>CM065801.1:231514669-237001669 GCA_033398695.1 Orobanche coerulescens | reverse complement strand
TTCTAACGCTTCGAGAATCGTCCCAATCGGATAAGTAACGAAGGAGATATGGTCAAAACAGTTTCTGGTAAAAGTGAGGCCACGACGACGCAATTAGAGGAGGCCCCCGATGGGCTTCTTTTTCCGGCACATGCCACCGTTTCGGCAATATCTCCTTCGTTATTTATCGGATTGGGTCGATTCTTGCTGATATGGGAGGCTAATTCGAAGGCCTACGACATGGGGCGAGATCGATACGATAATCGTCAATTTTGTGGACACTTCCGGATGTTTTTTGTCGTTTCTCAATTGCTGTTCCTCCATTGTTTTGGCCATATCTCCTTCGTTATTCGTCCGATTGGGTCGAATCAAGCGGCGTTGGAAAGATTATTCAAAGTACTATAGATCTAAAAAATCAAAATCGAAATTTGATTCCCGGATTCATGGTGAGAGGCTCAAATAAAAGGAAGGGCACATTCTGGGATATATTCGGCGGATCTACAGGTGATAGACTCTTCCAAATAACAAAATCTCATCACGGGACACTATAAATACATATCCGTGCAATTCTGGACAATTCGGGTGATTTTCCCTAGGGGTACCCCTAGGGGAAATGATCGAAAGTTGGAAATTTTGGATTCCGGTTCGTAATCGATATTTGATCACATAAAGTTATAGGTCTTCGAATAAGGTTTCTAACGCTTCGAGAATCGTCCCAATCGGATAAGTAACGAAGGAGATATGGTCAAAAGCTTTTAGTAAAAGTGAGGCCACGACGACGCAATTAGAGGAGGCCCCCGATGGGCTTCTTTTTCCGGCACATGCCACCGTTTCGGCAATATCTCCTTTGTTATTTATCGGATTGGGTCGATTCTTGCTGAGATGGGAGGCTAATTCGAAGGCCTACGACATGGGGCGAGATCGATACGATAATCGTCAATTTTGTGGACACTTCCGGATAATTTTTGCCGTTTCTCAATTGCTGTTCCTCCATTGTTTTGGCCATATCTCCTTCGTTATTCGTCCGATTGGGTCGAATCAAGCGGCGTTGGAAAGATTATTCAAAGTACTATAGATCTAAAAAATTAAAATCGAAATTTGATTCCCGGATTCATGGTGAGAGGCTCAAATAAAAGGAAGGGCACATTCTGGGATATATTCGGAGGATCTACAGGTGATAGACTCTTCCAAATAACAAAATCTCATCACGGGACACTATAAATACATATCCGTGCAATCTTGGACAAAAAAATTGAATTTTTATTTCGAAAATTTTTCAGGTGATTTTCCCTAGGGGTACCCCTAGGGGAAATGATCGAAAGTTGGAAATTTTGGATTCCGGTTCGTAATCGATATTTGATCACATAAAGTTATAGGTCTTCGAATAAGGTTTCTAACGCTTCGAGAATCGTCCCAATCGGATAAGTAACGAAGGAGAAATGGTAAAAACAGATTCTGGAAAAAGTGAGGCCACGGCAGCGCAATTAGAGAGGCCCCAGATGGGCTTCTTTTTCGGCACCTGCCACCGTTTCGTAAATATCTCCTTCGTTATTTATCGGATTGGGTCGATTATTGCTGATATGGGAGGCTAATTCGAAGGCCTACGACATGGGGCGAGATCGATACGATAATCGTCAATTTTGTGGACTCTTAGGATGTTTTTGCCGTTTCTCAATTCTTTGTTCCTCCATTGTTTTTTCCATATCTCCTTCGTTATTCGTCCGATTGGGTCGAATCAAGCGGCGTTGGAAAGATTATTCAAAGTACTATAGATCTAAAAATTAAAATCGAAATTTGATTCCGGATTCATGGTGAGAGGCTCAAATAAAATGAAGGGCACATTCAGGATATATTCGGCGGATCTACGGGTGATAGACTCTTCCAAATAACAAAATCTCATCACGGGACACTATAAATACATATCCGTGCAATCTGGACAAAAAAATTGAATTTTTATTTGAAAATTTTGAGTGATTTTCCCTAGGGGTACCCTAGGGAAATGATCGAAAGTTGGAAATTTTGGATTCGGTTCGTAATCGATATTTGATCACATAAAGTTATAGGTCTTGAATAAGGTTTCTAGCGCTTGAGAATCGTCCTAATCGGATAAGTAACGAAGAAGATATGGTCAAAGCAGTTTTGGTAAAAGTGAGGCCACGGCAGCGCAATTAGAGGAGGCCCCGATGGGCTTCTTTTTCGGCACATGCCACCGATTCGGCAATAACTCCTTTGTTATTTTTCGGATTGTGTGGATTCTTGCTGAGATGGGAGGCTAATTCGAAGGCCTACTACATGGGGCGAGATCGATACGATAATCGTCAATTTTGTGGACACTTAGGATAATTTTTGCCGTTTCTCAATTCTTTGTTCCTCCATTGTTTTGGCCATATCTCCTTCGTTATTCGTCCGATTGGGTGAATCAAGCGGCGTTGGAAAGATTATTCAAAGTACTATAGATCTAAAAATTAAAATCGAAATTTGATTCCGGATTCATGGTGAGAGGCTCAAATAAAAGGAAGGGCACATTAAGGATATATTCGGAGGATCTACAGTGATAGACTCTTCCAAATAACAAAATCTCATCACGGGACACTATAAATACATATCCGTGCAATCTTGGACAAAAAAATTGAATTTTTATTTGAAAATTTTTGAGTGATTTTCCTAGGGTACCCCAGAAATGATCGAAAGTTGGAAATTTTGGATTCGGTTCGTAATCGATATTTGATCACATAAAGTTATAGGTCTTGAATAAGGTTTCTAACGCTTGAGAATCGTCCCAATCGGATAACTAAAGAAGGAGATATCGTCAAAAGCGATTCTGGTAAAAGTGAGGCCACGGCAGCGCAATTAGAGGAGGCCCCGATGGGCTTCTTTTTCCGGCACATGCCACCGTTTCGGCAATATCTCCTTCGTTATTTATCGGATTGGGTCGATTCTTGCTGATATGGGAGGCTAATTCGAAGGCCTACGACATGGGGCGAGATCGATACGATAATCGTCAATTTTGTGGACACTTCCGGATGTTTTTTGCCGTTTCTCAATTGCTGTTCCTCCATTGTTTTGTCCATATCTCCTTCGTTATTCGTCCGATTGGGTCGAATCAAGCGGCGTTGGAAAGATTATTCAAAGTACTATAGATCTAAAAAATTAAAATCGAAATTTGATTCCCGGATTCATGGTGAGAGGCTCAAATAAAATGAAGGGCACATTCTGGGATATATTCGGCGGATCTACAGGTGATAGACTCTTCCAAATAACAAAATCTCATCACGGGACACTATAAATACATATCCGTGCAATCCTGGACAAAAAAATTGAATTTTTATTTCGAAAATTTTTCAGGTGATTTTCCCTAGGGTACCCCTAGAAATGATCGAAAGTTGGAAATTTTGGATTCGGTTCGTAATCGATATTTGATCACATAAAGTTATAGGTCTTGAATAAGGTTTCTAACGCTTGAGAATCGTCCTAATCGGATAAGTAACGAAGAAGATATGGTCAAAAGCGATTTAGTAAAAGTGAGGCCACGGCAGCGCAATTAGAGGAGGCCCCGATGGGCTTCTTTTCCGGCACATGCCACCGTTTGGCAATATCTCCTTCGTTATTTATCGGATTGGGTCGATTCTTGCTGATATGGGAGGCTAATTCGAAGGCCTACGACATGGGCGAGATCGATACGATAATCGTCAATTTTGTGGACACTTAGGATGTTTTTTGCCGTTTCTCAATTCTTTTCCTCCATTGTTTTGTCCATATCTCCTTCGTTATTCGTCCGATTGGGTCGAATCACGCGGCGTTGGAAAGATTAATCAAAGTACAATAGATCTAAAAAATCAAAATCCAAATTTGATACCCGGAGTCATGGTGAGAGGCTCAAATAAAAGGAAGGGCACAGTCAGGGATATAATCGGCGGATCTACAGGTGATAGTCTATTCCAAATAACAAAATCTCATGATGGGACACTATAACTTCATTTCGGTGAAATCCTGGTAAATAATTTTGAATTTTTTTTTCGTAAATTTTTCAGGTGATTTTCCCTAGGGGTACCCCTAGAAATGATCGAAAGTTGGAAATTTTGGATTAGGTTCGTAATCGATATTTGATCACATAAAGTTATAGGTCTTGAATAAGGTTTCTAACGCTTGAGAATCGTCCCAATCGGATAAGTAACGAAGGAGATATGGTCAAAGCAGTTTCTGGTAAAAGTGAGGCCACGGCAGCGCAATTAGAGGAGGCCCCGATGGGCTTCTTTTTCCGCACATGCCACCGTTTGGCAATATCTCCTTCGTTATTTATCGGATTGGGTCGATTCTTGATTCGATGGGATTCTAATTCGAAAGCCTACGAAATGGGGCGAGATCGATAAAATAATCGTCAATTTTGTGGACACTTAGGATGTTTTTGCCGTTTCTCAATTCTTTGTTCCTCCATTGTTTTTGGCCATATCTCCTTCGTTATTCGTCCGATTGGGTCGAATCAAGCGGCGTTGGAAAGATTATTCAAAGTACTATAGATCTCAAAAATTAAAATCGAAATTTGATTCCGGATTCATGGTGAGAGGCTCAAATAAAAGGAAGAGCACATTTTGGGATATATTCGGCGGATCTACAGTTATAGACTCTTCATAATAACAAAATCTCATCACGGGTCAGTATAAATACATATCCGTGCAATCTGGACAAAAAATTGAATTTTTATTTGAAAATTTTGAGATGATTTTCCTTAGGGTACCCCTAGGGAAATGATCGAAAGTTGAAATTTTGGATTCGGTTCGTAATCGATATTTGATCACATAAAGTTATAGGTCTTGAATAAGGTTTCTAACGCTTGAGAATCGTCCCAATCGGATAAATACGAAGGAGATATGGTCAAAGCAGTTTTGGTAAAAGTGAGGCCACGGCAGCGCAATTAGAGGAGGCCCCCGATGGGCTTCTTTTTCCGGCACATGCCACCGTTTCGCAATATCACATTCATTATTTAACGGATTGGGTCGATTCTTGCTGATATGGGAGGCAAATTCGAAGGCCTAAGACATCGGGCGAGATCGATACGATAATCGTCAATTTTGTGGACACTTAGGATGTTTTTGCCGTTTCTCAATTCTTTGTTCCTCCATTTTTTTGTCCATATCTCCTTCGTTATTCGTCGGATTGGGTCGAACCAAGCGGCGTTGGAAAGATTATTCAAAGTACTATAGATCTAAAAATTAAAATCGAAATTTGATTCCGGATTCATGGTGAGAGGCTCAAATAAAAGGAAGGGCACATTAAGGATATATTCGGAGGATCTACGGGTGATAGACTCTTCCAAATAACAAAATCTCATCACGGGACACTATAAATACATATCCGTGCAATCTTGGACAAAAAAATTGAATTTTTATTTGAAAATTTTTCAGTGATTTTCCACAAGGTACCCCTAGAAATGATCGAAAGTTGGAAATTTTGGATTAGGTTCGTGTCGATATTTGATCACATAAAGTTATAGGTCTTGAATAAGGTTTCTAACGCTTGAGAATCGTCCCAATCGGATAAAGTGAAGGAGATATGGTCAAAAGCGATTTGGTAAAAGTGAGGCCGGCAGCGCAATTAGAGGAGGCCCCGATGGGCTTCTTTTTCGGCACATGCCACCGTTTGGCAATATCTCCTTCGGTATTTATCGGATTGGCTCGATTCTTGCTGATATGGGGGGCTAATTCGAAGGCCTACGCCAGGGGGCGAGATCGATACGATAATCGTCAATTTTGTGGACACTTAGGATGTTTTTGCCGTTTCTCAATTCTTTGTTCCTCCATTGTTTTGTCCATATCTCCTTCGTTATTCGTCCGATTGGGTCGAATCAAGCGGCGTTGGAAAGATTATTCAAAGTACTATAGATCTAAAAATTAAAATCGAAATTTGATTCCGGATTCATGGTGAGAGGCTCAAATAAAATGAAGGGCACATTCAGGATATATTCGGCGGATCTACGGGTGATAGACTCTTCCAAATAACAAAATCTCATCACGGGACACTATAAATACATATCCGTGCAATCCTGGACAAAAAATTGAATTTTTATTTGAAAATTTTTCAGTGATTTTCCACTAGGTACCCCTAGGGGAAATGATCGAAAGTTGGAAATTTTGGATTCCGGTTCGTAATCGATATTTGATCACATAAAGTTATAGGTCTTCGAATAAGGTTTCTAACGCTTCGAGAATCGTCCTAATCGGATAAGTAACGAAGAAGATATGGTCAAAACAGTTTCTGGTAAAAGTGAGGCCACGACGACGCAATTAGAGGAGGCCCCCGATGGGCTTCTTTTTCCGGCACATGCCACCGTTTCGGCAATATCTCCTTCGTTATTTATCGGATTGGGTCGATTCTTGCTGATATGGGAGGCTAATTCGAAGGCCTACGACATGGGGCGAGATCGATACGATAATCGTCAATTTTGTGGACACTTCCGGATGTTTTTTGCCGTTTCTCAATTGCTGTTCCTCCATTGTTTTGTCCATATCTCCTTCGTTATTCGTCCGATTGGGTCGAATCAAGCGGCGTTGGAAAGATTATTCAAAGTACTATAGATCTAAAAAATTAAAATCGAAATTTGATTCTCGGATTCATGGTGAGAGGCTCAAATAAAAGGAAGGGCACATTCTGGGATATATTCGGCGGATCTACAGGTGATAGACTCTTCCAAATAACAAAATCTCATCACGGGACACTATAAATACATATCAGTGCAATCCTGGAAAAAAAAATTGAATTTTTATTTCGAAAATTTTTCAGGTGATTTTCCCTAGGGGTACCCCTAGGGGAAATGATCGAAAGTTGGAAATTTTGGATTCCGGTTCGTAATCGATATTTGATCACATAAAGTTATAGGTCTTCGAATAAGGTTTCTAACGCTTCTAGAATCGTCCCAATCGGATAAGTAACGAAGGAGATATGGTCAAAACAGTTTCTGGTAAAAGTGAGGCCACGGCGACGCAATTAGAGGAGGCCCCCGATGGGCTTCTTTTTCCGGCACATGCCACCGTTTTGGCAATATCTCCTTCGTTATTTCTCGGATTGGGTCGATTCTTGCTGCGATGGGAGGCTAATTCGAAGGCCTACGACATGGGGCGAGATCGATACGATAATCGTCAATTTTGTGGACACTTCCGGATGTTTTTTGCCGTTTCTCAATTGCTGTTCCTCCATTGTTTTTGGCCATATCTCCTTCGTTATTCGTCCGATTGGGTCGAATCAAGCGGCGTTGGAAAGATTATTCAAAGTACTATAGATCTCAAAAATTAAAATCGAAATTTGATTCCCGGATTCATGGTGAGAGGCTCAAATAAAAGGAAGAGCACATTTTGGGATATATTCGGCGGATCTACAGGTTATAGACTCTTCCTAATAACAAAATCTCATCACGGGACACTATAAATACATATCCGTGCAATCCTGGACAAAAAAATTGAATTTTTATTTCGAAAATTTTTCAGATGATTTTCCCTTGGGGTACCCCTAGGGGAAATGATCGAAAGTTGGAAATTTTGGATTCCGGTTCGTAATCGATATTTGATCACATAAAGTTATAGGTCTTCGAATAAGGTTTCTAACGCTTCGAGAATCGTCCCAATCGGATAAGTAACGAAGGAGATATGGTCAAAGCGATTTTACGGTAAAAGTGAGGCCACGGCGACGCAATTAGAGGAGGCCCCCGATGGGCTTCTTTTTCCGGCACATGCCACCGTTTCGGCAATATCTCCTTCGTTATTTATCGGATTGGGTCGATTCTTGCTGATATGGGAGGCTAATTCGAAGGCCTACGACATGGGGCGAGATCGATACGATAATCGTCAATTTTGTGGACACTTCCGGATTTTTTTGCCGTTTCTCAATTCTTTGTTCCTCCATTGTTTTGTCCATATCTCCTTCGTTATTCGTCCGATTGGGTCGAATCAAGCGGCGTTGGAAAGATTATTCAAAGTACTATAGATCTAAAAAATTAAAATCGAAATTTGATTCCCGGATTCATGGTGAGAGGCTCAAATAAAATGAAGGGCACATTCTGGGATATATTCGGCGGATCTACAGGTGATAGACTCTTCCAAATAACAAAATCTCATCACGGGACACTATAAATACATATCCGTGCAATCTGGACAAAAAAATTGAAAATTTTTCAGGTGATTTTCCTAAGGGTTCCCCTGGAAATGATAGAAAGTTGGAAATTTTGGATTAGGTTCAGAATCGATATTTGATCACATAAAGTTATAGGTCTTGAATAAGGTTTCTAATGCTTGAGAATCGTCCCAATCGGATAAGTAAAGAAGGAGATAATGTCAAAACAGATTCTGGAAAAAGAGAGGCCACGACGACGCAATTAGAGGAGGACCCCGATGGGCTTCTTTTTCCGGCACAAGCCACCGTTTCGGCAATATCTCCTTAGTTATTCATCGTATTGGGTCGATTCTTGATGCGATGGGAGGCTAATTCGAAGGCCTACGACATGGGGCGAGATCGATACGATAATCGTCAATTTTGTGGACACTTCCGGATGTTTTTTGCCGTTTCTCAATTCTTTGTTCCTCCATTGTTTTGGCCATATCTCCTTCGTTATTCGTCCGATTGGGTGAATCAAGCGCGTTGGAAATATTATTCAAAGTACTATAGATCTAATAAATCAAAATCGAAATTTGATTCCCGGATTCATGGTGAGAGGCTCAAATAAAAGGAAGGGCACATTCTGGGATATATTCGGCGGATCTACGGGTGATAGACTCTTCCAAATAACAAAATCTCATCACGGGACACTATAAATACATATCCGTGCAATCCTGGACAAAAAAATTGAATTTTTATTTGAAAATTTTTCAGTGATTTTCCCACAGGGTACCCCAGAAATGATCGAAAGTTGGAAATTTTGGATTAGGTTCGTAATCGATATTTGAACACATAAAGTTATAGGTCTTGAATAAGGTTTCTAACGCTTGAGAATCGTCCCAATCGGATAAATGCGAAGGAGATATGGTCAAAAGCAGTTTAGTAAAAGTGAGGCCACGACGACGCAATTAGAGGAGGCCCCCGATGGGCTTCTTTTTCCGGCACATGCCACCGTTTCGGCAATATCTCCTTCTTTATTCATCGGATTGGGTCGATTCTTGATGCGATGGGAGGCTAATTCGAAGGCCTACGACATGGGGCGAGATCGATACGATAATCGTCAATTTTGTGGACACTTCAGGATGTTTTTGGACGTTTCTCAATCTGTTTTCCTCCATTGTTTTGGCCATATCTCCTTCGTTATTCGTCCGATTGGGTCGAATCAAGCGGCGTTGGAAAGATTATTCAAAGTACTATAGATCTAAAAAATCAAAATCGAAATTTGATTCCCGGATTCATGGTGAGAGGCTCAAATAAAAGGAAGGGCACATTCTGGGATATATTCGGCGGATCTACAGGTGATAGACTCTTCCAAATAACAAAATCTCATCACGGGACACAATAAATACATATCCGTGCAATTCTGGACAATTCAGGTGATTTTCCCTAGGGGTACCCCTAGGGGAAATGATCGAAAGTTGGAAATTTTGGATTCCGGTTCGTAATCGATATTTGATCACATAAAGTTATAGGTCTTCGAATAAGGTTTCTAACGCTTCGAGACTCGTCCCAATCGGATAAGTAACGAAGGAGATATGGTCAAAACAGTTTCTGTAAAAGTGAGGCCACGGCAGCGCAATTAGAGGAGGCCCCCGATGGGCTTCTTTTTCCGGCACATGCCACCGTTTCGGCATTATCTCCTTCGTTATTTATCGGATTGGGTCGATTCTTGCTGAGATGGGAGGCTAATTCGAAGGCCTACGACATGGGGCGAGATCGATACGATAATCGTCAATTTTGTGGACACTTTCGGATGTTTTTTGCCGTTTCTCAATTGCTGTTCCTCCATTGTTTTGGCCATATCTCCTTCGTTATTCGTCCGATTGGGTCGAATCAAGCGGCGTTGGAAAGATTATTCAAAGTACTATAGATCTAAAAATCAAAATCGAAATTTGATTCCCGGATTCATGGTGAGAGGCTCAAATAAAAGGAAGGGCACATTCTAGGATATATTCGGCGGATCTACAGTGATACACTCTTCCAAATAACAAAATCTCATCACGGGACACTATAAATACATATCCGTGCAATCTGGACAAAAAAATTGAATTTTATTTGAAAATTTTCAGTGATTTTCCTAGGGGTACCCCTAGAAATGATCGAAAGTTGGAAATTTTGGATTAGGTTCGTAATCGATATTTGATCACATAAAGTTATAGGTCTTGAATAAGGTTTCTAACGCTTCTAGAATCGTCCCAATCGGATAAGTAACGAAGGAGATATGGTCAAAGCGATTTACGGTAAAAGTGAGGCCACGGCAGCGCAATTAGAGAGGACCCCGATGGGCTTCTTTTTCCGGCACATGCCACCGTTTCGGCAATATCTCCTTCGTTATTTATCGGATTGGGTCTATTCTTGCTGCGATGGGAGGCTAATTCGAAGGCCTACGACATGGGGCGAGATCGATACGATAATCGTCAATTTTGTGGACACTTCCGGATGTTTTTTGCTATTCCTCTATTGTTTTGGCCATATCTCCTTCGTTATTTGTGCGATTGGGTCGAATCAAGCGGCGTTGGAAAGATTATTCAAAGTACTATAGATCTAAAAAATCAAAATCGAAATTTGATTCCCGGATTCATGGTGAGAGGCTCAAATAAAAGGAAGGGCACATTCTGGGATATATTCGGCGGATCTACAGGTGATAGACTCTTCCAAATAACAAAATCTCATCACGGGACACTATAAATAAATATCCTTGAAATACTGGACAAAAACATTGAATTTTTATTTCGAAAATTTTTCAGGTGATTTTCCCCAGGGGTACCCCTAGGGGAAATGATCGAAAGTTGGAAATTTTGGATTCCGGTTCGTAATCGATATTTGATCACATAAAATTATAGGTCTTCGAGTAAGGTTTCTAACGCTTTGAGAATCGTCCCAATCGGATAAGTAACGAAGGAGATACGGTCAAAACAGTTTCTGGTAAAAGTGAGGCCACGACGACGCAATTAGAGGAGGCCCCCGATGGGCTTCTTTTTCAGGCACATGCCACCGTTTCGGCAATATCTCCTTCGTTATTTATCGGATTGGGTCGATTCTTGCTGTGATGGGAGGCTAATTCGAAGGCCTACGACATGGGGCGAGATCGATACGATAATCGTCAATTTTGTGGACACTTCCGGATGTTTTTTGCCGTTTCTCAATTGCTGTTCCTCCATTGTTTTGTCCATATCTCCTTCGTTATTCGTCCGATTGGGTCGAATCAAGCGGCGTTGGAAAGATTATTCAAAGTACTATAGATCTAAAAAATTAAAATCGAAATTTGATTCCCGGATTCATGGTGAGAGGCTCAAATAAAATGAAGGGCACATTCTGGGATATATTCGGCGGATCTACAGGTGATAGACTCTTCCAAATAACAAAATCTCATCACGGGACACTATAAATACATATCCGTGCAATCCTGGACAAAAAAATTGAAAATTTTTCAGGTGATTTTCCCTAGGGGTACCCCTGGGGGAAATGATCGAAAGTTGGAAATTTTGGATTCCGGTTCGTAATCGATATTTGATCACATAAAGTTATAGGTCTTCGAATAAGGTTTCTAATGCTTCGAGAATCGTCCCAATCGGATAAGTAACGAAGGAGATATGGTCAAAACAGTTTCTGGTAAAAGTGAGGCCACGACGACGCAATTAGAAGAGGCCCCCGATGGGCTTCTTTTTCCGGCACATGCCACCATTTCGGCAATATCTCCTTCGTTATTCATCGTATTGGGTCGATTCTTGATGCGATGGGAGGCTAATTCGAAGGCCTACGACATGGGGTGAGATCGATACGATAATCGTCAATTTTGTGGACACTTCCGGATGTTTTTTGCCGTTTCTCAATTGCTGTTCCTCCATTGTTTTGGCCATATCTCCTTCGTTATTCGTCCGATTGGGTCGAATCAAGCGGCGTTGGAAATATTATTCAAAGTACTATAGATCTAAAAAATCAAAATCGAAATTTGATTCCCGGATTCATGGTGAGAGGCTCAAATAAAAGGAAGGGCACATTCTGGGATATATTCGGCGGATCTACAGGTGATAGACTCTTCCAAATAACAAAATCTCATCACGGGACACTATAAATACATATCCGTGCAATCCTGGACAAAAAAATTGAATTTTTATTTCGAAAATTTTTCAGGTGATTTTCCCTAGGGGAAATGATCGAAAGTTGGAAATTTTGGATTCCGGTTCGTAATCGATATTTGATCACATAAAGTTATAGGTCTTCGAATAAGGTTTCTAACGCTTCGAGAATCGTCCCAATCGGATAAGTAACGAAGGAGATATGGTCAAAACGATTTGGTAAAAGTGAGGCCACGGCAGCGCAATTAGAGGAGGCCCCGATGGGCTTCTTTTTCGGCACATGCCACCGTTTGCAATATCTCCTTCTTTATTCATCGGATTGGGTCGATTCTTTATGCGATGGGAGGCTAATTCGAAGGCCTACGACATGGGGCGAGATCGATACGATAATCGTTAATTTTGTGGACACTTACGGATGTTTTTGTCGTTTCTCAATTCTTTGTTCCTCCATTGTTTTGGCCATATCTCCTTCGTTATTCGTCCGATTGGGTCGAATCAAGCGGCGTTGGAAAGATTATTCAAAGTACTATAGATCTAATAAATCAAAATCGAAATTTGATTCCCGGATTCATGGTGAGAGGCTCAAATAAAAGGAAGGGCACATTCAGGATATATTCGGCGGATCTACAGTGATAGACTCTTCCAAATAACAAAATCTCATCACGGGACACAATAAATACATATCCGTGCAATTCTGGACAATTCAGGTGATTTTCCCTAGGGGTACCCCTAGGGGAAATGATCGAAAGTTGGAAATTTTGGATTTCGGTTCGTAATCGATATTTGATCACATAAAGTTATAGGTCTTCGAATAAGGTTTCTAACGCTTCGAGAATCGTCCCAATCGGATAAGTAACGAAGGAGATATGGTCAAAACAGTTTCTGGTAAAAGTGAGGCCACGACGACGCAATTAGAGGAGGCCCCGATGGGCTTCTTTTTCCGGCACATGCCACCGTTTCGGCAATATCTCCTTCGTTATTTATCGGATTGGGTCGATTCTTGCTGAGATGGGAGGCTAATTCGAAGGCCTACGACATGGGGCGAGATCGATACGATAATCGTCAATTTTGTGGACACTTCCGGATGTTTTTTGCCGTTTCTCAATTGCTGTTCCTCCATTGTTTTGGCCATATCTCCTTCGTTATTCGTCCGATTGGGTCGAATCAAGCGGCGTTGGAAAGATTATTCAAAGTACTATAGATCTAAAAATTCAAAATCGAAATTTGATTCCCGGATTCATGGTGAGAGGCTCAAATAAAAGGAAGGGCACATTCTGGGATATATTCGGCGGATCTACAGGTGATAGACTCTTCCAAATAACAAAATCTCATCACGGGACACTAAAAATACATATCCGTGCAAAACTGGACAAAAAACTTGAATTTTTATTTGAAAATTTTTCAGGTGATTTTCCCTAGGGGTACCCCTAGGGGAAATGATCGAAAGTTGGAAATTTTGGATTCCGGTTCGTAATCGATATTTGATCACATAAAGTTATAGGTCTTTGAATAAGGTTTCTAACGCTTCGAGAATCGTCCCAATCGGATAAGTAACGAAGGAGATATGGTCAAAACAGTTTCTGGTAAAAGTGAGGCCACGACGACGCAATTAGAGGAGGCCCCCGATGGGCTTCTTTTTCCGGCACATGCCACCGTTTTGGCAATATCTCCTTCGTTATTTATCGGATTGGGTCTATTCTTGATGCGATGGGAGGCTAATTCGAAGGCCTACGACATGGGGCGAGATCGATACGATAATCGTCAATTTTGTGGACACTTCCGGATGTTTTTTGCTATTCCTCTATTGTTTTGGCCATATCTCCTTCGTTATTTGTGCGATTGGGTCGAATCAAGCGGCGTTGGAAATATTATTCAAAGTACTATAGATCTAAAAAATCAAAATCGAAATTTGATTAGGGATTCATGGTGAGAGGCTCAAATAAAAGGAAGGGCACATTCAGGATATATTCGGCGGATCTACAGTGATAGACTCTTCCAAATAAAAAAATCTCATCAAGGGACACTATAAATAAATATCCTTGCAATCTGGACAAAAAAATTGAATTTTTATTTGAAAATTTTTGAGTGATTTTCCTAGGGGTACCCCTAGAAATGATCGAAAGTTGGAAATTTTGGATTCGGTTCCTAATCGATATTTGATCACATAAAGTTATAGGTCTTGAATAAGGTTTCTAACGCTTGAGAATCGTCCAAATCGGATAAATGTGAAGGAGATATGGTCAAAACAGTTTCTGGTAAAAGTGAGGCCACGACGACGCAATTAGAGGAGGCCCCCGATGGGCTTCTTTTTCCGGCACATGCCACCGTTTCGGCAATATATCCTTCGTTATTTATCGGATTGGGTCGATTCTTGCTGCAATGGGAGGCTAATTTGAAGGCCTACGACATGGGGCGAGATCGATACGATAATCGTCAATTTTGTGGACACTTCCGGATGTTTTTTGCTATTCCTCTATTGTTTTGGCCATATCTCCTTCGTTATTTGTGCGATTGGGTCGAATCAAGCGGCGTTGGAAATATTATTCAAAGTACTATAGATCTAAAAAATCAAAATCGAAATTTGATTCCGGGATTCATGGTGAGAGGCTCAAATAAAAGGAAGGGCACATTCTGGGATATATTCGGCGGATCTACAGGTGATAGACTCTTCCAAATAACAAAATCTCATCACGGGACACTATAAATAAATATCCTTGCAATCCTGGACAAAAAAATTGAATTTTTATTTCGAAAATTTTTCAGGTGATTTTCCCTAGGGGGTACCCCTAGGGGAAATGATCGAAAGTTGGAAATTTTGGATTCCGGTTCGTAATCGATATTTGATCACATAAAGTTATAGGTCTTCGAATAAGGTTTCTAACGCTTCGAGAATCGTCCAAATCGGATAAGTAACGAAGGAGATATGGTCAAAACAGTTTCTGGTAAAAGTGAGGCCACGACGACGCAATTAGAGGAGGCCCCCGATGGGCTTCTTTTTCCGGCACATGCCACCGTTTCGGCAATATCTCCTTCGTTATTTATCGGATTGGGTCGATTCTTGCTGCGATGGGAGGCTAATTCGAAGGCCTACGACATGGGGCGAGATCGATACGATAATCGTCAATTTTGTGGACACTTCCGGATGTTTTTTGCCGTTTCTCAATTGTTGTTCCTCTATTGTTTTGGCCATATATCCTTCGTTATTCGTCCGATTGGGTCAAATCAAGCGGCTTTGGAAAGATTATTCAAAGTACTATAGATCTAAAAAATCAAAATCGAAATTTGATTCCCGGATTCATGGTTAGAGGTTCAAATAAAAGGAAGGGCACATTCTGGGATATATTCGGCGGATCTACAGGTGATAGACTCTTCCAAATAACAAAATCTCATCACGGGACACTATAAATAAATATCCGTGCAATCCTGGACAAAAAAATTGAATTTTTATTTCGAAAATTTTTCAGGTGATTTTCCCTAGGGGTACCCCTAGGGGAAATGATCGAAAGTTGGAAATTTTGGATTCCGGTTCGTAATCGATATTTGATCACATAAAGTTATAGGTATTCGAATAAGGTTTCTAACGCTTCGAGAATCGTCCAAATCGGATAAGTAACGAAGGAGATATGGTCAAAACAGTTTCTGGTAAAAGTGAGGCCACGACGACGCAATTAGAGGAGGCCCCCGATGGGCTTCTTTTCCCGGCACATGCCACCGTTTTGGCAATATCTCCGTCGTTATTTATCGGATTGGGTCGATTCTTGCTGCGATGGGAGGCTAATTCGAAGGCCTACGACATGGGGCGAGATCGATACGATAATCGTCAATTTTGTGGACACTTCCGGATGTTTTTTGCCGTTTCTCAATTGTTGGATTCCGGTTCGTAATCGATATTTGATCACATAAAGTTATAGGTCTTCGAATAAGGTTTCTAACGCTTCGAGAATTGTCCCAATCGGATAAGTAACGAAGGAGATATGGTCAAAACAGTTTCTGGTAAAAGTGAGGCCACGACGACGCAATTAGAGGAGGCCCCCGATGGGCTTCTTTTTCCGGCACATGCCACCGTTTCGGCAATATCTCCTTCGTTATTTATCGGATTGGGTCTATTCTTGCTGCGATGGGAGGCTAATTCGAAGGCCTACGACATGGGGCGAGATCGATACGATAATCGTCAATTTTGTGGACACTTCCGGATGTTTTTTGCTGTTCCTCCATTGTTTTGGCCATATCTCCTTCGTTATTCGTCCGATTGGGTCGAATCAAGCGGCGTTGGAAAGATTATTCAAAGTACTATAGATCTAAAAAATCAAAATCGAAATTTGATTCCCGGATTCATGGTGAGAGGCTCAAATAAAAGGAAGGGCACATTCTGGGATATATTCGGCGGATCTACAGGTGATAGACTCTTCCAAATAACAAAATCTCATCACGGGACACTATAAATAAATATCCTTGCAATCCTGGACAAAAAAATTGAATTTTTATTTCGAAAATTTTTCAGGTGATTTTCCCTAGGGGTACCCCTAGGGGAAATGATCGAAAGTTGGAAATTTTGGATTCCGGTTCGTAATCGATATTTGATCACATAAAGTTATAGGTCTTCGAATAAGGTTTCTAACGCTTCGAGAATCGTCCAAATCGGATAAGTAACGAAGGAGATATGGTCAAAACAGTTTCTGGTAAAAGTGAGGCCACGACGACGCAATTAGAGGAGGCCCCCGATGGGCTTCTTTTTCCGGCACATGCCACCGTTTCGGCAATATCTCCTTCGTTATTTATCGGATTGGGTCGATTCTTGCTGCGATGGGAGGCTAATTCGAAGGCCTACGACATGGGGCGAGATCGATACGATAATCGTCAATTTTGTGGACACTTACGGAAGTTTTTTGCCGTTTCTCAATTGCTGTTCCTCTATTGTTTTGGCCATATATCCTTCGTTATTTGTCCGATTGGGTCAAATCAAGCGGCATTGGAAAGATTATTCAAAGTACTATAGATCTAAAAAATCAAAATCGAAATTTGATTCCCGGATTCATGGTTAGAGGTTCAAATAAAAGGAAGGGCACATTCTGGGATATATTCGGCGGATCTACAGGTGATAGACTCTTCCAAATAACAAAATCTCATCACGGGACACTATAAATAAATATCCGTGCAATCCTGGACAAAAAAATTGAATTTTTATTTCGAAAATTTTTCAGGTGATTTTCCCTAGGTACCCCTAGGGGAAATGATCGAAAGTTGGAAATTTTGGATTCCGGTTCGTAATCGATATTTGATCACATAAAGTTATAGGTATTCGAATAAGGTTTCTAACGCTTCGAGAATCGTGCAAATCGGATAAGTAACGAAGGAGATATGGTCAAAACAGTTTCTGGTAAAAGTGAGGCCACGACGACGCAATTAGAGGAGGCCCCCGATGGGCTTCTTTTTCCGGCACATGCCACCGTTTTGGCAATATCTCCTTCGTTATTTATCGGATTGGGTCGATTCTTGCTGTGATGGGAGGCTAATTCGAAGGCCTACGATATGGGGCGAGATTGATACGATAATCGTCAATTTTGTGGACACTTCCGGATGTTTTTTGGTGTTCCTCCATTGTTTTGGCCATATCTCCTTCGTTATTCGTCCGATTGGGTCGAATCAAGCGGCGTTGGAAAGATTATTCAAAGTACTATAGATCTAAAAAATCAAAATCGAAATTTGATTCCCGGATTCATGGTGAGAGGCTCAAATAAAAGGAAGGGCACATTCTGGGATATATTCGGCGGATATACAGGTGATAGACTCTTCCAAATAACAAAATCTCATCAAGGGACACTATAAATAAATATCCGTGCAATCCTGGACAAAAAAATTGAATTTTTATTTCGAAAATTTTTCAGGTGATTTTCCCTAGGGGTACCCCTAGGGGAAATGATCGAAAGTTGGAAATTTTGGATTCCGGTTCGTAATCGATATTTGATCACATAAAGTTATAGGTCTTCGAATAAGGTTTCTAACACTTCGATAATTGTCCCAATCGTATAAGTAACGAAGGAGATATGGTCAAAACAGTTTCTGGTAAAAGTGAGGCCACGACGACGCAATTAGAGGAGGCCCCCGATGGGCTTCTTTTTCCGGCACATGCCACCGTTTCGGCAATATCTCCTTCGTTATTTATTGGATTGGGTCGATTCTTGCTGCGATGGGAGGCTAATTCGAAGGCCTACGACATGGGGCGAGATCGATACGATAATCGTCAATTTTGTGGACACTTCCAAATGTTTTTTGCCGTTTCTCAATTGCTGTTCCTCCATTGTTTTGGCCATATCTCCTTCGTTATTCGTCCGATTGGGTCGAATCAAGCGGCGTTGGAAAGATTATTCAAAGTACTATAGATCTAAAAAATCAAAATCGAAATTTGATTCCCGGATTCATGGTGAGAGGCTCAAATAAAAGGAAGGGCACATTCTGGGATATATTCAGCGGATCTACAGGTGATAGACTATTCCAAATAACAAAATCTCATCACGGGACACCTCTAATTGCGTCGTCGTGACCCCACTTTTACCAGAAACTGTTTTGACCATATCTCCTTCGTTACTTATCCGATTGGGCTGATTCTTGAAGCGTTGGAAACCTTATTCGAAGACCTACAACTGTGTGTGATCAAATATCGATTATGTATCTGAATCCAAAACTTCGAACTTTCGGTCATTTCCCCTTGGGGTACCCCTGGGGAAAATCACCTAAAAGAATTTTGAAATAAAAATCCAATTTTTTTGTCCCGTATTGCACGGATATTTATTTATAATGTCCCGTGATTAGATTTTGTTATTTTCAAGAGTCTATCACCTGTAGATCCGTCGAATATATCTCTTAGAGTGCCCTTCCTTTTATTTGAGCCTCTCACCATGAATCCGGGAATCAAATTTCGATTTTGATTTTTTAGGTCTATAGGACATTGAATAAGCTTTCCAACGCTCCTTGTTTCGACCCAATCGGACGAAAAATGAAGGAGATATGGCCAAAATAATCGAGGAGCAGTAATTAAGAAACGGCAAAAAACATCCCGAAGTGTCCACAAAATTAAATATTATCGTACCGATCTTGCCCCATATCGTAGGCATTTGAATTAGCCTCCCATCATTTCAAGAATCGATCAAATACAATAAATAATGAAGGAGATGTTGCCAAAACAGTGGCATGCGACGGACAAAGAAGCTGATCGGAGGCCTCCTCTAATTGCGTCGTTGTGACCTCACTTTTACCAGAAACTATTTTGACCATATTCCTTCGTTATTTATCTGATTGGACCGATTCTCAAAGTGTTGGAAACCTTATTCGAAGACCTACAACTATGTGTGATCAAATATCGATTATCTATCTGAATCCAAAACTTCTAACTTTCGGTCATTTCCCCTAGGGGTACCCCTAGGGAAAATCACCTAAAGGAATTTTGAAATAAAAATCCAATTTTTTTGTCCAGGATTGCACGGATATTTATTTATAGTGTCCCGTGATTAGATTTTGTCATTTTCAAGAGTCTATCACCTGTAGATCCGTCGAATATATCCCGTAGAGTGCCCTTCCTTTTATTTGAGCCTCTCACCATGAATCCGAGAATCAAATTTCGATTTTGATTTTTGAGGTCTATAGGACATTGAATAAGCTTTACAACGACGCTTGATTCGACCCAATCGGATGAATAACGAAGGAGATATGGCCAATATAATCGAGGAAGAGCAATTCAGAAATGGCAAAAAACATCCCGAAGTGTCTACAAAACTGAAGATTATTGTATCGATCTTGCCCCATGTCGTAGGCATTTCAATTAGCCTCCCAGCACTGCAAGAATCGACCCAATCCGATAAATAACGAAGGATATATTGCCAAAACAGTGGCATGTGCCGGACAAAGAAGCTGATCGGAGGCCTCCACTAATTGCGTCGTCGTGACCTCACTTTTACCAGAAACTATTTTGACCATACCTCCTTCGTTACTTATCTGATTGGGCCGATTCTTGAAGCGTTGGAAACCTTATTCGAAGACATACAACAGTATGTGATCAAATATCGGTTATGTATCTGAATCCAAAACTTTCAACTTTCGGTCATTTTCTGTTGGGATAACAATCCCTGTATCGAGATTGTCAGGACAAACAATCCCTGTATCGAAAAGATCATGACAGAATGTTTTGATAATATGCCAATCCAGCATACAACAAGCAGCTGCATCGAAAAGCTGATCAAAAAGATATCATCCTGTATCGAAGACTTCTCGTTGCCCGAGCATACAGAATCAATCATACAGTAAAGGAGTCTCATAAAGACTAAGATTGGAAGCTGCTCGAATCGACAATACAGCTATCATTCCATACAGCATCCAAACAGGACAAGAAGGAATCTTTGTTATTCACTAATGCCAAAGTCCCGTTTGAGAAGATATATTTAAATACTAAAGGATAAAGTATTTAAATATCAAGCCGTCAGAGATCTTCAATCTAGCGTAAAATCCGTATCGTGTTTTATTCAAACACATCACCCCGTTGGAACGGAATCTTGCTCAACGGATTTATATCAACGGATATATTTCAAGAAAGCTATATATATCCCCAACCTTTGAAGATCTGAAAACGAACGAACGAACGAATAACTGATATACGCTTGAAACAACGAAGTTATCATCATATACATCTGAGCAAACATATCTCCCAAGGCATTCTGCTATTCTGAAAGAAGAGATATACAGTGCTCAAAACTGTGAACAACACATCATCAGCTAAAAGCTCAGAAAGTCAAAGCTGTTGTTCAGATATTGTTCTAACCCTTGAACAAACCCATCAGCCCTGTGTGGACTGAGAAACCTTGCTATTCCCGAACTGTGTGTGATGAACTTGCATTGAAGAGACGAAGCTTCAGAACTGTGTGTGAAGAAGCCAGTCAAGTGAAAGCTCAAACCAATCTGTGTGAACGGTTGAAGGCTAAGATCATTATATCAATCTGTGTGAATGATATATTGATTAGGTTTGATTATAAATACGTAGTTGTGTACGTAGTATTTATAATAAATATTTTCACTCTTGTGTGGAGGACCAGTGGACGTAGAGGGGTTTACCTCGAACCACTTTAATTACCGTGTCAATTACCTTCTGCATTTACTATTTTAATATTTGTGATTATCTTTTAAGTATACATTTCATATCTAGTTGCTGTATTTACATCAACTTACTTTGACAAGACTTCCGCTACCCACTCAGATTTGAAAACCGTACAGCTTGTTGTTTAAAATACTTTCCAAACTGTATCCTGTATACTTAGTGGCCAACAAGTGGTATCGGAGCGGTTGATTCTAAAAAGAATCAGTCGTATTTTTGATTGAATCAGATCCTTAAATCACTTATTTTTATAAAACGGCCGTTTTCGTCCTTATACTCTCATATGGATTCATCATTGATCAATAAAGTTTCTATGTTTTCTATTAACGAATTTGATGATTGGAGAATTATAATGGAGGCTCATCTTGCAGTAATGGACGAAGAGATGATTTTTGTCATACAGGATGGCCCCATAAAGATTATGAAGGTAAATCTGGCCCCAAGGATTGAAGGCCAGGCTCATGCAGAGATGCTTGAAAAAGAGCGTGAACAATGGACTTCTGACGAAAGAAAGCGCGCCAACCTCGACAATGTTGCGAAGAATGCGCTATTTGTCACTCTTGACAAAGGCACATTCTCTAAGGTAAAGAGCTGTAAATCAACCAAGGATATCTGGGATAAACTCAAGTTAATTTGTGAGGGAACTGAGCTCTCAAAAGAAAACAAGATTTCAAAATTAACTCAGCAAGTCGAATCTTTTGAAATGAAACCAACTAAAACACTTGAGGAACTTGACTTCAGATTCACTGACATTATTGGTGAACTTGAAGCATTAGGCAAAATTTATACTCAAAGGGAGAAAAACCTAAAAAAATTCAGATCACTCCCTGCCCGATGGGACATTAAGACCACAATTTTGCGTGTGTTGTGCAATCTTAGTGAAATATCTACTTTTGATCTCTTTTCTGACCTTAAAGCATTTGAGTACGATATAGACAGGAGAGAGAAAGCTGAAGAATCTCCCGCCAGGACTACAACCTTAGCCGCTGTATCCAAACGAAGACACAACATGCCGAGCTCATCAAAGCCCACTCATAAGAATGCTGACAGCGACGATCACATCATGTCGCAAGACAAAATGGCGCTCCTCATGCATAAGTTCAAGAAGTTCATCAAGCAATCGGGAAAAACTCCCTACAGGCCCAAGCCTGTACACAAGGTAAGTACTGAAACTTCCTCTGGTGATGTTAACTTGTGTTATAATTGCAGGAAACCTGGACATTATGCAAATAAATGTCCTCATCCCAAAGTTCAAAGGTTGCCGGAAGCCAAGCAACAAGAAAAGGATGAAAGAAGACGTGCTTGGAAAAACAAGCTCAAGGCCCTGATTGGTGAATCGGAAGCCGCCCCCGCTCCATCAAAATCCAAAGAATGTCTTCAGGTAGTCACTGACAATGATTCATCTGATGATGATTTCGAAGATAAAGCCTATATGTGCTTTATGGCTAAGGACATTCCAGAAGATGAAGATAGCGATGATGAGGTAAGCTCAACTTCAGCTATTCCCTCCAATGCATCTCATACTTTTGCAAACATGATGAATGAGTTTAAGACCATTCAAATGGCCCATGAGACATTGAAAAATAAAAACATACAGCTCCAACTTGTACACGATGTTTCAAATTTTTTATTAATTGTACACCGCCGTTTCAAGCAATAAGGGTAATTTGAAAAGTCAGAAGTGCGACCCGCTCCTATTTTAAATTAAATAGATAAGTTGTACCGGTTACACTTAGCCCATCGTGATCGTCCATTTTAAACAAACGGTTCCCATCCCTTAAATCTGACCGTTCAGTCTCTGAAATCCCTTCTTCGCCGCCCACTATAAAAGGACTGAAAATGCCATTTGAGACTCTTTACGCTTTCTGCATATTGTAAGATTTCTTGATCATACAGCCTACAAGCTTTCTGTGTTTACTGCATTTTTCCTTGAATCCTTTTTAAATTTTCTTCGAGAATCAACAATGGCATCTTCTCAGACCTCTTCCATCTCTCTCAAGATAACATCCAACATCATCGATGGACGGATCTTTTCCAGATCTGTCTTGCTTGAACGTGTCCATGCCGAAGTGGATGACATCGAATCGATGGAGTACGTCATCACTAGGATTCGTCAACAAGGCCTCTATCGCCTTGGCAGCCACTCTACTAAAAGATTTGATGTTCATCTGGTTGAGGAGTTCTACCTCAATGCTGCTGTTCGTTTCCTTTCACATGCCCAGGGATGACATGTTGCTGACATCATAGCCGTCGTTCGCAGAGTCGAGATCCGCGTTGACCAAGAGCTTCTTCAAAACATCTACAGGCTTCCTGCTGATGGCCTGTCAATGGGAGATCTTGAGACCTTTGGGTCCCAGGAACTGTTAACCTCTTACTATGGCTTGTTCACCGGTTCATCCTCGGTTGAAACGGTTCACACCTCTTGCCATAAGAAAAACTTTTGTTTACCTTTTGTCTATTTACATGATTTCTGTTGTCGTATTATTGAGAACAGAACATGTGCTTTCGAGATATGCACCAATCTTAGGTTTAGGATGATGGTTGCAATTATGACCCGTGAGAAGGTCAACTGGTGTCAAATCATCCTCAAACGGCTGCAGGAAGAAGTTTCTAAGCTTGCTTCACAGAAGAAATCCTTTGATCTGCTTTTAAACTACATCTTGCTAAATGCGGTGTTCCGCAAGATGATAAAGCCAAGAAGATCACTTCTCGCATTTATATGGGAAGCATCAGACCCACCGTCTTCAGGAAAGGACCCCTCATTGCAAACAGGCCCTACGTTCGCAAATTGCCCCTTTCTGCCGACCCAAGGGACGTATCTTCGAAGTCTCATAGCGAGGAGACTTCAAGGAAGAGAAAAAGATCTCACAGCAAAACTCCAGTTGTTGTTGAGAAACCGAAAAGGAAGCTAAGGAGGCTTTCAAAAGTTAATGCTACAGAAACCTCCAAGGACGCTTCTTCCGTGGCCAACCCACTGAACAACTCCCCCAGGGCCCAACCCCTGTGGAAGAGATGCCTGCTACTGTCGATACAGTAGATCCCGAGCCTTTGGCAGCTATGACGGATGCTCAGACATCTGCCAATATACAAGACTCTGGCGAGTCGGCTGCCACTTTGGAGCCAAAAGCTACTTCTTCTATACGGGATCCCACACCCGTTCAGGATCCATCTCCCATCAGGGTACCAACCCCTGTAAGGAATCCCTCTCCGATACAGGATTCCACACCTGTAGAGAAACCCATGCCTACAGAGAACCCAGGCGCTGTACGCAGCCCCTCCCCGGACATAATTATTAACAAAACCCTATTTTCTGTGCAAATCGAACAGGCTTACGAGCGGTTTGTCCAATGGAAGAGTTACAGACTTGCTCCGTACGAAACCCTGTACAACTGGAACGAATGGAGCAACGAAGAAATATTTGTTTTGGAAGTGACGGACGCTCAAGATGTTGCTGTCCTGATCCAATGGGACAACCTCTGCGTTAAAGAGCTTATTGAGAGCCATTTGTTTGAAAAAGCCGAAGCACGAAATAAAGGAAAAGCTAAGTCCGTGGAATCTCCCGAAAGCCCAAAATCAGATCCCGACTCGGACGATGATGATGACGCCCTACAGGTTGGTCTAAGAAAGAGTCGCGAGGAGTCTGAATTTCAGATGGGTGCAGGAACTTCTAGTCAACATCAATCACCTCCCCATCAACAAGACACTGTTCCCGACAACGAGGATTCAGCCCCTCATGTCGCAGAGGAACAATCTGTTTCGCAACAGGCACCTGAGCCTGTCGCCGCCCAAGCAGAAGAAGAATCTAGCGCCATCCCGCACGAGGAATCAGTCCCTCTGCCGGAGCAGGCGGAAGCTGAGAGACAGCAGGAGGAATCAGTCCCTCCTGTATCTATGTCTTCATAACCCACTTCAGCACAGGAGGATGCAGCACCCCCTGTCGCCGAGCCTGAATCTGATACTCCCGCACCCTCAACCGCCTTGGAGTCCGACGACGGTATAGTACATGAGGATGTCCAACTAAATTCACATCCCAATGTGAATTTGAGATGGTTGAACGGAGTTGAGGATTTTGCCCAGCCAGACTCTCCTAGGACTGCCACAAGAAAAGAGCGATTACATGCTCTTGGCCTCCAAACTATTTTCATCCAGGATGCCGTCAATGCCCTGTATTATATGGAAAAAGCTCTTGATTGGCTACACACATCTGCCGTTGAAGAGATGACAGGACTGAAGCACGAAGTCTCCCGAGTGGTAGAAGCCTTCACTGTCTTGCCACACGTCTTCAAGCAGGCACTAAGCCAATTGCAAGAAAAACAGGAGCAGATCCTGAGAGAAGAGCAATCAAAGCTACGCATGTCTGAGGCCAAGACAGCATCTGCTCTGATCGAATCCGGTTCCCAGCTTCGAGCCCACGACAAGAAAATTCAAGATATGTCGCAGGTGCTCTCCTCCTTTGTTGAGAAAATGACAAATATTGAGAAGAAACAGGATGCTGCTTCGCAAATCCTTGAATGCCTTGATGAAAATGTGTGATACCTTGATGAAGCCAAAAAGGCGGAAGAATCGAGGGAAGCTGCTAGGAGAACAAGGCTGGAGTAAGAGAAGGAAATGTTAGCTCCTTTTGAAGACTCCATCACTGCTGATATAGCCCGTATCACATCTCCAAATGTTTGGATATAGGGAGATCGACCATAATTCTAGGATCCTAAGTATCCTTGGAAGAGCCTAGTCCGAAAGCCGCAAGCTATGAACCTCCCGGCCGACTGACAGCCTACTGCTGAAGAGATCAAGAACTGGAGGAGAAATGAACTGCTAAGACACTTTGTTGTTCTTATCAGGGAATCCTCATTATTCAACAGATGCAGGACGGTAAAGGAAGCCGCGGAGGAGTTTAAGAAAAAGCTGGAAGAAGGAACACTCTCCTCTCAATTTTCCGCCCTCAGCCCTTTCTCTCTCTATTGTGTAGATTTTTTTGCATGTAAATGGGAAGAAAGAGTATTTTCTAAGTATATATATACATGGAGCAATATTTTGAAGGTTGTACAAGTGTCTACACTTTTTCTTTCATGAAGACACACCAAATTTGACCATACTCCTCCCTCTTACTCCTCATGGCCGATTTATATATATAGCGAGCGAGAGAGAGAGAGAGAGAGAGAGAGAGAGAGATATTAATTATAATGTGTATTAGTTTCGGGCTTGTATGTTAACGTTTAAGTTAAGCTGGGTCAATCTTTAGTTTTGGGCTTCAAGTATGATTAAGTATGGATATTAGGTCCATATATATTTAGTCTAGTAGTTAGGTGTTAAATTATAAGTCCAATAAGTAAATTAATAATTATATTAGAATTAATTAAGTTTATTACTTAAATAATATAACAAGCTCGATAAATTATTAAACAAATGAATTATGATTAATTTAGTAATAATAATAATGACCATACATGTAAAGAATATAATTTTATTAAATTCGAGTTATAATACAATAATTTATAGGAATATAATTTAGGACCGAAAAGATATGGTAACATTAGTTCATTAGTACCCTTGGAAATTTTTATTTGGTAATTTTTATTATTAAAAACAAATGTATTTTCAAGTTTTTATCCTCCAAAAAAATATGGATGCGGAAACATTGAGTCATTCGCACGTAACATAGAGGAGTCCCATCTATCTATTATATATAAAACTTATCCCTCTTAATTCAATGTGCAAGGGGATAAAAAAAATGTTAAAAAAGAAATTCAATGTTACAATTAACTATGGACGTATGCAGTATAATTTGAAAAATTAATGAGTAATAATTTTTTTTCCCTCCTCACCGGTTACAGTTACTTGATTCATATATGAAACAAAAAGAAATCCTAAGTAAAACAAGACTGAAAAATCGTTTTTCACAGCTTCGATTTTTAATTTTAAATTCAGCTTTGGATAGTGCAAAACCATCCCCGACGAACCGTTGTCATATATATAAAGCTTATCCCCTTAATTTAATGTGCAAGGGGGTAAAAAATATTAAAAAAGAAATTAAATAAACCAAAAGCCAAGAATCGGGAACTGAGCAGCAACGCGTGGATCAAAGCGGTGGAGTGGAATCCGAAAGGAAAAGAAATTCACAATAGTGGTTCACTTTTCTTTTGTTTCGGTAATAAAAGAAAAGTTTCACTTTTCCTCTCTCTCCCTCCCTCTCTCTCTCTTTGTCCTTTTTCAATATTATGGGTTTAAAATTTTCCACTTTTTTATATCCGTTGGACGAAAAGATGCGAGCTTGAGGCAATGTGGGAGCAGGAAAGACGACTTCGTTTCAAACATGAAAATCCCATACGGCGACGTTTCAGGATTTACATACAGCTAACACTACGCCATATGTGCTCATATGCAATGCTTCGTGATGTTGCATTATACCCAAAATTATGTTGCATTTGGCCAGAAATTGAAATATGCAACACTTTAGGGGGGTTGCATCCGCGGCCATTGCATTTGACCTCTAATGCATCGCATTTTTGGTTTAATGCAACAGAGGGAAAACAATTGCATTATAGACATACTGCAACACCAATACAAGATAAATGCAACAACATATAGTATTGCATTAGATGGAGAGCTACATGCAATGTAAATGGTAGGTCCCACTTGCCACATCAACAGGGGCCCATTACCACGTTAGCGGAGGCCCACAGCCACATCAGCAGTGAGGCCCACATTCACGTCAGCAGTGGGACCCACTTTCACGTCAGCAGTGGGGCCCACATGATATAATGCAACACCATTCCTGATCATAATGCAACACTAGATTGCATACTTCAGTACTAGGTTATATAATGCAACACCAAGAAATGATAAATGCAACACTAATAAATGATAAATGCAACACTAATAATATAAATTTTGAAATGTGCGTTTCGTACGTACATCCATCCCATTAACAAACCAAGGCAGAAAGGAAATTACAAAATACCAACTTTCACCCAACAAGTCTACACACCAACAAAAAATAAGAAATCAATCTACACCAACAAAGTCTAACTCCAACAAAGTCTAACTCCAAATAACTAGATAACTATAGACAATCACATAAGTAAATTTTTATGGAATATCTCTGACTCAAGGAGTACCACCTTGGGTCATAGGACTACCATTGTCGTCTTGTTCACTTGAAAAGGTAGCACAAAAATCTCTAATATCCAGTTTAATATTGGGATTTGCATCTCCTAATTTTTTCAGCATCCATGTCATGCTCGTCTACACTTTCTGTTCACCTTTGCTTCCAATTCACTTTCCAAATCAAGCTTTATCTTTGCTGTCAACTCTTATACAATAGTCATCCGTAGGAGCACGAGCTGGAGCTGATGTCGAAGTAGTGCCATTACCTCTCCTTCCCACAAGAAAGCTTTTCCCAGGATCCTTATCTTAAGTGAGCACAACAGGAGCTTCCGCATCTTGTCCAGAACTAAGCATCTTCTTAAGTTTGGTCTACAAGAAATAGCTACATCAATATTTGAAATAAATCATGAAGTTTATTTAATGTGAAATAATACTTACAATTTTTTCTAGTGAATCAATATTTGTCTTGTATTTCAGCCGTGGTTATCGCTTTCGCGTTTCTAGATAGACTTTAGCATTTGATGGCGAGTCAAGTTTTGGGTCACTCTTTTTCTATCATGTATAGACAACACATACCAAAATTAGCACAACAGTTTGTTCGTGCCACATACTTAATCGCAAGCAAATTGGTAATCTCAAATTACTAATATCAAATTAGCAATTAAAATTGTAGAAATTTTACTAAGCAAAAATCTCATAAGAACCATAACAATAGTTAAATGACTGTTAGATATTTTTTAAATGTACATCTATATTAAATTCCCAAAATTTTCAAGAATTAAATGTATAGATATTCAGGTATTTATAGAATCAGAGCATTCCAAGAATTTAGAGTTCAAGACAGTCAAGTTAATTAAATTTTAGAGTTCAAAAAAGTTAGGTTATTTAAAATTTCTAAACTGACATACCAAAACAGTTTAATCTTAAATGTACATTTAGATTAAATTTCTTACTTCTACAAGTACGAAATATATAAATATTGGGAATCATGCAAAGAGCAGGAAAAGATAAGAACAATAACCAATATGTGTAATACTAAGGAATCACATACATACCATCTTGTACCGAACTTGGGCTAGAGTTTTCGGGCCCATGGTGTGTGTATCAGTGAATGAATTACAACGATCAGAATTATCCTTTGTCAATTTCTGTGAAAAAAAAACATACTTGAAATATAAAGATATGTCGCATTGATATCTCAAATTGTACTCGGAGTTGCAGCTCCAATTTAATATCTAACAATCCTACTACTATTGTAAATAAAAGCTAACCCAACTAAATATATCCCAGAACAAAACTTGATGGAAATTGCAGAATATAAATGTGCCATATATCAATTCAGTTACTGTACTTGCAAAAAGAATGATATCATCATATCTATCAGCTTAAGCTTTCTCAAGATGCAGCATTCACATCAAACTCCGTGCTAATACTCGGGACGTTTTCCCGGCGCCTCGCCTCGAGGCGGCGCCTCAAGGCGCGCCTCTTTCCGCCTTTTAAAACATTTACCACTTGTACCATATCTGTACTACATTTGTACTAACATATTATTATGATGAAACAAAGAAGGCAACTGCCACTCTGCAGTCTACCATAATGATTTTTTCATTAAACACTAGCCAGGGAAATGGAATCTTAGAGGCCCGGGCATTTACAGAGTTCTGGTAAATAATAAGATGGAAATAAAAATCTGCTTTAGAATAAAGTCATAATTTGATGCTAAGATCTTTAAATGCTTGCTTTGTTTAATGAAGAAACACACTTTAGCAACGCTAGAAATGAATAGGAATACTTACAGAATACAAATTAACTTGACCGTCCTCCATAGATTTCAATGAAAATGATTACTCATTGTGCTGCAAAAATGATTTATATTCAATCATAAAATATATATAGCTAACAGAACTAAAATATGGCCACATGGATGAAACAAACTATCCATCTTAAGACATAACTACAGAGGGACAAATGTTAAACTCAATATACAAGTAATTGTGAGCAAACAATCATCTAGCCATTCACCCCAGAAAGTGTTTTCTTTGGGTATTGAACCAACCTAGCCAAAACTGAACAATGAGCAAGGTTAAACATTTGTTAAAGTCAACCCAATCAGATATACAACCTGTATTCCTGATTGTATTCATAGGTTTAGCAGGGGACAATGAATATTCCCATAAATTTCAAGCCTCTGAAAGGATTGGCTTACAAAAAAACAAACCCTCCATATAATTATGTTGAGTTCATTGCCTTCTCTCAGTTAGAGCTCTGTTTCTTATATTCTACATGGGTCTGAACTTATAACTAAAGTAACATGTTTGAAAATTATAACCAAGAGGTAACTGTACAGCTGAGAGCTTAAACAATCCACCATCAGTCCTGAACACTGAACATGGACCTTGATATTGGAATATGATGACAAGGAAACACAAACATTAGGACAATATTTTTCCTAAAGTTGCAAGAAAGCACATTTGAAATATTTGGAGTCAAAGAGATACTGTAAGATGGAAATCTTATAACGTAATTATATTCACTACTTAACATGGGATTTTTACACCATGCTGTGCAGCTTAGAATCGTTGATTTCCACCAGTATTAAATGAAAAAGGCATGGTGGTCTCAAGTATCAATATGCTAATCGCAAATGCAATGTAAAAACTCAAGACCTTGTAGGACTATAAAGCCCTACCTATATACCTGAAAATGCAAGAACATCACCAACATCTGCACATGTATAGCTTAATCCTCCATTCGCCCTCGGGCTGTTAGCCCACAATGAGAATATCTGAAATAACATGGCATAGCTTTAGCACAAATATATTAGTATTGCAGAATAGAATTGTTACAACTATATACACCATATAATATAAAACATAATGTAAACAAGAAATAACAGAAAGATCAGATCAGTTCAAACGTTGGCCTATGTCCAAAAATTAGGCCACTTAAACTATCAACACTATCTTGAAGCAGTAAACCATAGATGTCCAAAGCAGTAAAAAATACATGTATTTCAAACCCGTCCATCATACCTAATCAGGATCTCAATAGCCGAAAAGGGGCAAACCCAGAAATCCAAAACCCATGTAATCTAAACACACATGCAACCTAGCCCAAAATTACGGAAACTGAATACAAACTTTCAATCCGAGCCGAGCCCGAAATCAATTTCAGGAACATAGACCAGATTAAATCGGACCCCACACCAACTTACAATTTTGCTCAAAAATCCCATCCGGTTGGCCGGAACCAGAAACCTTATCAGCAAACCCAAACCCCTGCAAACCTTCAGCCTATTGAGAATCAAATCGAAGTTACCTTACTAAATCGGACTTCTGTTATACGCCGGAGGTCACTGCTGCTGCATCGCCGCCGCCGCTGCTGCTTTCCATCTTGGTCTGCCACCGGTCGCCTTGTAGCCGAGCGGGAGTGTGTGTGTTCGTGCGAAACTCAGTGCGCAAGTGTGTGTATAGTTATTTACCATGTGGGAGAGATTGGATTTTTGAGATGAAAGTCAATATTTACAGTGAGAGGGGAATAATCGAGTGTTTGGAGAGAGAGAGAGTTGAGACGGCATCTAGGAAAAGAGATCTGACGTATTATTATTATATATATATAATTATTTGTTTAATTAATTAATATAATTTTAATTATAAATTTTTAAATTAAAATTTAAATTAAAAAATATGTATTTATTTACATAATATATTCATAATTAATGTTAAAATTTATAATAAATTATTTATCTCATTTTGAAGTATGAAATAGATCAAAATTTAAAAGTTCTTGTGTAGTTTTTAATAATATATTTAATTTTAATAATTTTATTATTATTAAGTTAAATGCAACACTTTTAATTGGTGTTGCATGTTGCAACAGCATTATTCTCAAGCAACACTACATTCATGTCTAATGCAATACTTTTTGACTAGTGTTGCAGAAGACCACAAGTGCGAGAGCTATTGCAACGCTATGGTTGCAACGCTTTATAAAAAGCATTGCATATGAGCACTTATGGCGTAGTGTAATACCAACATCTATCTATTATATATAAAGCTTATCCCCCTTAATTTAATGTGCAAGGGGGGTTGTGCACAAAAATTAGTATTGTACAACTAATGCATTGCACACCAAAAATAATTTTGTTTTTTATAAACTCACGAATTTACATCTACATATTAAACTCCAAGGAATACAAACAATCGTGTTAAAAACGATCGTAGTTTCAAGATTGCATAAAATTGTAGAATGTTAAAACAAAAGCTGTTAGTATTTAAAGATTACATGTGAAGAGACTCTTTTAAATGTAACGTCTTAGAAAAAATCCTTTTACATGTACTCTTTTAATGTGAATAAGCTATTTTACTGGAAACCTAATTAGTACTGACCATTACACTATGAATATTTAGATGCAATGGGTGCAATGCACGGGTTGATAAAACATTACACTATGAACATTTAAAATAAATACAATACATTACATATAACTAATTACATAGACTAAAAGAATTCTACACGGAAAAAGCGTTACGGATGAGTCCTTATTCATATTAAAAGACTACATGTAAAAAGACTATTTTAATTGTAACTTTAAATGTAAATAAACTAATTTAAATACAAAAGTTATGATAACATCACAATTAAATCCTCTAAAATAAATACAATACAAATTCTCTAATAAATCTAACCGCTCATACGTATCATTCAAACGTCTGCAACCAATGCTCATTCAAGCGTCTGCAACCAAAGACCGTGCATCGCACGGGTTGGATCAAGCTTCGTTTAATATATAGAAGATGTAAACGATATTAATGTGGGACTAGGTTAATTTTAAGAGAACACTATTCATATTAACCCGCATTTGTATTACCGATCGTTGTTCGTTAAAGTTGGAATCGTACCCAACAAATTAATCACAAACTTATTATTTGATTTTGTAATATAGTTATATTAGAGATCGAGAGATGTATGCAGAGGGAATATTAAATTAATTTTAAATACTAATTACAAATACTAAAATTTTATTGCATACATAGGACAATTCAATAAAAAGAATCTTTTTTATATTTTGCTAAAATATATTTTAATTTATGCTAAAAACATAGTTGAAGGCATATATATATATATATATATAGAAAAGATTTTTTTATCAAGATAATAAAAGATGATCTATTCAATAAATCAAAAAGATGCAAAAGATCAAATGTATTTTAGAATATTAGTTCATTAATACCCGCGAAAATATTTTTTTTGGTAATTTTTATTATCAAAAATAAATGTATTTTTAAATTTTTATTCTCAAAAAAATATATGGATGCAGAAACATTTAGTCATTGACACGTAATATAAAGGAGTCCCATTTAATATATATATATATATATATATATATATATATATATATATATATAGGAGACATAAACCATATTGATACTAGGTTAATTTTATGAGAAGACTATTTCTTACAACAAATTTTGATATAAAAGATACAAGTATTTAAATTGAAATAAATAACATATCTGGAAAGAATAAAATCACATTTGAAAGGGAAAATAAACATTATTGAAAGGAATGACCAGCATTTTCAAAAACGAATGTTGTTAATCGATCACCTTTAGGTACACCAAGAATTTCCCGTCTGTATATATTGCATCACATTATTGATGCACGAATGCATATATTTCATGCATAATTAGTACAAAACTCACGTAAATTAAGATCAGAAAGATCGCATCTAATATTAGACGCATGTAACACGCCAATATATATATATATATATATATATATATATATATATATATATAGATATAGATAGATAGATAGATAAATAGATAGATAGATCACATTTCACGTTTGCATCAACTTGGTCGGAAGACATTCGCTCATACATGCAACTTTTGGTAAACAAAATACAGCTACTAACAAATGAAGATCTTATATGATCACAAGAAGACATGTACGAAAGAAAATCAAGATCTCAATTAATTAGCAGATGATTGTACTAATTAATTTACTAGCCTCTTCAAACGTATGGAGCTGGATCGGGTAAACCCTTGACGATACCGCAGATCTGCTGAGTGGGAGGAAGGTTGTACTCGTCCCTCAGTGAGCGATTTGGGGATAGAACGCTGACGTAGAGTTGTTGTCCCAAATAGGCCCTCTCAGCCATATCAGACCTTAGGTTCCACATACCAGCGTTGTCCAGCGTTGTCATGACGGCAGCCCAGGAATGTGGGTATACGTGAATGGTGTGCCTGCTCACAGCATCCAACAGGTTGTAGTTTTTTCTCTTGTCTGGGCTCCACCTCCCAGGCTCAATTGCCACCGCGAAGAAGGAGTATCCATCCAAATGCCACGTCTGGATTGTGTTCTCCGTGTTTTCAAAGACGATCTCCACGAAGTTCCTGAATGTCCCGTTCACCACACTGGGGGCCATGACAACCATGTTGCCCGTCCTGGGTGGCTCATCCTTCACCAGATCATAAGTGAATACCTTGTTCGCCAGTCCAAAGTACTCGGCCAGCTTCAACGGAGTCTCAGTGTCGGTGTGGGATACGCCGTTGACTCCGAACCTGAGCTTTCCGTTGACTTGGTTTCGGGAGTTGGCGAGCCTGATGGTGCGGGTGATGTTGATCTGTCCGTAGTGGTAAGAGCCCTGTGGGTTGGGGCGTGCTGCACTGGCTGTGAGGTTCCACCTGAAAGAGCGAAACTGGTTGACGGACCAAGCAATGCCTGCGGTGCCTTCGGGAGGGGGTGGTGGGAGTGCTGGGGATGCAGCCAAGCCGTTGCCATTGGCGTAGCGGATAACGGCGACGGAGGTGAGCGGTTTCTTCAAGAACCTACTGGAGACCACAAAGTAGTAGTCCTTGGGGGCTTGGTCGGCTGTCACCAGCACAGACATGCACTGCCCGACGTGGAGGTCAAGAGAGTCATAGAGATTCTGCACGGTGTGAGACCCCTCGAGTTCCACTAATTTGAAGGTGTGGCCCTGGAGCCTGAAGTTGATGGAGGTCCTCAAACCGACGTTGCATACTCTGTACCTGTAGGTCTTGCCGGGCTCCATGATGGTGAGAGGTTCGGCAGCCATGTCGCCGACCTTACTAGATTTTCCATTGATGTGGATGCCGTCGGGCAGGCCAATGCTGTTGCCGCCGTCGAGAATCCTCTTAAGGGTCTTGTGGCCCTTGTTGTACCAATCACCGGCGAGGACTGCAAACTCGTCTGCTGGGTTATCGAATGGGACGGGGATGAGATCACGGCTATGGACTTGGAGCATGCCCATACCACCAGCGGCCCTGTGAAGGGAGGTCGTAGGGTAGTAGAAGTAGCTTCCAATCTGGTCCTTGACCTGGAACTTATAGGTATAGTTGGTGCCGGGCATGATTGGGCACATAGTGCCGAGGGTGCCATCCTGCCAGGAGTTCTTTCTGTGCTGGACGCCGGCCCAAGTGAGGAGGAAGGGCTCATCGAGGTGGTTAAATACATTAACAACAATATTGTTGTTGGATGTGCAGTTGATCTTGGGACCAGGGAACTGGCCATTGATGAGGATGCCTTGTTGGGGAACGCCAAGCGGGAAGATGGTGCCGTAAGTGACGTTCCATTCGAAGAAGAGATATGGATCCTCTGCCAATACCAACCCAGCGGAGAGGCAGAGCAACATTGCCACAAACATCATGTTTCTGCTGGATGCCATGGCTTTTTCACTCCGCACTCTCCACTTAGCTTTCTTTTTCTTTTATTATTATTATTATTGTGATCTTCTTTCTTTATTCAATGAAATTACCTTGTCTGATTTCTATCCCACTCATGAGCGGAGGCCTTTTTATAGTGAAGAGATGTGTTGTTAATTGGTTAGTTATCAAAAGATAACGGTCTTCCTCTCCTCAGCTGGCAGTTATTTCCTCAAACCTCTCTCCTCTTTTTGCGCCTTTCCTATCCTTTTCCCTTTGAATATTTTGCTCCTCCATCCATTTCCTGATCAAACCTCCATCCCTCATTATTGTCCTTGCATATTCACTTACTTTCTTGTAAAAAAAAAAAAAAAAAGATCAGAAATTAATTATTAAGACTGGTAGTGTGTGTCTGTGTGTGTTATATATTGGTTGTACGTAGTCTCATACAATATCATATTCAAACATTATATACGCCCATTATTTCATTTTTCTATTCCAAAAGATAGTTGTTTCATGCAAGTGATTTCTACTTCTAGCACTTTAGAAACTTGTTTAAAACGAATAACAAGTCTAATATAATTTCAACTCATTTTATTTAGGCTTAGATGCATAAAGAAATAATGATATTCCTTCAATTTCGCAATATTTTTTTGAAACTTTACAAAACAAATCACAATCCTTCCTTTTATTGAAACACAAATTATGTGAATCTCACAAAAGCAACAAAAATATCAAAAATTGATTTGGCAAAATGGTTTGGCATCATCTCCACTTTGTGGAGGTCGTTGGTTCGAATCACTCGAGTAGTGAAAATAAATATTTATTTGTGGGCTCGGGCGGGGCAGGCTGGATGTTGTGGGCGGGGCTGGCTGAGCGGGGCGGGCATTTGTGGGTGTGATTTTTTTATCCAGCAACTTTAACAGCGGTTGTTTGGAACCGGTGTTAAATGGTGACTTTGTGGGAACATAGAAATATATATATTTAAATTATTGGAGATTAAAGAGAAGAAACTTGTTCTCAGTAATCCACACAACTGATATACAATGATATGTTGTAGTAAATGCAAACAAGACAAGAATTAAGGCAGAAGATATGTACTGATAGGGTCCCTTTAAATATGGAGAGATTATATATTCTGGAACATTCTAACAGACCTAGTCCTACACTAACTAGGAGAAGCCCATTAACATGTAGACTAAGGCACACGCTGTGTATTTACTTTAATGCTCCCCCTTGTGCGGAGTCTTCAACGCATGTCAAATTGCATCGTTAAAATCTTGTCAAACAAAGACCACATGGAAAAATGCCTTGGAAAAAGAGTACATCTAGACATATAGGTTATTAGTACTTCCCAAGTTAGGGATACAAGAAATATGGATTATTTCTTATGAGAAATGTGGATCATTAATTCTTGGTTCTCACACACTATTTTTTTTCCACATTCTATTTATATATGATGTGGACTATTTCTTAAAAGAAATTTAATAATAATAATAATGTAGAGTATGATTTATATAGTTTAGAGTAAAGTACAAAAATTGTCTCTAAAGTTTGGCCAAATTGCATGTTTCGTCCTAAACGTTTAGAAAGTGCAAGGATCATCCCTATGAGAAACCTCTGGGGCAAATATAGTTCCTGACCAACTTCAAATGACTAAAATACCCTTGTCTTATTCTTTTTCTATATTTCTTTTCAGTTTTTTGCACAAATGGTTATTGTATTTCGCCAGGTTTTACAAATTTAGTCCTGATTTTTTTTAATTATTTATTTAACTATTATTATTAGTATTATATTTTTATACGTTTTCGTCTATTTTTCTTACATTTTTGCCTGTTTTTTTTTCGTTTTCATAAGTTTTTGTCTGTTTTTCTTACGTTTTTTGTCCGTTTTTCTAACGTTTTTTCAGTTTACATACGTTTTTGTCTGTTTTTATACGTTTTCGCCCGTTTTTGTCCGTTTTTCTTACGTTTTTTCTGTTTTCATACGTTTTTGTCCGTTTTTGCCCGTTTTCATTCGTTTTTCTTAAGTTTTTGTCCGTTTTATCGGTTTTTGTCAGTTTTTGTTCGTTTTTCTTGCGTTTTTGTCCTTTTTCCTACATTTTACCCGTTTTCATACATTTTTTTATCCGTTGTTATATGTTTTTACCCGTTTTCTTACTCTCATTTGTTTTTATCGTTTTCGCTCGTTTTTCTTATATTTTTGTACGTTTTTATCTGTTTTTATTCATTTTTCTTACATTTTTGTCCGTTTCTCTAACATTTTTTCCGTTTTCGCCTATTTTTCTTACGTTTTTGTTCGTTTTTGTCAGTTTTTCTTACGTTTTTTCCGTTTTCATACGTTTTTGTCCGTTTTTATACATTTTCGGTCAGTTTCTTACATTTTCATCCGTTTTTATATGTTTTCGTCCGTTTTTCTTACGTTTTTATACATACCAAAATGGGTAAAATAGACAACAAGTATAAAACGGGACAAAACGGAAGGAAACGTATAAAAATGGATGAAAGCGTCACAAAACGGGTGAAAACGTTTTAAAACGGATAAAAACGCATGAAAACGTATAAAAAGGACAAAAATGTAAGAAAACGGACAAAACCGAATAAAAACGGACAAAAACTCAAGAAAAGCAGACAAAAACGTAAGAAAAACGGAGAAAAACTGACAAAAACCGATAAAAACGGACAACAACTTAAGAAAAACAGACGAAAATGTATAAAAACGGATGAAAACGTAAGAAAACGGGTAAAAACATATAAAAGGACAAAAACGTATGAAAACGGAAAAAAACGTAAGAAACACAGGCGAAAACGTATAAAACAGATGAAAGCGTAAGAAAACAAGCGAAAATGTATAAAAACGAAAAAGCGTAAGAAAAACGGACAAAAACGTAAGAAAAATAAACAAAAACTGACAAAAACTTGAGAAAAGCGGACGTAAACGTATAAAAATAGATGAAAATGTAAGAAAACGGGCGAAAACGTATAAAAACGAACGGAAACGTATAAAAACGGACAAACACGTATGTAAACGGAAAAAACATAAGAAAAACGGGCAAAACGTAAGAAAAACAGACAAAAGCGTATGAAAACGGAAAAAAAAAACATAAGAAAAACGGACAAAAACGTAAGAAAAACGGTCGAAAACGTATAAAAAATAATACTAATAATAATAGTTAAATAAATAATTTTAAAAAAAAATCAAGACTAAATTTGTAAAAACCTGACGAAACACAAGGACCATTTGTGCAAGAAACTGAAAAGAAATATAGAAAAAGAAAAAGACAAGGGTATTTTAGTCAATTGAAGTTGGTCAGGGACGATATTTGCCCCAAAGATTTCTCACGGGGACGATCCTTGCATTTTCTAAACGTTTTGAACGAAACATGCAATTTGACCAAACTTTATGGACGATTTTTGCAGTTTACTCTATAGTTTATAAACTGTCTCAATTTATGATCAACAATGTATTGATCAAAGAATAATTCTGAACAGTAAGATCAAAGATAGGATACTAATATGGTTCGTATATCTTTAGCTCAGGTAAGGCAACCAAACCACAATGAGATGCATAGAAGTTATAAAATATAGTAATTGATAACTCTATTTTATGATGTAGGTTTCAAATAAAGTTCCAATCTAAACAGATTTCTTTGTATAAAACAAGTACAACGAATTTCAATTAAAAAAATTTGATTTGATTTGATTCGAATCAAATATATCCGGTTATTAAATAAATCAAGAATAAAATCAACTATGATATTCCAATTTTAAAAGAATGAAGATAGAAACCCACACCCAACCACACACATACAACCCACACACCCAAAACCACCACACACACACCCAACCCCAAACCCCCCACACAACCCAAACGCACGGAACCACCCCCCCCCCCCCCCCCCCCACCACCACCACCACCACCACCACCACACACACACACGCGCCGCGCACAAGTTGAGAGATTCTGAAGTGCAAGTTTAGACTTGCATTAGAATTTAGATCCCATATCCGTTTTCTTTAAAAAAAAAAAATGAACAAGAAACCAACAAACTACTCGACCAAAGAATTAGTTATCCACAAATGAAACATTTAAAGGATAAGAGTAAACAGAAGATAAGCATCTATACGCAGGAAAAACAATGGCAATGTAACAACACAAATGTTACATGACCCCTCTCGCATCAACTTTTGGACAGAAGCCAAATTCAATTATTTAAATGGTCACTCCCTTATAAAAGGTACACAATCGCGAGTAAGCAAGTAATGGGAGGATATACATATCTTCTGCAGAAACTACAAAGCAGATACCACCACCAAAAATATATATATCCTTCACAGGCAACTGATCAAGAATCTTGTGGAGTCTCAAACCTTGTGGGAGTATCAATTCCCATCATGCAGCAAAGCCCCGATATCAAAATTACAAGTAAAACAATTCCCTGAAAAGGTACAAAAACCACAATGTTTGAAACACATATCCGACATAAACACAGTGCACTGAAACTGAAGTATGAGAGAGTACAAGAACCAAAGTAATAATTTCATAGTTTTCCATGCTCTCAGTCAAAGAAAAGAAAGAAAAATCCAACAGACCATAGAGAGCATTTGAACAAAATTAACTGACTTACGACTAGAATACCCTCCAACAGAGACGACTTGATCTGGCAAACTCCATCACAGGCCGTGGAATTAGCTGAACCATTTCCCCTGCTACCTTCAGCGAGAAATCTTTCTAGCCTTCGATGTGGGAGGTAACTGGGGGATCTAAATGGCTCTGACACGTAGAGAACAGTGTACTTCATACCTAATTGGTTCGCATCATTGAGAAGTTGAGAAAGAATGCTGCCTGAATGTGTAATCAAAATGTTTAGTTCACAACGGAAGTATAAGCTCATAAATCATGAGAAGCAAATCTAGTTAAAAAAATATATATATATATCCTTCAGTAACCCTTTTAACATTGTTTTAACGTAGCTTACTCTCAGAATGTGGGTGATCAGAGTCTTGTGAACCTCCAGGGCACAACACAATCAGATCCCTACGCCCGTCAGAGTTCTCAATCCTCGAGTTCAAGTAATCCTACCAGTAAATTCCATTACGCCATTTAGTAAGACTAAACATAAATAGCGCAGTTAAATGTGGATCAGTCGTACTTACATGGACCGAGTGCATATCGTTTAGTTTGTCAAAATTTTCACCCTCTATGGAGCATGGCCCCACTAAAGCAATACTGCCGATCCCAGACTCATGCTGACAAGTATCAACCAACTCTGAAATCAGAGAGCTTTCTATAGCCACTTTATCCTCTCCAGCAGCTACGTATGGAAAGGCCAATGAGAGATTGGAGTTTGAGAAGGAGTCCTAATCATGACGAAGTTGTGTTAAACAATGTGAAGTTGAGATAGATGCAAATACTGATACAAGGAATTTATTCAAGTACAGACAAACTAATTAACCTTGAGCAAGTCTATAAGAGCTGGATCCATCTTTGCGGGTCTGGAAATATCCCGGGATTGCAACTGCAGAAAGAAAAACATGCTTCAAGATCCACAAGAGTGAAAGGAAAAACAAACAAGAAATAATGATAATATCAAATAAATAATAATAATAATAATAAGCCTATGGTATAACAGAAGTTGGTAGATTAATAGTTCTTCAGATATATCAAGCTATGAATAACTGAGGTTTCTTGCAACTTGTAGTTAAGCAGAAACATTTACAAATAAGCTAATTGATGCATCAAGCAAAGTAAAATCAGCTTCTTAACATCTCAAGTTAGAAGTTTTCAGTTGAAAAAATAGGAGTCTGGCTCATCAAGTCTTTTCTTTACATGCTGACAAGTAACTCCACAATTAGAGACAAGTTGCTTACCAAAAAATACCCAACACTTTCACTTTTTCACAATCCTAGCTCACTTTAAATATTTGCAATTAAATACTCTAACTTTCAATGATTGTTCATAGAAAAGCTTCTGACCATTTTAAAAGGTAGTTGAAGCCATTTTTGGGGAAAAACAAAAGGATTGAAAATTAGAATATTTAATTGCAAAAATAAAAAATTGCGGGAAGCTATAAAGGGCAGCCGGGTGGACAAAGCATCCCTGCACACCACAAGGGTATCTAATTGCGGAAAGCTATTTTTGTAAAAAAAAAAAAAATGAGTATTTAATTGCAAGAAGAAAAATGATATTTAGACTATAAAACTGCTAGAAGCTATTTTTTAAGCGAAATTAAAAGCTAGGGTATTGAATTAGAAATCTTTGAAGATTAAGTGAATTAAAAAATGAACAGTTCGAGTATTTGTTAGTGTCTAACTCCTTATATAATCAAAAAACTTGCGGATTATGCATTGCATGTCACAATCCCTGAAAAAATAACAACTGGTGGTTCCGAATGGTGCCGGTTTTAAATACAACAACAACAACAACAACAACATCTAAGCCTTAGTCCCAAAATGATTTGGGGTCGGCTGACATGAATCAAACTTTGAAACCGTCAATGATCGTTACATAAACAACATAAAAGGAGAAAAAGAGGGAAAGAAATAGAGAAAAAAGTAGAGAAAAAAGCAAATAAAAAAAGAGAATAAATGTTAAAAAAAATGAAAAATCCTGAAAAATAAATTAACAGATAACATGGAATAAAAGAAAAAATAGGAATAGAAATACAGAATAATTGATGAAGTACATAAAATAAGTCACCCATCCTTATGAACTGTGCTGGAACATACTGGCGTTCAAACAGTATTTTTCACAAACCTGATTGTATGCATCCATTAATATGTATATGTATGTAGTGAACAATAAGAGACAGTGATAGATAATTTGGAAGATAATTCTCTTTTCCAGGGCCAGACCCAATCCGACCCGTAGGATAAACCCGTAATAGGGTTGGGCGTCGGCCGAACCCGAGATTTTATGATCGGGTATGGGTAGGTATGGGTATAGTATATTGCCCGATTACCCGACCCGATTACCCATTTGAATTACATAAATATATTATTATTATATATTATACATAGATATTATATTATATCATATGTAATTTTGCTAAATTGAACTTATTATATACATTATATGTGCAGATGATATATTTAAATATAGGGTATACGGGTACCCAAATACCCATTGGGTACCCGATTACCCGATGGGCGATTCCGAATCAAATAGGGTAGGATATGGGGGAGGCATACCCGTATCCTACCCCACTACCCCACCCATTGACATCCCTACTCTTTTCATTCACGTGGATGTAGGGAACGCATAAAAGATGGGTGATTATTTTCTTGCAGAAAGGTGCAAAGAGAGAATAATTATACCTCTGTCCCAACGAAAAGAAAGGCAAAATTCTTGGTGTGTTGCGCTTCCTCTCTTGAGCACTAAAGACAATAAAATCACAAGATATTTTAGTTGAAATGGCAAGAAATCATGACCCAGATTATCTAATTGTCAAACTGATTTCGACCAGATATATCTTCTCGTACTTGGTTGCTTTAAAAATTACAAAGAGATCACTTGATTCTAGCCTCTAGGATAAGAATGATGGGAGGATTGCTATCAGAATATAAACCAAAGATAGAGACAGACCAGGTATTCCGTCCATCCACCTTCTGTCATTGCAGACTTGGCTAAATCTCTTGGAGATAGAATTCTGTAATCAACCATTCCTTTCTTTCTGCCAAACGATCACAAGAGTTATAGGTAGCATTCAATTCAATAAGTTCAAAAGATAAAAGAATTATGGATATGTGTGTGCATAAATTCAGTGTGTGTGTGTGACTGTATGTGTGTGTGTGTGTGGGGGGGGGGGGGGGGGGGGGGTATTAAGCACCAAAAACAACATTTATTTGACACAGAGTGATGAAATAAACATGGGAAGTGCTTAAATAACTCAAGGCAAAAAACAACCAAACGAATTCAAGATAAGGATGTTGTTGCATGTTTTAATATTTCCAAAAACGTGGTTGATGCATGTTTTAATATTTCTTAAATGATGTGAAAATCCTATATCACGAGGTACTATTTACTAGTCTAGCAAAAATCGAACCCAAGGAGTTGGAGACGAAGTAAAATATTATAATACTCCAGTAGTAGATTGGAAATATGAAGCTCAGTATCCTGGATATACCTTAAAAACCTAGGAGGTGGAGAAACTCTAGGTTATACAGAGAAGTATAAGAAAGCTTATGCAACATGTAGTCGTGAATACACCATCATTCAGCGACATGGGTTCATAAACGATTAGATAATGGCAGACAGTGGCTCACTCCTCACAATATAAGTGAAAATATAATTAACCGGAAGCCATATGAATATTATTACCCGTCTAGATGAGGCGACCATAGGAATGCAGGGGCCGTGAATAAAGTGAGCCCCAACGGCAGATGAGCCGTGAGAACAAACAAAGTCGCCACTAATACTAATACCACCGGAGGCGTTGCCATCTCCTCTAAATAGCCCGCGAGTAAACCGAGTTATCGGATTGAAACCCGACCAAAACCACTCAAGCAGGAATTGAAATGAAAAGACTCGATCAACTCTCTAACACAGATCACGTAGAAAATTACTTAGAAGAAATGCCAATACTGCTCGATAATCCAACAAATTCTGCGTCAGAAGCTGGATCTAAAACTCTTTAAAGTTAGCACCTAGGAAGAAATGGAAAAGAGGTAGTAAAAAAAAAAAAGAAGAAGAAATAAAAAAAAGGACTAGATCCCTTTTCTCACCTGTAGAGACAATATCGATCAAAAGGAACCAGAATTGCAGCAACAACGTTTCTCCCAAATCCCAATGCAGTCGGAGAGTCGGAAGAAGATTGGAAAGACTCCGTAATTGGTACCGGCTGCAGATGTCCAACCTTGGGATAAGATTTGTACTAAAAAATATATAAAATCGGTACATAAAAAAATAGCAAATTAATATTTAAAATATAAATAATGCATTATACACAAAATTTAATTACTAATATATATAATATTACAAATTATACAGTTAATTAAAAGAGTTAATTTGTAATATTTTAAACACATACAATGCATATATATCAAATGAACGGCCCAATTTGAAAGAAACCTTCAATCTCCCACCTTATTATGCTTCTTGTGTTCAATGTATCACTTTATGGACATTAAAAATATTTTCTATATAAATACAAGATCAAAATAGGTTAACACAAACAAATCATACACACAACATGGCTTCCCATCTTAAAGGTGTGAAAAAAACAACAATGACAGACGAGATTCGAAGAGCGTTATCAAGCCTTGTGAGGATAATCAAGTCTCACTCAAAAGCAATTGCAAGAATGGGTTCATAGTAACTATGGTTTGCAGGTGAGTCAAGCGACAATATCGAATACAGTTAAGCGTTCTTTAGAGTATCTCTCACTTGCTCCCGAAAGAGGCGATGTTAAGCGACACAAACCGGCAAAATTTCCTGACCTAGAAAAATCTCTCTATGAATGGATTCTTCAATATCAAGAACATGTTGTTGTGTTGAGAATTATACTCTTCGACCGACGATCGCCTATGAGATCGGGCGACCTAGCCGTAGCCGAGTAGCCGAGGCCGAACTGCCGACCAGATGCCAGGCGACCTAGCCATAGCCGAGCGGCCGAGGCAGAACTGCCGACCAGAGGCCAAGCGACCTAGCCTTGCCGAGCAGCCGAGATAGATCGACCGACAGAAGGTCCCACGACAAGTCCCGGTGCCGAGCGATCGACATCTAAGACGATCGTCTCTCGGTACTTGGCGATCGACTCCTGGTGGGCGACTAACAGACGATCATCTCTCGGCACTTGCCGATCGACCCCTGGTGACCGACCGATGCCGACCTCTGGTGACCGACCAATGACGACCGCCTCATGCCGCTCGAAGCCGATGATCATCCAGTCGGCAAAGGCTGAAGCCCAGGACAGAACCCACGTGCAGTGCCGAGACAAGATCCGCATTTCACGGATCATTGACCACAGCCTGTCAGCATCTTTCCACCATTGGAATAAGTTGCCCGGCAGCTCCAGGCAACAAAACCTCAACATCTAACTCGATCAAAGTCCGCCGAAGCTCAGACTGAGATGTAAGGACCTCAAACGTTCGCAATGCAATCGGTTTCCGACTCAAGGCGTCGGCCACGACGTTCGCCTTGCCCGGATGATAAAGGATTTCGAGGTCATAATCCTTAATCAGCTCTAACCACCTTCTCTGCCTCATATTCAACTCCCGCTGAGTAAATATGTATTTCAGACTTTTATGATCGGTAAAAATCTGACATGTAGATCCGAAAAGGTAGTGACGCCAGATCTTGAGCGCAAAAACAACTGCCGCTAACTCCAAATCATGAGTAGGGTAGTTAAGCTCATACGGCCTCAACTGTCTCGATGCATAAGCAATGGTCTTTCCGTGCTGCATCAATACGCACCCAAGACCCTAACCCGAAGCATCACTGTAAACGGCAAAACCCTCGTTGCCACATGGCAACGTCAAAACCGAGGCTGAGGTCAAACGCCTCTTCAGTTCCTCGAAACTCGACTGTCTCTCGTCATTCCAGACGAATTTCTCGGATTTCTGGAGCAACTGCGTAAGTGGCCGAGCTAGCTTCGAGAAACCCTCGACGAACCTACGATAGTAGCCAGCCAAACCCAAGAAACTACGGAGCTCCTTCACATTCTTGGGCGGTGCCCAATCCAACACTGCCTCGATCTTCTGCGGATCCACACGAACCCCCTCGGCTGAAATCACGTGTCCTAAGAACATCACTTCTTTCAGCCAGAACTCACATTTCGAGAACTTCGCATAGAGTTGCTTGGTCCTCAAAATGTCTAACACTACTCGCAAATGATAGGCATGCTCCTCCTCGTTCCTCGAATAAATAAGAATATCGTCAATGAAGACGACGACACACTTATCCAAATACTCGATAAAGACTTTGTTCATCAACTGCATGAACACCGCCGGCGCATTAGTTAACCCGAAAGGCATAACTACGAACTCATAATGTCCGTATCTCATCCGAAAAGCTGTTTTCGGCACGTCGGACTCTCTCACCCGAAGCTGATAGTACCCCGATTTCAAATCAATCTTCGAGAATACCGCAGCTCCCTGCAACTGGTCAAACAAGTCATCAATTCTCGGCAAAGGATACTTGTTCTTGATGGTCACCTTGTTTAGTTCGCGATAATCGATACACAAACGTATTGAACCATCCTTCTTCCACACAAACAGGACCGGTGCGCCCCAAGGCGAGGCGCTCGGTCGAACATACCCCGACTCAAGAAGCTCACTCAACTGTTTCTTCAACTCTGACATCTCTGAAGGTGCCATGCGATATGGCGCCTTCGAAATCGGAGCCGCGCCCGGCTCTAACTCTATAGCAAACTCGACCTCGCGGTCCGGTGGCAATCCCGGCAACTCGTCAGGAAATACATCAGGAAATTCGCTAACGACTAGAATCGACGAAAGCTCGACTCCACCACTCTCCGCCTTCAAGGCATAGCACCAATAACCAGTACACCCTTTTCGCAGGAGACTCATCGCCTTCAAGGCATTAATAACGAACTTCTGGTTTCCCCTCTTTCGCCCTGCGAAAGAGTGTTCGGTGCCGTCCTCGGCTAACATAGTGATGATTCTCGTGCGGTAGTTCATGATTGCGCCATGCCGATCGAGTCAATCATCCCCAAGAATCAAATCCTCACCCTCAATATTAACGACAATAAGATTAGAGAGCCAAGCTCTCTCACAAATAAACACAGAGCAGTCTCGGACCTCTCGATCACCGACAATTCTATCACCGCTAGGAAGTTTAACGACGAAAAGCTCGCAAGGTGACAAGCAGTCGAGACTCAAACGGCGTACACACTCTAGAGAAATGAATGAATGCGTAACACCCGAATCAAAAAGCACACCGACAGGATGGGAAAAGATATGAACGGTACCTATCGCCACAGTGGCCGCTGGGTCATCGGCCCTCCTCATCTCATAAATACGCGGCTGGGCAGAGTCGACACTGGAAGTTCCTCCCCTAGCAGGCTGACCCCGACCCCTACCTCGGTCGGCACTCGGTGGAGGCGGCGGAGCAAATTGTAACACCCTGAGATATTCGGAATAATTACAGTGTCGTAAACCCTTAAAGTAAGGATTTACAAGGCTAATTTAAAAGAAATGTAAATATAATCCAATCGTACAACTGAAGTTCAAAATACAGATTTGGTTCAACTGATCCAATGAGTGAACTTATACAACCATATCGAAATGACTTTATTAAAACAGACGTACTCGAGTACTAAATAAACCAAGAAGACAAATCACAATAACAATAAACATCAACCACATCACTGAGCCATTTCATCGTCACTGCCGATCGTGGTTGCTTCCCGCTCTCGGCTACCCGAACATCAAACAATGTCCACCCCGAAGGGGTTAGCAAAACAATGCTAGTACAAGTATCATAATACATAAATCATCGGTGCATCATAAAACATGCAAAAGCGGACTTCCGTCGCCGGAATCAACGATGTGAATCCTCACGATTCCATCAACACAATACAGGGTAATCCAGCGATCCAGCGCCCTTGGTATAGATCCCCATGATGATCCCGTCGGACCAACGCATGGTGGAAAACCCGTCCAGCGATCCAGCGCCCTCAGCATAGATCCTCATGATGATCCCGTCGGACTAACGCATGATGGACATTCGATCCAGCGCCCTCAGCATAGATCCTCATGATCCCCTCGGATCATTTATACCATAAACCAATCAATTATGCATACATATATGCATTTCAATATGTTCATAAATACGAACAATTAACAATGAATACCACGAGAAATTACAGAAATACATCTCATATTTGACAACATGAACAAAACCATAAGCATGATCAAGGTTCCAATATAAATCAAACTCAACATATGATACTTGCCTCGAAAATGGCAAGAATGGAAATACTCCAACAAATGACATGCGTCCGTATGTCACCGCCCCTCGATCGTCCCCTATGAAAGGCTCGGACCTAAGAATTAATAAAGAATTCCTCTCAATTCGTACGAACGTCTAACAATCCGGCTAACGGCCGCAAGCTTTAAAAAATGAATTCTGTCTGAACCACTTAGCGCGCGCTACGTACTCTACGTAACGTGCGCTAAGCCTGCCCCTTAACGTACGCAAATGACCAGGTTTAGCGTGCGCTAGCCGTATCTTGTGATCTTCTCGAATAGCCGATCGCACGATGATATAACGTACGTTACGTATCCAACGTAGCGCACGTTATTCATTCCCGATAGCGCACGTTAACATATACATCTTAGCGTGCGCTAATCGTGCATGGCAGTCACTACTGGGTAAAACTTGAGCTAAAGGTGATGAAAACTCATGAAATCCTCAGTGTTAATACATGCCAACTCTGTGCATATCATGCTCATACGGTTTATGAAAGATCTTTATGGATTAAATGACTACGAGACACCAGGATACGTATCATCATTACTACACCATAATTCATCTTGATCTCGAGAAAGTATCCTAAGTTCCCTTCGTCCTACGTTACAAAACGCATGATTCTAATGTGTAAAACATAACAACTTGATAATCTTCACCTACTGGTCATAATCGGTTTGAAGATACATGAATATGCTTAGGAGTCCATATATTAAAAAGGTTCAAAGTATTATACGATGAATAAGTGCCGAAACGTCAAAAATATCCTTCTAACACATGATGTTCGACTATTAATGAATTTAACTGACTAGATAAACATGATCAAAACGTCCTTCAGAATACTACTAATATTGGTGAAGAATCACCTACCTCAAAGTAGTGAAGAACAAGGAGGAAATTCGAAGCAATCCAACGCCGAAGGTTTGAACACCAATCCTCCAAATGATCTACAATCTTCAACACGAGCTAGGATGCCGGCAAGAAGTGTTTAGGATGAAGAGAGTGTCTTTCTAAGTTCAAGAATTCGAATGGGGGAGTGAAAAATCTGAAAATATGAAAAAGGATGCTGTCCTATATATAGAAAATGGTTATCAGCGCGCGCTAGTCCATAATCATAGCGTGCGCTAAAGGCTATTTGAAACGTTACTGATTTCACTGTACTCAGCCTTTAGCGTGCGCTACCCTCATGTGAGTAGCGTGCGCTAACGCGTTGACTTGGCTTTTTCCCGAAAGCCGTCCAGGTTCATTCCGACACAATCCGACCAAGATCCCCGACCTGATCTCACCTACCACACGTCTCAATCATATTGACCACGTATAGCGTGCGCTAAGATTCCTTCGTAGCGTGCGCTATGGATCCAAGTTAGCGTACGCTACACTTAGATGATAGCGTGCGCTACAAGCGCATAAACACAATTTATAAATCACATTCATGAAATCATACGCTCAACTACACCGGATTATGAAATACGGAGAATAATACTCAGATCAAAGTGCAACAATTACAATATCACAAGTTCCAAATACATATCATAAATCTCGGGTATTACATCCTTCCTCCCTAAAAAGAAGTTTCGTCCCGAAACTTAAGATGAAAACAACTCCGGATATCTAGTCTTCATACTGTCCTCCGTTTCCCAAGTGGCCTCTTCAACTCCGTGTCGTGACTATTATACTTTAACCAAGTGTATTGGTTTATTCCTCAATTGTTTGATCCGACTCTCAAGTATCTTGATTGGTCTCTCTTCGAAGGTGCCATCATTAGCTATCTCGATCTCGTCGAAATCAATGACGTGACTGGGGTCCGGTACATACTTCCGCAATTGGGATACGTGAAACACATTGTGAACGTGACTCAGCGATGGCGGTAAGGCCAACCTGTATGCTAAATCCCCAACTCTCTCTAGGACCTCAAATGGCCCGATATATCTCGGACTTAGCTTACCTCTCCTCCCAAAACGGAAAATCCCTCGTGTAGGAGACACCTTCAATAGTACATGGTCCCCAGCGTCGAACTCTAGAGGGCGACGACGTACGTCTGCATAAGACTTCTGTCGACTCTGGGCAGTCAACAGTCTCTCTCGAATCAAAGCTATCTTCTCTTGAGTCTGAACTATCAATTCCGGTTCCGTCCCGATCAAGTCCGAAGAATCATCCCAGCACAGGGGTGATCGACATCTTCTCCCGTACAAAGCTTCAAATGGTGCCATCTTAATAGAAGCATGCCAACTATTATTGTAGGTGAATTCAATCAATGGCAAATGAATTTCCCAATCAGTTGACCAATCCAAAGCACAAGCTCTAAGCATGTCTTCTACTGTTTGTATAGTCCTTTCGGACTGATCGTCCGTTTGGGGATGATAAGCCGTGCTAAAGTTGAGCTCAGTCCCCAAAGCCTTGTGAACTGCCTTCCAGAAGTGCGACACGAAGCGACCATCTCAATCCGAAATAATGGTCTTCGGCGTCCCATGCAATCTGACTATCTCCGCAATAAATACTCGCGCCAATCTCTCGGGTCCCCATGTATCTCTAATTCCTAGGAAATGAGCCGACTTGGTTAGTCGATCAACTATAACCCAAATCATGTTCATTCCCGTTCTAGTCCTTGGCATACTGGTGATGAAATCCATCGAGATATCTGTAACACCCTCAAGATATTCGAGGTATATTACAGCGCCGTGAATCCCTATATGGGACCCACCAGGCTGAACAGCATCATACTCATCGACTCACATAAACGACAAACCAACACCATGTCATAAAGACGCAAAACTGAATAAACCACCCGGTTCAACCGGTCAAACATAACATCATCAATCAACACAAACATAAAGGCAACAATACAATCCGGACGAACAAGAACTCTTAAGTACTCGAGTACAACTACTAGTTCAAAAGCCACAAAAGATGAAAGACAAAAAGACATTAAGACGTCACTTATGCACAATCATCGCGCATGGCCATCATTCGTATCTTGGTCAGTAGCCGCTCGTCCGATGAACGACTGAAATTCATAAAGCGAATTTCCCCAAAAGCGGTTCCCAGAGGGTTAGCAATTACGCTAGTACAAGTAACCAAATGAACAATTTACATCTTACACATATAGTAAATGCATGCAATAAAGAAAACCGTTCCAAAGCACTCATTTCCGGAAATGCCAATATCAAAACACATTTGTAAAATTTCACCACAATTAACCGTCGATCCACGTCTCTGTGGACCCCTACCGAGACCCCGTCGGATCTAACCCGTAGTGGTTAAAAGCAAGCTCGTCGATCCACGTCTCTGTGGACCCCTACCGATACCCCGTCGGATCTAACCCGTAGTGAGCATACACACACACACCATTTCTCATACAATACTACTATGTCAAGATTGTAAGTTCATAAGGATACTTGCCTCGATTAAATAGACGGTGACACGAATGGAACGGAAGAGTTGAACACGACCGCAAGGAACCGGCGGAAATGAACCTAACGATTCGAATAACACAATCACAACCAACTCTAGACGATTACGGAAATGGAATACACCCGGAAACCCGCCTACGATTCATGTATATTTGTACCAAAAGTAACAACGAGGGCGGACCACAACCAAACCCTCTCGATTTCGCAAAACTATGAAAATATACCATGAATCCGTAGGGAAACTAAGAATACCAACAAGATTAATAGTATTCATCATGAATCCATCAACGAAACGGAACGGATCGGAAGAAAATCCCAAAACCCCCAAATTATCCAAAAGTAGGGTTCTAAGAGATTACCTTGGATTTAGGATGAGAAACACAAGTGGATGATGTTAGTCTTACACCAAGAACTCAAGCACAAGGATCTCTGAAGTGATTGGAAGAAGAAAATCGCCTCAAATCGTCTCTGGAGTCGCTCGGCCGCGGAAAGAGGAAGAAATGAGATTTTGTGATTATCTCGGTCAACTCCCTGGTTTATATAGCCAGGGAGTGTTAGCGCACGCTAAGACCTCAAGGTTAGCGTGCGCTAACGGGATAGGGTTACAAACCCTCTGTTAGCGTCGATCCGAAGCCGGAGTTTTGGCGTTAGCGTGCGCTACCATACATGCGTAGCGTGCGCTAATAACCTCTCGGTAGCGCGCGCTATCGACCAATAGCGTGCGCTACACGAACATCGGCCGAGTCCAAGAGCCAACCGCCCAAACCTCACGACCGTTAGCGTGCGCTACCATACCGGCGTAGCGTGCGCTAACTAGCATCGATTGAGTTCGATAGTAAAGCGCCCGATCTTGGGCCAGTCACACTAGCGCGCGCTGCGAACAATTTAACGTGCGCTAGACGAGATAGCGTGCGCTAATCCGATAGTCGGAGGGTCGAGGCTTGCCACTCCCGTGGCTAAATCGTTAGCGTGCGCTACGAATTAAACGTAGCGTGCGCTACTAATGGATTTCTAGCGTGCGCTATACAGAAATTTAGCGTGCGCTAGATACGAATATAAGCGACCCAAAATACCGGATTATGAGCGAAGCGTCAAAGCGGAACACCTCAAAACGCATCATAGCATACAATGAATCCACGGCAACCCCGGCGGCGGTTCCGCACAACAATTACGAGAATCGGATCAAAGATAACGGAAAAGTTACCTTTGAAGGATACTCGAGGGTCACTAAAATCGAGAATTACAGGAAATACAATTACAAGGGAAAGAAAAATGCGGATATTACATTCTACCCCTCTAAAAATAAGTTTCGTCCGAAACTTAAGGAACAAACAACTCGGGGTACCTAGCACGCATGCTATCCTCGGTTTCCCAAGTTGCCTCCTCGACACCGTGTCTCGACCACTGCACCTTGACCAAAGGTATGGTCTTATGCCTCAATCGTTTCTCACGATGCTCCAAAATCTTCAAAGGGCGCTCTTCGAAAGTAACATCTTCGGCGACATCAATCTCTCCATAATCGATGATGTGACTAGGATCCTGGACATATTTCCTCAACTGGGAAACATGGAAAACGCTATGAACATGACTCAAGGCCGGAGGTAACGCCAAACGGTATGCCAACCCACCTACTCGCTCGAGGATCTCGAAGGGGCCGATAAATCTCGGACTCAACTTCCCTTTCTTCCCGAAACGAAAAACTCCCTTCGTCGGCGACACCTTTAGCAAAACATGGTCTCCCACCTCGAATTCCAAAGGTCGGCGACGGATGTCGGCATACGACTTCTGTCGACTCTGGGCAGTCAACATCCGTTCCCGAATTAACTCTATCTTTCGCCTCGTTTCTAAAACGACATCCGGCTCGGTCCCGATCAAATCGGACGCCTCATTCCAACAAATCGGTGATCGACATCGCCGCCCGTAAAGTGCCTCATACGGGGCCATCCGAATCGACGCGTGCCAACTGTTGTTGTACGTGAATTCGATCAGCGGCAAATGTTCCTCCCAGTCACTACTCCAATCGAGAGCACAGGCACGTAACAAGTCCTCGAACGTCTGGATAGTGCGTTAGGTGTCCATCGGCGGGGATGAAAAGAGGTACTCAAGTGTAAACGGTACCCAACGCCTTATGCACCTTTGCCCAGTGCGATACAAAACGGCCGTCACGATCCGAAACAATAGACTTCGGAGTATCGTGAAGTCTCACAATCTGCGCGATAAACACACGAGCCAACTTCTCCGGGCCCCAAGTGTCCTTGATGCCCAGAAAATGTGCCGACTTGGTCAGACGATCAACAATCACCCATACCATATTCATGCCCGACCTCGATCTCGGTAAACTCGTAACGAAATCCATCGATATATCTTCCCATTTCCATTCCGGAATGGGAAGTGACTGTAATAACCCAGCCGGTCGCTGATGCTCGATTTTAACCTGCTGACAAGTCAAACATCTCGCTACAAACTGTGCGATCTCATCCTTCATATCATTCCACCAGAAATTTCTTCTCAGGTCCTTGTACATCTTACTCGAACCAGGGTGAACGGAATAAGGTGTAGCATGGGCCTCCCGTAAAATACTCTGCCTCAACTCTGAGTCGTTCGGCACACAAAGTCGACTCTGGAATCTCAAAATACCATCCTCGTGAATCACAAATCCAGGAGACTTTCCCTTAAGAACGTTCTCTCGGATTTGAGTAATCATCGGGTCCTCTGATTGCTTCAGCTTAATTTCATCGATCAAAGATGATGAAATCTCTAAAGCACAAAGTTGCCCGACAGCTCCCGGCAACGAGACCTCAACATCTAACTCGATCAAGGCCCTCCGAAGCTCAGACTGAGACGTAAGGATCTCAAGCGTTCGCAACGCAACTGGTTTCCGACTCAAGGCGTCGGCCACGACGTTCGCCTTGCCCGGATGATAAAGGATTTCGAGGTCATAATCCTTAATCAACTCTAACCACCTCCTCTGCCTCATATTTAACTCTCGCTGAGTAAATATGTATTTGAACTTTGTGATCGGTAAAAATCGACATGTAGAGCCGAAAAGGTAGTGACGCCAAATCTTGAGCGCAAAAGCAGCCGCTAACTCCAAATCATGAGTAGGGTAGTTCAGCTCATACGGCCTCAATTGTCTCGACGCATAGGCAATGGTCTTGCCGTGCTGCATCAATACGCACCCAAGACCCTGACCCGAAGCATCGCTATAAACGGCAAAACCCTCGTTGCCACATGGCAACGCCAAAACCGGGGCTGAAGTCAACCGCTTCTTCAGCTCCTCGAAACTCGACTGCCTTTCGTCATTCCAGACGAACCTCTCGGATTTCTGGAGCAACTGCGTGAGTGGCCGAGCTAGTTTCGAGAAACCCTCGACGAACCTACGGTAGTAGCCAGCTAAACCCAAGAAACTACGGAGCTCCTTCACATTCTTGGGCGGTGCCCAATCCAATACGGCCTCAATCTTCTGCGGATCCACACGAACCCCCTCGGATGAGATCACGTGACCTAAAAACATCACTTCCTTCAGCCAGAACTCACATTTCGAGAACTTTGCATAGAGTTGCTCGGTCCTTAAAATGTCTAATACTATTCGCAAATGATGGGCATGCTCTTCCTCATTCCTCGAATAAATAAGAATATCGTAAATAAAGACGACGACGCACTTATCCAAATACTCGATAAAAACTTTGTTCATCAATTGCATGAACACCGCTGGCGCATTAGTTAACCCGAAAGGCATGACTACGAACTCATAATGTCCGTACCTCGTCCGAAAGGCTGTTTTCGGCACATCGGACTCTCTCACCGGGTGATAGTACCCGATTTCAAATCAATTTTCGAGAATACCGCGACTCACAACTGATCGAACAAGTCATCAATTCTCGGCAAAGGATACTTGTTCTTGATGGTCACCTTGTTTAGTTCGCGATAGTCGATACACAAACGTAGTGAACCATCCTTCTTCCGCACAAACAGGACCGGTGCGCCCCAAGGCGAGGCGCTCGGTCGAACATACCCCGACTCAAGAAGCTCACTCAACTGCTTCTTCAACTCGGACATCTCTGAAGGTGCCATGCGATAGGGCGCCTTCGAAATAGGAGCCGCGCCCGGCTCTAACTCTATGGAAAACTCAACCTCACGATCCGGTGGCAATCCCGGTAACTCGTCAGGAAATACATCAGGAAACTCATTAACGATTGGAATCGACGAAAGCTCGACTCCACCATCCTCCGCCTTCAAGGCATAGCACCAATAACCAGTACACCCCTTTCGCAGGAGACTCATCGCCTTCAAGGCATTAATGACGAATTTCTGGTTTCCCCTCTTTCGCCCCGCGAAAGAGTGCTCGGTGCCGTCCTCGGCTAACATAGTGATGATTCTCGTGCGGTAGTTTATGATCGCACCATGCCGCTCGAGCCAATCATCACCAAGAATCAAATCCTCACCCTCGATACTCACAACAATAAGATTAGAGGGCCAAGTCCTCTCACAAATAAATACAGAACAGTCTCGAACCTCCTGATCACCACCGATCCTATCGCCGCTAGGAAGCTTAACGATGAAGGGTTCACAAGGCGTCAAACAGTCGAGACTCAGACGGCGCACACAATCCAAAGATATGAACGAATGCGTAGCACCGGAATCGAAAAGCACACTGACAAGATGAGAAAGAATATAAACGGTACCTGTCGCCACGGTAGCCGCTGGGTCATCGGTTTTCCGCATCTCATAAACCCGCGGATGGGCGGAGCCGACACTGGAAGCTCCCCCCTTAGAGGGCTGACCCCAACCTCTCCCCCGACTAGCACTCGGCGAAGACTGAGGAGCAAACGATCCCTGATTCACACTTGGTTCCCTAGGCGCTGGAATGGAAGCCCGGGCACCAAGAATTCTCTCCCTCGGCCTGAAGCGGCTTTGTGGCCGGTGCCACACTGATTACACGTCGACAAAGGGCTCAAACAAGTACGGTGACGTGGCACATGCGACCACAATTGAAACACTTCACATCACGGAAAGGAGCACCGGTAGTTCCACGAGGACCCCAGTGAACGCAGTGGACCACCGCCGTGGGAAGTTAGCAGATTGGGATCTCTCACGACCCCCACTCTTGTGGCCCGAAAAGTTCCCGGCGGACTTGTTTCTTACTCTCGCGGGCCGCCTCACTCGCCGTCACAGACATATCATAAGCAAGGGCCCTGCTCTGGTAATCTTTCAAGGTAGTGCATACAAGCCCCGACATATAGTCCCGAATCGGCAACTTCATCCGTCTGGAGAAATGGAAAATCTTGTCACTCTCCTCGACAACTTGGGTCTTTACATAACCCAACTCCTTGTTAAAATCTGCAATAGCTTGAGCTACGGGGATATCCCGTGGTTGAGCATCATAAAAAGCATGTACCCGAGCCTGTCTGACTGGCCACGGGCAATACTCAGTCTCCATCAACTCTTGAAACTCCGCCCACGAAGCAGCATGGTCTTTGGGCCCAACGGCCTCCCACCAGTCCGTAGCGTCCCCTGTGAGAAAGTATTGGGCAATAGGGACTCTACGTTCCTCAGGACAGTTAGTGGCAACGAAAACCTTAGATATCTCCTTGATCCACCCTTCCCAGCCAATCGGGTCTGAAGCTCCCGAAAACTGAGGAGGATGCATCTTGATGACATCTTGGAGCCATCGATCCGCTCCGCCCCGATTAGCATGGGCCTGATCCGGGTTCTGAACCGCCTGAGCTATTGCCGCCATTTGGTTCACCATCTGTTGCATAACGGCCGCAATACCAAGATCGGCACGCTCCTGAGAAGAAGCATGGCTATGGCCGCCGATCGCCGGCTCCGAAGATCGTGGCGTGGCCGCCCCACCGTGCCCCACGTCCCGGGCCGCCCACGACCACGACCGCGACCACTACCTCTTCCGGATCCATACTGGAGTTAAATAAGTAGCAAAAGCCATACGAGGATCGACAAGAAAAGAACAATCACAAGTCGAGAATCAAAGTGCGATACAAGGAATTAATGAACAGAGGAAGGAAAACTTACGGACACTGGTAGTACCGGAATCATGGCAGCGTGACGATGATGTGCAAAACAAAACACCACAAGACCCAATAAACCGACAAGCCTAGGTATCCATAAACCTAGTGCTCTGATACCATTTTCTGCAACACCCTCAAGATATTCGAGGTATATTACAGCGCCGTGAATCCCTATATGGGACCCACCAGGCTGAACAGCATCATACTCATCGACTCACATAAACGACAAACCAACACCATGTCATAAAGACGCAAAACTGAATAAACCACCCGGTTCAACCGGTCAAACATAACATCATCAATCAACACAAACATAAAGGCAACAATACAATCCGGACGAACAAGAACTCTTAAGTACTCGAGTACAACTACTAGTTCAAAAGCCACAAAAGATGAAAGACAAAAAGACATTAAGACGTCACTTATGCACAATCATCGCGCATGGCCATCATCCGTGTACTGGTCCAGCGCCCGCTCGTCCCGATGAACCTGACCTGAAATTCATAAAACGAATTTCCCCAAAACGGGTCCCCAGAGGGGTTAGCAATTACGCTAGTACAAGTAACCAAATGAACAATTTACATCTTACACATATAGTAAATGCATGCAATAAAGAAAACCGTTCCAAAGCACTCATTTCCGGAAATGCCAATATCAAAACACATTTGTAAAATTTCACCACAATTAACCGTCGATCCACGTCTCTGTGGACCCCTACCGAGACCCCGTCGGATCTAACCCGTAGTGGTTAAAAGCAAGCTCGTCGATCCACGTCTCTGTGGACCCCTACCGATACCCCGTCGGATCTAACCCGTAGTGAGCATACACACACACACCATTTCTCATACAATACTACTATGTCAAGATTGTAAGTTCATAAGGATACTTGCCTCGATTAAATAGACGGTGACACGAACGGAACGGAAGAGTTGAACACGACCGCAAGGAACCGGCGGAAATGAACCTAACGATTCGAATAACACAATCACAACCAACTCTAGACGATTACGGAAATGGAATACACCCGGAAACCCGCCTACGATTCATGTATATTTGTACCAAAAGTAACAACGAGGGCGGACCACAACCAAACCCTCTCGATTTCGCAAAACTATGAAAATATACCATGAATCCGTAGGGAAACTAAGAATACCAACAAGATTAATAGTATTCATCATGAATCCATCAACGAAACGGAACGGATCGGAAGAAAATCCCAAAACCCCCAAATTATCCAAAAGTAGGGTTCTAAGAGATTACCTTGGATTTAGGATGAGAAACACAAGTGGATGATGTTAGTCTTACACCAAGAACTCAAGCACAAGGATCTCTGAAGTGATTGGAAGAAGAAAATCGCCTCAAATCGTCTCTGGAGTCGCTCGGCCGCGGAAAGAGGAAGAAATGAGATTTTGTGATTATCTCGGTCAACTCCCTGGTTTATATAGCCAGGGAGTGTTAGCGCACGCTAAGACCTCAAGGTTAGCGTGCGCTAACGGGATAGGTTACAAACCCTCTGTTAGCGTCGATCCGAAGCGAGGTTTTGGCCGTTAGCGTGCGCTACCATACATGCGTAGCGTGCGCTAATAACCTCTCGGTAGCGCGCTATCGACCAATAGCGTGCGCTACTCGAACATCAGCCGAGTCCAGAGCTAACCGCCCAAACCTCACGACCCGTTAGCGTGCGCTACCATACCAGCCAGTAGCGTGCGCTAACTAGCATCCGATTGAGTTCGGTAGTAAAGCGCCCGATCTTGGGCAGTCACTAGCGCGCGCCATCGAACAATTTAACGTGCGCTAGTCTCCGACATTAGCGTGCGCTAGACGAGATAGCGTGCGCTAATCCGATAGTCCGCAGGGTCGAGCCGAATCGCCACTCCCGTGGCTAAATCGTTAGCGTGCGCTACGAATTAAACGTAGCGTGCGCTACTAATGGATTTCTAGCGTGCGCTATACAGGAAATTTAGCGTGCGCTAGATACAGAATATAAACGACCCAAAATACCGGATTATGAACGAAACGTCAAACGGAACACCTCAAAACGCATCATAGCATACAATGAATCCACGGAAACCCCGAAACGGCGGTTCCGCACAACAATTACGAGAATCAGATCAAAAGATAACGGAAAAGTTACACTGAAGGATACTCGAGGGTCACTAAAATCGAGAATTACACCGGAAATACAATTACAAGGGAAAGAAAAATGCGGATATTACAATATCCTCCCACTTCCACTCAGGGATCGGAAGCGGCTTTAACATTCCGGCAGGTCGCTGATGTTCAATCTTAACTTGCTGACAAGTCAAACACTTCGAAACGTACTCTGCTACGTCCTTCTTTATATTCCCCCACCAGAAGTTTTGTTTTAGATCCTTGTAGATCTTACTGCTGCCCGGGTGGATAGAATAAGGTGCACTATGAGCTTCTTTCAGAATTGCCCGTCTCAAATCATCATCATCGGGAATGCAAAGTCGACTCTGAAATCTCAGAACTCCATCATCTTGTATCACGAATCCTGGGGCTTTTTCTTTCTTTACTTCGTCACATAACCGAAGGATCAGAGAATCGTTCAACTGCTTAGACTTGATTTCCTCGACTAGTGATGAAGTCAGTTCCATCACATATAGTTGCCCTTGGATTCATGGTGCCCATACTTCAATCCCTTCGCGGATCAGTTCCCGCTGAATGCTGGTTTGGGATGTAAGTGCTTCCAACACTCGAAGAGAAACAGGTTTACGGCTCAAAGCATCGGCTACTACGTTTGCTTTACCCGGATGGTAGAGAATCTCCAAGTCGTAATCCTTGATCAATTCCAGCCACCTTCTCTGCCTCATGTTTAATTCTTTCTGGCTGAAAATATACTTGAGACTCTTATGATCTGTAAAGATCTGACAATGAGTGTCGTACAAATAATGTCTCCAAATTTTCAATGCAAAGACTACAGCTGCTAGCTCCAGATCATGAGTCGGGTAATTAACCTCGTACGGTTTCAATTGCCGAGAAGCATAGGCAATCAGCTTATCCTTTTGCATCAACACACATCCCAGACCCTGATTTGAAGCGTCGCTGTATACCATGAATCCATCAGTCCCATCTGGTAACGCTAATATAGGTGCCGTCGTCAGTCTCTTCTTAAGTTCATCAAAACCAGTCTGGCATTTCTCATCCCACGTAAACTTTTGAGTTTTCTGTAACAGCTGAGTGAGCGGACGAGCAATTTTTGAAAATCCCTCTACAAAGCGGCGATAATATCCAGCAAGTCCTAGGAAACTCCGGACTTCTTTCACGTTATTAGGAACTTCCCATTCCAAGATTGCTTCGACTTTCTTCGGGTCCACCTGTACTCCGTCAGCTGATATCACATGCCCAAGGAAAGTTACTTCCCTAAGCCAGAACTCGCATTTTGAAAGCTTTGCATACAGCTGTTCCTTCCTCAAGGTGCTCAAAACCACACGCAAATGTTCGGCATGCTCCTCTGTGTCCTTCGAATATATCAAAATGTCGTCAATGAAGACGACCACAAATTTATCTAAGTATTCTAAGAATACCCGATTCATCAATTGCATGAATACCGCAGGAGCATTTGTAAGTCCAAAGGGCATCACTACAAATTCATAATGCCCGTACCGGGACCTGAAAGCAGACTTAGGTATATCCGATTCCTTAATTCTTAACTGATGGTATCCTGATCGCAAGTCAATCTTCGAGAATACCCTTGCCCCTTGCAGTTGATCAAACAAGTCGTCGATACGAGGTATAGGATACTTATTCTTGATTGTCACTTTGTTGAGCTCCCTGTAATCAATACACAGTCGGAGGGATCCGTCTTTCTTCCGGACAAAGAGAACGGGCGCTCCCCAAGGAGAAACGCTAGGTTGAATATAACCCTTTTGTAATAATTCCTCTAATTGCTTCTTTAACTCATACATCTCGGTTGGCGCCATGCGGTATGGTGCTCTGGAAATAGGAGCGGCTCCAGGCTCTAATTCGATAGTGAATTCCACCTCTCTCTGCGGAGGTAACCCAGGTAGTTCGTCAGGAAATACATCGGAGAATTCATTCACAACTGGAATAGATGAGAGCTCTACTCCTTCCTCTTTCCTCATGGCATAGCACCAAAGTCCATGACATCCCTGCTTCAGTAATTTCACGGCTTGCATTGCTTTTATCAATTTTCCCGAGCTTCCCGGTCTCCATCCTCGGAATAAGTGTTCAGATCCGTCATCAGCAATGATAGAAATGACTCTCTTTCGGTAATTCAGAATAGCTCCATAACGGTTGAGCCAATCGTCTCCTAGAATTAAATCGTCACCGTAGATGTCAACTACAATAAGATTCGATAGCCAATCTCTCCCTCCTAGAGACACTGGAAAATCTCTAGCTTCTAGGGTTCCCACAATTTTCTCTCCGCTCGGTAATCCCACAACATAAGGTTCACAATTATACAAGCACGAGATTTTCAAACAATTAACACAGTTCAAAGATATAAAAGAATGCGTAGCTCCCGAATCGAACAAGACACTAACTGGTTGCAAAAGGATCTGAATCGCACGATGCAGCAATGTGTTCTGATCATCCTTCTTTATCTCGTAAATACACGGAGGAACGGACCCAGCGCTGGATGCCTCTCTTTTCCCAACATTCTGCTGCGGGAAACCGCTTTGCTGCGTCTGGTTTACACTAGTGTCCTTCGAAACCGGTACAGGAGTGCGAGTACCAAAAGATCGGGTCGCATTCCCACAAAATGTTGCGCGATGCCCTTCCTATCCACACTCGAAACAGGTCACAGCAGGCGCGAAACAGTCACGTCGAACATGCCCCTCTTTGCCACAGTTATAACATTTCTTCCCTGCGTCTGAAATGGTTTGTGCTGCCCGGAACTTCTTTCCTCCTCGAGAAGGATGTGGAGGCCTCCTGGATGAATGAAAGGAGGACTGGCCCCTACGAGGCCCACTACTCTTATTCTCCGTGAAGTTGCCAGCCACTTTCTGCTTCTTTGCTTCCGTTGATTTCTCTACTGCCGCCTCTTTCATATCATAGGCCAGCGCCTTGTCCTGATACTGTCGCAAAGTGGTACAATCAAATCCGGACATATATTGCTTAATTTCCGGCTTCATTCGCATATTGAAATGAAAAATCCTCTCCGTATCGGTTCTGACCAAGTGACGCACATAAGTCAGCTGGTGATTAAAAGTCTTAATCACGTCCATCACAGATGCTTCTGAATTTTGTGGTGAGAAAAACTCCCGGACTCGGGCCTCTCTAATTGGGCGGGGACAATACTGCGCTTCCATCATTAATTTGAACTCTGTCCAGTCGACATTATGCTCTTCAGGTCAAATAGTCTCCCACCAGTCGAGAGCCTCCCCCGTCAGAAGATCCTGGGCGACCGGAACCTTTCTGTCGTTGGGACAGTTAATCCCCGCAAAAATCTTCTCTAACTCCTTCACCCAGTGATCCCAAGAAAGCGTCTCAGCAGAACCGTCAAATCTCGGAGGATGCAATTTGATCACCTCAGTAAGCCATTTATCTCCCCGATTATCCACGTTATGCTGCTGTCCCATCGCCGTCTGCATGCGATCCACAACTTGAGCAAACTGGTTTATCTGAGCAACCACCTGCTGAAGCACTCCCGGCACGTTAGGATCTGCATTATTATTTGCCGATCCCTGTTGTCCCCCGGAATGGGAATACGTTCGGCTAGCGGTTATTTCTGGGGTAGACACCGAATCTTCTTGTCTCGCATTTCCACGTCCGCGTCCACGACCGCGTCCGCGTCCACGACCTCCTCTCAACATACTGTAAACACAAATACTCAATATCCAGGGCAAACTTTCTAAAAGTACGTTCATCAATGTTCACAAAACATGAATTAAATAAAACGGTAGTATTTGAGATTAGGAAACTTACAACCACGGTCCACACGACGATGCTGGCTCAGCAGTGATGTTACAAACGACCAATAATCAAATAACGTAAACAGACCCAACTAACCCGACTGCCAAGATATCCATGAATCTTAGCTCCGATACCATATTCTGTAACACCCCGAGATATTCGGAATAATTACAGCGCCGTAAACCCTTTAAGTAAGGATTTACAAGGCTAATTTAAAAGAAATGTAAATATAATCCAATCGTACAACTGAAGTTCAAAATACAGATTTGGTTCAACTGATCCAATGAGTGAACTTATACAACCATATCGAAATGACATTATTAAAACAGACGTACTCGAGTACTAAATGAACCAAGAAGACAAATCACAATAACAATAAACATCAACCACATCACTGAGCCATTTCATCGTCCTGTCGGTACTGTGGTTGCTTCCCCGCTCCTCGGCTACCTGAACATCAAACAATGTCCACCCCCGAAGGGGTTAGCAAAACAATGCTAGTACAAGTATCATAATACATAAATCATCAGTGCATCATAAAACATGCAAAACGGACTTCCGTCATCGGAATCCAACGATGTGAATCCTCACGATTCCATCAACACAATACAGGGTAATCCAGCGATCCAGCGCCCTTGGTATAGATCCCCATGATGATCCCGTCGGACCAACGCATGGTGGAAAACCCGTCCAGCGATCCAGCGCCCTCAGCATAGATCCTCATGATGATCCCGTCGGACCAACGCATGATGGACATTCGATCCAGCGCCCTCAGCATAGATCCTCATGATCCCCTCGGATTATTTATACCATAAACCAATCAATTATGCATACATATATGCATTTCAATATGTTCATAAATACGAACAATTAACAACGAATACCACGAGAAATTACAGAAATACATCTCATATTTGACAACATGAACAAAACCATAAGCATGATCAAGGTTCCAATATAAATCAAACTCAACATATGATACTTGCCTCGAAAATGGCAAGAATGGAAATACTCCAACAAATGACACGTGTCCGTATGTCACCGCCCCTCGATCGTCCCCTATGAAAGGCTCGGACCTAAGAAATAATAAAGAATTCCTCTCAATTCGTACGAACGTCTAACAATCCGGCTAACGGCCGCAAGCTCTCAAAAAATGAATTCTGTCTGAACCACTTAGCGCGCGCTACGTACTCTATGTAACGTGCGCTAAGCCTGCCCCTTAACGTACGCAAATGACCAGGTTTAGCGTGCGCTTAGCCGTGGTAATCGGCCTTCTCTCGAATGTAGAGTGCCCTGCCTGATGATATAATGTACGTTACGTATCCAACGTAGCGCACGTTATTCATTCCCGATAGCGCACGTTAACATATACATCTTAGCGTGCGCTAATCGTGCATGGCAGTCACTACTGGGTAAAACTTGAGCTAAAGGTGATGAAAACTCATGAAATCCTCAGTTAGGGGTGAGAATCGGGACACCGAGGTCCCGGTCCCGAGTCCCGAATGTCCCGGTCCCGAAATGGACCAATTTAGTGGTCCCGGTCCCGGTCCCGATCGGGACTTCGGGAGTCCCGATTCCCGAATTGGGATAAATTTAAGTCCCGGTCCCGGTCCCGATCCCGAGGATAATTTTTCGAAATATCCCGAATGTCCCGAATGTCCCGAAATTTTCCGAAATGTCCCGAAATTTCCCAAAATGTCCCGAAATTAAAATTTGCAATCGGGACTACGGGGTCCCGATCGGGATTTCGGGACTCCCGAGTCCCGAAATTAACAAAGTTTAAGGTCCCGGTCCCGGTCCCAGTCCCGAAAAATTCGGGACTCGGGGTCCCGTTTCCCGTCGGGACTCGGGACGGGACCGGGACTCGGGATTTCCCGACGGGAAATTCTCAGCCCTATCCTCAGTGTTAATACATGCCAACTCTGTGCATATCATGCTCATACGGTTTATGAAAGATCTTTATGGATTAAATGACTACGAGACACCAGGATACGTATCATCATTACTACACCATAATTCATCTTGATCTCGAGAAAGTATCCTAAGTTCCCTTCGTCCTACATTACAAAACGCATGATTCCAATGTGTAAAATATAACAACTTGATAATCTCCACCTACTGGTCATAATCGGTTTGAAGATACATGAATATGCTTAGGAGTCCATATACTAAAAAGGCTCAAAGGATTATACGATGAATAAGTGCCGAAACGTCAAAAATATCCTTCTAACACATGATGTTCGACTATTAACAAATTTAACTGACTAGATAAACATGATCAAAACGTCCTCCAGAATACTACTAATATTGGTGAAGAATCACCTACCTCAAAGTAGTGAAGAACAAGGAGGAAATTCGAAGCAATCCAACGCCGAAGGTTTGAACACCAATCCTCCAATGATCTACAATCTTCAACACGAGCTAGGATGCCGGCAAGAAGTGTTTAGGATGAAGAGAGTGTCTTTCTAAGTTCAAGAATTCGAATGGGGGAGTGAAAAATCTGAAAATATGAAAAAGGATCTTTGTCTATATATAGAAAATGGTTATTAGCGCGCGCTAGTCCATAATCATAGCGTGCGCTAACGGCTATTTGAAACGTTACTGATTTCACTGTACTCAGCCTTTAGCGTGCGCTACCCTCATGTGAGTAGCGTGCGCTAACGCGTTGACTTGGCTTTTTCCCGAAAGCCGTCCAGGTTCATTCCGACACAATCCGACCAAGATCCCCGGCCTGATCTCACCTACCACACGTCTCAATCATATTGACCACGTATAGCGTGTGCTAAGGTTCCTTCGTAGCGTGCGCTATGGATCCAAGTTAGCGTACGCTACACTTAGATGATAGCGTGCGCTACAAGCGCAGAAACACAATTTATAAGTCACATTCATGAAATCATACGCTCAACTACACCGGATTATGAAATACGGAGAATAATACTCAGATCAAAGTGCAACAATTACAATATCACAAGTTCCAAATACATATCAGAAATCTCGGGTATTACACAAATGAGCCCTGGTTCACACTCGGCTCCATAGGTGCTGGGTGAGAAGAACGGGCGCCGCGAAGCTGTCTGATCTGATCACAAAAGAGGGCCTTGTGGCCCAACTCACCACAAGTATGACAAGTGAACTTCGAACAAGGACACTGTCGGTTCCTATGGCCCTGCACACCACAGTTAAAGCATGTGGGTTCACGAACGGAGGTTCCGGCGGCACCCCGAAAGCTCCTAGAGAAACGAGCCGAACCGCCCGTAGAAATGTTTGCAGCCTGAGATTTCTGCTGGCCGCCACTCTTGGGACCAGAAAAATTTCCGACCGACTTCTGTTTCTTGCTCTCGCGGGCCGCCTCACTCGCCATCACAGACATATCGTAAGCAAGGGCCCTACTCTGATATTCCTTCAAGGTAGTACAGACGAGCCCCGACATATAGTCCCGAATCGACAATTTCATCCGTCTGGAAAAATGGAAAATTTTGTCGCTCTCTTCGACAACTTGGGTCTTCACATAACTCAACTCCTTGTTAAAATCAGCAATAGCTTGAGATACGAGGATGTCCCGTGGTTGAGCATCATAGAAAGCATGTACTCGAGCCTGTCTAACCGGCCACGGGCAATATTCGGTCTCCATCAATTCCTGAAATTCGGCCCACGAAGCAACATGGCATTTGGGCCCAACGGCCTCCCACCAATCCGTAGCGTCCCCAGTGAGGAAGTACTGGGCAATAGGGACCTTACGGTCCTCGAGATAGTTGGTAGCAGTGAAGACTTTAGATATCTCCTTGATACACCCCTCCCAGCCGATCGGGTCTGACACTCCCGAAAATTGAGGAGGATGCATCTTGATGACATCTTGGAGCCAACGGTCTGCTCCGCCCCGATTAGCATAGGCCTGATCGGGGTTTTGAACCACTTGAGCTATCGCCGCCATTTGGTTAACCATTTGCTGCATAACAGCCGCAATACCAAGATCGGTGCGCTCCTGAGAAGAAGCATGACTGTGACGGTCACCAGTACTGCCGGCTCCCGAAGAATGCGACGTGGCTGCCCCACCGGCTGCCCCACGTCCTCGGTCGCGTCCACGACCACAACCACAACCACAACCACGGTTTCCTCCAGCATCCATACTGGTGTTCAGAGATAACAGAAGTATATCGAGGATGAGTAAGGGAGGAAAAACAACTACGATGATAAGCAAAAGAGGGAGAATAACCACATTTCAAGAAATGGAATACAACACGAGAAAGTAAAGAATCGAGTAAGGAAACTTACGGACACCGGAAGTACTGAGATGCCGGCAGCGGTGTGACAATGTGCAAAACAAAACACGACTAGACCCAAATAACCGACAAGCCTAGGTATCCATAAACCTAGAGCTCCGATACCATTTTCTGTAACACCCCGAGATATTCGGAGTATGTTACAGCGCCGTGGACCCCTTGATACAGAATCAGTTGATATGAACGAAGAAGACGAAGTAAGGATCGATATTAATGACCTTACTACACGCCATGCACGGACTACTATGTATTTAGGCGAGAAAACGGACATAAGACGTGGAGTATCGGTCTCAGCGGCCCGTGTCATGCTATGCCGGAAGGTCGACATCCAACCTGCCGGAAAAATGTTCAATATGTCGGAAAATATCCAACCTGCCGGAAAATTCACCACCGGCCGGAAAAATCACCACCTGCCGGAAGTGGCCGAGCACTGCCGACCGGAACCTGCCGGAGAATTCACCACCGGCCGGAAAAATCACCACCTGCCGGAAGTGGCCGAGCACTGCCGACCGGACCCGACCGTGTCGTCCGGCACGGCCCGTGCTGAACTCGTCCAGAAATGTAAAAGCCACCGCCCACAGGACTCGGCCGTGTTATGCAGCACGGTCGAGTCGAACTATGCCGATAAGCGAGAACTCCGCGACGGCCCGGCCGTGTTCGAGACACGATCGGACCCACGCCGAACGCCCTTGTCGGGCCGCGCCGTGCCGGGTCACTGCTTGACGAGTCCCCTCGGATGTCCTCAGCCGCGACCGTGTCCGGGCAGACACGGTCGAGTCACCGCCGACAGCCGCCGCGCCCGTGCCGAGTGTCCTTGTCGCGCGCGCCGTGTCAAAGCGACACTACGAGTCCTGCCGGCAGATTTCACTTTTTTGTATTTTCTTTTATGTGTTTGTCTTTGCCTTGTTTTTACTCATTTTAGGGATTGTGTTTCCCTAAAATTAGGATTGTTGTTCCTTTTATGTTTTATTTGGATTATTCAAAGATTTTATAAATCTTTGAATTATTTTCTCTTATTATAGGAAGACTTGAAGTCTCCTATATATAGGCTTGGGTAAGCATTGTAACATCCATGGTATGTTGAAGAAATCTTAATACACTTGTGTTTTCTTGGTGAATGATTTTCATCAAAACCTTGGTTATAATTCGACGCGTTTTCGAGTTTTAATCGAATCGATTCTCAATAGGTCTTGAGAAAAGATTTTCTTATCAAACTATAGGTCTAGTTTGATAAATCATCCATATTGTTCTTGTTTATGTAAACCGAATTGCCCTACTTTCGGTTATATCTTACGAGTGTTACACATATACGAGTGTTGTGAGGTAACAAAATATATCCTCTGCATTTTCCGGCGAATTTACGTTCATCTTAATACGTAATTCGTATCATTAGTGGCATCGGAGACCAAGGTTACTTCCTTGGCAAATTTCTCTTGGCGATTTTCTTATCAAAAATATTTTAGCATGGATTTTTCCGACGATTTCATGGAGAAACTACGTGAGGCATTACACAGCATGCAAGAACCACGTTTTCAAGCAAGAAGAGGAGGATATGATGCACATTCACCACGTCATGTGGATGAATTTAAAGTTAATGAACTTCCGGAATTTGTCGGAGGTACTAATCCCGAAGTTTACCTAGAGTGGGAGAGGAAGATTGAACGTATGTTCGACTTCAAGCACCTTAACGATGAGAAACGTTGCAAATATGCAATTCTCAAGTTAGGAAGGGCGCTTCCTTATGGTTCGAGGGTATGAAAACACAACGAGCTCGTGCGGGAAAAGAGAAAATCCGTTCTTGGGATTCTTTGAAGAAAAAACTACATAAAAGGTATGTCCCGGCATCACATCGGTTAACCTTATACCGAAAAATTGCGGAGTTCGTACAAGGGAAACTAAGTGTGGAAGAATATATCGAAGAATTTGAAGGCTTGGCCTTAATGGGAGAACTTGAAGAAAATGAAGAACAACGAATGTCACGTTTCTTACGTGGTCTAAATCGAAACATTGCAAATACGGTGGAGTTATACCCATATGGAGATTTTGACAATTTATGCGGGCTATGCATAAAAATTGAAGCTCAAAACAAGTTGAAGTTTACCAAACCCGAATTCCCATACAAATTCGGAAATACAAGTGCCGGCTCAAGTTCGACTACGAAACCTACCGTACCTTTTCAAGTCCCCGCCTGCCCCGAAGGTTCCCACGTTTCCAAGGAAACGAGCTTGGCTAAAGTACGATGTTTTAAATGTCAAGGCTTTGGTCACTATCAAAATGCATGTCCAAATAAACGGGTGGTCACTTTAAGAGAAGCTCTTGCGGTCCGAGACGAACTTTTGGTCGAGGACGAGAAGGAAGGCCTTGGTGACGTATTTAACATGGAGGCCGAGGAAGAGAATGAGGATTGCGAGACTTATGATGCTCCGGAATATGATACTACTTTAGTGCTTCGAGCACTACATACCAAAATCGTTCCAAGTGATACGGAGCAAAGAGACCAAATCTTCCATTCCAAATGCAAAGTTGGAGAAAAGTGGTGTAGCTTGATAATAGACGGAGGGAGTTGCACGAATGTAGCATCAAACGAGATGGTCACCAAGCTCGGGCTAACTACTACGGCTCACCCGAGACCATATGCTTTACATTGGCTCGATGATGGAAGCAAAGTGAAGGTGACGAGACAAGTACGGGTCAACTTAACTATGGGATCATACGGAGACGATGTGTTATGTGACGTACTCCCGATGGACGCATGCCACGTACTTTTGGGACGACCATGGATGTTCGACCGAGATGTTTTGCATCGAGGAAGGAGTAACGAATATGAATTACGAGATAAAGGCAAGAAGATTGTGCTTAAACCAATGGCACCCCAAGCCATTCGATCGATGAGTTCTAATCAAATGGAGAAACCGAAGCTTGCCATGTTTGCTAGCGAGAAAGAGGTGAGACATGCTATTGTGATGGCGGCGTGTGTATTTATTGATGATTAAAGAAACGCGAGATGTTGGCGTAGTTGTGCAAGGCAATAGACATATCGAAACCTTCCTACAAGAATTTTCGGATGTCTTCCGAAGACTTACCACGGTTTACCACCCTTACGTGGGATTGAACACCAAGTCGACCTTGTACCGGGTGCATCACTCCCTAACAAGGCCGCCTATCGATGTAACCCCGAGGAGACAAAGGAGTTGCAAAAACAAATCGAGGAGCTAATGAACCGCGGGTACGTTCGAGAAAGTTTGAGCCCTTGTGCGGTTCCATTTTTACTTGTTCCAAAGAAGGATGGGTCATGGCGGATGTGTATAGATAGTAGAGCTGTGAACAACATAACCATCAAATATCGGTTCCCAATTCCGAGACTTGATGATATGTTGGATGAGTTGCATGGTTCGGTAATTTTTTCGAAGGTTGATTTGAGAAGCGGCTATCATCAAATTCGCATGCGGGAAGGAGATGAATGGAAAACGGCTTTCAAGACAAAACATGGATTATATGAATGGCTCGTCATGCCCTTTGGCCTTACAAATGCGCCGAGTACTTTCATGCGATTAATGAATGAGGTACTTAAACCGTTTTTGGGAAAATTTGTCGTCGTATACTTGGACGACATCTTGATTTATAGTCGATCATTACAAGAGCATACCGGACACTTGAGGAAAGTCTTCGAGATCCTTAGGGATAAAAACTTTACGGGAAGAAGGAGAAGTGTTCATTTCTAGTCGAGAGTGTAGCCTTTCTTGGCTACATCGTTTCTAAAGAAGGAGTGTCGGTTGATCAAACCAAGATCGAGGCGATTAAATCTTGGCCTACGCCCAAAACCATCACGGAAGTCCGATCCTTTCACGGACTTGCTTCTTTTTATCGGAGGTTCATACGAGACTTTAGTACCATTTCTAGCCCGATAACGGAATGCTTAAAAAAAGGACCGTTTGTGTGGAATGGGGCTGCCCAAGGGGCGTTTGAAAAATTGAAGACGAAAATGTGTGAAGCACCTATCTTGGCTTTACCCGACTTTTCACAACCTTTCGAGGTAGAATGTGACGCAAGTGGAGTGGGTATTAGGGCGGTCCTCGTCCAAGGGAGGCGACCAATTGCCTACTTTTCGGAGAAATTGGGTGGGGCTCGACTCAACTATTGTACTTATGACAAGGAGTTCTATGCCATTGTGAGAGCTCTTGATCATTGGAGCCATTACCTTCGGCCGAAACATTTCATCCTACATTCGGATCATGAGTCCTTGAAATATATTAACGGCCAACTAAAGTTGAGTCCGAGACATGCTAAATGGGTGGAATTCTTGCAATCATTCCACTTTTCATCGAAGTACAAAGATGGCAAGAGCAACGTTGTGGCGGATGCTTTGTCTAGACGGTATGCCTTGCTCTCTACTCTTGACATTCGGTTGCTTGGGTTCGAAGCTTTAAAGGAGTGTTATGATGGGGATGTGGATTTTGGTGAGGTTTTCATTCGGTGTAAATCTGGCCCATTTGGAGAATTTACGTTGCAAGAAGGATTCCTTTTCAAAGGAAATCGCTTATGTTTGCCCAAACACCCGATTCGGGAATTATTAGTTCGGGAAGCTCACGGTGGAGGCTTGGCCGGTCATTTTGGTTCGGCTAAAACATTGGAGGTACTTAAAGAGCATTTTCATTGGCCGAAGATGCAAGTGGATGTACACGACATAATTAATAAGTGTGTAACATGCCATATTGCTAAGAGCTCGTTAGCCGGAGTATACATGCCTTTGCCGATTCCAGAAAGGCCGTGGGAAGATGTCTCAATGGACTTCATTGTTGCTTTACCTCGAACTCAACGAGTGAGAGATGCTATTATGGTTGTTGTAGACCGATTTTCGAAGATGGCTCACTTTGTGGCTTGCCACAAGACGGACGACGCAAGTAACGTCGATTTGTATTTCCAGAAATCGCGATTGCATGGGGTTCCAAAACGATTGTTTCTGATCGTTACACAAAATTCCTTAGCTATTTTTGGATCTCCTTGTGGAGAAAGGTGGGAACCAAACTCTTGTTTAGCACGTCACATAATACACAAACGGACTGTCAAACAGAGTTAACCAATCGAACGTTGGGCACTTTACTACGTGGTCTTGTGAACAAGACACAAAAGGATTAGGACTTAAAACTTGCACATGCAGAGTTCGCTTATAATCGTTCTCCTACTCATGCCACGGCACACTCTCCGTTCGAAGTAGTTTACGGACTAAACCCGTATATGCCGTTAGATCTAATTCCATTGCCAAGTGACGAGTTAGTGCACAAGGATGCGGAATCAAAATTGAAATCGATGATGAAATTACACGAGCAAGTACGTAATCGAATCAAGGAAATAAACGAGGCTTACAAACGAAAGTCGAACAAACAAAGAAGGCCGAGATTGTTCGAAGTTGGTGATTTGGTTTGGTTGCACTTGAGGAAAGAGCGATTTCCAAGTAAACGTAAGAACAAATTAATGCCGCGAGCGGAGGGACCGTTTAAGGTAATCGCGAAAGTGAACGACAACGCTTACAAATTAGAACTACCGGGAGATTATGGGATTCATGCAACCTTTAATGTTGGGGACCTCTCGCCTTACATCGATGATGACGGAATTTCGGAATTGAGGACAATTCCTTTCAAAGGAGGAGGAGATGATATAGAATCAGTTGATATGAACGAAGAAGACGAAGTAAGGATCGATATTAATGACCTTACTACATGCCATGCACGGACTACTATGTATTTAGGCGAGAAAACGGACATAAGACGTGGAGTATCGGTCTCAGCGGCCCGTGTCATGCTATGCCGGAAGGTCGACATCCAACTCCGCTAAAAATGTTCAATATGTCGGAAAATATCCAACCTGCCGGAAAATTCACCACCGGCCGGAAAAATCACCACCTGCCGGAAGTGGCCGAGCACTGCCGACCGGAACCTGCCGGAAAATTCACCACCGGCCGGAAAAATCACCACCTGCCGGAAGTGGCCGAGCACTGCCGACCGGACCCGACCGTGTCGTCCCAAGACGGCCCGTCTTGAACTCGTCCGTAAATGTAAAAGCCATCGCCACGTGACTCGGCCGTGTTATGCAGCACGGCCGAGTCGAACTATGCCGATAAGCCGTAACCTCTTGCCAGACGGCCCGGCCGTGTTCCAGACACGATCGGACCCACGCCGAACGCCCTTGTCGGGCCGCGCCGCCGTGCCGGTCACTGCGGACGAGTCCTCGCGGATGTCCTCGTTAGCCGCGACCGTGCCGGGCAGACACGGTCGAGTCATCGCCGGCGCCGCGCCCGTGCCGAGTGTCCTTAGCGCGCGGCCGTGTCAGCGACACTACGAGTCCTGCCGGCAGATTTCACTTTTTTTTTTGTATTTTCTTTTGTGTGTTTGTCTTTGCCTTGTTTTTTACTCATTTTAGGGATTGTGTTTCCCCTAAAATTAGGATTGTTGTTCCTTTTATGTTTTATTTGGATTATTCAAAGATTTTATAAATCTTTGAATTATTTTCTCTTATTATAGGAAGACTTGAAGTCTCCTATATATAGGCTTGGGTAAGCATTGTAACATCCATGGTATGTTGAAGAAATCTTAATACACTTGTGTTTTCTTGGTGAATGATTTTCATCAAAACCTTGGTTATAATTCGACGCGTTTTCGAGTTTTAATCGAATCGATTCTCAATAGGTCTTGAGAAAAGATTATCTTATCAAACTATAGGTCTAGTTTGATAAATCATCCATATTGTTCTTGTTTATGTAAACCGAATTGCCCTACTTTCGGTTATATCTTACGAGTGTTACACATATACGAGTGTTGTGAGGTAACAAAATATATCCGCTGCATTTTCCGGCGAATTTACGTTCATCTTAATACGTAATTCGTATCACCCCTACATGGGACCCACCAGGCTACAACAAGAAAATACCACTCGACTAACCATCTCGGTTAGCGAGGACACACATTTAAATGATATGACATATAAAGATACACCCGGAACAACCGGCGAAATAAGCTTCATCCGACAATGTAACAATTTAAAGTAATACAATACGGAGTTTGTAATGAAAAGCCTAAGTACTCGCGAGTACAATCTATAAGTTTATAACAGTGGGAACAACCATATCGAAATAGACAAAGGAAATAAGAAGACCCAAATGCACATGTCAACGACCCTGGCCAACATCCTCGCATCGTCCTGCTCGCTCGTCCGGATAATCATAACACAAATCCATAACAAGAATTTCCCCAAAACGGGTCCCCAAAGGGGTTAGCAATTACGCTAGTACAAGTAATCAAGGCAAACCAATCGCTTACACATTTCATAGTACATGCACCAATATCATTTCAAAAACCAAAACCAGACATGACTTTTCCGGAAACAAACAATCAAATAATTTGCCTTGGGAACAGAGTAATATCATAGATCCCGCCCGAGGCCTCTAAGGACCCTTCCGAGCTGACCATATTATAAAACAAAACACGCACGTGCATCGCCTTGGATAATTGATGACGCAACGAACGGAAAGGATAATCACCGACGAACGCTAGGAATCAACGGAACCGAACCTAACGATTCGAAGAACATAATTACAACCAACTCTAGACGAATACAAAAATGGAATACACCTGAAAACCCGCCTACGATTCATGTATATTCGTACAAAAATAACAACGAGGGCGGACCACAACCAAACCCTCTCGATTCCGCAAAACCATGAAAATATACCATGAATCCGTAGGGAAAATAATGATATTGACAAGTTTAATCATATTCATCATGAATCTACCAACAAAACGGAACGAATCGGAAGAAAATCCCAAAACCCCCAAATTATCCAAAAGTAGGGTTCTAAGAGATTTACCTTCGATTAGGATGAAAGATTCGTGTTGATGTTGTTATAATACACCAAGAACTCCAGAAAGATGTTGGATGAGATGATTGGAGGAAGAAATCGCCAAGAAAATCGCCCGGAATCGCCTTAGCCGTGGAGAGGAGGAAGAAATGAGAAATTATGATTATCTCGGTCAACTCCCTGGTTTATATAGCCAGGGAGTGTTAGCGCGCGCTAACTCCTCAAGGTTAGCGTGCGCTAGCGGGATAAAATTCCAATCCATACTGATTAGCGTCCGATCCGGAGCGATTACGGTCGTTAGCGTACGCTATCGTATAAACGTAGTGTGCGCTTACCGGCACTGACCGAAGTTCGCGAGTAAACCGCCCAAAGATCGATACACGCTTAGCGCGCGCTAACGAACAACTTAACGCGGCGCTAGTCTCCGACATTAGCATGCGCTAGACAAAGTAGCGTGCGTTAATCCGATAGTCCGCAGGGTCGGGAATGTAATCGCCACTCCTGTGGCAAACCAAGAAGCGCGCGCTATGAAGTAAACGTAGCGTGCGCTACTAAGGGACCTCTAGCGTGCGCTATGCAGAAAATTTAGCGTGCGCTAGATACCGAATATAAACGGTCCAAAACACCGGAATACGAACGAAACGTCAAACGGAACATCTCAAGACACATCAAAACATAGGATGGATCCACGGCAACCCCGAAACAGCGGTTCCGCACAACAATAACGAGAATCAGATCATTAGATGACGGGAAAGATACACCGAAAGATACACGAGGGTCTCTACGACCGAAAAATACATCGAAAATAAAAATTCAAAGGAAAGAAAAATGCGGATATTACAATTTACACCCCCTCGGAAGTGCTCCCGCAAACTTGTTTGTTGTCCGTCCATTCCAGCAGTATTTTATCTTCGGATAAATATTTCGGGCAACAACACATGTGAATATGACAGGTGAACTAATCATAGAGAAGGCGAAATAAATCATTAATGTAATATGCTATATATAAGGAATTATTAATTTATATTTTATATGGGGTCTAAAGAAATTATCAAAAATGTAGTATCTTATAATTTTAGCGAATTATTAATTTAGCACCATATCCCCGAGTCGGGACCGGAAAAAAATATTATCTTAGAGAGTTTATTAAATAATCGAGTATTAATTTATCGAGTTTCTACTGTATGCTACTCTTGATACAGTTATAAATTACAAATTTTTGGAAACTTCCCTATACACAATATTAATAGTTGTGTTGATATGTTTTTTCTCATTGTTGTTGCCCGAAATATTATCCGAAGATAGATATTGCTGGAATGGTCGAGCAACAGCAAATTGTGAGAGCACGTCCGAGGGAATGAAAATAACACAAGATTTGCCGGGTTTGTTAGGCCCGGGCTTGAATGCTCTCGCGAGATGTTATTAATAAGAATACGTTTGAGTACAAATATTAATGTAAGAATCTAATTACAATGAGTGTAAAAGATCCTATTTATCTAGCTCTTGAGCGAAGCTTTGTGTGTTCTTGTTCTCGTTTCTGCCGACAGTGTCAGGATTGAGAGGTGCTGAGAGAGAGAAAAAACGAGAGATAGCTATTGTCAAGAGTGAGAAAGCCAAGTTATGAGCTGAGATTCTGAACTTCTGAACTAGAGAATCAGATAAAATCAGAGAGTTTTCCAAGTGTAGGCAGCCTGCTATTTATAGGAGCTGAGATGCTCTTTTACTGACGGGCGATCGCCTTTCTTGTAATATAATAAGGGGAGATCGTCTTATGTCACATGGGCTGTCTCCCTTGAAGTCCGCGGCTCCTGCTAGCAGCCAGCTGTGCGGTCCAATGAGGAGCCGGCACGCGTCCTGAGTCGCTGTCCCGGGCGGTCCTACTGTGCACCTTTCGGCGGATGTGTCGGTAGGTGAGTAGATGCTGACAGGTTGTGGTCAACGATCCATGTCCTGCGGCGCCTTTTCCGGATCTGTATGTGGGACTCTGTACAAGCTTCGGCCTTTGCCGACTAGACGGTCATCGGCTGTGCGTGGTCTGAGGCGATCGTCATTGGTCGGGCACCAGAGTCGATCGCCAAGTGCCAAGAGACGATCGCCTTAGATGTCGATCGCTCGGCATCGGGACTCGACCTGGGACCCGAGATCGGCCAATCCTGCCTTGGTCTATTTGGTTTTGGCTCGATCGCCTGTCGTCTGTGCCGATCGCCTGTCGAGGTGTATAATTCTCGACACAACACTCATCATCACAAATTAAAACTTTCAAACATTTCCTATTTGTGACTCTAGAAAAAGCAACATATAATTGACCATGAAAATTGACGCAGTTGAAATCTAAAGAGTACTTTTGAATCAAAAGGAGTCTGATAAAGCATAGATTGAAATCAAATTTTTGATTCGATTATAAGACACATTTGATCCAATAACCTAACAAATTTATTAATTGGGTCATGATTTATTTTATTTAAATTGTACTGAGCCTAATTTTTTTATTTACTTACTTTGTTATGGCCCAAAAGTCAATAACTACCTTCTTAATAGCTGCATAATGTAAAGAAAAACACGCACGTGTTTAACTCTTGAATAGATTGGATCGGGCGGTGCCACGGTAAACTCTTTGGTGTTGGAAGCTCTAGAAAACCCTAGAGATATCGCCGCCCACCTCCTATATAAACCCCAAAAGATTTATCCTACCCTTCTTTATTTTGAGGTGTCGATTCTCTACCCCATCACCACGTATGTGATTTTTGAAAATCCTAGGGGACACTCGTCCCTCTACTTCAGTCGCCACACACTTCCTTGCATGAAGTCCAGCGACTCTTCCTTTTCCCCTTTACCGCATGAGTGTCGATGGAAACCATGGATGTCTATGTACCGCAGCTGCTGCCCACTGCCCACCTCCGATACAGTGATAATGTTATTATCTTTTTAATTAATTTACATCTAAACGGGGATATGAAGACGTAATAACTTCGTATTTGAAGATAATTTTGACATAAAAGGGTTTGATTCATCATTTTGACCTAATTATTTCGGTTGGTAATAGATGAAAGTGAATTCCCGACTTAGTATGTCATTCTTTTCGAATTTCAATCACTTTTACATAAATTAGTAGGTGATATTACTGTATATGAAAAATAAAAAGGAAAATATTCATAATTTCCAGTTTAGTAGGTGATATTACTGTATATGAAGTAATAATCACTTTTACATAAATTATTTAGACACATATGATGAAATATAGCTTTTGTAAAACCTAATATATCTTGACAGATTTTTTTTGGCATGAGGGGATAGATCTTTTCTTGACATATCTAAATTATGTTATTTAGTTTCATCAGATATTGTAATCTCAATTTAAATGCATAATTTATTTCAATAACTACAACTTAGCTATATCAGTGAAACTATGCCATTAAAAAATATATCGGATCAAAATACAATTTGATTATGGCAATAGGTCTGAAATATAGCTTTTTAGATTTGATATAGTTATATCGGAATTTTATGAGGATTTAAATTGTAAATGAAACTCCTCAACTCAGTAGGATATACACGACATGTAACTCACTCGTTGAATCTGATGAAACTTATATGCCCCAATTATTTCTGTGGTATCCTCTTCAATGCTCTGGAATTTCTTCGAGTAACGATTATTGACGGTTTCAAAGTTTGATTCATGTTAGCCGACCCCAAATCATTTTGGGACTAAGGCTTAGATGTTGTTGTTGTTGATGATTCGTTTCGTCTCTATCCTTGCTGCTTCTTGCTTGTGAAGTATTACAGTGCACAAAATATTCAATTAAGGTTTATTCAGATATTCAAATTTGTAGTAATTTTTTTTCTAAACGGTGCGAATATCAGTTTTAAAACGAAAAGATTAATATATGTATTGAAATTAAAATATTAACATAAACAAACTAACCTTTAAAGCGAATATTTCTTTTGGATATTAAATGTTTACTTCTATACTGAAAATATAAATATGTCGTTTTGTTTAAACAACTCTGTAGAAAACATAATAAATATAAACCATTTCAATTATTTTAAAAGGAAGTTAAAAATTATCAGTTTTTCAGCTAACTGATAATAGTGGAAATGTTAAGTTTGACTTAGTCAACTATAGTTAATATTCGATTTTATTTAACTTCAACTGTAGCCTTAAAGAAATTTTTTAAGGGTGACAACATAAATGAAATAGGCTTTTGAAGTAAGTGATATGATTTAGAGAAGAACCCCATTTTTTCAATTAGCTGAATTATATCGTAGTATTTACTTTAATGCTTAACTTAAACAGTAGATTTTGAAAATTAAAAATAAACTAAGACATTAAATTTTGATATTTAGAAATATATATAATATATTTAGCAGGATGTGACTTTTATTTTTATACTATATATTTGGTATAAACTGAGTTGCGGCATAGATCGAATAATCTCAGCTAAGTTTTTTACATCAACTTCTGTGTTCTTGAAAGTATTGTAGATATTTGGAGCAGAAATACTTTTAAATGTTGTTAATGAAGCACAAATTGAGGCATAGTTGGCCGAAATACTTTCAGAAATCTGTTGATTAAAAAATTTTATAAAGCTATAAAATGTACCCTTCATTAAAGTTTTGGAAAATCCTTGATTCCCCATTCACTATTACCTTGGTAACATTAAATGTATTACATACCCTTACTTGCTCTGTATTAACATAAAAATTAGTGTTCACTTTTTAATTGCAACTCGACAAACAAAGCTATATAATTTTAATACCTCCAAAAATAGAAACCCTCATTAATTCAATAAGCACAATGATATTTTCTTCTGAATCTGCTTCAACAAAAGACAGTAAGCCGTCTAAATAGTTGTCCCACAGTGTGCATTTGATATTATTTTTGACATGATCTTCGAGTGTGAACTCCATTCTTTTTCCTCTCTCTGTCGCCACAGAGGGAACTGGCATGAAATAATCCTGTCAATCATATCTAACCAAAACATATTACAATTTATAAATATTATAGATAGTAAAATGTAAAAATATATGAATATATAATGAAAAAAAATCTCAACAAAAAAGAAGAAACTGAGAACTTTCCTTATCATTTTCTAACCGATTAAAGAATTTAAGGTTTTATACAGTTTCAGGAAAATTTTCATCAAATATTTCCTCTATTTTTGTTTTTCGTAGGAAATTAATCTTATAAGGGCGCGCGGTTGTTTTGAACTTGCTCTTATTTTCCAATACAGCAAAATTCTTCAAAGCATAAAGATGACCCTCAACTGGTTTCGCTTTCAAAAATTCATTGCATGGGCTCTCGCAGAAGCATACACTCGATCGCCCTTAAACATATTACACAAAATAGTGTAAGTATCTAAAACAGAATCTTAATAAGTGAAGTATACTTTGAAAATTAACCTCCTTGTCTTGAAAGATGAATTCAAATCTTGCCACTTCATTTTTGTTGTTGTATGCAGAAACATCAAAATTTCTAACCAGACATTGCTTATAGTGTGGTTGATGGCTTCAGATCCTTCACCAAACTGAAAAAAATAAGGCATTGATTTTACTCTGTAAATTCATGTTATTATTCTTTTTGTATTGTAATAGTAATTATAATTGTAATGTAATAGTACATTTTTAGGTAAAATAAGTGTTATTTATAGTTGTAGAATACACAGGTACCTACAACCTCTAAGTTAGTGGGGGTGAGCAGTTGCACCACTCTGGTAAATGGGTGCTCGATTAACCCACATTTAACTGACCTATCCCACTAACATATTAGGCAATTTCATACAGATTTATTTATTTATTTATTATTTTGATAGTGGTTTACTGGGATTAGTCAGTTTAAAATGTACAAGTGGCAGGTAATAACTATTTTTAATTTTAAAATATATATATATATAAAGTAATAATTATTTTTATCTATTTTTATTTATAATTCAGGCTTTTAATTCGGATTTTGTAACAGACCAGCACCTGTCCTTCTACTTATTCATACAGATTTATTATTTTGATAGTGGTTTAGTGGAGTTAGTCAGTTTAAAATATACCGTTGCCAGGTAATAATTATTTTATATTTAAAAATCTAAATCTTAAAATTATCACAAGGCGACATCTGTCCTTCGACTTTATTTTATTAATAATTGAATCTAATCAAATTTAATAATAATGTGCCGTCGATTCTATCAATTGTGCAAAATAGTGGCTTAATCAGTTTCTTCATTCAAATTCGAAGTTAGTGGAATACTTTCATATCTCTTTCTTTATTCAAATCAGGGAATTTGTTAGTGGACAGATTTCAAGAATTGGTTTCATTTTCATAATATTTATTTTTATAAAAAATCGAATTAACAAAGTTAATCAAAAAGTGACACTTGTTTTCAAAATTTATGTGCGACCCTATTTTAATAGTAAAGGTAGATTATTTGTGATTAAATTTTCTTATCCTCCTGTTTACTAATCAGAATGTGTTGTGTTGAACTTAAGTGGCAGATTCTCCTACATCGGTTGCCACATATTTTGTTCTGGTGCTTCGACTGTTGATGTGTCGATCTTCGATACTTTGACTGGCACGGAATCAATTCACATCTTAATCATTAAATTATATATTTGCCTAAAATAATTTCTAAACCTACCTAATTAAGTCATAATCATACTTAAATTATAGTAGCACAATATGAATTCCTCATTCTTATATTTCCATAAATAGTTCTTCCTCAAAATATTTTCCTTTTGTCTCCTTCTCAACCATAAACCCTAAAAGAAGTCTTCTTCTCAATCACATTATATTCATCATTAATTTTTTTTTTGGCAAGGACTCCGTTGCCATTGACCTTTACTGCCTCCCCGACATAGAATTCTTCAACTCATCGGAGGACAACTGATGAGGAAGACACAATTTATATTAGTAATATGTGTTCCTTAAATTTCCCGTTATGATTTTTATTAATTTATTGTTCTCTGTTAGTATGAAATTCTGTCAATTTGTTGCGTCCGATTCAAGTCATTTTTTATTAGATTTATTATATGATTTACTAGAAGTACTCTTTTTAATAAGACTTAAGCTGCATTTTTTTTTTTAGACTGAGTTTGATAGAAGGTTTACAATTGAGAGAATTATTGAAATTATTCAAAGAGCTGAAGAAATTATTTATAATGTTACTTACATTTTGAGCTTATATTATTTATATATATATATATATGGTGAGGTTATTCTAAAAAGTCTCTTATAATAAAAAATGTAGGAAGGATTACATGAAATGACATCTGTCACCACACATCATATGACATGTCACTTCACTCCCCAAAAAAAAAAATTGGCGGAAATTTTTTTTTCTTTGAAAGTGTGTGGGGGTGACATACGTCATACATGATGTGGAATGGGGATTTACACGCCACTCCCATAATCTTTCCTACACTTTTTATTATAAGAGACTTTTTATTTTAACCCATATATATATATATATATATATATATATATCGCATAGTATGGCCGTTTGGTAAGAAAAAAATTATTTTTTTATATAATCATCCCTAAATTTCAAGGTCAGGCAAAATCTGTCATTAAATATGTCAATGAAGTAAAAAAAACTATAGTCAAGTATTATAAGAATGTGATATTTACTGTCGCAATTCATTTGTTTAATTATGAGAGAGGAATGAGATTTGGATCGGATTCTCAAATTCTTTTTGTTTCATTCTCAATTCCCGTGTTCGATCCTATTCTGGACATTTAGCTTCGAATCATATTCGTCCAAATTTTCTCACCATTTGTAATCTCTCTCATTGATTTGTAGTTTCAACTTTAGGATTTGTAATTCAATCACTACCACATATTAATATCTTATGGTATGCCTAACTTAATGTTTTCCATGATTACTCTACTAAGGCACGGACAACAGGATTTTTAAGAAAAAATTCGTAAAAAGAATCAATGACACCAAACAGATTGTTTTGAGTTCAAAGTACAAAGTGTTGTGTCGAGATTTATACACCTCAACAGCCCATCTCTACCACAACCTCAATCTATCTCCGGCTCATATTTTCTACGCTATCCAGGGGCGCGAGCGGCTAAGCAAGCTGAAGGCGGTAAGGGACCACGATCATCTGGACCACAACAAATTTTGTGCTTACCACAAGAGTCCCGGCCACAACACCGATCAATGTCGCGACCTCCTCAGACAACTCTGGAGATTATTCGAGGAGGGCAAACTGGACAGTCTACTAACTTAGCCGGAACCCCGGGCGGAAAGGATCAAGTGCTGCGATCGGCATCAGAACGACGATCGCCAGTCTCCCAGTCCGATCGCCAGCCAGAGGATTCATATGAGTCGATCCTCCCGATCAACCCTGGCGGCCAGATCTTTATGCTTCAGTCAAGAGGTGGAAACTTCGGAGGCCTTTCCCCAATTTCCACCATGTCAAACGAAAGGCTATTGCCCAAGCAACATCTCCAAAAATGGAGGACTCGCTCGCCATCTAAAGTTCATCATCTAACATGATGGACCTAGGCACGAGATCGCCTCCCTCAGCACAACGTATACCGTCGAGAATCGCCATCTAACATGACGATCTGAGGTAGAAGAGTGCAGCCATGGTCCTGGAGGTCGATGGAACCGACAGCTTCGTCCATGCAAGGTTCATTTGGGCTGCGATCGCTCGCCCTTCGTTTAAATACGAGGCGGACATAGCCGAAGGACCCTCCAAACAAATCTGTGGACACGCTCGCCAGCCCTCAAAGGTTCATCATCTAACATGGTGGACCCGGACAATGCGACACGTCCCTACCCCCGTCACAACGTATACCGTCGAGGATTGCCATCTAACATGACGATCCGAGGTAGAAAAGTGCTAACAAGCCGCGAACGTGGAGTTGATTAATCCGACGACGCCCCGTGCAAGGACTCCTCCAGACCAAGACCACTCGCCCTTCGTTTAAATACGAGGCGGGCGCAGCCTAACGGAGGACCCTCACAATAAAGTGAGTCGCGAGACAAACCTACATGTGGAATGTCCCTCGCGCACAAGACACGGTCATGGAGGTCGGTCCATCAAACTCCGCGACCGTGCACGGTTCCTCTAGGTCGAAACAATCGACTTTCCACGAGGGATCTGCAAAATTGAAGATCACAAGAACAAGACCGAAGATAGCTCGGCAAACGATCAGGTCGCCCAAATTCGAGACCAAAGTCCGCTCAACGGATCGCCCGTCTTTATCCTAAACGATCGCCAGTGGAACCACCTCACCCCATGTCTTCAACATCGGAGCAAGCTGGGGGGCAATTGTTGTGTCGAGATTTATACACCTCAACAGGCGATCGGCACAAGGACCGAGCGACCGAACCAGAGTCAAATAGACCAAGGCAGACTTGCCGATCGAAGGACCCAGAACAGGACCCAACGCCGAGCGATCGACTGCCAAGGCGATCGTCTCCCGGCAACTAGCGATCGTCCCAAGTGCCCGATCATGGACGACAGCCTCATGCCACGTAAAGCCAACATCCGCCAAGTCTGCAAAGGCCGAAACTCGGAATAGAGACCCACGTGCAGATCCGGAAAAGGCGCCGTAGGAAGAGGCCTTTGACTCCAGCCCATCAACAGCTGTCAAACGGCAAGGACAAACCTCACCTACCGACAGACCCGCCGAAAGGTCCAAAGTGGACCTCCCAAGACAGCGACGTAAGGCACATGGCATCTTCTCATTGGTTCACACAGCTGGCTGCCAGCAGCAGCCGCGGACTTTAAGGCAATCATCCCATGTGCTAAAGACGATCGCCCGCTTATTATAATACAGCAGAGGCAATCGCCCAGCGACCCCCAGTCCTATAAATAGAGAACCTCCAGCAACTGGAGAAAGGTTCAGAAATTCAGGCTCTCTCTATCTCTCTTGGCTTCGCTTCTCTATCTTGGCCACGCTATAAACTTCGGACATCTTTCTATATCTCACTCTCAGAACCTCTTAACCCAAAGACAGTCGGCAGAAACGAGAACAAGAACTCACAGAGCTTCAACTCTGGTTCTTCCGGCAATCATCACCACTCAAGAGCTAGATAACTAGGGTCTTTTACACTCATTGCAATTGTACTCTTACATTAATATTTGTACTCCAACGTATTCGTATTAATAACATCTCGCGAGAGCATTCAAGCCCGGGCCTAAAAAACCCGGCAAATCTTGTGTTAGTTACTTCCCCACGGACGTGCTCTCGCATTTTGTTTGTTACTCATCCATTCCAGCAATATCATCTCCGGATAATATTTTGGGTAACAACAATTGGCGCTAGAAGGAGGGGATCTACCTTCATTTTTATTCCGACCGTTTCGAAGAACACTCACTGTTCTCCGGAGCATATACTTGAAGAAACACTCACAGTTCTTCAAAGAAAAACCTTCAGATTCATGACGTCTCCCACCACATGGAAGAGATCCACTCTCCAATCCGCCGGACGCCTTGTTCCGGCTCAATCCGAGCCCCAGCCTACGGCGGAGGGTAGCCGCGGCGGCGCGAGACTCTCGATCCCGTCCCCGAGGGACGGCCCTAGCCTCTCGCTCGATTAGTTCCAAACAGCAGAACAGATCGAGAAGGCCATGGCCATCCTACAGGAACGACGGGGAGCATGCGGTACGCCCACAATTACCCCATCAGCCTTCCGCCGCGCGGGCAAACGGAAGCTCAAGGGGTTACTCGTCGAGCAATCATCAGGAAGCCCCGATTCACGAGCAGAGGCACTCGCGAGGCGGGGCGGTTCCGTTTTCAGCCGCCTAGGAAGCGACCATCATGGCGATCGGGGCATTCTGGCCCCATCCATGAGACGACGGAGCCCAAATCCATCACCAGGAGTTCAGCATACCCAACTCCCAAAAGTCAGGTCGGCCACTTGGCTCCCCCTGGCCGAAGAACCGAGATTGGCGACGAAGACCTCATCGCTTACCGCGGAGCCAGTAGATCAATACACGATCGCCTCGGCTCCCGCTCCGAGAGCCAAACCACGAGCGACCAAGCTACGGCGATGGCCGCAATGCAACGCCAGCTCGATGGCATGAAGGCGCTCCTAGAAACTGGGGCAGGCGCCAAGAGAAAGAACGCTGGGCCGAGTGAGCCGCTCGCGGTCCAGATCGAACTCGCCCCCGTGCAGCCAAGAATCACTCCTCCTCAAACACCTTTGTACGAGGGGAGATCGGACCCCGAGACTCACCTGAGCAAGTTCCGGATCTACATGACCGGATGCGGGACATCAGACGCGACCAAGTGCCGAATGTTCCCATTGACGCTGGGCAATCTGGCCCATAGGTGGTACATTTCATTGCCACCGCGATCCATCAGTTTCTTTGAACAACTGGCGAACGACTTCACTACGTACTTCGCCGCCAAGGTCGCTCGACCAGAAGGTCCCTACCGCATGATGAAAATCAGGCAAACGGAAGACGAGACCGACGCAGACTACATCGACCGGGTGGAAGAGATAATCCTCGACGGCGAGACCGTAAGCGACGAGATCGCCCTCTACTCGGTCCTAGGGGGATTCAATGGTCTTTCGCCCATGTTCAGGCACCTTGCGAAGGACATCCCCCTGACCTACGCAATCTTCCGCGCCAAGGCCGCAGACTTTTTGGCCAGGCGGAGGTTGCTCGCCCTTCGCCAAGACGAGGGGGCAGAAACGGCGATCGCCAAGTCCAACAAGGCGGTCGCCAAGCCACCCGGTGATTTCAGGACCTTCGAGGATGTGGAAGCCCATCTCTACCACAACCTCAATCTATCTCCGGCTCATATTTTCTACGCCATCTAGGGGCGCGAGCGGCTAAGCAAGTCGAAGGTGGTAAGGGACCACGGTCATCTGGACCACAACAAATTTTGTGCTTACCACAAGAGTCCCGGCCACAACACCGATCAATATCGCGACCTCCTCAGACAACTCTGGAGAGTGTTCGAGGAGGGCAAGCTGGACAGTCTACTAACTTAGCTGTAACCCTGGGCGGAAAGGATCAAGTGCTGCGATCGGCATCAGAACGACGATCGCCAGTCTCCCAGTCCGATCGCCAGCTAGAGGATTCATATGAGTCGATCCTCCCGATCAACCCTGGCGGCCAGATCTTTATGCTTCAGTCAAGAGGTGGAAACTTTGGAGGCCTTTCCCCAGTTTCCACCATGTCAAACGAAAGGCTACTGCCCAAGCAACATCTCCAAAAATGGAGGACTCGCTCGCCATCTAAAGTTCATCATCTAACATGATGGACCTAGGCACGAGATCGCCTCCCTCAGCACAACGTATACCGTCGAGAATCGCCATCTAACATGACGATCTGAGGTAGAAGAGTGCAGCCATGGTCCTGGTGGTCAATAGAACCGACAGCTTCGTCCATGCAAGGTTCCTTTGGGCTGCGATCGCTCGCCCTTCGTTTAAATAAGAGGCGGACATAGCCTAAGGACCCTCCAAACAAATCTTTGGACACGCTCGCCAGCCCTCAAAGGTTCATCATCTAACATGGTGGACCCGGACAATGCGACGCGTCCCTACCCCCGTCACAACGTATACCGTTAAGGATTGTCATCTAACATGACGATCCGAGGTAGAAAAGTGCTAACAAGCCGCGGACGTGGAGTCGATTAATCCGACGACGCCCCGTGCAAGGACTCCTCCAGACCAAGACCACTCGCCCTTCGTTTAAATACGAGGCGGGCACAGCCTAACGGAGGACCCTCACAATAAAGTGAGTCGCGAGACAAACCTACATGTGGAATGTCCCTCGCGCACAAGACACGGTCATGGAGGTCGGTCCATCGAATTCCGCGACCGTGCACGGTTCCTCTAGGTCGAAACAATCGACTTTCCACGAGGGATCTGCAAAATTGAAGATCACAAGAACAAGACCGAAGATAGCTCGTCAAACGATCAGTTCGCCCAAATTCGAGACCAAAGTCCGCTCAACGGATCGCCCGTCTTTATCCTAAACGATCGCCAGTGGAACCACCTCACCCCATGTCTTCAACATCGGAGCAAGCTGGGGGGCAATTGTTGTGTCGAGATTTATACACCTCAACAGGCGATCGGCACAAGGACCGGGCGACCAAACCAGAGTCAAATAGACCAAGGCAGACTTGCCGATCGAAGGACCTGCATCAGACCCGGGCCGAGCGATCGACTGCCAAGGCGATCGTCTCCCGGCAACTAGCGATCGTCCCAAGTGCCCGATCATGGACGACCGCCTCATGCCACGTAAAGCCAACATCTGCCAAGTCTGCAAAGGCCGAAACTCGGAATAGAGACCCACGTGCAGATCCGGAAAAGACGCCGTAGGAAGAGGCCTTTGACTCCAGCCCATCAACAGCTGTCAAACGGCAAGGACAAACCTCACCTACCGACAGACCCGCCGAAAGGTCCAAAGTGGACCTCCCAAGACAGCGACGTAAGGCACATGGCGTCTTCTCATTGGTTCACACAGCTGGCTGCCAGCAGCAACCGCGGACTTTAAGGCAATCATCCCATGTGCTAAAGACGATCGCCCGCTTATTATAATACAGCAGAGGCGATCGCCCAGCGACCCCCAGTCCTATAAATAGAGAACCTCCAGCAACTGGAGAAAGGTTCAGAAATTCAGGCTCTCTCTCTCTCTCTCTTGGCTTCGCTTCTCTATCTTAGCCACGCTATAAACTTCGGACATCTTTCTATATCTCACTCTCAGAACCTCTTAACCCAAAAACGGTCGGCAGAAACAAGAACAAGAACTCACAGAGCTTCAACTCTGGTTCTTCCGGCAATCATCAGCACTCAAGAGCTAGATAACTAGGGTCTTTTACTCTCATTGCAATTGTACTCTTACATTAATATTTGTACTCCAACGTATTCGTATTAATAACATCTCGCGAGAGCATTCAAGCACGGGCCTAACAAACCCGGCAAATCTTGTGTTAGTTACTTCCCCACGGACATGCTCTCGCATTTTGTTTGTTACTCATCCATTCCAGCAATATCATCTCCGGATAATATTTTGGGTAACAACACAAAGCAAATGAAGAACAATATAGTTCATTATCATTTTTCAAAGTGCAATTTAGCAAAATCAACCTTACGATTATTATATTCATTCTTGGATCCAGACCCATTAACTAAACAGTGTTAATGGGTCTTCATCAACAACTACTTCTTCCATATAGACTTCATCAACAATGTTTACGAGACAATTGCTTAAAATAGATAAATCCCCTGTAATTCCCTACAAGTCATCCCCGTTCTCTTGCTGGCGAGATTTAGTAAGTCTAGATTCTCGAAAACATGTGAAGAACTTACATCATGCGATTTAGTCTATTCGCCAGGTTGAGGCATTTGGTAACTATATTGTAAGAGACGTTGCACAAGCTGATTGGCCAAAATCTAGCCAAAGACATTGGATGATCACATTTGGGAATCAACACAAGGAGGGTCACATTTACCTCTCTTATCTTGGTAGGATTCCAAACTAAATCTGCTACAATTCTGGTTAAACCACATCCCACTATATCCTAACACTCTTTTTATGGGGCTTTGAGAAGCCCCATGTTCTGCACTGCCGCCCATATCTCCTCGGGTCGAGTAAGAACAGTAAGAGAGAATGCCAAACTCTCAGAGATGCGATATGTACAAATCACAAAACTGCTTGGTAGCCATTTGAATAAGAGTTCTCGTATCCATCAGCCAGGCTCCCAATGTATCCTGAAGACGTCGAATACAATTTCAGGCACGGTCTTAAGGTTGCCATGTGGTAAAATTTTGTATTTTGTCTCCATCTACAATCCACTGGCATCTCAATTTTTGAATGAATCGGAGTTCTTCCTGCCATAGCGTGTCTTCCGGCTCACGACAAAGACCCTTCTCGTAAACTCAGCATTTATCTTTATATAAGGAAATACTAAATTTAAAATATATAGAAAATAAAACATGCATATATTGGAAGATGCGATATTTTAAACAGAGGTGGTTTGGTAGGAGTAATCACAAAGCAAAGGTAATTTCAAACTATTTCAAACAAGTCAAAAGTATTTAATTCGTCGAGCAAAATTTCATAAAAAGAATCAACGACGCCAAACAAATTGTCAGATGCCAGATTGTTTTGAGTTCAAAGCACAAAGCAAATGAAGAACAATATAGTTTATTAGCATTTTTCAAAGTAGAGATTCAGTGTGGTACATCGTTCAGAGAGGGAGGGGTGAAAACCAGAAACCCCCATTGCCTTCATTCTTTCTACCAAGGACAGCCCCGTCTAATAACTTAAAAACATATACACAGTTCAATCCAAACCAGCTGAGGCCATCCCAGATCTCATCACGTCCTTTCAGAGACAAGCAAGCTAAACAACTCCTTCATAGATCTACAATGAAAGAAAAAAAGATGACAAATGTAAACTGAGTATAGAAAAGTAAAACCCAAAAATTTAGCAAAATCAACCTTACGATTATTATATTCATTCTTGGATCCAGACCCATTAACTAAACAGTCATTAGATCACTTCTTCCATATAGACTTCATCAACAATGTTTTCGAGACAATTGCTTAAAATAGATAGATCCCCTGTAATTCCCAACAATATACCACTATCCTTCATTTTGCTCCGTCTAAGGAGGCCAAAAATAAGAAAATCAAGTCTGTTAATACGCGAATATTATATTACATTATATCACAATCATCTAAGAGATTTGCAACCATACAAATCAAATGATCTCAAATTTCTTGTCGCATGTAACTGATTACATATTAAAATGTAGTTTAGTCTTATATTCATCTTCTTCTGGACGCAAGGGCGGTGTCTATCAATTCCAAGAGATATATTCATGTTTATCCCCTGCAAGTTGCAATAACCAAAATAGTGGCTCGCCCCCGTCTTAAAGACTCAAACAAGCACATACACACATCACTAAATCATTAGAAATTTTTCAGTGTAGAACCAAGACGTAATAAATGATAATGGTGTGGTCATTGCAACTAACAGCAATGGGTCTTCTAGTGATGTCGACGGATAGAGCTATACAACTTAGAAAAAGGAAAACAATCCAATACATAATCGCTTGTGTTCACCATCTTCACCAACTTAAGAGTTAAGAGGTACAGCAGTCCATTGGTGCACAGAGCGAATAGGGTGTGCTTGTGGTAGAATAAATACACCCATTACCGTAATAATAGTTTTAGAAGCACTAGCTTTACTAAGGATTCTGGCTTCACTAAAGCTTTCAGTTCTTATTAAGGATAATTTAATGCCAACCCACCCCCACCCGCACCCCCCCAATAGTCATATAAGAAACCCAACTACGAGTCGCCAGCATCAACTCTCTCCCTTTGATCACTATAATAATCTTTCAATAATTACAGAGGTCATTTGTTCATAGACCCTTTCGAATAAGTAAATCACGTGACGAATCAAACAGCAGATGGATTTTACCAGACTTTTTACCAATGGAAAATGAAATGCATAACAGCGTCTTCTTCATACCATTGCTGAACTTTCCGAAATTCAGTGAGAACAGGATATATATTCTCAAATGCAGTATAGGTCTCATCTCTGACCTGGAAAGGTTAAAAAGAAAATGGTATAAATCGTCCTCACCAGTGAAGGAAATGACATCCACCAAAACTGGTAAGCGAGAGATGCTACCTTGGCTCCGGTGAGAACAATCTTCCCAGAGACAAAAATGAGCAGGACTATCTTTGGTTGTTTCATCCGGTAAATTAATCCAGGGAACAGTTCTGGCTCGTACTGAACCAACAGATAATGCAATTAATACCACAAAGGTATTTCGACATATTAAAACAAAGGTGTACAAAACAAATAATTTGGTTTCTGCTTTGAGAACTTTATGATCAGTCAATAATGGTCAAATTTTCCAATACCACAATACTGATCCATGGAAACGAAACTCATCAGTAACTGCACTGTATTTCATATCCCACAGGCTCCAAATTTTCTACATATTTCTTTGAGATATTGGAAAATAAAGCCTATTTTCCTAAATTTGGATTTTTCCCTCTAAACTACACAAGAACAAAGTGAAAGAACTGAGTCTCAAATCTCAACCAATGTTCGGAGAAACAGACCAACTGACCAGTACATTTGGTCCAACAATTAATTGGTGGTCAGTCTAGTCCATTCATGATTACAGTAACAACCAATTAAACACCATCAAACAATCTTACAAAAATGACCAATTTCTTATTTGGTTATATGTATATACTTATGAAGCTTATCTAAATGAGTTTGTGGATTCACCATATGTCTTTTGTACCGCATACCCAACATGAACTCCACTACACTACCATTTTGAATAATACAAAAGGACAAACTCTATTTTATATTCATCAACCAGCAGTTGAACGAACCATACCGGTTGAATAATTGACTGGCAGCAAGATAAGCTTGGTCATGGAGCTAGTTATGAAAACACTACTCTCAACTTTTAAATTTGAGGACAGTGTAATTAAGTGACAAAACTGGATCCCAGCGACTGCTTTTCACGACAGTATAGTACATATATACAACTTTCATCTTTTAAATCTTGTTTGAGAGTTCAAGGCAAACAGAACCATAATATCGGGACATGAAGTACTCAGCGTAAAGAATCAAAAATTTCACTCTGCAACCAGAAAGGTCCAAAAATGTTTGTGACAGCAAATATGCTTTTATATCACTATATCTTCGATTATACCATCATCTGGCACTGAAATCTTCATGCAAGAAATGGTTAAACATCAGAACAATATAAAATCCACCAACTATAGACACTTCCAAGTCATGCAGGCATCTGCATAACTTTATGTTGGAAACTTGAGTCATTTAGAATGCTATTGAAGAGGACATGTTAAGAAACACAATTAAACAACAGGCAAACAAACCACTCACACTTGAAAAGGCACCGTGCGCATAGGCAAGACCTTCAAGTCGAATGGGAAATTTGACATCACATGAACCAACTATATTCTGAATCTTGAAATCCTGTGAAAAGAAAAGAGAAGAGAGAAAAAATGGTGTTTAAGAATATAAATTCTATACTTGAAGAGAAAATACAGTAGTAAAGTAATCAATCATAGGCAAATGATAAGTACCTTAAATTTTGCCGGGAAACCAAGCTTTTGAATAATTCTAGCATACTGGAGAAATAGGAAGGTGAACAGATAGTGAGAGAGAGGAAAAAAAATCACTAACATGAGATAATTAAATTGACTCGACTATCTTATGTAAAGTTTCATTTTACAAACTAGTTCATGTGAAAACAGATCCCTAATGCTATTGTTCTTGTGTCAATAGATCCATAATGATTTCTCTAAAACTCCACAACCGCAATTCTTCTAGATCATAACCATGCTTGTTATATTATATGAGATACCTTCCGAGCAGCCAATTTTGATTGTGCTTCACTCTTGGCTCCTGTACAAACCTGAAGCAACAAAGGAAAAAAGAGTTTACCAGAAATCATCATAAAGGATTTAAAAAACGACCACCTTCTACTCACCGAAAATTTAATAGATAAATTAAGCACTTAACAATCCTTGGATCAACAACAAAAATAACACTAAATTTTGAACAGGATTCTAAAGCAGGTGCAGATTCTAGTTAAAATGGCTACCAAAAGATAATTAGCACTTACCATCTTTCCAGATGCAAATATTAATGCTGTCGTTTTTGGTTCCCTAATCCTCATAATCACCGCAGCAAAACGCTGAAATTTCATTGAAAAGTAAGTACTCTATACATACATCATGCAATAATGTTGACAAAAACAAACCTAATAGATTTTTAAATCTTGCAACCTCGAGTTTCATCTAAGTTCAGTTTGTCACTGCTTAAACTATCTCCAGATGTGGGTCTAAAAGTCAAAAAAATTTAGACCCTAAAATGCACACAAAAAAAGTTGCACCATTGGGGTTTCAAAAAATTTCGAGCTCCTAATGTTGGGTCTTATAATTATAAGACCATGTAATTAACTTCTGACTTAAAAATGACTAAATGATAATTTCTTTATGATTTTTTTCCCTTTATTGATTTACAATCATCCATACCAAAATTTATGAACATCTGGATCTAAAAAAACTATATCAATTTTTTTGTCATTATAATTAAAAAATAAATAAAACTTACCAATTACCACACTTCAAACTCTTTCCAGTAACCATAATTTAAACTATTCCCAACTACCACATTTTAAAATCTTCCCAACCACTACACTTAAACTCTTCCCTTTTTACTACACTTAAAAATCTTCTACTACACAACCTACTTCTCTATAAATGCAAAGTTCACTCTTCCCTCTTCACTCTTCACAATCTAAAATCTTCGATTATTCAATATCTGTACTCTCGGCACATTACACTTACTTTCTTACTAAGATCGACCCGGAAAAGAATAACTGGATTCATCAAGTTGCAACTTAGTTCAAGTAGTTATAGGTGATGAAGATTAGGCCCAAGAGAGTAATCAACATGTCAATGCAGCTAACTATGATCATTACAAGTAATATGTTGATGGAACAATCATCAACAAATCCACAACGTGGTGGTTCGACGATCGGACGTAGACTCAACAAATAGTTAATCAAAATAATACTCCCACCGTCCCTTATAAGTGTTCCCACACTTATTGGCACGAGTTTTAATAAAATGCTAGGTAAGTGTGTAGATGAGTGGAAAAGGGGACCCACAAATAGAAGGGATAAGTGGTAGGTAGTTTCCAAAAAAAGAATGGGAATACTTTTGAGGGACATACTAAAATGGCAAAATGGGAGAACTTATAAGGGACGGAGGGAGTATTAAAGAATAATATGACCAACTAGTAAAGATTCATAACAATAATTTTTTAAATTGTAAATTAATAACCATAAAGACTCAAATACTAACCACATCTTCATGATTCGAGTCACTAGTCGGGGTAGCATTTGCTTTTCTAAAACATGCTTTCTACAAAGAGCATTGTTTGATTCATGACTTTGAACCAAGATTCGCAAGATTCTTGAGTTCAAACACCATCTCCAGAAATATTTTTCGTAAAATAGTGCATAAATATGATTCCAAAATGAATCTAGTGGTTGATTGATACTAGACCTGGAAATCGGGTCGCTCGAATTGGGTTCAGGTCAGATCACTTTTGATAGGGTCTTTTCAGGTATATTCTACTTCTACATTTGGTTTATGTTCGGTTTGGGTTGGGGTTCAGGTTTATCTAAATTGTTAAATGTACAAAACAAGTAACAACGCAAAATATTTTGGTTGCAGCATACCTTGGGATTGTATTCTGCATTTCGAGCTTGCAATGCTATAGCTTTAAGATCCAATTTGCAGTCCAAATTGACAGTTGACACAATATTCCTGTTTATACACCAATAGGATATTCGTACATGAGTAAAGGTGGAAGATACAAGCCCACAACTTTCGCTCAACGTGTTCATTCTACCAGCAATTTGAAATGGTTGTCATATCCCATTTAAATCATATTTTTTTTGCCATGTCCCATTTAAATCATAACTCCGCCTGTGAGTGTTGTTATGACATTCACTGCCGGTCCCAAGCCCGGATAAAGGAGGAGGGTTGCGGTAGGTCTATGGCAGACAGCGTGAAATACAGTCACGTTTGATGGACATGAATCATAATTTGATGATGTCCCATTTAAATCATAACTTATGCCTACTGCATACCAAGTATCCCGAAGAAAAACAGAGTAACTACTGTACACAAAAATAGAGGTAGGTATTTATTTGATCCCTGTAAATATGTTACATCCATAGCTTTTCTAGTACTGATGTCAGCGGAAAAACTTCAATGAGATGACCAAATATGTTCTACCCTTAATCCTTCAATTTCACCTTCTCCTCTCTCTGTTATCTCACCTAAAAAAAAAAGTGAGGTTATTATGGAAATAACCACCAATGTGCTTTCCATGTAGCCAATATTTAAAATGTCCGTATGCGTCCTGTCGAACTTAAATTATTATAATTGAATATTGGGTTAGATCATAGTTCAGTCAGGAACTGCAACTTCTGTTCCACATTGTCCACTCCACCCCAATGATGTGAATGCTTTGTGCATTTGGAAACTATTGCTCTCATACCTATTTTCTTTCCCTCGGCAAAACAAATCCAGGTTGCTCCCACAAGCATATGTGCTTAGTTTTTGCATTCTGTAGGCTTCATAATTTCATGAAATTGTATGCAAACACTCCTGTCTTTTCTGTTTTTGGGAATTTTCCAATTATCATCAACTATATATAGAAATTGACCAAGTTAATACCCCATATGACCATAGAATTAGAAAATAACTTAAGGTGTAAATCACTAATGCCTCTACAGCGGATGAGACCTTTGTTCTTTTAGTAAAATCTTATCCAATCATGTTTAAGTACGACGAAGATCTTACTGTAGAATTGGAACAATCCCTGAAGGATGCTTGGAGAGATCAACTGGTTGGTTCCCCTCCAGACCTTGAGGACCTGCCATCGAATCACCGGTTTGCAATGTAATCCCTACTCCGGTCAATATTCACCCAGTTCTCACTAGGAAGAAAATGATTCAAGTCAACTCCATTACTAAAGAAAATGATAAGGAGAAGTTAAACCCGCATTGGGATCGTAAATATAATTCTTGATTTCTCTATTAATTTTAAATTTAAGACTTAAAATTAATATTCAAGTTTCTTTAAAAAAAATGAAAAGGGAAAAAAAAAAGACATCAGCATGATAAGAGAGCCAAAACATGATACAACCTGGATAAATGAAACCCATCTAATCTTGATACAATTTACGCCAGCCGGCACTAAAACATATATAATATAGCTAGAAAGATCAACAGAACTATAATGAATACCAGTAAATTTGAGATCCCTAAAATCTTAGGTAAAATATTAATCAAATGAATTATAGATCGGACCTTTTGACTGTAAATTCAATTGATCTAGGGTTTTAGATTGTCCTTTTCCGTTAAAGAAAACAGAGAAACAAGAACGCCGAGAGTGAAAACAAACGAAAGAAGGGTCTAGAGCGGTAAGAATTTGAAAGAATTGGTCTTTTATAGGATTGTGCGTGTATATATATATGCTATGGAGGAGACAATGAATGATATATAGAGAGAGGAATTGGAACCTGTGATGTTTGTGAGGGATATGCCCAGCTAATGGTTGTGGAGGGTTAATATCACGAACCTGTCCCTTTTATGATCTACCCAAAGTGCCCTCCCCCTCATTGCGTCTGTATCCACGCCGCTTTCGGCATTTTTGGTAGTTCACGAATCAATAGTCTTTACAATATTGGTCCATTGGGCTGGCCCGAGTTCCACTCATGCCCATATTTTGAGTCCTTATAGTTATATATTTATACTATTATTTATAAATTAATTATATAAATTAATTATATAAATGTAATACAAAAAATAATTACAAAATTAACACGTTGATTATTGTAATTAATAATTTACTTGTCTGAAATAATAATTTGAATAACAATTATTTAGTGTATAACGCCTCAGCCTTCACAATCTGCTTTTAGACACTTGCAAGTAACAATCTCCTTACCTAATATACTGTATTTGGATATCAATTCAAGTCGTGATTTTTTTAATTATTTAATTATCGTGATATTTTTGTAATAGTTTTATAAAATATACTATTAGATAGTGTAATTTGTCATATTTTCGTATTGCAAACGTTTGTAGTTATGGTTATTTTTTTATAAGCACGTTTTCAATTATATTTGTTATTTTCTAACATAGTATTCATTGAGTTTTTCGGATAAATAAAAAATCTCTAACCGAATATTCATCTTATTTTGCTGAAAATTAGCTTTTTGCTGATGTTCATTTTTTGACAACTAAATATTAGTATTTTCTAATAAAAAATATCCGTTACTTTATTATTGATAGTTCAGTCGGATGTTCATTATTCTTTACTTCATGGAGTACATAATAATTTTCCAGCTGCACAAATTTATTCGCGTGTTTGGGCTGAAAATGAATATATCGAGTGCAACATATCAACTTTCAGTCTTTTGCTACTCTTATAGGATATGTTTATTGCTCACTCTTATAGGATATGTTTATATTAGAGTTTGCTGAGATTTAGAATTATGGGATTCGGAATCTTGAATATTTGGAATGTTGTGGAGATGAGCATACATATATGTAGTATGATTCATAATCCTTACTTTTTAATATAGATACCAAATAATGTTTAGAAAAATAGATAATGTTCCTTGCAGTGTTGAATAGTGATTCCAAAGTGGGTTGGTGCGTGACCCTCCGGAGTTTGTGTCAAGCTAGAAATAATTATGTTTGGAATAATAAGAAGACTGACACTAATACTATTATTTGGACAAGTTCGTCTCCCTTTAGCGATTGGTCTAAGGCTCACGGTCTTTGGTGTCTCGTTGGTGCTAGCAGTAGCTCTTGTCCCGGTCCTAGTGAGGCTACTTGGAGCAAGCCTAGCATTGGTAGTGTGAAGTGCAATATTGATGCCGCCTTCTCTTTGACCGATAACAAGGTTGTGATTGGTTTATGCATCTGTGACCACTTGAGAAATTTCATTCGAGCCAAAACCCACTGGTTTACCCCACTAACTGATGTTATTATGGGAGAAACAATGGGGCTTCATTTGGCTATTAGTTGGGCTCGTGAACTTGGATTTAAAGATGTTATTTTTGAGATGGACGCAAAGATGGTGGTCGATGCCTTTAATTCTAACAAATTTGTAATTTCTGAATTTGGTTGTTTGATTTCGGTCTGTAAGACTTTGTTTTCTTTTTTAAGTACCAACTCTCATGTAGAGTTCACTAGTAGGAATGCTAATAAGGTTGCTCATTCCGTAGCAAGGGTGGCCTTATTCACACTAGTCCTCAAGATTATTATGATAATCCTGCATGTATTACCGATTTGATTATGAACGAAATGCACTGAGTGCTTATTGTCTAAAAAAAGTAGATAATGTTGTATTATTATATAATATGTAATTGAATTATTTAAAGAAAAAGAGGGGCGAGAGAGAGGTGGTAACGTATTATTATAGAATTTAGCTATATTATTTAAAGATAGGAGAAGAAGAGGGTGATAATGCAATATTGTTATATAGTATTAATTATATTATTTAATGATAAAAAGATTAGAATTTATGTTTTATTATTATATAGTACTTTTTTTTGGTAAATAATAATTTTATTACCAGTAGAGAAAAGGTTTACAGTTCATCCAACAAACCATGAAACTGGAAAACAAAAGACAATACAACTCAATTCTTCAAATATCCTAAAATAATAGTCTTCCTCCTCCCAGCTATAGCTATGAATAGCTGGCATTGGCGCACAACATCATCGACGCTGCTTTCCTTTTGTTGAAATCGCCTTTGGTTTCTCTCTTTCCATAAGCAATAGACCACAGTAGAGATCACAAGTCTAAACAACATTTGTTTACCAGATTTAGTACGACATTGTGTTGCCATAAACTCCAGTTCCTCCTTCCACTTCAAACTTTGTTGATGTAGACCACTCCAATCGGCAATTTTCCCCTATATTTGTGTAGAATAAGCACATTCAAAAAATAAATGATCAAGGGACTCATCCTTCACACCACACAAACTACATTCCTAATTACACACAACACCAAATTTCGTTAACCGATCGCAAGTAGCTAACCTCCCCAGAATTGCAAGCCATGCGATGAAGATACATTTAGGTGGGGCAAGGTTATGGCTAAACATTCCATACCATTGAACCTTAGTAGCTGGAGATCGCATATCTAGATATAATTTCTTGATAGAAAAATGAGAACTTTCCACCAACTTCGCTCTTTTTGCATCATCTTGAAAATATTGAGCAGACCCAATGATTTTTTGCACAATCCAAGAAGCTTGATTGGGGCATTTCATAGTAAATAAGTCCTGCCCTTTGATGTAATATGCATGGATCCATCTGATCCAGATTCTGTCCTTCTTCTTAGCTAGACACCATAGAAGCTTTGTCACAGCAGCTTTGTTCCATAGTTTCATATCTATAATATTCCACCCTCCAGCATTTTTGGGCATACACATACTCTCCCAATACACAAGCACTCTTTTAGTAAGTCCAGATTTTCCAGACCATAGGAAGTTTCTACATGCAGCTTGAATAAGTTTGAGCACCTTCTGTGGCAGCAAAAAGATCTGACTCCAGTATGATTGAATACTCAACAATACAGCTTTAATGAGTTGGATACGCCCTGCATAAGAAAGCAATTTGGCTGACCAATAATCAATACGAGCCATTATCTTCCGAATCAAAGGTTCACATTGAGCAATGGATAGTTTTTTAGAGGAGAGGGGCACCCATAAATATTTAAAAGGCAAGTATCCTCTAGACATTCCAGTTAATTCAAGTATAGTGAGCTGATCCTCTATTTTAACACCCCCAAAATAAACCAAGCTCTTGCTCTCATTTGCTCCAAGGCCAGAAACTGTTGAAAACTTCTGAAAAGCAATAAGTAGTTTCCTTATTGAACAAAGATCCCCCTGAGTGAACAGGAGTAAATCATCAGCAAAACAAACATGCACGAGTCCTATTTTCTTACACCTTCGGTGATAATGGAATGTCTTGTCAGTCTTAAGCTCCAGTAGGCACCTGTTTAAATATTCCATACATAAGACAAAGATATAGGGAGAGATGGGGTCACCTTGCCTTAAACCTTTCTTAGCCTGAAATGGTTCTGAGAGAAGACCATTCACATTCACCACATACCTCACATTTTGCAAGCAGGCAAGAATCCAGTTTACAGAACCCCATGGAAAGCCTAATTCTAACATCAAGAACTCCAGGAACGGCCATTCAACTGAATCATATGCTTTTTGGAGATCAATTTTTATCATACAGCGAGAAGATATACCTTTCCTTCCATATCATTTGATGACTTCATGGCTTAAGATGATATTATCAAAGATAGATTTGCCTTTGACAAAGGCAGATTGATGTTCACTGATGAGGCCATCTAATACTCCTTGCATTCTGTTGGTCAGTGTTTTAGATATGATCTTGTATAACACTGAGCAACAAGCAATAGGCCTGAAATCCTTCACAATAGATGTTGAGCTATGTTTAGGCAATAAGAAAATCAAAGTTACATTAAGTGCTTTAGGCAGAAAACCAGATTGAAAAAACTCTTGTATAGCTTCAATAATATCTTTCCCAATAACACCCCAAGCTTATTGAAAGAAAAAGACATTATACCCATCTATACCAGGCGCCTTCAAGGGGTTCATGCTGAAAAGAGCCTCTTTGATTTCCTGAACAGTGAAAGGAGCACACAGTTGAAGTTGTTTATTGTGATTTAGCACTGTACCTCTAGCCACAATTTGTTTATCAATCATAGGGAATGAAGAAGTTGCACTTCCCATTAATTGTAAATGAAATTGTTTGATCTCCTGCTCCATTTCAAACTGTGTCTGACATCTGGACCCATCAGCTCTATATAAGACCTTGATAACATTTGCATTTTGTCTTGCTTTCGTATAGGCATGGAAGAATTTAGTATTGTGATCACCAAGAGCAATCCAATCAGCTCTAGACTTCTGTTGCCATACACTTTCCTCAACTATACTCCATTTCTCCAAATCTTCAAGCATCTGCTTTTCGAGTTGAATTAAACCATCATTTAGTAAATTAGATCTGAGTTGAGTCTGAATTTGACTGAGCTCTGTTCTAGTTGCCAAAATCTTGTCACTGATACTCCTAAATTGTTGAGTATTAACCTATTTAAGATCACTTTTCATATTCTTAAGCTTATACCAAACATTGAGCAACTTATTGGTGTGGCACTATTGTTTCCAACTAGAAGTCACAATAGTCTTGAAATCAGGGTGGCTAACAGGAATATTGAGAAATCTAAAGGGAGTGTTTCTCTTTAGCAGCATAAAATCCATATTTAGGTATTGTGGAATGATGGGAAACTTCTTTATCCATTAACTCCACCACAACTGAGGGAAAAATAGAAAGCCATTGGCTATTGGCAACTGATCTATCTATTAGTGAATAGATTCTATCTTCTCTCAATTGATTATTGCACCAAGAAAACTTATTGCCAACATTTCTTATTACTGACAGATCATTAGCTCTCAAACAATTCCCAAAATCTTATAATCCAAATTCGTAACTTCATTTCCCTTGAACCTATCCTTAGGTCCTAAAATAGAATTGAAGTCTCCACTAATAAGTAGGGGACCATTGACCACATCACAAACATTACTAATAAATCTTGAGAGATCCTTTTTTTGATCATTAGTATTATATGCATAGACAGCAACAAAATGAATTAACAAGCCATTACTTGAACGACAGACCCGTTGGTTGTCGATAGATTTTTGGGAACCAACATGTTTTTTTTATAACAAGGTAATCTGGTAATTTATTTATTCAATCCAATTATGGCACTGTGATATTATGACACGAGTTATCTCTAGTCTATAATATAAAGGCTATTGGTGTTTTTTTGGTCATCATAGTCCCTATCTAAAAAGACTGTTCTACCCCTCCCTCCCTAATGTATTAAATTCAATATATAAAATTTTCAACAATAATAAATTTATAAAAGCACCCTTAGAATATTAAAATAAAGGGACAACTAAATTTCAAAAGTAAAATTATTTCTGACGTGGCTCTCCCGCGGACCTCTGGCAAGTCGTCGGCCTACAGTTGGTCAGTCTTTTTTTTTTGCGGTTGGCCTGTCGAGCTGTTTTGCGATGGCTGTCGAGAGACTTCCGACAACGGTCAACTTTTTTTCTTTATCTTTTGTTTTAACTACGGCTTGCAAGCCTGCATTCCAACGGGTACATCCGCTGGCAGACCTCTGGGATCCAACATGTTTTTTATAACAAGATAATCTGGTAATTTAATTATTTTAATTCAATTATGGCATTGAAGTGTCATTATGGCACGAGTTATCTCTAGTTTATAATATAAGGGACAGTGGTGTTTTGCTATTTGTTGTCGTTGTAGTTTGCACCTAAAAAGACCATTGCACTTCACCATCTTAAATTAATATAAAAAATAATAAACTTTCAAAAAACTTAGAATATTAAACTAAATGGACAATTAATTTTCGATAAAAAAAAAAAAATGTTCCTAACGATTCTCCAAGGGACCTTCGACGACTAAGAATTTTTTTTACAGCCACCTGCCGACGGACCTTCGGTTACCGATCTGTTCTCCGGCGGGATCTCTAGCGGCCGCTCGCTGGACCTTTGAGGACCGATCAATTTTTCTTTTTACCTACCGAGTGGTCGTCGGCCGGTTGCAGGCGGACCTCCAACAACCGAGCAATTATTTTTTCTTTTTTTCTTTTGAGTCGTCGTCGGACTTCCGACGATCGTCAGTTTTCTTTCTTTTTACAACCGTCGCGGACTTCCAGTAACCAACATTTTTTCTCCACCGTCGAACATGTTTTTCTAGCAAAGTAATCTCATAACTTAATAGATTTAATCGAGTTATGACACTATCATCATACCATTATGGCATAAACTCCATTAGTGTTAATATAATTGACACATATTCAATCACACCAAATCTCCATTTGGTCCCGATATCCCAGAAGATGGGTTGGGCAACCAAATAGGGCTAGTAGTTTAGTGCAAATAGGGCGATTACAGTGTGCAGTACTTCACTATTTGCCAGTGTTTCTTTCCTTCTTATTTTATCATTTATCTGTGCATTATTATTATTATTATTGTTATGGTTGCTATTCTTATATAAATTCTTTATTTTATTAACCACCTGTACTGTTGCCTAGCAAACCTAGCATTTGAACTTGAGAGTAAACAAGGCTCCGCCACTGCTTACCAGATTCTAAGAAAAAAAAAACAGCTGTGATACAAATCTTATGTAAGCCTTCACTTCCAAATGATTGATTGATTGATTGATTGAAGCAACTGAAGAAGCTCTCTCCTCTTCTCTTCCGGTTGTGCAGTAAAAAATCTGACATGAATAAAATCAACTTATCCTTGATCTAATTTTTATCTTCTTCATCAAGTATTCCTCCAAGCCAGCACCAACATCCACTATTTTAGTTTCTGGCCTCATTTCCACTTTCAGAACCTGTTTTAGCATGTTCCCTGTTGTTTCTGTGTCGTCCGACTCGCAGATCCTAGGTAGAATCTCAGCCCAGGTGTCTGCATGTGGACTATTCCCATGCCTCAACAGCTCAATCAACACTTCACAAGCATCTTCAGCTCTACCAGTTCTACAAAAGCCTTTAACCAGCAGATGAACAACCGAAAAATGTGGGCAAAACTTCTTGGACATCATCACCTTAATATAACTCTTTGCCTCGTCATACATCCCCTGATTGCATAAACCCCCAACCAAATTCTGATATGACGACAAATTCGGCAGGCACCCGTTCGAAGGCATATCCTCTATAACCTTACAAGCATCACAAGCACGGCCAGCCTTGCAATACCCCAAGATCACTGTGTTGTAATGGACAATATCAGGGTTGCATCCTTTCAACTTCATCCGACAGAGAACCTTGTAAGCCTCCTTAAGTTTCCTTTTCCTACACAAGCTATTCAACAAAGTGGTGTAGCTTAAAGTGTCTGGCACAAACCCTTTGTTCAACATATCCTCCAGCAAATCAACAGCTCTATTCACCTGACTCTTCCTGCACAATCCTTGCATTAGAATCCTGTACGACTCCACGTCAGGAAAAACATCACGCTTAAACATTTGATTGAACAAAGTGTACGCGATGCTCAAGTCCCCGTTCAAACAGAAAGCTCGCATCAAGATGTTATACGAATGGGTGTTGGGAAAGACTCCATACTTATGGGCGGACCTGAACAGGTCAAATGCAGGGCGGAGAAAGTTATTATTAGCAACGAGGATTTCAAGGATGCTATTAAGGTTTTTAGTAACTGGCTTGATGTTGAACTCAAGAATAGTGTGGAAAGTTTTGAGAGCTTTATCAGGTAGTTTCGCATCACCGTACATTTGAATGATACGAGAAAAGAGAGATGGAGAAATGGAATAGTTATGGCACTTGAGGCTTGAGAGGAGGGCCTCCATCAGAGAGAAGTGGTGAGACTGGCCAAGTTTGAGGATAAGGGTGTGGCAGGTAGCATAAGAATGCCGGAAATTGGGCTGTCGGGAAGCTAAGTCGAATATTTCCTTAGCAAGGAGTGGGTCTGACTGGGAAGCTATTAGCTTTTGGGTTCGAGCGGGTGAGCAAATGAAATGTTTTTCATTCTCTTTCGATTCTCCACTCTTTTGTATATATCTATCATCCTGCTCTACTTTTTGATGACTAAGAGATGCCGAACAGTATGGAAACGAAAACTTTTGGATTTTTGACAAGAATGACAGACGGATAGGTGCCAGGTGCATTTATCTGCAACTAGTTTATGTAGTTGCAACAAATTACCTTCAGAAATTTGCAGCTGCACTTGTACAAAGCCAAGATTGGCAGTTTCTCGCCTGGACAACAACTAAATTTAGTAGCTCCTCATCTTCGCGAACAGGCAGCCCATAAAAATGCCTGGTAACATTTTCTCCATAGTCTATGATTTCTGATTCACATCAATCCACAAATAGCAACCTGGAAAAAGTGGAAAGTAGTACCATAAATGCCTAAACTTGCAAGGCCAAGTGATAGGAAAAATAAAGACCTCAAAGTCTATGTTAGAAGAAAACACCATGCATAATTTGTCTAGGAATGCTGTTACTTTCTTTACAGCTTGTGTCTTGCCATTTTTCTACCTGGCTTTTCTCTACAGCTTGATTTTCCAGCTCGATATCCTCTCCGGTTGTCATTTTATCTACTTTCCAGATTGTATTGATTTGATGTCTGATTTCTTAGCCTATAACTTCAAGGCTGAGTATTGTATTTAAGGCATCTTCCAATTACTATCAACATTGAATTATAAGTTGTTCTTGTCTTGTGTTCTGTTCTTTAATTTCTCCCAAAATTCTTACTGTACTTCTGCATCAACTTGGCATCACAGCCGGTATTTTTATTTCACAAATCCGCTGCATACAACATAAATTTCTCCCTGATTATTGTTCTGATTCTAAACAAAGTTCCAGCTCTCAGATTTATTCACTTAAAAAAATATCTAGTTCATTACTGTTCCAAATTACACTCCGATCACTGATCTAGTTTTCTGATATTTCAAAAAAAAAAAAAAAAAAAAACAGATGGCAGAAACCGTAGTTCATCTGCGTTTTTCAGATTTCAAACAAAAAAAAAATCAGAGACGTACGCTTCAAAGTCGTCAACACGGAAACCTCCTCAACGCCGCGTCCATGCCGTCTTCACACCGCAGCCGCCGTCTAGAACGGCTAGATGGCGAGCGTTGTCACGAATCCGGTCGCGAACCCGAGTCGCAAATCGACGTCACCAGATCCAGTCAAGGGAATCTAATTGCGACCACCCGCCTGAAGTTACTCGGTTACCGGCCAACAAAGTCCGTTTATCCACCGTCCTTGTTCCGCGACGTCGTCGTCCGAGTTCCGCGCCATCAATCCGCCGGAGTCCGTTGGCAGAAGTCGTGGGTCAATGAAACCGCCTCTCAGTAATTTACACGTTATAATCTTATCTTATTATTTTATGTTCTTTCTCCGGTGCGATGCACCACACAAAATATTTTTTTATTAAAAAACAATTTCTCGATCTATAAATTTATTTTTGATAATTTTCGACATGAGTATCATATTAGCATAATATTAATAAATGACTTATTGAGTGTATTGTGGGGTTTAATATAATTCAAGAAATAGTATCACATTAGCAAAGTGTTAAGTCAATTAGTGTCCATTACATAAACCGAACATACAGAAAAAAGTAGGAACAAATTTTGGGGACGTAAGTAGTATATTATTAAGTCTTAATATATGTGTGTGTACAATGTATATTTTTATTATTTTTAGTCATTATAATTAAATAAAGGGAAAATGAATTTTATTATCACTAAACTATTTATACTTTTAGCAACTTACCACTGAACTAAATATTGTTTTATTCAAGTCACTAACGTTATATTTATATTTAATTATAAGTATTCTGTTAAAATTTTGTTGTTCCGTTAAAATGATAGGCCAGCGTGGATTGTATCTAGGACGTGGCTTGCTGACATGGTGTATCTTTATATTAACCCAATTTTCATGTAAAAGTAAAGGGTATTTTAGGTCATTTACTATGCATTCAATCTGCAACAGAAATTCTGGACATGATAATGCTTAGGTTTCGTCCTATTGCCTAGGGGTGTACATTTCGTTTTTTTTTTCAAACCGGTTCGGGTTGTATAACCGAACCGGTTTTTGGTCGTAGTCTAAAAACCGATTTTTTGACCAAATCGGTTCGGGTCGGGTTGGGTTGGGGACTGTAAAAACTCGACCCTATACTAACCGGTTTGGGTCGGTTTGTGACCGGTTCGGGTAGAAAAAATCGGTTAAAACCAGTTTTTAAAAAAAAAAAAATTAAAAAAATAATATATTCTTATTAAATAAACCCATTATACATTAAATATAAACTTTTATTAAAGAAACTCATTAGAACATTAACTTTTATTCAAACATTTAGAATTTAAAACATAAACTTTTATTAAATAAACTCATTACAACATCAACTATTATTCAAACATTTTGAATTTAAAACATAAACTTTTATTAAATAAACTCATTACAACATCAACTTTTATTCAAACATTTAGAATTTAAAACATAAACTTTTATTAAATAAACTCATAACAACATCAACTATTATTCAATCATTTAGAATTTAAAACATAAATTTTTATTCATCGAGAGTGATATCTTCTTCGGAGCTAGCCTCGCGCGAAGCTTCATCGAGAGCAATTTCTTCATCGGAGAGTGAGATTGCAAAACCTTCTTCCACCTCGATATCGTGTATTTTTTGTTCAATGTCTAGTTCTCCTTCAAGACTTTGACACTAGTAGAAACAGTCCCTTCATTGACCCTTTTTTTATGACCAACAGTCGAAGATGACTCGCAAATAGCTTAGTCACATAATCAGAGTCATAACGCGTAAAATTTCCATTAGCGATGACGCGAGTTTACATGTGTCAAAAAGTGGCAGTCATAAAGGGATTAATATATTATCTCTATGTACTAAGGACGGAGGAATAGGGCACTGTGCCTTAATAAAAAAATGAATAAACCCAAATCCACCGCCATAGAATTCGTATTCTAGATCTGCCAAGGTTAGTTGTTCTTATCGAAAACCAGATTCAACAACTCACACAATTCTTCAGTTCTTCTTCCGAATCTTCATCCGTTAACAATAACCCCAATCCAAATCCACAAATTTCTTGAACAATACTCAAGAGACGAATCGGAGAAGTAGAGAAATTAATTGTGTAAGTTTATCAACACTAATTGGTGATTTTATCTTCAATATTGTCAAAAAAATAAATACACAAAGAATATACTTAGTGGTGAAGATGGTTTTGGTTTTACTGTGTGGCCGTTCATGGTTTTTGTTTTTGTTTTGCAGGTAATCGACGAGTCAAGACGATTATGGGTTGCAATACCAGGATGAGGTATAATATTTTTTATTTTGGCTGTTGCTGCGAAATCGAGTCGTTCGTGCAGAAATGTTACTTTCTCTGCCGTTGTTTGTTTAACTTTATTTTCGCAATTATCAGGTAGTTTGCATTGGGTTATATTTCATGAATTCAATTTCTGGTAAAACATTTGTTCCTTAATAATGGTTAAACCACATTTTCTCAAGATGTCAAACACATCCCTGTGTGTCACGAAAGCAATACAACATCAGTAGGTTTGGGGAATAAGTGAGAGGGTTTGCCTAAAGTTTTATTTTTCGTCCTACCCTTTAGTCACCCCGGAAATTGTAACCATAACAATTTACGAGTTCAAAATTTGAATTTGCAGTTTCGATGGTATAAAGGGAGTTATAGTTTCAAAGTAGCTGATGTGACGGAGCGGAACGGATGCCGCGTTGGGGAGTGAAACACCCAAGTACATCGCATGAAGATCAAACCTAGCAAAAGGATTTAGATCAAAGTATTGAGACTGGCTTTTGTAATTTGATTCAACCTATTTGAGATTATAACTAAGTTCTCAGGAGTTTTGCTAATCTGAGGTGATGATGTTTCTAATTTTGTAGAGGAATGGTGTTAAAATTTGTAAGGATGCAATATTAAATTTTGTAGGCAATAGTACGTTTATACGTACTCTGTTAACAGTTGTTTGTAAGCACCAATATGAATAATTTGTTTTTTTCTTTTGCAGATATTGCTTGAGGAGTAGATGCTCATATGGTGGTGTTGATGGATGCAAAAGCCTCTACAGTGGAAAACCAAGCAGTAGATACTGGTATAGTGGGAGTGTCGGCTGACCCAAAAGAGGTATGAAATTTCTGCTGCAAATATTATTACTCTAGCACATTAAATGGGGCATATAATAATATCACATTCCTGTATGTAGTAACCGGAAGACTAAGATACTGCACTGAATTGTTTGCTGGATTCCGTCCAGTTTTTAAAGTCCCATTTGCTCTCAAATATTTGTCCACAATTTAAAGTCTCACTCTACTTTTTGTACCATATTACCCTTTTTTCTTTATTTAATTACTACCTTTTCATTAATGGACCCACTACTTTTTTCTCCAAACCACTACTTTTTTCTTTAAACCACTACCTTTTTCTTCCAAACCACTAACTTTTTCTTCCACCCACTACCTTTTTCTTCCACCCACTTTACCTTTATCATTTTTTCTTAACCTCCGCGCCCAACATCAAATGGGACTTTAAAAAGTGGACGGAGGGAGTATCATTTTTTAAGCTTTTTATGATACTGTTATTTGATGATTTAGGTGTCTAAAGGTTTCTCATTTAAAAATCCATATTAAACTGGGATTAAAGAAATGATTGTGTTTGCTCAAAAAGCCTTTGACTTAAATTATTTGATTCGATAAAATAGGCTTATTCTGTACATTAACAATTTCACACTCAAACTGTGTTGCGTGTGCTATTTAGGCTGGTCTTCAACGATTAAAGGATTATCCCCAACCCTTTTGGTTGGCTTTTTTTGCGGAGGGAGCTTGGTTTACTCACCCAACAACTTTTGGCAACTCAATAATACGCATCTTCAAATGGGCTTCCTGTTCCCAAAATTGTCCTAATTCCGCGAACAAAGGTTACACATCTTTCTAAAATGATGGGATAACGATTCTTTCTTGGTTTGTTGTTTTAATTCTTTTTAGCTTTTCGGGTCTTACCATATAGTTATAGTGTTCATATAGTTCATAATATGCCAAAATATTGTATAATTATTAACAGTTATATATGGGAATCATCGGGTTTTGTGAGATTGACGAAGGTATTAATAATTCTAATTTCTTAACAGGCCAAATAAATTTGACGTTTTGACTGGTCTAGATACTACTGACGGGGCATCAACAAAACTTTAAAATTCATAATTTAGGTTCACTAAAAAGTTAACCAGTCGATACGGGAATAATTTCGCTTTTTGAACGAACGAACGGGTACGAAAAAATATATATATTTCCCTGTATTTTACTAATACCAGATGAAAAGCATATAAAGCCAAGAAGCTTTTATAGGTAGTAACAGGTTTACTTCATCGGTTGACATGTTAGATTGGTTTTATCAACTTCATTTTGTTAGTAACGGTCCACCTATCAACCCTCCCCAAAATTGGAATTACACCAATAGTGGTTTCTCGAGATTCATGTCAATTTTATGTTATTTAGATAAAAGTATTGTCTCATTATGTTGTCTTTGTTGCATACTTATTTTAGTGTCATTTTGTATTGCAATAGGATTCTGAAAATCACTGTTACATTCTCCAACAAGTGGGGATGGGTGTATGAACTGCGGGGAAGATGAGAGTGTGGAATTCTATAGTGTTGGGAGTCGGCCCGGGAATATCGGGCAATTTGGATGGGAAGGATTTGGTGGGGTATAGTGCGATGAAGTGGGTGTCTGGAGGTGACTTTGGTACGCGTCTTAAACTCGACTAGCTGTTTCCTTACTTTTATGTACCTTGGATTATCATTTTCTTTAAAAACAAGAAGATATTATATTTTTGTATATGGATTGTACTATAGTTTACAAGATTATATAATTTGCATGCTCATTTTGCCATTTTGGGTTTTTATGAAATATTGATATAGGGTTCTTTGTGGTTCGGTGTTCTTTGGAGGCCGAGTTACCTTTCACCAACAAAAGAACGCCTCCACGAGTTTAGACGCATTGAAAGGGTTTCATGTGCTGTTGTTTTTACTATTGCTGCAGGAGATGCTACTTTCCTGGTACATGAACACCAAATAAAATAGACATGTAATATTAATTTATGAATTCAGTAACGGTTGTCATTGTCGGCGCAGGCTGGTGGCCCGTATTGACATGTTCCGGTACGAAGAAAAGACTCAAGAACAGGTAGCTTTGCCCACGTGGAAACAAATGTACGTGGTACAAATGAGGAATTGTTATCCTTGATCGATAAATCGATGTACTGACGATTTCTTTGTCACCGACATGGTTGAACTTTTAGGTAATACAAATATTGAAGAGTGTATTGAAATTTAAGTTGTGATACGTAGACTATTAGTCTTAAGAGCACATCTAACCACCCTTTACCTGATCATACTTTCTTCAATTCAGTGCTGGAACCCTACCTTGGGAAGTCTGTAAACAAGGCTGTGATCACAGTTCCAGCTTATTTTAATGATGCCCAGCGGCAAGCTACGAAAGACGCTGGCAGAATAGCAGGCCTTGATGTTCAAAGAATTATCAATGAACCTACTGCAGCTGCACTTTCTTATGGTTTGAACAACAAAGAAGGTCTTGTTGCTGTTTTTGAATCTCAGTTTTGTGACTGTGAATTGGCAGCTGGTTTTAGAGTTTAGATGCCGTTTCTCGGTTGTCCCTGTTATTGGCTAGTTAACTTGTCTAATTATGCTTGTTTTACTGTTTCGTAACTTGTAAGTGAAGGTTGTTTTACTGCTTGGTAATTGAATCTCAGTTTGTGTAGGTTATTGCCTAGTTAATTGATCATCTTGTTTTACTTGTAAGTGTAGGTTATTTGTTTTGTTAATATGAATTGGCAGCTGGTTTTAGTTGTAAGTGTAGGTTATTGCCGGCTCTCGGTTGTCCCTGTTATTGCCTAGTTTTGTGTCTGTGAATTGTGGCTGTTGGTGATAATGAGCAGTCTAGATTGTCTTGTAGTTGGTCTTAGTTGTCTTATTTAAATTGTGAATTGTGAATTGTGGCTGTTGGTCTTAGTTGTCTTATTTAAACTGTGAATTGAAGTTGTGACTGTGAATTGAAGTTGTCACTGTGGTGTATTTGAATTGTGGTTTTGTGACTGGTCTTAGTTGTCTAGCTTAGTTAGTCCGCGGATCCTATTTAAATTGTTTTAACTTGTTGTTTTATTTGACTAGATTGGAGGTGAAAGCAACGACTACACTGATGCGGATTTCGACGACATTCGAGAAGAATGGTGTACTTATTTGTCGAATTTTATTTTTAGGAGTAAAACTGTTTGTAGGAATAGGTACATTTGGTAGAAATGGGTACAATTGGTAGTAATCGTAAACTAGATAATATTGATCCGATTTTGACATGATCGAGTTTAGTCGAGTCATGTAATGAATTGTAACGCATGGTTTTGCGATATATATGAAATGCGTTAATTTTGTACAATCGATCGAGGTTTTGTAATGAATTGGGTACAATTGGTATATAATTGCGGAGTTTAGCGGGGTCATAAAAGCCGGGAAAAAAATAAAAAATTTTGAAGTTATGACACGCAAAATCGAAATCGTAAAAGGGTCATAACTTTTATGACACGCATATATAGTTGTCAGAAAAGGGCGTCATAAAGTGGGTGTCATAAGTGCGTGTCATTGTACAATGACGAACAAATGCGAGTCATAATGAGTTATGACTGGTCCTTCTATGACCAACATTTGCGCGTCATAAAGGCCCTTTATGACGCCAAATGCGCGTCAAGAAAGACTCTTTTTCTACTAGTGTGAGTGTGTTGTATACGCTCGGATGCGTCCAAGTGATCCTTCAAGCAAATACACATCTCCAATGATGCCGGTGTGAGTCTTGTTCTTCGTATAGATAATACCCTACCACTAAGAGAAAAGGCGGATTCCGAAGCTATCGTAGAAGCTTGGACGGTTAGTAAATCTCGGGTCATAGCGGTTAGAACGGGAAATTGAGTTTCCCTTCCTTTCCACCAAGCCAAAATATCAAAATTTGCGAATTCATGGGGTCCCATAGTCGATAAAAAATCGGTTCCAATATATTTTCCATATTCGCTAGTCGATGATTGATCACCCTCACCCCTAGCCCGTTTAGTGTTTTCTTCTCTTAAACTATTATATAAGTTAAGCATGGGATCCGCGCTAGTAGAAGCAGAAAATGATGATGAAAACGAACTTGAAGAATCATTTCTTGAACCATACTTTTTAAAATAAATCCCGAATAAGTCTTTGAAATTTTTGTTAAAAATGGCTTTTGCATCTCTTGAATAGAAAACATTTTCGTTATGCAACTCTAAATCAATAGAGATTTTGTCGATAAGTAGTTCCACCCCGCTAATATTCATACATGGGTTCAAGGCAATGAACAAGTAATTACCGGTGGCATTTCTTTAAAATATTTTCTTAGTTTTTCTTTCATGGGCGAAACCATTTTTTCATATAAATCACCACTTAATTCGTAGTCGCTTAATTTTGAACACATTAAATAAATTTGATTAAGTACCAAATGACTCGTGGGATAATAAACACCCGATAATAAAGTTGTTGCGTTTTTAAAAACTTTGAGCAATTCGCTTATTTTTCTAACTATATCCCATTGTTCGACGTAAATGGTGTAACCTACTCGTCTATTCGCAAGTTCATCATGAAGAAGTTGTAAAGTATCACGTTGGCGTAAACCACAACAAAACATTTTATAAGTCGAATTCCATCTTGTAGGAACGTCCCAATTAGGGGTTAAAAATAGAATTCGTGTCCTTACACAATTTCATATATTGTTTATATCTAGCTTTACTTGAACAAAATATATCTTGTAACATTTTTTAAAAGCGTCTTTTACCAAACTTATTTCGGTACCGCTAATCCGTCTTGAACAACCAAATTTATAATGTGTGCAACACATCGACTATGATAAAAATACCCTTCAAGGCGGTTTATATGTTAATATTAATTTTTACCGCGTTTGTATTATTAGACGCGTTATCAAATGAGATCGAAAAAACTTTTTCTTGTAAGTTAAAGTTATTTATTACATTTTGTAACATATGAAATAAATTTTGACCCGTGTGAGGGTACTCAAAATTTTCAAAAGCAATCGTACGCTTCATCATTAGCCATGTATCGGGATCAATCCAATGTGCGGTAACACAAAGGTATGAACCGGGCAAACCATGAGGTGCCGACCAAACATCGGTTGTTAAGTTTACATTTGTATTTAAGTTTGCAAAACCGTTTACTAGTTCTATTTTAGCCTTTTTCCATAATTTAATACAATCACGTCTAAGAGTAGCACGACTTACTTGTTTATATCGCGGTTGAAGAGTATTTTGAATCACCTTAGTCAATTGAGGGTTATCGAAGTGGTTGAACGGCAAACCTTCTTGAATCACATAGCTTGCAAATTGTTGTCGGCACCGCTCCGCCTCGTATGCAAAAAGACCGCCCTCTCGTGACATAGATGCTTGACCGGCTTAGGAGCAGTTTGAGTCCTTCGCAATACTTGTCGGTATGCATGTTCAACGTCGTGTTGGATTCATGTTTCAAAAACTTACCGCAATGTTTACAATGAGCCTTAAGTTGCCCATCCGACAACCTCACAAGGTTGAAATTACACCAAATTTTTTGGTTTCGAGTTGTTTCTATAACTTCAACAATCTCGAGTGCATTCGTGGAAGCGGAAGAAGATTGAGTTGCCATTTTAATTGAGAGAAACGAGAATTTTGTAATTTTTTTAGTACTTGAAGAGTGTTTGAGTATTGTGACTAAACCAAAACTCAAATAGGGTATTTATAGTTGGTTTAGGGATGGCAAAATGGTAAAAAAAGACACAACAAATGGTCACATTTTTGAAAAAAACGGAACCTAACGGCTACATGCAAAAACCGGTTTGAAACCGGTTTTTTCAACCCGGTTTTAGAAACCGGTTACACGAAAAACCGGTTTGGACCGGTTTCTAACGGAAAAATGCAAAACCGGGTAGAAACCGCCGGTTTTGCGACAACCCGGTTTTGGTCAAAACCGGTTTGGCCTTCGGTTTGATTTTTCGGTTTCGGTTTCGGTTTCGGTTTTTTTGCCCACCTCTACTATTGCCCCAAAACCAGACTCCACCGATGGATCTGTTCCCGGCGATCGGAGTAGCGGATGCGCCGCGCCGGAGTACATCAGCGAGCGCGTGAAAACTGGCCGCGGAAAAAGAAGGCATGGGGTAATTAGAGATGGTTGTAGTAATACTCCAGAAATTTTGGAGTAAATTGCTCAACTCTTTCTACGCATCCTCAATTGAACTGGAATTTTGCAGACATACTACACACAAAAATCTACAACTCTGGTTCTTTATTTAGTGAGAGATTATGCCTCTAACTCTTTCAAATTATGCCATCAAATGACTATAGAATTCCTCGGAATTGGAGAATCTTTTTAAGTTGAGGTCAATTTAAGGGTTGCTACTCCTACAATTTGACTTCAAAATTTACCAACATTTACGGCAATATAAACAACATAATTTGTCTGCAGTTTTTAACTGTGCCTTCAGTTCAGCATGGGGATAAAGATGTAAAAGAGAACTTCTGAACCAAAACTAGCGGAGAAAGCTTTTCAAAAATTTTAACATTACACACTATTTGAATTGAACTATTACATAACAAAAGCATTAGTGCATAATAACAAAAACTGACTGTAAATTAAGGAGTTTATAAACAAAAACTCTAGTAAATTCGTAACTAAAAGCATAAAACAAAAACATGGCCATTAACAACTTCAGGACAGCCTGAGTTCATAACAAACAAAAACTGCAGTACCATTACATAACAAAAGCTAAAACAATCTATTTTTGCAATTCACTTCTTGGAAAAACATGCTTGCCGCCGCTCCAAAACAATGGAGACTTAGGTTGAGATGATGATGTTTGGCTAGAACTAGGTTGTCTCTGTACTTCATCTACATTTTGAGTTGGAATGTTAGGTTGTGAGCTAGTCAATCTAAATGTGGTTCTGGATGAAGATAAGTAAGTATGACCATCATCTCCAATTAGAACTCCAGTACCAGCTCGGCTTTTTGTAGTCTGAACTTGAGAATTTCTAGCTTTTGGAGGTCTCCCCCTTCTCTTCTTTTGAGTATTTGTAGTATTTTTTGGAGCCTGCTGACTTGAATTATCAAGAGGAGCTTGTTGCTGTGTAGTTTTCGGAGGTCTACCTCTTTTCTTTGTTTGTCCAGCCTCTGTTGTTGAAGCTTGAGCTACTGCAGACTGCAAATAATGCAATGTTCAAGTTATATAGACTACAATTAAAATTTTGTTTGACAATATTAAACATGAAAAGTCTTAAACCACAATATACATCATACCTGTGATGTTTTCTTCTGCACATTTTGTTTGTTTCTCAAAGAATGAGCCTTTGCAGCCTCAGCTTGTGCTCTTTTAGCTTCCTCTGCCTTTTTATGATTTTCTGCAACCTCGGCATCAGATGCTTTACAAGTTGCTTTATTGTGTCCAATCCTCAAACATCTTCTACATGTCATTACAATACCCTTCTTTGAAACTTTACAACCAGCACCAACTTCATCAGCCTCCATTCTTCTATGTTTTTTCGGCCTTCCAGGCATTCTCCTAGCTTTAGGAGGTAGAAGTTTGATTTGAGAAGCTCTTGGCCATTCTTTACTTCCTTTCATTGGACACATCAATTTTGAATATACTTTCAAATAGGTTGACTTCTTAAAGCATTCATCTACAAAATTTTCCGATTGAGCATTGATGTTTAATATTGTCTGACATCCGTGTATACATGGGATTCCACTCAAGTCCCATTTCCTACAACTACAGGTTCTTAACTTCATATCTACCTCAAACTGGTTGCCTTCTATATCCTTCAGTTCACACTTATCCCCACCACCCCAAGTAGAACTACAGATTTTTGATCCCTCAATGTTATGATTAAGCTTTCTAATTACGAGGTCTTACGAACCCGTGCGATGCACCGGCTGGGTCATTGGTTGAATTTCTATGTATTTTGTATGTAATGTTTGTGCAAATGTTTGTATACTTTTTATCAAGTTTGCGTCAATGTTTATAATATAAATTTTATATATCGGAACATTTATCATTTAGTACTAAATAACTCATGTAAACGATAGATACTTTCGTAGATTTTGACGTTAACACATTTTTGGTGGAAAGTAATTAAATATATCAATATAAGTCGAATAGTGCACATCATTGTCATATATAACTTGGCTGCCTCAGGACCTGTGTGATGCACACAAATATTTTTGTAAGATAAGTATTTTGACAAAATATTGATATATTTTTATCATTTTTTGTGTCGTTTTTTTAATTAAGTAAGTATATTTATCATTTCTCCAAAATTGTCATAAGGAAAATCAAATTAAAACGTACTACGAACGAATAATCATACATGCAATAAACTTAAAAAAATTGAAGCAATTGTTGTGCGACGATTAACTCGCCACGATAGGCGATCGGCGACCTCCCTGAAAAGTCAACCATAGAAGCCAAACTCCGGACGAACACCTAAAGTCCGGCATAATATAGCGATCGTCTTTTGGTAACCAGCGATCGTCTTTTGATACCTGGCGATCGTCTTTGTCTAGCAGTTCGAGGCGATCGTCTCATGCCACGTGGGGATCCGGATCCGTCAAAGTCGTCGAAGACCGAATCTTGGACGATGGCCCACCGCGGATCTTCATAGGATACCGACAAAAAGGATCATTGACCCCCACTGTCACCTACCGCACCTACCGACAAGGCCGAAAGGTACGAAGTGGACCCCCTCGGGACGGCGACTCGCGGCGCGTCGGCTTCCCATTAGTTCACCCAGTGGCCTCCAAGCGCAACCTCGGACCTCAAGGGAACAGGCCCACGTGGACGGGACGATCGGCCGTTTATTTTAATATAGAAAACGGCGATCGCCCGCGATCGCCGAGGATCCCAACTACTTAGTCCCCTATAAATAGAGAACTCACCGTTGCGGCCGGAGGAGGATTCTACCACGAATTAAGTGCAAAAATACACCAAAGAGAGAACAAAAGGCTCTTTTGGCAAGCACTAACATATTCATAGTGACATTCACACACATTCATCATAAATTCCAAGCAAGAACTCACGATTCATCCATCTTGTTCTTAGGCAATCTACGCGCTCTAAAGCCTAGATAACTAGAAGCTTTTACACTCATTGTATTAGATTCTAACATTAATATTTGTACTGACAATTATATTTATTAATAACATCTCGCGAGAGCATTCAAGCCCGGGACTAACAACCCCGGCAAATCTTGTGTTATCCATTTTCTCACGGAAGTGTTCTCGCATTTTGTTTGTTACTCGATCGTTCCAGCAATACTATCTCCGGATAATATTTTGGGTAACAACAATTGGCGCTAGAAGGAGGGTGCGTTTCCAAACCTTCATTTTTATTCCTACCGTCTCGAAGAACACTCACATTCTCTCCGACATATACTTGAAGAAACACTCACCGTTCTTCAATAGAAAAACCATCGAGAAAATGACATCAAGAACAACCTCCAAGAGGGCCACCGAGATCTGCCAGGAAATCTTATTCCGGCAAGGACCGAATCCCGGCCCACGGCGGAAGGCGACCATGGCGACGCTAGGCTCTCACTCCCGCCCCGAGGGACGGTTCTAGCCTCTCACTCGATCGGTTCAGGACATCGGAGCAGTTGAGGAGGCTATAGCCATCCTCGAGGCAGCGGCAGAGGGCCCACGAGGCGCCCACCATCACCCCGTCGGCCAACCGCCGGCAAGCAAACTAAGCTCAAGGGGATCTATGTTGAGAAATCGGCAGAAAGCCCCGAGCACTGGAGAAGGCTCGTAAGGCAGGACGATTCCGTCTTGACCGCCAGGAGCGATCCCTCATGGAGGCAAGGGCACTCTGGCCCAGTAGAGACATCGATATCTGAATCCTTTACCGGGAGTTCGGCGTATCCGACTCCCAAGAGACAGACCGGTCGGCGAGCCCCTGCTCGCCCAAGAAGGGAACCCTCTGGCGGGGAGATCGTCGTTCACCACGGGGCCGGGGATCGGTACGATCGCCTTGGTTCACGCTCACGAGTCAATCGGCGGCGATCGGGCGCAGCGATAGCCGCCATACAACGCCTTGCTCGGCGAGATGAAGGCGCTCATGGAAAATGGGGCAGCGCCAGAGATCGATCATTGGTTCAAGCGAACCACTCACGACTCGGTCGAGCTCGCCCGATCCAACCAACTATCAATCCCCACAAACACCTTTATACGAGGAAATCGGATCACAGAAACCCACTTAAGCAAATTCCGGATCTACATGACCGGGTGCGGAGCTTCAGATGCGGCGAGATGTCGTATGTTCCCGTTAACTCTGGCGACCTCGCCCACGGATGGTACACCTCACTACCATCTCGCTCAATCAATTGCTTTGAGAAGCTAGCGAGCGACTTGAGTCATACTTCGCCGCCAAAGTCGCTCGCCGGAAGGTCCTCACCGCATGATGAAAATCGGGCGGGGAAGGACGAATCGGATGGGGATTACATCGACCGGGTAGACGAGATAGTCCTCACCGGTGAGCCGTCGGCGGCGAGATCGCTCTCAACTCGATTATGAGCGGATTCCACGGACGCCGCCCATGTTCAGCATCTCACAAAAGATATCCCCAGGACCTATTCGATTTTCCGCAACAAGGCCGCCGGTTCTGGCCGAGACAGAGGATGCTCTCACTCCGCTTAGAAGAGGGACCATCCGAAGAAGGAAAAGCATCCTCCCATGTCCGTAAGAAGGCGGTCGCCAAGCCCGGAAGGCGATCGCCAAGCCGCTGGCGAGTTCAAAGCCTTCGAGGATGTAGAGGTCCACCTTCTTCACAACCTCAACTTATCTCGGCCCACATCTTCAACGCGATCAAAGGGTCGCGAGTGGCTTTCAAGCCAAAGCCAATAAGGGACCACGGTCACCTAGGCCGTAGCAAATTCGTGCCTATCATAAGAGTCCGGCCACAACACTAGCCTGCCGCGATCTCCTCGAGCAACTCGCGATTGTTTGAGGAAGGCAACTGACAACTTGGTCACCAAGCCGGAACCAAGGACGGAAAGGACCGGAGGCGCGAGCGTCGGCAACACGAGAGAACTCCTCCCAATCGGTCGCGGAATTGAGCATGAGCCGGAATACTCGATGATTCGGTCCCACCGATCAACTCTGCGGCCGGTCAACATGCTCCAAGCGGGAGGTGGAAACCTCGGGGTCTCTCCCGGTTTCCACCATGTCGAACAGAAAAGCAGCCGAGTGAGGGCATTCGCCGGGGTCCACGTCGTTGTACCCCGGGCAAACCATCTCTAGAGACGCGCTCATCACCTTTTCCAACAAGGACAGGAAGGAGTGCAATGTCCCAAGGAGGATGCACTAGTGATCTCGCTTGCATCCTTGGGAAGGCGGTCGATCGCGTGTTGGTCGACAATGGGAGTTTTGCAACATCATATTCAAATCCGCCCTAGACCAACTCGGCAACCCGATCAAATTCATCAAGCCTTTCGACACCGTACTTCAAGGGTTCGGCGACAACACGATCGAGCTACGGGAGGATCAAGCTCTCCGTCGAGCTAGTATGCTTTTATGATCCCAAGGTTAGGATTACTAGGAACCTAAGCTTTGTAATCATAGATAGGCCCAGATCTATAATGGGTTCCTAGGTCGCCCCTTTTTAGAAACCTTTGAGGCGGTCGCCTCGTCTTTCTTTCTTTGTATCAAATTCCCCGCCGATGGGACGGTCGGTCTTGTAAAGGAGATCAACTAATGGCAAAGAGATGTTTGAGTTACTCTATGTTGTTAATTCTTTCAATACTTCCCGTCTTGTATGTAACATTGAAGCGGACGATCAACCCATGGAGATCGACGAGCACGAGACTTCGTACCAACCCGACTCGGGGACGCCATCTCTCATCGATCGGACGGACGACATCGAGCGAGGATCGGTTTGAGCAAGTCTCGACATCGATCCAAGGACCGAGTCCGAGATCGTACCAAGCGAGGCGGCCGTTCTGTCGAAGAGTTAGAAAGCATTACGATGGATCGGATCATCGAGCGGGAGAGTACGGATCGGCGCGAGCATCGACCGCGAATTAAAGGGAGATCGATCAACTTGCTACGTAAGAACATCGGTGTCTTTGCTGGTCGCATCAAGATATGGTTGGCATAAGTCCCGAACACGCTGCCATTATCTCGAAGATCGGCCGGACAATGAAACCTGTTCACCGAGCGTAGGAAGTTCGGTCGAGAAATACGCAGCTCGACATAGAAGTCCGAAGTTACTCGGCAGCGGTGATCGGAGTAGCAGGCGACGAACCACGGTGGGTCGCCAACGGTGCTCGTCCAAAAGCCGATCGCTCGGAGATTATGCATAGACTTCACCGACCTCAACGCGGCATGTCCAAAAGATCACTTCCCAATGCCTCATATCGATCATCCAGTCGATAGCACGGAGTTGCGAAATGATGTCGTTTATGGATGCCTTCGCGGATATCATCAAATCCCAATGGCGAGAGGAAGACATAAAACACACATCTTTCCACGTAAAAGACATATATACTGGTCGAATGCCGTTCGGCTTGAAAAAGCGAGGCGACCTACGGCGATTAGTCAAGGATGTTCGCCGATCAGATCGGCAAGACCATGGAGGTCTACATTGACGATATCGTGGTCAAAAGCCTCAAGAAGGAAGATCACCTCAACGATCTTGCCGAGACGTTCGCCATCCTTGAGAAGTTTAACATGAAGTCAACCCCAAGAAATGCAACTTCGGGGTGGGCTCAGGAAGTTCTTGGGGCACATAGTGAGCCAAAGGGGGATCGAGGCGAACCCCGCCAAGATACGAGCGATCCTTGACATGCGGGAACCGCGAAACATCAAGCAGTGCAACGCCTCACAGTGTCTAGCCGCCCTCAACCGTTTCATATCACGGCTCGCGATAAAAGCAAGCCTTTCTTCGCGACCATCAAGAACAAGAAGTTCGCATGGACGAAAGAAAGCCGGATAGCATTCGCGAATAAAGGAATATCTATCCAACCCCGGATCCTGGCAAAGCCGATCCCGGTGAGAAATTATTCCTTTACTTAGCGGCCTCGGAGGTCGACCGAGTGCCGTTACAGTGCGAGCAGAGGGCAAGCCCACTTGACGATCTACTATGTTAGCCGGGCGCTCCACGCCGAGACACGTTACACACCATTGGAAAAGATCGCCTATGCCCTTGTCATGAGTGTACGAAACCGAGAGCTTACTTCTTCGATCATCGGTGGAGGTCCTAACCACTCTACCTCTAAGACAAGTCCCGCACCGATAGGACACCAACGGCGACTCCTCAAGTGGTCGGAGATCGCACAATACGGTATCACTTACGCTCCTCGCACGGCGATCAAAGGCCAAGCTCGCGGACTTCGTGGTGGAATTAACGTTCCCTCACGGTCAGGCCAGTCGGCCGACCCGCTGAAATTATACGTGGATGGCTCGGCGACCAATGCGAGAGCAAAGCGGGGATTGTCCTCATTAGCCCGAGACGGTCGAGTTTCACAAATGCCGTGCGTTTCGGTTTCGTGCGACCAACAATGAAGCCGAATACGAAGCCACCAGTAGGCGGGCTTGATCTAGCCCTCGCCACTAGATGTTCGACCTCCATATCTACATGGACTCCCTTTTGGTCGTGAACCAAGTCAAGGGGGAATATGAGGCACGCGGCGACGGATGGTCAAATACCAAGAGCCGGTCGCCGAAATGTGCACAAAATTTGAAGAAGTACTAATCGAGCAAGTCCCAGAGAGCACAATTCCCAGTAGATGCACTTTCCAAACTAGCATCATCGGATGGGGCAGCCGACTTCTCCAACATCCAAATCACTAAGTCAGCAAGGCCGGCGATCGACAGGAATTTGGTTACCACGGTCGCCATCGCCGAAGAGAATTGGATGACTCCGTTCATCAAATACTTAAAAGACGGAACGGTCCCTGACGACCGTGTGAAAGCTCGCCAACTCCAGCTTCGCGCGACCAGGTATACCCTATTGGACGATCGGCTTTACAAGCGAGCTTTCAGCCTTCCCCTCCTCAAGTGTATTACACCGGAGGAAGGTCGGCTCGTTTTAGCTGAAATCCATGACGGGATTTGTGGGAACCACGCGGGCGGGCGAGCCCTCCTCCATAAGACGACGAGACAAGGATTTTTCTGGCCATCACTTCGGAAAGACGCGATCGCTTATGCCAGATCTTGTCATAGATGTCAGATAATGGGCCCCAACATAAAACTATCACCCGAACAGCTCACCTCCATGTATAGCCCTTGGCCATTTGCGCAATGGGGCATCGACCTTATAGGTCCCTTGCCGACGGCTCCAGTGGGTGTAAGTTCGCCATCGTTAGGTCGATTATTTCACCAAATGGGCCGAGGCCGAACCGCTCAACAAGATCGGCCAAGAACAAGTGATCAAGTTTATATGGAAAAACATAATATGCCGATTCGGTTTGCCCAGGCCATCATCTCCGACAACGGAAGCAGTTCGGCGGCTTAGAAGTCATGCGGTGCAGTGAAAAGTGGGGAGTCAAAAGGTTATTCTCGGCGCCTATCACCCTCGGACGAACGGGCGAGTAGAGGCGGTGAATAAGATCCTCAAACACACGATCAAAGCACGACTCGAATCCGGGCAAGGAAGATGGGCGAGCGAGCTCCCGACGCTTTATGGTCCTGCGAACGACGACCCGCAATTCAACCGCGAAACCGTTCGCCCTTACCTTGAACAGGCGGTGATTCCTTCGGAGATCGCCGTCCTCGGCCATCGAACCGAACAGAGATGACGACCGACAACGATGTAGCCGCGAATCGACCTGACATGCTTGAAGAAAGACGGTGACCTCGAAATGAAGAACACAATCCACAAAAGGAGAGCCGAGAAGCTCTTCAATTCAAAGGTCGAGAGAGAAGATTTCAAGTGGGCGATCTCGTCCTCAAGAAAATCCAAACCCATACAGCGTCTTTGGTCCAAATCGAAGGACCCTTGAGTATCCGGATGGTTAACTAAAGGAGCCTACGAATGGAACATCCCGACGGTACTCGGACCAATACCCGAACGCCGTGCATACGAAAAAATACTATCGGTGAAAAATTTGTATTCGATTTCAATGATGTACAAGGAATATAATGAGATTTTTGTTATCCCATCTGTTATGGCGATCGCCCCACCTGTGCATCGCATATCACCGACGATCGCCGATCACGACGATCCTAGGTAAAATTATTGCGACCATGGTCACGGAGGTCGATGGAACCGATACTCGCCATGCAAGGTTCCTTTGGGCTAAGATCGTCCGCCCTTCGTTTAAATACGAGGTCGACGTAGCCGAAGGACCCTCCAAAATAGTCGATGGCGCGATCGCACGTTCTCAAGGTACATCATCTAACATGGTGAACCCGAACAATGCGACGTGCCGTTACCCCCGCCTCAACGTGCCGTCGAGGATCGCCATCTTCATGGCGGGCCGAGGTGGAAGCAGAGCCGACAAGCCGCGGACGTGGTGTCGAATAAGCCGACAACACTCCGCGCAAGGACTCCTCCAGACCGAGATCGCCCGCCTTCCGTTTTAACACAAGGCGGGCGTAGCCTAACGGAGGACCCTCACAAAAAGTGAGTCGCAGGTACTAAATATCCCGCGCGCACGAAGACACGATTGGGGAGATCGGTCCATCGAACACCTCAACCACACATGACTCTTCAGAATCGGCGAAATGAAGATAGCTCGCCAGACAGACTAGTCTTTGTTCCCTTACTTACAATAAGTGAACAAAAACAAGGGGCGAGGATAGGCGAGCTACTCTCAAATACGATCGAACAAAGAGAAACCATATTCGATCGGCTTCGCTCAAAAACATGCGGGCGATCGAGATCGTCCGCGAAAATTACAAGTAAGAATTCCAATTCAAAACATGTCAATACTTTCAACACTCGGACAATCGGCGGACGAACAAGAAATCGAAAGCAAATATACGCGTACTCGAAAAATTGCACACAAATAGTCAAAGGCGATCGCATATAATGCATTACGCGGAATGAGAAAAGGAGTATTTTATTCATAAACACAAGCTTCATACATTTCAAGGCACAAGGCATTACAACAAAAAGTACAAGTTCTGAGAGGAAAAACAAAAAGCCTCTCAAAGCCCTTTCTTGGTCTTCGCCCTCGGGTCGCGGATCGGCTTGGGCATCGGCCTCGGGATGAATGAGTTTGCCGGTATACCAACTCAAGTCAATCCCGAGGTCGACCAAGTCAAGGATCGGCAGGGAGAATTCTGGATGCAGAGGATGCTTGGAGACATAGGATCTGAAGCTTTCCATCAGAAGACCGGTCTCGACCCCTGCCTTTTTAGCAACTCGGACAGCGTCAGCATAGGCCAAATAGTAAGCGAACTCGCCGACGTGCCCGACGTTAAGGTAGGGATCGGCCTCGATCGCCTTCAGCTGCCCTTTCAGATCCGCCGCCGTCTTCTCGACCTCCACCAGTTCGGCCGCCTTGGCAACATTCTCGCCCCTGGCCTTCTCCAGCTCTCTCTTCGCCGCCTCCAGCTCACCACTGAGCCGATCCACCGCAGCCTTCATCCCGGTCGCCTCCTCCTGCGAAGCCTCGAGTTTCTGGCGAGTCTCCTTCTCCTTATTACAGGATCGATCGGCAGCTTCCTTGGAGCGACTCAGCTCCTGCTTCAATCGATCCACGTCCCCTTGGCAGCTTGGCGGTCTCCTCATACTCTTTCTCCATCGACCGAATCCGGTTCGCATCCTCGATATTTACATTAGGCGGTCTCGAGCTCGCGGTGGAGATGAGCGGTGGAGGTCGCCCCTCAAAATCCGGCGGCAGGCGGCCATCGTCGCGCTGAAGAGCCGTGGCAACGGTCGCTGCATGGCATCTCCGGATCGCCGACGAGCGATCGCGTCAAGGTCGGTCGTCAAGCCTTGGGCGGGAAGTGATTGCACTGGCGAACGTAGCGGGGACTTCGACTCCCGGCACCATGGGGCGACGTCCGGTCGGCGGCGAACCTGCGGCGCAAACCGGGAAATCAAGGAGTTAGCCCATACCGTGCTCGGAATGCCTAACTCGAAAACTTTTGACCCACTCTTACCTATTGACCCATTTCGGGGTCGCGTCAGAAAAAGGCTTGCCCGGGGTGTCTCCGCATCGGCGATCGCCATCTTCTTCGCCGAGTGCCCGGATGACCAGGTCCGGTGGCCGTGGGTTTGGCGCCGAACGCTCCATCATCGGGATGGCGGAGATAGGAGCCGCGGCGACCGGAGGCTCAAGAATCGACACGTCGCCTCGGAGATCGACGGGGACTCACCTCCGCCTCTTGCGGCGTTTGGTATTCCTCTCCCTCGACCACCGGCTTGGCGGCCAGGCGCCTCGGCGGGTCTCGTCACGGGGCAGTTGAGACGTCGTCGCAGAACGCGACTACCGCTTGCCCAAATTAAGGCGACCAAGAACTCCCAAGTCCGACATAGCTATCTCTTGACGAGGTTCGTCGATTCGGGGAAAATAAGCCTCTGTCAAAGAAAAGGTGCAAACAAGTTAGATAAAGTAAAACAACATCTTGGAGACGATCGTCAAAGAAAGGAAACACCACTTAACCTCATACCTTGAACTTTCAAGTGACGAGGGTAGCAAAACAAACGAGCCCCCAACCGATGAGCTTCAGTACCAAGCGATCGAACGTCAATAAAGGAGTTCGGCAACGCACGAATACGCTCCCAAACGATCAAGAAATCAAATGGGAGGTCGCCGGTCACCGTACAAGAGGTCCTGCAAAAGAAAACGAAATTAGATCACCCAAGACACGCTCAATCAAAGGGAGAGTTTAAATCCGTACTCAGAGTCCTCACCCGAAAATAGTGGGAATCTCCAACTCTTCATTCGGCCCTTCACTCAACGCCGATCGCCATGCCCCGCCGACCCAACACCATTTTGCAGTCGCCCTGGTCTTATTCGGCACGCCAAGAACCACTCTCCAGTCGGCCCTGGATATGATAACCGCCGATCGTCCCTTTCTGCGACCCAATTTAAACAGATAATTCATCTCCGGTAGCTAAGGTGACGAAATAACCGGTGACCGCCGAACAAGGTCAACGTGCGGATGATCTGCAGCCCAAGCATTCGGCGTCGGTTGAAGGCGCCAAATTCAGGCGATCGGCAAATAGGAGGCGAGTGGCAGCGGAATCGCAGACCCGCCTCCATAATCATCTCGTTGACGGCGACCATACCACAGGCGGTTGGTCGGCGCGCTCATTCTCCAAAGGCACGTGAAGGGAAACGTCGAGGGGATGTGATATTTGGCCCTCCAGCGGCTCGGAGTCATTCTTGGTCGCCGTACTCGGATCGCCGAGAGTCCACGGAGACGGGACGGCGGCCTGAAAGACCGTCCGATTCACATGTTTGTAAGGGTGAGCGGCGGAGTAGGCCTCGAAATCGAATTCCGGCAAGGTCCAGTGATCATTTCCATCATCGAGCAAAAGCCACATAGGAGGGGCCGAATCTGCTCTCTCTTTCCCGTGCCTCCCGCGCCGGATCGTCTTCATCCACCGGCGAACCCCCTGCTCCGCCGTCCTCGCTACCTCGGCCTCGTTGAAAAGTTTTCGAGTTCTTGGTGCAATCCCGCTCGAATAGCTTCATTGCCGTCTCCATATCCACTCTAACGGGAACCTCCTCCCGCTCGAGCAACGCTGGCAATGGAAGAACTTCGGTCTCGAAGGTTTTCGATCCTCCCGACATATTGGAAAATAAAGATAAGGAGAAGGTTAAATTTAATCTTACCTAGAAAGAAGAAGAAGATCGGCACTCAAAGGCTCCGTAAATTTCTGCGAAATTCGGCTATGGATGCTTGGGGTGCGTAAAAGTGAAGGAGAAGAAGCCCCCTTTTTATAGATGGGAACGAGGGCTAAGTGCAAAAAGGAGAAACCTCGGGGACCGAATCGGAACCGTCACGTGGGGACGCATTAAATGCGGCCCTCGAATCCGCATACGCGCGTCTTTTCGAGGGCATGCCGGTAACAGTCGACAAACCGTCGGATTCCCAACGGCACGACGCGTGTCGGCCGCTTATGAAAGGCCCGCCTTCTTTTCCCGCTCCCGACGCGAAAGAAGGTCGTCCATATTTGAATTCGGATCGGGTCGTCTAAACATCGGCGATCGCCAACGGTGCCACCTCACCCCGTGTTTTCAACATCAAGGCGAAATGGGGCAATTGTTGTGCGACGATTAACTCGCCACGATAGGCGATCGGCGACCTCCACGAAAAGTCAACCATAGAAGCCAAACTCCTGACGAACACCTAAAGTCCGGCATAATATAGCGATCGCCTTTTGGTAACCGGTGATCGTCTTTTGATACTCAGCGATCGTCTTTGTCTAACGGTTCGAGGCGATCGTCTCATGCCACGTGGGGATCCAGCATCCGTCAAAGTCGTCGAAGACCGAATCTTGGACGATGGCCCACCCGCGGATCTTCATAGGATACCGACAAAAAGGATCATTGACCCCAGCCTGTCACCTACCGCACCTACCGACAAGGCCGCCGAAAGGTACGAAGTGGACCCCCCTCGGACAAATGACGACGCTGCGTGGCCGGCTTCCCATCGTTCACCCGGTGGCCTCCAACCGCAACCTCGGACCTCAAGGGAACAGGCCCACGTGACTGGACGATCGGCCGTTTATTTTAATATAGTATTCGGCGATCGCCCGCGATCGCCCGAGGGATCCCAACTACTTAGTCCCCTATAAATAGAGAACTCACTGTTGCGGCCAGAGGAGGGGATTCTACCACGAATTAAGTGCAAAAATACACACCAAAGAGAGAACAAAAGGCTCTTTTGGCAAGCACTAACATATTCATAGTGACATTCACACACATTCATCATAAATTCCAAGCAAGAACTCACAGATTCATCCATCTTGTTCTTCCGGCAATCTACGCGCTCTAAAGCCTAGATAACTAGAAGCTTTTACACTCATTGTATTAGATTCTAACATTAATATTTGTACTCGACAGTATATTTATTAATAACATCTCGCGAGAGCATTCAAGCCCGGGACTAACAACCCCGGCAAATCTTGTGTTATCCATTTTCTCACGGAAGTGTTCTCGCATTTTGTTTGTTACTCGATCGTTCCAGCAATACTATCTCCGGATAATATTTTGGGTAACAACAGCAATAATAGACCATCTAATCAAGTAATGATGTTAGAAATAGTAATATATTATTGCATAAATTGTTTTACGTAAAATTTACACGATGATCGGTATTCATCTCCCAAGTAACATCTACAATCATTAAGTGACTAAATGAATACATGCATTTGTATCTCAATAACTACATGGACACTCACATTTGTATTTCAATAACTACATGAACACTTCACATGGACCTGACATTAATCTCATCAATCGGATTGATTATCGCATGGCTATATTTTTCACTTCAAAAAAACTGTGTCATTAATGCTCCTCACAAAATATGTGTCATTAATACTCCCCAATGATTTTTAGGACCTAATCTTTCTATATATATGATTCTAGGACATAATTCAGTATCTATTCTAGTCATGTAGTCTCTTTTTACATGAATTCTTTCCATGCATTGCACTCTAATGTGATCAAGCATACTTATGATAGGCTTATACCTAGCTTCTAGTATCCATGAGTTTAAACATTCAGAAAGGTTATTATCCACAACATCACAATGCGTCAAAGTCTGAAAATATGCCCTACTCCAATATTTTGGATTAGTCCTGAGTAAATCATCATATGCGAAAGGAGAAATAGACCTAATCTCATCCATCACAATATTAAAATCAGCCAGCTTCCTCTGCCTTTTTATGATTTTCTGCAACCTCGGCATCAGATGCTTTACAAGTTGCTTTATTGTGTCCAATCCTCAAACATCTTCTACATGTCATTACAATACCCTTCTTTGAAACTTTACAACCAGCACCAACTTCATCAGCCTCCCTTCTTCTATGTTTTTTCGGCCTTCCAGGCATTCTCCTAGCTTTAGGAGGTAGAAGTTTGATTTGAGAAGCTCTTGGCCATTCTTTACTTCCTTTCATTGGACACATCAATTTTGAATATGCTTTCAAATAGGTTGACTTCTTAAAGCATTCATCTACAAAATTTTCCGGTTGAGCATTGATGCTTAATATTGTCTGACATCCGTGTATACATGGGATTCCACTCAAGTCCCATTTCCTACAACTACAGGTTCTTAACTTCATATCTACCTCAAACTGGTTGCCTTCTATATCCTTCACTTCACACTTATCCCCACCATCCCAAGTAGAACTACAGATTTTTGATCCCTCAATGTTATAATTAAGCTTTCTAATTATTCTAGGACATAATTCAGTATCTATTCTAGTCATGTAGTCTCTTTTTACATGAATTCTTTCCATGCATTGCACTCTAATGTGATCAAGCATACTTATGATAGGCTTATACCTAGCTTCTAGTATCCATGAGTTTAAACATTCAGAAAGGTTATTATCCACAACATCACAATGCGTCAAAGTCTGAAAATATGCCCTACTCCAATATTTTGGATTAGTCCTGAGTAAATCTTCATATGCGAAAGGAGAAATAGACCTAATCTCATCCATCACAATATTAAAATCAGCCACTGTTGAAGCCTTTACTGCTCTCCAAAATGCATTTTTCAGGGCATGACCAGGATGGTTTTTCTTCCAATTTGCATGTATATGCCTCGCACAACATCTGTGTTCTGCTGCTGGCAAGTATTCATCCATGGAATTCTTTAAGCCCTATATTATTACAAGGAAATTATGAGTGATAGTACATGTTAGTAATAGTAATGACTGAATATAAATAAGATAAAAATATGAGTGATACCTTTTGTTGATCTGTAATTACTGTGTATGAGTGTCCATCACCAAGATTAAGATCTTCTTTTAGCAATTTGATGAACCAAACCCAAGAATCAGTACACTCTACTTCAACCACAGCCCATGCAATAGGAAACATCTGGTTGTTTCCATCCCTCCCTATAGCTGTTAATAACTCTCCCTTGACATAACCTTTTAAGAAACAACCATCTAATCCTATTACTTTCCTGCAACCATTTAGAAAACCCTTTCTCAGTGCATCAAAACAAATATAGAATATCTGAAATGTTGGATTTCCACACTCCTCAGTTGCTTCTCCTTTAATGAAAATAGAACTTCCATGATTTGTTCTCAAAATTTCCGCTCCATAGTCCCATAATCTGCCATAATGCTCCTGCAACACAGACTCAAGTTCAGCCATTGCAGCCTTTTTAGCCCACCAACATTGGTTTAATGTACATTGTATCTTGTACTTGGCATTTATAGCTTCAGCAAATTCTTTAAGTTTCCATATAGGGTTGCTCCTAATAATACTTCCAAACTGTTTTGCCAACCAGTCAGCCTTCACCATTCTTTGTTTGCTAATGATACAATTATGCTCTTTTTTGTATGTTTTGACCTGAAATGCTTGATCATTAGGCATTCTACTAGCCCATAATTCCCATTTGCATCCATCTCTGCACCTAGCTTACATCCTCTTAAAATCACTTCTCTTCATGTACACTCTTCTTTGTTTAGCCACACCATAATTTCTCACTGCATCTCTCAACTGCTCTCTTGAAGTAAATGTCATACCAGGCTCAAACTCAATATGCTCCATTGTTGTGTTTGGATTAAAAGTGGGATAATGAGGCAACTGTTTTTTATTTTTCTTATTCTTTCTTTGTTTCACATCTGAATTCTCAACTTCTTCATTGTCACTTGAATCAGATGATTCAAGACTTGGTGCTTCGAATGAATCACTATCATCATTTTCCTCTAAACTTTTATGTACTTTATCGCATCCAAGCTCCTGATTATCATCAAATTTAGGAAATAAAGTGTCTAACATATCAAGGTCATACTGTACAAACTCTTTCCATGTAGGTATTTCACCCATGTATTCATAGTGATTTTCCCTTGTCCTATCCTCATGCTCTTGAGATTGTTTTTCATTATCACCCCCAGGTTCCACTCTCAAATTATGAACACCATTACCTATATGCATATCAGTGAGATTACCCTCCCTCAAAGAATCAATCTTTCCTTCCATCAACATTCTCTTTCTTTCTCGAATTTCTTCTAGTTCTTCATCGGTATCTGAATCAACAACATTATCGTCATCCTCACTATCAAACTCACTATCTTCTTCACTATCACCCTCACTGTTAACATCTTCCTCGTGATAAGGATCATCTAATTCATCACCATTATCTAAAAATTCATCTCCTCCACAACATCTTTTTTCTTCTCTTCAGCACAATGATCAACAAAAATTTCAATATTACTAACTGTCTTTGCATCCTCACAAATCTCTTTAATAGAGTCATCATTCCAAATCAATTTATAACCATCTTTATCACTGCTCCTAGGTTTGTCGCTGCTCCTAGGTTTCTTATAGTAAAGTTTAAGTCCATTACCATAACCAATTTCTTGTAAATAATCAAGACAACCCTGTAGAGATAGGGCACTTAAATCGACACTGTAAAGGGTATCAGTTGTACCTCATTTGTAGTAATAGATGCCTTCTCTTGTTTGGAACCGACCCCCATGATATATCTCTATTCTGATCGTATCCATCGAACCTGCATAATTTCAAACAACAAAAGGGTTATTGGATGGTATTCATCAAGAAAAATTTTGGGTTTAATAATAATAATATATACCTTCGTATTTGTGCAATAGTGTTTTTGCACAATTTTAGCACATTTGATCATTTTTTATATAAAGAACCTAGGTTTGTGATTCGTGTTAATAGAATTTAGGGTTTTGTGAACAGAGCTGATGTTTTGTTTTGATCGTGGACTATCATCAATTAGACATTTTTTGTTATTTTGGTTTTGATTAAGCGATTACGTATGTCACCAGCGTGTTTTAATTACGGCGGTGTAATGTCCGTTTGTTTTTTTAACAGAATGATTACTTTCTAATATTGAAATTAGTTTGCATGTAATTTATAGAAATTATATTGTTTAGTGGTAAGTTGCTAAAAATATAAATAGTTTAGTGATAATAAAATTCATTTTCCCTAAATCTCTACTCTCCCCATGAACCAAATAAAAGTAAGTTATTTTTCATTCGTCTCTGTCGTATGAACCAATTCAACCGAAATGCGTAAAATACCGCAATATTGCCATGGATAAGAAATTGTGACCGGGGATCGGAGTACTCAGCTCAACGGCAAATATGGAGTCAGGCTCAGTCCTCGACTCCCCCTTTTCAGCTCATGTATTGTCCTCCAACTTCCCCAGAACCCATATCAATTTCATATCTATTCCCGCAAAAAACTCTTCTGCTAGGTTTTCCTATAGCTATGGCACCACCTCTGTCCCCCAATTGCTCCGCTTGAGGAGTTATCCCCTCACAATTGGTCAAGTTGTCGAGAATCCCGCACCGGAGACTCTTAAAGATATGCTTCCCAATATAGACCAAAGCGGCAGATTTTGCAGTCCCAGAGCCGCCCGGGAACTCGCTCTGTAATTGCCTTTTTCATCTCGTCCCCGTCGGTTTCTGCTATTTTTTATTTTTTATTTCCTAGTTTTTATCTAATTCGTACTGAGATTCATCTATAATTCCGACTTGTCTAAAATGTAAGTCCTTCTATACGTTAGGTTGATTCTATACGCGGCTTGTTTAGACGGTTCAGACCCAGTTCGCCTTCTCGAGAAAAGATTGAATGCTAGAAGAGGTTAATATTAGAGTATTTTTCTTCATGTTTTTTGGATTTTTATCCGTAGTTTTCCCTGTTTTTCTTTGCCAGTCTGTTTATTTTCATGTTATTTTTACTTGGAGCGAATATATATATATTTTTTTTTTTGGTATTTCCCTTCAGAAACTGGCGGCTATGAGTTTGATAAGGAGTCGTTAATGGAATATGATCACATGAAATTTGGAGGGCCTCCAGTTACCGCAGAGACGGCTGAAGAAGCTGATGAGATTTTGCGAAATAATCAAAAGGAGTCTGACATCGGTAATTCCTGTTTTCAATATCAACTCATTAGAATGTCAATGTCATATATGTAGATGATAAGAGTAAAGAGCAGGTAGAGAAACTAAATAATGGATAGTTGACTTTATTGAATGAGAGGAGAGTATACCAAGATCATTCCCGTCGGCCGAAGCTGCCCAGACAAATAAGGATTAATTCTTGCCTGTCCTACAGCAAGTCTCTTATCTATTCCTGATTTGTAGCCCTAATATTGAGCGATTTATTCTGATTTATTAACTTGAAAAAAATCCACTAACAGACACTAATTAAACTGCAATTTATTCTGATTTCTGGCCCAACAAGTCCTCTTATTTAGTAATTACTATTTGCTGTCCTGATCAACTGATTTTTGTTCCCTAATTTCCATCCATTTTTCCTTGGCACGTAATCGGGGCGTGATTATCTCTATCAGTAGACTTGTAGAGTTGTTCCTCTTTGCATACATAAACTTTTATCTTTAAGGAAAGATCATTAAATCTGTTCACATATACATAATATATATATATATAGAGATGTAGGATCAAATGAGAATGATTCTGATCCTGCGAATTGCGAATATGCATGAGTTTTGTACTAATTATGCACGAAATATATGCATTTCGTGCATCAAATTGCAATGCATTAAAATATGCATTATATGCATCAATGTTTTAAAAATCGGTCGAGGCGTACGCCTCGAGGCGCGCCTCGACTCGAAGCGGACAAAAAACAACCCGAGGAGCACGCTTTGGGGGTCTCCGGGTGAAGCTTACGCCTTTTTCGGGTGAGGCGTACGCCTCAAAGCGTGTACGCCTCGAGGCGGAAAAGCAGACGCTTCAGCTAATGGGTGATTTTTGGCTTGTTTGGCGGTTTTTTTACTGGTATTTGACTGGTTTTGATTGTTTTTTACTTTATTTTTTACTTCTTTACTTTTTCGTTATTTATAATACCATATATAGATAAAACCCTAAATTAAAAACACAACCACCAAACACGAGTACGCTGTTCTTCGTTCCTCTGCTCTCTTCCAGTCTTCCGTTCATCTCTGTCGCCGGGCCTCTCTGTCGCCGGCAGCAAAGTCGCACACACACGCACGCCGGAGATCTCTTCGTCGGGCCTCTCTGTCGCCGGATTGCAAAGGCGAAGAATTTGGGCATCATGTTCCATTATTGGCGATACAAGATGCTCAAGATGTGGACGTTGAGGTGGAAGAAATTAATCAAGCGAGTGGAAGTTCACGGCAAAAAAATTCACAATAAGACACTAGGAAAAATGGTTTGTTCCCTTCGGCCTTCTCCACCAAAATTACTTAATGAAATTGAACATTATAATTAATATGATCTTATTTTTATGATAGGTCATAAACATAAAAGATTGCAATTAATCGATGAGGAATCAGAATGGGAATTCGTGATGAAGAGGAGGAAGATGATAAAGCAATTAGATATGACGATGATTCCATGGATGATCCCTCAAGTGGTGGCGAAGATGGGAATGACGAGTTCGATGAGTTTTTTAAACTATTGGACACAGATGATTCAATATTTCATTAGATAATGATAATTGAATTATCTGGTCATTATGTTCCTTTTTTTTTTTCAAATCTATGACTTTCTGGAGTTTTTGCTTGAAGACACTTGTTTTATGTTTATCTACCTAGTTTTATGTTTCATATTATCTAGTTTGTGATGTCTTTTGACATATAACATTTAGTGCTTATGATATTGTTGTTTATTATTTGTTATGTTAGTTTTTTTTTTCTGATTTTTGTCCTCAAAGATTGAGGCGTACGCCTCGGACCGCCTCGAGGCGTACGCTTCGCTTCATGACTGCAAAACGCCTCGAAAACGCTTTTCGAGTTTTAAAACATTGATATGCATCAAAATATCAAGGCATTAAAATATTGCATTATATGCATCAATTTTTTGTGAGAATTCATCCATTTATCAAGATCTATGGATGAAATTCATTCTTATTTCTTAACTTAAATTGCATTCTCACCTGAACCCACCCCTTATATATATATATATATGTGTGTGTGTGTGTGTGTGTGTGTGTGTGCGTGCGTGCGTGGGTGAGAATGAGGTTTAAGTTAAGAAATATGAATGAATGTGGTTCATAGATCTCAATTAAATGGATGGTGTATATATATATATATATATATATGTGTGTGTGTGTGTGTGTGTGTGAGAGAGAGAGAGAGAGAATGAGGTTAAGTTAAGAAATATGAACGAATATGGTCCATAGATCTCAATTAAATGGATGACCAAGATTTATTCTCACGAAAAATTATGCATAGAATCCATTGTTTTAATGCATCGACATTCTTATACATATAATGCATAATTTTAATGCATCGACATTTTGATGTATGAAATGCCTATATTTTACGCATATGCTAATTTGGACCGTAGATCACGCAAAGAGCAATGGTCCAGATTTATTCCTATTTCTTACCCAAAAAGCCATTCTCGTTTGATCCATTCTCTCTCTCTCTCTCTCTCTATATATATATATATATATATATATATATTATGTGTGTGATTACTTCATCAGAATGAGATTAATACATTTCGAAGTATCACATCTGGTTGATATCCAGCAGAAATATTAAGATTTAGATATCTAACTGATTAATAGGAACTTAACTAGTTATGCCCCTTTAGAGTTAGTGAGGTAAGAATTTATATCCCACAAGTTATCCTTCTAGCCCTTGGTGTATAGCTATCTTCCACAATTAGAGTTATGCTAAGAGACAAGGGGTGGTCAATATTCATTAGCTTTTACGAAGCTATTTGTGACCAGATTGTTATAGCTTGAAGATGTACCAATTGATGTTTCTTTGTTAGCCTTGGCTCGCTCCTAGCAAACTAGTCTAGTTCCATGTGAATGATGTTAAACTCGTCTCGCTGCGTGTATATACTTGTGCATGTGTATGCATACTATGATACTATGTGCATGCATACTCATTACACATATATTCTACCACAAGTTGTTGTTTGTATTATCTCAAAGAGCTAAATTTAACTGCATTCTCTCAGAAGCCGAAGTTCTTTCAGCACCTCCAAAGTTGGTGTACAGCAATTTAATTTTGGGGTAAGGCACTCTATTGTAGATTAATTTCTGTGATTTGCTATATATCAAATCAGTTGATGCATAACTGTATTCATGCATTGCAGGTTTACCCGAAAACTTTTAGCAGCAGTGGCAGAGAAATGGGACAGTAATGTGCTTGTAATTGATAAAATTGCACCGAGTAATTGGAAGGTGTGGTTTCCACTTTGATATATATATATATATATATACACACACATATACATGTGTATGTGCCGTGTGTTTGTCTGTGTCCCCTCCCCGTTTTATTTGCTGCAGAAGACTGTCCATATATGCAGCAGGCAATCATGAATCAACCAAAAAGGAATAGTTTGTATTTACCAATATGTATATGATAGCTTTTGAAAACAACTAGCTGATTCAATCATTTTCCTCTCAAACATTCAATTTTTGATTAACTGCTGACACAGTTCAGGATGAATGAGATCAAATTTTGTATCGTTAAATGTGTACTCGTGCGACTCATGCTCTATAACCCAATACTTGTACCATTACGGTGCCTTTGAATTAATGGACCTGGTATATGAGATACTATAAAAGATGAAATGAGTAACTAAAACATCAACGCCTACGATAATACTGATGGTAGGATGTTGTTTCACTATCCCATTGTCAAAATTTTGAGAAAATACAACACAGTTGACAGGACTACTAATGTTGGTTATATTTGGAGGCCTTTTATATCATGGACCGGGTTCATGATGCATCACGTAGCCGTGATAAAAGAGACAAATGAGTAAATGACGTAAAATACCCCTTTCAGTTCATCAATGCATACCTTTTGTATTGCTCACGGGTCAATATTGCATCATGAAGTCGGTCGGGTCCATGATATAACAAATTCATATTTGGATGGGTTACATGGAACATCTTCCATAATTGCAAAAGAACTGCTTTATTTTGATAAAAATTTTGTTTCTTGAGACAGTAAGAGATTATTCTGTTATGGTCCTGGGCCTGCTTTATATGTAGGAGTATTATTCTCCTGATGTTGATGTTAGTATGTTAGTTATCTGTCCTCTCAACTCTGATTATAATATTCTGGAGTTAGAAAAAAGATCCCACACCTTAAATTGTCTATATACTATAGACATCTTTTGTATTCTGTTGTGTTGCCTTTGGTCTTATTTCTGCTGTGTTGTTCCAGAACCAGCCAGCTAGTCGAATCCTGGAGTTTTCAGTTCTTCACCTAGCAATGTCCGAAACTGCAGTTCTTGGCACAGCGCACCAAATAGTCATTAATGAGGTTGGTTGATCTTTCTAAAAACCTTTTCAAGACACAGCTATGTTATGAGGTTGGCACAAGAATGTTATGAAATTTCAAGGTCTCACCGCACAGTTACCTTAGTGCACATCATGATAGAAATTTTATTGATGGTCAAAGAACAAACATTTACAACCACAACCGGATGCCCACGGGAAGAAGAGTCCTCTTACAATAATACTAATGTCAATGAGGAGAAAGACACTCGACAAGGGAGACGAGCCACTTCCTCGCGCACAAAGACACGGGCCACTCCCTCCCACACAAGGAGACCACAAACTTCCAACAAGAAAAACAACGACACACACACACCGGGCACGAGCTACGACGACCTTAAACTACCATCACGCCACCATGAAACAAAAGACAAACGAACATAACAGAAAACTAAAAAATATAACATAAAGATCTGCCATTTGTGACTTGCATTAGATATATTTGAGTGCTCTCTTGTTGATGATTCGGTTTTCCAAATGAGAAGCTTGTCACTTTATCCCTTGTCCTTGTGCTCAACAAATGTGTAACACACAATAAGTGTCTATATGCGCAGGCTGTTGACCTTGCAAAGCGGTTCTGTGATGGGGCAGCACCTCGTATTGTTAATGGATGTTTGAGGACTTTTGTCAAGGAACTCAACAAAAATGGTGAGTCCGAGAATGTGAAAATCAAACAGACTGTATAAGTAGTTGGTCCTGTTGAAGCTTGCTTTGCATGGAAGTGGCGACACTTGTGGAGGGTGATACTGATACAAAAATGAAAAATCCATGCTCCGAGGAGTCAAAAGGGAAATGAATCTCAGCTTGAAGAATTGGACGGCTCTTGGACATCATGTAGGACTGATTATGACATAAAAAAAAAAGTAACAGTTCCTGGCGCCCAAGATGGTTCAACGTGATCTCAAGTCATTGGAGTTTTGTGCGTGTATTTCTCAGGTCATTCACCTTGGGAGGCTGATCTTAGACCATGTTAATTGTATGTTGTCAGCCAATGCGGACATAATTAATTTTAACGAACTAAAATCAAGAGTTCAATTTCTTCAACAGGATTAGGCTTTGGGCTCTTATGTGTATGTCCAAGTAAAACATGTATTATCATGTTTGCGTCAGTGATTTTGATGAAACCGGTACTTGGGCGTTTAAGCGGAAACTCAACAGGTAATCAAATCTCTATATATATGGATTGGTTCAAATAGGAACCAATCCTTAAAATGGGAATGTATGATCAAATCACAACCGGTGATGGTTGAAATTAAACGGTTATAGATTAGTCCATTATAATATTAAGTTTCCTTTTTTTTTTTTGAACGGCAACCGGCTTAGTGGTTAGTGTTAGTGCGAGGTTAGACTCCGAACCCCAGGGGCAGCGCAGGCTCGAATGCCCACACCTCCACCAGAGCCACACTCCTTGAGGGAATAAACCCTCTACCATTTTAGGGAAACCCGCCACAGTCCAGACTCGAACCCGAGACCTGAGCTATGGGGTAAAACCCTGGTGCTACTAGACCAGAAGGCCATGGGCATAATATTAAGTTTCCTAAATTAATATATTAAGAATTAATCTTGATCATTCATTGTTGTTCATCAATGATTGTGAATTGGCCTTACCTTCCTATTTTAAAGCTTGATTCTCATTTGAGTCAATCCCTATGGCTCCGTTTGCTTGCACAGGCCTTATTGAGCCAGATTAAAAGGCCCTTTGTAGATTGCACCACATTATTTATTAATCTATCTATTATCCCATTTGGTTCAGTTTAATTGGATCCATTATAACACCTATAATATCTGACATTCTTATTTGGTTCGGTTCAAATTCAGTACATAAAAACATTAAGTTACCAACATGCCCTCATCAAACAAATCCCATCCCTTCGATCCGTAAACTTCCAATTCAAAGAACGAGCCACGATGATATTGAGCGAAAACACGGGAAGAGGATGAGAACTGAAAGCATACTCTGAAGACTTTGTGTCGATAATCTGGCAAACAGCGAGAGTAATCATAATTGGAAGTACCGCACGCTGTTGACTCGCCGAAGGCTTCTCGAAACCATAGTTGTAAATTCCTTGGAGGAGATCGTCATGTATTCCCATCTCGTCGAAGCTCATGATTGGCTCTCATTCTTGATGGATGAATTTCCTCTCAAGATGGCTCAATTTCTTTCAGGAATTTCTTCTGTACAAGAATCCCCAATTCGAAACCGAAGAAAGTAAAAAAAAAAAACTTGTAAACTGAATCGGGAAGTCCCATTTGAGTCATTTTACCATTAATAATGCGCCCCTTAATCGCCCAAATAATGTATCGGACCTTGATGGCCGGATTCCCCATCTGCCCGGCCTGTATATCTTGACGCGGGCCTATGTCTTTTCGCAGGCCGTATTTATTTGAACCAAACACCCTAATCGCGTGGATAGGGCTTTTCATTCAGGCCTATTACCCCGCCAAGCAAACGCGGCCTATATATATATGGAGAGAGAGACATAGGAATCATTTTCATATGTTATAGCCTTCAATTAGAAAAAAATTGACCATTCCTTTTCTTTATTATGGCCGAAATGTCAAATTTTTGCTTCGGTAAGTTGGTATTTTTCTATAAAATTACATCCATCTTGAAAATTTAACATTTATCATTCATTTTAGATAAAAAAATATATCAAACTTTCATTTTCCATGATTTACAATTTAAGATATATATTGCATATTTAGACTGTAATTATATATATATATATATATATATATATATATATAGAGAGAGAGAGAGAGAGAGAGAGAGTCCTAAAACTATGAATCTGAGTTTGATGCATATTTGGTACGAATTCGTTGCATACATGGTATGTTGTAATGTATATTTATTTTTTTGGAATTACTGCATGTATTTAGTATGAGTTCGTTGTGCATTTGAGAGAAAAATGAATATGCATAACAAAATATTATGTGTGCAGTAGATCTGCACTAAATATGTACAGACTCACGCTCTCATTTTAAGAACTAGTTTCAGAATCAATCATATATATAGGGGTGGGTTCTTGTGGGAATGATTCTTATCCTACGAATTGCGAATAACATGAGTTTTGTACTAATTATGCATGAAAATATGCATGTTATGTATAAAATGCGTTTTCCGATGAATTAGAAAAGATACTTAATCATTCCATAGATCTTCAGATATAATCGATGAAACTCTGGTGTACACAAGGTTATTACTATGAAACAAAAGAAATTTATTACTATGAAAATTGGTGTACACAAGGTTGAAGACACAATAACTCCGTTTTGTGACTTCCGCAAAGTTGTTGCTAAACACCAACACCACTAATTATTTGGGAAGACTGTTGTTGGATGACCCCCAAATGAGGGGAATCATCCCCTAACTATACTAATGAGCCAGAGGAGACTAGAGGAATCCTCTAGAAACCAATTTTGTACGTAGTACTAGTAGTCGTCGTGGTTCTGCATTTCACCCAAATTTGTGACCGGTAGTGTTGAATTATTATTGTTAAAAAAAGAAAAAGAATTACCCGGATAAACTATGTATGGCTGAGATAATTTTGTTTGAAACACTTGTTGGGCTCATATTTCAACATATCATGACGGCATCGGCCCACAAACTCGGGCTCTGGTGTGGAGCGCGGGTATTCTTATTTTCCGCCGTCGATCTCCTTTAAACCCTAAACCCTAATGTGGAAAACCCTGAAAACCCTAATCTAAATTTATAAATAGGTGGTGTGAAGTTTTTAATCGACAGTACCTCTCTCTTCTTTGATTTCCGATCTCCATCCCATCCTCCCTCTTCTTCGCCCCTTTATTATTTTTTTTCTTTTTCATTTTCATTAATTTTGATAATAATTGAATGGTGATATACTTAGTCGGTGGTGATGATGATAAACTCTAAGGCTTGTTTCTCAAGAACATTCGCAGTGGCCGCCTAATAGCTTTCGCCTTCGCCAGGCTTGAGAGCTTATGCTGTTTATATCCTTCCTTGGATGTCTGAGCCACCCTTCCCGTAACTATTTTTTTTTCTTTCTATTTCGTTAATTTATTTGTAGATCAACGGATCTGAAAAAATATTTTTAATTTTAATAATAATTATTATTATTATTAGGGATGAAGAAATAAATCAGACGGATTCCCAATGAGTTCAATACATGATATTTACAACCAGCTACTTCCGACCTAATTATTTTTATCATACATCATTTGATTGTTTTTTGTTTATTTAATTGTTTTTCATTATTTTCACAAGTTGTTTGGCTGATGATGTGATATAATATTTGCTACTCTTGATGGGAAAGTGAAACATATTACTCCCATCTGATGAACCTTACCACCAAGATCTCTGAGGCCAATTTTCAAGAATATATATTGATATTTATGATTAATTTTATTATTAAATGCGTCGTTTACTGATTACCTTTGCTACATACTGAAAATGGACTTTGTGTATGAGCCGACGCAAAATCTTGTTTAACCCGTTTCTAGTTTAAAAACCAAGTTCTGTTTCTTTGCGAGCATTACTATATTAGAATCGGTGATATATCCTTTTTCTTTTTTTTTTGTGTGTGTGTTTGTGGAGATGGAAGTGATAATTATTTCCCCGGATGATTCGACGCTGAAATTACTGAGCGCTTTTTTTATTATTTTTTAATGAAATTAACTGCTTTGGATGGAGGTGATGAATATTTCCCCAGATGATTCGAAGCTGAAATTATTGTGCGCAATTATTGTTTTTTTCCTGCCTACTGGTGGGAAAATCCAAGCCAGATTTTCTGATCCATCCATTGATAAATGTTTTATACAGTATTTTCGATCTTGCATATCCTTTTTTTTATATTTTTTTCATCTATACAATTTACATTTAGGCTACTTGTGCATAAGAATTTTGCTACTTATCGTTTAAATATATTATAATAATTGTAGCCAGCTTCTATTGGTGTCGAGGAATTGATTATGAAGGAGATCGTTGTGGGATTGTACAATTGGTTGGGTTATTGATGTCTCCTTGACGAAATCAACAGGTTTCATGACGATTGTTCAAAAAAATTTAATATTGTTGGGTATCGGGTCTCTCAATGTCCTAAAGACAGGATTGTTAATACAAGCGGATTAAAACGAATATAATTATTATAATTATATTTAACGGGAAAGGGATTAAGGATTACAGTTCAATTAATGAACCTATAATAATCAATACTTATATAAATCAACCCGAGAATAAGACCCTAGAATAGGGAATTCAATCATCAGAACAGATCTGAAAAACACAATGATATGTTCAAGTTAGCCGAGATATGATAATACCGATCGAAATACACCAAATAATACAAATGCAGTATAAATATATAGATATATATATAACTGATATATATATTATATGTGTATAGAATAAATTGAAATTGTAGTATTTATATATATATAAATTATATATAACTAATATATATATAAAGCAGTATATATTTATATAAATACTAATCTGCAGGGTATATATATAACAAATATATATATAATATGTATATAGATAAAAAACCCAAAGAACAGAATATATATATAAATATATATATATAACAAATATATATAATATATATATATATATATAAATGCTGTAAATGCAGGATATATATATAAATATATATATAACAAATATATATATAATATATATATATATAAATTACAAGAAAAAAACGGAAGAAATAAAAGGGACAAGAAATCATCTTTGAGAAAGTGGCGATTAGGCTCAGATCTTTCGAACCCTGTGCAATTTGACACCAAAAATGTTCGATCCACGAAGAATGAACGCCGATCCATCGGACATTTTTGATGTCAAATTGCATAGGGTTCGGAAGATCTGAGCCTAATCGCCACTTTCTCAAAGGGGGTTTCTTGTCTCTTTATTTCTTCCGTTTTCTTGTAATTTATATATATATTATATATATATTTGTTATATATATATTTATATATATATATTCTGCATTTATGGTATTATATATATATTTGTTATATATATATTTATATATATATTTTGTTCTTTGGGTTTTTTATCTATATATATATTATATATATATTTGTTATATATATTTATGAGAAATGCTACACATACACACATTCCTACACACATTCATACACACTAACATCTCATCTATTTGTTTATTATGGGACCCATTTGTTTATTCTGGGTCCAACAATAAATGAATGGATGAGATGTTAAGTGTGTATGAATGTGTGTATGAATATGTGTATATGTAGCATTGCTCTATATTTATATATATACCCTGCAGATTAGTATTTATATATATATATATATATACTGCTTTCTATATATATTAGTTATATATATAATTTATATATATATATAAATACTACAGTTTCAGTTTATTCTATACACATATATAGTATATATATATATATCAGTTATATATATACCTATATATTTATACTGCAATTGTATTACTTGGTGTATTTTGATCGGTATTATCATATCTCGGCTAACTTGAACGTATCATTGTGTTTTTCAGATCTGTTCTGACGATTGAATTCCCTGTTTTGGGGTCTGTTTGTTCTCGGGTTGATTTATATAAGTATTGGTTATTATAGGTTTATTAGTTGACCTGTAATCCTTAATCTCTTTCCCGTTAAATATAATTGTAATAGTTATATTCGTTTTAATCCGCTTGTATTAACGATCCTGTCTTTAGCCATTGGTATATATATACCCTGTAGATTAGTATTTATATATATATATATATATATATATATATATATATATATATATATATATACATATTTATATATATATAAGTTTATATATAATTTATATATATATAAATACTATAGTTTCAGTTTATTTTATACACATATATAGTATATATATATCAGTTATATATATACCTATATATTTATACTGCAATCGTATTACTTGGTGTATTTCGATCGGTATTATCATATCTCGGCTAACTTGAACGTATCATTGTGTTTTGGATGCATTACGACGATTGAATTCCCTGTTCTGGGGTCTGCTTGTTCTCGGGTTGATTTATATAAGTATTGGTTATTATAGGTTCATTAGTTGGCCTGTAATCCTTAATCCCTTTTCCCGTTAAATATAATTGTAATAGTTATATTCATTTTAATCCGTTTGTATTAACGATCCTGTCTTTAGCCATTGGTAGACCCGATACCCAACAGTGGTATCAGAGCTCGTTTTGTCGGGTGTCGGGTTCTTTGGCTTCGTGGTGATACGGAATAACCCATCTGGGTTTCCGCTCAGGTATATCGGCTTGAACCTCTCTTTTATTAGTGTTTCTTGTTTCGGTTCTATTGTCAAATTGCTGTCCTTACTGTTTTTCGGGATCGCTTGCCGCTGCCTATATCTCTGTGTTATTTGGTTGGATTCAGTTTTCGGGCGACTCTTGTTTTCTTTATTAATTAAAACTCAAACGAATTAAAACCTTAAAATCCAAAACGGCACTAATCTTGCGCTGCCTGGACCGAAAGTGTTCCTCGGATCTTTGTCAAGAGCTTGAGGATCCCGGTTTTAATTTAAACGGGTTTTAATCTCAAAAATCAAATCGAGTTCGTGAATTCTGATTCTCATCAGCTGTGTGCTTTCATTTCTGTGTGATTTGCTGTTGTCTTTGTGATTACCTTATACTGTGTGTATCAATGGGCTCTTTCTCTGTTTTTAACATTGCACCTTTCGATGGAAAAGGAGATTTTCAAATTTGGCAACAAAAAATGAAGGGCATTTTGATTCAACAAAAAGTTTTCAAAGCAATTGATCAATCTTTTTCTGACAACACTGTTGCCGATAAAAAGGCCGAGGCAGATGAGTTTGCGTATTCATCAATTATTCTAAATCTGTCCGATTCTGTAATTCAGGCTTTATGGGAAAAATTGGAAGAGACTTATACTGAAACTTCCTTGCCTAGCAAACTGTTTTTACTTGAAAAATTTTTCCGGTTCAAACTTGATATTTCAAAGGATATAAATGATAACCTGGACACTTTTACAAAATTAATCCAGGATATCAAACAAACCAGTGATAAAAATATTGATGAATACACCCCTATTGTTCTTTTAAATGCCATCCCTGATTCTTACAGTGATGTTAAGTCTGCTATTAAGTACGGCAGAGACAAAGTAACTCTTGATACTGTTATAAACGGTTTGAAAAGTAAAGAATTGGATTTGAAAAACAATAAGGGGAATAAATCTCTTGGTGAGGTTAATTTTGTGAGGGGAAGACCTCAAAACTGCTTTCGAAAACTAAAACCTTCATCAAGTCAAAATCTTCAGAGTAATTTTTCTGAAAAGAAGAAGGGCAAATGGAAGAGTAGGTCAAAGTCTCGACCTAAGAATCGTAAGTGCTATAATTGTGGTGAATCTGGTCATTACATTCATGAGTGCACTAAACCTAAGAAAAATTATCAAAATGATAATGCCAACCTTGTGGCTGAAAATAATCGTGAAGATGAAGTTTTCATGGTTTCTGAAATTTGTGAACAAGCTAATACTGTGCATACTCTCACTTTGTGTGAAAATGAGTGGCTTGTTGATTTTGCTTGTACGTTTCATGTCGCCTTTCAAAAGGCTATTTTCTGAATATAGAGAAGTGACAAATTGGTCTGTCTCTATGGCTAATGAGAAAAAGTGTCAAGTTCAGGGTTTAGGAGATATTCAGATAAGATGTGACTCTGGTTATTTGTTAACTTTAAAGAACGTGAGGCATGTTCCTGATTTGTGTCACAATCTTATTTCTTGTGGTACCCTTGATGATGAGGGGTATGAAGGTAAGTGGGGTAATGGGATTATGAAAATCTTTAAAGGAAATTTGTGTGTTTTCAAAGCTATAAAACGGAATAACCTCTATGTAAAAATTGCAAAATATGATTCTTTTGTGAATGCTGTCCAAGGTGACTCGACAGATCTGTGGCATAAACGTCTAGGCCACATCAGTGATAAGGGTCTGGAAATTTTGCAAAAACAAGGGGTGTTTGGGAAAGATAAATTGTCCCCTGTGCCGTTTTGTGACTCCTGTGTGGTAGGTAAACAACATCGTGTTAAATTTCCAAATCCCCATCCCCCTAGAACTCCTACAACTTATGACACTTTGCATTATTTGCATGCTGATGTGTGGGGGCCATTTAGTGAACCCACACATGGTGGAAATAGATATTTCCTATCTGTGATTGATGACTATTCCCGTAAGGTCTTTGTGTTTCTTTTGAAAAACAAATCTGATGTCTTTGAGAAATTCAAAAATTGGAAAATGTTGATTGAAAATCAAACTGGGAAGAAAATTAAAATCTTAAGGACCGACAATGGCCTTGAGTTTTGCAATCAAATGTTTGATGAGCTTTGTGCTCAATCTGGTATTCAAAGACATAAGTCTGTCCCTTACTCACCCCAACAGAATGGGGTGGCTGAACGCATGAATAGAACTTTGCTAGAAAGGGTCAGAAGCATGTTGGCTATGTCTGGGCTCTCGAAAAAGTTCTGGGGTGAGGCTTTACTTACGGCTGCTTATTTGATAAATAGATCTCCCTCTGTGCCGTTGAATGGTAATTATCCTGAATGTGTTTGGTCTGGTCGATCTATTGATTTTTCTAATCTTCGTGTATTTGACTGCTCTGCTTATGTTCATCAGAAAAATGATAAGCTTGAGCCTCGTTCTGTGAGATGTGTGTTTCTGGGATACTCGGAAGGGGTAAAAGGCTATAGGGTTTGGCTGAAAGGCCAACCCGGTTTCAAAACCATTATTAGTTGAGATATTGTTTTCAACGAAAATGAATTTCCTTGCCTTTTACCGGATCCGGAAAACCCCCCTACTCCAAATGAGGTGGAGGTGCACATTTCTTTGGATAATATGGATAATGTGCAAACCGAAACTATTCTTGATAATCTTGATAATGCTGATGTGCATGATGAAACAGAGGAAGTTCTTGAAGATAATTTGCATGATTATCAACTTACTCGAGATATGTCTAGGAGAGAAATTAGAAGACCTTCTCACTTGAATGATTATCATATGGCATCATATGCATTCAATATGTTTGAATCTATTGATAATTGTGAACCCAAAACATATGATGAAGCTTTGAAATCTGAACACTCAGAACAGTGGCTTTTTGCAATGAATGAAGAAATGACTTCATTGCACTCAAATGAAACTTGGGCTCTTGTGCCCAGACCACCTAAGCATTCGGTGGTTATTTGTAAATGGCTTTTCAAAGTTAAGGAAGAAAATGAGTCGGTCAGATTCAAAGCTAGACTCGTTGCTAAGGGTTTCACCCAGAAAGAAGGTATTGACTACACTGAAATCTTTGCTCCAGTTGTTAAGTTTACTACTGTGCGTATCATGCTTGCTCTTGTTGCTCAATTTGATTGGGAACTAAAACAATTAGATGTCAAAACCGCCTTTTTACATGGTGAACTTGAAGAAAAGATTTATATGAGTCAACCAAAAGGCTTTATTGATCCCAAGCTCCCTAATCATGTTTGCTTGCTTAAGAAATCGATTTATGGTTTAAAACAATCACCTAGGCAATGGAATAAGAAGTTCGATGAGTACATGCTCTCACTTAAATTTTCAAGGAGCAATTATGACCATTGCTTGTATTTCAAAACTGATTCCCAAAATCCTGTTTTCTTACTCATATATGTTGATGATATGCTCTTAGTGAGTCCTTGTGTGAAAACAGTGGATCATGTCATTAAATGCTTAAGTGCAAAGTTTGACATGAAGCACCTTGGTGATGCTAAGCGTATTCTTGGGATGAATATCTTCCGTGATAGAAAAAATTCTACCATTGTTTTAAACCAAGATTCCTATGTGCAGAAAATTATATCCAAATTTTCTATGAGTCGGTCTAAATCAACCTCTGTGCCCCTAGTTGGTCATTTCCTATTAAGTAAGGATCAATCCCCGAAAACTGAGGATGATATCAATTATATGAAAAAAGTACCTTATTCAAATGTCATTGGTTCGGTCATGTACCTAATGGTCAGCACAAGACCTGACATAGCTTATGCTGTGAGTTGTCTTAGTCGTTATATGTCTAACCCAGGGGTTTACCATTGGCAAGCCGTTAAGTGGCTCTTAAGGTATTTGAAGGGCTCAACCAGGTATGGTCTTAAATTTTCTCGACACCCACAAGGTGTAAAATTGGTTGGATACGTGGATTCTAATTACGCTGCTAATCGTGATAACCGTAAGTCTACTACTTCATATGTGTTTACTTTGTGTGGCACACCGATCAGTTGGAAGTCTCAATTACAACCTATAGTTGCTCTATCCACTACAGAATCTGAGTATGTTGCTATAACAGAAGCATTAAAAGAAGCTATATGGTTAAAAGGTCTATTATCAGAAATCGGTTTTCTAAAAGATAAAGTCGAAGTTTTTTCGGATAGTCAATCCGGTATTCAACTGTGCAAGAATCCAGTTTTTCATGATAGAACAAAACATATTAATGTTCGTTTCCATTTCATACGAGATGTTGTTGCTAAACGTATAATCTATCTTGAAAAAATACCCTCCCAATTTAATCCTTCAGATATGGGTACTAAGTGTTTACCCGTCGAAAAATTTAAATCTTGTTTAAAAAGTGAATTTTAATTCGATCGAATAAATTTTCTAAACTTTGTGTTCTTTAGGGATCTCTTTGTGAGTTAGTCTTCTTTGTGAATTCTTTTACCTTATTTACTTTGTGTATGTGCAGTAACCAGAAGATAGGCGATGATGAATCTTCTCCGTAACGAAAATGCAATTTGGTAGTTGGCCCAAAAAGGTGGAGAAATGTTATTATTTTGGCCCAAACATTGGCCCGAATTAATTATCTCTATTGGCCCAGTCTTTGGCGGCCCATGGACCCTTTAATTAGGGCCGTCCGATCCAGACTTTTTAAGTCCGGATCGGACGGCTCTATTAAAGGTGTTAAGTCGATCCACCGTGACATCCACATAAGCGCTCCAGCGGTAGGCCAGTAGAGCCGAGATCTCGAGCCGGTCATAGACCGACTGTCTCTCGGGCTCACAAAGAACCGAACTGCAAAGACATTAGAGCCAGACCGGGATCCGACCCAGAGGACCGAGCGGACTTGGATGGATACGCTCCGAACCGTAAACATAACAGACCGACTGAACATCGGGAAGCTCGAGGGCCGACCACGTTGTCGGTCGCAACAGATAAGTATTGCCAAAAGCACGAAGAACAGCAGACGGGACAATTAGGGAGGGCTGTCATATCCCTTCCCAAAGCAAGCCTAAGAAAGTGACACGCGTCAAATAAGTCACTACCGCGACAAGTGTCATAAGCCCTGTTCACTGAATCTTCTAGTGTCATCTCATGAATGACTAATATTGGCTATATATATATGAGAGAATGTACAAAGAAAGGACTTTTGGAAGAGGCAAAAATACGTATATAGAGAGACAGGATATAGAGAGAGAAATAAAGAGAGATAAAAAAGAAAGAGAAAGAGAAAAGAGAAAGGATAAGACTTGTAAATAACAAGCACTAATCATGCGGACTGCCAAAATATTTTCTACGGCTCTACTCTTTATCAAGATCATTAATAAAATTTAATGGTCAATACTTTTAATTCTGTTCATACGTCCGCTTATTATTTTCTACGTGGCTTCGATCCATTCGTCGGATCAAGACACGTGGCGTTGACCAAATCGACGTCAATGAATGGCGCTAGAAGGAGGGTGAACCTCCGACCTTGTGGTTAATGACCACATATGCTTTTCTCGTTCATATTGCGAGCCAATCTTATGCTTTTCTTTAAAATATTTCTTGATAAGTATAAGGTTCCCGTCTCTAACCACAAGTGACGAGTTACCATCGTGCCGTCAAAGGGCCGTCACACAATAGAGGACACCGGTAGGAGGTGTACACGCTAAGGAGTTCTCTATCATGCATAAGCGTATCGGACCATTCTTAGTGTGCACATGACGGACACGACTTGAGCCAAGCTACAATCGGGCCAGATGTTTTGAAAGACAATCTGTGGCGGAGCACTTTGGCACACCTTGCGTTCATCCGAAATAACCACACCCACCAAGGGATGGTAAGATGAAAGCATAGGAATCATCGTAACTACGAGTCGAAAGCATAGGAATCATCGTAATATGAAGTTGAAAGCACAGAGCCATCGTGACCACGGGCTCTGCTCACTCAGTGACCCCTTAGAGGTCATAATTTGAAGGATATTGAGCGTCGCTCAAAATTCCAGAGAAGGTCTCAAAGAGTCCTCGTGTCCTTCAAATTAAAGTTGCGGTCAACATACACCGCAACATCGAAAACTCCTTAATTCCCATCCACCCGCGAGGTCCCAGTAATCCGGACGGTAATGGGCCACTACCAAAACGTCTCCAAGTATTGAGCCATGTGTCGAAAAGCAACGGCGGCCCTTACCAGAAATTGGAAGTCAAAGCAAAAGTAATCCATAAAGGAGTTTTCCCCATAATCACCCGACCAATGGCCGTTAGGAGGCCACCGCCAAGCTCAAAACTCAAAGTGATGAAAAAGCCGCGGAAAGTGGAAAATACCAAGACAACTAAAATGAGCCGAGGAAAATCAGAAAAAGAGGGGCCGGCCGTAGGAGTCACCGACAATACCGCAACGGCCGACCAAGAAGAATCCCGGGCGTTCTACGATGACCCGGCCAAATCGGGATACACCCACGAGAATTCGTTTCAAAAACAAGGTCAATATGACCCAGGAACTGGACCTCGTCGCCCGGAAAGGCGGGCGTATTCTACAAAACACCGGGGATCATCGGAATTTCCGTGCCAATGATCTCATTATTAAATGAGCACTGGGCCCAACACGGGACCTCCCGAATCCAGTAATAAAGCCGTCGAACGGAGGTTGCTAGCTAGAATATGTAAATGACCAAGGATCCATTCATTTGTTGAATGCCATGAAGGTACAATCAATAAAATTCGATTTTATGTTCGCCTCGGAAACAAATACACTATAAGACCGAGTTCGCCTCGGCACCTCAAATGACCTGGCTCCTCAGCACTATAAGACCGAGTCCGCCTCGGCACCTCGAATGACCGGCTCCTCGGCACTATAAGACCGAGTCCGCCTCGGCACCTCGAATGATGGCTCCTCGGCACTATAAGACCGAGTTCGCCTCGGCACCTCGAATGACCGGCTACTACGTCACTATAAGACCGAGTCCGCCTCGGCACCTCGAATGACCGGCTCCTCGGCACTATAAGACCGAGTTCGCCTCGGCACCTCATAAGACCAGGCCCACCCCGTGCTGAAGTCCGAGCTCGCCTCGGCACTTTATGAGACTGGCCCATCCGACCATGGCTTGAGCTCGCCTCGGCACCTCATAAGACCGTCGCCGTGCCGAAAGTCCGAGCTCGCCTCGGCACCTCATACGACAGGCCCACCAGACCGAAAGTCCGAGCTCGCCTCGGCACTTTATGAGACCAGGCCCATCCAAATCAAAGCTCCGAGCTCGCCTCGGCACCTCATAAAACCGGTCCACCGTCCGAAAGTCCAGGTTCGCCTCGGCACCTCATAAGACCAGGTCCACCCAGCATGAAAGTCCGAGCTCGCCTCGGCACCTCATAAGACCAGGCCCACCTCAGATCAAAGTCCGAGCTCGCCTCGGCACCTCATAAGACCGGCCCACCTGGATCAAAGTCCGAGCTCGCCTCGGCACTTTATGAGACCGGCCCATCCGCATCAAAGCCCGAGCTCGCCTCGCACCTCATAAAACCGGCCTACCTTGCCGAAAGTCCGAGTTCGCCTCGGCACCTCATAAGACAGGTCCATCCAGATCAAAGCCCGAGCTCGCCTCGGCACCTCATAAAACCGGTCTACCCGAGACTGAAAGTCCGAGTTCGCCTCGGCACCTCATAAGACCGGCCCACCCGTGACCGAAAGTCCGAGCTCGCCTCGGCACCTCATAAGACCGGCCCACCCGTGATCGAAGTCCGAGCTCGCCTCGGCACCTCATAAGACCAGGTCCACCCAGATCAAAGTCCGAGCTCGCCTCGGCACTTTATGAGACAGGCCCATCCGATCAAAGTCCGAGCTCGCCTCGGCACCTCATAAAACCGGCCTACCCAGACCGAAGTCCGAGTTCGCCTCGGCACCTCATAAGACCGGCCCACCGACCTGAAAGTCCGAGCTCGCCTCGGCACCTCATAAGACTGGCCCACCGGCATTGAAAGTCCGAGCTCGCCTCGGCACCTCATAAGACCAGGCCCACCTTGCACTGAAAGTCCGAGCTCGCCTCGGCACTTTATGAGACCGGCCCATCCGTCCAAAGCCCGAGCTCGCCTCGGCACCTCATAAAACCGGCCTACCCAGATCGAAGTCCGAGTTCGCCTCGGCACCTCATAAGACCAGGCCCATCCGCATCAAAGCTTGAGCTCGCCTCGGCACCTCATAAACCGGTCTACCCAGACTGAAAGTCCGAGTTCGCCTCGGCACCTCATAAGACCAGGCCCACCGCACTGAAAGTCCGAGCTCGCCTCGGCACCTCATAAGACCGGCCCAAGTCCACCGAAAGTCCGAGCTCGCCTCGGCACCTCATAAGACCTGGCCCACCGTGATCAAAGTCCGAGCTCGCCTCGGCACTTTATGAGACCGGCCCATCCAGATCAAAGTCCGAGCTCGCCTCGGCACCTCATAAAACCGCCTCTGCACTAAAGTCCGAGTTCGCCTCGGCACCTCATAAGACCTGGCCCACCCGATCAAAGTCCGAGCTCGCCTCGGCACCTCATAAGACCAGGCCCACCGCAGATCAAAGTCCGAGCTCGCCTCGGCACCTCATAAGACCAGGTCTACCCGACTGAAAGTCCGAGCTCGCCTCGGCACTTTATGAGACCGGCCCATCCGCAGAAAGCCCGAGCTCGCCTCGGCACCTCATAAGACCAGGCCCACCCAAGATCAAAGTCCGAGCTCGCCTCGGCACCTCATAAGACAGGCCCACCGCACCGAAAGTCCGAGCTCGCCTCGGCACTTTATGAGACCGGCCCATCCAAGACCGAAGCCCGAGCTCGCCTCGGCACCTCATAAAACCGGTCTACCCGGCACTGAAAGTCCGAGTTCGCCTCGGCACCTCATAAAACCGGTCCACCCGGCACTGAAAGTCCGAGCTCGCCTCGGCACTTTACGAGACCGGTCCACCCGGCACTAAAAGTCCGAGCTCGCCTCGGCGCCTCAAAAGACCGGTCCATCCGGCAGAAAAACGGCGGTCTGACCAATAGGGCCGAAACACAAAAAAGCAACAAAGGCCATAAAAAGATCTTATTCACTCAAAATAAGCTCCATACAAAAGAAATCAAGAAGAAGTGGCACGCAGGCCATACATGGAATAAAATAAAAAAGTCTACTCGGCCTTGTCCTCCTGATCGGCCGCCTGAGAAGATTGCCCCCCAACCTCGCCACCCGCCGTCAACGACGTCGCCACCTCCACGTCTCCAGAATCCGGCGACCTTGCGACCTCGCCTCCATTCTCATCGCTCCAGTCAACGGGAGCATCGCCTATCGACAAATCTGCCGCCCCCGTGCGGTCCGGAGACACAGTCAACTCCGCCGCCGTATCCCTCCGCTCCGACATCATAAAATAGGGAAAAGAGGAGGGAAAGCAAGCTTACCGGGAAAGTCTATGGGAAATCGGAGAAGAAGATAAATTGCCGGAAAAAATCCTTCTCTGCAACAACACATAAAAATGGCGAAAGAAGCAATAGAGAAGAAGGCTCTCTTCATTTATGTGAGAAAAAAGGGCATTAAACGCCGAAGCACATGAAGCGGCGATTCATTATAAATCATCACAAAGATCGAAGACGCGTGAAACACAATGACGAATTACGTCCCGCCACGCGTCCCCCTTTCTATGACTCTTGAAGACCCCAAGTCAAATCAAAACGACTCTCGAAGATACGTCCCTTTAAGAGATCTTATCCACCCCCAACCCGGATCGACCTCAATCTGAAACGATTCCAAAGACCGCCCTGACCGGCCTGGCCACGACTCGGGGCCCTTGTTGGTAGTCGATCCACCGTGACATCCACATAAGCGCTCAGCGTAGGCCAGTAGGCGAGATCCACAGGCCGAGCCGGTCATAGACCCGACTGTCTCTCGGGCTCACAAAGAACCGGACGGCAAAGACATTAGAGCCACCGGATCCACCAGAGGACCGAAAGCGGACCCTGGATGGATACGCTCCGAACCGTAAACATAACAGGACCGACCAGAACATCGGGAAGCTCGAGGGCCGACCCTGTTGTCGGTCGCAACAGATAAGTATTGCCAAAAGCACGAAGAACAGGCAGACAGGACAATTAGGGAGGGCTGTCATATCCCTAATAACAAGCACGAAGAAAAGGATAAGACTTGTAAATAACAAGCACCAACTGTACGGACCGGCCAAAATATTTTCGGCCCGGCTCTACTCTTTATCAAGATCATTAATAAAATTTAATGGTCCAATACTTTTAATTCTGTTCATACGTCCCGCTTATTATTTTCTACGTGGCTTCGATCCATTCGTCCAGATCAGCACACGTGACGTTGACCAAATCAGACGTCAACAAAAGGGCTGCCATGGGCCGGGCCAGCACAACTGGGCCAATAGAGATAATTAATTCTGGGCCAATGTTTGGGCCAAAATAATAACAAATATGTTAATTGTAAAAAGGTTAGCGATAGGGGTTTTATTAGGGGAATTTGTGTAGTTTTGCGGCAACTCTGTGAAGAAACTACTGGTTTCAATAATGTATTTGTAAAATTCAATTATATTAGCTATTTGTGAGTGACAGTGGTGTAATCAATCTTTTTTATCCTTGGTGATTCAATAAGACATTGGCTAAATGTACCCAAATTTTTTTTTGCTAAATTTATCAATAAAAAATAATAAATATGTTTTTTTTCACCAAACTACTCTTACCCCTCCCTCCCCCTGCTGCCCCCCTCCCTTCCCTTCCTGCCATCATTTTGCTGTAAGCCTTTGTTTTTAAGTTTTTTATTTTTTTGTTTTTAATTTAATTTACTTATAAATATACTATATTTATATAAAATAAAGAAATACAATATTTAAATAGACATTATATATGATGATTCAACTCAAAAAAAAATTAATAAATTTATGTACAATAATACAAATATATATTATATTAAAAGTAGATAAATACAATTTTGATAATACCAAATTTTTTTTGTAAAAAATATATTATTTAAATAGATAAATATTATACGTCATGTTTATTAAATACATTATGTAAGATAATATAAAAAAGTGGAGAAGTGTAATATTGATAATACAAGAAAAAAATTAACTTTGAGCCATTAGGTTCCTCCCCAAGTGAATTGTTTCACCATATGGAGTGCAAAAATTTATTATACAAATTTTGTTGATATATATACTGGAAGGCCATGCCGGTCATGATAGAGAGCGTGATTCTATGTGTGTTTAGTTGTTTTTGTTCAGTTTTGTGTGCAATAAATATAGGCATTTCAAAGTTTGTGGTGTTGGGAGAAAGAAAAAAATAAATCAGGTGAAATCGTGTGTGTAGTAATAATTTGTCTCAAAAATTGTATTGTTGCAGGGGGCCATTTGCCACATGCCCAGCTTTTCCTTTTGCTCTAACGCTACTGCCTAAATTAAAGTTAAATGGAAAAAATAAATAAACCACATTCTAAAATTTGAATTTTTAGCGTATGTTGTTAATATTTAAGGTATTAAAAAAATCTTAACCATGTGTTTAAATAGGGTCTCGATTAGATTCCGATTCCATTTGAGTATGTGTCCCTATCATTTTCCATTTTAGAAACGGTTCCAGTTTTTAAAATATTAATAAAAATTGAACTGGTCTCAATCCTAAATATTACTCTCCTCGTCCCACAAAATAGTGCACTTCGAGAGTGCACACATTATTAACTTCTCATTCAATTATACTCCCCTCGTCCCACAGAATCTTAATACATATTATATAACTTCTCATTCAATTAAAAACTGAGATACATATTTTAAGAGTATGAAATATGAATGTTATATATATTTAGTTAAACATTAATATACATATTTTAAGGGTATGAAACTTAATACAATAAAGGTTTTATCGAAAAATACAGAACCAGCAGTGTAAAAATGCTACTTCTAAAACAATTGATACTACTTATTTTAATTATATTACTACTTTTCAAACAGTTTCCATAAAATAAATATTTTGTGATTTTAATTTGAATATATTAAAATATTTATAAAAACCATAATTTGAATTGATATTCAAATTTAGGTACCCAAATTGTCAGTTGCAAGTAATGTTTTTAATGTGAATATTAATATATTGATAAATACAAAGTTTCGCTTATTAGATCATGACGTCCATTCACGTTCACCATTTCTTTATGATCCGATCGGATGTATCTTGTTCCCTCAAATATCATTAAAATATTGATAAATACAAAGTTTTGCTTATTAGATCACGACGTCCATTCACGTTCACTATTTCTTTATGATCCGAAGATGTATCTTGCTCCCTCAAATATCTTAATAATTTACAGTGGATTTGATTGCGTCCAGTATCTGCATTCGTTCAACTAATTCACATTCACATTCACGTACGCATAATATGGACCGGATAAACAGACGAAGGAAGGAGCCTGCTATGCTAACCTTATTTTTAGTTGGCAGGTAGAATGGCTCAAATACAAGAGGAAAAGGAGTATCCAGGCCGCACACTCTGCCTACTGGAGCTTCCAACTGCGAAACAAGGACAATAAAAATGCGATAGCTCAACCCCATCTGCCTCATTTTGAAATGTAATAGATTTCAGCTAATCAAACTTCCTCTCATGACTATAATAATGAATGAGTTCCATTATATAATAAATTATAAACTTAGTTAGGGCGGGTTGAAAAATTGAGTTTAATCTTTTGTTTTTGTGTATTATTTCCCGCTAAAAACACTTGACGCAATCAATGCAATCCTCAATTAAAATGAAGCATGATGCTTCATCTATTTGAGAATGAAAATAAAAGGTAGATCAGAATATCTATCTTACCCTTAAAAAGCAACGTTCAACTATAGAGGCAGAAATCTCAGCACCAAATCCACCTGTTATTGGAGCTTCGTGACTAATCTGCAGAGTTAGAATGATTGAAATAAGCTAAAGAATGAGAACTGTCTGTTATCTTCGACAGAGAAAACAGCAAAAAATATCCTCACCAAAAGTCTTCCAGTTTTGTTAACTGATGCCTCCACTGTTTCCTTGTCCCATGGAATTAGAGTTTTTAGGTCTATTAATTCACATGATATGCCATCCTACAGAACCTTATTTTTAACAAGCATCAGAAGGGCAATTCACGAAAAAAAAGAAAAAAATAGTTTTAACAGCAGCATAATGCAAACATAAATTACTCTTAATTTAGAACCGTCTACGCATTCTTAAGATTCATTCGGTAGTCTTACAAACATGAATTTGTAAGAGGGTCATCATATGATATACGAACCCTTCAATGCATAGGCCCCACTCACTTACCTTCTCAGCTTCAGCACAAGCCTGTTGCATGATTGATAGCTGGGCTCCCCATCCAACAAGCGTTATGTCACTGCCTTCATGAATCACCTGAGATTTTTTGTGGAGTTTCTTTAGAGGCAATGCTTATATGTTAAAAATAAAATAAAAAATAATCGGTATACCTCAGCCTCAGATAAAGGCAACATGTAATCTTCATTTGGGACTTCTTCTACGGCAAGCCGGTACAGCCACTGAGATCATTTAAGCAGGTGTCTTTAGTGAGTAATCATTGTAATAACTCAATATCAATGATTATGAACTCATAACAATCTGAAACAAAGATATTACCTTTGGTTCGAAAAAGACAACTGGATTTGGATCGCGAATGCATGATAATAGCAAACCTTTAGCTTGTTGAGGACTACGAGGGATTACCACCTAAAACAAAGGTAAGAAATTTTTCATGGTAAACAAGGAAAACAAAGTCTCTCAAAACCCTCATTAGCAGTTTCAGATATGAATGGAACTAAACTTGTTTCTCACAACTTAGGAGGCTAGGGTTCGTGTGCACACGTATAGACATACTATAGTGATAGGACGACAAATGTGAACTTCCCAAAAACCCGGTCTAAGGAACTCAAGATTAACAAACTTATCGACCTCTGGGTAAAAAGGGAAGTCCTGACGAAAGGAGTCTGACCTGACTGGTCTTATCCCGAGCTCGGTAAACATCATGCGAATATCGGTAGAAGATTAACAGACCTACCGACCCCTTGTTAGGAAAGGAAGGTCCCGGGCAAAGGAAGTCCCCTCATAAAAGAGTCTGACCCACACGACCCCATCCCGAGCTGGGAGGGGTCCGAACTCACAAGGATAAGACCTCTGAAAGGCTAGGACGCTACTTATCTGACAAAAATTCCGTAAATCCAGGGATAGCTGCATCCAAAAGCACCAGATATTCAGGGACTGGCAGCCGCAGCTCAAATCCCTGAAGATCAGGGATTTCCCTAAAAACTAGAAAGAAGCCTTTCCCGTCTTCTATAAATAAGGGAGAAGCCTTTCTTCCAAAGAATAAGTAATCAGAAATACTTAGAGAGAGAGAGAGAGAGAGAAATACTTAGACAGAGAAACATCTAGAGAGAGAAGCATTTCACATATTCGGATTTTCCTAGACAAACTTATGGGAATAACTCGGTTCTTGGTGACCGATCAGCTCGGTTAAATCATATAGGAATCCACAATATTTTTCCGACTGTTGGCTGGTGTTATAGTAGTCTTTTCAATATGGTTGTGATACGCTATATTTTATATTATTGATTATTTTAGGGTTTTAATTTAAGTTATTGAATAAGTTTGGTCCATGGGCTTAGTTTCTTAGGGCTTAAGTTAGGGTTAGGTTATTAAGTCTATCTATATTGCCCTTGTGTCTCCTAGATAGATTATCTTTTGATCATTGAACATTGTTTACGGCTTCAACTTGGGATGGGCCTTCTAGTGAGCCATCAATCAACGTCCCTAATATTCTCCGTAAAATTCGGCCATTAAGCTTGGGACGGTATTTATCCCGTTGGTTCTTGTTTTCTTATTTTCTTCTTGCAATTCAATATATTTTCCATATATTGGGTGTCCCATCCTCTTCACTCTATCAGGTTATTACAACACTGACTTGTAAATGTGAACTTCTTTACAACAGTTGAAATAATCTATAGAGCAGGACTATTGTCTAATACCAGCAAGGCAACTAACAAACTCACCACCATAGTGCCTTCTTAACCACTTTTTTCTAGTTAATTACGAACTCAACCCATAAGCTAATTATAAGCATCGCCATTAGTTAGAGAAAAATAATACCTTAATACCAGGAACATGACAAAAAAAAGCTTCAGGGGATTGTGAATGGTAATGGCCGCCGTGACCCACAGCTCCATATGGTGCTCTGATTGTTAAACCTACGAAGAGTAAGCAGGCAGCATGTTAAGAGGGTGGTATAATCATTGTAAGGAAAAAAAAAAGCATGCATCACTCTAATTCTCGACTAAGTACCTCCACAGTTAAATTGATTACCACTCCGGTATCTGAACTTAGCAGCTTCGTTGACAATCTATATAGATTAGAAATCGACGATAAAATGTCGAATTGATAGGCGTAAACAAAGAGTACCAAAAGAGAGGGTGCGTGCGTGCGTGCGTCCGTACCTGATCAAAAGCTGGAAAAATATAATCCGCAAACTGAATTTCAGCTATTGCGCGATTCCCCTAGAAATCAAGTTTTTATCTATTTATTTATTTATTTTTTCAGTGATAAGGAAGTCAAGTTTAAGATACAACATATTACACAGTGAACCTTAAACGCCTACCATAGCAGCGAGACCAATAGCAAATCCAACAATGCCCTGCATGAAAAATTGAATTAATGGTTAAATAAGATCTCCTTCAAGTACCATTACCACACTTACAATACTCTGTGTGAAGTCAGATCTATTATTGGCTTTAAATGGAGGCAGAAAAATGTTTGATACAATATGAAGGAAGCAAGAGAGAGAGAGAGAGAGAAAGGAAATGTAGACATACATGCCAGTGCCACATAATAATACTAAACAATAGCTGCCTGAGTAGCTAGCTACCTGCTCGCAAAGAGGAGTGTTGAAAACTCTGCGTTTGCCGAATCGATCAGCCAATCCAGTTGTGCAACGGAAAACACCACCAAACCCAACATCTTCCCCAAATACATAAGCACTGAACACAAAAATCGAAATTCAGAAAGAAGATGTCAAAATAAACAAATTGTTCAGAGAAACCCCCACAGCTGATGAATAAATCTCAGTTCAGGTAAATCGATATGCCATGAAACTCATCAATTCTAAGAGAGAGAGAGAGAGAGAGAGCGCACCGAGGATCGGATTCCAAAGCAATGTGAAGCGCTTGGTTGATGGCAGAGAAAAGATTGATTATGGGCTTATTATCATTATTGGGACTCTCCTTATCAGAAGTTTCTGTTGACACTCCTCTAATTGTAATACTGCTGCTCCTTCCTCCTCCACTAATAAGAATAAGATTATACCTTGCACTTGATTTTCCAATTCTCCCCAAACTGCTGCAACCCATTCTAGTTTCAATCTTTTTCCGCTTTTTTTTTTTATTTTTTGTTGGTTTGGTATACACAGAAAATGGGGAGAAAAAGATAAAAGTGAACAATCAGCATCTTTTTTAAATGCCTTTTGAATTATTTTTGGGTTCGTTTTTGGGCTTTTGACTTTTTGATCAGGTCAAATAGCAAACTAGTAGGTTTGGCAAATGACTATTAGTCGTTAATAATAACCGTATTATTTAACTGGTTTAATTAACTAAATTACTAAACACTGCCCAAAATTACTAGTCACCGCCCTAGAAAATTACCTTTTTGCCCTTACTTCAGTTTAATTAGATTTTGGATCCTAGTTTAGTAATAGTTTTCTCTCTAAACAACTCATCCGACGCAGCCGAACCGCCACAACACTACCGCCGTCCGCCGCCATCTTACCGCCGCGTAGCCGCCGTCTGCCGCCGTCTGCCGCCGCACCGCCGCCGTCTGCCGCCGCACCGCCGCCATGTCCGGAAAAGGAAAAGCGCCGGTAATCTTATTTTTTCATCCGTCTACTGTTTCATTGGCCGCGCCGCCGTGCCGGAGTGCACGGCAGAGGCGCGCGATTATTTTGTTACAAGCGTCGACGATGACGCTGGCCATGGCACAGCGTCGTCGATTCCGCCTGTCCATGGCTCAGCGTCACGGCGACGCCACTTATGGTACAAACGTCCACGGTGGACGCCCGCACCATGGCACGAGCGTCAGACGGACGCCTAGCTGAATAAGCGTCGCCTCGGACGCTTCGACCACGAAATGGCGTCCGACCGGGACGCTGTCAGTGGTTCTAGCGTCTGTCCGGACGCCCTTGCCATATTTTTGGAAAAAAATTTTCAATTAATAATTAATAATGTGTATTCTTTTTATGATTATTACTTATTACTTGTATTGTTTGCTAAATGCGGTTGAGTGGTGGAGCGGGCAAATCTATGCCGGTAGTCACGGAGTTGAGGGGTTCTGTAGCGCGTCACACCAGAGCTCGTGGTGTTGATGCTTAGCTCGTAGGCAATGGGAGGCGAGCGTAGGGATTCGAGGACGTACCTTATACCGATTTTGGTGCGAGGATTCGAGCGAGTATTATTCGCACGATGAGGCCGACGATCGGAGGGCGGTGATGATTCTTCTTCATTTTCGTCTTGGGTTCGGAAGGAGAGGGGGAGGTTTGTTACTTCTGGGTCTACCAGTAGTAAACGGCGTAGGGGGGAGGATGAGACATCTTGGATGGTTTCTGAGGAGATGCCTGGTGGCCCTATCGACGGCAGCGTTATCCCGAGTTTTGGTGGGCATGTCGCCGCGCGTATCTGGACTGGAGATATGAGAGGTTTGCTAGCGAATATTTCGTCATTAACGAAATAACCACTATAATCAACGCCGTCGCCTTCAAATTCTTCCAATATAACCTGAAATTTTTAATTGACACAATGTTAATAATAATACCAATAATATTATTATTAATATTTAAAATCAGACAAAAAAAAGGGTCCAAAGGCGTCAAAATTGCGCTGGACCATGGCCGAGGCGTCTGCTTGGGCCTTTGGCCAGATGGCGTCCCCGAATCGGGCCTTTGGCCATGGCACAGCGTCTGAATCGGACGCCCGACCATGGTTCCGGCGTTCGGTTTAGACGCCTAGACCATGGACAGAGCGTCCGCACCACACGCCTGTACCATGGTCCAGGCGGAATCTGGGGACGCCTGTACCATGGAACAGGCGGAATATTCAGACGCCTGCGTCATTTTCTACGAAAAATTACCTCCAGATGCGAATTCCCGTCCATTTTCGTAGTTGTCGATAATATTGACGATATATATTTGATTGTGTGTTATATTCGAAAAACTTGAGCTTGAAAGATTTTGATGTGGTGTGGTGTTTAGAAATAATGAAAGACTTGAAATGGATAAAAAGGTAATCTTATAGGGCGGTGGCTAGTAATTTTGGGCGGTGTTTAGTAATACCCTTAATTAATTGTAGCTAAAGGCGAAATCTTTCGGCCCCGGCCCGACAGAAATTGATGGAGGAATTAAATTATGGTGACTCAACGGTCCACTAGGTGGGAGGAACATTGTCTGGTGCCCACAGAGAACTATCCCCCCACATTGGAGGGATGAAACTCCCACACTGCGGCTGTCAGGACTCGAACATGCGTCCTTGTAGCAATCTGCCACCCAGGAACCAGTTGAGCTGCCCATGCGGACAACTGGTTTAACTAATTGACTTATCCACTTACAGTTAAACATCAATAAATGAATGTTCGATAAACGAATAATCTCGCCAAATGAATAATTTTCTCCAGTCCCAACTCTTTATAATATGTTCAAATTTTCTTTCGATAAATGAATAATTTCACTAAATGAATATTTTTCTCTGGTCCAGATCATATTCATTTATCGAGGTTTTACTGTCCGTTTGATTTTTTGAATTATGTTTGATAAAATATTGACCGTTTTATGTTTTGTCTGTTCTATAAATATTGTCCTCTTTTTGACTCCTTTTAAATATTAAAAAAATATTAAATAAATAAATATGATGAGTTGTACTAATTTCGATTTACCCTTACTTTACAATTGAAACCTCAAGGATTTATTACTAAAATGAAGACAATCACAAAATTGTAGCAAAATATTCGGTTTAATTATCTTCAGTTCAAACTTTGATGGACTGTGGGGTTTGGCAGAGAGCAGCTTATAGAATTTCAATTCTCCTATAAGTGCCAACGGCGGCTGCCAACCTTCTTCTGGTCATTAATAGTATAAACTATACCGAAATAGGCCTCCCCTTTTTAAATCAAATACTATCATCCGATGATGATGAGGTATATATATGTAGGGGTGGAAAAATATACCGAAATGTCGAAATATCGAATTTACCGTATCGAAAAATTATCGAAATTACCGAAAATTTTGGTATACCAAATTTTCGGTACGATATGGTGCCGTATCGAAAATTTTCGGTACGGTAACGGTATGAAATTTTTTTATTTTCGGTATATACCGAGATACCAAAAAAAATTCGGTATTTCAATATATATATCAGTTCGGTATTTTTTTATTCGGTATTTCGGTATATATCGGTATATCAAGATTTTTTTCGATATTTTGGTAATTTGGTATTTCGATAAGTTCGGTATACACCGATACTGACATAAAATTCGGTATACCGAAATTTCGGTACGGTATCGGTATGGACTGAAAGCCATACCGAAATTTCGGTATACCGAAACTTTCGGTACGGTATCGGTATGAATTTTGTTGTACCGAAACTTTCGGTACGGTATACGGTATCGACAAAAAAATTCGACACGGTACGATATACCACCCCTATATATATATATATGCAAAAAAAAAAAAAAAACAGCTCATACTGGGCTTACATTGCATATACTGTGACTTGAATGTTGCCCACATGATTTTCTTCAGTGACTTCTCAGATAATTTAAATATAAATCAACTCTCTCTCTCTCTCTCTCTCTCTCTCTCTATATATATATATATATATATATATATATATACATAAAGAAAATTTCTATAATATTTAGGCACTTGTATAGAGATGATATACAATAAGAGGTATTTAAAATTTTCTTAAGAAACATTTGTCCGTCTTTCATTTATCACTTGCCTCAAAATGGGGCTCGGAGGGATAGACAAAGATAATAGAGGACGCGGAAGAGAGCTGCAAACCAGCAGAGTATCTCACTGAGGTCAGTGTAACTCGTGGAAGCTGGAGTGACCCTGAGCCCAGAGGTACAAGCATGTAACTCAGAACATGAGATGAGCTCGGCAGTACAAATATCGTATCGCTGTGGGGCCCGGACAATACAAAACTTTGTGAATCAGATACCGAGCATTTGATCTCCTGGACCAACTCCGTGTGATTATTAATTTTAACAGAATACATGAAGGGATTTCCAAGAACGGCATGAGACGGGCATTCTAAACTCACGACCAGAGGAGGTAGCTCGACATTCACATCAGGAAGTCTGTGTTTCGTAACTTGAGACTGAGTGATAGCAGTACAAGAATCAGACTGATCCCCTACTGCCACTGAATGCCCCCTCTGCCATCTCAGACTAACAGCACCAATTTTCAGCTTACTACTACTATTCACATTAGGGAGGACGGTGAAAACCTTCTTGAACTCTTCTCCTGGGACATGATCAACAGGTTCTCCAAATTCTTCATGCTGAGGTTGTACACTGCACGAACCATTATTCTCTTCCGACTCAATAGATATGGACAGCAATCTCAGTGGCACCTCCGAACAATTCTTGGCACTAATTATGAGCATAGTTAATTCATTTAGAGCTAGTGATGGTATCTGATCAGGTTCAGGAACTGACTTGATCTTCGACAGCAAAAGAGGATCCTTCCTAAATGGAAGCATGTACCGATGGCTGATTGCAACAGCAGTTTTGCCTTCAATCTGCAAGCTTTTATGTATGTGCACTTTCTGTACACTAGGTTCGCCATTCCGAGGATAGTAACCTAAGGAGACATAAAGCATGATAGGTTTAGGACGATTCCACTTAATTTTGAGTTTACAGGACCACGAGTCCCCCACATCTAGAGATGGAACAGAAATCAACCCGAAAGATGGCTGAATTTTCTGTATATTATTAGGAGCTTCAGACTGATCTTCAGGCACAATGCAAGTCACGTCAACAAGCTCAACATGGAGATTGTCAGCAGAAAAAGTTTCATATTCTCTTGGACTAAGTAGGCCACCTCCTCTTGTATCTACCAGATTAATCTTTAACTCGCCTGAATACACTGCATGTCCTTTAGAAGCAACTGTCACTGGCAAAATAAAGCTTTCTCCGACCAACGCAGGGCCAGATGAGCCAAAGATTAGATCCACTTGTGGGTCCGGTTCTTCAACCTGTATGGCCTTCTGTCCAGAGAATGCCAGACCAAGATCCGTGGTGGGATTAGTTTCCAGGAGGTTTTCGAATTTCCAGAGGGGTATCTCGTTCATTGAGGCTGGACTTTCAGCCCGACAACATATTGTGAAGTGGGGTCCTAATCTTGCAATTATATATATGCATTCGAGCTTTCCACTTTGTTCTGCATTATTCATGATAAAGTCTTATTTTCTAGCAAGGTATATAAGCCACAGGCAGTTAAAACTCAATTGATGCAGTATAGAATAGGACCAACTATATCTGAAGCAGAAAAATTCTTACTTTTTTGCTAGTTTTCACATCAAACGACAAGAATCACGCCACATCAAAAGCAGGACATACATGGTAGCGACATGACGCGATCCTCATTGTTTGATGTGAAAAAACCCTATAGAAAACTGGACTTTCGGTAGAGTGTTTCATTTGAATTTTAATGGTCACTGAATTTTAGTTGGATTATTTTAGTCAAAATCAAACAGGATTACAATTCATTGTTGGAATCCTAGTAGGAATCCCCACTTACGCCTCGTCAAGTATGACATGCATAACCCTCCATCCTTTTGTTACACAAGGTAAAAAATAGAGATCACTATAGAGTTACGTTCCAACTTACCAGATTTTATCTCATATGTTAATCGCAGCCATCTGTTTGTAGCAAGCATCAGATCAGGAGCTGTCTCAACTCTGCGACCTAGTTGTACATTGGAAATTGCGCTTTTGTTTGGCTTCTGGTTGTTCCCAATGATAAAGTTGCATTCAGATTGATTAAATTGCACCTCTAACTGATCAATCTCAACATTTGTCGGCAATTGGGTTCGAATCGATATAGTGATGAGAGACAGCGCACCTGGCTTGACCGTTGGTTGATGAAAAACAACCGAAGCAAGAAGTGCCGCCCTTAGGGGACTCACAAGATCAATTTCAAGATAAAGAGGATAATCACTACTTACTTTGAGGTAACTGTTCTCTTCTTTCAAAGTAAGTTCTAATCTCCCCCTGGCAACCTCAAATGCTTCCTTGTAAATCTTTGCTCTCTGTGAAAGAGTAGCAGGCCCAGCAGGACCACAATATTTAGATGATGGCTCAACAGCATTATTTGTTTCTGGCAGTGCAGCCATCTCAAGTGAATATTCTATGAAATCTTTCACCGAACCAATTCCCCTCGAGCACTCTCGTAAATAACCCAAGACTTCCCACAACGACAGAAGCCAGCCTTCACGTCGATAAAGACTTGCAACACTATCAAATATTTGCTTGGCATTACTGAATTCACTTACTGAAAAATATTCTCTAGCCATCTGGAATCCACAATAGGCAGCTGCCCTCTCAGCTTTTAAGTTACTGTATGCTTCATAAGATCTTTTTAGAAGAGCAATAATTTCAAAGGAATCCTGGAACCTCTTGCCTTCAACAAGTGTATAACGGACATATTCATTATCAGTTAGGCTGCAAACAGATTAATTCACAGCAAACATTCAATACTTCAATAAAATGTTTGAGGATAATTTAAGCATTTCACGGGGATATGAAGGGAAAAAGATAGTTGGGCATGTTGAACTCACGATTGCATCATGTCAGTGTCCTCGCGCTCAAGTAACCTAGCAAACTGACCATGATACACAGAGGCAACCACAGAATCAGCACTCCTATCAGTTGGACCAACATCTTCGGACATAGATAGTGCAAATTCCAAACATATATTTTTTTCCTTGAGGTAGCTAGCTGCCAACTGTTTCAGGATTTTCAAAAATACGACTGGAAGAGATAACTCATCACTAATAAATACATTTTATAAGTTTGAAAAACTACCTGATAATAGTAAGCTGGATGTAATTCCCATTCTGTTGGTTTATCTGCAGGAACTGAGCCCATACTTGGAGAAGGCATAACATTGGCCGAGCTCGTCTCCAATAGTTGAGCAAATACCAAATGTTGCCTGCTTAACCATTCCCAGTGAAGAAAAATGACTTCGGGCGCTCCCTCAAGTCTCCTATAATTAGCAGTGTGCTGGCGGAACCACGCAATTGCTTCTACAACTTTTCCACCATGTAGCAATAATGTTGACATCTTAAAATGCAGTTGTTCAGCGATAGTCTTGATCTCAACTAAGCGTTGGATCGGGGGCATTCTTGTTGACAATCCAATCATCTGTGTACAACCAGAATGCAAATGAAAGGCATGCATAAAGAAATTAAACATAGAAGAGTGCAGATATGTTATCATAAACTTTTTTATTCAAACTCCATTTTTAATTAACTTCAAAATCAGAGTTCAACTCTGGCATTCTTGTGGAAAAGAGGGCAAAGGCCATAAAAAGTGATAAATCGTAATGAGAAAGGAGCCACAAAGGGAAAGACCCTGCTTCTTTTTATAATCCCAGGTGTCTGACCAGCATACTAATTAGACAAAGAGGTTCTAAAATACCAAGATTTTACCCATTCTCAACACATACCTATATTGAGAATTTGTGTCGGGAAAATATTTTGCTTTTTTCTTATATGGTTTTCAGAAATTTATAGAGGTCATATTTAGGAATATATTTTTTTCTTATCCTTAAAAGGTACAAATCAAGAGGTCTTTAGGAATTTACAAAGTCCTGGGAAAGCTTCCAAACTATAGTTTTCTTACAATTACACTTTTTTAGGCAAATTTGCGTGTTTCTTAAATGTATTGAGTATTCCGTGTTGATCCATGCATCAGATCTCATCAACCGCACCTTAATCCAAACTTTATTGATATGAAGATTGTAGTGTCAATTAATTGTCTAAAATTAGTTAACACTAAAATTTCATGCAACCAGCAAAGTAGCAAATTTTATGCCGAATGTCCTTTCTGTCGCATCCTTCCATGCATCAGATTTAACAAAGAAAATTAGCAAGACAAATCAAGCTTGGGTGAGTGGCTGATTGAAGAAGTACCTCACGAAGAGCATGATACGCATCCTCATACAGTTTGAGAGCTTCAGGCCAATCTCTTCGAAATTCTGCATATACAGCAACCTAGCATATGATAAGGTGTAAATAGCATAAGAGAAGAAAGGAATTCATGGAGTACCATGAATACATAAAGGACAAGTACAACGCATAACACATTTTATATCATCCAATATGTTGTGTTTATGATGATCAAAGAACACATAATCATGTCAAACACATAAAATCTACACATGCTCAAAGAGTTGATGGTTCCTAACCTTTTAGTTCATAAATAATTAATATTACAGTATACAAAGAGTCGAGAGTAGATATTGGCATGATTCCATATAAAAAATAACAACATGAACAAATTTATACAGATATAATTCGTGGAAACACCATGATTGTACTAAAAAAAACTCAATATTAAAAACTGTAGAAACTGGAAGCTCAGTGATTCGTTGAAGGCAAAAGAAAAAGCACAAGAACAATAGAAGCAACTTACTTTGAAACAGTAACGGACATTTAACTCCAATGAGCTGGAATTTTTCTTTTCAAGACGCACTTTTATTCTTCGTCCTTCATCTCTGTAATATATATTTGCCAGATCTGCAAATGCAGTCCAGAGCCTGCACTGATATAGCTCATCAGGTTTCACGAATCCAAAAGAGAATGAGAAGGAGAGAAGAGAACAGAAAAATAAATATGGGAAAAGAGAAGAACAAGAAAAAGCCTATTGGCCAAAGGAACAAAGCTACGATCTGCATACCATCCCCGAAATTCGGCATTCATGATGTTTATTAATCAGATTTATTCCGAAAAGGTGTTTAATATTGCTTTTCAGACGAAACTGATTTTCTCATGTATTTACTCCAACTAGAAGAGAAAAGTTGCGAAAGATGATGAAAAGGTCAAACAAGAAACTTGAATAAGAGAGCAGCATGCCTGCTTAGAGAATGTTTAAGCTCCAATGGGTCATCCGGTACAAAAACAATAAGGTTCTTAGAATCTACTTCTGCCCGTTTCCGCAAGGCAATCATGCGGTCTTCACTTATGTCATCTGCAACAGAATTTCTCAGATGACAAACTAAATTCCCGAAATTCCCAGTGTTCATTAACTATAACTCAGCATACAGAGTAGACAGCAAGCAAAGAGGTGGGAACAGGAGTAACTAACACTGTTATTTTCATATTTGACAAGGAAGCAAGTTTCTGAGCCTCTTCTTGGAGGAATATTTAGGAAGCAGGAATAAATTAAAGAAGAACAGGCACTATATAACTGACTTTTGACTGTGTTAAATAATGTGAAAAAAATATGACCACCATGCTTTATGTTTTAGGCATATGCATATGTTAAAAATATTAGAGAAACTCTTCCGAGCTTATAGCACAACTGGGTATCCTTTTTTATCTCTTATCTTCTGAATTTGCAATGATAGACCTTTGCTACACCATAATTATTCGTGCAGTAACAAATAGAGGAAAGGTTGCTTTCTAAACGTAGGAGTATATGGCTAAATAACATAGGCGTATATGGCTATATAACATAGGAGTATATACTAAGAAATATGATGCAGAACAACCTGCGTGTGCTCCAGATTATGATTAAAAACAAGCCTGGCTTCACACCGAGGCAACCGTAGGCGTACCTAGGTTTCTTGAGCGCACCCAAGACAATAGAATCACGCAGATTCACACAAGAAAGCAATATTTGCTGAGAAAATTTTTTTTATTCTCCAAAAAACTATCCATAAACTGGACACTCACAAACTTTATATAGCTAACAAAACCCAAACCTCCAAGGAAACCAATTCCTTAAAAATAGGAAACTAAATCCTAGACTCAAACTAATCCTTTATGGATCTGGACTCTGCATAAAAAAGACTCCTAAATCAAAAAGGAGTACTATTCCCAGCAATTAACTAAATTAATTGAATAACTAAAATACTAAATTAACCCTGCATCAGAAACAAAAAAAATCAGATCTTAATTAATTACTCCAACGCCCAAGTCGGCTCCATATCATCATAGGCATCCCAGACCAGAGCTTGAGTTTTGGAGGCATCTTTCCCTCGCCTTTTGTATGTCTCTGTTGCCACTTGTTTCTATCATCTCTCCCCGGCTTGAAAGAACTCGACTTTGGCGAGTTAAAGGCGTGAAACTGGTCATAAAGCTTAGGGTTAAGATGTTGGAACTCTTGATCGGTAACCCATGTGCATTCTGAAAATGGACGCCCCCTCCACTTAACAAGAAACTTTTGGTAACCACCTCCTCGAGTTGAAACAAGCTGCTGATCGACAATATCTTCAATTTCTTCCGCTATTCTTGGAGCTAGTGGTAAACGAACATTGTTATGATCATTTGTATCATCCTTGTCATGGTCACAATATAGAGTCAGGTCTTCAACATTGAACACATTGCTAATACCCATATCAGTTGGCAAGTGAAGTACATAAGCATTAGAGCTGATTTTCTTAAGGATTTTGTAAGGGCCAGCACTTTTGGAGTGAAGTTTTTTGTATACACCTTTAGGATAACGTTCAGGCCTGATCCGTACCATCACCATATCTCCCTCACCGAAATCAAGGAATCTCCTGTGCAAATTAGCGCGCGTTTTGTACCCTTCATTGCTGAGTGCAATCCTGCATCTAACATCATCATGCAGCAAGCAGATATGTTCAGCAAATTCTTCTGCTTCCGCACTCGGGCGTGCCTCAACAGGTAGTGGGACTAAATCAATAGGCTTTCTTGGTCGTAATCCTGTGACAATTTCAAATGGGTTGCGACCTGTTGTTTTGTTTACCATCGGTTTGAGGATGAAAAGCTGAAGAAAATTTCAACTTTGTATTAAGTAATTTCCATAAAGTACGCCAAAAGTAACTCATAAACTTCACATCACGATCAGATACAATTGTAAGAGGTAATCCATGAAGTCGGACAATTTCTCTGAAGAACAACTTTGCTATGTGTAAGGCATCAAAAGTTTTAGAGCACGGGAGAAAGTGAGCCATCTTGGAGTAGCGATCCACCACAATGAATATTGCGTCATGCCCTCTTAATGTTTTTGGCAATCCAAGAACAAAATCCATGCTTAAATCTTTCCATGGTTCGTGTGGTATTGGTAAGGGTGTGTACAAACCAGTATTTTTCTTCCTTCCCTTGGAAATCTGGCAAGTGCGACATCTAGAAAGCAACCCTTGCAACATCACGCTTTAAGCTTGGCCAATAGTAATGATCTTCCACCATTGCAGCATCTTGTCTCTCCCAAATGACCACCGCACCCCGAATGTAGTTCTCGAACTACCTCTTCCCGTAAAGAAGTATTTGGCAAGCATAAGCGGGTTCCTCAAACAAATAGCCATCATGTAAAGAGAAATCAGATGGTTTGACGTCTGTCCCGACATCAATTCAAAGATAGATAACGCCGAAATCTCTGCACAATGGATAATCTCTTTTGAGTAAATCAAAGCCTACTACTTGCACTGACATCGATGAAAGAAGATGCGCCACTCGACTAAGCTCATCCGCTGCTTTATTCTCCACTCCCGCCTTGTGTTTGATAACAAATGCGTACTCTTGCAAAAATGAAACCCACTTTGCACGTCGGTGATTCAACTTTCTTTGGGAATTTATGTATTTTAATGCTTCATGGTCTGAATAGAGTAGAAACTCCTTGGAGATAAGATAGTGTCGCCAATACCGCAATGCTTGCACTATCGCATAGAATTCCTTATCATATGTAGAGTACCTTTGTTTTGCCTCATTCAATTTCTCGCTGAAGTATGCTATAGGGTGGCCTTCTTGACTTAGTACACCTCCAATCCCAACATTAGATGCATCACAAGCCACTTCAAACAACTTTGAGAAGTCGTAAGCGCAATACAGAGCATTGCTCATCCTGTTCTTGATTTCTTTGAACGCTTCGTCGCCCTTGTCCAATGTAATGCTCCTTGCTTCATGCAACTGCTATCGCGCCATTATCTTCTTTGAAATTGTGTATGAAACGTCGGTAGAATGTTGCCAGGCCATGAAAACTCCGAGCTTCACTAATTGAGTGGGAATCGGCCGATCACGAATAGCTTTTACTTTTTCGATCGGCCTCTATGCCTCTAGAAGAAATCACAAAGCCCAAGAATACTACTTGGTTACTCATAAATGAACATTTCTTCAAATTGGCATAAAGCTTTTCTTGGCGAAGAGTTCTCATGACTTGTCATGCAGTGATCCAAATGTTCTTCCTTGTTCTTGCTATAAATTAAGATATCATCAAGTATACCACCAAAAATGACCAATAAAAGGTTGAAGTACTGTCATAAAACGCATGAATGTGCTAGGTGCATTTGAGAGTCCAAACGGCATGACAAGCCATTCATAGAGGCCATCTTTGGTCTTAAATGCGGTCTTCCATTCATCCCAGTCGACCACGATTTGGTGATACCCACTCTTCAAATCGATCTTTGAAAACACCATCGAACCACCATCATATCCAAAGAAATCATCTAGTCGAGGAATTGGGAACCGATATTTGTGATGATCTTGTTAATAGACGGCTGCCGACACACATACGCCAAGTTCCATCTTTTTGGCGTAAGTAACGCCGGTACACCACATGGGCCGAGGCTTTCACGAATAAACCCTTTGGCTAGCGGCTCTTCCACTTGTCTCCTAAGCTCGCATGTTCGTAGGTTCATGCGATATGCCGGAAGGTTAGGTAATCGAGATCCCGCACAAAATCTATCTCATGTCAATGTTGCGCAGAGGAGGAAGCTCATTTGGCAGCTCTTCAGTGCTACATCGAAAAGTCATTCAACAATTATGAACTTCCGGAGACAGTTCACTAGTTGCCAACTTAGAGTCCTTGTTGCGTCTTATTACTACAAGAATTATCACATTACTATCCTGCTCTCTTTTAAAAGAGATTTCTTTGTCACGATCTCTGGAGAAACTTTTTTATTTCCAATGGACATTTTGGTGAAGGTTCCTTATGTTTGTTAATCTCTGCTTGACCATGGGAACAATGTTACAGAGTTATTCTGATGCGTAAAGCTATAGGTGTTACTTTCTCCATAATGTTTCACTTTTCGGTCATAGAGCCAAGGTCGTCCAAGTAGAATATGAGCAACTTTCATAGGGACCACATCACATAACACAGAATCTTGATAGTTCTTGTATGAGAAAGAAATAAGGCAACGATGAGTTACCGGAATAGTTGAGTTATCAATCCAAGCAAAGTATTCTTCAAGTGCAGCAAGCCAATCAGAAAATACTGTGGGATCGAATTTTCCTTCAAAACTTGGGACATCAGTCTTTACTTTCCTCGTGATATCTCCAGCCGTATCACGTGGTTCAAAGCGACCCCTTTCCAACAATTCTCTAGCCCAATCGCTTGCGGGTTGGACGTCCTCCTCTTTGACCTCGATCACCTCTTCTTTCCCTTCCTCCGTCTTTGGGCAACTCGCCGATCTTCATGACCAGCTTGTTCACCTTCTGGATTTCTTTGGTATTTCACCATTATGAACAGACTTCATCTCGATTCTCTTCCACACTCCACCTTCCCGATTTACGCCTTCTATAACGTCAACGCGAATAGATAAATTGTCTAAGTCGCTCGGATCTCAAGAAGGATTGCATCCTCTCGTTATTAGAAAGCTCCTCTCTGTATGGTCTTCCGTAACGAGTAGTCATGATCTAACGTAGGCTCGATACCAATTGATGCGGAACAACTGCGTGTGCTCCAGTTATGATTAAAAACAACAAGCCCGGCTTCACACCGAGGCAACCGTAGGCGTACCTAGGTTTCTTGAGCGCACCCAAGACAATAGAATCACGCAGATTCACACAAGAAAGCAATATTTGCCGAGAAAATTTTTTTATTCTCCAAAAAACTATCCATAAACTGGACACTCACAAACTTTATATAGCTAACAAAACCCAAACCTCCAAGGAAACCAATTCCTTAAAAATAGGAAACTAAATCCTAGACTCAAACTAATCCTTTATGGATCTGGACTCTGCATAAAAAAGACTCCTAAATCAAAAAGGAGTACTATTCCCAGCAATTAACTAAATTAATTGAATAACTAAAATACTAAATTAACCCCGCATCAGAAACAAAAAAAATCAGATCTTAATTAATTACTCCAACGCCCAAGTCGGCTCCATATCATCATAGGCATCCCAGACCAAAGCTTGAGTTTTGGAGGCATCTTTCCCTCGCCTTTTGTATGTCTTGAGTGGCTGTTGCCACTTGTTTCTATCAAAATAAGTTTAAGCTTCCGGTAGATATAAGAACAAAATATAGTATCCTTTCATAAGGGATATGGCCCCTTATAATATTAAGATGGAAGTAGATAATAAAACTAAAGATCCATGACCAAACTGAAGCAGACATAGGATATCTCTCCAACAATACAATCAGTGGTTAAGTCTTATAATCAACAGAAAGGGAAAGTGCAGATATAAAAATTCACGTCAGGAAATACGTATTCTCACAGTCAAGCATATATGTGAAGTGTAGTAAGAATCGAAACTCTCTGACCTTTATGACCTGCTTGACAGACAACCACAACCACCAATTTGATGTTTCTCCCACGAATCATGGCCCTGCCAATGAATGGATTTCACAAGATAATAATAGTCAGTTGTTACTTAAATGGAGTAATGCCACCATTTCAATTATCAAACGAAAAAGAGGACGCGTACTTGAGATTTTCGAGATCGGTGCAGACCTGGAGCCACTGGGCGGGGTCACCGGAGACATCGGAAGAGCTAAAAAACGCTGCAACAACGGCAGGGATTCTAGTCCGGTGCTTTGAAAGCCAATCTCTCCTGATAATACCGCCAACATGCTCAGAATTCTCCGTGGGAGGCTTTTTCTGGGGGATCACGGATATCTTAGAGAAATCGGGTAATGCAATTGTGTTCATAGGAGGTTGCTGTGAGTGGAGGTGCACCGCGATTAAACCGTGCACCTCTGGACACCCCACCACACACGACAAAGCTACCGGCGGAGTGCGGAGCTCCTCTGGATATTCCTCCATTGATGTTGAATTGAATCGAGTTTTGCTTGGATTAGGACTAGAAGAAGACTGAAGCCGAAAGCATCCTGTTCGCGGTGTGAAACAGGAACTGGTACAGGCTTATGGGCTTGCCGGTTTCATTTCATTGTTCGATGGGCTACATATGACTTTGCCAAATATGTTTATATTATAATTATTCTTTATTAGTACTTGTTTATTAAGGATGATTTGGGTCAAGTGTTAGTGAACGGTGTGGCTATTAAGGACAGGTGGAATGTGTATTTTTTGATCTTTTCAATGAGGCTAGTGGTAGTGACTCGGTGGTGCAAGGAGTTAGTCTATCTTCTGCCCGTTCGTTTAGTTTCTGTGAGAGCATCAGCAAGGAGGAAGTAAAGGGTGCCCTAATGAAAATGGGTAGAGCTAAGGTTGTAGGCCCGGATCAGATCCCTATTGAGGTGTGGCTTTGTCTGGGGGAAGTCGGAGTTCAGTGGCTAGCAGAGCTGTTCAACATCTTCCTTAGATGTTCTAAGATGCTGACGGAGTGGAGACATAGTATTGTCGTGCCGTTTTTCAAGAACAAAGGCGATGCTCAGAGTTGTAGTAACTATAGGGGTATTAAACTCCTCAGTCATACTATGAAACTTTGGGAAAGAATGGTGGAATGTAGGGTTAAAAGAGAAGTTGAGATCTCAGAGAACCAATTTGGCTTCATGCCGGGGAGGTCCACGACTGAGGCCATTCATCTCGTCAGACGCCTTATGGAGAAGTTTCGAGAGCGGCGTAAGGACCTCCATATGGTGTTCACAGATCTAGAGAATGCTTATGATAGCATTCCACGCGATGTTATTTGGAGGAGCCTAGTAGAGAGGAGGGTGTCGTTGCCGTTCGTTAGGGCGATCCAAGACATGTACTCCCAAGCTAGGACGTGCGTTAGGACCCCAGCTGGTGACACCCAGTATTTCCCGGTTGAGATAGGGCTACACCAGGGATCGGCGCTAAGCCCTCTTCTCTTCGCTCTGATCCTTAACGTCATTTCACGGGGGATACAAGATGGCGTCCCGTGGTGCATGCTTTTTGCTGACGACATTGTGTTAGTGGCGGAGTCGAGGAGGGAGGTGAACTCGAAGTTGGAGCTATGGAGGTCTAAGTTAGAATCCAGGGCTTGCGAGTGAGCCGATCTAAGACCGAGTATCTCTGGTGTAACTTTAGTGGTGAGGCCAACGAGGAAGATGTAGAGGTAATGATTGCGGATCAGATCGTACCCCATACGGATAAGTTCAAGTATTTGGGTTCGATCATTCAAAAGGAAGGTGAGTGTGAAGATGATGTCACTCATCGCATCAAGGCGGGGTGGCTAAGTTGGAGAGCAGCGACAGGGGTCCTGTGCGACAAGAAAGTCCCTCTAAAGTTGAAGGGTAAATTCTATAGAGCGGCAATTCGACCTGCAATGTTGTATGGCTCCGAATGTTGGGCGATGAAGAAGTCGCTTGAGAGCAAGTTGGAAGCGGCTGAAATGAGAATGTTACGTTAGTCGTGTGGTCGCACAATATTAGATAGAATCTCGAACGGGGTCTTCAAGAACGCGTTAGAAGTGGTGCCCATTTCAGCAAAAGTTAGGGAAGGGAGATTGAGATGGTTTGGCCACGTCCGCGGGAGGCAGGCATCTGCTCCGGTGAGGAAGGTCGAGAGTTTATTGGCTGTCCGAGAGAGGAGGAGAGGCAGACTGGGGAGGGCGTGGGAGGAGCAGCTTAGATTAGATTTGAAGGCCTTAAACCTTTCCGAGACCATGACTGTTGATAGGTGCGCTTGGAGGCGCCAGATCAGAGTTGTGGATTCTTTAGTTGGGAGTGGTGTTGTAGTTGAGAGCCTCAGGGTTGAGTTGTCTCGGTTAGCTTTGACCTAGAGCATTGCATTTTTACTTTTATTGTATATTTTATCCTATTGCCTTTTGCGTGTGGTGTATTTTTGACAGGGAGCTGTGCGCGGAGTCAACCTCTCTTCTGTTTGAGCAACGTTCATCGGGAGTGAAGTAGCCAAATTCCTCTTAGGCCAGTCCCATGTGGATTAAGCCATGGGCTCAGGTATGGTATTGAGCTTTTTCGAATCATATGCTTCTCTTTATATTTTTCACTCAATATTTTACTGTGCACTAAGCTGTGGGTCTACACGGAAACAGCCTCCTACCGTAATAAGTAGGGGCATGGTATGCGTACATCTTACCCTCCCCAGACCCTGCTCTGAGCAAGATATACTGGGTATGTTTGGTTTGGTTTGGTTTTATGTTCCTTGTCCACACACTAAAGACGTCTTATGTGATCAATTATTTGAATGTTTGATGGCCTTATTGGAATTCTACTTTGAGAAGATCTTCGGAGAAAGTGCATCGGTTAAAGTTGACCACGTTCTAGGTCTTTGTTATTCTTTGCTTAAGGAGTACCATCAAAAGACTGTCGTAGATAATTAGTGCAACTCTGATTCATGTGCTACATGTTCTAGTTCTATTTCTAATTCGGAAAGTGCATCACAATATGATTTACTCATTATTACTAAAAAGTAAAAGAGGGTGGACTATATAAAAGCTGAGTTGGAGCTTTATTTGGAAGAGGAGGTCGTGCAAAAAGTGATGTATTGACTTGGTGGAAGGTAAATGAGCTAAAATATCCTACATTGCAATTTATGGCTCGAGATTTCTTAGCTGTTCCAGCATCATCAGTTGCATCCGAGTCTGTGTATAGCACCGCTGACATGTTGGTAAGTCCGCATCGCAATAGGCTTAATCCCGAAATAATAGAAGCTTTAATGTGCACAAAATTGGTTCTGGGCTACCGAAATGCAAGGTAATGACATGTTTTTATATGATTTAATACTTTAGTGAAGCTTTACTGATTTAATGGTGAACTTGTCAAAATTTCAGGTGAGGCGTCTACTGGATATACAACTATATACAAAGATTTGAAATTGAAAGATTCATGTATTACATGCGAGGTAATTATAACTGTTCAAATTAGTAAAGTTTAATGTTTTACTGTTTCTAATTTGCATTCTTTTTTTGTTGGTATATCTTAGGCATGAAAGTCAGACCAGACTATGCTGATGTGCCACAAAGATTAAAGATCAGGTCCAATATACCGTTTACCTGCTTGTTATTTTAAATACATCTATATTTTGTATGTTCATGGCATTGCTTGACAAATGGTAGAGCCATTAGATATTTAAAATTAAGATTATTTTTTTAAAAATAGATGCTCGAGGGGACCAGGCATGCTACTTTTTTTAGTGTCTTATTTGGTTACGATTTAAAAAGTTTGGTGGTATTTAACTAATATATAGTCCAGATCGTAAGAAACTCTTTTTGATTGGCAATTTAACTAATATTTAGTTACGATTTCAAAAAGTTTGATCAATTTAATTGGTACATATAACTGGTCAACAATGATCATACATAATGAACTTTTGTACAAATAACTTAGGGTCCGTTTGGGGTGGTTGTGAGTTTTTGGTTTTTGATTTTGAAAGTCGATTTCAAAACCAAAACATGTTTGGGTAAAATGGTGCTGAATTGGTTTTTTCATTATTTTCAAAACAGTTTTCCATCAAAACACAAAACCAAAAAAAGAGGTTTTCTAATTTCAGTTTTTGTTTTAACATTAACACGCCATCACCAACCATCACTTCAACAACCACCGACTACCATTTTAACCACCGTTGACCACCATTTCGGCCACCGACCACCACTCCAGCCACCACCAACCACCACCATTTCGGCCACCGACCACCACTCCGGCCACCACCAACCACCACCATTTCGGCCACCGACCATCACTCCGGTCACCACCAACCACCACTCCGGCCACCGACCACCACCACCTGACCACTGTCAATTACTACTTTGACCACCACCTCTCAAACCACCATCGACCACCTTTCCGGCCATCGCCGACCACCTCCCTGGCCACCGCCGAAGAGCTCTCCGGCCACCGCCGAGCACCTCTCCGGCCACCGCCGAGCACCTCTCCGACTACCGCAGAACACCTCTCCGGCCACCGCCCAACACCTCTCGGGCCACCGCCGAACACCTCTCCGACCACGGCCCAACACCTCTTCGGCACCGCGGAACACCATTCTAATCACGGTCAACTACCACTTTGACCACTGCTGACGACCACTTTGACCATCGCCGATCACCATTCTCACCACCGCCGACCACCACTCTGACCACCGCCGACCACCACTCTAGCCACTGACGACCACCACTCCGCCCACCGTCAACTACCACTTGATACCACTATTATGTTCATGTTTTAAACTATAGTTTTTATTTTTGGAAGTTTCTTAACTCATAACTTAGTCTGATTTTGGGTTTTGAAAATTTTAAAACTCAAGAGAAACTGGTTTTGGTTTTTGAAAATTTCAAAACAGAAAACAGAAAACCACCCCAAACATGGCCTTAGCAAATGGAGTTTTAGTTTTGTTTTCATGTTAACAACTTGTATATATACCGGTCCCAACATATGATTCAAGACACCTTTGATTGGCTTTATGCTTTATCACTTTAAACCTACGAGATTTAAGTGTACTCATCACTTTTGTTCTAATGTATTATTACAGGATTTTGGGCTATTTTAATCTCTGCCGTGCAAGGAAAAGGAATCAAGGATCCCTGCTGCAGTGCTGCTGATATGAATTTCTTGTAGCTTATTTTGTTATTCTTGGGTGTAAACTGTACTGGATTTTTTTGTAAACTGAATTTTGCTGAACTATGCTTGTAAACCTGAGATGTTGGATCGAATATTGCCGTATTTTATGAGTTCTGCTTCTGCAAACTGAATAATTGATGTTAATATATGGATTTCATTTATGGGTTTCGGATAATATCTAAATCCAATCCAAAAATTTCGGGCTTCGGATAATATCCGAATCCAATCAAAAAAAATTTGGGTTTCGGATATATCTGAATCCAATCCGAAATTCGTTGGATAAGATTTGGATATTAATTTTCGGGTATCTTTCGGGTTTCGAATCGGGTTCAAGTAAGACATAAATTTTTTGGTTTGGATGATATTGCCATATCCGAGCCTATCCGACCGGATTCTCATCCCTAGTTTTCAGCACATTTTTATAACATCAAAATGGGTAAAGTGGTGAAGACATGATAAAAGCGAAATGTATTTATTTGTTGGTGGGATCAAAATTGAAAAAATGCGCCAAGACGCACTAACCCCAACCAACTGCACAAATTAGAAAAGAAAATCGCACAAACACACCCTACCCATCATTGCCATCAAGAAACCACCACTCTTTCACACACACACACACACACACACACACAGAGAGACGCATACAGTGTCCATAAGCACAGCAGTATTGCTCACTTTTTTCTAAAATCACCATTACAAATTAACAGAGGGTTTTGTTCATTTTTCTTTCCTTCTTAAGCGTTTTATTCTTTTCCTCTATTACTGTTTATCTCTGGTGGTTGTGACTAGTGATGATCTTCCGGTGCTGGGCTGTTGTTTTTTGAGTTTTTTTACAGAAAAGGTGAACGTTTCTGGTCTTCCTTTTGTGTTATTGTGTTTGGTTCATGTCCGATGGGGAACTGCTGGTGTGGGTGGGGCACTTCATTATTCAGAGTCTCATCCAATGCAAAGTCTGGTCAGTCTCTCTCTCTCTCTCTCTCTCTCTCTCTCTCTCTCTCTCTTTCTTTTAAGGTGGTTGTTGTTTATGATACTTTTTGAACATACTAAGCTGTTATAATTTGATGAGTATTGAATATGTTTGCCGGATATAGTTTTTCTTTTTTAAGGTTGATTTATTTTTAAAATCTTGGCTAATTTGTTCTTTGCATGAATTTATATACACAGATACAACATAGCTAGTACTATCAAGTTCTATAATTTTGTTTTTCTTGTCGTTGTCGTTAGTTCTTTACCGACTTTTAATTTACAGCTCCCGTAGAATCTCCTAAGGATCACAGGAGTTCATCACAAAAAGCGTCACAATCCGCCGGTAAACTACCATCAAACCCTGAAGAAGTTGAAGACCTGCGTCGCTCGACAGCAGCCAATCCGCTAGTCGCATTCACATTCGACGAGCTAAAGACCATGACTCAAAATTTCAGACAGGATTACATGTTGGGTGGGGGAGGATTTGGAAGTGTCTACAAAGGCTACATTACTGAAGATTTACGACAGGGCCGCCTTCAGCCGATCCCTGTGGCTGTCAAGGTCCACGATGGAGATAATAGCTATCAAGGTCATAGGGAATGGCTTGTAAGTAAATTAACATTTCAAAACTACTCTACACGCATGCACCTTCATTTCGGATTAGCTATATATATATATATATATCGATATTTCTTTCTTTTTTTTCAGCTGACTCTCTATGTGGTACTTTAATTAGGCTGAGGTGATATTTTTGGGACAGCTTTCTCATCCAAATTTAGTCAAGTTAATTGGATATTGCTGTGAGGACGAACATCGAGTTTTAATATACGAGTACATGGCACGTGGTAGTGTCGAAAACAATCTGTTTTCTAGTAAGTGTGAATTTCTTACTCATTTGAAGAGTCGTCGGTCGACATCCGTATACAACACACACATACTTTGAGGCACACTATACTATAGTTCTATTTCTACTTAGTCTCGAATATCATCAGCACAGCATACACTAAACATATTCCATCATCTGTGTTAGCTGCATATGTGTCATGGTGTGTTTTTAATATAAACCCACCCTTAATTAATTAGATACCTATTATTATTATATATATATATATATACTTGCTGCAGGAGTATTGCTTCCCCTTCCCTGGTCCACTAGAATGAAGATAGCATATGGTGCAGCTAAAGGACTTGCTTTTCTGCACGAAGCACATAAACCTGTCATCTATCGTGATTTTAAGACATCCAACATATTACTGGACCAGGTTTGATAATTAGTTACTCGAGAACTCCAAAATTCAATATAGGCTCTGAACATAATAACCTCAATTTATATATAAATCATCATTTTTTGTATCCATTTCGATTTATATACTATATAATAGGACTACAATGCGAAGCTCTCTGATTTCGGACTAGCCAAGGACGGCCCAGTAGGAGACGAGTCCCATGTTTCCACTCGCATTATGGGAACATATGGTTATGCAGCACCTGAATACATAATGACAGGTGTTAGTCATGAGTCCTATTAATTTGCTCTTGGCTAATTATAATATTTCTGAGTGTGTGTTTTGATTATTATATTGACTGGTCAGGCCATCTGACTCCGATGAGTGACGTATATAGCTTTGGAGTCGTACTGCTGGAGATTCTGACGGGGAGGAAATCTCTGGATAAATCGAGACCAGCTCGCGAACAGAATCTGACCGACTGGGCTGTGCCGTTGCTTATGGAAAAGAAGAAGTTGCTTAACATTATTGTGGATCCAAGACTGGAGGGTGACTATCCTACCAAGGGTGTCCATAAAGCAGCCATGCTCGCTTATCATTGTTTACATCGGAACCCGAAAGCAAGGCCTCTAATGCGAGACATTGTTGATTCCTTGGAGCCTCTCCAGGTGTCTACTTGTGATGATCTTAATTTGGACCACCACACCAGCTCCACCACCACCATCTTGACCGTTAGCTCATCATGAGAGAGAGAGAGAGAGAGAGAGAGAGAGAGATGTTATTTAGTTTTTGGTTTGTGCAAGCTGCAGCCGGCCTACCTCAATATCTTAACACCATTGTTTCCAATGGCGCCAAAGTCTCCTTATTCTTTGGTTCTGAATTATAATGGAATAAAACAAAATGACTCACGAAACTGGCTGCACTTCTTTTTCCCATGAAGTACTAGTCATTTCATGCAATTCTCGATGCAATTTTTATTTTGGATCATCCGGAAACAGCCTCTCTGTATTAAGACAGGGGTAAGACTGCGTACATCCGATCCCCCTTACCCCGCTTTTTGCGGGAGCCGTTGAGGCATTGGGGTTATGTTGTTGTTGTTGTGTTGTATCTTCAGTAAACTTTTCATCCTTGAATAAAACCTAGTTATTATTTGGTCATTAGTTCTTTAGCATTATCATTTATCCCAAACTCCTGTCCCATTCATGTTTCTGTAAATTTGAAAAAAATTATGTTTGATCATTTAACCACCAAATCCAAATGGGAGTTGGAGTTTTGAGCACATCAGCTTGTTACATGTTTGAGAATCTAGGCATAATTACAGAACCTGCCTTGAGATTTGGGGTAGTTCCACAAAAGTATCTTAATTTGTTGAAATGTTTACAATTAGTCATTAGCATTAAGACTAAATTAAACCTCAAAAAGTCATTTTTCTTGAGAACCTCTCTCTCTTAAATTTTTATAAGTAATCAAAATATCTATTGAATATGGTAGTAGAGCATATTTTCTCTACACGTGCAAGCCTAACGTCCACGATGTTTTAACTCCGCGTCACCAAGTTAAAAAGTCCACACTGTAAGTCTTGAGTCTGGCTACCTGCGAGGGAACATGCTGAAGCAGTAATTCCGCACTGGAAAAATATAAACTTTGCCTTCAATATATAAAGATCCTCATCCATTCTCTTCATTAATAATTGTTTTTTTTCAAATGGAACCTCAAACTTTAACGATATGGAAAGTAGCTGTTGTAATTATTATAGGGTTAATTATGAAAAATGCCGTTGAAGTATGAAACGAAATTAACTTTCAAAATATAGACGCTATAATATGGAGATTTATTTAATTTTATATTTATTTCCTTCATAAATAAAAATAGATGATTGAATAAAAAATAAGTGAATTCGACTCGATTATTATATTAAACGAGACATCATGGCCCGTGCGATGCACGGGCTTTATTCACTGTAAAGCACGGGTACTTTATTTTCGATAATATTGAATATCATATTTATATTACATATTATTTTCAAGACCCGATCGTTCACAGTTTTTGTTTTTCGAGTGAAATTATTCTAAGATAAAACATCTTATTTTTATATAATGTACTACCTCCGTTCTTTTATAATTGCAACATGTGGACTTTCACGTTTGCCAATGCACAACTTTAATTATTAATATCTTCAATTCTTTACTTTTAAAATTATAAGAAGTTGATATTTTGAAAGTATATTTCGAGATGAATCTAACAAGATCCCACATGACTATATTTTTTCATATGTATAAATCTCAAAAGATGGTCAAACGAGAGTATGTGAACAGTGTAATAGTCAACACGTTGCAATAATAAAAGACCGGAGGAAGTATTTAATATCAAGTATGGCCGAGGCTGGGTTATTGACAGGTTAAAATGACTTGTACTCAAAATGTGCAATATATTTATCCATGATACTAACGCCATAAAAAAATTACATGTGCATTTCTTAAGATGGATTATATCTCACTGAATCAAAACATTTGTTCGTGTTTACAGAAATCAATACGAACTACTTTTTAATTAGTAGCTATCATATATAGCTTATTCGGTGGTGCATCCTAGCGTAAATATGTGGGGTACTATATGAGATTGATTTCAAACAATGGGTTCATATATAACATATTAAGATATCGAATTGATATCTATAGAGTGTAGTTACCAAACATGTACGATCATCTAAAATGAATGATTTTTTGCCATTTAATCAAACACTTATTACGTCTACGATGCTACGTATTTGGATTAATTTTTCTCATACATTTTTATACTTTAAAATCTTTATGGCAAATATTATGATTTTTTATTACATATTTCATTCTTACTCCTTAGTTGTTTATATTTTCTAGATGTAAAAAAATTTGCACTCTTAGTTGTTCGTAGAGTATTTCTTTTTATGTAAATAATGTTATTTTGTGTCATGTGCATGTAATTCGTGGTATGTGTGTTCTCAAAACTATATAATCTCAAATTTTTAAATTTGTAAATTTTTAAAATTAGTTAAAACCATCTTTATTTTACTGGGATTAATCAAATTTTTTTTAATGTCTATCATCTTTGCGTTGTCTTCCATTTTGAATTGACATACTTAAATTTACTATCCTTTAAAATTAGAGTTAACTACATTTTTAGTCCTTGTGGTTTGCCGAGTATTTCATTTTCAGTCTAAATTTTTTGAAAAAGTTTTAGGTTTGGTCCAAAAGTGAAAGGATAGTTCCATATTTACCCAATCTGAAAATCAAAATACCATATTTTCCCAAAGCACAATTTTTTAATGCATAAGTACAATGCCTTTAAAGAATTTGTTAAGAAATATGAAATTATTATGTTTAAGTTGAGTATATATAGAATTGCCCCAAAAAGTGTAACATCCGTTTCGGATTTGATCCGAATTTCCTACTTCGTTAGTTTGACTGTTAAATAAGAGGGTATTTTTGTCCTTTCATATTATTTTCTTTAATTTTATTTTATCTATCAAAAGTAACTACTTGTAAGTTGAATCCTCCACCCACAAAAACAAATTTTTTTTTCTCATCACAAAACATATACCACCCTTTCATTTCTCTCGCTAAACCATCATCCACCAACAACCAAACACCGGCCAAAACCACCACGTAACCACACACTTGTCGCCAAACCACCACCAACAAACCTCCATCGCTGGAATCTCGGGTATCCTATACAATGTGTTTCGAGCTTATAAGTAAGTTACAAACTCGGGTTTTGGTTTTGTATTCAGATCTGAATATTTCAGTGGCCGACGGCGGTTATGTAATATCCGTAATTTTGATTCCCGGTAATTTATTTTTTCGGCAAAACTCCGTTTTGATGACTCGCTCATGACCGTTTCGTCATTCTGAGAATGATTAATTCTACACTTTTTGACATCCGAGTTCGTTTCGGTGTCGTTTTGTTGAGTTCCGTGCTTTTTATCGACTTTTCCGCACTTGAGTTCTATTCTTGCGAATCTCGTTCGAAACTGCTGTTTCGAGTTTCCCATAAGTCCGTTTAACTTTGTTAGACGTGTTGTGAACTTCGGTTTGGTTGTTCGATCACGTATCGTGATTTTCGGGCGTTTTGGGCGCCATTTTGTAATTTACCCAAAGTTATGGGTATTCGTATCTGTATTTGTTGTCTCGACCCTTTTCTTGGTCTCGTATGATTAATTATTGCATTATGTTTTCATTTTGGGTCAATGATGTTGTTCGCGAGCTTTTTCGTTCCGTATGTTTTCGGAAATCGAGTCGTCAGATCATGACGGCTGAGCACTGGCCGGACAGGTGCGGCCGGCACGGTCGGAAGTGTTGGGCGCTGGCCGGGCAAGCACGGCAGGAACCGGCGTAGCGCACGCTACGGCCGGAAGGCTGCGCGCGCTAACCGGCAGGTGTAGCGCACGCTATCGGCCGGCCCAACATACGCTATCGGGTCTGGGCAGTGGGGTTCTGAGGTTCTGGACTCGGTTAGGATCGGCAGGTAGCGCACGCTACTGTCGGTCGTAGCGCACGCTAACCGGAAAGGGTAGCGCACGCTGTCGGCCGACTAGCGTACGTTACCTGGGCGAGCTTTTTAGTCCAGAGGTTACTGGACAGGTCGGCTAGCGCGCTAGCTCAGCCGCGCCTAGCTGGCTCAAGTGCATGTCTCGGTCGGCAGGTTTTGTCAGCAGTGTCGGGTTGCGCAGGTCCCGGCCGAATGTGCTCGGCCGAGGCTGCCCGATAGCGCACGCTACCCGGAAGGCTTAGCGCACGCTAATGCCTACTTCTATAAATATGACACAGCAGTCGCATTTTCACTCGTTTTTCATTTCCTTTCATTTCTGTCCGCGGCTGGGGTTTCGGATGTAATACCCGAGATCTTTATTCCGGATTCGTTGGGTTTTATCGGATTGTCATGGTCCTCATCGTAGGAATTTCGTGTCATGTTTGGTTGCGACTTGTTGGGACATGTTTTTAGAGGCATTTCGGATCACTTTGTGAGTTTTTGAGATTTTGTGGTGTAGCGCACGCTAATGCTTGAAGCATAGCGCACGCTACTGCATGGTGTTTAGCGCACGCTACTGAATGTGTAGCGCACGCTAAACCGGCGAGAGGCGATCCAAAGAGCTACCGGATCGGGATCGAGCTTTGTTAGCGCACGCTAAGGCCGATAGCTAGCGCACGCTATCGACCGCTAGCGCACGCTCCTCTTCTTTCTAGCGCACGCTACTCGGTAGGTGCGCTTACGTCTGTGGCTACCGGATCGTTTTGTGACCGTTAGCGCGCTTACGGCCGCTAGCGCACGCTAATTATGTTATACGCGGTTTCTCTCGAGCGTTGACCGTTAGCGCACGCTAATGAAGGGTGATTAGCGCACGCTAATAATCGGCCCGAGATAAATACCGGACAAAGATTAAGTCGTCATTTCCACTTTTCTTCATCCCTTCCGACGGGAGTGAGATCCAGAGGCGAGTAGGACCGATCTTTTTCTTCTAGCTTCATCTTTGAGCGGATTTGTAGATGTTTAACAACATCTAATCGTCTTCTTGGTCCAAATCAAGGTAATCTCTTGTTAGAACCCTATTTTCTTAAATTTGGGGTTTTTCTTGGATTTGTGATTCTTGACCGATCTCATCCGATCGGTTATTTGTTCTTGTTTGTCTTGACCGTAATCTTCAGATTTTGTTAACCGTTCATCGATTTTTATCGCCCGGATCAACGATTCTTGATTTCTTTGAGAATACTTAGATTCTTGTCGTTTTTAGGATCGTTTCGGATTTCGATTAGTGTTATTGATTCGTGGTGATGCTATTTTCGTAGTATTCGTGGGCTGTCGAAGTCTTGATCGTTTTTGGAGGTTCGAAGGTTGCCCGATCGTGCCGTTAAATCGTTTCGTTGCTCGTGATATCGAGGCAAGTATCTTGTCCATACGTTTCATGTTTCGTAGGCGTAATTATTGATAAATGATTATATACGAAACCCAATGTTTAATGAACGTAAAAAGGGATTGGTATGTTCTCGATAAATATTGTCTTTCAACGATAATTCGTGTACTTCGTGAATATATGTGTTCTCGGGATATGTGTGTTGGTTTTGTATGTTGAAAAGATGCTATGACCACTTTGAGTGAGTTTAATAGTCGTAATCCTTTGCCGGGATTACGATTGTTATGTGTATTTGTTCGGTAGAACGTATTGGGTGTGATATTAGTTGATACTCCTTTGAAAGGAGGTTGTGATGTTTAAGTGTTGCTTGGCTTGATATTCTCGCTCATTGTTATGTGATCGTTGATAGTGATGTGCCTCCGGTAGATTGTTGAATCTCCGGATCCATACTTGCTAGTATGGGTCGGGCGTGACCGTAGGGTTATCCAATCTGGGTATGTCTTGCGGGGACTCGAGGTTCGGGGCTTGCTAGCCCGATGCCGAGATAACTTGTGGGGTTATCATCGGGTATGTCTTGCGGGGACTCCGAGGTTCGTGGCTTGTTGGCCCGATGCCGGATAACTTGTGGTTGTGGTATGGAATGGTTCCGTGATCGTTGTCACGAGGACATGTGATTTGGTATGGTTTCCTATTGGGTTATTCACTCGGGTATGATCTACGGGAGCATCGAGGTTCGTGGCTTGTTAGCACGGACGCGAATAATCCTTAGGAACATGTGTTATGTGATTCGGGTCGTGGACCCCGTGGCTTATGATTTGGGTCTTGGACCCGTGTGTTGTGAATTGAGTTGTGAAACCGCGTTTTATTATTGGAATCGTATTTTGGAAAGATGATTTTGGGCCGTGTCCCCAAGTGTTTTCGAAAGACTTGAGAATTCCTTATTTCCAAATGTTTTCAAACCCCCGAGACCGTAAAATATTTTGTATGAGACACATGGTTCTTTTCCTACCTTTTTAAATCAAACTGTTTTGATTAAGTGATTTATCTCGGGAATTATATTCAAGATTTTATATTCTTGAAGAACGTTGTGTATGGCTTGTACTTTTGGTTTTATACTTGCACTAGCAAAACAAAGGAGTTTGCTAACCCCGAGTATTCGGGGTGGATGTCTCAGACAAGGCCCGTGTACTTGCAGTAGGCCGGGAGCGAATCACAGGATCGATACGAAGGATGGTGGGAGACGAAGATACTAATCACGTGAAGACCAATTATAGAGTATTTGGTAGAGTCGTGTTGATTTTTCCTCCGATGTGTTATTTTATCGAGTTATGGAAGTGATATTGTATTCTAGCCCTCGCGTGGTATGTGTTCGGGCAAGGATCTTGTATGTATTGTTCGTGTGTTGTGATATAAGACCATATCGGTCTAATGGTCCTTTATGTAGCCATGTCGGCGATGTGAAGTGATGCATTGTTTTGTATTTAGCTCGGTAGATCCTCGCGGAGAGGGTGCGCGCCGTAATATTCCCGAGTGGTTTGGGGGTGTTACGGAATATGGTATCGGAGCTTTAGGTTGAGGAAACCTAGCCGTCGGGTTGAGTTGTGTGTTGTCGGATCTTGTCTTGTCGGGTTTGGTCCGACCGAGTGGTTTCGCGACGCGTCGTCCGAGTTGTCGGTCGTGATTAGTATCGAGGTGCAACCATCATCTTCGTGCGATCTGTGGATGTAAGTCTCCTACTTTGTTGTGTCTCGTCTATACGACTTTATGTAATTCGGTGTTATTTTGTGGAGTTTAATTGTGCCTCGTGAATATTTATTAAATAATTGTTTGATTCTAGTATTGTGTTGTAATTAAGAGTTGTAAATTTATGCTTGTATATATGTATACATCCTTGTGTGAAATAGTTTTTACAGGAGTGATGTTTTGGATTGGTTACTCAATAAAAGTTTATCAATGTGATATTTCAATTTCAAATGTTTTGGGGAAGTCACGTAAATTCTATTTAAAAATATCCTTCGAGAAGGAAAAATAATTTGATTTTCGTGTGATGACCTCGAGACCAAAGATTTTGAGAATTCAAACTACACATATTATATTTTCATCTTGCATTGAAAATTTTCAAAATTTGATTTTAAATGCTTAAACGAGGTCTACCAATAGTTTACTTGAGACTTGACTTTCGCCTTCAACTTTTTCGATTAAACGATATGTAGTGAGAATGTAAATTGTTGGTGTTTGGATTCGTATGTTGTTGTTTATATGTAACCTTTGGCGTTTGGCATTATTTGATATATGCTCATGAATGTGTTGCTGAATTAGTATAACTAGCGCGCACTAACGTGGCATGGCTAGCGCATGCTAGGTCTCTGTTGAATCATACCCTAACCGTGCAGCGAAGCTCGGAAACTACATTCGCCGTAAGTCTAACTTTTGCGATTGTTAGGTGACCGCTTGAGACGGTACTCCATGTGTGTTGTTCATGAATAACAAGCTGTTGGGTGTGGTTATGTGTAATTTGAACCGTGTTCTTGTCATTGCGTGTGTAAAGTTCAAAGTGACTTTTTGGGTACTTTTACCAAATAGTGTGTGTTTCAAAATGACCTTTCGTATTTGTAAATTTGAATTATTTCGTTGACCCTTTTTCCCAACTCTTTTGGGCGATTTAACATATATTTTGAAACTATTGAGTTTTCGCGTCTACGCCTTGTAATTTCAAACGGTATTTGGTGACGGTATTTGGTATTTGGAAAATGACTTTTGGGGAGTATTTGGAAAGTATTACCGTCATCGGCCTTTCTGGCATTTTGGAACGTTTTCGAATTTCAACTTGGTGAGTTCCGGCGCGGAAACCGTACAAAAAGTGATTTTTGATATAATGGATGATTTCAATTTCATTGCATTTATAAATCGCATAACAACGGTATTATAAATGAAGATTGTTGGTATAATAGTTTGTATATTGTGTTCTAGCTGGAATTAAATGGTAATGTGTATATGATTTAATGATGTTGGATTAAAGACAGAGACTTGAATATCTTGCTATGTGTTATGATCTTTCTTTACCTTAGGTTGTTGTTTGTTAGTATGCCGAGGGGCAGAGGTCGTGGTCGTAATCGTGGCGCTGATGGCCACGGGGATCAGATGCGGAATCGAGAGAATGCCGCTTGGAATGATTTTGGTTTGGGTGTTGCTACTATATTGCAACAAGTAGCGACTCGGATGACTCGATTGACCTGTGGTTCAACGTAGCCTTGACGCGAGCGAACGTTGGTGTAAATCAATGGCTTCGCGAGGTAGTTCGTATGAATCCCCTCGATTCGCAGGTCTTTGCGGATGCGTTGGGTGGGATGGTTGGATTTTCCACTGGGAAAGATTTTCGAGGTGTCGGATGTCTGAAGAGCGGAAGGTACCTATCGCCCGAGACCTTCTCGACAAGGATCCGCTAATTGGTGGGAAGGTTAAACCTCGTGATCGTGATGTCACGTGGGCGGAGTTCCAAGCATTTATGGAAGCCGAGTTACGTCCGAAACCGATTAGAGAGCAGAGGATTCGCGAATTCTACTTGGCGTAACCGCAAGATATATCGGTGTCGCAAGCTATCATTGATTATAGCAAACAACTCGCTTATGTGCGAGACCGGTGAGAACCGAGGAAGAGAGAATCCTCCACTTTGTGAGACGGATGAAGCCGGATATTCGCGTGTATATGTCGGGATTCAATTGCACCTCGTTGAGGGACTATCAAGATCGAGCATTAGCCGTGAACTAGCTTCGTTATCGTCGGAGCGTGTGCCCAGTCGAAGAAGCAGAGGAAGTCCGGCCGTGTGGACGGTGCAGGAGTTGGTATTTCTAGTTTTCAATGTCGTAGCTTTTCCGCCGTGAAGCTCCATCGCTCGATGCGTGGGCGAGAGTTCCAAGTCTTCATTACGACTCTGGTAAAGCCAGAGATGTTTTAATCAGTAATGTGGCGGGACATGTTCATGCACATTGTCCTTCTCACTTGATGCGTGTTACAGTGCGGACTCGAGGACACCGGTTGATTTTGCGAGATGGTTACCGAGCATTCCGAGGCGAGGACTTGAACTTTGATATCGGGATCGGCTCGGCAATCCGGAGGGGCGTGGTCTGTCGATTGCATGTTGAATTATTTCCCTTGCTTTGTTGTTTCAAATTCAGATTGACTTCTTTTATTTGAAGTGGATCGGATTTTGAACTCAGTTTCGACTCTGTCGAATCGCTTATATTCGTTGATATTTTCGATCTTGTCTGTCTGTGCTTTTATTGATCGAACGAGTTGTGGTATTGTTTCGTAATGACCCGTTTGTCGTTATGACTCTCCAAATTGCTATTCCCTTTCTGTGGATCTTATGTGAATGCACATCTTGTTGCCGCCACCGATCGTATATTATCTCTAGTCGAGATGTGAACTTTGGGGTTGTTGTTTGAGTATTATTGTTCGTCGTGATTCGAACATGATTGATCGATCGTTGTTGTCTCGATCGTTGTAACTCAATCGCTTGATGGTTCGATTTTGTTGATCTCGTTCGTAATTGTTGAGCGTTAGGACTCCTTCGTAATTTCCTTAAGTTCAGAAATTAGTTTTTGTTCGATCTTTCAACCCTTGGGGTGGAATTTCGTATTGGTTCGTGAATAGCTCGTGTTTTTATTGTTATCTTGTTGAATTGTTCAACCGTATTGATTTTCGTTAAATCGTGTTTTGTTATTTCGGCAACGGATATCGTGTGTTATCTGAGTTTGTTTTGCGTCGTTCGTTCCATGTTTCAAGTTTCGAGGACGAAACTTCTTTTAAGAGGGGTAGAATGTAATACCCGAGATCTTTATTCCGGATTCGTTGGGTTTTATCGGATTGTCATGGTCCTCATCGTAGGAATTTCGTGCCATGTTTGGTTGCGACTTGTTGGGACATGTTTTTAGAGGCATTTCGGATCACTTTGTGAGTTTTTGAGATTTTGTGGTGTAGCGCACGCTAATGCTTGAAGCATAGCGCACGCTACTGCATGGTGTTTAGCGCACGCTACTGAATGTGTAGCGCACGCTAAACCGGCAAGCCAGAGGGCCCGAGAGCTACCGGATCGGGATCGAGCTTTGTTAGCGCACGCTAAGGCCGATAGCTAGCGCACGCTATCGGTCGCTTAGCGCACGCTCCCTCTTCTTTCTAGCGCACGCTACTCGGTAGGTGCGCTTCGTCTGAGGCTACCGGATCGTTTTTGTGACCCATTAGCGTGCGCTACGGCCGCTGGCTAGCGCACGCTAACTATGTTATACACGGTTTCTCTGGAGCGTTGACCCGTTAGCGCACGCTAATGAAGGGTGATTAGCGCACGCTAATAATCGGCCCAAAGATAAATATCGACAAGACAGATTAAGTCGTCATTTCCCACTTTTCTTCATCCCTTCCGACGGAGTGAGATCCAGAGGCGAGTAGACCGATCTTTTCTTCTAGCTTCATCTTTGAGCGGATTTGTAGATGTTTAACAACATCTAATCGCCTTCTTAGTCCAAATCAAGGTAATCTCTTGTTAGAACCCTATTTTCTTAAATTTGGGGTTTTTGCTTCGATTTGTGATTCTTGACCGATCTCATCCGATCGGTTATTTGTTCTTGTTTGTCTTGACCGTAATCTTCGATTTTGTTAACCGCTCGCCGATTTTTATCGCCCGGATCAACGATTCTTGATTTCTTTGAGAATACTTAGATTCTTGTCGCTTTTTAGGATCGCTTTGGATTTCGATTAGTGTTATTGATTCGTGGTGATGCTATTTTCGTAGTATTCGTGGGTCGAAGTCTTGATCGTTTTGAGGTTCAAGGTTGCCCGATCGTGCCCGTCGCTTCGCTTGCTCGTGATATCGAGGCAAGTATCTTGTCCATACGTTTCATGTTTCGTAGGCGTAATTATTGATAAATGATTATATACGAAACCCAATGTTTAATGAACGTAAAAGGGATTGGTATGTTCTCGATAAATATTGTCTTTCAACGATAATTCGTGTACTTCGTGAATATATGTGTTCTCGGATATGTGTGTTGGTTTGTATGTTGAAAAGATGCTATGACCACTTTGAGTGAGTTTAATAGCCGTAATCCTTTGCCGGGATTACGTATTGTTATGTGTATTTGTTCGGTAAGAACGTATTGGGTGCGATATTAGTTGATACTCCTTTGAAAGGAGGTTGTGATGTTTAAGTGTTGCTTGGCTTGATATTCGCTCATTGTTATGTGATCGTTGATAGTGATGTGCCTCCGGTAGGATTGTTGAATCTCCCGGATCCATACTTGCTAGTATGGGTCGGGCGTGACCGTAGGGTTATCCAATCTGGGTATGTCTTGCGGGGACTCCGAGGTTCGGGGCTTGCTAGCCCGATGCCGAGATAACTTGTGGGGTTATCATCGGGTATGTCTTGCGGGGACTCCGAGGTTCGTGGCTTGTTAGCCCGATGCCGGGATAACTTGTGGTTGTGGTATGGAATGGTTCCGTGACTGTTGTCACGAGGACATGTGATTTGGTATGGTTTCCTATTGGGTTATTCACTCGGGTATGTTCTACGGGAGCATCTGAGGTTCGTGGCTTGTTAGCACGGGATGCGAATAATCCTTAGGAACATGTGTTATGTGATTCGGGTCGTGGACCCTGTGGCTTATGATTTGGGTCTTGGACCCCGTGTGTTGTGAATTGGGTTGTGAAACCGCGTTTTATTATTGGAATCGTATTTTGGAAAGATGATTTTGGGCCGTGTCCCCAAGTGTTTTCGAAAGACTTGAGAATTCCTTATTTCCAAATGTTTTCAAACCCCCGAGACCGTAAAATATTTTGTATGAGACACATGGTTCTTTTCCTACCTTTTTAAATCAAACTGTTTTGATTAAGTAATTTATCTCGGGAATTATATTCAAGATTTTATATTCTTGAAGCACGTTGTGTATGGCTTGTACTTTTGGTTTTATACTTGCACTAGCAAAACAGTGGAGTTTTGCTAACCCCCGAGTATTCGGGGGGTGGATGTCTCAGATTAAGGCCAGTACTTGCAGGTAGCTGGGGAGCGAATCACAGGATCGATACGAAGGATGGTGGGAGACGAAGATACTAATCACGTGAAGACCAATTATAGAGTATTTGGTAGAGTCGTGTTGATTTTTCCTCCGATGTGTTATTTTATCGAGTTATGGAAGTGATATTGTATTCTAGCCCCTGCGTGGGTATGTGTTCTGGGCAAGGATCTTGTATGTATTGTTCTGTGTGTTGTGATATAAGACCATATCGGTCTAATGGTCCTTTATGTAGCCATGTCGGCGATGTGAAGTGATGCATTGTTTTGTATTTAGCCTGGTAGATCCTCGCGGAGAGGGTCTGCGGCGCTGTAATATTCCCGAGTGGTTTGGGGGTGTTACATCGGAGGAGGCGAAGCCATGTTGTTAGACAACAAATCCACGAAGTTCTTGAGTTCATATCATTGATTGATCATCCCATATCATCCTTTGATCCAACGAATCAAGGTAATCTCTTCTTAGAACCCTAGTTTCTTGAATTTTGGGGTTTTTGCGTTTTTGTCCGATTCGTTCCGTATTATTGATTAATTCATGATGGGTATGATTAATCTTGGTAGTATTCTTGTGTTTAACATCATTTAATCCATTGTTCTTCGTCGAATCGAAGTATATTTCTTGATTTCCTTCGAATCGACTTTTTGGGGGATTTGTTCTTGATCTCGTTTTCCATCCGTTTTTGATGGATCGATTGTTGTTAAATGATGTTGTTAAACATATCCTATGGATTGTATATCCATATTTCGTTTTGGAATTCCGTTTTCGTGTTTTGACGGGACGAATCGTGTTCTTGGCCGTTTTGGGGGAAACACTTGAACTTTCGTCATTTGTTCTTTGAATTCAACGGCTTTAAGTCGTGCTATGGAATTCATTTCATTGTTGTTATTGTCCTTCGTAGTTTATTATCGCGAGTTGGCGTTCGGTGGAGTCGGCGGGTTCGTAGTCAGTTCGTGCCAATCTACTTCGGTCTATTCTCCATGTTGTTCTTATTCGAGGCAAGTACCTTGTCCATACAATTCTTGTTTTGTGGATACGATGATTGGTGAATGCCTTAGTATGTTGTTGTATTGTTTGAGACGAACTTTCAAAAGATTTGGTTTAGCCTCGTTAAAGGCTCACTTTCAAAACGCTTGTGTTTTGTGAATGTTGTGTCTCGTGAACGGTTAAGTGAACCCTATGAATATGCTTGGTGTTGTTGTGCTTTGATAATATATATGCGTATATTATCTCATTTTGGTACGTTGTGATTTGACAATGGTGTCGTGCTTTGTGTTTGTTGCATTTGGGTGAATTGCTTGGATATCCTTGGTGTGACATGTTGATTGTGTGATTTGTGAATATATTTCGCTCACCTCGGGAGGGTCCGACGGGGCCACGGAGGGAATCCAATGGTACTCGCCCTGGATTCACGAGTGGTGTGTATGTTTTGTGAATGTATTTTGCTCACCTCGGGAGGATTCGACGGGGCCACGGAGGGAATCCAATGGTACTCGCCCTGGATTCACGAGTAAAACTTCACGAGTGGTGTGTATGTTTTGTGAATGTATTTTGCTCACCTCGGGAGGGTTCGACGGGGCCACGGAGGGAATCTAATGGTACTCGCCCTGGATTCACGAGTAAAACTTCACGAGTTGGTGTATATGATTTCGAAAACGCATTCTGCTCACCTTGAGAGAGTCCGACGGGGCCACGAAGGGAATCCAATGGTATAGCCCTAGATTCACGAGTTGGTGTTGTATTTTTGTGACCAAGATTTGCGTATCTTGGGCGATTATATTGTATTGATTTTATGTCCGTCGAGGACACGTGACGTGGGTTTTAACCCTGTGAATTGTTGTTGGTTTTCTATTTGCGAAAACAAAACCTTTGGGCTGTGACCCTGTTGATTTTTGGAAAGATAAGGATTCGGTAATCCTAAATTGTTTTCTATTAGAACTCTCGATGGCATTTTAAACTGTTTTATAAATTGTTTCCCTTGATTTGTGACCTTTCGGTTTTAGAATGTTTTACCAAACTCTTGCCTCGGGAAGTGCTTTTCGTTACGTTTGGATCTTTGAGAATTCCTGGATTATTATTGTTCTTGGAACTTGCATTGTATGGCTCGTATTTGCACTTTGTTCTTGCACTAGCAAAACAGTGGAGTTTTGCTAACCCCCGAGTATTCGGGGGGTGGATGTCTGTTTTTGCATTCAGGTTTGGGAGCATAACACAGGGTAGGCGCGAAAGATGATGAAAGATGAACGATACTAATCATACGAGGATCCGTTGATGTCGTATTGGTCTAGTTGTATTTTATTTTCCGTTGCAGTATATTTTCCCCGTTGTACGGGAGTTTATTGTATTTTGACCCCTGCGTGGGTATGTGTTGGAATTGAGTTGAATGTTATTATTGAAAGACCAAATCGGTCTACTGAGTCATTTTAGCCTTAAAGGCATTGTTGAGATGTTCTATGTTGTTACCAGTCTGGTAGATCCTTGAGGAAAGGTTCTACGGCGTGTAATATCCCTGAGCGGATTGGGAGTGTTACAGGTTATGGCGATTGTGGTGGGGTTTCGGTGGTCGAGAAGGTAGAACCAACGATGTGGACACCCTTAGCTCAATTGCTTTGATACTCATCAATATTGAAAACCCATCTTGGCAATTGATCCATTATTTTGGCTATAAAGAACTCGATGTCATCTTTATTTTTTTAAGGATTTGGTGATAATTGACAATTTAATTTTATAATGTTTTGGATATCTCATGGTTTGTAGGTATCTGTAGGCTATTTTGAATAGAAACGTTTTAGTTGTTTAATTGTTTATAAGAAAATTGAGATTTCAAGTTTGGTATGTCGGCGGCGGAACCACTAAAACAACAATGAAACTATCCAAGCTCGAAACACCACCTATTGAATTAATATTCGGTGGTGTCGGCGGCGGAAGCAGTTGATGTTGGCAGTGGTTCCGGTGGCTGTGGCGGCAGAAAAATTTGCTTTACTGGAGGTGGTGGGTGTGACCTGTTTTGTTGGTGAGTTGTGTGACTTTTGGGTTTGTTTATAAGGGAGTATAAATACCTCAAAGAAGAAGCTGAAAGAGTTAAACATGCTTTGTGTGGTATGACTATAGAAATTCTTAAAATTTAATAATGAGGCTTTGACATGTTTTAGTTGGTTGAATTAATTTAGCTTATGGCAATGAATAGGTATGCATACGTTTTTTATTCTTGCATTTTTTTTAATTGTGGTTTGTAAAAGCTCTTTAAAGCTTTTAAAAAAAGCTTCAGAGATTAGCAATATTTCAATTGATATGAATGACTCTAACATAAATGCTCACATTAATACATGGAACTCAATTTTTATATAGATATTAAATATTAATACTAATACTATAATTTTGTAATTATTAATACTAACATTTATGGCATTGAGACTCAATCTTTATATAAACGAGGCATTATGCAACCCGTGCGATGCACGGTCTTTGGTTGAATATCTACGTGTTTTGTACGTAATGTTGGGGCAGACGGTTGAATGAGCAGATGGCAGAATTTAAATGCCTTTTAGCGAAGTTTATATGTTTTTTTATTGTTATTGTCCTTTTATTTTAGTCTATGTAATTAGTTATATGAAATTAGGCTTTACTAACCCGTATGTTGCTCCGGGGTTGTTTTTAGTTTATTCAACCCGTGCGATGCACCGATTGTATCTAAGATTTCATAGCTAAAATTTAACCATCTTGTAATTTATACTATCATTTAAAAGTTCATTTTAATCACATTGTGTATTAGAAGGTGCATTTGCATTGTGATATTTATCATAACTTTTGTATTTAAATTAGTTTATTTACATTAAAAGTTACAATTAAATTAGTCTCTTCATATATTTACAATTAAAAGTTACAATTAAATCCCCCTTCCACATTAAATTAAGGGGGATAAGTATTATATAATATAGATATAGATATAAAAAAAATATTGTGGAATGAAAAACTATAAATAAATAATCCTTATTGTGGAGTTTATTTATTTATTATGGAGTTTTAATGACTAAAAAATATATTATATCTAATTTAAATAAATAATACTAATAAGTGTAATAAGTATTTAAATTCCATTCATTTATTGTGAAGTCTTAATGACTAAAAAATATATCTAATTTAAATAAATAATGCTAATAAATGTAATAAGTATTTAAAATTGAATGTATATATGAAAACGAAATGATAATTTTACAGTTACATCCCTTTGCCTTCATCAGTTACAATTTAAAACATAAAAAAAATCACACAATGCCATTATATAAGACTTTCGGTTGGATAGTTGAGATAAGTGTTAATTCTTCGTTTACGGCGATCGAGAAGATTGTGATGCCATCCAATACACCATTTGATGAACACAAAAAAACTAATACCACAACCACCATACATATGTAACCTGGTGCACTATCTGATACATGAAAAAACCCACAATCACCATCTATCAACTATTTCTGCGGCAGTTAGGATGAGATACGGTGTTAAGATGCGACTGCGATGGTTGGCGGCAGCGGTTACGGGTTACCCAGAATCAGGCGATGGTTAATGTTTCCGGATTTAGAGGCCAACAAAGATCCAAAATCCGACTACATAAACGCCGGATTTGGAGCCCAGTAAACATTCCAGCGGCGCTGTTAATCACAAAATAAGATAGGATCTGTGGTCGGATCCGATTAGTTGATGTTGATGGTAGAAGTTATGGAGGTTTTGGATGATAGAGGGAGGTTTGAGATATTTTAGATGAAATTGAAAGAAAATAGGGGTGAAGTAAATGTGACGGATGCGAGAGAATAATTAATTTAGGGTTAGGGGTTTATAAGAAAAATAAGGGATGATGTATTTCCAATCCCTCCATTTCCTTTTGCTGTTAAGCTACACTAAATTCTGCATATTCGTTGTATAAATAACCCGCTTATGTTTTATCCACCACTCCACAATTATTCAAGAATAATGTTCAATCTTCGAATGTTTAAATGTCTTAATCTTGGTGTGTCAAACAAAGCATCTACATTTTTATTAACACAATTAGAAATAAGGCATTTATGCTCCAAAAAATTATGGGTCACAACAATAATCATGAAAGATTGATGAGTAACAACACTTTTTTATGAGATGGTAAAAAAATATATTTTAGATATATGTATAGTAAAAATTAAATGTTTTACACAAACTTTTAGTTCATTACTTTATTTAGGTCGAAAAAGAAAGAAGTGAATCCTGGAGCATGTTCTGAAGTCGTCCAGGAAGCGGACCAAGTGGCATGCAAGAGAGGTAGCATCATAGAAGGTTGGTAGTTTTCAAACCCATCGGGAGTATCTGTGAATATTTGTGAATGGTAAATGTGGAACAGGTGAGTAAAGAGTTGTCCTTGAGCTCTAAGCATATTGGTACCGTAGATATTGTTGTACTACTACTATAACCTTATTTATTAAAAGATAAATATTATTACCCAATATTTGCAGCATAAAGTTTTCTAGATCGGTATTGTTTAGTAACTTTCTTTAACAATAGGGAAAAGATAACAAAGACCTCGATGGGTGCAGGGCCTTAAGCTTTCATTTTATCAAGAAAAATCTGTCCAATCCGAAATTTATTTTTACCAAGCTGTGTCAAGCATGAATTTCTGAAGAACCAATGCATAATAATATGCAACGCTAAATCACGATTGGCATGGTTCAAAAAGTAGCATGATCTAAGACGAAGCCACTTACGTCAATTACTATCTCGACTAATGTTTGAGGAAATTAGGAAAATATGCAACACACATCCAAAACATTTTGAGTTTGAGTTACTGATATAAATAAAAGTTTGATTTGTTAATGGTTAACAAGACTTGTGCATCGCACGGGTCAGAATGCCTCATATATATAAATATGTTGAATAACGAGGCATTCGGACCCGTGCGATGCACCGGCTTTATTTTTTGATAAAATTTTGAACTTTTGCCTATGTCTAAAACTCAACTTTTTTAGACAGCCAATACTTCATCGTAAAAGCACATATTAATAAAAGCACATACTAATATTGTAGTTTAGGCTTGATTTTTAGTGTCAAAACCCTCTTGTTCATGTGTTTCTCGTGAGATAGATGTTTCAACTAAAGTAGTTTTATTTCTTGTTTTCGTTTAGTAAATGCACACTTTATTCCATAATTTTGAGTTTTATGATATAATCCATTATTTATATATTTGTATTATAGGTTTAGATTGATAAGTCTAATATTTTAAAATCAAAGAAAAAAAATTAATTAGCTCATGTATGAGATTATTTTTTGAACACACTGACTTATACAATAAGTAATTAAGTTTTCAAAGTAAATGTAATGACAAATTTTTAATGAAAGCCAAAATAGCATTTCATTCAAAATATTTCATGTGATTCAACCCTTGTATCATAATCATATAACTGTATAAGTATTAGTTTTCAGGAAATGATATTTGTTTGTGTTCACTTTCTCAATAGGTTTTATCATAACATAAACGTAACATTCATGTGATATCATGATAAAACAACACACTGTATTATACATTTGTACTTGCTCTATTATGTGTGATGTTCTATGCGAGATACCACATGTAATAGCATGCTAACTAATACTTGGTGCAATTATATATGTAATTACCTTTGGTAAATACTAAAAGTGACCTTTTTACCATCAAATTAGAATCAGCCATGCATGTCTACAAATTTTGTTTCCGTGCCATCGTGCAACTACATGAGAGTCGACACTTTTCACCAGTTAGCTAAAAAAGTTGACATTTTTACCATCACATAAAAACATAAAATGTAGACCTCAAATAAGAAGCTAAAATTCACATAAAGACATAAAATGTAGACCTCAAATAAGAAGCTAAAATTTAAACCTCAAATAAAAAGGGTCGTGTATCGATCTTGATATTTTAGTTGTCATGTCACTTACAACATCCCAATGCATCTATAGGAGAGTCGAAAAAGCTCGATTATTGTAGCATAACTTAACAGGTTTGGTCAAAGTAAATAAAGACACTCACTTAGTAATAATAATAATAAAAACAAAAGAAAGCTATTATATAAAAAGTCTTTGGAGTATATAATTCACGTCTTCATTTGTACATCATTCCTACGGTCCTACTGATTGTTTGACATTCGTCCCTTGAACAGCTTCATGCATGTGAGGCAATGTATCATCTATTAGTCTTTGTTTAATTCCACATTAAGCTTGTACATGGACTAAATGTAATCTTCTTCTAGTTTACGACTCAAAAGTTGCGCCATATTGTTCCTTGACGTAAAGTGTTATATTTCCTTGTCAATTCCACATGTTAAATAATGTAAAATACATGGTTAAGGTTCTTACCCTCTCATGAAACGAATGGATATTGTACACATATAACTCACCTGAGGCATATCACTGTATGAGAGCATTGGGTCATAGCTTACCGGTGAAGGAATGTTTTATAGTTGGTGTAAGATGTTATATACAACATTCCTCCGTCAACGAATTTCGTACTCCCATAGCATCGATGACTTATTTGTAGACCTTTTATATAGGCACAGATAAAGAATGTAAAAGCATCTTATTAATGCTTCTGTAAGTTGAAAGGGTCTTATTAATGCTTCAGTAACAATATGAAATGAAGCTGAAATGATTGTGCAAATTAATTACTTCGGTAATAATATGAAATGAAGTTGAAAGGAATGTGCAAATTAATTAAAAACAGGTTTATTAACCCAACTTTTATATATTAAAATTATGTATTTAGTATAATGGCATTTAAACTTTAATACTCCACATTAATTAGGAGGACTTAATCTTTATATATATACAACATTCCCCCGTCAACGAATTTCGTACTCCCATAGCATCGATGGCTTATTTGTAGATCTTTTATATAGGCACAAATAGATGAATGTAGAAGCATCTTATTAATGCTTACGTAAGTTGAAAGTGTCATATTAATGCTTCGGTAACAATATGAAATGAAGTTGAAAGAATTGTGCAAATAAATTGCTTCGGTAATAATATGAAATGAAGTTGAAAGGAATGTGCAAATTAATTAAAAACAGGCTTATTAACTCAACTTTTATATATTAAAATAATGTATTAATACTCCACATTAATTAGGAGGACTTAATCTTTACATATTTAAGATATATATAGATATAGATATATAGATATTTATCACTTTTGTAAATATTAATACTAATACTATAATTTTATAATTATTAATACTAACATTTATGGCATTGGGACTCAATCTTTATAATAATATGAAATGAAGTTGAAAGGAATGTCCAAATTAATTGAAAACAGGTTTATTAACTCAATTTTTATATAACTTTTATATAGGCACAAATAGATGAATGTAGAAGCATCTTATTAATGCTTCTGTAAGTTGAAAGGGTCTTATTAATGCTTCGGTAACAATATAAAATGAAGTTGAATGGATTGTGCAAATTAATTGCTTCGGTAATAATATGAAATGAAGTTGAAAGGAATGTTCAAATTAATTAAAAACAAGTTTATTAACTCAACTTTTATATATTAAAATTATGTATTTGGTATAATGACATTTAAACTTTAATACTCCACATTAATTAGGAGGACTTAATCTTTATATATACATATAAGATAGATATAGATATAGATATATAGATATTTATCACTTTTGTAAATGTTAATACTAATACTATAATTTTATAATTTTTAATACTAACACTTATGGTATTGGGACTCAATCTTTATAATAACGAGACAGCATGGCCCGTGCGATGCACGTGCTTTGTTCACCATAAAAAATCATCGATTTTAAAGGGTTATGCGAATTTAAGTATTATATATTAGTTTTGATCCATAGTACTCGACCAAAGTCAAAATTTTTAGTCCATCTATGGTAAGTGGAATTCTTCATAATTTAAGATTTAACTTGCCTGATAGCATAGTAAATTTCAACATGAAACAAACGTAACACTGTAATTTATAGACGACACAACTCATTTTTCTTTAAATTACACTTCATAATGTATCTTCGTAAAAAAAACACATGTTATTACTTGATACAACACTAATAGAGCTAAAAGTTACATTTTTACCATCTCCACAAAAACGGATTAATGCTCGTATATCTTTAATATCCATTAATATTTGACGTACTCTTCCACGTAAACTCTTCACGATTTCCAATCTTCGATGAACGATTTCCGATATTCGAATTCCAATCTTCGATGCACGGGCTTTGTTCACCAGAAATGCTTAAAACTATTTCAAATAAACCATAACCATTTAGATCGAATTATATAAATTTTCTAAATATTTCAAGAAACTATAAAAAATTTCTATGCTCTTTGGAAACCTTTAATTAACTGATCATTACTTTTTTATTGTCAAATGTATTAGTCATTTTCAAATTTTATATTATCCAATGATCATCGTGGATAGGTAAGCAAGTGAAAGGAACAAAACATCAAATAATGAAGACTTCTTGGTGTCTGGGTTTTCGTGCCTGCGCTGCCCCTGGAGTACGGAGTCTAACCTCGTTCTAACACTAACCCACTAAACCGGTTGCTGGTAAAAAAAAAAAAATGAAGACTTCTTGGTTATTTTCTAGCGCAATTAGTATTCCCATTTTATGAGTGAAGCTTAATTCTTTTGCAAGTGATCAACACATTCACACTGCCGTTTTGAGGAAATAGAAGGACACATGTTATATTCAAATAATCATGCTACATTTTTAAGGCGAAAGTAACTACTTTTTGGTAAAAGTTACATAAAAAATGCTACATTATTAACAAATGACCATTTTATCTCAGAAATCGAGTTTATGTCAACAGCTTTACTTTTCATATGGCCTGCTCTTTCTTTGTTAATCGCCATGACTAATTTTTTGTACTCATCTTTTAACAGGCCAAGTCTATATCGAGTTCCTAACTATTGATTTAGTACTGATCTTATAACAACCAAAGCCGATATCGAGTTCATATCTATATTTAACGTTTTAATTTTAGGGGGTCTAAAGTCGTATCTTTAGCCCAATAGGTCGGTTAAGGGGGTGTCTGGCAGTTTGCTCAAGTCCAAATCCAAACGGAACTTTATTTTCTCTTTTCTTTATAAAACGTTTAATAAAGGAATGGTTTGGTTATCTAACATGTGGGTGATATTTCCCGTCAACATTTTTTGATGTTTTTAATACAAAAGTGATGGAGAAAATCAACAAAAATGCTGTTAATGATTCTTATAACATTTATCCATATGAAGCTAATTTAAACTTACATCTAAATGAATAGCCATCAAAGAACCCCAAGAATCCTACTGGTGGGTTCTGTTATGGCGGGCGCGGCGGCGGCTGAAAAAAGGTTTCCAATATATTATTAAAACTCATATCTACATATAAAATCTACAAATCATTAAAAATACCTTCAAGATCGATAAATACCTTTAAACCGTGTGGCGTCGTGTAACTGATACAACAAAAATCAACGTGTGGTGGCGGTGGCTGATATTCCGGCGATTCAACAGTGGCGGCGACGCATCTTGTAGCGGTTCCAAACCCTCCTTGTCCGAGTTTATTAGACTCGTCCCAGTTTCCTGTTGCTTTATGAACAGTGGCGTATTTGAAGTTCAAGCTACTGTCAGTAAGAATCTTTGCCATTTGCTTGACATCGTAAGAACCTGAAACATTAAAATCATTAGTTTAATTTAGATATCCTGTATCGAAGTTTTAAGAGTATTCCAAAACATGATCCTACCTTTTTTCTTCTGCTGTATATAGACCCGGCAAAATAGGCCGGCCCATGGCAGGCCACCGCCGTTTTGGGCGGGCATTGGGCATATTATTAGCCCAAAAAAACCCGGCCTTTTTGGCCGGCCAGTTGGCCCGCCCATAGAGGCCCGGCCATGCGGCCCTCCTACCGTTTTTTTTTTTATTTATGTTATGTGTAATTATAATATTTAATTTTTTTTCCTTGTTTGTTAGATTATAATACATCTATATGTTAATTATTGATGTAATTTTATTTTTTTGGGACTTTGTGATTATTTGTAGTATCTCATATCAATAATAATATTATTTTTATTTTATGATTTTATAAGAAATTAGTAGTGATAAATGATATGATGATCAAATAAAAATATTTGTATATTTGTCTTTTGATTATGGTAGTGTAGTAAATAATGTAATTATCAAATAAAAATAATTGTATATTTATTTATCTGATTGTCATAGTATAGTGAATAATATAATAATTAAGGATCGAAAAATATTTGTATATTTATTTCAGAATTAATATTTCAAAAAAAAAAAAAAGTCGAGGCCCGCGGGCCGGGCCGAGCCCGCCCGGGGCGGGCCACGGGCCTAATAATTTTGGCCCAGGAAAAACCGGGCCTTTTTGGCCCGGCCCAAAAAAGGCCCGCCCGTTTTATGCCCGACCCGTTTGGGCCGGGCCCACCCGTTTGCCAGGTCTAGCTGTATATATCGGCGGTTCCTTATATCTAATACAATCATCAAAACAACTGCCAAAACCGCTAAAGAACTAACAACGGAAATCACAATAGCTATTATCCTCCCTGCAAAGCCCGTAAATGAAAAAAAAGATCATAAGAGAGAGTAGATTACATACGTTTATCATCCCTATGGATTAATGAAAATAATGAGATTCGTCCCTTCTCGATACCATTTCCATATATAGACCCAAAACGGTGCAGTAAGGGACCATTCAAGCTATTTTAATTACACAATAGGAACAATTTTAGTCTAATAGATATGTAGAAAGCTTTGCTGATTCCTAAAATCATATAGAATTGTTACCTTTATTGCTAGAGCTGCTTATGACTGGTACAGGATTGAGAAAATTAGTACTCCTCTAATAAAAAACTTTAGATCTATCAAAAACTTTAGATCTATTAAGAAAAACCTTCAAAACCTTTGGTGGTGGTGTTTTGTTTGATGGTGGTGACGTGCCTAGCAATATGATGCAGGTAGGCTTATTTATACAATCCCCAATATCTCTTGGGACATTTAATTATGAGAAAATGAAAGAAAGTTGGGATGGAAAAAATTAGTTACACGAAGTCTTTTGGGTGTCTCGCACATGAATGAGGATGCAATTATTAGGCAGTATTTATTTATTTATTTTCTCTCACACGAATAAGCTTCTTGCATAGTTTCTTAGCTAATACCTCATACCATTAATGATCAAAAGCTTCAAAATAAACTTCGCACGTACTAAAACTCATTAGCTTAAACTACATATTTAAGTTTTTTGGCTTGTGAGATTAATGCTCACAGTCAATAGGGAACTCATTCTTTATATATATATATAGATATAGATAATATATATATGAAATGAAGTTGAAAGGAATGTGCAAATTAATTAAAAACAGGTTTATTAACTCAACTTTTATATATTAAAATTATGTATTTGGTATAATGACATTTAAACTTTAATACTCCACATTAATTTGGAGGACTTAATCATTATATATATAAGGGGACGTTTAGTAGCATATATTGGACTGAATTAAGCCATATAATGATACACAATATACACAAATCTGTGTTCAGCATACCTTATTAAAATTCGGGCCAATCCATGCTTATATGGCAATCCCGCATATAAACCCATATTGTGTATATGGGCATCTGAGACGTATATTACTCAATACGCCTCTTTATTCGCTCTTTTTCCTCATCTCTTCGACGATCTGGCGCATTTTTTCTCTAGTTTGGCGCGATTTTTTGATCTCATTTCCATCTGAAGCAAAATCCATGGGATTTGTATCTATATATTTCCAGTTCAGATGCACAAGCCAAAACCCTAGCTACTCCAACTGTCAAAGAAACTCGATATGTCAGTCGAGGAAGAAGAATTCGAACAGGTAGGATACGTATTTCTTGTTGTTGTCTGAGCAATATTTTGGCTTTCCTGTTTAAATAGTAATCCAAAAGGTTGTTTTCCATGCTCTCCAGTGAGTTGTTGGGTTATTCCTATGAAAATCCTGTTTACCTTTATAGTCTTGTTAAGATTATGCAGTTATTGGTTATTATCAATATAAAGTCATTTTTCCTTCTTGCAGACATTTCCTTTTGATTGTTGGTGTTCAGTGTTCGTGTTATATCTAGGTACTTACTTTTCTAACTGGCACATATTAATTTTTTTTCCCTTTTTTCTATGTTTTCTTCCTATCAGTTGTGCTCTGCTCGTTATCATATGCATTCAAGTTTCATGAACTTCCTTAGTACATAAAGGAATGTGTTGATAATATAAACATCCAATACAAATAACAGTAACACTAACCACTCCCAACCTCCAATTTTAAAGTAATGTATTTTGGACTTGATCAAAAAGCAACCAACTTATAGAATCATGAAAGAAATTCTTTGTCAATAATCAGTGGTCATATAAGAATAATATCTTTATATCCTATTATCTTGTTCGTTTTCTAATAGAATTAAATCTTTTTATGAAGTTTCTCTAGCTAAAGTTTGACTCGGAATGTTGTATGTGTTTGTAGTTGCTGGCCATGGTTTTATGTTGTGATTTATGTTGTGTGCTAATGTCTAAAGTTACATATCTGTTAGACCTTCATACTTTTTCATGGCAACTAAAGATAGTGAACTATATTCTCTTATATTTAGTATTATTAAAATAAAAAGCAGGTTCGCGCCCACAGCGATGAATTGGAAAGCCAAGGTGATTTTAATAGTTGGATTGTACATGACTGTTTTAAGGTTAAGAATGAAGGTTATGGTGTGGTCGTACTGTACTATGCATCATCGAGAATCACGAAAGCGCAAAAGAAGTAGGTGATATAGTATGATTAAAAAAAACCCTAAACAAATTGAACACCTTAGTAGTCTTGTTCGAGAAAATGACATTGTATGCATCGAACAATTAAGAATGGATAGGAACGCATTTGGTAGGCTTTGTCAAATTTTGCGAACTGCGGGTGGTCTTGAGGATGAAAAGTATGCAAGTGTGACTGAGCAAGTGGCACTGTTCCTACATATTCTTGCTTATCATAAGAAGAACGTGTATATAATATTTTATTATAAGAGGTCAGGGGCTACAGTTACTCTATATTTTAACCGTACACTGGATTCATTTCTACGGATCTATCGGATGTTTTTGGCTCAACCTGTACCCATCACAGAAGACTCAGTTGACCCAGTGTGGAAATATTTCCCTGTGAGTAACTAACAGTGTTATTTCATTTTTTTTCTCCATAAATAACTAAGTTTTATGTGTCATTAACTAATTTTCTTGTAATATCTATATCTTGTAGGAATGTTTGGTTGCATTAGATGGAACACATGTAAAGGTGCGCGTGCCACTCACAGTAAAAAATAGGTATAGATCTCAAAAAGGTGAAATCTCCACAAATGTGTTAGCCGTGTGCAATGAGAATATGAACTTCATTTATGTTCTATCCGGATGGGAGGGATCAGCTGCAGATAGTAGAGTGTTACGTGATGCCATGTCTAGAGAACCAGGCCTCCAAGTACCTACAGGTTATAATCAGTTATATACTACTAACTGTTATTCTTTTAATCTGATGTACACTTTTATCCATATGTTATAATAAATGTTATGTATATCTTGCAGGTTGTTATTATTTAGGTGATGATGGCTATGCAATTGCAAACTATAAGGGATTCTTAACATCATATAGAGGAAGAAAGGTATCATCTCTCCGAGTGGAGTGAAGGTGACGCGAGACCTCGAAACTATCAAGAATATTTCAATATGCGTCACGCAAAAGCACGGAATATCATTGAGAGGTTGTTTGAAAAACTCAAAGGACGATGGGCATGTCTTCGGAGCAATACTTACTATCCTATAACCGTGCAAAACAAGATTATTATGGCTTGTTGCTTACTCCATAATTTTATCAGATTTGAAATGGCAGTTGATCCAATCGAGAACCAATTCAATGACGTACCAGAAAATGGGGATAACAATGAGTATCTTGACACCATTGAGCCATCCGATGAGTGGTCAGATTGGAGAGATGACTTAGCAATTAACATGTACAATGATTGGCGTAATCGTTAAAATATTTTAGATTTTCACAAAGCTATAGGATCATGTTTTATGTCGAACTAGTGACATAATTGTTATGAGATTTTTTGTTCTATAATATTTAGGCACATATTTTTTGTACACTTTTTTTCCTTTTCATATAATTATTCTATAGTAAAATTGCCCATATAAAATTATTTTCATGTTTGTAATTTTCTCATTAACACCACGTCAATCAAACAGGCATGGAGAGTCAAACAAGCATGCAGATACCACAAGGAAATCCAGGGCGAGGACGACGCCAAAAAGCTCCAAAAAGATTTTGGTCAAAAAAAAGAGGAACTTGTTTGCATAGGTGTGGTTAAAGAGCTCATCAAGGGAGGTTGGAGGTCAGGGAATGGATAGAGAGGTGGCTTCTATAGTGTTCTAAGGGATGAAATTAAAAAGGTTATGCCTGAATGCACTCTTACTGAGCTCAATGTTAACTCCAAGCTGACAGTTTGGAAAGAGAATGGATTATGGTGTCTGATGTTGCAAATTTAAGTGGCTTTAATTGGGATCATCCAAGTAGTATGGTTACGGTTGAAACTCAAGAACTCTGGGATGCTTTAAAAAAGGTAATTTACATTATCCGTACTTTGATTTTCTTGATCTAACATATAGTTTTGTGACCTTTGGTTTTGACATATTGTGAATGTGGAATGAACTCATGTTGATAAAATTAGGGGAAATGCATTTCCGTATTATGAAGATTGGTGTGAAATTTTTGGAAAAGATACGCTACGGGGGAGAAAGCTTGTGATTTTGCTACAAATGATAAAAGGGATTCAGAGAAAAGAAAGGCCGAGAATATGGAAGTTGAGAAAATAAGTCGCAGTAAGGAAAATGAGAAGATTTCTGGATACGACACCTACTTTACTTATTGTTACTTTATTCAAGATGAAGAGGGAGATTCTGATCATATCAATATAGTTTCTCCAACTGCGGGAGGTGGTTCAAAGAAAAAGAAGTTGGATCCCGTTGTTGATGATTCAATGATGGCGATGATGAATTCATTCATGAACGACAAGAAAGATGCCTTGCTTGGATTGAATAAATCCATTGAAAAATTATGTGATGGAAACCCGAATGTTGCACGAGCAATGGCTGGTTTAAAGAATATACCTTCCCTGTCTCAGTTTCATAGGATTGAGATTGCTCAAAAGCTCGTGGACAAGCCTATGCTTCTGCAGCTTTTTGTTGCAATGGATGCAGATGACCAGTTGGGCTATGTTAAAAGCATATTAGGTGGTAGAGTTTGATGTTTTGGCCTTTATTTTTTAGAATTTCTTAGTTTGTCTACGTTAAAAACTTTTAGCTTTATTTCCAATTTTTTTTTGATGAATAATGTGAACTGCTATTTGATGTTGGAACAAAAAGTTTATCATTGCTGTTAAAAGTTGTGAAGTTAGATTAGCAGTTATCTTTGATCATATTTCTTATTTGTACAAATCAATGTTTAGTGTTGGAATATTTATTTCAGTCATTTGTAGTAATTTTCAGTGGTTAAATGACCAAAATCACGATTTTCTTATTTCAATCATTTGTAGTTTTTGTGATTAATCTTAAAAATTATTTCGAGATGATGTTTGAGGTTGGAACAAAAAATTTATCATTGTTGTTAAAAGTTGTTAAGTTATATTAGTAATTTTTTTTAGGTTATATTGGTTCTACTGAATACGGATTAGATTTATAATATCAATCTTAGTATCTACTAAACATGTTTTAATATGGGTTTATATAATACTAAGGCCCCGTTTACTTTTTACTTAATGGGCTGAATACTGAACCATCTGAATCGCTCAGATTTTTTTTTTGTTTACTTTTTGCTGAATGGGCTGAAATTTGGCATTATGATTCAGCCTAAAAAACGAGGTGCTTCCCATTCAGCAGATCAAATTACGTATTCTGCCCTTTCTCACCTACCGCACGACTTCTCCCCTTTCTCATCTTCACTTTCTTCTCCCCTTCTCCCTTTTCCCGTCCCTTTTCCCCTTCTGCCATTCTCTCCGTCATTCCCCTTCTCTCTCCCGTCCATTTTCCCGTCCCTTCTCTCTCCCGTCCCTTTTCTTCTCTCTCCACCGTCCGCATCGCCCTCGCCCGCCTCACCGTCGCTCGCCTCACCGACGCCCGCATCGCCGACGCCCGCCTCGCCGTCGCCATCGCCGTCGAGCAGGTTCGTTTTTTTTTCATCGCCGACGCCCGCCATCACCGTCCCTTTTTGCTGCTTGTTTAAATTGGATTAAATGAAGTATGTTGTTTTATCAACTAGTCACTGTGCATTTTTTTTAGTGGCCATTTTTTAAAGGGATTTGCATCATCATTGTGTTTATGACCTTTTGTTAAATCTGGTAGTATTATCTCCGCCATTCACCTTTTCTGATTCCAGGTTCGTTTTTTTTTTTTCAGATTTTTCCTGCTTGTTTATTTTTCATGTCCTGCTTGTTTATTTTTCCTGCTTGTTTTTTCAGATTCCAGTGGCTATTTTTTATTTTTCTGATTCCAGTGATTTTATCTTGTTTTGATTTCTGGTAGAGATAAATATCATTTACGATGGGAGTGTTTGTTATGATGTATATTTAGTTTTTTTTTTCATTTCTTTGAGGGATTCCGTGGCTGCTTGTTGGTAGTTGGTTAGATAATTTTATCTTGTTTTAGGTATGGAACAAATTGGGGAAACACAACCAAATAAACGAACTAGGATAAGTTGGAGGGACCCCAATGTTATGAAGACCTTTTTGGAAAGTTGTATTCTTGAGGTTTCATTGAACGGGAAGGAAGGTAGTGCATTAAAACCGAATTCATGGATCAAAGTTGCTGAAACCCTCAAAGCAACTCATAATTTTACCGTTGACAAGAAGCAGATGCGTAATAAATTTGATTATCTAAAGGGGAAATATGGAGCATGGTTGAAATTAAAAAACAAAACTGGCAATTTGTATGATCCTTCAACCAACACATTCAACTTAACACCTCAAGAATGGGAATTGGAGAGTGAGGTATATTCATAATTGGCAATTTATTTTCAGTTTTTATTTATTTTGTATATTGATAACTTTATTTTTTAACACAGTCCAATAAATATGTTGAATATTTGAGGACGTCAAGTCTACTATACCTTGAGTTGTGTGCACAACTATTTTAGGGTGGTGTGTGCACGGGTATTGGAGGCTATGGACCGACATCAAAAGACCCTATGCCAACCGTTGAGCCTTTCGCGTTCACAGCTTTCGAAGACCCTATATCAAGTGAACAAGCTCCCATGTCGTCAACACCTAGTAGTTCCTCTCGTACTCATGTTGACAAGAAAAAAAGAAAGGCTAGAGAAGTAACCTCGGATTTAGATGAGAAACTTATGATTTTTCTAGATAATATGGCATTAAAACACGAGAAACCCGATCCTTTCTCGTATGAAGCATGCATGAAAAAATTGAACGACCTTGGATGGGGAAAAGAAGATCCATTGTTTCGCATTGCTTTTTCTCTTCTTACGGATAGCCGGAATAGAGAAGCATGGATTGGAATACCGTCAGAGTTTGCTAAGGATTGGGTAAAAACGGTTGGAGCAAAACAAGGATACCACTAGTTCACTATTTGGTATTTTTTTTACTAGTTTTGCTGTTTCTGAATGATACTTGGGACTTGTTTTTTGTTGGGACTATTTGGTTCTGTTTTATTGTTGTGTTGCTCTTTGGTAAAAACCAAGTTGTTATGACTATTTTTTTGTTATATTGTTGCTGTTATATTCTTGCTGTTTTAATGTTGAATGTATATGCATTCTAAATCGTTTGATGTATATATAGTGACAATTCATGTAAGGAAAATGTAAATAGCAAATAAAGGTGGCTGTTGTTTGTTGCTGGGTAAGGAATAGCAAGAATAAAAAGGTGACAATTCTTGCTGTTTGTTGCTGGGTAAGGAAAATGTAAATAGCAAATAGCAAATATATAGTGACAATTCATGTAAGGAAAATGTAAATAGCAAATCGTTTGATGTATATATTCTTGCTGTTGAATGTTGCTGCTCTTCTCATTATCCAATGTTGTGACTTTTTTTTTTCAATGTTATGACTGGTGCTGTTGTTTATGTGATAATTTGTGATGTTTTTACGAATAGATATGCCGACTCTCGAGGAAGAAATTCTTGTTGTAATTCTAATATATGTATACTTAAGACGAAGAAGAGTTGCTTCAACAAGACGAGAAAGGATACGCGATAATACTTCGGCATTGAGTGGATATGCATACACCCAAGAGCTACTAAATGGATCCAGTACGCAATGTCAAGAATTGATGCGACTATCTCGTGAAGCATATATACTATTATGCCAACATTTTAGACAAAACAATTGGGTGAAAGATAGTAAACATGTTAGCGTCGAGGAGAAGATGGCAATGTTTTTAACAATTCTTGGACATAATGAACGTTATAGAGTAATTAAACGTAGATTTCAACACTCTACAAGAACCGTTCATGTTTATTTTCATGAAGTTCTGCAAGGCATGATGGAATTCGCAAAAACCATTATAGTGCCAACAAATTCAGAGGCAACTTCGAACATGTCAAATCATCAGAGGCGCTTGAGAGAAAAATTTCCGGTATGTTTTACCGTTGTGGTTTGGTAAAAATTCTTGACATTAGTAAGGTAATTTTTTTTTTTTATTAATCAAGGGGGCAATAGGCGCACTAGACGGTACTCTTATACATGTAGTTGTGCCGATTAGTCATCAGACTGCTTATAGGGGAAGAGGTGGTAGTCGATGCTTTCAAAACGTTATGGGAATTTGTGATTTCAATATGATATTCACTTTTGTTTGGGCTGGATGGGAAGGTATAGCACATGATTTCAGAGTACTTAGGGAAGTTGCTTTTAACCCGAATTCTGGCTTTCCCTTTCCACCACAAGGTATACATCATTCTCAAATTATACTTTTGCTTTTTTATTTGTATGTTATACATTTGATGTTTTTTAATTTTCAGACAAATATTATCTTTGCGATGCTGCATATGCCAATTCCCGTGGATTTTTGGCTCCATATCGTAACACGAGGTATTGGTTAGCAGATTTCCGACGCCGACGTGCTTTGACTAAAGAAGAATTGTTCAATCATGCATATGCCCAGCTTAGGAATGTTATTGAACGTGCTTATGGTGTCTTGAAATTAAGATTTCCAATTCTGAAGCAGATGGCTCCTTTTCCATTTACAATACAAAGAAATGTGGTCATTGCTTGCTTTGCGATACATAATTTTATCAGGAAATGCAATATTCAGGACCAGTTGTTTCTGGAGTGCAATGAGGATACTATATTTAACAATGAAGAAGAAGGCGAAGGAAGTGGAGAAGAAGGGCTCGACATAACACAATGGGTTGCTAATAGCACACAATATATGACTAATTTGCGTGATGAAATTGCAAATAGTTTGGTTTCTAATGCTTAATTTTAAGAATTGTGTTCAAAATAAGATGTTGAAGTATTTTATTTATAAGTACTTATTATTGTTGTTTTTGATGATATCAATAAAGTTTGACATTATGTTTTGATGTTTAACTAGTTTATGTCATTCAAAAATACTATTCGGTTTAAAAAATAACGAACAGTTTATCAAACAACACTTATTTCATACTGAGGGACAAAATGGTCATTTCTGTCATTCAGATAGTTCATTCAGACAAGAAAGAAACAACAAGACATTTTTCCAAATCAGACAGCTTAATCCACTCAGACAGCTCAATCCATTCAGAGATTAATGAAAAAAAAGTAAACAGGCCCTAATATTAGTTTATATATCTACCAATTAGGATTGATATCATGCTACTAAACCTCTCCAAGATAGATATAGATACAGATATATAGATATTTACCACTTTTGTAAATATTAATACTAATACTATAATTTTATAATTATTAATACTAATATTTATGGTATTGGGACTCAATCTTTATATAGAAATATAAATATATAGATATATAGACCTGGCAAAATAGGCCCAGGCCAGCGGGCCGGGTTAGCCCGCCCGTTTTGAGCGGGCATTGGGTTTCATATTTTTTACCAAAAAAAAAAATCGGACCTTTTTGGCCCAGCCCAGATTTGGCCCGCCCGTTGAGGCCCGACCCGCGGGCGGCCCGCCCGGCCCAATTTTTTTTATATTTATGTTATATGTAATTATAATATTTAAAATTTTTCCTTATTTGTTAGATTATATTACATCTATATGTTAATTATTGATGTAATTTTATATGAGACTTTGTGATTATTTTGTAGTATCTCATATCAACAATAATATTATTTTATGATTTTTATAAGAAAATAGTAGGGATAAATGATATGATGCTCAAATAAAAATATTTGTATATTTGTCTTTTAATCGTGGTAGTGTAGTAAATAATGTAATTATCAAATAAAAATAATTGTATTTTTATTTATCTGATTGTGATAGTATGTGAATAATATAATAATGAACGATTGAAAAATATTTTTATACTTATTCAGAATTAATATTTCAAAAAAAAAAAAGAGTTGAGGCGCGCGGGTCGGACCCGCCCGGGACGGGCCACAGGCCTAATATTTTTGGCTCAAAAAAAAATCGGGCCTTTTTGGCCCAGCTCAAATTTGACCCGCCTGTTTTTTGCCCGGTCCGTTTGGGCCGAGCCCGCCCGTTTGCCAGGTCTATAGACATAGATGAATATCGGCACGGGCTCGAACAAAATGGGCTCAAGCTCCATCAGAAGTCGATTAAAAATCAAGGCAAATCAAACATTGACCGACCTACATGAGTGGGTAGCCAGCAACTCGACTCATTTACCCCCGCAGTTTGCAAAAAGCTTCTAGAGAGCTCGACCGACGACAAAACATTTTGAAGCAACCAGCGTTGATCCAACGGCTGATATGAAATTGGAAGTTTCTGACCCGTTTTTTTCACAGTTCACTCTGGCCCTTTATTTTTTTTTAAATAGCGAATTTCAACTTAGACTCGACCACCCTCCTAATCGGAGGACCTTAACCACCATTTGTCAAGACTATGTTGTCTTAATCGGGCCCACTCTGAAGCCAAGTGGGGCATAATAGGTTCGCGAGGAAACCGTCTTGCCTCCACACAAGTTTCCTTACTGGAGTAAGGTCCGGATGAAAACCCCATCCCGCAAGACTCTACTGACTTAAGGTTCTTATCCATCATATAAACCTAATCTTACTATCCACCCAGACAAACGGTAGTCTTTTTCTAGATAAACCCCTCTGTACTACTGCGCCTCTGCTCTGCTTGTACAGCGCCAATTAAAACCCTCGTTCAGTCTCCATTCCTTTTCCGGTGAGCAGCTGTGGCCTTCCTCTCCTGTTTTTCCATTCTGCATTATTTGTTTATGATTTCTAAAGGATGGAGTCTCATGAGATGTTCTTCTACTGACGTACTTTGTAAATTTTATTATTTAATTTTGTTATTGATGTGTAATTGCGTGAATTGTGAAGTTTTTGTCGATAATTCTAGGCCGGGTGGTGGTATTTCGCAACTTGAAATACGGTGAATTAATGGAAGATTTATATATATATATATATATATATATATATATATATATATATACACACACACACACACACACGAAAATACTTTTCGTGATGATGAAGTTCAGTTTGGCCAGTGATGTAATTCTGGGCTTCACATACGAAAGTTTAGTTATCAGCTGAAGCTTTTTTGCTTAGCTATGATTGTTGAGAAACTGAGAATTTCTTAATGCTATGGTTCTCTACTTAAATACTGTGCTTTCATTTGTCCGCCGTTGATTTTGTTCGCATCCTACTCTTGCTTTTAATTCCTTGAGATCTTTGGCTGTCATTATGCGGGTGTGTTGGCGTTTATTTTATTTAATATGGATTTTTATGTGATGTATGAAAAGTTGATTGTTACTCCCTCTATCCCACTTGAACTTGAAGAGTCGTATATCACGAAATGATTTTGTCCCATATAAAGTCCTATTTCTATTTTTTTAGGTCTCATGCCCTTAATTATATGAATATCTATGGTAAAAAATTGTTCCCCAACTAATAAGTGAGATATAAGTGGAAGATATGAGAATAAAAAGCTTATTTCATGCATTGTCCTTGCAATACGTAAAAAGTTGTACATTCACCGAATGCAAGTGTGATGGAGGAGTACTTTCGCGTTGACTATTCTTGTTTCCGGTGCTTTTTTTTTTTTCCTTTCGTTTTGATGATACTCAAAATGCTGACATCACTTTTAAAATAAATAAATTTGTTAATATCAGGTTTAAGGAGTAAATGGCAGCATCCATTTTGGCTGGCATGTCCTCAGTTGGTTTCTTAGCTGCTCCTGGCAGCCGGGCTTTAGATGATACACTTGCAGCTTCATCGAACAAATTGTTGTCATCCATTGCTTCTGTATCTTCTAGTTCATTTGGGAGGAGAAAGAAAGTTGTTCTCCGCAAAGCACGACCTTGTCAAATAACAGCAGCTGCAAAGGATTTGTACTTCAACAAGGATGGCTCAGCTACAAAGAAACTCCAAGTGAGCTATTGAAACTTTTGGTTTTTCTGTTCTTTTTCCTGATTGGTTTTTGAGGGATCATTTCTTCCTTGTTGTCAGATTGGTGTGAACAAACTTGCAGATCTAGTTGGTGTTACCCTTGGACCCAAAGGAAGGAATGTGGTTCTTGAGAGCAAGTATGGTGCCCCAAAAATTGTCAACGATGGAGTGACGGTGGCTAAAGAGGTATGCTGAATTATGAAGACTTTCTGTTGATATTTGCTGTAACTAACTTTTGTAAGATTTTCCAAGAATTTTTGTCAGCTCGTGTGGTACATGAGGTTTGTGTGTGTGTGTGTGTGTGTGTGTGTGTGTGTGTGTGTGTGTGTGTGTGTGCATAGAGAGAGGGGGGGGGGGGGGAGAGAGATGTATGTATGAAATATTTGCTTTTGTTACTCATAGGTTGAGTTGGAGGATCCCGTGGAGAACATTGGTGCTAAATTGGTGAGACAAGCAGCTGCGAAGACTAATGACTTGGCTGGGGACGGGACAACAACATCTGTTGTTCTTGCACAAGGTCTAATTGCTGAAGGTGTTAAGGTATGTTTAACTTCGATGCCCTTACCTGTAATGTTCAACACCAGACTTTCTTGCTTTCTGTCAATGACTTCAAACTGTTTTCAGGTAGTTGCAGCTGGTGCAAATCCTGTTCTTATTACCAGAGGAATTGAGAAGACCACTAAAGCCTTAGTATCGGAGCTGAAGTTAATCTCAAAAGAGGTATCATGTAATCTTATAGTTTTATCTAAGAAATGCATGAGCGAGATATCCTTTATAGTATAGTAAAATAATTATGGATTCTGTGATTTGCTGACCAAGTGAAAAAATTCAGGTAGAAGATAGTGAACTAGCAGATGTTGCTGCAGTTAGTGCAGGGAACAACTATGAAGTGGGGAATATGATAGCTGAGGCTTTGAGCAAAGTTGGTCGGAAGGGTGTTGTGACTCTTGAAGAGGGGAAAAGTGCTGAAAACAGTCTTTACATTGTTGAAGGAATGCAATTCGATCGTGGTTATATTTCTCCCTATTTTGTAACTGATAGTGAAAAAATGACTGTTGAATATGAGAACTGCAAGGTTGGCCATCATTTCTTCATTCCACTAAATATTTAAGATTTTGTAAAAGATAGATGGATTTTATATTCTTAATGAATGAATGTGCTTTTGTAGTTGTTGCTCGTTGACAAGAAAATAACCAATGCAAGAGATCTTATTGGGATCTTGGAAGATGCTATTAGAGGTGGATATCCTATCCTAATAATTGCTGAAGATATTGAGCAAGAAGCCCTGGGAACTCTTGTAGTAAACAAGCTACGAGGTGCATTGAGAATTGCTGCACTCAAAGCTCCTGGGTTTGGTGAAAGGAAGAGTCAGTATCTCGATGACATTGCAATTCTGACAGGAGGTATTTTAAATTTTGGCATCTTTCTCTCTCCATTGCTACTCTTTCAGCTATGTAATTGCTTTCACATTATATCCTTGCACTGCACTTGGTCAGATTGTCTTTAATGTTTTTTTTTTTTTTTTGACCAAATTAATTGGTTTGTTTTTGTTTGCTGCACATACCTACTTTTTATGCCATCTATTACTAAGACAAATTTCTCTTCGCACACAGCAACGGTCGTCAGGGAAGAGATCGGGCTAACTTTAGACAAAGCTGACAAAGAAGTTCTAGGCAATGCTGCAAAGGTGGTATTGACAAAGGACATGACAACAATAGTTGGTGATGGGAGCACCCAGGAAGCTGTAAACAAGCGTGTTGCTCAGATAAGAAACCTTATTGAGGTGCATCTCTTTTGCATTTGACTTGCGCTTTGAATGACTGTTGCTTCTGCTTTTTCTACTGCTTCAGTGACTCTTTTTGTCCCAGTAGGTGGCAGACCAGGATTATGAGAAGGAAAAACTGAACGAGAGAATTGCAAAGCTATCAGGAGGTGTTGCTGTTATCCAGGTAGTTTTTATCACAAGTGACATCCCCAAATATATATATATATATATTTGTGTGTGTGCGCGCGTGCGTGTGTGTGTGTCGTAAAAATAGGTATATTATTCATCTTGATATGCTTTCATGGCTATAAATCTGAAACTTGAAGGTTGGAGCACAAACTGAAACAGAGCTGAAAGAGAAGAAACTTAGAGTAGAAGATGCGCTCAATGCCACTAAGGTAGGTTTCATGGTTTGAGTTGTTGGAGCGATATTCTTTTAGTTTGGCAGGGTGGTAATAATGCAGTTTCGGTTGCTTATTTTGCAGGCAGCTGTTGAAGAAGGAATCGTAGTTGGAGGTGGATGTACTTTGTTGAGGCTTGCGTCCAAGGTTGATGCTATCAAGGAAACTCTTGAAAATGATGAGGAGAAGGTTGTGTGTGAGTTCTGGTTGAGTGATGTTGTATGATATTGAGATATTATTAAAACAATGTGCATGATACTCTATAAGGTTCAAATTGTTAGTTTATTTTTTTTACTAATTTGATCTTATTAAGGGTGACTCACTGATTATTGCTCTGTAGGTTGGAGCTGATATTGTCAAGAGAGCTTTGAGCTACCCATTAAAGCTGATAGCCAAGAATGCTGGTGTTAATGGAGGTGTGGTTAGTGAGAAGGTATATAAATCGATCATTTTGTTTTGACCTCCCTTATATGTGTAGTTCTGCCTTATAATTTCATTAGGTCATATATTACCACCAATATAACATTTGATTCCTGTTGTGTTTTCAGGTGCTATCAAGTGAGAACCCAAAATACGGATACAATGCAGCTAGCGGACAATATGAAGATCTAATGGTTGCTGGAATAATTGATCCAACTAAGGTGAGCTGTCTGTTTTAAATTGTAAAATCTTGTTATTTTTTTATTTTCATTACTTTTCATAAATGTGGTGATTTAGAGAAGAAAAAGCTTCAACCAGGTATTCTGTTGTTGAGCATCTATCTATACAAGTGTTTTCAGTTGCATTGCGCAGGCAAAATAGCGTAAGTAATTTGAACATGCCATTTTTTTAGTTAAAAAAATAAATAATATCCATACGTAGGAACAATAGGTAAATAACTAAAGCAAATATATCAAATAATCAAAACAATCTAGAAATCTTTTAATAATCCATAGTAACAAACCCAAATAAGTTACAATATGAAAAAATTCAATCCTCAATCCACTTAAAAATTCTAATTTTCATAGCAGTCATTCTCATCCAACACAACATCACCACCATCATCATCGAGGGTCTGTATCTCGGGAAAAGCTGCACTATCAAAGATTTGCGGATCTATGCCAACATGTTCTTCGAGTGTCTGTATCTCTTTTTTTCTTGCTTTTTTCCGCTCGATTCTGGTTCAGACTGGTCGCTCTTTTTTTTTTTTTTTTTCTTGTCTGTCTTGCTTTCTTAAGTACTCTCCCGCTCTCCTGTCTTGCGGTGCTGGTAAGTTTAATTAGAAAATTTAGGGTTTCCTAATTTTCCCCTTATAGCGCGCGCCTTGAGCGAAATTCAGCCGCCATGTCAGCAATCGCCCGCGCAAAACATGACAGAAAGTAAATATTCCTGCACTTTGCGGCGTTGCTGAAGTTTTTTGCGCAATAGCGCGCAACGTAACGCGCAAAATTAGGTCACTATTTTCTTAACATTTTATACAATCTGGTTTACCTCTTTCTGTTAATTAACATTTACTGCTCATTATCCTGACTTTCCATAGGATTGGGTCTCTTTTTTTTTTTTTTTTTAAACCCACTGATATGTGGTGTTTCTTGATTTAGGTGGTAAGATGTTGCTTGGAACATGCATCCTCTGTGGCAAAGACATTTTTGATGTCAGATTGTGTAGTTGTTGAGATAAAAGAGCCTGAACCAGTTGTTGCAGGGAACCCGATGGACAATTCAGGTAATAAATGCCCACTTTTCTTTTAACAAATAACCGATGCTGGTATAGTACCAGTAGAAATGTTGCGTTTTGCAAAAGTGTTGCGGCTACTCATTTTGGTCTGTTCCCTCTTCTTTTGTCAGGATATGGTTACTAAGCAAGTACTGAGAAAGTTTAGCGTGCGGTCCAGTGATATCATACGAAAACCAATTCAGTCTGGTGGTGGATGGCCCTGCGAATTTTGTGAAATTACTCAATTAGGTGAGGAAATAAAGCCAGGTGATTTTAAATCCAACATAGTTAGGATGGTCGGGCACATATTTGTTTCAAATAGCAACCTGATGCATTCTCTCGATTTGAAATAAATCTAGTTGAAGAACTTGATTGTTTCGGATTTATATTCTTAAATGCACTTCTGTACCTTTGTTGGTCAGTTTGTTTGTTTCTTCATCTGTTTTCTTGATGTGATGATGTTGGTCGGTCCTTTCTTTCGAATGTATCGACAAGAAGGGAAAAAATTCACGCTTTGGAGCATCTCCAATGGTTACTTTTTCATTTTCAGTTTTTGCTGACATCATCGCGAACAAATCACCATCTTTACTTCCTCATATTTTTTACCCACAATATTTTCTCAATTTAGTTTTTTTATTATGGATCCCATTCACTTTCATATTCGCATTAATTTAAGTTAGATATTTATTAAATTTAATATTTTTAATTAATATAAAAGTAAATTGATACAGAGAAATAAGTATAGTTAAAAATAAAAATGTTAGATAATAATGAAGATATTTTTTTCATCCGAATTTGTAAAATAAAGAAAGACAAAAAATAAAAAAATAAAGAGAAAAAAAACAAAAAGCCAAAAAATAAAAAAAAAAGTCGGGAAATTTCATTTGGTGCATGTAGATCCAAAAATGAGTTCCAATAAAAAATTTAAAAAATGAAAAAAAAAATGAAAAAAAAAAATGAAAAAAAAAATGAAAATAATAATATAGAATAATTAAAAAAATATGCACGGCCTCTACCACAAATTTTACTTCCGGTTTTGATTGTGCTTTCCCCTCCCTGCTTCATTTCTTCCTTCATTCCTCCCAATTATTACTTTCCCAACTTCTTCCTCGGTCACTTCCCCATTGGGGATGCTCTTAGTTCATATACTAATCTTCAATCGTATTATACTATATTAATATAAAAATTATTTTTTAGTATGTAAGAAAATGTTGAATTTATCTAAATATCTATTTTCAACATATTTTCTTATCTGAATGGAGAAATATTTACTCATGTTGTTATGTGAACGTAGACTCGAAGGTAATGTTTACACAAAATGGATAATATATAGTAGTATGTTAAAACAATAATAATCTATACTTATATTAAAAAGAGAGTTTGTGACACATGTCACTTTCTAATTTTTTTGATTTTTTATTTTTAAATAAAGTTTATATATAGAGATGTATTCTTAAATTTCAAAAAAAGATTCTAGATATGTATTGTGGGAGTTTTATTCTACAACTTACACTCATTTACTAATAAAAAAATCTTTTCTTTATTTTTTTAGCTTAAAATTTTAAATGTTTATAATTTTTTAAATCAAGTTTATTTTTAATGAAAAATATATCAAAATAATTTTTATTTCACAATTTTCAACTAGACATCCATATGAATATAATAAATTTGATGGATTACAATAATGACCGATTGCACAAAAAAATTATATTAGAAAAAATATGAATATTTATTTTCAGTAAAATTAATTGATGCAAAATAAAAATATATTAACTCATTTATTGCTACATAAAAAATAAATTATGATATTTATTTAATTATAATAACTAAAAATAATAAAATATACACTGCACACACACACACACATATATATTAAGACTTAATCACATATTACTTTCGTCCCCAAAATTTGTTCCTACTTTTTTTTCGGTATGTCCGGGAAATTTGTTCATGTAATGGACATTAATTGACTTAACACTCCGCTAATGTGGTACTCTTTTTTGAATTATATTATACCCATAATACACTCAATAAGTCTTTTATTAATATTACGCTAATATTATACTCATGTCCAAAATCATCAAAAATAAATTTAGAGATCGAGAAATTATTTTCTAATAAGAGAATATCTTATGCGGTGCATCGCACCGGAGAACATCTAGTGTTGTAAAATAGTATGGTGTATGTTCTATTTTTGGTGACGTTAGATAATCAAATATGTGACTTTCCATACAGTTATCTTTCAGTATATTTTTTATTCTTTTTTTTTTTTTTTTTTACATGTAACTTTTGGATTTCTACAAACAGAGCATCCTATATAATGGGATTATTACTCCTCTTAATTTCTAATTATTATCTCTCCATCTCTAGTAGTAGTATATTGTTAATATTCCACATCAGTAGACAGTTGTTTTATTTCTCACAAAAACATAAATATGGAGTAGGTTGATATTCAACTTTTTCTCCAAGCCATGTATGATATATGTATACTGCCGAAGCAAATACAAATTCAATATGTTCTCAGTCATAAACTTTATGTGGGTGGATACGAATTGGAAGTCCTTTCTCTGGTGTGGCCATGGGGTCACATAAGATTCTCTCACCTGGAATTACTAAATCCCATCTAAACCTTCGAATGACGTTGTGTAGAAACGTTAGTATCTCCAGCCGAGCAAACTCTTTACCCAAGCACATTCGAGGTCCTCCTCCAAATGGAACAAAAGAATATGGAACAGGACCAGCACCATCGAATCTCGACGGATCAAACTTTTTCTCGTCTGGAAATAAGCTAGAATCTTTATGCGTCACAGTCGCGTTCCAATACAACTGTTGTTGTTGTGGTGGTGGTGGTTGTCACGAGAGACATAAAATCGATGGAAATCATATGTTGTGAAAATATAAAATATGAGAGAGAGAGAGAGAGAGAGAGAGAGTACCTTCCATCCTTTGGGTATGTCATAACCTCCATAGTGTATATCCACCAATGCTTCTCTAAAGGTACCTGTTATAGGCGGCCACAGTCTCATAGTTTCAGACACTACATTCCATGAGTACTTCATCTTCTGTATATCCTCCCACTGAAGAAATTCTCCAGGTTCCTTTGTTGATGCGATTTCGTTTTGCTCTGCTTTTTTACAAATTCAATTAGCCAACAATCATCAAGACATAAGAAGTGCGAATACTATGAACTTCAATGCGAAAACACAAGACGAACCTCTCAACACCTTCTCGTAGACCCGAGGATATTCTGCTAGAACTTTTATCAGCATCGTTATTGTAGAACTGGAAGTGTCATGTCCAGCAAAGAGCAGCAACAGTATATTGTTTACAATAACTGATTCGGGCATAAACCCTCCATTCTCATCTGGGCTGGCGAGCAAGTGAGACAAAAGGTCCTGTGTAGGTGAAGTAGTTCTTTGTTCCAAAGCCTCTCTCCTCTGTCGGACTATTAATCCGAGTTCCTTCTTTATAGCATCTGTCGCCCTCTTCGCATAGTAAAATTTTGTCCCTGGGAAATCGAGGGGGATAGAAACTACTCCCCCAAGGAAAACATTGAAGAGGGCTGCAAGCTTCTTGATGTGTGTTGGCTCTTCAATGCTCATGAAAAATCGACAGGCTAGCTCGAACGTATACAGTTTGATTGCTGGAAACACCTTCAACTCCTCTTCACCTCGACCCAAAAAAAAATCAAGAAAAATTAAGGCAGGACAGATATCAAGAATTATTGTGAGGTTTAGCCTTTTGAGGTTGTATTGGCGTAACAAGTATCCTCCTTCTGAAGCCACTTTTGAAGGTGAGATTTATAAGAGAGAAACAAACGTCGAGGGTGCTTGAAATTTTAACAGCTATCTAAAGCCTTTAGTAATTAGATCAGACCTTTGGGTTGTTTTCGTAATTATCATATTTGGATTTAAGCCTTACCATGCCAATTAATGAGTGTCTGTATATAATGTATATGTTGATGAGACACAAGATCCATAGTACTGATGTAGAGATTTGAGAAGAGGTCAGGACTGACCTGCGTAATCACAATAAAATCGATTTTTTCTTTCAATATTAATAATACCCTTTCTCTTTTTTTTTTTTCCTTTTTTTTTTTTTTTTGCAAATTACGCCCCCAAGGCAGGGACGATGCTGGACTAATGGAGACCGAAGACAATCGTGAAGAAAATGTTTTTTTTTTTTTTTTGTGTGTGTGTGTGTCTGTGTGTCTGTGTTGATACATAAACACAAAAAATCGAATAATAGTTACACTATTGAATACTACAAGGGCATATCTCGACCTCAAGTATGGGTCCTGCCGTGTTGTCATGTAAATACAGATCTCGATATAGTGGTTATTAGACTGATCCTCCCAGGGATGGAGGTGTGGGTAGCATTTGTAATTATTTTTATTAGGAGGACTAATAACAATACCTTGCCATATCCAATGAGTGTTTATATGGTGCTGAGACACAAGATCCATAGTTTTGATGTAGAGTTTTGTGAAGGCATCAGGACTTAGAAAGTAAGAAACCATCTTCCTCATTTGCATGCCTTGTGCCCCTTCGGCCGTCGTTATGCATGTCCCGAGTAGCTTCCTCACAGAAGCCGGCCACCAGGTGGTCACGAGCTTATTCTCATTGCTGAACAACAGCTTATTCCCAGCCGTCCCGCACAGCACGACCACGGGCACCCCCAAGAGCGATGTCTTGAAGACTTCACTAGTCTTGTATTTCTCCATTCTATCTTTGATGAATTTTTCCGGCGATCCTTCTTTAAGAGCGCGGAGAAATTCTACTGTCTCTCCAAGAACCGGCCATCCGTAGCTGCCCGGTGGAAGTTTCAAGCCTTTGGTTTTGGTTTTGGTTTTGAACAAGATAGTAATCGTGATCGGAATTAATAACAGCAGGGCTGTGAGAGTTGTGGTGAAGAGATAGTAATACGCCATATGGATATATGTATCGATGTTCCGTGTTAATTAGCTTATGAGTTCCGGGATTATATATAGGAATTAAAGGGCATCTGCTGCAGCCAGAATGTGGAAATACTATTCAGAGTGCATATACCTTTTCTTTTTGTTGTTGTAAAAAAGTCTAAGAGTTGAGTTGATGGGTAGATATTTTAAACAAAGTTTGGGAGGTAAACCAAAGAGATATTAGATATGTGGATGGGCCACTCACATTCCAAATTCATATCCTCCGCACACCATTTCCAAGTTTTTTTTTTTTTTTTTTTTTTTTTTTAGATATTAGACTCTGTCCTTCACCACATCCTGCGGTTTACATGTACTGAATTCTGGAATTGGATAGTTTTTTTTTTTTTTCGACTAGCATTATTATTAATGTATATTATATATATATATATATAATTATGAATGTTGTTTATTTATTTATATTTTAATAATTATAATCTTCTTCTCTATTTTACTCCTTTTATGTTCTACTCCTCTTTTTCCTTCTCCTGCTTTATCGTGTTTTCGATGCATGTATATATCGGCCCGTTTAGCCCGTTTAGCCCGATGCTTTTTCCTTCTCCTGCTTTATCCGGGGCTAAGCAGTCCGCCAAAAGGCCGGATTTAAACGGCCAGAATATCACTTAACCCTAACGGCCGCTAAGCAAATTTAAATATTTAAAAAATCTAATTTTTATTTTTTGTAAGTCATAAACAAAAAAAAAACAGTAATAATATATTTTATATATATAGTAACAAATATACTATAATAAATATATCAAAAAATACACTTTTATGTGTGTATATATATATATATGTATATGTACACACTATATTAACAAATACAGTAATAATATATATTATATATAATATTAATATATATTACATATATAATATTAATATATATTATATATATATATAATATTAATATATATTATATAAATATAGTATTATTGTAAGTTGAAATTAACAATATATATATATATATATATATATATATATCGGGCTCATTCCAGCTTCTAGCGGATTGGCTAGCCCTAACGGGCTTTTAACGTCCCGCCAAAAATTCTGATTTAAACGGGTTAGGAATATCACTTAACCCTTTCATGGGTTAAGCGTAACAGCCTGTCAGAGCCCGTTTAACATCTCTAACCGGGATATCAGAGCCGGTCCTAATATTTTCTAGGTCTGGGGTGAAAGAGGAAACTAGGCCCCCATTCCTTCATAAAAGTGACACAACTGGACATGCATAATATACAAAAGCAAATTGTACTAAAGTATACATAAATTATTTATAATGACACCCTTCTACATTTTGCGATGCAAATTCATCAATAATATCCTCGCAATCGATCCAATATATTTTTTTCAATGGGGTGTTTGGGAGTTGGAGGTTTGGGAAGAAATTAGAGGATTGAACTCATTTAGTGGTTTGACTAGATGAATCCTCTAATATAAGTATTAAGTAACGGATTGGGTTCAATCCGCTAATTCCAAAAAAGCTACTTGGAGGACCTTTTTCAATTAGGGAATTATAACTAATGTTATGAAAATACTATTTTCTCCCCGGTTTTGATCTTTAAGTTTTAAATTTTGCATTAAATATTATATATATGTAATTATGAATGTTGTTTATTTATATTTATTTATCTATATTCTAACAATTATTAAATTTAAATAATAATATATATTAATGTCCTTATTAATCATTTTACATATTGAAATAGCTAACCGCTAACAGTTATTTACCAAACAATTTTATACAAACTGCTAATTCAAACCGCTAGTCAAAACAGTCAATTCAAACAGCTAGTTAAAACAGGTAACTCAATCCACTACAGCTAACCGCTAATTGCCAAACAGGGCCAATACATAAAGTTACTAGTCCGTTTAGTCTTTCTTGTGAGATCGTTAACCCTAATTAATTTTTATTAATTTTAATTTTGAAAAACTTCAGTCACTAGTATAGTCAATCAATGGCGCAGCTACATAGGGGCGGGAGGGGGCGCCCGACCTCCCGATTTTTTTTTTGCGATGTAGGGGGTATATAGTTTTCGTGTAGAAAAATTTCGGTATATTCGGTTTCGACCCCCCATTTTAATTCGGTTTCGACCCCCCATAGCGTTAGGAAAAAAAAATTTAGATCCCGACCCCCCACTGAAAATTTTCTAGCTTCGCCACTGTAGTCAATAACATCATATAAGCTAAAGCAATCGACGTATTTGGATGACAACTTAGGGTATTTACAAAAATGCTAATATATCATATGTTTTTTCCTACTAGTAAAGTCACTCTTAACACTTTTAATTCCAAAAATAAATTATTTGAATCAATATCTCGAAAGCAACCATGCTTCAAAGCATTTCCAAGATCACGCAATATTGTTTCAAATTAATCATCTAAGGATTTTAAATCATCCGAATCAAATAGAAATCCAAGAACCTCACCATTGTTAAGAATTGTTGAAGTATATCACTTCTCGTAATGCGTAACAAGATAATATAATATAACATGTGAATGACTATTATGCTCCCTAATGAAATTATGTAATTACGTATGTGCCATCTGAAGTTTTCCTATAAATAGGGTTTCAGTGCTTAATGAAAATTCATTCCAAGAGAATTACCTTCTCTATATTCTCTCTATTCTCTTTGTATTCGCTTTACCTTATTACAGTTTTATAACACGTTATCAGCACGAACGTTCTAATCCCTACTAAAGAGTTTCAACAAAACAAAACAAAAAAAAGGGAGAAACACCAGTTCTAATTACTCCCTCTCCCTTCCGATTTCTCGCGCCACACAGACATACAAACTCACACACACAGACGCGCACACGCATTCACACAGGGCTCATACGTAGCAGGCAAGCCGTGTAGTAGAGAGTGATTGGCGACAGCGAAAAAAAAATTTAAAGGTCCACCTCCGGTTCCCTGTGAATTTAAACTGGATGCTCCGGCATAAGTATCGACGGGCGCGAGCAACGACAAGAAGAGAAATAAATTTCGGTACATATTCTAAACCAAAAAAAAAAAAAAAGAGAAGGTGTGAAGAAGACAGTAAGAAATACAGGAAGGAGGATGAAGAGGAGATAAGGAAGAAAAAAAAAGGGGAGGGACGGAAGATAAGAAGAAGCAAAAGAAATATAAATAAAATATAAAATTATAATATTTTTTTAATTCATTAAATTATTAATTCGTTTTTTCTTACATATAAGATACATATGATGTCAGAATTGATTTTTCTTGATACCACCGTGACCCATTTCACGAGAGCTTCAATTTGACACTAATATTGATATGTTGATTATAATTCTTTTAATATCTGTCATTATTAAAATGTACAAATTAGTACTTTGATTCCCTCCAAAATACTGAAAGGACTTGTGGATATATGTCATTGTAGTGTGGAAATTTATAAAGTGGTATGTAATATTACGGGACGACCAAGCGGCACTAATGCCGACAACTGGGGTCAATGATGACTTTTAATGATCCAACCTAATACCACATGATTATACTTTGAGAAAATGGTTGGACGAACCTGCTTTAGAAGAAGCAGTTAAATATTTACTAATCTAATTCCCGACTTTATTATAATTATCTCCAAGTGTTGGTTGAAACCATCTATTTGTTGAGCTCGGACAGCACTGATGCCGACAACTGGGGTCGATGATGACTTTTAATGATCCAACCTAATACCACATGATTATACTTTGAGAAAATGGTTGGACGAACCTGCTCCAGAAGAAGCAGTTAAATATTTACTAATCTAATTCCTGACTTTATTATAATTATCTCCAAGTGGTGGTTGAAATCATCTATTTGTTGAGCTTACATTATGTAAATGTTACTATACCTCCCATGTGATAGTCTGATTATCATAAGATGGATGGTGATACCTCTCATATGATAATTAAGTACCACAAGATGGATGGTGATACCTCCTATGTGACAAGTTTAATTATCACAAGATGGATGGCGGTGCCTCCTATATGATAAATGTAATTGTCAGAAGACGTATGGTTTTACATATTTACTATACCTCCTATATAACAAGTTTAATTATCACAAGATGGATGGCGATGCCTCCTATATGATAAATGTAATTGTCACAAGACGGATGGTTTTACATATTTACTATACCTCCTATGTGATGAACTCAATTATCACAAGACTGATGGTTTTACCTATATGCAATTTATATATTATATATTACCATCGTGGTTGGTTATACCATATGAATGGTTCATAAATACTGCTCCCGAAGAAGTAGTTGATAAAAATAAATTCTACCCTGAAAAAGTAGTTGATCGATTATTTAAATCATGCTCTTGAAGAAGCAATTGAAAGAAATAAATCCTACCCTGAAGAAGTAGATCAATTATCTAAATCTTGTTCCCGAAGAAGCAGTCGATAAAAATAAATCCTACTCTAAAGAAGTAGTTGATCAATTATTTAAATACTGCTCTTAAAGAATCAGTTGAAAGAAATAAATCCTACTATGAAGAAGTAGTTGATCAATGATTCAAATCCTACTCTCGAAAGAAGAAACAGTTGATAGAGATAATAAGATGGAGAAAATTGAGCAAATGATACCAGAAGCTATCACAGATTAATTAAATAAAATCCCATGCAAATACACCGCATGGTGGGATCATCTGACAAGTGATATGAAAAACTATCACCGGAAAATAATTGCTCAATTAATCTCATGTTGATTATATCACATGGTGGGATCATTGAAATCATATTGATATCACAATAGAGAAGCATATATCACATATTCGTGAGAATAATGTATTTGCATAGAGGCAAAAGATGATCTTATTATTGTTGGAAGAAGCACAAAGCAGTCGAAGTGGAAAATACTGAAACTAGCCAAAAAGGTAATAAACACTCGACAATATGCGAAAAATACATATGAAACCCATAAAAATGGGTGCGTCTCGAGAGTATAAAACTCCGTAACTCTGCCACCCCCTGGCATTAGGGTTCATAATGAAAGATCTAAAGGATCTAAACTTCTTTTTCGTTTGGCACCAATAGTCTGTGGCTGATGAGCTTTGACTTTCAAATTCTTAACTGAAATATATGCCTGAAACATTATAAGTAGATCAGCAACTGTATCAGAACATATAATAATATCTCTTGATGGCTGAGAGATAAACTTGTGATCTACGCCTTGATCCAGAAAGGCAAGCAAATCGTTGAAGAAATAATTAATATTCACAAACCTATAGGTTTGGTATGGAAGTCCCGCTCAGCCCATGACGTGATATTGAATATCTCATTGAGTGTGCCATAGCCACCTGGAAGTACAATAAAGGCATCACTATTATTCACCATATACATCATACCATTATGCACAGACTGTGCTTGAAGCATCAACCCAGTTGAACCTCCTATACCACTGGTTCTAACTGTGGGAAAGTGTAAGGCACTTGTTACTCTTATTTTCCCATTTTGTGCAGCCTCTAAAAGGCAACCCAAAAATCTATGATTACTTCCACCATACAATATATCGATTTTGTGTTTTCCTAATTCTTTTACGAACTGATACGACATATCTATATGCTGGATATGACCTATCAGTTTGGATCCACCTAAAATACATATGGTTTTAATCGGATGAGATCTGTATGAGGATTCTGAGAACTCCATCTCTCTTCACTAGATTTTCAAAGTACTTTTATGAGATATACAATTTCTGATTTGTGGATCCCAAATTTAAAGAACAGACTTCTTTCTAGAAGACAAATAACTTCACTATTTTCATTGAAAAATGAGGAGCAGATAAGCCACTGCTTTTACTATTTTCTTTTTGACAAAATTGCAGAAGAAAATGAAAGATATGATATTATATTTCAATGAAAATGACGTTATCTATCGGCAGCTGAGAAATTTAAATATTGGAGAATTTACCTTATACCAACTTTGACAGAACGGACTTACAAACTGGATCTTTTGAGACTAAATTTTCATGACTATAGCGTTCCAGTTCATCCTTAAATATGTCCACAGAATTATCGACTAATCCGTTTCTTTGCAAAATTACTCCTACCTATACCTGGCATGTATTATTTGAAAATTCGCCAGATAATCGAACTTGTGCTTCGATCAACCATCGAATATCTTCTGGGATGCCATTCCTCATTAGCACCCTTAATTTTTCGAGTCGAGCTTGATAATTTCTCTTTATGATATTAAGTGGAAGAGATGGGTAATATTTGTGAAGACTAGAAAGCATTGAATCCATTATGATAACCAAACCCTCGATATGGGTAATTGTGAATATAATGCTAATCTATTTATAGATTGGAATTACACGTACGAGGTTTGACTCCGCGTTTGAATAATTCATATCATGAAGCATATGAACTACGGTTCTATATTTGAATAATGAACATAATATGACATGTGGGAGCGGCGACTCCATGTAGATAGTAATGTGCAATAATGGCACCGAAAGATGATGTGATATGTCGGTTAAATATCTATATGGTGATTTAGACACATCATGTCTTCAAATATTTGTTCTCGATTAATATCACTACTAGCCAATATTGGAAATGAATTCTTAATAAATTTGGAATATATTAAGGGGGAGTATGGACCCACTTCCTCTATATGTGAACTACTAGATATTATGGATCCACTAGATAGTCACATGTGTATATGACTCGTAATCGGAAATTTACGAGATAATTTGCTCATGGTTGGAGCATATATTCCATATCAGATTAAGCTAGTAATATATCCCAAATAAACTTGAATAGATCCCAAAAAGGATCAAGATATGCGCATACATGTGGGATATTAATTGGCATACTATTCGAAGTCCTCCTACCAATATCGAGAACATAATATATAAACCCCCATGGCTGAAGATGAATACTGAGGTACTGGCATATGAGTTTGGCGCCCAAGAAATCTCTTAGCATGAGGGGAAGTATTAGTAGTTGGAAATATGTGAAATGCATCACACTATATCCTCACAACTATATAAACTTGAAGTTCAAAGATGCATGATAAATTATTAATCTTTGGTACCAACTACAAACTACTTTGATAAAAAAAAAAAATTCCCGAATATAAATCAAAGTAAATGATAAAAGGAGGCATATACTTTTGAAGTATATAGACATAACTATAAAAGAAAAATAATGAGATATCTCGGCAAGTTATGTTGCTACATGAAATAAATGTAGAAATTGTCGACACAATATAGCGCTATAAATGAAATGAGGATATTGAAATTCATGATTGTGGAATATGGATATTTGAAATGAGGATATTGAAATCCATCGAAATTGAAATATATGCCCTTATAATAAAATGGAACATATGGGCTTACTGAAAGTAACTCCTGAAGAGCTTTTAAACATATTATCAGTGCGAGTAGTCACTCAAAATAAGGTGTTGTGAAAGAAAATATGCGTTGCACTCTTTTTCCCTTGACTGAGGTTTTGTCCCATTGGGTTTTCATAGCAAGGTTTTTAATGAGGCAACATGAATGGCGTATTAGTATGAATATTGTACTCTTTTTCCTTCGTTAGGATTTTTCCTCTTGGGTATTTCCTAATAAGGTTTTAACGAGGCATATTCATGGCATAATGAGGAAAATTTTAAAGATCAAGATTATTCCTCAAAGATTTAAAAACATAAGGGGTAGTTGCACTCTTTTTCCTTCGATCAAGTTTTTTTTCCCACTGGGTTTTCTTGACAAGGTTTTAATGAGGCAACACGTGGATACCCCAACAACGAATAATATACATGACAGATTCACTCAATTTTGTCCCATGCGGTTTTACTGAGACGCCACAAGAATACTCATACAAGAACTATCAAGATAAGGGGGAGCAAATTTACGAGATTACAAATTGCTGAAGTTTTATCTAACAGAGATTTCCTACCAACGTTATGATGCAACGTGATATGATTGTCACACGCTTCGATACAAAAAGTTTGAGAGTTTTTCTCCCATTGAGTTTTTCTTCAAACTAGTTCGACAGATATTTATGTAAATAGTCATTGAAGCGGGAGTGTTAAGAATTGTTGAAGTATATCACTTCTCGTAATGCGTAACAAGATAATATAGTATAACATGTGCATGACTATTATGCCCCCTAATGAAATTATGTAATTACGTTTGTCTGTCAAGCTTTCCTATAAATGAGCAGTCTTGTGAAAATTAAATTCAAGAAATACCTTCTCTATATTCTCTTTATTCTTTTTGTATTCGCTTTACCTTATTGCAGTTATATAACAACCATATATTTATAATTGTTCAAATCTGTCTCTAAAGCTCTTATAGCAACATCTACTATAATATTAAAATAATATTTCCTAGAAAAATCTTCAACTGTTATAAATAATATATATGTGAATGACATTTTTATTACACCACGTACTCTTTACATATTATGATTATGTCATTGTCCATCATAGGAGCTTATTTCTCATCATTGAACACATCTAATTCTCTCATTCTCTCTATATTCTTTTGTTCAATTTTTGATAGTTTTATAACACATTATCAGCACGACTCTACTAAAGAGTATGCTATCTTATAGATGGCCATATGTATCCGAAATTGAATTATTACTAGTTACCAACTCTATAATCTATTCAACCTTTGTGAGCGATTTATCACCTGAATGGTTGAGTTCATCAAAAACTCATATGAATATCCAAAAACCATTAAAAAAAAATAACCCAAAAAAAAAAAAAATCAGTACTCTGTAGAGATTACACCGCTCAATCGCCGAAAAAAGAGGGAAACAGAACTGAAGATTTATATGTGTTTGTATCGGTCGCCTAGGTCGAAGATCTCACCAATTTGATCGAGGGCTACTTCCACCGAAAAATCAGAGACGCTGCAGGCAGCCGTAAACAAAACAAGAAGCACGAGGATATAGGAGCATGAATGGACACCTGGACTAGCTTTCGATCCACTACTATTGCAATCAAAGTATTTCATGGAGCTGTTTATATCAATCTGTAAGTATGTATTGCAATAAAGAGGGAAAAACAGGAGGTAGAAGAAGAAGATGCAGGAGCGAATAAGAAAATAGCAGGGAAGAAGAATAAGACTGAATATGGAACCAAAAGATAAAGTTGAAACACTAGAAATAAAAGAGAAAGTAACGGAAAAAAAAAGTCACAGGAAAAGAAAACCAAGAGTAATAAAAATTAATATGGAAGAAGAAAATATTTTTCTAATTCATTAAATTATAAATTTGGTTTCTCTTAAATATAAGATTTATATGATCTCAGAATTAATTTTTCTTGATACCATCGTGATCCATTTTACGAGAGCTTCAATTTGACACTAATATTGATATGGGTGTTAACTCTTTTCATTTATATTATTATCAAATATACGAATTAATATCCAACTCCGAAAATCACAAAGATTTATACTTACCATTACACTTGCTATTAATGGTAGTCGGTATCTCGACCTATACCTTGACGATGACTATATTTTGAGAAATTGATTGGACGATCCTGCTCTGTAGAAGCAGTTAATTATTTTGCAGTTTAAATTATGTCTCTTACTTATCTCAGAGTGGTAACTTCAAACCACACATTTATTGAGCTTATTTTATGTAATTACAATTCCTCCCATGTGATGAGTCCAATTATCACAAGACGGATGGTTTTACGTATGCAATTTATATATTATATATCACCATCGTGGTTGGTTATACCACATGAATAGTTCATAAATCCTGCTCCCGAATAAGCAGTTGACAAGAATAAATCCTACTCTGAAGAAGTAGTTGATCGATTATCTAAATCCTTCTCTCGAGAAGCAGTTGATAAATATAAATCCTACTCTGAAGAAGTAGTTGACCGATTATCTAAATCCTGCTCTTGAAGAAGCAGTTGATAAAAATAAATCCTACTCTGAAGAAGTAGTTGATCAATTATTCAAATCATGCTCTCGAAGAAGAAGCAGTTGATGGAAATAATATCCAATCTCCATGATTATTAAACACAAACGGAGAAAATTGAGCAAGTGATACCAGATGCTATCACCGATTAATTAAAGAAAATTTCATGCAAATACACAGCATGGTGGGATCATCTGACAACTGATATGAAGAGCTGTCACTGAAAAATAATTGCTCAATAACTCTCATGTTGATTATATCACATGGGGGGATCATATTGATTGACATATATCACATATTCGTGAGAATAATGTATTTGCATAAAGGCAAAATGATCATATTATTGCTCTGGAAGAAGCACAAAGTAGTCGAAGTGAAAATATCAAAACTAGCTGAAAGGCAGTAAACACTCGATAATATGCGCGAAAAAGAAAATACATATGAAACCCATAAAAAGAGAAGGGGTGCGTCTCAAGAGTATAAAACTCCGTAACTCTGTCACCCCCTGGCATAATGGTTTATAATGAAAGATCTAAAGGATCTAAACTTCTTTTCGGTTTGGCGCCAATAGTCTGTGGCAGATGAGCTTTGACATCCAAATTTTTAACTGAAATATATGTCTGAAACTTTATAAGTAGATCAGCAACATTGTCAGCACATATTACTATATCTCGTGATGGTTGAGATATAAAATTGTGATCTACTCCTTGATCCAGAAAGGCAAGCAAATCGCTAAAGAAATTATTAATATTCAACGAACATATAGGTTTGGTATGGAAGTCTCGCTCAGTCCATGACGTGATATTGGATATACCATTGAGTGTTCCATAGCCACCTGCATCACTATTATTCACCACATACATCAAACTATCATGCACAGACTGTGCTTGAAGCATCAATCTAGTTGAACACCCTATACTACTGGTTCTAACTGTGGAAAACTGTAAGGCATTTGTTACTCTTATTCTCCCATTTTGTGTAGCCTCTAAAAGATAACCCAAAAAATCGATGATCAACATACAATATATCGATATTGTGTTTTCCTAATTCTTTTACGAATTGATATGCCATATCTATATGCTGGATATGACCTATCAGTTTGGATTCACTTAAAATACCTATAGTTTTAATTGGATGAGATCTATATGAGGATTCTGAGAACTTCATCTTTATACACTAGACTTTCAAAATACTTTTATGAGAGATACATTTTCTGAGTTGTGAATCCCAAATTCAAAGAACAAACTTCTTACTAAACGACAAATGACTTCACTATTTTCATTGAAAAAAGAGCGGCACATAAGTCATTACTTTTACTATTTTCTTTTTGACAAAATTGCAAAAGAAAACGAAAGATATGATATTTTCAATGAAAATGACGTTATCGATTGGCAATTGAGAAATTTAAATATTGGAAAATAATATTCATCAACTTGCATTATTTTTCTATTACCTTATACCAATTTTGACAGCACGGACTTACAAACTGGATCTTTTGAGACTAGGTTTTCATGACTGTAACGTTCCCGTTCATCCTTAAATTGTATCCACAAAGCCATTAGTTCACGAAGAACGTATCCATTGGGATGTCATCAATAATCTGTTGGATGTCATGATCCATATATTCCTTACTCAATCCATCCTTGATAAATGCTATTTTATCTTCTCGATTTTTAGATACAAACCCTACAGATTTGCATCGTGTGTCACATGTCCATCGAGCACATTTATAGCACCCACCTAGTCTTTTTGCTCTCCGTTTCTTTGCAAAACTACTCCTACCTGTACATGGCATGTACTTAAATGAATTTGAAAATTCGCCAGATAGTTGAACTTGTGCTTCGATCAACCATCGAATATCTTCTGGGATGCCATTTCTCATTAGCACCCTTAATCTTTCGAGTCGAGCTCGATAAATTCTTTTTATGATATTCACTGGAAGAGATGGGTAATATTTACGAAGATTCGAAAGCATTGAATCTATTATGATATTCAGACCCTCACTATGGGTGAATTTTGTGAATACAATGTGTTGTGTCAAGAATTAACACCTTCCGACCGGCGATCGCCTCGGAGGTCGGGCGACCGAGTCACTGCCGATCGTCCAAGGCAGGTCTGCCGATCAGCGACCAGGCGACCAAGCCTTGACCCAGCGGACATGCTAGGCAGCGGCCAAGAAGGCCCAGGCAAGTCCGTGTCGAGCGATCAACCTCGGATACGATCGCCTCTCGATACTCGGCGACCCACAGCGATCTACTAATGGACGATCCCCTCTCGGTACTCGGCCAAACTCTTGGCGGCCAAACAAGCGGGCGATCCTCTCTCGGCATCTTGCCGACCTACCCTTGGAGACCGACCATTGCCGACCTTCATCCACCGGCCGATGGCGACCTCGATGATCGGCTAGAGACGCAGCCTCATGTCGATCTCCACCGATGGCCATCCGGTCGGCGAAGACCGAGCCTCAAGGCCCGACACCACGTGCAAGATCGGGACAAGATCCGCGAATCACGGGCCATTGACCACGATCGGCAGATTCTCTCCACCGGTAGACAAGCCGCCAAAGCTTGTCGGTAGGGCCACATGTTGGTGATTAGACACGTGATGGCTCCTAATTGGACCGCCCATTTTGCGCCAGTCACTGCATTGGACTTTAGCCCGACAGCCAGCATCTTCCTTGGACTTTAGCCCGATAGCCCAAGAGATCGCCCCATTATAATATTGGCCGGCGGGCGATCGGCACATTATTATAATGGCCGGCAGGCGATCGGCCACTACAGGACAGGACCCGGCTGTCCCTATATAAGCAAGGCACCCTGCACTTGGACACCTTCCGCAATATCGCGATTCAAGCACACAATACAGAAACAATATACAGCACTTGGCTAACATCCAACTCTTGGCAACAGCTATCTTTCGGTCTTACTTCTCCCGGCCTATCTCATCCAGCAGATTATCGGCGGGGACGAAGAACACCAAGCTTCGCTCAAGAGCCGGATTAACAGAGTCTTTTTACACTCATTGTATTTAGATTTCTCTCATTAATACTTGTATCCACGAATATTTGTATTAATAACATCTCGCGAGAGCATTCAAGCCCGGGCCTAACAAACCCGGCAAATCTTGTATTATTTATCTACTCTCGGAAGTGCTCCCGCAATTGTTGTTTGTTGTCCGTCTTCCAGCAGTATTAATCTTCGGATAAATATTTTGGGCAACAACAATTGGCGCTAGAGGAAGGGGATCCAACCCTCGATTTTTTATACCTACCGTCCCGAAGAACACTCACTGTTCTCGGAGCACATACTTGAAGTGACACTTACTGCACTTCAAAGAAATCCTTCAGAAAACATGTCTTCCGCCTCCGCGTCGAAGAAAGCCGACCACTGGTGGCGGACCCCTTTTCCGTCCCAGTCCGAGCCGCAGCCGATGGTGGAAGGCAGCCGCCGCGGTCAGAGACGCTCGATCCCGTCCCGGGACGGCGGCCCGAGCCTCTCGCTCAATCAGTTCCGAACCAATGAACAGATCGAAGAGGCCATAGCCGCCCTTCAGGAACGACGGAGTGCTCTCGGCGCGCCTCCTGTTGTCGCCCCCTCGGTCTCCCGCCGGAAGTCCAAGCGGAAGCTCAAGGCATTGCTGGCCGAGCGATCGCCAGGAGGCTCTCGCCCGCAAGAAGAGGCGCTCGGCAGCCGGGGCACCTCTGTCTTCGATCGCACAGGCGGTGACCCGACTCCGGCGGCGATCCGGCCCGGCCTACGAGACTACGAGTCGAATCCGTCACCGGCTCGACCTACCGGCTCCCACAAGGCGATCCGGCCACACGGCTCCCGCTCGCCGATTCCCGAGGTCGCGGCGGCGGGGTCGGAGGTCGACACGATCGCCTCGGCCCCGCTCCCAAAGCCGATCCGCATAGCGGCCGAGCGCGGTGCCGCAATCTGACGTCGGATCGACGACTTGAAGGCGCTCCTGCAATCCGGGCAGCGCCGTGAAGACGATCGCCGCGCCCAGCGAGCCGCTCGCGATCGACATCGAGCTCGCCCCGTGCGGCCAAGATCGCTCCTCCTCAGACACCCGTGTACCAGGGGCGATCGGACCCCCAAACACACCTGCACAAGTTCAACATCTACATGACCGGGTGTGGGGCATCTGACGCGACCAGGTGCCGAATGTTCCCTCTGACACTGGACGACCTCGCCCACCGGTGGTACACCTCATTGCCGCCTCGGTCCATTGGCTCCTTTAACGAGCTGGCGCACGTCTTCACAGAATACTTCGCCACCAGGGCCGCTCGGCCAGAAGGTCCCCATCGCATGTGGCGGATCAGGCAAGGGGAAGAAGAGACCGACTCGGACTATATTGACCGGGTAGACATGATCATCCTCAACGGCGAGCCCGTAAGCGATGAGACCGCCCTCTACGCGGTCCTAGGAGGTTTTCAGGGCTTCTCGCCTATGTTCAGGCATCTCACGAAGACCCTACCGACGACCTACGCAGCCTTCCGGGCTAGAGCCGCAAATTTCCTGTCTGTGCAAAGGCTTCTTCTCGGCTAGGAGTAGAGCGATCGGCGCCGTCGACGACCTCCAGTCTCCCGGCCGTCGCTACTACCCACAGAGCCGGAGGACTCGATCCCCGCCTCTGATCCATTTTAAATGAGGACTAGCCGCGCCCGATCGCCAATATCGACCTACGAATAAAGCGATCGGCCGCGGCGGCAGCGCCGATCTTCCGGCAGATCGCTACATCGCCAGCAACCCGGTGGACACGATCGCCATCTACTGATCCGGCCATATAACATGACGGACTAAGGCATAAGATCGCCTCCACCGCACATCATAAAGCCATGGTCTGGCGGTCGATGGAACCAGGCCCGGCCATGCAAGGTCCTTTTCGGCCGAGATCGGCCGCCCTTCGTTTAAATACGAGGCCGGCGTAGTCTAAGGGCTCTCCAACATTAATCAGTGGACACATGCCACAACCCCGTCTCAACGTACACCGTCGAGGTCGGCCATATCCATGGCTGGCCGAGGTGGAAGCAGAGCTAACAAGCCGCGGGCGTGGAGTTGATTCATCCGACGCTGCCCCGCGCAAGGACTCCTCTAGACCGAGACCGCACGCCCTTCGTTTAAATACGAGGCGGCGCGGCTAACAGAGGACCCTCATAATAAAGTGAGTCACGGGACACTCATTGTCTTCGCGCACCAAGACACGGTCATGGAGTCGGTCCATCGATATCCGCGACTGTGCACGATTCCTCAAACAAGCGAAACCACCAAGTTTCCATGGGGGATCGGCCAATGTTGTTTTTGCAGGTACAAGACCGAAAGATAGCTAAGCCAATCGACCATGGTAGCCCAAGTCCGAGTCCTAAGTCAGCTCAGATCGCCGATCCTCATCCGAACACGATCACCGGCCAAGAACCACCTCGCCTCATGTCTTCAACATAGGAGCAAGGCAGGGCAATTGTTGTGTCAAGAATTAACACCTTCCGACCGCGATCGCCTCGGAGGTCGGGCGACCGAGTCACTGCCCGATCGTCAGGCGGGTCTGCCGTCAGCGACCGGGCGACCAAGCCTTGACCCAATGGACATGCTAGGCCCAGCGGCCAAGAAGGCCCGGGGCAAGTCCCGGTATCGAGCGATCAACCTCGAGATACGATCGCCTCTCGATACTCGGCGGCCACCCACGGAGATCTACTAATGGACGATCCCCTCTCGGTACTCGGCGGCGACTCTGGCGGCAAACAAGCGGGCGATCCTCTCTCGGCATCTTGCCGACCTACCCTGGAGACCGACCATTGCCGACCTTCATCCACCGGCCGATGGCGACCTCGATGATCGGCTAGAGGCAGCCGCCTCATGTCGATCTCCACCGATGGCCATCCAGTCGGCGAAGACCGAGCCTCAAGACTGACACCACGTGCAAGATCCGGGACAAGATCCGCGAATCACGGGCCATTGACCACAGTCTGACAGATTCTCTCCACCAGCCGACAAGCCGCCGAAAGCTTGTCAGTAGGGCCACATGTTGACTGATTCCGGGCACGTGATGGCTCCTAATTGGACCGCCCATTTTTCGCCAGTCACTGCATTGGACTTTAGCCCGACAGCCAGCATCTTCCTTGGACTTTAGCCCGATAGCCCAGGAGATCGCCCCATTATAATATTGGCCGGAGGGCGATCGGCACATTATTATAATGGCCGGCAGGCGATCGGCCACTACAGGATAGGACCCGGCTGTCCCTATATAAGCAAGGCACCCTGCACTTGGACACTCCTTCCGCAATATCGCGATTCAATCACACAATACAGAAACAATATACAGCACTTGGCTAACATCCAACTCTTGGCAACAGCTATCTTTCGGTCTTACTTCTCCCGGCCTATCTCATCCAGCAGATTATCGGCGGGGACGAAGAACACCAAGCTTCGCTCAAGAGCCGGATTAACAGAGTCTTTTTACACTCATTGTATTTAGATTTCTCTCATTAATACTTGTATCCACGAATATTTGTATTAATAACATCTCGCGAGAGCATTCAAGCTCGGGCCTAACAAACCCGGCAAATCTTGTATTATTTATCTACTCTCGGAAGTGCTCCCGCAATTGTTGTTTGTTGTCCGTCTTCCAGCAGTATTAATCTTCGGATAAATATTTTGGGCAACAACACAATGATAATCTATTTATAGATTGGAACTACGCATATGAGATTTGACTACGCATCCTGAAGCGTATGAACTACGACTCTATATTTGATTAATGAACATAATATGACATGTGGGAGCAGCGACTCCATGTTGATAATGATGTGCAATAATAACACCGAAAGATGATGTGATATGCCGGTAAAATATCTATATGGTGATATAGACACATCGTCTTCAAATATTTGTTCTCGATTAATATCACTACTAGTCAATATTGGGAATGAATTCCTAATAAATTTGGAATATATTAAGGGGGAGTATGGGTCCACTTCCTCTACATGTGAACTACTAGATATTATGGATCCACTAGATAGTCACATGTGTATATAACTCGTAATCAGAAAAATTTACGAGATGATTTGCTCACGGTTTGAGCATATATTCCAGATCAGACAAAGCTAGTAATATATCCCAAATAGACTTGATAGATCCTAGAAAGGATCAAGATATGCGCATACAAGAGATATTAATTGGCATACTATTCGAAGTCCTCCAGCCAATATCGAGAACATAATATATAAACTCCCATGACTGGAGATGAACACTGAGATACTGGCATATGAGTTTGGTGCTCAAGAAATCTCTTAACATGAGGGGGAGTATTGGTAATTGGAAATATGTGAAATGCATCACACTATATCCTCACAATTATATGAACTTGTAGTTCAAAGATGCATGATAGATTATTAATTTTTGATACCAACTACAACTGCTTTGATAAATACATAATAATTTCCCGAATATGAATCAAAGCAAATGATAAAAGGAGGCATATACTTTTGAGAAGTATATAGACATAACCACAATGTGTATTCCCAATGGATGATTGATAATGGGATATCTCGGCAAGTTATGTTGCCATGGGGAAATAAATATTGAAAAGTGTCGACACAATATAACACTATGAATGAAATGAGGATATCAATGATTGGAAAAAGGATATCAATGATGATATGAGGATATCCATGAAATGAGGCTAACAATGAAATGCAGATATCCATGAACGAAATAAGGATATCCATGAAAATGAGAATATTAAAATCCATGAAATATGGATATCCATGATTGTGAAAGATAAGGATATTGAAATCCATGATTTATGAGAATAAGGATATTGAAATCCATGATTTGTGAGAATGAGGATATTGAAATCCATTGAAATTGAAATATATGCCCTTATAGTAAAATTATAACATATGAGCTTACTGGAAGTGACTCCTCAGGAGATGTTAAACATATTATCAGTGCGTGGAGTCACTCAAAATAAGGTGTTGTGAAAGAAAATTATCTGTTGTACTCTTTTCCTTGACTGAGGTTTTATCCCACTGGGTTTTCCAGCAAGGTTTTTAACGAGGCATCTTAATCACAACCAATATGAAATCTCCAAAAGAAATTTGGAATATATTGCAATGAATATGAGTTCGATATTACAAACTGCACTGAAAATGATAATCCCTGGAGGATCATTGAAATGCCTGGGGCATGTTTATATAAAATACGCATTGCACTCTTTTTCCCTTAACTGAGGTTTTGTCCCATTAGATTTTCTTAGCAAAATTTTTAACGAAGCAACTGGAATGACGTATTAGCATGAATAATGTACTCTTTTTCCCTTTATTAGGATTTTTTCCATTGGGTTTTTCCTAATACGGTTTTAACGAGGCATATTCATGGCATAATGAGGAACACTACAAAGATCAAGATTATTCCTCAAAGCTTGAAAATAGAAGTAGTTGTACTCTTTTTCCTTCGATCAAGTTTTTCCCACTGGGTTTTCTTGACAAGGTTTTAATGAGGCAACACGTGGATACTCTAACAACGAATGATATACATGACAAATTCACTCAGTTTTTGTCCCACGAGGTTTTACTGAGACGGCACAAGAATACTCATACAAGAACTATCGAGATAAGAGGAGCAAATTTACGAGATTAGAGATTGCTAAGGTTTTATACCATAGGGTTTTCCTAGCAATATTATGATGCATCAAGATATAATCGTCACAAGCTCGACTACAAACAATTTGAAAGTTTTTCTCCCATCGAGTTTTTCTTCAAATTTGTAAATAGTCATTCAAGGGGGAGTGTTATAAATAATATATATGTGAATGATATTTCTATTATACCCCTTTACTCTTTACATATTATGATTATGCCATTGTCCACTCCTATAAATAGGAGCCTTATTTCTCATCATTGAACACACCTAATTCTCTCATTCTCTCATTCTCTCTATATTCTCTTGTTCAATTTTTGATAGTTTTATAACATCACCAAATTTATTATCATTACTATCACCTGTAGAGGTGGCAATGGATCTTGGATCCAGTCCAGATCCGCAGATTCGGATCCATTTTTGAGGATCTGGATCTCAAATTTTTAGATTCATCTGATTCGGGTCGGATTTGGATCTATAAGAAAATTTGCGGAACGGATCTGGATCTCAAATATTCAGATCCAGATCCGATCCAAATCCGACCCGCGGATCCACATTATATATATATATACATAAATATATATATATATATATAGATAGATATATAGATATATTATATTTCAAATATATATATATATATATATTTAGAAACCCTAATTCATTATTATCAAAAACAAAAGAAAAAAAAATCCCTAATTCTACGATGTCGATGATGTTGAAAATAGTTGTAACATGAAAAATTTGTTCTTATGGACTCAAGATTAGTTGATCGTGAAGACTTATTTTGTGATGTGATGTGACTCTGGACGAATATATTTGTGTAATATTTTGATTTTTTTTGAATTTTTTGTGATGTGATGTGACTTATCTCATGAACATGAAAATAGCTCGTGATATGATTTTTGTGGTTGCTAATTTATTTTGATTTTTTTATAGTTGTGTAGTTTTAATATTGCGTCATTTTAAGCACTATTTTAGCTTAAAAGAGGGATCCGCGGATCAGATCCGTAGACCCGCAGATCCGACGGATTTGGATCTAGATCTCAGATTTCGGATCCGACGGATCTGGACCGGATCTGGATCTCAAAAAAAAAAAAGGATCTGGATCTAGGATCAACAAGATCCGGTCTAGATCCAGCTCGTTGCCATCCCTAATCATCTGTATTCTCATCGAATTGCTTCTTTCTTTGAATAACATGTTTGCTGGGAAAATAAGTACGACACGAAGTTCTAATGCAAGACTTCTAGCAGAAATCATGGCAGAAATAAACTCATTTTGTCTATAACCTTTAAAACATAAAATCAAACTCTTTAATATGCTTATTGCATCATATTATATGCATATATTCAGATTGCAAAATTTTACTAACCATGTTAATGCTAAATAAAATATCATGCCATATAATCATGCCTAGCGAAAATTCAAAATTCGCATTTATTGCTAAAATAGGAGCTTTACTTTTTGCTTTAGCATCATCAGAAGTTCTAAATAATTCGAATAAACCATCCTGTATTTTGGGGAGTTTGGTATTTAATAACTTTCACACTTTCAACAAGACTCTCCCAATATGTACTAGACAAGGATTTAAGAGTTAACTTATGCACATTATCTTATAAAATTTTCCAACACTCCGTAGAACTAGTGAATATATAGACGTTGAGTACCTCCAAAAAAATGATGCGACTTTAACACAAGAATTCGCCATATCACAAATAGTAAGATTAAAAATATAACAAGCACAAGACATATACTACCCCCGTTCTTTTATAACTGTAATATTTGGACTTTCACGCTTGTCAATGCGCAACTTTGATTATTAATATCTTCAATTCTTTATTTTTAAAAATTATAAGACGTTTATATATATATATATATATATATATATATATATATATATATATATATATATATATGGTGGGGTTATTTTAAAAAGTCTTATAATAAAAAGTGTAGAAAGGATTGTGGGAGTGACATGTGTCACCTTGCCACATCATATGACACATCATATGACATGTGGCAACCACCACCACTACCCCCCCCCCCCCCAAAAAAAAATTGGGAGGGCCAAAATTTTTTTTTATCCCGCCAAAAACTTATAAGTGTGATGCACCATTTTTTTTGGTGCATCACAGTTATAAGTTTTGGTGCATCACACTAATAAGTTTTACTGCATCACAGTTATAAGTTACTGCATCATAGTTAACAGTTAAGTGTATCAACTATAATGCAGTAACTTATAACCTTAATGCACTAAATCATAATTGTGATGCAGTAACTTTATAACTGTGATACAGTAATAATAAGTTTTACTGCATCGCAGTTATAAGTTACTGCATCATAATTAACAGTTAAGTGCATCAACTATGATGCAGTAACTTAGAACCTTAATGCACTAAATCATAATTGTGACGCAGTAGCTTTATAACTGTGATGCAGTAATAATTTTTGGCGGGAAAAAAAAATTTCGACCCCCCAAAAAAATAAAATTTGGCGGGAATTTTTTTTTCGGGGGGTGGTGGGGTGTGGGGGAGTGTGGGGGTGACAAATGTCATATGATGTGGAATGGGGATGACACATGTCACTCCCACAATCCTTCCTACACTTTTTATTATTAAAGACTTTTTATTTTAACTCATACCTATATATATATATATATATATATATATATATATATATATATATATAGAGAGAGAGAGAGAGTGAGTTAGAGAGAGAGAGAGAGAGAGTTAAAGATCGATTCAAATGGGAAGCAGTCCTTAAAATGGGAGCATAGGATCAAATCCCAACCGTTGATAATTGAAATTTAACGATTAGAGATTAGTCCTTAGTAATATTTAATTTCTTAAATTAAATATCTTAAGGGTATTATTTACTTTCATAAATTACTATATGTACCATTAATCTAGATCATTCATTATTGTTCATCAACGACTGTGAGCTTCCATTTGAACCAATCCCGACATACATGTGTGTGTATGTTTGTATATATATATATATATATATATATATATATATATATATATATATACACACACTGGTGTACTAGTAAAATGAGCCCCTGCAAATGAGAGGTGCTATTCCCCCCTGACACCCGCCTGTCTCCCCCCCCCCCCTTCTTTTTTTTCCCATTCTATCCTTATCTTAATATATTTAACATTAATATTATTTTTTGTTATTATTAAAATTAATAGTTTCTCATATTTTATATATTATTTTAAAATATATTGTTAGAAACTTTATTTTTTTTTCCTTTTCTATCCTTTACTCCTTTGCACTTTAATTTTTTTTCATATTATTTATTTATTTGTTCTTTTTTCTTTGAATTTTTATTTTACTTTATTATTATCAAAATTAAAAATTTCTATTATTTATTTATTTATTTATTTTTATTTATATTATTTATGATTAAAAATAACTACGACACAATATAATAAATAATAAATGCGGAAAATACGATCAACATTGATAAATAAATTATTCAATTACATTATCGGTCATCAAATCGAACCAAGATTGTATCCTTTCTCCATATGGATCACCCATCCTTTACAATCTTCACTCACATTATTCCACCATAAAAGTGAAATTGGTGGTACAGATAATCGGAGTTCAAAAAAACTTGTACAAAGTGATTACCATTAACTAATGCAATTGCTATATGTTGACGTTGTTGAAACGGAATTGGAGCTGACCTTAATGGCAAGTGTGTATAACAACTTCCACTAAGAGGAGTAAATGCATGCAGCACAACATTATATCGTGTTGCAATGACAGCCCCACACATAATGTCCATCCAACTCCACTGTGGTGCCGGAGATTCGAAGAAATTTAGTGCTCGCATCATATTATCGGCAGCACCTCGTTCAAGATAAACACGATCGTAGAACTCCATATTTTGTTGAATTTCAAAGTAAAGATCTGCCCGAACCTGCTTCCAACCATCTTCTGAATTATACCCGACTTGTGTAGCTATCGCTCTGTATCCGCAGTTACCATCCCCAAGAACATCAACTGTATGACTGACGTGACTCCGATATGCACCTGGCATTTGTGTGATATATGGATCATTGATTCCTTTTCCTGAATTTCGTGTACGAGTGTTCGTAGACTCAAAGCAAGAGCGCATCCTCCATTTATTATAAACAGAATAGTGTTTCATAAATGTGAACAAATAAGTGATATTACATGAGAAATTTAAGAAGAAAATATAGAGAGATGATGAGTTATATTTCTTCTTCACTCCCTATTTATAGCCAAACAAGATTACTAAATAATAAAAATAATTGACATGACAATTCAATAGGTAGTATAGATTATGGAACTATTTTGGTGAAAGACTTTGAAATGACAATTCAATAGGTAGATATAGGTTAGGGAACTATTTTGTTGAAAGACTTTGAAATGACAACTCAATTGGTAGCTAATAATAATAATAATATATATCAAAATAATATGGAAAAGGGTTGTTTTTGAAATATATGGAAAATGTTTGTTGGTGAATTTTGGGATAAACTCGGTCTTTTTTTATCGGAATCGACCCATCAATAAGACTCACCGCTTTGCGGTGAGGTCCGTCGCTTTGGCCAAAAACGACGTTTAGGCCTTCGATTTTGCTTTTTCATTTTAGGGACTTAATTGTAATTTTAAAAGTTTGTGTGGTTGTTATTAATTGTCGTGATTTTAACTCTAGCTTCCATATGGTATATATATATATATATATATATATATATATATATATATATATATATATATATATGTGTGTGTGTGTGTAAGTAATTTATTTGGACGTTGATGAATTGAAGTTTTCTAAATTTTATTGAAATTCTTAGATCAGTTGAATCTAGATCTGTTCGAACATATTTTCTAAATTTTTTTTTTAAATATAAATATATTGTATAGAAATAAATTTATAAATTAGTAAAAAAATTATCGAAAAAATATCAGTAAAAAATTGAAAAAAATTAAAGTACTATATATATATATATATATATGTGTGTGTGTTTTAAAAAAATGGGAGGGACAAAAAAGATATTTTAGTCTTTTTTGTTAAGAGAGGGGGGATTAGCAAAAGAGGGCGGATTAGCATAGCCCGACCAAATTTATGGTCGGGGCGGTCGCCCTCTATGGCCCCCTAGGGCCTCTGCCCGGGATATCTTCGTGCATCGAATCGCACACCTCTACCGCCTATCCTCTTTCTAATTTTATCATGTATTGCCTCATCGCCCATTTCTCCCGTAAAAATTCGTGCCAACACCATTTCAAGAGAATGGTTATCGTCAAGAGCACCCGGCTAGGTCGGGTTGGAAAATTTTGAACCGAGACCGGCTCATACTAGCCCAGTCTGTTATATTTAAAAAAATTCGGGACCGGCTCATGCTAGCGCAGTCTGTTATATTTAAAAAAATATTTTTTATATATTTTCGAATTTAGACTAAAAAATATTAGTTTATAAAAAATAAATATATATTATTATATTATTTAAATATATTATAAAAAAATTAATCAATAGCGGGTTGCAGATTAGGCCGATTCTGGGTAGTTGGTTGGGCTGGGCTCGATTTGAAAAAACCCAAACGGAAACCAGCCCACCGTCATAGTGGGCTGGCCGGTCGTCGGCCGGGCCAACCCAGACTGACACTGAACAGGAAAGACTGGGCCGGGTCACTGCTGCAGCCTGGGCCGGACCGGTCCGGCCCACATGCCAGTTCTACTTCTGATTACCACGTTCTACTTTTGATTACCAACACACATGTATTCTATGAATTGCAAATAAAATTTAAAATGTACAAACATAGACGGATCCAGCATCCGAAAACTACTGGTGCATCGACGCACCAAAAAAAATAACGGACGATCGAATTTTTTTTAAATTTTTCTTTTTTTAATAAAAAAACTATCAAAAACGATGTCGTTTTAACTGAAATGACACGGTTTTAACCGAAAAAACGTCAAAACGATGTCATTTTGTATTTTTTTTTGGTGGTGCACGTGCACCACCATGCCTAGTGTAGATCCGCCCGTGTGTACAAAAACAAATCTGCATGACAAAATATGTCAGTTTTAGAACAGCTCCATTTCCATAAATACAGTAGGAAGATGATGCCGCTTTTTCTTCAAAATAGACATGCAATAAGAAATGAACAGCAAATATGTTTAAGGCTTAAAGCTCAAGTTTATTGCAATTTGCATATTTTTACCGCATATTGGATCCGCAAAGGCTAATTGGAGAGTCAGCGAGCATTGCTTCTGGTAACAGGCACTTCCAAGATCAATGATGACAGCATTCCGATTCTGAGGGGGAAAAAAAGCATATACTTCATAATATGTGACACTACGATAGAAGCTCTCTACCGATGATAATAAATAACATACTCCATCCAGACAACTATTAGTGGTGCTTAGATCATTATGCAGAAGTGGAGGACTATTGACATGCATCATGTGAATTCCATAGGCCACCTGCTCCCCGATCCGTTGTCTGACTCCAACTTAGTTCTACATTAAATAGAAGTTATATATTAAGAAAGAGAGAAAAATAAGTAACAAAATAGAATAGGGTTCTAAACTCATTAAGGTTTCTTAGACAAGCTGCAACAAACGGGATCTTTTTCTTCACATCACGGCAAAATAAGTGTTCGATATTCAAGTAAAACCTCGAAATACTTCCTCAAGTGTTCCTCCAATGTAGGTACGGAGTTCTCTTCATCACAGCAAATCCAACCAAAGGTGCTACTCTTTCACAATTCGTTAAATCCAAAGCACGCCCCTCAAACTGTTCAGTTTTATACATCAAAACTGTTAAAAATAGAACTAATTTTTTTAAACCAACTCTTATTAGTGATACAGTTTATAACTATTTCTACAATATTTATAGCAATTTTACTCCATCACTCATAAAGAATCTTTCTATTGTATGCATATTGGTACATCCTTCTTGGAAAAATTTACATATAAGTTGTCATTTGTTGAGCTGCCTTCACGTCTTCTTCTCTTTCAATAGGATCAAATGACGAGCTTATTCACGACAAGAAACTCCGCCGAAAAATCACAATCCTCGATGAACATAATCACGATAAGGAGCCCATGTCCATCTTCCTTCAACTCCGTATGCAGCAATAATACCACCATTTCTCAGCGCAGATTCTTCATAAATACATTAAAAGCCTCACAATTAGGTGAAAACTTATCTATCATGCCCCAGAAGTTCATTACTTTCATCAACAACATACAGATGTGGTTTCTTCAAGAGTCATTATCACCATCCATCAACTTCACCTTAATCCCAACTATGTTGGGGTCGGTGGTATGAAGATTAAGGTGCCAAATAATTTTCTAAAATTCTATAATTTACGCAAAAAAAAAAAAAAAAAAAAAAGTGGCAAACTTTTACACCAGATGCCCTTACTGTTGCAACCTTCATAAGAAGGAGAAATGAGATAAAATTCAAAAACCAGCAACATAGGTTTTTCTAGCTACATGGGAAATATCGTGAGACAGTGATGAGTCGAGATAATTGCTATAGTCATGTTATATTACGTGATTGATATTGTAATATCAACACGTACATCATCGTGGTTTCTTCAAGAGTGAAACAAAAATTTAACACGATAGCCATGCGGGTTACCAACATAATAAGAGTAATATCAATATGCGCATAGATATATATATATCATGCCTCAAAATTGCTAATTGTTTTTCAAGCGATTCGCAGCATAATATATAACTAAACAATACATATCTAAACCTTCCTCAAGGGATAAGAGAACAAGAGAGAGACTTACAGGAAGATATGTGCACTTGATTACGCTTCTTGTCCCAATTACATTACCTATATAGTAAGTGTCTAATGCTCATACTTATGTCCTTGTAGCCTTTCAACAAAAGATATCTTAAAGTACATTTCAACGAAAATGTTAATGCACAAGCCAGACCACAAGTTAGCCAGGACTGACTAAAACAAGAAACTATAGATATCAACAACATCTAAGCCTTAGTCCCAAAATGATTTGGGGTCGGCTTAAGAAACTATAGATATCTGCAGGAAAAACCATTAGAATGAGACAGAAAAGGAAACCAATATAAAACGAGATAGCATACAGCATCATCAGGTTCAAACCTATAATTTGTTACAAAATAGAAATTGATAGACAAAACAAAATTCCATTAGTTTCTTGTCAACAGTCCTGTAACATAAGCAAATTATCCAGAGCTATGCACTGTTAATAGGATGATAAGTGAAAGTACTAAGTTCCAAGTTTATAAAGTTATTAAGGGGCCGTTTTTTTGGCTCTTAATGTAACCATTAAGAGCCTACCTTTGAATTGCTCAGAGGCCACGACTGTTTGGCAAAAAAAATTTTACCTCTTAATGATTACAAAGGAGTGTGATTTTGTTCACCCTCCTAAAAAGAGGGTGAACTTACCCTCCATAATTGGAGGGTAATTTTGAGATATAAAAATTAAATTTTTTAATTTTTGTTTCTTCTATGTTATTCTATTTGTCGAGATCTTTAATTTGAGTATAATTTTGATACATAATTTTGTAGTTTTTGAATTTTATTTTCATACATAAAAAATATTAATTTATCACTCGAAAAAAACATTATTTATGGAAATGATATCGATCCTCTCCCACCTCATAGTGCCCTGACTCCTGATAATATATCAAAAGCACTTCACTTGAAGAAGCCTACAGAAATAAAAAGTAAGCCAAAGGAACTGAAGCGCAAAAGGAGGCAATCAGCGGGATCTGTAATGATTAAACAACATTTAGATCAGGTAAGCGAGTTACATGCCAACGTATTTGAGCTGCTTGCACAAGGTACTCCCGACGCTAAACAAAATGCATGCGGATTTAGTATTGAGGCAGCAATGGAAGTTATGAACCGGTTGGCAGTTAATGGTGGTTTGGACGAGGGTGCTGAAGTTTGGTGTTATGCGATTTGCGTACTTCGAGATCCCGTGAGCAGAGAAATGTTTATGAAGATGAAGAGTGACGATGCTAGACTTGCTTGGTTGAAGTTTGTGCATGCTAAGAACATACTTTGAACTATGAAATCATGAATTAACAAAATTTTCAACTCCATTTTGTTATTAGTCGGTCTATATTTTATTATGAACGTTTACTCTGTGATTGTTCGAAATTCTTGCGAAACTTATTCTAGAAATTATTTTATAATCTTAGTTTTTCAATATTGATTGGATGATATTTGGTATCGTCTTTTATATTTTTATTATTTTCTACTTGATCATAATATTATACGACCATTATTGATGTGGATATTGACCCTTTTTTTATTACTAGGTGCACCATGAACGATGATCATCGTAAAAATATTCTTTTATTTTTGGAGTTGGCTACTCTTCAAACGGAATCTGTACTTGCTTACTATTATTATAGTCATATCTACAAAGAGCCATGCATGACATCCTTTCAAACAGGCGAGAAATGGATGAGAGAAGTCTTAAATGGTCATCCAATTCGATGTGTCAATGCTTTTAGAATGAGTTCAAAGGTAATTAATTTATTGTGTGAAGAGTTACAGAAAAAGTACGGGTTGAAGTCAAGTGACAGGATGTCAGTTCACGAGAAGGTTGGTATATTTGTATATACACTAGCCCTAGGTATTTCTAACAGGGATGTTGGTGAGAGATTTCAACGTTCGGGAGAAACAATCGTGAGCATTTCATGAAGTGCTAGAATCGATTAGTGGGAGGAGTAAAGGATATATGGGTCTTGCACGTGATGTCATAAGACCAAAAGATCCAACTTTTCGTTTATTCCATCCCATATATCTAACGATCATAGATACATGCCTTACTTTAAGGTAATCTATTAACTAGAAATAATTATCTATTACTACAAATTTTCTCTTAACTAGAATAATTATTCATCAATTTTCTAAAGATTGTTCTCTAACTATTAACTAGATCAGTATTGGATGTATTGATGGTACGCATATCGAGGCATGTATCCCGGAGAAAGAGCAAGTACCTTATAGAGGAAGGAAAGGAGTCCCTACTTTCAATGTCATGGCTGTATGTGATTTTGATATGTGTTTCACATTTATATCAGTCGGTTGGGAAGGATCGGCTCATGATACACGTGTCTTTCTTCATGCAATTGAGACACCATCTATGAACTTTCCAAAGCCTCCTCAAGGTAATTTAAATAATAATAAAATATATTTTCAAATTTAAATGCTTTTTAATTATTTTTTTATTTTTAATAGGTCGGTATTACTTGGTTGATAAAGGATATCCAGATCGAAAAGGATATTTGGTACCATATCCGAGGATAAGATACCATCAGTCACAATTTGAAAATGTGTTACCAACTAATGCCGAAGAAGCATTTAATCGTGCCCATTCATCTCTTCGAAGTTGTATTGAAAGATCATTCGGAATTCTAAAAAAAAGATGGAAAATATTAACTAGAATGCCCAGATTCAGTGTGGATACACAAGTTGACGTGATAATGGCGGCATTTGCATTGCATAACTTCATTCGAATAAATTCCGAAGATGATCTAATGTTTACCGTGCTCGAGAAATATCCACAATATATTCCTAGTGAGGAGCTACAAGATGATCCTGGTACAAGCTCTGGCTTTGCTAATTATAGAGAAACCAGCAGTGGGATGAAAGCAACTCGCAATAATATTGCAAATATGATATGGAATGCAAGAAGATAGATAAAAGAACATTTGGTTTATATTTTATGATGCATGCAGATTTTTTTATGACGTAAGAAGAACATATTTTGATTGTTTTATCTATTATTATTTTCAATTTTATTTTTAAAGAATTATATCATTTGAATATTAAATATAAATTTTTAATAACCAGGATAATTACATTAACAACGCTAATAAAAATATAATTTCAGATATGTCCTTTTCTGTCATTTTTACTTTTAAGCTCGCTTATCAGCTTGTTTTGCCAAACAATTATTTTTTATTGAGCTAGCTTATCAGTTAACAGCTATCAGCTATCAGCTATCAGCTATCATCTCGTTTATCAGCTAGCAGCTCGCTTATCAACTATAAGCTAACTTATCAGCTATCTCTACCAAACATACCCTAAGTATCTATGCCCTCTCTCAACCATTCAGAGGCAAACAATTTCCAAATTTACCCCTCCTCTTAAATTAAGAATTATTATTCATAATTATTATTATTATTTTCTAAATGAATTAAATTAAAAAATATTATACATAATTATTATTATTATTATTTTAAATGAATTAAATTTAAAAATATTAAACATAATAACAATAATTATTATTATTATTTTAAATAAATTAAATTTAAAAATATTATACACAATTATTTATAAAAATTAGGGTTTTTATTCATAAAAAAGGAGAGGTTTTGGTACGCAATGAGAGGAAAAAATGAGATTTTTTAATCGCTACTTTTATACAGAAGGGTAAAATGGTAATTTGTTACCATTCAGAGTTACCATTCAGAACAGTTACCAAACAACGAAATTTCATTCTGCACTCAACTATACAGAGCCTCTCAACCATTCTGCACTAAATCATTCAGCAACTGCCAAGCAGCCCCTAAGTTGTCACTTCTACTATTGTGATAATTAAATACATGTCAGCTCCTTGGCAAACATTGTACTACATACACTAAGCTTACAGGTTTGAGCCCTTAGAATGCAATTCCATGACTATCTTGGACATCTCAATCAACCTAGTTTTTGGAGCAAGAAACTCATTTGAACAATGATCAGCAACTGCATCCAAGCTTATTAATACTTCTTTTGAACTTGAAGTTGATTTCCATGAATCTGTATTGTTGGTTTTCAAGTGCTCAGATCCAAAATGCATTATCAGATTTTGATGAATAAAGCATCATCACCAACACCTAGAAAGAGCATGTACACTGTTATTTATATTATAAACATTATAATAATTTAGGAACGGACCACAACAATGTCAATCAAGCCAAGTTTGTCTCAAATGGGTGCAGGTGGTCAAGTCACCAATAGTCTTTGCAAGAACACAATCCATCCTTAAAATGATGAAATCTAGTTGCATCTCTCAGAATAATTTCACGCCTGGTGAGATTCGCAATTAATTTAATAGCTGTGTGGCAATCCCCACAAACCCTCAGGTTCTTCATTACTCGAATAGGAACCCCTTCAGGCAGCTTCAGAAGTCCAAAAGCCACAGCCAACTTCTCGCTGTGGTGTCTTAAGCTTTGTGCTTTCTCTTCCTCGTCCACATCATGAAGAGCAAAAGCACCATCAGGATTATATCCAGCTTCTCTTAACATCCCATTTAGCTTTTCCCACATTTTAGCAATCTCCATATGTTGAGGATGGCGTTTTCTCTCTCCACCGGTGAACATATGCACTTCCTTTTCAACCTCAATCCAGCTACATCCAGGTAACTTATCTACCTTCCTAGACCTCATGTTTTTCCTCACTTTGGCAACATTTTCCCATCTACCTTTAGAGGCATAAATATTTGATAGTAAGACATATGGGCCGGCATTTTTGGGCTCAAGTTGATGAAGTTTCCTTGCAGCAATTTCTGCTAGGTCGGAATTCATGTGGTTCCTACATGCACCCATCAGAGAACCCCAAATAATTGCATCTGCTTCAACAGGCATCTCATTTATCAAACTCATGGCCTCATTCAATTGGCCTGCTCGCCCGAGTAGATCAACCATGCAAGCATAATGTTCAGTGATTGGCTCAATCCTATATATTGACTTCATGGACTCGAATATTTCTTTCCCTTCCTTAACCTTTCCACTGTAACTGCAACCAGAGAGAATTCCAATGAATGTAACTTCATCTGGTTGTATACTTGATGAAGACATTTCTGAGAACACCTGTAAAGCTTCGTCTCCCAGACCATGTTGCGCGTAACCAGAAATGACAGAGTTCCACATTACTATATCCTTGCGGGAACATCTATCAAAAACTATTTTCGCCTTGACCACATCACCACATTTCATATACATGGTGATCAAAACAGATGACAAATATATATCATCATCGAACTTGGACCTCAACAACTGGGCATGAATCTGTCTTCCATAATGCAGAGTAGCAAGACTGGCACAAACTGAAAGAATGCTGATCAGTGTAGGGAAATGGGGCATAATCCCCTCTCTCTGCATCAGACGAAATAGACTAAGAGCCTCCATTTCTAACCCTTTCCGCTCATAAGTTTTAATCATCGCACTCCATGTTCCATCGTCTTTTTCTTTCATCAAGTCGAAAATCTTCCTCGCTTTTGAGACATCTCCGTTTTCGCCCAACCCAATAATCATTGCATTACAAGCAACAATTGGCTCGGTAGGCATGGCCTTGAAAAGCTCCCACGCATCATCAGTTCTCCCACACTGAGTGTAACCCATAAGCATTGCTGTCCAAGTAACCTCGTTTCTTTCAGGCATGACCTCAAAGAGTTTCCTAGCAATATCTACCTTCCCATTTTGTGCATAACCTGAGATCATTGTTGTCCAGGAAACCACATTCCTCTGCCGCATGCTATCAAAAATTTCGCGGGCCTCATCCAACTGACCCTTGGAGCACAGCCCACCTATCATGCTAGTTCTTGCCACTAGATCCTTCACAGGCATCAAACCATAAAGTCTCCTTGCTTCGTCAATCCTACCTTCATGGATTAGCCCACCCAACATTACAGTCCATGATATAACATTCTTCTCCGGCATACGCCAAAACAATGCCTCTGCTTCCGAAATCATCCCCTCCTCCACATAGCCTCTAACCATGGCAGTCCATGATATGACATTCCTCTCAGGCATTGTGTCAAACACTTCTCTAGCTTTCTTTACCATCCCGCTCTTTATGTACCCTGAAATTAATCCATTCCATGAAATGGTATTTCTCTCTGTCATTGAATCGAACAAAAGTTGGGCCTCGTTGTGTTTGCTGTTCTGAAAGTATCCAGATATTATAGAGTTCCATGATGCGATATCTTTGTGTGGAGCCCGATCGAACAATTCTCTTGCAGTTTTAATGTCACCAAGGCGGGCGTAATAAGCAATTTCAGAAGAGGGTGGCATGTCAGTACTGAAACAATATCCTCGATACTGGATAGAAATACACTGCAGCGACGGAAACTTGATCAGATTTCATGATAATGCTGTTTTGATTAATGCACAACAATGAAAAAATAATATGGGCTACAGTAAAACACAGGTTATAAACGCACCATTAACAAGTTTCTTATGTTTCACCACTTGAAAAAAAAAGGTGAAAACTGCAAAATTACAGAAACGAAGGGAAAATAAAATTAGATTGCTCATAGATCATACAGTATTTCAAATATCATGTTCAAGAATTAACCAGATGTCATGTTCCATAATCATATAGTATTTTCAAATATCATGTTTCAGAATAAACCAGATGTCATGTTCCATATGTACATGTTGATTTTACAATATCGATACCATAATGGGACATGAACTCATTGACATCTCATGATATTTTTCATGCACTTGCGACTGGGACAACGACAGAAAAAGCATCCGGTTTACAATTATGCTACTTTGCTTCTTTTTTTTTCATGAATTTGTAGTGTTAATTAGTTTTACATCATTAATGTTACACTATAAAGTTCATATCAACATAGTTGGGATTTAAGGTGCATGATGATGATTATAAAGCATACTGTATATTAAATCCCAATTACGCCAGAAAAAGCTAACTTCTTCAAGTTTTTGAACAAAAACATCAATTATCCCTGTATCCAGAAACAGGCAAAATAACAGTAGACGGACAAAAAGGACCGTCGTCGAACTCCAACTTTACGAGACCAGCTTTATTTTCCAAGCAATCATTAACCTGAACAATCCAAGTTATTAATCAGTATTTAGTCAAATATTAGACCTTTTTGTTCGGCTTGCAACAAGTGGCGGCGGGGTGGCGCCATGGAAAATCATGTTTAACAGTCACCAATTTCAATATCCCATTAAAATAGAGAAATATACCTACAGTGAAACCAGACTAGAATGAGGCACCGTATGACATAGCTCTTCAAACTGGTCAGCGAGACAAAATATGTAGCTGATATGACAAGTCACAAATTACAAAGAATGAATGCACAAGCACAATACTAAATTCACTCGCACGCGGTCACGCACAAATATAAATGCATCACAACTTCCGAATTAAGGACGACGAAACAATCACAAGACATTGCAGGTATAATTTTCAAAAAAAAAAAAAAAAAAAAAAACTACAACACTTCTTAAAACCAAAAACCATCGAAACTGTATTTTTCAAAAAAAAAAAAAAAAAATCCCGCGAAGGTCAGATTGAAGGTTCAAACGGGGTATACCTGGTGCTTGGTTAAGCGACGGAGGATGGCACGAGTCTTCTTGGGGCGGAGATCAAGCGGCAAACTATTCTTGCTCATGTAGACCTCTCTGAGAGCGGCTTTCTGCTTCAGTCTCCATAGCTGCAGAGCGGCCTCCATTAATTGTCACTGCATTTTTACTTTGCTGCTGTTAAAAAGGGATTGTTAAATATATAATGCTACTACATTTGTGTCAACTAGAGGCCGTAATGGGTAAAATGTCTTATTCGCTCAGATGTATGGAGGTGTTTACTTGTGTCTAAATGGCTTATTCGCGCAGACAAAAATGGCTTATTCATTAAGCATGAAAAGGGGTGTTGTACCCATTAAGACAAAAAATGACTCTCCTACCCCTAATTAAAAACCACACATTTATATCAACAATATAAATAATTTAGGACACAAAAAATGACTCTCATGTCCCCATTATACATACTCATTTATATATACACACTACCAAAAAAAGGACTTTAGCCGACGACCCGAAAAAAAACGGCCGACGACTTTAAAGTGTCGTCGGCTAAACAGTTTTAGCCGACGACTTGATCTAGGTCGTCGGCTAAAGTACAATATAGTCGTCGGCTATATTAAAGCGGTTTAGCCGACGACATAAATAATGTTTAGCCGACGAAAAAAAAAAAAAAAACGTTTTAGCCGACGACCTAGATCAAGTCGTCTAAACACTTTTCAAAAAAAAAAAAAAATAATATACTTTAGCCGACGACTTGATCTAGGTCGTCGGCTAAACCCCTTTGGAAAAAAATAATATTCCAGCGGTTTAGCCGACGACCTAGATCAAGTCGTCGGCTAAACACTTTTTCAAAAAAATATATACTTTAGCCGACGACTTGATCTAGGTCAGTGGCTAAACCCTTCCGAAAAAAAATAATATTGCACGGTTTAGCCGACGACCTAGATCAAGTCGTCGGCTAAACACTTTTTCAAAAAAAAAAATATACTTTAGCCGACGACTTGAGCTAGGTCGTCGGCTAAACCTTCCGAAAAAAAATAATATACTTTAGCCGACGACTTGATCTAGGTCGTCGGCTAAACCTCTATATATATATATATATACCCTCTTCTCTTCTTTCTTCTTCCTTTTCTTCTTTTTTTCTTCCCCCACCCACCCGTCAGCCGCCCGGTGACACCAGACCGCCCGTCACCCACCCACCGGAACACCGCCGCTCGACCGTCTGCCCGCCGCCCGACCTCCGCACAGGCAACCCGTTTTTTTGTGTATTTTTAGTGTATTAATTTTATCTGTAATTATGTTGTTTTTCATGTAGTTTTTATTATTTTTTTAGTTTATTAGGTTAGGTTTTATTTAGTTTTTAGATTTTTGTGTATTTAGTTTTCATTTGTTTGATGAATTTATTGTATTTGTTTGATGTATTGTTGGTGTATTGTGTTATTAATTGGTGTATTGTGTTGAATTGAATGTATTGTTGGTATGTTGTGATATTAATTGGTGTATTGTATATGTGTTATGTATTTGTGTTGAATTGTTACGTATTTTTCGCTAATTTATTAGTTGGTGTATTGTGTTGACTATAAATTATTCCCAAAATCTGAATTTTTTTTTTAAAAAATGTTTTAGCCGACGACTTTGTTAAATGTCGTCGGCTAAAGTATATCACTTTTTTTTTGAAAAAATGTTTTAGCCGACGACATTTAACAAAGTCGTCGGCTAAAGTATATTACTTTTTTTTGAAAAACTTTGTGACGATATTTAACAAAGTCGTCGGCTAAAGTATATTACTTTTTTTTGAAAAACTTTAGCCGACATTTATAAAGTCGTCGGCTAAACCTCAAACTTTAGCCGACGACTACCAAAAAAGTCGTCGGCTAAACCTTGGCCGACGAATATCGGCCGACGGTTTTTTAGCCGACGACTGGGGGTTTAGCCGACGACTTTGACCTTTAGCCGACGACTTAGAGTCGTCGGCTAAACCCCCGATTTTGGTAGTGACAATATAAAAAATTTAGGTTTTAATATAAATGAATGTAATATATATTATTCATATATAAATAATATACATTATTAATTTATATATAATATTTGCACCTATATATTATTGTATAAATAAACTTTTGTATCTACAAAATATCATATATATTATGAATATATAAATAATATTATATATTACTTATATATTAACATTTATTCATATGTATAATAATATTATATATGTTCTTATCTATTTAAAATATATAAATATATATTGTATATTATACGTATTATTTATATATGTATTAAATATTTATATATTACTTACATACAAAATTGAATCATTTATGTATAATAATTTGTTTAAATTCAAATAATATATATAGAAGATGAGTCAAATTTAATTTTTCAATAATGTGTAAATTTGTCTACTTTGTATTTGAATTTAGCTACTTTCTGTTTGAACTTGACTTCTTTGTGTTTGAAATTGGATTTTTAAGTACTTTATGAATTTATGTTTTGATTTTTGGATTATATCATTTATATTGCTTAAAAAATAAACAACAATTTATAAAATAGCTTATGATTCATATTCAGGGGTAAACCGGTTATTTCTGTTATTCAGACAGTTTATTGAGATGAAAAAGTAAAAAACATCATCAATTTACCCAAACAAACACATTTACCTAGACAGACACAATTTAGCCAGACAGATAAATTTGGTAAACAGCCCCTTAGTGTAACATTTATGAATCTCAATTTAAGGCATCACATCATGCCATAAAAACATATTTTAAAATTTTATTATTAAGAGTAATTATAAAACATATTTTGTTTTTTTATAACTTTTAAAATATATATTTTATAAAATTTCAAATATACCGTTATGACATGTTTATTTTTATCTACATTTCGATGTAAATTTTATTCAAAATTGAGTCGGGTCAAAATATTTTAATATAGACCATACAAATTCAACTTTATTCTTTGCTTTAATCATATTTTTAACTCACGTAATTTTATTCTTGTTTAAATCTCCTGAAGAGCGCATCAAAAATATGATTAAAACAAAGAATAAAATTGAATTTGTATGGTCCATATTAAAATATTTTGACCCGACTCAGTTTGAATAAAATTTACATCGAAACGTAGATAAAAACAAGCACGTCATAACGGTATATTTGAAAATTTATAAAACATTATATTTTAAAACTTATAAAAGAAAAGCAAAATATTTGTAAAATTAATCTTGTTTATAAAAATTGCAGTATGGTGTAATAATAGGCATCAGATATATTGCTGATGCTACTTTTATGAAATGGTTATCATTTACGTGAGAATAAAGTTGATTAAGACAAAAAATAAAGTTGAATATGGTCCACAAAGAGAAATCTTGTTTAAATCTCTTCAAGAAAGCACCAAAAATATGATTAAAGCAAAGAGTAAAGTTGAATCTGTATGGTCCACAAAGAGAAATCTTTAAATCTTATAAAGGGCGTGCATGTCAGTGGAATTATTTCATTTTCATACAACAAAGATTTTGTACCGAACACAATATCACCATTTTACAATGACCGGGTGTTCGAGACTCGTGAGGAGCTGAAAGATTGGGTGCAAACTACAACACGCAATCTTGGATACGTTATTGTCACACAGAGAACGAAGAAGACTATTTTCGGCTTCGTCAAAAAGGTTATGTAATATCCGCAATTTTCGATTTTTGGTAAATTTCTTTTTTCGGCCGGAGTCCGTTTTGACGGCTCGCCCATGACCGTTTCGTCATTCTGAGAATGATTAATTCTACACTTTTTGTCATCCGAGTTCGTTTCGGTGTTGTTTTGTTGAGTTACGTGCTTTTAGCGACTTTTCCGCACTTGAGTTCGATTCTTGCGAATCTCGTCCGGCTAGCTGTTTGAGTTTCCCGCAAGTCCGTTTAACTTTGTTAGACGTGTTGTGAACTTCGGTTTGGTTATTCGATCACGTATCGTGATTTCCGGGCGTTTTGGGCCATTTTGTAATTTCTTGAAAGTTACGGGTATCCATATCTGTATTTGTCGTCTTGACCCTTTTCTTGGTCGCGTATGATTAATTATTGCATTACGTTTTCATCTCGAGTCGTTGACGTCGTCCGCGAACTTTTCGTCGTGTCCGATTCGTGCGTTTTCGGAAATCGGCGTCGGGTCGTGGCGAGCAGTGGCCGGACGGTTGCGGGGCCGGACGAGTCTTGGACACTGGCCGAGCGAGCACGGCAGAACCGCGTAGCGCACGCCTTCTGGCCGGACGCCTTCTGCGCTAGCTTCGGCAGTGTAGCGCCTGCTGTCGAGTCGGCCAGACGCCTGCTATCGGGCACAGAGGTATTCGAGGTTACGGACTCGGTCAGATCGGCGGGTAGCGCGCACGCTCTGTCGGTCGTAGCGCGCTAACCGGCAGGTAGCGCCGCCGGCCGACTAGCGTGCGATGCACGGATGAGTTGTCGATCCAGTGGCTCTTTGGGCCAGCCGGCTAGCGCGCGAGCTTCCGCCGTAGCGCACGCTAGCGGAGTCGGCGGTCGAGTCACGGTCGGCGGAATTGGTCGGTGGTGCCGGGTCGTGCGGGCCATGGCCGAGTGTGCTCGGCCCGTCTTGGCCGATAGCGCACGCTAAGCGGAAGGCTAGCGCACGCTAGTTCCGCCATATATAAATGACAGACCGATTTTCTCCGTCATTTTTCATTTCATTTCTCTTCGGACATGGTGAGGTTTCGGAGGAGACGAAACCATGTTGTTGAACAACAAATCCATGAAGTTCTTGAGGTTATATCGTTGATCAATCATCCTATAACATCCTTCGATCCAGCGAATCAAGGTTAGATCTTTAGAACCCTACCTTTGGGTAGATTTGGGGATTTTCGCATTTTTGCCCGATTCGTTCCGTTTTGTCGATTAATTCATGATGAATATGATTAATCTTGTTGGTATTCTTAGTTTCCCTACGGATTCATGGTATATTTCGTGATTTTTACGGAATCGAGAGGGTTTGGTTGTGGTCCGCCCTCGTTGTTGTTTATATACGAATATACATGAATCGTAGGCGGGTTTTCGGGTGTATTCCAATTCCGTATTCATTTAGAAATGGTTGTGATTGTATTCTTCGAATCGTTAGGTTCGGTTTCATTGGTTCCTAGCGTTCGTCGGTGACTTTCCTTTCCGTTCGTTGCGTCGTCAATAATTCAAGGCAAGTATTTTTGGAAACCTTTATGCTTAACGTGGAATGGTAATGTATTTTGTGTGTGATTTGCTCACCTCGTGTTGGTCCGACGGGATCAAGGAGGGAATCCAAAGGTTTGCGTCCCGGATTCATGAGTTTGTTTAGCTAGCCAGTGCGGGAGGGTCCTTAGAGGCCTCGTGCGGGAATTTATGATATGACTCTGTTCCCAAGGCGATACATGTGCGTGTTTTGTTTTATAATATAGCCAGTGCGGGAGGGTCCTTAGAGGCCTCGTGCGGGAATTTATGATATGACTCTGTTCCCAAGACAAATTGTTTGACTGTTTATTTCCGGAAAGGACATGTCTTGTTTTGGTTTTCGAAATGATATTGGTGCATGTACTATGAAATGTGTAAGCGATTGGTTTGCCTTGAATCCTTGTACTAGCGTAATTGCTAACCCCTTTGGGGACCCGTTGTCGGGGAAATTCTTGTTATGGATTTCAGGTTATGTTCAGCCAGACGACGGCGGCTGGATGGTACGAGGATGTCGGCCAAGGTTGTTGACATGTGCAATGAGTCTTGTTATTTCCCTCTTGTCTCTTTTGATGTGGGTGTTTTCCAAATTGTAAACTTATAGATTGTACTCGCGAGTACTTAGGCTTTTCCTCTCGGATTGTGATTGGTCTTTGTTGGAGTTCTTGTATTTGTCGGTTGATGTTTATTATGCGGTTGTACCGGACGTGTTGTTTTATGTTCTTGTTGTTAACAATTGTTTCCTTGCTAACCGAGACGGTTAGTGAGAGGTGTTTTCTTGTGTTAGCTGGTGGATCCCTGTAGGGGTCCACGGCTGTAATACACCTCGAATATCTTGGGGGTGTTACAGAAAATGGTATCGGAGCTCTAGGTTTATGGATACCTAGGCTTGTTGGTTATTTGGGTCTAGTTGTGTTTTGTTTTGCACATTGTCACACCGCTGCCGGCATCTCAGTGCATCCAGTGCTCGTAAGTTTTCCTTACTCGATTCTCTTGTTTTCTCGTATTGAAATTCCACTTCTTGAACTGTGATTGCCTCTCTCGTACTTATTGTCGAGTTGTTTTTCGATCCATCCGGTTCGTGCACTTTTGATTCTAGTATTGCGCGATCCTTTATCTCTCTGGAGTATGTGCGCCGTTCTGGGCTTGACCGTTTGTCGTTTTGCGAGCCTTCCATCGCTAAACTTCCTAGCATTGGTGGGATCGTTGGTGATCGAAAGATCCAAATTTTGCTCCGTGGTATATTGTGAGAGAGCTTGACTCTCTAGTCTTTTGTTGTATGATGGAATCTGTGTTTGGTAATTGCGATATACTAAATGTATGTTGAGCCGAATGTACTGATGGGTTGGACACCGAAGGGTGCAGTATGATGTAGAAGTTTTGAACATTGATATGTTCCGGTATAGGTATTGATGGCAGAGTTTGTTGAGAAACTCACATAGCTGGTTTCGACATACGTCCAAATCGGTGATCTTTGGTTACGCTGTCAAACTTGAAGAGATAGTTTGACATATGCTTGGAATTAGTATTCCCGAGTTGCGCTTGTTGAACTGGTGATTTTTGAATGCCCTATATGCGTGTGTTCGGAAATTGTTGGTACTTGGCTAATTATTGTTATTTACAACCAATGTGTTTCTATTAATAATAATACATGCGGCGTGCATGCTTGAAAATTTCTTAGACTTGATCGTATTGTGGGTTTTTGAAAGTGACATGAATTTGGGCGAGCCAGCCTTGTATTTTCAAATAAAACCTTGAGTCGGTATTTTAAGGTCGTGTTTAAAAGTGTTTTAGGACATTTTATAAAATGCCACCGCTGTTAAGCCCTTGTCGTATTTGAAAGGGTCTTGAAAACGATTTTTAACTTATCGGTTTTATTTTCGAATAACTAGAGTATACGATTTTAAAATCAGATTAGCCTGGGGAAACCTAGGCTTTCGAGTCAAGTTGTGTTTGTTGAGTTTTGTCTCGTCGGATTTTGTCTGACTTAGTCGCATCGCGACGCGTCGCTTGAGATCATTGGTCGTGATTAGTATCGAGGGGTGGTCGTCACTTACGTGCGACCTATGGATGTAAAACTCCCTTCCTTGTGTTGTGCCTCGTGTGACACGAGTTATTTGTATGATTAGTCGTTAAATGATGGAATCCTTCTGTGGATTTTGATTTCACGATATGTGTTTATTAGACTCTCGTATTTGGTTTATACGAGGAGTGTAAATCCTTCTTGATGTATTTTCGTACCGTATTTTATCCGCTGCGTGAGTTCTTTCAAACGGCTTTCGGTATTTTGCAAACTGAGTTTTATTTCGTAAAACCGATTCCTTGAATCAAGTTTTGACATTTTGGCCTTGAATATTTCATGATGGTTTGGCAAATGATTTTGTGAGCTTTGGAAAAATATTACCGTCATTGGTCTTTTTAGCATTTCGAAATGACATGGGAAATTGTGCTTAGCCTGGTAAATCCTTGTGAGAAAGGGTTACGGCATGTAATTTTTCTGATGTGTTCTGTTGTTGTCTCTGTGGGTCGTTAGCGCACGCTACGCTTTGCAGCTAGCGCGCGCAAGAGTGCGTTGGTAGCACGCTAAGGGGAGGATAGCGCACGCTACCTGGTAGTTCGAGCGATCCAGAGTTCTTGGGTGGGCACGAAGTTCTCGTTAGCGCACGCTAATACTTGGGGTTAGCGCCACGCTAACGGTGTATTTTTGGTCGAGTTTTGTTTGGTGCCGTGATAGCGCACGCTAACCTTAATGATTAGCGCACGCTAATTGTGTCGATATAAATCTTGGACACCACCGAAGTTGCATTTTTCTTCATTTCTTCTCCTTCCTCCATGAGTTTGAGACGTAGCGACTCGGTTTCGCATCTGGGCTGATTTTTCTTCCACCCAAAGGTGTTTTGGAGTATCCTAGATGATTTTTAACATCATCTAATCCATTGTTCTTCGCCGAATCTAGGTATTTTCTTGAATCCCTAGAGTTGATTTTTTTGGAGTTTTGTTCTTGATATCGTTTTCCATCCAGTTTTGATAAACCGATTGTTGTTTTAACGATGTTGTTAAACATATCCTGAGGATTGTATATCACTGTCGTGATTTTGAGCGATTTGATGCGTGTGATATGATGTGTTTAAGTAAAGGTTGATACGTGCGAATTTTGGGCATTTTGGCCTATTGTATACGAAAAACCTTGAGTATCTTAGAAAATAAACCTCGAGACGTACTTTTAAAATAAATTATTTTCTCACAGTGCTCTCAAGATGCCTACTAGTGTCACGCTATGTTTCAAAATTATTCTACTTTGAGGATCAAAATATTTTAAAATATTTCTAATGATTTAGAAATGCATTCGCTTAGACCCGAAGGTCGAATATAGCTGACAAGTTTTAATTTAACGAAAGGTGTCTTCATTTCTTTTTTTTCAAATGCAAGATGATTTTTTTTGTCTCGATGACGATGTTTGTACTACTTTTTGATATATGATACTCAAGATCAACTGGTGCTTGCAAGTTATTTTCAAAAGATGGTTTTGTTTTCAAAACCTATCATTCCTAATTGTGGTCCGGGAATATATGTGTGATGTTCGTGCTCTCGTTAGGGTGTTAACCCCGAGTTGTTGTTGAATTGGTGGTGTGAGCGTTGAGTCGTTCGCCACACAGTTGTCGTGGTAGCCTCTGCGAGGGGTGATATTGATATTGGATGTTGTCGCCTCGTAGCGGTTTATGCGTTATCGCATATATGCGAGCTGTTAGAGCTCGGGTTGGTATGACTGTGTGCATCGGTGATTATTCCGCATCGTGTCGGTTGCTTATTGTATTGTTACCTTGGTTCCGTTGCTGTGAGTTTCGGGAGCGAGGTCAAAAGTAATACCCATACTATTTTGACTTCTATATCTTCTCTTTCTCCAGTCTATCGATTCGCTCGTGTTCATTGATACCTTCTGAACTTGATCTATACCTTGGTTTCATCATTCGAGCAGTAATGTCTGGTTTTGAGTCGATCTGGTTATCGCTGTGACTTTTCCGAATTCGGTTCGACTATTGTGAATCTTGTTCGGAAGTAACATCTTTTGGTTCTAATAGTTCTTTTATTCAGAGTGGATCGGATTTTGAACTTCTGTATTTTTAGCTCTATCAACTCGTTTATGCTCGTTAACATTTCTGAACTTTCCCTATCCCTTGCTTTTGTTGATCGAACGAGGGTGGTATTGTTTCGGAATAACTCGTTTGTCGTTGTGGCTTTTCAATCGCTATTCCCTTTCCTGTGGATATTGTGGGAATGCACGTCTTGCTGTTCTCACCAGGTCATCCTGGGAGTTGTTGTTTGAATTTATTATCCTACGTGTTTCGGACATGATTGTTCGATTTTTGTTGTCTCAATCGTTTGTTTGTTCGGTTTTTGTTCTCGTTTCGTGATTGTTGAGCGTTCAAGCTCCTTCGTAATTTCCTTAAGTTCGGGAAATTAGTCTCGTTTTCGATCTTCCAACCCTTGGGCGGTGGAATTCCGTATTTGTTCAGCGTTTGGCTCGCATTTTGATTGATGAACCGTTGGGTTGGTCAATCATATTGATTTTCGTTCGTTGAGTTTTGTGATTGTTCGGATAATCGAATCGATTGTATTGTCTATTTGATGACGCTTGTCACTCGTTGATTTTATTATGTCTCTACCGGTGACGTTGTGTTAGTCGCCCTAGAGCGTATTTTCTCGTCGTATGTCTCTTTGCGTTCCTTGCAGCATTTCGCCGTCGGGCGCGAGTCTTCGGTTTTGTGTATCTTGTCGAGTTTTCCTGGCAAGGGATATTGCTTCTCCCTACTTATTTTAAGTTTCGGGACGAAACTTCTTTTAAGGAGGGTAGAATGTAATATCCGCAATTTTCGATTTTTTGGTAAATTTCTTTTTTCGGCCGGAGTCCGTTTTGACGGCTCGCCCATGACCGTTTCGTCATTCTGAGAATGATTAATTCTACACTTTTTGTCATCCGAGTTCGTTTCGGTGTTGTTTTGTTGAGTTCTGTGCTTTTTAGCGACTTTTCCGCACTTGAGTTCGATTCTTGCGAATCTCGTCAAAGCTATTTGTTTGAGTTTCCCGCAAGTCCGTTTAACTTTGTTAGACGTGTTGTGAACTTCGGTTTGGTTATTCGATCACGTATCGTGATTTCCGGGCGTTTTGGGCCATTTTGTAATTTCTTGAAAGTTACGGGTATCCATATCTGTATTTGTCGTCTTGACCCTTTTCTTGGTCGCGTATGATTAATTATTGCATTACGTTTTCATCTCGAGTCGTTGACGTCGTCCGCGAACTTTTCGTCGTGTCCGTTCCGTGCGTTTTCGGAAATCGAGGCGTCGGGTCGTGGCGGTGGCGGTGGCCGACGGTTGCGGGGCGCCAGGACGAGTGCTAGACACCGCCGAGCAGCCGGCGAGAACCGCGTAAGCGCGCACGCTGGCCAGGGCCAGCTGTGCGCTAGCTTCAGCAGTGTAGCGCATTGTCGAGTCGGCCAGACGCCTTATCGGGCTGGCGAGGTATTACGAGGTTCGGACTCGGTCGGGATCGGCGGGTAGCGCACGCCATCGCCGGTCGTAGCGCGCGCTAACCGGCAGGGTAGCGCGCCACGCGGCCGACTAGCGTGCGATGCGGGATGAGTTGTCGATCCAGTGGCTCTTTGGGCCGGAGTCGGCTAGCGCGCAGCTTGGCCGTAGCGCACGCTAGCGGGAGTCGGCGGTCGAGTCACGGTCGGCGGGAATTGGTCGGTGGTGCCGGGTCGTGCGGGCCATGGCCGAGTGTGCTCGGCCGTCTTGGCCGATAGCGCCACGCTAGTCGAAAAGGCTAGCGCACGCTAGTTCCGGCCAGATATATAAATGATGACGGCCGATTTTCTCCGTCATTTTTCATTTCATTTCTCTTCGGACCGCGGCTGGGGTTTCGGAGGAGACGAAACCATGTTGTTGAACAACAAATCCATGAAGTTCTTGAGGTTATATCGTTGATCAATCATCCTATAACATCCTTCGATCCAGCGAATCAAGGTTAGATCTTTAGAACCCTACTTTTGGGTAGATTTGGGGATTTTCGCATTTTTGCCCGATTCGTTCCGTTTTGTCGATTAATTCATGATGAATATGATTAATCTTGTTGGTATTCTTAGTTTCCCTACGGATTCATGGTATATTTCGTGATTTTTACGGAATCGAGAGGGTTTGGTTGTGGTCCGCCCTCGTTATTGTTTATATACGAATATACATGAATCGTAGGCGGGTTTTCGGGTGTATTCCAATTCCGTATTCATTTAGAAATGGTTGTGATTGTATTCTTCGAATCGTTAGGTTCGGTTTCATTGGTTCCTAGCGTTCGTCGGTGACTTTCCTTTCCGTTCGTTGCGTCGTCAATAATTCAAGGCAAGTATTTTTGGAAACCTTTATGCTTAACGTGGAATGGTAATGTATTTTGTGTGTGATTTGCTCACCTCGTGTTGGTCCGACGGGATCAAGGAGGGAATCCAAAGGTTTGCGTCCTGGATTCATGAGTTTGTTTAGCTAGCCAGTGTGGGAGGGTCCTTAGAGGCCTCGTGCGGGAATTTATGATATGACTCTGTTCCCAAGGCGATGCATGTGCGTGTTTTGTTTTATAATATAGCCAGTGCGGGAGGGTCCTTAGAGGCCTCGTGCGGGAATTTATGATATGACTCTGTTCCCAAGGCAAATTGTTTGACTGTTTATTTCCGGAAAGGACATGTCTTGTTTTGGTTTTTGAAATGATATTGGTGCATGTACTATGAAATGTGTAAGCGATTGGTTTGCCTTGAATCCTTGTACTAGCGTAATTGCTAACCCCTTTGGGGACCCGTTGTCGGGGAAATTCTTGTTATGGATTTCAGGTTATGTTCAGCCAGACGAGCGGGCGCTGGGATGGTACGAGGATGTCGGCCAAGGTTGTTGACATGTGCAATTGAATCTTGTTATTTCCTACTGTCTCTTTTGATGTGGGTGTTTTCCAAATTGTAAACTTATAGATTGTACTCGCGAGTACTTAGGCTTTTCCTCTCAGATTGTGATTGGTCTTTGTTGGAGTTACTGTATTTGTCGGTTGATGTTTATTATGCCGGTTGTACCGGACGTGTTGTTTTATGTTCTTGTTGTTAACAATTGTTTCCTTGCTAACCGAGACGGTTAGTCGAGAGGTGTTTTCTTGTGTTAGCCTGGTGGATCCCAGGTAGGGTCCACGGCGCTGTAATACATCTCGAATATCTTGGGGGTGTTACAGGTTAATCTTACGTGTGATCGTGGTGGTGAATACAAGTCAGCATCACAGTCGACAACACATTCAGGTACAAAGAAATCTGGATGTCCGTTTCAATTTTAATTTATTACTCTAAATAATATATTAAAATAAAATTACTGAAATCTATTTGACAAAGTTGCATCATTTCGCTGAGCCCACAATCAATCAATACTTGTGAAAATTCCAAATTTTGTTAGTTTTTTTTTAATATTTAAAAACATCCAGAACAAATTTTATTAGTGTTTTACACATATTTTTTTGCTATTGTTGTTATCATTTTCCAGGTACAAAGAAATGTGGATGTCCGTTTTAACTTATAGCAAAATACAATCATGACCCAACACATTCGTGTTGAAAAATTAATGTTATATGTGACGAACATAATCATGATCCAGCTATATTTTTTGGAAGGGCATGCTTCTGCAAAGAGGTTGTCCAAAAAAGAGTTTGAAATAGTGGAGGACATGACCAAAAAGAATATGGTTCCACGAGATATTCTTACTCAATTAAAGAAAAATGACGATCAAAATATCTCCACAAGACAAACCATATACGATGCACGGCAAAAAATACGTAAAGTTGAAAGAGTTGGACAAACCCATATGCAATCAATGGTGAAATCTTTACACACGGGTGACTACGTCTATCATATTCGTCAAAAATCTGATTCCAATCAAGTACAGAATTTATTCTTCATAAATTCAATTTCAATGAAGATGCGGCGCGCATTCCCCCATGTACTTATTTTAGATCCCACGTACAAGACCAATATGTATCACCTACCTTTTCATCAGATTGTTGGATTAACTTCAACAAACAAGACCTTTTGTATAGCTTTTGCGTTCATACGAAATGAGAAGACCGACAATTTCAAGCGGGTGTTACACTGTCTTACAGACAATAGACGGCTATATGCTGTCACGTGTAATAGTCACGGATAGAGATTTAGCTCTAATGGAGGCCTGCCGACATGTCTTTCTGGAGGCAAGCCTGTTGCTTTGCAGATATCACATTTATGAGAATATTAGAAAGCACTGCAGACCATCCTTTGGTTCCTAGACTGACTGGGATAAATTCACTTCTTGGTGGAATCGCGTAATTAATTCTCCAACTACTGACGAGTATGACCAAAATCGAACAGTCTTTCATCCATATGTGGAAGATATAAAAAATGTGTTAGGTGATGGAAATCGTGGGTTTCGGGCGACAGCTTCTGCTCTCGGGTACGGTGACGATCAATGGCTATTAATCCGGAGGTTACTAATTGATGAGATGGTGCAGTTTGAAACATATTACAAAAAGGCTTTCAAGGACGAATACAATGAGGTATTTTCATCCTTAGAGTGGTCGGGGTCTGGTTTTGCGCCACAAGAATATTGGATTATGCCAGAGACGAGGTTCTTAATTGCGAACAAGTTTAACGTAGTTTTTCATTTCATATCCAAAGAAGGTAATAATAGTTCGATATTGTTTCCGCTTTGGAGAGACCCTGACCAGTTCCTAGATGAAAAAATAATCACAATTGCACTGGTGAATTCAAATCATTATGTAATGGTGGTAATGCAAGGCCAGTTGTCAATGGGTTTCACACACAACTTATGGAGACTAATGAGAGAAAGAGACGCAACTGAGTGGGAAAACCTATTTAAATCACGTCAAAAGTTTTATAAAGATTGTGTAGCAAAACCTGTTGAATATGAAGTTATAAACTAATTTTTTTTATTTATCAATTATTGTTATTTATTTTTTTAAATAAATCAGTGTCATTTATTAATCCATTGTTCTTAGTTTTTAAACAGTTCGCAGGACAAAATACTTTAAAAGTTATAAGAGAAAAACAAAATATGTTTAAAAAAATTATACTATTTTTTTAAAAAATACATTATTTTTTAATAAAATTTACATCGAAACGTAGATAAAAATAAGCACGTCACAACAGTATATTTGAAATTTTATAAAACATTATATTTTAAAAGATATAAGAGAAAAACCAAATATGTTTAAATTAATCTTAATAATAAAATAGTGGTGATGTTATGTGATGTGATGTGATGGAGGTGTCAAAACAATATTACCCCAATGCCTCAACGGCTCCCACAAAAAGTGGGGTAAGGGGGATCAGATGTACGCAGCCTTACCCCTGTCTTAACACAGAGAGACTGTTTTCGGATGATCCAAAATGAAAATTGCATCGAGAATTGCATGGAATGACTAGTACTTCATGAGAAAAAGAAGTGCAGCCAGTTTAGTGAGTCATTTTGTTTTATTCCATTATAATCCAAAACCAAAGAATAAGGAGTCTTTGGCTCCATTGGAAACAATGGAAATTATTGAGGTGTGTAAATCTCAAAAGGGATGTATGAAACTCAACCCCCTTATATTAATAATAAAAACTATTGAATATTAAATTATAATAACTATATTTAATTACTAATTATATATAGTACTCATTTTGTTAAATTAAATTTTAATTAATTACATTACATATTCATTGAATTATTAATATATTAGAATTTTAACTATTTATATCAATCATAAATACAAAATAAGATTCTAATTATTAACTAATGATATTCTTAATTACTTATCTCTAATATGCCATTTTAGTGTATACATAATTGTGGTGATTTTGATGTAGCATATATTGTGGTGTACCATCATATTAATATTAAAATATATTAAATATTAGCTTACAATAGTTTATATCTATTCTTTAATATAGAATTCAAGTGGGCTTGGTGTCACACCAACTTGGTATAACATTAAAATTGTGATTATTTTTATATAATATTATAATAATAATAATAATAATAATAATAATAATAAGAAGAAGAAGAAGAAGAAGAAGAAGAAGTAGAATCTTATCATTATACTAAATAAAATTTTTGAATTCCATCATAAATTTATAACCTAATTTTTCAATTTCTAAAGTTGAGATGCATAAATAATAATAATAATAATAATAATAATAATAATAATAATAATAATAATAATGATAATAATAATAATAAATAATATCATACATTCTACTCAATATTTTTTTAGAATGCTCTAATTTATGAACTACTATATCAGTTTCTAACTTTTATTTAATAATTTAATATGGAAGTCCAAGATATGATAATCATAATATCAACAGTAGCAATAGTTGTAGTCGTTGTAGTAGTCGTAGTCGTAGTAATAGTCGTAGTTGTAGTAATACTGTAACAGTAGTAGTAGAGAACAATCTTATTCATCATACTGAATAATATTTTTGAAACCTCATGATTTATGAACTATCTTTTCAATTTTCAGAACCTGAAAATTCATTAATGATAATAAAATTATAATCAAGAATATTTTTATTCATTCTATTCTCTCAGTATTATAACTTATATAATACCTAATTTATGAACTATTTTCTCAGTTCTCAATTTTTATATAACAATTTTATGCGGGAGTATTTCGATAATAATAATCTCATACATTAAGATAAGATATCTGAACCTTTTATGAACTATCTTTTAAGTTTCTAATATCGAAGATGCATGAATAAAAATAATTAATAATAATAACAATAGTAATAATAGAATAATAATCCAGAATAATCTTATAAATTTTACTCAATAAAACTTATGAAATCTCCTGATTTATGAACTATCATTTTAATTCCAAACTGAATATATATGAATCATGAAAATGAAGATACATTAATCAAGCATTCAATATAAATATTATTTAATCACCAAAGTACCAAATGAAATATTACAGAAAAGAATTACTCTCCACAAAATATTAATTTTAAAGTTTTTTTTGAATTATATACTATATATAATTAGCACATATATTGCAAGTAAAACGTAGTACCCCTATATACTAACAAATAAACCATAAAAATGAATTTTTATAAAATGAAATGAACGCTCGAAAGAAGCCGTTCCGAAAATATCCGAATTTTCGGATATTTGATTTTTCGAATTCAGATTCGGGTAGTGATTTTTAAAAATTTCCGATATTTTTGATATCCAATATCCGAAATATATAATTTTTATTTTTTTATTATTATTTCAAAATATAAAAATCAATTAGTTCCATAAGTTTAGGTCTTGCTAGGATATATGACTAACCTTACCTAAAACACAAAATAAAATTAACCAAATTAGAATTTAGAAATTGTTATAAACATGAGAGAAAAAGAGATAAATTGAAAGAGAAGAAGAATAATGTGTGTATTCTTATGAGGGTCAAAGGCCTTTATTTATAGGTACACATATAGGGTTTCAGGGGTATAAAGGTCATTCATTAGTAAATACATTAATTACAACACTCCCCCTTGAATGACCTTTAATACATGCTGCCTCATTAAAACCTTGTCGGGAAAACCCAGTGGGAAAAAACCCGATCGAAGGAAAAAGAGTACAGCTACTCCCCCTGAAATCGATTACATAAGATCTTTGAGTTAACGCATTCCGATCTTGTGTACTAGTCTTCTGAATGTTGATGTCGGCAACGTCTTTGTGAATAAGTTCGCCAATTAATCACTTAAGTGAATATTTGATGTATCTACCTTTGAGATACAAGTGATATCGTCTTCATACAATACTTCCTCTTGAATATTATGATGTTCATGCCGCATCAAAACTCCTTCGGAAAAACCATGTGGGAAAAAACCGATAGAGAAAAAGAGTACACAGTATAAATTTGCTCATGTGTTGCATTGGTTGCCTCGTTAAAAACCTTAACTAAGAAAACCCGGTGGGAAAAAACTTAGAAAGGGAAAAAGAGTACAACCATTTGGTCTTCAGGACCTTTTGACCTTCAGGGTCGACATAATCTTCAAGCTGATTTAAAAGTTATCACTTTTCCCCCTCAAGATAAGAATCTTGCACTCCAATACCATGAATATAATTTTCAGACATGGAGAGATTTAGTGAATAAATCTGCTAGATTATCATTATTGCTCTTCTGAAGCTCGTGTGGAAATAAATTTCATCTTACTTGCCCAAACATTATATGCAACACATAAATGGAAAATATTTATCATCATAATAAATAGGCAGTATGAGAACAAATATGAAATCATAATCCCTAATAGCCACCAATATCGAATCTCGATCTCTTTCATGTAATAAACCAATATGGTTAACACCATTCCACATTCTCCTTCTTGGAGAAATATTAAATTTTGCTAGCATGTTAACTTCAATTTGTATATCAGGAATATTACAATTAATTGTGATAAGAATTATTCATTTAGAATAGTAATATTCTTCAAGAATATTACAATTAATTGTGCTACTTCGGGAGCAATAATTTTAAGATCCATAATTGAATATACAAAGGGAAAAAAATAGTACGGGAATTAATCAAGGCTCGAAATAACTAAACTAAAATAGTTGCTTCTTCAAGAGCACTTACAATATTCTTCAGGAATATTATTTTGTATTTTTCATTAGGAATTGCACAAATTATTAGATCTCATAGTGTTCTTCATGAACACATCATATTCAACTAGAATATGACGAGATAACGTTGTCCTTCTTCAAGGACTACAACAAATCTTTTATCTTAATAATCTTCTGAATTATCAAGTATTGTTGAATAGTGTTTCTTCCGGAAACAAAGAGGAATATGATTTGATAATAAATTTTGAGGTCATCATATATATTATTTATATATGATGCACACAAAAATATAAAATTTAATTACTAAATATAATATATTTTTCCTCAAAATCATCATATGAAATAAAGTTTTTGAAGGAGTAAATAGTATTAATACCTTTCACCAATGTAAAAAAAATTATTTCTGTTCGGACTTTTTTTTTATGCATGCAATACGTTTTATAATCCGATCTCCACCGTTGAATTTATAGATCTGCTTGTCAGGAAGATACTGTAAAAATTTCATGACGATCAGACGGTTAACAAAACGGGAATCGCGATTTTAGCGCGATCTCGCAGTGCAGAAAAGCTGCTCTCGTTTTTTTTTTTATTTCGAAAATCGGAGAGAAAAAAAAATTACTCGTAGAGTATCGTGCTGATAACGTGTTATAAACATGAGAGAAAAAGAGATAAATTGAAAGAGAAGAAGAATAATGTGTGTATTCTTATGAGGGTCAAAGGCCTTTATTTATAGGTACACATCTAGGGTTTCAGGGGTATAAATGTCATTCATTAGTAAATACATTAATTACAACAGAAATCATAAAAAAACATGATGTTCATTTTTCTCTTATATTATACTAAGTACTAGCATATTAAAAAGGAAAGGATGGTGCTTATTGACAATATTTGCAAGACATAATTAAATGTATTTATAGTATTATAAAACATAATTAGAATAAATATACATTGTTTATCCATTTATAAAAATATGACACACACACACACACACACATATATATATATATATATATAAGAGAATAGGCAAAATTATTAATTAGGGGTATGAACTTTCCCAAATTTTGTACTTATGATAACAAACTTTTTTTTGTATCATTTACGGGTATGAACTTGTCTCCGTCCAACCAAGTTAGGATATCCGTGAAAATCCGTCAGTTAAATCTAACTGACCTGCTGACTTATCTGTTAAGTAACACGTGTCACCTTCTGACTGGTCCATATAATAATAAAAAAATAATACAAAATAAAAGTTTAAAAAATATATAAAAATCTGGAAATTTTTAAAAAAATCCAAACTTTATTTTTAAAAAAAATAAATCTGGAATATTAATATTAAAAACTAGATGTTTTTATTTAAAGTTCGTAAATACGAAATAAAAAATAAAAAAATAGAAATCAAATATTTTTATTATTCTTTAATTAGATTTTTTAGATTTTTTTTTTAAAATAAAATAATTTTTTTATGAAAAGTAACAAAATTTAGGAAAACAAAAACTGGAAGGTTTTTAAAAAAAAATAATGATTCAGTTTTTAGTTATTTATGGAAATAATATTCCAGTTTTTTTTAGAAAAGTAGTTAATAAATCAGATCCAGATTTAATTTTTTATTTTTTATTTTTGAAATTTAAATAAAAACATCCGATTTTTAATATTAATATTCTGTTCCGGGAATTATTATTCCCGTGATGTGTCTTACCTAATACTGATTGTAGATACATAGATGGAAGGTTCTAGATCCTTCTAGAGGTAGTAGGATCCTATTAGATGTCTTACCTTATCTAGGAATCCTATGTATGGAAGGACTCTCATTGTAATGCCTATATAAAGGCCCCTCTATCAAGTGTTATGAATGAATTGATTTGCTGTCTTTTACTTTCTCCTCAAACACGTTATCAGCACGTAGTCCCCAAACTGAGCAAGAAATTTCTTTTTACTCTCCCGTTTTTTTTCTGAAAATTCCGAAAAAAAAAAACGAAATTCCGAAAAAAAAAAAAAACGGCTGCCAGAAACCCTAGCCGCCACCTCCCTGCTCTGCAACCGCCGCCCACCTGATTCAGGCATTGAGGACAATCGGGTGACGAAAAAAAAAAATTCACGAAGATCCAAATTTCGGCAAATCTGAAGAAGCACTTAGTTAATGATTGGGAGCAAATCACTCATCAGAACAAGCTTCTGAAACTTCCGAGATCTCCAACTGTTGATGATATATTAATAAAGTATCTTGAATTCAGGTCCAAGAAGAGTGATGCTGTTGGAGAAATTTTGAATGGGAATTGCTGGCATATGTGAAAATCGAAGAGGAGACTTTGCTTGATCGCAACATAAATTGCTCGAGTTTCTCAAGTTTCGCAAAATAACGAGCGCTTTCTTCCTCTATTCATACGATGGCCCCAAAGCCGCGAAGGAGGTAGCAAGGGGAAAGGGTAATTTTACTCGACCCGGTTATTGACCTGCACTGATTCTTGTCGACCCGATCCGACCCGCCCGACAATCCCGCTGCACCGTTGCTCAAATTGATTGTTGCCTAAAGCTGCGACCCGATATGATCGAAGCACCGCCGGATTTTCCAATGGTTTTATGCATGTGATATTTAATGCTTGAAAACCTAGTGCAATCGAGACAAAACCTATCAAAATCGAAAAAAAAAGCCGAGAGACGAGAATTTCCGTGCGTGAATTTTCTGCACAGCAATGCATTTAAAATCACGTTTCCTGTTTCGTTAACCGTCGGATCGGTGTGAAATTTTGGCAGCAACTTTCCAACACAAATATCTGTATATTCAACGGTGGAGATCAGATTCTGTGTAATATTGGTTACTGAATCTACTACCGAACAGAAGCAGATTTTTACGAAGAAATTTGGAGATCCGACCTCATCCAATACCGAGCTGCTGCATCGCCGCGCTCGAGTCCTTTTTCGGCCGAATTATTGAGCCCAGTAGCCCTATCCGGGCGTTTCTCAACTCTCCATTTTTTTCCTACTCAATAATTCATTTGTTCATTAATTTGTACACTTATGAATCTTACATGTTTATGTTTTACGTGTATATAGGAAAATACGTCGCTCATGATGATGTGCACGCTATGGAGAAAAAGCCATATTTATCCTGTTCAAGGATCAAAATAAAAATAGAACGGAGTACCCACGGAAATATGTTGCTCATATGGAGAGAATCTCCCGTTCAAGGATCAAAGCATATATGAAACCAAGTACCCGTAAGACTTTATTAAAGTTCTCGTTTTTCAATTCCTCTCTTCTGGGAAATTTTTTTTGGGGGAATTGGGTATTTGGGTTCTTTATCTCCCACGCTACTTTGCGGTGGATGAGACAATGAGAGGTGGTATCACTCTCGGATGTCGAAGTAAAGCGTATGTGAGTCTGGGGAGTCACGGATAATTGTTGAAAGTCGATATTTGTGGTTGTTGCACACACCACGTTTTGGGTGCGATTTGATGTCGCCGTTTTGTCGATTTTAAACCAACAATTGAAAAAAAAATAATGAACATTGTCGGTAACGGTAAAGTTATGACTCGTTCATGATTAGTCACGGATTTGTGACATACAAATGGGACAAACATCGATTGCGACGGATATGTCGTGGTTAAAATCGATTTGTGGCCGGAATTGTCACGTTGATTGAGCGACCACCACTTGGTCTTGACCCAATCCCATACTTGGAAAACTCCATCTTTCATCTTATTAAAATAAAATATTGCATGTGGGTGTAGACATGTATCGTCTCCTTGCAACATGATATATGAAAGAATGTACGAGTAATTCTCATGAGTTTCAACATGTAAGGCAATGGCATATTGCGGTAAATACATGAATTATTGACCTCGATTATAGTTCGTATGACTATAGGTCCGAATACTTTTCCGAGTATTTGTAAAGGCATGTGCCTTATATATTTGACTACGTTTAGTCGATCTTATTGGATGGTCAAGACAAGTTGGTTATGGTATATTCATTATGTCTCATGGTTCAAAATGCTTAATTATGATGCACCGCGTTGTATCTATATAACATGGCTATTATGACGTATACTTGCAAATTGAGAATTAAAATACTTGGTTGATTGATGCACTTTGGTGGATTTTTTTCTGCACTTTTGATCATGACTAGGCGCATCCTCCTTGGTATTTGTTTATGCTTTGAAAGTTCAAACGGAATCAGTGGTTTTTAAACAGCTTTAGCTGTACCGACTTTCCTACTTTCTCTGCAAGTCTACCAAGTTGGAGTTACCGAAAGGATCATTAGTCGAAGATAAGAAATCGAACACCCTGCTGCGTTTAAACGCACATATGGCTGTCATTGCCATGTTTTTGCATCAACACTTATGCCATTGGATATGGTCTCAACCTTGGTTTCTCACTAAACTTGGGAAAAACTAAACAGCCAATTAAAACATGCACTGTGATCTGAGTTTAATGATCCGTGTGGTGCACAATATATGGATAGAAAGATACGGAAGTCTAGTTTCCAGAACATCTGACCGTTCGTCCATAGCCTTCCTAACAAGGGAGTTATCGCTGTTTTAGTGAACAAAGGTCAAGCTGCGCGGAATTTTTTTCCAGCGATTGTGCTAACTTTTGTCCCAACCAACTTGGTTCCCATCTTAAATTTGCAAGTGGTCTTACGACACATATTTTTCAACCTCTTTCTGGCCGAATTTGCCATAGATGATGCAGTTTTTGGTATGCGTTGTACGCTAAACTATCATCTTTCAAATGTTGAAAAACAGTTTCATTGGGAAAGCCCAAAATACGCACCCTTGTAAGAAGGTCGAGCGTGTGCATGGTAGTGTTACACCATGCTTGTGTCGTAATTTTGCCCCTTAGGCATATAACCTTGCCATGTTATGCACTCAATATGATAGATCATTTTGATCATATCAAGCATAAAATCTCTATGTTGTTAGAGTATTCGCTATGCTCATGATTATGAAATTTTGCAAGCGAAATTGAGTGCGTATTAAGCTATTTTCAAGGAACATGATATTTTTGGATTTCGGTTTATAAATCCATTGTGACTATGATGAGTAGGTCATCACAATCAATGAGCGGTATGATGCTCAAGTTGTTGAATGCCGAATGGCGTTTTCTAGCCACATATGTTCCGTAACAATTAAACCATGTTATGACTCGATGATATATATGCCAAAGTGTATCACTCATAGCATCTCATTGTGATTTGTGAGAATAAAATCTTATGCATCACTTGTATTGGATATGTGAAAAGGAAGAATATTCATGAGTCAATATGGTCCGGCTTGCATCGGTTTTTGTAACCAGAAGATGTATTGGGACATTGACACATTTAGGCTTTAATAGTCCGGAATTTGGACAGTTTGATGATCCATATACCACGGTATTGTCATGGACATCATTGAACAAAGAAACTAGTTGGATCAAAGACACCAAAGTACATTGGTGGAGTCGTGAGCATGGCTCATGACCGATGATGATATTTATGTCATCGCGTCTTGCTTTCATAAGCATGTGACGCCAAAGACCCCCCCGATGATCCTTCTTAGCCATGTTCATTTATTTAAGCCTATTCTTTGGCACGATTAGGAGACGACACCCTCCTATGCTAAAGAGAATAATGTAGCGACTCGCATAAGCATGGTGCTGAGTCCTCCCTTTTCACCGAGTCCTTATACATACATGATCATAAGTATTAGCCTGGGTGGCTTATGATGCTATGATGGTGTTCACAAATGGTTGTACTCAAGTAATAACATTTATATGTTATGTTGTTCCTTTGACAATGATTGATAAGTTGATGAAACCTGAGTTATGGTTGTCCAACTTGCGGACCAGTCATTGTAAAGGTCGGTTCACCCACTTTTTAGACCAAGTCTTAAAGTGAAATTTTAACGAGTACTTCCTAACATCCAAGGCTACCTTCTCACAAATTTTGGTGCTATTTGGAGACTTGGAAGGAGGTGAACCACTTAAATGAAGTTTTCACATACCACCAGCCGTCCTAACGACTAGTTCGATGTCATTTCGATCGGTTTTTGACCACAAGGTTGATGGTTTTGGAATCCTAAACACCCGTTTATACATGCTCACGAAATTTTGAGGTGTTTGGGGCTGGTGAAGGGAGTGAACTCTTCAAGAAAGCACTAGAGGTTCGGTAAAACCAACGGCCTATCATCGGTTCAATCGTTTCTTCATGTTCGATCCCGGTGGTGCATGGTGGCGGTTTTGTTGGATTCTCAAGACCAGTAGCTACGGCTATGTAGCATAGGTCAACATGTCATATTCACCTATACCTATCATCATTCAAATACTTAGTTACGAGTGTAACAATATGCATTTTGTTAACTAGATTGTGTTAACACTGAAAACCTTTATCGTCCACATGTTCATGTGCCAAAGTGCGTCACCACAACGCATTATGACGGGTTATAAATGATGAATATGACATGCGCTTTCACTCATAGTCCGCTTAAAATGTACCTTGGCAGACGATCTCGTAAGTCACTTTGATGAGCCAGTCTTCCCGTCGTTAGGGGGAGATGCGAACGATCATGTTCGAGTAGAACGACTTGGAATTGTCGTAGTTTGTCCCTACTGTGCCTCACCAAGTTCCCTAAAGTGACGAGATTAAATACATGCTGCAAACATGTCTGCAAGGATTGTGTCCGGTTATGGACGTTCGTCACCTATAAATGGTGATATGGTAACACCACAAATTGTGGTAGATGGTGTTACTAGGCCGTGGATCTCATCGAGTATTGGGATGCCATTTGGTTCGATAAATACTCTCGCTAAGAATGTATGCGAGTTTGGTACATGAAAACTTGATCATATGATCAAATGAACTCATCCGTCTCATGTGATTCTGGATTATAGTCATCATTGGGGGACGCCTCAATGAATGCCAATCCATAAAGAGTAGTCTATGAATAAAGCCGGTTCATGAGGACGTGGAATGTGAGTTTAATCGAACCATACTTCGTTGAAAATCTACAATGTTGTAGCCTTGGCCTAAAATGGAAACATATGCGACTCCAGTATGGACAAAGTGATAGCCCTTTGTTGAAGTGGTACCGACACTCCAAAGATAAGATCTATCCGTAAACTTTGTTAAAGCGAGTGAGAGAAGGAGTTAAACTCACCTCATGGCGCGAGGTTTCTCATGAACGCACTGGAATCGACTACGATGACACGAAACTTAGTTGTGCTATCGTAATGGATGTTATAGCATCCACTATCTTTTCAGTTAGATAGTTTCCCAAAAACTGACGTGCAGCTTGTGGTTAAATCTTATCTTAGTGGGGAACTAAGTTAAGTGATAAAAAGGATCTCGTGGTGGATCAGACTCAAATCAAGTGGCTCCTGACCACGGAGTGCGACGACAAGTGATTGTCGGGGACGCATACTAAGTATATACTTGATTTGGAAGAGATATGAAGCTTTTGCGTGTAAAACTAAGGGTTTATAGTGATGTACTCTTGTGAGACTAAGAGATTCCGCTAAATCCAAAGTTAAGAATGAAAGAATCTTGGGGACACTTGATGATGCGTATTCATCAATCAGTTTAAGGCAATCTAAGGGACGGTTTCCCTAAAAGACGATAAAGTAATGCCTATATGATTCCCAATGATTAGTCGAAGTCATCATAAGACTTGGCTCACTTAAGTGATGATGCAGTCTTAAGAGAAAAATACGGTATTATGTACTCATGTTTGACTCGATGCACTCATTCGTAATAATACGGTAAAGCCACTGTGATGATGGCCTAGGATGCGCTCATGCAATGTCTGTGATTGACAAGAAGCTTGAAGCTCGCTCTATCTCGATAAAAAGGACACTTGAAAATTGATACCCGAATCTGCCCAGAATGTGTTGGTCTATCTCCCATATGACCTACATGGCAGCTCACTTGATGGAAAATGGTGAAATTGGTACCATTGGAAAGGTTTGTGTCTACTTTCCAAGGAAACCAACCATTTGATCACATCCATCATGTTGAGTGACATATGACTATTGTTGCAAAGTAGGACAGGATGTGTCCGGTAATTTGCTGAGTCAACTTCGATAGAGCTTTGTGATCTGCTCAGGTCGATCTAGGTTACGTACTGTATGTGAATGAAAAGCTATGGGTGTCTAGTTTTCATAAGTTCTTACAGTCTCGTTGATACCTATTGAATCGAAGAAGTTATGACTAATTTGGTGCATAGAGGTCAAGACTTTGGAAAACTTGATAAGTCTTTAGTGACTCTGCACTTTGGATGTGTCGCGCTCTTTTTGTCCTTAGACCAAGGTTTGTTTTTCCCAGTGGGTTTTCACTTGGTAAGGTTTTTAACGAGGCGACCTATGAGAACATCCAGACAATGATGCGTTGTACTTCTGTTCAACTTAGACCAAGAGGTATTTTTCCCACTGGGTTTTTCCTTGGTATAATTGTGAGGGCAACTTGGCATCTGACTCCTATGATTTGAGGTACTCATCAGGGGGAGTCGTTATGCATACATCAGGGGGAGTATACATGACATGTTATGTTGGTGCGTTGCAATCTTTTCCTCATCAAGCCTTTATTTTTCCCATGGGGTTTTGCTTTGGCTTGGAATAGGTTTTTACGAAGGCAACATCTTTTGCACCATTGTTGTATTAGTGCTCGACACAGGGGGAGTGTTCCGGGAATTATTATTCCCGTGATGTGTCTTACCTAATACTGATTGTAGATACATAGATGGAAGGTTCTAGATCCTTCTAGAGGTAGTAGGATCCTATTAGATGTCTTACCTTATCTAGGAATCCTATGTATGGAAGGACTCTCATTGTAATGCCTATATAAAGGCCCCTCTATCAGTGTTATGAATGAATTGATTTGCTGTCTTTTACTTTCTCCTCAAACATATTCCATATTTTTTTTAAAAATAAAGTTTTTGAATTTTTTTAAAAAAATTTCCAGATATTTTATTTTTTATGTTTTTTAGACTTTTATAATTTTTATTATTTTATTATTATGTGGTCCAATCAGAAGGTGAAACGTGTTATTTCACGAACAAGTCAGAAAGTCCGTTAGATTTAACTGATGGATTTCATGGATACCCTAACTTGGTTGGACGGAAACAAGTTCATACCCCTAAATGATACAAAAAAAAGTTTGTTACCATAAGTACAAAATTTGAGAAAAGTTTATATCCCTAATTGGTAATTTTGCCAATAGAACACAATGACTAACAAAAAAATTGCTTATGATTAATGGGCTACTTCCGATTCAAAAATTATGGGTGAATCTTAATATTTTTTATAATGTTATTTTCTAATCTCTAATAATACTTTGTAATTTATTAACAACTTGACATTTTGTAAGAAGTTTTTTGAATTTTTTTGAAGTAACAGTATTTCGGATATTCGAATTGATATTCGAATCCGTATCCGAAATTTCGAATAACCAAAAATCGGATATCTGAAATTTCGGATAGTGATTCGGATACCAATATTCACTATCCGAAATTTCGGATATCCGATTTTGAGCCCCCCTAACCGGTGAGGTGGTCAACGGTTCAAAACTGTCGGTTTATTGAACGGGCGGTTCCGATTGGCCAAAAATCAAAACCAGAACCGAACCATCACCGAGAACCGCCAGTTCCGAATCGAACCGAAATCGACAGTTCAAGGTTTTCTTTTATTAAATAAAATAATTGAATTTTTAACATTTCAAATAAAAATTGTGGGGTACAAAATGGACTTTAGCTTAATTCGATATTTAATATTGAAATTTTTTATTTTAAATATTTGAATTAAGCGTATATGTATCTGATATACGTAACTTTAGAGTTTATGAATCAAAATCAAAGTCATTGTTATTAATAATACCATATGTCTTGGTAGTTATAGGCATAAAGCCTCAACTAGTCGTTAGCCTCTGCATCATGCGTTAACTGTATCCCATTACGTACGTTAACGTTGCTTCGTTACGTACGTTATGCCCCATGTAAATTAGTCCAGTAGCTTTTGTGGTCTTCTTTACGTACGTTATCATTATACTCTTTACGTACGTTATCTCCAATGTATCTGTTGCATGCTGACCTACTCCATGACGTCATCTTCAACGGTTCCAATATTTGAATTCATATTCAAATCTCATTACGTACGTTAACGACACTATGTTACGTAGGTTAACTTCTTCCGATTGTGTACGTTATCTTGTTTCGGTTGCGTATGTTAAATCAGTAGGTGACTTTTCAGGTGAGCCTTCAGGTGACTATCTATTACATACGTTATACAATTGATATAGCGTACGTTATCTTCATTAATCATCACTTGCTTGCTTTTCTGTCCGTTTCGAGCGTCTTCGACTTTTTTGTTGTTTTGCTTTGTTCCATTGTTGTTTTCTTTGATCGATAACACCATCAACTCATCATTAGTTCATCATCAACTCATCATCAAAACCAATTTATGATTATATGGAATAGAATATTCCAACAATCTCTCCCTTTTTGATGATGACAAAACAACAATCTTTTAATGGGATTTTATACCTGCAAAATTAAAACAATTTCATATCAAAGTTTTCGCCTTTGTCCGTTTCGTTAGTTTCCATCTCCTCATTTTTTTTTCGACTTCTTCATATTATTTTTTTTCAACTTTCTTCTTCGTTTTCTCGATTTTCTTCTCCTTCGTCTTTTCTCCTCTCCCCCTTTCATGATCGGGATATTATTTTCATTTTTCTCGTCATTCTTCCATGACTCATATTCTCCTTCTCCCATCATTTTTCTCGACTTTCTCTCCCCCTTTTTGTCATAATCAAAAAGTGCATAGTAAATAAAAAATTAATTTATTAAAATATGACAAATTACGGGTAAAACTCCTCCTGAGAAATAGATTTCTCCATTTTAAAAAAAATAACTTTTCCCGAGTTAAATATCAATTGTTAAAAATATAAATTATCAAATACCAATTGATGGAAATATATTAATTTTGATATTTGGGGATCCAACCGAGAGTTGGTTTTTCTTTTGAAACATAGACGATATTCGGTATAATGGTTCCTTTTTAGGAATCCAAATTTTCTTAATTTTTATCGTCCATCTTGGGCTTTTGAAAATTGAAATATGATGCCCAAGTTTTAAATATTTCTCATATCGGGTATTTTAAAATTTAAGGATTCGGTTTTATTATTCGGTTTGAATCCTAACCCCTGAAAATATTTGAACGGAAAGTATTTGTTCAAATTTGTCATTTCCGCAAGAAAATTTGTTCGTTAAAACCTTAATTTCGTTTTGAACTTTCAAAAGATCATCCTTTAATTTATTTCATTTTCAAGACATTTAGAATGATCGGTTTCAATAAATTTCCCTTTTTCATTTAATTTGGAAATTTCGATTTCCAATAATTTATTTTTCGATTTCAGGGATTTATTACCGAGTAAAGCATTTTGAAAATCGGTATGTAAAAGTTCGAATGCTTCAAATAATTCGTCGTGAGACGAGGTACTAACCTGGCTTTCGACGTCGCTTTCGTCGAATGAACTCCTTGCCATGATTGCGAGGTTATTTTGAGTATATTCATCGTCATTCCATGTTGCTACGAGAACTTCCTTCTTGGAAGTTGTGACTCGGCATTTTTTCGCAAAGTGGTCTGATTTACCACAGTTTTGATATTTATTGTCGAATTTCTTTGATTCGCTCGTCTTGATGTCTTTCCTTTTCCGGTTCAATAAATTTTGAAACTTATTTATACTCTTGGCACAATATGTCAATTCTTCATCATCTTCGTCCACCGAGATTTCTTCTTTCTTTGACATCTTAGCTTTCAAAGCTCTGGTTCTTTCCTTCGGTTTCGATTTGGCATTTCGAGATTTAAGAACTATCTCGTAGTTTATTAGCGATCCGACGAGGGCGCTAAAATCAATATTATTGAGATCTTTTGATTCCATTATATCCGTAATCGTCCCGTCCCATTCAACAGGTAGTGATCACAGGATTTTCTTCACTTTTTTACTACTTGTTAATAGTTTCGCAAAACAAGCTAGTCCATTTGTGTTGACCGAAAATCGGTCGAGCATGTTTGTTATGGACTCGTCACTTTTCATCATAAATAGCTCGTATTCGTGAAGGAGTATATTTATTTTCGTCTCCTTGACTTGTGATGTTCTTTCATGACTTACCTCAAGCATTTTCCAAATCTCTTTGGCACTATCATGTGATGATATCCGGTTGTGTTCTTTCGGATTTAGAGCACAATATAATAATTACGTTGCTTTGCAATTATAATGGTCATTTTTTCAATCCTCATCATTATAATCTTTGAAGCTTTTTAGAGAGCCGTCCGGTTTTGTAGGAATTTTCGGACCTAGGCAAATAACTTTACAAAGCTCGATGTCGTAGGATCATATGAAAATAGACATTTTCTTCTTCCACGTCATGAAGTTTGATCCATCAAAGAATGGAGGTCGATTTAAGGTAAGATCTTCGACCGGGGCAAATTAAAACGCCATAGGATCTTCTTCATCTCGGATGTTAAGCCGCTTTCAAGAGAAACCGCTCCGATACCAATTGTTAAAAATTATCACTTCACTTAGAATGGTGGATAGTATTACGGAGTAGAGTTTTCAAACTCTTTTGCGTTGCAGAAGCGTAAATTAGTCCGACATTTCGAAGATAACTTTTCGTACTCACTATAGGCATTATGAGTTCGTGCTGATGCCATTTGGACTGACTGACACATCGGCGGTATTCATGGAATTAATGAACCATGCCTTCATTGATTATTTGGATCGTTTCGTGGTCATTTTCATTGATGATATTCTGATATACTCCCGAGATCGTTACGGAATGATAAGAAATACATCTGGTCAGAGACGTGCCAGCAGAGCTTTGACGAGCTCAAGAGTCGATTGATTTCAGCACCAGTTTTGATTTTACCAAAAGGAACAGAAGGATTCGTGGTGTATAGTGACGCATCTAGACAGGGCCTTGGATGTGTGTTAATGCAGAATGGGAAAGTGATTGCCTATGCATCAAGACAGTTGCAACCTTACGAGGTCAACTACCCGACCCATGATTTGGAACTAGCGGCCATGGTGTTTGCTTTGAAAATCTGGCACCACTATTTGTATGGAGTTACCTGTCAGATTTTTACTGATCACAATAGCCTGAAGTACATTTTACTCAGAAGGAGTTGAACATGAGACATAGGAGATGGCTAGAGTTCATCAAAGATTATGATATCGAGATCCTTTATCATCCGGGCAAGGCAAATGTGGTTATCGACGCCTTGAGTCGTAAGACAATACAAGAACAGATGCTTGCCCGCTTGACAGTTCAGAAAGAATTGCATTTGGAATTTGTGAGGCCGGAGATTGAAGTCTGGATACAACGTGTTCAATGGAAACTTTACACACTTGAAATTTCGTCGTCTCTTGACAACATCATCGGATCAAATCATATTACGGACCCGTTCTTATCTCGGATTCGGAATGAAGTAACTCAGGGGAAAGCCCATGGATTTGTGATCCACGAGGATGGATTGGTGCGATTCAAGAATCGAATATGTGTACCGGCATATGAAGAGTTGAAGAACTCTATTCTGAAAGAGGCTCATGCTACCCCATATTCTATTCATCTGGGGTCTAGTAAGATGTATAAGGATTTGAAGCAATATTATTGGTGGGACAATATGAAACGTGATGTTGCAGAATTCATTTCGAGATGTTTGACCTGTCAGTAGGTTAAGATTGAGCATCAGCGACCAACAGGAATACTGAAGCCACTCCCGATCTTAGAATGGAAATGAGAGGACATATCTATGGATTTTATCACAAACTTGCCGATGAGCCATCGAGGTCTGAATACGATTTGGGTGATTGTGGATCGTCTGACCAAATCAGCCCACTTTTTGGAGATCAAAGATACATGGGGACCCGAGAGATTGGCCCAGCTGTTCATCCAAGAAATTTGTAAGATTGCATGGTACTCATAAGAGTATCGTATTGAATCGTGACGGGCGGTTCATGTTGCATTTCTGGAAAGCAATTCATCGTGCGATGGGTACTCAGTTGAATTTAAGTACGACATTCCATCCTCAGACTGATGGCCAGTCTGAGAGGACTATCCAGACTCTGGAGGACATGTTGAGGGCATGTGCTCTCGATTGGAAAGACGATTGAGAAGCCCAACTACCTTTGGTGGAATTCACCTACAATAATAGTTGGCATGCTTCGATCAAGATGGCACCGTATGAGGCGTTGTATGGTCATCGTTGTAGGTCCCCTTTGTGTTGGGATGACTTATCTGAATCTTTGGGGACAGAACCTGATATGTTGTTAGTCGCTCATGAGAAGATTGCTCTGATTAGAATTCGTTTGTTAATGGCTCAGAGCCGACAGAAGTCATATGCATATAATCGTCGACGACCTCTTGAATTCGAGGTTGGTGACCATGTGTTGGTTAAAATGTCTCCTACCCGAGGTGTCTTTCGTTTGGGAAGAGAGGCCAGCTGAGTCCGAGGTATATTGGACCATTCGAGATTTTGGAACGAGTAGGCGATCTGGCCTATCGTCTGGCGTTACCACCAGCATTGATTCGAATCCACAACGTGTTTCATGTTTCATAGTTGAGGAAGTATGTTGCCGATTCTATCCACATACTTCAGTTCAAAGAGATTGAGATAGCTGATGATCATTCGTACGAAGCGTCCTATACAGATACTTGAGAGGAGGATCAAACAATTAAGGAACAAGATGATTCCCCTGCTGAAAGTTCAGTGGTCCTGACATGGAGTCGATAAGGCTACGTGGGAGATCGAGGATAGCATACGGGAGAGATATCCCGAGTTGTTTACCCCTTAGTTTTGAGGTCGAAACTCTCTTAAGGGGGAGAGTATGTGATATTCCGTGTTGTTTACCCTTAGTTTAGAGGACGAAACTCTTTTTAAAAGGGGTAGTATGTAATATCCGGATGTAACTTTATTTTTACCATTTTATTTTTACCGTTGTATTATTCGGATGATTCGAGTATCGTCGTATCATGATCAGAATTAATGTGATGTTTATGAAGTTGAAGATTTACTATAATTGTATCATTTATGTTTGATGTTCGTATCATCTTGATTATACACATCCTTAGTTAGTTGCATTCTGGACTCTATCCTTAGTGCATTTACGTATGATATGGTGATAGCGTAATGTACGTTATTTGTGAGCTGTTACATACGTTAAGCATTGGGCCTTACGTACGTAATAGAGAGTATCAGATCACGTCTAGACTTTGGGTGTGTGGGGCCGTGTGTTGGCCTGGATTCTTGGCTCGACTATGACGACCATATCAACGAGCATTAAGTACGTAACAAGTGTGTTAACGTACGTAATGAAGGTGAGCCTTACGTACGTAGAATTTGTTAACGTACGTAATGGCAGGTGTGTTTTGAGGCAGCGGGTTTTGGTGGTATATTACGTGCGTAACACTAAAGGTGTTAACGTACGTAAAGAACATTACGTACGTTATAGCTTGTAGTTAACGTACGTAATGAAGAATGTAGATTATAAAATCATGTCTTGCCCTTCATTCTTGTTAGAACCACACTTCGTTTTTCTCTCTAGAAATCGTCCTACTACCGCCCTATATAGATTTTGCCCCCTTCCATCTTGTATTGAAGCTTCACATCTTGGATTGAAGCATAGAGATCAAGGATTATGGTGTGCTCTTGAAGTATTTGGAGTTTGTTCTTCATTTTCAAGAGGTTGGTTAATCTAACTTGTATTAATTCCGAATTGTTATGAATTACTTTCATTCATGTTGATTAATCAAGTATATCAGGCTAGTTATTAGAATCATGAACAACTAAGTTAAGAACATGATCATATTGATGTTATACTCTTCTTAAATGATTGTAATGTTGAAAGATAACATGATTGTTATTGATTTTTAGGAAGATATGACTAAAAACATTTAGATAAGTCTATTCTTCACCATTAGAAATTGTTAGATGATATAATCTTGTTAGAGATAAGGGTTTTCATGAGTTATTAGTGAATAATCACAATTTTGATATATTCAAAGTTTAACTTAATGAAATTTGTGTAAACCCTTTTGATTTTTTTTTTATATTCAAATGAACCTGAAGTAATAAGATTGTTTAGATAATCACATCCAAACATTGGTGATGTTCTTAAAAGTTTTAATGATATAAGATGATATTAACAAATGATTACTTAGTGATGTTATTGATAAATTCTTATTCATAAGAATCATATGAGTATTGAGAGCATCTTGTAATGATAAACCGATCATAAGAACGAGTTAATGTTTATAGAATACTTGAATTAGAATTTTGATATATCTCGAGATAGTTGAGCTATTCAAATTGAATTAAGGGTGTCGTTTCATTGAATTCGATATCAATGATTATGTGTATATATTATTGAATGAATTGTATTTCATTCAAGGTCGATTGTCCGAGTAACTGTTGTTAGTTGAGGACCATCCGTTCGTTCGTCAAGGAAGGATTATTCCCGTCTCCGTAATGAGGCAAGTTATCTTGCTTGGTTAATGTTATACATTTTGTGTATACGTATTGCTTTATGAATCTACGATTCATAATGATGTGTTGTGTTGATTCGTGTCTATCGTTTGTTGTGGGATTGTATTCCCTAGGTTTCGTTACCTTTTGATATTGTTGGTCCCGTTGATCATTGTTTATCACTTCAGTGTCTTGATCCTTGTTGGATGTATGATTATTTGAGTTTCGTTGTCATGTTGCATCGTGACATACCTGGAATCATATCTGCGTGCCGATTGGTTATTGTGTAGGATTTTTAGCCAGGCACATCTGGTTGTGCGTTGATGTTTCCGCATTGAACTGTGCACACGAGACGTAATTCGTGAGGCTAATTAGGTATATGTCCCACGTATATCCTGGATTTCGTATACAGGGTGGACATGTGCACGAACACATTTCCGGATCGGGCGTACTGTGATGTCCGTCTTGAGCCATAATGATTGGTCATTTACACTCCATGTATGATTGGGTATGATTCGACGGTTTGGCGTCTGGTTGTTCATACGTCCGAGGGGTAACAGTCGAGTTGTTTTGTTGAAATCTAGTGCATATAAATTGTATAACATCTTGAGAATTATTATCATGTATATCTGACCCTGTGGTTTTGGACGAAATACTCGTGTTATATTTTAGGTCGAGGCAAGACAAAGGCACGAGAAGAGCACGATGACGGCGAAAGGTTTGAAGGATACTAGTTCAGGGGCCCCAAGTCTTCTGTTGTCCGATTATATGTTAACCATGTATTGGTACTTTCCGTTTTGGATAATTCTTGTTATTTGTATTATTACTCAAGTATATTCCATCTTCATATGGTTTATACTAATATTTCGGATCCTGTGTGTGTTGTGGCATTTTAGTCGTGTGATGTATGAACCTCTCATCGAGGTATTGATTATTAAATTGTGGTTCGGTACCACAATCATAGGCGGATCCAGGACCGAAAAACCACTAGTGCACCGATCGCCCCATGAAAAAAAAATGTCGAACGATAAAATATATATTAAAATTACATTAAGGATAACAAATAATACATAAAGAAAGTCATATATAGTAATAACAAAGGAGCCATACATTTACAAAGAAAATCACCTACATTTACCGTCCATTTCCTGAAAATGTGCTAAAATAACATCATTACTAATAGTTTTAAGTACATCTCTTTCTATAAATGTTACAAGACGATCATTTAACCATTGATCACCCATCTTACTACATAACTCACTTTTCACATACTTCATAGCTGAGAAGACTCGTTCAGCACTTGTAGTTGTTACGGGCAAAATCAACGCTAACTTCACAAGTTTATACACCACATGATATGTTGTGCACTTGTTTGTTTCCACATGAAAAACACAAATCCTAAATTCATATGAAAAACACAAACCCTAAATTCATATGAAAAAGCACACACAGCAGTGGCGGGCCGCGGGCAGGTCGTACTCATCGGCGGCAGTGGCTGGAGGAGGAAGCGGGCGAGGGGCAGCGGCTGGAGGAAGAAGCGGACGACAATGGCTGGAGGTTGGCGGGCGGGTAGTTTTCAGGAGAAGCGGGCGGGCGGCACTCACAGGGGAAGAAAGAAACGAGAATTTGGTCACATTAGTTTCTAATTTTATATAATACACAGCAAACAAACACGTCCCAAAACGACATCGTTTAAATTTTACACCAAACGACGTCGTTTTGTGTAAAATCAAAATACCGTCGTTTTGGCCAAAACGACGTCGTTTTGATTTTGACCCAAAAAATTTAGTGGTGCAACCATCATGCTTCAAGTACATCCGCCCCTGACCACAATGATGATTTGATTGGGTTAAGTTAATATTTTGGTATCGCCTGGTGGATCCCAATGTATGGTCCACGACACTGTAATAACCGTCATTTTCGGGATGTTACACCACCGGTCTGAAAGATCCGTCCATACCAAGATCACAACAAATCTGTACATCCACAACATAAATTCAACCCATCTCCGTCGACAAGACTCTCCAGCAAGCAATCTGCCATTAAGACTCTCAGACCGAACACGACGAAGCAGAGTAATTTTTTTTTTTCCAGCAAATATGAGGCCCAAAATCACATGAATCTCACCGGAGGATAGCTGAGAATGCAAACTAATACCATCATTGTGCCTTGAATTAAGAAAAACAATGGTTTATGTGTGTTCTTGCACACACTGTGTTGTCATTGCCTAATGTCTCACTCTTCTTCATCAAGAATATACTCAAAACCATCACCTTTTGTCTACTCATTTGACCACCTCATATTTTTAAACTCATCTAAAAATGAGTCGAAATATATTTTGTTATTTATCAATCGTATATAAATAGTAATGTATTAATAATTATGACAACCAAACACACGTAAATATATATATATTTTTTGTGAAATAAGTTGAGACTTGATTAAAAGAAAATTTGAATTGACAAATATGCGAGATTGATAGATTATTATTGAATATGAGAGGAGTATTATACAAGGGTTACACCCGTTCAATAACTAGGTCTCTATTAAAAAACATAAAATAATATTATTCTTTAATCATTAATATATAAAATAATTTTTTTTGTCAATTATTCCACGAAAACAAAATAAAATTTAGATAAAGCAAATCCTTTATAAATTATATAGGATATTTATTCCTAATCACAATTTGTAAATTTTAATATGATTTTTACCATAATGGGTTTTTATATCTGTATTGAGGGTGCATGACCAAATTGACTAGTCCAGATATTCAATATAAGACCGTGCTCCATCGATACCATTGGTCCGATTATAATGAACATATGCTCTCATATGATAGAAACACCTCAAGTAAAACAGTTCAGAACACAAACAATATTACATTCGAATAGGTGTGTTATGCTCTCATACTGAAGTGCTTTTCAAAGGGAAAGCAGTTGATAGAAACAAAACAGGAGTTACAAGCACCTCTGTAGGAGTAGTGCGCTTAACTCTGAATTTGACAAACTGAAGATTGGTGTGTTGTACCCGAACATCGGTTTTAAAAATGTAGGCGGAGTTGGCCAAGCACAACATGTCATTGCCCAAATGAAGCATGTGCATGTTAAGGAAGTCAGAAATGCAAACTTTCTCAGGAAAGTGAGGGGAATACACAACCTTCAGCCATGTTTTGGTCATCACATCATAGGCAACAAGGCAGTCACATGTCCCCTCAACATAGGAATAAAGAACACCATCAACCAAAGCGGTCGCAGGGAACCAACGGAAGATGTTACCAACAAGGTGTTGTATTTTCTGTGTTACAAACTTGTTGGGCGGAAAAAGAAATTACAACTGGACTACACAAAATTACAACTCGAAAACAGAAACTACAAACTCGTACGGAAATGAAAATACAAAACTCGAAACAGAATTGAAAATACAAAAAAATAAATTATAAAACCATAAACTAATGTCGAGTCGAGGAATCCTCTATCTGCAAGACGAAATACGCCCCGGTAGTGCTCTCGGTTCTGACGTATCGCCCCCAAAAGATAAAACAGCAACGTCTCGTAGGTAGTAGCACCACAAGACCTACGAGCTCCGGCGAACTTGAATGAGGCGAGGACGAAGCTGAAACTATGAACTATATGCTTTATGCTGGAGTTTTGAAAAATTGCATGTGCAGAAGCAAAGGAATGCATGCCTATTTATAGGTCATTCACACCTGCAGGGGGTTTAAACGCAGCTCTTAAGGCTGTCATAATGCAGGCATTCATGCCTGCATTGAACAGAGGAGTTACACAATTCAAGGCAGTGGTTACTGCCCGTTTTGAATTTGAACAGGCAGCCTTAACACCTCCTCATAACACACAGGAGGTTCTTGCCGTTTTGGTGAGTTTGAACAGTCCGGATGCACTTGGACTATAATCAGCTCCTTAACCATTTGACGGATGTACCTGGACATTCTTATGTGCACATACGAGCCCAACTACGTTGTTGAGCTTGTCCAAAAAATTCTTTAAGCTAGCCCAAGGCTTAGCTCACGGTCAAGCACACGAACAGGCCCAAAGACCAGCCCAAAGACCAATTGCCAAGATCCAAGATCCAAGTGAAAATAGCCCAAATGCAATATGCAGACTCAAGCTCAGTCCCCAAGAGGCATTAAAGTATAAGGATAGGTAGTTCGTGACTTTGAACCTTCCATAGTGAACATCATCGGGTACACAGGCGGATTAGTGGCTTGATGCTTTGAACTATTCCCCCACGGCGTGCACCGAGACAATGGTGCTGTAACACCCCCAAGATATTCGAGGTATATTACAGCGCCGTGAATCCCTATATGGGACCCACCAGGCTGAACAAACATCAAACTCATCGACTCACAGAAACAACAAAATAGCACCTCGTCATAAAGACGCCAAACAAAAATAATCCACCCGGTTCAACCGGTTAATCATAACACCATCATCTGACACAAACATAATAGACAACAATACAATCCGGACAAGCAAGAATTCTTAAGTACTCGAGTACTTCTATTAGTTTAAAAACCACAAAAGATAAAAAGGTAGAAGACACTACGACATCACTCGTGCACAATCATCACGCACGGCCATCATCCGCATACTGGTCCAGCGCTCGCTCGTCTCGATGAACCTGACCTGAAATTCATAAAACGAATTTCCCCAAAACGGGTCCCCAGAGGGGTTAGCAATTACGCTAGTACAAGTAACCAAATGAACAACTTACATCTTACACATATAGTCAATGCATGCAATCATGAAAAACATAGTCCCAAAGCACTCATTTCCGGAAATGCCATAATCGAATCACATTTGTAAAATGCACCACAATTAACCGCGGACCCACAGCTTCGTGGACCCCTACCGAGATCCCGTCGGATCTAACCCGTAGTGGTTAAAAGCAAGCTCGCGGTTCCACAGCTTCGTGGAGCCCTACCGAGATCCCGTCGGATCTAACCCGTAGTAAGCATACACACACAATTCTCATGCAATACTATTACGTTAAGATTGTAAGTTCATAAGTGTACTTGCCTCGGTTAATAGACGGTGATACGAACGGAAAGGAAGAATCGAACACGACCGCGAGGAACCGGCAGAAACGAACCTAATGATTCGAAGAACACGATCACAACTACAACTAAACGAATACGGAAACGGAATACACCCGAAACCCCGCCTACGATTCATGTATATTCGTATAAAAACAACAACGAGGGCGGACCACAACCAAACCCTCTCGATCACAAAAATATCACGAAATATACCATGAATCCGTAGGAGAACCAACAATACCAACAAGATTAATCATATTCATTATGAATTAATCTATCATACGGAACTGATGAGTCGATTCTTGATCGACTCATTCTGTTCTTTCTAGTCGTGTTTTTGTTTGCTTTTTAGTATTTTTTGTTCTCTTTTATGCGTGGTATGTGTGTTTTTAATTTATAGGTAGCCAAGCGAAGATTGTGGTGAAATATGCGCTTTCATAGCTAATATTGGATTCCATGAAGATCAAAAGCTAAAACGGGGCCTAAAACGACGAAAGATTTAAGCAGTATCGGTCAAATCTCCTAAATCCCAGAATCTCCACTCCGAATCGAGATGTATTCTCCTTTGATATAAATTCCTCGTGAAATTAGCTTCGAAACGGTATATAATATGCTAAAATCCGAGGTGAATTGATACAAGAACGAAGGATCTAGCCGAAGAAGACCAAAAACCGACTTGCCGCACTGCGACTCAACTAGGCCGCATGGCGACTCGAGCCACATCAGTAACTCGGCCGTGCCACAGACACGGCCGGGTCTCATTCCAGAATGAAACTCATTTTCCGTAAGGGAACGACTCGACCGTGCCTTTTGGGACACGGCGGAGTCACTATCGGCCATTTTCACTCCCTGGCGCAGTACGACACGGCCGTGTCATGGGACACGGCCGAGTCTCAAGACGATTACCTTTTTCGCTTTTCAACGTAGTGCGACACGGCCGTGTCCCAGACACGGCCGTGCCACTTTTTGTTTCATGTCACTTTCCTTGACATCTTTGCATATTTTAAGCCTTTGTCTTGATTTTTTGGCTATAAAACAAAGTGGAGTGACCCCTTGAGAGGTGTACTTTTCTTGTGAAGAAGATATTTTGTGGAAAAACACAAGATTAGGGAGGAAAAACACCAAAAGAGTGGGAAAGAGAGAGATTTTCATCATCTTCCTTGTGTGTTCTTGGAGTGAGAAAAATACTTTAGTGGGATATAATAATTCCTTGTATAAATTTGTTGTGAGTTCTTGTAAGAAGATCATCAAACCTTTTTCGGGAATTCGATTTCGGCATTTACAAGGGAAGTTTTTACCATGTTTTGTTCTTCAATTTCCATTATTGTTGTTGAATTAATCATGTGTGGCTAAACACTTCATATGGGTTTTTAGATATAGCCACACACATGTTTTTGATTATTAGTTCCTTTTGATTTTCGGATAAAGTTTGGGATTGTTCCTCTTGTTCGTTCTTCGTTTAAGAACTTTTGAATTAGATCATCAAACCTTTTTCATTGTTGTTATTATTATTCGAATCGAGGGTTTTTATCGGTGTTCGCCATCAAACGACCGAAGAAACGATTGTGAATGTTCTCGAGCTTTTTCGCGATCTTTTAACGATTTACCTCATCAAAAGTAGTCGGTTAATTGATTGTTAGCTAGGGTTTCGTCCCCATCAAAAGAGTATCCCTTAATTTTCGTTGAGAACAATCGTGATTTTTAGAATTTCCGCCATCAAACGGATTTCTTTTAATCGTGAGCAATCGATAATTCCTAACTTTATTTATTTGAGTATCGGAACTAATAATTGATTACGTGTGTGTCGGTGACTCTAAATTCCCATATTAATCTCATTATTGTTATCTCTCATTTATCCGACTATCAAATTGGTGTTGATATCACTTAGTTCAATTTAAATTTTGTGCATTAGTAATTGTAATCATAATCAACAAATGATGTATTTTAATTTAATTTACCTTTGTTCATTCGACTATTTGCCGAACATTATCGAATTTTAAACCGTTTCCAATTCCTCGAGAGATCGACCTCGGAGTTACTTGCCGCTTGCTAAAAGAGCGATTCGTACACTTGCGAGTATTTAATTTGAATCCATCAGGAACGAATCGGACGAAAACATGAAAACCCCCTAATTTACCCAAAACAAGGTTTTAGGAGTTTACCTCGAATTAATGACGAAGAGCATGATTAATGTTGATAATATACTCCAAAAACTCGAAGAAGATGATGGCTCGGAGTTACCACGCTTCAAATCGCCGGAAATGCCAAGAAAATCGCCTAGGAGTCGGATGGGGAGGAGGAGAAATGATAATGGCCGAAATCGGTCAACTCCTGTGTTTATAAACCCAGGACGCGTTACGTACGTTAGCCACCGCTTGCTAACGTACGTAAGCTGTGTTACGTACGTAAGCCATAAGGTCCTTACGTACGTAACCAAAAAGGCAGAAATGCTTGTACCCTTTTGCACAGGCCGTTACGTACGTAACCAAAGGTGTGTTACGTACGTAACATCCCTTCTTGGGGAGTACAGGCCAGAATTAGACAAGAGCGGGGGGGGGGGGGGGGGGTACCGAAAAGAGTCGAAATACAACGGTAAATAATTCATGATGCACGAACGTAAGGGATTCGAGGCGACGAATGAAAGTGTTAAAAGAAAACATATTCCCGACTACCCAAAGGTTCGGGAAAACAACAACCATCGTAATTATCCCAAAACTTTGGGGAAATTACGTAACGGCCCAAAACATCTGAAGTGAACGATACATGGTCGAAACACCAAACAAAACTCACAAAACGCATATTAACATGAGATGGATCCTTGGCAACCCCGAAACAGCGGTTCCGAACGACGATTTACGAGAATGCCCGAAATAGCGACGAAAACAACATGAAACATTAAATCGGGTAAAACGAGTCCGAAACAAGCTCGAACGACAAAAAGTCCAATATTAAATATCCTCAAAATGTCAATACGGTTACAAGCGAGTTGCCAAAAACGAAAATACACCAAAATAAGAATATTAAGAGAAAGGAAAAATACGGATATTACATTCTACCCCTCTAAAAACAAGTTTCGTCCCGAAACTTAAGAAATAAACAACTCGGGATACTTAGCACGCATGCTATCTTCGGTTTCCCAAGTTGCTTCCTCGACACCATGTCTCGACCACTGCACTTTGACCAAGGGGATGGTCTTATGCCTCAGTCGCTTCTCACGATGCTCCAAAATCTTCAAGGGACGCTCCTCAAAAGTAATATCCTCGGCAATATCGATCTCACTAAAGTCGATGATATGACTAGGATCCGGAACATATTTCCTCAGCTGTGAAACATGGAAAACGCTATGAACGCGACTCAAGACCGGAGGTAGCGCTAAACGGTATGCCAACTCACCGACTCGCTCGAGAATCTCAAATGGTCCAATAAATCTCGGACTCAACTTTCCCTTCTTCCCGAAGCGAAAAACTCCCTTCGTCGGCGACACCTTTAGCAAAACGTGGTCCCCCACCTCGAATTCCAAAGGTCGACGACGGACGTCGGCATACGACTTCTGTCGACTCTGAGCGGTCAACATCCTTTCTCGAATTAAATCCACCTTCCGCCTCGTCTCTAAAACAATATCCGGTTCGGTCCCGACCAAATCGGATGCTTTGTTCCAACAAATCGGCGATCGACAATGCCGCCCATAAAGCGCCTCGTACGGGGCCATCCGAATCGAGGCGTGCCAACTATTATTGTACGTGAATTCGATCAATGGAAAATGCTCCTCCCAGTCGCTACTCCAGTCGAGAGCACAAGCACGCAACATATCCTCAAACGTCTGGATAGTGCGTTCTGACTGTCCATCCGACTAAGGATGAAACGAGGTACTCAAACGCAAACGAGTACCCAACGTCTTATGCACCGCCTGCCAAAAGTGCGATACAAAACGGCCATCACGATCCGAAACAATAGACTTCGGAGTACCGTGAAGCCTCACAATCTGCGCGATAAAAACACGAGCTAACTTCTCCGGGGCCCAAGTGTCCTTGATGCCCATAAAATGTGCCGACTTGGTCAGGCAATCAACAATCACCCAAACCATATTCATGCCCGATCTCGATCTCGGCAAACTCGTAACGAAATCCATCGATATATTTTCCCATTTCCATTCTGGAACGGGAAGTGATCAGAATAACTCAAAGTTACGATGCTCGATTTTGACCTGCTGACAAGTCAAACATCTCGCTACAAACTGTGCAATCTCCTCCTTCATATCATTCCACCAGAAATTCCTCCTCAGGTCCTTGTACATCTTACTCGAACCAGGATGAATGGAGAAGGCGTAGCATGGGCCTCACGTAAAATACTTTGTCTCAAATCCTAGTCGTTCGGTACACACAACCAACTCTGAAATCTCAAAACACCATCCTCGTGAATCACAAACCCAGGAGACTTTCCCTTAAGAACGTTCTCTCGGATTTGAGTAATCATCGGATCCTCTAACTGTTTCAACTTAATTTCATCGATCAAAGACGGCGAAATCTCTAAAGCACAAAGTTGCCCGACAGCTCCAGGCAACAAAACCTCAACATCTAACCCGATCAAAGCCCGTCGAAGCTCAGACTGAGACGTAAGGATCTCAAGCGTTCGCAACGCAATCGGTTTCCGACTCAAGGCGTCGGCCACAACATTCGCCTTGCCCGGATGATAAAGGATTTCGAGGTCATAATCCTTAATCAATTCTAACCACCTCCTCTGCCTCATATTCAACTCCCGCTGAGTAAATATGTATTTCAGACTTTTATGATCGGTAAAAATCTGACATGCAAAGCCGAAAAGATAGTGTCGCCAAATCTTGAGCGCAAAAACAAGTGCCGCTAACTCTAAATCGTGAGTAGGGTAGTTAAGCTCATACGGCCTCAACTGCCTCGACGCAAAAGCAATAGTCTTGTCGTGCTGCATCAACACGCACCCAAGACCCTGACCCGAAGCATCGCTATAAACAGCAAAACCCTCGTTGCCACACGGCAACGCTAAAATCGGGGCTGAAGTCAAACGTCTCTTCAGCTCCTCAAAACTCGACTGCCTCTCGTCATTCCAGACGAACTTCTCGGACTTCTGGAGCAACTGTGTAAGTGGCCGAGCTAGTTTCGAGAAACCATCGACGAACCTACGGTAGTAGCCGGCTAAACCCAAGAAACTACGATCTCCTTCACATTCTTGGGCGGTGCCCAATTCAACACCGCCTCAATCTTCTGCGGATCCACATGAACCCGTTCAGCTGAAATCACGTGACCTAAAAACATCACTTCTTTCAGCCAGAACTCATATTTCGAGAACTTCGCATAGAGTTGCTCGGTCCTCAAGATGTCTAACACTACCCGCAATTGATGGGCATGCTCTTCCTCATTCCTCGAATAATATCGTCAATGAAGACGACGACACACTTATCCAAATACTCGATAAATACTTTGTTCATCAACTGCATGAACACCGCCGGCGCATTAGTTAACCCGAAAGGCATAACTACGAACTCATAATGTCCGTATCTCGTCCGAAAAGCTGTTTTCGGCACATCGGACTCTCTCACCCGGAGCTGATAGTACCCAGATCTCAAATCGATCTTCGAGAATACCGCAGCTCCCTGCAACTGATCGAACAAGTCATCAATTCTCGGCAAATGATACTTGTTCTTGATAGTCACCTTGTTTAGTTCGCGATAGTCGATACACAAACGCAATGAACCATCCTTTTTCCGCACAAACAGGACCGGTGCGCCCCAAGGCGAGGCGCTCGATCGAACATACCCCGACTCAAGAAGCTCACTCAGCTGCTTCTTCAACTCTGAAATCTCTGAAGGTGCCATGCGATACGGCGCCTTCGAAATAGGATCCGCGCCCGGCTCTAACTCTATAGCAAACTCGACCTCACGATCCGGTGGCAATCCCGGTAACTCATCAGGAAACTCACTAACGATTGGAATCGATGAAAGCTGGACTCCACCACTCTCCGCCTTCAAGACGTAGCACCAATAACCAATACACCCCTTTCGCAGGAGTCTCATCGTCTTCAAGGCGTTAATAACGAACTTCTGGTTTCCCCTCTTTCGCCCCACGAAAGAGTGCTCGGTGCTGTCCTCGGCTAACATAGTGATGATTCTCGTGCGGTATTTCATGATTGCACCATGCCACTCGAGCCAATCATCCCCGAGAATCAAATCCTCACCCTCAATACCCACAACAATAAGATTAGAGGGCCAAGCCCTCTCACAAATAAGCACAGAACAGTCTCGAACCTCCTGATCACCAACGATCCTATCACCGCTAGGAAGTTTAACGATGAAGGGCTCACAAGGCGTCAAACAGTCGAGACTCAAACGGCGCACACACTCCAGAGATATGAACGAATGCGTAGCACCAGAATCGAAAAGCACACTAATAGGATGAGAAAGAATGTGAACGGTACCTGTCGCCACAGTAGCTGCTGGGTCATCGGCTCTCCGCATCTCATAGACACAAGGGTGGGCTGAGCCGACACTGGAAGCTCCCCCTTAGCGGGCTGACCCCGACCTCTCCCTCGACTAGCACTCGGAAGAGATTGAGAAGCAAACGATCCTTGATTCACACTCGGTTCCCTAGGCGCTGGAATGGAAGCCTGGGCACCAAGGATTTTCTCCCTCTCGGCACAGAAAGCAGCCTTGTGGCCCGGCTGGCCACACTGATTACACATCAGCAAAGGGTTCGGACAAATACGACTGATGTGGCCCTGATGGCCACAGTTAAAATATTTCACCTCTCGAGAAGGGGCACTGGCAGCTCTACGGGGAAACCCAGTAGATCGAGCTGGGCCACCACCGGCGGAAAAGTTAGCAGACTGGAATTTCTGCTGACCCCCACCTTTGTGGCCCGAGAAATTCTCGGCGGACTTCTGCTTCTTGCTCTCGCGGGCCGCCTCGCTAGCCGTCACCGACATATCATAAGCAAGGGCCCTACTCTGGTAATTCTTCAAGGTAGTACAGACGAGCCCCGACATATAGTCCCGAATAGACAATTTCATCCGCCTGGAAAAATGGAAAATTTTGTCGCTCTCCTCGACAACTTGGGTCTTCACATAACCCAACTCCTTGTTAAAATCGGCAATAGCTTGAGATACGGGGATATCCCGTGGTTGAGCATCATAGAAAGCATGTACTCGAGCCTGTCTGACCGGCCACGGGCAATATTCAGTCTCCATCAGTTCTTGGAATTCGGTCCACGAAGCAACATGACCTTTGGGCCCAACGACCTCCCACCAATCCGTAGCGTCCCCAGTGAGAAAGTACTGGGCAATAGGGACCTTACGGTCCTCGGGACAGTTGGTAGCAGTGAAAACTTTAGATATCTCCTTGATCCACCCCTCCCAGCCGATCGGGTCCGAAGCTCCCGAAAACTGAGGAGGATGCATCTTGATGACATCCGGAAGCCAGCGATCCGCTCCGCCCCGATTAGCGTGCGTTGGATCCGGGTTCTGAACCGCCTGAGCTATCGCCGCCATTTGATTCACCATTTGCTGCATAACGGCCGCAATACCAAGGTCGGCGCGCTCTTGAGAAGAAGCATGACTGTGACGGTCGCCGGTGCTGCCGGCTCCCGAAGACTGCGACGTGGCCGCTCCACCGGCTGCCCCACGTCTCCGGCCGCATCCACGGCCACGACCACGACCACGGCCTCTTCCAGCATCCATACTGGTATTAAAGAAGTAGCAAAGGCCATACAATGGTAAGTACAAGAAGAAAACAATCACAACCGAGAATCAAAGGTGCGATACAAGGAAACAAGGAACAGAGTAAGGAAAAACTTACGGACGCTGGTAGTACCGGAATCATGACAGCGTGACGACGATGTGCAAAACGAAACACAACAAGACCCAATAAACCGACAAGCCTAGGTATCCATAAACCTAGTGCTCTGATACCATTTTCTGTAACACCCCCAAGATATTCGAGGTATATTACAGCGCCGTGAATCCCTATATGGGACCCACCAGGCTGAACAAACATCAAACTCATCGACTCACAAAAACAACAAAATAGCACCTCGTCATAAAGACGCCAAACAAAAATAATCCACCTGGTTCAACTGGTCAATCATAACACCATCATCTGACACAAACATAATAGACAACAATACAATCCGGACAAGCAAGAATTCTTAAGTACTCGAGTACTTCTATTAGTTTAAAAACCACAAAAGATAAAAAAGGTAGAAGACACTACGACATCACTCGTGCACAATCGTCACGTACGGCCATCATCCGCATACTGGTCCAGCGCCCCCTCGTCTCGATGAACCTGACCTGAAATTCATAAAACGAATTTCCCCAAAACGGGTCCCCAGAGGGGTTAGCAATTACGCTAGTACAAGTAACCAAATGAACAACTTACATCTTACACATATAATCAATGCATGCAATCATGAAAAACATAGTCCCAAAGCACTCATTTCCGGAAATGCCATAATCGAATCACATTTGTAAAATGCACCACAATTAACCGCGGACCCACAGCTTCGTGGACCCCTACCGAGACCCCGTCGGATCTAACCCGTAGTGGTTAAAAGCAAGCTCGCGGTTCCACAGCTTCGTGGAGCCCTACCGAGACCCCGTCGGATCTAACCCGTAGTGAGCATACACACACACACACAATTCTCATGCAATACTACTACATTAAGATTGTAAGTTCATAAGTGTACTTGCCTCGGTTAATAGACGGTGATACGAACGGAAAGGAAGAATCGAACACGATCGCGAGGAACCGGCGGAAACGAACCTAATGATTCGAAGAACACGATCACAACTACAACTAAACGAATACGGAAACGGAATACACCCGAAACCCCGCCTACGATTCATGTATATTCGTATAAAAACAACAACGAGGGCGGACCACAACCAAACCCTCTCGATCACAAAAATATCACGAAATATACCATGAATACGTAGGAGAATCAACAATACCAATAAGATTAATCATATTCATTATGAATTAATCTATCATACGGAACGAATCAGACGAAAACATGAAAACCCCCTAATTTACCCAAAACAAGGTTTTAGGAGTTTACCTCGAATTAATGACGAAGAGCAAGATTAATGTTGATAATATACTCCAAAAACTCGAAGAAGATGGATGATGGCTCGGAGTTACCACGCTTCAAATCGCCGGAAATGCCAAGAAAATCGCCTAGGAGTCGGATGGGGAGGAGGAGAAATGATAATGGCCGAAATCGGTCAACTCCTGGGTTTATAAACCCAGGACGCGTTACGTACGTTAGCCACCGCTTGCTAACGTACGTAAGATGTGTTACGTACGTAAGCCATAAGGTCCTTATGTACGTAACCAAAAAGGCAGAAATGCCTGTACCTTTTTGCACAGGCCGTTACGTACGTAACCAAAGGTGTGTTACGTACGTAACATCCCTTCCTGGGGAGTACAGGCCAGAATTAGACAAGAGAGGGGGGTACCGAAAAGAGTCGAAATACAACGGTGAACAATTCATGATGCACGAACGTAAGGGATTCGAGGCGACGAATGAAAGTGTTAAAAGAAAACATATTACCGGCTACCCAAAGGTTCGGGAAAACAACAACCATCGTAATTATCCCAAAACTTTGGGGAAATTACGTAACGGCCCAAAACATCTGAAGTGAACGATACATGGTCGAAACACCAAACAAAACTCACAAAACGCATATTAACATGAGATGGATCCTTGGCAACCCCGAAACGGTGGTTCCGAACGACGATTTACGAGAATGCCCGAAATAGCGACGAAAACAACATGAAACACCGAATCGGGTAAAACGAGTCCGAAACAAGCTCGAACGACAAAAAGTCCAATATTAAATATCCTCAAAATGTCAATACGGTTACAAGCGAGTTGCCAAAAACGAAAATACACCAAAATGAGAATATTAAGAGAAAGGAAAAATGCGGATATTACAGGTACTAACACATGAACACCTCAATCTCATCCGTTCTCACGTTTTGTGTCCTTTGCGGGCCTTGGACACCCCTTTGAATTCATAAGTGATTTTCATGAAGCGGCCCCCACTTCTCACTTATATAGGTGATTCTTTATCGAGTATCTTGCCATACTCAACCTCCTTGAGGTCTTTAGGAATCATTAAAAGTCATAGACTTAACCTCACCACTAGGCAAGCTTTCAACACTCAATTGCTCTATAGGGAATAAACTTAGATGGGTGTTTCACACGAACTCTCATAGCTTAGTTCTCCCATTGAACCAAGTTCTTGGGATCTCCAGTCATCTTGGCTGGGTTACCACTATGATAATTCTCAATTTGTGGATTTTGAACCCATTCCCTCTAGCAATTTATTCATTTGATCACGGTTTAACCCTTTGGTTAGCAGATCCGTTAAATTATCCAATGACCTCACATAGTCAATAGAGATAACCCCACTTTTGATCAAATGTTTCACGGTATTATGGCGTCGACGAATATGTCGAGACTTTCCATTATACAAGTTACTTCTCGCCCTACCAATAGCATCTTGGCTATCACAGTGAATCATCACTCAATAGCATCTTGGCTATCACAGTGAATCATCACTGCAGGCACTGGCTTGGACCAACATGGAATATCTTCTAGAAAGTTTCTGAGTCATTCGGATTCTTCACCAGCTTTATCCAAAGCTATGAATTCCGATTCCATTGTGGATCGGGCTATACACGTTTGTTTCGCGGACTTCCACGAGACAGTTCCACCCCCAATGGTAAACACGTAACCATTTGTAGAAAATGAACTTTTCGTATCGGATATCCAATTCGCATCACCGTACCCTTCAAGTACCGGGGGTATCTCGAATAGTGTAGCCCAAGGATTTGAGTATACTTTAAGTGCCTCAAAACTCTAACGAGAGCTTTCCAATGCTCTTTGATTGGATTGCTCGTGTAACGACTCAATTTATTTACAACACAAGCTAAATCGGGTCGAGTGCAATTTGTAAGATACATTAAACACCCAATGACTTGTGCATATTCTTCTTGTGCAACGGGGTCCCCTCGATTTTTGCTCAAGTGATCATTTAAATCTATTGGGGTCTTAGCCGGCAAGCTTTCAAAAGAATTAAACTTCTTGAGAACTTTCTCGGCAAGATTTTTTTTATTGATTGTTCATCACCTCCATCATCTTGGATATCATGAATCTTCAACGTCATTTTGAAACAAGCACAAGAATGCTGTGAGCATGTGTCCTAATCAACATACATCTAACATACAAACGAATCAGAACCAAAATACTCAAGAGTGTCGGGATAAATTTGTATTTTAAATTTGACATTTCGATTTTTTCGCATGAAATATTTTCTAACATAAAAGTCAATTGACCTCGTTTTTCTTATGGGTATAATAAATCGATGCGTGTTCAGTTAAAGTCAATCGTGAGGATAGAAAGAGAGCAAAATTGTCAAAAGATGCAGTTTATACAGCCAATTGCGAGAAACATGTTTTTGTCTTTATGCTTTTTGTTCGCTGCTTGATTTTGACATTTTAATCACTTCCACCAACCATAGTACATAAAATTTTAAATTTTTCATACTTTGTTGGGAAATTTATTTATAGTAACAAATTATTTCAAATGAATGAAAATTATTGTTAAAGGTTGTGATTGTTCATTTGAAACTATTCAGAGTGAAAGATTTGTACCTACAATATGTGTTGTTGTGTCTGTTCGTTTGAGTCATTTAGTTGCGAATATTTGTCTTAATAATTGTGTCGTATCGATTAAAACCTTTAGCATATGGGACATTCTTCTCCTTTGAAAAGCTTGAATGTTATAAGCGACGTAGCAGGTCGCCAAATGATTGCCTCTCAAATGATGTAACAGATAGATGTTTAAATTATTAGATTTGGATTTCGAAACTCAATACTCATCGGTACAAGACTTAAATTTTAATATTCAACTAGCAATTTCTCACAAATGCTATATCTGTTTGATTTCATATCATCTCTCTCACTTACGAGTGCAACCGAACTGAATTGAGCGGAGCGGAGTATTGCAAATTCAAGTTTGACTCATTTATTATCAAGTGGGGCTCAAAATTTTGTTTTTGAAGACCTTGTGCCTCACGAGTTTATTCGAGCTTATAAGATGTACAAAACTAACAATTGTATATTTGTAATATTACAAATTTTAATAATATTGCAATAAATACAGTTTTAATATACATCCTTACTGATTAAAATATAAAAATATAAGATGTACAAAACTAACAATTGTATATTTGTAATGTAATTTACTTATCGAGTTTGTTCACGAGCTAACATGTCGAATACTAGGTAACACGCTTTCCTAAACTAGCTCGAACGAGCTTTTTTGTCGAGTCGATCTCAAATAGCTCGTGACCTGGCTCAGCTCATTTATATCCCTACTTTCACTCTCGTATTTTATACGTTAAATAAATACAATTACATCAAAGTGATGACAATAATGTACATCAAATCATACATATAAAATAACGAATACTGGTGAAAAACTCGTTGACTCGTCACGGGTTGGGCAATGATCCGGTACTTAAGTCTTCTGTATTTAAATTATGCTTAACAATTATAAGTGGTTTAGTACTCATGTATTCGGCCAAATGTGTACAAGTACTCATGTACTCGGCCAAGTGAATAATATTGTACTCATATAATATGAGTACTATTTTTTCAGGAATATATATGCTCATGCACGCGGGCCCAATGAGTACTATTTTATTCATATAATATAATTACTTGTATCATATATATATATATATATATATATAGGGATTGACTATGGTGGAAACACCCTTAATGGTGAAATCTAGAAACCAATTGCATTATGAAGTAATTTACCGTATATTGTTATTATTTGTCAGATCGTTCTGTCGTTAGTACATGCAATAATAATGCATTAAAAAATACACATAAATGCATATAATCCTACTCATCTACAGCCGTTAGATCACTAATATCAATGGCCTACAAAAGTTTCTAGATTTCACAAGGTAATTAGTTTTCATATGATCTCTTTCCTATATATATATATATATATATATATAGTACTATTGTGCTCATGTGCTCAGCCCATATAGCTATATAAGTACATCATCGATATAAGTATTCGAGTACATTTAAGCATGACTTAATCACAGAAGGTCTTAAGCGCGAGATTTGTTCCCTCATAAGATGATGATTGTTCTTCCATGAAGACTCTTTATTCATTCGAGTAATGTAAGCAGTGTGAAGACGTGCTTCAATCGCAGTCATATTGCCCGTACTCAGAAGAATTATCTTTCCCCGTTGGTTAACTCTTTCGAGTGCGACCAAGTAGGACACCAAGCGCGAGACAATTGATAGAATCTTTGAAAATTGGGTTTCCACTACTGATTCGGGAGAATTCAATGATAACTAGTGAAGATTTCAGAAGTCGCTATATGGAATTGGATTTTGGGTATTGTATTTGATGTTTGATATTTTTATGTTTTCATTTACTTTCTACTCGTCATACCATGATTTTTGTTTATTTATTTTGATTTTCATATGTTGCTTTTGTCTAATATTTTTATTTTAGTATTTGAATGGTAGTATTTTTCGTTCTGTATATATTCGTAGCATATACTTGAATGACTGGTTGCTTGTTGGATGGTGCATCGTTCTTTTTCATCCGTTCCTACTTGTATTCGTTGAGTTTGCGTCGGAGTGTCGTTTGTGCATAGAGATGAGAATGATTTTAATTAGATAATAAATTACTAATATTCATAAAAATTGATATGAAAAATATTTTTTGGGATAAATAAATAATTTAAATTGAAAAAGACGTGTACATGTGAAATATTAGTTAAAAGAAAATATGATTTTGATTGAATAATGAACTATTGATAGTTTAATTGATTAAAATGTGTTAAACCAAAACCTACAAACAAAATATAAAGGATGTACATTTTTCAAAAAAAAAAAAATATACTGCATTTTAGGAGTACAAATTGTATGTTTTTTTGCCCCTTAGATTTGTACTACAAATTATATGTTTTTTTGTCCTTCTAATATTGCGTTATTGATCAAATCACCCCGTCCAACTTCCATTCATCTTTATAAATGGTCTAATGGTTGATTTGATTAATGATGCAATAATAAAATGACTAAAAATATGTGATTTATAATATAAGAAGTTGTTTGATAACTTTACATAGCAAAAAAGCCGAAAAGTCGTTTTTTTGTTATTAATATACCAAAGTATAGAAATTTGTGAAATATATAAAAGTGAGGTAATTTGTTTGGGTGTTAATTTGCTTACAACACACACACTATTTGTCCTTTTGAAATTAGATATGTCCTTATAAAACGTCCGGTAAATTCATGAGCTTCTCGCCGTTTTGATTTTAGACACCGAATGCAGAGTAAAAAAATTACATCCGACGTGGCAGCGGTAATAAGTGATGTGGCATTTCCATCCGGCTAGACGAAACTACATCATTTTAACATAATAAAACGACGTTGTTTTGGCATAAATTAATATTTTTAAGATTGAGAATCGAAGTGATGTGGCCTAGGCCTTGATGAAACGGACGATGGTGCTGGCATAGCCGATGACTTGATGGTCGGTGAACCCTAAACAAACTCTGTGGCCATGAAACAATGCCACATGAAGTGCAAGCACAGACAAAATGACGACGTCCGACGAGTGTATCGTTGATGGCAGTCGATGAACGAAGGCATAGAGTTCCTCGCATAAACGTCGATGATTACCTGTGAGGTGCCTGAAATCCTTATTGCACTCCACAAGGGTGAATCGAGAGGGAGGTCGGCCTGAGTCAACAGGGTGGGCTATGTTTCCGGCGAGTGGGAGGAAATAGTTTAGGATACGAATGAGAGATTCCTTGAGCTTGAGGATGATAGTTTCTATGAAATGGGTTTTTGAGCACGGAAAACCGAAGAAGAAAAGGCGTTGGACTGAATGGAAATAGCGTCAGCCGTCAGGTCATACGTGTTATTTAAAAAAAAGTCAGGTCAATATGTGTCATTTAAAAAAAAACAAGTCAACTAAAATAATCCACGTCATTTAAAGTACGCCATGTAGAGGGTGGATGACGTCAACATGTCAAAAATCAAAACGAAAAAATCGTGAATTTGCAAGACATTTTAAAGAGATATCTAATTGGGATAATATGTGGAGTATCGTTGTGTGGTCAATAGGTCATGGGGACAAGGCGAAGTTTTGGGTTCATAACTGGGTCCCGGGCCTTGACAACAATTTCATTGAACTGGTTAGGGTCCCGCCGGCGCACATGTACCAGCAGTGAGCTTATATGTCGGAGAGGATGGTCAGTGGAGATGGAGTGTTTTTGAACATCTAATCCCGACTGATGCAGTTTCGAAGATCAGGCAATTCTCCCATCTGCTGCTTCGCAAGGTGATGATATTGTCTTCTGGGGGCTATCCGGTTCGGGTGAGTTGAGTGCTTATGATTATATTCACATTTCGGATGTTGAGGTTATCTCTTTCTCTTGGAATGTGATGTCGAGGTGGTATGGGCCACAACGTATTAAAACTTTCTTCTGGTTGGGGCTCAATAACGGGGTCATGAATGGAGAGGAGACGTAGACATTTAGCCGATAGTGCCATGTTTGGGATGTGTGGAAGGGATGATGAGTCGCTCCTTCACCTTCTCCGCGACTGCCATGATGCGAGAATTGTGTGGGAGAGCATCCTTATTCCAAGTAAGCGGTCAAACTTTTTTTATTTGGAACTATCCTTTGCTGAATGGGTTTTGCATAATTTTAGAGGTAGCGTGGTCGATGGTATTGGTGTTCGTTGGACTGCTCTTTTTGGTATTGTTTGTTGGAACCTTTGGAAAAAGCGTTTCAATTTTTTTTAGCAATGAGAGGCTCATGCCACAAGCACTCATTGCCAAATCTCGGTTCCTTGCAAAATCCACAGAGGATGCTGAGCGATAGGTATGGTGCGGTGATTGCATTGTCCGGGTTCCCCACCTGGTGTTTTGGCTTGCTCCGCCCACAGATGTGTTGAAATTGAATACCGATGCCTCGTTGTATGAAAGGACAGCCCATGCGTTTGGAGGTGGGGTATTGAGGGATTCTTGTGGTGTTTGGAGAGGTGGTTTTGTGGTTAATATTGGGGCTTGCTCAATCCAACAAGTGGAGGTGTGTTGCATGTTACGATAAAACATCGATAAATGAATATAATCGGGACCGGAGAAAAATATTCATTTAGCGAGATTATTCATTTATTGAGAGAAAATTTGAATATGTTATACATAGTTGGGACCGGAGAAAATTATCATTTGACGAGGTTATTCGTTTATCGAATATTCATTTATCGAGGTTTTACTATATATGGTATTCGGTATGCGTTGTCTTTAGGGTGTAAAATCCCTCCAAATAGAAAGTGATAATTTGAAAGCAGTTGCAATGGTGAATGGAGAATATCGGCTTAATGGATCTGTGCCGCTCTTTGGTGGAGGGTATTCGAGAGGATCTTCGCAGCTTTGACACGATGGATGTCTCTCATATTCATCGGGAGGGTAACTTTGTTGCTGATTTTTTTATCACATTATGCTTACTCCTTCTCTAGAGGTGTACATATTTTAGCTTCTCCACCTGAGGGCGTTATCATTTGGCTTTTACATGATGTTGTAGGAATCTCCTATGAACGTTAATAGATCTCTCTTATAACGGTCATTGCCCGCTTTTTTCTACCAAAAAAAAGAGACATCTGATTTTAAAATAGCAAATCTATACTATATAATACTTATCCCCCTTAATTTAATGTGGAATGGGGATTTAATTGTAACTTTTAATTGCAAATATATGAAGAGACTATTTTAATTATAACTTTTAATGTAAATAAATTAATTTAAATACAAATCTATACTATATAATACTTATCCCCCTTAATTTAATGTGGAAGTGGGATTTAATTGTAACTTTTAATTGTAAATATATAAAGAGACTATTTTAATTATAACTTTTAATGTAAATAAACTAATTTAAATACAAATACTATATAATACTTACCCCCTTAATTTAATGTGGAAGGGGGATTTAATTGTAACTTTTAATTGTAAATATATGAAGATGTAACTTTTAATGTAAATAAACTAATTTAAATACAAAAGTTATGATAAACATCACAATGCAAATGCACATTCTAATACACAAGGTGATTAAAATGAACTTTTAAATGATAGTATAAATTACAAGATTGTTAAATTTTAGCTATAAAATCTTAGATACAATCGGTGCATCGCACGAGTTGAATAAACCAAAAACAACCCCGGAGCAACATACGAGTTAGTAAAGCCTCATTTGCATTTAAATTCTGCCATCTGCTCATTCAACCGTCTGCCCCAACATTACGTACAAAACACGTAGATATTCAACTAAAGACCGTGCATCGCACGGATTGGATAATGCCTCGTAATTATATATTTTAAACAAACTAACCCTTTTTTATTTACCCATGTTACCACTAAGGGGGGAGTTATACAGACCCCCCTATATTACTAACCAAACCCTCCCTAGGGAGGGTTTGTCCCTTTTTTTTGGGTATTACTAAACACCGCCCAAAATTACTAGCCACCGCCCTATAAGATTACCTTTTTATCCATTTCAAGTCTTTCATTATTTCTAAACACCACACCACACCAAAATCTTTCAAGCTCAAGTTTTTCAAATATAACACACAATCAAATATATATCGTCAATATTATCGACAACTACGAAAATGGACGGGAATTCGCATCTGGAGGTAATTTTTCGTAGAAAATGTCGCAGGCGTCTGAATATTCCGCCTGTTCCATGGTACAGGCGTCCCCAGATTCCGCCTGGACCATGGTACAGGTGTCTGGTGCGGACGCATGGAAGAATTTGAAGGTGACGGCGTTGATTATAGTGGTTATTTCGTTAATGACGAAATATTCGCTAGTGATTGTGATGCGATTGCTTGGGCGAAAAAAATTGCTCTTCAAATTGGTTTCGAGTTGATCATTTCATCGTACAAGAATAAAGGAAAAACAAAGCTATTGAGATGTAACCGTGGTGAACGGTACAGAGGGGTATTAAGAGATTTGGATGTCGTTGTTCGAAAGGACACAAAGACGAAAGCATGCAAGTGTACATTTCAGATAAAGGCCGAACAATTGCATGACTTGAGTGGTTGGATAATCAGACCGATCTCTGGGAGTAAGGGTATGCACAATCACTCATTTATTGTTTATCCGGAGGGGCATCGTCAAATGAGTGGACTGAGTAAATTGGCCAAACAAGTTGTTCGTGAGATGAGTGCTGCTCAAGCCAAGCCGTGTGCCATCTTGGCGGCCATTCAGAATAAATTTCCCGAGGACAAACCGACTAGACGACATATCTATAATTATAGAGACCACTTGAGGAAGCATGATTTTGAAGAAAGAGATGTCGCAGTCGGGCTTCACCATTCGTCATGACGAATAACTACGTACATTGGACGCAGCCGACCCGGATACAAATGTCAAGTACCCACGTGCTCATGGCACATCCAACAGCAATCAACTTAATCCGGACCTACAGATGGTTCATTGGCATGGATTCCACCTACAAAATGAATAAGTACAAGATGCCATTTCTCGAGATAGTCGGGATGACTCCATGTAACAAGAACTTCCTAATCGCCTATGCAATTATGAAAGATGAGACCGAATCGAGCTACGCGTGGGTGTTACGTGGTTGAAAATTTTGCTTGGGTTTGATGTTCATCCGACGGCTATTGTTACGGATCGCGAGTTGGGATTGATGCGTCTATTGAAGAGATATTTCCAGAGAGTGCCCACTTACTTTGCACATGGCATATTAATAAGGATGTTGAAGACAAGGTCTACAGAATTTGTGGAAAAGATAAAGAAATGGGCCAAAGGTTTAAAAATGGGAAATGGAAGAAAATCATGGAAGCGGCGACCGAAGAGGAATATGATCAAGCGGTGCAACTCATGAAGGATACATGGAGATGGAATCCTAAGGTGATATCATACGTTGAGGGTACATGGCTAAAATACAAGGAGATGTTCGTTGTTGCGTGGACGAATAAAGTGCTTCATTTTGGAAACACAACCACTTGTAGAGTTGAGAGTGCACATGCCGAGTTAAAGCAATGGCTTAATTCTTCCACCGGAGCCCTCGATACCGTCTGGACTAAAGTGAACCAGGAGATTGAATCACAACTTACGCAGATCAGATACACACTTGAACAGTCTAGGTGTCGTACAGGCGTGGTGTATTCTGGTTTTCCATTCAACTACTTGCGCTGTCGTGTTTCCCATTATTGTCTGCGATTACTGTCGAATGAATTGACACGTATGAGAGAATTAAGTGATCAAGTGTACGATCGTTGCGGTTGTTCACTCCAAACCACCCATCAGATTCCTTGTGCGTGTGAGCTCAAGAGACATATGGAATCGCGGACCCCATGCAGTGTTAGTCGTCTTCACATATTTTGGCAAACACTTATTATTAGTGATGGTGGGGAAACGACCGAATTTGTCGATCCTTCTACCGGTGCTGAATCGGAGGACCAGCGGTACTTTCAGGCCCTTGTCGATGAGGTCAGACAGAGCGATCCTGCAGTTGTCCGTAACGTATCACTTATGATCCACGATCATCTTCACCCTGATCAAACAAGTTACGTTGAACCACAAGTGAATACGGCAGTTAAGGGTCGACCAAGAAGAAGTTCATCGACTAGACGCGATCCTAGTGGTTGGGAGTATAGCCAAAGGGGTCGTGGTCATTCCCGCTCGTCCAGTGGTCGTGGCCGCAGCTCTTCTGCATCAGTCCACAATGCGTCTTCATCAGGTATGAACAAATTTATTATTACTATGTCTTTTTTTATATTGGACTAGGATACTTATGTATTACATGTTAAATAAAAAGATAATTTTTATTAGAAACAAAAATAAAAATAGTCTTCTTGACTAATTTTTTATATTTATATGTTACAAGTTAAATGAAAAATGTTAGGAATAAAAATAAAAATAGTCTTCTTGACTAATTTTTTATATTTATATTGTTATGAGAAATTTTTTTGTAGATGTATTATTTTTTGAAGTTTTTCAATGAGTTGTATCTTTTTAAGTTCGATAATATGTAATATATTAAATATGTGTTTGCAGATGGACACCACCGAGTGGAGATTGGTAACTATCACCATATCGACAAGATACCGGAAATTATTTTGCCGTTTGTTGAAGGTTATCTCGATGTCCCCGGAGACGGTAATTGCGGATTTCGTGTTATCGCCGACTACATATTTGGCGACCAAGATAAATGGCGTATTGTACGTGTATGCATTGCAAATGAAATTATGGCTAACTGTACACTCTACCGATCGATCTACTATGATGGGATTGAATCTGAGGTTCGACGTATTACATGGGATGGTGGTGCGTGTGGATCGGATCATTGGATGGCTATTGCTGAAGATTTATTCCCTATTGCTACTATTTTCAATGCCGCTGTCATACTATTCGGATTCGAAAACGGTAGATCTTTATTTGCATGTTTCACTGTGCTGCCGTTGAAAGCACCCTCAACGGCAACACGGCCTAGCCAAGAGATTGTCATTTGTCATTTAGGAGATACGTACAAACATTTTATTCATCTAGATTTAATGCCTAATTTTCCTGTACCGCCCATAGCGAGTAACTGGTTTAGAATCTATGATAGTAGTGTTGGTGGCTGGGAGAATTTGTATACGAGTAGGAGAGAAAAATGGAATAGATTAGTCGGTATGATGTAAAACTTTATTTGTTGTATGTTCCTTAATTAATAAAATTTTCGTTTTTGTTGATCTTTATAGTTGATAGTTGATTTTCTTTTATGTTGATCTTGTAAGCAGAACAGAAAAAAACAAACAAAAGTACGCTCTCGATGAGGTCGAAAGCAGGGAAAATACTCATAAATCCAAGCCTGAACGAGGGTAAGACATCCACAAATCCCCATGGAGTCGCCACGACTAGCGATACCGAGCTGACGGTACATGAAAGCCAATGCGGCCGAACCCCATGAATACTGACCGGTAGTATCCATACCGTCCCTCACCTCCAATATGCAGGAAGGCCTAATCCGGTTACCACTCTTGTCAACAAACAAGGTGGATCCAAATAACAACCACATCCAAGCTACGGCCTGGGTGCCCTCCACTCGACCCCCATCGCGACATGACCTGAAAATCGAGTCCATAAGTACTACGCCACCCCGGTGAGTACTCGAGCTCCAACCGCGATACTCCAAGAACCTCCATCACATCCACTCGCAACCGTAGATGTGCTATCGGCATCAACCAATCGCCCCTCGACAGAATGCGAAGGATCTCGCCACACCTCATGTAACATGCTGCTCATCTCTCCGAACGGCCAGTGAAAAGAGTTCGCCTCGCGCCGCCACCGCTCAACGACCGCAGAAATCAACGGGAGTCAATATGTTCAACATGGCGTCCACGTGTGGGATAACCCTGTCCCACCGATCCGACTCACTAAAGAGGGTGACATAACCGAGCGCCATCGACTCAAGCTCGACAAGCGGCAGTCCTGGTGTGACACTTCACAAACCTCTCATATCTCCACCCAGATACGCGCGGCGACATGCCCACCAAAACTCGGGATAACGCCGCCGTCGATAGGGCCACCAGCATCTCCTCGAAACCATCCAAGATGTCTCATCCTCCCCTACGCCGTTTACTACCGTAGACCCGTAAGTAACAAACCTCCCCCTCTCCCTTCCGAACCCGGCACGAAAATGAAGAAGAATCATCACCGCCTCCCGATCGTCGGCCTCATCGTGCGAATAATACTCGCCGAATCCTCGCACCAAAATCGGTATAAGGTACGTCCTCGAATCCCCTACGCCCGCCTCCCGCTGCCTACGAACGGAAGCATCAACACCACGAGCTCGTGTGACGCGCTCGTAACCCATCAACTCGTGACTAGCGGCATAGATTTGCCCGCTCCTCCTCTCATCTCGCATTTAGCAAACAATACAACTAATAAGTAATAATCATAAAAAGAATACACATTATTAATTATTAATTGAAAATTTTATTTTTTCCAAAAATATGGTCAAGGCCCGAACGGACGCTAGAACCACTGACAGCGTCTGTCCGGACGCCATTTCCGTGGTCGGTTGCCCGAGGCGTACGCTTATCCAGCGGCAAAGGCCCGATCTCGACGCCTGTACATGGTCTGACGCCCGCCGTGGACGTTTGTACCATAGCCGGGCGTCCGCCGTGGACGCTGAGCCATGGACAAAGCGGACCGATTGACGCCAGCATGGCCAAAGCGTCATCGCTTGACGCCCGCAACAAATAATCGCGCGCCTGCCGTGCACTCGCACATGCGGCGCCAATGAAACAAGAGACGGATGAAAAATAAAATTACCGGCGCTTTTCCTTTTCCTGACATGGCGGCGACGGCGGACGGCGGCGGGCAGCGGCTACTCGGCGGTAAGATGGCGGCGACGGCGACTTATCGGCGGTAGTGTTGTGGCGGTTCTACCAAGGCGTGATAAGTTGTTTAGAGAGAAAAGTGTTACTAAACTAGGATCCAAAATCTAATTAAACTGAATTAAGGGCAAAAAGGTAATCTTCTAGGGCGGTGGCTAGTAATTTTGGGCGGTGTTTAGTAATCCAGCTTTTTTTTTTCTTTTTTTTATTCTTTTGTTTTTTTGATGTGTGTTATGTTTTTTTTAGTGTTTATTTGTTATGTGTTTTTTGTGTAATGTTTTTTTTAGTGTTTATTTGTTATGTTTTTTGTATTCGTCTAATGTATTTCTATTTAATTAAACAACAATAACAATAACACGTTAAACATTAACACATTAAACAACTACAACAACTGTTATTATTCAACTAAACAACAACAACATGAGTAGAGTTATATTAAATACCAAACTTTTTTTACATACCAAGGGACTCATCCCCACCATCCATCCAAAAAGAAATCAATGGTTGAGATTAAAAGCATTTAATATTTCACACATTTTTTATAATTTAAATATCTCTTAAACCGTTAATCGTTAAGCGAAAATAATTACACTATCGCAACGAGCATTTAATTATCTTTCTATAGACGGACACTTTGATATACTTTCGACAAAAAAAAAAATTCGTTTTTTTTCGTGGCCGAAAAAATCATATGTGATATATCATATATGATATTACATATCACATATGATATACCATATATGATATATCACATGTGATTTTTTCGGCCACGAAAAAAAACGTGAAAAAAGTGGAAAAAAAAATTTGTCGAAAATATATCAAAGTGACTATCTATAGAAAGATAATTAAATGCTCGTCGAATTCAGGTATATTTTTTTGACTTAACGATTAACGGTTTGAAAGATATTGATATTTGAAAAAAAAATGATGAAAGTGGGTTTTTTAAATTGTTGGGATTAATCTCATCCATTAGATCAAATAAAGATGGAGGGAAGATGGGGGGTTGGAGATTAGTCTCTTAGTATGTAAAAAAAGTTTGGTCCTCAAATGATCTTAAATCCAACAACATTAACACATTATTTAAAAACAACACCATCAAATATAGTGCATTTACTATGTTTGTGCTCTTACATAAAATAAAATATACACATTATAAACTAAAATAAACTTCATTAATTAAAAAAACACATTACATAAAAAACACATTACATTATTTGCCCTGAACCCCAAAATACGCACGCCAAATCCATAATTTTTGATCCGCAACCGCTTCCAACATAAGAGTTGGGTATTTATGATCACGCTAATTGAAATTGTAAGGCGCCTTTGACAATTTTTCCAATCCCAATGCATACAATCAATACTCCCGAGCATTCCCGGAGTTTATGTTTTTCTTCATGCAATGCATATATTTTTCAATGTCATCGAAGTCTCAGACGCTCCTATCGGGTGAGTATTGGGAGTGGTGAATTTTCATCCAAATCACATAAATGTAGTGAAGATACTGCCGCCCCACACGGCAATCACAAGGGGGCCACTAATAACAAAACCGATCACTCGAGCTATATTTTGCACCCAATCGGTTAGTTCTTTCAGAATCGAACACCGAAAATACATTACAACTTTTATAAAAATTAATCGAACCATACAAAACACCACACGTACTAAATATAACAAAAAAGTAATCGAACCAAATAAAAAAATATTTTTATTTGTTACAACTTTTTTTAAAATAACTTTTTTTACAACTTTTAAAAAAAAAATGTTACAATTTTTTTTTTTGTCTTTGAAACTAAAAAAGAAAATATATATATATATATATATATATATATTGTGTAGGGGGTAGGGAGGGTTTTCATAGGGGGGTCTGTATAACAGACCCCTATTACTAAAAAGAGAGTGGTAGAATAATTTGGTTAGAGAAATTGGATTTTTTCGAGTCCCCCAAATATAGAAAAAGGTGCAAAGAAATGTCAGTCTCGGTAGCTAAACAAGAAACACTTTAGACAGAACGGAAGGGGAGAAACTAGAAAGAGTCCGTAGGACAAGCAGAGCTGGGTTGAATTGTTACTTCTCTTTGTGTTTTTTCATGGATGCTTGGTGAATCTTGGGCTGCCACTCTAGCCTACCCATCGGGCTTGCACAAAGATCCAATTTTTTTTTGGGGAGGTGGGTGGGTGGGTTTCTTTTTCTCAATTGGGTTCTGGTTAGGTGGTTATTGTGGTTGGATAATAATAATACAATGGGTGCTCCGCAGTTTAAAGATGGCGGACGGGGAAGGAAACTGAAGGTGTTGTTGCTCTCGGCATGCTTATGGGGTCTGGTTGTCGTCTCGTTATCTTGTGCGGGGAGGTTGCCTGATTCGAGACGGAAGCTTAAAGTTGAGAAGCACCTAAGAAGATTCAATAAGCCTGCCACCAAAACCATTAAGGTCCACCACCATTTAATTACCTCTGTGTATTTTGTGACTTATTTTTCTGCCATTTTTTTTCCTTCTACTAAGCAATGAACTTTCAGCTATTCAAGTCGCCCCCCCCCCCCCCCCCCCTCACCACCACACACGCACACACTAACAGTTTAAGCTGTTAGGTTAGATGGAAATCTAACATCAGAACTTTTATGGGGGCGTATTCAATTGATACTTTGAATGAGTTTCAAAGACTTTTATAGAATTTGATGGATTTGGAAAAGTTTGTGTATTTAATTGTGATTTTTGAAAGTCACTTAAATTTTTGTGGTACTCAGTATAGAATTTTATGAAGTTCTTAAAAATCCATCAAAGTCGTGAGGTATTAAATGAAAAAATTTATAAATCTTACAAAATTACGAAGTATTCAAATTTATTTTGAATTCTAAGGATTTTAATGGAATCATATAGGTACTCATCTTTATGCACAAAGTACAAACATAATTTGTGTTTTAAAATCTTTCCTACACCCCTAAGATTTTGATGGATTTTTATTCGTCACCACCACGCACCACCACTGCCCCAGCCTCCTCCTCCACCACCACCATGTCACCACCGCCTCCACACCATCATTGCCACCGTCTCACCACCAACACCATTTCCGCTGTCACCCCCGCCACCCCTCCACTACCACTACCACCACAGTCATTTCTCATATTTTTTTTTTCCTTTTTTTTCTTACTTTTACTATAAGAAAAATGTAAATATTTCATCTCACTTCTCCTTCATATGAAGGTTGCGACAGGAAGTGCATCCGGCGTAAAACTTTGCCACTTTCTCTTTTGCATGAATTATATTGTTGACTAATTTTCGACAATTAATTGACACTGTAATTTTCATGCCACCGACCCCAACATAGTTGGGATTAAGGTGCAGATGATGATGATGATGACTTTTACTATAAGAATAATGTAAATATTTCAGGAGAATGTAAGAAAGTAGTAAAGATGAATAAATTATATTTATAACACTGATAGAGGTGCCTCTGTATAGGCTTTACAATTAGAGTCCTTGCATACATAGGATTCTTAATTAAGTTAAGACACCTAACTGGATCCTACTACCTCTAGAAGGATCTAAAACCTTCAATCTATGTATCATACTACAACCAGTATTAGGCAAAACACAGATAAGGGAAGGATATCCCGAAACAGTAAAGAAGTTCTTATAAAACTTTTATCTTTTGTTCTTCAACTTTTTATGAAAAAAATAATTATTTACAAAAACTTGTAAAAAAAAAATTCAACTTATAATTAAATCCTTTATATCTACTCATTACTTTAATAACTTGATATATGTTTTAGTCTTTTTAATATGAGATAGTTTTTTAGTTTTTTTCGTTAAATTATATCAAATTGTTGTAAATTTCTATTTGCAATAGCTATTTATTTTTAATTAAAAAGTTTATTATACATAACTATTTATTGAAAATCACCTATAGAACAACTATCTATTAAGATAGAACGCTAATAAATGAATTTTCTGTGGTTACTATCTTTTGAGAAAAATAAAGTCATTAGAAATTCACAAAAGTCCATAAAAGTCCATGAAAGTCTATAGAATTCTAATAGATAGAAGTCCATTGATATGAAAGTCTATTAAATTTCAATAAAATCTATCAAATCCATCAAACTCTAAAATCATCTTAACTAAATACACCCCCTTAGTGTAGTCTGGGTAGTAGTAATATTATTGTTTTGGACAGAGCCCAGATGGGGATGTTATCGACTGCGTGGACATCGATCGTCAGCCAGCTTTTGATCATCCTTTTCTCAAAGACCATAAAATCCAGGTCCATTTTTCTCTTTTTCTTTTCTTTTGTGTAATATCCGTTCATGTTTCTTTAAGTGTAAGCTGTAGTAAAGTTTTTTTCTTCTGTTAATTCTGATGGTTAATTAATAAATCTTTCCACCAGACGAGGCCTAGCTACCATCCACACGGACTTTCTGATGAGAACCAGATGTTAATGGGGTCTAAAGAAAGAAGAGATCCGACAATTCAGCAGCTGTGGCATGTGAATGGAATGTGCCCTGAGGATACAATCCCCATTCGGAGAACAAAGAAAGAAGATTTGCTAAGAGCAACCTCTTTAAAAGATTATGGAAAAAAGAAGAAGCACACAGGCATCATCCACAAGCCAGAGTCTGCAACGACAAACTCCGCCAATCAAAACGATCACGAGGTAGTTAAAGCATAAGATTATTGAAAAAAGGGACTCCTTAGCAATCAAAGTCCTTTTTATTATAATTTTCCCCCCTCCTAAATCATATCTGCCATTTTCTTATTGTAACCTTTTCCGGTGTCTCTTGTGGTGTAATATACTCACTTTGCTAACATAATTCCATTTGGTCCTTTGTTTCCGTTTTGTTTTTGTCTGCCAGTACGCCATAGCATATGTGAGTGGGGAGAAATATTACGGAGCAAAAGCCACTATTAATGTCTGGAAACCGAAATTACAACAACGTAATGAATTCAGCTTATCTCAAATTTGGGTCTTGGGTGGACCCATCGATGAAGGTCTTAATAGCATTGAGGCTGGTTGGCAGGTATATTAAACCACCTGCTTTAATCAATCACTTTTTAACTTAGGAAACAAACATGCATGTTGCTAGTACAATTTTATATATAGTACGGAGTACAATTATTAAGGGTTCAAAATCTTTGTTCGTCACATAATTAATGGTTTGGAGTATGATGGGCATGGATGGATGGATGCACGTGACGTGATGATGCGTGAATTTTTAGGTCAGCCCAGATCTGTATGGAGACAACAATGCTAGATTCTTCACTTATTGGACCGTAAGCTCTCGACTGATTCTTTTTTACCTTAACCGTTGGTGAAATTCTTCCATATATGTGGTGGTTTTTTCTAATGTCCTACTTTGGTCATCATCATATATAATCCTCACGCAGAATGATGCGTATAAAGCCACAGGTTGCTACAATCTTCTTTGCTCAGGCTTCGTCCAAACCAACAATACAATAGCAATGGGTGCCACCATCTTCCCTGTTTCTACATATGGAGATTCCCATTCCCAGTTTGATATTACCATTTTTATATGGATGGTAAAAAGATATAATTCGCTTAGTTTTTTTTTTTTTTTTTTCCATTTCTTTCTTAATTTGTTGTCACTTGCTTTTCCAATATTAAAGGACAAGCAGGCAGAAGTCTGGTGGATGCAGTTTGGCAATGACTGTGTAATGGGGTATTGGCCATCTTCCTTGTTCTCCAGTTTAACAGACGGTGCAACCATGATTCAGTGGGGTGGTGAGATAGTCAATTCGAAGCCCGATGGCCATCACACGTCGACTCAAATGGGCAGCGGCCATTTTCCAGATGAAAATTATTCCAAGTCGAGCTATTTTAGATCCATTCAAGTTGTTGATAGCTCCTACAACTGCAGGTCTCCAGACGAACTAGAAACTCACACCGACAATTCCAACTGCTACAATATTAAAACAACGAATGATGATTCAGGTCCTAGCTTTTACTATGGCGGCCCTGGATATAATGCTTATTGCCCGTGAAGCTCCATCAAAAAAAGAAACGGTTTGTCTTTATGTAGTATCTGATGATATATATATAGGCACATCAAACGGTTTGTCTAGTTTTCTTGTGAGAAAAACAACAAAAAATGGAGGGAGGGAGGGATATTGGTAACATTTTCTGTCCCCACTTCATATTATACCGAGTTGGATGATTGATTAGTGGAACAGAGTGAAAAAACATAAAGGAGTCGGCCTGTTGTCGAATTGGACGGCGTTGCTTAGAAATGATTTTGTGCCTGTTTGGATGAGTGATGCATGTCAGTGGAATGGTAAAACTAATCCTCCCTCCAGCCAAAGGGTGCATATATGATACATTAGCTGTTTAAATTGTTTTTTAATCTGATAATAAAATGTTTTGTGCGAAATTTTATTTGGGCCCCGTGAATATTTATAAGGAATTTATTTCATAATTGATTGGTTGAATGATTTTTATTTCTTGATCTTCTTGACAAAATATATGTTTGGTGCTTCAAAGCACACATTTGTACTTATTAATTCATACTTTTCATTAATTCATACTGTTATTTCATAAAATTCACACTGTTATTTCATTAATTCACATGTGTAAAAATAAATTAATGATTCGTTTTCATTTTGTTATGCAATCATGATGGTTTGTGTAATCGTTAGATTTGGTAATTTAGTTGTAAATCTAAATCAATAATGGTATCTGTTAATATTAGGGACATGGCTAAGATTTAAGTTTAGGCATGTACTCTGATTGGGAAAAAAAAAAATCATGATTTATTCGTATTTATTGAAGATTATATAGAGTTATAAGAGTGATAGATTGAAAAAAGATACTACTAATTACATAAATAAAAAACTGTTTAAATTAGAAAAAAATGTTGAAAATTACAATTAATCAAAACTGGGAGAAATAAAAAGAAAGATACAAGGGTGATCGGCTTGATAGAAGAGTTTGGAATGAAGGCCTTGGTTAGACTAGTATGTTCTGCTTCCGCCGCTGGTCTTGGTGGAAGAGCTAGTATGTTCAGTCTAATCGAGACCGAAGATGAAAAAAAGCTTGGAATCCAGATATTTTATCAATTGTTATTCATACATATGAATAAACTTATTCTTACCGTTGCAACTCATTCTTCTATCTCTAATAAACTTTATACTATGATCAAATTTGTGACTTTGACGTCGATCTGTGTATAGATTGATTGCACAAATACAAAGCCGAGATATAGTGTGGAAAGGAGAGTCACGTTATACTCGTCAGACGATGTGGAATTCATTTTTCAATGAACAAAGTATAATAAAATCCCAAATTTGATATAGGCTACGAAGGGGTGAAGATGTTATGGAAGAGTATTTGCAAGAGTTTCTGTTTCTGACAAGCGCGATTGGGAAGGTAAATGAAGAGGTGTCCACAGGACCTAGACCCGCCGATCCGGACCCACGGACCCGTGTCAGACCCGGACCCGTGCAACCTGTGAGACCCGTGGTCCTGGACACATGGTCTACACAGGTGGGATCAGGATCTTAACTTTTTAGACCCGCCTGGTAAATTCAAATTTTAATTTTTTTTTTTGAAGGACCGTTGAGACCCAGCGGGTCGGACCCGGGACCCAGCAGGTCCGACGGCAAAATCTCAAAAAAAGAAAAAGAAATTAAACATATAAATACCCCACAACCTCTCTTATTTCAGGACTCATTCTCAATCTAAATATCCAACCTATATATCTCTCTCAATTCTCATTTCTGTTATTTAATCTCTCTATCTAGGTCGAGCTCTAATAAGGGAAATGGTATGCTACTCCCCTAAAAATCCAGAATGTCCAAGTTAGAAGTAGAATGAATGGCTCTTTGGGGCAAATTGAAGAAACCATCTGGCATATCTATTCGGGAGCCTCAAAATTAACCTCCATCCGATTTTAAAAATGAAAGTCAACAAGATGAAGATGATGCTATGATGCTTGAAAGTATCTATTATGGTAGTACAACAACTAATAGTGAAGAAGAAGTTGACGTACAGTGATTTCGACGTATCCCAAACCTTCAATAAATAAGACATGGATCACGAAATCGATGAAGCTATGTTAACACAAACATATGCAACGTTTGAGCGCACTGTTCATGGTGTACCAACTCCGACGCAAACATTAAAGTCGAAGCGTCCTGCGGCAAGCCAACCCAAAGAACAATCCCCTTATGTTCAATAGTTGTCGTCCGAAGAGGAGCATGAAACTGTGAAAGGAAGAGAGAGCAAGAAAATTAAAGCGAGAAAGAAGTCTGCCCCTGTTGTAAAAGGCACCACTGAAGGAGAGTCTAGTCAAATGAGCCAAATCGCCGACCAAGATGACGACGACATCGACTTCGACTAAAGATAAGTCAGGTAAGTAAAAGAACTACGTAAGACTTTGATTTCTCATGAGGATACGTAGTCAATTTGATTTTAAGTGAAAAGTTAAAATTATATACAAGCCCATTTTTTAATTCTTTCCAAAGTAAAAGAATTACGTAGTGCTTTGATTTCTCACGAGTATACATAGACAACTTAATTTTAAGTAAAAAGTTAAAACTAAATACAAGCCCATTTTTTTTTTAATTATTTCTTTTGTTCATCGGTTTGTTTTTTCGTGTATGAAATAATAATAAATAAAATTTTAAAAATACAATTTCAGAAGAAAAAAACACACGGGTCGGACCCGGACTTGTGGCCGACCCATAAAGACTCGGACCCCAATTTGAGCACCTCTAGGTAAATGTGAAAAAAAACTTTAGGTGATGTTCCTATTATTAGAGAATATTCTGAAGTCCAACACTTTAAATTACCACAAAGAAAATGTAAAAACAAGTATCAAAATCCCATTATATGTGTTGTGTTTGGGTTTGTGTTTGAGAGCAAAGGGGGTTGCTGCAGGTGAGTGAATGCGTTTAGCAAAACAAAGGTAACATAATCATTTCAATCATCTATGGATCATTTTAGTCTAATAATCTTTAAGATAATGTCAAAAGCAAAAAGTATGGACGTAGAGAAAGAATCATGTTTTTACCGTCACTTTTGAAACAAAGACCACGACTTACTGGGCACCTAATTGAACTATTTTACCAAATCTTGGCCCAATAATCTAAATTTCTTTGTCGTAATTAAATAATTATTTAAAAAAAACAATATTTAAAAAAAAACAAATACCAAAAATAGAAAATTCTAAGTAATGGACTACGAATAATAAAGATTAGTTGAGAGCCTCAGGAAATGTGTGTGGCCAACCTCTCTCCATTAGAAAGAACGCTCATCGGGAGTGAAGAAATTAATTCCGCTTAGGTAAGTTCAATGTGGATTAAGTCGTGACTCGGATGGTATCGAGCTTTTTAGAATCATTTTTTTATCACTCAATATTCTCACGCACTGTTTAAGTGCCTTCACTAAACAGTCTCCTATCGTAATAAGTAGGGCATTGGTCACAGACATCTTACCCTCCTGCACGCATTACGAGCGGGATATACTGGGTATGTTTGGTTTGGTTTTTAATGGTCCCGAGTCTCACTCAAGTAGATTTTTATAAAAAATCAATATGGTCCATCAATTGAGAAAATTTTGAAATTTAGGGACATTTAATTTAATTAATTGATAAATCAGTTTTAAAGCGGCCTTAATTTATGGGGCTAACTTGATAATAAAATAAATAATTCTCCACCAAAAGAAAAAAGCAGCATGAATGCGGGTGGGGATTTGGTGGAGCACCCTCCTGTTATTGGATTACAAACACCCACACGGGTGTGTGCGTATGTGATTCAACGACGGATTCGGTGCACAGCATGGTGCTGTACTGCAGCACCAGATCCGGATCCAATGAATGCATGATTACTGTGTCCTTAGTAGGGGTGTTCAAAAATATCCGATATTCTATATTCGATCCGAAATATCCGAAAATCCGAAGTTCCGGATATCCAAAAATTCGGATATCTGGAACTTCGGATTCGAATATCGGATAGTACTTTTCAGAAAAATCGGATATTTGGATATCCGAAATATCCAAAAATCCGAAAATTTTTATTTTTTTATATTTTAAATAATAGAGGTATTCGGATATTCGGATATCTGATATCCATATTCGAACTTTTTTTTGGATATTCGTATATCCGATATCCGAATCCGAATATTTTTTTCGAATATAAGAATATTCGATATAATTCATATTTTTTTCCGGATATTCGAATATCCGATATCCGTATCCGAAATTTCGGTCAAAATCTACTATCCGAATTTTCGAATATCCGAAATATCGGATATCCGAAATTCCGGATATCCAGTTTCGAACACCCCTCCTTACGACGGACCCTAGGCATTCATGAGGGGTGAATTAGTAAAAAGAGCTCCGATATCACGCGCGAAAGAAAGGGCAAAACAACAGTAAGTTCCCAGTTTTCCACAATTACCTTTTTACCCCTCCCTCAGCCAAGTGTTTTTAAGTAAAAATAGTGGCACAGCAGATACACACCACACCGATAAATACACTACAGAAACAGATCAATACCTCTATCTGAATGGATAATAATACAACGGGGGCTGCGCATTTTACCGACGTCCGCCGCCGGGAGAGAAAACTGAAGGTGGCGTTGCTCCTTGCATGCTTATGGGGTCTGGTCGTCTCGCTATCTTGCGCCGCCGGGAGGCTGCCTGCTTCGAAGCAGAAGCTTAAAGCTGACAAGTTCCTAAAAAGATTGAATAAACATCCCATTAAAACCATTAAGGTCCACCCACCCACCCACCCCACCCCCCACACACACATCAAACCACCCTTTAAGATTTTTTTTTTTTTTTGGGACTAATATTAGAAATTCTACTTAGTAATTAGTCAAAGTCTGAGTAGCAGTAGTAGTAGTAGTAATGGTGGTAGTAATATTGTTGTTTGGTCGTTTGAACAGAGCCCAGATGGGGATTTGATCGACTGCGTGCGCATCTCTCATCAGCCAGCTTTTGATCATCCTTTTCTCAAAGACCATAAGATCCAGGTCCATTTTTCTTTTTTCTTTTCTTTTCCTTTTACGTCTCCTTCCTTAGGTACAAGTCTAGGCGAGTCGTCCGGTCGAGCATTCAGCTTATCGAGCATGATATAATTGTGACCCGAGTCCGACAATGCTGGACCGATACATGGTAGCCGGAGACAAGTTCGAGTTCTGCAAGCTAGAGTTTAATTCTGGCAATCAAACATATCTACATTAATCTCGTGTCTTTACAGTAATTAAATAATTATAACAATCGGGCATTAATTTCAAATATAATCGAGCAGCTCGTCGAGCTCACACGAGACCAGTGGCGGAGGGAGGGGGGTCCATGGACCCCCTTGGAGGATGGAAATTTCCTTATAAAATAGGGAAAGCTGTATATATAGTTGTCCAACCTCCGTAATTTTTATAGCTCCGGACCCTCCCGAGTAAATGCTCTGCTTCCGCCACTGCACGAGACCACCGGCAAAATCCCCTGAAGTTTTTTTTTTCTTATAATAATACGTACCAGATGAGGCCTAGTTACCATCCAGAAGAAGAACTGTCTGAGTCTGATGATGAGAGGAAGATGTACTCCTCCAATAAAGAGAGAAGAACTTGTTCGATTACCGAGCAGAAGTGGCGTGCGAATCGCGAGAACTGCCCTGAGGATACAATTCCCATTCGGAGAACAAAGAAAGAAGATGTGCTAAGAGCAAGCTCTCTGAAAAGATACGGGAAAAAGAAGCCTAGAAGCATCGCCAAGCCAGATGATCAAGGGACAACTAGTAATACAGACCTCAACAATCAAAATGCTCATCAGGTAATTAATTAAACCACATACATACAAATATATATTTCGAAGAAGAAGTAGAAGTTCTTTAGCAAGAATAACAAGTCCCTCTTGTGTTGTACTAACTCCGTCCAGCTCAAAGCTTTACGTTTCATTCATTTTAATTAATTGGTTGTGGTGACGACCTTCAGCACGCCATAGCATATGTGGAGGGCAAATATTACGGAGCAAAAGCTACTATTAATGTCTGGGAACCGAAAATACAACAGCATAACGAACTCAGTTCATCTCAAATTTGGGTCTTGGGTGGACTCATCGGTGAAGGTCTAATTAATAGCATTGAGGCTGGTTGGCAGGTATATATATATATATATATATATATATAATTTAACTTGATATATGGGTTCAAAAGCTTTTTGTGATATATGGACTGATGCATGAAATTTCAGGTCAACCCAGATCTGTATGGAGACAACAATACTAGATTCTTCACTTATTGGACCGTAAGCTCCCGAGTACTACTGATTACGACTCACTCCTTCCTAATTTAAATTTGAGTTTTACATTGGAAGGTTGGAACAGAAGCAACGTGCTCCTAAAAGAGAGTATGTGAACAGTGTAATAGTCAACACGTTGTAATAATAAAGTGACTGAGGAAGTATTATATAGGGGTGGGTTCAGTCGTTCAGGTGAAAATGCAATTTAAGTTGAGAAATAAGAATGAATTTCATCCATATATCTTGATAAAATGAATGGCCTATATTTATTCTCACAAAAATTTGATGCATATAATCTAATATTTTAATGCATCGACATTTTGATGCATATATTGCATATTTTAATGCATTGAAATAAGATTTATTTTGAGAAATAAGAATACATTTCAACCCTTGGATGCATATGATGGTTGGTCGAGATTGTGTGAATACTTGGATTATTTCTTAATTTGGTAAATTGATCAGTGATATATGGAAATGATATTTTCTTCATTTCATGCATTTAATTTGGATCACAAAAATAGTTAAATCAATGGAGAGAGAGAGAGAGAGAGAGTTTTCTCTCATGCCCTACGTACATGCGCAGGGTGATGGATATCAAGCCACAGGTTGCTACAATCTTCTTTGCTCAGGCTTCATTCAAATCAACCCTAACATAGCAGTGGGTGCCAGCATCTCCCCTCTTTCTGTGCTTCAAGAATCCCAGTTTGATATTACCATCCTTATCTGGAAGGTACGTAATTCAAATTCTGGGGAGAACAATTAATAATCTTTTCAGAAAGCCATCATCAACATTTGATCATTTTCTTTTTTCACTTGATATGATTCATTTTCCAATATTAATTAAATATATAGGATCCAGAACAAGGAAACTGGTGGCTGCAGTTTGGAAATGACTATGTTCTGGGGTATTGGCCGTCTACATTGTTCTCCTATTTAAAACACGGTGCATCATCCATGATTCAGTTCGGTGGTGAGGTGGTCAATTCGGAGCCCGGTGGCAAGCACACTTCCACTCAAATGGGCAGCGGCGGTTTTCCGGAAGGCGGGTTTGGCAAAGCTAGCTACTTTAAAAACATTCAAATTGTCGACGACTCGAATCATCTCAAGTCCCCTAAAGTGCTTGAACCTTACACCGAACAATCCAACTGCTACGATATTTCGGCAGGGCATGATAAACAGTCGGGACAATACTTTTACTACGGTGGCCCTGGACAAAATCCTGGTTGCCCATGATTGAAGCTAGGCTAGGCTAGTTTGCTCTATTAAATAACTACTTATCAACAACAACAAAAAAAAGGTCGAGTCTTTGAAGCACTGTATCACTGATCAATGTCCTTAGAAGGTGAAAAGAATTAATCAGGCCTTTAGCAATATAGTCATTTTCTCTGCATTTTTGTTACTGAAGTTATAATAACTCTCGTTTCTACTTTTTACATTTCATACCTTTACTTATAGAAAAATGCTATAGTCACAACCGTTACAATAAATAATGATTTTCTTTTATACCGATGTTCCAGTCTTACACCTGACTAGTCATCGGGATAACAACCTCGGCCCCACAGTACTGCGAACAATAAATAATGAATTTGATTATGTGAGTGGTGGGGTATGTGATAGAATAAATAATGAATTTGATAATAAATGTGTATAACGGTTGTGATTGTTGTGGACCGTCGATTATGTGAGTGGTGGGTATGTAATAGAATAAATAATAAATTTAATAATAAATGTGTGGTGAGATGGTGTCTTCTAAAGTTTGGTCGTGTAGATTGATTGCGTATTGATCGGTAGAAATTATTACATAATTATATGTGTTAAATGCATAATTATATTATATTTATTTTAGCACAAGTTGATGGTTTTCTACCTATCTGATTTATGAACGTAATTTAATTCACTAGTGGAATTTATTCATTATTTCAGGAATTTGTTATATTTTTGAAGTCAGAATAATTACCGAACAAACAAGATATATCCAATCCAAAGAAGAGACTTGACCGAAAGGAACTGAAGAGAAGAGTCCTAAAATTAACATCTCACGGCCGAAAACTAGAAGAAGATTGGGCCGAAATAAGATTCCTACTCCTACTATGAATGACTAGGTTGTGATTGTTCTGGACCATTGATTATGTCGCACTACTACACAAAAAGATTTAATGACGGTCATAAAACGACATTAAAATGTATCCATGATGTTTTTGAACCGTCATCAATTTCGCCGTCTATACCGGAGTCATGGTTTGAGCATGATACAATGACGTTTCTAAAATGTCATCAAAACATTTTGTACGAAAATTTATAAACGTCATAAGAAGAAAGCCATGACACATGATAATTGTCATGAAATATGTTTTACGACATGTAAGAAATGTCATGAAAAGTAAGGGATGATACTTCATAATTATCATGAAAACGTCATCAAAATATTTTCTACGACAACTTATAAACGTCATAAGAAGAAAGACATAAATACCTTTAGTTGTAACAAATCAAACCCCTAGAAACTGTATGGGTTGCCGAGTGAGATTCAATTGTCAGAATAATAGAAGTTGACGGTTTAAACTTAGATAGTTATGCGAGCCATAGAAACCGAATGGGTTGAGGGCAAGTGAACTAGGGGTAAAAAAAAAATCGAATCATCCATTAGATGGATTGTTGTTAGACACCACCTTATAAAGAATGATAGAATAGAAATCGAATGGATTGTAAATTAATATGTACTTCATTTTAGCAATTAATGTTTTGCCCCATCTCACGATGCATGTATTTTTATATGTTTTGTTTTGATCGTGTTGTTGCGAACAAAACCTTGTCCATGTTTATTAAATGTTATTGTGACGTAATTGTACGATGTTGATGATATGTCGGTGACATACCTTGATGTCGTCGAGCAATTATCGGTGCGAATATGACGGTGGCCAACGTCTTGTTCCCCAATGAATTGCTTGATGAGTCTAAAGGAAGTAACACCGTGGTGGTCGAATGTGATGAATGACTAGGTTGTGATTGTTGTGGACCATTTATTATGTGAGTAGTGGGGGTATGTGATAGAATAGGTAATAAATTTAATAATAAATGTGTGATGAGATGGTGTCTTCTAAAGTTTGGTCGTGTAGATTGATTGTGTATGTACCATTGTTGTTACTTATATGATTGTGCATAGTCGAAAAGTTATTCCCAACTAATAAGTAATGATATAATTGAAAAAAAAATAGTAACAAAAAGCTTATTTTGTATATTATATCGTGGTATCAATAAAATATTGGACATTCATCAATATTGATGTAACCGAGCTGATCGACCATCAAGAATCGGGTTATTCTTAGATATTTGAGCTAAGAAACCGTCGGAGTTCTTATTCGAAATGCTGGAAAAATTTCCGGCGTAGATTTCTCTGGTATTCAGGTAAGAATAGGCTCTGGGAGAAAACCCAAAAATGTATCAAGATGTGTGCGTATGTTCTGATTACTTAATCTCTAGAACGGACATACTCTTTCCTATTTATAGAAGGGAGGGGAAGTTTGTTCCTGAGATTCTGTTTCTGTCTAGAAGGATCTCAGATTTTCCGGAATATAGTTGCAGTCGTCATTACTTGGATATCCGAAATTTTGTAGTAATGATAAAACCCCAGCTTCCCGGGGATTTTATCCCTATATGACTTTTCCTAGCTCGTCTAATTTGATGACAATTGAATCTTGACTTCCAAGCCTGGAGCAAAAACTTAAGGCTCGGGGCTTAAACATAGAGCTCATACCTTTTTTATGAAGAGACCCCTTCGTCGGGATGTCCGACCTCTCCTGTTTTACCCCGACCTACCACGAATTGAGAGATCGGTTGGTCTAGTAGGAATCGGGATCCTTGGACAGGGTTCTCAGGAGATCCAAATATATCGTCGTAAAAAAAATCGTCAGATGCGACAAAGAGAGTATTATTGTTGTATAATATTACTTCTCTCTTAATTAGCCTGTCTTCAAATGATCGAATATTACGAAGCTATTTATATAGTTTGGTAAGTTTAAAATAGGTAATATAAATATGACATAATCATGTTGACAATCATACACACACACATATATTGGAAAATTCTTCAAAAGTTGAAATCGTATCTCTCTCACATTTAAGAAGAACTTGGTATGGAGAAGTGTGTAACTGTGCTTCAACAATTCCTCATACAGTCTCTTAATTTGTTTAAGCACTTGGTATGATTGGTTAAGGCTTGACAAAAATTATAATTTTGGGGTGTAATAGCTAGTATTATAGTGTATTTTGAGATGTATTATGAGAATTTTTATATGGTGTATTATACAGTAATAGATCGTAGTACTGTGCGTACCTTGGATATTGACGAGTCTTACTATTTCTGTCGTGTTGTTACACTGTGAGAGTGATTATGATATCGACCAGGTAAGATTAAGAAGTCGGAAGTTGAATAATTGTCAGTGTGAATAAGTGGTGGCCAACATCGTGTTCCCGATGAATTGTTCGACTGAGGTTAAGGAAATTATCTATGCTATATTTGGACGTATGAACTCAACATAGTTGTCAAGAGGAAATTTAGCTAGCTGCTATTACGGCTGTTACCGGGTGGATAGATCCGAGATCTGAATCGAGATTTGGTCCAAAAAACCTGGATCGATCCGGAGGATAAGCTTATCAGTCCGTGAATGGATACCATATCGAGTTCCAGTATCCGATAAGACCTGGACCGATAACCCGATAAGAAAAGCAGTATAAAAACCAAAAATAGGGTTTTATGTTTCTATTTCTCCTGTCCTTTGAGAACTCTGCCTCCGACCTCCCTCTCTGCCCCTCTCTCATCTTTCACTCTCTCTGAATTTTTTGCTTCTGTTTGATTTTATGCAAAACACAGCAAACCTAAGGATTAAAATCATTGAATCGATAAACAAGAAGATTGTTTCACTGATTTTTTATCTCGATTTCAACCGATTTCAAGGGGTTCAGCATCACTTTTCCTCTGTATGATTTCACTCTCAATCATCCCATTTTTAATTCGATATTGTTAAAAATCTTGCGAGTATGTAATATATGTGAGCATATTTGAAGTTGTGAACTTATATATTTGAAATGCATGAAAATAGTTATTTATTAGGAATTATGCTTTGGATAATTTTTTTCTTATTTTTTGGTAGCGAAAAAAATAATTTTGCATTATCGGTTCCCAGATTTGGGTCAGTATTGGATGAAACGAGTAACCAGGACATCGAGTCTGGATAGCCGATAAATTTACCGGATCGATACGGTTACCCGATAAAATTACTAAATCGATTCCCAAAAAAAATGTCGGATCCAATAAGTTTATCGGATCGGTTCCCGGCTACCCAATAAGCTTATCGGTTGGATACTGGGTAGGTCAAGATCCAGACCGATCCGGACCGATAACAGTTATAGGTGTTATAGCCTTTTACGTACATATGTTCGTACTTGTATTGTACTTGACTAGTATTAGACTTTTGAATATTGTGTACTACATTGACTGGTTGTGTCATTATACATATTTGGATATTTGACAATTACGATCAGCGACGTTGTGGTGTTGTCGAGATGCAACTTTAATGATTCTTGTGAATGGTATTAGATATGTTGAGAATTGGATATGCTATGAGATCTTGACGACCGCCACGCGGATGAGCTAACACACGCTATTGATAGAGGTATTGCATATACTATGTCTCATGTATTGCGTATATTAAGTTGTATTAGATATAGAAATCAGAGCATACATGCGACACCTGGTGATCGTGCATGCATGGAAAGGTAAGTCAACTGGCCTTAGCGTATATAATATATAGTTGTTAACGTACGCTAGATGGAGATTGACCAATTATTTTAAACATGTGGACTAAATTTCGTTGGGATGAAGATAAACGAGTCAACCTTGTATTACATACGTTATGGAGGCATACTAACGTACACTAGTGTTGAGCAAGCTACGCGAAGCCTTCTGTATGATACCAAAGCAGGGCCGGCCCTATGGGTGGGCGGGTTGGGCGACGGCCCAGGGCATCAAAGCCCAAGGGGCATCAATTTTAGGCCCAGTGATGTTATTACTAGCAAAAAAAAAAATTAAAATGCTACCAACAAAATTTGAGCGTTGGACCTTTAGGATCGATAAGCAATTCTTTACCACTAGGCTAATGATGCTCTTTGATATTTTTTTTAGTTAATTGTATTACTATTGTTGTGGATTCATTTATTTTTTCTATAATTCTTTTTTTTAAATATTTGTCTTGCAACACTTATTTATCTGAAATAAAATAAAATTAGTCATATTCAACAATTAATACTTCCTATATATTTTTGCTTTGAAAAATTTTGTGATAATATTTAAACTCTACATGAAATAATTTAGATTACTAACTAATTTTAACTCGAAACCACAAATATCTTTTGTTATACTTTCTAAAATCAAGTCATGTACGAAATAATTTTAAATTACCACAGTCATAAAATATTATTGGAGGTTATTATTTTTTTATATATTTTTAGATATAGAATCTTGTGAATCCAGCTGTTGTCACTCATAGTGTGATCATTGCTTTAAAAGCTATATAGACTATTTAAACTATATAACACTCGCTATTTAAGTATGTTTAGATTATTAAAAATATGATACAAATATAGTATTAAGTTTTTCTATGTTTTAAGATGACTTAAACATCATATATAGTTGATACTTTTAAGTCCAAGACAACTATCATTATATGCAAGTCTCTAAATATTATTTAACTTGATATAACATTATGATACTATATAATTATAAGATATGTATTACGAAGAACACATTATCATTTAATAACAGTAACAAAAATTGGTTCTTAAAAATAATATGCTTTTTTTATTTGTAGTTTTTAAATATGAGGATATTTTTTGACCTTTTCGCCCGGGCATGAGAAACCCTAGGACCGGCCATGTACCAAAGAAATATAATTATGCTATGTACTGTAGAATACCAAAGAAATATAATTATGCTATGTACTGTAGAGTACGCTACAGAAGACATGTAATAAAAGATCATCTTATAAGTGGGGGCGTCTTCTTCATTTTGCATGTTACATTTCACTCTCTCTCGACTCGGAACTCTCCTCTACTATCATATCACTGCATTTCAATCACTTCTAACCTTAATGTAAGGACAAGATGTACTCTTGGATTATTCAAGTTTCGGAAGGATTCTTGAAGGTTTCAAGTTCGTTTTTCATCCTTCTTTATCCTTCTTCATTGTTCTGCATCATGTGAGGTACGATTGGGTACCATTTGATTCTCCTATGGTCATATGATGATGATATGATGTTTATTTTGAAAATTAGAGCTTGAGGTATCATTCGATTATGAATTTATAAGATTTTTCAACCGTAAAGATGTTATGAACGACTATTATCATAACCGAATTCACAGTCTTGTCTAAACTTTGAACTTGATTAGAATAAGTGTTGCTATTGATGTTTGTTAGAAGAATCTGCCTAGAACTCATTTGTCCGTGAACTGGATAAGATTAATCGATTCCGAGAATTGTCGAACATAGTATATATGTTATTCGTGATTATCGAAGTTAATCTTTTTAGAATTGATCAAATTATTAATTAAGGTAATAATTTAGAACTAAGGTGAATTGATAATCGAAGTTATTAATATTATCACGACTCTTGTTAAAAACGATCGGATTTTTTAGGCATCAATTCGAGTATGTTGATTAATATTACTACAAAATATGTTTTTTACGACGCTAAATTTTCATCGGTTTAACGAAAATCGATGTAAAAAAATAAAATTTCGGTCAATTTATATCGATTGTCAAATAAAATCGATGTAAAAATTAAAATCACTATTTTTTACATCGGTTGTTTGAATAACCGATGTAAAATTATTATATTTTTACATCGGTTGTTCAAATAACCGATGTAAAATTTTAAAATACAGAAAATTTACATCGATTGCCAAATTAAATCGATGTAAAAAATAAAATTACTATTTTTTACATCGATTATTAAAATAACCGATGTAAAATTATTATATTTTTACATCGATTGTTCAAATAACCGATGTAAAATTTTAAAATACGGCAAATTTACATCGATTGTCAAACAAAACTGATGTAAAAATTAAACTATTTTTTACATCGGTTGTCCAAAAAACCGATGTAAAAATTTAAAATACGGCAAATTTACATCGGTTGTCAAATAAAACCGATGTAAAAATTAAAATTACTATTTTTTTACATCGGTTGTTAAAATAACCGATGTAAAATTATTATATTTTACATCGGTTGTCCAAAAACCGATGTAAAAATTTACGATGATTCCTTAAAATATAAAAAAAATGAAAAAAAAAATCATTTTTTTCAAAATAATATAAAAAAGAATAAACCTGAATAATGTAAAAATTAAAAATAAAGTAAATTTACATTGGTTATTCCAAAACCGATGCAATAAAATAGTAATTTTACATTGATTTTAGAATAATTGATATAAAAATTAAAAATACGGTAAATTTACATAAGTTATTCCAAAACCGAGGTAAAATTAATACGTTTTTCATCGGTTTTGGAATAACCGATGTAAAAAATAAAAAAAAATAACATTTACATCAATTTTTCTAAAATCGTCATAAAATATTTTTTTTAAAAACATGTATTTTTATTTACGATGATTCTTTAAAATATAAAAGATATGAAAAATAAAAAACAAACTAAAGAAATCATTTTTTTCAAAATAATAGGAAAGAAGATAAACTTGATTTTTTTTTATTTTTATTTAAAAAGTGAAGACCAAAATGTATTTAAATATAATATAAATATAAATTGTTCAAACAAATAACTATAGCCTACTGGTTGGGACTTAACTCCCCAACTCCAAGGTCGAGGGTTCGAATTGTAACGGTGACAAAGTGCAATATATTGTTATTTCAGGTGCGGGTTCGGGTCGGTCTGGGTGGGTTTCGGGTTGGGGCTGGGCGGATTATGGTTGGGATTGGGTTGCCAAACTCTCCATAAAACATAAGAAATTTTACATCAATTCTTTTCAAAACCGATGTAAATTGTGGACATTTTACATCGGTTCTTTGCACAATCGATGTAAAACTGTTTGAAATATGCAGTTTTTACATCGATTGTGCTTAGAACCGATGTAAAATATGCACTTTATTACATCTGTTATGCTAAGAACCGATGTAAAACTGTTAGAAATTTGCACTTTTTACATCGGTTTTTTGAAAACCGATTTAAAAATATATATTTGACGACGATATTTACGACGGTTAAATAGAACCGATGTAAATTGGATTTTTACATCGGTTTTTAAACCGATGTAAATTTAACGTCTATTTTACGACGATACATTTTACATCGGTTTCATAACCGATGTAAAATGTACGAAATAACCGTCGTAAAATGTGTTTTTTGTAGTAGTGAAGGTATAGATTTTGTTAATAATCAAATTATGTTGAACCCAGTGGTATGATAATCGAACTACCGAATGTGGAATCATATTTTGAATTGTCGCGGTATTTGTTAGGAATGAAGAATAAAAGCCTCAAAATCATAGATGATGTAATCATTGTTAGAATGGAATAATATATCACATGATATCAATAAGAGCCATTAAGATCGAACCGGGAGGGTGACTTTTGAATTGTCATTGATCGTCGATAAATGAGTTATTGATTAATCGTATTGTGACTAGGTTGTGAATTGTGACAGATTGGGAGTCATTGCGATTGAGGCTATCATAATTATCGAGGAATTACGCTCGTCGAAGTTAAGACAAGTTCGCTATTTGCTTGGACTATGATAATTCTTATTATGAGATTAACTTGATATTATGTGATTCTACACTTTGATAAATGTGACTATGATTGATTAGGGAGCCAAAAATGTGCATCACATTATTGTGTTTTGTGACTACAGGTGGTATGGACCCCGATACATTTATTTTACCGGCAATGTATGTTTCTTTTACCGGCAATATGTATCCCGTATATTTTTTTACGGCAGTGCGTATCCCGGGAGCTTGTGAGTATTATTTGGTGCAATGCGACTATGCATTTACGAGATTTTTTCTATATGTGTTACAGTTTCATGATATTTGTTATTATTGTCTAGCATCAAGTTGGGCGGTCTCGATCCGTCGTGTCAGATAAATTTATTGAATATGTACAGTACATTCCCGAGGGTTCCAGCCGAGTTTAAACGAATGTTGGGGCATGGATAAATGAATATGACTTTCATTTTTAAAAATAAACTACTATGAGTTGATATATTGTGTACTTGTCAACCGTGACTGTTTGAGCATCCATTGCTTACATTTATGATGCAATATATTTACAGTAGTGGAATTATTATTTTAAATTAATTGCAAAAATACCAAGTATTTAGATTCTAAAAATAGCCTTATGGGCTCCACTTGAGATTCATGACGTTGTAATGCTATGATAAATTGGGGGTGTTACATGGGGATTTTTAGGTAAATAATTGAAAGTGATAGAATAGTAAGTTGTCTATGTATTGATGATGAGTATACAGTGAAGATCAAAAGAAAAATATTTTGGTGATACTTGTAGTAAAAATTAAATGATTTGATTGCGATTATTTGATGTGAATGTGTGGAAATTATAAACGTATAACTTTTAAGAAACAAAAAAGAATAAACATAAAATTTTAAACGATACACGAGTAACAACGTCCCATTTGATTTTGCTTTTCCAACCCCTAAAATTACCTTTCATAGTTTTTATTTAAAATTTTTATTATTTATTTATCAAAATTTGATGAACCTTTTTTTTTTGTTTACATGATACTTTTCCTGGATTACTAAACACCGTCCTAAATTACTAGACACCGTCCTAGAATATTACTCTTTTGCCCTTAATTCATATTAATCAGATTTGTAATCCTAATTTGATAATAGTTTTCTCTCTAAAGACCCCACCCGACACAGCCGCACCGCCGCCAGACCGCCGCCGCACAGCCGCCGTCCTCCGCCATAGCACCGCCGCATAGCCGCCGTTTGCCGCCGCACCGCCGTCGTCCGCCGCCATGACCGGAAAAGGAAAAGCTCCGGTAACTATTTTTTTTGCATTTTACTGTTTCTTTGGCCGCGGCCGTTATTTTGTGACAGGCGTCCGACGATGACGCTGCCATGGCACAGCGTCGCCGCCGTCACTTTGCCATGGCGCAGCGTCCATGGCGACGCCTTCACTGTGGTATAGACGTCTACGGCGGACGTCCAATCCGTGCACAGGCGTCCAGATCGGACGCCTAGCCGCTGGACTAAGCGTCTGTTTCGGACGCTTGAACCATGGTCGTGGCGCCCGGACGCACGCGTGCCATGGTTCAAGCGTCTGCCTTGACGCCTCATTTTTTTGGAAAAAAATAAAATTTTCAATTAATAATTAATAATGTGTATTGTTTGTATGATTATTACTTATTGGTTGTATTGTTTGCTAAATGCAGATGAGAGGAAGAGCGAGCAAATGTATGCCGCTAGTCACAGAGTTGATGGGTTCTGGAGCGCGTCACACCAGAGCTCGTGGTATTGATGCTTCCGTTCGTACACAGCGGGAGGCAGAGCGTAGGGGATTCGAGGACGTACCTTATACTGATTTTGGTACTGAGGATTCGAGCGAGTATTATTCGCACGATGAGGCCGACGATCAAGATGGCGGTGATGATTCTTCTTCATTTTCGTGCCGGGTTCGGAAGGGGAGAGGGGGAGGTTTGTCGCTTATGGGTCTACCAGTAGTAAACGGCGTAAGGCAGAGGATGACACATCTTGGATGGTTACTGAGGAGATGCCTGGTGGCCCTATCGACGGCAGCGTTATCCCGAGTTTCGGTGGGCATGTCGCTGCGCGTATCTGGACTGGAGATATGAGAGGTTTGCTGAATTGTCACACCAGGACTGCTGCTTGTCAGAGCTTGAGTCAGTGGCGCTCAGTGATATCACCTTCTTTAGTGAGTTGGATCAGTGGGACTGGGTTATCCCACCTGACGGACGCCATGTTCAGACATATTGACTCCCCGTTGATTTATGTGTTCGTTGAGCGGTGGCAGCTCGATACGAACTCTTTTCACATGCCGTTCGGAGAGATGACCATCATGTTACATGATGTGTGGCAGATCCTTCGCATTCATGTCGAGGGGCGATTGGTTGATGCCGATAGCACATATTGCAGGTGGATGTGATAGAGGTTCTTGGAGTATTGCGGTTGGAGCTACTGAGTACTCACTGGGGGTGGCGGCGTACTTATGGACTCGATTTCAAGTCATGTCGCGATGGAGGTCGAGTGGAGGGCACCCAGGCCGTAGCTTGGATGTGGTTGTTATTTGGATCCACATTGTTTGTTGACAAGAGTGGTAACCGGATTAGGCCTTCCTGTATATTGGAGGTGAGGGACGGTATGGATACTACCGGTCAGTATTCATGGAGTTTGGCCGCATTGGCTTTCATGTACCGTCAGCTCGGTATCGCTAGTCGCGGCGACTCCATGGGGATTTGTGGATGCCTTACCCTCTTTCAGGCTTAGATTTATGAGTATTTTCCCTGCTTTCGACCTCATCGAGAGCGTATGATTGTTGACTCCACGAAGCCTCGAGCTTTTACATGGAGTGTCCAGCCCGAGGGTAAGGACGAGCACCGACTCCAGTCTTTGCGTCGCCGCATTGATCAGTTGACAGCCGCAGAGGTATAACGATTCCTTCTAACAATCTCACAATTCATTTAAAAATAACTTGTATAATTTGTTGATTACATGTACGCAGATACAGTGGTTGCCTTATGGCCCTGATCCGGTGAGGGATGTCCCGAGGACCACATTCATTGGATGGCTACGATATCGGGATATTATCGAGCCATACATGCACAGTCGGGCATTACGGCGGCTCGGTTATGTACGAGACCCCTTTCCCGATCACCGACCGGAGAAAGCGGTTCGGGCGTGGTCGAGCAGATTATACCGAGTTGACTATCCCATTCGGATGTCATCGATGCTTGGATGATGTTTCGGCGCATACAGCTTCCTCTCGCCGACTATCGTGCTACTCATGATCACGCAGCTTGCGCCCATGATAACATTGAGTGGAATAAACGGTATTCGCACCTCGCCATCGAACGGCGGCAAAGACTGGATCAGTGATCCCTTCTCGTTCCAGCAGCGATTACGTATGTTCTTTAACTTTGCACTTTGTTTGATTTCATCATACATTACTCATTGTATTATATTGTCTATATTTTTTACAGTGGGTGAGTCGATTGGCCGGTATTACCCAGCACTGTATCAGACACCTTCCCCCAGACCAGGCGGAAGAAGCGACGACGATGCTCGAGGAGTACATGAGGGATTGGCATTTGGCCAACTGATTTTGTATTTTGTATTTTGTTTGTTTTGTGTAAGACGGTATTTTGTTTGGCGTTTTCGTTTTTTTTTTTGGTATTTTGTATATTGATTGGCACTTTCGTTTTGCATTTGGCACTGTACTTTTTTTTGTTTTTTCTCTCCTTCTTACAAAAACGGAAATTTTTCTGTCAACTATCAAGATCAACAAAAAAGAAAATCAACTATCAACTGTAAAGATCAACAAAAACGAAAATTTTATTAATTAAGGAACATACAACAAATTCATTTTTACTTCATACCGACTAATCTATTCCATTTTTCTCTCCTGCTCGTGTACAAATTCTCCCAGCCACCAACACTACTATCATGGAATCTAAACCAGTTAGTCACTATGGGCGGTACAGGAAAATTAGGCATTAAACCTAGACGAATAAAATGTTTGTACGTATCTCCTAAATGACAAATGACAATCTCTTGGCTAGGCCGTGTTGCCGTTGAGGGTGCTTTCAACGGCAGCACAGTGAGACATGAAAATAAAGATCTACCGTTTCTGAATTCGAATAGTATGACAGCGGCATTGAAAATAGTAGCAATAGGGAATAAATCTTCAGTAACAGCCATCCAATGATCCGATCCACACGCACCACCATCCCATGTAATATGTCGAACCTCATGTTCAATCCCATCATATTAGATCGATCGGTAGAGTGTACAGTTAGCCATAATTTCATTTGCAATGCATACACGTACAATACGCCATTTATCTTGGTCGCCAAATATGTAGTCGGCGATAACACGAAATCCACAATTACCGTCTCCGAGGACATCGAGATAACCTTCAACAAACGGCAAAATAATTCCCGGTATCTTGTCGATATGGTGATAGTTACCAATCTCCACTCGGTGATGTGCATCTGCAAACACATATTCAATTATCTTTTTATTTAACATGTAATATATAAATATAAAAAGATTAGTCAAGATCTGTAATCAAATATTATGCTAAATATATTGAAAAATACATAAGTATCCTAGTCCAATTAATCCCCGATTAATCATTTGGGCATTAGGCTTTAGCAATCCAAACACATATTCAATATATTACATATTATCGAAATAAGATCAAACTTAAAAAGCATATCACGAGTATTAATAAATTTGTTCATACCTGATGAAGAGGCATTGTGGACTGATGCAGAAGAGCTGCGGCCACGACCACTGGATGAGCGGGAACGACCACGACCCTTTTGGCTATACTCCCAACCACTAGGATCACGTCTAGTCGATGAACTTCCTCTTGGTCGACCCTTAACTGCCGTATTCACTTGTGGTTCAACATAACGCGTTTGATCAGGGTGAAGATGATCGTGGATCATAAGTGATACGTTACGGACAACTGCAGGATCTAGGGGTGGGCATGGGACGGGATGGGACGGGCCTGGGGTCATCCCACGTCCCGTCCCGTGTTATAACAAGCGGGACGGGACGAGACGGGATTGGTGATTTCAAAAATTCATCCCGCGCGGGCCTTATCCCGGTTGGGACGGGACGGGACGGGTTTGGTCCCGCATAAAAAGTTTAAAATATAAATTAGAAAAAAGTAAAAAAATCTATAATTTTATACATCTAAATTCGGGAAAAATATCCAACAAACTAATTTAATAACCTAAATTAAACTTTTAAAATAACAATCATTAACATTGAATACAACATATCCTTTTTTTTTTTTTGAAAAAAATATCAGTTACTAACTTTATATCGATTGATTAGGTTTGTGTATAATTATAAAATATAGATAGTAAAAAATAAAAAATAATTTATTATTAAAAATTAATTAAAAAGGGGTTACAAATAATAAAAATATATGGTTTTAAAAAAGGGTTAAAAACTTAACGGGACGGGACGGGCCTTACGGGCCTCATATTTTTTGTTCCTTGTCCCGTCCCGTAGTTACTCTAATGGGACGGGACGGGACGGGCCTAGTGTTTTTAATTTTGGATCCCGTGCCATCCCGGGTAATTTTGGGACGGGACCGGGACGGGATCGGGATTTTGATTTTTTGTGCCCACCCCTAGGAGGATCGCTCTGTCTGACCTCATCGACAAGGGCCTGAAAGTACCGCTGGTCCTCCGATTCAGCACCGGTAGAAGGTATCGAGGGCCCCGGTGGGAGAATTAAGCCATTCCTTTAACTCGGCATGTGCACTCTCAACTCTACAAGTGGTTGTGTTTCCAAAATGAAGCACTTTATTCGTCCACACAACAACGAACATCTCCTTGTATTTTATCCATGTACCCTCAACGTAGGATATCACCTTAGGATTACATCTCCATGTATCATTCATGAGTTGCACCGCTTGATCGTATTCCTCTTCGGTCGCCGCTTCCATGATTTTCTTCCATTTGCCATTTTCAAACTCTTGGCCCATTTCTTTATCTTTTCCACAAATTTTGTAGACATTGTCTTCAACATCCTTATTAATATGCCATGTGCAAAGCAAGTGGGCACTCTGTGGAAATATCTCTTCAATAGGACGCATCAACCCCAACTCGCGATCCGTAACAATAGCCGTCGGATGATAATCAAACCCAAGCAAAATTTTCAACTTCTGTAACACCCACACATAGCTCGATTCGGTCTCATCTTTCATAATTGCATAGGCGATTAGGAAGTTCTTGTTACATGGAGTCATCCCGACTATCTCGAGAAATGGCATCTTATACTTATTCGTTTTGTAGGTAGAATCCATGCCAATGAACCATCTGTAGGTCCGGATTAAGTTGATTGATGTTGGATGTGCTATGAACACGTGGGTAACAGCATTTGTATCCGGGTCGGCCTGCGTCCAATGTACGTAGTTATTCGTCACAGCCAAATGGTGAAACTGACCGACGGCATCGCTTTCTTCAAAATCATGCTTCCTCAAGTGGTCTCTATAATTATAGATATGTTGTCTAGTCGGTTTGTCCTCGGGAAATTTATTCTGAATGACCGCCAAGATGGCACACGGCTTGGCTTGAGCAGCACTCATCTCACGAACAACTGTTAGGCCGATTTACTCAGTCCACTCATTTGACGATGCCCCTCCGGATATACAATAAATGAGTGATTGTGCATACCCTTACTCTCAGAGATCGGTTTGATTATCCAACCACTCAAGTTATGCAATTGTTCGGCCTTTATCTGAAATGTACACTTGCATACTTTCGTCTTTGTGTCCTTTCGAACAACGACATCCAAATCTCTTAATACCCCTCTGTACACCGTTCACCACGGTTACATCTCAATAGCTTTGTCTTTCCTATATTCTTGTACGATTAAATGATCAACTCGAAACTGTAATACCCGAGATTTCTGATATGTTTTTGGAACTTGTGATATTGTAATTATTTTACTTTTGTTTGAGTATTATTCTCCGTATTTCATAATCCGATGTTGTCGAGCGTATGATTTCATGATTGTGATTTAAAAATTGTAATTCTGCGCATGTAGCGCACGCTATCGGCTATGTGTAGCGTACGCTAAGATGGATCCATAGCGCACGCTACAAAGGAACATTAGCGCACGCTATGCGTGGTCAATTTGATTGAGACGTGTGGTAGGTGAGATCAGGCCGGGGATCTTGGTCGGATTGTGTCGGGATGAACCTGGACGGCTTTCGGGAAAAGCCAAGTCAACGCCTTAGCGCACGCTACAGGTATGTGCATAGCGCACGCTAAGTGCTGAGTACAGTGAAGTCAGTAGCCGTTAGCGCACGCTACGAGTAGGGACTAACGCGCGCTAATAACCATTTCCTATAAATAGGACATCATCCTTTTCGTATTTTCAGTCCTTTCTTTTCCCACATCCGAATTCTTATACTTAGAGTATAACTTCCTACATCCTAAACACTTCATATCAGCATCCTAGCTTGTATTGAAGATTGTAGATCATTGAGGATTGGTGTTCGAACCTTCGACGTTGGATTGCTTCGATTTTCTCCTTGTTCTTCACTACTTTGAGGTAGGTGGTTCTTCACCAATATTAGTAGTGTTCTAAAGGACGTTTGATCATGTTTTAATAGTCAGTTATTTCGTTCAAAATCGATCATCATGTGTTAGAAGGATATTTTCGACGTTTCGGCACTTATTCATCGTATGAACCTTTGAACCTTTTTAGTTTATGGACTCCTAAGCATTTTCAAACCGATTTGTGATCAGTATATGGAGATTTTCAAGTTCTTATGCGTTTATATAGAAGGATCATACGTTTTGAGACTTATAACGGATTGAACTCAGGATATCCCTTGAAGATCTATATGAACTATGGTGTTGTGATGATTATACGTATCTTTGTATCTCATAGTCATTTAGTACGTAAAGAACTTTCACAAACCTTATTAGCATGATATGCTCGGGGATGACCTGTTTTATCACCATAGAATTCATGAGTTCATCACCGTTAGATCGATTTTTCACCGTAGTAATCGCCATGCACGGTTAGCGCACGCTAACATACGTAAGTTAACGTGCGCTATCGGGATAAGTTAACGACGCCACGTTTAGTACGTAACGACGTTATGATATCACCAGTGAGTCGGGTGATCGAGAGAAGTGTCACCATGGCTAGCGTCGCTAGGCTTAGACGATAGCGTCGCTAACAGGCGGGCTTAGCGCACGCTACGTAGAGTACGTAGCGTACGCTAAGTGGTTCAGCAGATCGCATATTTTGAGCTTTTGGGCCGTAGACCAAATTGTTAGGCGATCGTTCGACTTGAGATGATTTGTATATCATTTCTTTTGTTAAGGTTCGAGCTTGCTACGTTGATCGAAGGAGGCACCTTGAGTGTGTTGAGATCATTGAAGTGTTTCGTTCTTGCCATCTTCGAGGCAAGTATCGTAATGTGTTAAAATTGATATTTTGAGCATGTTTCGGTTTATTCATGTTGTTGAACATGGAAATTAATTTGTTGAATTGTCATGATATTCGTTATCTAGTATTTGTATGTTCATGTTGATGAACATAATGATTTGGCATATGTGTATGCATGAGTTGTATTGTCAGGTTATGCGATCTATGCCGAGGGCGCTGGATCGGATGTCCACCTCGTGTTGGTCCGACGGATCATCTTGGGATCTAGCCGAGGGCTGGATCATTGGACGGGTTATTTCCACCTCGTGTTGGTCCGATGGGATCATCTTGGGATCTATCTTGAGGGTGCCGGATCATTGGAATACCTTGTGTTAATGGAATCTTGTGGATTCGCATTGTCGGATTCCGTAGCGGAAGTCCGTGTGGTGTATCTTGTTATGTAATGTTGATGCATATTCAAATTGTTTAATATGATACTTGTACTAGCATCGTTTTGCTAACCCCTTCGGGGTGGACATTTGTTTTGATGTTCGGGTAGCCGAGGAGCAGGAAACAATGCACAAGACGTGACGACGAAGGGGTTCATGATGTTTGTTGTTGTTGGTGATTTGTTTTCTTGTTTTGATTTCAAGCTCGAGTACGCATGTCGTATTAATATCATTTCGATATGGTTGTATTAATTACTCGTTGAACCAGTTGAATGGTTTTGTAAACTTGAATTTCCGCAGTATTGATGTCTTATATTTACATTTCTTTTAAATCAGCCTTGTAAATCCTTACTTAAAGGGTTTACGACGCTGTAATTATTACGAATATCTCGGGGTGTTACAGAATATGGTATCAGAGCCACTCTGCCGTGTCGTGCGAGTGTGCCGACGAGGATGTCGGGTCCTTTGAGGAGGGGCGGATTGTGATATCCCACACCGACTAGCAGAGAGCGGGCGAAGTGCCTTATATGTGCGTGCCGAACTCCTTATAGCATGAGGCCTTTTGGGAGCCCAGTGGCTTCGGGGTGATGAGAACTTCGAAGTTAAGCGTGCTGGTGCGAGGAGCAATCTCAGGATGGGTGACCTCCTGGGAAGCTGCTCGTTGGGCTCCCAGAAACAAAACCGTGAGGGCCAGCTCAGAGGAGAGCGCCCAGAGCGGACAATATCATGCTACGGCGGAGGGATCCCGGGATGTGACAATTTGGTATCGGAGCTAAGATTTATGGATATCTTGACAGTCGGGTTTTAAGTTGGGTCTGTTTACGTTATTGATTTACGAGTTGTTCGTAACATCACTGTTCAGCCAAAAGTCGTCATGTGGACCGTGGTTGTAAGTCTCCTAATCTCTTATACTACCGTTTTACTTAATTACTGTTTTGTGAGTATTGACGGGCTTTATTTCGTAAACTTTGTCCTGGATATTGAGGAATTGTGTTTACAGTATGTTGAGAGGATGACGTGGATGCGGACGCGGTCGTGGACGCGGACGGGGTAACATGAGACAGGAGGATTCCGCAACTACCCCGGAATTATCAGCTAGTCGAACCGATTCCCATTCTGGAGGGCAGCAAGGGTCAGCGAATGACGACGCAAATCCTAACATGCCGGGAGTGCTTCAACAGGTGGTGGCGCAGATAAACCAGTTCGCCCAGGTAGTCGACCGCATGCAGACGGCGATGGGACAGCAGCACCACGAGGATAACCGGGGAGACAAATGGCTTGCTGAGGTGGTCAAATTGCACCCGCCAAAATTTGACGGATCTGCTGGGGCAATTACTTGGGATCACTGGCTCAAGGATTTAGAGAAGATATTCGCGGGTCTTAACTGTCCCGAGGACCGGAAGGTTCCCATTGCCCAAGATTTTCCGACCGGGAGGCCTTTGATTGGTGGGAAGCTATTCGACCCGAGAATCATAATGCGGATCGACGGAATTCAAATTAATAATGGAAGCACGTATTGTCCTCGTCCAGTTAGAGAGGCAAAGATCCGAGAGTTTTTCTCACCACGAGTTCTAAGCATCCATGATGATGTAATCAAAACTTTTAATCATCACCGACTTGTGTGCGACACTTGGTCGAACGAGGCGAAAAAGATTTTTCATTTCGATATGCGGATGAAGCGGAGATTCAAGAAGACATGTCCGGTTCGAGTGTACTACGTTGCGGCATATCAAGACAAAGCGCCGGCCTACGACATGAAAGAGGCGGCGGTGGAGAAATCAAGGAGGCAAAGAAGCGAAGGTGACCGCAACTTTTCGTAAAATAAGAGTGGTGGGCCCGCAAGGGCCGTCTTCCTTTTATTCGGCTAGAAACCTCCACATCCTTCCAGAGGTGGAAAGAAGTTCGGACTACATCGGCATTCGGACGCATCAAAGAAATGCTACAATTGTGGTCGGCGGGGCATATTCGACGTGATCGCCCGCATCTTCTCGTGACTTGCTACGATTGTGGACAAGAAGGACACCGTGCGGCTTTACGTGGAGTTGCTACTAGGTCTTTTGGTACTCGCACTCAGCCGATTCCAAGGAGATAAGTGTGAACCAGACAACAGAGTGGATTTCCGCAGTGAACGTTGAGAAGAGAGAGACATCGAGTGCTGGGTCCGTTCCTCCGCGCCTGTACGAGATGAGGAAATCTGACGATCAGAACACTGCTGTTGCATCAAGTACGATTCAGATCCTTTTGCAACCAGTTAGTGTTTTATTCGATTCCGGAGCTACACATTCTTTTGTATCCTTGAACTGTGTAAATCGTTTAAAAATCTCGTGCTTATTTGATTGTGAACCATATGTTGTGGGTTTGCCGAGTGGAGAGAGAATTGTGGGAACCCTAGAGGCTAGAGATTTTCCAGTGTCTATAGGAGGGAGAGATTGGCCATCGAATCTTATTGTAGTTGACATCTACGGTGACGATTTAATTCTCGGAGACGATTGGCTCAACCGTTATGGAGCTATTCTGAATTACCGAGAGAAAGTCATTTCTATCATTGCTGATGACAGATTGGAACACTTATTTCGAGGGTGGAGACCGGGAAGCTCGGGAAAATTGATCAAAACAATGAAAGCCGTGAAATTACTGAAGCAAGGATGTCATGGAATTTGGTGTTATGCCATGAGGAAAGAGGAAGGAGTAGAGCTCTCGTCTATTTCAGTTGTGAATGAGTTCTCAGATGTATTTCCTGACGAACTACCTGGGTTACCTCCGCAGAGAGAAGTGGAATTCACTATCGAATTAGAGCCTTGAGCAGCTCCTATTTCCAGAGCACCATACCGCATGGCGCCAACCGAGATGTATGAACTCAAGAAGCAACTGGAGGAATTGTTACAGAAGGGCTATATTCAACCTAGCGTTTCTCCTTGGGGAGCGCCCGTTCTCTTTGTCCGGAAGAAAGACGGATCCCTCCGACTGTGTATTGATTACAGGGAGCTCAATAAGATGACGATCAAGAATAAGTATCCTATACCTCGGATCGACGACTTGTTTGATCAACTGCAAGGGGCAAGGGTATTCTCGAAGATTGACTTGCGATCAGGATACCATCAGTTGAGGATTAAGGAATCGGATATACCAAAGTCTGCTTTCAGGTCCCGGTACGGGCATTATGAATTCGTAGTGATGCCGTTTGGACTTACCAATGCTCCTGCGGTATTCATGCAATTGATGAATCGGGTATTCTTAAAATACTTGGATAAATTTGTGGTCGTCTTCATTGATGACATCTTGATATATTCGAAGGACGCAGAGGAGCATGCCGAACATTTGCGTGTGGTTTTGAGCACCTTGAGGAAGGAACAGCTGTATGAAAAGCTTTCAAAATGCGAGTTCTGGCTCAGGGAGGTAACTTCCCTTGGGCATGTGATATCAGCCGACGGAGTTCAGGTGGACCCAAAGAAAGTCGAAGCATTCTTGGAATGGGAAGCCCCTAATAACGTGAAAGAAGTCCGGAGTTTCTTAGGACTTGCTGGATATTATCGCCGCTTTGTAGAGGGATTTTCCAAAATTGCTCGTCCGCTCACTCACCAATTCTGAGAAAACTCAAAAGTTCAAGTGGGATGAGAAATGCCAGGCTGGTTTTGATGAACTTAAGAAGAGACTGACGACAGCACCTATATTAGCATTACCAGATGGAACTGATGGATTCATAGTGTACAGCGACGCTTCAAATCAGGGTCTGGGATGTGTGTTGATGCAAAGAGATAAGGTGATTGCCTATGCTTCTCGGCAGTTGAAACCATATGAGGTTAATTACCCGACTCATGATCTGGAGCTAGCAGCTGTAGTCTTTGCTTTGAAAATTTGGAGACATTATTCGTACGGCACTCATTGTCAGATCTTTACCGATCATAAGAGCCTCAAGTACATTTTCAGTCAGAAAGAATTAAACATGAGGCAGAGAAGGTGGCTGGAATTGATCAAGGATTACGACTTGGAGATTCTCTATCATCTGGGGAAAGCAAACGTAGTAGCCGATGCATTGAGCCGTAAACCTGTTTCTCTTCGAGTGTTGGAAGCACTTACATCCCAAACCAGTATTCAACGGGAACTGATCCGTGAGGGGATTGAAGTATGGGCACCAGGAATCCAAGGGCAACTTTATGTGATGGAACTGACTTCATCACTAGTCGAGGAGATCAAGTCTAAGCAGTTGAACGATTCTCTGATCCTTCGATTATGTGACGAAGTAAAGAAAGGAAAAGCCCCAGGATTCGTGATACAAGACGATGGAGTTCTGAGATTTCAGAGTCGACTTTGCGTTCCCGATGATGATGACTTGAGACGGACTATCCTGAAGGAAGCTCGCAGCGCGCCCTATTCCATTCACCCGGGCAGCAGTAAGATGTATAAGGATTTAAAACAAAACTTCTAGTGGGGGAATATGAAGAAGGACGTAGCAGAGTACGTTTCGAGGTGCTTGACTTGTCAGCAAGTTAAGATTGAACATCAGCGACCCGCCGGAATGTTAAAGCCGCTTCCGATCCCTGAATGGAAGTGGGAGGACATCTCGATGGATTTCATCACCAGTATGCCAAGGACTAGAACGGAAATGAACATGATTTGGGTTGTAGTTGATCGACTAACCAAGTCGGCTCATTTCCTAGGAATTAAAGATTTATGGGGACCCGAGAGATTGGCGCGAGTATTTATTGTGGAGATAGTCAGATTGCATGGGACGCCGAAGACCATTATTTCGGATCGAGATGGTCGTTTTGTGTCGCACTTCTGGAAAGCAGTTCACAGGGATCTGGGGACTGAGCTCAACTTTAGCACGGCTTATCATCCCCAAACGGACGGTCCATCCAAAGGACTATACAGACAAGAGAGGACATGCTTAGAGCTGTGCTTTTGGTAGTCAACTGATTGGGAAGTTCATTTGCCATTGATTGAATTCACTTACAATAATAGTTGGCATGCTTCTATTAAGATGGCACCATTTGAAGCTTTGTACGGGAGAAGATGCCGATCACCCCTGTGTTGGGATGATTCTTCGGATTTGATCGGGACGGAACCGGAATTGATAATTCAGACTCAAGAGAAGATAACTTTGATTCGAGAAAGACTGTTGACTGCCCAGAGTCGACAGAAGTCTTATGCAGACGTACGTCGTCGCCCTCTAGAGTTCGACGCTGGAGACCATGTACTATTGAAGGTGTCTCCTACACGAGGGATTTTCCGTTTTGGGAGGAGAGGCAAGCTTAGTCCTAGATATATCGGACCATTCGAGATCCTCGAGAGGGTTGGAGATTTAGCATACAGGTTGGCCTTACCGCCATCGCTGAGTCACGTTCACAATGTGTTTCACGTATCCCAATTGCGGAAGTATGTACCGGACCCCAGTCACGTCATTGAATTCGACGAGATCAAGATAGCTAATGATGGCACCTTCGAAGAGAGACCAATCAAGATACTTGAGAGTCGGATCAAACAATTGAGGAATAAACCAATACATTGGGTTAAAGTACAATGGTCGCGACACGGAGTTGAAGAGGCCACCTGGGAAACGGAGGACAGTATGAAGACTAGATATCCGGAGTTGTTTTCATCTTAAGTTTCGGGACGAAACTTCTTTTTAGGGAGGAAGGATGTAATACCCGAGATTTCTGATATGTTTTTGGAACTTGTGACATTGTAATTATTGTACTTTTGTCTGAGTATTATTCTCCGTATTTCATAATCCGATGTTGTCGAGCGTATGATTTCATGATTGTGATTTAAAAATTGTAATTCTGCGCATGTAGCGCACGCTATCGGCTATGTGTAGCGTACGCTAAGATGGATCCATAGCGCACGCTACAAAGGAACATTAGCGCACGCTATGCGTGGTCAATTTGATTGAGACGTGTGGTAGGTGAGATTAGGCCGGGGATCTTGGTCGGATTGAGTCGGGATGAACCTGGACGGCTTTCGGGAAAAGCCAAGTCAACGCCTTAGCGCACGCTACAGGTATGTGCATAGCGCACGCTAAGTGCTGAGTACAGTGAAGTCAGTAGCCGTTAGCGCACGCTACGAGTAGGGACTAACGCGCGCTAATAACTATTTCCTATAAATAGGACATCATCCTTTTCGTATTTTCAGTCCTTTCTTTTCCCACATCCGAATTCTTATACTTAGAGTATAACTTCCTACATCCTAAACACTTCATATCAGCATCCTAGCTTGTATTGAAGATTGTAGATCATTGAGGATTGGTGTTCGAACCTTCGACGTTGGATTGCTTCGATTTTCTCCTTGTTCTTCACTACTTTGAGGTAGGTGGTTCTTCACCAATATTAGTAGTGTTCTAAAGGACGTTTGATCATGTTTTAATAGTCAGTTATTTCGTTCAAAATCGATCATCATGTGTTAGAAGGATATTTTCGACGTTTCGGCACTTATTCATCGTATGGACCTTTGAACCTTTTTAGTTTATGGACTCCTAAGCATTTTCAAACCGATTTGTGATCAGTATATGGAGATTTTCAAGTTCTTATGCGTTTATATAGAAGGATCATACGTTTTGAGACTTATAACGGATTGAACTCAGGATATCCCTTGAAGATCTAGATGAACTATGGTGTTGTGATGATTATACGTATCTTTGTATCTCATAGTCATTTAGTACGTAAAGAATTTTCACAAACCTTATTAGCATGATATGCTCGGGGATGACCTGTTTTATCACCATAGAATTCATGAGTTCATCACCGTTAGATCCAGTTTTATACCGGTAATGTCTGCCATACGGTTAGCGCCACGCTAACATACGTAAGTTAACGTGCGCTATCGGGGATAAGTTAACGCCGACGCTACGTTTAGTGCGTACGTGCGTTATGATATCACCGAATCGATCGGTGATCGAGAGAACTGTCGACTATGGCTAACGTCGCTAGGCTTAGACGATAGCGTACGCTAACAGTAGCTTAGCGCACGCTACGTAGAGTACGTAGCGTCGCTAAGTGGTTCAGCATCGCATATTTTGAGCTTTTGGGCCGTAGACCAAATTGTTAGGCGATCGTTCGACTTGAGATTATTTTTATATAATTTCTTTTTTTAATGTTCGATCTTGCTACGTTGATCGAAGGAGGCACCTTCGAGTGTGTTGAGATCATTGAAGTGTTTCGTTCTTGCCATCTTCGAGGCAAGTATCGTAATGTGTTAAAATTGATATTTTGAGCATGTTTGTGGTTTATTCATGTTGTTGAACATGGAAATTAATTTGTTGAATTGTCATGATATTCGTTATCTAGTATTTGTATGTTCATGTTGATGAACATAATGATTTGGCATATGTGTATGCATGAGTTGTATTTGTGTACGTTGTACGATCTATGCCGAGGGCACCGGATCGGATGTCCACCTCGTGTTGGTCCGACGGATCATCTTGGGATCTAGCCGAGGGCGCTGGATCATTGGACGGGTTATTTCCACCTCGTGTTGGTCCGATGGGATCATCTTGGGATCTATCTTGAGGTCTTTGGATCATTGGAATACCCTTGCTGTGTTAATGGAATCTTGTGGATTCGCATTGTCGGATTCCGTAGCGGAAGTCCGTGTGGTGTATCTTGTTATGTATTGTTGATGCATATTCGAATTGTTTAATATGATACTTGTACTAGCATCGTTTTGCTAACCCCTTCGGGGTGGACATTTGTTTTGATGTTCAAGTAGCCAGGAAGCGAGAAGCACAAGATCTGACGTGGCGCGAAGGGTTGATGATGTTTGTTGTTGTTGGTGATTTGTTTTCTTGTTTTGATTTTGATTTCGAGTACGCGTGTCGTATTAATATCATTTCGATATGGTTGTATTAATTACTCGTTGAACTAGTTGAATGGTTTTGTAAACTTGAATTTCCGCAGTATTGATGTCTTATATTTACATTTCTTTTAAATCAGCCTTGTAAATCCTTACTTAAAGGGTTTACGGCGCTGTAATTGTTCCGAATATCTCGGGGTGTTACAGAAACCAATTTGAAGAGCAATTTTTTTCGCCCAATCAATCGCATCACAATCACTAGCGAATATTTCGTCATTAACGAAATAACCACTATAATCAACGCCGTCACCTTCAAATTCTTCCAATATAACCTGAAATTTTTAATTGATAGAATGTTAATAATAATACCAATAATATTATTATTAAAATTTAAAATCATGCAAAAAAAGGGTCCAGACGTCCCAAAATTGCGCCTGGACCATGGCCGTGGCTTGGCGAGCCGCTGCCGTGTCTGGCGTCTGAATCGGACGCCTAGCCATGACACAGACGTCTGAATCGGACGTCCCGGCCATGGTTCAGGCGCCTGGTTTAGACGCCTAGACCTAGGACGGAGCGTCCGCACCAGACGCCTGTACCATGATCTAGGCGGTATCTGAGGACGCCTGTACCATGGAACAGGCGGAATATTCAGACGGCTGCGTCATTTTCTCCGAAAAATTACCTCCAGATGCGAATTCTCGTCCATTTTTGTAGTTGTCGATGATATTGACGATATATATTTGATTGTGTGTTCTGTAGAATAAATGAAAAGTTGTTTCTAGATTTCAATTCGAAAAACTTGAGCTTAAAAGATTTTGGTGTGGTGTGGTGTGGTGTTTAGAAATAATGAAAGATTTTGAAATAGATAAAAAAGTAATATTATAGGGCGGTGTCTAGTAATTTTCGGCGGTGTCTAGTAATACCTGCTTTTCTCCACATTACTTCTCTGTACAGGAAGTTCCGTTAGCCCTAAATCCTTGTTTAGGTGAGGAGGCATGTTTTCCCGTAATTAAAGAACACTGATCAGACTCTTGTCTGAACATAATCTCACTAGCACACCCTCATTACACGACATCACACTAGGTGACAAGGCAAAGCTAACATTCAATTGGCTCGTCATATGCACGCGTCAGCTCGAGCGTCGTAATATAATTCTCTCGGACAAAATCCCCAGCTGTTCACTTTATGTATTTACAACCACAGATTCGTATAAAATTTTCTATTCTTTTAATATCCGAAAGCGCACCTCCGTCTTCTCCCCCCCTCTCTCTCTCTCTAACCTGAAAGCCCTTTGAATACTTTCTTATCCCACATTTCACTTATTTTGTAGGTATAGGGTTTCTAGTACTAATCTGCACTGACCTCGACTCCCGCCGCAAATAAAAATTGGATTTTGTTTTACCTTTTCTTGTCTGTTGCTCTTATACATGTGGTGAAACTAGGAATTTGGGCAAAACCCTAACTTACTTGTTGTTGATTATGGTGAGGACTGTCAATATGCTGAAAGGCAGTGGGTTTCTTAGCTGAAATCTTGAGAGAAATGCCTCAGTTTCCACTGAATTAGGTATACTCAATAATTAGCTTGAAAGTTCTTCTCTTTTTTTTTTTTATGATTTTGATTTGGTTAGGCTTTCTATTTTTTGTAGAAATGATTTTAATTAATTTCTGTTGTGATGATCAGTTTCTTTGTTTAATTGGTTTGTGTGGTGGCTCCAGTTGAGAGAGAGAGGAGAGAGAGAGAGAGGGGAGGAAATGGAAGAGGAACATGGGTTAATACTGGCGTGCGTAATTTCAGGGACCTTTTTCTCTGTTCTTGGCACTGCGTCTTTTGTTATACTCTGGTTGGTGAATTGGAGGCCTTGGCGCATCTATAGGTGATTCCTTTTACCCGTCATGTATTGTTCTATGATGATTCTGATAATGATATACAGATCTGTAAAGTAGTAAGTAAAGCATGTTTACTTGAATGCTCAAAACGAGTCAAGCTTCAGTAGTTCAGTTGACGCCAAAACAAGACCGTTGAGTGTGAAACGGTATAGAAGTTGTCCCCGCCCTGGAACTCTTGGAATATGCTTCCTCGTCTTGGCATCTGTTTATGTCTTTACGAATCTAATATTGCTTATAAGACATAGCAATTTATGAATATTTATTGTTTAGTTGTTTAGTTCTACTCGCCACTTATTCTATCTAGACATTCCGTGATGTATGTGCTTGACATGGGGACATGAATCAACTACTTGCCCGACCCAGGAGATTAGAAATCGAAGCATGAAAAATAATGTAATTGTTTTCCATTGCACTTATTACTCGTCTATTAGACCTCATTTAGAAGCCGTGGAGCTATAGTTGGAAAGTTGTTTGCTGAAGTTTGTTCGTTTCAAGGTTACTAGTTATACTGAGAATGTCCTATCATTCCCATTTCCAGAAGAATGATACTTAAGATTGTCTTGCGAATGTAAATTCAGCCTATGTTGTTTAGAAATTTGATTTTTTTCTTCTAGTTTACATGATTAACTTGCTTGTTTCTCCTTCCAATACTCCCTCATGTAACTTCATTGGAACATATCAAACTGTTGAACCATGCTAATTTTCCGGTTTATGTAATTTCTAAGAATGGGTGGGGGTGGGGGTGAACTTATAATGTGTTGTAATTGTTAATAAATCGTTTTTTTTTTCCGGTTTTCGAATCTGACTTTGATGAGGGTATTTATGCCCTAAAGTTAAGGGAGTGTGTGGAACCACGCAGAAAGCACTTGAACAGACTTGATTGGAGGCGAGTGGGAGTTGACATGTGGTGTCTGATGTTCCTAATAGGAAATATTGTCTTCATTAACCTGAATCGGTCCAGAATAACTTATTCACAAAATATATGCGTTTCATGCATTAAAATGCTAATGCATTAAAATTATGCATTTCATGCATAAAAATGTCGATGTATTAAGATAATGCATTCCATACATAACTTTTCGTGAGAATAAATCTTGACCATCCATTTAATCAAGATCTATGAACCAAATTCATTCTTATTTGTTAACTTAAACCCCATTCTCACCAGAACCATCTCTTATACATATATATATATATATATATATATTAGATATGATGGGTCTTGATTAGTTCAATTTGGGGTTCAAAAGGTTCTTGAGCTCATGGCTGAATTAAAATGCAATTCACACTAAAACCTGCTTTAGAAGTTGAATATTGAGGGCTCGTTTCAGTGTCTTACTCGTTATCAACACTAAAATTGGAGAATAGATAATCTGAACATGATTTCTTTTAGACATTAATGATTAACTGTACTGAATTATGAGTTAATTTTCACTTCAATCACTAGATCAAGTGAATCTACTTATCGTAATCTTGATTAACCTTGTTTTTTGCTACATATCCTAGTTGATCGTTACACTGGGGAGATTTTTGTTAGTGAATCGATCTGAAAATCTGGAAGGGTATCTTTCTTTTCCTGAAATTTAGTCTCATTAATTCACTTGGTGAACAGTGAATCCGTGAACAATGAATCCGAGCTGTTCTCCTTCTTTCTGATTTGTGGATATTGCTGTAGTGACTCATCTATGTATAGATGTCCCAACTTTAAGTTGTGCAACTACTATTGAAAAGTAGATAAAGAAGTAGAAAACAACATTTTTGCTTTATAGATACTTAATGATGCCACATAGTTTTTTTTTGTTTATTTTTCTTTTTTGTATTTTTGTAATTTCCATTGTTTCAATGGAGCCAAAGACTCCTTATTCTTTGGTTCTGGATTATAATGGAATAAAACAAAATGATTCACTAAACTGACTGCACTTCTTTTTCTCATGAAGTACTACTCATTCCATGCAATTCTCGATGCAATTTTCATTTTGGATCATCCGGAAACAGCCTCTCTGTGTTAAGACAGGGGTAAGGCTGCGTACATCCGATCCCCCCTTACCCTGCTTTTTGTGGGAGCCGTTGAGGCATTGGGGTAATGTTGTTGTTGTTTGTATTTTTGAAATTGGACATTTCACTCTGTATGCATGCTTTTCCCTGTTCTTAATGCTTGATTTGCTGATTTTCTTTATAGTTTTGATTTCATTTAAGCTGGATAGATTAATTTTTTTCCCTTTTCCCATCCCGCCTTCTGGTTCGATTTTTTCCTTCGTGCCTGAATACGTTGAACCCATTTTTCTGAAGAAAAAAATAAATACAGATAACTGTATTAGCTTTCCTTTCAACATACGTGATGCTTAATTTGGCACGTACAATTGAACATGTGAAGAACCACTACTTTACTTTGACTTGAGTTTTCTTCATCATTGCCTTTTCAGTTGGATCTTTGCGAGAAAATGGCCAGCCTTCTTGCAAGGACCTCAGCTTGGATTATTATGTGGTCTTCTTTCCCTATGCGCATGGGTAATTGTTATTTCGCCAGTCGTGGTGCTTGTTATATGGGGATGCTGGTTAATAGTGATATTAGGGCGAGACATAATTGGTCTAGCTGTTATAATGGCTGGAGTTGCTTTACTTTTGGCATTCTATTCGGTAATGCTCTGGTGGAGAACACAATGGCAAAGCTCAAGTATGTATCTCTAATTTATGTGAATCTCTTGACTAGGTGATAAAAACACATACTTCATAATTGTAAGTGGTGACTGAATGACACTGCGGTCGAACTGATCTGTAATCATTAGGAGTCTAAGATGTGAATTTTTTTTTATTTCATTTGATGATTTTAGTGAACAGAAAAAAAGACAAGAGGTGACTGCAGGTGCCATTTTCCCCTACACCATGAGTGTGTATCTAAGGTTAATGAAGTGCGGAACATAGTCGTAATAAAGTCAGGTCAAATTTTCTCCTAAAAATAAGCTGACTCATGAGCATATAATGAACCCCAGTGTAGCAAATAATGAACCAGGAGTTATGAGCAGTTGAGTCATTCTTCAACTTTTGTAGTTCTAGTCTGAAAAGTTACTTATTTATAACTTTTGCTGCACAATCCACCAGGTATATTGATTTTGAGTTAATATTCATTTAAAGAACTTAGTATTATATGAAGTAGAATCTATCTTTCTCATTCAGATTCTTCTCCACTAGGATTTTCTCGCATGCAATCCTGTGTTTCAGAATGAAAGCATAAAAAAACGGATTTTGATTTCTTTTAACGAGTACTTAAATTAGTTAACAACAGTTTTGATGATATTGCCAATCTATCGAGATGATTAAATTGTTGGTTGATGTTCATGCCCCAATAAGCGAACTACATAAGTTAAACTTTCAATTGCTGCTTATTGTTACCTATTGTCTCTAATCCTCATAAAAACCTTGTACAGGGGCTGTTGCAGTTCTTCTTCTTCTAGCTGTTGGATTGCTATGTGCATATGAACTTTGTGCTGTATATGTTACTGCTGGTGCAAAGGCATCTGAGCGGTATTCTCCATCTGGCTTTTTCTTTGGTGTCTCAGCAATCGCCTTAGCTATCAACGTGCTCTTCATTTGTAGGATGGTTTTCAATGGTACGCCTAAGACGTTCCTTTTTTTTTCACTGGACGTCCAAATATTATGTTAATTCATTTTGTTCATGTTTCTCGGTGTAAATCTGGCAGGAAATGGTCTGGATATTGATGAATACGTGAGAAGGGCATATAAATTTGCGTACTCTGATTGTATTGAAGTTGGTCCTGTCGCTTGCTTGCCTGAACCACCAGATCCCAATGAATTATACCCTAAACATTCTAAAAGGCAAGACTCCAAGAACTCCGACTCTTGAAGCTCATCCTTACTTTTTATTGTTCTCATTAATGTAATTTTCCTTCACTTATGAGACTTTCTTGAATGATGTTGCCCTTCTTGGTCTTACTAATGCTCTTTTGCATTATGCTTTATTTGTCCACTTTGTTATATGTTATCTTACGCCATTGTGTTTGATCCCATCAGGGCCTTACACCTTGGGCTTCTCTATTTTGGCTCCCTTCTTGTTCTCCTTGTATATTCAATCTTATATGGCCTTACAGCCAAAGAATCACATTGGCTTGGGGCAATTACATCAGTTGCAGTTATCATTCTTGGTATATCCTCTCCGTCTCTCTCTCTCACTCTTTATATATATATATATATACACACACACACACACACATATCATTCTTGGAGTTATATAAGTATATAACTCCAAATTCTCCAGCATGTTATTATATGGTTATCGTGATCTTTATTTTCTCCCTTACTAGATTGGAATGTGGGAACATGCCTTTACGGTTTTAAACTTCTTAGAAGTCGTGTTGCTGCACTTTTTGTTGCTGGGATTTCTCGTGTCTTCTTGATATCCTTTGGTGTACATTACTGGTTAGTTCCATTTTTGATGGCCGAAATTCTATACCGAACTAACTTTTGTTCTTCCCCCCACTAGTTTTTACCACATTTTATTTATTACAGGTATCTAGGACACTGTATCAGCTATGTTGTTGTGGCATCTGTGTTACTTGGAGCAGCTGTTTCTCGTCATTTATCCATTACAAACCCATCCGCTGCAAGAAGAGATGCCTTGGAGAGTACAGTAATTCGCCTAAGAGAAGGATTCCGTAAAAAAGAGAACTGCTCATCCAGCTCGTCTGATGGCTGTGGCTCTAGCGTAAAGCGGAGTAGTAGTGCCGATGGTGGTCACCTTGGTAATGTTACAGCACCTTGCACTGGTGAGCTTACTAGCTGGAATAACGTTGAAGGGATTCATAGTGAGAAATGCATGGATAGTGGAAGGCCAAGTTTCGCTTTACACAGTGGTTCTTGTCATTCGGTTGTCCAAGAAACTGAAGCTGAGCCTTCGTTTGTTGATAAAAACGCTGAACATAATAGTAGCCCTTTGGTAGCTTGTTCTAGTAGTGGTATTGAAAGCCAGGGCTATGAGTCTAGTGCATCGAATTCTGTAAGTCAGGTACTGGATTTGAATTTGGCACTTGCATTTCAAGAAAAGCTGAGTGATCCAAGGATTACGTCTATCTTGAAAAGAAGAGGAAGACAGGGAGAGCTTGAACTGACGAGTCTACTGCAAGATAAAGGGCTCGATCCTAATTTTGCAGTGATGCTGAAGGAGAATGGATTGGATCCTATGATCCTTGCTTTACTGCAAAGAAGTAGTTTGGATGCAGATAGGGATCGCCGTGACAATACCAACTTGACTGTGATGGACTCGAACAGTGTTGACAATATGCCACCTAATCGAATTTCGTTCTCGGAAGAACTTAGGCTCCGTGGTTTTGAGAAATGGCTTCAACTGGGTAGACTGGTCTTGCACTATATAGCTGGCTCCCCTGAGAGATCATGGCTACTTTTTAGTTTTGTGTTTAGCTTGGAGACTGCTATCGTGGCCATTTTCCGTCCCAACACAATTAATCTAATAAACACAACACATCAACAGGTACGCACCACTAATAATTTATTGGTCAAAGCCAAAGGTGTGTTTATGATATTATTGAAACCTTTATGTGCTGTTCACTCTTCCTTTTTAATTCTCACGCAAGTTTTATATATTTTTTTCGCAGTTTGAATTTGGAATAGCAGTACTGCTGCTGTCTCCTGTCGTTTGGTCCATCATGGCTTTCCTTAGGTCACTTCAATCTGAAGAGTTGTCTATGACTTCAAAACCTACAAAGGTGTGCTACCCTCAATATCTCTTGTTTGAAGTTTTATTTTTTGACAGATCATAAGTTTGAGCGTTCATTCTTCATTATGTTTTAATTCCTCACGATATTTCTTATTCGGCTTCCCTTGACTCTTAGGCCTTTAGTTTTTAAAATCATGTAATTTTTTTTTGTATATGTTCATACTGAGTATTATTTTCGCCTACGTAATTACTCATGTTCATACTTAACTTTACACACAGATTTTTTTCTTTAATTCTTTTTTTTTTTAATGTTTTATACAGTATGGTTTCGTTGCTTGGTTAGTGAGCACTTCGGTAGGATTGTTGCTTTCCTTCTTGAGGTACTATTTCCTTAATGATGTTTAACATCTTAATCTACATTTTCATCCACTCTGCTGGCAATGTTGTGGGCATAACTCACTTGTGATTGTCATTGTTTCTGCAGCAAGTCGTCAGTCCTTCTGGGATTGTCCTTGACAGTACCTCTGATGGTGGCATGCCTATCTGTTGCCATACCCATATGGATTCGCAATGGTTACAAGTTTTGGGTTTCAGGTGGTAGTAGTGCAGGCCATACCGACAATCATTCTTTCATAAGGAAGGAGGTATTATTTTTTCCTTTTCTCGGCCCCAACTTGACATGATTCTTTGTCTTTCTTAGAGTACTTCTAACAATAAATTCACTTGAGTTGTTTTAAATTAAACGCCAAAGTGGGTTGGATAATTATATAGTGCCGGCCTTGATCTGTAAGACTGATATTATATTATGAAAACAGTTGTCTCCCACATTATTCACATTTACTCTTATATTTCTCTTGCCTTTGTTGCTTGCTTCTGACTCTGCAGTCATATGGATCTTTCATCAAAAAACCTTACTGGGGTTTGTTTTGTATAATAGACTATATAACTCACGAGGTTTTTGGATCTATGATTGAAGTATTGAACTCTGTTTGTAATTGATTAAACTATTACAATTTCTTGCCAGGGTGTTGTTCTTTTCATTTGTATTGCCTTATTTGCTGGAGCTCTATTAGCTCTTGGTGGAATCATATCTGCAAAGCCTTTGGATGATTTAAGCTATAAGGGGTTGACCGGTGATCAGAAAAGTGTTTCATCTCCCTATGCATCATCCATTTATATTGGCTGGGCAGTGGCTTCTGCAATTGCATTAATAGTTACCGGTGTGCTGCCAATAGTGTCATGGTTTGCAACTTATAGATTCTCTCTCTCATCTGCTGCATGTATTGGATTGTTTGCAGGTAAAATTTTGTTTGTTATCTTTCCTGAGTCTTCTTGCCTCAAGTGCAAAGCATTTTTGTTTGTATTTGGTTTCATTTATCGGCTTAGTTTGGCATTTCATTCCTAAGTACTGATTGTTTTATTTTAAAATTTATTTTAGCTGTCCTTGTTTCATTTTGTGGGGCATCATTCATGAAGATTGTGAATTCAAGAAGCGACCAGATCCCAACAAAGGCCGACTTTCTTGCGGCTTTGCTTCCCTTGATTTGCATTCCGGCAATATTGTCACTATCTTCTGGTTTGCTGAAGTGGTATGGGCTCGTTTAGACGCTCTTGGATCTGCACTAAGTTTATTTTCAGCAAATATCATATCTAAGAGCAACTCACATTTTTAGTACTTGATTGCAGGAAAGATGATTACTGGAAACTTTCTCGAGGTGCTTATTTGTTTATGCTCATTGGCCTGGTTTTGCTGCTGGGTGCAATCTCAGCTGTTATCGTTATAGTTGAGCCATGGACGGTGAGACAGCATTACAGGAAGTTTATATTTTGCAGCATAGGTTATTTTTTAGTCAGCTAACACGCTTATCTCTACTCCTACAGATTGGTGCAGCGTTCCTTTTAGTTGTTCTTCTTCTGGTCTTGGCCATTGGCGCCGTTCACTACTGGGCTTCGAACAATTTTTACCTGACGCGGTTTCAGATGCTATTTGTATGTTTCCTTGCATTTCTTTTGGCTTTGGCAGCATTCCTTGTTGGTTGGTTTCAAGGTAAAAGCATTTTTTTCCTCACCGACCCTGAACCTAATAGCTGCAAAAACTGAATTCTCTCACTAGTTTCATGTAATTAAATTTCTCGTTTATTTAAAATCTATCTGTTGAAGGTGTGCGACATTTTTAAAATTTATTTGCACTTTTCAGATAAAGCTTTTGTGGGAGCATCTGTTGGTTACTTCTCGTTTCTTTTCCTGTTGGCTGGAAGGGCTCTAACTGTGAGTTCCATCTGACCACATTAAAAAAGTACCAGGCTCGAGATGCCACTTTAACTTGAGAGTTCGCTGTGAATAGAACTATTCATCTGTCTCAACTATATTATCTCTCCCATATATATTATATTTATATTGTTTATTTATTTGTTTAGTGGCGTGGACTTGCAGGTGCTTCTTTCTCCTCCTATAGTGGTTTATTCTCCAAGAGTATTGCCAGTATATATTTATGATGCTCATGCAGACTGTGGAAAAAATGTCAGGTTTGTTAAGTTCCTTTGTTGCTCTGAAATTTCTTTCTTTCTTTCAATTTTCTTAAAAGCATAATTTCTAAGATTAATGTTCAATCATACTGTTCAGTGCTGCATTTCTTGTGCTTTATGGGATTGCATTGGCAATTGAAGGATGGGGGGTTGTTGCCAGCTTGAAAATTTACCCACCTTTTGCTGGAGCTGCTGTATCAGCTATTACACTTGTTGTGGCCTTTGGCTTTGCCGTATCACGTTCATGCTTAACTCTAGAGGTTCTATATTTAATCTTCACTCATAATATATCATTTGAATTACATAGCAATGACACATATTAATACGCTTTGGAGCATGTCTTGAATCTACAATCTCTTTAATCAATATTCTGCATGCATTTTTTTGACTTAGATGGTGGAAGATGCTGTTCACTTCCTTAATAAGGAAACTGTAGTGGAGGCAATTGCTAGATCGGCGACCAAGGTGAGTCCATTTCGGTTGCTTTTAGTTTCCCTTACAGGTTGTCTTTGATGAGGTTTCCATGTTAGATGATGTTTGTTTCACCACTATTTTTTCTTACTTCTCAATTTCTCATAAATAAAGATAGACCTGTAAAATTTGCTGTTTTCAATGTCAGACCATTTGATTCTTGAGCAGGAATCATGGATGTCCTTACATATCCAGTGTAGTTAACTATGTTAAAGCCTCTCTCCCTCTCCTTTCAAAATAATTAAATATGTAAAGAGATCATTACAATAACTACCCTTGAGGTTTGACTTAATTACAACTAAACCTACGCTAACTTTGTAAAATATTTGATGAAATGGATCAACATAAGATCCTAAGACAGAAATCACTTGAACATTACCTTTTAGGTGCTTATCCATTCACGTGAAAGCTCGATCTTTTCTGGTTGTCTAATTAATAAACGTGTCTCGTTCTAAAATTTCATTCACGTTCAATACAGACACGGAATGCTTTATCTGGGACATACTCGGCCCCTCAAAGGTCAGCCAGTTCAGCTGCACTTTTAGTTGGCGACCCAACTGTTGCACGTGACAGGGCGGGAAACTTTGTGCTTCCTCGGGCTGATGTAATGAAATTAAGAGATCGTTTGCGAAATGAAGAGCTGGCTGCAGGGTCCTTCTTCTCAAGATTGAGAAATTGGAGAATGTTGCGGAAGGAGGTTCCCGGTGATGTAGGTCACAGGAGAGAAATGTGTGCCCATGCTAGAATTCTAGCCCTGGAAGAAGCTATTGACACTGAATGGGTTTACATGTGGGATAAGTTTGGTGGGTATTTACTTCTTTTGCTTGGTTTAACTGCCAAGGCGGAGAGGGTGCAGGTAAATACGAGCGATCTGCCCGCTTTGGGTCTTTACTCTTTTTCCCCCCCTTTTCTTTGTACGTGCTGTTAATTTTTTTTTTTTTTCGTTTCGTGTTTGTCCAGGATGAGGTTCGCTTGAGACTCTTCTTAGATAGCATCGGTTTTTCTGATCTAAGTGCAAGAAAAATTAAGAAATGGATGCCTGAGGATCGCAGACAATTTGAAATTATACAGGAGAGGTTAGAAAGTTAACAAATTGAGTTAATTACGAAAATAATTTTACTTCTTCATATTTTCATAATTCTAGCTCAACCTTCAAACATTTGCTTTTAACTTTCGATTTTTTTCCAAAAAATAACTTCCAGCTACCTTTCTCGCACGAAACATACGTATTTGGGTGGAAAAGTCATCTCGGAATCCATATTTGATAAAAAGAGTAAAATTTTGAATACTTAATTGCCAAAAAAATTGCCGGAAGCCATCATCATCATCATCATCATTATCATGAAGTGCACCTTAATCCCGATTATGTTGGGGTCGGTGGCTGTTGATTATAGTGTCAATTGATTGTCTAAAATTAGTAACACTATAAATTCATGCAATGAGCAAAGTGGCAAATTTTACCCCGGATGCCCTTCCTCTCGCACCCTTCATACGAAGGAGAAAAGATTGTAGACTGCAGAACTCCTGCTGGTATGAAATCTACAACTAGCAGGCACAACCCTCACCACCCGGCTAAATCAACTCGATAGAAAATGGCCAGAAGCCATTTTTGAAAAAAAAAAAATCATTGGAAGTTTGAGTGTTTAATTGCAAAAGTGAATCTTATAAAATTAACAAATGGAACTTCAGCATGCCACATAAGCATTTTGGCCGAGAAAAATCACCGGAGGCCAACTTTTGAAGAACAAAAATGAAATAGAGTATAAAATTGCAAATGTTTAAAGGTTGAGTTATAATTGGCGCTAATGTGCAAAGTTTTTGTATTTGTTGATAAGTAACTCTGAAAAGTTTTTACTGAGCAAAAAAAAAACTCTGAAAAGTTTAAGGCTTTAGCATTTTCAACTGCTTTTTCCTGTTATTTTCGTAACATTGTGTTGATACTTGTAGCTACATACGAGAGAAGGAGATGGAAGAGGAAGCTTTGATGCAGAGACGTGAAGAGGAAGGTAGGGGTAAGGAAAGGAGAAAAGCTCTTCTCGAGAAGGAGGAACGCAAATGGAAAGAGATTGAGGCTTCTCTCATATCATCCATCCCTAATGCTGGCAGCAGGGAGGCAACAGCCATGGCAGCTGCTGTTCGTGCAGTTGGAGGTGATTCAGTTCTTGATGATTCATTTGCACGAGAGAGGGTGTCAAACATTGCTCGTAGAATACGTGCGACTCAATTATCTCGACGGGCACTGCAGGTTACTATTTTCAACTTTAAAATGTTTTTATAGAGGGGCTAGCCGTAATATTTTTATAGTTGTCAAGTGGATTTTTTTTTTTTTTTTTTTTTTTTTTTGCGTTAAGGAAAAGGGTAAATATTGGACAAGTTGAAATCTCAGTGGTATTTTTTTTTTAAGATTTTAAAGTTAGCTGTTCTTTCTTTCTGTGTAATTAGGTCAAACCTCAAGGGTACATCGTAATGATCCCCAAGTCTTTCTTAACTTGTGTAGATTGATCATGCCACATTTTTCCTCTCTTTGAACTTCTGAATTGTTACAGACTGGACTTGCTGGTGCTGTGTGTGTTCTTGATGATGAGCCCACAACAAGTGGCAGGCTCTGTGGCGCAATTGATCCTAGTTTATGTCAGAGCCAGAAAGTCAGCTTCTCAGTTGCTGTGATGATCCAACCTGAGTCTGGGCCAGTATGTCTATTGGGCACTGAATTTCAGCGAAAAGTCTGCTGGGAAATTCTTGTTGCTGGTTCTGAACAGGGTATTGAGGCTGGACAAGTTGGCATTCGTTTAATAACAAAAGGGGATAGACAGACTACTGTTGCAAAGGAATGGAGTATAAGTTCGTCCAGCATTGCAGATGGAAGGTTTGTAGCCTTCTTTTTCGTGTCAACACTGTAGTCTGCACTTTGAAGTTTGATAGCTGTATCTATTTTCTTTTCACGTTATTTTTGCTATTTTTATTGTTTAAAACTATCCTCCTTTTACTTTGGGATAACTAAAAAAACCACCCTTGAGCTTTTGTCAAATTACAAATAATCCCACCTAACTCCGAAAGTTACAAAAGCCACATTTGAGATTGCACTCACCTTACATTTTGCACTGTTGTTAGTGGAGCTAACAAAAATTGCTGTCATCGTCAAATATTTCTATACATGGCCAGCTTTTTGTATTTACATTCCTCATTTTTTCTAAATATCACAATTAGCCAGACGAAAAGTTGGAGCTATTTTTTAGTATTTCGAAAAGTTGAGGGTTGTAAATGTAAACATTTATTACTGTCAGCAAATTCCATAAGGTAAAGTACCAGTTGTCCAAAAATGTAAGACGGAACCAAACCTCAAGGGTGATTTTTGTAATTTTCAGAGTTAATCAGGTTCTTGTTGTAAACAAACCTTAGGGGTAATTTTTGTAATTATTCCCTTTATTTTTAAGCCCGACAGGTTTCAGGGAGCTTCATGTTTCTCAAACAATTGTCTTGCAGATGGCATATTATTACAATGACTATCGATGCTGATTTAGGTGAGGCAACTTGCTTCATCGATGGAGGTTATGATGGCTATCAGACAGGACTTCCGCTTAACGTGGGCCATGGCATATGGGAACAAGGCACGGATGTTTGGATTGGGGTTAGACCACCAATGGATTTGGATGCATTTGGGAGGTCAGACAGCGAAGGAATCGAATCAAAGATGCATGTAATGGATGTTTTCCTTTGGGGAAGGTGCTTAAATGAAGATGAAATCGCTTCGCTTCCGTCCGCCATTGGTTCTGGAGATCACGACTTGATTGACCATCCCGATGATAATTGGCAGTGGACAGATTCTCCTCCGAGGGTTTGTGCCCTTCTTTTTTCTTCCCTTTAATGGGATAATTGCAAAGAACTACCTACTTAAAGTATTATATAACACTCCCTTAAGGTTTGTACTTATCTAACAAATAGCCCCCTCCCCACCCACCCCAGGGTGCATTTGTGAAAAAAGAAACAAATGTGAAGGGTTAAAATAACACTTAAAGTATTATATAACACTCCCTTAAGGTATTTTTAGTTCTGAATGCTACCAGTGTTTATTTTGCAATTAGACTAAACCTTAGGGTTAAAATTAACCCTTAATTGCTGCATAAGTATAATTGTTCTATTCTGTTAGGGATAATTAGGGGGAAAAAGTGGTTTGGGCTAATGTGACCCCCACCCCCACCCCCCCCAAAAAAAAACAAAAAAAAGTTTTTGCCCTGATGTTTAATTGTGTATTACACTATACTAAAACATTTCAAAGACCCTTGGATTTGGACAGAATCAATCCTTTTTGGGTTTACTGTAATTTTTAATAGCCTCGGGGTCGTCGTTGTAATTGGCCCTTTCTGTTATGAACCTATCAGGTAATTATTGTTTTGTCTGTCTAACATAGGTTGAGGACTGGGAAAGCGATCCTGCCGAGGTTGATCTATACGACAGAGATGAGGTAGAATGGGATGGGCAGTATTCAAGTGGGAGAAAGAGAAGAATGGACCGTGAAGGAATTATTCTGGATGTGGATTCTTTCACTAGAAGGTTAAGGAAACCTAGGATTGAGACTCAGGAAGAAATTAATCAGCGTATGCGCTCCGTAGAGTTAGCTGTTAAGGAAGCATTATTGGCAAGAGGAGAGCCGCAGTTTACTGATCAAGAGTTCCCGCCTAGTGACCGTTCATTGTTCGTCGATCCCAACAACCCACCATTAAAGTTACAGGTGACTATTGCCCTAAAATTTACTGCTGAGTAATTGGTGTTTACTATTTTTCTTATTTTGGGTTATCTGTGAAATGCTTAACTTGGATTGGTGTATATATCATAGGTTGTTTCCGAATGGATGAGACCCGATGAAATTGTCAAAGAGAAGCATTTAAGTTCTAGTCCGTGCTTATTTTCTGGAACAGCAAATCCTTCTGATGTTTGTCAGGTACTGTCTAGCTTGCATGTTATTGCTGTGTGTATTTATATAGTGGTATAATACGTCCTCTGTATTGCTTATCACTGTGCCTACTGCTCTAAAGTTTAACTTGAACAGGGCCGGTTGGGTGATTGTTGGTTTTTGAGTGCGGTTGCCGTCCTGACTGAGGTTTCACGAATATCTGAAGTTATTATTACTCCGGACTATAATGAAGAAGGAATTTATACAGTTCGCTTTTGCATTCAGGTTGGTCGGATTTTCAGGTCATATTTTATTTTCTAAATTATTTGTAATGATCAAATTTTCTGTGACCTGAAATTGTTCCGTGAAATCATACACGAATTACTTTTTGCCGCTGTTTAAGTATTGATTTTTATGTTGCAGCAGCTGTGTGTTTGTGTGTGAGAGAAATGATTTTACTCAAATTAGTACTATTTTCGCACTTTTATATCTTTTCTTTGGGTGATTTTGTGCTGATATTAGGGGGAATGGGTTCCTGTTGTGGTCGATGATTGGATCCCATGCGAGTCAGCTGGCAAACCTGCATTTGCAACCAGCAAACAGGGGAATGAATTATGGGTCTCTATACTTGAAAAGGCATATGCTAAGCTTCACGGATCATACGAAGCATTGGAAGGTGGGCTTGTACAAGATGCTCTTGTGGACCTAACTGGAGGTGCTGGTGAGGAGATCGACATGAGGAGCGCTCAATCTCAAATCGATCTTGCTAGTGGAAGACTATGGTCTCAAATATTACGTTTTAAACAAGAAGGTTTCTTGCTTGGTGCTGGTAGCCCATCCGGTTCAGACGTGCATGTTTCTTCTTGTGGTATTGTGCAAGGCCACGCTTACTCTATATTGCAGGTACGTCGATCTAGGGTTTGTAGTTTTTAAGAGAGTGTTTGCAAACATTCTAAATAAATAAATAATTGATGTATGGCTTTTGATTTAAAAAAAAGTAGTTCTCGCTGATGCCAAATGTCAAATTATGCGTCTGAGTTTGCATAATTTAATGGCTTAACAAACTTGGCTGCATAATTACAAGGGGCTAGCACTTTTTAGTTCTGTAAATATTCGAAATAGCAATTTTGATGCATAAGTTCTGAATTTTGGTACTACACGTTTCAAGTTGGTGCAATTTAGTTCTAAAATGTCCTTAAATGCCAACATATCCAAAAATGCCTTATTAAATTTGTAAGAGTGACGTTACTATGTTATAGATGTCAAGGACCGAAATTGCTGCATCAAGAAGTTATTAATTACTGAAATTGTAGTTTTGCCTTTTTTCTTGATAAAAATCTAATATAGTGCTTTAGAATTCAGATTGTGATTGTGGTTTGGTTTTTGCGCTAATAAAAACACTTCTAAACTTAATTCACAAAATACTCTTTTCCAAATCTATTGCAAATACTATCAACTTGAGATTATTGACAAATTTTCACTTCTATTACAGTAATTTACTTTGTTTTTTTAACTCGCGAGTCTCTAAAACACAACTAATGAGACTTTGTTGATCTAGAACCGAAGTTGCTGCATCAAGAAGTTAATAAGAACTGAAATTGCCGAAGAATTTCAGGACTAAAATTGTAGTTTTGCCTTTTTTTTTTGCTAGAAATCTAATATAGTGCTTTAGATTTCAGATTATGATTATGGTTTGATCTTCACGCTAATAAAAGCACTTTTACAACTTATTCACAAAATACCCTTTTCAACTTACTCGACCTTTAGCTTCTATTTGCAAATACTATGAACTTGAGATTTAACAATTTTCTAAAACACGAGTTTCTAAAACACAACTAAAGAAACATTGTTGATCTTCATATATTTTATAATTGCTCAGGTGCGCGATGTAGATGGTCATAGGCTTGTTCAGATCAGAAATCCTTGGGCAAACGAGGTTGAGTGGAATGGCCCTTGGTCTGATTCATCACCTGAATGGACGGATAGGATGAAGCACAAGCTCAAGCATACACCACAGGTAAAACTTAATTCATAGTCACTCTACTTTTTTCTTTTTACAGTATGAGTTTGGATGAATCAACTGGCAGTAGCATCAAATACCCACGCCCTTTTTAATTTTATGGGAAAAAAAATCTTGGATTTCATTCTGAAACGTCTAATGCTGGAAATTTGAAACAGGCGAAAGATGGTATATTTTGGATGTCGTGGCAAGATTTTCAAATACATTTCAGGTCGATATATGTCTGCCGTGTCTACCCACCAGAAATGCGTTATTCTGTTCACAGTCAGTGGCGTGGGTGCAGTGCTGGAGGCTGCCAAGACTATGAAACTTGGCATCAAAACCCCCAATTTCGATTGAGGGCCATTGGGACGGATGCATCATTACCTATTCATGTATTCATTACCTTAACTCAGGTATGAAATGGGTTAATTACAGAGTATACCATTGAGTTCTGTCTAATTATTGTGAGAAACCTCTGCTATCTTATAAAATTAGAAATGCCCCGTCATTTGAAATATTTACAAAGGGATAGGAGAGTTACAAAAAGAACCCCTGAATTTTGGGGTTTTTACAAAAGAGCCCATCTAACTTTGAAAGTTACAAAAAACACCTTGAGGTTTGGTTGTCTTACATTTTGGCCGAACCATCAGTTCACCTGACGTGATCGAATATTATAGAGATCACCCCTAAACTTTTCAAGATATTAAAATTGCTCCATCTTTTTGTATGTCTATTTTTAGTATTTAGAAAAATAGAGGGATATATGTGTAAAATGCATGACAAAAAAGTTGAGGCTATTTTTAGTATCTAAAAAGATGAGTGATGTGGTTGTAAAGAAATTTGACAACGTCAAAAATTCCGGTAGCTCTGCTATTGTCAGCTGCAAGTTCAATGTAAGATGAATGAAATTTGAAGGGTGTTTCTAGTACTTCTCAAAGTTGGCCTTTTTTTTCTTGGTAATGATCCCTTGTACATAAATGCGAATCATAAGAGGGTGGTATATAATTCCTGAAGGGGGTATTTGTAACTTTTAGAGAGATTTTCTTAATTAGAATAAACCTTGGGGGTAGTTTTTGTATAAATTGTAAAACTTAATGGTGTTAATTAGTTGTGTACCTTTTGTTCTAATGCCACACCAATATTATCTATAGGGCGTGAGCTTCTCGAGAACAACAGCTGGTTTTCGGAATTACCAGTCGAGCCATGATTCCATGATGTTCTACATAGGAATGAGGATTCTCAAGACCCGAGGTCGTCGTGCTGCCTACAACATTTACTTGCACGAATCAGTTGGCGGAACCGATTATGTCAATTCTCGGGAAATATCGTGTGAAATGGTCCTAGATCCTGATCCTAAGGGGTACACTATAGTCCCGACCACGATCCACCCTGGAGAAGAAGCACCTTTTGTTCTCTCTGTATTCACCAAATCGTCGGTTACCCTTGAAGCTTTGTAGCATTACCTCGAGAAGGACTGTACCTTGATTTCGTGCGCCTTGGCCATTTATTTGTGCCTGCCGGTCAGTCGGACAGGTGACGAAGTTGATGAATTAGTCTGAAAAAGGTAAATTTGTTATGCTGGACTAGTTTGATGATTTTACGTTTTGAGATAATAACGAATACTACCCTACCCTTGAGGTTTAGCTTATTTACCAAAAAAAAACCCTATTAATTTCCAAAAGAAGAGAAAAAGAATGAATCAACAAAATTATCCTCGATGTTTAGCCTAATTACGGGAAGCCCCAAGTGTGTTTGAAAATTAAAAGAAAAATAACTCGAGATCCGACTTTGTATTAAACCTTCAGAATTTGGAAGTATTCTGTTTTTTTTCCCTCTACCATAGTTCATTAGTGTTGCATCAAGAATCCCAACTCAGATTATTGTACTGATTTCGCAGGTAATCGATCATCATCTTCCAGATGGGCTCCATCTGTTAAGACGCTGTGAGGGCAGGACCGCGCACATCAATAGTTGAGCAGCTTATCGTCATTCTTTTTGATCATATATCGGTGAGGCCTTCACCTCTGAGGGGGCTCTCGGGGGAGAAAATGTGTACATGCGTTAGATGATGTAAGAATAGAGGACATCACATTGCCTTGTAAATGAACGAGCGGTAGGTGCAGAAGGGTTCAAAGGAATAGGATAATTAGTTAGGGTATATAACGTTGTCTGGTAGAGAAACTACAGAATGACAATTGTGGCTGGGGCATATTTGAAACTTCAGCTGCAAATTTTGAATCTTTGGGTAGGTGGGAATTAGGTCTACAAACGAGTCGAGTCGAGCATTCACCTTATCGAGCAGAAGGGTTCAAGAACAATATTGTTCGAGCTCTACTCGATAAAGAACTAACACCATGCTCGATATTGACATGAGAAGGTTCGATTTAGTGATGCTCGAGAAAAAAAACTGGAAGTCGAAAACTTGAGGTATTGTCTTACATAATATTATAATATTATCGACCTAAGATCTACTTTCAAAATTCATGTATAATCGAGCAGCTTGTCTCTAGCAAAGTGCTCGAGCTCGATTCATTATGTGAGATCCACTAACCGAGCAGCTCGATGTCGAGTTGCTTGCGACCTCTCATGAACCCCTCGACTCGTTTGCAATTTCAGTGGAACTCGAATCTCGGACCTCTGATATGAACTTGAAAGTCGTAACCACTCGACCACTACTTGATTCTTGTGTTAATCTTCTGTAATATGCTTAATCAATTTGACCTATAATGATGTTCATGCAGTGAATAAGGTTAATTAAAAATGTTGCTTGAAAATTTGTATTTTCAAAATAATTACTTATTATTTTCTAATCTAAGATGTATCAATTCAGACGATAGGTTTTTCATTTTTCAACTCCTTTACATCGTGATCATTACCACCAGACAATTACGTTTATATAATTTTATTCTTCAATACAATTGAGCGAATCTCAACCAGTAAAACTTTTCTTATTGATTGAACCGTAATAGAGGATTTTTCGTATTGTCTCTCTCTCTCTCTCTCTCTTCTCTTTTGTATCGTTCCATGTAGAATAAAGTGTGGAACACGAAAAATGAGCGACCGGGATTAAATTTGGGTCAATTTTTGGGTTGAACTTTGGGATGTGTAGCATGGTTGATTTTTTTATACTCACGGAATGAGCCTTTCGGCCTGATACACATACCGAAGGATGCCCCAACGAGGCAGGACACCTTCATTACTCGGAACACTGATTGGTTTCCTCTTGTGTTGGGCTCATTAGAAAGATGGTGATAGTCCCCGACCAGTTGTGTCTATCCGCCTGCGATTCCCTTTATTGTCAAGTATGTATGATTCAGCCATGCCGAAGCGTCTAGGGCTAACGTCTTATGACTATTGCCACTGTTAATTTTCCCCACAAGCAGGTATCCAGTCGTAATAATACTCGTCGCAGCGCAAAGACGTGAATGATAATTCAAGAAGCACCTCATAACATCCTCCCCACTGGATTGTGGGGATGTTCCCGGGCACACCGCGCTCGTATGGAGTCCTCTGGCTCGGAAGGATGTCATCATACGCGTTCTCAAGTGGGACATAATACCTTGATGTTTACATAATATCACCCCCAAAATATACAAAAGGAAGAGAAATAAAAGAAAAGTAGAAGTGTAAAAGAAGTACTAAATATCACAATAGCTACACCTGAAATTTAACTCAATTAGAGAACACCCTTCATCTTTCGAAATTATCATCAATATCAAAGGTATTAACTGTTGAACCCACACCACGTCTTTAAATAGAAAACAACAATAGAATTTAGATTTAAAATGAACGCACACCCATATTCCTGTCACACATTGTACTTTCCATTCATTTCAACATGAAGAGTCATTTGTCCAGGGGCGTCATTTTCGACTATTTCACCTCGGGACGTCATATTCGACTCGTTCGCCCTGAGATGTTATTTTCGACCTGTTCCGCCACGATAGTTACTTTCGGCCTCCTTTTGCCTCTGGATGTCATTTTCAACGTGTTTTGTCTCGGGACTATATTTTCGACTAGTTTCACCCCAATATGATATTTTCGTCCCGTTTCGTCGTAGGATGTTATTTTCTACCCGCCAGGACGTAAACTACCCTCTCTTTCGCCCCAACACTTCAATTTCCATTGTTTTCGTCCCAGTACGATATTTTCGAGCCGTTTCGTACTCGGGCGTCATTTTCGACCAATTTGGCCGCGGGATAATATTTTCGACCCATTTTGCCACGGGATATTATTTTCAACTTGTTCCACAGCAGAACGTCATTTTCAACTACTTTTTTCCCGAGGCGTCATTTTCGACAGGACCGTCATTTTCGACCAGTTTCGCCTCAAGACTATATTTTTGACCGTTTCACTCGGAGACGTTATTACGACTTGTTTCCTTCCTGGACAAAAACAATGGAAAATAATGTTTCAGGCGGAACATACCCGAGGCAAAAATAATCAAAAATAGCCTCCCATGACGAAATGAGTCGAAAATGACATCGGGGCAAAACGGTCGAAAATAATGCTTCCGAAAGAAAGAGTCGAAATCATGTCCCGTGGAGAAAATTGTCGAAAATGACATTTCGAGACAAAAACAGTCGAAAATGATGTTTCGGGTGAAACGGGAGGAAGAAGACGTCCCGAGGAAAACGGGTCGAAAATAATGTCTCATGACAAAACTAATCGAAAATGTCATCCTCAGGAGCTGATCGAAAATATCGTCCCGAGGCAAAACGGGTCGAAAATAATATTCACCTGGCAAAACAGATCGAAAGTATATCATCCGGTGGTGAAACTGTCGAACATGACATCCAAAAGACGAAACATGTCCAAATAACGCCCCAGGACGAAATGGATCAAAAATAATCTCATGTCGAAAGTTGAAATTATCATCCCGGGACAAAATGGGTCAAAATGACGACCCAGGACAAAAAGATCGAAAATGACGTCTGAGACAAAACGGGCCAAAAATGACATGCCGGGACCAAATGAGTCGAAAAATAACATCTTATGACGAAATGGGTTGAAAATATCATCTCGGAGCGAAGCTGGTCGAAAATGTCATCCCGGGTCGAAAATAACGTCCCAAGTCGAAGCAGATTGAAAATAACGTCCAAAGGGCGAAGTGGTCGAAATGTCGTCCCAGTAGCGAAACGGGCCAAAATGTTGCCCGAAAAATGGGTTGAAAATGACGTATCGGGATGAAAATAGTCAAAAATGAGCGAAACGGACCGAAAATATCAGCTCGAGGCGAAATGGATCGAAAATAACGTGGAGCAAAGCATGACGAGAATGACATTCCGAGGTGAAACAGGTCGAATGTAATGTCCCGCGGTGAAACGGGTAGAAAATATCGTCCATGGACAAAACAGTCAAAAATGATATTCCAGGACGGTACGGGTCGAAAATATTATTCCGGAGCAGAAACGGTCGAAAATAACGTCTCATAAGGAAACAAGTCGAAAATAATGTCCCGGGGCCAAATTGGTCGAAAATAATATCCCGGGGCAAAAATAATCGAAAATGACGTCCCAGAGCGAAAATGATCGAGAATAATATTGTGTAATGCGACTGGTCGACAATAGTAGTAATATGGTATTTTTTACGAGGTACATTAATTTATTAAAATATGAATAGTTTGAGTATAAAGATGAATAATATTCGAATGCAAAAATTTTCCACTTAAATTGAGAATGGGAATAATATCATCGGTAAAATTGGTTACAATAGGAGAGATGATGTTGTTCAGAAACTTATTAGGGGTTGGCATTGCCATGTAGCACTGCAATCCATACCACACTCTCCAATCAATCCTCTTATGCCACCTCATTCCCTTGCCTTTTCATACCACACTCCCTTATTTTGTTGGCATTGCCATGTAGCACTGCAATCCATACCACATACACTTTTTTTTTTAAAAAAACTAAAATTTCATTAAAATTAACATTACATAATATTACTAAAAACATAAAAACATTACATAAAAAACATAAAAACTAATAAAACATAAAAAACATAAAAAACATACTACTCGTCTTCATCGTCCGCCTCGAGGTATGGTAACTCTTGAGCGTGAATATGCTTCGTAAGATCAAATCGAAGGCGAAAATGTGTTTCCTCGTGTCGTATCTCTTCCAACGCTTCCTCGACTAACACCGGTTGGATCGGGGGATCCCGAATATGAACTGGCGAGATTGCATTACCAGCGTCATGTATGATCATGTTGTGCAATATCACACACGTATACACTAGGTTTCTAATTCTGTCTACTGTGTGTTGCCGTAAGGGTCGACTCAATATACCCCATTTGCCCTTGAGAACACCAAATGCCCGTTCAACATCCTTTCGAGCCGACTCTTGTACTTTCTTGAACTTTTTCTCTTTCGGGTCGGTCGGATATTTGAACGCTTTAACAAAAGTAGACCATGAAGGATATATGCCATCAGTTAGATAGTAGCCATGCTTGTACGTACGTCCGTTCACAATAAATGGGCACTTAGGTGCCGTACCATTACGCTCGGTGAGGAATAGCGGAGATTGCATCAAAACATTAATATCATTGTTTGAACCTGGCGGTCCAGCCGCTGCCTCCATCATAATCATGGGGTATTGATAATCACCCCTTTTATATTGACCCCTCAATTCGTTTGGACACTGCCTCCAAACGAAATGTGTACAATCTAGGATACCGATCATACCCGGAATGTGATGTCTCTCTTTGTGTGCTTCGTACAAACGTGCAATATCACGACTTATTGGCCTACGTAGGAAATCTCGACCATATAACTCAACAATAGCGTCACAAAAAAATTGAAGGCATTCACGTGACGTTCTTTGTGCCATTTCTAAATACTCGTCGAACTCATCCGGTGGATTACCGGTTGCGAGTTGTCTAATGGCAGACGTACATTTTTGTAAGGGTGTGAAACTTTTTTTCAATCTACCATCATAACCCTCTTGAAAATACTCGTATCTAGACTCAAGATCATGTGCAATTTTTAAAAATAGATGTTTAGGCATACGATACCTATCTTCAAAAAATTGGGCGTCGAAAATCGGAGGGTCGGCGAAATAATCATGATGCAATCTTTCTGAAGCTTTGATCCTATTGCGGTTGACAAATTTTCGTTTCGACTTTGCCGTATCGTCTTCCTCAGCTTCCTCAATCGCGTTCACAAAAACGTCGAGACTACTATCGTTCGACCACTCAAACGGCTCATCCAAGAATACAGTGGAACCAATTCTTTTATCCATATATGATTTTTAGTGTGAAAAATGAGTTGGGATTTTTTTATTGTTAAAAATATAAAATGTTTGTTTGTTTGTTGTTTGAAAATGAATTGTTTGTTGTTTGAAGATGGATATTTAAAAAAAAAAAAAAAAAAATAGGACCGTTGGAGGCCTCCAACGGCTACAAACGAGGCTCCCCTTCACCTCTTCTCGTGCGGCAATCAATACCGTGGCTCCCATACCGCGAGGTCGGCGGCGGTGTTACCGTGCGGTATGGGTTCCATACCGTGGCCATCTAGCGTACAATGCCAACCCCCTTAATGAAATTCTTAAGGACATCGAACATAAAATTTGACAGGTGCAATGCGGTATTACTTGTGATTCAATAACATACATACATACATACATACATACATATATACGCACGTCGTGCTGGGACGATAATTCCGTCCGAACACTGAAAACATACATACCACCCCTGCTCCGTTTCCGACTTTGGTTATTTACCTGGCTTCGGTTGTTTGCAGCTTCATTTGTATGGTGTCCTATTTAGGTCTTGTGTACGTACCTTGGTGCAATATTTCTTTTGAGATCTCTCATTATTAGCAGGTAATTCTATGTAACAATTTAAGAAATAAAATAAATAAACTCACATGGGAATATGAAGCTGTACTCATTTAAACATAACAATATTTTTTTCCCCTCAAATTTTTGATACCTAAATTATTAGTTATAACCTTTATTCGAATATATTCGTGTTACTTATTTACATCTGATTCACCTATTTTAGGTGACTCGGATGTACTCAAATAGCTGATATGGGATGTAATTGGGTAACATGAATAAGTGATTCAAATGTATATTGGGTGACTCGAATATGCGACTCGAATGCATTTTGGGTGATTCGGATGTAATTAGGTGACTGGAATATATTTGTGTTACTCGAATAGGTGAGTCGAATGTATTACTTGAATGTCTTTGACAATTTTGGAATTAGAAGAGTAGTTGTTAGCGTGAGAGTGAAAAAGGAATTATCCTATATTTAAATGGATGGATACTATATAATTTTTCCCATAAATTCAGTTTAAGTAAACTTTATTTTTAATTAATTATAAGAAAAATTATCTTATTTTTGGCCTGAATGTGACAGGGGATCAATGGATATGGATAGTAGTACAAAACAAGATTGTGTTGTTGGAGAGGAAGAAGCAATTTGGGTAGTGAAATTACTTTGCCTTATCTAAATGAATTTCTTACATTGATTGAGAGCCCTTTTCTCAGGGGACCCTGCCACCACAATGAAGGTGATTTTTTTTTTTTTTAAATACTCATAATAATATTTATTTTTACTGCCTGAAATTGATAAATATAATTTTTTAAGGTGGTTTTAATTTAAGGTATGAAATATTTGATTTCTAATATTTTTTATGACAGCGGATTCTAGCTGCTTCTAAAATCTACTGTCACTAACCCGTAAATTCTAAAAAAAAAGTGTTTTTCTTTTTGTCTATCAAACAGTATCCAATTTAAATATTCATAAAAAAAGGTGATTGTTTTCGAACTTAAACAATAACAAACGGACCTAAAAGTGGTTTGTGAAAAATAATGACTTTTGAATTCTCAAAAGGAAAAAAGAAAAAGAAATTCCTAGTTGAGTTTCTAGATTACAATGTTTGCTAGTACATACTTTTACAGTCCTCCATTTCATATAGTGTCTTTTTGGTTTTTTTATGTTAACTTAAATTATCTCCCTTCATACTAATGCAAAATATGCTGATCTTAAGTGGCAGTTTCTCATGCTTCGGCTGCCAATTGTCTTCTGCTGGTGCTTCGTGTGCTTATGTGTTAGCTTTTCATGCTCCTGCGGACACATAATCAATCACTGGCATAATCATCATGCATTAATTACGTTATAATTATACCTCAAATAACTCCTACCTACGTTATTAAGTTTTACAAATTAAGAAATATGAATTACGAATAATTAGGAATTGATTATATTTACATAAATATTCACATTTTCATTCGCGGGAATATTATATATCCCCACTAATTAATTAGTTTATATTAGTTAGTCACTATAATTAGGTATATCAATATAAATAATATTAACTGAAATGAAAGATGTTTGGGAGTATTGCAAAAGAAGTGTTGAATATATAATTTAAAAGTACTCGAAGTCCTAATCAATTAAATAAATCGAAATAATCTTATTAAAAAATATTATTGAAAGTGCAGAAATATTGGTTTTAATTATTATTTATAAATAAATCAAAGAAACTATTGGAATAAATCAATTAGTCTATCTTAGTTTTAAATCTTATTTAATTAATATAAAATAACAATATAAATGAAAAACTTATATTTACTAAATTATATAATTACTGCTATTTTGTATTTTTAAAGAGATATTTTTAAATACATAAGCAATTAAATTTGATAATACTATACTAATCCGTAGATTCATCTTTGTACAAAGAGAATTTCATAAAATAAAAATTGATCATTTTAAGTGGTTTTCAAGTATTTTTAATTTTTTTAATTTTAAGAGATTTGTTAATTTATTTACTTTTGAAATCAACTATATATTTTTAAAAGTTTTGGATTTACTTTTGTATTTTAAATTACATCCAAATAATTTATGTAATTTCCTCCTAAAATATGTAAGCAATTTTTTTGATAACAACATATTTATCAGTCGAATGATCTCTAAATAAAAGAGGGTTATAGAGAATAAAAATTTACTATAAATCTTTTTAAAAATATATCTCGATAAATATTTTAATATTTTAATTTTCACTCACTCAAAAAATAGGAAATTCGTGTGAGAAAAGAAGGGAATTATTGTGCCATTGCAAGAATAATTGATTGTGTGAGAGACTTTAGTTTTGTTTATTTTATTTTCTAATATGCTTTGGATGATGCATATTTGCTATATTTCGGTACAATTGCTTCGATAATATTTATTATGTTATACTACACATTTAGGAGTAACGTATTTATTTCACAAATGATATTAAACTCATCAGATAGTAATTAGCATCTAAATTTCAAATACGATAATTTCCACTAATTATGCTTTTCCATAGTTATGCACTCTCTCATGTTGGCGTGCATCTGCCAAGACTCGTATTCAGTCGTTGTTAGGTTTATGTAGCCGTATCAAAGTGAAGAGCACGAAAAACGTCAAAAAAAATTTATTGCGACAAGAATAGTGTAATCGTAAATAGAACAAATGTAATTTGCAAAGAAGTGCTATAAATTTTATGGTGAATGGTTGAGTAATATGTGTTTCTATGTGAATATTTTTATATGTTCCCGTATTTTATACGGGTTGTATACTAGTAGACAATATTTCAAAATATATTAATTTTAAAAAAATTTGCTAGTATACTACCTGTTTTTTTATAATTTTAATATCTGGACTTTCCCGTTTATTAATACGCAACTTGATTATTAATATTTTTAATTTTTTATTTTTTAAAATTATAAAAAAATTAATATTTTGAAAGTATCTTTCGAACTAAATCTAACAAAACATCACATGAATATTTTTTTTAATATGTATAAATTACAAAAAATAATCAAAAGAAAATATATGAATAATATAATAATCAATATGTTGCAATAATGAGCAACATGTGAAGTATATAGACTCCTCCATTTCACATAGTGTCGTTTTGTCGTTTTAGTTCAACTTAAATTATAGACGATCTCTCAAAATATATTAATTTTAAGGGTTTTCTTAAATATGGACCTAATAGTATGAATTTTGTATATTTTTATTATTTTATAAAATAATTTATGATAAATAAGAGTAAATTAGAAGGAGTATCATATCTATTGAAATTCTGCTTTTTTTTTTGTATCACTAAATTGAAATTGCCTTATGACTTGCGGAAAGAGGAGAGAGGTAAGGATATATTAATATTATTAGTTGATAAAAATTGTGTTTTGAAGCCTAAAATGAAAGTTACTCTCTTCATCCCATCGATCTTGAGCATTTGCTTTTCGGCACGGAATTTAAAAAAAGCTGAAAAATAGTGTATAAAGTGATGGTATGAATATATATTATTTAAAATTGTGAGAAATAAATATGTCTTAAAAAGGAATGACCAAGTATCTTGGGACGATCCAAAAAGTTCGGTGGGACGGAGGGAGTATTATTTTTCGGAGAAATAGACCTATTTAATCTGTAGATTTAAGATCATTTGAGGACCAAACTTTTTTTACATACCAAGGGACTAATCTCCACCCTCCATCTTCCCTCCATCTTTATTTGATCTAATGGATGAGATTAATCCCAGCAATTTAAAAAACCCACTTTCATCATTTTTTTTTTCAAATATCAATATCTTTCAAACCGTTAATCGTTAAGTCAAAAAAAATATACCGTCACGACGAGCATTTAATTATCTTTCTATAGATAGGCACTTTGATATATTTTCGAATTTTTTTTCACTTTTTTCACGTTTTTTTTCGTGGCCGAAAAAATCATATATGATATATCATATGTGATATGTAATATCATATATGATATATCACATATGATTTTTTCGGCCACGAAAAAAAAAAGTGAAAAAAGCGAATTTTTTTTTGTCGAAAGTATATCAAAGTGCCCGTCTATAGAAAGATAATTAAATGATTGTCGCGATGGTGCAATTATTTTCGCTTAACGATTAACGGTTTAAGAGATATTTAAATTATAAAAAATGTGTGAAAAATTAAATGTTTTTAATCTCAACCATTAATTTCTTTTTGAATGGATGGTAGGAATGAATCCCTTGATATGTAAGAAAAGTTTGGTATTTAATATAACTCTACTCTAATCTGTATTAATAGGTCATTTCCTCTTAATTATTAGTTACCTTACGTATTAAAACAATTCTCTCAATTTTTGTTTCCAGGTCATAATATCCTTTAGTAAATTAATAATATTTAACAATTTAATCATCAAAAGTACACTTTCTTTTAGTTAAAAGAAAAAAAGAAAAAAGAAAAAATCAATATTGAAGAAAACGTATCAAACAATGAGTCCATCACCAAATCTGGATCGTGGTAACATGCTGGTTGTAATGTCTCATCATAGATGTCTATAAATATTGATCGACTAAGCAATATGTGAGAGTCCGAATCAAAATATGCAGATAGTTCAATTCGTGAACTTGAGCGAGTGGTGTATCTCTCTGCAAGATGAGACTGGTTTGTATTTCCTCTCGGACTTGAAGCCTGGCAAATCCAAGAACAAGGCTATGTTCAAGATACCAAAACGCGCTTTTGTGCGCGGGAATCCCAACTGGAGAGTCGGGGTTTTGAAGGACGGGCAGTTTGCGAATATCTTAATCCATGGATATGACATTGTGAATAAATCTCCTCGGATTATATTCAAAACAGATGAGGGTATTGGAGGAGGGAAGAAGAAGATGCTCCGTATTGAAGGAATTCAACCCAAGCCCATTGACGGCATATTTACTATTTTTACAGTAATCAAGTCTAGCAACCATCTTTCACTTTTTAATCTAGATCACACACTTATCATCAATATCTTTTTTTAATCCCAATCAAACAACTTATCTACCAATCACATCCAATTATTTTTCTAAATACTTCTAAGAATACCCCAAACGACAATCTTACCCGAGATGGAGGTAGTAATAATTAAGAATAACTAAAATGGGGCTTGAATGTAACTAGAAAAGTAAGCAAATATATTTCGAGTATTTGTACAATTTACTACTTTCTCCTGTTTCCCTTAAAACTTGACAGGTGGTCTACTTTTGGTGTTTTTAGGTAAATAACTGGATGTGATAGATTAACATGTTGTGTAAGTAGTGATAGTGAGTAAATGGTAGAGATTAAAATTTAAGATATTGATAGTAAGTGTTTGATGAAGATTAAGTGACGTGATCGTGATTGTTTGATGTGAATATGAGAGTTATAAATGTAACGTTTTCAAAAGGATAAAAAAAATAAACTTTAAACTTTGAGCTGTACGAAAGAATTATGTTTCTAAATAATTTATCTAGCAAAATAAAAGATATTTTCAAGAACACAATTCAAAAATCACAAATATAACAGATAATAGATTTTACGTCGATTTTGCGACTTATTTTTATATTAGTTGCAAAATTGATATAATATATATTGTTGTAGAATGTCAGATTTTTTTACATTGATTGTGAAGTTTATCGTAAAAAGTTCTCATGTTACCTTAATTAGGCAAATCATTGTAAATTTATCACATTTTACCTCGATTGTGTAGTGTTGCTTTTTAGATGTTGAACACTCGAGTGCATTTTCGTGATTGTTATTGAAGTCTCTGCGTGGGCATTTTAGAACATTTTGTATTTGTCGGACTTATCAAAATACTACGTTCTGTTCGGGGCATTAGTGTAATACACCCAAGATATTCAAAGCATATTAGTTGTTATAGCATCGCAAATCCTTCCATAAAGATTTACCAGGCTAGTTAAACACTCATTCATAAAATTTGGACCAATACAATCAACCTAGAAAAAAAAAACGACAATCGAATCGATATGAAACAAGAGAGTATATAATAGTACACCGAATGAATATGTTCTGAAATCTACATGATTCCTCACTACAGTTAGAAATTCCAAATGACATCTCAACAAGGTCTTTCTCCATCCATATTAATTAATGACGCTCAAGACAAAGGATGTAATGTAAGCACTAAAGTTTACATATATATAGGAAAAAGGGGGATAGGTAGGGGCATCAAAATAAAAAAAGTCAAGCACCACAAAATCCACTTCTTATAACTGACATGTAGAAGATCCAGTTGTGAGCTTGTTTACAAGTCTCTTGGCGGAAAAAAAAAAACCTAGGACACGGACGCCAGGGACGAAGCCCAGACCCGGGCATTTCTAGCACCTTTATGAAAATTCCTTGTTTTACACAGCTTTAACTTGCTCCAAATTCTCTCGACATCAATCATATGTAGCACGCGACCAATAAGCTGCCTCGACACTCCAAAAATCCCTATATTCAGATGAGGAATGCATGCTACCCATATTGCCATTAGCCGGGACGTTATCTCCGGGAAGAAATATAGAAGAGCCCTTGATAAGACAAATACTAGTGAGAGTAAGAGATAAGGTTCTCTATATAATATTTCCTTCAATGATGGTCCATTCCACAGGTGAAATACTTTTTCGTCACTCTTCGAATTACATGATGTATCTTGAACCATATCCACTACAGGATCAAGCCCTAAAAAAAAGGAAATGATTCAAGGATGAGAGGGAAACCGGTAATTTTTCAATTCTGAACAAGCATAGGAAGTAAAAATGTCACAGCACTCGAGCATACAAGAACAACAAAAAAGTACATTTCATGTCAAGAGCTTCCGACTATTGATGCATTCTAAGAAATAGAGATTTATATCTAGAGATTCTTAAAAAAGGACGGGCTAATTACCAAAACTACATCTGACGTTCAACCTGAATTAAAAAAAAAACAGTTATTCTCCAAAGTTCAAATACCCCTCCCCCCCGGCATTTGTTTCTCTCTTACAAATTGCCGTTAAGAGGGTACCGTTTGTTGGCTAACAAATCTTAATGGGGTGGTATCTGCAACACTTTAGGGAATTGTAATTCTGAAAAAGACCAGTGTTTTTTTTGTCATTTTGCATGAACTCATTTTCCAGGTCGCTGCAGACCTGACCCCCATGCCCTCAGGTGCACCATTTTACCAGAGACCAGAGGTCAAATGAATCTGAAGGACATATACATGATGCGGCATGCAAATCTAAAACGTTCAGCCGATGCAGCCAGGACTAGAGATGAAGACCTCAAGTAACTAGAGATTAAGCACTCGTCAAAAATCAATAAAGGACATATGAATAAATTCCAGTGGGATTAAAAAATTTATTCAATTAGGGAATACCAAGCATAAATATGCCATGACACTGACTAACGACGCTCTGGAATCCAGGTTCAAGTTAAGGCATGAACTCAATTCAATAACATCACCCAAAAAAAAAAAAAAAATCCTACCTGTAGTACTTATGTAGAAATTTACAAGAGACTGAAGATCTTTTCGACCATGATATCTGATCTGTTTTGTCTGATTTACTATGACTAGCGAGGGTACACTGTGAATCCCATACCGCGAGAAAACACTGCACAAAAATGAAGTTAAATTAGAGGTAAAAATAGAGCTGAATGAAAAAAAACAAGTCACAAACATCCAAAAGTATGCAGGCATGTGTGTGTGTGTGTGTATAGGTCCCAACACATAAGTATTATCTTAATGAGTTACGTCCTCTTAACCAAACTACCACCAAGCCACAGTCTGAAACAAGCACTCTTTAAATTCAAGGGGATGGCATAAAGGAAGTCAGCACGAACCAAAAACACCTACCTTGGTTGGACTGAAGCTTGCTCGACCATTAGATGTTTGATCTGTGGATACATAGAACTGAGAGTATAGAACTTTGATTGAAAGATGCTTGAGAAAGGACACCAAGAGGCATAAAAAAGAACAGCAGTATCTTCATTCTTCCGACTGGAGCTCATAATCCGTTCAAACAATTCATCGTCAACCTTCAATGATATAATCAATGCATGATAAGAATGATTGTATCCTACTGATGAAAAAAAAGAATAGAATGATTGGATCCAACAACATAAACCAACATAGATCAGCTATCGGATAGATTAAAGACATATCCAGATGTCAGAGGAAATCTAAATTCACAAGATAAAATAGAAAATAACACCACTCATGCTGATTAACCCCTGCCATCCATTAGCAATCTAATCGCCGACTATCATCACTGAGGGGTGTAAGTAGATGTTTGTTACTCCGTATAACTTATAAGTTATCAATTGTACAACTTTAACTCCATCATGGTCCTGTACGATTTTATACAAGCTATATTTGTTGATCACAAAAAATCTCTAAAGTTAAGATTATCTGAATCTGTTTGTACACACGTCAGCCCAAATCTTAGAATATTCTATAGGACGAAACTCGTAACTATGAAAAAGTTACATGGCCACGACCTAGCTAACAAAATATCAATAAGCCCTTTTATACAAGTTGGAGCACTCTAAATAGAAGTCCATTATAACAATAATCAATGTTCACATCAGCTTATTTTAGTCGACCTAATCCCTACTGTAAAAGGCTTCTGGTACCGGAGGAATTACCACCTGGGAACGAGTCATATTACAAGATCTAAAATGTTCATGTTTCTTTCTATATAGCAATTTTCAATAGTTAAGAGACCCCAAAAATCGAGTTCACGAAATAAGCCTTTATATCAGTTGACATATGATATGTGAGCTCAAAAAAGAACTAGCAAGCACATGATATAATATAACAATAAGACACCATCCTAAAGCTTCTAACAAAAAACTCGCCGCAAAGAAAACCAAATAATTTATATCACCCAAAATAATAGTATCTCCATACAAGACCCAAATGGAAGAGTAAAACGACAGAAGGAACAAATTAGGGCACATAAAACACCCATGTGATTGGGAAAATTACGAGCGCACATAAAGGATATAATAACTAAAGCATTAAAAAAAAAGAACGAAATCACACAAAGAACACCTGGATTGGAGAAGAACAGCCGGGGGTCGAAACCGGACACTGAGAATTCAGATCGTGAAGAAATGTTCGGAAATAACGTGGACAAGTAGAAGATGAAGACACAGATTGGAACGACGCCGCCGATGCCGATAATATACACATGAATATGCACAGACATCTTCCCATCGGGAATTCCATAGACAAAATCAAGAAGCTTCCTACCTTATTACTCTCCACGAGAATATCCCAATTATTACAATTTTCACTAATTATTAGTAACAAAAGAATTTATTAGGGACAAGAAAAAAGAATGAAACCTAGATATTAAACGTTGCAGAGTCTCTCTCTCTCTCTCTCTCTCTCTCTCTCTCTCTCTCTCTCTCCGGTTTGGTACTAATTATTCTTCTTTCTGGTGATTATTACGACTGGTTAGTAGGCGTGGCCTCCATTTTCGTTTTATCTTTTACTTTCTCGTCAAAATAATAGGTCATCATTTATCTTAAGACTTATTAATGTTTACATCACAAATGGTATTTACATATTCTCTCATTACTAAATAATTTCAAATCAGATTAATATTCACTAGTCATTCAGACCCGTGCGTTGCACACGGGCTCTATCTAATTGGTCATAGTGTAATGTGTGGTATTTATTTTCGTCATTAGGTTTGTAAGTTGTGATGGTATCACAACTTTTGTAAGCATCGCATGAGTTTAAGATGAATGAGTTTAATTAGTTGTTTGGTGACTTTTATATTTAGACCGAGTCATTCGGGCCGTCGTGCACGCAGAACTTAATCTAAATGTTCATAGTGTATTGTTCAACACTAATTTTCGTCATTACATGGGCTGTATATAAGTGTTTATAGCGTAATCATTGGCACTTATTTTCGTCATTATATATCTAAGTTGTGATGGTATCACACCTTTTCTAAGCATGACACACATTTAAAATAGTTTATTGACATTAAAAGAGTATATGTGAAGAGACTTTTTTCAATCTTTACATTTAAAAGAGTCTCTTCACATGTAACTTTTTAATATGTATAAGTTACATACTAAATGTCAAAGGGAGGTTAAACACATACGGTTCTTCAAAATAAATGTAACCCTTATATAAAATCGTAACAAAGTGGATATTCGCTATATTTTGAGATCTAACTTGTGACAATTAATTATTCTTTTGGTTTATCATATCAAATACGGTAGTTCCACATTACTACGCTTAATTAATCGAACTTTATTTTATGCATAAAAACCATTTAAGTTTCAATATTTTTTATTGTTGTGAAAATCGGTCCAATATTGTTAGTATATTTAATTTGTATCAGGTTGCATATATAAATATATTTGAAGACATCAATCTCAACATATAATTTTTCTACTCTTAATAACTAATATAACAATTTCATTTTGCCAAATTTGTTTGTCATTCTACAAATAAAACTAAAATTATATTAAGACAATCAATTAATCTCCATAGTGATATTACTTATTGAGTAAGATTTAAATTTAATTTATAATAGATTATATAAATGGTATATCTATATTGTTTAAACTACATAAATCGTCAAAATGATATTATTTATTATGTAAGATTTAAACTACAGTAAAATTATATAAATGATAAATTCTCAAAATAACATAATCGCTTAATTGCCGATACTAATTGTGGATATGATTACCCGAATCATTAATACGGATTTGTTTTATCTATAGTCTATTGCTTTGCACCATTTATGGATAAAGATGATGGTGAGAAGATATTTTTATTATATACTACCATTTTCAATATGTAACATCGACATAACTTACACAATCATATCAAGTATCAAAGTCACGCAATATTTCAAGACGTTTAATTAAGAAAGTGACATTAACACACCGCAAGACAAAAAACTACATTAAGAGCAAAAATATGAAAATGCACCAACAAAGTGTAGTAATAATTATTGACTAAAAATTGAACTCGTCGCATTATTTTCAATAAACTTACTTGCTAACGAATCAATAGTATTAGCCCATTTATCGGTATTACATGAAGCAAAATATTGCATGTTTAATTTGTAACATATATTAATATGAATGCTAAGTATTCATCCCACCGATGGCCATGGCGTCGTTCTTATTTTTGTTGTTGTTCTTGTTGTTGTTGTCTTTGTCGTTGTTGTTCATTGGCCTTTTTCATGTTTTGTTCTTGATACAATTTTTGTGACTTCTCGATATCTTTCTTTAATGCTTCTTGACGCGCTACAAAAAACAATTAGATATAGTTGATCGTTAGTAACTTAAATACAGTTAATCAATATATTGCATTTTCGAACAAAATAAAAATGTTCGTGCATGTACCACATAATTGATAAGACAACGATGTGTAGGATCTCTTAAACCATTAGAGAAGATGATGTTACTACCAAACCTCCTAAGCACCATCTTTATGTCCTACATTGTTACAGACACAAAACACACGTGAAATTTACATAAAACAATATAAATCAATATGCTAAATAAGCTAGACGATATGATGCTTACTTTACCACCATAATAAGTTGTAGTGTGGAGGAAGTTCTGTTTTGTTGTGTGTGATTTTTGACACATTATATAGTTGATAAAATATTTGTAACTCATGGACGGAAAGGTAAAAAGGCTAACACTAATTGGTGTGTTTAATTTATGCATTCATGGCACCAAACACTTCATCTCCACATTTCACTTTATGTGAATATTCATTGTACACTTAACGAAAGTTGCTTGACATGCCTGGAAATCAATGTGGAATAACAAATATGATACAATCAATTCATCAAGCATTAATCATGACCACTTACATTTATAAGGCTTCTTAAGCTTTATATATATAAGATAGATTGAATAATTATAAATTTATTTAAAAGTAGACGGTGGAGGTGAGAATGAGGTAATTGTTAAAATAATCGTCATGTTAGCAAGTAGTTTGAACAATTACTTCCTCCGTTCTTTAATATTAATCATGTTTGGAAATAAAATTTGTCTCATAATACATGTCATTTTCTATTTTTTATGGAAATTTGTAAAAAAAATTCCAAGAATACCCTTAATTTATTATGGGCTCTTCAACTTCAACATATACAAACACAGGAATTGATATAACTGATTTATTAAATTAATATAATTAATAAGGGCAAATATGGAATTAGCTAATTATCATTAAGTTTTTTTAATATTTGTGTAATTTTGAGACAGGACTAGCATTAAGGGACGGGGGTACAGATTTGTCCAAAAATCAATGCTAGAGGTGAAATTTGGTTGTAGATCTAATTGTTCAAACCGTGGGTACTAATATGTAACTTGACTAAACAATAAGAATTGATAAAAATCGAGTATATGTTTACATTACATCGAGTTTGAAGGCAAACGGACAACAAGCTGCGCCGCTAGACCTTTCTGAATGGCAAAACTAATTCTTTTAAAAACAACCTCAACCGATCTTGGGGCCATAACATTACTATGTGTAACATCCCCAAAACCATATGGGAATATTACACGCCGTAGATCCTTCCCACAAAAATCTACCAGGCTAAACAACACAAAACGACCAAGGAGCTGTCCGGGGCAAATAATACAATGATACGGACTGTTAAGGTCAATTATAAACAACTACACGAACCAGTGAGGTCGTACGACTGACGTAAACAGAAAAGCACAACTCTTACAAAGAATGCCCACGCAGGGGTAAAGATACAAAATAACGGAAGGCGAAATACGACTCTGACGATACGACACAACTCGACTAAACTCCCAACTCTCGATTAGTATCGTAGCCCGTCGCTTCCTATGCCGATCATATGACTGCTCCCCAAACCTGCAAGCATCTGGACACAAAACAGACATCCACCCCCCGATTACTCGGGAGTTAGCAAAATTCCACTATTTTGCTAGTGCATGGATAATACGATACGAAATGCAACAAGTAAATAGCAACCACGAATTTGATACGGAAATCAACTTTCAAAATGTTCCCGAGAAGTTTTAGAATTTCGAACTCAAGCAAGGAAGTATTTGAAAAGAAACTCGTCATCTCGGGGATTTTTAAAATAGAAATTCTTTTGGACCTCAAGTCCCAATTTACAAAACCTTTTCGAAAGTGTTAGGGCCGCAACCCGATTCTTGTTTCAAAACACACTAGTTGAGATATCATAATGGGTCCATGACCCAACTTTAAAACACTAGTCAATCAATCACTGTTACACGATCACTGTTCGTACACATCATGTACCGAACTCCAGAGGCCTCGACGGACCCTACCCGGACCACACGCATTATTCGTACATATCATGTACCGAACTCCAGAGGTCTCGACGGACTCTACCCGGACCACACACGCTGTTCGTACACATCATGTATCGAACTCCAGAGGCCTCGTCAGACCCTACCTGGAACACACACCGTGTTCGTACACATCATGTACCGAACTCCAGAGGCCACGTCAGACCTTACCCGGAACACACACACTATCACGACACAACTCATATTGATCAACTCAACACATTACCACGAGCAACACACGTTATTATCAACATGTCAAACCATTCAACAATACACCGAAATACATATTCAAGTATCAAAACGACACCAATATCATACTCATCACGACACTCAACCATGACCAACCACGCCGACACAAACCATATGATTAACACAATCGACATAATTCCACGACGTTAACCAAGTGAGGATATCATCACTACCATCAATCGTTCACAATAATCAAATCACACGAAGCATATTCACGAAAGTAAACCAATTCATTATAACTCTAACACGAAGTCCCTATTCACAAGACACAAATCGTATAACAAGATACTTGCCTCGATACCACGAGCAACGGAACGGCGAACGGACACGGTCGGATAGCCCTCAAACTTCCAAGAATGACCAATAACTCGACAACTTAATGGATAACTACGAAAATAACATCACCACGAATAAATAACACTAATCGGAATCCGAATCAACTGGGAAAACAACAAGGATCCGAGGGTTTCTTCTAAGAAATCAAGAATCATGATCCGGGTGATAAAAATCGATAAACGGGTTACAAAATCCGAAGATCAAGGCCAAGACAACAAGAATTCCATAAACAATTCATCAACCCCGGATTAAAATCGAAGAATCATGAAGAAACCCCCAAAAATCATACAAGTAGGGTTCTAGGGAAGAAAATACCTTGATTCGATGAAGAACAATGATTAGATGATGATATAATCGACAAGAATCTTCCAAAACGCTTTGGAATTGATTAGAACCGACCAAGAACTCCCCTCCTCGTCTCTCCCGTCCAATAGCCGCCACAGGGAATGAAAAATACGCACAAATGAGGTCTGGCCGAAGCCCAGACCTATATATGGCCGACAGTGTTACGGCCGTAACCGGCAGCCCCTTACGGCTGTAACTCAGTCAACCCCGCTAACGTACGTAACGGTCGAAGCCTTACGTATGTAACGAGCACCCTTTACGGTCGTACTCGGCATAGCCTTACGACCGTAACCAAGTCCCCAGGGCTACTGCCCGAAGTCTGCCGACGCATTAAGGCCGTAACCGGCCAATGCCTTGCGGCCGTAATAGGATGACCCTTACGGACGTAACCGAGCCCTCCCAGGCCAGGGTGTGAGGGTGTATTACGGCAGTAATCGTCCAGGCCTTACGGCCGTAACTCGACCCAGCCAGCCCTCCGACTGCCCAGCTAGAGACTCGACGACGTCTCGATCATGCAAACGCAACGACTATGATCCAAAACAATAACGAACAGGCTACGAAACTCAACGTACCACATTGCAAGCACACGATTTCAAGGACGCGGATGACAATAGTCCGTTCGACTGAAGAAAAATTCAACAAGCTCCAAACATAAAAACATCACATGATACATCTCCAAACGAGAAACAATCCGCGTAACGAGCACAAAATACCATCACTGGACATCACTGGGCCCTCCATAAGTAGGTATGAAACTCCGGTTCCCTACCATCTTGGCAATAATCTCGCAGTACTGAACTCGATGCCCCTCACGTCTACAATTATAACAAGTCACCGGCGGTTTCTTACAATGCGCACGTTCATGGCCCAGAACGTTACAGTTGAAACACCTTGGAGCATTACCAGAACTCAAAGACACCGGCTTGGTTCTTTTAGATTCTACAGCTGACCGGAGAGGTCTCATACTCGACTGATACGAGAGTTGAGGTTTAGGAATCCCAATTCCCTCACTTCCCGATGCGTCATCAGGAGCCTTCCGTTTCCTTGCCGCAGATGCAGACTCTGCAGACATTATAGCCATTTCAAATGCTAAGGCTTGATCCTGATAGTCCTTCAACGTTGTACACATAAATGGAGTCATACACTGTCGAACCTGAGGTTTCATACGCATATCGAAATAACAAACTTTATCTGCTTCACTTCGCACTTGATCCCGAACATAACACAGCTGTCGATTGTAATCGACTATTGCCTGAGATATCGACATGTCTTGGGGCGTAGCTGAGAAAAACTCGACAATCCTGCACTCTTTAACAAGCGGCGGACAATACTCGGCCTCTATGGAAATCTTGAATTCGGCCCAAGTAGCAGAATTGTCAATCTCAGATATATCAGTTGTGAAGGAATTTCCAGATATGTTTCCTGAAGATTTGCTAGGAATTCCACCTGATAGACAAGTAGAGTTCACAATTGACTTGATACCTGGAGCAGCACCGGTATCAAAGGCTCCTTATTGGATGACGCCAAAAGAATTGCAGGAACTGAAGGTTCAACTGCAAGAGTTGCTGGACTTGAATTTTATTCGTCCAAGTGTTTCCCATGGGGAGCACCGGTTCTTTTTGTCAAGAAGAAAGACGGTACATTAAGGATGTGTATCGACTATTGTGAGTTAAATCGACTCACAATTAAAAATAAGCACCAGTTGCCAAGGATCGAGGATTTATTTGACCAACTTAGAGGAGCAGGAATTTTCTCTAAGATTGACCTGAGATCGGGATATCATCAATTAAAAATAAAGGAGGATGATATTTCTAAGACGACCTTTCAGACAAGATATGGGCACTACGAATTTATAGTAATGCCCTTTGGACTAAGTAATGCCCCAGCCGTATTTATAGATTTGATGAATCGAGTATTTCACCAATATTTGGATAAATTTGTTATTGTATTCATTGATGATATCTTGGTGTATTCTAAAGATGAGAAACAACATGAGGAACATTTAAGAATAGTATTGGAGACTCTTTCGCAATGAGAAATTATACGCGAAGTTTAAGAAATGTGAGTTTTAGATTGATCGAGTAGTATTTCTCGATCATGTGGTGACCGCTCAGGGGATTGAAGTTGACCTAGTCAAGATCGAAGCAATAAACAGTTGGGAAGCACCTACGAATACAAATGAAGTTCGAAGTTTCCTAGGTTTAGCCGGTTACTACAGGAGATTTATCGAGGGTTTCTCAAATATAGCAGCACATATGACGAAGATGACTCGGAAAGGGGATAAATTCTTATGGAATGATAAGTGTGAAGCGAGTTTTCAAGAATTAAAGAAAAGATTGACGACGGTACCTGTGTTAACGATTCCATACCCTATGAAGGATTCTGTAATATACAGTAATGTGTCGAAGCAAGGTCTTGGCTGTGTTCTGATGCAGCATGGAAAGGTGGTTGCATACGCCTCCAGACAGCTTAAACAACATGAGTTAAACTACCCTACTCATGATCTAGAATTAGCCGCTGTAGTTCATGCGCTAAGAATTTGGAGGCATTACTTGTACGGAGGAAGGTGTGAAATTTTTACCGATCATAAAAGTTTGAAGTATTTGTTTACTCAGAAGGAGCTAAACATGAGGCAAATAAGGTGGCTTGAGTTGGTGAAAGATTATGATTACACGATCCAATATCATCCAAGCAAGGCCAACGTAGTCGCAGATGCCTTAAGTCGCAAGACGAGATGTGAATTGTGAAATATGCTCACTACTCAAGAGCAACTCACTCAAGATTTTTCGAAAATGAATATTGAAGTTGTTAGACCAAAGGGAACAACATCAATTTTATCAGCTCTAGTGGTTCAACCAACCTTGCGGTGGTTCAACAAATTGAGAAACAAAGATATCACATTAATTAAAGTGCAGTGGAATCGTCATGGAAATGATGAAGCTACTTGGGAACGCGAGGAAGAGTTTCGAGCTCGTTATCCTGATTTCTATAATCAAGGTATGATACTAATTTTCGAGGACGAAAATTTTTCAACGAGGGTAGAATGTAATATCTGTAAATTATTATTATTATTATTATTATTATTATTATTATTATTATTTTTGTTAATTTTCTTTTACACATTTAATTTTAATTGAGAACCCATTTATTAGTCCAACCCAATTATATATTAACTAGTCTATTAAATTTCAACTCAATTATATCTTTATTTGACCCAACCCAACAGTCCATTTATCTTGTCACCTTCCTTCTCTTCTATCTTCCGGAAAGAAAAAGAAAACTGACTTTCCTTTGTCTTAATTCTCATTCTTAATTTCCACAGCATTCATGGTTAATTATTAACCAAATTAAGACACAGTTAACTTGTGTCTTTTCTGATTCTTCTCCTAAACAATATATAATACAAATCAACTTTACAGCATCGTTCATTCCAAACATCTCATTACGCATAGTGTTACTCCAGCAGAAGGTAAGAAAAAGAATATATCAAAAGTCTTGATTTCTCTTTTTGTCATATTTTTTTCATCTTTCATTTTCTTCATAGCATCAAAACCAAAATCTGAATCAACACCAGAAACCGAACTCCAGCCCAAATGGAACAATCAAAAACAAAAATCCCAAATCAAATCTCACCCAAAGCCGACCCAGACACCACGAATCCGCCTCTGCGGTTTTCGCCCGCCACCATCACCGCCGAAGACCAGGGCCGAAGCCCTTTTTACGATCCGCTTTTAAATCCGATTGTAGAGCCTTCAAGGTGTGTGTGAGTGTGCACGGCTGTGGGTGTGTGTGAGAGAAGATGTGAGTGTGTGAGTTTTGAAAAAAAAAAGAAGAGAAAAAGTAGTAGAAGAAGAAGAAAAACAGTGAAAGGGAGAAGTGGGGAAGAGCAGAAGGAAGGAGACGGCTCGTGAGGATAGAATTCTGACCTAGTGTTGGATTTTATATCCAACAACTTTCATCAAAATTTCAATTTAACTCCTGAACTCTTTGATCTTTTGATTTTATCCCTATTTAATTTCTAAACATCTCAAATTACATCTTTTTAAGTCAAATTTAAATATTTTAATTTAGTTTGTATTATTATATATTTTCATACATTAATAATAATATTAAATTATTTTATTGTAGATATCGACGAGAACTTTCGGGTCTAAGATTTCACGAGTCGAGCATCCATACTTAGTCAGGCGCTGCATTTGAGATGGGGTTTTATTTTCACTTATTTTCTACAAAATTACATGTCTCGTATGAATATTACATGTTATTTGGCATATATTATTATGATATGATTTATCATGTCATACAGACAGAACAGAAAAAATTGTACTTCCAGTACACAGAACATTTAGCCTTCGGGCTCAGTTAGCCTTCGGGCTCAGATGGCCTCCGGGCTTCGAGTATTCCATGTAGAAATACACGTAAAAACAGAACAGAAATATTTATGTGTTCAATTATTCGTGATATATTCATGTGTGACATGTATAACCTCACTAAGCTCAAGCTTACCCCGAATTTTTATAAAATGTTTTCAGGTTAATGGAGCGGGCGTGGTACTGGTGGAAGATATATCAATATAAGCATAAATTCTTAATATTATTAATTATATTTTAATTTACGAAGAATCTTTCAATTTGTAATTTAAATGTTTTGCGAACGTTAACAATTGCCTTATTTTCTATAAATGATGAATGTTTGGTATAATTTTACGTAATTAGATGTAGTATAATTTCTGTACTTAATATTTTAGTTGCATTTTAAATTGGAGTTTTCATTAATTCCTTACATTTATTTAATCACTAAAGTTTACCTTGAATTTTGTTTATCTCAAAAAAAAATATAGTTCTTCTTATAAATAATATTTACGTGATATTATATTATTATATAGCTTCCGCACGTTATTATTTTATTTAAAGGAGATTTTTAAATAAGATAATTAAAGTTGTTAAAAAAATATGGATATTTTCAAGATTTAATTATAAATAAAATTAGGATGTTACATTTTGGATTCTTTTTAGGAGCTCCACGACCTCTGGTGCAAGAAAACCAAATGTATCTAACGGGAATGGTATAAACACATGTTGATTTTTCATACACACTTTCTCGTGTTTGGCTACTGTAATATCCGCAATTTTCGATTTCTGGTAAATTTCTTTTTCGGCCGGAGTCCGTTTTGACGACTCGCTCATGACTGTTTCGTCATTTCGAGAATGATTAATTCTGCACTTTTTGTCATCCAAGTTCGTTTCGGTATCGTTTTGTTGAGTTCCGAGCTTTTTAGCGACTTTTCCGCACTTGAGTTCGATTCCTGCGAATCTCGTCAAAGCTGTTGTTTGAGTTTCTCGTAATTTCATTTAATGTTATTATTCATGTTGCGAGCTTTGGTTTGGTGTTTCGATCGCGTATCGTGATTTTGGACGTTTTGGGCCATTTTCGTAATTTCCCAAAGTTTTGGGTAATTACTTAGTTGTCGAATTCCGAGCCTTCGGGTGGTCGGAATCGTGTGTTCTCTTAGTGTTCGGATTCGTCTTTGCGAGTACTTAACCGTATCTTCGATTCGTACTCGGAGTTCGGGTTTCGGGTCGTTCGGCCGTTGGAATTGGTCCGTAGAGTCATGGCGGGCATGCTCGGTAGGGTGTTCATAACCGGGTACCGGTTTTCGAATACCAATCTGGGTACCGGTTTTCGGTAATGAAAAATTCGGCCGTGACCCGACCCGAAAAGTCGGTGCAGAAAAGCTGTACCTATTTTTCTCGGTCATAGGTACCTACCCAAAATTTAATACCACTAATTTTAAATTTTTATAAATAATTTGTAATTTTAATATAAATTTATTTTAAAATTTATTATATAAATTAATTCCCCGAATACTAAATATATTATAAATATTTTCCGTACAATAAGTAAATTTCAAAACTAACTAAATTTTTATATATACCATTTTTTTATTATATAATTATGCTTAATTCAATATTTAATTATATATATGAGAGAATATATTATTTTTTATTTAAAGATTTTATAAATTTCCAAACTAGTGAGAATAAATACCATGAGTGAAAATACATTAACATGGATTCTCATATTAAATATATTTCATATTAGTTGAAAGATAAAATTTCATATCATTACAAATTAAATAATTAAATTTATAAAAAAAAACTAATTATTAAAAAATAATCGGGTTTTGGTGCGAATTTACGCAACAAGTCGGCCCATGACCGGCCCGATTATAGGACTTTTTCCGGTGCATTACCAAAAAATTTAAAAATTTTAAAAATACACGGAATATTTAGTTCGGGTCATCGGGTAGTTGGGCCGGGTAGTTCGGGTCGGGTATTTTTGAACACCCCTAATGCTCGGGCCAGGCCAGTCCTGGCCGAGTAACGTACGTTAGTGCTCGGCCGTTACGTACGTAAGGGCCGGTTACGTACGTAAGGCCCTGGCCGGTAACGTACGTAGCTGGCCGGCAGATTTTAGAGCGATGACTTCGGTTACGTCGTAACCCTTTGCCGATTACGTCGTAACGGCCGTGATCGGCTTTATTTAAGGCTGCGGACGTTTTTTCACCCATTCTCTCACTCTTTCTCTTCTCTTCCGCGGATGGAGGCGTGGGAATCTTGGAGCAATGTTGTTATACATTTAATCCATGAAGATTTGAGGCTCATATCATCAATCATCCCTCCTATAACATCCTCCGATCTACCGAATCAGGTCAGATTTTCTAGAAATCTAATTTTGGGGATTTTGGGTATTTTGGTTGTTTTCGTCCGATTAATCCGATTTAACTTAGTATTATGATAGATTGATGATTATTAAGATGTATTACATCTTTTCCCTTGTTATTCCATGGTTGGATCGTATCGATTCGTTGTTTTCGTCGAGTTCTTGATCGACGCCTTGAAGGTGTCCGATAAAATGTCATAGAGGGGTTTTCGGGCGTTCTACGATTATTCTTCCTCGTATGATCGATGATTTATTGATTATATGTTGTTAGGGTCGAATTCTTGTGGAGAACTCGAGTCGGAACCCTTCCGTTCGTCGTTTTCTTCAAGCTTCTCGATCGTGGGTGTATTCTTTTCCTTCGCCGAGGAATCGTAGGTGTTCGAGGTGTCCCGACAGAGCCGTGATTGTAGGAGTGTCCGGTATCGATTATCGAGGCAAGTATCTTGCCCATACATTACGTGTTTTGTGGATATTATGGTTGTTAATCGTCGATATGTGCTAAATAAATATTAATAACCATTTTTCAAAAGAATCGGAATATTTACCATCATGCTTTTTGTAAAGGTGACCCATGTGTGTCGGGAATTAATGTTCTTAGTTGAATATGTGAGCTAGTGTCGAGTATAGAATCACCTTACTTTCTTGTGATGTCATTGCGTATGATTATGTCGTTGGTAAATGTAAAGTGTAATTCTTTTGTCAAATTATGTGCTTGGAGTCACGTGTTTATGGATGAATATGTGAGTTTGTGTGATATTAGTTGTGTCGTTCGGTGCTGTTGAAATCTTGTGCTTCCTTGTGAATCGCATCATTACTTGGTCGTGAGTATATGTTGGATGAACTGGCCATTCTAGTAAGGTACCTCGACTATATATACTGTGATTGACCTTCGAGGCTTGTGGTTTGCAACTGCGATTTTGGAACGTGTGTGTGTGTGTTGTTCCTTCCACCCGGAGTGTCCGACGGGATGTCTGGGGGTCGATACTAAGGGGTACGGCCACGGAAGTGGACTTGGGTGCGTGTGTGGATGAACTTCCACCCGGAGTGTCCGACGGGATGTCTGGGGGTCGATACTAAGGGGTACGGCCGCGGAAGTGGTTTCCCACCCGGAGTGTCCGACGGGATGTCTGGGGGTCGATACTAAGGGGTACGGCCGCGGGTTACCAGTTGTGGTTTTCATATTGAGGATGACGTTGATGTTTTCGTTAATTGTGATATTGTCCGGAGTATCACAATGCTTTGTGCTTGGGGTCGAGAGACATTATATATCGAGTCTTGGTGCTTGGCTAGAATGGCATAGGAATAATGTGTTATGTGTAATGTGTCCTTGTAAGTGAATTGAAGTGGATGATCGGGTCGTAGACCCTGTGTTTTGTGACCGGAATGGTTGGGTCGTGGACCCCGTGTTTTGTTAAATGGACTTGTATTTTGAAAAATGAACTTTGGGGCTGTGACCCTAAATGGCTTTCGAGGAATTAAGAACATTTTTAATTTTTGATGTTTTCAAAACTCCTGAGATTTGGAAATGTTTTCAAAATGCTTACTTGCTTGCTTCTCGCTTTCAAGACTTGAACTATTTTTAACTAAATATATCTCGAAGTCTTTCGTTATATTCTCGGAATGTGTTGTGTATGGCTCGTATTTGCACTTTATACTTGCACTAGCAAACAAAGGAGTTTGCTAACCCCAGTAATCGGGGTGGATATCTCAGATTGTGTCCAGTACATGCGGGTTTTCGAGCAAGACACGGGATCGGCACGAGGATGATTAAAGACGAATGATACTAATCACACGAAGGCCGTTTTGGGATCGGTTAGTGAGTCCATTGTATTGTCTTTTCCGCTGTCTTATTTTTCGTTGTTGCAAGTATTTTACCCTTGTGTGGGTATGAGTCTGGATGAGTTTATGTATTTTGATTTGTAAGTCAGTGACAAAAGACCAAATCGGTCTATTGGTCCGTTATTTTGATTCGTCGGTATGTAATGTAATGTGTTGTTTTGATGTCTAGCCTGGTGGATCCTCACGGAGAGGGTCTGCGGCGTGTAATATTCCCGGTTTGATCTGGGGGTGTTACATTTATGGTATCAGAGCTTAGGTTGAGGAAACCTAGGCTGTCGGGTCGAGTTATGTGTTGTTGAGTCTTGTATTGTCAGATTTTGTCTGACCGAGTCGTGTCATGACGCCAGCGTCTGCAGGATGTCGGCCGTGATTAGTATCAAGGTGCAGCCATCATCTTCGTGCGATCTGTGGATGTAAGTCTCCCTACTACATGTTGTACCACGAGCTATACGAGCCTGTATGATTCTGTGTTATGTAGTAGTATTTGAAGGTGTATCGTGAGTAAGTGACATATATTTGTTAATTCCCGTTTTGTGCTAGAATGAAGAATGATATGGCCAAATGTATCCTTGTATGAACTGTTTTGCTTGCAAGAGCAACAACCTTGGAATTTTTAGTTTCGAAGGCTCTGGGAGCCACGTAAATTTTTAAAATGTTCTCCAAAAGAGGAAAAAAATTGATTTTTGTATGATGACCTCAAGGTCGAAAATTTTTAGACTTCAAACTACCGATATTTCATTCTCATCTCATACTATAAGTTTTCAAAACTCAAGTTTTTAACTCAAATGAGGTCTTCAAAATATACTCAAGAACGTGACTCGTTTGTAACTTTTCGGTTTCATGAATGTTGGTGGAAGATGCGTATTGATGATGCTCGTTGTCGAGCGGTGGTGCCGCTTTAATGATTAAAATAGTGACGTGAATGTTGAGTCCATCGGTATGTATGTGTTGAGATAGTCCTCTTTATTGAGAAGTAAAATTTTTGTTTTTGTAGGATGATTTTCTTTTGATGGTTGCTTGTGAGATGTTATAATTATGTGAATCGATGACATTTAGACTCGTATGTTGTTGCTTATTTGTAACCTTCGAGTCTAGTATTACCTCATATATGTTTGCAATCGTGTTGGTGATTAGAGCAGTTAGCACAGGCTTAATTCGAGCCTAACGCGCGCTAACGTGGCGTGTTTAGCGCACGTTAATCTTTGTTGTAACGCGCACTAATCAACCTGGGCAGAGGCTATGGAACCGCATTATAGCCGTCAGGTCTAACTTTTGCGGCCAATCACCTGTAGTTGTATTCTCTACGTGGTGTCTAGTGATAACAACTGTTGTGCGTGAATGTGTGTTAAGACTTTTCGTATTGCTAGGTGATATTTGATTGTATTTGATGAATTGATAAATTATGTCTGCTGTGTGTGTTCAAAAATTTCCTGGAAACTTCACAAAGTTTTGACGGTTCGATTAATCGGCGGCTCCGTGTATACTTCGAAAATTATTTGGAATTGGCAACCCGGCCTTGGATTCTCAAATAAAACCTCGACGGTATTTGAAAGAGTTGTTTTAAAGTACATGTAGACATTTTGTAAAATATTACCGTCGTTGATGTTTGTGAAGTGTTGGGAGAATTTTCGAAAATGATTTTTAACGTATTGTTGTATTTTCAAATAATTGAGTAAATGATTTTCAAAAATCTTTCACACCATAAAAATATTTTATTTCAAAAACCAATGCGATTTTTATTTTCAAAAATATATAGTGAAAGATGAAAAATCTCACTCGATGTAAAATTCAAACTCGGATTTGGAAATGTTAGAGTATGTAAGAATGATTTGATGATCTTGCATGGTTAAGTTGTTAGTCATAGCGGTGATGATGATACGTAGGGGCATGATGACTTCAAATGATTTCAAATGAGACGGTTTAAGTATGTTGTTTACAAGTTTTGTCGAAACAACCCGAGGTACCAAAAGTACTTTTAAAGTTTATTTTAAATACCATACAAATCCAAGGATTTTCAAAAGATTTCCTTTAAAAGGATACCTCGTGGATTTTCTTTTCGAGTTGTTATTGATTACCTTATGTGTTATGTCGTCTTTGGGTTGGTACTTTAGTATATTATTTTTGCGAAGTTGCGCCATCGTATCGAGTGAGAATCCGCTTAGTATGTCTAGGGACGGAGGATACGGTCGTGACCGCGATATAGATTGTCGTGGAGATCGGATATGGGACCAAGAGGATATGGTCGGAAGGTTGCTATTCCGGACTTCGTTCTCGTTGTTTACGTTTCGGGACGAAACCTCTTTTAAAGGAGATATCAAGTAATACCCACATTATTCTTTCTTACACTACAGTTTCGTCCAACCGTATCGACTCGACTGTGTTCGTTGAAGCTACTGACCAGCTGTTGATTCTCACCTATGTCATTCGAGCGAGTTCAGATATTGTCTCAAATTGACCTATATATCGTTGTGACCTTTCCAAGTTCGGAAAATTAGTCTCGTTTCGATCTTCCAACCCTTGGGCGGTGGAATTCTGTATTTGTTCAGCGATTGGCTCGCGTTTTGATTGATGTACCGTTGGGTTGGTCAATCGTATTGATTTTCGTCCGTTGTGTTTTGTGATTGTTCGGATAATTGACTTGATTGTATTATCCATTTGATGACGCTTGTCACTTGTTGGTTTTGTTATATCCCTAACGGCGACGTTGTGTTGGTCGTCGTGGAGCGTGTTTTCACGTCGTATATTCCTTTGTGTTGCTTGTAACGTTTCGCCGATGGGCGTAAGTTATGCGTTTCCTTGCGTATCTCGTTGAGTTTTCCTGGCGGGATATTGCTTCTCCTACTTGTTTTAAGTTTCGGACGAAACTTCTTTTAAGGAGGGTAGAATGTAATATCCGCAATTTTCGATTTCCTAGTAAATTTCTTTTCGGTGAGTCCATTTTGACGACTCGCTCATGACCGTTTCGTCATTTCGAGAATGATTAATTCTGCACTTTTTGTCATCCAAGTTCGTTTGGTATCGTTTTGTTGAGTTCCGAGCTTTTAGCGACTTTTCCGCACTTGAGTTCGATTCTGCGAATCTCGTCAAATCTGTTGTTTCGAGTTTCTCGTAATTTCATTTAATGTTATTATTAATGTTGCGAGCTTTTGTTTGGTGTTTCGATCGCGTATATTGATTTACGGACGTTTTGTGCCATTTTCGTAATTTCCCAAAGTTTTGGGTAATTACTTAGTTGTCGAATTCGAGCCTTGGGTGGTGAATCGTGTGTTCTCTTAGTGCTCGGATTCGTCTTTGCGAGTACTTCGTAACCGTATCTTGATTCATACTCGAGTTCGGGTTTCGGGTCGTCGCCGTCGGAATTGGTCCGGCCGAGTCATGGCGGGCATGCTCGGGCAGGCGATCTGGCCGAGTAACGTGCGTTAGTGCTCGGCCGTTACGCACGTAAGGGCCGATTACGTCGTAAGGCCCTGGCCGTAACGCACGTAGGCCGGCAGCTTTTAGAGGCGATGACTTCGGTTACGTCGTAACCCTTTGCTGCATGCACGTAACCCGGCCGGCAATGGCCTATTTAAGGCCTGCGGACGTTTTTTCACCCATTCTCTCACTCTTTCTCTTCTCTTCCGCGGATGGAGGCGTGGGAATCTTGGAGCAATGTTGTTATACATTTAATCCATGAAGATTTGAGGCTCATATCATCAATCATCCCTCCTATAACATCCTCCGATCTACCGAATCAATTGATTTTCTAGAAATCTAATTTTGGGGATTTTGGGTATTTTGGTTGTTTTCGTCCGATTAATCCGATTTAACTTAGTATTATGATAGATTGATGATTATTAAGATGTATTACATCTTTTCCTTGTTATTCCATGGTTGGATCGTATCGATTCGTTGTTTTCGTCGAGTTCTTGATCGACGCCTTGAAGGTGTCCGATAAAATGTCATAGAGGGGTTTTCGGGCGTTCTACGATTATTCTTCCTCGTATGATCGATGATTTATTGATTATATGTTGTTAGGGTCGAATTCTTGTGGAGAACTCGAGTCGGAACCCTTCCGTTCGTCGTTTTCTTCAAGCTTCTCGATCGTGGGTGTATTCTTTTCCTTCGCCGAGGAATCGTAGGTGTTCGAGGTGTCCCGACGGAGCCGTGATTGTAGGAGTGTCCGGTATCGATTATCGAGGCAAGTATCTTGCCCATACATTACGTGTTTTGTGGATATTATGGTTGTTAATCGTCGATATGTGCTAAATAAATATTAATAACCATTTTTCAAAAGAATCGGAATATTTACCATCATGCTTTTTGTAAAGGTGACCCATGTGTGTCGGGAATTAATGTTCTTAGTTGAATATGTGAGCTAGTGTCGAGTATAGAATCACCTTACTTTCTTGTGATGTCATTGCGTATGATTATGTCGTTGGTAAATGTAAAGTGTAATTCTTTTGTCAAATTATGTGCTTGGAGTCACGTGTTTATGGATGAATATGTGAGTTTGTGTGATATTAGTTGTGTCGTTCGGTGCTGTTGAAATCTTGTGCTTCCTTGTGAATCGCATCATTACTTGGTCGTGAGTATATGTTGGATGAACTGGCCATTCTAGTAAGGTACCTCGACTATATATACTGTGATTGACCTTCGAGGCTTGTGGTTTGCAACTGTGATTTTGGAACGTGTGTGTGTGTGTTGTTCCTTCCACCCGGAGTGTCCGACGGGATGTCCGGGGTCGATACTAAGGGGTACGGCCACGGAAGTGGACTTGGGTGCGTGTGTGGATGAACTTCCACCGGAGTGTCCGACGGGATGTCCGGGGTCGATACTAAGGGGTACGGCCGCGAAGTGGTTTCCACCGGAGTGTCCGACGGATGTCCGGGGTCGATACTAAGGGGTACGGCCGCGGGTTACCGATTGTGGTTTTCATATTGAGGATGACGTTGATGTTTTCGTTAATTGTGATATTGTCAGGAGTATCACAATGCTTTGTGCTTGGGGTCGAGAGACATTATATATCGAGTCTTGGTGCTTGGCTAGAATGGCATAGGAATAATGTGTTATGTGTAATGTGTCCTTGTAAGTGAATTGAAGTGGATGATCGGGTCGTAGACCCTGTGTTTTGTGACCGGAATGGTTGGGTCGTGGACCCCGTGTTTTGTTAAATGGACTTGTATTTTGAAAAATGAACTTTGGGGCTGTGACCCTAAATGGCTTTCGAGGAATTAAGAACATTTTTAATTTTTGATATTTTCAAAACTCCTGAGATTTGGAAATGTTTTCAAAATGCTTACTTGCTTCGTTTCTGCTTTCAAGACTTGAACTATTTTTAACTAAATATATCTCGGGAAGTCTTTCGTTATATTCTCGGAATGTGTTGTGTATGGCTCGTATTTGCACTTTATACTTGCACTAGCAAAATAGTGGAGTTTTGCTAACCCCCGAGTAATCGGGGGGTGGATATCTGTATTGTGTCCAGGTACATGCAGGTTTTCGGGAGCAAGACACAGGATCGGCACGAGGGATGATTAAAGACGAATGATACTAATCACACGAAGGCCAGTTTTGGGATCGATTAGTCGAGTCCATTGTATTGTCTTTTCCATTGTCTTATTTTTCGTTGTTGCAAGTATTTTACCCTTGTGTGGGTATGAGTCTGGATGAGTTTATGTATTTTGATTTGTAAGTCAGTGACAAAAGACCAAATCGGTCTATTGGTCCGTTATTTTGATTCGTCGGTATGTAATGTAATGTGTTGTTTTGATGTCTAGCCTGGTGGATCCTCACGGAGAGGGTCTGCGGCGTGTAATATTCCCGGTTTGATCTGGGGGTGTTACATTTATGGTATCAGAGCTTAGGTTGAGGAAACCTAGGCTGTCGGGTCGAGTTATGTGTTGTTGAGTCTTGTATTGTCGATTTTGTCCGAGTGAGTCGTGTCGCGACGCGCGTCGTGCAGGATGTCGGCCGTGATTAGTATCAAGGTGCAGCCATCATCTTCGTGCGATCTGTGGATGTAAGTCTCCCTACTACATGTTGTACCACGAGCTATACGAGCTGTATGATTCGTGTTATGTAGTAGTATTTGAAGGTGTATCGTGAGTAAGTGACATATATTTGTTAATTCCCGTTTTGTGCTAGAATGAAGAATGATATGGCCAAATGTATCCTTGTATGAATGTTTTGCTTGCAAGAGCAACAACCTTGGAATTTTTAGTTTCAAGGCTCCTAGGGAGCCACGTAAATTTTAAAATGTTCTCCAAAAGAAAAAAAATTTGATTTTTTGTATGATGACCTCAAGGTCGAAAATTTTTAGACTTCAAACTACCGATATTTCATTCTCATCTCATACTATAAGTTTTCAAAACTCAAGTTTTTAACTCAAATGAGGTCTTCAAAATATACTCAAGACGTGACTCTCGTTTGTAACTTTTCGGTTTCATGAATGTTGGTCAAGATGCGTATTGATGATGCTCTCGTTGTCGGCGGTGGTGCCGCTTTATGATTAAAATAGTGACGTGAATGTTGAGTCCATCGGTATGTATGTGTTGAGATAGTCCTCTTTATTGAGAAGTAAAATTTTTGTTTTTGTAGGATGATTTTCTTTTGATGGTTGCTTGTGAGATGTTATAATTATGTGAATCGATGACATTTAGACTCGTATGTTGTTGCTTATTTGTAACCTTCGAGTCTAGTATTACCTCATATATGTTTGCAATCGTGTTGGTGATTAGAGCAGTTAGCACAGGCTTAATTCGAGCCTAACGCGCGCTAACGTGGCGTGTTTAGCACACGTTAATCTTTGTTGTAACGCGCACTAATCAACCTGGGCAGAGGCTATGGAACCGCATTATAGCCGTCAGGTCTAACTTTTGCGGTCAATCACCTGTAGTTGTATTCTCTACGTGGTGTCTAGTGATAACAACTGTTGTGCGTGAATGTGTGTTAAGACTTTTCGTATTGCTAGGTGATATTTGATTGTATTTGATGAATTGATAAATTATGTCTGCTGTGTGTGTTCAAAAATTTCCTGGAAACTTCACAAAGTTTTGACGGTTCGATTAATCGGCGGCTCCGTGTATACTTCGAAAATTATTTGGAATTGGCAACCCGGCCTTGGATTCTCAAATAAAACCTCGACGGTATTTGAAAGAGTTGTTTTAAAGTACATGTAGACATTTTGTAAAATATTACCGTCGTTGATGTTTGTGAAGTGTTGGGAGAATTTTCGAAAATGATTTTTAACGTATTGTTGTATTTTCAAATAATTCGAGTAAATGATTTTCAAAAATCTTTCACACCATAAAAATATTTTATTTCAAAAACCAATGCGATTTTTATTTTCAAAAATATATAGTGAAAGATGAAAAATCTCACTCGATGTAAAATTCAAACTCGGATTTGGAAATGTTAGAGTATGTAAGAATGATTTGATGATCTTGCATGGTTAACTTGTTAGCTGTTAACGGTGATGATGATACGTAGGGGCATGATGACTTCAAATGATTTCAAATGAGACGGTTTAAGTATGTTGTTTACAAGTTTTGTCGAAACAACCCGAGGTACCAAAAGTACTTTTAAAGTTTATTTTAAATACCATACAAATCCAAGGATTTTCAAAAGATTTCCTTTAAAAGGATACCTCGTGGATTTTCTTTTCGAGTTGTTATTGATTACCTTATGTGTTATGTCGTCTTTGGGTTGGTACTTTAGTATATTATTTTTGCGAAGTTGCGCCATCGTATCGAGTGAGAATCCGCTTAGTATGTCTAGGGACGGAGGATACGGTCGTGACCGCGATATAGATTGTCGTGGAGATCGGATATGGGACCAAGAGGATATGGTCGAAGGTTGCTATTCCAGACTTCGTTCTCGTTGTTTACGTTTGGGACGAAACCTCTTTTAAAGGAGATATGATGTAATACCCGCATTTTTTCTTTCTTTCTCTTACATTTCGTCCAACCGTATCGACTGATTGTGTTCGTTGATGCTTCGACACAGTGTTGTTTCTCACCTTTGTCATTCGAGCGAGTTCGATATTGTCTCAAATTGACCTATATATCGTTGTGACCTTTCCAAGTTCGGAAAATTAGTCTCGTTTTCGATCTTCCACCCTTGGGCGGTGGAATTGTATTTGTTCAGCGATTGGCTCGCGTTTTGATTGATGTACCGTTGGGTTGGTCAATCGTATTGATTTTCGTCCGTTGTGTTTTGTGATTGTTCGGATAATTGACTTGATTGTATTATCCATTTGATGACGCTTGTCACTTGTTGGTTTTGTTATATCCCTAACGGCGACGTTGTGTTGGTCGTCGTGGAGCGTGTTTTCACGTCGTATATTCCTTTGTGTTGCTTGTAACGTTTCGCCGATGGGCGTAAGTTATGCGTTTCCTTGCGTATCTCGTTGAGTTTTCCTGGCGGGATATTGCTTCTCCTACTTGTTTTAAGTTTCGGACGAAACTTCTTTTAAGGAGGGTAGAATGTAATATCCGCAATTTTCGATTCCGTAAATTTCTTTTTCGGCCGGAGTCCATTTTGACGACTTCGCTCATGACCGTTTCGTCATTTCGAGAATGATTAATTCTGCACTTTTTGTCATCCAAGTTCGTTTGGTATCGTTTTGTTGAGTTCCGAGCTTTTAGCGACTTTTCCGCACTTGAGTTCGATTCTGCGAATCTCGTCAAATCGTTGTTTGAGTTTCTCGTAATTTCATTTAATGTTATTATTCATGTTGCGAGCTTTGGTTTGGTGTTTCGATCGCGTATCGTGATTTTCGGACGTTTTGGGCCATTTTCGTAATTTCCCAAAGTTTTGGGTAATTACTTCGTTGTCGAATTCCGAGCCTTCGGGTGGTCGGAATCGTGTGTTCTCTTAGTGCTCGGATTCGTCTTTGCGAGTACTTCGTAACCGTATCTTCGATTCATACTCGAGTTCGGGTTTCGGGTCGTTCGGGCCGTCGGAATTGGTCGGCGAGTCATGGCCGGCATGCTCGGGCCAGGCCGATCTGGCCGAGTAACGTGCGTTAGTGCTCGGCCGTTACGCACGTAAGGGCGATTACGACGTAAGGCCCCGGCCGTAACGCACGTAGCCGGCCGGCGATTTTGGGGCGATGACTCGATTACGTCGTAACCCTTTGCCGATTACGCACGTAACCCGGCCGGCGATCGGCTATTTAAGGCTGCGGACGTTTTTTCACCCATTCTCTCACTCTTTCTCTTCTCTTCCGCGGATGGAGGCGTGGGAATCTTGGAGCAATGTTGTTATACATTTAATCCATGAAGATTTGAGGCTCATATCATCAATCATCCCTCCTATAACATCCTCCGATCTACCGAATCAGTCGATTTTCTAGAAATCTAATTTTGGGGATTTTGGGTATTTTGGTTGTTTTCGTCCGATTAATCCGATTTAACTTAGTATTATGATAGATTGATGATTATTAAGATGTATTACATCTTTTCCCTTGTTATTCCATGGTTGGATCGTATCGATTCGTTGTTTTCGCCGAGTTCTTGATCGACGCCTTGAAGGTGTCCGATAAAATGTCATAGAGGGGTTTTCGGGCGTTCTACGATTATTCTTCCTCGTATGATCGATGATTTATTGATTATATGTTGTTAGGGTCGAATTCTTGTGGAGAACTCGAGTGGAACCCTTCCGTTCGTCGTTTTCTTCAACCTTCTCGATTGTGGGTGTATTCTTTTCATTCGCCTAGGAATCGTAGTTGTTCGAGGTGTCCCGACAGAGCCGTGATTGTAGGAGTGTCCGGTATCGATTATCGAGGCAAGTATCTTGCCCATACATTACGTGTTTTGTGGATATTATGGTTGTTAATCGTCGATATGTGCTAAATAAATATTAATAACCATTTTTCAAAAGAATCGGAATATTTACCATCATGCTTTTTGTAAAGGTGACCCATGTGTGTCGGGAATTAATGTTCTTAGTTGAATATGTGAGCTAGTGTCGAGTATAGAATCACCTTACTTTCTTGTGATGTCATTGCGTATGATTATGTCGTTGGTAAATGTAAAGTGTAATTCTTTTGTCAAATTATGTGCTTGGAGTCACGTGTTTATGGATGAATATGTGAGTTTGTGTGATATTAGTTGTGTCGTTCGGTCTTTGTTGAAATCTTGTGCTTCCTTGTGAATCGCATCATTACTTGGTCGTGAGTATATGTTGGATGAACGCCATTCTAGTAAGGTACCTCGACTATATATATTGTGATTGACCTTCGAGGCTTGTGGTTTGCAACCGTGATTTTGGAACGTGTGTGTGTGTTGTTCCTTCCACCCGGAGTGTCCGACGGGATGTCCGGGGTCGATACTAAGGGGTACGGCCACGGAAGTGGACTTGGGTGCGTGTGTGGATGAACTTCCCACCCGAGTGTCCGACGGGATGTCCGGGGTCGATACTAAGGGGTACGGCCGCGAGTGGTTTCCCACCCGGAGTGTCCGACGGATGTCCGGGGTCGATACTAAGGGGTACGGCCGCGGGTTACCAGTTGTGGTTTTCATATTGAGGATGACGTTGATGTTTTCGTTAATTGTGATATTGTCCGGAGTATCACAATGCTTTGTGCTTGGGGTCGAGAGACATTATATATCGAGTCTTGGTGCTTGGCTAGAATGGCATAGGAATAATGTGTTATGTGTAATGTGTCCTTGTAAGTGAATTGAAGTGGATGATCGGGTCGTAGACCCTGTGTTTTGTGACCGGAATGGTTGGGTCGTGGACCCCGTGTTTTGTTAAATGGACTTGTATTTTGAAAAATGAACTTTGGGGCTGTGACCCTAAATGGCTTTCGAGGAATTAAGAACATTTTTAATTTTTGATGTTTTCAAAACTCCTGAGATTTGGAAATGTTTTCAAAATGCTTACTTGCTTCGTTTCTGCTTTCAAGACTTGAACTATTTTTAACTAAATATATCTCGGGAAGTCTTTCGTTATATTCTCGGAATGTGTTGTGTATGGCTCGTATTTGCACTTTATACTTGCACTAGCAAAACAGGAGTTTGCTAACCCCGAGTAATCGGGGTGGATATCTGTATTGTGTCCAGTACATGCAAAGGTTTTCGGGAGCAAGACACAGGATCGGCACGATGTATGATTAAAGACGAATGATACAAATCACACGAAGGCCGCTTTGGGATCGATTAGTCGGAGTCCATTGTATTGTCTTTTCCATTGTCTTATTTTTCGTTGTTGCAAGTATTTTACCCTTGTGTGGGTATGAGTCTGGATGAGTTTATGTATTTTGATTTGTAAGTCAGTGACAAAAGACCAAATCGGTCTATTGGTCCGTTATTTTGATTCGTCGGTATGTAATGTAATGTGTTGTTTTGATGTCTAGCCTGGTGGATCCTCACGGAGAGGGTCTGCGGCGTGTAATATTCCCGGTTTGATCTGGGGGTGTTACATTTATGGTATCAGAGCTTAGGTTGAGGAAACCTAGGCTGTCGGGTCGAGTTATGTGTTGTTGAGTCTTGTATTGTCAGATTTTGTCTGACTGAGTCGTGTCGCGACGCGTCGTCTGGGATGTCGGCCGTGATTAGTATCAAGGTGCAGCCATCATCTTCGTGCGATCTGTGGATGTAAGTCTCCCTACTACATGTTGTACCACGAGCTATACGACCCTGTATGATTCTGTGTTATGTAGTAGTATTTGAAGGTGTATCGTGAGTAAGTGACATATATTTGTTAATTCCCGTTTTGTGCTAGAATGAAGAATGATATGGCCAAATGTATCCTTGTATGAACTGTTTTGCTTGCAAGAGCAACAACCTTGGAATTTTTAGTTTCGAAGGCTCCCGGGGAGCCACGTAAATTTTTAAAATGTTCTCCAAAAGAGGAAAAAAAAAATTGATTTTTTGTATGATGACCTCAAGGTCGAAAATTTTTAGACTTCAAACTACCGATATTTCATTCTCATCTCATACTATAAGTTTTCAAAACTCAAGTTTTTAACTCAAATGAGGTCTTCAAAATATACTCAAGACGTGACTCTCGTTTGTAACTTTTCGGTTTCATGAATGTTGGTCAGAAGATGCGTATTGATGATGCTCTCGTTGTCGGCAGTGGTGCCAGTTTTATGATTAAAATAGTGACGTGAATGTTGAGTCCATCGGTATGTATGTGTTGAGATAGTCCTCTTTATTGAGAAGTAAAATTTTTGTTTTTGTAGGATGATTTTCTTTTGATGGTTGCTTGTGAGATGTTATAATTATGTGAATCGATGACATTTAGACTCGTATGTTGTTGCTTATTTGTAACCTTCGAGTCTAGTATTACCTCATATATGTTTGCAATCGTGTTGGTGATTAGAGCAGTTAGCACGGGCTTAATTCGAGCCTAACGCGCTAACGTGGCGTGTTTAGCACACGTTAATCTTTGTTGTAACGCGCACTAATCAACACAGGCAGAGGCTATGGAACCGCATTATAGCCGTCGAGTCTAACTTTGCGGCCAATCACCTGTAGTTGTATTCTCTACGTGGTGTCTAGTGATAACAATCATTGTGCGTGAATGTGTGTTAAGACTTTTCGTATTGCTAGGTGATATTTGATTGTATTTGATGAATTGATAAATTATGTCTGTGTGTGTTCAAAATTTCTGGAAACTTCACAAAGTTTTGACGGTTCGATTAATCGGCGCTCGTGTATACTTCAAAATTATTTGGAATTGGCAACCCGGCCTTGGATTCTCAAATAAAACCTCGACGTATTTGAAAGAGTTGTTTTAAAGTACATGTAGACATTTTGTAAAATATTACATCGTTGATGTTTGTGAAGTGTTGGGAGAATTTTCGAAAATGATTTTTAACGTATTGTTGTATTTTCAAATAATTCGAGTAAATGATTTTCAAAAATCTTTCACACCATAAAAATATTTTATTTCAAAAACCAATGCGATTTTTATTTTCAAAAATATATAGTGAAAGATGAAAAATCTCACTCGATGTAAAATTCAAACTCGGATTTGGAAATGTTAGAGTATGTAAGAATGATTTGATGATCTTTCATGGTTAACTTGTTAGTCATTANCGGTGATGATGATACGTAGGGGCATGATGACTTCAAATGATTTCAAATGAGACGGTTTAAGTATGTTGTTTACAAGTTTTGTCGAAACAACCCGAGGTACCAAAAGTACTTTTAAAGTTTATTTTAAATACCATACAAATCCAAGGATTTTCAAAAGATTTCCTTTAAAAGGATACCTCGTGGATTTTCTTTTCGAGTTGTTATTGATTACCTTATGTGTTATGTCGTCTTTGGGTTGGTACTTTAGTATATTATTTTTGCGAAGTTGCGCCATCGTATCGAGTGAGAATCCGCTTAGTATGTCTAGGGACAGAGGATACGGTCGTGACCGCGATATAGATTGTCGTGGAGATCAGATATGGGACCAAGAGGATATGGTCGGGAAGGTTGCTATTCCAGACTTCGCCGTTCGTTGTTTACGTTTCGGACGAAACCTCTTTTAAAGGAGATATGATGTAATACCCGCATTTTTCTTTCTTTCTCTCTGCTTCGGCCCAACCGTATCGACTCGACTGTGTTCGTTGATGCTTCTGACCTGGTGTTGTTTCTCACCTTTGTCATTCGAGCGAGTTCTGATATTGTCTCAAATTGACCTATATATCGTTGTGACCTTTCCAAGTTCGGAAAATTAGTCTCGTTTCGATCTTCCAACCCTTGGGCGGTGGAATTCTGTATTTGTTCAGCGATTGGCTCGCGTTTTGATTGATGTACCGTTGGGTTGGTCAATCGTATTGATTTTCGTCCGTTGTGTTTTGTGATTGTTCGGATAATTGACTTGATTGTATTATCCATTTGATGACGCTTGTCACTTGTTGGTTTTGTTATATCCCTAACGGCGACGTTGTGTTGATCGTCGTGGAGCGTGTTTTCACGTCGTATATTCCTTTGTGTTGCTTGTAACGTTTCGCCGATGGGCGTAAGTTATGCGTTTCCTTGCGTATCTCGTTGAGTTTTCCTGGCGGGATATTGCTTCTCCCTACTTGTTTTAAGTTTCGGGACGAAACTTCTTTTAAGGAGGGTAGAATGTAATATCCGCAATTTTCGATTTCCGGTAAATTTCTTTTTCGGCCGGAGTCCATTTTGACGACTCGCTCATGACCGTTTCGTCATTTCGAGAATGATTAATTCTGCACTTTTTGTCATCCAAGTTCGTTTCGGTATCGTTTTGTTGAGTTCCGAGCTTTTTAGCGACTTTTCCGCACTTGAGTTCGATTCCTGCGAATCTCGTCCGAAACTGTTGTTTCGAGTTTCTCGTAATTTCATTTAATGTTATTATTCATGTTGCGAGCTTTGGTTTGGTGTTTCGATCGCGTATCGTGATTTTCGGACGTTTTGGGCCATTTTCGTAATTTCCCAAAGTTTTGGGTAATTACTTAGTTGTCGAATTCCGAGCCTTCGGGTGGTCGGAATCGTGTTCTCTTAGTGCTCGGATTCGTCTTTGCGAGTACTTCGTAACCGTATCTTCGATTCATACTCGAGTTCGGTCGTCGGGCCGTCGAATTGGTCGGCCGAGTCATGGCCGGGCCGGCCGAGTAACGACGTTAGTGCTCGGCCGTTACGCACGTAAGGGCGATTACGCACGTAAGGCCCCCGCCGGTAACGCATTTAGTGGGCCGGCAGCTAGGCATGACTTCGGTTACGCACGTAACCCTTTGCCGATACGTCGTAACTCTGGCAATGGCCTATTTAAGGCCTCGGACGTTTTTCACCCATTCTCTCACTCTTTCTCTTCTCTTCCGCGGATGGAGGCGTGGGAATCATGGATCAAAGTTTTTATACATTTAAACCAAGAACACTTGAGGCTCATATCATCAATCATCCCTCCTATAACATCCTCCGATCTACCAATCAGCCGATTTTCTAGAAATCTAATTTTGGGGATTTTGGGTATTTTGGTTGTTTTCGTCCGATTAATCCGATTTAACTTAGTATTATGATAGATTGATGATTATTAAGATGTATTACATCTTTTCCCTTGTTATTCCATGGTTGGATCGTATCGATTCGTTGTTTTCGTCGAGTTCTTGATCGACGCCTTGAAGGTGTCCGATAAAATGTCATAGAGGGGTTTTCGGGCGTTCTACGATTATTCTTCCTCGTATGATCGATGATTTATTGATTATATGTTGTTAGGGTCGAATTCTTGTGGAGAACTCGAGTGGAACCCTTCCGTCGTTTTCTTCAAGCTTCTCGATCGTGGGTGTATTCTTTTCCTTCGCCGAGGAATCGTAGGTGTTCGAGGTGTCCCGACCGAGCCGTGATTGTAGGAGTGTCCGGTATCGATTATCGAGGCAAGTATCTTGCCCATACATTACGTGTTTTGTGGATATTATGGTTGTTAATCGTCGATATGTGCTAAATAAATATTAATAACCATTTTTCAAAAGAATCGGAATATTTACCATCATGCTTTTTGTAAAGGTGACCCATGTGTGTCGGAATTAATGATCTTAGTTGAATATGTGAGCTAGTGTCGAGTATAGAATCACCTTACTTTCTTGTGATGTCATTGCGTATGATTATGTCGTTGGTAAATGTAAAGTGTAATTCTTTTGTCAAATTATGTGCTTGGAGTCACGTGTTTATGGATGAATATGTGAGTTTGTGTGATATTAGTTGTGTCGTTCGGTCTTTGTTGAAATCTTGTGCTTCCTTGTGAATCGCATCATTACTTGGTCGTGAGTATATGTTGGATGAACTGGCCATTCTAGTAAGGTACCTCGACTATATATACCGTGATTGACCTTCGAGGCTTGTGGTTTGCAAATGTGATTTTGGAACGTGTGTGTGTGTTGTTCCTTCCACCGGAGTGTCCGACGGGATGTCCGGGGTCGATACTAAGGGGTACGGCCACGGAAGTGGACTTGGGTGCGTGTGTGGATGAACTTCCACCCGGAGTGTCCGACGGGATGTCCGGGGTCGATACTAAGGGGTACGGCCGCGGAAGTGGTTTCCCACCCGGAGTGTCCGACGGATGTCTGGGGTCGATACTAAGGGGTACGGCCGCGGGTTACCAGTTGTGGTTTTCATATTGAGGATGACGTTGATGTTTTCGTTAATTGTGATATTGTCCGGAGTATCACAATGCTTTGTGCTTGGGGTCGAGAGACATTATATATCGAGTCTTGGTGCTTGGCTAGAATGGCATAGGAATAATGTGTTATGTGTAATGTGTCCTTGTAAGTGAATTGAAGTGGATGATCGGGTCGTAGACCCTGTGTTTTGTGACCGGAATGGTTGGGTCGTGGACCCCGTGTTTTGTTAAATGGACTTGTATTTTGAAAAATGAACTTTGGGGCTGTGACCCTAAATGGCTTTCGAGGAATTAAGAACATTTTTAATTTTTGATGTTTTCAAAACTCCTGAGATTTGGAAATGTTTTCAAAATGCTTACTTGCTTAGTTTATTTTTTCTAGATTTTATATTTTTTTAACTAAATATATCTCGGGAATTATTTCGTTTTATTATCGGAATGTGTTGTGTATGGCTCGTATTTGCACTTTATACTTGCACTAGCAAAACGGTGGAGTTTGCTAACCCCGAGTAATCGGGGTGGATATCTGTATTGTGTCGGTACATGCAGGGTTTTCGGGAGCAAGACACAGGATCGGCACGAGGATGATTAAAGACGAATGATACTAATCACACGAAGGCCGCTTTGGGATCGATTAGTCGGAGTCCATTGTATTGTCTTTTCCGCTGTCTTATTTTTCGTTGTTGCAAGTATTTTACCCTTGTGTGGGTATGAGTCTGGATGAGTTTATGTATTTTGATTTGTAAGTCAGTGACAAAAGACCAAATCGGTCTATTGGTCTGTTATTTTGATTCGTCGGTATGTAATGTAATGTGTTGTTTTGATGTCTAGCCTGGTGGATCCTCACGGAGAGGGTCTGCGGCGTGTAATATTCCCGGTTTGATCTGGGGGTGTTACATTTATGGTATCAGAGTTTAGGTTGAGGAAACCTAGGCTGTCGGGTCGAGTTATGTGTTGTTGAGTCTTGTATTGTCAGATTTTGTCGTGTCGCGACGCGTCGTGCAGGATGTCGGCCGTGATTAGTATCAAGGTGCACCATCATCTTCGTGCGATCTGTGGATGTAAGTCTCCCTACTACATGTTGTACCACGAGCTATACGAGCCTGTATGATTCTCGTGTTATGTAGTAGTATTTGAAGGTGTATCGTGAGTAAGTGACATATATTTGTTAATTCCCGTTTTGTGCTAGAATGAAGAATGATATGGCCAAATGTATCCTTGTATGAACTGTTTTGCTTGCAAGAGCAACAACCTTGGAATTTTTAGTTTCGAAGCCTCCCGGGGAGCCACGTAAATTTTTAAAATGTTCTCCAAAAGAGGAAAAAAAAAATTGATTTTTTGTATGATGACCTCAAGGTCGAAAATTTTTAGACTTCAAACTACCGATATTTCATTCTCATCTCATACTATAAGTTTTCAAAACTCAAGTTTTTAACTCAAATGAGGTCTTCAAAATATACTCAAGAACGTGACTCTCGTTTGTAACTTTTCGGTTTCATGAATGTTGGTCAGAAGATGCGTATTGATGATGCTCTCGTTGTCGAGCAGTGGTGCCAGTTTTATGATTAAAATAGTGACGTGAATGTTGAGTCCATCGGTATGTATGTGTTGAGATAGTCCTCTTTATTGAGAAATAAAATTTTTGTTTTTGTAGGATGATTTTCTTTTGATGGTTGCTTGTGAGATGTTATAATTATGTGAATCGATGACATTTAGACTCGTATGTTGTTGCTTATTTGTAACCTTCGAGTCTAGTATTACCTCATATATGTTTGCAATCGTGTTGGTGATTAGAGCAGTTAGCACAGGCTTAATTCGAGCCTAACGCGAGCTAACGTGGCGTGTTTAGCACACGTTAATCTTTGTTGTAACGCGCACTAATCAACCTGGGCAGAGGCTATGGAACCGCATTATAGCCGTCAGGTCTAACTTTTGTGGCCAATCACCTGTAGTTGTATTCTCTACGTGGTGTCTAGTGATAACAACTGTTGTGCGTGAATGTGTGTTAAGACTTTTCGTATTGCTAGGTGATATTTGATTGTATTTGATGAATTGATAAATTATGTCTGCTGTGTGTGTTCAAAAATTTCCTGGAAACTTCACAAAGTTTTGACGGTTCGATTAATCGGCGGCTCCGTGTATACTTCGAAAATTATTTGGAATTGGCAACCCGGCCTTGGATTCTCAAATAAAACCTCGACGGTATTTGAAAGAGTTGTTTTAAAGTACATGTAGACATTTTGTAAAATATTACCGTCGTTGATGTTTGTGAAGTGTTGGGAGAATTTTCAAAATGATTTTTAACGTATTGTTGTATTTTCAAATAATTCGAGTAAATGATTTTCAAAATCTTTCACACCATAAAAATATTTTATTTCAAAAACCAATGCGATTTTTATTTTCAAAAATATATAGTGAAAGATGAAAAATCTCACTCGATGTAAAATTCAAACTCGGATTTGGAAATGTTAGAGTATGTAAGAATGATTTGATGATCTTGCATGGTTAACTTGTTAGCTGTTAACGGTGATGATGATACGTAGGGGCATGATGACTTCAAATGATTTCAAATGAGACGGTTTAAGTATGTTGTTTACAAGTTTTGTCGAAACAACCCGAGGTACCAAAAGTACTTTTAAAGTTTATTTTAAATACCATACAAATCCAAGGATTTTCAAAAGATTTCCTTTAAAAGGATACCTCGTGGATTTTCTTTTCGAGTTGTTATTGATTACCTTATGTGTTATGTAGTTATTGGTTGGTACTTTAGTATATTATTTTTGCGAAGTTGCGCCATCGTATCGAGTGAGAATCCGCTTAGTATGTCTAGGGACAGAGGATACGGTCGTGACCGCGATATAGATTGTCGTGGAGATCAGATATGGGACCAAGAGGATATGGTCGGGAAGGTTGCTATTCCAGCACTTCGTTCTCGTTGTTTACGTTTCGGGACGAAACCTCTTTTAAAGGAGATATGATGTAATACCCGCATTTTTTCTTTCTTTCTCTTCTGTTTCGTCCAACCGTATCGACTCGACTGTGTTCGTTGATGCTTCTGACAAGTAGTTGTTTCTCACCTTTGTCATTCGAGCGAGTTCTGATATTGTCTCAAATTGACCTATATATCGTTGTGACCTTTCCAAGTTCGGAAAATTAGTCTCGTTTTCGATCTTCCAACCCTTGGGCGGTGGAATTCTGTATTTGTTCAGCGATTGGCTCGCGTTTTGATTGATGTACCGTTGGGTTGGTCAATCGTATTGATTTTCGTCCGTTGTGTTTTGTGATTGTTCGGATAATTGACTTGATTGTATTATCCATTTGATGACGCTTGTCACTTGTTGGTTTTGTTATATCCCTAACGGCGACGTTGTGTTGGTCGTCGTGGAGCGTGTTTTCACGTCGTATATTCCTTTGTGTTGCTTGTAACGTTTCGCCGATGGGCGTAAGTTATGCGTTTCCTTGCGTATCTCGTTGAGTTTTCCTGGCGGGATATTGCTTCTCCCTACTTGTTTTAAGTTTCGGGACGAAACTTCTTTTAAGGAGGGTAGAATGTAATATCCGCAATTTTCGATTTCCGGTAAATTTCTTTTTCGGCCGGAGTCCATTTTGACGACTCGCTCATGACCGTTTCGTCATTTCGAGAATGATTAATTCTGCACTTTTTGTCATCCAAGTTCGTTTCGGTATCGTTTTGTTGAGTTCCGAGCTTTTTAGCGACTTTTCCGCACTTGAGTTCGATTCCTGCGAATCTCGTCCGAAACTGTTGTTTCGAGTTTCTCGTAATTTCATTTAATGTTATTATTCATGTTGCGAGCTTTGGTTTGGTGTTTCGATCGCGTATCGTGATTTTCGGACGTTTTGGGCCATTTTCGTAATTTCCCAAAGTTTTGGGTAATTACTTAGTTGTCGATTCGAGCCTTGGTGGTCGGAATCGTGTGTTCTCTTAGTGCTCGGATTCGTCTTTGCGAGTACTTCGTAACCGTATCTTCGATTCATACTCGAGTTCGGGTTTCGGTCGTCGGGCCGGAATTGGTCCCGGCCGAGTCATGGCCGGCATGCTCGGGCGAGGCGATCTGCCGAGTAACGTGCGTTAGTGCTCGGCCGTTAAATGCGTAAGGGCGATTACGTCGTAAGGCCCCGGCCGTAACGCACGTAGTGGCCGGCGATTTGGGGCGATGACTCGGTTACGTACGTAACCCTTTGCCGGTTACGTACGTAACCCGGCCGGCAGTCGGCCTATTTAAGGCCTGCGGACGTTTTTTTCACCCATTCTCTCACTCTTTCTCTTCTCTTCCGCGGATGGAGGCGTGGGAATCTTGGAGCAATGTTGTTATACATTTAATCCATGAAGATTTGAGGCTCATATCATCAATCATCCCTCCTATAACATCCTCCGATCTACCGAATCAGGTCAGATTTTCTAGAAATCTAATTTTGGGGATTTTGGGTATTTTGGTTGTTTTCGTCCGATTAATCCGATTTAACTTAGTATTATGATAGATTGATGATTATTAAGATGTATTACATCTTTTCCCTTGTTATTCCATGGTTGGATCGTATCGATTCGTTGTTTTCGTCGAGTTCTTGATCGACGCCTTGAAGGTGTCCGATAAAATGTCATAGAGGGGTTTTCGGGCGTTCTACGATTATTCTTCCTCGTATGATCGATGATTTATTGATTATATGTTGTTAGGGTCGAATTCTTGTGGAGAACTCGAGTCGGAACCCTTCCGTTCGTCGTTTTCTTCAAGCTTCTCGATCGTGGGTGTATTCTTTTCCTTCGCCGAGGAATCGTAGGTGTTCGAGGTGTCCCGACTGAGCCGTGATTGTAGGAGTGTCCGGTATCGATTATCGAGGCAAGTATCTTGCCCATACATTACGTGTTTTGTGGATATTATGGTTGTTAATCGTCGATATGTGCTAAATAAATATTAATAACCATTTTTCAAAAGAATCGGAATATTTACCATCATGCTTTTTGTAAAGGTGACCCATGTGTGTCGGGAATTAATGTTCTTAGTTGAATATGTGAGCTAGTGTCGAGTATAGAATCACCTTACTTTCTTGTGATGTCATTGCGTATGATTATGTCGTTGGTAAATGTAAAGTGTAATTCTTTTGTCAAATTATGTGCTTGGAGTCACGTGTTTATGGATGAATATGTGAGTTTGTGTGATATTAGTTGTGTCGTTCGGTCTTTGTTGAAATCTTGTGCTTCCTTGTGAATCGCATCATTACTTGGTCGTGAGTATATGTTGGATGAATCGCCATTCTAGTAAGGTACCTCGACTATATATATGTGATTGACCTTCGAGGCTTGTGGTTTGCAAGCGTGATTTTGGAACGTGTGTGTGTGTTGTTCCTTCCACCGGAGTGTCCGACGGGATGTCCGGGGTCGATACTAAGGGGTACGGCCACGGAAGTGGACTTGGGTGCGTGTGTGGATGAACTTCCACCGAGTGTCCGACGGGATGTCCGGGGTCGATACTAAGGGGTACGGCCGCGAAGTGGTTTCACCCGAGTGTCCGACGGATGTCCGGGGTCGATACTAAGGGGTACGGCCGGGTTACCATTGTGGTTTTCATATTGAGGATGACGTTGATGTTAACGTTAATTGTGATATTGTGAGGAGTATCACAATGCTTTGTGCTTGGGGTCGAGAGACATTATATATCGAGTCTTGGTGCTTGGCTAGAATGGCATAGGAATAATGTGTTATGTGTAATGTGTCCTTGTAAGTGAATTGAAGTGGATGATCGGGTCGTAGACCCTGTGTTTTGTGACCGGAATGGTTGGGTCGTGGACCCCGTGTTTTGTTAAATGGACTTGTATTTTGAAAAATGAACTTTGGGGCTGTGACCCTAAATGGCTTTCGAGGAATTAAGAACATTTTTAATTTTTGATGTTTTCAAAACTCCTGAGATTTGGAAATGTTTTCAAAATGCTTACTTGCTTCGTTTCCTTTCAAGACTTGAACTATTTTTAACTAAATATATCTCGGGAAGTCTTTCGTTATATTCTCGGAATGTGTTGTGTATGGCTCGTATTTGCACTTTATACTTGCACTAGCAAAACAGTGGAGTTTTGCTAACCCCCGAGTAATCGGGGGGTGGATATCTGTATTGTGTCCGGTACATGCGGGTTTTCGGGAGCAAGACACGGGATCGGCACGAGGGATGATTAAAGACGAATGATACTAATCACACGAAGGCCGGTTTTGGGATCGATTAGTGAGTCCATTGTATTGTCTTTTCCATTGTCTTATTTTTCGTTGTTGCAAGTATTTTACCCTTGTGTGGGTATGAGTCCGGATGAGTTTATGTATTTTGATTTGTAAGTCGGTGACAAAGACCAAATCGGTCTATCGTCCGTTATTTTGATTCGTCGGTATGTAATGTAATGTGTTGTTTTGATGTCTAGCTTGGTGGATCCTCACGGAGAGGGTCTGCGGCGTGTAATATTCCCGGTTTGATCGGGGTGTTACATTTATGGTATCGAGCTTAGGTTGAGGAAACCTAGGCTGTCGGGTCGAGTTATGTGTTGTTGAGTCTTGTATTGTCGATTTTGTCCGATCGAAATGTGTCGCGACGCTGCCGTCGTGCAGGATGTCGGCCGTGATTAGTATCAAGGTGCAGCCATCATCTTCGTGCGATCTGTGGATGTAAGTCTCCCTACTACATGTTGTACCACGAGCTATACGAGCCTGTATGATTCTGTGTTATGTAGTAGTATTTGAAGGTGTATCGTGAGTAAGTGACATATATTTGTTAATTCCCGTTTTGTGCTAGAATGAAGAATGATATGGCCAAATGTATCCTTGTATGAACTGTTTTGCTTGCAAGAGCAACAACCTTGGAATTTTTAGTTTCGAAGGCTCCCGGGGAGCCACGTAAATTTTTAAAATGTTCTCCAAAAGAGGAAAAAAAAAATTGATTTTTTGTATGATGACCTCAAGGTCGAAAATTTTTAGACTTCAAACTACCGATATTTCATTCTCATCTCATACTATAAGTTTTCAAAACTCAAGTTTTTAACTCAAATGAGGTCTTCAAAATATACTCAAGAACGTGACTCTCGTTTGTAACTTTTCGGTTTCATGAATGTTGGTCAGAAGATGCGTATTGATGATGCTCTCGTTGTCGAGCAGTGGTGCCAGTTTTATGATTAAAATAGTGACGTGAATGTTGAGTCCATCGGTATGTATGTGTTGAGATAGTCCTCTTTATTGAGAAATAAAATTTTTGTTTTTGTAGGATGATTTTCTTTTGATGGTTGCTTGTGAGATGTTATAATTATGTGAATCGATGACATTTAGACTCGTATGTTGTTGCTTATTTGTAACCTTCGAGTCTAGTATTACCTCATATATGTTTGCAATCGTGTTGGTGATTAGAGCAGTTAGCACAGGCTTAATTCGAGCCTAACGCGAGCTAACGTGGCGTGTTTAGCACACGTTAATCTTTGTTATGTAGCGCACTAATCAACACAGGCAGAGGCTATGGAACCGCATTATAGCCGTCGAGTCTAACTTTTGTGGCCAATCACTGTAGTTGTATTCTCTACGTGGTGTCTAGTGATAACAAGCAGTGCGTGAATGTGTGTTAAGACTTTTCGTATTGCTAGGTGATATTTGATTGTATTTGATGAATTGATAAATTATGTCTGTGTGTGTGTTCAAAATTTCTGGAAACTTCACAAAGTTTTGACGGTTCGATTAATCGGCGCTCAGTGTATACTTCAAAATTATTTGGAATTGGCAACCCGGCCTTGGATTCTCAAATAAAACCTCGACGGTATTTGAAAGAGTTGTTTTAAAGTACATGTAGACATTTTGTAAAATATTACCGTCGTTGATGTTTGTGAAGTGTTGGGAGAATTTTCGAAAATGATTTTTAACGTATTGTTGTATTTTCAAATAATTCGAGTAAATGATTTTCAAAAATCTTTCACACCATAAAAATATTTTATTTCAAAAACCAATGCGATTTTTATTTTCAAAAATATATAGTGAAAGATGAAAAATCTCACTCGATGTAAAATTCAAACTCGGATTTGGAAATGTTAGAGTATGTAAGAATGATTTGATGATCTTGCATGGTTAACTTGTTAGTCATTAACAGTGATGATGATACGTAGGGGCATGATGACTTCAAATGATTTCAAATGAGACGGTTTTAGTTTGTTGTTTACAAGTTTTGTCGAAACAACCCGAGGTACCAAAAGTACTTTTAAAGTTTATTTTAAATACCATACAAATCGAGGATTTTCAAAAGATTTCCTTTAAAAGGATACCTCGTGGATTTTCTTTTCGAGTTGTTATTGATTACCTTATGTGTTATGTCGTCTTTGGGTTGGTACTTTAGTATATTATTTTTGCGAAGTTGCGCCATCGTATCAGTGAGAATCCGCTTAGTATGTCTAGGGACGGAGGATACGGTCGTGACCGCGATATAGATTGTCGTGGAGATCTAGATATGGGACCAAGAGGATATGGTCGGGAAGGTTGCTATTCCAGCACTTCGTTCTCGTTGTTTACGTTTCGGGACGAAACCTCTTTTAAAGGAGATATGATGTAATACCCGCATTTTTTCTTTCTTTCTCTTCTGTTTCGTCCAACCGTATCGACTGACCGTGTTCGTTGATGCTTCGACACAGTGTTGTTTCTCACCTTTGTCATTCGAGCGAGTTCGATATTGTCTCAAATTGACCTATATATCGTTGTGACCTTTCCAAGTTCGGAAAATTAGTCTCGTTTTCGATCTTCCAACCCTTGGGCGGTGGAATTCAGTATTTGTTCTGCGATTGGCTCGCGTTTTGATTGAGGTTCCGGTGTGTTGGTCAATCGTATTGATTTTCGTCCGTTGTGTTTTGTGATTGTTCGGATAATTGACTTGATTGTATTATCCATTTGATGACGCTTGTCACTTGTTGGTTTTGTTATATCCCTAACGGCGACGTTGTGTTGGTCGTCGTGGAGCGTGTTTTCACGTCGTATATTCCTTTGTGTTGCTTGTAACGTTTCGCGATGGGCGTAAGTTATGCGTTTCCTTGCGTATCTCGTTGAGTTTTCTGGCGGGATATTGCTTCTCCTACTTGTTTTAAGTTTCGGACGAAACTTCTTTTAAGGAAGGGTAGAATGTAATATCCGCAATTTTCGATTTCCGGTAAATTTCTTTTCGGCGGAGTCCATTTTGACGACTCGCTCATGACCGTTTCGTCATTTCGAGAATGATTAATTCTGCACTTTTGTCATCCAAGTTCGTTTCGGTATCGTTTTGTTGAGTTAGAGCTTTTAGCGACTTTTCCGCACTTGAGTTCGATTCCTGCGAATCTCGTCAAGCTGTTGTTTGAGTTTCTCGTAATTTCATTTAATGTTATTATTCATGTTGCGAGCTTTGGTTTGGTGTTTCGATCGCGTATCGTGATTTTCGGACGTTTTGGGCCATTTTCGTAATTTCCCAAAGTTTTGGGTAATTACTTAGTTGTCGAATTCCGAGCCTTGGTGGTCGAATCGTGTGTTCTCTTAGTGCTCGGATTCGTCTTTGCGAGTACTTCGTAGCCGTATCTTGATTCATACTCGATTCGGGTTTCGGGTCGTTGGCCGTCGGATTGGTCCCGGCGAGTCATGGCCGGGCATGCTCGGGCGGGCGATCTGGCGAGTAACGTGCGTTAGTGCTCGGCCGTTACGTGCGTAAGGGCGATTACGTCGTAAGGCCCTGGCGATAACGTCGTATTGGCCGTGATTTTAGAGCGATGACTCGGTTACGTCGTAACCGCTGCCGATTACGTCGTAACCCGGCCGATCGGCTTTATTTAAGGCTGCGGACGCTTTTTTCACCCATTCTCTCACTCTTTCTCTTCTCTTAGCGGATGGAGGCGTGGGAATCTTGGAGCAATGTTGTTATACATTTAATCCATGAAGATTTGAGGCTCATATCATCAATCATCCCTCTATAACATCCTCCGATCTACCGAATCGTCGATTTTCTAGAAATCTAATTTTGGGGATTTTGGGTATTTTGGTTGTTTTTCGTCCGATTAATCCGATTTAACTTAGTATTATGATAGATTGATGATTATTAAGATGTATTACATCTTTTCCCTTGTTATTCCATGGTTGGATCGTATCGATTCGTTGTTTTAAATCGAGTTCTTGATCGACGCCTTGAAGGTGTCCGATAAAATGTCATAGAGGGGTTTTCGGGCGTTCTACGATTATTCTTCCTCGTATGATCGATGATTTATTGATTATATGTTGTTAGGGTCGAATTCTTGTGGAGAACACGAGTCGGAACCCTTCCGTTAAATCGTTTTCTTCAAGCTTCTCGATCGTGGGTGTATTCTTTTCCTTGGCGAGGAATCGTAGGTGTTCGAGGTGTCCCGACTGAGCCGTGATTGTAGGAGTGTCGGTATCGATTATCGAGGCAAGTATCTTGCCCATACATTACGTGTTTTGTGGATATTATGGTTGTTAATCGTCGATATGTGCTAAATAAATATTAATAACCATTTTCAAAAGAATCGGAATATTTACCATCATGCTTTTTGTAAAGGTGACCCATGTGTGTCGGGAATTAATGTTCTTAGTTGAATATGTGAGCTAGTGTCGAGTATAGAATCACCTTACTTTCTTGTGATGTCATTGCGTATGATTATGTCGTTGGTAAATGTAAAGTGTAATTCTTTTGTCAAATTATGTGCTTGGAGTCACGTGTTTATGGATGAATATGTGAGTTTGTGTGATATTAGTTGTGTCGTTCGGTCTTTGTTGAAATCTTGTGCTTCCTTGTGAATCGCATCATTACTTGGTCGTGAGTATAAGTTGGATGAACGTGGCATTCTAGTAAGGTACCTCGACTATATATACTGTGTTTGACCTTCGAGGATTGTGGTTTGCAAGTGTGATTTTGGAACGCGTGTGTGTTTTGTTCCTTCCACCGGAGTGTCCGCGGGATGTCCGGGGTCGATACTAAGGGGTACGGCCACGGAAGTGGACTTGGGTGCGTGTGTGGATGAACTTCCACCGGAGTGTCGACGGGATGTCCGGGGTCGATACTAAGTGCGGCCGCGAGTGGTTTCCCACCGGGTGTCCGACGGGATGTCCGGGAGTCGATACTAAGGGTACGGCCGCGGGTTACCGATTGTGGTTTTCATATTGAGGATGACGTTGATGTTTTCGTTAATTGTGATATTGTCCGGAGTATCACAATGCTTTGTGCTCAGGGTCGAGAGACATTATATATCGAGTCTTGGTGCTTGGCTAGAATGGCATAGGAATAATGTGTTATGTGTAATGTGTCCTTGTCAGTGAATTGAAGTGGATGATCGGGTCGTAGACCACGTGTTTTGTGACCGAATGGTTGGGTCGTGGACCCGTGTTTTGTTAAATGGACTTGTATTTTGAAAAATGAACTTTGGGGTTGTGACCACTAAATGGCTTTCGAGGAATTAAGAACATTTTTAATTTTGATGTTTTCAAAACTCCCGAGATTTGGAAATGTTTTCAAAATGCTTACTTGCTTCGTTTACCTTTCAAGACTTGAACTATTTTTAACTAAATATATCTCGAAGTCTTTCGTTATATTCTCGGAATGTGTTGTGTATGGCTCGTATTTGCACTTTATACTTGCACTAGCAAAAGCGGTGGAGTTTTGCTAACCCCCGAGTAATCGGGGGGTGGATATCTGTATTGTGTCCAGGTACATGCAGGTTTTCGGGAGCAAGACACAGGATCGGCACGAGGGATGATTAAAGACGAATGATACTAATCACACGAAGGCCAGTTTTGGGATCAGTTAGTCGGAGTCCATTGTATTGTCTTTTCCGCTGTCTTATTTTTCGTTGTTGCAAGTATTTTACCCTTGTGTGGGTATGAGTCTGGATGAGTTTATGTATTTTGATTTGTAAGTCAGTGACAAAAGACCAAATCGGTCTATTGGTCCGTTATTTTGATTCGTCGGTATGTAATGTAATGTGTTGTTTTGATGTCTAGCCTGGTGGATCCTCACGGAGAGGGTCTGCGGCGTGTAATATTCCCGGTTTGATCTGGGGGTGTTACAGCTACTTTGCATGAAGCAACTTTTAAAGCGGCTTGCCCCACTGTGAAATCCCCATTTCTCAGGCCCGCTAAAGGAGAAACCCCTGTCAGATCCACACAAGCGTGCTTCCCACCCTCTCATCCAAAAATTAAAACATCAGTCGGTCTAAGTGTTGATCTTCCTTCCAATGGGTCCGTCAAGAAGTTCACAGGTGCTTCTTTATTGGCGGAAACTCTGGCACGCCTAAGAACATCAAAGAGAACGTCCCTCACCATATTGTGTCGCTACTTGAAACCTGGGAGCTCTCTACAATGTACTGCATGCTCCCCAAAAGAGTCCAAACATGCCTTCCGACAGACTGGACATGTCTCATCAATCGGGAATATGGGAATCATGAGGCGATACTTAAAGATAGTACGATACTCCGTGGGTGACATGTGTTGGCCAAGACCCTCTATAGGGATAGCCAAAAGAAAATCCTGAAAATGTGGTGCTTGTAGAGACTCGAAAACGGCTTTCTGTCTAAGAGTCATGTGGAAGTGTACGTCCATATCCTGGACAATTTTGCTAAAAAGGGCACTCGCCAATGCATGTTGGGCTTTCTGTGGGGCGATGCCCTTATTAGTGAAATCGCCAAAATCAAAGCTCGGAATCGTATCACAAAGACAAGCCAAAGCACAATCATAATCAACATCCATACTATATATACCACTATCCCGTAAGATGTGGTCTTGTAACAATCAAGTTTGGGCCCTAGATGCGACAAAGGCATATGATGAAGCCTTTACAACCGAGTACAAGCCCAAATCACCAAACCTAATGGGTAGAGTGGCAAGTCGCCACTGGATATCTCCAAAAAAAGGACCTCCACAAACAACAATGTCCTCAATCGACCCCCGTAATCCTCCATCAAAAAACAATGCCGCCTCCTGCATATGTATGGGTTGGCATGTCCTCAAGACAAAGAAAAATTTCGCAATACCCATACACGACTGAAGCAAAAAAAGCTCACTTTGCGGGTCACATAACTGTGGAAGAAGGAATAGCATTGGCAGCTATCTTCATAGCCAACCCATGAATAAAACCGCATCCATGCTAACAGCCCCCCCCAAAAAGCTTCACCCCTAATAGCGGCCTCCCAATGCCTACAGGGAGTAAACCCTCGTGAAGCTTCCTACCATCGCATGAAGGCCAAAACAACTCAGTTTTTTTGATATTCAATTGAAGACCCAAACCTGGACCGGTCACCCTAATGATGTCCAACACTCTAGCTACCTCCTCTACATATCCAATGACTGTCACATCATCAAGATACCAAGCATGAAGAAGAAGCTTGCAACTTCCCCTAATCTTATACACAATGGGGTGTAATACAAGAGCAAAAAGGAGTGGTCCTAAGGGGTCACCCTGTTGAACCCGAGTGGTAGACCATATATACTTGTATCCCACATATAACTTCGCTGCCTGTCCATATAGGAATTCAACCTACAAGGAAATAGAAGGGCACCTCAACCTGACCTCGTGAAGTAAGGTCGTCTATCCACAAGATTAAAAGCATTTGAGAAATCCACTGTAAGCATTGAAAGAGACCCATCGGCATGACACTCATTCAAGACTCTATTGATGCTATGCAATACATCCTCAGCACCACCCGACACGCCGACCTCAAACTGAAAATCATTGAGGTACTTTTCCATTTCTTTACCAACACCTTTCATGGCAACCTTGGAAACTAGACGCCTCCATATAGTGCCCACTGCAATAGGCCAGATCCTATTATTGGGTTTTAGGAGCGGTGTAAGAGGAGCAGAAGCAACAAACTCAGCCAAACTTGATGGACACATTCCCCCTAACCACAGATTAACGACTATGGTGATGGCACGTAAAAGATCTATAGCTATGGCAGACCCCTCTCCACATAGGGCATCCAAAATGTGTTGCGCCCTCAAGCTGTCTCTCCCACATGAAGTTCCTTTAGGAAATGATTTAATGCAACCAAGGACACTATCACTATCCACCACAAGGGAAGGCTCGGAATAGGTGGTCATCGGCATGGAGGGGGCAGATGATAAGGATGTTTACCCTCTACGGCCTTCAAGGTATCATCACCATATAAAGCAACACCCGATGAGCATAATACTTTCACAGCTGCGGTAAAATGCCCATCTGCCACCTTACGGAAACACTGTTTCACGATGGTGTTTTCTCTTGTTCTTTCCTTTTGAATATCCTCTCCGCCTTGGCCCAACATAGTTGTAAGTAACGTGGCTATACCATCCTCTTTAACCCATATAGCTAAGGAATTCAAAATAGAGCGGTGTTGCAATGACTTTCTATTCCCTGATTTACTTTCATGTCTGTTCGTGGGCCTAAACACCCGCAGAGTGCAACGAGATAAAAGTAACAACCTAACCCAGGCTTCAACAGACCCAGGCTGAGCAACCACCTGGTAAAGAACTATTTTCAACGCCTGGGAGAAAGACATGCGACAGCTGAGGGATACTTTTGACAGTGGTGATCAGAGCTTTAAAGACACGTTCAAGAAGCTCAACATCTAGAACCACCCCCTTATCTACATCAGGCTTGGTCTCCTTAGTAGACGGCTTCAAAATGCCCACGATGTGTCCGCTCATATGTAACACCCCCAAGATATTCGAGGCGTATTACAACGCCGTGAATCCCTACATGGGACCCACCAGGCTAAACGACCAACATACTTATCGACTTGCGGAATCAACAAAATAACACCTCGTCATAAAGATGCAAAAGCAAAATAATCCACCCAGTTCAACCGGTCAAACACAACACAACCATCCGACACAAACATAATAGATAACGTTACAATCCGAACAAACAAGAACTCCTAAGTACTCGAGTACTTCTATTAGTTTACAAGTTGACAAATGGTAAAAAGGTAGAAAACAATAAGACATCACTCGTGCACAATCATCACGCACGGCCATCATCCGCGTACTGGTCCAGCGCCCGTTCGTCTCGATGAAACTGACCTGAAATTCATAAAGCGAATTTCCCCAAAACGGGTCCCCAAAGGGGTTAGCAATTACGCTAGTACAAGTAACCAAATGAACAACTTACACCTTACACATATATTCAATGCATGCAATCATGAAAACATCGGTTGAAACACACATTTTCGGAAATGCCATAATCCAAAACACATTTGTAAAATGCACCACAATTAACCGCGGACCAACCCCTCCGTGGACCCCTAGCAAGACCCCGTCGGATCTAACCCGTAGTGGTTAAAAGCAAGCTCGCGGATCCACCCCTCCGTGGACCCCTACCGAGACCCCGTCGGATCTAACCCATAGTGAGCATACACACACACATAATTTCTCATGCAATACTACCATGTCAAGATTGTAAGTTCATAAGGGTACTTGCCTCGATCAATAGACGGTGACACGAACGGAAATGAAGAATCAAACACGACCGCGAGGAACCGGCGAAACCAAACCTAACAATTCGAAGAATGCAATCACAACCATTTATAAATGAATATGGAAATGGAATACACCCGAAAACCCACCTACGATTCATGAATATTCGTACAAGAACAACAACGAGGGCGGACCACAACCAAACCCTCTCGATTACGCAAACACCACGAAATATACCATGAATCCGTAGGAAAACTAAGAATATCAACAAGATTAATCATATTCATCGTGAATTAACCAACAAAACGGAACGAATCGGACGAAAACGTGAAAACCCCCAAATCTCCCCCAAAATAGGGTTCTAGAAGATTTACCTTGATTCAAGAGGTAGAAGATGATTAAATAGTGATAATCTCGTGTTAGAGACTCAAGATCTTGAATAGATGATGATAATCGCCCCACTCCAAGTTTCCAATCGCCCAAATCTCGGTGGAGAAAAGAAAAGGAGAAGAAATGAGCTATCCGGTCAACTCTCTGGTTTTTATAACCACAGGGTTATTAGCGTGCGCTAACATGTCAAGTTAGTGTGCGCTATCGGCTGATACCCCGGTCCAGAAAGTTAACACCCCAGTCCAGAACCTATAATTTTGGACCGTTAGCGTGCGCTAACAGGAATTAGCGTGCGCTAACAGCCTCTCGGTAGCGCGCGCTATCGGGCCATAGCATGCGCTACCTGGACACTCAACCAAGTCCAGAAGTAAACTGCCCAGTACTGGACTATCGCGTTAGCGCGCGCTACCGGACACCTAGCGCGCGTTAGTCCTCAACAACAACGTGCGCTAGACAAAACATAGCGTGCGCTAATGCATTAGTCAGAGGACGAGACCGAAAGCGAGTTCGCCCATGCCGGGCTCGACTCGCTAGCGCGCGCTACCAACAAGTGTAGCGTGCGCTACTGAAGTATGCTTAGCGTGCGCTACAATACCAACTTAGCACGCGCTAGGCAAACGGTAACAACAGTCCCGGAACACAAACGAAACATCAAACGGAACATCACAATACGCATAATAACATACAATGGATTTACGGCAACCCCGAAACGGTGGTTCCGAAGCAACAATTACGAGAATCGGATCAATAAGCGACGGAGAAGCCAACAATTGCGGAATTGAGTAAAATAAATTCGAAAATAAGTATTCCCGAAATACACATACGGTTACACACGAGCCACCAAAACAAGAAAAACACCAAGTCGAGAAAGTACCGGGAAAAGAAAAATGAGGATATTACATCATATCCTTAGCCCCATTGGTAAAACGACCAAGACCATAAGGACGATGACAACCACGACTCACTGCATGTATACTCATACACTTCCCACACAACCGTTGACCAAACGCCCTTAGAGTTTCCTCCACCGCCATAAACAATCCTTGATAAGAATACACTACGTAATCCATCATATATTTAAAATTATTTTTAAATAGAAATTGAAAAAAAAAAATTCTTCTTTTAATTATATATATTTTAGATTTTTAAATACAAATGTGAAAGTCTTGATTTAATACTGTCATATATAATTAGACTTTTTATGTTTTACAAATACTTTCTCTTGTTCCTTGCCTCAATCTCTCCATTTTCTAGAAATCGTTCGTTTTCGGCTCTCTCTTACTGGAATCAGGGGCGGAGGGAGGGGGGTCCAAGGGGGTCCACGGACCCCCCCGGCGGATGGAAATTCCCTCATAAGGTAAGGGAAGCTATATATATAATTGTCCGACCTCCGTAATTGTTATAGCTCCGGACCCTTCTGAGTAAATGCTCTGCTTCCGTCACTAACTGGAATCATAGCCTATCATTCTCATTCTTTAACCTAAGAGCAAGACAAGAGCTCGTGGCAAGTGACGTCAGGGATCACTTTGGAATAATCGTGAATGAGGTGGAAAATCTTTTAAATACCACATTATGAGCCACATTTGAAGGATGGTGGCTTCGTAATTTCCCGAATTTTGGAATAGTATTTCATCGTTGATTTTATTGCTAATATTAATGTTATATATTATTTTCGGTTATGAATGTGAGGATATATGGATGAAATTTAAGATGTCAGATGCTTTTTAATACTCTTTCAATAAATTGTTGGTCGAATATGGTTGTATACTACGTTGTATTCTTCAATGAATTTTTCAACGGAGCTTAGATAAATTACTTGGGTTAAATTATGGGATGTGCGGATTGATCGTGATTGAAGGGTTGATATGGATGCTATAATGGGGGTTGGATAGAGTCCGCAGAGAGTAATATTATGGTACGTGTTATATCTAATATATACTTCCTCCGTTATCTTATTATTGCAACGTGCTGACTATTACACTGTTCACAAATTCTCTTATAACCATCTTTTGTGATTTATACATATAAAAAATATAGTCATGTGAGATCATGTTAGATTCATCTCGAAATATACCTTCAAAATATCAACTTCTTATATTTTTTAAAAATAAAGAATTAAAGATGTTAATAATCAAAGTTGTGTATTAACAAGCGTGAAAGTCCAGATGTTGCAATTATAAAAGAATGGAGTTAGTAACAAAGAACATATTGAATGGAATAGATAAAAATGTGTTTTAGGTAATAAAATCAAATTAATTATTTTTTAGTAGAAAAAGTTTATACAGCGTAGTATTGGGCTATTTTACTCCTGCCAAAACTATAAAGCGAGCTGTACAGTTACAGTATACGGTATTAGAGTACTCGATACGAAATTCTGAAAATGCGACTCCTTCTCACTAAACGGCTTTCCGCCGCTCTCCGGTCCTACGTCGCCACTATTCCCCGCAATTGTCAGAACATAACTACCTGCACTCGCCGGAGCAAAGTTCTGCCGTCTCTTCACGCTTCCGGAGGAGGCCTGCTCGACTCCCCATGGTCCGCCACCCAGCTTCGCGGGGCCAGATTCACCGGCGCCGATGTATTGACTCTCAACTTTAGTTTGCAAACCCACGTATTTTCGCGCATGTTGTAGTGGTTACATACTTTTATGTGGTGATTGTGGACTGAAACAATTCTGATTCTCCTAATAATATTGAAGTTGGTTAATTGTTGGTATTCCTTTTTCATTTCTATGGTTTGTGAACTTTCGACTTTGATTAACAGCTGAAAACAGTTGTGCTGTGGTTATTCCTAACTGAATTCTGATTTCTATGTATAGTTACAAGGTTCGAATTTGGAAGTTTTCCTTTCTCCTTGTCCAATTCTACTTGTTCATGCTTCGTATGATTCAGCTAATAGATTAGTGAACCAAGTGCTGAAAATCCACCAGTTATTAATAGACGTGTGTGTGTGTGTGTGTGTATGGATTCTGATGATGGCTCTTACCAGGTAAAAAAGGAATTTATATAGCAGTAACTAAACTCTAAATGCTCTTAATGTAAAATCAATGGTGATTATAAGCTATTTGACCATTGTCATTGTCTTTTGAGGGTTGATCCTATACTCTTCAGAGGACTTGAAGACAACTAAGATTTTGTGATACATTTTTGAGAGACTTTTGTCTCGTTAACTTTTTCTAGCCAGCCATATGAGAAGATAGCATAAAATTCTCATGTGGCATTGATCTCCTTACAGTTCGGGCATTTCATATTTATTTTAACTCTCTGCAGGTACGACCAGGAAATGTTATTGAAAGAAGAGGTTAGGTTTCCAATATTAATTTATAGTGATGATATGTGAGTAATTAACCACACCGAGAACTTAATGTGACGTGGTTTTTGGTTTGCTGTTGACACAATACAGGAAAGATTTATGAGGTAACTGTTCAGCAGTAATTTTGTATTTGTTTGATGTCCTTTTCCATTTGCAATGATTATGAACTTCATATGTGGCTCAACTTGTAAATGGAATCCTGTTTAGGTGATAAAGGCAGAACATACTACCCAAGGAAGAGGAGGAGCTATAATACAGGTAGTTGTATACCTTGATATCATTTGGTCCTCTCCATTTCCTTATCATTCTAATAACTTTTTCCTGTTTATTGACAGTCCTTGCTGTTTTTATTTTGATGACGACTCTTCCCTTCATTTTCCACTTGTCATGATTCAAATGGGAATCAAGATCAGTGGTGTCTCAAATTTTCTCTATTATATAGATGATGATTTTTCCATGAAATATCTGAATTTGAATGTCTCCACTAATCTTGATCAATTGCACATGATTTTAAATCCTTACCCAATGAAAGAAATATATAATTAAATTCTTTTATTCTTCCACATAATGACAGGTGGAGCTCCGTGATGTCGATAGTGGAAGCAAAGTGAACGAAAGGTTGCGAACTGATGAAAAAGTAGAAAGTATGCACCTTCTTGTCATAATTATTATGTCAAAATGAGTAGAAGAAAATTCCTAGTTGTGAAGTTGATTTTTCTGTTACCTGATGTCTCCCAAATTCTCGTATCATAATAGCATATTCAGGAAATTAATGGTAAAGTGGAATGACCATAAGTATTCCATTCCCATTTGTGGTTCTGCTTCTAGCATCCTTTCTGCCACCGTTGAAGTTATGTACTACATTACTACATTTCGAGAAAGAATGAATTTAAGGAGAGCAAATTACGGTATAGACTTATCATATATAGAAAAAACAAAAAAAGGACCAACACTTTATGATGTTCCAACTTTTCGTGGTTTCTCAGTCCTCTTCCTTCTCCATTACAGGCCTCTGGTTTATTTTATATTACGCATAAGCTGGATAATTGAACTTATTATCATTCAAGGTTTAGGAAGAACATCATCAGTCAGAAGTTTGGTACAGGGTATTTTGACATAAAATTGTCATCTAAAATCTACTGTTCCTTGATATGTACTAAATAATTCTGGCAGTGGTTCGACCTGGTAGGAACCAACTTGGTGATCGCTATATACTTGTAGGGAAGTTCTCTAAGCAAGTTCGAATTACTAAAGTGACTACCAAGTACCAATTGAGAGATTGTATCTTGAATTCACCTTCAGTTTTGCTATGCAGTAATGCTGTCTGACTAATGTATAAATTAGAATCCATCACAATGTATCAGGATGTTTTTCTTGCTTAAGTTTAATCATCATCATCATCATCATCATTAACGACGCCGTCCTCATCCGACCCTCCTAATATAATTCCCAACCCAAGTATGTTGGGGTCAGTGGTATTAAGATTATAGTGTCAACTAATGGTCAAAATTTGGTTAATGCAATAAAATCATTTAAAAACTAAGTAGCCAATTTTAGGCGCATGCCCTTCCCGTTGCAACCTTCATACGGAGGAGAATGAGATGAAATTCCAAAACCATCATCATCATAAGTTCTCCGCTTGCATGGGAAATATCATGAAATGACGATGAGTAGAGATAATTGCTATAGTTAGGATGTAAATGTAATATTGGGTATTGTGAGCGGTAAATTTGTTCCTTGAAATGTGTGCATGTCCATTCACACAATGAAATGAACATTTGAGTATGCTTAAAAGATTATCCAAGATTCAACTTCTTCTATGTAGCATCATCTTAGTAAACCTAACCTTCACACCTGGCCAAGGACACTGTTCCTGGAGTGCCTATTTTAAATATTAAATCACATAGTTCACATTCAGGTCATTGAATTTGGTAGTTCTGTGCAGAGATATATGTTGAGGAGAAGTCATTGACATACCTTTACACCGATGATGAAACTGGAAATATTGTGCTAATGGAGTGAGTGTTGCCTTTTGCTTCTGGTTTTTGCATCAAGCGTACTGTAAATTAACTAGTGACATGCATGAAAGGATCTAATGACGTATTTAAATCCGTCCAGGCCAGACACATACAGCCAGCTAGAAGTGCCAAGCCACCTATTTGGTGATTCTCTTGTCTACCTTCAAGGTAACATTATCTGACAGCTATACTTTGGGGTGCACCTCTCTCCCTATCTTTTATTTTCTTGTGCAATCTCCAAAATACACTAATATGAAACATGAAAATTAGATATAAGAAAAGCTCTCTCTGTGTGTACGAGGGTGATGTACTTGCTTCCAGTTTGTCATAAAATGTTTTGCTTCCATTCCACTCAGATGATATGGAGATCACTGTCCAGCTTTATGATGAAAGACCATTGTCAGCAACAATTCCACATCGAGTAACATGTACTGTTGCTGAAGCAGATGAGGCACTAAAGGGAAGTAGCAAATCCACACCGTGAGTACATTGGATTGTAGTTGAAATAATATAAGCATTGGAAAGCTACACTTGTCTTGCTCATAGAAACTATATAGAACTTTTGATGCTTGAATTAATATTACTTTTTGGGATTTATTCTCTAGTGTCTAGTTTTATAATATTGGAACTCTATATTTCCTTCTTGTTGGTTGTGGTGAAGATTATTTAACATATTTCTTTTCATCTTAACTTTAACAGTTCTAAGAGGGTTTTGTTGGACAACGGAATCACTGTCCAGGTACTACTCTAAACAAATACACCAGCTTGAAATTTTTTATGGATATGATGTTTCTGATTTCACTGAATATGGAAATTACCCCCAAAAAAAAGAGAGAAAGATATATAAACTTTAATATTTCCAAAAAACTAGGCCTGGGACTTTTCGGTTTCTGGGAGAAAAATACAGGAACTGGAACCGAACCGCATAGTTTTTTCGCGGTTCGATTTTTCCAGTTTTTTTTGTCCGAACCGCACAGGAACCGAACCGAACCGAAACCGATTTTGTATGGTTTGGACGAAATATATTATATTATATTTTATTTTATTAAGAATATATTATATTATTTTATATTATATTAATTATATTTAATAAGAATATATTATATTTTATTATATTCAGATGGTCGGTTTTCCGGTTCGGTGCGGTTCGGACGGTTCCTTGCGGTTCAGATCGGTTTCTCTTTAAAACAGACAGGAACCGCGAACCGAACCGAACCGAATACTAACAGTACGAACCGAACCGAAAAAAAAAAATTGTTGCTAGGAACCGAACCGAACCGTCGGTTCCGATGCGGTTCGGATCGGTTCTGTGGTTCCCGGTTCCAAAAGTCCCAGCCCTACAAAAAACTAGAGTATGGAAGTCTGATGTATATCTATGATCATGTTAATAACTATAGTCTCGTAAAAGCCATTGGAAGTCTGATGTTTATTTATGATCATGTTAATAACGATAGCTGAGAAAGTTTTGAACTTTGTAGATGCATGAATGAGAAAAAACGACAGGAGCTCACCTCTTTTATTTTCCTAAACTGTTCATAATGTTCTAGCAAGCGTCTCGATGTTGATGGTTGCATGCATGGCTATCTCGACTCTTGAGATGTCCGATATCTTAGTATAACCTTTTTTGTCGCATATATCTGATAATAGGTCCCAGCTCATATTGAAGTCGGAGATAAGATTGTTGTCGATACCACTAACAACTATTATGTTAGCAGGTCGGTTTAAAAGCTTTTATTATTATTATTATTATTGTTCGAGATATCTCTCGTCCGTGTGTACATCTTTAAGCTTCTTTTTCATCTGTGATACGCGATTATTACTAACCATGATTAACATTTGGTTTTATCAGGGCTTAAATAGGAACTTCATGAACTTGTGCCGAACTGGATACTTTTTAACTGAATAGTCGGAAGTTGCTTTTTGCAGTCTGAGTTTGTTTGTTTATTGGATTAATTGAGAATTTCATGAGATCTTATGCGGCAACCTAAGGTGTAATAATGACGTCATCCATTGTTAGTAAATATGCCATTTAAGATTAGGAAGCCGTTTTTTTGCATCAGGATCTGTGATTTTTCCCCCTTGGATATCGTCAGTTTTCTAATATTTTTTAAACCGTTAAGTCCATTTTTTTTTTTTAATATTTATGTTAGTTTTTATTTTTTATACACAATAATTCTCTTGAGGAATAATAAATTTTCAAAATAACAGGACCGGACTTATTACTAATTTTCTCGAAACAGCAATAAAAACAGAAATATTCGAAGATAAAAAATACTACTACCTCCGTTTCAAAAAGATTATCCAATTTTGACTTTTTCAAATATTTAAGGAGCCAGTGTTATATTTCAAATTTACGTAAAAATGGTCAAATTGGACTAGTTTTGAGAAATTAGAAAATAGTCAAATTGGACAATTTTACCCATCACTCCCAATAACGATAATTTTATTCATCGTCTCAACAAGAATCATGTATCACATATATTAACACAAATAACTCTCAAGTATTTAATGGATCCAACGCATCTACACATCACTCTGATTCATTAGATAATAAATCATAAGTAAATCGTCTTTAATTCCCCGGTTCGACATCCCATCTTCAACACGTCAAATCCCCATTGAATTAATATGACCATCATGGGGTAACATCTTTCATCATTTTTTGGCAATTGTAAATACAAAAACAACAGAAAACAAAAATGTAGAGGAACATAATATGCCTTCCCAAATGAGTGTGAATGCTATTTTTACTGCCTACATGTTTAAGATATTTTTAAAACCCAAAGAAAATTTTAGGCAATATGTGCTGCATGGGAAATATATATTCTCAACTTGTTTTGAGAACTTTAAAAAAAGTGATTCTAAGCTTCCAAGTGGGAAAAAAGAAATGCACTGTAAAATACATAGGATTACACAACTCAACAATAAATGAATTACAAATAAAGTTTCTATGGTTACGGGGATTAAGGATTACACAATAAACCTAACGAATTAAACACAAAGAACCCGAACACGAAGAGCTGAAAAATGAGGTTCAAGAAATCAAACCGAAACAGATCACACAAGATCTGAAAAACAGAGGCGAAGGTGGTGATATTCGAACACGATGTCGGCTCAGTCCTCCAAATTCAGTACCCTCGTCCAACTCACCGGAATTGGCCTCCAACAACCCAAAATATCCCAAAACAGATAACCCGAGCAGTTTCAAAGAACAAAGCACCACTCCCAAAAGATTTCAAGGAACTTCACTCAGAAATTATTTCACACAGAAACGGATTTCACCCAGATTCTTAAGAACACACTTAGTATCTCAGAAACAAGATCCAGAAACCGGGCTCGGGTCATTGGGGGTGTATTCTGGGCTGGGCTGCTCAATTAAAAAATGACAATTTTGGGGCCAGTCATAAATAATACATTTGGGCCTAAATTTAACATGCACCTTTTTTTTTTTTTTTTTTCAAGTTACCACTTGAGAAGCTGGAAATCACTTTTTCCTAAAAAATCAAGTTTCCAAACACTCCCTTACCCTTAATCATCAACATAAGCCTGGTACAAACATTTTATAGATAAAAAAAAGTTCCATGTCTTCAACACAGCTAATGCAGAAGTCAGCAGCAATGTTCATGCTGTCAGCATTCAAATGGTGTTAAAATAAATTCTAGTCTTTCTCAAGTAGCAAAGATGCCATGTACTACTACTACTCCTCGAATCGGATTTTTTCATATATCCACCACTGTATCTGAAAAAGGAAAAATCATTCATTAGTTTGAGGAAAAAAAACAGTTTTCAAATGGAATAATTAGAAAAGCAACCCTTGAAACGGTCGGAAATTTATTTAAAAAAAAAAAAAAAGAATAACTTGGAACGTGATGCCGTGTTACTTTCGAAAACCCTTCTCACATTTCTAGTAATATTACATATACCACTTCAAAATTGAGCCGGAATCAAACCTTCGAATTTCTTTTTCGTAATTTCGAAAACATTTACGGGGTTTTCTTATAAATACCTAAACCTCATGGGTAGTTTTTTTTTTTCCTAGCTATGCTTGTTTATATATAGTAGTGAAAACTCTAGTTCTCTAGGCCTGAATGAAGCAAGGTGAGGCTGAAATACCATACAAAACCCGACCCAACATCGGAAATGATTGAGGAACCCAACGTAGAATTTGCAGCCACCGTGCGGAGTGAGGATTCGGGTGACGTAAAGAGGAACATTTCTGTAAGCATGCTTTTCACCAGCAAGATATTTCCTCATCACAGCATCTTTGATTTCCTTGAGATAAATCCATGGATGGGTACATGCAGCGGCTGAGAATCCAGATATGATACTAGCGCCTGAATGAATTTAGTGGGGCAAAGTGCAAAAGACAACATAGTTTAGGGGTTTTTGTGTTATTCTAGTCTTTATTATTTATCTAGATTAATCATAATAAGTACCCTTGGTGTTTGGCCTCATTACGAATAAACCAAGCTAACTTTCAAAAATTGCAATAGGACACTCCTAGGATTTACTGTTTTATTACATTTACCTCCTTTCATTAGCAAAATAACATTTCAAAAGCCACCTCACATTTATAAAAATATTACGACAAACCCCCTAAGTCCTAGCAATGAATCAAACCTCACGAGTATATTTTGTAATTGAAACTTTCTGTTGGGTTTTTTTCGTAATTGGATCAAACCTTAAAGGTACTTTTATAATTGTCAGTTGCAATTTTGAAAGATAGTTGGGCTTTTTTTTTTTTTTTTTTCCAATTAATCTAAACATAAGTATGGAAGAAAGAGTCGGATGAGGAGATTTACTTAGTTCTGCATTGCTTTTAGGGAGACCTTTCGACTCCATGAGATAATCCCGACTCCGCCTGTAAGAGGCTAGCATCCCCATATTCGCTGCCGCTAGTGAGCTTATAAACAAACCCGATCCTTTCCACAAGGCCAACGCCCCTTCATCTCTAACTATGTGATGGAAATTGCCGAATATATTCGCATAGTTATAATTCTGTTTCCGTGCAAGAGTTCGCGAAGATGCTAAAGTGAAAGGCCTGAAAAGGAAGGCAGAGGCCGTGCCGGTGGCGAGTCCGCAACAAGCTTCTTGATAGAGAGATAGCGGCCTACCATGGTTCGTGCTTCGAAGCTTGTTGCTCAAAATCCTATATTGGGAAGTATGGCGGGAAATAAGACAAAATCAAAGAAAAATGTTGTTACATGATTACAAAAAAAAAAAAAAAAAAAAAATGAAAAAATGGGTAACCGCACTGCAGTGCACTAGTTCGCGGTTCTCATTTTTGTGAACCGGTGGTTACTGGAAAGTTTCCACTTATAGGGTTGTTTTGTATTTTTTTTCATGAGTATACGAGAAAACTCTTATTTCATCTTTTTATTCTTATTGTTGAATGAAGATATGAGGAAAAAAACTCGAATTTTAATCACATCTCTCAGCTAGACTTTTGAAAAAATAATACTTCCTCTGTTCTCTTATTATTGCAACGTGTTGACTATTACACTGTTCACATACTCTCTTTTGACCATCTTTTGTGATTTATACATATGAAAAAATATAGTCATGTGAGATCTTATTAGGTTCATTTCGAAATATACTTTCAAAATATCAACTTCTTATAATTTTTAAAAATAAAGAATTGAAAGTCCAGATGTGTAAAAAACTTAGTAATATTTTATATTTTTATTTTATTTTTTGATTTATATAATTTCTGAATTATTATTCAATCTCGTAAAGCGAAAATGACATGTTAACAAACTACAATATCAGCAAGAAGATCATGACAATAAAATCTTTAATAGAAAATTAGAATACTCACTCAAACAACCCAAGAGATAAGGGTGCATGTGTAACTCCACAAAGCAAATCCAATCTCAGCATCTGCTTGCACTGCGTTTCAAGTTCAGACCACACAAAAAGTTTCAAGTCAATGAGAAAAAATCTATACAAATTTATATAGAACCTGAATAGGTTTTCTGTTGTTATTAATGGTTCGATTAATGGTTATTCGGCGAACTTTTCTACTTCGTACGGAGGTTGCGATAGGAAGAGCGAAACTTTGCTACTTAGTGTTTTGTATGATTTTTTATAGTGTTAACTAATCTTGGCCATTGTTTGACGCTATAAGAACCAAACCGAACCCGTTCCTGTTCGTGTTCCCGGTTCGAAAATCCCACCCCTATGTGAGACCATCTCATAGTGAGACACTGATATTTTTTGTAATCAAAAAATATACTTTTAGAATATATATATAGTAGGGATTGACTATGGTGGAAACACCTTAATGGTGAAATCTAGAAATCAATTACATTATTAAATAATTTCATTGCATATTTGTTATTATTTGTTGCATCAAGCTGGTCGCTAGTATATGCAACAAAATAATGCAATAAAAAAATACATAAATGCATATAATACTACTAATCCACAGCCGTTAGATCACTAATATCAACGGCCTACAAAAGTTTCTAGATTTCACAAGGTAATTAATTTTCATATGATATATTTCCCATATATATATATAAACAAAAAATGGCCGATAAATAAATACATTTTTTCAAAATTTGGGGGGCCACAGTAGAATTGAAAGTGCAAATCCTTAAAAATAAGTTTATATACAAATAAAAAACTATTACTATATTTATTGCACTTATTTTAAATAAAAAGGGAGGCATCTCCCTCTTGACCCCCTTAGATCCATCACTGCTCATGAAGTATTGATGTTACTTAAACGATACAAACAAGTATTTTAAATATATGTTTGAAGCTCTTACTCTATCCGTCCGGTTCAAATTTTTACACATATTTTTTTTATTCGTTTAGAACTTTTATATTTATCCATAATCAAATCAAACAACCACTTTTTAGTTTTTCATTTAGGACTCAGCACCAGGTCTGACCCGACCCAGACCGACACGGTCCGGAATGGACCGGATTATAAATGGTAGGACTTTATCGACGGAAGCCCGAACCTGTTCGGAACCGGGCCAACCCAGTCCTTGACCCGGTAAAACCGGGTCGGTCCGAGCTGGCCCGGTTCTAGCCCGATTTTGTAAAAAAAAAAAAAATGCATTTTAAGTGTCCTTTTATTACATATAAAATACTTTCTTCTTTACATACTCCCACATAAAATACAATTATCAATCTTAATATCTTCATTTAGTCACCGAACTCCCAAGTTCAATAATATTTTAGTATAAATAAACTTAACTAGAATAATGTGCAATCATAATTGAACCATTAATCATCATTATTTCGTCACCATCGAGGGTAAATTACAATAACAAATATTTTTTATGTATTTTTATTTTTACCGGTCGTTCCCGGCTGGACCCGGATTTTCTGGGTTTTGACCCGGTCCGGCCCGGAACCCGGATTTAGACAAAATGTAGACCCGGGACCCGGACCTAATTAACAGGTCCGGGTAAAAACCAGGTCCGGACCATTTGTGCTCAGCCCTAAATCATCTACACTATACATTCACTATCAATATTTTTTACTTTTTAATTTTCACCATTATCATCATTACTTGTAGCAATAATTACCTAAAATACACCAAATATACACTCGGTCGCGTGACCGAGCGAGTGCTATGTTTGAACAAAGAAGAAGGAATAAATACTACTACTACTAGTATCATACTAAAACGAGTTGAAAGCTAGTGAGAGAAAATAAAGTGAGTGAGAGGGAGAAATTAAGAAACCCTGGTTTTGGTCATCTCCAAATCAGGCAGCTTGCACGATGATCCTCCCCACCTGTAAACGCTTTGATACAGATGAATTCTTATGGAACGATTACAGTATACAATTAGAGCATGAGATTCTCCAGTGAGGCATCCTTTTACCAATGGCTTCACTATGTTGGAGCATGTGTCGTTGTTTTTCATTACAGCCCTTTTGAATTCTGCTTCTCCTTCTCTCTCCATCTCTCTCTCTCTCTCTCTCTCTCTCTCTCTCTCTCTCTCTCTCTCTCTCTCTCAATGGAAGAGTAGGTAAAATGTGTGTGTGTGTGTGTGTGTGTGTGTGATGCACTTTTTTGCATAATATCTTGAATAAAAAAAGTGTGTGTATATATGGGGTTGGAAATAATATTAGCTTTCGTTCTGGGGAGCATTACTTACAGTTGCAGGGATACTAGCTTGGGAAATGAAGTGAAGTGTTATTTACTGCTTTATGTTAGTAAGTATTATTTACTGTGTATTTTTTATAGGGCTGGGATCCTCTGCAGTGCAGCACGGTGCTGTGCTGCAGTGCAGCACAGCGATTCGACACGCGAGTGTGTGTAATCTAATGGTTGGGATGCAGCACAGCACCGTGCTGTGCTGAGGATCCCAGGGTGCTTTTACCAATCTGTTGCTACATACATGACCACAGTCTGTCTAGTCTTCATGCCGCGCAGAGCAGAGCAGAGTCATGCCCCTACTTTTCACGGTAGGGAGACTGTTTTCGTGAAGACCCCAGCTTAGTGCACAGCAAAGAATAGCGTGATATTTACAAAGAACATATGATACGAAAAAGCTCCAAACCATACCTGAGCCCATGGCTTAATTCACATGATGTGAATTTTGTGTGAGTGTTTGTCCTAATCTATTCTCATAATTTTGGGATAATTACATAAACTATCCTTTTGGTTCTGTCAAATTACAAAAAAAAATAAAAAAATTGCCATTTATTGAAAACTGCAATTATTTTGTATATTTGAACATTTATGGTTTTGTCAAAAATATTTCGACAGTTGCATCCCTTAATTTCTTTTAAAAAGACAAAATTATGAACAATTCCGATTTTTGTCTTGCATTTTGCAATAGATACCTCATTTTTTTCTAAATATTACAAATAGCCAAATTAAGAGTTTGGGTTTCTCTGTAATATTTTAAAGAATTGAAAGATGACATTTAAGATATTTTGGTGATGTACAAATATTTGATTGCACAATTTTAAGAGGGACCTTTTTAACCAATCTTAAAAAGTAAATATACACAATGTATTGATAATTTAAATAAATAAACTTTTGAAAATATAATTAAGATGAACACAAAATTCATGCGAAGTATATTTCAAACAGAATAATTTTTATATAAACTAACCATATAGTGTAACATTGTTTCTCGACGTGTTCTAAATTTTAATGATTATATACATATGTACAATCAATAATGTGATATACACATTATTTGTTTGTTATATGCATGGAGTACTTGAACAGATGTTTGCTTGAGTTGAAGGAGGATAGCAACTTTAAATTTCATCCCAGGTGTAAGAAAATGGGAATCATCCAAATGTGCTTTGCTGATGATCTGTTAATATTCTCTAGAGGTGATGCTGGATCTATGAGAAGGTTAATGCAGGCATTTAACAAATTCTCCAGTGCATCAGGACTCAAAGCCAATGAAAATAAAAGTTGTATCTATTTTGGAGGAGTGGCTGAAGCTCAACAAGAAAGGATGTTGCAGGAACATCAAATGCAGAAAGGGGTATTACCCTTTTACCCTTTAAATACTTGGGGGTACCTTTGTCTACTAAGAAGCTATCAGTACTTCAATGTCAACTACTCATAAACAAGATTCTGGAAAGGATAAACTGTTGGTCAGCCAAGTTTCTATCTTATACAGGAAGGATGCAATTGATTAAATCTGTACTTTTTAGCATACAAACTTACTGGAGCCAGATATTCTTGATTCCCCAAAAAGTGATCAAGCTTATTCAAGCTGCATGTAGGATATTTTTATGGTCCGGAAAAGCTGGAACGTCAAAACGAGCTCTTGTAGCATGGGAACATATTTGTTTACCAAAAAAGAGTGGAGGATGGAATTTGGTGAATGTTCACATTTGGAACAAAGCTGCCCTGTGTAAAATGCTACTCTGGATTAAATGGGTGCATGAGTACTATGTGAAGAGGGGAGACATATATTCCATGCCCATACCTAATCAAGTCTCTTGGGTAGTGAAGAAGGTATTGGGAGCAAGGGATTATGTGAGAAATATAGATGAAGGGAAAAGACAGATGGCCATGTCCCACTTCCAGGTGAGGAAGATATATTACGCGCTTATGGGGGACAAAAATGGAGTTAGATGGAATAAAATACTGTGCAGTATTGTGGCCCCGACCAAATGTGTATTCATTTTGTGGCTTCTAATCCTCAACAGGTTAGCTACGAGTGAGAATTTGAGCAAGATTAACATTGTGGTGGATATTAAATGTAGCTTATGTGGACATGGAGAAGACTCAACCCAACACATTTTCTTTAAGTGTGACTATGCTGAGGTATGGATTAACCTGAAGAGATGGTGTAAGTTGATTGGAGGAGCAAAGGAATGGGAGAGGGAGAAGATAACTATGGAGCAGACTTGTAGATCAAATACAGGGAAGCAGAAATTATACAGAATCCTTCTTGCAGTGACAGTATACTACATTTGGAGAGAGAGAAATGCAAGGCGATTTCAGGCAAAATCAAACCCGGCAATAGAAATCATCAGACAGTGTAAATTTGTGATTAGGATCAGATGCCAGAGAAATAAGCAGCTAGCTAAACTAATTAATATGTAATAGTTAATAGTCTTAGATTGTAGCTGCTGTGAGGGATGAGTTTGTAAGCTGTTGGATCATATTTCCCACATTGGTGAATGAATAAACACAATTTACCCAAAAAAAAATAATGTGATATACACAGTCATACCAATCAATATTATGTACAATCAGTAAAAATAAAATTCCACCCATATAAAACCAAAATTTCATAAGTAATGTCAAAAGTTCTATAGAAACAGAAGACACATTTAAAATATAAACCACTGCCAAATATTTTTTTTTTTCAATTTTAATTGAACACCTTTTATGGAACATAGGTCTAATTTTAATTCAACTCAATCACACGTCTTCTCCATTCTGAAACCCATACTGCGTTTCCACACACGCACACGCACACGCACACCGCGCACACGCACACCGAATAATGACACGGTGCAAAAGAATAACATTAAATCAGCTCCAAAAGGCACTAAATCAAGAGCACATCATCAACTCTTTTGCAACCATTTCTCAGCTCAGCAATTCAAAGTACAATTATTATTTTGCTAATACAATTTTCCTCGAGTACCAGAACAAGACAATCCTCCCATAATTAACCTGAGCCAGTCTTTAAATTGTTAAAAAAAAAAAAATCCCCTATCCTAATTTGATTCAGTTCAATACATAAATTCTGTTGCTTGCTGTAAAATTACCCTCGACTCTGAGGATTTAGAATTACCAGAAAAACTAACACAAACATAAGCCTGAAATATTATTCTGATCAAAAGCTCAATCTCAACAAAACTCCTCTTTCTCCGTTTGGAAGAATCACAATCCAATAGTCTTCTCAAATTTCTGGATTTGGTTCAGGAAGATCCAGGTCATCTGTGGGTGAAACACGAAGGAGGCAACGTTTAAAAGAATCATCTTAAAAATTAAATACTATTCCGTCCATCCCCCACTTGAAAAGACTACATTGAGGAATGTACAAATTTTAATTGATTGCAATTACCATTTTTCCAATTGTATCCCTTACTTATTAGTTGAGATAATCTTGGACCTCAAATAATGAAGGGCAGGGTATGAGATGTAAAACTAAAAAGGTAAAATGAGTCCCTTCTATTGGGACAAAATCATGTTTGAAGGGGAGTAATACGGTTAAGGATTAGAAATATTGCATTTTCAAATTTGAAAGAAAAATTTTATATATTTCAACAAACAAAAGGAGGGGGTATGTGTGAGAGATAAGACAGCATACCATGACATGAGGGGCAATTCTAACACAATATACTGGAAATCCAGTGTAGAACTTGAAGGGTCCCCCAGCCTTCAGCGTTTTCATGGCACAATCCAGTGAACCAGTGTATGGATACTTCCCAGTAGCATCAGGCTGCATCTTCTGTATCTGGGTTTTCACGTAATCAAATGGCAAACTACAGGCTGCAGCGAAAAATCCCGACACAGTACTGGCCCCTGAAAACAGACAAGAAACCTTGTAACTTCATGAGAAATATAAAGGCTTTGATTGCTTGCCCTTTCTTTTCATTTCTTTCCATTATTGCCAAGAATAGTGAAAATGGTTGTTTTGAAAGAGAAAAATGAATGGATATTGCATTGCAAGTATGATTCTTTGTGAGAGTAAAATGTAATTATGATGGTTGATGTGGTGATACTTTAATAAAATAGAGGTTGAATGTGACTGGTGATGGAAAATCTAATAGATACTGAATAATTGATGTAATGTTTTTCTAATAAAGTATAAGTTGAATTTGACTGATAATTGAAGAGGTGAGAATAAGTGAATAGCGTAATCCACTTAAGAATTTATAACTTTAACATGTTCCCACTTAGAAAAGGGAAGTATGATGATGTGTGATGACACCGGGGAGAGAGGAAATGAGAAAATACATCACGCATTTGGAGAAAATCTCACCTATCACTGTCGTAGACTCGCCAAAACCAAGAGAATCCTTGAAAAACTCCACACTTTGGTCATAAGAAGCAAGCATACCCATATTAAGCGCCATAGCCCTCACAACAGTAGGGCCAGCGCCTTTCCACAGGGCTAACACTCCTTCATCAGCAGTTATGCGGGAGAGTGCATGAAATGCATTTGTGTAATGCCGCCTCTGAGCAGCGGGCAAAGTTGCATCGGCCTGCATTCGGATGAGTGCCAAATCAGCGGGACTGCCTACGCATGCTCCAATTGCCCCTGCAGTCAGTCCACACAGAGCCTTCTGATAAAGCGGTAAGGGTTTTCCATCATTGGCCTCTATTGCTTTGTTCGTCAACATCCTAGTAGGAGAATTTTTTTTGAGGTAAATACAAATGCCATTTTATCATTTAAACAGCAACAGCTTACGAAACCTCACTATTTTCTGTGTTATAAAAGGAGAGGGAGGCATAAAGTAACATATTCTCGTCTATAGTAAAAAAATAGCACACAAACAGAATTCTACATATGAGAACCTATAGAAATGATTTAAGATTGTTCGTCATGAAGCTGACACTAATGGTCAGATGTCTGATTTTAAGGAAAAACAGAGGATGTGAAATGCTTAGCATTACTTTTCAATATGATAAAAACTAGCTGCAGGTAGCTGACAAGCATAAAAACAATATAAGAAAAGTTTGAGTCATCAAAGGCACAGTCAATTAAATTCATGGACAATTTTCTCACTCATATATTTCTTAATATTATTCCTTCCGGACAGCATTAAGTTAGCCAGAAGTCCATTCAGCTACAAGGTTCATCAGAACTACTCACTTAAATGATCCAAGACGCGCAGTTGTGTATGTAGCTTGTCTGAGAAGCCCAGCAGACAAACCCTGTAGAAACAAGTTGACAACAATACTACATTTAAGAGGCAAGGTGAGAAACTAGAGAACATATTTTGTGATTATAATAGGCCACAAGTTACATTGGTAGCAATATTACCAAATACATACCTTACTACTAGAGGTAATAAAACTAAGAAAAATTCTAAGGTACCCACATGAGTACCACACGTGCATGTATATTCACCATTGGGTCTGTAGCAAATGATTTTCATCACGAATCGAATAGTGAATATACATATGGTATCCATGTGGATTCCTTAGAACTTCTCTAATACTACACTGTTGAAACCTAAATCCATTGCATTTGAGCAAATTAAAACTGAAGAAATAAATAGTGGGAGTGTACTGTAAACCTGTGCATGTTAATTAAAATTAGAAAATGTGCTCCTCAGTTTATTTATATAAGAGCGATAATACCCTGCACCATCCCCCAATTACAGTTCTACTATTGACAGCAAGAAAACGCCAAATGAATGACTTGACATGTTATAAGAATGACTCTTGACAAACATACCTTGTAAAAAGCACCTAAACCCTCGTTTTTTAGCATAGTCTTTGTCACATCAGCAGCTGATCCCTGGCCCAGTTGTATTCTGACCTAAAATTAAGAACAAACCAAATAGGTTAAGATCGATACTCAGTTATATATAAACAAACAGATAATGAATGACCATTCCGAAACTCAACATAAATTCATTGAATATTAGATCTAACAGGGCCAGTAAGAGTGTCATATCACAACACGAACCAGCAATACATCGTTGAACTCCAAGAACAAGAGAATAGATCCAAAACAAGATCAAAACTTCTGAAAAATGACATTGATATGAAGACCTTAACCAAACAGGAAGTTCAAAAACAACACTAAACCCATAGCAATATTCATTTTTCAGAACACTGGATCTCAGATCTAAAAGCACGCCGACGACCTAAATCAATCCAGTAAACAAAATGGAAAAAAAAATCGGAACAATAAATCAATACAAAACAATTCCTCGAACTATGTCTCTATGTATACATGTGAATATGCGTAAGATTCAGTACCTTGATCATATCGATGGGTTGAATAACACAGGTGGCAAGCATACCAGAGGCACCGCCGTTAAGAAATGGCTTCACAGTGGGCCAAACTCCAATTGATTTCGGCTTCTCCTCCCCCATTCTCAAATCCAATAAAATTTCTTCTCTCTAGCTTTCTTCACAGAGGGAGTAATTTAGAAACTAGAGAGAGAATTGTTGGACAGTTCGAGGACTAATACGTACACAAGAAATGATGCGCGCAACATATAAAACCCTATACGTTAGGTTTGTTGCCCCTTTTAGTTCCAGTTAGAATTTGGGTCCGGATTTGCAGTTTTTTACAACATTGACATAAGAATTTCGTGGATTTTATTTTTGGACCACTATATAATTTTCTCAATTTGTGTACTCCCGCCTCCGCTCACAATGGTGTTCAAAAATACTCGATCCGAACTACCGGACCCGATTATCCGATGATCCGAATTAAAAATTCCGAGTATTTTTATATTTTTTTTAAAAAAATTGGGCCGGGTTGTGGGCCGACTTGTTGCGTAAATTCGGGTACTCAAAAATTCGATTATTTTTTTAATAGTTATTCTTTTATAAATTTTATTATTTAATTTGTAAGTGTATGAAACTTTATCTTTCAGATAATATGAATTATATTTAATATGAGAACCCATGTTAATGTATTTTCAGTAATTATATTTATTCTCACTAGTTTGGAAATTTACAAGAAGATAAAATTATTAAATAAGAAATAATATATTCTCTCATGTATATAATTGAATATTGAATTAAGCATGATTATATAATAAAAAAATGGAATGCGTAAAATTTTTTAGTTATTTTAAAATTTACTTATTGTACAGAAAATATTTACAATGTATTTAGTACTTATGAAATTAATTTATGTAATAAATTTTAAAATAAATTTATATTAAAATTACAAACTATTTATATAAAATTAATATTAGTGGTATTAAATTTTGGGCCGGATACCTATGGTCCGACCCGAAAAAATAAGGTACCCGCTTTTCAGGTACCTTATTTTTCCGTGTCGGGTCACGGACCGAGTTTTCCATTACCCACATAATCGGGTACCCGTAAATTCGAGTATCCGGTTATGAGCACCCCTACCGCTCACTATTATGAACAAAAAATAGATAAAATAAATTTGTTTATTTTAGGAAATTACAGTTCATTCTTTTCGGAATGTGGCTTGGTACTGATTAAATTGTATATTACATATTTACTAAAGAGATTCTAAATCATTCTAAAAATTATTGGCCCATACCATATAAAAAATGTTTAAGTTAGGAACAACTAAATTTGTAATATATATAGTCCTCTATCGACGATATCAATACAATTTACTATAATTTATGTTTTATTTTCTGTAATTTACTGCTTTTGTTAAAAATACATCATCCTGCTCCGACCAGCAGTCTCTCCAGCAACTCGGCCCTTTTCTACTCGATCTGATGCGGTTGCGTGACCTGAAGCAAACCCAGTCGCAAAGTGTTCAGGCTCGCGTCGGTTTCGGTATGACCCGAACTGGAATAGCCCGAGCTCGTGCCCCACTTTCTGGCAAGTTCAACCCAGAGCACGCCAGACCAATCCGCAGTAAGCTCGGCCCTTCCCAAGCTGGCATGATCGAACTGCAGCGAGTTTGGGATTTTCTCAACTCTCCTTTTTTTGATTCATTATCCATTTAGTTGGCAATTTATATGTGTTGGAAAAACAAGAACCCTGTATCGAAACAGCCGGGATATCCAATCCCTGTATCGAATGGTATTTGATAAAGAGGTTTTGACATATATGCCAATCCGCATACAGTAAAGGAAAACTGTATCGAAGCATTGAGGCATTATCCTGTATCGAAGACCTGCCTCGAATCAGCATATAGTGAAGCCCTTCAGTACAGCAAGAAGTCTTATAAAAGACCAAGTATGGAAACTGTCTCGAATCTCAAATACAGTTATCTTCCATCTGACTCACAACAGACAAAGAAGGAATCTCCAGAAGTCAAGTCCCGTTGAATAAAGAAGTATTTAAATACTCAAGGATAAAGTATTTAAATCATCGATCAACAGATCTTCAAATCCCGCTAAATCCGGATCGTGCTATAATCCCGTTGGAACGAAATCTCACTCAAACGGATACATCTCAATGGATATATATTTCAAAGACTATATATATCACATCAAGATGCTGAAGATCAGTTATCCAAGCTATCGAAATTATTATCAGAGCAAAACATATCTCCAAAGCTTACTGCAACTCAGATCAAAAGAGATATACAGTGCTCATCATTCTGAACAACACTTCATCAGCTGAAAGCTCTTAAAGTCAAAGTTGTTGTTCACCATCTATTCTATACTTTGAACAAAACATACCTGTGTGGGTGAACAATCTGTGCTTCTCCGGGCTGTGTGTGAAGGATTTGCATTGAAGAACGAAGCTTAAGCGTGTGTGAAGAAGCAAGTCAAAGCATTAGCTCAAAACCAATCTGTGTGAACGGTTGAAGCTAAGATCTTTATATCAATCTGTGTGAACGATATATTGATTGTGTGTTGTTATAATTACGTAGTTGTGTACGTAGTCATTATAATAAACTTTTTACTCCTGTGTGGAGGACCAGTGGACATAGAGGGGTTTACCTCGAACCACTTTAATTACTGTGTTATTTACATTCAGTTTTTACTGATTTAATTACTGTGATTAATTAAGTATACACTATACATCTAGTTGCTGTATCCACAGCAACCTACTGTATCTAAGACTTCCGCTACGCACTCAGGTTTAAAATCCATACAGTTTGTTGTTTAAACTATTTCCCAAACTGTATCCAGTATACTTAGTGGCCAACAAGTGGTATCGGAGTGGTTGATTCTAAAAAGAATCAGTCGTATTTTTAACCGAATCAGATCCAAAATCACTTATTTTAAAAACAGTCTCTTTCATTTCTGTATTATCACATGGATACTTCTATGATTAACAAAGTTCTTATGTTCTCTATTAACGAATTTGATGACTGGAGAATTAGAATGGAGGCTCATCTTGCAGCAACGCACGAAGAGATGATTTTTGTTATACAGGATGGTCCTATCAAGATCATGAAGGTAAACACGGCCGCAAGGATTGAAGGCCAAGCCCATGCTGAGATGCTCGAGAAGGATCGCGAGCAATGGACCACAGATGAAAGAAAGCGAGCAAACCTTGACAACGTAGCTAAGAACGCGTTATTTGTCACTCTTGACAAAGGCACGTTCTCAAGGTAAGAGCGCAAAGCACTAAAGAAATGCAGGATAAACTCAAGTTGATTTGTGAGGCCCGAGCTCTCAAAAGAAAATAAGATTTCAGCCCGGCTCGATAATTTGAATCTTTCGAAATGAAACCAACCGAGACACTTGAGGAACTTGACCTCAGATTCACCGGTATTGTCGGTGAACTTGAAGCGTTGGGCAAAATTTATACCCAAAAGGAGAAGAATTTAAAAATTTTCAGATCTCTCGGCCAGATGGGACATTAAGACCACGACTATGCGTGTATCTTGTAATCTTAATGAAATATCTACTTTTGATCTCTTCTCGACCTCAAAGCTTTTGAGTATGATATTGTGAGAAGAGAGAAAGTGAAGAATCTCCTTCAAAGGTCACGACTCTAGCATTGTATCGAACCGTCGACCACGGCATGCCCGGCCGTCGAAGCCTAGTCACAAGAATCTTGTGATGGCAACGACATCCTGTCTCAAGATGAAATGGCGCTTCTCATGCACAAATTCAAAAAGTTCATCAAATAGTCTGGAAAGACTCCCTACAGGCCTAAACCTGTCCACAAGGTAAGTACCGAAACAAGAGAGAGATGAAAGAAGACGTGCTTGGAAAGACAAGCTCAAGGCCCTGATTGGAGAATCAGAAGCCTCCCCCACACCATCCAAATCAGCAGAATGCCTTCAGGTGGTCACTGAAAGTGATTCATCTGACGATGAGTTCGATGATAAAGCATATATGTGCTTCATGGCCAAAACGATCCGAGAAGGTGAAGGCAGACGATGAGGTAAGTTCAACCTCGGCTATTAGTCAAATGCATCTCATACTTTTGAAAACATGATGAATGAATTTAAAAACATTCAAAATGCCCATAAGACAACTGGCGAGAATATCTGACGATTAACTAATTTAGAGTGAAAGACGAAAATGACTTCTTGAAAATAAATTATGAAAATATGTCTCTTGGTATGAAACCAAAGAAAGTCGATTTTGAAAAACTCATGGAGAGCAATCATCAACTTGCTCATGACCTAAGTGAGGCTAAAACTCACAACGAGAGCAAGACAAATGATTTGGTTCTACTTCAAGCCAAAATCACAACTCTCGAAAAGCGAGAAACTGAACTTGAGACCACTCTAAAATCATTCGAGAAATCGTCCAAAAGAATGGAAGAAATTCTGAGCACTGGCAAAATGCTCATGATAAAAGTGGCTTAGGATACAACTCATGTTCAAACAAAGGGAAAACTAGTACAGTGTTCGTCAAGAGTGTGGAACACATTCCAGAATCGGAAGAAATCCCTAGTCCCGTGAAGGAACCAGCTGTACCGAGAAAACCGAAGGCTGCTATTCCGCCCCCGCAATCCTATTCCAGACAGCGGAAGCATAAGCCGTTCCAACCTGTGAGGCGCACTCAACAGCATGCTCCCAGAGCATATCAACAGCGCCAACAGCCGTTCAGAAGGAAGGCTGTATCCAACCACCAAAGGCCCACACGGCGGTCTTATCGATCTGACACGCCAAGGTATTGGATACAGAGCCCCTGTTATCCTCGAGGCAATGATGCGGTTCGGTATCAACAACGGCATTGGGAATCAAGTGGAGACCCAGAAGGCAAGGCATAGGCCTAAGAAAATGGCTCCACCTCCAAGACGGCACTCGTACTGGATTAATAATATTAACCCTGAATTTTTCATGCATAATAATTATCATGGTTATAACAACTACGGATATGCCCCCCGTAGATATCGCAACACTGTACTGAGTATGTCCTACGAAACCAATTCTTTGTCGGGAAAACTTGGGTACCAAGAGGAACTAACAATCATGGACCCAAAAATCAAATGGGACCTAAATCTACTTAATCTCTTTGTTACAGGACATTCTAGAGGAGGATACCTGGTACTTTGATAGTGGATGCTCTCGACACATGACCGGAGATAGGAGAAAGCTATCAGATTTTGTAGAGGGTCGCGGTCCAAAAGTTCGTTTCGGTGATAAATCTAAAGGAAGAACAAGAGGGAAAGGAAACCTACTTGTCGGGAAATTCAAAGTCACCGATGTTGCATATGTTGAAGGTTTACAGTATAATCTACTTAGTATTAGCCAGTTCTGTGATAAACAGTTCTCGGTGAAGTTCTATATAGATCGCTGTAGAGTCAAAAACACTCAAACCAAGGGAGTTGTGCTTACAGGAAGCAGATCAAGTAATATGTATATTGCTGACTGGAAGCCTATGAGCTCCTCAATTCCATGCTTTGTTGCCAAAGGCACTGCAGATCTTAGCTGGTTATGGCACAAGAGGATGTCTCATGTCAACTTCAAGACAATCAACAAGCTCTCAAGACAGGGAATGGTTAGAGATTTGCCAAATGTGTCATTCAAGAAGGACAGCGTCTGCGGACCATGTCAGAAAGGCAAGCAAATCAAGTCAACCCTGAAGAGCAAATCCTACCTTTCAACCCAAAGAGTGTTGGAAATGCTACACATGGATCTCTACGGCCCTGTAGACCCAGTAAGTTTGGGAGGTAAGAAATACTGCATGGTTGTTGTTGATGATTATTCCAGGTATGCTTGGACGATCTTTCTTAGCAAGAAGAAGGAAACAACATCAAAGCTGCCCGAGCTCCTGAGGAAGTTGCAAAATGAAAAGGCATCGAGTATCGTGTGCATTCGTTCCGACAGAGGTACAGAATTTACTAACCGCTTTATAGAGCAATACTGTTCGGAGAATGGAATACAGCACGAATACTCAGTTGCCCGTACACTTCAACAAAATGGTGTTGCCGAGCGAAAGAATAGGACGTTGAAAGAAGCAACAAGGATAATGATTGCCGCAAGCAAATTGCCACAACGTTTTTGGGGTGAAGCAACCAATACAGCATGCTACACTCAAAACCGTTGTATCGTCAACAAGCACCACAACAAAACAGCATATGAGGTATGGAACAACAAAACTCCGTTAGTTTCGTATTTCCACATTTTTGGATGCAGGTGTTATGTACTGAATAATGGGAAAGACCAACTTAGAACCTTTGATGAGAAATCAGATGAAGGAATATTCGTAGTATACTCCTCCGTCAGCAAAGCTTTCAGAATCTTTAATAAAAGGAAGCTGACGATCGAGGAATCAGTTCATGTAGTGTTTGACGAACCACACCATGACCCTACAGGAGTAGATGATATCACTCAGAACATTCACCATCTATCTATCTTGGATCCTCCAACTCCCATAGAACCTGTCGTTGATTTAGAAATCAACCCCGCAGCTGTAAGAATCGATGTGGATGAAGCCGACGCTGTACAAGCTGAAGCTGTATCCACAGAATCCTTCGATACAGTACGGGATCCTGAATTAGAACCCGACCGAAAATGGTTGAGAGATCACCCGCAAGAGCTGATCATTGGAAAAATAAATGCTGGTGTTTCTACTCGTAGGAGAATACAGAGTACACAATGAAATGTACTTTGTGCACAAGAAGAATCTGATGCTGAGATATCACAGTTTCCTGAATGGAAATCTCAATCCGAGCTTAGAAGACTTAATATGTGCACTATCGCTGTATTCTTAGCCCAGTCCGAACCTGTTTCGACCATAAACGCTCTTAATAATTCTCATTGGATAACATCTATGGAAGAAGAGTTTAACGGTTTCGAAAGAAACAATGTATGGTATCTTGTACCCAGACCAACACATCAATCGGTTATAGGAACCAAATGGGTATTTCGAAACAAAAAGGATCGAAATGGACTTATCATAAGGAACAAATCCAGACTAGTCGCACAAGGCTATAGTCAGGAGGAAGGCATAGACTATGATGAAACCTTCGCCCCTGTAGCGAGACTAGAAGCCATCAGGATATTTCTCGCCTTTGCCGCCCATAAGAGTTTTATTGTATATCAAATGGACGTCAAAAGTGCTTTCCTGAATGGAGACCTTGCAGAAGAAGTTTATGTTGAACAACCACCAGGGTTTGCCAACACAGACGGTATCGACCTAGTTTACAGGCTAAGGAAAGTGCTGTACGGACTTAAACAAGCCCCTAGAGCCTGGTACGAAACCCTGTCCCAGTATCTAACCAACAACGGATTTGAGAAAGGTGCTGTGGACAGGACCTTGTTCAAGATACAAGAAGGTGATGACCTTCTTATGGTGCAAATCTATGTGGATGATATTATTTTTGGTTCAACTAACCTTGCTTTATGTCAAAGGTTCTCTCATCTCATGCAAAGTAAATTTGAAATGAGTATGATGGGGGAACTTAGTTATTTTCTAGGTTTGCAGGTAAAGTAGATGCCTACAGGTATTTTCATCAACCAAGAAAAATACAACAAGGAGCTTCTCAACAAATTTGGAATGAACACTTCCAAATCCTCGCCAACCCCCATGAGCACTTCCGTGCAAATTAGTGCTGATGAAGCCGGAAAGCCGTTTGACCAATCACTCTACAGGAAGCTCATTGGTTCGCTCCTGTACCTAACGGCTAGCAGGCCCGATATCCAGTTTGCTGTTGGAGTGTGTGCAAGATATCAAGTTGCACCCAAGGAATCACACTTCAATACAGCTAAACGAATCATGAAGTACATTAAAGGAACAGTCGATGCTGGACTATGATATCCTAAGGAAGGCGGATTCGATTTAGTTGGATACAACGACTCGGATCTCGGAGGCTGCAAGCTAGATAGGAAGAGTACAAGTGGAACTTGTCACTTTCTTGGACCTAGACTCGTTTCTTGGTTCAGTAAGAAGCAATTGGCTAATTCTCTTTCCACGGCTGAATCGTAGTACTATCTTTCTTTGGTAGTTCTTTGTATGCAGATCCTTTGGATGCAGCAACAGTTGTCAGACTATGGAATCGATGCCAGAGAGACTCCAATCATGTGTGATAGCACAAGTGCAATTGCAATCACGCACAATCCTGTCCTGCACTCGCGCACTAAGCATATCAACATGAAGCATCACTTTATAAGGAATCACGTCGAGAACAAGGATGTTCGCCTTGAAAAGGTTCATACAGACGTTCAGCTGGCCGACATCTTCACCAAGCCACTCGACATAGCAAGATTCAACATGCTCAGACAAGAATTGGGAATGCTACAGCTAGACTCCCTGTAAGTGATTTACTGTTTTTTTTTTACTCAACAAATTGAGGGGGAACGCTGTAAGACCCAAGAATACAATATCCAACGTTAATTATTCGTACACTCAGAATCGTCAATATAGCACTGTAGCGAGCGAAGACATATGAATCCTACAGCTGACGTGTGCAATAATTAAAGGGGAATACTGTAGGACCCATGAATACAGCATTAATCCTTAAGTTGCTGTATGGAATTTAAAACCTATACGTACCTTTTTGAGTGGGAGCATTTGTATCGGCGGAAGCTTACATCTTATAGGATTTCGATTCAGTATATATATAATATCATATTATTTCTTTTTAAAATGATTTTTGTCCACATGCCCTGTTTTTATGTCAAACGTCATGTACATTAAATGCCTTACACGACATCTGGACAACTGAATCTCAAAAGCCGCGATGTTTTAAATTGTTTATTGTTTTAAAACCGCCGTTTTAGGCATTTAGGGTGACACAAATGTCGAAATGGGACCGCTCATTTTTAAACATTTTAATGGATTAGCGTACCGGTTATCCATCTTAACCGTTGATTTCAAAAACCGGTTCCCATCCCTTAAAATCTGACCATTCGTACTCTGCAAAACCCTATTTCGCCGCCCAACTATAAAAGGACTGAATCTGCCATTAGAGACTCTTTACGCTTTCTGCAAATTCAAGAGTTCTCAAGCAAAAACAGCTTACATACTTTTCTGCATTTTACTGCATATTTCGATTATTTTCGTGCACTTTTCCTTAAGAAATCATCAAATGGCTGGACAAACTTCTTCTCCTGCTCTGAAGAAAACTGCTAACATCATTGATGGCCGGATCTTTTCAAGATCTGTTATCACTGAGCGCATTCTGTCTGAAACCAACGACGCAGAACCCATGGAGTACATCACAACTCGGCTTCGTCAACAAGGTCTCTATCGCCTTGGAAGTCAGACCGCCGATAAGTACGATGCTCATCTGGTTGAGGAGTTTTACCTCAACGCCGCCGTACGCTTTCTGTCATTGGCCCAAGGAGGTCATGTTGCCGACATCACCGCCACAATCCAGGGAGTTGAGATCTGTATCGATAACGATCTGCTCCAGAACATCTACAGGCTACCCGCTGATGGTATGACTATGGATCAACTTGAGACATTCGGGTCTCAAGAGCTAATCACTAAATTTTATGGACTGTTCACAAGCTCCAAAGTTGTCGACATGGTTCAGACTACATGTCACAAGAAAATTTTTTGTCTCCCATATGTATATCTTCATGATTTTTGCTGCAGGATAATTGAGAATCGAACCGGTGCGTTCGAAATGTGTACCAACCTGAGGTTCAGGATGATGGTGGCTATTCTGACTTGTGAAAAGGTCAATTGGTGCCAGATAATCCTGAAGCGCCTGCAAGAGGAGGTGTGCAAACCGGCCACCCAGAAGAGATCTTTTGGTTTGATGTTAAACAATATCCTGACGAAATGCGGACTGTCGCAATCCGCTGATGCTAAGAAGAATAACCCCAGGATATACCTAGGAGGCGTCAAGCCTACTGCGTATAATCAAACCACTATGGTCTGCAACCATCCAAAAACTGGAAGTATGCCAGTTTCTGCAAATCCACGAGATGAGTCCTTGAAGTTCCAGGAAGTGGAATCTTCAAAGAAGAGAAAGAGGTCTCACAGCAAGAAACCCACTGCTGGTGAGAAGCCCAAGAAGAGACTTAGGAGGCTTTCTAAAGTCAAACCTGCCAAGCCCTCTCAAGAAGTCTCCCCCGTGGCTCAACCCACTGAAACACAACCCCAGGGCCCAACCCCTGTGGAAGAGGTGTCTCCTACTGTATCGACAGTAGATCCTGAGCCTTTGGCGGCTAGGACGGATAATGAGACATCTGCCAACGAACAAGACTTTAGCGAGTCGGCTGCCCATTTGGAGCCAACAGCTACTTCTTCTCTGCGGGATCCCACACCCGTACAGGATCCATCTTCCTTCAGGGCACCATCCCCTGTAAGGAGTCCCACTTCCATACAGGATCCCATACCTGTACAGGAATCCCTCGCTACAGCGTCTCCAGACGTTGTACGTAGTCCCTTCCCCGACTCCATCATTCATAAGACCCTTCTTTCTGTTCAAATTGAACATGCTTACGAAAGATTTCTCACATGGAAAAGTTACAGGATAGCTCCGTACGAAACATTGTACAACTGGAGCGATTGGAGCCAAGAAGAAAGATTCGTCTCAGAAGTAACAGGCTCAATGGAAATTGAAGCCCTGATCCGATGGAAAAATGCCTTATGCAAGGAGCTGATTGAAAGCCATCTGTTACAGAAATCTGACGCTAGAAAGAAAGGAAAGGACAAGTCAGAGGACTCTCCCACACATCCAAAAGACGACGACAATGACTCAGACGACGACGATGATGCTTTTCAAGATGGTCTGAGGATGAGTCGTGAAGAGGCTCAAACTAGAGACGCCTCTCCACCCAAAGGTGACGAAGGGCCATTTACTTGAAGCAATCCCCCTTCGCCACAGCAAGAGTTAATTCCCGACGAAGAGGAATCAGTCCCTCCAGTCGAGGAAGTTGAAGCAATTTTGGAACAGGCACCTGAGCCTGCTGCCACCGAAGAAGTTGTACCTGAAAGACAACAGGAGGATTCAGTCCCTCCTGTATCAATGTCTCCTGAAGAAACTTCGCAACAGGAAGCCACTCAACCCCCTGTCGCCGAACCAGAACAAGCTGCTCCCGCCCCTTCAACCGTGGAATCCGAGGACGGTATCGAACCTGAGGATGTTCAACTTACTTCACGCCCAACCATGAATGTAAGGAGGTTGAACAGCTCTGAAGACTTTGCTCAACCAGATTCTCCTATCTCTGCCGCTAGGAAAGAGCGCTTGCGCGCACTTGGTCTTCAAACTGTATTCATCCAGGATGCAGTGAATGCTCTGTCTTCCGTTGAGAAAGCATGAAATTGGATGCATACTTCTGCTGTGGAAGAGATGACCACTCTACAACATGAAGTATCTCGTGTTGTCGAGGCATTCGTTCTTCTGTCAGAAGTTTTCAAACAAGCTTTGAAAATCATGGAAGACAAGCAGGAGCAACTCCTGAAGGAAGAAGCAACCAAATCGAATAGCTGAAGCCAAGACCGCATGTGCCATGATTGAAAACAGCTCTCAATTGCGCGCCCACGACAAATGCATCAAGGATATGTCGCAGACGCTTTCCGCCCTTGTAGAGAGAATGACTAACATCGAGACGAAACAGGATGCTGCACTAGAAATCCTAGAACGTCTTGATGAAGCCAAAAAGGGGGAAGAGGCAAGAGAAGCTGCTAGGAGAATAAGGCTACAGCAAGAAAGGGAATTCGAGGCCGCTCAAGACAGCATCACTTCCGAGTTAAACAAGCTAGCCCCTCACTCCCAAAGTTTTAAGATTTCAGGCTCAGGCACGAATTTCATGATCCAAATGTCCCGTGGCAAAGTCTAATCCAGAGACCTTCAAATTCGTCACGACCAACCGCCATCCTACTGGCGATGAAGTGAAGCAATGGAGGAAAAAGCATCGATGAGATACTTTGTCAAACTCATCAGGGAATCCGCCATCTTCAAGAGCTATAAAACGTTAGCGGAGGCCGCAGACAAATTTACGAAGATGTTAGAAGACGGAAAACTCCCTCTCCAGCTTGATATGAAGAGCAAACACAGAAGAGGAGATCGGATCACCCATCCAGAAGACTGGATTCTTGCCTTTGATCGATCCTATGAAGGAAGAGCTATATACCAGGATCGAGGCAACGATTCTCTACAGAACTGGTGGCGTGGTACCGAGAATGATCCAGGGAGAAAGCCATGGAGGCATGCGGACTACAGATAGGAGCTGAAATCTCTCTATATTATTCTTGATTTGTAATTTTTCTCTTCGAAACAGCAAACCATGTACTCAATTTATTTTGTATATCAATAAAAGTGTTTGTTTGTCTTGAAAGATTACAACTCGTACTCTACTGTATTGATGTATGATTACTTAAATTGTTTGATTAACAATCTCAAGTACACAAACTTGATTGAAAATAAAGCTGTACGAACTAGTCTACGAACAGTTCACGATTTCAGTTGTAAGCTTAGAATACACTGTAAGATTGTGCCTGCGCGCCAATCATAAGCTTAAGTTGTAAAAATCCTTAACTGTATCGAACTCGCCTGCGAGCAGTTCATCATTTAGCCTAAGACAGACCTTTTGACGAAAGACCAAGAAATCAGCCATAAGACATCAAAGAAGATCACTTCATGAAGAAGGTTTTGGCATCATCAAGAAGACTTGAAAAAGTTAAAGAAGTAAGTCTTGGCAAATTGCCAAAAAGGGGGAAATTGTTGGGAAAACAAGAACCCTGTATCGAAACAGCCGGGATATCCAATCCCTGTATCGAATGGTATTTGATAAAGAGGTTTTGACATATATGCCAATCCGCATACAGTAAAGGAAAACTGTATCGAAGCATTGAGGCATTATCCTGTATTGAAGACCTGCCTCGAATCAGCATATAGTGAAGCCCTTGATGCTGAAGAAGTCTTATAAAAGACCAAGTATGGAAAGCTGTCTCGAATCTCAAATACGCTTATCTTCCATACACTCACAACAGACAAAGAAGGAATCTCCAGTCAAGTCCCGTTGAATAAAGAAGTATTTAAATACTCGAGGATAAAGTATTTAAATATCGATCAACAGAATATTCAAATCCCGCTAAATCCGGATCGTGCTATAATCCCGTTGGAACGAAATCTCACTCAAACGGATACATCTCAACGGATATATATTTCAAAGACTATATATATCACATCAAGATGCTGAAGATCAGTTATCCAAGTTATCGAAATTATTATCAGAGCAAAACATATCTCAAAAGCTTACTGCAACTCAGATCAAAATAGATATACAGTGCTCATCATTCTGAACAACACTTCATCAGCTGAAAGCTCTTAAAGTCAAAGTTGTTGTTCACCATCTGTTCTATACTTTGAACAAACAGCCCTGTGTGGACTGAACAATCTGTGCTTCTCCGGAACTGTGTGTGAAGGATTTGCATTGAAGAAGACGAAGCTTCAGAACTGTGTGTGAAGAAGCAAGTCAAAGCATTAGCTCAAAACCAATCCGTGTGAACGGTTGAAGCTAAGATCTTTATATCATTCTGTGTGAACGATATAATGATTGTGTGTTGTTATAATTACGTAGTTGTGTACGTAGTAATTATAATAAACTTTTTACTCCGGTGTGGAGGACCAGTGGACGTAGAGGGGTTTACCTCGAACCACTTTAATTACTGTGTTATTTACATTCAGTTTTTACTGTTTTAATTACTGTGATTAATTAAGTATACACTATACATCTAGTTGCTGTATCCACAGCAACCTACTGTATCTAAGACTTCCGCTACGCACTTAGATTTAAAATCCATACAGTTTGTTGTTTAAACTATTTCCCAAACTGTATCCAGTATACTTAGTGGCCAACAGTATGTCTATGGAGCTATAATTCATGATCCATTTAGTTAGATATTATGAACATTAAGATCACAATTGTATCAAGAAAAATGAAACTCTCGTTAAATCACTCACAATTGTATCAAGAAAATTGAATTCAAATAATATTTGCCTTTATATTTGAGAAAAATCAAAATTAGAATTAAGGAATTAAAAAAGACTCTATATGAGGATCACAATATTAACTATTTGGTACATGGTATTTTTTTAGTTTTTTATTCTTATTTATCCAAAATCTTTTATCTCAATGGCGCGGGGCGGGGCGGGTACTTGAAGACCCAGACCCGCCCCACGAGGTGAACGGGACGGGGCGAGTCGTCCCACCGTGGTCGTGGCGCGGAGCAGGTTGACCCGCATAGGAAAAAATATTGTTTTAAAAATAAATATTTTTATGACTTTTTATCTAGTATTTTATTTTTATAATACATATTATTTAATATATTTGTCAATTGATATAAATATATAAGATATATTAATAAATGTACAAAAAAATATAAATATAGATACTATATATATAATATATATTAAATATATTTAAAATAATTAAAAAGTAGTGCGGGACAGGGCGGGACGGGTACTCACGCGGCAAAAATGATACCAGACGTGTCCCGCACCGATGCGGGTCGCGGGGCGGAGCGAACCATACACCACGGGCCAAGGCGGGGCGGTGCGGTCGTGGCAAAATTATCATACCTATTGGTTTTGAATAAAAATCCCACTAGTTCGAGAATTAAATAAATATCTAGAATTAATATATATTTTACAATTATACAATTATTTTGTACCACCAATTTAATTTGATCATGTATTGAATTGGCTACACAAATAGTTTTACTTTTACTAAAACAATAATTCAGTCAATTATTAAGTTGACCATTAATTCTTGGTCTAAGCATCCTCATCGTAGTCATAACTTTGAAATAATTATTTTGAAGGCTTTTATTTAGTTATTTGTGTCCTAATCATACAATTTAGGGCCACTTGTAATAAAACGACCATAAATTATTTATAATTTTAAATGAATTTTGTTGGAATTTTCAACAAATTACATTATATTTGTTAGACTTCGGTTCATCATCATATTTGTATGGGCTTCAAAATGCGTGAGTTGCTTTCGACTACTCATACCAACAAGATGCATCTTATTTTATAATAGTCATATCACAAAAACATTAAAGTTATGCATGCTTGGTTTAGCGAGTTTAACGAGAATCGAATACACATGCGATAAAATACAACTCAAGATGAAATTACGTAAAAACATCATCGAGACTCATCCCAACGGAGAAACTCCAAGAACGAAATAGATTCAGAATTCCAAAACAGTGCCAAGCGAGTTGTGCGAAATGAATATACACCAAAAATAAAAATTACCAAAAATAGAAAACACGGATATTACAGGAGGTGAATTAGATCTTGCATATGGCAGGTATGCACCTCCTTTTCCAAAACAAGGTTTTGTTTTTGCACACTTAGACTCATTTTTCTCAAAGTCTTGCCATACATTTGTGTGATTATTTGCGTTTTGTAATCATAATAATCAAAAAATCTCCTCCAAAATGCAATCCCAAACACCCTATAAAACTTTTCCGTAACTGTGTATGCTGTAGACTTCTCAATAAGAATGCGATATAAGGTGTTGAGCCCAAGGGAAATGACTGTGGACCAAAAGGATTTAAGCCGAAACCAAGAAGTCCAAGAAAAAAATCAAAAAACACTTGAAGGGAAAGAGGTTCTGAATCCTTCAATGCTTACAGAGGTATTTACTTATTTAAAAAGCTTATTGACTTATTGTACTTTACGAAAGTACGAACACAACTCAAGTAAACTGTTGGATTACTTATTGGCTTTTCTGGAAGGAAACTATTTGTCTGCACTTTTCAGAAAAGTAGTTTCAGATAAGCTAAATCCAAAGAGCCCTTAGGGAGTTACCATGACTCCGGACCCAAGCGCTACCTAATAGAAAAATGAGAATTACAACCGGTTTATAATCTTCAATGGGCGTACTGATGTTAGTAACTGTCGTTTATATCATTAGATCTATTAACGAGTCAATTTACAAAAGAGCAGATTAAACTTGCACCATTTTAATGTTCTCATGTTTTTTCAGAAATGTTTAAAAACCGATAAATTTTGAAAAGAGCAGATTAATCTTGCACCATTTTAATGTTCTCAAATTGTTTTTGAGACAAATTATTTTTGAGACAATTTGGTGGATGGGACATTAGCAGCATGAATTTGGCTGATGCCATAGCTTGAGACATGGTTTTGGATATTATGCGATTCATGAGCTGTTCAATTTGCATTCAGAAGCCCACTGTTTGACTATACAATTTAGCATCCAATAGTTCTGTAAATAGTTGAGTGGAGTGATCAGGTTTTCCAGTTTTGGCCCACATGACTTGAAGTAGAATTTTGTAAGGAATAAGCGAGATACAACTGTATCTGAAAACAAATGATATTAGTCGACGGAGACAGGGAAAATATATCCCGTTCGTGGACAGGGTTTAGAATGGAGATCGATGAAATGATCATCATATTTTCTTGGTGGGGATTGGGAACATGACCAGGGATTATTTGGGAAAATCCAGGATGAAAATTGGTTTTAGGAACATGATACGGGTTGACGATGAAGACTGATTCTCGGATACTTATGTCCAGTTGGCATCCCTAACAGAAGTGGAGTCCATTAAACTTCAACATCATAAGATAGATAGGCTTCCCAAATCAAACTATAATTTGCATGGCAACTTGAGAGTTGAATCGGTCTCATTATTTCTTGGACAACCCCATGTGTCATGTATGGAACAAACTATGCCTCTTGTATAGTTAAATAACTATCTTTTATATTAGAGAATTATGATATGTCACAAGTTAATATCCATGTCTAATAGTCTACTGTTTGACAAATGTTGAAAACACTGTTACCATAATTTGATGCGGAATAAAGAATGGGTCGTTACATTAGTAAAATTCAACCTTAAATAAAAAGAAACACAAATAAATATTTTTCTTACGGTTAGCACCTCGAATAATGAATATAAAGGAAAAAGTACATAATTTTTGCTCGAACCGATTTGTAAATTATAATAACAAATTAAAAAAGTTAAGTTTAAGACATAAACAATAGTTCAATAGTTTATCGAAAAAAACCCCGATGCAAATGAAAAAAATTTAAACCCTAACCACCTCAAACAAACCCAAAACATTACATATAACCCATTATCTAAAGCTTACACTACAAAAATCGACAACAACAAGGAATAAACTATAAACTCAACAAAATAGTTACATTTACGTAAACGTTAACAAATTCCTTTCAACAATCAATAAAATCTTTCGCGACAGCCTTAGTTATAGATTGTTTTATATTCGGTAATTTACACAAACATTACGCGATGAATACTTATTGTTTCTACTCTTGTTTTGTTAGGCCGTTAGCAGTTGAAGCTATACGACCTTACTTGAACAGGATCTGTTCTATAGGTTCGTACCTCCTTATCCTTGATATCTAAGGAGACAGGAAACCAAGTCTGTCAAATAGCTAACGGCCTAACAAAACAAGAGTAGAAACAAGAGGAGAAGACATATGTGCATTATTTTTTGATAATACGAGTTTCCATGTTATGCTAAGAATATATAACCTATACTACCAAATGTCAAGTCTTAAATGTGTTAACTTTTTTTGTCTTACTTTTTAGCAACAAAAATCAAGCCTAAACTACAATATTAATATGTGCTTTTACAAGGAAATATTGATTGTTTAAAAAATTTGGGTTTTAGATATAAGCAAAAATTTAACTTTTATCGAAAAACAAGACTGGTGCATCGCACGGGTCCGAATAACTCGTTCAACTATAAATTTACTTTTTTTTGATCCAATACCGATAATTAAAGATTTGAGAGCAACATTAGATATGGTGACAAGATAAATAGCAAAAGCAAAAACAAAAACAAAAACAAAAAGGAAAACTCATACTTTTGAACTCAAATCCACATGGGTACACCATATGGTCCCGCAACGGTCCCTATAAATCTTTCCCCGTGCCTAACCTTCCCACCTCCAGTATCACTATACCACCCTATTGATTATTATGATTAAATCTCGATAAATGAATGTTCGATAAACGAATAACCTCGTCAAATAAATAATTTTTTTCAATCTTAATTCTTTATAACATGTTCAATTTTTTTTCGATGAATAAATAATTCTACTAAATAAATATTTTCTCGAATCTCGATCATTTAGCAAGTGACCGTTGTGATATATCCCCACTTTTAGGTCAAGTGGATCTGCGAAAGCCCAACAGGAAGGTGCTGGGGCCCTCAACATAGCTGGCACCAAATGGCTGGGCCATTCGGACTTCAACCCCATTTATCAAATCCCGTTTTCTGCTCTCTCAAACGTCCACTCACTCAAAAAATCGGCCGAGACCTACGTATAAATATAAATATAGAGAGAAATAGAGAGAGAGAGAGATACGGAGAAAAATCGGCATACACACCTACACAGAAGGAGAAGGGATTCTTTCGGTTTAGGCTTTTGAATTTATTCAGATCGATAGATTCCTATTTGTTTTTTTTTTTATTTTTTTTTATTTTTCTTCTGTAATTTTCGGCAGAAGAAAACATGAGAGAAATAATAAGCATACATATTGGGCAAGCAGGGATTCAGGTCGGGAATTCCTGCTGGGAGCTTTATTGCCTTGAACATGGCATTCAGCCCGATGGCATGATGCCAAGGTATTATCTAATTCTCTGTTTCCCTTTATTTTGCAATTTTTTCTTGTATTCATTTCGCATTTTTATGTTTTTTTTTTTCCAATTATGTTGTTCTGCTGTTTATTCGTGGTTGATCATCTCGGACGGTGAATTTAGATCTATAATGTGATAAAATTATTCAGAAAAAAACGACTAATCCGATAATCCGATGAAATGTGGAATATTTGAATTGTGAATGAACATGGAAACTCATAGAGAGAGAGAGAATGGTTAGCAGGTCCTTTAAAAGCTCTAGATCTGTATAAACAGCATGTGGATATACATTTTTTTATCATACTTCCTGCTATTCTGTTAATTTATTTTCTAGATTTATATATTTGATGTATATACTTGCTCGTGGACTTGCAGCGATTCCACGGTTGGTGGGGAACATGATGCTTTCAACACCTTCTTTAGCGAAACTGGTTCCGGGAAGCATGTCCCAAGAGCTATATTTGTTGATCTTGAACCAACTGTTATTGATGAAGTCAGAACAGGGAATTATCGCCAGCTTTTCCACCCTGAACAGCTCATTTCTGGAAAGGAAGATGCTGCCAACAATTTTGCCAGAGGGCACTATACCGGTAATTATCCATACGATTCTTAGATTTGAAACTTCCGTTTTCATAATTGCAGCTAAAAATGTGGTCAGAAGTTCAGTGCTAAACCTAGTCAAAGTTTGGTTAAATTGGTTTCTGGAGTTAATAGTCCTACATATCTCCCTATCTGTTCTCGATCCTGGATTTTTTTGAATAATTTGATATCTTACCATGTAGTACATTAATTGAACGATTTACTATTGTTCATACATAAGACTGATTTTTCTTACCTCTTTACAAAAAGTTAAGAAACTTGTAAAGCATTTTTAATTAGTCATGTTTCTTGAGTTGCATTATCTTATTCATTTTCATGCTTTAATTTTCCAGTTGCTACATCTTTAAATGCGACAATGCAGTGGAACTGTGATTCAGTAATGAATAATGATATTTTGTTTTGCAGTTGGGAAAGAGATTGTTGATTTATGCCTCGACAGAGTGAGGAAGTTGGCTGATAACTGCACGGGTTTGCAAGGATTTTTGGTGTTCAATGCTGTGGGTGGTGGTACTGGTTCTGGATTGGGATCGTTACTCTTGGAACGCTTGTCTGTGGACTATGGAAAGAAGTCAAAGCTCGGTTTTACCATATACCCTTCACCCCAGGTGCTTAGACTTCAGTAAATTATTAGTGACTTGCAAATTGTAGTGCCTTCTTCAATAATACTGTCACTGTTCTTTCTATATACTGTTCTCTTTATGTGTGTGTGTATGATCTAGTGTATATTTTACATTGAAGTATACAAGAACACATGTAGACACTTATATATATAGAATGTGGTATATTTTCAAATTTAATTTGTTTTTTCTTTGTGATTATTTTTCTAATAAGCAAGACACATGAATCAAATGCTTTGTGCCAAATGTTTTCGTTATGACTTGGACCAAGTGAAACTAATCTCCATTGCAGGTATCTACTGCCGTTGTCGAGCCTTACAACAGTGTTCTCTCGACTCATTCTCTTCTTGAACACACGGATGTGTCAGTGCTCTTGGACAATGAAGCCATTTATGATATTTGTAGGAGGTCTTTAGATATTGAGAGGCCTACATATACCAATTTGAATCGATTGATTTCTCAAATCATATCATCTTTGACTACTTCTCTGCGGTTCGATGGCGCCATTAATGTAGATGTTACCGAGTTCCAGACCAACCTTGTACCATATCCTCGCATCCACTTCATGTTGTCATCATATGCACCCGTGATCTCAGCCGAGAAAGCATACCACGAGCAGTTATCTATCCCTGAGATCACAAACGCAGTGTTTGAGCCGTCAAGTATGATGGCCAAATGTGATCCACGACATGGGAAATACATGGCTTGTTGCTTGATGTACCGTGGAGACGTTGTTCCAAAGGACGTCAATGCTGCCGTTGCCACCATCAAAACAAAACGAACGGTGCAGTTTGTTGACTGGTAAGAAAATTGCTTTAGTGGTCTGATTTGAGCGACTGAAGTATTTGGCTTTCTATACTGCATGTTTTGTTTTGGTTTTGGGTTTCGGAAACGCAACTGAATAACATCATGCATAATATTCAATAGTGTTGAACTGCTTTTTCGCAACTTGGTGCTAGTGAATAACATTTAACGCCCTGCTATAGTTGCAAATACAAGAGCTACCTCTGAGGTTTGGAGTGAAGACGAAAAAGTTCAAAGAAGTTTCAAAATTACAGAAATAAATCCCTGAGGTTCGACTTTGCCTCAAATTTGAGGGGGTAACTATTATATTTTTTAAATGTTTTCTTGGTAGTTTCTGGTGGAAAAATTTAAGACAAAATCAAACCTCAGTGGTATTCTTGTAATTTTGAAACTTTCCTGGATTTTATAGGTTGACCCATTTATTATTGCTTTAAACACTCAGTGAACTGCTTTTAGTGCACTATGCATTTTAGAGCCATTGTTCATTGTTTCTGATATATTTGGTACAGGTGTCCAACTGGATTTAAATGTGGAATCAACTATCAGCCCCCGACCGTGGTGCCTGGAGGGGATCTTGCTAAGGTGCAACGTGCCGTGTGCATGATCAGCAATAACACTGCAGTTGCCGAAGTGTTTGCCCGCATAGATCACAAATTCGATCTCATGTATGCAAAGAGGGCTTTCGTCCACTGGTACGTGGGTGAAGGAATGGAGGAAGGCGAGTTTAGTGAAGCTCGTGAAGATTTGGCGGCTCTTGAAAAGGATTACGAGGAAGTGGGTGCCGAAGGTGTTGATGATGAAGACGAAGGTGAAGATTATTAATATGTAGTCATTTGGCATTTCATGAGTTGGACGGACAATCACTCGCTGTTTGTGAATTACTACTATGGTTTCGTGTTTTTGCTTTGTGTTTTTTTAATTCTTGTTGGGATTCTGGTTTTGTTTATTTATTTTTTTTTTAAAAAAAATTCTTATGTATTTATATGGAAAAAGATTCACCTTATAGTGATCTTATTTTTAAAGATGGCATGAGATGCTTTTAGAGCTTGTAAGGCGCGAAAAGGTTGAGCTAGTAATATTTTTTCTTGTCTCAAGCTATTTAGATAATATAAAATGGAAAATGTTTTAGAATAATAGTATTTTCAAAATTTAAATGATTAAAGTTGAAGAGAGTTGTAAAAAATTCTTTTTTTTTTTATTTAAAAAAAGAAGAAAACATGTGAAAAACTCAGCATCTTATTTGGTGAGTTTATAAGATTTTTATGTTTATTTCTTCATATCATAATGATACTTTTTAGTATAAGAAATGATATTTTATAATTCGTCATTTATTGTATCATTTTTAATACTGAAAAAATATCTGTCTCACATATCGGGTCGTCTAGTACGATTATATGGTCTGATAAAAGCTTTTGTTTTAGACATTTCTATGAGCTTCTCATCATCGTGTGAGCCACCAATCCCTCATTTTCAAAATAGTTTGACACGTTATGTCAACTATTTTGGAAATGTTTAGAAGAAGAAAAGCGGCCAACCATTTTGAAAATGAGAGTACTATTAGTTAAAAACCACCAGGAATCACGGATACGCTCCTCTAGGGGTAGCATTTCGAAACCAAAAATCCAACCGAAAAACCCTGAAAAAAGAATCGAAAAATTGAAATCGAAGAAGATTGAACCAAAAAATAGAAAAACAGAACCGAATCGAACTGGTTTGGTTCAGTTCCCGGTTTGGGATCGGACAGAACCGAACCGGACCGAAGTCAAAGTCAACATACTAAAATCGAAGATCGGATACCCCTCTCTAAGGGTGGCATTTCGGAACCGAAAATCGAACCGAAAGAACCCGAAAAAAGAATCGAAAAATCGAAACCGAAGAAGACCGAACTAAAAAATAGAAAAATCGAACCGAACCGAAGTGGTTTGGTTCGGTTCCCGGTTCAAGTTCGGATAAAACCGAACCGAACCGAAATGGACCGAAGTCAAAGTCAACATACTAAAACGACATCGTTTTTGTAATTTTGTGTGTTTGTGATTTTACTGTAATTCGTTTTCCTTTTTTAAAATCCTCATGGGTCCAAATGTAATTTGTGATTCAACTAATTTAGGTTGATAAAATAAGCTACTGTGATTTGTGCTTTTATTTGTTTTGAGATATTTGTAAATTGCTATGCAACTCTAACTTTTATCTCGAGCATATATATAATTCTTGTTGGCTTGTTATATATAACTTATTCTACTGTATATATATTTGAATTTATATTGTGAAGAATCGAAAAAACATCAAACCAAATCGAAACCGAACTTAACCGAACCGAACTTCAAAAAGAACCGAACCAAATCGAAACCGAATATTTGGTTCGATTCTCAATTTCGGTCAAAAACCAAACCAAATCGAACCAAGTCCACCCCTACCTCCCAAAAAAACCCCTCATGATTGTCATAATATTTGATCTGTCCACTACACATACGACTAAAACATATTTGATCTTCCTTGGGCATAACAAATACTACCTCCGTTCTCTTATAACTGCAACATCTGGATTTTCACGTTTGTCAATGCACAATTTTGATTATTAATATCTTCAATTCTTTACTTTTAAAAATTATAAGAAGTTGATATTTTGAAAATATATTTCGAGATGAATCTAATAAGATTCCACATGACTATATTTTTTCATAGGGATCTCTCTTTTTTAGTACCAAACCATAAAAGTAACAAGTTATATATCCCCATTCATAAAACTATAAGTTTTTGATACCAAAATGTGTTAAAAGACTTTATTACCCTTAAAGTCTACCAGTAAGAGAAAAAAAAAACTAAAAAAGAAAAAGGAAGATTATTAAAACTAAACAACAATAAAAAAAGGTCCCACAACTCAATATTCCAAAAAACTCTCCTCCTCTCTGCAAAAAAAGTCTCCCGTCGTGAAACCCTTCGCCGGCCAGAAAATGTCGACCTCCGACTACCACAGAGAATCTGAAGACGCCAGAAGTTCCGCTAGCGACACTCCATCTGAAGAGCAATTCGCCAATGAGCCGCCGGTTAGTGTATTTTCATTCACACACGATCGTGCCACGACGGTTGTTCATCTTCCACGATTGTCTTGAAGAAGATGAGACCATCGTGACACGATGGTCTTTAAATGGGCACGATCGCTACACACGACGGTCGTCGATCGTGTGTGCCGTCGTGTGCTAGAAGTGCAAAAGCTCCTGCCTTGCACACGATCGCAGGCACACGATCGTTTCCCGTCGTGTGAACCGTCGTGTGGCACACGATGGTCTTCACACGACGGGCATCGATCGTGTGCATGCGATTGTGTGCAAGGCAATTTTTTTTCCGTTCTCTTAAGCATTTTATCATATTCTTATGAGTTGTATGTCCATATTGCAGGTCGTTGCGTATGGAAGAGACCTACATTGCGTTTTGTTACACGTCAGTGAATCTTTACATACGGGAGGCGGTATTTAAAGAGATCATTGAGACATTAAGGAGTATGGGCCGCATTTATTCTTGATCGAGCTATCGAGAGCTTGACCGAGGGGGTCCTGGGGCGCTTGATTAAAGTTAGGAGGAATGGGAGTTCAAATACTGCCCTACATCACTTGATTTTGCTCGTCAATTGGAGGGTGATCAAATCCCCCCGGATGAGTCGTGGTTCCAGGTTTGCGGGAGGACCATTCGTTTTACGGCCCGTGATTTCGCCTTGATCACGGGACTCCATTTTGGAAACTCTACCTTCCATCCCCAGGACGACCATCTCCTTCCGTCCGACGATATTTTCCACAGAATACTCCATGGCAAAAACATTAAGGTTAGTGTTCTGCGGAAGAGGTTCAATGCTCGAGATTTTGGTAGAGACATAAGAGATTATCTCAAGGTTGCCAATTTGCTTATATACTACTACTTTATCCTATGCCGTGATGACATGATGGTCGAGACATGGGCATGGGCATTAGTGGAGGATTTCGAGCAGTGGGATATGTTTCCTTGGGGTTCTTATGCCTTTGGGGTTTTATCTTACTACATAGGCAACGTTGCCATGAAGGAGGGACAAGAGCACAAGGACTATCACTTCTATGGTCCTGTTTGGGCTTTACAAATATGGTCGTATGAGATGATTACTGCATTGGGAGCATTGTGTGGTAGTCGAGATAAAACTGTCCAAGTCCCCCGGTGTTTGATGTGGACTACGAGGAAGATGTTTTGTGATTTCACTCATTTCTTCGACGATAAGGTACATAAATTTGTAAACGTATTTTCTCCTAACTTCACTCATCTCTTCAACATTATGTGATTGCCCATCTAATGGTATGCTTTAATGACTATTGTTGCAGCACAAAGTACTTCCCTCTTTACCGCATCTGGAGGAGGATGATGATGAGTACTACTACCTGAGCTTTGAGAATGTCTCGCCTTATGACGTTAAATTAATTAATCCTGTAAGAATAGCCTTGAGGAATAAGGAGGATGAGCCTGCGCCGATCCAGGAAGAAAGTTATGGATAGGTTGAAGAAGGTCAGGAAAATTGATTACATATGAGTCGGCACATAAAGTGTCGGCGGCCGACAGTACCCCACCGGTACATGGTGCGAGACATCGGCCAGGAGGCGGCGAGAGAGGGTGTGTTGTGTCCACGGACTTCCTTGTCGGACCACACCCGAGGACACGGCGAGGATGAGTACTTCGATCGCCGTTTGAAGGCGATCTTGTACAACGATTCGAGTCGGTTATTGCTCGAGTTTCTCGCCGGTGCTTTACGGGATCGTGGATTTCTTCGGACCTATGCATAGGCGTTCTAGGAGCCGGTACACTACTCACTTGGAAGCCATGATAGGCCTCGTCATTACGCATCGATAGCGGCGCCGGCGGAGGATTCACGACCCTCCACGTCACTCGGTCTCTGCGCGGCCACACGGTCACCATTCTCATCGTCGGCTAGTCATCATTCGAGTCACCATTCTCGGCGTCGGTAGTCACCATTCTCGGCATCCGCCTACCCACCATTACGAGGTCGGCCACGATCACCATTCTCGGATTCATCATTACATTGAGCGGACTCGGCGGCCCCTTGATTACGAGCATCGGTATGAGCCATTTGGCGCCGTTTCAGTGATATGGGACGATGTTCGTGGTTTGGGGCGAGCATCATTACGATTCGATGTTTCGCGATGAGGTGGTGGTCTGGCGGCAACCTCCATTTGGTCGAGCGGCCGATTTTGAGATCGAGCGGCCCATGTCTGACTCTCGATCGTTATAGTTGTGAGAGGGATGCCGAGGGTGACGAAGATGGTGAGAGTGCCGACGCAAAGATTTGGGTGAGCGTAGTCTTCCACCGCGAGTGAGTCGACCATCTGCCGCTCTTCGAGAGCCTTTTGTGGTTGCGCCTCCCGGAGATAGCGAGGCTCAAGAAGTTGTACCTACGGTTTAGGAGGGAGCACCACGTGATGCTATTGTCCGGTGTTTGGAGATCAGGCATGCTCTCACCCAGCGTTATTTGACCGGATAGAGTCTACCCGTGAAGACTTTGATGCCGAGGTGATAGACTGTTATGTGCTTGCGACTCGAGCGAGGCTTCGGAGGGGAGTCCGTAGTGTTGGTGTCGGTAGAGTTGGCACTGTACTTGCCGGCTCCCTATTTTACGTAAGTTCTATAACCTACTCACTTGTATATCATTGGTTTGATATCGATATTTTTTAATTTTGTGGTTTGGCTTTTTGTAGTTAGTTTTGGCCAACGAGTTTGCAAGACTCCATCCGGATGATCCACTTGGCATCAAGGTGACGGGGAAGCCGGTTTACTGTAACACCCCGAGATATTTGGAATATGTTACAGCGCCGTAGACCCCTACATGGGACCTACCAGGCTACAATAGAAAAACTCTACTCGACTAACCATCTTGGTTAGCGAGGATACACAATTAAATAATATGACATATAAAGATATGCCCGGAGCAACCGGCAAAATAAGCATCAACCAACAACGAGACAGTTTAAAAACAATACAATTCGGAGTTTGAAACAAAGAGCCTAAGTACTCGCGAGTACAATCTATAAGTTTAAAACTGTGGGAACAACCATATCGAAATGGACAAAGGAAATAAGTAGACCCAAATGCACATGTCAACGACCCTGGCCAACATCCTCGTACTGTCCTGGTGCTCGCTCGTCCGGATAATCATAACCTGAAATCCATAACAAGAATTTCCCCGACAACGGGTCCCCAAAGGGGTTAGCAATTACGCTAGTACAAGTATTCAAGGCAAACCAATCGCTTACACATTTCATAGTACATGCACCAATATCATTTCGAAAACCAAAACAAGACATGTCTTTTCCGGAAAATAAACAGTCAAACAATTAGCCTTGGGAACAGAGTAATATCATAGATTCCCGCACGAGGCCTCTAAGGACCCTCCCGCACTGGCTACATTATAAAACAAAACACGCACATGCATCGCCTTGGGAACAGAGTAATATCATAGATTCCCGCACGAGGCCTCTAAGGACCCTCCACGCAGCTAGCTAAACAAACTCGTGAAATCCAGCGCGGCGGATAGATTTCCCTCCTTGACCCCGTCGGGCCAACACGAGGTGAGTTACACACAAGTAATATACATCACCATTTCATGTTAAGCTTAAAGGTTTCCAAAAATACTTGCCTCGAATTATTGACGACGTGAAGAACGGAAAGGAAAGTCACCGACAACCGCTAGGAACCAACGAAACCGAACCTAATGATTCGAAGAACACAATCACAACCGTTTCTAAATGAATACGGAATTGGAATACACCCGAAAACCCGCCTACGATTCATGTATATTCGTATAAAAACAACAACGAGGGCGGACCACAACCAAACCCTCTCGATTCCGTAAAAATCACGAAATATACCATGAATCCGTAGGGAAACTAAGAATACCAACAAGATTAATCATATTCATCATGAATCCATCAACGAAACGGAACGGATCGGAAGAAAATCCCAAAACCCCCAAATTATCCAAAAGTAGGGTTCTAAGAGATTACCTTGGATTTAGGATGAGAAACACAAGTGGATGATGTTAGTCTACACCAAGAACTCAAGCAAAAGAATCTCTGGAGTGATTGGAAGGAGAAAATCGCCTCAAATCGCCTGCAGGGTCGCTCGGCCGCGGAAGAAGGAAAGAAATGAAAATGGTGTTCATCTCGGTCAACTCCCTGGTTTATATAGCCAGGAGTGTTAGCGCACGCTAAAGCCTCAAGATTAGCGTGCGCTAACGGGATAAGATTACAAATCTTATCGTTAGCGTCCCGATCCGAGAACTGGTTTTGGCCGTTAGCGTGCGCTACCATACATGAGTAGCGTGCGCTAATAACCTCTCGGTAGCGCGCGCTATCGACCAATAGCGTGCGCTACGAACATCACCGAGTCCAGTGGCAAAGCGCCGAACCCACGACACGTTAGCGTGCGCTACCATACAAGCGTAGCGTGCGCTATCTGATCCGTTAGCGTGCGCTACCATACAAGCGTAGCGTGCGCTAACTGGCACCTGAACGGGTTCAGTAGTGAACTGTCCAGTACTGGACACTCACGCTAGCGCACGCCACCGGGCATCATCAGCGTGCGCTAGCCCCTCGACGTTAGCGTGCGCTAGCATATGTAGCGTACGCTACTACTCTAGTCCAGAAGGCTGGAAAAACAACACTGCCACTCCCAGGGCTACTCGATAGCGCGCGCTACGGAACAAACGTAGCGTGCGCTACTAAGAAACCCCTAGCGCGCGCTATGCAGAAAAATAGCGTGCGCTAGGTATGAAATATGAACGGTTCCAAAACAGGAAGGTGAACGAAACATCCAACGGAACATCTCAACGGTTAACATAACATAGAATGGACCCACGGCAACCCTAAACGGCGGTTCCGCTCAACAATAACGGGATAAAACCCATAGATAATAGAAAAGATACACCGAAAGATACACAAGGGTCACTACTATCGGAAATACGCCGAAAAGAAAAATACAAGGGGAAGAAAAATGCGGATATTACATTCTACCCTCTAAAAACAAGTTTCGTCCGAAACTTAAGAAACAAACAACTCAGGTACCTAGCACGCATACTATCCTCGGTCTCCCACGTTGCCTCCTCGACACCGTGTCTCGACCACTGCACCTTGACCAAAGGGATGGTCTTATGCCTCAGTAGTTTCTCCGATGCTCTAAAATCTTGAAGGACGTTCCTCAAAAGTAATGTCCTCGGCAACGTCAATCTCCCCATAGTCGATGATGTGACTAGGATCAGGACATATTTCCTCAGTGGGAAACATGAAAACGTTATGAACATGACTCGGGGCGGGGTAACGCCAACCGGTATGCTAACCCACCGACTCGCTCAAGGACCTCGAAGGGTCCAATAAATCTCGGACTCAACTTCCCCTTCTTCCCGAAACGGAAAACTCCTCTCGTCGGTGAAACCTTCAGCAAAACGTGGTCTCCCACCTCGAATTCTAAAGGTCGACGACGGACATCGGCATATGACTTCTGTCGACTCTGGGCGGTCAACATCCGTTCTCGAATTAATTCTATCTTCCGTCTCGTCTCTAAAACGACATCCGGTTCGGTCCCGACCAAATCGGACGCCTCATTCCAACAAATCGGCGATCGACATCGCCGTCCATATAATGCCTCATACGGTGCCATCCGAATCGACGCGTGCCAACTATTGTTGTACGTGAATTCGATCAATGGCAAGTGCTCCTCCCAGTCGCTACTCCAATCGAGGGCACAAGCACGCAACATGTCCTCGAATGTTTGGATAGTGCGCTCCGATTATCCATCCGATGGGGATGAAAAGAGGTACTCAAATGCAAACGGGTACCTAACGCCTTATGCACCGCCCGCCAAAAGTGCGATACAAAACGGCCATCACGATCCGAAACAATAGACTTGAGTACCGTGAAGTCTCACATGCGCGATAAACACACGAGCCGATTTCTCCGGCCCCAAGTGTCCTTGATGCCCGGAAAATGTGCCGACTTGGTCGACGGTCAACAACCACCCATACCATATTCATGCCCGACCTCGATCTCGGCAAACTCGTAACAAAATCCATCGATATATCTTCCCATTTCCATTCGGAATGGGAAGTGGCTGCAATAATCCAGGTCGGCCGATGTTCGATTTTGACTGCCGGCAAGTCAAGCATCTCGCCACAAACCGTGCGACCTCCTCCTTCATATCATTCCACCGGAAGTTCCTCCTCGTGTCCTTGTACATCTTACTCGAACCAGGATGAACGGAATAGGTGTGGAATGGGCCTCATGCAAAATACTGCCGCAACTCGATCGTTCGGCACACAAATCCGACTGGAATCTCAAAACGCCATCCTCGTGAATCACAAACCCGTGAGACTTTCCCTTAAGAACGTTCTCGGATTTGAGCAATCATCGGATCCTCTAATTGCTTGACTTAATTTCATCGATCAAAGACGATGAAATCTCTAGAGCACAAAGTTGCCCGACTCCTGTGCAACAAAACTTCAACATCTAACTCGATCGAGCCCGCCGAGCTCGGGACCGAGGCGTAAGGACCTCAAGCGTTCGCAACGCAATCGGTTCGACTCAAGGCGTCGGCCACGACGTTCGCTTTGCTGGATGATAAAGGATTTCAAGATCATAATCCTTAATCGGCTCTAACCACCTCCTCTGCCTCATATTCAACTCCCGCCGAGTAAATATGTATTTGAGACTTTATGATCGGTAAAAATCGACATGTAGAGCCGAAAAGATAGTGACGCCAAATCTTGAGTGCAAAGACTACCGCCGCTAATTCCAAATCGTGAGTAGGGTAGTTAAGTTCATACGGCCTTAAGCGTCTCGACGCATAGGCAATGGTCTTGCCGTCCGCATCAATACGCACCCAAGACCACGACCCAAGCATCGCTATAAACGGCGAATCCTCGTTGCCACATGGCAACGCCAAGACCGGGTCAAGTCAAACGCTTCTTGACTCCTCGAAACTCTATCGCCTCTCATCGGTCCCGCACGAACTTCTCGGATTTATGGAGCAATCGAGTAAGTGGTCGAGCTAGTTTTGAGAAACCCTCGGCGAACCTACGGTAGTAGCCACCAAACCCAAGAAACTACGGACCTCCTTCACATTTGTGGGCGACGCCCAATCCAATCTTGCCTCAATTTTCTCGGATCCACACGAACCCCTTCTGAAATCACGTGACCCAAAACATCACTTCCTTCACCAGAACTCACATTTCGAGAACTTCGCATAGAGTTGCTCGGTCCTCAAAATGTCTAACACTATCCGCAAATGATGGGCATGCTCTTCCTCATTCCTCGAATAGATAAGAATATCGTCAATGAAGACGACGACACACTTATCCAAATACTCGATAAAGACTTTGTTCATCAACCGCATGAACACCGCCTGCTCATTAGTTAACCCGAAAGGCATAACTAAGAATTCATAATGACAGTATCTCGTCCGAAAAGGCTGTTTTTGGCACGTCGGACTCTCTCACCGGGCGATAGTACCCGATTTCAAATCAATCTTGAGAATACGCGGCTCCACATCGGTCAAACAAGTCATCGATTCTCGGCAAAGGATACTTGTTCTTGATGGTCACCTTGTTTAGTTCGCGATAGTCGATACACAAACGTAGTGAACCATCCTTCTTCCGCACAAACAGGACCGGTGCGCCCCAAGGCGAGGCACTTGGTCGAACATACCCCGACTCAAGAAGCTCACTCAACTTCTTCTTCAACTCGGACATCTCCGAAGGTGCCATGCGATAGGGCGCCTTCGAAATAGGAGCCGCGCCCGGCTCTAACTCTATAGCAAACTCAACCTCACGATCCGGTAGCAATCCCGGTAATTCGTCAGGAAATACATCAGGAAACTCATTAACGACTGGAATCGACGAAAGCTCGACTCCACCATCCTCCGCCTTCAAGGCGTAACACCAATATCCAGTACACCCCTTTCGCAGGAGACTCATCGCCTTCAAGGCATTAATGACGAATTTCTGGTTTCCCCTCTTTCGCCCCGCGAAAGAGTGCTCGGTGCCGTCCTCGGCTAACATAGTGATGATTCTCGTGCGGTAGTTCATGATTGCGCCATGCCGCTCGAGCCAATCATCCCCGAGAATCAAATCCTCATCCTCGATATTAACGACAATAAGATTAGAGAGCCAAGCTCTCTCACAAATAAACACAGAGCAGTCTCGGACCTCTCGATCACCGACGATTCTATCACCGCTAGGAAGTTTAACGATGAAAGACTCGCAAGGTGACAAACAGTCGAGACTTAAACGGCGTACACACTCTAGAGAAATGAATGAATGCGTAGCACCCGAATCGAAAAGCACACTGACAGGATGGAAATGAATGTGAACGGTACCTGTCGCCACAGTAGCTGCTGGATCATCGGCCCTCCTCATCTCATAGATACGTGGCTGAGCAGAGCCGACACTGGAAGCTCCACCCCTAGCGGGCTGACCCCGACCCTTACCTCGGCCGGCACTCGGTGGAGGCGGCGGAGCAAATGAGCCCTGGTTCACACTCGGCTCTAACAGTGCGATTGGGAAGAACGGGCGCCACGAAGCTGCTTGATCTGCTCACAAAAAGGGGCCTTGTGACCCAGCTGTCCACAAGTGTGACAAGTAAACTTCGGACGAGAACACTGCCGGTTCCTATGGCCCTGCACACCACAGTTAAAACATGTGGGTTCACGAGCGGAGGTTCCGCGGCACCGAAAACTCCCGAGAAACGAGCCGAACCGCCGTTGAAATATTTGCGGCTTGAGATTTCTTTGGCCTCCACTCTTAGGACGAGAAAAGTTTAGGCCGACTTACGCTTCTTGCTCTCACGAGCCAAATCGCTAGCCGTCACCGACATATCATAAGCAAGGGCTCGACTCTGATAATCCTTCAAGGTAGTACAGACGAGCCCGGACATATAGTCCCGAATGGGCAGCTTCATCCTCCTGGAAAAATGGAAAATTTTGTCGCTCTGCGACAACTTGGGTCTTCACATAACCCAACTCCTTGTTAAAATCGGCAATAGCTTGGGATACGGGAATATCCCGAGGTTGAGCATCGTAGAAAGCATGCACTCGAGCCTGTCTGACCGGCCACGGACAATACTCGGTCTCCATCAATTCTTGGAATTCGGCCCATGAAGCAACGTGATCTTTGGGACCAACGGCCTCCCACCAATCTGTAGCATCTCCCGTGAGAAATTATTGAGCAATAGGGACCCTACGGTCCTCGGGGCAATTAGTAGCAGTGAAGACTTTGGATATCTCCTTGATCCACCCTTCCCGGCCCGATCGGGTCGAAGCTCCCGAACCGAGGAGGATGCATCTTGATGACATCCTGAAGCCGATCCGCTCCGCCCGATTAGCATGGGCACGATCGGGGTTCAACCACTCTGTGCTATAGCCGCCATCTGGTTAACCATTTCTTTGCATGACGGCAGCAATACCAAGATCGCGCGCTCGAGAAGAAGCATGGCTGTGACGGTCGCGATCTGCCGGCTCTGAAGAGTGCGGCGTGGCCCCCCGGCCGCCCACGTCCTCGGCCGCGTCCACGGCCACGACCACGACCACGACCACGGTTTCCTCCGGCATCCATACCGGTGTTAAAAGATAACGAGAGCATATCGAGGATGAGTAAGGAAAACTACGATGATAAGCAAAAGAGGGAGAATAACCACGGTTCAAGAAACGAAATACGGTATGAGAAAGCAAACAATCGGGTAAGGAGACTTACGAGCACCGGAAATCTTGAGATGCCGGCAGCGGTGTGACAATGTGCAAAACAAAACACAACTAGACCCAAGTAACCGACAAGCCTAGGTATCCATAAACCTAGAGCTCCGATACCATTTTCTGTAACACCCCGAGATATTCGGAATATGTTACAGCGCCGTAGACCCCTACATGGGACCTACCAGGCTACAATAGAAAAACTCTACTCGACTAACCATCTTGGTTAGCGAGGATACACAATTAAATAATATGACATATAAAGATATGCCCGGAGCAACCGGAAAAATAAGCATCAACCAACAACGAGACAGTTTAAAAACAATACAATTCGGAGTTTGAAACAAAGAGCCTAAGTACTCGCGAGTACAATCTATAAGTTTAAAACTGTGGGAACAACCATATCGAAATGGACAAAGGAAATAAGTAGACCCAAATGCACATGTCAACGACCCTGGCCAACATCCTCGTGCTGTCCTAGTGCTCGCTCGTCCGGATAATCATAACTGAAATCCATAACAAGAATTTCCCCGACAACGGGTCCCCAAAGGGGTTAGCAATTACGCTAGTACAAGTATTCAAGGCAAACCAATCGCTTACACATTTCATAGTACATGCACCAATATCATTTGAAAACCAAAACAAGACATGTCTTTTAGGAAAATAAAGCAAACAATTAGCCTTGGGAACGAGTAATATCATAGATTCCCTTGCGAGGCCTCTAAGGACCCTCCCTTGCACCGGCTACATTATAAAACAAAACACGCACATGCATCGCCTTGGGAACGAGTAATATCATAGATTCCCGCACGAGGCCTCTAAGGACCCTCCCATGGCAGCTAGCTAAACAAACTCGTGAAATCCGGGCGGCGGCATAGATTTCCCTCCTTGACCCCGTCAGTCAACACGAGGTGAGTTACACACAAGTAATATACATCACCATTTCATGTTAAGCTTAAAGGTTTCCAAAATACTTGCCTCGAATTATTGGACGTGAAGAACGGAAAGGAAAGTCACCGACAACCGCTAGGAACCAACGAAACCGAACCTAATGATTCGAAGAACACAATCACAACCGTTTCTAAATGAATACGGAATTGGAATACACCCGAAAACCCGCCTACGATTCATGTATATTCGTATAAAAACAACAACGAGGGCGGACCACAACCAAACCCTCTCGATTCCGTAAAAATCACGAAATATACCATGAATCCGTAGGGAAACTAAGAATACCAACAAGATTAATCATATTCATCATGAATCCATCAACGAAACGGAACGGATCGGAAGAAAATCCCAAAACCCCCAAATTATCCAAAAGTAGGGTTCTAAGAGATTACCTTGGATTTAGGATGAGAAACACAAGTGGATGATGTTAGTCTACACCAAGAACTCAAGCAAAAGAATCTCTGGAGTGATTGGAAGGAGAAAATCGCCTCAAATCGCCTCTGGGGTCGCTCGGCCGCGGAAGAAGGAAAGAAATGAAAATGGTGTTCATCTCGGTCAACTCCCTGGTTTATATAGCCAGGGAGTGTTAGCGCACGCTAAAGCCTCAAGATTAGCGTGCGCTAACGGGATAAGATTACAAATCTTATCGTTAGCGTCCCAGTCCAGTAACCAGGTTTTTGGCCGTTAGCGTGCGCTACCATACATGAGTAGCGTGCGCTAATAACCTCTCGGTAGCGCGCGCTATCGACCAATAGCGTGCGCTACCTGAACATCAGCCGAGTCCAGTGGCAAACTGCCCAGAACCCACCTGACACGTTAGCGTGCGCTACCATACAAGCGTAGCGTGCGCTATCTGATCCGTTAGCGTGCGCTACCACACAAGCGTAGCGTGCGCTAACTGGCACCTGAACGGGTTCAGTAGTGAACTGTCCAGTACTGGACACTCACGCTAGCGCACGCCACCGGGCATCATCAGCGTGCGCTAGCCCCTCGACGTTAGCGTGCGCTAGCATATGTAGCGTACGCTACTACTCTAGTCCAGAAGGCTGGAAAAACAACACTGCCACTCCCAGGGCTACTCGATAGCGCGCGCTACGGAACAAACGTAGCGTGCGCTACTAAGAAACCCCTAGCGCGCGCTATGCAGAAAAATAGCGTGCGCTAGGTATGAAATATGAACGGTTCCAAAACACCGGAAGGTGAACGAAACATCCAACGGAACATCTCAACGGTTAACATAACATAGAATGGACCCACGGCAACCCCGAAACGGCGGTTCCGCTCAACAATAACGGGGATAAAACCCATAGATAATAGAAAAGATACACTGAAAGATACACAAGGGTCACTACTATCGGGAAATACGCCGAAAAAGAAAAATACAAGGGGAAGAAAAATGCGGATATTACATTTACAAGGAGTGGAAAATTCCTAAATGCATCGAGGACTACATGACAGGTCTTGATACACCACATGCGGTTCCATGGTTAAATTGCAACGAAGTAAGTTTGAAATCTATATTTATAAATAATTGACGATTTGTTGCCATTTGAAATTTATATGTATAAATGATTCGCTATGTTTGATGTGATGATCTTATATGATTACATATTGTGTTTGAACAGATCATTGCCATTTGTTGCCTCGACCAAAGCCACTGGGTGACTATCAAGATTGACATCATAGCATGGACCGTGGAGTTGTACGATTCCTTGTCACACCACCACGAAGATGGTCGTTCGATTCAACCAAGCTGCGACCGATTATGCGTCGATGCCTCGTGTGCTAGCTCAATCCGGGTATTGGATGAACAACCAATCGAAAACGGTATGACACGGAGATGAGTTTCAAAATTATGCCACGAGAGCTACAGTTCATACAAAGCGACAATCACGGTTGTGGCCCCTTCGCGTGCATGTACTTGGATCGACTCGTCTCTGCAAACCCAGAGCAAGGCACCAAATCAAGGAACTTAATGAAAGATATATTAAGAAATATCGATATGGCCTAGCCGCTAAAATCTTTATGTTGTCTTTAGACATGTAGAATGGTTTATGTTGTGTTGTACAATATTTATGTTGTATTTAGACGATTTTGGATGAATGTGTCGGTGTTGTTAAATCGAATGTGTTGGCTCTGTGTTACACACGATGGATGCACACGATCGTGGCCATCGTGTGTTGCGATCGTGTGCAACCTTCCCACGGTCATGCGTCGATCTTTGTCGTGTGCGCCGCGATGGTGGCATGACCGTGTGCAACGGCAAGTGAGTACCATCGTGGGAGCGGCCGTGCACACGATCGTGTGTTCAATCGTGGCCGCGATTGAACACACGATCGTGTGTTCAATCGTGGCCACGACCGTGTACACGATCGTGTGCATATGAACTTTTGGTATTTTTGCAAATTTGAAGTATTGTGTTATCTAGAATGATGTTTTGTGATTCAAACATCGCATGTTCAAACATTAATTACAATATGGCTTCTTATACGAACTCCTATTTGTCATTTCGTTGTAATTCATTAGTATATGAGGTCATTCATCCAGATGATTGAACTTATCCGTACGTACTAATAGAACAATTGGACGACACATGATATGCAATATATTATGGTAATTCAATCAATAACTTTTTATATAAGTGTATCATTAACAAATAATTGTTAATATATAAGTAACAACACCTAAATTGACGAGTAATTTGAGAAATTGGTGAAAATTCTTGACGTTCTTGTGCACACGATCGTGTGTTCAATCGTGGCCACGACCGTGTACACGATCGTGTGCATATGAACTTTCGGTATTTTTGCAAATTTGAAGTATTGTGTTATCTAGAATGATGTTTTGTGATTCAAACATCGCATGTTCAAACATTAATTACAATATGGCTTCTTATACGAACTCCTATTTGTCATTTCGTTGTAATTCATTAGTATATGAGGTCATTCATCCGGATGATTGAACTTATCCGTGCGTACTAATAGAACAATTGGACGACACATGATATGCGATATATTATGGTAATTCAATCTATAACTTTTTATATAAGTGTATCATTAACAAATAATTGTTAATATATAAGTAACAACACCTAAATTGACGAGTAATTTGAGAAATTGGTGAAAATTCTTGACGTTCTTGTGCACACGATCGTGTGTTCAATCGTGGCCACGACCGTGTACACGATCGTGTGCATATGAACTTTTGGTATTTTTGCAAATTTGAAGTATTGTGTTATCTAGAATGATGTGTTGTGATTCAAACATCGCATGTTCAAACATTAATTACAATATGGCTTCTTATACGAACTCCTATTTGTCATTTCGTTGTAATTCATTAGTATATGAGGTCATTCATCCGGATGATTGAACTTATCCGTACGTACTAATAGAACAATTGGACGACACATGATATGCAATATATTATGGTAATTCAATCTATAACTTTTTATATAAGTGTATCATTAACAAATAATTGTTAATATATAAGTGTTAACATCTAAATTGACGAGTAATTTGAGAAATTGGTGAAAACTCTTGACGTTCTTGTGCACACGATCGTGTGTTCAATCGTGGCCACGACCGTGTACACGATCGTGTGCATATGAACTTTTGGTATTTTTGCAAATTTGAAGTATTGTGTTATCTAGAATGATGTTTTGTGATTCAAACATCGCATGTTCAAACATTAATTACAATATGGCTTCTTATACGAACTCCTATTTGTCATTTCGTTGTAATTCATTAGTATATGAGGTCATTCATCCAGATGATTGAACTTATCCGTACGTACTAATAGAACAATTGGACGACACATGATATGCAATATATTATGGTAATTCAATCTATAACTTTTTATATAAGTGTATCATTAACAAATAATTGTTAATATATAAGTGTTAACACCTAAATTGACGAGTAATTTGAGAAATTGGTGATAACTCTTGGTGGTCTTGTGCACTCGATCGTGTGTTCAATCTTGGCCACGACCGTGTACGATCGTGTGCATACGTGGATACTGGCCAATTTGACACTGGTTGCCAACGTGTCACACGATTGGAACACACGATCGCGGCGATCGTGTACGGTCATGTGCATACGTGGATACTGGCCAATTTGACACTGGTGGCCAACGTGTCACACGATTGGAACACGCGATCGCGCGATCGTGTACACGATCGTGTTCACTTCAAAGGTCAAATTATTTTATTATAAAATCCCGTCGGTCACCCCCCCTTTATTATAAGTCGATCCCCCCCCCCTTTATTATAAAATCCCAGGTCCCCCCCTTTACTTTAAAATCCCATCGTATCGGTCGGTCTCCACCCCTTTTTCACTTCAACCCTAATCAATTAACCTCAGTTAAAATTCATTAAAATCAAATACGCGAAATGAGCGGCCGATTACGAGAAACCGATTTAGGAGGAAGCGAAGCACCACCACCAAAAAGAAGGAGGAGGATACCTACTCCCAACCCACCATACGTAACTAGGCCGAGAGGAAGATACTCAATGCTCGAGTAAGTTTTTGATTTTGTTGTATGTGTAGTGACTATCATTGCAAATTAATGTGTTCCATGAAAGCAGGCCTATTTAAAAACACTGCGAGCACTCCGGTCATACTAGATGGTGATGATGATAATGATTTGGAGATTTACGAGTAAAAGCAAAAATTTATTTTGGAAGAGGAAGTTCATGAAGACGGTGATACAAGACTAAAGATACAGATTGGGGAAAAGGGATCCAATTGATTGTTTTTGTTATGTTATTATTAGATATTTTGTGTGATGGTGATTAAAATTTGTTTTGTAAAGTTATATGCTTTGGAGCGTAAACTATTGCTCTTTGAAGTGAGCTACTTTGTTATGGTTAATGTTTGGCTCCATAGTCACCTTTATTTGCTTTACATTCTTGAACACTTAAATTTCAATTCAAAGGTAAAGAAAATATACACAAAATTATGCATTTCAACTAATAATCGAATCTTGAATTAATACATGGTCCATCGAGGATCAAAATATCAACACATGATTGTTGCTAGTAAGTCACAAAATATAAAAATACATAAGCAATTTAAGTTTCACGGTATGGACATCCCCTTATGTCATGGTCATCATTACGGTAAATGCTACACCTCTTCTTCTGGCGCCTTTGCCTCGGTTGTGCATCGATTTCTTGAGTTTCTTCAGGGATATTCAAATCCACACCCCTTATGGGAATGAATGCTTTGCAAGATTTTCTATTGTGGCCGGTTCCTTTACACCTACCGCACACCTGAGGCCGTCCACCTGCGTGCAAATTTTCAACAGCGGACCGTGCGCGATTCATCCTTGGTCGGCCGGCTTGTCGTACCTCTTACGGAGTACGCAAGCGATGGATGAGATCTCGGTGGGACATTCCACTCATCGGGATGTGGGATGGGACTAATATGCTCCTTATAAGTCTCTAAGGCCTTGTTGCTTGAAATAACGACTAACAAAATCATACACGGACAAACCATTGCCGCGCGCTGTTACAATAAGCAATTATGTCAAGGATGTTGTATAGGATAATGTATTTTTTATTGATGAGGTGATAAATCCAGACCATCCCTGTTTTGCAAACGATGGGAAAACACGATCGCGTCGATCGTGTGTTACGATCACGGGGATCGTGGGGTCACGATCGTATGTTACGATCACGGGGATCGTGGGGTCACGATCGTGTGTTACGATCACGGGGATCGTGGGGTTACGATCGTGTGTTACGATCACGGGGATCGTGTGTTACGATCGTGCCCATTGTGTTACGATCGTGCACATCGTGTGTCCCATCGTGGGTTACGATAAGGGCGATCGTGTTACGATAAGGGCGATCGTGGTTACGATAAGGGCGATCGTGGTTACGATCGTGCCCATCGTGGGTTACGATCGTGCCCATCGTGGGTTACGATCGTGCCCATCGTGGGCTACGATCGTGCCCATCGTGGGCTACGATCGTGCCCATCGTGGGTTACGATCGTGCCCATCGTGGGTAACGATCGTGCCCATCGTGGGTAACGATCGTGCACACAACAGCAAAGACATGTACCTTATAGCGGCAGCGGCATGACGACATGGAATCTGATCCAAATCAAACTCACGACAACAACATGTCCATGTTCGAAGGTCGACCTCATAAGAAACTTTGTTTTCTTCGACTTTATAAACAAGTGGGGTGGTAGCTCGAACTTTAAGAGTCGAGGCTTGCACGAGTTAGAAAGCTTTTCAAAAGTGTGCATTGTCAACTCATGGTCTCTTGACGTAGCTTCTCCCGCTTCTCATCAAACCAATTCTCTAAAATTAGGCGAAATATCTCAAGTAACGAGCAAACAGTAAACGTCTAGCCCACAACATACGATTATTAAAGCATTCAACGACATTGGATGTCAAGAAGTTATAGCGTCGTCGACACTTCGACCTAGCCCACCTCTCGGCCCAATTTCGGAAAGGCGCACATGCGCCCATTAGGAACTTTCGATATGTAGTTTGAAAAGTAGTTTTCAAAACTTCTTCTCGATGCGTGTAGGCGGCGATTCTAAAGAGTCCTATAGCATGCGCACCATAGGAGGTCGATTTTTGCAATATGGTGATAGCAAAACCCGTGGAATTAATTCGGATATACGGCTCGAACGGCATTCGAATGCTCTTATGTTGGTCACTCACAATCAGTAAATCTTCCGTCGGATTGTAGCATCTGCGCAGTTATACGTAAAATAAGTCCATGACTCGTCGTTCTCTATCGGACCGAGACCAACAAAGAAGAGGAAAAACTTGCTCGTTCCCGTCAAATGTGACGGCCGCAAATAGAGTTCCTTTATTCCTTCCCTTTAGGTGGGTCCCATCAACTATAATCACCGGTCGAAGGCACGTATCAAATGCCCTAATACTCTGTCAGAGTGCAACGAACATGTGGCGAAACACTCCCTCACGAGTCGTCTGCAAATCATAAATTGTCCCTGGATTACGCTGTTTTAACAAATACGGATAAGATGGGAGCCTCGATACGACTCATCGAAGCCGCCATATGTATTCTCTATCGCTATATTCCTCGTCAGGAGAGCAAAGCGTATAGCATGTCAATGCCATACTCCTACACATCTCTGCAATCATCTCCTTTGGCCTCAAAGTGACCCCCTCACCGGTCGATCTTTTAGCAAAATAATGGGCGGCAACCTCGAAGTGACCGATCGTGCGGCGGCAGTTCAAATCGAGTAACAGTGTGCTCAATGTCAACTTAGTAATTCTCCAAATAGTTGCACCCTCAATAGCACACAACCTAAATCGACAATTTCTTCGCCCACTCTTACAGACAAACACTATACGTTTATCGGCGGAGCGATCGGTGATACACCAGTAGCATGTTTTCCAAATGATACATTCCTACGCTTATCCTCAACTCTGTCTTGAGCGAAAGGTGGACCCCACCTCTAGGCGGCCGTGCTTAGGTGGAGGCCGCTCGACCCAACCCAAAGTCCGGCACTCCGGGTCCGAAAATGGAATGATCCGATTACGCATTGATTGTAGATGCTCATGCTCGCTCAGATTGATGGTCGGATGAGAAGTTCCGACTCATAATCCTATCCATTTGGGCGGTTGGCGAACCCAAGCAAGAAATTCATGAGATAGTGACTCAAGCAAGTCTTTACAACAATCTTCATCTTCGGATGTATGCACCTCTTCATCTTCCTCATCTTCCTCGTCTTCCTCATCTTCCTCGTATTGATACTCTTTGGAAGGCATGTCATAATTTATGTTGCCGGGCTCTACTCTCGAGCTGCTACATCCCATATTAACCTCGGGAGTGGAGGAGGCCGTTGTTCTCAACATAGACCTCGGGATCCTCCTTGTATTCTACTAGTAATCGAAGTATCTCGGTATCGCCCCTTAATAGGACTTTTACTTTGTTTCCTTTGGCCATGTGTGTCAAGTACCATAATTTGTAATCGGACTCATTTGGACCACCCAAACCCTCTCTGATAACCCCACGAGGTTTGCACGACTAACTTTGCTCGTGTCGATATAGGCAAAAAGGAGTCCCCGTCTACATATGTCGATCGCTCCCGATGACCACCGTGATGTATCAAAATACGCCGCCACGACATCGATTACAAAAAGATGAATAACTATTCGAAAAATGAGCGAACAATATTACGTGCGCTTGGACACGGCCGATGCACACGATGCGTATACTCAGTGTGCGGTGATCGTGTGCAAGTTTACGTCCATGAACACGATCATTGCACACGATTTTATACGATCGTGTTAAGCGATCGTGTACGTTAGTGTTGCGCCGCGATGTTAAGGTCGTTGCGCCGCGATCGTTGCACCGCGATCGTTGCACCGGTGGCTTCCCATCGTGTGCGGCGATAAATGTCCGTAAACAGAATCTGGAATTTTTTTCATCGTTCAAATAATGATACATACCTTCTTTATGAACTCGAAGCGCGACAAATGAAGTCTATTTCAACGTCAACTTTTATTTTCGAACAATCTTGTGATTTCTATAAGATTTTTTGAGAGACCCTTTGTCAAAAATAAAATGGCTGTGTTGTTTTGATGTATATGTTTGTAGTTAAATTTTGGTTCCTGGACATTAATATCGATCGGAGGAGGAAAGTAAAAAAGAAAAAAGAGAAGAAAAGTAGTTTAAAATAAATATATAAAAAAAAAAAGAGAAGTCAACTTTTAACACAAAAAGAGAGGACATTTTAGTCTTTTCAATCAAAATGGTACCAAAAACTTATAGTTTTATGAATGGGGATATAGAACTTATCAATTTTATGCTTTGGTATTAAAAAATTGATTCCCACTTTTTCATATGTATAAATTCCAAAAGATGGTCAAACGAGAGTATGTGAACAATGTAATAGTCAACACGTTGCAATAATAAAAGAATAGAGGAAGTAATATTTGTAGTACTTCAAATGACATGGTAGTGTATGGTACTAAACTAGATGTAACTGTCCATATTTGCAAGTAAGGCCAACATAAACGGCACAAGAACTGAAAGTGAAAAAACATTCACAGTATTTACACTGATGAGGTTAGAAAACTACTTAAATTTCTCCGAAAAAAAAAAAAAACTACCCGAAAAAAGGATTTCTCAAACTTCCAGATGATCCAGGGTCCATCAGCTCAACATTTCCTGAAAAAAAGATCCAAAATAAAATATAGGTTACTTCTATAAACAACAAATTAAATAGGAGGGAGTGAGAGAGAGAGAGAGAGAGAGAGAGAGAGAGAGAGAGAGAGAGAGAGAGAGAGAGAGAGAGAGAGAGAGACCAGTACTACAAGAGGAATCCATTTGGTATTCAGGTATGGAAATGGGCTGATATTGTTCCCAAACGCCATACTTGAAGAGAAAGTCATCTAGATGTTGAGAAAGCCCGGAACTACCAGACGAATCGATCGGGTATTCAGTCCCGCAGGTTTGCTGATATTGTTCCAATAAGCCGTAATTCAAGAGAAAGTCGTCGTCGTCGTCCAAATGTTGCCCGTCATTATTATTAAAATTACTAAAATTCAATTCCACGAAATTGCTACGTCCTCCAATGTCTAAATCCGACGGTCGTCCACCATGCGCAATCTGCTCGTTCCCCGTTCGAGCTGAAACCACATTCGAGTTTCGAGACAACAACATATCATCTGGAGAGACATAATACGATGATCGGTCGTCGAGATTTCCTTGCATGCACGCATGGGTCGATGGTCCGTTATCGTTTGACGCGTACAGGTGCTGCTGCATGTTCGGTGTTGTTGGGACCTGTTGTCCTGTAAATATTTTAAAATTCACAATTGAATAAAATTCTTCAAATAGAAACGAAAGGCGGCATCTTGTACTACTTACCGGTACGAGATGGGTTGGAATACTCGAAGAAACCGGCATTCCCAGCTAATCCGGTTTGACGCATAAGCTCCGCCTGTAACGGAAGCAGTTTATTGAACTCCATTATTTGATCCTGCACAGCCAACCTCACGTAATAAGCCCTGAAAAATTCCGGATTGTCTCTTTCAAGCCTCGACCAAACTGGGGGAAAAAAACCACACTGCCGGAAGTGAAAAGAATATACAAACAAAAACCACATATATAATAGGCATGATAACAAAGAACACCCATGAGGTTTGGACTAATTTCCCCCCCCCCCCCCCCCCCCCCACACACACCACATACAAAAAAAAAAATAGAAAATAATGTCTCAAAATTACAAAAATACCCCTGAGGTTCGGTTCAGTATTAAAATTAAGGTGATAATTATTTATCTATGTGAAGAGGAATTTCAAAATGTTTTTTTTTTTTTTTTGGGCTTATGAAGGGTGTTGATGGACTTGGACAAAATAAAATCTCAGGGGGTATCTTTTCTAGCCTTAAAAATTGACAGTGGTATTTTTGTAATTAAGTCAAACCTCAAGGGTTTTTGTAATTAGTCCTATATAAAAAGTTGTCTGAAAGGATCAACAAACTGAACCAAGTAATATTGGTATTAAAAAAGAAAGAAAAACAATATAGCAGTTTAGAATTACCACACTGTCACTGATATGGATCACAACAACCAGTACCCTGAGGTTTGATCTAATTACAAAAAACCCCCGGCTAACTTCCAAAACTGAAAATACAAACTAGAGGTTCGATTCAGTATTAAATTTTCATAAAGGGGGTACATACATCTAAGACAAAAGAAAAAATCTCGGGGTCTTCTGTAGTTTCAAAAGTTAGCTGGGTTATAAATTGTAATTAAGCCAAACCTCAAGAGTACCTTTTGTAATTAACCCATAACAACTTGTTTGAAATAAAGGCACAACAAACAATTGGGTTGGGACTTTTGGAACCGGAACCGCAGAACCGATCCGAACCGCATCAGAACCGACGGTTCGGTTCGGTTCCTAGCAACAAATTTTTTTTTTCGGTTCGGTTCGCGGTTCCTGTCTGTTTTAAAGAGGAACCGATCTGAACCGCAAGGAACCGTCCGAACCGCACCGAACCGGGAAACCGACCCTCTGAATATAATATAATATAATATATTCTTATTAAACATAATTAATATAATATAAAATAATATAATATATTCTTAATAAAATAAAATATAATATATTCTTAATAAAATAAAATATAATATAATATATTTCGTCCAAACCATACAAAATCGGTTCGGTTCGGTTCCGGTTCGGTTCGGTTCCTGTGCGGTTCGGACAAAAAAACTGGAAAAATCGAACCGCGAAAAAACTATGCGGTTCGGTTCCGATTCCTGTATTTTTCTCCCAGGAACCGAAAAATCCCAGACCTAACAAACATGGTAAAAGAAAAAACAAAGACAAGAACAGTAAAGCCATAAAAATGACAGATAATATATAGAATTCAAAAAAAAAAAAAATTACCGAGTTAAAAGAGCAGGTAAAAAAAAAAGATACCTATTCTAGTAATGGCTGGCTTAATGTTGCCCTGTGTAGCAAGAAATTTTACTGTCTCCCTTTTGTTCATGTACATCTGCATGCACCTCTCTATACACTCTCTCACCTGAAAAATAATACCAAAAGAATAAGGTTAACATTTGTAGCTGAGAGGTAATTAAGATTAAGTCACAGATGAAATAATAATTCAGGTAAAGAAAAGGGTGAATCAAAGAGATTTAACTTGGAAATTAGAAAAAAAAAAAGTCGAACTTATCGATAAAACTACATGTAACCGTATCATTAGTTCGTGCAGATAATCCCCCCCCCCCCCCCCTTCTTTTTGTTCAATATATAAATGAAGAACTTACATGATCTATTTCTTGATCTATGGACCGTTTGCTGTTCCAACCGGACATCTTCGTGCTCGAAACCTTTGAATTCAAGTCAAGTCGAGTCGAGTGGAACTTGTGATATGATACCTATACTATACCCCCAAATCCTGTAAAAGCATCATACCAGCCAACCACATTTTGTTCAAGAACAAGTGTTAACAAAATTAACCACACACACACATATGTGTATGTGTTTTCCTTTTGAAATTTGAAATATTTTTCACAATTTTGAAATTTCAGTAAGAAAAAGAACACACACACACACACACACACACCTGGAATTTGAAATCTTCCTCACAATTTTGAGATTTGAGTAAGAAAAAGAAAACACACAGACACACACACACTTCTGAAATTTGAGATCTTCTACACAAATTTGAAATTTGAGTAAGAAAAAGAAAACACACACGCGCGCGCACGCGCACGCGCACGCACACACACACACACACACAAATAAACAAACAAACAAATACTGTATGGCAACAAATATTTTTTCTCAACCAAATTTCAATTGCCTTCCGATAATTTTAATTCCATTAAATTCATCCAAGAAAAACGAGTTCTTGGCCTCATAATCGACCAAACACACCAAAAACCAACACTTCACCGAAGATTTTTCGATTCAAATTCAGTTTCGCATCATCAATATAAAGAACACCCCTCACCACCTGACCCCCATTACCCCCAAAAAAAAAAAAAAAAAAAACAATTCTCGATCGAATTCAATTTTCGATCAAACCTTGTTGAACGAAGTAGGAAACCCAAATCATAATCGAGCTCAAATACTAAATAAACTTAAAAAAAAAAATAAAAAGAACACAAAGAAAAATCAGCAAAAATCAAGACATCATATCATTTCTTTTTTCTTGAATACTACTTACCGAATTTAATTGAACTCTGCTGCGCATTGAATGAAACTGTAGTTACTAACCAACAGGAAAAGAATAATAAAAAAAAAAAAAAAGGGGGCGGGGGGAAGTGGTTGGTAGGGATACAAACTCTTCTCCTTCCTTTGACACTATTATAACGGCGGGAGACTCCTCAAAGAGATTTTTCGCGACGATTTATATTTTAATGTGAAAGCAGAGAGTTTGAGTTCAAATGTGTCTCCTTTTTATTCTTCTTTATTAGTATTAGAAAATGGCAGAAAATGCCAGCTGAGCTCAACTCTATTGACTGTTTTGCCCCTCCGAATTGTGGGTTTTGATCACCTGTTTCGACAAAAAAAAATTAATAAATTTGTTTCGGAAGAAAGTAAAAAGACTGTAAATAAAATTTTTTACTATTATTATTTCGCATTCCACCTAATATAAATTTATCATATGCAGAAATAATAAAATAGCATCAACTTTAATTAATAAATTAAGTTTTTACTATATTTTTTTTATGCACGACAATTTTATATTGGTCCGATAGAAAATGAGATAAGAATAATTATTCTCTCCATTCATATTGGAAAGTTTAATTTGATTAATGTCTAACTTTTTTTTTTTTGTTTTTTAATCAGTTAATAAAAGCTGCAATTCATTTTATCTATTCTCATTTTGTTCTTCAAAAGAATTACAATCAATTAATATCGTAATTAATTTAACAATAATCTTTAATTTGAAGAATAATATGTATATGTGATAATGATTGATTTTCTGTAAAATATATAATTATTTAACAGCACCTTACATGTACTATTTCATTTTGTATATTCTTCTTGTTAGGGTTGAACTGTGCAGATTGGAATCGACAGATATGAAAAATTATGTAATTTTAGTACCGACTTAATGTGAAACTAAGTTTTCGTGGCTTGACGGTAGAAAAGCCCATGAAGGCTTCTATAAAAAGTAAATTATACTACCTCTCTTTTCCTATAATTGCAACATATGGGCTTTCACGTTTGTCAATGCACGAATTTAACTAGTAATATCTTTAATTATGTATTTATAAAAATTATAAAAATTGATATCTTGAAAGTATGTTTCAAGACGAATATAACAAGATTATATATGACTATTTTTTGTCATACGTATAAATTACAAACGAAACGGAGAAAGTATACTAATTCCAGAGTTCAGAAAGATATTTATATATATCTATGGGAAATAGATCATATGAAAACTAATTACCTTGTGAAATCTAGAAACTTTTGTAGGCCATTGATATTAGTGATCTAACGGTTGTAGATGAGTAGAATTATATGCATTTATGTATTTTATTTATTGCATTATTTGTTGCATATACTAGCGACCAGCTTGATGCAACAAATAATAACAAATGTGCAATGAAATTACTTAATAATGCAATTGGTTTCTAAATTTCACCATTAAGAGTGTATTGCCAGATAAAAATCTTAAATGATCTTATTCGCGAGTAGTTTTCCATTCACGATTAAGTGTTTTTGGGGTAATTACAAATGACACCCCTGATTTTTGTGTAATTACAGATGAACGGTTATTATCTCTATAAGCTGCTAGTAACCAAGAAACATATCGTACTAATGAATTATAAAAAATTAATTAACTTGGTTTGCTTATATTCAATTGACATTGAAGGCAAGTTTCTTTTATCTCTAAGGAGTTCCGAAAATTCAACTAAAAATCAGACTACCAGCAAAACCAATTAATTTAGTTGCCACCTCATCATCATTCCGAACCTTAATCAAAATTATACATAATTGATCGCAAAAAATAAAATAGCAATGTTTAACCTTCAAAATGAGTGTGGATATAGCTCAATGACAGAAAAGAACCCTTGGAAATGTAATGAAATTTCAAAACCACCATCGTAACGATAAATTGAGATAATTGCTATCACATTAAAAACTTTACGTTCATATTATTGTAAGTAGCTCGCAATCGAGCCATGCTTTTTAGAAAAGCATTATAGATAGTTTGTAAGAGCAATTGGAGCCAGTAAAGGAATGATATATACAAGTGCATATACAGGCAAATATGAAAAATAAAAATTTAACAAAAAAAAAAAGGCACCATATCATGTCATAAACCTCTTGCCCAGACCCAAAATTTCCATTCATAGTTTAACAAGTAAACCAAAACAATAACCATGTCTACAACAATGCACAAAAATGATGACACCAAAACTGCAAAAGGAATTGCCCGACAACCCTCGAAATATCACATCACGACTGACCAAACAAAAATCTCAAAATAAAGTAGTATATATATATATATATATATATTTTTCCCTATGCTTCCAATACATATATTTTGTAATATGATATACACATTCTACAAAGCCGTCTGCATTTTCTACTCTGAGAAATAGATTCACCCTCGACCAAACGACCAACAAATTTATGCTAATGAAATGAATTGAAAATCTATCACCGGAAATAATTGAGGAAACAGATAACTTCTTCATATGAATGATGAGTTGTTGCCATGCACACGGACTACTATGATGAAAGAATAGACTGCAACGCGAGCTGCTGCTGAGGCTGTAAGGATGACCAAGTAGACGCCAGGGTGGATGGAGGCAGCGTTTGTTGTAACTGTCTCAACAAATTAACCATTCGGCCCGCAGTGTTCTCTGAGGCCAAATCCTTACCAGCACAAAGAACCTAGAACACAGATTAATTTTGTTACAAAAAAAAATACAGAATTCCAGAAACTACCCTTGAAATTTAACCAAATCAAGGGGGAAAAGATCCGGAACTTCAAAAACTCCCTTATGTTTACTCTAAGAGAGTAATACTTGTTTAAATCATGTCTTTTGCCGTATTACATAATATTAGTAGTATTATTTAAAGATAAAAAGAGAGGAGAAAGAAGTAGTTGTATTTTTTTAATATAAAAAGAGAAAAGAGAAAGGTAGTTGTATTTATTTAAAATATAAAAAAGGGAGTGTGAGAGAGAGAAGTAGTTGAATTTTTTAAATACAAAAAGATGAGAGAGGGATATGCTGTGATATAAAGTGATATAAAGTAGATATATGACGTGTAGGAAGTTGTTGGTTGAGTATTTGAAATTTGAGTCTTAGAGCAAACGAGTATTGAGATTCAAAATCCAAATCGAGCATTTAGAATCCTAGAGTAAACTTGCCCGGTATAACAACCACCCCTACGAGGTTTAACAAAAGATCAAGAGGGTATTTGTTTAAACGAGAGTTGGTGTTTCTTATAAATACGGACTAAACATTTATTTTTTGTGGTTATTCCAAATTTTAATTTGCAATATTTCCTAATTTAGAATTTACATGAGACTACAATGATGGGAAAAACCATTGAAAATCTAGAGCAAATGGTTCAAAGGTCTTAGGCCAAAAATGCATACTAATACAATTATTACAACTTCGCATAAATATAGATACTATCATATACTGAACTGGAGAAACTACATTGAAAACGGTCCTAAAATTGCTTGAACCACTAACCTCAGCAAACACGGAAACAATTTTGGGGAGATACTGATTGTTGGGACCCAAAAGATCCGTATCAGACCTAAAAATGAGGAAAACATGGTCAAGAAATAAAATTGAGGGTATAAGAAGCAAAAAGAAACAAAGATATATTCAAGGAAAAGAAGAACTGAGTTAGAGCAGGGTCAAGTTCCCACCTCTCAACCATTGAGCAAAGCAGGTCATGAACAACTTTTGCTTCAACAAGATCACCCTTAATCGGCAAGCAACTCAACCAGGCAGGAACCACCTTTTAATATTATAGCAAATTAGAAATCCAAAAAGAAAAAAAAAAAAAGTGAGGAACAGGTGAGAAAATCACACACAAAAAAAAATGAGAAAAGTATAACAAGTGACAAGTGAAAAAACAGACTTTGGACGATGAATCAACCACAAACAGGACGCCTTTAAATATGTATCAGTGTTTTAGCACCACATCTACCAAAACTACCTGTACGATACCTAAACCTCTTGAAACCTAAAACATTGAATTTTAGCTTGCAGGTTGCAACTTGCAAGAATGTATTCAAGTCCAATTAGCTTCAAATCAATGAACCATAGAGGCAATATACACTAACAGCTTGTCCTTCCAGAAGGACAGCGTATTTTTGGCTCAAATTTATATGTGGCTATAGTTACTGTTGTCATGCAGTGCAAGGGAATGGTCCTAAGCTACATCTCACCACATTTAACCAAGTCTATTTACAAAATAAATATGAAGCAATGTTGACCACACAACTAACAAAGCTTGGGAGGAGAAGGAATACTACCTGAGCTGAATCAATGCTGTCGCGATGGAATTGGCATATCTTTCCCAGAGCTGAAACAGCATTATCATATGCCATCACATTTTCTGGCTGCAAAGCATTTGGATGCCTGATAACTGCATTGAGCCTCGAAAGAGCCTCTGAACAAATAATAAAAGGTCAGTTTACAGGTATCAAGCTGAAAAATAGATCTTACATGCCCACGTGCAAGCACATCTTACCTCCTACAAGTGGTTTGAATACAGAACCACCAAATTCTGCACACACCCCGAGTCCATAGACAGCAGCCTGAATAAAAAAAAAAAATCTGATATCAAGTAGCATTGATTAAAACCAGGTGAATATACTATTTCCAAAGCTTTTGCAAACCTGTCTGATATCTGGATTTTCATCGTTGCAAGCCTCCAAGACGAAAGGAAGATGTGTATCATAATACCTGGTTCACCATTAAAACATTAAATAAAAGAACAATCTGCATAAGAACAACCAAATTCAACAATTTTAACAGAATATGTACATACTTCAGAGCTGCTTCACGACATTGTTCAGCTACATCATCAAATATACAAATTGCGATTCTTCTCTCTTCAGCTGTCTTATCCTTTCCCTGCACGACAATAATAAACTTGGTCATGATTTGACCAAACATAATATGTATATGAGTTAACTTCATATCATAATTCACTTCTCTAAATATATATACCGACCATTCTCAACCAACACAAAGGAAGGAGGAAACTGAAATAAAGTAAACGAAAGGAACAAGGAGGTCAGACTCACCCACATAGGCATCAGATATGATGACAGTTCATCAAAGAAAGTCAAGAAAGAAGCCTTGAATGTTTTGATTAAAGTTCCCAATAATTCACCAACCTAAAAAATCAAAAATGAAAAATAAGCAGCTTAAAAACTTTCAACATTGTATTTTAACATGAATATAAATAGTTGCAATAACTAACTTGGTCAAAAACTTCTTCTTCCTGCTCATTTTCCTCTTTAAGCAGTTCTCCCTCCTCGGCATCAAAATCTTCAGCATTGGCTCTTTCAGCCATCTCCCTTTTTCTACTTAAACTAGCTGTGATCACATGTTTTATCTCATCCACAATGCTTCTAACCTGACTCTCATCTAGAAGTTGTCCACAAATCTGAGACGAAGATAATATGGTAATGATAAATTAAATTCCAGCAGCTGATATGTAAATGCAAATCAATTTTCAGAATATAACTGCAACAAAACTAACACAATTTTAGATCAGAGACACCATCAAATAAATAAGGAAAAGTCAGTACATATGATTTTAAGGCCTCTCACCATTTTCCAACTCAAAATTTGTTCATGCCCAAGACGAAATATTTACTATCTTAATTCGCAAAAGAGATTCAGTTGCACACGAATTCTTAAATCTAATTGATTTAAGGCACAAAGTCTTAGGAAAGATACATTGCGATCCACTATAGTTAACCAACAATGTTCCCAGTGTTACAGGAAGATCCTTACAAAAACTAATCAAACCATTCAAGAACTCGGAAAATTATATTTCCATGTATCAATGAATATAGCATTTTGGGACCAAAACACACATAATACAATATTATGTTTATACTTTATATGTAATACAGTTTAAAAGTCTATCAAAGCAAGTAAAATCAAAATTGTCCACGTATAACATGTATATTCTAAATTATGATACAGGCATCCCACCTTCAGACATTCATTCAGTGCATCCAACATATTTACACATATCTCTGTGTCCGGTTCCTGCATGACATGAGAATATATCTATCACTGACCAGATACCGACAACAGTGGTCATAATTACAGAATATACTGACAGTAACTATAACCCACACCTTATGTAAAGCTTCCACTAAAGCAGGAACTATATAGTCACACAGCTGCTTAACATATGCCTCATTCCGTCCCTGAGCTATCCCTTTCTCTACAGCCAATTTTGCAGACTGCAAAAGCTCCGGCATTGCTATAAACAAACAATGAACAAAACAGAACATGTATTAGCAACTTCAATATTTTGTACAAACAAATTACTCCAAGGAAAGTCTGTATCACCTGAAACGGCAGCTTTCCTGACTTCTTCATGGAAATAAAACTTCAACAACGGAACCAAAGTTGGGGCGACCTATACCAAATCATAATGTGTCAGGATTTCTTAAAACTGTGATTTACCATCTGAAGCACTAAGCAAAGACAAAAGAATCTTCACTAACCTGGTCAATCCACGGGTAAAAACCTTCCTTCAACTCATCAGCATAGCAGCATAGCATATTGCAAGCAGTGGCCTTTTCTTCTAGGACACTAGTTTTTATACCAATTCTTTTATCCCCAAGGGTTATCATCTCCATGCTGTAAAATGGGAAACACAATAATCTTTGGTCCAACTAGGAGAAATAGATTAAAAGTACGAAGGCAAGAAAAATGTTATTCACACTCTCATGTTCCAGAACAAACAAAAGCATTAAGCCCATACACTTGTAATAAGTTTTTTGGTCAAAGATATACATAGAAAGGATGCTTGTCAGTCTAGCAACTTACGGTGGGCTAAGAAAAAAGAAAAGTTGCACAAGGAAATAACTGAACCAGGAATAAAATCGACTTCCTACAGGTCACTAGCTAACCAAGTCACATCAGAACAGTATCATCTGTGCACACCACATTGCACCAACTAGAAATTCTGAATGCTGATACAAATGAATAAGGATGGAACTAATTACTTTGGTGGAAAGATTAAATATAAATACAAAACCAAGTTGCTAATGCATGTTCATCAATCAAGTATATATGCTTTTGTTAAGACCAACAGTAAGGTGAAGCAATTTTGCCATAAGAAAAACAAATGGACCAATTACTGAAGTGTCATAAACAAAGTGACCTCTCAAGGACAAAATATGGATATATAAGAATAAAGGACACCTTTCATCATCTGATTCATCAATTTCATCGTCTGAATCAGTAGATGTAACAATCATATCAGGCTTCAGTTGAGCAGACTGAAGCAAAGGAGGCATGACGACACTCATGTAAGGAAGGAAATCCTGCCCCAAGCACTTGCATAGTCTAGCCCAGGCCTATGATAAAAGAAAATAAATAGTTAGATCTTGGATATGCAATTATACAAAGGCATTTGGACGACGAAGCCTTAAAGGACAAATAACAGCATACTTGTAGCATGTAACTGGTGGTGGGATCATCTGTCTCCATTTGTGATCCTTGCAATGACATAAGCACTTCCATGACCTTGCATAAAATGTGAATCAGCAACATATCGGCAATAACTAATAAAGCTGAATCACCCTCCATTAACCACACACACACTAGTTAGGCTCTCAGAATATAGAGCAAACCATATCTTTGGATAAAGTATGACATAAAGGAGAAAAACAGTACATTCACCAAGAAAACTATAACCAGAGCTTTATAGTCAATTACCTGCTTCGCCTCTTCCTTGAATTTCTCCTTTCCAACAGCCATCCCAACCAAGCTAATGCACTCCATAGCTTTCGCACGAAGCATGCGGTTAGACTTGTCTGTTGCATTCACCAAGATAGCTTTCAAGTAAGGCATAACAGCATCATAGTATTTCTGGAAGTGTTCCTGTCATAATAGATTCCACCCATACACTCCATAAGCATGGAAAAAGCGGCAAAAATACTAAATTAAAAGGCCATCATAATATTGGTATACCTGCGATGAATCGGCAACTGAAGCTAAGGCCGTCAAGGCACCCTCCTGCACCATTTGTTTGGAATTCTGCAATTTACAAAGAAAAATTAAGATATCCTGTATATATTCCAGCATAGGCACAAATCCCATGCGTGGTTTTGGCATAAACTTTGTTCTCATATGAAAGTGCACCTGTAGAAGTAGAAGCAGCTTGTGCACTGTCCCATCTAAGTAAGGAGTCAAAATTTCTGGGGTGCAGTTTTCGCTAAAGTTAAGGACAGCTGAAGCTGCATGTGCCTGCCAAATAAAAAAGGGGAAATGACCCATTAGTACAAAGTAAGAGTGTCTTTTTCCCCAAAAGACAATACCTTTAATTTTATTCCCCAACACACATTTTTTATGTGGCTCACTACTATTTATACTATCTAACCCTAAATTTCTCACATTTCCAGCCTAGAACTTCTGTCTCCTTTCTCTCGCCGCTTTCTTCTCTCTCCGTAAACATATCCCTTCATACTCCCTCTCATCACTCATCCCCCAATTCTTCATCTTTCCAAAATCCCCCCCAAATTAAACAATTAAAAAAAAACTAGAAATGGCCCGCACGAATCAGACCGTCCGAAAATCCACCGGCGGCAAGGCACCGCGCAAGCAGCTGGCCACCAAAGCAGCCAGAAAATCCGCTCCGGCCACCGGCGGAGTGAAGAAGCCACACCGCTTCCGTCCCGGCACCGCCACCCTCCGTGAAATCCGAAAGTATCATAAATCGACCGAGCTCTTGATCCGGAAGCTGGCTCTCCAGAGGCTCATCCGTGAGATCGCACATAACTTCAAGACAGATCTGAGGTTCCAGAGCTCCGCCGTGGCGGCGGAGGCCTATCTCGCCGGTCTGTTTAAGGATACCAATTTATGTGCTATTCATGCTAAGAGGGTGACGATTATTCCCAAGGATATCCAGCTCGCGAGGAGACGACGGGATGAGTTTATTGCTATGAGTTTGGTTCTTCTAATTATCCTATGGAATTTTCCTTTTTTTTATTCTTTTTTTGGATCCCTTTCGTTCTGCTGTGGATTTATGTAATTTTGGTTTTGGTTTTAGTGTATTTTGGTTTTTTGTTTATGGATTTTTTTTCTTTCTATTCGGTCGTTGATTTGAATTATCGATGGTAACTTTGTTAATAAGACGGTCGGTGGTGATTGTCGGTGGTCGAAATACTCACTGAAAAACTATACCGTATGATAATTTAGGATACCTGTCGCTAATTTGAATTAGCAGTTGGTAATTTTTTTTTCGAGTTGGCCGGTGTTGACAGGCAATAGTTGACGGTGGTCAGACTACTCTTGGTAATATAAATTATCAAATGGTAATTTTCATCGTCGACTGCTGGCAGTCGGAAAAAAAATGGTGATAGCTGCCAGTGGTCGGCCGGCGATCGGCCGTCGGCCAACTGTCGGTGGCTGGCCGGCGATCGACCGTCGGCCAACTGTCGGTGGTTGGCCGGCCGGCGGTGGTCGGTCGGCTGGGGAAGTCGGCGGCAGTCCACTTGTGTAAAATACCTCTTATATTTTTAAATTTAAAGTAAGGGTATAGATGGAATATTCAAAATAATATTATTTTACGTATGTGTCTTAAGTATAAGAAGAGTTAGGTTTTGCGTAGTAAAATTATGGCTGGCAATTCGTGCGTTTCGGGTCGTTATCGGGTCGACACGATAACGACACGACACGATAAGGCCAAACACGAACACGACCCGTTAAGTATATGCCCGACACGAACACGAACACGACAAGAAAGGTTGAAATACGGACACGACACGAACACAATATGACACGATATTTTTTGTGTTGACACGACACGATACGACACGAATCGAAAAATTTAAATAAAAAATTAGAAAATAAACTTAAAATATTTAAAATGATAATAAAATTAATGCTAAAAATATATAAATATTATCGGGTTACACGAACACGACACGACACGACACGAACACGAAAGTTATCGTGTTACACGAATACGACACGAATCCGACACGAAATTAGCGTGTCCTTATCGTGTCGACACGATAAGGACACGAACACGATAAGGCCAAACACTAACCCATTAATTTCGTGCGCGTTCGTGTCGGATTATCGTGTCGTGTCGGAAATTGCCAGCCCTAAGTAAAATTGAAGTTATTGGGTTTTGGGGAAAATAATTGTTAGTTTTGTACCTTTGGGTCATTCCCCCAATAAAAAAAGGTTAAGATTTTCCGGATGTCTTAACCTATGAAGCACGGGGGCGAATACGAAATATGTATACGATACGAACGGGGACGTAATTGTAAATACGTCCATTTTAAAAAATGTAGCTACTATAGTCAAAAATACATTTTTATTTTTTCTTTAATATATATTTTCTATATTTTGAAAATCCATAATTCATTAAGAAAATATGCAAATACCACATAATCAATGGTAAAATTAAACAAATAGCACATAAACCACTTCTCAGAAAACATTAAACACACCAACTAAAGTCTAACTAAAACACGTAAAACACAATCATTCTTCATCTTCATCCTCTTCCATAGTCTCTTCATTTGCCTCTTCACCATCATTAAAGAAAACACTCTCTAGCTCCGGCTCATTGAGTTCCTGCATAGTACCCGAGTGACCTTCTAGACAACAAACGGAGATTGTTATGAATGAATACCAAATCCTCCGCACGTTTAGGTGTCATCTTATTCCTTCGCGCCGAATGGATGAAAGAGTATGTACTCCAATTCCTCTCAGCACATGACGAGGATGAAGGTTGAACAAGTAGCTTCAATGCTAAACCTTGAAGCATGGGTTCACTTGTTCCATACGTAACACACCAACTCTTGGGATCCATATCATAACGCTGCTCTATCGAGTCCGAATCAGAGAAATCTCCTGCCATGCTAGAAAAATTAGCAAACTCTTGTGTCACAACCCTCCTGTCAGCCATGCTAGGAAAATATCTCTTTAAACATTTGATTCTTTCTCCAGCAACTTCATTATCCCGATGTGGAGCAACTCGAGAAGAGTCTTCATTAAGCCATTGAAGACTATAATCCCTCGAATTGAGTGAATGAGCCAAGCAATGAAGAGGAGTGTTGTTCTTATTCCAATGACTTACTAAGATCCCATGAACTACATCATAGAAGCTGCTCAACTCCTCTTGTTGAAGTCTTTCATGCTTATAGATGCTTTCTTCACTTTCTCAATCATGGAATCCCACATGTCATAGACCAAGTGAAGACACGGCTTATCAGTGTCACACAATCGAAGCATATCATACAAAGGAGCTGTAAATGAAAGTATATAGTCAACCTTATCCCACCAAGTGTCATCCAATACTTTCATTTTCACCATGCTTGCCTTTTCAATGTCATCTTCTCGATATGAATCCCATTGTTCACTTATCACCATTTCAAGAAGACATCTCTTGATAAGCTTCAAGCACTTCAACATCACAATAACAGAAGCAAAAGCAGCAATCGAAAGCAACTTCAAAGGAGCAAACTTCTTGAACATAGCAAACTAGGCCTGTAAACGAGTCGAGCCGAGTCAAGCTTTCACAAAGTTCGGCTCGTTAAGCATTAAAACACACTGAGTAGAACCAAGCAGAGGCGCGCGATCCAGCAGCGGCGTGCGGCGAACCCAGCGGCGGCGTGCGGCGTGAGTAGAACCAGTGTAAGGTGTGCGTGAATAGCAGAAAGGAAGAAAAGATGCAGAGCGACAGTTTTTTTAAGAGAAAAAACGGCAGGTTTTTTCTAACTAGGGTTTTTGTATTTTTTGGTCAAAATATGTTTTGACCGTATTTTTTTCGTATTTTATTAAAAAAATTGGAAAATAAAAAAACATCCCAGGAGACTTATTTCTCACATATTTTTTCGTATTCGTCCCCGGAACGAGTACGCGAGGTTGTGGCGCCCCCGTGCTTCATAGGCCTTAACTATGACAAGCTAGGAAGAAGGGATACTCCATTCTGGTGAAGAACTACGTATCTGGGGGTGCGGGATGCGGGGATTCGCACGGGGGTGTGTACGGGATACGCCACGTGGCGTGTCCCCGTATCTGAGTGAGGGGGTTCAGGGGGGTGTGGGAATGGGGGTGCGGCGGTGGCAATTTTTGTAATTAAGAGGAACTTTTTTAAAAAAAGTAAAGCGGTGGCAGCTCTCTTTCTTCGTAACGGCAGTGCATTTCATAAATAGCAACTGTATTTCATAATTACCAGAAGCCCTAACTTTCTTAGTAATGGCGGTGGCAGCTCTCTTTCTTCGACTTTCTTTCTTCGACTTTTCTGGTTCTTCTCCGGTACAATTAAGGTAACTTTCTTTCTCCTCTTCTCCTCTTCTCTTCTTCTCTTCTCCTTTCTTTCTCCTCTTCTCTTCTTCACTTTAGTTGGGATTTTCTCTGTAGTGGACAGTTTCACATTAGTTGTTTGATTGTTTGAAACTCTTGATTGCACATAAGCTGAAATATGTACTGATTGCTCCTTCTCTTTTACAACTTTTATGTACAGAACTAATCAATGGAATCAATGGCGTCGACAAAATCAGCCTCTAGTACAGCAACTACTCCAAGCGTTAGTTCAGTAAATGTGGAAATTAGTCCCTTGTGGAAGAATGTGACGAAATTGGAAAAAGCGAAACAGAGGGGTGGGAATGCAAAGATCAGATGTAATATATGCAACAATGAATTTATTATATCATACTCAAGAGTTAAAGCACACTTGTTGAGAATAAAAGGGGAAGGTGTTTCTGTTTGTTCCAAAGTCACACCGGATGTATTAAGGCAGCTTCAAAGGGAGATGGCAGAAGCAGAAGAAAGAAAGAAGCCAGTTGAAATTCCACTTCCCCTTCGAGTCAGACTCCAACATCTACAGCCTGGGGCGGAGTAGGGGTTGAAAATATGCAAATGAAAGGTCCAAAGAGAAAGGCAGTTGACATGGACAATCCTCTTGACAAAGCTTATGACATGGAGGCAAGAGCACAAGTCGATGGTGAGATTACAAGGGCTTTTTATTCGGGAGGCCTGCCTTTTCACTTTGCCAGAAACCCTCATCACATCAAGTCATATAATCTTGCTGCAAACAGCGATATTCCAGGCCATCTCCCTCCCACTTATAATGCATTGAGGACAAAATTGTTGCAAAGGGAGAGAGCACATGTTGGGAGATTGTTGGAGCCAATAAAAACAACTTGGAAAGAGAAAGGTGTTACTGTAGTATCTGATGGGAGTGTGGCCCTATGTTTTTAAAGAGCTGTGAATTGTGAAGGCGAAGTCAAAGACAAGATCTTCATAGCCAACCTAATCAAAGATGTGATCACGGAGGTGGGAGCTCAGAATGTAGTTCAAGTTATCACTGATAATGCTCCGGTTTGCAAGGCGGCAGATATGATAGTTGAGACTCAGTATCCTCATATTTTTTGGATTCCGTGTGTAGTGCATACACTTAATCTGGCATTGAAAAATATATGTGCTGCAAGTGCAAAGAAAAATATATGTGCATACACTTCATTGTTTGGCTCATTCACTCAACCCAAGGTAAAAACACTAAAATTTTAGAAGTTAAAACTCATACTTGCCATGTTTCATATCAAGTTATAATCTTCGAACTTTGAATCATGTTTATCATTTCACTTGTTTAGGTATTACAGTGATGTATGGCTTAGTGCCGCTCCGGATCGTGTTCCTCCCCATCAAGATATCGAGTTATCGGAGGAGAGAAACAAGTACATCGAAAGATATTTTCCACATGAGGCAAGGACAACGGTGAATTGAATTTGCTCGATTTTTCGGACAATTGGATATCTTTGGTAGTGCCGATTCTATAGAAGATAGAGGGCATATGGATTCAAAAATGTGGTGGCTTATTCATGGAGCTTCGGCGCCAAACATATAGAAGACTATTGGGACAACCTTGTTCCTCCTCTTGTTGCGAGAGAAATTGGAGTACTTGTTCATTTATTCACTCAATCCGAAGGAATAAAATACTACCAACTCGGGAAGAAGACTTGGTTTTTGTGCACAACAATCTTAGACTCCTTTCTAGGAAGACCAACCAATACTTGAAAGGAGAAACAAAATTGCGGGATGTTGGAGGTGATCGATTTGATCCACTTGATGGCGCCAAAGAGCTTGAGATAGCAAATCTTTCTCTTGATAAGCCGGAGATGGAAGCCATAGTTTTTCAAGATGATGAATGACTTGTGTAGTGGCTTTGTGTGATGTGTCAAATTTAATGTTTAACGTCGCTGAATCGGAAAAATCCACACCGGGGAGCTCTGTTTCTAGCACGATCTCCTCCATTTCAGAGAATACAACACAGGTGAACTCTGTTTCCGGCACGAACTCCTCCGAATCAGAGATCGGCGCTACGAGCATCTGCGATTCTACTCCGGTCAGATTAGATTCAGGCACAATCTCCGTCGGATCTCCGCACTCGCGAATCAGAGAAGTCTGTTCTCAGCGGCGACGATCGTCGCCCTGCAGCTCACGAATTCCGCCGGAAATCAGAAGGTTGCGCTGCTGGTGGTGATCGCCTTGGTGCTGATCCATCGAGGGGGGAAGGCTCAGAGATAGGTGGAGGCGATAAAATAGGGTTTTTTTTCAGCGTTGGGGGGAATGGGTTGGATAATAGACTAACAGAAAATGGGTTGGACTGAGTATTTTTATTGGGTTACTTAGTTAGAAATTTAATTAAGGTGTTAAGTAAGTTGGGTTTAGTATGTGGGGTGGGTGTTTTAGTGGTAAGGGGTAGTTATTTAACTAAAGAATGAAGGGTAATAGGGTACGAAAAGCAGAGTGGGACTGTAAATTGCGGACAAATATTTGAGAGCAAATGGGACTTTAAAAAGTGGATGGAGGGAGTACATGATTTTGTCATAAATAATATAATATATATATATATATATTTTAATTTTTTTATATATTGTCGTATCCCCCCCCCCCCCTATCCCCATATTTTAAAATTTGTCAAATCCCCGTATCCCCATACTACGCACCCGTACCGCCGCACCCGTATCCTTGCTTCCTAGATGACAAGAAAACATCTACAAACTTACAGGAATCTTGAGGGTAAAGCATACTCCAGGACTAAAAAACTAAAACATCATCTTCGACTTGTACTCTCACTAATACATACTCTCAGTTATACAGTTCAACATTCCGGTAACTGATAAGAAAGCATGGTACATTCTTCCTCTACACGAAGAGCATACCTTAAAAACTTATTAACAAAAATAACGGCATAACATAAAATGCATTTCAAAATGGATCTCTAAAGCATGTCAGCTCACATAGGAAGTAAAAGGCATGACAAAATGAGAGTTGCAAGGAGAAAAAAGCTCGTGCCAACAGAATTTACAAACCTGAACTCGAGGATTTTGGATATCATCCATAGCTGCGACTAGTGCTGGCAGGGCAAGCTGATGGTACTGAACTTGCAAATCTGGGCCCAAATCAGTTGATAGCTGACCAATTGCATTAATAGCTGCCCATCTCACACGTGGATGAGGATGTTGAACGGAACTCAAAATCATGTTCAACACTTGTTCCAAATTCTTAATCATTACCTATAGTAGTAAAGTAACATGAATTAGACAAATTGAATCAGTCTCCGGCAAACAAAGAGAAAAACATATATGACCAAAAATCAAAATGAACGAAGCAACAGAAACAACAACTTACTGCTAATGAAGTCCAATAAATTCCCTAAAATCTAGCTAGATAGAAGTCATACAAGAAACAACATCAACATCCCATAATTACCTCATAAATTTAAAACACCAAGTATGGCTATAATTACCAATTATAAGAAAAGTAGTAATAACATTAATACTAAAAAATACATAGGTAATATGGTGAAGTATTGCAGCATATGATCCTTTTGGACAAGGGATAATGGAGAACTCAGTAATTATGGTAAATAAACAGTGGTATTACCAATTATAAGAATAATAGTAATAACATTAATACTAAAAAATACATTAGGTAATATGGTCAAGTATCGCAGCATATGATCCTTTTGGACAAGGGATAATTGAGAACTCAATAATTATGCTGAATAAACAGTGGTATTACTAAAGCAATTATCAAAAGTAACTTAAAACCATTGTTAAAAAGACACTTCATAGTACCTTCGAACAACCCTCGGCGATTTGCGCAAGCGCAATAAGGGCGGCATGATGCTTCTGCCATTCGGGAGCAGATAAATAAGCAGGCAACTGCTCAGATGCTACAGGAACAATAGTATTTCCACCAAGCGCTATAGCAAGCCTGTCTAGACACTCCTGCCCAACACAATAATTACTCGTCTCTCCCGCATCCTCATCCTTAGCCTCCGCACTGTGCCACGCGGGATCATCCTCGACATCCAAAAGCATCTTCATTAAATTCGTAAAAAGCCTGTTAATAAACTGAGGCAACTTGCGCATCATTCCAGGTGCTCTTTCCCGTGCTTCTGCCAGCGTAATTACAAACTCAATAGCCAAGTGCCTAGTGCCTTCCTCCAAACCCTCAGCCTCAGCTATCTGCAACATGGACCCCACAACATCCACAATCTGCCTCCGCAAGAACCTAGGCTCCGTCCCAGCCAACTCAATCAACAGCTCTAAGGCCTCCTGAGCAGTTGCCTCCTGCCCCGAGTTCAAAGACTCGGTCAGCGTCCTCATCATAGACGGCAACAAATCCTGGAACCTATCACGATCAATCGAACTCGACAAACACTGAATAAATTTAATAACAGCACTCAGTGCCGCGAGCTTAACATCAGAATGGGGAGAACTATTTAGCACGTTCAAGAACACAGTATGCAAATCGGTAATATATGGAACCAACATTTCTCCAATAAATTGGGCCAATTGTGAGAACATCAGGAATGCAGATTCCTGCAATTTCGGCGAACTAGAAGTGACGCATTGGAACATGAAGGGCAGGAATTCAGGCCACTGATTTTCTGGCAACAGCGAAGAAGCAAGCTCCGATATGGTGTCGCATATTTTTTTAATTATGGATTTGGACTCCTCGTTCTGGATTGCCGAGAACAGGATGATTTTAATGGAGGAACGAGTTGACTCATTAAGTTTGGGCCAGATGTACGAGTCGTCATGAGTAAGCTGCTTTCGAAGGAGGATGGTGGCCATGGCACGGGCCTCAGGGTGCACGGAGGATGATAGGAGTTGGGCGAGTTTGAGAGCGAGCGAGTTGGGATCGTTCTGCTTGAGCAAATTGAAGATTGACTCGGCCTGGGATCGCTGTTCGTTGGCCGATGACATCAAGTGGGAGATGAGGGTTTCGAACGGCGCCGGGTCATGCCCCAAAATTGCCGCCAATTGCGCATCCATCTTCTAACCGCCGCCGCGCGAACTAGGGTTTTTGAAATGTGTGTATGTTTTTAGGGGGGCGCTACAGCTCTATCCCCTCTCTGTACCGTTCTCTCTCTAAAATGTATGTATCTCTCTCCCACTCACAGCAATGCACACACTAAAGGTGTGTGTATCTCTGCGCTGCGCTTATATATAGAGCAGGCGGAAGGAGCGCACGCAAAAACCCAGTTCGTGCAAATCAGTGTGTGGGTATTTTTGTCTATTAACTACTGAAATGTGTGGAGAGAATGTACAAGTGCTTGTTACTCGGTGTACAACACGGGAACGGAAAACTGGAGGGAAAGTTGTAATAAAGGGGCAATGATGATATTTGCTGCACTAATTAAGTACGGCAAACTAAGATACAGGGTGTATTTTAGCATGTCCACAAAATTAATTCTCAAACTATGGCCCCTTCTTTTAAACTATATTTCAAGGCTGTCTAAAAGGTTCGTGGTCAGTGGTTTTAACCGGAATCAAATCGAATCGATGTGGTTTCGGTTAATCGAAAATCACTATTTGTGGTTAGGGTACGGTTTGTGGTTCCTCCTTCAAAAAAAATATGGTTAGTGGTTAACCGGAATCGAATGGTTCCAGAACCACATAACCACAAACCGAAATTATGATAAATTAATAAATTATAATTATATATTTTTATCCTAAAATAAAATTCAATTGAATTAATAATATGTAAATTAATTACCCCCACATCAATTCTCCGTTTGTGATTGTGTTGCATTTTTAATTGTTGGATTTATGGATTAATTTTGACTTATAGTTGTTGGATTTATGGATTAATTGTGTTGTTGTCTATTATTTTTGTTTTAAAAGATTAATTTCAGCATTTTAGAATTGATTATTTCAGCTTTTTTCGGATCAAACAAAAAAAGAAAAATGGTTTTTAAGGTTAACCGAACCGGAACCATATATAATCGGTGTGGTTCCGGTTAACCGAAATTTAAAGTGGTGTGGTTAGTGGTTCATATTTTGGGGCATTTATGGTTTCGGTTAACCTAAAATTGTGGTTCGGTTAACCGGAACCGAACCACTCGACACCCCTATACATTTCAATTTTTCAATTCAGTTTCAGTTCAGTTCAATTATTATTATTAATAATAACAATTACTATTGATAATAATCTTGATTATTATATTTGTTATATTATTATTATTTTTTAATATAAAGGAGGGCTACGTAGAGGTGGCCAAAAAAATCAAAACCGTGTCGAGCGAAGTGGCCGGACCGTATGGGGCAGTTAGGCCGGAACCGTGTTAGGCAGTTCGAACGGCAGGCAACCGTGTCGAGACGGTTCGGTTCGGTTCGAAAAATGTAACAGGCGATTCCCAGGTCGGGCAATCGCAACCGTGGAGCATGAGCCGTCGAAGCAGCGATTCCCCTTTGTTCAAACCGGGAACCGTGAAAAAAAAAGGGAACCGGCCGGACCCACTTTGGCACATGGTGGCAGATCTGATTCCCACTTTTGAATTTTTTTTTTCAGATTTTGGTTCCCAAGATTTTGAATTTCAAATTTAAATTTCAAATTTGAATTTCAAATTCAAATTTCTCCCAATTTTACCTCTATTTTCTCCCTATAAATACCCCCACAATCCTCACCATTTTTCACACCAAGAATACCCAATAACCATGACCAAGGCCGAGACCACCGATGTGAGCGAGTCATCTCAATGCACCGAAGGCGAAGACTTCGACGATGACTTCGACTTCGACATGTAGAAGACTTTATTATTAGTAATTAGGATTATCATTAGTAATTTCTGAAATTTAATGTATTTTTTAAAGGAGTTTAATACTCCTTCATGGGTTTTCTTTTCGGTTCTTTCCCATGACGCTTTTATTGAACCGACAGGACTTAGTTATAAATACCACAAACTATTATCTAAGGAATAATAAGAAATAGTTGCCCTAATCTCTTATCTCTCTCTATTTCTTTTCGGTTCTTTTTCAAAATTGTTTCTTTTATTTTATTATTGATTATTTCATTAACTTATACAAAAATACATTTAAACAACAAAAAATAATTAAAGTGAAGTTTAAAAAAAAACGGTTCGGACGGTTCGAATCGAGAACCGCCGGTTCGGAACCGAAACCGGAATCGCTGGTTCCCAGTTCGAATCGAAACCGTGGCACTATGTTACCGGTTCAATTCCGATTCCCGTTTTTGGAACCGTGGAACTGGCGGTTCGGTTCCGGTTCGAACCGGAACTAGAACCGTGACCACCTCTAGGGCTACGCTCTAGAAGTCCTTAATCAGGACATAATCTGTCGAAGAGATGATCGGAACGATCCTCCTCAAGGATGCTGAGGATGTTGTTGTAGGAATATGCCCTCGAATGCCACTCAGAGAATGAGAGAGTGAGAGCATTTGTATTGTAATTATGGATATTATATTTAATAAGGCAATTATTATTTCTATATTATTGTATATCACTGCATTGTGATTTGGTATATATAGAATAATAGTCCTTGCATTTGAGAGCAAACATTCTACTCCTTATGGAGATAAGGAGATAGGCACTCGAAGTGTTTAGAGCTCGAATACTTAACTAGTTCGCAATTCGATAAAACTTAACTGGACAGTAAGTTTAGACAAAACTTGTATAACGTGTACTTTGACATGTAGAGTGTCTGTCTTCACTAAAGGTTAGTGGGAGCACACGTTATAGGTATGCAAATGAGAATAGTATACTCGAACACGACTCACCTCGATTCGGTCACATGGATATCACTAGACCTGGCAAACGGGCGGGCTCGGCCCAAACGGGCCGGGCAAAAAACGGGCGGGCTAAATCTGGGCCGGGCCAAAAAGGCCCGGTTATTTTTGGGCCAAAAATATTAGGCCCGTGGCCATCCAGGCGGGCCGACCATGAGCCTCGACTTTTTTTTTTTTTTTTGAAATATTATTTCTGAATAATTATAGAAATATTTTTCGATCCGTAATTATTATATTATTCACTATACTATCACAATCAATTAAATAAATGTAGAATTATTTTTATTTGATAATTATATTATTTACTACACTACCACAATCAAAAGACAAATATTTTTATTTGATCATCATTTCATTTATCACTACTACTTTCTTATAAAAATCATAAAATAATATTATTATTGATATGATATACTACAAAGTAATCACAAAGTCCCATAAAAAATAAAACTACATCAATAATTAACATATAGATGTAATCTAATCTAACAAATAAGGAAAAATTTTAAATATTATAATTACATATAACATAAATATAAAAAAAAAAAAAAAAAAAAAAAAAAACTGGGCCGGGCGGGCCATGGTCGGGCCTCAGCAGGCGGGCCAAATGCTGGGCCAAAAGGCCGGTTTTATTGGGCCAAAAATATGAAGCCCAATGCCCGCCCAAAAACGGGCGGGCTGGCCCGGCCCGCGGGCCTGGGCCTATTTTGCCAGGTCTAAATATCACTGAGTGATTGTCAATGATTGAATCGAAAGGTTGTGATAGGTATATGTGGACCTTTGACTTGAAGTTTTCAGTAGGAGATGTGCTTGTGACATTAAGTTAGTCATTAGAATAGTTCGATTCAATCGTCGTTTAGTGGGGTCAACCTCGAAATGCAACTTAGTGGGCAAGTAGCAGACTCTACTGAACACCAAGATATGATTCTTTCTCCTGTTAGCGAGTAGGTAAATGTCCTATGCGGTTAATAGCAAAGGAGATCAGAAGTCTTTGGCCAAAGCAGTTAGAGCTAGTTGTATTTGATACACAAGAGCTCGGTGATCTCAGTTTGCATTAACATAAAGCATAGAGACAAGTTACAGTAGGGTTTAACTTTACCGTGACCCTAATACTTGATCGCGACATATGATTGAAGGGTTTATATGTATACGGCATTCACGACATAATGGTTTTGGAATGATCCGATCATTCGTTCTTAGTTGGGTTACGGTACGGAGCACTAGACAGGCTAAGTGTTACCCGTACTCCTTGGTTCCTCCCACTGCTGACTAAGACGGACCTACAGAGTAGCGCACAAGGATATTTGATGTATAAATATGTATTTACTATCTCTTCATTAATATTGGATATTAGATATCTAATTTGATTTATTTGATAAATCACGCGGTCTAGTGAATTAAAATTAATTACCGGGTGATTAATTTAATTCATAAATAATTATTTTTTGGAAATATATTATTATAATTTTATATTTGATAAAATTAATTAATTGGATTAATTAATTAAGTATAAATACATTTGGGATATAACGAAGTGTATTTAACGGACTAGACACGCGAATGTCCGGTACACGAACCGAGTGGCTCGACTCCTTTTCTCACCAGACTATGTAGACCCCTCCTTCCATGTGGTGTGTGTGGTGTGTTTAATTGTTTAATGGATTGAGGACAAAAGAAGAGAAGAAATATTGTGTCGATTCTTATCCGTGTTCTTTGAGAACGAATTGACATACTATTTTTCCGATCAATATCCGACGCGTAATAACGTAGCGACATTCGGCAATTTTGGTGTTGGATCATTCCATTAGCTACAACGAATTGAATTCGTGTTCGTGTCGGTAACCGGAAAAGGCTTGCTCGGGTTTTTCCTTTGAAGATCATATTATCAAAGGACTACAAGGGTAAGTATTATTTGTTTCTCATCTTTGTTAATTTTATATTCATTTATATGATCCTTGAACGATCCGTTTTGGGGTTTGGTTTTATCCGGTTAGACCAGTTTTATTTTCCGCTGCGTATCTCGTGTTTATTCACCGAATCCCAACAGTGGTATCGGAGTGAGGTCTTGCGATTGTATATACGATATTTAGCATTTGGAACGCTTGTTTGGATGTTCTTATGATTTGGAATCATAATCGTTTTAATCGTTGATTTTCAATTATTCGTCTACAAATTAATTTTTCATGATTTTATATTACAATGTAAATCTATTTTTCTTTTGAAAAATTGATTTAAATATGTAATATAAAGATGATAAAAATATTATTTTTGGAATCGGGACGAAAAAACAAGCCGAAATCGAACGGAATCGCGGCTTGAGTGGTCGCCATTCGTCGGCTCCCAAGAGCAGTGGATCGCGATCCGGCCATGCGGTCCAGTTCTGCTCGGTAGCTTGCTGGGCAGCTCCCGGCTTAGCCAGGCCGTGTGTTTTTCGACTCTGTTTTTATATTTCGTTCGGTAATTAATTTCCCATAAATTAAATTGGATTTAATTTCACTAAAATATAATTATGGTAATTTTATTTTTAAGGAAATTAATTTAATGAAATATTTATTTTGTCTGGAATAAATTAAAATTAACTGTTATGTGAATTAATTTGATTAATTCTAATTGTTGGATTAATTTTTGTTGATTAGATCAATATTTAGATTAATCATTTTTACCATTTATTTAATGTGATTGTTGCCTTAATTTTGAATGGGGGTGTAGTTCATGGACCTAGTTTTGAATCGTTTGTTTTGTTCAATTGGATTGTAAAGACCGTTTTGAGCCTATTTATTTTATTAGAAAATTTATAGATGCAATTATTCAAATGTAAAATTTATATGTAATGACGAAGACCGGAGGAAGATCCGCTCGAGAAGACGAAGATTCAAGACCGAAGACATGTAATTAGATTACGATGTTTTTGTTCTAGGAACAGTCCATGAACTGTATGTTGTTAGTTTTAAGTTGTGTATGTTTTCATATTGTATGGCAAACAAACAAACCGACAAACCGCGCTTATAAACGGATTAATGTGCAAAGTGTAACATATAATCGCGTTAGTACTCACACTTACAAACACTAAGTTATAAAGGTTACGAGTTTCCTACCCTCCGTCAAACTCTTGGAAAATTGAAATCTAAACTGAAATATTATTCTTCTGAGTATGTCGGGGTAATATTTTTGGGAAAGGTTGATAAATTTCTAGGGTGCATTAGATGCCTTTGGTTGTGACTAATCAAACCCCTAGAAACCGTATGGGTTGACGGGTAAGATTCAATTATCAAACTAATAGGAGTTGATGGTTTAAACTTAGATAGTTCAGCGAGCCATAGAAACCGAATGGGTTGAGGGCAAGTGAACTAGGGGTAAAAAAGACCGAATCATCCATTAGATGGGTTGGTGTTAGACACCACTTTATACGGAATGATAGAATAGAAACCGTATGGGTCGCCCTCTATTAAACTTTGTAAAGACCTCGATCACCACTAATAAGTCTAACGTGACTTCCGAATTTCATATGGGAGTGTGTAAATGCCGATAAAAATAGTGGGAGACGTTATGAATAAAGAAAGTCCTTAAATGCTTTACTTGTATCATAATTAAACAATTAGTAATGAATCTTAAATTATTCTCTGCAGTTAACAAAATCTCTCAAAATGACAATGAACCCACTCGCTATACTGCTTGAAAAGAACGTCCACACTGGTCCGAACTATGTAGACTGGCTTCGGAACTTGAGGATTGTCCTCACTATGGAAATGCTGGGATACGTTTTGGAGGCGTACATTCGAGCGGCTCCTACAAGGATTGAACTACAGAAGTATCATATACAATCACATGCGTGATTTTGTTCGGAATAAAAGCCCCAAGCATTTCATTCTATATCCCCGGTTGATCACGTTGATACTCGAGCAGGCGGACGTTAACTTCTCATATGCCAACCGCACTGTAATAAGAGACCGGGACAAATTGAGGTGTGCTACATGTAGCCGAATAGGTATTGAGTTTGAAGAGGATCTGCAGCGCGAGCAGGAGATACATTCTCCGACCGACGGAGTTGGCGGCGAGAGCCCTTCACGAGATCCCACCACGTCCCGCCATCCGAGCCATCACCACCAGTCCCTGTCCCCCCTCCGTCGCATATGGGGGGCAGTCAGTTGCATCAGAGATGACCAAGAGGTTATTAAAGCAGAGCTGAAAAAGGTGAACGATCGTCTCGATCGATCAGACGAACAGATGGCACGCATTCAGCAGCACTTCAGCATAAGACCACTATCACCACCACCCGGGCCATCGGCTTAGTCTTTTTATTTTTTTTATTTGTGTTATTTTTCTAACTTCTCTTTTAGGCTTGTTTAGACTATATTTTGCTATTTGCTGTAATACCCGGTTGTAATTCATTCATTTTCATTCAGTAATTATCAGTCTGTAATTGTCACTCATTAATAATCACTCGTCATTCATGATTCATTCATTTGCGTTCACTGTTGGCATGTTGTAACCGTATATCAGTTACCGATCGTCATTTCATCTCCGTTTATAGATCGAGACGGGAGTATTATCGTTTTCACCGTGTTTGGTAGTCTTGTACTGGGAGTATCATCTTTGGCATGTGTTGGACTTGTTCACTTGCACATTCGTATGATATGTCGGATCATTCATCAGTCGTAGCGAGGAACCGGAGTTATCGGATTTTTCACCTTGTCCAGCATTGAGTTACGGCCGTAAGGATTGTAGGTTACGGCCGTAACAAGGGTTCGTTGTTTTCAGGCCATTTTGGACGAATGGGACTTACGGCCGTAAGGTCTCGGAATACGGCCGTAAGTTGAGCAGGTACGGCCGTAAGGCTTGGCCGGTTACGGCCGTACGTGTCTGTTAGAGATATGCCCTCGAATGCCACTCAGAGGATGAGAGAGTGAGAGCATATGTATTGTAATTATGAAAATTTAACAAGGCAATAATTATTTCTATATTATTGTATATCACTGGCATTGTGATTTGATATATAGAATAATAGTCCTTGCATTTGAGAGCAAACATTCTACTCCTTATGGAGATAAGGAGATAAGCACTGGAAGTGTTTAGAGCTCGAATGCTTAACTCGTTCGCAAGTCGATAAAACTTAACTGGGCAATAAGTTTAGACAAGACTTGTATAATGTGTACTTTGACATGTAGAGTGCCGGTATTCACTAAGGGTTAGTGGGAGCACACGTTATAGGTATGCTAGTGAGATTAGTATACTCGAACACGACTCACCTCGATTCGGTCACATGGATATCACTCGGGGATTGTCAATGACTGGATCGAAAGGTTGTGATAGGTATACGTGGACCTTTGACTTGAGGTTTGATAGGAGATGTGCTTGTGACATTAAGTTAGTCATTAGAGTAGTTCGATCCAATCGCCGGTGGGTGGGGTCAACCTCGAAATGCAACTTAGTGGGCAAGTAGCGATCTCTCTTGAATACCAATATAAATTCTTTCTCCTGTAAGTGAGCAGTAAATGTCTATGCGGTTAATGGCAAATGAGATTATAAGTCTTTGGCAAAGCATTTAGAGCTAGTTGTATTTGATACACGAGAGCTTGACGATCTCGGTTGCATTAACGAAAGCATAGTGTCAAGTTACTGATAGGGTTTGACTTTTCCGTGACCCTAATACTTGACCGGACATATGATTGAAGGGTTTATACGTATACGGTATTCACGACATAATGGTTTTGGAATGATCCGATCATTCGTTCTTAGTTGGGTTACTGATGCGAAGCACTAGGTCGCTAAGTGTTACCGTACTCCTTGGTTCCTCCCATTGCCGACTAAGACGGACCTACGAGTCGCGCACAAGGATATTTGATGGATAAATATGTATTTATTATCTCTTCATTAATATTGGATATTAGATATCTAATTTGATTTATTTGATAAATCATGCGGTCTAGTGAATTGAAATTAATTCTTGGGTAATTAATTTAATTCATAAATAATTATTTCTTGGAAATATATTATTATAATTTTGTATTTGATAAAATTAATTAATTGGATTAATTAATTAAGTATAAATACATTTGGGATAAAAGCGAAGTGTATTTAACGGACTAGCCACGCGAACGTCCGGTACATGAACCGAGTGGCTCGGCTCGTTTTCTCACCTAAAATCTAGTGGGCCGCCCCCCTCATTTTCTTCCCTTCCTTCCATGTGGTGTGTGTTGTGTGTTTAATTATTTAATGGGTTGAAGACAAAAGGATGAGATTTCATATCTCATCATTTTGATATCATCCCCATTATATAATGTATATATCTTCACATTATGTGATGACTTTGAACAACAAACAAACACACTTCAAAAATTCAGCCGTGAGTTCAAGGAAGGGAGAGAAAAAAAAAAAAAATTATTTTCTTTTCTTTGTTCATCTTTGAGAGAAAGAAAAGGAAGAAGAGAAGAGAAGAAAAATACCGTATCAATTCCTAGCCGTGTTCTTTGAGAACGAATTGATATTTTATTTTTCCGATCAATATCCGACGCGTAATAACGTAGAGACATTCGGCAATTTCGGTGTTGGATCATTCAACAAGCTACAACGAATTGGATTCGTGTTCGTGTCAGAATCGGAGAAAGTTTGTTCGGGTTTCACCTTCAAGATTATATCATCAAAGGACTACGAGGGTAAGTATTCTTTGATTCTCTTCCTCGTTATTTATATTCGTTTATATGATGCTTGATCGGTCCGTTTTTGGGGTTTGGTTTTATCCGGTTGGACCGGTTTATTTTCCATTGCGTAATTCGATTTTAATTACCGAATCCCAACGGTGGTATCGGAGCAAGGTCTATGCGATCGTATATTCGATATTTGCATTTGGAATGCTTGATTTTTTTTTATGATTTAGTATCATAAAAATTTTAATTGTTGATGTTTAATTGTTCATCTAAAAATTATTTTTCATGATTTTATGTTACAATATAAATCTATTTTTCTTTTGAAAACTGATTTATTTGTGTAATATAAAAATTAGAAAAATATTATTTTTGGATTCGGGACAAAAAAAAATGAGCGGAAAATTGATAGGACTTCTGGCTGGGTCAATTTGATCAAGCTGAATGGGCATTGGCCGGGCTGGGTAATTGGCCTGGCTGGCTGGCTGGGCTGGCTGGGCTGGCTTGGCTGGCCGCGGTTGGCCTGCCTTGTGTTTTCCGACTCGCTTTTATATTTCGTTCGGTAAATTAATTTTCCAAATTAAATTGGATTTAATTTGACTAAAATATAATTATGGTAATTTTATTTTAAGGGAATTAATTTAATGAAATATTTATTTTGTCCTAGCAAATTAAAATTAACGGTTAAGTGAATTAATTGGATTAATTCTAATTGTTGGATTAATTTTTATTGATTAGATCAATTTTAGATTAATTATTATTGCCATTTATTTTAATGTAATTGTTGCATTAATTTTGAATGGGGATGTAGTTCATGGACCTAGTTTTGAATCGTTTGTTTTGTTCGATTGGGTTGTAAAGGCCGTTTGAGCTATTTATTTTACTAGAAAATTTGTATAGGATGCAATTTTTCAAATGTAAAATTTATATGTAATGACGAAGACCGAGGAAGATTCGCTCGAGAAGACGAAGATTCAAGACCGAAGACATGTAATTAGATTACGATGTTTTTGTTCTAAGGCAGTCCATGAACTGCATGTTGTTAGTTTTAGGTTGTGTATGTTTTCATATTGTATGACAAACAAACAAACCGACAAACCGCGCTTATAAACGGATTAATGTGCAAAGTGTAACGTATATTCGCGTTAATACTCCCACTTACAAACACTAAGTTATAAAGGTTACGAGGTTTCCTACCCTCCGTCAAACTCATGGAAAATTGAAATCTAAACCGGAATATTATTCTTCCGAGTATGTCGGGGTAATATTTTTGGGGTAAGTTGATAAATTCCTAGAGTGCATTAGATGCCTTTGGTTGTGACAAATCAAACCCCTATAAACCGTATGGGTTGCCGGGCAAGATTCAATTGTCAGACTAATAGGAGTTGATGGTTTAAACTTAGATAGTTCAGCGAGCCATAGAAACCGAATGGGTTGAGGGCAAGTGAACTAGGGGTAAAAGAAGATCGAATCATCCATTAGATGGGTTGGTATTAGACACCACTTTATAAAGAATAATAGAATAGATACCGTATGGGTTGCCCTCTATTAAACTTTGTAAAGAAATCGATCACCACTATGAAGTCACCCAAGACTTCCGAATTTAACATGGGAGTGTGTAAATACCGATAAAATAGTGGGAGCCGAGTTATGAATAAAGAAAGTCCTTAAATTCTTTACTCGGATCATAATTAAATAATCACTAACGAATCTTAATTATTCTCTGCAGTTAGCAAAACTCTCAATATGACAATGAACCCACTCGCTATACTACTTGAAAAGAACGTCCCAGTAGTCCGAACTATGTGGATGGCCGGAACTTGAGGATTGTCCTAACTATGGAAATCTTTGGGATACGTCTTGGAGGCGGACATCCCAGCGGCTCCTACAAGAACCCGAGCCAATCAGAAGATGTCGATGCCCATGAGAAATGGGTAAAAGACGACATAAGAGTGCGAGGGTACATGTTAGGCTCAATGACCAATGAGCTTCAACGTGCCCATGAAAAGATGACGTCTTCGAGAGCCATCTTATCGCACTGGCCGAGCTCTATGGAGAGCATAGCCGAACCGCTAGATATGAGATATCAAGCAATTATTCGGCGCCCGGATGAAGGAAGGAGAGAGGGTTGGGGACCATGTCCTCAAGATGATCTCGATGATTGAGAGATTAGAAGCTCTTGATTTTCGATGCATGCATCTCTCCAAACCGACCTTATCCTGCAGTCACTTCGACTCCTTTTCACAATTTGTCATGAACTTCAACCGCAATGAGATTGCATGTAACTTAGCTGGGCTAATGAACAAGTGACGACCGCCTGATCTCGATGAAGACAAAGGAAAGGAAGCTGCACTTGTGATTTCTTGGGACTTGGAAGTCCAAGAATAAGAAGAAAAAGAACAAGAAGCAAGCGATTAGGTCCAATAGCCAAGATCGACAAGGGAAAGGGCAAGGCCCCAATGGTTCAAAAGAGCAAGGGGGCCAAGAAAACGGATGTATGCCTCAACTGCGGTGAGCTAGGCCACTGGAAGAGGTACATCCCAAAGCTTGACCGTAATGCGCCTTCAGTGCGGAACTACGGTTTTAGAAACAAATTGTTCTCAGAATCGTATATTCTACTTCTTGGATACTTGATTCCGGTGCGAGTTCTCACATTTGTACAATGAATCGGGATCCGGGCAGTAGGAAGCTGGATTCGGGGAGGTGATGGTCACCGTCGGAAGTGGGCATAGTGTCGAGGCTTCGATATCGGATCCCTTATGTTGGATTTAGAATCTGGTTTTATTCTTACTTTAGATGATGTACTTGTTTTGCCCAAGGGGCACAAAAATATTGTATCAATTCCGGTCATGGACCGAAAGGGATTTCACTTCTTTATTGGAGATGGGTCCTGTCGTATTTATTTTAGAAATAAATTGGTTGGTATGCTACATTATTAAATGGTTTATACCATTTAAATCTAAAGAATAAAACAACCGTGAACACTATAACTAGGAAGCGTGGTAGGGATGAAACGAACCAAGCACTTAAGTGGCATCTTAGACTTGGTCATATCGGTCGGACCAAGGTTCATAAAATGGAGAAAGATGGGCTTACGGGTCCATTGGGATCGAGATCCTATCCAACTTGTGAATCTTGCCTTCAAGGCAAAATGACTAAGTTACCCTTCGCAGGACTTTTGAAAGAGTCTGAAAAACTGGATTAATCCATACCGACGCCGTCGTGGCCCTTTTGAAGTGGCACGAGGCGGCTTTCGATATTTCATTACATTCACCGATGACCATACCTGTATGGATTCGTGTACTTAATGAAACATAAGTCTGAAGCTTTTGATAAATTCAAGGAATTTAAAGCCCTAGTTGAAAATCAAAGCAGTAACCGTGTTAAGACTCTTGATCAGACCGGGGTGGTGAGTACATGAGTACCGAATTTGATGAGTTCTTAAAGGAACTAGGAATAGTGTCACAATTCACTCCTCCCGCTACTCCACAATTAAATGGTGTATCAAAAAGAAGGAACCGAACCTAGTTGGACATGGTACGCTCCATGCTTAACTATACCGATCTACCGATTTATCTGTGGGGTTACGCGCTCCTTACTGCGTGTATATCTTGAACAGATGTCCTTCCTAATCCTTTCCTAAGACTCCCCAAGAGATGTGGAGAGGTAGGAAACCTAGTCTTAATCACATTAGGATTTGGGGATGCCCTGCTTATGTCTAGAAGACTAAAGTAGAGAAATTGGAAACTAGGTCAGTGAAAGGTCGTTTCATAGGATATCCAGGATTCCATGGGATATCTATTCTACATGCACGAAGATCATAGGATCATCGTTGCTATACAAGCACACTTCTGGAAGATCGGTTTATTCAGAAGGAGGGCGAAGTAGAAATATTTCTTTAGAAGAAATAAAAGAAACACCAAATGAGACACCTATGCAAGATATTAGAACCCAACCTTCAAATACAAACACAACATCGCAAGTCTAGTAGAATTTCTCAATTACGAGAGGTATGGCTATCTGCATCAAGAGGAAGGTGTCCATGAGATGACAAAAAGTAGTCAAGAGAATGATCCTTCTACATACGACCAAGCGATGGTAGATGTTGACTCCACCAAGTGGCAAGAAGCTATGGAAGCCGAGATAGACTCAATGCATGCTAATCAGTCGGACTTTAGTAGATCGTCCTAAAGGCATAGTGCCCATTGGAAACAAATGGATCTATAAAAGAAAGACTGATGGAGATGGCAAGGTTGATACCTATAAGGCCGGGCTTGTGGCAAAGGGTTATTCCCAAAGAGAAGGAATCGATTACTTGAGACCTTCTCACCGTAGCTATGATTAAGTCTATTCGCATGATGCTTGCCATAGACCCACTTAGATTATGAAATATGGCAAATGGATGTGAAAACGGCATTCTAAATGGATTCCTCGAGGAGGAGATTTACATGGAATGACTAAGGGATTCATATCTCAAACCAATATTCATAAAGTATGCAAACTTCAGTGCCATTTATGGATCAAGCAAGCTTCACGGAGTTGGAATCTTCGTTTTAACGAGGCAGTCAAAGAGTTTGATTTTGTCCAAAACGAAGAGGAGCCTGTATTTACAAGAAGGTTAGTGGGAGCAAAATTGCGTTCTTAATACTATATGTAGATGACATTCTACTTATAGGAAATGACGTAGAATGCTCGGTTACGTGAAAGCTTGGCTTTCTAAAGAGTTCTCAATGAAAGACTTGGGAGAAGCTACCTATATTCAGGTATTCGTCTCTCTAGGGATAGAGCGAAAAGAATGTTAGGTCTTTCCCAAGCCCTCTATATAGAAAAGATCCAGCGATTTAGGATGGAAGATTCTAAAAGAGGGTTCCTTCCTATGCAACATGGTGCAAAACTTTCCTTAGAGATGTGTCCTCAAAGTGAGGAAGACAGAAGGAAATGAGTAAGGTGCCCTATGCTTCGGCGGTAGGTAGCCTCATGTATGCTATGATTTGCACTAGGACCGGACATTGCCTATCTTTGTGAGCGTAGTAAGTCGGTTTCGATCAAATCCAGCGTGAACATTGGATCGTGTAAAGAACATTCTTAAGTACCTAAGGAGGACTAAAGACTTGGTTCTTACATACGGCGGTGGAGAAATTAGAGTGATGGGCTATACAGACTCAGATTTTCTGGGGACATGGATGCTCGGATGTCCACATCGGGGTATATCTTCACTCCGAATGGTGGGGCGATTTCTTGGAGAAGTGCCAAGCAAAGTTCGACCGCTATCTCTACATGTCAAGCCGAATACCAGCGGCCGGAGAAGGCGCTAAAGAAGCTTTTGGATTAAGAAGTTCACCGAGGAACTTCAAGTGGTTCCTAATGCGAGAAGCCCGTGACTGCTTTGTGACAACGACGGAGCTGCACGTGCTAAGGAGCCTAGGGCTCACCACAATACCAAACATATTGCGAGAAAATATCATTTTGTGAGAGAAATGGTTCAGGAAGGAAATGTTATACTGCAGAGAGTAGACACAGCAAATAACGTTGCTGATCCGCTTAGCAAGCCACTATCTCAGAAGGTCTTAGAGAGACACCTGGAGAGTATGGGTATTAGATACCATAGTTTGTGGCATTGAGTGCAAGTGGGAGATTGTTAGAGATATGCCCTCGAATGCCACTCAGAGGATGAGAGAGTGAGAGCATATGTATTGTAATTATGAAAATTTAACAAGGCAATAATTATTTCTATATTATTGTATATCACTGGCATTGTGATTTGATATATAGAATAATAGTCCTTGCATTTGAGAGCAAACATTCTACTCCTTATGGAGATAAGGAGATAAGCACTGGAAGTGTTTAGAGCTCGAATGCTTAACTCGTTCGCAAGTCGATAAAACTTAACTGGGCAATAAGTTTAGACAAGACTTGTATAATGTGTACTTTGACATGTAGAGTGCCGGTATTCACTAAGGGTTAGTGGGAGCACACGTTATAGGTATGCTAGTGAGATTAGTATACTCGAACACGACTCACCTCGATTCGGTCACATGGATATCACTCGGGGATTGTCAATGACTGGATCGAAAGGTTGTGATAGGTATACGTGGACCTTTGACTTGAGGTTTCAGTAGGAGATGTGCTTGTGACATTAAGTTAGTCATTAGAGTAGTTCGATCCAATCGCGGTGGGTGGGGTCAACCTCGAAATGCAACTTAGTGGGCAAGTAGCGATCTCTCGAATACCAATATAGAATTCTTTCTCCTGTAAGTGAGCAGTAAATGTCCTATGCGGTTAATGGCAAATGAGATTATAAGTCTTTGGCCAAAGCATTTAGAGCTAGTTGTATTTGATACGAGAGCTTGACGATCTCGGTTGCATTAACGAAAGCATAGTGTCAAGTTACAGTAGGGTTTGACTTTTCCGTGACCCTAATACTTGACCAGGACATATGATTGAAGGGTTTATACGTATACGGTATTCACGACATAATGGTTTTGGAATGATCCGATCATTCGTTCTTAGTTGGGTTACTGATGCGAAGCACTAGGCGGCTAAGTGTTACCGTACTCCTTGGTTCCTCCCATTGCCGACTAAGACGGACCTACGAGTCGCGCACAAGGATATTTGATGGATAAATATGTATTTATTATCTCTTCATTAATATTGGATATTAGATATCTAATTTGATTTATTTGATAAATCATGCGGTCTAGTGAATTGAAATTAATTACTGGGTAATTAATTTAATTCATAAATAATTATTTCTTGGAAATATATTATTATAATTTTGTATTTGATAAAATTAATTAATTGGATTAATTAATTAAGTATAAATACATTTGGGATAAAACGAAGTGTATTTAACGGACTAGCCACGCGAACGTCCGGTACATGAACCGAGTGGCTCGGCTCGTTTTCTCACCTAAAATCTAGTGGGCCGCCCCCCTCATTTTCTTCCCTTCCTTCCATGTGGTGTGTGTTGTGTGTTTAATTATTTAATGGGTTGAAGACAAAAGGATGAGATTTCATATCTCATCATTTTGATATCATCCCCATTATATAATGTATATATCTTCACATTATGTGATGACTTTGAACAACAAACAAACACACTTCAAAAATTCAGCCGTGAGTTCAAGGGAAGGGAGAGAAAAAAAAAAAAATTATTTTCTTTTCTTTGTTCATCTTTGAGAGAAAGAAAAGGAAGAAGAGAAGAGAAGAAAAATACCGTATCAATTCCTAGCCGTGTTCTTTGAGAACGAATTGATATTTTATTTTTCCGATCAATATCCGACGCGTAATAACGTAGAGACATTCGGCAATTTCGGTGTTGGATCATTCAACAAGCTACAACGAATTGGATTCGTGTTCGTGTCGGTAACCGGAGAAAGTTTGTTCGGGTTTCACCTTCGAAGATTATATCATCAAAGGACTACGAGGGTAAGTATTCTTTGATTCTCTTCCTCGTTATTTATATTCGTTTATATGATGCTTGATCGGTCCGTTTTTGGGGTTTGGTTTTATCCGGTTGGACCGGTTTATTTTCCGCTGCGTAATTCGATTTTAATTACCGAATCCCAACAGTGTCCAGCAGGCTGCCCAGGCATTTTTGGCCGAAGGCGAGTTACGGCCGTAAGAAGGGTAGGATACGGCCGTAAGTGGTATTCGTAAATTTTAGGTTTTGTCGGACAAGGGGGACTTACGGCCGTAAGGGTTGCAGCATACGGCCGTAAGACGAGGAAGGTACGGCCGTAAGGCTTGGCCGGATACGGCCGTACGTTACAGGCAGGGTGCCTGGTCATTTTTGATGAAGGGGGCTTACGCCCGTATGTATGGCCAGATACGGTCATATCATCCGAGTTACGCCCGTAAGGTGTGCGGGTACGGACGTAAGGGTGTCGGCAGATGTTTTAGACGAGGGCGAGTTATGCCCGTAAGTCAGGAGCGGATACGGCCGTAAGTCTGTCGGCAAGTATTTGGACGAAGCCGAGTTATGGCCGTACGAGTTGGTCGGTTACGACCGTACGAGTTGGCCGGTTACGGCCGTAAGGCCGTTGACCTGGAATGTTACGGCCGTAAGAAGGCCGAGTTACGACCGTAACTGTAACATCCCGAGATATTCAGAGTATATTACAGCGCCGTGGACCCCTACATGGGACCCACCAGGATACAACAAGCAAACACCACTCGACTAACCATCTCGGTTAGCGAGGATACACATTCAAATAATACAACACATGAAAATACACCCGGAGCAACCGGCGAAATAAGCAACAACCGACAATGTAGCAATTTAAAATAATACAAAACGGAGTTTGAAATGAAAAGCCTAAGTACTCGCGAGTACAGTCTATTAGTTTATAAATATAGAAAACAACCATATCGAAATGGACAAAAGAAATAAGTAGACCCAAATGCACATGTCAACGACCCTGGCCAATATCCTCGTACTGTCCCAGCGCTCGCTCGTCCGGATGATCATAGCCTGAAATCCATAACAAGAATTTCCCCACAACGGGTCCCTAGAGGGGTTAGCAATTACGCTAATACAAGTAATCAAGGCAAACCAATCGCTTACACATTTCATAGTAAATGCACCAATATCATTTCAAAAACTAAAACCAGACATGTCTTTTCCGGAAATAAACAGTCAAACAATTTGCCTTGGGAACAGGGTAATACCATAGATCCCGCCCGAGGCCTCTAAGGACCCTCCCGAGCTGGCCATATCATAAAAACAAATCACGCACATGCATCGCCTTGGGAACAGGGTAATACCATAGATCCCGCCCGAGGCCTCTAAGGACCCTCCCGAGCTGGCTAGCTAAACAAACTCATGAATCGAGGACTCAACCCTTTCGATTCCCTCCGTGATCCCGTCGGACCATCCCGAGGTGATCAAATCACACACAAAATGCATTACCATTTCACGTTAAGTATAAAGGTTTTCAAAAATACTTGCCTTGAATAATTGATGACGTAAACGAACGGAAGGAAACACCGACGAACGCTAGGAACCAACAATCACGAACCTAACGATTCGAAGAACACAATCACAACCAATCCTAAACGAATACGGAAATTGGAATACACCCGAAAACCCGCCTACGATTCATGTATATTCGTATAGAAACAACGACGAGGGCGGACCACAACCAAACCCTCTCGATTACAAAATTACTACGAAATATACCATGAATCCGTAGGGAAACCAACAAAACCAACAAGATAAATCATGTACATCATGAATTAATCTAACATACGGAGCAGATAAATGCGAAACATGAAAACCCCTTCAATTTACCCAAAACAAGGTTTTAGGAGTTTACCTTGAATAATGACGAAGAACACGATTAGAGGTTGACAATATACTCCAAAAACTCGAAGAAGATGATGGCTCGGAGTTACAAAGCTTCAAATCGCTGGAAATGCCAAGAAGATCGCCTAGGAGTCGGATGGGAAGGAGAGGGATGAAAAATGACCGAAATCGGTCAACTCCTGGGTTTATAAACCCAGGCCTCGTTACGTACGTTAGCCACAGGTAGCTAACATACGTTAGCTTGTTAACGTACGTAAGCTATCCTATGCTTACGTACGTAACGAAAATCGCAGAATTCCCTGTACTACTTTACACACAACCGTTACGTACTGGCAACATGCATTACGTACGTAATGCTTCTTCCTGGGAGAGTACAGGCCAACCCCTGACAAAGAAGGAACTGAGACAAAAAATTGAAATGCAACGGTGAATGACTCACGATGGTACGAACGTAAAGGATTCGAGGCGACGAATTTAAGTGTTGAAGGAAAACCTATTCTCGACTACCCGAAGGTTTGGAAAAATAATCAACAAACGTAGTTATCTCAAATCTTTGGGAAATTACAAAACGGCCCAAAATATCCGAAATGTACGATACATGACCGAAACATCAAACAAAGCTCACAACACGCGTAATAACATGAGACGGATCCTCGGCAATCTCGAAACGGCGGTTCCGAGCGACGATTTACGAGAATACACGAAATAGCGACGAAAACGACATAAAACACCGAACCGAGTAAAACGAGTCCGAAACAAGCTCGAACGACAAAAAGTCCAATATTAAATATCCTCAAAATGTCGATACGTTTACAAGTGAGTTGCCAAAAACGAAAATACACCAATGTAATAAGAATATTAAGAGGAAGGAAAAATGCGGATATTACATTCTACCCCTCTAAAAACAAGTTTCGTCCCGAAACTTAAGGAATAAACAACTCGGGGTACTTAGCACGCATGCTATCCTCGGTTTCCCAAGTTGCCTCCTCGACGCCATGCCTCGACCATTGCACTTTGACCAAAGGAATGGTTTTATGCCTCAGTTGCTTCTCACGGTGCTCCACAATCTTTAAGGGACGCTCCTCGAAGGTAAAATCTTCGGCAATATCGATCTCACCATAATCGATGATATGACTAGGATCCGGGACATGTTTCCTCAGTTGAGAAACATGGAAGACGTTATGAACGTGACTCAAGGCCGGAGGTAGCGCCAAACGATATGCCAAATCACTGACTCGCTCAAGAATCTCAAAGGGTCCAATAAATCTCGGACTCAACTTCCCCTTCTTCCCGAAGCGAAAAACTCCTCTCGTCGTGACACCTTTAGCAAAACGTGGTCTCCCACCTCGAATTCCAAAGGTAGACGACGGACGTCGGCATATGACTTCTGTCGACTTTGAGCGGTCATCATCCGTTCTCGAATCAAATCCACTTTCCGCCTTGTCTCTAAAACAATATCCGGTTCGGTCCCGACCAAATCGGATGCTTGGTTCCAACAAATCGGCGATCGACAATGCCGCCCATAAAGCGCCTCATACGGTGCCATCCGAATCGACGCGTGCCAACTATTGTTGTACGTGAATTCGATCAATGGCAAATGCTCCTCCCAGTTGCTACTCCAGTCGAGAGCACAAACACGCAACATATCCTCGAATGTCTGGATAGTGCGTTCCGACTGTCCATCTGATTGGGGATGAAAAGAGGTACTCAAACGCAAACGAGTACCCAACGCCTTATGCACCGCCTGCCAGAAATGTGATACAAAGCGGCCATCACGATCCGAAACAATAGACTTCGGAGTACCATGAAGTCTCACAATCTGCGCAATAAACACACGAGCCAACTTCTCCGGGCCCCAGTATCCTTGATGCCCATAAAATGTGCCGACTTGGTCAGGCGATCAACAATCACCCAAACCATATTCATGCCCGATCTCGATCTCGGCAAACTCGTAATGAAGTCCATCGATATATCTTCCCATTTTCATTCCGGAACGGGAAAACCCAGTCGGTCGCTGATGCTCGATTTTGACCTGCTGACAAGTCAAACATCTCGCCACAAACTGCGCGACCTCTTCCTTCATATCGTTCCACCAGAAATTCCTCTTCAGGTCCTTGTACATCTTACTCGAACCAGGATGAACGGAGTAAGGCGTAGCATGGGCCTCGCGCAGAATACTCTGTCTCAACTCTAAGTTGTTCGGTACACATAGCCGACTCAGGAATCTCAAAACACCATCATCATGAATCACAAACCTCAGAGACTTTCCCTTAAGAACGTTCTCTCGGATTTGAGTAATCATCGGATCCTCTAACTGCTTCAGCTTAATTTCATTGATCAAAGACGACGAAATCTCTAAAGCACAAAGTTGCCCGACAGCTCCAGGCAGCAAAACCTCAACATCTAACTCAATCAAATCTCGCCGAAGCTCAGACTGAGGCGTAAGGATCTCAAGCGTTCGCAACGCAACTGGTTTCCGACTCAAGGCGTCGGCCACGACGTTCGCCTTGCCCGGATGATAAAGGATTTCGAGGTCATAATCCTTAATCAGCTCTAACCACCTCCTCTGCCTCATATTCAACTCCCGCTGAGTAAATATGTATTTCAGACTTTTATGATCGGTAAAAATCTGACATGTAGAGCCGAAAAGATAGTGACGCCAAATCTTGAGTGCAAAGACAACTGCCGCTAACTCCAAATCATGAGTAGGGTAGTTGAGCTCATATGGCCTCAACTGTCTCGACGCATAAGCGATGGTCTTGCCGTGCTGCATCAATACGCACCCAAGACCCTGACCCGAAGCATCGCTATAAACAGCAAAACCTTCGTTGCCACACGACAACGCTAAAATCGGGGCTGAAGTCAAACGCCTCTTCAGCTCCTCAAAACTAGACTGCCTCTCGTCATTCCAGATGAACTTCTCGGATTTCTGGAGCAACTGTGTAAGTAGCCGAGCTAGTTTCGAGAAACCCTCGACGAAACTACGATAGTAGCCAGCCAAACTCAAGAAACTACAGATCTCTTTCACATTCGTGGGCGGTGCCCAATCCAACACTGCCTCAATTTTCTGCGGATCCACACGAACACCCTCGGCTGAAATCACGTGACCCAAAAACATCACTTCTTTCAGCTAGAACTCACATTTCGAGAACTTTGCATAGAGTTGCTCGGTCCTCAAAACGTCTAACACCACCCGCAAATGATGGGCATGCTCTTCCTCGCTCCTCGAATAAATAAGAATATCGTCGATGAAGATGATGGCACACTTATCCAAATACTCGATAAAGACTTTGTTCATCAATTGCATGGACACTGCCGGCGCATTAGTTAACCCGAAAGGCATAACTACAAACTCATAATGTCCGTATCTCGTCCGAAAAGCTATTTTCGGCACATCAGACTCCCTCACCCGGAGCTGATAGTACCCCGATCTCAAATCAATCTTCGAGAATACCGCAGCTCCCTGCAACTGATCGAACAAGTCATCAAATCTCGACAAAGGATACCTGTTCTTGATGGTCACCTTGTTTAGTACGCGATAGTCGATACACAAACGCAGTGAACCATCCTTTTTCCGCACAAACAGGACCGGTGCGCCCCAAGGTGAGGTGCTCGGTCGAACATATCCCGACTCAAGAAGCTCACTCAACTGCTTCTTCAACTCTGACATCTCTGAAGGTGCCATGCGATACGGCGCCTTAGAAATCGGAGCCGCGCCTGGCTCTAACTCTATAGCAAACTCAACCTCACGGTCCGGTGGCAATCCTGGTAACTCGTCAGGAAATACATCAGGAAACTCACTAACGACTGGAATCGACAAAAGCTCGACTCCACCACTCTCCGCCTTCAAGGTGTAACACCAATAACCAGTACACCCCTTTCGCAGGAGTCTCATCGCCTTCAAGGCGTTAATAACGAACTTCTGGTTTCTCTTTCGCCCCGCGAAGGAGTGTTCAGTGCCGTCCTCGGCTAGCATGGTAATGATCCTCATGCGGTAGTTCATGATTGCACCATGCCGCTCGAGCCAATCATCCCCGAGAATCAAATCCTCACCCTCAATACCCACGACAATAAGACTAGAGTTGGCCGGTTACGGCCGTAAGGCCGTTGACCTAGAATGTTACGGCCGTAAGAAGGCCGAGTTACGGCCGTAAGAAGGCCGAGTTACAGCCGTAAATTCCGGCAGTTTATAAGGACTTGGCCGGGACTTTTTCTTCATTTTCATCCTTTTCTTCACCTTGTTCCGAGAGAGAGACTTGAGGGAGGGATTTTTCCATCATCAATCACTTGAGTGTTAGATTTTCATCATCTTCATTCATTTGGGAAGCTTGGATACTCGATTTAACTCGTATTCTTCGGATCGAAGTGGTTGGATCTTCAAGAGGTAATTTCTTCAACATCTTGGATTTCTATTTTGTATTGGGATATGATGTTTTGGACGTTATAATCATGTTATATGGAGGGATATGAATACGATTATGAGTTTGTATATAGATTCAATGGATTATTGAAGGATTATTCAAGAACACTTTGAATATTGAGTTAGTTTTGGGGGGTTTCGATTAATGGTTGTTGAAATCACGATTTTGGGTATTCTTAATGGATTATTGATCGTATTGAAGATTTTTTGTTGGTTTGAAACACTTCTTGGGGTTTTGATGTTGGTATTCTTGAGGTTTGGTTATAATCAATCGTAGTTTGTCCACAAAGTGTTCGATATAATGCCCCAATGAACTTGGTTTAATCGTATCGACGTTTTGAGTTCGTTATATTCGTGTTTGATTCGTATATTGAACGGATTGTTGGTCATTGTATTATTCAAGGTTGTTCGAGCGACCGATATCTCAATTCAGACCTTGTTCGTGGAAGGATAATTGTCACCGGTGTTGTGTAAGTTGATTCTTACTCGGTTAAAAGGATATTCACTCCTTTTTGTTGTTGATCATTCATAATCATACTCATTCATCATGGTATTAACCGTATTGAGACTTGTAATTGTCGAATAATCACTTATTGTGTCGATTCTTATCCGTTCTCTTTGAGAACGAATTGACATACTATTTTTCCGATCAATATCCGACGCGTAATAACGTAGCGACATTCGGCAATTTTGGTGTTGGATCATTCCATTAGCTACAACGAATTGAATTCGTGTTCGTGTCGGTAACCGGAAAAGGCTTGCTTGGGTTGTTCCTTTGAAGATCATATTATCAAAGGACTACAAGGGTAAGTATTATTTGTTTCTCATCTTTGTTAATTTTATATTCATTTATATGATCCTTGAACGATCCGTTTTGGGGTTTGGTTTTATCCTGTAGACAGCTTTATTTTCATTGCGTATCTCGTGTTTATTCACCGAATGCCAACAGTGGTATCGGAGTGAGGTCTTGCGATTGTATATACGATATTTAGCATTTGGAACGCTTGTTTGGATGTTCTTATGATTTGGAATCATAATCGTTTTAATCGTTGATTTTCAATTATTCGTCTACAAATTAATTTTTCATGATTTTATATTACAATGTAAATCTATTTTTCTTTTGAAAAATTGATTTAAATATGTAATATAAAGATGAGAAAAATATTATTTTTTGAATCGGGACGAAAAAACAAGCCGAAACTGAGAACGGAATCGGCAGCTTGGAGCTGGTCGGGCGCTGTCGTGCAGTCCCAGCAGTGGATCGCGATCCGGCCATGCGGTTCGATCGCTCGGTAGCTTGTCGGGCGGCTCCGCCAGCCGTGTGTTTTCGACTGCTTTTATATTTCGCTCGTAATTAATTTCCCATAAATTAAATCGATTTAATTTCACTAAAATATAATTATGGTAATTTTATTTTTAAGGAAATTAATTTAATGAAATATTTATTTTGTCTGGAATAAATTAAAATTAACTGTTATGTGAATTAATTTGATTAATTCTAATTGTTGGATTAATTTTTGTTGATTAGATCAATATTTAGATTAATCATTTTTACCATTTATTTAATGTGATTGTTGCCTTAATTTTGAATGGGGGTGTAGTTCATGGACCTAGTTTTGAATCGTTTGTTTTGTTCGATTGGATTGTAAAGACCGTTTTGAGCCTATTTATTTTATTAGAAAATTTATAGATGCAATTATTCAAATGTAAAATTTATATGTAATGACGAAGACCGGAGGAAGATCCGCTCGAGAAGACGAAGATTCAAGACCGAAGACATGTAATTAGATTACGACCCCACTCAGAGAGGCCAAATTGTCGAAATTACTCACTCCCGACCCTTCAACAGACGATGATGTTCTCGCCATCGCCGAGAAATTTCAGGAACTTCTACCTTTCGCCTCATCCATCATTCATTCAGAGGCGGATAAAATCAAGTATTTCAGCAAGAGGCTGAAACCCCGTATGAGACTACAGTTGCTTAATCATCATTGCACCACTTTGGCCGAATTTATTGAGAAAGCTCTTACTTATGAGCTTACTGCTAAGGAAATTGCTAAGCAGCAACCTTCATCTGCTAGCAAGAAGTCCAAGAACCGTAATCAGTCTGACGGCAGTCAGGCCACTTTCAAGAAACCTCGAGCGGGCTCTGCTTTTTTTGAGTGACCTCTTGTGGCGCCTGCATCGCGGAATCGCAGCCCCGAGCGCGCCTGCCATCACCGCTTTAATCATGGGATCTTGGTCATCTCAGCACCAAGTGTCCGAGACAGACTATCACGTGTCATAACTGTGGGATTGCTGGGCATAAGGCCTGTTTTTGCCGTAGGGACTCCAAACCTACTCCGACGTCATCTCAGGCCCCGAAGCAGGCAGCCGCTCAAAATCAAGCTACTCAGTCAGCGTCGTTTAAGACGACAAGAGCGAACAAGGGTGGAGCCTTTAGCCATCAGATGGGAGCGTCCGGTGCCGGGACTAGCAAGCCCCGAATTTATGAGATGAAGAAGACCGACGATCCAGAGGCCCGAATGATCTCAGATACACTCGATATTCTATGTCAACCTGTGTGTACCCTTTTTGATACTGGTGCATCGCATTCATTCATTTCCGAGTCATGTTTGAGTAGACTACTTCTGGGTAGTGCTACTAGTTGTGAGCCTTATGTCATTGGTCTACCTGATGGTAGACGAATTATCGGAAATCGTGAGATTCAGAATTGTCCGATTCAGCTTCAAGGTCGTGTATGGCCAGCGGACCTAATCGTAGTAGATTTGCCGAGAGACGACGTCATCTTGGGTATTGATTGGATGGATCGTCATGATGCCATTAGTGTCCGTAAGCGTATGGTCACTATCATTTCAGACGATGGGGTCGAATGTGTGTTTCAGGGATGTAATCCCAGCTGTTCTGGAAGAGTTATTAATTTGATAAAAGCAGTGAGATTACTCAGTCAGGGATGTGTTGGTTATTGGTGCTATATGACCAAAACCGAGAAATCATCAGTAATGTTGACGGATATTCCAGTAGTGAGGGAATATGCCGATGTTTTTCCAGACGAGTTACCTGGTTTGCCTCCACAGAGAGATGTGGAATTCACGATTGAGTTGGAGCCTGGTACATCTACAATATCGAAGGCACCGTACAGGATGGCCCCGACCGAAATGCAGGAGTTGAAGAATCAACTTGAGGAGTTGTTCGAGAAGGGTTATATCCGACCGGGTGTGTCCCCGTGGGAGCACCACCAGTGATGTTTGTCAAGAAGAAGGATGGTTCGTTCCGTTTGTGTATTGATTACTGGGAATTGAATAGGGTGACGATCAAGAATAAGTATCCTTTACCCCGTATCGGTGATCTTTTGGATCAACTTCAGGGAGCTTCAGTATTTTCCAAGATCGACTTAAGATCTGGATATCATCAGTTGCGGATTCGAGAGTCAGATATCGCGAGGACGGCATTTCGAACACGCTATGGTCATTATGAGTTCGTAGTTATGCCGTTCTGGCTAACTAATGCACCTGCGGTATTCATGGAGTTAATGAATCGGGTTTTCATCGACTTTTTGGATCAGTTTGTTGTTGTCTTCATCGATGACATTTTGATTTATTCTCGTAACCGAGAGGAACACGAGGTTCACCTTCATCAGGTTCTCGACGTGTTGAGACGAGAGCAACTTTATGGAAAGTTTTCCAAATGTGAGTTCTGGATGTCCGAAGTGACTTTTCTCGGGCATGTAATTTCATCAGATGGAGTGCGTGTTGATCCTCAGAAGACGGAGGCTATCCAAGATTGGTTACTTCCGAAGAATGTTAAGGAAATCCGAAGCTTTCTCGGATTAGCCGGTTATTATCGGCGGTTTGTAGAAGGATTTTCCAAAATTGCTCAACCATTGACGAACCTTTTGAGAAAGGATAAGAAATACACGTGGTCCGACGCGTTTCAACGGAGTTTTAAGGAACTCAAGAGCCGGTTAATGTCAGCACTTGTACTTTCCTTGCCGCAAGGGACGGAAGGATTTGTGGTTTATAGTGATGCGTCCGGACAGGGTCTCGGATGTGTGCTCATGCAAAATGGGAAGGTTATTGCCTATGCTTCACGGCAATTGAGACCTTACGAAGTTAATTATCCGACCCACGACCTGGAACTAGCAGCCGTGGTGTTCGCTTTGAAAATCTGGCGTCATTACCTTTATGGCGTCACCTATCAGATTTTCACCGATCACAAGAGTTTGAAGTATATATTTACTCAGAAGGAGTTAAATATGCGATAGAGGCGGTGGTTGGAACTAATCAAAGATTATGATATCGAGATCCTTTACCACCCGGGCAAGGCAAACGTTGTCGCCGACGCCTTGAGTCGTAAGTCCGTTCAGGAGCAGATGCTTGCTCGTTTAACAGTTCAGAAGGAGCTTCAGCAGGAATTCTTTAGACCCGAGATCGAGGTCCGGCTTCAGCGAGTTCAGGGACAACTTTGTATGTTAGAGATTTCATCGTCACTTGAGGAGGAAATCAGGGAGAATCAGGGTTCAGACCCAACATTGTTGCGCATCCGTGAGGATGTGGCTCAAGGAAAAGCCCCTGGATTCGTGGTCCACGAGGATGGACTTTTGAGATTTAAGAATCGGTTGTGCGTACCGGCGAATGACGAGTTGAAAAACTCGATTTTGAGAGAAGCTTATGCTACCCCTTATTCTGTTCATCCGGGGTCTAGCAAGATGTACAAGGACTTGAAACAAAACTACTGGTGGAGTAATATGCAGCGAGAAGTCGCAGAATTTGTTTCGAGATGCTTAACCTGTCAACAAGTCAAGATTGAACATCAGCGACCGGCGGGTATGCTGAAACCTCTCCCTATTCCAGAATGGAAGTGGGAAGACATTTCGATGGATTTCATCACGAGTTTGCCGACGAGTCGTCGTGGCATGAATACGATCTGGGTGATTGTGGACCGCTTAACTAAATCAGCTCATTTCCTTGAGATCAAGGATACATGGGGTCCCGAGAGACTTGCCCAGCTGTTCATCAAAGAGATAGTGAGACGGTACGGTACTCCTAAAAGTATCGTTTCCGATCGTGACGGACGGTTTGTGTCTCATTTTTGGAAATCAGTTCATCGTGCCATGGGAACTCAGCTTAATTTCAGCACATCTTTTCACCCTCAGTCCGACGGGCAATCAGAGAGGACTATTCAGACATTAGAGGACATGTTGAGGGCATGCGTCCTCGATTGGAAAGACGATTGGGAAGCCCAACTACCATTGATCGAGTTCACGTATAATAATAGTTGGCATGCTTCGATTAAGATGGCACCTTACGAGGCCTTGTACGGTCGTCGTTGTCGATCTCCTTTGTGTTGGGACGACTTATCAAAATCAATCAGCACCGAGCCCGATATGCTTATAGCCGCCCGTGAGAAGGTAGCTTTGATCAGGAGTCGGTTGTTGACCGCTCAGAGTCGACAGAAATCTTATGCAGACAATCGTCATCGACCACTAGAGTTCGAGACGGGTGACCACGTTTTGGTCAAGGTATCCCTGAGTCGAGGTATTTTCCGTTTCGGAAAACGAGGAAAGTTGAGTCCGAGATTCATTGGACCGTTTGATATTTTGGATCGAGTAGGCGAGTTAGCTTATCGATTGGCTTTACCTCCGGCATTGAGCCGAATTCATAATGTGTTTCACGTCTCTCAGTTGCGGAAGTATGTTGCCGACCCGAGTCACATACTTCAGTTCAACGAAATCGAGATCGCAGATGATCATTCGTACGAGTAGCGTCCTGTACGAGTTTTAGAGCGGCGAATCAAACAGTTGAGGAACAAGACGATCCCTTTGGTCAAGATTCAGTGGTCTAGACACGGAGTCGAAGAGGCCACTTGGGAAACCGAGGAGAGTATGCGGAGAGTTATCCCGAGTTGTTTGGCCCTTAGTTTCGGGGACGAAACTCTTTTTAAGGGGGGGAGTATGTAATACCCGGTTGTAATTCATTCATTTTCATTCAGTAATTATCGGTCTATAATTGTCACTCAGTAATTTTCACTCATTAATAATCACTCATCATTCATGATTCATTCATTTGCGTTCACTGTTGGCATGTTGTAACTGTATATCAGTTACCGATCGTCATTTCATCTCGGTTTATAGATCGAGACGGGAGTATTATCATTTTCACCGTGTTTGGTAGTCTTGTACTGGGAGTATCATCTTTGGCATGTGTTGGACTTGTTCACTTGCACATTCGTATGATATGTCGGATCATTCATCAGTCGTAGCGAGGAATCGGAGTTATCGGATTTTTCACCTTGTCCAGCATTGAGTTACGGCCGTAAGGATTGTAGGTTACGGCCGTAACAAGGGTTCGTTGTTTTTAGGCCATTTTGGATGAATGAGACTTACGGCCGTAAGTTGAGCAGGTACGGCCGTAAGGCTTGGCCGGTTACGGCCGTACGTGTCCAGCAGACTGCCCAGGCATTTCTGGCCGAAGGCGAGTTACGGCCGTAAGAAGGGTAGGATACGACCGTAAGTGGTATTCGTAAATTTCAGGTTTTGTCGGACAAGGGGGACTTACGGCCGTAAGGGTTGCAGCATACGGCCGTAAGACGAGGAAGGTACGGCCGTAAGGCTTGGCCGGATACGGCCGTACGTTACAGGCAGGGTGCTTGGTCATTTTTGACGAAGGGGGCTTACGCCCGTATGTGTGGCCAGATACGGCCGTATCATCCGAGTTACACCCGTAAGGTGTGAGGGTACGGCCGTAAGGGTGTCGGCAGATGATTTAGACGAGGGCGAGTTACGTCCGTAAGTCAGGAGCGGATACGGCCGTAAGTCTGTCGGCAGGTATTTGGACGAAGCCGAGTTACGGCCGTACGAGTTGGACGGTTACGGCCGTAAGGCCGTTGACCTGGAATGTTACGGCCGTAAGAAGGCCGAGTTACGGCCGTAACTTCCGGCAGTTTATAAGGACTTGGCCGGGACTTTTTCTTCATTTTCATCCTTTTCTTCACTTTGTTCCGAGAGAGAGACTTGAGGGAGGGATTTTTCCATCATCAATCACCTGAGTGTTAGATTTTCATCATCTTCATTCATTTGGGAAGCTTGGATACTCGATTTAACTCGTATTCTTCGGATCGAAGTGGTTGGATCTTCAAGAGGTAATTTCTTCAACATCTTGGATTTCGATTTTGTATTGGGATATGATATTTTGGACGTTATAATCATGTTATATGGAGGGATATGCATACGATTATGAGTTTGTATATAGATTCAATGGATTATTGAAGGATTATTCAAGAACACTTTGAATATTGAGTTAGTTTTGGGGGGTTTCGATTAATGGTTGTTGAAATCACGATTTTGGGTATTCTTAATGGATTATTGATCGTATTGAAGATGTTTTGTTGGTTTGAAACACTTCTTGGGGTTTTGATGTTGGTATTCTTGAGGTTTGGTTATAATCAATCGTAGTTTGTCCACAAAGTGTTCGATATAATGCCCCAATGAACTTGGTTTAATCGTATCGACGTTTTGAGTTCGTTATATTCGTGTTTGATTCGTATATTGAACGGATTGTTGGTCATTGTATTATTCAAGGTTGTTCGAGCGACCGATATCTCAATTAAGACGTTGTTCGTGGAAGGATAATTCTCACCGGTGTTGTGTAAGTTGATTCTTACTCGGTTAAAAGGATATTCACTCCTTTTTGTTGTTGATCATTCATAATCATACTCATTCATCATGGTATTAACCGTATTGAGACTTGTAATTGTCGAATAATCACTTCATTCACGAGGAACGACGGTTCCAATCATTTCAGTGAGTTATCAATCACGTCACTATTATTTTCATCTCGGTAAGTCATTCTTGGCCTTTTCGAATAATTATTCATTGATGTTTATTGCGGTCATTCTCGTTCATATGACCTTCTGGATTCATATCGCGTGGCCGGGTGTGGTTGTGTGGAATTTTTAGTCGGGCACACGATGGTCATGTATTGGGTTCACCGATACAATTGGACCGTGCACACGGTAACGTTTACCTCCGTGAGACTAATTAGGTACAAGGACGGGTGTGTCCGGTCATTCATCTCGTACACTTGCACAAAACATTACGGGCGTACTATGATACTCCTCTTCAGCGTAATTTATAACTAAGGATATTTCATAACTTCAGTTCTATCATGATTGTGTATTTTCAACCCTTGAGGATTGTTGTTCTGTGTAACTGACCCCGTTGGGGGATTTTGTTTTCAGGTCACGGCAAGGCAAAGGCACGGGAAGAGCATGTTGACGGCGAGGAGTCCCAATAATACTAGTAGGGGGCCCTAGTCATTCCGATTATTTCAGTCATTCAGTCATTTCAATCATTTCCGTCATTTGTATTTTCCGCTGTAAATTCCGTTTGAGATGTTTATTTATTCAGGGTGGTGTATTTTATCTTCATATAAAATATACTAGTATTCTGTATTGTCCTGGTGTATTGTACTTAAACTCCTCATCAGAGTATTTGGTAATATAATGTGGTTCGGTACTACAATTATATTATTTAATTCATCAGTTTTCATTCGCCTGGTGGATCCCAGTCGGGGGTCTACGGCACTGTAATATCCGCCTAGTTTGGGGTGTTACATTTGCATATTTTTTTCTTTTTCTTTGAAATTATGGATTTTGTTTTTATTTATTTAACTTGTTTCAACATGGTTTTCTACTTTTGTTTTTGTTCAAGTTCATTTTACGTATTGCTCTTAGGATTGAATCATCCGTACCATACAACAGGGGAGTCCTTTTTCTTTTTCTTCTATCTTTTCAGTACATTAAGGACAATGCTTGTTTCTAAGTGTGGGGTGATATTTCGAAAAAATATGAATTTTTTTAAAAAAAATAAATACCTCCAACAGTCAATTTGAATGTCTTGTTACTCAGCTTGGGAGATTTGTTTATATAAATTTGCAGGTAAAATGAACATGGGTTAAACTTGAATTTTCGATGAATTGTCAAACTCAGTTGTTTGTAATTTTTTTTTTTGTGAATTCATAAAAAATATAATTAAGAACTTGTGAGATTTTGAGCCGTTATTTCCTTACTATCATAATTTTCATTGTCTGATTGTGTTATTTGTGTTGTGAAACTCTAGAACGTGCATTAGTATCTTACTCAAAACTACAAAGTGTGTGCAAAATAGTGAAAGTGATTTTAGGCGATTTTTGATTCAGCTTTTCAATCCTTTCGGCCCACCCCAAAATTATTAATTCTCTCGTTAACCCAATTGAGCTTATTGCCTATTTTATTATTAACCACATACTGAGCCTTCCATCGCTATAATCCTTTGACTCATACTTGAACAGTTAGAAATTATTTTTTGACAAGGATAAAGATATTGTGCGGTGAAGCTGGGTGATATATATATATATATATATATATATATTGTTGGTGGTGTTGAAAATCAAGAAATCAATTTCTCCGCTATTTTGGGGAACTTAGTAACCGGATATATTCATGAGACCCATGTTTATATCCCCGTAAAATAGTTACCTTAGATATGAGTATGCATAGAACCAGCTTGTGTATGTTGTTATCTTAGTAACCCGGTGTATTCATGTGACCTATCTTTTACATTCGCGTAAAACAGATAATAACAACTCAAGTAAAAAAATGAAATTTGATTGATTGAAAAGCAAGAAAAAGAGCTCGGATAATTCGAAACAAAAGTAAGGGGATTGATAGAAGCTTCGTTAAATAGCTTCTAAGTGCTTACCCATGGATAAACATCGATTCAAAATATTTTAATTTCTAATTGTCCAGTTTGAAGTCACTTGATCTATATTTTCCTACCCCAACCAAAGAGCCGGCATTACAACCTAATAAAAGCCATTTTTTATTCACGACGTTACACACACAAGTGGTAGAGATAAAAGGCGATTCGCCTATGGAAGTTTTCACCTCATTGAATAAGCTTGAGCGAAAAACATGTCCCCTATACACATGAGAGAGAGCGATACACTTATCCGGCGAGTTTTATGAATTCATGCTTTTGATTAAAAGGAAAATTTCTTGATATTTGACAAACTATAAAAAACTTGGTCTAATTTACCTCTTGAGGTATGGTAAAATTATTGGCATGTTCAATTGTATCATTTCTGAAGTTTAGTTGAGGACAAGCAAATATTCAAGTGTGGGGTATTTCATTAGTGCATATTTGATCTAAAAAATTCATATACAAAATATCTCTTTTTTTGGCATAATCATACAGATTTGTGATAAAAAATAATTGTTTTAAAGACATGTCAGAACATGGGCTAAAAATATTTATTTTACATATTACTGACATGAAACGTCAAGAAGGACGAAAAGCATAACCAAATCCAAGATCAGAAATTTTTCAAGGACAAAGTCTACAAAACGACCAAAACAAAACGACGCATATCATAGCCATATCTTCGACCGTTTCTCACACGGCGCAACATGGGTCGTGCCTTGTTCATACACGACCAGCATTTTCTGCCGGGTCCTTGCGCATACGGATAAGACTGAGTCACCCTACAACACGGCGATACAACACGGCGCAAGTCAAAGCCATTTCTTCGACCGTTTCTCACACGACGCTACAACACGGCACGAAATGGGCTGTTTTTCAGCGCCGTTTTCAAGCAGATCCTTGGCTGAATATTCCATTTTTTGACCATCTTGTGAGCTCAACAACCATGTATTTTATTTGGGGGTCAATGATCTGAAAATCAAGACATGCATGGAAGATCAAATGTGAATCAAATACCAAAGAAAAATCAAGATGCTACAACACATTTCTTGAATTAAATAATCTATAGTATTCTTGAAAATCACCTATAAAAGGACACCTTCATCCATGAAAAAAAACACTCGTCTTCTTGCTAAGAAATACCATTTCTTTAGCAAGACATCTCTTCCTAGAAAAGAACTTTTTATTATAATTTTGTATCCATTTTGTTTTTGATAGTTTGAAGTTGTTCTTCTATTTTGTAATTGAAAAGTGATTGATCAATAAGTACTTAGTATCTTACTTCATAGTTTGTAACTTTTGTAATCAAGTTCGAAGTTGTATTTCGGAGATCATTTCTTGCACTTTGATACATCGTATTCAAGTAAGTTTTCATCTATTGTCATTAAGTTCTAAGTTATTACAAGTTTTTATACATTATGTATATTAATCAAATATATTTTAATTATAGTACGTATAAATCGAGGAGTAGATAATCTTTCTACCTAGGGGAAGGGGGGTTTCTATTAGGTTATATATAAAGTATTTGATTGATTTACACTATCTCGATTAAAAGGGATTAATTAGTTTAAACAGTGATTGATCATATCCTATTTCTACTAATAAAACCTTCTTGATTGATTGTTAAGTGAATTGAAAACATATCTTTTCAATCATCAAGTGTTTATCTTGTTAACAACACCTTAAGGTTACGATAGTAATTAATAAGCATTTGAATACGAAAGTTATGAGGTGAAAAGTTGATTACTCGATAAACACTCGTTTATCTTTTATATCCGTGTAAGTCAATTCATCTATTTTATTAAAAACCTAGTTTAATGAACCCATAATCCCCTAGATTTTATCAAATCAAGTTCTAACTCATTTTAGTTCGATTAATTCTCACTAGTATAAAAATAGTCTAGTATAAAATTAGTCTTATTAAAAATGGTCTCATTAAAAATAGTATAGTATAAAAATAGTCTTATTAAAATAGTCTCATTAAAAATAGTTTTAATAAAAATAATCTTGTTAAAAATAGTCTAGTTAAAAATAGTCTTAATGAAAACAGTTAGTTTAAAATTAGTGTATTTAATAAAACTCAAAAATCTATTTTAGAATATTTTAGTATTTATTTCTCGCAACCTTAAACAAAATATTATACGAAGTCCTGTTAAGCAACCCTTGAGAGAAAAGACCTTGGTAGAACTTACTACAACTATTTCTACCTCGTATATATTTACGAGCGACTCAAAAACTCCTATTTCTAGGATAAGTTTTTGTTGATTAGTTCCCAAATCAGCCCTTAAGGGCATCCCACAGTTCTTTGGGAAATTTTCAACTATAGATATTTCCATCTCAAGCTGAATTCGATGTATCGCCTAAGGAACATTAATGCATTAACTTTGATTTTGTCAGACGGTACATCGCCTGCGGTATCAAAGATTGTGGCACTATAGTCCTTAGCAACAAATGTGGTCTCAACGTAGGAGAACCATCTATGGTATTCAAGCTCTTTCGAGTCCAGGATATCAATTTTGAGGCGAGTTGAATCAGCTATCTTAATACAAGAAAAAGAAAAATGATTTTTCACAGTTTACTATTGTAACACCCCAAACTAGGCGGATATTACAGTGCCGTGGATCCCCGACTGGGACCCACCAGGCAATGAAAATGATGAATTAAATAATATAATTGTAGTACCGAACCACATTATATTATCAAGTACTCCGATGAGGAGTTTAATACAACACACCAGGACAATAGCGAATACTAGTATATTTTATATGAAGATAAAATACACCACCCTGAATAAATAAAATATCTCAAACGGAATTTGCAGCGGAAAATACAATGACAGAATAACTGAAATGACTGAAATGGCTGAAACAAACGGGATGACTGGGGCCCCCAACTAGTATCACTGGGACTCGTCGCCGTCAACATGCTCTTCCCGTGCCTTTGCCTTGCCGTGACCTGAAAACAAAATCCCCCAACGGGGTCAGTTACACAGAACAACAATCCTCAAGAGTTGAAATTACATAATCATGAACTAACTGAAGTTATGAAATATTCTTAATTATGAATTACGCTGAAGAGGAGTAACATAGTACGCCCGTAATGTTCTGTGCAAGTGTACAAGACGAATGTCCGGACACATCCGTCCTTGTACCTAATTAGTCTCACGGAGGTAAGCGTTACGTGCAGGCATACCCAATGTATCGGTGAACCCGATACATGACCATCGTGTGCCCGACTAAAAATTCCACACACCACACCCGCCACGCAATATGAACCCTAAGGTCACATGAACGAGAATGACCATGATGAATACCAATGAATAATAATTAAACAAAACCAAGATGACTCACCGATATGAAAGTAATAGTGACGTGATTGATAACCCAATGAAATGATTTGGAACCGCTGCTCGTGGATGAAATGATTATTCGACAACCACAAGTCTCAAAATGATTAATATTATGATGAATGAATTATGATTATGAGCAATCAACAACAAAAGGAATGAGTATCCTTTTAACCGAGTAAGAATTAACTTACTCAATACCGATGATGAATGTCCGTCCACGAACAACGTCCTAAATGAAATATCGGTCGCCGAACAACCTTGAATAACACAATTACCAATAATCGCTCAATACACGTATCAAACCACAAAACACGACTAACCCAAAGGTCAAAACAACGATAATCAAACTCATAGGCATTCCAACGAATACATAACCGACCGCACAACTTCTAAATATCCAATCCCGAATATGTCGAAACCCACACCAAAAATGAGTATTTCGAACTAACAAAACACTTCAATGATATCAATAATTCATTAGGAATCCATAATTCATGATTACAACGACATCAATCGGAAAATCCCCAATTAACCAAGTCAACCCCAAGGGTTCTTGAAATAATACAGAAAATAACCATTAAATCCGTAGGAATATGTTTATACAAGTTAGATAATCCATAACTAACATATTCCAATGATAATCCAAGCTTACACGAAGAAATCGGAAGGAAAACCCCAAAAATCCGAAATTCTAGATCCAATAGATTAATACCTTTGATTCGATGTGATGAAGATGATGAAATGATGATCAATCCGAAAGATGAACTTGAAGATGATGATTGATGATTACACCTCGAAGAATCCTCTCCGAATCGCTCGAAAACGCCCAAAACTACCGAAGGAATGAAATGAGATGAGCAAATGAAGAAGTCTGACTAACTGTCCAATTTATACTCAGTCCAGGTTAGCGTGCGCTAGCCCTTGTGCATAGCGTGCGCTAACGAGTAATTTGGGTAGTCTAGTACCCACTGTCCGAACACGGTAGCGCGCGCTACGTACCTCTTTGTAGCGTGCGCTACGGCCATACTACTAGCGTGCGCTAATATCCATTGTTAGCGTGCGCTAGCGAAATATTTGGCGCCCAGTACTGGAGTCCAGAAAACCATATGCCCTCTGATCTAACCTCGATAGCGTGCGCTACAACCATTATTTAGCGCGCGCTAATATATCGGTTGCGTACGCTAACAACAATGCTAGCGTGCGCTATGAATAAACCCGGTGCAGTCCAGTAGCCACTGGACTCAACCTGATCCGCCCCTAGCGCGCGCTACTCCACACATATAGCGTGCGCTACTACGACCCGTTAGCGCGCGCTACTTACCACTCGTAGCGTGCGCTACAATTATTCTCACCGCACCCAAGACCTTCTCGGATCGCAGCCTAAGGTAGCCTTAGCGTGCGCTAAAGGCGAGCGGTAGCGTGCGCTAACTATACACAATTAGCGTACGCTAAAAGGAGTATGTAGCGTGCGCTACTCCTCAAGCACGCCTTGCAACGAAAATGACAATGATGATAAACACGACGAAACTCCAATCGATTAATGATGAATGACGATCGATACTCGATACAATTACTCAATGATGAATACCATGATCAATCGAGTGACAAATGATCAATAATGAATGAAATTACCGAGTATCAATTCTTGAATGATAAATCTTGAATGATAATTCTTGAGTTACAACCGGGTATTACATACACCCCCTTAAAAAAGTTTCGTCCCCGAAACTAAGGGTCAAACAACTCGGGATAACTCTCCCGCATACTATCTCGGTTTCCCAAGTAGCCTCTTCGACTCCGTGTCTAGACCACTGAATTTTAACCAAAGGAATCGTCTTATTCCTCAACCGCTTGATTCGCCGCTCTAAAACTCGTATAGACGTTCCTCATATGAATGATCACCGCAATCTCGATTTCATCGAATCAAGTATGTGACTGGTCGGCAACATACTTCCGCAATCGAGAGACATGAAACACATTATGAATTCGGCTCAACGCCGGAGGTAAAGCCAATCGATAAGCTAACTCGCCCACTCGATCCAAAATCTCAAACGGTCCAATGAATCTCGGACTCAACTTTCCCTCTTCCCAAAACGGAAGATACCACGACTCGGGGATACCTTGACCAACACATGGTCACCAAATTCGAACTCTAATGGTCGATTTACTGTTATCTCGCATATGATTTCTACCGACTCGAGCGGTCAACAAACGACTCGATCAAAGCTACCTTCTCACGGCGCTATAAGCATATCGGGCTCGGTGCCGATTGATTCTGATAAGTCGTCCCAACACAACGGAGATCGACAACGACGACCATACAAGGCCTCGTAAGGTGCCATCTTGATCGAAGCATGCCAACTATTATTATACGTGAACTCGATCAATGGTAGTTGGGCTTCCCGATCGTCTTTCCAATCGAGGACGCATGCCCTCAACATGTCCTCTAATGTCCGAATGGTCCTCTCGATTGTCCGTCAGACCGAGGATGAAAAGCTGATCGAGATTAAGCCGAGTTCCCATAGCACGATGAACCGATTTCCAAAATGCGACACAAACCGTCCGTCACGATCGGAAACGATACTTTTAGAGTACCGTGAGTCGACTATCTCTTTGATGAACAGTTGAGCAAGTCTCTCGGGACCCCACGTTTCCTTGATCTCAAGGAAATGAGCTGATTTGGTTAAGCGGTCCACGATCACCCGGATCGTGTTCATGCCACGACGACTCGTCGGCAAACTCGTGATGAAATCCATAGAAATGTCTTCCCACTTCCATTCGGGAATAGGAAGGGGTTTCAAGATACCCGCCGGCCGCCGATGTTCAATCTTAACTTGTTGATGAGTTAAGCATCTCGAAACAAATTCGGCGACTTCACGCTTCATATTACTCCACCGGTAATTTTGTTTCAAGTCCTTGTACATCTTGCTAGACCGGATGCACAGAATAAGGGGTAGCATGAGCTTCTTTCAAAATCGAGTTTTTCAACTCGTCATTCACGCACGCACAACCGATTCTTAAACCTCAAAAGTCCATCCTCGTGGACCACAAATCCAGGGCTTTCCTCGAGCCACATCCTCTCGGATGCGCAACAATGATGGGTCCGAACCACGATTCTCTCGGATTTCTCCCGAGTGACGATGAAATCTCTAACATACAAAGCCGCCCCGAACTCGCCGGCTGCACTCGATCTCGGTCTAAGGAATTCCTATGAAGCTCCTTCGAATCGTTAAACGGCAAGCATCTGCTCTGAACGGACTTACGACTCAAGGCGTCGGCGACAACGTCGCCTTGCCCGGTGGTAGAGGATCTCAATATCATAATCTTTGATTAATTCCAACCACCGTCTCGACGCATATTTAACTCCTTCGAGTAAATATATACTTTAAGCTCTTATGATCGGTGAATATCCATGTGTGACGCCATAAAGGTAATGACGCCAAATCTTCAAAGCGAACACCACACGCTAGCTCCAGTGTCGTGGGTCGGATAATTAACCTCGTAAGGCCTCAATTGCCGTGAAGCATAGGCAATAACTTTCTGTTCGCATGAGCACACATCCGAGACCCCGTCCGACGCATCACTATAGACCACAAATCCTTCCGTCCCTGCGGCAAGGAAAGTACAGTGCCGACATTAACCGACTCTTGAGTTCCTCAAAACTCCGTTGACACGCGTCGGACCACGTGTATTTCTTATCCTTCCGCAAAGGTTCGTTAAGGGTTGAGCGATTCTAGAAAATCCCTCTACAAATAGCCGATAATAACCCGCTAATCCGAGGAAAATTCGGATTACATAAACGAACTTCTGAGGTAGCCAATATCTAATAGCCTCCTTATTATGAGGATCGACACGAACTCCGTCTGATGAAATTACATGTCCGAGAAAAGTCACTTCGGACATCCAGAACTCACATTTGGAAAACTTCCCATAAAGTTGTTCTCGTCTCAACACGTCTAGCACTTGATGAAGGTGAAACTCGTGTTCCTCCCGGTCACGAGAATAAATCAAAATGTCGTCGATGAAGACAACAACAAACTGATCCAAAAAGTCGATGAACACCCGATTCATTAACTCCATGAATACCGCATGTGCATTAGTCAATCCAAACGGCATAACCACAAACTCATAGTGACCATAGCGTGTTCGAAACGCCGTCCTCGCGATATCCGACTCTCGAATCCGCAACTGATGATATCCAGATCTTAAGTCGATCTTGGAATACTGAAGCTCCCTGAAGTTGATCTAAGAGATCATCAATACGGGGTAAGGGGTACTTATTCTTGATCGTCACCCTGTTCAACTCCCGATAATCAATACATAAGCGGAATGAACCATCCTTCTTCTTGACAAACAACACCGGTGCTCCCCACGAGGACGCACTCGGTCGGATATAACCTTTCTCGAACAACTCCTCAAGTTGGTTCTTTAACTCCTGCATTTCGGTCGGGGCCATCCGGTACGGTGCCTTCGATATCGGGGACGTACCAGGCTCCAACTCAATCGTGAATTCCACATCCCTCTGTGGAGGCAAGCCAGGTAACTCGTCTGGAAAAACATCGGCATATTCCCTCACCACCGGGATATCCGTCAATATTACTGATGATTTCTCGGTTTTGGCCATATAGCACCAATAACCGACACATCCCTGATTGAGTAATCTTACTGCTTTCATCAAATTAATGACTTTACCAGAACAGCCGGGATTACCTCCCTGAAACACACATTCAACTCCATCGTCTGAAATGATAGTGACCAAACGCTTTCGGACACTAATGATGGCATCATGTCGATCCATCCAATCAATACCCAAGATGATGTCGTCCCTCGGCAAATCTACCACGATTAGGTCCGCTGGCCATACACGACCATGAAACTGAATCGGACAATCCTGAATCTCACGATTACCGATAATTCGTCTACCATCAGGTAGGCCAATGACATAAGGCTCACAACTAGTAGCACTACCCAGACGTAGTCTACTCAAACATGACTCGGAAATGAATGAATGCGATGCACCAGTATCGAAAAGAGTACACACAGGTTGAGATAGAATATCGAGTGTACCTGAGATCATTCGGGCCTCTGGATCATCGGTCTTCTTCATCTCATAAATCCGGGGCTTGCTAGTCCCGGCACCGGACGCTCCCGTCTGCTGACTAAAAGCTCCACCTTTAGTCGCTCCTGTCGTTTTAAACGACGCTGATTGAGTGGCCTGATTCTGAACGGCTGACTGCTTAGGTGCCTGAGATGACGTCTGAGTAGGTTTGGAGTCCCTACGGCAAAAACGGGCCTTATGCCCAGTAATTCCACAATTATGACATGTGATAGTCTGCCTCGGACACTTGGTACTGAGGTGACCAAGTTCCCCACAGTTAAAACAGGTGATGGCCGAACTGGCCGCTCGAGATTGAGATTCCGCGGGTTTAGACGACACCGAAGGTCGCTCAGAAAAAGCAGAGTCCGCACGGGGTTTCTTGAAAGTGGCCTGACTCCCGTCAGACTGATTACGGTTCTTGGACTTCTTGCTAGCAGACGAAGGTTGCTGCTTAGCAATTTCCTTAGCCGTAAGCTCGTAGGTAAGAGCCTTCTCAATGAACTCGGCCAACGTGGTGCAATTATGATTAAGTAACTGAAGTCTCATACGGGGTTTCAGCCTCTTGCTGAAATACTTGATCTTGTCCGCTTCTGAGTGAATGATAGATGAGGCGAACGGAAGAAGTTCCTGAAATTTCTCGGCAATGGCGAGAACATCCTCGTCTGTTGAGGGGTCGGGGTGAGCAATTCGGCGGCTGCCTCTCCGAGTGGGGCCGATAATACCTCTCCATCATGAGAGTCTTGAATCGATCCCAAGTACAAGATCCTTCGGTGGGCTTCAACGACAACCACCAAGAATGTGCGCTCTTACCAAGGTAGTAAGCCGCAACAAACTTTGTGTCCCTCGGGACACTCTACCATAGCAAACAACTGACTTCTCGAAATGCTCGAGCCAATGAATGATATCTGCACGGCTCGACGAGCCTCAAAAGTAGGTGGCCTCTGGCGAGAGATATCGCCGATGATGTTACTCACATTCCTCTCTTGCCTCTGAGGTGGCGGCGGAGGAGCCTGCTGATTCTGATTGACGGAGTTATGCATCGTCTCCATCAACTGAGCCATCTGAGTCATTTGGGCCATCATGCCCTGCATAAAAGCGAGTGGATCAACCCGGACACCCTCTGACTGAGCCGTGTCCCGGGTACGACTCCCCGATAATGAATGATCGCGTCCAGGTGAATGAGTGGCAGCGTCGCTGCTCGATGAATTAGCATTATTCCTCGCGTTTGCACGTGTATTTACACGAGCTCTCGGGGTTCGGCCCGCTCCACGGCCTCGTCCTCCACGTCCTCTGCCAGCCCTTTCCATACTGAAGTGGAAAGTCATATGATGATTATATATCTCGCATGAGTATCACATTATGATTATATGATGAAATGATGAAAATGAGCATACGCGCTCAAATACAGCGATTACATGAATGATTAATTGACGTGACATGATTATCTGATGAAGTTACCGAAATGATTATCTTGAATGAGTTAACAAGATTAATGATTTGATCTTCCCGATCCACAATGAACAATGAAATGAATTGGTGATTAATGAGTTAACTCGACCGTCCCGGTCAAAATGACAATGATGATTGAGGATTGTTAATCGATGAATTATGAATGAATGATTAATGCCGAAATTATACCATGGCATTAGAAATCTTACGATTCTTGGTCCGATTGGCTCGGCATTTGCACAGTCACACGTGACGCGAAAGTCCAATGATACTAGTCCGATGACGATGATTTCAAATGAGACATGACTTGGAGGGTAGTATTCAAAACCACGCTCGATACCAACTCGTAACACCCCAAACTAGGCGGATATTACGGTCTGTGGATCCCCACTGGGACCCACTGTGCAATGAAAATGATGAATTAAATAATATAATTGTAGTACCGAACCACATTATATTATCAAGTACTCCGATGAGGAGTTTAATACAACACACCAGACAATAGCGAATACTAGTATATTTTATATGAAGATAAAATACACCACCCTGAATAAATAAAATATCTCAAACGGAATTTGCAATGAAAATACAATGACGTAATAATCAAATGATCAAATGGTGAAACAAACGGGATGACCGGGGCCCCTAACTAGTATCACCGGGACTCGCCGTCAACATGCTCTTCCCGTGCCTTTGCCTTGCCGTGACTAAAACAAAATCCCCAACGGTCGGGCCATACGTAACAACAATCCTCAAGAGTTGAAATTACATAATCATGAACTAACTGAAGTTATGAAATATTCTTAATTATGAATTACGCTGAAGAGGAGTAACATAGTACGCCCGTAATGTTCTGTGCAAGTGTACAAGACGAATGTCCGGACACATCCGTCCTTGTACCTAATTAGTCTCACGGAGGTAAGCGTTACCGTGTGCACGGTCCAATGTATCGGTGAACCCAATACATGACCATCGTGTGCCCGACTAAAAATTCCACACAGCCACACCCGGCCACGCAATATGAACCCGGAAGGTCACATGAACGAGAATGACCATGATGAATACCAATGAATAATAATTAAACAAAACCAAGATGACTCACCGATATGAAAGTAATAGTGACGTGATTGATAACCCAATGAAATGATTTGGAACCGTCGTTCCTCGTGGATGAAATGATTATTCGACAACCACAAGTCTCAAAATGATTAATATTATGATGAATGAATTATGATTATGAGCAATCAACAACAAAAGGAATGAGTATCCTTTTAACCGAGTAAGAATTAACTTACTCAATACCGATGATGAATGTCCGTCCACGAACAACGTCCTAAATGAAATATCGGTCGCTCGAACAACCTTGAATAACACAATTACCAATAATCGTTCAATACACGTATCAAACCACAAAACACGACTAACCCAAAGGTCAAAACAACGATAATCAAACTCATAGGCATTCCAACGAATACATAACCGACCGCACAACTTCGGAAATATCCAATCCCGAATATGTCGAAACCCACACCAAAAATGAGTATTTCGAACTAACAAAACACTTCAATGATATCAATAATTCATTAGGAATCCATAATTCATGATTACAACGACATCAATCGGAAAATCCCCAATTAACCGAAGTCAACCCCAAGTGTTCTTGAAATAATTCCGAAAATAACCATTAAATCCGTAGGAATATGTTTATACAAGTTAGATAATCCATAACTAACATATTCCAATGATAATCCAAGCTTACACGAAGAAATCGGAAGGAAAACCCCAAAAATCCGAAATTCTAGATCCAATAGATTAATACCTTTGATTCGATGTGATGAAGATGATGAAATGATGATCAATCCGAAAGATGAACTTGAAGATGATGATTGATGATTACACCTCGAAGAATCCTCTCCGAATCGCTCGAAAACGCCCAAAACTACCGAAGGAATGAAATGAGATGAGCAAATGAAGAAGTCTGACTAACTGTCCAATTTATACTCAGTCCAGGTTAGCGTGCGCTAGCCCTTGTGCATAGCGTGCGCTAACGAGTAATTTGGGTAGTCCAGTACCCACTGTCCGAACACGGTAGCGCGGGCTACGTAACTCTTTGTAGCGTGCGCTACGGCCTTACTACTAGCGTGCGCTAATATCCATTGTTAGCGTGCGCTAGCGAAATATTTGACGCCCGATGGGAGTCCGAAAACCATCGCCCTCGATCTAACCTCGATAGCGTGCGCTACAACCATTATTTAGCGCGCGCTAATATATCGGCGACGCTAACAACAATGCATAGCGTGCGCTATGAATAAACCGGTGCGATCCGGTAGCCACTGGACTCAACTCGATCCGCCCCTAGCGCGCTACTCCACACATATAGCGTGCGCTACTACGACCCGTTAGCGCGCTACTTACCACTCGTAGCGTGCGCTACAATTATTCTCACCGCATCCAAGACCTTCCGGATCGCAGCCAAGGTAGCCTTAGCGTGCGCTAAAGCTGAGCGGTAGCGTGCGCTACCTATACCCAATTAGCGTACGCTAAAAGGAGTATGTAGCGTGCGCTACTCCTCAAGCACAGCTTGCAACGAAAATGACAATGATGATAAACACGGCACGAAACTCCAATCAGATTAATGATGAATGACGATCGATACTCGATACAATTACTCTGAATGATGAATACCATGACTGAATCTGAGTGACAAATGATCAATAATGAATGAAATTACTGAGTATCAATTACTGAATGATAAATACTGAATGATAATTACTGAGTTACAACTGGGTATTACAACTATGAGTGCTTTCCATGATAAAATTTTCAATAATGGGAGCGTATTATTTTTCGGAACCAAGATATGATCAAAATTACTTTCGATACTATTTGAGAATTATCAATGATATTACTTCATCATGGTTCTATTTGATATAGGTGGTAGAAATAAGTCTCATAAGTTCTACTAATATGAAGCCTAATTGCATGTAATATCTATATATGCATGCAAATATATATGTATATTATAGATATAGACATATAATCATATGAATATATCTATACATATATTATGCAATCAAGTAGGTTTTTTATGCCGCAATATAATTATTAATTCAATGTGAATTAACTTCAATTCAAGTTACTTTAAGCAGTTCGCTTTGATTTAATTAAAATTATTAATGTATCATGTTTTAATTATTTAATTAAGTATAAATAGATTTATAAAATATAAATATGCAATTAAAGTAATTAAAGCATGTAAAATTGCACGTTGCATATAGTAGGATTCGGATTTGTGTACCTTATAGGAAAAACACGATTCTTTCCTAGGGCGGGAGTTGATGGCGGGTGGCGTAGGACGCAGAAGAGGCCAGCAATCTGGTTCGCTTTGTCGTCTAGAAGGTGATTGATCGGTGTTGCGACGGAAAGACGATGGACAGCGTAAACTGGGGTTGCGAGAATCGACGGACGCGGCAGCTGGAGTTCTAATCCGTGCGGCTGCTAGGGTTTCAGATGGTTGCTGAGCGACCTGGATCGGGTGTGGCGGCGACTCCTGTGCATCCAGCGACGATTGAAGATCGGAAATCGGAGGCAGACGGCTAGGGTTTTTGGTCGGAGAAGAGGGGTAGGGTTTTGGCCATTGTCCGTGTGCAAGCCGCCAGATTACGATTTCGATGTGAACGGGCGTAAGGTCCGAGAAAAGGGGGGATCTTCATGAGTTATGATTTTTATCAGATGTGTGTTTACTAGAGGATTGGGGTTGACCGCGGTGGGGAGGCGTCAGATCTGTTCGCTCGGTGGAAGGAGGTGAGACGGCAGATCTGGTTGAGGAAGACGATGGCTGTTCGAGAATTAGGGTTTTCCGAATATTCCCTTTTTTTTTTGAAAAAAATTCTGAGGAATTTTTTTCCTTGCTCAGTTGGGAGACTACGTGCTGATAACTTGTTGAAGGGAAAATAACTGAAACAGAAAGTAGGACAAAATGTATTGTATTCTCATTGATGACATCTCTTTAAATAGGGAGAGATTACATACAAGCATGCCTAAATCTACCCTAATTAGGAAAGCCCATAAACTAACAGGCTTAAGCATAAATTGAGTATTATTACTCCAACAAAAACCAAACCAAACCAAACCAAACATACCCAGTATATCCCGCTCAGAGCAGGGTCTGGAGAGGGTAAGATGTACGCAGACCATGCCCCTACTTATTACGGTAGGGAGGCTGTTTCCGTGAAGACCCCCAGCTTAGTGCACAACAGAATATTGAGTGATAAAAAAAAATGATTCTAAAAAGCTCGATACCATACCTGAGCCCATGGCTTAATCCACATGGGACTTACCTAAGCGGAATTTGGCTACTTCAGTCCCGATGAACGTTGCTCTAACAGAAAAGAGGTTGACTCAACGCACAGCTCTCTGTCAAAAATACACCACACGCAAAAACAATAGGATAAAATAAACAATAAAAGTAAAACAATACAATGCTCTAGGTCAAAGCTAACCGAGACAACCCAACCCCGAGGCTCTCAACTACAGCACCGTTCCCTACAAAAGAATCCACAACTCTGATCTGGCGCCTCCAAGCGCACCTATCAACAGTCATGGTCTCGGAAAGGTTTAAGGCCTTCAAATCTAATCTCAGCTGCTCCTCCCACGTCCTCCTCGGTCTGCCTCTCCTCCTCTCCCCGACAACCAATAAACTCTCGACCCTCCTCACCGGAGCAGATGTCTGCCTCCTGCGGACGTGGCCAAACCATCTCAATCTCCCTTCCCTAACTTTCGCTGAAATGGGCGCCACTTCCAGCACGTTCCTAAAAACCCCGTTCGCGATTCTATCTAACATTGTGCGACCACATGACCAACGTAACATTCTCATTTCAGCCACTTCCAACTTGATCTCAAGCGACTTCTTCATCGCCCAACATTCGGAGCCATACAACATCATTGCGGATTGCGCTCTAGAATTTACCCTTCAACTTTAGAGGGACTTTCTTGTCGCACAGGACCCCTGTCGCTGCTCTCCACCTTAGCCACCCCGCCTTGATGTGATGAGTGACATCATCTTCGCACTCACCTTCCTTCTGAATGATCGAACCCAAATACTTAAACTTATCCATACGGGGTACGATCTGATCCGCAATCATAACCTCTACATCTTCCTCGTTGGCCTCATCACTAAAGCTGCACCAGAAATACTCGGTCTTAGACCGAGTATCTCTGATGTAATTTTATTTTAATAAAATTACAGCAGAGACCACTAAAGTTGAATAAAATTACTCTAACAAAGTAATTTTATTTTAATGTAGTGTGCTTGTCATTGGAGGACGGATGAAAAATGGTAAAGGGGTGGAGGGAGTTTGATTTATGCGAAGGTCGCGTCTAAAAATAGAAAGAGAAAGGGAGTCTCGCATTTAATTACCACCTAACCAACAACCAACGAGCCACTGACGCTGGCCATTCGTCTTCCTCACTGTTGAGCGGCTGCGTCGCTTCACTCAGCTCAATCCGACCGACCGGAGAATCTAGTTTTCCCTTCCATCACGCGAGTAATTTTGGGATCGGTAATAAAAGGTTTTTGAACCGTGAAATTTTGTTTGGGTTTGGGGCATAACGCAATACGCTTTCGAAGTAGATTCTGCTTTAATTTCTGCCTTTTGTTTAAATATCTGTGGATTTGATCAGATTTGGATTTGCATATATTCAACTTCATTGTTTGTATATTTTTGCGCTGAATTTTATCTGGAAATAATTTGTGATTTGTTAGTCTTGAGTGAAAGAAACGTCTGGTTTCTGAATATCAATGATTAACGGGCTAACAATCATTAATTTGAAAGTAAATCTCACCCTTATGCATCTATAATATGTCCATTTTGAACTGAAAATATGATCCTTGAAACCCGACATCATTCCAATTAGTTCCTATGAATTGTTGCAGAACAGTGGGAATGTTACTTAGCAGAATTTTCAAGCGTTGTTTTTGCACAGCCGCTGCATTTCCGAATCCACAGCCATGGCTTTTTGTGGGGCTGGGCAATCCAGGGAAGAAAAAAATGGGCACCAGACACAATGTGGGATTTGATTTGATAGATGCATTCGCCAAATCACAAGGGATTTCAATGGACTCCGTCCACTGCAAAGCCATCTTTGGAAAAGGCCAGTCACATACAATTGCTCTGTGCCTTCACATACTTATGCATGTTTATGCTGATGGCTTCATCAGTTTTGTTTCAATAACGAGCAATGGCTTTTGGTGTCTTGTTCAGGTTTGGTCGATGGGGTTCCTGTTTTCCTGGCAAAGCCTCAGACGTACATGTATTTAAGTGGTGAATCTGTAAGCATTAGTTGAAATTTCGTGGTGGATTATCCATCTCTTTTGTATTTACGCTTGTGTGCGCTACTGAAGTACTTCACATTTTATCTGGCAGAGTGGACCTCTTGCAGCTTATTATAAGCTTCCTCTTAATCGAGTGCTAGTGGTACTGTCCTTGTGGAGAGTGATTTTTCATACTTTTTAATTAGCTAGACATTCTCCAAGAGGTATTCTGACACAGCATGTTTTCTCATTGTAGTTTCATAGTGACATGGGTTTACCTTGTGGAGTTCTTCGTCTGAACGCTTTGGGAAATCATGGAGGTCATAACGGGTAAGAAAATAGAAACATTATATCTGAATTTCGAGGACATAATATTAATAGAGGCATGTTGTAATGTTTTAATTTGATTTGTTTATTTTATTTTATTTTTTATGACTAGGGGACTTTATTTATATAGTTCTATGGACTTCTATCTCAGACCTAGCAGCTCTTATTTTTTTTTATGTGTATACTTTTTTTTTTTTTGTGTTTCTCCAATTTCGTGCTGCCTAATTTACTGCTTGAGTTCCACTTATAGACCATCTTTTCTTGATTAGTGTATAATTGCTGCTGTTGAGTCCGTCATGTAAGTCATGTGAGATAGTTGCCACATCCATTAGTTCCTAGAAAATTTGATATGAAAACATCTTATGAAATGTCCAAAATTATGTTGCAAAAATATTGATAAGGAGTTAAGGACCATATATGATATTGGGAGCGAATAAGCGCAAAATCGAGTCAACTTTTTAATGTAACGAGGTTCTTTAGTTGTAACTCAGAAGATATATTGCGAGCGAATAAGCGCAAAATCGAGTCATCTTTTTAGTGTAACAAGGTTCTTTAGTTGTAACTCAGAAGTTACCAGGGCGCCATTAAAACTAAATACATTCTCTGGGTTCTTGGAGCTTAATGTTTCCAAACTCTAGATAGTTTTATTCACCACAAAATTTAATAGCTTACTAGATGTTTGAGTAAGCTTGGCTGGACACCCTCTTATATTTATTACCCCTGTCCCACTTGATGAGTGTAATTTGGTTAAGGTACAACTTTTTAACTTTTTAACGAAGGTATAACTCGTTTTAAACCATCTATTTTCACTTTTTTTTTTCAGTCAACTAATGTTGTAATTTATATAACGAAAACCTTCAATTTCTATGAAATTATAAGTTTTAATTAGATAGGAATAATTACATATTTCACCCGTGTTAAATGGCTCCAAATCAGATTAGTACATACTGTTTGAACAATTACAAATTCGTCCGAAAGTCAACACCGGAGGTGAGATTGGGTGTGGATGTAATTGTTCAAACAAGTATCCGCATTATCAAGCAGTTTAAACAATTACAAATTCGTCCAAAAGTCAATGCCGGAAGTGAAATTTGGGTACAGATGTTTAAACTGTGGGTATTAATATGTAATTGGACCAAACAATAAAGGTACTTTATGTAATTCGCACATATAAAATATTTTGATTTTGTTTTGAAAGTACATTCTTGGGACAAATCATGTTTTGAGAGTACCCTCTTCAAGTGGGACGGAGGGAGTATATGAGAAGACTGATGGAAAAAACAAAATGTTTGCTTCAACGACTGAACAACAGTTGTTTAATTAAGAGTGTAATCACTCTGATTTGACTACTAAAGATCGTCCTCCTGCTATGTGTTGGAGTGAATGTTTCTGAATTTGTTTAATATTTATCTATCAACTTACGAAAGTTCCCCCCTTTTTATAGTTGTTTCTGTTGTCAATACTCAATAGTTAACTGGCACCAAGAGATACATCATGATATAATCCAGTTTATAATGTAATCAAATTGTTGCTTTCATAGCCATAAGGTCTGAGCTGCTTGAAAATTAACATTCTCTGGTAGAATTGATGTGTGTGTATATATATATATATATATAGTGACGCGTTCTATACAGTACCAATATTAGATGCAGTACTTTACAGTACTAATTTATGCATGAGTTTTGTACTAATTATGCATGAAATTTATGCATTTCGTGCATCAAAATTTCAATGCATTAAAATATGGTTTTCCTAGAACCATTGAGTCTTTTACTATTTCTCCGAGGTTTTTGTTTTCAACTGGTTGAGGTTTATGATTCATCTACATTGCATTTCATTATATTGCCAGGCTTAAAAGCGTGATCTATCATTTTCGTGGGAATAGAGAATTTCCTCGGTTAAGAATAGGTAAGTTTTGCTATCTTATAACTTTTTAAACTAATTCGCTACATGTTGACCTTCAGTTCAACCATAAATGACCAAGTCAAATGCAATTCTGTTGTTAGGTGTAGGGAAACCTCCAGGTCAAATGGACCCCAAAGCATTCTTACTCCAAAAATTCAACGCCAGAGCTCGAGAGAGGGTACGCCTATGCTTACATTGGCTTGTAGTCAGATTTCAGTTCTTTTACACCCACATTCCTTTTATTTTGTCATGGTTTATTTTATAACACGCATATATGCCGAAAAGAAAAAGAAAAAAGTAAACCATTCTTGATACATAGCAATGAAAATCTCTATTGAAGTTCATTTATATACACACCTCTTTTGGCAATGACAGATTGATGTCGCATTACAAGAAGGTGTTGATGCTGTGAAACAGGTCTTGTCCAAAGGCTTGACAGAGACTGCTAGATGCTTCAATAGAGATCAGAAGTACAAACACATTCGATTGCAAACAATGCCCGTATGACTCTTATCAATAAAGGTACTCGTGACTGAATAGCTCGAAATGTATTCTTGAAACACTTTCAAGTAGCCATCGACAATTTACGACCTGCCGATGCTCATATTCGTCTAATTCGCATTTGCGTTTATAAAATTAGGAACCATGTTTTTTTGAAATGATGTTCATTTTATGAAATCAAACTTTTCTGTTTGGACATTGGATATGCTCATTCAAGTACAGCTACAGTTGAGGCAAAAGCCCATGTAGTGAAATGGACTCGGCTCAGCAGGCAATGAATTCCCTGTTATGCAAACAACTCATCACTCCTGATTCAGTCGCAGAGGCGGACCGACCCCCCCCCCCCCCCAAAAAAAAAAAAAAAAAAGGATCTGCCCCTGATGACTGATTATTACAAAGGAAAGCAGCCTATCGAGATCAAATCGAAGAGCTGCTCTTGTTCAGCAACAGATTCTACAACTAATGCTATTCCTAGTGGTTGGGGCTATTAGTGTAATAAGCTGTAATTATGCTACAAAGGAAAGTTTTGTTGGTTGATTAAGATGACAATTGGGGTTCTAGAGTTGTTATTTAGCTTTATTTGAAACTCGGTTTTTCTCTCTTGTTTTTTTTTTCTTTTCCTTCTAACATTATATAGTGTGAGTTATTTGTTTTAATTATTTTTTTTTATCACTCAGCTACCAGGCTTACGTCGGACCTCAATCATCATCATATATGTTTCTTAATCCTAACTATGTTGAGGTCGGCGCCATGAAATTATAGTGTCCAATATTGCTCAGAATTAGTTAACACTATAAAATCATGCAAAACAGCAAAGTTTTACGCTGGATCATTTTCCCGTCGCAACTTTCATATGAAGGAGAAATGAGATGAAATTTCAATAACCGGCACTGTCATAAGTTTTTTCACTTGCATGAAACATATCATGAGACGGCGATGAGTTGAGATAATTGTTATAGTCATGTCTAATTACAGAGTATTGATATTGTAAAATTGACATATACATTGTGGACTTGGAACACGACGGGAAAATGCTTCACTACCATTAAGATTTGGATCGCTGCTAGTGATATTCACACTATTTCTCTACCACTTGTTATCGGTCTAGGTACATCCGAGTTCTTATTTTACGTAAATTCTATACATTTCGTCTATATTCATTGCAATGATAATGTCTATTTTTGCGGGATGTGGTCTATACCATGTAAAAAGTAGATCATTATATCCACCGAGTAATCCACCATATACTCGTACACTCTTAGATATTCGAATGTTGCGCACCCTTATCTAAGTTCTAATGTCAAACCAAATAATGTGTTTTCATCTAGTGTCTTGAAAATGCTACCGATCGTTAAGCAAAAACTATGGCACGCGAAATCGCAACCAGCTTTCATCGTTAGAGCACTCGCAATAGATCACCTATAAGATTTCTCTTAAATTTGTTCCTCACTCTTTCTTATATGATTCGGGATTCATATCCCACGTCACTCCATCAGCTCATCGTATGATGCGACAGCCCTCTATCTCGTTTTTTGATCTCTCAACCTAAATTTAGAGATAAGATAGAATTTTAGATGATCGGCTGTGGTGCGCTCTTACTCCAACTCTCACCAAACTCGCATTTCGCAAAACCAGGAAACACGAATGTCGCACGAATTTCACTCGAGCACCACTTTTTCCTTGTTAGGCTAAATTTTGAGCATTATCGAAGTTATATGGCAGTTGAGGTTCTTTAATTCACAATCAATAAAATACAATTCACCCTTAAATACCCAGTATTAATCAGTAATTAAGTCTGTACAATTTTAGTATGACTTCTTGTACAGCTGCATGTGACTGTGACATTTTTCACAAAGGTTTAGTATATGGGAGTTTTTTTTTTTTTTTTTTTTTTTTTTTTTTTTGAAAATGGCATTTTATCTTTTATTTTACTGCACATATCATGTTGCATGCAGTAAAAATAAGAATTTATCTCCAAATTTGACCACATGTCCGATAATAAATACCATATTAACTAGCAATAGACAGAAATGAAACCAAACAAAAGAGAAACACAAGGAAATGAGAAAGAAAGAAAGGACAGATAATATTTGAGAGTGAGAGTGGAACAGAATTATGAGAGGCCCATCATTGACGGCAGCAGGAAAAGGAGTCGGAACCAGCAGCGGCGATGGTGGTGGTTCAGGCGGGAAGGCCGGGGCGCCGGAATATTGCAGCAAGGTGGGTCTGAAGAGGGGGCCATGGACGGCGGAGGAGGACGAGATGCTGGCGGATTGCATAAGGAAAGAAGGGGAAGGGAGGTGGCGGACGTTGCCCAAGAAGGCCGGTCTCCTCCGCTGTGGGAAGAGCTGCCGTCTCCGGTGGATGAACTATCTCCGGCCATCCGTCAAGCGCGGCCATATCACCCCTGATGAAGAAGATCTCATTCTCCGCCTTCACCGCCTTCTCGGCAACAGGTACTTCACACTCACACATCTTCAATAATTTTCGTTGATCGTGAAAATAATCTCTCTTTTCCAAATTTCAACAACAACTGCACCTTAATCCCAACTATATTAGGGTCGGTGGCTGATAATTATAGTGCCAATTAATTGTCGAAAATTAGTTAACACTACAAAGTGGCAAAGTTTTACGCCAGATGCCCTTCCTGTCGCAACCTTCATATGAAGGAGACTCCGCAAGTTCAAGCAACATCTTCTATTTCATTCTATCTATTTTGCATGTAGAAGGCTTCCAACTAGGGCTGTAAACAAATCGAGTCGAGCCGGGTTTTGACTTACTGAACTCGTGTTTGTGATTTTTTTTTAGTCGAATCGAGCCGAGCTCGATAGGCTTATCCGAAAAAAAAAAAATTTGTTCGAAATCCAGCTCGTCTTGTTATCAAACCTAGTCGAGTGGAGCTTATTGAGTTCGAACTCCACCTTTCATCGAGCAACTCGCTTATTTTACAGCTTAGAGCCGAATCATGTCGAGTTTTGGCTTATCGGGCTCGAGTTTGAACTTTTTCTTATCGAATCGAGTCGAGTCAAGCTTAACGTTTACAACTCTACGTCCAACCACACGATCACATACATACATGCACACCCCCATACGGCTGTGTATTGATCGCGTGGTTGAGAGCGTGCATTGCTTGTACATGTAGGTAGTAGAGTTTCCTCTATTCGACATGGTACCTCATATATGTTGTCATCTTGTACGGTTATTACTATATGTTGAGTAATTGCTATATATACGAAATAAATTTGCAGATGGTCTTTAATAGCCGGAAGGATTCCGGGGCGGACGGACAATGAGATAAAGAATTATTGGAACACTCATCTCAGCAAGAAATTGATCAGCCAGGGAATTGATCCAAAAACTCATAAGCCCTTTAACATTAACCATAATCCTCCTACTATTAACAATATTAATAAACAAATTAATTACGGCCCGTTAATATTCGATGAAAATGTGATCATAAACAATGGAGACATTGGAATATTTATGAGTTATGGTGATGATCATCATGAGGAATATGGTCACAACAAGGATTCAAGAAATTACTGTGATGATCGGTCGGCAATGAGTATTACCAATGGAGATGGAGATAATATTCATGATGATGTGATAAATTATTGTTGTCCCGATGAAGCATTTTCGTCCTTCTTCAATTCGTTGATCAACGACGATATGTTCAATAATAATAATAATAATAATAATAATCACCATGATCAAGAGCTAAATCAGCAACATGATGATGATGATGATCAGCAAAGCAGCTGTCTGATTTGATCGTGCCCGGTCGATTTATATATATATCCTTTTGATATTATGCTGTTATTTTTCTTGAAAAATAAATAAAAATAAGTTGTTAATTAGTGCAGGATTCTTGATCATGATGCTTCACAAGAAGTTGATTCCATGTTGTGGGGTTAATTGTATTAAGAATAGTAATAATAATAATTTTCTGAAAATTATGCATAAGTATATATTTCAATAATATGTACATATCCACATAATTCAGTCACTCTTAGTTGGAAAAAAAATTGTGTAAATAAAAAAAAAAAAACTTCTTACATAGGTTATGTGACCATTATAAATTCAGTTGAGGTAGAAAGTCATGATTTTCTACTAAGATTGAGCATGGTTTGGATTGGTTCGAAAATTCCAACGTCTGGAACTGAACCAAGAAACGGAGATTGTAAAGTTTGATCTCCGAAATTGAATCGAAATGAAGAATCGCCGCACCCACCGTCTTTGGAACAGTTCAGTACAATAATCCGGTTCTAATTGGACAATTTGGTTCGGAATGGAGATTTAGAAATTGGAGATTGTTGGCGGCACCAATTTTCTTCAAACTGATTTTCAATCCATAAATATTTAAAATCAAATACCAACTTATTTTTGAATCATACCAATTTTTTTGGGACGGTTGGGTTCGGGAAGGTTGAAATGGTCAATGGATATATTTTGGTTCAGAACAATTTCGGCTCAGCTACCGGAACGGTTTAGGAATCTCCAAGTCCCGTGCTCAACCCTACTTCCTATATCGGTGGTTGGATTAATGTTCTACATCGATTGTTCAAGGACCTGACAGTAAGTCACCTTTTTAGATCGGTTGCTTAAGAACCCGATGTAGTACGTCACATTTTAGATCGGTTCTTTCAAACCTGACGTAGTATGTCCTCTTTTTAGATTGATTCTTTTCAGACCTATCTAAGTCCATGCATTAGTTCCTTAATGAGGACCTACTACATTGGGTCCTTAAACAATCGATAAAAAAAAAAGATAGACTTACTACGTCGGGTCCTTGAACAACCGAGGTAGAAAGTCACCAACCATTATAGAAACTAATAAAAAAAATTGCAAATGGAAAACAGTACCCAGCAATGCCAATGAGTACACCAAAACGGCAAATACCAATTATTCTGTATATAATAATTAATTATAAATACACCAAAATTGCCAATACCAATCAAATTTCGTATAAATCTACCCAACTAATACACCAAGACATCTTATTACGAATAGTCTAGTATGTATCAATTTTGTTAGTTTTCACCCGCCATTGACATTAATATTCGAACAACCTAACTACATCTCCTAACGTTTCAATTCCATCTCCAATTGCCCTAATATTAACTATATATGGAAGTGAATTTATCAAAAAGTTTGATGAATATGCATCACATACTTCTCGATGATGCTACTACAACTAGGGCTGTCTAAAAGGTTCGCGGTTAGTGGTTTTAACCGGAACCGAACCGAACCGACGTGGTTTCGGTTAACCGAGAACCACTATTTGTGGTTCCTACTTCAAAAAAAATATGGTTAGTGGTTAACCGGAACCGAATGGTTCCAGAACCACAGAACCACAAACCGAAATTATGATAAATTAATAAATTATAATTATATATTTTTATCCTAAAAAGAATTTCAATTGAATTAGTAATATGTAAATTAATTACCCCCACATCAATTCTCCATTTGTGATTGTTTTGCATTTTAATTGTGGGATTTATGTATTAGTTTTGACTTATAGTTGTTGGATTTATGGATTAATTGTGTCGTTGTCTACTATTTTTGTTTTAAAAGATTAATTTTAGTATTTTAGAATTGATTATTTCAATTTTTTCGGTGTGGTTCCGATTAACCGAAATTTAAAGTGGTGTGGTTAGTGGTTCCTATTTTGGGGCGTTTATGGTTTCGGTTAACCGAAAATTGTGGTTCGATTAACCGGAACCGAACCACTCGACACCCCTAACTACAACTGCAATCAATGAGCAAAACAATTTTACCCACGAGCTGAATTGGTCAAGTAAGTGCGCGCGGAATCAAAATGTCACGAGTTCGATTCCTCTTGCCAACATTTTCTCGGTTTAGCCTGTCATACATGACTTGCATAATTTATCCAACACGCACTTGAAGAGTAGCATCCGCATGTTTCCGCCATAACAGAAATGAGCAAAATAATTAATCTAATAGTCACTTGTACAAAGTCAAAGGTAACAATCCCCACCTTAGATAAGGAACCTAAAGAACCTGTAAAATGACTAAAATATGTGATCACTATATTCCAATGAGAAACGACAGGGAAACACTCTGAACCACACCTCCAAACACATTCGTGTTTTATGAGTGTTGTACCGCGTGTTTTACTATTAATTTTATTATAATATTATTATGAATATTTTATCTGTAAAATATGCGGTATAAAGCACGGAGTGTGTATGAAGGTGTGGTTGAGGGTGTTATCACCCCTCGTATTCCAATATCATTGTAACCCAAAAAAAAAAAATCATCAAAGTGCCTTTTATGATATATAGATTTTTTTTTTTTTTTGGTTGGAATGATACACATATTATGCATAAAGAATCAAAAAAAGCATTTGTAGCTTTCAATAATTAAATAAAAGGAGATGAATCTATTTTTAAAATAATCCTAAAAGATATGAGCAATAAGTGGGAGAAGAAAAAGGGGGGATATTGATATCTTTGACCCAAGAAAAAAAATCATGATATTCATGTTCAAAACTATTCATATTTCATGCTGATAAGTCAATCAATTAGTACAAAACATTTTTTATTTTGGCTGTTGTATAGTTTCTTGAAAAAAGGAGTATAACTAATTTAAAAAAAAAAAAAAAAAAGCTCCATTGTCTTCCCAAATCTTAAAACATCAAAAACCACCCTTAAGTTTAGCATCTTTTCTAACTAGCCCCGAAAAAAAAATTGTAGACAAAAATCCTCACAGAGGTAGGCTAATACTAATTTTTCCTACAAATACTAATATATATTTATTTCAGTACAAATCAGTAATTAAAATTAGCTTCAATTAGTTAAAATCAATTTTAACGAGCAAAAATAATTTCAAATTCACAAAAAATCGGGTGAAGATAACATGGCCTTACTTAATGGTTGAGGCATGTGAATCCTGATGGTGCACGTGCACCACAGATTTTTTTTAAGAATACCCATGTTATTTGTCATCTTTTCCTTTATTTTTTATTTGACGGTATTTTAATTAGAAGTTGAGTTGTTTACTTTTTCTTACGACTTCTGCTAATAAATTATATATACATATTAAACCCTAAATTTTCTAAATGCCGGCTTCTTTTATTGAAGGTTTGTGTAACAGGTAGGGGTGTTCAAAACCGGATATCCGGACTTTCGGATATCCGAAATTTCGGATATCCGAAAATTCGGATAGTAGATTTTGATATCCGATATCCGTATCCGAAATTTCGGATATCCGGTTTTCGGATATCCGAAATTTCGAATACGGATATCGGATATCCGAATATCCGGAAAAAAATAAAAATTTTATTCGGATATCCTTATATTCGAAAAAAATATTCGGATTTGGATATCGGATATCCGAATATCCGAAAAAAACTTCGGATATGGATATCGGATATCCGAATATCCGAATACTTTTTATTATTTAAAATATAAAAAAATAAAAATTTTCGTTTTTTTTCGGATATTTCGGATATCCGAATATCCGATTTTTCTGAAAACTACTATCCGATATCCGAATCCGAAGTTCCGGATATCCGGAACTTCGGATTTTCGGATATTTCGGATCGGATATCGGATATCGGATATTTTTGAACACCCCTAGTAACAGGATGAAATCTTTTGAAGTGCGTCCTAAATACAAAATAGCTCAAGCGTTTCAGTTATCAAATATTGAAACTATTTAAAAAGAAATGTTAAATTTGGAAACATTTGTAGTGTATCATGGACATATGAAACTAATTCCAAACAATCATCCCTCATTTAAAAAAGAGGTAGCGGAGCCGGGATTTAAAAATGAACACACGAGGATACATTTATGTATTTAAAAAATCGGAAAAAAATGGAAGGACGGTCACGTGACTCGTGATGGGCTTGGCTCCGTCTTCAGATACTCCTTTTCATAACTTCTTTGCTGCACTAATAATATCGGACTCCTGGATCCGCCTCTGTCTTAGTAGGGATCGCCTCACACGATTTTTTTAATAAGTGCGAGTAGGTTGTTTCAAACTTTTCCAGTTTGTCCCATGGTTCCGCCCTTGGTTCTATGCGTTGAGTGATTAAAGTGGCGGGGGGTCCAAGGGGGCCCACGGACCCTTCCGGCGGAGTCAAATTTCCTATAAAATAGGGGAAACTATATATATAGAGAGAGAGAGAGAGGATCAAATGAGGATGATTCTTATCATGCGAATTGCGAATATGCATGAATTTTCTACTAATCATGCATGCAATATATTCATTTCGTGCATCAAAATTGCAATACATTAAAATATACATTATATGTATCAAAATATCGATGCATTAAAATATTGCATTATATGCATCAAATTTTTGTGAGAATAAATCTAGGCCGTCCATTTATCAAGTTCTATGGATGAAATTCATTCTTATTTATTAACTTGAACCCACCTATATATATAGCTGTCCGAGCTTCGTAATTTTTATAACTCCAGACCCTACTGCTTCCGCTACCGTGAGTGAATGCCTACTATTATAAAGCCACCCTTTAGTGAAACATGCATGACGGAGCTGCGAGCATGTGATTACTTTTGAAAGAAAATAAGTAATGGTCAATTTCAAAAGGATTTGCGTTTACTGTGGAAGCAAATTGGGATATAAAAAGATATTCAGTGATGCAGCAATTGATCTTGGACAAGAGCTGGTAATATTAACCATAATGAAATAATCAATAATATATTTTTAATATATTATATATATATATATATATATTTTCGTATATTTAACAGTTTTAATTGCTTAAAGATTTGATTTTTATTACAGTTGAAGAGGAATGTGGATCTTATATATGGAGGAGGGAGTGTTGGCCTTATGGGTTTGGTCGCTGAGACAGTTTATAATGGCGGGTGCAACGTCCTCGGGTATTTACGATATTTTTTCGGTATATTATCAATGATCATGTAAACTTTTATTTGGATTGTTACCTTAATGTACTATTGAAATCTTACATACCTTTTTCAATCTCTGTATTGTTTTTGTAGAGTTATCCCAACAGCTCTTGTTCCCATAGAGGTATGAAAAAAATTCATTTTCCTTTGAATTATAACCCCCACCATGAAGTTTGAGATAATTACAGAATATCCAGAGATTTTTGAAAATTATAAGAAGAAAAAATGGTAAAGTGTAATACATTATCAAATCACGAGGGGGTCTTTGTAATTTTCAGAAACCTCTTGAGTCTTTTGTGATAAGCCCAAACATCAGGGGCTTTCTTGTAATTATCCCCATTTTTTTTTTTTTTTTTTTGAAAATTAAATCTTGATGATCAATTTGTTTAGATATCGGGCCATGCAGTGGGAGATGTACTGGTTGTATCTGATATGCATGAAAGGAAGGCTGAAATGGCTCGTCGTGCTGATGCTTTTATGGCACTTCCTGGTAAGAAAATATAGGCATGGTTCCGTTAACCGGACCGAAAAAATCGATTAACCGGAACCATTTTAGCCAAAAAAGTGGAACTGTAAACCGGACCGTTTTACACTTTCGGTTAACCGGAACCGCACCGAATTAATTCGGTTCCGGTTCGGGTAACCCGTAAAAACCGTTTTTTTTTTTAATTCTATGTTGCCTGAACCGAGAACCCACAGCACAGCATACGGCAATAAAAACTCCTGGGCTGCGGACGGAGCTGACGGGAGGAAGGGACGGTGCTGCGGACGGAGCTGACGCCGGAGACGACCATGGGAAACTGAACCGAGAGGGATTGGGAGCCGCGGCGACGGCGTGGAGCGGTGGAGCGGGCACGGGCACGGCGGCGCGGGCGGGAGACTGAGAGAGAGGAGGAGGGAGACGGGAGACGGGGAGACGGGGAGACGGGGGTGGGGGAGACAGGAGACGGGGGGAGGGGGAGACGGGAGACGGGGAGACGGAGACGGGGGTGGGCTTTTGTTCAACAAAAAGGGACTGGGCTGGGCCGTAAAAAAAAAATACTAAAATTATTATTTAATAAATAATAATTAATAAATAATAGTTGTTAATTTTGTACGGTTCTCGGTTCCGAACCGATCGGTTCTCGGTTAAACCGAAACCGTTTTATCCACGAAATCCCTAACCGAAAACCGAACCGAGAACCATTTAGACAGCCCTAAGAAAATATATTGTAGGCATAAGAATCTGATGGTGAAAATATATGCTCGTGTGTGTGTGTGTGTGTGTATGGTTCAGTTCATATAGGAACTTTTCTTCCCATAAGAATCTACAAACCTGCTCGTAAACGCGTATATATGATGATATTATCAATAATTTTCATCGTGAATCAGATGGTGAAAATATATGCACCTATAATATCCATATCGATACCTTAGAACTTCCTTATCAATTTATATAAAGGCAGCATACATTATTAGCACATGTTGGCTTGGAGTGAGAACAATCACATAGGAGAACAAGGATGATGCTAAATGTATAACATCTTACTGATAATAGCATCACATATACACGTTTACGAGCAGATTACTATGTTTATATGAGAAAAAATTCCTTAATGAACCAATCTCTCTCTCTCTCTCCCCCTCTCTCTCCCCCTCTCTCTCTCCCTCTCTCTCTCTCTCTCTCTCTCTCTCTCTCTCTCTCTCTCTCTCTCTCTCTCTCTCTCTCTCTCTCTCTCTCTCTCTCTCTCTCTCTCTCTCCCTCTCTCTCTCTCTCTCTCTCTCTCTCTCTCTCTCTCTCAGTACATTGATTTTTGTGAAGGTGGTTATGGAACCATGGAGGAGTTACTTGAGATGATAACATGGTCACAGCTTGGAATTCATAACAAACCAGTAAGGCCTATATTTCCTTCAGTCTCAGATGTATTTGGAGTTCACTAATTTTCGCGATAATTATAAAACTACCACCAGAAGTTTAGTTTTGTTACTAAAATAATCCAAATGACTTTTAAAAATTACAAATACTTCTTTAAAGTGTTGCAAATTTCCAATTAGTGGTATAAGTTGTGAAGTAGAAACATAGTATGTTTGGTCATTTTCAAAGATAAAGGGGTTTTCTTGCAATTAGATTGAACTTTTTGTTTATCAGAATTTTTTTGCACCTTTATGTTTTATGCCTGTGGACACTTCATGACAAATATGTTCATTTAATATATGTTTAATGTTCATTTATTATGTGATGCTATTATAAATTAATCATATATGAGGAAGGGTTGGTGGTCCAGTGGTAGGACGCCTACTTCCAAGACACTCCATCAAGGAGGTGAAAGAGGAAGTTTTTCTTTTTATGATCCTCTAGCTCCCCGGGGCTAGATCGAGCGACCGCTAATCAATGTTTAATCTCGCGTCAAGCGGCAGTGTGGGAGTATTTCCTTGCTGGGAACCCGTAGGTGCTGACCAATCGGTATTTATTCTCCAGAATTGTCTTTGGGAACTGAGCATTAATCAGTTAAGGGCTTCTCCTTGTGCGCAGAAGTTGTACAAAAAAGGCATTGGGAACCCTGGAATTGCTCAAGCGACTCGCGATTTACTTCGGTTAGGAGTGGGTTCATTGAGGGACTAGGATTAGTCCGACTACGCTGAGATCACCTAGTTATAATAATAAAAAAAAAATCATATATATAAATTGATTATATTGTCATTGACCGTTGTGGGAAATAAAATACTACATTTTAATCTCAATATCTTTTAATAAAATATATATACATTAATACTTAATATAATGGTTTCTCCTTCGTATGAAGGTTGCGAAAGGAAGAACATCGATCCAATCTTAAATTTTGTTATTTTATCTTTGGCATGATTCTAATGTTAACTAATTTGGACCCTTAACCGACATCACGGTATTCATGTCACTGGCGACGACAATGACAACTTAGTATCATATATACTCGGCATTTTATCGTGAGTTGAGATATTTGTTCATCGACAATTAACCAACGTGTTCGTTAACTTGCTCGGTTATTGAATAAGAAAAACGTAAAATTTCATTTCATTTCAACTTCGTATTATATTAATGTTTGTCTGAAAACAGATTGGCATATTGAATGTTGATGGGTACTATGACTTGTTGCTTGGAGTATTTGACAAATGTGTTGAAGAAGGATTCATCAAACACTCAGCCAGAAATATTGTGATTTCAGCCAACACTGCTGAAGAGCTGTTACAAAAGATGGAGGTAGTAATTTTTTTTTTTTTTACAGTTTTACCATTCTGAGTATTATAGCCTTATTCAATTTTTTTGAAAAACATGTATCCAAAATCTTCAACTCAATGTAGGAATATTTACGAAGAGTACCCCAAGATTCAGTCTAATTACAAAAATATCACTGTAAGCTCAAAGTAATAAAAGGTAGAAATAGATATTTTAAAACAGTAAAAACAATAATTACTAATTTTCGCCTAATCATCTAGACTTTAAACTACCCCTTTGTTTTACAAAACTGGTAATTCACCCACGGTATAAATTAAATAGTCATATATTATCTCCCTGTTTTTCTAAAAAAATGCGCCGGTTACTCATTGTGTCAATTAAATAGGCACATTCCCCCCTTCCTGTGTTTTAAAAATGTGCATATGCACCTCTCTGCCGTCGTGTGCACAAGGGAGTGATTGCACCATCCGGCTAAAACACAGATGGTTGATCCGCAACTTCTTGGAAACACATGTGTCTATTTAATTTACATATTGGGTAATCAACCTATTTTTCTAATGGGATGGGATCCCCTGCTGTGCGTCGGATGGACACGCACACACACACCCGTGCGGGTGTGTGTGATCTGATGGCTGGCAATGCAAAGCATGGTGCAGCCACTGCAGAGGATCCCCCTCCTTTTCTAATACACAAGAGAGCGATATGATTATTTAATTTACGCAGGAAATAAACGACCCATTTTGTAAAACAATGGGGGTAATCCACCATTCACCCCTTTCGACTGAACAGCCGATATAATTTAGCAGAACAGCCCAAATAAACAGAAAGTTGAGAAGGTAATCCCTAATTAAGCCTTAGAATCTGATGTTTAAATGCATGTTCCCCAACTGCAACTCATCATCTATCAATAGGTAATGTTATTATGCAAAAATAATCATACTGCTAAAAAAATCAATATCATGGGATGCAGTTCACAAACTTATGCAGGACTATGCAGCATGGCAAGCTCAGGCGACACCAGGCACAAGTCGTCGGAACACCGAAGACCCTGGAATCGCAAACTTATAGCCATTGATGATTCGTATATCATCGGAAATACTCCGACCATAATAAAGCTTTTCTATCTGTGGCTTTGCTCACGACATGCAAAAATAGAAGTATGTGTTTCGATTGAAGAGTCCACTTTAGTGAATGTACTAGTATTTTTTATTTTTAGTAATTTTAACAAATGTACTAACTCTTTTTAAATCATAGTTTCTCACTTATTTTATTTAATTTATTTATTTATTCTTGTCCATAGTTTCTTGAGTATACCTAATAAAGAGGTCATTCTCGCATTTCGAGACGAAACTTTAACAATAAAAATAATTTTCTAATTATATCGTGAAAAAATATCAAAGTATAATATTATAAAGATTAAAAGTATTTTAAAAAATGAATATCATGATATAATTTTTATATTTAATGGTACAATATTGAAAAAGAAACAATTCAAAGTGCAATATTGAAAATGTAGAACGACATTTATTAAAAAATTGGAGGTAGTAATATATGATTGGTGATGGTATATAATTACAAAAATCTCTTTGAGGTTACTAAAATATTTACTAAGTCTCTGACAAAATATACATTTGAGAAACATGTCCGAGCTCAATAAATGATAGCTCATTGGAATGAGCTGTTGTGTATACTTCAGGGGGAGTATACTCGACATGATTATGGCATTAGTAAACTCCACATGATTCTGGCATTTGTAGTTGGTGCGTTGTGCTCTTTTTCCTCACCAAGTCTTAGTTTTTTCTCATGTGGTTTTGTTTGACTTGGAAAAGTTTTTTACCGAGGCAACGTCTTTGCACCATGATTGTATTAGGCAAGACACCAACAAGGGAAGGATATCCCGGAACACTCCTCCTATGTCGAGCGCTAATACAATCATGGTGCATAGGACGTTTTATTTTGAAAATAGATTCTTCTATTGTGATAAAATCAAATATTAGACTATTCAAGTAAAATGGATTAAGTAATTAAAGGGGTTTTAAGTATTTTATGGTGTTTAACTATATGTGTGGAAACTTTAAATTAAGAATTTAGGAATGCCATATCACGACATAGGATTATGGGGTTGGAGTGGGCAACTGTTCTGATATATGATGAGCTCATGTTCTCTGTCTTGAAATGGAGTTCAAACATATTAGTTTGTGATAATTACAAAAACTACCTGAGGTTTGCTCTAATTAGAAAAAAGCCCACTTATTTTCAATAATCACGAATCCTTCCACTTGGGTGTGCACTTTTGTTTTGTGACACAAAAATAGATGTCAAAGGGGTATTTACAGTTTTAAAAGGTAACTTGCTTTTTTTAGAATTACGCTAAATCTCAGGGTAGTTTTTTTTTTATCATTACAACTTCATTGAATATACAGTAAAATACTGCAAGATGATTTGATTCATGTGAAATCACATAGAAGTTCTTGAGAGAGAGAGAGAGAGAGAGAGAGAGAGAGAGAGAGGGAGGGAGGGAGGGAGGGAGGGAGGGAGGGAGAGGGAGAGGGAGAGGGAGAGGGAGAGGGAGAGGGAGAGGGAGAGGGAGAGGGGGAGGGGGAGAGAGAGAGAGAGAGAGAGAGAGAGAGGAACTTTTCTAGCTGAAATTAGAGGTAGTTTACACAGAAAAGAAAGTCCTTGCATTCAAGAACTCAAAAAAAAAAAAAAAAAAAAAGATCACCGTCGACAGAGGTGTGGACAGTTAGAACTCATCACTCTCTATGACCAAATAATGTCAGTTTCTCTCACTAACACTCTGCCTCTAATATTTCTGTCTCTAATATGACAACATCACGCCTATTCGTGGCTAATCGTGACGGAGGCCGATCGACTGAAAGTGTCCCCTCGAGCACCTTAACCACTTCCCCTATCGAAGGCCTCAAAAAGGGTCGACTTTGCATGCACCAAAATGAAATCCTCGCCATCCTTTCTATCTGCTCCAAACTATCCCCATCCAGATCAGACTTATGTTCCCGATTTACCCTCTCGATTAATTCCTCCATGCTTTCACCTATGACATCCCTCTTGCATGTAAGAATTTGCAAAAACATTCGTCCCAACGCATAAATATCTCGTTGCGAAGGAGACTCGGACGACGAAGCCGTTTGCTTCGTGTGGAAATCTTGAAGACCGAAATCCGTAAGCTTAGGCACCATGTTTTCGTCAAGCAACACATTTTCTAGCTTAAGATTTCCGTGGGTTATGCACTTTTGACATTCCGAGTGCAAATAAGCGAGCCCCCGTGCCACCCCAAGGGCAATATCCAACTTTTGCTGCCAGATTCGTCCACTGTTGTTGCTATTCTCCATGCTATCGAAAAGCCACTTGTCCAAGGAGCCGTTTGGCACGTACTCGTATAGCAAAAACTTTTTCGCTTGTTCGAAACAAAACCCTTTAACCGACACAAGATTCCGATGATGGGTCCCACTTAATGTAGACACCGTTACTCGGAACTCCTTTTCCGACATGACCACATCCTTCAAATCTTTAGCAGCTATCGGCCTTTTATTAGGAAGAGTGCCTCTAAAGACAGACGTCCCAATGTGATTAGTGAAATCATTCGTCAATTCCTTAATTTCCTCGAATGATAACCTAACGAGCACGCTGTAATGCGGATTCATCTGAGCATCTTTCCCGAACGGGATCCTCGTCCGGACATTAATTTTCTGTTTACGGTAAATAATCGAGAACGTGAGAATTTGAATACTCGAAATTACCAACACCGTTAGTAACACAATCAATACTATAGCTTCAATCAACTTTTTATTGCTTCTGTTTTGGGACGAGGTTACCGGCTCGCTGTTAACGGGGATAGCGCCTTGAGTTGCAACGGCTTGCGGGACCGAACAAACTTTCAAGAAAGACACAGAGTGGATATAAGGATTCTTGTAACCACTGATAAAAGCAGTCCGTTTTATAGTACACCGACCCGAACCGTCATTTGTCGAAGTTGCCGCTATACAACTCGTGTCGTTCGAGCAATACTCTTTACATACCATCTCACTCAAAAACATCTCGACATCATGGGAAGGGTAAAGCCCGTAAAGGACCGTTTGCTTCATGGCCCAAATACTCGTGCGCATTTTGCAGTTCCCTAAGTCGACCATTTTCCTACACCCTGGCCCACCAAAGTCCGTCCCGCTAATCCCCGTTCGTAATGGATCGGAGTACAAACAGTCACAAACGGGGCCGGACGAGTTATACCCGCAAACACTATACAATCCACAAGACCCGAATACGTTACATTGATCCTCGACAGCTTGCCAGACAGTTTTCCATGCACGACTCACATTGTCCCATGAGTAAATTCTCAAATTCCCATCTTGGTCAATCCTAAGATGTCTCAAAGTCACGGAAGGATCTTCGTAATCTTTCGATGTAACAAACCAGACAGCCTTGCTCTTATCATCGTACAGTCCCAGAACACCTTTGGAATCAAATCTCGCTACTTTCGAGCTGAAATGACTCCTCCAATAGGTCACATTATGTTCCCACACAAGCTTGAGTTCTCCACTTTTACTAATCACCAAACTATAGTAACTCGAGATCGAATTTTTCGAAAGGGCTCGAAGGTTTTGAGGGTAACGTAAGGATTGACCGGGAAGTAAAGCGTTCGTGGGACTACCAAAACTCTCCCAAAGGAACTCATTTTTGTTGCCTAAAAGTACGAAGTTCCCATTGTCCAAAAGAGTGGCTTTTTTAACACCCAAATTTGAAGTATTACTACTCCACATAGTGGTTTTACTTGGGTTATCCATTAAAACTAGCCTACCATCCATGGCTAGCCCAAATGTGGAGTTTGAAGAAACCCTAAGACCACCATCAACTGTCCAAACAGGCGAATTCCCAAATTTACCCCCTAAATTATACCTAACACCAACCAAATATCCATCAACGTCATCATCACCATCAATCTCCAAGAACCCAAACGCAAAAAGCCCATTTTGGGAAACCCAGTTGCGATTATTGTCTCTACCAGAAGCATTAATCTCAAAACCAAGAGGCATAGTAAAATCATCACAAGAAACCCCAGAAAAAATAGAACACAGGAACAGCAGAGTAAGAGGGAGAGAGATATACCTCGTTAAGTGACATTTTCTTAAACCTTTCCTGCTTAAATTCTTGACAGATAGCTCATGAAGCAGCTGATTGAGCCAAGAAAGCCCCATTTTCAGCTGCAAAAAATGGTGACAGATGTATATATTTCGAGAGTTTATCAGTTGAGAGGGAGAGTGACGTAAGGAAAATATGAGGTGGAGAGAGAGAGTGAGAAAATTACAAAAGGGATATTGTGAATTTTGTTGGGTAGATAAGCTTATAGGCCCTTTTCCATGGTTCGATAGTGGAGAGACCCAAGTACACGTAGCGTGTATGGACGGTGCAGATTGATGCAAGTCCATCGATCTGCACCGTCCATATACGCCACGTGCAGTGCATTCGGGTAGGGGATGCACTACGTGGGGGTGTACTATGGACGTTACCCTTTTTCATTAGTGTATCGATCTGCACTGTCCATACACGTCACGTGTAGTGCATCCGGCAGGAGATGCAGTAATATGGACGGTATCCTTTTCCATTAGAAAGTAACAAGAAAGGCAGAAAAAAAGAATAAAAATTGAATCTTGAAAACGAACAAGATTTCTAAATAATGGGGGAGAGAGAGAGGGAGGAGAGAGAGAGAGAAAGACGAGGTTGAAATCTACTTTATCAGAAAACCAAGATTCTTCATAGGCTGAGTTTGTTCCCACTCACTAACAGCTAGGAAAACAATAGCTACTTCTGTACAAAAAGTTTATAAAAAAAATTGAAAATAATAACACGAGCAGTCCCCAGTCAGCTTTTGTAGTTAATTAATATATATATGTGTTTGTGTGTGTGAAATTCAAAGTATTTGATACTGCTATCTGCATTTCGTACCAGGATTCCCAGTCTGTAGGTTCATTATTGAAGTTCGAAGCCCGAATTGGTCCATTGGATATTAGTAAATCTGATATCAACTCTAATGTTCGAATGTTTCCAAATTGAAGCGTCTAATTATTTTGGTTTTCAATGCACGTTCGGTTTTTTAAAATTTTTAATGATATTTTTTCGATAATTTTTTTACTATTTAATATTTATTTTTATTTCGTTGTGAACGTATTATTATGACTATAATTTTTTTATACAATATATTAATATTTAAAAAAATATTTACACAGTCATCTATACAAATAGTATATATATTATTATTCAGATTATATATTATTATCTTGATATTATTATTAGGTATCAATTGAATTGTCATTTCAAAATCTTTCAAAAAATGCTTAAGTGCATATCGGAGTCACGTCAGTCATACAGTTGATGTTCTTGGGGATGGTAAATGTGGATATAGGGCGATAGCCGCACAAGTCGGGTATGATTCAGAAGATTGTTGGAAGCAGGTTCGGGCAGATCTTTACTATGAAATTGAACAAAATATGGAGTTCTACGATCGTGTTTATCTTGAACAAGGTGCTGCCGATAATATGATAATCATTTTGTTCAAGTTTTTTTGAACTCCGATTATCCTGTACCATCAATTCCAATTTTATGGTGGAATAATGTGAGTGGAGATTGTAAATGATGGGCTGATCCATATGGAGAAAGGATACAATCTTGATTAGATTTGATAACCAGATAATGTAATTGAATAGTTTATTTATCAATGTTGATCGTATTTTTCGTATTTATTATTTATTATATTGTTTCATAGTTATTTTTAATAATAAATATTATAAATAAAAATAAATGAATAAATAAATAATAGAAATTTTTACTTTTGATCAAAAAAAACTAAAGTGCAAAGGACTAAATATTTTTATATTATATTTTTTGTTTATCTTATTTTCTAACAATATATTTTAAAATAATATATAAAATATGAGAAACTATTAATTTTAATAATAACAAAAAATTAATATTAATGTTAAATATATTAAGATAAAATTGATAAAAAATAAAAAATAATAGTAAAAAGTAACTCAAAGGATAGAAAAGGAAAAAAAAATAAAGTGGAGGGGGAGAGACGGCGGGTGTCAGAGGGGGGCGGGGGAATAGCACCTCTTATGAATGAATTAGGACGGGTCCTGACTTTTCCGATGCTCTTCACGAGATCAAAATATGCCTCATTAAATTTTGTAAATATATTCATCTTCTTCGGAAACTCCATAATTTGTAAATGTATGTGATATTAGTTGTCTTTCTTTATTGTAACATTTCTTAAAAAAACATATTTAAGATTGTGCTAAAGCAAAAGATTATACGCTTTGAAGGTTAATATGAAATTTCAAACTAATATTAAGGTGTTTAAATAAAAAAAAGATGATTTTTTTTAAAAAAAATAGACTTTACTATTAATACCACATACGCACATACCAACTTCATACAGGGTAAAAAAACTACAGTACCATTGTGAAGGAATCTCTTACAAGGTATAAAAACACAACCACCGTAGCCATAATAAAAAACGTAATGGACTCACAATGATTTACAAGACATTTACACGTCCATCTTTTACCTCTCTTCTTCCTCACCAAAACTCAAAGTTAAAAAAGTCCATTAAAACACAGCTTTGAATTTTCTTTTTAGTTTCAACAATCAGTTCAATAATTACATTATCCGGTAATTGAAAACTGACATACTCTTCAATTCTAGATCCGGACCGAATCTAATATAATATAGCATGGACCGAATTTGATGCCCCCTTCGATTGTGATGTCCTGGGCGGTCGCCCTCTTGGCCCACCACAAGACATAAAAATATATTTTTATGAACAAGACATAAAAATAGAGTAGACGATCTTAACCTGACGAAGACAATATGAAGGTGGTAGTTCGAATCTAGACATGGTGGGCTTGATACGGGTCAGATCGAGCCGCCGGCTAGAAATTCAAGACCGGTTCGGGAACGTCGTCGACCTAGTCGTTTGAAGGATTATTATTAATTAGTAATTAGGATCATCTTAGTAGTTGCCAATATTTAAATGTATTTTTTAAAGAGTTTAATACTTCTTCATGGGTTTTCTTTTCGGTACTTTCCCATGACGCCTTTATTGAACCGACAGGACTAGCTATAAATATGGCAAACTATTGTTCGCTATTTTTTTTAAACAATCCGCAAGTGTACGGAAAATATGTAGAAAGCGGCGAGCAAGGTCGTATTCCACAGAGACTAAATATTTTTGTTGCGTTGAGTATTAGATTGTAGTGTTCTCGACTTTATCTAGACGATCGAAAGGTAAAGTGGACGATTAATGAAATGACATACAATAATCACAATAAATTAAAATGATTGAAAATATCCGAATGGAAGCGAATTGCAAGAGTTTAGAAAGGTAGATTCCAAGGCTAGGTTTCCGTTGATTACTAAATTTAGTCGGGATTGGTTTCAAAAGGTTCTAAGTGCGTTTCTAAAACGACGTCCCTCTCGAGATGCATTAAAACGTAGATTAAACAACTTATAACAACGTCTCCGTTTACTATAAATTATCTAACTCCAAAATGTTCATAAGATTTAGATATCATCATAGTTCATCACCGATTTCTCAATCTCGTAATTTACTACGTCAAATACTCGAAACCTATTAATGCCCTCTTCTCTCGAATTATGAGCAATTAAGTTAAACATGTAAAAACATTGATCAAGTGTCTAAACATGAATCAAACCAAGTATTTGATAAAGAAATCACACTAGATAAATATAATTATCAATCCCTCAAAATCATAGTAAATCAACGTACTCCCATGCCCGTATTTTAATGAGTTTAGCCGGACATGGAATTGAAAGGAAGATAGATAATCATCATGTTCATGCTAATAAAAACAACAAAATGAAGAAAAGATAGGAAGAAGATAAAACTCGTGGTGTGTCTTGATCGATCCGGTTGAAACCTTCAAATGTTCTTGAAGTGTTCTTCAAGAATTTCTTCAAAACCTCCTCTTTTTGGTATCAAAGTCACTTGATTTCTTGTTATTTTCTCTCTCTAATCTCCCTTATCTTGACATCTCCTCTATCCTACCCCATATATCCCTTTTATAAGGATAAAACATCCACTTTTTCCACAAAAATCTCTCAAAAATGTCAAAAGGAGATATTTCCACGAAAAGTGACACGGCCGTGTCAAATGACACGGCCGTGTCATAGTATGCTCAAAAGCCCAAAAACCTGCTGGACAGGGACTCGACCGTGTCAAATGACACGGCCGAGCAAATGACACTGGCCGTGTCAAATGACACGGCCCGTGTCATACTCGTCTGAATAAGCACGACAGGCCACAGAAGTGAGACCGGCCGTGTCAATATGGCACGGCCGGGATAATGACACGGCCGTGTCGATTGACACGGCCGGGCTCGTGTCGGCTCGTTTGACACCGTTTGACTCCGATCTCTCGTTTAGCATTGCTTGATATGTATTGGGGTTGGAGACTTCGTTCTTGCTTGATTTATGTCCATGAAGTACCTATAAAATCAATAAAAGCGTACCCAAGCGTGATCGAGTCCAATAAACATAATACGAGTATAAGCGACACGATTCTACACATTTTAGGATCTTAAAACCCGGAAAATCGATGTAAATATATGTGTAAAAATGAGTGTTATCAAAATCCCCCAAACACGAGCGTTGATCGTCGAGCAATGCACTTTAAAATAACCACTCTTAAGAGAACTCGTCCCTCAACATACCTCAAAGGATCATTTTGAAAATTTATCAATACGCCTCAAGAAATAAATAAGTCGAGTTCTATAAAGTATTCAAATCTCGGGGTGCTTCCTTAACATCATAGCTAATACTTGAATAATACGAACCTCGCGGTCAAGTGTATTCCCTCACTCTCAAAGTGTATAAAGGGATAAGTAACGCTCAAAACTCATTCAATGAAATAAGAATCCCCATAGGCTTGCCAATCGTCTACATCTCTACCACTAGTTGTGCATGCAAATTTGGTGAATCAAAAGGACTTTAATGGTTGTATTGTAGGCTTTTTGGTGGGTAGGATACATATGGCTTAAAGTGACTTTACTTGAGCAAATTAGAACATTATCTCCTCAATCACTTCGCTCAATTAGAAGCTCAATAATCCCTTAGGATTTTGTTTCTTCCAACCCCTTGATTTGAATATCATGGCACTAAGTAGTTTTGAAAGTGAAAATCACAACCTTATTCCTCCTTATTGCTTCATACATCTCGTTTCTTTTGTGTCCACCATTTTTTTTTTCATGTGGTGGACAACATCATCATTAAATCACACCAATCTTCTTTCAAATTTATTTTGATAAATCATTGCATTTCGAACCAACAATCTTCCCCGTCGCCTCCACATATCTTTTCATTCTTTTGCCAATTTGTTCTAAGTAGCTCAAGTATAGGGACAAAAGTTTATAATGGAACGGAAAGCTCATAATGTGGTTAACAAGAAATAGGCTTTAAGCTCAATCGGGCTAACTAGGGAAATAAAATTTTCGGGTTGGCCACAAGGTTTGAAAGGTTGTCAAATAAAAATTGCCTTAAATCATTTTCACTAATTTGCAAGCACACTTGTAGTTTCGAATAAGATACCAGGGCAAGTTCTAGAGTCTTAAAACATGAATGGAACACTCGACAATGAAACTTGCATATTTAATGATGCACGAAGGCTCAAAAGCTCACAAGTTAGATTTGTTCATATTTCCAAGAGATTAGGCTATTTATTCAATTTCACACCCTTTTGATTATTGTACAATTTTTCCTCTTCAAATTATCCTCGATTTGTATATCAAAATAACAAAATAAATCCCGAGGCATCCAAGACAAGAGTTCATTCTTTCGAGTTTCATCAAAGTTCATCATCATCAAAACACACCAAGTTCGAAATAACAATCCACACCAAAATCCAAGCAAATCTTCACACTAAAATTCGAAAAAAATAGAAACAAACAAATAATAAAATAAACAAACAGAACAAAAAAAAACGAACAATATAAGTCTATCTTGGCCCAATATCTCCCCCCAAACTTGAATTAAAGAATGTACACACGAAGGGGGTATAGTATTTAAGCAATAAAAACTTTGGGTCAAGAAATACTTACAACCGGTCATATTGATTGGGCGGAGGGAAGTGGCCTTGTTGGACATGCCACGTGTCACACCTGCTCAGATTTGCCAAAAATCGTCTGCCCACCTGACCCGACCGTGTCAAATGACACGGCCCATGTCATACTTGCCCAGAAACTCAAAAAACGTCTGGATGGCCAACCCGACCGTGTCGAATGACACGGCCCGTGTCGTACTAGCCTGGATAGTGCGCTTCTGGTCTCCAGATCTTTTTCCTGCGAATTGGACAACTGATTGAGCAAATTGAGTTCCTCATCTAGTATAAATATAAATAATATGTGTATAAGAATTAACAAAACTAACACGCACCATTGGGTTGCCTCCCAATTTGCGCTCAGTTTACCGTCTTGATAGGACGCAAGTGTTGGGTTGCCTCCCAACCGGCGCTAAATTTAACGTCTTGACCCAGACGCATGTTTCCTTCATCCCAGTTCATTCAACAAGCTCTTATAATCCAGTTTACGTGCAATTTTATCGGGAGGAGTCATCAAAAATACAACATTTTGACTATGCGTCCTAATCGTTAATTCTCCTCGATCAACATCAATTAATGCTCGTGCAGTGGCTAAGAACGGACGTCCAAGTATTACTAGACCATTTTGCTTCCCATCATCATCAAGCACTATAAAATCAACGGGGAAGGCGAACTTATCAATTTTTAAAATTACATCCTCCACAATTCCCTTTGGGTAAGCTAAAGATCGATCTATGAATTGTAAGCTCACTGGAGATGGTCTCAACTCTCCTAATCCAAGTGTCCTGCAAATAGACAAAGGCAATATATTGACACTTGAACCATGACCAACAAATACATTATTTAATGAACAACCCAAAATAGAGCAAGGAATTGAAAAACTCCCTGGATCCTTAAGCTTAGTCGGTAGGCGCTCCAATTCTTTTTTCTTTGACGCCATGTCTTGCACGAAAACCTCAAAATTTTTCTTCTCCTCGATATGTTCAATTTCGGATCGATCTTTCTCCTCATCAGCATTATTAGACAACACGATTGCATCTTCGTCTTCATTCTCCGATTCGATATCACTTCATTCATGGTGCACGAAAAATGGCATTGCATTGTGCTTTTGGATTTTCTTCGGTGTTGCTTGAAATTGGCCCTTTTGATGTTGGCTCCCCACAATCTTAGCCAATTGACCGATTTGCGTTCTAAGTTTCTCATTTGAGCTCCAACGGTGGTTGCTAATTGAGTGACATGATTTTCAATCCGATCAAGCTTTTCTTCATCTCGGGTAAACCGACTTTTTGTTTCCATCATAAAAGTAGCCAAAATATTCTCTAGATTAGAATTTGGCTTGGACTCTTCTATCACTTCACCATTCGACACTTTAAATCCCGTCGGTGGTTGTAACACATTTCTCGAAGTCCCGTAGCTAAGATTCTCGTGATTCTTATTTGAAGGATGATAAAACCCCGGATGAGGATTATTTCGATAGTTATTGAAATTATGGTTATTGATATAATGAGCTTCCTCCAACGGGTCCGGTGGTGGTGCACTTCCTTTTGGATTTATTTTTTCATTTGCATTCTTCGTCAGAATTCCCAAATGATTGGTCAAAATCGACATTTGTGCAGTTAAAGCCTTTATAGGATCCGAGTCTGAAACTTCAGCCACTCTACGATTATTACTCCTCTCGGTAGGCCATTGATAGCTATTCATGGCCATCTCCTCGATCAATTCATAAGCTTCCTCTGCACTTTTAGCTAGCAAAGCTCCTCCGGCCGAAGCGTCAACAAGATTTCTCGTCTCTCCGGCCAACCCATTATAAAAGAAACACATTTGTTGGTCTTAGGAAACCCATGACGAGGACATCGTCTTAACAAATCCTTGAAGCGTTCCCACGCCTCATATAACATCTCTGAATCCATTTGTCGGAATTGCATTATTTCGCTTTTCAATCTCATGGTCTTGTTGGCGGGAAGAATTTGAAAAGAAACTTTTCACCCAACTCGTCCCATGTACTTATGCTCCCAAGCAAGAGTTCCAAGCCAACTACGAGCCTTTTCTCTCAAGGAAAACGGAAATAGCTTCAATCTTATTGCATCGTTTGGCACCCCATTCATTTTAATGGTATCACAAATTTGAATAAAATGGAATAAATGGGCGTGCGGATCTTCTGTGGCAAATCCCCCAAACTGATTTTGTTGAACCATCGATATTAATGAAGGTTTCAACTCAAAATTGAGGGCGTTGATAGGAATATGAGAAATTCCCCCATAATTTTGGTCAAGCCTCGGCCGAAATCCATCCCGAATCGATTGAATTCGGACTACGGGCTGCTCAGCCCGTACGCCTTCATTGTTTGGATTGTGGGCTATTGCATTATCATTGCCCATGTCGGCAATTACGTCTCCCGCTCTTTCCATTTCGTCAGATAGATCCCTTCGTAATTTCCGTGTAGCAACACTTGTTCTTCGAGCAAATGCCTCTACTTCGGGAATAAAGTTTTCCAAAGGTTCTCGAGAGGAGCGGGTGTTCATGTACGTCCTGTAACACGGCCAAAACAACACGGAAGTAACAAAATAAAATAAAACAGAAAAATATGTCTAAAGTAAGACCGGAAACACTTATCGTAATATCAATACAAACAAAAATAAATTAGTCCCCGGCAACGGCGCCAAAAACTTGTTCGCTATTTTTTTTAAACAATCCGCAAGTGTACGAAAAATATGTAGAAAGCGGCGAGCAATGTCGTATTCCACAGAGACTAAATATTTTTGTTGTGTTGAGTATTAGATTGTAGTGTTCTCGACTTTATCTAGACGATCGAAAGGTAAAGTGGACGATTAATGAAATGACATACAATAATCACAATAAATTAAAATGATTGAAAATATCCGAATGGAAGCGAATTGCAAGAGTTTAGAAAGGTAGATTCCAAGGCTAGGTTTCCGTTGATTACTAAATTTAGTCGGGATTGGTTTCAAAAGGTTCTAAGTGCGTTTCTAAAGCAGCGATCACGACAATATTTTAAAGTCCCTCTCGAGATGCATTAAAACGTAGATTAAACAACTTATAACAACGTCTCCGTTTACTATAAATTATCTAACTCCAAAATGTTCATAAGATTTAGATATCATCATAGTTCATCACCGATTTCTCAATCTCGTAATTTACTACGTCAAATACTCGAAACCTATTAATGCCCTCTTCTCTCGAATTATGAGCAATTAAGTTAAACATGTAAAAACATTGATCAAGTGTCTAAACATGAATCAAACCAAGTATTTGATAAAGAAATCACACTAGATAAATATAATTATCAATCCCTCAAAATCATAGTAAATCAACGTACTCCCATGCCCGGAATCCAAAGAGTTTAGTCGGACATGGAATTGAAAGGAAGATAGATAATCATCATGTTCATGCTAATAAAAACAACAAAATGAAGAAAAGATAGGAAGAAGATAAAACTCGTGGTGTGTCTTGATCGATCCCGGTTGAAACCTTCAAATATTCTTGAAGTGTTCTTCAAGAATTTCTTCAAAACCTCCTCTTTTTGGTATCAAAGTCATTTGATTTCTTGTTATTTTCTCTCTCTAATCTCCCTTATCTTCAGCATCTCCTCTATCCTACCCCATATATCCCTTTTATAAGGATAAAACATCCACTTTTTCCACAAAAATATCTCTAAAATGTCAAAAGGAGATATTTCCACGAAAAGTGACACGGCCGTGTCAAATGACACGGCCGTGTCATAGTATGCTCAAAAGCCCAAAAACCTGGGACGAGGGGACTCGGCCGTGTCAAATGACACGGCCGAGCAAATGACTGGCCGTGTCAAATGACACGCGGCCGTGTCATACTCGTCTGGATAAGCACGACAGCCACGGAAGTGAGACGGCCGTGTCAATATGGCACGGCCGGGATAATGACACGGCCCGTGTCGATTGACACGGCCGGGCTCGTGTCGGCTCGTTTTGACACCGTTTTGACTCCGATCTCTCGTTTCCGCATTGCTTGATATGTATTGGGGTTGGAGACTTCGTTCTTGCTTGATTTATGTCCATGAAGTACCTATAAAATCAATAAAACGTACCCAAGCGTGATCGAGTCCAATAAACATAATACGAGTATAAACGACACAGTTCTACACATTTTAGGATCTTAAAACCCAGAAAATCGATGTAAATATATGTGTAAAAATGAGTGTTATCAACTATCATCTTAAAATTAATAAGAAAAGATTTGTCTCAATCTCCTCTTCTCCTTCTCTTTCTCTCCCTCACGTCTTCTCTCCCTACTCCTCGGCCGATCGGCCTTTCTTCTCCCGGTTACCTCCGCCGTTAGACTTGATACTATTGGTATCAATTGGTGCTTTCATATCGGACTTCACGTAAGCATGTCAAAAAACGTAGAGGAGACGGCGACTGTCACCACCACTGAGCCCGACATACACGACCTCCTTCGACAATTGACGATGGCCGTTCAAGCAACACAACAAGAAATCCGGAAGAATCGACAGGAACAAGACGTTCAACGGGCTTGGACGGATCAGATTTTTCACATCCTCGGCAACCGCCATATTGCCGACGACAACCCTAACGCCGAGCAGCGCAACCCAACGTCGCCGAGACAACCACCACCACTACTACCGCTTCCGACAACCACCACACAAGCACAGGAACGCCGCGGCGCCATGCATGACCAGCCGCGGCACGACAACCAGCCACGAATCCGAGTTGACGCCCCTCGTTTCAACGGGTCCGATCCAGTAGGATGGATATATAAGGTACAATGCTATTTCGACTATTTTCGTACGGCAGCGATGGAACGACTTCAACTTGTAGGTTTATTGTTTGATCACCCAGCCTCAGATTGGTTTCGTTATCAGAAACGAAATAATTGTTTTCAAACTTGGGAGGAATTTTTAGATGCCGTAAAGCAGAGATTCGATCCACATCATTATGAGGACTACGTCGTTCGACTGGCCAAATTGCAGCAAAAGACAACGGTTATCGACTACCAAACGGAATTTGAATCATTACTTAATAAAATTGAGGGGTTGTCAGAAACTACATTGATTTCTCTGCTTAAGCGGGGTTGAAACAACCCGTCCAGCGCGAACTCAATCTGCATAACCCGACCACCTTATCACAAGCCTTCGCCTTGGCTCGGGAACTCGCCTCATCTTTTGTGACACGTTTTTCAGTAATGCGAACCCGCGCCGTTGGAGCTTCAACGGTTTCCGACCCGGAAGTACGACCAATTCGACCACTACACCTGCGTCGGCCAGCCCCACGGCTAACACGAACACGGCTCAAGGTGCAAGGAATAACTTATCAGCTTTGCCTATTAAACGGCTTTCATTCGCCGAACGAGAGGAACGAACTAAGAAAGGATTGTGTTGGAATTGTGACGAACAATATGCTCCAGGCCATCGTTGTAAACATCGTTTCTTAGCCTTGTTAGGCAATGATGACACCGACGAGGAGGACTCGACGGAAAATATACAAGACGAGTTGATTGTTACAGGGGATATCTCTAGCATTCATTCGATGGAAGGATTCGTGAATCCTAAATCTCTAAAGATTTCCGGATCTATTAATGATCTCACAGTGCAGGTTCTTATTGACGGCGGGAGTACACACAACTTTGTACATCCCACAGTTGCTGAACGATTACATCTCCCTCTATCTAAAGTGACATTGTTTCGAGTACATGTTGGAAACGGTGAGTATATGTTGTGCACTCAGCAGTATGCGTCGACACCAGTGGGCCTTCAAGGACACATATTTCCGATTGATCTATTTGTGCTCGCGGTACACGGACCGCAGATTGTTCTTGGAGTTCAGTGGCTCCGAACGCTAGGCAAGGTATCTCATGATTACGCCCAGCTCACCATGGAATTCTTATGGCACAGAAAATCTATATTTTTGCAAGGAGACTGTCATACTCTGAAACGGATCTCATTGAACACTCTACAGTCCTTGTATGCCGCGGATACGATCGCCGAATGTTTCGAAATCTGCCCCATTTTAACTGAGCCATTACCTATGTCATCTCCGCCTAAAGTTGTTGAATTTCCCGAGGACATTCATCCTCTTATTCGGGAACTGCTCCAATTACACGAGGAGGTTTTCACGTTGCCAGTCGGGTTACCACCACAGAGGACTTGGGATCATCGAATCCACTTGCATCACGGGTCCAAACCGATTAACGTTCGGCCCTATCGCTACCCCTATTTTCAGAAATCCGAGATTGAACGCCAGGTGCACGACATGTTACAGCAGGGCTTGATTTGACATAGCACTAGCCCTTTCTCGTCTCCGGCTCTCCTGGTCAAAAAGAAAGATTGAAGCTTTCAGATTTGTGTGGATTACCGGGCACTAAATGCGACTACAGTAGCTGATAAATTTCCTATTCCCACAGCAGATGAGATATTTGATGAACTTGGCCACGCTCTATTTTTTACAAAATTGGACCTACGATCAGGCTATCACCAGATCCGAATGCACACATCAGACATCTTCAAGACAGCATTCTGTACACATGATGGTCACTTTGAGTTCCTCGTTATGCCATTTGGTTTGACCAATGCACCTTTCACCTTTCAGGCCGCCATGAATAATATTTTCTCAGATTATTTATGGGAATTTGTTATCGTATTTTTCGACGACATTCTAGTCTACAGCTCTTCATTGGACCGCCACGTTCGTCACCTTGATCTTGTCCTTCAGATACTACGGGACAACCATTTTTTTGTCAAGAGCTCGAAGTGTTCCTTCGGCACAACTAAAGTTGAATACTTGGATAAATCAGCAATGATAGAAATAACTCTCTTTCGGTAATTCAGAATAACTCCATAACGGTTGAGCCAATCGTATCCGAGAATTAAATCGTCACCGTAGATGTCAACTACAATAAGATTCGATAGCCAATCTCTCCCTCCTATAGACACTGGAAAATCCCTAGCTTCTAGGGTTCCCACAATTTTCTCTCCGCTCGGTAAACCCACAACATAAGGTTCACAATTATACAAGCACGAGATTTTCAAACGATTAACACAGTTCAAAGATATAAAAGAATGTGTAGCTCCCGAATCGAACAAGACACTAACTGGTTGCAAAAGGATGTGAATCGTACTTGATGCAACAGCTGTGTTTTGATCATCCTTCTTCATCTCGTAAATACGTGGAGGAACGGACCCAGCGCTGGATGCCTCTCTTTTCCCAACATTCTGCTGCGGGAAACCGCTCTGCTGCGTCTGGTTTACACTAGTGTCCTTCGGAACCGGTACAGGAGTGCGAGTGCCAAAAGATCTAGTCGCATTCCCACAAAATGTTGCGCGATGTCCTTCCTGTCCACACTTGAAGCAGTCACGCGGTAGCGAAAGCGATCACGTCGAATATGCCCGCTTTGCCACAGTTATAACATTTCTTCCCTAAATGCAAGCGATTGGTGTTGCCGGAACTTCTTTCCTCCTCGAGAAGGATGCGGAGGCCTCTGGATGAATGAAAAGAGGACTGGCCCCTGCGAGGCCCACTACTCTTATTCTCCGTGAAGTTGCCACCACTTTACGCTTCTTTGCTTCCGTCGATTTCTCTCTTGCCTCCTTCATATCATAGGCCAACGTCTTGTCACGATCATCACGCAAATTGGTACATTCAAATCCGGATATATATTCTTGAATTTCTTCATTCGCATGTCAAAATGGAAAATCCTCTCGCCTCGGTCTGACCAAGTCGCGCACATAAGTCATTTGGTGATTAAAAGTCTTAATCACGTCCGTCACTGAATCTTGAATTTTGTGGTGAGAAAAACTCCCGAACTCGGGCCTCTCTAGCAGGCGAGGACAATCTGCTCTTCCATCATTAATTTGAATTCCGTCCGATCAACATTATGCTCCTCACGGTCGAATGGCCTCCCACCGATCAGCCTCCTGTCGGAAAGGTCTTGGGCGGCCAGGAACCTTTACATCGTTGGGACGATTAATCCACTGCAAAAATATTCTCTAATTCCTTCAACCGGTGATCCCAAGAAGCGTCTCGGCCAAGCCGTCAAATTTCGGAGGATGCAATTTGATCACCTCGGTAAGCCATTTATCTCCCGATTATCCACGTTATCTTTGTTGTCCCATCGCGTCGCATGCGATCCACAACTTGAGCAAGCTGGTTTATCTGGCAACCACTCTTGAAGCACTCCGCACGTTAAGATCTGCATTATTATTTCTTTGATCCTGTTGTCCCGGAATGGGAATCCGTTCGGCTAGCGGTTATTTCTGGGGTAGACACCGAATCTTCTTGTCTCGCGTTTCCACGTCCGCGTCCACGACCGCGTCCGCGTCCACGACCTCCTCTCAACATACTGTAAACACAAATACTCAATATCGAGGGCAAACTTTCTAAAATTACATCCATCAATGTTCACAAAACATGAATTAAATAAAACGGTAGTATTTGAGATTTAGGAAACTTACAACCACGGTCCACATGATGATCTTTGGCTCGGCGATGATGTTCTGACGACCAATAATCAAATAACGTAAACAGACCCAACTAACCCGACTGCCAAGATATCCATGAACCTGGCTCCGATACCATATTCTGTAACACCCCGAGATATTCGAAATAATTACAGCGCCGTAAACCCCTTTAAGTAAGGATTTACAAGGTTAATTTAAAACAAATGTAAATATAATCCAATCGTACAACTGAAGTTTAAAATACAGATTTGATTCAACCGATCAAAGGAGTTAACTTATACAACCATATCGAAATGACATTATTAAAACAGACGTACTCGAGTACTAAATGAACCAAGAAGACAAATCACAATAACAATAAACATCAACCACATCACTGAGCCATTTCATCATCCTGTCGATCGTGGTTGCTTCCCTCCTCGGCTACGAACATCAAAACAATGTCCACCCCAGAAATTAGCAAAACAATCTTAGTACAAGTATCATAACACATAAATCATCGGTCAACATAAAACATGCAACGGACTTCCGTCAGGAATCAACGATGCGAATCCTCACGATTCCATCAACACAGTACAGGGTAATCCAGCGATCCAGCGCCCTTGGTATAGATCCCCATGATGATCCCGTCGGACCAACGCATGGTGGAAAACCCGTCCAGCGATCCAGCGCCCTCAGCATAGATCCCCATGATGATCCCGTCGGACCAACGCATGGTGGACATTCGATCCAGCGCCCTCAGCATAGATCCTCATGATCCCCTTGGATCATTTATACCATAAATCAATCAATTATGCATACATATATGCATTTCAATATGTTCATCAATACGAACAATTAACAACGAATACCACGAGAAATTACAGAAATACATCTCATATTCGACAACATGAACAAAACCATAAGCATGATCAAAGTTTTTAATATAAATCGAACTCGACATATGATACTTGCCTCGAAAATGGCAAGAATGGAAATAGTCCAACAAATGACACGCGTCCGTATGCCACCGTCCCTCGATTGTCCCTTATGCAAGGCTCGGACCTAAGAAATAATAAAGAATTCCTCTCAAGTCGTACGAACGTCTAATAATCCGGTTTACGACCGCAAGCTCTAAAAATGAATTCTGCCTGAACTACTTAGCGCGCGCTACGTACTATACGTAACGTGTGCTAAGTCTGCCCGTTAACGTACGCAAATGACCAGGTTTAGCGTGCGCTATTATCTTGTGATCTTCTCACGAGCAATCGCCTGCCTCATGATATAACGTGCGTTACGTATCAACGTAGCGCCACGTTACTCGTTCGATAAGCGCACGTTAATATATACATCTTAGCGTGCGCTAATCGTGCATGGCGATCCTCTGGGTAAAACTTGAGCTAAAGGTGATGAAAACTCATGAAATCCTCAGTGTTAATACATACCAACTCCGTGCATATCATGCTCATACGGTTTATGAAAGATCTTTATGGATTAAATGACTACGAGACACAAGGATACGTATCATCATTACTACACCATAATTCATCTTAATCTTCAAGAAAATATTCTAAGTTCCGTTCATTCCAAGTCCCAAAACATATGATTCCTTACGTAAAACATACGAGCTAGGTAATCTTCATATACTGGTCATGATCGGTTTTGAAGATACATAATATGCTTAGGAGTCCACATACTAAAAAGGTTCAATGGATCATACGATGAATAAGTGCCGAAACGTCGAAAATATCCTTCTAACACATGATGCTCGACTATTAACGAATCTAACTGACTAGATAAACATGATCAAACGTCCTTTAGAACACTACTAATATTGGTGAAGAATCACCTACCTCAAAGTAGTGAAGAACAAGGAGGAAATCGAAGCAATCCAACGTCGAAGGCTTGAACACCAATCCTCAATGATCTACAATCTTCAACACGAGCTAGGATGCTGATATGAAGTGTTTAGGATGTAGAGAGTAATACTCTAAGTATAAGGATTCGGATGTGGGAAGAGAAAAGACTGAAAATACGAAAAGGATGTTGTCCTATTTATAGAAAATGGTTATTAGCGCGCGCTAGTCCATACTCGTAGCGTGCGCTAACGGCTTACTGACTTCACTATACTCAGCACTTAGCGTGCGCTATCCTCATCTCAGTAGCGTGCGCTAAGGCGTTGACTTGGCTTTTCTCGAAAGCCGTCCAGGTTCATCCCGACACAATCCGACCAAGATCCCCGGCCTGATCTCACCTACCACACGTCTCAATCATATTGACCACGTATAGCGTGCGCTAAGGTTTCTTTGTAGCGTGCGCTATGGATCCATGTTAGCGTACGCTACACATAGACGATAGCGTGCGCTACATGCGCAGAATCACAATTTGTAAATCACATTCATGAAATCATACGCTCAACAACACCGGACTATGAGACACGGAGAATAATACTCAGATTAAAGTGCAACAATTACAATATCACAAGTTCCAAATACATATCAGAAATCTCGGGTATTACAGACAGGGTATTACCGGAAGTTTATTCGTAATTACGCCTTGATAGTAGCTCCTCTAACAGCTCTCCTGCAGAAAGACAAGTTTACATGGACCGAGTTCGCCGACAACGCTTTTAACCGGCTGAAAACGACTATGATGACACCGCCTATTTTACAGTTGCCGAATTTTGCAAAGGAATTCGTTGTTGAGACCGATGCTGCTGATGAAGGAATTGGGGCCGTGTTGTTACAGGAGGAACGCCCGCTTTCTTTCTTCAGCAAAACACTAGGCATACGCCGTCGAGGTACATCTGCATATCATCGCGAGTTATTTGCTATAGTTTCCGCGGTCCAGAAGTGGAGACAATATCTTTTGGGCAGAGAATTCCTCATTCGGACGGATCAGAAAAGTTTAAAGGAGCTTCTTAACACAGGTTATTCAAACCCCCGACCAACAGTTTTTTATTCGCAAGCTTATGGGATATAAATTTCGGATTGAATATAAGACGGGTGCCAATAACAAAGTGGCCGATGCACTTTCTCGCTGCATGATCGGCAATGAACCAACTTCGTCACATTTCTTCGCCTTGTCTGAACCTATGCCCGAATTGTTGCATAGGGTACACCGAGAAAATTCGACTTTGCCGGACTTAGTGGCATGGCATGCTGCCGCGGCAAAGGGAGATCTCCCGACTCCATTCCGTGTTCACGATGGCACCCTCTATTACGACCATCGGCTTGTTTTAGGCAAGGAATCGTCTCTTAAGGCCGAAGTTCATACCGAGTTTCATGCGTCGCCGAGCGCCGGACACCCGAGTGTCGACCGCACTTTTCGCCGAGTAGCAGCAGTATTTTTTTGGCAAGGGATGCGCCGAGACGTCAAACAATTTGTTGATTCTTGCCTTATTTGTCAGTCGACTAAATACAACACCAAGAAACCAGCTGGGCTTTTACAACCGCTACCGATTCCGCAGCAGGTGTGGGATGAGGTCTCTATGGATTTTATTACCGGTCTTTCGTCTTCCCGCGGTTATACGACTATCTTAGTGGTCATCGATCGCCTTTCGAAGTACACCCACTTTGGCGCTTTGGGCACGCATTTTGACGCCATTAAGGTCGTCACTTTATTTGTGGATATGGTTGTCAAACACCACGGAATTCCGGCTTCTATCTTATCCGACAGAGATGCTATTTTTACTAGTTCATTTTGGAAAGAACTACATCGTTTAAGCGAAACAACATTGCGCCGTAGCACCGCCTACCATCCTCAGACGGACGATCAGACAGAAGTTAAGAACCGCGGGCTCGAACAATATCTCAGGGCGTTCACTCAAGGTTGTCCTAAACATTGGTTTGATTTTCTTCCGTTGGCGGAACTAGCACTCAATTGTACATTTCATGAGGGTTTGCAAATGTCACCCTTTAAAGCACTCTATGGCCGAGAAGCACCACCTATACTTCGGACAACAAAACCCTCTGGTACTCCATCGCAGGCCCTTGCAACGCTCCAAGAACGGGAAGAAGTTTTGGAGTTAATACGGGGAAACCTACGTAAGATGCAGCAGCGTATGGCCGCACAAGCTAATTCTCACAGGTGCGATATTGAATTCCAGGTCGGTGACATGGTGCAGTTGAAGCTCCAACCTTATCGACAACACTCGGTGGCCAAACCACTCGCGGCCAAACTAGCCCGTTGATTTTATGGGCCGTTTAAGATCCTTGAGCGAATCGGAGCTATCGCGTATCGCCTCGAATTACCGAATAAAGCTCGCATTCACAATGTCTGTCACGTTTCGTTACTTCGACCGTTCGTTGATGCCAACTCGGGTCCCGTTCAAGCAGTGTTTCCGACCGAGTTCGTGCACGACAGATCGCTTTCCCACCCCGTACGTGCCATTGCCGAATGTCATATCTTATTGGATGGAAAACCTCGAACTGAATGGCTCGTTTGGGAGGATGGCTCGCCAAACGACATTTCTTGGGAAGCTATTGATCATCTTCAGAAATCATTTCTGGATTTACGCCTAGAGGACAAGCCGAACGTCAACGGGGGAGAGATTGATACGAATCAGATCGAGCCGCCGGCTAGAAATTCAAGACCAATTCGGAAACGTCGTCGACCTAATCGTTTGAAGGATTATTATTAATTAGTAATTAGGATCATCTTAGTAGTTGCCAATATTTAAATGTATTTTTTTAAAGAGTTTAATACTCCTTCATGAGTTTTCTTTTCGGTTCTTTCCCATGACGCTTTTATTGAACCGACAGGACTAGCTATAAATATGGCAAACTATCATCTTAAAATTAACAAGAAACCCTAATCTCCTCTTCTCCTTCTCTTTCTCTCCCTCACAACTTCTCTCCCTACTCCTCGGCCGATCGGCCTTTCTTCTCCCGATTACCTCCACCGTTAAATTGTTTGGTGTGGGGTGCCTGATGAACCTTATTCAGGCCATGACTTTGGTCATTTGGGTGTGGTGCTTCGTCATTGCCGTTTTCTCATTTGTGGGTTCGGATGAGTATGTCTCATATTAGTTCTCGGTCCGGTTTGGTTCAGCGATTTACAGGCAGATTGTCAGCATGGAAGGCAAAGACCCTTTCCATTGTGGGCCGGCTTACTTTGTTGAAGACGGTCCTTGGGTCGGTGGGGATGTATTTCATGTCTATGTTCCCAGTCCCGATTACGGTCCTTAATTCATTGGAGTGCCTCAAGCCTCGTTTCTTCCAGGGAGCTAACTTAGGGGAGAGACGGATGCACAGAGTGCGTTAGGATAGAATTTTAATATGTATTATCTCTAAAAATTTCTAGAAAAATAAGTTAGTATTTTTAAATGCAATTACATCTGTATAATTTTTGTAAATTTTTATTATTATATTAAGTTATAAAAAACTATCTAATTAATGTTTTGTGAAAATCTCAAATTAAAAAATCTGAGTTAGGCCTCAAAAACAACAAAGTCCAAACAGCTTTGACTACAAAAAATCAAAAATAAAAGAAAATGATTGGAACAAATTTTCAAAATTAAAATCCCAAATAAAACTTATTTTCTTGAATTCAGTCTTCACAGCCTTACAGAAAAGGCCCGAAACAAATGGAGATAAAAAAGAATAAAAAAAAAATTGAAGATAAATAGAGAGATTTATATATTTTCAAAACACAGAGCTCTTTGGGTGTAAAACTGACCCTCCTCAATATATATATAAAATAGAAATAAAATTAATTAATTGAGGAAGCTCAGACACGCATAAACAAGTCTTCACAAATATTCAATACTCTCTCAGCATCGAGAAATGAATTCAGTCTTCATAGCCTTACAGAAAACAACCCAAAAAATTGGAGAGAAAAAAGAATTAAAAAAAAGAAATTGAAAGATAAATACAGAGATCTGTATATTTTGATAACACAGAGCTCTTTCCCTTTTAAGATTAGGGTTAGCGCCTCGGAGCTCTTTCCCTTTTAAACATTAGGGTTAGCGCCTACGGCGCTATTATTTATGGACATTAGAGCTACTGGGCTGATTTATTATTGAGGCCCACTTACATTATGGTTCCAACATTAAGGCCCTCCCAATCATGTGGGTCTAGTTGAAGCTTAGGAATACACATTTGTCCAATTTAAGAATAAATGCTATACCCACAAAAATGGTGTAATGTTATGCTTGGAAATGTTGAATTTTGATTTTTCTCTCCTTTCATTTTCAATATATCTTATCTATTATTTTATTATATCTCTTAACCTCACCATCAACATAACAAATCAATAATTTACTCAAATATTACGCAATCAATCAATAATTAAATACAATTTATGCAACATACGGATACATCATGCCTCGCATATGCAATGGCAAAAGCTTGTTTGCTAGTTCCATCATTATGGAAGAGCTCGTCACATTCATAAAAATGTAAGTTATTAATACCATTTTACTAAAAAAAAACTAAAACGTCCTCAAACAAAATATTGATAGACTTTCCTTTTTTACCTTTTAGTGTGATATCAAAAAATTATACTCTAATTAATAAGGATAAATTAATTATTACTTTTATGATTTGGTATTATCTTGCACATCCTTATTTATTCAAACAAATTTCAAAGTAAACATCGGGATGTAATTTGAACACGGATTTAATTATTCAAATAGTAAATATTATAATATATTTAAAAAAAAATTGTCTAAATGTAAATTGTTTACATGAAAAAATATCTAAAAAGGATATGCAAGATCGAAAATATTGTATAAAACATTTATCGATGGATGGATCAGAGAATCTGGCTTGGATTTTCCCACCAGTAGGCAGGAAAAAAACAATAATTGCGCACAGTAATTTCAGCTTCGAATCATCTGGGGAAATATTCATCACTTCCATCCAACCAACAATTTTTACTATCACAATAAATTCTTAAAATATCAGATTTTATGATAATAATATAGTATTAATGTAAAAAAAAAAAATCCCTAAATGGAAAAAAAATCGCATTGCTCGATTTATAGATGGGATCTATGGGGCAGTAAGAATAAAATCCTCAAAAATTAACAGCGAAGTTGAAAATCGCTTGGCCTTACAAATATAATAATTATTTATCAAATGTTGGATGATAATAAAAAAAATAGGTCAGAAGTAGCTGGTTGTAAATATCATGTAATGAACTCATTGGGAATCCGTCTGATTTATTTCTTCATCCCTAATAATAATAATTATTATTATTATTAAAATTAAAAATATTTTTTCAGATCCATTGATCTACAAATAAATTAACGAAATAGAACGAAAAAAAAATAGGTACGGGAAGGGTGGCTCAGACATCCAAGGAAGGATATGAACAGCATAAGCTCTCAAGCCTGGCGAAGGCGAAAGCTATTAGGCGGCCACTGCGAATGTTCTTGAGAAACAAGCCTTAGAGTTTATCATCATCGCCACCGACCAACCATACATACTAAGTATATCACCATTCAATTATTATCAAAATTAATGAAAAATAAAAAGGGAAAAAAAAGAGGGGGGAGAAGAATAGGGATGATGGGAAGATGGGAAGGGGAGGGGAGAGAGAAAGAGGAGGGATGATGGAATGATGTCGATTGAAAACTTCACAGCACCTATTTATAAATTTAGATTAGGGTTTTCAGGGTTTTTCTCATTAGTTAGGGTTTTGAAGGAGATCGACGGCGGAAAATAAAGAATACCCGCGCTCCACACCACAGCCCGAGTTTCCGGGCCGAATTAAAAAGGCTAGGCGGGCCGTCAATAATATGATATCTAGACCAACAAGTGTTTCGAAATTTTCTGGTTTATCCGGTTAAAATTGTTATTTTTAAATAATTTTTTTTGTGAATTAAAATTTAAATTGTATTTTTTATTTAAAAAAATAAAATTTAAAAAATGATAAATTTAACTACCCGGTCAAAGCAACTAAAAATGTGTGTAAAAAGACAAACGAAATCTAAAGAAAAATGGAGGGAGTAATAAACAACGTCCTTATTTATTAATCACCTACTTTAAAAAATTATATTTTTATCTTATTTATATTTACTTGATATTTCTCATTTTTATTTCTTCCACCCAAAACAATCAAACATCACGGAATCATTTCTCTGTCATTAAAGAAAATTGGTGCAAAACCGGTGATAGATTCAGCACAGTTGATAAACAGAGGTCATTCAAGGCTAGGGGACCTAGTCCTCCCAGTTTCCCTCGAATGCTTAGGGAAATAAGGGTCCCTGCTTCCGCTGCGACTCTGTGGCTCTGAAAGACCTGGGGTGGTGCATCCATATCCTTTCTATTCACTAAAACCCTGGAGAATTTCCTCTGCCCAGACTCAGGGCTGCGGCTTCTTGAACCATATGGTGATCGTGAACGTGAGTACGATCTCTCTCTACTGTACCTTCTCTCAAGGGGGGATACAGACCTGCATCAGAGAGTAGGCAAACACACCTTTAACTTTCACCAATCTCATCAGAAGCAAAAAAAAAAAATTGGAAAAAAAAAAAAAAAAGAATCCAACAGAAAAAAACCTTAAATATGCAATTCTTTCATTTGCATACATTAATATTAACAAAAATGAAACACAAAAATGAAACACAAAAATGAGCCGAAGAACAATTTAAAGCAACAAAAGAAGGAATATTGTTGGTCAAACTATATATAGACTTACAGATATTAGCTAAGAGAAACAATTATTACTATCAATTGATTCGATTGGTCAATTCAGTTCGATTCGATTGATTCGGTCGATTCGATTGATTCATTGATCAAAAAACGAGGCGCTTATAAAGTTGGGGAACTGTCAAATTTGCAAAAAATCGGACAAGGGTGGAGGTGAAATGAAAGAAGATTGATGTCTATAAATAGAGTTGTATACATCTTATCCATGAAACATTACGTACGTTAGCCTTCTAACGTACGTTAACCACAAATCCTTTACGTACGCTATCATCTGACGTAGTTCACTGTCTCATTTTCCATCCTCCATAACATTACGTTAACATACCCTTACTGTCACACCCCCTAGATTTTTTACTATCAGATACTGGATATTAAAAATATCCTTATTATATATTACAACACAGCGAAAAACTTAAAACCTTTAAGAGGAAACTCTTTTTACACACCAAAAGTCACTTTTACACATCAGCCGACTATTATATTACAACCAAAAGAAAACATCGGTTGTATAGGTTTATAAGCAAACTTAGACTTAACACACACAGAGAACACTCCACAGGTCTGGTGTTCATATACAACGGCTCGTTGGCGTAGAGAAACGTCCCGGACATCAACCTATGCCTAATACCCCGAATTATTACCTGTATCACATGAATTCAACTAAACAGTCCCTTACCAGTAGCCCGCGATGTACATAACCAAAATAATTTGTTCTGATCACCTTTAGAACGCCTCTACGATGATCAATGCATGTGACAGCAACCTCCAATGCTATGATATGATCATATGCATCATGATATTACCACATGTATATATGCTCTATGGGGCGCATCACACAATAAAAATAGAGCAATATGTTATCCACATATAGACAAGGTACGAACAATATCCAAAACAACAATCATTAACACATATTTCAGACAAATGCTCTTGTGATACAGTTTTGAAATCAGTTACTGCTTACCTTATTCGGGTGATACCTTTGCTTTTATATCAATAAGAGTTGGTTGTGATGATATGTCTTCAAATCCTGTTTCAAGGAGTGCCTTTAAAGAATCTATATGGTATACACAAGGTTTAACTCACTGCGTATCCGAAGGGTTTTACCAATTTCACATAATCAGTATTCTACAAATTTTATGTGCGCATTTCGTTATATACGAGCATAATACTCTATCCTTTTTGCACTCTCAACTCATTATGAAGCCTATTACTTTCTGTTCATATTGTTAGATAAACTCTTATAGGCCATAATTCTAGGATTTTACAACAAGACAATGGTTTAGGGGAATTTATCAAGATCTTGAAATCACTGAATTTGTCTCGCGTATATCCACTTAATTATAAGTCGTATTTGCATGAATTTTTTATATAGTATACCTAATATACTTAAGAACGTGTATATATCAACCTCTGCCCCTGAATCACACGAATTCAATACTATCCACACATATTTTCAAAAGGTAGCAGAATTGATTCTTTTGTTGTCTTAGTGAGTTTTAAGCCCTATAAATCCACCTTAAACACAAGTTTAGGCCATGTATGAGTTCTAAACACCAGTTGAACGTATATAAGCACCTAAACCAGCTCTCACAACTTCATATCATACAAGAACCATAGCTAGAACAAGAGTAAAACAAAGATAACTCACCTTGATTGTCAACTGACTTGAGGTGTTGATGTTTTTATGATTTCTCCTAAATTTTTTTGATGAATTTTCGAAGTGTGGGGCTTATAGATCGAGTTCAGAGTGTCTAGAAGAGTTTAGAGTCTGTTTTCTCCCTTATCTAAGTGGAAGAGTCAGTTTATAAGGGTGAATGTACTAAAATACCCCTCAATGGCCTCGAGAAGTCAGGTTTAGAAGAATGGACCGGTTGAAGTTGTTATAATCCGGTTCTTGGATGTTTTAAACCGGTTCTTAGTAGGGATTGATCATGTTTAGGGTATGGATGTATGGTCCAAGATTTTTGATAAAGTTTAATATGTATTTTTATTGTTTAAACTCAGCTACTTTTGCGAATACCTTCGAAAGTGGTAGAAAATGAGTTTGTTGTTATCCTTATGAAATTTTTTATAATTAACCCTAGAAAATAAGAGTCCGAGTACTCACTTAGAAATATGACATTATTGTACAATGAACTAAATGACAAATTCCATTCTACCCGACCGCATTTGGGACGAATAAGATACTTACAAATCGAATGACTTAACAAATTTTATCACTGAGACCTTGAATTTCATCATTGATGGTATTCACAAGTATCAAGATGCTTGACACGTGTTATCAGAATAAGAAATGGTTATTTACTTGAATCATCAATCCAAATTGACTCAGCATACCCGCCGACTAAAACCCCGAGACCAATCGATAGACACATCACTGATATTATTTACTACTTATAGGCTTACCACTTGTACTTGGGGTTAGGTTCAGATGCTTAGCCACTTCAATACTGTTAAATTAACTATCAAATAATGTGAATCATGAAATGTCAGAATAATACTTGATAACAAGTAATGCATGAATCATATTATTCAAATAATAGTAGTTTCATGTCACACTGTCACATTTTTATACGATTAAGCATGAAGTCTTGCATGTTTTAAGATTAATATGCCATTATTGACTAGACATTGTGTGTGAGAGTCTTTGGGCATCACACTTACGTACGTAATCTCATCATCATAGCATACGTTATCTGCCCTCTATATCGTTGACCTGCTTTAACAAAAGTTGTCCAGATACACATGGGGAATCCGACAATATCCCCATCTGGCCCCGCACGACGACGACACCCTATCTGCCTTTGACTGTCTGTTACGTACGTTATGCTTCGTCTATAACGTACGTTATTTGCAGCTCTTTACGTACGTATGTTCAACTGTTAGCGTACGTTATGACGTGCAGATGCATGCATGAATTTCGAAACTCTTTATGATATGATTATGAATGTAGGAATACGAATACGGGAAAATCACACTTTGATTATTAACACCACATAATCGAATGCTACAAGTTTCAAATACAGATGAAATACACAATAATTATCCGGATATTACAAGATAGTTGTGTGAAATTTTCACATCCCAGATGTAATATCCGCATTTTTCTTCCCCTTGTATTTTTCTTTTTCGGCTATGCATGTCAGATTTTCACCGATCATAAAAGTCTGAAATACATATTTACTCGAGCTTTCGTCGATTCCAGTCGTTAGTGAGTTTCCTGATGTATTTCCTGACGAGTTGCCGGGGCTGCCACCGGATCGTGAGGTTGAGTTTGTTATAGAATTAGAGCCGGGCGCGGCTCCGATTTCAAAGGCGCCGTATCGCATGGCACCTTCAGAGATGTCAGAGTTGAAGAAGCAGTTGAGTGAGCTTCTTGAGTCGGGGTATGTTCGATCGAGTGCCTCGCCTTGGGGCGCACCGGTCCTGTTTGTGCGGAAGAAGGATGGTTCACTACGTTTGTGTATCGACTATCGCGAACTAAACAAGGTGACCATCAAGAACAAGTATCCTTTGCCGAGAATCGATGACTTGTTTGACCGATTGCGAGGAGGCTGCGGTATTCTCGAAGATTGATTTGAAATCGGGAATGTCACTCGGGTGAGAGAGTCCGACGTCTTTGAAAACGACTTTTCGGACGAGATACAGACATTACGAGTTTGTAGTTATGCCTTTTGGGTTAACTAATGCACCGGCGGTGTTCATGCAATTGATGAACAAAGTCTTTATCGAGTATTTGGATAAGTGTGTCGTCGTCTTCATTGACGATATTCTTATCTATTCGAGGAATGAGGAAGAACATGCCCATCATCTGCGGATAGTGTTAGACATTTTGAGGACCGAGCAACTCTATGCGAAGTTCTCGAAATGTGAGTTCTGGCTAAAGGAAGTGATGTTTTTGGGTCACGTGATTTCATCCGAGGGAGTCCGTGTGGATCCGCACAAAATTGAGGCAGTGTTGGATTGGGCATCGCCCACAAATGTGAAGGAGGTCCGTAGTTTCTTGGGTTTGGCTGGCTACTACCATAGGTTCGTCGAGGGTTTCTCAAAACTAGCTCGGCCACTTACACAGTTGCTCCATAAATCCGAGAAGTTCGTCTGGACCGATGAGAGGCAGTCGAGTTTCGAGGAGCTGAAGAAGCGTTTGACTTCAGCCCCGGTTTTGGCGTTGCCATGTGGCAACGAGGGATTCTTCGTTTATAGCGATGCTTCGGGTCAGGGTCTTGGGTGCGTATTGATGCAGCACGGCAAGATCATTGCCTATGCGTCGAGACAGTTGAGACCGTATGAGCTTAACTACCCTACTCACGATTTAGAGTTAGCGACGGTTGTCTTTGCACTCAAGATTTGGCGTCACTATCTTTTCGGCTCTGCATGTCAGATTTTCACCGATCATAAAAGTCTGAAATACATATTTACTCAGCGGGAGTTGAATACGAGGCAGAGGAGATGGTTAGAGCTGATTAAGGATTACGACCTCGAAATCCTTTATCACCCGGGCAAGGCAAACGTCGTGGCCGACGCCTTGAGTCGGAAACCGATTGTGTTGCGAACGCTTGAGGTCCTTACGCCCGGTCCCCGAGCTTCGGGCTCGATCGAGTTAGATGTAGAAGTTTTGTTGCACAGGAGTCAGGCTGGGCAACTTTGTGCTCTAGAGATTTCGTCGTCTTTGATCGATGAAATTAAGCTGAAGCAATTAGAGGATCCGATGATTACTCAAATCCGAGAGAACGTTCTTAAGGGAAAGTCTCCTGGGTTTGTGATTCACGAGGATGGTGTTTTGAGATTTCAGAGTTGGCTTTGTGTGCCGAACGATCCAGAGTTGCGACAGAGTATTTTGCATGAGGCCCATTCCACACCCTATTCCGTTCATCCTGGTTCGAGTAAGATGTACAAGGACCTGAGGAGGAACTTCTGGTGGAATGATATGAAGGAGGAGGTCGCACGGTTTGTGGCGAGATGTTTGACTTGCCAGCAGGTCAAAATCGAACATCAGCGACCGACTGGGTTATTGCAGTCACTTCCCATTCCATAATGGAAATGTGAAGATATATCGATGGATTTTGTTACGAGTTTGCCGAGATCGAGGTCGGGCATGAATATGGTATGGGTGGTTGTTGATCGTCTGACCAAGTCGGCACATTTTCTGGGCATCAAGGACACTTGGGGCCCGGAGAAATTGGCTCGTGTGTTTATCGCGCAGATTGTGAGACTTCACGGTACTCCGAAGTCTATTGTTTCGGATCGTGATGGCCGTTTTGTATCGCACTTTTGGCAGGCGGTGCATAAGGCGTTAGGTACCCGTTTGCATTTGAGTACCTCTTTTCATCCCGATCGGATGGACAGTCGGAACGCACTATCCAAACATTCGAGGACATGTTGCGTGCTTGTGCCCTCGATTGGAGTAGCGACTGGGAGGAGCACTTGCCATTGATCGAATTCACGTACAACAATAGTTGGCACGCGTCGATTCGGATGGCACCGTATGAGGCACTTTATGGGCGACGATGTCGATTGCCGATTTGTTGGAATGAGGCGTCCGATTTGGTCGGGACCGAACCGGATGTCGTTTTAGAGACGAGACGGAAGATAGAATTAATTCGAGAACGGATGTTGACTGTCCAGAGTCGACAGAAGTCATATGCCGATGTCCGTCGTCGACCTTTAGAATTCGAGGTGGGAGACCACGTTTTGCTGAAGGTGTCGCCGACGAGAGGAGTTTTCCGTTTCGGGAAGAAGGGGAAGTTGAGTCCGAGATTTATTGGACCCTTCGAGATTCTCGAGCGAGTCGGTGGGTTAGCATACCGTTTGGCGTTACCCCCGGCCCTGAGTCATGTTCATAACGTTTTTCATGTTTCCCAGCTGAGGAAATATGTCCCGGATCCTAGTCACATCATCGACTATGGGGAGATTGACGTTGAGGATATTACTTTTGAGGAGCATCCTTTGAAGATTTTAGAGCATCGGGAGAAACTTGACGAGGCATAAGACCATCCCTTTGGTCAAGGTGCGGTGGTCGAGACACGGTGTCGAGGAGGCAACTTGGGAAACCGAGGAGAGCATGCGTCTTTGGGTACCCTGAGTTGTTTGTTTCTTAAGTTTCGGGACGAAACTTGTTTTTAGAGGGGTAGAATGTAATATCCGCATTTTCTTCCCCTTGTATTTTTCTTTTCGGCGTATTTCCCGATAGTAGTGACCCTCGTGTATCTTTCGGTATCTTTTCTATTATCTATGGATTTTATCCCGTTATTGTTGAGCGGAACCGCCGTTTGGGGTTGCCGGGTCCATTCTATGTTATGATACCCGTTGAGATGTTTCGTTGGATGTTTCGTTCACCTTAGGTGTTTTGAACCGTTCATATTTCATACCTAGCGCACGCTATTTTTACGCATAGCGCGCGCTAGGGTCCCTTAGTAGCGCACGCCACGCCTGCTTTTAGCGCGCGCTAGCGAGTAGCCCCAGGAGTGGCGGTCTTGTTTGTCCACCTTACGGACTAGCGTATTAGCGTCGCTACATATGCTAGCGCACGCTAATGTCGAGGGCTAGCGCCCGATGATGCCGGTGGCGTGCGCTAGCGTGAGTGTCGATCTTGGGCGGTTTACTCAACCCGAACAGTCAGTGCCGGAAGCGCACGCTACGCTTGTATGGTAGCGCACGCTAACGTATCAGTGGGTTACAGGCGGTTTGCCACCGGACTCGGCGATGTCCGGGTAGCGCACGCTATTGGTCGATAGCGCGCGCTACCGAGAGGTTATTAGCGCGCGCTACGTTTCGAGTAGCGCACGCTAACGGCCAAAAGTCTGGCTACTGGACTGGACGCTAACTATTTTGGCCTGTAATTTTTCCCCGTTAGCGCACGCTAACCTTGAGGATTAGCGCACGCTAACACTCCCTGGCTATATAAACTAGGGAGTTGACCGAGATAATCATAATTTCTCATTTCTTCCTCTCTCCGCGGCGAAGGCGATTCCAAGGCGATTTTCTTGGCGATTTCTTCCTCCAATCATCTCATCCAACATCTTTCTTGAGTTCTTGGAGTATTATAACAACATCAACATGAATCTTTCATCCTAATCCAAGGTAAATCTCTTAGAACCCTGCTTTTCGATAAATTGGGGGTTTTGGGATTTTCTTCCGATCCGTTCCGTTTTGTTGATGGATTCATGATGAATATGATTAATCTTGTTGGTATTCTTAGTTTCCCTACGGATTCATAGTATATTTCATGATTTTTACGGAATCGAGAGGGTTTGGTTGTGGTCCGCCCTCGTTGTTGTTTATATACGAATATACATGAATCGTAGGCGGGTTTTTGGGTGTATTCCAATTCCGTATTCATTTAGAAACGGTTGTGATTGTATTCTTCGAATCGTTAGGTTCGGTTTCATTGGTTCCTAGCGTTCGTCGGTGAATTTCCTTTCCGTTCTTCGCGTCGTCAATAATTCAAGGCAAGTATTTTTGGAAACCTTTATGCTTAACGTGGAATGGTAATGTATTTTGTTTGTGATTTGCTCACCTCGTGTTGGTCCGTCGGGATCAAGGAGGGAATCCAAAGGTTTGCGTCCCGGATTCATGAGTTTGTTTAGCTAGCCAGTGCGGGAGGGTCCTTAGAGGCCTCGTGCGGGAATTTATGATATGACTCTGTTCCCAAGGCGATGCATGTGCGTGTTTTGCTTTATAATATAGCCAGTGCGGGAGGGTCCTTAGAGGCCTCGTGCGGGAATTTATGATATGACTCTGTTCCCAAGGCAAATTGTTTGACTGTTTATTTCCGGAAAGGACATGTCTAGTTTTGGTTTTTGAAATGATATTGGTGCATGTACTATGAAATGTGTAAGCGATTGGTTTGCCTTGATTACTTGTACTAGCGTAATTGCTAACCCCTTTGGGGACCCATTTTGGGGAAATTCTTGTTATGGATTTCAGGTTATGATTATCCGGACGAGCGGGCACCAGGACAGTACGAGGATGTTGGCCAGGGTCGTTGACATGTGCATTTGGGTCTACTTAATTCCTTTGTCCATTTCGTTATGGTTGTTCCCACAGTTTTAAACTTATAGATTGTACTCGCGAGTACTTAGGCTTTTCGTTCCAAACTCCGTATTGTATTGCTTTAAATTGTCACGTTGTTGGTTGATGCTTATTTTGCCGGATGCTTCGGGCGTATCTTTATATGTCATATTATTTAATTTTGTATCCTCGCTAACCAAGATGGTTAGTCGAGTGGAGTTTTCCTATTGTAGCCTGGTGGGTCCCATATAGGGGTCTACGGCGCTGTAACATATTCCGAATATCTCGGGGTGTTACAGAAAATGGTATCAGAGCACTAGGTTTATGGATACCTAGGCTTGTCGGTTATTTGGGTCTAGTCGTGTTTTGTTTTGCACATTGTCACACCGCTGCCGGCATCTCAGTACTTCCAGTGCTCGTAAGTTTCCTTACCCGATTGTTTGCTTTCACATACTGTATTCCGTTTCTGGAACCGTGGTTATTCTCCCTCTTTTGCTTATCATCGTAGTTGTTTTTTTTCCTTCCTTACTCATCCTCGACATGCTCCTGTTATCTTTTAACACCTGTATGGATGCCGGAAGAAACTGTGGTCGTGGTCGTGGCCGTGGACGCGGCCGAGGACGTGGGACAGCCGGTGGGGCAGCCACGTCGCACTCTTCAGGAGCCGGCAGTACCGGCGACCGTCACAGTCATGCTTCTTCTCAGGAGCGCGCCGATCTTGGTATTGCGGCTGTCATGCAGCAAATGGTTAACCAGATGGCGGCTATAGCACAGGTGGTTCAGAACCCCGATCAGGCCTATGCTAATCGGGGCGGAGCGGATCGGCTTCGAGGATGTCATCAAGATGCATCCTCCTCAGTTTTCGGGAGCTTCGGACCCGATCGGCTGGGAAGGGTGGATCAAGGAGATATCCAAAGTCTTCACTGCTACTAACTGCCCGAGGACCGTAAGGTCCCTATTGCTCAATACTTTCTCACGGGAGATGCTACAGATTGGTGGGAGGCCTTTGGTCCCAAAGATCACGTTGCTTCGTGGGCCGAATTCCAAGAATTGATGGAGACCGAATATTGTCCGTGGCCGGTCAGACAGGCTCGAGTGCATGCTTTCTATGATGCTCAACCTCGGGATATCCCCATATCTCAGGCCATTGCCGACTTTAACAAGGAGTTGGGTTATGTGAAGACCCAAGTTGTCGCTGAGAGCGACAAAATTTTCCATTTTTCCAGGAGGATGAAGCTGCCCATTCGGGACTATATGTCTGGGCTCGTCTGTACTACCTTGAAGGATTATCAAAGTTGAGCTCTTGCTTATGATATGTCGGTGACGGCAAGCGATTTGGCTCGTGAGAGCAATAAGCAGAAGTCGGTCGGAAATTTTTCTGGTCCCAAGAGTGGAGGCCAGCAGAAATCTCAAGCTGCAAATATTTCAACGGGCGGTTCGGCTCGTTTCTTTGGGAGCTTTCGGGGTGCCGCCGGAACCTCCGCTCGTGAACCCACATGTTTTAACTGTGGTGTGCAGGGCCATAGGAGCCGGCAGTGTTCTCGTCCGAAGTTTACTTGTCACACTTGTGGACAGCTGGGCCACAAGGCCCCTTTTTGTGAGCGGAGTCAAACCTTCGGCGCCCGTTCTTCCCAACCGATCTGTTGGAGCCGAGTGTGAACCAGGGCTCATTTGCTCGCCGCCTCCACCAAGTTCCGGCCGAGGTAGGGGTCGGGAGTCACCTGCTAGGGGTGGAGCTTCCAGTGTCGGCTCTGCTCGGCCGCGTATCTATGGGATGAGGAGGGCCGATGATCCAGCAGCTGCGTGGCGGCATGTACCGTTCACATTCATTTCCATCCTGTCAGTGTGCTTTTCGATTCGGGTGCTACGCATTCATTCATTTCTCTAGAGTGTGTACGCCGTTTGAGTCTCGACTGTTTGTCACCTTGCGAGCCTTTCATCGTTAAACTTCCTAGCGGTGATAGAATTGTCGGTGATCGAGAGGTCCGAGACTGCTCTGTGTTTATTTGTGAGAGAGCTTGGCTCTCTAATCTTATTGTCGTTAATATTGAGGGTGAGGATTTGATTCTCGGGGATGATTGGCTCGAGCGGCATGGTGCAATCATGAACTACCGCACGAGGATCATCACCATGTTAGCCGAGGATGGCACCGAGCACTCCTTCGCGGGGCGAAGGAGGGAAAATCAGAAATTCGTCATTAATGCCTTGAAGGCGATGAGTCTCCTGCGAAAGGGGTGTACTGGTTATTGGTGCTACGCCTTGAAGGCGGAGAATGGTGGAGTCGAGCTTTCGTCGATTCCAGTCGTTAGTGAGTTTCCTGATGTATTTCCTGACGAGTTGCCGGGGCTGCCACCGGATCGTGAGGTTGAGTTTGTTATAGAATTAGAGCCGGGCGCGGCTCCGATTTCAAAGGCGCCGTATCGCATGGCACCTTCAGAGATGTCAGAGTTGAAGAAGCAGTTGAGTGAGCTTCTTGAATCGGGGTATGTTCGATCGAGTGCCTCGCCTTGGGGCGCACCGGTCCTGTTTGTGCGGAAGAAGGATGGTTCACTACGTTTGTGTATCGACTATCGCGAACTAAACAAGGTGACCATCAAGAACAAGTATCCTTTGCCGAGAATCGATGACTTGTTTGACCAGTTGCAGGGAGCTGCGGTATTCTCGAAGATTGATTTGAAATCGGGGTACTATCAGCTCCGGGTGAGAGAGTCCGACGTGCTGAAAACAGCTTTTCGGACGAGATACAGACATTACGAGTTTGTAGTTATGCCTTTCGGGTTAACTAATGCACCTGCGGTGTTCATGCAATTGATGAACAAAGTCTTTATCGAGTATTTGGATAAGTGTGTCGTCGTCTTCATTGACGATATTCTTATCTATTCGAGGAATGAGGAAGAACATGCCCATCATCTGCGAATAGTGTTAGACATTTTGAGGACCGAGCAACTCTATGCGAAGTTCTCGAAATGTGAGTTCTGGCTAAAGGAAGTGATGTTTTTGGGTCACGTGATTTCAGCCGAGGGAGTCCGTGTGGATCCGCAGAAAATTGAGGCAGTGTTGGATTGGGCATCGCCCACAAATGTGAAGGAGGTCCGTAGTTTCTTGGGTTTGGCTGGCTACTACCGTAGGTTCGTCGAGGGTTTCTCAAAACTAGCTCGGCCACTTACACAGTTGCTCCATAAATCCGAGAAGTTCGTCAGGACCGATGAGAGGCAGTCGAGTTTCGAGGAGCTGAAGAAGCGTTTGACTTCAGCCCCGTTTTTGGCGTTGCCATGTGGCAACGAGGGATTCGTCGTTTATAGCGATGCTTTGGGTCAGGGTCTTGGGTGCGTATTGATGCAGCACGGCAAGACCATTGCCTATGCGTTGAGACAGTTGAGACCGTATGAGCTTAACTACCCTACTCACGATTTAGAGTTAGCGGCGGTTGTCTTTGCACTCAAGATTTGGCGTCACTATCTTTTCGGCTCTGCATGTCAGATTTCACCGATCATAAAAGTCTGAAATACATATTTACTCAGCGGGAGTTGAATATGAGGCAGAGGAGATGGTTAGAGCTGATTAAGGATTACGATCTCGAAATCCTTTATCACCCGGGCAAGGCAAACGTCGTGGCCGACGCCTTGAGTCGGAAACCGATTGCGTTGCGAACGCTTGAGGTCCTTACGCCCCAGTCTGAGCTTCAGCGGGCTCTGATCGAGTTAGATGTAGAAGTTTTGTTGCCTGGAGCTGTCGGGCAACTTTGTGCTCTAGAGATTTCGTCGTCTTTGATCGATGAAATTAAGCTGAAGCAATTAGAGGATCCGATGATTACTCAAATCCGAGAGAACGTTCTTAAGGGAAAGTCTCCTGGGTTTGTGATTCACGAGGATGGTGTTTTGAGATTTCAGAGTTGGCTTTGTGTGCCGAACGATCCAGAGTTGCGACAGAGTATTTTGCATGAGGCCCATTCCACACCCTATTCCGTTCATCCTGGTTCGAGTAAGATGTACAAGGACCTGAGGAGGAACTTCTGGTGGAATGATATGAAGGAGGAGGTCGCACGGTTTGTGGCGAGATGTTTGACTTGCCAGCAGGTCAAAATCGAACATCAGCGACTATCAAGTTATTAGTCACTTCCCATTCCAGAATGGAAATGGGAAGATATATCGATGGATTTTGTTACGAGTTTGCCGAGATCGAGGTCGGGCATGAATATGGTATGGGTGGTTGTTGATCGTCTGACCAAGTCGGCACATTTTCTGGGCATCAAGGACACTTGGGGCCCGGAGAAATTGGCTCGTGTGTTTATCGCGCAGATTGTGAGACTTTACGGTACTCCAAAGTCTATTGTTTCGGATCGTGATGGCCGTTTTGTATCGCACTTTTGGCAGGCGGTGCATAAGGCGTTAGGTACCCGTTTGCATTTGAGTACCTCTTTTCATCCCCAGTCAGATAGACAGTCGGAACGCACTATCCAAACATTCGAGGACATGTTGCGTGCTTGTGCCCTCGATTGGAGTAGCGACTGGGAGGAGCACTTGCCATTGATCGAATTCACATACAACAATAGTTGGCACGCGTCGATTCGGATGGCACCGTATGAGGCACTTTATGGGCGACGATGTCGATCGCCGATTTGTTGGAATGAGGCGTCCGATTTGGTCGGGACCGAACCGGATGTCGTTTTAGAGACGAGACGGAAGATAGAATTAATTCGAGAACGGATGTTGGTGTCAGTCGGCGAAGTCATATGCGATGTCCGTCGTCGACCTTTAGAATTCGAGGTGGGAGACCACGTTTTGTGAAGGTGTCGCCGACGAGAGGAGTTTTCCGTTTCGGAAGAAGAAGGGAAGTTGAGTCCGAGATTTATTGGACCCTTCGAGATTCTCGAGCGAGTCGGTGGGTTAGCATACCGTTTGGCGTTACCGCCCCGAGTCATGTTCATAACGTCTTTCATGTTTCCCGGTGAGGAAATATGTCCTGATCCTAGTCACATCATCGACTATGGGGAGATTGGCGTTGCGAGGATATTACTTTTGAGGAGCGTCCTTTGAAGATTTTAGAGCATCGGGAGAAACGACTGAGGCATAAGACCATCCCTTTGGTCAAGGTGCAGTGGTCGAGACACGGTGTCGAGGAGGCAACTTGGGAAACCGAGGAGAGCATGCGTGCTGGGTACCCTGAGTTGTTTGTTTCTTAAGTTTCGGGACGAAACTTGTTTTTAGAGGGGTAGAATGTAATATCCGCATTTTTCTTCCCCTTGTATTTTTCTTTTTCGGCGTATTTCCCGATAGTAGTGACCCTCGTGTATCTTTCAGTGTATCTTTTCTATTATCTATGGATTTTATCCCCGTTATTGTTGAGCGGAACCGCCGTTTCGGGGTTGCCGTGGGTCCATTCTATGTTATGATACCCGTTGAGATGTTTCGTTGGATGTTTCGTTCACCTTCCGGTGTTTTGAACCGTTCATATTTCATACCTAGCGCACGCTATTTTTCTGCATAGCGCGCTAGGGGTCCCTTAGTAGCGCACGCTACGTCTGTTTCGTAGCGCGCGCTAGCGAGTAGCCCTGGGAGTGGCGATCTTGTTTGTCCGGCCTTCTCGACTAGCGTACAGCGTCGCTACATATGCTAGCGCACGCTAATGTCGAGGGCTAGCGCACGATGATGCCCGTAGTGTGCGCTTAGCGTGAGTGTCCAAGATCTTGGATGATTTACTCACAACCCGGTCAGGTGCCAGTTAGCGCACGCTATGCTTGTATGGTAGCGCACGCTAACGGATCAGTTAGCGCACGCTACGCTTGTATGGTAGCGCACGCTAACGTATCATGTGGGTTCTGGGCAGTTTGCCACTGGACTCGACTGATGTCCAGGTAGCGCACGCTATTGGTCGATAGCGCGTGCTACCGAGAGGTTATTAGCGCGCGCTACGTTTCGAGTAGCGCACGCTAACGGCCAAAAGTCTGGCTACTGGACTGGACGCTAACTATTTTGGCGTGTAATTTTTCCCCGTTAGCGCACGCTAACCTTGAGGATTAGCGCACGCTAACACTCCCTGGCTATATAAACCAGGGAGTTGACCGAGATAATCATAATTTCTCATTTCTTCCTCTCTCCGCGGCGAAGGCGATTCCAAGGCGATTTTCTTGGCGATTTCTTCCTCCAATCATCTCATCCAACATCTTTCTTGAGTTCTTGGAGTATTATAACAACATCAACATGAATCTTTCATCCTAATCCAAGGTAAATCTCTTAGAACCCTACTTTTCGATAAATTGGGGGTTTTAGGATTTTCTTCCGATCCGTTCCGTTTTGTTGATGGATTCATGATGAATATGATTAATCTTGTTGGTATTCTTAGTTTCCCTACGGATTCATAGTATATTTCGTGATTTTTACGGAATCGAGAGGGTTTGGTTGTGGTCCGCCCTCGTTGTTGTTTATATACGAATATACATGAATCGTAGGCTGGTTTTCTTGTGTATTCCAATTCCGTATTCATTTAGAATCGGTTTTGATTGTATTCTTCGAATCGTTAGGTTCGGTTTCATTGGTTCCTAGCGTTCGTCGGTGAATTTCCTTTCCGTTCTTCGCGTCGTCAATAATTCAAGGCAAGTATTTTTGGAAACCTTTATGCTTAACGTGGAATGGTAATGTATTTTGTTTGTGATTTGCTCACCTCGTGTTGGTCCGACGGGATCAAGGAGGGAATCCAAAGGTTTGCGTCCCGGATTCATGAGTTTGTTTAGCTAGCCAGTGCGGGAGGGTCCTTAGAGGCCTCGTGCGGGAATTTATGATATGACTCTGTTCCCAAGGCGATGCATGTGCGTGTTTTGCTTTATAATATAGCCAGTGCGGGAGGGTCCTTAGAGGCCTCGTGCGGGAATTTATGATATGACTCTGTTCCCAAGGCAAATTGTTTGACTGTTTATTTCCGGAAAGGACATGTCTAGTTTTGATTTTTGAAATGATATTGGTGCATGTACTATGAAATGTGTAAGCGATTGGTTTGCCTTGATTACTTGTACTAGCGTAATTGCTAACCCATTTGGGGACCCGTTTTGGGGAAATTCTTGTTATGGATTTCAGGTTATGATTATCCGGACGAGCGGGCACCAGGACAGTACGAGGATGTTGGCCAGGGTCGTTGACATGTGCATTTGGGTCTACTTATTTCCTTTGTCCATTTCGTTATGGTTGTTCCCACAGTTTTAAACTTATAGATTGTACTCGCGAGTACTTAGGCTTTTCGTTCCAAACTCCGTATTGTATTGCTTTAAATTGTCACGTTGTTGGTTGATGCTTATTTTGCCGGATGCTCCGGGCGTATCTTTATATGTCATATTATTTAATTGTGTATCCTCGCTAACCAAGATGGTCAGTCGAGTGGAGTTTTCCTATTGTAGCCTGGTGGGTTCCATGTAGGGGTCTACGGCGCTGTAACATATTCCGAATATCTCGGGGTGTTACACCAGATACAATGGAGCCTCTGATTCACTTTTCAACGCATCATAAACACGGGCTCTTTGAAATGATTCTTGTCCGACATCATGAATCATTTCTTCAAATTGATCACCATCTATATCTACACGAGTGTCTCCAGTTAAAACTATTGGGTTTTTACCGAACTAATAAGATTTATGATCACATCATATATCGAAATAGAGCAACGAAAGTATAATATAATATGTCAAAAACACAAGGGAGAACATGTACGATACTCATTTAAATATAAGAATATTATGTTTTCACCCAAAGTTTAACAATTATTTTCATACTTAAATGGTTAGATTTGACATTTGTTCTAAGATATTCGTGTCACCTATTCGAGTAACACATTTCAGTCACTTATTCGATTACGCAAAACACATTCGAGTCACATATTCAAATCATTTAAATTATATTCGAGTCACCTAAATTACATATGAATCCCCTATATATATATATATATATATACACACACATTTGAGTAACATATTCAAGTTCTTAAAATAAATACGAGTCACAAAAAATGCATTCAGATCACTTAGTTGATTCACCTAATTACTAGTCACCTATCTGAGTCACTTAATTTTATTTGAATGACCTATAGGTGACTGGAATATAAATTACTCGAATAAATTTGTAAAAATTATAATTAATAATTTAAGTATTAAAAATATTGTTGTTAAACTTAGAAGCCGAATAAATGTGCTGACATCAACAAATTTACATGCTATGTATCACAAGTCGCCTATAAATACCCTTTTTACTTTAGTACGTCTAAAGCATTTTGTAACGCCCCCCATTTCATATACACATTTATTATGAATTTTAGAAATAGGTTCAATTTTATCAAATTACTGTTCGGTAATTTTGTCATGCAAATTTATTTATTTCATTGCAAGTAATGTTTCATCTCATCATTTTTAAATCCATATCAAATTTTAAATGATATTAATTATTACCCAAAAAATTTTGTTGAACCAAATAATAATAATAATAATAATAATAATAATAGAAGAGCTAGAACTGCTGCTGCTGGATGATGATCGCAACAACGTGTATATATTTATACTGTAGGTTTAGAGTTGAAGTATGTAGTTTTGAATAGGCCAACAAGTGGATTGGGCCAAACAAGTTTAAATTGACTTGAAGTAAATAAGTTCTATTATTATTATTACTAGTGTATAGCTCGTCGAAACTCGATGGGTGATCACTTTACATTGTAATTTCTAATTAAAACGCAGCGGAACACACCAACAAACAGAAATAATGAGGAAGAGATTCACTCACCCGAACTCATTTAGAATTTATGTATTTATACTCGATCTAAACCCGATTGAAAGATAATTTTACTACTTATTCTAGTTCAAAACACATACAGTAACACATGAAAATGAAAGTATGGTACAAATATTCAGACTTGTTCAACATCTTTATACCCATGTTCATCAAACTCGATTAAAAGATTACTTTATTACCCGTTTATATCCCACACCCCTATATATAATATTCGCTAATTACTCAACGTATTTAAATTTATATAATTTTAAATAACTAAACATAAGTTGCTATAGTAATTGGTTAATCCATCTCAATGAAAACTCAAATATTGTAGAGTAAAGGCTAAGAATAAATATTATAAATGACAGGAGATTAAAAGTTAAATTCATGTAGGAGAGAGTTATTATAAGAATAAAAAACTTCATGTAGGAGAGAGTTAACGTGGTATTCCGAATCCATTTGATAGATACTTTATATATTTATTTGTAAGTGAAGAGAATAGAGTTTATTAAAAAAATATTAAAATATAAAAATAACATTTATGCATATATAAATTAGATAAAAAATAAATATATACATACTTGGGCCAATGAGGTTTAATTAATAATTTATCAAATTTAATTTTATAATAAGAATAAAATAATTCATTTGGCCAACTCATTAGATGACCAAATTAAAATGGTGGTATAAAATAATTATTGGTAAAATACATATTTATTCTAAATATTTATTAAGTTATTCAATGAGTGGAGTGTCATTGAAAATCAAGCTCGGATAGAAGATTTTAATAAATAAGAATCTAGAATACAAAAACACCACATATGAGAGAGTTAACGTGGTGGATGTGTAACGGTGTGTGTATAATAATAATAATAATATATATATATATATTATTAATGCAAAAAACTCGCCAATTATACCTATTAGTCAGATTTATCCATTCGGAGTTCCTCACCGCGGCAGAACACAACGAAGAACCAAAAAGATGAGCAAGGATTCAGCCACTCGAACCCATTTACGCTTTCCATCCCAAACCCATATAGTGATACCTGAAACAATACAGCTACGGTTCAGCCATCTGAAACCCATTTAGATATTATATACCTATACCCGTCTCAAACTCGATTAAAAAATAATTTTAGTACATGTTCCTGTAGCAAATGTATATAGTTATATGCATTAATTGTCCAAACATATTAAAATATATAAAATCTAGGTAATTAAATATAAGTTGTTATAATAATTGGTTGTTACTTCTGACTTAAAAAAATTTCAAATTTGCTCAGATTGTTATATGTTGATAAACAAATTAAGTCAAACATCAATAAATTAGCCAAATAATTTTTTTAATAAAAAATATTTATTTGGCCAACTTAATGATTGGCCAAATATTATTTTCAATAAAAATAATACTATTTATTTGGCAAACTCGATAATTAGTCAAATTAATTGGCGATGAGAAATATGATGGTGAAATACACATTGATTATATGAATGAATTACCCAAATCTATTAAAACTATAATCTACATAATCAATTATAAGTTGTTACAAAAATTGGTTTTTATGTCCGACTTTAAAAAATTCAAATCCGCTCAAATTGTTTCAATTAAAATAAAACTATTGAATAAAACAGACGTGTGATTCAAATTTTGACAAATAAATTAATGTAAACTTAATAATGGATCAAATTAAAATTTCACTAAAAAATTTAACTATTTATTTGTCCAACTCAATAACTGGCCGAATTAAAGACAACAAAAATAAAAATTTTAAGCTTGTGTGTGAAATATAAATATGGAGTTGAAAAATACACATTGAAGTTTATTTGAAATCAGATGCGGGATTCAAGACACTGAATTCTATTTATTTAGGTTGTCTATCGGTTAAGTACCATATTAAATCGATGTATCAGTTAAGTACCATATTAAATCGATGTGAAAGATTTTAGATAAATAGGAATACAAAATTAAGAGAATGCCACATAGAAGAGAGAGTTAATGTGGTGCTTCAAATCCGCAATGCTATTATATATATTTTTAATTATTATAAAACTACTAAATAAAATAGATGTGAGATTCAAATGTCAGAAAAATAAATTTAATGTACGTTTAATAATTGACCTAATTAAAATTTCTCTAAAAATTTAAACTATTTATTGATCCAACTTAATAATTGACCAAATTAAACACATTAAAAATAATATTCTTAAGCTTGTGTGTAAAATAACTATGTGGTCAGAAAATACACATTGAATTCTAAGTATTTATTTAGGTTATATATCGATGTAGTTCTATTTTAAATTGATGTGTGATTCAAGATATTGAATTTTATTTATTTAGGTTGTCAATCGGTTGAGTACCATTTTGAATTATGTGGGATTCATGATTTTAGATAAATAAGTATCCAAAATTAAGAGAATGCCACGTAGGAGAGAGAATTAATCTAGTGATTCGAAATTGACCAAGAGAACTTATAAGTGCTTCAAGTCCATTTAAACTTGTTCGGCCCAATCCACTTGTTGGCCTATTCAAAACTACATACTTCAACCCTAATCCTACAGTATAAATATATACAAGTTGTTGCGATCATCCAGCAGCAGCAGTTCTAGCTCTTCTGCAGAGCCTCATCTCCTTTACTCTCCGATAAAGGTAAATCCTTTCCAGTTTCAATTTCTCATCTTACACAAAGTAGTGCGTAAATTCTTTTCTCCATCTCTCTAATCAAGGTAATCGGATTTCATGTTCGCTACCTTTAGCATCTTCTGCAAATCTCCATTAGTTTAGCTTTTCCATCAACCCAAACCTATAATTCATCGGACCCAAATCATTAAAAAGAAAACTCACGGCCCGAATCCTGCAAGCCGAAACCCGCGGCTGAATCCAAACATCATCGTCAGAACCAGAAACCCCGGACCAGCGAGTCCAATTCCGATCTGGAACCGAATCAACCCATGATCAAACCCAAACTCAACTCAGAACACCGAATCGGACGTCAAACCCCCCTCCAAATTCATTTCCAATAAGCCCGCATCAGTCTGCCCGAACACATCGAAACCAGTTCCACAGGCGAACCACGGCCGCCATGAGCAATCCGACTCATTGATCCCGATTTTTCAAATTCCATTTTCAGTCTTAAAACCGAGCCCTAAAAAGTTGAAATTTTATTTTGGCCTGAATCTACGAACCGTCTCCCACCTTTGATTTTGATTTCCAAATGTTTGTGTGTGATCATTTTCTTTTGTGTGTGTGGTCTGTGTGTTTGTGCCTGTATGTCTGTTTGTACGTGTGTCTGTTTGAGAGAAGAGAGATCGGGGGAGATGAGAGTGAAAGACCGAGGGTTAGGCGAGAGAAAGAGAGTGAGAGGAGAGAAGGATCTGGTGCTTCACGTGAGGAAAGGGTTGTTATACCCAAGCTTTTGGTCAATATACAATTAAGCTTCAATTTACCTATTATTTCAATTTGAACCCGTTCAGTTTTCCATGTTTTTACATCAGTCCCTTTCTGCGAAGCCTTTAATATGATGACATTTTCATGTTACTATTGTTATTCACTTATAGATTAATTCTCTTATTTCATTTTCAGTCGTATTATAATAATAAATTTCTATTATTATTATCGGTAGATAATACTACGCTTTTGTACATTTTAATTGCTTTACATATTGTCCTCTATGTGCACGTAAAGTCAGTCTGAAGCACTTATATGTGCACGCAAAACTGTCTGGAGCACTTATCAGTGCAAATTATTCTGAAGCACTTAATAGTGCAAATCAGTTAGAAACACTTAATTGTGCATAAAGTCTTCGGGCTAGCCGAAGGGCTTTAAAATTCGTCAGTCATGTTGTTTATACTTGCTAATATATTTAGAAATTAACTTCAATATATTGCGTACTTCTATACTGAGCGAGTTAAAAGCTCAGCCCAATTATTTTAAGCGTTTGAGAGTGGAATGATCAACATCATTGATACATGTTTATTTATCTATTTTGTTTATTTAGTATTATGTTACGAAAGAGTGTTTGAATTTTTCTAAATTCATAACAAAGTATGTTTAAGTTTAAGAATGACTTTGAGAACAGTGCTTGCAATTATTATGTTCGGTTTCGAAAATTTATTTCCGCTGCAAATATATACTTATTCTTCTTAAAAATTAAATGAATTATTTTTTTAGAATATGGTGTTACACATTTCAGCCACCTCAGTCCGCCGCGCTTTCCCTCTCCCTCCGAAGTATCTAGAATTTTCTTTTTGTGTTCAGACGCGACTCCTCACTTTTGGTCACACGTTACTTCCGTTCTTAGTTCCTCTTCTCATATAAGACAAATCAAATTTTTATTTGGGGGTTTTTCTTTGTTTATTTGGAGACCTGCATTTGTTTAGTTTTTCATCGGCCTTGAAGATGTTACTACTCTTTTATTTACAGCGCCTGCTGGTCTTAGGATTTTGTATTACAGCAACTTTAGTCTTCCTTTTAAATATTGCTTTGTCGGGTGGTGGTTCTCTTGTTGATGCGGTTGAGTGTAGTCAATAGTTAAGGCAACTTTGGGCCTTTTTTTCTCAAATCTCTTTGTTGTACTTGTTCTATTTTTATTTTAAGGCGTTTTATTTTATTTTTTATACTTCTTTTTAAAATTTATGGGAATTGAAGAATGAGATGATGATTATAATTGTTTGATAGCTAATATGATGGCTAGTTATCATGTATTAGCTCTAGCTGATCATTCTATTCCTTTCACATTAACATTATTTATTTATTTGTTTATATATTTATTATTTTGTCGTGTTTGTTAGAAAATTGGATTGTTAGTATATGTTTTTTTTTGGAATTCAGAATAAAATGATGATTAGAATGTTTTGATAGCCAATATGATGGCTGTATATATATTATATTAGCTCTAACTGATCATTCTCTTCCTTTCTCATTTTGATTTTTTATTTCTAATTTCCTTCTTTCTTAATTGTTTTTATTCTATATTTACTTTTGTGTCATCTGATAGTTAGTGACTATCAGTAGATACAAACTAACTGAGAAGACTAATATGCCGTTATGGTCACCATACAATGTTTTCTGTTGAGGTAAATGATATGTTTATATTTGCTAGTGGATGAAATGATGAGGAGAAAAATTCATTGATTGCCAATATGATGGCAGTTATATTGTATTAGCTCTAGCTGATCACGTCCTGGTTATACCTTCTTTGTTTGGCTTTACATTCATTCCTGACTTTACAATTTTCCTTTATGTGGTTGGTTTTGGATTTTTTTTTTCCTTTTTTTATTCGTCTTATCACCCACTCTTGAATTCGTGCCGCTTATTCTTTTCTCTCTACTGAGTGTGTGGGCTCTGTTCTTAAGGCACCATTGTCTTTATTTATTACTTTGGCTGGGTTTTGAATACTTGCATTTACCAGGATTTTCTGTAACTCGTTTAAATGAGGGGAAGGAGCTATACCCCTTCGCCACCAAGAGGTTATGGTAGAAGAGCAAGGAGCCCTCCAAGAGGACGGCATGGTAGAGGAGATGCTCCTACCAGTCTTTTAGTTCGCAACCTTCGCCATGATTGTAGGTAATTTTGGCCTAATTTTTGCTTAAGTCCGCCTTATCAATTGTGCGCAGAATATGTTCTTTAACCCCCCTAACTCTCTATAAAATAAACAAAAAGTTCATTGTTTTTTATTGTTTAATTTTCTGTCTGCAGGCCGGAAGACTTGCGGAGGCCTTTTGGCCAGTTTGGCCCTATTAAGGATATTTATCTACCAAGGGATTATTACACTGGGTGAGTTTGGGTTGAATGCTCTTGACCCTGATGTTTTATTTAGTTACACTTGCATATTTTATCTTTTTAATCACATTGGAAGAGTTAATGCACTTCGGCTTTTTTCTTTCAGCCAACACTTAGTTATTTTGCTTTTAATCCCTACATTATTATTATTTGATATTCTTTAATTGGATAAGGAGATTTTTGAGGTTTAGCAGTGAAGTAAGAGTCATGAAGACTTCAACGAAGTAAGAGGTCTGTTGGTACATTCTAATTGTAAGAGGTATCTTGAAGTCAATCAAGTAATAAGGAGTTGAAGGTGATGTTAATGGTAATGAAGATTGGAAGGATTGTTGTTTGAATACAATATGAAGATATCAAGATTTCAAGTCTTGAAGAATTTCAAGTCATCTTAAATTATCAACACTCACAAGGTCAGCTGCCAAGTGCTTGTTTCTGCGCTTATCATGGCCTTCCATATTTTTGGAATTTTTTTTGAGCTATCAATTTGATTACGGCCTGTTTCAAGATTTTAAGGCTTTAACAGGTGGTGTAAATTAGCTGCCTCGTCTATTTTTCCATGATTAAGCCGTCTCTTTGGTCTACCTCTGGAATCTTTTATTGGGGGAAATATATAAAATTGAACCTTTAATTTTTACATGACAATTTTGAGTTTTTACCAATTCGATTTAGCATTTGTTACCGGTATCTCTTGTAACCTGCCAGACCAGATTTTTCTGGATCAAGAACTTGGTTTAGTCATTTGGACAGCCCCCCAACAGTCTGTCTGTCGGGCTTAATGTCTTTATGGTTGAATGGTGTGAAACTGTCTTGTACTGATTTTTTCTTTACCTGGCAACCATTTTTTCTCTTTCATGTAGTGATCCCCGAGGCTTTGGATTTGTCCAATATGTGGACCCAGCTGATGCAGCAGATGCTAAATATCAGATGGATGGTCAAATTTTTCACGGTCGGGAGCTCACTGTTGTTTTTGCTGAGGAGAACAGGAAGAGACCAACTGAAATGAGAGCACGAGAACGAGGAGGAAGGTAAGTATAACTTGTACCATGACTATGTACTCCAATTGCTTTTGATATTTTACATAAAACTTCTTTGTTGAGTGGGAGTATCAAACCTTGCATGTCCGAATTGATCCCGTCATGGTTATCACGACGCCAAGTCGATCCAAGTTGAGCGAGTACCTTCGAGAAAAATAGTTGACAAGTCGCCCCCGAGTAGTCGTGACTAGTCGACAAGTCGTTCATATACATATATTTGCTAGATTTGATATATGAGGTCAACGTCCGAGTCTTGAGCCCAAAATGATTTGGGAGTCATCCTTTGAAACCGTCAACTACAAAAAAAATCATTTAATAGCCACAACCAAAACATAAATGAAAATATGAAGTTAAAAAAAAAATCAAATTGACTTCTCCACTTGTCGGGACTAGTCATCGACTTCTCGACTTGTGGGCGACTTTTCGCCTATGTGATAACAATGGATCCCTTGAAGTAAAAAAAAACAAGTGAAACCTGTTTCTGTTGATCTACTAGTGCAACCCTTGACTTGAAACACATTAAATAGATATTTAGGTACCTTGTGAATGACAGATAAGCACCTTCGGCGTGTCTATATTGAACCCTCATAGTTACCTTGTGTAACATCTGTTTCCAGAGATTTTATCCTAGTGAAGTATAGGCAGGATAGATGCATTTGCACCATGATTTGATTAACATATCAATTGATTATGACAACTCCATGCAAGTACTCTTTCCATTCACAACATGACCCCGATAATTTTTCAAGAAGATCATGTATAATAATAATAATCTTCACTCATCTTTATCGAGAACAAATTGTACTTATATATTTTTCTTTCCTTTGATCTATTGCAGAGGCCGTGTTTATGATCGAAGGCGATCACCGCCACGTTATTCTCGTTCTCCCCGATATTCACGATCCCCCCCACCACGGCATGGAAGGTCTCGGTCTCATAGCCGTGATTACTACTCCACTCCAAAGAGAAGACACTCACGGTACAATATAATTACAATCGTTGATTAATTCTACCACTGTGCTTGTTGTCAAACCCATAACTCCTCACACGATAAGATCTGTTTGTTCGAATATTAACTTTTGTTGTTCAACACTTCTCTTTTATCTTCACCAATCGATAGTCACCCTTGAATTTCTACATTATGTATGACAACAATACATTAAAGCTTCAAATAATCGTTTCTCTTCGCTAATACTGTAATTCTATAGTTTAAACAACAATATTCCTTCTTTTCTTGCTTTAAGTTGTTCTTCGGCTCACGTGTCTGAAACCTGTCATTTTTGTGTTTCATTTTTGTTTGTTAATTTTAATGTATGCAAATGAAAGAATTGCATGTTTAAGGTTTATCTGTTTGATTCTTTTTCTTTTTCACATTATTTTGTCACTTCTCGTGAGAGTGCAAGTTAAAGTTGTGTTGCCTACTCACTGATGCAGGTCTGTATCCCCCCTTGAGAGAAGGTACAGTAGAGAAAGATCGTACTCACGTTCACGATCACCATATGGTTCAAGAAGCCGCAGCCCGAGTCTGGGCCGAGGAAATTCTCCGGGCAGGGTACGGAGCCCGAGTCGCAGCAGAAGCAGGGACCCTTATTCCCCTGAGCATTCGAGGGAAACTGGGAGGACTAGGTCTCCTAGCGTTGAATGACCTCTGTTGATCAACTGTGCTGAATCTCATCGGTTTTGTACCTATTTTCTTTAATGACATAGAAACATTTCCAATTTGTGTTGGCACGACTCATTTATCGGACTTCTGTCTGTCTGCATCAAAAATGATGAATTTAGTATCCTTGAGAATTATTCAAAATGTTGTAATAGCAACGTTTCTTCTGCCAACCCACACAGACTTGCTTTAGGAGCACGTTTTTCTACTATCAACATATTCGTGCGAGCTTGCAGCGCATGATGAGCTCGTTTTGGTGGTGTAATAGAAACGACATTCGTAAAGTCATGAAATGGAAGAGTAAGGATTTGTATTGTATGGGGAAAAGATGTGGGAGGATCGAGTTTTCTGAACCTTCTTTTTTAATTTAGAGGTATGAGTGGCAATATAATACATTAAAAGAAAGTCATATGTCGTTTTCAGGTTAATTGTATTTTTAAAAAATCTTAAAAAAATGGGTTAGAAATTTAGAGGTTTATTTTATTATATATTATCAACTGATTAAAAATTTTCCCATTTTATTTTTTTTTATTTTTAACCTAAGTTTAAACAATCAGAATTATTTTGTTTTTATTATAAAATAGTAAAATAATTTTATTAATGCCAAATCATATAAAAAAATTATATTAGTAAGGTTATATACTTTTAATGAAAATTGATTATAATAAACATAAATTAATTAATATTTATAAAATTAGATATAAGTGTTATAAAACTAATATTAAGTAAGACTATTATTGAAGATAATAATAGTATAAAATAGAAAAATAACAAGGTAACAAGTTGGGAGGAAATGAGATGAAGTTTTATTACTCTTTCTTTTTGTGTGTGTAATTTCTTCATTTCCATAACCACATATTTATAGTAACAAATATGACACTATTACAATCACAAGTTTTGTTACTATTACATCACAAAATTTGTTACTATTTGTTTTGTGATAACAATTAATGCTAAAGTCCAAAATGATATTATAACACTCCCCCTTGGACGTAGCATTATAGCAAGCTGGATGAGTATGCCTCGTTAAAAACCTTAAGCCGGAAAACCCAGTGGGACAAAAATCGGACAGAAGGGGAAAAGAGTACATTCTCAGATCCAGACCTTGTGCATAAGCTGTCTCGTTAAAAACCTTAAGCTGGAAAAACCCAGTGGGATAAAAACCAGTCATAAGGAAAAGAGTACAGCGCACGTATTTGATTTCGCTCCCATGAAATAAAGAGTTTCCAAATTGATTCATCAATCTTGGTTCTTGTTAGCTCTTCTCATGCCTATGCTGTATACCAGTTTCTCGAATATCGATGTCGGCAATGATTTTGTAAATATATCAGCAAGACTGTGGCACGAGCGAATTTGTTGAACATTTATTTCTCCATTTTTCTGAAGTTCGTGCGTGTAGAAAAACTTCGGTGAAATATGCTTGGTCCGATCACCTTTTATATATCCACCCTTGACTTGTGCTATGCATGCTGCATTGTCTTCATAAATGATTGCGGGAGTGTCTGTCACAAACTTCAATCGACATTCATTTAGTATATCAGCTATAATTGATCTTAGCCAAACACTTTCTCTGCCAACTTCATAGAAAGCAATTATCTCAGAATGATTAGAAGATGTAGCTACTAATGTTTGTTTGGTCGATCTCCATGATATAGCCGTACCATTATAGCAGAATAAATAACCGGTCTGTGAGCGAGCCTTATGTGGATCGGATTTGTATCCCGCATCAGCATAACCAACTAATCCAGAGTTAGTAGCCTCTTTTGAATAGGATAAACCCAGGTCAATGGTACCATTGAGATAACGAAAAATGTGTTTGATACCATTTCAGTGCCTTCGAGTTAGTTCAGAACTGTATCTTGCAAGTAAATTTACTGCAAAAGAAATATCGGGTCTGATGCATTGTGCTAAATACATGAGTGCTCCAATAGCATTGAGATAAGGCACTTCAGGACCCAAAATTTCCTCATTTGGTTCCTTAGGTCGGAAAGGATCTTTCTTAGGATCTAAATTCCGTACGACCATAGGAGTACTCAAAGAATGAGCCTTGTCCATATTAAATCGTTTGAGCAATCTCTTGGTATAAGCAGATTGGTGGACAAGTATATCTTTATGCTCGAGCTCAAGACCAAGACAGAGTTTTGTTATTCCAAGGTCTTTAACCTCAAATTCTTTCTTCAGATATTCAGCAGCATTGGATAACTCTTTAGGAGTTCCGATTAAATTTATGTCATCCACATAGACTGTAATTATAGCAAATCCAGTATTGGATCTTTTAATAAAAACACATGGGCATTTAAGATCATTTTTATAACCTTCATTGGAAAGGTATTCATTCAATCTATGATACCACATGCAGCCGGATTGCTTTAATCCATACAGTGATTTCTGTAGTTTGATCGAGTATAGCTCACGAGGAGTAGCAGATTTTGGCATTTTATATCCATCAGGAATTTTCATATAGATATCAGAATCTAATGAACCATATAGATATGCCGTGACTACATCCATTAGCCGCATATCCAAACACTCATGGACAGCCATACTAATAAGAAAACGGAAAGTGATTATATCCATCACTGGTGAATACGTTTCGTCATAGTCAATCCCAGGTCGTTGGGAGAATCCTTGGGCTACGAGTCGGGCTTTATATCTCGCAATCTTATTTTTCTCATTTCTTTTTCGAACAAACACCCATTTTTAACCAATTGGTTTTATATTATTCGGTGTTCGAGTAATTTGCCCAAATACCATCCGTTTTTCTAAGGAAGCTAATTCAGATTCTATTGCTTCCTCCCATTTAGGCCAATCCGACCTTTGACGGCATTCAATTATTGAATGTGGTTCATTATCGTAATCATCGTTCATAATTTCTTGTGCAACCGAGAAAGCAAATACATTATCGACTATCATGTTTTTTCGATCCCATATCTCATTGTAATGATTTATGGCATTCTCGGTGCTTTCAGAATCCATGATCCCATCATTATCTGCAGTATTACGCTCTGCAGATTCATCTGCAGCATGCTCACTAGGATGATCTTGGTTTGTGATCCCAATACTTCTCCCCTTTTTTTTTCGAGGAACAGTGTCCTTCGAACCAACAGGTCTACCACGCTTTTGTCGTGGGGCATCATCATCCATTTTCGTGTCATTAGGAACAACGATCCTGGCTGGAGCATTCACAGCTGGAATGTAAGACTTTGTTACCTTACTTGCATCATTAAATGCATCAGGAAGTCTATTAGCAATATTTTGTAAATGGATGATTCTTTTCACCTCATTTTCACATTCTGTAGTACGTGGATCTAGGTGGGATAAGCTTTGTACATTTCAGAAGATATCCTCAACTGGTTTTTGTTCATCTTTGTTAAGAACAGTCTTATCCCTGCCAATTGATGGAAACATCGTCTCATCAAAATGACAATCGAAAAACCGAGCGGTAAATAAATCACCCGTTGTTGGTTCTAAATACCGAATTATTGATGGGGAATCAAATCCAACGTATATGCCAAGCCGGCGTTGAGGACCCATTTTTATCCTTTGAGGAGGTGGAATTGGCACATGAACAGCACATCCGAATGTGCGTAAGTGCAAAATATTCGGCTCAAAGCCTAGAGTTAATTGCATTGGGGAGTGCATATGATAAGCAGTGGGGCGTAATCTGATGAGTGCTGATGCATGTAATACTGCATGACCCCACACTGCACTAGTGAGTTTTGATATCATTAATAATGTACGAGCAATAATTTGAAGTCGTTTGATCAAGGATTCAACCAATCCATTCTGGGTGTGAACATGTGCTACTGGGTGCTCAAGATTAATTCCCAGTGCTTCACAATAATCATCAAAAGTTCTTGATGTGAATTCTCCGGCATTATCCATTCTTATATCTTTTATAGGATATTCAAGAAAATGTGCTCGGAGTTTAATAATTTGGGACAAGGTCGTGCAAAAGCAACATTTCTGGTAGATAATAAATATGTGTGGGACCATCTGGATGATGCATCTATTAAGACCATAAAATATCAGAATGGTCCACTTGCTGGATGTATTGGTCCACAAATATCACCATGAATGTGTTGTAAAAATGATGGTGGTTCATAACCAACCTTTTCCATAGAAGGTGTAGTAATAAGTTTTCCACGTGAACATGATTCACAAAAATAATCTTTGGACATTAGCATTTTTGTGCCATTTAATGGATGTCCATGAGTATTTTCAATAATCCTGCGTAACATAGAAGTTCCTGGGTGCCCAAGGCGATCATGCCATAACCCAAATATATCAGGATTCACCAGTTTCCAAGCCATGGTAACATAGGTTTCAAAAGCTCGAATAGGGACACAATACAGTCCAGAAGTAGTTGCTTCAATTTTCTCGAGGACAAGTCGAGTTTCCATTTTATAGGATGTAATATAGAGATGTTCTTTATTATTTTCAATCACTGTTTCCAAGTGATAGCCATTTCGGCGTACATCCTTAAAACTCAACAGATTTCTTTTTGATCTACTAGATAATAACGCATTTTCAATGTGTAAAATTGTTTTATTAGGCAACATCACAATTGCATTCTCGGAGCCATCAATAATCTCTACGGGAACAGATATAGTTGTAACGTGCGTCTTGCATAATTTCATGCTCGAGAAATATGCTTTATTTGTTAATATTGAGTGCGTTGTTGCACTATCAATAAGACAATTGTGTATCTGTTCGATACTTTCCATTTGTATTCCTGTTCAATCAAATCATCACATAATAAATATTTAAGACATGAAATATTTTTTTATTGATAATGGAAATGTAAACATACATATAATTTTTTTTTAATAATACATTTTTGTATGTATCATTAGTGCTGGTACAAGGCCAACAATATAAATGATAAATGAAACACCAATCCAGAATAATTCCGGAGGGAAGTCTTTGCTAAACATCAATATTATGATCATGCTGATCATTGTGAAAATAAAGACGAGAGATCCGTTAATCATTTTCGAAGAAAAGGATGAAGATACTTAAGAATTTCTACAAGAGGGTAGAGAATATGAGTGAGTTGTTGAATAAAATGTGTGCATATTTATAGGATCAAAAATCCCTATTACTAGCCGTTTATAGCCGTTGGAAGTGGGAGAAATTTAATATAAAAATATAGATGATTTTATTGATGTTTATATTATACATAAAGAAACACACACAAAAACAACTGGGGTATTACAAGCCAGAAAGTAAATATACGACATATATTGCATAAATATTTTATTTCAGCCATTCATCGTCATGTCCCACTGAACCAGGATCATCAAGGAAATCTGCTAGCTCAAGTGATTTCGAGTCCTGGTAAGGATTTCCATCAAATATGTTCCCAGATGTGTTGACCTCAATAACTTTGGATGGCTCGAATGTTTCGGTGGTATGAGCCTGGGCATCTTTGCCTTTATTTTTTATTGATGCCTGATATGAATCCACACGGTGTTGGGAAATACGACAATATTTAGTCCAATGTCCAGTTATACCACATCTACGACATGGATCATCACCAGAATTTTCCATAGACATTTTTCCCTTATCACGATGCCCTTGAATTGATTGCCTTGGTCTGTCGGAATATCTATTTTGACGGGAATAATGATAATTATCACGATTATTATAGTTACGTCCGCCGCGGTCATTTTTGTAATTATTTTGACGGTAGCCACCACGTCCACCACTTTTCCGGGTTCCACGCCCGAATCTATTTTCACGGCTCTTGAATCGGCCGGAAGCTCTACAGTGGTATGTGCCCGGTGTTCGACACGGGACCTAGAAGGTCGTAGTTCATGATTTTTTAATAATAACTCATTTGTCTTCTCAGCCGTGAGAAGAACTGAAATTAGCTCAGAATATGTTTGAAATTGTCGTTGCCTGTATTGTTGTTGAAGCACCATATTTGAGGAATGCATCGTGGTGAATGTTTTTTCAAGCTTATCAGTCTCAGATAGCTGTGTACCGCACAAGGCCAGTCGAGACTCAATTTTGAATAAGGCTGAATTATAATCAGCAACAAATTTAAAATCTTGCAATCTTAGTAGTTGCCATTCATATTGGGCCTGTGGCAATATTACAGTTCTGGTGTGATCAAATCTGTCTTTGAGCTTCTTCCAGAGCTCAGAAGGCCTTTCAATTTGTATATATTCATTCTTCAGATCCTCGGATAAATGATGGTGCACGAATATCATTGCATTTGCCTCATTTTTAATATCGACATTAGCAAGTTCCACAGATTCCAAGGTAGTAGCCAATCCCATACCTTGGAGATGCAATTTAACATCAAGGCACCATGATAGATAGTTATTTCCAGTGACATCGAGGATCTGGAATTTTTTGTTTTCAATTTCGGCCATTTTTTTTCTACAAGAATAAAAACGAGTTAGTATAAATAAATTCAAACTCGAATAATACTAACCTTTTTCGAGCAATAACTTTTGCTGATAACGTGTTATAAAATTAATATTAAGCAAGACTATTATTGAAGATAATAATAGTATAAAATAGAAAAATAACAAGGGAACAAGTAGGGAGGAAATGAGATGAAGTTTTATTACTCTTTCTTTTTGTGTGTGTAATTTCTTCATTTCCATAACCACATATTTATAGTAACAAATATGGCACTATTACAATCACAAGTTTTGTTACTATTACATCACAAAATTTGCTACTATTTGTCTTGTGATAACAATTAATGCTAAAGTCCAAAATGATATTATAACAATAAGACTTATGTTGGTCTATATGAAAAAATAAATGTCTGTGATTAATTAATTACAATTTTCCTATCATGTGTCTTTAGATCACATAATAAAAGTTTATAAATGAAAGTAAATAAAAATATAGTGTATGTGTGTATATTGACTAATGTATATTTTATAATAATTTTACAATATTATTGAAATTCAATCACATATTACAAATATAATAAAATATTTAATATTTTACGACGTGCATCGCACGAGAGTACATCTACTTGTTGATAAAAATACTACAAGAGTATTAATTCAGTCACATAAAATTATATATTTCATACTTATATCCATCATTTTCTCTCCCAATTGGAGAAGGTTCATCTACGAACTCCAAGATAGACCACAACCAATTGTAGGATTTACAAATATTTAATAAGAGGCACCAAATCTTTGTCTATAGGTGTCCCATAATCATCAAAGAGACGAGGCTCGTCAAAATCATCTTCGCCAGCTAAACACACATCATAAATAACATCCAATGCAGATTTATAACTCGGTGTCATGATCATCGCGGAGCATAAATTGGATCTGAATACCATCTGATGCTGCGAGAAGCATAAAAATAATCACGAAATGCTGTTTATTTTGAGGATATCCTAAAAAAAATACAAGATTATGATTAAATATGTAGATTCATGATTCAAGACGAAGACCGAAAAAACACAAATAAAATACAAGATAAATAAAACATCCACAATTTTATTTATCAAATTCCATCTCTAGTAAAAACCATGAACTATCTATTTATAATAACAAAATAAACTTATAGAATTCTAATATCAATATAATAATACCTAAAAGAAAACAAATCATATCAAATAAATAATAGAAATACTACAATATAACTAATCCATCGAGTCCCATATTAAACTATACATTCCATACTTTTCTATACTCAGCTCTGTCCCATAAGAGTGTGCTCGATTTGTCATTTTCGTCCGTCCCACAAGAGTGTGTTCACTCTATTTTTAGAAAATATCCCTTATACTTTTACTCCACATTTTCAACTTATTTACAACAATACCAAGGATGATCCACTCCATTTATCCTTTAATTAATCAACAACAGTAATTAACATGCTCATACAACAAAAAGTGGGACCCTTTTGTCCACTCAAATCCACCACTATTAAATATTTGTCGAAAGGTGTCCCACATTCATCAAAGACACGAGGCTTATCAAAACCATATCCGTTGGCTAAATGCACATCATAGATAACATCAAACGCAGACTTATAACTCAGTGGCGCAGTCACCACGAAGCATAAACTGACCCTGGATACCAACTGATGCAGCAAAAAACGTAAAGAAAATTGTATTATGATGATTTTGAGAATATCCGAAAAATTACAAGATTGTTATTAAACGTAAAAATCATTTTGTTCAAGATGTAACCAGAAGAACACAAATTAAACATGAGACTAAAAAAAATCCTTAATTTTATTAACCAAATTCCACCCCTACTAAAAGTCATGGATTATCTATTTATATTATAAGAAGATAAACTTTGTGAACGAGAAATAAGCCCTAATTTATAATAGAATTTTAATAGCTATATAGTACTACCTAAAAACAAAACAAAACTAATCTAATAAATAATAAAAATACTACAAGATAATTAATCCACACAGTTCCATATTAAAGTATATATATTTTATTTTTATCTCCATCAATGTATGAATTTTTCAATGAGTTACGTTCCAGGAATGCCAATGATTTGGCTCATCGCCTTGCGAGGGCATCTCGGTCTTTCTCGATCCCGAATTGTTGGGTAGAACCACCTGCTATTGTGGATGGTCTATTCGATTATTTGTATAATCATTCCGTTTGAGTAAAAGATAACTTTTTATTTCCGAAAAAAGATAACTTTTTACTTTAGTCATTTGAATAAGGAGTTTTCATGACGAGACAACTTATAGGGCGAGTAAAAAAATGGTTTGTTGCTGGAAGTCTACCGGCCACCGGCAGTGGCCCACCGGAAAGCAGGCCAACAATCTGGAGTAAAAGAAAAAGGTTGGCCGGTCCTTGCAGGTCCGCCGGCTACCGAGGGTGACCCGCAGGAAAACAGGCCGGCAGCCTGGAGTAAAAAAAAAGTTGGTTGGTCCCGGAGGTTCGTCGGTCGCCGGTTGTGGGCCGTTGGAAAGCACGCCTGCGGCTTGGCGAAAAAAAAAATTGGCGGGTCGCTGGAGTAGTCCGGCGAACTAGATTTTTTAATATAATATAATTTAATATTATAGGAGTATTTTTTAAATTTGGTGTTGTTGAATATTTAACATTATTATTAGGTGTTATTAAATTCAACACAAAAAGAAGGAAATGAGAGGGGAGGGATACAATAGTCTTTTCAGCTGCACATGTGCCATAATGCCACGGTGGCGATGATATAATTGAATTAAAAAAAATTAAATTATCAGCCTACTTGCTAAAAAACAAATATATGTTGGTTCCAAAAATTCTACCGCGGCCGACGGGCCTGCCGTAAAAAAAAATTGCCGGTCGTCGGAGGTCCACCAGAAAATATGCCGGCGATCTTTAAAAATAAAGAAAAAAAATGGCTGGTAGCCGGAGGTTCCGCGGCTGCCGGCGGTGGCCTGGCGTAAAAAAATGGTCGTTCGTCGGCGACCTAACGTAAAAAAAAAATTGGCCGATCGTAAGGTCCGCCGGAGGATGGCGGTGGCCCGCTGGAAAACAGGTTGGCGACCAAACGTAAAAAAAAAAAAAAAAAAAAAAAAATTGGTCGGGTGTCGGAGGCCCCCGTCGACCGGCGGCCCTGCCGTAAAACTGATCGGCTGGAGGTCCGTCGGAAGTCTCCGTAAAAAAGATTTTTTATTAAAATTAATTGTCCTTTTAGTTTAATTTAATTATATTATAGGAGTATTTTTAAAATTTATTGTTTTTTAATATTTAATATTATTATTATTAAGTATTATTAAATTCAACGCAAAAGAAAGGGAAGAAGAGGAGAAGTGTAGATTGGTCTTTCCAGATGCACACTACCAAAAAACACTGTTGTATATTACAGAGTAGAGATTACCCGTACCATAATGGCACAATGGCGGTGATATAATTGAATTATAATAATTAAATTACCAGATTACTTGCTAGAATAAAATATATTTGTTCCCAAAATTCTATCGGCGGCCTACAAGTCTGTCGTAAAAAAGTTAAAAGAAAAAATAGTCGGTCGATGGAGGTCCGTCGGCTGCTGGCGGTGGTCCGCCGAAAAGCAGGCCGGCGACCTAGCGTAAAAAAAAAGCCGGTCGTCGGAGGTCTACCGGCAGCCGGTCGTGGCCCTCCAGAAAGCAGGTCAGCGTACTGGCATTAAAAAAAATGGTTGGTCGCCGGAAGTCCGCCGGAAAGCAGGCCGGCAGCCTGGCTTATAAAAAATAAAAGAAAAAAATTGGTCGGTCACCGGAGGCCCGCCGGAAAGCAGGTCGATGGCCTGGCATAAAAAAAACAGACTAGTCGCCGGCGGTGGCCCGTCGGAAAGCAGTCCGACGGCCTGAAAATCACCGGAGATCCTTCGACGATGGCCCACCGAAAAGCAGACTGGCGGCCTCGCGTAAAAAAAAAACTGACCGGCCGTTGGAGGTCTGCCGATGACCGACGGCCTTGCCGGAAAAGCTGATTGGTTGGAACTCCTTCGTAAATTCCAGTAGATTTTCTTTTTTGAAATTAATTATCTCTTTGATTTAATTTAATTTAATATTTTAAGAATATTTTTTTTTAAAATTTATTGTTTTTGGACATGTTTTGATATTATTATTACGTATTATTAAATTCAACACAAAAAATAAGATGGGAAGGATAAAACCGTCTTTTCCAGTGCAGACTACCACCATCAAAAAACACCACGGTCTTTTATACTCTCTATGTCCCTTAAATATATGCAATTTTTACTATTTTCGTCTGTCCCCAAAGAGTAGACACACTCTATTTTTTAGTAAAATCACGTTACCCTTTCTTTCTATAAAGTCATACTCTCTCTGCACTCGACACACTTCTTTCGACAGAGTCATACTCGCTCTCCACTCAACACACTCTTTATTAAAATATGTGCCACTCACTCATGTGTCTGTACTTAAAGGACGGAGAGAGTATTATAGATTATTATTGCAATTAAAAATACTGAAAATTTGAAGATTGTGTGATCTCAAACGGTTGCTTGAATGTACGTGATAGAGTTGCAAGGAATAAAATGGGCTAAGGTCGCATTTGAGCGTAGTATTAAGAGGAAAACATTTCAGATCATCACATAAGTTGAATTTAAGATGTGCCAAAATGGGATTTAAAAGTTTTAATATACGAGGCATTATCCAACCCATGCGATGCACGGTCTTTGATTGAATATCTACGTGTTTTGTACGTAATGTTGGGGCAGGCGGTTGAATGAACAGATGGCAGAATTTAAATGCCTTTTAGAGAAGTTTATCTGTTTTTTTTTTATTATTATTGTCCTTTTATTTTAGTCTATGAAATTAGTTATATGAAATGAGGCTTTACTAACCCGTATCAGTATATTGCTCCGGGGTTGTTTTTGGTTTATTCAACCTGTGCGATGCAATGATTGTATCTAAGATTTCATAGCTAAAATTTAACCATCTTGTAATTTATACTATCATTTAAAAGTTCATTTTAATCACCTTGTGTATTAGAAGGTGCATTTGCATTGTGATGTTTATCATAACTTTTGTATTTAAATTAGTTTATTTACAATTAAAGTTACAATAAAAATAGTCTCTTCATATATTTACAATTAAAAGTTACAATTAAATCCCCCTTCCACATTAAATTACGGGGGATAAGTATTATATATAATAGATATATTCTTCAAAAAAATTGATTCTTCCAATCCAAATGAAGTTCCGGAGGACGCTACCATACAGTACACTGTAAGTCCAGCATTCTATCCCGACACTTCCACAACCTCTCTTAGACTAAAGGCCGTTTACTTTCGACTTAATGAGACTTAATGGGCTGGACGATTTATTCGCGCAGACATGAGTGAGTGTTTACTTACGACTTAATGAAAAATGAGGAGTCTGAATCGCTAAGTCGGCTCCCCCCTCTTATCCCCATACAGACACAAAAATGACACCCGCTACACCTCTCCCATTTCACAACTTATTAATTAGCAAAAAATCTGAAAAAATAATACAAACTTAAAATAATAAAACTTAAAATAATTAGACTTTTTATTATTTTCTTTTTATGTTCAAAAAAAAATCTAAAAAATAATACAAACTTAAAATAATAATATAAATAATAATAGTAAAAAACTACTGCTTATTTTCGTAAAAATAATGAAAAATATTAACAAAATATAAAAAATCTAGAAAATCTGAAAAAGTTAAAAAAAATCGGAACTTATTTATTTATTTTATTTAAAAAAATTTGCAAAATTAAAAAAAAATCTGAAATTTAGGTAATTTTATTTTTAATTCTGGAATATTAATATTAAAAATCAAAAAAAATTATTTTATATTTGGAAATTAGAAAATCTAAAAAATTCTGAACTATTTAAAAAATTCGGAAATTAATAAATTTATTCTTGCCATTTTTGGATTATATCATTTATATGGCTTAAAAAGAAACAGCAATTTCTAAAACAGCTTATAATTCATATTCAGGGGTAAATCAGTCATTTCTGTTATTCATACAGTTTATTCAGATGAAAAAGTGAACAATAGCATCAAATTTACCTATAAAGACATATTTACCCGGACAAGCAAATTTATCCATACAGGACTTAATGGAGAATTTGGTAAACAGCCCTAGAGGGGTAGATGAGCTCTAAGCCTTCTGATTTTTTTTTTTTCTTTTTTTGGGAAAACAAATGAATGAAACATGTTTCCTCAAAGATGTTTGAAATTTTATCGAGCATTGAACACTGAGTGGGGCTCGAACGAGCTTTAATCAAATTGAACAAAAAGTGAGCTCGAGTAGTTTATTTTTTTTGCATCTCATAATTTTTTTATTCAAATCGAACCGAGCTCGGAAGCGAGTTTTATATCCTATCAAACAAAAAATTGGTTCAAACTTGGTACGTTGTATTAACGAACCGAGCTCGAACAAGCTTTTTATCAATTAAGTTTGAATAGAGTATCGAATAGTTTGTTTTGATTTTTGCTAGCAGTGATCTTCCAACCAACCAAATTTAGCTTTGGACAGAAACACAAACATAACGTGGAACTCGGTAAATAGAAAGGACTGATATTGAATCTCTATCGAAAGAATTCGAGCTTTAATTTGCTGGAAAATCCAACATGTAGTCATATCAAGTTAAAATATCTAGCACCCGAAATTGTTATCCGTTTACATGGAAGATTTCTGTCTAATGGTATTTCACAAAACTTACATGTGATCGTCGCCTTGCCCTAGACTTATACAGGCACTCTTTTTCCTCGATAGCGATCAAAAAACTGCAAAAGAGAAGATTCGAACATAAGATGGCCCGCGATATTACAGTAAGGGACACAGTAGTCACTTTCCAAAAAAGAATAAAACTAATGAAAGATATATGGAGCATAACACACTGGAATCTCCAGACACCTTTTGGACACAAATCAATCATTTAACTAAAAATTAAGCATCCGTCTTCACCAGAAATTGAAACATATTTTGCTAAAATTATGAATTAATACAACGAGGGAATTTACAATAATTATGGACTCGGAAGCCACAAAAACTGCACAACTACTGCCGAAACCTCAACATCCAGACTAGGCTTTGGAAAGATGGAAGTCCACTCCCTTCCCTTTTAAGCCTTTGTTATCTTCATTAATCTAAGTAGCACCGAACTGATACGAGATATGGATATGATACGGTACGGGCACACTGGTACGGAAATTCTCAAAAGAATGAAGATACGACACGTCGAAAAATATTTTTCTTTTAAGAAAAATAATTATATTATAAAAATCATGCAAATCTTGTTTGTCAAAATAAAGTAACTTTATAGTTAGGTAAAAAAAAATCTAAATGAAGGAAGTTCACTCACTAAACAAAACCCAAATAAGTTGCATAACATATTTAGCCCCAAACCCATTATCACAAAGCAATTTTCAAGCACAATTTCCTTATCTACCCAAATCCCACTACTTAGTATTTACAATACATTCTCCAACCTAACTTTCTGCAAACAATGATGAGGCGGCAGGGGCACATCTTGCCGTCCGCAGTGCTTGGCCAGAGTGGCGAAGTCTCGTCGGCGTCAGTATCGACAGAAGAAGCAGGCAACGTCAGCAATGGCGTAGGTATCGACGGAAGAAGTAGGCAACGTCGACGTTGCAGGGATATAGACAGGAGAAAACGTGAAAAAATGATTGGAGAAGTCGAGGCGAGGTAAACGTATTTCTCAACCCTATCATACTTCCCGCATTTTTATTTAAAAAATAAAAAATAACAAATAATGTTTTCTTGCCGTCTCCGGAGGCATCCATAACAGACAGTAAGATCTCCCGGACCGGTACTCGCTGGTATTTGGCGTACCCGCGCTTCCTAAACATTTTAATAATTAATAGCCAAAGCCATTCTCATCTGAACAAGATGTGGTTAACTCACTCTAACATACCCACATGCAATAAACATTTAAACATAGACACACACTGTTACCACATTCTACTTTCTTTCAATTTTTCAATCCAGATTTATGTGATGGAATCTGATAGAAAGTACACTCTTGCATTAAAACATATACAAACCAACATACTCTTATATGCACAAATTGAGAAAAAATACTAATAAAAGAAGGAAATGAGAGACTTCATCAAACCTTAACTTCAGAGTGTCACTTTTAGATTTATATAGCAATCATCAGTCCATCAATCATTCTATTAAAAATTACAAGAAAGTAGAGCACCACAACAGCATTTCACATAGAAAATCGAATTTAATATATAAGTAACATTGCTCCCTACATTGCGAAACATAATACACATTTCAAAGCAAACATACCGATCTGATAAAAGGTTGCTGGAAAAGCCAACCAAGAACAGGAATCTTCTGAAGGAAAACAGCCAGTGTCGGCCAGAAGCCGCTGCCATAACGATTAAGTTAAAACAATAAGTTCCTCTCCGAAACTAAAAAAATAGAAAGTAAACCAAAGTTGAACCAAAAAATTATCTATAATGTATCAAGTTTAGGTATATCCAACATCAAACCTGAATAGAACAACAAATCCATAAGCCTCAAGAATCATTCCTATTATGGGCCACCCGATGATGACTAAGAAAAAGCCAATACCGAATGAAATTGTCCCCTGACATTAATATGATAAACAATAGAACAAATTTACAAAAAAAAAAAAAAAAAAAAAAAACAATAGGAGCACATGCTAAGTCAAACAGGAATTGTTATATCATGGATCCGAATCCATGATGCGATATGGACCCGTGAGCAATACACAAGACGTGTGGATGGACTGAATAGGGTATTTATGTCATTTACTCAATTGTCTCTTAAATATTCATCACAGTACATGTTGCATCATGAAACCGGGTCCATGGTATAAATTGCCGGCAAACAAAGTCTCAGAAGCGAGAAGAACCTTATAATTAGAACGTTTCATGAAGAACTGCATGGATGACTTAAGTCCAATGGTTAATGTCACTCCTGACAAGAAGAGTATCTGTTTTGAGTAAATGAGACAATATTAGGAAAGAAACGAGATATATAGTATTCTATGTGGAACATTTGATCGAATGGTTCATTTAAATACTTACATTTCCCATTGCCAGTAGTCCCTTATCGAAGAAGAAAATGATGCCCAAAATCGAAAAGAATATTCCAAACCCCGTCAAACCAAGTCCAATTTCTGTTACAACACAAAGAAGAAAAAGATTTTACTCAAGCACTCCGAAAATTCTCTATGCGTTTTTTACAAGAAAAAAAGACTAAGTCATTTTACTAATTATTTAACTAGATCATAAAAATACAAAATTAATTACATTAAAAATGAATGGGGTTGAGACAATTCTACACCCATGATAACTGAGACTGAGAGCCTAACCTATATATATATATATATATATATATACTTCAGAACTTCCTCATGCATAATTTTGCCAATAAACTATCTCAAAAAATCAGAACAAGATTATGTACAATCAACTGAATAAAAATGGGAAAATAAGGGGAAACAGTTTACTTTTTCGATCGTTCATCTCGAAGGACATCATTTTTTTGGCTGATTCAGATTCAACACAATCTGGTACGTTTTCGTCAGCTAAAACACGAACTGCAATCCATCACCACAGCAAATCATTAAAAAATTAAGAAATATATACACAGATACAGAAGATCGGGAGACAGAAAGATTGGAGAACCACTGATTTTCTGCAGTCCAGACAAAAAAATCACAGAAGTAATTAGGGATTTTGGTGGCGCATAAGATCCACCACAATAATTTGTTTTAAATATCTCAGTTTCAAGCACCACATACACTAATATTTTTTCTGCACCCACACCCACACACACACACACACACACACACACATTAGTAGACACACATGTGCGTGCAAAAATAGAGGAAACCGAACCGTGATTGAACGTGATGGCGCAGATATTGATATGGCTGCCTATGGATTTCTGAACAGTTTCAACTACCTGGGGGAGGAAGAAGAAGCAATTGCCATCAGCACAAACTGAAAATGAAAACTCCGGGGAAATTTTTGCTCCGAATTGGAAATAGTTTAAACTGGGCCAACAAGATATGGGCCTTTTGTTATAAGCTCGATCAAAAATAGAAAAATTACAATTTTTATATTTTATAAAAGTATTATAAGAATATTACAATACTAAGGGGCTCTTTACCAAACTTGTCTGTCTAGGTAAATTGTATCTGTCTGGGTAAATTTGTCTGTCTGGGTAAATGTGTCTGTCTGGGTGAATTGATGTTGTTGTTTACTTTTTCATCTGAATAAACTGTCTGAATAACATAAATAACCAATTTACCCGTGAATATGAATTATAAGCTGTTTTATAAATTGTTGTTTCTTTTTTAAGCAATATAAATAATATAATCCAAAAATCAAAACATAAATTCATAAATTGCTTAAAAATCCAATTTCAAACACAAAGAAGTCAAGTTCAAACACAAAGTAGTCAAATTCAAACACAAAGTAGACAAATTTAAACATTATTGAAAAATTAAATTTGACTCATCTTCTATATATTATTTAAATTGAAACAAAATATTATACATAAATGATTCAATTTTTTATGTAAGTAATATATAAAATATTTAATACATATATAAATAATACGTATAATATACAATATATATTTATATATAGAAATATATTTAAATAGATAAGAACATATATAATAAATATTATACATATGAATAAATGTTAATATATAAGTAACAACTAGCGTACGCTATTTCTCACTCATAGCGTGCGCTACGAATTCTCCAATTCAGTCCAGTACCTACTGGACTCTCGGCCTCAATTGCACTAGCGTGCGTTGATGAAGACCGATAACATGCGCTACCAGTACCCAAATAGCGCGCGCTATAAAGAGTATGTAGCGTGCGCTACTCCCCACACACAGGCTACTAATTCGATGATAATGATAATATTCTCGACTCGATTCTCAAATAAGGTTGAAAGACGAATGATAACTGATCCAAGATTCCAAATACGTCGAATGGTGAATACAATGAACAAACATGAATGATGAATGACTATCAATTAGTGAAAAATTACTCAGTGACAATTTACTGAATGATAATGAATGAATTTACAACCGGGTATTACATACTCCCCCCCTTAAAAAGAGTTTCGTCCCTCAAACTAAGGTCAAAAAATTCGGGATAAATCTCCCGGATACTATCCTCGGTTTCCCAAGTAGCCTTTTCGACTCCGTGTCTAGACCACAAAATCTTAACCAAATGAATCGTCTTGTTCCTCAACTGTTTGATTCGCCGCTCTAAGACTCCCACAGGACGCTTCTCGTACGTATAATCATCCGCGATCTCGATTTCATCGAACTGAAGTACGTGGCTCGGTTCGGCAACATACTTCCACAATTAAGAGATGTGAAACACGTTATGAATTCGGCTCAAAGGCGTAGGTAAGGCCAACCGATAAGTCAGATTGCCTACTCGATCCAAAATCTGTAATGATCCAATGAATCTCGGACTCAACTTTCCCTCTTTCCCAAAACGGAAAATTCCTCGACTCGGGGATATCTTGACCAAAACGTGGTCACCTATCTCGAACTCTAATGGTCGACGACGGTTATCCATATATGATTTTTGTCGACTCTGAGCGGTCAACAAATGACTCCTGATCAGCGCTACCTTCTCACGAGCGGCTGTTGGCATATCGACCTCAGTGCCGATTGATTCTGATAAGTCATCCCAACATAAGGGAGATCGACAACGACCGACCATATAAGGCATCGTAAGGTGCCATCTTAATCGAAGCATGCCAACTGTTATTGTACGTGAACTCGATCAACGGTAGTTGGGCTTCCCAATCATCTTTCCAATCGAGAACACATGCCCTCAACATGTCATTCAATGTATGAATAGTTCGCTCTGATTGTCCGTGGGACTGAGGGTGAAAAGTTGTGCTGAAATTGAGCGGAGTTCCCATAGCACGATGAACGGATTTTCAAAAATGCGACACGAATCATCCGTCACGATCAGAAACGATACTCTTAGAGGTACCGTGCAATCTCACAATCTCTTTGATGAACAACTGGGCAAGTCTCTTGGGACCCCACGTATCCTTAATCTCAAGAAAATAAGCTGACTTAGTTAAACGGTCCACAATTACCCAAATTGTATTCATGCCACGATGACTCGTCGGCAAACTCGTGATGAAGTCCATTGAAATATCCTCCCACTTCCATTCTGGAATAGGAAGCAGTTTCAGCAGACCCGCCGGTCGCTGATGTTCTATCTTGACTTGCTAACAGGTCAAACATCTCGAAACAAATTCTGCGACCTCTCGCTTTATATTACTCCACCAGTAATTTTGTTTCAAGTCCTTGTACATCTTGCTAGACCCCGGATGGATAGAATAATAGGTAGCATGGGCCTCTCTCAAAATCGAGTTTTTCAACTCGTCATCCACCGGAACGCATAACCGATTCTTAAATTATAAAAGTCCATTCTCATGGACCACAAATCCAGGGGCTTTCCGCTGAGCCACATCATCTCGAATGCGTAACAAAAATGGGTTTGAACCCTGGTTCACTCTGATCACTTCCTCAAGTGGCGATGAAATCACTAACATGCAAAGTTGCCATTGAACTTGCTGTAACCAAACCTCGGTCTCATGCTTTAGGAACTCCTGTTGAAGCTTCTTCTGAACAGTTAAATGAGCAAACATTTGCTCCTGGACGGACTTACGGCTCAAGGCATCGGCAACGACGTTCGCCTTTCCTAGGTGGTAATGTATCTCAATATCATAATCTTTAATGAGTTCCAACCACCGTCTTTGTCGCATATTTAACTCATTCTGAGTAAATATATACTTCAAACTCTTATAATCGGTGAAAATCTGACAGGTGACGCCATAAAGATAATGACGTCAAATCTGTAACGTGAATACCACGGCTGCTAGCTCCAGGTCATGGGTGGGATAATTGACCTCGTAAGGTCTTAGTTGCCGCGAAGCATAGGCAATAACTATCCCGTGCTGCATTAGTACACATCCGAGACCGTGTCCGGACGCGTCACTATAAATCACGAATCCTTTCGTCCCTTGTGGTAAAAAAAGAATAGGTGCTGAAATTAAATAGATATTGAGCTCCTCAAAACTCTGCTGACACGCGTCAGACCACGTGTATTTCTTATCCTTCCGCAAAAGGTTCACCATAGGTTGAGCGATTTTAGAAAATCCTTCCACAAATCGCCGATAATAGTCTGCTAGTCCGAGAAAGCTTCAGATTTCCTTAACATTCTCCGTAGGTTGCCAATCTCGGATAGCCTCCGTCTTATGAGGGTCGACACGTACTCCGTCTGATGAAATCACTTGTCCGAGAAACGTCACCTCGGACATCCAGAATTCATATTTGGAAAAATTTCCATAGAGTTGCTCTCGTCTCAACACGTCGAGAACCTGATGAAGGTGAAATTCGTACTCCTCTCGGTCACGAGAATAAATCAAGTCCACGAATACAGCAGGTGCATTAGTTAACCCAAACGGCATCACCACAAACTCGTAATGTCCATAGCGTGTGCCGTTCTAGCGATATCCGACTCTCGAATTCGCAACTGATGATACCCAGATCTCAAATCGATCTTAGAAATACTGAAGCTCCCTGAAGTTGATCCAAGAGATCATCGATGCGGGGTAGGGGATATTTATTCTTGATCGTCACCATGTTCAACTCTCGATAATCAATGCACAAGCGAAAAGAGCCATCCTTTTTCTTGATAAAATACGGGTGCTCCCCACGGGGACGCACTCGGTCGGATATAACCCTTCTCAGTCAATTTCTCCAATTGATTTTTCAGTTCCTGTATTCTGGTCGGGGCCACACGATATGGTGCTATCGATATTGGAGACGTACCAGGCTCCAACTCTATCAGGAATTCCATATCTCTTTGTGGAGCCAAATCAGGTAACTCGTGTGGAAATACATCGACGTATTCTTTCACTACCGGGATATCCACCAAAGTCACTAATAATTTCTCGGTCTTGGTCATGTAGCACCAATAACCAACACACCCCTGATTGAGTAATTTTGACTGCTTTCATCATATTAATAACTCTTCCGGAACAACTGGGATTACTCCCTTAAAATACACACTCGACTCCATCGTTTGAAATGATAGTGACCATACGCTTACGGACACTAAGGATGGCATCATGACGATCCATCCAATCAATACCCGAAATAACGTCGTCTCTAGAGTCTACCACGATCAGGTCCACCAACCAATCACGGCCATTAAGCTGAATCGGATAATTCTTAATCTTACGATCTCCGATAATTCTTCTACCATCAGGTAGTCCAATGATATAAGATTCACAACTAGTAGCACTATCCAGGTGAAGTCTACTCAAGCATTACTCGAAAATGAATGAATGTGATGCGCCAGTATCAAAAAGGGTACACACAGGTTGAGATAAAATTTCGAGTGTACCTGAGATCATTCGGGACTCCAGATCGTCGGTCCTCTTCATCTCGTAAATTCGGGGCATGCCAGTCCCTAAACCGGATGCTCCCGTCTGATAGCTGTGGGCTCCACCTTTGTTTGCTCCCGTCGTCTTATACGATGCGGACTAAGTGGCCTGATTCTGAACTGCTGACTGCTTCGGGGCCTGAGATGTCGTCGGAGTAGGTTTGGGGTCTCTTCGGCAGAAACAGGCCTTATGCCCGATAATCCCACAGTTATTACACGTGATAGTCTGCCTCAGACACTTAGTGCTGAAATGAACCTGTTCACCACAATTGTAACAGGTGATGGACGAACTGGCCGCTCGGGACTGAGATTCTGCAGGTTTAGGTGCCGTAGGAGGTCGCTCAGAAAATGTAGAGCACGCACGAGTCTTCTTGAAGGTTGCCTAACTGCCTTCGGACTGATTACGACTCTTCAATTTCTTGCCAGAAGATGAAGTTTGATGCTTAGAAATCTCCTTCGCAGTAAGCTCATAAGTAAGAGCTTTCTCGATGTATTCGGCCAGAGTGGTGCAATGATGATAAAGCAATTGTAGCCACATACGAGGTTTCAACCTCTTACTGCAATACTTGATCTTATCCGCCTCGGAATGGATAATAGATGAGGCAAATTGAAGTAGCTCCTGAAACTTCTCGGTGATGGTAAGTACATCTTCTTCTGTTGAGGGGTCGGGACTGAGTAACTCCGATAGCTTGGCCTCCCTGACTGGGGCCGCATAATACCTTTCCATCATGAGAGTCTTAAACTAGTCCCAAGTGCAAGATCTGTCGGTGCACTTCAAAGATAGCCACCAAGAGTGAGCGCTCTTACCCAGATAGTAAGCCGCAACTGAAACTTTGTGCCCTTCGGGACACTCCACCATAGCAAATAGTTTCTCAAAGTGTTCAAGCCAGTGAATAATATCCGCCGGCTTAGATGAGCCCTCAAAAGTAGGTGGCCTCTGGCGAGAGATGTCGCCAATGATACTGCTCACACTCCTCTCTTGCCTCTGAGGTGGCGGCGGAGGGGCCTATTGAGCCTGAGTGGCTGAGTTTATGCATCGTCTCAATCAGACATGCCATCTGAGTCATTTGGGCCATCATGCCCTGCATAAAAGCGGGTGGATTAACCTGGACACCTTCCGATTGAGCTGTATCTCGGGTATGACTTCTTGACGGTAAATGATTATCTCCAGGTGAATGATTAGCAGCGTCGCTGCTTGTTGAATTTACATTATTCCTCGCGTTCGCACGGGTATTCACTCGAGCTCAGGGGTTTCGTCCCGCACCGCGGCCTCTTCCCCTGCGTCTTCTGACAAGTCTGTCCATACTGAAGGTAGGAAACACATGATAATTGTATATCTCGTATGAATATCGCATTACGATTACGTTATGAAACGATACTAATGAGCATACACGCTCTAATGCAACGAACGCATAAATAATGCAATAAAATGATCGTCGACATTACGCAGAAATGTGATAAGATCGTAAGAATGATCAACTGAAGTGACATGATTATCTGATAAAATTCCTGAAATTATTATCTCGAACAAGTTAACAAGATTGATAATAGGATCCACAAGATCAACAACTGAGCAATGAGATTGACTTAGTGATTAATGAGTTGACAGGATCGACAAGATCCGAGAAAATGATGATTGAGGATTGTTGTCTAATGAATGATGAATGAGTGATTCTTATTGCCAAAAATTATACCATGGCGTCAGAAATCATACAATTTCTTTGGTATGAGGGGCTTGGCGCTTGCACAGGTCACACGTGACGCGAAAGTCCAATGATACTAGTCTGATGAATGATAATATCAAATGAGACATGACTCGGAAGGGTAGTATTCAAAACCACTGTCCGATACCAAATCTGTAACACCTCAAACTAGGCGGACATTACAGTGCCGTGGACCCCCAACTGGGATCCATCAGGCGAATGAAAATTAATGAATTAAATAATATAATTATAGTACCGAACCACATTATATCATCAATTACTCCGATGAGGAGTTTCAAGTACAATAATACAGAATACATGTATATTTCATATGAAGATAAAATATACAACACTAAATAAAATGAAAATCCAAACGGAACTGCAGCGGAAAAATACACATCAAAGACACATGAATAAATGGAGAGACTGGAGCCCCCTACTAGTATCACTGGGACTCCTCGCATTCAACATTCTCTTCCCGTGCTTTTGCCTTGCCATGACCTAAAAACAACATCCCCAACAGGATCAGTTACCCAGAACAATAATCCTCAAGAGTTGAACAATTTACAATAATCACATGAATGAGTTATGAAATCAAGTTGAATGATGGGCATCATAATACGCCACGAATGGGATGTGCAAGTGCACAAACCTGCCGAGTGCCCGGCGTCCCGTATAAACACACGCAAAACTTGGCCTATACGGAGGCACGTGACCGTGTGCACAGTCCACTGTATCCGGATCCCCACATAAACACAATGACCTTAATGTGCCCGACTAGAAATTCCACACATATACCACCCGGAACGCAATACAATCCTGGAAGGTCACAAGAACAAAAAGCGACCATGATGAAGAATAATGAATAGAAATCCGACAAGGGCCAATAATGACTCACCGAGGTAAAATAATGACGCAAAGAATGATAGCTTCAAATGAAATGATTGGAACCGTTGCTCCTCGTGAATTGAATGATTAGTTTGATAATTACAAGTCTCAACATGATTGATATACCATGAATGAATTATATGTATAAATGAACAACAACGAAAGGAATGAGTATCCTTTTAACCGAGTAACAGTTAACTTACACAAATATCGGTGAAGAAAAGTCTTTCCTCGAACAAACGTCCTAAGTGGAATTATCGGTCGCTCGAACAACCTTGAATAACACAATTACTAATAATCCGCTTAATATACGAATCAAGCATGATCACAACCAACTCAAAAGTTGATACAACAATATCCAAACTCATTGGGGGTATTCTAACAAATACGTTGTAAGCAACCCCCAATTGTTTACGACTAATCTCAAATATATCTAACACCAACCTCCCAATGAGTGATTTAATCCAACAAAATATCTTCAATGGCATCGATAATCCAATAGGAATGCACAACTCAAGATTACGACAACATCTAATTGGAAACCTCCAAAATTACCAAAGTCAACCATCAAATGTTCTTGAATATTTTCCCAAATACTCAACATTTCCGAAAAATACACCAACAAATCCGTAGGAAATATATGTATCCAAGGTAGATAATACATATCCAACATATTCCAACACACAAGCAAGATAACTCGTAGAGACTGGAAAGAAATCTCTCAATTCCCAAAATTTTAGATTCAAGAAAAGTTACCTTGATTCGGAGTGGTGGAGAGGATGAAAAGTTGATTAATCTGAAACTAGAAGCTTGAAGATGTTTATAGTTGATTGCAGATCGAAGAATACTTCACAAAATGTCCAAAGTCGCCCAAAATCGCCCGTACGAAGAAGAGAGATGGAGAATGACGAAATGGAGCTAAACTGTCCAATATATACTAAACCCAGCTTAGAGCGCGCTAGCTCCTGATATTAGCGTGCGCTAGTGGGCTCACCAGGTAGTCCAGTGAACTCTCCATGCCTCGTTAGCGTGCGCTACGTACCTGGTAGCGTGCGCTAACACCTTCCTCTTAGCGTGCGTTAACCGAATGTTAGCGTGCGCTGCCTGTTAGTTGGTACCAGTGACTGGAGTCCAGAACCTACTGTCTGCTGTATGATCGAGTCTTAGTGTGCTCTACACTGATTGCTTAGCGTGCACTATCAATACAACTAGCGCTATCCACTCCTAACGTGCGCTAAGAATTTTCCATTTCAATCGAGTACTTACTGGACTGTCTGCCTCAAATACGTTAGCACGCTCTGATGAAGTCCGATAGCATGCGCTACAAGTATCCAAAACTAGCATATGCTATTTCCCACTCATAGCGTGCACTACGAATTCTCCAATTCAGTCCAGTACCTACTAGACTGTCGGTCTCAATTGCACTAGCGTGCGCTGATGAAGACCGATAGCGTATATTACCAGTACCCAAATAGCGTGCGCTATAAAGAGTATGTAGCGTGCGCTACTCCCCACACACAGGCTACCAATTCGATGATAATGATAATATTCTCGAATCGATTCTCAAACAAAGTTGAAAGACGAATGATAACTGATCTAAAATTCCAAATACGCCAAACGGTGAATACAATGAACGAGCATGAATGATGAATGACTATCAATGAGTGAAAAATTACTGAGTGACAATTTACTTAATGATAATGAATGAATTTACAACCGGGTATTACAGCTTTGTCTGGGAAAGTTGGAGTTCAGTGGCTAGCAGAGCTGTTCAACATTCTTCTCATAGATTATAAGATGCCGGCAGAGTGGAGGCGTAGTATTGTGGTGCCGTTTTTTAAGAACAAAGGTGATGCTCAGAGTTGTAGTAACTATCGGGTATTAAACTCCTCAGTCATACTATGAAACTTTGAGAAAAGGTGGTTGAATGCACGTTAGAAGAGTAGTTGAGATCTCAGATAACCAATTTGGCTTCATGCTGGGGAGGTCCACAACGGAGGCCATTTATCTCGTCAGACGCCTTATGGAGAAGTTTAGAGAGCGGCGTAAGGACCTCTATATGGTGTTCATCGATCTCGAGAATGCTTATGATAGCATTCCGTGTGATGTTATTTGGAGGAGCCTAAAAGAGAGGAGGGTGTCATCGACGTACGTTAGGGCGATCCAAGACATGTACTCTCAAGATAGGACTTGCGTTAGGACCTCAGTTGATGACACCCAGTATTTCCCTGTTGACATAGGGCTGCACCAGGGGTCGGCGCTAAGCCCTCTTCTCTTCGTTCTAATCATTGACGTCATTTCACGGGGGATTCAAGATGGCGTCCCGTGGTGCATGCTTTTTGCTGACGACATTGTGTTAGTGGCAGAGTCGAGGAGGGAGGTGAATGCGAAGTTGGAGTTATGGAGGTTTATGTTAGAATCCCAGGGCTTGCATGTGATTCGGTCTAAGACCGAGTATCTCTGGTGTAACCTTAGTGGTGAGACCAACGAGGAAGAGGTAGAGGTAATAATTGTTGATCAGATTGTATCCCGTACGGATAAGTTCAAGTATTTGGGTTCGGTCATTCAGAATGAAGGAGAGTTTGAAGATGATGTCACTCATCGTATCAAGGCGGGGTGGCTAAGGTGGAGAGCAGCGTCAGCGGTCCTGTGCGACAAAAAAATCCCTATAAAGTTGAAGGGTAAATTCTATAGAACGACAATCAGACCTGAAATGTTGTATGGCTTCAAATGTTGGGCGATGAAGAAGTCGCTTGAGTGCAAGTTGGAAGCGGCTGAAATGAGAATGTTACGTTGGACGTGTGGTCGCACAATATTGGATAGAATCCCGAACGGGATTTTCAGGAACGCGCTAGAAGTGGCGCCCATTTCAGCAAAAGTTAGGGAAGGGAGATTGAGATGGTTTGGCCACATCCGCATGAGGCAGGCCTCTGCTCCGATGAGGAGGGTCTAGAGTTTATTGGTTGTAGGAGGAAAGGAGGAGAGACAGACCGAGGAGGACGTGGGAGGAGCAACTGAGATTAGATTTGAAGGCATTAGACTTATTCGAGACCATGACTGTTGATAGGTGCTCTTGGATGTGCCAGATCAGAGTTGTGGATTCCTATTTTGGGAGCGGTTCGGTTGTAGAGAGTCTCAGGATTGGGTTGTCTCGGTTAGCTTTGACCTAGAGCATTGCATTTTTATTTTTATTTTTTATCTATTATCCTACTGCCTTTTGCGTGTGGTGTATTTTTGACAGGGAGCTGCGCGCGGAGTCAACCCCACCTGATGTTAGAGCGGAGTTCATCGGGAGTGAAGTAGCCAAATTCCTCCTAGGTAAGTCCCGTGTGGATTAAGCCATGTGCTCAAGAATGGTATTGAGCTTTTTCGAATCTTATGCTTCCCTTTTGTTCATACCACTCAATATTTTGTTGTGCACTTAGTTGGAGGTCTTCACGGAAGCGGCCTCCCTACCGTAATAAGTAGGGGCATTATCTGCGTACATCTTACCCTCCCCAGACCGTGCACTGAGCGGGATATACTGAGTATGTTTGGTTTGGTTTCACTTTCTAAGAGACCATTTATTAGCAATAAATTTAAGTTGATCAAACACCATTAAACACTTCCAACTATCATCGTAAGCTCCGTGCCCAAAAAAATGGCCACTTATTAAAAATGGAGGGAGCATTGAGTAATTAAACTGCTATTTGCAAGTATTTAAATGCAATATATTTTAGTAGGAAATATATTATTTCAGGTAACCAAACTATTAATGACAAGTATCCAAAACGTTATCGTAAATATTTTCCTTGAATTAGATTTATGTATCTAATTTATAAATATTATATAGATATATAAAGAACCATGAAAATGGACTACAAGATTGTTTTAGAGGAATCTAGAGAAGTTGGTAATTTCTATAAAAATATTAAGGAAATATCACTACAAAAAATAATTGTAACAGAGAAAAAGATTACTGAATAATTGAATTTAAGTGTAATGTTTAATAATCAATCTACTATTTACAAGTCGTGAAATACAACGCACATTATCGATGCTAGGCTATTGAGTTAGACATGAAACTATTGAGTGAAGGCGCAATAGGATACTGAGTTCAATATATAATTAGTATTCAAATATAATATTCGAATAATCAAACTATTATATAGGAGTATTTAAATATTATATATAATTATTTTTCGACCAAAATTTTATATTATATATAATTCTATAAATATTTTCTTTATGTTTATTTTGTATAATTAATTTTAATGATTTCGGAAGAATATGAGACGTGTTTGATCTTAGCATGTTGGGTCTGTACTTGAGTAAATAAAATATACGAAAATTCCAAAGTACTCACATGGCTATTAGCTACAAATAATTTTCATCATAAATTCAATATATATATATATATATATATATATGTGTGTGTGTGTGTGGGGGGGGGGGTGTTGGTTCAAATAAGACCGATCCTTAAAATGTGAACGCAGGTCCAAATTATAATCGTTTATGGTTGAAATGTAACGATTATAATTTTAATCCCTAATAATAGTTACTTTCCCAAATTAACTATGTTAAGGATAGTAATTTAGTTTCCTAAATTAATATATTCACCATTACTCTTGATTATTCATTATTGTTCATCTTGTGACTTGGTCATATATTCCCATTTTAAAATCAATTTCCATTTGAACACACACACACATATATATATATATATAATTATTAATATCCTTTATGAATTATATTTTTGAAAATTGGGAGTAGTGCAGAAATAATACCTATCATTAGTCAAACTATTTATATTTATTTTTCGTACTCTTTCCATCACAATCGAAATGCTACATTTAGGGGGAGGGAGTGGGTGCGTGAAGGAGCGGTGCGAGGTGGCTCACTCGCGGGAATACCGCCGCCTGTCTTTCCTTCACTCACGGGGAGGTCATGTTGAGTGAGGAGGTCACGCACGGGGAGGAAGTGAGTGAAGTGTCACGGGATGGGAGTTTTGCGCAGCTAACCCGTGCGGCACTTAAACAACTAAGCTGAGTCGAGTTGCTAAGTAAGCCTGAAAGTAACAAGAAAAGGGGCAATGGCACAAAAGGATTTTATTAAGGATGAATGCTCGAGTACAAGAGAGCTTTACAATGCTTGATTGCTTGAGGATTTCTGGATGGAGTGAGCAAATGAGGCTCCTCCCCCTTATATACCAGCCTAGGAGAGTTCTGGAGTGGAACTCTCTAGATAGAACACTCTAGATACTTGTAGTACATATGGGCATTTACATGAGCATTCTACAAAGTGTGTAAGAAGTACATTTCTACATGCTTCTAGAGTCATCTACGAATTTACAAGTATGTAGAGATCTCTGGGTCTTTCTTGATCATTCTAGAACCTTCCGGAACCTTCCGACACACAGAGACTCCTGTTAGGGTCATCCGGGTCACTTTTGACCGACCCGTCACATCCCCCCCCACCTATTTCAGCGACGTCCTCGGCGCGTTCTCTTGTTTGAACCTCTTGATGTGATCTTGAAATTGCCAGAGTTCGTCTTCCCGTTCCCATGTTGCTTCGCTATCAGGGAGGTTTTTCCATTTTACCAAGTATCCGTGCCGGGAGGCACGCCTCTCTTTCGAGTAACTCGTTCGGTTACAATATAGTCCACCTCCTTGTCGAATGAGGTGATTACGGCAGTGGGTGCACGATTTGACTCTCCTCGGTGCGGGTCTTCCGAGTCAGCATGGTAGAGTTTCAATTGGCTCGCGTGGAAGACCGGATGTATTTTAAGTTTTGGAGGGAGTTGCAACATATAAGAGACATTTCCAACACGTTTGATTATTGTGAATGGTCCTTCGTACCTCCTCACCAAACCTTTGTGTACTTTGCGTAATGCTTTGAATTGGTTGGTAGAAAGTTTGACCATGACCTGATCACCTTCCTGGAACTTAATGTCTATTCTTTTAGGATCAGCCCACTTTTTCATCTTCCGGGCGGCCTTATCAAGGTAGGCGCGCGTAATGTCTGACTCCTCGTGCCATTCTCGGGCAATGCGGTGAGCTGCGGGACTCTTCCCTTCATGTGTCGAGGCTACAACATTCGGGGTTAGTGGCTGAAAACCCATAATGATTTCGAAAGGGGACTTACCCGTTGCCTCGCTTTTCTGCAGATTGTAAGAAAACTGGGCCACATCAAGTAATCTTGGCCAGTCCTTCTGATGGGCGCTCACATAGTGTCTTAGATATAGTTCCAGCAATGCATTGATTCGTTCGGTCTGTCCATCTGTTTGGGGATGGAAACTTGTCGAGAACTTGAGGTCGGTTCCCAATAGCTCGAATAGTTCTCTCCAAAATCGTCCAGTGAATCGAGGGTCTCGATCACTCACAATGCTTAGAGGAATCCCCCAAAGTTTGATGATATGTTTGAAGAATAGACGGGCAGCTTCATTAGCATTGCAATCGGGTGATGTGGCAATGAAGGTAGCATACTTACTGTATCGGTCCACCACCACCATAATGCTTCCGAATCCTTCTGATTTCGGGAGAGTTGTGATGAAGTCCATTGAGACGCTCTCCCAGGGCCTTGAAGCAATGGGCAGGGGCTCCAACAATCCTGCCGGCAGATTCTGTTCATTCTTGTCTTGCTGGCACACAAGACAAGTCTTCACGTAGGCTTCAATTTCGTCCCTCATTTGCGGCCAATAGTATGAGGCCTGTACAAGCGCAGTGGTACGCTCAATTCCTGGGTGACCAGCCCACTTAGTGTCGTGGAACTCCTTTATGATCTCTTTTCGAAGTTTTCCCCACTTAGGCACAAATATCCGATCGCCAATGGTGCGTACGATACCATCTTCCTCCCAAAATCGCCTTGTTTTGCCTTGCCTTATTTTGTCCAAAAGATCTTTCAGTTGGGCATCTTGTTGGACTCCTTCCTTAATCTGTTGGATGAGGTCGGACTTTGGCATACTTGAACTCATAGTGGCCAGTTCTGCCTTCCTGCTTAGGGCATCCACGACTACATTAGCTTTCCCCGGCTTGTATTCGAGTCGGTAGTCGAATTCCGCCAAGAAGTCTTGCCATCGAGCTTGCTTGGGACTTAACTTCTTTTGCGTTTGAAAATAACTCGTAGCAACATTATCCGTCATAATGACAAAGTGTGAGCTAAGCAGGTAGTGTCGCCATGTTCGCAGGCAGTGTATGACCGCAGTTATTTCCTTTTCTTGCACCGTATACCGTCTTTCCGTCTCATCGAGTTTCCGGCTCTCAAAGGCAATGGGGTGTCCATCTTGCATGAGCACTCCTCCAATAGCGAAATCAGAAGCGTCAGTTTGTACCTCAAAAGCTTTTGTGTGGTCCGGCAGGGCCAGTACGGGTTCTTCGGACACCGCTTGCTTGAGTTCTTCGAAAGCTTGCTGACACTTGTTGGACCAATGCCATACTTGGTTTTTCTTGAGTAGATCGGTCAGTGGGGCTGCTTTGGCCGAGTATCCTCTTATAAAGCGGCGGTAGTAGTTCACCAAGCCGAGAAATGACCGAAGTTCTGGAACCTTGGTCGGGGGTTGCCAATCCCGAATAGCTTTGACCTTTGCATTTTCCATCATGATTTTGCCTCCTTTAACCTTGTGACCGAGAAATTCGACTTCTTCTTGTGCAAATGAACATTTTTCCTTCTTAACATAGAGCTCGTTCTCGCGTAGTACTTGGAAGACTTGTTTAAGGTGTTGAATATGTTCTTCAAGAGTCGAGCTGTACACCACAATATCATCCAAGTAAACAACAACAAATTGGTCAAGGAAAGGGTGAAGTACCTTGTTCATGAGGGTGCAAAAGGTTGCAGGTGCATTCGTGAGACCGAAGGGCATGACAAGGAACTCAAAAGCACCGTAGCGAGTCACACATGTGGTCTTGGCCTCATCTCCTTCAGCAATTCGCACTTGATAGTACCCCGAGCGTAGGTCAAGTTTGGTGAAGTACCGCGCCTTGCCAAGTTGGTCGAAGAGATCAGCTATCAACGGTATTGGGTATTTGTTCTTGATAGTGATCCGATTGAGTGTCCTGTAGTCGATGCACATTCGAAGGGTGCCATCCTTCTTCTTCTGGAACAGTACGGGTGCACCGTAGGGAGACTTGGAGGGACGTATGTATCCTGTTTCTAGAAGGTCCTTGATTTGCCTTCGTAGTTCCGCGAGTTCGGGCGGTGCCATGCGGTAGGGGGCAGCAGCTGGGGGTTTGGCACCGGGTTCCAACTCGATACAATGATCCACCTCTCGCCTGGGTGGAAGTTTCTTAGGCAACTCTTTAGGCATCACATCCTTGTATTCTTCAAGAATATTCTTCAAGATTTGCGGGTGGTCAGTCCGCGATGTGTCGAGTTTTTCTCCGTCATTGAGCTGCCGAATTGTTACCAAGTAGTTGGGGTACTTCCGCATCCCCTTCTTAAATTGCATGGCCGAGATTAGTTTCTTCTCAACATGGGCTCGTTCAATAGGGACCATGCATACCTTGTCCCCGTCGTAGATGGCGAGTGTGTTTGTGGCCGGCATAGGGAAGGCTTGGAATCTGTCGAAGAATTCCATGCCTAGAACCATCTTGAAGTCGTCTATGGGGACGACAGAGAAGTCGAGCTTTCCGGACCATGTCCCAAGAGAGAGTGGGACGTCATGAGCAATTCCGGCTATAGGCTTGGCAGGTGAGTTTACTGCCTTCATCGCACCTCCGCGATAGACTGTCTTGAGCCCTAGGCGTTTGGCTTCTTCCTCGGACATGAAGTTATGAGATGCTCCAGTGTCGAGTAATGCGCTAACGGTTTGACCGTTAATAGTGGTGCGAGCAAACATGAGCCCTTTCTTCGGAGTAATGGGCGTCGGGGCTTGTCCCTTAAGAGCGGACATGTATGTTGTTGCCCAAAATATCTATCCGAAGATTAAATATTGCTGGAGACGGACAACAAACAACAATTGCGGGAGCACTTCCGAGAGTAGATAAATAATACAAGATTTGTCGGGTTTGTTAGGCCCGGGCTTGAATGCTCTCGCGAGATGTTATTAATACGAATATTCGTGGATACAAGTATTAATGAGAGAAATCTAAATACAATGAGTGTAAAAAGACTCTGTTAATCCGGCTCTTGAGCGAAGCTTGGTGTTCTTCGTCCCCGCCGATAATCTGCTGGAGGAGATAGTAGGAGAAGTAAGACCGAAAGATAGCTGTTGCCAAGAGTTGGATGTTAGCCAAGTGTTATGTATTTTGCTTCTGTATGGTGTGAAATGCGAGAATGCCAGGGTCAGAATCCAAGTGCAGGCTGCCCTCTTTATATAGGGGTTGAGGTGCCTTGTCCCCTAGTGGGCGATCGCCTTTCGGCCATTAATGTAATGGGGCGATCGTCCTAAAGGTCACATGGGCCGCCTGCCAAAAGTCCAGAGATCCAGCCGGCAGCCAGCTGAGTGGCCCAATGAGGAGCCGGCACGCGTCCGGAAGTACTGTCACAGGAGGTCCCATTTTGTTACTTTCGGCGGACTTTGTCAGTAGGCAAGGTAGGTGACAGGCTGTGGTCACCAGTCTTGTCTGTCAGCTCCTTTCGCAGGCCTGGGCCCTGTTGGTAGGTGAGGTAGGTGACAGGTTTGTCAGCGCCTTTTGTGGATCTGTACGTGGGTGCTGTCCTGTTTGCTCGGCCTTGGCCGACTGGATGGCCATCGGCCCAGATCGTCATGATGCGGTCGTCTCTAGCTGGACACCGAGGATCGTTCTCGGCCAGTCACTGAAGGTCGGCAATGGTCGGTCACCAAGGGTCGGTCGGCAAAGCGCTGAGAGATGATCGTCCATAAGTCGGTCGCCAGAAGTCGGTCGCCGAGTACCGAGAGGCGATCGTATCTGAGGTCGATCGCTCGGCACCGGGACTTGTCCTGGGACCTTCGGCTGGGCGATTCATGCTTGTCTGCCGGGCTAAGGCTAGGTCGCCTGGTCGTTGGTCGGCGGTTCTTCTTCGGACGCTCGGCAGCGATTTGGTCGCCCGACCTCCTAGGCGATCGCCAGTCGGAAGGTGTTAATTCTTGACACAACAATTGCCCCCCAGCTTGCTCCTATGTTTGAAGACATGGGGCGAGGTGGTTCTTGCTGGTGATCTTGTATGGGCGATCTGATCTGACTTAGGACTCGGACTTGGGCTATTATGGTCGATTGACTTAGCTATCTTTCGGTCTTGTACCTGCAAAAACAACATTGGCCGATCCCCCATGGAAACTTGGTGGTTTCGCTTTGTTTGAGGAAACGTGCACGGTCGCGGAGATCGATGGATCGACCCCATGACCGTGTCTTGGTGCGCGAAGACATTGAGTGTCCCGTGACTCACTTTATTATGAGGGTCCTCTGTTAGGCTGCGCCTCGCCTCGTATTTAAACGAAGGGCGTGCGGTCTCGGTCTAGAGGAGTCCTTGCGCGGGGCAGCGTCGGATGAATCAACTCCACGCCCTCGGCTTGTTAGCTCTGCTTCCACCTCGGCCAGCCATGGAGATGGCCGACCTCGACGGTGTACGTTGAGACGGGGATTGTGGCATGTGTCCACTGATTAATGTTGGAGAGCCCTCAGACTACGCCGGCCTCGTATTTAAACGAAGGGCGGGCGATCTCGGACGAAAGGGACCTTGCATGGCCGAAGCAGCCGGTTCCATCGACTGCCAGGACCATGGCTTTATGATGCGCGGTGGAGGCGATCTTATGCCTTAGTCCGTCATGTTATATCCGGATGTAGATGGCGATCGCGTCCTCCGGTTGCGGATGATGTAGCGTGATGATCGCGATCGGGCGGAAGATCGGCGATCGTCGCTCGCCGATCGCTTTATTCGTAGGTCGATATTGGCGATCGGGCGGGAGATCGTCGTCCGGTGCCGATCGCGCCGCTCACGAGGCTAAGAAGAAACCTTTGCACGGCGGAAAATCTGCGGCTCTAGCCCGGAAGGCTGCGTAGGTCGTAGGTTGGGTTTTCGTGAGATGCCTGAACATAGGCGAAAAACCCTGAAATCCTCCTAGGACCGCGTAGAGGGCGGTCTCATCGCTTATGGGCTCGCCATTGAGGATGATTACGTCAACCCGGTCGATGTAGTCCGAGTCGGACTCTTCTTCTCCCTGCTTGATTTGCATCATGCGGAGGGGACCTTCGGGCCGGACGACCCTGGTGGCGAAGTACTCCGTGAAGACGTGCGCCAACTCGTTAAAGGAGCTAATGGACCGAGGTGGCAATGAAGTGTACCACCGGTGGGCGAGGTCGTCCAGCGTCTGAGGGAACATTCGGCATCTGGTCGCGTCAGATGCCCCACACCCGGTCACGTAGATGTTGAACTTCCTCAGGTGCACTTGGGGGTCCGATCGCCCCTCGTACACGGGTGTTTGTGTAACACCCCCAATCCGCTCAGGGATATTACACGCCGTAGACCCTCTCCTCGAGGATCTACCAGGCTGGTAACAACATTTAACATCTCGACAATGCCTTCAAGGCAAAATGACTCAGTAGACCGATTTGGTCTTTCAATAAAATATACAACTCGATTACAAACACATACCCACGCAGGGGTCAAAATACAATAAACTCTCGTACAACGGGGAAAAGGTACTGCAGCGGAAAAGAAAATACAACTAGACCAATACGACATCAACGGATCCTCGTGTGAGTAGTATCGTTCATCTTTCATCATCCTTCATGCCGACCCTGTGCTCTGCTCCAAAACCTGAATGCAATACAGACATCCACCCCCCGAATACTCGGGGGTTAGCAAAACTCCACTGTTTTGCTAGTGCAAGTATAAATACGAAACCAAGCCATACATATCATACTCCACAAAAACAGATTAATCGCGAATATACTTCCCGAGAAAATTTACTTGATCAAACCATTCAAAACGTGAAAGGTAGGAAATAACCCAATGTCCATATTACAAAACATTTTACGATCTCGGGAGTTTTAGAAAACATTTGGGATATAAGAATTCTAAAACCTTTCGAAAACATTTAGGGACACAGCCCAAAGGTCATTTTCCAAAATTCAAGTTCCGGTAACAATACGCAGGTCCACAACCCATTTCACAAAACACGGGGTCCGTGACCCAAATCACAAATCACATGTTCCTAAGGATTATTCGTGTCCCGTGCTAACAAGCCACGAACCTCAGATGCTCCCGAAGAACAAACCCGAGTGAATAACCCAATAGGAAAAACATATCAAATCACATGTCACCGTAACCGCAGCCACGTGACTACAAGCACATATACGTACATAATCAAACCACAACCATAAGTTATCCCAAAGATCGCGCTAACAAGCCACGAACCTCGGAGTCCCCGCAAGACATACCCGATGATAACCCTACAAGTTATCCCAGATCGGGCTAGCAAGCCCCGAACCTCGGAGTCCCCGCAAGACATACCCGTATTGGATAACCCAACGGTTTCGCCCGACCCATACTAGCAAGTATGGATCCCTGAGATTCAACAATCCTACCCGGAGGCACATCACAAACATCAAGCACACAACAATAATCACTTATCAATCCAAACAACATTAAGCATCACAAACTCCTTTCAAGGAGTAACAACTAATATCACACACATTACGTTCTTACCGAACAAGTACATAATAACAATACGTAATCCCCGACAAAGGATTACGGTCTATCAAACTCACTCGAATTGATCATATTATCTTTCAACATACAAAACCAACACACATATTCCGAGAATACATATTCACGAAGTATACGAATTATCGTTGAAAGACAACATTTATCGAGAACATACCAATCCCTTTTTACGTTCATTAAATATTGGATTTCGCATAAAATCATTTATCAAGAATTATATCAACGAAACATGAAATGTATGGGCAAGATACTTGCCTCAAAATCGATACGCAAGTATTCCGACGAACACGGCTCAACGGAAAGCTTCAAACGCCCAATGCTATCGAAACGGAAGACGGCGGCGAGCGAAAGGGTTCAACACGGTTTGTTCGCAATAAACACGACCCTAACATCATACAATCAATAAATCATCGACCATACGAGGAAGGATAATCGTAAACGCCCGAAAACCCTCTAAGACATTCTCTAGGACACCTTCAAGGCGTCGGTCAAGAACTCGACTCAAACAACGAATCGATACGATCCAACCATGGAATAATAAAGGAAATGATATAATACATCTAAATAATCATCAATCCATCAAAATCCTAAGTTAAATCGGATTAAACGGACGAAATCGAACAAAATACCCAAAATCCCCAAAATTAGATTTCTAGAAAATCGACTGATTCGCTCGATCAAAGGATGTTATAGGACGGATGATTGATGATATGAACCTCCAAACTTCATGTATATGTTGTTAAACAACATGGCTACAAGATTGGAACACTCCAAGTGCGGAAGAAGATAAGAAGAAGGTGAAAAATGGCAAGAAAAGCATTCTGGGCCTTTTATAGGGTTGGTCGCTGCCGGACACGGCCGTGCCGATCGGCACGGTCGTGTTACCGGTGGCGGCGAGGGACTCGACCGTGTCTGCCCGGACGGTCGCGGCGCGTAGGGCCATCCGATAGCGACCCGTCCGAGCGGTGACTCGGCGCGACTCGGCCGTGTCACGGGACACGGTCGGGCGTGCCGGCGATCGTTCGAGCTTATCCGGAAGAGTGCGGCACGGGCCGTGTCGGACGACGGCGAAGTCCAGTCGGCGAAACTTTGGCATTTTCCGGACGAGTACGGCACGGGCCGTGTCGGACGACACGGCGAGTCGGCCGCGATGATCGGCAATAACGAGCGGGTGAGCTAAAACGACCATAACTCTCTCGTCCGGACTCCGATTGACTCACCGTTCGAACCATTGGAAAGCTAACTCGATGCTCTATAATATTGCAAAGATTCAGAATTTTTGGAGTTACCAAAAATTAATGGTGACTTTACAAAGTCGAACTCATACTTAGAAAAGTCGTTAAAAAGCACGGAACTCAACAAAACAACACCGAAACGAACTCGGTTGACAAAAAGTGCAGAATTAATCATTCTCGTAATGACGAAACGGTCATGATAAAGTTGTCAAAACGAACTTCCGCCGAAAAAAATAAAATTACCGAAATTCGAAATTGCGGATATTACAGTTTGCGGGGGAGCGATCTTATGCTGCACGGGGGCGAGCTCGATGTCGATCGCGAGCGGCTCGCTTGGCCCGGCGATCGTCTTCTTGGCGCCTGCCCTGGATTCCAGGAGCGCCTTCATGTCGTTGAGTTGACGTTGCATCGCAGCCATTGCCGTGGCTTGGTCGCTTGCAGATCGGCTTTGGGAGCAGGAGCCGAGGCGATCGTATACCGATCTCCGGGCTCCGCTGCTGCCGGCCTTGGCAATTTGGCGAGGGGGAGCCAGATGGCTAGGCTGACTTCTGGGAGTCGGATAGGCCGAGCTCCTAGTGACGGACTCAGACTCTGTCGACTCGTAGATGGGGCCGGACTGCCCCGGTAGCCAGGTCGGGTCACTGCCCAGGCGATCGAAGACAGAGGTGCCCCGGCTGGCGAGCGCCTCTTCTTGCGGATGGGAGCCCCCTGGCGATCGCTCGGCCAGTGACGCCTTGAGCTTCCGCTTGGACTTCCGGCGGACGACCGAGGGGGCGATAGCAGGAGGCGCGTTGAGAGCACTCCGTCGCTCCTGTAGGACGGCCAGGGCCCCTTCGATCTGTTCCTTGGTTCGGAACCGATCGAGCGAGAGGCTTGGGCCGCCGTCCAGGGACGGGATCGAGCGTCTCTGACCGCGGCGGCTACCCTCCACCATCGGCTGTGGCTCGGACTGGGACGGAACAGGGGGTTTGGCCGGCTGGTCAGCGGCTTTCTTCGACGCGGAGGCGGAAGACATGACTTCTGAAGGATTTCTTTGAAGTGCAGTAAGTGTCACTTCAAGTATCTGCCCCAAGAACAATGAGTGTTCTTCGGGACGGTAGGTATAAAAAATCGAGGGTTGGATCCCCTTCTTCTAGCGCCAATTGTTGTTGCCCAAAATATCTATCCGAAGATTAAATATTGCTGGAGACGGACAACAAACAACAATTGCGGGAGCACTTCCGAGAGTAGATAAATAATACAAGATTTGCCGGGTTTGTTAGGCCCGGGCTTGAATGCTCTCGCGAGATGTTATTAATACGAATATTCGTGGATACAAGTATTAATGAGAGAAATCTAAATACAATGAGTGTAAAAAGACTCTGTTAATCCGGCTCTTGAGCGAAGCTTGGTGTTCTTCGTCCCCGCCGATAATCTGCTGGAGGAGATAGGCCGGGAGAAGTAAGACCGAAAGATAGCTGTTGCCAAGAGTTGGATGTTAGCCAAGTGTTATGTATTTTGCTTCTGTATGGTGTGAAATGCGAGAATGCCAGGGTCAGAATCCAAGTGCAGGCTGCCCTCTTTATATAGGGGTTGAGGTGCCTTGTCCCCTAGTGGGCGATCGCCTTTCGGCCATTAATGTAATGGGGCGATCGTCCTAAAGGTCACATGGGCTGCCTGCCAAGAGTCCAGAGATCCAGCCGGCAGCCAGCTGAGTGGCCCAATGAGGAGCCGGCACGCGTCCGGAAGTACTGTCACAGGAGGTCCCACTTTGTTACTTTCGGCGGACTTTGTCAGTAGGCAAGGTAGGTGACAGGCTGTGGTCACCAGTCTTGTCTGTCAGCTCCTTTCGCAGCACAGGCCTGTTGGTAGGTGAGGTAGGTGACAGTTTGTCCGCCTTTTGTGGATCTCGCACGTGGGTGCCGTCTGTTTGCTCGGCCTTGGCCGACCTGGATGGCCATCGCCCGGATCGTCATGATGCGGTCGTCTCTAGCCGGACACCGAGGATCGTTCTCGCCGCCACCATCAAGGTCGGCAATGGTCGGTCACCAAGGGTCGGTCGGCAAAGCGCTGAGAGATGATCGTCCATAAGTCGGTCGCCAGAAGTCGGTCGCCGAGTACCGAGAGGCGATCGTATCTGAGGTCGATCGCTCGGCACCGGGACTTGTCCTGGGACCTTCGGCTGGGCGATTCATGCTTGTCTGCCGGGCTAAGGCTAGGTCGCATGGTCGTTGGTCGGCGGTTCTTCTTCGGACGCTCGGCAGCGATTTGGTCGCCCGACCTCCTAGGCGATCGCCAGTCGGAAGGTGTTAATTCTTGACACAACAATGTACTGAAGAGAACCCATGTTGTGTCGGGGGTTCTTCTAATGGAGTGGCCGAGGTATCATCGGCATTGATTTTTAAGTGGGCAGCAAGGGCGTTTAAAGTTTTCTTCTCCGGACAGTCACGTATCCAATGATTTCCGTTGCATATGAAGCAAGGGCTTTTGGGCTTTGATTGCTCCTTCTTTCCTGGGAATTTTTGTTGCCCGATCTTGCCGCTTGGGGGTCGGTTAGTTCCCCAATTCTTGCGATTACCGCCATATCCTTCCTTGCGACTTTCTCCCCCACCTTTGCCATGAATGGGCCGTTTATCATTACCTTGCCCAGAGTAGTCAGTGAGTGATTCAGCCTTGGCGATAGCTTCGTCAAGGGTCTGAACACCATGTCTATCCAGCTCGGTTTTGGCCCAATTGTTAAGGCCATCGGTGAAATAGAAAAGTGCATCTTTATCGGACATTTCAACTTCAAGCATGAGAGTTGTAAATTCATTGATATAGTCATGAATCGTACCTGTCTGCTTGAGTCTTCGGAGGCGATCTCTCGCATCTCGTTCAGTATTGCTTGGGGCAAATTGTTTTCGGAGTTCTCTTTGGAAGTCTGCCCAAGTGTCAATGGTGCAGATCCCTTTGCCCATATCACCATACTTTCGGCGCCACCAGAGTTGTGCGGCACCACGCAGGTAATTTGGTGCGCCGCTGACCTTGTGTTCCTCATCTTTTACGCCCATAGCGTCAAAGTATCGTTCCAGGCCGAATAAGAAGTTATCGACCACAGTGGCATTCCGAGTGCCATCGTAGGTTTCGGGCTTCGGCACATCCAAGCGGCGCGCATCAAAAGCGAACGGGGCATCGGAATTAAATGATGCGGATCGCTTGTGTTTTTGCCCATTCCGATCGGACTTCTTCCACTTCCGAGCGAATAGAGCGTAGCTCTTCTTGGACAAAGCCACGGAGACCATGAATCTCCTTCTGGAATTCGATAAGTTGCCCGCGCAACATATCCGAATGGTCCATCATAAGTTTCTTCAGCACGCCAGCGATGTCGGCGTATTCCGTCTCCAGAGTGTCGAACCTGTCATGGACTTGATCAAGGTTCTCCTCCAAGCTAGCCATCGAGGCTTCCAGAGTGGCAATCCGAGGTTCGTAGACGTCGGCAGAGGGTCCCTTGGACTTGCCTCGGACCTTGTTACCTCGTTGCTCCTCACGACCGCGTTGCTGCTCTTGATTAGCATCAATAGGGACATCCTGAGTGTTGGCCATTGTTCTCGTGTGATATGAGTCGGTTGTGTGCAAATCGTGTCTCCGATACCACTTTTCACGGGATGGGAGTTTTGCGCAGCTAACCCGTGCGGCACTTAAACAACTAAGCTGAGTCGAGTTGCTAAGTAAGCCTGAAAGTAACGAGAAAAGGGGCAATGGCACAAAAGGATTTTATTAAGTATGAATGCTCGAGTACAAGAGAGCTTTACAATGCTTGATTGCTTGAGGATTTCTGGATGGAGTGAGCAAATGAGGCTCCTCCCCCTTTTATACCAACCTAGGAGAGTTCTGGAGTGGAACTCTCTAGATAGAACTTTCTAGATAGAACACTCTAGATACTTGTAGTACATATGGGCATTTACATGAGCATTCTACAAAGTGTGTAAGAAGTACATTTCTACATGCTTCTATAGTCATCTACGAATTTACAAGTATGTAGAGATCTTTGGGTCTTTCTTGATCATTCTAGAACCTTTCGGAACCTTCCGACACACAGAGACTCCTGTTAGGGTCATCCGGGTCACTTTTGACCGACCCGTCACAGAAGGCTACAAAAAGTAAATGCACTGTTTTTTTAAGCATAAGGTACAAGTGTTTGTTGTTGTTTTTTTAATTGTATATAAAGAAGTGAGTGAAGGGTGATTGAAGTGACGCCTGCAAAAATATGAATGAGTGAAGGAAAAAGTGAAGAATGATGTGGCGTAAGGGGATTGGTTGAGAGTGAGTGAAGGGAGAAGGGGTGAGTGAAGCACTCCCTCCCCCCTTAGAGTAAGTGAATGTATTTTAGCAGAATGATTGATGTGATGTGTAAGTTTTGTAAGTATTGATGATAAGTGTGTAGTGTGTTGCGATATTTCTTTACACGCAAGTGCACGTCATCGTTTACAAGTAATAAAGTGATAAGTAGAGTATCGTTCCCACGAGGATTGAATCTCTAACTACCGATTTTTTCGTATTCCAATTTTATTTGAACAATCGAATTTGGGATTTTGTAATTAATAACTAGAAGAATTACTAAAAGACTAGTATAAAACGATGGCTTGAATAAAATAAATCAAATGATGAATAAGTCTAGGGTTCTGAATCCACCTTAGTTTATCCGAATTTACTCTCGGTTATCCGTGATAAATAATTTTCCCAATTTATTGAAGGCGGAGATTGCTAATATATTCTACCGCCTCTCCCGAGGTCAATAGATTTATCTAAAGGCGAATAACGCACTCTATCCCTAGGTGAATTAATTCGTCGATAGGCAAAAAGCATGAAATCTTCTAAAGGCCACGTAGTTCCTATGAGTATATTCCTATCTCACAGAATAAAACGGTCCTCACCAATAGTTCCTCACCAAATCTCCTCTCCCGATTCGAAGTGAATGATTAAATCAATACAACTATTGGCCAGATAATTGCAAGCATTAAACACAATTGGGAAAACTCAATAAAAAGGTAATAAATTGGATAATCTCAATCAATTCGTCAAAACAAAGGTTTCATCAAAACCCTAGAGTAGGGCTTTAGCCTGACATACTAATAATTGAAAATATAGAATAAATAAACGAAAGCATAAAATTCAAACGCAGATGAAGCTCGGATTCATCCGTTCTTGACTTCCGCCTCTCGCCCTTGAAGTCTTCTCGCTTCCTCCTCTTCGCCGTCTCCAAGCTTAAGCTCTAAAATATTCAAGATCCAAAGATTCTTTAATTAGGGTCTTAAACCCTATTTATAGCTCAAGACATCCACAAATCGCGTCCGTATTAGTCGGCCGAAATCAAGCCAAATCGCTCAAAATCCGCGGGCATACAAAAACCGCCAAGTGTGCCGCGGCGCACTAAACTGTGCCGCGCACATCGCTTCTGAATGCACAGGCGTTAATTAATTCTTACGTGCCGCGGCTCACTGGGCCGCGGCCGCGCACAGTAGATTCACTCTGCGCTCATTGGTGTCTTCCTGTGCCGCGGCCCTGCTTCCTTGTGCCGCGGCTCATAGTCCAGATTTGCCGTTTTCACCTGTTTTGCCTCGTTTTAGCTTCCGGACTTTAATTTCCTGTCAATCATACAAAATTAAGGCATTAAAAGCTTATTTAGACAATTTCACTCACCAAAACACTACAAAATAATGATAAATAAGCGTATAAAAATACGCCTAACAAATACCCCCAAACTTAAGCCTTTGCTTGTCCTCAAGCAAAAAGAATTAAATTGATAAAAGAATGTCGTGAATCATCGTGCAACTCATAGTGTTCAACCTAATCAATACTATTCGTAAGTCTCTCTAAATAACTGAGTGTCGTAAAAGCGAGCCGCACTCGAATAATGATTCTGCAAAGAAATCAACTTCAGTCCTAATCACTCGTTCATGAAGAAAATCCAGCTCAAAGATTAACAAAACGTGATTCAAATCGACCGTCAATATAAAAGGCTAAAATAAACGAGCTAGTTCGTCCAATTCCACAGTCGAAAGGCACAATTTTCACGAGTTTTATAACAATTAAACCTCGGACAGTATTCCCTTATATATATGCTCAAGAATCTGATTCGAGTTGACCACTAGGTTAGGATCTCGGGATGTTTCATCGGGATAATCCTAGGGTGGAAACTCCATTCTCATGTATTGGAAACCGTTTGACGTAAAAGACACTCATGGGGCACATGGATGCTTCTAGTTACTAAGTTCTCGTCTACAGCGGAGAAACAACTCGAATACATAATTTCCGCATGTCCGAATCAAGGTTGCCGTTTTACGCGAGAGTAAACAGCGGGTCACGCGAATACCCCCGGTTACTAGGCTCCCTCTCATTGGCACATGTGAAATATCTAAATCACTAGTCTAATCAGGGTCGTCATTTTACGCGAGAGTAAACAACGGGTCACGCGAATGCCCCCGGTTACTAGACTTCCCTTCATAGAACACATTATCTCGACTTTTTGGGAAAAACTTACCGACTCTAAACTCAATCTAAGTGCCAACACGACTAATGAAACAATACGACTCACTATCCGGAAGATGTAACCAAACGTATTGATGGTGATTTTAAAACAAGTATGTATCGTCTCTTCTCTGCCAAGACCTCTACAATCACGAAAAATTTCGGACCTAAGTGAATACTAAGCAGAACAGAAATAACTGACTACAACTCGACTAGAACTCGACCGCTTCTTCAGAGAGAAAAACAGTGTCGTAACATCAGTATCACACAAATAGAAGCACGAAAAATTCACGAATAAAGAAAAACTAAGACAAGCAAGGCTATCTAAAAAAATTTTACGCAAAGAAATGAAAAGTGCAACGAAATAAAGTACAGCAATAAAATAAGGTACAACAATGAATGTAGAAACTGAAAGTAAATCCCCCCCCAAACTTAGGACGTACATTGACCTCAATGGACAAAAAAATGATATGCACTAAAAGTAAAAGGTCAAGTACTCCCCTCCAGTCTGCTCAGGAGCTGGTTCCGGCATCGTCCGGTGAGGAGGGTGGTGTGGCTGGCCGGGCGGGCGCAATAAATGGCCCGTCGGGATGCAGGATATGGTCCGTCCATGCGGCGAGGTGCTCCTGATGATAAGCATCCCTCGCAGCTAGGGGTGAAAACTGGGCGGATATTTCCCGCCCGATCCGGAGCCGTATCCGATCGGGATCGAATTCGGGATGAGAAATAGGTATCCGTTCGGATTCGGATACGGATCCGGATAGTTGAATTCGGATACGGGTTCGAATTCGGATAATGCAATATCCGCCCGTATCCGAGTTTTCCCATATTTTATCGGATATTATCCGGATACCAATCCGGATAATAAATCCGGATACCAACTGATAATAAATCCGATATCAATATTTTTAAATTTTAAATATACTTTATTTTTTTTATATATATTTATATATCACTTGTGGACTTCAGTGTTATGTATTTTCAAGCTTTCAAGAAAAAATTATTTTTTCAAAATAATGTATTTTTTGGAAATATATATTATTTTTCGAAAAAATATTTTCTAGGAAAAAAATTATCATTTCGAAAAAACATTATTTATGGAAATTTTTATTTCTTCAAAAAAATTAAACAAATATTTTCTCGAGAAAAATTATTTTTTGGCAAAAATATTTTTTCGAAAAAAATTATTTTTGGAAAAATAAAATTAGTTTCGGATTTTTATATTTTTGAAAAATAAAAATACTTTTGCGAAAAAATAAAAACTATATTTCGAAAAAAATTATTTTCTAAAAATATTTTTTAAAAGAAATGTATTAGCCAAACACTTTAATACTAACTTATAAGCTATTTGTTTCATATGAAATGCATTTTTAAAAGAAATGTTCTATTCAAGTAAATAGAGGGGCAATTATATATATTATAATAATTGTTAAAAACAATTAAATTATCACTTTTTAGTCTTTGCTAAGTATGGAGCTTATGTTTTTTATGGGAGAGACTGAATAAGTAAAAATGAGGGAACCCTGTTATGAAACGATTTTTAAAAAAATTACTATAGTTTGCATTAGAACTTTTATGAAATATTGTGTGGGTAGTTTTTTTATATGATGCAATCACTTCCAAACGATTTTTGTATGACACGTATTATCCGATTATATTTATTCGAATCCGGCCCGAATCCGTCCTGTATCCGTCCCGTGTCCGTATCCCGAATAATCCGAATTCGTATCCGTATCCGGCCTTCCCGTATCCGACTCCGAATCCGAGAGAAAAATATGGGTTAGGATACGGGAAGAGCACTATCCGCCCGTATCCGATCCGTTTTCACCCCTACTCGCAGCAAGACGCCTCGCCTCTCGTCGGCTGGCCCGGTGGGCCTGCTCTCGCATCTCGGCTCTGACGGCAGCTACAACGCTCTCCCGCTCCGTCCGCTGCTCCTCCTGCATGGCAGCCATCAAGCTCTCTCTCTCTCCTCATCTCATCTCTCTCTCTCCTCGTCTTCTCTCTCTGCTTCTCTCTCTGTCTCCTCAAATCCTCCCGCAGCCCATCAAACAACTCCTCCAACCTCGCTCTGTCGGGCTGCGGGCCGGCATCTCCATGCGTCAACAAAAGCGGCTCGGGGGATCCCTCGTGAGCCTCCTCTAGCAAAAATCCTCTCCCCCGAGCGTGCGCCGGCGCTCCTCCCCACTTGTCAAAGTGCGATATGATGCGGTGGTCGATCGGGGCCTGGGGGGCAAACATCGGCTCGTCGTCTGACCATGTCAGCCCCGAATGCCGGCATAAAGCGCAGATGAGGGAGGGGTGCTTCAACCCCGTCTTGGCCCCCCCTGGATACACTGGAAGATAGATCGGACCAGGATGGGGGCCACATCGAAACGCAGCCCGGAAGTGATAGCATAAAGTGTCCGGGCGCGGGAGAGAAAGACAGTACGGATCTGGGAGGTGGGGTCAATGCGTGCGCAGATGAAATAAAGCCAGGCACGCCCGAGCCGGCTGAGGCGCGAGCTCCTGAAGTGAAAAGTGGAAGAACCCTGTGCTCGCTGCTCCCAGTCGGTATCGGGCTGTGCAATGGTCTCGAGCAGGGCCTCCTTAGTGAGGCTGGTCATCACTCGGTCATAGGCTGACTCGTCAACCACCGGAAACCCAAAAAGCCTCCGAATAGCAGCCGTGGAGAAATCAACTGTAACCCCTCGGACGTCGACCTGAGTCCGAGACTCTAAAGACGGCAACGTATGCCCTGCCCGAATGTGCTTCAGCAGTGCGCTGGCGTAAAACTCCTGCACGATCGAGATAACCGCTGGCTCGGGAGGTGCGGTAAATCTGGCCCACCCCATCTCGTCAATCATAGTGAGCAATTCCCCGTCCTGAGGAGCTGGAGTAAAACCCCTCTCTGGAATAAGTGGTCGTGGCCGGATCTTTTCATTGAATATCTTGTGAATTTCGGGGTCCGAAAATTGGTGCCCCTCCGCCTCGGCCCGACCACGAGAGGTCTCCCCTCGAGTAGGGGATGACTCGGTCCTAGCTCGCTTGCTCAACTTCTTTGTTCGCGCCATAATCAGTCATGGGTACTCGGCCGATTGTGAATTATAAGCTACCAGGCCTTTTCAGATTCCGCATAGTGTGCCGCGGCACAGCTAAATTGAGCCGCGGCACAGGGTACAGTCCCTTTTACCTGTGTTCTCGTTTTGTCGTATGCCGCGGCACAGATTTCGTGTGCCGCGGCTCAATGCTCAAGTGTGCCGCGGCTCATTAATGCCGTGCCGCGGCACAGGGTACAGTTGGTTTAGCCTCCCCTTGCGACTTATGTGTGCCGCGGCTCACAATACCTGTGCCGCGGCTCATACTTCAGTCTCTTCCCTGGGACTTTCCTGCATAGAATTTTGAGAAGAACTCGTTAAAAGCGAGAGGCAGAAGCAAATTGACGCACAAAAATGATGAAAAATAAGAATCACGAATGCAAGAAAAATAGAGAAATGCAAAAATCTACAACTACGAACTCGGGTTGCCTCCCGAGAAGCGCTAAGTTTATAGTCTTCAGCCGGACCTATTGGAAAACGTTAGTTCGCTTTTCGCAAACTCCATTTAGTTTCCACCCCGTTCATCGAACCGTTCATATTTTTGTTAAAATTATGACCATTGGTCGTTAGCGATTCGACTTTCAGTTCGGTCATCAAATGTTGTTTGCGAAAAGGTTTCGACGTGAACAACTTTCCGAAACACCCGGTTTCTCCATGACTAATTGTCCGCTGGGCTTTCGGCTCACTCTCCTTCTTCAAAAACGCACTCAAGACTGCAGCAGATTTTTCTTCATGCTCAAGGAACGCCACTCGTTCAACATCCTTCTTAAGACTTGGACCATTTGACACAAAATCTGAATTTTCCCACCGACGATGTTTTCGGTGCTTTCCTCTTTCAATGACATCCACACTTGCAATTTGTGACCTTTTGCCAACACTTCCGGGACATGGAAACGATTTGAATACTTGAAAGGTAACTTGCTCGTCTTGGACCCTCAGAGTTAACTCCCCCTTTTCCACGTCTATAAGGGTTCGGCCAGTCGCTAAAAATGGTCGTCCCAAGATGATTGGAATATTTTCATCTTCCTCCATGTCGAGTACGATGAAATCGGCCGGAAAGATGAACTTATCAACTTTGACTAAAACATCCTCAATCACTCCCCGTGGGTACTTAATCGATCGATCCGCCAATTGTAAGGAGACTGTTGTTGGCTTGGCTTCCCCAATATCCAGCTTTTTAAAAATCGACAGAGGCATGAGGTTGATACACGCACCGAGATCGCATAGTGCCTTATTAAACGAGAGATTCCCCATGGTGCACGGTATGTTGAAGCTTCCCGGATCTTTCAATTTAGGTGGGAGCTTCTTTTGAAGAATTGCACTGCACTCCTCTGTCAAGGCGACCGTTTCAAACTCCTCAAGCTTTCTTTTCTTCGATAATATCTCTTTCATGAACTTGACGTAACTCGGCATCTGTTCCAATGCGTCGGCGAACGGAATGTTTATGTGAAGCTTTTTAAACACATCAAGGAACTTAGAAAATTGTTTGTCCGCCCTTCTTTGCTGTAATCTCTGCGGAAACGGACGGGGACACACATGTCTTCGAGTTGTCCGGCTTCAAATCCTTCGACTCCTCGGCTTTAAATCCTTCTCTTCCTCAATTTCCTTCTTCTCTTTACCCCGCTCGGCCGATCCAAGACCTCTTTCCCGCTTCTCAAGCCGATTGCGTTTAGACTCTCTCTAGATTTGTCTCTGTTGTACTCGGCAATGCTCCTCCGGACGAAAGTCAAGACATTAGCAATTTGGCCCAATGGACCTCCAAATTCGAATGGAAGCGGAATGATTTTGCAATGTTGCTTGATCGAGTCATAAATTGACTCGTATTTGCCGACAATTTTGCAAGTGCTTCCTCGAGAGACGCTTTGGGAGCAGGAGGGGCCGCGTTGATTCCGCGAACGGGGCCGGTGTGAGTTCTGTCCGTTTCTCCATGAAAAGTTGGGATGATTGCGCCACCCAGTTATAAGTGTTGGAGTACGGGTTATTCGGCCGATTCCCATTTCCCACAAATTTAGCCTGCTCCATCTGATTTTGCTCGAACGGGTTTCCAACTTGACATTCCGCGCTCGGGTGTGATCCGTTACACCAATTGCATGTCTCAATGGTAACGGGGGAAGGTGCGTGCGAGAATGCCTGGAGCTGTTGGGTCAAAGCGGCGACTTGAGCTGACAAGGTGGAAATCGGATCATTGCTTGAAACTTCCATGACTCTCTTCGGTGTCAATCTTTCCGACGGCCATTGGTATGCGTTTTCGGCCATATCTTCCAAAAGCACGTGTGCCTCGGCCATAGATTTTCCCATGAAGGTCCCACCAGAGGCCGCATCCACGAGAGTGCGTGTAGAAGCACTCAAACCATTATAGAACGTATGAAGCTGAAGCCAATCAGGAATGCCGTGATGAGGGCATCTTCGTAGTAAATCTTTATATCGCTCCCACGCCTCGTGGAGCGATTCCATATCGTACTGACCAAAGGTGGTTATTTCGTTTCTCAACCTCGCCGTCTTAGTAGGTGGGAAGAATTTGGCAAGGAAGGCTTGCGCTAACCTCTCCCATGTTGTAATCGACCCCGGCGGTAAGGAGTTTAACCAGAATTTGGCTTTATCCCTCAAAGAGAAAGGGAAAAGCCTCAATCGGATGGCATCGTCGGTGACACCATTAGTTTTGAACGTGTCGCATATCTCAAGGAAAGAAGCAATATGGGTATTCGGGTCGTCATTCGGCAGTCCACAGAATTGGCTCGCCTGCACCATCTGAATAATAGCAGGCTTGATCTCAAAATTATTAGCTTGGATAGTGGGACGCCGAATTCGAAAAATTAGCGTTGACTGCGGCATGGCATAATCTCGAAGAGCTAGTTCCGTTGAACTTGCCGCACTTGGTTATCTCCTCCTTGGACTTCGATATTCTCGGCCATGTTGGCCGTCTGCAACTCTCTTTTCTCCTTTTTGTTCCTTCTTAGAGTGCGCTCGAGCTCGGTATCCAAAGGTAGTAGGCCTTCGTTACCGAGTTTTCTCATGCACTACACGAAAGGTCATGAAAGGAAAAACAAGTAAACGAAATTAAATAAACAAAAAATAAAAATAAAACGTTCAAATTAAGACTGGAAATACTTAAACCGATATTAGAAAATTTCAGTCCCCGGCAACGGCGCCAAAAACTTGTTGCGATATTTCTTTACACGCAAGTGCACGTCATCGTTTACAAGTAATAAAGTGATAAGTAGAGTATCGTTCCCACGAGGATTGAATCTCTAACTACCGATTTTTTCGTATTCCAATTTTATTTGAACAATCGAATTTGGGATTTTGTAATTAGTAACTAGAATAATTACTAAAAGACTAGTATAAAACGATGGCTTGAATAAAATAAATCAAATGATGAATAAGTCTAGGGTTCTGAATCCACCTTAGTTTATCCGAATTTACTCTCGATTATCCGTGATAAATAATTTTCCCAATTTATTGAAGGCGGAGATTGCTAATATATTCTACCGCCTCTCCCGAGGTCAATAGATTTATCTAAAGGCGAATAACGCACTCTATCCCTAGGTGAATTAATTCGTCGATAGGCAAAAAGCAAGAAATCTCCTAAAGGCCACGTAGTTCCTATGAGTATATTCCTATCTCATGAATAACGGTCCTCACCAATAGTTTCTCACCAAATCTCCTCTCCCGATTCAAGTGAATGATTAAATCAATACAACTATTGGCGATAATTGCAAGCATTAAACACAATTGGGAAAACTCAATAAAAAGGTAATAAATTGGATAATCTCAATCAATTCACAAAACAAAGGTTTCATCAAAACCCTAGAGTAGGGCTTTAGCTGACATACTAATAATTGAAAATATAGAATAAATAAACGAAAGCATAAAATTCAAACGCATGAAGCTCGGATTCCTCCGTTCTTCGCCTTCCGCCTCCGCCCTTGAAGTCTTCGCTTCCTCCTCTTCTCGCTGCCTCCAAGCTTAAGCTCTAAAATATTCAAGATCCAAAGATTCTTTAATTAGGGTCTTAAACCCTATTTATAGCTCAGCACATCCACAAATCGCGTCCGTATTAGTCGGTCGAAAACTGGCTTCGAAACTGCTCAAAATCCGCGCGGGCATACAAAAACCGCCAAGTGTGCCGCGGCGCACTAAACCTGTGCCGCGGCACATCGCCTTCAGCTGAATGCCTGGGCGTTAATTAATTCTTCTGTGCCGCGGCTCACCTGGGCTGTGCCGCGGCACAGAGTACAGTTCACTCTGCGCTCGGCTGGTGTCTTCCTGTGCCGCGGCCCTGCTTCCTTGTGCCGCGGCTCATAGTCCAGATTTGCCGTTTTCGCCTGTTTTGCCTCGTTTTAGCTTCCGGACTTCAATTTCCTGTCAATCATACAAAATTAAGGCATTAAAAGCTTATTTAGACAATTTCACTCACCAAAACACTACAAAATAATGATAAATAAGCGTATAAAAATACGCCTAACATAGTGTAAATTAAAAAATAAAAGGTATTGATAATGAATGTACAGTGAAAATTAAAAAATAAAAGGTAATTTTTGATTTGATTAGAGATATTTACTTCTAAATGGACACTTTTTTAAATTAAATATTACATATTTTTACATTTTATTTTTTAATATACATTTATTATTATTACTTATATCAATTATTATCTAAAATAATCTAACTTGATTCTTGATTTAACCCCAACTTTTTTCTTTTATCATTTTCCCAAAGGATCATCTCTTTCACGAAGTTCCAGAAATTATGGAGTCACTTTCTTCAAAAATTTTAAGTTCATCTGCTTATATGAAATCTCCTGTGACATATTCGATAAACCGATGTCGCAATAAAACTACGCGAACAAAATTACGGTATTTTCTCCTCATTAATCATTCCAAGAAGTCGAGCTATCAAGGTACGTCACCCTTATCTTTGTATCATTGAATTGTTTGTTTATTATATTTTTTTTTAAGTGAGAGATTACGGAGGTGAAGTTCTTTGTTAATTATGCATGATTTGATTAGATATGATATGGAATTGCAGCGATGGTGGTTGATGTGATGATCTTATGTAGTAAAATGATTATTTAGTGTGATCTAGGGTTCTAAACAAATCAACTTTTTTTATTGAATTCGTGGTTCCGATTCGGATTCAAATTCGAAAAGTTTGAATTATGATTCGAATAAGAGTCAGTTTTCATATTCCTCTAAAATTCGTATGCGAATGCAAATATACTTGTATTTAATATATTCATTTGTAGTTATATATTTAAAGAATTTTATTGAAAGAAGTCCATTTGGTTGGGATGATAAGAGCATCTGCAATGGTTAGTAGAAAGTCTAGCCCTATAGGCACCACATACACACAATAGATAGTGGATTGATTTTTTCTTCTCCAACGGCAACGGCTAGTCTTCACATTCTAAAATGTTGAGTTAGCAAAGACATTTTGAAATGGAATGTAAAAAAAAAAATATAAAGTGAATGTCAACCAAGCCACATCATCTTTACATCCATTTATTCTTATTCCATGTCATACTAATTTTCACTAGCCATTAGCCATTAGAGATGCTCTAAGGGAGACAAAAGACTTAAGTCAGTGTATGTGTAATGTCTATTGATATTTAGATGTGATTACTGATTATAGAAGTAAGACGGATGGAATAGTGTAGTCTCTTGGAAAATTTCACAAGCAAAATCACATGTTTGGCCAAGAAATTTTTGGGAGCGGAATTTTACGAAATTATGTAACAAGCAAGAGATAATTGCACTTTTGGTCCCCTAGGATTGGGGATTCGACACTTTTGGTCCTATAATTTGCAATTTTAGTCCCAATACTAAAAAACTAAGCAAAAAAGAACCCATAAGAATCAGTTGTTGCATTGTAGTTCCAAAAGTGCAATGCAAAAAAAAAAAAAAAAAGTGTGGCCGAATGTGCAAAAAACCTAATGGTGGGACTAAAAGTGCCAGAAAAAACCTTTTAGCGTGATGAAAGTGTAATTTTCTGTAACGAACAATCACAACCTCAATATATACTAGTTGAAAAGATTGTACTTGTGGTGTTCTCTTCATTACCCTGTCATATAATTCTATAAGCTTTCTATTGGCGCTTTCATCAAATCAACTGCAATGGCTTGGTTTAGATTTTCAGGAATATGCTAAACCCTTGCGTCTAGTTCCAGCCACACAAGTGAAGGTTTGTAATGAAGCTTCAGTTAAGAAGGCGTTTGCTTCTTCTTGCCTGTCTGGCGGATCCATGGCCTTGTACACAGTCAATATACAGACTAGTAAAGTTTTTGGATCGAGTCTTAGTGATGTGAACTCTGGGATTTTACTGTGTCTGATTGATGAGAATGGAACTTCAATTTTACAAAGATTACCTGCTATTTCCGCGGGAACTGATACGTTACATTTTCAAGGAGGCTCCGTTGATGAATTTGCTTTTGCCGGACCTAGTCTTGGGAGAATAGTTGCTGTCTGGATCGGCTTGGAATCAGGTTCATCAATTTTTGTAGAAAATATCTGTTACCTCTCTCTCTCTCTTTCTCTCTCTCTCTCTCTCTCATCAATTTATATATATATATATATAATATATATATAAAGTGAGTATATGATAAATCGACTTTGTTGCTTGTCTAGTTGAAATTTTTTTGTATCATTCCAAATTTGCATTAGAACAAGCAGAAAACAGAATTTGGCATTATTCTCATGAAGACAAACAGGTAGGGCTGCAAACCGTTGGATTAGAGTCGGGTATGCTCGAACTCGAGTCAAGTTTTTCAATTTTTAAAACCGGGTCGAGTTTTATGGGTCGAATCGACTAGAGTCGGGTATGCTCGAACTCGAGTCAAGTTTTTCATTTTTGAAAACCGGGTCGAGTTTTATGGGTCGAGTCGAGGTGGCCATAAACCTGCGGAGCTCGGTTCGGGCGAGTACAGCTGGGTCACCCTCGAGTTACTCGATCGAGGTAGGCGGGTCGGTTTCGAGTCGAGTCTTTTATTATTCATATATATACTATATTGCTGCTCTAAACGCTACTTTTCCTCTTTTCCCACTTTTATTTGAGGAGCTCTTATATAACATGAGTCGGGTTTCAGTCGCGTTCAAGTCGGGTCGAGTACGGGTCATCAGGGGAACGCTTCACAGTACCCGAACGTGTGTCCCGACACAACCATAAAAATTAGTTAATTTCAGCTGCCGAACTCGACCCGTTCGTAGAACCCGAGTTGAGGCGAGTAGGTAGAATTCAAGTCGGATCGGAGTTGGACCAAGTTAACTCGCCTGACTTTACACCCCTACAAACAAGTAAACCTGCAGATGACTGACATTAATGAGATCCTGAACCAATCACTCTGTTTGTAATTGGGCATAATTACAAAACTACCCTTGAGGTTTGGGGTAATTACGGAACAGCCAGAGAAATTCCAAAATTACATAAAAAACTGGTCAATGTTTGATTATTTCTTACAATATGTTCAAATTTTATTTCGATAAATGAATAATTTCGCTAAATGAATATTTTTCTCTGGTCCCGATCATATTCATTTATCGAGGTTTTACTGTATTACAATTCCCCCTAAAATCAAGAAGATCAGACTTTTTTTGGTAATTTTGTGTGCATTTTTTAGAACATTTCCAAATTTTTTGAAAAAAAAAATACTCCTAGAAAACCTCCAAGACTTGCATATAACATTTTAGATAGGGGTGTCTAAATGGTTCCCGGTTCTCGGTTAGAACCAGAACCGAACCGGAACCGATCCGGTTCTGGTTCGGTTTTCGGTTCGGTTTTCGGTTCCTTATTACATAATTTTTCGGTTTTCGGTTCGGAACCGGAACCGAACGGTTCCGAACCGAAAACCGATTTTATAATATATTTATTAAATATTATTTTTATATTTTATACTTATATGTTTTATTATTTTAATTTTTGTAAATTAAAAATTTAAAACCCTAATATTGTTAAATAAATATTTTATATTTTGTTAAAAATTTATAATAATATATTATATATGTATTAAATATTAAATATTACATATTTATAATTTATATTTTAACTCGTGTAAAAAAAAAAGCGGTTCTGTCAGTTTAACCGAACCGGAACCGAAAATAACCGGTTCGGTTCCGGTTAACCGAAATTTTATATGGTTCGGTTTTCGGTTCTCATTTTTGGGTAATTGTGGTTCCGGTTAACCGAAAATTTCGGTCCGGTTAACCGGAACCGAACCGTTCAACACCCCTAATTTTAGATAATGATGTACATTACACTTCGACACGATGACTATATATCCAAATGGCTATTCAGGTTTTACTTTATATTAAGAATAATAATATTTTCCCTCCCCTGCTACAAATGACAGGCCAGTGGAGAATAAGCGGCTTAAGTTTGACTACGGTCTCTCATTCTCGAGCCTCATCAGCAGAAAACAGACAAGAAATCAACCACCTAACCGGTTTACAGTACAGCTTCAACTTCAGAGACATCTTGCTTGGCGAAAAAAGCGGGGCTTCTATGATGGAATTCGTACCTCACTCCGTCAATTCATTTTCCGACGAAGAACCAACCTTCTTCGATTCCTTGAACGCATCGCCTTCACTTAGTAGTTACATCACATCAAATGAAGAAAGCATGAAGGAATATTCATACTTGAAATTCTCGCTGCTATTATATGATGCAGTGCTTATTCTGGCTGGCTCGACTCTTGCATATTTCTCGACGGGGGAGGATGTTTCTTATGCGTTCTTAACAGGTGGGTTGTTTGGATTTTCTTATTTATTGTTGTTGCAAAGGTCGGTTGATGGAATATCGGTGCACGAATTCGTTCCGGGTGAGGATAAAGGAATTTTTGGGAGATTGAATTTAAAGGGATCTATTTCAAGTCTAGCATTGGTATTTTTGTTGGCAGTTTTAGTTTTGAAGTATGCTTATGGAGAGGATGCTGTTGAGCTGACACCAAAAGATGTTGTTTTTGGGATGATGGGTTTTCTTATGTGTAAAGTGTCTGTTGTGTTAGCGGCGTTTAAACCGGTCCGACTTAGTTTTGGAGATAATGAAGAGAGTGTATAATTTTGTGATTATGTCTATATACACTGCGGCGTCAGGACTCGAATTTGTGTCCTTGTAGTAATTTATCACTCAAAAATCAGTTGTAGATTTCGTTTGCTAAGTTGTATGGGATAAAGCTTGATAAGATTGATTGGGATTTCTTATACATTATAAGAAATTAATATCATATTAAATTCTCTGTAAAATATAGATATCATGGTAGTTTATTGAATTTATTAGTTGTAGTATTGTTTAATATAACCTAATACCACCTCTTAGGTGGGATACATAATACCAAAAATCAGTATTATTTATACGGGCCCGAATTTTATCAAGGGCCCTATACTTTATACCAAACAAGATATAAAGGTGTATTAGATATATTATACACCTTAATCACACATAGCAAACAAGCCCTTAAAAGAGAAATGATAGGGACATACCTCCCCAACCACACCTAGACGTACCTAGGGTTCCGAGCCCGGTGGTTTTGGCCCGGAACCGATCCAAAGTCAACGGTTTTAGCCCGGGCCCGCCGGTCAACGGGCCTGAACCGGACCGGGACCGAGCAGCTCGGGCTGGGCTAGGGTCGGGGAAATCAAACCGAGGACCGACGGTTCAGGCCCGTCGGTCCTCAGAGGTTCGCAGCAGCCCGACGGGCTGGGCCGGGCCTGACGGGCCTAACAGAGAAAAAAAAAAGAGCAGCAACAGCTATATGCAGAAAAGAGTCGTTGGCAGCCTTCCCCCCACCCCCAAACCTTCCCAAAACATTAAGAATTATTATTTTCTATTCATAAAAGTAATAAATATACAAGAATAAAATGAAAAAAAAATAAAAAAGTTAAAAAAAATACAAAATTGAGCATCCCCTGTTTTCGTCGCGGGCTGCGGGCCGGCCCGTCAAAACCGGCGGTTTTAGCCTTGCCCGGGATCGGAGAGCTTCTAGCCCAGCGCGGGTGGTCGGGCTCGTCTCCGGTCCGGGCTCGGTTCTGTGTTTTGGGGACCGGGGACCGCCGGTTCGAGGCCCGAAACCAGCGATTTCGGCCCGGCGACACGTCTAACCACACTTCATACACATCTGTGTTTTATGGGGTTATACCGTATGTTTTACAGATAAACTTTATTATGATTATTTTATCTGTAAAACATACAGTACAACTCTATAAAGTACCAGTATGTATGAATTGTGGTTGGGAAGGTGTGTCCTCTATCATTCCTCCTCTTAAAATCAATGGAGATAGATATCTCGTATTCATCTATTATTAATCTACAAGTTAATAAACAGGAAATCTCTTAAGGATATTCTAATTAATAATTAGTTGGCATATGATTCGTTGATGCGGATCGAAGGAAAGCAGCACTTTTGACCTTCCAAAAGCAGCCCATAAGTTGTATAGGTCGCTATTTTTGACCAGTATGAAAGGAAAAAGGTTTTGGTTTATTCTTTTTGTTTTTTAGGGTAAAGTTTTGGTTTATTCTAATAATTAGTATGAAAATCACCTATATTTCTAAATTAAGAATACCTTCTTAATTTTATTTTTATTTTAAAAAGGGATAAATCTTACGAAAATGCAAATTATTTTTTAATTCTTTTTAATAATGATAATCTGGTTCTAGAAAAAGTTATGATGAAATTCCACTATATATATAGTGTAACTTTATTTTCAGAATCATATTATGTGCGAGAATTGCGAGAACCATATTTTATACTCCTAATAATACATAATATATATCATGTCAATACATACAACCCCTACTGATCACAACTCCTACTATATAGTAGGAGTTATCATCGGTAGGAGCTATTATAGTGTGGGTTATCATCAGTAGGGGTTATCTCCCTTTTGAATTAATAATATTTTTTAATATTTAAATAAATCTCATTGGTAGTAGGGTTATCATCGGTAGGGGCTATTATAGTGGGGTTATAATCAGTAGGGGTTATCTCCCTTTTGAATTAATAATATTTTTTAATATTTAAAAAAATCTCATTGGTTTAGAGGAGTTCGCGCAGTTTTCGCACTTAAGAGAATTCTGAAAATAAAGCTATATATATATATAAACAGATATTTTCTACAAAAATTGATCAACCTGATTCCATGCCCATCACATTATTAGTCCTATTATATTGTGGGCTCTTTTTTTATTATTCAAAACAAGTAGTATTTATATTTAATTTAAAATATAAAGAAATCATGTAAGTATTTGGTTTTATTCGCGTAATGACAATTAAAGTTCACACATACTGAATTATTCAATCAACACAACAACTAATAAAACTCCATAACTTTCGTGTTTATAATTTTTATTAGATGATTTATTTATAGGGTTTTCTTTCGTATGTATAATTAAGTGATATGTATGCGATTAGATGATATATTTCTGATTTACACCTAACAATCAAGAGTATTCTGGTAACAAACTTATCTCCCGATATCATATGATTAATCAAGTGTATTTTTTTTTTTATTGTTCAAAAAAAAAAAAATCAAGTGTATTTCGACACTAGTTATATACATTCATATTAATTCAAACAAAGTGTATCTTACTGTACATTGAAAATTTGGTTCTTCAGTACATGTTTGATTCAAAAAGAGAGAGAGATCGCCACTCTAGAGTAGGACTCTTCTCGGTCTGGTTCGGTTCGGGTATTGTCTTCTTGGGTCTGGACCGTTAAGGTATCGAGTATTATCGGTTTCGATCTTTACCGGTTTTGGGTCCCAACTTCAATACTTGTATCCGGACCGCTAATGTTTCGGGTGAGTATCGATCCCGGGTATTTCTGGCGGGTTCTCGGGTATCTTGGATCATTAAAAGCCCTAATCACCAAAACCTCGTAATCGAAACAAGAATGGAGGGTTTTTTCAAATATATGCTTAGGAAATTAAGAGATAAGGTCTTTTAAACTTATTTTTTCTATATGTACTAATACCTTATACAATATTTTGTACAATGTATGTTTACGAAAAATTATCGGTTTTTTTACCGGGTTAATGGTTTCGGTCCTTATCGATTTCGTTCTAACTTCGATACCAGTATCCGGACCGCTAACATTTCGAGTGAGAACCGGTCCCGGGTATTATCGGACGGTTCTCGGGCGGTTCTCGAGTATACTTGGACCGCTAACAGCCCTACTCTAGAGTTGTTGATTCACAAATTATTATGCTCTCGTCTCATGTGAAGAGTCAACTTTGATTAAGATACGCAAATGTTAGTCACTTTAATAAAGTAACAACTTTTTTTAACTTCCATTCTCATTTTTTTAATCAATTAATATTGTAATTTTATAATAAAAATAATAATTTTACTAAATATTACGTAAATTTTGATTATATATTAAGTTTTATTTTGAAAGTAAACTCTTTTGTATCATGTTCTGAAATAAATTATCCAAGTATGAGGGATGAGCATAAAATTGAAATTCTCTTGGCCTACAATTCGTAGCAAATATTGTTATATATACAACTGAAAGTATATTTGTGACATGAAACTATGTTTACATGCAATGCATATGCTATTTATGTGTAGCACATAATCTAAAAGTATAAATGAAATTTATTTTTTTACTCTATGTATGAAGAATAAGTTTTTTCGGAATATTGCATTTGGTCATTTAACTTATACTGAATACTTGATTCTGCATCTTAATTTTTGAAAACTAAAAAGGTAGTTCATAAGTTAGGGGATTTCAAAAAAAAAAAAATTATCAAGTATAACGTAGGGCTGTCATTCGAGGCGGGCGAGTTAGAGCTCGAGATAAACGAGTTCGACCTTTTTTTATGAGTCGAACCGGCTCGTTTAGGTAAATGAGCTCAAAGTACTGAACGAACTCGACTCGTTTAACTCATGAGCCGAGCCGAGACGACTTGTTTAGCTAAATGAGCTGAACTGGTCGAGCAGCTCGTTTAAAATTACACTTAAACGAGATTAATCTTGTGTTCGAGATTGGCTCGTATTATAAATGAGTTCGAGACGAGCTGGATCGTTTAGCTAAACGAGCCCTACTCTATGTTCTAGCTTGACTCGTTAACGAGTTCGAGTCGAGCCGAGTCCTGATAAACGAGTTCGAGCTCGAGCTGTTCGTGAGCAGCTCGACTCGAATTACAGCCCTAGTATAGCGTATGAAAGTATTCCTGAATAATATCTACAATTATTGTTGTTATTATTATTATTCATGCATATTCGGTCTTGAAAACTCGGTGGGTAGTTCATAAATTATAGAATTTCAGAAGTTTTAATTAGTATAATGTGTAAGATTCTTATTCTTATTCTTCTTCTTATTATTATTATTATTATGGACATCATAGCTGAATCACCTACGAAATATTTAAAGTTTTAAAACTTGAATGGTAGTTCATATATTAAGGAATTTCAAAAGTTCTATTGAGTATAATGTACATGATTAATCTTTGTTATTATTCTCATAAGGATGTCTGAGAGTTCGAGGCAGTAGCCTCTGTGTCCACTATTACGTACCTTAGTTCTTGCCATGGAGCACGTTACGTGCTCTTTGCCTACCCTAAGATCATCATGTAATGCACGTAGAGATACATGATGGATCGAGGTATTACACTCTATGCAGGCACTTACATACGTAACTCCAGGGCCACAACGTACATAAGTTATTTTACATATGTAGCTTATGAGATGTTACGTACGTAAAGTAGCAGCAGACATATATATCGGGTTGCAGATGAAAATAATTTCACTCATTTCTCTTCTTCTCGGGCGAAAATCAATGATTTGGCATATGAGTATTGAAAGTTGGTTTATATCATCAATCGCCAATATATCTTAGACCCTAACGTGGATTAAACATCATTTAATCGAGGTAAATTTCTTAGAACCTTAATTATGGGATTTGGAATTTTCGCATAATTTTGTATCCATAATCCAATTTGTCTACATTGATGGTGGATTCATGATTCTGTAATTATATTCCATTATTTCTCTTGGAGTTCTGTGTATTAACCACTATAGTTTTCATCTTCAATCGATTGCCCTCGTAGTGTCTGATTAAAGGTTACAATAAGGAGTTTTTAAGGTGTTCCTTGTTTTTCATCGTGTTCTTGATTGGATATCATTATTTCCTATGATTGCATTTTCCTGCAGAGCATGGACCAAAATTCTTTCCGTTCACCTTTCTCTTGTGTGATATCGATCAAGTCAAGTACTTAAATTACACAATGTTGTATTTTTGTGTTATTTCAATGTCAATAATAAATTATGAAAATTAAAGGTGTCTATGAGGAATTGTCCACCCAAGGACGAGTGGTATGGGGTCTCTTGAGATCTATTTTTTGGGTGTTGGATCACAGACTTGTTCCCACCTGAACTTATGTACATTTTTGATGATGTTATTTTTAATGATAAATGAATATTCTGGAATATTGTTTTACAGATTATTTGAAAACATGATAAATGAAATGGATCTTGAAAGGTACATGAATAAAATGTTGTGCAAATTTATACTTACACAAGCAATTCGAAGGTTAACCACTTAAATGAGAAAAATGCCTTTTATGCATTTCAGATAGCAATCAGTTCGAGGAGCAGGCTCGGGGAGCACACGAAAATGATGGCCATCAATTGGGATGAGTTGGCTTACTGTCGACCTTAGAGTCGGTTTATGATTTTGTTTTGTGTTGGGAGTCGATGACTAAACAAGTTATTTTGTATTGTCGAGGAAAGTCCCATGTGGCGGCAACAGATTTATTTACCCTACTCTCATACTCTATTTTAACTTAGATTTATTTATCCTACTCTCATACTCTATTTTAACTCAAATATTCTCGCCAAGACCACAACTTAACTATCATTACTAAGTATTTTATATGTTATTGTTAGCTTGGCAGATATCCGTGAAAGACTCTACGGCGTGGAACGATTCTTAAGATATTCGAGGTCTTATATTAATGGTATCTCTCCTCTTTCTCTCTTTGTGTATTTTCTCTCTCTCCCCCCCTCTCTCTCTTAATCAAGAACGGCATTGCCATTTGAAATTGAGTATTCTCAACGAAACGAAAATAATTTTGGAGTTAGATGGCAGAAAATCCAGAGGCAACTCGAGAAGATGGCTGACAATAAACAAAATGATGTCGAGTGTCGTAGTATTCGTGAACCAAGAAGTGCGAAAAAGAAACAGACGATGATAAATTTGGATTGTCCATATCAACTTGTGTTATCGGGCTAGGTCGATTGTGTAGTCTCCTTCGACTGGTCGAAAAATGATGGTTTATAGTCGAGCTCGGATTACTCACACAAGGACAGCGAGAGTATGTTACGATGGGATAGTTTCCATTTCGGAAAATTCCCAACGGCCATGAAAACACCACCGCCGATAGACCGTATCCTTCCGACGGGCATGAAGCTCTCTAATGGTTTGAAGCATTTTATTATTCCATAAGTCGGATCTCAATTTTCTTCTTCTTGTTTGTTCTTATTCTTGGTTGTCTTTTAAATCTTCAAGTTATGTGAGTTTTTTTTTTTTTTTTTTGTATTTCCTTGAGAAATATATATGTATTTTGGAATTGAATTTATATTTTATTTATTTGTGGTTTGTATTTTCATATAGGGCTTAGTTCATGGTGGTCATGATATTTTTCTTGTTTTTAGTTTTTTATGGTAAAAATATCATTCTATTATTTTAAATACCATGTGATATTTTGAATAACCTTGTGGTCATTGAAAATGCTCCATAATTATTTAAATTATCAATTGATATCAGTGTGACTAAGAGCTATCAGGGATCTGCAAGTTGCCGGTATTAAATTAGAAAATATTAGTTGATTTATCCAATTATAATCCTAAAATACTAATTGGTAATGCAAAATACCAGTTGGTAATTGGATTATCGTCCATGTTTTTTTTTGGATTACGCAATAGTAATTTAAAAATACCATTTAAAAATCTTAGGAGAAAATGACTAACGATGGTAAAAAAATATGCCGACGACGGCCAATAATCAGTAATAAATGATTATCGATGGTAAGAAATTCCAGCAACAAGTGACCGATCGGTTGTCGATGGTCGGCCGATGACCGACGATTGGCCAGCTGCTGTTGGTTGTTTGCCGGTAGGGGCATTGGAATGCCAATCATTTTAAATTAATGGAAGAGAATAATGAGACGTCAACATTAGTGTAAATTTGAATTTTATGTGTAAAAATAAAGTTTGTGTTTTCGATAAGAAAAATGGTGTGTTGGATAAAAATCAATTACTCCCCCCTTTAATCAATATTTACATTAGTAGTGATTTTCAACAATTTTAACTCGTATTTGAGTTTGTAGTGTTGTATGAGTTTGGAATTAAAGAAACAAAAAAATAGAGTGGTTCAAGTTGGAGAAAAAGTACATTCAATGTATGTCATATCATCAAGTTTAATATTAAACATTGACAAAGATAAAATAAATTATGCTACCAACAAATGAAAAATATATAAAAATTAATCAAATAAATATAGAATTCTACAATTCATACAAATAATTATTTTAAAAAACCAAAAAAATAAATAAAAAATAAATAAAATTAATGAAATATAACCGAACGACGTTACTATTTCAAATGATTACTTAGAGTTACACTCCCTACGTTCCGTTCAAAGCTTTACACTTGCCTCTTTTTTGTCACTTTAAAAACTCTACATTATCATCTTTACACGATCAAATCAAACAATCATCTTTTGCTTTTTAATCATCACACACCATCATATATTTATCTGTAACACCCCCAAAACTAACCGGGAATATTACACGCCGTGGGCCCCGCACCGGAACCCACCAGGCTAAAAACTATTTACAAAAATGCCCAAAAAGGCCGATGACGGTAGTATTTTCCAAAACTCACAAAAGCCATTTACAAACACCAACTACCGTCAAGACAAACAAGGCCAAAAACTCGGTTTAGGGAATCGGTTTTCGAAATCAAACTCAGTTGGCATAAAGCCGAAAGCCATTTGAAAGAACTCACGCAGCGGATAGAAATACAGTTCAAGATACATATACATCAATAATGATATACACAAACAAAACACACGATTCCCCAACAATATGCCATAGCCAGTATCGTCCGGAATCCTCTCCTCACGACCGCTACCATCAAAGTCCTCAATACCTGAAAAACGAGTCCCACAACGGGGTCAGCAATAATGCCCGACAAATAACCGCAAATACATAAACATAAACATTTACATGCCATGCATCATGAGAATAATAACCTCAACGATAACCTTACCACTTCCGGTAATCCAACGATCCTCATCAAAATCCCAATATCACGATAATACCACATAATACCTCAATACCGAATACTTTCCCGTACACAATCTTCTATGTACGATTTCCATAAAACATACCTCTATCCGGACATCCTTCCGAAATGCATACCACAGACCAAGAATATCCAAAATGACATCAACAATATCCGAATACTACAATCTTCCCAAGATTGTCCAAGTATCTAACAATCATCAACTGTGCATTCTAATCCTTTTAGAACATCACTGAACATTCGTCAATATGCAATACAACATAAAATACTTATGAAATGTAAATGGAATTACTCATCAAAACATTACAACCAAACAAGTAAACACTTGCCTAGATACCAACATGACAAAACCAACACCGAACTCATCGCCCTCGTCTATGATCTCTTCAGCCCCGACTGGACGGAATCTACGGCCTTTCACCGCGGCAAGACGATTATACCTATTGGTTAATCAACCTAGAACAATAATCATATCAATAATCGAACCAACTTGGTAACAATGATCATAACATATTCAATCCGGAATTCAACCTCATATCAAGATTCATCTCATCTAAATCAACCACTATCATCACTATGATTTAGAATACCATCTTAAATCGGTTAAACGAATTATCAAATCATCATATTCATCATATGGCCTCAAGAACATCAAGAACTCTATGATTCCATAATCATAATCAACATATTCAAAGCATATCATCATCTTCCTTCAACATAAACCTCATATGTCCTCAAGAATCGCGATAACAACATCATAATCATCTTCATACGAATCATTCATCAACTGTAACATCAAAATTCCGAAATGAAACGGAGAAATATCCAACATACCTCATAGAATATGGATAACACAAGAAATCACTTCAAGAATCATCAAAAGTTCCATAACCAAGCTCTAATTCCATGATTCCAAGCTCACAATCATGTTAGAAGTGTTTAGAACACTCTTAAAAGTGAAGAGGGACGAGCTGGGGTGGGAGAAATGAGTTTCCTTTCGTGAACAAATGAAAGACCAGCTCTTATTATATAAACTGCGCATCTCGTTACGTACGTAAGCGTCCTTGCTTAACGTACGTAACAACTTTAACGTACGTAATCCAAAATCCATAGCGTACGTAACAAACTCACTGTCTTATTCCGTGAAGTCCATTACGTACGTAACCTATACCATATAACGTACGTAATCTATTAGTTGACTTGCTACAGTACAATGGTCGTGTTACGTACGTAACACGTCCTATATAACGTACGTAACACGTACGTTGACTCACCTGTCAACATCCTCCGCCGAAAGTTGCCGACACAGGATCCCACCTGCCGAACATGACTCGGTCGTCTGATTCCCATGTTACGTACGTAATGTCTCGGCCATAACGTACGTAACTCTACCAATTTAACGTACGTAAGCTTCAATACATAACGTACATAATGGCTTCCATACTTAGCCATTTACAGCAATTCATGTCCAACGTCACGACATACCAAATACGAGCATACGACAAAATCAATACATATACTCAATTCAATAACATTATCAAACGTTCACAACGTCCTCGAGCATAATTAACCATCCACGATATCCAATATATAAACGAAAAATATATCCGAAAAATCGGGGTATTACATTATCACCATTACTTATATCAATCATTATCTAAAATATACTAAAAATACACCATCTGTCAAGCTTTGAGCGGCACATAGGGAGTAATTTTTTATATTTAGTAATTATTTAATTTTTCTCAATTATGATTAATTCTAATAATATTTTTCTAGTTTTCAGTTTGTTTTCTATTTTTTCAAAAACTATATTATAGAATTATAAATTTATATATTTATTAATTATCTTAATATATTTCAGTTTTATGATATATTATTTTATGATATTTTAATTTTCTCCTTCACTCTCTTTTTAGTTTAATACTTGAATATATTGTATGAGTCAAGCTAGGGGTGGCAAATCGCGCGAGCCGTGCTTTTATTGGGCCGGCCCGATAGAGTCACGGCCCATTAAACACCAACCTGAACAGGGCCTAACTTTGCTAGCCCAAACACGGCCCTATAAAAAACCTAGAAGCCCGGCATGGACCGTTAAGCCCGATAAGCAATACTATGCTATTACATTTATTACTTTTTCATTGTGGCTTGTAGCATGTTAAATAATTTATTAAAATACTAAATAATTTATTCTATTTATCATATTTATAAATTTAAAAATTAATAAGTTGACATTGCGTATTAAGGTTTTAGCATAACAATTAAAAAGTAGATGCTCTACTGTTATAAAACACAAATTGTACGAAGTAAATGATAATATAAATCATGATATAACATAAGAAGTTTATAAAACTATCACATATCAAATACTAAATGTCTTCAAAAGTTTAACTTCTTCATTCTTCTTACTTCAAGTCCATTTCTTTCACAGAATCAATTCTATCCATCAGTATATTCAAATAGATGTGTTATCCATGTTAGAGCACTCGGGATATTGAGAAGCATCATTAATATCCATTTGCATGGTTTGAAAAAATATAGAAAAAAAATAATATTATTGTTATCGGGCTTTATCGGGTCTTAATGGACATATCGGGTTAGCCCATTTTGACCCAATTTTTTAACGTGTCTTATCGGGATGGCCCGATAATGGTCCAAACCCGATAAGATCTAGCCCAAACTCTTTAATTTCATGTCGTGTTCGTATTGTGCTATCGTGTGCCTACATCCCCCGATGGATTTCTGAACCACATACTTTATGAGTTTGAGAATCTATATGGATTAAGAACTTGTTGGTGATTTTAGTGTCACCATTCATTTTGTGTAATTGGAACTAATATGTGAGTTAAGGGGTTTTATAATTTGTATTCTAATATATGTTCGGGTATGTGCGGAGTGCACGCATGTATAAGATCGAATTATAAGCCGGTACGATTATGTCGGGGGTCAGGCGAGCCCGTTGGTGATCGAGGCGAGCCATGGGGGGGGGGCGCCCAAAAGGTCTTTGGAAATTTAAATTGGTAACTTAGTGATATTTCCGAATTTTAGAGGGAGATTATGGTAAAATTGACTAATTTCGTCAATTTGGTAAAGCCATCTGTCTAACCCTAATTTCGGATCACTAATTAAGACCTAATGACGCCGCCGCCTCAAGTAACCCTAAAAATCGACCTATTGTAACCCTAATCCGATATGTATAAATAAGACTCTCCTATTGAGTCTTATACACACTTTTCGAAGCTCTGTGTCTTTCTAACAAACCCAGAATTCTCTAGCAATTTGGCTTACGTTTCTGTGTCTAGATTCGTAAGTGTCCCTTTGGATTATCCTAGGCTGAATTTCTTGTAACCCGGGCATAGGGTAGAAATATCAGTTCGGAAAGTGTTTACACGATCCATTGGGAATCCGGATCTCCATCTTAAACCCTAATACCCCAACAGAACTTATATGTTTATCACTAACACAGTGGTATGAGTGTTCTCTTCGAAATTCATGTCATATCAAGCAGGGGCGGGGGGTCCAAGGGGTCCACAGACCCCCTGGCGGATGAAAATTCCCTTATAAAATAGGGGAAGCTATATATATATATATAGTTTTCCGATCTCCGTAATTTTTATAGCTCCGGACCCTCCTGAGTAAATGCTCTGCTTCCGCCACTGATATCAAGAATCTGCGAACCAAACATGAAACATCCACCAAAATAAAATTTATTACTTCTTCCAATCCATAATATTAGTCGTCGTCCTTTTTAAGACGAAATTTTAATCATAAATAACTTTTTAATTGTATGATGAAATATAATAAAAAATTAATACTATGGAAATATATAAAAAAGGCAAATTGAAGAATATTACTTTTATATCTATCAGAAAAGTGCCAAAGTTTAATTTTAAAAGAGTCCAACCACTTGTGCAGTAAACTGAAGATGTATGGGTGTAAATCAATCAAAACGTTATTTGAAATTTTTGTTGAGTCTTAACGGCTATGTTTGAGCTTGATTTGATTAATAGTAGAACAGAGCTCAAACGAGCTCTAATCGAGAACACAAATAGAGGTCGATGTGTTTATTTTTTATGTATTTTATAATTTTTATTCAAATCGAGCCTAATTGGAGCCAGGGTTCATATCTTATTAAATAAATAATTATATTAAAGCTTGGTTCGCTATATTAACGATTCAAGTTCGAACAAAATTTTTACTAATCGAGCTCAAATCGAGTATTGAATAGTTTGATTTGATTTTAAATTTTATGGACGTGTATATAACTAGAATCTCTCGAATGGCAACAAATAAAATTGTTCTGAGGGACCGGAACTGTTTCTTATATGTTTAGTCATACGATTTATGGATCACCTATGTATCGAAAAAAATGAAGTAAATTGTACTTTTCGAAATTACAATATTTCACCAATAAATTTTGTTTCTTTTTTATTTAGTAGGTGACATTCTGTTGGTGCATTTAGGTAGAAACATTGAAGGAGGAAGAGGGGTAGTCTCTTTCAAATTTATTATGGTACCTATATGGGGGTATTATAGACTTTAGGCTTGCACACGGTACACCTTACAAATGTCTAAAGAGTATTTGATATGGAAATACTACCATTAAAGAGGACAAGGATATGGGGACATAAAAAAAAAAAAATCAGTGCCCCATTATATATAATAGGATTTTTTTTTTTACTTTAAATTTAACAACTAACTTTTTTGTACTTAAATTATCGAATATGATATTTATTCAAATGTATTTAAATCACGCAAGAGACATTTGAGTTATATATTCTGAATGACCATGTGATAAGGTATAAACCATTTGAGTAAACATTCGAGTCACAATTTGTTATCGGGTAATCATTAGTAATCTTCTGAGTGACAGTTTCTAATTCTGAGTAACATTCGAGTAAACATCGAGTAACAACTCGATTTAGAGTTTATACACGAACAAACATTCGAGTAACAATTCGAGTCACATTTAGTACACGAGTAACCAATCGAGTAACAGTTCAGTCATATTTAGAATAGGAGTATCAAGTTTCGAGTAAATATTCGAGTCAGAGGGATACATGAGTAACCATTTGAGAAAGCTTTTAAGTCTATTTTTACCACCCAAATAATTTAATTCTGAGTAATATAAGTATTGGTGAAGTGGATGAATGATCAGTGTATTTTTATCACCCTATTATCCATTTGACTGTCTAAAAACTATTTTTACACTTCTATTTTCCTGAAAATATTTCTCACATTAGGAGTTATCTCTTGTTGGAATATTATATTTCATATAATTATAAAAAGAGTTTGATGATGTGTTATCGAACAAACTAAAACAACAAAGGCAACAATGGAACGAAGCCAAAACAACAAAAAATCAAGCTGGGCAAAACAATCAGATAATGCACGCTATTCTGAAGACATAACGTACGCTATGAGTGTACTACAACATACATAATGAGAAAGTCACCTGATGTCTCACCTGAAATCACCTGATGATTTAGCGCACGCTACAAACGAAGATTAACGCACGCTATCGAACAAGATTAACGTACGTAAAGAATGTGAGCTAACGTACGTAATGGTTTGAATACGAATTCAAACAAGGAACCGTTGAAGATGATGTCATGGAGTAGGTCAGCCTGCAACAGATGTTTTGACTAAAGTTAACGTACGTAATGATATGACCTTAACGTACGTCACCAGAAGAATTTAACATACACTATGGATGATACAACATACGTAAAGAAGACCACATAAGCTACTGGGCTGACTTTACATGAAGCTTAACGTACGTAACCGAAAGGGGTTAACGTACATAACAGGACTAACGTACGCCATAGAGGAAGGCTAACGTACGTAATGCAGTCAGCAGAAGCTAACGGCTAGTTGAGGCTCCAAACCTATAAATACCACTTCTAATAGTATTCAACCAACAACTCTGAGATAATCATATATACGTTTGATATCATTGTATACACTATCGTTGTTGTATTTGTGCTTAATTGATAAGTGTTTGAGTGTTCATACACGAAAACATACACGAGAGAAAAGATACGGATTGTAGATTGATTCGGTGTTATTAGGATCGTTGATCCGGCATTATTAGAATCATAGCTAAATCCAAGAGAGGTTTGTCTAGTACCAATAGAAAGGTAGATAGGTTGCTTCCTTGTCCGATAGAAAAGAAAAATGGTTTATCTTAGACCGACATAAAGACAAGAGTGTAACGGTTTATTTCGGACCAATAGAAGACGAGATTGTAACGATATCCCTCGGGCCGATAGAAGACGAGGCGTAGAGGTTGATCTTAACCCTATAGAAAAAGATACGGAGAGAGGACGTAGACACGTTTGACTAATTATTAAATTGACCTAATCAATAATTCTATTTTGTGTGAAATTTAATGTAGCTAATTTATTGATGTCTAATAATTTGAATCACGCATCACTTTTGAATTAAATTCCATCGTATGTGACAACTTAAATAACTACTTAAATCGATGTGACTTTTATCATTAATAATTAATTTGTACTACCGGTTTAATTTGTCCAATTGTTAACTTAGTCAAATATAATTTAATTTTTATTGTGAAATTTAAGTTGTCTAATTTCTTAATGTCTAATTTAACGAACTGATGTCTAATTTTCTGTTGTGAAATACCTCTTTTTTTGCATGATTATTTGTATTCTTAATATTTTCATCTTGAAAATATAAATAATATTTACGAACAAAATAATAAACTAGAAATATAAGTAATGTGATAATTATTAATTAAATAAATAAACCATTGATCGATATCCCTACGTAGAATTTTAGTCAGATTTGGGACGAATACAAATATGTAAATTATAAACGTCATAGATTATATAACTTCCAATTTATTCTTGAAATATAATATTAATATTTGTTGTATAATATTATTTGTTGTTAATTCATTTTTACTACGGACAAGCGACAACCAATTATTGTACCAACTGAAATTTAATTATTTAGATATTTTATAAATTAAAAATAGGTTCATATAATTAGCGGATATTACTGTATGATTTTGGGATAAGAACAAGTAGTAAAATCACTTTCTACCCAGATTTGAAACGAGTACATGTAAATAAATTATAAATAAGTTCATAAAATGTATGATTTTAAATTTTATAATCGAAATTTACTTGTTAATCTTTTTGTATTCAGAATATTTAGTCATAATGCTTATTGTGTTTGTGTGATGTTCATGTGTTTATTGAGACGGATAACCAGTTATTATTAATAATTTATATTGATTATTTAAATATTTCTTACGTAGAGTGGATAATTAACGGATATTACTATATAGATTTCGGATGGGAATGGGTAGAATATCACTTTTTATTCGGGTTTAAACCGGTACATGTATATAAATTCTAAACTAATTCCGTGGATCGTATAAATTTAAAATTTATAATTAAAGTTTCATTTTTAACCTTATGATATTTATACTACATAGTCATAATGTTTATTTTTATAATATTCGATGTCTGCTGCGACGATAATCAATTATTGTAATAATTTATATTTAATAATTTATATTTTATAAGTTTAAATGGGTTCGAGTAATTAGCAAGTATAACTATACAAGTTTCTAACGGGAACATGCAGTAACATCACTTTTTAATCGCTTGGAGGGGTTTATAATTTTCAAACGGTTTCGAGTGGCTCAACCCTAGCTTCATTATTTTGGATATTACTATATGTGTTTGAGATGAATATATGTAGTAAATCACTTTTTGATCGAATTTAAGACGAGCACGTGTTGGTCACTAAGTATACAGAATACAACTTGGAAAAAGTGTTAGTACAACAAGCTGTACGATTTTCAAATAAGAGTGCGTAGCGGAAGTCTATTAAAGTAAGTTGCTGTAAGTACATCAACTAGGTTTTCTCCTGTTTGCTTGGTGCGTACATGGTATGCAATGTATACTTAAAAATAATCACAGTAATGAAAACAATAAATGTAAAAGGTAAATAACACGATATTTAAAGTGGATTGAGGTAAACCCCTCTACGTCCACTGGTCCTCCACGCAGGAGTTAAAACGTTTATAATAATCACTACGTACACAACTACACGACCATAATCAAACCTATCCTTGTATCGTTCACACAGATTGATACAAAGACTATCACTTTCAACCGTTCACACAAATTGGTTAAAGCTTTCACTTGACTTGCTTCTTCACACAGAGTTCCAAAGTTTCGTCTACAATGCAGATCCGTCACACACAGTTTCAAGAAAAGCAAGGCTTTCTTCAGTCCACACAGGGCTGATAGTTATCTTCAAATGTAAGAACACGGGGTTGAACAACAGGTTGACTTCTTGAGCTTGAGCTGATGAAGTATTGTTCAAGGTTGAGCACTTGTATATTTCTTCTCTAAAAAATGGCAGTAAGCTCGAAGAAATATGTTTGCTCTTGATATACTGTTCTTGTGAATTCACGTGTGTATCTCAGTATATCTCAGTTCGTGTATGTATATATGTGTATTTTGATCTTCAAACTTCGGGATATATATAGCCTTTGGGATAGATCCGTTGAGAATAGATCCGTTGAGCAGAGAGTCCGTTCCAACGTGTTGATTGACTTGCAAAATACAAGATCCGGATTTTGCTCCATGTCTGAAGATTTTTGTCGACTGGTATTTAAATACTTTATACAGTTAGTGTTTAAATACTTCTTTTCAAACGGTGGCTTGACTTTAGCGTATAAAGTAGATTCCGTTCCAACGGTCTACAGTCCTGTTGGATAAGTGTTGAATATCCTAAAACTTTACGGCCTGTTTGCTGTATCCAACATGTTGCGTCTATGATGCTGTAGCTGTAGGTTCCAACGCTGTATGCTTTCTTAGTGCTACTGTATGGAAGGTGATGTATGAATGTTTCCGGATAGCTTTCATACTTAGTGTCAGCAATTTGTGATCTTCTTGCTGTATGATGGCATATATACTTTTGCTGAATGTTGGCACTTATTAAAACACAGTACAGGATTGTTTATCTCAACAATTTTCCCCTTTTTGATAATGCCAAAACCTCTTGATGATGCCAAAACCTCGATGGGAAAACCTCTTAAACATATTTGATTGGAGAGGCTTTCTTCTTGATCTTCTGGTCTTCAGCACTTAGAAAAAATGTGAACTGCTCGCAGGCAAGTTCTAAAATGATAGCATCTAACAGGGAAGTGTATTACAACTTAAACTATTGATTGGCGCGCAGGCACAATCTTACAGTGTAGTCTAGTGTTAAATACAACTTAACCTATGAACTGTTCGCAGATAAGTTCTTACATCTTTTATACTTAACAAGTTTTTACTTGTTTAATTTCAGCAAATAAATTGATGTCATAATCAAACAGTAACACAGTAGTAGATTACGAGTTGAAATCTTTCAAGATAAAAATAGAGTTTATTGATATTGTGCAAAGATTACAATGAAAGCAGAAATAAAGATACAGAATTTTATGCTGCTAAAATTATTGCTAAAAAGTATCCTCCATGCTAGCTCATGTAATGAGCATGTCTCTAAGGCCTCTTGTCAGGATCATTTTCAGTTCCTCTCCACCAGTGCTCTAATGAATTCTTGCCTCGATCTAGATAGATCGCTCTTCTTTCAGTCGATTGGTCGAAGGCAAGTATCCAGTCATCCGGGTGAGTGATCTGATCTCCCTTCCGATGCCTTGACTTCATTGAGATTTGTAATGAGAGCACTCCTTTTTCCAGCATCTTTGCAAATTCGTCCGCAGCCTCCGCCAATGTCTGGCATTTGTTGAAGATGGCAGACTCCCTGATGAGCTTGACAAAGTACCTCATCAGTTCATTCTTCCTCCATTGCTTCACTTCATCAACTGTAGGCTGACGGTTGGTCGGTAGACGAATCTCCGATGGCTTCTGCACATTATTCTTCCATAGAAAGCTTGGGTCGTGGAACTCTGGGAGAGAACCAGATACCCTGTAACTTTGTGCAGGTGCAGTCAATCGGTGATTGCAGCACTAACACTGTGTTCTAGTGCAGCATCAAATTCTCTCTCTCTCTCTTTCTACCCTCCATTGCCTAGCAGCCTCCCTGGAGTCTTCCCCTTTTTTGGCTTCATCAAGATAAGAGACCTTCGTATCAAGGCATTCCAGGATTTTCATCGCATTATCCTGTTTGGTCTCCATGCTTGATAATTTGTCCATCAGGGAACTGAGCATCACAAACATGTCATTGATCTTGCGGTCATGTCCTGTGAGCTTGGAGCCAGTCTCCTGAAGGGCGGTGACAGTCTTAGCTTCGCAGATTCTAAGCTTTGCCTGCTCCTCTTTTATAATCTCTTCCTGGCGTTTCTGAAGTTGGGCGAGAGATTTCTTTAATGTACTTGGCAAAATGCAAAAAAACTTCTTCAATCTTCGTGATTTGTCGCTTTACGGTGGTCATCTCATCGATGGCAGTAGCATGCAGCCAATCGAGCTGTTTGCCAACGTTGTACAGGGCATCCATAAACATTCTATAGAAACACTGTTTGGCACCCGATTGCATGCAGTTGCTCAATCTTGGCTTCAGTTATGGGAGAGTTGGGGCGCGCTAGTTTGTCTTCATCTCCATTGAGCTGGCGCAGAGCCACATTATTGCGCGGCTGATGTGGTCTGTCCTCAGGTAGAAAACTGTCATCGAATTCCACTATTAGAGATGATGCAGCGGCTTCAGTTGCGTGCACGGATGATGGTTGGTCAGCCTGTTCGGACTCGACAACATGGGGGACTGATTCCTCCTATTCCGGATGTGCTTCTGTAGAAAAAGGTACAGGAGGGACTGAATCCTCATGCTGTCTCTCAACATCCGCCTGCTCCGGCAGAGGGACTGATTCCTCTTGCGGGATGGCGCGTGCTTGATCTTCTTCAGCAGCGACAGGCTCGGGTGCATGTGCTGAAACTATCGGTTCTTCAGCGACAGGAGGGACCCTGTATGGTCGTGGTCGTCTGAGTCGTGGTCTGATTTGGAGCTAACAGGAACAGTGTCTTCGGACTTCGATTTTCCTTTCAGTCGGGCTTGTTCTTTCACCAGAAAATAACTATTTATCATCTCCTCGCAAAAGTTGTTGTCCCATTGAATAAGGGCTTCGATGTTCTGGGAATCTGTCAGCTCCAGAATAAATGATTCTTCTTCCTTCCACTCGCTTCAGTTGTACAGGGTTTCGTACGGAGCAACCCTGTAGGTCTTCCACTGAACAAGGCGTTCAAAAGCCTGTTCAATCTGCTGACAGCAAAGTGTTATTTATTAGAGTATCGGGGGAGGGGCTACGTATATTATGTGGGTCTACTGTAGGCACAGGTTCCTCGACAGGTATGGGGGCTTATTTCGGAAATGGATCCCGAACAGGGGTTGGTACCCTGATGGGAGATGGATCCCTTACGGGTGTGGGTTCCCGTGCAGTAGATGCAGCTTTTGGCTCCAAAGGGGCAGCCGACTCGCCAGAGCCTTCTATCTTGGCAATTAATTGATCATCCGTCATAGCCGCCAATGGCTCAGGATCTGCACCATGTGCAACAATTACCTCTTCCACAGGGGTTGCGCCCTGGGGGTTTGATACAGCGGGTTGCGCCAACGAAGGGGCATCCACAGATATCGTTGTAATCTCTGCAGCCTTAGCTTTGGAAAGCTTCATTTTCGGCTTCTCAATAGCAATGGGAGTTTTGCTGTGAGATCTCTTCATTTTCTTGGACTTTTCTTCACTGTCGGATGCCAAAGTGGTGTCCCTGGGATCATCAGAAAGGGACATATACCTGGCATAGCGTATCGACCCAATTAGTCCGTCTCTGTTGAATACGGAGGGCTTGCTCCCTCCGATGTATTTTCCTTGGCCAATCTTCTTGGCTCCTGTCGATTGCGGCACACCACTTTTGGTCAGGATATTATTGAGAATGAGGCCAAAAGACTTTTTCTGGGTAGCAGGCTTAGAAGTCTGTTCCTGCAGCCTCTTCAGGACAATTTGACACAAGTTGACCTTTTCTCCGGACATGATGGTGGCCATCATTCTAAATCGAAGGTTGGTGCACATCTCGAATGTGCCGGTCCTGTTTTCAACAACACGATAGCAAAAATCGTGTAGGTACACAAAGGGCAAGAAAAAACACTTCTTGTGGCAGGATGCATGAACATTCACGTTCGAAGCAGCGCAACCTGACAGATTCTGCAGCAGATTCTGGTCAACGCGGATCTCAACTCCACAGATGGTGGCAGAAATGTCAGAAACTTCTCCTCCTCTTTTCAGAGAGAAGAAACGAACAGAGGCGTCGAGATAGAATTCCTCGATCATTTGCTCATCATAGAGCTCACCAGTATGGCTTCCAAGGCGATAGAGGCCTTGTTGACGGATTCTGGAAATGATGAGCTCCATGGCATCAGCGTCCTCATTTTCAGTACGAACACGCTCCAGGACGACGGATCTGGCGAAGATTCGCCCGTCGATGATGGTGTCCTTCTTCTTGAGAGATTGAGATGAAGTCTGAGAAGATGTCATTATGAATACTGAACAAAAGGTGAGTGAAATAGCAAAGAAAATGCAGTAAAATGCAGTAAACAATATAGGCTGTTTGCTCAAGAACTCGTTTAATTGCAGAAAGCGTAAAGATTCGAAGGGAGCATGTCACAGTCCTTTTATAGTGGGCGGGAAAGATTAGGGTTTACAAACAGTGAACGGTCAGATTTACAGGATGGGAACCATTGTTTTTAAATGAACGAACAGGATGAATCGAGTGTAACTGGCACAGCTTATCCATCCGATTTTGAAATGATAACCAGTCTTACATCTGACATTTCGACTTCCCTTATTGCCCGAGCGGTTTGAAATAATTAATTAATTTAAAAATTGCGGCGTTTGAGATAAAATAGTCCAGATGTCGTGTAAAGCATTAAATGCAAGGACATTTGATTTTAAAACAGGGCATGTGGACTTAAAACTATTTTAAAAGGAATGAAATATTAATATAATATAAATTGATATCCCATAGTATGTACTGTATCCGCGAAAATACAGCGCTCCCCCTTAAAGGTACATACGGGATTCAATTCTTATAGCAATTTTTGGATTTATACTGTCTTCTCCCTTAATTAATGCACACGTCAGCTGTGGGATGATTTCATGTCTTTTTATTCCTACAGTGCCGTCGATCTGTCTGAATGTACAGTTAATTAACGGTGGATACTGTATTCTTGGGTCTTATAGCATTCTCCCTCAATTGTTGAGTAAAAGCATTAAAACTTACAGGGAGTCGGGTTGTAGCATTCCCAATTCTTGTCGAAGCATACAGAATCTGGCTATGCTGAGAGGCTTGTAAAGATGTCGGCTAACTGAATATTTGTATGAACTTTCTCGAGCCGAACATCCTTGTTCTCAACATGATTCCGAATGAAGTGATGCTTCATATGAATATGCTTAGTACGCGAGTGCAATACAGGATTATGCGTTTGCAATTGCACTCGTGTTATCGCACATAATTGGTGTTTCCTTAGAAATGATTCCATAGTCTGATCCAAATGATCTGCATACAGCAACTAACAGCAGCATAGTATTCTAATTCAGCTGTGGAAAGCGAGTTTGCCAATTGTTTCTTGCTGAACCAGGACACAAGTCTAGGTCCAATAAAGTGACAAGTACCGCTTGTACTCTTCCTATGTAGCTTGCAACCTCCGAGATTCGAGACGTTGTAGCCAACCAAATTGAATTCGCCTTCTTTAGGATACCACAGTCCTGCATCGACTGTTCCTTTAACATACTTAAGGATTCGTTTGGCTGTTGTGAAGTGTGATTCTTTAGGTGCTACTTGATACCGAGCACACACTCCTACAACAAACTGGATATCGGGTCTGCTAGCTGTTAGGTACAGGAGTGAGACTATTAGCTTCCTGTAGAGTGATTGATCAACCGGCTTTCCAGCTTCATCAGCACTAATTTACACGGAAGTTCTCATGGGGGTTGACGAGGATTTGGAATTATTCATTCCAAACTTGTTGAGAAGCTCCTTGCTATACTTCTCTTGGTTGATAAAAATTACTGTAGGCAACTGCTTTACCTGTAATCCTAGGAAATAATTAAGTTCCCTCATCATACTCATTTCAAATTTACTTTGCATGAGATGAGATAGGGGTGAGAATTTGGGACTGAGAAATTCCGAGTCCCGGTCCCGTCCTGAGTCCCGGTTCCGTCCCGAGTCCCGGTCCCGTCCCGAGTCCCGAATTTTACGAGATTGGGACCAGGACCGGGACCTAAGATTTTGGTAATTTCGGGACTCAGGAGTCCCGATCGAGACTATCCCGAAGTCCCGACTGAAATTTCTAATTTCAATTAAGTTTTTTTTCCTGCCAATTTTTTGTTGTGTCAATTTTTTTTCTCCCGAAAAACTGTAACACCCCCGATATATTCAGGAATATTACAGCGCCGTAAATCCTTTACATAAGAATTTACAAGACTGAAGAACTAAAAGAACACTAACAGATACCAACTTATGAAATGACTTGAAATAAAATACGACAGTTCTGGTTCAATACCGAAAATACAAATGTCCAAATGGAGAATATTAATACATCACTGAAATCCAAACATCACAAATTACGATGTACTCGAGTACTTATTAAATAACCAACAACAGATAATAAACCCGACCGAAACATCACTCTGCACCCTCGTCGTCATGCAGCTCCAGTGGTTGTTTCCCCGCTCTCCTGGATCCTGAAAATAAATAAATGTTCACCCCCGAAGGGGTTAGCACAACGATGCTAGTACAAGTACCACAACATATTATTCAACATCTCACGAAGAATAATAATAACGTAAATGGCAAAATACCAACGAGTCTTCTCCTACGAGAAACTCATAAATAACATACACAACTGATAATCACAACATACACATGGTAATTCCGACGATCCAGCGTTCGCTGCCTAGAACCCACGATGATCCCGTCAGACCAACCCGTGGTGGAAAAACCCGTCCGATGATCCAGCGCACGCTAGCATAGATCCCCCGATGATCCCGTCGGACCAACACGAGGTGGACATACAACAACGACATATATGCACGACAATATGTATAACATCAATACGTAAAACAAATAAGGTACTTGCCTCGATTCGAAGACAAGAACAATACTTCCAATAAAAGGAAACACTCGAAGGTCGCCCCTTCGATCAATCACGTAACAAGCTCGAACCTTAACAAAAGAAATAATATAGAATTCATCTCAAGTCGAATGAACATCTAACAATCCAAATTACGGTCGGAAATTCTTAAAATGAAATCTGTCTGGCTTGATTAACGCACGCTACGTATCCTATGTAGCGTACGTTAAGGCTACTCGTTAGCGCACGCTATTATACGCAGCCTAGCGTACGCTAACCCTGCACGGTCAGTACCTCACTGATCAGCCGATTGACTAGTCTGATGATATAACGCACGCTAAGTTCCTATCGTAGCGTAAGCTAAACATACCCGATAGCGCACGTTAATTCACATAGCTTAGCGCACGCTAAGTGTGCATGGCAGTATCATTACTGGGCAGCAAACTTGTTCTAACGGTGATGAAACTTACGAACTCCTTAGGGATTAACGTACGTTATCCGTCTACATATCATGTTCATAACTTATAAGATGATCATACGGATTAAAAAACTTTGAGATACAAGGATACGTATAATCATCACAACACCATAATCCATCTTGATTACAATTCACATGCGAAGTTTGGTGTTCTTAAGGTCGACGCACTAGATTTCAATATCATCATACATCCCGATTTAACCATGGAGATAAACTAATAATTTCAGCTTATAAGAAAGGATGCAATCTAAGATGATTCTTTCTTAAGTCCTTATAACCAAAAGTGATATCACCTCCAAGTTTATGATCAATATAACAACATAAATCATACGAATAATCAACTTCAAAATGTTCCTCTCATCATTTGACGTACTAAGATTCTAACTACGAGGTTCCAACGACAATATCATAAGCATAAACATTCCAATCTTCTAAACATGATGTTTGTTGAATAATTCACCAAAGGAACTCAATATCTTGCTAGTATGATCATCTTATTCTTCATAACATGAATCTAAAGTTGGAGATAGAATTAACATACCTTTAATGAAGAAATCACTGATCCAAAAAGGTGGAATCCAGTTCCGGTTGCTTGAGTGTCACTTCAAAGTGAGTTCTTCTTCAATGATCAAGTATAAGCACTCTCTAATATTTAATGATCAAGTAAGGCGGATTTGTATGTGTTTAAGGAGTAGGAAAGGCTCTCTGGACTTTCAAGGAACGAAGAACAATGAAGGGAAATAGGTAGAAATGGAGTGTTGTCCTTTAAATAAAGTTTGTGCACACTAGCTAATTAGCGCACGCTACCATACAATTCTTAGCGCACGCTAATAATCGTTGACTCCAAATCTGTCCAGGTTCGTCCGCGGGAATCTTATCCGGACCCATGTCCCGGTTGGCGCATGTGCTAGCCGCCTAGCTCAATAATTGACTGCCTAGCGCACGCAAATCCTACATTCGTAGCGTGCGCTAGTTGTAGCCGATAGCGCGCGTTAAGCTACATTCTTAGCGTGCGCTATCACGAGTTCGCATGAGAAATTTATGCATGACGATATACTTATGTTCAAAGATACCAATGTAAGAAATATCATACTCCAATTATCAAGATCACAAATCCGAATAATACAGGGTTTGAATACAGATGAAATACACAATAATAAATCCGGATATTACATACTCTCCTACTAAAAAGGAGTTTCGTCCCGAAACTCAAGACGAAAATAACTCTGGATATCTGGACTTCATGTTCTCTTCCGTTTCCCAAGTGGCTTCTTCCACTCCATGGTGTGACCACTGAACTTTGACCAAAGTGATTGGTTTGTTCCTCAACTGCTTAACTCGACTCTTGAGTATCCTGACCGGTCTTTCTTCAAACGTCCCATCTTGAGCGACTTCGATCTCGTCGAAATCAATGACATGACTAGGATCCGGTATATATCTTCGTAACTGGGATACGTGGAACACGTTATGAACATGTCTCAACGACGGCGACAATGCCAATCTGTATGCCAACTCTCCAACTCTCTCAAGGATCTCGAATGGTCCGATATATCTCGGACTCAGCTTTCCCTTCCTTCCAAAACGAAAGATTGCCCGAGTAGGAGAAACCTTTAAAAGTACTAGGTCTCCCGTACTGAACTCCAATGGGCGACGGCGTATGTCTGCGTAAGATTTCTGGCGACTCTGGGCGGTCAACAGCCTTTCATGAATCAAGGCTATCTTCTCTCGTGTCTGTACGATCAACTCTGGTTCTGTCCCGATCAAGTCTGATGAATCGTCCCAACATAGGGGCGATCTGCATCTCCTCCCGTATAATGCCTCAAACGGTGCCATCTTAATGGAAGCATGCCAACTATTGTTGTAGGTAAATTCAATCAACGGTAGATGAACTTCCCAATCGTTTGACCAATCTAAGGCACATGCCCTTAGCATGTCTTCCACCGTTTGAATGGTCCTCTCGGATTGTCCGTCAGTCTGTGGGTGATAAGATGTGCTGAAGTTCAATTCGGTCCCTAAGGCCTTATGAAATGTTTTCCAAAAGTGAGACAAAAAACGGCCGTCTCGATCAGAAATAATGGTCTTCGGCGTACCATGCAGTCGAACTATCTCTAAAATAAATACTCGTGCCAACCTCTCTGGTCCCCACGTGTCCTTAATGCCTAGAAAATGAGCTGATTTGGTTAAACGATCAACTATCACCCAAATCATGTTCATTCCTGCCTTGGTTCTCGGCATACTAGTGATAAAGTCCATCGATATGTCCTCCCACTTCCATTCAGGAATCGGGAGCGGCTTCAACATTCCGGCAGGTCGTTGATGCTCGATCTTAACCTACTGACAAGTCAAGCATTTCGAAACATAGTCCGCTACATCTTTCTTCATGTTGACCCACCAGAAATCTTGCTTCAAGTCCTTATATATCTTATTGGTGCCCGGGTGGATAGAATAGGGCGAACTGTGAGCTTCCTTCATAATTGTCTGTTTCAGAACATCGACATCGGGAACGCAGAGTCGGTTCTGAAATCTCAAAACTCCATCATCATGAATTACGAATCTGGGGGCCTTCCCCTTGATCACTTCATCACGTAATCGAATCATTAAAGGATCATTTGCCTGCATAAATTTGATCTCTTCGGTTAATGATGAAGTTATTTCCATCACGCACAATTGTCCTTGGACTCTTTGTAACCACACTTCAATTCCTTCTCGAATCATCTCTCGTTGAATGCTGAGCTGGGAGGTCAGAGTCTCCAGCATCTGGATAGAAATAGGCTTGCGGCTAAGTGCATCTGCCACTACATTCGCTTTGCCTGGATGATACAAAATTTCCAAGTCGTAGTCCTTAATCATCTCTAACCATCTTCTTTGCTGCATGTTCAACTCTTTCTGACTGAAGATGTATTTGAGACTCTTGTGATCCGTAAAGATCTGACAGTGAGTCCCGTACAGGTAATGCCTCCAGATTTTCAAAGCAAAAACTACTGCTGCCAGCTCCAAATCATGTGTTGGGTAATTCACTTCATAAGGTTTCAACTGTCATGACGCATAAGCGATCACCTTATCATTCTGCATCAATACACATCCGAGTCCTTGGTTCGAAGCATCACTGTAAACTATAAATCCTCCAGTTCCCTGTGGAAGTGTTAAAATCGGTGCTTTCGTCAATCTCTTCTTCAATTCATCAAAGCTATTCTCGCACAACTCGTTCCACTCAAACTATTGAGTTTTCTGCAGTAGTCGAGTAAGTGGGCGAGAAATTTTGGAAAACCCTTCCACGAACCGACGATAATATCCAGCAAGTCCTAAGAAACTACGGACTTCTTTCACGTTCTTTGGAGGCTTCCAATCCATAACTGCTTCGATCTTCTGAGGATCTACTCGGACTCCTTTAGCTGATACCACATGGCCGAGGAACATTACTTCCTTTAGCCACAATTCACACTTAGAAAGTTTGGCGTACAATTGCTCGCTTCTCAAAAGTTCTAATACAATCCGCAAATGCTGCGCATGTTCTTCCGGGCTCTTGGAATAAACTAGAATGTCATCAATGAACACCACCACAAATTTATCCAAATATTCGATGAACACTCGGTTCATCAATTGCATGAATACAGCAGGTGCGTTAGTGAGACTAAACGGCATCACTACAAACTCATAGTGTCTGTAGCGAGTTCTGAACGCTGATTTCGGAATATCAAATTCCTTAATCCTTAGCTGATGATATCCTGATCTCATATCGATTTTTGAAAATATTGTTGCTCCCTGTAACTGGTCAAATAAATCATCAATCCGTGGCAACGGATACTTGTTCTTAATCGTCATCTTGTTCAGCTCTCGATAGTCAATACACAGTCGAAGCGATCCATCCTTCTTCCGGACAAAAAGAACTGGCGCTCCCCAAGGCGAAACGCTCGTCTGGATATATCCTTTATCCAGTAACTCCTCCAGCTGCTTTTTCAGTTCATACATCTCAGTAGGTGCCATACGATACGGCGCTTTAGAAATTGGTGTAGCTCCGGGTTCCAGCTTAATGGTGAATTCTACATCCCGTCGTGGAGGTAGTCCAGGTAACTCGTTAGGAAATACATCCGGAAATTCGTTCACAACAGGAATGGATGAAAGTTCCACAATTTCGTCTTCTTTCTTCATTGCATAGCACCAGTATCCGGTACAGCCCTATTTCAACAATTTAACAGCTTTCATCGCCTTGATCAACTTTCCTGAGCTTCCTGGTTTCCATCGTCAGCGATCAGCGAGATATTCCTCTTTCGGTAGTTTACAATAGCTCTATATCGATTAAGCCAATCGTATCTGAGTATCATATCATCTCCTTGCATTTCTATCACAATCAGATTTGAGAGCCACTATCTGCCTCCAAGTGATACAGGAAAATCTCTAGTTTCTAAGTTTCCAACAATCCTCTATCCACTCGGTAAACCAACAACATAAGGGTCAAAATAAAGAAAGCCAGAAATATTCAAACGATTTACACAAGACAAGGATATAAATGAATGCGTAGCTCCTGTATCGAATAAAACGCTAACTGGCTGGGAAAGGATCTGAACAGTACCTGATGCGACAACAACATCCTGATCGTCTATTCTCCTCATCTCGTACCGACGTTGGGGAACATATCCGGCATTCGATGTACCCTTTTGGTCCCACTGTCCTCTGCCTCGTCCGCGGCCAAAATTCTGAGGCATCTGAACACTTTGCTGCGTCTGTTGGATACTGGCTTCCTTCTGGACTGGCTGTGGTGTACGGGCTCTAAAAGACTTTGCAGCCTCTTCACAGAACACCGCACGATGTCCCTCTCGACCACAATCAAAACAAGTCACGGTAGGTAGGGGGCAACTCCTTCGATAGTGCCCCGTCTGGGTGCAGTTAAAGCATTTCCTGGTGACATCTGTCATGGTTGATGCTGCTCCGAAGTTCTTTCCGCTCCTAACTGGGTGCGGAGGTTTCTTGAAAGAATGAAAGGATGACTGGGCCTTGCGAGGCCCGCTGCTCTTGTGCTCTGTAAAAGTACCAGAGACTTTCTGCTTCTTGGATTCCGTAAACTTATCCATTGCTGCTTCCTTGATTTCGTACGCCAATGCTTTATCATGGTATTGGCGGAGAGTGGTACATTCAAAACCGGACATGTACCTCTGGATTTCTGGTTTCATTCTCATATCAAAATGGATCATCATGTCAGCATCTGTTCTGACTAGATGTCGAACAAATGCCAACTGTTGGTTAAACGTCTTAATTGCCTGAGATACTGGCACATCTGAAGGCTGAGCGGAGAAAAACTCCCGAACCTTGGCTTCCCTCACAGGACGAGGGCAGTACTGATCTTCCATCATCAATTTAAACTCTGTCCAATCATCATCATGGTCTATAGGCCGGATGGATTCCCACCATTCGGACGTTTCCCCTATCAGAAAGTATTGAGCGATAAAAGCTCTCCGGTCATCTGGGCAGTAAATCCCGGTAAAAATTTTCTCCAATTCTTTCAACCAATGGTACCAGGTGGGAGTCTCAGAAATACCGTCGAATTTAGGTGGTTGCATCTTCGCCACCTCTTGCAGCCATCGATCACCTCGATTTCCCATATCTGGGATCTCTTGCTGCCTATCTCCCTGCTGTAATCCCACCGCCACCTGCATTCGGTCCACGACCTGAGCAAACTGAGTCATCTGGTTCACCACCTGACGAAGGATTTCTGGTACAGCAGGTTCCGGTTCGTTATTGATAGATCTTTGTGGCTCGCCTGAGCTATGACTGGCCTGATTAGAAGGCGACGCTTCCCTTTCAGCATTCCTTCGTCCGCGTCCGCGACCGCGACCACGTCCGCCTCTCAACATACTGTAAGCATAAATACTCAATATACAGAAAACAATACCGTTCAAATGCTCAAGTACAAAGAAATATAACATGTAAAGGACGAGACAGAGTTTAGGAACTTACAACCACCGCCCGCACGAAGACGTAGGCAGTATAGTGATGTTATTCGCGACCGGTTACCTCAAAAAAAACATAAATGACCCCTATTTTAACCCAATGGCCAAGATATCCATAATCTTAGCTCTGATACCATATTCTGTAATACCCCCGATATATTCAGGAATATTACAGCGCCGTAAATCTTTGACATAAGAATTTACAAGGCTGAAGAACTAAAAGAACACTAACAGATACCAACTTATGAAATGACTTGAAATAAAATACGACAGTTCTGGTTCAATACCGAAAATACAAATATCCAAATGGAGAATATTAATACATCACTGAAATCCAAACATCACAAATTACGACGTACTCGAGTACTTATTAAATAACCAACAACAGATAATAAACCCGACCGGAACATCACTCTGCACCCTCGTCGTCATGCATCTCCAGTGGTTGTTTCCCCGCTCTCCTGGATCCTGAACATAAACAAATGTTCACCCCCGGAGGGGTTAGCACAATGATGCTGGTACAAGTACCACAACATATTATTCAACATCTCACGAAGAATAATAATAACGTAAATGACAAAATACCAATGAGTCTTCTCCTTCGAGAAACTCATAAATAACATACACAACTGATAATCACAACATGATATCATAACATACACATGGTAATTCCGACGATCCAGCGTTCACTTCCTAGAACCCACGATGATCCCATCAGACCAACCCATGGTGGAAAAATTCGTCCAATGATCCAGCGCACGCTAGCATAGATCCCCCGATGATCCCGTTGGACCAACATGAGGTGGACATACAACAACGACATATATGCACGATAATATGTATAATATCAATACGTAAAACAAATAAGGTACTTGCCTCGATTCGAAGACAAGAACAATACTTCCACGAAAACGAAACACTCGAAGGTCGCCCCTTCGATCAATCACGTAACAAGCTCGAACCTTAACAAAAGAAATAATATAGAATTCATCTCAAGTCGAATGAACATCTAAAAATCCAAATTATGGTCAGAAATTCTTAAAATGAAATATGTCTGGCTTGCTTAACGCACGCTACGTATCCTATGTAGCGTACGTTAAGGCTACTCGTTAGCGTACGCTATTATACGCAGCCTAGCGTACGCTAACCATGCACGTTCAGTACCTCACTGATCAGTCGATTGACTAGTCTGATGATATAACGCACGCTAAGTTCCTATCGTAGCGTACGCTAAACATACCCGATAGCGCACGTTAATTCACATAGCTTAGCGCACGCTAAGCGTGCATGGCAGTATCATTACTGGGCAGAAAACTTGTTCTAACGGTGATGAAACTTACGAACTCCTTAGGGATTAACGTACGTTATCCGTCTACATATCATGTTCATAACTTATGAGATGATCTTACGGATTAAACAACTTTGAGATACAAGGATACGTATAATCATCACAACACCATAATCCATCTTGATTACAATTCTCATGCGAAGTTTGGTGTTCTTAAGGTCGACGCACTAGATTTCAATATCATCATTACATCCCGATTTAACCATGGATATAAACTAACAATTCCATCTTATAAGAAAGGATACAATCTAAGATGATTCTTTCTTAAGTCCTTATAACCAAAAGTGATATCACCTCCAAGTTTATGATCAATATAACAACATAAATCATACGGATAATCAACTTCAGAATGTTCCTCTCATCATTTGACGTACTAAGATTCCAACTACGAGGTTCCAACGACAATATCATAAGCATAAACATTCCAATCTTCTAAACATGATGTTTGTTGAATAATTCACCAAAGGAACTCAATATCTTGCTAGTATGATCATCTTATTCTTCATAACATGAATCTAAAGTTGGAGATAGAATTAACATACCTTTAATGAAGAAATCACTGATCCAAAAAGGTAGAATCCAGTTCCGGTTGCTTGAGTGTCACTTCAAAGTGAGTTCTTCTTCAATGATCAAGTATAAGCACTCTCTAATATTTAATGATCAAGTAAGGCGGATTTGTATGTGTTTAAGGAGTAGGAAAGGCTCTCTGGACTTTCAAGGAACGAAGAACAATGAAGGGAAATAGGTAGAAATGGAGTGTTGTCCTTTAAATAAAGTTTCTGCACACTAGCTAATTAGTGCACGCTACCATACAATTCTTAGCGCATGCTAATAATCGTTGACTCCAAATCTGCCCAGGTTCTTCCGCGGGAATCTTATCCGGACCCATGTCCCGGTTGGCGCATGTGCTAGCCGCCTAGCTCAATAATTGACTGCCTAGCGCACGCAAATCCTACATTCGTAGCGTGCGCTAGTTGTAGCCGATAGCGCGCGTTAAGCTACATTCTTAGCATGCGCTATCACGAGTTCGCATGAGAAATTTACGCATGACGATATACTTATGTTCAAAGATACCAATGTGAGAAATATCATACTCCAATTATCAAGATCACAAATACGAATAATACAGGGTTCGAATACAGATGAAATACACAATAATAAATCCGGATATTACAAAAACCTCATCATGATTTTATGTCATTTTTTCCTTTTCTGATTTCGGGTATTTTGTTCCGATCGGGACATTCAGGACATTCCGGGAAATTGTCCTCCGGGACTTACATTTATCCTATTTCGGGAATCGGGACTCCCGAAGTCCCGAATGGGACTGGGACCGGGACCGGTGTAACACCCCCAAGATATTCGAGGTGTATTACAGCGCCGTGGACCCCTACATGGGATCCACCAGGCTAACACAAGAAAACACCTCTCGACTAACCGTCTCGGTTAGCAAGGAAACAATTGTTAACAACAAGAACATAAAACAACACGTCCGGTACAACCGGTATAATAAACATCAACCGACAAATACGGTAACTCCAACGAAGTCCAAACACAATCCGAAAGGAAAAGCCTAAGTACTCGCGAGTACAATCTATAAGTTTACAATTTGGAAAACATCCACATCAAAAGAGACAGTAGGAAATAACAAGACTCAATTGCACATGTCAACAACCTTGGCCGACATCCTCGTACCATCCAGCGCCCGCTCGTCAGTGAACATAACTCAAATCCATAACAAGAATTTCCCCGACAACGGGTCCCCAAAGGGGTTAGCAATTACGCTAGTACAAGTATTCAAGGCAAACCAATCGCTTACACATTTCATAGTACATGCACCAATATCATTTCAAAAACCAATACAAGACATGTCTTTTTTTTTTTCCGGAAAACATACAGCCCACAATTAGCCTTGAGAACAGGGCGGCAGCATACATTCTCACTCGAGGCCTCGCAGGGACCCTCCCGAATTGGCTACAATTTCAGAAAAACAAAACCACGCACACGCTATGCCGTGAGAACAGGGCGGCAGCATACATTCTCACTCGAGGCCTCGCAGGGACCCTCCCGAGTTGGCTAGCGGTACGAAACTCGTGAAATCCAGGGCGGCAGCATAGATTTCCCTTCTTGACCCCTTCGGGCCAACACAAGGTGAGTTACACACAAGTAATATACATCACCATTTCATGTTAAGCTTAAAGGTTTCTAAAAATACTTGCCTTGAATTATTGACGACGCAACGAACGGAAGGAAAGTCACCGACGAACGCTAGGAACCAATGAAACCGAACCTAACGATTCGAAGAATACAATCACAACCATTTCTAAATGAATACGGAATTGGAATACACCCGAAAACCCGCCTACGATTCATGTATATTCGTATATAAACAACAACGAGGGCGGACCACAACCAAACCCTCTCGATTCCGTAAAAATCACGAAATATACCATGAATCCGTAGGGAAACTAAGAATACCAACAAGATTAATCATATTCATCATGAATTAATCGACAAAACGGAACGAATCGGACAAAAACACGAAAACCCCCAAATCTACCCAAAAGTAGGGTTCTAAAGATCTAACCTTGATTCGCTGGATCGAAGGATGTTATAGGACGATTGATCAACGATATAACCTCAAGAACTTCATGGATTTGTTGTTCAACAACATGGTTTCGTCTCCTCCGAAACCCCACCATGACCGAAGAGAAATGAAATGAAAAATGACGGAGAAAGTCGCCGTCTGTCATTTATATCTTGGCCGGAACTAGCGTGCGCTAGCCTTCCGCCTAGCGTGCGCTTATCGGCCCGATGACGGCCGAGCACTCTCGGCCATGGCCCGCATGACCCGGCACCACCGACCACCCCGCGACCGTGACTCGACCGCCGTCTCCGCTAGCGTGCGCTACGGCCGGAAGCTGCGCGCGCTAGCCGACACATCCGAGCCACCGGATCGACAACTCATCCGTGCACGTCGCTAGTCGGCCGGCGTCGCTACCCTGTCGGTTAGCGCGCGCTACGGCCGTGATGGCGTGCGCTACCCGCCGATCTGGCCGAGTCGAGAACCTCGAATACCTCTGCCCGAGCACAGACGTCTGGTGACTCGGCAGCGTGCGCTACATCGCTGAAGCTAGCGCTGGCCTCCGGCCAGAAGCGTGCGCTACGCCGGTTCTGCCGTGCTCGCTCGGCGATGCCCAAGACTCGTCCGGCCATCCATAGCCGTCCGGCCAGCTGCTCAGCCGCCACGACCCGACGCCTCGATTTCCGAAAACGCACGGAACGGACACGACGAAAATTTCGCGGACGAAGTCAACGACTCGAGATGAAAACGTAATGCAATAATTAATCATACGCGACCAAGAAAAGGGTCAAGACGACAAATACAGATATTGATACCCGTAACTTTCAAGAAATTACAAAATGGCCCAAAACGCCCGGAAATCACGATACGTGATCGAATAACCAAACCGAAGTTCAAAACACGTCTAATAAAGTTAAACGGACTTGCGGGAAACTCGAAACAGCAGTTTCGGACGAGATTCACAAGAATCGAACTCAAGTGCGGAAAAGTCGCTAAAAAGCACGGAACTCAACAAAACAACACCGAAACGAACTCGGATGACAAAAAGTGTAGAATTAATCATTCTAAGAATGACGAAACGATCATGAGAGAGCCGTCAAAACGGACTTCGGCCGAAAAAAAGAAATTTACCAAAAATCGAAAATTGCGGATATTACAACCGGGACCACCAAATTGATGATTTTCGAGACCGGGACAATCGGTACTCGGGACCGGGACTTTGGGATTTCCCGATTCTCAGCCCTAAGATGAGAGAACCTTTGACACAAAGCAAGGTTAGTGGAACCAAACATAATATCATCTACGTATATTTGAACCATCAGGAGGTCATCACCTTCCTGTATCTTAAACAAGGTCTTGTCCACAGCACCTTTCTCGAATTTATTATTGGTAAGGTATAGGGACAGGGTCTCATACCACGCTCTGGGTGTTTGCTTAAGTCCATATAGTGCTTTCTGTAGCCTGTATACAAGGTCTCAGCCTTCTGTGTTGACAAACACTGGTGGTTGTTCAACATAGACTTCTTCGGCGAGATCTCCATTCAGGAATGCGCTCTTGACGTCCATTTGATATACAATAAAGCTCTTGTGGGTGGCAAAGGCTAGAAATATCCTAATGGCTTCTAGTCTGGCAACAGGGGCAAAAGTTTCATCGTAGTCTATGTCTTCTTCCTGTCTGTAGCCTTGTGCGACTAGACGGGATTTGTTTTTGATAACAAGTCCGTTCTCATCCTTCTTGTTTCTAAATACCCATTTTGTTCCAATCACGGATTGATGCTCAGGTCTGGGTACTAGATACCATACATTGTTTCTTTCGAAACCATTAAGCTCTTCTTCCATATATGTGATCCAGTGAGAATTGTCTAGAGCTTCTTTGGTAGAAACAGGGTCAGATTGAGCTAAGAATATAGCAATCGTGCACATATTAAGTCTTCTAAGTTCAGCTTGATATTTCCATACAGGAAATGGAGATTGCTCAGATTCAGGTTCTTCTTGCGCACACAGTACAATTCCTTGTGTACTCTGTATTCTCCTAAGAGTAGATACTCCAGCATCAATGTTTCCTATGATCAACTCCTGTGGGTGATCTCTCAACCATCTTCTGTCGGGTTCTAGTTCGGCATCCCGTACTATATCTTGAGTTGCTGTAGTTTCAGCTTCAGCTCGTATAGCATCAGCTTCAACTACCTCTGTTCTTACAGCTACGGGGTTGATTTCTAAGTCAACGACAGGTTCTGTTGGAGTTGTAGGGTCATTAATGGAAAGTTGTTGGATATTCCGAGTAAGATCTTCTACTCCTGTAGGGTCATGGTGAGGTTTATTGAACACTACATATACCGATTCCTCGACTGTCAGCTTCCGTTTGTTAAAGATCCTGAGAGCTTTGATGACAGAGGAATATCCTACAAATATCTCTTCATCCGACTTCTCATCAAATGCTCTAAGTTGATCCTTCCCATTGTTTAAAACATAACACCTGCATCCGAATATGTGAAAGTAAGAAAATAATGGAGTTTTGTTGTTCCATACCTCATATGCTGTTTTGTTGTGATGCTTGTTAATGATACAACAGTTTGTGTATAGCAATGCTGTATTTGTTGCTTCACCCCAGAAACGCTGCGGCAACTTGCTTGCGGCAATCATGGTCCTTGTTTCTTCCTTGAGCATCCTATTCTTTCGCTCAGCAACACCGTTTTGTTGAGGTGTGCGGGTAGCTGAGTATTCGTGATGTATCCCATTGTCCAAACAGTATTGCTCTATAAAGCGGTTAGTGAATTCAGTACTTCTGTCGGAACGAATGGACACGATACTCAACCCTTTCTCATTTTGAAGCTTTCTCAGGTGCTCGGGCAGCTTTGATGTAGTTTCCTTCTTCTTGCTCAGGAAGATTGTCCAAGCATACCTTGAATAGTCATCAACAATAACGTGACAGTATTTCTTACCTCCCAAACTTACCGGGTCTACAGGACCGTAGAGATCCATGTGTAGCATTTCTATAACTCTGTGAGTAGACAGGTAGGATTTGCTTTTCAGGGTGGTTTTAATTTGTTTGCCTTTCTAACAGGGTCCGCAAACACTTTTTTTTTGGAATGACACATCAGGCAAACCTCTAACCATTCCCTGTCTAGTGAGCTTGTTGATCGTCTTGAAGTTGACATGAGACATCCTCTTGTGCCATATCCAGCTTAGATCTGTAGTGCCTTTGGCAACAAAATAAGGAATTGTGGAGCTCATAGGCATCCAGTCAGCAATATACATATTACCTGATCTGCTACATGTGAGCACAACTTATTTGGTCAGTATGTTTTTTTGACTCTACAGTGATCTATATAAAATTTCACTGAGAACTGTTTGTCACAGAACTGGCTAATACTAAGTAAATTATATTGTAAGCCTTCAACATAAGCAACATCGGTGACTTTGAATTTTCGTACAAGTAGGGTTCCCTTCACTCTTGTTCTTCCTTTTGATTTATCACCGAAGTGCACTTTTGGACCGCGGCCTTTTATATAATCTGACAGCTTACTTCTATCTCCTGTCATGTGCCGAGAACATCCGTTGTCGAAGTACCAGATATCTTTCTCTTTGATGTCCTCTAAGCAAAGAAATTAAGTAGATTAAGGTCCCCTTTGTATGTTGGGTCCATGGGTGTTTGTGCCTTTAGGTACCCAGATTTGCCTGACAGCAATTGGCTTGCTGTAGGTTACTTTAGGTCCGTTCTTGCGTCGTCTACGTAGGGCAGGCACGTAGTCTCTGGAACCTTGATAATTATTATGCATGTAAAATTCATGGTTATTATTGTTAATCCTATACAAATGCCGTCTTGGAGGTGGAGCCATTTTCTTCGGTCTTACAGCTTGCCTCCTGGGTCTCCAATTGGATTCCCAAAGCTGTTGCTAATATTGAGCTGCGACCTATTTTCTCGATTGATAACGGGGCTCCTGTATCCAGTATTTAGGTGCGCTTTACTATTGAAAATACTGTTGGCGGGCCTTTGATATTTGGGTACAGCCTTCTTTCTGAACGACTGTTGGCGCTTTTAATATGATTGGGGATCATGCTATAGGTTGCGCCTTACAGGTCTGGGTGGCTGAGAATTCCACTGTTTGTGATATGACTTTGGTGGCAGAATGGCAGCCTTTGCTGTACGCGGTGCAACATGTGCATTGACAGGACTTGGGGTCTCCTCAGGTACAGGAATGAGTTCCACACCCCTGATGAACACAGTACTAGTTTTCCCTTTATTGGAGAATGAGTTATATCCTAAGCCACTTTTATCATGAGCATGTTGGCCAGTGCTTAGAATTTCTTCCATCCTTTTAGATGATTTCTCGAAAAATTTCAAGATGGTCTCAAGTTCTCTTTCTCGTTTCTCGAGAGTTTTTACTTTGGCTTCGAGCAAAACGAAATCATTTGCCTTGCTATTACTATGAGACTTGGTCTCATTTAGGTCGTGAGCAAGTTGATGATTGCACTCCATGAGTTTTTCCAATGCGATCTTGCTGTTTTCGCAATCGAAAGACATATTTTCGTAATTATTTCTTAGCAAGTCATTTTCATCTTTCAGCTCTAAGTTAGAAATTTTGAGCTGTATGTTTTCTCGTTTTAATGTCTCATGGGCCTTTTGAATGTTTTTAAATTCATTCATCATATTTTCGAAAGTATGCAATGCATTAATGGGAATATTGGATGTTGAACTTACCTCATCATCGCTATCTTCATCATCATCAATATCTTTACCATAAAGCACATGTATGCTTTATCTTCGAGTTCATCATCAGACGAGTCACTGTCGTAACCGCCTGAAGACATTCCTCGGTCTTGGTTTGAGCGGGCGAGGCTTCTGATTCGCCGATCAGGGCCTTGAGCTAGTTCTTCCAAGCACGCCTTCTTTCGTCCTTTTCTTGTTGCTCGGCTTCCGAAAAGTTTTGGAATTTAGGATGCGGACATTTATTCGCATAATGTCCCGGTTTCCTACAGTTATAACATAAATTAGAATCACCGGATGGGGAAGTTTCAAAACTTACCTTATGAAAAGGCTTGGGCCTGTATGCAGTCTTTCCAGACTGTTTGATGAATTTATTGAATTTGTGCATGAGCAGGGCCATTTCATCTTGTGACAGGATATTGTCGTCATTGTCAGTATTTTTGTAGGCAGATTTGGATGTGATGGGCATGCTGTGTCTCCTGTTGGATATAGCGGCTAATGCTGTTGTATCATTTCATCTTGTGACAGGATATGTCGTCACTGTCAGCATTTTTGTAGGCAGATTTGGATGTGTTGGGCATGCTGTGTCTCCTGTTGGATATAGCGGCTACTGCTGTATTCCTAGCAGGTGACTCTTCGGCCTTCTCTCTCCTATCAATGTCATACTCGAAAGCTTTTAGGTCAGATAAGAGGTCAAAAGTAGATATGTCATTGAGATTACATGCCACACGCATAGCTGTGGGTTTTATGTCCCATCGGGCAGGGAGAGATCTAAAAATTTTTAAGTTCTTCTCCTTTTGGGTATAAACTTTGCCCAACGCTTCAAGTTCACCGACAATGTCAGTGAATCTGAGGTCAAGTTCCTCAAGAGTTTCAGTTGGTTTCATTTCAAAAGATTCAAATTGTTGAGTTAGTTTTGAAATCTTATTTTCTTTTGAGAGCTTAGTTCCCTCACAAATCATCTTTAGTTTATCCCAGATTTCCTTGGCTGTCTTACAGCTCTTTACCTTTGAGAATGTGCCTTTGTCAAGAGTGACAAATAGCGTATTCTTAGATACATTGTCTAGGTTGGCATGCTTGCGCTCGTCAGTTGTCCACTGCCCGCGCTCTTTCTCGAGCATCTCGGCATGAGCTTAGCCTTCAATCATTGCGGCAGGATTTACCTTCATGATCTTTATGGGGCCATCTTGAATGACGAAAATTATTTCTTCGTGCATGGCTACAAGATGAGCTTCCATTCTAATTCTCCAATCATCAAATTCGTTAATCGAGAACATGGGAACCTTATTTATCATAGAGATATCCATATGAGAGAATAGGAAAGATAAAGACTGTTTTCAAAAATAAGTGATTTTAGGATCTGATTCAGTTAAAAATACGACTGATTCTTTTTAGAATCAACCACTCCGATACCACTTGTTGGTCACTAAGTATACATCATACAGCTTGAAAAAAGTGTTAGTACAAAAAGTTGTACGATTTTCAAATAAGAGTGCGTAGCAGAAGTCTGTTAAAGTAAGTTGCTGTAAGTACAGCAAATAGGTTTTCTCCTGTTAGCTTGGTGTACAGGACTACAGGGTATGCAATGTATACTTGAAAATAATCACAGTAATAAAACAATAAATGCAGAAGGTAAATAACACGATATTTTAAATGGTTCGAGGTAAACCCCTCTACGTCCACTGGTCATCCACACAGAAGTTAAAACGTTTATTATAATCACTACGTACACAACTACATGACTATAATCAAACCTATCCTTGTATCGTTCACACAGATTGATACAAAGACTGTCGCTTTCAACCGTTTACACATATTGGTTAAAGCTTTCACTTGACTTGCTTCTTCACACACAGTTCCAAAGCTTCGTCTACAATGCAGATCCGTCACACACAGTTTCAGAAAAAGCAAGGCTTTCTTTAGTCCACACAAGGCTGATGGTTATCTTCAAATGTAAGAACACGGGTTTGAACAACAACTTGACTTCTTGAGCTTGAGCTGATAATGCGTTGTTCAAGGTTGAGCACTTGTATATTTCTTCTCTCAAGAATGGCAGTAAGCTCAAAGAAATATGTTTGCTCTTGATATACTGTTCTTGTGAAGTTCACGTGTGTATCTCAGTATATCTCAGTTCATGTATGTATATATGTGTATTCTGATCTTCAAACTTCGGGGTATATATAGCTTTTGGGATAGATCCGTTGAGCAAAGAGTCTGTTCCAACGTATTGATTGACTTGCAAAATACAAGATCTGGATTTTGCTCCATGTCTGAAGATCTTTATCGGCTGACATTTAAATACTTTATCCAGTTAGTATTTAAATACTTATTTTCAAATGGTGGCTTGACTTTAGCATATAAAGTAGATTCCGTTCCAACGGTCTAAAGTCCTGTTGGATAAGTGTTAAATATCCTAACACTTTACGGCCTGTTTGCTGTATCCAACATGTTGCGTCTATAGTGCTGTAGTTGTAGGTTCCAACGCTGTAGGCTTTCTTAGTGCTGCTGTATGGAAGGTGTTGTATGAATGTTTCCGGACAGCTTCCATACTTGGTGTCAGCAACTTGTGATCTTCTTGATGTATGATGGCAGATATACTTTTGTTGTATGTTGGCACTTATTAAAACACAGTACAAGATTGTTTATCCCAACAACACGGTTATATAAATTATAAACAGATCTAAGTGGGTCAACTATTGCTCCATCGTTTCAGTTTGTCGCTATGTTTTGCCGCGGTGAACGACTCTGGATGACTGAACCTTAACGAAATTATTTCCTAATTTTTTTATTTATAAATTACACTATAAATTAATCTTCCGCCAGTGTGAATTAACTATTCTATATATTTACCAATGTATAATAGCATTACGATTTAGATCACCATATTAACCCTCTCGTATGTGGTATTTGTATTTTTTTTATTCTTATTTATCTAAAATCTTCTATCCCATATTGATTTTCATTGAAATTCCAGAAGTTGAGAAACTCACAATTAGAATTGACACGTATTTTACCACTCACGATTATTTTGCACCACTAATTTTATTTGACTCGATATTGAGTTGGCTAAATAAATAGTCTTGTTTTTACTGAAAAATATAATCTAGTCAACTATTAAGTTGGTAAAATAAATAATTTTATTTTTATATAGAATTTGATTTGGCCAATTTAGTGACATCTAATAATTGGTACACATGATTCTATATAATTATTAAACTGATATCATGTATTTAATTCTCACAATGAAATTTTAGTTTAGACAGTTACCGAAATAGAGAAGAAAATGTTTATAGATTTAATCTCTCTCTTCTATATGATATTTTCTAACTTTCGGTTTCTTATTTATCTAAATCTTCTACTCCATATGCTTACGATTGATTAATACAGATGGTTTAAAAAAATCTTATATTCCATATTAATTTTGAATGAAACCCTACCAATTGGAGAACTAAATAAATTCTTATAATCTATGTCAATTTTACCAGCCATAATTATTTCGAACCACCAATTAATTTGACCAATTATTGAGCTGACAAATAAATAATTTTATTTTTTTATAAAATATAATCTGATTAATTATTGAGTTGACCAAATAAATAATTTTATTAAAACAATTTATTTAATCTAATAACACATGATGACAATAAATAAAATTTAAAATAATATATAAGTTCACTAAAATAAATGGATTCACCTTTGAATATATGAGTTTGGACGAGAACGAATAGTAAAGTTACTTTTTATTCGGGTTTAGAACGCGTACATATATATAAATTCCAAACAGAATTTGTGGATGTATAAATTCTGATACGAATTACGTATATAAGTGTACGTAAAACGTATAAAATACAACGGAAGATTATTATGTTTGGAAGTATCAAAGTATCAACCAAAAGTACAAGGTGGTGACCGAAATTTATACGGTTTTCGGCCGTGATGTAGGATAGTGTATGGATTTGAATGTGTTTTACCGAATTAGACCTATAACTCGATAAAGATAATCTCTCCTCAAGACCTATTGAGAATCGATCAAGTTATAATTCGAGACGCGTCGAAATAATAACTAAAGTTTTGTTGAACTCGTTCAACGTATATTTCAAAGAAATACAAGGTTTATTCACTTTCAAGATTTTACAAATACAATCAAGTACTACTATATATAGTAGTTTCCAACTTTAAGAAAATACAACAAAAACAAGAAAATGAAGCTTCCTAGCATGCTTCCATTTCGGCCGAAATATCTAAGGAGGAGATACCAAGCATCTTGGTTTTATTAGGTGATTAAGACATGAAGAAATCTTTGATGAATCTTGGACTTGTGATGGTGATGGTGACATGATCTTCACTAAATATTATCCCTTATTCTTCAAATCGGCCGAACTCAACTTAGGTGATTAGGAGGATTTTGTGAAGATATGATATCAACCCCTTTGGAATTATTATGGTGATTATGACATGAGGGAAAATGACATGAAGGATGAAAGTCTTCTTCAAATCTTATGCATGGGACGTGAGGTATCATGGTGTGAAGATATGATATCACCTCTTTGGAATTATTATGGTGATTAAGACATGAGGGACAATGACATGAAGGAAAGTTTTGAGGAAAGTCTTCTTCCAATCTTGTTTCTTACGTTTTGTATTATGGTGGGAGAAATGTCTTCATTTGGAAGTATTATGGTGATGGTGACATGAAGAAGATATTTGATGAAAGTCTTCATCAAATCTTAAGCTTGGGCCGATTTTGTAGTGAGGTGGGGAAGGAGAAATATCTTCATGCATCTTGACAAATCATGAGTCCCTTTCAAGCATGATATGGTCGAATTTTCATGCTTTCGGACCGATTCCGTCGTCGAGTTTTACGTTACTCGGTTAGATTAACAACGTAACTCCAATCCGCGTGTTCTTTTCTCCCAAGTATAATGATGCATGACCATGCGAATTTGTATCGTCGTGGATGTCGATTTTTATTGGAGCTTCTTCGATTTAGATATCGTATCAAGTCTTGAAACTAGAAGAGACAAAAATCTTCATGATCTTGGACCAAATATGATGCTGTCGGTTTTGTCATTTCTGGGATCCAATGAGTCCGAATTTGGTCCTATGGTCTCATAAGGTTTGTAACTCTCTTTCTTAGCTTTCCATGGCCACTTGAATCACCTGAATCGGATTTCGGACGAGAAAGTTATGGACAAAATACTAAAACTGCTACGAAGTCGTCGTGCGCGCGAGAATTGGTAATTTGTCCATGTATTTTGCATGAGGATTTTATGTATGCCTGCGACTCAACCAAGCTTGGTCGGATAATCTTCTTTTTTGTATTTGATGATGTTGACCGATTCGTATCAAATTCTAAATCGTGATTGTAATTTTTTAAATCTCTTGACATTTATACTACCTATTCATAATATTTACTTTGGCATATTTGGTGTTTTTTGAGACTGATAAGCAATTATTATAATAATTTATAGTTGATTATTTAAATCTTATAATTGAGTTTGGATAATTAGTGGGTATAATTATACTGGTTTGGGCAATAGTAAAGTCACATTTTAATCGAATTTAGGACGGGAACGAGTATATAATTTATAAACTGATCCGGGTGATAAATGTCAGTTTAATACACTTATCCGTGATTGGTATTGATATATTTCACCCATAATTATGAGCTGGTCTACTTGTTTTTGTTTTAAATTAATTAGTTTCTAATATTTTTATTTTTATAGGATGAACATGTAAATTTAGCCTTAATCGGATTGAATTACTGATTTACTCAAGAAATAACATGTTTATAAAATATTCTCTATATTGAGTTTTTATGTATTCATGTTGTATAGCTTTTCGAGACGAGTCCGGCAGTCTTTCTGGATTCAAAATCAGAGTTATATATCAAAAGTTATCATCCAAAGAAGATTTGGGGCGAAAACGCAAGAGTCTAAGAAATTCTGGGCTGAAAATGACTCCATACGGGCGTACAAATAAAGTTACGGCCCTAACTCACACAACAACTAATGTGCAAAAAGCTGAAGCCATGTTACGACCGTAACATCTGAAAGTTACGGCCGTAAGTCCTCTATGTTACGGCCGTAACATCTGAAAGTTACGATCGTAACTCTTGACAGATGTATGATCATTTTTAAATATTTTATACTTTTGGTCTATTATTGAGGGGATGACTGACCTTGATCCGATCTAATGTAATAATGATGGAGTTTTGGAGCTATTAGATGACTTTAAGTGTATAAATAGACCCCTTAGATCCATCATTAATCATCCTTCATCTTATTATTTTTCCTACTTTGTAATATTTTTCTTTGTGTGAAGAACACACTTGTTTATTGAGAGTGTATGTAATAGTGGTTTAGCTTATGTTGTTGAGGGAGTTTATTGCTTCTTTCTCCTTTATCTACTAAGGGAGTTAGGATCAATTTTTTCCTTTTTTCAACTAATAATGACCACTCAAGCTTGTAATATGTTGAATAAACCCTTCATGGGCTAAGTTATCCTTAGTTGGGATTATAAACAAGGTTTGGCATGTTATTTAAGTTTGTATAAAGATCTATTATGGATTACTTATTATTGTATGTGATTTTCATTGTTTTACCAATTTTTATTTATTTGGCTAATAAATGATGATATTTATGGTCTTCATATGTTTCGAAAGAAAATATATTGATTAGATCAAATGATCTTCACTCTAAGTTGTTCTAGGGTATAAAAATATACCTCTAGACCTTAGATAATTCTTTGAGTTATTTTCATAAAACTTAATGCTGTGTATTGAAGCCAATCAACATAGAAATACAGTGAATTGATTCAATATATAAGGGGCGTTTTGACATTCGAAAGAGGAACCGTCTTTTTAAGAAAAATCAAATCTACACAACAGAATAAATAAATACATCTTATGATCTCCTATACATCTTCTATAACTAATAATGAACTAAGTTTGTAATCCCAACTATTTCATTTTACCCTTTTGTTAATCTATTATTAGTGCAATCTTTCATTTTCTAAAATTTTAGAACTATTATTGTATTTCCTTGCAATTGTCAAACCAAAATTTTAAATTGTGTGTTTCGCTCATCTAAATCTCTATAACAAATAGATAAAGTGTATAATTCAATATATAACTTAACTTACTTGTGGGATCGATAAACCGGACTCAAAAAGTCCACTTACTACTTGATACGATATCGTGCACTTGCGATAGTTACACAAAAGACGTGTCAAGTTTTTGGCGCCGTTGCCGGGGAAGTATTAATGTTATTTTTGAAATCTTACATTGTAAACTATTGTTATAGATACAATATCTCGACATTGTAACTTACTACTCAATTGTTTTTGTCCTGTCAAGTGGCGGATAATGGTATCCTCGTGGGATCAATAAATCGGACTCAAAAAGTCCACTTACTACTTGATACGATATCGTGCACTTGTGATAGTTACACAAAAGACGTGTCAAGTTTTTGGCGCCGTTGCCGGGGAAGTATTAATGTTATTTTTGAAATCTTACATTGTAAACTATTGTTATAGATACAATATCTCGACATTGTAACTTAGTACTCAATTGTGTTTGTCCGGTCAAGTGGCGGATAATGGTACTCCGTGACTATTAAAGTCGGATTTTTCAGTTTCCCACAACAACTGATATTTGTAGATATTTTCTCCTTTTATTTTATTTTATTTTTTATCATGGAAGGAACTTTGAATAATATTGAAAAGAGATTTCCCTTTCTTAGCAAAAAAGTCATTTTAAAAATTTACAAGATAAGAATTGAAAGGATGAGGTTGCTTAAGAATAAAAGCATACCTTTTGACATTAGATTCATTATTGAAGCCAAAGTGAGAATAGCAGGTGAATTCACAGAAATACCTACTAGATTTTTACCAGGACTTGGAAAAAATTCATGTGCCAAGAAACGACGAGCAAAAATAATACTTGTTTGCTATAAATATGCTAGATGGAACTGTAATTTAAAATATCGATCTTTAGGAATTCCATCTACAAACAGAGAAGATAAAATCCAGTTCATTAAGGATGGTCTGAATAAAGAGAATTTAGATAATACCGAAATTTCTCTTGACACGCATCCTAGTGGATTCGTAAATTACGGAATTCGATATTTGTGGAATAAATTCAAACTATAATATGAACAACGTCTTGAGAATCTGACGTTAAAAGACCCTGTTTGCCAATTTGTAAGAAAATTAGATGGAAAGCTTCTCCCCGACTCATATAAGGCGTTTAAGCCGTTTCTGAATTTAAAATCAGAGGAAGATGTGAGCCACAATCACAACTAATGTACATACATGTGAGTATCTTTTATTTTTGTCGTATGGTGAGATTTTCTGAATGAAAAAGTGATACGCAATAAATATGTTTATTATTCTATTGAGTAGTTGAAGCACAATTAACGCAATCAAATATTTTTTAAGTATTTTTACCTTATTTTTCTTCTATAAATAAGCATTGTTGTTGTTTCTTTTATTCATCCCTCAAACTTGTACTTATCCTTTTTTTCTCTCAAATAAGTTTCTTTTCAAAAATGGAATCATCATCTTCCACAAAAAGATTTAACTCAGTCTGCATTTTTGGTGGAGCGAGTTATGGAACAGATGCATGCTTTACTGAAGCAGCCCACAATTTGGGTCATACCTTAGGAGAAAAATGCATTAATGTAGTTTACGGAGGAGGAAGTCTATGATTAATGGGACGTGCTGCTGCTTCTGCCTATATGGAAGGAGTAAATGTGTTGGGAATAATTTCAAAACCTCTCGCTAAAAGTAAAATCACTGGGGCAACTATTGGAGATGAGTTTAGAGCTGTAAATATGCAAGATCGCATAACTCACATGATGAATAATTCTGACGCCTTTATCACCCTTCCCGGTGGTTTTGGCACTCTTGAGAACTTTTTCATGTGGTTACCAGAGCCCAGCTAAATGTTCATAAAAAACCAATAGGTCTGCTTAATGTCAATGATTTATTTGATGGTTTACTATCTTTCATCGACTACTCTGCTGAAAAAGATTTTATTTCTGAGCGTGCTAAACGAATCATAGTCGTTGCAACAACACCAGAATAACTAATAAAAAAACTCATTGAATTTGTTCCTCAACCAGATCCAGCTCTAGCTAATATTGTCTAGATGGAAGATTTTACCGTGAGAAAACGAAAACTGGATTCATTTCTCTCCCTTTGATAACCGATATCGGACCTCTTGTTATTTTTACTTTCTATTGTGTGTAAAAATCGTACTAAATGATGACAGCTTAAGGAGTTTCTTTTTGATCTCTTGGCGCGCATCTATTCGCGATTTATGTATTGGTATTTTTATTACTGTAATTTTTATTATTTGTTTGTAATAAAAAGTATTGATGGCAGCGTAAGGCGACTCTTCGGACTTTCCTGAAGCGCATCTTAAAAAATGTGGTATACTTTCGGGTATATTTTTTTTCTTCTGCTGTTTGTCTCGTATATTTTTTTTGCAGATCCAAAAAGGCGCTAGCTCAAGTATCAACTTTCAGAACAGGGAGTATTCTAGTTTTCTCCCTTGCTTTTTATTATTTATTTTTTTTAAACCGAGGACAGTTTCTTTTTCAAGTTTGGGGTGGTGTGTTTTGATTATTTTGGTGTGTTTGGTATTCTGATGTGTTTAACTTTGATTATTGTGGTGTGTTTTGGTTATTTTTGTTATTTGGCCTTCATTTTTTTAGTGTATATATATATATATATATTTTGTTTATTTTGATTTGTGAGATTTCTAGATCTGGCCATAACACCAATAAATTAGCTATATACAAGCTTTTAAAATCGTTTTAACTGGTTAAAAAATTGTATATTCTAAAATTTTTGAGTCTGAATCTCTCTTTCCAAGCCTTGTAGTTATCATGTAAAATCGAGTCATTCGTTATCTTGAGAAAAGAAGAATCAGTCGGTTGATGAAAAATAGAACTGAAATTTACTTAATTTGAGGAGTTTTTGATTTTTCATGCTTGACTAATAAATGATTTTTCTGCAAAAATTTTATTCCCTAAAAAAAAGTCATTGATGAAAAGAGGCTAGTTGAAAAAAAAGGGAGAGGTGTTGAGTAGCAACAACTGCTTAATTTGAGGGGTCCTAAAATATTGCGAAATTCAAAGGACTAATCATTGTTGGTGCATAGCTGCCGTCTCACACGAGATGGAAAATGTGTTGGTGAAAAGAGCTACACGTTAGCAAATAACGGTGTGAAAGCTATCACCTAAAAAAATAGAAAATGTGTTGGTGAAAAGAGCTACACGTTAGCAAATAACGGTGTGAAAGCTATCACTAAAAGGGATGTAGATTATGAGTATATTTGAATTAATTGGTGGCTGAATTTCAATACACTCAATTTTGTGAACAATCACAATATTTGATGACATCGATGAAATTCTTTTTCATATTGAGTCGAAAAATAAATGAGTGATCGAGAGCAACCATTAAAGGGATTTGTGTGTGTCACGAGTGGGAAAGAAATAATCAACCTTTTTTTGGGGGGGGGGGGGAGGGGACCTTGCATTTTGGAATTACAAAAATAAAACCGTGTTTTAACTTCAAAATCATTAGTAGATTAATTTTGGATCTTGATTCATTTCTATCTACTGTATAAAGCTGGTTGTTGTGTAAATGACATTTTGATCTCTAAGTATTTTTCTATTTGTGTGTGTTTTATTAATTTATGTGCTATTTTTATTTTTACATTCAGTGTGAATAATAAATAGTCTTGCTCGGGACTAGCAAGAATTCAAGTTTGGGGATGTAATAAGTGTCAATTTTATACACTTATCCGTGATTGGTATTGATATATTTCACTCATAATTATGACCTAGTCTACTCGTTTTTGTTTTAAGTTAATTAGTTTCTAATAATTTTATTTGTATAGGATGAAGATGTAAATTTAGCCTTAATAGGATTGAATTACTGATTACTCAAGAAATAACATGTTTATAAAATATTTTCTATATTGAGTTTTTATGAATTCATGTTGTAGAGCTTTTCGAGACGAGTTCGACAGCCTTTTCGGATTCAAAATCAGAGTTATATCAAAAGTTATCATCCAAATAAGATTTGGGGCGAAAACGCAAGAGTCTAAGAAATTCTGGGCTGAAAATGAAATCTGAAACTCCATACGGGCGTACAAATAAAGTTACGGCCGTAACTCACACAGCAACTAATATGCAAAAAGTCAAAGCCACGTTACGACCGTAACATCTGAAAGTTACGGCCGTAAGTCCTCTATGTTATGGCCGTAACATCTGAAAGTTATGGCCGTAACTCTTGACAGATGTATGATTATTTTTAAATCTTTTATACTTTTGGTCTATTATTGAGGGGATGACTGACCTTGATCCGATCTAATGTAATAATGATGGAGTTTTGGAGCTATTAGATGACTTTAAGTGTATAAATAGACCCCTTAGATCCATCATTAATCATCATTCATCTTATTATTTTTCCTACTTTGTAATATTTTTCTTTGTGTGAAAAACACACTTGTGTTATTGAGAGTGTATGTAATAGTGGTTTAGCTTATGTTGTTGAGGGAGTTTATTGCTTCTTTCTCCTTTATCTACTAAGGGAGTTATGATCAATTCTTTCCCTTTTTCAACTAATAATGACCACTCAAACTTGTAATATGTTGAATAAACCCTTTATGGGCTAAGTTATCCTTAGTTGGGATTATAAACCCTTCAAGAAATAACATGTTTATAAAATATTTTCTATATTGAGTTTTTATGAATTCATGTTGTAGAGCTTTTCGAGACGAGTTCGGCAGCCTTTTCGGATTCAAAATCAGAGTTATATCAAAAGTTATCATCCAAATAAGATTTGGGGCGAAAACGCAAGAGTCTAAGAAATTCTGGGCTGAAAATGAAATCTGAAACTCCATACGGGCGTACAAATAAAGTTACGGCCGTAACTCACACAGCAACTAATATGCAAAAAGTCAAAGCCACGTTACGACCGTAACATCTGAAAGTTACGGCCGTAAGTCCTCTATGTTATGGCCGTAACATCTGAAAGTTATGGCCGTAACTCTTGACAGATGTATGATTATTTTTAAATCTTTTATACTTTTGGTCTATTATTGAGGGGATGGCTGACCTTGATCCGATCTAATGTAATAATGATGGAGTTTTGGAGCTATTAGATGACTTTAAGTGTATAAATAGACCCCTTAGATCCATCATTAATCATCATTCATCTTATTATTTTTCCTACTTTGTAATATTTTTCTTTGTGTGAAAAACACACTTGTGTTATTGAGAGTGTATGTAATAGTGGTTTAGCTTATGTTGTTGAGGGAGTTTATTGCTTCTTTCTCCTTTATCTACTAAGGGAGTTATGATCAATTCTTTCCCTTTTTCAACTAATAATGACCACTCAAACTTGTAATATGTTGAATAAACCCTTCATGGGCTAAGTTATCCTTAGTTGGGATTATAAACAAGGTTTGTCATGTTATTTAAGTTTGTATAAAGATCTATTATGGATTACTTATTTTGCGTGTGATTTTTATTGTTTTACCAATCTTTATTTATTTGGCCAATAAATGATGATATTTATGGTCTTCATATGTTTCGAAAGAAAATATGTTGATTAGATCAAATGATCTTCACTCTAAGTTGTTATAGGGGATAAAAATATACCTCTAGACCTTAGATGATTCTTTATTTCCATAAAACCTAATGCTATGTATTGAACCCAATCAACATAGAAATATAGTGGATTGATTCAATATATAAGGGGCGTTTTGACATTCGAAAGAGGAACTGTCATTTTATGGAAAATCGAATCTACACAACATAATAAGTAAATACATCTTATGATCTCCTATACATCTTCTATAACTATTGATGAACTAAGTTTGTAATCCCAACTATTTTATTTTACCCTTTTATTAATCTATTATTAGTGCAATCTTTCATTTCCTTAAATTTTAGAACTATTATTGCATTTTCCTTGCAATTGTCAAACCAAAATTTTAAATTGTGTGTTTCGCTCATCTAAATCTCTATAACATATAGATAAAGTGTATAATTCAATATATAATTTAACTTACTTGTGGGATCGATAAACCGGACTCAAAAAGTCCACTTACTACTTGATACGATATTGTGCACTTGCGATAGTTATACAAAAGACGTGTCACCGGGTTGTTGAATCCTAGCTTCATCATTCCGAGTATTGCTATGTGCCTTTGGGATGGAAACAAGTAATAAAACCACATTTGAACTGGATTTTGGAAAGGATGGATCCGGATGGCTATATCCTTGCTTATCGTTTCAGTTCATCACTGTATTTTTTAGCGATTGACGACTCTGTGTAGTTGAATCTTAGTCAAGTGTTAAACTATTTTTTAACTTTTTATTTATAAAATTACAACGTAAAGTAATTTGTCGTCGAAATTCGACAGGTTATATGAAAATAGTGTTAATAAACCGCTCGAATAGATATGTGTATTAGTTTTTAATCGAATGTGGGTTGTACCTTAAATCGATGGGTACCCAACATATTGGGCTCTGTCCATGGAGCATCCCCGCGTATTGCATCCCGTGCTGGACGCACGACACGTGGCGTGTATGTGAGATGCTCCACTTAGTGCATCAATCTGCACCCCATATACACGCCACGTGTCGTGCATCCAGCAGGGAATGCACTACGTGGGATGCTCCCGGGACAAAACCAACATATTGAGAGAGAGAGAGAGACACTCATACACATGTATTATAAGGATTTAACAAAGAAAATAACTCATTCCACCAAAAATATGTCTTTTTAATTTATTTTTAGGGTTAATGACTCCAAAATCCACAACCTTTCATCCGACTTTCATTTTTTCCACAACCTTTTCAAAAATCCTGTAAATCCACAACCTTTGACACTTGTTCGATTTTTCCATAATTTTGATTTAGCCCCAAATTCGGTCCTACGTGGATCCTACGTGGACGCCGGGAGTGTGTCGCCGCCGAAAATTCAAACGGCATCGGTTTTAAGCTTAGGGTTAATAACGCAAAAATACACAACCTTTGATGCCTCTTTCATTTTTTCCACAACCTTTGGCACTTGTTCGATTTTTCCATTAGCAGCATCTAAAAAGTTGAAAAATATTTTCAATTTTTAGTTTTTTGCACAATTTTAAGGACGGCTTTATAATGTAGTTCTATTTTTTTTTTTTTTTGGTTTTTCCGAAAAAAATCAGTTTGTAGAGTTCCTCGTTTTAGATTTATGACTAGTTAGTTTTCCAATTAGTATATCATGATCTTAAAACAATATACTTCCTAAAAACTGAAAGCTAAGAAAAACAAAAAAAAAATACAGTTGAAATATGGGGAAAAAACAGATTATATTACATAAGTGCAAATAATTAAGGAAAACATTCTTGCCTATTTATTGCCATAAAATCAAATCACCTTACAAACAAACAATTGACATCCAAAACACACAAAGAAAAACACCGATTTTTTTGGGTTTTTCTTAACTTTCGATTTTTAGGAAGTATATTGTTTTAAGATCATGATATACTAATTGGAAAACTAACTAGTCATAAATCTAAAAAGAGAACTCTACAACCGATTTTTTTCCGAAAACCAAAAAAAAAAAAATAGAATTACATTATAAAGCCGTCTTTAAAATTGTGCAAAAAAACTAAAAATTGAAAATAATTTTCAACTTTTTAGACGCTTAATGGAAAAATCGAACATGTCACAAAGGTTGTGGAAAAAATGAAAGGGATATCAAAGGTTGTGTATTTTGGCGTTATTAATCCTAAGCTTAAAATCGATGCAGTTTGAATTTTCGGCGACACACTCTGGCCCACGTAGGATCCACGTAGACCGAATTTGCGCTAAATCAAAATTATGGAAAAATCGAATGTCAGCCAAAAGGTTGTGGATTTACGATGATTTTGAAAAGGCCATGGAAAAAATGAAAGTTGGATGAAAGGTTGTGGATTTTGGCGTCATTAACCCTTATTTTTATTATAAATTATAATTAATATATAAAAGAATATATATTTATTTATAGGAGAAAGAAAATCCACCTCTCTTTCTCTTTCACACCCACACTTGCTTGACCGACTGACCCCCTTAATTTAATGCGTGACATTGAAAAATCTGAACAGCTTTTCTTGTCTGCAGCTATACACTTGAAATTACCAACTAAATTTTTGGATTCCTCCACAGATTACATTGCACAATATCTTAGGCGATAATATAAATATATAATGTAATAACTATGAAAATCCCTCAAAGTAAACCCATGTTTTTGTTGACACTAAAGACAATAAATGGGTCCAGCTGTAATATTCACTTTTAGCCTTTTTAACATTTTAAGTCTACTTAGTCCGACAAGCAAAAACTACACTGTTTTGTGTATGTATATGGTCAGTTACTCGTATAGTTGTATTGTATGTATAATCTTTCTAGAGAGAGAAAGAGAGTGAGAGAGAGAGAGAGAGATCAAGTAAAATAGATTCCCCCTTCACGTTTTTGAAGTAGCCATAATCCTAATTCCGAAGCATTAATTTTGCTGCTTGTTTTTCTTACTTCAGTTTGCAGAGCTGAGAAAAAGTGACTTCTTTTTCCTTTTTTTTTTTCTTTTTCTTGAGCTATGTTTGTTGTTCAACATAGCTGTTAGCAGATTTTCAGGATTTTTGGCCTTTTTTTAAGTCTTTGATCTAAATTTGTGGAAAAGGTGCTTCTTTTTTTTTTTTTTCCCCTTTTCTTATATGTGTATGAGACTTCAGTTTTGATATTTATGGAGCAAACAACTGAGAGGTCTCCAAACGCACAAAGGGGTTTCAGAGTTCAAGCTCCACTGGTGAGTCTAACATGATTTTTGACCCCCCCCCCCTTTTTTCAGTTTCTGCTGGTGTTTTCTTGATTTTTTCTATGTTTTTGAGGATGCCCAGATGAGATTCTTGGTAATATACTGTCTATTTTGAAAGATTTCTTGGTGTTGTGAGAAAATTGTGCTGTTTTTTCTTTTTTTTTTTTCTGGGAATTGTTGTTATTGTTGTTTTTTCTTTCATGATTATTGAAGATCCACAGCTGAGTTTACATAAATACAATCTTATAATAATACTTTGATCTGGGCCATCACTGATTTTTTGGTTGTAATTTATATATTTGTTGTGTGTGATGTTTTGTTACTATAACTTCATAGAGCTTAACTGAGATTTATTTATTTAGAGAGAGAGAGAGAGAGAGATTTGCCTATTCGTTAGAACAGAAATGATTTCAATTAGAATAATGGGACATCAATTTTTTTAAAAAAAAACGTTATTAATTTGTTATCCAAGTGTTCGTCATCATGTCTGAAGAGTCTGATACATAGCATTGGGTATTTGAAAAAAAAAATATAACGGACGCCAACATTATACTTTGCAGGTCGATTCTGTATCATGCTACTGCAAAGTCGACTCGGGCCTAAAAACCGTCGCCGGGGCAAGAAAATTTGTCCCGGGCTCCAAAATATGTATCCAACCGGATATTAATCCTCGGGCCCACAAAACCAAAACCTCCCGTCGGGAACGAATCCGTATCCAGCCGCCCCTTCTACCGGGCCTGCCCGATGACCTGGCGATAGCCTGTCTAATCCGAGTCCCTCGTGTGGAGCACAATAAACTCCGTCTAGTCTGCAAGAGATGGTTCAAGCTCTTGGCCGGCAACTTTTTCTACTCCCTTCGGAAAAGCCTAGGCATGGCCGAAGAATGGGTTTACGTCATCAAAAGGGACCGTGATGGTCGGATCTCGTGGCACGCTTTCGACCCGACGTACCATATCTGGCAGCCCCTACCGCCCGTTCCGGTGGAATACAACTCGACCCTCGGATTCGGATGCGCCGTGCTCAGTGGATGCCATTTGTACTTGTTCGGGGGCAAAGACCCCCTGAAGGGTTCGATGAGGAGAGTGATTTTTTACAGCGCGCGGACGAATAAATGGCATCGGGCCCCGGACATGCTTCGTAAACGCCACTTCTTCGGGTCTTGCGTGATCAACAACTGTCTTTATGTCGCCGGAGGGGAATGCGAGGGGATTCAGAGAACCCTTCGTTCGGCGGAGGTTTATGATCCGAATAGAAACCGTTGGAGTTTTATTGCCGACATGAGTACGGCTATGGTGCCGTTTATTGGGGTCGTGTACGATGGAAAATGGTTTCTGAAAGGGCTGGGGGCCCATCGGGAGGTTCTGAGCGAGGCTTATAGGCCCGCAAGCAATTCTTGGAGCCCGATCAACGACGGGATGGTTTCAGGCTGGCGTAATCCGAGTATCTCTACGAACGGGAAGCTTTACGCTTTGGATTGTCGGGATGGGTGTAAATTGAGAGTGTACGATGAGAATACGGATTCTTGGAGTAGGTTTATCGATAGTAAGGTTCATTTGGGTAATTCACGGGCTTTGGAGGCGGCTGCACTCGTGACACTTGGTGGGAAGCTCTGTATAATTCGTAATAATCTGAGCATCAGTATGGTTGACGTGTCGGATCCGGAAAGAAGGGTGGAGAGCAATCCCGGGATTTGGGAAAATATTGGGGGTAAAGGGCATATTAGAAACTTGTTTACGAATTTGTGGTCGAGTATTGCTGGAAGGAGTGGGTTGAAGAGTCATATTGTTCACTGTCAAGTGCTTCAAGCATGAATAGACTTTTTCCTTTCTACTTTTCACTATTGCTTATGATATTATATTGAAAAAACCAAAAAAAAAGAGGCTCCGTTCCGTCGATTTTAAGCACAATATCGACGGTACAGATTATCCGGTTCCATTTTTTTGCAGCTTTTGACTCGAAAAGATAGTTGCACTATGGTGGAATATAGAAAGGTCGCGGTTCTTTCCGACCTCTTCTCGTATCGGAACAGATTGTGGATTAGGAAATTGGACTTTTGAGGTATGATGGTTAATTTTTTTCCTTTACATTCGATTGGGATGGGATATCAGTGGCGTGTGAATATAAGCGCTCTTGAGTAGAGGTGTTTAGAACATTTAGATCAAATATTTCGTATCGACAAAAATATCTGTTCGTTTGTTTGGTTGGTTATGCACGCGCATATCTGCCGAATCACGATGTTTAATTGGATGGCATCAAGAAATAGATGGATGGGTTATAGTGATATACCAAGATTAAATGCAGGAATGTGGGCTTATCTTGAATGTTGCTTCAACTTGCTTTCCATGTAATGAATTGTCTCATGTCCATTTTTTTTTAATCCTATTTATTTCTATATCTACTACTGGTTATCTTTCAAAATTGCAAAAATAACCTCATGACATTTGTTTTTCTAACTATTTTGCCCTTATTTGACCGAATATTGTTAAATATATTGATTAAAAGAGTTATACCCGCAACGATCAATTCTGTAATTATTTTGAATGGGCCAGCAATTCCAGTGAATTTGTTAGGTAGATTACTAAATTGTAGAGTTTAGAAGATAGTTGGAGTTGTTTTGTAATTACTCTAAACCTCAGGGTGGTTTTTGTAATTATCCATCATAATTAATGATGAACTTTGTTATTTGCATGAGTTATGGTGTTAACTAATTTTAGACAATTAAACGACACTATAATCTTCATGCCACCGACCCCAACATAGTTGGGATTAAGGTGCTGATGATGATGATGAATTAATGATGAACTTCTTGCGGCTCTAGGCTATTTCTTTAGGCTGTTTCTTCAGGGATATCAAGTCTCAACCAATTAACTGAAGAAATCGCCTATTGCTGCAAGAAGCTCATCATTTGTTATGATCGATAATTACAAAACCACCCCGATCTCAAAATATTTGTGAAATTCTAATTATACCCTTGAAAATTCGATGATTTAAACTTCTGGCACCCACCGGTCACCACCACTAACTCACTCGTCGGCCAAGCACCGACCAGTTTCTTCGGTCATCGCTGACCACCATCCAATCAGTCTTCGACGTATTTTTTCTTTATCTTTTGTGTGTGCGTGTTGACTAGTGGCACTCCGATTTAGCCTGTGGTAGGCATTTTAGAAACCATGTAGTAGTTTTGGAGGGCCGACGGCCGATCGCTGTTCACCGGTCGCCACCCGGCTTTTTTCTCATGTTTTTTCTTTAGAAGATGTTTCTTAAATTCTAGTTGGCAATTCAAATTACTTCTTGATAATTTAGTTATAAGTTGATAATTTAACATTGATGATTTTTCACTAGTAGCGGCATCTGACAGGCTGGTATGAGCCGATCGGAATTACCAATCACCAATTGACAATTTAGATTACAGTAAAACCTCGATAAATGAAGATGATCGGGACCGAAGAAAAATATTCATTTAGCGAAATTATTCATTTATCGAAAGAAAATTTGAACATGTTATAAAGAGTTGGGACCAGAGAAAATTATTCATTTAGCGAGGTTATTCGTTTATCGAACATTCATTTATCGAAGTTTAACTGTACACTGTACTCTAAATTACTAGTCGGTAATTCAACGACGTCGGCTGCCGTCCCCTAGTAGCCTGTTAGGCGACGCTGCTGGTCAATATTAATAATGTTAAATTACCAAAAGGTAATTTCAGTAGTTAGACGGTAATAATAAATATTATATGGTATTTTTTAAATATCGTATGGTAATTTTTAGATGTCGCATGTTTTTTTTTTTTTTTTTTTTTACAGATACGTCGTATATCTGAAACTTGAACACCAATCCGCAACCAACAACATTTTTTGATAACATATCTTTCACTAGTATTTTTATTTATTAGTTGAGGAATAATCGTTCACTTAATTATTTAATTACCAGCAAATATACTGTATCTATATCTATATAAAAATTGAGTTCCATGTATTAATGTGAGTATTTATGTCATAAGATAGAGTTATTTATATCAATTGAAATATTGTTAATCTCTAAAGTTTTTTTAAAAGTTTTAAAGAGCTTTTACATGCCACAATTAAAAAAAATGCAAGAATAAAAAACGTATGCATACCTGTTCATTGCCATAAGCTAAATTAATTCAACCAACTAAACATGTCAAAGTCTCATTATTAAATTTTAAGAATTTCTATAGTCATATCACACAAAGCATGTTTATTGTTTAACTCTTTCAACTTCTACTTTGAGGTATTTATATTCCCTTACAAACAAACCAAAAAGTCACACAATTCACCCACAAAATAGGTCATACACACCACCTACAGTAAAGCAGATTCTTCTGCCGCCACAGCCACCGGAACCGCTGCCAACATCAAATGCTTCTGCCGCCGACACCACCGAAAATTAATTCAATAGGTGGTGTTTCGAGCTTGGGTGGTTTCGTTGTTGTTTTAGTGGTTCCGCCGCCGACATACCAAACTTGAAATCTCAAATAATTTTCTTATAAACAATTAAACAACTAAAACATTTCTATTCAAAATAGCCTACAGATACCTACAAACCATAAGATATCCAAAATATTATAGAATTAAATTGTCAATTCCCACCAAATATTTAAAAAATAAAGATGACATCGAGTTCTTTATAGCCAAAATAATGGATCGATTGCCAAGATGGGTTTTCAATATTGATGAGTATCAAAGAAATTGAGCTAAGGGTGTCCACATCGTTGGTTCTACCTTCTCGACCACCGAAACCCCACCACCATCGCCATAACCGCCGTCAGCCACTGAAATATCCAGATCTGAACACAAAACCAAAACCCGAGTTTGTAAGGCCCTGTTCTTTTGGACTTATTTTTCGATTTTGATTCGATTGCAATTCGAGTCCATTCGATTGATTCATTCAGTCCATTCATTCATTGATTGGTCAGTTTTTATTATTATTATTAATTATTATTATTATATTATTAATCTTAATTATTATTATTACTAATAATATTTACTATTATCGTTGTTGTTGATTACTATTATTATTATTTACCATTATTATCAATGTTATTATTATTATTATTAATCTTAATTATTATTGTTATTATTACTAATAATATTACTATTATTATTAATAATATTTATTATTATCGTTGTTGTTGTTAATTACAATTATTATTATTTACCATTATTATCAGTGTTATTATTATAGTTATTATCGTTATTGTTATAATATTATTAATATTATTATAATTTACCTTATCAAATAGATCTCAACTTATCATTTACTCCCTCCATTTTTCTTTAGACGTCGTTTGACTTTTTGACACACATTTTTAGGTGCTTTGACCGGGTAGTTAAATTTATCATTTTTTAAATTTTATTTTTTTGCATAAAAATATACAATCTAAATTTTAATTCACAAAAAAAATATTTAAAGATAATAATTTTAACTATACGGTCAAAGCACCTAAAATGTCAAAAATCAAACGACATCTAAAGAAAAATGGAGAGTATATTTTATTATATTATTATTTTTATTATTATTTTATTATATTTATTATTATTATTATTATTTACCCTTAATATATATTTGATTACATTACATTCGATTGATTGATTTCGAATCCATTCTGCCTGGGCCTGATTCATTCGATTAAGTTCGATTCATTCACCCAAAAGAATGACTTACTTATAAGCTCGAAACATATTCTACAGGAGACCCGAGATTCCAGCGATGGAGATTTGTTGGTGGTGGTTTGGCGACAAGGGTGCGGTTACGTGGTGGTTTTGGCCGGTGTTAGGTTGTTGGTGGATGATGGTTTAGTGAGAGAAATGAAAGGGTCGTATATGTTTTGTGATGAGAAAAAAAAGTGTGTTTTTGGATGGAGAATACAACTTACAAGTAGTTAATTTTAATAGATAAAATAAAATTAAAGAAAATAATATGAAAGGACAAAAATACCCTCTTATTTAACAGTCAAACTAACGGAGTCAGGGATGTTTCACTTTTTGGGGCAATTCTGTATATACTCAACTTAAACATAATAATTTCATATTTCCTTAACAAATTCTTTAAAGACATTGTACTTATGTACTAAAAATTTGTGTTTGGGGGAAATATGGTATTTTGATTTCCAGATTGGGTAAATATGGAATTATCCTTTCACTTTTGGACCAAACCTAAAACTTTTTCAAAATTTGGACTGAAAATGAAATACCCCGCAAACCACAAAGACTAAAAATGTAGTTAACTCTAATTTTAAAGGATAGTAAATTCAAGTCTGTCAATTCAAAATGGAATGCAATGCAAAGATGATAGACATTAAAAAAAATTGATTATATCCCAGAAAAATAAAGATAGTTTTAACTAATTTTAAAAATTTACAAATTTATAAAAAAATACTCTATGAACAACTAAGAGTGTAATTTTTTTACATCTAAAAAATATAAACAACTAAGGAGTAAGAGTGAAATATGTAATAAAAATTATAATATTTGCCATAAGGATTTTAAAGTATAAAAATGTGTGAGAAAAATTAATTCAAATTCGTAGCATCGTAGGCGTAATATGTGTTTGATTAAATAGCAACAAATCATTCATTTTAGATGATCGTACATGTTTGGTAACTTGACTATATAGATATCAATTCGATATCTTAATATTGTTATATATGAACTCATTGTTTGAAATCAACCTCATATAGTACCCCACATATTGACGCTAGGATGCACCACCGAATAAGCTATATATGATAGTTCGATGCTACTAATTAAAAAGTAGTTCGTATTGATTTCTGTAAACACGAACAAATATTTTGCTTCAGTGAGATATAATCCATCTTAAGAAATGCACATGTAATTTTTTATGGTGTTAGTATCATGGATAAATATGTTGCGCATTTTGAGTACAAGTCATTTTAACATGTCAATAACTCAGCCTAGGCTATACTTGATATTAAATACGTTATATAAAAATACGATATTTTAACTTAGAATAATTTCACTCGAAAAACAAAAACTGTGAATGCCAGAGCCTTGAAATAATATGTAATATAAATATGATATTCGATATTATTGAAAATAAAGTATCCGTGCTTTATGGTGAATAAAGCCCGTGCATCGCACGGGGCATGATGTCTCGTAGTTGTAAATAGTGGTGATCAAGGTCGTACTACAGAACTAACGCTTAATTCCCGAGTTTTAGTAAAGGAAAGAAAAGAAAGGGAAAGAAAGTTAGGAGAGAAAAGAAGAGAAAGGAAAATGAAAGAAAATTGTATTTTGTGTTCCCGAGTTTGAAGGAAGTGAAAGGAAAATTAATCATTTTGTTCTTTTCTCTCCAAATCCTTCCAAATCGGAAGGAAAGTTAAGAGGGAAAATTTTCCTTCCATTTCTTTCCGTTTCTTTTCATTAAAAAACTCAGGAACACCAAATACTTTTTCTTTCTTCTTATTTTCATCCATTTCCCTTCTTTTCTCTCGTTAAGTTAAATTCGAGAACTAAGCGTAAAAGAAATTATTGTACCTCGTTTTACTGCTTTTAACTTTTGTAAAATAGATATCCTTTTACCTCGTTTCCTCTCCCAATTCCATAATTACTCATTTTTAACTCGACCTCATTTTCTTCACTGTATTCCAATTTCAATTCTATCATTTATTAGGAGTAATATTTTTTACGGTTCCGTCCATAGAGCATTCCAATGTAGTGCATCCCCTGCTGAATGCACGACACGTAGCGTGTATGCGGGTGTATATTGATGCACTAAGTGGAACACCCCACGTACACGCCACGTGTCGTGCATCCAACATTGGATGCACTACGTAGGGATGCTCCATGGACGGAACCTTTTTTTTACTGTGTTGTTCACCTTAAACCCTAAACGGTAAGATGAATTATCCTATGTTAGCATCTCCACTCAATATTAAATAAACCCCCAGGGTACACAAGATCAAAATATTCTCACAAAATCTCAACTTAATACATAAATAATGTCAAATATTCAAGATCTAATATTGAACTCGTGTATCGAATTATGATAAATATAATCTGACTTTTTAATCATAGGTCACATGAATCCTAATTTAAATGCCACAAACCCTCCAAAAATACCAAAAAACATTTTAAAGTCCAAAACAAAGAAAAATTTACGATAAACAAAAATATATAAAATTAATGGAAAATCATATCAAGAAGATCAAATGTATAGAGAATAAAAGAAATTATAGAAATTATCAAAAAAGTGGTAATTTTCTTAAAAAAATCATAATGCCTTGATTAAAAGAAAACAAAGTATGAGAAAACAAAATATGATATTTCAATTTAACATTATTATTCGATTACAATTATTATATATATAAAATATGAATTTAAAAAATAAAAAATGAATTTACAAAGTAAAAATCTGAAAATAAGTAAACAAAAATGGAATTTACTTTTAGTATATGACTCAATTCCTTTTCTTCCTTATTTTCTGACTTTTTATTTGTGCATTAATTTTTTAGTTTGTAAATTTATATTATATATTGATATTTTAATTAAATTATACTTTTTAGTTGAAGTTCAAAAAGAAAGTCATTATGATTTTTCCTTAAAAAATACCAATTTTTAGATAATTATTATATATATATATACACATTTTAATTAAAAAAAATAAAAAAGTATACCAATAAATTAAAAATGTGTAAAATTAATTAGAAAAAACTTTAAAAAAAGAGAGATCATACTTATATAAAATATAATATTTATAGAGAAAAAATACGGATGCGAAAGATACTGGGTGAAAAGTTATAGGGTACACATGTAAAGTAACAAGACTTATGGGATAAAACGCTAATTTTTCAAAAGGTTATCGCTAATGGGGTAAAGTATAATTTTCGGCGAAATCTCTCGCTCCCAAGGCCTCAACCCCCGCCCCGACAGGGATTGATGGAGGAATTAAATCATGGTGATTCAACGGCCCAGTAGGTGGAAGGAACAGTGTCTGGTGCCCACAAGGAGCTATCCCCACATTGGAGGGATAAAATTCTCACACTGCGGCTGACAGGACTCGAATCTGTGTTCTTATAACAATCTGCTACCCAAGAACCAGTTGAGCTGCCCAGGTGGACGAAGAGTATAATTTTCTCAATCTTATATAGGAAGCCCATTCTCGGTAAATCCGGGTCGAATAAGAATCCAACTAAACCCATCGGCATCAGGGGAAGATAGGTTTTTGGTCATTATTCTTCAGAAATTTGGTGCGCGCGCTGGTCTTGAAAAACCCTTGAACCTCCTGGGATTCCGATTTCAATCGACTCCTCCAACCTGAAACGATTCGCGAGGGGAAAATGTTGGACATCAATCTCTTCAGAGAAGAGAAGGGCGGAAAACCCGAAATCATCCGGGAATCGCAGCGCCGCCGTTTCAAGCCCGTCGAGATCGTCGACGAGGTCATCCGGCTCGACAAAGAATGGCGCAAGGGTAAATTTCTCCTTGTTTAGATTAAGCAATACTAGCGCGGAAAAGATTTTTTTTTTCTGATGAAATTTATGTGGGTGGATTGTTCAGATCAATTCGATGGTGATCAGCTTAGGAAAGAGTTAAACCGGCTGCAACGGGAAATTGGTCGGCTCATGGCGGCAAGTATCTATTCTCACGATAAAATTATTGTTTAGTTATTTTTTTTTGTGTTTGTGTATTTGTTCTTCCCCGGCTTCCTGATGAAGAAAATTAGTGTGTTTTATCTAGTAATATCCCTAACTTTGGGTTTTCACTATGATCTTGTTTGCATTGGTGTCCTCTTATTCCGAAGTTGTCAGACACTTGGAGAATTGTTCCCAATTGAATCATTGATTGACTTTTAATACCTCACAAGGTTGATTTTTTAGGTGAGGATGAATAGATGGCCTGGTCTGGGTTTATGCCGTTCCATTAAATTTGCCGTTCTTGAATTTCCGCGAAGCCATCTTAAAATTGTTAATATTTTTTTTATTTACGCCTCTTAGTGAGGTGCCTCTAATTACGCCATAGACTTTTCTAAACACTGATCTTCTTTAATGTTTTACATATACTATTATTTGATCTTGATTTATCCATTATGGAACTGAATATTAAAAGTATATGTCTGGGTAAAAAGGCCAAGGAGGATGCAACTGAGAAGATTAAGAGTAAGGAGGAGATCGAGAAATCCATAAAAGTGAAAGACATTCAAGTTCAAGAGGTTCAGAAACTGGTACATTCGAAATTGGAATCCATTGGAAATCTTGTGCACGATTCAGTTCCCATAAGCCAAGACGAGGTAATGATTTGGCACATTTGCCTTTTCTTTTATCTACGCTTTCCCTTTTTTCCCCTCATAGGTCATGCTTTCACGTGTTTTAGGCAAATAATGTTGTGGTTAGAGAATGGGGTGAGAAGCGCCTGGAGCCAAAACTTAAAAACCATGTTGACCTTGGTGAGCTTCTCGGCATTGTGGACTCCAAGACAGGTCTGGACACAATCCATATACGATTTTGATTAACCGGTGATGTAGGCCTCATACTTCTCGGTTCTTGGTAAAAATATATAGGAATCTAACCTGAATCGTTTTATTTAAGTTCGGTTTGAGTTTGTATAATATGGCTATAGGAATATTTTTTACTCATATCATTTGAATACGATTCGATTATGCGGTTCGTACGAGTTTTAGACGAATATAAAAAATCTACAAAATTTACTAATAGAGGTTGGTCAAAAACTAAAAAAGCAATTCAAAATTCCAAGTAACAACTAACGAGTAAGAAATCCAGCTAACATCCAAATAACAAGATAATGCAGATAAATGTATGACATTTTGAAGAAATATACTAAATAATAGAAAAAACATTTGTCTATTTTTTACTCATATCATTTGAATACGATTCGATTATGCGGTTCGTACGAGTTTTAGACGAATATAAAAAATCTACAAAATTTACTAATAGAGGTTGGTCAAAAACTAAAAAAGCAATTCAAAATTCCAAGTAACAACTAACGAGTAAGAAATCCAGCTAACATCCAAATAACAAGATAATGCAGATAAATGTATGACATTTTGAAGAAATATACTAAATAATAGAAAAAACATTTGTCTATTTTTTTTATTATTAATAAAATTACGCATTGAACTTAAATCATTTAAAATGAATTGGTTCGGTTCTTTCAAAACTTTAGTTAACTTGTTAAATGAATCAAGTCGAATCGCCATATTCGGTCTGATTCGAGTCAATTCCATGGGTTATATGGGTTAAAGTCCCAGGCCGTCATGCATGGACATGCATATTTTCTACATTTGCTTTAATACCTCAATCTCCTTAAAAATGTACAGGTGGCAAAGTGGCGGGAAACAGAGGTTATTTCTTGGTAGGTGCTGGTGTGCGCCTTAATCAAGCTCTGATAGGCTTCGGTCTTGATTTTCTTGAGAAAAGAGGGTATATGGAACTGCAGCCTCCATCCTTTATGCAAAAAGAGGTCATGGCAAAGTGTGCTCAATTGGCACAATTTGATGAGGAACTTTACAAGGTAACCGGCGAAGGCGATGACAAGTATCTGATCGCTACATCCGAGCAGCCTCTCTGCGCGTATCATCGCAATAAGTCTATCCATCCATCTAAACTACCCGTACGATATGCTGGATTGTCGACCTGTTTCCGTAAGGAAGCCGGTGCGCACGGTCGGGATACAGCGGGAATTTTTAGAGTTCATCAGTTTGAGAAAGTCGAACAATTCTGTCTCACAAGCCCGATGGGCAATGCTTCTTGGGAGATGCACGAAGAAATGATTAGAAACTCTGAGGATTTCTATAAAATGTTGAAAATCCCATATCGTGTTGTCTCCATCGTTTCCGGTGCTCTGAATGATGCGGCGGCAAAAAAGTATGACCTGGAAGCATGGTTTCCTGCGTCCCAGACGTACAGAGAGCTGGTCTCCTGCTCGAACTGTACAGACTACCAATCAAGAAACTTAGCCATTCGTTTTGGCCAGAAAAATAGCAATGATATGACACAGCAGCAGCAGAACCATTATGTTCACTTGCTGAACTCCACTCTTACAGCGACCGAGAGAACCTTGTGCTGCATTCTTGAGAACTTCCAGAAGGAAGATGGTGTGGAAATACCAGTAGTCTTGCAACCTTACATGGGTGGGAAGACATTTTTGAAATTCAAGGACGATAAGCAAATTTGATGTGGAGCTTTTTCTAATAATTTTTCGAAGGACATTTTCACTAGGATACCAATTCCCAGGGCTTGTGAGGACTGCTTTTGAATGACTCGCATATGATTTAGGGGAAGTCGTCTCATGCTTTGTTGTTCCGTCAGTTGTGGTTTTTATTGTTGATGGAGTAATTAATATAATTAGGGAATATTAGTATTTTAGCATTATTAAAATTCCGTAGTATTTAGTTTTCCTTATTGTTGTTTCCTTATTCAGTTGTTTCCTTGTTCACTTTGGGAGCTTTCGATATAATTTTTTTTTGGGATTTGTTATTGCGGTTTCAATTTGGTGATGAGACTTATAAGAGCTGAAACCTTTGTTTTCAGTCGGTGATTTAAACTGCAGACCTATTCTTGCGAGTTTCAAACGCGAAGTTCGCCCAGAAGATGCAGTATCATCTTGTACTAGCTGTGCCCATGTCCTCGGCTTCATCTCCGATGCTGTCTAGGAGTTCCAAATTGCCAACCTTTATTGCGAGCCTAGAATTGCGTTGAGTTTCTGATTTTGATTCAAAGGCCAGATTGGAAGGGTTTGATGACTTGGATATGGGCTCTAAATTTACTTTTACGAGCTTTGGATATTATTTTGGGAAATCTCCGAAAAGGTCCCAATCTTTTGGGCCAGTTTATGGTTTTAGCTCCAAATTATTATTTTTTTTATGAAAAAAAATAAGATACCGGCTATTGTAATCACTTTCACCTTTTTTTCCGATAATCTTTTATTTAACTGGCCTTCTTGGTCGAGTACCATTCCTGCTTCCAACAGAGGATGAAGAAGCCATTTCTCGACCTTCTTTGTTTGTTAGGGTTTAAATGACCAATTTTCCTGCTTAAATAACACATGATAGACCACATGGTCCTCCCATTTAATGACTTGGCGTCCAACTCAGCTTGGAAACCGGTTAAATAAAGGGTTACCAGCAAAAGGGGGTCAAAGTGATTACGATAGCCGGTTTTGTCTTTTTTCGTAAAAAAGAAAAATAATTTAGGGGTAAATCGTAAACTGGACCAAAATATTGGGACTTTTTTGGAATTTTTCTATTATTTTCTTGGGATTGTCTATTGTTATAGTTTCGATTCGGGGATGAGACCCACGAGAGCTAAGCCTTCGTTTTCGGTTCGTAATTTTGAATTTTGGTTATATACCACTTGGAATAATCTTATTCTTAATTTTTGATGGAGTGCACATGTTGTTTAGGTTGGATAAGACATGTAATATATACATAAAAGATGAAACTTCTCGATTGTTGAATTTATTGTATAAGAACATCCCAATTGAGGTAAGATTTGAAGTTGATTCTTGTCTTAGCGAAATAATAGGAGTCACCATATCTCACACTCCATATTATGAGAACACATATTATGAGAACACATTGAATGATATCATGCAATAGGTTGTTTCATGTTCTAAGAGCATAGGGTACCTTTGCGTTTTCACCTTGCGCCATCCCACCAGCCAAAGAAATCCGACGGCGCACGGTACCGCTGGTGGCGCCATCGGCCCTTGCGCCGTGGTGGCCAACCGTGGCCCTTTTTTTTTTTTTTTTTTTTTTGATGGGTTTTTTTGTGTTTGTGTTTGTCTTGCTTTTTCTTGTTTTAATTTTTGTGTTTGCGGTAGGTGGGTGGAAGCAGGAGGAAGAAGAAGTATTGGTTTTTTATATATATTTTTTTACTTTTTCAGTTTATAGCCTTTTGTTTTTAAGTATTTACATTTTAAGTCCATTTGACATTTTTTTACATCGCTAGTCCTTAATAGGTTTGCAATGTTAGTCCCTAAGTTATTTATTTATTTTTTTGTTTTTTTAATTAGTTAATCTAATGTGTCTTAGTTAATATTGTGTATTTTTTATTTTATGTAAATGGAAAAAAAATAAAAAATAGGCACTGTAATTTCTGCCATGATACGCTTAATGTGCACGTAAGATTTACAGTCGTAGAGATTTTTGCTGACGTGTCACTAACTTTTGTGCCATGGCACCAAGCCATGGCACCATGGTACCCAATGCTCTAATGACACTTAGGCTCCGTATGTTACTACTTAACTTTAAAAATAATCAACTTTTTGATAAACTTAGTTGGATAGTATTTGGTAGATAGAAAAAGAAAGCAACTTTATTTCAGAATTTACGAGTTACTAGCAGCATATTTTAGAAGCAGCAATGGGGTTGCTCTTAGAAGTTACTGTCATAAAAATACTGAAAATTAATTTTTTACATCTTACAATCACTTTAAAGAATAATATTTATCAAACGCAAATTTGTTTAAATTCACAACTGATTATTTTCATATCATAGCTGTAGTAGTTTTTTTAAGTCACATCTGATTTCTTGATGACCTTTCATCCGTGGTTTGTGCTTGTTTTGGCTATTCTTCCACAACTAGAGTCTTTTTCTCCTTTTTATCTTCATTTTCCCTCCTTTTGGTCTCCTGGACCAGCGGCGGACCCAAGATTTTAAAATTGGGGTGTAAAAAATAATTATATAGTTACGAAAGTAAAAAATACAAAGAAATTTATAGTTAATACATCGAATTATTTAGGAGATGGGAGGAGTGCCATTTAGAAGTTGGAAAAAATGATAATGTCATGTCGATGTAGTTGTAACCGGAGGAGGATCCTATTGGTGGAGCCGGGGAGGAGGAGAAGAAATAGAAATGAGGCGTCGTATTTCGTTTGCAATTTGCGTTCTTCTTCTTTGTAATTTTAGTATGGACTTTTAGTTATTGGGCTTAAATTTATTTGTAGGCTTGCTTTAGTTTTGAATTTGGGCTTTTTTATACATTGGTGTGACAATTTTGAGCTCGAATATAAGAATTATATTAAAATAAATTAATTTATAATAGTACTAATTTTTTTTCAAATTTTTTGGGGGGTGCAGCTGCACCCATGCTCCATGATGGGCCCGCTACTGCCTGGTACTTGAAGGTCTTTGATAGTCCTTCTGTTCTAATGACCAATATGTTGTATGACTTATATTGTATTGCATGAAAAGAGAAGTATTCTTGAGACAATGGCTAACACAAAATATGATTTCATCATGTTGGATCTAGATTGGATTGGTATAAAAGATTAACATGAAAGTGTAATCTTTGAAATATTGGAGAGATTGCGAGATATGTTCCATCCGATTTTGAAAGTTATGAAGGGAAATTTCGCTCCAATTTCAAATATATTAGCTGGAAAAAAATGATAAAAACTCTTAGGCGTTGCACTTACTTTAACAATCACGAGTTACCGAGATCATCCAGTAAAATAGAGTTAGATTTACAAGATGACGATCTTGATGTTTAGGATTTGTGGAGTTTACCACATTCCTTCATATAATTTTCATCATCTTGAGACGGATTTTGTCACACCTCCTGAAATAAAAGATGGATCGAAAATTGAATCTGATCCTTTAGTACAAAACGACTTCCAAAAGCCGGAAAATAGAATATAAGTATCCTTTTGGTTGGAAAGCAAAAGAAATGAAACTCAAGGCATTTAACCGGTGCTTGACTTATTGGAAATATTGTTTCAATGTTTATTTGCTCAAGAATAAGAATAAAGCTTAAAAAATGCATTTTATCCATCTTGTTTTTAGTATTTACAATGAAATATTTAATACTCCCTTCATTCATTGATCATGTTAACATATTTTTTGGATACGAATATTAAAAAATATAGTGAGTTAGGGTGAGTTGAGATGAGTCCGACGTGAGTTTTAGTAAAGGAAGGGTAAAATTGTTGACAAATGGAATAAAACAAATATTAAGAAAATTAAAACGAAAAAATATTAATTTAATTGGTAGAGGGAATCAGTATTAAATTTTCTCTCGACTTTTGTTCTTTCATTTTTCAAATTTGCTCTCAATTACACTTCAACTCTTTATTCATGGAGCTCTCTCACTTAATAGGGAGAATTTCGTACCCAATTTTGGCTGCCATTTTGACCGTTGTCGTCAACTGAAGTGCCAATTTCGACCGACGATCATGTGATCGTCGGCTCAACTACTTTTCGAGATATGCTCATAGACATAGACAATTGTTTAAAAAAAGATACAACATATCCTGCCTTTTTCTGTTATTCTGGTCAGGAAATTAACCAAAATAAGACAGAATTGCAATATATATATATATATAGAAATTGTAAGCAAACACGTATAGGAAAAACATCCGATAACGATTCAAGATCGAGAGAGAGAAGTAACACACAGTTTTGTCATCAATTAATGAAGATTCAAAAGAAAATACAGCAAATATTGACTAAGAGTCCAATAACCATTTCAATTGCTGACCATCTCTTCGTCTTTCCTCCATCATTCTTTTCACCCGTGCTACGTGCCGTTGTCGTCGTCGTTCCAGTTGAAGAATTGGCTTTAATTCAAACACGGAAAAAAAGGTCATAAATTACCCTACGAAACTAACAAAATAAATAATAATAATAATAATAATAATAATAAACTTCAAATAAAAAATACCAAAAAATGAAAAACAATAAGAAAAAATAAAAGAACTAAAAACTGGGGAAAAAACCCTAAAAATTGGAAGAAAGAAGTACTAAAAAACCAAAGGTGCCTTCTGTTTGTTTTGTATTTACTGTTTTTATTTTGGTAACCAAAAAATTATTTTATGTTTTCACGTGTTGTTTTGGAAATATAAAAATGTGGGGATTCGGATTATTGAAGTGATATAAACGAGTTGATGTTGATATTTTTGTGTGCTAATGTCATTTAAATAATTAGTAAATTAAAATTATTTTCTTACTCGAAAGAAATTATTAAAGATCAGCGTAATTAAGTTAACCAAAAGATAAATAAAATGATACAAAAACTTCAAAACAACTTTTGAAACTTCCTTCAAAAACTATTTTACTGTGAATTTCAGTTGTATTTCATTTATCATTTGGCTTGACTTAATGACGTCACTTTTAATTAGTAGTTTTCCTCCCAAATTACTAAGTAATAAAATAAATTTAATTCATTAATTATTTTAATGACACATGAACACCAAAAATCTACATCAGTTATTTTATGTCATGTCAATGATTCGATGCTGGAATCTCCCGATTTTAGAGGTCCTATGCAGTGCCCCTTCCGGATACACTACACGTGGCGTGCATGGACGGTGCAGACCGATGCTTCATTTAGTGCATCAATCTGCACCGTTCATGCACGTCACGTGTAGTACATCCGATAGGGGATACACTACATGAGAGTGTACCATGGACGGAACCGTAACGGTTGACTATTATGTGACCACTTCCGATCATATTATTATTTGACAACCGGAATTAACATTAAATTAGTTAATTTTCATATATATGGGACCAACTTAGAAAAATAAATAATTATGAGATTAAAATCATACCAACAAATAAGGGATAGAATTTTTTTACATCTCATAACTTTTTATTTTTTCCAAAAACGTTCCAAAAAAGTTAATTTATCCAACTACATTCCAATTTTATGCTAACTTTACAATTTACGTCCCAAAATGTTTTTTAATTAGAGATTTCTGGTGACCTAGCCTATGTGGATTTACGTGGCACCAGTTGACCAATGAAGTAATAGGAGATGGACACATCGGGATAGAATTTTTTTACGCCCCATAATTTTTTAGGGGTCCCAATAATAGCAGATGGACCCAAAAAGGTTAATTTATCCAATTACGTCCTAATTTCACTAGGGGTGTTCAAAACTGGATATCCAGAATTTCGGATATCTGAAAATTCGAATAGTATATTTTGATGTTCGATATCCGTATCCGAAAAAGAATATAAAATTATATTCGGATATCTTTATATTCGAAAAAAATATTCGGATTTGGATATCGGATATCCGAATATCCGAAAAAAACATCGGATATAGATATCGGATATCCGAATATCTGAATACCTTTTATTATTTAAAATATAAAAAATTAAAATTTTTAGGATTTTTCGGATATTTCGAATATCCGATTTTTCTGAAAGTACTATCCGATATCCGAATCCAAAGTTCCGGATATCCGAATTTTCGGATATCCGGAACTTCGAATTTTCGGATATTTCGGATCGGATATCGGATATCGGATATTTTTGAACACCCCTAAATTTCACCGATGGGAACGTTGGGCATCATTTTTTAGGATGCGAAAAATAGTTTCTTTTCTTTCTTCTTCTTTTTTTTTGATTTTTTTAGTTTAATATCTATTACTATTAATGATGTGTCCATCTCCTATTATTTCATTGGTCAACTGGTGCCACGTAAATCCACATAGGGTAGGTCACCGGAAATCCCTAATTAAAAAATACATGAGCGGCACAGAGGGCGAAACGACGTCGTTTCGTGCTTGCCGGCGTTTTTTGGGACGTAAATTAAAATTGTAAAGTTAGGATAAAATTGAGACATAATTGGATAAATTAATTTTTTTGGGACGTTTTTAGAAAAAGTAAAAAATTATGAGAGGTAAAAAAATTATTTACGGGACAAAAAGTGCTTTTTGACCGTATTTCTTAAAACGTTCCCGTGATTTTTTTTTTTTTTTAACCATTTCTAATTTAAAAATAAAAAGTGAAAATTGCTTACCAGCAGCAACAGGTGCTCTATTATTAGTGGTGGTAGCATTATCTTTCTTGGCACTATTTGCAAAATCCTCAAACACCTTAGCATCTGGTGAATTTGGTGGCAAATGCAGCAGACCTGTACCAATCATTATTTATAGCCCATAACAAATACATAACCCCATAATAAACCCACAATATATATTTTTAACATATATGAAATAAATAATTATAAAATAACATGACAAGTTTATGTTCTTTTTACATCATTGCAAGCCCATGTTCCAACTTAGTGGAACACTGAGATATTACCATGGATTGGCTCAGGTAGGAAAGTTAAACTTTATAAGAAATATGAATGAATTCGGGTCTTTGATTGACTTAGATCAATGGTTGAGATTTATACTCAGTTGTGCTACGTGTTTGTGATGTGTGTGCTACACGAACCGAAATATGTAAATTAAGTGATGTTGTGCTACGTGTTTGTGCTACTATGCGATGGAAGATATGCTAGATTAAAACTTATTTAAAATCTGTGCTACGAAATAATGAAATATGTGCTAAACTCACATTTTTTGTGACTTTATAGGTACCTCTGGTACCCTTTTTGTTTGGTGAGAATAAATTCCTTTGTCTGGTAAAAAACCATATATATATATATATATATTAAATATATATAATTTGAATTTTTACGGTCAATAATTTTTAAATTTGACTACAAATTAATTTCATACAATAATGGTAAATATTTAATGAAATTATATTATGAAACGTTAAATTTTGAAGTTTCATGATATATTTTTGTTAAAAAAAATTACCATTATGTTTTTTAGATTAATTCGTAGTCAAACTTGAAAAGTGTCTGACAGCAAAAAAATCAAAATATGTCAATATTAATGGTCCATTCAGTTCAGTTCAGTTCAAGTCTATTCAGTTCAGTTGAGTTCAGTTCAGTTCAGATTCATTCAATCCAAAAGAATAGAGCCTAATTCCTAAAACACATTTCAACTATGGATCGAAATCTCGATAGCATTCCCCCGGAAAACTCCGAAAAATGTTTCGTAGATTTCATCAGAAAGAAAAAAAGGACTCATAAAATTCAAAACATTTTAAAATACAAAAATTTTTAGTTTCATTTTAATTATATTAATCGAAATATTTCCATATCATTATTTATTACTTACTGGGACAAGCTGAGATATTAGCTGGCGCACGGCACTGGGAAGGGAGACCGAGTGCAAGGGTAGCGTTGATCTTCAGACCCAATCCAGGATCATTTCTATCCTTCACCAAGAGGCAGATGCATCGTGGGCTCTTTTGCAGTACGGCTTTGAGGCCGGTGCAGCAGTCAATCGGAGGGGAGCTGCTGGACTGATCACCACCGCTGACATAGGGAAGGCATGTTGCCAGCCCGACTAGGTCAGTCGCACATTTTTCCTTGTCCTTGTCGTCGTCTGTGTCACATGTTGCAATAGTACTGGTAAACAATAACACCAAAATGCACCGCAGCATGTTGTTGGAGCAGTACTCCATTTCGCAACTCTAGAGAGAGAGAGAGAGAGAGAGAGAGGGATGGGTTTAAGTAGACCTGAGAGGGGGGATGGGTTTAAGTAGACTTGTCAAATCGTTCGTGGCGTGTAATTTCGTGTTTCGTGTACCAAAAATTCAAAATCATACACGAAACGAAATGAATTCGTGTCGTGTACCGCGTAAATACGTGTCGTTTCGTATCGTGTTTTCGTGTCACGCACATAATATAAAATAAATATTAAAATATTATAAAGAAAACAATTTTAATATTTTAATATTATTTTTATAGATTTTAGTAGACGAAACGAAACGAATGACAACGAAAACACGAATATTTACACGAAATTTCTGAAAATTCACATTATATTTTCGGATTTTAAAGTTTAGTACAATGTTTTTATATAATTTAATAAATATGATATATATAAATATTTTTTTATTTGTTTGTTTATTTATTTATTTCGTGTACCTCGTGTCGTGTCGTGTACTCAAAGGGTAAACACAAAACCGACACTAAATATCGATCGTGTACTTTCGTTCGTGTTCGTGTATTTTCGTGTTGTGTATTCAAAATACAAATAAAAATACTAAATTTTCGTGTCGTGTTTTCGTGTCGTGTGGTAAATTGCCGGTCTAGGTTTAAGAGATGTCCCTGCTTTATATATAAAAGGTAAAAAATTTGGACGTAATATATTCCGCTCGGAGAAAGTCCAAATTATAGTTTTTTAGATATTTTTTCAAATTAGATTTTTCTTTTCTGTTTTTTAGAGTTGATATAATTATAACCCATAACATAATGCACGGTTGTCAAACAGTTCGGTTCCGGTTAATCAGACCGAATTTTTCAGTTAACCGGAACCATAATTGCCCAAAAATGAGAACCGAAAATCAGACCATATAAAATTTCGGTTAACCGAAACCGGACCGATTATTTTTTGTTCCGGTTCGGTTGAACCGAAAAAACCGTTTTTTTTCTCGAAAAAATCTGCTGCACGTGTTTTTTTAAAATATAAAATATAAAATTAATATTTAATAAATATATAATATATTATTATAAATTTTTAACAAGATACAAAATATTTATTTAACAAACTTAGGGTTTTAAATTTTTAATTTACAAAAATTAAAATAATAAAATATATAAGTATAAAATATAAAAATAATATTTAATAAATATATTATAAAATTGGTTTTCGGTTCTAAACCGTTCGATTCCGGTTCTAACCGAAAATCGAAATATTTAAAACTACGGAACCGGAAACCGGACCGTTAATCGAAAATACGGTTCCGGTTAACCGGAACCGACTCGTTTCCGGTTCCGATTCGGTTCCGGTTCTAACCGAGAACCGGGAATCATTTAGACACCACGGTACAATACACACTAGTTGCGATTATTAATACAATCACCATTGTTATATAATTCTCTAGCATAATCATAACTGGTGTATAACGTAATTACATTGATTATTGTGTAATTGTCTAGCATAATCGTAACTGATGTATAGCATAATTATAATGAAAATATAACGTATCAACCTCTTTTTAACTTTTTTTTTTTATTATCATGCAACGTAATCATAACTGATGTACCATGCACGATACATAATGTTGCATGGTATAATTTTTCCATTTTTTTCGTATGAGTTTTCAAAATAATTTAAGATCTTTTAGGATTTTTATTTTTATTTTAATTTTTTTTTAACTTTTTTCTTCTAATTCTTAGGGTAGCTATTTTATTCTTTTAGTATTTTGAATTTTTTTCACTTTAATATATATTAATAGGAGGAAATTGAAATTTGGGTGGTGGGGAGTTGGGAAATTAAATTCTGTTGGGTGCGCATGTATGCTCCCTCCATATATAAATAATATCGTTTTTGTTTTGGGAGATGAAATTCTAATCATAAATAACTTTATAATTATATTGTGAAAATTATTAAAAAACTTTATAATTAGTGTTGTTGTTGTGAATTAGTGATTGTATTTTTTTTATAAATGGGATCACGACATCCAAATCTCTAGTATGTAGAACTCTAAAATTTAGTGGGAACTAACCGATTGGTTAGTTCTGTAGTTTTTTTTTTTTGTAGTTTTATTTCCTTGCACGAATAAATTTTATTATATCTATACTTTCTTTTATATGATTTTAAAATTAAAAATACTGATTATTTTTTGTCTGCAGGTTCTTTTAAGTTATTTATTCGTGTAAAATAAAAAATTTCAATTTATTTATAGTTAATCTGTAATTAATTTTCTGTAGTGTTCCTCGTTTTGAAATTTAATTTTGTACACTTTTTATTCCATTCCGGCAATTATTAATGTAATTATTATTGTTATTTAATATATTAATATTCTCATAATATTTAGTTTGATTAAGTTTCTGTACATCATTGATTGTTGTTGGTTATTGCAGTGATATTTTTTTTATTATTTATTAGACTATCCACTGATTGTTCGATAAAATTCTGGTTGGAAATGCTGTCATGCGAGAATTTCCCGTTTTCAAAAGACTACAATCTCTTAATGTATGCATAAATACACACTCACTATCAATATTTACAAAATTTTATATTTATTATATGAAATCCCTCTCTTAAAATACATATGGAGTCTTGTGATAATTCATCCCGTGAGAATTGCTTAGGTTTATCCCGTGATCTAATAGTGATGTTCTCGAATGTGGATTTATTAGAGCTATGGGTCGAACAAGGGCTGTCTCTTTATGATTAAACTATTGACAATGCAAATTATTTATTGCAATGTCATGAGAGCACCCTCATCCGCAATTAGACATAGGGATGGGACTTTTAAAACCGAGAATAGCGGATCCAAATCGTATCGGAATCGACGGTTTGGTTCGATTCTTAACAGCAGTTTTTTTTGTCGGTTTGGTTCTTACTATTAGTAATCGATTCGGTTCGCGGTTCCTGTCCATTTTAAAGAGGAACTGTCTAAAATGTAAGGAACCGTCCGAACCGCACCGAACCAGGAAACCGACCCGTTTGAATAAAATATAATATAATATATTCTTGTTAAACATAATTAATATATTATAATATAATACAATATATTCTTAATAAAATAAAATATAATATAATATATTCCGTCCGAACCACACGAAATCGGTTCCGGTTCGGTTCGATTCCTACGTGGTTCGGTTCCGAGTCGGTTCGGGCAAAAAAACTGGCCGAACCGTGAAAAAATTATGCGATTCGATTCCGATTCTTGTATTTTTATCCCTAAAATCGAAAAATCTCAGGCCTAACTAGACGCCAAATAGGTCCGGGTCTGCCGGCTGAGTGAGCCCGCCTGCTTTTGGATGGGCAATTGGGCTCTAATATGGTTTAAAAAAAAATTGGTCTTTTTTCGCCAGGTCCAATTCTCGCTCAATTTATGGAGGCCAAGCCCGTAGGTTGGATGACAGGTTCATTCTTTTTTTAATTATAAGTGCAATCGTAATATTTTAAATATGTTGATTATTATGTTTATATATTTGAGTTCATTCTTGACATAATTTTCTCATGTGATTTTATGGTTACTTTGTACTGTTTCATATAATAATATATAATAATATTTTTTTGGTGGTGATACTGATAAATGATCAAATAAAGTAAAATATACCATGACCAAATAAAAATATTTGTATATTATTTATGTAATTGTGATATTGTAATAAATGATATAATGATCAAATAAAAATATTTATATAAATATTAAGTTAAAAAAAGATAAAGCCCATAGGCCAGGCCAAGTCCACCCGCATCGGCACATGTGCCTCATTTTTAGGCTAAGAAAATGGGCCTTTTTGGACCAACTATAAGAAGCCCGTCTTTTTTCTTACCATGCCCGTTTGGATCGGCCCATTCATTTAGCTAGTTTATCCACAATCCAACCCAATTCACCTATTAATAAAATATTAATTTTCACTGCTCCTCCACCCCACATACCCAACCAACCACCACAACTAAATTCCTTTGTTTTTGTTTTCATTAGGATATCTCTCATTCTTCTTTATTTAGTTCATCACAAATTATCAATACTCAATGTTATTATCTTTTCAGTTTTGTAATAAATTAATAAGAATATATTTTTTAAATATGGAATTATTGCAAGAATAAAATTGCAATATTATACGAAAAAATTACCATATGAAATAAATTAAACTTGATGAAAATAAAATTACAATACATAAGATGAAAAATAATGGGATAGATGAAAGAAGGGACTTTTTTCAAGCATCGAGTATTTTCGCAGTCCACTTGATAAGTTAGCTTTTACTGACATGCTAGTTTGTTGAGATGCTAATTTTAGAGTCATTCCAATAGATTAACTTATAAGTTATATTGTTCATTTAATACGAAGATTTTGACTTTATATAATTGATAATTTTTCAAGTTGACTATAATTTAATCTCAAACTATAATGATAAAATATTTAACAAAATTATATTATGAAACTTTAGATGGTGAAGTTTCATAATATAATTTTGTTAAATATTTTATCATTATATTTTGAGATTAATTAACAAACTTAATTATCAATTATATAAGTCAAATGCCATAAATTTATTTTATGAGAATAGCTTACAACGTAGCAAATAGATATTTTTAAATAATTACGAAAAATAAGCTAATTTATATGTTAATATTCAAACCAAACATATTATGCAAGGAGAATGTAGCAATTATGGTGCCGATTTATGTTAGAACATTATAATTGGACATTTCGTTTATGATCTTCCATCTTTTATTTTTCAAACGACATTTAAATATAACTTGAAAGGAAGAGCGATAAATTAAAGATCGAAAATATCTCGAGTACTAATTGGTGACACCTTTTTAAATTGAGATTGTTGACATCTTAATTTTATGGGTATAGTATTAAATACATTTTCTCTCTCTCTCTCTAGAATCCTTTGTCCAACAAATAGTATGTGCATATCAACAAAAACAACACACACCTAAGGAGTAATCATTATAAAGTTATCTAATAATAAAAACATACGAGTAAAGGTTAATTATAGAGGTTGATGAAAGTTCAATAATACTAATATTGAATGCATAAAGAAAAAATCGAAGGACAATTTGTTAAATTTTGGTCGTCCTCTCCCTGAAAACCCTAAGCGCCGCCCCGTAGGGGTGGGCATGGGACGGGATGGGTCGGGATTGGGCGAATCCCGTCCCGTCCCGAAAATAAATTACTGGGACGGGACGGGACGGGATTGCGTATTTTGAAATTATCTCGCACGTCCATCCTGCTCGGGTTCGGCGGGATCGGACGGACGGGATATCCCGCACATTTATTGACATTGACGTAAATCGTGAAAAACGAATGAGACAACTATAAATTTTAGAATTATCAAATGAATGAGGTAGAAATACAAAAAAAAATCCAAACTAGTCATTCCAAAAAAAAGTGACTCTCAATATCCATTAGAAACTTAAAAAATACACAACAAAATAGATAGTAACGTAAACACGCACAAAGGACAATAGATCAATAATCCAAATGCATAGTGCATATTACATCAAAATCAACACGTGAAGATAAAATTCAAATTGAAAGTGCGAAAACTTCAACTTAAATCGAAAATTTAAAATCAAACTTTGATGTTTCATACATCATACATCAATTTAGGGTTTATATGTTTAAAAGATATATAAAAAAATGATTATATTAAATATTACGGGACGGAACGGGATTGATCGGGACGGTCCCGATCCCATCCCGTCCCATTTGAATAGTAACAAAGCGGGACGGGACGGGATGGGATTGCCATTTTAATAAACTATCCCGTCCCGTCCCGCTAGTTTTCGGGACGGGATCGGGATGGGATCGGGATTTCGGGTTCAAGTGCCCAGCCCTACCGCCCCGCGTCACACTGATATGCCTCATGGGGAGGCTGACCCAACCCCAAAACCATCAATTGAAGAACGCGATCAATGTCCCAACCTCCGAAGTGCCAAAAAACATAAGAGACCGGTTACCGATGAGATGGAAACTACGCCGCAACCCACCATTTTCCCCGTCTCCTCAGTTTGGGCAGGTCGCAGTGGAGCTGCAATTCTCCAAGATAATTCCACCGGCGGCAAACTGTACCTCGGAGCGGGTGAAGACGAAGGCGACATGGAAGATATGATTGACCACCTCTGTAAGAGTGTTGCCACAACTGGCGTGAATGAGGGTGATGAGCCTGAAACAATGGCGGAGAAACCTCCGGAAAAAATGTTGGGCCACGCTGAAATCGCCGTTCCACCCGAGGTCTGCCGTGAACTGTGGAGACCATGGCGACGTGCCCTAATTGTTAAAATCTTTGGCCGCAACGTCAGCTTTCGCATCCTACAACAGCGGCTCAATGAGTTGTGGACATCGAACGGCCAGTGTGAAATCATTGATCTTGAAGGAGGCTATTACATTGTTCATTTTTTCTCAAAAGCCGACTACGATAGGGCCCTTGAAAATGGTCCTTGGATCATACAAGGACACTATCTGACTGTTTCCAAGTGGCGTCCTTGCTTCCAGCCAGCGGAGGAGGAGATCACCTCCACACTTGTTTGGGTTCGTTTGCCGCAAATGCCCATTGAGTTCTTCGACGAACAAATCCTCCTGCGCATTGGTGACCTGCTCGGTAAGGCCATTAAAATCGACAATGCAACATTAAAAACTTCACGAGGTAAGTATGCAAGAATATGTGTTGAGGGTTTGCATCTTATATGCTTTGACTGTGGTCGATATGGACATCGTGCCGAAATGTGCCCCCATAAAGGCCTACACCATGCTGAAACAAACACTATCCCACCCAAATCTAGCCCCAACATACCCACAGACAATGCCCCATTTGGCCCTTGGATGATCGCCACCAATCGCCGCCGAAAAGCCCAAACCACCAAATCTGACCAACCCTTGAAAAGTGGTGATGATACCACTAGCTCACCTCCAAAACAGATCACGACACGTAATCCTAACCAATTCATCTTTCAGTCCCCTCACAGCTCCCATGGGTCTCGGTTCGACGCCCTGTCCCCAATCAAAGAAGAATTGGATACCACATCTGCTGTAGCTACCCTACGTAACCAACTGAGAAACATCCCCAACAAACACCCAAGACCTATACTCCGTGAGTCTTCCAAGGCCTCCAAAAGCACCATAGCTACTCGCGAGAAGAGGGGAATTCCTCTGGGAGATACATCCAAACTCAATGTGCAAGCCTCAGCAAACAAACCCACCAGATTTCCTCATGATCACACCATCACTAGCACATTCAAAGCCACTACATCCAAAATCCCACACCAAATTTTCAACACTAAAACAAGCCGCATAACTGTCCCTCTCACTGATATTACTAATATCAATGGCCCTACACCTACCAAACCACCAAGTCAACACACCACCCTCCCCATTAACTCACACCAGTCGAACCACCCATTTATGACTCCACCCGCACCCAACTTAACTGACACATCTCATAATAACCAGTCCGCTGCCATTGAGACCAAAACTATGCAAATTGATGATCCTACTATCCCTACTGTTACCAAGCAATCTACAATTGCCTCTATTTCAAACATCACCGGCCTGTCGGTTGAGGATATGATCTCTGAGGAAGGTACTCCTCAACAACAGTATTTTTTTATGAAGATTCTCTCATGGAATTGCAGAGGAGCTGGCTCCTCTGATTTCTTTCGATGTTTGAATACTTATATGATGGATCACCGTCCCGATCTTCTCTTTCTTATGGAGACACGGGTACCTAGTTCTAAAGCCCATCGCATTCTGTGCAAGTTCCATTTTACCAACTTCATTATCCTTGAAGCTCGTGGCTTTGCAGGTGGACTTTGGTGTTTTTGGGACAATGCCTCTATCCAATTAGAAATTCTGAGCTTCACTACCCAAATCCTAAATCTGGCAGTCCTAACCAATGGTGATATTTCATGGGTCTTATCTCTTGTCTACGCTTCCCCTACCAAATCCGTCCGTGATGAACTTTGGCACTATCTAATTAATATCAGCCCCCTCATAACCACACCTTGGTGTATGATTGGTGACTTTAACCAAGTCCTTCGACAAGAGGACAAATATGGTGGCCATCCCGTTCGAGGTGCTAATGTTGATCGAATGCAGTACATGATTGATACATGTGAATTCATAGAAATCCCCTTCCAGGGACCCAGTTATACTTGGTCCAACTTTGCCTCCCCTCCCAACCTCATCCAACAGCGTATTGACCAATTTTGGTGCAATATGGGATGGAATCTCAAATTTCCAGATGCGACCCTCCACCACTTACCCCTCATCCACTCAAACCACCACCCACTTTTACTCCAATTTGATCGTCCTCCTGACCCCGTTCCCCGTGGTAGACCCTTCAGATTTCTCGCTTGGCTTGAGCACCATAGTTTCAAGGATTTTATTCGCCATGCTTGGGACCCCAAGCAGGGAAACATATCAATGATGATCCGTCGATTTGCTGAACAATCCCAAATTTGGAACATAGAAGTCTTCGGCAATATTTTCCATCGTAAAAAACGGTGCATTGCTAGAATACTGGGGATACAACAGGCCCTATCCAATGACAGATCCACTTTCCTGGCCAACCTGGAAAAACATCTCGCGAAGGAACTCCAGGATATTCTTAAGCAAGAAGAGCTATTCTGGTACCAAAAGTCCCGACTCGAATGGCTATCGGAAGGCGAAAGAAACACTAATTACTTCTTCATCTCCACAATCAACCGCCGCAGACACTCGAGAATTTAATGGCTTAAGGACAAAGATGGTATCTGGATAAGCGATCCAAATACACTACATAATCTGGTAAGGTAATATTACACCACTCTGTATACCTCTGATACCCATGAGACTCTTTCACCTACCCAACTCTCATATCAGTCACTTTCCCACCATGATAAACACCTCTTGAACCGTCCAGTCTCTGCCACAGAAATCCATACCACCATCACTCAAATGGGGGCCTTTAAAGCGCCGGGACCAGATGGTCTACCCCCTCTTTTTTACCAACATAACTGGGAAATTGTAGGCAAATCAGTGTGCAAATTTGTCGTCGATTCCTTTCGCACTAAAACATTCCCCACCGAGATGAACCAAACACTGATCACTCTAATACAAAAAACCGACAATCCTGATAATATCTCTCAATTTCGTCCAATTGCTCTATCCAATGTAATCATCAAAACAATTACAAAAATCATCGCCAATAGACTTCAAATCTTGATTGGTAAACTTGTTTCCCCAACCCAATGCGCTTTTATCCCAGGGAGCCAAGCATCAGAAAATATCCTTATCGCCCAAGAAGTCCGACATATGATGCAGCTGAAAAGGGGTCAAAAAGGAGCTTTGGTGGTTAAAATTGATCTCGAAAAAGCTTATGATCGGGTTCGGTGGGACTTCATTCAACTTATATTACGTGAGGTGGGCTTTACCGATGATCTTGTCACCCTCATCATGCATTGCATCACTTCGGCTACCCTGTCGGTCCTTTGGAATGGCAGCCCACTTGATGCTTTCCAACCCCAACGAGGGCTCCGCCAAGGCGACCCTTTAGCCCCTTACCTTTTTATTTTATGTATGGAATACCTTAGTCAAATCATCACACAAGCTGTTAATGATGGTAGGTGGAAACCGTTCGAAATCTCTCGATCGGGACCATCTATCTCTCACCTTTTTTTTTTTGCAGATGACCTCTTGTTATTTGGAGAGGCCTCAGAGGAACAGGCCACTCTCATGAATTCCATCCTCCATGACTTTTGCAGATGCTCAGGACAGAAACTCAGTCTCCAGAAATCAAAGTTCTTTGTCTCTTCGAATACCAATCCACAGCTTGTCATGGATATCTCCTCGCGCCTTGGTATGACCGCAACTTCCAACTTGGAAAAATACCTCGGCATGCCCCTTATCCATGGCAGAGTCAAGCGTGCCACATATGGTTTTCTTGTCGACAAAATCCGCCTCAAGCTCAGCTCATGGAAGGCAAAAATTCTCTCTAAGGCCGCAAGACGTATCTTGATACAATCTGTCACTTCAGCCATCCCTTCGTATGCCATGCCAACGACCCGTCTTCCTCTTGGCATCTCAGACACTTCGGACCAAATTAATCGACAATTCCTGTGGGGGATATTGACGGTACCAGGAAGCTTCACACTGTCCCTTGGAAGACAATCTGCACTCCTAAAGAATAAGGAGGTTTGGGAATTCGACGCATGCGCCCGATGAACCTCGCTCTTCTAGGCAAACTCGTATGGCAACTGATCACTTGTCACAGCACTTTTTGGGTACAAATTGTTAGAGCGAAATATGGCAGTCCATTTGAGAAACCACGTAACAAATCATCCGCCACTTGGCAAAGCATCTGCAGTGCTGCTGATATCATACGCCAAGGTCTCGATCCTAGCACTTTGAATATTGACTCTGCAAATGACAGCCCCCCGAGATGGACTGGTACAACCTCTGGTAAATATTCTGTGAGCAGTGGTTACACAATTCAACAGCCTAACCCAATACGGAATGATGCACAGAAATGGACTCGCATTTGGAAGCTTAAAGGACCTACCCGCACCAACCTTTTCCTTTGGCAAGTAAGACACGATGCTCTCCCAACAAAGGAATTTCTTAATCGTCATCATATTGAATCACAATCCACTTGTATTTTCTGTCAACGGGAAGCTGAGACTACCCTTCACGCACTACGCGATTGCTACTGGACGCGCCAAGTATGGCACCTGCTTGTGCACCCTAACAAGTGGCAATAATTCTTATCCTCTAATTCTCCCACAGATTGGGTAGACTTGAATCTACAAATGAACTTGAGAAGAGATTCGATCATTGAAGATTGAAGCTATGTCTTACGTGAAGCAACGATGAACATTTGGTACGAGCGTAATAGAGTTTACCATGGAAACCAAGGCAACCGCCCCCCTGTCCATATTTTTGTCTCTAGAATCGTTGATAGGATCAAAGAACTTCGGATTGCTTGGGATTTGCATATCAATGTCCCAATATAACTTGTGTAAAGTGTAATACTTTTTGACAATTTATGAATTAATACAATCGATCCCTTTTGACCAAAAAAAAGGCATAAAGAAATGTCTCATGTGCTTCTCCGTCACACCCGATGGCATAAAAGTAAAATACATAATAGCTCATTAAAACAGATTTTCTAATTTATCGGGTTAAAATCAGTGTGTTAATTGGAACTTATTTTCTTGCAATTGAGAAAGCTTCAGACATGCTTTTAGGAGAAATTGAAATCTGCACATAAATTAGACCCGATAATTTACCATATAGCACGAAAATACGACACAAAAACGACACGAAAATTTAGTGTTTGAGTTTGCATGTTGAGTACACGACATGAAAATACACGAATACGAAAGTACACGACCGAGATTTAGTATCAGTTTTGTGTTTACCCTTTGAGTACGCGACACGACATGAGGTATACGAAATAAATAAATATAATATTTTATATTTAATTTAATAAAAAAATATATATTTTATGAATTCTGTTTATACTAACTTTAAAATTTGAAAATGTAATGTGAACTTCCATAAATTTCGTGTAAACATTCGTGTTTTCGTTGCCACTCGTTTCACATCGTCTATTAAAACCTATAAAAATAATATTATAATATTAAATTATTATTTTTTATAATATTTTAATATTTATTTTATATTATGTGCCCGACACGAAAACACGACACGAAACGACATTAATTTGCGCGGTACATGACGCGACATGATACGAATTCATTTCGTGTCGTGTATGAATTTGGACTTTTACTACACGAAACAAGAAAGTACACGCGTACACGACACGAACGAATTACCAGTTCTAACATAAATTAAGAAAATTGATATATACTTTTTTTTTTGCAAACATAGACCTATATTTCAATACAACTTTATATTTTATTTTTTTGTGCATTTTGATTTTTGGAATTCTTATTACGTATATTAACGAACACTGATCAGTTTTCTTTATTAATATTTTTCCACAAACCAATTCTGTTGGCCACAATAATAATAAACTGGACATGAGCCCGTTATTATACTCGCCCTTACACAAGAGAAAAATATAAAACCAACTTGATAGGACGATAAATGTAGATTTCCTAAAAATCCAGTTTATAGAAGTTCAAAATGAACCAACCTCCGAATAAAAAGGAAAGGTCCAAGCGAAGCTAGTCCGACCTGGCTGGCCCACCATTTGGTCGATAATCAAATTATCGACCTCTTTATGGGATAACAGAATGGCCCGACCTAAGAGGCCTTCCATAGAGTAAGCCGACCTATAGAATTCCAACCCGAGATCGGGAACGTCCGAGCTCGTGAAGATCAGGCTCCCAAAAAGACTGGAATCTGATCCACCTGACAGAATCCCGGAAATCTAGGGAAGGATAAGCTGCAACCCAAATCCCGGAGATCCAGGGATGGGAGGCTGCAGTCTAAATCCCTGAATATCTGGGATCTTCCCTGAAATTAGAAAGGGGCCACAAGAGAAGGCGGCTCCTCCCTTCTATAAATAAGGAAGAAGCCTCTCTTCTTAGGCCAAATATTTTTTGAGTATTACATAGAAAAGTATTTTAGAGATAGAAAGAAACAGAGAGAGAGAGAGAGAGTGCAATACCTTATATATTCGAGTTTTCTTAGATAAACTTCTGAGATTAACCCGGTTCTTGGTGACCGATCAGCTCGGTTTCATCAACCATAATTGAAATATACTACATCTAGTTTTTATAATAGCATTTGAATTTTTGCACTTTTATCAATACACAATTTTGACTATCAATATTTCTAACAATTTGAAAATCTATTTGAAGATATAACAAAATATCACGGGCCTTTCTACCGCCAGATCAGGAAAATTTGGCCTGGCGTTAGACCGGTACTAAAATTACATATTTTTTTTTTCATATTTATTGATTCTAATTTGTATATTATTCTTGTTAGGCTTGAATTGTGCGGATTGAAATCAACAAATATGAAAAATATGCAATTTTGTATCAGCCTAACATAAGATCAAGTTTTCATGAGTTGGCAATAAAAAAATATCTTAATTATGTTAATATAATTATGGTTTCGTATTACCAAAATCGCATAATTCAATCCTAGCACGAATAATATACACAAATATGAAAAAATATGTAATTTTTCTATTGATATAACGTTAGACGAAATTTTCCTGGCCCGATGATAGAAAAGCCCGAATATGAGGTGATTATATTTTTCCATACTTGTACATTAACATTAGGACATGGTTGAAATAGAGTGGCTAAACCATACAATAGAGTGTGCTTCAGCGAAGGTTAGTAGTGGCGACCTTCACACGACACGAAACTCAAAACCCTCAAAGGAACATCATTTTTTTTTCACAGAGCATTACAAATCACTGATGGTGATTCTTACATATAAGCTGACCTTATTACTCGAATAGTTTTATCTGTATATACGCAATCCAGCCCCTTCAGGTATGTTTATATGCGTTAACAGCTAGGTTAGATGCGGTAAAATTTACCTTCGTACGATAAGTGTTTCGCCAAATTTTCTTTATTTGGGTGGAGATTTTAATGGAGGACTGAGTATATCGGAACTGAAGTATTTTTTTTATCACTTGGGGAGGATGCAAGAACGGGAAGGATTGATTTATCACGTGTTTGTGTAAATTTTGTTGTCTGGTTTCTTGGGCAATGAAAAAAATAGAAGTATTGGTTGTGTTTATCATTCTGTATTTTCGAGGGTTTGATTTTTTTTTTTTTTTTTTTAAATTTAAACTCCCATTTCGAACTTTTATGTTTCCTGTTTTTTTATTGGGATTTGAAATTTGAATTGCTCACTGTCACTTGGATATTTTTGTGTTGAATTACTTGCATATATGATTAAATTCTTGATCAAGTCATGGATGGATTGTTGGTAGGTGCGGTATTTTTGTCGCCTCAATTATTACCATTTAAATCGTAGAGTGTATTGTGTTTGGTTATATGTTTCGATAAGGGAGAAGTGGAATACATGTTATTCATTTTTCTACTGATGTTTGGTGGCACAATGAGTGTGGTATAGGATTCTCTTGAGTTCGTGGATTCATTTCTTTCAAGACACCTTATATTGATAATCATCAAGTAGTTATGTCTTTTTCTTATCACCAACACTCCTGTCTTTTTTACCTCTTTTATAAAGGCTATCACACCATATGATCTATCTTTTACATTCATAGAAATTTTGTACTGAAAATACAGAAGTGCAACTTGTGATCTTTGTTCTTAATGAAGTGACTGATTGCTATATAATAGCTGAATTTAGAGTTCAGTATGCAAGTGGCACAATTTGATGTCTAATTATTACAACAGCTGTTTCTAATATTTCTCATGGTTAAGTAATGGAATCAAGCATTTTTTTTTTCTTTTTCTTTTTATTTTTGCAGAGAAAGATGGGCACTGAGGTTGAGCATGCATCTGGTGATGTTCAGATGAATGTAACAACACCTTCATCCACGACATCAACAAGTGGGCCAAAGATATCCATGTTTGCAAAAAAATCAGGATTTGTCATACCAAAAAACAAGCTATTAGGTTCCTTAGTTCCTATATGTCGAGGCACTAAAAAGGGAGATGCTGATTTGATAAACGAGGAAGCTAATATTCAGGTGTCGAGGAAAACCAAATGGGGACCTGATTTAAGCCTAGATACCACTGTTCGAAGAGGGAGGGCCTTGGCATATCAGGTATATGGGATTAACCTTTCGTTTTTAACATTTTTTCACTGGTAGTCTGAACTTGTATGTATATATATGCTCTCTTCACTATTTTACCTGAGTTGTTTGCTTTTTGGAGATTCTATTGGGCAAGTACTAAGAAGGAGTTGAATTAGAGCAAAATACCCCAAACCTTTTGAACTACGAGATTTTTGCACTTTGCCCACTAAATTTATTTTTGTTGAACTTCACCTCATGAACTATGCAATTGCACTTTGCCATCTTACTTTCTATGATATACTGACACATGTCGAGAACAGCAGACACATGTCAGTTTTTTATTTGTCTTGAGGGCAAAGTGAAATGAAACGCATAGTTCAACAACGGAAAATGAAGACTTTAGTAGGCAAAGTGCAAAAACTCCACAGTTGATGGTCTTTGAAGCACCAATACGGGTACACACACGAGTGCGGGTACGGGTACCGGAAACGTTATTTAGAAAATACATGTGTAGAGGAGGATACAGCCAAAAAAATATGTATATACATACATATATTGTAATAAAAACCAGAAAATATACTTAAAATAAAAATAATATTGATGATTCATTGATACATAATAATAATACCACAAATTACAAGTCTAATGAGTAATACTAATTAGTAATATTGGCAATATCAAACGTCTTCAGGAGCTTCATCTCCCTCTTCATCAAACAACATGAAGAACAAGAATCCATATGATTTTAGGGATTTTAGAGGCTGCGTAACCCCCCCCCCCCAAAAAAAAAAAAAAAAAAAAAAAGAGATGTGGAGAGCAGTGTTGTTAAAAGCGCGCATATGCGAGATGCGATGCGATGCGAGGTTTTAGCGCTTCACTTCAGTTATGCGATGCAACTTTCAAAAAGCGCGCGCTCCTGTGCGTTTTTTGCGCTTAAGCGATATGCAACATGCGCTAAAAAGCGCGCTTTTAATTTTTTGTTGACTGGGCTGTTGACTTGCATGTTGACTGGACTGCTGACCGGGTCCTTTTTAAAGAAACGGGTCATAAAAAGCCCTAAAATGTAACGCAGTCGACAGAACTAACACACGAACGATACAAAACACACATACGAACAAAGTTGGGCAATTGAACGAGGTCAGGTGCCGGATTTTTCATCTCTTCTCTGGTAATTATCTTCTTTCTTGTATATATTTATACCTATACACACACACACACACACACCCATATATATACATACATATATATGTATATATACATATATATAAATACCAATCCCTGATCTTCTTGGTACTGATTCTTGTATATAGTATACACACATTTATACACACACACACACACACACACACATATATATATATATATAAATACCAATCCCTGATCTTCTTGGTACTTGGTACTGATTCTTGTATATAGTATACACACACATACACACACACACACACACATATATATATATATATATATATATATATATATATATATACACACACAATCTTGCATATACATCTATACTGAATATACATATTTGTTGCATGTATATGTATACTGATTAATGACTAATTGTACTGATTTATGACTAATTTGTGACTATGACTAATAGATGACTGATTTATTCCTATTTGGTTGATTCTCTATCTTATTTTGTTACCACGACTTCATTATGTGCCTTGAGTTTGAAGCTGGTTATCATTAACACTTTTTATGACAATTTAGTTTTCTTATGATATGTTAAATTTATTGTTATGCATTTTTTTCCAACTTTTGTGTTTTTTTTCAAAAAGCGCGCTTATCGCGTTGCGCGTTGCGCTTATGCTCCAGGAGGCCTTTGCGCTTCAGTGCGCATATAACAACACTGGTGGAGAGAATAGATGGGAAAAGGTTGAAGCCTTAAAAAAAGAAGAAGAAAGGGAGAGATCGTCGAGACAGAAGAACAGATGGGGATTTGGCTGGAGGAAAAAAAGAAAGAAGAGAGAATATATATATATATATATATATATATATATATATATGAGAGAGAGAGAGAGAAGCGAAGATGAGATAATAATGATTGTAATTTAGGGTTTTGGTTTTGAGTAATAATATTTTACTCCTGTTTTTTCTTATGTTTTATGAAAAAGACCCAAATTTTTTATATATAAGAAAAGCCTATTTTTTAATTTTATAAAACATAAACCCATATCCCCGGAGTATCTCTTGTAGCCCCGCATATCCCCCATTTAAAAATAATTAGAAGGAAGGAAGCCATGTTCCTGTGTATCCCGTAAGTTCGCGTATCCCCCAATCCCCGAGTGTCTGGATACTTTGATATTTTAGGAGTATCGGTCCTTCATGGATCATGGTGGTTTTGTGTAATTTTCATTAGGATATGTTGGAGGCTCTTGTAGCCTTAAGTATGTGGGATAATTTTAATAGCTCAGTTGAAATTTAAGAATTTCCGTTCTCGTATTGAGTGCAAAAATATCATTTTCCTTCTTTGTGAGTGGCTTGCATCAACTTCGCATCCCAGGTGCCTCTTAAGTGATCATATTACTACCTTTGTGGTGGTACAAATTTTGGACAGACTCGGATCGACCAGATATCACAACAGCTGACTTTGGGGACTCTGGAACTTGAGGTTGAGGGTGATGACGATTCTTTATCCACATCAGATTATCAGCTTAGCAAGGAGGTCAGCTGATGCTTCTTTCACTTTGTTTCTTATCTTTTTTAGCTTTCATGGTGTTTACACTATTATGAGACATGGATTGTAGGAATCGGAACTGGTGGAACTTGAAAGGCGTGAAATTATTGGTACGAAGAAGAATTAAAATCTTATGCTCTTTGTCCGTTGGTATTTTTTAATTTCTTTACTTTTTAAACCTATTTACAGGTGAATTGCTAAAATTAAATCCAAACTTCAAGGCTCCCGCTGATTACAAACCTCTGCTAAAGGAAGCAAAAGTTTCAATTCCTGTGAGTCGATATTCTACTTTTTCTTTTATGTCTAATTTTTTATTACACTTAAAGCATGAATGCTAGACATTCACTTACTTTGGTTTTTGATGGAAAAGCATGTGCCTACCTGTCTGATATGTTTTTTTAAGTAGCTTAATGTTACTGTTATTATCATACATACCTCTGGAAGTGCTATATATGTATGCTATATATATGCACCGTTGAATATCAACACTAAATCCTATGCGAGAAAGCAAGTAAGAAGACTATGTGATCTTTAGTACTACTGGTTTACATTGATACATGATTGAAGATAAATTAATTTATATTATACGTAGTTATAGTTGAAGGTCCTTTGGTCTTGCAGCTGCAGTCTTCGATTATTTTCTTTTAGTTTAGTTATATAGGGTTGGAAAATGAGATTATCAATCAGATTGAGTAAAAGTTAATAGGAATTCCTATTAGCTTGCTTGCAAAGTAAGGGCTATGTTCTAGACTTAATTAGTTGATGAGGCTCACACTTCCGTCTTCAGATTGCTAGCCCAGAATTGTTTTCTCCTTTATTTTGGCAACTTCTCAACCTAACAAATCAGAAGAACTAGCAAAATGACGTGGATGCATTCTTATCATCTCTTGGAGCCGCGTTCTAGCTCCACCATCCACAACCAGACTCTGATGTCCACCCCGAAGCTATCTGGCTAAGGGGCTGTTTACTTTTTTTTCCATTAATACCTGAATGGATTAAGCTGTCTGGGTGGATTAATCTGTCTGATTTGAAAAAATATCCTGTTGTTTCTTTCTTTTCTGAATGAACTATCTGAATGACAAAAATGACCATTTTACCCCTCAATATGAATTAAGTCCTTTTTGATAAAGGACGGATTGAACATTTTAGTTTATATAATCAATTTAAATTATATGACATAATATTTATTTTAATTTATATTATAATATATATTCATAAATCATATTATAATTTTCAGGTATATTTAAATAATCAGACAATATTTTATAAATATATTAAGTTATATTTAAATATATATAGTTATATTAATTTTTTAATAGTCAATATAAAAAATCAATTTAAATAATATAACATAATATATATTTTAATTTATATTATAATATATATTCATAAATCATATTATAATTTTTGGATATATTTAAATAATCAGACAATATTTTTATAAATACATTAAGTTATATTTTAATATATATATATATATAGTTATATTAATTTTTTAATAATCAATATAAAAAATCAATTTATATAATATAACATAATATATATTTTAATTTATATTATAATATATATTCATAAATTATATTATAATTTTCAGATATATTTAAATAATTAGACAATAGTTTTATAAATATATTAAGTTATATTTTAATATATAATTATATTATTTTTTTAATAGTCAATATAAAAAAAATCAATTTATATAATATAACATAATATATATTTAAATTTATATTAAAATATATATTCATAAATGATATTATCATTTTTAGGTATCTGTAAATAGATAGACAATATTTTTATAAATATATTAAGTTATATTTTATTATATATAGGTATATTAATTTTTTTAATAGTCAATATAAAAAAAATTAATTTATATAATATAAAATAATATATATTTTAATTTATATTATAATATATTTATATTCATAAATCATATTATAATTTTCAGGTATATTTAAATAATCAGACAATATTTTTATAAATATATTAAGTTATATTTTATTATATATAGTTATATTAATTTTTTAATAGTCAATATAAAAATCAATTTATATAATATAAAATAATATATATTTTAATTTATATTATAATATACTTATATTCATAAATCATATTATAATTTTCAGGTATATTTAAATAATCAGACAATATTTTTATAAATATATTAAGTTATATTTTAATATATAGTTATATTAATTTTTTATCAATAAATAGCTTATATTTTATGAATTTTAAATGTATAATATTAATATATATTTTAAATTTATATTATATATACTTAATTATAATTAAGATTATATGATAATTTATATTATATATACTCAATTCTTTTATTATTAAAGAGGGTAATTTTGGTATATTGGGGAAGTATTTCTGTCTTAATGGTAAGGACACCCCAAAAGTTGCTTAATGAAAAAGACATTATTAAGATCATTAAGTAGAAAGTAAACAATAAAATATAGCTGATTGATTAAGCTGATTAAGCATTAAGCTGATTAAGTAAAAAGTAAACAGATCCTAACTGAGCTAAGAAGGATCTGTTTTCATCAAATTCAGAAGGCGAGGAAGCCAATCCACCACCAAATGGGTCCTATTGTTCCTCCCTTTTTCCAATCATCTCTTATGCTCTAGGGTTTGCATGTCTATATCAACAGTACATAATCATGGTCCTAAATATCATTAAAAGAATGAAACTTTATCTGATTGAAGGGGGAAAAAAGGAAGGAAATGGGAAGTTGTTACAGAGGCAATGTTGTAAAAAAAGCATCAACATTTTGGCTTGGTTACACTTGGTTTTGTTTTCTCAAATTGAGACGGTGAATACCTAGGAGCCGGTCTTGCTTTGTTTGACCTATATGACCTCCGTAAATTTTGCACATGTGAAGGCTGAGCGGGTCCAGAAGAGCAAGTGGTTGCATCATCTTCTGCATCATCCACCAAAGAGTCAGTCGGAGAGCGTATGATTGCATCCTCTTGTGCATCCTCCATCAAAGAGGGAGTAGGAAAGCAAGCGGCCTCTGTTGCATCCTCTTCTTTGGAGCAAGTGGTTGCATCATCTTCTGCATCCTCCACCAAAGAGGGAGTCGAAAAGGAAGCAACCTCTGCAGCATCCTCCACCAAAGAGGGAGCCGAAGAGCAAGCGACCTCTGCTGCATCCTCCACCAAAGAGGGAGCGTCGTCCAATGACAAACCTTGAAATGAACACCATGGGCATATCTCTATGTGAAATAGGAAAAGATGATTAAATGAGTTCAATACTAAAGCAAACCTTGAAGGAAATATATTAATAATTTCAAGCAAATGTGTACCTGCTCTTGGATAAGTTTATCCAGGTTCCGCCCAACATCATCCTTTGAGGAGAATACTTCTGAATGGGAGGATCAGAAAAATCTACTGGCTACTGCCAGTTTTGGCCTAATGGATGGTATCCTTTCATATACGAGTGCCTAAGATGTGAACGATATGTATAAGAAAATGCTCAAAATTGGATTGAAATTGAAAAGAGGGAGGGGAAGAGGAGATATATATACAAAGAGAACCTAGAATGCATATGAGTATTGTAATATTAGGTTGTTAAAACAAGAAAAAATAATCGAAGTTGGACCCTTAACATAAGTAAAGTGGACTAGGTTGAATATTGCATCATCGAGTTTGCAGCTTTGGTTAAAGCTGAATGTATTTCTTTTCAATGATCATGATGGTGAGGAGCTTTAGGTTTAGGTACAATGACCATAATGGTAAAGAACAAACTGTTCAGTTTACAGCTATCCATATTATTGAGACATGAAAGAATATTTTGCTATGTCAAGGAGATATTGTACATTGCCATTTTCATTTAAAAGATTCAAAATTATTTATGAAATATTATTATTTATTAATTATTATGCATGTGGTTTTTCATGACTAGAGTAAAATCAAGCACAATAGAAAGATAATTGAAAAGTTGGCCGGCAAAAACATACCTCCAAAACTGGAGCAGCCCCCTTGAACCAATGTTGATTCTTAAGCTTTTGCACCTTAACACCAAAATCTATGAGAGATTCGTAGATGTGATCAAATACAGCTTTTGCCCAATTGATCTCATCAAAAGCCTTTCAAATCTTCGACTAACCCCCAAAAAGAAATATGAGGTCTCTTTGGTTCGTTTGTGCATAACAATATTTCTTCAACAAAAAATAAGACAACAACCGTTTAAAATGCAATTTGCTGTCCTCATTATATTTTGCAAGATTTACTTAAGATCTCATGCTGAGATTTTTTTGCAAATGTTGTCCTTTCAACATGGGGTTTGATCAGTCTCGATATCTTTGATACCATGGACGTTTGCGACCTCAGCGGGGCAAAGAACTTAATGTAAAGATCAAAACATTTGGATAATCTTGAAATGAGAGGCGAAGAACTCTCTTTCGCATTTTCGACTTGTGACATTTCGTAAAAAACTGAGGTTTGCATAAGCAGTTTCTTTTCGATGGTCAAACTAATCAGCAAGCTTTTTCAGGTTTGATGCCAGCTTAGTGGACTGTCTACTCTCAAGCAGTTTTTGGTTGAGCCTAAAAAAATGTTTTTGTGGTCCCAATATTAAAAAAATCCGAGCATCAGATCTTAAGTAATCTTACAAAATAAGCCGATAGATAATGAGGACAGCAAGTTGCATTTTAAACAATTGATGTCTTTATTGAACAAATATTGTATGCACAAGCGACCCAAAGAGACCTCGTATTTCTTTTTGGGGGTTGTAGATTTGAAAGCTTTTGATGAGATCGACCGGGCAAAAGTTGTATTTGATCACTTATGTGAGTTTCAGATAGATCTTGATGTTAAGGTGCAGAAGCATGCGAATCAGCATTTGTTCAAGGGGGCTGCTCCAATTTTGGAGGTATGTTTTCCCAGTGATCTTGCTAAAGTGCTTGATCTTACTTTAGTCATGAAGAAACAAATGCATAAGTAATAAATTATTTTGAATCTTTTAAATGACAATGTATAATATCACATTGACATAGCAAAATAATTCTTCCATGTCTCAATAATATGGATAATTGTGAACTGAAGAGTTTGTACTTTACCATTATGGTTATTGTAAGAATTCTTGAATTACCTAAAGCTCCTCACCATCATGATCATTGAAAAAAAATACATTCAACTTTAACCAAAGTTGCAAACTCGATGTAGTATTCAACAAGTCTTGTTAAGGGTCCAACTTCGATTATTTTTTCTTGTGTTAACAAACTATTAGTACTCATATGCGTTCTAGGTTCTCTCTTGTATATATAACTCCGATGGTGCAGTAATCAACCTAGTCCACCTTACTTATGTTAAGGGTCCAACTTTGATTATTTTTCGTGTGTTAAAAACTTAAATCTTACAGTACTCATATGCATTCTAGGTTCCCTTTTGTACGTCTCTTTCTCGTTCCCCTCCCTCTTTTCAGTTCAGCTCTTGAGCATTTTTATACACATTATTCACATCTTAGGCACTTGTATATGAAAGGATACCATCAATTAGGCCAAGTCTTTTCTGATCCTCCCATCCAGAAGTTCGGTCCTCAAAGGAATGATGCTGGCCGGAATCTGGATAAACTTATTTAATTTAAGAGAAGGTTGACACTTGCTTAATAATATCAATATATTTCCTTCAAGGTTAGTATTAAATCCATTTAATCATTGTTTTCCCTTTCCAGATAGAGATATGCCCATGGTGTTCGGTTCAAGGTTTTTATGTACTGTTGATATAAGCATGTAAACCCCAGAGCATGAGAGATGACAATGAGGAACCCATTTGATATTGGGTTCTGTACCAATTGGCTTCTACGAAAGACCTTTTTTCAGGTGGTAGCTCAGCTGGCCCAGATAGCTCAAGGTGGACATCAGAGTCAGCCCCCAGTTGTGGATGGTGGAGCTAGTAGCCGGCTCCAAGAGGTGATGAGAATGCATCCACCTCGTTTTTCTGGTTCGTCTGATTCTTTAGGCTGGGAGAAGGGGCTCTTCCAGTTGGGAAGAACGTTTGATGTTGTAGCTTGTCTAGATGAGAGGAGGGTCCATATTGCTCAATACCTCCTCGATGAGGAGGCTGTTTATTGGTGGGAGGCTGTAGCGCCTAGAGGCCGTGCAACCATCTGGGCCGAGTTCAAGACCGCTATGGAGGCGGAGTATTATCCGTTGACTGTATGAGAACGCATGATTGTAGAGTTTTTCTCAGCTACGCATCACGTTGTGTCGATCCGTTGACTGTCTGAGAACGCAGGATTGTAGAGTTTTTCTCAACTACGCATCACGTTGTGTCGATATCCCAGGCTATAGTCGATTATAATTTGAAACAGATCCTCAATTTTCTATTACGCAATAGATTTAGCCTACAGTTCGCAGCAGAAACATTTCTGTTTAAATCACATGCGATGCGGCCTCCAGTTTGAAATAGATTCTCAATTTTAAAGTTTAGTTAACATCATTTATTGTGTTCAAGCAAACAGTCTTTTTCCGTGATAAAGAGTACTATCCTTATTAAACAAAGACCTAGTTAGTATACGATCATTTCAGGAACAATCATTTGTCTACTGGAAAAACACATGATCAGCATTAAGCTGTTATTTCCGGCACGACGGTCTACACTAAACGCTTGACTAGATGTGCGAGGCTAAACGATTACTGGCAACTTGAATCCTTCATATTTTTTTCTTTTGGTCTCAATCATACTTAATAAGTTTGTCATTTGCTCTATCTACCATATACATGTTTATTCAACATAAAAGAGCCATCATGGTGAATGAACAAATCCTTGCTACCGTCGTCCACTTTACGGTGCCCTTTTTGTGAAACCCTATTTTTCACTCTCTCTCTAGATAGAAACTCCTCAGTATCTAGAACTTTGTTGTGCGTGCTGCTTATCAGCTTTGCAAACCGAGAGCTCGGTTTAACAGATCCAATTGTACCTGAGTTCTCATATAAAATAGTACTCAACTCACCTCGATTTAGTAACACCAACAATGAATACAACTCAACTAGTACTCTCAACTCGCGTTCATTTATTTACACCAATAACGGAGCTCGCTCGGACCTAGTATTCATTCTTGCAACAATTGGGAATAATAGTAAATAATAGTAATACTAATAATATAATAACAATGTTTATAATAATAAATAATAGTAGTAATAAATAAAGATAATAATAATAATAATCATAATCATAATAATAATGATAATAATTGGAGAACAAAATCGGTAGATGATAATGTGATGTAAATGGTGTAGAAAATGACGGAATAATACGTAAAACCGAGGCGAAAGCTAGTCTCTCTCTCCGTAAGACGAAATTGCTCCGCATAGTACACACAGATCAATGACAAACGTCCACAAGATACAACGGTTTTCTATGAACACGAGACCTTGTACTAGGAATCGAATTCCTACTGAATACTCAGGACTTGAGTATGAATTTTATACTAGAATGAATGTATTTATTATCTTGGTTAATTCTGTGTGTTTAACCATCTTCTGCAGGGGCTATTTATAGCCTGCAAAGGACCTGTCCGAATCAATGCGACTTTGTGTCTGAACAGACACCTTGTGGTCTGGTGCAAAGGGTTGCATTGGTTCAAGCGAATCAAACCAGTGTGCTGAACAGAGCGAAGTGCAAAGTGCGCCTACGAAGCGCCCGTTGCGACAAGTGCGACGTGCACGTGCTCCGCCTCGGCCTCGGCCTCGGCCTCAGACTCGGACTCGGAAGGTGCAACATAGGATTCGAATTTTAGCCTTAATAACTAATTAAAGCCAAATAGGGTGCACCATAGTGGAGCACACTTGATTGCTCCTTTATGGTGGAAAGTCCTTTATAAATAGCTTATCACTTCCTTGTTTTTCCAATGTGGGATGAAATACCACACCACATTTCCATTTATAAAATGGCTTATCTTTGTGCATTAATTACTCATTCATTCCTTAATGAAATTGAACAAGTAAATACACCAAATTAATCTACACAAAATGTAGATTCCAAATATACCATTTAATGTCATCAATTACCATAAATATGGTATTTATTTAAGCTATTTTCCAACAGATAACAATATCTACTTGCAATTTACAAAGTTTGATTAAATAACGTGGTTTAACAATACATGTATTGGCTAAAAAAGTCACCATCTTCTGCTTTACAGACCTTGTCAATTTATAAACCCAATATCAGCACATTGAAAAGCTCAAAGGGTGTGCATCACTTTACTGTTTATCTTTTCCTCATATTTCTAGGAATTGTTGGCTTAGAAAGATGAGAAGTCAGGGCAAACGAGGTTTTCCAAATAATATACCATCATTAGAAAAGAATATATTAAAATTTTGACTGACTGAATTGAGGCAATGGAGTGGCAGGGTTCATTAATAATGTATTATGTAAATTCTTTTTTCATTGAAGTTTTTGTGATCATTATTATTTTTAACATGTTAGAAGGTACCAGTTTACTGTTGATTCACATAGAAAGGATGTAAACCATGGGAAAAACTCAAGAGACGAGAGACGGAGCCTAAATTTTAGTTTCTTAGTTTTCAGTTTTTTATTTCATTTAATTTTTCTTCGAGTTTTTTTCAGTTTTTTAGTTTGTTTTAATGATCTAGATATTTTAGTTTTTTTTGGAGTTTTATATTTTTTTGGTTTTTTCTATATTTTTAAATTTAGAATTTAGTCTTAGGAGACTGGTCTCGCGGTTGGAGCAATCTGTTAGGTCGTCCCACCGAAGACCTAACTCGTAAACTATTATCTCTTTTGCTGACCTGACCAATGCATGAAACATGGTTAACACCATGGCATGTGCACTTTGTTCCTCTAGTATGCTTGCTGGTTCAAGTTTTTTTTGTGGTTATCTTCAACGGTTTAGATTTTATTTTAATAAACGAACCGTGCAGATCTTTTATGTGAATAAGAAAGGACATAGTTCCTTATAGAGCCTGTTTTAAATCTGTCCATGCAGATAAAAGAGTATCCTGGGTACAATTTTATTGGTTTAGTATTTGGTCCCACAAATGATACTCAAAAGCGACTGGAAAAGGTATGTGCACTTCATTGGCCCCTCCGTGCAGCCCATGCTGTGTGGATCTACTCTTTACATATGCAACATAAACATTTTTCTTGCTATGTAAATCAGGAAACGGGAGCTAAAATACAAGTTTACGGCACAAAATCGGACATGAGAGTGAAGGTAGTGGAAACTGGCAAATGTTTATTTTGTTCTATATTACCAAGTCTTCATTATTAACTAGATAGCATAATTCTTGACTTTTTTCCCCTTATACCATGTTCAGGTTGAAATCATTCCCAGTGATGGAAAAGAAATAAATGATGCTTATGAAGATCTCTACGTGCATGTATCAGCCGACTCATTTGAAAAAGTTGATGCAGCTGTGGCTTTGATTGAACTTTTACTTACTCCAGTTTCGGTATGTTCTAAATTCGCAAAACAAAATTACAAATCAAATACGAGTATTTTTAGGATTATAAGAAACAACACTTGTCTTTCAAAATTACAAATATCGTATCTTGATGTTTGCAGTTTCTTCCGGGATTGCAATTTGTATACTAGAAACAAATATGAATTTGGTATTTGTAATTTTCAAAGATTGTTGGGGTGCTTTTGTAATTAGACTAAAGCTTGAGGGTATTCTTATAGTTAACCCTAATTGTGCTTCTGTTTACCTTAATATTGTTCCGGCTTTGTATTATTAGGTCCCTGTGTCATCTTCGACAATATCGACCTCGGTTTCTGATAATATTATGAACACTTATCAAAACAAACCTGGCCCCATCATATCCCCTTCACCTATAAATCAATCAACGCCGCCGCCGTATCCTCGACCTTTACCACCTCCTCAGGGACAATTACCACAATACCCTCAACCATGGTTTCCTCCAAATCCAACTCATACCTCAACATTACTCAGTAACACCGTCCAAGTCTCATCCTCGCCTTTTAATCCGACGACAACCATGTCTTCGTTATTCGGTCCCCGACCAATCATAGCCATGGGTTTTAGTCCCGTCTTGCAAAATCCTTCTGTTTCCCCCAACAGACCTCAAAATGCCATGCAGTCACCATACGTGCAACAAGCTTCCCCTTTGGGCCAAACTGGTGGACCGAGAAACACTCCTGGCTCATCCGCAGCTGGGCCTCCTTATAATGTAATTCCCGCCTTACCGTTATCAACTCCACCTATTGTTTCTTCCCATGGATATAATGCAATAGCTTCACAAAACACGGTAGTATCCCGAGCCCCACCGGTGAATGTCCCTAACATGATTGGGCCACCGTTTGGCCCGGCGTTGTCCGAATCTTCACATCAAACTATTCAACCCTCGTCAGTGGGGCCTGCACGGCCCGCTATGCCCCAAGCAATGCGTGTGCCTATCCCTTTCCCTCAATCTTCATCACCGAATTCTATTTTCGGCGGTCCACGTATTTTTGGTTCTGCAAATCCTATTCCGGCGTCATTTTCGAGACCTCAACAACCGAGTTTTAGCGATTTCACTTTTCAGCCGCATAACAACCCACGGAATGCGGATTCTCAGGTGTGGCCAATCAATCAGCCCACACATCAGAATGTAAGACCTCCACTTCGGGCCGGGCCACCATCTTTAGCACCTCAGCCTCCAATGCTGAGGTCCGCGATGGGTAATTCGAATCCTTTAGCTGTTCAGAGCTTCTCAAGGCTTCAGATTAATCAACCAGGTACTCAGACTCCGACAAACTTTGCTGGAAATTTGACGGGCCCTATTCCGTCAAGACATCTGATAATGCCCACTGGCCCACATATGCAACCGAGGAATATTGTTCCTACTCAACATATAAATAACCCATCAGGCGCTTTTTCTACGAGACCAGGTCCTCTGATGCAAATTCCGGAAAATCACCTCCGCCCACAGCAAAGGTTTTTGAGTCCACATCAGGGTTTCGGGAATTATCCTGGACGGCCTTTTTCTAGCCCTTCCGGTGGTCCGCAAGTATACGATCCTTTCTCTCCTACTTCGGTGCCTTTTAACAGTCAGATGGGCGGTACAACCAGAGTACACGGTGAGAGTGATCCAGAGTACGAGGACCTGATGGCATCTGTTGGAGTTCAATGAGTTTAGAATACAAATGAGTTCAATGTTGTTGTTTGAAATGGATTTGTTTTGTCTACAAATGATTATAATGGATTATGTTGAGATGTTTTATAATACTATGAAATTGGTTTCTGTAACTGCTGGTTTTGTATTGTTAAGCGTGAAGGCCGGGAAAGAGTATGCTGCTTCAGAAAAGTATTGGAATACCTTTTCTACATTCCTAGACTCCTGTCCTGGTGTTTGAGCTCATGTAAGCTGGGTTGCTGTGCTACCTATCCGGGCTCGGATCCATTTCATAACCGTTCTGTAATTAAACCATGCTTAAATATTATTATGAGTACAATAGCGTTCATATGCTTGGTGAAACGTAAAATGAGTATTTTTTTTATTTCATGTAATACAAGTATTTACACAAAAATCGAGCGATATGAGTATTGAAGTATATTTCGACAAGGCTTATACGTGGGAGAGTTCAAACATGTTGCTTTCTGATATGTTTGAATTGATGGGAGTTTTTTATTTTTTTTTTTTTTTTTTTAAAGGGCGTCTTGGTTATGAAGTTGAGACAAATTATAAGTGGGCATTAAATAAAAAAAATTATTTATTCGGGTTTTTTAAATCACAAATGTTCCACTGCCGTAGCCATATTTGACAAATTACAATTATCGAAGGGTATGTGTAAAATTAAAAACAAACTTCAACTCAACCTTTAATTAATATACTTCAAAGGAGTATTTGATTTTTACACTTGAAAGAATTAGATTGTTTTGAGATTAGACTAGTTTTTGTAATTTAGTAATATATATGGATTTATTTAAATCAGAACCAATTCCGATTCTGCATATTTAGTACGGATTTATTGTGCACATAGTATTTTGTGCACATAATAAATGTGTGCGGTGAATCCAAAAAATAGATATACATTACAACATATTATGCGTGCAATGAATTCATACCAAAATATACATTGGACTCACCTTCCCGTTTCAAGAACTCATTTTCATTTGAATAAATACTCGATAAATTAATCATCTCGACTAAATAATTTTTTCTCGAGTCCACGACAAAAAATATAGTATAGTGTTAAAATTACCTCGATTATTCCATAATCTCGAACAATTCATACTTTTCTGTGGCCCCGGCTTTATTAATTTATATAGGTTTAACTGTACATAACAGAGCAAGAAAGTTTTTATCCGTAGTAATATGTACAAACAAGAAGATCCTGAACCCACAATTCCATACATATGTTCAAACAGAAGGACCAGATCTGAGCACCCTTTCTAGTCTCTCAGCCTTCAAGTAATCGTTCTCTGTGAGAGGGCCAGCAGGAAAAGGAGTAATTTCAACAATCAGATGTGGTGTTGGGAGCTCATCAAATAAAGCGCGCACGTTGTTACAGCAGACGCTTTCTCCGTGAGCATTTTCCCTTCGAATTTGACAGCCCTGTAGAAGGGAAGAGATCACTACAAGGCAATAATCTAGTTCTCAAACCAACAAATGTTTTGGAGGATGTAGAATGCAAGAAAAAAACAGAACGAGTTGGGCAAATTAAGGGAACGATTGCACAAAATAAGAAATTTTAGAGGAAGCGATTTCTTTCGTCATGTTCCACAATGTAAATGTTGATTTTACAATATCAATCATGTAATGAGACACGTGAATATAACAATTATCTCAAACTCATCGGTGTCGCAATATTTTCAATGCAAGTGCAGAAATTTATAATGATGACGGTTTTGGTATTTCATCCCATTTCACCATCGTATGAAGGTTGCGACGAGGAGGATAGTGCTGTTAACGAGTCGGACCAAGTCGGGAATTGCTATACCAGGGCTGGCTCGGTAGAGTCTAGAGTCGAGTATCAGACCAGCCAGTTACGGAATCGGGTAGCAAGTCAGGACCGAGACAGGTTCATTAAAGAATCGGACGGACCATCGAGAGCAGGGTCGCACTAGAGAAGAGACCATTCCGTGCAAAACTTTGCTACTTTGCTTTTTTAGACCACTCATTGACACACTAATCTTCATGCCACCAGTCTTAATATAGTTAGGATTTATGGTGCAGTTGATGATTTAGGATTTATGGTGCAGTTGATGATGATGGTGAGGAGGCAATTTATTGTGTATATTAGAAGTTGGTTGTTTTTGCAACTAGAATTAAGTTCTAATAAATCGAAAATTGTATAAGTGTACTCCCGGCCTTTTACATGCTAATTAAATTCGAAGCATGGGTCGTGACATGTAAAACACTAAACTAAATTTCCATTTCAACCAAAAATTGGAAGTGTTTTGCAAAAGAATCCTTAAAGAAAGTTGAAAGTGATTAGTGAATTGGGACTACCTTGTGCGACGTGGCATCTCTAAACTGATCATCATCCGACAACAAGGACGCCACGGCTTTAAGCAGGCGCCTTCCCTCGGATGTAGAGGGCACTCTGTAGTTGCGCCTTAGGGTACCCTTTGTTGTAGGATGCCATTTGCTCACTAAATTTCTCTTGTCAGCTGCCTCTTTTTCTAAATAAGAAATGATACTATTTGGAGTCACTTATTCGATTGCAACATTATAAGCTTACAGCTCTCAAATTCTGAGTCAGCTCCAGATTTCATCAAATCACATCACAGTATATCAATGTTTATAGTAAGTTGAGACTTGGAGAGTATAAAAACCATAATAAATTCTGCAAACACAGAAAAGTTAGGGCGAAGAAAAAGAAGAAGAATATAAGGGGCGTATATCTGACCGACGCAAGAACATATAAGGGCCTAAGGCAGCCCCATACCTGCTACATATCATCAGAGCTTTAATCTCCCCTTAATCTCCCCATACAGAGAGAGAGAAAGAGAGAGAAAACATAAACAAACAAGCAACAACGACGACATCTAAGACTTAGTCCCAAAATGATTTGAGGTCGGCTAACATGAATCAAACTTTGAAACGTCAATGATCGTTACTTAAATAACATAAACAAAGAAGATTTATCCAAAATGAATTTGTAGAAGGACCGCAAACCTGATTTGCTTAACTCATCAAACCACTTAAAGAACACCGAATCGTCAGCTCCACTCCCCAAATCTACCCAAAAAAAAAAAAAAAGATCAGGTGAAAGCCCTTCCTTTCACAAAAAATCAAGTTATACCTTTAAGGCAATCAACCAGAAAAAATAGCGATAAAAATGTACAAGTACCCGAAACAAGCGGATTAGTAGGAGATCCAGCCAACCCAGCTTTCAACAGAGCATAAAAAACGCAAAGGCGGCCCGCCCACAAAACCACGGGTGTCTCAAGCAAAGTCGCATTTGGTGGTGGTGTTGCGTTTCTGTTATTACCATTGCCATCGATCGAGGAGCTCCTTGATTTCTGCCCCAGATAAAATTGCCTATCGAGAAGAGGGAAGAATAGGGTTTTGGGGGAACGAAGAGCGCATTTTTCTTTCCGGTTCTTGAAAGTATAGTAGCAGTGGCAATGACACGGCGTTGTTAAGACGGCTGAGGAGGCCGCAGTGGCGGATATGGTTTGCAGAAGCATTTACGTGGAGAAGGAAATTGGGAGAGGATATTGACGATGAGTTTGGAGTTATCGTTTTCAGCTGTGACGCCAGACGACGCCGGTTCAACAACTTTTGAACTTACTTTTGTCTTTGATATTAATTGATAAAATAATTTAGGTAATGTTAGAGACCATAATCTGTTCGAGTTAAATTATCAAACCTCGCAAATCGTTCGTGTCGTGTATTTTCATGTTATGTATTTTCGTATTTTGTGTATCAAAGTTCCAACACGACAAGAAATGAATTCGTGTCGTGTATCACGCAAATTCGTATCTTTTCGTGTCGTATTTTCAAATAAATATTAAAATATTATAAAAAATAACAATTTTAATATTTTAATGTTATTTTTATAGGTGTTAGTAGACGAAACGAATGACAATGAAAACACGAATATTTACACGAAATTTATGAAAGTTCACATTATATTTTCGAATTTTAAAGTTTAGTACAAACATAATTCATAAAATGTATGTTTTTATAAAATTAAATATAAAATTTTAAATTATGTTATAAAATATTATATATATATATATATATATTTATTTCGTGTACCTCGTGTACCCAAAGGGTAAACACAAAACCGACACTAAGTCTCGGTCGTGTACTTTTGTGTTCATGTATTTTCGTGTCGTATACTCAAAATATAAACACAAACACAACGAGGTACAAGACCAACAACAGAAATCACATCAAACTATCGAAGGAAGACTCATTGGAACATTTAATCGAACATTAAATGTTCCCGGTTCTTCAAGAACCCAAGAATCAACAACCGGGTGAACAAATCGGGATTATGGACACACAATCCATAGAACACGATCAATAACAATACATACTAACAACTGATCTATCAAAACCGGATTAGAAACGAGATCAAGAACAAAGTCTCCAAAAAGGTCAACTCAAGAAAAACCAAGAATTTACCTCGATCCGACGAAGAACAATGGATTAGATGATGTTATAATCACCTAGGAATCTCCACAACACCTTGGATGGAGCAAAAATCGTCAAGAAGTCTAAACCCTAGTCGCCCTCGTCTCAAACCCGCGGAGAGAAGAAGAAATGAAGAGAGAATGAGAATTCACGACTGCTGTCCAGTATATATACCGGACAGTTTAGGTTGCGCTAATCATCCGGATTAGCGTGCTATCGAAGCACGTTCTGCCCCAAGCACACAGTGGGCGCTATCTTCAAGCCTTAGTGCGCACTAACGAATCCTCTATCCCAATCCAGTAGCTTCTGGACTGCCCCGCACCCATCAGTTAGCGTGCGCTATCTCACCGTAGCGTGCATTACTGATGCACCCTAGCGCGCGCTATCCAACTACATAGCATGCGCTATCGACTTCCTAGCCCAAGGCAGTAGCTTCTGCATCGATTTTGCACCTCTAGTTAGCTTGTGCTAACGGAGCCTTAACGTGCGCTAGCGACGCCCTGGTACACGCTACCCATGCACGTCGTTTTTTTGAACTTTAGTCGACGACATTTCACAAAGTTGTCGGCTTAAGTCTAATTTTTAATAAAATAAAAAAATAGTTTTAGCCGACAATTGTTGTAAACATTGTCGGCTGAAATATTTTTTTAATTAAAAAAATATGTTTTAGCTGACAATTTGTGTAAATATGGTTGGCTAAAGTCCTTTATTAATAAAAACTCATATTTTGTTTTACCAAAATCGGTTTCTGAATATACACCATCATCAACCAAACACCAATAAACAACATTAGTAATACACAACTCCAATGGCATATTGAGGAATGATACATCAACACCACACCATCCACACCCAACCAACACATGTTTTGCACTACTTTACAGGTAATACAACTTTATATAATATTTTAATAATATTATAATAAAATATTTATAAAACAGGTGTACAACATCTACAAAGCAGAGTGTTGACGGAGTGTTGATGGTTGGGGTGTTGATATTTCATTTCTATTGAATATTTAGCTTGTTCACGACTAATTTGATTTTGACGATTATTTTATGTATCCTCAAGCTAAAAACTATAAAATTCTTAATAATATAAAGTTTTTCATTATCTTAAATTACCAGTTTCTTAGTTATTATTGTAAGACTTTCTGACAAGAAAATGGCGGTTGTCAAAGGTCCGCCGACCACCGGTGTTGGCCCGCCAGAAAGTAGACCGACGGCTTGGTGTAAATAAAAAAAATGTATCTGGTCACCGGAAAGTTGGCTGGCGTCATGGCATTTTAACAGTGGCCCTCCAAAAAGTAGGCCGGTGGCCTGGTGCAAAAAAAAAATGTGGCGGGTCGTTGGAGGTCTGCCGAAAAGCAGGCTACATGTTAAGGAAAAAAAAAAGAAAAAAAAATTGGCTGGCCGCCGAAGTCTGTTGACAACCGGCGGCGGTCATGCCGAAAAACTAGTCGGCCGAAGGTCCGTCGAAGATCCCGTAAAAAAAATTGAAAAAATAATTATCCTTTTAACTTAATCTAATTTAATATTCTAAAAGTATGTTTTAAAATTTATTGTTATTGAATATTTGTTGATATTATTATTAAATATTATCAAAATTCAACACAAAAGAAGGGAAAAAAAGGGAGTACAACAATAATCATTTCAAGTGCACACTACACTACCACAAAAAAACACCATTGTTTTTTATATTATAGATATAGATATTTGTTTTTTTCCTTTAAATTTTCAATTTAAAAATAGAATAAAATAAAATTTGATTCTTCAGTCGATATTTGACATGCCAATCATCAAACATAAATGTGTCCCCAAAAAAGAAAACGACACTTGATAGCAATGGGAAAAAACTATTTTAAGCATATGAAAGAATAAAATCTCTATCTCAATAACAAACAAATAATTATTTTCATAATAAACATAAACTCAACCATACATAGGTGAATATGTAAGCAGAGAGTATTCAACATCCAAGATCAAATCTGAATGGAAAATAGGTGGCCTCTCCTTGAAATTAAAAGATCTCAGGGAAAAAGTCTAAAGTAAAATAATCAATGGGCGATTATGTAATTTAAAGATAAGTACCTGCAAAACAGAGACATGAAAACATCAAATGGAATCATATCTAGTATACAATACAACCAAAAACTTCTTATTTCACGTTATCCAACAAATCGGTCGTTACTTAAGATGGACGCTGACTAAATAACGAATACGAAATTGAGACAATAGGTCAATTATAGTTCACTCTGTAATAGGCTAGTGCCCATTACCTGAGGCAGGCAGACTAGAAAATCTCACAAATAAACTGACTGCACATAAAGCATTAGGAATAAGGAGGAGTGTAAGATAGAGGATAAAATTAAGCAACACAGATTCTTGGTTATTTGTGCTTTCTGAAAGAAAACTCTGCATTCACAATTATACTCTCACTTATAAGTACATGGCGCGAGAACCTCACTTGGGTCAGGAATCGGTACTTGTATAAATGAGTGATCCTTCACTCCACTACAAGAGATCTAAAAATAAACATCATAACAAACAAACTGACGACTGTTAAAACAACATTCAAATATTAAACCAAGAAAGCTAAATGAAGAACAGACCCTTAAAGGAATACTTATCCCCATACTCATATGGCAACACTATTTCTTTTTATTTTTGCCACAAAAACTCTCGGACTGAAATGTTTTCTTCACCACCTAACTTTTGCACTCGTGACTATCAATTCCTAATGAATCCATTCTCTTGTTTTTATAAGAAAAAAATGAAATTTGATTTAATGTAATCTTTTAACTTCTGGTCGGTAAGTCTATCATCAAAGTCAAGATTTCCATACAAATATTTTCTTCACAGACATATTCAGTTACAGATCATCCTTGGTCTTGGCAACACACACATAGAGACAGGCCCGCCTATCTCATTCACGAGGAGACCTTTGAATAATCTTACCATTGACAAGCAACTTTCTGGCAAACGCCAAATAAAATCGATATATACCAATCGAAGAAACTAATGAAATCTTCTTCCAGAAGAAACATCCTTCTCCTTCTGCCCAACGACTTTAAGAAATACAGGAGTGAATATAAATCTAACCTCTGATATTACGCAGATCAAATTAGCCTGCACTGTGATTTGCGAATTGAATCCCTTCCCCTTTTGATGGCTGAGGACAAGAACATCATTATCAGAATCACCAGGACCACCACATTAAAAAAATCATGTCTAGAGAAAAACAGAAAAAAGCATCATAGGAAAGGAGATACATTGAATATGTAGCTTGCACGATTATTAGAACTACCACATTAATTTATTTATTTTTCCATGTCCAGAGTAAAACAGGAGCACATAGGAAAGGAGCATAATCCTTGTGCAGGCAAGCAGACAATAAAGGAGAATTAAGCTCAAGCTGAAATTTGAGTGAAACAATCGCCCATTGAGTCGGATTATATATAGAGAAAGGTATACCTTAAAAAACGCTATGATAAAAATGTGGGAATGAATTGGCCTGAATACCATGTCTTTGTTACAGTCAAGGAAACAAAGACTTCAGTATCAGCAACACTTACTTTTGCTTCTGATTACTTTGAGAACCACCAAAGATTGCAGGTATTGACTATTCTCACACTGTATAGTAAATGAAGCAGAGGTTCAAGTGCCCACCCAAAAGCAGGACATGTTTTTTTTTTCTTTTTTTTTTTTTGCATTTTTTTCATCTAGGTCAATGAATGAAGGAAAACTTAAGCATATTATATGTCCGCTACAGGTTCTCAATAATCATGGAATTCCACATTTAGATGACTCACAATCACCTATCCAGTTTGCACATAAAACGTCAAAAGTTATGTCTGGAATTTGAGTTCCATAAAGTTGGAAAAAAAACTTAACAGATAGAATCTCACTCTTTAAAAACCAAAGCCATCATCATAAGTTAAGGCATGATATATGCTAAATCCTCACACTAGTGCATCAAACATAAACGATCATATACCTGCCAAGAAAACAAGTGAGAAAAATGCAGCAACATCTAGTCTTGTTCGTTCAAATTTAATATACCTCTGTGTTCTCAGGCAGATTTTCCATTCAGTACGACACTGCTCTCAATATAAGGAATAAATTCCAATACATCCGGATAGTCAAATATGTGAAGATGCTTCGAGTCTTGGGTGGCAAGATAAAAAAGACATAGATCATAATGCGTGCCTTCAAACAGTAATACATCTTTTGTCCAAAAGCCTAATGGCCTCACAGCACCAGAAACACGATAAATGGATACCCTAATTCAACAACAACATCTAAGACTTAGTCCCAAAATAATTTGGGGTCGGCTAACATGAATCAAACTTTGAAACCGTCAATGATCGTTAGATAAATAACATAAAAGGAAAAAAAGAGGGAAAAAAGTAGAGAAAAAAGCAAATAAAAAGAGAATGAATGTTAAAAAAAAATGAAAAATCCTGAAAAATAAATTAAAAGATAACATGAAATAAAAGAAAATAGGAACAAAATACAAATAAAAAAAAATCAGATTCCATCCACCATCCGTATTCCTTCACGCCACATTTGCCTCTCCATCGCCATACTTTTTCCAATTCCAAGAAACCGCATATCATTTTCAATCAATGTTTGAAAAGGCGAAGACGTAAGGCTAGGCGTTGGCCAGACGAAAAGTGAGGCGTAAGCACCACGTGCATTTTTTTTTTTATATAGAACAAGACCTGAATAGAAATCCCTTGAACAAATAAGGTTCAAATAAGTAATCATCCAAGTTAAACAACATAGATAAAGTCTAATAACATAAGTTCAACAATAAAAAACATAAAAGTAGAAAAATAAAACAGCAACCCTGAAAAATAAAACATAAAAGCTTTTTTTTCCCTTTCATTTCTCAAATTAATTGGTGGTGTTTTATTTTAAATTAAAATGACATCTACAGCCTTTTTTATATTAAAAGGATTTATTTGGAAATATAATTTATCCCCTCATCATCTTGTTTTTTTGGCCGCCCACATACACCTCATACTGTCTTCCTTAACCCTCAAGACACCAAACCAGCACCCTCTTCGTCTTTTTCTTCTTCTTTATCTCGCCGCCACCACCATCATTCTTCAAAAACAGCAACCCTGCACTCTTTCTCTCCCTCCCCTCTTTTTTAATATGATTTTTATGTTTATCCATCTAATTTTTTCTTTTGAATGTTGAACTATTTAATAACGATACACAAAAGCTTAAGCTTCTGGCATAAAGCGCAAAAAGCGTACGCTGCGCGCAAAAAGCGTAAGCTCTGAAAAAAAAGCGTGCGCCTAATATGCTCCTCGTATAGCTATGCACGCCCTGAGGCATTTTTTCACAAAGGCGCCCCAATGCGAGCCTTGAAGCTAGCTCTGCACCGCTTTTTTAAACATTGTTTTCAATCATCTTTATCCAAGTTTTCTTGGGTCTTCCTCTACCTTTCACAATATTACTTGTTCCCCAACTTTCTAGCCTCCTCACTGGGGCATCAACAGGTCTTCTTTTCACATGACCAAACCATCGTAATCGATTCTCCATCATCTTGTCTTCTATAGACGCAACTCTTACCTTCTCTCTAATCACCTCATTTCTGAGCCGATCCTTTTTCGTATGACCACACATCCATCGTAGCATACGCATCTCCGCCACATTCATCCTTTGAACGTGACACTGTTTTACAGCCCAACACTCGGTGCCATATAACAGTGCAGACCTAATTGCCGTGCGGTAAAATTTACCCTTTAATCTTTGAGGCATGTCAGGATCACATAAAACCCCTGTGGCACTCTTCCACTTCAACCACCCCGCCGTTATTCTGTGAGCCACATCACCATCTACCTCTCCATCCTTTTGGATAATAGACCCAAGATACCGAAAGAAAGTGGATCCATGAACAACTTTTCCATCAAATGTGATCATCTCCGCCTCTCTATCATTGTTTTCGCTAAACCTACACTCCATATATTCAGTCTTACTTCTTCTCAGCCTAAAGCCTCGAGCTTCCAAAGTCTCTCTCCAAATTTCCAATTTCTGTTGCACTCCAACCTTCGTTTCATCAATCAACACAATATCATCTGCGAACATCATACACCACGGAACGTCATTTTGAATTTCTCTTGTCAATTCGTCCATGACTATGGCAAAGAGAAAAGGGCTAAGAGCAGATCCTTGATGCACCCCAATCGTAATAGGGAATTCTTCTGTCCTCCCAACATTAATACGTACACTTGTACTAGCTCCCTCATACATGTCCTTTATAATGTCAATATATTTCCGCGATACACCTTCTTTGCTAAGGCCCACCAAAGTACTTCCCTTGGTACTTTATCATATGCCTTCTCTAAATCAATAAAAACTATATGTAGATCTTTCTTTTTATCTAGATAATGTTCCATCAACTGCCGGATAAGATAAATTGCTTCCATGGTCGATCTTCCAAGCATAAATCCAAACTGATTTTCTGTTATCTTCACACATTTCCTGATTCTTTGTGTAATCACTCGTTCCCAAAACTTCATGGTATGACTCATTAGTTTAATTCCGCGATAATTAGAACAATCTTGAACATCACCTTTGTTCTTACACAAAGGGACAAGAATATTTTTCCTCCATGCTGATGGCATCTTATTGCTTCTCCAAATCTTATTGAAAAGCATAACTTCCCATTCGATCCCTCTCTTCCCCAAACACCTCCAAACTTCAATAGGTATACCATCTGGTCCTTCTGCTTTCCTTGACCCCATCTTCTTCAATGCCGTTGTCACTTCACCCTTTTGAATTCTCCTCTTAAACTCTCGGTTAACCATACTTGAGGGGATGTTTAAATTCCCAATATCATGTTCTTGATGGCAATTGAATATGATATCAAAGTATGACCTCCATCTCTCTTTTATCTCTTTATCTTGAACCAAAATTTTTTGTCAGTATCTTTTACACATTTAACTTTTCCAATATCTCGCGTCTTCTTCTCTCTCATTCGAGCAAGTTTATAGATATCTTTTTCCCCTTCTTTTGTATCTAATCTTGCATATAATTCTTGATTGACCTTTGATCGGGCATTTCGCACTGCCTTTTTAGCTTCTGTTCGAGCTTTCTTGTACTTCTCATAATTCTCATCGCTCGAGCATTTACCCAGTACCTTATAACATTCACGTTTGGTCTTTATCGCTTGTTTAACTTCATCATTCCACCAAGATGTGTCCTTACTTGATGGTCTGTTTCCTTTAGATTCTCCTAGGACTTCTTTTGCAACTTCCTTTATGTTATCCTCCAACAAGTTCCACATCGAATCTATATCCAACTCCGTGCAATCAGACCAAATACCACTATCAGCAATCTTAGCCACAAAAGTATGTCGACTCTCCCCTTAGAGCTTCCACCACTTAATTCGAGGGTCAACTTGTGGTCTTCTCTTTCTTAAGTGCCTCTTACCTCGAAAGTCAAGCACCACAACCCTATGCTGCGTTGCAGCACTCTCACCGGGTATCACCTTACAATTAGTAAAACTTTTCCTCCAAACATTCCTTACTAAAAAGAAATCAATCTGACTTGCATTACCTCCGTTTCTATATGTCACCAAATAAGAGTCCCTTTTCTCGAACCAAGTGTTCATAATACCCAAGTCATGAGCTAATGCGAAATCCAATATACCATTTCCTGCTTCATTCCTAACCCCAAAACCAAAGCCACCGTGAATGCTCTCAAAGCCATCTCTGCTAACACCGACATGCCCATTGAAGTCACCACCAATGATCAATTTCGCACCATAGGAATTCGTTCGACAACCTCTTCCAAATCTTCGCAAAATTCTTGTTTGGTCGATGCATCCAATCCTACTTGTGGTGCATAAGCACTTATGATAGTCAGAAACTCATCCCCTATCACAAGCTTAATATTCATTATTCTATCACTCTTTCTTGACACTTCCACCACATCATCAATGATTTCTTTATCAATGACGATACCCACTCCATTTCTACTTCTATCCTTTTCAGAGTACCAAAGCTTGTAACCCCAAGGAGCTAACACTCTTGCCTTTTCGCCAACTCACTTAGTCTCTTGTAGACACATTATGTGAATCCTCCTCCTTTTCATAACCTCCCCCACTTCTGCTGATCTCCCCTAATTCATGACTCAATATTTCTTACCCATAAATCAAAAGATTTTTCACCTTTTCCGTAATACGGGTAAACAATGGCAGTGAACGACCCGTCCCACTCAAGAAGATGCATGGTATATGGCCCCATACGCTTACCGGATTTCCGGAAAACCAAAGGAACAAAACTTGTGATTACCAAAATCAAATGAAATGATTTCCTCCCCGTTTTTGAAACTGCAACACAGTAAAATACCCCATTTACGGAAGCCCCAAATCCCGACGTTAACATAACAAGAGGGTAGGGTATTTCTTTCCAAGAATAAGACAAGTACGGCACCCTACAACTATACGAGCGACATCCCTCTTCAAGTTAGGCCAATAAAACCTATCCTCCACAATAGCAATGGTTTTATCCCGACCAAAATGACCAGCTAACCCCCCCGCGTGCAACTCTCTCACGAGATAATCCCTCAAAGACGTACTAGGGATAAATAAGCGGACCCCTCGAAACAAGTACCCATCATGAATACATACTCTCTCGAAGGTGGGGAATTAAGATCCTGACAACTAGCGTATATCTCACCAAAATCTGGACATAATAGGTAATCCTGGATCATATGTGCAAATCCTACTACCTCTACACTCAAAGTGTTGAGGAGAATGGATACCCTACCAAGTGCATCAGCGACTTTGTTCTCGCTGCCTTTGCAATGCCTAAGCACAAAGGTCTACTCCTAAACAAACTCAAACCACTTAGCATGTCGATGGTTAAGCTTTTTCTGGGCGTTAACATACTGTAACGCCTGGTAATCGGAGTAAAGTACAAACTCCTTGGGCAACAAATCATGTCGCCAATACCTAAGTGCCTGAACTACAGTATAAAACTCCCTCTCATAGGTGGTATATCTCCTCTTGGCCTCATTAAGGTTTTTGCTGAAGAAAGCTATAGGATGGCCCTCCTGACTTAATACTCCACCTATACCTACACCAGAAGCATCACATGCTACCTCAAAAACCTTGCCAAAATATGGTAGAGCATGTGTCAGCTTGTCCTTCACCTCGGTAAAGGCTCTCGCAGCTGACTTAGACCAAACAAACTCCCCTTTCTCCATACTATCAGTAATGGGAGCCATAATGGTACTAAAGCCTCTGGTAAACCTCCTATAGAAGGTAGCTAATCTATGGAAAGTACGCACCTCATGGATGTTAGAAGGTTCGGGCCACTCTCGAATAGCCTTCACCTTCTCCGGGTCAGCAGAGACTTCATCCTTGGAGACAACAAATCCAAGGAATATCACAAAGTCACGCACTAAAGAGCACTCCTTCAGATTCACATACAACTTCTCATGTAAGAGAGTTCCCAAAACCTGACGCAAGTGAGACAAGTGCTCCTCACGCGTGGAGCTATAGATGAGTATGTCATCAAAATAAACGACAACAAACCTGCCAATAAACGACGGAGCACCTGGTTCATGACCCGCATGAACGTGCTCGGGGCGTTGGATAGCCCAAATGGTAGGACTAACCACTCATAAAGTCCATCTGCTGTTTTAAAGGCAGTTTTCCACTCATCTCCCTCCCGGATACGAATCTGATGGTATCCACTCCGTAAGTCAATCTTCGTGAAATACTGAGCTCCAACGATCATGTCTAGCATGTCGTCAAGTCTAGGGATGGGACTCCTGTTCCATCAAGTGATTTTACGCAAACTGAAACCTATACTTGACGGTGATTTTGTTGATAGCTCGACTATCACAACACATCCTCAAGCTGCCATCAGCCTTTGATGTGAACAAGGCTGGTACAGCACTTACTCAACAACTCACAACTTGTCGCCTCATCTCTATCTGCTCCGTCGGATTCATCCTATAGTGCGGCAGGTTAGGTAATGAAGATCCAAGGACTAAGTTCATAACGTGCTGGATATGTCTAAGAGGTGGCAATCCCTGAGGTAGCTCATTGGGCATAACATCTGCAAACTCATCAAGAACCTGCTGAACATCCCTAGGAAGCTCACTACCCCCCTTTATGGGTGCCTCTCTCACCTCTCTAGCAACTAGCATATACACAACCTTAGACTCTAAGGCGCATCTCTCAAACTCACTTTTCTTCAAAATATGAAGAGATTTAGTTAGTTGCGTAGGTACGCTTTTTGCCTTCGCCTCACTACTGGGAATCTCACGGGGCCTACTAGGATGCAAAGTGACCTTCTGCCCGTTATGCATAAACACATAAGTGTTCTGTCTCCAATAGTGAGGCACAATGCGGTCATATAACCAAGGACGCCCTAGGAGAATATGAGCAACGTCCATGGGAAGGACATCACACCATACACTCTCCTCGTAATCCTCGAGGTGGATCGATACAAGACATCTGTGAGTCACGGGAATAGATGTCTTGTCGACCCAAGCGACACTATAAGGGTGTGGATGTGGTTCAGCCTTCAGCTTCAATCGCGCAACCGCGATCTCGGCAACCACATTCAGACAACTGGCCCCATCAATGATGACCTTAGACGATACTCCCCCAACTCGACTGTAGATACGGAAGATAGAGGTCCTTCTCCAATCATCCTCTCTCACGTGAGTATACATGCATCGCATGACACTCAACTGTCGACCAACAATATGCAGGCTCCGCTCAGCCTCGTCGTCCAACGGGTCATGTGGACTATACATCTCATCACCTGCTAGGATGTCGTTCTCTAGCTCTCCCCCGCAACTCCCTCAATAAGGTTCACAGTCTTCCCCTTCTTCGGGCACTCAAATGACCTATGCCCTGGCTCATGACAGTAAACGCACTTAAGGGAGGAGTTACCTACGCTCTGTCTAGTGGGGGTACTCACACTGTTACTAGCTCTAGAAGTCCCTCGAGATGCAGAAACTGTCCGATTCTGGGGTGCAGCAAGACTCACTGGCTGACTCGAATACGAAGAACTTATACGCTGGGAGCTGTCCTTCAACCGATACTCATGCTCTAGTGCGACCTGAAAAATGTCCTCTAAGCTCATCATCTGATTAATGAGAACGTGTTGCCTAACATCCGGTTGTAAACCCTAGTGAAACTTAACAAGAGTCATGCGATCCTCATTAAGTTCACATCTCTGGACCAACTCTCTAAATTTGCTGATATACTCAGCGAGAGACATGGTCCCCTGGGTGAGGTCAACATACTCCTCCATCAATCTATCGGTATGCCCCTTAGGTAGGTAGTAAGCCCAGTGTCTAATAGGCGGCTGTCTCAACCGCTCTACATCTCTCTCGACACTATTCCAGAAGATGTTAGCTTGTTTTACAAGCTTCATCTTCGCAAATCTAACTCTATACTCATCCCCCATCTGATGCCAGTCAAAGAACTTCTCTGAACGCATCAGGGTCAAATCTACCGTCAAACTCAGGGGCATCTACCTTAATCTTCGACACACCGTGTCGCCTATGATCATACCTATCATAATCCCTATGATGACGATTTCCCTCATCCCTCCCGTGGTCTATGTAGTTACGATAGTCCTGACTCCTAGGCTCCTCGTAATCATACGGATCTCCACTAAATCCTCTACCTCCACCACGTCATCCTCAGCCCACGGTTAACCATCTCACGTTCCTGACGTTGAGGCGGTGGGTCGACCGCCTCTTCGTTCCTATTCCGTACAGGCTCGGGTTCTAGCCTATCTATCCTATCATGACGAATCTTAGTATTAAGCTTAGTTTCCATGGAGTCTATTCTAGTGGTGAGTGCCTGTATACTCTGTATAACTTGAGCCATAGTCGGCTCAGGATCGGTGCTATTGCCACTACGTGTACCTACCATGATGACACTAAAATGCAAAGATGAGATATGATAGAAATTAATTTAACAACTAAATTATGACTCGACCGCAGATATTATCGCTAAACTCAAGAGAATATAATAAATGCAACAAGTAATATGCAACTAATATGGAATAATTATGCAACTATGAGAATAAGTCCACACGAATAATACAAGGGAATTAACTACTAGAGCTATGAATTGAATATCCTAATAATATGAATAATGATCCTAATATTTAAGGCAGAAAATCTTTTTTTTTTTAACCAAACTAATATATATTAAAGCAAATAAAATGGGAATCACGTAACAAGGGTCTGATGAGTAAAGAAAAGTCAGGTGTTTCAAAAGTTCTTTATATTACTGACTTTCGAAAAGAAGCGGATATATGGATATATGTGGCTACGGTGTATATATATGCGAGAGAGTGTGTATATATGAGAAAGGTTACGATTACCCCTGTTGTTTCTCACGCACAAACAGTCGAGATGAACTGGAGATGGTCGGAATAAAGGCAGCGGCTGGTCTCCGGCGAGTAACGGCGTCCGGTGATGGTGTTGAACTCCGTTGAAGTTTTTGGTGATAACTTCAGCGTTCCCAGGTGCTTTTCTATTTTCTCCGATCTGATTCTTCCCTTTTCTTATTCGATTTGTTGCTGATTGTTGACGAATTGAAGGCAGTAGTTGACATCCTTCGGGTCGGGTCGGATATTAGGTTTTTTTTGGGAGTTAGGGATTTAGGGTTCTGGGTAGTTAAAATAGGAAGCGATATTGGTGTTTTCTGATGGTATGGTGGTTTAGGGCAGTGGTGTGGTGGCTGGAAGCTAGGATTCAGTGATGATGGGTAATGTATGGCAGTGGCAAACAGTATTTGACGGCGTGAACAGTGAAATCGACGATGAACAGTGATTTCGATTTGGATTAACAGTACAAATTCAGGACTTTGTCTCCGATGCCAATTTGATGCAGAACAATAATATAAGACAATGATAATGCAGAAATTATATGATATCCCAAGAATATTTATTCAATAATATTCCCAAGAAAATTGTATAATCAAAGCCTAAGTAATATATGTCTCCAGTTCGGTATATATATATATATATATATCCAGTTCGGTATATATATATATATATACCGAAATAAAAACCCTAATGGGCTTCAAAAACCCCGATACAAAATAAACCAAAGGCCTAAACATGTGGGCTAACATGAAGTCCAATATCAAATAAAACATCTAATATATATAATAATAATAATATATCAAAGTGACCCCTATCAAGATGCTTCGACTCTTGAGTGGCAAGATCAAAAAGACGTAGACTATAATGTGTGCCTTCAAACAGTAATACATCTTTTGTCCAAAAGCCTAATGGCCTCACAGCACCAGAAACACGATAAATGGATACCCTAACCCATGACTCATTATTTCTTACCCATAAATCAAAAGATTTTTCAGCTTTTCCGTAATACGGGTAAATAATGGCAGCGAGCGACCCGTCCCACTCAAGAACACACATGGTATATGGCCTCATACGCTTATCGGATTCCGGAAAACCGAAGGAACAAAATTTTTGATTAGCAAAATCAAATGAATGGATTTCCTCCGGCGTTTTTGAAACTGCAACACGGTAAAAAAAATTGCAAGTACCTGCTTACGCACATGCCAAACTCGAAAAAAAACATTTACGATTACTGAACTGAATAAAGGGGCATTCGACAAAATTAAAAAACAATTTGCTGTTCTCGATCAGTCCTGAGGATGTGTCGGATTATAATGTGATTGATGGGGTGAGAGATATATTTCATAAGATCCTACCTCGCTTTGAGATAGTCGCGAATGATACAGAGATGTACCTCAAAGGTTCTCAATTCCAATCAATTTTGGACGAGGTTTAAGAAATGTGAGTTCTTACGCTTATATTCCAAGATAAAAATGGCAAAGCTGGCTAATATATATAGTGATTCTAAATATAAATATACTCTCTCTTCAGAAGCAAGAAAAACGTATTTAGTGATTCTAAACATATCCCTCAAATTTCCACTTATTTTAAAAAATAAGAATAAAATTACTACAATAGTTATGAGATAGTAGTAAATTAAACTCTAAAAGTATCATATAGTACGTAAAAATACATGATCTATATAGGCAATGCAATTAACCATGAACAAGACTTCTCCACTGTTTTTAGTAATACAACCACATTCATAAAAGGTACAAAGTATTAAAATAGAAAAAGAAATAGTACAATCAAATTAAGGGGCAACATAGTATGTAGAATTGCCCAAACACAAAATTGGTTAGAAGTCAACATTAGGCACAACTCTTCTTGCATAATCCAAAGCTCGACTACTACTTCAACAAACGCTCACAAGAAAAACAAAACCTAGCTAGCTAATTAATGAATCAAAAATCATTCCCATCTCATGACAAATAAATATCTCAAAAGTAGATAACATGAGTCACATAAATGAACATATCTTTGGTCAAAAAAAATAAAGGAACATATCTCCTACTCCAACACCACAACGACATTACCCCAATGCCTCAACTTCTCCCGCAAAAAGCGGGGTAAGGGGGGATCGGATGTACGCAGCCTTACCCCTATCTTAACACAGAGAGGCTGTTTCTGGATGATCCAAAATGAAAATTGCATCGAGAATTGCATGGAATGACTAGTACTTCATGAGAAAAAGAAGTGCAGCCAGTTTAGTGCGTTATTTTGTTTTATTCCATTATAGTCCAGAACCAAAAAATAAGGAGTCTTTGGCTCCATCGGAAACAATGGAAAGCTCCTACTCCTACACCAAATAAAAAAAAATCTCAACGCAACCATACCATGCCATGCTATTCTTATGCACATAGCCGGTAAAACATGAATAGGATTCGGGCAATTCAGTCGAGTCGATTTCATGCGTCTTAAGATTGAGGAATATGCAAGTCCGACCTTCGCCCGTAAAGCACATGGCCAAAACCTCCGGGTAAACCCACCCAATAGGCCTCAACCTTAACAATCTATCTTCTCCACAGGCAAACTGCTGCCGCAGCCTCCACTTATAAGCTCCCAACTCTATGTCGGGCAGAACCTGCGACCACACCCCATCTCCTCATCTCATCCCCCAAACCTCCCACGAAAGATCCTCTCGTCGAAACGGCAATGACAGGAACCTTCTCGTTGACAGACAATACGAGCCTAGGTTATACGCTTTGGGAAGAGGGACTATACTTGTTGTGAAAGTCTCAGTCTCCACATCCAATGTCGGCACATTCGTCATCTCGTCTATCACCCAATGGTTGGAGCATTCGGTAGTCAATGAACGCTTGGACAATAGGAGCTTACCAAGTTTGTAGGGCAAGTGCTTAAACGAGACATTTCTCCAAGACTCATCAACTCCAACCGCCAGTATAACAAGAAACAACGCAATCATAGAATCTCCTACATCTTCGAATGGTACAGTCACTTTATACGCCATGGAAGCCGCAGCATATGCAATACAACGGTAAAGCCGAGGGAAATGTCTAGAACATTGTTGGTCCCTAGAATGATGAAGACTATCCTCACTGTACCAACACGAGTCTTTTTTAGCGCGCTTTGACCTCACCCACGCGCACCCTGTGAAACTTCCCGGGGGTCACCCATTCCATAACTACTCCAGGCCAAGCACGCTTAACTTCGGAGTTTCTATGAGATGGCTACCAGAAAGAAGATGCATTTGGTATGAGTAGTCCAAATAAATTCTTTTCAACCACTTCCTAGTACAAATCTCACAGATCGAATCGCAAGTCGCGCCTCGCGCATTTTTACGCACATGCAAGCAAGATGCTGGACCGAAGCCCAATAATCCCCCTCCAAGTACCTTCCAGCATCTCAGTCCTGGAAACCTCCGCGGACTAGATTTGATCACACAGCCCTCTAGCGGCTGGATTCATTCACACAGTCCTCCAACACTTGACATCAACATCTGTTCCAGCTCCGTTTACTTCTACTGCGCTAATATCTCAGTTCCAGCATACTAGATTTGATCACATAGCCCTCCAGCACCTGACAACCTCCACTGCGCCAGCATCTGAGTTCCGGTCAAGTGGCAACATCTACTGCATGCCCGCCTCTCAGTTCCAACACTCTGGCAGCCTCCACTGTATGATACTCTGAAGGAATCCCACCTGTGACCTGCTCCGATACTAATTGTTGGTCCCTAAAATGATGAAGACTATCCTCATTGTACCAACACGAGTCTTTTCTAGCGCACTTTGTCCTTACTCACGCGCACTCTGAGAAACTTCCAAGGGGTCACCTATCTCATAGCTACTCCAGGCCAAACACGCTTACCTTTGGAGTTTCTATGAGATGGCTACCAGAAAAGAAGATGCATCTTGTTGGTATGAGTAGTCCAAATCAATTCTTTTTAACCACTTCCTAGTACAGATCTCACAGGTCGAATCGCAAACCGCGCCTCGCGCATTTTTAAGCCCATGCAGGCTGGATGCTGGACCGAAGCCCAACAAACATAAAGGGAGAACCAGTTCATGCTTTGTTGCTGGATTCAGAATGTGCAGCAACTTGTTTTTAAAGTTATAGTCCAGTGCCAAACCATTACAACTATTATATAATCCCGTTCTGAATCTGTAACTACACTCACATGTTTCAATTTGGCCGTCTTGTGTTGCAGTGACGAGAAATGGTCGACCACCACCCCCACTTGATGGTATGTGAGGATAAGTCCATATATGTAGAATGCTGAATTTGTGAGTTGATGAAATCATAGGAACGGACAACGTGGTACCACCGAAGGCACACGAGCCTTGCTACGTCATGGATATGATCGGCTGGGAGACATACGAGGATGTCGGATAGGAGCTCATCGGGGAGGGACTGTATGTCAATCGATCTCTCCCTTTTACACCTTCTGAGATAATAAGGGCGAGTTCTAAAGTTCAAATATACGCGTTTCACATTGGCCCCGACCATCTGCATATTATATCAAGTTTTTATAAATCAAAATGCATAGTCTTGAAGCTAATCCTTTGAATCAGTTATCTCCAAGTTAATTATGCAGAAATATCAATCAATAGAATTGAATGTATGAATCAACGCATTTGGATATCTCACAAAAAATGGAGAGAGGAACACCACTTCGACTCCTACTCCGGCTGCTGAGACGTTTCCTACTCCAACTGCTGTTGAGACCTTTTCTACTACTGAGTCCTTTCCTACCGGAGAGACCTTTTCCACTCCTACTCCGGCTGCTGCTAGATAGAGGAGGTTCCGGGATCGTCGTCTGCTGGTGCTGGTTCGTGTCTAGCCAATGCAGAGAAAAGAAAGAGAAAGGGGCCAGTGAGAAAGTTGATGGTACCATAGATTCTTCGTCGTTTGATAAGTAAGGAGGAAGAGCACAGGGGAAGGCAATTCCGACGCAGACGGCTACAACAATAAGTGGTCAGAGTCATGTGCGGCTCTTTTGAGAAAGCACTGTTGGTGAAATTCGCCAACGACGCATTGCGCTCGGCTTACCCTGAATCCAAGATCAAATTTTTTTACAAAAAGAATAAATTCGTTATGAGTACGTTGCGTAAGCAGTGCTCTCTTTCCTTTTTCTTGCAAGAACCTCAATTTTTCGCGCTCTTGTTACGGTTAAACGATCCTCCTCGGATAATTCATCCTCTCCCCTTTCCTCCTACCATTGATAGGAGCCGGGGGCTCTAAAAGAGTTTTCTTCGAGCGAGCCGCGGATGATGAAGTTCAGTCGCATGCACGGATCATTAACACTCCTGCGGATTTCAGTCCTGGCGGTTGTGGTGAAGGCAACCACTATGATTCCACGCCAGCTCCAATCCCTCCGCCACCTCCACGGGTAGCCGTCCGAACAAGAGGCCTCGCAGTGCGCAGGTGGTGCAACCGAGTAAAGAAGCACTGGTGGTGCAACCGAGTCGAGAAACGCTGGCAGTGGTGCAACCGAGTCAAGAAGCGCTGACGGAGGAGCAACCGAGTCAAGAAGCGCCGGTGGCGGGAACTAGAAGGTATGAGTTCCATAACTGGCCGCCCCGTCCGACTTCATATGTTTCCAAACCCACAAACAGGTTTTTGCGACAAGAAAGAAACGGGGCAATGCGTCGTCGTCTGTTGCTGTTGCGACCATTCCTACTCCGACTCCTATTTCGACTGCTGAGACGTTTCCTACTCCGAATCCGGCTGCTGAGACCTTTCCTACTAGTGAGACCTTTCCTACTACTGAGACCTTTCTTACTGGTGAGACCTTTCCCACGCCTACTCCGGTTGCTGCTGAGATAGAGGAGGTTCCGGGATCGTCGTCTACTGGTGCTGGTTCATCTCTAGCCAATGCAGAGAAAGAGAAAGAGAAAGGGAAAGTTGTCAATGAGAAAGTTGATGGTGCCATAGATTTTTCAAGGGAATTGCCTTCCCTTGCGTCCTCCGCTCCTCCTTCCTCATCAGAGTGCGAAAAATCTATGGCACCATCAACTTTCTCATTGACAACTTTCCCTCTCTCTTTCTTTTCTCTGCATTGGCTAGAGACGAACCATCACCAGCAGACGACGATCCCGGAACCCTCTCTGTCTCAGCAGCAGCCGGAGTAGGAGTGGGAAAAGTCTCACCGGTGAGAAAGGTCTCACCAGTAGGAAAGGTCCCAAGAGCAGCCGGAGTCGGAGTAGGAAACGTCTTAGCAGCCGTAGTCGGAGTATGAGTGGGGATAGGAGTAGGAGTAGGAATGGTAGCAGCAGCAGACGATGCATTGCCCCGTTTCTTTCTTGTAGCAAAAACCTTTATGGGTTTGGAAATATACGAAGTCGAACGGGGCGGGCGGTTACGGAACGCATACCTTCCAGTTCCCGCCACCGGTGCTTCTTGACTCGGTTGCTCCTCTGCCGGCCTTCTTGACTCGGTTGCACCACCACCAGCGTTTCTTGACTCAGTTACACCACCACCAGCGCTTCTTGACTTGGTTGCACCACCGCAGTTTGCACCACCGGCGCACTGCGAGGCCTCTTGTTCGGACCGCTACCCGTGGCGGTGGCGGAGGGATTGGAGCTGGCGTCAGAATCGTCGTGGTTGCCTTCACCGCCACCGCCGGTACTGAAACCCGCATGAGTATTAATGATTCGTGCATGCGACTGAACTTCATCATCCGCGACTGCAGGATGCTTCAACGTGCCTTCTTCTTTTCGTAAAAAAATTGATCTTGGATTCAGGGTAAGCCGAGCACATCGGCGAATTTCACCAACAGTGTTTTCTTATTCTCCTTTTCAAATGCCTTGTCCAACTTCGTCAGAAAATGAAGATCTTCAGCAATTTCAGCAACATCGTGATCTGAACATAGAGAGGACGAAGAAAAGAGCGAAGAAGAAGACACTGTTGCTTTGCTTCTGTTTTTCTTATCGAAATTAAAAAGCAAAAGCAATATGATCAATGAATGAGTAGAGATGATTGGTGCGCATAACCAATGACATAATTAAATATGAAATATATCAACAGATGAAGAGACAAAATAACCAACAAATGTCATCTAAGATAAACAAAATTTCAGATCATTTTTTTTCCTCCAAGTCCAAATCATGAATCTGGCCAAAATAGTGAATTTTCAATAATAACAGAGCTACTCATGATAAATGCAGAAATGTATAAGCTAAACCACACACACATTGAAGTAAAACCAGATATACAAGCTAAAAACTTCAGCTTATTGATGATTACATTAATCAATCTTTTTATAAAGAAATATGAAAAAGTGCTAAAGTGTTTATCTTAGAAGGTTATAAAATTAGATAGCTAATGCAAATATTATGCACGCTTTCTATTCTAAGAAAAGAAAATACATACAGGATTCTTCTCCATGGCTTGCTTCACTTCATCTTTGCCCACCACCTTGAAGTTATCTTTGTTGCGCCTAGTAAGCCCCTAGTGGAAATTTTCTGGGCTGTTCAAGCTGCTTCAATCCGGGGTATAAAACCTCCATCATAATCGGCATATATTCCAAAACAAAAGTCTACAAATAAAATTATTAGTAAAATTAAACGTATAGACTTGTACGTTCTAAACGAGACACAAAAATGAAAATGTTTACCTGTAAGAATATAGAATTAGTAGCGAAAGACTTTGTTCCCCTTCCTGTCGCAACCTTCATACGAAGGAGAAATGAGATGAAATTCCAAAACATCAATATCATAGGTTTTTCTAGTTGCATGAAAAATAACGTGAGGTAGCGACAATAGGAAATAGCTTACTTGTAAAGACTCCGTCAATGTTATATAACGATCTGCCTCGGTATTCCAATGTTGAAACTGATCATTCATTAAAGAGTAAGGGTGAGACGTTTATACTTTCCTTCCTCCAATTCATTCTGCATAAACAAAATATCATGTTAGATTATTTGCACAACAATAAACTGAGAATAAATTTTTCGTCAATCCATTCCCAACAAACGGAATTTCAAAAGCTATGAAGCATTCATACGGGTACGAATACGATACAACACGAGTATACAAATACGACAAGCTTTGAAATTTTAGGATACAGGTACGGCATATATATGTATACATACATTTACATACAAGAATGTAACTTTTACATTATCAAAAATATAGAAATGCTAAATACAACAGAAAAATTCAATGTTTGAATCATAGAAAACTAAAATATCATAAATACCCGAATCTCAAATGCGAGAAGTTCCATAAACCGAGAAAACATATAGAAACTAACAGCACTAGACAGTTAATCTCTTTGCTTTTACATGGGCATTTATGGGTACATATAGAAATAAATCACAGAGTATTGTATCCGATATATATCGAATACAGCATCCTCACAGAAGTGTCCATGTATCATAGTTCACAATTTAGATTGTTACACCATTACAAATTAAAGTTATGTATAGTCACTCTGCTTCAAAACCTGAAGATGCTCTAGCTGCTTTGACAAAATTCAATTGTCTTCCGGTGCATCTCGAAGCTCGGTAAGCCGATCTCCTGCCAATACCTACATCATATTTTACATAACATCCATCATATAAATATACAATAGGGCTAGAGCAAGCAAAGGAGGGTGTTGTTTGTCGACTTAGCCAAGTGATGAAAACCTTTATCTCCTCGATGAATATTCTTTTAGTTCCCTCAAACGCTTTGATTTATCTGCAGGTTTTTCAGGCGACACACTTCCATTCACAGTAGGAACTATAACAGGAACATGAATTGGGACTCGCATTCCAGAAACCCCGTCTTTTTGCATTCTCAAATTAACTATTTTTCTTCTACTTTCTTCGAGTTCCGCCATGCTTTCTTCCAATTCTCCTTCAATAAGCACATTTTGAAAGCAATTACAAACAAATGCAGGTTTAAATGAAAGCTTAAAGGTTCATTGCAAAAAGTTAAAATTCCAAAAATACCCCTGAAATTTTATTTTGCCTTACACTTGCCCACAAGCAAAAATTATTTCAAAATGCCCCTTCACATTTATGGAAACGTTATAGTTAGCCCCTTAATTTTCAAGGTTCTAAAAAACGCTAGGCGCTAGGCGTTCGAATTGCTAACACCTAGCGCTCAGAAGATTAATCGGGAATTAGTCGGACTAGGCGGATTTATTATTATTATTATTATTATTATTATTATTATTATTATTATTATTATCTTTATATATAAAAAATTATATATATGTAAAAAAATTAGAAGTATGTAATATTGAAATATCTAAACAAACATATAATCAATCATATATTAAACTTTTAAATATTGATATAGGTATAAAATAGTCCATAGTATCTCAATTTAGGAATTTATAGTACCGCTAAAATAAAAAAAATGCTTACACTCCTAGCCGCCCGCCTACCGCCTAGACGCTCCCCCTGCCTGGCCGCCTAAGCGCCCGCCCAGCCGCCTAGGCGGCCGATTAATCACCCAAATGCCCCGGAGAAACGCCTAGCCAATAATTGGAACGCCCGGGGGCAATGTTTTAAAAGGCGTGAGGCGTGTTTGAGGCGTTCTCTAAAACTGAGGCGAGGCGTACCAAGGCGTAAGCCTCGGTCTTTATAAACACACACACACACACACACACACACATATATATATATATATAGTAGAAGCTTCAGAATTAACAAAGGCACATAGCCAAATAGCAATGTTTTGAAGTACTTAGTAATTACACCAATGTAACGAACATAAAAAGTAAAAACGTACCAAATAGAGTTTATCATCTCATGCAAAAAAAAAATAAGATTAAAATATCACGATGAAATTAAAATGGGATCATCGGTATCTAGTGGTTTAAAACATGAATCAAAACCACTAGTATTTCCACCATCATCGTCGTCATCATCATCATCATCATCATCATCAAACAGAGAAGAAAGCCAAGAAGGAAAAAAAAAAAGTAAAACTGAAAGGAAAGAATTAAAAAACAGAACCGATTTTCTGAAGAAAAAACAAATTAAAGTTTCTGAAGTCACTACATACTCAAAACTACGTTCATTTTTTTAAGGAAAAAAAAATTGCTGCCTAAGAAAAAAAACAGAAAAAACTGAGAATAAGGAAGAGGTCTCCGGAAACATGCGTTGGAAGTCGCCAGTCTCTAGAAGTCGGGCTGGAAGTGGCCGGTCGCTTGAAATCTTCTGTTTTTTATCGCCTCCTCTCTCTTTATTTCTCTCTCTGTTCACTTTTTGTTTCTGTCTGTTCCGCTGAAAGCAATTAGGGCCTTTGCCTGGGCCCTGGCTCTCTCTTTATTTCTTTTCATTTACTTAAAAAAAAAATACAAAAAAAAAGGCAAAACGCCTAAAACGCCTAAAGCGTCCGCCTTGGAGGCGTACGCCTTTCATACGCCTCAACAAGAGAAGGTGTCCGGCTTCATTTGTATTCTGAAAAAAGCGCAACGGGACGTTTTCCCGGCGCCTCGCCTCGAGGCGCGCCTCCGTCCGCCTTTTAAAATTAAAACACTGCCCGGGGGCCACCTAGCGCCTAGGCGGCCGCCCAGGCCAATTTTTATAATAGAGTTAATTTTAACATCGAATCAAACCTTAGAGGTATGTTTCGTAATTTTGAAAGTTAGCTGGTTTTCTTTATTTTTTCGTAATTAGGTCAACATCAAGGTATTTTTTGTAATTATCCCTATACTTAATACAATATCCATCTGTGGAGACAAAAATCAGTCTGCCAAAAGCTGGAGCTTAAATATTACAGTGCTGACCCACATTTAAGGGTGGGGGAGAATCCACTACCAGCAAGATGTTTGATCTCTAACTGATCGACCGAGTGATTGTTGATGCAAGTTTGGATCTCATCAGCATAATGTTTGTGTTTAACGTAAAGCACATCAACCACCTCGTTGAGGCGACTAGCCTCCTCTGTGATCCAATAATCAAGTTTGCACAATTGGATAACGGCATTTGAGAAAGACCAACAGCAGCAATTTGTTTTATTGAACAATATCAAATCAAACACGCTGGATAAACACCAATTGGTAAAAGGAACAAAAACTCTTATCAGCCTCCTTATTACCTTATATAGATGTTTTTTCCAACTAAAATCTGAGCTATGTCCTCAATTTTAGCTCTCCGAGAATCAATAGCATCTTCTAGTAATTTCATCAACTCCCTTGTAGAATTCTGACGCGATACAAGGGCTTTTTTTAACATAATCAATCGATCCATCATTTTGGCTGCTTTGAATATCATCTGTTTCTAGTAATCTACAAAGAAATATATCCTCCGCTGGGCATGGTGGAATTGAGCCTAACTTTAAGTCAGTATCCTGAATATATACATGTAAGATCTTTGCATAATCGGGAATCAGTAAATCCAAACATTACCTCGAGAAGATTCTACACGATCCAAACTTCGTAAGGCACTTTGGCCAGCTCCTGCTTGCACTCCAAGTAAAATTATATCATCAACCAACTACACAAAGTTATCCAGATAGCTAAGAAGTGATGCACATCATAATTACACAAGCCAGACTATTCAAGAAAGTGGCATGTAATGAGTAACCTGGTTCCAATGTTGGTTCAATTTTACCAAAACTTCATCATATAAAGTTTGCTTCTCTTTTAGTTCTTTGATTTTGGATTCAAGATCATGCAACTCTTGCTTCTGTGTGTCTAACTGTTGTACAAGTTTCTGGTTCTGGTACTGAAGAACGGCAGCATCAACTTGTTGGAGAATAAATTTGACGGCAGCAACAACTTGTTGGTAAAACTTTGCCACTTTGTTATTTGCATGAGTTATGGTGTTAACTAATTTTAGACAATTAAACGACACTATAATCTTCATGCCGCCGACCCCAACATAGTTGGGATTAAGGTGTTGTTGATGATGATGATGATACCTAGTTATTTTACGACGAGCCCAATCAACTTAAATTTTTACTCTATTTATCTGAGCTATAAAAAAATCGGCATAATTCACTGTACAGGCCGAACCATGCTACTAAAATTATACCAAGAAGAATACAAATAATAACTAGAACAAAGTCTCAAATTGCTGCCCAAATTCCAGGTTCTTAGTTGTTGCCATTTCATTAATACACTCTCAGTAATTTCGAAAATTCCTGGCACAAGATAAAGGAGATATTGTACTGTGTGTCTGCAGCCACAGATAAACCATGATCCATAAAGGGACACTGCATGAAAGAGACTGTACTGGTGAAAACCTTCTCCAAATAGAATATATAAGGATCTGAAAATTATGCCTAGAGATCAAAGTAAATATAAGCTGATATCCATCATAATATGGCCAAAATTAAACGATTATGATCAGGGTGTAAAATCCGAAATGGATTCAGCTTTTTGGTGAAACCCAACCCCAAGCAGGGACATATTTCAGGTCAAATAAAATAAGAATGATATAGACTCACCCTGCAGTCATAGATTCATCTACCTAACAAGATTCGAACTCGCAAATGCAAAGTTCCATAACATATGCCACTCGATAAGGAAAATGCTACAGCTTTCATCCAGCAGTTTAGCGTTTCTGTCTCATACAGTGGACATAACATCAATTAACGAAAAGATGGTCAAAACTTCGTAGCGTGGGTGAAAGCTTCAACCTGCACATTCATGGTAACAAAGTATATAAACCAGCTCTAGTCTTTTACATGCAACTTTCTATCAAAATCCTGATCACTCTTTTACAAGCACCAACAAATAAAAAATAATTCAGCCCCCAAAAGAAGGCCACTTCCAAGTTAGAAAACCCTCAATTCAAAGCTAATCTCATAGGGTCCAACATAAACCAAATTGAATACCCGTGCTGAAACAGATATAACTAAAATTACAGATACAAATAGATGCTGGCACAAACGGATCAAAATCGATACACATGGCGACTAACAATGAAAGAGAAATTTACAGGTTTATTTTCATCAGGGGGAGAAGAAGGAGATTGGCGAGCAATTGAAGAGTCGTTGTTGTCGAGATGAGGGCGCTTTTGCTGCGGCTCGTCTTCGGGTTCCATTTAAACCAACAACATCCCACTCCCTGATAATCCAATGGCTACATATCTCAGAGCCCCAATCATTACGTCTAAAACATTCAGTTCAGTTCAGTTTAGCTCGGTTCTTCTTCTTATTATTATTATTAATCTTAATTATTATTATTATTACTAATAATATTATTATTTTGTTAATTATTATTATTATTATTTACCATTATTATTATTATTTACCCTTTACAGTTCAGTTCAGTTCAGTTCAGTTCAGATTCATTAAGTTCAAAAGAACAGAGCCTGAATGTCTCCCCAATTTGTATGGTGGGTGGGAAAAGGCTTGGTAGCTCATTACACAATCTATTTGTCATTTGAATATGTTATGATAAACTCAAATGGTGAATATTATTATTTGGCATATTCATTTAATTTAAAGTTAAAATTGCAAATTTATAAAGGGTATTCTAATGTGGGTTACTCGAAAATAGTGGTTACTCGTGTGTAAAGATTACTGAGCAGAATTACTCGAAAATTTAATTAATTGAGTATAGAAGTTACTCCTTCAGATCGCTCGATTATAAGGATTTGCCCGAATAGCTTTACTTGCTTAATAGGTTACCCAAGTGATCTTATTTAAATATTGTTTTTAGAGATCACTCGTATGCGATCATTCAAAGATAATTACTATTAAAATTTATTCAAATATTTATGCTGACAATCATATTTTTAAACAAAACCGCGATAATTCTACGAAAACTACGAAAATAATATCACCACGAATCAATAACGCTAAACGGCATCCGAATCAACCCGAAAAATAACAAGAATCCGAGGGTTCTTCAAGAAAATCGGAAATCAAGTTCCGGGTGGTAAAAATCGATAAACGAGTTACAAAATTCGAAGATCATGACCAATACAACGAGATTACCATGAACAATTCATCAATATCGGACAAAATCAATGAATCACGAAGAAATCCTCAAAAATATACACAACAAGGGTTCTACGGAAGAAATACCTCGATCGAGCGAAGAACAAGGATTTGATGTTGATCTAATCGACAAAAGCCTTCCAAAAGCCTTGGAAATGGGTAGGATCGGCCAAGAACATCTCTCCCCATCGCACCCGTCCGAGAGCCGCCACCAGGAGAATAAAATGTAAGAAATGAAGTATGGCCCGTCATCAGGCCTATATATGGCCGGCAGTGTTACGGCCGTAACCGGCAGTGCCTTACGGTCGTAACTCGGTCAACTGCCGGTAGCGCACACAATGGCCGAAGCCTTGCGTATGCAACGATCGTACCTTATGCCGTAATCGGCATAGCCTTACGGCCGTAACCGAACTCCCAGGGGCCATTGGCTGAAATCTGCCGAGTCACTACAGCCGTAACCGGCCAGCGCTTAGCGGCCGTAACAAAGGCTTACGACCGTAACCTTATGGACCTTACGGCCGTAAAAGACACGGTTATTACACACTTACCCCCTAAAAAGAAGTTTCGTCCCGAAACTTAAGATTCGAAAAGTTCAGGGTAACGGGCACGCATACTTTCTTCAGTTTCCCACGTGGTTTCCTCAATTCCATGTTTAGACCATTGGACCTTTACCAATGGGATCACTTTCCGTCGCAACTGCTTCACTCATCGCTCCAATATGGATACCGGTTGCTCTTCATATGTGACATCATCATTAACTTCAATCTCTTGATAATCAATAACATGGCTGGGATCGGGAGCATACTTACGCAGTTGTGAAACATGAAACATGTTATGAACATGACTGAGCGTCGGAGGTAACACTAGTCGATAGGTCACATCGCCTACTTTGTCCAGGATCTCGAAAGTACCAATATAACGAGGACTAAGCTTCCCTTTCTTACCAAACCGGAAGACTCCCCGAGTTGGCGATACCTTCAACAACACGTGATCTCCTGCTTCAAATTCTAAGGGTCGACATCGAATGTCAGCATATGACTTTTGTCGACTCTGGGCGGTCAACAACTTTGTCGAATAACAGCAACCTTCTTCCGTGTTTGAATCATCAAGTCTGGTTCTACTCCAAGAAATTCGTACAATTCGTCCCAACAAATTGGCGATCTACACCGTCTTCCATATAATGCTTCAAATGGAGCCATTCCAATCGAACTATGACAACTATTATTATACGCAAATTCAATCAACGGTAAGTGAATCTCCCAATCCCCCTTCCGATCTAACGCACAAGCTCTAAGCATGTCCTCCAATGTCTGGCTGGTTCTCTCCGACTGTCATCCATCTGAGGATGATAAGCGGTGCTGAAATTTAGTTTGGTACCGAGGGCTCGATGTACTGCTTGCCAGAAATGTGACACAAAACGACAATCGCGATCCGAAACAATACTCTTTGGGGTACCATGGAGTCTCACAATCTCGGCAATGAATAACCGAGCCAACCTTTCCGCCCCCCAAGTATCTCTAATACCCAGAAAATGTGCTGATTTAGTTAGCCGATCGACGATTACCCAAATCATATTCATCCCAATTCGCGTCCTTTGCATAGTCACAGTAAAATCCATCGCGATATCTTCCCACTTCCATTCTGAAATTGGTAAAGGTTGCAACTTCCCGGCAGGTCGTTGATGCTTATCTTTTAACTTGCTGACAAGTTAAACATTTTGACACAAATTCTGTTACCTCTTTCTTCATGTTCGGCCACCAAAAATTCTTCTTCAAGTCTTCATACATTTTACTCGTACCAGGATGAATCGAGTACGGAGTAGAATGTGCTTCGTTCAAAATCATTCGTTTAAAATCATCCTGATTTGGTACACAAACCCTACCTTGAAATCGAAAAACACCATCTTCGTGTATCATGAATCCAGATGCCTTTCCTTTAACAATATATTCTCGAAGTTGTACTAACAAAGTATCATCTAGCTATTTGGACTTAATGTCCTCAATCACGGAGGATGTGACCTCAAGGATACGTAATTGGCCTTGAGTCACTTGAGGCCAAATTTCAACCTCCAATTCAAATAACTCTCGTCTGAGCTTCAGTTGGGTGGTAAGTAATTCCAATCTTTGCAACACGACTGACTTGCGGCTCAAATCATCGGCAGCAACATTCGCTTTACATGGATGATAAAGAATGTCAAGATCATAATCTTTAATCAATTCCAACCATCGCCGTTGGCGCATATTAAGCTCCTTTTGAGTAAAAATACATTTCAAACTCTTATGGTCTGTATACACTCGACATGAAAAACATACAAATGATGTCTCCATATCTTTAACGCAAATACCACCGCAGCTAACTCAAGATCATTGGTAGGATATTCATCTCGTACGGCTTTAATTGACGAGACGCATAAGCTACTACTCTCTCGTTTTGCATCAATACACATCCCAATCCTTGTTTAGAAGCATAACTACAAATAACAAAATCTCCCGTTCCATGTGGTAGGGCTAAAATCGGTGATGTAGTCAGCCTCTTCTTCAACTCATCAAAACTCTTCCAACAATCGTCACTCCATTCAAACTTCTGAGTTTTCTGTAATAGTTGAGTGAGCGGTCGAGCGGTTTTCGAGAATCCCTCGACAAATCGATGATAATAACCAGCTAATCTCAAGAAACTCCAGACTTTCTTAACATTCCTCGGGGGTTCCCAAGCTAAGACCGCTTCAACTTTCTTAGGATTTACCCGAACACCACCAGCTGATATAATGTGTCCAAGAAAAGCAACTTCTCTCAGCCAAAACTCGCACTTAGAAAACTTAGCATAAATCTTATCAGTCCTCAAAATACCCAACACAATTCTCAAGTGTTCGGCATGCTCCATCTTGCTATTGGAATAGATTAAGATATCATCAATAAACACCACCACAAATTTATCGAGATACTCGATAAATATTTTGTTCATAAGTTGCATAAACGCCGTCGGAGCATTCATCAAACCGAAAGGCATAATTACAAATTCGTAATGTCCATACCTCGTTCGAAACGCCGTCTTAGGAATATCCGAATCCCAAATTTGCAGCTGATAATATCCCGATCTCAAGTCAATCTTGGAGAAAACTGTAGCCCCCTTGTAATTGATCAAATAGATCATCGATTCTTGGCAATGAATACTTGTTCTTGATAGTGAGTTTATTAAACTCACGATAGCAATACATAACCATACAGACCAATCTTTATTCCGTACAAACAATACCGGTGCACCCCATGGAGACGCACTAGGCCGAATATAACCTTTGTCGAGTAGTTCACCCAAATTTTTTCTTCAACTCTTGCATTTCTGATGGGGCCATTCTGTATGGTGCCTTGGATATTGGCGCAACATTAGGATCTAGTTCGATAACGAACTCCACCTCATGATGTGGCGGCAATCCCGGCAAATCATACGGAAAAAATACATCTGGAAATTTTCACAACTGGAATAGAAGATAACTGAACTCCGCCAGCTTTTGTCTTCATTGCGTAACACCAATAATCGGTGCAACCTTGGTTCAACAATTTCATAGCCTTCATGGATCGAATAATCTTCCCGGAAGTACCGAGTTTCTGCCCCTAAAAAAAATGTTCTGTACCATTATGATCAATAATCGAAATTATCTTTCGACGATAATTCATTACTGCCCCATGATGGTCTAACCAGTTATCACCCAGAATTAAATATTCTCCCTTCATATCTATCACAATCAAATCAGATGACCAATCTCTACCGCTGATGGTTACGGGACAATTGACAATCTCTCGATCCCCAACTATTCTTTCCCCACTCGGCAGTCCAACAATAAAAGGTTCACATGCAGAGAGACCAATACGACCCAAACGATTCACACAAGACAATGATATAAAAGAATGAGTAGCTCCAGAATCAAACAATACATCTACTGGGTGCATACAAATGTAAACAATACCTGATGTAGTTGCAGTCCCTACGTCATCAGCCCGCCTCATATCATACAATCGGGGTAGAGCTGATCCAGTGGTAGGTGTATCCTTTGTAACACCCCCAATCCACTCAGGGATATTACACGCCGTAGACCCTCTCCTCGAGGATCTACCAGGCTGATAACTAAAATCAAACATCTAAACATCGCCTTTAAGGCTAAAATGACTCAGTAGACCGACTTGGTCTTTCAATAATAACATACAACTCAATTCCAAACACATACCCACGCAGGGGTCAAAATACAATAAACTACCGTACAACGGGGAAAAGATACTGCAGCGGAAAAGAAAATACAACTAGACCAATACGACATCAACGGATCCTCGTGTGATTAGTATCGTTCATCTTTCATCATCCTTCGTGCCGACCCTGTGCTATGCTCCAAAACCTGAATGCAAAAATAGACATCCACCCCCCGAATACTCGGGGGTTAGCAAAACTCCACTGTTTTGCTAGTGCAAGTACAAGTGCAAAAATACGAGCCATACAATACAAGTTCCAAGAACAATAATAATCAGGAATCCTCAAAGTTCCCAACGTAATGAAAAGCACTTCCCGAGGCATGAGTTTGGTAAAACATTCCAAAATCGAAAGATCACAAATCAAGGAAAAACAATTTATAAAACAGTTTAAAATGCCATCGAGAGTTTTAATAGAAAACAATTTAGGATTTCCGAATCCTTCTCTTTCCAAAATCAACAGGGTCACAATTTCAAAGGTTTTGTTTTCGCAAATAGAAAATGCATAACAATTCACAGGCCCGAGCCCAACATCACGTGTCCTCGGCGGATATAAAAATCAACACAACGTAATCACGCACGCGCATCGCCAGACCGGACGAAGCCACAAATCCCACTCGAGGCCTCGAAGGACCCTCCCGAGCTAGCGAAACAAATCACACACATCTCACGGTTGGATCAATCGCTTGTTGCATCCTGGCCACATGATCGCATGCCATGTGCCACCGTAGATTATCTCAGGCTCTCACGGTTGGATCAATCACTTGTTGCATCCTGACCACATGATCACGTGCCATGTGTCACCGTAGACCTTCAACCATATCCACACATTCACACAAATAACACAATGCAACAAAGATATCCAAACAATTCACTCAGAGGCATCAAACACTTAGCAAAACACCACGTCAAACCACAACGCACCGAAATGAAATAATATACGTCCACACGCAAATACCAAGTGCATCATCAACACCAAATATATCCATAGGATTCACATAGTCATTTACAAGACACAACATTCACAAATCACACGCATTTTGAAAGCAAGCCTTTAACAAGGCTAAACCGAATCTTTTGAAAGTTCAATTCAAACGACCAAACAACCACATTTAGACGATCACTAATTATCATATCCATAAAACAAGAATAGTATGGGCAAGGTACTTGCCTCGATATCACGAGCAATGGAAAAATGAACGGATACGTCCGGGTAGCCCTCAAATTCCCGAACACTATCTAGAACGCGATAGCACCGAAATTACTACGGGAAAACACCACATGAATCATCAATCACCAACGGAATTCAACATCGGAATCATCGAGCACCTATAATCCTCCGTAAGGAATAATAAAACATGATTACGATGAGAATCAAGGCCAAAAACAACGGAAATCCCAACAAACTATCAAAGGGAACTCATTCGAACATTTAATCGCACATTAAATGTTCAAGACCCTTTAAGAACAAAGAAATCACCCCTAGGGTCGAACGAACCAAAGATACGAGTATCCAATCCGTAAAACAAGTTCAAAACAACGTTTATACAACAATTAATTGATTAAAAATGGATTGGAATCGAAATCAAAAAGGAAAATCCCCAAATCTACAAAAACAAGGGTTCAAGCCAAAATACCTTGATTTGGATGTATGATTCAAGTAGAGGTCGAAAATCTACAACAAGACTTGAGGTGGATAATCTCTACAATTTTGGGAGCACTCAAATCGCCCAAAATCGCCCTTAGAATCGCCTAGAATGGGAGGAGGAAGAAGAGAGGAGAAAATGAATGTTTCTCCTCGAAAATCTGCTAAAAAACGCAGAAAAAGCCCGTGTGCCGTGGCACAGGACAAGTGTGCCGCGGCCCAGGGCCAAAACGCCAGGAATCAGCTTAGTGCCGCGGCACACTGAAGTGTGCCGCGCACACGGCAGTGCCCCACTCCAACACGAAAAAGGCACATCGTGTAGTCTTAGCTATTTCGACCATAACTCCCTCGTCTGGACTCCGATTGACTCACCGTTTGAACCATTGGAAAGCTAACTTGATGCTATATAATATTGCAAAGATTCAGAATTTTTGGAGTTTCCAAGAATTAATGGTGACTTTACAAAGTCGAACTCCCACGTGAAAAAGTCGATTAAGGACACGGAACTCAACAAAACGACACCGAAACGAACTCGGATGACAAAAAGTGCAGAATTAATCATTCTTGAAATGACGAACCAGTCATGAGAGAGTCATCAAAATGGACTTCCGCCGAAAAAATAAAATTACCGAAATTCGAAATTGCGGATATTACATTCTACCCTCCTTAAAAGAAGTTTCGTCCCGAAACTTAAAACAAGTAGGGGGAGCAATATACCCACCAGGAAAACTCGACGAGATACACAAAAACAGAAAACTCGCGCCCAACGGCGAAACGCTGCAAGAAACGCAAAGAGACATACGGCGTGAAAACGCGCTCCACGACGACCAACACAACGCCACCGTAGAGACATAATAAAATCAATAAGTGACAAACGTCATCAAATAGATAGTACAATCAGATCGATTATCCGAACAATCACAAAACACAACGAACGAAAATCAATATGATTGACCAACCTAACGGTTCATCAATCAAAACGCGAGTCAAACGCTGAACAAACACGGAATTCCACCGCCCAAGGGTTGGAAGATCGAAACGAGACTGATTTCCCGAACTTAAGGGAATTACGAAGGAGTCTGAATGTTCAACAATCACGAAACGAGATCAACAAAAACCGAACAATCAAACAATCGAACCACAAAGATCGAGACAACAAAAATTGAACGATCATGTTCGTATCACGAAGAACAAGAAAGTTCAACCGACAACTCCGAGGTTCACATCTCGACTCGAGACAAAACATGATCCGGTGAAAACAACAAGATGCACACTCACATAAGATCCACAGGAAAGGGAATAACAATTGAAAAGTCACACGACGAACGAGTAATTCCGAAACAATACCACCCTCGTTCGATTAACAAAAGTAAAGGACAGGGCAAGCTCAGAAAATGTTAACAAACATAAACGAGTCGACAGAGTCGAAAATACAGAAGTTCCAAATCCGATCCACTTCGAATAAAAGAACTAGTAGAACCAAAAGATGCTACTTCCGAACAAGGTTCACAAGAATCGAATCGAACTCGGAAAAGTCACAGCGATAACCAGATCGACCCAAAACAAGATCACAGCTCGTTCGAACGATGAAACCGAAATACGTAACAAGCTCGACAGTATCAACGAACACGGCGAATCGATAGATCGAGAAAGAGAAAATATAGAAGCGAAAATAATACGGGTATTATATTCGACCTCTTCTAAAAGAAAGTCGTCCCGCAACTCACAATAACTAAACAAGGTAACAACACAAAAAGCAACCGACGAAAAATCTCCTATGGGCCTCTCGGAGCCGATCCCGATAAGCTGTCTTTGAGCGCAAACTCCGAAAGTCTCGTGAGCTACCCGCAAATCAATTCGGTGACCCTCGAGTCCACACTCGAAATGTGTTACTGACGAGAAGGACAAATTGCACGTACATTCCCCCGGCACATCACGGTTGAAACACCTCGGCTCGGCATACCGAAAATACAAATGCTTGATACAATGGGGCATAACGTCGCAAAACAACATAGCGGAGATGCCAACTCAGCACAACAAAGAATCATAACACATATCATATACAACGATTACCATCGTAAAGTAATATATACACATACACCACAGCAACGACGGTATCGTTCGGCGACCTCAACGGCCCGAACGATAACCAGCACGTAATTACAAACATCATGAAACAATCACACATGTACACCAACGTACAAACCCAAGCTTCAACATCTCACACTCGTGTGACACACGCAATCCACCACGAGGCGACAACCATTAAATACCAGTTCACACCTCTCACAGAGGGCTAGTACAACAAACGCGTGGCAACGCCTCAACGTTCATGCCACCAATTCGATCATACTCGGGAGCAAACACCATTACGACAACGCGAACATCACACATACATTCCCAAACGCAAATGGGAATTGATAGGTTTTTAAAAAAAATGAAAACCACCCTTTTGAAAATAATTTAGGAAAAACACCGGTTGATCTTGAGTATCACCTTTCAAAAAAAGTAAAAACGTGAAACATCATTATCGAGACTTTGGAAAACCATTTCGCATTTGATAAAAATGAGGACACCTTCTTTTAGTGAAAAGCTTTCAGAATATTCGACCCTCGGGTCTAAGTAAAAGTGTTTATAAAACATTGAAAATATCTCAAAACATTTTGGTCCTCGAGGTAGCAGAATTTTGAAACATATTGTGGCACCTTAGAAGTACCGCGAGAAAACAATTCATTTGAAACGTACGTCTCGAAATTTATTCCTAAGATACTCAAGTTTTCGAAAATAATTCAATGCCAAAAAGGACGATGCCAAAAAGGCTAGAATGCCCAAAAATTTCAGGTAATTACACAAAACTTTATAGCGCCGTGGGTCCCGCGCCGGAACCCACCAGGATAAAACCATTTACAAAAACGACAAAAAGGCTGATGACGGTAATATTTCAAAAACTTACAAAAGCCATTTATAAAATACTAAATACCGTCATAAGAATTTCGCCAAAGCGATCAAGGCCATAATGCCAAAACTCGGTTAAAGGAATCGGTTTTTGAAAGAAAACTCAGTCAGTAAAATACCGAAAGTCATTACAAAAGAACTCACGCAGCGGATAAAAGAAATATGGTCCAACATACACAATCGAGCAACACTACTCCTCATATGAACGAAATATGAGGGTCAAATAACCACATATCAAGAAATCAAAATCCATAAGAGGATTCCATCACTTAACAAATAATCATAAAAATAGCTCGTGTCACACGAGGCACAACACAAAGAAGGGAGACTTACATCCACAAGTCGCACGAAGATGATGATCGCCCACGATACTAATCACGACCAACAAACTCAGACGACGCGTCGCGACACGACTTAGTTAGACATAATCCGACAAGACAAAACTCAACAGACACCACTGACCCGACAGCCTAGGTTTCCACAACCTAAGCTCCGATACCATTTATGTAACACCCCCAATCCACTCAGGGATATTACACGCCGTAGACCCTCTCCTCGAGGATCTACCAGGCTGATAATTAAAATCAAACATCTAAACATCGCCTTTAAGGCTAAAATGACTTAGTAGACCGACTTGGTCTTTCAATACTAACATACAACTCAATTCCAAACACATACCCACGCAGGGGTCAAAATACAATAAACTCCCGTACAACGGGAAAAGATCTCGGCGGAAAAGAAAATACAACTAGACCAATACGACATCAACGGATCCTCGTGTGATTAGTATCGTTCATCTTTCATCATCCTTCGTGCCGACCCTGTGCTATGCTTCAAAACCTGAATGCAAAAATAGACATCCACCCCCCGAATACTCGGAGGTTAGCAAAACTCCACTATTTTGCTAGTGCAAGTACAAGTGCAAAAATACGAGCCATACAATACAAGTTCCAAGAACAATAATAATCAGGAATCCTCAAAGTTCCAAACGTAATGAAAAGCACTTCCCGAGGCATGAGTTTGGTAAAACATTCCAAAATCGAAAGATCACAAATCAAGGGAAAACAATTTATAAAACAGTTTAAAATGCCATCGAGAGTTTTAATAGAAAACAATTTAGGATTTCCGAATCCTTCTCTTTCCAAAAATCAACAGGGGTCACAGCCCAAAGGTTTTGTTTTCGCAAATAGAAAACAGACAACAATTCACAGGGCCCGAGCCCAACATCAGGTGTCCTCGGCGGACATAGAAATCAACACAACGTAATCACGCACGCGCATCGCCTAGGACCGGGACGAAGCCACAAATCCCACTCGAGGCCTAGAAGGACCCTCCCGAGCTGGCTAGCGAAACAAATCACACACATCTCACGGTTGGATCAATCGCTTGTTGCATCCTGGCCACATGATCGCATGCCATGTGCCACCGTAGATTATCTCAGGCTCTCACGGTTGGATCAATCACTTGTTGTATCCTGACCACATGATCACGTGCCATGTGTCACTGTAGACCTTCAACCATATCCACACATTCACACAAATAACACAATGCAACAAAGATATCCAAACAATTCACTCAGAGGCATCAAACACTTAGCAAAACACCACGTCAAACCACAACGCACCGAAATGAAATAATATACGTCCACACGCAAATACCAAGTGCATCATCAACACCAAATATATCCATAGGATTCACGTAGTCATTTACAAGACACAACATTCACAAAACACACGCGTTTTGAAAGCAAGCCTTTAACAAGGCTAAACCGAATCTTTTGAAAGTTCAATTCAAACGACCAAACAACCACATTTAGACGATCACTAATTATCATATCCATAAAACAAGAATAGTATGGGCAAGGTACTTGCCTCGATATCACGAGCAATGGAAAAATGAACGGATACGTCCGGGTAGCCCTCAAACTCCCGAACACTATCTAGAACGCGATAGCACCGAAATTACTACGGGAAAACACCACATGAATCATCAATCACCAACGGAATTCAACATCGGAATCATCGAGCACCTATAATCCTCCGTAAGGAATAATAAAACATGATTACGACGAGAATCAAGGCCAAAAACAACGGAAATCCCAACAAACTATCAAAGGGAACTCATTCGAACATTTAATCGAACATTAAATGTTCAAGACCCTTCAAGAACAAAGAAATCACCCCTCGGGTCGAACGAACCAAATATACGAGTATCCAATCCGTAGAACAAGTTCAAAACAACGTTTATACAACAATTAATTGATTAAAAATGGATTGGAATCGAAATCAAAAAGGAAAATCCCCAAATATACAAAAACAAGGGTTCAAGCCAAAATACCTTGATTTGGATGAATGATTCAAGTAGAGGTCGAAAATCTACAACAAGACTTGAGGTGGATGATCTCTACAAGTTTGGGAGCACTGAAATCGCCCAAAATCGCCCTTAGAATCGCCTAGAATGGGAGGAGGAAGAAGAGAGGAGAAAATGAATGTTTCTCCTCGAAAATCTGCTAAAAAACGCAGAAAAAGCCCGTGTGCCGCGGCACAGGACAAGTGTGCCGTGGCCCAGGGCCAAAAAAAACGCCCAGGAATCAGCTTAGTGCAGCGGCACAGCTGAAGTGTGCCGCGGCACACGGTACAGCCCACTCCAACACGAAAAAGGCACATCGTGTAGTCTTAGCTTTTTCGACCATAACTCCCTCGTATGGACTCCGATTGACTCACCGTTTGAACCATTGGAAAGCTAACTTGATGATCTATAATATTGCAAAGATTCAGAATTTTTGGAGTTTCCAAGAATTAATGGCGACTTTACAAAGTCGAACTCCCACGTGAAAAAGTCGATTAAGGACACGGAACTCAACAAAACGATACCGAAACGAACTCGGATGACAAAAAGTGCAGAATTAATCATTCTTGAAATGACGAAACGGTCATGAGAGAGTCATCAAAATGGACTTCCGCCGAAAAAAGAAAATTACCGAAATTCGAAATTGCGGATATTACATCCTTATGCTCGGTCTTGCCTCTGCCGCATCCGACACTTGGAGTTGGCTGACCCGTGACTGTGCCTGCTGTAATAGGGGACTGCTTGGCAAGGATTCTACTCACTCTCTCACAATACGACGCCCGATGTTCCTGCTTTCCACACGTAAAACAAGTAACAGGGCGTGATGAACAATAAGAATTGACATGACCAGGGACTCCACAATTAAAACAAACTTTCGACGCTCTTACGCTGGGTTGAGGGGAACCAAGGGAAGACTGTACAGAAGATTGAGGCCTACGTGATCCGCTGCCTCGGAAACTACCAGAAAATTTCGGTTTCTTCGAGCTCGAAACCCTAAGAACTGGAACTGTAACCATCTCATAAGCGAGCGCTCTATCTTGGTATTCTTGCAGAGTAGTACACCCAAGACCCGCCATGTACTTTAGGACTCAGGTTTTATTCTTGCATTGAAATGAAGTGTTTTATCCACTTCATCCTTAACTCGGTCCTGAACATATATTAACTGCCCGTTGTACTTCTTGATTGCTTTCGCAATGGGAATATATTCAGGTTGAGCTCTAAAGAACTCACTAACTCTGGATAATGGTACCGGTGCAGGACAATACTGTGCCTCCCTTAACTCTTTAAATTCTTCCCAAGTGACATCACGATCCTTGGGCCTAACTGCCCGCCACCAGTCAGACGCATCATCAGTAGTTAAGTACCGTGCAATCGGGACCTTCTTCGCCGCAGGGCAGCCAATACAATCAAATATCTTGTCTAGTTCAACCAGCCAATGATCCCAGTTATTAACATCGCCTGAACCATCAAATCTAGGAGGGTTCATTTTCATGACTTCTTGAAGCCATCGATCCTCAATGATCCTACTAGTGTTAATGTTCCGCACCACTTGAGCCAACTGGTGCACTTGCGTTACAACTTGTTGAAGAACGTTAGGCACTTCGGCCTCCGAACCCCCACCTGTACCTCCCGAAGGGATCGGGTCTGATCTAGCTACATAATGAGATGTCTAATATGAAACGGACATCTCGGATTCAGATACCGCTACTCTACCACTGCCTCGGCCGCGCTGACAGACAACTCTACCACTCGACATACTGAAGAATAAGAAATGGTTCAACAAGGAAACGATTACAACAATAGATCATACGATGACAAAATAATTACTCCCTACGGAAAGAAACATTCATCATCCGGAGAGGCTTCCAGCACAGTCGACACGGGATGGTAGCACGTCAATGATATCGTAAACAACAATCGACTCTCTTTAACAGACCCAAAAACACTGACAGCCTAGGTATCCATAAACATAAAGCTCTGATATCATATTCTGTAACACCCCCGTGATTTACGGAGATATTACAGCGCCGTAGATTCTTTTTGGAGAACCTACCAGACTTAGACTAACATAAAACTCATTACAAATTTAACAAACCACATCATTCACTTATTTAAAAACATACTGTCTCCAATACGACATATATTACAAAACTAAATAACACTTCATCTCGTAGGATCACGACTGATATAACAGTTCACAACTGATACAACAACATCATTAATAATAAATAACGACACGATAACATCACATGATAGTACCCGCGCGAGTACAAAACCAAAACAAGACCATGACCATGACAATATGACCATCAACTCGAAATAGTACACGATATCAATGCTGCCCACCAAACTCGTGTCCGCCCTGTGCTAGCTCTCCCACTGGACCTGTACCTGAATACACAACAAGTATATCCACCCCCGAAGGGGTCAGCAAGATGTCAGTGCAAGTACAACGATCACAGAATATGTACAAAAATGAATGTTCAACAGAAACCACAGTGCCATCACATATATTCCGGAATACAATACCATAATCATCATCGCAAAACAACCTCCCGAGTTGTACTGGCCCTATACCCACACGGGATACACACCCAGAGAGTCCTCGTCAGGCCCTCCCCAGTGTACAACCCAACCGAGTGATCCGTAGAACTCGAAGTCTAACGAATCCCAGGGGACCCTCGCTGGTTTTACTTGGCTCGCACATACTCAATAAACACATGGCACAAATCATATTTTCTCAAAATCACATTTTCACATATTCACACAAAGTACAATAAACGCAATCAGAGTACTTGCCATGGTTGGAAACGATATAAGAATAACAAACGGAAATACGTGCGGTCCAAACTCCTTCAACAATTCGGTCCTAGTTCAACAAAATACCGAATCAATACCATACCATGAAAACGGAAGGATTCACCCTAAGTTTTACCCTTAGGGACATTTAATCAAACACTATGAGGACAACATAGTTCGAATCCAGACTACGGAAGAAAACTTGAAATTTAGTCCATGAACTTTGGAGAAAAACATAGGATTATGATTACAACATCATAATCTAGGACAAATCAGAGCTAAAATATATTAGAATCGAAGATCTTAGCAAAAGCCCCAAAATATGAAGAACTATGGTTCGAGCGAATTTTACCTTGAGTTGGACGGTGAAAGTTGATGAGATGATGTTAACTTGGTGTTAGGAACTCAAAAACGTTGTTGGATGATGAAATCCGACCAAGATCTACACTCCTCTATGCCCAAGACTACTCAACCGCCAGAGAAGGAGAAGAAGGGAATGAAAATGACGATCCTAGAACACGCCCAACATATATATATATATATATATATATATATATATATATTGGGAGGGACTATCGGACGCAACGGCTAAAGTTTAGCGTGTGCTAACGGGCTGAAAGGCGATGCACTGCTGGACAGAAAAGACGGTCCAGAACCTACTGTCTGATCCCGGTAGCGTAAATAACAACAAGAGTTTTTGTGTGGGTCTGAGAGATACTCAGCATCAGCAAAACTTAACAACACAGTCGTCAGGTTAGCTATATTGGCATTCACACTTGCTTTAATGATTGCACAATCATCGGCAGTTCCATTAGTCTTGTAGGGAAAGAAAATTCCCAAGTCAATGGTTCCTTTTGGGTATCGGAAGATGTTCTTGATACCATTCCATTGACGTTGCGTGGGTTCAGAACTATATCTTGCCAACAAGTTCACTGAGAAAGCAATATCAGGTCGACTACACTGAGCCAAGTACAATAATGCGCCAACTGCACTTAAGTAGGGAATTTCGTCTTCCAAAGGCTCTTCGTCACATTGCTTTAAACGAAATGTATCTTTCTTCAAGTCCAAACTACGACCAATCATGGAAGTGCTAACTGGGTGTGCCTTGTCCATATTGAAAAGCTTGGGTATCTTTTGAACCTAAGGCAGACTGGTAGATGAAGATTCCACTAGGAAATTGCTCTGAAATAGAGAAGTGGGGACTTGATGATTAATGTGTGCGTTATTCACATGGATGATCAGATTCTATTTACTGGAATTTTGTTCTACTTTTTCAACTACCTGCTGCCCTTCAGCTCCTTCTTGCCTGTATGGAGGACTGATGGTGTTACTCCACATCGGCCCCGTCGAGTACCTCTACTACTGGCTGCATAGATCTCTACACCACCACTATCTATACTCCAGATACCACTCCCACCACCACTCCTCCATGGTCACCGATCCCATCCCATGTAAGAAAAGATGGTGTGTATGTGTGTGTTTTTCTCTGGGAAAGAAAGAAATTAATGACGTCTCGGATGATTAGAAATGGCAGCTGTTCGCAGAGTACATAGCCTATTTTCTGCTGTTTGCGATTCCACTTCTTGGAACACTCTTTAACGGCATGGCGTCATTGGCGTCTCTGTTTGGATACATAACCTACATTGATCTCATAAACAATATGGGCTATTGCAACTTCGAGTTCATCCCTAAATGGCCATTTTCCATCTTCACTCCTCTCAAATACTTGATATATACTCCCTCGTAAGTCTATCTAATTAACTGCAACAAAATTGATTAATTACTTACTACTATAAACTGCAGGTTCCACTCACAGTGTTAGACCAACTACTCGTTGTTCATGCCGCTATATGACTACATCCACGACACCACAGATAAGTCTACTGACGCCTTGTACGGGATCTCGCTCGAGACGTGTGCACCTGGCCCACTTCACCACGCCGAAATCAATATTCCATCTCCGGGTGGGAATCGCCTCCTTTGCCTCGAGGCCTCAGGAGTCGAATTAGAGCAAGTGGTCGCTGTTATGGCTTTCCATTATGGTGAACTACATCTATGGCTGCACGTTTCTTGTAGAGAGACATCTTTTAGGGAAACTGACGTTGCATACTTGGACCATCTCATGTTACAGCATACAGGTAAATCACATGCCATGTGATCATGTTTTTATTTGGAAAAAGATGATTTCATCACCTATTGCTATTGCTATTTCTTGTTGTATATATATATATATGTGTGTGTGTGTGTGTGTGTGTAGTACGCCCTAAATGATCGAAGAAGCCATACTCGGAGCCTATGCACCATGTTCCAAGGTTATCAGCCTAGGATTGCTCAACCAAGCAATTCCACAACCTTGATTAATTTGACATTTATCTAAGAGATTCAACTACTTATGAGTTTGGTAATTTCTCGGAGTGAGGAATTAAACAGAAGGGGAGAGATACCCAAACTGAAGACAAAAGTTGTTTATGAGAGCAGCCTAACAGTATCTATTGTCCTAAGCAGCTCTCCCAAAGGCACAATAGAAATCCTATTCCGAGGCTCTTTCTCCAAACTTGCTTTCGCTATTGTATCTGCTTTATCCCACCACGGCATTAAGGTCTTTTTCTCTATCTTCAAATATATGGAACTCATTCAAGAAATGAGATTTGACATTCTACTTTCAGGCTGCAACATTCTAGGAAATTGCTTTAAATGAATCATTTTGCTTTTCATAACTAGGTGAATAAAATTAGAAATACTTGTTCGAATGACGAGTGTTTTGTGGAACAGATGCTACTTCTTTGATTTAATATCGATTTTTTGGTTGTACAATTTATATTTCTTATCGTTTCATTTTGTTCTTCTTCTTCTTCTTCGTTGTGCTGCAGATTTGGACAGAAGCGGCTAGCTGAAGATAGATGAAGATTTCTGGTTGGCTAGAAATAGATGAAGATTTTATATTGGTGTTTCATCTCATATTCCATACCTAAACCGAGTTGGTAGTTTGTTGTTAAGAATTTATTCATTTTGTATACTAAGCTGAATTATTATCAATTTTTGTACTTGGAAGGGATGGGGAGGATACCATAAAAATTAGTTAGTGTAATTTAAAATAAATTCATTTTAAATTCTTAGAATTTACTCCCTATGTCCACCAAAAAGTTGATCCCTTTGTGTTCGTTGCGGATTTTAATAATTTAGTCGAGTGGAGAAAGAGTTCCACATGAGTTCTACTTTAAAATTTATTGTTGTATGAGCACTATCTTTTTTTGTACCAAACCATAAAAGTAACAGGTTATATACCCTCATTCATAAGAGTATAAGTTTTTTATACCAAAATATGTTAAAAGACATTCTTATCATTAAGTCTACTACTAAAAGATAAAAAAAAATGGAATAGAAAAGTAATAAAACAACTATTGGCCCCACAACCCCTTTCTCTCATCCAAATCTCTCTCTCTCTCTCACAAAAACCCGACCATCCCAACCAAATCCTATCATTGGCTAGAATGTCTGACTCCGACTACGATCGAGAATCCGAACAGCACAGAAGATCCTCACACGATAGTGACATCCAATCTGAAGAGGCTTGTGTCAGTGAGCCGTCGGTTAGTGCAAGTTAGTAACACACGGTCACGCCCACGACAGTTGTTCATTGTCTGACGATGGCGTTGAAGACGATGACACTATCGTGTGCACGATGGTTTACACACAACGAGCGTCGATCGTGTGAGCCGCCATGGATAAGAAGACCAAAGTTGCACACGATGGTCTACACACGACGGGCATCGATCGTGTTAGCCATCATGGGCAAGAAAACCAAAGGATTATGCCTTGCACACAATGGTTTACACACGATAGGCTTAATATGAGCCATCGTGGGGCGCATGATGGTCTTCACATGTCGAGCATCGATCGTTGCCATCCTGTGCAAGACAGTTGCCTTTTTTGTTCGCTTTCTTAGGCATTCTATCTTGGTTCTTATGTTTTGTATGTCTATATTGCATACGGTTGCGTATGGAAGAGACTTACATTGCGCCATATTACACGGTAAGTCAATCTTTACATACGGGAGGCGGAATTTAAAGAGATAATTGAGATACTAAGAAGTATTGGCCGCAATTCTGCAGTTGGTGATAGAGCTATCGAGAGCTTGACCGAGGGTGTCCTTGGGCGTTTGATTAAGGTTAGGAGAAATGGGAGTACAAATACTGCCCTACATCACTTGATTGTCCGTGAGTTGGAGGGTGATCAAATCCCCCCAGACGAGTCGTGGTTCTAGGTTTGCGGGAGGACCACCCGTCTTACGGCCCGTGATTTTGCTATGATCACTAGAATGTACTTTGGAAACTCTACCTTCTATCCAAAGGACAACCATCTCCTTCGATATGATGGTATTTTCTACATAATACTTCATGGAAAAAATATTAAGCTTAGTGTTCTGCGAAAGAATTTCAATGCTCGAGATTTTGGTAGAGACATAAGAGATTATGTGAAGGTTGCCAATTTGCTGATATACAACTACTTTATCCTATTCCGTGACGACATGATGGTCGAGACATGGGCATGGACATTAATTGAGGATTTCAAACAGTGGGATATGTTTTCTTGGGGTTCTTATGGCTTTGGGGTTTTGTCTTACTACATAGATAATGTTGAAGGATGGACAGGAACATAAGGACTATCACTTCTATGGTCCGGTTTAGGCCTTACAGATATGGTCGTATGAGATCATTCCATCATTGGGAGAATTATGTGGAATTCGAGATAAATATGTGCAAGTTACCTGGTGTTTCATGTGGACTACGAGGAAGATGTTATGTGATTTCACTCATTTCTTTGACGAAAAGGTATGTAAATTTATAAAAGTATTTTCTTGTGGCTTCACTCATTTCTTCAACGTTATGCGATTTTACTCTAATGGTATGCTTTATTGACTTTTTTGCAGCACAAAGTACTTCACTCTTTGCCGCATCTGGAGGAGGATGAGGATGAGTACTACTACTTGAGTTTTGAGAATGGCTTGCCATATGATGTTAGTTCATAAAGCCTATACGAATAGCTGTGAAGAATAAAGAGGATGAGTCTGCGCCGAAACCGAGAAATAAAGTTATGGATATGTTGAAGAAGGCTCCTAGGAAAAAGATTACACATGAGTCGGTACATAAAGTGTCGAAGCGATGCCGATAGAGTACCCCACCAGTAGATGGTGCAGAGACATCTGACCGGGAGAGGCAGCCAGAGAGGGTGTGTTGTATCCACATACTTCCTTGTCCGGACCACACCTAGGACACGAACAGGGATGAGTACTTCGATCGCTGTTTGAAGGCGATCTTGTACGACGAGTCTGAGACAGGATTTATTGCTCGATTTTCTCGTAGGATGCTTTCTAGGATCGTAGATTTCTTTGGACCTGTGCATATGCATTCTAGGATTCCGCTGCACTACTCTATTGGAGACATGATAGGTTTCTCGATCGACCTCGTCATTATGTATCTATTAGAAGCACCCAACAGAGGATTCCAGACCAAAGTCACCATTCTTAGATTCAGCACAGTCATCATTCTCAGATTCAGCATTCTTTTGAGCGAACTGAGCAGACCCTTCAGCCAACTCTATGGTTTCAGGATTATGAGCATCAGTACCAGCCATTTGACGAGCCGTTTCAGCATTATGGTAGGATGCTCGATTAGTTTCAGGACGAGCATCATTATAGTTCGATGTTTCCTGACCAGAGTAGTAATTCTCGGCAGCAGCCTGTATTTCAGATCGAGCAGACAGTTATTCCGATCGAGCAGCCGATTGTACAGGTCTCTGATCGTTATAGTTGTGAGAGGGATGATGGGGGTGATGAAGTGTAATATCCGCAATTTCGATTTTCGGTAAATTTCTTTTTTTTGCAGGTGTCCATTTTAACGACTCACTTGTGAATGGTTCGTCATTCTGAGAATGTTTAATTCTGCACTTTGTGACATCCGAGTTCGTTTCGATGTCGTTTTGCTAAGTTCCATGTTGTTTAGCGACTTTTCCGCATTTGAGTTCGATTCTTGTGAATCTCGTTCGAAACTGTTGTTTCGTGTTCCCCGTAAGTCCGTTTAACTTTGTTAGACATGTTGTGAGCTTTGGTTTGATTATTCGATCATGTATCGTGATTTTCGGGCATTTTGGGCCATTTTGTAATTTCCCAAAGTTGTGGGTATCCACATTCGTATTTGTTGCCTTGACCCTTTTCATGGTCCGTGTGAGTTTGATTGTAGCTCAAGCTCTTAGTATGATCTTATTCTGGAGCTTTCCGTGCGTATCTTGAACTTGGTGTTCCGATTGGAGGAATACGTTGTTGTAACCAGATTTGAGAGCACTACTGCTGTAGTCCTGGGTAGACCCGGCAAAATAGGCCCAGGCCCATGGGCTGACCGCCGTTTTGGGCGGGCATTGGGCCATATTATTAGCCCAAAAAAACCCGGCCTTTTGGCCCTGGCCAGATTTGGCCCGCCATAGAGGCCGACATGGTAGCCCGCCCAGCTTTTTTTTTTTTTTTTATTTTTTTTAAATTTATGTTATGTGTAATTATAATATTTATTTTTTTCCCTTGTTTGTTAGATTATAATACATCTATATGTTAATTATTGATATAATTTTATTTTTTGGGACTTTGTGATTATTTGTAGTATCTCATATCAATAATAATATTATTTTTATTTTATGTTTTTATAAGAAATTAGTAGTGATAAATGATATGATGATCAAATAAAAATATTTGTATATTTGTCTTTTGATTATGGTAGTGTAGTAAATAATGTAATTATCAAATAAAAATAATTGTATATTTATTTATCGATTGTCATAGTATAGTGAATAATATAATAATTAAGGATCGAAAAATATTTGTATATTTATTTAATTAATATTTCAAAAAAAAAAAAGTCGAGGCATGGGGTGGGCCACGGGCCTAATAATTTTGGCCCAGAAAACCTGCCTTTTGGCCCGGCCAAAAAGGTCCGCCGTTTATGCCCGGCCCGTTTGGGCCGGGCCCGCCCGTTTGCCAGGTCTAGTCCTGGGTGCATTATTGTAGTTAGCGCACGCTAACGGGGTTCCGGTATTGAGGCAGAAGCTACTGCCCTGGACTGGGCAGTCAATAGCGCACGTTATGTAGAAAGTGCGCGACAGTAGCGCACGCTATCGGAAGGGTTGCACACGCTACTTGGTAGTTTGGGTTCAGTCCAGAAGTTACTGGACTGGGTTGGCATTTTGTCTAGCGCACGCTACGAGGTAGTGTGCGCGCGTTATTGTCAGGAGTTAGCGCACGCTATCGGAGACATATCGCACGCTAACTATTGGTCGGGTTCGGTCCAGAAGTCACTGGACTGAGATATTGGGCGATATATACCCCGATAGTGCACGCTAATCCAGATGATTAGCGCACGCTAATTTGTGTCCAGTATAAATATTGGACACCAGTCTAGAATCTTCATTTTTTTAATTTCTTCTTCTTCCTCCGCGAGTTTGAGACGTGGCGACTAGGGTTCGCGATCTGGGCTGATTTTCTTCCATTCCAAGGTGCCTTGGAGGTCTCTAAGTGATTGTAACAACATCTAATCTGTTGTTCTTCATCAGATCAAGGTAATTTCTTGATTTTTCATCAAGTTGACTTTTTGGGAGTTTTGTTCTTGATTTTGTTTTCCATTCGATTTTAATAAACTGATTGTTGTTAAATGATGTTGTTAAACATATCCTATGGATTGTATATCCATATTTCGGTTTGGATCCATTTTCGTGTGTCGTCGGGACGATTTGCGTTCTTGGCCATTTTGGGGGAAACCCTCGAACTCTTGTCATTTGTTCCTTCAATTCAGCGGTTTTGGGTCGTGCTACGGATTTCATTTTCATTTTTGTTATTGTCCTTCGTAGTTTATTGTCGCGGGTTGTCGTTCGGCGGAGTCGGCGGGTTCGTAGACGGTGTGGGTCTCCTCACTTCGGTCGATCCTCCGCGTTTGTGATTGTTTGAGGCAAGTACCTTATTCATACATTACTTGTTTTGTGGATATGATGATTGGTGATCGTCTTGGTATGCTTGTTTGGTTGTTTGGAATGAACTTTCAAAAGATTCGGTTTAGCCTCGTTAAAGGCTCACTTTCAAAACGCGTGTGTTTTGTGAATGGTGTGGTTTGTGAATGGGTAAGTGAATCCTATGGATATTTTTGGTGTTGATGTTGCGCTTGGTAATGCGTGTGTACGTATATTGCCTCATTTAGGTGCGTTGTGGTTTGACGTTGTGTTTTGCTAAGTGTTTGATGCCTCTGGGTGAATTGTTTGGATATCTTTGTTGTATTGTGCTATGTGTGTGAATGTGTTGATATGGGCGGGGTCTACGGTGACACATGGAATGTGATCATGTGGTCAGGATGCAACAAGTGATTGATCCAACCGTGAGAGCCTCGGGATACCTACGGTGACACATAACATGTGATCATGTGGTCAGGAGACAACAAGTGATTGATCCAACCGTGAGATGACGTGGCAAGTGATCACGGTGGAATAAGAAACTTACGGTGACACATGACATGCGATCATGTGGTCACGAGACAACAAGTGATTGATCCAACCGTGAGATGACGTGGCATGTGTTCACGGTGTTATGTATATGATTTGGATGTATTGACCAGGCTGAGTACCTTGGGTGTGACCGAGATTTCGTATCTTGGGTGGTTATGTTTTGTTGATTTTATGTCCGTCGAGGACACGTGACGTGGGTTTTGACCCTGTGAATTGTTGTTGGTTTTCATTTGTGAAAACAAAACATTTGGGCTGTGACCCCTGTTGATTTTGAAAAGAGAAGGATTCGATAGTCCTAAAATATTTTTCATTAAAACTCCCGAGGGCATTTTAAACCGTTTTACAAATTGTTCTCATGATTTATGACCTTTCGAATTTCGGAAGTTTTACTCAAACTCTTGCCTCGGGAAGTACCCTTTGTTATGTTTGGATCTTTGAGTATTCTTGGTTATTGTTATTCATGAAACACAATTTGTATGACTCGTATGTGCACTTTGTACTTGCACTAGAAAAATAGTGGAATTTTGCTAACCCCCGAGTAATCGGGGGGTGGATGTCTGTATTTGCATTCAGGTTTTGGGGAGCATGGCGTAGGGTCGGCATGAAGGATGATGAAAGATGATCGATACTAATCACGTGAGGACCCGTACATTGTTGTATTGGTTCAGTTGTACTTTATTTCCGCTGCAGTATTTTCCCCATTGTACGGAAGTATGTCGTATTTGACCCCTGTGTGGGCATGTATTGAGATTGAGTTGTATGTATTTATTGAAAGACCAAATCGGTCTACTGAGTCATTTTAGCCTCAAAGGCATTGTTTAGATGTTTGATTATTTTTACCAGTCTGGTAGATCCTTGAGGAAAGGGTCTACGACGTGTAATATCTCTGAGTGGATTGGGGGTGTTACATGAAGTTGGCGAGAGTGATGGTCCCCAAGTTGGGTGAGCGTAGTCTTCCACCGCGAGTGATTCAACCCTCTGCTGCACTTCGGGAGCCTTTTGTGGTGGCGCCTCCAAGAAATAGTGAGGCTCTGAGAAGTTATACATACAGTTTAGGAAGCAACCACGTGATTCTATCGTGCGGTGTTTGGAGACTGGGCATGTTCTCACCCAGGCATTATTTGACCGCATAGAGTCATGTCGTGAAGACTTTGATGCCGAGGTGAGAGATTGTTATGTGCTTGCCACTCGAGCGAGGCTTCAAAGGGGAGTCCACAGTGTTGGTGTCGGTAGACTTTCCACTGTACTTGTTGGCTCTGAATTTTACGTAAGTTCTATAAATTACTCGTATGTATATCATTGGTGTGATGTGGAATTTTTTTTATTTTGTGGTTTGGCTTTTTGTAGTTATATATGGCCAACGAGTTTGCAAAACTCCATTCGAATGATCCACTTGGTATCAAGGTGACACGGAAGCCGGTTTACAAAACTCCATTCGAATGATCCACTTGGTATCAAGGTGACAGGGAAGCCAGTTTACAAGGATTGGAAAATGCCTAAATCCATCGAGGACTTCATGACAGGTCTTGATACACCAAATGCAGTTCCATGGTCAAATTGGGACGAAGTAAGTTTAAAATTGATATTTAGAAATGATTCGCTATGTTTGATGTGATGATCTTATCTGTTTATATATTTTATTCGACAGATCATTGGCAAGCCACTGGTGACTATCAAGATTAACATCATAACATGGACCGTGGAGTTGTACGATTCCTTATCACACCAATACCAAGATGGTCGATACCGATTCAACCAACTGCTACCAATTACTCTTCTGATGCCTCATGTGCTAGGTCAATCTGGGTACTGGCTGAACAATCAATCGAAGAAAAAGTATGGCACGGAGATGAGTTTCAAAATTATGCCACGAGTACTGCAGTTCATATAAACCGACAATCACAGTTGTGGTCCTTTCGCGTACATGTACTTGGATCGACTCATCTCTACAAACCCAGCTTCTGCGGACAGGCACTCTCAGCAACTTCATCACCCTCATCATCCCTCTCACAACTATAATGATCAGAGACCTATACAATCAGCTGCTCGATCTAAAAACTAGTTGTTCGATATGAAATACAGGCTGCTGCTGAGAACTCGTGCATGTTCAAACATTGATTTGATGCCTTCGTGCTGGGTTTCGTGTGGATGAGTCGATCCAAGTACATGCACACAAAAGGGCCACAACTGTAATTGTCGGTTTGTATGAACTGCAGTTTCGACTCAATCCAAGTACATTGCTACCCTTTCGCGTGGAAGAGTCTATCCAAGTACAATGATTCCATTTCATGTGCATGTTCAAACATTGATTTGGTCTTTCCTGCTGGGTTTGCAGAGATGAGTCGATCCAAGTACACCCATGCGAAAGGGCCACTACTGTGATTGTTGGTTTGTATGAACTGCAGTACTCGTGGTATAATTTTGAAACTCATCTCCGTGTCATACTTTTTCTTCGATTGATTGTTCAGCCAGTACCCAGATTAAGCCAGCACACGAGGCATTAGACGAGTAATTGGTCGCAGTCGGTTGAATCAGTATCGACCATCTTGGTGTTGGTGTGACAAGGAATCGTACAACTCCACAGTCCATGTTATGATGTTAATCTTGATAGTCATCCAGTGGCTCTGGTCGAGGCAACAAATGACAATGATCTGTTGAAACTAAATATGTAAACATATAAGATTTTCACATCAAACATATCGAATCATTTATAAATATCAAATTCAAACTTACCTCGTTGCAATTTGACCATGAAACTGCATTTGGTGTATCAAGACCTGTTATGAAGTCATTGATAGATTTAGGCATTTTCCAATCCTTGTAAACCGGCTTCCCTGTCACCTTGATACCAAGTGGATCATCCGGATGGAGTTTTGCAAACTCGTTGGCCATAATTAACTAAAAAAAGGCCAAACCAGAAAAAAATCCACATCACACCAATGATATACATATGAGTAATTTATAGAACTTACGTAAAATTCGGAGCCGTCAAGTACAATGCCGACTCTACCGACACCAACACTGTGGACTCCCCTCTGAAGCCTCGCTCGAGTAGCAAGCACATAAAATCTATCACCTCGGCATCAAAATCTTCACGGCATGACTCTATGCGGTCAAATAATGCCTGGGTGAGAACATGCCCAGTCTCCAAACACCGCACGATAGAATCACGTGGTTGCTTCCTAAACTATATGTATAACTTCTTCAGAGCCTCACTGTTTCTTGGAGGCGCCACCACAAAAGGCTCTCGAAGATCAACAGAGGGTCGACTCACTCGCGGTGGAAGATTACGCTCACCCAACTGCTGGGGACCATCACTCTCGCCAAATTCATCACCCTCATCATCCCTCTCACAACTATAACGATCAGAGACCTGTACAATCGGCTGCTCGATCTGAAAAACTGTCTGTTCGATCTGAAATACAGACTGCTGCTAAGAACTACTACTCTGTCCGGGAAACATCATACTATAATGATGCTCGTCCTGAAACCACTCGAATATCGTACCATACTGCTGAAATGGCTCGTCAAATAGCTGGTACTGATGCTCATAATCCTAAAACCGCAGAGTCGGTTGAAGGGGCTATCCGGTCCGCTCAAAAGAATGCTGAATTTGAGAATGATGACTGTGCTGAATCTGAGAATGGTGACTAGACTGACTCTGAGAATGGTGAGTGTGGTCAGGAATCCTACGTTGGGCACTGCTAATAGATGCAGAATGACGAAGACGATAGGGAAACCTATCATGACTCCCAACAGAGTAGTGCAGCGGGCTCCTAGAACGTCTGTGCATAGGTCAAAAGAAATCCATGATCCCAGAGAGTACCTGGCGAGAAACTTAAACAATAAATCCTGTCTCAGACTCATCGTACAAGATCGCCTTCAAACGGCGATCGGAGTACTCATCCATGATCCTGTCCTAGGTGTGGTCCGGACAAGGAAGTCCGTTGATACAACACACCCTCTCTGGCTACCTCTCTCGGTCACATGTATCTGCACCATCTACTGGTGGGGTACTCTATCGGCGTCGTTCGCACTTTATGTGCCATCTCATGTGTAATTATTTCCCAGGAGCCTTCTTCAACCTATCCATAACTTTCTTTCTCGGCTTCGGCGTAGGCTCATCCTCCTTGTTCTTGACAGCTATTCGTATAGGCTTTATGAACATAACATCATATGACGAGCCATTCTCAAAACTCAAGTAGTAGTAGGGGTGTTCAAAACCGGATATCCGGACTTTCGGATATCCGAAAGTTCGGATAGTAGATTTTGATATCCGATATCCGGAAAAATATGAATTTTATTCGGATGTCCTTATATTCGAAAAAAAATATTCGGATTTGGATATCGGATATCCGAATATCCGAAAAAAACTTCGGATATGGATATCGGATATCCAAATATTCGAATACCTTCTATTATTTAAAATATAAAAAAATAAAAAATTTAGGATTTATCGGATATTTTGGATATCCGAATATCCGATTTTTCTGAAAAGTACTATCCGATATCCGAATCCGAAGTTCCGGATATCCGAATTTTCGGATATCCGGAACTTCGGATTTTCGGATATTTCGGATCGGATATCGGATATCGGATATTTTGAACACCCCTAAGTAGTAGTACACATCCTCATCCTTCTCCAGATAGGGTAAAGAGGGAAGTACTTTGTGCTGCAGAAAAAGTCATTAAAGCATACCGTTACACTAACGTCACATAACGTTGGAGAAATGAGTGAAGTCACAAGAAAATACTTTTATGATTTTGCATACCTTTTCGTTGAAGAAATGAGTGAAATCGCATAACATCTTCCTCGTAGTCTACATCAAACACCGGGTAACTTGCACAGATTTATCTAGAATTCCATATAATTCTCCCAATGAAGGAATCATCTCGTACGACCATATCTGTAAAGCCCAAATTGGTCCATAGAACTGATAGTCCTTATGTTCTTGTCCCCTTTCATGGCAACATTGTCTATGTAGTAAGACAAAACCCCAAAGCTATAAGAACCCCAAGAAAACATATCTCACTGTTCGAAATCCTCAATTAATGTCCATGCCCATGTCTCGACCATCATGTCGTCACGGCATATGATAAAGTAGTAGTATATCAGCAAATTGGTAACGTTCACATAATCTCTTATGTCTCTACCAAAATCTCGAGCATTGAACTTCTTTCGCAGAACACTGACCTTAATATTTTTGCCATGGAGTATTATGTGGAAAATATCGTCAGACCGAAGGAGATGGTTGTTCTGTGGATAGAAGGTAGAGTTTTCAAAGTGCAGTCAGTTATCATGGCAAAATCACAGGCCGTAAAACGAATAGTCCTCCCATAAACCTGGAACCACGACTCGTCCGGGGGATTTAATCACCCTACAACTGACGGACAATCAAGTGATGTAGGGCAGTATTTGTACTCCCATTTCTCCAAACTTTAATCAAACGCCCAAGGACCCTCTCGGTCAAGCTTTCGATAGCTCGATCACCAACTGCAGAATCGCAGCCAATACTTCTTAGTGTCTCAATTATATATTTAAATACCGCCTCCGGTATGTAAAGATTCACTTTCTGTGTAACAAAGTGCGATGTAGGTCTCTTCCATACGCAACCAGTCTGTAATATATGCATACAAGTCATAAGAACCATGATAGGATGTCTAAGAAAACAAACAAAAAAGGCCACGGTCTTGCACACGATCGATGTCCATCGTGTGAAGACCATCGTGTGCCCCATGACGGCTCACACAATCGATGCCCCTCGTGTGTAGAACATCGTGTACAAGGCGGAAGCCTTTGGTATTCTTTCCCACGACGGCTAACACGATCGATGCCTGTCATGTACATACCATCGTGTACAACTTTGGTCTTCTTGCCTACGACGACGCTCGTCGTGTGTAAACCATCATGCCCACGAAAGACCATCGTGCATATGATGGTGTCATCGTCTTCAGCACCATCGTGAGATGATGAAAAACCATCGTGGTTGCGACCGTGTGTGACTAAATTGCACTAACCAGCGACTCATTGACGAAAGCCTCTTCAGATTGGGTGTCACTATCGTGTGAGGAATTTCTGTGGTGTTCGGATTCTCGGTCGTAGTCGGAGTCAGACATTCTCGCTGGCGATAGGAATTGGTTGGGACGGTCAGGTTTTTGCGACAGAGAGAGAGAGGAGATTTTTTCTGGATGAGAGAAAGGGTTTGTGGGGCCAATTGTTGTTTTATTACTTTTCTATTTCTTTTTCTCTTTACCTTTTAGTAGTAGACTTAAGGGTAATAATGTCTTTTAACACACTTTGGTATCAGAAACGTATACTCTTATGAATGGGGATATATAACCTGTTACTTTTATGGTTTGGTACTAAAAAAGATAGGGCCATATGTATATATGTATGTATGTACATATATAGAAGTTCAATCTTGGCTTAAAAATTATGATACAAAAATTTTGACCCCTCTAATTAAATTTTCTGTATCCACCGCCGCGAAAAAAGTAAAAAAAAAAAATGAGCTTCTCAACCCAAGTTATTTCGGTGTCTTTCTAAATCATGTTCTCGGAAATCTTATGAGACAAAGGATGTTCAATTTTCTGAGATATCATACTAGGACGTAAGAACTTTCCAAATCTGGATCTTATAAGAAATCAAAGTGAAAAAGAAAAAGTCAACAATAAAATAAAATATCAATTGGAACAAAACAAACAAATTATTTTGAGATTGTTTACTTGTGGAAGGACTAACTAGTCACTTTGGTCGAGATAAGACCACTGCAATTGTAGACGATAGATTCTTTTGGCCAAGCATGAAGAGAGATGTTGCTCGTTTAGTTGCAGATGTGGGTTTATACACTTTTCTTCTAGTGCCACATGTTACTTGGCAATGTCTTAGTATGGATTCCTCGTAAGGTGTATTTTTCGAGATTAATTATTGAAATATATGTGAGAATTGCATAGTTAATCTCTATCTGTTTAATTATTTCGACGATATTACGCATGTTTATTGTTTTTTGTGGATTTTGCGGTATATTTAGCATTTCGATGATGTAAGCTGGCAAAATCAGCTGCCGAGCCCCTAAAACTAATAAATCGGTGCACAAGGCCAAAAGAAGCGAAATGGTGAAAAATCGAACAAATTAACAAGTAATATGACTCATACTTTGTCAGCTGACACGAGTTGTATCATGCGACGGGGTGCGGCACTTTTGTTAAATATGCAGCACGAGCTCGGTACCCGGAATAAGTATTATGCGGTCTTGAGTGTTTTCGGATGAAGCAAGAGAGACGTGATAAGAAAGGAATTCAAGAGCGATTTCAAAGCAAGAGAAGACGGGTCGAGAGATTCATCTCCTCTCTTACTTTTCCTTTCTTGGTTGTACTTTTTTCAAGCGAACATGTTTAGATTCAATATGTTTATGTACTATTCTTCATCCATGCCCAACTAAACTCATCGATCTTTAGACATGCGAGTGATTCATATGGTGATTTTTGGATAACTTATTGGCAATCATTGTTGTCTTTGGAAACCATATTCAAGTATTTTTTGTCCATATTTTATCATGCGGACAATGCCTCGATAGTCGATACTGTTCGCTAACATACAACAATTCAATTACATGTTTATTTGATCTCAACGGAAACGGTGGAAAATTATTTTGATCATAAGATAAAGAACAGCATTAGCAATTTATTTGATAAGAAACTGATTATTAACTCAAACATTAATCTTGAAATCCCTATTATCTCTAATTTAACCCCTCTTGCGTTCTATTTCTTGTATTTTTTATTTTATTTTCGTCACTAATTTTAATTAATTGCCATCCAAATGTGATTCACAAATAAATTTGAAATTACTGATATAATAATTCATTAGTCCATATGGATACGATTCTGTCCGCACTACCTACAGCTACACCGTGCACTTGAGTTACATAATTTATCGAACAAGATCTCAACCTCACCAATTTACAAGATTTGATGTATCTGATATGTTAAGAGTTCCACTAAAGGGCTTAACATTTAATTGAAACTTCACCGAAGATTAAGAGTTACATAATGTACACAAAACATACTATCTGGCTCTACAATAAAATTTTGAAGCTCCTTTCAAATCTTTACAAGTCGAACATCACTCTGTCCGAATGCAGTTCCGCAACCAGGACACTTACGATGGCGTATTTCAAGATTCCTTTGGATGCATTGGTTGCAAAATAGATGGAAGCATTTCACAATCACAACCTGACATCGTTAAATCGAACCTTGTTTAACCCATGACACAACCAACTTTCAGCAAGTATGATTAAAAATCAAATGAAGCATTACCTAACGACTACAGAAGAATATACATCGATAACAACATTTGACAACAATGATTGGGATCATTACAAGAACTATCCTGACGTTTATTAGCTTAATCACCAAAAAGATACAATTTGCTTCTAAATTATTCTCTCAAGAAATACAAAAATAAAAATAACCTTGAGATTTGTACTTGCTATACAAAATTACCCCCTCAATAGGGTGCATATTTTAAACTAGAAACATATCTAAAAGGGAGATTCTGTAATTACAAATGATAACTGGGGTCTTTTTGTAATTAATCACAGACGTCAATTAATAGTTAGTTAAACCAACAGAAGGCAAACAAACACACATGAATCACAAAAGCTTAGCCTAACATGAATCACAAAATCTTAGCCTAGGTGGCATCGGAAGTTCGGAACCCTGCCGAATGGTAGAGGTTGGGGGTTCAAATCCTTTTGAGAGGGTGAGTTGTAAAGCCACTTTATAATGCCATTTTAAATAAGAAGAATTAAAGCAGGAAACCACATAAAAAGTCTGTTTTGCTGCTTATGGTATGCTAATAAAGGAATGCGGGTCAACACGGAGAACAATATAGGTTAATTAACAAGAGCTATTTGCAAATACAAGAAACAAGGCAAATAGATGAGATGGAAGTGTATGGTATTTCCGAAGATTGTTTCAAAGAATGAACAATGTCATTTTTTTAGTTTTTCGAGAAGCAAAGGGCGAATAGGTGATACCTCCTTAGGCCGATCAAAACACACACCGCACTTGAGTATAGCCTTGCAATCTTTGATCTCTTCCTGAAGTCTCTGTATTGCAGCTTCCCCAGTTGCATAAGTCATCTCTTCAACTGTTTTATTCAAATCCATCAGTTCTTCATCAAGTTTCTTTCGCTCACTTCTGCAACGATACATGTTACACAAAATTAAAAAGTTTTCAAACACGAACCCGATCCTCACCAGAGAATCCAATATTAGATGCATGCATGCATAACACATCCTTCAGAATTGTGAAGCCTAATGTCCATGAGTCAAAAGATCCTACACGAAATAAAATATGTATTGACGTTATTGTAAATGAAATTCAGGTGAGATGGTTAACTTAATAGAGGTAAACTTCATATATATATATATATATATATAAGAGTTTTACGACTCAGAAAAGAGCACACAAAAGGTAAAGGGTGTCCAGACCAGGCTTAGACAAAGACTTCGGTAACAGTAAAAATCGCACAAGAATTGCCTGGTCAATCCATGGTATCGTTGGTCCATTGAACCTGAAATCTTGAACTCACTATAATTGCCTATGACCATTATGTCCTTATAAACTGGCTAATTTGTGATATAACAAAAATGAAAGTACAAGTGAGAACACTCAACATTATCCATTGGCATTACCTTTCATTTTCTAATTCTACTTGAATATCATCTACTTTTCGCTGGATCTGCTCAAGTTCCTTCTCAGATGACAATACAGTGGATTTCAGCATCTTCAGTTCTTTTTCCGCATCTGTTAATTCCCATTTTGCAGCTTCAAGCTTTATTGTCATGTGTCTGTCTTCTTGAATAGAACTTAAAGCTTCTAGGTGGAGACGTTCCATCTGCAAATTCCATTTTGAGTTGAGTGGGGTAATTGGAGATGAAACACAATTTTTTTAACAATTTCAAGATTAATTTATTTACCTGCTCCTCACTTTTAGCTATTCTCGATTTCAAATATTCAAGCGATTCATTAAGCTGTTGAAGTTGCTTTTCTGACCCGTTTCTCTCTGATAGTAACAAGTTTTGTGATTGCTTTGCTTTCACACTATCAGACACCAGCTGCAAAATGAATAACCAAAAACAAATCAGAATATAGATGTGAAGTCACCGAAAGAGCTAGACACTAGTAGAAAGCAAGACCTTTATATTATATTCATCCCTTTCAGTCACTTGCTGCAACAAATGCTGATTCTGAGTCTGCACGTCCTCATAAGCTTGACCGATAGTCTGTAGGTAAATTTTGCACAATTAACATAAGATCGTAAAGATGCTAGGAAACAGTTAAAGGAGATATTATAGTTCAGCCTATTTACAAAAACGGTTTCGATTTTCCTAAGATGACAAACTTTCACCTCGATTTCAGATATATAGGACTCCGCCTCTTCTTCTTTGATCTTAATGGCTTCCTTAAGTTCTAGAACATCTCTGCAAGTAAACAGAGTACGATAATACTGCTCAATAATAATTTAAGTGGGAAAAATTTGTATATAAAGCATGAAACAGTTCAAATCAAAAGTTAAAAGGCACAGATTTAAGCATGAATTGATCCTTTCTACATAGTTTTCATGCTCCAACTAAAGGAACACTTTTAAGCACTCATTAACACAGAGAAGAAGAAGAAGAAAAGTAATCAACCTATCAGAAGCATCTAATTCGGCCATTAGCTCAGCCATTTCGGCTTCAGCAACAGAAAGCCTCTGCTGGCAAGCTGCCTCAGCTTCATAAGCAGCTTTCACTCTCAATTCCAAGCTATGTTCCTTTAAGGCATTCCTCAAAGTTTCAGCTTGCATGTGAGCTCTATGTTCTGATTCTTTAATCTCTGCCAAGTCTCTTCCTCAAAAAAAAAAAAAAGAAAAGACGAATTATTTTTGTCAAGAGATTGAATTTCTGTATATACATACACATAAGAAGTCTGTTGTGCAATGACTTCCATGTTTCTTAACAGACTACCTATAGAAAAATAAAGCTACCTGTTATCATAAATTTGCTGACCCAACATATCCAAGAAAATCTCTAGCTCTTGTTTGTCCTTCTGCATTTTCTCATTCTGCAGATTCAATTCTCAAAAGTACACTGTTATGTTTTAAGATTAACAAGAATATGCAAGGAAGGATGATAAACCACAAACATACGGTGTTCTTTAAAGACTTTATGTCCCCCAGCTGCTGAGCACATTCATCAGCCAGATTCCTCAATTCAGTGGTCTGCCAGCAAGAACAAGTGGTCTCAACTGAGAAATCTTGATAAATTGACCCGCAAAGGCCACAAACTACTTGAGAGAAGGTAAAAATAGATGAATATCGAAATAATATATGAACTGCAAAGACCTTATTCCAGGTAACTTTGACCACTGAGTAAATGAAGTCACTATACACAGGATTATTAGGAATTTGATACTAAATAGATGGATCAGAAATAAAACAAAAGAAAAGAAACGAAAAAAACGTACTAATCAGGAAATTGTCATGATTAACTTTTAAAATCAATTTTAACAAAAAAAAAATTGTCCTAATGACATCTGAGTTTCGACATGAGTTAGCTTCACCAAAGGAACACAACTAAAGCAAGTTTTGTTTCATCTAAGACAACAAAGCACTATGGAATAGTACAACGGCAACCTTTGCATCTACTAAAGCGCTAAGCGACTTGGCTTTCTCGCGCAATGAGAGGGCCTCATCAGCTGTTTTTTTCCACTTGTTCATCCGGCTTTCCATCACTGCCATTTCTTTTGATAAAGCTGACGCCATTACCTGAAATTCTTCTTTAACATCTTTTCTTCCTGAAAAAGACGTCAACTCTCAGACCAGATAGTAAAACCATACAGCAGTCAAAAATCTGTGCAGTAGCATATCCACCTGAATCTTGCACAGCTTCTTCCAATTTTATCTCCATCTCGTTTCTTTCAAAAACACACCTTTCCAGTTGATTTTGAAGTTCTCTGACATTCGAGTCGGAATTATGAATTGCTTTTCTCATAGCATCTATAGACTCTGTTTTTACAATCAAATCTTTCTCCCTTCGCATAATGAAAGGCCTTTCAACCTACCATTTTTTATTTTAGCAAACACACCAGAGTTAAGTAATACTACAAATCATCATCAACAACTGCACCTTAATCCCAACTATGTTGGAGTCGCGGCAGGGAGATTATAGTGCCAATTAGATGTCTAAAATCAGTTAACACTATAATTCATGCAAAAAAGAAAGTGGCAAAATTTTACACTAGATGCCCTTCCTGTCGCAACCTTCATACGAAGGAAAAATGAGATAAAATCTCAAAACCATCAACATCATAGGTTTTCCAGTTGCATGAAAAATATCATGAGGCGGTGACAATAGGAAATAGCTTACTTGTAAAGACTCCGTCAATGTTATATAACGATCTGCCTCGGTATTCCAATGTTGAAACTGATCATTCAGCAAGGAGTAAGGGCGAGACGTATAGACATACTTTTCTTCCTCTAGTTCATTCTGCATAAACAAAATATCATGTTAGATTACTTGCATAACAATAATTTAAGGGAGAAAATGCGAATAATTTTTTCATCAATTCATTCCCAACAAACGGAATTTCACAAGATATGAAGCATTCATACGGGTACGAATACGATACAACACGAGTATACAAATACGACAAGCTTTGAAATTTTAGGATACAGGTACGGCATATATATGTATACATACATTTACATACAAGAGTGTAATTTTTACATTATCGAGAATATAGAAATGCTAAATACAACAGAAAAATTCAGTGTTTGAATCATAGAAAACTAAAATATCATAAATACCAGAATCTCAAATGCATGAAGTTCCATAAACTGAGAAAACATAAATAAACTAACAGCACTAGACAATTAGTCTCTTTGCTTTTACATGGGCATTTATGGTTACATATAGAAGTACATCACAGAGTATGATTATATCGAATACGGCATCCTCACAGAAGTGTCCATGTATCATAGTTCACAATTTAGATTGTTACACCATTACAAATTAAAGTTATGTATGAGTCACTCTGCTTTAAAACCTGAAGATGCTCTAGCTGCTTTGACAAAATTAGATTGTCTTCCCGTGCATCTCGAAGCTCGGTAAGCCGATCTTCTGCCAATACCTGCATCATATTTTACATAACATCCGTCATAAAAATACACAAGAGGGCTAGAGCAAGTGAAGGAGAGTGTTGATTGTCAATTGAGCCAAGTGATGAAAACCTTTATCTCCTCGATAAATTCTTTTAGTTCCCTCAAACGCTTTGATTTATCTGCAGGTTTTTCAGGCGACACACTTCCATTCACAGTAGGAACTATAACAGGAACAGGTATTGGGACTCGCATTCCAGAAACCCCGTCTTTTTGCATTCTCAAATTAACTAATTTTCTTCTACTTTCTTCAAGTTCCGCCATGCTCTCTTCCAGTTCTCCTTCAATAAGCACATTTTGAAAGCAATTACAAAAAAATGCAGGTTCAAATGAAAGGCTTAAAGGTTCATTACAAAAAGTTAAAATTCCAAAAATACCCCTGAGATTTTATTTTGCCTTACACTTACCCACAAGCAAACATTATTTTAAAATGCCCCTTACACTTACCACTGAGAATTTATAGTATCGCTAAAATAAAATAAAAAATGCTGACACTCCTTGGCGCCCGCCCAGCCGCCCGCCTACTGCCTAGACGCTCCCCCTGCCTGGCCGCCTAGGCGCCCGCCCAACCGCTTAGGTGGCCGATTAATCACCCAAATGCCCCGGAGAAACGCCTAGGCCATAATCTGAACGCCCGGGGGCCGCCTAGCGCCTAGGCGGCCGCCCAAGCCGATTTTGATAACAGGGTTAATTTTAACATCGAATCAAACCTTAGAGGTATGTTTCGTAATTTTGAAAGTTAGCTGGTTTTCTTTATTTTTTTCGTAATTAGGTCAACATCAAGGGTATTTTTTGTAATTATCCCTATACTTAATACAATATCCATCTATGGAGGCAAAAATCAGTCTGCCAAAAGCTGTAGCTTAAATATTACAGTGCTGGCCCACATATTTACGGGGAAAAAGAATCAACTACCAGCAAGATGTTTGATCTCTAGCTGATCGACCGAGTGCTTGTTGATGCAAGTTTGGATCTCATCAGCATAATGTTTGTGTTTAACGTGAAGCACATCAACCATCCCGTTGAGGCGACTAGCCTCCTCTGTGATCCAATCATCAAGTTTGCACAATTGGATAATGGCATCTGAGAAAGACCAATGGCAGCAATTTGTTTTATTGAACAATATCAAATCAAACACGCTGGATAAACACCAATTGGGAAAAGGAACAAAAACTATTATTAGCCTCCTTATTACCTTCTATAGATGTTTTTCCAACTAAAATCTGAGCTAGGTCCTCAATTTTAGCTCTCCGAGAATCAATAGCATCTTCTAGTAATTTCATCAACTCCCTTGTAGAATTCTGACGCGATACAAGGGCTTCCTTAACATAATCAATCGATCCATCATTTTGGCTGCTTTGAATATCATCTGTTTCCAGTAATCTACAAAGAAATATATCCTCCGCTGGACATGGTGGAATAGAGCCTAACCTTAAGTCAGTATCCTGAATATGTACATGTAAGATCTTTGCATAATCGAGAATCAGCAAATCCAAACATTACCTCGAGAAGATTCGACACGATCCAAACTTCGTAAGGCACTTTGGCCAGCTCCCGCTTGTACTCCAAGTAAAATTATATCATCAACCAACTACACAAAGTTATCCAGATAGCTAAGAAGTGATGCACGTCATAATTACACAAGCCAGACTATTCAAGAAAGTGGCATGTAATGAGTAACCTGGTTCCAATGTTGGTTCACTTTTATCAAAACTTCATCATATAAAGTTTGCTTCTCTTTTAGGTCTTTGATTTTGGATTCAAGATCATGCAACTCTTGCTTCTGTGTGTCTAACAGTTGTACAAGTTTCTGGTTCTGGTACTGAAGAACGGCAGCATCAACCTGTCGGAGAATAAATTTGATGACTTTACCGAGTTTTTTTACGACGAGCCCAATCAACTTAAATTTTTACTCTATTTATCTGAGCTATAAAAAATCAGCATAATTCACTGTACAGGCCGAACCATGCTACTAAAATTATACCAAGAAGAATACAAAATAATAACTAGAACAAAGTCTCAAATTGCTACCCAAATTCCAGGTTCTTAGTTGTTGCCATTTCATTAACACACTCTCAGTAAAAGGGCAGCCCGGTGCACGAAGCGTCCCTGCAAGGCGAGGGTCCGGGGAAGGGTCCCACCACAAGGGTGTATAGGGGCAAGCCTTCCCTTGCCAATTAAATTGGCAAGAGGCTGCTTCTAGGACTCGAACCCGTGACTACAGGTTACACGGCAACAGCTCTTACCGCTGCGCCAAGGCTCCCCTTCATTAATACACTCTCAGTAATTTCGAAAGTTCCTGGCAAAAGATAAAGGAGATATTGTACTGTGTGTCTGCAGCCACAGATAAACCATGATCCATAAAGGGACACTGCATGAAAGAGACTGTACTGGTGAAAACCTTCTCCAAATAGAATATATAAGGATCTGAAAATTATGCCTAGAGAGCAGAGTAAATATAAGCTGATATCCATCATAATATGGCCAAAATTAAATGATTATGATCAGGGTGTGAAATCCGAAATGGATTCAGCTTCTTGATGAAACCCATGCCCGCATTGGGCAGTTATTACAAAACAGCAATTATAGTAGTAATTCATATGCTACCCATCAACAATATACCCCAAGCAGGGACATTTTTCAGGTCAAATAAAATAAGAATGATATAGACTAACACCCTGCAGTCATATATTCATCTACCCAACAAGAATCGAACTCGCAAATGCAATGTTCCATAACATATGCCACTCGGTAAGGAAAATGCTACGGCTTTCATCCAGCAGTTTAGCATTTCTGTCTCATACAGTGGACATAAAAATCGATTTACGAAAAGATGAAGGTCAAAATTTCGTAGCATGGGTGAAAGCTAAAAGTTCCAACTTCCTTTTTGTTAATCATAAATTTTATAAACAGAAGTCAATTTGCGTTGGATTACTCAAAGGGAACATATTCCGTTTGCTTTGCTTCAACCCGCACATTCAGGGTAACAAAGAATATAAGCCAGCTCTAGTCTTTTTCATGCAACTTTCTATCAAAATCCTGATCAATCTTTTACAAGCACGAAAAAATAAAAAATAATTCAACCCCCCAAACAAAGGCCACTTCCAAGTTAGAAAACCCTCAATTCAAAGCTAATCTCATAGGGTCCAACATAAACCAAATTGAATACCCGTGCTGAAACAGATATAAATAAAATTACAGATACAAATAGCTGCTGGCACAAACGCATCAAAATCGATACACATGGAGACTAACAATGAAAGAGAAATTTACAGGTTTATTGTCATCAGGGGGAGGAGAAGGAGATTGGCGAGCCATTGAAGAGTCGTTGTTGTCGAGATGAGGGCGCGGGCGCTTTTGCTGCGGCTCGTCTCCGGGTTCCATTTAAAACAACACCGTCCCGCTCCCTAAGAATCCAATGGCTACATATCTGATAGCCCCAATCATTACATGTAAAACATCCCACCTCGGCTCGGTGGGAACTGGAGACAGAGAAAATGCTTGTTAGCTCAAGCAAGACGACGCCTTTCGGAAATTTGATTATCTTAAATGATGAAGAATTGGAGAAACTGAGTTCAGTACTTCAGTTCGCGAGAGAAAAAAAAAAAAAACTTCAGTCCGCTAGAGAGAGTGTGAGCGAGAGAGAGAGAGGCTTTTAAATATAGGCCGTCTCCGACCCGAATGGGCCAGCCAGTTACACAAAGCAAGGACCCATAGATAGGGCTGTGAACAAACTTGAAGGTTCGATTCGATTCGAAGTATTCGACTTGAAAAAACTCGACTCGAGACTCGATTCGGAACACCAAACGTAGAGCCGGACCCTATAAAATTGGATTCGGCATTCAGACCGAACCGTTCGGCTCGGTTCGGTGCTTTGGCCCAATAATGAAAGACATAACCTCCCTATTAATTCATTTATTTTGGGAATATAATTTTATTTTGGATTCTGGACTTGTTAATTTTGGAATTATGAATTTATTTTGGGAATGTAATTTTACTTTGGATTATGGACTTGTTAATTCTGAGACTATGTAATTTTATTCCAACAGTTCGAAAAATCGGGCCGAATCGAACTATATTCGAACGATAATCGAGTCGAATCAAACTACACTCGAACGGTTAGAAAAATCGATCCGAATCGAACCGAACTATATTAAAAAAAAAATAGCCTTCGAGCCGAATCGAACCTCAAATTCTGAGGTTCGAAATTTTCGAGCCGAATCGAACCTAAAGTTCGAATAATTTCGAGTTGGACCGAACCCACTAAAGGTTCGGTACAGTTCGACTCGTTTACAGCCCTACGCATAGAATAACTCGATTAGAAGATCAAAGTTGGCTCTGCATAGCTGTTTGGCAGTTGCTGAATGGTTTGGTGCAGAATGATTAAGTGGTCAGAATGATTAAGAGGCTCTTATGATATAGTGCAAAATGAAATATGATTGTCTTTTAATTGTTCAAAATGAAATCAGGACTCTTAATGGTTAGGGGGGGTCAAGATACAAAATCATTCAGAGGGTTTTGGAACCATTAAGAGACAGACATTTTTTTCGTCAAACAAGAATTACATCTTAACGATTCAGAGATTGCCTCTTAATGGAACCATTAAGAAGTAAACAAATAGCCCAGACTCAAAAAGAGTATTGTGAACTATGTTGCACGGATTCTTCAAAATATACATTATGCAATATTGGTTTGTCCGGTCAATAATATGTCATCATTAATTACTCCTCATATTTGCTACAATTTTCTTATTCTGCCATGAGTTTAGTAATTAATGCTCCAGGTTTCAATTATAAAGAAAGAACGAGGCATTATCCAACTCGTGCGATGCACGGTCTTTAATTGAATATCTACGTGTTTTGTACGTAATGTTGGGGCAGACGGTTGAATGAGCAGATGGCAAAATTTAAATGCCTTTTAGAGAAGTTTATATGTTTTTTTTATTGTTATTGTCCTTTTATTTTAGTCTATGTAATTAGTTATATGAAATGAGGCTTTACTAACCCGTATGTTGCTCTGGGGTTGTTTTTGGTTTATTCAACCCGTGCGATGCACCGATTGTATCTAAGATTTCATAGCTAAAATTTAACCATCTTGTAAGTTATACTATCATTTAAAAGTTCATTTTAATCACCTTGTGTATTAGAAGGTGCATTTGCATTGTGATGTTTATCATAACTTTTGTATTTAAATTAGTTTATTTACATTAAAGTTACAATTAAAATAGTCTCTTCATATGTAATCATTTAACATGAATAAGTGACATAAATCCTCCTTCCACATTAAATTAAAGGGGATAAATAGAAAAATCAACTCATTCTAAGTTATCTATTTATTGCTTTTTTTAATATTCGGAGAAAGTCAAAGCGGACAGTTTTATGAAATAGAGGGAGTATTGTTTTCGAAATACATTCATTACCCATTTTCAATATAATTATATACTTCATTCATTTCTCTAAAATCACAATAGTTCGACTTTTGTATTATTCATGTACTAACTCTGACCATATATTTCAGTAATATATATTGTTCCGAGAATTATTATTCCCGTGATGTGTCTTACCTAATACTGATTGTAGATACATAGATGGAAGGTTCTAAATCCTTCTAAAGGTAGTAGGATCCTATTAGATGTCTTACATTATCTAGGAATCCTATGTATGGAAGGACTCTCATTGTAATGCCTATATAAAGGCCCCTCTATCAGTGTTATGAATGAATTGATTTGCTATCTTTTACTTTCTCCTCAAACACGTTATCAGCACGTAGTATCTCAACTGAGTAGAAAAAAAATTCGTCCGAAATTCATAAATTCCGAAAAAAAAAAAAAAAAAATCGGAAATCCTAATTCCCATCTCCGCCGCAGTGGACACCATCGCCGCCCACCTACACCAGATCCGAACCAGACGTCATCGCCCGCAACCGTCTGCACCACCAGATCCTACTCCTCCGGCTCCCGTCGTTCTTCCCCTGCGCAACTCGCCCCGCCTCGCTCGGTTTTCGCCCGCCGCTCAAGCGCAGATCGTCGCCTCGTCCAGATCGCCGCCCCGCTCTGCTTTTTCGATCTTCCCAGAGCTTCGTCTACTATCCAAATTCCGATCGGCCTAAATTCCAACCGCGATCCGCGTGCAGCAGTCCAATCCAAATCTACACCGGTCGTCTTCCCCGGATCCCGCCGACTTATCTTCCAGTCCGATCGCAACCAAGTCCGTGTTTGGCGCCCCGTTTGTACCTGACCCGGTTGCCGACCCGATCTGATCGAAGCACCGCCGGATCGTCCAAACAGTTTTATGCACGTGATATTTAATGCTTGAAAACCTAGTGCAATCGAGACAAAACCTATCAAAATCGGAAAAAAAAAAAAAAAAGTCGGGAGACGAGAATTTCCGCGTGAATTTTCTGCACAGCGCAGTCGTACGAAAATCACGTTTCCCGTTTCGTTAACCGTCGGATCGGTGTGAAATTTTGGCAGCAACTTTCCAACACAAATATCTGTATATTCAACGGTGGAGATCGGATTCTGTGTAATATTGGTTACTGAATCTACTGCCGAACAGAAGCAGATTTTTACGAGGAAATTTGGAGATCCGACCTCATCCAATACCGAGCTGCTGCATCGCCACGCTCGAGTCCCTTTCCGGCCGAATTATCGAGCCCAGTAGCCCTATCCGGGCGTTTCTCAACTCTCTATTTTCCTAATTCATGATTTATTTATCATTAACTTGTATGTTTATGTTTTACGTGTATATAGGAAAATACGTCGCTCATGATGATGTGCTATGGAGAAAAAGCCATATTTGTCCCGTTCAAGGATCAAAATAAATATAGAACGGAGTACCCACGGAAATATGTTGCTCATATGGAGAGAATCTCCCGTTCAAGGATCAAAGCATATATGAAACCAAGTACCCGTAAGACTTTATTAAAGTTCTCGGTTTTCAATTCCTCTCTTTTGGAAATTTTTTTTTTTGGGGGAATTGGGTATTTGGGTTCTTTATCTCCCACGCTACTTTGCGGTGGATGAGACAATGAGAGGTGGTATCACTCTCGGATGTCGAAGTAAACTGTGTGACGGTCCTGGGAGAGTCACGGATAATTGTTGAAAGTCGATATTTGTGGTTGTTGCATACACCACGTTTTGGGTGCGATTTGATGTCGCCGTTTTGTCGATTTTAAACCAACAATTGAAAAAAAAAATGAACATTGTCGGTAACGGTAAAGTTATGACTCGTTCATGATTAGTCACGGATTTGTGACATACAAATGGGACAAACATCGATTGCGACGGATATGTCGTGGTTAAAATCGATTTGTGACGGAATTGTCACGTTGAATTGAGCGACCACCACTTGGTCTTGACCCAATCCCATACTTGGAAAACTCCATCTTTCATCTTATTAAAATAAAATATTGCATGTGGGTGTAGACATATATCGTCTCCTTGCAACATGATATATGAAAGAATGTACGAGTAATTCTCATGAGTTTCAACATGTAAGGCAATGGCATATTGCGGTAAGTACATGAATTCGTTGACCTCGATTATAGTTCGTATGACTATAGGTCCGAATACTTTTTCGAGTATTTGTAAAGGCATGTGTCTTATATATTTGACTATGTTTAGTCGATCTTATTGGATGGTCAAGACAAGTTGGTTATGGTATATTCATTATGTCTCATGGTTCAAAATGCTTAATTATGATGCACCGCGTTGTATCTATATAACATGACTATTATGACGTATACTTGCAAATTGAGAATTAAAATACTTGGTTGATTGATGCACTTTGGTGGATTTTTTTTCTGCACTTTTGATCATGACTAGGCGCATCCTCCTTGGTATTTGTTTATGCTTTGAAAGTTCAAACGGAATCAGTGGTTTTTAAACAGCCTTAGTTGTACCGACATTCCTACTTTCTCTGCAAGTCTACCAAGTTGGAGTTACCGAAATGATCATTAGTCGAAGATAAGAAATCGAACACCCTGCTGCGTTTAAACGTGCATATGGCTGTCATTGCCATGTTTTTGCATCAACACTTATGCCATTGGATATGGTCTCAACCTTGTTTTCTCACTAAACTTGGGAAATACTAAATAGCCAATTAAAACATGCACTGTGATCTGAGTTTAAGGATCCGTGTGGTGCACAATATATGGATAGAAAGATACGGAAGTCTAGTTTCCAGAACATCTGACCGTTCGTCCATAGCCTTCCTAACAAGGGAGTTATCGCTGTTTTAGTGAACAAAGGTCAAGCTGCGCGGAATTTTATTTCCAGCGATTGTGCTAACTTTTGTCCCAACCAACTTGGTTCCCATCTTGAATTTGTAAGTGATCTTATGACACATATTTTTCAACCTCTTTTTGGCCGAATTTGCCATAGATGATGCAGTTTTTGGCATGCGTTGTACGCTAAACTATCATCTTTCAAATGTTGAAAAACAGTTTCCTTGGGGAAGCCCAAAAATACGCACCCTTATAAGAAGGTCGAACGTGTGCATGGTAGTGTTACACCATGCTTGTGTCATAATTTTGCCCCTTAGGCATATAACCTTGCCATGTTATTGTAACACCCCCAAGATATTCGAGGTGTATTACAGCGCCGTGGACCCCTACCTGGGATCCACGAGGCTAACACAAGAAAACACCTCTCGACTAACCGTCTCGGTTAGCAAGGAAACAATTGTTAACAACAAGAACATAAAGCAACACGTCCGGTACAACCGGCATAATAAACATCAACCGACAAATACAGTAACTCCAACGAAGTCCAAACACAATCCGAAAGGAAAAGCCTAAGTACTCGCGAGTACAATCTATAAGTTTACAATTTGGAAAACATCCACATCAAAAGAGACAGTAGGAAATAACAAGACTCAATTGCACATGTCAACAACCTTGGCCGACATCCTCGTACCATCCCAGCGCCCGCTCGTCTGGCTGAACATAACCTGAAATCCATAACAAGAATTTCCCCGACAACGGGTCCCCAAAGGGGTTAGCAATTACGCTAGTACAAGTATTCAAGGTAAACCAATCGCTTACACATTTCATAGTACATGCACCAATATCAATTTCAAAAGTCAAAACTAGACATGTCTTTTCCGGAAAATATACAGTCCACAATTAGCCTTGAGAACAGGGCGGCAGCATACATTCTCACTCGAGGCCTCGCAGGGACCCTCCCGAGTTGGCTACAATTTCAGAAAAACAAAACCTCGCACACGCTATGCCGTGAGAACAGGGCGGCAGCATACATTCTCACTCGAGGCCTCGCAGGGACCCTCCCGAGTTGGCTAGCGGTACGAAACTCGTGAAATCCAGGGCGGCAGCATAGATTTCCCTCCTTGACCCCGTCGGGCCAACACAAGGTGAGTTACACACAAGTAACATACATCACCATTTCATGTTAAGCTTAAAGGTTTCCAAAAAAATACTTGCCTTGAATTATTGACAACGCAACGAACGGAAAGGAAAGTCACCGACGAACGCTAGGAACCAATGAAACCGAACCTAACGATTCGAAGAATACAATCACAACCATTTCTAAATGAATACGGAATTGGAATACACCCGAAAACCCGCCTACGATTCATGTATATTCGTATATAAACAACAACGAGGGCGGACCACAACCAAACCCTCTCGATTCCGTAAAAATCACGAAATATACCATGAATCCGTAGGGAAACTAAGAATACCAACAAGATTAATCATATTCATCATGAATTAATCGACAAAACGGAACGAATCGGACAAAAACGCGAAAATCCCCAAATCTACCCAAAAATAGGGTTCTAAAGATCTAACCTTGATTCGCTGGATCGAAGGATGTTATAGGATGATTGATCAACGATATAACCTCAAGAACTTCATGGATTTGTTGTTCAACAACATGGTTTCGTCTCCTCCGAAACCTCACCATGGACCAAGAGAAATGAAATGAAAAATGACGGAGAAAGTCAGTCTGTCATTTATATATCTTTGGGAACTAGCGTGCGCTAGCCTTCCCGACTAGCGTGCGCTATCGGCGATGTCGGCCGAGCACTCTCGGCCATGGCCCGCATGACCCGGCACCACCGACCAATTCGCCGACCGTGACTCGACCGCCCGACTCCCGCTAGCGCGCTTCTGGCCGAAGCTGCGCTGCTAGCGACTCCCGATCGAGCCACCGGATCGACAACTCATCCGTGCGTCGCTAGTCGCCGCGGCGCGTCGCTACCCTCGCCGGTTAGCGCGCGCTTCGACCGACGATGGCGTGCGCTACCCGCCGATCTCCGAGTCGAGAACCTCGTAATACCTCGCCCGGGCGATAACAGTCTGGGGCGACTCGGCACGTGCGCTACATCGCTGAAGCTAGCGCGCGCAACGTCCGGCCGTGGCGTGCACTACGCCGGTTCTCGCCTGCTCGGCCAGATGTCAAGACTCGTCCGGCGATCCGTCCGGCCAGCTGCTCAGCCGCCACGACCCGACGCCTCGATTTCCGAAAACGCACGGAACGAACATGACGAAAAGTTCGCGGACGACGTCAATGACTCGAGATGAAAACGTAATACCATAATTAATCATACGCGACCAAGAAACGGGTCGAGACAACAATTACAGATACGGATACCCGTAACTTTCAAGAAATTACAAAATGGCCCAAAACGCCCGAAAATCACGATACGTGATCGAATAACCAAACCGAAGTTCACAACACGTCTAACAAAGTTAAACGGACTTGCGGGAAACTCAAAACAGCAGTTTCGGATGAGATTCGCAAGAATCGAACTCAAGTGCGGAAAAGTCGCTAAAAAGCACAGAACTCAACAAAACAACACCGAAACGAACTCGGATGGCAAAAAGTGAAGAATTAATCATTCTCAGAATGACGAAACGGTCATGAGAGAGCCGTCAAAACGGACTCCGGTCGAAAAAAAGAAATTTACCAAAAATCGAAAATTGCGGATATTACAGTTATGCACTCAATATGATAGATCATTTTGATCATATCAAGTATAAAATCTCTATGTTGTTAGAGTATTCGCTATGCTCATGTTTGTAAAATTTTGCAAGCGAAATTGAGTGCGTATTAAGCTATTATCAAGGAACACGATATTTTTGGATTTCGGTTTATAAATCCATTGTGACTATGATGACTAGGTCATCACAATCAATGAATGGTATAATGCTCAAGTTGTTGAATGCCGAATGGCGTTTTCTAGTCACATATGTTCCGTAACAATTGAACCATGTTATGACTCGATGATAAATATGCCAAAGTGTATCACTCATAGCATCTCATTGTGATTTGTGAGAATAAAATCTTATGCATCACTTGTATTGGATATGTGAAAGGAAAAATATTCATGAGTCAATATGGTCCGGCTTGCATCGGTTTGTGTAACCAGAAGATGTATTGGGACATTGACACATTTAGGCTTTAATAGTCCAGAATTTGGACAATTTGATGATCCATATACCACGTTATTGTCATGGACATCATTTTATTTGAACAAAGAAACCAGTTGGATCAAAGACACCAAAGTACGTTGGTGGAGTCGTGAGCAAGGCTCATGACCGATGATGATATTTATGTCATTCGCGTCTTGTTTTAATAAACATGTGTGACGCCAAAGACCCCCCAATGATCCTTCTTATCCATGTTCATTGATTTAAGCCTATTCTTTGTCACGATTAGGAGACGACACCCTCCTATGCTAAAGAGAATAATGTAGTGACTCGCATAAGCATGGTGCTGAGTCCTCCCTTTTCACCGAGTCCTTATACATACATGATCATAAGTATTAGCCTGGGTGGCTTATGATGCTATGATGGTGTTCACAAATGGTCGTACTCAAGTGATAACATTTATATGTTATGTTGTTGCTTTGACAATGATTGATAAGTTGATGAAACCTGAGTTATGGTTGTCCAACTTGCGGACCAGTCATTGTAAAGGTCGGTTCACCCACTTTTTAGACCAAGTCTTAAAGTGAAATTTTAACGAGTACTTCCTAACATCCAAGGCTACCTTCTCACAAATTTTGGTGCCATTTGGAGACTTGGAAGGAGGTGAACCACTTAAGTGAAGTTTTCACATACCACCAGCCGTCCTATTAACCAGTTCGATGTCATTTCGATCGGTTTTTTACCACAAGGTTGATGGTTTGGGAATCCTAAACACCCGTTTATACATGCTCACGAAATTTTGAGGTGTTTGGGCTGGTGAAGGGAGTGAACTCTTCAAGAAATCATTAGAGGTTCGATAAAACCAACGGCCTATCATCGGTTCAATCATTTCTTTATGTTCGATCCCGGTGGTGCATGGTGGCGGTTTTGTTGAATTCTCAAGACCAGCAGCTACGGCTATGTAGCATAGGTCAACATATCATATTCACCTATACCTATCATCATTCAAATTTAGTTACAAGTGTAACCATATGCATTTTGTTAACTGGATATTGTTAACAATGAAAACCTTTATCGTCCACATGTTCATGTGCCAAAGTGCGTCACCACAACGCATTATGACGGGTTATAAATGATGAATATGACATGCGATTTCACTCATAGTCCGCTTAAAATGTACCTTGGCAGACGATCTCGTAAGTCACTTTGATGAGCCAGTCTTCCCGTCGTTAGGGGGAGATGCGAACGATCATGTTCGAGTAGAACGACTTGGAATTGTCGTAGTTTGTCCCTACTGTGCCTCACCAAGTTCCCTAAAGTGACGAGATTAAATACATGCTGCAAACATGTCTGCAAGGATTGTGTTCGGTCATGGACGTTCGTCAGCTATAAATGGTGATATGGTAACATCACAAATTGTGGTAGATGGTGTTACTAGGCCGTGGATCTCATCGAGTATTGGGATGCCACTTGGTTCGATAAATACTCTCGCTAAGAATGTATGCGAGTTTGGTACATGAAACTTGATCATCTGATCAAATGAACTCATCCGTCTCATGTGATTCTGGATTATAGTCATCATTGGGGGACGTCTCAATGAATGCCAATCCATAAAGAGTACTCTATGAATAAAGCCGGTTCATGAGGACGTGGAATGTGAGTTTAATCGAACCATACTTCGTTGAAAATCTACAACGTTGTAGCCTTGGCCTAAAATGGAAACATATGCGACTCCAGTATGGACAAAGTGATAGCCCTTTGTTGAAGTGGTACCGACACTCCAAAGATAAGACCTATCCGTATACTTTGTTAAAGCGAGTGAGAGAAAGAGTTAAACTCACCTCATGGCGCGAGGTTTCTCATGAACGCACTGGAATCGACTACGATGACACGAAACTTAGTTGTGCTATCGCAATGGATGTTATATCATCCACTATCTTTTCAGTTAGATAGTTTCCCAAAAACTGACGTGCAGCTTGTGGTTAAATCTTATCTTAGTGGGGAACTAAGTTAAGTGATAAAAAGGATCTCGTGGTGGATCAGACTCAAATCAAGTGGCTCCTGACCACGGAGCGCGTCGACAAGTGATTGTCGGGAACGCATACTAAGTATATACTTGATTTGGAAGAGATATGAAGCTTTTGCGTGTAAAACTAAGGGTTTATAGTGATGTACTCTTGTGAGACTAAGAGATTCCGCTAAATCCAAAGTTAAGAATGAACGGATCTTGGGGACACTTGATGATGCGTATTCATCAATCGGTTTAAGGCAATCTAAGGGACGGTTTTCCTAAGAGACGATAAAGTAATGCCTATATGATTCCCAATGACTAGTCGAAGTCATCATAAGACTTGGCTCACTTAAGTGATGATGCAGTCTTAAGAGAAAAGTACGGTATTATGTACTCATGTTTGACTCGATGTACTCATTCGTATTAATCCGGTAAAGCCACTGTGATGATGACCTAGGATGCGCTCACGCAATGTCTGTGATTAACAAGAAGCTTGAACCTCGCTCTATCTCGATAAAAAGGACACTTGAAAATTGATACCCGAATCTGCCCAGAATGTGTTGGTCTATCTCCCATATGACCTACATGGCAGCTCACTTGATGGAAAATGGTGAAATTGGTACCATTGGAAAGGTTTGTGTCTACTTTCCAAGGAAACCAACCATTTGATCACATCCATCATGTTGAGTGACATATGACTATTGTTGCAAAGTAGGACAGGATGTGTCCGGTAATTTGCTGAGTCAACTTCGATAGAGCTTTGCGATCTGCTCAGGTCGATCTAGGTTACGTACTGTATGTGAATGAAAAGCTATGGGTGTCTAGTTTTCATAAGTTCTTACAGTCTCATTGATACCTATTGAATCGAAAAATTTATGACTGATTTGGTGCATAGAGGTCAAGACTTTGGAAAACTTGATAAGTCTTTAGTGACTCTGCACTTTGGATGTGTCGCGCTCTTTTTGTCCTTAGACCAAGGTTTGTTTATCCCATTGGGTTTTCACTTGGTAAGGTTTTTAACGAGGCGACCTATGAGAACATCTAGACAATGATGCGTTGTACTTCTTTTCAACTTAGACCAAGAGGTATTTTTCCCACTGGGTTTTTCCTTGGTATAGTTGTGAGGGCAACTTGGCATCTGACTCCTATGATTTGAGGTACTCATCAGGGGGAGTCGTTATGTATACATCAAGGGGAGTATACATGACATGTTATGTTGGTGCGTTGCAATCTTTTCCTCATCAAGCCTTTATTTTTCCCATGGGGTTTTGTTTTGGCTTGGAATAGGTTTTTACGAAGGCAACATCTTCTGCACCATTGTTGTATTAGTGCTCGACATAGGGGGAGTGTTCCGGGAATTATTATTCCCGTGATGTGTCTTACCTAATACTGATTGTAGATACATAGATGGAAGGTTCTAGATCCTTCTAGAGGTAGTAGGATCCTATTAGATGTCTTACCTTATCTAGGAATCCTATGTATGGAAGGACTCTCGTTGTAATGCCTATATAAAGGCCCCTCTATCAGTGTTATGAATGAATTGATTTGCTGTCTTTTACTTTCTCCTCAAACATATATATATATATATATATATAATTGTTACAATAGTTCGACTTTTGTATTATTGATCTTTATACTCAAATTACCCCTATTGTGTAATTTAATTTTATGGAACTGTAAAAATTACCTACATTTATTTGAAATGTACACCAATTGTTGTGATTATAAATTTTCATTGATTATTTGATTTAGAAAAAATAAATGATTTTTTGATTTAAAAAATTGAATCCCATGAGAATCTGACGGTAAGAGGTCGGATTTATTATTCAACCAAGACTTTTGTAGTTCCATAAAATAATTCATGAGAATAAACTGTAATTTTTTTTGTAGTTCCATAAAATATAATGAGAAACTTATTTTGAAAATTGAGAAAAAAATGAAACCTATCATTTTTAAGTGGGAAGGAGAGGATAATATATAAAGAGTAAACTTGAAAAATCATGTACTAAATATACAGTTCTTAATAATTGGAAAAAAAATGAAAACCTCCCACTTAAATTTGGGAGAAGCGAATAATATATAATTAAAAACATTAGTGGTCAAAACTTTGTGTTAACAAATGTGATTGTCCAACTATTGCAAGTTTAAGGAAACCTAGGAAGTATGACCAATTATAAGGTATTGAGATTCTACAAAATTGCAAGAAATTAGAAAATTGTGTCTAGTTTGCACAAGTGTGTAAAATTGGTGAATATAAAAGCAAAAAAAAAAAAAAAAAAGATGCACCATTGTCCGTGCTTGGGTTGGACCGTTGGTCCATTGTCCATTAAAATGTGCGATTTAGTGGACTGTTTATATTTATATATTTACTAATATACCACCCGTATAAAATACGGGAACGTAAGAAGAAATTCACAGAGAAATGCATAATACCCAACCATTCACCATAAATTTTATACCACTTCCTTTTAAATTACATTAGTTGTTCTATTTACAATTACACCATTATTGTCGCAATAAAAAAAATTGAAGTTTTTTGTGCTCTCCACTTTGATATGGCTATATAAAACTGACCACGATTGAATACGATTCTTGACAGATGTACGTGAACATGAGAGAGTGCATAACCATGGAAAAGTATAATTAGTGGAAATTGTTGTCTTTAAAATTTAAACGTCAATCTACTATATGATGAATTTAATATCATTTATGAAATAAATATTTTACTCCTAAATGTGTAGTATAACATAATAAATATTATGAAATCAATTGTACCAAAATATTGCAAATATGCATCCTCCAAAGCATATTAGAAAATAAAATAAACAAAACTAATGTCTCTCACATAATCAATTATTGTTGCAATAGCACAATAATTCTCTTCTTTCCTCGCACGATTTCCTATTGTTTGAGTGACTGAAAATTAAAAACAATTAAAATACTTACCGAGATACATTTTTAAAAAGATTTATAATCCATTTTTATTTTCTATAACACTTTTTTATATAGAACTCATTCTATTCATAAATATGTTGTTATCAGAAAAAATACTTACTATATTTTAGGAGGAAAAATTACACTTTAGTCCTATGAGAAATTTTTAAAAATAGATTTGGTTCTATATTCTTTTTTGAACCTTTTTTTGCCAAAATGATCCTAATTATTAAGTATTTGACGGTTTCTTTTAAGGGTTCTATCTTTTATAATACCAAACCATAAAAGTAACAAGTTATATATCCTCATTTATAAGAATATAAGTTTTTGATACCAAAAGACATTAATACCCTTAAATCTATCACTAAAAGATAAAAAAAGGAAAGTCAACATCAACACCTTTTTGGAGGACATTTTAGTCTTTTTAAGCAAAATGGTATCAATAACTTACACTCTTATGAGTGGGGATATATAACTTATCAATTTTATGGTTTGGTATTAAAAAATTAATTCTCACTTCTTTTAAATGGCTAAAAAAGAGATAATTTAATCCTTATGTTTGAAAAAAGAATACAAAGATTATTTGGATATAATTAAAAATACAAAAGCAAATCAAAAAGTTTCAAAAATATATAATTGATTTCAAAAGTAAATAAATTAACAAATCTTTTAAAACTAAAAAAAAATAAAAATTACTTAAAAATCACTTAAAACGATCAATTTTTATTTTCTGAATTTTTTTGTACAAATATGAATCTACAGATTCATACATTATTATTAAATTTAATTGCTTATGTATTTAGGAATATCTCTTTGAAAACTCATCAAATCAGTAATTATATAATTTAGTAAATATGGGTTTTTTTCATTTAACTTTTTATTGCATATTGATTAAATAAGATCCAAAACTAAGATAGACTAATTGATTTATTCCATAGTTTCTTTGATTTATTTATAAATAGTAATTAAAACTATTGTTTCTACACTTTCAATAATATTTCTTAATAAGAGATCATTCTATTAAAAAGATTTATAATCAATTTTTATTCTCTATAACACTTTTTTATATAGAGATCATTCTATTCATAAATATGTTGTTATCAGAAAAAAATAATTACTATATTTTAGGAGGAAAAATTACACTATAGTCCTATGAGAATTTTTTAAAAGTAGATTTGGTTCCACTTTCTTTTTTGTAATTTTTTTTGCCAAAATGATCCAAATTATTAAGTATTTAACGGTTTCTTTTAGTGAGAATCAATTTTTTAATACCAAACCACAAAATTGATAAGTTATATATCCTCATTCATAAGAGTGTAAGTTATTGATACCATTTTGTTTAAAAAGACTAAAATGTCCTCCAAAAAGGTGTTGATGTTGACTTTCCTTTTTTACCTTTTAGTGATAGATTTAAGGGTATTAATGTCTTTTGGTATCAAAAACTTATACTCTTATGAATGAGGATATATAACTTGTTACTTTTATGGTTTGGTATTATAAAAGATAGAACCCTTTCTTTTAAATGGCCAAAAAGGAGATAATTTAATCCTTATATTTGAAAAAAGAATACATAGATAATTTGGATATAATTTAAAATACAAAAGTAAATAAAATAGTATCAAAAATATATAATTGATTTCAAAAGTAAATAAATTAACAAATCTTTTAAAACTAAAAATAAATAAAAATTACTTAAAAATCACTTTAAACTATTAATTTTTATTTTCTAAATTTTTTTGTAAAAATATAAATCTACAGACTCGTATATTATTATTAAATTTAATTGCTTATGTATTTAGAAATATCTCTTTGAAAACTCATCAAATCAGTAATTATATAATTTAGTAAATATGAGTTTTTTTCATTTAACTTTTTATTGCATATTGATTACATAAGATTTAAAACTAAGATAGACTAATTGATTTATTCCATAGTTTCTTTGATTTAAAAGTAACAAGTTATATATCCCCATTCATAAAACTATAAGTTTTTGATACCAAAATGTGTTAAAAGACTTTATTACCCTTAAAGTCTACCAATAAGAGAAAAAAAAAACTAAAAAAGAAAAAGGAAGATTATTAAAACTAAACAACAATAAAAAAAGGTCTCACAACTCAATATTGCAAAAAACTCTCCTCCTCTCTGCAAAAAAAGTCTCCCGTCGTGAAACCCTTCACGGCCGGAAAATGTCGACCTCCGACTACCACAATGAATCAAGACGCCGGAAGTTCCGCTAGTGGCACTCCATCGAAGAGCAATTGCCAATGAGCCGGGTTAGTGTATTTCATTCACACACGATCGTGCCACGATGGTTGTTCATCTTCCCACGATCGTCTTTGAAGAAGATGAGACCATCGTGTACACGATGGTCTTTCGTGGGCACGATGGCTACACGACGGCCGCCGATCGTGTGTGCCGTCGTGTGCTAGAAGTGCAAAAGCTCTGCCTTGCACACGATCGGCACACGATCGTTTCCGTCGTGTGAACCGTCGTGTGGCACACGATGGTCTTCACACGACGGGCATCGATCGTGTGCATGCGATCGTGTGCAAGCGATTTTTTTCGTTCTCTTAAGCATTTTATCATATTCTTATGAGTTGTATGTCCATATTGCAGACTGGTTGCGTATGGAAGAGACCGACATTGCGTTTTGTTACACGTCAAGTGAATCTTTACATACGGGAGGCGGTATTTAAAGAGATCATTGAGACATTAAGGAGTATGGGCCGCAATTCCATTCTTTGATCGAGCTATCGAGAGCTTGACCGAGGGGTCTGGGCGCTTGATTAAAGTTAGGAGGAATGGGAGTTCAAATACTGCCCTACATCACTTGATTGCTCGTCAATTGGAGGGTGATCAAATCCCCCCGGATGAGTCGTGGTTCCAGGTTTGCGGGAGGACCATTCGTTTTACCGCCCGTGATTTCGCCTTGATTCCGCCCGTGATTTCGCCCGTGATTTCGCCTTGATCGTGCACACAACAGCAAAGACATGTACCTTATAGCGGCAGCGGCATGACGACATGGAATCTGATCCAAATCAAACTCACGACAACAACATGTCCATGTTCGAAGGTCGACCTCATAAGAAACTTTGTTTTCTTCGACTTTATAAACAAGTGGGGTGGTAGCTCGAACGGTAAGAGTCAGACTGGCTTGCACAGAGTTAGAAAGCTTTTCAAAAGTGTGCATTGTCAACTCATGGTCTCTTGACGTAGCTTCTCCCCGCTTCTCATCAAACCAATTCTCTAAAATTAGGCGAAATATCTCAAGTAACGAGCAAACAGTAAACGTCTAGCCTGACATACGATTATTAAAGCATTCAACATTGGATGTCAAGAAGTTATAGCGTCGTAGGACACTTCGACCTAGCCCACCTCTCGGCCCAATTTGAGAAAGGCGCACATGCGCCCCATTAGGGCTTTCGATATGTAGTTTCGAAAAGTAGTTTTCAAAACTTCTTCTCGATGCATGTAGGCGTAGTTCTAAAGAGTCCTATAGCATGCGCACCATAGGAGGTCGATTTTTGCAAGATGGTGATAGCAAAACCCGTGGAATGCATTCGGATAGACGGCTCGAACGGATTCGAATGCTCTTATGTTGGTCACTCACAATCAGTAAATCTTCCGTCGGATTGTAGCATCTGCGCAGGTTATACAGAAAATAAGTCCATGACTCGTCGTTCTCTATCGGACCGAGACCAACAGCAAGAGGAAAAACTTGCTCGTTCCCATCAAATGTGACGGCCGCAAATAGGGGTGGGCATGGGACGGGATGGGTCGGGATTGGGCGAATCCCGTCCCGTCCCGAAAATAAATTACCGGACGGACGGACGGATTGCGTATTTTGAAATTCATCCCGCACGTCCCGATCCCGTTCGGGTTCGGGTCGGGACCGGGATGGGACGGGATATCCCGCACATTTATTGACCTTGACAAAAACTTTGAAAAAATGAATGAGACAACTATAAATTTTAGAATTATCAAATGAATGAGGTAGAAATTAAAAAAAAAAAAAATCCAAACTAGTCATTCCAAAAAAAGTGACTCTCAATATCCACTAGAAACTTAAAAAATACACAACAAAATAGATAGTAACGTAAACACGCATAAAGGACAATAGATCAATAATCCAAATGCATAGTGCATATTACATCAAAATCAACACGTGAAGATAAAATTCAAATTGAAAGTGCAGAAAACATCAACTTAAAACTGAAAATTTAAAATCAAACTTTGATGTTTCATACATCATACATCAATTTAGGGTTTACATGTTTAAAAGATATATAAAAATTGATTATATTAAATATTACGGGGCCAGGCAGGATTGATCGGGGCGGTCCCGATCCCATCCGTCCCATTTGAATAGTAACAGAGCGGGACGGGACGGGATGGGATTGCCATTTTAATAAACTATCCCGTCCCGTCCCGCTAGTTTTCGGAACGGGATCGGGACGGGATCGGGATTTCGGGTTCAAGTGCCCAGCCCTAGCCGCAAATAGAGTTCCTTTATTCTTTCCCTTTAGGTGGGTCCCATCAACTATAATCACCGGTCGAAGGCACGTATCAAATGCCCTAATACTCTGTCCGAGTGCAACGAACATGTGGCGAAACACTCCCTCACGAGTCGTCTGCAAATCATAAATTGTCCCTGGATTACGCTGTTTTAACAAATACGTATAAGATGGGAGCCTCTCGATACGACTCATCGAAGCCGCCATATGTATTCTCTATCGCTATATTCCTCGTCCGAGAGCAAAGCGTATAGCATGTCAATGCCATACTCCCTACACATCTCGCAATCATCTCCTTTGGCCTCAAAGTGACCCCTCACCGGCCAATCTTTTAGCAAAATAATGGGCGGCAACCTCGAAGTGACCGATCGTGCGGCGGACGGTTCAAATCAGTAATTGTGCTCCAATGTCAACTTAGTAATTCTCCAAATAGTTGCACCCTCAATAGCACACAACCTAAACCGACAATTTCTTCGCCCACTCTTACAGACAAACACTATACGTTTATCGGCGGAACGATCGGTGATACACTGTAGCATATTTTCCAAATGATACATTCCTACAGTTATCCTCAACTCGTCTTCGAACGAAAGGTGGACCCCACCTCTAGCCGACTTGAACCGTGGAGGCCGCCGACCCAACCCAAAGTCCCCGCACTACCGGGTCCGAAATGGAATGATCCAGTTACGCATTGATTGTAGATGCTCATGCTCGTCATAGATTGATGGTCGGATGAGAAGTTCCGACGACTCATAATCCTATCCATTTGGGCCATTGGCGAACCCAAGCAAGAAATTCCGCAGATAGTGACTCAAGCAAGTCTTTACAACAATCTTCATCTTCGGATGTATGCACCTCTTCATCTTCCTCATCTTCCTCGTCTTCCTCATCTTCCTCGTATTGATACTCTTTGGAAGGCATGTCATAATTTATGTTGCCGGCTCTACTCTCGAGCTACATCCCATATTAACCTCGGGAGTGGAGGAGGCTGCTGTTCTCAACATAGACCTCGGGATCCTCCTTGTATTCTACTAGTAATCGAAGTATCTCAGTATCGCCCCTTAATAGGACTTTTACTTTGTTTCCTTTGGCCATGTGTGTCAAGTACCATAATTTGTAATCGGACTCATTTGGACCACCCAAACCCTCTCCGATAACCCCACGAGGTTTGCACGACTAACTTTGCTCGTGTCGATATAGACAAAAAGGAGTCCCCGTCTACATATGTCGATCGCTCCCAATGACCACCGTGATGTATCAAAATACGCCGCCACGACATCGATTACAAAAAGATGAATAACTATTCGTAAAATGAGCGAACAATATTACGGTGCCTTGGACACGGCCGATGCACACGGCCGTATACTACGGTGTGCGGTGATCGTGTGCAAGTTTCGCCCATGAACACGATCGCCGCACGATTTTATACGATCGTGTTAAACGATCGTGTACACGTTAGTGTTGCGCACGATGTTAAGGTCGTTGCGCCGCGATCGTTGCACGATCGTTGCACCGCGGCTTCCCATCGTGTGCGGCGATCTTCCGTAAGAACAGATCTGGAATTTTTTTTTCATCGTTCAAATAATGATACATACCTTCTTTATGAACTCAGAAGCACGACAAATGAAGTCCTATTTCAACGTCAACTTTTATTTTCGAACAATCTTGTGATTTCTATAAGATTTTTTGAGAGACCCTTTGTCAAAAATAAAATGGCTGTGTTGTTTTGATGTATATGTTTGTAGTTAAATTTTGGTTCCTGGACATTAATATCGATCGGAGGAGGAAAGTAAAAAAGAAAAAAGAGAAGAAAAGTAGTTTAAATTAAATAAAAAAAAAAAAAAGAGAGAAGTCAACTTTTAACACAAAAAGAGAGGACATTTTAGTCTTTTCAATCAAAATGGTACCAAAAACTTATAGTTTTATGAATGAGGATATATAACTTATCAATTTTATGCTTTGGTATTAAAAAATTGATTCCCACTATTTATAAATAGTAATTAAAATTATTGTTTCTACACTTTTAATAATATTTCTTAATAATATTATTTCGAATTAGCTAATTGATTAGGACTTCGAGTACTTTTTTAATTATATATATTCAACACTTTTTTTGCAACATTCTCAAACATCTTTCATTTTAGTTGATATTTTTTTATTGATATACCTCATTATAATGACTAACTAATATAAGCTAATTAATTCGTGGAAATATATAATATTTTCGCGAGATTTTAGGTTTAAGTTTTTAATATATAGTGCACACTAATATATTAAATTTCTCTTTGTTTGATATTTTTATTTTTTAATTAGTGAAAACGTGAAATATTTATGTAAATATAATCAATTCCTATTTATTCGTAATTCATATTCCTTAATTTGTAAAAATTAATTAGGTAAGTAGGAGTTATTTGAGGTATAATAATAATGTAATTAATGCAATGATGATTATGCCAGTAATTGATTATGTGTCAGCTGAAGCATGAGAGACTGACATATAAGCACACGAAGCACCAAAAGAAGACATGTGACTGCCGAAACATGAGAAACTGCCACTTAGACTCAGCATATTCTGCATTAGTATATAAAGGAGATGTATTATATATGCAAAAAATAAAGTGGCAAGATTTTACGAAGGATGTCCTTTATGTTGCAATATTCATACAAAGAATAAATGAGACGAAACTTCAAAACCGTCAACATTATAGATTTTCAAATGGGATAATTACATATACCAGTACATTAAAGAGAAGTATTACATAATTACCGTATATATACAATAATTACATAACTACCGATTTTTATAGTTGTATTATTATATATTTTTATACCTTAAAATTATACACACGTTTCCTTCTTTAATCCATCATCATATCTCCTACATATATGGACTTGTTTTTATTTTTCTTATTTCCTGTGTTCTGTCGTTATTTATAATAGAGAGGAAAGTTCCATTATTATTCAGATTTTCATCGTTTTCAATCGTATATTGTGAAAAAAATGCAGATCTGACAATCCGACGGACTGCGCCCAGCTTTATTGCTGCTTCCCGCCGTCCTAGCGTCCTCCACAAGAATATTTTTGTCCAGATCTGAAAACTTAGTTGGTTACTAGTCTCAATCCATCACTCATATTTTTTTTCTCTATATATCTTCATTCGTTTTTGTTTTTTTCCCTGCTTGCAGATCTGCAATATTTAAAATATTTTTATTTTAAGTCATGTTTTGGAGTTTCTCAACCATGGTGGTTTTGGGTGCGGTTCCGATTCGATACTTTCAAGGTTCACTGGAACCTACTGAATTTGAGGTTGTGCTGGATTTTGACATATATGTCATTATGCAAGTCGGATTCTGAAGGATATATATGGTTACTCGACAGGATTTTGGATAGTGTTTGTCAGCATCTTCTTTTAAACTATTGAAATGAATTTTTATTTTGTAATGTCATGTATACATAATGGACCATATGGTTGTGCAAGTATGGTTGTAATGCCATTGCATTGTTTTTTTTAATTCTTTTATTATTTTATAGTTATTGGAATGTTAATCTATTGGTTGAATCTGGATTGAAATATAAATAACTCATGGTGGATCTATTCTTTATAGTCTTTCAGATCTATTTGTTAAATATAACTATATCCAAATGTGATATTAAGGTAACCAAAATTTAGCATCACAGTATCCGTAAAAGTGTGGTGTATGGATTGCAAAGGTATATGAATTTACATTCTCATCAGATATCTAAAACTATGTGATGTTTTTTACCGATTATATTTTGAGGGTATCCAAAATTATGTTGTTTGAGTTTGTAGTTTGTAGTTTCTAATTTAGATTGTATTTCACAAGAAAAAAAAATAAGTATCTATTTGTATATATAATATTAAACACACATTATGAATAATGGTAAATATCTGCTCTAAATTACATGGACAATTGAAATTTTCTCATAAAATTTATACATATAGAGCTCGATGTTTAACATTAAAGTCAACCAAATATTTATATTTAAGTAATCAAATATTTACATGAAAATATTCAAATGTACGTTCATCCATTTTTCGTTGTTAGATATTATTAAAAATAATTCCGCATGAAAATTAGGTATCGAAATTCAATATTCAAGTAACTGAACTACAACTTGCAAGTATCCACAAACTTGTGAATTTGTACATCTAGTTTTCATTGTTAAGTGAAAAAAATATGGAGCAAAAATAACTGGTATACAATTACAATATTCGCGTAACCAAACCACTTTTGATAGTATCTTCAATACTGTACATCTATTTTTTATTATTAAATATAAATTAACAAGTAAGAATAATATATTTATAAATACAATATTCAGGTAACCAAACCACACTTGATATTATCCACAATGTTCATATAATATTTTTTTAGTTGTTGGATATAAATAGATTAACGAGCAATAATACGTGGTATCTAAAATAATATTCATGTATCAACTACACCTTTTTTCCATAGTTTTTGTAATTTGTAGATATATTTTTCATTGTTAAATAGAAATAAATTTGAGCAACAATAGCTAGTATTGCGAATATTGGGGTAACTCAGAGTAGTAGTTGCAAGTATCCAAGTGAGGATTTTCATAAATTCACCGAACCGAGCCGCCCAAAGCCGAGCCAACCACCATTCACCTTAGTAAGCCGACTATCATGTGCCGTTATACAAAATTTCTCTAGCAAACAATTAATTTCAGTCATGAGGCCTCAAAACTCGAGAAATCTACCACAGCCATGTTGCCATCATTACCTTTCCTTCTCCATGGAAAGCTCCGTACGAGTAACTAATCTCAAAATCCAAACAGAAGCTTTGAGTCGCCGCAAATAGAAACTCCGAGAGAAATTACAGATCTATACAAGAGAAGAAGAAAGTAATGGAGAAAGTGGGATATGGAAAGAGAGAGAGGGAAATAAATGATTTATTAATGTAGTTTTTTTTTTTTGGAAATTGAATCCCTCGAATAGTGGCTTCTCTTCTCTCCTCATTATGATGTGGGTAACATTAAATCTGGTGACGGGACTGACTTGTTCCACCACGTGTGCAAGTATGTGTTACCTTTGTAATTATTTTCCTCCTAAGTGATTATTGTAAATAAATTATAAATCTTGTATAGATATGTAAAGTTCCCTTTTCAAATTCCATGAAAAATATTATGAGACACTTGCAGGGGCGGCCCAAACCCAAAGCAGCCCAAGCAAACTAAAAAAACGAAAAAAGTTTTGGGCCTCTGTCCATTAAGGCTCGGTTCAGTCAGATTCTTCAGTAAGATATGGTTTGATCTTTGAGGGCTCGCTTCACTAACTGATGTCGGTTCCTCGTGAACTAGGCGCGGGTCCTTCCCCTGCTCGTAGTCAGTCCGTTTTCTCGGGGAGAAAGCCTTACTTTCCTTTATTCGAACGTAGCCCGCAGGAGTCAAGGGCATCTTCCAGAGAAAATTACGGCAAGAAGAGCTTATGGACAAACCCCTTTATCCCAGACTCCCATCCCGATCCTCCCTCTCTAATCTCTATTTTCACTTCTCAGAGACTCACGACCGCGCCGCGCGAACTAGCTGGGGTTAGTGATTTACGGCTGTCGTGCCTGTCTTCTCTTCTTCTTCTGGCCGCGCGAACTGCTGCTGTCACTGCTGGGCGGCTGGGCTGCTGCTGCTCCCGAACAGTTACTTGTGAGCCTCCTCGTTTGTTTGCGGCCGGCCGATTAACATCCACAATCAGGTTTTATCGTTCTAATCTCTTGGGTTTTGATTATCTTCAGACTTCTACTGCTTGATCTTGATTTATAATTACTTGATAAAGTTGCTTTTATGTTGTTCTTATTCGCTTTTTAGAGTTCATCTATTTGAGTTCTATAGGTTACTAGGTTTTTTGCCTTCTTGATTTATAGAATTATAGTTTTCTAATTGTTTTTATTTGAAAAATAAAATGTCGTCTCGAAATTTTGAATCTGGTTGTGCCAAATGAAAAAAAACAAAGAATTGAAGCTTTGATTGAATCAGGGGCTCTTGATAAATATGTTAAAACAAACAAAAAAAATGGTTGCTCGTCGAATGAACAAGTTATTGATGTAAACTTGAATGAAAATAAAATTGAAAATAAATAAAAAATGGTAGTTAATGATCAAGTCACCACAAATGAAAGCGAAAATAAAGAAGAAGTATTTGTTAATGAGGAAGACTATATCAATTTTCATGCTCACAATGAAGATAGAGAGGAAGTACTAGAAGAATTCACTCCTAGAAATATATATGATCCAAGTCAGTGGACAAACGTTAATGCTAATTTGAGAGATTTTTTAGTAGAAAATGGTCCCATTATAAATTATTTAACGTTCTTTCTAGTACAAGCAAATTAGCCAATGAAGGTAGTAGAGATTGGAGAAATATTAGTTCTAAGTTAAAGGGTCATGAGATAAGTAATGAACACATTGCTAATATGAGTTCATGGGTTGAATTAAAAGTCAGATTATTAAAAAATAAAACAATTGACAAGCACGTCCAAGATAGAATAAATAGAGACCGAGAACATTGTAGAAATGTATTATTTAGAATCATTGCGGTTGTTAAAACTCTTGGAAAGAATAATTTAGCTTTTCGTGGAATAAATGAAAAGATTTATCAAGAAAACAATGGAAATTTTGTAAGCCTAATTGAAATGATTGCGGAATTTGATCCTATAATGGAAGAACACATTCGCCGAATCAAGGATAATGAGATTCATAATCATTATTTTGGACATAGAATACAAAACGAAATAATCAATTCGATGGCAAATGAAATTAAACAAAAATTATTACAAAAATTAAGACTCAAAATATTTTTCAATCATACTTGATTGTACTCCCGATGTAAGTCATCAAGAACAAATGTCTATTGTGTTACGGTGTGTGGATACTTCTTCAACTCCAATACAAATATGTGAATATTTTTTAGAATTTTAAAAGGTGGATGATACAACTGGAAAAGGTCTTTTTGATGCTATTATGGATGAAATGAATACCACTGGACTTGATATTAGTAACTTAAGAGGACAAGGTTATGATAATGAGCCTAATATGAAAGGAAAACATCAAGGTGTTCAGAAGAGATTCTTAGATGTTAATCCTAGATTATTTTATACGCCATGTGGTTGTCATAGTTTAAATTTGGCACTTTGCGACATGGCTAATTGTTGTTCTAAAGCTACATCATTTTTGGGAGTTGTGTAACGTTTATATACAATTTTTTCTTCTTCAACTAAAAGATGAAAAATTCTCCAAGATCATATCCTTAGCTTAACTCTTAAATCATTATCACAAACGCGCTGGGAGAGTCGTCTTGAAAGTGTAAAAACTTTAAGATTTCAAACTTCACAAATAAGAGATACTTTATTAAAATTAGGCGAGATTAATGACGAGCCTAAAATAAAGAGTGAAGCTGAATGTTCGGTAACTTGAGCTTGAAAATTTTGAATTTTTGTTGGGGATGATTGTTTGGTATGAGATATTGTTCGTTGTAAATTTAGTTAGTAAACATTTTCAATCAAAGGATATGCATATTGATGTTGCTTTAGAACAATTAGAAGGTCTTATTTCTTTTTTTAAAAAATACAGGGAAGATGGATTTGAAAATACTATTATTTCCGATACAGAAATTGCTATTGAAATGGATATAGAACCCAAGTTTCGTGTTAAACGTGTTATACGTAGAAAGAAACAATTTGAGAAGAATATTTGATAATGAAGTTTTAAAGTCTCACGAAGAGTCATTTAAATCAGACTATTTCTTATCATAATAGATCAAGCAATGAGGTCTCACCAGTGAGAAAGATCTCAACAGTAGGAAAGGTCTCAGCAGCAGCCGGAGTCGGAGTAGGAAACATCTCAGCAGTCGGAACCGGAGTATGAGTGGGAGTAGGAGTAGGAGTAGGAGTAGGAATGGTAGCAGCAGCAGACGACGACGCATTGCCCCGTTTCTTTGTTGTCGCAAAAACCTTTGTGGGTTTGGAAATATACGAAGTCGAACGTGGCGGGCGGTTACGGAAGTCATACCTTCCAGTTCCCGCCACCGGTGCTTCTTGACTCGGTTGCTCCTCCGGCGGCCTTCTTGACTCGGTTGCACCACCACCAGCGTTTCTTGACTCGGTTACACCACCACCGGCGCTTCTTGACTCGGTTGCACCACCGGCGCACTGCGAGGCCTCTTGTTCGGACCGCTACCCGTGGCGGTGGCGGTGGCGGAAGGATTGGAGCTAGCGTCGGAATCGTCGTGGTTGCCTTCACCACCACCACCACCACCGCCGGTACTGAAATCTGCATGAGTATTAATGATCCGTGCATGCGACTGATCTTCATCAGCCGTAGGAAAGGTCTCAGCAGCAGCCGGAGTCGGAGTAGGAAACATCTCAGCAGCCGGAACTGGAGTATGAGTGGGAGTAGGAGTAGGAGTAGGAGTAGGAATGGTAGCAGCAGACGACGACGCATTGCCCCGTTTCTTTCTTGTCGCAAAAACCTTTGTGGGTTTGGAAATATACGAAGTCGAACGTGGCGGGCGGTTACGGAAGTCATACCTTCCAGTTCCCGCCACCGGTGCTTCTTGACTCGGTTGCTCCTCCGGCGGCCTTCTTGACTCGGTTGCACCACCACCAGCGTTTCTTGACTCGGTTACACCACCACCAGCGCTTCTTGACTCGGTTGCACCACCGGCGCACTGCGAGGCCTCTTGTTCGGATCGCTACCCGTGGCGGTGGCGGTGGCGGAGGGATTGGAGCTAGCGTCGGAATCGTCGTGGTTGCCTTCACCACCACCACCACCACCGCCGGTACTGAAATCCGCATGAGTATTAATGATCCGTGCATGCGACTGATCTTCATCAGACGCGACTGCAGGCTGCTTCAACGTGCTCATAACGAATTTCTTCTTTTCGTAAAAAATTGATCTTGGATTCAGGGTAAGCCGAGCGCAATGCGTCGTCGCGAATTTCACCAACAGTGCTTTCTTATTCTCCTTTTCATATGCTTGTCCAACTTCGTCAGAAAATAAAGATCTTCAGCAATTTCAGCAACGTCGTGATCTGAACATAGGGAGGACGGAGAAAAGAGCGAAGAAGAAGACACTGTTGCTTTGCTTCTGTTTTTCTTATCGAAATTCAAAAGCAAAAGCAATATGATCAATGAATGAGTAGAGATGATGATTATGCCGAGTTGCAGACTATATATAAGCAATTTATTTCGATCCACAAGGAAAATCATTAATTCAACAATATTTTCTTTCCATGTACGTGTCTCCAACTCATTATATTTTCTTTCCATGTATTGAGTTAGATAAGGCCAGCCCAACAGTAAGTGAGGCCTAAAGCGAACTCCGTAACGAGGCCCTTTTTTTGTAAACCTTTATATTTTTTCCGACAATTTGTAAAAAATGTTATTCATTTCTTCTTGATTAAGAGAAGCATCATTAGTTAAATTTAACCTTTCTTGCTTTTTGTGATGCAAAATCAGTTATCAAACTATTGTAATCAATTCTTTTTCAATCGATAATAAAGCTAATCCATTTAATCTTTATTGCGACATTGTTGATCTCAAGTAAGATATTATTAATTTTAGCTTTGAAAAACTTCTTTCGGCTGAAGCAACGGTTACCGGAATCGTTAACATTATTCTATAACTAACAAAGGCATTTGGAAAAGAATCAAGTCTAATTATATAGTTAAGTATGTTAAGTGGAGTATCATTTTTCACTTGTATAATTTCTCTTAAAATTTTCAATTCTAAAAATAAGTTCAATCCATCAATGTCAGAGTTGTCGTCATGGTTTAATGAATGTTCAAGGTTAAGACAACAATCATTTTAACTTTTCAATCTCCAATGACCTTAATTTCTCAATACTAATTAGAAAACCAAACATATCTTGATATACGACCTTTCCTAGTGTTGAGACATTTCTCACTGGTGAGACTTTTCCCACTCCTACTCCGGCTGCTGCTGATGCAGAGGAGGTTCCGGGATCGTCGTCTGCTGGTGCTGGTTTGTCTCTAGCCAATGCAGAGAAAAGAAAGAGAGAAAGGGAAAGAGAGTTGCCAATGAGAAAGTTGATAGTGCCATAGATTCTTCGCCGTCTGATGAGGGAGGAGGATGAGGAGGAGCGGAGAACGCAGGGGAAGGCAATTCCGACGCCGACGGCTACAACAATAAGTGGTCAGAGTCAGATGCGGCTCTTTTAAAATCGATGGGCTATGAGCCAGAATCCTGTAGATACAAGCTGCGGTCAGAGTCATATATGACTTTGATGAAATCGATCGGCTTTGAGTTTTTGCTTTCTTACGCTGCATTCATATACTTGCTTACGCACATGCCAAACTCGAAAAAATCATTTACGATTGCTGAACTGAAAAAGGGGCATTCGACAAAATTAAAAATAATTTACTGTTCTCGATCAGTCCTGAGGATGTGTTGGATTATAATGTGATTGATGGTGTAAGAGATATATTTCATAAGATCCTATCTGGCTTTGAGATAGTTGCGAATGATACATAGATGTACCTCAAAAGTTCTCAATTCCAATCAATTTTGAGGTACATCTCTGTATCATTCGCAACTATCTCAATGCCAGGTAGAATCTTATGAAATATATCTCACCCCATCAATCACATTATAATCCGACACATCCTCAGGACTGATCGAGAATAGCAAATTGTTTTTAATTTTGTCGAATGCCCTTTTTTCAGTTCAGCAATCGTAAGTGGTTTTTTCGAGTTTGGCATGTGCGTAAGCAGGTATATGAATGCGGCGTAAGAAAGCAAAAACTCAAAGCCGATCGATTTCATCAAAGCCATATATGACTCTGACCGCAGTTTGTATCTACAGGATTCTGGCTCATAGCCCATTGATTTTAAAAGAGCCGCACCCGACCACTTATTGCTGTAGCCGTCGGCGTCGGAATTGCCTTCCCCTGTGCTCCTCCTTACTCATCAGACGACGAAGAATCTATGGCACCATCAACTTTCTCATTGGCCCCTTTCTCTTTCTTTTTCTCTGCATTGGCTAGAGACGAACCAGCACCAGCAGACGATGATCCCGGAACCTCCTCTATCTCAGCAGCAGCCGGAGTAGGAGTGGAAAAGGTCTCACCAGTAAGAAAGGTCTCAATAGTAGGAAAGGTCTCAGCAGCAGTCGGAGTAGGAAATGCCTCAGCAGTCGGAGTAGGAGTGGGAGTAGGAGTCGGAGTGGTGTTCCTCTCTCCAATTTTTGTGAGATATCCAAATGCTTTGATTCATACATTCAATTCTATTGATTTATATTTCTGCATAATTTAACTTGGAGATAACTGATTCAAAAGATTTGCTTCAAGACTATGCATTTTGATCTATAAAAACTTGATATAATATGCAGATGGTCGGGGCCAATGTGAAACGCGTATATTTGAACTTTAGAACTCGCCCTTATTATCTCAGAAGGTGTAAAAGGGAGAGACCGACTGACATACAGCCCCTCCCCGATGAGCTCCTATCCGACATCCTCGTATGTCTCCCAGCCGATCATATCTACGACGTAGCAAGGCTCGTGTACCTCCGGTGGTACCACATTGTCCGTTCCTCTGATTTCAGCAACTAACAAATTCAGCATTCTACATATGGACTTATCCTCACATACCATCAAGTGGGGGGTGGTGGTCGACCATTTCTTGTCACTGCAACACAAGACAGCCAAATTAAAACATGTGAGTGTAGTTACAGATTCAGAACGGGATTATATAGTAGTTGTCATGGTTTGGCACTGGACTATAACTTTAAAAACAAGTTGCTGCACATTCTGAATCCAGCAACAAAGCAGGAACTGGTTCCCCCTTCATGTTTGTTGGGCTTCGGTCCAGCATCCTGCCTGCATGGGCTTAAAAATGCGCGAGGCGCAGCTTGCGATTCGACATGTGAGATATGTACTGGGAAGTGGTTAAAAAGAATTGATTTGGACTATTCATACCAACAAGATGCATCTTCTTTTCTTGTAGCCATCTCATAGAAACTCCAAAGGTAAGCGTGCTTGGCCTGGAGTAGTTATGGGGTGGGTGACCCCTTGAAAGTTTCTTAGGGTGCGCGTGAGTGAGGACAAAGCGCACTAGAAAAGCCTCGTGTTGGTACAATGAGGATAGTCTTCATCATTTTAGGGACCAACAATTGGTATCGGAGCAGATCACAGGTGGGATTCCCTCAGAGTATTCTAAAGTGGAGGATGCAGAGTGTTGAAACTTAGAGACGGGCATGCAGTAGATGTTGCCACTTGATCGGAATTGAGATGCAGGCGCAGTGATCAAATCTAGTATGCTGGAACTGAGATACTAGCGCAGCAGAAGTAAACGGAGCTGGAACAGATGTTGATGTCAAGTGTTGGAGGACTGTGTGAATGAATCCAGTCGCTAGAGGGCTGTGTGATCAAATCTAGTTCGCGGAGGTTTCCAGACTTTGGGACTGAGATGCTGGCAGGTACTTGGAAGGGGATTGTTGGGCTTCGGTCCGGCATCCTGCTTGCATGGGCTTAAAAATGCGCGAGGCGCGACTTGCGATTCGACCTGTGAGATTTGTACTAGGAAGTGGTTGAAAAGAATTGCTTTGGACTACTCATACCAACAAGATGCATCTTCTTTTCTGGTAGCCATCTCATAGAAACTCCAAAGATAAGCGTGCTTGGCCTGAAGTAGTTATGGGATGGGTGACCCCTGGGAAGTTTCACAGGTTGCGCGTGAGTGATGACAAAGCGCGATAGAAAAGACTCGTGTTGGTACAGTGAGGATAGTCTTCATCATTCTAGGGACCAACAATGTTCTAGACATTTCCCTCGGCTTTACCGTTGTATTTCATATGCTGCGGCTTCCATGGCGTATAAAGTGACTGTACCATTCGAAGATGTAGGAGATTCTATGATTGCGTTGTTTCTTGCTATACTGACGGTTGGAGTTGATGAGTCTTGGAGAAATGTCCCGGTTAAGCACTTGCCCTACAAACTTGGTAAGCTTCTCTTATCCAAGCGTTCATTGACTACCGAAGGCTCCATCCATTGGGTGATAGACGAGATGACGAATGTGCCGACACTGGATGTGGAGACCAAGACTTTCACAACGAGTATAGTCCTTCTTCCCAAAGCTTATAACCCAGGCTCGTATTGTCTGTCAACGGGAAGGTTCCTGTCATTGCTGTTTCGACGAGAGGATCTTTCGTGGGAGGTTTGAAGGATGAGATCACGAGATGGGGGGTGGTCGCAGGTTCTGCCCGACATAGAGTTGGGAGCTCACAAGTGGAGGTTGCAGTAACAGTTTGCCTGTGGAGAAGATAGATTGTTAAGGTTGAGGCCTATTGGGTGGGTTAAGTACCTGGAGGTTTTGGCCATGTGCTTTACGGGCGAAGGTCGGACTTGCATTTTCCTCAATTTTAAGATGCATGAAATCAACTCGACTGAATTGCCCGAATCCTATTCATGTTTTACCGGCTATGTGCGTAAGAACAGCATGGCATGGTATGGTTGCGTTGAGATTTTTTTTTATTTGGTGTAGGAGTAGGAGATATATTCCTTTATTTTTTTTGACCAAAGATATGTTCATTTATGTGACTCATGTTATCTACTTTTGAGATATTTATTTGTCATGAGATGGGAATTATTTTTGATTCATTAATTAGCTAGCTAGGTTTTGTTTTTCTTGTGAGCATTTGTTGAAGTAGTAGTCGAGCTTTGGATTATGCAAGAAGAGTTGTGCCTAATGTTGACTTCTAACCAATTTTGTGTTTGGGCAATTCTACATACTATGTTGCCCCTTAATTTGATTATACTATTTCTTTTTCTATTTTAATACTTTGTACCTTTTATGAATGTGGTTGTATTACTAAAAACAGTGGAGAAGTCTTGTTCATGGTTAATTTCATTGCTTATATAGATCATGTATTTTTAGGGACTATATGATCTTTTAGAGTTTAATTTACTACTATCTTATAACTATAATAGTAATTTTATTCTTATTTTTTAAAATAAGTGGAAATTTGAGGGATATGTTTAGAATCACTAAATACGTTTTTCTTGCTTCTGAAGAGAGAGTATATTTATATTTAGAATCACTATATATATTAGCCAGCTTTGCCATTTTTATCTTGGAATATAAGCATAAGAACTCACATTTCTTAAACCTCGTCCAAAATTGATTGGAATTGAGAACCTTTGAGGCACAGCTCTGTATTATTCGCGACTATCTCAAAGCGAGGTAGGATCTTATGAAATATATCTCTCACCCCATCAATCACATTATAATCCGACACATCCTCAGGACTGATCGAGAACAACAAATTGTTTTTTAATTTTGTCGAATGCCCCTTTTTCGAGTTTGGCATGTGCGTAAGAAGGTACTTGCAATTTTTTTACTGTGTTGCAATTTCAAAAACGCGGGAGGAAATCCATTCATTTGATTTTGCTAATCAAAAGTTTTGTTCGTTTGGTTTTCCGGAATTCGGTAAGCGTATGAGGCCATATATCATGCGTGTTCTTGAGTGGGACGGGTCGCTCGCTGCCATTATTTACCCGTATTTTGGAAGAGCTGAAAAATCTTTTGATTTATGGGTAAGAAATAATGAGTCATGGGTTAGGGTATCCATTTATCATGTTTCTGGTGCTGTGAGGCCATTAGGCTTTTGGACAAAAGATGTATTATTGTTTGAAGGCACGCATTATGGTCTACGTCTTTTTGATCTTGCCACCCAAGAGTCGAAGCATCTTCACATATTTGACTATCTATCCTATCATGTACCTCAGGAATAAATTCCAATACGTCCGGATAGTCAAATATGTGAAGATGCTTCACTGGGTGGCAAGATCAAAAAGACGTAGATCATAATGCGTGCCTTCAAACAGTAATACATCTTTTGTCCAAAAGCCTAATGGCCTCACAGCACCAGAAACACGATAAGTTGATACCCTAATTCATGACTCATTATTTCTTACCCATAAATCAAAAGATTTTTCACCTTTTCCGTAATACAGGTAAACAATGGCAGCGAGCGACCCGTCCCACTCAAGAAGATGCATGGTATATGGCCCCATACGCTTACCGGATTCCGGAAAACCAACGGAACAAAACTTGTGATTACCAAAATCAAATGAAATGATTTCCTCCCCCGTTTTTGAAACTGCAGCACAGTAAAATACCCTATTTATGTAAGCCCCAGATCCCGACGTTAACATAACAAGAGGGTAGGGTATTTCTTTCCAAGAATTAGACAAGTACGGCACCCTACAACTATACGAGCGACATCCCTCTTCAAGCTAGGCCAATGAAACCTATCCTCCACAATAGCAATGGTTTTATCCCGACCAAAATGACGAGGTAACCCCCCCGCGTGCAACTCTCTCACGAGATGATCCCTCAAAGACGTGCTAGGGATAAATAAGCGGACCCCTCGAAACAAGTACCCATCATGAATACAATACTCTCTCGAAGGTGGGGAATTAAGATCCTAACAACTAGCGTATATCTCACCAAAATCTGGACATAATGGGTAATCTTGGATCATATGTGCAAATCCTACTACCTCTACACTCAAAGTGTTAAGGAGAATGAATACCCTACCAAGTGCATCAGCGACTTTGTTCTCGCTGCCTTTGCAATGCCTAAAGCACAAAGGTCTACTCCTGAACAAACTCAAACCACTTATCATGTCGATGGTTAAGCTTTTTCTGGGCGTTAATATACTGTAACGCCTGGTGATCGGAGTAAAGTACAAACTCCTTACCGCAACTCAGAAAACTCTAAACCATATTGAGAAACCCGAATGATTCAAGCCAAATACCAAATCAAAAACTCAATATTTTTCACTTACCTGAACATAAGAATCCCGAAATCGGGCCAAGCCCGAAAATCAACTGCAACCCGAAGCAGAATCGACCTTCGACCCGACTTGCCTTCTCATACGAGTTCGTCCGATTATTACAACCCGAAACCCGAACACCTTCAGCCCCTTCAAGTTCATCGAGCCCGAAATTCCCAAATATAAAACCTTATACACTTGCCCAAATCTAAACCTTACCCGAACTGGGAACCCGAGAGCAGATTCGGAGTCCTCACCTTCGATTCGCCGGAATCATCGCCGTTGCTGGCGCACATCGCGACCTAATCTCCTCTGCCGAGTCGAACCGCCGCCAGGGGGTCCAGGACCGTAGCCCTCCCTTTGCACCACGGCCATATTATGCTGGTCGAAGTCTGTCAGAAGCAAATCAAGGGTCGAAGGGTGATCGATTTTTGGTGTGTGTGCATAATTCCGTATTTGCAGGCCATGGATGATATATTTTCTTTCCTATCATCGGTGCAGAGAGGGAGTTCACGGGAGAGAGTTTTAGGGAGAGAGACGGGAGAAGAAGTGGGAAGTGAAGAAATGGGGATTTGGTGTCGGCTGGGGGATAGGTTAGGGTATTTATACCCGCGAGATTTTAGGGTTTTGCAATTTAGTCCTCACTTTTTTCAGTGACTTTCAATTTAACTCCAGACACTTAATTACTTCAATTGACCCTAGACAGATTTTTATGCCTCCAATTCAATCCTATTTTGACCAAGACATTAAAATGTTGACTCTTCAAGTAATGTTAATAATTAGTCCGATTTTATGCATATATTTTAATTTCAGTCATATCATAATATTTTATAATGATTAAATTATTATTATATGTAGACTTTAACGAGGATTTACGGGCTTAGGACTGTGAGTCGAGCATCTTCTTATTCAAGTTCAAGCAGCATCATTTATTCAGGTGGGAATTTTCACTATCACTTTAATTGCTTTAATTGGATTGTATATGTGATATTCTATTCATGTTTAAAATTTATAATACATGTTGTAAATCAGGCTCACCTGTATACGTATAAAGAGGCTATCTTAAGATATATGTTGTGTGGGGACACTTGCACAACCTTAATATTCACATACGTGCTCGATTCATGTTATATGTGGTATTGTGTGTATGTATTCATGTTGAGGATAAAACATGAATAAGTGCCTGAACTACAGCATAAAACTCCCTCTCATCCAAGTGCTCCCATCGGTTGAGTAGATATGACATGCCTGAACCTGGTGATTGCCCGAGGGCCATTAATATGCGAACTTTGTGCATACTGCCTACTACTCATTGGAGGCTACAACGTAATTAACATGCAGACTTTGAGCACATTATGCCTACTACTCATTGGAGGCTACAACGTAAATGATATGCAAACTTTGAGCATATAAATATTTGGCAAGAAACACGCATATATACAAGTAACATCATGCATCAATGGCATTTCATGCCGTCTCGAAATGTTCCCAGTCATCTGACACCGATCGCAAACAGACACAAAGGCATGAACATCCTTAAATAGAGTTGTCCAATACAAATCGGATTGTAAAACCTTAGAAGCAGTCCGAACCCCGCCAAAATGACCGCCATATGGGGAAGAGTGACAATGATATAGAACACTAGATATTTCTTCGTCAGGAATACAACGACGAATAATTTGATCAGAGCACCTTTTAAACAGAAACGGCTCGTCCCATAAATAGTATTTTGCATCAGAGATCAACTTCTTTTTCTGTTGTCGACTAAACTCAGAGGGAATCACATTGCTTGCAAGGTGTGATCTCGTCTAGTGGTATCAGAGCCGGTTTTACCTTTCTGTAGACTCGCTAAAATGTAAAAGTATCATACGCTCTCAGCTTCGCCACTTCGTCACTCCGTCCAAGGTACCAAATTTCAGTCATTATTCATGCATATATCATTCCATTTTATTTACATGATTGTATATGTATGTACAAATTGTTAGAATGGCCAAACCTAGGATGACGCCACGTAAGAAGGTTCCTGCTACATTTGACTCGCGTCTTCTGGCACGCAAAGATTGGTGGGACGATCCGAGTTTACCAGAAAATGCACCACACTATGTCATCAACATGCTGAGCAAGTGGTTGCAGTATGGGAAACGAGGTTCCGTCACGTAACAGCTGGAACACCTAATGGGGAAGTTATCCGAAGATTGGAATTATTGCATCTTCCGGCTTTGGAAAGAGTCCATCAAGAGATCACCAGAAGAGCGAGAGACCGCAGATGATTTCCAGTTCGTAGCTGGACGTTTATTGGATATGTAAACTCGAGAGGCGATACCAGCTGCAAATTGGAGTTCCGACTCTACGGAGGAAGAAGACTCAGAAGAGGATCCAGAGGAAGAACCAGAGGAAGTTCCCGATGAGAGCTCAAAGGTGGACCTCACAAAGAATATGAAGGATGTTTTGATGGCAGACATCGAGTCTGATGATGACGTCACTTCGTGGATTGAGCCGCGACCCCCTATTCATGTTATAGAGATTGTTAGCAAGTGATTTATGGGGAATAGCCGTAGTTTAGTTTATTTTATTTTATAGCTATTATGTTGAGATTTCCAGTGGATGTTTCAGCCCATTCCTTTCAAAACATATTATATAATGATTATCGCTATTCTATTGCCTTTATATTTTTATGCTACGTGATTATTACGTATTACTACCTATCTCTTTATTCTTTATTTTCGCATCGCCGACTAATGGGTTTTACAACTCGTTGGCAGACTCATGGCTAACCGAGGAAATCGCAACGCTCAACCCACCCAAAATCAGCTTTTGGCTGGACTGGCCACTTTACTTCAAGGCGCAACCATTTTACCGCCTAATAATCCTGAGCAAGCTCAAGTTCAAGTTATCAAGCGGTTCAATCATTTCAAGCCGCCCGTCTTTCTTGGTCGTGAGGGACCAGCACCAATAGAAGAGTGGTTGTTGAACCTAGACAGCATCTTCGACTACATGGCGTGCACCGATGCTCAGAAGGTGTCATGTGCCGTGTTCCAACTCAAGGAGGATGTTAGGACATGGTGGATGGAGTGTGGAGACTCAAAACCCAAGACGAGAAGGACGCGTTCACTTGGGACCAGTTCAAGGAAACAATTATGGAAAAGTACTACCCGAGGGCGTACAAAACCAAGATGCAAAAGGAATTCCTCGATCTGTCCCAAGGAGGAATGTCGGTCACCGACTATGAGCGCAAGTTCAACCACATGTGTCGTTTTGCTCCTCACATGGTCGAGACGGATGACATGAAGTCTCAGAAATTCCGAATGGACTACGTGACCGGATTCGTCACCATCTGGCTGGTCATGGGCGTCTGACCTATAATGAAGCAGTTGCAAGGGCCAAGGACATTTCTACCAGTTTGGATGTGGAGAAGGCAAGAGCACCACCAGTCGCAGCAAATAACAAGCGCAAGTGGCACGATCAATGTAGTGGTAGTAAGAAAAATGCTAAGACTGGATTTTCGGGGGCGAAACCCCAGTCCGATAAACCTACATGTGCTTCTTGTGGTAAAGGACATAAAGGTACTTGTATGCTTGGTCAGAATAGGTGCTACTTTTGCCGTGAAGAAGGACACATGTCCTCAGCATGTCCGAAGAAAGGAAAAGGCCCAGGCAATAGTGTGCAAGGTCAAGGCTCAAGAGGCAAAGCTCGAGTGTATACCATGGCCGAGGCCGTAGAAGAGACTGAACCCCAAACCATGTCAGGTCCTGCTTTGGTGTTGTCACTCTTCCCCATATGGCGGTCATTTTGGCGGGGTTCGGATTGCTTCTAAGGTTTTACAATCCGGTTTGTATTGGACAACTCTATTTAAGGATGTTCATGCCTTTGTGTCTGCTTGCGATCGGTGTCAGAGGACTGAGAACATTTCGAGACGGCATGGAATGCCATTGATGCCATAGTTGTGAATAGCGCTCGTAGCGAGCGCTATAGCGAGTAGCGGCGCGATGCGGCGGGCAGTCGCTATTAGGCGCGATGAGCTATGGCCTTTACAATAGCGCCCGCTATTTTCGCTATTGTTGCGATAGCGCGACTTGACATAGTGCCTTATAGCGGCGTTATTTCATGTACTGCCCATTTTTTTTTTACACGTTTTTGGGCAAAACGTGTTTCTATTACTTGAACTTTTTTTTTGGTCAAACCCTACATTTCTTTCACCCGCTGCTATTCATTCACCCGTTGCCAATTAACCATCTTCACTGCCGCGGAGACCGAAGCTTCAACACTCCTCTGATTTCCATACCGAAGGCGCCACCAGCTTCACCTCGCGCATCTATTCACGTCGGCGGCGCTCAGCTCACTTCGCCGGAGGCAGCCTCTTCTCTCCTCTGATTCTGGTATGTCTTCTCTCTCTTTCTCTCTCTCTCTCTCCCTCTCTCTCTCTCTTTCACATTTCAGTTCTTTGATACTTGTTGATTGAAAGTTGAAACTTGAAGTCAGATATTTTTATTTCACTGAGAATCTCATTGAGGCAGAACTTTTTTTTTTCATTAAATTTTCAGATTTCTAGAGATGGAAAATTCACAAGATGAAAAGAAAAGAGATATCGGATGGAACTATGGAAGGATGATAAATCCGAACAAGGTTACTGATGGAACAATATACAACTATTGCAAATCAATTACAAAGGGTGGTATAACAAGGCATAAACAATATCTTGCTGGAGGTTATAAAAATGTAAAGAATTGTTCAAATGTTCCAGAATGTGTGAAGCAAGAAATGAAAGATCACTTTGAAGAAAGGTTTGCTCAAAAGACTCTTGTGGAGACCACTCCTCATTTTGATGATGTTTATGACAACGGAGATGATACTGATCCAAGTGGGGATTCAGCTCATGGAAAGCGTACTACAACTGTTTCTTCTGCCTCGTCAAAGTTGCATCCCAAAAAACCACGGCAATTAGGTCCCTTGAATGCATTCTTTAAGTTAGAAGCCAAGAATCAAGGCGGTAAAGCACCGGGGTATACTGAAGTTCAGAAAAAATTAAGGGCTGATGCAGTACAAAAATTTGCGAGGTGGATGTACGATGCTGGAATCGCATTCAATGCGGTCAATTATGATAGCTTCAAGCCAATGATTGAAGCAATTGGACAATATGGTCCTGGGATGAAACCACCTAGTTACCATGAGGTTAGTGGAGCCTTTATCAAGGAGGAGTTCAAACACACAAAGATGCTTATGAAACGAAATGAAGAGGAGATGGCGAAGAATGGTTGTACTTTAATGGTGATGGTTGGAGAGACAAAAGAGGGAGGTCACTTGTCAATTTCTTGGTGAATACCCCTAAAGGCAACATGTTTATCAATCCGTTGATGCATCCAGCTACTCTCACACGGAGAGAAAATGTTTGAACTACTAGACAAGTTTGTTCGTAAAGTCAGTGAATAATGTTGTTCAAGTGGTTACCGATGCGTTAAATAATGTTTATGCCAGAAGAAAATCTAACATATTAACTTACAATATTTTTCATGTTTATTTCTAGATTGCTCTTGTTCATCAAAGATATTGTATGTTTTTTTAATTAAAATGGTTTATTAATTACTAGATGCTCTCCTTGTTCTTACAGGAACAAATTGATGGAGAAATATCCAAACTTGTATTGGACCCCACGCGGCAAAGCATATCATGCGTGGATTTGATGTTCGAGGATATATTCAAAATGCCGATTGAAGAGAACACTTGAGCGGCAATCAATGTTAGTGGATATATTTACAATCGCACTTTGTTGCCGAACATGATGAGAGAATTCACGGGCAAAAGACCTCGTCCTACCGCCAGACTAGGTTTGCCAACGCTTTCTTGACTATGAGAAGCTTTCAAAGAAGAAAAGTCAAATTTGAGAATGATGTTTACTTGAAAATTGGAGTAAAAGCAAGTTTGCAAAGGAACTAGGTGGTAAGCAAGCACTGAGAGTCATGATGATGCCTTCATTTTGGAATTCAATTGTTTATGCTATGAAAGTTGGTGGCCCACTATTGGAGGTGCTTCGATTGGTGGATGGGGAGAAGAGGCCTGCCATGGGATATATATACGAGGCAATGGATAGGGCTAAGGAGAAAATAGCAAAAGCATTTGATAATAATGAAGAAAGGTATAAAGATGTGTTTGGAATTATTGACAATAGGTGGCAGTTCCAGCTCCATCAAGAATTGCATGCAGCCGGTTATTTCTTGAATCCCCATTTCTTCTATTCTAATCCTGAGATAGAACATGATGAGGAGGTTATTACGGGGTTGTACAAAACCATTACCAGGCTGACTACTGATCCTCAGATGGAGACTACAATTCATAAGGAGTTGTCAAAATACAAGCAAGTTGAAGGGCTTTTTGGGATGGAAGTTGCAGTCAAAATGAGGAATGTCGTATCACCAGGGCTGGCACAAAAACGATTAAATGACTTGGTGTTCATTAAGTACAACAGAGCTTTGAGGCGTAGATATGACATGCGAGACACCCTTGATTCTATCATACTGACTGAAGTAGATGATGGCAATGAATGGTTGGTTGGGAGGTTGGAGGATGAAGTGTCTGACTTGGTTCATGATGGGGAAGATTTGACTTGGCAAGTTGTTGCCGATGCTGCCGGGGCTGAAGAAGCTCCATATACATTGAGAAAATCCAAAGGGGTGTCGAAGGCAGCCCCTACATCATCTCAGTCTTCAAATGCTACGAGCTCTAAGGCAGCAACATCCAAGTCCAAAGGAAAAAAGAAAGTTTCAGCAGCTTCTACACTCACCCTTATTGATGAAGAGGAGGAAGAGGACGAGGAATTCAACTTTGATGAAGAAAGTGAAAGAAGAGAATGATATCGAGGGTTATGCACTTCCAAATGAAGAAGATGATCTTGATCTTGATGAAGAAGATGAATAATGATTTTTATATTATTGTTTTTGTAGTATTCGAAGTACTGTTATGTTATGTTTTGAACTTATATTTGTTTTATTTTTCAATTTATGCATGAAGTCTGAATTATTTTTAATATATGTCATATATTATGTATTTATATACTTCTAGCGCTTTATTTTCAAATAGCCCTCGCTATTGGCATCGCTATGCGCTATAGCCATCGGGGACCTTGTCGCTATTCGCTATTCACAACTATGATTGATGCATGATGTTACTTGTATATATGCGTGTTTCTTGCCAAATATTTATATGCTCAAAGTTTGCATATCATTTACGTTGTAGCCTCCAATGAGTAGTATGCATAATGTTCTCAAAGTTTGCATGTTAATTACGTTGTAGCCTCCAATGAGTAGTAGGCAGTATGCACAAAGTTCGCATATTAATGGCCCTCGGGCAATCACCAGGTTCAGGCATGTCATATCTACTCAACCGATGGGAGCACTTGGATGAGAGGGAGTTTTATGCTGTAGTTCAGGCACTTATTCATGTTTTATCCTCAACATGAATACATACAAACAATACCACATATAACATGAATCGAGCACGTATGTGAATATTAAGGTTGTGCAAGTGTCCCCACACAACATATATCTTAAGATAGCCTCTTTATACGTATACATGTGAGCCTGATTTACAACATGTATCATAAATTTTAAACATGAATAGAATATCACATATACAATCCAATTAAAGCAATTAAAGTGATAGTGAAAATTCCCACCTGAATAAATGATGCTGCTTGAACTTGAATAAGAAGATGCTCGACTAACAGTGCTAAGCCCGTAAATCCTCGTTAAAGTCTACATATAATAATAATTTAATCATTATAAAATATTATGATATGACTGAAATTAAAATATATGCATAAAATCGGACTAATTATTAACATTACTTGAAGAGTCAACATTTTAATGTCTTGGTCAAAATAGGACTGAATTGGAGGTATAAAAATCTGTCTGGGGTCAATTGAAGTAATTAAGTGTCTGGGGTTAAATTGAAAGTCACTGGAAAAAGTGAGGACTAAATTGCAAAACCCTAAAATCTCGCGGGTATAAATACCCTAACCTATCCCCCAGCCGACACCAAATCCCCATTTCTTCACTTCCCACTTCTTCTCCCGTCTCTCTCCCTAAAACTCACTCTCCCGTGAACTCCCTCTCTGCACCGATGATAGGAAAGAAAATATATCATCCATGGCCTGCAAATACGGAATTATGCACACACACCAAAAATCGATCACCCTTCGACCCTTGATTTGCTTCTGACAGACTCCGACCAGCATAATATGGCCATGGTGCAAAGGGAGGGCTACGGTCCTAGACCCTCTGGCGGCGGTTCGACTTGGCGGAGGAGATTAGGTCGCGATGTGCACCAGCAACGGCGATGATTCCGGCGAATCGAAGGTGAGGACTTCGAATCTGCTCTCGGGTTCCCAGTTCGGGTAAGGTTTAGATTTGGGCAAGTGTATAAGGTTTTCTATTTGGGAATTTCGGGCTCGATGAACTTGAAGGGGCTGAAGGTGTTCGGGTTTCGGGTTGTAATAATCGGACGAACTCGTATGAGAAGGCAAGTCGGGTCGAAGGTCGATTCTGCTTCGGGTTGCAGTTGATTTTCGGGCTTGGCCCGATTTCGGGATTCTTATGTTCAGGTAAGTGAAAAATATTGAGTTTTTGATTTGGTATTTGGCTTGAATCATTCGGGTTTCTGAATATGGTTTAGAGTTTTCGAGTCATGTAAGGAGTTTGTACTTTACTCCGATCACCAAAGCATAAGATATTAACGCCCAGAAAAAGCTTAACCATCGACATGCTAAGTGGTTTGAGTTTGTTCAGGAGTAGACCTTTGTGCTTAGGCATTGCAAAGGCAGCGAGAACAAAGTCGCTGATGCACTTGGTAGGGTATTCATTCTCCTTAACACTTTGAGTGTAGAGGTAGTAGGATTTGCACATATGATCCAGGATTACCCATTATGTCCAGATTTTGGTGAGATATACGCTAGTTGTCAGGATCTTAATTCCCCACCTTCGAGAGAGTATTGTATTCATGATGGGTACTTGTTTCGAGGGGTCCGCTTATTTATCCCTAGCACGTCTTTGAGGGATCATCTCGTGAGAGAGTTGCACGCGGGGGGTTAGCTCGTCATTTTGGTCGGGATAAAACCATTGCTATTGTGGAGGATAGGTTTCATTGGCCTAGCTTGAAGAGGGATGTCGCTCGTATAGTTGTAGGGTGCCGTACTTGTCTGATTCTTGGAAAGAAATACCCTATCCTCTTGTTATGTTAACGTCGGGATCTGGGGCTTACATAAATGGGGTATTTTACTGTGCTGCAGTTTCAAAAACGGGGGAGGAAATCATTTCATTTGATTTTGGTAATCACAAGTTTTGTTCCTTTGGTTTTCTGGAATCCGATAAGCGTATGGGGCCATATACCATGCATCTTCTTGAGTGGGACGGGTCACTCGCTGCCATTGTTTACCTGTATTACGGAAAAGGTGAAAAATATTTTGATTTATGGGTAAGAAATAATGAGTCATGAATTAGGGTATCAACTTATCGTGTTTTTGGTGCTGTGAGGCCATTAGGCTTTTGGACAAAAGATGTATTACTGTTTGAAGGCACGCATTATGATCTACGTCTTTTTGATCTTGCCACCCAAAAGTCGAAGCATCTTCACATATTTGACTATCCGGACGTATTGGAATTTATTCCTTATATTGAGGGCAGTGTCGTACTGAATGAAAAATCTGCCCGATAACACAGAGGTATATTAAATTTGAACGAACAAGACTAGATGTTGCTGCATTTTTCTCACTTATTTTCTTGGCAGGTATATAATCGTTTATGTTTGATGCACTAGTGTGAAGATTTAGCATATATCATGCCTTAACTTATGATGAGGGCTTTGGTTTTTAAAGAGTGAGATTCTATCTATTAAGTTTTCTTTCCAACTTTATGAAACTCAAATTCCAGACATAACTTTTGACGTTTTATGTGCAAACTGGATAGGTGATTGCCAGTCATCTAAATGTGGAATTCCCTGATTATCGAGAACCTGTATCGGACATATAATATGCTTAAGTTTTCCTTCATTCATTGACCTGGATGAAAAAAATGCAAAAAAAGAAAAAGAAAAAAAAAACATGTCCTGCTTTTTGGGTGGGCACTTGAACCTCTGCTTCATTTACTATATAGTGTGAGAATCGTCAATACTTGCAATGTTTGGTGGTTCTCAAAGCAATCAGAAGCAAAATTAATTGCTGCTGATACTGAAGTCTTTGTTTCCTTGACTGTAACAAAGACATGGTATTCAGGCCAATTCATTCCGACATTTTTATCATAGCGTTTTTCAAGGTATATCTTTCTCTATATATAATCCGACTCAATGGGCGATTGTTTCACTCAGATTTGAGCTTGAGCTTAATTCTCCTTTATTATCTGCTTGCCTGCACAAGGATTATGCTCCTTTCCTATGTGCTCCTGTTTTACTCTGGACATGAAAAAATAAATAAATTAATGTGGTAGTTTTAATAATCGGTTACGTCGAGACCGGTCGGGACTGGGTGCAAGCTACATATTCAATGTATCTCCTTTCCTATGTTGCTTTTTTCTGTTTTTCTCTAGACATGAATTTTTTTAATGTGGTGGTCCTGGTGATTCTGATAATGATGTTCTTGTCCTCAGCCATCAAAAGGGGAAGGGATTCAATTCGCAAATCACAGTGCAGGCTAATTTGATCTGCGTAATATCAGAGGTTAGATTTATATTCACTCCTGTATTTCTTAAAGTCGTTGGGCAGAAGGAGAAGGATGTTTCTTCTGGAAGAAGCTTTCATTAGTTTCTTCGATTGGTATATATCGACTTTATTTGGCGTTTGCCAGCAAGTTGCTTGTCAATGGTAAGATTGTTCAAAGGTCTCCTCGTGAATGAGATAGGCGGGTAACTGAATATGTTTCTGTGAAGAAAATACTTTTATGGAAATCTTGACTTTGATGATAGACTTACCGACTAAAAGTTGAAAGATTACATTAAATCAAATTTCATTTTTTTCTTATAAAAACAAGAGAATGGATTCATTAGGAATTGATAGTCACGAGTGCAAAAGTTAGGTGGTGAAGAAAACCTCTCAGTACGAGAGTTTTTGTGGCAAAGATAAAAGGAAATAGTGTTGCCATATGAGTATGGGGATAAGTATTCCTTTAAGGGTCGTCTGGGTATAAAGTTCTGTTCTTCATTGAGCTTTCTTGGTTTAATATCTGAATGTTGTTTTAACAGTCATCAGTTTGTTTGTTATGATGTTTATTTTTAGATCTCTTGTAGTGGAGTGGAGGATAACTCATGCAAATAAATGTTGAGAGGCATTCTAGAACATTAACTTCTTCAGATTTTGGTTTCTTTATTTTTATTGTATTTCAGCTACTTTTTTTGACAGATGAGCAGTTTTTTCAACTCATTCACTCTTCACTTTTTTTGTTTGATGCTCGCCCGACAGAAGAAGATAAAGGAACCATTTGATTCGATGCTCGGCCGGCAGAAGAAGATAAAGGAACCATTTGATTCGAATGTATGTTTACCTTTCTTTTACTAAAATTTTTCCCTCAAAATTATAGTAGTAATTTTTTATTTTAATTTTTATAAAAGGTTAAAAAAAATACACATTAGATGTTGTATAAATTAATCATAAGTTATTGATGTAAATAAATGCACATTAAATGAGAGTATATAAAAACAATATTTTAACTTTATTTTTAAAACAAAACAAAAATATGGGTTATATTTGGCCGTGCGAATAAAAAAGAATAGCGACTTTTACTATTAATTAACGTTTAACCTTTTTTTTTTTGGTCTTGGAAATATAAATTGGAATTTCTGTCTCGTAGTCTGAACAAGTATTGGCCGAATCTGCATAATCCCTAAAATCCCAGCTCAAATTGCAGCCTCTAGAAATACCAATGGCGCAAGCACAGGAGTGCATTTGGCATACCCCAAGAGCTATACTTTGCTCTTGCGATCCGAATGATTATATTTTTACCGAGAGGTGAATTTAAAAGCTAAAAGGTTTTGGAGTTAAAATACTTTTGTTCTTTTTCTAATTAATGTTTCTCCACAGATTTGGGATCTCCGTGGGACATAAACTAACACTTAAAGAGACTGGCAAGATGGAATGGTACAGAACATTAAACCACATAAAGATAACTAAAACTGTAACTTGACAATATTGGTCAGATTTTGTGCGTCGCCCAGAGCTGTTATTCGAGCCGAGCCGAGCTCGAGTACTTGATGCTCGAGCTCGGCTCGAGCTCTTAACGAGCCGAGCCGAGCTCGGCTTGATAACACTAACGAGTAAAGAGATGAGCTTGACTCGACTCGCAAACGAGTCTAACGAGCCTAACGAGCCTATCGAGCCGAGCCGAGCCCAACGAGCCTAATGTAATTATAAGAAAAATCTTAGTTATCGAGCCTAACAAGTCGAGTTCGAGCCGGCTCGTTAATAAATCGAGCAACAAGTCGAGCTCGAGCTCGGCTCATTTAATATTCGAGTCGAGCTTTAACGAGCCTTAACGAGCCGAGCCGAGCCGAGCTTTCGAGCAGCTCGTTTCGCATAACAGCTCTAGCGTCGCCTGAACCCGCCTTCCTACTATTTCTCGGGCCAGACAAGTCCCCTCGAGCTCGACCCGGGTTTCAAGAATCAGTAATTCTCCATTAAGGTTGACGCAACGCAGTTCCCGAATGACTTTTTTCCCTTTCACATAAAGACCTATCTTCATATCCTTGAGTTTCCAAGGTTAAGAAGATAAGAAGCTGAAAGGCAAAAAAAAGTCATCCGGGAACTGCGTTGCGGCAACCTTAATGGAGAATTACTGATTCTTGAAGCCCGAGTCGAGCTCGAGGGGGACTTATCTGGCCCGAGAAATAGTAGGAAGGCGGCTTCAGGCGGCGCACAAAATCGGGCCAGCATTGTCGAGTTATCGTTTTAGTTATATCTATGTGGTTTAATGTTCTGGACCATTCCATCTTGCCAGCCTCTTTCAGTGTTAGTTTCTGTCCCACGGGGATCCCCAAATCTGTGGAGAAACATTAATTAGAAAAAGAACAAAAGTATTTTAACTCCCAAACCTTTTAGCTTTTAAATTCACCTCTCGGTAGAGATATAATCATTCGGATCGCAAGAGTAAAGTATAGCTCTTGGGGTATGCCAAATGCACTCTCGTGCTTGCGCCATTCCTATTTCCAGAGGCTGGAATTTGAGTTGGGATTATGCAGATTCGGCCAATACTTGTTCAGACTACGAGACAGAAATTTCTATTTCCAAGACAAAAAAAAGGTCAAACGTTAATTAATAGTAAAAGTCGCTACTCTTTTTTATTCGCACGACCAAATATAACCCATATGTTTGTTTTGTTTTAAAAATAAAGTTAAAATATTGTTTTTATATACTCTCATTTAATGTGTATTTATTTATATCAATAACTTAAGATTAATTTATACATCTAATGTGTATTTTTTTTAACCTTTTATAAAAATTAAAATAAAAAATTACTACTATAATTTTGAGGGAAAAATTTTAGTAAAAGAAAGGTAAACATACATTCGAATCAAATGGTTCCTTTATATTCTTCTGCCGGCCGAGCATCGAACAGAAAAAGTGAAGAGTGAATGAGTTGAAAAACCTGCTATCTGTCAATAAAAAGTAGCTGAAATTCAATAAAAATAAAGAAACCAAAATCTGAAGAAGTTAATGTTCTAGAATGCCTCTCAACATTTATTTGCATGAGTTATTGGTTCAATAATTCTTTATGTAAACATTGACCGGGTAGTTTGCTTTTTTTAGCTGTGAAATTGTGTTCATATCCCTTTGCTTCATATTTCTCGATTAGAGAAACGTTGACCTTATGGAGATACTAACTAGCATACCATTTCCAGCTATTCTTTTCTAAGTTGTTAGTGAATGCATTCCGTGTTTTGTTGATTTTACTAAAGCATTTGCTGTATATTCTGAAACACTAATCTTGCTATTGGTTAAGGCCGAGGAAGGAAAAGAGAGTTGCATATGTGAGACCAGAGTTTTTATGAAGCAGTTGATGGCTCATAAAAATTCACTGATCAATGGTATTACAGGGCTGATGACATGGTGAGAGATTTAAACCAAATGCTGTGGCATTTATACAATTTTTACTATTTTAATCGTTCTACAATGTTTGTTAGGTTATCAAAAATATGCAGTGGCCTTATAGATAAATAAGTGCGTATTCTTTTTTGAAATCATGGATGAAAATCCACTTGATTGTTCTGTAAAGAAACTTAGTACATTTACTTCGAAAGGTATGTGTGAAACCATTAAACTGTGTGAAACCATTAAACTATTTCTTGCAGATTTGAGCATTGTGATTACAGACTGAAGTTGATGTGGAGAAACTCAGACCCAACATGGGACTTGTAGTTTGATAAGAAACACTTGCTTCCATATATCTTCTTTTTTAATGTGACGAAACGGCGCTGCGAGGGCGCCCCCCTATGGGTCTACAGATTGTCACTAAATACATGGACTATAGATTGTCACTGGCAGTGGTCATGGGATTTTCCAATATTTATCCATCAGAAACAAAATTTTCAGTTTTTATGAGTACTTGCTCAAGGTCTGGATACTAGGAAACAAAACCACCACAGTGAAGCATTACAGGCAAATCTCTTTATGCTTCTTTCTATCCTTGGCATGGACACAAACAGATATTTTTGTACATGAATATCCCTTTTCTGGAATTTTTAACACAAACTTTAACATGTTGCATTCTGGGCTATGTGGGAGACTTCAATGCAAGGTCTTCAAAGCTTGGTGCACTTACATGTTGCTATTACATGTTGCTACATAGCGCAGATGGATGAACTTGCATGTTTTGCTCCTAAAATAATAGCATTGGTATCTACTGATTATGGTCCTAATGAGGCTAAGAAATTATTTTATCTGGCCGAGTGATGAGTCGATTTTTGATCGTCTCATTCTATTCTATTGAGTCATGCTTTTGTTTGTTTTTAAGTGTTTTTGTTCTTTTTAGGCGTGGTATGTTGTGTTTTTGTTTTGTAGGTAGCCGGACGAAGATTGTGGTGAAATGGGCGCTTTTATGGCCAATATTGAAATTTATGACGATCAAGAACAAGTCGGGAGCAAGAACATAGCTTGGACGATGAAGAATGAAGCAATAGCCCTCCCCCATCCTGGACATGGTTCGAAAGGGTCTATGCAGTTGCCGGAGCAGCAACTTTGGTAAAATCAGGAGCTAATTGGGTGTTCGACAAGCGTATGAAGGAAGCTAAAGAAGCCGCCAAATTGCCGCAGAAGGAACGCTTGCAGCAGGTGGAGTTAAATCAGTTTGAAACTTTGAGGTTCTGAAGAAACAAACAGAGGATCAAAATGCTGCTATGAAGATGTTGATGAGGAGACAGGATGATCTGGAGAAGAAACATGAAGAGAGCGTTAATCTGATCCCCAAGAGGCAGGAAGTTGGTCTCAAGTTGATACTTGAGAGCAATCAACAGGATTCGCAGGACACGGAGAAGCCCAAGGCCTCTGGTTGGTGGTGGTAAGGAATGCATTAAGTAATTTCAATTGTTTCCCCATGCTTCTGAGCGGGATATACTGGGTATGTTTGGTTTGGTTTTTTAATTGTTTCCCCATGCTTCGTGAAATGCCTCTCCATCTTGTTGTCCGAATGTTGAGATTTGGGTTCTCAACTGTGTAGTCTTCGAATGAGAGAAATACTTGGTAATGAATTTGTCGTAAACTTCATCTCACGTTCTTAGTGAGCCCGGTGCTAAAGTCATCAACCACTGTTTCGCCCCATCCTTGGGTGTATACGGGAAACACTTCATTTTAGTTGATCCTCGCTCAACCCATTTAATGGGAAGTTGTCAATCGCCACATAGAAGTCCCGGATGAACGACAATGGGTCCTCACGTGCTAATCCGTGGAATGAGGGCAATTGGTCGATGTGAAATCCGCTGATGTGGTAGTTCCTTGCTGCCGGTGCTAATGGGATGCACGAGATGACGGTGTTAACCACGAGCTTTGCATAGTCCCGCATTAGATGCTCAACCGGAGGTTGTTGCGGGATATTGTAGTTTGCTCCCATCCCATATTGAGGCCCTGGATAATAGTTCGCTCCATATTGTACTCCAACGGGTGGTTGTCTCGGATAAAAGTATCTCCCTTCTTGAGCTTCGGGGATCTCTTGATTGTGCCCAACATTCTCATATCTCATAAGTCTCGGTTGACGAATGTTTTCTCCCTCGAGCAATTGGGGCTCTTCAAGGTTCGGATTCTCCTCGTCGTTTGCCATTGATGATGTGGCTATTGTTTTTGGTGCTCTAATTCTTTGAACCTCGTCTATGGGTGGAAGAATCGGGTTTCCCAACGATCTCCTACCAAGCATAAACAAGAGAAGTTAGAGCGAATTTTTAGACTTTATCGAAAATAATGAAAACGGAAAAATGATCTAGAAAAATAATTCAACTATTATTAAAACAAAACTAAAAATTAAACGCCAACTCCCTGGCAACGGAACAATTTTTTTTTTAATAAGTAATTACAGTACGTGAGATCAGATCTAGGTCTTGAAGTTAATAGACATGGGGAAACAATTGAAATTACTTAATGCATTCCTTACCACCACTACCACCACCAACCAGAGGCCTTGGGCTTCTCCGGTCCCGCGGTTCGTTGATTGCTCTCAAGTATCAACTTGAGACCAACTTCCTGCTCTTGAGGATCAGATTAACGCTCTCTTCATGTTTCTTCTCCAGATCATCCTGCCTCCTCATCAACATCTTCATAGCAGCATTTTGATCCTCTGTTTGTTTCTTCAGAACCTCCAAGGTTTCAAACTGATTTAACTCCACCTGCTGCAAGCGTTCCTTCTCCGGCAATTTGGCGGCTTCTTTAGCTTCCTTCATACGCTTGTCGAACACCCAATTAGCTCCTGATTTTACCAAAGCTGCTGCTCCGGCAACTGCATAGACCTTTTCAAACCATGTCCAGGATGGGGGAGGGCTATTGCTTCATTCTTCATCGTCCAAGCTATGTTCTTGCTCCCGACTTATTCTTGATCGTCATAAACTCCAATATTGGCCATAAAAGCACCCATTCCACCACAATCTTCGTTCGGCTACCTACAAAACAAAAACACAACATACCACGCGTAAAAAAAACAAAACACTTAAAAACAAACAAAGCACGACTCAATAGAATAGAATGAGACGATCAAAAATCGACTCATCACTGAGAGAGGTCTGCATGCATACCTGATTCTTACCTTGAGGCTTCTTTAGTTAGTGTGCCTGTTAGGTTTAGTGCTTTGAGTGGATAATTTTGAATCCTTTTTTTTTTGCAGCTAGCATGGACTTGCTATAACTTCTACCAGTCCACGCCGATGAACTTGGCTGGAGAGAACTAATTTTTTACTTTAGGACCGGTGAGTATGTTGGGCTCGCTGTTTCTTTATCTATTCGAAAAGCTTATGTGTTCTAATAGAAAATTGCTTGCCCATTTTATCATTATTCAAGCGTTGGAACATCATGGAACATAATGTGGAAAAGAATCCACTACCAGCAAGATGTTTGATCTCTAGCTGATCGACCGAGTGGTTGTTGATGCAAGTTTGGATCTCATCAGCATAATGTTTGTGTTTAACGTGAAGCACATCAACCACCTCGTTGAGGCGACTACCGACTAGCCGCCTCTGTGATCCAATCATCAAGTTTGTACAGTTGGATAATGGCATCTGAGAAAGACCAACATCAGCAATTTGTTTCATTGAACAATATCAAACCAAACACGCTGGATAAACACCAATTGGTAAAAGGAACAAAAACTATTATCAGACTCCTTATTACCTTCTATAAATGTTTTTCCAACTAAAATCTGAGCTATGTCCTCAATTTTCGCTCTCCGAGAATCAATGGCAGCTTCTAGTAATTTCATCAACTCCCTTGTAGAATTCTGACGCGATACAAGGGCTTTTTTAACATAACCAATCGATCCATCATTTTGTCTGCTTTGAATATCATCTGTTTCTAGTAATCTACAAAGAAATATATCCTCCGCTGGACATGGTGGAATAGAGCCTAACCTTAAGTCAGTATCCTGAATATATACGTGTAAGATCTTTGCATAATCGGGAATCAGCAAATCCAAACATTACCTCGAGAAGATTCGACACGATCCAAACTTCGTAAGGCACGTGCTATGGTAGATAAGACTCAAAAGATAATTATGAAATCAATCTCATTGATATATATACACAAATAGAAAGTAAATTATGTATATGTTGCATTCAAGATCATTTACCCTTAAATATACTTTATGGTGTTTCATGTGGTTCTGTTGATGTTTGTGCACTGGTTATCGAGCAAAATCTAAAGCAGGACTCATTTTTCTTGTCTTTTCAAGAGGAAGGGTTCAGTTCACTACATAACATTGGAGGGTCGCCAGCTCGGGTGGCCGTTTTGTTAGTGTCTTTATGGCCGGTCCTGAGGTTCCGGATGCCCATGGCGAAAGGCTAGAAAAATACCCTTTTATTACGCGAATGAAATTTTTGAAAGGTGTTTGGAACCTAATCAAGCTAGGAGGCTCATTCTCATGCCGAATCTTTATTAAATAAAACAAAAACAATACAACGGAGTGACATCGAGAAGAGGCTCAAGAGAAAACTATTTTTTCTGCCAAAAATGAGGCTACCGGGCCTAAAAAGTCACCGGCTGGTGATGCCTTTCGAATTTTGCTGCCCATGGCCGTCGCCATCACAGCCATGGGCTAGGGCCGGCCCTGTTTATGTTATTGATCTCTCATCGCACACAACTGCAAGAAAAATGGGTTTCCTTCGTTTAGTAGAAGATAAATACGCAGATATGTAGAAATTTATGAAACTTTATTTTTATTTTTATTTTTTATGTTCGTGCTTCCAAGTGGCTCCAAGTATTTGGTATGTAATTCTGATTTTTGTTATAATATTATAGCTCTTTCCTCTTGAAATTATGGTTTACCATGTTTTTCAATGAGTGATTAGCATACATAAGGTAGTAACTTTGCTTCAGATGATTTCATCTATTTCCTATCATGTCACTCTACATGAAATCCTCAAGGGAAAAAAAGAAGGGGGGTGGGGGGGGGGTGGCAAGTAATTACCGAAATACCTTTGAGGTTTAGTTTAATTACAGACATATCTTTCAAAAATACATAATGAAGTGTATGAGAAACTTGACAAGTAGGTACGAAGCGGGGACGGTTGATTGGGGTGGGGAACAGGGTAAAAGTGGGGATGCTAAGTGGAGTTGAGGGATGGATGTGTACCCCTGGGTCGGGGACGGGGATGAGGATGGGAACGATATTTGAAGCAGGGGCGGGGTTGCGGAGGTGGGGGCGCGCACTTGCCACCCCATTGCCATCCCTGATTGCCAGAATGAGCGAGAACATTCGGCACTGATGAGCGTCTCGGGTGTAGTGAAGGTCCATCCAAGCTAAGTGCCGGCTCAGATGGGATCCCGATCGATCTCGCCATTGTAGAGGCCGATCTGAGGGATGACTGTCCTCTCAGGGAGTGGCTCATCTAATATCTGGAGCGATATGGGGACTCCCAGTCTTCAAAAGCAGCGATGTTGCAGGGAGGTCGTCCGGTACGTCTACCTTCCAGTTCTGCCAGCCGACCTCGCAAATATTCAATTTCTTGGCGGTCATCTTCCCCCTGAAACTCAGGTGTGTCTCAGGGGAGGAGGCTTATACGAAGTTCCTCCAGCTCGGTCGCCTGTCCGCATAGAGTGGCCTGCCCATTCGGTCGCTAACTTGGGAGGTTTGGCCCGCAGCCGTTCAAACACAAATATGGGAGAAGAGGTGACTTGGGAGGATTGAGATGAGGATTGTGCGGTATTGGAGTCCGTTCGGTATGTGGACATTTTGCATGTCCATAACCTGCTTGCGCTTATGTTGTTGAGCTCTCGTTAAAGCTGAGGTCGAGTGAGGCTCGACGTCTCCCTCTAGCTCCTTATTCTTGCTTGGCCGCAGTATCAGTTGTTGAACTCGGCCTATCAGGGAGGCCATCTCCGGCAGAAAGACATGATTTTGGAGGAGCTGCGCAGCAGTACTCCGGTAGGCTGAGAATGGGACTTGCTGGCCGGAGGAATTGTAGTATTTTTGCTAGAGTTCCCCAGTAGTGTTCTATATGGTAATTATTTTTTAAATTAATCTAGAATAACTTCGTGCTCTTGGCTTTAATTGTTTTATGTATGGTTGCTTTTATAAAAACTTAATTTATTTCTGAACATCGAAGAAAATATTAAATTTTGGCGCGCGCACACACACACAAAGGTGTTCTATTCAATTGATAATTTAGAAAGCAGAAGGGAAGTGGGCGGTATCGTCCTCCTTTCATTAAATGAGTCTCCTTTCTATTAGTCATTTTAATGAAGGTTTTAAATTATTTATTTTATTTTTTCATCGACTAATATTATAAATTATTAATCGAAAATATTAATATGAGAAGTATCATTATATATTTTAATTATGTATTGATGTCGATTTTTGAAATGGACTATTTTTACATGATAAAGTGAATTTTTTTTATAGGACGGATGGAGTATATATATGTTATTAAAGATTTTTTAGTTGGTAATGAACATAATGACTGCTAGTTCTTGTTTTTATTATTTCATAAGTAGAGGGGTTCTTGTTTTTATAAAAGTTCTGTTTGCAACTAGATTTACAGAAGTTCATGATTTAATGAAGTAGTCATTAGTTTGAAGTTTTTCTATTATTCATGACAAGTTTGTTGGTGTTTTACTATATGACTGGTTTGGGATTTTAGAATATACAGCTGACGTGATTTTTCTTTTACTTGTATAGATCAGTCAGCACACAAAAGAAGAAAACAGGTGTTATTGCTCCAAAACGATTTGTACAAAGAGTGAAGAAAGAGTTTGGTTGTGCAAACTTTTAATTTATATGGTATTAATTAATTAGTCCGCAATGTCTCGTCATTTTTTCAAGAAATTGGTGTGATTAACTTTCGTGATAACAGAACTTTATTAGTATGCGAACATGTATACATCCTTCTCTTATCTTGGCGGTAAGTGCAGATGACCCGAACTCTGCGGAACATGAGTAGCTGGAGTGCTGTGATCCCTCTGATCGGCAGTGGTAGTCGGAACTCTAGCGGCCCTGGTGGCCCTCTCATAATGAGCTGCCCGATGCCCGGTCTGCCCGCAAGTAAAGCAAGTAACTGGAGGAGAAGGGCAATCCTTCATCAAATGCTCATATTGGTTGCAGTTAAAACAAACCCTGCACCAGAAGCAACGGATTGGACTGAACGACTACCCTGAGATCCCCCAGCCTGGTGAAATGGTCTCTTCCCAGGAGTAGGGGCAGACTGAGCTCTCGAAAATCGGCCACTCTTGCCGGCTGAAAAATTGCCAACCGTTTTCTGTTTCTTGGCCTCGGTACCCAACTCTGATTCCGGTGCGGCCATCTCGATCGCTAGAGCGCGATCCTGATACTCCTTCAAGGTGGCACACATGAGCGGTGCCATACTCTGCCTGATATGCGGCTTCATGCGCATATTGAAGTAACGGATTTTATCAGCCTCCGTCCTCACTTGATCTCTCACGAAACCAACTGCTGATTGTAAGAGATAATGGCCTGAGAAATCGGCACATCTTGGGGTGTGGCAGTGAGAAACTCCACAATTCTGTGTTCTCTGACTGGCGGCGGACAATATTTTGCTTCCATAGCAGCCCTGAACTCCTCCCAAGTAGCTCGACGGTCTCTGGGCGCAACAGCCTCCCACCATTCTGCAGCTTCCTTATCCAGGAGGTACTGGGCAATATGTACCCTCCTGTCTTCGGGACAAGCTACGACATCGAAGGTCCTGGACAACTGAAAGAGCCAATTCTCCCAACCGAGGGAGTCATAAGATCCGGAGAAACGAGGAGCGTGCATCTTAGTCACCGTCTGAAGCCACTTGCTGGCTTCCTCTTCGGGTGTCGGGGGCGGATTCTGGCGTCCACCCTGAGCTATCTAAGTAAGTTGGGCTACTAATCGTCAAGTACGGCAAGAGCCCTGCCGCATTATTACCCGACGGCACTGAGTGAGAGGCTGAGTCCGCAGAGGACTGAGAAAGTGAGCCCTCTTCATTATCAGCACCCCGACCACGGCCTCGGCCGCGTCCCCTAGCTGGTCTACCACGACCTCTCAACATACTGATGAAAATATGAAAAGAACAAGATCAGAAAGATTCACAATTGACAAAGTTGGTATCACAATTCACAATTCCGAACAACGCAAGAAAATGAATTACAGAAATATAAGAGTTCGAGGAGAATTACAGCCACGGGTCGCACGAAAAGACGGTAGCATGATGATATTAGGCTCAACGACTGACACTAATGACGCAACTGACAGACCCAAAAATTTACCGACAGCCCAGGTATTCAAAACCAAGGCTCTGATACCATAAATGTAACACCCCAATTCACAAATGGGATATTACACGCCGTAGAACCCTCGTGAGGTCTACCAGGCTAACACAAGACACATAAACCACAATGAAAACCCAAAAGATGCACTAAAAAAGTAAATAAGGTCGTGGCCTCGGCCAAAACATTTCAACGGAGTACATGGAACATAAGTTAAATACCAATTCATTGCCCACGCAGGGGGCTTAAACCAAGTTTAGAAGTAAACAGTCTAATTCCAGTACTCGACAATTGCAATGACAAAACATAAAAATACAGACTCGAGCCACATCATCATGCCAACCCATCCTTTGTGTGCGCATCCCGTGCCAACTCCTCAGCTCGACCAGTACCTGAAATGCATAAGACGCATTTCCCCCATTTAAGGGGTTAGCATTCGAATAGCTAGTGCAAGTACACAATTACACAACATTATATACAAATACGAATTTACACAATCATCTCAGTCAGAAATCATTTGCCATATATATTCCGGAATACTGCAATCAAATCAGTTCAATCATCACGATATCACAAAATCACAATTGGTATCCCGTGGCCGTACCCCTTAGTATCGACCCCCAGACATCCCGTCGAACGCTCCGGGTGGAATACCACTTCCACGGCCGTACCCCTTATTATCGACCCCCAGACATCCCGTCGGACACTCCGGGTGGAAGTTCAACCACACACGCACCCAAGTCCACTTCCGCGGCCGTACCCCTTAGTATCGACCCCCAGACATCCCGTCGGACACTCCGGGTGGAAGGAACACAACTCACGCACCCGAAAACCATAATTTATCATTCATTTCGAAAACGCAACATACATAACGAAATGTAATACATGTACTTGCCTTGGATAAAGTGACGCGAAAGGAAAAGGTGAACGACAAGGTTTCGGTCCAAACAATCTTCACAAATCCGATCCTACACAACCATGATATACAATCGATCTCAATAATGTGGGAACGTAAGAATTCGTCTTAATTCTACCCATTGGGACGTTTCGTCGGACAATACAAGGTCAAAACCGATTCCAAACTATCAACGGGGAAAAAAAAACATCGAGTTTAATCCGCAAAACCACAAGAGAAACAAGGGATGGTGATTACGCTATCGAAATCTAACAATCATAAGAGGCAAATCGGACTAGAAGGGTGAAACTAAAACAAAACCCCAAAATCCCCAAAAGTTAGGGTTCTAAGGAAATATACCTCGATTCGGACGGATGGAGGATGATTATGATGATGATAAACCTTGCTTGAAGCACAACAATCAATCTCCAGAGGAACTCTAAGGATTGCTCTGGGCAAATCGCTCCAAATTGCTCAAGGAACTCACGTGTCGCACAAAGGGATGAGAAGGAACGAAATAACGCGACTGGGGTTAAGTCAGGATTTAAAACGCCTGACAGAGTATTACGTAAGTTAACACGAGTTGTTAACGTACGTTATGAAGTTTACGTACGTAACCTCTCACAGGTTAACGTACGTAACGAACAATCTGTACTCATTTGCGAAAACCATAACGTACGTTACCAATAGGGTATAACGTACGTTATGATGCCTCTATAACGTACGTAAGGTAGCATGCATAACGTACGTTATGCATGCAACAGTCCCACGCTGCTAAACACTTAATTCTGCACAGTCGATACAATGACGAAACGCAACGCAAGGATAGAATCAAAAGTGTGAACATGAGGTATTCATAACAACGAAGCTGAGTTTTGAAAGAATTACACTACCAACTTCCGAGGAATCCAAAATACGACAAGGAGGATAAAAACACCCTAAACTTCTAGGAAATTACAAAATGGCCCAAACATTCGAAAATCACGATACAACGTCGGATTAACAATCCGAAACTCACAACATGCTCCACTCAACCATACGAACTCATGGAAATAGGTAAATGACGAAATCGAACGAGTTTAACGAGAATCGAATACACATGCGATAAAATATAACTCAAGATGAAATTACGTAAAAACATCACCGAGACTCGACCAAACGGAGAAACTCCAAGAACAAAATAGGTTCATAATTCCAAAACAGTGCTAAGCGAGTTGTCCGAAACGAACATACAACAAAAATAGAAATTACCGAAAATAGAAAACACGGATATTACAAAGGCCAAGATCATTATATCAATCTGTGTGAACGGTATATTGATTAGGTTTGATTATAAATACGTAGTTGTGTACGTGGTATTTATAATAAACATTTTCACTCCTGTGTGGAGGACTAGTGGACGTAGAGGGGTTTGCCTCGAACCACTTTAATTACTGTGTCTTTTACCTTCTGCATTTAGTGTTTTATTATTTGTGATTTTATTTAAGTATACACTTCATATCTAGTTGCTGTATTTACAGCAACTTATTTTGATAAGACTTCCGCTACGCACTCAGATTTGAAAACCGAACAGCCTGTCGTTTAAAACACTCTCCAAGCTGTATCCAGTATACTTAGTGGCCAACACTAAGAAATTAAGAGATAAAGTCTTTTAAACTTCTTTTTTCTATATGTACTAATACTTTATACAATATTTTGTACGATAAATGTTTACGAAAAATTACCGGTTCTTTTACCGGGTTAATGGTTTCGGTTTTTATCGATTTCGGTTCTAACTTCGGTACCAATATCCAAACCGCTAATGATTCAGGTGAGTATCGATCCGAGGTATTATCGAGCGGTTCTTGGATATACTTGGAAGGCTAACGGGTATATATATGTAAGAAGATAATTTCCGTATATATATATATTTCTAAGGCCCAAGATAGATATTAGCCAAAGACCCAACTGGTATACTGTCGATGGACTATGGAACGCGTCAGGAGCAGTGCGGGAATTACTGAATTTGGGCGCCTTTCGAATCGGCAATTCGACATCAAGCGGGAACGGGAACCGTATCGACATTAGGATCCAAGCCTCGCGTGAATCGCCATCAGAAGACTCAAGTATCATCAGTGTTCTTATAGTCGCTCTCGAAAACTTTTTCAACACTTGCTATTGCAACAACGTCTTGCAGATTCACTTTTTTGGGATATTGATGAAATCTAATAATTATTATCCCAAACTCGGAAATTAGAATCAGATGCAGATATAGAAGAGAATCTTCTTACATGTTTGGCCGAATTGTTTACTCATGTATACAGATTTAGTTGGTAATGAACATAATGACTGCTAGTTCTTGTTTTTATTATTTCATAAGTAGACGGGTTCTTGTTTTTATAGAAGTTGTGTTTGCAACTAGATTTACAGAAGTTAATGATTTAATGAAGTAGTCATTAGTTTGAAGTTTTTCTAATATTCATGACAAGTTTGTTGGCGCTTTACTATAATATGGCTGATGTGATTTTTCTTTTATTGTGTAGATCAGTCAGCACACAAAAGAAGAAAACAGGTGTTATTGCTCCAAAACGATTTGTACAAAGAGTGAAGAAAGAGTTTGGTTGTGCAAACTTTTAATTTATATGGTATTAATTAATTAGTCCGCAATGTCTCGTCATTTTTTCAAGAAATTGGTGTGAATGATTAACTTTCGTGATAACAGAACTTTATTAGTATGCGAGCATATATACATCCTTCTCTTATCTTGGCGGTAAGTGCAGATGATTTCCCGCCAGATTCAGACCCTCCTCCAACTTTCTAAAACCTCCATCGAAACCCTCCAACTTCTCCATTGTTTATTCCTCAAAACCTCCCTTGACCACCATGAGTACTTCTTCACTCATCTCGTGCTCTCCGCCGCCTCCGCCTCCATCCGCCACGCCCGGAAGCTCTTCGACTACTCGCCTATTGCGCCGCCGCCACTCTTTGCTTGGAACACTTTCATCAAAGCGTATTCCAACAACTCCTCTTCTCCAATAGAGTCGGTCAAACTTTATGTGGAGTTACTTCGAACACCTGGTGAGCTCGGGCCTGATAAGTTTACCTACCCTTTTGTTATCAAGGCTTGCAGGCGTTGTTCGGTGCTTGGGGTTGGTGGGTCAGTGCATTCGATGGTTTTGAAAGGGGTTTTTGCTTCGGACCCACATGTCAATAATACTCTCCTGGCAATGTATGGTGGTTTGGGTTTGGTTGATTTTGCTAGAAGGGTGTTTGATGAAATGTGTGAGAGAGATGTGGTGTCATGGAGTTCTCTGGTTGCCGCTTATGTTGACTGGTATGTTATTTTTTATTGGGAAGAGAGATGCATTTGAGTTCTGAATGGAATTCGTTAGAGTGATTTATCAATAATCTGAACGATAGTTTAGAAGCAGTGCTGCAGTAGTCCGTCATCTGAGATTAAGTGAACATTGCAGATTAGTGCTGTTACTGTATAGAGAAAGTACACGCTTAGCAGATTATTGTATTATAATTGCAGGACTGAATGAAATGGTCAAGATACGGAACATGGAAGATTGACTACCACATCAGATGTCAATTAATCGAATAGGTTATTTTGAAGTAACTTTATTTAATTTGTTTTTTATATTATAGGTGACAAAATTTTGCTTACATTTAGACTTCTTAAACTGATGAGTATCAAACTTGTTGGTCTACATATGTTGCATAAAGTGTAAGTTCAAGCATTTTGTTTTCTGATTATTTGTGTAAAATTGGACTTTTCAAATTTGAAAGAATTTATGCTTAGGCATACATGTGGAGCACATTTTCATAAGAATAATGTGGTAAAAACAGGCATATTTCTCTACTCTTCTCATAAGTATTAAATTGTTCTCTCTCCGTCCCACTTGAAGATGGTGATTTCAAAATGTGATTTTGTCCCATTTGAAGATGGTACTTTCAAGATAAAATCTCAGATTATTTTTTTAATAATATCCCTTTAAACTAAAGTGTTTTGTTATATAAATTACAACATTAGTTGTTTGAAAAAAAGTTAAAAGATGAGTGAGAATAGATGGTTTAAAACGAGTTCTACCCTTGTTAAAATGACTAAATTAAAAAGTTGTACCTTAACCAAATCACCCTCTTCGAGTGGGACAGAGGGAGTAAAACAAATGGGCTGGATGTATGCATGCGATTTCTAATATTGAATTGTTCTTTTATGAATTTACTCTCTGCCTCTCCCCCCTCCCTTCCCCACCCACTCTCCCTCTCCCTTTCCTTCTCTCTCGTGGGGGAGGGGTTGGGGGCTTGAAAAATATTATTAATTTTGTTTTCTGATTATTTGTGTAAAATTGGACTTTTCAAATTTGAAAGAATTTATGCTTAGGCATACATGTGGAGCACATTTTCATAAGAATAATGTGGTAAAAACAGGCATATTTCTCTACTCTTCTCATAAGTATTAAATTGTTCTCTCTCCGTCCCACTTGAAGATGGTGATTTCAAAATGTGATTTTATCCCATTTGAAGATGGTACTTTCAAGATAAAATCTCAGATTTTTTTTTTAATAATATCCCTTTAAACTAAAGTGTTTTGTTATATAAATTACAACATTAGTTGTTTGAAAAAAAGTTAAAAGATGAGTGAGAATAGATGGTTTAAAACGAGTTCTACCCTTGTTAAAATGACTAAATTAAAAAGTTGTACCTTAACCAAATCACCCTCTTCGAGTGGGACAGAGGGAGTAAAACAAATGGGCTGGATGTATGCATGCGATTTCTAATATTGAATTGTTCTTTTATGAATTTACTCTCTGCCTCCCCCCCCCCCCCCCTCCCTTCCCCACCCACTCTCCCTCTCCCTTTCCTTCTCTCTCGTGGGGGAGGGGTTGGGGGCTTGAAAAATATTATTAATATTGCTTGACTCTAATTCATCTTTTGCCACTTGCAGTAATCTTGATTTGAATGCTTTGAGAGTGTTCAAGGACATGTTAATCTCAAATGAGAAGCCAAACCTGGTAACATTTGTTAGTTTGCTCTCTGCATGTACCAACCTTTTTAGCATCAGACTAGGAAAATCCATTCATTCATATATTCTCATCAATGGTATGGAATTGCATGTGCCCTTGGCTACTGCCCTTCTAAATATGTATGCAAAATCTGGTCACTTAGAGGAAGCCCTCCATATATTCAATTCCATCAGTGAGAAAAACCTGCAGTCTTGGACGGTCATGATTTCATGTCTTGCAGACTATGGCCATGGAGAAGAAGGTATATCCTTATTTAAAAAAATGGAAAATATTGGCCTATGTCCCGACAGTGTCTCATTTTCTGCAATACTCTCCGCTTGTAGTCATATAGGTCTTTTGCATGAGGGGCAAGAGCTTTTTGAGAAAATGGGAAATGTGTATGACATTATGCCCACTGTGGAGCATTATGGATGCATGATTGATTTGTTCGGACGAGCTGGAAAGATAGAAGAAGCTTATCAGATTATTATGAGCATGCCAATGAAGCCCAACTCTGTTATCTTGAGAAGTTACCTTAGCGCTTGTAAACAACATGGCCGCGTTCTTTATGCGGATAAACCTTTAATGGAATTGTTACTCAAGCTAGAGCCTGATATTGGAGCTAACTATGTGCTTGCTGCCATTGTATCGTCCTCGGCTGGTTATTGGAATGTTATGAAAACAAAGGGTTTGAAAAAAGTTCCTGGCTACAGTTGGGTGTAGGCTCCTTGTGGTGATTTGGACAGCATTGATGAATAGGTATACAGCATTGGAGTTTTCTGCCCTTGTTTTTCTTCTTGTTCTCCCAGAACTGAAGGGTTCGCATGGAAAGAGAATGATTCCAGGCGGAGGAACGGTGATTTTGTTGAGGAAAGTGGATTATTTTATGGTAAATTACGACGACTACCCTAAAGTTTTGCTTCATTTTTTCATAATTACAAAGTACCCCTTAACATATCACAAGTGAACACACCTTGAGATTTGTGCTTTACAAATCTTTGATTGTTGAGGGTGTACTATGTAAAAAGTCTAACAAAAATAAAGGGGGGTTTTGTAATTTTGAAAGATATGTCTATCTGTAATTAAACTAAACCTCAAGGGTATTTCGGTAATTACTCCCCCCCCCCCCCTTTTTTTTTTTCCCTTGAAGATTCATGTAGAGTGACATGATAGGAAATAGATTTGACAGTGTCTTGTGTTTCGTGATTGAAGCAAAGTTACTACCTTATGTATGCTAGTCACTCATTGAAAAACATGGTAAACCATAATTTCAAGAGGAAAGAGCTATAATATTAAAACAAAATCCAGAATTACATACCAAATACTTGGAGCCACTTGGAAGCACGAACATGAAAATAAAAATAAAAATGAAGTTTCATAAATTTCTACATATCTGCGTATTTATCTTCTACTAAACGAAGGAAATGTATTTTTCTTGCAGTTGTGTGCGATGAGAGATCAATAACATAATTTATAACGACACTAACAAAACGGCCACCTGAGGTGGCGACCCTCCAATGTTATGTAGTGAACTAAACCCTTCATCTTGAAAAGACAAGAAAAAGGAGTCCCGCTTTAGATTTTGCTCGATAACCAGTGCACAAACAACAACAGAATCACATGAAACACCATAAAATATATCATGTTGTCAAATATGGACTTAATGGTGCGGATGTAGCGGTTTTGAAAGCAAATCATTCGTTCGTTTTTTATCTTTGCTGGCAGCTTTGTAATTTTACCACATTGCTACATAGAAAAATGCTGAATGAAAAAGTGATGTGGGCAAAGAGGTGGATGCTGAGTCATTAGTTGATGGAATGTAGATGCAAAATTACTTTGTGAGCGGTTTGATAAATGACGACAAGTAGAGGGGTTATATTCGTTTGGTTTTACTAGAGGGGGGCAACGGGGGCAGTTTGATAAATTGTCATATTTATGAGCTAAAAGTATGATTTTCTTCTTTTAAAAAATAGTTAAAAATAACGGCGATTTCGACAGAAATTTAGGGGACTATTTGATGAAAAAGGCAATAAATAAAGGTGTTCAATTTGTGTGGTTATTAGTAGAGAGCAGTTTGATAGGGTTTAAAAGTTTAATTTTTCCATTTTTCAATAATAATAATATCATATGCGTGTAGTATTAATTCTGTAATGGCTTTAATTTATTCGGCTTCCCTACACGATGAAAATAAAAATTGTTTAGGCTCTGTTTTAATATTGCTCTCTCCGCCCTTAAAAGCATTTCTTTTTTTTCAGTCAAAAATGGTCTTGTAAATGCAAATCTGATTTCCTTAAAAATTGGGAAATGTGCTTTAACGAAAAGGTATAATTTGTAGTTTTAGGGGAAAACAAGTGTCATAACTTAATAGAAAAATGGATATTAATTTTTTTTTTTTGAAAAAACAGCCATAACTTTCAATATAATCTTGTTTTATTATTTTTTTATTTTTTATTCTTTTGACTCTTTAAAATTTTTATCATATATTTATCAAATACTTATAATTTTTTTTCCGCAGCATGTTCCCTTACAACAAGTTTTGTCGCCCACAATAATGCCATGCCATTCCGAGCCATGTATTGACCAGCGTCATTTTTGCTCGAAGACTTTGTAACCAATTATTTTAATTTGACTCAAAATGGACTTCGCTGCAAAATAACATGTCATTTTTAGAATTGGCATTGTCATTTTTGTAATTTTTGAATTTATTACTATTTCCAAAAAAAATCTGAACATATCATCTATTATTTTTTGTTTTATACCATCAAAATAAATGTTATCAGATACCTCACTAAATAATTAAAATACTGTACCAACAATTAGAAACTATACTATTTTTTTACAATTCTTTTTTATAATTTTTTTTGTAGTGAGATCAACAAATATCAAAACAAGAAATATGCTAGATAAAATTAAAAATCTGCCTAGCAATGAACCTATTTTGATGTTCTTAGGCTGCTAAACATGTAACTCACATATAGTTACTTGTAGGTAAAAAAGAAATTATAAGGACACGCAATTTCATTTGACTGAAAATTTATTAAAATTCTTGAATAGCTTAGACGTTCTCCCGATTCATTTTACTCAAATATATTGGAAAAAACTTACATATACTTTTGGATAACTTATTTGTTTAAAAATATGGATGTCAACATAAATATTTGAATAAATTTTAATAGTAATTATCTTTGAATGATCGCATACGAGTGATCTCTGTCTAGAAATTCAACATGAGTAAAAAAATATTCAAATAAGATCATTTGAGTAATCTATTAGAATACCCCTTTATAAATTTGCAATATTAACTTAGATTAAATGAATCTGCCAAATAATAACACCAATTTATTCACCATTTGAGTTTATCATAACATATTCAAATGACAAGTACTATATTTATTAATATTCATTTGTACATATCTTAAATTTGTGTAATTTATTTGAGTAACATATATTTAAGGGTAAATGATCTTGAATGCAACATATGCATAATTTACTTTCTATTTGTGTATATATATCAATGAGATTGATTTCATAATTCTCTTTTGAGTCTTATCTACCATAGCACGTGCCTTACGAAGTTTGGATCGTGTCGAATCTTCTCGAGGTAATGTTTGAATTTGCTGATTCCCGATTATGCAAAGATCTTACATGTATATATTCAGGATACTGACTTAAGGTTAGGCTCTATTCCACCATGTCCAGCGGAGGATATATTTCTTTGTAGATTACTAGAAACAGATGATATTCAAAGCAGACAAAATGATGGATCGATTGGTTATGTTAAAAAAGCCCTTGTATCGCGTCAGAATTCTACAAGGGAGTTGATGAAATTACTAGAAGATGCTATGGATTCTCGGAGAGCAAAAATTGAGGATATAGCTCAGATTTTAGTTGGAAAAACATTTATAGAAGGTAATAAGGAGGCTGATAATAGTTTTTGTTCCTTTTACCAATTGGTGTTTATCAAGCGAGTTTGGTTTGAATCAGGTATGCATGCAGACCTCTCTCAGTGATGAGTCGATTTTTGATCGTCTCATTCTATTCTATTGAGTCGTGTTTTTGTTTGTTTTTAAGTGTTTTTGTTCTTTTACACGTGGTATGTTGTGTTTTTGTTTTGTAAGTATCCGGACGAAGATTGTGGTGAAATAGGTGCTTTTATGGCCAATATTGGAGTTTATGACGATCAAGAACAAGTCGGGATCAAGAACATAGCTTGGACGATGAAGAATGAAACAATAGCCCTCCCCCATCCTGGACATGGTTCGAAAGGGTCTATGCAGTTGCCGGAGCAACAACTTTGGTAAAATCAGGAGCTAATCGGGTGTTCGAAAAGTGTATGAAGGAATCTAAAGAAGCCGCCAAATTGTCGCAGAAGGAACGCTTGCAGCAGGTGGAGTTAAATCAGTTTGAAACCTTGGAGGTTCTGAAGAAACAAACAGAGGATTAAAATGCTGCTATGAAGATGTTGATGAGGAGGCAGGATGATCTGGAGAAGAAACATGAAGAGAGCGTTAATCTGATCCTCAAGAGGCAGGAAGTTGGTCTCAAGTTGATACTTGAGAGCAATCAACAGGCTTCGCAGGACACGGAGAAGCCCAAGGCCTCTGGTTGGTGGTGGTAAGGAATGCATTAAGTAATTTCAATTGTTTCCCCATGTCTATTAACTTCAGGACCTAGATATGATCTCACGTACTGTAATTACTTATAAAAAAAATGTTCCGTTGTCGAGGAGTTGGCGTTTAATTTTTAGTTTTGTTTTAATAATAGTTGAATTGTTTTTCTTGTTCATTTTTCCGTTTTCATTATTTTAGATAAAGTCTAAAAATTCGCTCTAACTTATCTTGTTTATGCCTGGTAGGAGATCGTTGGGAAACCAGATTCTTCCACCCATAGACGAGGTTCAAAGAATTAGAGCACCAAAAACAATAGCCACATCATCAATGGCAAACGACGAGGAGAATCCGGACCTTGAAGCGCCCCAATTGCTCGAGGGAGAAAACATTTCTCAACCGAGACTTCCGAGATATGAGAATGTTTTGCACAATCAAGAGATCCCCGAAGCTCAACAAGGGAGGTACTTTTATCCGAGATAACCACCCGTTGGAGTACAATATGGAGAGAACTATTATCCAGGACCTCAATATGGGATGGAAGCAAACTACAATATGCCGCAACAACCTCTGGTTGAGCATCTAATGCGGTACTATGCAAAGCCCGTGGTTAACACCGCCATCTCGTGCATCCAATTAGCACCGGCAGCAAGGAACTACCACATCAGCGGATTTCACATCGAGCAATTGCGCTCATTCCACGGATTAGCACGTGAGGATTCTATGTGGCGATTGACAACTTCCCATTAAATGGGTTGAGCGAGGATCAACTAATAATGAAGTGCTTCCCGTATACATATTGGTGCGATATTGGTCGGTATCGCCGTTTGGAGATAGAGTTATAAAACCTTTTTGCGTTGCCGAAGCGATTTAAATAACGGTGCAGAAGGTAAATCGACACACGGTTTATAGAGGTTCGGCCAAACGTGCCTACGTCCTCTCTCGGTATCTTTTTCTATAGGCTAAAGATAAACCTATGTACCTCTCTTCTATCGGTCGAGGGATAGCCGTTACAAACTCGTCTTCTATCGGTCCGAGTAAACCGTTCAGCCACTCGTCTTTTTGTCGGTCTAAGTTAAACCGTTTCCCTTTTCTATTGGACAAGGAATCAACCAATCTAGCTTTCTATGGGTACTAGATAAACCTCACGTAGATATCGATTGCGATTCTAACAATGCCGGATCCTTGATCCTAATAACACCGAATCCAATCGTATCCTTTCTTTTTCCCCTCGTGTATGAGTTTTCGTGTATCACACTCAAACTCTTGACAATATAAGCTCAAGTACAACAACAATAGCATGTATAACAATATATGATCAATATCTCGATTGCTTGAAGTTGTTGTGTCTTCAATACCATAAGAAGTGGTATTTATAGGCTACAAAACCTAAACTAGCTATTACCTTTCTGCTGCCTCATTACGTACGTTATAACCCATCCATTACGTATGTTAGATGCATTACGTACGTTAACACCATTTTGTTACGTACGTTAAGCTCTTCACAAATCAGTCCAGTAGCTTCGTTTGTTTCCATTACGTACGTTAGGCTTCTCCCCTTACGTACGTTATATGTATTCAAATTATCCGTTGATTGCTGAAGTATGCCATGACGTCATATTCAACGTCTCCTTGTTTGAATTCAGAAATACTTTATTACGTACGTTAAGCACGATGTGTTACATACGTTAAGCTTGCTACATTACGTACGTTATGCACCTTGCATTGCGTACGTTATCCATGTTATTCCCAACATTTTGCGTCTTCGACTTCTTGTTGTTTTGTTTTGCTTCCTTGTTGTTTTTCTTTGTTTAACAACTAATTATCAAAACTCGACTAATGAATATTTGGAATAAAATATTCTAACAATACACTCAAGGATGGGGCGAAACAGTGGTTGATGACTTTAGCATCGGGCTCACTAAGAACGTGGGATGAAGTTTACGATAAATTCATTACCAAGTATTTATCTCATTCGAAGACTACACAATTGAGAACCCAAATCTCAACATTCGGACAACAAGATGGAGAGGCATTTCACGAAGCATGGGGAAACAATTGAAATTACTTAATGCATTCCTTACCACCAACCAGAGGCCTTGGGCTTCTCCGTGTCCTGTGAAGCCTGTTGATTGCTCTCAAGTATCAACTTGAGACCAACATCCTGCCTCTTGAGGATCAGATTAACGCTCTCTTCATGTTTCTTCTCCAAATCATCCTGCCTCCTCATCAACATCTTCATAGCAGCATTTTTATCCTCAATTTGTTTCTTCAGAACCTCCAAGGTTTCAAACTGATTTAACTCCACCTGCTGCAAGTGTTCATTCTGCGACAATTTGGCGGCTTCTTTAGCTTCCTTCATACGCTTGTCGAACACCCAATTAGCTCCTGATTTTACCAAAGCTGCTGCTCCGGCAACTGCATAGACCCTTTCGAACCATGTCCAGGATGGGGGAGGGATATTGCTTCATTCTTCATCGTGCAAGCTATGTTCTTGCTCCCGACTTGTTCTTGATCGTCATAAACTCCAATGTTGGCTATAAAAGCATCTATTTCACCACAATCTTCGTCCGTCTACCTACAAAACAAAAACACAACATACCAAGCGTAAAAAAACAAAAACACTTAAAAACAAACAAAAGCACGACTCAATAGAATAGAATGAGACGATCAAAAATCGACTCATCAAATCCCCCCAAACCTAAACTTTGCTTGTCCCCAAGCAAAAAGAAATAAAACACACGACAATGAAAACGAGGAGGATTGAATAATCAAGTTAATCATTGGGTATACATACAATCAACCGGGAATGTAAAAGTACTGTAAAGTCTCGTAATTTGTCATGGAAGCCTAAACTCACAAATGAGTGGAAAGCAATGGCACTTAATCGAACATGTAAGAAAACAAGTCTTATTAGTCCCTCACAGAATTTTATCAATTCACTCATCTCTCAAGTGTTTAGATAGGTCAATACGCTCACCTCGATTCGAATGGAAAGTTATACTATATGCTTGCGCTTCTTCTCTTCATCAAACGCATCAATATTCACAAAACACGAGTCATAGGGTCTTACTTTTGGTTGTAACGGGGTTGTGACTCAGGTTTGGAAAATTTGGCTAGTGGTTACAAGTTTCAGTCCAAGTAGAGCATATACAATCCTCACATATATGAAATAAACACTCAAAGCAATATCGATCACCCTACTTCAATTCTCCCGTATATATATTTTTTTTCTTTTCAATTCAAGGCCTTGTTAGGTGCAATTCTTTTGATATCGGCCTAATCCTCACAACCCAATGCCTTTCCCTTTTGTTTTTATTAGGCTCACTCCTCTCCTCCCATTTCTTTTCTAGCCCACTATTATTAATATATATATAGGGGAACGGGAGAGAAGATTTTTGCCTATATACACCACAAACTTTGCACATCTTTGTTTTTTCAAATATACCCTCTCATGCTCTTACGAGGACCAACACTTGGGTAAGTTATGGCTTTTGGATACGGAGCTATAAGATGCGGGTTTTTATGAATAAAAATATGGCTAAAGGCTCAACGGGCTAGCAAAGGATATTGATATGAAATGGTGGATATTTTTAGATAAGTAGGTTCAAGTAGAGGTGCCCAAAACGACCCAACCCGCCGGGTCGACCCGCCGACCCGGACCCGGCTAACCCGTGCAAGACCCGGACCCGACCGACCCGTGCGACCCACCGACCCGGACCCATGGTATACACGGGTGGGGTCCGGGTCGAGCTTCCCCCAACCCGTCGACCCGCCGGGTCCGACCCGTCGACCCGCCGGGTCCGACCCGTCGACCCGGCGGAAATTAAAAAAAAAACAAAAAAAAAATTCAAAAAATGGCCGTTGGACCCGGCGGGTCGGACCCGTGACCCGGCTGGTCTAACGGCTAGTCCGATTTTTAAAAAAAAAAAATTCCTAACTATAAATACCCCCCTCCCCAACACAATTTTTCCACACCTTCAATACTATCTATCTCTCAAACTCTCATTGTTAATTGCTATACTACTTAATCTCTCTCTTTTTTTTCGCATTTTATCATTATGTCGAGTTCTGACAAGGGAAAGGGTATTGCTACATCTCCCAAAAAATCCAAAATGTCCAAGTTCGAGCGAATGGGTCTTTGGGGCAAATCGAAGAAACCATCTGGAATAATTATTCGGGAGCCCCAAAACCAAACTCCACCCGGTTTTGAAAATGAAAGTCAAGAACCTGAATATGATGTTACACATGAAAATATCTATTACGGTAGTACAACAACTACCAGTGAAGAAGAAGTTGATCTCCGGGGATTTCGACGTGTCCCGAATCGTCAACAACTGCAAAACATCGACGAAGAAATGGACCATGAAATCGATGAAGCTATGTTAAATCAAACATATGCAACATTCGAGCGCACTCTTCATGGCGTACCAACTCCGACGCAAAAATCAAAGTCGAAGCGTCCTGCGGCAAGCCAAGCTGAAGAAGAACCTCCTTATGTTGAGGAGTTATCGTCAGGAGGAAGAAAATGTGAAAGGCAGAGGAAGCAAGAAAACTAAAGCAAGAAACAAGCCTCGCCTTTGTTGCGAAAGGAGACCAGATCCGTACTTTTTCAAAACACTTTAAGAAGGAAAATGCCGATGGTTCGATTAAGGTATCTTGCAACCGCTCGAAAGAGTATCCGTATAAAGCCGGGGATGGATACGGAAATTTTAAAAGGCATTTTTAAAAAAACCATGCATCGGTCCACGGATAACAAAACTCACAAAGACAACTAAACTTCAAACCTTCTATCGAGCCAGGCCGACGGCAATCAAGGTATGTCTCGAATCTCAACTTTATAAATATAATGAAAAAATTGCTAGAGAACAAATGGCAAAATTATGTGCACAAGAATCTTTACTTTTTAATTTTGCGGATAGTACGGGTTGGGAATACAGATGCAAAATGCCTATAATCCCGCTATTAAAAGAATTCCACGTACCACAATGACTAGACAAGTAGTATACTTAGCCAAACAACATAAACTTGCACTACGAGCTTATTTTAGATCTATAAATCATAGAGTTTCTTTAGTCAGATACTTGGGCAGATTTTAAACAAAAAAATGATTATATGGTAATAACTATACACTGGATTGATGAAAATTGGAACTTAAACAAAAGATTACTTGCGTTTAAAAAATTTAATTGTACACATAGTGCAGATAATATAGCTAGAGCAATTATTAAAATTTTAACTTTTTATTGCTTAAAAGATAAAATTTTCACAATTGGTTTTGATAATGCTAGTTCTAATACTGCAAGTGTACCAGCATTAATACAAGCTTGCAATCCTGTTTTAGCGGGTCGATTATTTCATACTAGATGTATATGTCATATTCTAAATTTATGTGTACAAGATGCATTAAAATTTGTAGATGAGGCAATAGAACCAATTAAAAAATGTGTCTTATTTTTACATAATCGCACTAAGTTAGCTAGACAATGTATAAAATTTTTAAAGTCAAAACAAATTCAACCCAAATTTTTTACTCCAGACGTCAAACATAGATGGAATTCAACGTATGAGATGTTAAATTCAACTAATGAATATAAAGAATTATTGTGTGAATTTTTTGATACGTATTTTCACGTAGAAGGATTTTATTTATTGCCAACATATTGGGATGAAACTAAAGATTTAATAAAACTATTAAGGGTTTTTGAAAATGCAACTAAAGATTTAAGTGGTTGTTATTATCCCACATCTCCTAAAGTTTTATTTCATTGTTGTTTTATTGTATCTGAAATGGATGCTTGTAGTAAATCCGAAAGATTATCGAATGCTATTTACAATATGTGTTTAAAATGGCTAAAATACTTTAATCGTATTCGTGATGTTTTCTTGATTAGTGCTGTTTTATCTCCCGATTTGAATTTAGCTCAAGTAGAACAATTACTTGAAATATATTATAATATTCTTAGAAATTTGGGTTTTCCTAATATTGAGCATACTGTTGAAAGTCAAACTTTATTTGAAAATATTCCTGACGTTGAACAAGTAAATATTGATTTGAAAAATAGTTTAGAAACTGTTTTTTCTGAATATTCTTCTAAATATGGTGATAAGATTGAAACTCAAAAAACAAGAACTAAGACTACAAATACATTTAACATGGAATTCGATTAACTCCCACTAACCCATTTCAACAACAACTCTATAATATAGCAAGAAATAGGGGTGGTAGTAACGTCGGTCAAAGAAATGACCTTAGTAGATATTATGCAACTAGTTTTGTCTGGGAGGATGACAATGCAGTACCTTTGATCTGTTGGATTGGTGGAAAAGAAGGGGAACCGAATTTCCCATACTTTCCATTATGGCACAAGAAATTCTTGCAGTGCCGCATCCACAGTCCGTTGAGAGTGCTTTTATTGAAGGAGGCTATATCTTTGGACGAGCGGAGATCCCGAATGACGCCAAAAATCTCGAGGCTCAAATGATACTTAAAGACGCAACAAAAGCCGAGTTACGAGATCAAGAAAATAAATGGGATGACCTATTAGCGACCAAGATGCCTATCAAGAAGGCACTACCGAAGGAGAGTCTAGTCAAATGAGTCAAACCGATGATCAAGACGACGACGACATCGACTTCGACTAAAGGTAAGTAAGGTAAGTCGGTAAGTAAAGAACTACGTAGGCTTTGATTCCTCACGAGGATACGTAGGCGATTTAATTTTAAGTGAAAACTTAAAATTAAATACAAGCCCATTTTTTTAACTCTTCTCAAGTAAAAGAACTACGTGGAGCTTTGATTCCTCACGGGGATACGTAGGCAATTTAATTTTAAGTAAAAACTTAAAATTAAATACAAGCTAATTTTTTCAAATGATTTCCTTTTTCACTTATAGTTATTTTTCGTGTATAAAATGATAACAAATATAATTTTTATATACATTTTTTTAAAAAAATATATAGGCAGGTCGACCCGTGACCGGCTGGACCGGACCGGACCGTGGCGACCGTCGACCCGCCAACCCGTACATTTCATATGTACGGGTGGGGTCCGGGTCCTGTCCTGCCGACCCGGCGACCCGGCGGGTCCGACCCGGACCCGGACCCGGACCCGTGGTTGGGCACCTCTAGGTTCAAGACAAAAAATGGACAGCCCTAATCATTTCTCGTGTATGTAAATATCAACACACCATCCGATAAAATCATGCAAGTTCTAAAGAATACAAACCATAAGAAGAGAAATAACACACGAAAGAATTTTACCGCTAAAAATAAACGGTTCAATTAGGCACAAGAACTCACGACTTTTGGACTACCACACTCATTCCTTACACATCAAATCAAGTAACCAAAACTATACATTCACACGCAAGGTCAAACAATCAATTAGATTTATAAAACTCCACAAAGTTAAGTACAAACACGATAATCATCCATATACCCAACAGTTAACAAGGTTATTACAATCCAACTGCTACATCACGCAAGATAAAATAAAGAAAAGAGACAAACATCACGCAAAATAAAATAAAGAAAAGCAACAAAAATCACGCAAACTAAAAACAAATAAAAATCGAAGAAGTTGCACCCCCAAACCTAAACATTTGCTTGTCCACAAGCAAAAAGAAGTAAGTTGGAAAAAATGCTAAAACACAAGAAAGAAAGAAAAATATTGAAAACAAAACAACACTAAAAAAATGGAAAGAAAGTATTGTTTGAAGAAAGTGGTCAATCCCCTTGCCAATGTATCGTCCTCGGCTGGTTATTGGAATGTTATGAAAACAAAGGGTTTGAAAAAAGTTCCTTGCTATAGTTGGGTGTAGGCTCCTTGTGGTGATTTGAACAGCATTGATGAATACAGCATTGGAGTTTTCTGCCCTTGTTTTTCTTCTTGTTCTCCCAGAACTGAAGGGTTCGCATGGAAAGAGAATGATTCCAGGCGGAGGAACGGTGATTTTGTTGAGGAAAGTGGATTATTTTATGGTAAATTACGACGACTACCCTAAAGTTTTGCTTCATTTTTTCATAATTACAAAGTACCCCTTAACATATTACAAGTGAACACACCTTGAGATTTGTGCTTTACAAATCTTTGATTGTTGAGGGTGTACTATGTAAAAAGTTTAACAAAAATGAAGGGGGGTTTTGTAATTTTGAAAGATATGTCTATCTGTAATTAAACTAAACCTCAAGGGTATTTCGGTAATTATTCGCCCACAATTTTGAAGTCATCTGTTGATGGAATGTAGACGCAAAATTACTTTGTGGGCGGTTTGATAAATGACGACAAGTAGAGTGGTTATATTTGTTTGGTTTTACCATAGGGGGACAGTTTGACAACTTGTCATATTTATGAGCTAAAAGTATGGTTTTCTTCTTTAAAAAAAAAAGTTAAAAATAACGGCGTTCGACGGAAATTTAGGGGCCGATTTGATGTAAAAGGCAATAAATAAAGGTGTTCAATTTGTATGGTTATTAGTAGAGAGCAGTTTGATAGGGTTTAAAAGTTTAATTTTTCCATTTTTCAATAATAATAATAATATCATATGCATGTAGTACTAATTCTGTAATGGTTTTAATTTATTCGGCTTCCCTACACGATGAAAATAAAAATTGTTTAGGCTCTGTTTTAATATTGCTCTCTCCGCCCTTAAAAGCATTTCTTTTTTTTCAGTCAAAAATGGTCTTGTAAATGCAAATCTGATTTCCTTAAAAATTGGGAAATGTGCTTTAACGAAAAGGTATAATTTGTAGTTTTAGGGGAAAACAAGTGTCATAACTTAATAGAAAAATGGATATTAATTTTTTTTTTTTGAAAAAACAGCCATAACTTTCAATATAATCTTGTTTTATTATTTTTTTATTTTTTATTCTTTTGACTCTTTAAATTTTTTATCATATATTTATCAAATACTTATAATTTTTTTTCCGCAGCATGTTCCCTTACAACAAGTTTTGTCGCCCACAATAATGCCATGCCATTCCGAGCCATGTATTGACCAGCGTCATTTTTGCTCGAAGACTTTGTAACCAATTATTTTAATTTGACTCAAAATGGACTTCGCTGCAAAATAACATGTCATTTTTAGAATTGGCATTGTCATTTTTGTAATTTTTGAATTTATTACTATTTCCAAAAAAATCAACATATCATCTATTATTTTTTGTATTATACCATCAAAAAAAATGTTATCAGATACCTCACTAAATAATTAAAATACTGTACCAACAATTAGAAACTATACTATTTTTTTACAATTCTTTTTTATAATTTTTTTTGTAGTGAGATCAACAAATATCAAAACAAGAAATATGCTAGATAAAATTAAAAATCTGCCTAGCAATGAACCTATTTTGATGTTCTTAGGCTGCTAAACATGTAACTCACATATAGTTACTTGTAGGTAAAAAAGAAATTATAAGGACACGCAATTTCATTTGACTGAAAATTTATTAAAATTCTTGAATAGCTTAGACGTTCTCCCGATTTATTTTACTCAAATATATTGGAAAAAACTTACATATACTTTTGGATAACTTATTTGTTTAAAAATATGGATGTCAACATAAATATTTGAATAAATTTTAATAGTAATTATCTTTGAATGATCGCATACGAGTGATCTCTGTCTAGAAATTCAACATGAGTAAAAAAATATTCAAATAAGATCATTTGAGTAATCTATTAGAATACCCCTTTATAAATTTGCAATATTAACTTAGATTAAATGAATCTGCCAAATAATAACACCAATTTATTCACCATTTGAGTTTATCATAACATATTCAAATGACAAGTACTATATTTATTAATATTCATTTGTACATATCTTAAATTTGTGTAATTTATTTGAGTAACATATATTTAAGGGTAAATGATCTTGAATGCAACATATGCATAATTTACTTTCTATTTGTGTATATATATCAATGAGATTGATTTCATAATTCTCTTTTGAGTCTTATCTACCATAGCACGTGCCTTACGAAGTTTGGATCGTGTCGAATCTTCTCGAGGTAATGTTTGAATTTGCTGATTCCCGATTATGCAAAGATCTTACATGTATATATTCAGGATACTGACTTAAGGTTAGGCTCTATTCCACCATGTCCAGCGGAGGATATATTTCTTTGTAGATTACTAGAAACAGATGATATTCAAAGCAGACAAAATGATGGATCGATTGGTTATGTTAAAAAAGCCCTTGTATCGCGTCAGAATTCTACAAGGGAGTTGATGAAATTACTAGAAGATGCTATGGATTCTCGGAGAGCAAAAATTGAGGATATAGCTCAGATTTTAGTTGGAAAAACATTTATAGAAGGTAATAAGGAGGCTGATAATAGTTTTTGTTCCTTTTACCAATTGGTGTTTATCCAGCGAGTTTGGTTTGAATCAGGTATGCATGCAGACCTCTCTCAGTGATGAGTCGATTTTTGATCGTCTCATTCTATTCTATTGAGTCGTGTTTTTGTTTGTTTTTAAGTGTTTTTGTTCTTTTACACGTGGTATGTTGTGTTTTTGTTTTGTAAGTATCCGGACGAAGATTGTGGTGAAATAGGTGCTTTTATGGCCAATATTGGAGTTTATGACGATCAAGAACAAGTCGGGATCAAGAACATAGCTTGGACGATGAAGAATGAAACAATAGCCCTCCCCCATCCTGGACATGGTTCGAAAGGGTCTATGCAGTTGCCGGAGCAACAACTTTGGTAAAATCAGGAGCTAATCGGGTGTTCGAAAAGTGTATGAAGGAATCTAAAGAAGCCGCCAAATTGTCGCAGAAGGAACGCTTGCAGCAGGTGGAGTTAAATCAGTTTGAAACCTTGGAGGTTCTGAAGAAACAAACAGAGGATTAAAATGCTGCTATGAAGATGTTGATGAGGAGGCAGGATGATCTGGAGAAGAAACATGAAGAGAGCGTTAATCTGATCCTCAAGAGGCAGGAAGTTGGTCTCAAGTTGATACTTGAGAGCAATCAACAGGCTTCGCAGGACACGGAGAAGCCCAAGGCCTCTGGTTGGTGGTGGTAAGGAATGCATTAAGTAATTTCAATTGTTTCCCCATGTCTATTAACTTCAGGACCTAGATATGATCTCACGTACTGTAATTACTTATAAAAAAAATGTTCCGTTGTCGAGGAGTTGGCGTTTAATTTTTAGTTTTGTTTTAATAATAGTTGAATTGTTTTTCTTGTTCATTTTTCCGTTTTCATTATTTTAGATAAAGTCTAAAAATTCGCTCTAACTTATCTTGTTTATGCCTGGTAGGAGATCGTTGGGAAACCCGATTCTTCCACCCATAGACGAGGTTCAAAGAATTAGAGTACCAAAAACAATAGCCACATCATCAATGGCAAACGACGAGGAGAATCCGGACCTTGAAGCGCCCCAATTGCTCGAGGGAGAAAACATTTGTCAACCGAGACTTCCGAGATATGAGAATGTTTTGCACAATCAAGAGATCCCCGAAGCTCAACAAGGGAGGTACTTTTATCCGAGATAACCACCCGTTGGAGTACAATATGGAGCGAACTATTATCCAGGACCTCAATATGGGATGGGAGCAAACTACAATATGCCGCAACAACCTCTGGTTGAGCATCTAATGCGGTACTACGCAAAGCCCGTGGTTAACACCGCCATCTGGTGCATCCAATTAGCACCGGCAGCAAGGAACTACCACATCAGCGGATTTCACATCGAGCAATTGCGCTCATTCCACGGATTAGCACGTGAGGATTCTATGTGGCGATTGACAATTTCCCATTAAATAGGTTGAGCGAGGATCAACTAATAATGAAGTGCTTCCCGTATACATGTTGGTGCGATATTGGTCGGTATCGCCGTTTGGAGATAGAGTTATAAAACCTTTTTGCGTTGCCGAAGCGATTTAAATAATGGTGCAGAAGGTAAATCGACACACGATTTATAGAGGTTCGGCCAAACGTGCCTACGTCCTCTCTCGGTATCTTTTTCTATAGGCTAAAGATAAACCTATGTACCTATCTTCTATCGGTCGAGGGATAACCATTACAAACTCGTCTTGTATCGGTCCGAGTAAACCGTTCAGCCACTCGTCTTTTTGTCAGTCTAAGTTAAACCGTTTTCCTTTTCTATTGGACAAGGAATCAACCAATCTAGCTTTCTATGGGTACTAGATAAACCTCACGTAGATATCGATTGCGATTCTAACAATGCCGGATCCTTGATCCTAATAACACCGAATCCAATCGTATCCTTTCTTTTTCCTCTCGTGTATGAGTTTTCGTGTATCACACTCAAACTCTTGACAATATAAGCTCAAGTACAACAACAATAGCATGTATAACAATATATGATCAATATCTCGATTGCTTGAAGTTGTTGTGTCTTCAATACCATAAGAAGTGGTATTTATAGGCTACAAAACCTAAACTAGCTATTAGCTTTTTGCTGCCTCATTACGTACGTTATAACCCATCCATTACGTATGTTAGATGCATTACGTACGTTAACACCATTTTGTTACGTACGTTAAGCTCTTCACAAATCAGTCCAGTAGCTTCGTTTGTTTCCATTACGTACGTTAGGCTTCTCCCCTTACGTACGTTATATGTATTCAAATTATCCGTTGATTGCCGATGTATGCCATGACGTCATCTTCAACGTCTCCTTGTTTGAATTCAGAAACACTCTATTACGTACGTTAAGCACGATGTGTTACATACGTTAAGCTTGCTACATTACGTACGTTATGCACCTTGCATTGCGTACGTTATCCATGTTATTCCCAACATTTTGCGTCTTCGACTTCTTGTTGTTTTGTTTTGCTTCCTTGTTGTTTTTCTTTGTTTAACAACTAATTATCAAAACTCGACTAATGAATATTTGGAATAAAATATTCCAACAATACACTCAAGGATGGGGCGAAACAGTGGTTGATGACTTTAGCATCGGGCTCACTAAGAACGTGGGATGAAGTTTACGATAAATTCATTACCAAGTATTTCTCTAATTCGAAGACTACACAGTTGAGAACCCAAATCTCAACATTCGGACAACAAGATGGAGAGGCATTTCACGAAGCATGGGGAAACAATTGAAATTACTTAATGCATTCCTTACCACCACTACCACCACCAACCAGAGGCCTTAGGCTTCTCCGTGTCCTGTGAAGCCTGTTGATTGCTCTCAAGTATCAACTTGAGACCAACATCCTGCCTCTTGAGGATCAGATTAACGCTCTCTTCATGTTTCTTCTCCAATCATCCTGCCTCCTCATCAACATCTTCATAGCAGCATTTTTATCCTCAATTTGTTTCTTCAGAACCTCCAAGGTTTCAAACTGATTTAACTCCACCTGCTGCAAGTGTTCATTCTGCGACAATTTGGCGGCTTCTTTAGCTTCCTTCATACGCTTGTCGAACACCCAATTAGCTCCTGATTTTACCAAAGCTGCTGCTCCGGCAACTGCATAAACCCTTTCGAACCATGTCCAGGATGGGGGAGGGATATTGCTTCATTCTTCATCGTGCAAGCTATGTTCTTGCTCCCGACTTGTTCTTGATCCTCATAAACTCCAATATTGGCCATAAAAGCATCTATTTCACCACAATCTTCGTCCGTCTACCTACAAAACTAAAACACAACATACCAAGCGTAAAAAGAACAAAAACACTTAAAAACAAACAAAAGCACGACTCAATAGAATAGAATGAGACGATCAAAAATCGACTCATCAAATCCCCCCAAACCTAAACTTTGCTTGTCCCCAAGCAAAAAGAAATAAAATACACGACAATGAAAACGAGGAGGATTGAATAATCAAGTTAATCATTGGGTATACATACAATCAACCGGGAATGTAAAAGTACTGTAAAGTCTCGTAATTTGTCATGAAAGCCTAAACTCACAAATGAGTGGAAAGCAATGGCACTTAATCGAACATGTAAGAAAACAAGTCTTATTAGTCCCTCACATAATTTTATCAATTCACTAATCTCTCAAGTGTTTAGATAGGTCAATACGCTCACCTCGATTCGAATGGAAAGTTATACTATATGCTTGCGCTTCTTCTCTTCATCAAACGCATCAATATTCACAAAACACGAGTCATAGGGTCTTACTTTTGGTTGTAACGGGGTTGTGACTCAGGTTTGGAAAATTTGGCTAGTGGTTACAAGTTTCAGTCCAAGTAGAGCATATACAATCCTCACATATATGAAATAAACACTCAAAGCAATATCGATCACCCTACTTCAATTCTCCCGTATATATATTTTTTTTCTTTTCAATTCAAGGCCTTGTTAGGTGCAATTCTTTTGATATCAGCCTAATCCTCACAACCCAATGCCTTTCCCTTTTGTTTTTATTAGGCTCACTCCTCTCCTCCCATTTCTTTTCTAGCCCACTATTATTAATATATATATATAGGGGAACGGGAGAGAAGATTTTTGCCTATATACACCACAAACTTTGCACATCTTTGCTTTTTCAAATATACCCTCTCATGCTCTTACGAGGACCAACACTTGGGTAAGTTATGGCTTTTGGATACGGAGCTATAAGATGCGGGTTTTTATGAATAAAAATATGGCTAAAGGCTCAACGGGCTAGCAAAGGATATTGATATGAAATGGTGGATATTTTTAGATAAGTAGGTTCAAGACAAAAAATGGACAGCCCTAATCATTTCTCGTGTATGTAAATATCAACACACCATCCGATAAAATCATGCAAGTTCTAAAGAATACAAACCATAAGAAGAGAAATAACACACGAAAGAATTTTACCGCTAAAAATAAACGGTTCAATTAGGCACAAGAACTCACGACTTTTGGACTACCACACTCATTCCTTACACATCAAATCAAGTAACCAAAACTATACATTCACACGCAAGGTCAAACAATCAATTAGATTTATAAAACTCCACAAGTTAAGTACAAACACGATAATCATCCATATACCCAACAGTTAACAAGGTTATTACAATCCAACTGCTACATCACGCAAGATAAAATAAAGAAAAGAGACAAACATCACGCAAAATAAAATAAAGAAAAGCAACAAAAATCACGCAAACTAAAAACAAATAAAAATCGAAGAAGTTTCACCCCAAACCTAAATATTTGTTTGTCCCCAAGCAAAAAGAAGTAAGTTGGAAAAAATGCTAAAACACAAGAAAGAAAGAAAAATACTGAAAACAAAACAACACTAAAAAAATGGAAAGAAAGTACTGTTTGAAGAAAGTGGTCAATCCCCTTGCGGAGGGGGCTCAAGAGAAGACCACTTTTACTTGTCCTTTTGGCACTTGTGCCTTTAGGATGATGTCGTTTGGTCTTTGTAATGCTCCCGCTACTTTCCAAAGGTGCATACTTTCCATATTCTCTGACTTGATGGAAAAGTCCATTGAGGTACTCATGTATGATTTTTCTATGCTTGAAACTACTTTTGATGATTGTTTACATAATCTGACTGTTGTGCTCGAATGATGTATTGAGTGTAATCTTACACTTAGTTGGGAAAAGAGTCATTTTATGGTGAAACAAGGGCTTGTTTTGGGTCATGTAGTTTCTGATAAGGGAATGGAGGTTGATAAGGCTAAAGTTGATTTAATTGTGAAATTACCTCCACCTTCGCATGTAAAAGAAGTTCGAAGCTTCTTGGGGCATTCCGGCTTTTATAGGCGTTTCATTAAAGATTTTTCAAAAATTGCCCGCCCCTTAAGTAATATTTTGTGTGAGGATGCTAAGTTCGATTTTACCGAGGAATGTTTGGTTGGTTTTAATGCTTTGAAAGAAAAGTTGACTTCCGCACCTATTGTTGTTGCACCTTATTGGTCTTTACTATTTGAAATTATGTGCGACGCGTCTGACTTTGCTATTGGTGCCGTTTTGGGGCAGAGAGTGAACAAATTTTTCCATGTAATTTATTATGCTAGCAAAACACTCGATGAAGCTCAGGCCAATTATACCACCACCGAAAAAGAGTTTCTAGTTGTTGTATTTTCTTTGGACAAGTTTCGATCCTATTTGGTTGGTTCGAAAGTAATTGTGCATACGGATCACACTGCATTGAAATATTTGTTAAAAAATCCGATGCCAAGCCAAGATTGATCTGGTGGGTTCTTTTGTTGTAAGAATTTGATTTGGAATTTAAAGATAAAAGGGTTCTGAAAACGTGTTGCCGACCATTTATCTAGATTGACCGAGGGAGATAACTTTAAGCTCGATAGCTCTTTGCCTACTGTTGAGACTTTCCCTGACGAATAATTATTTGATGTGACTAAGACACCTTGGTATGCCGATATTATTAATTATGTTGTTAGTGGTGTTTTGCATCCTGACTTGACCTTTCAAGGGAAAAAGAGGCTTATTTCCATGTGCAGGCATTACTATTGGGACGACTTATTCAAGTTGGGGCCTGATCAAGTATTCCGGCGTTGCATCCCGGAAGAAGAGCACGAGAGTATCTTGTCATTTTGCCATGGCTTACATTGTGGGGGACATTTTAGCATGAAGAAAACGGCACACAAGGTCCTTCAATCTGGATTCTACTAGCCGACATTATTTAAGGACGCTTGTTCTTACTGCAAGAGTTGCGATCATTGTCAACGAACGGGGAACATAAGCAAAAGAAATGAGATGCCACTGACGAACAATCTAGTAGTGGAACTTTTCGATGTTTGGGGAGTTGATTTCATGGGTCCTTTTCCATATTCCCTCGGTTTTGAATATATTTTAGTTGCTGTGGATTACGTTTCTAAGTGGGTGGAAGCAATTCCAACCCGAACTAATGATGTTTTGCAATAGACAACTTGCAGGTTTGCTTAAGAAGTATAGCGTAACGCATAAGGTTGCGACAGCCTACCATCCACAAACTTCCGGGTAAGTCGAAGTGAGTAATAGACAGATAAAGGCAATACTCGAGAAGACAGTGAAACCGACAAGGAAAGATTGGGCCTTGAAGTTGAACGACACTTTATGGGCATATCGCACGGCCTACAAAACTCCGATTGGAATGAGCCCGTATCGCCTCGTTTTTGGGAAGGCATGCCACCTACCGGTTGAGTTGGAGCACAAGTCGTATTGGGCGATCAAAGCGCTAAATTTAGATCAAGAAAAAGCAGGTGAAGAACGAATTCTACATTTGAATGAGCTAGATGAGATGCGATATGAGGCATATGAAAATGCTAAGCTCTACAAAGAACGGACGAAACGGTATCACGACAAGCGTATCATTCGCAAATCTCTCGAACCTGGGATGGAGGTTTTGCTACATAACTCTCGTCTTAAGCTCATGACGGGAAAATTGGTGTCGCGATTGGGCGGACCTTGCAAAGTCGTTCAAGTATGGCCACACGAAGCGGTAGAACTCCTTGATCCACGGAAGAATGAACATTTTAAGGTAAAGGGACATAGAATGAAGCCGTACTTTGGACGGAGCGAAGAAATCAATGTGTTTGAGTGCATAGAAGTGCACGATGTCGAAGAGTGAGCAAGACGGGAAGAAGTCAAGCTAATGACTATAAAAAAGTGCTGCTTGGGAGGCAACCCAAGGGAAGTTCGATTTATCATTTTTTATCATTTTATGTTTATTATTAGTCTATCAAAAAAATAAAAAAAAACAAAAAAATGGTGTGGCTGTTGGGATCTGTGCCAATCTTTTGGTTGTTGCTCGATGCGGGACATTTACTCTTCTTGATTTCTCTATTCGCCTCGAAATTCATCAAAGAAGAGTTGTTGCTGGTCGCGTAGGCTCTAAAAGTATGCTCGTTGCTCAGCACGCATTTCCGTCAAAGATGCCATTTGCATCGCTCTTGTCTCCTATTGGTAGGCTTGCATGGTACTTTTGAAGTTAAATTGGTGGTTTGTTGCTTTGTGTAAATTTAGGACTTTGTATTTTATATTGGCAGCCTTGTTAGTTTTTGGCTGCCGTGGTTTATTTTGGATGGGTTGATGTAAAAATAAAATGGTTATTTCAAAATATTTTTATGAAGTGTTGTCTTTTACTTTAGTTGTTGCATTTTATAAAAGTAGTATTACAAAACCAAAAAAAAAAAAAATGATGACGTGGCATAAATGTGGGCCCACCGATGACATGGAATCAATATGGGACCCACTGGTGACGTGGCACAAAGGTGGGACCCATTGATGATGTGGCACATGTGGACCCCATGTTCTTCTTTTTTTGAAATGTTAGGCAACACCGTTTCTTGTTGCCTTACTTGGTTATGTTGTTGCATTATAAGCGTAATGCAATACTTTTCCATTGTTGCAGTAAAGACTAAAAGTGTTGCCTTAGGTGTCAAAGGCAACGGCTGTATTGGCAACAAGAGTTTGGTGTTGCCTTTGGCCTAAGGCAACACTTTTCGTGTCTTCTGCAACAATAAACAGGCATTGCCTATGAGCACTTATGGCGTAGTGCTCGAAACGCATTTCCAGCTCATCTTGAGGATTTGAGCCACCCGCTTCATGCATATGCTCATCCTCCTGTTGATCTTCATACTCATTCTGCCCCTTGCCTGGACCTTCATAGCCCTGGATCCTGGTGAGATCGCTGATCTTGTAGACGTTCAGTTTTGAAGGATTGAGGTCCTTGTATAGTGGCCCCAGCAAGACAGCACATGTAGGTAATCGTCGTGGAGAAGAAGATGGTTTGCAAGGTCTTTGTTTTGGTAATTTATTCCATCTCCTTGAAAATTAAAGCCCCAACATTGATCGTGTGGTCTTCCATTATCGAGTAAACCAAAGCAAGGCGGTTGATAGCTATTCGGCGTGTTGCCTGAGTCGGCAGAAGGCTGTTGCAGATAATGTGGTATAGAATTTTGGCTTCGGTAGAGAGGATTTGAGTGCGCTGGCCCGCTTGATGTAACGTAACTCCCGGCTGGACAAAAAGGTTTTGTAAAGTTTGCAAGAGGTCGGGTCGGGCGGAGAATTCTGGGTATTCATCAACGAAGTCCTCGCTATGGCGAGGTGGTGCTCGAAGCCCTAGCGTTTCATTAAGCGTCTTCGGCGAGATAAGCACTTGCTTCCCCTGCACTTTTCCCGTCGGGTGTCGGAGCCATGGTTGCGCAAAATTCGTGCACCACTGATAAGTCATATTCCCGATCGCCTTTGAAAAGTTCCTCCCAATTTGCGCATTTTAGCAAGTGTCGAACTACGATAAAATTTTCCGCAAGAGCACTCTGCGCACCATTTTCTGGGAAGGCTCTTAGCTTGCTCAACTCAAGGAAATATTTTCTGTTCACCAGATTCAATCGAGCAATAATAGCGTCGTGTTCTTGTTGCTCCAATCCATGGCTCGAACTTTGGCCTTTTTCGGCATTGCTTCTAGTTCGCGGACGTTTCGTGGTTCCCTTTTGTTTAGTCATGATTCCTGCAAAATTATAGTTGTTAAGCCACAATTTTATGAAGTTCAAAACACCACCCCCCCAACCGAAGGTTTGAGGTAAATGAAGAAATCTAATCAACTAGTAAAACTCGTTAATTAGGCGCAAACAATTGACAACGTAGCACTAACGAATTCTAAGAACGAGCAAAGGCAGCCCCAAGCAAGAGATTATAAAGAGTAGTTCATTGAAGCATTTCATCGAACACCTTACGTGCACAAAAGTTTTAAGCTTGTGGAGAGACAATTAGGATTACAAAACCTCTCAAAAACCAATCACGACTCATAATCCTAACATATTCAAGCACTTCTAAACCATTCTCAAGTATGAATTCGAAGATGTAAGCACAAAATTTCAAAATCACATAAATTCCCCAAATTTAAGAAAAAACTAGAGTTTTGATGAGTTTCTAACCGAAATTAACAATAAAAAAATGATGAAATGTTGATTTGGATCGGATTAGTTGAAGGGGGAATGAGGGAATGAGAAATAGGGGATGGGAAATGAATGGTGAAGGGGGAAGGAAGAGGGCTGCGGGTTCTAACCGATTAGTGCAGTTTTTTTTTTTAAAAAACTGGAGGGTGGATCGCGATACGCCATCTTGGATCGCGATCCGGGTTATGTAGCTGGGCGCATGGATCGCGGTCCATAATATGCAGACCGCGATCCGCCTGTTTGGCAGGATGTCCTGCCGCGCGGTCCAAAATTCCGGATCGCACTCCGGACGCGGTCTGAACCATTTTTTTTAATAAGTAATTACAGTACGTGAGATCAGATCTAGGTCCTGAAGTTAATAGACATGGGGAAACAATTGAAATTACTTAATGCATTCCTTACCACCACTACCACCACCAACCAGAGGCCTTAGGCTTCTCCGTGTCCTGCAAAGCCTGTTGACTGCTCTCAAGTATCAACTTGAGACCAACTTCCTGCCTCTTGAGGATCAGATTAACGCTCTCTCATGTTTCTTCTCCAGATCATCCTGCCTCCTCATCAACATCTTCATAGCATCATTTTGATCCTCTGTTTGTTTCTTCAGAACCTCCAAGGTTTCAAACTGATTTAACTCCACCTGCTGCAAGCGTTCCTTCTGCGGCAATTTGGCGGCTTATTTAGCTTCCTTCATACGCTTGTCGAACACCCAATTAGCTCCTGATTTTACCAAAGCTGCTGCTCCGGCAACTGCATAGACCCTTTCGAACCACGTCCAGGATGGGGGAGGGCTATTGCTTCATTCTTCATCGTCCAAGCTATGTTCTTGCTCCCGACTTGTTCTTGATCGTCATAAACTCCAATATTGGCCATAAAAGCACCTATTTCACCACAATCTTCGTCCGGATACCTACAAAACAAAAACACAACATACCACGCGTTAAAAGAACAAAAACACTTAAAACAAATAAAAGCATGACCCAATAAAATAGAATGAGACGATCAAAAATCGACTCATTACTGAGAGAGGTCTGCAAGCATACCTGATTCTTACCTTGAGGATTCTTTAGTTAGTGTGCCTGTTAGGTTTAGTGCTTTGAGTGGATAATTTTGAATCCTGTTTTTACAGCTAGCATGGACTTGCTATAACTTCTACCAGTCCACACCGATGAACTTGGCTGTAGAAAACTAATTTTTTACTTCAGGACCGGTGAGTATGTTGGGCTCGCTGTTTCTTTATCTATTTGAAAAGCTTATGTGTTCTAATAAAAAATTGCTTGCCCATTTTATCATTATTCAGAATACGAGCGTTGGAACATCATGGAACATACTGGGAAAAAAATCCACTACCATCAAGATGTTTGATCTCTAGCTGATCGACCGAGTAGTTGTTGATGCAAGTTTGGATCTCATCAGTATAATGTTTGTGTTTAGAAGCACATCAACCACCTCGTTGAGGCGTCTCCCGACTAGCCTCCTCTGTGATCCAATCATCAAGTTTGCACAATTAGATAATGATATCTGAGAAAGACCAACAGCAGCAATTTGTTTTATTGAACAATATCAAATCAAACACACTGGATAAACACCAATTGGTAAAAGGAACAAAAACTATTATCAGCCTCCTTATTACCTTCTATAGATGTTTTTCCAACTAAAATCTAAGCTATGTCCTCAATTTTAGCTCTCCGAGAATCAATAGCATCTTCTAGTAATTTCATCAACTTCCTTGTAGAATTTTCATCAACTTCCTTGTAGAATTCTGACGCGATACAAGGGCTTTTTTAACATAACCAATCGATCCATCATTTTGTCTGCTTTGAATATCATCTGTTTCTAGTAATCTACAAAGAAATATATCCTTCGCTGGACATGATGGAATAGAGCCTAACCTTAAGTCAGTATCCTAAATATATACATGTAAGATCTTTGCATAATCGGGAATCAGCAAATCCAAACATTACCTCGAGAAGATTCGACACGATCCAAACTTCGTAAGGCACGTACTATAGTAGATAAGACTCGAAAGAGAATTATGAAATCAATCTCATTGATATATATATACACACAAATAGAAAGTAAATTATGCATATGTTGCATTCAAGATCATTTACCCTTAAATATATGTTACTCAAATAAATTACACAAATTTAAAATATGTATAAACAAATATTAATAAATATAGTACTTGAAATATTTTATTTGTCATCTGAATATGTTATGATAAACTCAAATGGTGAATAAATTGGTGTTATTATTTGGCAGATTCATTTAATCTAAGTTAATATTGCAAATTTATAAAGGGGTATTCTAATGTGGGTTACTCAAAAATAGGAATTACTCGAAAATAGTGGCTACTCGTGTGTAAAGATTACTAAGCAAGATTACTCGAAAATTTAAATTAATCGAGTATAGAGGTTACTCCTTCAGATTATTTGGTTATAAGGCTTTGCCCGAATAGCTTACTTGCTTAATAGATTACTCAAATGATCTTATTTGAATATATTTTTTACTCATATTGAATTTCTAGACAGAGATCACTCGTATGCGATCATTCAAAGATAATTACTATTAAAATTTATTCAAATAGTTATGTTGACATCCATATTTTTAAACAAATATGTTATCCAAAAGTATGTGTAAGTTTTTCCAATATATTTGAGTAAAGATCGAAAAGATTCATTGGTACAAGACTTCTTAAACTTTCAAATTTCAAATAATTTAAATATGCAGAGTCATACCTCCTCAGAAAGAATCGGGAGAACGTCTAAGCTATTCAAGAATTTTAATAAATTTTCAGTCAAATGAGATTTCGTATCCTTATAATTTTTTTTACGTACAAGTAACTATATGTGAGTTACATGTTTAGGAGCCTAAGGCTCTGTTCTTTTGGATTTGAATGAATCAATCAATCGAATCAATCGAATCGAATCAATCGAATGAATGGACTCGAATCAATCGAATCGAATCGAATCGAATCAAATATATATTAAGGGTAAATAATAATAATAATAATAATAATGATAAATAATAATAATAGTAATTAACAACAACAATAATAGTAATATTATTAGTAATAATAACAATAATAATAATTAAGATTAATAATAATAATAAGAAGAAGAATCGAATAATCGAATCGAATCGAATCGAATGGACTGAATCGAATCAATCAAAATCAAAAATAAGTCCAAAAGAACAGGGCCTAAGAACATCAGAATAGGTTCGCTGGTAGGCAGACTTTTAATTTTAGTGAGGTGTCTAATAACATTTATTTTGATGGTATAAAACAAAAAATAATAGATGATATGTTCAGATTTTTTTTTTTTTTTGAAAATAGTAGTAAATTACAAAAATGACAATGCCAATTCTAAATATGACATGTTATTTTGCAGCGAAGTCCTTCATTTTGAGTCAAATTAAAACAATAGATTGGTTACAAAGTCTTCGAGTAAAAATGATGCTGGTGAATACAAGGCTCGGAATGGCACTATTGTGGGCGACAAAACTTGTTGTAAGGGAACATGCTGTGAATTTTTTTTTATAAGTATTTGATAAATATATGATAAAAAATTTAAAAAGTCAAAAGAATAAAAAATAAAAAAAATAATAAAACAAGATTGTATTGAAAGTTATGGCTGTTTTTTCAAAAAAAAAATTAATATCTATTTTTCTATTAAGTTATGACACTTGTTTTCCCCTAAAACTACAAATTATACCTTTTCGTGAAAGCACATTTCCCAACTTTTAAGGAAATCAAATTTGCATTTACCAGACCATTTTTGACTGAAAAAAAATGTTTTTAAGGGCGGAGAGAGCAATATTAAAACAGAGCCTAAACAATTTTTATTTTCATCGTGTAGGGAAGCCGAATAAATTAAAGCCATTAGAGAATTAGTACCACATGCATATGTATTATTATTAAAATATAGAAAAATTAAACTTTTAAACCCTATCAAACTGCTCTCTACTAATAACCACACAAATTGAACACCTTTATTTATTGCCTTTTACATTAAATCGTCCCCTAAATTTTTGTCGAACGCCGTTATTTTTAACTTTTTTTTAAAGAAGAAAATCATACTTTTAACTCATAAATATGACAAGTTATCAAACTGCCCCCCTTACCCCCCTCTAGCAAAACCAAACGAATATAACCCCTCTACTTGTCGTCATTTATCAAACCGCCCACAAAGTAATTTTGCGTCTACATTCCATCAACTGATGACTCAGCATCCACCTCTTCGCCCACATCACTTTTTCATTCAGCATTTTTCTACGTAGCAATGTGGTAAAAATTACAAAGCTGCCAGCAAAGATAAAAAACGGACGAATGATTTGCTTTCAAAACTGCTACGTCCGCACCATTGAGTCCATATTTGACAACATGATATACTTTATGGTGTTTCATGTGGTTCTGTTGTTTGTGCACTGGTTATCGAGCAAAATCTAAAGCAGGACTCCTTTTTCTTGTCTTTTCAAGATGAAGGGTTTAGTTCACTACATAACATTGGAGGGTCGCCACCTCAGGTGGCCGTTTTGTTAGTGTCTTTATAAATTATGTAATTGATCTCTCATCGCACACAACTGCAAGAAAAATACATTTCCTTCGTTTAGTAGAAGATAAATACGCAGATATGTAGAAATTTATGGAACTTCATTTTTATTTTTATTTTCATGTTCGTGCTTCCAAGTGGCTCCAAGTATTTGGTATGTAATTTTGGATTTTGTTTTAATATTATAGCTCTTTCCTCTTGAAATTATGGTTTACCATGTTTTTCAATGAGTGACTAGCATACATAAGGTAGTAACTTTGCTTCAATCACGAAACACAAGACAAACTTGTCATGAATAATATACCAGTAAAAGATCTTCCCAATAAGGTAGTAACTTTTACCATGTTTCTTTTACTTCTAAAGTATCATTCAGATTATTGATAAATCACTCTAACGAATTCCATTCAGAACTCAAATGCATCTCTCTTCCCAATAAAAAATAACATACCAGTCAACATAAGCGGCAATCAGAGAACTCCATGACACCACATCTCTCTCACACATTTCATCAAACACCCTTCTAGCAAAATCAACCAAACCAAAACCACCATACATTGCCAGGAGAGTATTATTGACATGTGGGTCCGAACCAAAACCCCCTTTCAAAACCATCGAATGCACTGACCCACCAACCCCAAGCACCGAACAACGCCTGCAAGCCTTGATAACAAAAGGGTAGGTAAACTTATCAGGCCCGAGCTCACCAGGTGTTCGAAGTAACTCCACATAGAGTTTGACCGACTCTATTGGAGAAGAGGAGTTGTTGGAATACGCTTTGATGAGAGTGTTCCAAGCAAAGAGTGGCGGCGGCGCAATAGGCGAGTAGTCGAAAAGCTTCCGGGCGTGGCGGATGGAGGCGGAGGCGGCGGAGAGCACGAGATGAGTGAAGAAGTACTCATGGTGGTCAAGGGAGGTTTTGAGGAATAAACAATGGAGAAGTTGGAGGGTTTCGATGGAGGTTTTAGAAAGTTGGAGGAGGGTCTGAATCTGGCGGGAAATCATCTGCACTTACCGCCAAGATAAGAGAGGGATGTATACATGTTCGCATACTAATAAAGTTCTGTTATCACGAAAGTTATCACACCAATTTCTTGAAAAATGATGAGACATTGCGGACTAATTAATTAATACCATATAAATTAAAAGTTTGCACAACCAAACTCTTTCTTCACTCTTTGTACAAATCGTTTTGGAGCAATAACACCTGTTTTCTTCTTTTGTGTGCTGACTGATCTATACAAGTAAAAGAAAAATCACATCAGCTGTATATTCTAAAATCCCAAACCAGTCATATATAGTAAAACACCAACAAACTTGTCATGAATAATAGAAAAACTTCAAACTAATGACTACTTCATTAAATCATTAACTTCTGTAAATCTAGTTGCAAAACAGAACTTTTATAAAAACAAGAACCCCTCTACTTATGAAATAATAAAAACAAGAACTAGCAGTCATTATGTTCATTACCAACTAAAAAATCTTTAATAACATATATATACTCCATCCGTCCTATAAAAAAATTCACTTTATCATGTGAAAATAGTCCATTTCAAAAATCGACATCAATACATAATTAAAATATATAATGATACTTCTCATATTAATATTTTCAATTAATAAAAATTATAATATTAGTCGATGAAAAAATAAAATAAATAATTTAAAACCTTCATTAAAATGACTAATAGAAAGGAGACTCATTTAATGAAAGGAGGACGATACCGCCCACTTCCTTTCTGCTTTCTAAATTATCAATTAAATAGAACATGTTTGTGTGTGTATGCGCGCGCCAAAATTTAATATTTTCTTAAACGTCTAGTTCGATGTTCAGAAATAAATTAAGTTTTTTATAAAAGCAACCATACATAAAACAATTAAAGCCAAGAGCACGAAGTTATTCTAGATTAATTTAAAAAATAATTACCATATAGAACACTACTGGGGAACTCTAGCAAAAATACTACAATTCCTCCGGCCAGCAAGTCCCATTCTCAGCCAACCGGAGTACTGCTCCGCAGCTCCTCCAAAATCATGTCTTTCTGCCGGAGATGGCCTCCCTGATAGGCCGAGTTCAACAACTGATACTGCGGCCAAGCAAGAATAAGGAGCTAGAGGGAGACGTCGAGCCTCACTCGACCTCAGCTTTAACAAGAGCTCAACAACACAAGCGCAAGCAGGTTACCGACAAGCAAAATGTCCACATACCGAACGGACTCCAACACCGCACAATCCTCATCTCAATCCTCCCAAGTCACCTCTTCTCCCATATTTGTGTTTGAACAGCTGGGGGCCAAACCTCCCAAGTTCGCGACCGAATGGGCAGGCCACTCTATGAGGACAGGCGACCGAGCTGGAGGAACTTCGTATAAACTATAAGCCTCCTCCCCTGAGACACACCTGAGTTTCAGGGGGAAGACGACGCCCAAGAAATTGAATATTTGCGAGGTCGGCTGGCAGAACTGGAAGGTAGACGTACCGGACGACCTCCCTGCAACATCGCTGCTTTTGAAGACTGGGAGTCCCCATATCGCTCCAGATATTAGATGAGCCACTCCCTGAGAGGACAGTCATCCCTCAGATCGGCCTCTACAATGGCGAGATCGATCGGGATCCCATCTGAGCAGGCACTTAGCTTGGATGGACCTTCACTACACCCGAGACGCTCATCAGTGCCGAATGTTCTCGCTCACTCTGGCAATCAGGGATGGCAATGGGGTGACAAGTGCGCAACCCCGCCCCTGCTTCAAATATCATTCCCATCCTCATCCCCGTCCCCGACCCAGGGGTACACATCCATCCCCCAACTCCACTTAGCATCCCCACTTTTACCCTGTTCCCCACCCCAATCAATCGTCCCCGCTTCGTACCTACTTGTCAAGTTTCTCATACACTTCATTAAGTATTTCTGAAAGATATGTCTGTAATTAAACTAAACCTCAAAGGTATTTCGGTAATTACTTGCCGCCACCCCACCCCCCCCACCCCCCTTCTTTTTTTCCCTTGAAGATTTCATGTAGAGTGACATGATAGGAAATAGATTTGACACTGCTTGTGTTTCGTGATGAAATCATCTGAAGCAAAGTTACTACCTTATGTATGCTAATCACTCATTGAAAAACATGGTAAACCATAATTTCAAGAGGAAAGAGCTATAATATTATAACAAAAACCAGAATTACATACCAAATACTTGGAGCCACTTGGAAGCACGAACATAAAAAATAAAAATAAAAATAAAGTTTCATAAATTTCTACATATCTGCGTATTAATCTTCTACTAAACGAAGGAAACCCATTTTTCTTGCAGTTGTGTGCGATGAGAGATCAATAACATAAACAGGGCCGGCCCTAGCCCATGGGTGTGATGGCGACGGCCATGGGCAGCAAAATTCGAAGGGCATCACCAGCCGGTGACTTTTTAGGCCCGGTAGCCTCATTTTTAGCAGAAAAAATAGTTTTCTCTTAAGCCTCTTCTCGATGTCACTCCGTTGTATTGTTTTTGTTTTATTTAATAAAGATTCAGCATGAGAATGAGCCTCCTAGCTTGACTAGGTTCCAAACACCTTTCAAAAATTTCATTCGCGTAATAAAAGGGTATTTTTCTAGCCTTTCGCCATGGCCATCCGGAACCTCAGGACCGGCCATAAAGACACTAACAAAACGGCCACCCGAGCTGGCGACCCTCCAATGTTATGTAGTGAACTGAACCCTTCCTCTTGAAAAGACAAGAAAAATGAGTCCTGCTTTAGATTTTGCTCGATAACCAGTGCACAAACATCAACAGAACCACATGAAACACCATAAAGTATATTTAAGGGTAAATGATCTTGAATGCAACATATACATAATTTACTTTCTATTTGTGTATATATATCAATGAGATTGATTTCATAATTCTCTTTTGAGTCTTATCTACCATAGCACGTGCCTTACGAAGTTTGGATCGTGTCGAATCTTCTCGAGGTAATGTTTGGATTTGCTGATTCCCGATTATGCAAAGATATTACACGTATATATTCAGGATACTGACTTAAGGTTAGGCTCTATTCCACCATGTCCAGCGGAGGATATATTTCTTTGTAGATTACTAGAAACAGATGATATTCAAAGCAGACAAAATGATGGATCGATTGGTTATGTTAAAAAAGCCCTTCTACAAGGGAGTTGATGAAATTACTAGAAGATGCCATTAATTCTCGGAGAGCAAAAATTGAGGACATAGCTCAGATTTTAGTTTGAAAAACATTTATAGAAGGTAATAAGGAGGCTGATAATAGTTTTTGTTCCTTTTACCAATTGGTGTTTATCCAGCGTGTTTGGTTTGATATTGTTCAATGAAACAAATTGCTGTTGTTGGTCTTTCTCAGATGCCATTATCCAATTGTACAAACTTGATGATTGGATCACAGAGGAGGCTAGTCGGTAGTCGCCTCAACGAGGTGGTTGATGTGCTTCACGTTAAACACAAACATTATGCTGATGAGATCCAAACTTGCATCAACAACCACTCGGTCGATCAGCTAGAGATCAAACATCTTGCTGGTAGTGGATTCTTTTCCACATTATGTTCCATGATGTTGCAACGCTTGAATAATGATAAAATGGGCAAGCAATTTTCTATTAGAACACATAAGCTTTTCGAATAGATAAAGAAACAGCGAGCCCAACATACTCACCGGTCCTGAAGTAAAAAATTAGTTCTCTCCAGCCAAGTTCATCGGCGTGGACTGGTAGAAGTTATAACAAGTCCATGCTAGCTGCAAAAAAAAGGATTCAAAATTATCCACTCAAAGCACTAAACCTAACAGGCACACTAACTAAAGAAGCCTCAAGGTAAGAATCAGGTATGCATGCAGACCTCTCTCAGTGATGAGTCGATTTTTGATCGTCTCATTCTATTCTATTGAGTCGTGCTTTGTTTGTTTTTAAGTGTTTTGTTTTTTTTTATGCGTGGTATGTTGTGTTTTTGTTTTGTAGGTAGCCGAACGAAGATTGTGGTGGAATGGGTGCTTTTATGGCCAATATTGGAGTTTATGACGATCAAGAATAAGTCGGGAGCAAGAACATAGCTTGGACGATGAAGAATGAAGCAATAGCCCTCCCCCATCCTGGACATGGTTTGAAAAGGTCTATGCAGTTGCCGGAGCAGCAGCTTTGGTAAAATCAGGAGCTAATTGGGTGTTCGACAAGCGTATGAAGGAAGCTAAAGAAGCCGCCAAATTGCCGGAGAAGGAACGCTTGCAGCAGGTGGAGTTAAATCAGTTTGAAACCTTGGAGGTTCTGAAGAAACAAACAGAGAATCAAAATGCTGCTATGAAGATGTTGATGAGGAGGCAAGATGATCTGGAGAAGAAACATGAAGAGAGCGTTAATTTGATCCTCAAGAGCAGGAAGTTGGTCTCAAGTTGATACTTGAGAGCAATCAACAGGCTTCGCAGGACCCGGAGAAGCCCAAGGCCTCTGGTTGGTGGTGGTAGTGGTGGTAAGGAATGCATTAAGTAATTTCAATTGTTTCCCCATGTCTATTAACTTCAAGACCTAGATCTGATCTCACGTACTGTAATAAAAAAAAAATTGTTCCGTTGCCAGGGAGTTGGCGTTTAATTTTTAGTTTTGTTTTAATAATAGTTGAATTGTTTTTCTAGATCATTTTTCCGTTTTCATTATTTTCGATAAAGTCTAAAAATTCCAATGTTCTAAAAGGCGCTAGGCGGTAGGCGGGCGGACGAGGACCTTCTAGCGCCTAGGCCTTGGAGGCGGCGCCTAGGCGGCTAGGCGCTAGGCGGTTTTTTTTATATATTTTATATTTTATTTAGTTTTATATATGCATACAAAATGCATAATAATATTCTTTTCAAAAATAGTTTTGGAAAAAAACATTCCAATAGTCTTGAAGAAAAAACATTCAAAAAGCAAAAGTCACAAATTAAAGTCAAATTTCCATGTCTTCCTCATCTCCATATCCTTCCTCCAATATATGTTCTCCATCGGACTCATAGTCATACTCTTCATCATTTTCCTCCTCTTCCGAGTCATCATCCGACACAAAGTCTTCTTCATGGAGCTCTCTTGTTACGATGTTTCTAGCACTTTTTCTAGGCTCTAGCATTTCATCCGCTCCGGTTGCTTCCCAAACCATCTCCCAAGTAAGATCCGAACCAGGCTCAACTTCATCATCATCACATTCAACAATCCATGATTGTCCAGCGAAGAAAACACGTTTTTGGACAAAACGTTAAAAAATAAAATAGAAAAGGAAAAAAAATCTGGACAGATGGAAAAAAAATCTGGACAGAAAAGGAAACCTAGGACCCGCCTAGCCCGCCTAGCCCGCCTAGGACCCGCCTAGCCCACCTAGGACCCGCCTAGCCCGCCTAGGACCCGCCGAGCCCGCCTAGGACCCGCCGAGCCGCCTAGGCCGCTTTTTAGAACACTGAAAAATTCGCTCTAACTTCTCTTGTTTATGCTTGGTAGGAGATCGTTGGGAAACCCGATTCTTCCACCCATAGACGAGGTTCAAAGAATTAGAGCACCAAAAACAATGGCCACATCATCAATGGCAAACGACGAGGAGAATCCGAACCTTGAAGAGCCCCAATTGCTCGAGGGAGAAAACATTCGTCAACCGAGACTTATGAGATATGAGAATGTTGGGCACAATCAAGAGATCCCCGAAGCTCAACAAGGGAGATACTTTTATCCGAGACAACCACCCGTTGGAGTACAATATGGAGCGAACTATTATCCAGGGCCTCAATATGGGATGGGAGCAAACTACAATATGCCGCAACAACCTCCGGTTGAGCATCTAATGCGGGACTATGCAAAGCCCGTGGTTAACACCGCCATCTCGTGCATCCAATTAGCACTGGCAGCAAGGAACTACCACATTAGCGGATTTCACATCGACCAATTGCCCTCATTCCACGGATTAGCACGTGAGGACCCATTGTCGTTCATCCGGGACTTCTATGTGGCGACTGACAACTTCCCATTAAATGGGTTGAGCGAGGATCAACTAAAATGAAGTGTTTCCCGTATACACTCAAGGATGGGGCGAAACAGTGGTTGATGACACCGGGCTCACTAAGAACGTGAGATGAAGTTTACGACAAATTCATTACCAAGTATTTCTCTCATTCGAAGACTACACAGTTGAGAACCCAAATCTCAACATTCGGACAACAAGATGGAGAGGCATTTCACGAAGCATGGGGAAACAATTGAAATTACTTAATACATTCCTTACCACCACCAACCAGAGGCCTTGGGCTTCTCCGTGTCCTGCGAAGCCTGTTGATTGCTCTCAAGTATCAACTTGAGACCAACTTCCTGCCTCTTGGGGATCAGATTAACGCTCTCTTCATGTTTCTTCTCCAGATCATCCTGTCTCCTCATCAACATCTTCATAGCAGCATTTTGATCCTCTGTTTGTTTCTTCAGCTCAAAGTTTCAAACTGATTTAACTCCACCTGCTGCAAGCGTTCCTTCTGCGGCAATTTGGCGGCTTCTTTAACTTCCTTCATACGCTTGTCGAACACCCAATTAGCTCCTGATTTTACCAAAGATGCTGCTCCGGCAACTGCATAGACCCTTTCGAACCATGTCCAGGATGGGGGAGGGCTATTGCTTCATTCTTCATCGTCCAAGCTATGTTCTTGCTCCCGACTTGTTCTTGATCGTCATAAACTTCAATATTGGCCATAAAAGCACCCATTTCACCACAATCTTCGTCTGGCTACCTACAAAACAAAAACACAACATACCACGCCTAAAAAGAACAAAAACACTTAAAAACAAACAAAAGCATGACTCAATAGAATAGAATGAGACTATCAAAAATCGACTCATCACTCGGCCAGATAAAATAATTTCTTAGCCTCATTAGGACCATAATGAGTAGATACCAATGTTATTATTTTAGGAGCAAAACATGCAAGTTCATCCATCTGCGCTATGTAGCAACATGTAATAGCAACATGTAAATGCACCAAGCTTTGAAGACCTTGCATTGAAGTCTCCCACATAGCCCAGAATGCAACATGTTAAAGTTGTGTGTTAAAAATTCCAGAAAAGGGATATTCATGTACAAAAATATTTGTTTGTGTCCATGCCAAGGATAGAAAGAAGCATAAAGAGATTTGCCTGTAATGCTTCATTGTGGTGGTTTTGTTTCCTAGTATCCAGACCTTGAGCAAGTACTCATAAAAACTGAAAATTTTGTTTCTGACGGATAAATATTGGAAAATCCCATGACCACTGCCAGTGACAATCTATAGTCCATGTATTTAGTGACAATTTGTAGACCCATAGGGGGGCGCCCTCGCAGCGCCGTTTCGTCACATTAAAAAAGAAGATATATGGAAGTAAGTGTTTCTTATCAAACTACTAAGTCCCATGTTGGGTCTGAGTTTCTCCACATCAACTTCAGTCTGTAATCACAATGCTCAAATCTGCAAGAAATAGTTTAATGGTTTCACACAGTTTAAAGGTTTCACACATACCTTTCGAAGTAAATGTACTAAGTTTCTTTACAGAACAATCAAGTGGATTTTCATCCATGATTTCAAAAAAGAATACGCACTTATTTATCTATAAGGCCACTGCATATTTTTGATAACCCAACAAACATTGTAGAACGATTAAAATAGTAAAAATTGTATAAATGCCACAGCATTTGATTTAAATCTCTCACCATGTCATCAGCCCTGTAATATCATTGATCAGTGAATTTTTATGAGCCATCAACTGCTTCATAAAAACTCTGGTCTCACATATGCAACTCTCTTTTCCTTCCTCGGCCTTAACCAATAGCAAGATTAGTGATTCAGAATTTACAGCAAATGCTTTAGTAAAATCAACAGAACACGGAATGCATTCACTAACAACTTAGAAAAGAATAGCTGGAAATGGGATGCTAGCTAGTATCTCCATAAGGTCAACGTTTATCTAATCGAGAAATATGAAGCAAAGGGATATGAACACAATTTCACAGCTAAAAAAAGCAAACTACCCGGTCAATGTTTACATAAAGAATTATTGAACCAATAACTCATGCAAATAAATGTTGAGAGGCATTCCAGAACATTAACTTCTTCAGATTTTGGTTTCTTTATTTTTATTGTATTTCAGCTACTTTTTTTTGACAGATGAGCAGGTTTTTCAACTCATTCACTCTTCACTTTTTCTGTTCGATGCTCGACCGGCAGAAGAATATAAAGGAACCATTTGATTCGAATATATGTTTACCTTTCTTTTACTAAATTTTTCCCTCAAAATTATAGTAGTAATTTTTTATTTTTATAAAAGGTTAAAAAAAATACACATTAGATGTATAAATTAATCTTAAGTTATTGATATAAATAAATACACATTAAATGAGAGTATATAAAAACAATATTTTAACTTTATTTTTAAAACAAAACAAACATATGGATTATATTTGGCCGTGCAAATAAAAAAGAGTAGCGACTTTTACTATTAATTAACGTTTGACCTTTTTTTTAGTCTTGGAAATAGAAATTTCTGTCTCGTAGTCTGAACAAGTATTGGCCGAATCTGCATAATCCCAGCTCAAATTGCAGCCTCTGGAAATACCAATGGCGCAAGCACGGGAGTGCATTTGGCATACCCCAAGAGCTATACTTTGCTATTGCGATACGAATGATTATATCTCTACCGAGAGGTGAATTTAAAAGCTAAAAGGTTTAGGCGTTAAAATACTTTTGTTCTTTTTCTAATTAATGTTTCTCCACAGATTTGGGGATCCCCGTGGGACAGAAACTAACACTGAAAGAGGCTGGCAAGATGGAATGGTCCAGAACATTAAACCACATAGATATAACTAAAACGATAACTCGACAATGCTGGCCCGATTTTGTGCGCCGCCTGAAGCCGCCTTCCTACTATTTCTCGGGCCAGACAAGTCCCCCTCGAGCTCGACTCGGGCTTCAAGAATCAGTAATTCTCCATTAAGGTTGACGCAACGCAGTTCCCGAATGACTTTTTTTTGCCTTTCAGCTTCTTATCTTCTTAACCTTGGAAACTCAAGGATATGAAGATAGGTCTTTATCTGAAAGGGAAAAAAGTCATTCGGGAACTGCGTTGCGCCAACCTTAATGGAGAATTAATGATTCTTGAAACCCGGGTCGAGCTCGAGGGGACTTGTCTTGCCCGAGAAATAGTAGGAAGGCGGGTTCAGGCGACGCACAAAATCTGACCAACATTTTCAAGTTACAGTTTTAGTTATCTTTATGTGGTTTAATGTTCTGTACCATTTCATCTTGCCAGCCTCTTTCAGTGTTAGTTTCTGTCCCACGGAGATCCCCAAATCTGTGGAGAAACATTAATTAGAAAAAGAACAAAAGTATTTTAACTCCAAAGCCTTTTAACTTTTAAATTCACCTCTCGGTAGAGATATAATCATTCGGATCGGAAGAGCAAAGTATAGCTCTTGGGGTATGCCAAATGCACTCCCGTGCTTACCCCATTGGTATTTCCAGAGGCAGTAATTTGAGCTGGGATTTTAGGGATTATGCAGATTCGGCCAATACTTGTTCAGACTACGAGACAGAAATTCCAATTTCTATTTCCAAGACCAAAAAAAAAAAAGGTTAAATGTTAATTAATAGTAAAAGTCGCTATTCTTTTTTATTCGCACGGCCAAATATAACCCATATTTTTGTTTTGTTTTAAAAATAAAGTTAAAATATTGTTTTTATATACTCTCATTTAATGTGCATTTATTTACATCAATAACTTATGATTAATTTATACAACATCTAATGTGTATTTTTTTTAAACTTTATAAAAATTAAAATAAAAAATTACTACTATAATTTTGAGGGAAAAAATTTAGTAAAAGAAAGGTAAACATACATTCGAATCAAATGGTTCCTTTATCTTCTTCTGCCGGCCGAGCATCGAACAGAAAAAGTGAAGAGTGAATGAGTTGAAAAACCTGCTCATCTGTCAAAAAAAGTAGCTGAAATACAATAAAAATAAAGAAACCAAAATCTGAAGAAGTTAATGTTCTGGAATGCCTCTCAATATTTATTTGCATGAGTTATCCTCCACTCCACTACAGGAGATCTAAAAATAAACATCATAACAAACAAACTGATGACTGTTAAAACAACATTCAGATATTAAACCAAGAAAGCTCAATGAAGAACAGAACTTTATACCCAGACGACCCTTAAAGGAATACTTATCCCCATACTCATATGGCAACACTATTTCCTTTTATCTTTGCCACAAAAACTCTCGTACTGAGAGGTTTTCTTCACCACCTAACTTTTGCACTCGTGACTATCAAGTCCTAATGAATCTATTCTCTTGTTTTTATAAGAAAAAAATGAAATTTGATTTAAAGTAATCTTTCAACTTTTAGTCGGTAAGTCTATCATCAAAGTCAAGATTTCCATAAAAGTATTTTCTTCACAGTCAGTTACCCGCCTATCTCATTCACGAGGAGACCTTTGAACAATCTTACCATTGACAAGCAACTTGCTGGCAAACGCCAAATAAAGTCGATATATACCAATCGAAGAAACTAATGAAAGCTTCTTCCAGAAGAAACATCCTTCTCCTTCTGCCCAACGACTTTAAGAAATACAGGAGTGAATATAAATCTAACCTCTGATATTACGCAGATCAAATTAGCCTGCACTGTGATTTGCGAATTGAATCCCTTCCCCTTTTGATGGCTGAGGACAAGAACATCATTATCAGAATCACCAGGACCACCACATTAAAAAAATTCATGTCTAGAGAAAAACAGAAAAAAGCAAAATAGGAAAGGAGATACATTTAATATGTAGCTTGCACCCAGTCCCGACCGGTCTCGACGTAACGGATTATTAAAACTACCACATTAATTTATTTATTTTTCCATGTCCAGAGTAAAACAGGAGCACATAGGAAAGGAGCATAATCCTTGTGCAGGCAAGCAGATAATAAAGGAGAATTAAGCTCAAGCTCAAATCTGAGTGAAACAATCGCCCATTGAGTCGGATTATATATAGAGAAAGATATACCTTGAAAAACGCTATGATAAAAATGTCGGAATGAATTGGCCTGAATACCATGTCTTTGTTACAGTCAAGGAAACAAAGACTTCAGTATCAGCAGCAATTAATTTTGCTTCTGATTGCTTTGAGAACCGCCAAACATTGCAAGTATCGACGATTCTCACACTATATAGTAAATGAAGCAGAGGTTCAAGTGCCCACCCAAAAAGCAGGACATGTTTTTTTTTCTTTTTCTTTTTTTGCATTTTTTTCATCCAGGTCAATGGATGAAGGAAAACTTAAGCATATTATATGTCCGATACAGGTTCTCGATAATCAGGGAATTCCACATTTAGATGACTGACAATCACCTGTCCAGTTTGCACATAAAACGTCAAAAGTTATGTCTGGAATTTGAGTTTCATAAAGTTGGAAAGAAAACTTAATAGATAGAATCTCACTCTTTAAAAACCAAAGCCCTCATCATAAGTTAAGGCATGATATATGCTAAATCCTCACACTAGTGCATCAAACATAAACGATTATATACCTGCCAAGAAAACAAGTGAGAAAAATGCAGCAACATCTAGTCTTGTTCGTTCAAATTTAATATACCTATGTGTTATCGGGCAGATTTTTCATTCAGTACGACACTGCTCTCAATATAAGAAATAAATTCCAATACGTCCGGATAGTCAAATATGTGAAGATGCTTCGACTCTTGGGTGGCAAGATCAAAAAGACGTAGATCATAATGCGTGCCTTCAAACAGTAATACATCTTTTGTCCAAAAGCCTAATTGCCTCACAGCACCAAAAACACGATAAGTTGATACCCTAATTCATGACTCATTATTTTTTACCCATAAATCAAAAGATTTTTCACCTTTTCCGTAATACAGGTAAACAATGGCAGCGAGCGACCCGTCCCACTCAAGAAGGTGCATGATATATGGCCCCATACGCTTACCGGATTCCAGAAAACCAAAGGAACAAAACTTGTGATTACCAAAATCAAATGAAATGATTTTCTCCCCCGTTTTTGAAACTGCAGCACAGTAAAATACCCCATTTATGTAAGCCCCAGATCCCGACGTTAACATAACAAGAGGGTAGGGTATTTCTTTCCAAGAATCAGACAAGTACGGCACCCTACAACTATACGAGCGACATCCCTCTTCAAGCTAGGCCAATAAAACCTATCCTCCACAATAGCAATGGTTTTATCCCGACCAAAATGACGAGCTAACCCCCCCGCGTGCAACTCTCTCACGAGATGATCCCTCAAAGACGTGTTAGGGATAAATAAGCGGACCCCTCGAAACAAGTACCCATCATGAATACAATACTCTCTCGAAGGTGGGGATTTAAGATCCTGACAACTAGCGTATATCTCACCAAAATCTGGACATAATGGGTAATCCTGGATCATATGTGCAAATCCTACTACCTCTACACTCAAAGTGTTAAGGAGAATGAATACCCTACCAAGTGCATCAGCGACTTTGTTCTCGCTGCCTTTTGCAATGCCTAAGCACAAAGGTCTACTCCTGAACAAACTCAAACCACTTAGCATGTCGATGGTTAAGCTTTTTCTGGGCGTTAATATACTGTAACGCCTGGTGATCGGAGTAAAGTACAAACTCCTTACCGCAACTCAGAAAACTCTAAACCATATTGAGAAACCCGAATGATTCAAGCCAAATACCAAATCAAAAACTCAATATTTTTCACTTACCTGAACATAAGAATCCCGAAATTGGGCCAAGCCCGAAAATCAACTGCAACCCGAAGCAGAATCGACCTCCGACCCGACTTGCCTTCTCATACGAGTTCGTCCGATTATTACAACCCGAAACCCGAACACCTTCAGCCCCTTCAAGTTCATCGAACCCGAAATTCCCAAATATAAAACCTTATACACTTGCCCAAATCTAAACCTTACCCGAACTGGGAACCCGAGAGCAGATTCGGAGTCCTCACCTTCGATTCGCCGGAATCATCGCCGTTGCTGGCGCACATCGCGACCTAATCTCCTCCGCCGAGTCGAACCGCCGCCAGGGGGTCCAGGACCGTAGCCCTCCCTTTGCACCACGGCCATATTATGCTGGTCGGAGTCTGTCAGAAGCAAATCAAGGGTCGAAGGGTGATCGATTTTTGGTGTGTGCATAATTCCGTATTTGCAGGCCATGTATGATATATTTTCTTTCCTATCATCGGTGCAGAGAGGGAGTTCACGGTAGAGAGAGTTTTAGAGAGAGAGGCAGAGAAGAAGTGGGAAGTGAAGAAATGGGGATTTGGTGTCGGCTGGGGGATAGGTTAGGGTATTTATACCCGCGAGATTTTAGGGTTTTGCAATTTAGTCCTCACTTTTTCCAGTGACTTTCAATTTAACCTCAGACACTTAATTACTTCAATTGACCCCAGACAGATTTTTATACCTCTAATTCAGTCCTATTTTGACCAAGACATTAAAATGTTGACTCTTCAAGTAATGTTAATAATTAATCCGATTTTATGCATATATTTTAATTTCAGTCATATCATAATATTTTATAATGATTAAATTATTATTATATGTAGACTTTAACGAGGATTTACGGGCTTAGGACTGTTAGTCGAGCATCTTCTTATTCAAGTTCAAGCAGCATCATTTATTCAGGTGGGAATTTTCACTATCACTTTAATTGGATTGTATATGTGATATTCTATTCATGTTTAAAATTTATGATACATGTTGTAAATCAGGCTTCACCTGTATACGTATAAAGAGGCTATCTTAAGATATATGTTGTGTGGGGACACTTGCACAACCTTAATATTCACATACGTGCTCGATTCATGTTATATGTGGTATTGTGTGTATGTATTCATGTTGAGGATAAAACATGAATAAGTGCCTGAACTACAGCATAAAACTCCCTCTCATCCAAGTGCTCCCATCGGTTGAGTAGATATGACATGCCTGAACCTGGTGATTGCCCGAGGGCCATTAATATGCGAACTTTGTGCATACTGCCTACTACTCATTGGAGGCTACAACGTAATTAACATGCAAACTTTGAGCACATTATGCCTACTACTCATTAGAGGCTACAACGTAAATGATATGCAAACTTTGAGCATATAAATATTTGGCAAGAAACACGCATATATACAAGTAACATCATGCATCAATCATAGTTGTGAATAGCAAATAGCGCCAAATAGCGACAAGGTCCCCGATGGCTATAGCGCATAGCGATGCCAATAGCGAGGGCTATTTGAAAATAAAGCGCTAGAAGTATATAAATACATAATATATGACATATATTAAAAATAATTCAGACTTCATGCATAAATTGAAAAATAAAACAAATATAAGTTCAAAACACAACATAACAGTACTTCGAATACTACAAAAACAATAATATAAAAATCATTATTCATCTTCTTCATCAAGATCAAGATCATCTTCTTCATTTGGAAGTGCATAACCCTCGATATCATTCTCTTCTTCACTTTCTTCATCAAAGTTGAATTCCTCGTCCTCTTCCTCCTCTTCATCAATAAGGGTGAGTGTAGAAGATGCTGAAACTTTCTTTTTTCCTTTGGACTTGGATGTTGCTGCCTTAGAGCTCGTAGCATTTGAAGACTGAGATGATGTAGGGGCTGCCTTCGACACCCCTTTAGATTTTCTCAATGTATATGGAGCTTCTTCAGCCCCGGCAGCATCGGCAACAACTTGCCAAGTCAAATCATGAACCAAGTCAGACACTTCATCCTCCAACCTCCCAACCAACCATTCATTGCCATCATCTACTTCAGTCAGTATGATAGGATCAAGGGTGTCTCGATGTCATATCTACGCCTCAAAGCTCTGTTGTACTTAATGAACACCAAGTCATTTAATCGTTTTTGTGCCAGCCTATTCCTTTTTTTGGAATGAAGCTGCAAAAGTTTAAAATTTAAATAAATTTGTCATGAATTGAGGCACGCAACGGGGCAAACTTTGTAGAAATAGAAAAAATAAACAACAAAAAATTAAAATCATTTACATGTTCAAACACACTCCATTGCGCCACAACCTAAGAGCTACAAGTGAGACCGAGTATCTTCTCGCGAGTCTTTGCAACTTTTGTGTCGAAGTTCAATACTTGTTACACAACACAGGTAGATTAACTACATAATTATATTGTTATTTTGATATATTCCCATTGAATTTATCCCATAATCATATTCTAATATTTTCAGTTTGATTTAAAGTTTAAACATAACAATTAACATTATACCTGGTGATACGACATTCCTCATTTTGACTGCGACTTCCATCCCAAAAAGCCCTTCAACTTGCTTGTATTTTGACAACTCCTTATGAATTGTAGTCTCCATCTGAGGATCAGTAGTCAGCCTGGTAATGGTTTTGTACAACCCCGTAATAACCTCCTCATCATGTTCTATCTCAGGATTAGAATAGAAGAAATGGGGATTCAAGAAATAACCAGCTGCATGCAATTCTTGATGGAGCTGGAACTGCCACCTATTGTCAATAATTCCAAACACATCTTTATACCTTTCTTCATTATTATCAAATGCTTTTGCTATTTTCTCCTTAGCCCTATCCATTGCCTCGTATATATATCCCATGGCAGGCCTCTTCTCCCCATCCACCAATCGAAGCACCTCCAATAGTGGGCCACCAACTTTCATAGCATAAACAATTGAATTCCAAAATGAAGGCATCATCTCAGTGCTTGCTTACCACCTAGTTCCTTTGCAAACTTGCTTTTACTCCAATTTTCTGAAGTAAACATCATTCTCAAATTTGACTTTTGCTGCTGAAAGCTTCTCATAGTCAAGAAAGCAGTGGCAAACCTAGTCTTGACAGGCCGGACGAGGTCTTTTTGGCCTGTGAATTCTCTCATCATGTTCAGCAACAAAGTGCGATTGTAAATATATCCACTAACATTGATTGCCCGCTCAAGTGCTCTCTTCAAATCTGGCATTTTGAATATATCCTCGAACATCAAATCCACGCAGTGTGCTGCACATGGGATCCAATACAAGTTTGGATATTTCTCCATCAATTTGTTCCCTGTAAGAACAAAGAGAGCATCTAGTAATTAATAAACCATTTTAATTAAAAAACATACAATATGTTGATGAACAAGAGCAATCTAGAAATAAACATGAAAAATATTGTAAGTTAATATGTTAGATTTTCTTACCGGCATAAACATTATTTGACGCACTGTCAGTAACCACTTGAACAACATTATTCACCCCAACTTTCTGAACAAACTTGTCTTAGTAGTTCAAACATTTTCTCTCCCGTGTGAGAGTAACTGGATGCATCAACGGATTCAATAAACATGTTGCCTTTAGGGGTATTCACCAAGAAATTGACAAGTGACCTCCCTCTTTTGTCTCTCCAACCATCGGCCATTAAAGTACAACCATTCTTCGCCATCTCCTCTTCATTTCGTTTCATAAGCATCTTTGTGTGTTTGATCTCCTCCTTCAATAAACGCTCCCTAACCTCATGGTAACTAGGTGGTTTCATCCCAGGACCATATTGTCCAATTGCTTCAATCATTGGCTTGAAGCTATCATAATTGACCGCATTGAATGCGATTCCAGCATCGTACATCCACCTCGCAAATTTTTGTACTGCATCGGCCCTTAATTTTTCTCGAACTTGATACCCGGTGCTTTACCGCCTTGATTCTTGGCTTCTAACTTAAAGAATGCATTCAAGGGACCTAATTGCCGTGGTTTTTTGGGCTACAACTTTGACGAGGCAGAAGAAACAATTGTAGTACGCTTTCCATGAGCTGAATCCCCACTTGGATCAGTATCATCTCCGTTGTCATAAACATCATCAAAATGAGGAGTGATCTCCACAAGAGTTTTTTGAGCAAACCTTTCTTCAAAGTGATCTTTCATTTCTTGCTTCACACATTCTGGAACTTTTGAACAATTCTTTACATTTTTATAACCTCCAGCAAGATGTTGTTTATGCCTTGTTATACCACCCTTTGTAATTGATTTGCAATAGTTGCATATTATTCCATCAGTAACCTTGTTCGGATTTATCATCCTTCCATAGTTCCATCCGATATCTCTTTTCTTTTCATCTTGTGAATTTTCCATCTCTAGAAATCTGAAAATTTAATGGAAAAAAAAAAAGTTCTGCCTCAGTGAAGTGAAATAAAAATATCTGACTTCAAGTTTCAACTTTCAATCAACAAGTATCAAAGAACTGAAATGTGAAAGAGAGAGAGAGAGAGAGAGAGAGAGAAAGAGAGAGAGAAGACATACCAGAATCAGAGGAGAGAAGAGGCTGCCTCCGCCGAAGTGAGCTGAGCGCCGCCGACGTGAATAGATGCGCGAGGTGAAGCTGGTGGCGCCTTCGGTATGGAAATCAGAGGAGTGTTGAAGCTTCGGTCTCCGCGGCAGTGAAGGTGGTTAATTGGCAATGGGTGAAAGAATAGCAGCGGGTGAATGAAATGTAGGATTTGACCAAAAAAAAGTTCAAGTAATAGAAACACGTTTTGCCCAAAAACGTGTAAAAAAAAAAATGGGTAGTACATGAAATAACGCCGCTATAAGGCGCTATGTCAAGTCGCGCTATCGCGACAATAGCGAAAATAGCGGGCGCTATTGTAAAGGCCATAGATCATCGCGCCTAATAGCGACTGCCCGCCGCATCGCGCCGTTACTCGCTATAGCGCTCGCTACGAGCGCTATTCACAACTATGGCATCAATGGCATTCCATGCCGTCTCGAAATGTTCCCAGTCCTCTGACACCGATCGCAAGCAGACACAAAAGCATGAACATCCTTAAATAGAGTTGTCCAATACAAACCGAATTGTAAAACCTTAGAAGCAGTCCGAACCCCGCCAAAATGACCGCCATATGGGGAAGAGTGACAACACCAAAGCAGGAATATTTGCAACTGACAACATACCTGACATGGTTTGGGGTTCAGTCTCTTCCACGGCCTCGGCCATGGTATACACTCGAGCTTTGCCTCTTGAGCCTTGACCTTGCACACTATTGCCTGGGCCTTTTCCTTTCTTCGGACATGCTGACATGTGTCCTTCACGGCAAAAGTAGCACCTATTCTGACCAAGCATACAAGTACCTTTATGTCCTTTACCACAAGAAGCACATGTAGGTTTATCGGACTGGGGTTTCGCCCCCGAAAATCCAGTCTTAGCATTTTTCTTACTACCACTACATTGATCGTGCCACTTGCGCTTGTTATTTGCTGCGACTGGTGGTGCTCTTGCCTTCTCCACATCCAAACTGGTAGAAATGTCCTCGGCCCTTGCAACTGCTTCATTATAGGTCAGACGCCCATGACCAGCCAGATGGTGACGAATCCGGTCACGTAGTCCATTCGGAATTTCTGAGACTTCATGTCATCCGTCACGACCATGTGAGGAGCAAAACGACACATGTGGTTGAACTTGCGCTCATAGTCGGTGACCGACATTCCTCCTTGGGTCAGATCGAGGAATTCCTTTTGCATCTTGGTTTTGTACGCCCTCGGGTAGCACTTTTCCATAACTGTTTCCTTGAACTGGTCCCAAGTGAACGCGTCCTTCTCGTCTTGGGTTTTGAGTCTCCACACTCCATCCACCATGTCCTAACATCCTCCTTGAGTTGGAACACGGCACATGACACCTTCTGAGCATCGGTGCACGCCATGTAGTCGAAGATGTTGTCTAGGTTCAACAACCACTCTTCTATTGCTACTGGTCCCTCACGACCAAGAAAGACGGGCGGCTTGAAATGATTGAACCGCTTGATAACTTGAGCTTGAGCTTGCTCAAGATTATTAGGCGGTAAAATGGTTGCGCCTTGAAGTAAAGTGGCCAGTCCAGCCAAAAGCTGATCTTGGGTGGGTTGAGCGTTGCGATTTCCTCGGTTAGCCATGAGTCTGCCAACGAGTTGTAAAACCCATTAGTCGACGCAGTGCGAGAAAATAAAGAATAAAGAGATAGGTAGTACGCACGTAATAATCACAGCGCATAAAAAATATAAAGGCAATAGAATAACTGATAATCATTATATAATATGTTTTGAAAGGAATGGAACTGGAAACATCCACTGGAAATCTCAACATAATAGCTATAAAATAAAATAAACTAAGCCTACGGCTATTCCCCATCGTCACTGCTAACAATCTCTATAACATGAATAGGGGGTCGCGGCTCAATCCACGAAGTGACGTCATCATCAGACTCGATGTCTGCCATCAAAACATCCTTCATATTCTCTGCGAGGTCCACCTTTGAGCTCTCATCGGGAACTTCCTCTGGTTCTTCCTCTGGATCCTCTTCTGAGTCTTCTTCCTCCGTAGAGTCGGAACTCCAATTTGCAGCTGGTATCGCCTCTCGAGTTTACATATCCAATAAACGTCCAGCTACAAACTGGAAATCATCTGCGGTCTCTCGCTCTTCTAGTGATCTCTTGATGGACTCTTTCCAAAGCCGGAAGCAATAACTCCAATCTTCGGATAACTTCCCCATTAAGTGTTCCAGCTGTTACGTGACGGAACCTCGTTTCCCAGACTGCAACCACTTGCTCAGCATGTTGATGACATAGTGTGGTGCATTTTCTGGTAAACTCGGATCGTCCCACCAATCTTTGCGTGCCAGAAGACGCAAGTCAAATGTAGCAGGAACCTTCTTACGTGGCGTCATCCTAGGTTTGGCCATTCTAACAATTTGTACATACATATACAATCATGTAAATAAAATGGAATGATATATGCATGAATAATGACTGAAATTTGGTACCTTGGACGGAGTGACGAAGTGGCGAAGCTGAGAGCGTATGATACTTTTACATTTTAGCGAGTCTACAGAAAGGTAAAACCGGCTATGATACCACTAGACGAGATCACACCTTGCAAGCAATGTGATTCCCTCTGAGTTTAGTCGCCAACAGAAAAAGAAGTTGATCTATGATGCAAAATACTATTTATGGGACGAGCCGTTTCTGTTTAAAAGGTGCTCTGATCAAATTATTCGTCGTTGTATTCCTGACGAAGAAATATCTAGTGTTCTATATCATTGTCACTCTTCCCCATATGGCGGTCATTTGGCGGGGTTCGAACTGCTTCTAAGGTTTACAATCCGGTTTGTATTGGACAACTCTATTTAAGGATGTTCATGCCTTTGTGTCTGCTTGCGATCGGTGTCAGAGGACTGGGAACATTTCGAGACGGCATGAAATGCCATTGATGCATGATGTTACTTGTATATATGCGTATTTCTTGCCAAATATTTATATGCTCAAAGTTTGCATATCATTTACGTTGTAGCCTCCAATGAGTAGTAAGCATAATGTGCTCAAAGTCTGCATGTTAATTACGTTGTAGCCTCCAATGAGTAGTAGGCAGTATGCACAAAGTTCGCATATTAATGACCCTCGGGCAATCACCAGGTTCAGGCATGTCATATCTACTCAACCGATGGGAGCACTTGATGAGAGGGAGTTTTATGCTGTAGTTCAGGCACTTATTCATGTTTTATCCTCAACATGAATACATACACACAATACCACATATAACATGAATCGAGTATGTGAATATTAAGGTTGTGCAAGTGTCCCCACACAACATATATCTTAAGATAGCCTCTTTATACGTATACAGGTGAGCCTGATTTACAACATGTATTATAAATTTTAAACATGAATAGAATATCACATATACAATCCAATTAAAGCAATTAAAGTGATAGTGAAAATTCCCACATGAATAAATGATGTTGCTTGAACTTGAATAAGAAGATGCTCGACTCACACTCCTAAGCCCGTAAATCTTCGTTAAAGTCTACATATAATAATAATTTAATCATTATAAAATATTATGATATGACTGAAATTAAAATATATACATAAAATCGGACTAATTATTAACATTACTTGAAGAGTCAACATTTTAATGTCTTGGTCAAAATAGGACTGAATTGGAGGTATAAAAATCTGTCTAGGGTCAATTGAAGTAATTAAGTGTCTGGGGTTAAATTGAAAGTCACTGAAAAAGTGAGGACTAAATTGCAAAACCCTAAAATCTCGTGGGTATAAATACCCTAACATATCCCCCAACCGACACCAAATCCCCATTTCTTCACTTCCCACTTCTTCTCTCGTCTCTCTCTCTAAAACTCTCTCTCCCGTGAACTCCCTCTGCACCGATGATAGGCAAGTGTATAAGGTTTTATATTTGGGAATTTCGGGCTCGATGAACTTGAAGGGGCTGAAGGTGTTCGGGTTTTGGGTTGTAATAATCGGACGAATGAGAAGGCAAGTCGGGTCGGAGGTCGATTCTGCTTCGGGTTGCAGTTGATTTTCGGGCTTGGCCCGATTTCGGGATTCTTATGTTCAGGTAAGTGAAAAATATCGAGTTTTTGATTTGTTATTTGGCTTGAATCATTCGGGTTTCTCAATATGGTTTAGAGTTTTCTGAGTTGCGGTAAGGAGTTTGTACTTTACTCCGATCACCAGGCGTTACAGTATATTAACGCCCAGAAAAAGCTTAACCATCGACATGCTAAGTGGTTTGAGTTTGTTCAGGAGTAGACCTTTGTGCTTAGGCATTGCAAAGGCAGCGAGAACAAAGTCGCTGATGCACTTGGTAGGGTATTCATTCTCCTTAACACTTTGAGTGTAGAGGTAGTAGGATTTGCACATATGATCCAGGATTACCCATTATGTCCAGATTTTGGTGAGATATACGCTAGTTGTCAGGATCTTAATTCCCCACCTTCGAGAGAGTATTGTATTCATGATGGGTACTTGTTTCGAGGGGTCCGCTTATTTATCCCTAGCACGTCTTTGAGGGATCATCTCGTGAGAGAGTTGCACGCGGGGGGTTACCTCGTCATTTTGGTCAGGATAAAACCATTGCTATTGTGGAGGATAGGTTTCATTGGCCTAGCTTGAAGAGGGATGTCGCTCGTATAGTTGTAGGGTGCCGTACTTGTCTGATTCTTGGAAAGAAATACCCTACCCTCTTGTTATGTTAACGTCGGGATCTGGGGCTTACATAAATGGGGTATTTTACTTTGTTGCAGTTTCAAAAACGGGGGAGGAAATCATTTCATTTGATTTTGGTAATCACAAGTTTTGTTCCGTTGGTTTTCCGGAATCCGGTAAGCGTATGGGGCCATATACCATGCATCTTCTTGAGTGGGACGGGTCGCTCGCTGCCATTGTTTACCTGTATTACGGAAAAGGTGAAAAATCTTTTGATTTATGGGTAAGAAATAATGAGTCATGAATTAGGGTATCAACTTATCGTGTTTCTCGTGTTGTGAGGCCATTAGGCTTTTGGACAAAAGATGTATTACTGTTTGAAGGCACGCATTATGATCTACGTCTTTTTGATCTTGCCACCCAAGAGTCGAAGCATCTTCACATATTTGACTATCCGGACGTATTGGAATTTATTCATGAGGTACATGATAGGATAGATAGTCAAATATGAGAAGATGCTTCGACTCTTGGGTGGCAAGATCAAAAAGACTAGACCATAATGCGTGCCTTCAAACAATAATACATCTTTTGTCCAAAAGCCTAATGGCCTCACAGCACCAGAAACAATAACCCATGACTCATTATTTCTTACCCATAAATCAAAAGATTTTTCAGCTTTTCCAAAATACGGGTAAATAATGGCAGCGAGCGACCCGTCCCACTCAAGAACACGCATGATATATGGCCTCATACGCTTACCGGATTCCGGAAAACGAAACGAACAAAACTTTTGATTAGCAAAATCAAATGAATGGATTTCCTCCCGCATTTTTGAAATTGCAACACAGTAAAAAAATTGCAAGTACCTGCTTACGCACATGCCAAACTCGAAAAAGGGGCATTCGACAAAATTAAAAAATAATTTGTTGTTCTCGATCAGTCCTGAGGATGTGTCGGATTATAATGTGATTGATGGGGTGAGAGATATATTTCATAAGATCCTACCTCGCTTTGAGATAGTCGCGAATGATACAGAGCTGTGCCTCAAAGGTTCTCAATTCCAATCAATTTTGGACGAGGTTTAAGAGATGTGAGTTCTTATGCTTATATTCCAAGATAAAAATGGCAAAGCTGGCTAATATATATAGTGATTCTAAATATAAATACTCTCTCTTCAGAAGCAAGAAAAACGTATTTAGTGATTCTAAACATATCCCTCAAATTTCCACTTATTTTAAAAAATAAGAATAAAATTACTATTATAGTTATAAGATAGTAGTAAATTAAACTCTAAAAGATCATATAGTCCCTAAAAATACATGATCTATATAAGCAATGAAATTAACCATGAACAAGACTTCTCCACTGTTTTTAGTAATACAACCACATTCATAAAAGGTACAAAGTATTAAAATAGAAAAAGAAATAGTATAATCAAATTAAGGGACAACATAGTATGTAGAATTGCCCAAACACAAAATTGGTTAGAAGTCAACATTAGGCACAACTCTTCTTGCATAATCCAAAGCTCGACTACTACTTCAACAAACGCTCACAAGAAAAACAAAACCTAGCTAGCTAATTAATGAATCAAAAATAATTCCCATCTCATGACAAATAAATATCTCAAAAGTAGATAACATGAGTCACATAAATGAACATATCTTTGGTCAAAAAAATAAAGGAATATATCTCCTACTCCTACACAAAATAAAAAAAAATCTCAACGCAACCATACCATGCCATGCTCTTCTTACGCACATAGCCGGTAAAACATGAATAGGATTCGGGCAATTCAGTCGAGTTGATTTCATGCATCTTAAAATTGAGGAAAATGCAAGTTCGGCCTTCGCCCGTAAAGCACATGGCCAAAACCTCGAGGTACTTAACCCACCCAATAGGCCTCAACCTTAACGATCTATCTTCTCCACAGGCAAACTGTTGATGCAACCTCCACTTGTGAGCTCCCAACTCTATGTCGGGCAGAACCTGCGACCACCCCCCATCTCGTGATCTCATCCTTCAAACCTCCCACGAAAGATCCTCTCGTCGAAACAGCAATGACAGGAACCTTCCCGTTGACAGACAATACGAGCCTGGGTTATAAGCTTTGGGAAGGAGGACTATACTCGTTGTGAAAGTCTTGGTCTCCACATCCAGTGTCGGCACATTCGTCATCTCGTCTATCACCCAATGGATGGAGCCTTCGGTAGTCAATGAACGCTTGGATAAGAGGAGCTTACCAAGTTTGTAAGGCAAGTGCTTAACCGCGACATTTCTCCAAGACTCATCAACTCCAACCGTCAGTATAGCAAGAAACAACGCAATCATAGAATCTCTTACATCTTCGAATGGTACAGTCACTTTATACGCCATGGAAGCCGCAGCATATGCAATACAACGGTAAAGCCGAGGGAAATGTCTAGAACATTGTTGGTCCCTAGAATGATGAAGACTATCCTCACTGTACCAACACGAGTCTTTTCTATCGCGCTTTGTCATCACTCACGCGCAACCTGTGAAACTTCTCAGGGGGGCACCCATCCCATAACTACTCCAGACCAAGCACGCTTATCTTTGGAGTTTCTATGAGATGGCTACCAGAAAAGAAGATGCATCTTGTTGGTATGAGTAGTCCAAAGCAATTCTTTTCAACCACTTCCTAGTACAAATCTCACAGGTCGAATCGCAAGTCGCGCCTCGCGCATTTTTAAGCCCATGCAAGCAGGATGCTGGACCGAAGCCCAACAATCCCCTTCCAAGTACCTGCCAGCATCTCAGTCCCAAAGTCTGGAAACCTCCGCGAACTAGATTTGATCACACAGCCCTCTAGCGGCTGGATTCATTCACACACTCCTCCAACACTTGACATCAACATCTGTTTCAGCTCCGTTTACTTCTGCTGCGCTAGTATCTCAGTTCCAGCATACTAGATTTGATCACATAGCCCTCCAGCACCTGACAACCTCCACTGCGCCAGCATCTCAATTCCGATCAAGTGGCAACATCTACTGCATGCCCGTCTCTTAGTTTCAACACTCTGGCAGCCTCCACTTTAGGATACTCTGAGGGAATCCCACCTGTGATCTGCTCCGATACTAATTGTTGGTCCCTAAAATGATGAAGATTATCCTCATTGTACCAACACGAGGCTTTTCTAGTGCGCTTTATCCTCACTCACGCGCACCCTAAGAAACTTCCAAGGGTCACCCACCCCATAACTACTCCAGGCCAAGCACGCTTACCTTTGGAGTTTCTATGAGATGGCTACAAGAAAAGAAGATGCATCTTGTTGGTATGAATAGTCCAAATCAATTCTTTTTAACCACTTCCCAGTACATATCTCACATGTCGAATCGCAAGCTGCGCCTCGCGCATTTTTAAGCCCATGCAGGCAAGATGCTGGACCGAAGCCCAACAAACATGAAGGGGGAACCAGTTCCTCCTTTGTTGGTTACAAAAATTGGGCCCCAAAAACTAAGTATAAAACCGTAAAAAGACGTTCAAATTCCGACCATTTGGTGATAGTTCATTCGAGAAAGACTGCATGAACAATCTTATATCACATGTAGGAGCATTCTGGTAGAAATTCGTCCGATTCTGAAACAATTTTTCGGTTACGAAAATTGGGCACCAAAAACTATGTATAAAACCGTAAAAAGACGCTCAAATTCCGACCATTTGGTTATAGTTCATTCGAGAAAGACTGCATGAACAATCTTATATCACATGTAGGAGCATTCTAATAGAAATTCGTCCGATTCTAAAATAATTTTTCGGTTACGAAAATTGGGCCCCAAAAACTAAGTATAAAACCGTAAAAAGACGCTCATATTCCGACCATTTGGTGATAGTTCATTCGAGAAAGACTGCATGAACAATCTTATATCACATGTAGGAGCATTCTGGTAGAAATTCGTCTGATTCTGAAATAATTTTTCGGTTACGAAAATTGGGCCCCAAAAACTAATTATAAAACCGTAAAAAGACGCTCAAATTCCGACCATTTGGTGATAGTTCATTCGAGAAAGACTGCATGAACAATCTTACATCACATGTAGGAGCATTCTGGTAGAAATTCGTCCGATTCTAAAATAATTTTTCGGTTACGAAAATTGGGCACCAAAAATAATGTATAAAACCGTAAAAAGATTTATCCCAAAATCTTCCAAATCTATAGTTTGGTCCCAAAGTTATCCATAACAGCGGTAGCATCTTATGTGGCACCAAAATTTATCCTTTTTGCAACTTCAAGAATGTAAATTCAAAGCACAACAGTCAAAGGAGATCCCTCAGTCTAACTAAGCGCCGAGGACTACTACTGCACTTTCTGCAATTTGAATGATTAAAATTGACCATGGTTAAATTAAATGATAAATTTTTAACCCTTTAAAAATAAGTATAATTCACGTACTAAAATGTTATTATCCCCAAAATAAAAACGATAAGTGTTCTCTTGCAATTAATGTCTTCATCAAACCATTTCAAAGCCCATGTTATTTTAATAAGTACAAGCTGAATTAAGCCGACTCAGGTATGGTTTTGAGCTTTTTGGAATCACATGCTTTTGTATATATCACTCATTATTTTGCTGAGCACTAAGCTGGGGTCTTCACGAAAACAACCTCCCTACCGTAAAAAGTAAGGGCATGGTCTGCGTACATCTTACCCTCCCAGACCCTGCTCTATGCGGGATATACTGGGTATGTTTGGTTTGATTTTGGTTTTTTGAGTTGAGCTAATTAATACCCCATTAGTGCCCCCACATTATTTGAGAAAAATAGCATCCTATCCATCAATAATTTTGGGGACGAAAATTGCAAAAGAAAAACATAGAGAACTAAAATTATGAATATTCAATAGTTGTGCGATTAAAATTATGAAGAAAAAAAAAGATGGAGACCAAAAACTGAATTTTTTCTACATCTTGTCGTTAAGTTAGACGGGTAAATATATATTGTTCGTTTAAATTGCTTATTAATGTGTAATTAATTATTTGACGAGCCTAAATAGATCCGATTCTTGACTCCATCATCTTGTCTTCTATAGACGCAACTCTTACCTTCTCTCTAATCACCTCATTTCTGAGCCGATCCTTTTTTGTATGATCACACATCCATCATAGCATACGTATCTCCGCCATATTCATCTTTTGAATGTGACACTGTTTTACAACCCAACACTCGGTGCCATATAACAGTGCAGGCCTAATTACCGTGCATGTCAGGGTCACATAAAACCCCATGTGGCACTCTTCCACTTCAGCGACCCTGCCTTTATTCTGTGAGCCACATCGCCATCTAGCTCTCCATCCTTTTGGATAATAGATCCAAAATACCGAAAGAAAGTGGATCCATGAACAACTTTCCCATCAAATGTGATCATCCCGCCTCTCTATCACTGTTTTCGCTAAACATACTCCATATATTCAATCTTACTCTTGCTCAGCCTAAAGCCCCGAGCTTCCAAAGTATCCTCCAAAGTTCAAATTTCCGTTGCACTCCAACCTTCGTTTCATCAATCAACACAATAACATCTGCGAACATCATACACCACGAAACGTCATTTTGAATTTCTCTTGTCAATTCGTCCATAACTATGGCAAAGAGAAAAGGACTAAGAGCAGCTGGATCTCAGACTTCCATCAAGCCCTTCGTACTTCGATCCAATCCATCGATCCAGAGGCGAATCTCTTTTGGGGCCGGTAGCTAAAAGAAAGTCCTCGCTTTCTGTGGAATAAGGGAAGGGCAGCATTAGCAAGCATTTCACCAGTCCAATCCAAAAGAAAGGTGGTGATCCTTGATGCACCCCAATCGTAATATGGAATTCTTCTGTCCTCCCAACATTAGTACGTACACTTGAACTAGCTCCCTCATACATGTCCTTTATAATGTCAATATATTTCCGGGATACACCATTCTTTGCTAAGACCCACCAAAGTAATTCCATTGGTACTTTATAATATGCCTTCTCTAAATCAATAGAAATCATATGTAGATCTTTCTTTTTATCGCGATAATGTTCCATCAACTGTCGGATAAGATAAATTGCTTCCATGGTCGATCTTACAGGCATAAATCCAAACTGATTTTCTGTTATCTTCACATATTATCTAAACAAACATATAATCGATCATATATTAAACTTTTAAATATTGATATAGGTATAAAATAGTCCATAGTATCTCAATTTAGGAATTTATAGTACCGCTAAAATAAAAAAAAATGCTTACACTCCTAGGCGCCCGCCTACCGCCTAGACGCTCCCCCTGCCTCGCCGCCTAGGCGCCCGCCCAGTCGCCCGCCCAGCTGCCTAGGCGGCCGATTTTTCACCCAAATGCCCCGGAGAAACGCCTAGCCCATAATTGGAATGCCCGAGGGCAATGTTTTAAAAGGCGTGAGGCGTGTTTGAGGCGTTCTCTAAAAATGAGGCGAGGCATACCAAGGCGTAAGCCTCGGTCTTTATAATCATAAGTTCATAACGGACCCATCAACTAGCGACTTAAAGTCTCTTCCCAAGACTTGCATCCAGCGCCATCCGTCTGCTGCATTTATCGACTTTAGTTGTTCGAGTATGATTATAATTTTCAAAATCACAAAGTCGTAAGGTTCGTTGATAATATTTCTGAAACTAAGGAAGGTCATTATCATCATAACGAACATCATGCCGAGCTGTAGTCTCCAAGTTTGATTCATAGAAGAAAATACACTGCCCCCTTGTTACGTGACTATTGAAATCTATGGCTTACGTAAATGGAGTGTTTTACTACGTTGCAGCTTCAGAAACGCAGGAGGAAATTCTTTCATTTGATTTTGCTAATCAAACATTTTCTTCCTTTGGATTTCCTGAATCCGGTAAGCATATAGAGTTATATACCATACCATGAGTGGGATGGGTCACTTGCTTCCATTATTTATCCGTATTATGGAAAAATTGAAAAATCTTTTGGTTTATGAGTAAAGAATGATGACTCATGTGTTAGGGTATCCATTTATCGTGCAATCACATTTATGCTCTCGATATACTCTCACAACACTAGAAATACGACAAATTGATACCATAACTCATGACTCATCATTCCTTACCAATAAATCGAAAGATTTTTTAGTTATTTCATAATATGGGTAAGTAATGGCAGCAAATAACCCATCTCACTCATGGTTTATGGCTTCAAACGCTTATCGGATTCAGGAAAACCAAAGTAAAAAAAATTGATTAGAAAATTCAAATGAAAGGATTTCCTCCGGCGTTTCCGAAGCTGCAACATAGTAAAACACTCCATTTACATAAGCCCTAGATTTCAGAGGGCGGTGTATTTCCTTCTAAGAATCAGACTTGGAGACTAGAGCTCGGCATTGTGTTCGTTATGATGATAACGACCTTCCTTAGTTTCAGAAATATTATCAACAAACCTTACGAATTTGTGATTTTGAGAATTACAATCATACTCGAACAACTAAAGTCGATAAATGCAGCAGACGGATGGCGCTGGATGCAAGTCTTGGGAAGAGACTTTAAGTCGTTAGTTGATGGGTCCGTTATGAACTTATGATTATAATATCTTTTCTAGTTTAAAAAACAATTATCAATAGACCTTACGTCTTTGTAATCTTGATAACTACAATCAAACCCACAGCTCGAACAATTAAAGTCGATATATGCAGCACAATGATGGAGCTGGATGCAAGTCTTGGGAAGAGACTTGAAGTCTGGTTTCAAAGGACAACCCTCCCTCTGCTTGCCGTCCTCGACCTTCACCGCTCCATTATAACTACCCCACGAGCTCAGTCTTAGAAAATGGTAGGTGGAGCTGTTTTTCGGAAGAAAAGTTTTTGGTCGAAAGTAAAGTGAAATAGTGCATCTTGTCACCACCATTATTTTTACCATGTGAACGTCTCACAATAAGCAGCTTCTAAGGGAGGTAACTAGTGATGTCAAGTTGCAGGTGGCGTCCGGGAATGTAAAGCGATGATAGATTGAAGGAGGAATTACTAAAAACATACCTAGGATCATTCAGTACGGACTTTTAATTACATTCTTCAAAAGGAATATTCCCATATAGAATCAAATTTTCAGGGTGTCGGTCTGTATATACAAATAGGGGTGGTATACCGTACCGTACCGAATTTTTTCGCCCATACCGTATACCATACCGAATCTTTCATTACGCAAAATAGCATACTAATATTGTACAGAACCGTTCGGCATATCGGTATACCGAAATATTAGTATGAAACTTATCATATGCCAATACCGTACCGAAATTTTCATTATGCAAAATAGCATACCAATATTGTATCGAACCGTTCGGCATATCGAAAATACCAAAATTATAGTCATACCGTGGGGTATATCGTTACATGCCGAACCAAATGTATAAAAATATAAATTTTAAAAAGATGAAATAGACAGAACGATGAGCGCACCTGCTAGTTTTTGCGCTTGGGTAAAGAAAAAAAAAACTGTCTCCCTGTACCTGCAAGTATAAGGAGCTGAAAATCAAACCTCCACGTTTTTTTTTGGGGGCAATTTTCAAAAAGCTATGGATTTTTTCTATTATTAGCCCAAACTTCACGAAACAATTTTGTAAGCAACCTAAGATTTAAGCAAGCAAAGACATCTTATCCCTCAAACCTGTAGTCTTGGCATCGTAAAATAGAGTGACCAGTCAAGAAGGTAAGGCAGCTCGAATACAAAAAATAAGAGGAGATTTGGTGGCGGCGGCGAGCAAAATAGCGCCGACCAAAATCGAAGAAGAAATCGGCAGAGGCGGTTCGGTGGTCGGGGGAGATGGTGGCCAGAGAAAAAAGAATAATGGTCGGATGATATGGTGGTGGAGAGAAATGTCAAATCGGATTTCGCGTGAGAGGATAAATGAGGAGAATTCTGCGTCGGAAGTGAGGAGAGTGGAGTCAGTCAACCCTAGTGTTTATTTTCAATTATTTGTATTTGATCGATCCAATCCTGTAGTTATGGGCCGTGGGCGATCCATCATTTAGTTATGGGCAGTGGGTATTGGATTAGATGTGCCCATCACTGGGTTCGGGTCGGACTCGCCGGGTCGATCGATCAAGACCCGGACCCCATCCGTACATATGAAATTGGCGGGTTGGCGGGTCGGTCACGGGTTCGATCCGCCGAGTCACGAGTCCGACCCCTCATTTTTTTTAGAAGTATATATAAAATTTTATTTATTATTATTTTATACACGAAAAATAATTATAAGTGGACAAGAAAATCATTTGAAAAAATGAGCTTGTATTTAATTTTAAATTTTTACTTAAAATTAAATTGCCTACGTATCCTCGTGAGGAATCAAAACTCCGCGCAGTTCTTTTACTTGAGAAGAGTTAAAATGGGCTTGTATTTAATTTTAAGTTTTCACTTAAAATTAAATTGTCTACGTATCCTCGTGAGGAATCAAAGCCCTACGTAGTTCTTTTTACTTATCTGACTTACCTTACTTATCTTTAGTCGAAGTCGATGTCGTCGTCGTCTTGATCATCGGTTTGACTCATTTGACTAGACTCTCCTTCAGTAGTGCCTTCTTGATAGGCATCTTGGTCCGTTAATAGGTCATCCCACTTATTTTCTTGATCTTGTAACTCGGCTTTTGTTGCGTCTTTAAGTATCATTTGAGCCTCGAGATTTTTTGGCATCATTCGGGATCTCCACTCATCCAACATATAGCCTCCTTCACTAAAAGCACTCTCAACGGGGACTGTGGATGCGGGCACTGCAAGAATTTCTTGTGCCATAATGGCAAGTATGGGAAATTCGGTTCCTCTTCTTTTCCATCAATCCAACAAATCAAATGTACCTGCATTGTCATCCTCCAGCACAAAACTAGTTGCATAATATCGACTAAGGTCATTTCTTTGACCGACGTTACTACAACCCCTATTTCTTGCTATATTATAGAGTTGTTATTCAAATGGATTAGTGGGAGTTCTGTCAAATTCCATGTTAAATGTATTTGTAGTCCTAGTTCTTGTTTTTTGAGTTATCTTATCACCATATTTAGAAGAATATTCAGCAAAAACAGTTTCTAAACTATTTTTTAAATCAATTTTTACTTGTTCAACGTCAGTAATATTTTCAAATAAAGTTTGACTTTCTACACTATCTACAATATTAGGAAATCCCAAATTTTTAAGAATATTATAATATATTTCAAGTCATTATTCTACTTGAGTTAAATTCAAATCGAGAGATAAAACAGCACTAATCAAGAAAACATCATGAATACGATTAAAGTATTTTAGTCATTTTAAACTCATATTGTAAATAGCATTTGATGATCTTTCGGATTTACTACAAGCATTCATTTCAGATACAATAAAACAACAATAAAATAAAACTTTAGGAGACGTGGGATAATAACAACCACTTAAATCTTTAGTTGCATTTTCAAAAACCCTTAATAGTTTTATTAAATCTTTAGTTTCATCCCAATATGTTGGCAATAAATAAAATCATTCTACGCGAAAATATGTATAAAAAAATTCACACAATAATTCTTTATATTCATTAGTCGAATTTAACATCTCATAAGTTGAGTTCCATCTATGTTTTACCTCTGGAGTAAAAAATTTGGGTTGCATTTGTTTTGACTTTAAAAATTTTACCCATTATCTAGCTAACTTACGATTATGTAAAAACAAGACACATTTTCTAATTGGTTCTATTGCCTCATCTACAAATTTTAATGCATCTTGTACACATAAATTTAGAATATGACATATACATCTAGTATGAAATAATCGACCCGCTAAAACAGGATTGCGAGCTTGTATTAAAGCAGGTACACTTGCAGTATTAGAACTAGCATTATCAAAACCAATTGTGAAAATTTTATCTTTTAAGCAATAAAAAGTTAAAATTTTAATAATTGCTCAAGCTATATTATCTGCACTATGTGCATAATTAAATTTTTTAAACGCAAATAATCTTTTGTTTAAATTCCAATTTTCATTAATCGAGTGTATAGTTATTCCCATATAATCATTTTTTTGTTTAAAATCTGCCCAAGTATCTGCAGCTAAAGAAGCTCTATGATTTATAGATCTAAAATAAGCTTGTAGTGCAAGTTTATGTTGTTTGGCTAAGTATACTACTTGTCTAATCATTGTGGTACGCGGAATTCTTTTAATAGCAGGATTATAGGCATTTTGCATCCTATATTCTCAACCCGTACTATCTGCAAAATTAAAAGGTAAAGATTCATGTGCACATAATTTTGCCATTTGTTCTCTAGCAATTTTTTTATTATATTTATAAAGTTGAGATTCGGACATACCTTGAAGGTTGGAAGTTGAGTTAACTTTGTGACTTTTGTTTTTCGTGGACCGAGGCATGGTTATTCTCAAAATGCCTTTTAAAATTTCCATATCCATCCCCGGTTTTATACGGATACTCCTTTTTAAAGTGTTTTGAAAAATGTTCGGATACCGATTTCTTTTCTGCAACAGGGCAGGCTTCTTTCTCGCTTTAGTTTTCTTGTTTCCTCTTCCTTTCACAATTTCTTCCTCCTCGGATGATAACTCCTCAACATAAGGAGGTTCTTCAGCTTGGCTTGCCGCAGGGCGCTTCGAATTTGATTTTTGCGTCGGAGTTGGTATGCCATGAAGAGTGCGCTCGAACGTTGCATATGTTTGATTTAACATAGCTTCATCGATTCCATGGTCCATTTCTTCGTCAATGTTTTGCAGTTGTTGACGATTCGGGATACGTCGAAATCCCCGGGGTTCAACTTCTTCTTCACTGGTAGTTGTTGTACTACCGTAATAGATACTTTCATGTATAGCATCATATTCAACTTCTTGACTTTCATTTTCAAAACCGGGTGGAATTTGGTTTTGGGGCTACCGAAAAATTATCCCAGATGGTTTCTTCAATTTGCACCAAAGACCCATTCGCTCGAACTTGGACATTTTGGATTTTTTGGGAGACGTAGCAATACCCTTTCCCTTATCAGAACTCGACATAATTAAATGCGAAAAAAAAAGAGATTAATTGGTATAACAATTAGCAATGGAAATTTGAGAGATAGATTATACTGAAGGTGTGAAAAAAATATATTGGTTTGGGAAGTACTTTATAGATAGGATTTTTTTTTAAAAAAAAATTTGAACTAGCCGTTAGACCCGCCGGGTCCAACGGCCATAATTTCAAAAAAAAAAAATTCAGTTCCGTCGGGTCGACGGGTCGGACCCGGCGGGTCGGCGGGTAGGGAATGTAAGACCCGGACCCCACTCGTATATACCACGGGTCGAATTCGGCGGGTCCGGTCAGATTGGCCGGTCCGGTCCGGGTCTGCACGAGTCGGTGGTCCGAGTCGGCGGGTCGACCCGCCGGGTTGGGTCGTTTTGGGCACCTCTATATTAGGCTCAAAAGATGTATTCCCTCCGTCCCACCGATCTTGCTTCATATTTCTTTTTGGGCCGTCACAAGATACTTGGTCATTAAAGACACCTTTATCTCTCACAACTTTAAATAATATATATTCATACTATCACTTTATACACTACTTTTCAACTTTTCTTAAATCCCGTGTCGAAAAGCAAATACTCAAGATAGGTGGGACGGAGGGAGTAATAAATAGATCCCTTGAAAAATACAAAATGAAAAATATTCTCGATAATACGGCATTTCGGTATATATCGAAATACATTTTCTTTTGAATTCCATATTGATACCATACCGATCATGTATGGTATCATACCGTACCGAAAATTACGATATATCAAAAATTTCGATATTTATGGTAAATTATCGGTACTGTAAAGACCGTTTTTTGGTATTTCGGTATTTTTTTTCCACATTTATATACAAAACCCTAATCCAACCCTAAACGAGCGAGGAAAAAGATGACGACTAGAGAGAGATGCGTCTTCGAAAATATCTTTTTAAGTACATTTTTATCGCTCCTTAGAATTTAAGTAAAAAACCAAACCAAACCAAACATATCCAGTATATCCCGCTTAGAGCAGGGTCTGGGGAGGGTAAGATATACGCAGACCATGCCCCTACTTTTTACGGTAGGGAGGCTGTTTCCGTGAAGACCCCCAGCTTAGTGCACAACAAAATATTAAGTGATATATACAAAAATCATATGATTCGAAAAATCTCAAAACCATACCTAACCCCATGGCTTAATTCACATGAGACTTACCTAAGGGACTATGGCTATTACACTCTTGATGAACGCTGCTCTAATAGAAGAGAGGTTGACTCTGCGCACCGTTCCATGTAAAAAAAACATTGTTCTAGGTCAAAGCTAACCGAGACAACCCAACCCTCAGGCTCTCTACTACTACACCGCTCCCTAAAAATGAATCCGCAACTCTGATCTGGCGCCTCCAAGAGCACCTATCATCATGGTCTCGAATAAGTTTAAGGCCTTCAAATCTAAACTCAGCTGCTCCCCCCACGTCCTCCTCGGTCTGCCTCTCCTCCTCCCCTACAACCAATAAACTCTCGACCCTCCTTACCGGAGCAGAGGCCTGCCTCCTGCGGTCGTGGCCAAACCATCTCAATCTCCCTTCCCTAGCTTTCGCTGAAATGGGCGCCACTTCTAGCGCGTTCCTGAAAACCCCATTTGAGATTCTATCCAATATTTTGCGACCACAAGACCAACGTAAAATTCTCATTTCAGCAGCTTCCAACTTGCTCTCAAGCGACTTCTTCATCCGCCAACATTCGGAGCCATACAACATTGCAGGTCTGACTGCCGCTCTATAGAATTTACCCTTCAACTTTAGAGGGACTTTCTTATCGCACAGGACCCTTGTCGCTGCTCTCCACCTTAGCCACCCCGCCTTAGTACGATGAGTGACATCATCTTCACACTAACCTTCCTTCTGAATGATCGAACCCAAATACTTGAACTTATCCGTATGGGCTACGATCTGATCAGCAATCATTACCTCTACTTCTTCCTCATTGGTCTCACCACTAAAGTTACATCAGAGATACTCGGTCTTGGACTGGCTCACACGCAAGCCCTGGGATTCTAACTTAGACCTCCATAACTCCAACTTCGAGTTCACCTCCCCCCTCAACTCCGCCACTAACACAATGTCGTTAGCAAAAAGCATACACCATGGGACGCCATCTTGTATTCCCCGCGAAATGACATCAAGGATTAGAGCGAAGAGAAGAGGGCTTAGCGCTGACCCTTGGTATAGCCCTTTCTCAACTGGGAAATACTGGTGTCACCAACTGGGGTCCTAACGCAAGTTCTAGCTTGGGAGTACATATCTTGGATCGCCCTAACGTATGGTGACGACACCCTCCTCTCTTCTAGGCTCCTCCAAACAACATCACGCGGAATGCTATCATAAGCCTTCTCTAGATCAATGAACACCATATGGAGGTCCTTACGCCTCTCTCTAAACTTCTCCATATGTCGTCTGATGAGATGAATGGCCTCAGTCGTGGACCTCCCTGGCATGAAGCCAAATTGATTCTCTGAGATCTCAACTTCTCTTCTAACCCTGCATTCCACCACTCTTTCCCCAAGTTTCATAGTATGACTGAGGAGTTTAATACACCCCGAAAGTTACTACAATTCTGAGCATCGCCTTTGTTCTTGAAAAACGGCACCACAATACTATGCCTCCACTCCGTTGGCATCTTAGAATCTACGAGGACAATGTTGAACAGCTCTGCTAGCCACAGAACTCCTACTTCCCCCAGACAAAGCCACACCTCAATAGGGATCTGATCTGGGCCTACAGTCTTAGCTCTACCCATCTTCCTTAGGGCACCCTTTACTTCCTCCTTACTGATGCTCTCATAGGAACTTAACGAATGAGCAGAAGATAGACTAACTTCTTGCACCACCGAGTCGCTTTCTCTAGCCTCATTGAAAAGTTCAAAAAAATACATATTCCACCTCTCCTTAATAGCCACATCCTTCACTAACACTTGGCCCAAATCATCCTTAATAAACTTAACGGGACCCAGGTCGCGCCGCCCTCTTTCCCTAGCTTTCGCTAGTTTAAAAATAGCATTCGCTCCTTCTTTGGTGTCTAGACGCTCGTACATCTCCTCGTATGCTTCACCTCTAGCCTTAGCCACTGCCTTATTAGCCTCTCTTTTCGCCACCTTGTAAGCTACAATCTTCAAGATTCTATCCTCCCCAGCACTAACCGATAAAAGCTCCTTAAATAGCACTTGTTTAGCTTTAACTTTCTTTTGAACCTCCTCACTCCACCACCATGCCTCCCTAGGTCCACTAGACGTGCCCGAAGAAACCCCTACCACCTTCTAGCCCACACTGCTAATAGCATTGGCCATGCTGGTCCACATAAGGTTAGCATCACCCCCTCGCAAAAAACCTCCTTCATGGGTCATAGACTCCCTGAATTCTACCGCCTTCTCACTGTTCAGATCCTTCCAGGTGTAATATCTGGAATTTCTACTACTATTGTTTAATATTATTTTATCCGAGTTATATTTTACAGCGTGGAATCTATACAATATGGATAAAATAAATTAAAGACTGAGATGTCAGCATTGGTATAATTGTTGTATTTGGTCGACAATTGCATTTGAGGAGATAATGTGTTGAGTATATGTATTCCGTATGCCGTATGTTCGTATTCTGCATGTCAAGACGTTGGACAAGAGTAGCTGAAAATGGCTAAATATAACCTTGTTAGCGCACGCTAATACTCATGTATAACGCATGCTATCGTGCAGGTATAGCGCACGCTACGTGCATATGTTAGTGGACGCTAGTGCAGAACAGCTCAGAGGGAATTTACGTGTGGACCCGGCCACTTTCGGCGCATGTTCCGATGAGTCAACGGATGTTGTAATGTAGTACTAACGCACACTAAAACCTAAGGACTAGCGCACGCTAATTGCAGATCGGACAAAAAAGAATCTTATCCTCGTCAGTGCTTTCGGCATGTGGGGACACGGGGGTAGGTGCGGACTGTAGCAAGTCAACTACGATTAGCGCACGCTAAGGTATAAGAAATTGCATGCGCTAGACAGTGTAATTTAGGTACGTTATTGCATGGGCATTACGTACGTAAGCTGATGTGTGAAGCAAAACAGTCGCCTCTGGACCACGATATCGCACGCTACTAAGGAAAAGTATAGCACGCTAATAACAATCAGTATATATATGATTGCAGATGTGAATTATGTTCATTCGGCCATTCCTTCCTTTATTTCAAGAGAGAGAGTTTTTAGAGAGAAGTTTGAGGTTCTGAGAGATGATGATCTTTAACAAGATTAAGCTGAGGAACATGGATTAAAGTCTTGTTCTTGAAGTTATTGATGATTCTTGAAATGAAGTTGATTGTTCTCCTTCATGGTTTGTCTATACAAGGTAATCACTCTTCACCTTTGGATTTCGTTTTGGATTAAAGATTGATGTTCTTGTGTTAATGATTATCATATAAACAAGTTGATAAGCATGATTATGAGATGGATTATCGGAGTATGATGATATTAATATGATTCGTGTGATTTGAATTGTATAGTTCGTTTTCTTGAGATAAGTTGGTTAATCCTTTTCCTCCTCTGCAGATGTTGATGTCACTGTTGATGATTAATCTCTGTAATGTTAGATTAGGGAAGTGTTGTTAATGTTCATGATGTTGATATTTGAGGAAGAAGATGATATGTGAATATATGAATTGGATTAAGAGTATGATGATTACCTATATGTTAAAGGATATCAGATTTCGTTGTTTTGATAGCTTTGAACTTGGTTCAAGATCACTTAGTGTTCTTGATAATCGCCATATGTTGATCGGTATCCGAAATACATGCAACTACATGTCATTAGCGCACGGTAAGCCTACTGGATAGCGTACGCTAACGGGGGCAACTTAACGCACGCTACATTAAGTAATTAACGTGCGCTAAGTCAACAGGCAGGGTAGTATATTCTGTTTCGGTTATGAATTCGTGATCGTTTAAGTTGGTTTGATCAGACTTGTGGTTAACCGAGATATTGTTGAGCCGTTGGGTTTGTGAATTGATTTTATCGATTGTTGATTGTTATCGAACTTGTTGTTTATCGAATTACTAGGTTGAGAATATTGATCGGTGATTATAACCGTGTTTTGCGGTCGAGTTCGAGGATGTTCGTGAATTGCTTTGGTCGGGACCTAGGAACTTGTAGATGACGGCAATGGATTTAGTAACAGCTTCCTCGTCGTTGTATCGGTATCGAGGTAAGTTATTACTTCCTCAGTTTATAGTATTTAATGAATGGTTTCCGTTTCATTCGTGCATAATTCGTATAACAATGTTTATAATTGTAATCACATGAGATTTGGGATTATAAATCGTATTCGAGTTCTGGGAATCTAAATCATAATGTATATGATTTACTTTTGTTATTGGTATACTTGTATATCGAGGATATATTGTGATAAAGACGAAGATATGAATTATCTGCAATCCGTGATACTTTGGACGGTCGAGTATTGAGGATAATGGTTCGTGATGGTTTAGACATTAAGATCATTCTCGAAGGACTCGGGGCAAGTACTCTAATCATTTTTATCATTGTGTCGATCATGTCGTGATACATTCCTGTATCATTGTTGTCATGCATTTGTGCATTGTTGTTGTCGTGTATTGTGTACTGTTGTTTTGTGCAGTTGTGCATTGTTGTCATATGTTCACCTCATGTTGGTCCGACGGGATCATCGGGGGATCTATGCTAGCGTGCGCTGGATCATCGGACGGGTTTTCCACCTCGGGTTGGTCTGACGGGATCATAGGGGGATCTAGGCAGTGAACGCTGGATCATCGGATTGCCATGTATTGTTGTTGTGCATATGTATATTATGGGTTTGCCATAAGTATACATTGTCGTTATTGTTGTGATCATATTGATGTTGTCATATGGGTATGCATTTGTAGGTCTTGTGTTAGGACCATGTCCGTATGTTGTGTTGATCTGATCTCGGATTAGACTGGCGTGATTGTAATGGTATTTTGTATCTTGAGGTATGTTCCGTATTTCCTTGGTACTTGTCTTTGATGGACAATCGATTATCGTATTGGAATTGTCGACGTTATCTGATGGATTGAATTGGCCAGAGTTGGTATAATTTCGTATCGCGAGTTATGATAATATTTTGAGAACCTTGGGTATTGTTGAGATACCGTACAGATATTCCGGTATTATCTTATTGTGTTGTTAAGGATACGAATCATGGATTTTCATAAAGTTACGACGGTAAGATTACATTGGTCGTATTCTTACTTAGTATTTCCATTGATATGTAATTATTGACGTGATGTGATGGTTATCATTGTTGGATATTATGGCTGACCCCGTCGTGGGCTTTCTTTTTAGGTTCTTGGATTATCAAGCTTGTAGCGGTTGTGAAGAGATGAGCTTCCCGGAAGATACTGGCTAGGACATGTATTTGTGTATTGAGTTTCTGATCAGTTGTTATATTCCGCTGCTAGAGTATTTTAATTGTTTATCTTTATCCGATGCGTGAGTATTTTTAAATGGCCTTTTGGTATCTGATAACTTAGGTTACTTTGGCAATCATTTTCTAAATCTATTATGTCGGTACGTGTAAGCGATAGCTTAACGTATGTTTTTAAACTGTTGAGTTTTGGCATTTCGGGCCTTGTGGTTTCAAATGAGATTTTACGACGGTTTTGATAAACGAGTTTTATAAAGTCTTCGAATGTTTTAAATAGATAATACCGTCGTTAGACTCTTGGACGTTTGTAAATGTTTGCGAAAATTTCCTTCAGCCTTGTGGGTTCCATCTCGGGGCCCACGGCACTGTAATATTCCTGGATGGCTCTGGGGATGTTACAGAATATGGTATCAGAGCTTTTGGTTGTGAAAACCGAGGTAGTTCGTGCTTTTGTCGTGTCATTTGAGTTGTCGGTTGACAGGTGTTTGAGCTCTGAGTTTTGTTGTTCACTCGGGCTTGTGCGTTATGTGATTTACCAGTGTAGTACTGGGGTTGTTGTAAACTTTTTCAAATGGTGTTAACGTGTTTCTTCAGATAGAGATGTGTTGTGTTCTCGAGTTGAACGGAGTTTGCAAAATGTGTGTTTTGTAAATGTCTGTGTCGAGTATTTTCTTGAGTCGAGACATGTGCCAGTATCACGGAGAATCGTCGGCTTCACGATCTGTAAGTATTTGGATTTTTAAATTTCATCGAGATTTATTGCCGTTCTAAGTTGATATGCTTTGAGATTCAGCAGAATATTATGCATTACAGTATAAGGTGACAGAGTTGGAACAGGATTGAAGATCTTGAGAAGTTATGATTTTGGAAATCAATATGTCGATTATGTTTTGGAACGGAGTTGTGCATTTGGGAGAAATATTGTGGATTATTCAGGAGAACATGTAGTCATTTTAGTTCATTTTGAAATATACGAACTGTTTTTGAGCATTTGAAAATGATACTTTTCAAAATGAATGTTTTATGGATGTTTTACGGAAAATGATTTTTGGGCCGAGATCCAATCGATTTTGAAATGGTATTATAACTCAGGACTTGGGGTCCGAAAAAGGGTTTTCTACTTTTTAAACTTCTTGTAATGCGGAACGAGATACGGGCTGAGACCCTAATGTTTCAAAAGGCTTTTTCATGGTTTTTAAAAACTCTCGAGATTTGTAAAACACTCCACGAATTGTTTACCTATTTTATTACTACCTTCTGAGGTTTTGATTTACTTGTTCAAATGAAACCTCTCGGGAAGTCTTTCGCTGTGTTGATTTGTTTCAATGTTTTGTCATAGCATATTTGAGGTAATCCAGGAGGGGTTAATGGTTGACATTGCGAGTCATAGGTGGAAAAGGAGTTTTTGGGTCGAAGTTTATATATTGAGATTTTGGAACTCTATCGTGTGGTTTTCCGATGGAATATCAGTGGATATTGGTGACGAGCCGAATTGGTATACAGGAGTATGGATGTGGTCAATCATTTTCATAATTTCATTTTATTTAATCATGCGTATTCGAAAAGAATTATTATCGAATACTTGGCACCAGTGAGCCGACTTATTTTTTCGGAAATTGATTTTGTGGTCTTACCAAAATTTATGTTTTGAGTTTTGAAATTCTTGAAAGAACTTTCGAAAATTTGTCTTCTTGACAGGACTATATGATTTCAAACTGGTTTTGAAAATATGACTGATTTACATACGCATTTAGTGCATGGTGCATATCATGGTAAAGTTATGAGTGTGACTCATAAACTGGATATCATATCGTTGGTACGAGGAAAAGAGATTCGAACTTTAGTATGGTAGTTTGGTTATCCAGGGATGATCGATAGATTTATCGAATAAGAATAATATGCTGCGTATTGTAGATTCATTCACAGGATGTAATTTTGGAACTTTGGATTTTGTGAAACAGGGACATATGTGCTATGTGATTCCATTGGTACGGTAGTAGCGCGGTTTTACCATAGTGATTTTTGAATTATTTCTTTGTAAGTGTAGATTTGGGGATGGTGACCCCAAACTGGTTGTTTTGGACAATGAGTGGTCGTTCCCACTCCTTGTATGAATTGGTATGTTCATCGATTTGCGATTGGTTGTTCGTATGCCGAGGGGAATGTTCACCAGTCGGTTGTGTTTCGTTGAGATTCACTGTATGTGATTTGTTTAATGTTTTGAGAATTTTGTTCTTTCGTATATCGGTTTCTGCGGTTCTATGTAGATCATGTTGGAGCTTACCGTGTGAGGGTATTCCCGATTATCGTTGATCGTTCGTTGGTAATATTAGAGTTTATCATGGTGATGATATTCTCGATTGTGTTTTGACCTCTAGTTGGTCATATTGGAGTTTATCATTTATGGTATTTTCGGTTGCATTTTGACCTTTGGATTGGTCATATTAGAGTTTATCATGTCAATGATATTCTCGATTAATTTATGGGTTGATCATTGTTGGTGATCATCTGAGCGTTCAGATTTTGTGTCGATAGTTCGGGATTTGTTGCTATTGTGTTGGGCAGTTCTTTCACAGATGTATCGTGTATTATCGATTTTATCAGAATTGGGACTTAATTGTGCGATCAAGCAGACAGGTTTTCACACAGATAGATTATTTCATCCGAAGATGATATAGTTTTTTTGAGACTCATGGAATTGTGATTGCTAGTATCTCAGTAGATCGTCGACTTTGCGCATTTGCAAGTGTACTGTTTGGTTATTCGGTAATAATGATGATTGATTGTTGTTGTGATGGTTTTGGAATATTTTGGTTGAACGGTTTGCTTGTTTTTCTATGACGGATTGCAAGTTTCGAGGACGAAACTTATTTTAAGTGGTGTAGTATGTAATATCCGGAATTTCTACTACTATTGTTTAATATTATTTTATCCGAGTTATATTTTACAGCGTGGAATCTGTACAGTATGGATAAAATAAATTAAATACTGAGATGTCAGCATTGGTATAATTTTCGTATTTGGTCGACAATTGCATTTGAGGATATAGTGTGTTGAGTATATATATTCCGTATGCCGTATTTTCGTATTCTGCATGTCGAGACGTTGGACAAGAGTAGTCTAAATACAACCTTGTTAGTGCACGCTAATACTCATGTATACTGCACGCTATCATGCAGGTATAGCGCACGCTACGTGCATATGTTAGTGGACGCCAGTGCAGAACAGCTCAGAGGGAATTTACGTGTGGATCCGGCCACTTTCGGCGCATGTGCCGATGAGTCAACGGATATTGTAATGTAGTACTAACGCATGCTAAAACCTAAGGACTAGCGCACGCTAATTGCAGATCGGACAAAAAGAAATCTTATCCTCGTCAGTGCTTTCGGCATGTGGGGACACGGGGGTAGGTGCGGACTGTAGCAAGTCAACTACAATTAGCGCACGCTAAGGTCTAAGAAATTGCGTGCGCTAGACAGTGTAATTTACGTACGTTATTGCATGGGCATTACGTACGTAAGCTGATGTGCGAAGCAAAACAGTCGCCTCTGGACCACGATAGCGCACGCTACTAAGGAAAATTAGCGCACGCTAATAACAATCAGTATATATATGATTGCAGATGTGAATTATGTTCATTCGGCCATTCCTTCCTTTAATTCAAGAGAGAGTTTTTAGAGAGAAGTTTGAGGTTCCAAACACTGAGAGATGATAATCTTTAACAAGATTAAGCTGAGGAACATGGATTAAAGTCTTGTTCTTGAAGTTATTGATGATTCTTGAAATGAAGTTGATTGTTCTCCTTCATGGTTCGTCTATACAAGGTAATCACTCTCCACTTTTGGATTTCGTTTTGGATTAAAGATTGATGTTCTTTAGTTAATGATTATCATATAAACAAGTTGATAAGCATGATTATGAGATGGATTACCGGAGTATGATGATATTAATATGATTCGTGTGATTTGAATTGTATAGTTCGTTTTCTTGAGATAAGTTGGTTAATCCTTCTCCTCCTCTGTGGATGTTGATGTCATTGTTGATGATTAATCTCTGTAATGTTAGATTAGGGAAGTGTTGTTAAGGTTCTTGGTGTTCATGATGTTGATATTTGAGGAAGAAGATGATATGTGAATATATGAATTGGATTAAGAGTAGGATGATTACCTATATGTTAAAGGATATCGGATTTCGTTGTTTTGATAGCTTTCAACTTGGTTCAAGATCACTTAGTGATCTTGATAATCGCCATATGTTGATCGGTATCCGAAATACATGCAACCGCATGTCATTAGCGCATGCTAAGCCTACTGGCTAGCGCACGCTAACGGGAGCAACTTAACGCATGCTACGTTAAGTAATTAACATACGCTAAGTCAATAGACAGGGTAGTATATTCTGTTTCGGTTATGAATTCGTGATCGTTTAAGTTGGTTTGATCAGACTTGTGGTTAACCGAGATATTGTTGAGCCGTTGGATTTGTGAATTGATTTTATCGATTGTTGATTGTTATCGAACTTGTTGTTTATCGAATTACTAGGTTGAGAATATTGATCGGTGATTATAACCGTGTTTTGTGGTCGAGTTGGAGGATGTTCGTAAATTGCTTTGGTCGGGACTGAGGAACTTGTAGATGACTGCAATGGATTTGGTAACAGCTTTCTCGTCGTTGTATCGGTATCGAGGTAAGTTATTACTTGCTCAGTTTATAATATTAATGAATGGTTTCCGTTTCATTCGTGTATAATTCGTATAACAATGTTTATAATCGTAATCACAGGAGATTTGGGATTATAAATCGTATTCGAGTTTTGGGAATCTAAATCATAATGTATATGATTTACTTTTATTATTGGTATACTTGTATATCGAGGATATATTGTGATAAAGACGAAGATATGAATTATCTGCAATCCGTGATACTTTGGACCGTCGAGTATTGAGGATAATGGTTCGTGATGGTTTAGACATTGAGATCGTTCTCGAAGGACTCGGGGCAAGTACTCTAATCATTTTTATCATTTGTGTCGATCATGTTGTGATACATTTGTGTATCGTTGTTGTTATGCATTTGTGCATTGTTGTTGTCGTGTATTGTGTACTGTTGTTTTGTGCAATTGTGCATTGTTGTCATATGTCCACCTCGTGTTGGTCCGACGGGATCATCGGGGGATCTATGCTAGCGTGCGCTTGATCATCGGACGGGTTTTCCACCTCGGGTTGGTCTGACGGGATCATCGGGGGATCTAGACAGTGAACGCTGGATCATCGGATTGCCATCTATGATGCACGGATTCTTCAAAATTGGGCAGTATGCAGTATCGGATACTGCATGGGTGCGGGTGCGGGTGCGATTCGCGTGGGATTCGCACGGGATTCGCCACGTGGCGAATCCGTGCAAAAAAAAAAAATTGGAATCCGTGCAAAAAAAAAAAAAAATCGGACTCGCGTATCACAGCAGGATACGCGTATCACGTGCCGAGATCTGCGAATCCATTTTTTTTTGTAATTTTTAAAAAGTAAATCAAATAAATTAAAATATAAAAAGTAAATCATTTAATAAGTAATTACTTTTACCTTTTTTTTGAGGTGGTTGTTAACTAGAACCAAAGGTACAAGGTGGTCCTCAGTCCCCATGCTGTACGATTTTAATTACTTTTACCTTTAGCAGTATTGACGGACAGCATTAGAAAGCTCCGCTGCTCAAAGCCATTTTGAATTGTTTTTTGTATGACTTGTTTTATGTATTTGAATTGATCTTATGGTGATATTTGAATTGTTGTTTTTTATATTTAACAAGTGTTATATATAATAAAATATAAAATAAACAGACGTATCCTTGCCGTATCGCACCCTAACATTTTTAAAAAACCGTATCCCCGCACCCGTATCTGCCCGCACCCGCACCGCACCCCCTCACCCGTGCAACATAGATTGCCATGTATTGTTGTTGTGCATATGTATATTATGGGTTTGCCATAAGTATACATTGTCGTTATTGTTGTGATAATATTGACGTTGTCATATGGGTATGCATTTGTAGGTCTTGTGTTAGGACCATGTCCGTATGTTGTGTTGATCTGATCTCGGATTAGACTGACGTGATTGTAATGGTATTTCGTATCTTGAGGTATGTTCCGTATTTCCTTGGTACTTGTCTTTGATGGACAATCGATTATCGTATTGGAATTGTCGACGTTATCTGATGGATTGAATTGGCCAGAGTTGGTATAATTTCCGTATCATGAGTTATGATAATGTTTTGAGAACCTTGGGTATTGTTAAGATACTGTACAGATATTTCGGTATTATCTTATTGTGTTGTTAAAGATATGAATCGTGGATTTTTGTAAAGTTACGACGGTAAGATTACATTGGTCGTATTCTTACTTAGTATTTTCATTGATATGTAATTATTGACGTGATGTGATGGTTATCATTGTTGGATATTATGGCTGACCCCGTCGTGAGCTTTCTTTTTAGGTTCTTGGATTATCAAGCTTGTAGCGGTCGTGAAGAGATGAGCTTCCCGGAAGATACTGGCTAGGACATGTATTTGTGTATTGAGTTTCTGATCAGTTGTTATATTCCGCTGCTAGAGTATTTTAATTGTTTATCTTTATCCGATGCGTGAGTATTTTTAAATGGCCTTTTGGTATCTGATAACTTAGGTTACTTTGGCAATCATTTTCTAAATCTATTATGTCGGTACGTGTAAGCGATAGCTTAACGTATGTTTTTAAACTGTTGAGTTTTGGCATTTCGGGCCTTGTGGTTTCAAATGAGATTTTACGACGGTTTTGATAAACGAGTTTTATAAAGTCTTCGAATGTTTTAAATAGATAATATCGCCGTTAGACTCTTGGACGTTTGTAAATGTTTGCGAAAATTTCCTTCAGCCTTGTGGGTTCCATCTCTGGGCCCACGGCACTGTAATATTCCTGGATGGCTCTGGGGGTGTTACACCGGGGAATCCTAGGTCTAGCTTCTCTAGCCCTGCTAGCAACACGACCTCCCATGGATAAATCCATAGCTAGCAGCCGGTGTTGAGAAGCACAAGCCTCTCTCCGGAACACCTTGCAATCCACGCACGTCCTAGCATCACGACTGCGCAAAATAAGGTAGTCAATTTGTGTGTAGTACCCCCCACTACCGAAGGTGATGAGGTGCTCAGCTCTCTTCTGAAAAACAGCGTTAGCAATTACCAACTCATGCGCAGTGACAAACTCCAACAGCGCGGAACCACCTGCATTTTTAACTCCGAAGCCGAAACCACATGAGCACTATGGTAACCATCCACCCCTTCACCAATGTGCCCATTGAAATCGCCCCCCAAAACAATAAATTGATCGTCCGGAATACTCCCGACCAACTCATCTAAACAGACCCAAAAAGCTTCCTTAACAAGCACACCCAAACCAACATGTGGGGCATACGCACAAACCACGTTAACCACCTTCTCCCCAACCACCACTCTAACGGACATAATCCTATCGTTACACCTCTTCACTTCCACGACGTTAACCGTTAGCTCCCTAGACAAAAGAATACCCGCACCATTACTTGAGTTAGCAAGTCCTGAATACCACAATTTATAACTCTTCGCCTCCCTGGACTGCGCCCCCTTCCCCCTAGTCTCCTGAATACAAGCCACATCAACCCTTCTCTTCCCCAAAACATCCACGAGCTCCAAAAGCTTGCACTTCAAGGTACCCAAATTCCAACTACCAACCCGCAAACAGCGCGACATTGACCAACACCAGACACAAACGCACTACGAAAAATAAAATGTGGTAGTGTAAAAAATAAATAAAAATATGATGAAAATGTAAAAGAAAATTTATAAGGAGGCAAACCACAGAGAAATCACAGTAAATAATAGATATATGACTGACAAAAATGAAATTAAACAGAAAAGTATAATGATACCAGCCTTCGAGACGATTTGGAAAAGAGGAAGCTTTAGAGAGGATTCCGAGTAGCTTGAAAAACCGGAAAGGGAACCTGCAAAACAGACAGCTATATGCTATATGCTATATATTGTTAGATTGAAGGTAAAAGAATGAATACAGCGTTGAATTATTATTTTTCCGGCGGTATGCTGACCAGAAAATGGCCAACAGCGGCGTTAAAGGAGTTAGGAGTCGCGGTTCACAGGTTCGCAGGGAGGGTGCTTACCGTCGACCCTAATCCAAGTTTAAGGAAAAGAAATTTACTCGGTGAGACAAGCAGTAAGCAGTAATTAATTAGATCGACAACTAAACAGGGGGTGCCGCTGCCTTAATAGTGATCGACGGCAGTGACAGTGAAATCTGGCTTTAGAAAAACCAGAAACAAAATACAGTAAATATGACTGATGCAGACCCCCATATCTCTCACTACTGGTGCAATAAACGCGAACCAAAAGACGGAACATGAAGTAAATCTCGAAACAAGAACAGAAGAAACAACACAGATCGAATGACAAGGACGGCGCAAAAAACGCGAACAACCTGCACAACAAGAACAAAAACGAGTCTGCACAACAAGAACAACACAGCTGACTAGGGCCAGCGCCCCAAAAAAACGAGTCGCAAAAAAGAACTGAAGAGGAACGCCCAAACAGATTGGATGACATGGACGGCGCAACAAACGCGAAGCAAAAACAAACGGTGGCGCCCTAAACCAGCAGCAACGAACGGAAAATCAGCAGCAACCCGGAAACAATCGCGGGAATAATCGCGAAAAACAGACCACCATAGAACTCCGCCAACAAATCGCACAGCTCAAATCGTAGCCGAAAAATTGACAATAAATATTGTTAGGAAGATGATGCAAATCTGAATCACAATCGTAAGCTGTTTGATTTGTGGCGTATGTAATAATTCAGTAGCTTCAAGCGGAATACTGGTGAAAATTAGTATAAAACCCGTTCCTCCTTAAAATTTAAGTGAATATCATATTACCCTCGTATGTTCTCAATTTCTATCATTTTACGCCGTTATACTGTTATATTATCATTTTATCCTCATATTCTAAGCATGACCTAATTATCCATATCATAATTTTTTTTAACTTAAAGCTACTTATGTTAATATTCTCTTACTAACACCACGCTAATAAATTATAAAAAAATAATTGAATATTCTACTTTGCCTTTCTTTATATTTTTATTATAAATTATTAGCTCAACAAATCTTAGTGAAGTCCAACTTCATTAGAATTGCATAAATATAATTCTTCCGAAATTAAATCTGCAAACCTAACTCCAAAACATTCAAATTGTTGCATCACAAGTCCATATACCCATAAGCATGTAAGAAATAATTGAGCAGGAACTTATATGTCAGTCAAGAGTCGTCACGTCATTCTTTTTGGGTACATGAAAATGTCTTGTTAAGATAGAGGGAAAATTACATAAAATATTCCAACATTTGGCACATGGGCCAATTACCCCTAAATCTTTTAATTATGAAATTGTTTCCCAATATTTCAGTAACTATGCGAGTTGCTCTAAAAATTGATGTTGGTTAAAAATTTAACGGTGGGTTGTGAGAATATTTCAGTTTTTGGTCCTCCGACTTTTTTTTCTTCATAATTTTAGTCCCAAGATTTTTGAATGCCCATATTTTTAGTTCTCCATGTTATTCTTTTGCAATTTTTTGATCCCAAAATCTTCCAAATCTATAGTTTGGTCCCAAAGTTTTCCATAACATCGGTAGCATCTTATGTGGCACCAAAATTTATCCTTTTTGCAACTTCAAGAATGTAAATTCAAAGCACAATAGTCAAAGGAGATCCCTCAGTCTAACTAAGCCCCAAGGCCTACTACTGCACTTTCTGCAATTTGAATGATTAAAATTGACCATGGTTAAATTAAATGATAAATTTTTAACCCTTTAAAAATAACTATAATTCACGTACTAAAATGTTATTATCCCCAAAATAAAAACGATAAGTGTTCTCTTGCAATTAATGTCTTCATCAAACAATTTCAAAGCCCATGTTATTTTAATAAGTATAAGCTGAATTAAGCCATGGACTCAGGTATGGTTTTGAGCTTTTTCGAATCATATGCTTTTGCATATATCACTCATTACTTTCTTTGAAGACTATCTTTGAAGTCTTGTGGAAACAACCTCCTCTCTAGTAAAAGTAGGGGTATGGTGCATGCATCTGTCCTCCCACATACCCTCTGCGGGATATACTGAATATGTTTGGTTTGATTTTGGTTTTTTGAGTTGAGCTAATTAATATACCCCATTAGTGCCCCCACATTATTTGAGAAAAATAGCATCCTATCCATCAATAATTTTGGGGACGAAAATTGCAAAAGAAAAACATAGAGAACTAAAATTATGGATATTCAATAGTTGTGAGATTAAAATTATGAAGAAAAAAAAAGATGGAAATAAAAAACTGAATTTTTTCTACATCCTGCCGTTAAGTTAGACGCGTAAATATATATTGTTCGTTTAAATTGCTTATTAATATGTATAATTAATTATTTGACGAGCCTAAATAGATCCAATTCTTGACGGTCGATTTTAGTAAATCAAAACCCACCGCTTCCGCTGCGTTTTATTTCCATCAGCGAACTGGTCGGGCCGTTGGATCAAAGGTCGGGTCAGATGCCTGCTGCTGGTTCTGGGCGCGAGCGGGCCGAACTAGCTGGATGGGTTCTAGTTTGGGTCTGGCTTAAGTCTTTGAACCAGGCAGGCACAGAGTCAACAGGCGATTTGGCTTGGCCGGATCTTGGGACTGCAACGGGTTGAGACGACGCGGGTTGAACGGCGGAATAGGTCCATCGTTGTCATGTGAAGGAGAAGGGCGGCTTGTCATGTGGACGTGGCGGACTGTGGAGGGGCGACTTGCCGCGTGAGTTGATGTGGTTGTACGGATCTGGAAGGGATTGTTATGCGTCCTGAATTAGAGATGACGAATTGGAGGTCCGATTTGGGTTGAGCAGAGGCGAATCGCACGAATCTAATGCGACTAGGGTTCCTGCCGTACCAGTGGTGGTGGCGATGGTGATGGACCTGCAACTTCAATCGGTGGCTGACTTTAGATGGTAGCTGCAGCTGGACGGTGGGAAATAGGGTTATTATTGGGCGGTGACGCGGTGGGATTGGTGAAGAAGGTGATTTTTTCTATTGTTTTAATTGGACGATTTTTCTTAAAGAGGGGAGAAATTTCTTGTCTAGAGAGATATTGCGCGCTGATAACTTGTTAGAAGCAAAATAAATTAAGCAAGAAATATGACAAAAGATGTGTGTATTATTTACATTAATGATATATATTGGTTATAGTACATTAAGCTTAATCCTAGTCTAACTAGGAAAGCCTCTAATGTATGGTTGTAATTTTAAAAATGCACATTAGGATGGATTTATTAAGTACTTATATTACTATAAAATTTTAATATATTGATTGCAATTCATGGTCAAAGTTAAGAAATTTTGACGGAAAAAGTAAAAAATGAGACATTTTTGCGGACGGATGTAGTATTCCTTCCAAAATACTTGATATTTTTGTCAATATATCAATAGTGTTTTCCTCTGAAGTTATTTTTGTATGTTTATTTTTATTCTTTGTCGACTTTATGTAGCAATGCTAATATTTATTGAATATTCTTTTTGACCGATTTTCTCTCTCTTTTTTTTGGCAAAACTTATATTTCTCTATTTTTTTAATTAAAAAATCTATAGTATAAAAATGTGGAAAAATATATGAACTCAACGGTTGAAGTAAATGTGAGTTTAATCGAAAATCAAATCTGGCGTATTCAACTCAAACCAACATTTAAGGTTTGGGCCTTAGGAAAGACCTCGTGGACGTTTCATTTTCAAGCCCAAATATTGTATCAATGACCTAACCCTCCTCGCCTGTGTTTTATATATTTCTCCCTCACCACGTGACCCCCAACATCGTCTCCTCCTCAATCTCTCTCCAACGGCAACTTCCTCTGCATGGTATAACACTTGTTCCAGATAGGCTTGCTGATTCGAATAGGTCAGCTTTGATGTTCTTTTTTTTTTTTAGTTTTTGTTTTACTTTTGCTTACATTTCCTCATGCCCATCGGGTCTTATCATGTCAAAATCCAGTATTTCTCAAGAAATCCAGTCTTTCTATTCAACGATTTTTTTTTGGGTCATTTATTGAGTTCCTTGCTATATAATCATGTGCTCTTCAATGATTTTAAATTCCAGTCTTTACGTGTCATTTTTGTTAGTAGTTTCATGTCAAAATCCAGTATTTCATGTCAAGAACCGATTTTTACTCTTGCAAATGCTTGTTTGTTTGCTTAGAGGAATTTAATCTGAAGTTGGAAAATTTTGAAAATTTTCATGTCAAGAACCGATTTAAAAATTGACAATTGTGATGGATGGTACAATTAATCCGTTCTGCTGCAGCTGAATATATTATTGGGTCGGTGCTTGATTTGCCCTGTTGAAATGTTGATGGAAAAATCTCAGATCAAGAATGCCCTGTTGAATACCACAACTCTTGGATCCTCTGTTCGTGAAGCCAGTCACACTGACGCACAGGTAGCTGTCAAGATTTGTCCGAGAAAAGAATGTCTGGAACTTGTTGGATTCATGCTTGCCAATGTGACCAATACTACTCATCTGGATAGACCGGCACCTCTGGAGCTGGAAACCCTGGAAACACTAGGCTGCATGTGTACTGAGGGGATACATAATGAAGATTATGAAGAAGTAAATGCTGTTCTTACAAGAGCACTTATTGATCAAGGTAAATTAGAACAGAATGCCCTCTCGAACATTCCAGAAGCAACTCATCATCAGATATTTGCCAAGCTTCTCCCTGCTCTAGTGTCTATGTTGGAGCATTTGTTTGGACCGTCAGAATTAGATATGGAGAAGCAAGGGAACCTGGAAGCGACCGCCTCTCTTTGTGGCATGATTCAGGTTATTATTCAGAAACTAAGCAGTTCAGCTGACGACGAGAGTAAGCAGGTGATACTTCAGCTTGCCAACCAAATCATGGTGCTTTTTGTTGACGTGTTTGCTTGTCGTAGATTAACTCGTGTTCACAATGAAGTTATGCTCGCTATTGCTGGTGCCTTGGCCTATGCAACTGGGCCAGAGTTCGCAAAGTATAGGCCTGGGGTAGCATTAATTCAACAGTCTTATAGTATTTCTGAGATCCAACAGAGAAAGCATCCAATATACCGCGCCCGAGCTGGTTCGTATATTCTACCATCTGATCGTCATCACTACCGTCCATCTGGGCACAAGCTTCCAAAGCGCATTTCATCAATGGCAGTGCATGATTGACATATTTTTTGAAATCATTGCGAGAGCTATGGTTCCAAAGCATGAGAATATCAACGGTTTCACGGACCCGTGCAGCTCGCCAATGGAAAGACCCTCGAGTAGGATCATCATGATTCTTCCCGTTCAAGGGACCCGTGCAGCTCGCCAACGGTTTCATGTCATGATGCTCCTGGTCAAGGGTCTTTCCGTTGGCGAGCTGCACGGGTCCATGAAACCGTTGATATTCTCCTGCTTTGGAACCATAGCTCTCGCAATTAGGGATGATTTCAAAAAATATGTCAATCATGCACTGCCATTGATGGAATGCGCTTTAGAAGCTTGTGCCCAGATGGACGGTAGTGATGACGATCAGATGGTAGAATATACGAACTAGCTCGGGCGCGGTATATTGGAGGCTTTATCTGCTGGATCTCAGAATTACTATAAGGCTGTTGAATTAATGCTACCCCAGGCCTTCCCCAATCTCCTACGCTTCTTGTAATCCAATGTGCGAAAAATGACACCAACAACCCCAATCGAGGCGACACAAACCTGATATTCCTCCAAGTTCTGCAAACCCATCTCTAGATACTTGTACAAATCTGGCATATACTTTGCGAACTCTGGCCCAGTTGCATAAGCCAAGGCACCAGCAATAGCGAGCATAACTTCTTTGTGAACACGAGTTGATATACGGCAAGCAAACACCTCAACAAAAAGCACCATGATTTGGTTGGCAAGCTGAAGTATCACCTGCTTACTCTTGTCGTCAGCGGAAGTGCTTAGTTTCTGAATAATAACCTGAAGCACGCCACAAAGAGAGGCGGTCGCTTCCAGGTTCCCTTGCTTCTCCATATCTAATTCCGACGGTCCAAACAAATGCTCCAACATAGACATTAGAGCAGGGAGAATGTAAAGACAATTTATAAGGCGGTAAACCACAGAGAAATCACAGCAAATAATAGATATATGACTGATAAAAGTGAAATTAAACAGAAAAGTATAATGATAGCAGCCTTCGAGACGATTTGGAAAAGAGGAAGCTTTGTAGAGGATTCCGAGCAGCTTGAAAAACTTGCAACAGAACCTGCAAAACAGACAGCTATATGCTATATGATATACTATTGTTAGATTGAAGGGGAAAGAATGAATGCAGCGTTGAATTATTATTTTTCCAGCGGTACACCGGCCAGAAAATGGCCAACAGTGGTGCTAAAGTAGTTAGGGGTCGCGGTTCACAGGTTCGCAGAGAGAGTGCTTACCGTCGACCCTAATCCAAGTTTAAGGAAAAGAAATTTATTCGGTGAGACAAGCAGTAAGCAGTAATTAATTAGATCGACAACTAAACAGGGGGTGCCGCTGCCTTAATAGTGATCGACGGCAGTGACAGTGAAATATGGCTTTAGGAAAACCAAAAACAAAATATAGTAAAATTGACTGATGCAGACCCCCAGATCTCTTACTACTGGTGCAATAAACGCGAACCAAAAGACGGAACAGGAAGCAAATCGCGAAACAAGAACAGAAGAAACAACACAGATCGGATGACAAGGACGGCGCAATAAACGCGAACAACTTGCACAACAAGAACAAAAATGAGTGTGCACAACAAGAACAACACAGCTGACTAGGGCCGGTGCCCCAAGAAAACGAGTCGCAAAAACGAACTGAAGAGGAACGCCCAAACAGATCGGATGACAGGGACGGCGCAACAAACACGAAGCCAAAAACAAACGGTGGCGCCCTAAACCAGCAGCAACGAAAGGAAAATCAGCAGCAAAGCGGACACAATCGCGGGAATAATCGCGAAAAACGGACCACCGTAGAACTCCGCCAACAAATCGCACAGCTCAAATCGTAGCCAAAAAATCGACAATAAATATTGTTAGGAAGATGATGCAAATCCGAATCACAATCGTAAGCTGTTTGATTTGTGGCGTATGTAATAATTCAGTAGCTTTAAGCGGAATACTGGTGAAAATTAGTATAAAACCCGTTCTCTCCTTAAAATTTAAGTGAATATCATATCACCCTCGTATGTTCTCAATTTCTATCATTTTACACCTTTATACTATTATGTTATCATTTTATCCTCATATTCTAAGCATGACCTAATTATCCATATCATAATTTTTTTAACTTAAACGGCTTTACGACACACACACACACACACATGCTACTAATGTTAATATTCTCTTACTAACACCACGCAAATAAATTAAAAAAATAATTGAATATTCTACTTCGCCTTTCTTTATGTTTTTATTATAAATTATTAGCTCAACAAATCTCAGTGAAGTCCAGCTTCATTAGAATTGCATTAATATAATTCTTCCCAAATTAAATCTGCAAACCTAACTCCAAAACATTCAAATTGTTGCATCATAAGTCCATATACCCATAAGCATGTAAGAAATAATTGAGCAGGAACTTATATGTTAGTCAAGAGTCGTCACGTCATTCTTTTTGGGTACATGAAAATGTCTTGTTAAGATAGAGGAAAAATTACATAAAATATTCCAACATTTGGCAGTTGGGCGAATTACCCCTAAATCTTTTAATTATGAAATTGTTTCCCAATATTTCAGTAACTATGCGAGTTGCCCTAAAATTGATGTTAGTTAAAAATTTAACGGTGGGCTGTGAGAATATTTCAGTTTTTGGTCCCCCGATATTTTTTCTTCATAATTTTAGTCCCAAGATTTTTGAATGTCCATATTTCTAGTTCTCCATGTTATTCTTTTGCAATTTTTTTATCCCAAAATCTTCCAATCTATAGTTTGGTCCCAAAGTTTTCCATAAGAGCGGTAGCATCTTATGTGTCACCAAAATTTATCTTTTTTGCAACTTCAAGAATGTAAATTCAAAGCACAACAGTCAAAGGAGATCCCCCAGTCTAACTAAGCCCCAAGGACTACTACTGCACTTTCTGCAATTTGAATGATTAAAATTGACCATGGTTAAATTAAATGATAAATTTTTAACCCTTTAAAAATAACTATATTTCACGTACTAAAATGTTATTATCCCCAAAATAAAAATGATAAGTGTTCTCTTGCAATTAATGTCTTCATCAAACCATTTCAAAGCCCATGTTATTTTAATAAGTACTAGCTGAATTAAGCCATAGACTCAGATATGGTTTTGAGCTTTTTGGAATCACATGCTTTTGTATATATCACCCATTACTTTGCTGAGCACTAAGCTGGGGGTCTTCACGAAAACAACCTCCCTACCGTAAAAAGTAGGGGCATGGTCTGCGTACATCTTATCCTCCCCAGAGCCTGCTCTATGCGGGATATACTGGGTATGTTTGGTTTGGTTTTGGTTTTTTGAGTTGAGCTAATTAATACCCCATTAGTGCCCCCACATTATTTGAGAAAAATAGCATCCTATGTAATACCCGCAATTTCGGACTTCGGTAATTTTCTTTTTTTCGGCGGGAGTCCGTGTTGACGACTCGCTCGTGACCGTTTCGTTATTCTGAGAATAATTAATTCTGCACTTTTGGACGTCCGAGTTCGTTTCGGTATCGTTTTGTTGAGTTCTGTGTTCTTTAGCGGCTTTTCCGTACTTGAGTTCGATTCTTGCGAATCTCGTCCGAAACTGTTGTTTCTAGTTTCTCGTAAGTTCATTTAATGTTATTATTCATGTTGCGAGCTTCATCTTGGTGTTTCAATCGTGTATCGTGTATTTCGGACGTTTTGGGCCATTTTCGTAATTTCCCAAAGTTTGGGGTAACTACTTTCCGTTGTCGAATTTTGAGCCTTCGGGTGGTCGGAATCGTGTGTTCTCTTAGTGCTCGAATTCGTCTTTGCGAGTACTTCGTAACCGTATCTTCGATTCGTATTCAGGTTCGGGTTTCGGGGTCGTCCGGGCCGTCGGAGTTGGTCCCGGCCGAGTCATGGCCGGCGATCTGCAGCCGGAGACCGGCCGAGTTCTGGTAGTAGTGCTCGGAAGTTACGGCCGTAAGGCCGGGTACGTACGTAAGGCCCTGGCCGGTAACGTACGTAACGGGCCGGTAGATTTGGGGCAGTTGGTTCGACCATGGCCGGTTACGACCGTAAGCCATGGCCGATGACGTACGTTATGTGGCCGGCAGTCAGCCTATTTAAGGCCAGCAAATGTTTTTTTCACCATTTTTCTCACTTCGTGCTTCCTCTTCCGCGGCTGGAGACTTCTTGGGCGTGGAGACATGTTGTCATACAACAAATCCATGAAGTCTTGGAGTTCATATCATCAATCATCCAATCCTATAACATCCCTTGATCGAGCGAATCAGGTCAGATTTTCTAGAAATCTAGTTTTGGGGAATTTGGGTGTTTAGGTTGATTTCGTCCGTTTAATCCGATTTAACTTAGGATTGTGATGGATTGATGATTGTTTAGATGTATTATACCATTTCTCTTGTTATTCCATGGTTGGATCGTATCGATTCGTTGTTTTGGTTGAGTTCTTGATCGACGCCTTGAAGGTGTCCGGTAGAATGTCATAGAGGAGTTTTCGGACGTTCTACGATTATTCTTCCTCGTATGATCGTTGATTTATTAATTATATCACTACAAAAAAAACAGTTTTTACCGACGCCATTTACCGACGCCAGCACCGCCGTTGTTAAACTTATAATTTACCGACGCCATTTACCGACGCCCGTACCGCCGTTGTTAAACTTATAATTTACCGACGCCATTTACCGACGCCCGTACCGCCGTTGTTAAACTTATAATTTACCGACGCCATTTACCGACGCCCGATTTACCGACGCCATTGCCGACGACCGGTTCGCAGACTTATTTTTTTTTACAATTAACGACGCCGTTTACCGACGCCATTACCGACACCATTTTGGCATTGGTAATTTTTTTTTTTTTTTTAAATTTACCGACGCCGTTTACGCCATTACCGACGCCATTTCGGCGTCGGTAATTTTTCAACACAATCCCACATCGAAAAAACATCAATGTTTTTGGTGGTTTATAAACCAAAATCCTTCTCAACCATTTGAAATTGAATGGAGCCCGAACCGATCCGCCAGGACCATTTGACCCGCCGGACCCAGACTGGACTGGCCGAGCCCTCACTTTGAGCCGGACCTAACACTTTGAGCCCTTTGAGTCGACTGACTTTTTAATTTTTTTAATTTAACGACGCCAAAAATGGCGTCGGTAAATGGCGGCGTCGGAAAATGGCGTCGGTAAAAAATTACCGTCGAGCGTTTTTCCAACGGCGGGTTGTCGTCGGTAATGGCGTCGGTAATTTTTTTACCAACGCCATTTTCTGTTTTACCAACGCCATTTTGGCGTCGGTAAAAACTATTTTTTTGTAGTGTATGATGTTAGGGTCGAGTTTCTTGCGAAGAAACCGTGTTGAACCCTTCCGTTCGTTGTCGTCTTCCTTTTCGATAGCATCGGGCGTTCCGAAGCTTCCCGGTTGAGCCGTGTCTGTTCGTGGTTCCGTGCTCGTGGTATCGAGGCAAGTATCTTGCCCATACGTTTCATGTTTCGTTGGCATAATTTTTTATAAATGATTTTATGTAAAATCCATTGTTTAATGAACGTAAAAAGGGATCGGTATGTTCTCGATAAATGTTGTCTTTCAACGATAATTCGTATACTTCGTGAATATGTGTTCTCGGAATATGTGTGATGGTATTGTATGTTGAAAAATAATATGATCACTTTGAGTGAGTTTGATAGACCGTAATCCTTTGCTGGGGATTACGTATTGTTATTGTGTACTTGTTCGGTAAGAACGTAATGTGTGTGATATTAGTTGTTACTCCTTGAAAGGAGGTTGTGATGCTTAATGTTGTTTGGCTTGATAAGTGATTATTGTTGTGTGCTTGATGTATGTGATGTGCCTCCGGGTAGGATTGTTGAATCTCCGGGATCCATACTTGCTAGTATGGGTCGGGCGTGCCCGTAGGGTTATCCAATCCGGGTATGTCTTGCGGGGACTCCGAGGTTCGTGGCTTGTTAGCCCGATGCCGAGATAACTTGTGGGGTTATCATCGGGTATGTCTTGCGGGGACTCCGAGGTTCGTGGCATGTTAGCGCGATCCCGGGAAAACTTATGGGTGTGATTTTGTTATGAATGTATCTGTGCTTGTGGTCACGTGACTGTTGTTATGGTGACATGTGATTTGGTATGGCTTCCTATTGGTTTATTCACTCGGGTATGTTCTGCGGGAGCATCTGAGGTTCGTGGCTTGTTAGCACGGGAAGCGAATAATCCTTAGGAATATGTGTTTGATGATTTGGGTCGTGGACCATGTGGGTTATGATTTGGGTCGTAAACCCTGTGGTTTATGATTTGGGTCGTGGACCATGTGATTTATGATTTGGGTCGTGGACCCTATGTTTCGTGATTTGGGTCTTGGACACCGTGTTTTGTGAATTGGATTGTGAACCCGTGTTTTATTATCGGAATTGTATTTTGGGAAAGATGATTTTTGGGCCGCGTCCCCAAGCGTTTTCGAAAGACTTGAGAATTCTTTAATCCCAAATGTTTTTACAAACTCCCGAGATCGTAAAATATTTTGTAAGATGTATATTGGGTTATTCCCACCTTTCTCATTTTGAACAGTTTGATCAAGTGATTTACCTCGGGAAGTATGTTTATGAATTCTAAGTCCTTAGAGTATGATATGTATGGCTTATCTTCGTATATTATACTTGCACTAGCAAAACAGTGGAGTTTTGCTAACCCCCGAGTATTCGGGGGTGGATGTCTGTTTTTGCATTCAGGTTTTGGGAGCGTAACACAGGGTCGGCGCGAAGGATGATGAAAGATGATCGATACTAATCACATGAGGAACCGTACGTGGTTGTATTGGTTCAGTTGTATTTTATTTCTGCTGTAGTATATTTTTCCCCATTGTACGGGAGCATTTTGTATTCGACCCCTGCGTGGGCATGTAATGTTGTTTGAGTTGTATGTATTTATTGAAAGACCAAATCGGTCTACTGAGTCATTTTAGCCTTAAAGGCATTGTTGAGATGTTCGATGTTGTTACCAGCCTGGTAGATCCTTGAGGAAAGGTTCTACGGCGTGTAATATCCCTAAGCGGATTGGGGGTGTTACAGAAATGGTATCAGAGCTTAGGTTGTGGAAACCTAGGCTGTCGGGTCAAGTCGTGTTGTTTGAGTCTTGTTTCGTCGGATTTTATTTGACTGAGTCGTGTCGCGACGCGTTGTCTGAGTTCGTTGGCCGTGATTAGTATCGTGGGGCGACCATCATCTTCGTGCTACCTGTGGTTGTAAGTCTCCCTTCTTTGTGTTTGTGCCTCGTCTGATGCGAGTTACAGGTATGATTATGAGTTAATTGACGGAATCCTCTTATGGATTTTGATTTCGTGATATGTGGTTATTTGACTCTCATATTTCGTTCATATGAGGAGTAGTGTTGCTGGATTGTGCATGTTGGACTGTATTTCTTTTATCCGCTGCGTGAGTTCTTTTGTAATGGCTTTCGGTATTTTACCGACTGAGTTTTATTTCGAAAACCGATTCCCTTAACCGAGTTTTTGGCATTATGGCCTTGATCATTTTGGCGAAATTCTTATGACGGTATTTAGTATTTTGTGAATGGCTTTTGTGAGTTTTCGAAATATTACCGTCATCGGCCTTTTTGGTGTTTTTTTTTGTAAATGGTTTTTAGCCTGGTGGGTTCCGGCGCGGGACCCACGGCGCTATAATGTTCCGTGTAATTACCTGAAATTTTTGGGCATTCTAGCCCATTGAATTATCTTTGAAAACCTTGAGTATCTTAGAAAATAAATTTCGAGACGTACTTTTAAAATGAATTATTTTCTCATGGTACATCCAAGGTGCCACAATATGTTTCAAAATTCTTCTACCTCGAGGACCAAAATGTTTTGAGATATTTTCAATGTTTTAGAAATATTTTTACTTAGACCCGAGGGTCGAATATTTTGAAAGTTTTTCACTAAGAGAAAGTGTCCTCATTTTTATCAAATGCGAAATGGTTCTCCAAAGTCTCGATAACGATGTTTCACATTTGTACTTTTTTTTAAATTATTTTCAAAAGGAGGTTTTCGTTTTTAAAACCTATCCATTCCCGTTTGAGGGCTGGGTATGTATGTATGATGTTCGCGTTGTCGTTATGATGTTTTCTCCCGAGTATGATCGAATTGGTGACATGAAGATCGAGGCGTTGCCACGCATTTGTTGTACCCTCTGTGAGAGGTGCGAACTGGTGTTTACTGTTTATCGCCTCGTGGTGATTTGCGTATTGTCACACGAGTGTGAGTTGTTAAAGCTTGAATTTTTGTGCGTTTATGCATATGGGTGATTGTTTCATGATGTTTGTGATTATGTGTTGGCTATCGTTCGGGTCGTTGTAATCGTCGAACGATGCCATTGCTGTTGTGATTTTTGTATGCGTTGATATGTTATGCTGAGTTGGCATCTCCGGTATGTTGTTTTGCGGTGTTATGTTCCATTGTATCTAGCATCTGTATTTTCGGTATGCCGAGCCGAGGCATTTCAACCGTGATGTGCCGGGGGAATGTACGTGTAATTTGTCCTTCCTCGCCTGTGACGCGTTTCAAGTGCGGACTCGAGGGACATCATGTTCGGTTTTTTGAGTTGATTACCGAGCCTTCCGAGGCATGGACTTGAGCATTGATAGCAGGACCGGCTCCGAGGAGTCCCTGAGGGGCGTGGTCTATCAGTTGTATGTTATGTTATTTCCTTACCTTGTTGTTTCGAACTTCGGAAATTAAGTTCTTTTATTCGAAGTGGATCGGATTTTGAACTTATGTATTTTCGACTCCGTCGAGTCGTTTATGTTCGTTGACATTTTCTGAGCTTGTACTGCCCCTTGCTTTTGTTGCTCGAACGAGTGTGGTATTGTTTCGGAATAACTCATTTGTCGTTGTGACTTTTCAATTGTTATTCCCTTTCCTGTGGATCTTATGTGAGTGCACATCTTGTTGTTTTCACCGGATCATATATTGTCCTGAGTCGAGATGTGAACCTTGGAGTTGTTGTTTGAATTTTATTGTTCTTCATGATTCGAACATGATTGTTCGATTTTTGTTGTCTCGATCGTTGTGGTTCGATCGTTTGATTGTTCGGTTTTTGTTGATCTCGCTTCGTGATTGTTGAACGTTCAGACTCCTTCGTAATTCCCTTAAGTTCGGGAAATTAGTCTCGTTTTCGATCTTCCAACCCTTGGGCGGTGGAATTCCGTATTTGTTCAATGATTGGCTCGCGTGTTGATTGATGTACCGTTAGGTTGGTCAATCGTGTTGTTTTTCGTTCGTTGTGTTTTGCGATTGTTCGGATAATCGACTTGATTGTATTATCTGTTTGATGACGCTTGTCACTTGTTGATTTTATTATGTCTCTACCGGTGGCATTGTGTTGGTCGTCGTGAAGCGTGTTTTCACGCCGTATATTCCTTTGCGTTGCTTGTAACGTTTCGCCGATGGGCGTAAGTTATGCATTTCTTGTGTATCTCGTTGAGTTTTCCTGGCGGGATATTGTTTCACCCTACTTGTTTTAAGTTTCGGGACGAAACTTCTTTTAAGGAGGGTAGAATGTAATACCCGCAATTTCGGACTTCGGTAATTTTCTTTTTTTCGGCGGGAGTCCGTGTTAACGACTCACTCGTGACCGTTTCGTTATTCTTAGAATAATTAATTCTGCACTTTTGGACGTCCGAGTTCGTTCCGGTATCATTTTGTTGAGTTCTTTGTTCTTAAGCGGCTTTTCCGTACTTGAGTTCGATTCTTGTGAATCTCGTCCGAAACTGTTGTTTCGAGTTTCTCGTAAGTTTATTTAATGTTATTATTCATGTTGCGAGCTTCGGCTTGGTGTTTCGATCGTGTATCGTGTATTTCGGACGTTTTGGGCCATTTTCGTAATTTCCCAAAGTTTGGGGTAACTATTTTCCATTGTCGAATTTCGAGCCTTCGGGTGGTCGGAATCGTGTGTTCTCTTAGTGCTCGAATTCGTCTTTGCGAGTACTTTGTAACCGTATCTTCGATTCATATTCAGGTTCGGGTTTCGGGGTCGTTCGGACTGTCAGAGTTGGTCCCGGCCGAGTCATGGTCGGGCGATGCAGGCCCGAGCTGCCTTGGCGATTCTGGCCCGGTAGTGCTCAGCGATGTGGCCGTAAGGCCGGGTACGTACGTAAGGACCTGGCCGGCAATGTACGTAATGGGCCGGTAGATTTGGGGCAGTTGGTTCGGCCATGGCCGGTTACGGCCGTAAGCCATGGCCGATTACGTATGTTATGTGGACAGCAGTCAGCCTATTTAAGGCCAGCAGATGTTTTTTTCACCATTTTTCTCACTTCGTTCTTCCTCTTCCGCGGCTGGAGACTTCTTGGGCGTGGAGACATGTTGTCATACAACACATCCATGAAGTCTTGGAGTTCATATCATCAATCATCCATCCTATAACATCCCTTGATCGAGCGAATCAGGTCAGATTTTCTAGAAATCTAGTTTTGGGGAATTTGGGTGTTTTGGTTGATTTCGTCTGTTTAATCCGATTTAAATTAGGATTGTGATGGTGATGATTGTTTAGATGTATTATATCATTTCTCTTGTTATTCCATGGTTGGATCGTATCGATTCGTTGTTTTGGTCGAGTTCTTGATCGACGCCTTGAAGGTGTCCGGTAGAATGTCATAGAGGGGTTTTCGGACATTCTACGATTATTCTTCCTCGTATGATCGTTGATTTATTAATTATATGATGTTAGGGTCGAGTTTCTTGCGAAGAAACCGTGTTGAACCCTTCCGTTCGTTGTCGTCTTCCTTTTCGATAGCATCAGGCGTTCCGAAGCTTCCCGGTTGAGCCGTGTCCGTTCGTGGTTCCGTGCTCGTGGTATCGAGGCAAATATCTTGCCCATACGTTTCATGTTTCATTGGCATGATTTTTGATAAATGATTTTATGTAAAATCCAATGTTTAATGAACGTAAAAAGGGATCGGTATGTTCTCGATAAATGTTGTCTTTCAACGATAATTCATATACTTCGTGAATATGTGTTCTCGGAATATGTGTGTTGGTTTTGTATGTTGAAAGATAATATGATCACTTCGAGTGAGTTTGATAGACCGTAATCCTTTGCCGGGGATTACGTATTGTTATTGTGTACTTGTTCGGTAAGAACGTAATGTGTGTGATATTAGTTGTTACTCCTTGAAAGGAGGTTGTGATGCTTAATGTTGTTTGGCTTGATAAGTGATTATTGTTGTGTGCTTGATGTATGTGATATGCCTCCGGGTAGGATTGTTGAATCTCCGGGATCCATACTTGCTAGTATGGGTCGGGCGTGCCCGTAGGGTTATCCAATCCGGGTATGTCTTGCGGGGACTCCGAGGTTCGTGGCTTGTTAGCCCGATGCCGAGATAACTTGTGGGGTTATCATCGGGTATGTCTTGCGGGGACTCCGAGGTTCGTGGCTTGTTAGCGCTATGCCGGGATAACTTACGGTTGTGATTTGATTATGAATGTATCTGTGCTTGTGGTCACGTGACTGTTGTTATGGTGACATGTGATTTGGTATGGCTTCCTATTGGGTTATTCACTCGGGTATGTTCTGCGGGAGCATCTGAGGTTCGTGGCTTGTTAGCAACGGGACGCGAATAATCCTTAGGAATATGTGTTTGATGATTTGGGTCGTGGACCTTGTGGTTTATGATTTGGGTCGTGGACCCTGTGGTTTATGATCTGGGTCGTGGACCCTGTGATTTATGATTTGGGTCATGGACCTTATGTTTCGTGATTTGGGTCTTGGACCCGTGTTTTGTGAATTGGATTGTGAACCCGTGTTTTATTATCGGAATTGTATTTGGGGAAAGATGATTTTTGGGCCGCGTCCCCAAGCGTTTTCGAAAGACTTGAGAATTCTTTAATCCCAAATGTTTTTACAAACTCCCGAGATCGTAAAATGTTTTGTAAGATGTATATTGGGTTATTCCCACCTTTCTCATTTTGAACAGTTTGATCAAGTGATTTACCTCAAGAAGTATGTTTATGAATTCTAAGTCCTTAGAGTATGATATGTATGGCTTGTCTTCGTATTTTATACTTGCACTAGCAAAACAGTGGAGTTTTGCTAACCCCCGAGTATTCGGGGGCTGGATGTCTAGTTTTTGCATTCAGGTTTTGGGAGCATAGCACAACGTCCGCGCGAAGGATGATGAAAGATGATCGATACTAATCACATGAGGAACCGTACGTTGTTGTATTGGTTCAGTTGTATTTTATTTCCGCTGCAGTATATTTTTCCCCGTTGTACGGGAGCATTTTGTATTCGACCCCTGCGTGGACATGTAATGTTGTTTGAGTTGTATGTATTTATTGAAAGACCAAATCGGTCTACTGAGTTATTTTAACCTTAAAGGTATTGTTGCGATGTTCGATGTTGTTACCAGCCTGGTAGATCCTTGAGGAAAGAATTGAGGGTGTTACATCCTATCCATCAATAATTTTGGGAACGAAAATTGCAAAAGAAAAACATAGAGAACTAAAATTATGGATATTCAATAGTTGTGATATTAAAATTATGAAGGAAAAAAAAAAGATGGAGACCAAAAACTGAATTTTTTCTATATCCTGTCATTAAGTTAGATGCGTAAATATATATTGTTCGTTTAAATTGCTTATTAATATGTGTAATTAATTATTTGACGAGCCTAAATAGATTCGATTCTTGACGGTCGATTTTAGTAAATCAAAACCCACCGCTTCCGCTGCGTTTTATTTCCATCAGCGAACTGGTCGGGCCGTTGGATCAAAGGTCGGGTTAGATGCCTGCTGCTGGTTCTGGGCGCAAGCGGGCCGAACTAGCTGGCTAGGTTCTAGTTTGGGTCTGGCTTAAGTCTTTGAACCAGGCAGGCAGAGTGTCAACAGGCGATTTGGCTTGGACGGATCTTGGGACTGCAACGGGTTGAGGCGACGCGGGTTGAACGGTGGAATAGGTCCATCGTTGTCATGTGAAGGAGAAGGGCGGCTTGTCCTGTGGACGTGGCGGACTGTGGAGGGGCGACTTGCCGCGTGAGTTGATGTGGTTGTACGGATCTGGAAGGGATTGTTATGCGGCCTGAATTAGAGATGACGAATTGGAGGTCCGATTTGGGTTGAGCAGAGGCGAATCGCGCGAATCTAATGCGACTAGGGTTCCTGCCGTACCAGTAGTGGTGGCGATGGTGATGGACCTGCTACTTCAATCGGTGGCTGACTTTAGATGGGCTGCAGCTGGACGGTGGGAAATAGGGTTATTATTGGGAAAAATGGGTTGAATATCCTTCAGGTCTAAAACATTTGTTTAAATAGCCATTTTTTTCACACACGCACATGAGGATTGTCACTTGTCGCGAAATCTGCGAGAAACTCAGCACGTCTGAGGGTAAGTTTTCAGCGTAGCGTGTTCGCGCCATTGTCACACTTGGGTTCTGAGGCCCGCGTTTCTGGCGGATTACAGGTTAATAGTTTCATCCCCGGACATTGCCTTAAGGGTTCCAGCCGTTCCCCCTAAATAGCCCTTGACCAAAATAAAAATATAAAATAAAAAGAAAAAATATATTAATATTTCAAATGACATTTTAATCCTTAATATAATAACGAGATTGAAATCGTTAATATATACACATAACGATGTTAAATTAGTTACAAGTAAAAATATTAAATATAATTTTGAATTGCCTTAGATATGAATTTTTAAAGTCGTTACGGTATCATAACGATATTAAAGTCGTTACTGATACAAATATTAAAAATTATTATACCTTACCTGATTATATTTAAACTGTCCGAAATAGTGTTCTAAGTCGTTCCCATGTATTCATAATGATATTTAAGTCATTCCCGCTATCTGTATGTTTCCAAAACGATATACAAATCGTTCCTGTACTTTGATATTTAATCTGTCCAAAACAATGTATAAGTCGTTTTTTCTTCTTGCATAACGAGACACCTCACTGGAGTGGAAATGGCCTATATTGACATCGTTATTGTAGTCATATAGCGATATCTATCTCGTTACATTATATTTACAATAATGCCACTATATTATTTAAATTCAAAAATTATATGATGTGGTGAAACATTTTATATCAATATATAAATCGCTATAACAATTTCTAAGTCGTTTGCAATCTAAAAATCGTTATAATGAGTAGATAACGAACCTAATATCGTTGGATTGAAACCAAAACTATAACGATGCTCAAATAGGTTCTTTGATCAAATAACAACTTCGTGTTTAATCTTCTCTCGGGTTACATGAATCCGTAACTATATCCAAATCGTGTTTTTAGAAAAAATACAAACTCGATATCGTTTTATTTAAATATGCACTAACACGTGTTGTAAATCATTTCTTTGCTCAAGTAACGACTTGTATATTGTTCTTACAAATATTGATCAAAGTCATAACGTGTTCTTTATCGTTTTAATGGAGATCTTACGAACCCAATATCGTTTTAATATAATTTTAGTTATAACAAGATACATATCGTGTCTTCATATAAAACACGAGTTGTTTATCGTTATGGATTAAAATTGATGATTTCATTGTTCTGTGCCATTCGTCATGACTCCTACATGTGTACACGAGTGAAAAATATCATACAAGGTGATTCAATAGAATTTCAAAATGATGATCAATCATTCAAGTTCTCAATTTCAATTTACATAATTTCTACATTGAATAGTTGATCAAATCATGTCTATCTATTTGACAATCATTTTAAAATGCGTTTGAATCACCTTATATGATAATTCTTTCTTGTATACACACGTAGGAGTCATAACGGATGGCATGGAACAACTAAATCATCAATTTTAATCCATAACGAAGAACAACTCGCGCTCCATACAAAGACACGATATGTATCTCTGTATAACCAAAAATTATACTGAAACGATATTAGGCTTGTAAAATCTCCATTAAAATGATATACACTACGTTATGATCTTTGGTCAATATTGTTAAAGTTATTGGAGGAAGCGCTATACCGATGGCGAGTGTAAATAAAAATATTAAGCTTTAAAAATTATCGGTTAGGTATTATTTTTTTTCGAAGAACTCTATTTTGTAATTTGTAGAATAATTTCTATGACTTTATATTATAAAAGGTGTTCGGTGGATTTTACATATTTGTGAATGTGAGGTAAATTATGCACCAAACAATTATGTTTGATATTTAACTTAGAGATTTTTACTTAGGCCTCAAACTACGATTTATTGTTGTGTTACAAAAGTATTAATTTATCTCTTTTATTAAAGAGTACTTTGATTTTTTATTAGACTCCAAAATTAGTTTTATTTACTAAACGATATTTCGTATAGAATTTAAAGATAGATATGATTGATCATTTCTTTTTATTTTTTAAAATTATATAATCTGTCTTCTACGATACAACTTCTACAATGATAGATAAATTATCAGTCATTTCTAACTTTAATTTCATCTATTTTCAAATGTACTAGACCCTCTTGTATGATACTTTTTTATCCATGTATACACTTAGTACCCATTTCGGATGACAACCAACGGTTGAATTATCAATTTAAGCCATAACGAAATTCATATCGTGTTATATATGAAGACACCATATGTAACTCGTTATAATTATATTTTATACTGAAACGATATTGGGTTCGTAAAATTTCTTCTAAAACGATATACAACACGTTATCATCAATGTTGTTTTTTTACAAAACGATGATCAAGTTGTTATTTTAGTGAACAAACAATTTGTAACTCGTGATAGATAAATTTTGACTTGAACGATCTCGAGTTTTTATAATTTATAAAGAAACGATATAGGTATCGTTCTGTAATATCTCTACAAGGGAGCATATCGAACTTGAGGTCATTACATGTTTACAGAAATGACTTGTAAATCGTTTTAATTATATTTTCAATTAACATGATCCAGAATTCGTTATTTAAATACTGTAACGATTTTTGATATAGAAACTTGGAAGTCGTTATAATGACTTCGACATCGTTGTTAGAATTCATACAATATGTTGGCATTATTATAAATATAATGTAACGATTTTGAATTCGTTATATCAATAGAATAACGATCTAGAAATCATGCCCAAAAACACATTAAGGGTATTTTAGTAACTGAATACATTATATAATCTATTATTTAAAAAAGGGAATATATAAATAAAAACAAAGATTGAAGTCTTTTTAAACAAAAGTTTTGTTTGACTAGACCATTTAAACCAAGAAACCTTATTATTGGGTGGTGGCGCGGTGGGATTGGTGAAGAAGGTGATTTTTTCTATTGTTTTAATTGGACGATTTTTCTTAAAGAGGGGAGAAATTTCTTGTCTAGAGAGCTATTGCGCGCTGGTAACTTGTTGAAGCAAAAATAAAGTAGGCAAGAAATATGACAAAAGATGTGTGTATTATTTACATTAATGATATATATTGGTTATAGTACATTAGGCTTAATCCTAGTCTAACTAGGAAAGCCTCTAATGTATGGTTGCAATTTTAAAAATACACATTAGGATAGATTTATCAAGTACTTATATTACTATAATTTTTTAATATATTGATTGCAATTTATGGTCAAACTTTAGAAATTTTGACGGAAAAAGTAAAAAATGAGACATTTTTGCGGACGGATGTAGTATTCCTTCCACAATACTTGATATTTTTGTCAATATATCAATAGTGTTTTCCTCTGAAGTTATTTTTGTATGTTTATTTTTATTCTTTGTCGACTTTATGTAGCAATGCTAATATTTATTGAATATTCTTTTTGACCGATTTTCTCTCTTTTTTTTTGGCTAAACTTATATTTCTCTAATTTGTTAATTAAAAAATCTATAGTATAAAAAATGTGGAAAAATATATGAACTCAACGGTTGAAGTAAATGTGAGTTTAATCGAAAATCAAATCTGGCGTATTCAAGTCAATGAATGAAAATAAAAACTCAAACCAACATTTAAGGTTTGGGCCTTAGGAAAGACCTCATGGACGTTTCATTTTCAAGCCCAAATATTATATCAATGACCTAACCCTCCTCGTTTGGGCTTTATATATTTCTCCCTCACCACCTGACCCCCAACATCGTCTCCTCCTCAATCTCTCTCCAACGGCAGCTTCCTCTGCATGGTATAACACTTGCTCCAGATAGGCTTGCTGATTCGAATAGGTCAGCTTTGATGTTTTTTTTTTGTTGCTTACATTTCCTCATGCCCATCGAGTCTTATCATGTCAAAATCCAGTATTTCTCAAGAAATCCAGTCTTTCTATTCAACGATTTTTTTGGGTCATTTATTGAGTTTCTTGCTATATAATCATGTGCTCTTCAATGATTTTAAATTCCAGTCTTTACGTGTCATTTTTGTCAGTAGTTTCATGTCAAAATCCAGTCTTTCATGTCAAGAACCGATTTTTACTCTTGCAAATGCTTGTTTGTTTGTTTAGAGGAATTTAATCTAAAGTTGGAAAATTTTGAAAATTTTCATGTCAAGAACCGATTTAAAAATTGACAATTGTGACGGACTGGTACAACTAATCCGTTCTGCTGCAGCTGAATATATTATTGGGTCGGTGCTTGATTTCCCCTGTTGAAATGTCGATGGAAAAATCCCAGATCAAGAATGCCCTGTTGAATACCACCACTCTTGGATCCTCTGTTCGTGAAGCTTGATCCTGTGGCCTTGCAGTGTCAAGATTTGTCCGAGAAAAGAATGGCCGGAACTTGTTGGATTCTTGCTTGCCAATGTGACCAGTACTACTCATCTAGATAGACCGGCACCTATGGAGCAGGAAACCCTGGAAACACTAGGCTGCATGTGTACTGAGGGGATACATAATGAAGATTATGAAGAAGTAAATGCTGTTCTTACAAGAGCACTTATTGATCAAGGTAAATTAGAACAGAATGCCCTCTCGAACATTCCAGAAGCAACTCATCATCAGATATTTGCCAAGCTTCTCCCTGCTCTAGTGTCTATGTTGGAGCATTTGTTTGGACCGTCGGAATTAGATATGGAGAAGCAAGGGAACCTGGAAGCGACCGCCTCTCTTTGTGGCGTGCTTCAGGTTATTATTCTGAAACTAAGCAGTTCCGCTGACGACGAGAGTAAGCAGGTGATACTTCAGCTTGCCAACCAAATCATGGTGCTTTTTGTTGACTTGTTCGCTTGTCGTAGATCAACTCGTGTTCACAAAGAAGCTATGCTCGCTATTGCTGGTGCCATGGCCTATGCAACTGGGGTAGAATTAATTCAACATCCTTATAGTAATTATGAGATCCAGCAGAGAAAGCCTCCAATATACCGTGCCCGAGCTGGTTCGTATATTCTACCATCTGATCGTCATCACTACCGTCCATCTGGGCACAAGCTTCCAAAGCGCATTCCATCAATGGCAGTGCATGATTGACATATTTTTTAAATCATCCCCAATTGCGAGAGCTATGGTTCTAAAGAAGGAGAATATCAATGGTTTCACGGAACCGTGCAGCTCGCCAACGGAAAGATCCTTGAGCAGGAGCATCATGATTCTTCCCGTTCAAGGGACCCGTGGAGCTCGCCAACGGTTTCATGTCATGATGCTCCTACTCAAGGGTCTTTCCGTTGGCGAGCTGCAAGGGTCCATGAAACCGTTGATATTCTCCTGCTTTAGAACCATAGCCCTCGCAATTGGGGATGATTTCAAAAAATATGTCAATCATGAACTGCCATTGATGGAATGCGCTTTGGAAGCTTGTGCCCAGATGGACGGTAGTGATGACGATCAGATGGTAGAATATACGAACCAGCTCGGGCGCGGTATATTGGAGGCTTTCTCTGCTGTATCTCAGAATTACTATAAGGCTGTTGAATTAATTCTACCCCAGGCCTTCCCCAATCTCCTACGCTTCTTGTAATCCAATGTGCGAAAAATGACATCAACAACCCCAATCGAGGCGACACAAACCTGATATTCCTCCAAGTTCTGCAAACCCATCTCTAGATACTTGTACAAATCTGGCATATACTTTGCGAACTCTGGCCCAGTTGCATATGCCAAGGCACCACAATAGCGAGCATAACTTCTTTGTGAACACGAGTTGATCTACGACAAGCAAACACGTCAACAAAAAGAACCACGATTTGGTTGGCAAGCTAAAGTATCACCTGCTTACTCTCGTCGTCAGCGGAAGTGATTAGTTTCTGAATAATAACCTGAAGCACGCCACAAAGAGAGGCGGTCGCTTCCAGGTTCCCTTGCTTCTCCATATCTAATTCCGACGGCATAAACAAATGCTCCAACATAGACACTAGAGCAGGGAGAATGTAAAAGACAATTTATAAGGAGGCAAACCACAGAGAAATCACAGTAAATAATAGATATATGACTGATAAAAATAAAATTAAATAGAAAAGTACCATGATACCAGCCTTCGAGACGATTTGGAAAAGAGGAAGCTTTGGAGAGGATTCCGAGCAGCTTGGAAAATCGGCAAGAGAACCTGCAAAATAGACAACTATATGCTATATGCTATAATATTGTTAGATTGAAGGGGAAAGAATGAATGCAACGTTGAATTATTATTTTTCCGGCGGTATGCCGACTAGAAAATGGCCAACAGCGGCGCTAAAGGAGTTAGGGGTCGCGGTTCACAGGTTCTCAGGGAGGGTGCTTACCGTCGACTCTAATCCAAGTTTAAGGAAAAGAAATTTACTCGGTGAGACAAGCAGTAAGCAGTAGTTAATTAGATCGACAACTAAACAGGGGGTGCTGCTGCCTTAATAGTGATCGACGACAGTGACAGTGAAATCTGGCTTTAGGAAAACCAAAAACAAAATAGAGTAAAAATGACTGATGCAGACCCCCAGATCTCTCACTATTGGTGCAATAAACGCGAACCAAAAGACGGAACATGAAGCAAATCGCGAAACAAGAACAGAAGAAACAATACAGATCGGATGACAAGGACGGCGCAATAAACGCGAACAACCTGCACAACAAGGACAAAAACGAGTCTGCACAACAAGAACAACAAAGTTAACTAGGGCCGGCGCCCCAAAAAAACGAGTTGAAAAACAAACTGAAGAGGGACGCCCAAACAGATCGGATGACAGGGACGGCGCAACAAAGGCGAAGCTAAAAACAAACGGCGACACCCTAAACCAGCAGCAACGAACGGAAAATTAGCAGCAAAGCGGAAACAATCGCGGGAATAATCACGAAAAACGGACCACCGTAGAACTGTAATATCCGCAATTTCGATTTTCCGGTAATTTTCTTTTTTTGGCGTAAGTCCATCTTAGCAACTCCGTTGTGACCGTTTCGTCATTACGAGAATATTTAATTCTGCACTTATTGTCATCCGAGTTTGTTTCGGTATCGTTTTGTTGAGTTCCGTGTTCTTAAACGCCTTTTCCGCACTTGAGTTCGATTCTTGCGAATCTCGTCCGAAACTGTTGTTTCGAGTTTCTCATAAGTTCATTTAATGTTATTATTCATGTTGCGAGCTTTGGCTTGGTGTTTCGATCATGTATCGTGTATTCCGGACATTTTGGACCATTTTCGTAATTTCCCAAAGTTTGGGGTAATTACTTTCCGTTGTCGAATTTCGAGCCTTCGGGTGGTCGGAATCATGTGTTCTCTTAGCGCTTGGATTCGTCTTTGCGAGTACTTCGTAACCGTATCTTCGATTCATATTCAGGTTCGGGTTTCGGTGTCGTCCGGGTCGTCGGAGTGGCCACGGCCGAGTCACGACCGCACTTCTTGGTGGGCTGGCACGGCGAGTTCTGGCCGTAAGGTGCGATTCTGACGTCGTGCTCGCGAGCATGGCTGGGCGAATGCGATTCTGGCCGTCTGGGTGCCGAGGCAATGTTCGGACGAATGTCGATTCTGGCCGTGGAGACTGCCGATGCGGCCATAAGTGCCGAGTTACGGCCATGAGGCCCTGTCGGTTACGGCCGTAAGCGATCGGAAGGCGCTGGGCGGATTTGGACGAATTCCGGTTACGGCCGTAAGGCCCTGCCGGTTACGGCGGCCATATATAGACAGTGACCGGCCAGACTTCATTTTTATCACATTTCTTCATCCGGGTGGCGGCTGGCGACGGGAAAATCAGCAAATGGAGTTTTTGGTCGATTCCACTCGATTTCTAACCATTTTTGAGGATTCTTATCGATTATATCAATATCAAATCCGTGTTCTTCGTCGAATCAAGGTATATTTCTTGATTTTCCTCCAAGTTGGCTTTTTGGGGAATTTGTTCTTGATTTCGATTCTAGTCCGATTTTGATGAATCGGTTGATGCTAGTGAACATTATTAATCGTGTTCTATGGATTTTATATCCATATTTTCGATTCGTTCAACCCAATTGATGATTCTTAGGTTCTTGAGGAACTTTGAACATTTAGTGTTCGATTAAATGTCTCAAAGAGTTTCTTTCGGTCGTTATGTTGATTTCGATTGATAATGTGTTATTGAATGAATTGTATTTCATTCAAGGTTGTTCGAGTACTTGTGTTTATCGGAGGACGTCGTTCTTTGTTCGTGGAATGAATTCATCGCCTCCGGTTGAGGCAAGTTTTATACTTGTACTAGTCAATGAGATTAATTTTATCATATATGTGTATGAATGTGTTGTATCATTCCGAGACTTAGTCTCTTCATAAGTTTATTAATATTAGGGGATCGTTCGATACGATACTCTTCGGCAATTATGCCAAATGTTTATTATCATTCATTAATGGCCAGTAAGGCATTGAGATATTCGTTGTTAATGTTATTATCGATCACCGGTTCGCGGTATCGATGTATCGATTGTTGTTGTTAATATTGATGTCGATCTAGACGTTGTTGTAATCATTGTTATTAATGTTGGCGTCCTGTCATTCATGTTGTATTGGCCAATTGAAGGCATTGTCGTATTCGTTCTCATCTTCGTCGTCGGTAGCCGATTAAAGGTGCCGAGGCATTCATTGTATCATTGTTATCGATTGGTTGTTCTAAGGCAATCGAGGAGTTCAATCATTCATTGTATCATTATTATCGATTGGTCATTCTAAGGCAATCGAGGAGTTCAATCATTCATTGTATCATTGTTATCGATTGGCCGTTCTAAGGCAATCGAGGAGTTCAATCATTCATTGTCTCATTGTCATCGATTAGCCATTCTAAGGCAATCGAGGTGCTCAATCATTCATTATATCATTGTCATCGATTAGCCGTTCTAAGGCAATCGAGGTGCTCAATCATTCATTGTATTATTGTCATCGATTAGCCGTTCTAAGGCAATCGAGGTGCTCAATCATTCATTGTATCATTGTCATCGATTAGCCGTTCTAAGGCAATCGAGGTGCTCAATCATTCGTTGTATCATTGGTATCGATTGGCCGTTTTAAGGTAATTGAGATATTGAATCATCCGCTGCATCATTGTTATCGGTTGGCCATTCTAAGGCAATCGAGGTATTGAATTGGGGCTATCGAGGATAGTTCCCATCCGTTGTGTCGTTGTTATCGATTGACCATTCTAAGGTAATCGAGGTATTGAATTGGGACCGCTGAGGACGGTACCCATCCGTGAGTCATTGTTGTCGTGTTGGCCGACTCAAGGCAGCACACTATCATTCTCGTGAATTCGGTAATCTTGGGATCGTTGTCGTTTGTGATTAATTTTGTTTGGAGGCTAGTCTCGGCTAGTGCTCATTATGGGGTAAGTTTGGTGGGGCCTGAACCTTCGCGGTTGTTTCCCCCAACACCTACAACTCAGTAGGTCAACGACCATTGGATGGTTTCATTATGGTGTAAGTTTAGTGGGGCCTGAACCTTCGCGGTTGTTTCCCCCAACACCTACAACTCAGTAGGTCAACGACCATTGGATGGTTTCATTATGGGGTAAGTTTGGTGGGGCCTGAACCTTCGCGGTTGTTTCCCCCAACACCTACAGCTCAGTAGGTCAACGGCCGTTGGATGGTTTCATTATGGGGTAAGTTTGGTGGGGCCTGAACCTTCGCGGTTGTTTCCCCCAACTCCTACAACTCGATGGGTCAACGGCCATTGGATGGTTTCATTATGGGGTAAGTTTGGTGGGGCACAGACCTTCGCGGTTGTTTCCCCCAACACCTCTGACTCGATGGAGTCAACGGACATTGGATGGTTTCATTTTGATACGGCTTCGTGCCGTGGCTTGGCCTTCATTATTCTGACTTAATTTGGTTTGGTTCATCTTCATGTAATTCATTGTGATTCACATTTAATTCAGTTCTAGTTTGGTTCATCTTCATGTAATTCATTGTGACTCATATATAATTCAGTTCCGGTTTGGTTCATCTTCATGTAATTCATTGTGATCCATATTTAATTCAGTTCTGGTTTGATTCATGTCGTGTAATTCATTGTGGCACTCTATAATTACGTTCTAACCTGTCGAACAGGTATTAATAGTATGCCGTGGGCATAGTGTTTCATGAATGCTCGGTTCTTACCTTGGTTTGTGAGCATCTCGTATTATTATTATCATTGTACCGTTTCATTCTGCCTTTGGATGCATATCATGTTATACATGTATTTGATGTTCATTATCTGGATGACTGACCCCGTGGGGGCGGAACATGTTTTCATGTTTTAGGTGCTTGCGAGGAGAGAGTTGAGACACAGGGCATGATGATGGCGACGAGGCATTCGAGCGATACTAGTCCGAGTTGTTCATGTTGGTCAGTCAGTGTAATATCCGACTGTAATTTTCGTTTTTATCTGTCGTTATATTATTCGGATAATCTGATTATCATGAATCGTTGCATTTAGTATTATGTTGAGGTATTATAGATTTGAACTTCATATCGTTGTTATTTCATTTCATACGTGATGATTCGAAGTTAATTAGAGAGTTGCATTTTTGAACTTTTTCTGTTGATGCAGCATACGCTACGTAGCATGATTAACGTACGCTAATCTTGTGCCTTAACGTACGTAATGTTTCCTCTGTTGCGTGCGCTAAGAGGGAATCTGACATCAGTTGACTTCAACACGTGAACTTGTTATCCGTTGGCATGCATGTGGGTGACGTCGAGTACATCGTGTCGGCGAGTCAACTTTTATTAGCGTGCGTAGCCTTTTCATTAGCGTGCGCTAATGGCCTGCGGATTCAAGACAGTAGCCACTGTAAGCCGCTTACGTACGTAATATTAACCAGTTAGCGTACGTAAGTGTGTTAGCGTACGCTAAAGCTTCCCGATAGCGTGCGCTAAGTCTGCACAGTCTATTTATAGGACCAGCCTGTTTTTCATTTCTTCACAACTCTAAACTGATTCTCTCTCCATATATCGTCCCTCTGCACTCCCAAACCGATATCAACCTCCTCCAACTTGCTTTTAAGCCTTAAATCTTGGAGTGGAGCTCATTTCCTTGAAGATTAGGAGGTGTTCTTGAGCTTGGAGTGTACTTTCTCGTAGCATTGAGGTTGTTCTTCGTTTCTGGAGGTAGGTGTACTTTCTTCTCTGTATTGTTTTCATATGTTGATATTAGTAACGAATTATACTTCACCTAGAGTTAGATTAATCAAGTAAAACATGGTTTTAATTAAACTTTTTCACACTTCTTGATGAATATGATAAATGAGGGTTTGAGGTGGATGTATTCTTGATGATATAGTGATATTAACCATGTTGTAACTATCTGATGTAACCGAGCTGATCGGCCACCAAGAACCGGGTTAATCTCACGAATTTAACTAAGAAGACCCGAGTGTATGAAGTATTGTCTCTTTCTCTCTCTAAAATGTGCTGTAATCTTAAAATTATGCTTGGTCTCAAGGAAAGCCCCCCTCCTCCTTTTATAAAAGGGAGAGGCGCCTATTCTCTAAGATCTTCCATGATTTTTAGGGTAGATCCCGGATATCCAGGGATTCAGGCTGCGATTTTCCATCCCTGGATTTCCGGGATTGCAGGGTATGGGCTCTCAGTCCCCGAATCTCAGGGATTCTGTCAGGTGAGTCAAGATCTCCTTTCCCGAGAGTTCGACCTTCGTGAGCCCGGAGAGACCTTAGGTCGGCTCATATTATAAAGGATCACTTAGGTCGGGACATTCAAATTCGTCGGTCGGAGACACCTTCTAGGTTGGCAACCTTTTAACAGAGGTCACAGGTCAGCGAGGCCTCCGAGGTGTTGGGATTCCGAAAATAAAACGAAATACACAGCGGAAATAAATACGAATCCCAAACAGGATCGATCAAGTAACGTATATACGAAAAAAAAATACAAAGATAAAGATTCATACCCTTGAAGCCTTTGAAATAAATCTTCGTAAAGTGTAGACGATGATCACGATCCCGTCCCGAACACGAAATCCCTTCGTTCCAAGCACTGAAAATTCGAAGCCTCTACTTCACACGCGTCGGAAGTTGCCCGGAAAAATCTACAACACTCCGTTCTATGAAGAACACGGCTAGGAAGTGTTGTAGGAATTTTTTTTTTCTCTTAATTTTTCTTACTTCTTTTCACCTCAAAGATGAACAAAATGAAGAAGGAAAATTTTTCTCTCTCTCCTCACTAAACTCACGTCCAGCAGGTTAGTATGTGTGTGTGTGTGTGTGTTGTAGTAGTTGTTATATAATGTGTTGTTTTTATATTATCTCAAACCATATAATTGAGATAAAATGTCAACACATAATAACAAAAATACAACTAATACATACACATGCATGGAAATGATTCCATGTGATGTGGGGAGAGGGAGGGCGGCCCATGGTGGAAATTTCCTAGAAAACGAGCCGAGTCACTCGACTCGTGTACCGGACGTTCGTCAAACGACTCCGTTAAATACACTCCGTTTAATCACCTAATGTATTTATATTAATTAATTAATCTAATTAATTAATAATATCAAATACAAATATATTTCTCTAAGAAATATAATTTATGAATTAAATTAATCACCCGGTAACTTAATTTTAATTCATAAGACTGCTATTTTGATTTATCTAATAAATCATAATTAGATATCCAATATCTAATATTTATAGAGAGATAATAAATTCACATTTATCCGTCAATGCTCCTGATGCGCGACTCAGTAGGTCCGTCTCGGTAGGCATTGGGAGGAACGATGAGTGCGGGCGGCACTTAGCCCGACTAGCGGGCCGCACTATAAACCAGGCGAGAACGAATGAAGGGATCATTCCGAACCATTATGTCGTGAATACTATATACGTATAGACCCTTTATCGGATGTCCGGTCAAGTCTTGGGTCACGGTAAAGTCAAACCTACTATTGACTAGACTCTATACATGTGTTGATGCAAATCAAGACCGGTGATTAATAGTGTATCTAATACGACTATATCGAATGCTTTGGCCAAAGACTCATGATCTTATTTGCCATTAACCGTATAGGACATACGCTGCTCACTAACGGAGATAAAATCCTTTCTTGGCATACGGTAAAGACGCTACTGCCGTATAGTCCGCACTTCGAGGTCGACTCGGCAATTAAGCAAATGAGTCTAACTACTTTAATGACAAACTAAACGTCACGGGCACATCTTCTCTGAATCCTCAAGTCAAAGGTCCACATACACTATCACAACCTTTTGATTCGTCATCGACTCTTCGAGAGTGAATACCGTGTGGTGAATCGAGTATGAGTCGTGTTCGAGTATCTTGGTCCCACCAATATACTTTATAACTATCTTTATCAAGACGTGCACACGTCCTAGCATCAGTTATACAAGTCTTATTAAAACTTAATGCCCATTTAAGTTTATTGACTTGCGAACGATTTTTGTAAATAAACTTTAAACACTTCCAGTGCATTTTCTCTTATCCCATAACGAGAATGGAATGTTCAGTTTATTTACATGGACTTCACTTCAATGTTTACTAAGTCAAGAATGCAATTGAAATACAATAAACAGTGAATGAATCGAATTGCCTTTTTATTATTTATTCCATAATTACAAGTACAATGCCCCTGAGTGGCATTCGATGGCATATTCCTAACAATCTCCCACTTGCACTCAATGCCACACATCATGATATCCAATACCCATGTTCTTCAGATGTCTTTCCAAGACGGCCTGAGATAATGGCTTAGTCAGCGGGTCAGAGACATTGTCTTCTGAGTCTACTCTTTCCAATGAAACATATCCTTTTTCCACCATCTCTCGAACGATGTGGTACTTTCTCTATATATGCTTGGTGTTGTGGTGAGCCCTCGGCTCCTTGGCTTGGGCGACAACTCCATCATTATCACAGAATAGTGATATAGGCAACTCCGCGTTAGGCACCACTTGAAGTTCTTGTATAAACTTCGCATCAAATGCTTCTTTGCTAGCCTCTCGAGGCGGCTTGATACTCTGCTTGGCGGTGGAATCTGCAGTAGCGGTTTGCTTGGAGCTTCTCCAAGATACTGCTCCTCCATTGAGAGTAAATAAATACCCAGATGTCGACTTAGAGTCGTCATTGTCTCCTTGAAAATCAGAATCGATGAATCCAATCACCTTCAGTTCTCCACCACCATAAGTAAGAACTAAATCTCTAGTTCTTCTTAAGTACTTAAGAATGTTCTTTACGGCAGTCCAATGTTCCCTTCCCGGGTTTGCTTGAAATCGACTTACCATACTCACAACGTAGGCTAAGTCTGGTCTCGTACACAACATATCGTACATGAGTCTACCCACTGCCGAGGCATAGGGTACCTTACTCATCTCTCTCTTGTCTTCCTCACTTTGAGGACACATTTTCGTGGTGAGATGAATTCCATGTCGCATGGGAAGGAACCCTCTTTTAGATTCATCCATCTTGAATCTTCTCAGGATTTTATCGATATAAAGGGCTTGGGAAAGTCCTATCATTCTTCGCGGTCTATCTCTGTAAAGACGGATCCCTAGAATATAGGAAGCTTCTCCTAAGTCTTTCATGGAGAACGTTTTAGAAAGCCAAGCTTTCACAGTGCTGAGCATTGCTATGTTATTTCCTATAAGTAGAATATCATCTACATATAGTACTAAGAATGCAATGATGCTCCCACTGATCTTTTTGTAAACACACGGTTCCTCCTCATTTCGTTCGAAGTCAAAGTCCTTAACTACTTCGTCAAATCGAAGGTTCCAACTCTGAGAAGCTTGCTTCAGACCATAAATGGCTCGTTGCAGCTTACACACTTTATGAATATTAGCTTTGGACACAAAACCTTTAGGCTGTTCCATATAGATTTCCTCCTCGAGGTATCCATTTAGAAAAGCCGTTTTGACATCCATTTGCCATATTTCATAATTATAATAGGCAGCAATGGCAAGCATCATGCGAATCGACTTTATCATAGCTACGGGCGAGAAGGTATCATGATAATCGATTCCTTCCCTTTGGGTATAACCCTTTGCCACAAGCCTGGCCTTATAGGCATCAACCTTGCCATCCCCATCAGTCTTTCTCTTATAGATCCAATTATTTCCAATAGTCCTCATGCCAGTTGGAAGATCTACTAGAGTCAGACTGATTGGTATGCATCGAGTCTATCTCGGCTTCCATTGCTTCTTGCCATTTATCGAGTCTACATCCACTATCGCTTGGTCATAGGTGACAGGTCGTTTTCCGCTATCGGGTGTGTCGTGGAGACCCGGTTCCTCGACATGTGTATAGCCATACCTCTCGGAGTAAGTGAGATACCCTATCGGACCTTGAAGTGGAGGTGTGTTACAATAGGTTCGGTTCTTGATCCACGATCGGATGTCTCCTTAGGACTTTCATTATGCTCTTCCAAAGAGATATTTCTACCCGAGCCACCTTCCTGAATGAATTCATCTTCAAGGAAGTGCGCTTGTAATGCCACAACGACCACTATGGTCTTGGCATGTAGAATAGATAACCCATCGAGTCCTCTGGGTATCTGAAACGTCCTTTTATGGACCTCGCTTCGATTTGTCCACCTTAGCCTTTTTGACATAATTTGGACATCCCCAGATCCTTATGTGATTAAGGCTTGGTTTCTTACCCTTCCACATCTCATGCGCGGTGATAGGAACAGTTTGGAAGGACATCTATTTAGGATATAGGCGGCGGTTAGTAAGGTATACCCCACGGGTAAATAGGTAAATCGGTGTAATTTAACATGGAGCGAACCATGTCCAACAAAGTCCGATTTCTCCTTTACGAAACACCATTTAAGCTGTGGGGTTCTGGAGGCGTGAATTGTGAAACTATTCCATGTTCCTTAAGGAACTCATCAAACTCGGTGCTCATATATTCGCCACCTCGGTCCGAAGTGCTTTGATATGACATCCAGTTTGTTTTTCAACTAGGGCCTTAAATTCTTTGAATTTAGCAAAGGCTTCAGATTTATGTTTCATTAAGTACACAATCCCATACCTAGTATGATCATCTGTGAACGTTATGAAATATTGATATCCATATCGGGCTACTTCTAAAGCACCACAAACATCGGTATGCACCAATCCAAGTTTATCGGCAGCCCTTTCAAAAGTCCCTGTGAAGGTGAACTTAGTCATTTTGCCTCTAAGGCAAGATTCACAAGTTGGATAGGGTTCTACACCCAATGGACTTAAAAGTCCATCTTTCTCCATTTTCTGAACCTTGGTCTGACCAACATGACCAAGTCTAAGGTGCCATTTAAGAGCTTGATAGTATCTTGCCTACCACATTTCCTAGTTATAGTGTTCACTGCTGTTTTATTTTGCATGTTCAGATGATATAAACCATTCAACAATGTAGCTGTTCCAACCAATTTATTTCGAAAATAAATTTTACAACTGCCATTGCCAATGAAGAAACAAAATCCTTTCCGGTCCAAGACTGGAATGGATACAATGTTTTTATGCCCCTTGGGCAAAACAAGTACTTCATCTAATGTCAAAATAAAACCAGATTCTAAACCCAGAAGGATTGATCCAATATCGGTTGCCTCGACACTTTGTCCGCTTCCAACAGTGATCATTATTTCCCGACTTCAAGTTTTCTACTTCGTTCAGATCACGATTCATAGTACAAATGTGAGAAGTGGCACACGAATCGAGAATCCATGAAGCGAGAATATACGATGGCGGAACAATTAGTTTCAAAAACAAAAGTTCCGTGCACTGATGCGCCATTAATCTTGGGACAAGTCCTTCGCGATGTGGGACTCACCGCATTCAAGGCATTTGTCAGTAGGTTTTGGACCGCCTACCTTTTAAACCTTTCGGGCCTTGCCCTTTCCTTTTGCACCCCTTTCTTGGGTTTGTCTTGCTCGTAGGTCTTTTCTTCTTGTTCTTGGACCTCTTAGGCCCGGAAGAAATCACAAGAGCAGCCTCTCTCGGTTTAGTCTTCATGTTAGGCGTGCCGTCACGGTTTATTCATTAGCCCGGCTAATGTGCATGTAATTTCATTACGGTTGAAATTCATTACAAGCTGCGTGAAAGAGTCGGGTAGAGATTGAAGGATGAGATCAATTTGAAGGGATAAATCCATATTAAAGTTGAGCACCTCGAGCCTCTCAATCATAGAGATCATCTTGAGGACGTGGTCTCCCACTTTCTCCCCTTCTTTCATCCTAGCCGAACAAGCGCTTTGATATCTCATATCTAGCGATCCTACTGCTCTCCATAAAGTTCGGTCAAGTGTGCGAGAATGCGCCTAGCGAAGTCATTTTCTCGTGCGCTCTCTGCGACTCATTAGTCATTGAGCCCATCATAAAACCACGGACTAGCACATCATCCTTGACCCATTTTTCATGGACGTCAATGTCTTCTGATTACCCCTAGTGCAGTTGGAGTCGGTGGAATGTCCGCCTCAAGACGTATCCCGAGACTCCATCGAGTACAATCATCGATTCCGCAACATCAACAAAGTTAGGGCCGATTAGGAGATTCTTTTCAAGTAGTATTGCAAGTGGGTTTTTAGCCATTTTAGAGATTCAATTTCGTTTACGCAAAGATTTAGACAAGATTAAATTAGTGACTTGTTTAATTATGACCGAGTATAGAACTTAAGGGCTTGTATAATTCTTGTCTCGGCTCCCACTAATTTTATCGGAATTATACACTCCCATGTTATAATCCTAAATCATGGTTAGATCGACTTCATAGTGGTGATCAAGTTCTTTACAAATTTTAACAGACGCAACCTATCAGGTTTCTTGCTAATTAATTTCTGTAAAGTGGTGTCTAACACCAACCCGTCTAACGGATGATTTGATCTTCTTTTACCCCTAGTCTTCATGCCCTCAACCTATCAGGTTTCTTGGCAATCCAGACTATCTAAGTTGTTGACCATCAACGTCTATCAGTTTGACTATTGAATCTCACCCGGCAACCTATCAGGTTTCTAGGGGCGAAATTTATCACCAACCGAAGGCATCTAATGCACTCAAGAATTTTTCAACCTCTAGCAAATGTACTACCCCGATAACTCGGAAGCATAGCACACCAGCTCGGGTATCAATTTTCTACGAGTTTGATGGAGGGTAGGAAACCTCGTAACCTTTTTCAAACTTAGTCTGTTTGTAGTCGGGAGAATTTCGCGATTAATGTTACACTTTGCACATTAATTCAATTATACGCGCGTTTGTTGGTTTGTCAATCATTCAAAATGAAAAACAGAAAACAGTAACCTAGTTACTACCAACATATAGCTCATGGACCTAATTCCTAAGTACTGGGCCAAGCGAATGACCCAAAAAAAAAATCTTCGATTCTTCGTCTTCTTGGTCGGTTGTCTTCGGTCTTCTTCATACCCAAAATAATAATTACATCATTGAAAAATTGCATCCTATACAAATTTTTCTAGTAAATATAAATAGGCTCAAAACGGCCTTTACAACCCAATCGAATCGAACAAATCAAAAAACTAAGTCCACGAACTATATCACCATCACATAAGGATTCCATACAACATGTAATGGCAACGAAATTAAACAATTAATCTTTAATATAAATTAATCTAATTAATCTATAAATTAATCTATTCAATTTCTACTATATTAATCGATTAATATAAAGTGGCATTAAAATTAAATAATCAATTAATATATTAATCCAATCAATATAAAATTAATCTATTCAATTTTAATGGTATTAATCCAATTAATACTAATAATTGTCATTTTAATTCGTTCGAAGTAATCCAGCCAAAATAATATTCTCGTTTAATTTATTTCCCTTAACACGAAAAATATTCCAAATATTAATTTAGTCAAATTAAAATCCAATTTAAATTTTGGGAAATAATTAAAACGAAATATAAACTTAAAAGCGAGTCCGGACAATCCGATTTTAGGCCCGGCCATGGACGATTCAAAATCGGGCCAAAAACCCGAAGTGCTGGCCGAGCCATTGCTTTCGGCGGTGCCGATCATTCTCGGCCGTGTGGCGAGACATGGCGATCATGGCCGAGCATGCTCGGCGACCTCGGCGAGCAACCCAGGCGTTTGCGGCACCTGCCGGCAACCCCGTTTCTTTTTTTTTCGGCCCGTTTCAAAAAACGTGATGCTACAACGAATAATTTAAAATCTACAATTATTCCAAACATGATTCTAAATCATAATCATCACCCAAAAGCATTCAAAATGCACAAATAATCGTATATACGGAAACATTGACCTCGCTCGATACCCTTTGTTGGGATTAGAAAATAAAAGCGAAATACGCGTGAAATAAATACGAATCCCAAACAGATCGATCAAGTAACGTATATACGAAAAAAAAATACAAAGATAAAGATTCATACCCTTGAAGCCTTTGAAATAAATCTTCGTAAAGTGTAGACGATGATCACGATCCCGTCCCGAACACGAAATCCCTTCGTTCCAAGCACCGAAAATTCGAAGCCTCTACTTCACACGCGTCGGACGTTGCCCGGAAAAATCTACAACACTCCGTTCTATGAAGAACACGGCTAGGAAGTGTTGTAGGAATTTTTTTTTTCTCTTAATTTTTCTTACTTCTTTTCACCTCAAAGATGAACAAAATGAAGAAGGAAAATTTTTCTCTCTCTCCTCACTAAACTCACGTCCATCAGGTTAGTATGTGTGTGTGTGTGTTGTAGTAGTTGTTATATAATGTGTTGTTTTTATATTATCTCAAACCATATAATTGAGATAAAATGTCAACACATAATAACAAAAATACAACTAACACATACACATGCATGGAAATGATTCCATGTGATGTGGGGAGAGGGAGGGCGGCCCATGGTGGAAATTTCCTAGAAAACGAGCCGAGTCACTCGGCTCGTGTACCGGACGTTCGTCAAACGACTCCGTTAAATACACTCCGTTTAATCACCTAATGTATTTATATTAATTAATTAATCTAATTAATTAATAATATCAAATACAAATATATTTCTCTAAGAAATATAATTTATGAATTAAATTAATCACCCATTAACTTAATTTTAATTCATAAGATTGCTATTTTGATTTATCTAATAAATCATAATTAGATATCGATATCTAATATTTATAGAGAGATAATAAATTCACATTTATCCGTCAATGCTCGATACGCGACTCGTAGGTCCGTCTCGGCCGGCATTGGGAGGAACCAATGAGTGCGGGCGGCACTTAGCGGCTAGCGGGCCGCACTATAAACCCGGCGAGAACGAATGAAGGGATCATTCCGAACCATTATGTCGTGAATACTATATACGTATAGACCCTTTATCGGATGTCCGGTCAAGTCTTGGGTCACGGTAAAGTCAAACCCTACTATTGACTAGACTCTATACATGTGTTGATGCAAATCAAGACCGGCGATTAATAGTGTATCTAATACGACTATATCGTAATGCTTTGGCAAAGACTCATGATCTTATTTGCCATTAACCGTATAGGACATACGCCGCTCACTAACAGAGATAAAATCCTTTCTTGGCATACGGTAAAGATCGCTACTGCCCGTATAGTCCGCACTTCGAGGTCGACTCGGCAATTAAGCAAATGAGTCTAACTACTCTAATGACAAACTAAACGTCACGGGCACATCTTCTCTGAATCCTCAAGTCAAAGGTCCACATACACTATCACAACCTTTTGATTCGTCATCGACTCTTCGAGAGTGAATACGTGTGGTAGATCGAGTATGAGTCGTGTTCGAGTATCTTGGTCCCACCAATATACTTTATAACTATGCTATCAAGACGTGCACACGTCTAGCATCGATTATACAAGTCTTATTAAAACTTAATGCCCATTTAAGTTTATTGACTTATGACGATTATCGTAAATAAACTTTAAACACTTCCAGTGCATTTTCTCTTATCCCATAACGAGAATGGAATGTTCAGTTTATTTACATGGACTTCACTTCAATGTTTACCAAGTCAAGAATGCAATTGAAATACAATAAACAGTGAATGAATCGAATTGCCTTTTTATTATTTATTCCATAATTACAAGTACAATGCCCCTACTCTCTCATCCCCTGAGTGGCATTCGAGGGCATATTCCTAACACGAGGTCGGCGCTCTTTTTTCTGAGGTTATAGATCGGAGGACTCTGAGGTCGGCATCCTCTCGTCTGAGAACCTAGGTCGGACTTTATGTAATACCCGGTTGTAATTCATTCATTTTCATTCAGTAATTATCAGTCTGTAATTGTCACTCAGTAATTCTCACTCGTTAATAATCACTCATCATTCTTGACTCATTCATTGGTGTTCACGGTTGGCATGTTGTAATCGTATATCAGTTACCGATCGGCATGTCATCTCCGTTTAGAGAATCGACGGGAGTATTATTATTTTCATCGTGATTGGTAGTCGTACTGGGAGCATCATCCGTGGCTTGTGTTAGACTTGTTCATTTTCACATTCGTATGTTATGTCGGATCATTCATCAGTCGTATCGTGGAATCGGAGTTATCGGAATTTTCAACTTGGCGGCCTTCGAGTTACGGCCGTAAGGACTTTGGGTTACGGCCGTAACAAGGGTTCGTGTTTCGTGCCATTTGGGACGAAAGGACTTACGGCCGTAAGGTCTGTGGTACGGCCGTAAGTTGGCGAGTGCGGCCGTAAAGGCTGGCGATTCTGCCGTGCAGCGTCAAGCCAGCTCTGAGACATTTTTGGCGAAGGTGAGTTACGGCCGTAGGGATGGTGAGATACGGCCGTAAGTGGTGTTCATAAATTTTGGTTGTTGTCGACCAAGGGTGACTTACGGCCCGTAAGGGTTGCGGCATACGGCGTAAGTCGGGAAGGTCTGGCCGTAAGGCTTGGCGATTCTGGCCGTCACGTGTGACGGCAGTGCACGGTCATTTCGACGAAGAGGGCTTACGCCGTAAGCTTGGCCGATTCTACGGCCGTATCATCGAGTTACGGCCGTAAGGTGTGCGATTCTGGCCGTAAGGGTGTCGACGGATGTTTTTGACGAAGGCGGGTTACGCCGTAACTCGGGATCGATTCTGGCCGTAAGTCATCGGCCAGCTTTCGGACAGCCGAATTCTGAGCATCTGAGTTGGCGATTCACGGCCGTAAGGCCGTTGACTTGGAAAGTTACGGCCGTAAGAGGGCGAGTTACGGCCGTAACTTCAGCGTGCTTAATGACTTGGCCGGGTCATTTCACCTCACTTTTTCATTTTTTCCTTCTTCATCCGAGAGAGAGTGTTGAGAGAGTGATTTCATCATCATCAATCACTTGAGTGTGTAATCTTCATCATCTTCATTCCTTTGGGAAGCTTGGATACTCGTTATAACTCGTGTTCATCGGATCGAAGTGGTTGGATCTTCAAGAGGTAATTTCTTCAACACCTTGGATTTCGATTTTGTGTCGAGATATAATGTTTTGGACGATATAATCATGTTATATGAAGGGATATGTTGATGATTATGAGTTTGTATAAGGATTCATTGGATTATTGAGAGATTTATTCAAGAACACTTTGAATATCGAGTTGGATTTGGGGATTTCCGATTAATAGTTGTTATAATCACGTTTTTGGATATTCTTAACGGACTATTGATCGTATTGGAGATGTTTTATTGATTTGAAGCACTTCTTGAGGATTTGAGATTGGTATTGTTGAGGTTTAGTTGTAATCGAAGTTGGACTCAAAGTGTTCGATATAATGCCCCTATGAACTTGGTTTAATCGTATCGACGTCTTGAGTTCGTTAGATTCGTGTTTAATTCGTTTATTAATCGGATTGTTGGTAATTATTGTTATTCAAGGTTGTTGAGCGATCGGTATCTTGGTTAGGACGTTGTTCGTGGACGGACATTCTTCATCGGTATTGTGTAAGTTAAATCTTACTCGGTTAAAAGGATACTCATCCCTTTTGTTGTTGATTGCTCATAATCATAATTCATTCATCATAATAATAATCATTTTGAGACTTGTAATTGTCGAATAATCATTTCATTCACGAGGAACGACGGTTCCAAATCAATTCATTGGGTTATCAATCACATCACTATTACTTTCATATCGGTGAGTCATCTTGGCCTTGTCTAATTATTATTCATTGATATTCATCATGGTCATTCTCGTTCATGTGACCTTCCGGGTTCATATTGCGTGGCCGGGTGTGGCTGTGTGGAATTTTTAGTCGGGCACACGATGGTCATGTATTGGGTTCACCGATACATCGGACCGTGCACACGGTAACGCTTACCTCCGTGAGACTAATTAGGTACAAGGACGGGTGTGTCCGGGCATTCGTCTTGTACACTTGCACAGGACATTACGGGCGTACTATGATGCTCCTCTTGGCGTAATTCATTATTAATAATTTTTCATAACTTGATTAATTCATGATTGTGTAATTTCAACTCTTGAGGATTGTTGTTACGTATGGCGGCCCGTTGGGGATTTTGTTTTCGTGTCACGGCAAGGCAAAGGCACGGGAAGAGCATGTTGGCGGCGAGTCCCAGTGATACTAGTAGGGGGCCCGATGCATTCGATCATTTATTCAGTCATTGTGTTTCTTCTATTTATTCCGCTGCAGACATTCCGTTTGAATGCTCATTTCATTCAGTGTTGTGTATTTTATCGTCACATAAAATACACATGTATTCTATTTTATCCTGGGTGTGTTGTATAAAACTCCTCATCGGAGTAATTGATGTTGTAATGTGGTTCGGTACTACATTTACCTGTGTAATTCATTCATTCTCATTCGCCTGGTGGGTCCCAGTCGGGGGTCCACGGCACTGTAATATCCGCCTAGTTTGGGGTGTTACAGAGTTGGTATCGGAGCGTGGTTTTGAATACTACCCTCCAAGTCATGTCCCATTTGAAATCATCGTCATCGGACTAGTATCATTGGACTTTCGCGTCACGTGTGACCTGTGCAAATGCCGAGCCAATCAGACCAAGAACTGTAAGATTTCTAATGCCATGGTATAATTTCTGGCATTAATCATTCATTCATAATTCATCAGTTAACAATCCTCAATCATCATTGTCACTTTGACCAGGACGGTTAACTCATTAATCAGTCAATTCATTTCATTGTTCAGTTGTTGATCAGGAAGATCGAATCATTAATCTTGTTAACTCATTCAAGATAATCATTTCAGTAACTTCATCAGATAATCATGTCACGTCAATTGATCATTCATGTAATCGCTGTATTTGAGCGCGTATGCTCATTTTCATCATTTCATAATATAATCATAATGTGATACTCATGCGAGACATATAATCATCATATGACTTTCCACTTCAGTATGGAAAGAGCTGGCAGAGGACGTGGAGGACGAGGCCGTGGAGCGGGCCGAATCCCGAGAACTCGTGCGAATACCCGTGCAAATGCCAGGAATAATGCTAACTCAGCGAGCAGCGACGCTGCCACTCATTCACACAGGCGCGATCATTCATTATCGGGAGTCGTACCGGGACACGGCTCGGTCGGAGGGTGTCGGGTTGATCCACTCGCATTTATGCGGGGCATGATGGCCCAAATGACTCGAGATGGCTCGATTGATGGAGACGATGCATAACTCCGTCAATCGAATCGGCGAGCTCCTCCGCCGCCACCTCGGAGGCAAGAGAGGAATGTGAGTAACATCATCGGCGATATCTCTCGCGCAGGCCACCTACTTTTGAGGGCTCGTCGGCGGCAGATATCATTCATTGGCTCGAGCATTTCGAGAAGCCGTTTGCTATGGTAGAGTGTCCCAGGGACACAAGGTTTCGATTGCGGCTTACTATCTCGGTAGAGCGCTCATTCATGGTGGTTATCGTTGAAGCCCACAGACGGATCATGTACTTGGGATCGATTCAAGACTCTCATGATGGAGAGGTATTATCCGGCCCCACTCGGAGAGGCCAAGCTGTCAATTGCTCACCCCCGACCCTCAACAGACGAGGATGTTCTCGCCATTGCCGAGAAATTTCAGAACTTCTTCCGTTCGCCTCATCTATCATTCACTCGAAGCGGACAAGATCAAGTATTTCAAAGAAGAGGTGAAACCCCGTATGAGACTTGATTACTTAATCATAATTGCACCACGTTGGCCGAGTTCATTGAGAAAGCTCTCACCTACGAGCTTCTTGCTAAAGAAATTGCTAAGCGGCAACCTTCGTCTGCTAGCAAGAAGTCCAGAATCGTAATCGGTCGACGGGAGTCGCCACTTTCAAGAAACCCCGTGCGGGCTCCGCTTTTACGAGCGACCTCCTGTGTCGTCTAGACCCGCGGAATCTCGGTCTCGAGCGGCCAGTTCGGCCATCACATTATAAGCTGCGGGAACTTGGTCACCTCGGTACCAAGTGTCCGGCAGACTATCACATGTCATAATTGTGGAATTGCTGGGCATAAGGCCCGTTTTGCCGTAGGGACTCCAAACCTACTCGGACGTCATCTCGGGCCCCTAGGCGATCAGTAGGTCGAACCGAGCCACTCAATCGGCGTCGTTTAAAGCAGCGGGCGACTAAAGGTGGAGCTTTTAGCCGCCAGACGGAGCGTCAGTCTGCGGGACTAGCAAGCCCGGATTTATGAGATGAAGAAGACCGATGATCCGAGAGGCCGAATGATCTCGGTACACTCGATATTCTATCTCAACCTTGTGTGCACTCTTTTCGATCTTGGTGCATCGCATTCATTCATTTCCGAGTCATGTTTGAGTAGACTACGTGCGGGTAGTGCTACTAGTTGTGAGCCTTATGTCATTGGCCTACACGATGGTAGGCGAATTATCGGTAATCGTGAGATTCGAATGTCGATTCAGTTTCATGGTCGTGTATGGCGGCGGACCTAATCGTGGTAGATTTGCCGAGGGACGACGTCATCTTGGGTATTGATTGGATGGATCGTCATGATGCCATCATTAATGTCCGTAGCGTATGGTCACTATCATTTGAGACGATGGAGTTGAATGTGTGTTTCGGAGGTAATCCGGTACATTACGTAAGGTCATTAATTCGATGAAAGCGGTAAGGTTACTCAATCGGGGATGTGTCGGTTATTGGTGCTATATGGCCAAAACCGAGAAGTCATCGATAATGTTAACGGATATTCCGGTGGTGAGGGAATATGCGATGTTTTCCCAGACGAGTTACTGGTTTGCCTCCACGGAGGGATGTGGAATTCACGATTGAGTTGGAGCACAGTACGTCCCCGATATCGAAGGCGCCGTGCGGATGGCCCCGGCGAAATGCGGGAATTAAAGAACCAACTTGAGGAGTTGTTCGAGAAAGGTTATATTCGGCCAAGTGCGTCCCGTGGGGAGCGCCGGTGTTATTTGTCAAGAAGAAGGATGGTTCATTCCGCTTATGTATTGATTATCGGGAGTTGAGCAGGTGACGATCAAGAATAAGTATCCCTTACCCCGTATTGTGATCTCTTAGATCAACTTCGGGAGCTTGAGATTTTCCAAGATCGACTTAAGGTCGGATATCATCGATTGCGGATCCGAGAATCGGACATCGCGAGACGGCGTTTCGAACACGCTATGGTCACTATGAGTTTGTGGTTATGCCGTTCGGATTGACTAATGCACCTGCGGTATTCATGGAATTAATGAATCGGGTTTTCATCGACTTTTTGGATCAGTTTGTTGTTGTCTTCATCGACGACATTTTGATTTATTCTCGTGACCGGGAGGAACACGAGTTCCACCTTCATCAAGTGCTAGACGTGTTGAGACGAGAACAACTTTATGGGAAGTTTTCTAAATGTGAGTTCTGGATGTCCGAAGTGACTTTTCTCGGACATGTAATTTCATCAGACGGAGTTTGTGTCGATCCTCAGAAGACGGAGGCTATCCGAGACTGGTTACCTCCGAAGAATGTTAAGGAAATCCGGAGTTTCCTCGGATTAGCGGGTTATTATCGGCGATTTGTGGAAGGATTTTCCAAAATTGCTCAACCATTGACGAACCTTTTGCGAAAGGATAAGAAATACACGTGGTCCGACGCGTGTCGTGAGTTTTGAGGAACTCAAGAGCCGATTAATGTCAAGACTGTACTTTCCTTGCCGCGAGGGACGGAGGGATTTGTGGTTTATAGTGATGCGTCCGGACAGGGTCTCGGATGTGTGCTCATGCAGGACGGAAAGGTTATTGCCTATGCTTCACGGCAATTGAGACCTTACGAGGTTAATTATCCGACACACGACCTGGAGCTAGCAGCCGTGGTGTTCGCTTTGAAAATATGGCGTCATTATCTTTATGGCGTTACACATCGGATATTCACCGATCATAAGAGTTTAAAGTATATATTTACTCGAAGGAGTTAAATATGCGGCAGAGGCAGTGGTTAGAATTAATCAAAGATTTCGATATCGAGATCCTTTACCACCGGGCAAGGCGAACGTTGTCGCCGACGCCTTGAGTCGCAAGTCCGTTCGAGAGCGGATGCTTGCTCGTCTAACAGATTCGAAGGACCTTCGGCGGGAATTTCTTAGACCGAGATCGAGTGCAGCCCCGGTGAGTTCGAGGACGGACTTTGTATGTTAGAGATTTCATCGTCACTCGAGGAGGCAATCCGAGAGAATCGGAGTTCAGACCCTTCATTGTTGCGCATCCGTGAGGATGTGACTCGAGAAAGCCCTGGATTCGTGGTCCACGAGGATGGACTTTTGAGATTTAAGAATCGGTTGTGCGTCTGGCAAAAGACGAGTTGAAAAACTCGATTTTGAGAGAAGCTCATGCTACCCCTTATTCTGTTCATCCGGTCCCGGCCAAGATGTACAACGACTTGAAACAAAATTACGGTGGAGTAATATGAGCGAGAAGTCGCGAGAATTTGTTTCGAGATGCTTAACTGTCAACAAGTTAAGATTGAACATCGGCGGCGGCGGGTATGCTGAAACCTCTTCCTATTCCCGAGTGGAAGTGGGAAGACATTTCTATGGATTTCATCACGAGTTTTCCGACTAGTCGTCGTGGCATGAATACGATCTGGGTGATTGTGGACCGCTTAACAAAATCAGCTCATTTCCTTGAGATCAAGGATACGTGGGGTCTGAGAAGGCGGCTCGATTGTTCATCAAGGAGATAGTGAGACTGCACGGTACTCCTAAGAATATCGTTTCCGATCGTGACGGACGATTTGTGTCTCATTTTTGGAAATCAGTTCATCGTGCTATGGGAACTCAGCTCAATCTCAGTACCGCCTTTCATCCTCGGTCAGACGGGCAATCGGAGAGGACTATTCGGACATTAGAGGACATGTTGAGGGCATGCGTCCTCGATTGGAAGGACGATTGGGAAGCCCAACTACCATTGATCGAGTTCACGTATAATAATAGCCGGCATGCTTCCATTAAGATGGCACCTTACGAGGCCTTGTACGGTCGTCGTTGTCGGTCTCCTTTGTGTTGGGATGACTTGTCGAATCAATCGGCACCGAGCCCGATATGCTTATAGCCGCCCGGGAGAAGGTAGCTTTAATCGAGTCGTATGTTGGCATTTCGAGTCGCAGAAATCTGTATGCGATACTCGTCGTCGACCACTAGAGTTCGAGACGGGTGACCACGTTTTGGTCAAGGTATCCCAGTCGAGGTATTTTCCGTTTGGAAAACGGGGAAGTTAGTCCGAGATTCATTGGACCATTTGAAATTTTGGATCGAGTAGGCGAGTTAGCTTATCGACTGGCTTTACCTCCGGCCTTGAGCAGGATTCATAATGTATTTCACGTCTCTCAGTTGCGGAAGTATGTTGCCGACCCGAGTCACATACTTGATTCGAAATCGAGATCGCAGATGATCATTCGTACGAGGAGCATCACATGCGAGTGTTAGAGCGGCGAATCAAGCGGTTGAGGAACAAGGCGATCCCTTTGGTCAAGATTCGGTGGTCTAGACACGGAGTCGAAGAGGCCACTTGGGAAACCGAAGAGAGTATGCGGGAGAGTCATCCCGAGTTGTTTGACCCTTAGTTTCGGGACGAAACTATTTTAAGGGGAGTATGTAATACCGGTTGTAATTCATTCATTTTCATTCGGTAATTATCGATCAGTAATTGTCACTCATTAATTCTCACTCGTTAATAATCACTCATCATTCTTGACTCATTCATTGGTGTTCACGGTTGGCATGTTGTAATCGTATATCGATTCCGATCGGCATGTCATCTCCGTTTAGAGAATCGGCGGGAGTATTATTATTTTCATCGTGATTGGTAGTCGTAAATGCTTTGAGCATCATCCGTGGCTTGTGTTAGACTTGTTCATTTTCACATTCGTATGTTATGTCGGATCATTCATCGTCGTATCGTGGAATCGGAGTTATCGGAATTTTCAACTTGGCGGCCATCGAGTTACGGCCGTAAGGACTTTGGGTTACGGCCGTAACAAGGGTTCGTGTTTGAGCCATTTTGGGCCGAAAGGACTTACGGCCGTAAGGTCTGTGTACGGCCGTAAGTTGGCGAGTGTACGGCCGTAAATTTGGCGATTCTGGCCGTCTGGCGTCAATGAGCTCCGAGACATTTTGGCGAAGGTGAGTTACGGCCGTAGGGATGGTGAGATACGGCCGTAAGTGGTGTTCGTAAATTTTGGTTGTTGTCGACCAAGGGTGACTTACGGCCGTAAGGGTTGCGGCATACGGCCGTAAGTCGGGAAATCTGGCCAGTAAGGCTTGGCGATTACGGCCGTGCGTGACGGCGGTGCACTGGTCATTTCGGCGAAGAGGGCTTACGCCCGTAAGCTTGGCGATTCTGGCCGTATCATCGATTACGGCCGTAAGGTGTGCGGATTCTGGCCGTAAGGGTGTCGACGGATGTTTTTGAAGGCGGGTTACGCCGTAACTCGGGATCGATTCGGCCGTAAGTCTGCCAAGAGCTTTCGGACGAAGCCGAGTTACGGCCGTCTGAGTTGGTGAATTCTGCCGTAAGGCCGTTGACTTGAAAGTTACGGCCGTAAGAGGGCGAGTTACGGCAGTAACCCAGCATGCCAATGACTTGCCGGTCATTTCACCTCACTTTTCCATTTTTCCTTCTTCATCCGAGAGAGAGTGTTGAGAGAGTGATTTCATCATCATCAATCACTTGAGTGTGTAATCTTCATCATCTTCATTCCTTTGGGAAGCTTGGATACTCGTTATAACTCGTGTTCATCGGATCGAAGTGGTTGGATCTTCAAGAGGTAATTTCTTCAACACCTTGGATTTCGATTTTGTGTCGAGATATAATGTTTTGGACGATATAATCATGTTATATGAAGGGATATGTTGATGATTATGAGTTCGTATAAGGATTCATTGGATTATTGAGAGATTTATTCAAGAACACTTTGAATATCGAGTTGGATTTGGGGATTTCCGATTAATAGTTGTTATAATCACGTTTTTGGATATTCTTAACGGACTATTGATCGTATTGGAGATGTTTTATTGATTTGAAGCACTTCTTGAGGATTTGAGATTGGTATTGTTGAGGTTTAGTTGTAATCAATCGAAGTTGGACTCAAAGTGTTCGATATAATGCCCCTATGAACTTGGTTTAATCGTATCGACGTCTTGAGTTCGTTAGATTCGTGTTTAATTCGTTTATTAATCGGATTGTTGGTAATTATTGTTATTCAAGGTTGTTGAGCGATCGGTATCTTGGTTAGGACGTTGTTCGTGGACGGACATTCTTCATCGGTATTGTGTAAGTTAAATCTTACTCGGTTAAAAGGATACTCATCCCTTTTGTTGTTGATTGCTCATAATCATAATTCATTCATCATAATAATAATCATTTTGAGACTTGTAATTGTCGAATAATCATTTCATTCACGAGGAACGACGGTTCCAAATCAATTCATTGGGTTATCAATCACATCACTATTACTTTCATATCGGTGAGTCATCTTGGCCTTGTCTAATTATTATTCATTGATATTCATCATGGTCATTCGTTCATGTGACCTTAGGGTTCATATTGCGTGGCCGGGTGTGGTGTGTGGAATTTTTAGTCGGGCACACGATGGTCATGTATTGGGTTCACCGATACATCGGACCGTGCACACGGTAACTTACCTCCGTGAGACTAATTAGGTACAAGGCGGGTGTGTCGGGCATTCGTCTTGTACACTTGCACGAGGACATTACGGGCGTACTATGATGCTCCTCTTGACGTAATTCATAATTAAGAATATTTCATAACTTGATTAATTCATGATTGTGTAATTTCAACTCTTGAGGATTGTTGTTACGTATGGCGGCCGTTGGGGATTTTGTTTTAGTCACGGCAAGGCAAAGGCACGGGAAGAGCATGTTGACGGCGACGAGTCCAGTGATACTAGTAGGGGCCCCGATGCATTCGATCATTTATTCGATCATTGTGTTTCTTCTATTTATTATTCCGAGACATTCCGTTTGAATGCTCATTTCATTCAGTGTTGTGTATTTTATCGTCACATAAAATACACATGTATTCTATTTTATCCTGGGTGTGTTGTATAAAACTCCTCATCGGAGTAATTGATGTTGTAATGTGGTTCGGTACTACATTTACCTGTGTAATTCATTCATTCTCATTCGCCTGGTGGGTCCCAGTCGGGGGTCCACGGCACTGTAATATCCGCCTAGTTTGGGGTGTTACACTTTATTGCTCTAAGAAAACCCTTATTTACTAAGAGGTCGGTACCCCAGCTTATATTGGTCCTTTTTTTAAACCGGGTTTTCAGGGAGCGTACATTCGTCGTCCTATCAACCAGTCCCCCCTACTCTAGTCGAGCTGTAAGACCGAGTAGAGTAAGATTTGTTTACAATCTGACGACCTTGACACAATAGTCCTTGGGATTCCCGTTCCCAGATAACGAGGTTCCTTGAACTTCGTGCGCTTTAATATCCACATCTTTTCCTTTCCTCGCCTCCCAACCGTCCCGTCTATGGTCAAGTCCAGGTGTCGACCTGCTATAAGTCGGATGAGGCGGTGCCAGATCCAAGCCGTTCTTTTACAGGAGGCATCGGACGCTCCAGATCGCCCGTTATCTTCTTGATTTTCGCCCTCCTTCTCTATAAGTAGGAATCCTCTACCTCCTTCAGCCATTTCCGCTCTTCTTCCTGCGAAATACTAGTGCGAGGGTATTCCGGCGACACTTGCGACCTTGGTTTCCTGCCTCCGGTGGTGCTTCCACCCAATCTCATGGGTATGTTTATCTAAACACCTCTTTAGTTTTTTCTTTTTGGTTTGTTACCGATATTTCCCTCTTCTTCTTCCTCCCTTTTCTTCCTTTTATTATGTCGTCTGCTTCGGATTCTCAGAATCTTTCCGGCGAATCGGCCGTGGACTCCTTTTTAGAAGGTCTTTCCTCTTCTGATGGGGACTCGGGGGGTAGGTCGGGGCGAGCTACTGGTTCTTCCCTCTGTCTTAGAGATGAGCCCCTAGGTGATGTAGATTGGTCCGAGCTAGGTGACATCCCTTCTAGCCTTCCCTCTGGCATCCCTCTAATCATTGTAGATCCCCCTTCCCCTCCTCCTATGGACGAAGTAACTGTGACCGGCCTCTTAGCTGATCCATATCAAACGGTCGCAGGAGCGACTCGAGTTCTCCCTCCTCATCCTCTATCTAGGACTAGCCCAGCTGTGCTGGCTAGTTTTATAAAATTTCTTAGACTTCCTCCGGGGTGGGAATTTGTCACGCCTCAGGCTAGTGACACCCATGATCATCCTCCCCCGGGGCATATTACCTGGTTCGTGGATCAGGTGAGCATCGGTCTTCGCTTTCCCCTCCATCCCTTCCTTGTCTTTCTCTCTGTTAAATACAATCTTCCCCTCAACCACTTTTCCCCCAACTCTTTTCGTTATATGGTTGGTTTTCTCGTGCTGTGTCATTACAGACACGAGGAACCCGACCTGGGTTTTTTCTATTTTTGTTTTGGGCTAAAGAGTTTTAAAGGCTCCTTTTACTTGACTTCCCGAAACAACGCCCATTTCTTTACCCACCTCCTTTCCAATGTGAAGGATTGGAGGTTGCGTTTCTTTTTTCTTCGGCTCCCTGCAGATGACTCTTGGAGTTTCCCTACGGAATGGACGCAGGCCACTCCGAGCCAGGATCCTATTCCTAGGCGCAGTTCCATCCGAGCTGCGTGGGTCGAGAAAGTTCGGGAATGGAATGCCATTCCCTACAACGCTTTCCAGCTGAAGCAATTTCATGACCTTCTGTTCCATTGTGGGCTGAGCTCGAATCCTTATCCAGCTATCCCTGATATTGGTAGGCTTTATCGGTTCTTTCCATAGTATAATCTTTGTTATTTTTTTTTTGTTTTTTTTTCTTCCTGACCGTTTGTATTGTTTTTCGTAGATCGGTTTATGCGGACCTGCCAGTCTGATGCCTCCAAGCCGGCTGAACCAACGAAAGAGAAGGTCCCCAAATCGACGAATCCCCCTAAGGAGAGGGCGGAGGGCTCATCAAAGACTAAGCAGCTCCTCCCGCCCCAAATCTGGGGTGACTCTCCCCTCCGACCTAGCTCCTATCTTGACCACCGGGCGAAGCCCGGCAAGCTCGTCTCGGCAGCTTCAGGTCACCCAAAGGGCTCCTTCTCCTAGCTCCCCCGCTTCCAAACGGCCGAAGACTATAGGTCCCCCTGGTCCGGCTATGGAGACCTTTCTCCGTTGCAAGGAGTTTGAGAAATTTCTTCCATACTTCAGCTCCATGGTCCCGGCTAGGGATAAGCAGGCATTACGAGATGCCGAGGAGGACCCTCGTTTCGATGCTATGATGATGTATTTTGGGAAGGTATTCCCCTTTTCGCCTTCCTCCCCTTTTTGACTATTTTTATGTTTATTATTACACTTTGCCGACCTGATGTGATTTCTTTTTGTGCAGTTCTTCGCCACTTTTGTGACCTTCGCAGAAGATCATAAGATCGGCGCCTCGTCTTCCTCCCAGCTCACCCAAATATCAGCCGATCTGGCGGCCGCCCTGCAGGCTAAGTCGGATCTCTCAGCTCGGCTTCAGGAGAGGGAGTATCGTTTAGAGGCTGCCCTTAAGAAAAGCTCTGAGCGGGAGGCGGTTTTGGAACGGGCTCAGATGGCCAATGTTCAGCTGAACCAAGAGCTGAAATTTTGGAAGGCCCTATCTACAGCTGAAACGGAGAAGGTGGGCCAGCTCGAGGCTCAGTTGTCGGAAGCTAAGGCCGAATCTGAGAGGATTGGCCAGCTTGAGGCTCATGCTAAGGCAGAGTTGGAGAAGGTCGCCCAACTCGAAGCTCATGCTAGAGCAGAATCAGAAAAGGTCGCCCAGCTGGAAGCTCAACTAGCCGAGGCTAGATCTGAGGGATCATCTTATGAGCGCGGGGTGACGGATGGTCGATGTCGATTTCTGACCAGTGACGTTGGTCACTCTTTCCTGGGGGCCTACCGTTCTGCCCTTCTAGCCCGGTATCACAATTCCACTGCTTACCTGGTCAAGCTGGCTCCTGCCGCGACGCAATATTCGATTTTTCTCTAATTCGCGCTCGTGAGCAACTAGCTTCTTTGGGTTTTGTGGGCGAGCTGGACCGGGATGCTGCATTGAACGGGGCTCCTGTCCCTTCGGGTTGGTCCGGGGACGTGGAAGAATCTCCGGAGGCAGCCTGGTGGGAGGATGCCCTTGGGAGTCTATAAAGCAGTCCGGCCTGGATTTGGAGCTGCCTTTTATCCCTCCTAACTCACCTGTTAAGGCCAGCACTCCTAATCCCGAGATGACCGGGACCGACCTTGATGCTTCTCCTTCGTCGCCCCTCCATCTTCCGAGCCTGTAGCTTAGTTTTTTTTAAGTTTTATGTGTAGACATATGTTATTTTTTTTTTGTCTTTGCTCGTTGTATTAGCACAGCTGTTTTTAATGAAAAGTCTCCCTTTTTCTTTTTCACGTGTTTTGTTTCATAGCTTATCTCTGCCAATTCAAGTTAATATAGCTCGGCGTTGATTGTAACCTCGATATATCTGAATTTGTTTGAATTAATACGACCACTCCCAAATATAACCCGGCCTTTTCCTGGTATAGCTCCGACTATTTTAAATTTCGTGACATCTTAAATATAACCTGACCACTTCGATCTTTACAAGTTGTAATAATGGTTTGGTGTTTTTTAGGTTGATTTAACCTAACATTTTCATCGATCTTTAGTATAGGTTGGGTATTTTTAGATAAGTTTTTGGATTTTAAAGCTGTTGGGATGTTTCCAACACTTTTGCGCGGGATAGCCTGGATAGGATCTCCCCTTTTTTATAGGTCGGCTGAGACTATCTATATATCGGGTCGGTTTATCTTTACCTGAAGTCGGGGATATTTCCCTTAGTCATAGCTTCACAGGGTGGTTCACCCTTACTCGGATCCAAAGGCATTTAACCTGATCGGATGTCACAGGGCGGTTCACCCTTATTCGGATCTGAAGGCGTTTCACCTGATCAGATGTCACAGGGCGGTTCACCCTTACTCGGATCTGAAGGTGTTTCACCTGATCAGATGTCACAGGGCGGTTCACCCTTACTCGGATCTGAAGGCGTTTCACCTGATCATATGTCACAGGGCGGTTCACCCTTACTCGGATCTGAAGGCGTTTCACCTGATCAGATGTCACAGGGCGGTTCACCCTTACTCGGATCTGAAGGCGTTTCGCCTGATCAGATGTCATTTCTAGTTTTACACATTCATAGAGATTTTATTTGTAATAGACTTTTATTAAAACAACACAAACTTTTCTCCATACTTCATACAAAATACTTTTTTAAGTGACATATGTTCCAAGGTCTTTTGATGGGGTGCCCTTCCAGATCCTTAAGCTCATAAGCTCCTCCTGCATAAATTCGGATTACCTTGTAAGGCCCCTCCCAGTTCGGCTCCAGCTTTCCTGTTTTTCTGAGGGCATCAGCCCGCCTAAGCACCAGATCGCCGACTTGGAACTGTCTCTTCCTGACTCTTTTGTCGTGAGCTGCTTTTGTCAGGCTTTTGTATCTTTCAGTTCGTGCTGCGGCCGCTTCCCTTCTTTCTTCTATAGTATCTAACGCCTCCTTCATTATTTCCTCGTTTTCCACCTCGTTGAACCATCGAACCCGATGAGACATTTCTCCGACTTCTGCCGGGATGACGGCTTCGGACCCGTATACCATACTGAAAGGTGTTTCCCCCGTTGACGATCTAGGTGTGGTCCTGTATGACCATAGTACCGAGCTAAGCTCATCCACCCATCCTCCTCCAACTTTGTCTAAGCGGGTTTTGATCCCTTGCAAGATTGTTCTGTTAGTTACCTCCACTTGTCCATTAGCCTGCAGGTGAGCAACCGCAGCGAACCTTTGTTTGATGTGCATACCCTCGCACCAGGACTGGGTTCTTTTCCCATTGAATTGAGTTCCATTGTTTGAGATGAGTATTTGGGGCGCTCCGTACCTGCAGCAAATGTTGTTAAACAGAAAGCTTATGATTCTTTGCTGGGTTATGGTGGCCACGGGTTCGGCCTCTACCCACTTGCTGAAGTAGTCTATGGATACTACTAAGAACTTCCTTCCTCCCGAACCCGGTGTAAATTGCCCCATGATATCAATTCCCCATTTAGCGAAGGGACAGGGTGCTCCCATGGTAATTGTAATACCCGTAATTTTGATCCCCGGAAATTTTCTATTTTTGGCGGAAGTCTATTTTGACGACTTGCTTGGGACCGTTTCGTCATCCTGAGAATGATTAATTCTACACTTTTTGTCATCCGAGTTCGTTTCGGTATCGTTCTGTTGAATTCCGTGTTCTTTAGCGACTTTTCCACGTATGGGTTCGACTTTGTTAAATCACCATAAATTCTTGGAAACTCCAAAAATTCTGAATCTCGGCAATATTATAAATCATCGAGTTAGCTTTCCAATGGTTCAAACGGTGAGTCAATCGGAGTCCAGACGAGGGAGTTATGGTCGAAATAGCTAAGTCACTCTCATTTTCCAGATTCGGCCAAAACCGCCTGTACCCGGTGCCGCGGCACACCTGGGCTGAGCCGCGGCACACCGCGAGCCACAGGAGCAAATTTTGGGCTGTGCCGCGGCACACCTATACTGAGCCGCGGCACACATGACAGTTTACCCTATATCTGCGTTTTCTTGAGCGGATCACCTCATTTTTCCCCATTTCTTCACTTGGGCACGAGAGAGGAGGCTTGAGAGGAAGAAGTTTCTCCACCTATCACTTGAGTGTGTGATTTCTCTTCATCTCTTTTCGATTGTGAAGCTCGGATCATCGATCTATCGAATATTCTTCGAATCATAGTGCTTGGATCTTCAAGAGGTAATTTCTTCAACATCTTGGATTTCGATTTTGTATTGGGTAATGATGTTTTGGGTGTTAAAATCATGGGGTATGAAGTGATATACGCATGATTATGGACATGTTTGAGTATTCATCGAATTATTGAAAGATTATTCAAGAACACTTCGAATTTTGTGTTGGAAATTGGGGATTTTGTTTGACTTCATCCTTTTAATCCGTAGTAATTTAGATTAGTGATGGATTGATGATGATTTAGGTGTATTCTATCATTTCCATCGTTATTCCACGGTTGGAGTGTATTGATTCGTTGTTTCGGTTGAGTTATTAGTCGACGCCTTGAAGGTGTCCGACAAAAGGTCTAAGAGGGGGTTTTTTGTGCGTTGTACGATTATTATTCATCGTACGATTGTTGATTTATCATTGATATGACTTAGGGACGAAATCCTTGTGAAGAACTCAAGTCGGAACCCTTCCGTTCGTTGTCTTCTTCGTGGTTCAAGCTTCCCGGTCGAACCGTGTTCTTTGGGATCTTTGGTAACGATTATTAAGGCAAGTATACATTTATGATTGTACGTTCTCGACTTTGAAAGTATGAAATATTGATGGTATGATTATTTCTAGCCACTCCGGGACGGGCCTATGGTCCTCTGAGGGTTTCGTAGCCTCTGGTGCGATTCCATGGTTGATATGAACGAACCGTTTCTACGGCATTCATATGAAATAATGTTGGCATGTAATGAACGTACCGTTTTGACGGCATTCCTACATGTAACGGCGTATGATATGAACGAACCGTTTCTACGGCATTCACATACGTCTTGAGATTTTAGTTATTCTGGAATACTAGTCTTAAATTGATGAATTGACGGATATTGATGAATTGACGGATATTGATGAATTGACGGATATTGATGAATTGACGGATTACATTTACTTTATTGTCGAGGAGTATTATGTTTCATATTGTTATACTTGCACTAGCTATTCGACGGCTAACCCCTTTATGGGGGAAATACGTTTCATGTATTTCGAGTTCCGGGAGAGCGGACGGTGTGGGTACCAGTCGGCATGAAGATGATGGGCAAGTGTGATACCGTGTTTTGTCTCGGTTATTTTCTTGGATTCCTCCATTCGGTGTTGTTGTCTTGGAATGGATTTTTAAATACTCGAGTATTGTATTTGATTTCCTTGATGTTAGGCTGTGTTGCCGAGGTATTGATTTGTGCAGTGATGTATATGGTTTCATTGGTTATGGTTTTGAATACCATTTGTATCGTCTTTCTTTCCATTGTATGTAGACCTTCTCGGTCAAGTTTATAGTTCCGCGTATGTTTAGCCTTGTGGGTCCCACGGCGGGCTCACGTGTGTAATATACCCTGAATAACTTGGGGGTGTTACAGAATATGGTATCAGAGCTTAGGTTTATGGATACCTAGGCTGTCGGTCTTTTGGGTCGATTGAGTCGGCATTTGCCCACAGTATCACTACTCTACCATCATCACAGTGCGACCGGTACTTGTAAGTCCTCTCACTCTTCTTGTATTCTTCTTAATCGTTTCGTTTATAGCTTGGTATTCTTGGGATTTGGTCACTTCGAGAATGTACGATTCGGATTATACTTACGCATGTATGTGCCCTTCAGAATGTTGGCTGAAAGTAGGAAGAATCGTGGCCGTGGTCACGGATGTGAACTATTCCTTGAGATTTTGTTAAGTTGCTAATTGCGATATTGGTGTGTATCGGTATTATGTTGAGACTTTGTTTAGGAGTCGCATACTAGTATCACGGGAGATCTTCGACTTCACAGACTTGTAAGTATGTTGTTCGAATTATTCGATAATTCTTGGTGAAATTAAATTCCCGTTGAAATGTTGTTTGTACGAGTGATTGTAAGTTTCGAGGACGAAACTTATTTTTAAGGGGGGTAGAGTGTAATACCCCGATTTTTCGGATATATTTTTTTTTTCGTTTATATATTGGATATCGTGGATGGTTAATTATGCTCGAGGACGTTGTGAACGTATGACAATGTTATTGAATTGAGTATATGTATTGATTTTTCCGTATGCTCGTATTTGGTATGTCATGACTTTGGACAGGAATTGTTGAAATTGGCTAAGTATGGAATTATTACGTACGTTAATAAGGTGAGATTACGTACGTAAGATTGGCATGGTTACGTACGTTAAGGCTAAGGTATTACGTACGTAACGAAGGCATCGACGTAACCGAGTCCTGGTCGGCAGTGGGACCTGTTTCGCAACTTTCGGCGGAGGATGTTGACGGTGAGTCAACGTCGTGTTACGACGTTATACGGGACGTGTTACGACGTAACACAACCATTATCTTGTAGCAAGTCAATCGGTATATTACGACGTTATATGGTATGGGTTACGTCGTAATGGATCGCACGGAATGAGACAGTGAGTTGGTTACGTGCGTTATGGATATTGGATTACGACGTTAAAGTTGTTACGTACGTTAAGAAAGGACACTTACGTACGTAATGAGAGTGCAATTTATATATTGAAGTGTTGCCTTTCATTTCTCTCACGATCCTTTGAGATATTTCGCTCCAAAACTCGTCCCTCTTCACTTTTAAGAGTGTTCTAAACACTTTTAACATGATTGTGAGCTTGGAATCATGGAATTAGAGCTTGGTTATGGAACTATTGTTGATTCTTGAAGTGATTTCTTGTGTTATCCATATTCTATGAGGTTTATGTTGAAGGAAGATAATGATATGCTTTGAATATGTTGATTATGATTATGGAATCATTGAGATCTTGATGTTCTTGAGGCCATATGATGACTATGATGATTTAATGATTCTTGGAATGGAGTTCAATTATTCTTTCTTCGTGGTTCATCCATACAAGGTAATCCTCGTATCCCTTTGATAGTGGCTCATTTTTTTCTTTTTGGATTACTACTTGGGAGGGAGTATGTTGGGAATCATGTGTTTTGATGTTCGTCTTATTTCAATGTAAATGCATAAATTGGATTGTACTTTTATCCGTTGCATGAGTATTTTTGAAATGGATTTTGGTATTTTGCCAACTGAATTTTATTTTGTAAAACCAATTCCCTAAACTGAGTTTTCGGCATTTTAACCTTGATCGTTTTGACGGTATTTGGAAAATGATTTTTTTTTAGTATTTGAAAAATATTACCGTCATCGGTCTTTTTGGCATTTTTGAAATGACGTGGAAAATTGTGCTTAGCCTGGTAAATCCTTGTGAGAAGGGTTTACGGCGTGTAATATTCCCAGGAGGATCTGGGGTATTACAATCTTGGTATCATGTGATAATGCTATACGAGATTTATTGGAATTGTAATAAGAGATTTCGGATGTTGATATGATTATTGAGATCTTCTTCATATGAGGATAACGATATTGTTGCGATTCTTAAAGTTGTATGAAGGGCATGATGAAGGAAATGGTAACATGGAGATATATACCTCGGATATGTTGTTCTGAACGTGATTTCGGATATTTCATGTTCTTGAAGAACTCTTGAATTATCCGAGGTGATGAAAATTTTTAAGAAGTGTTGATGTTTTGAAAATGAATATGGAACATTCATATCTAGAGCTAAATTATGTGTGTGAAATAATATTCGTATAGGAATACGAATGTGATTATGAGTTTGATGAGACTATTATTCATCCATGATTTTGGAAGCCTATACGTATGGAACAAATATTCAAGTCATTGGATTGTTGGATAACCTTTTTAATATGATTATCCATTGTTTTGAACCAGTCGAATGATTCGAATTGAAGACGGTCATAAGTAAATTTTAACGATGGATTTACGAGAAGGGAACCTTGTCAATTCGTATTTAAGAATTGAGCTTGGAACATTTAGATCCTTGTTATTGGTCCGAATTGGTTGCTGATATGATCATCATATTTCACTGTATTGTGGACTGGATTTGTAAGTGTGTGTGTTTGATTGTTAATTCTGTGATTAGTCGAGATATGGTAAAACGTTTGAGTTCGTGGTTTGGTGGTATTGATATTGGTCGTCATCGAACCGGTTAATTATCAATCCTTCGTTTTACAATAAGATATGATGTTTGAGCATAGAGTATGACTGTTGTGTTGCGGTAAAGGTTGAAGGGTTCGTAGATTATCTTGGTCGAGACTGAGGGAATTCGTAAGACGAAATCAACTGAATTGGTAACAGTACGTTGTATTGATATCGAGGCAAGTTTTATACTCGTACTAATCAATGAGACTAATGTTATCGTGTAGGCGTACGATCGTGTGTATCATTTCGGGACATGGCCTCTTTATGATTGTATTGATATCAGGGGATTGGTTGACACGACGCCCGTCGGCAAATTATGCCAAATGTTACTGTTGTTTGTTAAAGGCCGATTCGAGGCATTGCGATACTTGTTGGTAAAGTCGCTGTCGATTGTCGGTTCGCGGTATCGACGTATCGATTGTGATTGTGATGGATGTTCCATTGAGATATTGTGGTGATCGTCGTCATTGATATCGGTGTTTTTCTATTGATATTATATTAACCGATTGGAGACGTTTGATATATCCTTTTTTCTTTTTTTTTTTCATCTCCGTTTAGGTGGTCGGTTTAAGACACCGGGACATCTATTCTATCGTATCATTGATTATCGATTGACCGTTCTAAGGTAATCGAGGTATTGAATTGGGATTATCGAAGATAATTCCCATCCGTTGTCAAAGATATTCTCATCCATTGTATCGTTGTTATCGATTGGCCATTCTACGGTAATCGAAGTATTGAATTGGGACTGTCGAGGAGAGTTCCCATCCATTGAATTATTATTGCCGTGTTGGCCGACTCAAGGCAACACACTATTATTCTTGTGAACTCGGTAATTTTGTGATCGTTGAGAGTTGAGGATTTCCCGAACTGTTGTGTTGTGATCGTTGCTCGTGTTAATCGGTCCTTAGGGATTTTGATCCCAGAATGGTTGTTTTGATTATTGTTGGTCGTGTCGATCTTTCATCATTCGTGTGTCATCGTTCACTTGGTGAGTCGTATGATTTGTTTTGGATGTGTTATCCTTCGAGTTTCGTTGTCATGTTGTATCGTGGCATATCTGGAATCATGTCTGCGTGCCGATTGGTTATGTGTAGGATTTTTAGCCAGGCACTCGATGGTCATGCGTGGATATTTCCGCATTGGACCGTGCACACGAGACGTAGTTCTTGAGGCTAATTAGGTACATTGTCACACGTATATTCTGGATTCCGTATATGGGGTGGACATGTGCACGGACACATTTCCGGATCGAGCGTACTGTGATGTCCCTCTTGAGCTTTATTGATTGATCGTTCGTAGTCCATGTTGTATTGGATATGTCCGACGATTTGCGACTGGTTGTTCATACGCCGAGGGGTATGTCAAACGATCGAGTTTGCTTCTTTGAGATCTCAGATTGTGATGATTCTGACTTTGGGCTGTTCGGCTTTCAAGCCATTGTGATGTATCGGTATTTCCGTTGGAGCCTTCGGGCATTGTGAATTCGTATCTTTTTCGGCATTGGTTTGGTTTGCCTTTGGGTAATGTATTGTGGTGTTCTATATTGATGATTCGCCGTTTGGGCGTAAGTTTCGGTTCTTGTGCATCTCGTTGAGTTTTTCCTGGCGAAATATTTCTTCTCCCTACCTGTTTTAAGTTTCGGGACGAAACTTCTTTTAAGGAGGGTAGAATGTAATACCCGTAATTTTGATCCCCGGAAATTTTCTATTTTTGGCGGAAGTCTATTTTGACGACTTTCTTGGGACCGTTTCGTCATCCTGAGAATGATTAATTCTACACTTTTTGTCATCCGAGTTCGTTTCGGTATCGTTCTGTTGAATTCCGTGTTCTTTAGCGACTTTTCCACGTATGAGTTCGACTTTGTTAAATTACCATAAATTCTTGGAAACTCCAAAAATTCTGAATCTTGGCAATATTATAAAGCATAGAGTTAGCTTTCCAATGGTTCAAACGGTGAGTCAATCGGAGTCCAAACGAGGGAGTTATGGTCGAAATAGCTAAGTCACTCTCATTTTCCAGATTCGGCCAAAACCGCCTGTACCCGGTGCCGCGGCACACCTGGGATGAGCCGCGGCACACCGCGAGCCACAGGAGCAAATTTTGGGCTGTCGCGGCACACCTATACCGAGCCGCGCACACATGACAGATTTACCCTATATCTGCGTTTTCTTGAGCGGATCACCTCATTTTTCCCCATTTCTTCACTTGGGCACGAGAGAGGAGGCTTGAGAGGAAGAAGTTTCTCCACCTATCACTTGAGTGTGTGATTTCTCTTCATCTCTTTTCGATTGTGAAGCTCGGATCATCGATCTATCGAGTATTCTTCGAATCATAGTGCTTGGATCTTCAAGAGGTAATTTCTTCAACATCTTGGATTTCGATTTTGTATTGGGTAATGATGTTTTGGGTGTTAAAATCATGGGGTATGAAGTGATATACGCATGATTATGGACATGTTTGAGTATTCATCGGATTATTGAAAGATTATTCAAGAACACTTCGAATTTTGTGTTGGAAATTGGGGATTTTGTTTGACTTCATCCTTTTAATCCGTAGTAATTTAGATTAGTGATGGATTGATGATGATTTAGGTGTATTCTATCATTTCCATCGTTATTCCACGGTTGGAGTGTATTGATTCGTCGTTTCGGTTGAGTTATTAGTCGACGCCTTGAAGGTGTCCGACAAAAGGTCTAAGAGGGGGTTTTTTGTGCGTTGTACGATTATTATTCATCGTACGATTGTTGATTTATCATTGATATGACTTAGGGACGAAATCCTTGTGAAGAACTCAAGTCGGAACCCTTCCGTTCGTTGTCTTATTCGTGGTTCAAGCTTCCCGGTCGAACCGTGTTCTTTGGGATCTTTGGTAACGATTATTAAGGCAAGTATACATTTATGATTGTACGTTCTCGACTTTGAAAGTATGAAATATTGATGGTATGATTATTTCTAGCCACTCCGGGGCCTATGGTCCTCTGAGGGTTTCGTAGCCTCTGGTGCGATTCCATGGTTGATATGAACGAACCGTTTTTACGGCATTCATATGAAATAATGTTGGCATGTAATGAACGAACCGTTTTGACGGCATTCCTACATGTAACGGCGTATGATATGAACGAACCGTTTCTACGGCATTCACATACGTCTTGAGATTTTAGTTATTCCGGAATACTAGTCTTAAATTGATGAATTGACGGATATTGATGAATTGACGGATATTGATGAATTGACGGATATTGATGAATTGACGGATTACATTTACTTTATTGTCGAGGAGTATTATGTTTCATATTGTTATACTTGCACTAGCTATTCGACGGCTAACCCCTTTATGGGGGAAATACGTTTCATGTATTTCAAGTTCCAGGAGAGCGGACAGGTGGGTACCGGGTCGGCATGAAGATGATGGACAAGTGTGATACTGTGTCTTGTCTCCGGTTATTTTCTTGGATTCCTCCATTCAGTGTTGTTGTACTGGAATGGATTTTTAAATACTCGAGTATTGTATTTCAGTTTCCTTGATGTTCCGGCCTGTGTTGCCGAGGTATTGATTTGTGCAGTGATGTATATAGTTTCATTGGTTATGGTTTTGAATACCATTTGTATCGTCTTTCTTTCCATTGTATGTAGACCTTCTCGGTCAAGTTTATAGTTCCGCGTATGTTTAGCCTTGTGGGTCCCACGGCGGGGCTCACGGCGCTGTAATATACCCTGAATAACTTGGGGGTGTTACAGTAATCATATCTTCAACTGGGATGTGAATTAAGGGTGCGTGCATTTGACATTTTTGGCATCACTTAACCATCTCCACTGCATTTGACATTTTGCTAATTAGCGATCTTCCTTTGGTATGATCTCCGCAGCACCCTTCATGGATTTCTTCCAGTATACCCCGCCCTTCTTCTTCCGAAACGCACCGTAGGTATAGACCGAGGTAGGATCTCTTGTATAGTTCATCGTTAATGCAACAGAACCTCGCTGCTCTTCGCACAATCTTCATTCTTTCTTGCCTTTCCTTAGGTAGTTCTGCCCTTCTTAGGTATGCCAACAAAGGAGTTCGCCAGTCTACCATCTAGTTCACCTCCATCACTTGTTTCATGATGCTACTCCGGGCTGCTCTCAAAATCGTGACTGTTCGCGAGCGGCAATCCACTAAGGAGCTTCCCATTTTTGCTAGGTAATCAGCTTTTGCATTTTCTGCCCTAGGGATATGGATCAACTTCCATTCCCCTAGTTTTTTGGCAGCCTCTCTCACTTCCTCGACATACTTCTTCCTCCGGTCCTCATTTATCTCAAATTTTCCTTCTACCTGTTGTGTGACCAGTTGAGAATCAGAGTAAGCAATGAGTCGCCGCGCGCCCAAGTCTATCCCCAACTGCATTCCCTTAACCAGGGCTTTATATTCGGCCTCGTTGTTAGATGCTTTAAAATCGAATTTTATGGCATACTCTAATTGTTCACCCTCCGGGGTAGTAAGGACTATCCCTGCCCCAGAACCACTGGTTGTTGCCGATCCATCCACATGTAATAGCCACTGTCCCTCTGGCGGAGATGGCATGGCCCCCTCTTGGATGAAGTCCGCTAGGGCCTGAGCTTTAATTGCCGTTCTCGGCTCATACTCCATGTCGTATTCCCCCATTTCTACCGCCCACTTCACCATACTCATCTTGCTGGACGAATTTAGATCAGTAGAACATCTTTGAATCGGTTGACCTCACCATAGTTGGATTTAAACAATAAAATTGATATCATAAAGTGTTTAAACATCATGCTTGATATTTATTTACCTTGAGAAACTTGCCAATGTTTGGAGATAGTAAAATGTTTTCCTTCATAAACCTTAGAAACTTTATCATCATTATGGTTCAGATTCACAAATCCATGAAGATTGATAGGAACACCTTGTTGAATGTTAGGAGATTAGTGTGGTGATTCAAAAACCTAAGCTAGGTGACTTCATAAATGATGTTAATGGATCTTCCAGCTTTGAAAGAATGATTTTGATAACCTTCATGAATGTGGTGTAATCTCATAGCTAATAACCTTGTTGTAAGCTCAATATTCAACTTAGATGAGAGGTGGATGAATATAATTGTGCAGATTTTGTCCTTTCAACATGTTAATGTTTTGGAAAATTTAATCATCATAAGATGATCTTAACATCATAATTGGTTATTCAACATGTTCTTGATAAAATTCTTATTTATAAAGAATCATGTGAACATTCGGTAAAAGTATTGTGAACCGATTTTATGGTTGTAATGATGTAAAAAGAACTCTTGGCATAAGGCTTCGATATTTTGAGATAACAAACTATTCTAAAGGATTGTAGGGTGTCGTCTTACTAATCCTATATTGATAATTATACGAATATGTTATTGAGTAAAATGTATTTCGTTTAAGGTTGATTGTTCGAGTAAACGATATTAGTCGAGGACCGTTCTTTCGTTTCGACAAGAAGAGGATTATTCTCGTCTCCGTGTTGAGGCAAGTTATCTTGCTTAGTTATAATGATGATTAGATTCTTGCGATGGTTATACACTTCATGTGTATGAATTATTTATGAAATGTTTGTCGTGAGTTGACATTGTCCTTGACGTTATTCCGTTTTCGTCATGGGGTTGCATTTCCAAGTACGTCGCTTTGAATCGTTGATCTCGTTTGTCTTTATTTTCACTTCGGTGAGTTTTCTTGATCCTTAATCGGATATATGATTTATTGAATTCGTTGTCATGTTGTATCGTGACATATCCGGAATCATATTTGCGTTCCGATTAGTTATTGTGTAGGATTTTTATCCAGGCACATATATAGTCATGCGTGGATATTATTCCGTATTGGACTGTGCACACGAGACATAGTTCGTGAGGCTAATTAGGTACATCGTCCCACGTATATCCTGGATTCCGTATACGGGGTGGACATGTGCACTGACACATTTCCGGATCGGGCGTACTGTGATGTCCATCTTGAAGCATATTGTTAATCGTTCATAGTCCATGTATGATTGGATGTGTTCGACGGTTTGTGACTGATTGTTTCATACGCCCGATGGGTATGATTAATAGTCAGGATGTTTTCCTTGAGATCTATATATGTGAATTGTATAATGTCGGAAGAATTAATTATCATGTATATTTGACCCTGTGTTTTGGGCGAAATACTTGTATTGTATTTTAGGTCGAGGCAAAGGCAAGGCACGAGAAGAGCATGTTGACGGCGAAGGGTTCAGAGGATACTAGTTCGGGGGCCTCATCCTCCTCTTGTGCTTGGCGGACTCGTGTGTCAGATCATCAGCGACAACTCTCGCCAGCGACCTCCGACCTTTGAAGGCTCCTCTGAGCCTGCTGACATTGTGCATTGGATCGAGCATTTCGCGAAACTTTTCGAGATGGTGGACTGCCCGGAAGAGAACCACGTCTCGGTAGCCGCGTACTATCTTAGCAAAGGCGCTCATACCTGGTGGCTTTCAGTGAGGCCAGCTGATGGTTTTTATACTTGGGAGAAATTTAAAAACCTCATGCTAGACCGTTACTATCCAGGGCCACTCCGTGAGGCCAAACTCGGGCTAGCTGAACCCAGGCCGTCTGAAGACGATGATGTATTATCTGTTGCCGAGAAATTTCAGGCACTCCTTCCTTTCGCCACGACAATTATCCGAACAGAGGCTGATAAGATCAAATACTTTCTCAAGAGGCTCAAACCCCGAATGAGAATGCAACTATTGAATCACCACTGTACTACCCTACCAGAGTTCATCGAGAAAGCTCTGGAGTACGAACTCACCGCGAACGAGATTTCCAAGAAACAACCACAGTCCAACAACAAAAGATCCAGGAACCAGAACCAGACTGAGAGTAATCGGGGGACATTTAGGAAGCCCCAATCATTGCCAAACCCTTCTGATCGACCACCCATGGCGTCGAAGCCAGCCGGATCGCACTCTCGAGCGGTTCCCTCATCCGTGGTGTGTCATAACTGTGGAGACCAGGGGCATATCAACTTCAAATGCCCAAAGCCTGCCATCACATGCCATACTTGTGGCAAGAATGGTCACCGTGCTCGCTTTTGCAGGAGTGGGACCGGACATGAACCAGTAGCGTCTCATACTCCAGTTCAGTCCTCTGTCCAGAACCGAGCGCCTCCGTCCGCTTCCTATCAGACCACCGGGGCGAATAAGGGAATGGGCCGTGGGAATCAAAGTGGTACACCTAGTGCCGGATCTGCGAAACCCAGGATTTACGAGATGAAGAAAGCTGATGATCCCGAGGCCAGCATGATTTCAGGTATACTCGAGATCCACTCCCAGCCTGTGTGTGTTCTTTTTGATACCGGTGCTTCACACTCCTTTATATCTTCTTCTTGTTTAAGTTGTTTGCCTCTAGACCATGTTATCAATTGTGAGCCCTATGTGATTGGTCTACCCGATGGTAGAAGAATTATTGGGAATCGTAAAGTCCAGGACTGTCCGATTCGTTTGAACGACCGTGAGTGGTTGTCAAATATGATTGTAGTCGATTTACCTAAGGATGATATAATCTTGGGTATTGATTGGATGGATCGTCATGATGCCATACTTAGTGTCCGCAAGCGGATGGTAACCGTCACTTCTGATGATGGTTTCAAGTGTATTTTTCAAGGTGATAATCCCATTCGTTCCGGGAGAGTCATCAGTGCTATGAAAGCAGTGAAACTGCTTAATCAAGGGTGTATTGGTTATTGGTGCTATATGACCAAAACAGTAGATCGACCAGTTGAATTGACCGACATTCCGGTAGTCCGAGACTACCCAGACGTATTTCCAGACGAGTTGCCAGGCTTACCTCCTCATCGTGACGTGGAGTTTATTATTGAGTTAGAGCCAGGTACATCCCCGCTTTCAAAAGCACCATATCGTATGGCTCCGACTGAGATGCAGGAGTTGAAGAACCACGGAGGAGTTGGTGAAAAGGCTATGTTCGACCTAGTGCGTCCCCTTGGGGAGCACCAGTGTTATTTGTACGAAAGAAGGACGGATCTCTGCGTTTATGTATTGATTACCGTGAGCTGAACAGAGTAACCATCAAGAACAAATACCCTTTGCCTCGTATTGATGATTTATTGGATCAACTTGAGGGAGCTACCATGTTTTCTAAGATCGACTTGAGATCTGGTTATCATCAGTTGAGGATTTGAGAGTCTGACATTTCAAAGACAGCCTTTCGTACTCGCTATAGGCATTATGAGTTCGTGGAGATGCCATTTGGATTGACTAATGCACTGGCGGTATTCATGGAGTTGATGAATCGAGTTTTTATTAACTATCTGGATCGCTTTGTAGTCGTTTTTATTGACGACATTCTGATTTAATCTCGTGACCACGAGGAGCACGAGCGTCATCTCCACTAAGTTCTCGATACATTGAGGCAGGAACAGCTTTATGGGAAGTTTTCTAAATGTGAATTCTGGATGTCTGAGGTTATCTTTCTTGGACATGTGATATCAACCGAAGGGGTGAGAGTGGACCCACAAAAGACGGAAGCCATTCGAGATTGGCTACCACCGAAGAACGTGAAGGAAGTTCGTAGTTTCCTCGGCCTAGCAGGTTACTACCGACGGTTCGTAGAAGGATTTTCTAAAATTGCGCAACCGATGACTAACTTACTGCGGAAGGATAATAAGTATTTGTGATCAGAAGCATGTCAGCAAAGTTTTGATGAGCTCAAGAGTCGATTGATTTCGGCACCTGTTTTGGTCTTACCAAAAGGAACGGAAGGATTTGTGGTGTATAGTGACGCGTCGAGACAGGGCCTTGGATGTGTACTAATGCAGGAAGGGAAAGTGATTGCCTATGCATCGAGACAATTGCGACCCTATGAAGTTAACTATCCGACCCATGACTTGGAGTTAGCAGCCATGGTGTTTGCTTTGAAAATCTGGCGTCACTATCTGTATGGAGTTACCTGCCAGATCTTTACAGACCACAAGAGCCTAAACTACATTTTTACTCAGAAGGAGTTGAACATGAGGCAGAGAAGGTGGCTAGAATTAATCAAGGACAATGATATCGAGATCCTTTATCATCCGGGCAAAGCAAATGTAACGCTTTGAGTCGTAAGACAGTGCAGGAACAGATGCTGAGCCGCTTGACAGCACATAGGGAGTTGCAGTTAGACCTTATAAGTCCAGAAATTGAAGTTTGGTCACAGCGTGTTCAGGGACAACTTTGCACCTTGAGATTTCTTCGTCTCTTGATGGTATGATCAAATCGAAGCAAATTACGGACCCATTCTTATCTCGAGTTCGGAATGAGGTAACTCAAGGAAAAGCCCCTGGATTCGTGATCCACGAGGATGGATTGATACGCTTTAGAAATCGAGTTTATGTACCCGCAGACGAAGAGTTGAGGAACTCTATCATGAGAGAAGCCCATGCTACCCCGTACTCTATTCACCCGGGATCTAGCAAGATGTATAAGGATTTGAAGCAAAATTATTGGTGGGGGAATATGAAACGTGAAGTTGCCGAATTCGTTTCGAGATGCTTAACCTGTCAGCAAGTTAAGATTGAGCACCAGCGACCCGCAAGAATTCTGAACCCGCTTCCGATTCCCGATTGGAAATGGAAGGATATATCGATGAATTTTATCACTAGTCTACCGACGAGTCGTCGAGGAATGAATACGATTTGGGTGATTGTGGACCATCTGACCAAATCAGCCCACTTCTTGGAGATTAAGGACACGTGAGGTCCCGAGAGATTGGCCCAGCTATTTATTAAGGAAATTGTGAGATTACATGGTACCCCCAAGAGTATTGTATCGGACCGTGACAGGCGATTAGTGTCGCATTACTGGAAGGCAGTTCATCGTGCGATGGGCACGCAGTTGAATTTCAGTACCGCTTTTCATCCGCAGACCGATGGCCAATCCGAAAGAACCATCCAAACTCTAGAAGACATGTTGAGGGCATGTGCTCTTGATTGGAAAAACGATTGGGAAGCCCAGCTACCTTTGGTGGAATTCATTTATAATAATAGTTGGCATGCTTCGATTCAGATGGCTCCGTATGAGGCATTGTATGGCCGTCGTTGTAGGTCCCCTTTGTGTTGGGACGAACTGTCAGAATCTCTGGGTACGGAACCCGATATGTTATTAGCAGCCCGTGAGAATATCACTTTGATTAGGAGTCGGTTGTTAACGGCTAAAAGTCGACAGAAGTCCTATGCTGACCACCGTCGACGACCGCTTGAGTTCGAGGTTGGTGACCATGTGTTAATGAAGGTGTCTCCTACCCGAGGTGTTTTTCGTTTCGGGAAACACAATAACAAGATTAAATACGGAATACACGATTCCATAACTTTAAACAATAGGAGTATCATCATCAAATCCTTCAACGTTCAAAATAATCAAATCATAATCAATTCCCAAAACACGCCGTTCACAAAACACACACGCATTTTGAAAGAAAACCTTTAACGAGGCCAAACCGAAATCTTTTGAAACTTCATTTCAAACAACCAAACAAACACACCAAGACGATCACCGATCATCATATCCACAAAATAAGAAAAGTATGGGCAAGTTACTTGCCTCGAAATTGGCACGTAAGTATTCCGACGAACACGGCTCAACCGGAAAGCTTCGAAACGCCCGATGCTATCGAAAAAGAAGACGACGATGAACGGAAGGGTTCAACACGGTTTCTTCGCAAGAAACACGACCCTAACATCATACAATTAATAAATCAACGATCATACGATGAAGAATAATCGTAGAACGCCCGAAAACCCCTCTATGACATTCTACCGGACACCTTCAAGGCGTCGATCAAGAACTTGACCAAAACAACGAATCGATACGATCCAACCATGGAATAACAATGGAAATGATATAATACATCTAAATAATCATCAATCAATCATAATCCTAAGTTAAATCGGATTAATCAGACGAAAACAACCAAAACACCCAAATTCCCCAAAACTAGACTTCTAGGAAATCTGACCTGATTCGGTAGATCGGAGGGTGTTATAGGATGGATGATTGATGATATGAACTCCAAAACTTCATGGATTGATTGTCCAACAACATCTCTCCATGATTTACCAAGCTCCAGCCGCGGAAGAGAAGAAAACCGAGTGAAAATGACTGAAGAAAATGTCTGCAGGGCCATAAATAGACTGCACAGTGTGCCGCGGCACAGGCCCAAAAATGGCTCCCAGTGGTCGGCAGTGTGCCGCGGCTCGGCCGTAGTGTGCCGCGGCACCCAGATCATGGCCGATCGCCGAAAAATGCCACAGAGTGTGCCGCTGCCCTGCCACACGTCTGCGGCCCCACGGATCGCTCGGCCGAATCGCTGAGCACCGCCGGCCGTGACTCGTCAGAGCCGCCGAGCACTACCGGCCGTGACTCGGCCAGCGGCCTGGGCCTGGTTGCCGGCCATGACTCGGCCGACTAACTCCGACGGCCCGAACGACCTCGAAATCCGAACTCGAATACGAATCGATGATACTTCTGACGTACTCGCAAAGACGAATCTAAGAGCTAAGAGAACACACAATTCCGACCACCCGAAGGCTCGGAATTCAACAACGGAAGTAATTACCCAAAACTTTGGGAAATTACGAAAATGGCCCAAAACGTCCGAAAATCACGATACGCGATCGAAACACCAAACCAAAGCTCGCAACATGAATAATAACATCAAATGAACTTACGAGAAACTCGAAACAACAGTTTCGGACGAGATTCGCAAGAATCGAGCTCAAGTGCGGAAAAGTCGCTAAAAAGCTCGGAACTCAACAAAACGATACCGAAATGAACTCGGATGACAAAAAGTGCAGAATTAATCATTCTCGAAATGACGAAACGGTCATGAGAGAGTCGTCAAAACGGACTCCGGCCAAAAAAAGAAATTTACCGAAAATCGAAAATTGCGGATATTACATTCTACCCTCCTTAAAAGAAGTTTCGTCTCGAAACTTAAAACAAGTAGGGGGGAGCAATATACCCGCCAGGAAAAACTCGACGAGATACACAAAAACAGAAAACTCGCGCCCAACGGCGAAACGCTGCAAGAAACGCAAAGAGACATACGGCGTGAAAACACGCTCCACGACGACCAACACAACGTCGCCGTTAGGGATATAATAAAACCAACAAATGACAAGTGTCATCAAACGGATAATATAGCCAAGTCAATTATCCGACAATCACAAAACACCACGAACGAAAGTCGGTATGATTGACCAACCCAACGGTACATCAATCGAAACGCGAGCCAATCGCTGAACCAATACGGAATTCCACCGCTCAAGGGTTGGAAGATCGAAAACGAGACTAATTTCCCGAACTTAAGGGAATTAGGAAGGAGCCTGAATGCTCAACAATCACGAAACGAGGACAAAAACCGAACAAACAAACGACCGAGACAACAAAAATCGAACAATCATGTCCGAAACACGAAGGATAATAAAATTCAAACAACAACTCTCAGGATGATCTGGTGAGAACTACAAGACATGCATTCCCATAAGATCCACCGGAAAGGGAATAGCGATTGAAAAGTCATAACGACAAACGAGTTATTCCGAAACAATACCACACTTGTTCGATCAACAAAAGCAAGGGGCAGGACAAGCTCAGAAATGTCAACAAACATAATGAGTCGACAAAGTCGAAAACACAAGAGTTCCAAATCCGATCCACTTCTAATAAAGGAACTAATAGATCCAGATGATGTCACTTCCGAACAAGGTTCACAAGAATCGAACCGAACTCGAAAAGATCACAGCGATAACCAGATCAACCCACAACAAGATCACAGTTCGTTCGGACGATGAAACCAAAATACAGAACAAGTTCAGAAAGTATCAACGAACATGAGCGAATCGATAGTCTGGAGAAAGAGAAAATACCGAAGTCAAAATAGTACGGGCATTACCTCCGACCTCGTCCACGAAATTCACAAAAATAGGAGCAAGGTAACAAGACATTAAACAACCGACACATAACGGAACGATCACCGATGCACACGGTCATACCAAACCAAGCTCTAACAGCTCGCACATGCGCGACAACGCAGAAATCACCACGAGGCGACAACATTCAACACCAACATTCCACCTCTCACAGAGGGCTAACACAACAAATGTGTGGAAAACAACTCAACGCTCACGCCGCCAACTCGATCATACTCGGGAGCAAACATCAAAATGAAAATGCGAACATCATACATACATACCCAGTCCTCAAATGGGAATGGATAGGTTTTAAAAACGAAAACCTCATTTTGAAAATAATTTAGAAGAACACCGGTTGATCTTTAGTATCACTTTTCAAAAAGTACAAACATGAAACATCGTTATCGAGACTTTGAAAACCATCATGCACTTGGTAAAAATGAGGACATCTTCTTTTAGCGAAAGACTTTCAGAAATATTCGACCCTCGGGTCTAAGTATAAGTGTTTCTAAACATCGAAAATATCTCAAAATACTTTTGGTCCTCAATTGGAAATTTTTTTGAAATATATTGCGGCACGAGAAAGCACCTCGAAAACACCGCAAGAAAATAATTCGTTTTAAAAGTACCTCTCGAAATTTAATTTTCTAAGATACTCAAGGTTTTCAAAAATCCAATAGGCCAGAATGCCCAAAACTCACACATATCGACGTTCACTAAAACAACTCCTAGTACACGCATCAAAACGTTTAAAACCAAGACAATACATGTCTTTAAACAGAAATAAACGATAAAATACCACATTCAGAATAAAACCACTGACCCCATTCGAGGCCTCTAAGGACCCTCCGCACTGGCTAGTGAACAAGTCGAACGCGTATAAGCACAAAACCTCCACAAGAGAACTTGTGTGCAAATTGATTCGAAAATCATCAGCAACGGACAAAAACAACAATAAAAAGACATCACAAGCGACGACACTCCTCGTATAAATCAAATACGAGAGTCGACTAAATACATATCGTGAAATCAAAATCCACATAAGGATTCCATCACTTAACAAATAATCATAAAAATAGCTCGTGTCACACGAGGCACAACACAAAGAAGGGAGACTTACTTCCACAGGTCGCACGAAGATGATGATCGCCCCACGATACTAATCACGACCAACAAACTCAAACGACGCGTCGCGACACGACTCAGTCATATAAAATCCGACGAAACAAGACTCAAACAACACGACTTGACCCGACAGCCTAGGTTTCCACAACCTAAGCTCTGATACCATTTATGTAACACCCCAATCTCCAGTGGATATTACACGCCGTAGAACCTTTCCTCAAGGATCTACCAGGCTGGTAACGACATATAACAACTTAACCATGCCTTTAAGGCTAAAATGACTCAATAGACCGATTTGGTCTTTCAACAAATACATACAACTCAAATACAACTCATGCCCACGCAGGGGTCAAAATACAACCACACCCATACAACGGGAAAATATAGCAGCGGAAAAATAGAGTACAACTGAATCAATAAACAAAGTACGGTTCCTCATGTGATTAGTATCGATCATCTTTCATCATCCTTCGTGTCGACCCTGTGTTATGCTCCAAAACCTGAATGCAAAAACAGACATCCACCCCCCGAATACTCGGGGGTTAGCAAAACTCCACTGTTTTGCTAGTGCAAGAACAAAGTGCAAATACGAGCCATACAATTCACATTCCACGAATAACAATAACCAGGAATCCTCAAAGATCCAAACGAAACGAAAAGTACTTCTCGAGGCAAGGGTTTGAGAAAACCTTTAAAAATCGAAATACCATAAATCAATGGAAATAATTTATAAAACGGTTTAGAATGCCATCGAGAGTTTTAATAGAAAACCATTTAGGATTATCAAATCCTACTTTTCAAAAACCAAAGAAAAAAGGGGTCACCGCCCCAAAGGTTTACTTTCCGTAAAATAACATTTACCAAACCATTAGGATTTTAGTCCCAAATCCGTAAAATGACTTTTATCCTCTTCTCGAGTATCCGCACAGGATGCTCCTCGTACGAATGATCTTCCGCTAATTCAATCTCTTCGAACTGAAGTACATGGCTCGGATCAGCAATATATTTCCTCAACTGGGAGACATGAAACACATTGTGAATTCGACTCAAAGCCGGTGGCAAAGCCAGTCGGTAGGCCAGATCACATATACGCTCCAAAACTTCAAACGACCCAATGTACCTCGGGCTCAGCTTGCCCCTATTCCCGAAACGAAAAACACCTCAGGTAGGAGACACCTTCATTAACACATGGTCACCAACCTCGAACTCAAGCGGTCGTCGACGGTGGTCAGCATAGGACTTCTGTCGTGACCACTGAACCTTCAGTAGGGGGATCGTCTTGTTCCGCAATTGCTTGATCCTCTTCTCGAGTATCCGCACAGGACGCTCCTCGTACGAATGATCTTCCGCTAATTTAATCTCTTCGAACTGAAGTACATGGCTCGGATCAGCAACATATTTCCTCAACTGGGAGACATGAAACACATTGTGAATTCGACTCAAAGCCAGTGGCAAAGCCAGTCGGTAGGCCAGATCACCTACACGCTCCAAAACCTCAAACGACCCAATGTAGATGACGATCAGATGGTAGAATTACGAACCAGCTCGGGCACGGTATATTGGAGGCTTTCTCTGCTGGATCTCAGAATTACTATAAGGCTGTTGAATTAATGCTACCCCAGGCCTTCCCCAATCTCATGCGCTTCTTGGAACTTGCTGCCAGAGACCATCAGCACAGGTACTTTTATAGTGTACTCCATCTTTCTGAACAAACTTATGGACATAATTGTTTAGATACAAAACTTGTGATTATTGAGTGTTTCCTCCCTTCACGATAACTATACTAATTTTAACTGCGTTCCTAAAATACAACATTTTTCATTAATAATTTTAATTATTTATATCAAGACAAATCTAACAAACAGTTACATGACTATATGTTATTTTTTTATAGAATGTAACTATTTTGTGGTCAAAATTTATGAAACATCAAACTTACTATATTGAGTACCTTTTTTTAGTATGGATTGCCTCTATCGATGCGCATGCATATTTACAAAGTTATTTTGGTCATGTGTGTCCACTTACTCAAACTTTAATTGCATATCCTAAGTTAGTAGGGAGTATTATTTTATTTTATTTTTGTTGAGGGAGAGACGAAAAACTCCCCCACCTGTATCAGAGGTCCCTTGACCAGGCGGGTGTTAAATCGAGGGATGTGCACTAATGGCAACCTTGCAAGGGAGAGGACCAAGGAGACACGAACCCAGCAACAAACCTTGCAATATTTCAGTAAAGTATTGTCACCACACGAATTCGAACCCGCGATGTCGGAGTGTTTCCACCCCAATCACCTTGCAACTTACCATCAGTCTATGCCCCTGGGGACTAGTAGGGAGTATTATAATATAAAAGCTAGCTGCCTACCCCTCAACTTTAGTTTACTGACTGCGCACAAATTAAAGAGCCATGTAGTTTTCAAAATACAATTGAATACCCCATTTGTAAATCGAACACAAACCCGACCCATGACTTTTAGCACTAGTTTTTTCTAGTCCTTTTATTTTTCAGTTATGAGGTTTTTCCCCATATTTGTTACGGTTGCTTCATTTTTCAGGGATTTTCAATTTCATTTTGGATTGCTTTTTATCTTAAGATTTCCCCTGAAGTTCTGTTTACTAACTGCACAAGATCAACGTTTTTTTTTTAAATTAAATTTAACTACCCCTTTGCAAACTGCCACAAAACCAAGATCAATGAGAATATTACATGACATATGCTTCAGTTTAATTTTCAGGAATGAGGTGGCAGAGGTAGTTGGTGGCTCTACCATGGAGATCCTGTCCAAAGAGTTCTCCTTGTGCACTGAGCTGCGGCCGAGAGAAAAGTCCAATGTGATGAAGCCCGTCGCTCGGTCTCTAACGACGGTCATGTGCGTCAAAAGGGAACGCGGCATGGTATTTTGCGCCGACAGCTGTATGACGAATTTTGCGACCGGCGCAATCATGTCAAGCAAGGAAGTCAAAATCAAATGCCTATTCAACATAGGCATCTACGCTACCTACACGGGATATGTAGCGTCGTTCGATCGGATCTATGACCAGGTAGTGCGTGCATATGCCCCCGACTATGCCGCTCGAGATCCTTTGTTTGTCGCAAGATTCATCAAGAGCAAATTAAGACGCACGACAACATGGAGATAGTAGTTGGAGGCATAGGACGCACAGGCACACTACAAATGGTCCACTTGATCAAGGATCCTGGTCTTGACTGCGTATTGGTGGAAAGGGATTTCGTGATTATGGGGAGTGGCAGCCATCGCTTGCCAACGACGATTCCTGATGGATACGAGGGAGAAGTCATGAGATCTGCATTGGACATGGTGCAGGACGCAGTGGCGCAGGAGTGGGGTTTCGGTGGTGTCTTACTCTGTCCGTCCATCCGGGACGACGGAACCATCAGGAAGATTGTGCGCAATCCTGTTGACGTATCCATTGTCGCCCATGGTTATAGACCCGACATAGATGTGGTCAATACGATTCTTGGTGATGATGATTATGTTGGTATCGACGAGGATATTGATACTGAAAGTGGGTTGTGATATCCTTACCCTCTTATCTTCGCAAATTTCGCTAATTAACATTGTTGTGATGTGGACAATTTTTATTTTGGTATTTGATTGGGAAATATTTGTCGATTTGTGAAATCTTTTCCTTCATGCTTAACATGAAACCCTCTACTTTAGTCGTTTTGTGTATTTTCTATATCGTCCTACCGTGGTGCAATTTTATAATATCGTCGAGAGTTTGACTCAAGGCATCGTTAATATATGTGTCGTTATGGGTTACCAATGTATTGTTATGTTGGTTGTGTAACACCCCCAAGTTATTCAGGGATATTACAGCGCCGTAAGCCCCGCCGTGGGACCCACAAGGCTAAACATACGCGGAACCATAATCTTTGACCGATAAGGTCTACACACATTGGGATGAAAAACAATACAAAGGTATTCGAAATATAACCAATGTACTTACAAACATCACAACTCAATTCAATACTTCGGCAAACACAGTCCGGAACATCAAGGAAAAAGGAAAACAATACTCGAGTATTCAATAGCCAATCCAGTACAACAACACTGAACGGGAATTTCCAAAGAAATAAAACTGGAAGAAAGACACAGTATCACACTTGCCCACCATCTTTATGCCGACCCGATACCTGCCCGTCCGCTCTCCTGGAACCTGAAATACATGAAACGTATTTCCCCATAAAGGGGTTAGCCGTCGAATAGCTAGTGCAAGTATAACAATATGAAACATAATACTTCTCGACAATAAAGTAAATGTAATCCGTCAATTCATCAATATCCGTCAATTCATCAATTTAAGACTAGTATTCCTAATAACTAAAATCTCAAGACGTATGTGAATGCCGTAGAAACGGTTCGTTCATATCATACGCCGTTACATGTAGGAATGCCGTCAAAACGGTTCGTTCATTACATGCCAACATTATTTCATATGAATGCCGTAGAAACGGTTCGTTCATATCAACCATGGAATCGCACCAGAGGCTACGAAACCCTCAGAGGACCATAGGCCCGTCCCGGAGTGGCTAGAAATAATCATACCATCAATATTTCATACTTTCAAAGTCGAGAACGTACAATCATAAATGTATACTTGCCTTTGAGACATCGGGAAATCGAACGCAGGAAAGGTATGAGTTCGGTAGGTCCGAGAACGCGCTTCCGGCACCTAAACGATTCGCAAGGAATATGACAATTAATTATCCATACTCAAATTACACGAATAGACTCCCGATACTCGTCTACGATTCCAGAAAATATACGAGTGGATAACTAAAGGTTGGGAAATCGCCCAAACTCTCACAAGTCCGAAAACGGCACAATCTAACCCGTAAAATCGGAAGAAAACACTCATACGGTATAGATATATATCAAAATCTCAAGGTTCTCAAGCTTCAATCGGACAAAACGGAAGAATCTACGAAAACCCCCAAAATCCAACATAAAATTCAAAGTGTTCTTGAATAATCTTTCAATAATCCGGTGAATACTCAAACATGTCCATAATCACACATATATCACACCATACACCATGATTTAATCGTCCAAAACGTCAATACCCACACAAAATCGAGAAGTCAAGATGTCGAAGGAATTACCTCTTGAATATCCAAGCTTTATGATCCAAGGAACACGCGTTAGATCGATTATCCGGGCTTCACGATCGAAAGGAGATGAAGAAAATCAAACACCCAAATGATTTGTGAAGGAAAAACCCTCCCTCAAGCTTACTCTATCGGTTGAAGGTGAAGAAAAGGGGAGAAATGGTGAAATCTTGAAAAAACGAATTTAAGGGAGTTGGTGCTGCGGACACGGCCGTGCCGATCGGCACGGTCGTGTCGCATACCGTGGCCGATGGCCGACAGGACTCGACCGTGTCCTCGCTTGACGGCCGGCGCGGAGGGCTGCCGATAGTGACCCGTCCGGGCCGACTTCGGCATGACTCGACCGTGTCCGGGACACGGTCGAAATCGGCGATCGGGCAGCTTATCCTAAGAAATGCAGCCGCGGCCGTGTCGGACGACACGGCCGAGTCGGTCGGCGAAACCGGCATTCCATTTCGGACGAGTGCAGCACGGGCCGTGTCGGACGACACGGTCGAGTTCGGCCGGCAGTGATCGGCCAATAACGAGCGGGTGAGCTAAAACGACCATAACTCTCTCGTCCGGACTCCGATTGACTCACCGTTTGAACCATTGGAAAGCTAACTCGATGCTCTATAATATTGCAAATATTTAGAATTTTTGGAGTTACCAAAAATTAATGGTGATCTAATAAAGTCGAACTTATAAGAGGAAAGTTGAAACGATGAACAATAACGATACACAACTCGAAGTTTTTCCGAACGGTGAACACGGGTGAATGAACATGATTGATGAATGATTATAAATGTGTGAAAATCCACTGAGTGACAATCACCGAATGAAATTACTGAATGATAATGACAGAATTACAACCGGATATTACATTCTCCCCTTCTAAAAAGAAGTTCCGTCCCGAAACTTAAGAAATAAATAGTTCGGGGTATTCAACTCGCATCTTCTCTTCCGTCTCCCAAGTCGCCTCTTCGACTCCATGCCTCGACCATTGTACTTTAACCAGTGGAATGGTCTTATGCCGAAGTTGTTTCTCATGGCGCTCAAGAATCTTCATGGGTTTCTCCGGAAAGGTAATATCCTCGGCTACGTCAATCTCACTGTAGTCGATAATGTGGCTCGGATCCGGTACGTACTTCCTCAACTGGGACACATGGAAAACACTATGGACGTGACTCAAAGCTGGAGGCAACGCCAAGCGATAAGCTAAATCTCCAACTCGTCCAAAATCTCGAAGGTCCGATATACCTTGGGTGAGTTTTCCCTTTTCCCGAAGCGGAAAACTCCTGCAGTCGGTGATACTTTGAGCAAGACGTGATCCCCACTTCAAACTCCAAGGGTCGGCGAGTATCAGCGTAAGATTTCGACGACTGGGCGATCGGTAGTCGATCTCGGATAATAGAAATCTTTTCCTTGGTCTCGATAACATATCCGGTTCATCCCAACTAGCTCAGAAGCCTCGTCCCAACATAATGGCGACCTACATCGCCTACCATAGAGTGCCTCGAAGGGTGCCATTTTGATCGACGCATGCCAACTATTATTGTAAGCAAACTCGATCAACGACAAGTGAAGCTCCCAATCATTACTCCAATCCAAGGCACAAGCCCGTAACATATCTTCCAATGTCTGAATCGTCCTCTCTGTCTGACCGTCCGACTGAGGATGAAAGGAAGTGCTCAATCTCAACTCCGTACCCAGAACCTGATGAACGGCCTGCCAAAAATGCGATACGAACCGGCCGTCTCGATCAGAAACAATGGTCTTGGGGGTACCGTGTAACCTCACGATCTCAGCGATAAAGGTTCGAGCCAATCTATCCGGTCCCCAAGTATCCTTAATACCCAAGAAATGTGCAGACTTGGTCAACCGATCGACAATTACCCAAATCATATTCATTCCGGTCGAGTTCTCGCATGCGATGATGAAATCCATCGAGATGTCTTCCCACTTCCACTCGGGAAGGGGAGTGGTTTCAACAATCCCACGGTCGTTGATGTTCGATCTTGACTTGTTGACACGTCAAGCACCGTAGTACAAACTCCGTAACATCCTTCTTCATGTTATTCCACCAAAATTGCGCTTCAAATCTTTGTACATCTTACTCGTTCGGTGGATTGAGTAAGACGTAGCATGAGCTTCTCGGAGAATCCTCCTGTCTCAATTCCAAATCATTCTAACGCAAAGCACGCCTGAAATCTCAAAATACTATCCTCGTGTACCATAAAGCCTGGAGCTTTTCCTTTAATTACATCTTCCTTCAGTTGAGAAATCATCGGGTCACTCCACTGTTTCCCTTTGATATCATCAACCAAGGACGAAGTAATTTCGAGAGTACACAACTGTCCCTGTACTCCCTGAAGCCACACTTCGATCCCTTGTTCAATTAAATCCTGACGAATCTTCGTCTGAGACGTAAGAACCTCAAGCATTTGAAGAGATGCCGATTTGCGGCTCAAAGCATCCGCAACGACATTGGCTTTTCCGGAGTGGTAAAGAATCTCCAAATCATAATCCTTTATCAATTCTAACCAACGTGTCTGCCTCATATTTAGCTCCTTCTGACTGAAAATATATTTCAGGCTCTTGTGATCGGTATAAATCCAACACGGTGAACCGTACAAATAATGCCGCCAAATCTTGAGTGCGAAGACAATTGCGGCCAACTCTAAATCGTGAGTAGGATAATTCATCTCATAAGGCTTTAATTGTCGAGACGCAAAAGCTATCGTCTTATCATGCTGCATAAGAACACAAATTGTGCCTTGACCCAAGCGTCACTATAAATCAGAAGCCTTCGCTACCATGTGGTAAAGTTAGAATCGGCGCTGAAGTTAATCGTCTCTTGATTCATCAAGCTCTGTTGTCTCTCATCCGTCCAAATAAACTTTTCGGTCTTCGGAGTAATTTCGTAGCGGTCGAGCGAGTTTCGAGAACCCTCGACAAACCGACGGTAATACCCAGAAGACCCAAAAAGTCGCGAACCTCCTTAACATTTTTAGGCGGTGTCCAAATTAATATCGCTCGATCTTCTCAGGGTCTACACGAACCCCTTCTACTGAAATCACATGGCCGAGAAACATAACTTCTTCCAACCAAAACTCACATTTCGAGAATTTTGCATAGAGGTGCTCGGTTCTCAAAATGTCTAAGACCAAACGCAAGTGCCGGGCATGTTCCTCCTTATCTCGAGACTAGATCAAGATGTCGTCAATAAAGACGACTACACACTGTCGAGGTACTCGATGAATATTTTATTCATTAATTGCATGAATACCGCCGGCGCATTCGTCAACCCAAAAGGCATAACTACAAATTCGTAATGCCCATATCTCGTCCAAACGCCGTCTTCTAACGTCGGACTTCACCACCCGAGTTGATAATACCCGGATCTTAAATCAATCTTCGAGAAAACCGCAGCTCCTTGCAATTGATCAAATAGATCGTCTATACGAGGCAAAGAATATTTATTCTTGATGGTTACTTTATTCAGCTCACGGTAGTCAATGCACAAACGTAGTGAACCATCCTTCTTCCTGACGAAAAGAACGGGCGCGCCCCAAGGCGAAGCGCTCGGTCTGATGTACCCTTTTTCCAAAAGTTCTCCCAACTGAGTCTTCAATTCCTGCATCTCGGAAGGTGCCATCCGATAAGGTGCTCTAGAAATCGGGGCCGCATCCGGCTCTAAATCCACGGAAAAATCTATCTCTCGATCTGGCGGTAATCCCGGGAGATCATCCGGGAAAACATCGGGATACTCATTAACGACCGGAATTGAAGAGAAATCGACTTCAATTTCTTCCGTTTTCAACGCATAACACCAATAGCCCGTACAACCTTTATTCAAAAGTTTTACGGCCTTCATAGAACTAATAAGTAATTTGGATTGGCCCAACTTACGTCCCAAAAACGAGTACTCAGATCCGTCTTTAGTCATCATGGTGATAACTTTGGTACGGTAATTCATAATCGCCTGGTGATTATTAAGCCAATCCTCGCTGAGGATTACGTCCTCGCCTTCCATATCAACTACAATTAAATTCGATAACCAATCCATACCGGATATAATCACCGGAAAATCTCTAATCTCCTGGTTTCCCACGATTCTATCCCCGCTCGGCAGTCTCACGATGAAGGGATCGCAAACAGTCAGACAAGTTATATTCAAACGGCGTACACACTCCAAAGAAATAAAAGAATGTGTAGCACCCGAATCAAAAAGCACACGGACTGGATAAGATAAAATATGGATGGTACCTGAAGCCACCGCCGCGTCGGGCTCGTCTATTCGACGCATCTCATAAACTCGTGGTTGTACCGAACCGACGCTAGAGTTCCCCCCTCCAGCCGCTCGACCCCGTCCCCGGCCTCGCCAAAATTCTCGCCGAGGTTGACCACCGGGCGTGGCCCGAGTGTCCAAAGTCCGATTCGCCTAACAATAAGTCGCTCTATGTCCCATCTGTCCGCACGTGTGACACTTCAACGGTGGAAAGTGGCATTCCAAATTAATATGGCCTCGAACGGCCACAATTATAGCAAGTCACCGCGCGATTTGAGGTACCCGTGGGACGGTAACCCCTATTCCCTTTATTAGAACGTGACGATCGTCCGCAAAACGGTTAGTCGTCTGTGACTTCAAAGTTGCCACCCTTAGAGCCGAAAAATTTCCCGACTTTCTCGCTTCTTCGGTTCTTCAACAAGATTGTCGGGCTCAACATATCATGGGCTAAAGCTCTGTCCTGATACTCTTTCAGTGTGGTGCAAGCAAATCCGGCCATGTACCGCCGTAAGTCTAAATTCATCCGCATATCAAAATAACGGATCTTATCACGCTCGTTACGTACTTGATCCTTTACATGGATTAATTGTTGGTTATACTCCACGATCGCCTGCGAAACGGGAATATCTTGTGGTTTAGCCTCGAAGAAGGCTCGGATTCGGCTCTCTCGTACCGGCCAAGGACAAAACTCGGCCTCCAAGAGCTCCTTAAATTCATCCCATGAGGCAATACGATCCTGTGGCTTGATGACCTTCCACCAGATAGCGGCCTCCTTAGTGAGGAAATACTGGGCAATCGGTACTTTCCTCACCTCGGGGCAATCAACTGCCTCGAAAATCTTTTCCAATTATGCTAGCCAATCCTCCCAGCTTAACGGGTATGTGGCACCGCCAAACTGTGGAGGGTGCATACGGATTACGTTCTGAAGCAGAGCATCCGTGTTTGGGTTCGGGTTATTCAGCTGAACAGTTTGGGCCAAAATAGTCATCTGAGTAGCCAATTGTTGAAGTGCATTCGCCACTCCAACGTCTGCGTTGTTCCCCTGACCATCAGATCGTCGTGGCCGACTCTCGGATCGGGATGCACCGAGTTCGACAAACCGGGGTTGGTCGACCCCGCAATCAATCGATGGAAACGGCCGCGCCACGACCTCTTCCTCGCCCATGGCCACGACCACGGCCACGGCCCTACCACCGACATACTGAAGAACACACAAGTCACGTAAGCACAATTCAATCACGCATCAACAAAGTGTCCGATTCTCAAGAATACCGATAAAAGGAAGCAAAACGAATAAGGAAACAACAGAAGAGTGAGAGGTCTTACAAGTACCGGTCGCACTGTGATGATGGCGAGTAGTGATACTGTGGACAATTAACGACTGATCGACCCAAAAGACCGATGCCAAGGTATCCATAGACCTAAGCTCTGATACCATATTCTGTAACACCCCCAAGTTATTCAGGGATATTACAGCGCCGTAAGCCCCGCCGTGGGACCCACAAGGCTAAACATACGCGGAACCATAATCTTTGACCGATAAGGTCTACACACATTGGGATGAAAAACAATACAAAGGTATTCGAAATATAACCAATGTACTTACAAACATCACAACTCAATTCAATACTTGGCAAACACAGTAGGAACATCAAGGAAAAAGGAAAACAATACTCGAGTATTCAATAGCCAATCCAAGACAACAACATCGAACGGAATTTCCAAAGAAATAAAATCGAAGAAAGACACATGATCACACTTGCCCACCATCTTTATGCCGACCCGATACCCGCCCGTCCGCTCTCCCGGAACTCCGAAATACATGAACGTATTTCCCATAAAGGGGTTAGCCGTCGAATAGCTAGTGCAAGTATAACAATATGAAACATAATACTTCTCGACAATAAAGTAAATGTAATCCGTCAATTCATCAATATCCGTCAATTCATCAATTTAAGACTAGTATTCCTAATAACTAAAATCTCAAGACGTATGTGAATGCCGTAGAAACGGTTCGTTCATATCATACGTTACATGTAGGAATGCCACAAACGGTTCGTTCATTACATGCCAACATTATTTCATATGAATGCCGTAGAAACGGTTCGCTCATATCAACCATGGAATCGCACTGCAGGCTACGAAACCCTCAGAGGACCATAGGCCCGTCCCGGAGTGGCTAGAAATAATCATACCATCAATATTTCATACTTTCAAAGTCGAGAACGTACAATTATAAATGTATACTTGCCTTTGAGACATCGGGAAATCGAACGGAGGAAAGGTATGAGTTCGGTAGGTCCGAGAACGCGCTTCCGGCACCTAAACGATTCGCAAGGAATATGACAATTAATTATCCATACTCAAATTACACGAATAGACTCCCGAAACTCGTCTACGATTCCAAAAAATATACGAGTAGATAACTAAAGGTTGGGAAATCGCCCAAACTCTCACAAGTCCGAAAACGGCACAATCTAACCCGTAAAATCGGAAGAAAACACTCATACGGTATAGATATATATCAAAATCTCAAGGTTCTCAAGCTTCAATCGGACAAAACGGAAGAATCTACGAAAACCCCCAAAATCCAACATAAAATTCAAAGTGTTCTTGAATAATCTTTCAATAATCCGGTGAATACTCAAACATGTCCATAATCACGCATATATCACACCATACACCATGATTTAATCGTCCAAAACGTCAATACCCACACAAAATCGAGAAGTCAAGATGTCGAAGGAATTACCTCTTGAATATCCAAGCTTTATGATCCAAGGAACACGCGTTAGATCGATTATCCGGGCTTCACGATCGAAAGGAGATGAAGAAAATCAAACACCCAAATGATTTGTGAAGGAAAAACCCTCCCTCAAGCTTACTCTATCGGTTGAAGGTGAAGAAAAGGGGGAGAAATGGCTGAAATGCTGAAAAAAAACGAATTTAAGGGAGTTGACTGCCTGCCGGACACGGCCCGTGCCGATCGGCACGGTCGTGTCGCATACCGCCGACAGGACTCGACCGTGTCCTGCTTGACACGGTCGCGGCGCGGAGGGCCTGCCGATAGTGACCCGTCCGACGCCTACTGCATGACTCGACCGTGTCTGGGACACGGCCGGCGTATCGGCATCGATTACGCTTATCCTAAGAGTATGCACGGGCCGTGTCGGACGACACGGCCGAGTTCGGCCGTAAACTTCGGCATTTCCGGACGAGTACGGCACGGGCCGTGTCGGACGACACGGTCGAGTTCGGCCGGCAGTGATCGGCCAATAACGAGCGGGTGAGCTAAAACGACCATAACTCTCTCGTCCGGACTCCGATTGACTCACCGTTTAAACCATTGGAAAGCTAACTCGATGCTCTATAATATTGCAAAGATTTAGAATTTTTGGAGTTACCAAAAATTAATGGTGATCTAATAAAGTCGAACTCATAAGAGGAAAGTTGAAACGATGAACAATAACGATACACAACTCGAAGTTTTTCCGAACGGTGAACACGGGTGAATGAACATGATTGATGAATGATTATAAATGTGTGAAAATCCACTGAGTGACAATCACCGAATGAAATTACTGAATGATAATGACGGAATTACAACCGGATATTACAGGTTGTACTCGTATGACGTATATTGAGATGATTTTGGTTTTCGGTACTTATCGTTGTGTTGTTGATCCGACTATTGTGTGTTGAGATCATTAGCATTGCGTTGGCACTACAAGAAAAACTGCATCAGACACCGGTTTCGTCCGTTGTTTAACCACATGTTCTCCCGTTGTCTATTGAGACGCCGTCTCTTACGTGCGTCAGACAACGGTACATAATCTATTGTGTGATTTGCCTTACGAATACAGTCTCTACTTACTAAAATGTTGTCTCATGTCCAATAACAACAATAGTCCTCATAGAAAGTGTAGTAAATCAATACCTACAATGAGCCCTTTTCATTTAATTTTGGTTATTGTTAGCTAAAGAAGACAACGATTCGTTAAGTACAAACTCTCATTCCTTTATACCTTATACAAGAGTTTCATTTACAATAAATTTGTGATATGTCTTTCACACTACACTTTTAAATTACAAACCCCTTGTTTTAAGTATCTTTGTACAACGGTTTCTTCTGCAAATATACACTACACCAAATCTGCCGCGTTGTCACGGATCTGGACCGTGACAAAACGACCTTGTCTCAGTCATGAACCATGACAAATACTGGGGTGGCAAATTATTGTGTCATAGTCTTCGTCCGTGACATACGCGATTTGTCACAGACTTTTTTTAAGAATTTGTCACTATTGTTTTTGTATCGTCACTCCTGCCGACCGTGATTAACCTCAGCGTTGTCACGGTTATCAACCGTGGCAAACATCCATTTTTTATCAGGGCCACAGACCGTGACAAAGTAATTAAATTAATTTATGGGTATTAGTTCGTTACAGTTCCAGACCGTGACAATTCCTGTCACGGTTTTATCACCCTGATTAATATTTACTACTTGTCACGGATTTAGACCGTGACAAATTAGAGCATTGTCAGATTCATAAAAATTCCAAAATCTTACAGCTTCCATTATTTATTACTTGCATATTTATCCAACAAAACAACCACCAAAACATTATTCCAACTAGAAGTACTTAATGAGAGCAACCAAAACAACAAACAAAAATATAATAACTCCTCAATACTCAAATTAACACCAAAAATATCCTTGTTAATCCAAAAAAAAAAGAACATATAAAAGAGTATTCTAACTAGAAGTACTTAATGAGAAAAATCTCCAATCCAACAATTACGAAAACTGAAACCAAATGTACTAAGCTAAAACTTCTTGTTTTATGGATCAAGATCATCATAAACTTCTTCTAAAAGATACTTAGGCCAAACAAGATAGCCTCCTACAAATCCGGCAATATTATCTTCGCCTCCTTGAACACCTTTCCATATTGGCTCATTCTCCATCCCGGGCTCCACGTGAAATACACTAAGTTTAACTTCAAACGGTAGCATCAGTCTCGAATGAACTTCTGCTCCAGGTAGTGTTCTCACTATCGTCGCTGTAGCAATCTTCTTAGAACCATCTAACTTCATTACGTTATATATTTTTTTATCTCCGGAAGTAGGCGTGCTTGGGCTTTGGATAGTGTAAGATTTCTCCAGAACCGTATGCGAGCCTCGACTCTCATTACTCGGAATAAAAGTGGTGTTAGAATTCTAGACAAAAAAAGGTATATCAAACAATGAAATTAAGCCATGGTTATATATCTATAAGTCTGCCTGTACATAAAAATCCATCTAATTTTGAAAATTACAAAAATGACCTTGAGATTTGATAGAAGTTGGATGTGTAAACTACCCTTGTACAAAAAAATGAACCTTGTACACATTTCATCAGGGGTAGTTTTCTAATTTTGAAAGGTAGTTGGATTTTTTGACACATTAGACAGAAAAATGACCCTTGTACACCAACGGTGCACTGAAATGTGAAACTCTGAAACGCAAATCACGAAACGGCAATCCTAAAATTTCTAAGAAATGAAACGCCAAGGAAACGGCTTCATAAATAATATGTTATTTTAAAGATATAGATAAGAATAACATTAATAATATTAAAACAGTCAAATAACAACCTAAAAAAATAGGAATAAAAATAATATTTTTTTTGGATATAAATATCCTTCTCGTAATATTTGGAGAGTTTGGGAATCATTTTATAAGTCTAGGAGTCAAAATGCAAATTCCGTATAATTTTGGGGTCAAACCATAATTTTACAAAATTTTCAGGATTTAACCTTAAATTATGTTTCTGGACAAAAAATAAACCTTAGATATGTGCCTATATACCTCCCGTAAAATTTTACAAGGATAGGAACTCGTTCCCGAGGCCCAAGGGACTAAAAATGCTATTTTGAAAAATTTCGAGGTCAAATTGTAAATTCTATACAAGTTTTGGGATTCAAGAAGAATTTCACATTTATGGACTTAGAACAAATTTTAATTAAATATGAGTACTCTGCCCAAAAAGTTTCATAGGAATCGGAATTGATTTTCCAAACATAGGGGTCAAAATATCATTTTTAATAATTTGGGGTCAGAATGAAAGAAAAAAAAATTCTGGACCAAGTCTGATTTTTTTTTTTTTTGAAATTTTCATAAATCTGGAATTTCCATTGCCAATCGAGTTAACCCCGAAGCTTTATAGCTCTCAGGATGAACTTCGTAAAGTTTCGGGCAAAATCAGAATTCGTAAAATTCAAATTTCAAAACTGAATTTCTATAACTACATTCCAATTCTGAACTCTTCTAAGTTCAAAGCAAAAACATCAAGTCCAAATTTAACTTAATTTTACTAATTATAAAAAAACACCTGAAAACTTTCTAAAAACTTCCAAAACGCCCTCTGAAACGCGGCGTTACCAAGCGCGTTTTGCCGTTTCTCACGTTTCATAAGCGTGTTTTCTATATAAAATAACGTTTCAGTGCAACATAGTTGTACACATTACACAAAAATGATCCCTCGCATTACAAAAATGATCCCCTTTACATATTTACAAAACACCAGGGGTAGTTTTCTAATTTTGAAAGGTAGATGGATTTTTTGGTAATTATGTCAAACCCCAAGAGCATTATTAAATAAATTCTTCAAGAAAGTACCTGAAGAGTTTTCAATATTTCGAGCATGTCATTTAACTTATCATCTGTCGACAATTTAGATGCTCTCTCCGCTTCTAGCTCATCACGTAAATTTGATGTAGCTTTCATCTTTGTTCGAGATACTGTACTACTCACTCCACGTACACGTCCTTTTCTATCCTTACCAAAATGAACCGCCAATGCATCTGCATCAATATTTTTCCTTGTGTCTTCATCTTGATGACTTCTTATTTCAAGTAATTTTTCCTATACCAAATAAAAACTCAATTAATTAATGTCATTATAAATATTTCATCCATATTATAATTGAATGATTTAACGAACCACATCAGAGACATCTCCGGGATGAATTTCCTTTGTCTTTAGATTCTGGCGAGCATCTACATGCAGCACTACACGATCTGACTTACGTTTTTCTCCCTGAAAAATCAAGATGACAATATTAGCTAGCTAATACAAAAATTTCAGCATCTCAAAAGGCACAAATGTAACAATAATTATGATCATTATGTAAAAACAAGGCAGTTTCAAACGGTATGCTGCAATCTAGCAATATATCTAAGTGTTATTAAAACACCTGTGTTTGGGCTTCTTTTTCAGCATATGATGTTCGGCCCAAATAATGAGCATCTTTTTTTTGGCTCCTGTTCTCTTATGCTTTTAACCTCTGATTGAGCTTCTCCGTTGTTGACTCGCGTTCAACAAATGTATTCCACATACTCACTGAAACTAGAACCTTCTTCGGTACCTTGTTTTTATATGCCAAAACTGATTCTCTGGTCGTTCCAAAGTATTTGTTTCTAATATTTTTCTTCCATGTTTTAACTTAATCGCGTAGTAAGTTAAGTATATAATCCTTTTCATTCGCTGGAAAGTTGAACTCGTTCTGAAACACAAAATTAAAGTAACACTCCAGAAAACTCCAGTAATCAGTTTCAGAATATTTCAAAAGTACCCAAGTAATCAATTTCAAGATATATCAAAAACACCCCAATTGTCTTTCAAATTCGTATAAAAATTTAGTTAGATTACCAAAAACTCAGTTTTTCATTTTAGAATATTGTAAAAATACCCCTAATAAATTTGAGAATATTTCATATATACCCTAGTTGTCTTTTCAAATTCTTACAAACTCCAATTTTCGAATTCTTATAAACTCCAGTTAGGCTACCAAAAAACCCTAGATTTAAATTTTAGAGTATTTCAAAAATACCTCAGTAAAAAATTTCAGAATATTTCAAAAACACACCCAGAAAAATACTTAAAATACCTTGCATGTCAAAGTATGTATAAGAGAGCTCATTTTAGAATATAATGAGGACTTTAATAGGAATAAAAATAGCTCAAACCTGAAGTTGTACAAATACATCGTCTTTTTTTTCTTGAGGAACATGTCTCCAGGTCTCATACGCTATGCCAATATGTGTCTTTACTGTAACACTCCCAGATTTAACCGGAAATATTACAGCGTCGTGGGTCCCGAGATGGAACCCACAAGGCTAAAGGAAATTTTCGCAAACATTTACAAATGCCCAAGAGGCCGACGACGGTACTATCTTTAAAAATTCACAAAGACTTATAAAATCCATTTATCAAAAACCGTCGTAAAAACTCATTTGAAATCACAAGGCCAAACGGCCGACACTCAAAAGTTTAGAAAACGATTTTCAAAGTAACCTCAGTTACCAGATACCAAAAGAGCGTTTCAGAATACTCACGCACCGAAAAAAGACCAACCATAAAGGTACTCTAGCAGCAGAATACAAGAACCAATCAAGAAACTCAATGCACAAACATGTCCTAGCTAGTATCCTCCGGGAAGCTCATCTCTTCACGACCGCTACAAGCTCGATACTCCAAGAATCTAAAAAGAAATCCCACGACGGGGTCAGCCATAATATCCAACAATGATATCAATCACATCGCATCAATAATTACATACCAATAGGGATGGCAAAAAAACCACGGGTTCGGGTACTCGCGGGTTTTTACCCGAATGGGTCCAATTCGGGTAACAAAATTCGGGTCCGGGTCCGGGTCTGAGACGGGTAGAGAACAATAAGTTCGGGTCCGGTTCGGTTCCGGGGTATGGGGTACCCACCCCAAACCCGCCCCTATATATATATATATATATATATATATATATATATATATATATATATTTCTTACTGACTTTGTTACTATTTGCAAGGAAAAGAAAACTACATAAGATCTCTGGATTTGATCGAGCAGAACATTAGTATAAGTCAGTAATTACCAGGAAAAAAAAAATCAAACCTGAATATGTATGAACTCCAGCAATATTAGTTGTAGGAACCCCAGCGGAATTAGTTTGATGTATGTTTGACAGTATCAAGAAAAGGGTTTCCTTATATATATAATACTTAATAAATTAAATATATATATTAGTAATTAAATTAGTAATATATTATATATATAATATTAATCCGAGAAAAAAATTAATCCATGGTACCATTCAGTACCTGTAACCGAGCGGAGTGCAGGGACGGACCTAAAAAAATTGGCGGGTCTGCGAGTGGGGCCGCTTAACCGCGGGTCCGGGTCTGGGTAGGCAATACCCGCCCCCGCCCCGCCCCATTGCCATCCCTACATACCAATGAGAATACAGAATAAGAATACGACCAATGTAATATTATCGTTATAACTTTACCAAAATTCACATTTCGTATCCTCAACAACACGACAATCTCATATATAATCAACTAAGCTGTATCCCAGACGGAACCCAAGGTTCTCAAAACGTCTTCATAACTCACTGTTACGAAAACTACTAACTCGGCCCAACCCCAATCCATCGGGTGACATCATCACATCTCAAGACAATAATCGATTGTCCATCAAAAGACAATAACCAAAGGAAATATGGAACATACCTCGAGATGCACAATACCACGACAATCATATCAGTCTAATCCAAGATCAGATCAAAGCAGCATACGAACACGGTCCTAACACAAGACCTACAAATGCATACTCATGTGACAACGTCAATATGCTTAAAACAATAACAATGTATACTCAATGGCAATCCCATGATCTAGCGCCCTCAGCATAGATCCCAAGATGATCCTACAAGATCAACACGAGGTGGATAACCAATAATATACATACAACAACACATATAAAACCAACGATGCGAATCCACATGATTCCATCAACACGACACTGGGTAATCCAATGATCCAGCGCCCTCAGCATAGATCCCAAGATGATCCCGTCGGACCAACACGAGGTGGAAAAACTCGTCCAATGATCCAGCGCCTTCAGCATAAATCCCAAGATGATCCCGTCGGACCAACACGAGGTGGACATCTGATCCAGCGCCCTCAGCATAGATCACACGATCCCATCGGATCAACACAACACAAACAACACAATTATGCATACACATATGCAAATCAAAATGTTCATCAACATGAACGACATATGAATCAAAACATGAACGACACTATGATGAAACAACTAGGACGACTTCATGTTCAGCAACATGAATGACAACCTGCATGATCAACATCATTAACACTAAACCGAATCAAACTAAGATACTTGTCCCGAGTCATTCGGGAGCAATCTCGATGTCAAATCATCACCGGCAATTATCCTCAATACTCGGCAATCCAAACGTACAATGAACTATAGATACTCATATCCTGGTCTTTATCGCAACATAACCTCGATACCCGAACATACCAATAACCGAGATAAAGCATATACATTATGATTTACCTCCCAGAATCGGAAGAACGATATACGATCCAAATACCCAGAGTTCACAATAATAATCATCGCTATATGCATTATAAACGAAATGAAACTGAAACCATTCATTAAATATTATAACTGAGCAAGTAATAACTTGCCTCGATACTGATACCACGAAGCTGCTACCGAACACATTGCCTTTGTCTACGAGCTCCTCAGCCCCGATCAAAAGCAACACAACGGACATACTCGAACACGACCGTAACATCCGGTTATAATCACCGATCAATAATCTCAACCTATCGAAGTAATCAAATAACACATATCCGATAACAATCAACAACCGACAAAACTAACCAATCGAACTCAACGGTTCAACAAAACCTCCAATAAACGCAGTCAGAACAAACCAAATCAAACCATCACGAATTTATAATCACAACACAAAAATACTGCACTGTCTACCTACTTAGCGCACGTTAAACGCATAACGTAGCATGCGCTAAGTTGCTCCCGTTAGCGTGCGCTAGCTAGTAAGCTTAGCGTGCGCTAATGCTGTACAGTGGCATGCATTCCAAGCATCAACTAAACATCTTGCGACTACGAATCCGAATGAAGGGAGAGATAAATCTCCATATCTTGAAGATTAACGACACCATAACTATCACAAGGATCATATCAATGTCCATATATCAATAACAGCATCAACAATCAAACCGACTCGATAACAAGGATCATATCATACTCAATCTGGAATTCAACCTAGTATAATGATTCATCTCATCTAAATCGACCAATATAATTACCAAGATTCAGAAATCCATCTTAGATCGGGTTAAATGAATCACCATCCTTATAGTATGAAGAATCTTAACTAACATCCGAAACTCTTATCAAAATTCCATTGAATCTCATATAACATCATCATCTGATTATCCAACATGCTCCTCACATGTAATCATCCAAAAAAAACGAACCACCATCAAAGGGATACGAAAATTACCTGGATTGGATGAACCAAGAATAAGAACACTTGACTCCATTCCAAGAATCATGAATAACTTGAAGAACAAGGCTTGAATCCATGCTCTCCATCTCAATCTTGTTAAAGATCATCATCTCATTGTGTTTGAGAACCTCAAGAACCTCCCAAAGCTCTCTCTATCGACTGAAGTAGAAAGAATAGACTAAATGCATCTCAAAACCCGTCTGTCCCCTTATATAGAATACATTACTAGCGTGCGCTAACATCTCATGTTTAGCGTGCGCAACAGCCTTAGCGTGCGCTAATTGACTTTGTTAGCGTGCGCTATCGGGGTCCAGAGGCCACTGTCTCGCTTCATACATGTGCTTGCGTACGTAATGCCCATGCATTAGCGTACGTAACTTACACTGTCTAGCGTACGCAAGTCCTTTGCCCTTAGCGTGCACTATCCGAAGTTGACTTTCTACAGTCTGTACCTACCCCGAATATGCTCGTGACCCCACATGCCGAAAGCAACCAATAAAGCTAAGATTCCCTGTTGACCGATCTGATATTAGCGTGCGCTAACAACAGGCATTAGCGTGCGCTAATGCTTTACGACAAACATCAGTTGACTTCGTCGGCACATGCGCCGAAAGTGATCAGGTCCACACGTAGATTCCTTCTGATTTGTTCTGAACTAGCGTGCGCTATATTTTACCATTAGCGTGCGCTAAACCTGCACGATAGCGTGCTGTCACGGGGTTGGGTTTGAGCACTCGAAAGCTCCTCGGACCCGTGCGGCACTAGACTAGAATTGCCTCGATCTAGCTAGTAAGCCTAACTCACTCGGTTGCTAAGTATGAAAGAGGGGTTTAAACACTTGGGAGTTGAGAGTAAAACACTTCACTATTTCACAAACTTTACAAGTACACAAGAATGTTGAGTCTTTGAGGGTTGGGTGCAAATGAGCCAACCTCAAGCCTATTTATACTACTCCTAGGGACCTAGAAACTTCTATCCACCTCCTCATTTGGAGGACTCTAGAACATCCTATACAATCCACACACTTCTATCCTATTCTAGAACCTATCTCTAGAATCATCCACACTTGTCTACAATATACAAGTCTTACAAACACATGTCTAGAGTATTCTACAACTACAAGGCATACAAAATCTAGAATACTCTATATTATTCCAGCACTACATCCTTCTAGGAGGGTCCTAGAAGGTTCTTCCATCACCCCGGGCGCCCGGCCCGTCTCTGTCCGTCCCGGCCCGCATCGGCCCGTCCCGGCCCGCACCGGCCCGTCTCGGCCCGACCATCTGGGCCCGTCTCTACAATGTTCCAGACTCTTCCCGAACCTCCTGGACCAAGCCGGTCCGCTTCTAGTTGCTTCCGGTCGAGTCTTTCCTGCTGAGTGACTCCTCAGCTTTTCAATGTCTACTGCCCCCACAAGGCTTTTTCCGTCTAAGCCTATTATAGGGGGGGAAGGTCTCTCTCGCACCTTGCGCGCGCGCGCCCGCGCACGCCGGCCGCGCCCGGCATCCCACGCCCGCGTCCGGCCGTCCAGCTCGAGTCCTGTTCCCAGACTCGGCCTTGTCCCGTCGTGCCTTGTCCCACACGACTGCTGCTCGTCCGGCCTTGCCCGCCCCTGCTGACTGCCGGACGATCCCGAACATGTCGATCGGAATGCCCCTTGGGCGATCCGCTTCCCACAAGGCGTCCGTGCTCCCACGGCTTACTCGCGTGATTCTCTGTCGATCACGCCGTCACGAAGGTGACTCTTCACATGCGGCCGATGCCATCCATGGCGTCTGCTCGTGTCGGTCCTCGTGCGGCCGTCTGCGCACACATGTCTCGTTGTCGATCGGCCGTGACATTCTCCCCGCCCATTTCGCCGACGTCCTCGCGACGTGGCGGCCCTCGATGAACCGAATCGCTCAAGGTGGTAACTCGGCTCCTCCTCAAGCTTCCTCACATACTTGAGTGCCGACATAGCTTGTCTCGAAGGCTCTGTGGTCAAGCGTATTTCCTGCAGCTTGGCTTGATCACACACGTACAGCGCCCTCTTGTGCGGAACAACACCAACATTATTCTTCCTCAGGAAGTCCATGCCCAGTATTATGTCCCGATCATCCATGCTCGTCACCTTGAAGTGCACGCGCGGTTCCCACATGCCTATCTTTAGTCGCACCCCATTGGCGACCCCTGTAACTCGAACGGGTGGTGCATTATTCGACTTCATCCAGCCCCGTCCCTCGATGACCTGAAGCCCCAACCTCTGTGCTTCAGCCTCGTCAATGTAGTTGTAATCGGCCCCTGTGTCGACCAACGCCTTGACGGGTTTCCCATTGATCAGCCCCGTCGCATACATCAAGTTTCCTTCAAGCGGTGCTCCGTCCCGCGATGCCATCCCTATGGCTGAGTTCAACACCTGAAGCGCCATCGATGTTCCATCACCCTCGGCATCGTCCCGTGCCTTGGTGTAATCCATGGCGGCTACCCTCGGAAACTTCGAGCATTGCCTCGTCGAATGCTCCGTGCTCCAGCAAATCTCACATTTCTTCTTCTTCGGACACGCTGCTACGAGATGGTCTGCACTCCCGCACCCATGGCAAGTCCGAGCCCATCCTGACTGCTTGCCGTCCTTGGGCCTGGCCATCCTCGCGCCCCTATCCGCACCCTGGTACGACTTGTCCTGCGTACCGATGCCGTCCTCGTCCCTCCTGGACTTCCGGCTCTCCCCGGCTGGTTTCAACTCGATCAGCCGTTCCGCTATCGCAATCGCCTCGGACACGTTCTGTGCCTTGGCCCTCTGCACTTCCAACTTTGCCCACGGTTTCAGTCCATCCACGAACGCGAACAAAGCTTCCTGCTCACTAAGGCTAGGCAACTCCAGCACGATCTCCTGGAACTCCTTCACATAGTCCTTGATCGTCTTGCTGTGCGTCAACTCCTTCAACCTAGCCCGGACCTCAAACTCAACATTCTCCGGGTAAAACTGCCGCTTGAACTTGGCCTTAAAATCCTCCCATGTCTCCATCCGACATGTTCCACGCGCGATCTCTGTTTCGCGTCTTCTCCACCATAGCAGCGCCACATCTGCTAAGAAGAATGGAGCCGTCTGCAACTTGGTCGCATCATCTACTATCCCCGATGCACCAAAGTAACGCTCCATGTTCCACAGGAAGTCATCCACTTCCCTACCATTCCTCGATCCTTGGAACGAACACGGCCGGGGGATGTCGATTCGATGGGGTGCCGCACCCCGCTGGTCCCGACCGTGGGCCATCGCCCGCTCGTACAGTGCTGTCCTTCCTTCGATGGTCTCGATCCTCCCTATGATCTCCTCTCGAAAGGCTGCGATCATCGACCGAACCTCCTTCCTGACAGCCTCAAGGATCTCTTCACACAGATCGCGTCGCAACGCGTTAAGGGTGCCCGTCACCCGATTCTCAAGCTCCTCCAACGACTCGCTCATCTCCGTCACCTGATCGGCCACATTGCTCCATACCTCAAGAGCATCTGCGTGCTTGCCCATGGTTTCCTCCAGCCGAGCCACTCGTGCTTCCATGGCAACACCTCTTTCCACGGACTTGTCCCTAGACCCTTTTCTGGACTTGTCCTTCTCCTGGCCGGGTTGAACTTTGGTGACGCTGGACATAGTCTCCATCGGTCCTCCTTGCACAAAACCTCTCAGCAACGTCTCAATGCGGAAGTTCCTTGAACCACTAGCGTGGCTCCGATACCACTTGTCACGGGGTTGGGTTTGAGCACTCGAAAGCTCCTCGGACCCGTGCGGCACTAGACTAGAATTGCCTCGATCTAGCTAGTAAGCCTAACTCACTCGGTTGCTAAGTATGAAAGAGGGGTTTAAACACTTGGGAGTTGAGAGTAAAACACTTCACTATTTCACAAACTTTACAAGTACACAAGAATGTTGAGTCTTTGAGGGTTGGGTGCAAATGAGCCAACCTCAAGCCTATTTATACTACTCCTAGGGACCTAGAAACTTCTATCCACCTCCTCATTTGGAGGACTCTAGAACATCCTATACAATCCACACACTTCTATCCTATTCTAGAACCTATCTCTAGAATCATCCACACTTGTCTACAATATACAAGTCTTACAAACACATGTCTAGAGTATTCTACAACTACAAGGCATACAAAATCTAGAATACTCTATATTATTCCGGACTACATCCTTCTAGGAGGGTCCTGAAGGTTCTTCCATCACCACGGCGCCCGGCCCGTCTCTGTCCGTCCGGCCCCGCATCGGCCGTCCGGCCCGCACCGGCCCGTCTCGGCCCGACCATCTGGGCCCGTCTCTACAATGTTCCGGACTCTTCCCGAACCTCTGGACCAAGCCGGTCCGCTTCTAGTTGCTTCCGGCCGAGTCTTTCCCGCCGAGTGACTCCTCGGCTTTTCAATGTCTACGCCCCCACAAGGCTTTTTCCGTCTAAGCCTATTATAGGGGAAGGTCTCTCTCGCACCTTGCGCGCGCGCGCCGCGCGCGCGCCGGCATCCCACGCCAGCGTCCGGCCGTCGGCTCGAGTCTGTTCCCGGACTCGGCCTTGTCCGTCGTGCCTTGTCCCACCACGCTGCTCGTCCGGCCTTGCCGCGCCCCTGCTGCCGGACAGTCCCGAACATGTCCAGTCCGGAATGCCCCTTGGGCGATCCGCTTCCCACAGCGGCGTCCGTGCTCCCACGGCTTACTCGCGTGATTCTCCGTCCGATCACGCCGTCCTGAAGGCTGACTCTTCACATGCAGCCCGATGCCATCCATGGCGTCCTGCTCGTGCCGGTCCCTGTGCGACCGTCTGCGCACACATGTCTCGTTGTCGACTGTCGGCCGTGACAGTGCGCTAGGAATGTATATTAGCGTGCGCTAATAATGCTACACTTAGCCATTTCCTGCAATTTCTGTCCAACGTCTCGACATACCAAACACGAAGACACACTAAACATAAATATTGAATCCAATAATATTCTCATACGATATACCCAATATCAAAAGTGCGATAACCTGATACACGATATTCTCAATTGTAATTGTTTACCAAATACGACAATTATACCAATACTGACATCTCAGTCCTTCATTATTTTATCCATACTGTATAGATTCCACGATGTACAACATAACTCGGATAAAATAATATTAAACAACAGTAGTAGAAATTCCGGATATTACATTCTACACCACTTAAAATAAGTTTCGTCCTCGAAACTTGCAATCCGTCATAAAAACAATCAAACAAACCGTTTAACCAAAAATATCCCAAAACCATCACGACAATGATCAATCATCATCATTACCGAATAACCAAAAGAGCATACTTACAAATACGCAGGTTGACGATCTCCTGAGATACTAGCAAGTGACCTCGTTGTACAGTCTCAATACGCTTACAATCACAGTTCCTTGAGTCTCAACAAAAATATATCATCTTCGGAAGAAAATAATATACCCGTGTCAAATCCCGTCTGCCTGATTACACAATCAAGTCCCAATTCCGACACAGTCAATAATGCGCGATATATCTGAGAAATAACTGCCCAAAATAACGACACGAATCCTGAAACATCAACACAAAATCTGAACGCTTGTACGATCATTAACAACGATCAGCCAACAAATTTACCGAGAATATCATCGACATGATAATCTTCAATATGACCAACCAGGGGTCAAAAACACAATCGAGAATACCTTCACACGGTAAGCTCCAACACAATGAACACAGAACCACAGAGACAGATACACGAAAGAGCAAAATTCTCAAAACGCTGAACAAATCACATACAGTGGATCTCAACGAAACACAACCGACTGCTGAACGGGCCTCTCAGGCGTACGAACAACCAGTCGCAAATTGGCGAACATCCCAAATCATACATGGAGTGGGAATGACCAATCAGCACGGCTAAAAATTCAAAAGTAGTAAAATCACGCTACCACCACATCAATAGAGCCTCATAGCACACATGCTCCAGTTTCACAAAATCCAAAGTTCCAAAATTACGTCCTGTGCATGGATCTACAACACGCAGCATATTTTTCTTATTCAATAAATCAACCGATCATCCCTGGATAACCAAACTATCATACTAGAGTTCGAATCTCTTTTCATCGTACCATACCGATGAAATATCCAATTCGAGAGTCTCGCTCAGAACTTCACCACAATATGCATTATGCACTAAATGCATATGTACATCGATCACATTTTCAAGACCAGTTTGAAATCATATAGTCTTGTCAAAAGACAAATTTTCGAAAATTCTTTCAAGAGTTTGAAAACTCAAAACATAAATTTTCGTAAGACCACGAAATTAATTTTAAAAATTAAATCGGCTCGTTGGTGCCAAGTTCTCGATAAAAATTCTTTTCGAATACACACGATTAAATAAAATGAAATTTATGCAAATGCTTGTCCATATCCATACTCCTGTATACCAATTCGGCTCGTCACCAAATTCACTGATATTCCATCGGAAAACCACACGATGAAATTCCAAAATCTTAATATATAGACTCTGATAAAAACTCCTCCTCCACATACTACTCGCAACGTCAATCCTTAATCCATCCTGGATCACCTCAAATATGATATGACAAAACATTGAAACAAATCAACAAATCAAACACAGCGAAAAACTTCCCAAGAAGTTCCATTTGAACAAGTAAACCAAAAACCTCAAAAGGCGGTAATAAAAACGATTGGTAAAGTGTTTTACAAATCTCCGGAGTTTTAGAAAACAGAAAAGCCTTTTGAAACATTAGGGTCTCAGCCCGTATCTCGTTCCGCATTACAAGAAGTTTAAAAAGTAGAAAACCCTTCTGGACCTCAAGTCCTGAGTTATAAATCTATTACAAAATCGATTGGGTCTCGGCCCAAAAATCATTTTCCGTAAAACATCCATAAAATATTCATTTTGAAAAACATCATTTTCAAATGCTCAAAAGCAGTTTCATATATTTCAAAATGACTTAACATGACTACATGCTCTTCTCAACCATGCACAACATTTCTCCCAAATGCACAATTCCGTTCCAACACTTAACCGACATATTGATTTCCAAAATCATAACTTCTCAAGATCATCAATCCTATCCCAATTTTGTTACCTTATACTTTAACACATAATATTCTGCTGAATCTCAAAGCATATCAACTTAGAACGGCAATAAATCTCAATGAAATTCAAAAATCCAAATACTTACAGATCGTGAAGCTGACGATTCCCCGTGATACTGGCACATGTCTCGACTCTAGAAAATACTCGACATGGATATTTTCAAAACACACGTTTTGGAAAATCAGTTCAACTTGAGAACACAACACATCTCTTTCAAGAGAATCACGTTAGCACCATTTGGAAAAGTTTACAACAATCCCAGTACCACACTGATAAATCACATAACCCATAAGCCCGAGTGAACAACAAAAACTCACGGCTCTAATATTTGTCAATCGACAACTCGAATGACGCGACAAAAACACGACCCAACTCGACCCGAATGCCTAGGTTTTCTCAACCTAAGCTCCGATACCATATTCTGTAACACCCCCAGATTTAACCGGAAATATTACAGCGTCGTGGGCCCCGAGATGGAACCCACAAGGCTAAAGGAAATTTTCGCAAACATTTACAAATGCCCAAGAGGCCGACGATAGTAGTATCTTTAAAAATTCACAAAGACTTATAAAATCCATTTATCAAAAACCGTCGTAAAAACTCATTTGAAATCACAAGGCCAAACGGCCGACACTCAAAAGTTTAGAAAATAATTTCCAAAGTAACCTCAGTTACCAGATACCAAAAGAGCGTTTCAGAATACTCACGAACCGGAAAAAGACCAACCATAAAGGTACTCTAGCAGCGGAATATAAGAACCAATCAAGAAACTCAATGCACAAACATGTCCTAGCCAGTATCCTCCGGGAAGCTCATCTCTTCACGACCGCTACAAGCTCGATACTCCAAGAACCTAAAAAGAAATCCCACGACGGGGTCAGCCATAATATCTAACAATGATATCAATCACATCACATCAATAATTACATACCAATGAGAATACAGAATAGGAATACGACCAATGTAATCGTATCGTTATAACTTTACCAAAATTCACATTTCGTATCCTCAACAACACGACAATCTCATATATAATCAACTGAGCTGTATTCCAGACGGAACCCAAGGTTCTCAAAACGTCTTCATAACTCACTGTTACGAAAACTACTAACTTGGTCCAACCCCAATCCATCGGGTGACATCATCACATCTCAAGACAATAATCGATTGTCCATCAAAAGACAATAACCAAAGGAAATACGGAACATACCTCGAGATGCACAATACCACGACAATCATATCAGTCTAATCCAAGATCAGATCAAAGCAACATACGAACACGGTCCTAACACAAGACCTACAAATGCATACTCATGTGACAACGTCAATATGATCAAAACAATAACAATGTATACCCAATGGCAATCCCATGATCTAGCGCCCTCAGCATAGATCCCAAGATGATCCTACAAGATCAACACGAGGTGGATAACCAATAATATACATACAACAACACATATAAAACCAACGATGCGAATCCACATGATTCCATCAACACGACACTGGTAATCCAATGATCCAGCGCCCTAAGCATAGATCCCAAGATGATCCCGTCGGACCAACACGAGGTGGAAAAACCCGTCCAATGATACAGCGCCTTCAGCATAAATCCCATGATGATCCCATCAGACCAACACGAGGTGGACATCTGATCCAGCACCCTCAGCATAGATCACACGATCCCATCGGATCAACACAACACAAACAACATAATTATGCATACACATATGCAAATCAAAATGTTCATTAACATGAACGACATATGAATCAAAACATGAACGACACTATGATGAAACAACTAGGACGACTTCATGTTCAGCAACATGAATGACAACCTGCATGATTAACATCATTAACACTAAACCGAATCAAACTAAGATACTTGTCCCGAGTCCTTCGGGAGCAATCTCGATGTCAAATCATCACCGGCAATTATCCTCAATACTCGGCAATCCAAACGTACAATGAACTATAGATACTCATATCCTGGTCTTTATCGCAACATAACCTCGATACCCGAACATACCAATAACCGAGATAAAGCATATACATTATGATTTACCTCCCAGAATCGGAAGAACGATATACGATCCAAATACCCAGAGTTCACAATAATAATCATCGCTATATGCATTATAAACGAAATGAAACTGAAACCATTCATTAAATATTATAACTGAGCAAGTAATAACTTGCCTCGATACCGATACCACGAAGCTGCTACCGAACACATTGCCTTTGTCTACGAGCTCCTCAGCCCCGATCAAAAGCAACACAACGGACATACTCGAACACGACCGTAACATCCTGTTATAATCACCGATCAATAATCTCAACCTATCGAAGTAATCAAATAACACATATCCGATAACAATCAACAACCGACAAAACTAACCAATCGAACTCAACGGTTCAACAGAACCTCCAATAAACACAGTCAGAACAAACCAAATCAAACCATCACGAATTTATAATCACAACACAAAAATACTGCACTGCCTGCCTACCTAGCGCACGTTAAACGCATAAAGTAGCGTGCGCTAAGTTGCTCCCGTTAGCGTGCGCTAGCTAGTAAGCTTAGCGTGCGCTAATGCTGTACAGTGGCATGCATTCCAAGCATCAACTAAACATCTTGCGACTACGAATCCGAATGAAGGGAGAGATAAATCTCCATATCTTGAAGATAAACGACACCATAACTATCACAAGGATCATATCAATGTCCATATATCAATAACAACATCAACAATCAAACCGACTCGATAACAAGGATCATATCATACTCAATCTGGAATTCAACCTTGTATCATGATTCATCTCATCTAAATCGACCAATATAATTACCAAGATTCAGAAATCCATCTTAGATCGGGTTAAATGAATCACCATCCTTATAGTATGAAGAATCTTAACTAACATCCGAAACTCTTATCAAAATTCCATTGAATCTCATATAACATCATCATCTGATTATCCAACATGTTCCTCACATGTAATCATCCAAGAAAAATGAACCACCATCAAAGGGATACGAAAATTACCTGGATTGGATGAACCATGAATAAGAACACTTGACTCCATTCCAAGAATCATGAATAACTTGAAGAACAAGGCTTGAATCCATGCTCTCCATCTCAATCTTGTTAAAGATCATCATCTCATTGTGTTTGAGAACCTCAAGAACCTCCCAAAGCTCTCTCTATCGACTGAAGTAGAAAGAATGGACTAATTGCATCTCAAAACCCGTCTGTCCCCTTATATAGAATACATTACTAGCGTGCGCTAACATCTCATGTTTAGCGTGCGCAACAGCCTTAGCGTGCGCTAACTGACTTTGTTAGCGTGCACTATCGGGGTCCAGAGGCCACTGTCTTGCTTCATACATGTGCTTTCGTACGTAATGCCCATGCATTAGCGTACGTAACTTACACTGTCTAGCGTACGCAAGTCCTTTGCCCTTAGCGTGCGCTATCCGAAGTTGACTTGCTACAGTCTGTACCTACCCCGAATATGCTCGTGACCCCACATGCCGAAAGCAACCAATAAAGCCAAGATTCCCTGTTGACCGATCTGATATTAGCGTGCGCTAACAACAGGCATTAGCGTGCGCTAATGCTTTACGACAAACATCAGTTGACTTCGTCGGCACATGCGCCGAAAGTGATCAGGTCCACACGTAGATTCCTTCTGATATGTTTTGAACTAGCGTCCGCTATCTTTTACCATTAGCGTGCGCTAAACCTGCACGATAGCGTGCACTAGGAATGCATATTAGCGTGCGCTAATAATGCTACACTTAGCCATTTCTCGCAATTTCTGTCCAACGTCTCGACATACCAAACACGAAGACACACTGAACACAAATATTGAATCCAATAATATTCTCATACGATAAACCCAATATCAAAAGTGCGATAACCTGATACACGATATTCTCAATTGTAATTGTTTACCAAATACGACCATTATACCAATACTGACATCTCAGTCATTCATTATTTTATCCATACTGTACAGATTCCACGCTATACAACATAACTCGGATAAAATAATATTAAACAACAGTAGTAGAAATTCCGGATATTACATTTACAAGATCCAAGCAACGAGCCACAAATTTACTCTTGTTGGGACCTATCAAATCACCTTTGTCGTTAAAGGTAATCACTGGTTTCTCTTGTGTACCATCAACATTATTGTCGTTCGAAGTTGGAACTTCAGATTCTAATCTTGACATTTTCCTGCAAATTTTCAATTGACAAAATATATAACAAAAATATTTTTTTTGTAAGACACAACAAAATATTTAATAACATGAAACTTGAAAAACATAGAGTTACTTCAAACTGCCAAGTTGTAGTGTGTAGATATTACAAACATAGAAAATTATTTGAGCTTACAAAATGGTAAAAACACTTGGGAAAAAGGGAACTAGCTTATTCAACTAAATTATCTAGAAATAGACGCAAGCTAGGGTTATCGTCCAGAGCTGATTGAAATTTAGTAGGAGCCTCCAAGTCATCTATTGAACTTGTTATACGCCTTGGTGAATGGTTTACCACAGACCACTCTCCGTTATTGATATACTTGGAGTAAAATACTTGCTTAAGATTTTGGAAAGAGCAGACAAATGGTTCATCGTTCATACTGCCTTTACTCTTCATTTTTGTCAAATCTAGAAGTATCAAGTTCGTTGCCGGATCAATCTTATGAGCACTCTTGTCCTCCACTTTAACCCAATCACAATAGAATACCACTTCCTTGAAACTTGAATAATCCAGAACAAGTATTTGTTCTATAACCCCATAATAAGTAATCTCTGCTTCAAGCATATTTTTGTCTTTCCTACTTGTTCTGCAAAATGTGAGAGCTTTCATGGAGATCTCGCTATTTTGTTTTCCTACAGATGTTTGCTCGCGCCTTTTAGGAGCAAATACAAAACCGTTGAGGCGATATTTTTCCAATTCTTGAGCATGAAAACTAGGGCCGTTAGCTAACCGTGCAAGCCTTGATGTGACATCACCAATTTTGATTAACTGAAATCACAATTTCAAGTGATCAAATATGCACATTTGTCATATGTAGTAAAAAATAAATAAAAACAACTAATGTTAAAGTTACCTCATTAACTAGCCAATACCGAAATTCAGAGTTGGTATTCTAAACTCTTTTTTTCTTAATGCCACATGTAGACATATTGTATTTCCTATGGTGGTTTAAAATACAGTTTAGTGGAGTTCAATTTAAAATGTTGAAAAAGAGATTTAGGTTAATGAGTCTTACTCTTTCCATTCATCCACTTCATCATATGTATCAAGAACATATCGAGCTACTTGTTCATATTGTACGCTTGTTAACGTCATTCGCTTGCCCTTGCCTACAGATTTATCCTCTATAAACTCGTCAAAAACCTCAACATCAACTTCTTTTGTTTTGGGCATATATTGCGATGCATATACAGACGATTCTTCTGTTATATATGCCTCCGCAATGGACCCTCCGATATACCTAGTATTCTTCACATAATCCTTATAGGTCTTCATTAGCCTAAATTTTAATTCAGTAAAGATTAGAATCGGATAAATATGCTTCAAGTAAATTCACTATACATAAATTGAATAAATAGGATTTACCTTTCAAAAGGGTACATCCACCGATATCTAACAGGCCCACATAGTAACGCTTCATCACATAAATGTACTAAGAGGTGGATGCTTATGTCAAAGAACGCAGGAGGGAAATGTTTCTCTAAAACACAAGTAGCCTCAACAAGAGATACTTTGGCAGCTATTATGTGGTTTCTGTTGACAACCTTTTCACACAATAAGGTTAAACACAAGCTTATTTGCATTATTGCCCTTCGTAAATCCTTATGCTTTGAAAAACAATGCTTAAACAATAATGGTACAAGTTGCATGATCACGTGCCAATCGTGAGACTTACATTGTTTCAGATCATGTGTGGCATAATTCACGACCCTCCGCAAATTACCAGAATAATTAGAAGGAACTTTTAAATCATATAACGTGTCGAGAAAATTTTTTATTTCATCGCTGCTCAAAGTAAATGCACCAACAGGCATATTACTTTTGCCAGACATATTACTTTTGCCATCTACGTAGTCTTTTATCAACCATAACCCTTTTTGTTTATTCATTGTATGAAGATCTTGTCGCGCTCTTTCATTATCCTTCGAGTGAGTACCATCTAGACATGTGCTCACGAGATGCTCAATGACATTTTTCTCCAAGTGCATCACATCTAGCACATGTCGTACTAAGTGTTCCTTCCAATATGGCAAGTCAAATAACAAAGATCTCCTTGCCCAGGCCTTTTTCTTATCAGACTCTTCTTCATCGCTTTTACGTTTTCGACGTACGCACTTGGGGTTTTTCCATTTAGGGACAAACCCATACCTTATTGCCTTGGATTCAATTTCCGCACCAGAAAGTCTTCTAGGAGGTGGCATCATCTCAATCCCAGCCGGCAAGAAATTTGTTTTATCAAATCTAAACTTGTGATTTTGAGGCAAAAATCTTCTGTGAGTGTGATAACACATTTTCTTACTCTTCTCTAACCACTCTGACTCAGTTTCTTCGCCGCATATAGGACAACCAAAGTATCCATGAACATTGCACCCTGATAAGGTCCCGTATGCAGGAAAGTCGTGTATTGCCCATAATAGCATAGCCTTCAACGTGAACTCCTCTTGCATGCTTGAGTCGTATGCTTTAACTCCTTCTACCCACAACTCAGTAAGTTCTTCTACCAATGGTGCAAGATAGATATCAATGTCATTGCTTGGTGCTTTTGGGCCAGGTATCAAAAGAGATAACATGGAGAATTCTTTTTTCATGCATAAAGAAGGGGGGAGATTGTACGGGACAATAGTTACTGGCCACACACTCTGGTTTGTGCTCAAATTACCAAAAGGATTAAACCCATCTGTTGATATCCCTAAACGGACGTTTCGAGTTTCCTTAGAAAAGTTAGGATTTTGAAAATTAGCAGATTTCCAAATTGATGAATCAATGGGATGGCGCATCAAATTGTCACCCACAACTGCTATAGTGTGCCAAGTCATTGCCTCTGCTATCCAAGGTACAGTGTAAAGTCTTTTCAACCTTGGACTCAAAGGAAAGTACTTCAACACTTTCTGGGGTACCTTTGAAAATTTTCGAATAGTATTATCTTGCATTTTCTTTAAAACGTATCTAGATTCCTGACATATTGGGCACTGATTTTTGAATTCGTGTTCTTTTCGATATAAGATACAATCGTACTTGCATGCATGAATAGATTTGTACTTCATTCCTAATCCATTCAAGCAAATCTTCATCTCCGAATAATTATTGGGTAGATTATTTTCTTTTGGTAACAACTCCTTCACCCACACCAGGATTGCAGATATACTACTACCGGACAAACCAAATCGACTTTTTAAATTCTGTAACCCAACCAACGCATACAAGGTTGTAACATTGTCGTTGCAATTGGGATATAAATGTAACACCCCCAAGACATTCACGGCATATTACAGCGCCGTGGACCCCACACTGTGGAATCCACCAGGCTAACGTACCAATAAGACATTCGTCAACGACAAACAATCATCAATAAAACGACAATTCAAATAAAAGACTACAACCCGACAAATAGAATCCAACATCAATCCATTTCCCAAAACGGGAACACAACATTAACAATTTTGAAGAGGAAGTACTCGAGTACTTAAACCAGTTTTATAATACAGAAACCCCCAAACAAGACATCAAAAATAATTGACAGAACTGGACACCAACAAATGTCTACTGAACAGTATCATGCTTGCCCATCATCCTCATACGGCTCAAGTGCTCGTTTGTCCCCACGATCGATACCTGAAATACAAAAAGTATTTCTCCCATTTAAGGGGTTAGCGACAACTGCTAGTGCAAGTACAATCCATTTGAACTACATTCTAATCAGATGAATATATGCGCCAAAAATCAGTTTAGAAAACATTTTATATTCTGGAATATTAACAATGTACAATCACAAAACACATTATCTCCAACAAATCACAATTCAAAGTTAACCGTCGGTACGAGACTCACGGCTACCGTACCCCGCAGAGCCCCGTCGGACATCTCTGGGTGGCTAACTACAGTTCGCGATACGCACACTCACGGCACTACATATCCCTAGAGGTCCCGTCGGACCATCCCTAGGTGAACATACACATATCCATCCACAACAACCACGATAAAGCCATAATTCAAATACTAGAACATGTAAACAAATGTAAAGTACTTGCCTTTGAGACATTCTTGAAGAAACGGAAGTGAAACACGACTATGAACGATCCGGGTGGAAAACGACGGTTCCTAAACGAAGGATCAACATAGTTCAGTCCCAACGGACAACAATAACCGATCGGAATACACCCATAATCCCCGATTACAATTCATGACAAAAACGTTCAATCGATACGGGCAAAGGTTTACGCAAAATCTCCCCGTATCAACAATTCGCGGATTAAAATAGAGAAAAATGGATTGGGAATCACCCAATAAAAATAATCGGTGAGGAATATCACAACATACTAGAATAATTCGAGTCCAATTAGCAAAACCCGGAAAACCCCCCAAAGTTGACAAGTTAGGGTTCTAGATGAAAATACCTTGAATTCGGACGATGGAGGATGATTATGCTGATGATAATATGCTAACACGACTCTACGGTGATGGAATTTGAAGAGAACTCCAACCAGTACCGGTGGAAATCGCCTCTGAAGTCGCACGTCGAAGAAAACGAAGAGAAAAGAATAAAACTGCTGTTTCAGAACTGCCCGCTGACTTATATAAATTGCATAGTTAGCGCACGCTAACTGACACAAGTAGCGCGCGCTAACGGGACTTAAAACGGTCCAGTAGCTAAATAACAATCGTTATCGCACGCTAACAGTAACGTGTTAGCGTACGCTAACTGCACATCGTTAGCGCACGCAAGAGAGAAAGAGTAGCGTGCGCTATCAACACAGCAGTTCAGCACTGCCCAGCCCAGAATGCTGTTGTCGAAGGTACGAAACTCAAAACGCACGACAAGGCCAGAATCCAGAAATACGAACACGAAATATACAGGACGACGGAGTTAAGCGCTGAAAGAAAATACAATTCCGACCACCGGAGGGTCCGTAATGCGACAGCGAAAAGAGATTCCCTAAACTATTAGGAAATTACAAAAATGGCCCAAGTGCCCGAAAATCACGAAACGACGTCGGATTTACAATCCGAAAGTCTCAACATGACCAACTCAACCATACGAACTTGTACAACCCAAGAAACAGCGAGAACGAACGAGTTTTACAAGAATCGAACGTTCATACGGCAAAACATGTCATAAAATGAAATTACGTGAAAACATCTCCAAAACTAGTCCAAATGGAAAAACTCCAAGAATAAAGTAGATTCAAAATGTCGAAACGGTTACAAGCAAGTCGATAAAAATAGACATACACCAAAAATGGAAACTGCTAAAAATGGAAAATTACAGATATTACATTCTCCCCCTCTAAAATAAAGTTTCGTCCCGAAACTTAAGAATCAAAAAGTTCGGGATGCCTCGAACGCATATCCTCCTCTAACTCCCACGTCGCTTCTTCTACTCCGTGCCTCGACCATTGCACCTTAACCAAAGTAATGGTTTTGTGCCTTAACTGCTTGTCTCGACGCTCCAAAATCCTGACGGGCCTCTCCTCAAACGTAACATCTTTCTCGATCTCCACGTCTCCAAAATCAATAATGTGGGATGGGTCCGGAACGTACTTCCTCAACTGGGAAATGTGAAATACGCTATGCACATGACTCAACGACGCAGGCAAATCCAACGGTACGCTAACTCGCCCACTCTCTCCAATATCTCGAAAGGTCCAATATATCTCGGGCTGAGTTTCCCCTTCTTCCCAAAACGGAAAACTCCTTTCGTCGGAGACACTCTCAAGAGAACATGATCTCCCACCTCAAATTCCAAAGGTCGACGCCTAACATCCGCATAATACTTTTGTCGACTTTGGGCAGCCAACATCCTCTTTCTAATCAACTCAACTTTCTCCCTCGTCTCTAACACGAGGTCCGGCTCGGTGCCAACCAAATCGGATGGCTCATCCCAACATATTGGTGATCGGCAACGTCGGCCATAAAGTGCCTCATACGGTGCCATCTTAATCGACGCGTGCCAGCTTTTATTATAAGTAAACTCAATCAAGGCCAGATGTTCCTCCCAGTCACTACTCGAGTCTAACACACACGCGCGCAACAAATCCTCGAACGTCTGAATGGTACGTTCGGACTGCCCATCGGTCTGGGGATGGAACGAAGTGCTCAAACGTAATTGTGTCCCCAATGCCTTATGTACCGCCTGCCAAAAATGCGATACAAATCGGCCATCTCTGTCTGAAATAATGGTCCTCGGTGTACCATGAAGTCTCACTATCTGCGCAATAAAAATACGAGCCAACTTTTCTGGACCCCAAGTATCCTTGATGCCCAGAAAATGCGTCGACTTAGTCAGTCGGTCTACAATCACCCATGTAATACCCGGTTGTAATTCAGTCATTATCATTCAGTAATTTCATTCGGTAATTGTCACTATGTAATTTTTCACTTGTTATAATCATTCATCCGTGTTCACCGTTCGGAATAACTTCGAGTTGTGTATCGATATTGTTCCTTGTTTCAACCTTACTCGAGAATCGAGACAAGAGTATTATCTTGATTGTTATAATTGATTCATTGGTCGATGTTGACGTTGGAGTTCATGTCATTTCTAATCTCTTCATTGTTCAAATCGTGTTTTTGTTGGGCGAACCCTTGTAATCATTGTTTGGAACCACCGTTTTGGGGTTTCCGTACTTCCATTTCGTGTTATTGGTTCCCAAATATCGATTCCTATTTCTTTTATTCTCTTCCTGGGTCATTTTTCTTCATTTTAGGACCCAAGGGCGGTGTGGGCCGCGGCACAAGGAGTGTGCGCCGCGGCACACACATTTTCCAGTTTTTGGCCGAGCAGCCTGTACTGTATGCCGCGGCACATGCCGACGGGGCCGCGGCACACTGCCGAGTCACTGCCGCGGCACACCCGTCCGGGCCGCGGCACACTCGTGTTGCATTTTCGGCCAAACCCGTCTGTACCTTGTGCCGCGGCACATGCCGGGCAGACGCGGCACCTGCTTAAGTCACGCCGCGGCACACTCGTCGGGCCGCGAACGCTGCCCGATCAGGGGCGATTTGGCCACGTGCCGCGGCACTTGGTGGACCTCGGCACACAGTGCAGTCAGCACTATAATTGCAATTTTTGTGAGATTCAACTCATTTTTTTCCATTGTTCTTCAACTCATCCGAGAGAGAGGGCTTGAGGGGGAAGATCTTCATCATCAATCACTTGAGTATTCGTTTTTCATCATTTTCATTCGGTTGTGAAGCTCGGATTTTCGATCTAACACGATTTCATCGGATTAAAGTACTTGGATCTTCAAAGGTAATATTCATCCAACCTCTTGGATTTCGATTTTGTATTGAGATATGATGTTTTGGATGTTAAGATCATGTTGTATGAATTGATATACACATGATTATGGATATGATTGATTATTCATTGGATTATTGAAGGATTATTCAAGAACACTTTGAATATTGAGTTGGATTTGGGGGTTTTCGATTAATCATTGTTGTAATCACGAATTCAAATATTCATATTGGATTATTGATCGTATTGAAGATGTTTTGTTGGTTTGAAACACTTCTTGGGGATTTGATGTCGGTATTTTTGAGGTTTGGTTATAAACAATCGAAGTTTGGCCACAAAGTGTTCGATATAATGCCCCAATGATTTTGGTTTAATCGTATCGACGTTTTGAGTTCGTTATATTCGTGTTTGATACGTGTATTGAACGGATTATTGGTAATTGTGTTATTCAAGGTTGTTCGAGCGACCGATATCTCAATTAGGACGTTATTCGTGGAAGTTTTATTCTTGTCAACGAACCAAGGCAAGTACTCTAATTAGAATTGTTTATATTATGACAGTTATGATGTGATTGTATTGTGTAAATGTGTTGTGATTATATGTCCACCATGCGTTGATCCGACGGGAATCATCATGGGAATCTATAGCTGTGTGCGCTGGATCATTGGACAGGTAGTTCCACCATGTGTTGGTCCGACGGGATCATCATGGGAATCTATAGTTGTGTGCGCTGGATCGTTGGAATACCATCAGTATGTTGGAAACTGTTATGATATGATATGTGTTGTTGATATTTTCTCGTTAGAGAAACTTGTTACGATATAATTGTTGATTATATCACTGTTGTATGACTATTGTATTTGTACTAGCATCGTTGTGCTAACCCTGCGGGGGTGAACATTTGTTTATGTTCAGGATCCAGGAGAGCGGGGAAACAACCACTGGAGCTGCATGACGACGAGGGTGCAGAGTGATGTTCCGGCCGGGTTTTATTGTCTGTTGTTTGTTGGTTATTTCAATAAGTACTCGAAAAGGCCGTCGCTTAAGACGTTTGGTTTTTGGTGATGTATTAATAACCCTTCATTGGATAATTGTATTCTCGGTATTGGACAAGACTGTTGTATTTTATTTCAGTAATTTCATAAGTTGGTATTTGTTGTCATTTCGCTTCTTCAGCCTTGTAAATTCTTACGTAAAGGATTTACGGCGCTGTAATATTCCTGAATATATCGGGGGTGTTACAACCCACACCATATTCATACCAGTCTTCGTCCTCGGCAAACCCGTGACAAAATCCATAGAGATATCCTCCCACTTCCACTCCGGGACGGGAAGTGGTTTCAACAACCCTACCGTCACGATGCTCAATCTTGACTTGCTGACAAGTCAAACACTTAGCCACAAACTGAACTACCTCCTTCTTCATGTCGTTCCACCAGAAATTCTTTCTTAAATCCTTATACATTTTACTCGAGCCTGGATGGACTGAGTAAGGTGATGCATGAGCCTCTTGCATAATACTCTGTCTCAATTCCTAGTCGTTCAGAACACACAACCGACCTCGGAATCTCAACACTCCGTCCTCATGAATAACGAATCCCGGGGCTTTCCCCTTCCCTACACTCTCTCGAAGCTGATAAACATCGGGTCCTCCAACTGTCCCGATTTAAGGTCATCGACCAGAGATGAAGAAATCTCAAGAGTACGCAACTGCCCGGAACTCTCTGGCAGCACAATCTCAATGCTCAACCTCATAAACTCTCGCTGAAGTCCCGATTGGGACGTGAGTAACTCAAGCGCCTGAAGCGATACCGATTTCCGGCTCAAGGCATCTGCTACCACATTAGCCTTGCCCGGATGATAAAGGATCTCGAGATCGTAATCCTTAATCAACTCCAACCATCTCCTCTGTCTCATATTAAGCTCTTTCTGGGTGAAAATGTATTTTAGGCTCTTGTGATCGGTGAAAATCTGACACGACGAGCCATACAAGTAATGACGCCAGATCTTCAACGCAAATACGACTGCGGCCAACTCAAGATCGTGCGTAGGGTAATTCAATTCATACGGTTTCAACTGACGGGAAGCATAGGCAATCGTCCTCCCGTGCTGCATAAGTACACATCCGAGCCCTTGGCCCGAAGCATCACTAAAAACTGAGAAACCCTCATTACCACTCGGTAAAGCTAAAACAGGAGCGGTCGTCAACCGTTTCTTCAACTCCTCAAAACTATTCTGCCTCTCATCGGTCCACACAAACTTCTCTGACTTCGTAATAACCGAGTCACCGGCCGAGCGAGCTTAGAGAACCCTCGACGAATCTACGGTAATACCCGGCTAATCCCAAAATCATGACCTCCTTCACATTCTTGGGCGGCGCCCAATCCAACACTGCCTCTACCTTATGTGGGTCCACACGAACACCCTCGGCCGAGATCACATGACCGAGAAACATAACCTCCCGTAACCAAAACTCACACTTTGAGAACTTCGCAAAAAGATGTTGAGTTCTCAAAATATCTAACACGATATGCAAATGACGGGCGTGCTCCTCCTCGCTCCTCGAGTAAATCAGGATGTCGTCGATAAAAACTACTACACACTTATCGAGGTATTCGATAAAGACTTTGTTCATAAGCTTCATGAACACGGCTGGGGCGTTGGTTAGACCAAAAGGCATAACCACAAACTCGTAGTGACCGTATCTCGTCCAAAAGGCCGTCTTCGGAATATCTGTATCCTTCACTCGGATCTGATAATACCCCGATCTCAAATCAATCTTCGAAAACACAGTTGCCCCTTGCAACTGATCAAACAAGTCATCAATCCTCGGGAGCGGATACTTGTTTTTGATGGTCACTTTGTTCAACTCTCGGTAGTCGATACACAAACGAAGTGACCCATCATTCTTCTTTACAAATAGGACCGGCGCGCCCCAAGGCGAAGCGCTCGGTCGAATATATCCCATGTCTAGCAACTCTCCCAATCAAGCTTTTCACTCCAAAGATCTCAGCGGGCTCCATACGGTATGGCGTCTTAGAGATCGGTGCTGCACCCGGCTCTAAATCGACGGTAAACTCAACTTCTCGGTCCAGCGGCAAACCCGGCAACTCGTCTGGAAAGACATCAGGATACTCACACACTACCGTAATAGACGAGAGCTCGACTCCCCCTTCTTCCGATCTCAAAGCGTAACACCAATAACCCGTGCAACCTCCCCGAAGAAGCCTCACCGCCCTCAAGGCGCTGATCAAGAGTCTCTGGCTACTCCGCTTACGCCCCACGAAAGAATGCTCGGTACCGTCAGAGGCTAACAATCGAAACAGTCCTCGTTCTATAATTCATGATTGCCCCATGACGGTCCAGCCAATCCTCACCAAGAATCAAATCCTCATCTTTAATATCTACTGCGATCAGATTAGAAGGCCAAACCCTCCCCGCGATACTCACAGAAAAATCTCTAATCTCGCGATCCCCCAAGATGCTATCCCCACTAGGAAGTTTAACAACAAAAGGCTCACAAGCAACTAGACAATCAACATGCAGACGACGCACACAATCCATAGATATAAAAGAATGCGTAGCACCAGAATCGAACAATACGGAAACAGGATGATCAAGGATGTGGACGGTACCTGTAGCCACCGTCGCGTCAGGATCTCCTGCTCGTCTCATCTCGTACACTCGGGGCGAATGCATCCCGCACTAGAAGCTCCTCTAGAAGGCCGCCACGTCCTCGACCTCTACCAAAACTCTACAATGGGCCGAGAAACTGCTTGCTCGATTCACACTCGGCTCTCCCGCAGCTGGGGCTGATATCTGAGTAACTGGAGCCCGAGCTGCATCCGTACAAAACTTAGCACGATGACCCATCCGACCACAAGCAAGACACTGAATCGGAGGCCTATCACACTCAATCATCATGTGGCCCGTGCGACTACAGTTGAAGCACGTAGGACCACGGACGGAACCAGTAGGAGTAGACCTAGAACTGTTTCCTCGCCCAACTGATGGCGACTGACCCCCGAAGACTCGCGAACCAGACTGAGCCTTCGGATACCCTCCTGACTTGCCTCCCGAAAACTGACCGGAGGTCTTCTGCTTCTTTCCTTCAGTTGTCGTCTCTGTCGCAGAAAACGACATCTCATAAGCCATCGCTTTATTCTGATACTCTTTTAAAGTCGTGCACCCCAGACCAGCCATGTAGTGGCGCACCCTCGGTTTCATCCGCATATCAAAGTGGCGGATCTTATCAAGCTCATCTCGGACTTGGTTTCTCACATAATGCAGCTGTTGATTGTAGTCTTTGATAGCTTGAGATATAGGAACATCTTGGGGCTTAGCCTCAAAGAAGGCTCGGATCCTCCCCTCTTTCACTGGCCATGGACAGAATTCATCTTCCATCAGATCCCGAAACTCTGCCCACGTAGCTGCCCGGTCACGCGGTCTCACCGCTTGCCACCACGTTGCTGCCTCCTTGGCGAGGAAGTACTGAGCAATGGGTACTTTCCTCTCCTCAGAACAATTAGCATCCTCAATACTTTCTCCATCTCGAATAGCCAATTCTCCCAACCAGAGGGGTCGGAAGCACCATCAAACTGCGGAGGACGCATACGAATCACGTCCTGAAGTAACTTATCATTGCCGGATCCAGTAGGCGGAACCGGGTTGGCATTATCTTGGCCGACTAGAATGGCCTGAGTCAGCAGCGTCATCTGGTTCGCTACTTGTTGCAAAATGTTGGCCACTCCAACATTCTCATGTGCATTACCGGAACTAGCAGACTGGTCCTGCTGACCTCCGGAACTAGGGGGAACACTGTTCGACAAAGAAGGCATCGCCGAATCAGTTCCCGAGTGATCGGACATGGCCGCCCCACCGGCTGCGCCACGTCCCCTACCGCGTCCGCGACCGCGTCTGCGTCCTCTACCAGCAGGATTTCTAAAGAAGTAACGGGTAAGTACAATTCAAACGCAAAACGTAACAAGATACTAAGACAGGAATAGAACAGAATGGTGAAACGAGTCATGTTAGGAAAAACTTACGAGCACCGGCGTACTGAGATGATGGCATAGCAGTGATACTGTCCCAGAAGCGACACTTAACTAGACCCAATTAACCGACAGCCTAGGTATCCATAAACCTAAGCTCTGATACCATATTCTGTAACACCCCCAAGACATTCAGCATACATAAACAATGGACCCCACACTGTGGAATCCACCAGGCTAACGTACCAACAAGACATTCGTCAACGACAAACAATCATCAATAAAACGACAATTCAAATAAAAGACTACAACCCGACAAATAGAATCCAACATCAATCCATTTCCCAAAACGAGAACACAACATTTACAATTTTGAAGAGGAAGTACTCGAGTACTTAAACCAGTTTTATAATACAGAAACCCCCAAACAAGACATCAAAAATAATTGACAGAACTGGACACCAACAATGGTCTACTGAACAGTATCATGCTTGCCCATTATCTTCATACGACTCAAGTGCTCGTTTGTCCCCACGATCGATACCTGAAATACAAAAAGTATTTCCCCCATTTAAGGGGTTAGCGACAACTGCTAGTGCAAGTACAATCCATTTGAACTACATTCTAATCAGATGAATATATGCGCCAAAAATCATTTTAGAAAACATTTTATATTCCGGAATATTTACAACGTACAATCACAAAACACATTATCTCCAACAAATCACAATTCAAAGTTAACCGTCGGTACGAGACTCACGGCCACCGTACCCCGTAGAGCCCCGTCGGACATCCCTGGGTGGCTAACCACAGTTCGCGATATGCACACTCACGGCACTACGTATCCGTAGAGGTCCCGTCGGACCGTCCCTAGGTGAACATACACATATCCATCCACAACAACCACGATAAAGCCATAATTCAAATACTAGAACATGTAAACAAATGTAAAGTACTTGCCTTTGAGACATTCTTGAAGAAACGGAAGTGAAACACGACTACGAACGGTCCGGGTGGAAAACGACGGTTCCTAAACGAAGGATCAACATAGTTCAGTCCCAACATACAACAATAACCGATCGGAATACACCCATAATCCCCGATCACAATTCATGACAAAAACGTTCAATCGATACGGGCGAGGGTTTACGCAAAATCTCCCCGTATCAACAATTCGCGGATTAAAATAGAGAAAAACGGATTGGGAATCACCCAATAACAATAATCGGTGAGGAATATCACAACATACTAGAATAATTCGAGTCCAATTAGCAAAACCCGGAAAACCCCCCAAAGTTGACAAGTTAGGGTTCTAGATGAAAATACCTTGAATTCGGACGATGGAGGATGATTATGCTGATGATAATATGCTAACACGACTCTACGGTGATGGAATTTGAAGAGAACTCTGACCAGTACCGGTGGAAATCGCCTCTGAAGTCGCACGTCGAAGAAAACAAAGAGAAAAGAATAAAACTGCTGTTTCAGAACTGCCCGCTGACTTATATAAATTGCATAGTTAGCGCACGCTAACTGACACAAGTAGCGTGCGCTAACGGGACTTAAAACAGTCCATTAGATAAATAACAATCGTTAGCGCACGCTAACAGTAACGTGTTAGCGTACGCTAACTTCACATCATTAGCGCACGCAAGGGAGAAAGAGTAGCGTGCGCTATCAACACGGCTCAAAGATCGCCTTTCGTAATGTCATTGTCGAAGGTACGAAACTCAAAACGCACGACAAGGCCAGAATCCAGAAATACGAACACGAAATATACAGGACGAAGGAGTTAAGCGCTGAAAGAAAATACAATTCCGACCACCGGAGGGTCCGTAATGCGACAGCTAAAAGAGATTCCCTAAACTATTAGGAAATTACAAAAATGGCCCAAGTGCCCGAAAATCATGAAACGACGTCGGATTTACAAACCGAAAGTCTCAACATGACCAACTCAACCATACGAACTTGTACAATCCAAGAAACAACGAGAACGAACGAGTTTTACAAGAATCGAACGTTCATACGGCAAAACATGTCATAAAATGAAATTACGTGAAAACATCTCCAAAACTAGTCCAAATGGAAAAACTCCAAGAATAAAGTAGATTCAAAATGTCGAAACAGTTACAAGCGAGTCGATAAAAATAGACATACACCAAAAATAAAAACTGCTAAAAATGGAAAATTACGGATATTACAATAAATGTTGTGTGGATTTAGCTTTTAACTTAATATAATCATTTTCTTGATTTCCTACGTCACTAGAAGTGGTTGAAGGTCTTGCTTCACGATCAGATGCATCAAAAGTATGACTATTTGGCAACACATGAAAATCATAAGCATCATCAATAAGGTTATTTAATGTTGGAGGTGCCACTGGATCACGTTCCACAAAGACGGACTCATTCGTCGTTGACTTATTCGAAACAAATTAAAATCTCTTTCACCATGAAAAACCCAAAACACATAACCGTCCACAAAACCCCATTGAACTAAGTGTAGCTCGATCATTTTAAAATGCAAACATTTGCCATTTCTACAGTTTTTACATGGACAAGAGAACTCGTCACTATGTAAACTCTTCCTAGCATATCGAATAAATTCTTCTACTCCTTGGAGGTACACATCACCTACTCTACTAGATTCACCCATCCATTCTTTATGAAGAGGAAAAGTCATAATATAGAGTAGTGAACCTTGTTAGTGTCGTGATAGAAAAATCCTGTCAATTTTAAACTAAAAAATATTTCAGAATATTTCGAAAACCCCCCGAGTAATCAATATCAAAACTTTCAAAAGCACCCAGTTGTCTTTCAAATTCTTACAAAATGCAGTATATGTTGAAGAACTAACAGTAGAGAGAAAATTGCAGAACTATAAAAACTAGTACTCAACATGTTGAACAAAAACTAATACCTTTTAAATTTTGAATACAAAAAACAATACATAACTTGTTGAATCAAACTTAATACTTTTCACATGATTAAGAAAAAATAATACTTGTGAATACAACAACTATCACTTTTCCAAATGATATAATCTACAAATTACCAATATAAAACATAATTTTATAATTTTATAAATGAATTACTGTAAGTTTAAAAATGAATTGTACTAAACCAAGACTATAATTCAAACATTCAAATAAATTAATAAGTGAACAATATAATGAACTGATCAAATTTTCAAAAATACCATCTTGTCATAAACAGAATCTTTCAAAAACAATCAAATTCTTACAATAAATCAAGTTAGGTTTTTAAATAAAATAGTAATCAACTTTATAATAATTCAACAATACCTCTTTGGTCAATTTCAGAATCTTCAAAAAAGCCCCAGTAGTCAATTTCAAAATCTTTCAAAATTACCCTAGTTTCCTGAATCAGTTTTCAGACGGGCTGTTTCTATTAGGGCTCGTGTATATTCAAACTCCAGCATATAAACAAGTATAAAATTAAACCATGATTAAAACTCACAAAGATTGAATTAAGTCAAAAATATTACCGAAGAAAATGAAGAGGATGGTGAGGCGTCTGAATCTCTAGTACTGAAGACGATGGTATGCAGAATCTTCACTTGTTCTTGCTCTAATTCTGATTAACTCTAAATATCAACTCCTTCAAATCTTCAATTGCTCTCTCAAAAAAGAGGTTGTGCGGGTTGCGGGTTATTGGCAGGTGATTAATTTGGTGATTAATTTGGTGAAAATGAGGTTGTGCAGACTTATTTCGGCAGGTTTTTCTGTCAAAATGAACATTAAGGGAGGAAAAGAGGTTATGCGGGTTGCGGGTTTTCAAACATGCAGGTGATTAATTTGGTGAAAATGAACATTAAGGGAGGAAATTAAACAATATTGAAACTCTCCAGTGAATTATCTCGGCGGCTAGGGTTTTTCAAAGGGGGTGGGGGTCTGTAGAAAGGGGTTGTAAACGGGGTGAAAAAAGAAAGAGGGGAGGGAAAGGGGAAAAAACATATAAAAGGGGAAATATCACTTAAAAGCGGTTGTCTGTGTCAAAGTCCGAGACAATTCTATGTCACTAGAATGACTTGAATGTTTTCCATGTTTTTAAGTGATATATTTGACACGGACACGGACCGTGACAAACCTTCAGCGCATTATAGAGACAAATTGGCAGATTTGGTGTAGTGATAGTTGTTGTTTTTATTTTAGGCAATGGTTTGTTTAGTGGAGAATGGTTGAGTTTAAGTCATGACAACAGTATAGTATTCAAAACATGTTGTCCGACTATGTTGCATTCAACCCTACAAATTTTTGTCATAATGTGCCTTGAGTTGTTTAACATGGTCTTTAGATTTTCAAAATGCTGTCTCAATATCTACATACAACGTTTTTTTGCAATGTTTATTTTTTTCATTCTTTGGCACTAGACAATGGTTTTTTTTTCTGTTGTTGTATGAGCTTTATTTTGACAATGGTTTGGTTTTTAAAGGCATTGCTTTTATTAGAAGCACATGATACTTTTGTGAAGCTTGGGTATTGTCTGAAAGCAGAATACACAATGGTTTTATATCTGCAAACAAAACTAGGCTATACTATGCCCTCAACAACTATTAGAAGAATAAACAAAACAATCCAAACCAATTCATCGTTTCATTACCAACTAATATCATGGGTGAGTGTTTACTTACGACTTAATGAAAAATGAGGAGTCTGAATCGCTAAGTCACCTCCCCCCTCTTATCCACATTAAGACACAAAAATGATACTCGCTACCCCTCTCCCCTTTCACGACCTATTAATTAGCAAAAAATCAGAAAAAAATAATACAAACTTAAAATAATAAAACTTAAAATAATCAGATTTTTTATTATTTTATTTTTATGTTCATAAAAATCTGAAAAATAATACAAACATAAAATAATAATAATAAAAAACTACTGCTTATTTTCGTGAATATAAATGTTTTAGAAAATGTTTTTGGCGCATATATCATGTGTGTAGAATGGTAGTTCAAATGGTATTGTACTTGCACTAGCAGTTGGCGCTAACCCCTTAAATGGGAGAAATACTTTTGTATTTCAGGTACAGGTCCAAGGGACGAGCGAGCACGCGGTCAGTATGAGGATGATGGGCAAGAGTGACACTGTTCAGTTAGTCGACTAAGTCATTTCCTGTCGTTGAGTTTTAAATTGATTGTATCATTTGCTTCAGTACTCGAGTACTTTCTTCGTTTTGATTGTATTGTTTTGGACCCAGTTTGTGAAGGTGTACCATTGTTGGGTTAATGTTGTTTGGAACAGATTGTTTATCGTCATTTGTCTTTATTAAGTAACGGTGTATTTATTGCGTAGTGTTTGTCGTTGGTCTCGGGTAGTCGAGATGTGTGTTAGCCTTGTGGACTTAAAGGGTTGGGTCCACGGTGCTGTAATATGCCCTGAACGTCTTGGGGGTGTTACAGGTTTGACATCTTAAATTCATGCTATAATGATTGTAGTCGTAATTTTTGTATATTCTTGATAAATACGAATTATGATTATGTAATATTGTTGTTATTTTTGTTATAGGATGGATAAAAGTTGGATTGGTCTACAAAAATGGGATCCAAGAGTCATAGATGGAATGAGAGGGTTTATTCGATTTGTGAAGGAGCATGATAGTGATAGTATAATTCATTACTGTCCATGCAATAAATGTAAATGTCGCAATGATATGTACCGTTTTACACTTGACGTTGTATGGGAGCACTTGAAAAAGAATGAATTTTGGGATAAATACACATGTTGGATTTACGACGGTGAAAGATCAAATTCAATTATTCCCCATGATCACGGACAGTACAGTGGTAGCACATCCAATGACCCCACAAGAAGGCTGGTTGACGACGTGCTTGGTTATTACGAGAGGGACGTATCGATTGAAAGTCAAGAATACCATATAGCTGATCAACAAGTCATCCGAACGCCTACATTGATACCCGTTAAAACTATTTATGTTGATAGATACAACAAGTTAATCCAGCTCCAACAGACTCTTATTTACCCTGGGTGTCACATGACGGTTCTTGATAGTGTCATAGAGACTATGAGAGTCAAGGTGCAGAACAAAACCTCGAGTAAAGTTGTGGATGATTATTTGGAACTTACAGGGAAAATGATCCCAGAAGGTCATCATCTTCCTAGTAATCACAGTAAAATGAGACGTATCATAAAAGGTCTTGGGCTATCGTACATCAAGATCCACGTATGCATATATGATTATGCTTTATTTTGGGGAAAGCCTACTGAAGACCCAAAGAGATGTCCGGTATGTGACACAGAGAGGTATAAGTTCACTCCATCTCGTAAAGAGAAAGCCATGAAGGTTCTTTGGTACTTCCCTCTAGAGGATAGATTGGAGAGGCTTTTCATATCTCCTCACACAGCCATAAGATAAAATCTGAAAAATAATACAAACATAAAATAATAATTTAAATAATAATAATAATAAAAAACTATTGTTTATTTTCGTAAAAATAATAAAAAAAATATTAAAAGAATATAAAAAATCTAGAAAATGTGAAAAAGTTAAAAAAAGTCGGAACTTATTTATTTTTATTTAAAAAATCTGCAAAATTAAAAATATCTTAAATTTAGTTAATTTTATTTTTAATTCTGAAATATTAAAAAATAAAAAAAATTATTTAGATTTGGAAATTAGAAAATCTAAAAAAATCTGGGCTATTTAAAAAATTCAGAAATTAGTAAATTTATTCTTGCCATTTTTTGATTATATCATTTATATGGCTTAAAAAATAAACAGCAATTTATAAAACAACTTATAATTCATATTCGGGGGTAAATCAGTTATTTCTATTATTCAGACAGTTCATTCAGATGAAAAAATAAACAACAACATCAATTTACCCAAACAGACAAATTTATTCATACAAAACCTAATAAAGAATTTGGTAAAAGCCCCCTAGTGTAATGCGTGATGTTAGATATCGCTTGACATGGGGGTTGGTGTAAAATCACATCCCCTCGTGCCACCAATACCATCTACCTCTTATAGGTGGTGTTGCACAAATTAAAAGAGCAAGATGTCCCACCTCCAGTCCAACGAGATGCTGACAAAGAGAGCCCGGCTCCGTAAGAGAGGGGTAAGCAGCCTGTAAATGTATATGAAAGCGACTCAAGCAGCTCTACGAAAGGCTCCTCTTTATATATGTGCGGGTGATGAAGACGCTGATGTGGTAGTAAGCCGTTCAAGATTTTCTCAACCAGGGCGAGTTCAAGATATAACACCAAACCCATCAGCTTTAGACTAAAAACAACAAATATTTATTGGAATCGTTAATGATTTTAATTTTATTTTGTAAAATTAAATATCATAGGATTGATCTACGTTCCGAGTAGATGATCGTGGTATATTCACTTTCTCTAAACGATTCCCGGTGAGTGAGAAATAGTGAATTAAAGTTTGTCACTTAATTGTGAATTAATAAGGGATGGAAGTCCACATTGAATAATGAACCATCATTATTCTAGTATATAAGGAGTTACCTTTATGCATGTAATAATTAATGGCACATGTGTATGGGCTTAAAGCCCACACGCACGCACATGCTCGCGTCGCCGCCGCCGCCGCCCGCCCGCCTCGCCTCGGCCGCCAACCGCGAGCCGCGTGCCTTGGCCTTGGCCTTGATCTTGATCTTGGATCTTGAATCTTGGCAATTGGTCTTTGGGCTGTTCGTGGGCTTGGCCTTGGCCTAGGCCTTGGCCTGCCTAAAGAACATAAGTATGTCCAGGTACATCCGTCAAGTGGTTAAAGAGCTGAATACAGTCCAGGTACATCCTGGTTGTTCAAACACAGTCTGTAACCTCCCAGAGTAATGAGGAGGAGTTAATGGCAGATTTGAATTTCGTAACCCCTGCCATTTGTTTGAAATTCGTAACTCCTGAGTATAATGCAGCATAAATGACTGCATTATGACAGCCATAAGGGTTGTGTTTAAATCCCCTGCAGGTGAAATGGCCTATAAATAGGCATAAATCTCATTTGCATCTGACACACAGAAAATACGAAAAAAAATTCTGCATACCTCTGCATTTCACAAGTTAGTTCAGTTCTCAACTCGTTCTTGTTCGTCGGAGCTCGCCGGAATTGTGGTGCTACATCCATCGAGACGAAAGTCGTTTTACCTTTGGAGACAAATTGCTAAAATGAAGAGCACTACAGGGGCAATATTTGTCTTGCGGGAAGAGGCCTCCTCGACTCGACTTAATTTACGGTTTTATTATTCATTTTCTTGTATTTTCAATTCTGTTTCGAGTTCTGTAATTTCCTTCTTCATTGAGTCCTGTAATTTCTAGATTTCGAGTTGTAATTTGTTTTCCAGTTGTATTTTATTTTCCGCCCAGTAAGTTTTTAAAAGATAGAGTTTCCGACAAGCACAAGACAAATATTTTTTACTTGCTAAGTCCTACAACTGGAGATGTCAACTACCGTTGCTGCCACCGACTCCGCCACCACTGCCTCCGCGACCGTCGCCTCACTCATGGCGAACTACATTGGCTCAACCACGTCATCAACTATCGACTCGATGGTGTTCAACACGAATGCTTCAACGATGTCAACAACAACTGGTTGGGTTTTTAACAATCCATTTCTGACTACCGGTGGATCCACCTCGAGTGGCACCATCGGTTCCACTTTTAGTGGTACCGTGGGATCCATGTTAGGATCTAGTGTTGGAGCCTACGGTTTCAAAACGAGTGGTTCCTTTTTTGGAACAACCTCGGGGCCTAGGATGATGCCTACCGCCGAGAAGCCATCAAAGTTTGGTGGTGCCGACTTTAAAAGGTGGCAACAAAAGATGTTCTATTTGACAACTTGGGGTTTGCTAACTTCCTTAAGGAAGATGCGCCACCGGTGCCAAGTGCTCAAGAGACTAGTTTTACAGTCCGAGCTACCTATGACAACTGGCACAATAGAGACTATCTTTGTAAAAACTTTATTCTGAATTCCTTAGAAGATAGTTTGTACAATGTTTATTCTATTATAAACACATCAAAAGAGGTGTGGGAAACACTTGAAAAGAAGTACCGTAGTGATGATGCAGGTACAAAGAAATTTGTAGTCGCCAAATATTTGGACTACAAGATGGTTGACTCAAAACCAATCTTGGAATAAGTGTAAGAGTTCCAACTCATCGTTCATAATGTCATTGCCGAGGGAATGGTCCTGCCGGATGCTTTCACTATTGCAACTGTGATCGAGAAGTTGCCCCCAGTTGGAAAGACTTCAAGAGCTATCTCAAACACAAGAGAAAGGAGATGACTCTTGAAGACTTGATTGTGAAACTGCGCATCGAGTCAGACGTGTGAAAAAATGACCACAAACCAAAAGGCCTGATTGATGCTAAGACCAATCTGTTGGAACATGGCGGTCCCTCCAACAAACGAGCTCGTCCAAGTGTCCAAAAAAAGAGCAAAGAGAAGCAACCAGTCAAGAAGTTTGATGGCGATTGATTCAACTGTGGCAAACATGGGCACGCGGCGAAGGACTGCCGGAAGCCGAAAGCCAACAAGAAGAAGAAACATGTTGACAACATCGCCGAGACTAACGGCAAATGGAAAGAGGATGACCTTGCTGTTGTGGTCACCGAGGAGGTCAACCACGCTGAGAACCAAGGTGGTTGGTATGTCGACACCGGTGCAACCGCCCACGTTGGTGCCGATCGGAGTCAGTTTAAGAACTATCAAGCTGTTGAGGGGAGGAAGCTCAACATGGGGAATCCAGCGTCATCTGAGATTATCGGAGTTGGAGAAGTGGACCTCAAACTTACGTCAGGACAGACTCTCACTTTGAAAAATGTGCTTCATGTTCCTGATATGAGGAAGAACTTGATCTCGGGCTCTATACTAGTTAAAAAGGGGTTTAAACTAGTGTTTGAGTCAGATAGAATTATCATAAAAAAGTTTGATAGGTTTCTTGGTAAGGGTTACCTCACAGAGGGACTCTTTAAACTCAATGCTTTGGCTATACGCCATGTAACCAAATCTGGAAATGCTAATGAAAATGCTATTGCTTCCTCTTACTTGACTGAGTGTTCTGATTTATGGCATTGTAGATTAGGTCATGTGAATCTAAATGCTATAAAAAGATTAGTAAAATTAGATTTACTGAAATTAAATGAAGTCAATACTCAAAACAAATGTGAGATTTGTGTTGAAGCAAAAATGACGAAACTTCCATTTCATTCGGTAAAACGGAACACAAAACCCCTTGAATTAATTCACACAGACGTGCGTGATTTAAAGTTTATGCAAACTAGAGGTGGTAAGAAGTACTTTATCACTTTTATAGATGACTGCACAAGATATTGTTATCTTTATCTTTTAAGAAGTAAAGATGAGGCTATTGAAGCTTTTAAGAACTTCAAGAATGAAGCCCAGAATCAATTAGGCTGTCGTATTAAGATGGTTTGAAGCGATAGAGGTGACGAATATGTAGCCCCGTTTGAGGAATTATGCAACGAGAGTGGTATAATTCATCAAACAACAGTTCCATATGTACGACAATCTAATGGCGTTGCTGAACGTAAGAATCGAACACTTAAAGATATGATGAATGCCTTATTGATTAGTTCAGGGTTGCCCCAGAACATGTGGGGGGAAGCTGTCTTGACAGCCAACTACATATTGAACAAGATTCCACGCAAAGGTAAGGATATTACCCCTTATGAGTTGTAGAAAGGTAGAAAACCTTCATACAAATATCTCAAAGTGTGGGGGTGTTTGGCTAAGGTTGAGGTACCTCTACCTAAACAAGTTAAAATCGGACCTAAGACGGTCGATTTTATCTTTATTGGGTATGCACTGAACAGTAGTGCCTATCGGTTTGTTATCCACAAGTCAGAAGTTCCTGAAATGACTGCCGGAAAAACAATTGAATCAAGGAATGTTGTATTCTTTGAAAATATATATCCTTGTAAGGATAATGATAAAGTTGAGAACAATTCTAGTAATAGAGTTGAAAATGAAGGAACAAGTTCAAAACCTATGGATGTAGATTCAAAGTCACGTAAGCGATCGAGATCTAATTTGTAAGATGTAGAACCGAGACGTGGTAGTAGGGTTAGGACACCAAAGACATTTGGACCTGACTGTAATACCCGTAATTTTGTTTCCCGGAAATTTTCTATTTTTGGCGGAAGTCCGTTTTTGACAACTTGTTTGGGACCGTTTCGTCATCCCGAGAATGATTAATTCTACACTTTTTGTCATCCGAGTTCGTTTCGGTATCGTTCTGTTGAATTCCGTGTTCTTTAGCGACTTTCCCACGTATGAGTTCGACTTTGTTAAATCACCATAAATTCTTGGAAACTCCAAAAATTCTGAATCTTGGTAATATTATAAAACATCGAGTTAGCTTTCCAATGGTTCAAGCGGTGAGTCAATCGGAGTCCGGACGAGGGAGTTATGGTCGAAATAGCTAAGTCACTCTCATTCTCCAGATTCGGCCAAAACCACTGCACACGGTGCCGCTGCACACTGGGCTGAGCCGCGGCACACCGGTGTGGCATTCTCAGCCAAAACCGCCAGACCCGGTGCCGCGGCACACTGAAATGAGCCGCGGCACACCGCCGAAACACGGGAACAATTTTTAGCTCGTGCTGCGACACCTATGCCGAGCCGCGGCACACAATGCGGCCAATCGCATAATTCGGCTTTTGCGAGATTTCAGCCTTTTCCTTCATTTCTTCCTTCACTGCGAGAGAGAGAGTTGAGGGAGGAGCTCTTTTCATAGTTATCACTTGTGTGTTGAAGATTTACCACTTTCAATCGGTTGGGAAGCTTGATAGACGATCTATCGCGTATTCCTTGGATCATAGAGCTTGGATATTCAAGAGGTAATTTCTTCGACATCTTGACTTCTCGTTTTTGTGTGGGTATTGACGTTTTGGATGATAAAACCATGGTGTATGAGGTGATATATGCGTGATGATGGACATGATTGGGTATTCATCGGATTTTTGAAAGATTATTCAAGAACACTTTGAATTTTGTGTTGGAAATTGGGGATTTTGTTTGACTTCATCCTTTTAATCCGTAGTAATTTAGATTAGTGATGGATTGATGATGATTTAGGTGTATTCTATCATTCCCATCGTTATTCCTTGGTTGGAGTGTATTGATTCGTCGTTTTGGTTGAGTTATTAGTCGACGCCTTCAAGGTGTCCGACAAAAGGTCTAGGAGGGGGGGGGTTGTGCGTTGTACGATTATTATTCATCGTACGATTGTTGATTTATCATTGATATGACTTAGGGACGACATCCTTGTGAAGAACTCAAGTCGGAACCCTTCCGTTCGTTGTCTTCTTCGTGGTTCAAGCTTCCCGGTCGAACCGTGTCCTTCGGGATCTTCTAACGCTTATTAAGGCAAGTATACATTTATGATTGTACGTTCGACTTTGAAAGTATGAAATATTGATGATATGATTATTTCTAGCCACTCCGGACGGGCCTATGGTCCTCTCGAGGGTTTCGTAGCCTCCGTGCGATTCCATTGTAGATATGAACGAACCGCTTCTACGGCATTCATATGAAATAATGTTGGCATGTAATGAACGAACCGCTTTGACGGCATTCCTACATGTAACGGCGTATGATATGAACGAACCGCTTTTACGGCATTCACATACGTCTTGAGATTTTAGTCATTCCTAATACTAGTCTTATATTGATGAATTGACGGATATTGATGAATTGACGGATTACATTTACTTTATTGTCGAGGAGTATCATGTTTCATATTGTTATACTTGCACTAGCTATTCGACGGCTAACCCCTTTATGGGGGAAATACGTTTCATGTATTTCAGGTTCCAGGAGATCGGACAGACGGGTACCGGGTCGGCATGAAGATGATGGGCAAGTGTGATACTGTGTCTTGTCTCCAGTTATTTTCTTGGATTCCTCCATTCAGTGTTGTTGTACTGGAATGGATTTTTAATACTCGAGTATTGTATTTCAGTTTCCTTGATGTTCCGGCCTGTGTCGCCGAGGTATTGATTTGTGCAGTGATGTATATGGTTTCATTGGTTATGGTTTTTGAATACCATTTGTATCGTCTTTCCTTCTATTGTATGTAGACCTTATCGGTCAAGTGTATAGTTTCGCGTATGTTTAGCCTTGTGTGTCCCACGGCGGGGCTCACGGCGCTGTAATATACCCTGAATAACTTGGGGGTGTTACAGAATATGGTATCAGAGCTTAGGTTTATGGATACCTAGGCTGTCGGTCTTTTGGGTCGATTGAGTCGGCATTTGCCCACATCATCACAGTGCGACCGGTACTTGTAAGTCCTCTCACTCTTCTTGTATTCTTCTTAATCGTTTCGTCTATAGCTTGGTATTCTTGGAAATTGGTCACTTCGAGAATGTGCGATTCGGATTATACTTACGCATGTATGTGCCCTTCAGATTGTTGGCTGAAAGTAGGAAGAATCGTGGCCGTGGTCACGGACGTGAACTCTCCCTTGAGATTTTGTTAAGTTGCTAATTTCGATAATGGTGTGTATCGGTATTATGTTGAGACTTTGTTTAGGAGTCGCATGCTAGTATCACGGGAGATCTTCGACTTCGCGGACTTGTAAGTATGTTGTTCGAATTATTCAATAATTCTTGGTGAAATTGAATTCCCGTTGAAATGTTATTGAATTGAGTATATGTATTGATTTTGTCGTATGCTCGTATTTGGTATGTCATGACTTTGGACAGGAATTGTTGAGATTGGCTAAGATTGGCATGGTTACGTACGTTAAGGCTAAGGTATTACGTACGTAACGAAGGCATCGGACAGAACCGAGTCCTGGTCGGCAGGTGGGACCCTGTTTCGGCAACTTTCGGCGGAGGATGTTGACAGGCGAGTCAACGTACGTGTTACGTACGTTATACAGGACGTGTTACGTACGTTATACAGGACGTGTTACGTACGTAACACAACCATTGTACCGTAGCAAGTCAACTGGTATATTACATACGTTTTATGGTATGGATTACGTACGTAATGGACTGCACGGAATGAGACAGTGAGTTGGTTACGTACGTTATGGATTTTGGATTACGTACGATAAAGTTGTTACGTACATTAAGAAAGGACACTTACGTACGTAATGAGAGTGCAATTTATATATTGAAGTGTTGCCTTTCATTTCTCTCACGATCCTTTGAGATATTTCCCTCCAAAACTCGTCCCTCTTTACTTTTAAGAGTGTTCTAAACACTTTTAACATGATTGTGAGCTTGGAGTCATGGAATTAGAGCTTGGTTATGGAACTATTATTGATTCTTGAAGTGATTTCTTGTGTTATCCATATTCTATGAGGTTTATGTTGAAGGAAGATAATGATATGCTTTGAATATGTTGATTATGATTATGGAATCATAGAGATCTTGATGTTCTTGAGGCCATATGATGACTATGATGATTTAATGATTCTTGGAATGGAGTTCAATTATTCTTTCCTCGTGGTTCGTCCATACAAGGTAATCCTCGTATCCCTTTGATAGTGGCTCATTTTATAACTTGTTGGATTACTACTTGGGAGGGAGTATGTTGGGAATCGTGTATTTTGATGTTCGTCTTATTTCAATGAAAATGCATAAATTGGACTGTACTTTTATCCGCGGCGTGAGTATTTTTGAAATGGATTTTTGGTATTTTGCCAACTGGAATTTTATTTTGTAAAACCGATTCCCTAAACTGAGTTTTTGGCATTTTAACCTTGATCGTTTTGACGGTATTTGGAAAACGATTTTTTTTAGTATTTGAAAAATATTACCGTCATCAGTCTTTTTGACATTTTTTTTAAATGATGTGGAAAATTGTGCTTAGCCTGGTAAATCCTTGTGAGAAGGGTTTATGGCATGTAATACTCCCGTAAGGTTTTGGGGTGAAAATTGTAGTATTCGGATATTGTTGATGTCATTTTGGATATTCTTGGTCTATGGTATACATTTCGGAAGGAAGTCCGGATAGAGGTATGTTTTGTGGTAATCGTACATAGAAGATTGTGTACGGGAAGGTATTCGGTATTGAGGTATTATATGGTATCATGTGATAATGCTATACGAGATTTATTGGAATCGTAATAAGAGATTTCGGATGATGATATGATTATTGAGATCTTCTTTATATGACGATAAGGGTTCTGTTGTGATTCTTGAGGTTGTATGAATGACATGATGAAGAAAATGGTAACATGGAGATATATACCTCGGATATGTTGTTCTGAACGTGATTTCGGATATTTCATGTTCTTGAAGAACTCTTGAATTATACGAGGTGATGAAAATTTTTAAGAAGTGTTGATGTTTTGAATATGAATATGGAATATTCATATCTAGAGCTAAACTATGTGTTGGAAATAATATTTGTATAGGAAATACGAATGTGATTATGAGCTTGATGAGACTATTATTCATCTCTGAATTTGGAAGCCCATACGTACGGAGCAAATATTCAAATCGAATGATTGGAGTGTTTGATAACCTTAAAATATGATTATCTATAATGCTGAACTAATTGGATGGTTAGAATTAACGATGACCATCGGAAAATTTTAACTACGGATTTACGAGAAGGGAAACTTGTCAATTCGTGTTTAAGAATTGAGTTTGGAACCGATAATATTTAGACCCTTATTATTGGTCCGAATTGATTGCTGATATGATCATCGGATTTCGGCTCGTAATGTGGACATGGATTCGTGAGGGTCTGAGTTGGACAGTTCAGACTATGATTGGTCGAGATATGGTGAAACGATTGAGTTCGTGGTTTGGTGGTATTGATATTGGTCGTCATCGAACCGGTTGATTATCAATCCTTCGTTTTACAGTAAGACATGATGTTTGATCATAGATTATGACTTTTGTGTTGCGGTTAAGGTTGAAGGGTTCGTAGATTAACTTGGTCGAGACTCGTAAGACGAAATCGACTGAATTGGTAACAGTTCGTTGTATTGATATCGAGGCAAGTTTTATACTGCATTTCAATCAATGAGACTAATGTTATTGTGTAGGCGTACGAATGTGTGTATCATTTCGGACTTGGCCTCTTTATGATTGTATTGATATCGGGATCATTGATACGATGCCCGTCGGAAAATTATGCCAAATGTTACCGCTTGGTTGTAAATGGCGGTTCAAGGCATTACGATACTTGTTGGTAAAGTTGTCGCCGATAGCGGTTCGCATGTATCGATGTATCGATTATTATTGTTCGCGATTAATGTCGCTCGAGACATCGTTGAATCTTTGTCGTCAAATCGAACTGCTATGATGTTGCGTTAACCGATCGGGACGCTTGATATATCCTTTTGTCATCTCCGCTTTGTGGTCGGTTTAATACACCGGGACTTCTATTCTATCGTATCATTGATTATCGATTGACCGTTCTAAGGTAATCGATATATTGAATTGGGATTATCAAAGATAATTCCCATCCGTTGTCAAAAATATTCTCATCCGTTGTATCATTGTTATCGATTGGCCATTCTACGGTAATCGAAGTATTGAATTGGGACTGTCGAGGATAGTTCCCATCCGTTGAATTATTATTGTCGTGTTGGCGATTCAAGGCGACACTATTATTCTTGTAAACTCGGTAATTTTGTGATCGTTGAAGGTTGAGGATTTTCCCGAACTGTTGTGTTGTGATCGTTGCTCGTATTAATCGGTCCTTAGGGAATTCTGATCCCAGGATGGTTGTTTTGAATATCGTTGGTCGTATCGATCTTTCATTATTCGTGTGTCATCGTTCACTTGGTGAGTCGTATGATCCGTATTGGATGTTTTATTCCTTGAGTTTCGTTGTCATGTTGTATCGTGGCATATCTGGAATCATGTCTGCGTGCCGATTGGTTATGTGTAGGATTTTTAGCCAGGCACTCGATGGTCATGCGTGGATATTTCCGCATCGACCGCACACGAGACGTAGTTCTTGAGGCTAATTAGGTACATTGTCACACGTATATTCCGATTCCGTATACGGGGTGGACATGTGCACGGACACATTTCGGATCGGGCGTATGTGATGTCCTCTTGAGCTTTATTGATTGATCGCTCGTAGTCCATGTTGTATCAATATGTCCGACGATTTGCGATCGGGTTGTTCATACGCCGAGGGGTATGCCCGATCACGTTTGCTTCTTTGAGATCTCAGATTGTGATGATTTACTGCTTTGCTCGGCTTTCGTGCCATTGTGATGTATCGGTATTTCCGCTTGGAGCCTTCTGCATTGTGAATTCGTATCTTTTCGGCATTGGTTTGGTTTACCTTCTGTAATGTATTGTTGTGTTCTATATTGATTATTCGCCGTTTGGGCGTAAGTTTCGGCTCTTGTGTATCTCGTTGAGTTTTTCCTGGCGAAATATTTCTTCTCCCTGCCTGTTTTAAGTTTCGGGACGAAACTTCTTTTAAGGAGGGTAGAATGTAATACCCGTAATTTTGTTTCCCGGAAATTTTCTATTTTTGGCGGAAGTCCGTTTTTGACAACTTGCTTGGGACCGTTTCGTCATCCCGAGAATGATTAATTCTACACTTTTTGTCATCCGAGTTCGTTTCGGTATCGTTCTGTTGAATTCCGTGTTCTTTAGCGACTTTCCCACGTATGAGTTCGACTTTGTTAAATCACCATAAATTCTTGGAAACTCCAAAAATTCTGAATCTTGGCAATATTATAAAACATCGAGTTAGCTTTCCAATGGTTCAAGCGGTGAGTCAATCGGAGTCCGGACGAGGGAGTTATGGTCGAAATAGCTAAGTCACTCTCATTCTCCGTTCGCCAAACCACTGCACTCTGCCGCGGCACACACTGGCTGAGCCGCTGCACACCGGTGTGGCATTCTCAGCCAAAACCCGCCAGACCCGGTGCCGCGGCACACTGAGCCGAGCCGCGGACACCGCGAAACCACAGGAACAATTTTAGCTCGTGCCGCAGACACCTATGCCGAGCCACAGACACAATGCGGTCAATCGCATAATTCGGCTTTTAAGCGAGATTTCAGCCTTTTCCTTCATTTCTTCCTTCACCGGCGAGAGAGAGTTGAGGGAGGAGCTCTTTTCATAGCTATCACTTGTGTGTTGAAGATTTACCACTTTCAATCGGTTGGGAAGCCCTTGATAGTCGATCTATCGCGTATTCCTTGGATCATAGAGCTTGGATATTCAAGAGGTAATTTCTTCGACATCTTGACTTCTCGCTTTTGTGTGGGTATTGACGCTGGATGATAAAACCATGGTGTATGAGGTGATATATGCGTGATGATGGACATGATTGGATATTCATCGGATTTTTGAAAGATTATTCAAGAACACTTTGAATTTTGTGTTGGAAATTGGGGATTTTGTTTGACTTCATCCTTTTAATCCGTAGTAATTTAGATTAGTGATGGATTGATGATGATTTAGGTGTATTCTATCATTCCCATCGTTATTCCTTGGTTGGAGTGTATTGATTCGTCGTTTTGGTTGAGTTATTAGTCGACGCCTTCAAGGTGTCCGACAAAAGGTCTAGGAGGGGGGGGTTTGTGCGTTGTACGATTATTATTCATCGTACGATTGTTGATTTATCATTGATATGACTTAGGACGACGCCCTTGTGAAGAACTCAAGTCGAACCCTTCCGCTCGTTGTCTTCTTCGTGGTTCAAGCTTCCTTGGCCGAACCGTGTCCTTCGGATCTTCTGAACGTTTATTAAGGCAAGTATACATTTATGATTGTACGTTCTCGACTTTGAAAGTATGAAATATTGATGATATGATTATTTCTAGCCACTCCGGACGGGCCTATGGTCCTCTCGAGGGTTTCGTAGCCTCCAGTGCGATTCCATGGTTGATATGAACGAACCGCTTCTACGGCATTCATATGAAATAATGTTGGCATGTAATGAACGAACCGTTTGACGGCATTCCTACATGTAACGGCGTATGATATGAACGAACCGCTTTTACGGCATTCACATAAGTCTTTAGATTTTAGTCATTCCGGATTACTAGTCTTATATTTATGAATTGACGGATATTGATGAATTTACTGATTAAATTTACTTTATTGTAGAGGATTATTATGTTTCATATTTTTATTCTTTCACTAGCTATTCGACGGCTAACCCTTTATGGGGAAATACGTTTCATGTATTTCGTGTTCCAGAGATCGGACAGACGGTACCGGGTCGGCATGAAGATGATGGGCAAGTGTGATACTGTGTCTTGTCTCCGGTTATTTTCTTGGATTCCTCCATTCAGTGTTGTTGTACTGGAATGGATTTTTAATACTCGAGTATTGTATTTCAGTTTCCTTGATGTTCCGGCCTGTGTCGCCGAGGTATTGATTTGTGCAGTGATGTATATGGTTTCATTGGTTATGGTTTTTGAATACCATTTGTATCGTCTTTCCTTCTATTGTATGTAGACCTTATCGGTCAAGTGTATAGTTTCGCGTATGTTTAGCCTTGTGTGTCCCACGGCGGGGCTCACGGCGCTGTAATATACCCTGAATAACTTGGGGGTGTTACACTGACTACATATCATTCATGTTGGATGAAGAACCAACATCGATCAAAGTAGCTTATGCCGCACTGCACGGGTTGCTCGAAAGAAGTCGCTCGAGTGAAATTGAATCAATTTTATAAAACCAAACTTGGGTTTTGGTTGATTTACCTGAAGGTTGTAAGCCCTTAGGATGCAAATGGATCCTTAAAAGAAAGTACAAGGTTGATGGGTCAATTGACAAGTATAAAGCTCATTTAGTGGTCAAAGGTTTCAAACAGAAGGAAGGGTATGATTTTTTCAATACCTATTCACCTATAACGAGAATTACATCTATTCGAGTGCTTCTCGCGATTGCTGCTTTGCACGATCTTGAGATTCATCAAATGGATGTTAAGACTGCTTTTCTGAACAGTGATCTGGATGAAGAGATCTATATGGAACAACTTGAAGGGTTTGTAGTACCTGGACAAGAGAAAAAGGTATGCAAACTGGTTAAGTCTCTATATGGATTGAAACAAGCTCCACTACAGTGGCACATGAAATTTGATAATGTAATGTTATCAAATGGTTTTAAAATAAATGAGTGTGATAAATGTGTTAAGAACACTAATAACGGTTATGTTATTGTGTGTCTCTATATATATAACATGTTAATCATGGGTAACAATATACAAGTGATTAATGATACTAAGAACATGTTAAAAAGAAATTTTGACATGAAAGACATATGGCTAGCCGATGTGATTCTTGGAATGAAAATTTTGAGAAAATCAGATGGAAATCATCTTGACACAATCTCACTATGCTGAGAAAGTTCTCAAGAAGTTTAATGCTTTTGATAGCTTGCCGGCTAAGACCCCAATAAATTTAAATGATAACTTGAGCAAAAATCGAGGGGAGCCCGTTGCACAAGAAGAATATGCATGAGTCATTGGGTGTTTAATGTAACTTACAAATTGCACTCTACTCGATTTAGCTTGCACTGTGAACAAATTGAGTCGTTACACGAGCAATCCAAGCAAAGAGCATTGGAAAACTCTCGTTAGAGTTTTTAGGTACTTAAAGTATACTCAAAACCTTGGGCTACACTATTCAAGATACCCCCAGTACTTGAAGGGTACTGTGATGCGAATTGGATATCCAATACGAAAAGTTCATTTTCTACAAGTGGTTACGTGTTTACCATAGGGGTGGAACTGTCTCGTGGAAGTCCGTGAAAAAAACGTGTATAGCCCGTTCCACCATGGAATCGGAATTCATCGCTTTGGACAAAGCTGGTGAAGAAGCCGAGTGGCTCAGAAACTTTTTAGAAGATATTCCATGTTGGTCAAAGTCGGTGCCTGCGGTGATGATACACTGTGATAGCCAAGCTGCTATTGGTAGGGCAAGAAGTAATGTGTATAATGGAAAGTCTCGACATATTCGTCGACACCATAATACCGTAAGACATTTGATCAAAAGTGGGGTTATCTCTATTGACTATGTGAGGTCATTGGATACTAACCAAATGGTTAAACCGTGATCAAATGAATAAATTGCTAGAGGGAATGGGTTTAAAATCCACAAATTGAGAATCATCATAGTGGTAACCCAACCAAGATGACTGGAGATCCCAAGAACTTGGTTCAATGGGAGAACTAAGCTATGAGAGTTCGTGTGAAACACTCATCTAAGTTTATTCCCTATAGAGCAATTGAGTGTTGAAAACTTGCCTAGTGGTGAGGTTAAGTCTATGACTTTTAATGATTCCTAAAGACCTCTAGGAGGTTGAGTATGGCAAGATACTCGAAAAAGAATCACCTATATAAGTGAGAAGTGGGGGACACTTTATAAAAATCACTTATGAATCCAAAGGGGTGTCCAAGGCCCGCAAAGGACACAAAACGTGAGAACGGATGAGGTTGAGGTGTTCAAGTGTTAGCACCATTGTCTCGGTGCATGCCGTGGGGGAATAGTTCAAAGCATCAAGCCACTAATCCGCCTGTGTACCCGATGATGTTAACTATGGAAGGTTCAAAGTCACGAACTACCTATCCTTATACTTTAACGCCTCTTGAGGACTGAGCTTGAGTCTACATATTGCATTTGAGCTATTTTCACTCATGTGGGAGATTGTTGGAATCTTTAATGATTTTAATTTTATTTTGTAAAATTCAATATCATAGGATCGATATACGTTCCGATTAGATAATCGTGGTATATTCACTTTCTCTAAACCGATTCCCGGTGAGTGAGAAATAGTGGATTAAAGTTTGTCACTTAATTGTGAATTAATAAGGGATGGAATCCCACATTGAATAATGAACCATCATTATTCTAGTATATAAGAAGTTACCTTTATGCATGTAATAATTAATGGCACATGTGTATGGGCTTAAAGCCCACACGCGCGCACACGTGCGCGCCGCCGCCCGCCCACCTCGCCTCGACCGCGTCCGCGGCCGCGATCCGCGTGCCGCGTGCCGTGGACCTTGGCCTTGATCTTGATCTTGGATCTTGGCAATTGGTCTTTGGGCTGTTTTTTGGGCCTGGTCATGGGCTTTGCCTTGGGCTAGGCCTTGGCCTGCCTAAAGAATTTTTTGGACAAGATCAACAATGTAGTTGGGCTCGTATGTGCATATAAGGATGTCCAGGTACATCCGTCAAGTGGTTAAAGAGCTGAATACAGTCCAGGTACATCCTGGTTGTTCAAATCCAGTCTGTAACCTCCCAGAGTAATGAGGAGGAGTTAATGGCAGGTTGGATTTCGTAACCCCTGCCATTTGTTTGAAATTCGTAACTCCTGAGCACAATGCAGCATAAATGACTGCATTATGACAGCCATAAGAGCTGTGTTTAAATCCCCTGCAGGTGAGATGGCCTATAAATAGGCAGGCATCTCATTTGCATCTAACACACAGAAAATACGAAAAAAAAATTTGCATACCTTTGCATTTCACAAGTCAGTTCAGTTCTCAACTCGTTCTTGTTCGCCGGAGCTCGCCGGAATTGTGGTGCTACATCCGTCGAGACGAAATTCGTTTTACCTTTGGAGACAAATTGCTAAACCGAAGAGCACTACCGGGGCAATATTTGTCTTGCGTGAAGAGGCCTCCTCGATTCGACTTAATTTACGGTTTTATTATTCATTTTCTTGTATTTTCAATTCTGTTTCGAGTTCTGTAATTTCCTTCTTCGTTGAGTCAAGTAATTTCTAGATTTCGAGTTGTAATTAGTTTTCCAATTGTATTTTATTTTCCGCCCCAACAATTTTTTTAAAGACAGAGTTTCCAACAATCTTTCCTCCCTCCTCTCACATATCTGCGCCTCCCTCCTCCCACCCCAAAACCACAGGTCAATTATTTGTTTGCTTTACTCCCTACTTTTCTTCTTTTTTTTGTTACTTTAGTTGTAGAATTATGGACTTTTTGTTCTTGTTGATTAGTATGAATATGTTATACGCATTCTAGTTTTGAAGTCGATGACTGCAAACTCTTTTGATTATCTTTAGAAAAAAAATCAAGCTTTTATCATCTTTTTTTATATGTAGACAATGGCTCATAACTTCCACGCACCCGAATCTCGTGCGGAACTTGTACGTATTCTGAGTAATAATGCACATGTAAAATTAAGATGATACGCGGATGTAAGTTAGTTTTGTTGGAATCGTTAATGATTTTAATTTTATTTTTTAAAATTAAATATCATAGGATCGATCTACGTTCCGAGTAGATGATCGTGGTATATTCACTTTCTCTAAACCGATTCCCGGTGAGTGAGAAATAGTGAATTAAAGTTTCACTTAATTGTGAATTAATAAGGGATAGAATCCCACATTGAATAATGAACCATCATTATTCTAGTATATAAGGAGTTACCTTTATGTATGTACTAATTAATGGCACATGTGTATGGGCTTAAAGCCCACACGCGCGCGCCGCGAGCCGCGTGCCACGTGCCGCGTGCCGTGGACCGTGGACCTTGGACCTTGGACCTTGGCCTTGGCCTTGGACTAGGACTTGGATCTTGGATCTTGGCAATTGGTCTTTGGGCTGGTCTTTGGGCCTGTTCGTGGGCTTGGCCTTGGGCTAGCTTAAAGAATTTTTTGGACAAGCTCAACAACGTAGTTGGGCTCGTATGTGCACATAAGGATGTTCAGGTACATCCGTCCGATGGTTAAGGAGATGAATACAGTCAGGCCCCGACTGCTCAAATTGACCCAACCCTAAGTAACCTCCCAGGTGTTATGGGGAGGAGTTAATGGCAGGTTTGAATTTCGTAACCCCTGCCATTTGTTTGAAAATCGTAACTCCTGACCATATAAATGACTGCATTATGATAGCCATTAGTGGCTGTATTAACTCCCCTGCAGGTGAGATGGCCTATAAATAGGCATGCATCTCATATGCATCGTAATACGTAAAAGCACGAAAATATATTCTCGCATACCGCATTTCATAAGTCATTCAATTCTCGACTCGTTCTTGTTCACGAGCTCACGGAATTGTGGTACTACATCCGTCGAGACGAAAGTCGTTTTACCTTTGGAGACAAATTGCTAAACCGAAAAGCACTACCGGGGCAATATTTGTCTTGCGGGAAGAGGCCTCCTCGACTCGACTTCATTTACGGTTTTTTATTAATTTTCTTGTATTTTCAATTCTGTTTCGAGTTCTGTAATTTTCTTCTTCGTTGAGTCCTGTAGTTTCTGGTTTTCGAGTTGTTATTTGTTTTTTCCAGTTGTATTTTATTTTTCGCCCAGCAAGTTTGTAAAACAGATACATTACCAACAAGCGCAAGACAAATATTACTTGCTAAATCCTACAACTGGAGATGACGACCGTTGCTGCCTCCGACTCCGCCACCACCGTTGTCTTTGCCTCCGCGACCGAAGCTTCAAACGTGGCAAACACAATTGCCGCAACCTTGTCCAGCATGATGAGCTCGACTACCTCAGCAACAACTCCATGGGTGTTTTCGAACCCCTTTCTGACTACCGGTGGATCCACCTCGAGTGGCACCGTTGGTTCCACTTTTAGTGGTACCGTGGGATCCATGTTAGGATCTAGTGTTGGAGCCTACGGGTTCAACACGAGTGGTTCCTTTTTTGGAACAACCCCGGGGCCTAGGATGATGCCTACCACCGAGAAGCCACCAAAGTTTGGTGGTGCCGACTTTAAAAGGTGGCAACAAAAGATGTTGTTCTATTTAACAACATTGGGGTTTGCTAACTTCCTTAAGGAAGATGCGCCACCGGTGCCAAATGCTCAAGAGACTAGTTTTACAGTCCGAGCTGCTTATGACAACTGGCACAATGGAGACTATCTTTGTAAAAACTTTATTCTGAATTCTTTAGAAGATAATTTGTACAATGTTTATTCTGTTGTAAACACATCAAAAGATATGTGGGAGGCACTTGAAAAGAAGTACCGTAGTGATGATGCAGGTACAAAGAAGTTTGTAGTCGTAAAATATTTGGACTACAAGATGGTTGACTCAAAACCAATCATGGAACAAGTGCAAGAGTTCCAACTCATCGTTCATGATGTCAATGCCGAAGGAATGGCCCTACCGGATGCTTTTACCGTTGCAACTGTGATCGAAAAGTTGCCCCCCAGTTGGAAAGACTTCAAGAGCTACCTTAAGCACAAGCGAAAGGAGATGACTCTTGAAGACTTGATTGTGAAATTACGCATCGAGTCTGACGTGCGCAAAAATGACCACAAACCAAAAGGCCTGATTGATGCTAAGGCCAATCTGTTGGAGCATGGCGGTCCCTCCAATAAAAGGGCTCGTCCAAGTGTCCAAAACAAGAGCAAAGGGAAGCAACCAGTCAAGAAGTTTGATGGTGATTGCTTCAACTGTGGCAAACATGGGCATACGGCGAAAGACTGTCGAAAGCCGAAGGCCAACAAGAAGAAGAAACATGTTGCCAACATCGCCGAGTCTAACGGCGGATGGAAAGAGAATGACCTTGCTGCTGTGGTCACCGAAGAAGTCAACCACGTTGAGAACCAAGGTGGTTGGTACGTCGACACCGGTGCGACCGCCCACGTTGGTGCCGATAGGAGCCAGTTTAAGAACTATCAAGCTGTTGAGGGAAGGAAGCTCAACATGGGGAATCCAGCTTCATCTGAAATTATCGGAGTTGGAGAAGTGGACCTCAAACTTACGTCCGGACAGACACTCACCTTGAAGAATGTGCTTCATGTTCCGGATATGAGGAAGAATCTGATCTCAGGCTCTATACTAGTTAAAAAGGGGTTTAAACTAGTGTTTGAGTCGGATAGAATTATCATAAAAAAGTTTGATAGGTTTCTTGGTAAGGGTTACCTCACGGAGGGACTATTTAAACTTAATGCTTTGGCTAAACGGCATGTAACCAAGTCCAGTAATGCTAATGAAAATGCTACTGTTTCCTCTTACTTGACTGAGTGTTCTGATTTATGGCATTGTAGATTAGGTCATGTGAATCTAAATGCTATAAAAAGATTAGTAAACTTAGATTTACTAAAATTAAATGAAGTCAATACTCAAAACAAATGTGAAATTTGTGTTGAAGCAAAAATGACGAAACTTTCGTTTCATTCGGTAAAACGAAACACACAACCCCTTGAATTAATTCACACAGATGTGTGTGATTTAAAGTTTGTGCAAACTAGAGGTTGTAAGAAGTACTTTATCACTTTTATAGATGATTACACAAGATATTGTTATCTTTATCTTTTGAGAAGTAAAGATGAGGCTATTGAAGCTTTTAAGAACTTCAAGAATGAAGCCGAGAATCAATTAGACTGTCGTATTAAGATGGTTCGAAGCGATAGAGGTGGCGAATATGTAGCCCCATTTGAGGAATTATGCAACGAAAGTGGTATAATTCATCAAACAACAGCTCCATATGCACCACAATCTAATGGTGTTGCTGAACGTAAGAATCGAACCCTTAAAGATATGATGAATGCCTTATTGATTAGTTCAGGGTTGCCCCAGAACATGTGGGGGGAAGCTGTCCTGACAGCCAACTACATATTGAACAAGATTCCACGCAAAGGTAAGGATATTACCCCTTATGAGTTGTGGAAAGGTAGAAAACCTTCATACAAATATCTCAAAGTGTGGGGGTGTTTGGCTAAGGTTGAGGTACCTCTACCTAAACAAGTTAAAATCGGACCTAAGACGGTCGATTGTATCTTTATTGGGTATGCACTAAATAGTAGTGCCTATCGGTTCGTTATCCACAAGTCAGAAGTTCCTGAAATGACTGTGGGAACAACAATTGAATCAAGGAATGCTGTATTCTTTGAAAACATATATCCTTGTAAGGATAATGATAAAGTTGAGAACAATTCTAGCAATAGAGTTGAAGATGAAGGAACAAGTTCAAAACCTGTGGATGTAAATCCAAAGTCACGTAAGCGATCGAGATCTAATCTGGAAGATGTTGAACCGATACGTGGTAGTAGGGTTAGGACACCAAAGACATTTGGACCTGACTACATAGCATTCATGTTGGATGAAGAACCAACGTCGATTAAAGTAGCTTATGCGCCGCACTGCACGGGTTGCTGCGGAAAGAAGTCGCTCGTAATGAAATTGACTCAATTTTACAAAACCAAACTTGGGTTTTGGTTGATTTACCTGAAGGTTGTAAGCCCTTAGGATGCAAATGGATCCTTAAAAGAAAGTACAAGGCTGATGGGTCAATTGACAAGTATAAAGCTCGTTTAGTAGTCAAAGGTTTCAAACAGAAGGAAGGGTACGATTTTTTCGATACCTATTCACCTGTAACGAGAATTACATCTATTCGAGTGCTTCTCGCGATTGCTGCTTTGCACGATCTTGAGATTCATCAAATGGATGTTAAGACTGCATTTCTGAACGGTGATCTGGATGAAGAGATCTATATGGAACAACCTGAAGGGTTTGTTGTACCTGGACAAGAGAAAAAGGTATGCAAACTGGTTAAGTCCCTATATGGATTGAAACAAGCTCCACTACAGTGGCACTTGAAATTTGATAATGTAATGTTATCAAATGGTTTTAAAATAAACGAGTGTGATAAATGTGTTTATATTAAGAACACTAATAACGGTTATGTTATTGTGTGTCTTTATATAGATGACATGTTAATCATGGGTAACAATATACAAGTGATTAACGATACTAAGAACATGTTAAAAAGAAATTTTGACATGAAAGACATGGGGCTAGCCGATGTGATTCTTGGAATGAAAATTTTGAGAAAATCAGATGAAATCATCTTGACACAATCTCACTATGCCGAGAAAGTTCTCAAGAAGTTTAATGCTTTTGATAGCTTGCCGGCTAAGACCCAATAGATTTAAATGATCACTTGAGCAAAAATCGAGGGGACCCCGTTGCACAAGAAGAATATGCACGAGTCATTGGGTGTTTAATGTATCTTACAAATTACACTCGACCCGATTTAGCTTGCGCTGTGAACAAATTGAGTCATTACACGAGCAATCCAAGCAAGGAACACTGGAAAGCTCTCGTTAGAGTTTTGAGGTACTTAAAATATACTCAAAACCTTGGACTACACTATTCGAGATACCCCCCGGTACTTGAAGGGTACTGTGATGCGAATTGGATATCCGATACGAAAAGTTCATTTTCGACAAGTGGTTATGTGTTTACCATTGGGGGTGGAACTATCTCGTGGAAGTCCGCGAAACAAACGTGTATAGCCCGATCCATCATGGAATCGGAATTCATAGCTTTGGACAAAGCTGGTGAAGAAGCCGAATGGCTCAGAAACTTTCTAGAAGATATTCCATGTTGGTCCAAGCCAGTGCCTGCAGTGATGATTCACTGTGATAGCCAAGCTGCTATTGGTAGGGCGAGAAGTAACGTGTATAATGGAAAGTCTCGACATATTCGTCGACGCCATAATACCGTGAGACATTTGATCAAAAATGGGGTTATCTCTATTGACTATGTGAGGTCAATGGATAATCTAGCGGATCCGCTAACCAAAGGGTTAAACCGTGATCAAATGAATAAATTGCTAGAGGGAATGGGTTTAAAATCCACAAATTGAGAATTATCATAGTGGTTACCCAACCAAGATGACTGGAGATCCCAAGAACTTGGTTCAATGGGAGAACTAAGCTATGAGAGTTCGTGTGAAACACTCATCTAAGTTTATTCCCTATAGAGCAATTGAGTGTTGAAAGCTTGCCTAGTGGTGAGGTTAAGTCTATGACTTTTAATGATTCCTAAAGACCTCAAGGAGGTTGAGTATGGCAAGATACTCGGTAAAGAATCACCTATATAAGTGAGAAGTGGGGGGCGGCTTCATGAAATACACTTATGAATCCAAAGGGGTGTCCAAGGCCCGCAAAGGACACAAAACGTGAGAACGGATGAGGTTGAGGTGTTCAAGTGTTAGCACCATTGTCTCGGTGCACGCCGTGGGGGAATAGTTCAAAGCATCAAGCCACTAATCCGCCTGTGTACCCGATGATGTTAACTATGGAAGGTTCAAAGTCACGACCTACCTATCCTTATACTTTAACGCCTCTTGAGGACTGAACTTGAGTCTGCATATTGCATTTGGGCTATTTTCACTCATGTGGGGGATTGTTGGAATCGTTAATGATTTTAATTTTATTTTTTAAAATTAAATATCATAGGATCGATCTACGTTCCGAGTAGATGATCGTGGTATATTCACTTTCTCTAAACCGATTCCCGGTGAGTGAGAAATAGTGAATTAAAGTTTCACTTAATTGTGAATTAATAAGGGATAGAATCCCACATTGAATAATGAACCATCATTATTCTAGTATATAAGGAGTTACCTTTATGCATGTAATAATTAATGGCACATGTGTATGGGCTTAAAGCCCACACGCGCGCACACGCGCGCGCCGCCGCCGCCCGCCTCGCCTCGGCCGCGGCCGCGAGCCGCGAGCCGCGTGCCGTGGAACTTGGACCTTGGACCTTGGACCTGGCCTTGGCCTTGACCTTGACCTTGGTCTTGGATCTTGGATCTTGGCAATTGGTCTTTGGGCTGGTCTTTGGGCTTGGCCGTGAGCTAGGCCTTGGGCTAGCTTAAAGAATTTTTTGGACAAGCTCAACAACGTAGTTGGGCTCGTATGTGCACATAAGGATGTCCAGGTACATCCGTCCGATGGTTAAGGAGCTGAATACAGTCCGGGTGCGTCCTGACTGTTCAAATCCTCCCAGGTGTTATGGGGAGGAGTTAATGGCAGGTTTGAATTTCGTAACCCCTGCCATTTGTTTGAAAATCGTAACTCCTGACCATAATGCAGCATAAATGACTGCATTATGATAGCCATTAGTGGTCAGATTAACTCCTCGCAGTGAGATGGCCTATAAATAGGCATGCATCTCATATGCATCGATTCTGAGTAAAAGCACGAAAATATATTCGCATACCGCATTTCATAAGTCGATTCGATTCGACTCGTTCTTGTTCGCCGGAGCTCGCCGGAATTGTGGTGCTACATCCGTCGAGACGAAAGTCGTTTACCTTTGGAGACAAATTGCTAAACCGAAGAGCACTAATGGGCAATATTTGTCTTGCGGGAAGAGGCCTCCTCGACTCGACTTCATTTACGGTTTTTTATTAATTTTCTTGTATTTTCAATTCTGTTTCGAGTTCTGTAATTTTCTTCTTCGTTGAGTCCTGTAGTTTCTGGTTTTCGAGTTGTAATTTGTTTTTTCCAGTTGTATTTTATTTTCCGCCCAGCAAGTTTGTAAAACAGATACATTACCAACAAGTTTTTTTGTTAATTGTTACTATTATATATATATTCTCAAATTTATATTGATATATCTATATCTATATAAAGATTGAGTCCTAATAATTAATGTTGAGTTTTAATGATTAATGTCATTAAAATTTAATCTCATTAATTAAATGTTGAGTCTTAATTATTAATGTCATTAATACATCTTTACATATAAAGTCAATTGTTTTTAATATCTTGAATTTTTAGTATCATGTTAAAAATACTTATCAACAATGTCAAAATATCAATGTCAGAGTACATTTTAAAAATGGTTAAATTTCTTTTTTTCTAAGTTGTGAAATATAATACAACCTTTAATTGTTTGGGTTATATTGAGGTAATTAAAAGATTAGTCAAAAGTTTTAGGGCCACAACCAACTCAATTTTTGTTTATTTTTTACATTCGTAGATATTAAGAACTCTTTCTGGTTTTGTGGTTGATTAATAATCTCCAGTTATGTTGAAAGTGTTTTTGGATGTTGTCGTCCATCGATTGTAAAGGTATTGCTATTAAACCAAATAAAAACTTAGGAGAGGGCGTACGTATTGAAAAGAAAATTGTACCACAATCTATAAGTAAACACCGATTTGGTGCGACTCGACCCAACCCGATCCAATCAATTAAAAAGTTATAATTAACAGTTTGAACAATCCTTTTATCAATACTTTTAATCCTTTACGCTAAACATCAAATATCAAAAAAAATTATGCAATACGTGTGCAACGCACGGGTCTGAATGACTAGTACTATATAATACTTATCCCCCTTAATTTAATGTGGAAGGGGGATTTAATTGTAACTTTTAATTGTAAATATATGAAGAGACTATTTTAATTGTAACTTTTAATGTAAATAAACTAATTTAAATACAAAAGTTATGATAAACATCACAATGCAAATGCACCTTTTAATACACAAGGTGATTAAAATGAACTTTTAAATGATAGTATAAATTACAAGATTGTTAAATTTTAGCTATGAAATCTTAGATACAATATGCATCGCACGAGTTGAATAAACTAAAAACAATCCCGGAGCAACATATGTGTTAGTAAAGCCTCATTTCATATAACTAATTACATAGACTAAAATAAAAGGACAATAACAATAAAAAAATATATAAACTTCTTTAAAAGGCATTTAAATTCTGACATCAGCTCATTCAACCGTCTGCCCCAACATTACGTACAAAACACGTGCACCTTCTAATACACAAGGTGATTAAAATGAACTTTTAAATGATAGTATAAATTTCAAGATGGTTAAATTTTAGCTATGAAATCTTAGATACAATCGGTGCATCGCACGGGTTAAATAAACCAAAAAACCCCGGAGCAACATACGGGTTAGTAAAGCCTCATTTCATATAACTAATTACATAGACTAAAATAAAAGGACAATAACAATAAAAAAACATATGAACTTCTCTAAAAGGCATTTAAATTCCGCCATCTGCTCATTCAACCGTCTGTCCCAACATTATGTACAAAACACGTGCACATTCTAATACACAAGGTGATTAAAATGAACTTTTAAATGATAGTATAAATTTCAAGATGGTTAAATTTTAGCTATGAAATCTTAGATACAATCGGTGCATCGCACGAGTTGAATAAACCAAAAACAACCCCGGAGCAACATACGGGTTAGTAAAGCCTCATTTCATATAACTAATTTTATATAGACTAAAATAAAAAGACAATAACAATAAAAAAACATATAAACTTCTCTAAAAGGCATTTAAATTCTGTCATCTGCTCATTCAACCGTCTGCCCCAACAATACGTATAAAACACGTAGATATTCAATCAAACACCGTGTATCGCACGGGTTGGATAATGTGTCGTAAGTAAAGAAATTATGTCCATATATACATTTAAAACTAAAAAGATATTTCCGTTTGTTTTACGGGTCATTAAGTCACGGTGCGGGTTTGCCATGTAAGCAGTGCACCAGTGGAATTGATTCCTGGATCAGTACCCCATTTATAAATGCGTGTTTAATTGTTGTTCTTTGATTTTCATAGTCGGTGGTCGGGTTCTACACCGAGAATCTTGATTTGCTGTCACACATAAAAATGCTTTGGCAACGCTGGCGGAAAATTTCCACAATGTTGCCTTCATTCGTCTAGATTCTGATCAACTAAAGGTACGGTGTTCTTTGGGCTTTTATGAATATTATTTACTTTATTACGTATATGTAAGATTAGTAATAATAATGATAATATCAGTTGATCTATACATGTGTGATAAGTTTAATTATGACAAGACGGATGATTTTGCATATTTATACAAGTTAAATATCATATATCATAGATTTGATGAATTATACCACATGATTGGTAACAAACCGGAAGGGGATCTCACAGTGCGATCTGACAGCGTCATCTTTACCTTGCCGTCGGATCACACACACAGCGCGCGTGTGTGTCTGACGGTGTGATCCGACAGCAGTCTGATGGCGGCGTATTGCACTGCATCCGAACCCAAACCGGCCATACTTTGAGAAGTAGTTGATAAATCATTGTTCTGAAGAAGCAATTGATAGAAATAAATTTCGTACTCTATAATTATTGAATGTAAATAGAGAAAATTGAGCAAACTAGTTAGCGCTTTCTTTGAACTTATTTTTCGATTTTCAATTGATTCGATTCATTCGATTCTTCTTCTTCTTATTATTATTAATCTTAATTATTATTATTGTTATTATTACTAATAATATTATTATTATCGTTGTTGTTGTTGATTACTATTATTATTATTATTATTATTATTATTATTTACCACTATTATTATTATTGTTGTTGTTATTTACCCTTAATATATATTCGATTCGATGATTCGATTGATTCGATTCAGATTCGATTCGATTGATTCGAATCCATTCATTTGATTCGATTGATTCGATTCATTAAATTCAAAAAGAATGCGTAATCCCTTTGATCACATCACATGGTGGGATCATCTATGAAAAACTAACACTGGTAAATAGTTGCTTAATAAATTATGTGTTAGTTATTATATCACATGATGAGATCATATGAATGACAACAAAATGTCCATGGAGAAGCATATATCACTTATTCGTGGGAATCTTATATTTGCATAAAGGCAAAAAAAATCTTTTTTATTGCTCTGGAAGAAGTACAAAATAGTCAAAGTGGGGAAAATTGAAACTGGCCGAAAGGCACTAAACCGTCATAATACATAAAAAGAAAATACAGTAGAACCTCTATAAATTAATACAGTTGCGAACGGAAAAAATATTAATTTTAGAGAGGTATTAATTAATCGATAAATTAATAATTTATTAATTAAAATAGGTGTTTTATATTCAACCAGTTTAAAATGAAGGATGTTCACGGATCCAAAGTTTAGAAGAAATTGTTGATAATATAATCGAAAATCCAACAACATCTCCAGAGAAACATAAGAAAGGTACATCTGCAGATTCATGTTTTTCGATTGTTATTATTAGGAAATGTGCCTACCCTTCGAAATGATCCGGTAAAGAAATAGATAGATCCAAAGAAATAAACCATCAATTTTATATATATGTATCTTGATCGAATGAGACAGATATGAGTATGATCAATTCTGAAAGCGGAAGCGCCCGACCGCCTGTTGCTCTACGGAGGAGTGCCCGTCTTTCTTCTGCGATCTGTATGTAGTGCATCCACCTCCTCCTTAAAACCCTAAATTTTTAAGTAGAATCTTCGTTTACTTTTATTTGGTAAGATAATTTGTTTAATTTCCTGATATATTTTTTCCTGTTTTTGATCAGATAAACCTAATAGTAGTAGTAGTAGTAGTCTGTTTAAAAAAACAAAGAGTAGAGGTGGTCTGATCAAACGCAAGTCTACTTACTCCCGTAAGTACTTCGTACATCAACACTATTTTTGACCTACTTGTGGTGTATAGTTTGCTTTACATTTCTTTCCCCTCATACTTATAGCTCCAATTCTTCGCCGTACATATTGCCTGCCTGGCTTTGATGTCCAACAACACTTTCAAGATAACATCAAACGCATGATCGTGCGGTTTCAAGGCCGTTACCGCTATGGGCCCGAGGATGGTAGGCACTCTCCATTACATTTTGCACAATCAATAATATTTTTTTGTTATCTCTCCTGATAATATTTTCTTTGGAACTGACATTAGAGAAAAGAACCTGCATTCTGTCCTTTGGTGATACCTTTTCTTGGACAGGTAGGCACTCCCTTCATTGTGTTAATCTTAGTTAATTTAGTCTCTCTCTCTCTCTCTCTCTCTCTCTCTCTCTCTCTCTCTCTCTCTCTCTCTCTCTCCCTCCCACCCTCCCTCCCTCTCTCTCTCGTGTGTGTGTGTGTACGTGTGTGTGCTTCCGCATATCGTAAAGTTTATTAACCATTTATCTTCTTGGGAACAGAAAGATCATCGGCAACCTCGTGGATTGCTGTGAACGGAACTAAAACATTATGTGTGGTGTCTATGAAAACTTCCCCGGTTCGTCAGCTGTTTCTTCGATTCCTTTAAGTAGTATTCTTATGTTAAATGTGGATTTCATCTGTTGATTATTATAACATGAACAGGATGAGAAGACAATTCGGAGCCCTGGAGTTAAGCTTTACCCTCCACATCATTTTACAATGCTAAAAGCAAAATATGAAATGAGAGGTGTATTGACTTCTTAGCATTATTTTATTCTTCTTCTAGTGTTCTCCATCTCTACAAAGTACTTCGAAGTTGATATCTATTAGCATGGTCAAGTGGGACAACATTTTACTATAAGGCTATGTATGGATCTAAACTAAGTTACCCTATATTTTACATTCTGCATGAACATGCTGCCAGCTAGAACATAATCTTAGACAGTACCTGGAAATACCCTGATCAATAAGGGGATATGTCCATGTTAGCCTATATTTTGCATTTTGCGTGAATGTTTGAACAAACAATCTAGCAAAACCTTTAAACATGAGGGGTTGTCAAATCCCTTCTTTTCGTTCTGGCCTAGTTTTTCTGTATGTATCCGTATGCCTGATATTGAAGGGGATCCTTGGCGCAGCGGTTTGAGTTGTTGCTGTGTGACTTGTGGTCACGAGTTCAAGTTTTAGGAGCGGCCTCTTGCCAATTTAATTGGCAAGGGAAGGCTTGCCACCTATATACCCTTGTGGTGGAACCAGTGTTTTTAATTGCGTGTAATAGCGCGCTATGTCGCGCGCTTTTGCGCTAAATTTCCAGAAAACGCGACATAGCGCGCGGCCAGTAGCGTCAACACCTGTTTTGCGCGCGCTATTTGTTGCGCTGGCGGCGAAGGCGCGCGATAGCGCGCGCTATAAGCGTGATAGCGCTTAATACCTGCGCTATTTGGGTGTTATCAGAAAACCCTAATTTGAAATCTGCGCTTACAGAGTTCCGCAGCACAGACGGGTTTTATCAGAAAGCTGCGCTATTTAGGTTATTAAAAACTTATAACTATTAGGGTTTAGGACTTCCGCAGCAAAAAAAAAAAAAAAAAAAAAACTTACGCAGTCAAAACTTACGCAGCAAAAAGAAAACTTCCGCATCCAAAAAAAGAGAGTTCCGCAGCACATCCGATTTCAGGAAAAAAAAAACTTGGAAAAAAAAGAGAGTTTATTTTCATATTGTGGTTTATTTAAGTTTGTTATTTTGGATTATTATAATTGTTCTAAGTTGTTTTGTTTATTTGAATATTTTATGGCTATTTTACTTGGATTATTTGCCTATGGCTATTTTACTTGGATTATTTACCTATTAATTTACACAAGAATAATTATTTTATTTTTTCACTTAAAAATGTCATGTTCGAATTACCTACGCTATGCGCTACGCTATTTTGCGCTACGCAATTCTTTACAAAAACGCTACAGACCTACGCAACGCAACTGAAAACACTGGGTGGAACCCTTCCCCAGACCCTCGCCCTGCGGGGACATTTCGTGCACCGGCTGCCCTTTTTTTTATCTGTATGCCTATATTGTACGCGCAAAATTTTGTCGTAGTGAAAGTTACTTTGGTTTAAAGGTGGTAGATTAGATAATAGATCAGCAGTTGTTAATCCGTTGTTTATGCATACATGACTACACACATTTTTGTTAATTCGCTGGTTGAGCAGACAAATCTGGTGCACTTCGTCAAATGATAGCTCAGAGATCTGAGGCAGGGCCCTTTGCTGTTGGTATGTTCATAACAATCCCTATATTCTTTTTGTCTACTGCAAATATGTTCCTGGTGATATTGAAAAATTAATTCAACTCAGTCGTGTTGTTTTTTTGCTTCTTATGCAGTTTCTGCAGCTCCAGGCACTGTTGAGGACCATCAGGGAAGTAGCAGTGATGAGGTACCTCACTAGGAAATACTAAACATACCGAAAAGGGAAAGAGGCTTAACATAGTTAATACATATGCGTGTTTTCTGTTTCGTCACTGGCCCGAAAGTTTTAACCCCTTGGTTTATACAAACATATGCATGCTGCTTTCTCTGAGATTCTTGTTTTAATTTCCAGCAGTGAGAGCTCATCTAATCTGTAATATTTATTTTCAGTGTCAATGGGAAGCACGTGCAATCAAATTCTTAGAGGCGAAAATAAAAAATCGATCAGCCCTTACCTTCGAAGAAACTCTACAGGTATACTTGGAAGAGCAATAATTGGGTATCAGATTATGCTGTGTGAGGCCCGCTGTTTTTTTTTTTTTTTTTTTAATAAATTTGGAGTGGATGATTGTTTGCTGCTGAATTCAATTTTATTTCGTGAAGCATTTTACTTCAATTGGTTTATTTCTGAATTTTGTAATTAGAAATGAGCTGATTCAAAGCTGGGGTAATTGGTTTGTTTTTGCAGACAGCTCTTTGTGCTCTAAAGTACCTGCTCGGCTCGAAATTTGATTCTAGTGAGATACGGGTACATGCCTCTTGCGGAATATATTAGTAGTAGTTTTTCTTCCGCACTTGATTTCATCCTTTTCTTTTTTATTTCCTGACAATTTTATATATTTTCAGATATTGGGTTCTGGGGAATTTTGTGGGCTCATACGATTGGGCGCAAATGGGATAATGACTTCAACTCAAGTTAACGGGTATTTGGATGCGGGATTGACGGACAGTACAATGTATTGTTGATGCAACCTTTCGGAGAAAGATGGGGGCATAAGAAAAATGGTTACAGTCTCGTATGTCTTTTTGTTGTTGCTTTAACAAGGAGGTTAATCTTGTATCCCGAGTCTTTATTCGGTTTCGATGGTAGCTCCATTGCTATACTAGTGACCCCTTGTTGTGATGCAAACCAAATGAGAAATTTATCAAATTGGGGGAAAAAGAAAGTTGATATTAGATTCATACTAAACGTTATATAAGGAAAAAAAGTAGAAAGGGGGACATAATGTCATTCGGGGACATAATGTTAATAATATACTAAACGTTACTATAATTGCGAGACTTTTAAAAAAAAAAATAGAGAAAAATTAGATGATACAACTGTAATTACACAAGTTCATTCCGGGACATGATGTTTATTCGTAATAATATATTATTGATATTATGTCTTGGTAGGCAAAAATGTTCGCCTGCCGTGTTTACTACGCTCCCCTCTGCAATGATTATTTAAATAAATGTTTTTTGAACCAGTGGTAGTCATGTTGCATCATTATGCTGCCACGAAAATATTTGGGATAAAACATCGGCAATGTAAGGTTCATGTTGTTGCATCATAACGTTGTCGGGAAAACTTGTAAGATACAAGTTGAGTAATGTAAGATTGGATGACTCTGCTGTTGGGGATAGTCCTTGAATATCACTCGGAGGATGATAGAGTGAGAGTATCTGTAATTATGAACATCACTCACATTTTGTAGAAAACATTAATTTCTAGATTTTTGCATATCATTAGCATCATAATTTGGTATATAGAATAATAGTCCTTGTACTTGAGAACAAACATTCTACTCCCTATTACTGGAAGTGTTCATGGCTCCAATGATTCGGAAGTCGATAAAATTTATATGGACATTAAGTTTAGACTTGTATAACGTATACTTTAACATGTAGGGTGTGTTTTCACTATGGGTTAGTGGGAGGATAACAACACATTATAGATACACTAATGAGATTAATATATTCGGACACGACTCATCATGATTCCCTCACATGGATTTCACTATGGGATAGTGAAATCGATGATATTTTATACATATATATAAACAGACATAATATATAATAGAATATTAAATTACAACATATATAAAAATTGCTAGTTGAATATAATCTTATGATTATCATCTTGTTCTCGTTATTATTAACAATTGATAAATATCCACTTTAAGGGATAAAATCTATAAGTAAATATTCAAGGAAAAAATCTACAAAATTTAACTTCATCTATGCATATTATCTACTCATAGGTTAACCATGAACCGAGAAACGCGACTTTCAATCCAGGATTTTAACGCTTTTTTTTTTTCTTTTTCTTTCTAGAGCGTTCCTTACTGATAACGTGTTATAAACATTGAGAGAAAGAGGGAGATATAAGAGTAGAGTAGATACACCAGTAAAATATAATGAATGTCATATGCTTATATTTATAAGTACAAATCTGGTATTTCAGGGGCATATTAATTATTTGCTAAACACATGACTTATTTACAACAAATACAAGATTCATATTAGACGTTATTAAGGAAAATAAAAGGGGGGCTCGACATTGTTGGATAAAAGCGAAGAGGTAGTCTGAAAATGTTTTTGTTGGGAGTAGGAGTTATTGTTTTGTGTTCGTTTTTCTGTGTTGTTGGTGAAGGATTTATATAGATAATCAGTGAGCAGTAACTAGTAAAAAAAAACAGAGAAATATTTGGATAGAATAAAGTTGTAATGAATCTTGTCCTTTCCTTTTCTAAGATGCCGACGGAGTGGAAGCATAGTATTGTCGTGCCATTTTTCAAGAACAAAGGCGATACTCAGAGTTGCAGTAACTATAGGGGTATTAAACTCCTCAGTCATACTATGAAACTTTGCGAAAGAGTGGTGGAATGCAGGGTTAGAAGAGAAGTTGAGATCTCAGAGAACCAATTTGGCTTCATGCCGGGGAGGTCCACGACTGAGGCCATTCATCTCGTCAGACACCTTATGGAGAAGTTTAGAGAGCGGCGTAAGGACCTCCATATGGTGTTCATAGATCTAGAGAAGGCTTATGATAGCATTCCGCGCGATGTTATTTGGAGAAGCCTAGTAGAGAGGAGGGTGTCGTTGTCGTTCGTTAGGGCGATCCAAGACATGTACTCCCAAGCTAGGACGTGCGTTAGGACCCCAGTTGGTGACACCAAGTATTTCCCGGTTGAGATAGGGCTACACCAGGGGTCGGCGCTAAGCCCTCTTCTCTTCGCTCTAATCCTGGACGTCATTTCGCGGGGGATTCAAGATGGCGTCCCGTGGTGCATGCTTTTTGCTGACGACATTGTGTTAGTGGCGGAGTCGAGGAGGGAGGTGAACTCGAAGTTGGAGCTTTGGAGGTCTACGTTAGAATCCCAGGGCTTGCGTGTGAGCCGGTCTAAGACCGAGTATCTATGGTGTAACTTTAGTGGTGAGGCCAACGAGGAAGATGTAGAGGTAATGATTGCGGATCATATCGTACCCCGTACGGATAAGTTCAAGTATTTGGGTTCGATCATTCAGAAGGAAGGTGAGTGTGAAGATGATGGCACTCATCGCATCAAGGCGGGGTGGCTAAGGTGGAGAGCAGCGACAGGGGTCCTGTGCGACAAGAAAGTCCCTCTAAAGTTGAAGGGTAAATTCTATAGAGCGGCAATCCGACCTGCAATGTTGTATGGCTCTGAATGTTGGGCGATGAAGAAGTCGCTTGAGAGCAAGTTGGAAGTGGCTGAAATGAGAATGTTACGTTGGTCGTGTGGTCGCACAATATTAGATAGAATCGCGAACGGGGTTTTCAGGAACGTGCTGGAAGTGGCGCCTATTTCAGCGAAAGTTAGGGAAGGGAGATTGAGATGGTTTGGCCACGTCCGGAGGAGGCAGGCATCTGCTCCGGTGAGGAGGGTCGAGAGTTTATTGGTTGTCGGGGATAGGAGGAGAGGCAGACCGAGGAGGACATGGGAGGAGCAGCTGAAATTAGATTTGAAGGCCTTAAACCTTTCCGAGACCATGACTGTTGATAGGTGCGCTTGGAGGCGCCAGATCAGAGTTGTGGATTCTTTCTTAGGGAGCGGTGCTGTAGTTGAGAGCCTCAGGATTGGGTTGTCTCGATTAGCTTTGACCTAGAGCACTGTATTTGTTACTTTTATTATATATGTTATCCTATTGTCTTTGCCTGTAGTGTATTTTTGACAGGGAGATGTGCGCAGAGTCAACCTCTCTTCTGTTAGAGCAGCGTTCATCGGGAGTGAAATAGCCAAATTCCACTTATTATTATTACTAGAAATCGTATCCCGACTCGTGCAGGTTGATGATATCCCCTTGAGGAGCTCGATAATGATTACCGGTAACTTTAACAAATTAAAAAAAAAAAAAAAAAAAAAAAAAAAAAGTCCAGTTGCATAGAGGCCTCCACTAAACCTCCATTCATCAAAAAAACAAAATCGACACACAAAAGAAGATAAATATGATTTAAATTGGCCAAATGGCCCAAATCCAATTGTCACCAATAAATTATTACAACAAGCGTTGTGCTTTCTGATCAACTCTGGCATCTGGATCACATTACACTGCAACAGTGGGGTGAAAAATCATAGTAGCTTAAAACAAATATCAACTAAATCAAGAGGGAGTTCAAATATAGTACTAAAAATTAGCAAAAGGTAGATTTTAGTATCCCAATTTCATTAGCTTTGGGGAACAATCAGTAGAACACCCATCATATCATATCATCACAACTGTTGGCAAGGGAACTTCGTTCATCGTCGGATAATCCTCAGGCAGGGATAGCAGCGGTCCGTCACCTGATAATCCTCTCAACGCCAACGCCAAAGAATAGCCCAACGCTCGAGCTACAGGCACAGCAACCGCATTCCCAACCTGCATGTATCTGAACCACCCATGGGAGCATACCGTTATATCACGAGCAATTAAACCACTATTTATCACGCATTTTCGAATGTTGAACTACTCACGTAGTTTCGAATGAATGAACAATTATATCCAACCATCATTTTAGATTGTCTGTACCAAATCAACTTTTCACCATTACATTTTTCAGTCCCATCCAATTAAGTCTCAAAACTCATTTGTTCTTTTTCTCAAATTTTTCATCACTACTGGCTACAGAAATGAAATCAAGTTACCTTTCCTTTATGGGGCCAAGAAGTCGATAGTAGTCAGGAAAGCCTTGTAGACGAGCATTCTCTCGGATTGTAAGAACTCTATCTTGAAGCGGATGTAGAATTGCCTGAAGCAAGTTCATGAATTAAAGAAGATAGGGGTGTGCAAAAAACAGAAAACCGAAACTAAAACATAAACCAAAGGTTCGTTTTTTCCATAAAAAAACGAAATTTTCAGTTCAATTTCAATTTTATGTGGGAAAACTAAAATTAAAAACCGAACAAAATCAAAATTCAACATTAAAATAATTTATCTATTATTTATAAATTCATGAGCGAATTACATAAAGTATTCTTATTGTTTGGTTCAACTACATACTAGTACCTACAGTCTCAAACCTCACCTCCGGCGTTGGCTTTTGGAAAAAATTATAATTGTTCAAAATGCTTGCTAACATGAATATTTGTTGAACAATTACATAGTTAAAATCAATACATTATAATTTCTTTACTTATTAATAAAAAGGCTTTACATTTTAAAATGAGACAAATATATCCCATATATTTGTTGCATGTCATGCTTGCTTATGGATTTTTGCTGGAAAAATCTAGTAAATTGGTCTATTTTTCGTAGAAAATAAAAAATATAAAAAATAAAATAAAAATGATTTAAACCAGAAAACGAAAAACCAAACTGAACGGCTCGGCCCGGATGTGGTTTTAAAAACTAAAAAAACAAAACCAAAACGCCACATGTTCACCCCTATGAAAGATTATGCGCACAAACTAAAACATGAAAAACTAGACATAAAAGAAAGAAAGTGCTACCTGATTATGAGGTTCCGCCCGAGTGACAACTGTGGGTACAGTTTCATCCCACCACAAACGTCCAAATGGTCTGCACGGATTGGTTAATAAGTCATAATAATCCAAAATATTCTCTTAGAGAAATGAAGAAAGCTAAATAAGAATTGTACTATACTTTGATGAACTGCCTTTAACAAAAGTCATAGCATAATCAGGGACCTGTCATTTAAGAGTAAGATTTTCCATCAATTACCATGTAAGATTTTGAAAAAAAAAATATATTAAGTTTCACAAAAAAGGATACAACAAAACCATACCAGAGGCTTCCCAGAAGTCACTTTCTTTCTCTCCACATTAGGATCCCACTCAACTTTGTTATCAGGACGAACTCTAACCCCTGGTAAGTCCCTAAAGTTGGCGCCCTGATATGTCAAAGAACAGATTTATATAAAATAACAACATCTAAGCCTTATTCCCAAAATGATTTATATAAAATAAAATTTAAAAAAAAAAAGTAGACATTTATTTTTAGTTTCATAGTCGGTTTCAACAAAGCTCTAAAAAAAAGAGTCATGCCTTCTTTTTAGGAATTTGACAGACGCGTTCATAGTCATCCTGATTCAGACAAAGAGGTCGATGGTCATACAAACTATGTCCTAACTCTATAGAGTTGAACGTCAAACTGCCAGGCATTTCTGCATTGAGAAAACAACAGATTATTGGAGGCATCATGAAGCATTTGACAAGCATAGAGTACTTATACAACAATAACTGCAAATCATTAATCAAGAGCAGCACACAGGTGATTCAATTCATATAGCTCAAAGCAGAAATAGATTAATTAGTAAGGCCAAATAAGAGTCTAAATAAACTCTTCGGCTAGTACTGAAAGAAACACAAGCTCACCATTCCTTTGTAATCTTATGAAGCGCTGGAAATCTGTTTCGGGCTCAGAATTATAAGGCATTTCGTCACGAGCCTCATTGTTCTCGACCTAATTTAAAAAATAAAGAAATCAGATAATAAATCATCCTGAAAACGATGCCTAAGAAAAAAATAATGTAACAGGATGAGAAGCTCAGGCTTTGCTCATACATGAGGGAGGTCAGATATTGCGTCACCAAGAAAAAGTTCTTTTTTGAGACTGACTGCATGTCCCTCTTCATAGGCAACTGTATTTGACTGCAATTGATAGTATACATAGAAGTAAACAATGCGCATACAATTAAGAGAAATGCTACACATACACACATTTATACACACTTTCCTACACACTTTCCATTCATTTATTGTGGGACTCATTCGTTTATTGTGGGACCACATTAAATGAATGAATGAGATGTTAGTGTGTAAGAAAGTGTGTATAAATGTGTGTATGTGTAGCATTTCTATACAATTAAAACCACAAAAAGAAAAACAAGAAGTCTTACCTCAAATTCAGTTGGAACATTTCCTCTAACTATGACATTATGAGTAGGCAAAGGGTATTGGGGTAACCTCTGTTTTAGGAAAGACAAGGGAGAAATAGAATTGAGAAAATATGATAATGACAAATACATAATGCATGAGAGTTCTTGACAGGATGCTGATGTCAGTAAATGAAAACAGAATATGATAAGTAGCATCACCTCTGTTGAAAGTGCACCCCACATAAACATCCGCATGCGAAATTGAGGCAGTCCATAAGCACCGGCAGCCATCATACCCATCCTTGCCTGATAACCCATAGCAATAAGGCTGCCTAATGCATATCTACCAAGAAAGCCCTCGGAAAACTTGACGATATCAACAACGTTTTCCATCAACACAAACTTGGGCTTCAGATGAGCCACAATATCCATGAAGACGAGTAGCTGTTTATTTTTAGGATCATCAAGAGGCGCATCTTTATTCCTAAATCTATTGAACCCACTTATGCCTTGGCATGGTGGTCCGCCACATATGACGTCAACAGACCCCTACATGGTGTGAGGGCAAAATAACCATTATTACAAATTAAAAGAAAATAAATTTACTAATTGGTTAAAAAAACAGCAAATACTCACAGGTGAAGGCAAAATCTTCGACTTGTAACCACTTGAAACAAATTCCTTCAACTTTTCTTTGCAGGCACTAATAAATAGGGAGTTATGGAAACTTATTAGAAACATAAACAAACGTAATAATAGGATAAACCTCAATATAATATCAAGGTTTCTTAAATACCTCAACCCCTCCACAGGTTCCCATGTATCTTCATCAGGGCCGTAACCTTTCCAGCGTATCTAAATGGAATGATGAAAAAACAAATAAGATAAAGGTGAAACACAGAAAAATAACTTGGAAAAAGAAGTGCAATGTTCAAAATGGGTATGTCATTAGTAATAACCAAGCTGCACTTAATAATGAAGTCATCTAGTGTATAAGCACAAGAACCAAGGGAAATAATGTGCCCTGTGAGTGTGAGAAGAAAAAGAAAACATGATCATCAGTATAATAACACTTCCAAGAGAACTTTACTTAACACAATGTAAAGCAATTTTGATAAGGAAACCATGTTTTTGTTTCTCATGGACCACATATATTTTTAACAACAGACATCAAGTCGTGCAACAAGCACGAAATTCCAACATAGAAAATTACTTCCACAATTCGATAACATAAACGCAAACCCACAAAAGAATGATGTCGTATCTCTATAGAAAGAAGACCTAATCACAAAGAACACAAGTGTACGCAGCTCCTAAACTCACCTTCATAGTAAGGTAAGGAAAATAGAAACATTAATGTAGATTATCTAGATTGTGCCTTAAGGGTGGGAAAAGAAAAGGGAAAAAAAAGGGGGAGGGAATAAAGAAATTAAGAAACACCTAATTCTTCAAGTAGCGACTAGACACCAAAAGAAAAAAAACTTACCTTAACTACGATTGATACTGTAATTGCTTGAGAAAATTTTTAAACAACAAGATTAACAACTTAATAGTCGGAAGCTTTCTTCAATTCATAATGAAACAGGAATAACCATTGTGTAAAAATGTAATCATTTTATCCTCCATTAAACAAAGCCTATGAAGTATTAAAAGAAACAGGGTCATGAAATACACCCACTCAACTGACCTTGAAATAAAGTTCAGACTTCCCTTTTTTATTCGGGTCACCATAACACATTGTGAGTATTTCATCAACTTCAAAGACTTCGGAATCATCTGCACCAGCATCATCCTCTTCGCTATCATCAGCAGCTTTGTCATCTTTCTCGTCATTCAGTTCCACATCTTCGCTAGATGAACCATTGTTGTCTGATGATAAATGGTATGCGCAAAGTTTCTCCCACTCTTTAAGCAACTTCAAAAAATCCTCGGCTGATTCATTTCTTACCTATTACAATGATTAAAAACATACATTAGTTGATGGAAAAGGGATAAGTTGGTGCAAATTTAAAACTAACTAATAATCACCTGTGTTTCAGGATGATTCAACTTGAGGCTCTCACAGGCATACTGGTTAATATCAACAGCCCATTTCTGTTAAAGAAAAAGTAAGAAACCAAGACACATTGGATAACAGTAGAATGTATTTAATGACCGTAAGGTTCCATTTTACAGATAACTAGCTGCAAATGAAGGAAGTTGATAATTCACCAGATATGCAACGCTCAGAAACTTACAGTCACAAGTTTAACACCACAGCTATTAGCACCAAGACAAATCCCAGTAGACATTGCACCACATCCAGAGTACAGGTCAAGCAATGTTCTCTCACCATTGTGCTCTTCTTGTTCAGACGATCCTACCGTCAAAGCATCAGCATCAGAAGAGATGGTGGAACCAGATTCACCGCTATTAGTAGTACCATCTGCATATCAGGAAATCATGCGAATAAAAACATCACTCTTAACTCAAAATTAGGGGCAAAGTAATACAAGACTACATAGCATGGAAAAGAAGGAAGTACCTGATGGCAAGCTTACAAATGAAGAATACGGAAGCAAGTATTTCTTATCAAAGTAAAAGTCACATGTCGGTCTCAATTTCTCCTCATCAACTTCAGCCTGTAGACAAGTAAACACAAAATTGGATGGCGACCTTAATGCTGAAATGTGCAAGAAAACAGTTTAATGGTTTCAGACATACCTTTGGAGGCAAATGTAGAATTCTAAGCTTCTTTACAAGACAATCAAGTGGGTTCTCATCCTTAATTTCAGAAAAGAATACACGCCTTTTATCTATAAGGTAACCACATTTTTTGATAACCTAACAAACATAACAAAAAGGTTATCTTAGAAAGAATATATATATTAAACATTGTAAAAAAGCCATGGCATTTGTTTGAAATGCTTCACCGTGTCATCAGCCCTGTAATACCATTGAGCAGTAAACTTTTGTGAGCCATCAACTGCTTCAAAAAACTCTATGATCTTACATATGTAACTCTCCTTCCCCTCCTCGGCCTAATCCATAGTAAAATTTATAAGTCAACATTTATTTGATCAAGAAACATGAAACAAACGAATATGGACACAAATTCATACAGCTAACAAAAGGCATGTGACTGCAAGAAGAAATCTTCTCATCAGAAAATCTTCATAAATAAAAACAACCAAATGAAGATTCACCTTTACAAAGGCATCATCGTCCAGGTAGTAAACCTGCCCATCAACCTCTGCTTGTACAAAGTGGCATCTGGCTTGAACAATTTCCTGTAAATGTGAATCACACTCACAATGTCAACATAAAGCAATTGACAATCTTCAAAGTTCACAGATGCAGCCAATCAACATATTTGTATTTACAATTTTAACCCCAAAATCAATAAAAAAAATAGATATATAAAATCAATAATAAAAAAGAGCACGAGAGCTCGAAAAAGTGATCTCCATCAAGTCCTAGTCGATCTAAACATGAATCAATGCTGGAATCTGTTAACCGAATAGTTCTTGCATATATTTATGCTTATCATAACAATTGATTTTATTAACTGAACAGTTCAAGCTTGATTTTTATAATAATACGACGAGCTCAAATGAGTCGATCTTGAATCAAGTAATTATCCAACAAAATCAAGCATATTTCTTTTAAACAAAATAAAATTTTGAAAAAGCTTAAATAGTGTTTTTTTACATGAAAAGAAACAAGAAGAAACTCATTATATACCGATTGTTTTTTCTGGTACCGATGACGCCATCGCTCCCTAGCTACCACGTCAGGAACCGGTTCACCTAAAAACCGGGCATCTCCTTCTGCCTCCTCTTCTTTGCCGTTCTCTGGCCGAACCGGACTGTTCAACTTCTCGTTCCTTTCAGTTTCATCCAGAGCCGAAACAGTTGATTTAGGTTCACTCTCACATTCTCCACTCCCCGATATTTCCTCTACATTTTCGTCCCCCACAAAATCCCCACCGGACTCCGACGAGACCCGCTTTTTGATCCGCCGGTCATCTTCCACCACAGCCATATCCATGGCCGCCGCCGCCGCAGAGGACTTCCTCTTCCTCGCCATTGCTAATCAAATCAGATGCGGACAGCAGCAAGTGCGTGGTTTAGCGTGTAGAGAATAGTGTGGTGAGAGGGGATGAAGTGGGGTTTGAAGAAACTGAGGTAGGGTTGTAGGGTTTTTGAAGAGTATAAAAAAGGTTTGAATTTGTTTGGAGAGCTTGTGGGAGGGCGGGAGAGTGGAATTATGGGAGAACATTGAACTGGATTTGAGAGTGGGCGTGGAGTCCGGAATAGTTTTTCCCAATAAATAAAATTCTTATATAAAAAAAGAATATCCAGTTATCTTGATGGGCGAGAAACTATTTACTCAACTAAAATAGAATATAGTATGTTACTACTATGTTAGTATTGAATTTAGGTTATAATACAAAATTAAATTTATAGGTGAGTAATTCATTATTTTCGTAATATAAATTACTCCCTCCGTCTTATAGAGATTGTAACATTTACTTTTGGTACTGATATTAAGAAAAGAGTTGTTTGTTGGTATTTAAAGTGTATAGTGTAGAAAAAATAAAGGGTAAAACAGTTAAATTTACTTTTAATTACCCACACTATGAGAATGCTTAAAAAACAGTAATTTGGATATTAAATGAGTCGCCTGTCACTATAGCCAATATTTGGACATATATTTTGAAGTATTGGTTACTGTCTAAACACCTGTATGTAAGAGGTATTGCACGGGGACACAAGATGCATATCATCTCTACAAAGGACCGGTTTGAATCAGCTAACCAGAATGCTTAATCACTAAACGGTGGATTTTGCCCGACCACATCTCCAGCCGATGGTATAGGGCACAGTACCCTAGCTCATTTGCAGCATCATGCAAATAAAAGATGCAAACTTCGATTAGAGGTACTCATTAACTACAAATCGAGAATCATCATCAAAAAGTGTATTAACAGAGGGTAAATCGAGAATCATCATCAAAACATCCAATATTCAAATCGAGATAGGAAAGAGAGATAATTACCGTTCTTTTTCACCGCCGTCGACGGGAAACTCCATTTCCGGTACGAAGGAATCCAATTCAGACTCCTCCCATGAGAAATCGGGTATTTTCTGGAATAAAGTGGCCACACACTCTTCAGTAGAGGGCAACCAATTTAAAAGAGATTGGTCTGAATGGATTGACTCGTAATCGGAATCGGGAATAGGAATCGACAAGGGAGGTGGTTCGATAATCCCAGAATCGACCTCATAATCCATAACCCTAAACTCAGAAATATCTTAATAGTTTTTGGGCATACTAAAATATCTTAATAATTTAGAGATATAAATTCACTAAATAATCAATACACAAATAAAAACTTATAAAATATAAAAGATGACACTGATAGAAATAGGTCAAGCGTTAGATAAAGTGACTTGTAATCTCATATCCAAAAAAATATATTATATTGTCGGGATTGGTTGGGTGACGGCATTGTGTCAAAAACAAGAATCGTGTCCACGATTATTTACCGATGGCGGTGTGCCCAAGCAATTAAAAAATGTCAGTTGTTGATGGTGGTCAATCGGTAGATGCTGGTTGTTGGCTGACCGACAGTGTATCCAAAGAAGGACACTTGGTTGTTGGGTAAAAGATCGGTATATGCGCCGTGTTGCGGAAGCGTAAAACAAAGTGCGGAAAATAAACGACACAGCGATTTATAGAGGTTCGGTCAAACGTGCCTACGTCCTCTCTCTCAAGATCTTTTTCTATAGGTTTAAGATCAAAACCTCTGCACCTCTCTTCAATCGGTCGAGGGATTACCGTTACAAGCTCGTCTTCTATCGGTCCGAGTAAAACTGTTTTCCTTTTCTATTGGATAAGGAGTCAACCACTCTAGCTTTCTATCGGTACTAGATAAACCTCACTAAGATAACGATTGCGGTTCTAATAATGTCGGATCCTTGATCCTAATAACACCGAATCCAATCGTATCTTTTCTTTTACCTCTCGTGTATGATTTAGTGTATAACACTCAATCACCCTCAATTAAGCTCAAGAACAAAAACTATGATGTTTACAATGACATAACACGTATGTATGCTTTGCTCAAATGTTGTTGTGTGGAATAATACTAAGGTTGTAGTATTTATAGCCTTCTTCAGCTAAACTAGCCGTTGGCCTGTTTTGACTTGCTAGCGTGCGCTATCGCGCATTTTTGCCTTAGCGTGCGTAATGATCTCCCTGTAGCGTACGTTAATGATTTATAGCTTCAGACCAGTAGCTAATGTCTCTCTTCCTTAGCGTGCGTTAGCTTCTTTATTGCGTGCGTTAAGTACACACATTTAGCGTGCGTTAAGCACTCTTAGTAGCGTGCGCTAACCATATATCCATTGCATGATTTGTCAAACTGACTGTTCCAACTTTATGATTTTGACTCAGCATCTTCCAACGTTCTGATTGACTTGATTCAAAATGCTATTTAGCGTGCGCTAAATATTGTCCGTAGCGTGCGCTAATCGTATGTCACTGCTTACGTCATTCTATATTTGAATCTCTTCACAACGGTAATAAGTCTTCGATAGCGTGCGTTAATCATCGTGTGTAGCGTGCGCTATATTCATCAGGTAGGTTGACTGGACTGTAGGTAAGTGCTTGCTATGTACGTTATCATTACTGTATTGCGTACGTTAACGTTGTTCGGTTGCGTGCGCTATTCAGTATGAATAGCGTGCGTTATGCATGCAGTTTGGACAGCTTTTTGCGTCTTCGATTCCTTCGTCGTTTTGCTTCGCCTCGATGTTGTTTTGTTTTGTTTAACAACTTAATCATCGAAACACTATTTATGAATATGTGGAATAAATATTCCAACAATCTCCCCCTTTTTGATGATTACAAAACAACTCTTGAATTGGATAAAACCTGCAAAATAAAATTATAAATATATGTGCGTTTCAAATTTTTCGACTTTGATCGTTTCGTTAGTTTCATCCATTTTCATTTATTTTTCTGTCATTTTCGACTACTTCATTTTTTATTTTTTATTCCTCCCCCTCTTTGTATGCTTTCTTCTCCTTTTCGACTTCTTCAATTTTTATTATATATTTTTCTCGTCATATCTTTCATGACGCTTTTATCCGATTCAACTTCTTCTCCCCCTTTTTGTATTCAGCAAAAAGATGTAAAAATATCAATTGAATGTAAATATGCAATAATTAATATGCATGAATAGGAAATAACTCCCCCGGAAAGTATTATCTCCTCCTTTCAAAAATTAATTTTTGGGGATCCAACCTATAGTTGTTTTTTCTTTTGAAATGTAGACAATATTTGAAATAATTGTTCCTTTAGGAACCCAAACTTTCTTTGTTTTTATCGTCTGTCTCGGGATTTTGCAATTTGAAATATGATGCCCAAGTTTTAAACATTTTTTACATTGGGGTATTTTGAAATTGACGGATTCGTTTTTAGAACTTGGTTTGAATCCTAACCCCTCTTTATTCAAAGTGTATTTTTGAACACATAGCATTTGTTCAAATTTATCATTGCCGCACGAAAATTTCTTCGTCAAACTTTTAAGTTCATTTTGAACTTTTAAAAGATCATTCTTTAAAGTATTTTCATTCTCAACACATTTTGAATGATCGATTTCAACAACTTTTCTCTTTTCAATGATTTTGGAATTTTCAATTTCCAAATTTTTATATTTCGATTGTAGGGATTTGATTTCTTTCAAAGCATTTTGATAATCCGTATGTAATAACTCGAATGCTTAAAAAAGTTCGTCGTAGGAGTTACTTACTTGACTTTCGACGTCGCTTTCATCGAGTGAACTCCGGGCTATGAGCGCGAGATTATTTTGATCTAGAAAGTCTTCATCGGGATCTTCGTCGCTCCATGTAGCAATTAAAACCTCCTTTGGTTTTACACGACAATTCTTGGCAAAGTGGCCCGATTTACCACATAGTCGACAATTGTTGTCGAACTTTTTAGATTCGCCTTTTTGGATGTCCTGTTTTCTCCGGTTTAATAAGTGTTGGAACTTATTAATATTCTTGGCATAATATGCCATTTCTTCGTCGCTTTCCTCCATCTGGATTTCTTCTTTCTTTCTCGACATCTTAGCCTTCATGGCTAACGACCTTTCCTTCGGTTTTGGTTTGGCATTCTGAGACTTTAGAACTATCTCGTAGTTGATAAGAGAACCAACGAGAGCGCTAAAATCAAGATTATTTACCGTCCCATTCTCGAGGTAGTAATCGGAGGATTTTCTTTACTTTTTCACTACTCGAAAATGGTTTACCGAAACATGCTAATCCATTAGTGATGACCGAGAATCGGTCGAGCATAATCGTGATGGATTCATCGTCCTTCATTTAAAATAATTCGTACTCGTGAAGGAGCATGTTTATTTTCGTCTTTTTGACTTGAGATGTTCCTTCGTGTGTTACCTCAAATATTTTTCAAATTTCTTTAGCACTTTCACACGATGATATCCGGTTGTGTTCTTTTGGATTTAAGGCATAATAGAGAAGTTGAGTTGCCTTACAATTATAATGGTCATTTTTCCAATCTGAATCGTCATATTCTTCAAAAGATTTGAGCATACAGTTGGAATTTGTCGGAATTTTCGGACCAAGACATATTATTTTCCATAACTCGATGTCGTAAGCATGGATGAATATCGACATCTTCTTCTTCCATGTCATGAAGTTTGCGCCATCAAAAAATGGTGGTCGGTTGAGAGCAAGGCCTTCGACTGGAGCAATTTGAAACGCCATTTGATCTTTTCTCCTCGGATGTTAAGCCGTGTATTGGAGTACCGCTCCGATACCAATTATTGGGTAAAAGATCGGTATATGCGCCGTGTTGCGGAAGCGTAAAATAAAGTGCGGAAAATAAATGACACATGGATTTATAGAGGTTCGGCCAAACGTGCCTACGTCCTCTCTCTCAATATCTTTTTCTATAGGTTTAAGATCAAAACCTCTGCACCTCTGTTCAGTCGGTTGAGGGATTACCGTTACAAGCTCGTCTTCTATCGGTCCGAGTAAAACCGTTTTCCTTTTCTATTGGATAAGGAGTCAACCACTCTAGCTTTCGATCGGTACTAGATAAACCTCACTAAGATAGCGATTGTGATTCTAATAATGCCGGATCCTTGATCCTAATAATACCGAATCCAACTGTATCTTTTCTTTTACCTCTCGTGTATGATTTAGTGTATAACACCCAATCACTCTCAATTAAGCTCAAGAACAACAACTATAATGTTTACAATGATATAACACGTATGTATGCTTTGCTCAATGTTGTTGTGTGGAATAATACCAAGGTTGTGGTATTTATAGTCTTCTTCCGCTAAACTAGCCGTTGGCCTGTTTTGACTTGCTACCGTGCGCTAGCACTCCTTCGTAGCGTGCGCTATCGCGCATTTTTGCCTTAGCGTACGTTATGATCTGCCTGTAGCGTACGTTAATGATTTGTAGCTTCAGTGCAGTAGCTACTGTCTCTCTTCCTTAGCGTGCGTTAGCTTCTTTATTGCGTGCGTTAAGTACACACATTTAGCGTGCGTTAAGCACTCTTAGTAGCGGGCGCTACCCATATATCTGTTGCATGATTTGTCAAACTGACCGTTCCAACTTTATGACTTTGTCTCAGCATCTTCCAACTTTCTGATTAACTTGATTCAAAATGCTATTTAGCGTACGCTAAATATTGTCCATAGCGTGCGCTAATCGTATGTCACTGCATATGTCATTCTATATTTGAATCTCTTCACAACGGTAACAAGTCTTCGATAGCGTGCGCTAATCATCACGTGTAGCGTGCGCTATATTCATCAGGTAGGTTGACTGAACTGTAGGTAAGTGCTTGTTATGTACGTTATTGTTGTATTGCGTACGTTAACTTTGTTCGGTTGCGTGCGCTATTCAGTATGAATAGCGTGCGTTATGCATGCAGTTTGGACAGCTTATACATGCAGTTTGGACAACTTTTTGCATCTTTGATTCCTTCGTCGTTTTGCTTCGCCTCGATGTTGTTTTGTTTTGTTTAACAACTTAATCATCAAAACACTATTTATGAATATGTGGAATAAATATTCCAACATTGGTGTCACTGACCAGCGGCCGCGTGCACAAAGAACAGAAAAATATGTGGAACAAATATTTCAACATTGATGTTAGTGATCAACTTTGATCAGTAGCAGCTGGTGATGGTCGGTCAAAAATATGTATTTGACAAATATGTATACTTTCAATTAATGGGAAATTAAGTTCAATATTTTTTTTATTGGTAAAAAATGTGATAGGCCAACCGAATGATATGTGGTAATTGCATCGTAAAAAGGGAAGATTGTGATCAAGTATAACTAATGTGTAAGCCATCAAAATTCAATGGGTTAAAATTGAAAAAATACTTGAGATTTAAAACCAAAAATGTATCATTATTATGACGGTTAATAAGAATAAGTGTCACATGATTAGTATAATACAAAAATTGATAAAAGAAGCTTTTTATGCTAGTAAATAAAATATTTTCATTAAAAATAAATAAAATAGTGAACACACAATTCACATAACGAGTATCGAGCTTTATCATTTCAATTTTTGTTTGTTAATGTTGTTACACGTTCGATTCTATCACTGTCACATGGTCCTCCTCTAAGACAGAATTTTAAAATAAAATAAATATCAAAAAAACAAAGAACTCCATGAAATTTGAAATAACTAAAATAAATCTGAAGAAAAAAACTAAAATGAAAAATTCTTAAGAATAAATATAAAAATAAAAAAACTGTTATATTTTAGGAATTTTATTTGCTGTTATGTAAATCTCATTAGTAGAGATAAATCTCAAATTTTCATAATGATTCATCAAAGGAATTTTATAATAGATTTTGAAATATTTCTAACAAAAAAACTACTACTCGAAATTGTTCTTAAAAAAAATGAGTTTTAACTTAATTTAAACCAATTTAATAATAATAAAATATTAATTCGTGGGAATTAAATAATAAATTGTGAATCTACTTTTCGAGAAGATTAACGTGGGATTTTATTTTTCTCAAAACCGATTTCCGATGAGTGAGAAATAATGATTAAAGTTGGTAATTTAATTGAAAAGGTGACAGGTTGAAAACTCATCTCATATTTGAGGTTGAAAACTCATCTGATATTTGAGTTTGAAAACACATCTGATATTTGGGGGCTGAAAATCCATCTGATATTTGAGGTTGAAAACTCATCTGAGGGCTGAAAACCTATCTGATCAAATATTTGGGCTGAAACTTATCTCATCTGATATTTGGGCTATAAAACCTGTCTGATCTGATATTTGGGCTGAAAACCTACCTGATCTGATATTTGGGGCTGAAAACCCAACTGATATATATTTGGGCTGAAAACCTATTTGATCTGATATTTGGGGCTGAAAACTCATCTGATCTGATATTTGGGTTGAATACCTATCTGATATGATATTTAGGTGCTGAAAACTCAGCTGATATTTGGTTTCGACTGAAATGAAGCAGGTTGAGAACTTAGCTTATGGAATATGACTCTTTACACTATATAATGTAACATCCGAATTAATTGAGACTATTTATGGAGGTAACTCTTGAACTGAATGATTAAAGAGAATTAATGACACTTTAATTTGTAGCAACTCCCCACCTCATGGAGTAACTCTTATGCATTTCATTTCAGAACACACAACAGAAAGAATACAACATACTACATATTGCAGCATATTTCTTTCTTGATTTTCGTGCCCAGTTTCCAGCACTTAACATTCGCCGAAGTTATGAGTTTTGAAGAGCACCTAACTCAGAAATGTGTAGAAGTTGTATCTTGGGGACATATTGCCTGAGCCGTCTGCTCATATACGGGGGCAAAATTGTCTTACGAAAAGAATTCTACTCACCTCTACTAAAGTTGTAATTTTCTATCCAGTTTTTAATTTATTAAGATTGTATTAGGTTGTCTTTCTTTATAATTGTTATTGTAATTACATTGTTGGAAATTAAGAGAACCAACAATCGTAAGACAAAATTTTATTTTTCTGTAATTTCCAATGGCAACCGATGCTGATGTTGCTGCCGCTGCCAAAGCTACTGCACCTACCATTGCAGTACAGGCTGAGAAACCCGAAAAGTTCTCGGGTGTTGATTTTAAGAGATGGCAGCAAAAGATGCTGTTTTATCTCACTACATTGTGGCATGTTGTTTACCTCACGGATGATCCTCCTGTGGTCAGTGAGACGGAAAATGATCGTATGAAGTCTTTTGCTTACAACCAGTGGTGTAACGACGACTTTATGTGCCGTAATACAATATTGAATGGGCTGATTGATTCTATGTACAACGTGTACAGTCAAATCAATACTTCCAAAGAGCTCTGGAATTCTTTGGAGAAAAAGTACAAAACCGATGATGCCGGTGCCAAGAAATTCGTGATCGAACGCTACCTGGATTTTCAGATGATGGACTACAAAACCGTTATCGAACAAGTTCAACAATTTCAATTGATTGTGCATGAAATTAACAATGAAGGAATGATCCTTCCTAAACCGGTTGTTGTGGGAACGGTAATTAAGAAGTTGCCTCCTAGTTGGAAGGACTTAAAAAATTACGTGAAACACAAACGAAAGGAAATGAGCTTAGAGGACTTGGTTGTTCGACTCAAAATTGAGGAAGACAACCGAAAGTCTGATTCTAAGTTCAAGAGAGGCCCTATGGAGGCCAAATTAAATTTGCTTGAACATGGGTCATCTAGCAAAAAGAGGAAACTGAACCATGTTCAGGACAAAAGGGAAAGGAAAAGAAGTCTACGGGAAATTGCCACAAATGTGGTAAGCCAAACAATAAGGCAAAAGATTGTCGCTTGCCAATAAGTTCAACTGGTCAGCGAAACAAAGGCAAGCGGGTTGCCAATATGATTGAACATGGCAATATTGACATGCCAGATCTGGAACTGTCAGCTATGGTTGAGGAGCGGACGAGGAGGTCTCAGCCATGGTGATTGAAACCAATATGGTAGAGAATCACCGCGCTTAGTACGTTGATACTGGGGCTACTCGTCATGTTTGTTCTGAAAAATACATATTCTCTACCTACAATTTTACTGATGGTAGGAAATTGCATATGGCAAACTCTGCTTCTTCTGTGATTGCAGGTGTGGGGAACGTGGTCTTAAAGTTGACCTCTGGAAAGGAGCTTCTGCTTAAGGATGTGCTGCATATCCCAGACGTCCGAAGAAATTTAGTTTCAGGCTCTCTACTAGTTAGTCATGGGTTTAGACTAATTTTCTAGTCTGAAAAATTTATTACGAGCAAGTTTGGAATGTTCCTTGGTCGGGGTTATCTCGACAGGGGATTATTCATAATGAATGTGATGCTTGTAAGCCGTTAAGGCAATAACAAAAATAATAATAATAATAATAATAATAATAATAATAATGCTCCTTCTTCTGTTTATTTGCTCGAGTGTTCAGATTGATGGCATTCTAGATTGGGACATCTTGGTCTAAAATCAATGAAAAAGCTAATTAATCTAGAATTAATTCCAAAAACCCATGTTAAACTTAATAAGAAATGCGAAGTATGTGTTGAAACAAAAATGGCTAAATTGTCTTTTCATTCACTGGAAAGGAATACTCCTCTAGAATTAATTCACACTGATACGAGTGACTTAAAATTAGTGCAAACTAGAGGAGGTAAATAATACTTCATCACTTTTATAGATGATTGCACAAGATATTGCTATGTGTTTCTTTTGAGAAGCAAATATGAAGCAATCGAGACATTTAAGATGTATAAAAATGAAGTTGAAAATCAACTGAACTGTAAAATAAAAGCAGCCCGAAATGACATATGAGGTGAGTATGTAGCACCGTTTGAACAATTATGTGCCGATTCAGGCATAATTCATCAAACGAATGCTCCTTATGCTCCTCAGTCAAATGGAGTTGCCGAAAGAAAAAATCGAACCATAAAAGAAATGATGAATGCTTTATTAATAAGTTCGGTTTTGCCGTAGAACACGTGGAGGGATGCTATTCTTACAGCTAACCACATTATGAATAAAGTGCCACACAAAGGGAAAGATAAAACTCCGTATGAGTTATGGAAAGGACGCAAGCCTTTTTTTCAAATATCTTAAAGTGTGGGAGTGTTTGGCAAATGTTGAAGTACTTGAACCAAAACAAGTAAGAATTGGTCCTAAGACATTTGATTGCATATTCATAGGTTATGCATACAACAGTAGTGCATATCGATTTCTAATTCATAAATCTGAAATTCCTGATATGCATGAAGCAACTGTTATTGAGTCAAGAAATGCCATTTTCTTTGAAAATATTTATCCTTGTAAAGAGAGGATTGTGACAAGCTCAAATAAAAGAACTCTTGAAACTACAAGTAGTTCAAATTCTATAAATGAAGAGCCAAGGCAGAGCAAGAGAGCTCGAAAGACTAAGTCATTTGGTCATGACTTTGAAACTTATGCAATTGACGATGATCCAAAAACTATACAGGAAGCTTATGCTAGTCCTGATGATCCTTTTTGGAAGGAATCTATTTATAGTGAAATGGATTCCATCATGCAAAATTTTACTTGGAAACTCGTTGATCTTCCGCCAGGATGTAAGCCTTTAGGATGTAAATAGATCCTAAAGAGGAAATACAAAGATGGCTGGTCGATAGACAAGTTTAAGGCCTGACTTGTTTCCAAAGGGTTTAAACAGAAAGAAGGTTATGATTTCTTCGATACATATTCACCAGTAACCAAATAACTTCCATCCGATTGCTTATTGCTATTGCTGCATTGCACAATCTCAAAATTTATCAAATGGATGTGAAACTGCATTCTTGAATGGTGAACAAGAAGAAGAAATTTATATGGAACAACTTGAAGGTTTCATTGCGTCTGGTCAGGAAAAGAAAGTGTGTAAACTGTTGAAGTCATTATATGGATTAGAACAAGCTCCTAAACAATGGCATATGAAGTTTGACACAACTATGTTGAAAAATGGATACAAGAGCACCGAAGGTGATAAATGTGTGTATATTAAAGGCACACCGAGTCATTTGTCATAATCGGTCCATATGTAGACGATATGTTAATCATGGGTAGTAGCAATGAAGTAATTGTGAATACAAAAAGGATGTTAAGTAGAAACTTCGACATGAAGGATTTGGGTTTAGCTGATTTAATTATTGGAATTAAATCATCATAACGCCAGAAGGTATCTTCTTATCACAATCTCATTATGTTGAGAAAGTGCTCAAGAAGTTTAATGCTTTTGACAGCCCACCTGTTAAAACACCTATTTATACCAGTATTCACTTAAGTAAGAATTGAGGTGATCCAGTGGCTCAAGTCGAATATTCAAGAGTAATCGGAAGCCTGCCGTACATTACAAATTGTACACGACCAGACTTGGCATTTACTGTAAACAAGTTGAGCAGGTTCACGAGTAATCCGAGTAAAGAGCACTGGAATGCACTGACTAGGGTTTTAAGATACTTAAAGTACACCCTAAGTTATGGGCTATTTTATAGTAATTATCCTGCAGTTTTAGAAGGATATACTGATGCTAATTGGGTTTCAGACACGAAAGACTCTCACTCTACAAGTGGGTATGTATTTACTATTGAGGGTGGAGCTATATAAAGCCTTATGTATAATGGTAAGTCTCGACACATTCGTCGGAGACATAATACCGTGCGAAAATTGATCAAAAATAGAGTTATATCTATTGACTATGTGAGGTCAAATGTTAATTTGACGGATCCACTCACAAAAAGTCTAAATAGAGATCAATTTCATAAACTGCTAAAGGGAATGTGATTAGAATCCACATCTTGAAAGTGTAACACCCCCAGATTTAGCCGGAAATATTACAGCGCCGTGGGCCCCGAGATGGAACCCACAAGGCTAAAAAGAAATTTTCACAAACATTTACAAATGCCCAAGAGGCCAACGACGGTACTAACTTTAAAAATTCACAAGACTTATAAAATCCATTTATCAAAAACCGTCGTAAAACTCATTTGAAATCGCAAGGCCAAACAGCCGCTACTCAAAAGTTTAGAAAACGATTTCCAAAGTAACCTCAGTTACCAGATACCAAAAGAGCGTCTCAAAATACTCACGCAGCGGAAAAAGACCAACCAAAACGATACTCTAGCAGCGGAAAACAAGAACCAAACAAGAAACTCAATGTACAGAACATGTCCTAGCCAGTATCCTCCGGGAAGCTCATCTCTTCACGACCGCTACAAGCTCGATACTCCGAGAACCTAAAAGAAATCCCACGACGGGAATATCCAACAATGATAACCGTCACATCACATTAATAATAACATATCAATGAGAATACAACATAAGAATACGACCAACGTAATCTTTACTTACTCAAGAAATTCTCATCAGAATAACCATTATCACATTTCACATCCTGTACTCGATTAACCAATAAACTCGAACATAATATCTGTATTGTACCTTAAACAATACTCAAGATCCTCAAACTATCATAACCAACTCACGATACGGAAATCTACCATTTCTGACCAATACGATCCATCGAATAATATCATCAAATCCCAAGACGATAACCGATTGTCCACCAAAGCCAAGACCAAAGAAAATATGGAACATACCTCGAGATATGATGTGCCACGATAATCATATCAGTCTAATCCAATATCAGAACAATGCAATGCGGACAAGGTCCTAACACAAGACCTACAAATGCATACTCATATGACAACGTCGATATGCTCAAAAACAATAACAACTATGTATACTCAATGGAAATCCCATGATCCAGCGCCCTCAGCATAGATCCCAAGATGATCCTACAAGATCAACACGAGGTGGATAACCAACAATATACATATGCACAATAATAACACAATACTGGGTAATCCAACGATCCAGCGCCCTCAGCATAGATCCCAAGATGATCCCGTCGGACCAACACGAGGTGGAAAAACCCGTCCAATGATCCAGCGCCCTCAGCATAGATCCCAAGATGATCCCGTCGGACCAACACGAGGTGGACATCCGATCCAGCGCCCTCAGCATAGATCGCGCGATCCCATCGGATCAACACAACATAAACAACACAATATGCATACACATATGCAAAACAATATGTTCATCATCATGAACAACGCAACATGAACGACAATATGACAAATCAATTAAGACGACCTCATGTTCGACAACATGAATGATAATACGCATGATCAAATCACTAACTCTACTGAATCGATATAAGATACTTGGCATAGTCCTTCGGGAGAAATCTCGATGTCGATCATCACCGACGATTATCCTCAATGCTCGCGATCCAAACGAACAATGAACTATAGATACTCATATCCTCGTCTTTACCATAATGTAACCTTGATACTCGAACATACCAATAACTGAGATAATCATATACATTATGATTTATCTCGAGAATCGAAAGAACGATATGCGATCCGAATACCCGAGTTCACAATAATAATCATCGCTATATGCATTATAAAGCGAAATGAAATCGAAACCATTCATTAAATATTATAAGCGAGTAAGTAATAACTTGCCTCGATACCGATACCACGAAGGCTGTGCCGAACACATTGCCTTTATCTACGAGCTCCTCGGCCTCGATCAAACGCAATACAATGGACATACTCGAACACGACCGCAATATCCGGTTATAATCACCGATCAATAATCTCAACCTATCGAAGAAACCAAATAACACATATCCGATAACGGTCAACGACTGAGAAAACTAACCAATCGAACTCAACGGTTCAACACAACCTCGAATAAACACAGTCAGAACCAACCAAGTCAAACCATTACGAATTCCTAATCAAAACACAAAAATACGCATCACGCCTACTTAGCGCACGTTAATCACCTAAAGTAGCGTGCGCTAAGTTGCTCTGTTAGCGCGCTAGGCGATGGCGTAGCGTGCGCTAATCTTTGTGCGGTGGCATGCATTTCAAGCATCGTCAACACTTCCATCATGACAATGATCAACTCATCTCGAGATTAAGGATTTCATAACAATCATGACATATAATTTAATAGCTCTTCAAGAACACGAATTATCCAAATTCACGTTCATGATCCATAAAATGATAAAATCCGATGTGTTCTAACATCTAAAAATCCTTATTCCTCATGTTCTTCGACAAACAATTCATATAACTTCAAGAATCACAGTAGCATCACCATAATCGTTACCATACGAAGTAACCAACGACAAAACATCAAAAATCCGAATTGAAGAAGGGAATTACATCAACATATATCTTGAATTCCATCCAAAACCATACGAAACATATCAATACTCATATATTGATAACAACACTAACTTAGTACGGTAATCCAACTCGTTGTCATGCTCATCAACTTGTTTATATGATAATCATCAACTCAAGAACATCATATACAATCCAAAACGAAATCTCAAAGTGAAGAGTAATTACCTTTTTTGAAGGAAAGGATTGATTTCCAAGAATCACCAATGATTTCAAGAACAAAGCTTCACTCCATGATTTCCATCTTTAATCTTGTTAAAGAGGATCATCCTCGGTGTTTAGGAACTCCAAATGTTCTCACAAGGTTGTCTCTATCGGGTGAAAGGAAAGAAATGGACGAAATGTTTCATGACACCCGTTTGTCCCTTTATATAGAATGCACCACTAGCGTGCGCTAAACCATTATGTTTAGCGTGCGCTAGCCTTAGCGTGCGCTAACTGACTTTGTTAGCGTGCGCTATCGAAGCCCGGAGGCTACTGTCTTGCTTCGTAAACTACCTTACGTACGTAATGCCCATGCATTAACGTACGTAAATCATCATGTCTAGCGTACGCAAGTCCTTACTCTTAGCGTGCGCTATCCGAAGTTGACTTACTACAGTGTTCACCTACCACTCGCCCCCACCTTCCGACAGCATCTGGCAAGGATAAGATTCCTTGTTGACTGATACATAGTTAGCGTGCGCTAAGCCTAATATTTTAGCGTGCGCTAATACTTCAGGACAACAACCATTGACTTACCAGAACGTGCGCCGAAAGCAGCCGGGTCCACACGCAGATTCCTTCCGATCTGTCTGCACTAGCGTACGCTAACCTATAAACATAGCGTGCGCTAATCCTGCACGATAGCGTGCGTTATGCATGAATATTGGCGTGCGCTAATAAGGCTATACTTAGCCATTTTCAGCTATCCTTGTCCAACATCTCGACATATCAAATACGAACATACGGCATATCAAATATACATTACTCAACACATTATATCCTCAAATACAATTGTCGACCAAATACGACAATTATACCAATACTGACATCTCAGTCCTTCATTTATTTTATCCCTACTGTACAGATTCCACGCTGTACAATATAACTCGGATAAAATAATATTAAACAACAGTAATAGAAATTTCGGATATTACATTCTACACCCCTTAAAATAAGTTTCGTCCTCGAAACTTGCAATCCGTCATAGAAAACAAACAAACATACTGTTCAACCCAAAATATCCCAAAAACATCACGACACTGATCAATCATCATTATTCTGAGTAGCCAAAACCGTATACTTACAAATACGCAGGTCGACGATCTCCGGAGATACTAGCCAGCGATCTCACTGTACAGTCTCAATACGCTTACGATCACAATTCCCTGATTCTCAACAAAATATATCATCTTTGGATCAAACAATCTGCCCGAATCAAATCCTGTCTGCCTGATTACATAATCAAGTCCTAATTCCGATAAGACGAATAATACACAACACATCTACAAAACAATTGCCCAAAACAACGACACGAATCCCGAAACATTAACACAAAATCCGAACGCTCAGATGATCACCAACAATGATCAACAATCAATCGAATTTATCATCGACATGATAAATTCCAATATGACCAACCAGAGGTCAAAACCCAATCGAGAATATCATCAACGTGATAAACTCCAATATTACCAACGAACGATCAACGACAATCGAGAATACCTTCACACGGTAAACTCCAACACGATCAACACAGAACCACAGAAATAGAAATACGAAAGGGTAACATTCTCAAAATGACACACCAATCACATACCGTGTATCTCAATAAACATACCCGACTGGTGAGCATACCCCTCGACGTACGAACAACGAATCGCAAATCGGCGAACATACCAATTCATACAAGGAGTGGGAGCGACCACTCAATATCCAAAACAACCAAGATGGGGTCACCATCCCCAAATTTACACTTACAACGAAATCATTCAAAGATCACTATGGTAAAATTGCGCTACTACCGTACCAATGGAATCACATAGCACATATGTCCCGGTTTCATAAAACCCATAGTTCCGTAATTACATGATGTACCCGAACTCGCTACACGCGGATTTTTCTCTTATCCGATAAATCAACCGATCATCTCTGGATAACCAAACTACCATACTAACGTTCGAACCTCTTTCATCGTACCATACTGATGTACTATCCAGTTCGTGAGTCACACTCATATCTTCACCATAATAGCATTATGCACTAAATGCGTATGTACATCAATCACATTTTCAAAACCAGTTTGAAATCGTATATTCTTGTCAAAAGACAAATTTTCGAAAATTCTTTCAAGAGTTTGAAAACTCAAAACATAAATTTTCGTAAGACCACGAAATCAATTTTCGAAAAATTAACTTGGCTTGATGGTGCCAAGTATTTGATAACAGTTTCCTTCGAATCCACACGATTTCGAAGTTTTAAAATGAAAAGTATGCAAATGCTCGACTATATCCATACTCCTGTATACCAATTCGGTTCGTCACCAATATCCACTGATATTCCATCGGAAAACCACACGATCGAGTTCCAAAATCTCAATATATAAATTCCGACTAAACTCCTTTTCCACACATGACTTGCAACGTCAGTCATTAACCCATCCTGGATCACCTTAAATATGATATGACAAAATATTGAAACAAATCCACACAAATGAAAGACTTCGAGAGGTTCAATTTGAACAAGTAAACCAAAGCCTCGAAAGGCGGAAATAACATAGGTAAGCGATTGGTAAAGTGTTTCACGAGTCTCGGGAGTTTTAAGAAAAGCAGAAAAGGCTGTTTGAAACATTAGGGTCTTAGCCGTAACTCGTTCCGCATTACAAAAAGTTTAAAAAGTAGAAAACCCCTTTTCGGACTTCAAGTCTGAGTTATAAAACCATTTCAAAATCGATTGGGTCTCGGCCCAAAATCATTTTCCGTAAAACATCCGTAAAATATTCATTTTGAAAAGTATCATTTTCAAATGCTCAAAACAGTTCATGTATCTCAAATGAATTAACATGCTACATGTTCTTCTCAACAATCCATAGTCCTTCTCCCGATAACACAATACCGTTCCAAAATCTAGGTGATATCGATTTCCAAAATCATAACTTCTCAAGATCATCAATCCTATCCCAACTCTGTCACCTTATATTGAAATGCATAATATCTGATGAATCTCAAAACATATCAACTTAGAACGGCAGTAAATCTCAATGAAATTCAAAAATCCGAATACTTACAGATCGTGAAGCCGACGATTCCCCGTGATACTGGCACATGTCTAGACTCAAGAAAATACTCGACACAGGTATTTTCAAAACTCACGTTTGCAAACTCAGTTCAACTCGAGAACACAAGACGGCTCTATCCGAAGAAACACGTTAACACCATTTGGAAAAATTATAACAAGCCCAGTACGATACTGGCAAATCCGATAACGCACAAGCCTGAGTGAACAACAAAGACTCACGGCTCTAATATTTGTCAATCGACAACTCGAGTGATGCAACAAAAACACGACCCAACTCGACCCAAATGCCTAGGTTTTCTCAACCTAAGCTCCGATACCATATTCTGTAACACCCCCAGATTTAGCCGGAAATATTACAGCGCCGTGGGCCCCGAGATGGAACCCACAAGGCTAAAAAGAAATTTTCACAAACATTTACAAATGCCCAAGAGGCCAACGACGGTACTAACTTTAAAAATTCACAAGACTTATAAAATCCATTTATCAAAAACCGTCGTAAAACTCATTTGAAATCGCAAGGCCAAACAGCCGCTACTCAAAAGTTTAGAAAACGATTTCCAAAGTAACCTCAGTTACCAGATACCAAAAGAGCGTCTCAAAATACTCACGCAGCGGAAAAAGACCAACCAAAAGCGATACTCTAGCGGCGGAAAACAAGAACCAAACAAGAAACTCAATGTACGAACATGTCCTAGCCGGTATCCTCAGGAAGCTCATCTCTTCACGACCGCTACAAGCTCGATACTCCGAGAACCTAAAAGAAATCCTGACGAGTCGGCCATAATATCCAACAATGATAACCGTCACATCACATTAATAATAACATACCAATGAGAATACAACATAAGAATACGACCAACGTAATCTTTACTTACTCAAGAAATTCTCATCGAATAACCATTATCACATTTCACATCGTACTCGATTAACCAATAAACTCGAACATAATATACGTATTGTACCTTAAACAATACTCAAGATCCTCAAACTATCATAACCAACTCACGATACGGAAATCTACCATTTTCGACCAATACGATCCATCGAATAATATCATCAAATCCCAAGACGATAGCGATTGTCCACCAAAGACAAGACCAAAGAAAATATGGAACATACCTCGAGATATGATGTGCCACGATAATCATATCAGTCTAATCCGATATCAGAACAATGCAATGCGGACAAGGTCCTAACACAAGACCTACAAATGCATACTCATATGACAACGTCAATATGCTCAAAAACAATAACAACTATGTATACTCAATGGAAATCCCATGATCCAGCGCCCTCAGCATAGATCCCAAGATGATCCTACAAGATCAACACGAGGTGGATAACCAACAATATACATATGCACAATAATAACACAATACTGGGTAATCCAACGATCCAGCGCCCTCAGCATAGATCCCAAGATGATCCCGTCGAACCAACACGAGGTGGAAAAACCCGTCCAATGATCCAGCGCCCTCAGCATAGATCCCAAGATGATCCCGTCGGACCAACACGAGGTGGACATCCGATCCAGCGCCCTCAGCATAGATCGCGCGATCCCATCGGATCAACACAACATAAACAACACAATATGCATACACATATGCAAAACAATATGTTCATCATCATGAACAACGCAACATGAACGACAATATGACAAATCAATTAAGACGACCTCATGTTCGACAACATGAATGATAATACGCATGATCAAATCACTAACTCTAACTGAATCGATATAAGATACTTGCTCGAGTCCTTCGGGAGAAATCTCGATGTCCAATCATCACCGACAATTATCCTCAATGCTCGGCGATCCAAACGAACAATGAACTATAGATACTCATATCCTCGTCTTTACCATAATGTAACCTTGATACTCGAACATACCAATAACTGAGATAATCATATACATTATGATTTATCTCCCAGAATCGAAAGAACGATATGCGATCCGAATACCCAGAGTTCACAATAATAATCATCGCTATATGCATTATAAACGAAATGAAACTGAAACCATTCATTAAATATTATAACTGAGTAAGTAATAACTTGCCTCGATACCGATACCACGAAGCTGCTGCCGAACACATTGCCTTTATCTACGAGCTCCTCAGCCTCGATCAAACGCAATACAATGGACATACTCGAACACGACCGCAATATCCGGTTATAATCACCGATCAATAATCTCAACCTATCGAAGAAACCAAATAACACATATCCGATAACGGTCAACGACTGAGAAAACTAACCAATCGAACTCAACGGTTCAACACAACCTCGAATAAACACAGTCAGAACCAACCAAGTCAAACCATCACGAATTCCTAATCAAAACACAAAAATACTGCACTGTCTGCCTACTTAGTGCACGTTAATCACCTAAAGTAGCGTGCGCTAAGTTGCTCCTGTTAGCGCGCGCTAGGCAGTAAACGTAGCGTGCGCTAATGCTGTGCAGTGGCATGCATTTCAAGCATCGTCCAACACTTCCATCATGACAATGATCAACTCATCTCGAGATTAAGGATTTCATAACAATCATGACATATAATTTAATAGCTCTTCAAGAACACGAATTATCCAAATTCACGTTCATGATCCATAAAATGATAAAATCCGATGTGTTCTAACATCTAAAAATCCTTATTCCTCATGTTCTTCGACATACAATTCATATAACTTCAAGAATCACAGTAGCATCACCATAATCGTTACCATACGAAGTAACCAACGACAAAACATCAAAAATCCGAATTGAAGAAGGGAATTACATCAACATATATCTTGAATTCCATCCAAAACCATACGAAACATATCAATACTCATATATTGATAACAACACTAACTTAGTACGGTAATCCAACTCGTTGTCATGCTCATCAACTTGTTTATATGATAATCATCAACTCAAGAACATCATATACAATCCAAAACGAAATCTCAAAGTGAAGAGTAATTACCTTTTTTGAAGGAAAGGATTGATTTCCAAGAATCACCAATGATTTCAAGAACAAAGCTTCACTCCATGATTTCCATCTTTAATCTTGTTAAAGAGGATCATCCCTCAGTGTTTAGGAACTCCAAATGTTCTCACAAGGTTGTCTCTATCGGGTGAAAGGAAAGAAATGGACGAAATGTTTCATGACACCCGTTTGTCCCTTTATATAGAATGCACCACTAGCGTGCGCTAAACCATTATGTTTAGCGTGCGCTAGCCTTAGCGTGCGCTAACTGACTTTGTTAGCGTGCGCTATCAGCCCGGAGGCTCTTGTCTTGCTTCGTAAACTACCTTACGTACGTAATGCCCATGCATTAACGTCGTAAATCATCATGTCTAGCGTCGCAAGTCCTTACTCTTAGCGTGCGCTATCCGAAGTTGACTTACTACGGTGTTCACCTACCACTCGCCCCCACCTTCCGACAAAGATCTCGGCAAGGATAAGATTCCTTGTTGGTGATACATAGTTAGCGTGCGCTAAGCTAATATTTTAGCGTGCGCTAATACTTCAGGACAACAACCGTTGACTTACGAGCGTGCGCCAAAGCGGCGGGTCCACACGCAGATTCCTTCCGATCTGTCTGCACTAGCGTACGCTAACCTATAAACGTAGCGTGCGCTAATCCTGCACGATAGCGTGCATTATGCATGAATATTAGCGTGCGCTAATAAGGCTATACTTAGCCATTTTCAGCTATCCTTGTCCAACATCTCGACATATCAAATACGAACATACGGCATATCAAATATACATTACTCAACACATTATATCCTCAAATACAATTGTCGACCAAATACGACAATTATACCAATACTGACATCTCAGTCCTTCATTTATTTTATCCCTACTGTACAGATTCCACGCTGTACAATATAACTCGGATAAAATAATATCAAACAACAGTAATAGAAATTTCGGATATTACAGAAAGAACAACTATAGTGGTAACCCAACCTTGAAGACTGGAGATCCCAGAAACTTGGTTCAATGGGAAAACAAAGTTATGAAAGTTCTATTGAAAAGCCCTTATAATAAACACATCCCTATAGAGCAGAATAAGTGTTGAGTTATGTGATTGTGGTGAGGTTAAGTCTCTGGACTTTTAGTGGTCCCTTGTCCTTGGAAAGGATAAGTATTGTTGGGTATTTTATAAAAGGAGCCACCTATCTAAGTGTGAGGACGGGACGCTTCGAATAAACACTTAAGAAACCAAGATGTTGTCCATGGCCAAAACGGACACAATTATGAGAACAGAAGGTGTTGAGACATTGTTGTGTAAGTGTCGTTGACTTGGTATACACCAAGGAGGATTAGTTCAAGACAGTGTCCACTAAGCCGCCGGTATATCCGACAATATTTTACTAAGGAAGATTCTAAGCCACAAACTACCTTTCTCCATGCAGTAGTGTTTTACGGAAACTGGTTATGTAAGTCGGCATTCATGCATGCATTTATTTCCACTCATGTGGGGGATTGTTGGAAATTGGTTTTAGAAAAAATGAGTTTTAACTCAATTTAAATTAATTTAATAATGATAAAATATTTAATTATTGGGAATTAAATAATAAATTGTGAATCTACGTTTCGAGAAGATAAACGTAGGATTTTATTTTCTCAAAACCGATTTCCGGTGAGTGAGAAAAGTTGGCCATTTATTTAAAAAAGTGAAGAGTTAACCAGATTGAAAACTCATCTGATATTTGGGGTTGAAAACCCATCTGATATTTGAGGTTGAAAAACTTATTTGATATTTGGGGCTGAAAACCTACCTGATCTGATATTTGGGGTGAAACCTATCTGATCTGATATTTGGGCTGAAAACCTATCTGATCTGACTGATCTGATATTTGGGCTGAAAACCTATCTGATGTGATATTTGGGGCTGAAAACCTACTTGATCTGATATTTGGGCTGAAAACCTATTTGATCTGATATTTGGGGCTGAAAACCCATCTGATATGATATTTGGGCTGAAAGCCTATTTGATCTGATATTTGGGTGCTGAAAACTTAGCTGATATTTGGTCTCGACTAAAATGAAGCAGGTTGGGAACTTAGCTTGTGGAATATGACTCTCCACACTCCATAATGTAACGTCCAAATTAAATGAGACTATTTATGGAGGTAACTCTTGAGCCGAAGGATTAAAGAGAACTAATGCACTTTAATTTGTAGTAACTCTCCACCTGATGGAGTGGAATTGAACCATATAAAAGAGGGTCTTATGCATTTCATTTCAGAACACACAACAGAACGAATACAACATACCACATATTGCAGCATATTTCTTTCTTGTTTTTCGTGCCCAGTTTCCAGCACTTAACGTTCGCCGGATTTCTGAGTTTTGGAGAGCACCTAACTCAGAAACGTGTAGAAGTTGTATCTTGGGGACATATTGACTGAGCCGTCTGCTCTTATACGAGGGCAAAATTGTCTTACGGAAAGAGTTGTACTCGCCTCTGCTAAAATTGTAATTTTTAATCGAGCTTTTAATTTATTAAGATTGTATTAGGTTGTCTTTCTTTGTAAATTTTATTGTATTACATTGTTGAAAATTAACATAACCAACAACTATGATATCAAAAACCTTAAAAGATAGTAATAAGATGGATCATCTCTGCTAAAATTGCTTAATTTCTATCACCTGATGGTTAAGATAATTATAAGCACGAGACGGTTTGAGCCGGGCGGAATTCTTTTGATCAGTTTCGGACTTCCAAAAAATCGAACTCGTTCTTTTTTTTTTTTCCAAAATGTTCTTCGTAATGTTTAGAAAATAATATAAAATTAAATTAAATTTGTGTTTTAACGTGTTTCGAAATTACTAGTCATTTTATTTTCAGCGGAAAAAGATCGAAATTTTTGGAGTCGAACAACGTTTTTTTTTTTTTTTTTCTCATCATGGAAAAGGAGAATTGTCCCCATTGGAATCAAACATCGCTTGATTTTCAACCTTCTCTATAGGATGCATAAATAAAACTGAAACAGATTTACAGAAAAATCTAAAGCGGGAAACCCATATCAATTCTCCTCAATACTAAAATGCACTTTCTATAAATCACAACATAGAAAAACATAAAGACTACCAGTTCTAATTGCAGTATAACAGTAACAACCAAGTAGAGATGTTAAACGGACTCGGGCCCGGAGGGCTGACCCATTTAACCCGCCAAAAAATCGGGTTAGGACCGATATTTCCTAACCCGTTTAAATCCGGGCTTTTTTGGGCCCGAACCGTTTAGTCCGAAACTCATTAGGGCTAGCCCGAAACCCGCTATATATATATATATACACATAAAAGTGTATTTTCTGTTATATTTATTATAGAATAGTTGTTACTATATATATACAATATATTGTTACTGTTTTTTTTTTTGTTTATGACTTATAAAAAAATAAAAAATATTATTTTTTAAATATTTAGCCCGTTTAGCCAGTTTAGCCCGAAGCCCGCTAAGGTTAGGATTAGGGCCGATATTTCCTAGCCCGTTTAAATCCGGGTTTTTTTGGCCCGGACCGTTTAGCCCGAAGCCCGCTAGGGCTAGCCCGGAACCGCTAGGGCTAGCCCGTTTAACATCTCTACAACCACATATGGCATAAAGAATAACCCTAAAAAAGCTACCACAATACACTACAAATTCCTCGACCTCGAGTTCTCGGCCCTCAAACCCCCTAACGAGCCACATCTCCGTTCTCTTATGAGCTCCGAATTCCATATCAACTGTTCTTTCCTCCACGCCAATCAACGGAAACCCCAAAACCGGGCATTAGCATTCTACAACCACAAGTAATTAAGTGATTAACCAACTTCTAGGCCCGGCCCTTCACATTTCTTGATCCATCTGCAATGTATCGATTATTTTCCTCTGCAAAGACTCTAACAAAAACAACAGTATTGTTTTCTACAACCAGAAGTAACCAAGTAATTAACCGCTCAACCTCTCGGCCCGGCCCGTGAAGTTTTTTCTGAATCCAATTTGGCTTTCTTATGAGCTCCAAATGCTCTGTCAATGGTATCCATAATTTTACTCCGCGTCTCGAAAATCATACCCATCCTCTTCCTCTCCATATCCACCCGATACCTCTGTGTCTCCCTCGACATCTCCATCTTTTTATTCTCTATTCCAATAAATTTCTCGGCGAAAATCCTAACTTCTGATGCTAACTCCATTCCTCCATCACATTCTTGATCATTTTCATCCTCACCGTGATCGTTTCCATCGCCACCGTCATCATTACTGTCATCCCCATCATATTGCTTTTGTTTACCATTTATTGGATTCTTCGGAACTCTCGCAAATCTAGTTTTACTACTCCTAAATCCTCTCTCCATTGCGGCCCTCTCTGCATTCGTAATCCCAATATTATTAAGATTCTTATTCTTCGGCTTCTTCACTGTAACAGCTTCAAAATCATGGCCAGTATTAAGTTTCTCGTCACTGTCATCAGAATCGCCGCCATCTCCGCAGCTATAATCGTTGTTATTATAATAACAATCACCTGAACTAGAATACAAACCACCATAACCATGAGTATTAGTATTACCATTATCGGGAAAGGATTTTACTGCGGCGATTGGGCGGGCATTGAGAGGCATTGGACCGCGCTCCATCTGATCCATGAGCTCGAAATACTGCCATGAATTAATAGGATAAGGCTTTTGCAGCTCCGAACGGTACCGTCTTCGGAGCTTCTCGATTTTGTGGCGGCACTGGGTGGAGGTTCTTGACGGCTCGTCGAGGCCGCAGCGGGCGGCAACGGTGACCGAGACCTCCTCCCACTGAAAAGCTTTGAGCTGACCTTTTTTGAGAGAGTACCATTTCTCTTGGTAGGCTTTGATTAAAGCTAGGGTTTCTTGGTGTGTCCAGGGGAAGGGTGGGGATTTTTTAGGAGGGGGTGTTGGTCTGGATTCCGGCGAATGGAGGATAAGGGGTTCGTATTTGGGTGAGAGGTAAGGCGACGGAGAGAGGGGTTGAGCTGGAGGGGATAGGAGGAGCGTCGATGGCGGCGTGGAGGAGGAGGGGGGAAAAGAAGAATACATGATTATTTCAAGTGGAGAGGTGAGAGACGGGTGGGCAAATTTTTAAAGGCAAGCCTAGTGGGAGCGGTGGCGGTGGCGGTGGCGGTGGCGGTGGCGGTGGCGGTGGGCTTTAAGTTGGTGGTCGGTTATGGTGTTGGCGCAGAGCCGCAGACGTAGTGGTGATCAGCTGTGGGGCGGATGTATGGACGATGCGGGGTAACCACATTGCCTCCGGTTCCATTTTCGTCCATTAGCTGCAGTTTTCAATTTTCATTCCCCGTCCCTACCACTAATAAAGTCGCATAGACTAGGCGGTCTTTGTTAATACTACATCTCTTTTATTACAACTAGATGTTCTCCGGTGCGATGCACCGCATGAGATATTCCCTTATTAGAAAATAATTTCTCGATCTCTAAATTTATTTTTGATAATCTTCTATATGAATATCATATTAGTGTAATATTAATAAAAGACTTATTGAGTGTATTATGGGGTGTAATATAATTTAAGAAAGAGTACTACGTTAGCGAAGTGTTAAGTCAATTAGTGTCAATTACATGAACAAATTTCCTGGACATACCGAAAAAAAGTAGGAACAAATTTTAGAGACGAAAGTAATATGTGATTAAGTCTTAATATATGTGTATGTGTGCAGTGTATGTTTTATTATTTTTAGTTATTATAATTAAATAAATATTATAATTTATTTTTTATGTAAGCAATAAATGAGTTAATATACTTTTATTTTGCATCAATTAATTTTACTGAAAATAAATATTCATAGTTTTTATAATATAATTTTTTGTGCAATCGGTCATTATTGTAAATCCATCAAATTTATTATATTAATATGGATGTCTAGTTGAAAATTATGAAATAAAAATTAATTTGATATATTTTTCATTAAAAATAAATTTGATTTAAAAAATTATAAATATTTAAAATTTTAAGCTAACAAAACAAAGGAAGAATTTTTTTATTGGTAGATGAGTGTAAGTTGTGGAATAAAACTCCCACAATACATATCTAGAATTTTTTTTAAGAAATTTAAGGATACATCTCTATATATAAACTATATTTTAAAATAAAAAACCAAAAAACTTAGAGAGTGACATGTGTCACGACTCTCTTTTAATAGAAGTATAGATTGCAAAATTTTAACGGAGAAAGCTCAAGAAATATAACTTGAATCTTATTTTGCATATTAACACATTCTTTAAGTATATAATTTTTTATATATTAAAGTAAATATGGCTTTACCATTGTGCCCTTCATATCCCTGCACTGCCAATTTCCCGCTGGTCACTTCTCTCCATCCCATCCTAAATGTCCAATCGACGCCCACGTGAAGATGAAGCATACCGCATGACATTTTAAAACCACAACCCCCAAATTATACACACAAAGGAACCCTTCTCGTTGTAGGATCTCCATTTTCAAGTTGCGATTTCATTCCTGAGGTTGGATTCATCAAGTTTCGCGCGAAACGATAACACTATTTTGTCATTTGAGTGCAATAAAAAATCTCCACAGACCACGAAAAAGGTAATATGGAAGGCAACATTCTTGTGTTAATTCATGTTTATGGTGTTTATTATTTGAGTTTTTGTTTACTCGTTGAACAATTCGAAATTTTATCAGTTGTTGTATTTAGTGTTAGCCGTTCTTATATTGCATATTATTTTTATGCACAGAAAAGTGAAAAGGCATTTAATTTAAGAAATTATTCATGCCCGCGGGTTGTGTTCAGTTTTATTTCATAATAGTAGATTGATGTGTGTCCATTCTTAGTACTGTGTTATTAGTGGAATTAAAAATATATTGTAGATTACATTGGAAAGCATCATTATTTGAACAAGTAACAGTAGTATGAACTTGTTATTATTGGAATTCATCATTATTTGAACAAGTAGTTGATGACTATTGTTGCATAGTACTAGGTTGTGTTGTATCCATCATTAAGTATTTGAAACTGTAAAGGGTATAGAAGACAATGTGTAATTTTATATCATTATCTGAACAAGTAATTAACAATATTGGCAATATGTAATATCGTGGAACTCATCATTATTTGAACAAGTAGTTGACGATTTTTGTTGCATAGTACTAGGTTGTGCTGTATTCATCATTAAGTATTTGAAACTGTAAAGGGTACAGAAGATAATTTTTAATTTTATATCATTATCTGAACAAGTAATAAACAATATTAGCACTATGTAATTTCATGGAGCTCATCGTTATTTGCACAAGTAATTGAAGAGTTGTGTTCCATAGTTTTTATGTCTCCATTATTAAGTATTGCACAAGAGCAACTGTACGCCAAACTCTCTAAGTGTGAATTCTGGCTAAAAGAAGTAATGTTCCTCGGTCATGTGGTATCAGCAGAAGGAGTCCGAGTAGATCCGCAGAAAATCGAAACAATTATGGATTGGAAACCTCCAAAGAACGTGAAAGAAGTCTGAAGTTTCTTAGGACTTGCTGGGTATTATCGTCGGTTCGTGGAAGGGTTTTCCAAAATCTCCCGCCCACTTACTCGACTCCTGCAGAAAACTCAAAAGTTCGAGTGGAACGAGTCGTGTTAGACTAGTTTTGACGAATTAAAGAATAGATTGACGACGACACCGATTCTATCACTTCCACAGGGGACTGGAGGATTCATAGTTTACAGTGATGCTTCGAACCAAGGACTCGGATGCGTATTAATGCAGAATGACAAGGTGATCGCTTATGCTTAACGGCAGCTGAAATCTTATGAAGTGAATTACCCAACACATGATTTGGAGCTAGCAGCAGTAGTTTTTGCTTTGAAGATCTGGAGGCATTATCTCAGACGGACTCACCGCGGATCTTTACGGATCACAAGAGTCTCAAATACATCTTCAGTCAGAAGGAATTGAACATGCGGCAAAGAAGATGGTTAGAGCTGATTATGGACTATGACTTGGAGATTTTGTATCATCCACGCAAAGCGAATGTAGTAGCCGATGCACTCAGCCGCAAGCCTGTTTCTATTCAGATGCTAGAGACGCTGACCTCTCAACTTAGCCTTCAACGAGAGATGATTCGAGAAGGAATTGAAGTGTGGTTACAAAGAGTCCAAGGACAACTGTGCATAATGGAATTAACTTCATCATTAACCGAAGAAATCAAATCTAGACAGGCGGATGATCCTCTGATGATTCGGTTACGTGATGAAGTAATCAAGGGAAAGGCCCCCGGATTCCTAATTCATGATGATGGAATTTTGAGATTCCAGAACCGACTCTGCGTTCCTGATATCGATGTTCTGAAATAGACGATTATGAAAGAAGCTCACAGTTCGCCCTATTCTATCCACCCGGGCACCAGTAAAATGTATAAGGACTTGAAGCAAAATTTCTGGTGGGGCAACATGAAGAAAGATGTAGCGGACTATGTTTCGAAATGCTTGACTTGTCAGTAGGTTAAGATCGAGCATCAACGGCCTGCCGGAATGTTGAAGCCACTCCCGATTCCTGAATGGAAGTGGGAGGACATATCGATGGACTTTATCACTAGTATGCCAAGGACCAAGACGGGAATGAACATGATATGGGTGATAGTTGATCGTTTAACCAAATCAGCTCATTTCCTAGGCATTAAGGACATATGGGGACCAGAGAAATTGGTGCGAGTATTTATTTCGGAGATAGTTCGATTGCATGGTACGCCGAAAACCATTGTTTCTGATCGAGACGGACGTTTTGTATCTCACTTTTGGAAAGCAGTTCATAAGGCCTTAGGGACCGAAAATCTTGTATCAACATTCTTTGCATGTAGAAGACTTCTACATGTCTCTGCTAGGTGGCGGTTCTTCTTCTCCGCTACTCCATTTTGCTGTGGAGCTTTTGCACAAGTCAGTTGCCTTCAGATATTGCACTCCTTGAGGTAGTTGTTGAATTCATTTGAAGTGTATTCTCCTCCATTATCAGTACAGAGGCACTTGATCTTCCTTCCAAACTCACGTTCTACCGTATCTTTGAATTGAATTTTTCAAAAGCCTCATCTTTATGCTTCAAGAAATATACCCATACATACCTTGAGAAATCATCAATAAAGGTTATCAGATATTGATAACCGCTTGTTGACTTTTGTTTGATCTTCCCAAACACATCTGAGTGGACCAATTCCAACAGCTCCCTTGCTCTGAACTTTGACTCTTTGTAAGGCAGTTGATGTGCCTTACCATATTGACATCCAGCACACACAGTGTCATGTTGGATCTCGAGTTGAGGAAGGCCCCTCAGCATGGACTTCTTCATCATAATTTTTAGTTTGCCGTAATTGACATGTCCAAGTCGTGCATGCCATAGGTCTCCAGTGTCACTTCTCATAGCCTTCTCAACGTAGGCTTCTTCAGCTGACATGTCATATATAGCCTTCATTTTTGGTCCTTCCACGAACGGTGTACCTATGACTTTCAATTCACGATACACTTTCACATCGTTCGGGCCAAACAACACATAATTACCTGAAGAAGTTAATTTTTGTACTGACAACAGGTTCTTCTTCATCCCTGGGACATGATAGATATTATCGAGTTGTACTTCTTCATGTCCGTACCTTTGTGGCAGTTGTGTCTTGCCAACATGGGCTATTTGTAATTGTGTGTTATCAGCTGTCACAATAACTCGATCTCCATTGTACTTGGTCATACTTACAAGTTTCAACTCATCTCCGGTCATATGATTGGAACAACCAGAGTCAACGATCCAATCATTCTTGTAATCGACTAACTGCTCACATACCGCAGTAAGTGCGAATTCCTCTCTTGGGCCTTTCCCTCGTGTATCAGCAGTATCTACCTCCTCGTCATAGAAGGAAGTCTCCAAATCCCAATCTTCTTCTCCTGGAGCCTCGTCCTTAGATGTTGTTGCTGCATTTCCTTCAACTCTCTTGGACCAGCAATCTTTTGCATAATGTCCTTTCTTGCCGCAAATGAAACATTCGCCACTTTGACGATCCTTTTGTTGCCACCGGTTCTGACCATTTCGATTATGTTGAGCTCCTCGAGCTTCCCATGACTGGAAACCTCTATCTTGGTTTCCTCGAACATCTCTTTCTTGACTATTGAATCTCCCGAAACCACGTCCTCGTCCTCGACCACGACCGCGTCCTCGTCCGCGTCCTTGATTGTCTCTTCTATTAGTGAAAAGGGTTGTCTCTTCACCATTGGTTGGTCGACTAGACATGGGTTTGTCTAGATCCTCTTCATTAATTAGCAAATTCTCCAGATCTGCTAAAGTTGGCTCGGTGGCCCAGCCCCGAGTAGCCGTGATAATACTCTTATACTCCGGCTTCAATCCGTGGATGAGAATTCTTTTCATCCTGGTTTGTGTAATGCCTTTTTCAGGATCTACTTTAGAAATCTCATCACAAAGAGATTTCACTTTTGAGAAATATTGACTCACAGACATATTTCTATGGGAGATCGACAAAAGCTCATTTTCAAGCCTTTGTAATTTTGCATCATTTTTCTTCGCGAAAATAGCCGCCAATGTATCCCAAGCTTCCTTCGGTGTTCGGACATCTTTGACCCGCTGGAGAAATTCATCTTCTACAGCTACAGTCAAGGCATACATAGCTTTGCCTGCCTTAACCTTCCATTTCTTTAAAGCATCATGGTCGGCAGCTGGCCTTTGATGTGCAGCATCTGGTCCTACCGGTGTTGAGGTTGAGATGTCGGAGGTTGTGTGTGTGCTTTTGGCCTCCCTTGGTGGTGTTGTCTCAGCTCCGTTCACGATATCCCATAAGTCCTGCCCGAGCAGGTAAAACTTCATACGGGTACTCCATGACCCATAATTGTTGTTATTGAGCTTCTCAATAGAGGTAGTAAAATCAGCCATGATTTTAACAAAGCTTCTGGGGCTGAAAGTACAATTTTTGAAACTTTTGGGGTCAGAATAAAAAATTTCAAAAGTTTAGGGACTGAATTAAAATCTTCCAAAAAGTTCAGGGACCAGTATATAATTTTGGGAAAATTTATTTGCAGGAAGTATTGTTCATTGTTAGACGGCAGCTCGTACGGCTTCGTCTGACGTCGGTTTTGTATTCTGAAAATACCACCGAACTCGTCTCGACGCGAGGAATCTAACGGTATCCTCTAAATTGAGTTTCGACCACCTTTGTAAAACTCGAAATTTTCAGCTCCTCTACCACTTTCAGCTAGCACTCCAAAACCTTTCTCCGATACCACTGGTTGAGATATCAAATGATCATTATAGTGAATTACCGATGATTTGAGAGAAAAATATTATTCTATTTTCACTCAAGAATAGAATTACAAAGTCACAAAATAAAAACTCTCAACCTCACTCAATTATTTTATATCACTCATCCCGACTACCAATTAAGAGAACTATTTCTCTTCTTATTTTTGCTCTCTGCTACTTGATCAACTCTACTTAGTTTAGACCTGGCAAACGGGCGGGCTCGGCCCAAATGGGAGGCAAAAATGGGCCAAATCTGGTGGGCCAAAGGCCGGTTTTGGGCCAAAATATTAGGCACATGGCCCGCCAAGCCAGCTTGCCGAGCCTCGACTCTTTTTTTTTTTGAATTATTATTTACGAATAAATATAGAAATATTTTTCGATCCGTAATTATTATATTATTCACTATACTATCACAATCAATTAAATAAATGTACAATTATTTTTATTTGATAATTATATTATTTACTACACTACCACAATCAAAAGACAAATATATAAATATTTTTATTTGATCATCATTTCATTTATCACTACTAATTTCTTATAAAAATCATAAAATAATATTATTATTGATATGAGATCTTACAAAGTAATCACAAAGTCCCATAAAAATAAAAGCTACATCAATAATTAACATATAGATGTAATATAATCTAACAAATAAGGAAAAATTTTAAATATTATAATTACATATAAAATAAATATATAAGAAAAAAAAAATCTGGGACGGGCGGGCATGTCGGGCCTCAGCAGACCAAATCTGGGCCGCCAAAAGCCCGATTTTTTTAGCCAAAATATGAAGTCAATCTCGCCCAAGCAGTGGTGGCCCGACTGGCGCAGGCCTATTTTGCCAGGTCTAACTTAGTTGATAATTTGAATGCCTTCTACTTCATGGTATTTATAGGCATTTCATTCAACCACCTTGCATACAAAATTCTTCGTGACATTAAAAGTCTTGCCAACCTTTGCCAACCCATCTTGACATTTATCATGTGGACATACCAACTTTGAATATTCTTGCCACCTCTTTTTGACCCATATGTGTAAACATGAAAATGGATTGTGTGGAGGTGAATATATGTAGGCAATGATAATTCAACATTCATTTCGTGTAGTGTATGAGTTTGGACTTTTGGTACACGAAATACGAAAATACACCACACGAAAGTACACTACACGAACGACTGTCAGGTCTAGTTCGTATCACATTTACATACAGGGTCAGTCCCGACCCGTGGGATGCCTATAGATATATTATAAATTTGGACTGCCCCGGTCCGCCGCTAAGGCCGCTAAATCAGAGGTCAAAAATGTGTTTTTAGCAATGTGGACGAGTCCTGATTGTGTAGTGCAGTTTATATGCAATGCAGGCTCTGATAACAGTCGGATGTAACATCAAATGTATCGACGTGATGAGACTTTCATTTACTAGTGAGAATTGATGTCTGAAAATCAATCCAAACAAACAATAAAAAGAAGCATTTTCAGCTTCTAAAGATATAGCCATTGTTTTCCTTAGGGTGGTGGCAGTGGACGGCGGCATCACCAACGGTATGGCCATACCGCCGGTGAACACCGCCGCCACCTCGGCGGTATGGCCAGCGGTTTGGTTTCGGAGGCATTTGATGCTTCGGAGGTATTAGAGCGTGGTGACCGTTGGGGTATGGAAAAAAACAAAAAAAAATACACGTTGGAGCGTGGGAAGCCATGAAAATTACCTGGATCAAGAAAAGCAATATTTATTTTTTAAATATTTGTCATTGTCCATCCTAGTTCGAATTCATTAATCAAAATATTTGTTTTTTACATTTTTTTTAATGCTTGTTTTTTTTTTTTTTTAGAAAAGCAATGCTTGTTTTTATTAAATTGTTTAATATAATTTATGAAAAAAAAAAGTTGGGAGGTATGAAAAAGGCATGGTTGCCACTAAAAAGGAGTTGGGAGGTATGAAAAAAGTATGGATGAGGTGGAATGATATTATTGGTTGATTTGGGAGGTATGGATGATTTCGGAAGTATGACTGTCACCATCCTTAGACCACAATTATCAGCGCCCACTTTTAGAGTGGTCGGCCTGACACGTCAAATGAATAAAAAAACAATTCAATATCACATATTTCTTCCAACCGACCTAGGTCTCTGTGGAACCAATATGAGGCCAGGCGGTCTCTTCATTTTCAGCTTAAACGGATGCCTATGTGGCAATATTTGATTGGTTGTGGTATTTCCTTAATTTAAAGTGATATTTTGATACGAAATCAAACCAAACCAAACCTACACAGTATATCCCGTTCAGAGCAGGGTTTGGGGAAGGTAAGATGTACGCAGACTATGTCCCTACTTTTTACGGTAGGGAGACTGTTTCCGTTCAGACCCCTAACTTAATGCACAACAAAATATTGAGTGATATATGCAAAGAATCATATGATTCGAAAAAGCTCAAAACCATACATGGGCACATGGCTTAATTCACATGAGACTTACCTAAGGGGACTAGGTATTACACTCTCGATGAACGTTGCTCTAACAGAACAGAGGTTGACTCTCCGCAAAGCTTCCTGTCAAAAATAAACCACACGCAAAAAAAAATGCACTGCTCTAGGTCAAAGCTAATCGAGACAGCCCAACCTTGAGGCTTTCTACTACTACACCGCTCCCGAAAAATCCGCAACTCTGATCTGGCGCCTCCAAGAGCACCTATCAACAGTTATGGTCTCGGATAAGTTTAAGGCCTTCAAATCTAAACTCAGCTGACCCTCTCACGTCCTCCTCGGCCTGCCTCTCGACCTCCCCCCTACAACCAACAAACTCTCGACCCTCATCACCGGAGCAGAGGCCTGCCTCCTGCGGACGTGGCCAAACCATCTCAATCTCCCTTCCCTAGCTTTCGCTGAAATGGGCGCCACTTCTAGCGCGTTCCTGAAAACCCCGTTCGGGATTTTATCCAACATTGTGCGACCACACGACCAACGTAACATTCTCATTTCAGCAGCTTCCAACTTGCTCTCCAGCAACTTCTTCATCGCTCAACATTCGGAGCCATACAACATTGTGGTACCTAATTTAGGCTCTATTCTTTTGGACTGAATGAATGTGAACTGAACTGAACTGAATGGACCTGAACTGAACTAAAATATATATTAAGTGTAAATAATAATAATAATAATAATATAATAATAAATGTAAAAAATAATAAATATAATAAAATAATAAAAAATAATAGAAAATAATAATAAAAATAATATAATAATAATAATATAATTAATTACAATTATAATAACAAAAATAATAATACTAATAAATATGCCCAAAATATCCCGAATGTCACAAAAGTATCAAATATCATAAATAATAATAATATAATAGTAATAAACAACAACAATAAATATTATTATTAATAATAGTAAATATTATTAGTAATAATAATAGTAATCAACAACAACAACAATAATAATAATACTACTAATAATAATAATAATCAAGATTAATAATAATAATAATTAATATAATAATAATAACTGAACTGAACTGAATGGACCTCAACTGAATTGAACTGAACTGAACTGAACTGACCTGAACTGGAATGGAAAATTGAAAAATAAGTCCAAAAGAACACGGCCTTAAAAGGATACCTAGTTTCTAGGGGTGTGCATCGGGTGAAACCGATCCGATCCGATCCGAATTTCAGATTAATCCGAAAATTCAGACAAGGTTTTGGACAACCCGAAATCCGAACCGAAATTTCGGATCGGATTCGGATCAGTCCGAAATCGGATCGGACTTTTCGGTTCCAATCCGAAATATCCGAATTTTTTTTTTGTTACAAAAGATCAACATAGTCAGAATCTAATACCAGAATATAGTCAGACCCAGAATTATAGTCAGACTCGGAATTTTTTATTTCGGATTTTTTTTTCCGGCTCCAACACCAGAACAGAATATAGTAGGACTCAGAATTAACCTCCAAAAAACACAATATCAGAATAAACTCAGATCTGTTGAGGAGGAGCGGCTAACAGGAAAGCTCGGATCTGGGGCGTATGCTAACGAACAGCGATGATGGCGGCTGAGGAAGATCGTTCGGGTTTTGTGGTCGTAGTGAGAAGTGGGAACTGGGAATAAATTTTGGGTCGGGATGTGATGGAATGGGTGGTGGGAAATGGGATTACTGATTAGGTTTGGGTTTGGAGAGTGGAGGCGACGGGATGGGTGGTGCCTGGTGGGAAATGGGATACTGATTAGGGTTTCTAGGATATTTACCTATTTAACAATGAGAAATGGGATGAGATACTGACCGGTGGGTGGGAAATGGATACAGTAATGTGGTATATAATATTTTATATAGTTATAGTATATTAATAAACGTCCAGCAGTCAAGGACTCAAGATATTAATAAATAATAATAGTAATATAGTATATAATATTTTTTTATTTTTTAACTTCGGATCGAACCGAATTAATCCGAAAACCCACAGATTTAATCCGATCCGATCCGAAATTTTCGGATCTGCAAAATACAGATCCGAAATCCGATCCGAAGATACCGGATCGGGTTGGTTTGGATCGGATTATCGGATTTTCGGATTGAATTTGTGGGTTCGGTTTATATGCACACCCCTACGTAGTTTCACGTGATATTTTGATATTGTTTTTTATTCTTTATTACTTGATTTTACTTTTTGGATTTTTTACAATTTTGTGTTGTAATTGTAAAATTTTAGGATTATTATTTATAAATTAGGATAATATTTTGCTTAAAGGATATAATGAAATAAATATATTTAATGTTGCGGTTGGGTGGTCATGGATAAATGATTCAAAATTGATGTGGTTGGGTTGAAAGAATATTGATGATGTGGAGGAGGGAGAAATTAATTTAATATTTAGGAGGCTTGGTGGTTGGAGTAGTTGCTGTTATTCATGGTCTTAAAATCGCCTCTATTTTCTAGACCCGACAATTTACCACACGACACGAAAACGACACGAAAAATTAGTGTTTGGGTTTGCATTTTGAGTATACAACACGAAAATACACGAACACGAAAGTACACGATCGAGATTTAGTGTTGGTTTTGTGTTTACCCTTTGGGTACACGACACGACACGACACGAGGTACACGAAATGAATAAATAAATAAATATATATAATATTTTATATTTAATTTAATAAAATTATATATTTTATAAATTCTGTTATACTAAATTTTAAAATTTGAAAATATAATGTGAGCTTTCATAAATTTTCGTGTAAACATTTGTGTTTTCGTTTCATTTCGTCTACTAAAACCTATAAAAATAATATTAAAATTATTATTTTTTATAATATTTTAATATTTATTTTATATTATGTGTCTGACACGAAAACACGACACGAAACGACACGAATTTGCGCGGTACACGACACGACACGAATTTATTTCGTGTCGTGTATGGGTTTGGACTTTTGGTACACGAAATATAAAAATACACGACACGAAAATACACGACACGAACATATTGCCGGGTCTACTATTTTCTATCGGGGAGTCCGCCATTTTCTTTAGGAAAATTTTGCAAGATGTAGTAGTTTTTCTATATTTATCTGTAACTTTATAAGAATTTGTCCGTCAACCCTACTGTGGGTTGAAAAATTGTATTATACATATAACATTATTGTAAAAATTGATAAAGTCAGATGAGTAAATTGGTAAGAACTCGGATGAGTATTCCGGAGAATACTCAGAAATCATGCTCAACCGAGCCGAGTTAAGACTACTCGGGTCATAAATCAATTTTGACCAAACTGGGATCAAATCAATCAAATTTGACTAATCTGGAGAGTACTCGAATTTCGTTGTTTTTTCATTAAAAATTACTTATTTTTATTCAACCAAATTAAGTAATCTAAGTTCTTTTTATCAATATGACTACGTATCTTTACCTTAATAAAAAACTACGATGAAAGATATATTCTGCTAAAATTATTTGGATAACCTTACAACTGGATACACACCCAAATATAGAGATAACTAATAAATTTAAATATGCTCAAAATTATTTAATATTTTTATAAATTCTTACTTTAAATCATTAGGTTTTATAATGCTTATATAAATAAATAAAAGTTAATTCTTTTTTATTATATATAAGAAATTAAAAATATTTTTTTTCCCATCAACGTTAGTTCTCCGAGGACTCATTCCGAATACTCCCTGATTATCCGAGTCCTCATTTTTTTAAAAACTGAACCGAGTAGGATCGAGTACCGATTACCGATTTTTTACAAAACCGGACATCCTGGCTCCCGATTTTTAAATGTGATTAAAATTGCACAAACAACCTTGGGGAGAGGATCATCTATTATTATCATCTGTTATGCAACTCTGTTTTAGGAAATGACCCCTCTTCAAGCTCTTCCCCGGCATTTGCGTACTCGCAAGCCGCCGGTTGTACCAATGGGCAGCCGGGAAGCCGCGTTTGAAGATGAGTGGACCGGAACATCAGCTATGACCCGTTTTCCAGCTAAGTAAAAAATCACGTCTTCTACTACAATAGAAGACCAATAAATGGAATAGAATTTAAATTTTGGTGTATAGTACTGTGATTCTCTTTTAATGCTTTAAACTATCAAAAACCGGAAAAGCGTGTATTGTCACCAGATCCTTCGAATGAACTCTTCCACAGCATATCTAGCTCAGTCCTCCAAGAAAATGGGGCAGGGCCTATACCTGGCAATTACTTAAAAAAAACATCAGAATGGAAAATGTCAATCCTAAACACACACACACACACACACAGAGAGATAGAGAGAGAGAGAGAGAGAGAGAGAGAGAGAGAGAGAGAGAGAGAGAGAGAGAGAGAGAGAGATCACCTCTAAGTGTCGGAAAAAGAATCTCGGATGATGTTGAAGAGTATGTTTAAGTTAAAAATCAATCTTTTGAATATGTTAAGAAATGAATCTCTTCTCTGTAATAAGTGAACTGTCCGGGGGGAACAGAACGGCTTAATGCCAACAACTTCTACTCCCCTGTCATTGAAAGAGACATAGAATCAATTTAACATGTCAACGACGTAGCCGGTCCCAGAAATTGGGGTGCGCCGGAGAGAATTTTTCTAAAGAAATATACAGGTCAATTTATACTTATATTGTTTCTTTTTATTTTTTTAACACGTTTGGAGGGAGTGGACTATAGTCCGAAGGGATTTGAAAATAAAATATCCTGTATGTCGAATATTTCTTTAAACTGCATGGACAAAGATGGGTAGGCCGGGAGCCAGGTTGAGGTTGGCCGGCCCCCACCCCCATTGTATCACATGAACATATATTGAGTAGAGGGGCAGAGCCAGAAAGGAAGTCTGCAGAGGGCTAATACGTGCTAGGACTCTAATTTCGGGGGTAAAGTGGGAGAAATTCTATTAGAATAAAAACAAACATATCATTTTTGTATGAAATTATAAACACAAGATTAGTATAGACCGGAGGTTGCACTGGGCTAGGGCCAGCATAATTAACCCCCCGGATCCATCTATGTGTAGAGCTAATGAAGGAATATTAGAGATAAGTCATAAGAACTAGTAATTGAGTTCACTTTTGAAAAAGTTCAACAGATTAGAAGAACTAGCCTTCAGAGTGTTCTCCTTCAGAGTCTCCAATGACTCGGAAAGTTCGACTTGTTTTGATGCTGTTGCAAGCAGTGCCTAACACGAGAAAATCAGCTCTCTCAGTCACCAGTCAAGGGTAAGTCAGAAAATCTAGCCCTGAGGTTTAGTTTAATTACAAAAAAACAGCTATCTTTCAAAATGCAACCCTCTTAGGAGTTTGCTGGTAGTTGGTACACACAATTTGAGGGTTTATATATAATTTTGAAAAGTAACTACTTTTTGAAATTAAGCTAAATTCCAGGGTAGTTTTTGTAATTATCCCACCAATTGATTTAAAGATCAAAGTAAAAAAAAAATCAGACAATCTGGATTTGGTTGAAAATCGAGTCGGCAAAACTGAACACTGGACTTACTCTTTTAGTCTTCTGCAAATCGTGCTCAATGGATTTTATGCGGCTCATGGATTCAATCAGTATTCCGTCTTTTTCAGGTGGAATTCTCGCAGGTTTTTTCAAAAGTTCAGTTACCAGATTCTCTAAATGCTGCAATTTCTGGCAACATGGGTGGAGCAGCAGCTCAGCAGTATGTGGGCCTGTAATGTGTTGTTCCCCCGGAGAATTCGAAGTTGGAAACTGGGTGGTGCTTTCATAGTTTTCTTCCATCACCTCGGCATTTTCCATTTTGAAGCTCTTTTTGAACATCCCACTGAGCAAAAAACATATGCACGTGAGTAGTCTGAAGAGCACAGACGATATAGTAGAGATTGATCCCTTTGGCAGCCTTGCGTCTGGGATCAGCTTGGTCAAATCTATGGCAAGATTCATATAAGAATGGTATTAGTGAATATCATCACCGAGGATAATAAATTTCACCTTAAACCGACACAACATGATATAACTGAGTTGTAATTGAGACAAGGAAAAGTGATATAGAGAAGCATAGTCTACTTACTTGATAGAGAACGATTATCAACCTCATCACCAGATTTATATGATTCTGGTCTCAATGCTGTTTCCTGAGTTTTTTTAACACGCAATAACATGGAGTATTAGTACTTATAAAGCAAATCAACTTCTTTAGAAACTATGATTATATAGATAGATTGCTTTGCATACAAGTGGAGGAATACAGTATGACAGGTGTGTCTGCATTGAGAACACTATATCTGCATAATAATTTAAGCTCACATCAAATCTTGGGGTTTTTTAGAGGAAAAGTGAAACAAAGCTCTCTTAGATTACTACAACATTGTGTTGTTTCCATAGTACTACTGCGAGAACATGGTCTCGAATAATGATTTGAAGCAGTCTTGTCCCTCAACTAACTAACTTCATCAACATCATATTACCTTCAAGTCTGTTAGCTTGATTCCAAAATCACCACTGCCAGAAATGCTAGCCGGAACAATTTCACTAGTTAGGTCCTGTAATAAAAATTATTCCCCAGATTATTTATGACCTGTAAAAGGTTAACAATATTGGCATCCTGAATTTCTATGCAGCAGTTTACCTCGGGACCAATTTGCTTAATTTCGAAATTATCACTGTCTGAGAAGCGGGGTGTCTTTCTTGGTACTGATTCACCATTGCCTAATGAGTGTACCAGCTGCAAGTATGAGTTGGATAAACCTGATTAAATTCAAAAAGAAAAAAAAGGGAAAATGATGCAGCAACAAACAAAACAATTTTTTATTCTTGTGTATCAACTTGGACGGACGAAACAAACTAGAAAATCACAAACCCGAACCTTAATAAGTTGTGGATCGTTCCATAGTCCCTTGTCGGATCTCAGACATCCACCCTGATTCGGGCATGAGCAGGATCCACCTAGAAAATCTGGCAATTGACTGTGTTGAAAAGAAAAGTTAAATAAATTACACAAACCAAAATAAAACCCAAAACAAAACAAAAAAAAAGGAAAAAAAAATAGCTCGTAAAGCTTGCTCCAGCAGGGAAAGATCCCCACCTAGTGTCTATGACCTCCAATAGTTTACTCTGGAAGTTAGACCCCAAAACCTGTAAGAAAGTAACCTTTAGTAAATCGACACTTCTGTTTCCCAAGTCTATCCAGTTTCAAGTCATTTACATGTATTTTAGATGTGGTCCTTGGATCAAGAAAGCCTTTTGTCCAATTCCATATATACTTGAATCCACTCCCAGCATTAACTATGAACATTTGATGCAATGTCTGAACATGTCGAGTAGAATTGGTCAGTGTAATAAACCAAGAGAAGAATAAATTACACACACACACACACACACACACACACACACACACACACACACACACATATATATATATATATATACATATATGCTATGCACGAAACATAATTTGGCACCTCAGGATAGTTGTTTCCATCTATTCTTTGCATGCGCATCACTAGATCGTGCGCAATCTTTCCAAAACTCATCCAGTTCTGCATTAGATGAATACACACATCAAAATTGAAATGATGCTTTTGGGGAAAAAGGAAGAAGAAAATTACACATAATAAATCACTTAAAAAACATATAATTTAAACTTAATATCTGGTTCACAACAGACCAGGCCCTGTACATCCAGAATTGTGGTTGTCGAGTCAATATGCCGTTTCGCTGCAATAGAACATGCTGGAAACTTCTCTGCAAAAGCTTTTTCAAAACCTTGAATATGATATTTTAAGAACCTATCTACAGTTGTGACTCTCATGAGCTTGCTAGGTTCAACTTTCCCAAGTCTTTCAATGTATACGGGCCGCCCTTCTTTATCTACACCATGGTAACCGTGGGGATAATGTTGCTGTACTTGTTCGAATTCATCATAAAGAAAATCCTGAACATGAATCATTGTCGTAAAGTGGTAAGAATGCGAACGTCGGATAAATATGCATAGCATTTGAAGAGAAATTCTAAGAATTATTCAGTCAAAAGCAAGTTGCAAGGGGTTTGCTGGTGTGGCAGAGGAAAAAAGAACAGGAATATATGTACTACTAGAAATTAAAGAAACTATAAGAATAATTATTCACATTCTCATAAACAAATGGAAGGATGTATCATGGCCACAGGTCATACATGAGTAAAATAACTTGCTCTGATCATTTGTCATAGATATTATAATGATGGCTAAGCGAAGTTCGCAATCATCTCCCTCCAATATGTGAGTTCTTATCTCGACAAGTTTTTAGCATACTTCTTCGAAACCATCCCTTTTCACTAGAGAGAGAGAGAGAGAGAGAGAGAGATTAATTATACTCATCATTCACTAATATCATTTACCTGAATAATAGAGTCGACTCCATTTTCTTTCCTCCACTTCAACATTTCTGCCCACATATGGACCGCTTTGTCAAGGTCAAACTTCCTAGCTTTCAAGAATCTGCATTAACACTCATTTCCTTATGCGGCAATATATAACACACCAAAACATCTTTATTTTTAAGGATTGAATTTATATATGGTTTATATTGTTAATTGATTAGAAGAGGGGGTTAGGATGATAAACGAATAAATCTTCGTCGTCGACTTAGCAAATAGCATTTTCTTCAGTAGTAAAATCAATAATCTCATCTACTTTGAGAAGACAATATATCATGTAGTCATTTCCATTAGTTTGAACAAAACTACGTAATGCATATACCATTTCACTAAGAATGACTTTTTTCTTTTGTAGTTCTCTGTTAAGTAGAGCTCTGCATGCCACTGAAGACAATTGTTTTAGGCAGATTTGTGCATCTCACTTCAAGAGAGGCAAATAAGTTTACTAAACTAATATATATATTGGATGGGGTCAGATATCCCGGGTTGGGTAGAGAATCTTGCTCTTGCTGATGTGAACTCTACATAATATATATATATATATACACACATATATGCGTGTCTATGCGGGGATACCACATGCTTCTAGTTTTCTTTTTTAAAATGGGAGGGTGTGGGAGTTAGACTCTATTCTTTTGATCGAATGAATGAATCGAATCAAATGACTGAATCGAATCGAATGGACTGACTCGACTGAATCGAATCAAATATATATTAAGGGTAAATAATAATAATAATGGTAAATAATAATAATAATAATAGTAATCAACAACAACAACGATAATAGTAATATTATTAGTAATAATAACAATAATAATAATTAAGATTAATAATAATAAGAAGAAGAATCGAGTTGAATCGAATCGAATCGAATGGACTCGAATCAACTAAATCAATCGAATGAACTCGAATCGAATCGAATCAAAATCAAAAATAAGTCCAAAAAAACAGGGCCTTACGCGGGGATATGTCGAGGATACGGATTTTATCGACTTTTTTATAAAAAAATTATAAAAATGGGAATCTATTATATGATACAAAAACTCTAGGTCGTTTTTATCAATCTTAAAAAAATAGGAGTTAAATTAACCATCAGCATTATTTTTAATTTAATTTAATTATATTATATGGTGTGTGTATATATATATATATATATTGTCGTATCCCCGTATCCATATCTATTTTTTCAAAAAAGGCCGTTTCCCATACCCGTACCGGTACCCATGTGCGCACCCGGCACATGGTGCTTCATAGAAACTAATTAGATTAGAGGACAAACAATGAATGACATGTAGAAAAATATTGAGCACAACAACAACAAATCGAAATTTAATTAGGAAAACAATTAGATGTGGATGTTGTACCTCAAAATAGTATGGTAATCATTGTGCCGAGACGGAAGCAAATCTCTTTCAATCAGAGCCTGACGAAACAAACTCACCGCCTTCTCTTCCTGCTCGTCAAAAAACTCCTCCACAAAAATCGAGGCGAATTGGCAATGTACTACACGCCCACTGTGTTTCTTACGTGTGATTCTGGTGGAACCATTCATTGCCTTTCTCCTCAAAGATCTCATCCGACGTCTTCTCCTCTCATCTTCAGAAATGATCTCATGATCAGATCCTTTTCCCCTTTCATCTTCACGAACCAGGAAAAAAAAGAAAAAAAAAAAGAAAAAAACTCCGATGACTCAAATAATCAAACACGTAGCAGGCAGTTTACAATCGAACACGATTCCATGTAAATCTTTCAGTGTTTTAAACTAAAAATACCTGGCATTGTTTCTCCAGCACTTTCACTCTTCAACCGGCCAAGACTCTGCATCAATCAATAATTTGAAACTCATGACATGAGAATAAAAAAGGAAATACAGACTGTTTACCCAGATTTTGTTAATCGAAGAGTACACTAACTCTGGCGCAAGGATTCTGTAAATCCGAAACAAAAACAAAGATTTCGTAAAATCTTCTATATTCGTACGGTCCAGATTTATTTTTCATCGTAACAGCAAAAGTAGAATAATAATAAAACCAAATTCGGTACACCTTTTCACGCTTTCACGAATTTGGCAACTGAGAATCTTAACGGGATCACGAGGCCAATCGAAAGACACCAAAAAAGGCGAAAAGGAAAAGGAACGTCAGGAATCAGAATCATCAGCATACCTTCCACAAACAGCAGCATCCAGATTCCGACGGCGATCATTCAACGGCGATCACTCTTTTCCTCTCTCCTCACGGATGTGTGCGCGCGTGGGTCAGGGTGGCACGTACGAAATCACATACAAATATACAATTCACGTAGAATCGGCGGATTAGTAGCAGAGATTGGCTTCAGATCACTGCCGTATGTTTGTTTCTCTCTCTAGAAACGTAATTCTCGTGGAATTGTTGATTGCAGTACTGTTACATAAATAAATACATGTATTTGTCTAACAATCGGCTACAGACTACAGATAGAGAATCCCAATCGATGAGGTCTAATTCTCGGAGAGAGAGAGAGAGAGAGAGAGAGAGAGAGAGAGAAACCGTGTAGCTTCCACAGATCAGTAGTAATATTGTAGTAACGTACAGTAAGGACTTAAGGAGATGAAGAAAGATCATTGACGGCGTTAGTTTGCGCCGGCGCTTTATTGGTGACTTTTCAGGTGGTGCTTGATTATGATTAAATTTATTAATTATTATTCTATTTTCTTATGAATAATATATTATTTACTAAACATATATCATATCGTACATTAAAACTTTTTTCATATAAATATGGTTTATTTGAATTTTTTTCAGTGTTGTTCAAGTTAGAGCAGTAAAAGGTACTAAAATTTGATCCGAGTTGAGAAGCTGATTTAATCGAACAAAAACGGTCACCGAAATAATTTGAGATAAAACTGGACCCAATGTAATTCGACTCAATTTTGCATTTTATACATTAAAATCGATAATGAACTAAATATATAAATAAATTCAATAAATAATATGCGCGCACACACAGAAACACTAAAAAAATTATTAGAAACCTTAAAGTCCTAAAAAGATTTTAGAGCCTATTGAGTAGATTTATTATATATCATCGAATTTATTTAGTCGATGAGAAATTTCTATAAAGTAGATTTAGATATACTCACTCCATCTCACTTTTAAGTGACATATTTTGACTTTTGACGGTCAACAATTTGTAAGTTTGACTACGAATTAATCTCAAATTACAATTGTAAAATATTTAATAGAATTATAATATAAAACTTTACAATTTAATTTAATAATATAATTTTATAAAATATTTTACCATTATAGTTTGAGATGCAATACCATTCAAAAATTTAGGATGTTGAAAGCAAGACTGACTAAGAGCGAGATCGACATTCATATTCAAATTTAAAAATTATTCACCGCGAAAATCAAAACATCCCGTGTTATTTTAATAAATTAGAAAATATAATTTATTATGTATCTCATGTTTTATTTGTTTTCTTTCCATATTTATCTTAATTCAACGAACGTTTCTAAGGGCTTGTTTATTTTTTACTTAATCAGCTTAATACTTAATCAGCTTAATTAATCAGTTATATTTTGCTGTTTACTTTCTACTTAATGATCTTAATAATGTCTTTTTAATTAAGCAACTTTTGGGGTGTCCTTACCATTAAGACAGAAATATTTCCCCAATATACCAAAATTACCCTCTTTAATAATAAAAGAATTGAGTATATATAGTATAAATTATAATATAATCTTAATTATAATTGAGTTTATATAGTATAAATTTAAAATATATATTAATATTATACATTTAAAATTCATAAAATATAAGCTATTTATTGATAAAAAAATTAATATAACTATATATATTAAAATATAACTTATTATATTTATAAAAATATTGTCTGATTATTTAAATATACCTGAAAATTATAATATGATTTATGAATATATATATATATAAATATTATAATATAAATTAAAATATATATTATTTTATATTATATAAATTGATTTTTTTTATATTGACTAGTAAAAAAATTAATTTAACTATATATAATAAAATATAACTTAATATATTTATAAAAATATTGTCTGATTATTTATATATACCTAAAAATTATAATATGATTTATGAATATATATTATAATATAAATTAAAATATATATTATGTTATATTATATAAATTGATTTTTTTATATTGACTATTAAAAAAATAATATAACTATATATTAAAATATAACTTAATATATTTATAAAAATATTGTCTAATTATTTAAATATATCTGAAAATTATAATATAATTTATGAATATATATTATAATATAAATTAAAATATATATTATGTTATATTATTTAAATTGATTTTTTATATTGACTATTAAAAAATTAATATAACTATATATATTAAAATATAACTTAATATATTTATAAAAATATTGTTTGATTATTTAAATATATCTGAAAATTATAATATGATTTATGAATATATATTATAATATAAATTAAAATATATATTATGTTATATTATTTAGATTGATTTTTTTATATTGGCTATTAAAAAATTAATATAACTATATATATAAAATATAACTTAATATATTTATAAAATATTGTCTGATTATTTAAATATACCTGAAAATTATAATATGATTTATGAATATATATATATTATAATATAAATTAAAATAAATATTATGTCATATAATTTAAATTGATTATATAAACTAAAATGCTCAATCCGTCCTTTATCAAAATGAACTTAATTCATATTGATGGGTAAAATGGTCATTTCTGTCATTTAGATAGTTCATTCAAAAAAGAGTCAAATCAAACAGATTAATCTACTCACACAACTTAATCCATTCAGGTATTAATGGAAAAAAAAAATAAACAGCCCTGTTACTTTTTCCCATCAAATAAAAAATCACATCCAAGCCCAACATTAGCACTTGACGGGCGCCGTTAGTGATGGTGTGGGAAAATTGAACGGAGTGTTTACAGAAGAATCGGGCTGTCACGCACGCGCACTAAAGAAATGAGGTTTCCATGTGTTTTATTTTTATATTTCAAAAAGGCTAATGTTATTATTAAACTAAATCATAAATTAATTGAAATAATTCTCCGATTTTTTATAGTAAGTCAAACATAGCACGACGTTTTCATATTAATAACAATATGACAAAATTTCTCAAACTCTTATGTCAATAAAGTGATTTCATTCCTGATTTTTTTTTTCATATTTTAATAAATTGACTCTATACTATTTTAATTTATTTTCCTAATTGTAAAATAATTTGTGTTAGTAACATAAAAATTTGGAATGTAATTGCATTTATAAACTAATGGTTTGTTTATTTTTATTTTATTAACCGTGTACGTATTGTAGGGTAGATTTGAATTACTTATTTATCCAATAATTATGAGATGAACCTCGTAATTCCGTTAATACTATGTTAAATCTCTTAAAACGGTTTATTTCTTGTGGTTTGGACTTGTTTCATTAAACGAGACCTCGTCTCGGCCTTACTTGAGATCAATTTCTCTTGCATATTGTGCGAAGAACTAGCTAGCGCCAACTCGGAATCCAATCAAATAATTTCTATCGACCTTCTTTTCGAAAGATTTTATATCATGTGTTGCACAAATAATAGATTTGGATGGTTTTGAAGGCTCATGGTTTATAGATCATATCCAAAATATGTCGTTTTGGCTCAAAAATTTATCCAAAATATGTATCATTTTACACTACTGATCCAATATTAATTACAACATTAGATGTCAGTTTATATTGTAACACGAATATTTAATGATACTATAATTTTTAATTAACTTTCCTAATTTGTGTGGAAATTGCTAAAACGAATATATTTATTTCATCACCATTTTGAAAATAAACCGTAAATGCAGTATTTTTTTAAAATCAAATCTCTGTTTGAGGAGAAAAGTAAAGACAGCAAATCAATTGTATTGATAACAATGAATAGAGGGGCCTTTATATAGGCATTACAAAGAGAGTCTTTCCATACATGGGATTCCTAGTTAAGGTAAGGCATCTAACAGGATCCAACTACTTATGGAAGAGTCTAGAACCTTCCATAACTCTTATCCCCCTACAACTAGTATTAGGTAAGGCACCAATACGGGAAGGATTTTCCGGAACATTCCCCCTGTGTCGAACGCTAATACTAACATGGTGCACACGGTGTTGCCTCGGTAAAAAACCTTTCCAAGTCAAATAAAACCCCGTGGGAAAAACAAAGACTTTGGTGAGGAAAAAGAGCGCAACGCACCAACTACAAATGTCAGAATCATGTGAAGTATACTCCCCCTGAGGTATACATGATAGCTCATTCCATCGAGCCATCTTTAGTTGAGCTCGGATAATCGACACATTCCGATGCTTCTCACATGTTTCTCAGATGTAGATTTCGGCAGAGACTTAGTGAACAAGTCTGCGATATTCTCATCGGAACTCACTTGTTTCACTTCGATATTCAGCAATTTCTGCTGCTGCTGATTATAAAAGAACTTCGGCGCAATATGCTTGGTATTGTCACCCTTTATGAAACCTAACTTCATATGCTCAATGCATGCCGCATTGTCCTCAAAGATGCAAGTAGGGGTTGCTATAGTGGGATCTAATCCACACGTTCCTCGTATATGGTCTATGACTGACCGGAGCCAAATGCACTCCCTTACGGATTCGTGCAATGCAATTATCTCTGCATGGTTCGAGGAAGTAGCAACCAGGGTCTGCTTGGTAGATCGCCAAGAGATCGCCGTATTCCCAATGGTGAACACATAACCAGTTTGGGAACATCCTTTATGCGGGTCAGAGAGATAACCGGCATCAGCAAATCCAACTAACGTGTCGTTAGGATTCTCTGCATAAGGGGTAAGTTTGCTCGCATTAGCACTTCTGGTAGTCAAGCTACCATGCTTAGCTGCAATATCAGAGGAAGATCGACGGTCGGTATGCATCGTCTTAACCTCAACAATTCCTTTCGGAATATCACTCTCTTTTGCGTAGGGAAAGAACAATCCAAGGTCACTGGAGTCTTTCAAGTATCGAAAGATGTGTTTTAATCCATTCCAATGCCTTATCGTGGGAGCGGAGCTAAATCTCGCTAACAGATTCACAGAGAATGCGATGTCTGGACGAGTACATTGAGCCAGATACAACAACGCACCGATTGTGCCAAGGTACGGTGTTTCTGCTCCAAGGACCTCTTCATCCTCCTCTTTAGGACGAAACGGATCCTTGTTCATTTCCAGACTTCGACCAATCATGGGGGTAGCAAGAGGATGTGCCTTGTCCATGCTAAATCGCCTGAGCATTTTGTGGACATAGGCAGACTGATGAATGAGTATGCCATCATCTCGATGTTCTAGCTCTAAGCCCAAGCAGAATCGAGTCCTCCCCAGATCTTTCATCTCGAATTCGGATTTAAGATAGCGGGCCGTTTCATTGACCTCATCTATGGTACCGATGACATTCATGTCATCTACATAGACGACTACAATCACGAATCATGCATCTGTTCTTTTCACGAATATGCATGGACAGATGTCACTGTTCTTGTATCCCTTCCCAACCAAGTATCCACTTAGGCGGTTGTACCACATCCTTCCGGATTGTTTCAAACCATACAGTGAACGACGCAATTTCACAGCGTACGCGCTCCGTGGTTTAGAGCTACTTGATTTGGGCCATGAAATCCCTTCGGGGACTTTCATATAGATATCCGTATCTAGATCCCCATAAAGATACGTTGTAACCACATCCATAAGCTGCATGTTCAGTTTTTCGGACACTACCAAACTGACTAAGTAGCGGAAAGTGATGATGTCCATAACGGGAGAATACGTCTCCTCGTAGTCAATGCCATGGCGCTGCGAGAAGCCTTGGGCAACTAGTCTCGCTTTGTAACGCATGACCTCATCCTTATCATTGCGTTTACGAACAAAGACCCATTTATGTCCAACTGGTTTAACGCCCACGGGTATTGGCTCGATACGGCCAAATACCTCACGTTTAGCCATTGAGTCTAGTTCAGCCTGCATTGCATCTTTCCATTTCGGCCAATCGGCTCGTTGTTGACTCTCAGCAACCGAGCGCGGCTCAACGTCTGTAACACCCCGAGATATTCGGAATAATTACAGCGCCGTAAACCCTTTAGGTAAGGATTTACAAGGCTAATTTTTAAAAGAGTGTAAATATAATCCAATCGTACAACTGAAGTTCAAATACAGATTGATTCAACCGATCAAATGAGTTAACTTATACAACCATATCGAAAAGACGTTATTAAAAACAGACGTACTCGAGTACTAAATAGACCAAGAAGACAAATCACAACAACAATAAACATCAACCACATCACTGAGCCATTTCATCGTCCTGTCGGTACTGTGGTTGCTTCCCCGCTCCTCGGCTACCTGAACATCAAAACAATGTCCACCCCCGAAGGGGTTAGCAAAACAATGCTAGTACAAGTATCGTAATACATAAATCATCAATGCATCATAAAACATGCAAAACGGACTTCCGCCACCGGAATCCAACGATGCGAATCCTCACGATTCCATCAACACGATCTGAGGTAATCCAGCGATCCAGCGCCCTTGGTATAGATCCCCATGATGATCCCGTCGGACCAACGCATGGTGGAAAACCCGTCCAGTGATCCAGCGCCCTCAGCATAGATCCCCATGATGATCCCGTCGGACCAACGCATAGTGGACATTCGATCCAGCGCCCTCAGCATAGATCCTCATGATCCTCTCGGATCATTTATACCATAAATCAATCAACTATGCATACATATATGCATTTTAATATGTTCATCAATACGAACAAATAACAACGAATACCACGAGAAATTTCAGAAATACATCTCATATTCAACAACATGAACAAAACCACAAGCATGATCAAAGTTTCAATATAAATCGAACTCGACATATGATACTTGCCTCAAAAATGGCAAGAACAGAATACTTCAATGATCTCACACACTCGAAGGCCGCCTCCTTCGATCAACGTAACAAGCTCGAACCTTAACAAAATGAATGATATACAAATCATCTCAAGTCGAACGAGGGCCTAGCAATTCGGTCTACGGCCAAAAAGCTCAAAATAAACAATCTGTCTGGACTGCTTAGCGTGCGCTACGTACTCTACGTAACGTGCGCTAAGCCTTCCTATTAGCGTACGCTATCGTATAAGCCTAGCGTACGCTAGCCGCGGACTGACAGTTTGACTCGGCTGATCTCATAACGTACGTTACGTACGTATCGTGCGTTAACTTGACCCCGATAGCGCACGTTAACTAACGTATGTTAGCGTGCGCTAACCATGCATGGCAGAATACTGCTAACAGAAAACTGGGTTGAATGGTGATGAACTCATGAATTCTACGGTGATAATACAAGTCATCATCAAGCATATCATGCTAATAAGGTTTGTGGAAGTTCTATGATTATGAGATACAAATATATGTATATCATCACAACACCATAGTTCATCTAGATCTTCAAGAAAATATTCTGAGTTCCGTTCGTCCTACGTTCCAAAACGCATGATTCCAATGTGTAAAACGTAACAGCTAGGTGATCCGTCTACTGATTACAAATAGGTTTGAAGCTTCAGAAAATGCTAGGAGTTCAAACACCAAGAGGTTCAATGGTTTATACGGTGAATAAGTATCGAAACATCGAAAATATCCTTCTACACATGATGTTCGACTACTTAAGAATCTAACTGACAAGATAAGCATGATCAAACGTCCTTTAGAACACTACTAGTATTGGTGAAGAATCATCTACCTCAAAGTAGTGAAGAACACGGAGGAAATCGAAGCAATCCAACACCGAAGGCTTGAACACCAAATCTCCAATGATATACGATCCTCAATCACGAGCTAGGATGTTGATATGAAGTGTTTAGGATGTAGGAAGTTATGCTCTAAGTGTAAGAATTCGGGTTATGGGAGAAGAAAGAACTGAAATCACGAATAGGATGCTGTCCTATTTATAAGAAATGGCTATTAGCGCGCGCTAGTCCGTGCTCGTAGCGTGCTCTAACGGCTCACTGACTTAACTGTACTCAGCACTTAGCGCGCGCTATGCACATGCCTGTAGCGTGCGCTAAGGCGTTGACTCGGCTTTTCCCGAAAGCCGTCCAGGTTCATCCCGACACGATCCGACAAGGGTCCCTCGGCTAGATCTCACCTACCGCACGTCTCAATCAAATTGACCACGCATAGCGTGCGCTAATGTTCCTTTGTAGCGTGCGCTATTGAGTCCATGTTAGCGTATGCTACACATAGCCGATAGCGTGCGCTACATACGCAGAATTACAATATTTAAATCACATACATGAAATCATACGCTCGACAACATCGGAATATGAAATACGGAGAATAATACTCAGATCAAGTACAACGATTACAATATCACAAGTTCCAAATATATATCAGAAATCTCGGGTATTACATCCTTCCTCCCTAAAAAGAAGTTTCGTCCCGAAACTTAAGATGAAAACATCTCTGGATATCTAGCCTTCATACTGTCCTCCGTTTCCCAAGTGGCCTCTTCGACTCCATGTCGTGACCATTGTACTTTAACCAAGTGTATTGGTTTATTCCTCAATTGTTTGATCCGGCTCTCAAATATCTTGATTGGTCTCTCTTCGAAGGTGCCATCATTAGCTATCTCGATCTCGTCGAAATCAATGACGTTACTGGGGTCCGGTACATACTTCCGCAATTGGGATACGTGAAACACATTGTGAACGTGACTCAGCGATGGCGGTAAGGCCAACCTGTATGCTAAATCTCCAACTCTCTCGAGGATCTCGAATGGTCCGATATATCTTGGACTAAGCTTGCCTCTCCTCCCAAAACGGAAAATCCCTCGTGTAGGAGACACCTTCAATAGTACATGGTCCCCAGCGTCGAACTCTAGAGGGCGACGACGTATATCTGCATAAGACTTCTGTCGACTCTGGGCAGTCAACAATCTTTCTCGAATCAAAGCTACCTTCTCTTGAGTCTGAATAATCAATTCCGGTTCCGTCCCGATCAAATCCGAAGAATCATCCCAACACAGGGGTGATCGGCATCTTCTCCCGTACAAAGCTTCAAATGGTGCCATCTTAATAGAAGCATGCCAACTGTTATTATAGGTGAACTCGATCAAGGGCAAGTGAACTTCCCAATCAGTTGACCAGTCTAATGCACAAGCTCTAAGCATGTCCTCTACTGTCTGTATAGTCCTTTCGGACTGACCGTCCGTTTGGGGATGATAAGCCGTGCTAAAGTTGATCTCAGTTCCCAAAGCCCTGTGAACTGCTTTCCAGAAGTGCGACACGAAACGACCATCTCGGTCCGAAATAATGGTCTTCGGCATCCCATGCAATCTGACTATCTCCGCAATAAATACTCGCGCTAATCTCTCGGGCCCCCATGTATCTTTAATCCCTAGGAAATGAGCCGACTTGGTTAGTCGATCAACTACAACCCAAATCATGTTCATTCCCATTCTAGTCCTTGGCATACTGGTGATGAAATCCATCGAGATGTCCTCCCACTTCCATTCAGGGATCGGAAGCGGCCTTAACATTCCGGCAGGTCGCTGATGTTCAATCTTAACCTGCTGACAAGTCAAGCACTTCGAAACGTACTCTGCTACGTCCTTCTTCATATTCCCCCACCAGAAATTTTGTTTTAAATCCTTATACATCTTACTGCTGCCCGGGTGAATGGAATATGGCGCGCTGTGAGCTTCCTTCAGTATAGTCCGTCTCAAATCACCATCATCGGGGACGCAAAGTCGATTCTGAAATCTCAGAACTCCATCGTCTTGTAACACGAATCCTGGGGCTTTTCCTTTCTTTACTTCGTCACATAATCGAAGGATCAGAGAATCGTCCAACTGCTTAGACTTGATCTCCTCGACTAGTGATGACGTCAGTTCCATCACATAAAGTTGCCCTTGGATTCCTGGTGCCCATACTTCAACCCCTTCACGGATCAGTTCCCGCTGAATGCTGGTTTGGGATGTAAGTGCTTCCAACACTCGAAGAGAAACAGGTTTACGGCTCAAAGCATCGGCTACTACGTTTGCTTTCCCTGGATGATAGAGGATCTCCAAGTCGTAATCCTTGATCAATTCCAGCCACCTTCTCTGCCTCATGTTTAATTCTTTCTGACTGAAAATGTACTTGAGGCTCTTATGGTCTGTAAAGATCTGACAATGAGTACCGTAAAAATAATGTCGCCAAATTTTCAAGGCAAAGACCACAGCTGCTAGCTCCAGATCGTGAGTCGGGTAATTAACCTCATACGGTTTCAATTGCCGAGAAACATAAGCAATCACCTTATCTTTTTGCATCAATACACAACCCAAACCCTGATTCGAAGCGTCGCTGTATACCATGAATCCATCAGTTCCATCTGGCAATGCTAAAATAGGTGCTGTTGTCAGTCTCTTCTTAAGCTCATCAAAACCAGCCTGGCATTTCTCATCCCACTTAAACTTTTGAGTTTTCTGCAACAGCTGAGTGAGCGGACGAGAGATCTTGCAAAATCCCTCTACAAAGCGGCGATAATATCCCGCAATTCCTAGGAAACTCCGGACTTCTTTCACATTACTAGGAACTTCCCATTCCAAGATTGCTTCGACTTTATTCGGGTCCACCTGAACCCCGTCGACTGATATCACATGCCCAAAGAAGGTTACTTCCCTAAGCCAGAACTCGCATTTAGAAAGCTTTGCATACAGCTGTTCCTTCCTCAAAGTGCTCAAAACCACACGCAAATGTTCGGCATGCTCCTCTGCGTCCTTCGAATATATCAAGATGTCATCAATGAAGACGACCACAAATTTATCCAAGTATTCCAAGAATACCCGATTCATCAATTGCATGAATACCGCAGGAGCATTGTTAAGTCCAAATGGCATTACTACAAATTCATAATGCCCGTACCGGGATCTGAAAGCAGATTTTGGTATATCCGATTCCTTAATTCTCAACTGGTGGTATCCTGATCGCAAGTCAATCTTCGAGAATACCCTTGCCCCTTGCAGTTGATCAAACAAGTCGTCGATTCGAGGTAGGGGATACTTATTCTTGATCGTCATCTTGTTGAGCTCCCTGTAATCAATACACAGTCGGAGGGATCCGTCTTTCTTCCGGACAAAGAGAACGGGCGCTCCCCAAGGAGAAACACTAGGTTGGATATAGCCCTTTTGTAACAGTTCCTCCAGTTGCTTCTTGAGTTCATACATCTCGGTTGGCGCCATGCGGTATGGTGCTCTGGAAATAGGAGCTGCTCCAGGCTCTAATTCGATAGTGAATTCCACTTCTCTCTGCGGAGGTAATCCAGGTAGTTCGTCAGGAAATACATCTGAGAACTCATTCACAACTGAAATAGACGAGAGCTCTACTCCTTCCTCTTTCCTCATGGCATAGCACCAAAGTCCGTGACATCCACCTTGATAATTTCACGGCTTTCATTGCTTTGATCAATTTTTCCGAGCTTCCTGGTCTCCATCCTCGGAATAAGTGTTCAGATCCGTCATCGGCAATGATAGAAATGACTCTCTCTTGGTAATTCAGAATAGCTCCATAACGGTTGAGCCAATCGTCTCCGAGAATTAAATCGTCACCGTAGATGTCAACCACGATAAGGTTCGATAGCCAATCTCTCCCTCCTATAGTTACTGGAAAATCCCTAGCTTCTAGGGTTCCCACAATTTTCTCTCCGCTCGGCAATCCCACAACATAAGGTTCACAATCATACAAGCACGAGATTTTCAAACGATTAACACAGTTCAAAGATATAAAAGAATGCGTAGCTCCCGAATCGAACAAGACACTAACTGGTTGCAAAAGGATCTGAATCGTACCTGATGCAACAGTTGTGTTCTGATCATCCTTCTTCATCTCGTAAATACGCGGAGGAACGGACCCAGCGCTCGATGCCTCTCTTTTCCCAACATTCTGCTGCGGGAAACCGCTCTGCTGCGTCTGGTTTACACTAGTGTCCTTCGAACCGATGCAGAGTGCGAGTACCAAAAGATCGGGTCGCATTCCCACAAAATGTTGCGCGATGTCCTTCCTGTCCACACTCGAAGCAGTCACAGGTAGCGAAACAATCACGTCGAACATGTCCCGCTTTGCCACGCTTATAACACTTCTTCCTGCGTCTGAAATAGTTGGTGCCGCCGGAACTTCTTTCCACCTCGAGAAGGATGCGGAGGTCTCTGGATGAATGAAAAGAGAACGGCCCTGCGAGGCCCGCTACTCTTATTCTCCGTGAAGTTGCCGGACACCTTGTTTCTTTGCTTCGTCGATTTCTCTCTCTCTGCTGCCTCCTTCATATCATAGGCCAACGCCTTGTCACGATCTTGTCGCAAGGTGGTACATTCAAATCCGGACATATATTGCTGAATTTCCTTCATTCGCATGTCAAAATGGAAAATCCTTTCGCCTCGGTCACGACCAAGTGGCGCACATAAGTCGATTGGTGATTAAAGGTCTTAATCACGTCGTCCTGAGATGCTTGAATTTTGTGGTGAGAAAAACTCCCGAACTCGGGCTTCTCTAATCGGGTGAGGACAATCTGCGCTTCCATCATCAATTTGAATTCCGTCCAGTCAACATTGTGATCCTCCTGGTCGAATGGCCTCCCACCGCCGAAAGCCTCCTGTCGGAAGATCTTTGGGCGGCCAGGAACCTTCCTATCGTTGGGACAGTTAATCCTGTAAAAATCTTTTCTAATTCCTTGACCCGGTGATCCCAAGAAAGCGTCTCGGCAGAACCGTCAAATTTCGGAGGGTGCAATTTGATCACTTGGTAAGCCATTTATCTCCTCGATTATCCACGTTATCTTTCTTTGTCCCATCGCCGCTGCATGCGATCCACAACTTGAGCAAACCGGTTTATCTGGGCAACCACTGTGAAGCACTCCCGCACGTTAGGATCTGCATTATTATTTGCGATCCTGCCGTCCCCGGAATGGGAATCCGTTCGACTAGCTGTTATCTCTGGGGTAGATACCGACTCTTCTTGTCTCGCATTTCCACGTCCGCGTCCACGACCGCGTCCGCGTCCACGACCGCGTCCGCGTCCACGAACTCCTCTCAACATACTGTAAACATAAATACTCAATATCCAGGGCAAACTTTCTAAAAGTACAACCATCAATGTTCACAAAACATGAATAATAAAACGGTAGTATTTGAGATTTAGGAACTTACAACCACGGTCCACACGACGATGCTGGCTCAGCAGTTATGTTACGAACGACCAATAATCAAATAACGTAAACTGACCCAACTAACCCGACTGCCAAGATATCCATGAATCTTAGCTTCGATACCATATTCTGTAACACCCCGAGATATTCGGAATAATTACAGCGCCGTAAACCCTTTAGGTAAGGATTTACAAGGCTAATTTTTAAAAGAGTGTAAATATAATCCAATCGTACAACTGAAGTTCAAATACAGATTGATTCAACCGATCAAATGAGTTAACTTATACAACCATATCGAAAAGACGTTATTAAAAACAGACGTACTCGAGTACTAAATAGACCAAGAAGACAAATCACAACAACAATAAACATCAACCACATCACTGAGCCATTTCATCGTCCTGTCGGTACTGTGGTCGCTTCCCCGCTCCTCGGCTACCTGAACATCAAAACAATGTCCACCCCCGAAGGGGTTAGCAAAACAATGCTAGTACAAGTATCGTAATACATAAATCATCAATGCATCATAAAACACGCAAAACGGACTTCCGCCACCGGAATCCAACGATGCGAATCCTCACGATTCCATCAACACAGTACAGGGTAATCCAGCGATCCAGCGCCCTTGGTATAGATCCCCATGATGATCCCGTCGGACCAACGCATGGTCGAAAACCCGTCCAGCGATCCAGCGCCCTCAGCATAGATCCCCATGATGATCCCGTCGGACCAACGCATGGTGGACATTCGATCCAGCGCCCTCAGCATAGATCCTCATGATCCCCTCGGATCATTTATACCATAAATCAATCAACTATGCATACATATATGCATTTCAATATGTTCATCAATACGAACAAATAACAACGAATACCACGAGAAATTTCAGAAATACATCTCATATTCAACAATATGAACAAAACCACAAGCATGATCAAAGTTTCAATATAAATCGAACTCGACATATGATACTTGCCTCGAAAATGGCAAGAACGGAATACTTCAATGATCTCACACACTCGAAGGCCACCTCCTTCGATCAACGTAACAAGCTCGAACCTTAACAAAAGGAATGATATACAAATCATCTCAAGTCGAACGAGGGCCTAGCAATTCGGTCTACGGCCAAAAAGCTCAAAATAAACAATGCACTCGGGTGCTTAGCGTGCGCTACGTACTCTACGTAACGTGCGCTAAGCCTTCCTGTTAGCGTACGCTATCGTATAAGCCTAGCGTACGCTAGCCGCGGACTGACAGTTTGACTCGGCTGATCTCATAACGTACGTTACATACGTATCGTGCGTTAACTTGACCCCGATAGCGCACGTTAACTAACGTATGTTAGCGTGCGCTAACCTTGCATGGCAGAATACTGCTAACAGAAAACTGGGTTGAATGGTGATGAACTCATGAATTCTATGGTGATAATACAAGTCATCCTCAAGCATATCATGCTAATAAGGTTTGTGGAAGTTCTATGATTATGAGATACAAATATATGTATATCATCACAACACCATAGTTCATCTAGATCTTCAAGAAAATATTCTGAGTTCCGTTCGTCCTACGTTCCAAAACGCATGATTCCAATGTGTAAAACGTAACAACTAGGTGATCCGTCTACTGATTACAAATAGGTTTGAAGCTTCAGAAAATGCTAGGAGTTCAAACACCAAGAGGTTCAATGGTTTATACGGTGAATAAGTATCGAAACATCGAAAATATCCTTCTACACATGATGTTCGACTACTTAAGAATCTAACTGACAAGATAAGCATGATCAAACGTCCTTTAGAACACTACTAGTATTGGTGAAGGATCATCTACCTCAAAGTAGTGAAGAACACGGAGGAAATCGAAGCAATCCAACACCGAAGGCTTGAACACCAAATCTCCAATGATATACGATCCTCAATCACGAGCTAGGATGTTGATATGAAGTGTTTAGGATGTAAGAAGTTATGCTCTAAGTGTAAGAATTCGGGTTATGGGAGAAGAAAGAACTGAAATCACGAATAGGATGCTGTCCTATTTATAAGAAATGGCTATTAGCGCGCGCTAGTCCCTGCTCGTAGCGTGCGCTAACGGCTCACTGACTTAACTGTACTCAGCACTTAGCACGCGCTATGCACATGCCTGTATCGTGCGCTAAGGCGTTGACTCGGCTTTTCCCAAAAGCCGTCCAGGTTCATCCCGACACGATCCGACAAGGGTCCCTCGGCTAGATCTCACCTACCGCACGTCTCAATCAAATTGACCACGCATAGCGTGCGCTAATGTTCCTTTGTAGCGTGCGCTATTGAGTCCATGTTAGCGTACGCTACACATAGCCGATAGCGTGCGCTACATGCACAGAATTACAATTTTTAAATCACATACATGAAATCATACGCTCGACAACATCGGAATATGAAATACGGAGAATAATACTCAGATCAAGTACAACGATTATAATATCACAAGTTCCAAATATATATCAGAAATCTCGGGTATTACAGCGTCGTCGTCTTCAATAATTTCTTGAGCGACGGAGTAGGCAAAAGCATCGTCGACTAGCGTGGACGACCTGTCCAATAGTACGTATTCACTCGTACATTGCATCGAGATTTCTTTATTTCTGACATCAACAAAGTTTCCGACGCGTCCGTCGATTGTTCTATTATTGATTCGAGGACATATCCGTAGTCAGAGATAATCTCGTGTGACGGGGTCACTGTGTCGATGATGAGAGTATTTTGTGCCTCCGTTCCTCTTCTCTTTCGAGGTTCGGTATCCTTTCTACCCACTGGCCTCCCCCTCTTTCGAGCAGGTATAAGAGCAGCCGAAGCAGCCGTCCCACCACTAAGGTTGACGCCGGTGGCATCATTCCTTTGGGCGGCTGAACCTTGCCCTATAACTGGGACTTCCAACCTTGCAGGAACATTTGCAGCGGGAATGGTAGATCTTGTCACTTTCGCGATGCTCGAGTAAAGGCATCGGGCATCGAATCCGCAACTTTCTGAAGACTGAGAATACGTTGCACTTCTAGCTCGGATTGAGCTGTGCGGGGATCTTGATGAGGCAAGGAGGGAGCACACCAGACAATTTCCTGGCATTTAACTGGAATCGTTCGATTCCTCTCTCCCCCTGACGACGGGAAGTTTGTCTCATCTGCAAATCTTGTAGTGAACAGATCTCCTGTCAAAGGTTCCAAATAGCGGATAATTTTAGGCGATTCATAGCCAACATATATACCTAATCGTCTTTGCGGACCCATTTTAGTACGCTGTGGAGGCGTAATTGGCACATATACAGCACAACCAAAAATGCGTAAGTGTGAAATATCAGGCTCATATCCAGTTACCAACTGGTACGCACTAAACGGTTGATTGGCAGTGGGTCGAATAAGTATAGCCGCATGCAAAATTGCATAACCCAGTAAATCGGCAAGTTGGTGCGCAATACCAATGCTCGGGCGATAAGCTGTAACCGCTTAATCATAGCCTCGGCAAGGCCATTCTGCGAATGAACGTGGGGGACGGGATGTTCAACATCAATCCCACTCGACATGCAATAGTCGTCAAAAGACTTTGACGTAAACTCTCCAGCATTGTCCAATCTTAATGACGAGATTGGGAAGTCGGGGTGGTTAGCCCGTAACTTGATGATTTGTGCTAGGAGTTTAGCAAATGCAGCGTTTCTTGTGGATAGCAGAGCGACGTGTGACCATCGCGTCGATGCATCAACCAGAACCATAAAATATCTGAATGGTCCGCACTCTGGTTGAATATGTCCACATATGTCCCCTTGAATTCTTTGTAAGAAGCGAATATTTTGTGTTGAGTCTTTAGCAAAGGACGGAGAGGGTATCAACTTTGCTAGTGAACAGGCTTTACAAAATGATTTATGGGCATTAGAGATTGCCACGGAAGCCTCGGGATTTACGAGAGATGCACCGTCAACCTTATTAGGGCGTGCGATCTTTAGTCCCGGTGATACGGTATCAAGCTCACTCACATCAATGCCGATATCGAGTGGTGCTTCCAATCGTTTTCTGGACTTGAAAAACGGATGACCATGTGAGTTTTTCAAAATGCGAATCATCATGTCGCATCCAGGGTGACCGAGTCGGTCATGCCATAGTTGGTATGCTTCGGAATCACACAGTTCGTGACTCACAGCATAGGATTCAATAACCCTTATTGTAGTCTGGTATAAACCACTACTTAGACTCATAAGTTTCTCGAGAACGCGGCGTCTTCCGCATTACAGCGAGTAACACACAAAATTCTGTCCCATTCTCACAATGTGTATCAAGGTGATAACCGTTGGCACGGATGTCCTAAAACTTAGCAAGGTTCGGTTTGCTCTTGGGGCATAGAGAGCATTTGTGACATTAATATGCGTACCATTAGGTAGCAAGAAATGAGCAGGTCCCCTCCCTTGAATTACTTGGGAGGAACCAATCATTGTTGTCACTGAGGATATGTATGGCACAATATCCTTGAATAATTGCCTATTCCGAAGAATAGTGTGGGTTGTTCCACTATCAGCAAGGCACTCAATTTCGCCACGAGACATCTACAATAAGACATGAAACTCGATTAGTCTTATGATTAGAGACATAGCGAAAACTCATTTACATCGAGTTTGGGGAAATTCGACCAAGTTGGTTAGGATCAAAGTTAGCACAATCGCTGGAAATAATTTCCGCGCAGCTTGACCTTTGTTCACTAAAACAGCAATAACTTCTTCGTTAAGAAGGCTATGGACGAACGGTCAGTTGTTCTGGAAACTAGATTTCCGTATATTTCTGTCCATAGGTCTTGCAGTTTCTGAATCATTAAACTCAGATCTCAGTGCTCGTTTCAATTTGCTATTTTGGTATTTCCCTATTGTTGAGTGATAGAGCAAGGTTGAAGCCTTTTTCAAAGGCATTATTGTTGATACAATACTATGGAAATATGGCCATAGGAGCGTTTAAATACTTTAAAACGCATCTTGGTTTTCGATTTATATCTCTACTAATGATCCTTTTGGTAACTCCAACTTGGTAGACTTGCAGAGAAAGTAGGAATGTCGATGACTAAAATTTGTTTAAAAACCACTGATTCCGTTTGAACTCTCAAAGCATAAACAAATACCAAGGAGGATGCGCCTAGTCTTGATCAAAAGTTTTGATGAAATCCTACCAATGTATCAAATTTTTAACCAAGCAATTCATTGCTAGCAATTATTTTGTGATAAACCAAACATGTTTTCGAAGGGAAAAAATAAAATTCATCTTTGCACAATCACAGCAATTAAAAGAATTTTATTCATCATGGCCAACTTTATTACATTCATGAAAATCCAAAGTAGTTCTCGGAAACTAGAAACAAGACAAAACATAACCAAAGCGTAAAACTAGTCAAAGTCGGCAACATCCATATGTTGGTCTTTGTCCGCAATGGTGAGAGGAGGGATCTCAGTCTGGATCTCAATATGGTTCACCTCCGTATTCTCATTATCTTCTTCCATGTAATCCGACTCTTGAGTCAAATATTGTTTATAGTGCTTGTAGTAAGCTTGGATGTTCTTTGGCGCTTTGCAATTGCGGTAAGTATGCTTCTTCGATCCGCAAGTATAGCAATTCCGGCCTTCCTTTGGAGTGGTTCCATTCCCGGCGGCAGGAGGCGGCCCACGTGGTTGGGTTCCACTAGGTCCCGTGGCCGAGCCACCTTGCCTCTTCCACACGTTGGAACGACGACCTCGTCTTTTCCCTCGCTTGCTCGAGTCATGCATCCGTGGTGCTTGCAAAAACTGAGTAGCGTTGCCTTTTCTATTTTGTCGTGGTGCTTTCCTGTGGGTAGCCTGATTCACTTCCGGAATCGGCTTCGTACCAGCTGGGCGCGCATTGCTATTGAGAATAATTTCATGGTGCCTTTCTTTTTTCGCGAGGTGGGAGATAAGGTCACTAAAGTTCTTAATTCTCCCTTCCTCATAGGCAACGCGCAGCTGATGAGCAATTACACTTGCTCCCACGGAAAACGTGTTAAGAGTCTTTTCGATCAAATCTTGATCAGACTTCTTGACACCACAAAAACCAAGATCAGCGCGAAGATCGAGGATAGCTTGATTATAGGCTTCCACATTCGCATAATCCAAAAATCGGATTTGCTCCCACTGAAGTTGCAATTCGGGGAAGCGCTGATCATACACATTATTAAATCGTTGTTCGAGTGTATCCCATAGTTCTTTGGGGGTTTGCAAGTTCATATAACACTTTTTCAACAACGGATGTATATGTCTACGCAAGTACATCAGTGCATTGGCCTTGGTTTCCTCGCTCGGTTCTTGAGCGGTAGGCTCGTTAGAGGGAAAGATGGTGGTGGTAAATCTCTTACCGACGAACGCCAATCGAACGTCTGAGACCCACCTATGGTACTCCTTACCAGCATGGTCAAGGATGTCGAACTCCGGATGAACATTGGAGCTTTGTGCCATCTACAAGATATAAACAAGAGGAAGTTAGTCTTGTTGGATTTTCAGTGACAATGTAAACGGTCACAATCGATGCTTTTAAAAGCGTGTAACATAACCGTTACTCGATTTACTTCCCTTAATTGTTGTTTAGTAAAGTCGACAAAAAAACGGCGATATCAGATCGCACCCAGGTACGTGGTGTATGCAACAACCACAAGTATCGACTTTTCAACAATTCCGTGACTCCCCCAGGACCGTCACGCAGTTTTCTTCGACACGCAGAGATACCGACTTCTCTCGCGGTCTCATCCACCGCAAAGTAGCGTGGGAGATAAAGAACCCAAAACCCGTGTCCCCAAAAGAAAAATTCCCCAAAAGGAGAGAATTGAAAAGGGACAAGTCAGATAGTTACCTCGATTATAAAATTAGGCACGTGCTGAATCTGTGGTGTGCTTCGATCTATCGGTTGGTACTCGATGCGACGACGTGAAACCGGAGGCGCAATTTTGGCGGCTTCCGAAGATAAGTTGATGTTCGGGTTTTGGTCCGAGAGTCGGAGGCCCAGGTCGGACTAGGCTGGAGTGGTCGGCGCGGTCCATGTGTGATCCGCCAGTCTTTGGCGGCGTCAGCTGTGTCTTCAAGCGGCTGGCGCGGTGAGTGGCGGCAGCTGAAGGTGGTGGCGCAGGCGGCGGTGCTCGGCGGCCGGCGATGGTGGCGCCAGGCGGTGGTGGTTAGGCGCGGAGGCTGGCAGGCGTCAGCGGTTTGGCGGATCTGGGATTCGACCAGCGGGCGAAGGCGGCGGTCCGGTTGCGGAGCGGCGGCGGTCCGGCTTGAGAGGCGGCCAGTCCACAGTGGCCATTTGCTGGCGGCGGCATTTGGTTGGTCGGTGGTGGCTTGCGGCGGTGGCGGCTGGCGGTGGCAAGTGGCGGTCCGGTGGTGGGCTGGAGCGGTTAAGCGCGGTGTCGGGACGGCGATTGTGACGGCGGTCGGCGGAGCTCGGCGGTAGGCTTTGGCCAATTTTTTTTTTTCTTTCGTTCGAGCTACGTGCTGATAACGTGTTTGAGGAGAAAAGTAAAGACAACAAATCAATTGTATTGATAACAATGAATAGATGGGCCTTTATATAGGCATTACAAAGAGAGTCTTTCCATACATGGGATTCCTAGTTAAGGTAAGGCATCTAACAGGATCCAACTACTTATGGAAGAGTCTAGAACCTTCCATAACTCTTATCCCCCTACAACTAGTATTAGGTAAGGCACCAATACGGGAAGGATTTCCCGGAACAATCTCCTATTTTTTTTAAAGACAGGACGTTAAAGTTTATTATTATGAGAAATATACTAAAAAATGAATGAAGCATCACTTTCACGTTTCCATATATATATACTCCCTCCGTCCCGCCCAAATGTTTATATTTTTATCAAAAAGTAGTCCATTTAGTAAGTTTACATATATCACTTTTTACAATTCTTACTTTTTAATCTCCACCACTCATTCATCATCAATACTTTTTACTTTATTTTATCTCCACCACGCATTTAACCATCATTACTTATACCAATCATTACCTAAAATACACCAAATATATATCCTCTGTCAACCTTTGGCTGGGACAGAGGAAGTATATATATATATATATATATAGAGAGAGAGAGAGAGAGAGAGAGAGAGAGAGTCAGGTTCAAACGAGAATACTAACTATTTAAGAGAAAGATAATGGTCACCCATGTACAAAATTATATATGATTCACGTACAAAATCATATATGATTACGTGAGTGTGTACATCAGTATAAAATCATATATGATTTTATATGTATATATTTGATTTGTTTGGTCAGTATAAAATCATATATGATTTTTTCCGTCAGTGTAAAATCATATATGATTTTATACATAAACGACCATTCTCGTATTCTCTTAAATAATTAGCATTCTCGTTTGAACTTGACTCTCTCTCTCTCTATATATATATATGGGTTCTTGTGAGAATGATACTTAAGTTAAGAAATAAGAATGAATTTGATCCATAGATCTTGGTTTAATGGATGACCTAGATTTATTCTAACAAAAACATATACATATAATGTAATATTATAGTGCATCGATATTTTGATGCATATAATGTAGAGTTTTTATGCATTGCAAGATTGATTAAAGCTCGATTAAAGCTCGTTCAAGTCGGACTTTATTGCTTATCGTATGAAGCTCAAATATGTGTTTAAAGCTATATATAATTTCAAACAAGTTTGGACGGGATTAATTTACACCCTCAATTTTGAGGTGGTCCTATCGTGAAACCAAGAGTACTAGCAGACGGACCTACTCTCATACTCCCTCCGTCCACAATCAATGTTCCCTTTTTGCCATTTTGGTATGTCCACAAAAAATGTTCCCTTTCTATTTTTAAACACTACCCTACAATAAAATTTACTAAAATATTCTTATAATTTTTATATATTAACACATTTTACCAGGTTGACCCACATATTAACATTAAATTACTTTTAATGTGGGACCCAAACTCCACTCACATCACATTCACTTAACTTTTCTTAAAACCCGAACCCAAAAAGTTGGGAAACATAGATTGTGGACGGAGGGAGTACTATTTTTCAAAATGAAATTATATTAAAGATCAAATTAAATTGCTTAACTTCTTTTTTCCTCTTATTTCTAATTAAGGCATCCACTCATCATATCTGTTTTTTTTCACTCATACACTCATCATATCCAAATATGAATGCAAACTTCTAGAATCACAGTATTGATTGATTCTAGTATGAGCTTTACACTCCATGCCTTAAAATTGTACGAGAGATGGTTTAACAATAATAATTATATCAATTTTATATTACTACAATTTAACAAGTGGAAATCAATTTTTTAATAGCAAAACGTAAAATTGATAAGTTCTATATCCTCATTCATAAAACTATAAGTTTTTGGTACCATTTTGATTAAAAAGACTAAAATGTCCTCTCTTTTGTTGTATTGTTGACTTCTCACTTTTTTTATTTATTTAATTTAAACTACTTTTCTTCTCTTTTTTCTTTTTTACTTTCCTCCTCCGATCGATATTAATGTCCAACAACCAAAATTTAACTATAAATATATACATCAAAACAACACAACCATTTTATTTTTGACAAAGGGTCTCTCAAAAAATCTTATAGAAATTTCGAAAATAAAAGTTGACGTTGAAATAGGACTTCATTTGTCGTGCTTCTGAGTTCATAAAGAAGGTATGCATCAGTATTTGAACGATGAAAAAAATTCCAGATCTGTTCTTACGGACACGATCGCTGCACACGATGGGAAGCCACTGTGTGCAACGATCGTGTGCAACGATCGTGTGCAACGATCGTGTGCAACGACCTTGACATCGTGCGCAACACTAATGTGTACACGATCGTTTAACACGATCGTCTACAATCGTGTGCAGCGATCGTGTTCATGGACAGAAACTTGCACGATCACGCACACTGATAGTATACGACCGTGTGCATCGGTCGTGTCCAAGGCAGACCGTTTTATAATATTGTTCGCTCATTTTTCTGAATAGTTATTCATCTTTTTGTAATCAGATGTCGTGGCAGCGTATTTTGATACATCACGGTGGTCATTGGGAGCGATGGACATATGTAGACGGGGACTCCTTTTTTGTCTATATCGACACGAGCAAAGTTAGTCGTGCAAACCTCGTGGGGGTTATCAGAGAGGGTTTGGGTGGTCCAAATGAGTCCGATTACAAATTATGGTACTTGACACACATGGTCAAGGGAAACAAAGTAAAAGTCCTATTACGGGGCGATACCGAGATACTTCGATTACTAGTAGAATACAAGGAGGATCCTGAGGTCTATGTTGAGAACAGCTCCTCCACTCCGAGGTTAATATGGGATGTATCACCGAGAGTAGAGCCCGCAACATAAATTATGACATGCCTTCCAAAGAGTATCAATACGAGGAAGATGAGGAAGACGAGGAAGATGAGGAGGTGCATACATCCGAAGATGAAGATTGTTGTAAAGACTTGCTTGAGTCACTATTTGCGGAATTTCTTGCTTGGGTTCGCCAACCGCCCAAATGGATAGGATTATGAGTCGTCGGAACTTCTCATCCGACCATCAATCTGCGGCGAGCATGAGCATCTACAATCAATGCGTAATCGATCATTCCATTTCGGACCCGGTAGTGCGGGACTTTGGGTTGGGTCGAGCGGCCTCCACCTCTGCACGGCCACTAGAGGTGGGGTCCACCTTTCGTTCGAAGACAGAGTTGAGGATAACTGTAGGAATGTATCATTTGAAAAACATGCTACAGTGTATCACTGATCGTTCCGCCGATAAACGTATAGTGTTTGTCTGTAAGAGTGGGCGAAAAAATTGTCAGTTTAGGTTGTGTGCTATTAAGGGTGCAACTATTTGGAGAATTACTAAGTTGACATTGGAGCACATTGTCACCCTGATTTGAACCGTCTTTGCCGCCACGATCGGTCACTCGAGGTTGCCGCCCATTATTTTGCTAAAAGATTGGCCGTGAGGGTCACTTTGAGGCCAAAGGAGATGATTGCAGAGATGTGTAGGGAGTACGGCATTGACATGCTATACAGTTTTGCTCTCCGGACGAGGAATATAGCGATAGAGAATACATATGGCGGTTTTGATGAGTCGTATCAGAGGCTCCCATCTTATCTGTATTTGTTAAAACAGCGTAATCCATGGACAATTTATGATTTGCAAATGACTCGTGAGGGAGTGTTTTGCCACATGTTCGTTGCACTCGGACAGAGTATTAGGGCATTTGATACGTGCCTTCGACCGGTGATTATAGTTGATGGGACCCACCTGAAGGGAAGGAATAAAGGAACTCTATTTGCGGCCATCACATTTGACGGGAACGAGCAAGTATTTCCTCTTGCTGTTGGTCTCGGTCCGATAGAGAACGACGAGTCATGGACTTATTTTCTGTATAACCTGCGCAGATGCTACAATCCGATGGAAGATTTACTGATTGTGAGTGACCAACATAAGAGCATTCAGAATGCTATTCGAGCCGTCTATCCGAATGCATTCCACGGGTTGTGCTATCACCATCTTGCAAAAAATCTGACCTCCTACGGTGCGCATGCTATAGGACTCTTTAGAACTGCTGCCTACACGCATCGAGAAGAAGTTTTTGAAAACTACTTTTCGAAACTACATATCGAAAGCCCTAATGGGGCACATGCGCCTTTCTGAAATTGGGCCACAGAGGTGGGCCAGGTCGAAGTGTCCGGTACGACGCTATAACTTCTTGACATCCAATGCTGTTGAATGCTTTAATAATCGTATGTTGTGGGCGAGGCGTTTACCTGTTTGCTCGTTACTTGAGATATTTCGCCTAATTTTAGAGAATTGGTTTGATGAGAAGCGGGGAGAAGCTACATCAAGAGACCATGAGTTGACAATGCACACTTTTGAAAAGCTTTCTAACTCTGTGCAAGCCAGTCTGACTCTTACCGTTCGAGCTACCACCCCACTTGTTTATAAAGTTGAAGAAAACAAAGTTTCTTATGAGGTCGACCTTCGAACATGGACATGTTGTTGTCGTGAGTTTGATTTGGATCAGATTCCATGTCGTCATGCCGTTGCCGCTATAAGGTAATTGTCTATGCTGTTGTGTGCACATGGTCATGGCCATTCAATGTTTTTATCTATGCTGTCGTGTACACGGTCATGGCAGAATGCTTACGATCGTAACCCACGATGGGCACGATCGTAACCCACGATGGGCACGATCGTAACCCAATGGGCACGATCGTAACCCACGATGGGCACGATCGTAACCCACGATGAGCACGATCGTTACCCACGATGGGCACGATCGTAACCCAATGGGCACGATCGTAACCCACGATCGCCATGATCGTAACCCACGATCGCCGTGATCGTAACCTACGATGGGACACGATCGGCACGATCGTGTTTTGCCATCGTGTGGAAAACAGGGCTGGTCTGGATTTATCCTACACCTCATCAATATCAAAAATACATTATCCTATACAACATCCTTGACATAATTGCTTATTGCAACAGGCGCGCCGGCAATGGTTTGTCCGTGTATGATTTTGTTAGTCGTTATTTCAAGCAACAAGGCCTTAGAGAGACTTATAAGGAGCATATTAGTCCCATCCCACATCCTGATGAGTGGAATGTCCCACCGGAGATCTCATCCATCGTTTGCGTACCTCCGGAGAATACGACAAGCCGTCAGACCAAGGATGAGTCGCGCACGGTCATTGTTGAAAATTTTCCCGCAGGTGGACGGCCTCAGGTGTGCGGTAGGTGTAAAGGAACCGGCCACAATAGAAAATCTTGCAAAGCATTCATTCCCATAGGTGGTGTGGATTTGAATATCCCTGAAGAAACTCAAGGATTCGATGAACAAATGAGGCAAATGCGCCGGTAGAAGAAGAGGTGTAGCATTTGCCGTAATGATGACCATGACATAAGGGGATGTCCATACCGTGAAACTTAAATTGCTTATGTATTTTTATATTTTGTGACTTACTAGCAACAATCATGTGCTGATATTTTGATCCTCGGTGGACCATGTATTGATTCAGTATTCTGATTATTAGTTGAAATGCATAATTTTGTGTCTATTTTCTTTACCTTTTAATTGAAATTTAAGTGTTCAGTTATGTAAAGCAAATAAAGGTGATTATGGAGCCAAACATTAACCATAACAAAATAGCTCACTTCAAAGAGCAATAGTTTACAGCAAAGGGATATCCAAAGCATATACCTTTACAAAACAAAATTTAATCACCATCACACAAAAATATCTAATAATAACATAAAAAAACAATCACTTGGATCCCTTTTCCCCCATCTGTTGCTGTATCTTTAGTCTTGTATCACCATCTTCATGAACTTCCTCTTCTAAAATAACCTCTTTGCTTTTCTTCTCAGAAATCTCCAAATCATTATCATCATCACCATCTAGTATGACTGGAGTGCTCGCAGTGTTTTTTAATGGGCCCTGTTTCATGGAACAAATTAATTCGCAATGATAGTCACTACACATACAACAAAATCAAAAAAGCTTACTCTGAGCATAGAGTATCTTCCTCTCGGCCTAGTTCTGTATGGTGGGTTGGGAGGAGGTATCCTCCTTCTTTTTTTTGGTGGTGGTGCTTCGATTCCTCCTAAATCGCTTTCTCGTAATCGGCCGCTCATTTCGCGTATTTGATTTTAATGGATTTTAACTGATGTTAATTGATTAGGGTTTGTAGTGAAAAGGGGGGCTACGGTACATGTATTTCACTCTCAGTCAATGAAGATGGGCTTATATTGAAAAATGGGGGGGACCGACCCACGATGGGATTTTATAATAAAATAATTTGATGTTGACCTTTGCAGTAAACACGATTGTGCACACGATCGCCGCGATCGTGTGTTCCAATCGTGTGACACGTTGGCAACCAGGTGTCACGTTGTCTTTGGTGTCAAATTGGTACTGTATCCACGTATGCACACGATCGTGTACACGGTCGTGTCCACGATGGAACACACGATCGTGTGCACAAGAACATCAAGAATTTTCACCAATTTCTCAAATTACTCGTCAATTTGGGTGTTGTTACTTATATATTAACAATTATTTGTTAACGATACACTTATTTAAAAAGTTATTGATTGAATTAACATAATATATTGCATATCATGTGTCGTCTATCTGTTCTCAGTGTATTAGTTAAATGCGGATAAGTTCAGTCATCTGGATGAAATATCTCATATACTAATGAATTACAACGAAATGACAAATAGGAGTTTGTATAAGAAGCTATATAGTAATTAATGTTTGAACAAGCGATGTTTGAATCACAAAACATCATTCTAGATAACACAATAAATCAAATTTGCAAAAATACCAAAAGTTCATATGCACACGATCGTGTACACGGTCGTGTCCACGATGGAACACACGATCGTGTGCACAAGAACATCAAAACATTTCACCAATTTCTCAAATTACTCGTCAATTTAGGTGTTGTTACTTATATGTTAACAATTATTTGTTAACGATACACTTATTTAAAAAGTTATTGATTGAATTAACATAATATATTGCATATCATGTGTCGTCTATCTGTTCTCAGTGTATTAGTTAAATGCGGATAAGTTCAATCATCTGGATGAAATATCTCATATACTAATTTAGGTGTTGTTACTTATATATTAACAATTATTTGTTAACGATACACTTATTTAAAAAGTTATTGATTGAATTAACATAATATATTGCATATCATGTGTCGTCTATTTGTTCTTAGTGTATTAGTTCGTACGGATAAGTTCAATCATCTGGATGAAATATCTCATATACTAATGAATTACAACGAAATGACAAATAGGAGTTTGTATAAGAAGCTATATAGTAATTAATATTTGAGCAAGCGATGTTTGAATCACAAAACATCATTCTACATAACACAATAAATCAAATTTGCAAAATACCAAAAGTTCATATGCGCACGATCGTGTACACGGTCGTGTCCACGATGGAACACATGATCGTATGCACGGCCGTGCCCACGATGGTACTCACGGTCGTGTGCACACGGTCATGCCAGCCATCGTGCGCACACGACAGCATCAACCCATGATCGTGGGTAGGTTGCACACGATCGTAACACATGATGGCCACGATCGTGTGCATCCATCGTGTGTAACACAGAGCCAAAACATAAAGATTTAACAACACAACACGATCGTGACCCACGATGATCACGATCGTGTTCATCCATCGTGTGTAACACAGAGCCAAAACATAAAGATTTAACAACACTGACACATTCATATTGCCAAAACTGTCTAAATACAACATAAATATTTAACAACACACCATAAACCATTCTACATGTCTAAAGACAACATAAAGATTTTAGCAGCTAAACCATATCGATATTTCTTAATATATTTTTCATTAAGTTCCTTGATTTGGTGCCTTGCTCCTGGGTTTGCAGAGACGAGTCGATCCAAGTACATGCACGCGAAGGGGCCACAACTGTGATTGTCGTTTTGTATGAACTGTAGCTCTCGTGGCATAATTTTGAAACTCATCTCCGTGTCATACTTCTTCTTCGATTGGTTGTTCAGCCAATACCCGGATTGAGCTAGCACACGAGGCATCAGACGCATAATCGGTCGCAGTTGGTTGAATCGGTATCGACCATCTTCGTGGTGGTGTGACAAGGAATCGTACAACTCCACGGTCCATGTTATGATGTCAATCTTGATAGTCACCCAGTGGCTCTGGTCGAGGCAACAAATGGCAATGATCTGTTGAAACAAAATATGTAATCATATAAGATCATCACATCAAACATAGCGAATCATTTATAAATAGCGAATCATTTATAAATATAAATTTCAAATGGCAACAAATCGTCAATTATTTATAAATATAAATTTCAAACTTACTTCGTTGCAATTTAACCATGGAACCGCATGTGGTGTATCAAGACCTGTCATGTAGTCCTCGATGCATTTAGGAATTTTTCAATCCTTGTAAACCGGCTTCCCCGTCACCTTGATACCAAGTGGATCATCCGGATGGGGTATTGCAAACTCGTTGGCCAAAACTAACTACAAAAAGCCAAACCACAAAATTAAAAAAAAATCCATATCACATTAATGATATACAAACGAGTAGGTTATAGAACTTACGTAAAATAGGGAGCCGGCAAGTACAGTGCCAACTCTACCGACACCAACACTACGGACTCCCCTCCGAAGCCTCGCTCGAGTCGCAAGCACATAACAGTTTATCACCTCGACATCAAAGTCTTCACGGCTAGACTCTATCCGGTCAAATAACGCCTGGGTGAGAGCATGCCCAATCTCCAAACACCGGACAATAGCATCACGTGGCTGCTCCCTCCTAAACTGTAGGTACAACTTCTTCAGAGCCTCGCTATCTCTTGGAGGCGCAACCACAAAAGGCTCCCGAAGAGCAGCAGATGGTCGACTCACTCGCGGTGGAAGACTACGCTCACCCAAATGCTGCGTTCCGGCACTCTCACCATCTTCATCACCCTCAGCATCCCTCTCACAACTATAACGATCGAGAGTCATGCAGTAGTGCTCGATCTCAAAAACTGGTTGCTCGATCTGAAATGGAGGTTGCTGCTCAGGACCACCACCCTCACTTCGAAACATTGTACTATAATGATGCTCGTCCTGAAACCAGTCGAACATCGTCCCATACTGCTGAAATGGCGCCTCAAATGGCTCATACTGATGCTCATAATCAAGGGGCTGCTGAGTCCGCTCAAAAGAATGATGAATCTGAGAATGGTGACTGTGCTGGACCTCAGAATGGTGGGTAGGCGGACGCTGAGAATGGTGACTCGGCTGACGCTAAGAATGGTGACTCGGCTGATGCTGAGAATGGTGACTCGACTGACGCTGAGAATGATGACTAGGCTGACGCTGAGAATGGTGACTGTGGGCTGCGCCAGAGACTGAGTGACGTGGAGGGTCAGGAATCCTCCGCTGGGCGCTGCTAACAGATGCAGAATGACGAGGCCTATCATGGCTCCCAGCTGAGTAGTGTACCGGGCTCCTAGAACGTCTATGCATAGGTCCGAAGAAATCCACGATCCCAGAAAGCACCCGGCGAGAAACTCGAGCAATAAATCCGGACTCAGAATCGTCGTACAAGATCGCCTTCAAACGGCGATCGAAGTACTCATCCCTGCTCGTGTCACAGGTGTGGTCCGACAAGGAAGTCCGTGGACACAACACACCCTCTATGGTGCCTCTCCCGGTCCGATGTCTCTGCACCATCTCGGTGGGGTACTCTGCCGTCGCTTCGACACTTTATGTGCCGACTCATATGTAATCAATTTTCCAGTGACCTTCTTCAACCTATCCATAACTTTCTTCCTCGGGATCGGCGCAGCTCATCCTCCTTATTCTTCATGACTATTCTTACGGGCTTAATGAACTTAACGTCATATGGCGAGCCATTCTCAAAGCTCGGGTAGTAGTACTCACCTCATCCTCCTCCAAATGCGGTAAAGAGGGAAGTACTCTGTGCTGCAAAATTAGTCATTAAATCATACCATTAGATGGGCAATCACATAACGTTTAAGAGATGAAGTCAGGAGAAAATACGTTTACAAATTTATGTACCTTATCGTCGAAGAAATGAGTGAAATCACAAAACATCTTCCTCGTAATCCACATCAAACACCGGGGGACTTGGACAGTTTTATCTCGAATACCACACAATGCTCCCAATGAAGGAATCATCTCATACGACCATATTTGTAAAGCCCAAACAGGACCATAGAAGTGATAGTCCTTGTGCTCTTGTCCCTCCTTCATGGCAACGTTGCATATGTAGTAAGATAAAACCCCAAAGGCATAAGAATTAAGAACCCCAAGGAAACATATCCCACTGCTCGAAATCCTCCACTAATGCCCATGCCCATGTCTCGACCATCATGTCGTCACGGCATAGGATAAAGTAGTAGTATATAAGCAAATTGGCAACCTTCACATAATCTCTTATGTCTCTACCAAAATCTCGAGCATTGAACCTCTTCCGCAGAACACTAACCTTAATATTTTTGCCATGGAGTATTCTGTGGAAAATACCGTCAGACGGAAGGAGATGGTCGTCCTGGGGATGGAAGGTAGAGTTTCCAAAATGGAGTCCAGTGATCATGGCAAAATCACGACTCATCCGGGGGGATTTGATCACCCTCCAATTGACGGGCAATCAAGTGATGTAGGGCAGTATTTGAACTCCCATTCCTCCTAACTTTAATCAAGCGCCCCAGGACCCCCTCGGTCAAGCTCTCGATAGCTTGATCAGCAACTGCGGAATTGCGGCCCATACTTCTTAGTGTCTCAATGATCTCTTTAAATACCGCCTCCCGTATGTAAAGATTCACTTGACGTGTAACAAAACGCAATGTAGGTCTCTTCCATACGCAACCAGTCTGCAATATGGACATACAACTCATAAGAATATGATAGAATGCTTAAGAGAACAAAAAAAAAAATTCTGCCTTGCACACGATCGCAGGCACACGATCGATGCCCGTCGTGTGAAGACCATCGTGTGCCACACGACGGTTCACACGACCGGCAACGATCGTGTGCCTGCGATCGTGTGCAAGACAGGAGCCTTTGGTCTTCTAGCACACGACGGCATACACGATCGACGACCGTCGTGTGTAACCATCGTGCCTACGAAAGACCATCGTGTACACGATGGTCTCATCTTCTTCAGCACGATCGTGGGAAGATGAACAACCGTCGTGGCACGATCATGTGTGAATGAAAATACACTAACCGGCGGCTCATTGACGAATTCCTCTTCAGATGGAGTGTCACTAGCGGAACTTCTGGCGTCTTCAGATTCTCTGTGGTAGTCGGAGTTCGACATTTTCTGGTCGGCGAAGGGTTTCACGACGGGAGAGTTTTTTTGCAGAGAGGAGGAGAGTTTTTTTGCAGAGGAAAATATTGAGTTGTGGGACCATTTTTTTATTGTTGTTTCGTTTTAATAATCTTCTTTTTTTTATATTTTTTTATCTTTTAGTGGTAGACTTTAAGGGTAATAAAGTCTTTTAACACATTTTGGTATAAAAAACTTATAGTTTTATGAATAGGGATATATAACTTGTTACTTTTATGCTTTGGTACTAAAAAAGAGAGGTCCCATTTAACAATGGGGCGAATGATTAAGTAAGCGGGCCCAGCTTCAGCTGGGTGAAAATTTATAAGTAAAAGGGGAAGAAAAATTACTGCTGGGTAGAAAATATATATTTCATCTATATATTACCGCCGAGACCCGAGAGACACAACAAACACAGTTACACAGTTAATAGAAAACTTTCAAACCAGATTTAAAACACTAGAGAGCAGGGGAGAGGCTTGCACGGTTGCACCGCTCCACAATTTCTTCACCAAGCTTTATAAATTATCATCCAAATTCAGATATTCGTCATTAAGAAAAGGTAGTTCTGTACCGTTATCTGATCTTTTTTACTTATTTATTATTCAAACAACTCAAAAAATACTCGCACTCTAAGTGTTTGAGAAAATGCCTCAAAGAAAAATTTCAGTTTTGAGTTCATATAATGGTTATTTATGTACTGAGTATTTTATAATTGAATAGATATTAAGGAATAAGGATGTGTGATCAACAACACAAGAAACGAATGAAGTCCCTCTTTTCTTTCTACAAGAAAGAGAGCAGTGTACAAGCACCTACATCAAATTCAAATATTCCCATGCCTGATCAGTCTGATCTTGAAGATGCTCCTGCTCCTAATTTGCCTACAAGTGAAGTGGAATTACCTGTTGATGCTCCGAAAGAGCAGAGTGTTCAAACTGATCCTGGATTGCGTCAGCCAATTTATGAATTTCCAGTGAATCAACAAGACCGTATTCGAAAGGAGTATGTACAATTGGGACCTTGTCAGTCGAAGTTGAAAATTTATCCATTGACATTTGATGGACGTGATAATCGTCGTTTTCAACATAGATGGTTTACATTATTTCCTTGGTTGGAGTATTCGGTAGCTAGTGATAAGGTGTTCTGCTTTCCTTGCTTTCTTTTTGAAAAGAACCCACCAAAGTCTCCTTTGTTCACTACTAAAGGATGTTGTAATTGGAGTAGAATGTTAGCAGGGAAAAAAGGAGTCTGTGAACAACATGTTGGACATATAAATTCTTTTCATGAAAAGAATGTTCAAAATTGGGCCGACTTGTCAAGAATTTCTCAGCACATTGATAGAGTGATTGATAAACTTCCACCAGAAGTTGTAAGACAGAATAGGTTGCATTTAAAGACAACAATAGCAGCTGTGAAGTATCTTGGGAAACAAGGACTGCCATTTAGAGGTCATGACGAATCATCAAACTCATGTAATAGAGGACATTTCATTGAAATAATCAAGAGTTATGTAGGTATGAATGATGAGATTGCAAAAGTTGTTCTTGAAAATGCTCCTAAACATGCCATGTACATTGCACCATCAATCCAAAAAGAGATTCTTGATATAATTGCTACTAAAATTCGAAACAAAATTCGTCGGGAAATTGGTGATGCGAAATATTGTAACCTAGTTGATGAATCACTTGATGTATCACATAAGGAGCAAATGGCAATTATTATCAGATTTGTTGATGAAGCAGGATTTGTCAGAGAAAGGTACTTTGAAATTGTTAGTGTTAAAGACACTACTTCTCTTAATCTCAAGAAACACATATGCCTTGTTCTTTCTACAAACAAACTTTAAGTCCAAAATATTGGTGGTCAGGGGTACGATGGAGCTAGCAATATGCGCGGTCAGTTTCATGGATTAAAGACATTATTTCTTCAAGACTGTCCTTTTGCATACTATGTTCACTGCTTTGCTCACCGACTACAATTAGCTTTGAATGCTTGTGCTAGAGATGTTCCTGATATGCATATATTTTTTCAAATGCTAAGCTCCATTGTCAATTTTGTTGGATCTTCATCAAAGCATACCAATATGTTAAAAGATATTCAAGAAGCAGAATACTCAGAAAGTTTAGCAGATGGAGATCTTGAAACAGGAAGATGTCTTAATCAGATTCGCAGTTTAAAACGAGCAGGTATGACTCGATGGGGTTCTCACTTTGCTTCTGTAAATACTTTAGTTCATATATTTAATGAAGTTACTCAGCTACTTGAAAGTATGACGACCGACAAAGAACTCGCTGGAAGTATAAGAGGTGATGCAAAAGGTTTTCTTAAGGCATTAAGAACATTTGATTTTGTATTTTGTTTGTTACTCACAAACAAAATCATGGGTATAACTGATTTACTTTCTCAAGCATTACAAAGACAATCACAAGATATTGTTAATGCTATGAATTTGGTTTCAAGTACAAAGACACTTCTTCAAGAATTGAGAGATCATGGTTTGGGATGTATTTTTGCTAAATGTCTATAAATTTGAAGAAGATCATGGTCTTGAAATGCCTAAAATGGATGCAGCTTACTCAATGGGGACTGGTCGTGGTTGTCAACATCATGATTTTGTTACAAATGAACATCATTATCATTTTAGCATGTTTAATGTGATTATTGATGTTCAAATGACAGAGCTAAATGACAGATTCACGGAGCAAAGTATAGAACTACTTGTTTTGAGTTCTGCAGAGAAGTTCTATCGAGGAGATTTTGATACATCAAACGGTTACAATTGCAACATTATAGATGTCAAGTAGTTTTTCATAAAAATTTTCAAGATTTATCTTCTCTTGCACAATTGTGTAGACAATTAGTTGAAACAGGCTTAGCCAACCTTTTTTCCTTAGTTGATATATTGATTCGTTTGGTCTTGACACTTCCCGTTTCCACTGCCACTACTGAACGTACATTCTCAGCGATGAAAATTATAAAAACTCGACTTAGAAACAAGATGGAAGACGGATATCTTTCGGGTTGTATGATGCTTCACATTGAAAAAGAATATGTTGATGGTGTTGATTCGGAGGCTGTGATTGATCACTTCGAGTCTACCGGAGATCGTAGAGCTCAATTTAGATAAGGTACTATATGCTTACTTGTAATTTATATGTTTGAAAAAAATTATGTTCATGTAGATTTCCGCTGGGTGAATTATTTTGATTAGATCCGCCACTGCAATGATACTTACAAGTATTAGAGAACATACTATGTAAGTTGCAGATCCCAAGCCGGCCTAATCTATGCATAAGGAGGTCCAGCCACTTTTGCCGACGAAAAATTATACCATGCAAAATATGACAGTATCGTTCATGGTACATCAATCGTGATTATATTTTATACGAATTGTAATTATATTATTGCGTCATATAGTTTCACTGTAATTATATTATACACACACACTGTAATTATATTATACACAATTGTGATTATGCTATACACCAATTGTGACTGTATTCGTAATCACAACTAGTGTGTATCATGTTGTGGGATATACCAGTGTTTCTGACTACAAACAAAAAAACAGGAACATATATAGTTTTCTTAATTTTTATTTTTTATTTATTTGTGCAAGTATTTGCTTTTGAGTTTTCTTTTCTTTCTTTTTTTTCGTTAAAAACACACGCGCCCGAGATGACTCGAACCCCAATCTATTGGTTAGAAGGGAAATGCCTTACCAACTGATATGCTATTCGTTGTCTTGTTGATACTGAGTTGCAACCTATTTGCATCATGGTCATTTGGATTCCCATACCAAGTGTTGATCTGATGTACGGCTTGACTGATTTTGCTAATGGTGTCGAGACACATCATTCCTCCACATTGCTGCAAAATAAGAAACGATACAAAACATATATTTTGTCCAACACCACAAAGTCACATATGTAAGGTCAGAAATCTCAAGATATTGAACAGACTCAATACAATATGAGAATGAACAAAATAACAATCACAATTGTCGAACACGCCCAATAACACATGTTGTACGAACGACCAACACAGTTCAAAGGATGGACGACATGTTACACTCGGAATAGAAATATGTCTGTGCAATCAGTGCTACGCTATATTTAATCTTATTAGGGGTCATAGATACATATTTTTTGTTCGTTTAGTGTGTGTTTTATTCTCTAAGTTATACTGTGATTACACCACAATATTTTAGTCGGTTGTGGCCTTTAAATTCTCTAAGTTATAGTTCTTTCTTTGGCGTGATGAATGATACTTTGAAACTTGGATAAAGTATATGTGTATATATATATATATATACACCCGTACATATTAAGTAATATTAAACCGTATTCTATAATCCCTAGGCCGATTAATACTTCGATTAATTCTTATAAGTTCTCTATCGTTCCGATAGCCTAGACGCATGTACCGGGAGTTTGGGTTGTCATCTAGGCTGGTTGGGCGAGGACCTATGAAGGCAAGTTAAGATACTATGAATACTACAGACTAGTTTATACCTATATCAATATTTCAAATTTCCTAGCTATGTGGACGACTAGGCGGATGCCTAAGCGGTTATACTTTTTTTTTTCTTGTTTTGTTCTAATAGTACTATAAATTCATAAATTTATATATTATGGATATTATGGACTCCTTGATATCTATATCAATATTTCAAATTTAATATATAATTGATTATTAAATGGTTAAATTTTAATTATTTTTAATTATTTTACATATATATAATTTTTTATATGAAAATAATTAAAATAATATTAAAAAAATAAATCTGCCTAATTCGGTTAATCTCCGATTAATTCCCGAATAATTCTTTGGACGTTAGGCGGTGGTAATTCGAAGGCCTACATGCACTTATTATTGGTTTGATGGTTTAAAAGTCTGGACATGGACTGGTTCAAACTTGAAACATGCCATCTCGCGAAACATGCGCCTCAAACTGAGCGACAAATACAAGGTACATTTGAAATGGATGCATCTTGTCTTTTGGCATGTTGCCCATTTTATTTCTTGATGAGATAATTAGATTAGGTAACGAACTGAAAAGTAGAGAAAAGTCACATAGACTTGTAGAGGGAGGCTCGTGTGTGTAGAATGAGTAGGATTGTCTAAAACGTTAGTGGTTAGTGGTTTTTGTTGATGTCTGGTTTGATCAACGTCACGTGTGTTGATTTGGACGAATAAATCGAAAACACGTAGAAAATAAAATAACAAAAAAAGAAGGTGTTTGATCACTAAATTTTATTAATGACCTTGATAAAGAGTAGAGCCGGGCCGAAAATATTTTGGCCGGTCCGTTTTGCTGGTGCTTGCTAATTACAAGTCTTATCCTTTTCTCTTTTTTCTCTTTTTCATCTCTCTCTTTCTCTCTCTCTGTATTTTTTCACTTTTTTTTCCAAGTCCTCTTTTCTGTACATTCTCCTAGCATATATATAGACAATATTAGCCATTCATGAGATGACAGCTAGAAGATTCAGGTGGATATGCTGATGACATTTGTCGCAGTGTGGTGACTCCTTCGACACGTGTCACCTTCTTAGGTTTGCTTTGGGAAGGGATATGACAGCCCTCCTTTATTGTCTTGTCTGCCTGTTCTTCGTGCTTTTGGCAATACTTATCTGTTGCGACCGACAACGGGGTCGGCCCTCGGGCTTCCCGCTATTCTGGTCGGTCGTGTTTATGATTATGGCTCGGAGCGTATTCATATAGGGTCTGCTCGGTCCTTCTGGGTCGGATTCCGGGTCGGCTCTAATGTCTCTGCCCGGTCTGGTTCCTTGTGAGCCCGAGAGACAATCGGGTCTATGACCGGTTCGGCTCCAGGATCTGCTCGGCTGGTCGGCTGCCTGGAGCGCTTAAGTGGATGCCAAGGTGGATCGACTACCAACAGTTTTAACCGAAAATGAATCGAATTGAAGTGGTTTCGGTTAATCGAGAACCACTATTTGTGGTTAGGGTGAGGTTTGTGGTTCCTACTTAAAAAAATATAGTTAGTGGTTAACCGGAACCGAATGGTTCCAGAACCACATAACCACAAACCGAAATTATGATAAATTAATAAATTATATTTATATATTTTTATGTGTATTTCATTTGGATTTCAAAAAATTCATTAAAATCTTGTTGTATTCAATAAGAATTTAAAAAAGTCTTATAATGTCTGGATGTATTCAATCAAGATTTTATATTATTCTTAAAAATCTGGGGGTATTCAGTTAAGATTTTAAATTATCCTTGAAAATCTAATGGTATTAAAATATTCATGATTTTTTTGGATTTTATAAAACGATGAATTTTAGTGGATTTGCTAGTGCTTTTTGTACTTTTTGAAATACGGCTAAAATCTATGAGATTTTGAAGGATTTGTCAAAAACTCAGTCAAATATGTTAGACTCTATAGGATTTTATGTCGACCCTGCGAGAATCCGCATTGAATAAAATCAACTACAATCTTTTAAAATCCATAGACTATTATTAATCCGTTAAAATCTGAATCGAATACCCCTTCACCCTAGTTAAGAAACAATAATTCAAATGACTAGAAGTTAAATAACATCTTAAAAATATTAATTTTCATCCAATCAAAACATAAATATAAAACAAATATGGATGTATAAGAGTGAGCAATAAATAAATTAAAGATATTCATACTAATATGCAAAATTGTGAAATTACCCTCACAATCAATTTGGTTGGGTACTCTCAATAGCAACATCGTCGTTCCACTATATGTAGGCTATGTTCTTTGGGCTTAATTTCAGTATATTTCAGTTCAACAAACTTAAATTCAGTTCAGTTCAATTCAATCAGCAAAGTTTAGTCTAATTTAGTTTAACTTTAGAATTAATATTTTGTGGGATATGTAGAATCAATATAATCAATTACTATTATTATTACAATTTATTATTAATTTTATATATAATAATTATTATATTTGTTTATTTTGCTATTATTTATTTTTTCATTATTTGGTTATTGGAATACAAATAATATTTACTATTTTCTAATATGATAGTATTATTGTTATTAATTAATACTATCAGTAATAGTATATATTACTATTATGAATCTTATTATTATTATTATTATTATTATTATTGTTGTTATTTTTGTTGTTGTTATAATATAAATAATAATAATTACTGTATATATTGTTACCTAATTTTATTATTATTAATTGTTATTATTATTTATATCAATATTTTCAATGTATTTTATATATAATTTGCAGTATTATTAATAACTTCATTACTATTATTACCATTATTGCTATCAATATTATCAATAGTATTATTATTATATTGTAGTACTCTGAATAATTTATTATTATTATTATATTATTATTATTGTTGTTGTATTATTATTATTGTTGTACCTATTATGTGATATTATTATTATTATTATTTTATTATTATTATTATTATTATTATTATTATTATTATTATTATTCAGTTCAGCATAATTCAATTTAATTCAGTTCAACACAGTTCAATTTAATTCAGTTTAATTTAATTTAATTAATTAGATTTAACAAAATTCATCTGAAAAGAAGAAAGCTCACTACCGATTCAAATAGTCGACTCGATGAGTCGGAAGTTATTACGTTACTCTCAGTCTCTTAGAACATTTCTTTTTTTCCATTAATACCGAATGGATTAAGGCATGAGTGGATTAATCATGCGATTTGAAAAAATATCCTGTTGTTTCTTTCTTTTGAATGAACTATATCGAATGACAGAAATGACTATTTTACCCCTCAATATGAATTAAGTCCTTTTTGATAAAGGACGGATTGAGCATTTTAGTTTATATAATCAATTTAAATTATATGACATAATATTTATTTAAATTTATATTATAATATATATTCATAAATCATATTATAATTTTCAGGTATATTTAAATAATCAGACAATATTTTATAAATATATTAAGTTATATTTTAATATATATATATATAGTTATATTAAATTTTTAATAGTCAATATAAAAAAATCACATAATATATATTTTAATTTATATTATAATATATATTCATAAATCATATTATAATTTTTAGATATATTTAAATTATCAGACAATATTTATATAAATACATTAAGTTATATTTTAATATATATATTTATATTAAATTTTTAATAGTCAATATAAAAAATCAATTTAAATAATATCACATAATATATATTTTAATTTATATTATAATATATATTCATAAATTATATTATAATTTTCAGATATATTTAAATAATTAGACAATATTTTTATAAATATATTAAGTTATAATTTAATATATAGTTATATTATTTTTTTAATAGTTAATATAAAAAAATCAATTTATATAATATAACATAATATATATATTTTAATTTATATTATAATATATATTCATAAATCATATTATAATTTTTAGGTATATGTAAATAATCAGACAATATTTTTATAAATATATTAAGTTATATTTCGTTATATATAGTTATATTAATTTTTTTAATAGTCAATATAAAAAAAATCAATTTATATAATATAAAATAATATATATTTTAATTTATATTATAATATATATATATATATATTATATATATATATTCATAAATCATATTATAATTTTCGAGTATATTTAAATAATCAGACAATATTTTTATAAATATATTAAGTTATATTTTAATATATATAGTTATATTAATTTTTTTATCAATAAATAGCTTATATTTTATGAATTTTAAATGTATAATACTAATATATATATTTTAAATTTATACTATATATACTCAATTATAATTAAGATTATATGATAATTTATACTATATATACTCAATTGTTTTATTATTAAAGAGGGTAATTTTGGTATATTGAGGAAGTATTTCTGTCTTAATGGTAAGGACACCCCAAAAGTTGCTTAATAAAAAAGACATTATTAAGATCATTAAGTAGAAAGTAAACAGCAAAATATAGCTGATCGATTAAACTGATTAAGATTAAACTGATTAAGTAAAAAGTAAACAAGTCCTTATTCTTCTTTCGATCAGAATAGACTGTTCTTCTAATTTTGGGTTCTTTTAAACAACTCTAGTATCCATGTTATGTCACGGCACCAAATCAGAAAAAGAAAAAGTATATCCCCAATTAGGAGTATGCCGAAAAAGCGAATCCAAAAAACTGAATCGAAACTCCGAAAATCAATCCGAATCAATCCGATCCGAGGTTTTCCGATCGAATTTCGGATTAGGATTTTACAGATCCAAAAATTTCGGATCGGATCGGATTAAATTCGCGGATTTTCGAATTAATCCAATCGATCCGAAATATATAAAAAAAAAGAATTTTTTTATTATTTTAGGTAAAACGCCAGAAAAAATTTCGGATCAGATTAACAGCAGATTTTCGGATTAATTTGATTCATCCGAAATATATTTAAAAAGAATTTTTTTATTATTTCTGGATTAGAATTTTTATTATTTTTATTATTTTAAAATATTCGGATTTTTCGAAATCCGATCCGAACGCTCGGTTCGAATTTCGGATTGAGAAAAAGGTGATTCGGATCGGTCCGAACCTAATCCCAATCCATTAAACGCTTGGCCCAGTTTTAACAGATATGGGCCATACCCGAAAACCCCAAAACCCTCCTCTCGTCCTCCTGAACTTCTTGAACTGCTGTAATCACAATTCACAGCCCATTCATGGCGGTTCTCGGTCGCGGACCTTGGGTTTCCACTCTCCAACCACCTTCGGTCCGCCTCTCCGACCACCGCCACCTTAATTTCATCCCTACCGTTCCTCTCCGTGCCAGACATCTCTCCGGGAATACCAAACTCATACTCAAGTCATCAAACTCACGGTATGGCTTTTTGTGCCTCGCGACGTACTGTTTTCTTTTGACCCTCTCTGCCGTTAAATGAAGCATACTGGCAATTCAGTCTCAAAGCTGAAATGTATTTACGCCTCACTTAGATTTTAGAAATGTTTATAGAGAATCTGTTTAATGCTCACTCACATAGGATATGATATCTGCTTATGAGAAACGTAAAATTGTTTCCGTTCTCAATCTAATTAATATTACAGAGTCCATGATGACATGATTATATTATCCCCACCGGTCTCTTATTGCCCAAAGAGGTTATTATTTTATCATTTTTTGCAATGTAGGATTAGAGGCTATCAGTATGATAGTGTCGAATGCTCAGGCGATTCGAATTCTGAAGTTACTCTGAATGATCAAACCGGTGCTTCAGATATTACCATTGGAAGTATAGAAAACAAACCTGCAGGTAACGGAAGTTCGCTTCTATTAAAACTGGGAATACTTCTGGCAGTAGCTGTTGTGATTACATTGGTATCTGCTGGCGTAAAGCCACCAAGTCCGGAAAAATCAATGGGGAAACGGTTTTTGCTAGACGGCTCATCCTCGCCCACTTTTTCTGCGCCTACTAATTCTTTTAGCTTCCGGGCTTTTGGATATAGCATTGTTCTTCCTGAATATGCTCCTGGGTATGCTTCTTTTTGGTTCCCAAATATTATAATGTAAATTTTAGGGATATTACAATAGTGCCGTTGACGTTTGACCTAATTACAAAAAAAAAACTAATGAACGTTCAAAACTCTGAGGTTTGGTTGAACTTTAATTCTAAGGGGCTAACAGTAATATTTTTTTAAGTTTGAAGGATTTATTTCGAAACTTTCTTTCTTTTTTTGCTTATGAAGGAGTAAGAGAACATAACATGGTCAATGGTATATTTCGTTATTTTGAAAGTTACCTGGTCATTTGAGTAATTAGGTCACACCTGAAGATACTTCTTGTAATTAAACCTAATCATTTGTCTCTTACTTGTGAAACACCTTCAGCTTATAGAAGTGCACTAGTGCAGTTCATGTATGATGTCTTCTTTTGATGTTTTTAATCATTGTAATCTTTTCTTTCTTTCCTGGTTGCAGATGGATCTACTTCTGGCTGCTGATGGCTGCAGCCTGTGGACTTTTTATTAGTGAAGAGGCACTAAATATATGGGTCTGTCCTTTCTGCCAGTATAGCTGTTTCACACACTTCCATGCTCTTGCATCTATGTATTTATGTTAGTCTTCTTCACCTTTTATCAGGTCATTTAAAATGATGTAGGTTGGTACTTCGTTGGCACGATTGCTTTTGTTGGACGGGACTTGGCAATCTTTTACTGATTCATTTTCACGCAATGCTCCATATATGATATCCACTGTTGTGTGGGTGTATTGGTTAGTGCTTTGTGTGTTTGTATGGCATATAGGCATTGCTATCTCCATCCCACTCAAAGAGTCCACTTTGGTGAATGTAAAACTTCTTATTTTAGTCATATGAATAAATGTACTACGCTTTTAATAAACTACTATTCTTGTTATATAGCAAAAGCATTAATTTAAGAAATATTGTATAAATTTTAATTATATAGTAATGTTTTATTTTGAAAGTTGACTCTTCTATTGGGACAAAATCATGTTTGGAAAGTGGACTCTTCAAGTGGGAAGGATGGGAGTATATATTAATACCATGTTAATTAGTCTTGAGATCCTCATCATTGCTATTTCATGAAAGGTTAAGCATTTTTAACATCTCATATTCTTACTACTACCGTCTAGCTTACATGGTGTGTGTATCTGTAGGGGAGTTTGCATCAGTGATATGATTCCATTTTACATTGGCAAAATTTTCGGACAATCTGGAGCATCCGATGATATTTGTTCAAAGGTTTGTATTGCTGAAAGTACGTTTTGATCTGCACAAACCTCCTGTATGTGATTGTGGGTTATGACTCCTCATGTTACTAATAGTTGGGGATTGGGAAGGAAAAAACTATGGAACTTACGCGTGCTGTAAAGAGATATGGAAATCTTATTGGCTTCGGTGAGTGCAACTGATATTTTGAATCCTGCATATCCCCCGTAGACCATTATTTGGTAGATATATCAATGAAATAATCTAGTTGCCAAAAATTGGTTCAAGACTCCTCCTCTATTATTAATATAATATCGTTATTGTTAAACTTTTGTTATTCCCATTCCTTAAGCGTCCGCAAGGTTCCATGGAGATAAGCTATTTTTGAATTATATTGTTGTATGGATGGCATCTTGTTTTTCTTTTTTCTTTTTTAGATTCTGATTCTGAATTTGCAATTAATGCATGCAGTTGAACGATTTTCTCTTGGAGTGAGAAATCCCACGGCTTTTCTAGCTGGGGCAATGGTCAGTGCTGATATATTTAGTTCACTATATCTTCAGTTCATCATTTCCTTTTTCTGCACTGTAGTTTCCTGCCCTGTAAACTTGTGAGATTACGTGAATTATCTACATATAGATGGTAAAATTGTTGTATACATAATCAGAGGCTTATATTCTTGCTTCAATCTGACTGCAGGGCGTATCACCAGAGTGTTTTTTTGTTGGTGTCTGCTGCGGTGGACTTGTTACCCTCCCGTTACAGGTAACTGAAATTTTGTTTGAAGACATGAAGAGGTTATCCCCCCCTCTCCCCCCTCCCTCTCGCTCTCGCTCGCGCTCCCTCTCCCTCTCCCCCGCCCTCTCCCTCCCCCCCCCGCCTCGCCCTACCCCCCTACCAGTGTTTGAAAAAGCGGCGCTCCGCGCGCCTCGGAGCGTCTTTCGCCGGAAACGCATCAAGGCGTTTGGCGACCTGCAAAAAGCAGGAAAGGCGTTCGCCTTCTGGACGGGCGCACGCTTTTGAGGCACAGCGTGGGCCTTCAGCGCCTTCTCTGCGGGGCGCACTTTTTTTTTTTTTTTTTTTTTTTTTAAACCTGGGCCTGAGACGACGTCATTTCGAAGAAAGAAAAAACAAAAACAAAGGTAAGGAAACCCTAAAAATAAAAAATGCCGTTGGTTTGTTATCCCTTCCCTCCTGTTTTCACTTTTCACTTTTCATTTTTTTTGGTAGTGGTTTTCACTTTTCACTTTTCAGCATAATAAAAAGAAAACTTTAATAAATATTACAATAATAAAACCTGAAACCTATCCTCTAAAAAAACAAATTGCAGCAGCACCACCCTTCTCCTCCCGCAATGATTTTTTTCCTTCTCCGGCTCTCTTGTTTTTTTTTTCTCTACGTCTTACATCTATGAACATGTATGATTCAAAATTATTTCGCAACTAAAAAGTATGGATATAAGGATATAATAGGAAAAAATGGTAGCAGAAAGTTTTTTTTATGTATTGTACCTTGCAACCCATAAAAAGTTGTATATTCACCGAATATGACTCTTCTAGTGGGACAGAGGGAATAATACTTTTCTCTTTGCTTAAGGTTGCATGAATTAGGTGCAAGCTATCATTAGTAGCCTTTTCCACTTATAGTATATTTTTCCTGCAGTTGGCAGTTGGATTCTTGCTGAGAGAGCGCCCAGTCTTTGCTCTTGCCACCGTTGCCACTGTAGTGGTGAGCTTTTGTCTTTTGATATGACAACTAAAAACATTTACGGCAAATGACAAAAACTAAAGTCAAAATTACAAATACCCCTTAAGATAATAGCCCCTTTAGGTTTGTGTTTACTTAACATATACTCCCGTATTGAGGGTGCAGTATTTGTAAAATTGAAACAAATAAGATGGATATTTGTAATTCTGAAAGGTATCCCAATTTTTCCTTTTTAAATAAACAATTCGACTGAACCTCAACGGTGTTTTTGCCGATTAAGACAAATTTTTATAAGAGTTTCTAACATTTGCTAATTTACAGGGGATTTGGACAGTGTTTCCATATTCTATAGCTGCTCTGACAGCCCTCTTCCTTTATTTGCGACGTTGCTACTCGACTTAGCTCTGTTCGTTTTTTTCATGGTGTTCGAACTCGTATATCGGACGGTTAGCTATGGATCAATGCTTAGGCAAATCACTTTCATGTGTTGTAGAACGAAGTCCATCAAGGTGAGTTAATAGATTAGTTTATTGAAGTTTAGTTTTGTACTTTATACTTTTGAAGTTTATTATTTTAGGGTGAAGAAAAATATACGGAATTTTTTGTCAGATGACTTCTCTTTCTTATTGTTGTTTCTACTTTCATCAATGTTTGTTATGATGATATCTTTTTGTAGTTCCATAAGACGAATAATTCCATCTCCCATACACATTTGAAGGGTCGAGTATGAATATAATTGTTGAATGTTTAAATATTATCTAAAAAATTATTCAAAGTCCTTTTTTTATGTATTAAAATAACAAAATCAGAACGCTATTATTAATTAATGTCAGAATGTGTAAATTTAATACTATAAAAGTTGTATACAATTTAATAGGAAAAGATGTCAAGATATGCTGTCCTGAACAATTATTTTAGTTGTAAATTACATATATTAAGCACTTTCTTACCTTCATTTATTGGTATTTATACTATACTCATACCTAGGGCTCGTTTGCTAAGTTGTATGGGATAAAGCTTGATAAGATTGACTGAGATTTCTTATACAATATAAGAAATTAATATCATATTTGGTACGATGTATTAAATTCTCTACAAAATATAGATATCATGGTAGTTTATTGAATTTATTACCTGTAGTATTGTTTAATATCACCTAATACCACCTAAGAGGTGGGATACGTAATACCAAAAATCAGTATTATTTATACGGGCCCGAATTTTATCAAGGGCCCTATACTTTATACCAAACAAGATATAAAAGTGTATTAGATATATTATACACCTTAATCACACCTAGCAAACAAGCCCCTAGTGCATACTGAATATATTCTTTTAGAGTCTTAAGACAGTTTAAGCAACAACTAAAAGACAAATTCTAGTTTCACATAACTTGGCCATCATTGTTAATCTTTAACGCTCTCACATTATATGATTCATGCCTGCTCCCTCTCTGACCTCCACACAAATATCATGACTAACCGTCTCATGCATATTTATGAAACAATATTGTGGAGATTTTCATTTAGTTTACATGACCAGAAGATGCTAAATAGGCTAGCTGAAGACTGTATGCTTCTTTGAGCTCAGCAAGCACTTCCGAAATAGTCGGCCTACGCAGTGCGTCTCGTTCTACCGACCGACAAGCGGTCAAAGAAGCACTTCTCATGCTTTCTGCATCAAAACTTCCCTTAATGCAGTCATCCACAACCTCAAATCCACCAGCCTGCAAGTATGGCTTAGCCTGGAAATAGGATTGCAGTTACATTACATGGAAAAAATGACTTACCAGAAAGGAAAAAATGCAAGCCAAATATTTCAAACACACACACACACACATACACATTTGTGAAAGTGAAACCAACATTTGAAAAATAGGACAGGTGAGTGAATAGGTTTTTCTACTGGTTCAACCTGTCAAACCGATTTACTGAAAGTTAAATTGAAAAAATTACTTCAGTTGAAAATAATACACTCCCTCCGTCCCATTTGAAGATTCTACTGTCTAAACATGATTTTGTCCCAATAGAAGAGTGCACTTTCAAAATAAAACCTCAATACGAATTAAGATATTATATAATATTCCTTCAAATTAAAGCGTTGTGGCCAAGTTTAACACATGGAAGTTAGAATTATTTATAAATTACCTAAAAAAATTTGACCGATTCAACCATTTTTTTTGCTAGTTATGACCGGCTCACGTTGAATCGGCTGCCGGTCGGACTAACCAACCCAGTCCGGATTTTAAAACGAGTGAAGGATCATATAAATTCAATTTTCATATTGCATTATAATTATCAACAATTGCACCGAGCGTGCATATTTACTTACCCATAGAACTAAATTGAAGGAATCTGGACAACCAGTGTGAGTGAGCGGTTCTCGGCCACATATGAGCTCCAAAAGTACAACCCCAAAGCTATAGACATCACTTTTCTCTGTTAACTGTTGAGTGGAATAATACCTGAAAACACACATTGCAAAAGCCTTTCACGTTTCAGGATTTAACCGATTAAGGAAATAAACTAAAATGCATACTCTGGATCAAGATAGCCTGCTGTGCCTTTAACCACCGTAGTCACATGTGATGCATCTGATTGAGTCATTTGCTTAGAAAGCCCGAAATCGCAGACTTTAGCATTCATTTCCTTGTCTAAGAGGATGTTGCTGCTCTTAACATCCCGATGGATTGTTCGTAGATCATTTCCGTTGTGTAGATAGTCCAAACCTATGATAAAACGAACCGTGTTTTTAGGCTTTTTGCTTGTTTTTGCTAGTTAGTGCATCGTGTTTTGTACAGATGAATAGCTTAGCTGTTCAAGAATCAAATAAAAATTCACCTTTTGCGGCATCTATAGCGATTTTCAATCTGCGAACCCAACTTAGCGTCAATATCTTAGTATTGGCACCTGTAAAAATGATTGACTAGTTATTATTCAAGAAAACGTAAAATGCGCCCGAAAGAAAACGAGTAATTGTAATTACAAAAACTACCCATGAGGTTTAGCTTAATTACCAAAATAAAAAATTAAGGAAAATAACATTTTTGTATAATTTTACACGCCATTTGACATTTGTGTCTCTTTAACGAAGAGGAAGGCATCTGTTAGGTAAATACAAACCTCAAATGATTATTTGTAATACCATATGGGATATTTGTGATTTGAACTACAATTGGATTTATTGATAATCAACCTAAACCTCAGGGATTATTTTCGTAATTTACCCCAAGATAATGAGCAAAGCCACTAAAACATACCGTAAAGGTTATCAGCCAATGACCCTCCGGGTAAATATTCATAAACAAGTATTTGCTGCTTTGATTCATAGCAGAACCCTTCCAACGATACTAGGTTCTGGTGACGAATTTGTGATAACAGAGACACCTGTAAATAATACAGTAAAAATGTTGTTCAATAATATATCAAAAAGGAAATTGCCTTGACGAATCAAATAATGAGGAACAAATATTTATAGTATATTTGATGCGCTCGTAGTACGTGTCAACAAACAATTCGAAATAACTCGAATATTTTTAGAACAGGTATGAATCAAGTAGCAATGACTCAAGGCACTTCTTTTCACACTATTTTGGAAAACCCAACAACTCAATTATATGTTTATGTAAAATGAGTAATTATGAAACTACCCCAAACAGTTGCGAATTAAAAGAAACATTTGTTTTCAAATTTTACGAATACCCCTCTGACATTTGTTTCTCTTCTACAAACCGCACCTCACGAGATTGGCATTTGTTAGATAAATAAAACCTCAAGGGAGGGTTCCTAAAAAAAAAAAAAAAAAAAACTCAAGGGTGGGGGCTGTAAATTCGAAAGATAATTTTTTATATAATTAGGCTAAACCTCTTTGGTGGTGTTTGAAATTAACGTAATTTTTTGTTTTTCTAATCAAAAATTAAGTTGCTGACCTCATTGATAAAAGAATCAGCCCCGAGCTGAGTTTTATCTAACCTAACTTTAACAGCTACTAATCTGCCACCCGAAAGCTTGCCAACATAAACACATCCAAAGCTACCACGACCAATGGCCTCTTTGAAGTTGTTTGTAATTTCTTTGATCTCTTTATATGTAAAGATTCTTGCCGAACCCCATCTATGCATATCCATTGCGGATTCTGAAAGTCGTAAAAAAAAAAAAATCCACTTAATGTAGCTGTTTGTTTTAGAGTTTAGTTTTTGTATTTTTGATTAAATGTAAAGGGTTTTGTTTGTTGTACTTGGCGCGTATGTATTTTCGGCTTTCTTTCTCTTAATGTACAAGAGAACTGAAAATGAGATCACGCCAAGAACAAGAACAGCTCCTCCAACTGAACCAAGAAGAATTGCCAAGTGATTATGGTTTTTTCGCCGTCTTGGAGTAAAGATAGTAACATGTGGAATCTCGAGTGAATGGTTTCTTGAAAGTTCATTGCATGTTGATAATGAGAATGAGAGGCATAAATTCCCTGATGTCCTGCAAAATAAGAAAATGGAAGGAATCGAAAAAGAGAGGAGTTAATATTAAGAAAGGCCCATACAAGATATAGAAAGAAGGGATAATTACAAGACCTACCCCTGAAGTTTAACGTAATTACTAAGAACTCATTTTTGAATTAAAAAATACCCCCTTAAGGTATTATGAAATATGAATCCTTATTGAGGGTGTAATCCTTAAAATGGAAATAAAAATTAGGGGTTAGTTTGTGATTTAGAAAGATATCTTTTTTTTTTTTTGGTAATTAGACGAAACCTCAAGGGAATTTTTATAATTAAACTTAGAAAGAATGGTGAATGGATTTTGATCACCTGACTTCTAAACTATCTCGGTCCAGTGATTGTGGGAGTGGCCCTTGTAACTTGTTGTTCTCCAGATTCCTTCAGTTTGCGCAATAAAAGAAAATCAAATGTATGTATAAGCTGTTGATCCAATTGTCATTTTTTCTTAATAATGTGAAAATTTGCTTTTTATGGACGTTGGAGGATACTCTTGATATTTTGATACTATCACGATTCACGAGTCTTGTAGCTCAAGTGGATACTGCTTAGAGCTGTCAATGGGTCGGGCCAGTCTCATATTTAGAAGTTCAAGCCCGGCCCATGGTTGAAAACTAGTTGAAAATTTGCTGGACCGACCGGGCCTGTTTGGGAAAATCCTATTCTTTCGTACCTCTGAAATTGCAACTCAGACCAGACCAGCCCTATCACTGGGCCGGTCAGGCCGATCTGGTTTCGGCAGCTCTATCATTACTCACGTCTCACCCTTAATTAAAAAAAGAAGAAGACATTATTGATACTGACAGTAAACGAAGATCTGTTAGCTCCCCCAAGCTCTCTGGTACTCTTCCTCGCAAACTATTATTTTGCAGGTCCCTGCATATAGAACCACTATTTTTTAGTTTATTTGATCTATTACATATTTCCTAAATAATTTAAAAAAAAAAAAAACTGATTAGAAGGTTATTTTTCAATAATCTCAGTCCTAGTGAAACTTACAGGACTCGAATGTTAATCAAATCGTCAATGTCGGAACCAAATGACGTTATGTTGTTGAAGCTCAAGTTCCTGCAAATATTAGTACATCAACTGTAAAAACTACTGATGAAGCGTTTGCATACTCTAGAAAATAGGTGATTCCGAGCTTCCAGGAAAAAAAAAAAAAAAAAACATTTTTCCAACTAGAAGCTGAGAAGCACTTAATTTTTAGGAGTTTGCAAACACTCACTGTAAGGATTATTCAAGTAAGATTGTTTTAGATTCGTGGTAGTACAGTTTCTCAAGATGTTGCAAGCCACCCAAGTTCTTTATTTCTCCACCTAGAGAAGTGTTAGGCAGGTCTCTACAAGAAATATTCAGGATATGTAACCGCAAAAGCCGATTATAAATGTATCAAGTCAAATAGGTGGATACTCTTATCCCGAAAGTTCTTACAGCTCTTTAAGATCTAGCAGAGCACCAAATATAGGGTTGATTGTCCCCAAGTTAATGTCGGAAAGTCTCCTATATAGTACATAGGCCGAAGTTAACAGTGACGTCACTTGGAGAAAGAAAATAGATAAAATGGTTAATTACAAAAAGTGCCCTTAAAGTTCAGTCTGATTAATAGTACTACTAATAATAATGATAACAAAATTTACAAATATCCATTGAAGGGAATATTTGTTAGGCATATATAAACGGGAGGGGGGTGTTGGTAATTTTGAAAAGGTAGCTGGAGTTTTCCATAATTATGCTAAATATCAGGGATAATTATGTAATTATCCCAAAAATAGAAAATGCGCATCTGAATTCGCATACAACGAAGTGACTAGATTTCCTTGACATCCTATGTGTTCCCACGGTGTAGGTGAACAAGGATCATCTTGCCATCCCCAATCCAGGCTAGTGGACTTTTGTATAATCTGAAGTGCCGAAACTGCAAAATAAATAAAATGAAAGAAGATCGAACATCTTAAAAATCAAGCATAAAGAGGATCACCATAGCAAAAAGTTGTAAAGAAATTCAAGAATGTAATATCAAAAACCTGTGGTCGGAGAAGATTCTAAGGGAATATCAAGAATCTCGTAAACCTCTAGAGCATTCACTAATGGATAATAGTCGATTCTCTTTAAGGTGATGTCCAAATTTTTGATTCCTTTTACGGTAAAGGATAGACAATTCGCCTCCCATCTCATGACCGTGTAATTTGATCGGATGACTTGGCCATTCATTAGTACGTCAAATGTGGGGGCCACATGTAGAATTCCGGCGAAGTATAGAACAACATAGTAATCTCCTTGTTTGTAATTCAGAGGCAGTTCATATATAAGGTTGTCCCGTCTTGCTAAGACTCGCGCTGTCTGAAGAACAACAGCTGGAGGGCTCTCTTTGATGTTGGACAAACTGAAGTCACTTTTCATGTCGAAGCTTGACGATACATGGTAAGGCGAGAAATCCTCATCAGCGTCCCATATTCGGTCGTATGCATCCAAAGGGTACCTTGAATTGAAAAGATAAATAAAGAATCATCCCAAAATTACGCATATGTACTGTCAGGACAACAAGTCGTCCGACCAGTCGTGTCAAGTCGACAATAATTCATATACATATATTTATTAGATTAAATATGTAATATAACTAAATACACAGTAATTTCATAGTTTTCATCAAAAACTAATAGAATATAAGTTCAAATGTAACAAATATCCATAATAGATCATAGTTACTATATACATCCAAATACAATTGAAGTTGTAGACTAGCAAACAAAAACATGGGATGAGTATCTAATAATTCAAGCAAAGTAATCTAATTGGGGGGAAGAACACGTTTAAAATTACGTTTTAACCCTTTTTTATTTAGGATCCATTTTTGGAGTTGGGTTTCGTGTAAAAGAATCCGGTTATTGGGTCGGGCTTTGGGTAAAAGATTTTACCGACTGAAATTCACAAGTTCACGAATGATCATCATCATCATCATCAACAGCACCTTAATCCCAACTATGTTGGGGTAGGTGGCATGAAGATTATAGTGTCGTCTAATTGTCTAAAATTAGTTAACACCATAACTCATGCAAATAACAAAGTGGCAAAGTTTTACGCCGGATGCCCTTCCTGTCGCAACCTTCATATGAAGGAGAAATAGAACGAAATTCCAAAACCGTCAACATCATAGGTTTTTCCATTTATATGGAAAATATCATGAGACGGCGATGAGTTTGAGATAATTGCTATTGTCATGTCACAATATGTGATTGATATTGTAAAATCAACACATACATCATGGAACATGACGTATACAAGTTCACGAACGATATATTACAAAATCCGACTGGATGATTAGTCGTAGACAAGTTAACGAATTGATAACCATGCTTGAAAACCAGACAAGTGATTCTCAGCTTTTAGCTGAAAAAATAAAATTGTTATTTTGTGTGTGTGTGTGTGTTTAAGTGCTAATTTCTAGAAGTAGGGAAATGCCAACTTCGCCACGTACCTTAGTGCTCCGTCGTTATAACCACAATTTATACGAAACAACTTCCTGAGCAGCTTGTCATTAGAATCTCCAAAAGCAACACTATACGCTCCCTCGGGAAGTGGCCGTAGTTCAAGTGATGAAATAACGGGATATCCACCGTTATTAATCTCGTGAAAACACAACGGTAGAGATGGAACACCCTTATTAGCTGGCCATATAAATTCCTCGACCCACGGATCAGCGTGAGCAAGATTTACCGTAGCCGTCATAGCCGTCCCGAGAGAGACGGAGAAGACAGACGGTTTCTTAAGACCATCATAGTTTTTGTAAACAAATTTTGTCCTAACAAGAACTAAAGATGAGACATAATGTTGTATTGGCAGCCTGTAACAGTTTCTACGCGAAGAATCAGGGAAATATCTAATGGTCGAGGATGTTCCCTCGGGAAAAACGACATTAGATATGCTGCCGGTGGTGATGTAGTATCCATCTGGTGTCCATGATATGTTAGAAGAATCAGTGTAATTTGTATTTCCACCACATGTTAGGCTCAAGAAACCTGTTTACAAAACAAGAAAGGCAACAAGTCTAGTATATTATTAATTCAAAAAGGTATTATAGTAAAATATAATTTTTATTATCCTACTGATGATAACCCCTACTATAATAGCCCCTACTGATGATAACCCTACTATATATATAACCCTAGTATATAGTAGGAGTTATGATCAGTAGGAGTTGTATGCATTGACATGATGTACATTATGTATTACGAGGCATTATCAAACCCGTGCGATGCACGGTCTTTGATTGAATATTTACGTGTTTTGACGTAATGTTGGGGCAGACAGTTGAATGAGCAGATGGCAGAATTTAAATGCCTTTTAGAGAAGTTTATATGTTTTTTTATTGTTATTGTCTTTTTATTTTAGTCTATGTAATTAGTTATATGAAATGAGGCTTTACTAACCCGTATGTTGCTCCAGGGTTGTTTTTGGTTTATTCAACCCGTGCGATGCACCGATTGTATCTAAGATTTCATAGCTAAAATTTAACCATCTTGTAATTTATACTATCATTTAAAAGTTCATTTTAATCACCTTGTGTATTAGAAGGTGCATTTGCATTGTGATGTTTATCATAACTTTTGTATTTAAATTAGTTTATTTACATTAAAAGTTACAATTAAAATAGTCTCTACATATATTTACAATTAAAAGTTACAATTAAATCCCCCTTCCACATTAAATTAAGGGGGATAAGTATTATATAGTATAGATTAAGCGTACAAAAGGTGGTTGTCGCAGTTATAAAGTTACACATAATATAAATGTGTGTGTGTGTGTGTATATATATATATATGTATGTATGTATAATGTATTATTCCCTTCTTCCTACTTGAAGAGTGTACTTTGATTAAGGTTTAGTCATTTTGATGAAGGTACAACTCGTTTCAAATAGTATTCTCAGTTTTTTTTTTTCCCCTTTTCTTTGTAAATTCCAATCAACGAATATTGTAATTTATATAACAAAAAAAACTTTAGGATTATTTTATAAATTTTAATCAGATAGCAATGTTTGAAAAAGCGGCGTTCCACACGCCTTGAAGCACGCCCTAGAGCGCCTTTCGCCGGAAACGCCTTTAGGTGTTTGGCGACCTGCGAAAAGCAGGGAAAGCTTACTCCTTTCGTACGGGGCGCACACTTTTAGGGCACAGCGTGCGCCTTTAGCGCCTTTTCCAGAGGGCGCACGATTTTTGTGTGTATTATTTTTTCAAAACTGGGGCCTGGAAGCGATGTCATTTCCAGGAAGAATAATAAAAAAAAAAGAACGTAAGGAAGGGCATCGGCCTGTTTGACCAAAGGCAGAAACCCTAGTCGTAGGACAAAAATGCCGCTACTTCTCTTCTCCCACCCGATCGGTACTTTTAATAATTTTTTTTTGATAAATAGATTATTCGGGTAGATCAGACCAGAAGAAAAAAAAACGATTTCTCCAAAACAGAGGATACTTTCTCTCTCTCGTTTTCTCTTTTTCTTTCCCCGTCTTCTCTCTCCCTTGCTCTCTTGTTTTTTTTTTTTTTTTTAAATTTCCCTCTGCTTTCTAATTCCACCTCATTTGATATACTTTCAACTCTATACATGTTTAAGTTGTATTATTATGTATCTTAAGATTATTTGATTAATGGATTATTATTTAGGTATTATTCTATATTAAAAAAAAAAAACACATGCAATGCTTACGCCCCGGCGCCTCGAGGCTTACGCCTCGCTTTTTGGCAGGCCAACGCCTAGGCTTACGCCTTCGCCTTTTCAAACATAGCCAGATAGTAACAGTTTATTTTGAAAGTAATAGTTTATTTTGAAAGTATACTCTTCTATTGGGACAAAACACCCTTCAAATGAGACTAGAGGGAGTGGGACTGAAGGCATATAACCATGGTTACCACGAAGACGACTAGTGGACGACTGGTGGTCAACTAGTCGACAAATCAAGATTCTAGAAAAAGTCGATCAGCGACTTATGGGTTTAGATGCATCAATGGGTTTAATTCGGAACCCTCCGGATCTGATATTTAAAAAATAAGGGTTAAACACATAAAACTTGTGCATATTCCATCCTTTTTTCAAAAACACTCGATAGGAGATCTCAGGCGGCGACTCACATGTTCTCCCGAAAGTCTTCTCCGTCCAACGACTCTATTCTATTCTTCATAGGTCGTCTCGTTCTCTCCTCTCTACTCATAATAATCCTAGATCTTAGTAAACACAGACATATTTCTATTGCTGTTGATTTAAACGATGAAGTTAATGCATGTTTACTTACATTACATATTACATCTAATGAATATATGTATATGAAAGACTTGTCGACATGTTACGACTAATCGGGTGACTTGTGGACTAGTCTTCTTGAAGGTACTCAAGCGACTTGACGTCGTGACAACCATGAGTATAACCCAAGTGGCTGAATCTTAATTTTGGGCCTGTAGTTATAGCTGTAAGGGTTTTGGCAATTAGTCCTTGAAGAAATCACAATTTACAGAAAGGTTCCAATACTTTTCAGAAAGCTTTTGATCCCAGGATAAATTGAAAATTCACCAGTTTGTTGGTATTCACTTGCAATTTACATGAGACAGTTTGGGAAATTTTTGAATTCTTTTCTTTCTAAGACCTGAGGACTAAATCCGGAGATACGAAGGTGATTTTCTCTTCTTTCGGGACAAAATCATGTTCCAAAAATACCCTCTTCGAATGAATCGAGGGGGAGTGGGGAGGGGGGGTGGGTATGAGGGAGGGGGTATAACCCAAGTGGCTAAAATCTTATTTTTGGGCCTGTAGGCTGCCTGTAGCTATTGCTTGAAGGGTTTTGGCAATTAGTCCTTGCCAGAAATCACAATTTACAGAAAGGTCCCACACTTTTCAAAAAGCTTTTGATTTCAGGAGAAATCGACATAGTAGGCATGACAATTTGACCCGCCCCGCCCCGAAACCCGCTCCACCCGACCCGACCGGGGCCTGGGATTCCCCGCCAAACCGGGTACCGGGGCCGGGGCCGGGGATTCTCCGTTTCAAAAAAACGGGGCCGGGTCCGGGTCCGGGGTTGGGGGTCCCCCGCCCGCCCCGGACCCGGTATATATATATATATATATATATTAAAAAAATTATATATTTTATATTAAATCGAGCGTTGACCTGGGGTTGATCGGGGTTTGACCGGGGCCGGGGAGGGTATCACAAACCGGGGCGGGGCCGGGGCCGGGGGAGTGTTTTACAAACCGGGGCCGGGGCCGGGAATGGCGATCCCCGCCCCGTTGCCATGCCTCATAATATGTCCAAATCAACTTTTGAAATTGCATATTTTGATCCCTGAATATGATTATTTGAACTTTTACCACCTTTGAACATTCTAAAAATCGACATATTTCAGCTCACAATATGTCCATATCAGCTTATGAGGGTTATAAGTGCGAAATATTCTAAGCTAGCCAGGCGAAAAAAAGAACATCTCCTCAAAGTTTAGTAGGCAAATTGCAAGTTCCACTATAATTTTGCGTATGTATATTTATCATTGAATCTGTAAGAAATAATTTTTATCATGAATCCAGTGATAGTGATGTATATACATGCAAGATGTATATACATTAAATAAAATAATTAATAATTTTTATGTGATCCCAATCTGGACTAATCAAATCGTGCCAAGCTCCGCGAACAGCTTCACCAAATCCGAACGTAGTTTATCACGCTTCGAAATTCTCGTACTCGTCTAATTGAGTTATTAGCAAAAACATATGACAAAACGTAAATAATTAAATCAAAAAAAAAAAAAATTAGAGAGTGGTTACATAAAATAAAAATCACATACCATCTTGGTGACAGAGTGTTAGGTTGATAAAAGCTGAAAATAGTAACAAGCCAGACCATCTATGTTTCTGCTGCTCCATTGTTATAACAAACAAGAGGAGAAAGTAAGAACAGAGTAATGGGATGTAAGAGCTTATGCTGATGAGTGAAGTCATAAAAAAGTGATTTTTTTTATTATTCATTGCATGCTATGTTTATAATGAGCTTTTCTGAGAGGGTAATTATGAGTGGTGGGATGATGAGAGGTAGTACCATACCATGCCATGCCATGCCATGGCCGACATAAAATTTTGAATTTTTTAGTATAATATATGAGGAATGATACATCAACACATCACCATCCACACCCCCACCAACACCTGCTTTGCATGGTTGTACCGTGCGCTTTACAGGTAATACAATTTTAAATAGTGTTTGATTAATATTATACTAAAATATTTATAAAGCACACGCTACAACTCCTACAAAGCAGGGTGTTGACGGAGTGTTGGTAGTTGGGATGTTTACGTATCATTTCTCATAATATATATAATAAGTGCTTTTTTAACACATTATATAATATTTATAAATTGATTATGTAAATTTAACATAGAGAAAATAATGACAAAATTGATTCATTGAGTACTTGTAAGTAATAATTTGATTATAACCAGTGACTTCATTGGATAATTGTAATTAATAGTTTGAGTATAACCAGTGGCTTTAGCCACTAGCCACCGGGTCCTTACCTCTATGGAGATTCGGGTTCGATTTTCTTCAAAGACGAAATAAGGAGTTATAAGATGGTTCGATGGTAATTGGGTGTTAGTCTTTGAGTATTCAGTATATGGTGAACTAACTACTAACAATTAAAAAATTACTAACATTTAAAAATTAGTATTTTTGTAAACTTTTTTTTTATGTTTGCATTTTTAAAGTATTTATGAAATTTTATGTTTTTATTTATGGTGCCAACTCAATATATTTTTTATTATTTGATAAGTGGAAATTCGTTTCTAATATTATGATAATAATTCTTTCATAATATTAGAAAAAAATATAGAACAAACAAAATAAAATATATATATTTTTTTTTTTTGCAAATTCATCCTGTAATTTCCCCACACCTGAGAAACGAATTTAAAATAACTTAAAAAAAACCCTAAAAAATGGAAATAGACTCTCACATACATATCGTATGTGTTTTTTGCCAAACAAATATAATAAACTATTAAACTAAATAAATTAGTGTTTTTTAGGCATAGGATGCTTGATTATGAATCCAACAAACCAGAAGAAATGATTGATAATTACGATGTCTTCCTCATCAAGGAAAAACGACCTTTTTCTACAATCATTTCACTTCTACTACAATGTCTATTGAAATACTTTTTATTCGATTCGAAATTTGGTGATTCGAATTCAAAATTTTATGATTCGAATTCAAATACAAATGGTTTTTCTGATTCGATTTATAATCAAATACTTATAAGTATTTACGATATTCGATTCGATATTCGTAAAGATTCTATTAAATATTTAAATATATAATACAACTAAAAATATATTTTGTATATAGTATATTTTCTTAATACAATTTGGAATTATACTTAAATCTTTAAATACATGTCAAGTGTGTTGAGTTTTGGCTCATATTGAAGTCGACTTCAAATTAAGGTGACATTGTTTATCATAAATATATATTGCAATAACTTTAATCTCGGCGAGTCATTCTTCATCCCCTTTACCTATAGATTCGAGTATTCGATTCGAATTCGTAAAATTGTTCAAGTATTGAAATTCAAATCAAAATTAATATTCGAACACGATTCGTATAGGTATTCGAATTATTAAATAAATTTATTGATTCGATTCGATTACAACAATATTCGTTTCGATTCGATTCGTTACAATCCTAGCTCAAATCCATGATGCATAATGAGTACGAGTTCATGATATAATTTGTCGGATCGATTTATAAGATAAAAGGACTAAACTAATTCATTCATTTTATTCTACCCGCGTTTTGTATTATTTTCGAATCTATATTACATCATAAGTTCAGGTAATATAACCAAAGGGCGTTTGGCCCGATGGTTATTTGCAATGAAGACAAGAACCTTTAGACAAAGTCGCTGGGGTTCGAGTCTGAGCAAATGCGGGGTTTTAATCCGGCCGTTACTCCAGCAAAGTAACTTTGTGTGGAGGCGGTACGGTTTCCTCGTGAATCCGTAGTCTCACTTGTCACCAGCGTGGGTCCGATTAAGACAATATAGTCTGGACAAGTGGTGGTTAGGACCTGTGTCTTGCGGGTGGTTGAGTCTAAGTTGAAATTCGTCGTTAAAAAAAAAAGGTTCACGTAATATAACAACTATTTACGTCATAAATAGATCACGAAGTTGAAATCCTTTGGTGACATTTATTATACTTTTTGTCTTGTAGCTATCGTGATTAGGGCTGTCGAAAATCCGAACTTTCGGATCCGAAAATTCGGACATCTGTTTTTTCGGATTCAGATATCGAATATGCTTTAAAAAATTTCGGATATTCAAATATCCGAAATATCCGAAATTTTTTATTTTTTTATATTTTATATAATAGAAGGTATTCGGATATTCGGATATTCGAGATCCATATCCAAATTTTTTTTCGGATATTCGGATATCCGATATCCGAATCCGAATATTTTTTTCGATATATAAGGATATCCGAATATAATTCATAATTTTTTCCGGATATTCGATCCGGAATTTCGAATACGGATATCGGATATCAAAAAATCTACTATCCAAAATTCCGGATATCCAATTTTGAACACCCCTAATCGTGACATGTGAGGTCATCTTGTATTCACAAATGGTGTCGAGGGATGGCCAATGTCTTCATTTAGGCGTCTTATTAAACAGATTTTCTTACATTGATATTTGTATTATTATTAAAAGATTTAATTAAGAATCCAAAATGTATTTAAGCCATATTTAATTTAAATTATGTTTAAATCATATATATATCGAAAATTATACAAAAACCACTATACTTTACATTTTTTTTATTAACCACCCAAAGAATTATTTTCTACGTCAACCATTGAAAGTTTGTTTTTATTTTTGAAAAAACCACCCTAACCGGGAGTAAGAGATTTTACAGGTTACAAAGTTGATGTGGTATTTTTTATTAAAAATAATAATTATATGGTATTTTTTATTAAAAACAGTAATGGCATTTTTAATTAAAAAATTGCTAATTAAGTGGCTTTTAGGCCAAATTTTATGGAAACCACTATACTTTGGATTGGTCATTCCATATATATTCCAATTAAATGAACAATATATTGTAGCAATTATAAAATCGTCCTTCGTACCATGAATAATCAAACGATGATATCAAATTCAATTTTTATAAAACATCTTCTGCTTCGATTTCGAAAAATGATTTCAAAAATCACTTCGATATTATAAATCGGTTCTGAGCGGCTTTTGGGTTTTGAGAGGTTTAGAAGAAAGACGAACGTATTGTGTGGGGTTCTAGGAATTTTCAAACGTAAATCCACATAATTATTATTTTTGGTCTAAGAGCCACTTGATTAACAATATTTATATGAGAAAAGTCACATCATCTTTTTTTAACCTGAAAAACCTGTGATACCCGGCAAGAGTGGTTTTTTTAAAAATAAAAACAAACTTTCAGTGGTTATCATAGAAAAATATTCTTTCAGTGGTTAATCCGAAAAAATTGCAAAGTATAGTGGTTTGTATAGAATTTTCCCATATATATATGGCTTAAGCATAATTTAAATTAAATATGACTTAAATATGTTTAAACACTACATCCCGTCCCCATCCTGTCAGATCGTACGTACAGCAGTGCACAACATGGTGCTGTGCACTGCAAAGGATCCTATCCCTCGAATTCACCCACCACAATAAATAAAAGGGTATTACTAAACACCGCCCAGAATTACTAGCCACCGCCCTATAAGATTACCTTTTTATCCATTTCAAGTCTTTCATTATTTCTAAACACCACACCACATCAAAATCTTTCAAGCTCAAGTTTTTCGAATATAACACACAATCAAATATATATCGTCAATATTATCGACAACTACGAAAATGGACGGGAATTCGCATCTGGAGGTAATTTTTCGTACAAAATGACGCAGGCGTCTGAATATTCCGCCTGTTCCATGGTACAGGCGTCCCAGATTCGCCCTTTGGACCATGGTACAGCGTCTGTGCGACGCTCTGTCCATGGTCTAGGCGTCTAAACCGGACGCTGAACCATGGTCGGGCGTCCGATTCGACGCTTGTGCCATGGCGGCGCGTCGAATCGACGCTGTCAGAGTGGCTGCGTCCACGCCAGACGCCTCGGCCATGGTCCAGCGCAATTTTGACGCCTTTTTTTTGTCGATTTTAAATATTAATAATAATATTATTGGTATTATTATTAACATTGTGTCAATTAAAAATTTCAGTTATATTGGAAGAATTTGAAGGCGACGGCGTTGATTATAGTGGTTATTTCGTTAATGACGAAATATTCGCTAGTGATTGTGATGCGATTGCTTGGGCGAAAAAATTGCTCTTCAAATTGGTTTCGAGTTGATCATTTCATCGCATAAGAATAAAGGAAAGACAAAGCTATTGAGATGTAACCGTGGTGAGCAGTGCAGAGGGTATTACGAGATTTGGATGTCATTGTTCGAAAGGACACAAAGACGAAAGCATGCAAGTGTACATTTCGGATAAAGGCCGAACAATTGCATGACTTGAGTGGTTGGATAATCGACCGATCTCTGGGAGTAAGGGTACGCACAATCACTCATTTATTGTTTATCCGGAGGGCATCGTCAAATGAGTGGGTGAGTAAATCGGCCAAACAAGTTGTTCGTGAGATGAGTGCTGCTCAAGCCAAGCCGTGTGCCATCTTGGCGGCCATTCAGAATAAATTTCCCGAGGACAAACCGACTAGACGACATATCTATAATTATAGAGACCACTTGAGGAAGCATGATTTTGAAGAAAGGGATGTCGTCGGTCAGTTTCATCATTTGGCTGTGACGAATAACTACGTACATTGGACGCAGGCCGACCCGGATACAAATGCTGTTACCCACGTGTTCATGGCACATCCCACATCAATCAACTTAATCCGGACCTACAGATGGTTCATTGGCATGGATTCCACCTACAAAACGAATAAGTACAAGATGCCATTTCTCGAGATAGTCGGGATGACTCCATGTAACAAGAACTTCCTAATCGCCTATGCAATTATGAAAGATGAGACCGAATCGAGCTACGCGTGGGTGTTACAGAAGTTGAAAATTTTGCTTGGGTTTGATGTTCATCCGACGGCTATTGTTACGGATCGTGAGTTGGGATTGATGCGTCCTATTGAAGAGATATTTCCAGAGAGTGCCCACTTACTTTGCACATGGCATATTAATAAGGATGTTGAAGACAAGGTCTACAGAATTTGTGGAAAAGATAAAGAAATGGGCCAAAAGTTTAAAAATGGGAAATGGAAGAAAATCATGGAAGCGGCGACCGAAGAGGAATATGATCAAGCGGTGCAACTCATGAAGGATACATGGAGATGGAATCCTAAGGTGATATCATACGTTGAGGGTACATGGCTAAAATACAAGGAGATGTTCGTTGTTGCGTGGACGAATAAAGTGCTTCATTTTGGAAACACAACCACTTGTAGAGTTGAGAGTGCACATGCCGAGTTAAAGCAATGACTTAATTCTTCCACCGGAGCCCTCGATACCGTCTGGACTAAAGTGAACCAGGAGATTGAATCACAACTTACGCAGATCAGATACACACTTGAACAGTCTAGGTGTCGTACAGGCGTGGTGTATTCCAGTTTTCCGTTCAACTACTTGCTGTCGTGTTTCCCATTATTGTGCGATTCTTGTCGAATGAATTGACACGTATGAGAGAATTAAGTGATCAAGTGTACGATCGTTGCGGTTGTTCACTCCAAACCACCAATCAGATTCCTTGTGCGTGTGAGCTCAAGAGACATATGGAATCGCGGACCCCATGCAGTGTTAGTCGTCTTCACATATTTTGGCAAACACTTATTATTAGTGATGGTGGGGACACGACCGAATTTGTCGATCCTTCTCAAGTCTTGAATCGGAGGACCACTGTACTTTCGTGCCCTTGTCGATGAGGTCAGACAGAGCGATCATGCAGTTGTCCGTAACGTATCACTTATGATCCACGATCATCTTCACCCTGATCAAACGCGTTACGTTGAACCACAAGTGAATACGGCAGTTAAGGGTCGACCAAGAGGAAGTTCATCGACTAGACGCGATCCTAGTGGTTGGGAGTATAGCCAAAGGGGTCGTGGTCGTTCCCGCTCGTCCAGTGGTCGTGGCCGCAGCTCTTCTGCATCAGTCCACAATGCGTCTTCATTAGGTAATTTTTATTAGAATAAAAATAAAAATAGTCTTCTTGACTAATTTTTTATATTTATATGTTACAAGTTAAATAAAAAACGTTAGGAATAAAAATAAAAATAGTCTTCTTGACTAATTTTTTATATTTATATGTTACAAGTTAAATAAAAAACGTTAGGAATAAAAATAAAAATAGTCTTCTTGACTAATTTTTATATTTATATGTTACAAGTTAAATAAAAACGTTAGGAATAAAAATAAAAATAGTCTTCTTGACTAATTTTTATATTTATATGTTACAAGTTAAATAAAAACGTTAGGAATAAAAATAAAAATAGTCTTCTTGACTAATTTTTTATATTTATATGTTACAAGTTAAATAAAAACGTTAGGAATAAAAATAAAAATAGTCTTCTTGACTAATTTTTTATATTTATATGTTACAAGTTAAATAAAAAACGTTAGGAATAAAAATAAAAATAGTCTTCTTGACTAATTTTTTATATTTATATGTTACAAGTTAAATAAAAAACGTTAGGAATAAAAATAAAAATAGTCTTCTTGACTAATTTTTTATATTTATATGTATTTGCAGATGGACACCACCGAGTGGAGATTGGTAACTATCACCATATCGACAAGATACCGGGAATTATTTTGCCGTTTGTTGAAGGTTATCTCGATGTCCCCGGAGACGGTAATTGCGGATTTCGTGTTATCGCCGACTACATATTTGGCGACCAAGATAAATGGCGTATTGTACGTGTATGCATTGCAAATGAAATTATGGCTAACTGTACACTCTACCGTTCGATCTACTATGATGGGATTGAAGCTGAGGTTCGCCGTATTACATGGGATGGTGGTGCGTGTGGATCGGATCATTGGATGGCTATTGCTGAAGATTTATTCCCTATTGCTGAAGAGAGAAATGGAATAGATTAGTCGGTATGATGTAAAACTTTATTTGTTGTATGTTCCTTAATTAATAAAATTTTCGTTTTTTGTTGATCTTTATAGTTGATAGTTGATTTTCTTTTATGTTGATCTTGATAGTTGACAGAAAAATTTTCGTTTTTCTAAGCAGAATAGAAAAAAACAAACAAAAGTAAAGTGCCAAATGCAAAACGAAAGTGTCAATCCATATACAAAATACAAAAAAAAAAAACGAAAACGCAACACAAAATACCGTCACAAACAAAATATAAAATACAAAATCAGTTGGCCAAATGCCAATCCCTCATGAACTCCTCGAGCATCGTCGTCGCTTCCTCCGTCTGGTCTGGGGGAAGGTGTCTGATACAGTGCTAGGTAATACCGACGGATCGACTCACCCACTGTAAAAAATAGAGACAATATAATACAATGAGTAATGTATGATGATCGGTACAATCTGCTCGACCACGCCCGAACCGCTTTCTCCGGTCTGGTGATCGGGAAAGGGATGGCCTGCACATAACCGAGCTGCCGTAATGCCCGACCAGGCATGTATGGCTCGATAATATCCCGATATCGTAGCCATCCAATGAATGTGGTCCTCGGGACATCCCTCACCGGATCAGGGCCATAAGGCAACCACTGTATCTGCGTACATGTAATCAACAAGTTAGACAAGCTATTTTTAAATGAATTGTGATATTGTTAGAAGGAATCGTTATACCTCTGCCATCAGTGATCAATGCGGCGTAAAGGCGGAGGCGGTGCTCGTCCCTACCCTCGTTTGGACACTCCATGTCGAAGCTCGAGGTGCGTGGAGTCAACAATCATACGCTCTCGATGAGGTCGAAGCAGGGAAAATACTCATAAATCCATGCCAGAACGAGGGAAAGGCAACCAAAAATCCCCATGGAGTCACCGCGACTAGCGATACCGAGCTGACGGTACATGAAAGCCAATGCGGCCGAACCCCATGAATACTGACCGGTAGTATCCAAACCGTCCCTCACCGCCAAAATGCAGGAAGGCCTAAACCGGTTACCACTCTTGTCAACAAACAAGGTGGATCAAATAACAACCACATCAAGCTACGGCTGGGTGCCCTCCTCTCGACCCCCCTCACGACATGACGTGAAATTCTAGTCCATACGTACGACGCCACCCCCGGTGAGTACTCATAGCTCCAACCGCGATACTCAAGAACCTCCATCACATCCACTCGCAATCGTGTAGATGTGCTATCGGCATCAACCAATCGCCCCTCGACAGAATGCGAAGGATGCCACACATCATGTAACATGATGGTCATCTCTCCGACGGCATGTGAAAAGAGTTCGTATCGGGCCGCCACCGCTCAACGAACGTAGAAATCAACGGAGTCAATATGTCGAACATGGCGTCCGTCGGTGGGATAACCCGGTCACCGATCCGACTCACTAAAGAGGGTGACATAAGCGGCGCCATCGACTCAAGCTCGACAAGCGGCGATCTGGTGTGACACTTGACAAACCTCTCATATCTCCAGTCCAGATACGCGCGGCGACATGCCCACCAAAACTCGGGATAACGCTGCCGTCGATAGGGCCACCAGGCATCTCCTCAGAAACCATCCAAGATGTCTCATCCTCCCCCCTACGCCGTTTACTCCTGGTGGACCCAGAGGTAACAAACCTCCCCCTCTCCCCTTCCGAACCCGGCACGAAAATGAAGAAGAATCATCACCGCCCTCCTGATCGTCGGCCTCATCGTGCGAATAATACTCGCTCGAATCCTCAGTACCAAAATCAGTATAAGGTACGTCCTCGAATCCCCTACGCTCTGCCTCCCGCTGTCTACGAACGGAAGCATCAACGCCACGAGCTCTGGTGTGACGCGCTCCAGAACCCATCAACTCTGTGACTAGCGGCATAGATTTGCCCGCTCCTCCTCTCATCTGCATTTAGCAAACAATACAACTAATAAGTAATAATCATAAAAAGAATACACATTATTAATTATTAATTGAAAATTTTATTTTTTTCCAAAAATATGGTAGGCGTCCGGACGCAGACTAGAACCACGGGCGTAGTCCGACGCCATTTCAGTGGTCGAAGCGTCCGAGGCGGACGCTTATCCAGCGGCTGGCGTCCGATCTCGACGCCTGTGCCATGGTCTGGGCGTCCGCCGTGGACGTTTATACCATAAGTGGCGTCCGTCGTGGGCGCTGAGCCATGGACAGGCGGAATCGACGGGCGCTGTGCCATGGCGGCGTCCCACGGCGCCTATGCTAACAAAATACTCGCCGCGCCTGCCGTGCACTCGGCACGGCGGCGCGGCCAATGAAACGATGAAGCGGATGAAAAATAAGATTACCGCGCTTTTCCTTTTAGGACATGGCGGCGGTGCGGCGTGGCAGGCAGCGGCTGTGGCAGCGGTAAGATGGCGGCAGACGGCGGCACTGTTGTGTCGGTTCGGCTGCGTCGTATGAGTTGTTTAGAGAGAAAACTATTACTAAACTAGGATCCAAAATCTAATTAAATTGAAGTAAGGGCAAAAAGGTAATTTTCTAGGGCGGTGGCTAGTAATTTTGGGCGGTGTTTAGTAATCCAGTAAATAAAATTTGCGTCTTTCACAACCACCCACCTAAAAGTCAGTCATTTCATCTTACACATGAGCGTATCTATTCCTTCCTTTTGTTACAAACTCTGTTTATTATATTCCTTAAAATCTTTTTCTTTAAAAAATCTCAAAAACATTTATTATTATTATTATTCTAATAAATGTAAAAATAACAATATAATAAAAAAATTGCAAATCTTGCTCGATATGCAATAAATTATAAAACTTGCTTGTAACGCTAAAATTATAGATATATTTTGGGATGCTAAATATTATACTCCATCTGAAATTAATTTTACCCATGACTTAAAAGAATTACAAATTTCATCTGGTACGTGAATAAAATTGCAGATTTCGTCGGGAAGTCGCCTTAAGTTCACCACAAATAAAAACTAAAAAATATAATGAACCGGCGTTTCAGCCAACTTTACAAAATTTAGCCCTAACTTCATGAAATTGTGCAATTGTTTCACTTTTGGAAAAATCTTCAGAACATTGTATTGTTGGGAGTGATCATACATTATATTTTATTACACCATATGTTTAAAAATCTATTATAAAATAATATATAATGGTTCTTGATCGATCCTAGACCAGGGTGGGTCATTGAGTGGATCATGGGTTGCGCTAGTATGGGTTATGGGTTCGGCTGGATTGGGCTCGATTTGAAGAATCCAGACTAAAACTGAACCACCTTCATAGTGGGTGCAATCCCGTCTACGAATCACCCGATTTCAATTTTATACACATAGGGGTTGGGCTCCACCCAAATTCCGTTTAATTCGCATCATACATGAAATTGGGTGTAAATCCATAGGGAAACAAAAATACTTAAGAGAAAGATACCAAGTTCAAAATGGAATTAAATAGGCAAATCTAACAAACCCCCCAAAATCTCCAATTCATGGTTTTGAGGAATTTACCTCAATTCGGAAGAAAAAGATAAATTATATGTTGATAAATCCTCGTTATCAACTCAAGGATGATGATAGATGATGCGAATTGCACAAAATCGCCTCCTCTTTCTCTCGTAGGTTTTAGAATAAGAAACGAGAAAAACGCAGAAAAAGACGCATATACGTGTCTATATACTGTGTCCAGTTAGCATGCGCTAAGCTTACATTTAAAGTGCGCTAACGAACCTACTAATGAGACTATTCTGCAGGACCCGTTAGCATGCGCTACCGGTGCATTAGCGTGCTATAACGCTGCAAAATAGCGAGCACTAAACATGTTGCTTAGCGTGCGTTAAACCTCCTAAAAACTATGGGCAGCCCAAACACGTCTCGGACGATGCAAAACACGAAGATTAACACCAAACAACGAAGCCTTATGTGGAAAATTGATATAAGAACTCAAGCGCTAATAAAAAAACATCAACTCGGAATACAAGAAAATGAGCTCCAACGACAATCATTTAAAAAATGATAAAGACAATGAAAATCATGAAATAATTCAAAATAACCATGAAACTCGTCCGATTTACCTAACGTGGAAAATAGAACATGTCATGGAAAGCATCACGATTACAAGCGAATCGCTAAAATCGAAGAAATATGAAAAACAAAAATACGGATATTACAGTGTGCTAGTCCGGTTCTGGACCAGACAAACCCAGGCCGGTTTACCGAGCATAAGAAACTGAGTCGGTCCAGAGCGGGTTGGGTTGGCTCGACCCACTGGCCAGTTCTAGAAGAAAGTATATTTTAATATTTTGTATCTGTAATTTATTTAAGGCACATTCTTTCTTTTCTTTCTTTAGTATTTGTAGAGAGATAAAATTTGGAAAGCCTCACCTAGGGGTGTGCATTTAGCACGCATTAAAAAAATTGATTTAAAATCTGAAAATCCGATCTGAATCGATCCGATAGGGTAGGATCGATCGGATTACGAACTTTTAAATTTTTGAACTTCGGATCGCATCAGAATAAATCCGTGGATTTTCAGATTAATCTGATCAGTTCAAAATATATAAAATAAATAAATATTTTACATGTTAGTTGATCCGAAATCTGATCGATCCAGTTTTTAATTTCAATGGAATGTAATCGCTATTTGAACTCGAACTTTGAACTTCTAGTACTTTGTGTTTTGTTGATTATTTAGATGTCGCTACTTGTTGTGTTGGAGCTTAACTACGTTGGTTAGTTTTTGGAAACTCAAAAGGGGTGTATCTTTCCGTTCATCCTTAAATTCTTGTTTTGTTTTGATAAATATGTTATTTTTTTGAAAAAAAAAAGATTTTTCGGCTTGAATCCAAAAAAACCCGACCAAATTCAGATTGATCCAAATCCGACCCGAGATCCGATTTCAAATCCATCAAAACTTGGTCCGAAATTTCGGATTAATCTAAAATTTCGATATAATCCGAAATTTGGATTGGATCGGATTAATCCGATGCACACTCTATGCCCATCTCCTCTTCTCACCAACCAACTTCAACATTTCATAAAAATCTACCATTATACCCCTCCACCTACCCCTCGGCACACGCTTTTTGCAGGCCTTCGAATAGTTTTTTTTTTACTCACTTAGTTGTATTTCCTGATAACCATTTCGATTAAGCTTCTCTCCGATGGCCAAAATTTTTACTCTGGCTGAGGTTTCCGAGCACAACACCAGCAAGGACTGCTGGCTCGTCATCAACGGCAAGGTATTTTTGGCTTTTTTGATTTTTTTTGAGGATATATATATATGTCGTGTTTTTTGGCTGAAAGTTTTGATTTTTTTTTTTTTTTTTGATATATAAAGTTTTATGTTATTGATATATATGGATCTCTTAGAGATTCAATTTTTTTGGTCAACTGTTGAATTGGTATTTTGTGGAATCAAATTTTTTAATTTTGTTTAAGTATTTTTTTTCTTAAAAAAAATTACTCCATTAGCAGGCAAGGGATTCTCTGTGCCGAAATTTTACTATTTTAAAAATATTTTGTTATAAAATAAAATTTTATTATTACATAATATATCATGATTAACATATATATCAAAAAATTAGAATTTTAAAAAATCATATACCATAGTTTTGGAATAATCAATCATAATAAAATTTTAATTTATAACAAAATATTTTTAAAATAGTAAAATTTCGAGTTTGGCACAGGGGATCCCTTGCCCGTTCGAAGTGCTTAGTTTATCCAAAACAAAGTGTCGTAGTAGGAGTGATATACTCCGCATTGGCACCATACTCCGCATTGTCGGTAGACTCAGTACCTTCGATCGCGTCAAACCATCGTCAAAGTTCTAAGTTACCCGACAATTTAATTCATGATGAAAATTATTTGCTACCGATTCATTTGTGAATATACATGCATGTATGTTACCCTCATGAGTATCGTAGAATCTTCCCAAACCATTCTATTTTCTCCTTTAACTTGCACCGTAGAATTTTCCCAAACCATTATGCTGCGTTCTGTTTGTATTTCATTTTGTATTTTCAATTTGAAAAATATTTTGTATTTTTCTGTTTTTTATTTTTGTTTTTAAAATTGCTGAAAATGCGTTCTGTTAAATTTATTTTGCAAAATATTTTTTTTGTAATATTAATATTAAATTCATAAATCTTTATTTTAGACTTAGTTTCAAATTAGGATAATCCAAAAAAAAAAAAACTCAAAATGCATTTTGAGCATTTTGAAGATTTTTTGTTGAAATACACACAAAACGCTCAAAACGAGGTTTTGGGCATTTTGCGTTTTCTGTACAAATATTTTTTTCATTTTCCAAAATGCATTTTTGAAAATGATAAAAAAAACACATTTTTAGTGTTTTCGAAAATAAAAACCGAAAATGACCTCAAAACAGCAAAGAGAAGAACCACACACTCATCGTCAATATATTTTAACTTTTAATTTACACCACACAATAAGCATCCATACGTACAAAATTTATGCATCAAGTGTATTTTTCTAACCGGATGTTCTTTATTTTTCACCGGTAATTCGTTATTTTTTCAGGTGAATGCCCGTTTACTTGTTGTAACTGAGTGTTCATTAGTTTTAACAGAATATTCATTAATTTTCACTGAAGATTCAACATGATGCATTGCTCATCAATTTTTACTGGATGTTCGTTGTTTTTTTAACGAATGTTCATGCAAATCCGAATGCTTCATCGGATTTGCGTCACATTCGAACAGGTCTACGACGTGACGAAATTCTTGGAAGATCATCCTGGTGGTGATGAAGTTTTAGTGTCGTCAACGGGTAATAAAAATAACAAAGCCCTCAGCATAAATTTGTTGGTGTTACTGTTTGCTGCAGGATAAATTACAAAAAGCTACCCTTTGTGTTTAGCCTAATTACAAAAGAACCCACTTACCTTTTAAAATTACAACTTACCGCTTGAGGTTTGTATTTATCTACTCGAGGGTGAACTTTTGTAAGATAAAAGTAAATGTGAGTATGTGAGGGCGCTTAGGCTAAATCTCATGTAGACCTCTCAATTTACCACACGACACGAAAACGACACGAACACGATAGTACACGACCGAGATTTAGTATCCGTTTTGTGTTTACCCGAACACGATAGTACACGACCGAGATTTAGTATCCGTTTTGTGTTTACCCTTTGGGTACATGACACGACACGAGGTACACGAAATAAATAAGTATATATATATATATATAACATTTTATAACATAATTTAAAATTTTATATTTAATTTTATAAAAGCATACATTTTATGAATTCTGTTTGTACTAAACTTTAAAATTCGAACATGTAATGTGAACTTTCATAAATTTCGTGTAAACATTCGTGTTTCGTTGCCATTTGTTTCGTTTAGTCTGCTAAAATCTATGAAAATAATATTAAAATTGTTATTTTTTATAATATTTTAATATTTATTTTATAATACGTGCCTGACACGAAAACACGACACGACGACACGAATTTGCGCGGTACACGACACGACACAAATTCATTTCGTGCGTGTATGGGTTTGGATTTGGTGTACGGAACACGAAAGTACATGACACGACTGATTTGCGAGGTCATCTTTTGTGTGTAAAAAATCCCTTAAAATTACAAATAACTTTCTTGAGGTCTGCAGTTTGTAAAAACAAAAAAATATAAAGGGGTTATTTGTAATTTCGAAAGATTAGTTGTTTTCTTTTTGGTAACTAGACTGAATAGTTGTAGGGTGTTCTTTGTAATTAGATTATTTGTGATGGTTGTAGGAAAGGACGCAACCGATGACTTTGAGGATGTCGGCCACAGCGCGACTGCTAAGGCGATGATGGAAGAGTTCTATGTTGGTGATATTAATACATCGACAGTTCCGACTCAGACGAAGTACATTCCTCCTAAGCAGCCTCATTACAACCAGGACAAGACATCCGAGTTTATCGTCAAGCTCCTTCAGTTCTTGGTTCCGCTGCTTATCTTGGGGGTGGCTGTCGGTATCCGCTACTATACCAAATCGTCGACCTGAAAATTACTTGTTTTTTGTCTTGTGAGAAAATTGTTCGTAATAAATTCGGTCTTGTGGAAAATGTCGGATGCGTTTGGATTGCCTTTAATATTTATCTACTCACGAGTCATGAACCATTGCCAAGAAATTTATAGTTTTCTTTCTTAATAGTCTTGGTTTTGCATAATCAGTTCCATTTTTTTTTTGACTGCAGCAGCACAGCACCGTGCTGTGCTGCATCCCAGCCGTTAGATTACACACACCCGCATGGATGTGTGTGTGCGTGTCGAATCGCACGGTGCAGTGCAGCACAACACCGTGCTGCACTGCAGAGGATCTTGGTCCTTTTTTTTTTGGCATTTGTTTTCCTTCACTTTTTAATGTTCTTTTGGTCTTCTAATTCACGGTTTTATTATATAGATCGAGCAATGAATATACATGCAGGTAAAGTACCAATGTGAGTACCTAAGAATTTTCCTTTATTATGATCGTTAGTCGACTTAGGCGTAATTATTTTTTATGATAAATACCCCTTAGATATATGCATGTGGACGCGGCAATTTGTAAAATGAAACAAATATATGGGTGGTACTTTTAATTTTGGGTTAATTTGACTTCTCTCTATTTAAAAGCACTCGGGATTGGAGTTATGTAGAGGGCAATGAATAATTAAGTTGGGGATTTGTGCATCTTTTTCGAAAAAGAGATATATGTTGGGCTCCTTGTCGAGAAAATATTTGAATATAATAAGTATGACAATTTATATGACTTAGTTCAAATATTATATCGCGTCACAAAGAGATCTGACACGTTAAATGTTTTACTAAATTATTAATTTATATTATTTGGGTAGTCATAATGTCTTGATAAAGACTGCTTACGATTTATTACTTAATAAGTTATTAAATAATTGTCAACATAATATAATTCTTTTTGGTCAAACATACTATATTAAAGACGAGCAAAACTATTAATAGATATAATATTGAATATTATATTTATTATGAAATTAAATAATAAGTCAATATAATATAAAATGTAATATTATATTATTTAATTATATCAACTAGATATAATAATAATATTTAATATTATATTATTAGAAGATTAAATAATAAGTAATATATAATATGAGATATTATATATATATATATTATATTATTTAATAAATTGAAGAGTAACTAAGCAAATACTAGAGTCTTGTCTCTAAAATTTATTTATTATAAATAATGGGATCTGACAAGTTGTCTTAAGAAGAAAATCCACAACACTAGAAGAGAAGTGAAAATCACCTCTTCCCGTTCAAGAGATTGACCTCCCCTCTTCTACTGCGGAGATCCAGATTAGTCATCTTGTGTTCTTCCCTTAGTCGATCTTGATCAACAGTATAATTCTTCTGGCAAGGAATCGTCTGTTGTACTATTTATCGATGTTATTTGTAAGGGTCTAGCAATCCGACTTGTGTAATTATTCGTATGTAGATCGCCAAAAGAGGAAGATGATCTTCATGAACTTCTTGTTCGGATCTAGATAAATGCTCACGGATTAAGGTCATTCGATTAAACCTAGGGCTGGCAATTTCCGACACGACATGATAACCCGACACGAACACGCACGAAATTAATGGGTTAGCGTTTGGTCTTATCGTGTTCGTGTCGGATTCGTGTCATGTTCGTGTAACACGATAACTTTCGTGTTCGTGTTCGTGTCGTGTAACCCGATAATATTTATATATTTTTAGCATTAATTTTATTATCATTTTAAATATTTTAAGTTTATTTTCTAATATTTTATTTGAATTTATCGATTCGTGTCGTTATCGTGTCGTGTCAACACGAAAAATATCGTGTCATATCGTGTTCGTGTCGTGTCCGTGTCTCAACCTTTCATGTCGTGTTCGTGTTCGTGTCGGGCATATACTTAACGGGTCGTGTTCGTGTTTGGTCTTATCGTGTCGTGTCGTTATCGTGTCGACCCGATAACGACCCGACACGCACGAATTGCCAGCCCTAATTAAACCTATTAATTAAGAATTAAATTACTGCATCTTCCGCTGCATTTTACTCTTATTTGATGTATTCGATACATTGAACGATCATACGGAGCTAATTTGCAAGTAATATAATTATTTGTGTAGAACATATTTATATATTTTGAATATATAGATTATGTTCGTAATAGGACTTATAAAATATAGAATTTATAAATAATTTTTCTGCTTTAATTTGATTAAATCGGATCGTCAAAAATCAAAATTTTGGACTGTTTTGACAAAATCTGCTGTTCCGAACTGATCTGGAACAACACAACAAAATCGGTTCGGGTCGCGATCCGTCGAGTTATCATGAATCATCGCAGCAACAGGCAGAGCCCGTGTAGACCTTTTATCTAATAAATGCATCCCTTCCAGAAGTCGGGGTTTGTTGCACGTATTAGCTCTAGAATTACTACGGTTATCCGAGTAGCAGGTACCATCAAACAAACTATAACTGATTTAATGAACTGAGTAACACAATAGTTAATCTTATGAAGACCCAAAACAACATAAATTCCTTGTCTCCTTCTCCAGACCAAACTAATCTTCAAACTGGATTTTGCATCTTTGTCAATAATTGCATGAATTTTCAAAATCATGGTGAAAATAAAGCCAGGAAAAAAATATTAATAAGGAAAATTCAAAAGAAACAAAATAAAATCTTGACTATTTCCCATCTACATGATCATACTCCCTTTCCTTGTGATTTCTAAGGCAAATAATAAACCGGCACGTGTCGACTATTTATGGCACATGAAAATACTGTATATGATAGACTGTGTTATGGCTCGGGGGCAAAGTGGAAAATATGCATATTCTGGGGCAAAGTGCAACCAACAAAAGTTTAGTGGTCAAAAGGCAACCAACATCATAATTTAGGGGGTTAAGGCTTGTTATTTTGGACTGAATGAATCAAAATTGAACTGAACTGAATGAAATCTGAACTGAATGGAATGGAACTGAAATATATATTAAGAATAAATAATAATAATAATATTTAAAATAATAAAATAATAAGAAAAACAATAAAATAATAAAAATGAATAATAAATATAATGTAATAATAATAATATTACAATCATAATAACAAAAATAATAATACTAATAAATATGCCCCAAATGTCCCAAATGTCACAAAAATCTCAAATGTCACAAATAATAATAGTAATAATAATAACAATGATAATAATGATAAATAATAATAATAATAATAATAATAATAATAATAATAATAATAATAATCAACAACAACAATAATATTATTATTAATAATAGTAAAAATTATTAGTAATAATAATAGTAATCAACAACATCAACAACAATAATAATAATAATATAATCAAGATTAATAATAATAATAATAATAATAATAATTAATAGTAATAATAATAATAATAACTGAACTGAACTGAATGGACCTGAACCATGGTTCTAAAAAACGCTAGGCGCTAGGCGTTCGGATTGCTAACGCCTAGCGCCCAGAGAATTATTCGGAGATTAATCGGGGATTAATCGGACTAGGCGGATTTATTTTTTTATTATTATTTTAATTATTTTATATATGTAAAATTATATATATGTAAAATAATTAAAAATAATTAAAATTTAATCATTTAAACAGATATATAATCAATTATATATTAAATTTAAAATATTTATATAGATATCAAGGAGTCCATAATATCCATAATATCTCAATTTAGGAATTTATAGTACTATTAGAACAAAATAAAAAAACCAAAAAGTATAACTGTCTAGGCATCCACCTAATCGCCATGTAGTTAGGAAATTTGGAACATTGATATAGGTATAAAGTAGTCTATAGTATCCATAGTATCTTAACTTGCCTTCATAGGCACCCACCAGCCAGCCTAAACGACCGATTAATCACCCAAACGCCCATGAAGGCAGAGGACCTTCTAGGGATTAATCGAAGGATTAATCGGCCTAGGCGGGGATTTTTAGAACACTGACCTGAACTGAAAAACTGAAAAATAAGTCCAAAAGAACAGGACCTAAGTGTGATTATCTCTTTTCGTAATTAGCACATTCTCAAGGGTATATTTTGTAATTACCAAAATATGTTATGTACATAATATGATAAAAATCATGAGAGAGGAGGGGGACAAGAAAATAACACTGATATCACCTTTTAATTAATTACTCATTAACACCACTCAAGAGTACACACACACACACTGTGCCATTTTATGTTCTTTCTATGAACTTGGACTCATGGTGCAAGGGAGACATGGATCCCCTGGAAACACTATGTGAAAAGATATTCAGTTTACGCATCGTTTTCGAGAACGAACTCATGAATTTTCTCGAGCTCGAACTCGAACTCGTCTTCTCCATATTCCTCTTCATAGAAACATGTTCTTTCTCCAAATCATTCATCCTCATCCGTATCCTGGCCAGATCAAGCTTCAGCTCTCTGTTCTCTCTCCTGAGGGAGGCATAGTTATCTCTCGGGGACATCGCGGCGCTCACGGTCCCGCTGCTTATCCGCCACGATTGGTGCACGGGCTTATTAGGATCGTGATCGTCCGGATGGGAACCGAATAGGGCGTTCCGAAGTCTCAACTGCTCGTGATAGAGCACTTGGACGATCGATTGGAGAGGAAGTCGTTCGTTTTGGGCCGCGTGCGCGCCGGCTTCGGGTGATAGTTTGTGGGAATCAATTAATTTGCAGAGCTTACGCCTTTCTGCGTCCATTAGGCTACGATGGGCCTGTAAATGGAAATGTAATATGAAGTATTGACAAGGGTAGGGACACAGATACGATACGATACGGGTACAAGGATACTGTATAATAAGTGTACGACATATTTATACGTTTATTTTTTAAAATTAATGAAAACATATACTTAAGCCGTCCCCAAATCGTTTTGAAATTAAGCCCACTTAAAACAAATTTTTTAACCATATTAAAGTAAAATTTTAAAAACTCAAATTTAAAATGTGACAAGTCGAGAAAATATGTGGGAATACAGAATTAATTTCTTAGCTGAAAATATACATAAATGTATTCACGCAGTATCCGGTAATTATACGATACGATATATATCCAGTATGTATAAGTTGAGACCGTAGAAGTATTCGTGCTTCGTAGAATAAAACAAACATGTTTTCCCTTAAATTTTGCAAGTTAACACACCAAATGTAGGGAGCGGTTGCAAATAGAGTTGTTATCGGACCGGTTCGGACCGGTTTTCTCCAGATTCGGATCCGGTCCGATAGGTTACCGGGTAGATCCGGCCCGGACCGATAACGGTTTCGGTTCAATTTTTAGAACTCGAATTCGAACTCGTTAGTTTCCGGGTGAGTTTCGGTCCCGGGTATTTCGGTCCAGTTCATGATTGGATTTCGGGTTCACTCGTACCGCTAACAGCCCTATGTGGGATGGATCTTTACTAGGAAAATGAAGGAAGAGCAGCAAAATAAATCACATAAATGAGGGTTACATGATTCGAACTCCAAACTTTTTGTTCGAAGGTATAGCGTCTTAACTACTTGACCAGCATGCTATTTGTGTTTAAAACACACAAAACGTATTAATAATATATGTATAAAATATATAAATTATAAAATACATATAAACTTTTTTTTAATTTATTACCGGTTTTTTTTTTCGGTTTTATCGGTCCGGGTCTTATCGGTTTCGGTTCAATATTTAGAACTCGAATTCGAACTCGTTAGTTTTCGGATGAGTTTCGATCCCGGGTATTTCGGTCCGGTTCATGACCGGATTTCGGGTTCACTCGGACCGCTAACAGCCCTAGTTGCAAATGCCTAAAATAAGTGATTGCCAACTTTTGTTTATAACTTCTTTAAGTTCTTGAGTTTTGCATGGGAAAAAAAATCAACACTTACTTTGAGGTAGACGTCAATTGCTCGGTACAACCCGTCATGAGCGATTCGTGCATGCACCGGTAAGCTTTCCGCGACCGCTACAAACTTATTGAGCGTAAGATTCGGATCGAGTGCAATCTCCGTCAGATAATTATCCACTAATTTAGACACTTGAAACAACGAAGATTGTGGAGGTGAACAAGGAAAATCAGATTCGAAGAGCAATGAATCCTCGTCCAGATCCTCCTCACTATCTTCCTGCTGACAGAAATTAACCAAAATCCTATGAACGGTGTCCACATCGAATAAAGTGTCGCCAGCATGGCGAAACGAAGGGATCAAAAGATCATCAAGAGTCGCCATATCCAACTGAGACCCTACCCGTCTCTCCAAATCAAGCCGACAACCAACCGAACAGTCGAGCATCAAAGCACTTCTCAACAAACCGAAAAGAAAAGTCAACGGGACCACGGATTTCTCGACAGGCAGAAGTTCAACAATGATCTCGACGATGATTTTTTCATTGGACGACAATTCGGCTTTCGGCTTCTTGATAAGCTCTTTCTGCGCGTAATTTACGAGCGACGCCCCTATACTCTCCGGTCGAACTCCTCGACATTTCATCGCCATGATGACTCTTTGGTACAAATCTACACGTAGAACCGAAAGGTCTTCGATCCACCAATCTCCCTCGGGCTTCAACTGTTTGCTCATGTGGAGCCTGCCGGAACCGCTGTATTCCAATCGTGAGAAGCTCGAAGCTATTTGCTCCACGCAAGCTTTCGAGGCTATGGCATCTATGCATCGTGGGACGATTTTAAGCTCATCTGCCAGTGGGAGTAGGTTTTCGCAGTGCCTGAGGACTTGTACGGACATTTCGAGGCTTTTGCACACGACGGTTTCGAGGTATTCTTCGGCTGGGGAGAGAAGGTTATTCTTGGAATACTCTTCGGTCATTTCGAGGTAATCGGAAATGCAGTATAGACGAGCGACGTTCGAAGCGGTGATTTCGAAGTTGACGCCATAACAAAACTGGGCCGCCAGCTCGAACGATTCGGGGCCGCCAGGTAAACCGAGAAGCTCGATTTTAGATATGCCGGATTCCCGGTTTTCAGTAACGAGCTTCCGGATCCGCCCACTTCGTGAGACGAGAGGAAACTGCAATTTAACGGAAACATATCAGTTTTTTTTGTTTGAAAAAGTTTCTGTTTCCGGAAAAAGTGATTTACTGTGGTTAAAGCAGTTGAGAATCAGACGTTTTTTTGTGTTTGCGCGAATAAATATCTCACGAAGTAGAACCATCTCGATCAAGTAGCTAAAAGTCGAATACGTCAAAGAAAAAGAGTGTCTGGCGAATAAGTTGTAAAGTGCTTTATTTGTTTGTAAGAAGTTAAAGTAGAAGTGAAATCAGAAATTTATGAAGTGCTTGCCTATCACAATGTTTTGTAACCTTTCCCCTCAAGATTTTTTTTTTTTAATTTATGCATATGCGATTGCTTGTAATATTTTCCTTAAAAGAAAAGAACTATTCACTTTCTCTTATATTTCAAATCACCAATCACATCTAATCTCTATTTTACAGAAAACAAAAACATATCACATCAACTACCATCAATTTTTCGAAAGGTGAGATGCAAGTTTGAGGCACATTGACCGGGCGAGGCGAGTATTGAGGGTTAAGCCTTATTAAAACTAAAAAAAAATCTAAAAATCTCACGAAAATATCATAACGTGGATAGGAATTACTAACAGAGCAAAAAAGTATAAAGTCAGAGCCTTACCTTATGCAAAGAGAATGTACCTCCATCTACTTCAATAGTTATATCACTTGGAACATCTTGAAATACCCTATTAACGCTATCAAAACATTAATTCGAGATGTCGGTATCTAGGATAGCAATTATATATCACACGGGAATGATGTAAGTTATATATATTGCAATTCTAGAAATCACTACATACGGTAGAATGTCGAAAACATAGATGTCTTCGTAAAAGACGGATACTATAATCTTTACAACCTCAAATGTAGGGCTGCAGAACCGGCCGGGTATACCCGGATTCGACCCGGGTCCGACTCGGATTTTTGGGCTCGACTCGGGTCGAGTTCGGCGCGATCTCTCAACTCGTTTTTGTAGTCGAGTCGGGTCGGGTGTACTCGACTACCCGGCCGGAGTGTTCGAATTTTATACCCGGGTTCGGCTCGACCCGAATCCTACCCGGATTTTGTACTGGACTGTGATTTTTTTTTGTTCTGTGCTTCTTAGTTACTTCTTGCTCTTGGTAATTTTTTCCTAATTTTATGTTGGTTTTTTTCCTTGCTTTTACTTTTTAACGTTATGATTTTGTTTTATGATTTTCTTTTCTTGCTTGATGTTTACGTAAAAAGTAAATTTTTATAGAATAAAAAGATTTGAGTTTTACAGAAAAATATGCAGAAAATGTCAAAAAATAGGTACAACCCGACTCGACCCGAATCCTACCCGACCCGCTCGACTCGACGAGCTACTCGGGTGACCCGAGTGTACCCGAGCGGGTCAAACTCGGCAGCCTCATGCGCTGCCCGACTCGACTCGGGATAACTCGAGCCGAATTTAAAAAATAAAAAAACCGACTCGAGTTCGGGTGTACTCGACTCGAGTCCGACCCGTTTGCAGCTCTACTTAAATGGATACGCCTATGAGTTGGAAAAAAAATACTCCATCCGCCCCACTTGAAAAATCCACTTTCGAATCATGGTTTTGTCTCGATAGAAGAGTCCACTTTCAAAGTAAAACATGAATATCTAGTTAAAATTCATGAATATTCCTTAAATTTAATATTTTTCTTGTTATATAAATTACATTAGTAGTACCTTAACCAAAGTGAAAACTGATCCTTGGTAATTAACAGATTTTTATACTACAATTTGGCAATACCATTATACAACTCCAAATTTCTCGAGTATGTAACAAAACAACTATAGTAAGGATTTCAGAACAACGTGAGTACAATAACCAAACACAAGTCATAATTTTCTGAAGAAAACTATAACAAAAAAAGAAAAAAAAATAAAATGTCGGGAAAAAGAAGATGAAGTGAAAGAATAAACCAACGAACAAACCATTCACTACAGCGTTCTCGGGCATACTTGGCCAGCGGAAGGTGCTGCTGCTGGAGATGATTGTCCATGGCAAAGGGACTGAAGAAATCCCGGAATGAGAAGAACGGAAATTTTTGAGAGAGAAAAAAAGGAATGTGAGACAGTGAGACAGTGAGACGAGCTGAGAGATAGAGAGAGAGAGAGAGAGAGAGAGAGAGAGAGAGAGACAATGGGAGATGTTGCTGTTGGCAGAGTTCTTTGGCCATTTTTGTCGAACAGTTTGTGTTCAAGTCATAGACTGCAAATTGTCCAAGGCGGCACCTGTCTTGTGGGTCATCTTTTTTTGAAAAGCATTTGTGCGAGATTTGTGCTTATTAAGGGACGTAAATAAAGGAAAAGAAGTGTGTGTGTGTTTTCTCGGATATTCTTATTTTTTTTGATACCGAGCTTCCAAACATACGTCTAACGGCATAACAGTCCGGCCCCACAGTACTGCTACCAGTTAAATTGTAAAATGTGTATTCGGCATCCAGGTTTTCAAATATCCTCAACTACCGCGTACAAGGAGTCGTCCCTTTGATAGAGATCTTGCCTCCCACCGTGCCGTTTGAAACCCTCAATATTTAGTTGTTCCACCAGTATACTCCCGAGAGCTAAGATCTTTCCTTTAATCATAAATTAAAAAATTATAAACTCGTGAAATTTCTTAACGAACCCGGGTCTCCTACTCGAAATGGAAGCCCCACTAGTTTGTGAGATTCATATTTAATCTTTCCGAAAGTCAAGAATTGTAGTAAAAGAAAGAAAAACGCAGAGTCGAAAAAAGAAAAGGGACAGAAGCAGGAAAAAGCGGGGGAAAAGTTGTTGCTAAGGGCAAATTTTCGTCTTCCGAAAAAAAAAAACGGTCCATCTTTTTCCAATTACACGGTTTACACTAGGACTATTCAAAAATATCCAGTATTCAATATCCGATCCGAAATATCTGAAAATCCGAAGTTTCGGATATTCGATAATTCGGATATCCGAAGTTTGGATATCCGGAACTTCGGATTCGGATATCGGATAGTACTTTTCAGAAAAATCGGATAATCGGATATCCGAAATATCCGAAAAATCCTAAAAATTTTATTTTTTTATATTTTAAATAATAGAATGTATTCGGATATTCGGATATCCAATATCCATATCCGAAGTTTTTTTCGGATATTCGGATATCCGATATCCAAATCCGAATATTTTTTCGAATATAAGGATATCCGGATATAATTTATATTTCGGATATCCGAAATTTCGGATACGAATATCGGATATCAAAATCTACTATCCGAATTTTTGGATATCCGATTTTTCGGATATCCGAAACTCCGAATATCCGATTTTGAACACCCCTAGTTTACACTGCAACCCATGCATGAAACACTAAAGTGGTAATATTGTACCAAGTTGATTTTGTTTTTGATTTGATATTAATCCAAAAATTAGGAATGTTTTGAGTGCGTTCTGGTTTAATTTCTGTTAAATATTTTCTGATTTCAATGCATGTTTTCAGAAATACTGAAACTGTGTTCGATTTGTCATTCTGAAAACGTCTTTTTCGTGTTTTTTAATTTGAACATAATTGGCTGGAAAACGTGGAAAACGTCTTTTCCACGTTTTCCAATTCCTTCACAAAATTTTGAGCTGCTTTCGAAAATATTTTCCGAAACTAATGAAACCGAACATATTTTTCATGTTTTTGGAAACATAAAACAAAAAATAGTTGAGAAATGGCCAACAGAACACGCCCTTAGTTTTTCAGTGGTGGTCCATCACCCCCTTAAAAATTCTTATTAAAGAGTGAATTGTTGTAGAGAAAGCACGCAAGACAAGAAATTATGACAGAAGATGTATCCATTCTCATTGATAGGGTCCCTTTAAATAGGGAGAGATTACATGTTCTGGAATATTCTAACAGGCCTAGCCCTATACTAGTTGGGAGAAACCCAATAGCCCGTAGACGAAGGCACATACTGTGTATTTACTTTAACACTCCCCCTTGTGCCGAGTCTCCAACGCATGTCAAGTTGTCTCGTTAAAAACCTCGTCAAGCAAAAACCACGTGGGAAAAATGCCTTGATCGTAGGGAAAAATAGTACAACATCCAGACATATAGGTTACGCTAATTTCGTTAAGCCAAAACCTCTATTGATCATTTCGTCGATCAATGTGTGCTCAAGAACGTGATCAGTTCGTCGATCAGTGAGCTAAACGTCTAGTTACCTCGTTAAAAACCTTTCCAAGTGATAAAAACCCGGTGGGAAAAAGAATCATTGGTTAAGGAAAAGAGTGTAACTTGCGACGTGGATGTAAGACTCCCTCTCAAGTCTACATATCCCCCTGATTAGTTCGTCAATCAAGGAATCTGAAAAACAGTGCATGTGACGTTGCCTCGTTAAAAACTTTGTCAAGTAACAAAACCCATTGGGACAAAATAAACGTTGGTCAAAGAAAAGAGTACAACATTGGTGGGTAAAATTCCTTATACCTCACCTTCCCATTAGATCATTACTTCGGTCTCGGGAGTTCAGAAATCCTACGCATTCCGATGTTTATCACATGTTTTTCAAATACGACCTTGGGCAATGATTTAGTGAATAAATCAGCCACATTCTCCTCAGACTTCACTTGCTTAACTTGGATGTTGAGGAGGACCTGTTGTTGCTGATTATAGAAAAACTTTGGAGAGATATTATTCGTATTATCCCCCTTGATATACCCAAGCTTCATCTGTTCGATGCAAGCGGCATTATTTTCGTATATGCATGTGGGCGCATCAGTAGCATTACTTAGTCCACTGTTACCTCGAATATGTATAACGATGGTTCTCGACCATATACACTCGCGTACCGCCTCGTGTAGAGCGATAATCTCAGCGTGATTCGAGGAGGTAGCAACAAGGGTTTGCTTAATTGATCTCCAAAATATAGCGATGTCCACAGTGGTGAATACATACCTAGTTTGGGATTGACCTTTATGTGGGTCTGAAAAATACCCAGCATCAGCAAAACCTACCAACACATTCGTCGGGGTAGTTTCCTTGGCATTCACACTTACTTTAGTGATTGCACATTCATGGGCAGTTTCGTTAGCCTGATAGGGAAAGAAAAGTCCCGAGTCAATAGTTCCTTGAGGTGTCAAAAGATATTCTTGATATCATTCCAATGACGTTGCGTGGGCTCAAAACTATATTTAGCCAACAAGTTCACTGAGAAAGCTAGGTCGAGTATACTGAGCCAAGTACAATAATGCACCTATTGCACTTTAGACAGAGAATTTCGTCTCCCAAAAGCTCTTCGTCACATTCCTTCGGACGAAAATGGATCTTTCTTCAAGTCCAAACTACGACCGATCATGGGAGTGCTAACCGTATGTGCCTTGTCCATGTTAAAATGCCTGATTTTCTTCTGGACATAGGCAGACGGGTGGATGAGGATTCCACTAGCTCGATGTTCTAGCTCAATGCCTAGATATGGCCGAGTCTTCCCAGATCATCATCTCAAATCCGGATTTTAGATAGCTGCGGTTTCTCTTAATTCGTCAAGAGTACCGATTATGTTCATATCGTCGACATATACATCTATAATCGCTAATCCGAAACTTGTTTTCTTAATAAACACGCAGGGACACAGTTCGTCGTTCTTATATCCCCTTCAAATCAAATAGTCACTTAGGCGGGTATACCACACCCGCCCGGATTGTTTTAATCCGTAAAGTGAGCGTTTCAACCGTACTGCAAACGCACTACGTGGTCTAGAGTCACTTGACTTGGGTAATGAAATGCCATCGAGCACTTTCATATATATATATATATATATATATATATCTCTATATTAAGATCCCCATAGAGATATCACCACATTTATAAGCTGCATTTCCAGTCCTTCGGAAATTACTAAGCTAATGAAGTAGCTTAGGGGAGAGTACGTCTCCTCAGTCAATTCCACGGCATTCATGAGAACCTTCAAGCCTTGTACTTTAGGACTTCATTCTTCACATTGTGCTTACTGACAAAGATTTATTTTATGTCCTACAGGATTTACACTTGGTGAGGTTATCACTACCTACCAATTACCTGTCTCTTTGTCAAATAATCTAGTTCTGCGTGGAATGCTTTATCATTTAAGGCCAATTAACTCAATGTTGATATCATACAACAGAGTGAGGTTCGACATCGTCTTGCTCTATGCTTTGAGCAACGATAGATCATCAAAGTGGGTGAATGATCAGTCCACACTCTCGTGATTCATCGAGATTTCTTGATTTTCTGAATCATATCAATCTTCGGGGCGTCCCCCTCGTCATGACTCATGGACATAGTAAAATCAAGTATGATCTCATGAGATGAGTTCATTGATGACTAATATATAAGTTTGTGCCTTACTCTACCTCCTCCTTAGGTGAGTATTAAATCGAACCAAGTAGCTTCCACCTCTTCCTTTAGGGAGCTACGACCTAAATCACACATCCACCATGTGCGATGGTAGCACTCGATTCGTCGGTGTTGCACCCCTTACCGAGGACTTTCAACCTTACAGGCTGCAGCTGGTATATATGATCGAGTCACTTTCACGATATCAGTAAACGCATCAGGCATCGAATCTGTTACGTTTCGAAGATCGAGAATTTTCACTATTACATAGCGAAACACGGGGATAAATATGAGACAAAGTAAGGATACACCATGACAATTCCGGTCGTTCCCTGAGAAAGTTCGTCTTCTCTCCTCCCCCTAACGACGGGAAGGTTGTCTCATCGAAGTGACATTCCGCAATCGAGCGGTAAAGAGATCACCTGTCGAAGGTTCTAAATAGTGGATAACCATTGGGGATTCGTATCCAATGTAACTACTTAATCGTCTTTCAAGACCCATGCACTGTGGGAGTGCAGAAGGCACAGTACTACATGACCAAATATGCGTAATTGGCACTCAAGCTCGTCTGAGTCCAAAATGTAAAAACCAGGGCTTATTCAGTTACCAACTGGCACGCATAAATCGCTTGGTTAGTAGAGGGTCTAAAATGAGCGAATAAGTAAAGCTGCATGCAAGACTACATAACCCCAGACAAAAATAGGCAAATTGGTGTGCATAACCAATGCCCGAGCTACCATCTGATTCGTTCGATGGTTGCCTTCGCGAGACCATTTTCCGTATGCTCGTGGGGGATGGGATGCTTTTCGTTGCTCCCGATCGACATGCAGTATTCATCAAGTACTTTAGATGTGAACTCTCCAGCATTATCAAGTCTTATAAACCGAACATGGTGGTCAGGGTGGTGAGCCCTTAGACAGATAATCCATGCTAAAAGCTTTGCAAAAATAGCATTTTTAGTGGACAAGAGGGCGACATGTGACCAGCATATCGAAACATCAACCAGAACCATAAAACATCTAAATGGTCCACACTCTGGTTCAATCAGTCCACAAATATCTATTTGAATCATATGTAAGAATGAAATTTTCACATCTTTAGCGTAGGAAGGTCTCACTCCTATTTTGGCTAAAGCGCAGGCTTTGCAGAAGAGATGATGTGCATTCAACAGAGTCAAGCGTGTAAAACGGGTGGATGTCTCCGATGCTTTGGATGACAATCTTTAGGAACACCAACAAAGTTCGTTATGTGGGTTCATTGTCCGCTTCTACTTTGCACGCGAAAGATGTCCGTGCAGATCATCATGTCATGACCTGGATGCCCCAATCAGTCATGTCAAAGCCTGTACGAGTCAGCATCCCAAAGTTCGTTATCGGTAATCGCATAGGATTCAACAATCCTAATCATAGTGACGTGCAGTCCACTTGATTAACTCGTAAGTTTCTCTAAGATGCGCTTTCGTCCGCATTTATTAGAGATGATATAGAGATACTCTATTCCATTCTCACAATGAGTTTCAACATGAAAGTCGTTGATACGTATATCCTTGAAGCTTTGTAAGGTTCGAGTTAGTCACTTTCAATACATATAGAGTGTCGGTGACTGCAAAACTGTGTCGTTAGGTACCAAGAACCGGGAGTGCCGCGTCCTTGGATGAAGTGGAATGATCCAATCATCCTAGTCACTGATACGTTATAGGCTATTACTATCAGTCTATCACTCGAGTGTTCCTCGATTCATTCGTCAAACGAGAACACGAGTAATAAAAACTCTGAACCATAAGCGTAGGAACAATATTCGGTACTTTGAATAAAGTCAACCACTTGTATACGTAAGCAACAATAATATCTTGTTCGAAACCAAAATACATCAAACCATTATTGAAAAATATTATAACGTCTACCGATAAAATTAGTCATAGAGGGGGGCATCTAATGACTTTGGCACGTATGGTGTGATACTGCCATCGGCAAATGTGAAAGTGACATTGGGGGTCATGTCATGATCGCCTTCCTCTATATAGTGAGTTTCCTATTCATTGGAATCTCAATATCTCTTCTAGCTGGCTGTGAAATATTTGCTTGCATGGCAGTTCGTATAGCAATGGCAGCAATCTCACATTTTTTTTTGGTAATGGTGCAGCAATCTCACATTAGGAATCAACTCGTTTCTTGGGAGCCAGGAGCATCGTCTCTTCTCTCTACTTTGGAAGATTGGAAGAGCCTCCATGACCACGACCACGTCTACGACTGCCATATCCGTTGCCACAATGCGAATTCATCCCATGTGGTTTGGGATTGGCACATCCAGTCCCCTATTCGTCGGGGTTCTTTCCACATTTCACTTTGCCATTACTAGCCTCGAGAATTTTGCTTTGTCTCGACAGGCCTAGCATTATCATACTCTAGCATATACTGATTCGTTAGTATAAGCACTTAAGTAGGGAAATTGGAAAGTTTTTTCTGGATCATGTCGTCTTCTATGAATTTCTTTTCACAAAAGAACGAGACGCCTTAAGGCAGAACATATCTTTTATTGAAAAATTGTTGACTCGTTATAATAGAGCAAGTGGATTTCGTCCCATTGCATGGTCAACTCAAGAAATAGCATTCTCGAAATGGCCCTTAAGGGCATCCCACAGTTCGTTGGGGATTTGAGCTAAAGTTATTCCTACCATAAGTTGGGGTCGAGATTTCGCCTAAGAACATCATCGTACTTTCTTTCACCTTTTAAAACGGTTCGTCGTCTGTATGAACAGAAAGTGTGGCGCTAACGTCTTAATATCAGAATCTCATCTATGGCACTCAAGTCCTTCTGAGTCCAAAATGTTGAATTTCGAACGAGTTGGATTAGCCATATTCGTAAATAAGAGAAGGAAGCGAATACGTTTCACATAATCATGAGTTCGTCCATGATAAATTATTCAATATTGGGATTATTTTGTTTAGAACCCAGATATGGTCATGGTTTCGATACGATATATGAATACACATGAAGTTTTGTTATCATGGTACTTTGTAGGCAGTAGAAATTAGGCATTTAAACTAGACTAGGAATGTGCCTAATTACATGTTATATCTATATATGCATGCAAATATATGTATATTTATAGATATAGATACATAATCCTAGGAATATATCTATACACATATTATGTAGTCATGTAGATTTCCTATGCCGCAATATATATTAATTCTCGTGAATTACTTTTAATTCAATTATTTAAGTAATTCATTAGATTTAATTAAGCATGATGTAACTAATAAAAGAATTTATTTAATTAAATCAAATAAGACATATGAAATAATACATAAAGCAGATAATAAGGTTATTAGGACGGTGTACCTTGCACAAAAGACACGATTGTTTCTTAATACATACCTTCAATTTGCTTGGTGAAATTTGCAGTAGTCATTCCAATCGCTGTTTGTATGATCTCCAAATGAAATTAAGGAATTCACTTACTAGAAAGACACGATTCTTTCCTAGGACATATCGTCGTTTGGTGAGATTGCCATCCCCGTTCCAGTCTCGTCCGCTTGAATCTCCGGTAAGAATTCTTGATCCTTGCAAAATATGCTAGGAGTTAGATATATAATTGCCCAACAAATAAAAAAATTAATTAATTTAATGTCAATATAAGAAGAAAAGAAAAGTATATCCCTTTCTTCCATCGGCCATTGGAATGACAAGGCCCCGTTCTACTCAATTTGTCCCAAAACAAAATCAAACCAAACCAAATCAAACCAAACATACCCAGTGTATCCCGCTCAGAGCAGGGTCTGGTGAGGGTAAGATGTACGCAGACCATGCCCCTACTTTTTACGGTAGGGAGGCTGTTTCCGTGAAGACCCCCAGCTTAATGCACAACAAACTATTGAGTGATATATATAAATAAGCATATGATGCGAGAAAGCTCAAAACCATACCTAAGCCCATGGCTTAATTCACATGAGATTTACCTAAGTGGACTTTGGCAACTGCACTCTCGATGCACGCTGCTCCAACAGAAGAGAGGTAGACTCAGCGCATAGCTCCCCGTCAAAAATATACCACACGCAAAAGACAACAGGATAAAATATACAATAAAAGTAAAAAGAAAAATGCAATTTTTTTTTTCGATCTGCGCGTAATACCCTTCCGTCACGGCAAGGTGACTACAACTAGATGGATCTTATCTAGTATGTAAGTGGGTGAATAAATAGTCAATCGTGCGGCTGCGAGGTGTAGGAGGACGGTGGCGTTGCTATGGTGGTGCTGTGCGGGAGGGTGGGCGCACCGATCTGGGTGAAGAAGATCCGATCTAGTGTGAAGGTCGGGTGTGGGCGGGAAGGCGGCGGCGGCTAGGGTTGCGGGAAAAAAATCCTTTTTTTTTGTTTCGATGATTTTTTTTCAAGGGTAGAAAAATTTTCCCGTCCGTTGAGCAATACGTGCTGATAACGTGTTGTAGAGAAAGCACGCAAGACAAGAAATTAGGGCAGAAGATGTATCCATTCTCATTGATAGGGTCCCTTTAAATAGGGAGAGATTACATGTTCTGGAATTTTCTGATAGGCCTAGCCCTATACTAGTTGGGAGAAACTCAATAGCCCGTAGACGAAGGCACATACTGTGTATTTACTTTAACATGAATATTATTTTAATTTGTATATCAGTTCCGGAGACGACTGGGCTCCAGCACACTCCATGTATAAGTCGACATGGCCAATCGTTCCATCGACTTAGATCTGCTTTGATACCATATTAAATTTGATCATCACCCCTTAAATTAGAATATCTTGTGAAATGTTATCATTTTCAGTGTTGAAATTTTGGCTAAATATTCCAACCATCTACTCTACATTTCACATTATATAGAATTTATATCCGAAAAAATATTGAATCGAACCATAAAAATCAGTATTCGAACCGAAAAAATATATTTTTTCGGTTCCATATAATTTTAACCTAAGAATAACGAAACAAAATTATTGGTTCCGGCTTCACAGATGTTAAACATGACACTTTTGGAGCCAGTCTCACCCCTATTTTCTTCTTGATGTTATGTCTAAAATATAATTTAATAATATTTTTGTATTATAGATTGTGATTTTTTACAAAATTGATTAAATACTTTATGATTGATAGAGAAAGCACAAAACAGTTGAAAAAAATACTGTAATTTATACATTATTATAATATACACATTTCATTTAATATATGTAAATAAATATATAAATAATAAATTGAAACCAACCAAAAAGAAGAAGGGAAAATAGGAAAAAATAAATAGTTAGATGCACATGTCCTCAGCACCAAACAAACCGAATACTGTTGGCACTTTTATTTACGCATAATTGCACCAAAAATAATGATATATGATCAATTTATAATTTCGACACGATATTTTAATTTTCACCAAATAAATAAAAATTTTTGATATTTCGCAAATTGAATCACGCCTTCCAATTCTCGCGAGATGGTATATCACACAACATAATATATATAATTCAAGATACACATGGATTATGATTACTATTATAATCGCAATATAGTGTTGTTATCAAACCAATTTGGATCGAGTTTTGACACAACCAGGGCCGAACTGGTAATTTACCGAATACACCTAAATCGGACCGGTAAAGCCGCCTGACCAATTTTCAGAACCAAGTAAAACCTAAAACTACTGGGTGAATATTCGGACAAAACCAGAACCGATACCAAAAACGAACACGGAAACATTATAGGTTACTTATAATCATCAACAAATGCGGCTAGATTGGAAGAAAAATCACAACCAACAAAGAATTACGCTTGATTGGAGCTTACAATTACAATATTAAAAATTACAATTACAACATTAAAAATTAATTAACCTCGAATTCAAACAATTGTTTAGGATGGTGGCAATGGTGCGGTAATACATGCGGTTTGAGGCCTTGACTAGCGGCAATACCGCCGCCACATGCAAGGCATGGTGCGGTTTCATGATTCTCGGCAATGTTTACCGTAGTGGCAAAGTGAAAAGTATATGTTGGGAGCAATTAATATTCGAACGTTGGGGCAAAAGTGGAACGTTGGGGGAGCGTGAGTTTTAAATAATAAAAAAAATTCTTTAAATACCAAAAGAGTTTGTAGCATTTCATACCAAAAAAAAAAAATACTTCTACATTCCAAAAAAAAAAGAACTACTACTAAAATTGTTTCATGGATTCAAGAAAATCAACAAGAGGTCGTGGAAGGGGTTCTCGATCACAACCCGTTCGTCCACCCCAAATGAGTTCGACGAATCCACATGTCCGTCCACCCAAATGAGTCCTCACTCGGCCTACTATCCCCAACCTGCGCCGAAGCATCAACAATACCATCATAACTAATATTTTACCCAACCTCCACCGTTGAATTCTAGCCAATACAATGTAAATATGACAAGTGAGCTCAACCCGTTCGCCGATTACCGTGAAGGTCCTTCGCATCGTGAAGAAAGTGTTGAACGAGAACTACCACTTTATGATTACGCGGATGATGATGTTGCTTTTGTGCCCGAAACTCAACAATTCGGTATTCATATATATATATATATATTTATATTTTTAATTCGATATACTTGTTTAATTCGATATACTTGTAATAATTTTATATACTTGTTTAATTCGATATACTTGTTTAATTCGATATACTTGTAATAATTTTATATACTTGTTTAATTCGGTATTTGTTATATTGGTATTCATATATACAATTTAGTTCTTATAATTTATTTGTTATATTTGAAGATGATGAAGAAGTTCAAGTAGTTGAAGGGAAAAAAAAAACTAAAGCGGAAAAAAAGAATTGGACGTCGGCCGAAGAGGTTGCTTTGGCGAAAGCGTGGGTTTATGTCTCGACCGATAGAAAAGTCGGGAATGAACAAAGCAGAAAAAGTTTTTGGGATAGAATTACGGACCATTTCAAGGTTAACGTGAAAGATACAATACGAACTCATCATAGCTTGAACACCAAGTGGAACAATATGAATACCGCCATGGGTGTCTTTAACGGTCTATACATCTAACAAGTAATTTTTTAACTAAATACTTGAGTTAATTTATATACTTGTATTAATTTATATGTTTGAGTTAATTTATATGTTTGCGTTAATATATACTTGTATTAATTTTTATACTCTTACTTATATAATTGTAGGACTGTATTCGTGAGAGTGGTTGTGGCGATGTTAACGTCATGGCTAATGCCATGGCCGATTACGACAAAAAAAAAATAAGGGCAAATCTTTTACTCATCTTGAAGCATGGGAGGTTGTTCGGGGAGAACAAAAATGGTTGAAACAACCATGTTTTGTTCAAACATCATCGTCATCTCAACCCGAAAAACGAAGAAAGTCGTCAGAATCTATCTACTACGAGTCCGGAAGCAATGACAATGTTGAGACCGTTATTCCGGATCTAAATGACGACACAACTCCAACACGGAAAAGAAAAGGGAAAAAGCCCGTTAGCGAGGCGTCGACAAAGAATAGTGTTGTTGAGAACTTGAAGAGCTACACATCAAAGAAAGTACAAATAATGGAGGAGGCGATGGAAAAAAAACGTGCCAAGGATGAGTTGACCGCAAAGTTGATGACTACACAACTCGCTAATGCTGAAGAAAAGGCTATGCTTCGGGCGATGAGGTTCTATAACGAGCCGCACGAGCACATAACCAATCCAGTTATGCGAGAAATCACTCTTAACAAGAAACGTCAATACACGGAGAAATATGGATGGCCTATCGATTTTTAGATTTAATTATGTTTTTTTCAAGTGTTTATGTAATTTCTTTTAATTATTAATGAAATAATTATGTTTTTATTAAATTGTTTAATATATGAAAAAAAAATAGTTGAGGTATGGTTGAATCATGGTTGCCATTAAAAATGATGGTGAGGTATGGTTGATGTATGAAATGTGGTGGAGTAATATTATTGATGGGTGGTGAGGTATGTGGTTATGTTTGAGTCATGACTGCCACCATCCTTATACATCACAGCTTTATATCATGTTTGATATGTTTATTTATTTTTTTATATCAAAGGGTCATGCTATGTTTGGTGTATATGTTTTCCTTATATATTATCATATACTTAACAATTTTGGTCATATTTTCAGTATCCATATTCTGATCGTTAATTTTTGGGTGAGTATCCATTCAGATATTTTGATCCGATTCTCGATAGGTCTCGAATTCATCCAAACCACTAATAATCCTAGGTGACCCTGGTTCCCTGACCACGGGTCTTCCACTTCAAGTAGGAGACCCGGCTTCGAGGCCCTCCGAGGACAAGAATTTTAAAGGGTTTGTGACTCTTTAATTTATGATTAAAGAAGAGACCTTAGCCCTTCGAGGTACGCTGGTGGAACAACTAAATATTGGGGGCTTCAAGCGAGGAGGCCAGATCTCACAGACTGCAATTGGATTTAAGAGTGCGGCATTGGAAAGAATCACTTGACGACTATCACAAGGCAGAATGAGTATATTTAAGAACCTGAGAGCCAGATACACATCTCGCGATTCAACTGGTAACAATACTATGAGATCGAAACTATTATCCCAATGACAAATCAAGTGTAAGTTTGGAACCTCATTATCAAAAAAAAAATCCTAACGACCGATTGCTTATTATAAACCCGTTTTTAATCTTTTTATTTATTACTGATACTTTTCATTATCGCCCCATGTAATTACGACTGCTGTATCATCATGTCAACTAGATCTCGAAATTATTGGTGAGGCAGTATTTCTCTCTCATCTGAACTACCTACAAGCAGCACACCGCCATGTCCGGGAAAACAGGATTATCTCCGTTGGCCGGAGATGACACAGAATTAGAACGCCACAGGACAGTCCAGGAGCTGGCAGATGACGGCGGAGATGTTCCAGAAAGATACATAATCAAAGATGTTAAACATGACACTTTTGGAGTGAGTCTCGCCCCTATTTTCTTCTTCATGTTATGTCTAAAATATAATTTAATAATATTAAATAATATCTTTGTTGTTATAAAATATAAAAATAAAAAGAACAGATTTATTGATCCTGTTCGGCAATAATGATACATCTGGGGGCATACCAAGCCAGGAAAGTATTCATTATAATTTGTGTGTTTTTAAGTATAAGAATACAATCAAAACAGATATATTTATACTAATAAATAGGGATGTAACCCTAAAAGTCCACTAGACATTTTAGCTAATTAAGTGTCTTATCTTGCAAGTAATGTCCATAAAATAATATATTTACAACACTCCCCCTTGATCATTACGCTTTAGTGTTCATGCTGAACGAAAACTTCAATAGAAAAATCCAGAGGGATAAACTTAGTCAAAGGAAAATGGAGTACCATCATTGATCTTCAGGATTCAATCTACAAGATTTTTTCGATGTTGACACTCCCCCTTAAGACAATAGTCTTCCAGGTATATGAATGAATATTGAGATAACAATCTTGTAACAGGTATATGAATTTTAATAATACTCATTCATAAAATTGGGGATAATATGAACATAGAGATAACAATCTTGTATCTCCCCCTCAAGATAACAATCTTGTATTCCAATATCATGAATATATTTTTCATACATAGAGATAGTTAGTGAATGAATCTGCTAGGTTATCACTACCGCTCTTCTGGAGCTCATGTGGGAAAAAATATGTTTTCCTCTTACTTATCCAAACATGATGTGCAACACAAAATAGAAGAATATAGATCAAGTCATACATGAAATGTTATGGAGATCATATAATAACATCCAAATAGCCACCAATATCGAATCTCGATTTCTTTCATGTAATAGACCACTATGGCTAACACCATTAAAAATTCTCCTTGGAGAAATATTAAATCTTGCTAGCAAGTGAACTTCAATATCAAGCTTGACAAGAGTAGTGCTTCAATGATACACAAGTAAGAAACTTCTGGTCCTGTATATCTTTGTTATCTTCTTGAGGTCTACATGAGTTCTTGTTCACCTCAAGTTGCAAGACAACCATTAGGTAGCTAAATGGATAAAATTTCTCCACCAAATAATTCATATATCCTTTTCAGAAGGAATTCATTTAGTCGGTTGTTCCACCAGACTATTTTAAGATATTTCTAACTGAAATAAGATATGTTGCGAATTTAATGTTCCTACTATCTTAGGAATATCAAGTCCTTCAGGGACTTTCATACAGATATTCACGTCCAATGACCCATAGGAAAAAATGGTGATGACGTCACTAATTGAATATCTATATTCATAATAACTATCATATGTATATTAAATGACGAAATGTAGTGCCAACGGGAGAATATGTTTTGGGTATGCGCTTAAACCCTTGATATGCTAATCTCGCTTATCTTTCACCACTTTATTTTATTTTGCGAGTTAAGTTCTGTCTCAATTGCTTGTATTTTATTTAGTGCTTCAGGCACTCCACTAGCAATTGTTGAGACACAAAGTGTTGTCGACAACTATCATTCTTATGAACAATTCTCCCATATTCACAAAGTCCATGACAACTTCAATAAAATCAAATATTCAACATTTCCCATAACATTTGATTTGGTCGTTCCATAATCCAAACACTATAATTATTTAGTGCACGTGCAAATTAAGATATTGAGATTCTCGTCTTCGAGACGATCCTCTTCTGGATGTTTTTGAAGTGATGTTATAGTTTAACCTATTTGTATTCCGCGGATTTTATCTTTAATATCAATAAAGAATACGTCTCTCACGCTTCTGGCGTCGAGGTGTATCAACAAATATATTTCGTTCACAGTCGACTTCAATTCTTTATGGTACATATACAACTGGTATATGAAATTTCATCACTCCTTTGGCAATCAATAATTTGTTGAACTTCGAGTTCATAGTGCGTAAATTTAAATATCCAACCCAACGAGAATTTTCTCTTATTTATATTTCATATCTCCCCCTAATGTCGGCGATAATTTGAGTTAGATTGTAAAATCAGCGTATCAAATGATCACTTGACCCCAATTTTGGGCTCAAAATATGTATTTTGACAAAGTATATATGTATTTGTCATGTAGCCCATATATATATATGTGAAATTATCATATGAGAAATCCTCTTCCGGAGGTATTTTTAATCACGCACTGATTACATATTGATCCAAATATTCATGCCTTGGTAATAATTTGGATCCTTGAATTATAAATTCATCGCAACATGGTCATTGGATGCAAAATACATCATGTAATTAGTTTGATACTCATTGTAGAATCAATATATAACTAGTTTGATAATCGTCGAAGGATCAATGAAGCTCTTCGAGAGACAATTATAAGAATATTATCATTTGAAATTCTACCAATCCTTCAGGGATTGTTTTAATAAGATATTGCAAATCAATTTCAACATCATTCCACAAATAAGATTGATCAAACCAATATTAATATGACATATTACATTTTTTCATTGGAGGTAAACATATAACCTAAAACATTAATTGCTCTTCAAGAGCATGTAATAATCTTCAAGAATTGTGCTACTTCGGGAGGAACAATTTAAAATAATATAAGGATAATGTTGGGCTTCAGTCCAGCATCCTGTCTGCATGGGCTTAAAAATACGCGAGGCGCGGCTTGCGATTCGTCCTGTGAGATATGCACTGTAAAGTTGTTAAATGAATTGATTTGGACTACTCATACCAACAAGATGCATCTTCTTTTCTAGTAGCCATCTCATAGAAACTCCAAAGTTAAGCGTGCTTGGCCTGGAATAGTTATGGGATGGGTGACCACCTGGGAAGTTTCTCAGGTGCGCGTGAGTGAGGACAAAGCGCGCTAGAAAAGACTCGTGTTGGTACAGTGAGGACAGTCTTCATCATTTTCAGGGGCCTACAATTGGTATCGGAGCAGGTCACGGGTGTGGTTTCCCTCGAAGTATCCTACAGTGGAACCTGCCAGAGTATTGGGACTAAGAGGCGGGCATGCAACAAATGTTGCCAGTTGGCCGGAACTAAGATGTTGGCGCTGTGGAGGTTGTCAGGTGCTGGAGGCCTATGTGATCAAATCTAGCATGCTGGAACCTGCCAGAGTATTGGGACTAAGAGGCGGGCATGCAACAAATGTTGCCAGTTGGCCGGAACTAAGATGTTGGCGATGTGGAGGTTGTGAGGTGCTGCAGGGCTATGTGATCACATCTAATATGCTGGAACTGAGATACTGGCGCAACGGAAGTCAACGGAGATGAAACAGATGCTAATGTCAAGTGTTAGAGGAATGTGTGAATGAATCCAACCGCTAGATGGTTGTGTGATCAAATCTAGTTTGCGGAGGTTTCCAGACTATGTGGCTGAGATGCTGGCAGGTACTGGGAGGGGGATTGCTGGGATTCAGTCCAGCATCCTGCCTGCATGGGCTTAAAAATACGCGAGCCGCGGCTTGCGATTCGACCTGTGAGATCTGCACTAGAAAGTGTTTAAATAAAATAATTTGGACTACTCATACCAACAAGATGCATCTTCTTTTCTGGTATCCATCTCATAGAAACTTCAAAATTAAGCGTGCTTGGCCTGGAGTAGTTATGGGATGGGTGAACCCGTGGGATGTTTAATAGGTGCACGTGAGTGAGGACAAAGCGCGCTAGAAAAGACTCGTGTTGGTACAGTGAGGATAGTCTTCATCATTCCAGGGACTAACAAATGATGATTAAAACAATTAAATAATGAGAATGGAAGATAACAATGCTCGAAATAAAGCATAAAAAAATGCAATCTCAAATCCCCCTATATACTAATGCAGAATATGTTGAGCCTACATGACAGCTTCCCATGCTTCGGCTGCCACATGTCATCTTCTGATGCTTCAGTTGCTCATGTGTCATATTCTCATGCTTTGGTTAACACATCATCATTTCCTAACCTATTTATTAATTACCTAAATTAATTACCTCAATTAATAAGTAGTAAATAATATTACCTAAATTAGTGGTTGCCGCTTAAAAAAAATCTGCACAAGAAGCAAGCATATCCCTTCCTACCGCTTAAAAAATAGGTCTGCAGAGGAAAGCTAGAAATTATGAAATTATGAAAATTGAAAAGCTAGAAAAACTAGGGGTGGGCATGGGACGGGATGGGACGGGCCTGGGGTCATCCCACGTCCCGTCCCGTGTTATAACAAGCGGGAGGGGACGGGACGGGATTGGTGATTTCAAAATTTACTCCCGCGCGGGCCTTATCCCGGTTGGGACGGGACGAGACGGGTTTAGTCCCGCATAAAAAAGTTCAAAATATAAATTAGAAAAAAGTAAGAAAATCTATAATTTTATACATCTAAATTCGGGAAAAATATCCAACAAACTAAGTTAATAGCCTAAATTAAACTTTTAAAATAACAATTATTAACATTGAATACAACATATCTATTTTTTTTTTTAAATATCAGTTACTAACTTTATATTGGTTGATTAGGTTTGTGTATAATTATAAAATATAGATAGTAAAAAATAAAAATAGTTTATTATTAAAAATTAATTAAAAAAGAGTTACAAATAATAAAAATATATGGTTTTAAAAAGGGTTAAAAACTTGGCGGGACGGGACGGGCCTTACGGGCCTCATATTTTTTGTCCCGTGTCCCGTCCCGTAGTTACTCTAATGGGACGGGACGGGACGGGCCTAGTATTTTTAATTTTGGATCTCGTCCCATCCCGGGTAATTTTGGGATGGGACCGGGACAGGATCGGGATTTTGAATTTTTGTGCCCACCCCTAAGAAAAACACAATAAAAGTGATATTCAATTAGTTTTACATATGTAAAATAAAAGCAAGAAAAACAGAGGAAAAAAACTCGGACAATTTAATTTCTTATATATTTGAAATATCTCTTTGAAAATTCATAAAATTAGTAATTATATAATTTCGTAAATATAAGTTTTTTCATTTATTTTGTTATTTTTATTGATTAAATTAAATTAAATCTAAAATAGACTAATTGATTTATTCCATAAGTTCTTTGATTTATTTATAGATAATTATTAAAACTATTGATTCTACACTTTCAGTAATATTTTTAATAAGAGTATTTTGATTTATTTAATTGATTAGGACTTCAAGTACCTTCTTAGTTATATATATTCAATACTTCTTTTACAATACTTCCAAGCATATTTCATTTCAATTGATATTTATTTTATTGATATATCTAATTATAGTGACTAACTAATATAAACTAACTAATTAGTGAAATATATAATATTTTCGTGAGATTTTAGGTTTAAATTTTTAATATATATTGCAAACTGATATATTAAATTTGTCTTTGATTGGGATTTATATTGTTAATTAATGAAAATATGAAATATTTCTATAAATATAATCAATTCCTCCGGTAAAATAAAAACAAGAAAAACAGAGAAAAAACACTCGGACAAATTTTGTTCTTTGCTAAGTCTTTTCATTTGAAAACACAAAATCGATTTTATCTTTTTCGCCTTCAGATTTCTTAGTATTTACTTTGTAGATTATTCTTAATATTTTCTTTTGTAAATTTTACTTCACCTCTTCAAGTTAATTTCATTTCCGAGTACGCTCAAATAACAGTATGTTATAAAATTTACATATTTCTTGAGATTTCTCAACATGTATAGTTTATAAGTCTCCCCTATATACTAATGCAGAATACATTGAGCCTAAATGACAACTTCTCATGCTTCGCTGCCACATGTCTTCTGTCGGCGCTTCGTGTGCTTATGTGTCACCATTTCATGCTTCAGTTGACACATAATCAATTACTCGCCTAATCATCATTGTATTAATTACATTATAATTATACCTCAAATAACTCCTACCTACCTTATTAATTTCTACGAATTAAGGAATATGAATTATGAATAAATAGGAATTGATTATATTACAGAAATATTTTACATTTTCATTAATTAAAAAATATAAATTCCAAACAAAGATAATTTAATATAGTAGTTTGCATTGTATATTAAAAATTTAAACCTAAAATATCGCGAAAATATTATATATTTCTATTAATTAATTATTTTGTATTAGTTAGCCACTGTAATTATGTATATCAATAAAAGAAATATCAACTGAAATGAAAGATGCTTGAGAGTATTTCAAAAGAAGTGTTGAATATATATATAATTAAAAAAGTACTCGAAGTTTTAATCAATTAAATAAATCAAAATGATCTTATTAAAAAGTTTTATTGAAAGTATAGAAACAATCATTTTAATTATTATTTATAAATAAATCCAAAATACTATGGAATAAATCAATAGTCTATTTTAGTTTTAAATCTTATTTGATTAATACAAAAATAACAAAATAAATAAATAAAACTCATACTTACTAAATTATAACTGATTTTATGAATTTCCAAAGAGATATTGTTAAGTATATAAGAAGTTAAATTTAATAATAATATACTAATCTGTATATTCATCTGTACATAAAGAGAATCCGGAAAGTATGACTATTTCAAAATGAATATACATATAGCTTCACTTCAACCAAATGTCCTCGAGATTTTTTGTAATATTGGTTTCAGAAAAGTACTTCAACTATTTTTCTATTTTTTTAACGTAAAATAGATAGACTTTAATACTCTTAAATATGAAGCTGAATGTTTGAAAAAGTATCATATAAGCATAAATATGCCGTTTCACTTCAATCAAATCAACTGAGTTTTTCTTTCGTAATTTTCTAAATTTTAAGGTCGTTTGTAATTAGGATAAAATTCTGATGTATATTTTTTTAACTTATCCAAGCTATTCTTATATTACAATCTAAATTGTTAAATTTCTTAATAATTTAAGGCTAGAACTTGATGGTAGTTTCCTAAATTAAGAGGTATATTTATAATAGGTCATTCAAGTAATTAAATGATATATACTATTTATATTTTTTTATTGCAATTTGAGAAGTGCTTTATTTTAAGTTATAAGTCAAGATCTATTTTGTATTTTCAAAAGTTTTTTAAATTCCAAACATTACAAAAACTAGACATAATTATTTAGTATAATTCTATATATGGAGTTGTATTAAAGGACAATACATATATCGTTTATTCAAATATAAGTTTTTCTTCATTTTGGTATCATTGCAAACTCATAAGACTGACCAAGAATATGAGATTAATTATTGGACAGACAGTGTCATCTCACCATCTATAAGAAATTAAGGACTTCTCCGAATGAATCCTCAAAATTGTAGATGGTGAGCTGGGTGAAGAAATCGATAGAGAAATCTTGATTGATATTCTTGATATTTACTAATCTGGAATGCTGAAGATCATATTGCAGTCATTGCTGAGAGCACTATCATTCACTTATAAGTAACTTTCCATAAAATGATTTTTTGAAGAAAGAGCAACTGTGACGCCAACAAACGACGTTGTGGAGATAGTAAATGATTACGTGATGTCTATAATTTCAAAAGACAAACGGATATATCTCAGTTTTGATGGTATATGCAAAATCTCTGCGATATCTAAAAGTCAAAATCAAGTATATCCAATAGATTTTTTTGAATAGCATCAAGTGTTCTAGAATTCCAAATCACATCTTAAAATCGTAAGTTAGAGTCTCAATTATGCTAATTCAAAATATGGATCAATCATCAGGATTACCAAATATCACATCATTAATAATTTTTTAAATCCGTAACCATATTATTGAACAAAAAGATCCGGGGAACAATTTTGAGAGTAAAGTACTTATTCCACGATTGATATTAAGCCCGTTAGATAGGATATTACCATTTAAATCTCAAATACGCCAGTTCTCACTTATTATGAGTTTTACCATGACTATATTTAAGAGTCAAGGTCACACACTCTCTCATGTCGGTATATATCTTCCAATACCGTATTCAGTCATGGTTAGCTTTATGTAGCCATATCAAGAGTGAAGATCAGGAAAGACTAGAAATCTTTTGTTGCAATGAGAATGGTGTAATCATAAACCGACAAATAGTGTAGTTTATAAAGAAGTATTATGAAATTTATAATGAACGATTTACATATTATATATTTACATAAGAGTTCTTTTTTGTGTTCCCGTATAATTACACGGGTGTTATACTAGTTTTTAATAGGAATACTAAATTTATTTGACATGATCATCATAAACATATTATAAAATTATGATGAGGTATCATTATGTTGTTCTTCAGGAACTTCAACTATTTATTTTTAATTATCTTCAAGATTATTGAGATTGCAAATTTATGTTTCTCCGAGAAACTAGTTATAGGGATAAACATATATCACCTATAATATGAATTATTCTTCGAGAATTTGTAATATTCATCAAGAATATTTATTGTGCTAGTTCAGGAGCAACAATTTAAATCAATATAATGATAACTATAAAAATAATTCAATAATGGGAAGGAGTACAAATGCTCAAAGTAAAGTTAAAAAAATTACAACCTCAATATTTAATATTCTTCAGGAATATTAACTTATATAATGCGTTCACCATAAACACGTTGTTTTTAATATGATAAGATATTGTTGTGTTCATTAAGAACATCAACTATTTATTTCTTAATAATCTTCAAGATTATTAGGAATATTGCAATTTATGTTTCTTCTTGAAACTACAAAATTAATGCAATATAATTGATTTCATAATCAAATCATGTAGCAACAGAAATACAAGCATTACAAAAAAGTTTATAATAACCAAAACATGTCGATGCAGTTGAGCAAATCACAATTTATGCACAAGTAAATCTTAATCACCAACGAGTCTCCCCCGCTTCAGCGTAAAGGATCATCACTTAATTCATTTTGTTCACAAAGAACTCTAATTCTCTTGTGGTGCAAATACAACATTATATGAAGGGATCTCTCTTTTTTAGTACCAAAACATAAAAGTAACAAGTTATATATCCCCATTCATAAAACTATAAGTTTTTGATACCAAAATGTGTTAAAAGACTTTATTACCCTTAAAGTCTACCAATAAGAGAAAAAAAAAACTAAAAAAGAAAAAGGAAGATTATTAAAACGAAACAACAATAAAAAAACGGTCCCACAACTCAATATTTTCCTCTGCCAAAAAACTCTCCTCCTTTCTGCAAAAAAAGTCTCCCGTCGTGAAACCCTTCGCCGGCCAGAAAATGTCGACCTCCGACTACCACAGAGAATCTGAAGACGCCAGAAGTTCCGCTAGTGACACTCCATCTGAAGAGCAATTCGTCAATGAGCCGCCGGTTAGTGTATTTTCATTCACACACGATCGTGCCACGACGGTTGTTCATCTTCCCACGATCGTGCTGAAGAAGATGAGACCATCGTGTACGCGATGGTCTTTCGTGGGCACGATGGCTACACACGACGGTCGTCGATCGTGTGTGCCGTCGTGTGCTAGAAGTGCAAAAGCTCCTGCCTTGCACACGATCGCAGGCACACGATCGTTTCCCGTCGTGTGGCACACGATGGTCTTCACACGACGGGCATCGATCGTGTGCATGCGATCGTGTGCAAGGCAGAATTTTTTTTTTTCCGTTCTCTTAAGCATTTTATCATATTCTTATGAGTTGTATGTCCATATTGCAGACTGGTTGCGTATGGAAGAGACCTACATTGCGTTTTGTTACACGTCAAGTAAATCTTTACATACGGGAGGCGGTATTTAAAGAGATCATTGAGACATTAAGGAGTATGGGCCGCAATTCCGCTGTTGCTGATCGAGCTATCGAGAGCTTGACCGAGGGGGTCCTTGTAACATCCCCAGATCGAACCGGGAATATTACACGCCGCAGACCCTCTCCGCGTGGATCCACCAGGCTAGACATCTGAACAACACATTACATTACATACCGACGAATCAAAATAACGAACCAATAGACCGATTTGGTCTTTCGTCACTGACTTACAAATCAAAATACATAAACTCATCCAGACTCATACCCACACACAAGGGTAAAATACTTTCAACAACGAACAATAAGACAGCGGAAAAGACAATACAATGGACTCCGACTAACTGAACCCAAAACTGGCCTTCGTGTGATTAGTATCATTCGTCTTTCATCATCCCTCGTGCCGATCCTGTGTCTTGCTCCCGAAAACCTGCATGTACCTGGACACAATACAGATATCCACCCCGACACTGGGGTTAGCAAAACTCCACTGTTTCGCTAGTGCAAGTATAAAGTGCAAATACGAGCCATACACAACACATTCCGAGAATATAACGAAAGACTTCCCGAGATATATTTAGTTAAAAATAGTTCAAGTCCTGAAAGCAGAAACGAAGCAAGTAAGCATTTTGAAAACATTTCCAAATCTCGGGAGTTTTGAAAACATCAAAAATTAAAAATGTTCTTAATTCCTCGAAAGCCATTTAGGGTCACAGCCCCAAAGTTCATTTTTCAAAATACAAATCCGTTTAACAAAACACGGGGTCCACGACCCAACCATTCCGGTCACAAAACACAGGGTCCACGACCCGATCATCCACTTCAATTCACTTACAAGGACACATTACACATAACACATTAATTCTATGCCATTCTAGCCAAGCACCAAGACTCGAAATATAATGTCTCTCGACCCCGAGCACAAAGCATTGTGATACTCCGGACAATATCACAATTAACGAAAACTTCAACGTCATCCTCAAGATGAAAACCACAACTGGTAACCCGCGGCCGTACCCCTTAGTATCGACTCCCGCACATCCCGTCGGACACTCCGTGGGAAACCACTTCCGCGGCCGTACCCCTTAGTATCGACCCCGCACATCCCGTCGGACACTCCGGTGGAAGTTCATCCACACACGCACCCAAGTCCACTTCCGTGGCCGTACCCCTTAGTATCGACCCCGGACATCCCGTCGGACATTCCGGAGGAAGGAACAACACACACACACGTTCCAAAATTACAGTTGCAAACCACAAGCCTCGAAGGTCAATCACAGTATATATAGTCGAGGTACCTTACTAGAATGGCCAGTTCATCCAACATATACTCACGACCAAGTAATGATACGATTCACAAGGAAGCACAAGATTTCAACAGCACCGAACGACACAACTAATATCACTCAAACTCACATATTCATCCATAAACACGTGACTCCAAGCACATAATTTGACAAAAGAATTACACTTTACATTTACCAACGACATAATCATACGCAATGACATCACAAGAAAGTAAGGTGATTCTATACTCGACACTAGCTCGCATATTCAACTAAGCACATTAATTCCCGACACACACGGGTCACCTTTACAAAAAGCATGATGGTAAATATTCCGATTTCTTTGGAAAATGGTTATTAATATATTTATTTAGCACATATCGACGACTAACAATCATAATATCCACAAAACACGTAATGTATGGGCAAGATACTTGCCTCGATAATCGATACCGGACACTCCCACAATCACGGATCAGTCGGGACACCTCGAACACCTACGATTCTCCGGCGAAGACAACGAATACACCCACGATCGAAAAGCTTGAAGAAAACGACGAACGGAAGGGTTCCGACTCGAATTCTTTGCGAGAAATCTGACCCTAACATCATACCATCAATAAATTAATGAACGAACGAGGAAGAATAATCGTAGAACGCTCGAATCCTCTTTGCGACATTTTATCGAACACCTTCAAGGCGTCGATGAGATACTCAATAAAACGACGAATCCTCGGCGATTCAACCGAGGAACAGCAAGGAATTCGACATAATAATGTTTAACAATCAAAAATACATCACTATTCTGAGTTAAAACGGATTAAACGGACAAATCGAGCAAAATCCCCAAAACTAGATTTTAAGAAAACTTGCCTTGATTCGCTGGATTGAAGGATGTTACGTGATGATCAATTGATGTTATGAACTCCAAAACTTCATGGATTCATTGTATAACAACATGCCTCCATGATTGAGCAAGTTCCACCATGAGGGAAGAAAACGAGTGATAAAATGGGTGAAAAACCCGTCTCGCTCTGCAATATTTATAGCTGCCGGACACGGCGCGCAAAGAACGGCAGACAGCGCCGTGTGTCTCGGCCGTGTCTCGGCTGCCGATCTGGCCGACCGCGCAGACACGGCGCATACAGGCTGCCGTTTGGCCGTGTTGCAGTGCAGGCAGCCCCTCGCATGCACCGAAAATTACGTCCGAACGTCCGAAACCCGAACTCAATACGAATCGGGTTACTACGAAGTACTCGCAAAGACGAATCTAAGAGCTAATAGAACACACGATTCCGACCACCCGAAGGCTCGGAATTCGACAACGAGTAATTACCCAAAACTTTGGGAAATTACGAAAATGGCCCAAAACGTCCGAAAATCACGATACGCGATCGAAACACCAAACCAAAGCTCGCAACATGAATAATAACATTAAATGAACTTACGAGAAACTCGAAACAACAGCTTTGACGAGATTCGCAAGAATCGAGCTCAAGTGCGGAAAAGTCGCTAAAAAGCTCTAATTCAACAAAACGATACCAAACGAACTCGGATGACAAAAAGTGAAGAATTAATCATTCTCGAAATGACGAAAGCGGTCATGAGCGAGTCGTCAAAACGGACTTCCGCCGAAAAAGAAAATTACCGAAATTAAATTACGGATATTACATTCTACCCTCCTTAAAAGAAGTTTCGTCCCGAAACTTAAAACAAGTAGGAGAAGCAATATCCCGCCAGAAAACTCAACGAGATACGCAAGGAAACGCGTAACTTACGCCCATCGGCGAAACGCGTTACAAGCAACGCAAAGGAATATACGGCGTGAAAACACGCTCCACGACGACCAACACAACGCCGCCGTTAGGGATATAATAAAACCAACAAGTGACAAGCGTCATCAAATGGATAATACAATCAAGTCAATTATCCGAACAATCACAAAACACAACGAACGAAAATCAATACGATTGACCAACCCAACGGTACATCAATCAAAACGCAAGCCAATCGCTGAACAAATACGGAATTCCACCGCCCAAGGGTTGGAAGATCGAAAACGAGACTAATTTTCCGAACTTGGAAAGGTCACAACGATATATAGATCAATTTGGGACAATATCAGAACTCGCTCGAGTGACAAAGGTGAGAAACAACACCAGGTCAGAAGCATCAACAAACACAGTCGAGTCGTTACGGTTGGACGAAACAGAAGAGAAAGAAAGAAAAATGTGGGTATTACATCATATCACCTTTAAAAGAGGTTTTGTCCCGAAACCTAAACAACGAGAACGAAGTGCTGGAATAGCAACCTTCCCGACCATATCCTCTTGGTCCACATCCGATCTTCATGGCCATTAGTATCGTGGTCACGACTGCGTCCTCTGCCCATCGGCATACTAAGCGGATTCCCACTCAATACGATTGCACAACTTCGCAAAATATTATACTAAAGTACCAACTCAGCACGACATATCACATAAGGTAACCAATAACAACTCGAAAAGAAAATCCACGAGGTATCCTTTTAAAGGAAATCTTTTGAAAATCCTTGGATTTGTATGCTATTTAAAATAAACTTTAAAAGTACTTTTGGTACCTCGGGTTGTTTCATCAAAACTTGCAAACAACATACTTTAACCGTCTCATTTGAAATCATTTGAAGTCATCATGCCTCTACGTATCATCATTACCGTTAACAACTAACAAGTTAACCATGCAAGATCATCAAATCATTCTTACATACTCTAATATTTCCAAATCCGAGTTTGAACTTTACATCGAGTGAGATTTTTCATCTTTCACTATATTTTTTGAAAATAAAAATCGCATTGGTTTTTGAAATAAAATATTTTTATGGTGTGAAAGATTTTGAAAATCATTCACTCGAAATATTTGAAAATGCAACAATACGTTAAAATCATTTTCAAAATCCTCCCAACACTTCAGACATCAACGATTGTAATACTTTACAAAATGTTCAAGGTACTTTAAAACAACTCTTTCAAATACCGTCGAGGTTTTATTTGAGAATCCAAAGCTTGCCAATTCCAAATAATTTTCAAAGTATACACGGAGCCGCCGATTAATCGAACCGTCAAAACTTTGTGAAGTTTCCAGGAAAGTGTTTTTGAACACACACAGCAGACATAATTTATCAATTCATCAAACACAATCAAATATCACCTAGCAATACGAAAAGTCTTAACACACATTCACGCACTTGCTTGTTATCACTAGACACCACGTAGAGAATACAACTACAGGTGATTGGCCGCAAAAGTTAGACCTGACGGCTATAATGCGGTTCCATAGCCTCTGCCCAAGTTGATTAGCGCGCGTTACAACAAAGATTAACGTGTGCTAAACACGCCACGTTAGCGCGCGTTAGGCTCGTATTAAGCCTGTGCTAACTGCTCTAATCACCAACACGATTGCAAACATATATGAGGTAATACTAGACTCGAAGGTTACAAATAAGCAACAACATACGAGTCTAAATGTCATCGATTCACATAATTATAACATCTCACAAGCAACCATCAAAAGAAAATCATCCTACCAAAAACAAAAATTTTTACTTCTCAATAAAGAGGACTATCTCAACACATACATACCGATGGACTCAACTTTCACGTTACTATTTAAATCTTAAAACTGGCACCACTGCTCAACAACGAGAGCATCATCAATACGCATCTTTTGACCAACATTCATGAAACCGAAAAGTTACAAACGAGAGTCACGTCTTGAGTATATTTTGAAGACCTTATTAGAGTTAAAAACTCGAGTTTTGAAAACTTATAGTCTGAGATGAGAATGAAGTATCGGTAGTTTGAAGTCTAAAAATTTTCGACCTTGAGGTCATCATACAAAAATCAAAATTTTTCCTCCCTTGGAGAACATTTTAAAAATTTACGTGGCTCCCCGGAAGCCTTCGAAACTAAAAATTCCAAAGTTGTTGCTCTTGCACGCAAAACCGTTTATACAAGGATACATTTGGCCATATCATTCTTCCTTCTAGCACAAAACGGGAATTAACAAATATATGTCACTTACTCACGATGCACCTTCAAATACTACTACATAACACAGAATCATACAGGCTCGTATAGCTCGTGGTACAACATGTAGTAGGAGACTTACATCCACAGATCGCACGAAGATGATGGCTGCACCTTGATACTAATCACGGCCGACATCCAAGATGACGCGTCGCGACGACTCGATCGAGACAAAATCGACAATACAAGACTCAACAACACATAACTCGACCCAATGACCTAGGTTTCCTCAACCTAAGCTCGATACCATAAATGTAACATCCCCGCATCGAACCGAATATTACACGCCGCAGACCCTCTCCGCGAGGATCCACCAAAGCTAGACATCTGAACAACACATTACATTACATACCGACGAATCAAAATAACGAACCAATAGACCGATTTGGTCTTTCGTCACTGACTTACAAATCAAAATACATAAACTCATCCAGACTCATACCCACACACAAGAGTAAAATACTTTCAACAACGAACAATAAGACAGCGGAAAAGACAATACAATGGACTCCGACTAACTGAACCCAAACCGGCCTTCGTGTGATTAGTATCATTCGTCTTTCATCATCCTCGTGCCGATCCCGTGTCTTGCTCCCGAAAACTGCATGTACTTGGACACAATACAGATATCCACCCCGATTACTCTGGGGTTAGCAAACTCCACTGTTTCTATAGTGAAAGTATAAAGTGCAAATACGAGCCATACACAACACATTCCGAGAATATAACGAAAGACTTCCCGAGATATATTTAGTTAAAAATAGTTCAAGTCCTGAAAGCAGAAACGAAGCAAGTAAGCATTTTGAAAACATTTCCAAATCTCGGGAGTTTTGAAAACATCAAAATTAAAAATGTTCTTAATTCCTCGAAGCCATTTAGTGGTCACAAATGCAAAGTTCATTTTTCAAAATACAAATCCGTTTAACAAAACACGGGTCCACGACCCAACCATTCCTCACAAAACACAGGTCCACGACCCGATCATCCACTTCAATTCACTTACAAGGACACATTACACATAACACATTAATCCTATGCCATTCTAGCCAAGCACCAAGACTCGAAATATAATGTCTCTCGACCCGAGCACAAAGCATTGTGATACTCCTGACAATATCACAATTAACGAAAACTTCAACGTCATCCTCAAGATGAAAACCACAATCGTAACCCGCGGCCGTACCCCTTAGTATCGACCCCCGCACATCCCGTCGGACACTCGGGTGGGAAACCACTTCCGCGGCCGTACCCTTAGTATCGACCCCGCACATCCCGTCGGACACTCCGGTGGAAGTTCATCCACACACGCACCCAAGTCCACTTCCGTGGCCGTACCCCTTAGTATCGACTCCCCGGACATCCCGTCGGACACTCGGTGGAAGGAACAACACACACACACGTTCCAAAATCACAACTTGCAAACCACAAGCCTCGAAGGTCAATCACAGATATATAGTCGAGGTACCTTACTAGAATGGCGCCCATCCAACATATACTCACGACCAAGTAATGATACGATTCACAAGGAAGCACAAGATTTCAACAAAGACCGAACGACACAACTAATATCACTCAAACTCACATATTCATCCATAAACACGTGACTCCAAGCACATAATTTGACAAAAGAATTACACTTTACATTTACCAACGACATAATCATACGCAATGACAAAGACAAGAAAGTAAGGTGATTCTATACTCGACACTAGCTCGCATATTCAACTAAGCACATTAATTCCCGACACACACGGGTCACCTTTACAAAAAGCATGATGGTAAATATTCCGATTTCTTTGGAAAATGGTTATTAATATATTTATTTAGCACATATCGACGATTAACAATCATAATATCCACAAAACACGTAATGTATGGGCAAGATACTTGCCTCGATAATCGATACCGGACACTCCCACAATCACGGATCAGTCGGGACACCTCGAACACCTACGATTCTCCGGCGAAGACAACGAATACACCCACGATCGAAAATCTTGAAGAAAACGACGAACGGAAGGGTTCCGACTCGAATTTTTTGCGAGAAATCTGACCCTAACATCATACCATCAATAAATTAATGAACGAACGAGGAAGAATAATCGTAGAACGCTCGAATCCTCTTTGCGACATTTTATCGAACACCTTCAAGGCGTCGATGAGATACTCAATAAAACGACGAATCCTCGGCGATTCAACCGAGGAACAGCAAGGAATTCGACATAATAATGTTTAACAATCAAAAATACATCACTATTCTGAGTTAAAGCGGATTAAACGGACAAATCGAGCAAAATCCCCAAAACTAGATTTTAAGAAAACTTGCCTTGATTCATTTGGATCAAGGATGTTACGTGATGATCAATTGATGTTATGAACTCCAAAACTTCATGGATTCATTGTATAACAACATGCCTCCATGATTGAGCAAGTTCCAGCCGCGGAAGGGAAGAAAACGAGTGATAAAATGGGTGAAAAACCCGTCTGCTCTGCAATATTTATAGTTCACGGACACGGGCGCAAAGAACGGCGCCGTGTGTCTCGGCCGTGTCTCGGCAGCTGCCGATCTGGCCGACCAGCGCAGACACGGCGCACAGCAGGGCTGTGGCCGTGTTGCATGTGTCCGGGCAGCCCCTCCGCATGCACTCAAAATTACGTCCGAACGACCCCGAAACCCGAACCTGAATACGAATCGAAGTTACGGTTACGAAGTACTCGCAAAGACGAATCTAAGAGCTAATAGAACACACGATTCCAACCACCCGAAGGCTCGGAATTCGACAACGGAAGTAATTACCCAAAACTTTGGGAAATGACGAAAATGGCCCAAAACGTCCTAAAATCACGATACGCGATCGAAACACCAAACCAAAGCTCGCAACATGAATAATAACATTAAATGAACTTACGAGAAACTCGAAACAACAGTTTCGGACGAGATTCGCAAGAATCGAGCTCAAGTGCGGAAAAGTCGCTAAAAAGCTCGGAACTCAACAAAACGATACCGAAACGAACTCGGATGACAAAAAGTGCAGAATTAATCATTCTCGAAATGACGAAACGGTCATGAGAGAGTCGTCAAAACGGACTTCCGCCGAAAAAATAAAATTACCGAAATTCGAAATTACGGATATTACATTCTACCCTCCTTAAAAGAAGTTTCGTCCCGAAACTTAAAACAAGTAGGGAGAAGCAATATCCCGCCAGGAAAACTCAACGAGATACGCAAGGAAACGCGTAACTTACGCCCATCGGCGAAACGTTACAAGCAACGCAAAGGAATATACGGCGTGAAAACACGCTCCACGACGACCAACACAACGCCGCCGTTAGTGATATAATAAAACCAACAAGTGACAAGCGTCATCAAATGGATAATACAATCAAGTCAATTATCCGAACAATCACAAAACACAACGAATGAAAATCAATACGATTGACCAACCCAACGGTACATCAATCAAAACGCAAGCCAATCGCTGAACAAATACGGAATTCCACCGCCCAAGGGTTGGAAGATCGAAAACGAGACTAATTTTCCGAACTTGGAAAGGTCACAACGATATATAGATCAATTTGGGACAATATCAGAACTCGCTCGAGTGACAAAGGTGAGAAACAACACCAGGTCAGAAGCATCAACGAACACAGTCGAGTCGTTACGGTTGGACGAAACAGAAGAGAAAGAAAGAAAAATGTGGGTATTACATACGGGAGGCGGTATTTAAAGAGATCATTGAGACATTAAGGAGTATGGGCCGCAATTCCGCTGTTGCTGATCGAGCTATCGAGAGCTTGACCGAGGGGGTCCTGGGGCGCTTGATTAAAGTTAGGAGGAATGGGAGTTCAAATACTGCCCTACATCACATGAATGCTCGTCAATTCGAGGGAGATCAAATCCCCCCGGATGAGTCGTGGTTCCGTGCTTTGCGGGAGGACCATTCGTTTACGGCCCGTGATTTCGCCTTGATCACGGACTCCATTTTGGAAACTCTACCTTCCATCCCCAGGACGACCATCTCCTTCCGTCCGACGGTATTTTCCACAGAATACTCCATGGCAAAAACATTAAGGTTAGTGTTCTGCGGAAGAGGTTCAATGCTCGAGATTTTGGTAGAGACATAAGAGATTATCTCAAGGTTGCCAATTTGCTTATATACTACTACTTTATCCTATGCCGTGACGACATGATGGTGAGACATGGGCATGGGCATTAGTGGAGGATTTCGAGCAGTGGGATATGTTTCCTTGGGGTTCTTATGCCTTTGGGGTTTTATCTTACTACATAGGCAATGTTGCCATGAAGGAGGGACAAGAGCACAAGGACTATCACTTCTATGGTCCTGTTTGGGCTTTACAAATATGGTCGTATGAGATGATTCCCGCATTGGGAGCATTGTGTGGTAGTCGAGATAAAAGCTGTCCAAGTCCCCGGTGTTTGATGTGGACTACGAGGAAGATGTTTTGTGATTTCACTCATTTCTTCGACGATAAGGTACATAAATTTGTAAACGTATTTTCTCCTAACTTCACTCATCTCTTCAACATTATGTGATTGCCCATCTAATGGTATGCTTTAATGACTATTGTTGCGACAAAGTACTTCCCTCTTTACCGCATCCGGAGGAGGATGAGGCCGAGTACTACTACGAGCTTTGAGAATGGCTCGCCTTATGACGTTAAGTTCATTAAGCCGTAAGAATAGGTGAGGAATAAGGAGGATGAGCTGCGCCGATCCAGGAAGAAAGTTATGGATAGGTTGAAGAAGGTCACTGGAAAATTGATTACATATGAGTCGGCACATAAAGTGTCGAAGCGACGCGGCAGAGTACCCCACCGTAGATGGTGCGAGACATCGGACCGGGAGGCGGCAGAGAGGGTGTGTTGTGTCCACAGACTTCCTTGTCCGGACCACACCCAGGACACGAGCAGGGATGAGTACTTCGATCGCCGTTTGAAGGCGATCTTGTACGACGATTCTGAGTCCGGATTTATTGCTCGAGTTTCTCGCCGGGTGCTTTCTGGGATCGTGGATTTCTTCGGACCTATGCATAGACGTTCTAGGAGCCCGGTACACTACTCAGCTGGGAGCCATGATAGGCCTCGTCATTCTGCATCTGTTAGCAGCGCCCGGCGGAGGATTCCTGACCCTCCACGTCACTCAGTCTCTGGCGCAGCACACAGTCACCATTCTCATCGTCAGCCTAGTCATCATTCTCAGCGTCAGCCGAGTCACCATTCTCAGCATCCGCCTACCCACCATTCTGAGGTCCAGCACAGTCACCATTCTCAGATTCATCATTCTGTTGAGCGGACGCAGCAGCCCCTTGATTACGAGCATCAGTATGAGTTTCAAAATTATGCCACGAGAGCTACAGTTCATACAAAACGACAATCACAGTTGTGGCCCCTTCGCGTGCATGTACTTGGATCGACTCGTCTCTGCAAACCCAGGAGCAAGGCACCAAATCAAGGAACTTAATGAAAAATATATTAAGAAATATCGATATGGTCTAGCTGCTAAAATCTTTATGTTGTCTTTAGACATGTAGAATGGTTTATGTTGTGTTGTACAATATTTATGTTGTATTTAGACAGCTGATGAATGTGTCGTTGTTGTTAAATCTGAATGTGTTGGCTCTGTTACAACGATGGATGCACACGATCGTGGCCATCATGTGTTACGATCGTGTGCAACCTACCCACGGTCATGCATCCGATGTCGCCGCGGTGCGCACGATGGTCGGCATGACCGCTTGCACACGATCGCGAGTACCATCGTGGAACGGCCGCACACGATCGTGTGTTCATCGTGGCCACGACCGTGTACACGATCGTGTGCATATGAACTTTTGGTATTTTTGCAAATTTGAACTATTGTTATCTAGAATGATGTTTTGTGATTCAAACATCGCTTGTTCAAACATTAATTACAATATGGCTTCTTATACGAACTCCTATTTGTCATTTCGTTGTAATTCATTAGTATATGAGGTAATTCATCCAGATGATTGAACTTATCCGTACGTACTAATAGAACAATCGACGACACATGATATGCAATATATTATGGTAATTCAATCAATAACTTTTTATATAAGTGTATCATTAACAAATAATTGTTAATATATAAGTAACAACACCTAAATTGACGAGTAATTTGACAAATTGGTGAAAATTCTTGACGCTCTTGTGCACACGATCGCAGTGTTCAATCGTGGCCACGACCGTGTACACGATCGTGTGCATATGAACTTTTGGTATTTTTGCAAATTTGAACTATTGTGTTATCTAGAATGATGTTTTGTGATTCAAACATCGCTTGTTCAAACATTAATTACAATATGGCTTCTTATACGAACTCCTATTTGTCATTTCGTTGTAATTCATTAGTATATGAGGTAATTCATCCAGATGATTGAACTTATCCGCACGTACTAATAGAACAATCGACGACACATGATATGCAATATATTATGGTAATTCAATCAATAACTTTTTATATAAGTGTATCATTAATAAATAATTGTTAATATATAAGTAACAACACCTAAATTGACGAGTAATTTGACAGATTGGTGAAAATTCTTGACATTCTTGTGCACACGATCGTGTGTTCAATCGTGGCCACGACCGTGTACACGATCGTGTGCATATGAACTTTTGGTATTTTTGCAAATTTGAACTATTGTGTTATCTAGAATGATGTTTTGTGATTCAAACATCGCTTGTTCAAACATTAATTACAATATGGCTTCTTATACGAACTCCTATTTGTCATTTCGTTGTAATTCATTAGTATGTGAGGTAATTCATCCAGATGATTGAACTTATCCGTACGTACTAATAGAACAATTGGACGACACATGATATGCAATATATTATGGTAATTCAATCAATAACTTTTTATATAAGTGTATCATTAACAAATAATTGTTAATATATAAGTAACAACACCTAAATTGACGAGTAATTTGACAAATTGGTGAAAATTCTTGACGTTCTTGTGCACACGATCGTGTGTTCAATCGTGGCCACGACCGTGTACACGATCGTGTGCATATGAACTTTTGGTATTTTTGCAAATTTGAACTATTGTGTTATCTAGAATGATGTTTTGTGATTCAAACATCGCTTGTTCAAACATTAATTACAATATGGCTTCTTATACGAACTCCTATTTGTCATTTCGTTGTAATTCATTAGTATATGAGGTAATTCATCCAGATGATTGAACTTATCCATACGTACTAATAGAACAATGGGACGACACATGATATGCAATATATTATGGTAATTCAATCAATAACTTTTTATATAAGTGTATCATTAACAAATAATTGTTAATATATAAGTAACAACACCTAAATTGACGAGTAAAGAAAATAGACACAAAATTATGCATTTCAACTAATAATCAGAATACTGAATCAATACATGGTCCATCGAGGATCAAAATATCAACACATGATTGTTGCTAGTAAGTCACAAAATATAAAAATACATAAGCAATTTAAGTTTCACGGTATGGACATCCCCTCATGTCATGGTCATCATTACGGCAAATGCTACACCTCTTCTTCTGCCGGCGCCTTTGCCTCGGTTGTTCATCGATTTCTTGAGTTTCTTCAGGGATATTCAAATCCACACCCCCTATGGGAATGAATGCTTTGCAAGATTTTCTATTGTGGCGGTTCCTTTACACCTACCGCACACTGAGGCCGTCCACTGCGTGCAAATTTTCAACAATGACCGTGCGCGACTCATCCTTGGTCGGCCGGCTTGTCGTACCCCCTCTGGAGGTACGCAAACGATGGATGAGATCTCCGGTGGGACATTCCACTCATCAGGATGTGGGATGGGACTAATATGCTCCTTATAAGTCTCTCTAAGGCCTTGTTGCTCGAAATAACGACTAACAAAATCATACACGGACAAACCATTGCCGGCGCGCCTGTTACAATAAGCAATTATGTCAAGGATGTTGTATAGGATAATGTATTTTTTATATTGATGAGGTGATAAATCCAGACCATCCCTGTTTTTCAAACGATGGGAAAACACGATCGCGTCGATCGTGTGTTACGATCACGGGGATCGTGGGGTTACGATCGTGCCCATTGTGTTACGATCGTGCACATCGTGTGTCCATCGTAGGTTACGATAAGGGCGATCGTGGGTTACGGTCATGGCGACCGTGGGGTTACGATCGTGCCCATCATTGGTTACGTTCGTGCCCATCGTGGCTTACGATCGTGCCCATCGTGGGTTACGATCGTGCCCATTGTGTTACGATCGTGCACATCGTGTGTCCCATCGTAGGTTACGATAAGGGCGATCGTGGGTTACGGTCATGGCGACCGTGGGGTTACGATCGTGCCCATCATTGGTTACGTTCGTGCCCATCGTGGGTTACGATCGTGCCCATCGTGGGTTACGATCGTGCCCATCGTGGGTTTCGATCGTGACTATCGTGAGTTACGATCGTGCCCATCGTGGGTAACGATCGTTCCCATCGTGGGTAACAATTGTGCACACAACAGCATAGACATGTACCTTATAGCGGCAGCGGCATGACGACATGGAATCTGATCCAAATCAAACTCACGACAACAACATGTCCATGTTCGAAGGTCGACCTCATAAGAAACTTTGTTTTCTTCGACTTTATAAACAAGTGGGGTGGTAGCTCGAACGGTAAGAGTCAGACTGGCTTGCACAGAGTTAGAAAGCTTTTCAAAAGTGTGCATTGTCAACTCATGGTCTCTTGACATAGATTCTCCCCGCTTCTCATCAAACCAATTCTCTAAAATTAGGCGAAATATCTCAAGTAACGAGCAAACAGGTAAACGTCTAGCCCACAACATACGATTATTAAAGCATTCAACAACATTGGATGTCAAGAAGTTATAGCGTCGTACCGGACACTTCGACCTAGCCCACCTCTCTGGCCCAATTTCGAAGGCGCCCTGTGCGCCCATTAGGGCTTTCGATATGTAGTTTCAAAAGTAGTTTTCAAAACTTCTTCTCGATGCGTGTAGGCGTGCTTCTAAAGAGTCCTATAGCATGCGCACCATAGGAGGTCAGATTTTTTGCAAGATGGTGATAGCAAAACCCGTGGAACGCATTCGGATAGACGACTCGAACAGCATTCTGAATGCTCTTATGTTGGTCACTCACAATCAGTAAATCTTCCGTCGGATTGTAGCATCTGCGCAGGTTATACAGAAAATAAGTCCATGACTCGTCGTTCTCTATCGGACCGAGACCAACAAAGAAGAGGAAAACTTGCTCGTTCCCGTCAAATGTGATGGCCGCAAATAGAGTTCCTTTATTCCTTCCCTTTAGGTGGGTCCCATCAACTATAATCACCGGTCGAAGGCACGTATCAAATGCCCTAATACTCTGTCCGAGTGCAACGAACATGTGGCGAAACACTCCCTCACGAGTCGTCTGCAAATCATAAATTGTCCCTGGATTACGCTGTTTTAACAAATACGAGATAAGATGGGAGCCTCGATACGACTCATCGAAGCCGCCATATGTATTCTCTATCGCTATATTCCTCGTCCGAGAGCAAATCGTATAGCATGTCAATGCCATACTCCCTACACATCTCTGCAATCATCTCCTTTGGCCTCAAAGTGACCCCCTCACCGGCCAATCTTTTAGCAAAATAATGGGCGGCAACCTCGAAGTGACCGATCGTGCGGCGGCCACGGTTCAAATCGTGGTAACAATGTGCTCCAATGTCAACTTAGTAATTCTCCAAATAGTTGCACCTCAATAGCACACAACCTAAACTCGACAATTTCTTCGCCCACTCTTACGCACAAACACTATACGTTTATCGGCGAACGATCGGTGATACTGATGTAGCATGTTTTCCAAATGATACATTCCTACAGCTTATCCTCAACTCGTCTTCGAACGAAAGGTGGACCCCACCTCTAGGCGACCAGAACCCGGAGGCTGCTCGACCCAACCCAAAGTCCCGGCACTACCGGGGTCCGGAAATGGAATGATCCAGTTACGCATTGATTGTAGATGCTCATGCTCGCTCGCAGATTGATGGTCGGATGAGAAGTTCCGACGACTCATAATCCTAACCATTTGGGCCGGTTGGCGAACCCAAGCAAGAAATTCCGCAGATAGTGACTCAAGCAAGTCTTTACAACAATCTTCATCTTCGGATGTATGCACCTCTTCATCTTCCTCATCTTCCTCGTCTTCCTTATCTTCCTCGTATTGATACTCTTTGGAAGGCATGTCATAATTTATGTTGCCGGGCTCTACTCTCGAGCTGCTACATCCCATATTAACCTCGGGAGTGGAGGAGCTGCTGTTCTCAACATAGACCTCACGATCCTCCTTGTATTCTACTAGTAATCGAAGTATCTCGGTATCGCCCCTTAATAGGACTTTTACTTTGTTTCCTTTGGCCATGTGTGTCAAGTACCATAATTTGTAATCGGACTCATTTGGACCACCCAAAGCCTCTCTGATAACCCCCACGAGGTTTGCACGACTAACTTTGCTCGTGTCGATATAGACAAAAAAGGAGTCCCCGTCTACATATGTCGATTGCTCCCAATGACCACCGTGATGTATCAAAATACGCTGCCACGACATCTGATTACAAAAAGATGAATAACTATTCAGAAAAATGAGCGAACAATATTACGGTCTGCCTTGGACACGACCGATGCACACGGTCGTATACTACCGTGTGCAGTGATCGTGTGCAAGTTTCTCGCCCATGAACACGATCGGCCGCACACGATTTTATACGATCGTGTTAAACGATCGTGTACACGCGTTAGTGTTGCGCCGCGATGTTAAGGTCGCTAAGCGCGCGATGGTGCACACGATCGCTGCACACGCGGCTTCCCATCGTGTGCGGCGATCGTGTCCGTAAGAACAGATCTGGAATTTTTTTTCATCGTTCAAATAATGATACATACCTTCTTTATGAACTCAGAAGCACGACAAATGAAGTCCTATTTCAACGTCAACTTTTATTTTCGAACAATCTTGTGATTTCTATAAGATTTTTTGAGAGACCCTTTGTCAAAAATAAAATGGTTGTGTTGTTTTGATGTATATGTTTGTAGTTAAATTTTGGTTCTTGGACATTAATATCGATCGGAGGAGGAAAGTAAAAAAGAAAAAAGAGAAGAAAAGTAGTTTAAATTAAATAAATAAATAAAAAAGAGAGAAGTCAACAATACAACAAAAAGAGAGGACATTTTAGTCTTTTCAATCAAAATGGTACCAAAAACTTATAGTTTTATGAATGAGGATATAGAACTTATCAATTTTATGCTTTGGTATTAAAAAATTGATTCCCACTTTCAAATTTATAAAGAACATTTAATATATGCTCCATAAACATTAAGTGTGCTACTCGTGAGCAACGATAAACAATAATCTATAATATTGATATTCATCAAGAATATCAATTGCTCATTTGGAAGCAACTATGTGAAATAATTCTTAAGATTATTTGAGAGTTTCAACTTGAAACTACGTTTATCATATCAAGATGATAATAATATAGTTCTCGTGAGAACTATCACATAGTGAACTCAATTTTCACTTTTATCTATCATTTGTGCCATTTTGCACAAAAGATCATGGATAAATATCAATATATTTTCCATAGACTTAATTCGTTCTTAAGAGCATGTTATATTCCTAAGGAATATCAATCTTGCTACTTCAGGAGCAAATATGTAATATTTATGATTATCATAAATCGTAAATCAATCGTGCTACTTCGGGAGCAACGATATATAATCATAAATATTATATATAAATCATAACAAATACGATTATTACATCAATACAACATGATATATGAAATACATCTTGCAATAAAATATATTTTTCATAATTCACAAAATCAAAGCATATTCGCAAATTAAAATATGTTATGAATCAATTTCAATATATATAAAATTAAATGCTTTGGTACGCTTACTTACTCCATAAATAATTCCAGATCTTTGATCCTTGAACGGGATACTAAAATATGGCTTCTCTCCATAGCATGCACATTATCATGTGCAACATATTTTCCTATATGCTCGTAAAATATAAATATGGTTAGACTCATAAGTGTACAAATCAATAAGCAAATGAATCATTAATTAGAAAAAAATAGAGAGTTGAGAAACGCCCGGAAAAGGGGCCACTGGGCTCGATAATTGGCTGAAAAAGGACTCGGGCGCGGCGGTACAACAATTCGTTGTTGGATGAGGCCGGATTTTCAAATTTCATAGTAAAAATCTGTTTCTGTTCGGCGACAGATTCAGTAAGAAATATTACACAAAATCCGATCTCCACCGTTGAATATATAGATATTCATGTTAGAAAGTTGTTGTCAAAATTTCAAGCTGATCTGACTGTTAACGATGCAGGAATCGTAATTTTTCCGCGGCCTCACAGTGCAGAAATCTACTCGCGGATTTTTTTTTACGAATTTCGGAAATGAGAAGGAAAAAACCCCTACTATTAGAGTATTTGCACCAAAATAACGATATTTGATCAATTTATAATTTCGACACGATATTTTACTTTTCACCAAATAAATCAAAATCTTTGATATTTCGCAAATTGAATCACGCCTTCCAATTCTCGCGAGATGGTATATCACAAAACATAATATATGATTCAAGATACACATCAATTATGATGACTATTATAGTCGCAATTGGTGTATACAGTGTTGTTATCAAATCGATTTGGACCGGGTTTTGACACAATCGAGACTGGACTGGTAATTTACCGAATACACCTAGATCGGACCGGTAAAGCCGCACAACCAATTTTCAGAACCGAGTAAAACCAAAAACTACTGGGTGAATATTCGGACAAAATCAGAACCGATACGAAAACCGAACATGAAAACATTGTAGGTTATAATCATCAACAAATGCGGCTAGATTGGAAGAAAAATCACAACCAACAAAGAATTACGCTTGATTGGAGCTTACAATTACAATATTAAAAATTACAATTACAACATTAAGAATTAATTAACCTCGAATTCAAACAATTGTTTATACACCACAGCTTTAGATCATGTTTGATATGTTTATTTATTTTTTTATATCAAAGGGTTATGCTATGTTTGGTGTATATTTTTTCCTTATATATTATCATATATACTTAACGATTTTGGTCATATTTTCAGTATTCATATTCTGACTGTTAATTTTTGGGTGAGTATCCATTCAGATATTTTGATCCGATTCTCGATGGGTCTCGAATTCATCCAAACCACTAATAATTCTAGGTGACCTTGGTTCATTGGCCACGGGACCTCCACTTAAGTGGGAGACCCGGGTTCGAGTCCCTCCGAGGACAAGAATTTTCAAGGGTTTAGGACTCTTTAATCTATGATTAAAGAAGAGACCTGGCAGCCCAGTCTGTTGGTGGAATAATTAAATATTGCGCCTGCGGCGGTGTGGGAGGTCGGATCTCTGGGACCCTGCGGTTGGATTTGAGGGTCAGCGTGGTTAATCACTTGGGGACGACTCATTGTGCCCGGTAGTTGAGTATATTTAAGAATCTGGGAGCCAGATACACATCTCGCGATTCAACTAGTAGCAATATTGTGGGATCGGAACTATTATTCTAAGGAATAATATGGTGTAAGCTTGGAACCTCGGTATCAAAAAATCATACGTGTATAGCATAATTAGGACCGAGTGCTTATTATAAACCCGTTTTTAATCTTCTTTATTTATTTCTGATAATTTTCATTATCGCCCCATGTAATTACGACTGCCGTATCATCATGTCAACTAGATCTCGAAATTATTGGTGAGGCAGTATTTCTCTCTCATCTGAACTACCTACAAGCAGCACACCGCCATGTCCGGGAAAACAGGATTATCTCCGTTGGCCGGAGATGACACAGAATTAGAACGCCACAGGACAGTCCAGGAGCTGGCAGATGACGGCGGAGATGTTCCAGAAAGATACATAATCAAAGAAAGCCCACGTGGAGACGAAATCACTGCATCTCTCCCACTGATGGACCTTCCGGTTATTGATTTGAATCGTCTGTTGACTTCTTCAGCTGCCGCCGCCATTGAAGAGCTCCAGAAGCTCAAGTCAGCTCTCAGCTCATGGGGTTGCTTTCAGGTTCTAAATCTTTGTACTAAAACTTCCCTCCTCCCTCATCCCCTCACCTTTCAGGTTCTGTTTTCACTTTGACTTGTTAATATACACAGATCTTTGAATATTTTTTTATTTCCTTTTTTGAGTCCCTTGATTCATCATGAAAAATGCATAATACGCCCTTGTGTTTTATGAAACCTGTACAAAACACCCTTGTATTCTTTAAACTGCGTAAAATACCCTTGTATTTTAATAAACCCTGCAAATAAGACCCATTCCTTCAAAACTAACGGAGAGTGAAGTTCCCTCTATGCAACTCCCTCTATGCAACTGGTTCATGTTTTTATGCATTTAAAATGTAGAAATAATTCAAAATACCCCCAATTATTAGTTGTAAACAACATACTCACTGTGAGGATGCAGGTGTGGTCGATTGAAGGTGTGAAACAACGGTGCAATTTGTTCACGCGAGAACTTCAAACTGTTATATCAACTCCGATTTGGTGGTATTGTTAAATCGTGAAAAGTTGTAATAAATGTTAAATCTATTTATCTAAAGGATGTTATTACGCGTCCATTACAATATAAAAGCTGGAGAGTTTAGTACAGTATATTTTAAGACAATCGAATAGAAAATAAATTTTTTTAGTTTTACTTTTATTGTAAACTCTAAAAGACTTTCTTAAATGCAAAGTTTATTTTTTAATTTAAGAGTTAATTACATATTAAACCTATCAGATTAGATCTAAATTTAGTTTACAATAATATTTTCAATATGCAGAAAACTTATATCCATAACCGAGTAGTAGCATGTTAAACCGTTTGTAATCGATTAGAAGTCGAAACATAAAAACTATTAAGGCTATGTTTGGCACCAGTGGTTTGGTTCCGATTAACCGCACCGTTTTTTTCGGTTAACCAGAACCACAATGGTCCAAATTAGGAACCACAGATCGCACCATATTAAAGTATGGTTAACCGGAACCACACGGTTCTTGAACAGTTCCGGTTAACCGCACCATTTTTTTTTCGGTTAACGGAACCACAAATGGTCCAAATCAGGAACCACAAACCGCACCATATTAAAGTATGGTTAACCGGAACCACACCGTTCTTGAACGATTCTAGTTTGGTTAACCATTAGAGAACTTTTTTTTTTTTAAAATGCGAAAAAACCTGTTCTAATATACAGAATACTATATAGCTGCTGACCTGCTGTCAATTCATGTGGTTTCTAATACAGGTATTTTGCATTTTTAATTTTAAGGATTGAAAAATAATAAAATTTTTAAATATATAATTATAATTTATAAAAATAAAAAATATTTTTTTTTTAATTTTCGGTTTTTCAGTTCTAAACCGAACGGTTCCGGTTAGACCGAAAACCGAAAAATTTCCAAATTCCCTACCAAGAACCGGACCATAACCGTATAATGTGGTTTCGGTTCCCCGGAACCGCCAAATAGGGCTGTCTAAAAGGTTCCCGGTTCTAAATAAGATAAAATAGCTTATGGTGCTTATCTACCCACTAAATCTTTCCAGTTTAGGAAACTTAATGATATTTGAATTTTGAAACATTAAAGGATCAAAGTATAGGAACCGAACTGGTGATTTTTTCGAGTTTAGAACTTGTTGGTACTTGAAAACATCATTATTCGTCGGACTATCAATGCAGGTCATAAACCATGGAATCGAATTTTCTCTCCTTGATGATGTGAAGGAGAATGGTAGGCAATTTTTCAAGCTCCCAATGGAAGAAAAGCACAATTACAGCCGAGGAGAAAACGACATTGAAGGATACGGAAACGATATGGTCCTATATGAGAATCAAGCTCTCGACTGGACGGACAGGCTTTACCTTTTAGTCCATCCCGAAGATGACCGGAAACTTCACTATTGGCCCCAAAATCCTAAATCTTTTAGGTAAGATTTTTTCACAAACTCCGGTTACCTTTCTAAATTAATAATGTCGGGACCAGAGAAAAGCACTAATTAATGGAGATTCCGAAGTGGACTCTTTACGGGAAAGAATTACTTCTACAAGGGTCTATCACTCTGGGACCGACAAAAAGTATTATTTAATGGAGGTTGTTAATTTATCGAGGTTCTGAATGTTGTTTAATTTGAAAATCCAGGGAAGCATTAGAAGAGTACACGACAAAGTTGAAAAACATAGTCGAGACTCTCCTGAAATCCATGGCGAAAGCTGTGGAATTGGCGGAGGACAGTTTTCTTAACCAGTACGGAGAGAGGCCCGTAATGTATACTCGATTCAACTTCTATCCTCCGTGCCAGAGGCCCGATCTCGTCCGGGGTCTGAAACCACATGCGGATGGATCGGCAATTACGGTTGTTCTGCCGGACGAACAAGTCGAAGGCCTTCAGTTCCGGAAAGACGGCCGGTGGGTCAGAATTACAGTCGACCCACGCGCTCTTCTGGTTAACGCCGGCGACCAATTGGAGATGATGAGCAATGGGATATTCAAGAGCCCCGTTCACAGAGTTGTGACAAACAAAGAGAAGGAGAGGATGTCCGTGGCGACGTTCTGTGCGCCGGGAGTTGGAGAGGATGTGGGACCGGTGGAGGAGCTGATCGACGACAGAAATCCTAGGATGTACAAGACGGTGAAAAACTACCCTGAAATATACTTCAAGTACTACCAGCAGGGAAGGAGACCGATCGAAGCTGTCAAACTATAAACATCAGTTGAATGTGTGTTTTGTCTTTCTGTTTTTTGACATAAATAATAATTGTGTGATTTTATACTTTCTTTTAAAACTATGAATCTTAATAATGTCCGTTTCATGACGGAGAATGTATTCGTGTTTTAAGAGCTATTTAGTTAAACCTTGCGTGTGGTATGTAAATCCTTGAAACACATTTCTTGAAACAAGTTCTGAATGGTATAAACATAAGGGTATTACCCGATCAAGGTAAGTAGAAATCCATCTGCAACTACAATGCATAAACATAGTATTGTTTGTAAACTTGATGATATCTTGAGAGTGTATTGTATTGGATGATTGATCTGTATTATGCTTAAAGTGTTTGGTTGCACCTTACATGATCATAACATCCATTAGCATCTCTGTAGTATGTACTTAAAAAGAACAATATCAAAATTCGAAAACAATAAACTACCAAAAGTATACTTACATTAAAGAGACAACTAATCTTCTATTTTTTTTTCGTTACTGGCGGTCCTCCAACGGACACCCGGCAACCGGATATTTTTACTTTTTTTTTGGCGGCCGCCTATAAGCCTGTAAGCCAATGGCCGCCGGCCGGTTGTCGGCAGCAACCGGGCAAAAAAAAAAAAAAAAGATTTACTGTCGCCGGCGGACCTCCGAAAGACGGGCAATTTTTCTCGTCTCTGACTGCCGAACATATTTTTTTCCTTAGCAAGGTGATCTGGTAAGTTAATTATTTTAATCCAATTATGGCACGACCACCATGATATTATAGCACGGGTTATCTATTAGTTTACTATAAAATATAGAATGGAATGAAAAAACCTCATGTCGAAACATGTCGAAGTTTTGGCATACTATAAATATATAAACCACATTCATCCCAAAAACTTAAAAACAGTTCTAAACATGTCGAAATTTTGGCATCAAAACGTCCCACATTCTCTGGCTTATAGAATGATACAAAACGCTGCATTAAAGCTGGAAAAGTAGCAAAACAGAATGTAAAAGGAAAATGCAGAAAAAAACCCAACATCGAGACTCAAGAACCGTTGAATGATCTCGGGACGTATTGACTAGAGCATACACAAGAAGACTACACTAATTCATATTCACAAAATTCAACAGCCTTTGGCCATAACAACTATGGATAACTTGTCCCCCCTTAACATGGGGGCAAGAATACATGACTGATCTATGCAAGGTTAGAACTGTCGGATATGGCTCCTTAAATTACCAGGAAAATAACGAGGGCCCTAAATAAACGGCGCCAAAAAGGAGAGACGTGGCACTGTACACCTACTTCTATTGTCTGTCTCTATCTTCCTAGAGCCCTAGGACAATTCTAATATACAGTATATATTACGGGCCGTGTCTCACGAATTGCAGAGACCAAAACATCATCTTTCCATGCCCTTGCAACCACAAGCTTCTTCTCTGAACAAAAATGCAGTTATTATTAGAGAAAACGGGAACTCAATTAGCATGCTAAGGGAAGAGCAGAAAGAACAGTGCACGTTGGGATAAAAGCTGAGGCAAAAGCATGCTAAAAATAAAAGTTAAATCTACATCAGCTTTTCTGTTTAGTTCGTTGCATGCTTATGACTTTAGGCTCCACAAGGACTATAAGAACGGAAATTTCCTTTTTGTTGTATTGTTATGTATCTTAATTACAAAAAACTACCCAGGTTTCAGTCTAATTACAAAAAAAAAAAAAAAATACCACATAATCTAGGGCTGGTACTCGGGCCGGGCAAAAATTTCTAAGAACGAACTTGAACCTGAAGTTTACGAGTCGACCTGAGCCGAGCCGAGCTTTTTGAATGTGTAACTGTAAACCAGAAATGAACTCGGGTTCAGTCCGAGCTTCGGGCTTTGGGGGCTTATTCAAAATAAAATGTGTCAATGACATCTTTAAAAAATGTCAAACTATTTTTTTGAGTTTTTTTTTTGGGGTTTCCGGACTTTTCCGAGGACATGTTCCAAAAATGTCTCGCAACCTATAAAATAGACTTTTTCGAGTTTTCTATAACTGAGATCTTAGCTCGGCTAAAAAAATCTTCTTTCAGGCCGGGTTCAGTCCAAGCCGCATTTTTTTAGACCTAAGGTCCAGTTTCGGTCCGGAGCTTTTTTGGTTAGAGACCGGATTTACGAGCCCAAAATCCCAGCCCATTGAAATATGTTACTCAAAAACAAATTGCAGCCTCAGTCAGTGGTATTTGTTACGGATATACAAACCTTAAGGGGGTATAGTAATTATGAAAGATGAATGAAGTCTTCTGTAATAAAAAAAAAAAAAAAATGGGCAGCCCGGTGCACCAAGCGTCCCTGCAAGGCGAAGGTCCGGGGAAGGGTCCCACCACAAGGGTGTATAGGGGGCAAGCCTTCCATTGCCAATTAAATTGGCAAGAGGCCGCTCCTAGGACTCGAACCTGTAACCACAGGTCACGGGGCAACAACTCTTTTGTAATTATGAAAGATAAATATGGAATAATGTATTATGCAAAATAACCTTGATTACACTAATGTTGCATTAATATTGCATGCATGAACATAATGAAGATAGACAAACCTGTACACTGCCCATCTCAAGAGCTTGTTGACCCGATACAGGTGTGTCAAATCTTTCTCGCAACAATCCGTAGGCTGGGCTTCACTCCAATCTAGGTTCGCTCGATCTACCATTTAAATGACCATTCCCTGCTTGGAGAACCTGAGCCTGCCTCTGAGAATGTAAAGGTGGTACCTTCTCCTTAAGTTTGTGGACTCTCGAGTGAGACTGTTGTGAACTAACATCTTGCCTAATATGGGGTAAACTCGTTGTAGTAGCTTGTGAAACAACTTGAACTGCAGTATTTTTTGCGTTGTTACTCACTCGAGGCAAAATGTTCTCAGCCGAGCTGTTCGGTGGATGTTGACCCGTATCACAACGTCCAACTTGCGGATTATTTGACGGGTCGGAATTAATCTGAGCCGCTCTTTGGATAACCGATTGATTTTGATTAACCAATTGAGAGCTATTATCAGGTTCAGAAGTCAATTTTAGATTTTTCGATGATTGGGACTGATTAGATGTGGATTGTAAAGCCACATATTGCACCGGATTTGTCGAAGCCCCACTTAATAAAGAAGTGTCACTTGAGATGTTGGTCGTATTCCCTCGACCGACTCCCTTTGCATCCTTAGCTTGCTGTCTCTGCTGAGGATGTTGCCTATTAAGCTGATTTTGTTGCCTTTGTCGTTGTTTGACCGTCTGACTGGTCAACCCAGCTGGCGCTTTCCGTACGATTCCCCCCTCAGTCGGAGGAGAACTCGTGTGGGGTGATATAGGGAGTTGAGGCTGGTGTGGCATCATATGATTAGATGATGATGATGACGCCAACTGTTGTTTTTGTTGTTGTAGAAGACGATGTTGCAACTGCCTCTCTTTAGCCAAGCGAATGGCGTAGGTTTGTTGCTGGGGGTTGGGGGCGTGCTTTGATGATGGTGCTTGAAAATGGGGGTGATGAGGACTGAGGATTTGAGTCGGTTGGGGGGATATTGGACGGGTTGGGGGTTGATGGAGGGGGTATGATGAAACTGGTTGAGGAGTTTGGTTGGGTAAAGGGGAATTTATACTGCTGAAATGAGGTGTTGGTCCTTGGCTGTCCCCAGGTATCTGAAGGTCGGGAATCGTGGTTTGCCTCTCCGTATCCTGATTCAGACCAGGCTGCAAGACAAGATAGCTGTGTGTTATAAGGGTACACATGCAATATATATAAAATAACTAATAATAATAATAACAACAACTACAACAATAATAATAATTAATTAGGAATAACTACAAAAACTACCCCTCAGATTTTGAATATTAAAACAAATCGAGTCATCTTTTATGAAGCTTAATTAAAAACGAAATCTGGAAGCAAAGGCAACAGCTACGATTAAAGTGGATAAGAAACAAATCTGGATTTGAAGCACAAATCAAGTATTTAACCCCCCTTGACAAGCAATATTATCTAGGGATAATTGCAGAGGGATTGGTTCAGGTAGGAAAGGTAAATTTCGTAGGAAATAGGAATGAATTTGGGCTTTTGATTGAGTTAAATCAATGGTTGAGATTTATACTCAATTGTGCTATGTGTTTGTACTGTGTGCGCTACGCGAACTGAAATATGTAAATTAAGTGAGGTTGTGCTACGTGTTTGTGCTGTTTGTGCTACGATGCGATGGAAGATGTGCTAGACTTAACCTATTTAAAATCTGTGCTATGAAATAATGAAATATGTGCTAAACTCGCATATTTAAAATTTGTGCAGCATAATGATGTGCTAGACGGACGTATCATTTCCTATGGGTTTCTCACCATAACCCACCCCTAATTAGAGAAGCACCCTTGAAATTTCACCTGATTACAAATAAACCCAGGTAACTTCTAAATTTACAAAAGGTAACCTGAAGTTTGATTCAGATTCAGTATTAAAATTAAGGGACTACTGCAATATTTTATAAACGTGAAGGGGGGGGTTTAAAAGTGCTTTTTGCTTATGAAGAGGATAAATGTAAGATAAAATCTCAGGGATGCTATTTGTAATTTTGAAATTTCAGTCGAGTTTTTTAGTAAACTGGTCAAACCTCAAGGATAATTTTGTAATTAACCATATCATATATGACATCTCCTGGTTAAAATATTAGAGTTCATACTAAACCCATCCCGATCAAGAAGATTCTCGCCAGAATAATAACCATATGCTACTTAATATGTCCGTGTTTAATATCTAAGCAACTATCTTAATTTTAAAAGTGTTCACAGAAAAAACCGTCGAGTTTTGTATTTACCTAACAAATACCCCCTCTTAAAGGTTCAATTTGTAAAATAGCCACTGAAGTCTAGGTGTTATTTTGTAATCTTGGAATTAGTTGGGTCATTTTACAATTAGGCTAGACTCAGGGATAGTTCTTATAATTACCCTACGACTTATGAAAGTGATTCCTATACCTATCCCGGTTGCATGTTCAAGCGTCGAGAAAATCGAGTGATTTACCAGAAAAAATGAGATTGAAAATAATAAATAGAATCCTAAAGTTTTACCCGCATCATGTGCAACTTTTCACGAGATTTTAAACCCGAGCTTCCCTGACCAGCATGCATATTTGCTGAGGACATAACAGAGGAAACCACACCGCCAGGATTTACCAAAGATGGAGGAATTCCTTGAAATCCAGGTCTTGCCATTGGCAAGCTTCTACTTACACCGCCCATCATACCCATGCCGTTGCCGCCAGGAACCATACGACCACCACGATCATTAGGAGCAGAGATATTGGGTTGCGATATGTTTCTACTATTGTACTGATGTAACCTCTGCTGTTCATCAGCTGATAAAGATCCAGGTCTGGGACCCGCATATCTACCATCCCTGCTGGAAAACAATTAAAAAGAAATGTTTCCTAGGGGGGAAGAACCAAAAAAAACAAGGAAACTAAAAACAAAACCAGAATCAACAGAAAATATTGATCTAGTCTGTTTATGTTTCCATGGTTCATTTCCAATTTCAAAGTGTTGGAAATGAATGAGAATTGATGGGCGTTCGCGTGAGAATTGGAATTATGTTTGTAAGATGAATGAGAATTAGATTATAGATTTAGATATGATAATGTTGGTTGAGTAGTTTTGAAGTAGATTGTTACGCATCGAATAATTTGAAAGTTGATAGTGGTGGTGTTCACTTTTAATATTTTGATTTAAATGTGTAACATTATATTTGTAAGATTGTACTCCCTCCGTCCCAAGATAAACTTCCCGTTTGACTTTTCACGGTCTCCAAGACAACACTTTGACCATGAATGATTATTTATACTCCCTCCATCCCACCCATCTTGAGCATTTGCTTTTCGGCACGGGATTTAAGAAAAGCTGAAAAGTAGTATATAAAGTGATAGTATGGATATATATTATTTAAAGTTGTGAGAGATAAAAGTGTCTTAAAAAGAAAATGACCAAGTATCTTGGGACGGTCCAAAAAGGAATATGAACCAAGATCGGTGGGAGGGAGGGAGTAATTTTTATAATTATAAAAATTACAAATCAGAATAATTTGAAAATATATTGGATGAAAAATCTATTTCTAATAATATCACGTCATGATTCAATGTATTTTTTCATAAATTTATTATCAAAATTAAAAAAAGTTTGACCAAAATAGTCAAATGAGCAATCTACTATGGAACGGAGGGAGTTGGTCGGTGCCCACGGGTCCACTTTCAATATTTTGATTTATGTATATAATATTATATCTGCAATATTGTAAGTGGTGTGTCCACTAGACCACCAATAACAACAACCTTTGGGGGGTGGTTGGTCGGCTGAATAAAAAAAGCAGGAAAAAAAAAAAAAGGAAATGCCCATGATCAACCTAGGTTGGGTGGAGCTCCAAGGGTGACCAAGTGGTCACCCAATTAAAATATTAATATTTTTGCATATTATGTTAAAAAAAATCAAAATTCCATAAAAAAAACATCTATAAATAGAGACTTCCTTTGTTATATTTCTACACATACTAAACTTCTATGTTCTATCTTCTTCTTTACATATTTCATCCATTTTCATCATTAAAATCTCATCTTTCTCCATTTTGTAGATTTTTCTCTATTTATTTGAAGCAATCATTTTGGGAAGCGGCGCGCCACCTCGAAGTATGGGTGTGGTGTCAAATGTGCAAGAATCCTTGCAGCGTGGACGGGGACAGACATAGAAGTTAGTTCTTGCGGCTAGTAAGGGTAGTAAGGTGCGGTTTGGAACTTGGAACGTTGGCTCTTTGTGGGAGATCAGCGAAGTGGGGAGGTTATGAAAAGGAGGAGAATTCACATAATGTGTCTACAAGAGACTAAGTGGGTTGGCGAGAAGGCAAGAGTGTTAGCTCCTTGGGGTTACAAGCTTTGGTACTCTGGAAAGGATAGAAGTAGAAATGGAGTGGGTATCGTCATTGATAAAGAATTTATTGATGATGTGGTGGAAGTGTCAAGAAAGAGCGATAGAATAATGAGTATTAAGCTTGTGATAGGGGATGAGTTTCTAACTATCATAAGTGCTTATGCACCACAAGTAGGATTGGATGCATCGATCAAACAAGAATTTTGGGAAGATTTGGAAGAGGTTGTCGAACGAATTCCTATGGGTGAAAAATTGATCATTGGTGGTGACCTCAATGGGCATGTCGGTGTTAGCAGAGATGGCTTTGAGAGCATTCATGGTGGCTTTGGCTTTGGGGACAGGAATGAAGCAGGAAATGGTATATTGGATTTCGCATTAGCTCATGACTTGGGTATTATGAACACTTGGTTCGAGAAAAGGGACTCTCATTTGGTGACATATAGAAACGGAGGTAATGCAAGTCAGATTGATTTCTTTTTAGTAAGGAATGTTTGGAGGAAAAGTTTTACTAATTACAAGGTGATACCCGGTGAGAGTGCTGCAACACAGCATAGGGTTGTGATGCTTGACTTTCGAGGTAAGAGGCACTTAAGAAAGAGAAGACCACAAGTTGACCCTCGAATTAAGTGGTGGAAGCTCCAAGGGGAGAGTCGACATACTTTTGTGGCTAAGATTGCTGATAGTGGTATTTGGTCTGATTGCACGGAGATGGATATAGATTCGATGTGGAACTTGTTGGAGCATAGCATAAAGGAAGTTGCAAAAGAAGTCCTAGGAGAATCTAAAGGAAACAGACCATCAAGTAAGGACACATCTTGGTGGAATGATGAAGTTAAGCAAGCGATAAAGACCAAACGTGAATGTTATAAGGTGCTGGGTAAATGCTCGAGCGATGAGAATTATGAGAAGTACAAGAAAGCTCGAACAGAAGCTAAAAAGGCAGTGCGAAATGCCCGATCAAAGGTCAATCAAGAATTATATGCAAGATTAGATACTAAAGAAGGGGAAAAAGATATCTATAAACTTGCTCGAATGAGAGAGAAGAAGACGTGTGATATTGGAAAAGTTAAATGTGTAAAAGATACTGACCAAAAAGTTTTGGTTCAAGATAAAGAGATAAAAGAGAGATGGAGGTCATACTTTGATACCCTATTCAATGGCCATCAAGAACAAGATAATGGGAATTTAAACATCCCCTCAAGTATGGTTAACCGAGAGTTTAAGAGAAGAATTCAAAAGGGTGAAGTGACAATCGTATCAAGAAGATGGGGTCAAAGAAAGCAGAAGGACCAGATGGTATACCTATTGAAGTTTGGAGGTGTTCGGGGGAGAGAGGGATCGAATGGGTAACTATGCTTTACAATAAGATTTGGAGAAGCAATAAGATGTCATCAGCATGGAGGAAAAGTATTCTCGTCCCTTTGTATAAGAACAAAGGTGATGTTCAAGATTGTTCTAATTATCGCGGAATTAAACTAATGAGTCATACCATGAAGTTGTGGGAACGAGTGATTGAACAAAGGATCAGGAAATGTGTGAAGATAACAGAAAATCAGTTTGGATTTATGCCTGGAAGATCGACGATCAGAAACGCTCCTCCTTACCAAAAGAAAGTCAAGCCCGATTATTAGGAGAATGGCTTCAAAGGCGGATTGCGGATTGTAGACGGCCTTATCCGCCAAGGTTGGATTCTCCCGAAGTATCTGTTGAAAAAGAGAAAAACAGTGATGTCGTTGTTCCGGAGAGTTGAAGCAAGCAGTGGAGAATGCACTGAAGGAGACGTACTCTATAACAGATGATTTTTTTTTCACAATGGAATCATGACAACGTCTAGTTCCGCTTGCTCTTTTGCAAGGGAAAATAAAGAACTGGTTAATATATTCAAGATAATTACGACCAATAGTGGACTACTTGAAATCGCGGTCATGGAAGCAATTTATCTTATCCGGCAGTTGATGGAACATTATCGAGATAAAAAGAAAGATCTGCATATGGTTTTTATTGATTTAGAGAAGGCATATGATAAAGTACCAAGAGAAATACTTTGGTGGGCCTTAGCAAAGAAGGGTGTATCGCGGAAATATATTGACATTATAAAGGACATGTATGAGGGAGCTAGTACAAGTATACGTACTAATGTTGGGAGGACAGAAGAATTCCCTATTACGATTGGGGTGCATCAAGGATCTGCTCTTAGTCCTTTTCTCTTTGCCATAGTCATGGACGAATTGACAAGAGAAATTCAAAATGACGTTCCGTGGTGTATGATGTTCGCAGATGATATTGTGTTGATTGATGAAACGAAGGTTGGAGTGCAACAGAAATTGGAACTTTGGATGGATACTTTGGAAGCTCGAGGCTTTAGGCTGAGCAGAAGTAAGACTGAATATATGGAGTGTAGGTTTAGCGAAAACAGTGATAGAGAGGCGGGGATGATCACATTTGATGGGAAAGTTGTTCATGGATCCACTTTCTTTCGGTATCTTGGATCTATTATCCAAAAGGATGGAGAGCTAGATGGCGATGTGGCTCACAGAATAAAGGCAGGGTGGTTGAAGTGGAAGAGTGCCACAGGGGTTTTATGTGATCCTGGCATGCCTCATAGATTAAAGGGTAAATTTTACCGCACGGCAATTAGGCCTGCGCTGTTATATGGCACCGAGTGTTGGGCTGTAAAACAGTGTCACGTTCAAAAGATGAATGTGGCACAGATGCGTATGCTACGATGGATGTGTGGTCATACAAAAAAGGATCGGCTCAGAAATGAGGTGATCAGAGAGAAGGTAAGAGTTGCGTCTATAGAAGACAAGATGATGGAGAATCGATTACGATGGTTGATGCCCCATTGAGGAGGCTAGAAAGTTGGGGAACAAGTAATGTTGTAAAAGGTAGAGGAAGACCCAAGAAAACTTGGATAAAGATGATTAAAAATGATATGCGGTTTCTTGGAATTGGAGAAAGTATGGCGATGGAGAGGCAAATGTGGCGGGAAAGAATACGGATGGTGGATGGAGTCTGATTCTTTTTTTTTTTTTTAATTCCTATTTTCCTTTTATTTCATCTTATCTTTTAATTTATTTTTCAGTTTTTTTTTTTACATTCATTCTCTTTTTTTATTTGCTTTTTTCTCTACTTTTTCCCTCTTTTTTCCTTTTATGTTATTTATGTAACGATTATTGACGGTTTCAAAGTTTGATTCATGTTAGCCGACCCCAAATCATTTTGGGACTAAGGCTTAGATGTTGTTGTTGTTGTTGTTGTATTTGAAGCAATCATTTTGTTTGTAATATCGTATTGCTATTGTTGTATTAATGTCATTAATTTAGTTTGCGATTTCTTAGTATTTTTTGTTATGATTTATAATTTTTTATTTTATTTTTATTTATATATCATTTGGATGCTTAAAAAATAATATATAATAATTTTATAAAATATTGTGGTTAGGTGGTTGGGTGGTGATTGATAAATCTCTCAAAAATGGTGTGGTTGAGTTGAGATAAATATTAATGATGTGGAAGAGATAAATTAATTAAATATTGAAAAGGTTGGGTGGTTGGGATGATTGTTGTTAAACATAGCCTTAGATAGATACAACTAAAAATAAAAATATTTCAATCAGATGATGTTGGTAATGGTGGGTCCCACATCTAAGGAGTTGATATGTGACTGATAAGTGATACATTGTAGTGTGTAGGACTATAGGGTTGAGAAATGGAATTATAGGTTTAAGATTTTTTTTGGGTGGTGGTGAGGGGGGGGCGATCCCACTGGAAATTTGTTTTTCTTTATATAACATGATTTCATCATTTTTATGAATAGTTGGAAAATAGAAATGGGCACTTGGAAACATAAACAAACAAAGCCTTTCCAGTCCCTAACAGCTCATTACCTGGCAGATGGATTGAGAGTGTCTGGTGAAGATGAAAAATGATTGCCGATCGTCATACTCGGGGATCTTTGCAATGCAGAACGGGCACCAGATGCAGGAAGCATAGAATTTACAGTTCCCTGATTGGGAATGGCCAATCCACTAGAATCTAGCCCTTGATACCCAAGAGAAAGTAAATCAGGACTAGAAACGCTGGCATCACAGAGATCCAGAGGCCTTCAAGGAAGTAAAGGGAGATTCAGAAAAGAAAAGGGGAAAAAATGTATGTGTTATAAGTCATTATCCAGATAAACAACAAAAGTCCAACACACTGCATAATTTCGGCCATAAAAAAACTCCAACTTTGAACAGCACATGACCAATCAATTGCGTATCTTACGTTAAAATGTGCCCTCCATTCAGATTATTTGGACAAATTTGGGAAAGAGCTACTGCCTGAGAGCTGTGAGGTTGCTGGAGTTGTTTGGGTTCCTGGTTACTCTTAAAAAAGATCATGTTAATAAATGAAAATCATATTCAACATAGAATAACCCCCAATAAAAAAAAAAAGAAGAAGATCAGGAGAATGGAGTTCATGTTTTACATAACTATATCCATCAATTTCACTAATTAAGAATAATGACTAATTAATTATTAATTATGGCGAGGCTGACAGACGAGATATACCTAAAACAGTGCCATGAAATCAGAAATGGGCTTAAGAATTTATTATTTAACCATGAAATGTTCCACAATAAAATAGAGATACAACTTAAAGTATCAAAAGAAACTTACATAGTATAAAACAGGCGTAGGCACACACCAATGAAAAATGCTCAAGCCAGACAAGATTACATGCGTTAATATTACATCCAACACAATATAATTACCTGAGTCTTACGATAATGTGGTTTCTGTCCAATCAGAATTATCTTCTCAAAGTGAGATTTAAGGGTATCTTCTTCCATTGGCCCCTGTAAGCATTGAAACAACTGCCTGGCACTTCCCTGTATGTATGACATGCAGAGAATATCCATTGAAAAACATTACTAGGAGTTCGAAATTCAAAAAGGAATGTCAGAGGAAATTATGAAGTAAAGTCAAAACTAGATTACTCAAGCAAAGATGAAACTTTAAAAAATCGCATTTTACCTTGGGAATGCCAGGTAAGGTAGAAGGATAAGGCTGTGAAGACCCAGAATCTTCAGCGCTTTCTGCCCCATCACCAGAAGTTCCATTCATCAATAAGTTATGGCGCTCCTTGCATTCTTTAGCTTTCCAAAATATGCACTGATTACAAACAACAAAATCATAGGAATGAATAGATCGTATAATCACATTAAACCGAAACTGAGAAAGGTGTGCCTGAGAATGTTTTGAATAATCTTACCTTGAAACGCAAAGTACTGTTAATAGCATCACTTACAAGTTCCCAGTTGGGCCCGAGATCATGTACCAGGACAACAAGTGCCTACAAAATGTACAGAACAATTTAATTGCATGATCATACCTCTAGAAGTATGAGGAAACAACCACATTTCATGTTTCGGAAGTGAAATTTATCTGTATGCACTAAAAATAAATCAACCTGATCCTCAAAGAGTGACCACGGACCTCCTGAACCTGGCTGGCCAGCTGGCATCTGAAAGAAAACAACTTAACTTCAGAGTTCAGTACCACAACACGAAATATCAACAAGTGAAAATTTTAAATAGGCAGTAGGTAACGGCAATATGTATGAATACCTTGAGTGCTTTAGCTTTCCTACCCCGATCCCGACCTCCAAGCATTTTAATAAATTTATTTGGATTAGACATGTTACTCATTTGGGAGGCAGCTGGCGAAGGAGCAGGTCCATCCCTTGGCAGAATACTGTCAAAAGGATTATCCTGTGACTGCCGCATAAGCTTGGGCTTCTTCATCATGGGTTGACCCAATAAACCTTCATAGGAGATAGTAAACAAATGCATCAGATGCTACAAAGAATGTATTCAACACTGAACACCACCAGTGGCTTGAAAGAGAAAAATTTACCACTGTTTCCATTAGATTCAAGTAGATGACTCTCTGATCTCTTTTTCATAGGATCCCTCTGAAACTGTAAATTAGAGCACATGGCCAAATACAATCATAAATATAGTACTCCTAGGCATTTTTTCAATTTAAATGTATACAATGAAAACAATGATAAAATATCCCCTCGGGACTGCGAGGTACTCAGTAATGCTCCATAGTATGTTTAACATGTCTCTTGCTAAGAGTTTCAGTTCTTAATAGCTAAATACTTCCAGAAGCACTGAACTGAAATGTCACCTGCTCATTTTGAAAACTCGAATCAACCTGCCAGCTCTGCTCATATCCAGCATTCTGCCAAAAAAAAAATACCAAAAGAAGTCAATCTGACTTATTAACTACAATAACAATAAACTTGATAGTGTATGCTATAGTATATACCAGATGCTTTGGTTTCTTCTTCTTCGGTCTTGTAGATACTTCTACAGAGGAAAATGGTAACTGGTTTTCAAACTCCCCAGCTGACTCGACTTCCAAACTATTTTGAAAGAATAGTCCAGGATCATCCTGAAATGAATCCGTATCGCAACTTGAAGCATCTGTTTTATTTGGCAAGTGAATGCATCCAGGTGCTCCTGCAGTAAATGGGATGACAACTCTCCTGGTAGCAGTTCGCATACGTTTTGTAGGAACTGAAACATTAAGAGTGCTGCCTGGCCGTTTTGCAAGTAAAGCAGACTGCTGGGTCAATACTTTATGTTCAGCACACTGTATAGGCGACAAATCAGAGCCTAATTCATATGTCCTCGGACCATATGCATGTGTTGAGTGTTTCCGCTTCTTCTCGCCGTATCTTGAAGAATTGCTGCCCTCAAAGGCCAATGCCGTACTATATGTGCTTGTATCCCCCTCATCCTCGTAATATACATTACCCCGATATTCAACATCTGCAACAGAATGCAATTTGTCCAAACAATATCTGAAAGCGAAATTGAGACAAGCAGAACTTGTATCAGACTTACCTGCTGCAGCATCAAACACAGATGTATCCACTTCCTCTTGCACAGTGCTCCTCATTTTCTGAGTAATAAAAGAAAAGAAAAGTACAAGAACAAAAAGAAGTTCAAACACCAAAAAAAAAAATATAGAAGACGAAGACCTAGATGTAATATTCATGTATCTAATGGCATCGCAAGACAAACTATTTTTCAAAAAAGAGCACGGCCAGGTGAAAAATTTTATATTATGGGCATCCATATTATTGAAATGGCATTCTTAAATGAGCATTTATGTAACATGACATGTTTAGTAGTCCAGCCCATTTAGAAGAGCCCCACCCCCACCCCCACCCCCAAAAAAATGGGCTCAACAAGTTATGATTAAAAAAATGCAAAATAAGAAGCAAGCAATAAAATATAAGTCATCTATGATGGTTTTTTCCTTTTTTTTTTCCTTATAGAGTCCTCTTACGGATTTCACTCCTACCCCCATGGTGAAAGAACATGACCAGGTGAATTACATTGTGGGCATCCATGTTACTGAAATAGCTTTCTTAAATGAGCATTTTCGTAACATGAAATGTTTAGTAGTCCAGCTCATTTGAGAATTCCACCACCCCCACCCCCACCAAGAAAAGAATTTCGACCAGTTACGATAAAAAGAAAAAGAAAAAGAAACAGAAAAAAAGCAACATAAAAAGCAAGCAATAAAATACAAGTAATTTATGAAGATTTTTCCTATTTTTTCTTATAAAATATAAAGTCTCTATGGATTTCACTCCTACCCACATGGTGACTTGAACCCGGTAATTCAGCCCTAATAGTGGTGCCCTTTACTACATCTAATAAGTTCTAACCAGTTAATTGAAGTATTTACCTCATAATGAGCTACATGAGATTCAACTGACTTTCTGTAGGCCTCCCCAGCTCCATGAGGGACTGTATAGAATAGGTTCTCCTAAATGACAATGGTGCAACAGAGAGATGAGTAAATCATGCAAGTTCATAGAAACAAGCCAAAATTCTTACCACTTATACATATATGCATATGAATGAGGATTGAGGCAAGATTTGAGTAATCATCTTGTGAAATGGGGGGGGGGGGGGTGTCTGCTTGTGTGTGTGTGTGTACGCGCACATGCGCAGAAGGGAGGAGTAGAGGGGGTGACGGTGAGGAGTTTGGGACAAAAAGAATATATTAAGGTATTCAGGGATGATCCATACTTCAGTCAAATTATCCTCCCATGCCAGGTCCAGGATCCCCAAGTCAGATATTCTATCTGGTGTTAACGGCACCTCGGATTGGTCAAGACAAATATTGGGTTTAATACATTTCAGAAGTCTGACTGCATAAGCACGAACTGAAAGTGTGCCACTCTTTTGACGTTGCTGCTCCAGTTCATTGCTAGTGTCCTGCAAAAGGCACCAGTGGTAATTACTCGTCAAAAGTTGGACTTTATTATATCATTGTTATGGTCGTCTTTGCCTGAAAATATAGAAAACTGATAAAATAAAATAAAAAAGCCAAAATTAGTACTCCATGTCCCAAAATTATTACCCACTTTCTTCAGACCTATCCAATGAAGATTCCTCCACATATTGTAGCGACAACATTATCTCAGTTTTAAAACTTTATACTAGTCGAATTAGATACATGAAAATGGTATGGCAAGTGTGCATATTATCACTAATAAATTGATCCAAGCTGCACATCAACGTCGGAAAAGAAGAGAAGGTTCAATGACAACCCAATAATGTAACAGAATCAGAGGGAACAAAATATTTTAAGGACAGGGGTTCATACCTGATAATGTACTGATTGCCAAAACTCCATGACAGCCTTGGCCAAGGTGTGAGCAACTGTCTTTGCATCCATTTCAGATCTTGTTCCTTGTTTTCTCAAACGATAAGTAACAGCAAATCGATAAGCTACTTGAGATGCAGCAGCTAGCTTCCAAATACGCTCCTGCACGTGAAGATGCAGAACAGGAGGGCTTTGAAAAATGGAACTTATGAGTTTTTTTCCAGTAGGGATTTAGTCAATACCAATTCCAGAAAAATCTGTGCTACAAACTAAAAAAGATATGTAGGATTCTATACTGGGTCCAAGCGGCTCGCAAATATATGAAGTCAAACCTGTGAAAAATCATTTGCCAACCATGCCATTTCTTGAAGAACATAATCCCAATGAGATTTCTGGAAGATCTCCATTGGAGAAGTCACAATGGACAACTCTGCAATCCTCTTTTGCTTTGCCTATTGAATAATTATATGAGATCTTTTGGTTCAACCCATTATATAAAAACATTCTTCAAGCACCACAAATGACACAAAGTAAACGCAAATGCACAATTATAACCTCTATGACTTGTGCTTCTTTTAAGATTGAATCTTCATCAATTTCTCTTGCCAATTTTGACTCAGACCCAGAAGAAATTTGTGCCTCTATGGGAACAGTAGAAACCTTAGTCGGCGATCCAGCCTCAGGAGGATCTGCATTTGAGACTTTAACAGAATCCTGATGCTTAACATCATAGGATGTTTCATTCTGCACTTCATAGTTGTCAACAGAAGGATCATTAAGTTTTCTCCCGTGCTCTAGTTGAGTACTGCCATGAGCTTCCAACCCTTCAAGCAAAACTTGAACTTTCACCTTGTTTTCCAAACCCGACTCGCTTTGGTTCATTTCTTCCTCCGGTTGGTGTGAAAGGCCATGGTCTTGCTGGCTTTGACAAGCAGCACTTTCCTTGTTCACGATAGTCGAATTAATGCCCTCATCCTTATTTTCTTTTACACATTTCTCACTTTCTGTAACTAGGTTCCCATCATGAGAAGGTTGATTTTGAAGGTTCCCATTTAGATCAACATATCTCACTCCAGTACACATTTCACGATCATTATTTACATCAATACTAAAGCTGGCACGTGTGCAAGACAATTCAGAATCCGAAACTTCTATACCACGAGAATGGTTACTATTATGTGCATCATTTGTCACGTTATCGCACTTGTGTCTGCTGAAACCATTCATCTGGCATGAACGAGAGTGGTTCTCAACTTTTGTTGCGGTCGCACTTTGCTGACACTCGATACCTGCAGAAGTTTTCTCTCTCAGCGCCTGAATAGCTGCAGCCCCATTAGAAATTATCTCATTAAGTGCTTCTGCAGCAGCTGAAGGTGATTTTTGGTTAAATTGCTCATCTAGAGGGTTTTTAAAAAAAATAGCATCTGATGTAGCATCAACTGAAACACCTTTATTATCCAGCACAATATCATCCAGATCATTGGTGAATGCAGTCTTATAAAGGGTATCATCCATTATACTTGTAGGCTCTGAGTTCCGATTCAATGATATATTTTGATTTTCTGCATCTGATACATTCATGAGACCATGGTGCGATGATAAAGAAGAGCCAGGACAGCCACGACTTGGATTTAAGTCAGTTGAACTTGACCTGGCTACATCTCCATTGGGGCGGGACCTGTAACGTCTCTTGTATGCTTTTCTAGGGAGATTAAGAGTAGCTGAATTTCCATGTTCCTGAGTTTTTTTACTCCCATCCACCTTAAGTGACTGTTTAGATGGTGCAACTTCACTCCTGCTGGGATGCGACAAACTCCTACCACCATCACAAAATCCATGCTCAACATCAAATAACATGAGATTATCTGCACTATTTGGTTCACGAGTTGTCCCAGGTCTACCACTACTTTCCACAGAGTCTCCATGAGGTGATGCAGCAAATGCAAAACTACCTTTTGCTTCACTACAACAGTAACAGAAATTTAAGTGTAATAAGACTGAACAGCCACAAACAGAGAGAAAGAGCTCCAAGCCAACTAAACTTAGATATAGTAAAATGCATAGCAAACTCAGAGAATATACCTGATCACAAACTGATTGGGATGTTTAGTTAAAGTTGACCGCACACTAACTAATGCACCATTCCAAAGCTTCAAATCTAAGGGATCACCACCCTGCAAACAAAAAGGAATGAAGAACACCAAAAATGCTCTAGATATGTTCAGAAAAGCAACCAAGTTAAACTCCATACTTTCTCCAGAAATTCCAATTCTTTTTTGCGTTGATCCCGAACTCTATATTCTTGCCTGTTATTAAAAATAAAGCTTTTGCGGTCATGGAAAAAACGTATAAATAAAAGTTGAAAAACAAGAATATCTAGTTGACCCGATAAAAAGTTAAGCAGAATAGCATCATTACCAGAGCTTTGCTTGAACCTTTTCAATTGCTGCTTTCTGCGGAGAAGTTTTGTTAGCAATACCAACTCCTCCCATAGAATCAACTTCGGCATCGACTACGAGGACAGATGTCGAACTACATTCATGCATTCCAAACTTCAACAGGTACATACAACTTCCGCCATTAACTCAAGAAGCAAACTCCTACGAAATAAAGATCAAAACATCTGATTACAAGCAATGAACTAGAATACATATTGAAGAAATAAATACTTGAGTGCATAATCTACAGATATCAGATATCAACAAGTGAGATCCTTTTTTTTTCTCTTTACAACATCTATCAGAGACCAAGCAGCAAGCATTAAGTACTGCACGAGACCAAATTTTGGCGTATTAGTGCTTTAGGGTGCTTTCGGACTAGACTTTTGAGGTTTACAAAATCTTGGGATGGGATTTAATTAGTCAAGTGGAAGAGTAAAATCCGGGTTCAGATTGGGTTTTAGCAAAACAAAATGTTACTGCAGGACGTCAAATCATGTTTAAATAATGGGAGTTTGTTGTATAATTATAAAGTATTTGGTTGATAGGATGATTGGAATTATAATTGGGTAGGTGGATAAGATAATGTTTGTGCCGCTTAGTCTCTATATGTATAGTTTAGAAACTGGGATTTTAAGCCACAGAATAAACATGGACTTAATCGAGCACGAGAGCCAGTCCGGGTCTACAAATTCCAAAAACAAGCACACCCCTTAATAATCCTCTGTAGTGTTAATTTTGGAATTCTTATGTAATACTAAACATAATCCATGATAGCCTAAACTGAAAATATATCCATAAAGGTGCAAGTATATGAGGCGAGCACCTCCTACGGCTCTTGTATAATGCCGAACCGGAAACTCACATTTAATCATACACACGGTCCATGATATCCTCGATTGCACGCATATGGATAAATAGTTACACACCGCAGGCATGCACCCCTATGGATTAATCCAAGTTTTCCAGCAGCTCTTTCAAAAGTCCATGTGAAGGGTGCTTACATGCACACATTCCACATGCAAAGACAATGTCACAGCGGCAATGTATATATTCATGTATGTATAGTTATCCGCATTATTATTATTAATTAAAAATACTGATGAGAATTTTTCACCAATTTGTCCGGTGATTGAAACAAATACATAATATCTGTAAAAGTAAGCAGCAATACAAAAGGAAAGTAGGATTGCGATGCAAGCACGTGTATCCGCATTAATTTAAGTACAGTTATGGTATCAACCATATCATGTCCATAATTAAAGACCATCTGACATGTCACCTATTCAATGATTTCAGTTAAAGCAAGTCGAAGTTTGTTGATCGAACTTTCACAGTTGATCAACTAAATGCTTCACAAAAATAGTAAGGCGTCTATGGAGAGCAGAACTCAACTCATTCAAAGCATGCAAAACGAGAAAATGAAGCTCAAATGTGCTGTTGCAGCCCGACACCAGAAACCTCAATGCAATTCGGCCACAATGCATGAACAGAAACACGTAATCGACATTTCCATACCCATTTCCCCAAAATTAAACACGAAATTCAATCAAAGAGATGCGCGGAAGTCCTTAGGGTTAGAGTGAACTTCAGCAGGGATACAAATTCTAGGGTTTACAGAGCTTGGGACGCGAAAATATTACCTGAATTGCGTTAGTCACGAATCAATTGCAATCTAGGGCTCAAAAAACGGGAGACATCTCAGAATTTCGGCTCAGCTCCTAGGGTTTTGCTTTTGATGCACAAGGTACCTCAACTCAAAGCAGAGGGACTTTTTTCTGCCCTAGAGTACGTAAAATCATCAGCATATTACACTATATTATGAATACAGAGGCAAATAGATGCATATAAATTCGTGTACGTCTGTGCCAGTGTGTGCTCTGCGTGTGATTTTAATGTAAAATGGAGGTTCAAGGTTCATTCGTCCTCTTTGCTCCTTCACTTTCTCTCTCTAGACTGGCATTTTTTGTTTATTTATTCATTTATTTATATATTATTATTAGGGAAAACAATGATTTTCGTCCCTGTAATTTGCACGATTTTTGTTTTTAGTCCCTACGAAAATTATAATGTGAATTTTCATAAATTTCATGTAAACATTCGTGTTTTCGTTGTCATTCGTTTCATTTCGTCTACTAAAATCTATAAAAAATAATATTATAATACTAAAATTATTATTTTTATAATATTTTAATATTTATTTTATATTATGTCTTTACGTAAAACACGACACGAAACGACATGAATTTTGCGCTGCGACCACGACATGACACGAATTTATTTAGTGTCGTGTATGGGTTTGGACTTTTGGTACACGAAATCTGAAAGTACACACGAAAATAACAACGTAATCATTTAGTGTCGTGTACTTTCGTGTTTAAATCATACAAAAATACACGACATCTGTCAACAGTCGTAAATTCGTGTTGTTTTTGTGTCGTGTTTTCGTGTCGCACATAATATAAAATAAATATTAAAATATTATAAAAATAATAATTTTAATATTATAATATTATTTTATAGGTTTTAGTAGACGAAAAATAACGAATGGCAACGAAAAACACGAATGTTTACATGAAATTTATGAAAATTCACATTATATTTTCAAATTTTAAAGTTTAGTATAAACAGAATTCATTAAATATATATTTTTATTAAATTAAATATAAAATATTATATTTATTTAATTATTTATTTCGTGTATCTCGTGTCGTGTACCCAAAGGGTAAACACAAAACCGACACTAAATCTCGGTCGTGTACTTTCGTGTTCGTGTATTTTCGTGTCGTGTACTCAAAATGCAAACCCAAACACTAAATTTTCGTGTCGTTTTCATGTCGTGTTTTCGTATCGTGTGGTAAATTGCAGGGTCTAATTTGTTACTGCACTATTATGTTATTTGGAATATACAATTAATGGCAGGGACTAAAAAAGAACGTTTTAGAAATTACAAGGATCAAAATAATATTTCAATTTTCGTAGGGACTAAAAGCAAAAATCACGCAAATTACACGGACGAAAAGCATTGTTTTTCCAATATAATATTTACATTTCTCTTTCTAAAATTATTTCACATCGAAACGAACCAATAAACAAATGAATATATTGTTGTAAAATAATAATAAGGGAAAACAATGATTTTCGTCCCTGTAATTTATATGATTTTTGCTTTTAGTCCCTACGAAAATTAAAATATTATTTTCATCCCTGTAATTTTTAAAACGTTCTTTTTTAGTCCCTGCCGTTAACCTCCGTTTATTTTTAAAGGAAAAACAATGCTTTTCGTCCCTGTAATTTGCGTGATTTTTGCTTTTAGTCCCTACGAAAATTGAAATATTATTTTGATCCCTGTAATTTCTAAAACGTTCTTTTTTAGTCCCTGCCATTAATTGTATATTCCAAATAACATAATAGTGCAGTAACAAATTAGACCCTGCAATTTACCACACGATACGAAAACACGACATGAAAACGACACGAAAATTTAGTGTTTGGGTTTGCATTTTGAGTACACGACACGAAAATACACGAACACGAAAGTACACGACCGAGATTTAGTGTCGGTTTTGTGTTTACCCTTTGGGTACACGACACGACACGAGATACACGAAATAAATAATTAAATAAATATAATATTTTATATTTAATTTAATAAAAATATATATTTAATGAATTCTGTTTATACTAAACTTTAAAATTTGAAAATATAATGTGAATTTTCATAAATTTCATGTAAACATTCGTGTTTTCGTTGCCATTCGTTTCATTTCGTCTACTAAAACCTATAAAAATAATATTATAATATTAAAATTATTATTTTTTATAATATTTTAATATTTATTTTATATTATGTGCCTGACACGAAAACACGACACAAAACAACACGAATTTGCGCGGTATCGACATGACACGAATTTATTTAGTGTCGTGTATGGGTTTGGAGACTTTTGGTACGAACACGAAAGTACACGACACTAAATGATTACGTTGTTATTTTCGTGTCGTGTACTTTCGTATTTCGTGTACCAAAAGTCTAAACCCATACGACACTAAATAAATTCGTGTCATGTCGTGTAAAAGTCTGCAAATTCATGTCGCTTTCGTGTGGTTTTCATGTCGCACATAATATAAAATAAATATTAAAATATTATAAAAATAATAATTTTAGTATTATAATATTATTTTTATAGATTTTAGTAGACGAAATGAAACGAATGACAACGAAAACACGAATGTTTACATGAAATTTATGAAAATTCACATTATATTTTCAAATTTTAAAGTTTAATATAAACATAATTCATTAAATATATACAACAACATCTAAGCCTTAATCCCAAAATGATTTGGGGTCATTAACATGAATCAAACTATGAAACCAATCGATGATCGTTACATAAATAACATAAAAGGAAAAAAAGAGGGAAAAAGTAGAGAAAAAGCAAAAAAAAAAAGAGAATGAATGTTAAAAAAAAGAAAAAGAAATGAAAATCCTCAAAAATAAATTAAAAGATAACATGAAATAAAAAAATAGAAATAAAATAAAAAAAGAAAAAAGAGAAGAAAAAAGAAGGAAAAAAAAAGAATCAGATTCCATCCACCATCCGTATTCCTTCCCGCCAAATTTATGAAAATTCACATTCTATTTTCAAATTTTAAAGTTTAGTATAAACAGAATTCATTAAATATATATTTTTATTAAATTAGATATAAAATATTATATTTATTTATTTATTTATTTCGTGTACCTCGTGTCGTGTACCCAAAGGGTAAACACAAAACCGACACTAAATCTCGGTCGTGTACTTTCGTGTTCGTGTATTTTCGTGTCGTGTACTCAAAATGCAAACCCAAACACTAAATTTTCGTGTCGTTTTCGTATCGTGTTTTCGTGTCGTGTGGTAAATTGCAGGGTCTAATTTGTTACTGCACTATTATGCTATTTGGAATATACAATTAATGGCAGGGACTAAAAAAGAACGTTTTAGAAATTACAGGGATCAAAATAACATTTCAATTTTCGTAGGGACTAAAAGCAAAAATCACGCAAATTACAGGGACGAAAAGCATTGTTTTTCCTTTAAAAATAAACGGAGGTTAACGGCAGGGACTAAAAAAGAACATTTTAGGAATTACAGGGATGAAAATAACATTTTAATTTTCGTAGGGACTAAAAGCAAAAATCGTGCAAATTACAGGGACGAAAATCATTGTTTTCCCTATTATATTTGGAGTGATCTCTGTGACTGTGTGTGAGAGAAAATACTGCTGGTGCTGGGCTAGAGACGACGACCCGAGCGGCCCTTTTGTGTCCAATAATAATTGCTTATCGAATGTTTCATTATGGGCCTAAATTTTGTTTTGTATATTCAAATTTTGGTGTCTAAAAAGGTAGATGTTATCTACTTCTAGTCCTTATAATGTTGGAGTTGGACATCATTTTATCTTGATTTGACTCGATAAAGTATTGAGTCAGGTATCGAAGTGACTCGTTAAGAAACTGAATATCAACTACGGCTCGAGACCGACTCATTGAAGAATCGGGCGATCTACCAAATCGGGTATTCAAATTGAGAACTCAAAAGATAAGATAGTGATATGGAGTTGGAAGAATGAAAGTGGTCGTCTTATGTTACAAACACCACCTACTAATCATGTAATCGTGGGTCTTTGACTCTTGAGTCCAATTAAGTATTGGATTAGTAGTACTTGGACAATTGGTCTTTGAATTATTATTGGCTCGAGACCGACTCATTGAAGAATCGGGCGATCTACCAAATTGGGTATTCAAACTGGACCATCGGCGGGTACCGAGTAATTCAGCATAGTAACAACCATATCTATCCCTAACAAGCAACTACATAGAGAACTCAAAAGATAAGATAGTAATATGGAGTTGGAAGAATGAAGGTGGTTGGGGGGTGGAAGCGTCTTATGTTACAAACACCAGCTACCAATCATGTAATCGCGGGTCTTGACTATGAGTCCAATTAAGTATTGGATTATTAGTATTTGGACAATCAGTCTTTGAATTATTATTATTGGCTTAAATCCAAGTAAAAAATAGATCGGATATTTATCAGGCGAATTGGTATTCGATTTTATTACAGGATAGTGAATTAGGACCGAAAAGGACTCATTAAGAAATTGAACGATCCATCAAATTGGATATTCAAATCGAACTGCCAGTCTTAGTCTGGCACTAAATATTGGATCAGGGGGAGTTTTATCCATTTATTTTCATATTTAATTTTTCATTGATTTTATGCACTGTTTGCTAATGACAAAAAGGAGAAAAGAATGACGAAAAAAATGAAGCAAAAATATAATGAGGGAGAAAAAGATTAAAAGAGAAAAGAGAAGGAATGATGGGGAGAAGAAAACTAACGAAACGGACAAAGCCGAAAACTTTGATCTGTATATTTTTTTTGTATTTTTGCAGGTCTAAATCCCATTGAAGTATTGTCATTATTAAAAATGGGAGATTGTTGGAACATTTTATTCCACACATTCATTTTAGAGGTTTTGAGGATAAGCTGATAAACAAAGAAAAACAACAATGAATTAAGAAGGAGTCGAAGACACTCGAGTCAGACATAAAAGCAAAGAAGTAAAACTTATTGAAGCTAATGTATGCTATAGCCAAAGAATAAAGTACAAAATGTATCAAGTCAGCAAGTACTGCATACTGCACCGAAGTAGTTAACGTACGCTACTACAAAGATTAACACACACAATGAAGCCAACATAACGAACGCTCAGTGGCGGAAGCAGAACATTTACTCGGGAGGATCCGGAGCTATAAAAATTACGGAGGTTGAAAAACTATATATATAGCTTCCCCTATTTTATAAGGAAATTTCCATCCGTCGAGGGGGGGGCGTGGACCCCCTTGGACCCCCCCTCCCTCCACCCCTGCGTATGCTACAAACATCATATAACGTACGTTATGCATTGTGTAGTTCGAATTCAAATAAATCAATGTTAGGTTGATTCTATAAGGTCAAAAAGCATGCAACGGACATGTACAGTTAAGTATGCTACGAGGTCATGTTAACATACGCTATGAAGCATGTGACGTCATGGAGTAGGTCATCATATCAACGACTATATGAGGTTGATATAACGTACGCAATCAACACGACTAACGTACACTACGGTGAACACATTACGTACGGCACGGTTAATATTAACGTACGCTACGCAAGAGACAGAAGCTACTGGACTGAATCAACAAACAGATAACGTAGGCTACATGAATGTGTTACGTACGTTAAAGTCATTACGTACGCTACACTAGTTTAACGTACGCTAAAGCAGAGGCAGTGACCAACGGCTAGTTTAGGCTTTGAAGCCTATAAATACCACTTCATATGATATTCATCATACAACAACTTCAAGCAACGCTTATATACTTCAGATATCATTATCTTCATTATTGTTGTTGTAATCGAGCTTATTTGTTAGAGTTTGCGTGTTCGATACACTCAACCAATACACGAGAGTACGGAAAGGATTGTAAATTTGATTCGGTGTTATTAGGATCAAGGATCCAGTATTATTAGACTCACAATCTAAATCCGGGTGAGTTTTGTCTAGTACCAATCGAAAGCTAGATAGGTTGATTCCTTGTCCTATAGAAAAAGAAACGGTTTAGCTTGGACCGACAAAAAGACAAGAGCATAACGGTTTATCTTGGACCGATAGAAGACAAGATTGTAATGGATTACCTCGGACCGATAGAAGACAAGGAGGAAAGGTTTATCTTAAGCCTATAGAAAAAGATACGAAGAGATGATGTGGGCATATGTGGCCGAACCTCTATAAATCTTGTGTCATTTATATTCCGTATTTTAATATCGCTTCCGCAATCACAAAAGAGAACTCTACTCTGCACTATTAACCTCCCTTCTATTGGCGGTACTAAAAACAACAACACCTTCACTAATACATGGTCTCCAACCTCAAACTCTAACGGCCGGCGACGCGTGTCGGCATAGGACTTCTGTCGACTCTGGGCCGTTAACAACCTATCATGGATCAAGAAAATATTCTCTCTCATCTCAACTACTAAATATGGTTCGGTACCAATCAATTCAAATGCATCATCCCAACACAACGACAATCTGCACCTCACTCCGTACAAAGCCTCAAATGGTGCCATTTTGATCGATGTGTGCCAACTGTTGTTGTATGTAAACTCGATCAACGGCAGGTGCGACTCCTAATCGTCTTTCTAGTCTAAAGCACAAGCTCACAACATATACTCTAATGTCTATATCATCTGCTCCGACTGTCCATCTATCTGGGAATGGTAGGATGTCCCCAAAGCTCGATGAACAGCCTGCCAAAAATGTGATACAAACCGACCATCTCGATCACAAATAATACTCTTAGGAGTCCCATGAAACCTCATAATTTCTGCAATGAACACCCGGGCTAGTCTCTCCGGTCCCCACGTATCCCTTATACCTAAAAAATGAGCAGATTTGGATAGTCGATCGACAATGACCCAAATCATGTTCAATTCGATCCGAGTCCTAGGCATGCTGGTAATGAAATCCATAGAAATATCCTCCCACTTCCACTCCGAAATAGGAAGTGGTCGCAATAACTCTGCGGGTCACTGATGCTCGATCTTAACCTGCTGACAGGTCAAACACTTCGATACAAATTCGTTAATGCCGTCTTTAAGTTACTTCACCAGAAATTACTCCTTACATCCTTGTACATTTTACTTGTACCAGGATGTACGGAATAAGGTGTAGTATGAGATTCTCTCAATATTTTCTGTCTCAACTCAACATCACATGGTACACACAATATTCCTCAAAATCTCAAAATTCCATCCTCCCGTATTACAAATCCAGGGGCTTTCCCTTTCTTCAGATCCTCCCTCAACTGAACAAAAAACGTGTCATCATACTGTCTCGCTTGATGTCATCAATCAAAGACGAAGTGATTTTTAACGCACACAACTGACCCTGAACTCTCTAAAGACAAACTTCGATATTCTGACAAATTAAATACCATTGGATCTTGCTTTTAGGCGTAAGTACTTCTAACATTTGGAGAGCCATCGACTTACGACTCAACGCATCCGCTACTACATTGGCCTTGTCCAGATGATAAAGAATCTCAAGATCATAATCCTTGATTAATTCCAGCCACCTACGTTGCCTTATGTTCAATTCCTTCTGGCTGAAGATATTTTTCAGACTCTTGTGGTCAGTGTAAATCTTACACGACGATCCGTAGAGATAATGTCTCCAAATTTTTAAAGCAAAAACGACCGCAGCTAATGCCAAATCGTGAGTAGGGTAATTTGCTTCATATGGTTTCAGCTAACGAGACGCATAAGCAATAACCCTATCTCTCTGCATCAAAACACATCCAAGTCTGAGGCCTGAAGCATCACTATAAATCACAAAATCATCGTTCCTATGTGGCAAAGCTAGAACTGGTGCGGTGGTCAACCGCCTCTTCAATTCCTTGAAACTGTTCTGCCTATCCACGTTCCACTCGAATTTCTAAGTTTTCTGAAGCAACTGCCTAAGTGGTCGAGCGATCCTGGAAAATCCTTCAACAAACGTATGGTAATAACCCGCAAGTCCTAGGAAACTCCTCACTTCCTTCACATTTTTAGGTGTTCCCATTCGAGTACCGCCTCTATCTTCTGTGGATCAACCCGAACTCCTTTCACTGATATCACATGCCCGGGGAATGTTTCTTCTTTGAGCCAAAGCTCACATTTGGAAAACTTCGCATACAACTGATCAGCTCTCAAAATGTCTAACACGGTACGAAGATGCACAACGTGATCCTCCTAACTACGGGAATAGATAAGAATGTCATCAATAAAAACGACTACAAATTTGTCCAGATATTCGATAAAAACCTTGTTCATAAACTGCATGAACACTGCTGGGGCATTGGTTAGCCCGAAAGGCATAACCACAAACTCGTAATGGCCATATCTCGTCCGAAGTCAGCTTTTGGTATGTCACTATCCCGAATCCTCAACTGCTAATAACCCAACCGTAAATCAATTTTCGAGATGACTGTCGCCCCTGAAGCTGATCAAACAAGTCATCAATCTGGGGCAAATGGTATTTATTCTTGATGGTCAGCTTGTTTAATTCTCGAAAGTCGATACATAAATGAAGCGATCCATCCTTCTTTTTAACGAAAAGCAGAGACGCACCCCAAGGCGATGCAGTCGGTCGAATATACCCTTTATCTAGCAATTTCCCCAACTGTTTCTTTAACTCTAACATATCTGATGGTGTCATGCAGTGGGTATTGGGTGGGCGTGAAGATGATGGGCAAAAAGTGACGATGTCTTAACTTTCTTGTCTGTAATGCTTATGTTTTCCATTTGGAATGTTGTACTTTTAGTGATTTCTAGTACTTGAGTACTACGTGATGTTTTTTCTTTACATTTCTATTTTCTTGTCGTGGGTTTGATCCCCGTTGACTTTTGTCTGTCGATCTGACTAATACCTCGGACGTCGACTTTCATTGTCTTCTTTTCTTATTATTTATAGACCTTGCCGGTCGAATTTTATGTTTACGTATATATAGCCTTGTGGTCCCACGGAGAGGCTCACGATGCTGTAATAGACCTTGAATATTTTAGGGGTGTTACAATATGAAAATGATCAAATTAGTCGAAGATCATACTCATTTGCTTAATTGTTTGATTGTGTAACTAATTGATCAACCACGTATTTGGGATTAGAGGGGATGATTCTAAGACCCTAGTTTCTCTAAAGAGTATTTTCTTTAACAACTTTTGCCTCCTATTTGAATAAGAAAAAATCCACCATTATTTAATTTTTTATTTGTTAATCTTTTTATTTTAGAATCATCCAAAATTAGAGCGTTTAAGATTGTATGTTTTGTTTTTATTTTGACAATGATTTTTTCGGCTAAATTTTATTTAATAATATGACTTGCATTGATTTGCTACATGTAGCATCGTACTCTTGTGAGTGATTTTAAAAGAAATATATATATTTCGGCCGAACAATAATTCTAAACCTCCGTAAATCAACTTGAATTGCGGTCATATGTAATCTTTTTATCTTAATTTGTTAGTATATGTTTATAAGTTTTATGGTAAATGTTCATCACTTTTGTACAATATATCATCACGTCTTTGTAATGTTCATCACTTTAAAGAAAAAATAGCCATCACTTGATTCACTTTGATGGCAAGTTCACCACTTTCTTAGTAAGATGGTCCTTACTTTTTTGCTAAATGTTCATCATTTTTTTATATTAAATGTTTATCATTTTCCTAATGAATGTTCGTCGTGTTATGTTAAACATTCATCACCTATGTACTAAATGTTTAAATGCTTTCCTTGTAAGTGTACGTTATTTCTTTACTAAATGTTTATCAACTTTATATTAAATACTATTTGTGATGAATGTTCATCATTTTTTTAATAAATCTATTAAAATAATAGAAAAAAGAACAAGAAAATCAAACGAAAAAATTGATAGGTGGATTGGAATATTGAGATAGATGGTGACCTGTGTGACATGCGTGATCTAATTGCCACATCGTCCCAAAACCGACACGTGATGAGTATACGAGAAGCTGACCTAAATGCCATCCGATCCAGATATCCACTCTCAAAACCTCAACGACAAAGTCTTTCAGAGCAACCAAAGAAAGGGAACATTGATACTACTCGACCTAGATATCCGATCCCAACACTGAGGTTGCTGGCGCCCTCCTGATCGACCAACTTATGGAACTAATCAAAGAGTTAACCTCGCTAGAAGAGTTGATTCCATGATCTAATAACACAGTCAGGAAGTTACGTGTCCGAACACAGGACAATGGATGTCCCATCCATGCAACTGAAACCACATGATCACGACAACAACAAAACAAAAATATAATCAATGTTATTGACTTGTCTGTCTGTAAATGAATTAGCTACTGAATGATACATATCCGAGCAGGATAGTTATAAATATCTTCAGCTAGGGTCATAATAAAGAATCTAATGTTTCATCAGAATATACCATAGTTTATACTTTATAGATGTTCTTCAAAAAACATATCACATTTTTTGAAATATAACATCTTTGAAATTTCAGAGAACATGATATAGTCTCTTGAAAACTATATTTTGAAGATGCATCAATGGCTGTCGGTTCAAACCGTGAGACGTCGTTTCAATAGAGTTGATATGTTTTATAATATATTGGTATGTTGGTACCACTAGTACTTTTATTGGAGATTATAAGCTTGCTATTTATATTTTCGTGAAAGTGTAAAATATTTCATCAAAATAGAGCAAAACTCAAATTATTTTCATATAGAAAGTCCACTTGGACAATTAATAAACGCAAACAAAAATTATTCTCGGCTCTTCCTTATGCTTCAATCTGCTGCTCCACCGTTCAGCGAACAACCAAGTTTAACGGTCGATAGAGCTTAACGAAGTCTAACGGACAACGGACTCGATCTATATGTTTGGACTTTAAGGTTTTGTATTCGACTTAAGTTTAATAATAAAAGCTATGATTCTCACAGAGAACCCAACTGATCATATAACATATAAACCTACTAACAACGGTAACCGACACTCGATTCTATTACACGTTCCTTGGTTCAAAAACCATCATCATACACTTAACATAAATCAAACCATAAATGTGCACAAAGGCTGGAAAGACTACGAATCCTTTCATCGAAACAACGAGTTTAGTGAACACATTGCACATCATGGCTTATTCTTTTACATAGTTACAGGGAGTAAAAATGATTTAAGATACAGTATACTCATGTATTTTACTAGTTTAACATTCATTCAACTTGTTTTCTTTTACTTTCGATACATTCATTTAAATTCTCAAGCATCCGACTTTTGCAATATCAGTATTGTAAACTATTAATTTAACGTCAGTATTTACTCAATAAAAAAATAAATCACACACACACACACACACACATATATATATATATATATATATATATAGGAAATAGATATATCTAACAATATTAAAGATTTTAAAAATATACATCGTCGTGTACGAGCTAACATCACTTCAAATTCTTTTCTTTTACTTAGACCTAACATACATGAAATTATTATTAAGAAATTAAGAGATTTATCATTTGTATCATGAGACAATGTCCATTCAAATTCCTCTCTTTTAATTTGAATATGATGAAATGAAATTAAGGTCATCTCCAATGGCAGTTTCTATTTTTTTTTATCTTATTTATCACTATTATTTTTATAATATTGCTATATCTAGTTGGTATCATATTTTCATTGATAAAAATGGACGAAAATATAAGGGGGTGTTTGGAAGTTAGAGGTTTGAGAAAAAATTAGTGGTTTGAGTCAAGTTAGAGGTTTGACCGGATGATGTAACACCCCCAGAATACATCCGGAAATGTTACACGCCGTAGGCCCTTCTTACAAGGATCTACAAGGCTAAACTCTACTAGACTACAAAATGACTGACCGACCGGGGTCAATCTAAATACAACAGGCACAAGGTTATTAAACAATTCAGAAACAAATGAACTTTACATCTCAATGATGAAAATAAAGATGAACACAGAAAAGAACGACAATTCAATTTAATAAATGAAAACTACACCCATGCAAGGGTGAATACTCGAACGACAGAGAAATACCGACCAAAATGAAACAAAAGAAAAGACTCTAACTCTGGTGTGATTAGTATCATTGTCCTCCATCTCCTTCCCGATCAATCCTGTGATCGCTCCCGAGCCGCCAAAACTCGAGCGCATAACAGCACCCACCCCAGAAACTCGGGGTTAGCAACCGGAATTTTGCTAGTGCAAGTACATAACACACAAGATATACGAATAATAATAACACAAACTCAATGTGAAACCTTAACACAACCCACACATTCAAATGGCTAACACGAATAGTATTACATACACAAGGTGAAAGATAATCACATTGTCATATTCTCCGTCTGAGAACATAACACAAATGAAACTTTAAACGAGCCCAAGGAGTCAGAAAATTCCCTTTTAATAAAATGAAAAGTGTTTTGATAAGAAAGTTCGAACACATTAATATTGACTCGGGCCATCTTGGGATTTTGAAAATCAGATGGAAATATATTTTAGAAAATACTTCAAAGCTCTCGGGTCCTTGACCCGGATGTGGAAAACAATTTGCAAGAAAACCATTACAACGTTATTCGGGGTCCTCGACCCAAATGATAAAACACTATCACAAGTGAGTCATTACTACATCTCAAGGTTTTCTCGGCAATATCCAAATAATATATTCACGAGATCAATTCTAAACATCTCACGGGTCCTCGACCCAATACACAGAATAATCAACACAAGATAATCAAAGGCACAACCTCTCATTCGACAAATCCCGCTCAAGACCCTGGTTAATTAACCTCTGAGATCTCGTCAAATATCCTTGGTTAATTAACTCGATACCAACATTTAAAACGAGTTGGAACGAACTCCGAAACACAATCCGCGGTCTACATCAAGACCAACATTAAAAGCAAGTTGCAAGGATTTAAATTTCGAAAATCATTTGGTAACGGTCTTAGCTATCACTCAAATATCCGTTACCAATAAGCCTGCCAGCGCCTCCCTTGCACACACTGTGTACGGCGTTCACTCCACTATATTGGCCGCCCATTGCACATGTCACCGCGCCGGCGTTCACTCCCACAGAGCGCCCCTTGCTCGCGCATTAAGTAACACCGGTGTTCACTAATCATATGGAGCCGCTCATTGCAGCGTCAACAGCCGGAGTGCACGCCCGCCCTCGAGGTACCCAGATATGACGTCTCTCATAACAAGTATTCACATTATTACAAATACCAAGCACACAGTCAATCGTTTCCACAATTATCAAATCAGTTCATCAATCCACATAATTTAATCGCCAGTACGCAACTACGCAGAATAAACAATAGCTCACACGTTATTCATCAAGACTTTGCACATCAGGCCTTCAACTCTATCAATTAATACTACATAAATATCCACACATATCTATATATATATATATATAATATAAATACAGATATTCATGACATAATTCATATACTTCAGCAACAATGATTTCAACGTAATTATAATTCGTATATCAAGGTACTTGCCTCGATTTGAAGATAATAACAATACTTCCATGGAAATGAACACTCGACGGTCGTCCTCCTCAATCAATCACGTAACGAGGCCAAACCTTAACAAAAGAAATGATATAGGATTTATCTCACGTCGCATGAATGTTTAACAATTTGATTCACGGTCAAAAGTTCATAAAATACAATCCGCTGAATCGCTTAGCGTGCGCTACGTACTCTACGTAACGTGCGCTAAGCAGCTTGTTAGCGTACGCTATCGTGTAAGACTAGCGTGCGCTAGCCACGGTCTGCGATCGACTGGTCTCATAACGTACGCTACGACGTTTCGGGCGATCGACTTGATAGCGCACGTTAACTCACATGTGTTAGCGTGCGCTAATATTGCATGGCGAATACTACAACCCAAAACTGGGTTGAATGGTGAAGAACTCATGAATTCTACCGTGATAATACAAGTTATCTTCGCAAATCATGCTAATAAGGTTTGTGGAAGATTTATGATCGTGAAATACAAATAGACGGATAGTCATCTCAATATCATATCTTTTCTAAGATCTTTAGGAAGTATTCTAAGTTCCGAATATTCCAAGTCCCAAAACACATGATTCCCACGAGTACAACGTCGCAACGGGGTAATAACCGATTCGATCATAAATTGATTTGAAAACGCTTAGGAGTCCAATCTACTAAGATGGTTCAAAGGTTCATAAGATAGATAGTGCCGATACGTCAAAGTATCCTTCTATCATGTGATGACCGATCATAAACGAAATAACTGGCTATCTAAGCATGATCAGACGTCTTTAAGAACATTACTAACATTAGTGAAGAATCACCTACCTCAAGTAGTAAAGAACACGGAGGAAAATGAAGCAATCCGACACCGAAAGCTTGAACAACAATCTCCAATGATAAACGATCTTCAATCACGAATCATGTTGATATGAGATGTTTAGGATGAAGGAAGACATGTTCTAAGTGTAGGAACTCGGGTAATGGGAGAAGAGAGAATCAAATCACGAATAGGATGTTTGTCTATTTATAATAAATGGCTATTAGCGCGCGCTAGACCACCTTTCGTAGCGTGCGCTAACGGCTCACTGACTAAATCAGTACTCGGCTCTTTGCGTGCGCTACGCATATTCCTGTAGCGTGCGCTAAGGCGTTGACTCGGCTCTTCCCGAAAGACGTCCGGTACATCCCGACACCAACCGACAGGGTCCCCGGCCACTCTCACCTACCGCACGTCTCAATCAATTTGACGCGCATAGCGTGCGCTAAGGACACTCGGTAGCTGCGCTATGAACCCACGTTAGCGCACGCTAAACATAGGCGATAGCGTGCGCTACATGCGCAGATTTACAATCTTTAATTCCAAATCACGGAATTAAACGCTCGACAACATCGGATTATGAAATACGGAAAATAATACTCAAATCAAGTACAATCATTACAATATCACAAGTTCCAACTACATAATGTAAATCTCTGTATTACATCCTTCCTCCTAAAAAGAAGTTTCGTCCCAAACTTAAAGTAGAGTGGTGGAACAACCAAGGAAAAGTATCTACTTGCTCAACCCCAAAATATCACGAGCGATGCGCGAATGCAAGGTTCAAAAATAAATACTATGATCGGACTTAGGAAGTATCAGGCACGTCAATTGAGGCAATAAGTTATACGCGTACACGAGAAGTTAGAGTGGAGAAGTAGAAGCTCACGGAATTAAGGAAATTCACAAATGGCTCAGATGTACCAAAATCGCGTGTCGAGCTCGACCCACCGTATTCAAGTTCATAACACATTGGAAATATTAATCATACGAATGGGAACAAATAGTTTCGAACAAAATTCTGCAAAGATTAAGTTCAGATGTGAATAGACCACAATAATTCAAAGAGTCTAACAAATCGGTTCTGAAATTCGTTCGAATGATGGTAGGTTCGTAGAACATGGTAGTTTGAAATTGTCAAGAGAATCACAGATGAATCATCAACAATGAAAGTCTCCTAACATCGGAAATACTAAAAAGAGCACGGTTACTACGTGTCCCCGTATTAGAAGACATGTCAGCCACGAAACTTAAAACAGCAGGAGTTGGAAACGAAAAGCAATTAAAATGAAAAACAATCAAAGTCACGATTGTTGGAAACAGCAACGACTAGAACACGGCACAAAATCTTCATTCGCCTATGATAGGCTCTTCAGCAGAAGACATAAGGTTTCGGGTCATTCTCCGTCCACTTGCTCTGCTCACCGACAGAGTAGCATTCTTTGCCAATTCGGAAATTATCTCACAATGTTTCTCCCGATGGCCTTCACACCCGCACCGATGACAAGTCAAGAGTGGGGAGGTACAGTTTACACGGATATATCCCGTATGGTTGCAGTTGAAGCACACTCTCTTCTTAGTGGGAGTCACCGATGCTGGCTGGGGATTCCCGATGCTCATTCTCGACCGCGAAGATGACGTATTCGAACGACGTGGGGGTTTGAGAACCTTAATCTCTTCACCGCCCAAAAATTTTCCAGATGTCCTCGGTCTCTTTTCTCCGCTCGTTGGCTCGGTCACTGAGGAGGTTTCATAGGTTATCGTCTGATCTTGATATTCCTTCACCGTAACATGAATCGTTGTCGTACGAACCACTTCACCTCTCCCGCTTCCTATATTATGTCTACATCCGCCAGGGCTCGTCATGCTAATGCAGATAGTACCGTCTATTGTTATCACATAGTCGGTTGTACGGTATACCACAATTATCAACATAAGGTTTAATTAGCATCCTTAGAATAACGGTAATATCGTAAAGCACGAAATTTTCTCAAATCAACTTCCACTCCTTCGTCCAGGACGATCATTATGCGTATGCTTTTTTAAAAAAATTTGAAACAAAAGTCGAATCACGTTGTGCTCAAAACTTGTAAATACTGTCCTTTGTTTTGGAAGAGGAAGTTTATACAATGACTCTAAAAAATTTATTTTCGAGTAATGCTTACAAGAAAATTGAAAATCGAATTGTAACTAATTTAAAATATTTCAAAAGTGTTGAGTCCCAAATACCACAATTTTGAAAATCCTTCCTCTTCTACCAAAATGTTTATTCAAGGAACTTTTTGCAAAATACGTGACTATTCGACACGACTACATTAAATCACGAGGTTTACAATGCTAGGAAAATTTTAAAACACTACTTTGAAATGTTCGTAATTGCCCGGAAATATCACATGCCGGATTACGTGGAACCTACTGTGCTAAAAACCATTTAAATTCATTTCAAAATATGCCAAAAAGCCGATGACGGTAGCATTTTCCAAAACTTACAAAATCATTTGTAAAATATTAAATACCGTCATAAAAATACCGTTAAAATGTGCAAGACTAAAAATGCCAAAATGTCAAGAGTCATTTCAAAATACTCACGCAATGGATAAAATTAACACTCAAAGATTTATCCTACTGAAATGTAGAAACCGATAAATATGTTCGACTACCGAAGTATACTACATAACCATTCTCACTCGAACCGTATACGCAGGTGATATCGTAAAACCATATAATCTCTAACAAGTTCAAATCCTAGGTTCACGTTAAGCACAATATAATCAAATACGTATATAAGGGGACTTACAATTCGGAAGGCTTACCATCACGGATTGCTTGAAGATGATGTTGGAACCACGATACTAATCACAACTTTGACGCGCGCGACTTACACAAGACATGGACTTGACCCAACGGCCTAGGTTTTTCGCCAACCTAAGCTCCAATACCATATTTGTAACACCCCCAGAATACATCCGGAAATGTTACACGCCGTAGGCCCTTCTTACAAGGATCTACAAGGCTAAACTCTACTAGACTACAAAATGACTGACCGACCGGGGTCAATCTAAATACAACACAGACCGACAAGGTCATTAAACAATTCAGAAACAAATGAACTTTACATATCAATGATGAAAATAAAGATGAACACAGAAAAGAACGACAATTCAATTTAATAAATGAAAACTACACCCATGCAAGGGTGAATACTCGAACGACAGAGAAATACCGACCAAAATGAAACAAAAGAAAAGACTCTAACTCTGGTGTGATTAGTATCATTGTCCTCCATCTCCTTCCCAGCCAATCCTGTGTTGCTCCCATTTGCCAAAACTCGAGCGCATAACAGCACCCACCCCGAAAACTCGGGGTTAGCAAGCTGAATTTTGCTAGTGCAAGTACATAACACACAAGATATACGAATAATAATAACACAAACTCAACAAATGTGAAACCTTAACACAACCCACACATTCAAATGGCTAACACGAATAGTATTACATACACAAGGTGAAAGATAATCACATTGTCATATTCTTCGTCTAACATAACACAAATGAAACTTTAAACGAGCCCAAGGAGTCGGAAAATTCCCTTTTAATAAAATGAAAAGTGTTTTGATAAGAAAGTTCGAACACATTAATATTGACTCGGGCCATCTTGGGATTTTGAAAATCGATGGAAATATATTTTAGAAAATACTTCAAAAGCTCTCGGGTCCTTGACCCAAAGATGTGGAAAACAATTTGCAAGAAAACCATTACAACGTTATTCGGGGTCCTCGACCCAAATGATAAAACACTATCACAAGTGAGTCATTACAACATCTCACGGGGTTCTCGGCCCAATCCAAATAATATCATCACGAGATCAAATCTCAACATCTCACGGGGTCCTCGACCCAATACATGAATAATCAACACAAGATAATCAAAGGCACACCTCTCATTCGACAAATCTGCTCAAGACCCCTGGTTAATTAACCCTGAGATCTCGTCAAATATCCTTGGTTAATTAACTCGATACCAACATTTAAAACGAGTTGGAACGAACTCCGAAACACAATCCGCGGTCTACATCAAGACCAACATTAAAAGCAAGTTGCAAGGATTTAAATTTGAAAATCATTTGGTAACGGGTCTTAGCTATCACTCAAATATCCGTTACCAATAAGCTGCCAGCGCCTCCCTTACACACTGTGTGCACGGCGTTCACTCCACTATATTGGCCGCCCATTGCACATGTCACCGCGCGGCGTTCACTCCCACAGAGCGCCCCTTGCTCGCGCATTAAGTAACACCGGTGTTCACCAATCATATGGAGCCGCTCATTGCGGCATACAAAGCCGGAGTGCACGCCCGCCTCGAGGTACCCAGATATGACGTCTCTCATAACAAGTATTCACATTATTACAAATACCAAGCACACACGATAATCGTTTCCACAATTATCAAATCGGTTCATCAATCCACATAATTTAATCGCCGATGCGCAACTACGCGAGAATAAACAATAGCTCACACGTTATTCATCAAGACTTTGCACATCAGGCCTTCAACTCTATCAATTAATACTACATAAATATCCACACATATCTATATATATATATAATATAAATACAGATATTCATGACATAATTCATATACTTCAGCAACAATGATTTCAACGTAATTATAATTCGTATATCAAGGTACTTGCCTCGATTTGAAGATAATAACAATACTTCCACGGAAATGAAAACTCGACGGTCGTCCTCCTCAATCAATCACGTGACGAGGCCAAACCTTAACAAAAGAAATGATATAGGATTTATCTCACGTCGCATGAATGTTTAACAATTTGATTCACGGTCAAAAGTTCATAAAATACAATCTGCCTGAACTGCTTAGCGTGCGCTACGTACTCTACGTAACGTGCGCTAAGCAGGCTTGTTAGCGTACGCTATCGTGTAAGACTAGCGTGCGCTAGCCACGGCCTGCGATCGACTCGGGTCTCATAACGTGACGCTACGTGCGTTTGGCAATCGACCCCGATAGCGCACGTTAACTCACATGTGTTAGCGTGCGCTAATATTGCATAGCAGAATACTACAACCCGAAAACTGGGTTGAATGGTGAAGAACTCATGAATTCTACCATGATAATACAAGTTATCTTCGGGCAAATCATGCTAATAAGGTTTGTGGAAGATTTATGATCGTGAAATACAAATATACGGATAGTCATCTCAATATCATATCTTTTCTAAGATCTTCAGGAAGTATTCTAAGTTCCGATTATTCCAAGTCCCAAAACACATGATTCCAACGTGTACAACGTAGCAACTGGGTAATATCCGATTACTGATCATAAATTGATTTGAAAACGCTTAGGAGTCCAATCTACTAAGATGGTTCAAAGGTTCATAAGATAGATAGTGCCGATACGTCAAAGTATCCTTCTATCATGTGATGACCGATCATAAACGAAATAACTGGCTATCTAAGCATGATCAAGTCTTTAAGAACATTACTAACATTAGTGAAGAATCACCTACCTCAAGTAGTAAAGAACACGGAGGAAAATGAAGCAATCCGACACCGAAAGCTTGAACAACAATCTCCAATGATAAACGATCTTCAATCACGAATCATGTTGATATGAGATGTTTAGGATGAAGGAAGACATGTTCTAAGTGTAGGAACTCGGGTAATGGGAGAAGAGAGAACTGAAATCACGAATAGGATCTTTGTCTATTTATAATAAATGGCTATTAGCGCGCGCTAGACCACCTCGTAGCGTGCGCTAACGGCTCACTGGACTAAACTGTACTCGGCACTTAGCGTGCGCTACGCATATACCTGTAGCGTGCGCTAAGGCGTTGACTCGGCTCTTCCCCGAAAGACGTCCAGGTACATCCCGACACCAACCGACAGGGGTCCCCCGGCCAGCTCTCACCTACCGCACGTCTCAATCAATTTGACCGCGCATAGCGTGCGCTAAGGACACTCAGTAGCCTGCGCTATGAACCCACGTTAGCGCACGCTAAACATAGCTGATAGCGTGCGCTACATGCGCAGATTTACAATCTTTAATTCCAAATCACGGAATTAAACGCTCGACAACATCGGATTATGAAATACGGAAAATAATACTCAAATCAAGTACAATCATTACAATATCACAAGTTCCAACTACATAACAGAAATCTCGGGTATTACAGATGAAACCTCTAATATTAGTGTTTGGTAGTTAGCGGATTGAAATAGTTTTTTGGACCCAAAAAGCTAATTTTCAAAAAGCTACTTAGAGAAGTTTTTTTCAATTAGAGGATTGTGATGTGTCTAGTTGATATACAAAAATCTACTCAAACAGCTAATTACCAAACAGTTTCATATAAAACAGCTAATTGAATCCGCTAGTCAAAACAGCTAACCCAATCCGCTAGTCAAAACAGCTAACTCAATCAGCTAACCGCTATCAGCTAACAGCTAATTGCCAAACAGGGTCAAGGTCTCCAATGATAATATTTATTTTTATATTTCTCAATTACTTGTCATTTGTTTGAGAAGATATGAAATTAACGAGTTCTAAATGCAATGAGAATGTGACGTGCCATATAGGAATTTCTTTCACCATTTATACATGTAAAAATGATTATAGAAATTTCTCAGTGCGACTCACTTGTCATTAATGAGTTCTATAATACCGAAGGAAATTGCCCAGTCGCCTGAGAATTGCGGCAGCCAGCTACCCGACCATCCAGGGGTTCGCAAGCAGCCTCTGATGGTGGAAATGGTGTTCAAAAGATTAGTTACCCCTTTAATGTAATATTATAATGTATTTATGGAAATTCATTATTTTTGAATTTTCGATATTAAATTTAATATAGAATTAAATACTACCAATTTTTCTGTAACTGTACGACTATTGATTCATAGTATTATATTTCGACGTTCATGCTTAATTTATATATATATATCAGAGAGAGAGAGAGAGAGAGAGAGAGAGAGAGTATTCTGTGTACTTGAACTTTACTCAAGACACCACTTGAAATACTGAATTTTAATATCTATCACTTGTAATACTGAACATTCACTTTACTTATACTTCGTGTACTGTCGTCTATCTGTTACTAACTCCGTTAAAAATTTAGTGGTAAAGCTGTCTTTTCTCTTATAAAACTTTTCGCGCGCATTGAGACGCAACTAACAGCCTCCCCCCTTTCTCCCTTAACACACTTTACTCTTTAGATCTATCATCAAAAATAAAAAATACTTATCTGATCATTTACATAGTAGTACAAAGATTTGATTCGATTGTGACAATGAGTTGGACTGTTCGAGCAAGAGAAGACGGAGACGTATACTCTCCAAATGAATGCCCAGAATATACAAGTAAGCACCTCTGAAAACGTTTTCGTAAATTAGAGTTTTGATAGTAAGGATTAGGGTTTATGTTTTTAAATGATTGTAGTCTTTTAATGTTGTTTTGTGGCCTTTATTTGCAGTATATAGATACTCTCATATGTGCAATTAGGATTTTTATATTCGTGTGGTCCCAATTTAATTGTGTATTCACGTGTTGTTGTGTGTTTTTTTCTGTATTCTGTATAAAATAGTGTTTTCAAACCCCACTTGTGTTTGTTCTTTTTATGATTTTCCAGCACCTAATTTGTTTATTATAAATTACATCATGGTGGAGTAATGACTGAGAATCCAAGACAATATGTTGGTGGTGATTTCGATTATGTGGACTTGTGTAATGTGGATATGATGAGTATAGTGACTGAAGATGAAGAGTATGTGGTACAAGAGGATGAATGGAGTGATGAATCATTTCATTCTGATTCTTCAAATGAGGACAGTACGAATGAAGTTGTGGCCAGTGTTTGATGCCAAAACTGAGATGGACAACCCAGTGTTTGAGCTAGGCCAATTGTTCCCTAGAGCAAAGGTGTTTAGAGATGTTGTCAAGAAGCAAGCTATCATGGACAGGAGAGAAATAATTCAGAAGAGGAATTATAGTTCAAGAGTGAAATTTGTGTGTGAAGGAGGATGTGAGTGGAGTATTTATGCAACACAAATGCAGAGATCTGATATTTACCAGGTGAGAGTGTACAATCCAAAGCATAACTGCATCCAAACCTTTGAGCAGAAGCAGATTAACTCAAGATGGATAGTTAATCATTATGAGAATGATGTGAGGATGTACCCTACTTGGCCTTTGGCTGCATTCTTAAAAAAGTTGTGAATGATTGAGGCTGTCATGTCAGTATTTGTGCAATTGCAAGAGCTAAGAAGATGGCACTAGAAAAAAATCAGAGGCAAGCATGTTGAACAATATGCTTCGGTATGGGATTATGCTAGTGAGCTCCTTAAGACAGTCATGGGGGTCTTTACCAACTCCAACACTTCTCAAGCAACCAACACTCCTCTTGGTACTGTGCAACCTATGTGCTTTACAACTAAGAACAAGAACAGAGTTACAAGTTTGAGGAACTTGGAGCTAGCTGCAAAGAAAAGAGAAAGTAGGCTTAAACAAAAGCCAGTTTGGAAGTTGTAAATTGTTTAGATGTTGTTGTCTTGCACTTGTTTACTGCATTAAACTTTTTTTGATACTGAATTAAGCCCTTTTGTATTATGGCTATGGTCTTTTATGAACCTTTGTAATATTAGGTGCAATGTTGATGAATATTGTGTTTATGAACCTTGGTTTTATTAGGTGCAGACTTGTATTGTGTAAAAACCTTGAATTGTGCAGACTATGGTATTTTGAATGCAAGACGAATTTAAAGTACTTGTTTAGACAACACAATTTGATTGAATATCGTAAACATAACTAGAACAACCATTGTTAATACAGCACATACAGAAGCAAACATAAATTACAGTATCATGAACATAAGTAAACATAAATTACACTATCATGAAACCAACTATCTACTTCTCACTACTACCTCCATTCTCTATCATGAACAATACAAAGTTAACAAAAATTACATACACATACAGTGGTATCACTGTTTTTGTTCTAATTTTTCAATCTCCTTTTCATAGCGTCCATTTATTTCATCAATCTCTCTCATATGACCTTCTTCCATAGCCTTGATTCTATTAAGCAGTCCGTTAATTACAGTATGCTCACGAGTAGCCAATGGTGGATCCACCCATTCAAAGTAACCACAACCACCGTATCTATCACCACAAGCAATGAACCTTCGACCCGCATTCTTTTCTGTCCATGCCATTTTCTGCACAGTGTAAGCATTTGAAAGGCATAACTTCTGAAATTTAGGTAAGAATGGTGGAGATAAAGAACAATTAGGGTTGCATGTATTGGGGGGAGGAACATACAGTCGATTTTAGTTATATAGAAGCCAACATAACCGTTGAAATATGATTTGCCAGCTTTACCCCTGCACTTTTAACGGAGTTAGTATCAGATAGACGGCAGTACACGAAGTTTAAGTAAAGTGAATGCTCAGTATTGTAAGTGATAGATATTAAAATTCAGTATTTCAAGTGGTGTCTTGAGTAAAGTTCAGATACACAAAGTGCACTTTACTCATATATATAAAAAAAAGTAAGAGAATACCGGCAGATAGAAAAATACAAAATGGATACCCTAATCTTATATCGGGATTTTGTGGCAGTTTTTTTCCTAATTCATTGCCTAATTGGTCGGGCGACATCCTGTCATCTTGGCGGGTCAGCTTCATATATATTTTCTTTTTCTAAACCACCATATTCACCATTTACACGCATCTAACATTTTATTTTTTGATACGAGATTCTAATATTTCATTTGACTAGTCGTCGAGATAATAGTCTCTGTCCGTCAGAACTATTACTAGTTAAATTGTGAGATGAGTATTTGATTTTGCAGGCTAAGACTATCATGCACAAAAATCATCCCCAAAATATTGCAGATCAAGCTTATCATGCTCTTGTTTGGAATTCTCAAAATTTATCAAAAATTATGATCCCTCACTTAGTAAAAGACTAATCAGTTATAAACTCCTGAAAATTATTGCTCCCACGGTGATTCGAATTTGGATCTCCTACCAATACCCGTAACCAATGAACTAAGACCATTCACATCTAACATTTTAATATCTTTTTTTTTTTTGGTACATCAGATGAAAAGGAAATTATGATCCTAATCTATCTACTTCAAGAGCAGGTTCAACTTCTGAAGGTGGTGTGTCCCAGAACACAAAATCTTCATTGCTCCCGTACGCCAATCTGGCTAGACAATCTGCACATGAATTGGCGGTTCTCTTAATCTTTCTTATGCTGCATTCCCAAGGCATACGAAGTAGCGCACGACATTTGTCAATCACTCCTTGCAAAGGATCCACACTAACTTCTTCGCTGTTAATCGAAGCAAAAATCTCTGCGGAGTCCGTCTCCACAACAATGCGGGGAATCCTTCTTTCCCAAGCAATTTCAAGACCTTTGAGTAGAGCCATGGCCTCAGCCTCATTAACCGTTGGATCCTTGATTTTCATGGTGAAACCACACACCCATCTTCCATTTTCGTCTCTGAGTAGTCCCCCCAAAGCTCCAACTCGATTATCCACCTGAAGACTACCATCAATATTCAGTTTAAGCCATGAGGGTGCAGGCGTAGTCCAGCTTTGTCGATGGGCATTCCCTTTTGAAAATCTATGTGCCATGATTGTCGCCATTTGTCGAATCTGGAAGAGCAGTTGGGCACTACTGCTTTTTTTTTTGATCCAAAAATTCCCTCATTTCTTTGTTTCCAAATGTGCCATAAAGTTGCTGCAAAAACTTGTGACCACAGAGCAGAAGAGTCAAATTTGGGATTGGGATTAGATTTAGTGAGACAGTCTTTGAACCAATTTGCATCCGGAATATCCACAAGTATTCTCCAATCCTCAGGATTTAAGACCTCACGCCAAATTTTAATAGCCATAGGACAATATTTGAATATATGTAGCACTGTTTCATCTGAATTGGGACAGTGAGGACAATAAGGGCAGTCTGTACATTTTCTAAAGAATCGAAGATAATTTGTGGCAAGTCGGTCCTGCACAACAAGCCAAATAAAATGTTGAATTTTGTTGCTGATGGAGCTTTTCCAAAGCCACTTCCAAGAGGAACTAGCGAGTTCCTGAGTCACATACTCTTCATATAAAGTAGTATAAGCGGATTGGCAAGTAAACAAACCCGGCCGATTTATTCCAAATGATCACATCGTCTTGTGTCCCAACCGCAATCCGACGCATAATTCTCTCTTTGACTTGCGTAGATATAAGAGAAAGAAAAACAACAAAATCCCAATACCCGTTATGACAAATATGAGACACTTTTAGCTTGCGATCTTTTAGATTAACATGTTCCACCAAGTCGCATAATCTGTCTGAACCGAGCCACTTATCATACCAAAATGAAACTTTCTTTCCATTGCCAAGACGCCATCTAAAATGGCCTTTGAGAAGCTGAGCACATTTGCAAATACCCTTCCAGGTTATACTATCTCCTGCCTTGCTTATATAGTCGAAGATGGACTCTTGCTTCAAGTACTTTTTATTAACAAAGTCCATCCAGATGGTATTCTGACCCCTTGCAATCTTCCAAACCATTTTACCAAGCATTGCCTCATTGTTCGTTCTAGCAAGTCGAATTCCCAACCCACCATTATTCTTGGTCCGAGACACCTTAGGCCAACCCACAAGATGCAACGTACGTTTGCTGATATCTGTTGACCACAAGAAGTCCCTATTCAATTTATCCAGTTTGTTGCAGACCTGCTCGGGAAGCCATGATGATTGCATGTCATAAATAGGTACGGCTGAAGAGACGGATTTGATGAGTGTTGCCCGACCAGCCACCGAAAGGTATTTTTTTTTCCAACCCTCGAATCTTTCTCGGATGCGATCGAATATTTTCTGATACGTTTCTTCATTAATGCGGCCCTGTGAAAGTTGCACTCCAAGATATTTACCGAGATTCGTAGTCTGTTGGAATCCAAAATATTCTGAGATTGTCCGCTTAAGACTAGCCCCATGCGTCTTGGAAAACCAAATTTTTGATTTGGTGGGGTTGAGTTTCAATCACTGAGACAAAATTGATCCAGACTTGCTTGATGATTCTAGCATTGGCCATTGTCGCTTTACTCATCAGCATAATATCATCTGCAAAGAACAGGTGTGAAAGTTTCGGGCCGTTTCTACAAGGCACTATAGGATTCCACCTTTTCTCGTTGACTTTCTCCAATATGAGATATGACAGACGTTCAACGCATAACACAAATAAGTATGGTGAGAGTGGGTCTCCCTGGCGTAGTCCACATTTGTGATCAAAGTATTCAAGGGGTTCTCCATTCCATAAGATGCATGAGGATGCATTTTTAACGCAGTGCATGATAAGAGCAATCAATCGGGCAGGAAAATTAAAGGCATAGAGTGTTTCCTCAAGAAAATCCCATGAAACCTTATCATATGCTTTCTCAAGATCAAGCTTGATAATCATACATCCTGTCTTGTACTTCTTTTTGGTTTGTAAAGAATGTAGCAGCTCTTTCATGAGAAAAATATTATCCTGAGTGCTTCTTCCACGTATAAAACTCGATTGACATAAAGAAATAAGCTTAGGCATTAAATCTCTAAGCCGAATAGTGATGCATTTAGTAATCAGTTTATAGAGAACGTTACATAAAGCAATTGGTATTGTGAAATCAAACTTGGACCACCGAATTTTCTAATTAAGCGAATATGGGCCTCACACAAGCTTGGGTCAAAAGTACATGTCGAATACATCTTGGATAAACGTGGATGTGGAACTGCCCACAATATCCCAGAAGCGTTGATAGAAGATAGCTTGTAAACCATCAGGTCCAGGTGCTTTGTAGGGGTGGGACGCCCAAATTGCGGCTTTGATTTCTTCCAAAGTGATTCGCGTATCAAGAAAACTGAAATCCTCTTGTGAAAGAAAGTTCAATTCTGACAGAAGTCGAGGAGCTCCCATTTCATATCCACTTGTTGGTGAGAAAATAGCCTGGAAATATTGCCGTGCATGAACCTTCAGAATATTCTCATCTTGAACCCACAAGTCATCCACTTTCAACATGTTTATGCGATTTTTCTGCCTTCGGGTCATCGTGGCTTGATGGAAAAATTTTGTGTTGGATTCGCCATCCGTTAGCCATTTGATTCTTGATTTTTGATACCAATAAATTTCCTCTTGTTGGAGAGTAACCGTAAGTTCTTAAATCAAAGTGGTTTCCAGGTTTTCCAGAAACTCATTTCTGGTGTTTGCAAGTACTCTTTGAATTCCCCGCAATCGCCCTTGCAAGTGTATCTTCCGACGGAAAATGTTTCCAAATTTTTTTTTATTCCAATGGAGTAATGCCTCAGGAAGTTGCGAAATAGCAGATGTCACCATGTCATGGTCAACCCATACTTTAGTGATGATGTCCTTGCATTCTCTATGTGTCAACCATGCAGCCTCAAAACGAAAAGGTCGAGCCGTCTTTCTCTTAGGAATACCAAAGCAGCAGGTAAGTAGAGGATGGTGATCCGAGTGTGTTCGAGGGAGGTGGATGACTTTACTATTTGAGAAAAGTTCAATCCAACCTTCATTCCCAAGCGATCGATCAAGTCGACATTGGATATTGGCATGCCCATGTCTTTTATTCGTCCACGTAAATTTTGGACTACAAAAACCTAAATCATGTAGGCCACATTCTTCAATCCAGTTAGTAAACTTAGAACATCGAGACAGAGAGGGAGGGTTACCACCTCTTTTTTCATGAGAATAGCAAACTTCATTGAAATCACCCGATACCAACCAAGGATAAGAATTATGTTTAGAGAACTCCTTAAGACGGGCGAAAACACGCTCTTTGTCTTCCTTACGCTACGAGCATAAATACCGCCACTGTCCATGGAGTTTGATCCTTTTGGCTAATAGTACCATGTATAAATTGATCGGCAACTTCAACATTGTTAACATTAGTGTCTTGATCATTCCATAGCAGCCAAATACCTCCGGCCATGCTATGCGTTGGTGCGATAATATATCTTGAGAAACCCAATGTGGGTGCAATCAACTCAGCCTTTTCAGGTGATACTCTAGTCTCCATGAGGATCACTATGTCAGGATGATGTTCTCTTAAAATTTCCCGAAAATGTGTGGCAAAATCGGGGCTGCCTACCCCTTGGCAGTTCCATGTTAACAGCTTCATTGGATAACCAAGTACTTTTAAAATCACGAATGGGTTTAGCAATCCATCTCTCCATCCATGTGGCGATCATTTGTCGGAATATCTTGATCGCATTCCTCCATCTCTTTCGTATCTGCCGATTCGGAAGTAGAATTCTTTGCCAAAATGTCTTCATGAATTCCCATCTCTTCACATAATGGACGGCTATTTTCACTTTCCACATCACTGATGGAATTTTTGAGATATTGATCAACCTCACGTGAGGTTATATTCATAATATCTTGGCGGGCCGATTCAGATGTTCTTGTCTTGCGTGGTACATGGTGTCTTCCTCCCTTGGTGTTACGATCATATATTTTTGTTCCCATCGACTCTGAGGCTTCCATGTTGCTGGGTTCATTAATGGAGATGGATTTGTTGGAATTGTTAGGATGATTTTCGAATAAAGGGGCAAAAGAGTTCTCCCCGAAAACCAAGTTATTCTGCTGCTTGGAAGAACTTCCTGCTTGGAAGATAAAATCAGACACCTCATCACTTTGTCCTTTTGGGAGAGATGATGTGGTGTTTGGTGAGGTAGGGTTATGAGATTTTCTCCTCAAAATACTCTTGGGTAATATCCTCTTTCCTTGTGGGTAAGGGTTTGGAGAATTGGTAGGATTTTGTGTGGATTTGGTAGGATTTTGTGTGGACATAGAATTGGGAGGCGGATTTTTTGCGTTTGATTTAGAAACTTTTTGAGAAGTCAAAAGAGTGTTTGATTCCTTGTTTCCTTTTCCCACTGCCACTTTAGGATTCATCTTGGCCGGGCCTGTACGCCCACGGAGGCATTTTGCTATGCTTTTCCGTTGTGTGTGTGTTTTTCCGGCGAGATACAATCATCCATTCGCCGTATTATTTATTTTTGGCTTTGTCCGTTAGCCAATTTCCAGCCGATTGGGAAGCTCCATCCATGTCCTTGTCCTCCAGTTGTTGTTTGATATCCGGGCAGTTTCGTTTGACATGTCCCACCTTTCCGCATGCGTAGCATAGAGAAGGTAAATTCTCATAAACTACTTGGTAGACGATGCCATTAATATATACTCCCAATTCCAAAGGGGAATCTGTCTTTACTTGAACGCAAAACCTGGCAAACTTGCCCCTACTAGCATCATAAGTATTTCCATCAATCTTGATCGGTTCACCAATACATTCCGCCATGGATTGTATAACGGATTCTCTGAATAGTTCCATTGGTAGATTAAGTATCCGAACCCAGGTTATAGCACTTTCCATATTATCAAGATCAGCCCGGAAATTCGGCTTCCATTTCCTGATTGTGAGAAAACTTCCAGCAATCTGCCACGGGCCCTCCGTAAGAATGCGATTTCGTTTATTATCTGTAATATTTTTGAGACAGTAGCAGCTATGTCCCAGATCAAGTAATTCAAAATTATTGCCAAGTTCCCAGAGTGTATCAAATTTGGTTTTCAAAGCTGGGTAGAACCAAGGTTTACCTAGCACCTTAATAATGATAGCAGACTTCCAGGGATCTTCTAAAGTGGCCTTAAGATCATCATCCAGATAAATCCTTTTGAATGGTACAACATCATTTGGAGGAAGAATTTTAATCTTCTGCCGTTCCTCTTGAGTTTTTTCCTTGTTGATTTTAACATCTTGTTTGGGTTGATTAGCCAGTAGGCGAGCCGCATATGAGAAAGGAGAGTCTGTTTTCAGGGGAGATGGTATGTTATCTTGCTTTTCCATATGAGTGTCCGCCGAATCTGGCATTCGAGGACGTTTCTGCGAGCGTGGATCAGAGGTCATAATGATGATAGTTTCCTTTATTTCCCTTTTTCATGAGCGATGTACCTTGAAAATGAAGGAGAGGCAGCGGCCTTATTTAACGGCGTCCTCTGTGTGCGGCCGGCGCCGGGGCCCGCAACGGTAGGAGTGGCGGTGGGAGGAATCAATTGGGAGAGCTGGGTGAGACTTCGTTTTTTTATAAGATGTTGTAACATTTTAATATCACTACAGGGGTGCTTTTGAAAGGTTAGCATTTTTTCTTTATTAATTATGTCAATCCTGACAGGTATGTTCACATTGGCTTTAGAATATTATATTTGTATTTTGAACCCCAACTTCTGTTTTTTCCAAGACTTAAATTTCAAATACTCAATCAACAACTTCTAACAAATATATATATATATATATATCACGCCGTCTCTCTTCTTTTTCACATTTAAAAAAACAACAACATACCTAAGAGCAAAAACCATCTCAAGATTATCAGATGTAAGTTTGAAATCTCGGTATAAAAGAAAAAATACAACTGCTTCCCTCTCTGTCTCATTTTTATTTATAATTAATACGACTAAATACTAGTATACACTACAAAAAAAACAGTTTTTACCGAACGCCGTTGGTAAAACAGAAAATGGCGTCGGTAAAAAATTTACCGACGGCAATCCGCCGTTGGAAAAACGCTCGATGGTAATTTTTACCGATGCCGCCATTTACCGACGCCATTTTTGGCGTCGTTAAATTCAAAAAAAAATCTAAAAAAGTCAGGTCAGGACTCAGGCGGGTCACGTCCGGGCTCAGGCGGGTTAGGTCCGGGCTCAGGCGGGGCAGGTTCGGTCAGGTCTAGGTCCGGGCGGATCGGGTCCGGATCCGGGCAGGTCAGGTTCGGGCTCCATTCAATTTCAAATGGTTGAGAAAGATTTTGGTTTATAAACCACATAAAACACTACTGTTTTTTCGATGTGGGATAGTGTAAAAAATTTACCGACGCCGAAATGGCGTCAGTAATGACGTAAACGGCGTCGTTAAATTAAAAAAAAAAATAAACGGCGTCGGTAAACGGCGTCGTTAATTGTGAAAAAGAAAAAAAAATAATAATAAAAATTTACCAACACCGAAGTGGCGTCGGTAAGGTCATCGGTAAATGACGTCGGTAAACGGCGTCGTTAATTGTGAAAAAAAAGAAAAAAAAAAAAAATCTGTGAACCGATCGTCGGCAATGGCGTCGGTAAATCAATTAAATAACGGGCGTCAGTAATGGCGTCGGTAAATTATAAGTTTAACAACGACGGGTACGGACGTCGATAAATGACGTCGGTAAAGTGATAATATTACATCATCGCTCTCCCCATCCTACTCTTATCTTTAAATAATACAAATAGATAGTAGTATAATAATACAACACTCTCTTTTTCTCTCTTCTTATCTTTAAATAATACACTACATACTATAGAATGATACATCTATAGAAAAAAATAAAGGGATCCCAATCCCACAAGAAGCAAGTGTTATTACTATTCACAGCGTTCTCAATTCCTAATTTTTTTCTAATATCAAATATCTAAATCCCAACAAACTCCCCCCCAAAATGACTTCTGAAATTACCCCTAAAAAAGAATTAACAAGACAAAACCTGCTTCCTTCTCCAACAGTTTTTTACCAGTAAATTTTGCTATCCCCGTTTCCCTCCCATCTTCCTCAACAGCTCTGTACATAAATTTTGTTATTCTTTTTATCAATAAATTATGCTCTCTCTCTCTCTCTCTCTCTCTCTCTCTCTCTCTCAAAAACCTGCTACCTTCCTCGACAGTTTTGCACATAATATTTTATATATTTTGACCGGTAAATTATGCTCTCTCTCTCTCTCTCTCTCTCTCTCTCTCTCTCTCTCTCTCACAAACAAATCCTCTACAATAAGGTAAGTTCACTCCGGAGCTCCTTAGCATGACCACTCATTCCGCTCATCGTATACGCTTTTATCATCGTCCTATAAGTAACTTTATCGGGCTCACACCCTCTCCTCCTCATCAATTCAAACACCCCTTTCATCTCAGAAAAGCATCCCATCGTCCCATAAGCATCAACCAAGCAATTGAAAAACACGGCGTCCAGCATAACATCAGAATTCTGAATAAATCTCAAAACAACCCCAATCTTTTCGGCGTTTTTGGCACGCCCATAAGCTCTCACGAGCGAACAAAGAGTGACGCAGTTGGGCTTTATCCTCTCGGACTGCATCAGCCGGAATAAGAACTCCATCTGTTTCAAATCGCCCGCTTTTCCAAACGCATCCACGACGATGTTGTAGGTGACGAGGGTCCACGAGAAGTGGTACCTCTGCATGTATTGCATAACGGCGCTCATTTTTGTGTAGTTTCCGGTTTTGCCGTAGGAATCTAAGAGAATGTTGAATGTTTTGATGGTGGGTTCGATGCCCGCGGTTTGGAACTTTTCATAGCACTTCTCCATCATTTGGATCTGTCCACTGCCGCCGAAAGCTCTGAGCGTGGAGTTCATGGTCCATACGTCGGGTTGACAGTCGCGTTGTCTAAGCATCTGGACGAGTAAGGATTCCATCTCTGAGAATCTATTAGCAACAAAAGATGAAAATGAGAGAGAGAGAGAGAGAGAGAGAGAGAGAGAGAATCGGTTTGTGCTCTCGATCTCTTTTGAAACAAGAGCATGTTTGGCTGAACTTACCAAGTCCTTAAGCTCCCTAAAGCGTAGGGTAAATTTTGTGAGAACAGATTTTATGAGCTCTCAAATTAAAATTAGAGACGACTGCTTTTTTTGATGAATGAATCGAATCAATTGAATCAATCGAATCAATGGATTCGAATCGAATCAATCGAATGGATGTGAATCGAATCGAATGGAATCGAATCAACTTAATCAAATATATATTAAATAATAATAATAATAATAGTAATTAACAACAACAACGATAATAGTAATATTATTAGTAATAATAACAATAATAATAATTAAGATTAATAATAAAAATAAGAAGAAGAAGAACGGAGCTGAACTGAACTGAATGGACCTGAACTGAACTGAACCGAACTGAAAAACTGAAAAATAAGTCCAAAAGAACAGGGCCTTATTGGCTGTTTTAAGAAAACTCACGGAGTGTTTGGGCAGTTTAGCTAATAACCTAGCTTAGCTGATGGCTGATAACATAGTTTATGGTGTACTACACGAAATTTTTAAATACAAGCTCAAAAAATAAGCTAGTTTGACAAATATACTCTCAAACTTTTTCATAATAAGATCTCATTTTTTAACCACATCATTTAATTTAAAATAATTTAATTACGAAATCGGCATTGCTAATGACTTAAAAGTTCTATCATCTTATGTTCTCCAAACATAGTTGTTAAAGGCGAAAGGCGCACCAAGGCGATTCCCATCGCCTGAGGCGCAAGGCGAGGCGCGCGCCTGAGAGATGTGAGGCGCATAAAAACTAAAAAATAAATTAAATTGAATTATAAAATTTATAAGAACATATCCATAAAAAACTTGATAATTAATAAAATTGAAGTGTCAATACAACCAAATAACTTTTAAAATATTCTGAAAAATAAAGAAAAAAAGCAAAAAAGAAGTCCTACAGGCGCACCAAGGCGCAGCAAAAAGGCGCACTGAGGCGCACCAAGGCGCGCGCCTGGCTGAGGTCGCCCGCCTGGAGGCTTAAAAGGCGACGTGCCTTTTTTTCTGCGCGCCTTTAACAACTATGCCTCCAAATATTTCGAAAAAAATTGTTTTTAAAAATAAAATCTAACATCTGAATCTCATGAGAAAATTGCGCTTTTGGTCCCTAAAAGATTGAGCTTTTGATACTCTTCGTCCCACCAGATATTTTTTTGGGCACATTTGGGACTAAAAATGCCCAAAAAATTCTCAGAGGCATTTTTTATTAATTGGGAATAAAATTGCAATTTATGCGACCAAGAACGCAGTTATTTCATTATCGCATGTAGGATCCTACAAGATCTTTAAAATAAGCTATGCCAAAACACCCTCTAAGTATATGAGTAGAACTTCGGAAGTACAACTAAAGAACATGGATGAGTGGCAGACTAGATTCACGTGTTCTTCAAAATAAGTCGTTTACCCTCTATGTGTAAATTAAATAGGTTGATTACCCCATGTATTTTTAAAAATAGGCTAATTTCCCTCTGTATTTTAAATCTTGGTGCAGAGTAAACCATATGTTTATTTAAATATTGTAAATTACCCCCTTGTGCGGAGGGCAGATGAGGATGGCACGACACACCTTTTAGGGAGATAATTAGCCTAATTTAATTACACGAGAAATTAAGGAGCCTATTTAATTAAACACAAAAGTAAATTGCTTATTTTGAAAAACACAGGGGGTAATGGGTAATCGGCCAAAAATAATCAAGAACATTAACCTCCTAAGTTTGCACAATAATCCCATACTGGGTAATAATACTTCACTCCTAAAGAGAGAGAGAAAAAACTCACTTCTTTGCTTTGCCATAAGCATCAACAAGAGTATTATACGTTATCGTGTTGGGCTTGATACCGTGTTTCTCCATATCACAAAGCAGGGACTGTACTTTTCCAAAGTCATAAACTTGGAGGCACGACTTTATGAGAATCGAATATGTAAAAACATCGGGTTGACAGTTAGGAATCTTCTTCATCTGTTCGAGAAGCGAAAATGCTTTTCCAAAAAATCCACTCCGACTGTAAGCCGACATAAGAGCAGTGTAAGCTTCCCGGTCGACAAGACACCCTTCGTCAATCATTGCCTGAAATAATATATGAGCTTTCTCCGGTTGCTTGCATTTTCCAAGCATGACCATTAGCTTGATATATATACCAGAGTTGGGCCTGTACCAAAGTTGCTCGCGAAGGAGTTCGAAAACCTGCAAAATATTACAAAAAATGGTAGGAATTGACCAAAAATGGTGAAATATTACACCCTCTGTACCAGCCAAAGGTCGACAGAGGGAATGAAAATGCAAGAATTTATGTGTTTATGATCGATATATTGTGTAAATATTGATGGCGTGACTGGAATTAAAAAGTAAAATGTATTCATGACGAGTCTGGTGGAGCTGAAATGTGATTGTAATCATTTAATTTAATTGTATAAAAGTGATCAATGTAAACTTTCTAAGGAACAAATTTTGAATGAAGTGTAAATATTTGAGCGGGATGGAAGGAAGTATTATTTTATATTTCTAGAACACTAACTATAAAAATGATTTATATTTTAAAATAATTATAATTACAACATTATTATCAAGAACCCATGTTGAATTGAAAAATGTTAACCTGAATTAATATATTTCAAGGTATGTTATTATATATTATTAACCGACACAAAATAGTAAGGGCTCGTTTGGTAGTCAAGGTAGGATATACCATGTTAGGATATAGCAAGTTTATAGCAAGTTAGATAAAGTGGGAATGATAGTTTGGTGTTTGGTAGAGTGTACTATTTATATTAAATTGTAAAATTACATTTTCTGGAATACTAATACTAATCTTTAATCTATTTTTTCGATTTTTAGATTATTTTGAAAAAATAAAATAGTTTTTTTATGAAACATAAAAAAATTACAAAAACAAAAACTAGCTGGATTTTAAAAAAATATATATAGTAATTCATTTTTTATTTATTTATGAAAAATAATATTCCACTTTTTTTCAAAAACTTTAAATAAAAACATCTGATTTTTATTTTTATTTTTGAATTTTAAATAAAACATCCGATTTTTATTTTTTATTTTCGAACTGTTTTTTATTTTTTATTTTCGAACTACTTTTTATTTTTTAATTTTTATTTTCGAACTTTAAATAAAACATCCGATTTTTATTTTTTATTTTCGAACTAATTTTTATTTTTTATTTTTTATTTTCGAACTTTAAATAAAAAATTCAGATTTTTAATATTAATATTATGGATTTATAAAAAAAATAAGGCTTGGGGTAATTTTGAGATTGTTGGGTTAACATGAGCACTGTTCCATCCATGTTATTTAAACCCACCATTTTGGTGGCCACACTTCGAACCGTGAATAGGGAAGGGCTTGGGCTTAAAGCCGGGCCAAAGAGTTAACGAAACAAGGCTACCAAATGCATGTTCCGGTAGGTTAATTTATCCTAACTCGCCAAAACATGGCTACCAAATGAGCCCGAAGAGTGTAAAATCTTCGGAACCGTATATTAGAACTGTAAAATCAGAAACTCAATAAATCTACTGTAAATTTCTTCGTTAAATTACATAAATTTCCTTTTTTCACAGCTGAATCGACCGAGCCACACAGAATTATTAAATAATAAAATCAAAGTATAACTCATGCCCTTAAACAACTGTCACAACAAGTCGGTCAATTATCATCCAACCCCCAGAGAACAAGTCCCACTTTAACACAATATGAAATCAAAAATCAGGTGAAGGGTAACTCTTTATTTAAAAATTGGAAAAAAAAAAAAAAAAGGAAAAGAGAAAAACCTTAAGAGCAGACTCCCATCGCAAGGCGGTGACCCGCTCGTGAAGGACTTCAAGAACAGTTCTGGGCAGGAGTTTCTTCGAATTCCCCTTCTTCTTTTCGATAACTAATTTCGTTGCCTCTCTTCTGAGTATAATGGAAATGGCCTTCTGGGAAGCTATTTTTCTGTTTGTCTCCTCTTTTCTCTCTCTAGCCTCTATCTCCTTCGCCTTCGCTTGATCGAATTTTCTTTCGGTGACGGTCAGTGCGTTCCCGTTGGCCGGACCGTCTGACGGTTGCGGGTCGGATTTTCGCCTGATGTGAGTTTGGGTCCGGCCGTTGAATGGCCGCGGGAAGGGGTTATTGGGTGCGGCGAGGGACGCCATGGTTGGGAATTAAAAAAGAGTGGTGATATTTCGGAAATGAGGGGTAATAACCCCTTGATCACACTCCATACACACTCATGCTTTATGGATGCCGTACCGCATAGAGGTGGGCAAAAAAACCGAAACCGAAACTGAAATCGGAAAAAAAAAAACTGAAACCGAAACCGGTTAAAACCGGTTTTTGACCAAAACCGGTTCGGGTTGGCTCAAAACCGGCGGTTTCTACCCGGTTTTCCATTTTCCCGTTAGAAACCGACCCGAACCGGTTTTTAGGGGAACCGGTTTCGGAAACCGGGTTGAAAAAACCGGTTTGAAACCGGTTTTTCTTGTGACCGTTATATGTCCGTTGCTTTCAAAAAACTGACCATTTTTGCCCTTTTTTATCATTTTACCATCCCTAATCAACTATAACTAGCCTATTTGAGTTTTGGTTTAGTCACAATACTCAAACACTCTTCAAGTACTAAAAAAATTACAAAATTCTCGTTTCTCTCAATTCAAATGGCAACTCAATCTTCTTCCGCTTCCACGAATGCACCTGAGATTGTTGAAGTTATAGAAACAACCCGAAACCCAAAAATTTGGTGTAATTTCAACCTAATGAAATTATCGGATGGACAACTTAAGGCTCATTGTAAATATTGCGGTAAGTTTTTGAAACATGAATCCAACACGACGTTGAAGATGCATACCGACAAGTATTGCGAATAACTCAAATCCGTTCCGGAAGCCGGACAAGCATCTATGTCACGAGAGGGTGGTGTTTTTGCATACGAGGCGGAGCGGTGCCGACAACAATTTGCAAGCTACGTGATTCAAGAAGGTTTGTCGTTCAACCACTTCGATAACCCTCGATTGACTAAGGTGATTCAAAATACTCTTCAACCGCGATATAAACAAGTAAGTCGTGCTACTCTTAGACGTGATTGTATTAAATTATGAAAAAAAGGCTAAAATAGAACTAGTAAACGGTTTTGCAAACTTAAATACAAATGTAAACTTAACAACCGATGTTTGGTCGGCACCTCATGGTTTGCCCGGTTCATACCTTTGTGTTATCGCACATTGGATTGATCCCGATACATGGCTAATGATGAAGCGTACGATTGCTTTTGAAAATTTTGAGTACCCTCACACGGGTCAAAATTTATTTCATATGTTACAAAATGTAATAAATAACTTTAACTTACAAGAAAAAGTTTTTTCGATCTCATTTGATAACGCGTCTAATAGTACAAACGCGGTAAAAAAATTAATATTAACATATAAACCGCCTTCGAAGGGTATTTTTTATCATAGTCGATGTGTTGCACACATTATAAACTTGGTTGTGCAAGACGGATTAGCGGTACCCGAAATAAGTTTGGTAAAAGACGCTTTTAAAAAAATGTTACAAGATATATTGTGTTCAAGTAAAGCTAGATATAAACAATATATGAAATTTTGTAAGGATACGAATTCTATTTTTTTAACCCCTAATTGGGACGTTCCTACAAGATGGAATTCGACTTATAAAATGTTTTGTTGTGGTTTACGCCAACGTGATACTTTACAACTTTTTCATGATGAACTTGCGAATAGGACGAGTAGGGTTACACCATTTACGTCGGAACAATGGGATATTGTTAGAAAAATAAGCGAATTGCTCAAAGTTTTTAAAAACGCAACAACTTTATTATCGGGTGTTTATTATCCCACCATTCATTTGGTACTTAATCAACTTTATTTAATGTGTTCAAAATTAAGCGAATACGAATTAAGTGGTGATTTATATGAAAAAATGGTTTCGTCCATGAAAGAAAAACTAAGAAAATATTTCAAAGAAATGCCACCGGTAATTACTTGTTCCGCCGCTTTGAACCCATGTATGAATATTAGCGGGTGGAACTACTTATCGACAAAATCTCTATTGATTTAGAGTTGCATAACGAAAACGTTTTCTATTCAAGAGATGCAAAAGCCATTTTTAACAAAAATTTCAAAGATTTATTCGGGGTTTATTTTAAAAAGTATGGTTCAAGAAATGATTCTTCAAGTTCGTTTTCATCATCATTTTCTACTTCTACTAGCGCGGATCCCATGCTTAACTTATATAATAGTTTAAGAGAAAAAACCCTAAACGAGCTAGGGGTGAGGGTGACCAATCATCGACTAGCGAATATGGGAGATATATTGAAACCGATTTTTTATCCACATGGGACCCCATGAATTCGCAAATTTTGATATTTTGGCTTGGTGGAAAGGAAGGGAAACTCAATTTCCCGTTCTAACCGCTATGGCCCGAGATTTACTAACCGTCCAAGCTTCTACGGTAGCTTCGGAATCCGTTTTTTCTCTTAGTGGCAGGGTATTATCTATACAAAGAACAAGACTCACATCGGCATCATTGGAGATGTGTATTTGCTTGAAGGATCACTTGGACGCATCCGAGCGTATACAACACGCTCAAAGTCTTGAAGGAGAACTAGACATTGAACAAGAAATACACGATATTGAGGTGGAAGAAGGTTTTGCAATCTCACTCTCCGATGAAGAAATTGCTCTAGATGAAGCTTCGCGCGAGGCTAGCTCCGAAGAAGATATCACTCTCGATGAATAAAAGTTTATATTTTAAATTCCAAATGTTTGAATAAAAGTTGATGTTGTAATGAGTTTATTTAATAAAAGTTTATGTTTTAAATTCTAAATGTTTGAATAAAAGTTGATGTTGTAATGAGTTTATTTAATAAAAGTTTATGTTTTAAATTCTAAATGTTTGAATAAAAGTTGATGTTGTAATGAGTTTCTTTAATAAAAGTTTATATTTAATGTATAATGGGTTTATTTAATAAGAATATATTATTTTTTTATTTTTTTTTTTTAAAAAAACCGATTATAATCGGTTTTTTCTACCCGAACCGGTCTCAAACCGACCCAAACCGGTTAGTATAGGGTCGAGTTTTTACAGTCCCCAAACCAACCCGACCCGACCCGAACCGGTTGGTCAAAAAACCGGTTCCCAGAATACGACCAAAAACCGGTTCGGTTTTAATATCCGAACCGGTTTGAATAAAAACCTGATTTGTACACCCCTAGTACCGCATGCTTTACAGATAAAATATTCATAATAATATTATAATAAAATTAACAGTAAAGCACGCGGTACAACACCCATAAAATACGAATGTATTTTGAGGTGTGATTAAGAGTGTTACCCTATCATTTCTCTTCCGGAATATTATACACCACCGATTTCGGCATGTGTTTGATGTCTAGTTTGGGGTTTTCATATAGAAAATTGATAAATTATTATTATTATTATTATTATTATTTTGGGTAGACTATGATTTTTCAAACCGAGAATCACGTAACTGATCCGAACCGTGCAGGAATAGGCAGTCCGGTTCATTTTCTAGAAGCAAAATTAATATTGTTTAGGCATTTTTATTCCTTGGTTTTATAGTGGTTCTGTTCGCGGTTCCTATTAAATTTTTTTAAAAAAAAAATCGTAGCAAAAGAACCAAAAGGAACAGAAAGAACTGAAAGGACTCGATGGATATTATGAGCTTAACTATATTTAATTTATAATAGATATTTTGTCGAAACAGCATCGCTAAGTCGATTTGAGCTGTGTAGGAACTGAACAAACCAAAAGAAATTGCTCTGGAACCCTGAACCGTGCTAGAAACAAATCGAGTTATGACTTGTGATATTCTTTCCCAGATACCTCAGAATCGAGGAACCGCTTGGAACCGCTAGTTTTTTACGTTTCGGTTCCAACGTGCTTAAAAAAAACAATAAAACTGTACCAATATTTTTTGCAGTCCGATTCCTTTATTTTTTTGCGGTGGAATATATTTGTCCCAGACCTAATTTTGGAGAAAGAAACATGAGTTAGTTTGACTAAAAATAAACCAAAACTTGAATCCCAAAAATTAATAAGACAGACTATGACCCAATAAGTAATACTCCCCATCCACTGAAATCATACGCATTTTGTTTTTTATTGATTAAAATCCATAAAATTTTTCAATAAATTTGCAATAAGTATGTAAAAAATTATAGTAATGTCTTGTTTGATTTGTCTTAATGTGTACTTTTAAATATTATATTTTTATAATTTTATTCATATATAATTGAAATTATTAATGATCAAACTTAAATTTGAAGAGACCGGTTAAAATCAAAATAGGTATATTTGTCATCTAATTTTCCATTCGTACGAAGACTGAGAAAGGAAGAATAATGTTGAATGTTGATTATTAATATTTTAATTATATAATAACCAAAAAATACGATGAAAATTAGTATATAACTAGTATTCCCTTCGTCCCATTAGTATTGACACGTTTGACTTTTTATGATCAATATTTTTTTAATGTTGATCATAAATTTATGATTAGATATATGTAATTATGATGTGATATTAATAAAAATATATTTATAATAAAATATATTTTTCAAAATATTACTCCATCTGTCCCAACAGTAATGTCCCGTTTGACTATTTTCTTGTCAAACTATTTAATTTTGACTATAAAATTGTGACACAAATATATTTAATTATGACGTGACATTAGAAATAAGTTTATCATGATAAAAAATTTCCAAAGTATTATTATTTTGTAATTTTCATAATTATAATCTCATAAATAATCATGGTCAAATATTATTAGCTTGACTAGAAAAAGTCAAACGAGACATTACTATTGAGATGAAGAGAGTATGATTTTATAATTTTATAATTATAAAATTATAAATAATCATGATCAAAGTTTTATTATTTTGATAAAAAAAATCAAATGCGACAAGTTTAATGATGCCAAGGAGTACTAACTAGTAAATAGATTTTTTTCGCTGCCTACTATAATTGGTAAAGAGTTAAAAGTGAATGGAATATAAATAAAAAAATGATAGGACAACACCCTACACCACATCCTCAAATACACTCGTGATTTACGAGGATTGTCCTGCGTGCTCTACTATTAATTTTATTATAATATTATTATAACTATTTTATTTGTAAAACATGCGGTACAATCCCCATAAAACACGTGGTGTATATGAGGTTGTGGTCTGTGGTGTTGCTGTATCAATTCTCATATAAATATGTTTGTGCCTTAAAAACACCAAACTTAACAAGAAGTAGGGGGAACGACTCGAACCCTTAAGACAATATCCGGAGATAAAACTATTAATCTGAGAACCGAGCTCAGTAAACGCGGGCCTGTAACTCAAGCGGAGACCACGAGGCGAACCGGAGATCGAGCCTCTATAGATGGGTCAATCCTCGGAAGAGTAGGTGTGGATACTGGGGACTATAAACAAGACGAGAAAAGGTCCGTTTTACATTGCCATCTTTAAGCGAAACCCAAGTTGTATAAGTCGCTTAAAAATCACATGGCTCCGGCGGCGAGTATCGACCCAATCCCGTCGAGCCACGTGGTGGCCGTCCCTTATCCCGGCCGGGGCCACGTCAACCCTATGATGAACCTGTGCAAGCTGCTCACCAATACCCAGCCCAATCTCCTCATAACCTTCGTAATCACAGAGGAGTGGCTCGGCTTCATCGGCTCGGAGGATAAGCCGAGCAGCGTTCGATTCGCCACCATCCCCAACGTCCTGCCGTCCGAGATGGTTCGCGCCGCCGACATGGTCAGCTTCGTGGGGGCTACCCAGACCAGGATGGCTGAGCCGTTTGAGCAGCTGATCGACCGATTAGGCGCGCCGGTTAGCTTTATTATCGCCGACACGTTTTTGAATTGGGCGGTTGAGGTCGGGAATCGGAGGAATATCCCGGTGGCGTCGCTGTGGCCAATGCCGGCTTCAGTTTTCTCGGTGTTTTACCATTTTGACCTTCTCGTACGGAACGCGCACCACCCGTTTGAGTTGTCTGGTGAGTCCTTAATCGTAATTTTCGTCTGGTCAAAGTTACTCTTTAGTGGGAAATTTCCCAGGCATGGGGACCCACAAAACAAAAGAGATACTCTATGTCCCACCTTGATATAATAATATATAATCATATTAGAATGTCTCTATACTTTTTTATTTGATTTAATTACATACATTTTGAATAATTATTTAATTCAATAATATATTAATAGTCAGAGTTTGATTAAATATATTTATATTTAAATCTCACTTACGAGTTAATTTTTGAACAAAGCTGCTACACACACCCACCGCACACACACTGCACACTCTGCCTCAGGCCAGATCTCGCGTAGAGGCCAGACTCTACACAACCCCTACTACGCAGGTGACAACCCCTACAAAGTTATGTGCAATCGCGTAATGTGCAAGGTGTGTGTGTAGCATTATTCATTTTTGAATGAATTTGTAATTATGCAAACTGAACAAGGTGTATGTTTCACGGCACCCTTCCAGTTCCAGCGTCTGGAAGGGTGGTATTATACCAGCGCCTACGTGGCGCTGATGTGGCGCCTTAAGAGGCTACTGATGCCAGATATTTTAATATAAAAATAAGAGAGGTGATACAAAAACACCCCTACTATCTACCCCATGCTTTGTAGGGATTGTATCGGATGCTGTATATGTAGTAAGGTTTTGATAGTAGGGGTGTTTTTGTATCACCCCTACTATTTTTTTATATTAAAATATACCACATCAGCGCCTACTAGGCGCCACATCAGCGCCACATAGGCGTTGGTATAATACCACCCTCCAGACGCTGGGACTGGAAGGGCTCCGGAATGTTTCATCGAACAATTACATTTACACCTCAATTTCATCTCGAATATTGATTTTTGCACGAATTTGTAATTATAATGAGTATTAATTTGATCTAAAATTATTTAATAGAGGTGGAATATTTAATTAGCAAAAATTTTAAGTTACTATAATATTTTATTAAATATTTATATAGATACGGTATTCATGTTTGTGCCTTCAAACTTCTCTTTATTTGCTACAGTTTGTTGAGAAAATGAGTTTATATTGATAAAAAAGAAAAAGACAATTATTTTACTTATTTGTTGAGAGAGAAACGAGAAACTCTCCCTTTATTAAAGGTTCTTTGGAGGTCCCTTGACCAGACGGGTGTTAAATCGAGGAAGATGTACGCCAATTATTTTACTTCAGAAAGTCTTACCCACTTAGATATTCACACTTTCCAATAGACAATTCATTATTCTGGAATAGGGTCAATAATGTTATTATGAAACCAACTGTCTTGGCGCAGTTGGCCACCTGACTTTCAATTTAGTTGGAGGTCGGGGGTTCAATTCCTAGTGGCAACACTTTGAAATTGAATTTCTCAAGGCCCAATGATCCCTTAGTCTTTGACTAAGGGTTAGGGCCTAGCCCTCCCAGACGCCTGGAACAATTAAATATTGAGGGCTAAGCAGCAGGGAGGCCAGATCTCTGGGAACCTGCGGTTGGATTTGGGGTCCATCATGGAGCAATCACTTTGGGGACGACTCCTTGTGCGCGGTAGTTGAGGATATTTAAGAACCTGAGCCGATACACATCTCGCGATTTAACCTGCAGAGCGATCATGGCCGTTATTCCGAGGACTACCATGTAGTTCTAACCCTGTGATCAAAAAAATAAAAAAATAAAAAATAATGTTATTATGGATTCATGACTAATATTTAATATATACTGCATCCATTCTATTATAATTGCAACATCTGTATTTTTACGTTTGTCAATGCACAACTTTAAATATTAATATATTTAATTATTTATTTTTAAAAATTATAAAATTTGATATTTTGAAAATATATTTCGTGGTGAATCTAACAAGATCTCACATGATTATATTTTTCATATGTATGAATCACAAAAGACAGTATGTGAATAGTGTAATAGTCAACACGTTGCAATAATAATAGAACGGATGAAGTATCAATGAGTTAATGGTACAAACACTGAGATCAATTCATATACTTCATGCTTTGTGTATTACTTTCGAATTAATGTTATATTGATAATTCAAGTCCATAATATATTAACTCCCTAAATATATCTTTGATCCGCAGTAATTTTAATTATACAAGAATAAAAGTTATTAAAAAGTTGATATATTAAAATTAGGGTGAATTTCATCTAGCATCCTTGTTAGACGTTCTAATTACATTTGAGTACCAATAATCAACAATTACATATATGTTCTTTTTCCTATTTTTGCATTGGGTGAAATTAATTTTCGCCCAAACATGTCCTTATTTTCTCATTTCAAACAAGCATCTCTCACATTTTTCTAATTCATTTTAAGCCCGTTATTTTCCAATATTGTTTGTTGTTTAATTTTTTTTAATAAAATTATTTTCAACATTATAAGAAATAACTTATTTTTTTTATTAAGTCTCCTGACGGAGCTCCAATCGGAGGTCGGATCTCCAGTCACCAGCTTCGATGGAAGCTTACTTTTTTTTTTTCGTACTTATTTTTCTTTTAATGTGTGTTTTCTATTTTCTATTTTTGATTTTCTTTTTCTGTTTCGTTTCTGTCTCATCCTTCGTCAAAGAATTAACAAACCAAATCATTACTATTTTGATACGTTCATCATATATAAAAAAACTCTTTTCTTTCAGAATTGGAATAATAAAATCATGAAAGACAAGTGTGAAACTCTCCTTTTGATCTTTACTTTTCTGATTCCCTTTCATTGATCTTAATCACGATGTTCCTTGATTTAGTCGATCATTCATCTTTTAATGCGAATTGTATTACGATCGAAATCCATGATTTATATCGGCTTTTAGGACAGGTAATTACTAGTCTGCTATACAATAGCTACTTTTTGAAATCTTAAGATCTTTTTGGAGGGAAATTACATGCATCCAAAAAAACGACTTTTTATGCAGCAAATCTCGAAATATTGTACTCTTCTGTCGAATTTCGGCCAATTTTAACTCTATGTTCAAATTCAACTTAAATTGATGCCGAGTGAACAAATAGTTGTGTATGAGATATAATGTCACTTCTTTACACACATTCATGTTGATAATCTTGATCACTATTTATGATTTTGAAAAACGTAACTTATGTAGAAAGAGGCGATGAACGAGTAGACTACATTCCCGGCATTCCTTCGATCCGTCTGGCGGACATTCCACAAATCGCCCACATGAAAGATAAGAGCCTTCTTAATTTAGCTCTTCGAATATTCCCAAATGTACCCAAGGCACAATGTCTATTACTCAGTTCCGTCTATGAGCTTGAGCCTCGAGTCGTACAAGCTTTGAAACAAGAATTATCATTCCCCATATACACTTTCGGCCCTGCAATACCTTACTTCAACCTCACAAACTCCATCTCTATCTCAACCGATCCAAACGATCATCCCTATTTCGGGTGGTTGAACTCTCAAACAACAAGCTCGGTTTTATACGTCTCGTTAGGAAGCTTCCTGTCGGTCTCGACTGCCCAAATGGATGAAATTGCTAATGGTCTGCGCGAAAGTGGTGTGAGGTTCTTGTGGGTGGCTCGTGGGGAGGCGACGAGGTTGCAGGAAAAATGTGGCGACTCGGGAAGAGTTGTGTCTTGGTGTGAACAACTGAAGGTCTTGAGTCACTCTTCGGTTGGCGGGTTTTGGACTCATTGTGGCTGGAATTCTACTATGGAAGGTATTGTGGCGATTTGAAATCTAAGCATTTCTTGTGGCGAACACGAATCATGTATTTCCGACTCCGCGAACAGCACCTTTCCTTTCCCCTTCCTTGGTTGTATATCTGACTTGCTGTTGTTGTTATATGCATGTTGTATGAAATAAACTAACGACAGGTATTTTTGCGGGCGTGCCGATAATCGCTTTTCCCATAATGATGGATCAAACTACCATTCGTAAGCATGTTGCCGAGGATTGGAAAATCGGGTGGGATGCTAAGAGAGACGTGAAAGCCGGAGATTTACTGAAAAGTCAACAGATAACTGAGCTCGTGAAGAAGTTCATGGATTTGGAGAGCGTCGAGAGGGGAGAAATAACGAGGAAGGCGAAAGAACTTCAGGAGGTGACTTTACGTGCAATATCGAATGGAGGGTCGTCTAAGGTGAATATGAGGTCTTTTCTCAATGATATTACATCAACCAGGTGAAGATTATATTCAGTTCAATCTGGACAATTTTATGTGAACCTTTACTATGTGGTAGTATGTGGAATAATTCAATCAAGACAATTTTATACGAACCTTTACCATCTGAGACTCGCTTGTGCGTTGTGACAATGAGGGTGTAAGTGAATCAGCTCGAGTCGAACTTAATGACGTTTGAGCCTGTTTAATTTAATTATTTTTCGAACTTTAGGAGTAATGTTGGAACTTGTTTGATCAGTAGCTGTATCGAGCTGAAACTAGCTTTTTCTGAGCTGAACATGAATTCAGCTCGAATGATCCGATATTTTTGCATTTATTAGATTCTTCTTTTTATTAAAAGATTCGAGCTCAAGACGAACTCCATAATTTCCCCGAACTGGAAATTTTGTTGAACCTGGTTTGTTATATCGAAAGGCATGTCGGAGAAGTTTCGACCAGGGCTGGCCCAATCATATCTATATGTGAAAGCGGTAATTATTTTTGGTGTTTGTGGCCACACCATAACTATGGTGCAGCTAAACCGCGTCCCTTCATTCCATTTCTGTTTTTAGTTGATGAGGGGGAGCTCGAACAACTCAAATTTCCGTTTCCTTTTTGCGATAGCGGTAGCTGCCGGTTGGAGCAGAGACCGGCGTGAGCCAAACTGGCCCCTGACCAGCCTCGGTTTCCGAAACCGCCCTCTACGATTTGATTTTCTGTCATCTTATCCTCATTCTTTAGCTCGAGGTAGCTGAACGTTAGTTCATATAGGAACAAATATGAAGTGGAGAATACAAGGCTTAGGACTTGTTTACTTTTTACTTAATCAGTTTAATGCTTAATCAGCTTAATCGATCAGCTATTTTTTGCTGTTTACTTTCTATTTAATGATCTTAATAATGTTTTTTTCATTAAGCAATTTTTGGGGTGTCCTTACCATTAAGACATAAATACTTCCCCAATATACCAAAATTACCCTCTTTAATAATAAAAGAATTTAGTATATATAGTATAAATTATTATATAATCTTAATTATAATTGAGTATATATAGTATAAATTTAAAATATATATTAATATTATACATTTAAAATTCATAAAATATAAGCGATTTATTGATAAAAAAATTAATATATATATATATATATATATATATATATATATATTAAAATATAACTTAATATATTTATAAAAATATTGTCTGATTATTTAAATATACCTGAAAATTATAATATAATTTATGAATATATATATATATATAAGCGATTTATTGATAAAAAAATTAATATATATATATATATATATTAAAATATAACTTAATATATTTATAAAAATATTGTCGATTATTTAAATATACCGAAAATTATAATATAATTTATGAATATATATATATATATATATATTATAATATAAATTAAAATATATATTATTTTATATTATATAAATTGATTTTTATATTGACTATTAAAAAATTAATATAACTATATATAATAAAATATAACTTAATATATTTATAAAAATATTGTCCGATTATTTACATATACCTAAAAATTATAATATGATTTATGAATATATATTATAATATAAATTAAAATATATATTATGTTATATTATATAAATTGACTTTTTTTATATTGACTATTAAAAAATTAATATAACTATATATATTAAATATAACTTAATGTATTTATAAAAATATTGTCTGATTATTTAAATATATTTGAAAATTTTAATATGATTTATGAATATATATTATAATATAAATTAAAATTAAAATATATACTATGTTATATTATTTAAATTGATTTTTTTATAGACTATTAAAAAATCAATATAACTATATATATATATATAACTATATATATATATATATTAAAATATAACTTAATATATTTATAAAATGTTATCTGATTATTTAAATATACCTGAAAATTATAATATGATTTATGAATATATATTATAATATAAATTAAAATAAATATTATGTCATATAATTTAAATTGATTATATAAACTAAAATGCTCAATCCGTCATTTATCAAAAAGGACTTAATTCATATTGAGGGGTAAAATGGTCATTTTTGTCATTCAAATAGTTCATTAAAAAAGAAAGAAACAACCGAATATTTTTTCAAATCAGACAGATTAATCCACTTACACAGCTTAATCCATTCAGGTATTAATGGAAAAAAGTAAACAATCCCTAACACAGAGTCTTTTTTCTTGTTCATGTTGTGACTTTGGATGATTGTACCCGGTTAATGGAACTGCTCTCATAGGCTACATTCCCAGCCTCTCTCCCATTCGTCTTTCGGATATTCGACCAATTACAAGGGACCCTAAAATTAGACCCGATAATTTACCACACGACACGAAAACGACACGAAAATTTAGTGTTTGGGTTTGCATTTTGAGTACACGACACAAAAATAAACAAACACGAAAGTACACGACCGAGATTTAGTGACGGTTTTGTGTTTACCCTTTGGGTACACGACACGACACGAGGTACACGAAATAAATAAATAAATATAATATAATATTTTATATTTAATTTAATAAAAATATATATTTTATGAATTCTGTTTATACTAAACTTTAAAATTTGAAAATATAATGTGAATTTTCATAAATTTCGCGTAAACATTCGTGTTTTCGTTGCCATTCATTTCATTTCGTCTACTAAAACCTATAAAAATAATATTATAATATTAAAATTATTATTTTTATAATATTTTAATATTTATTTTATATTATGTGCCTGACACGAAAACACGACACGAAACGACACGAATTTGAGCGGTACACGACACGACATGACACGAAATCTTGTATGTCCCCCAGGGCCAAACGGGACTTGGTCAGTGGGTGGGAAAACGGGATTGCTGTGGACTGGGTTGATCAACAGAACATCCTCTGTCATCTATCTGTTGGGGGGTTCTAGTTGCACTGTGGATGGAGCCCGACGAAAGAAGCTGTGCTGGGACGTGCGCCAGCACTGGAAGGTGAATGTCGGAGGATATAAGGATTGGCTGGAGGGTATCAATGAGGGAGTATTGGGGAGATGCTCGAGATTAAGGAAGTCGTGAAGTTCATGGACTCCAAGAGTTTCTGAGGGGGAGAGCTTGTGAAGAATGTGAGAATCGAAGATGATCTGTAAGAGAAGTCGGAGTTGGGGTCGTCCGAGATCAACAGTGACGGCTTTGTTAGAACAATCTTATATTAATCAAACAATTTTTTTTTTACCAAATTAAACTTTATTTTCACCTAATATTTTCTCCTAGATGCAACGGAGAGAAAAACCAGTAGTAAGATGCATAACTTCATTTAAATTCAACTAAAATACACTCACTTACAGAAACCCGGACATCAAGAGCCAGCCATCGTACATGGGAATCTAAAAAAAACACGCATTGATATAGGAATTCGGATACAAGACCTCAAGGGCACGAAAGATAAATATACTGGTAGACACAAAACAAACCCCTTCCTAGCTATTTCTTCTTGTTATTCTTAACATTATTATTCCCTGCATTTTCGTTACCTCCGGCAGTACCTTGTGATGTCTTCCTTGCCGCCTTTTCTTGCAAGGCCTTTGCATCCCTGCCGATGAAAACATCACATGCCGACGTTAATTGCTGTACATAAAACACACAACATATTCGATCTTTTAGAAATTGTATATTACGAGTCCGATGGGTCCTTCACGTGCGAAGGAAGGATGTCATAGTTGTTTGGGAAAAAAGAACCATTCTTTTACCCATTTACTCATTGGATTATATTTTTATGATTCAAAAAATGTATTCCTAAACATTTCCACGAATCACGAAAATGTAAGGTGCTAAACATCACAAGTGTAGGTGTGGCAATTTGATTAATAAGCTATAGCTTATGGAGATAAAGTATCATTTCAGTAAGCTAATAGCTTATAAATTAACTTATAAGCTGGTCTCCGACTTACCAATCAAAACCTAGATTGCTAGCTTATCTTGGCCATAGATACACTGTATGAAAAACGGGTAAAAATCTCGTCTTTTCTCCATAAAATGGCTAACACTTATAGAAAGTACCCTTGATGTAATCAAACAAACTTGAGTGTATATTTTTCATAATTAAAAGAAGAAATGTCAATGAAATGATCTTAGAAACCTTTCTCGTCTCTGCTCAGGGGTTAATCTATCACCCTTTGGATTTCTTTGCTTTTCGCCGGCCCTGGCTTTAGCCCTCTCCCGATCGCGGTCTCTTTGACTACCGCGTTAGCTTAGAAGTCAAGGATACAACAACAAAATGTAGATCAATCTACTAACAATGCAATGCCTAGAGTTACATAAACTGCAGTTCAATAATGGAGCTAGAATGTCTGAATTGGGGGACGATAAATAACAAAATTGCAATTCTCAACTTTCCTGGTCGAAATTTACAAAATTTGACAACTAATTGTAATCGATCCAACCTATAGTCATGTAAATACTTATTAAATATGGGGAAGTTCTACGGTACCCATACGGTACCATACCCATATGTATATTCACCATTAGATCTGTAGCTGATCATTTTTTCATGAATCCAAGGGTGAATATACATGCAGGTATGGTACCGGTATGGGTACCTTAGAACTTCCCTTAAATATGTCCGGAAACCAATTTTCAAATATTATTTTAGAAGGGAAAAAAAAAAGGCGAGGCCCCTTCTGTTTTCCCTAGATCCATTGCTAGGCACTTGACCGGACTCATCCTACGAAATAGGATCCATACGGAAGGAATTATACAACAGTTATTACCTATAATCGAAGAGGGATGATAGATCATAACTCCTAAAAAATGAAGAAAAAGGAAAGAAAAAAGAAAAAAAAAAGGTGGTTTATAATCAGAGAGGAGGAACATATCGGAAGGATATGAGTCATACTCGATCGTTCTTCGAACTGGCCAAAGAGATATAGCACCTTCAATCGCTCTTAAAAAATCTGGAAAATGTAACAAAAAAAAAAAAAACGCACCAAATCAACGAAGAAATCTACAAGCATGGGCAGAAGGATCAAACCCAAAAAAAAAAAAAAAGGGGGAAAGGAAGAAAAGAATATCTTACCGGCGGAATAATCGAATATGATGTCGCCGGAACTGGGAAGAAATATAGGTAGAGGCTTTAAAGCGACGTTGAGGGCTGTTAATTACTGTATTTAGGGATGGCAATAAACTGAGGGGGGTTGGGATTATTTATATTGATTTGTTGGGGGTGGGGGAGAGAGTTTTGCAGAAGGATCGAGAAGCAAGGAAGTATTTTTTTTTTCCTGTTTCATTTTTATATGTTGTATTTGTATTTTACTCTCTCTCTCCGGAATACAGTAAAATTTCGATAAATAAATATGATCGGAATCGGAGAAAAATATTCATTTAGCGAAATTATTTATTTATCGAAACAAAATTGAACATGTTCTAAAGAGTTGGGATCGGGAAAATTATTCACTCGGCGAGGTTATTCGTTTATCGAACATTCATTTATCGAGGTTTAATTATAATTAATTAATACTATATAGTTGACCCATTTTATATATAATTAGATAATTTTTAATTAATCAAGTATAACTAATACTTGCAGGATAAGACACTTAGGGGCTGTTTACTTTTTTTCCATTAATCTCTGAATGGATTAAGCTGTCTGAGTGGATTAATCTGTCTGGTTTAAAAAAATATCTTGTTTCTTTTTTTTCTGAATGAACTATCTAAATGACAGAAATAACCATTTCACCCCTCAATATAAATTAAGTCCTTTTTGATAAAGGACGGATTGGGCATTTTATTTTATATAATCAATTTAAATAATATGACATAATATATATTTTAATTTATATTAATATATATATTCATAAATCATATTATAATTTTCAGGTATATTTAAATAATCAGACAATATTTTTATAAATATATTAAGTTATATTTTAATATATAGTTATATTAATTTTTTTAATAGTCAATATAAAAAAATCAATTTAAATAATATAACATAATATATATTTTAATTTATATTATAATATATATTCATAAATCATATTATAATTTTCAGGTATATTTAAATAATCATACAATATTTTTATAAATACATTAAGTTGTATTTTAATATAAATAGTTATATTAATTTTTTAATTGTCAATATAAAAAAATCAATTTAAATAATATAACATAATATATATTTTAATTTATATTATAATATATATTCATAAATTATATTATAATTTTTAGATATATTTAAATGATTAGACAATATTTTTTTAAATATATTAAGTTATATTTTAATATATATAGTTATATTAATTTTGTTAATAGTCAATATAAAAAAAATCAATTTATATAATATAACATAATATATATTTTAATTTATATCATAATATATATTCGTAAATCATATTATAATTTTCAGGTATATTTAAAAAATCAGACAATATTTTTATAAATATGTTAAGTTATATTTAAATATATATAGTTATATTAATTTTTTTATCAATAAATAGTTTATATTTTATGACTTTTAAATATATAATATTAATATATATTTTGAATTTATACTATATATACTCAATTATAATTAATATTATATGATAATTTATACTATATATACTCAATTCTTTTATTATTAGAGAGGGTAATTTTGGTATATTTGGGAAGTATTTCTGGCTTAATGGTAAGGACACCCAAAAGTTGCTTAATGAAATAGACATTATTAATATCATTAAGTTGAAAGTAAACAGCAAAATATAGCTGAGCGATTAAGATGATTAAGCATTAAGCTGATTAAGTAAAAAGTAAATAATCCCTAAGACGGACACAAAGATATTGGATGGATAAATATGTATTTATAATCTCTTCATTAATATTGGATATTAGATATCTAATTTGATTTATTTGATAAAACATGCGGTCTAGTGAATTGAAATTAATTACCGGGTAATTAATTTAATTCATAAATAATTATTTTTGGAAATATATTATTATAATTTTGTATTTGATAAAATTAATTAATTAGATTAATTAATTAAGTATAAATACATTTGGGATAAAACGAAGTGTATTTAACGGACTAGACACGCGAATGTCTGGTACACGAACCGAGTGGCTCGGCTCGTTTTCTCACCTAAACTCAAGTGGGCCGCCCCCTCTCATGCTTGTAAATTCACCATGTGTTGTGTGGGGTGTGTTAGTTATATTTTACAAAGTTGAGGACAAAATGCATAAGATTTGGAATCTAATCATTTTGATATCAATTTGTATTATATATTGAGATGTCTTTCACACCTCATGGATTGGTTGAAAAACAAACCCCCACAAAAAGAGTGGTTCAGCCGTGAGACAAGTGAGAAGGAGGAGAAAAATTTATTTTCATTTTTCTTGTTCATCTTAGAGAGAAAGAAAAGAAAGAAGAGAAGAGAAGAAAATATTGTGTCGATTCCTAGCCGTGTTCTTGAGAACGAATTGACATACTATTTTTCCGATCAATATCCGACGCGTGTGAAGTAGAGACATTCGGCATTTTCGATGTTGGATCATTCAAACAAGCTACAACGAATTGGACTCGTGTTCGTGTCGGTAATCGGGAAAAGGCTTTCTCGGGTTTTTCCTTCGAAGATTATATTATCAAAAGACTACGAGGGTAAGTATTCTTTGTTTTTCATCCTCGTTATTTATATTTGTTTATATGATGCTTGATCGGTCCATTTTTGGGGTTTGATTTTATCCGGTTGGACCGGTTTATTTTCCGCTGCGTAATTCATTTTTATCACCGAATCCCAACAGTGGTATCAGAGCGAGGTCTATGCGATCGTATATTCGATATTTGCACTTGGAATGCTTGATTATTTTTTATGATTTAGTATCATAATTGTTTTAATTGTTGATGTTTAATTGTTCATCTAAAAATTATTTTTCATGATTTTATGTTACAATATAAATCTATTTTTCTTTTGAAAAACTGATTTAATTGTGTAATTTAAGAATTAGAAAAATATTATTTTTGGATTCGGGACGAAAAAATGAGCCGGAAAATTGGCCGGACCCAGTGGCCAATTTGGGTCAAGCTGACCATGTCGGGCCGCGGGCTTGGCCCGGGCCTTGTGTTTTCCGACTCCATTTTTATATTTCGTTCGGTAAATTAATTTTCCGCAAATTAAATTGGATTTAATTTGACTAAAATATAATTATGGTAATTTTATTTTAAGGGAATTAATTTAATGAAATATTTATTTTGTCCGGAGCAAATTAAAATTAACTATTAAGTGAATTAATTGGATTAATTCTAATTGTTGGATTAATTTTTGTTGATTGGATCAATTTTAGATTAATCATTATTGCCATTTATTTTAATGTAATTGTTGCATTAATTTTGAATGGGATGTAGTTCATGGACCTAGTTTTGAATTGTTTGTTTTGTTCGATTGGGTTGTAAAGGCCGTTTTGAGCCTATTTATTTTACTAGAAAATTTGTATAGGATGCAAATTTTCAAATGTAAAATTTATATGTAATGACGAAGACCGGAGGAAGATCCGCTCGAGAAGACGAAGATTCAAGACCGAAAACATGTAATTAGATTACGATGTTTTTGTTCTAGGAACGGTCCATGAACTGCATGTTGTTAGTTTTAGGTTGTATATGTTTTCATATTGTATGACAAACAAACAACCCGACAAACCGCGCTTATAAACGGATTAATGTGCAAAGTGTAACATATAATCGCGTTAATACTCGCACTTACAAACACTAAGTTATAAAGGTTACGAGGTTTCCTAACCTCCGTCAAACTCATGGAAAATTGAAATCTAAACCGTAATATTATTCTTCCGAGTATGTCGGGGTAATATTTTTAGGGAAAGTTGATAAATTCTTAGAGTGCATTAGATGCCTTTGGTTGTGACAAATCAAACCCCTATAAACCGTATGGGTTGCCGGGTAAGATTCAATTGTCAGACTAATAGGAGTTGACGGTTTAAACTTAGATAGTTCAGCGAGCCATAGAAACCGAATGGGTTGAGGGCAAGTGAACTAGGGGTAAAATAAGATCGAATCATCCATTAGATAGGTTGGTATTAGACACCACTTTATAAAGAATAATAGAATAGAAACCGTATGGGTTGCCCTCTATTAAACTTTGTAAAGAAATCGATCACCACTATGAAGTCACCCAAGACTTCCGGATTTAACATGAGAGTGCGTAAATGCCGATAAAATAGTGGGAGCCGAGTTATGAATAAAGAAAGTCCTTAAATTCTTTACTCGGATCATAATTAAATAATCACTAACGAATCTTAAATTATTCTCTACAGTTAACAAAACTCTCAATATGACAATGAACCCACTCGCTATACTACTTGAAAAGAACGTCCTAACTGGTCCGAACTATGTGGACTGGCTTCGAAACTTGAGAATTGTCCTAACTATGGAAATGCTGGGATAAGTCTTGGAGGCGGACATCCCAGCGGCTCCTGCAAGAAACCGAGCCAATCAGGAAGATGTCGATGCCCATGAGAAATGGGTAAAAGACGACATAAGAGTGCGAGGGTACGTGTTAGGCTCAATGACCAATGAGCTTCAACGTGCCCATGAAAAGATGACGTCTTCGAAAGCCATCTTATCTCACCTGGCTGAGCTCTATGGAGACAATAGCCGAACTGCTAGATATGAGATATCGAAGCAATTATTCGGCGCCAGGATGAAGGAAGGAGAGAGGGTTGGGGACCATGTACTCAAGATGATCTCGATGATTGAGAGATTTGAAGCTCTTGATTTTCAGATGCATGCATCTCTCCAAACTGACCTTATCCTGCAGTCACTTCCTGACTTCTTTTCACAATTTGTCATGAACTTCAACTGCAATGAGATTGCATGTAACTTAGCAAGCTAATGAACAACCGACGAACGCTGTCTCGATGAAGACAAAGGGAAAGGAAGCTGCACTTGTGATTTCTTCTGGGACTTGGAAGTCCAAGAATAAAAGAAAAAGAACAAGAAGCAGTTGGGTCCAATAGCCAAGATCGACAAGGGAAAGGGCAAGGCCCAAATGGTTCAAAAAAGCAAGGGGACAAGAAAACGGATGTATGCCTCAACTGCGATGAGCTAGGCCACTGGAAGAGGTATTGTCCAAAGCTTGACCGTAATGCGCCTTCAGGTACGGAACTACTGGTTTTAGAAACAATTATTCTGTAACTGTATATTCTACTTCTTGGATACTTGATTCCGGTGTGAGTTCTCACATTTGTACAATGAATCAGGATCTTGAAGGAAGTAGGAAGCTGGATTCAGGGGAGGTGATGGTCACCGTCGTAAGTGGGCATAGTGTCGAGGCTTCTGATATCGGATCCCTTATGTTGGATTTAGAATCTGGTTTTATTCTTACTTTAGATGATGTTCTTGTTTTGCCCAAGGGGCACAAAAATATTGTATCAATTCCGGTCATGGACCGAAAGGGATTTCACTTCTTTATTGTAGATGGGTCCTGTCGTATTTATTTTAGAAATAAATTGGTTGGTACTACTATATTATTAAATGGTTTATACCATTTAAATCTAAAGAATAAAACAACTGTGAACACTATAACTAGGAAGCGTGGTAGGGATGAAACGAACCAAGCACTTAAGTGGCATCATAGACTTGGTCATATCGGTCAGACCATGGTTCATAAAATGGAGAAAGATGGGCTTACGGATCCTTTGGGATTTGATTCCTATCTAACTTGTGAATCTTGCTTTCAAGGCAAAATGACTAAGTTACCCTTCAGAGGGACTTTTGAAAGAGCTGCTGAAAAACTATGATTGATCCATACCGACGTCTGTGGCCCTTTTGAAGTGGCACGAGACGGCTTTTAGTATTTCATTACATTCACTGATGACCATACTAGGTATGGATTCGTGTACTTAATGAAACATAAGTCTCAAGCTTTTGATAAATTCAAGGAATTTAAAGCCCTGGTTGAAAATCAAACAGGTAACCGTGTTAAGACTCTTCGGTCAGACTGGGGTGGTGAGTACATGAGTACCGAATTTGATGAGTTCTTAAAAGAACTAAGAATAGTGTCACAATTCACTCCTCCAGCTACTCCAAAATTAGATGGTGTATCATAAAGAAGGAACCGAATCTTGTTGGACATGGTTCGCTCCATGCTTAACTATACTGATCTACCGATTTATCTGTGGGGTTACGCGCTCCTTACTGCTGTGCATATCTTGAACAGATGTCCTTCCAAATCCGTTCCTAAGACTCCCCATGAGATGTGAAGAGGTAGGAAACCAAGTCTTAATCACATTAGGATTTGGGGATGCCCTGCTTATGTCAAGAAGACTAAAGTAGAGAAATTGGAAACTAGGTCTGTGAAAGGCCGTTTCATAGGATATCCAGGGAATTCCATGGGATATTTATTCTACATGCACGAAGATCATAGGATCATCGTTGCTATACAAGCACACTTCCTGGAAGATCAGTTTATTCGGGAAGGAGGGGCAGGTAGAAATATTTCTTTGGAAGAAATAAAAGAAACACCAAATGAGACACCTATGCAAGATATTCGAACCCAACTTTCTAAAATACAAATACAACCTCGCAAGTCTAGTAGAATTTCTTAATTACCTGAGAGGTATGGCTATCTGCATCAAGAGGAACTGGGTGTCCATGAGATGACAGAAAGTAGTCAAGAGAATGATCCCTCTACATACGACCAAGCGATGGTAGATGTTGACTCCACCAAGTGGCAAGAAGCTATGGAAGCTGAGATAGACTCAATGCATGCTAATTAGGTCTGGACTTTAGTAGATCGTCCTAAAGGCATAGTGCCTATTGGAAACAAATGGATCTATAAAAGAAAGACTGGTGGAGATGGCATGATTGATACCTAGAAGGCCAGGCTTGTGGCAAAGGGTTATTCCCAAAGAGAAGGAATCGATTACTTCGAGACCTTCTCGCATGTAGCTATGATTAAGTCTATTCGCATGATGCTTGCCATAGCAGCCCACTTAGATTATGAAATATGGGAAATGGATGTGAAAACGGCATTCCTAAATGGATTTCTCGATGAGGAGATTTATATGGAACAGCCTAGGGGATTCATATCTCAAACCAATATTCATAAAATATGCAAACTTCAGCATGCCATTTATAGACTGAAGCAAGCTTCATGGAGTTGGAATCTTCATTTTAACGAGACAGTCAAAGAGTTTGATTTTGTCCAAAATGAAGAGGAGCCCTGTATTTACAAGAAGGTTAGTGGGAGCAAAATTGCGTTCTTAATACTATATGTAAATGACATTCTACTTATAGGAAACGACGTAGGAATGCTCAGTTCTATGAAAGCTTGGCTTTCTAAAGAGTTCTCAATGAAAGACTTGGGAGAAGCTACATATATTCTGGGTATTCGTCTCTACCGGGATAGAGCGAAAAGAATGTTAGGTCTTTCCCAAGCCCTCTATATAGAAAAGATCTTGAAGCAATTTAGGATGGAAGATTCTAAAAGAGGGTTCCTTCCTATGCAACATGGTGCAAAACTTTCCTTAGAGATGTGTCCTCAAAGTGAGGAAGACATAAAGGAAATGAGTAAGGTGTCCTATGCTTCGGCAGTAGGTAGCCTCATGTACGCTATGATTTGCCCTAGACCGGACATTGCCTATGCTATGAGCGTAGTAAGTCGGTTTCAGTCAAATCCAGGGCAGGAACATTGGACTGCTGTAAAGAACATTCTTAAGTACCTAAGGAGGACTAAAGACTTGGTTCTTACATATGGCGGTGGAGAAGCTAGAGTGATGGGCTATACAGACTCGGATTTTTCGGGGGATATGGATGCTCAGATGTCCACATCAGGGTATATCTTCACTCTGAATGGTGGGGCAGTTTCTTGGAGAAGTGCCAAGCAAAGTTCGCCTGCTATCTCTACATGTCAAGCCGAATATCAGACAGCTACGGAGGCTGCTAAAGAAGCTTTTTGGATTAAGAAGTTCACTGAGGAACTTCAAGTGGTTCCTAATGCGGAGAAGCCCGTGATGCTGTTTTGTGACAACGACGGAGCTGTTGCACAGGCTAAGGAGCCTAGGGCTCACCACAATACCAAACATATTGCGAGAAAATATCATTTTGTGAGAAAAATGGTTCAGGAAGGAAATGTTATACGGCAGAGAGTAAACACAAAAAATAACGTTGCTGATCCACTTACCAAGCCACTATCTGAGAAGGTCTTAGAGAGACATATGGAGAGTATGGGTATTAGATACCAAAGTTTGTGGCATTGAGTGCAAGTGGGAGATTGTTAGGGATATGCCCTCGAATGCCACTCAGAAGATGAGAGAGTGAGAGCATATGTATTGTAATTATGAATATTTAACAAGGCAATAATTATTTCTGTAATATTTTATATCACTGCATTGTGATTTGGTATATAGAATAATAGTCCTTGCATTTGAGAGCAAGCATTCTACTCCTTATGGAGATAAGGAGATAGGCAGTGGAAGTGTTTAGAGCTCGAATGCTTAACTCGTTCGCAAGTCGAAGGCAATAAGTTTAGACAAGACTTGTATAATGTGTACTTTGACATGTAGAGTGCCAGTATTCACTAAGGGTTAGTGGGAGCACACGTTATAGGTATGCTAGTGAGATTAGTATACTCGAACACGACTCACCTCGATTCGGTCACATAGATATCACTCAGGGATTGTCAATGACTGGATCGAAAAGTTGTGATAGGTATATGTGGACCTTTGACTTGAAGTTTCAATAGGAGATGTGCTTGTTACATTAAGTTAGTCATTAGAATAGTTCGATCCAATCGCCGGTGTGTGGGGTCAACCTCGAAATGCAACTTAGTGGGCAAGTAGCTGTAACACCCCAAACTAGGAGGATATTACAGTGCTGTGGACCCCCGACTGGGACCCACCAGGCGAATAAAAACTAATGAATTAAATAATATAATTGTAGTACCGAACCGCATTATATTACCAACTACTCCGATGAGGAGCTTAAGTACAATACACCAGGACAATACAGAATACTAGTATATTTTATATGGAGATAAAATACACCACCCTGAATACATAAACATCTCAAACGGAATTTGCAGCGGAAATACAAATGAAGAGAAATAAGAATGACTGAAATGACTGGAATGACCGGAATGACTGGGGCCCCCTACTAGTATCACTGGGACTCCTCGCCGTCAACATGCTCTTCCCGTGCCTTTGCCTTGCCGTGACCTGAAAACAAAATCTCCCAACGGGGTCAGTTACACAGAACAACAATCCTCAAGTGTTGAAAATACACAAACATGATATATCTTTAGTTATGAAATATCCTTAATTATGAATTACGTTGAAGAGGAGTATCATAGTACGCCCGTAATGTTCTGTGCAAGTGTACAAGATGAATGACCGGACACACCCGTCCTTGTACCTAATTAGTCTCACGGAGGTAATCGTACTGCAGTGCATACCCAATGTATTGATCCCAATACATGACCATCGCGTGCTCGACTAAAAATTCTACACATCCGCACCCGGCCACACAATATGAACCCAGAAGGTCATGTGAACGAAAATGACCATAATGAATATCAATGAATAATAATGTGACAAGGTCAAGAATGACTCACCGAGATGAAAGTAATAATGAAGTGATTGATAGTTCAATGAAATGATTGGAACCGTCGTTCCTCGTTAATAAAGTGATTATTCGACAATTACAAATCTAAATATGATTAATACAATGATGAATGAGTTATGATTATGAATGATCAACAACAAAAGGAATGAATATCCTTTTAACCGAGTAAGAATTAACTTACACAATACCGATGAAAAATGTCCTTCCTCGAATAAACGTCCTACAATGAGATGTAGGTCGCTCGAACAACCTTGAATAACAATAATTACCATCAACCGTTCAATACACGTATCAAGCAACGAAACACGACTAACTCAAAAGTCGATACAACGATAATCAAACTCATTGGGGCATTCTAACGAATACGTAGCAAATCACACAACTTTCGAAAATATCCAATCCCGAATATATCGAAACCAACGCCTAAATGAGTATTTCAAAACATCAAAACACTTCAATGATATCAATAATCCCATAGGAATCCACAATTCGAGTTAACGACAATATCTAATCGAAAACCCCCAAACACATCAAAGTCAACCCCAAGGTGTTCTTGAATCAAACCTCAACAATTCATGAAATCCGAAATATACACTTAAAAATCCGTGGGAAAACATTTATCCAAGGTAGATAATCCATATCTAACATATTCCAACAACAATCTAAGTTCATACGAAGAAATCGGAAGGAAACCCCAAATATTCGGAATTCTAGATTCAAGAAATCATTACCTTTGATTTGATGTATTAGAGATGATGAAGTGATGATTAATCCGAATGATAAGTTTGAAGATGATGATATGAGGATCCATCTCGAAGAGAACACTCCAAATCGCCCGAAATCGCCCGAAATCGCTCAAAACGAAGAGAAGTGAGAAAATGACGAAACTCAGGTTAACTGTCCAATTTATAGTGCTCCAGATTAGCGCACGCGATGACCTGATATTTAGCGTGCGCTAACGAGTTATACGTACATTCCACTGAACTCTGGCTGACCCGTTAGCGTACGCTACAACTTGGTAGCGTGCGCTAACTCCATCCCAATAGCGTGCGTTAACTCCAATCGTTAGCGTGCGCTGGCTAAATATCTGTTGTCCAGTACTGAAGTCCAGAACCTCCTGTTCTCCAATCTGATCGCGATAGCGCGCGCTACGTCCAATAATTAGCGTGCGCTACTGCCCCATTAGCGTACGCTAAATCCACTCATAGCGTGCACTAGGAATTAATCCAAAATCAGTCCTGTACCCACTGGACTCTGCTTGACCGGTCTTAGCGCGCGCTACACTGACTGCATAGCGTGCGCAATCCAATTCACTAGCGCGCGCTACGTAACACTCGTAGCGTGCGCTACCACAACTTATCTACAGTCCAGTACCCATTGGACTGTCTGCCTGAAACGCGCTAGCGTGTGCTAAAGACGGGAAGTGGCGTGCGCTATCCATACTAAATTAGCGCGCGCTAATGAAGAGTGCGTAGCGTGCGCTACTCAATACACACAGCCAGCTCCAAAGATGAAAATGATAAGATGTTCGGTCCGATTCTCCAACCAGGTAGAATGACGAATAACAACTGATACACGATACAAATTGTAATATCCGGGGGTAATTTTTTTTTTTTCGTGTTACTGTTGAGTTGTACGTATTCATTTGGAATTGTACAAGTGTTGTTGTTTGGACCAATACAATGTATATTGTATTAAAATATTTCGGGATCGAAATATTTATTCTGGTCGTCGGTTTGGTTTCGTCGTTTGGTTATTGTTTGGCGAGTTTGGAATTTGGCTAAGTTTATAGCCATAGCGTACGCTATCTGTATAGCATTACGTACGCTAATTTGTTGCAATTACGTACGTTACGTCCTGAGGTTTTCGTACGTAATGCATGGTAGGTGGTGGGAACCTTCCTCGCCAACTTTCTGACGGGTATCTTGCAGATTATTTATATATATATATATATATATATATACCTTGTCAATTTTTGATTCCCCCTCACGTGAATCTCTCTCACTCCCTCATGCATTTTCTCCCTCACTTTATATATATATATATATATATAATATATACACACAATCATCCCTCACCCTCAATCATCAACATCATCATCCCTCACCATCTCTCATCTCTCTCGCCAGTCGACCCTCTCTCTCTCTTTTCTTTTTTTTTTCTTCTTTCTTCTTGCTGCCATCTCTCGCCCTCTCTCCCTTCTCTCCATCTCTTTCTTCTTCCGGCGAGATGGAGCTTGAGGACGGGCGGCCGGCTTCTCCATTTTTTCCGGCGAGATGGAGCTTGAGGACGGGCCGGCTTCTCCGTTTTTTTTTTCCGGCGAGATAGAGTTCGGCGACGGCAGGCAGCTCACGACCGGAGCTCGGCGGCGGCCTGGTCGGAATTTCCGAACCGGAAGGCTGCAAACCCGGTCGACGTGTTCCGACATTTTTTTTTTCTTTTTCCGGCGAGACGGAGCAGGCACCAGCTTCTCCATTTTTTTCGGCGACCGGAGGTAGGGCCGACGTCTCTGGCGGCGACTGGAGCTCGGCGGCGGCCGATCGGAATTTCCGAACCGGAAGGCATTATAAATCCGGTCGATCTGAAGTATTCCGGCATTTTTTTTCGGCGAGCTCGGGCGTCCGGCGTCTTCATGATTTCCGGCCATGGATGCGGTTCCGTTGATTCCGGCGACCGGAGATGGTGAAAACCGGCCATAGACGGAAACGGGCCGGAGTTGGACGAAGTCCGGCGGGTCATTTTTCCGGCGGCCGATTTACGGCATGGGAGTTTTTTTTCTCTCTTTCTTCTTCCCGGCTCCTGGTAAGTTTTTGTATGTGTTTGGTGTGTGTTTTGTGTATATATATACATATATATAATGTATATATAAATCTGTTATATATATATATATATATGTTTAGATGTGTTATATATATTATATATATATATGTAGCGAGTGTGTGTGTGTGTGTTGTGATGTGAACAGTGGCGTGTGTGTTGTATGTGTTGTGCAGTGATTGTGTGTGTTGTGTGTTTTATGTATATATATATATATATGAGCAGTGTGTGTGTTGTGTGTTTTATGTATATATATATATATATATATATATATATATATGAGCAGTGTGTGTGTTGTGTGTTTTATGTATTTATATATATATATATGAGTTGTATATATATATATGTAATATATATATATTATATATACGTATGTATACGGATAAATACGAGTATAGTATGTGTTCGCGTTGGAATCGGAATTATCTATTGTGTTGTTTTCGGTCGATATCGTGTTATCGAATGAATTGTATTTCATTCAAGGTTGTTCGAGTGCTTGTGATTGTCGGAGGACGCGTTGATCGATTCGTGGTAGGACGTTGATCGTGGAAGGAATTTCTCGCCTTCGGTTTGAGGTAAGTTTTATACTCAGACTGGTCAACGAGATTAATGTTATCATGTATGTGTATGAATGTGTGATCATTTCGAGACTTGGTCTCTTTATGATTTTGTTGATATCGGGGATTGTTTGATACGATACCCTTCGCAAATTATGCCAAATATTATTGTTGTTCGTAAATGGCGATTTAAGGCATTGCGACACTTGTTGGTAATATTGTTGTCGATAATGGTTCGCGTATCGTCATATCGATTTTTATTGTTGATTGATGTTTCTTTGAGATATTGTTGTTGATAGTCGGTTCGCATCGACGTATCGATTGTTGTTATTGATTGATGTTCCATCAAGATATTTTTTGTGAATCGTCGTTATTGATATCGGTGTTTTCTATTGATGTCGTTTTCGCCAATTGAAGGCATTGGCGTATTCGATTATCATCTTCGTTATTCGAACCGATTAAAGGTGCCGAGACATCCGTTGTACAATTGTTATCGGTTAACTGCTCAAGGTTATCGATATATTTAATTGGGATTATCAAAGATAATTCCCATCCGTCAGTATAATTATTATCGATTGTCCGCTCTAACGGTAATCGATATATTGAATCGGGATTATCAAATATAATTTCCACCCGTTGTCAAAAAGATAATTCCCATCCATCGTATAATTGTTATCGATCGCCATTCTACGGTAATCGAAGTATTGAATTGGGATTATCAACGATAATTCCCATCCGTTAATTATTATTGTCGTGTTGGCCATTCAAGGCAGACACTATTATTCTTGTGAACTCGGTAATTTTGTGATCTTTGAAGGTTGAGGATTTCCCGATCATTGTGTTGTGATCGTTGCTCGTGTTAATCGGTCCTTAGGGATTTTGATCCTGTGGATGGTTGTTTCGAATATTGTCGGTCGTGTCGATCTTTCATTATTCGTGTCATCGTTCACTTGGTGAGTCGTATGATTTATTTTGGATGTCTTATCCTTTGAGTTTCGTTGTCATGTTGTATCGTGACATATCCGGAATCATATCTGCGTGCCGATTGGTTATTGTGTAGGATTTTTAGCCAGGCACACGATGGTCATGCGTGGATGTTTCCGCATTGGACCGTGCACACGAGACGTTAGTTCGTGAGGCTAATTAGGTACATTGTCCCACATATATTTCTGGATTCCGTATACGGGGTGGACATGTGCACGGACACATTTCCGGATCGGGCGTACTGTGATGTCCATCATTGAGCCATGCAATTTTGTTCGTTCATAATCCATTTAAAGGCGTGGATGTGTTCGACGTGTTGTGATTGAGCGTTCATACGCCCGAGGGGTATGTTCGACAGTCGGTTTGTTTCTTTGAGATCTCAGATTGTGATGATTTACTTGCATTCGGCTTGTGCCACCGTGATATTTTGGCGGCTTAATTCTGCTTCGTGCCATCATGATATTTTTACTTTCTGGCCGCTCGGCTTTGTGCCATCGTGATATTTTGGCGGCTTCTACCGAGGGCTTTCGTGCCATTGTGATGTAACGGTATTTCCGCTTGAGCCTTCGGCATTGTGATCCTTATTTATTTCAATTGGATTGATTTACCTTCTGTAATGTATTGTTGTGTTCTATATTGATGATTCGCCGTTGGCACTTATGTTCTAACCTATCGAGGTGTATTGATCGTATGCCGAGGGCATAAAATTACAAGAATGCTCGATTCTTACTTTGGTTTGTGAGCATCTCGTACTACCATTGTTGCATCGTTTATTACGCCTTTGGATGCATATCATGTTGTGCATGTACTTGATATTCATTATACTTGGATGGTGACCGATGGGGCGAACATGTTTTCATGTTTTAGGTACTTGCGAGGAGAGAGTTGAGACACGGGGCATGACGAAGGCGACGAGGCATTCGAGCGATACTAGTCCGAGATATTTTGGTGTTCATGTTGGTCGAGACGGTTGGAGTACTCCATTTTTGTTGATCGTTGTCATTTTGTATTATCAGAGCAAGGCTCGTGTATGTTGTTGTATTTTATTTTGGCCATGTAGGCCCATCCTTGTCGTTGAAATTCCATATCGGAATAGTATGCCTGACGTCATAGTAGTAGGTCTGTGATTTCCTATTTTGGACAGTTGTTGTATTTAGTCGTGTTCTTTGGTGGATCACCCAGTGTGGGGTCCACAAGATCGTAATAACCCAATGGGATTTGGGGTGTTACGTAAGATGGTATCGAGCATTGGGTTGTAAGATACCCCGGCTTGTGTGTTATGTGGCTCTACCAAGGCGGTAGTAGCGAGTCACAAAGTTATGACAACTGGACAGTCGGGTTTTGTGAGTCGTGATAGTTGGACGACTGTATGAGTCATTCTTTCATCGAGTCGTCGTCAGTGAAGACTAGTATCGCAAGACCTCGAAGCTTCGTATGACCTGTGTAAGGACTCTATTCTCTTTTATGTGCATACATGCATTATGTCATTGATTAAACCTGTCTTGTTGACACTTGTATGTGACGATCGGGTGCGATTGATTTATGATTAATTGCTTTGGAGCATGTGGGCTCTGTATCGACTATGATTAGCGTGATCGATGTGATCGTTTATGTGTTGAGTATGTATACTCGTGTTTTGCGTTGACCTAGCATTCTGGCAGCTAAGTCGTAATTGTGTTGTGGTCATGATCGAACGTTATTCTTTCAGTCTGGAAAGAGGACGTGACAGAGGGGGTAGAGGCCGCAGAGTGGACCGACACCCGAAACCTCGTACCAATGATTTGGTGGCTGACGAATCATTTTCGGAGTTGTGCTCGAGAACCCACCGATCGTGATTGTGTTTGGATCGAGTTCAAGACTCTCATGTTAGAGAGGTATTATCCGGCTCCACTTCGGGAAGCCAAGTTGTCGGAGGTTTTGAACCCCGAATCCGTCGAGGACGAGGGTGTTATTGTTATTGCTGAGAAGTTTCAAGGACTTCTTCAGTTTACTTCATCTGTTATCCGTACTAAGGCGGATAAGATCAAGTATTTTAACAAGATGTTGAACCCGCGGTTGAGAATGCAGTTGTTCAATCACAATTGTAGTTCACTTGGCGAATTCATCGAGAAGGCTCTTGGAGCAGAGCTTTCGATCGAGGAGCTTACTCAGAAGGATCCTTCAGTTTCTTCTGGTGAGAGGACTAGGATGTCGATTCGTCCAGAGGGACATCGAGCTCCGACGTCCAAGAGGTCATTTCCTAGTCGGCTTCGTACTGGGAAAGCATTTTCTTCCCAGGCGACGAGTTCGACTGTTATTTGTTTTAATTGTGATTCAGCGGGGCATGTTAGTACTCTATGTACAGTGCCAGCTATTATTTATTTTTCTGTGTCGGGGGTAGGAACACCTTCAGAATACTGCATGAGTTCTAGTGCCAGTAGGTCTCGAGAGAGCTCACGGGCCTCGAGAGATTTTGTCACTTCAGTCCGTACTTCATCCAAGGGGTCATATCGGGCTTCGGGAGCCAGAGGTATGGACACCCGAGGGGGAGTAGCGAGTTCAGATTTGTGTTTTCCTCGAGTCGATGGGATCGAGGAACTCGATGATCTGGAGGAGGTTGATTTCGGGTACATTTGAGATGTAGCCTTGATTTATATTTTTCTTGTCTCTCGGATTGATGTTTGACTCGGTCTTTATTTTAATATTGCGGTTGTGAGCTATTTATTATTGATCTATCTTGTAATCATTGTATCTGAGAATCTTGACACTTGAGTCATTTGATGTGATTTTCTTTCCTTTTTGGTCCTGTACCCGAGATTTTTGTGATGATCTGGGTAATCGTTCATTATGATTCGAGACGTCAAGTCGTGAGGACTTGGACGTGCGTTCGATATAGTCCCGAGGACTATGTCTGTATTGTTATTATCTTTTGTGGTGCGACTTCCTGGCTGGTCTCTGGCGGAGGAGTCATGATTCGGCTAATCTCGCATTTGATTGAGTGTCTTTATCACTTGATTTTTCGCCTTGTTCAGGCAGAGGAGACGTGGGGACCCGTGGGGTCGGCCCAGTTGCTTAGGCGGAATTGCTCGTCTTGAGGAGTATTCCTGGAGATGTTGTTTTCTTATCCTGATGGATAGTCCGTGCCCCGACTTGTGCACCCTGAGTTTCGGGGACGAAACTCTTTTTAAGGGGGAGAGTATGTAATATCCGGGGGTAATTTTTTTTTTTTCGTGTTACTGTTGAGTTGTACGTATTCATTTGGAATTGTACAAGTGTTGTTGTTTGGACCAATACAATGTATATTGTATTAAAATATTTCGGGATCGAAATATTTATTCTGGTCGTCGGTTTGGTTTCGTCGTTTGGTTATTGTTTGGCGAGTTTGGAATTTGGCTAAGTTTATAGCCATAGCGTACGCTATCTGTATAGCATTACGTACGCTAATTTGTTGCAATTACGTACGTTACGTCCTGAGGTTTTCGTACGTAATGCATGGTGGGAGGAACCTTCCTGGCCAACTTTCTATTTACGAGGTATCTTTGGGGTATCATTTATATATATATATATATATATATATATACCTTGTCAATTTTTGATTCCCCCTCACGTGAATCTCTCTCACTCCCTCATGCATTTTCTCCCTCACTTTATATATATATATATATATAATATATATACACAATCATCCCTCACCCTCAATCATCAACATCATCATCCCTCACCATCTCTCATCTCTCTCGCCAGTCGACCCTCTCTCTCTCTTTTCTTTTTTTTTTCTTCTTTCTTCTTGCTGCCATCTCTCGCCCTCTCTCCCTTCTCTCCATCTCTTTCTTCTTCCGGCGAGATGGAGCTTGAGGACGGGCGGCCGGCTTCTCCATTTTTTCCGGCGAGATGGAGCTTGAGGACGGGCCGGCTTCTCCGTTTTTTTTTTCCGGCGAGATAGAGTTCGGCGACGGCAGGCAGCTCACGACCGGAGCTCGGCGGCGGCCTGGTCGGAATTTCCGAACCGGAAGGCTGCAAACCCGGTCGTCTCTACTGAATACCAAGATAGAATTCTTTCTCCTGTAAGTGAGCAGGTAAATGTTCTATGCAGTTAATGGCAAATGAGATTATAAGTCTTTGGCCAAAGCATTTAGAGCTAGTTGTATTTGATACACGAGAGCTCGATGATCTCAGTTTGCATTAACAGAAAGCATAGAGTCAAGTTACAGTAGGGTTTGACTTTACCGTGACCCTAATACTTGATCGGGACATATCATTAAAGGGTTTATATGTATACGGTATTCATGACATAATGGTTTTGGATTGATACGATCATTCGTTCTTAGTTGGGTTACGGTACGAAGCATTAGACTGGCTAAGTGTTACCCGTACTCCTTGGTTCCTCCCATTGCCGACTAAGACGGACCTACGGAGTCGCGCACAAGGATATTGGATGGATAAATATGTATTTATAATCTCTTCATTAATATTGGATATTAGATATCTAATTTGATTTATTTGATAAATCATGCGGTCTAGTGAATTGAAATTAATTACCGGGTAATTAATTTAATTCGTAAATAATTATTTCTTGGAAATATATTATTTTAATTTTGTATTTGATAAAATTAATTAGATTAGATTAATTAATTAAGTATAAATACATTTGGGATAAAACGAAGTATATTTAACGGACTAGACACGCGAATGTTCGGTACACGAACCGAGTGGCTCGGCTCGTTTTCTCAACTAAACTCAAGTGGGCTGCCCCCCTCTCATGCTTGGAAATTCACCATGTGTTGTGTGGGGTGTGTTAGTTATATTTTACAAAGTTGAGCACAAAATGCATGAGATTTGGAATCTAATCATTTTGATATCAATTTATATTATATATTGAGATGTCTTTCACACCTCATGGATTAGTTGAAAAACACACCCCCACAAAAAGAGTGTTTCAGCCTTGAGACAAGTGAGAAGGAGGAGAAAAATTTATTTTCATTTTTCTTGTTCATCTTAGAGAGAAGGAAAAGGAAGAAGAGAAGAGAAGAAAAATATTGTGTCGATTCCTAGCCGTCTTATTTGAGAACGAATTGACATACTATTTTTCCGATCAATATCCGACGCGTGTGAAGTAGAGACATTCGGCATTTTCGGTGTTGGATCATTCAAACAAGCTACAACGAATTGGATTCGTGTTCGTGTCGGTAATCGGAAAAAGGCTTTCTCGGGTTTTTCCTTCGAAGATTATATTATCAAAGGACTACGAGGGTAAGTATTCTTTGTTTTTCATCCTTGTTATTTATATTCGTTTATATGATGCTTGATCGGTCCGTTTTTGGGGTTTGGTTTTATCCGGCTGGACCAGTTTATTTTCCGCTGCGTAATTCGTTTTTATCACCGAATCCCAACAAATTGATCATTTGATACGCTGATTTTATAATCTAACTCAAATTATTGCCGACATTAAGGGGAGATATGAAATATAAATAAGAGAAAATTCACGTTGGGTTGGATATTTAAATTTACGCATTATGAACTCGAAGTTCAACACATTATTGATTGCCAAAGGAGTGATGAAATCACATATACCAGTTGTATATGTACCATAAAGAATTAAAGTAGACTGTGAACGAAATATATTTGTTGATACTCCTCGACGCCAGAAGCGTGAGAGACGTATTCTTTATTGGTATTAAAGATAAAATTGCGGAATACAAATAGATTAAACTATAACATCACTTCGAAAACCTCGTGAAGAGGATCGTCTCGAAGACGAGAATCTCAATACCTTAATTTGCACGTGCACTAAATAATTACAGTATTGGGATTATGTAATGACCAAATCAAATGTTATGGGAAATGTTGAATATTTGATTTTATTGAAGTTGTCGTGTACTTTGTGAATATGGGAGAATTGTTCATAAGAATGATAGTTGTCGACAACACTTTGTGTCTCGATAATTGCTAGTGGAGTGCCTGAAGCACTAAATAAAATATAAGCAAGTGAGACAGAACTTAATTCGAAAAATAAAATAAAGTGGTGAAAGGTAAGCGAGATTAACATATCAAGGGTTTAAGCGCATACCCAAAACATATTCTCCCGTTGGCACCATATTTCGTCATTTAATATACATATGACGCTTATTATGAATATAGATATTCAATTAGTGACGTCATCACCACATTTTTCTATGGGTCATTGGACGCGAATATCTATATGAAAGTCCCTGATGGACTTGAGATTCCTAAGATAGTAGGAACATTAAATTCGCAACATATATTATTTCAGTTAGAAATATCTCAATTTAGTCCGGTGGAACGACCGACTAAACGAATTCCTTCTGAAGAGGATATATGAATTATCTGATAGAAAAATTTTATCCATTTAGCTACCTAATGGTTGTCTTGCAACTTGACGTGGACAAGAACTCATGTAGACCTCAAGAAGATAACAAAAATATAGAGGACCAGAAGTTTCTTAATTGTGTATTATTGAAGCACTACTCTTATCGAGCTTGATATTGAAGTTAACTTGCTAGCAAGATTTAATGTTTCTCCAAGGAAAATTTGTAATGGTGTTAACCATAGTGGTCTATTACATGAAAGAAATCGAGATTCGATATTGGTGGCTATTTGAATGTTATTATATGATCTCCATAACATTTCATGTATGACTTGATATACATTTTCCTATTTTGTGTTGCACATCATGTTTGGATAAGAGGAAAATATATTTTTTTCCACATGAGCTCCAGAAGAGCGGCAGTGATAACCTAGCAGATTCATTCACTAACTATCTCTATGTATGAAAAATATATTCATGATATTGGAATACAAGATTGTTATCTTGAGATAAAGATACAAAATTATTATCTCTATGTTCATATTATCCCCAATTTTATGAACGAATATTATTAAAATTCACATACCTCTTACAAGATTGTTATCTCTATGTTCATTCATATACCTGGAAGACTATTGTCTTCAGATGGAATGTCAACATCGAAAGAACCCTGTAGATTGGATCATGAAGATCAATGATGGTACTCCCTTTTCATTTGACTAAGTTTATTCCTCTAGATTTTTCTATCGAGGTTTTCGTTCAGCATGAACATTAAAGCGTAATGTCTAAGGGTGAGTGTTGTAAATATATTATTTTATAGACATTACTTGCAGGATAAGACACTTAATGGGCTAAGATACCTAGTGGGCTTTTAGGGTTACATCTCTATTTATTAGTATAAATATATATCTTTTGATTGTATTCTTGACTCGGAAACACACAAATTATAGTGAATAGTCTCCTGACTTGGTATGCCTCCAGATATAGTCATTATTGCCGAATTGGATCAACAAATATGTTCTTTTTATTTTTATATTTTATAACAATAACAACATTATTAAATCTCTAAGTAGTACTACAATAATAGTATATAACTATATATAATATTATTGCGATTGATATAGACAGCCCCATCCTACCGTCCTCCTTATATTGACGGGAATGTGCTGTAATACCCCGATATATTCGGAATATGTTACAGCGTCGTAGACCCCTACATGGGACCTACCAGGCTACAATAGGGAAACTCCACTCGACTAACCATCTTGGTTAGCGAGGATGCACAATTAATTAATATGATATATAAAGATACGCCCGGAGCAACCGGCAAAATAAGCATCAACCAACAACGTGACAATTTAAAACGTTACAATACGGAGTTTGGAACGAAAAGCCTAAGTACTCGCGAGTACCATCTATAAGTTTAAAACTGTGGGAACAACCATATCGAAATGGACAAAGGAAATAAGTAGACCCAAATGCACATGTCAACGACTCGCCAACATCCTCAGATCGTCCCGGTGCCCGCTCGTCCGGATAATCATAACCTGAAATCCATAACAAGAATTTCCCCGAAACGGGTCCCCAAAGGGGTTAGCAATTACGCTAGTACAAGTAATCAAGGCAAACCAATCGCTTACACATTTCATAGTACATGCATCAATATCATTTTCAAAAGTCAAAACCAGACATGTCTTTTCCGGAAACAAACAGTCAAATAATTTGCCTTGGGAACAGAGTAATATCATAGATTCCCGCACGAGGCCTCTAAGGACCCTCCCGCACTGGCTAGCTAAACAAACTCGTGAAATCCAGGGCGGCAGCATAGATTTCCCTCCTTGACCCCGTCGGGCCAACACGAGGTGAGTTACATACAAGTAATATACATCACCATTTCATGTTAAGCTTAAAGGTTTCCAAAAATACTTGCCTTGAATTAATGACGACGCGAAGAACGGAAAGGAAAGTCACCGACGAACGCTAGGAACCAATGAAACCGAACCTAACGATTCGAAGAACACAATCACAACCGTTTCTAAATGAATACGGAATTGGAATACACCCGAAAACCCGCCTACGATTCATGTATATTCGTATATAAACAACAACGAGGGCGGACCACAACCAAACCCTCTCGATTCCGTAAAAATCACGAAATATACCATGAATCCGTAGAGAAACTAAGAATACCAACAAGATTAATCATATTCATCATGAATCCATCAACGAAACGGAACGGATCGGAAGAAAATCCCAAAACCCCCAAATTATCTAAAAATAGGGTTCTAAGAGATTACCTTGGATTTAGGATGAGAAACACAAGTGGATGATGTTAGTCTACACCAAGAACTCAAGCAAAAGAATCTCTGAAGTGATTGGAAGAAGAAAATTGCCTCAAATCGCCTCTGGAGTCGCTCGGCCGCGGAAGAAGGAGAGAAATGAGAAACTGTGATTATCTCGGTCAACTCCCTGGTTTATATAGCCAGGGAGCTTTAGCGCACGCTAAAACCTCAAGGTTAGCGTGCGCTAACGGGATAAGATTACAAATCTTACCGTTAGCGTCCCAAATCCGAGAACTGTTTTTGGGCCGTTAGCGTGCGCTACCATACATGAGTGGCGTGCGCTAATAACCTCTCGGTAGCGCGCGCTATCGACCAATAGCGTGCGCTACCGGACATCGGGCCGAGTCCATGGCGTCTCGCCTGTAACCCACTCGATACGTTAGCGTGCGCTACCATACAAGCGTAGCGTGCGCTAATCGATCCGTTAGCGTGCGCTACCATACAAGCGTAGCGTGCGCTAACCGGGCGCCGACCGGTTCGAGTAAACTGGCCCAAGATCTTGGACATTCACGCTAGCGCACGCTACCGGGCACCATCAGCGTGCGCTAGACCCTCGACATTAGCGTGCGCTAGCATATGTAGCGTACGCTAATACACTAGTCCAGAAGGCTGGAAAAACAGCACTGCCACTCCCAGGGCTACTCGCTAGCGCGCGCTATGAAGCAAACGTAGCGTGCGCTACTAAGGGACCCCTAGCGCACGCTATGCAGCAAAAATAGCGTGCGCTAGGTATGAAATATGAACGGTTCAACACACCGAAAAGTGAACGAAACATTTAACGGAACATCTCAACAGGCGTCATAACATAGAATGGACCCACGGCAACCCCGAAACGGCGGTTCCGCTCAACAATAATGGGGATAAAATCCATAGATAATAGAAAAGATACACTGAAAGATACACGAGGGTCACTACTATCGGGAAATACGCCGAAAAAGAAAAATACAAGGGGAAGAAAAATGCGGATATTACATTCTACCCCTCTAAAAACAAGTTTCGTCCCGAAACTTAAGAAACAAACAACTCAGGGTACCTAGCACGCATGCTCTCCTCGGTTTCCCAAGTTGCCTCCTTGACACCATGTCTCGACCACTGCACCTTGACCAAAGGGATGGTCTTATGCCTCAGTCGTTTCTCCCGACGCTCTAAAATCTTCAAAGGACGCTCCTCAAAAGTAATATCCTCGGCAACGTCAATCTCCCCATAGTCGATGATGTGACTAGGATCCGGGACATATTTCCTCAGCTGGGAAACATGAAAAACGTTATGAACATGACTCAGGGCCGGGGGTAACGCCAAACGGTATGCTAACCCACCGACTCGCTCGAGAATCTCGAAGGGTCCAATAAATCTCGGACTCAACTTCCCTTTCTTCCCAAAACGGAAAACTTCTCTCGTCGGTGACACCTTCAGCAAAACGTGGTCTCCCACCTCGAATTCTAAAGGTCGACGACGGACATCGGCATATGACTTCTGTCGACTCTGGGCAGTCAACATCCGTTCTCGAATTAATTCTATCTTCCGTCTCGTCTCTAAAACGACATCCGGTTCGGTCCCGACCAAATCGGACGCCTCATTCCAACAAATCGGCGATCGACATCGTCGCCCATAAAGTGCCTCATACGGTGCCATCCGAATCGACGCGTGCCAACTATTGTTGTACGTGAATTCGATCAATGGCAAGTGCTCCTCCCAGTCGCTACTCCAATCGAGGGCACAAGCACGCAACATGTCCTCGAATGTTTGGATAGTGCGTTCCGACTGTCCATCTGACTGTGGATGGAAAGAGGTACTCAAATGAAAACGGGTACCTAACGCCTTATGCACCGCCTGCCAAAAGTGCGATACAAAACGGCCATCACGATCCGAAACAATAGACTTCGGAGTACCGTGAAGTCTCACAATCTGCGCGATAAACACACGAGCCAATTTTTCCGGGCCCCAAGTGTCCTTGATGCCCAGGAAATGTGCCGACTTGGTCAGACGATCAACAACCACTCATACCATATTCATGCCCGACCTCGATCTCGGCAAACTCGAAATTGTAATACCCGAGATTTCTGTTATGTAATTGGAACTTGTGATATTGTAATGATTGTACTTTTGTCTGAGTACTATTCTCCGTATTTCATAATCCGATGTTGTCGAGCATATAATTTCGTGAATGTGATTTGAAGATTGAAATTCTGTGCATGTAGCGCACGCTATAGGCTAAGGGTAGCGTACGCTAACATGGTTTCATAGCGCACGCTACCGAGTGTAATTAGCGCACGCTACGCGTGGTCAGATTGATTGAGACGCGTGGTAGGTGAGATCTGGCCGGGGGACCCTTGTCGGATCTTGTCGAATGTATCTGGACGGCTTTCGGGAAAAGCCGAGTCAACGCCTTAGCGCACGCTACAGGTCGATGAGTAGCGCACGCTAAGTGCCGAGTACAGTTTAGACTGTGAGCCGTTAGCGCACGCTACAGACAGTGTATAGCGCGCGCTAATAGCCATTTATTATAAATAGGACATCATCCTATTCGTGATTTCAGTTCCTTCTCCTCCCACAACCCAAACTTTGACACTTAGAACATAACTAATTTCGTCCTAAACACTCCGTATCAACCTCCTAGTTCGAGATTGAAGATCATACATCATTGGAGATTGGTGTGCAAACCCTCGGTGTTGGATTGCTTCATTTCATCCGTGTTCTTCACTACTTTGAGGTAGGTGATTCTTCACCAATGATTAGTAATGTTCATAAGGAAGATTTGAATCATGTTTGGATAGCAAGTACTTCGTTTATAATTGGTCATCACATGTTAGAAGGATACTTTTGACGTATCGGTACTAGATGTCGAATGAACCTTTGAACCATCTTATTATAAGGACTCCTAAGCATGTTTAAATCGATTTATGATCAAGTAATCGGATATTACCCAGTTGATACGTTGTATACGTTGGAATCATGTGTTTTGGAACGTAAGACGATGGAACTTAGATTATTTCTTGAAGATCGTAGAGGAATTGTGATATCGAGATAACTATCCGTATATTTGTATCTCATGATCATAGAAACTTCCAAAACCTTATTAGCATGATATGCCCGAGGATAACTTGTAGTATCACCATAGGATTCATGAGTTCTTCACCATTCAACCCAATTTTCGGTTTGCGATTCGCCATGCAAAATTAGCGCACGCTAACATGTGTGAGGTAACGTGCGCTATCGAGGTTCGGTTTCGCACAAAACGACGTAGCGACGTTATGAGGCGCCGGCCGATCGCTGTGGCTAGCGACGCTAGTCTTATACGATAGCGTCGCTAATGATCAGCCTTAGCGCACGTTACGTAGAGTACGAGCGCGCTAAGCATTCCAGCACTTGTTTAGTTTGAGCTTTTGGCCGTAGTCAATTGTTAGGCCATTGTTCGACTCGAGATGATTTGTGTATCGTTCCTTTTGTTAAGGTTCGAGCTTGTTACGTTGATCGAAGGAGGCGGCCTTCGAGTGCGTCGAGAGCATTGAAGTATATCGTTCTTGCCATCTTCGAGGCAAGTATCGTGATATGTTAATATCGGTATTTTTGGAGTATGCGTATGATTATACATGTTGTTGAACATGATATTTACTTCGTTGATTTGTCATGATATTCGTTATATAGTGTTTATATGTTCATGTTGATGAACATAATGATTTGGCATATGTGTATGCATGAGTTGTGTTTCAGATACGTGTACGATCTATGCCGAGGGCGCCTGGATCGGATGTCCACCTCGTGTTGGTCCGACGGATCATCTTGGGATCTAGCCGAGGGCGCTGGATCATTGGACGGGTTATTTCCACCTCGTGTTGGTCCGACGGATCATCTTGGGATCTATCCGAGGGCGCTGGATCATTGGAATACCCATGCCGTAATGGAATCTTGTAGATTCGCATTGTCGGATTCCTAGCGGAAGTCCGTGTGATGTATCTTGTTATGTATTGTTGATGCATATTCAATTGTTTAATATGATACTTGTACTAGCATCGTTTTGCTAACCCCTTCGGGGTGGACATTTGTTTTGATGTTCGTAGCGAGGAGCAGGGAAACAATGCAAGACCGACGTGACGAAGGGGTTGATGATGTTTATTGTTATTGGAGATTTGTTGTCTTGGTTTGGTTTCTGTACTCGAGTACGCGTGTCCTTTTGATATTAATTCGATATGGTTGTATTAATTACCCGTTGAACCAGTTGTACGTTTTCATAAACTTGTATTTTCGCAGTATTGATGTTTTATATTTACTTTTCTTTTAATTAGCCTTGTAAATCCTTACTTAAATGGATTTACGTAGAATTATTAGAATATCTCGGGGTGTTACAGAATATGGTATCGGAGCTAAGATTCATGGATATCTTGGCAGTCGGGTTTTAATTGGGTCTGTTTACGTTATTTGATTTACGGGTTGTTTGTAACATCACTGTTCAGCCAGAGTCGTCATGTGGACCGTGGTTGTAAGTCTCTTAATCTCTTATACTACCGTTTTGTTTAATTACTGCCTTGTGAGTATTGACGGATGTTATTTCGAAAAATTTTGTTCTGGATATTGAGAAATTGCGTTTACAGTATGTTGAGAGGAGGACGTGGACGCGGACGCGGTCGTGGACGCGGACGTGGTAACTTGAGACACGAGGATTCCGCAACTACTCCTGAAATATCGGCTAGTCGAACCGATTCCCATTCTGGAGGGCAGCAAGGATCAGCGAATGATGACGCAAATCCGAACATGCCGAGTGCTTCAACAGGTGGTGGCGCAGATAAACCAGTTCGCTCAAGTCGTTGATCGCATGCAGACGGCGATGGGACAGCAGCACCATGAGGATAACCGGGGAGACAGATGGCTTGCTGAGGTGGTTAAATTGCACCCGCCAAAATTTGACGGATCTGCTGAGGCACTTACTTGGGATCACCGGCTCAAGGAGTTGGAGAAGATATTCGCGGTCTTAACCGTCCCCGAGGACCTGGTTCCCATTGCCCAAGATTTCTCGACCGGGAGGCCTTTGACTGGGTGGGAGGCTATTCGACCCGAGAACCATAATGCGGATTGGACGAATTCAAACAAATGATGGAAGCACGATCGTCCTCATCCAGCTAGAGAGGCGAAGATCCGAGAGTTTTTCTCACCACGAGTTCGAGGCATCTGTGATGATGTAATTAAAACTTTTAATCATCGGTGACTTGTGTGCGACACTTGGTCGAACGGAGGCGAAAAGATTTTTCATTTTGATATGCGGATGAAGCCGGAGATTCAAGCAGTACATGTCCGATTCGAGTGTACTACGTTGCGGCAGATCAAGACAAGGCGGCCTACGACATGAAAGAGGCGGCGGTGGAGAAATCGGTAGAGGCAAAGAAGCGAAGGTGGCCGCACTTTGCGTAAAAACAAGAGTGGTGGGGCCCGCAAGGGCCGTCTTCCTTTTATTCGGCTAGAAACCTCCACATCCTTCTAAAGGCGGAAAGAAGTTAGGACAACATCAAGTGCTTCGGACGCATCAAGGAAATGCTACAATTGTGGTCGAGCAGGGCATATTCGACGTGATTGCCCCGCATCTTCTGTGACTTGTTACGATTGTGGGCAAGAAGGGCACCGTGCGGCCTTCTGTGGAGCCGCTACTAGATCTGTTGGCACCCACACTCCAGCACCGGTTCCTAAGAAGATAAGTGTGAACCAGACAAAGCAGAGTGGGTTTCAGCAGCAAAACGCTGGGAAGAGAGAGACATCCAGTGCTGGGTCCGTTCCCCCGCGCCTGTACGAAATGAGGAGATCTGACGACCAGAACACTGCTGTTGCATCGTGCACGATTCTGCATCCTTTTGCAACCAGTTAGTGTCTTGTTCGATTCAGGAGCTACGCATTCTTTTATATCTTTGAACTGTGTTAAACGTTTGAACATCTCGTGCTTGTATGATTGTGAACCTTATGTTGTGGGATTACCGAGCGGAGAGAAAATTGTGGGAACACTAGAAGCTAGGGATTTCCCAGTATCTATAGAAGGAAGAGATTGGCCGTCGAATCTCATCGTTGTTGACATCTGCGGTGACGATTTAATTCTCGGAGATGATTGGCTCAACCGCATGGAGTCATCTTGAATTACCGAGAGAGAGTCATTTCCATCATTGCGATGACGGATCTGAACATTTATTCCGAGGATGGAGACCGAAGCTCGGGAAACTGATCAAGGCAATGAAAGCCGTGAAATTACTGAAGCAGGGATGTCACGGACTTTGGTGCTATGCCATGAGGAAAGAGGAAGGAGGAGAGCTCTCGTCTATTTCAGTTGTGAATGAGTTCCCAGATGTATTTCCTGACGAACTACCAGGGTTACCTCCGCAAAGAGAAGTGGAATTCAATATCGAACTAGAGCTTGGAGCAGCTCATATTTCCAGGGCACCATACCGCATGGCGCCAACCGAGATGTATGAACTCAAGAAGCAACTGGAGGAATTGTTACAGAAGGGCTATATTCAACCGAGCGTTTCTCCTTGGGGAGCGCCCGTTCTCTTTGTCCGGAAGAAAGACGGATCCCTCCGACTGTGTATTGATTACAGGGAACTCAATAAGATGACGATCAAGAATAAGTATCCTATACCTCGGATCGACAACTTGTTCGATCAACTGCAAGGGGCAAGGGTATTCTCGAAGATTGACTTGCGATCAGGATACCACCAGTTGAGAATTAAGGAATCAGATGTACCGAAATATGCTTTCAGATCCCGGTACGGGCATTATGAATTTGTAGTGATGCCATTTGGACTCACCAATGCTCCTGCGGTATTCATGCAGTTGATGAATCGGGTATTCTTGGAGTACTTGGATAAATTTGTGGTCGTTTTCATTGACGACATTTTGATATATTCGAGGGACGCAGAGGAGCATGCTGATCATTTACGTGTGGTTTTGAGCATCTTGAGAAAGGAACAGTTATATGCAAAATTTTCTAAATGCGAATTCTGGCTTAAGGAAGTAACCTTCCTTGGGCATGTGATATCAACCGACGGAGTTCAGGTGGAACCGAAGAAAGTCGAAGCAATCTTGGAATGGGAAGCTCCTAAGAACGCGAAAGAAGTCTGAAGCTTCTTAGGACTTGCTGGATATTATCGCCGCTTTGTAGAGGGATTTTCCAAAATTGCTCGTCCGCTCACTCAGCTATTACAGAAAACTCGAAAGTTCACGTGGGATGGGCAGTGTCAGGCTGGTTTTGATGAACTTAAGAAGAGACTGACGACAGCACCTATCTTAGCACTGCCAGAGGGAACTGATGGATTCATAGTATACAGCGACGCTTCAAATCAGGGTTTGGGTTGTGTGTTGTTGCAGAAGGATAAGGTGATTGCCTATGCTTCTCGGCAGTTGAAACCGTACGAAGTAAATTACCCGACTCATGATCTGGAGTTAGCAGCTGTGGTCTTTGCTTTGAAAATTTGGCGACATTATTTGTACGGCACTCATTGTCAGATCTTTACGGATCATAAGAGCCTCAAATACATTTTCAGTCAGAAGGAATTAAACATGAGGCAGAGAAGGTGGCTGGAATTGATCAAGGATTACGACTTGGAGATCCTCTATCATCCGGGGAAAGCAAATGTAGTAGCCGATGCATTGAGCCGTAAACCTGTTTCTCTTCGAGTGTTGGAAGCTCTTACGCCCCAGACCAGCATTCAACGAGAACTGATCCGCGAAGGGATTGAAGTATGGGCACCAGGAATCCAAGGGCGACTTTATGTGATGGAACTGACTTCATCACTAGTCGAGAAGATCAAGTCCAAGCAGTTGGACGATTCTCTGATCCTTCGATTATGTGATGAAGTAAAGAAAGGAAAAGCCCCAGGATTCGTGATACAAGATGATGGAGTTCTGAGATTTCAAAGTCGACTTTGCATTCCCGATGATGATGATTTGAGACGGACTATTCTGAAAGAAGCTCATAGCGCGCCCTATTCTATTCACCCGGGCGTGAAGATGTATAAGGATCTAAAGCAAAATTTACGGTGGGGAATATGAAGAAGGACGAAGGGCGTAGCACGTTTGAAGTGTTTGACTTGTCGGCAGGTCAAGATTGAGCATCGGCGACTGCCGGATGTTAAAGCCGCTTAGATCCCCGAATGGAAGTGGGAGGACATTTCGATGGATTTCATCACTAGTATGCCAAGGACTAGAGCAGAATGAACATGATTTGGGTCGTAGTTGATAGAATAACCAAGTCTGCTAATTTCATAGGAATAAAAGATAAATGTGGACCCGAGAGATTGGCGCGAGTATTTATTGCGGAGATAGTCGGATTGCATGGACGCCGAAGACCATTATTTCGGATCGAGATTTTCGTTTCGTGTCGCACTGGAAGGCGATCCACAAGGCTTTGGGATCGAGCTCAACTTTAGCACAGCTTATCATCCCCAAACAGACGGTCAGTCCGAAAGGACTATTCAAACTGTAGAAGACATGCTTAGAGCTTGTGCGTTGGATTGGTCAACTGATTGGGAAGTTCACTTGCCCTTGATTGAATTCACTTACAATAACAGTTGGCATGCTTCTATCAAGATGGCACCATTTGAAGCTTTGTACGGGAGGAGATGCCGATCGCCTCTGTGTTGGGATGATTCTTCGGATCTCGATCGGACCAACCGGAATTGATTATTCAGACTCAAGAGAAGATAGCTTTGATTCGAGAGGGACTATTGACTGCCCAGAGTCGGCAGAAGTCTTATGCCGATGTACGTCGTCGTCCTCTAGAGTTCGACGTTGGGGATCATGTGTTATTGAAGGTGTCTCCTACACGAGGGATTTTCCGTTTTGGGAGAAGAGGAAAGCTTAGTCCGAGATATATCGGACCATTTGAGATCCTAGAAAGAGTTGGGGATTTAGCGTACAGGTTGGCCTTACCGCCATCGCTGAGTCATGTTCACAATGTGTTTCACGTATCCCAACTGCGAAAGTATGTACCGGACCCCAGTCACGTCATTGATTTCGACGAGATCGAGATAGCTAATTATGGCACCTTCGAAGAGAGACCTATCAAGATACTTGAGAGTCGGATCAAACAATTGAGGAATAAACCAATACATTTGGTTAAAGTACAATGGTCACGACATGGAGTCGAAGAGGCCACTTGGGAAACGGCGGACGGTATGAAGGCTAAATATCCGGAGTTGTTTTCATCCTAAGTTTCGGGACGAAACTTCTTTTTAGGGAGGAAGGATGTAATACCCGAGATTTCTGTTATGTAATTGGAACTTGTGATATTGTAATGATTGTACTTTTGTCTGAGTACTATTCTCCGTATTTCATAATCCGATGTTGTCGAGCATATAATTTCGTGAATGTGATTTGAAGATTGAAATTCTGTGCATGTAGCGCACGCTACAGGCTAAGGGTAGCGTACGCTAACATGGTTTCATAGCGCACGCTACCGAGTGTAATTAGCGCACGCTACGCGTGGTCAGATTGATTGAGACGCGCGGTAGGTGAGATCTGGCCGGGGGACCCTTGTCGGATCTTGTCGAATGTATCTGAACGGCTTTCGGGAAAAGCCGAGTCAACGCCTTAGCGCACGCTACAGGTCGATGAGTAGCGCACGCTAAGTGCCGAGTCTGATTTAGATCATGGAGCCGTTAGCGCACGCTACGGACAGTGTATAGCGCGCGCTAATAGCCATTTATTATAAATAGGACAGCATCCTATTCGTGATTTCAGTTCCTTCTCCTCCCACAACCCGAACTTTGACACTTAGAACATAACTACTTTCGTCCTAAACACTCCGTATCAACCTCCTAGTTCGAGATTGAAGATCATACATCATTGGAGATTGGTGTGCAAACCCTCGGTGTTGGATTGCTTCATTTCATCCGTGTTCTTCACTACTTTGAGGTAGGTGATTCTTCACCAATGATTAGTAATGTTCATAAGGAAGATTTGAATCATGTTTGGATAGCAAGTACTTCGTTTATAATTGGTCATCACATGTTAGAAGGATACTTTTGACGTATCGGTACTAGATGTCGAATGAACCTTTGAACCATCTTATTATAAGGACTCCTACGCATGTTTAAATCGATTTATGATCAAGTAATCGGATATTACCCAGTTGATACGTTGTATACGTTGGAATCATGTGTTTTGGAACGTAAGACGATGGAACTTAGATTATTTCTTGAAGATCGTAGAGGAATTGTGATATCGAGATAACTATCCGTATATTTGTATCTCATGATCATAGAAACTTCCAAAAACCTTATTAGCATGATATGCCCGAGGATAACTTGTAGTATCACCATAGGATTCATGAGTTCTTCACCATTCAACCCAATTTTCGGTTTGCAGTATTCTGCCATGCAAAATTAGCGCACGCTAACATGTGTGAGGTAACGTGCGCTATCGAGGTTCGGTTTTCGCACAAAACGTACGTAGCGTACGTTATGAGGCAGCCGATCGGCGCGATTCGTGGCTAGCGCCGCTAGTCTTATACGATAGCGTCGCTAATAGTCGGCTTAGCGCCGCGTTACGTAGAGTACGTGGCGCGCGCTAAGCATTCCAGGCAGCTTGTTTAGTTTGAGCTTTTCGGCCGTAGGCCGAATTGTTAGGCCATTGTTCGACTCGAGATGATTTGTGTATCGTTCCTTTTGTTAAGGTTCGAGCTTGTTACGTTGATCGAAGGAGGCGGCCTTCGAGTGCGTCGAGAGCATTGAAGTATATCGTTCTTGCCATCTTCGAGGCAAGTATCGTGATATGTTAATATCGGTATTTTTGGAGTATGCGTATGATTATACATGTTGTTGAACATGATATTTACTTCGTTGATTTGTCATGATATTCGTTATATAGTGTTTATATGTTCATGTTGATGAACATAATGATTTGGCATATGTGTATGCATGAGTTGTGTTTGTATACGTGTACGATCTATGCTGAGGGCGCTGGATCGGATGTCCACCTCGTGTTGGTCCGACGGGATCATCTTGGGATCTAGCCGAGGGCGCCGGATCATTGGACGGGTTATTTCCACCTCGTGTTGGTCCGACGGGATCATCTTGGGATCTATCTTTGAGGCGCTGGATCATTGGAATACCCATGCTGTGTAATGGAATCTTGTAGATTCGCATTGTCGGATTCCGGTAGCGGAAGTCCGTGTGATGTATCTTGTTATGTATTGTTGATGCATATTCGAATTGTTTAATATGATACTTGTACTAGCATCGTTTTGCTAACCCCTTCGGGGGTGGACATTTGTTTTGATGTTCGGGTAGCGAGGAGCGGGGAAAGCAACACGATCTGACGTGACGACGAAGGGGTTCAGTGATGTTTATTGTTATTGGAGATTTGTTGTCTTGGTTTGGTTTCTGTACTCGAGTACGCGTGTCCTTTTGATATTAATTCGATATGGTTGTATTAATTACCCGTTGAACCAGTTGTACGTTTTCATAAACTTGTATTTTCGCAGTATTGATGTTTTATATTTACTTTTCTTTTAATTAGCCTTGTAAATCCTTACTTAAAGGGATTTACGGCGCTGTAATTATTCCGAATATCTCGGGGTGTTACAGAATATGGTATCGGAGCTAAGATTCATGGATATCTTGGCAGTCGGGTTTTAATTGGGTCTGTTTACGTTATTTGATTTACGGGTTGTTTGTAACATCACTGTTCAGCCAGAGTCGTCATGTGGACCGTGGTTGTAAGTCTCTTAATCTCTTATACTACCGTTTTGTTTAATTACTGCCTTGTGAGTATTGACGGATGTTATTTCGAAAAATTTTGTTCTGGATATTGAGAAATTGCGTTTACAGTATGTTGAAAGGAGGACGTGGACGCGGACGCGGTCGTGGACGCGGACGTGGTAACTTGAGACACGAGGATTCCGCAACTACTCCTGAAATATCGGCTAGTCGAACCGATTCCCATTCTGGAGGGCAGCAAGGATCAGCGAATGATGACGCAAATCCGAACATGCCGGGAGTGCTTCAACAGGTGGTGGCGCAGATAAACCAGTTCGCTCAAGTCGTTGATCGCATGCAGACGGCGATGGGACAGCAGCACCATGAGGATAACCGGGGAGACAGATGGCTTGCTGAGGTGGTTAAATTGCACCCGCCAAAATTTGACGGATCTGCTGAGGCACTTACTTGGGATCACTGGCTCGGTCCTCAAAATGTCTAACACATTTCGAGAACTTCGCATAGAGTTGCTCGGTCCTCAAAATGTCTAACACTATCCGCAGATGATGGGCATGCTCTTCCTCATTCCTCGAATAGATAAGAATATCGTCAATGAAGACGAGGACACACTTATCCAAATACTCGATAAAGACTTTGTTCATCAATTGCATGAACACCGCCGGCGCATTAGTTAATCCGAAAGGCATAACTACAAACTCGTAATGTCCGTATCTCGTCCGAAAAATTTGTTTTCGACGTCGGACTCTCTCACCCGGGCGATAGTACCCGATTTCAAATCAATCTTGAGAATACCGCAGCCTCCACCAATGATCAAACAAGTCATCGATTCTCGGCAAAGGATACTTGTTCTTGATGGTCACCTTGTTTAGTTCGCGATAGTCGATACACAAACGTAGTGAACCATCCTTCTTCCGCACAAACAGGACCGGTGCGCCCCAAGGCGAGGCACTCGGTCGAACATACCCCGACTCAAGAAGCTCACTCAACTGCTTCTTCAACTCCGCCATCTCTGAAGGTGCCATGCGATACGGCGCCTTCGAAATCGGAGCCGCGCCCGGCTCTAACTCTATAGCAAACTCAACCTCACGATCCGGTGGCAATCCCGGTAACTCGTCGGGAAATACATCAGGAAACTCATTAACGACTGGAATCGACGAAAGCTCGACTCCACCATTCTCCGCCTTCAAGGCGTAGCACCAATAACCAGTACACCCCTTTCGTAGGAGACTCATCGCCTTCAAGGCATTAATGACGAATTTCTGATTTCCCCTCCTTCGCCCCGCGAAGGAGTGCTCGGTGCCATCCTCGGATAACATGGTGATGATCCTCGTGCGGTAGTTCATGATTGCACCATGCCGCTCGAGCCAATCATCCCCGAGAATCAAATCCTCACCCTCAATATTAACGACAATAAGATTAGAGAGCCAAGCTCTCTCACAAATAAACACAGAGCAGTCTCGGACATCTCGATCACCGACGATTCTATCACCGCTAGGAAGCTTAACGATGAAAGGCTCGCAAGGTGACAAGCGATGAGACTCAAACGGCGTACACACTCTAGAGAAATGAATGAATGCGTAGCACCCGAATCGAAAAGCACGCTGACAGGATGGGAATGAATGTGAACGGTACCTGTCGCCACAGTAGCTGCTGGATCATCGGCCCTCCTCATCTCATAGATACGCGGCTGAGCAGAGCCGACACTGGAAGCACCACCCCTAGCAGGCTGACCCCGACCCCTACCTCGGCCGGCACTCGGTGGAGGCGGCGGAGCAAACGAGCCCTGGTTCACACTCGGCTCCATAGGTGCTGGGTGAGAAGAACGGGCACCGCGGAGCTGTTTGATCTGCTCACAAAAAGGGGCCTTGTGGCCTAGCTGTCCACAAGTATGACAGGTAAACTTCGGACGAGAACACTGTCGGCTCCTATGGCCATGCGCACCACAGTTAAAACATGTGGGCTCACGAGCGGAGGTTCCGGCGGCACTCCGAAAGCTCCCAGAGAAACGAGCCGAACCGCCCGTTGAAATATTTGCAGCTTGAGATTTCTGCTGGCCTCCACTCTTGGGACCAGAAAAATTTCCGACCGACTTCTGCTTCTTGCTCTCACGAGCCAAATCGCTAGCCGTCACCGACATATCATAAGCAAGAGCTCGACTCGGATAATCCTTCAAGGTAGTACATACGAGCCCAGACATATAGTCCCGAATGGACAGTTTCATCCTCCTGGAGAAATGAAAAATTTTGTCGCTCTCAGCGACAACTTGGGTCTTCACATAACCCAACTCTTTGTTGAAATCAGCAATAGCTTGGGATACGGGAATATCCCGAGGTTGAGCATCGTAGAAAGCATGCACTCGAGCCTGTCTGGCCGGCCACGGATAATACTCAGTCTCCATCAACTCCTGAAACTCGGCCCACGAAGCAACATGATCTTTGGGACCGACGGCCTCCCACCAATCTGTAGCATCTCCCGTGAGAAAGTATTGAGCAATAGGGACCTTACGGTCCTCGGGGCAGTTGGTAGCAGTGAAGACTTTGGATATCTCCTTGATCCACCCTTCCCAGCCGATCGGGTCCGAAGCTCCCGAAAACTGAGGAGGATGCATCTTGATGACATCCTGAAGCCAGCGATCCGCTCCGCCCCGATTAGCATGGGCCTGATCGGGGTTCTGAACCACCTGTGCTATAGCCGCCATCTGGTTAACCATTTCTTTGCATGATGCCGCAATACCAAGATCGGCGCGCTCCCGAGAAGAAGCATGACGGTCGTCGATGCTGCCGGCTCTGAAGAGTGCGACGTGGCCGCCCCACCGCCCCACGTCCTCGGCGCGTCCACGGCCACGACCACAACCACGACCACGGTTTCCTCCGGCATCCATACCGGTGTTAAAAGATAACAGAGCATGTCGAGGATGAGTAAGGAAGAAAACAAAAACAACTACGATGATAAGCAAAAGAGGGAGAATAACCACGGTTCAAGAAACGGAATACGGTATGTGAAAGCAAACAATCGGGTAAGGAAACTTACGAGCCTTTGGAAATCTTGAGATCTGCGGCGGTGTGACAATGTGCAAAACAAAACACGACTAGACTTAAATAACCGACAAGCCTAGGTATCCATAAACCTAGATGCTCTGATACCATTTTCTGTAACACCCCGATATATTCGGAATATGTTACAGCGCCGTAGACCCCTACATGGGACCTACCAGGCTACAATAGGGAAACTCCACTCGACTAACCATCTTGGTTAGCGAGGATGCACAATTAATTAATATGATATATAAAGATACGCCCGGAGCAACCGGCAAAATAAGCATCAACCAACAACGTGACAATTTAAAACGTTACAATACGGAGTTTGGAACGAAAAGCCTAAGTACTCGCGAGTACCATCTATAAGTTTAAAACTGTGGGAACAACCATATCGAAATGGACAAAGGAAATAAGTAGACCCAAATGCACATGTCAACGACCCTGGCCAACATCCTCGTACTGTCCTGGTGCCCGCTCGTCCGGATAATCATAACCTGAAATCCATAACAAGAATTTCCCCGAAACGGGTCCCCAAAGGGGTTAGCAATTACGCTAGTACAAGTAATCAAGGCAAACCAATCGCTTACACATTTCATAGTACATGCATCAATATCATTTTCAAAAGTCAAAACCAGACATGTCTTTTCCGGAAACAAACAGTCAAATAATTTGCCTTGGGAACAGAGTAATATCATAGATTCCCGCACGAGGCCTCTAAGGACCCTCCCGCGCTGGCTACATTACAAAACAAAACACGCACATGCATCGCCTTGGGAACAGAGTACTATCATAGATTCCCGCACGAGGCCTCTAAGGACCCTCCCGCACTGGCTAGCTAAACAAACTCGTGAAATCCAGGGCGGCAGCATAGATTTCCCTCCTTGACCCCGTCGGGCCAACACGAGGTGAGTTACACACAAGTAATATACATCACCATTTCATGTTAAGCTTAAAGGTTTCCAAAAATACTTGCCTTGAATTAATGACGACGCGAAGAACGGAAAGGAAAGTCACCGACGAACGCTAGGAACCAATGAAACCGAACCTAACGATTCGAAGAACACAATCACAACCGTTTCTAAATGAATACGGAATTGGAATACACCCGAAAACCCGCCTACGATTCATGTATATTCGTATATAAACAACAACGAGGGCGGACCACAACCAAACCCTCTCGATTCCGTAAAAATCACGAAATATACCATGAATCGTAGAAACTAAGAATACCAACAAGATTAATCATATTCATCATGAATCCATCAACGAAACGGAACGGATCGGAAGAAAATCCCAAAACCCCCAAATTATCTAAAAATAGGGTTCTAAGAGATTACCTTGGATTTAGGATGAGAAACACAAGTGGATGATGTTAGTCTACACCAAGAACTCAAGCAAAAGAATCTCTGAAGTGATTGGAAGAAGAAAATTGCCTCAAATCGCCTCTGGAGTCGCTCGGCCGCGGAAGAAGGAGAGAAATGAGAAACTGTGATTATCTCGGTCAACTCCCTGGTTTATATAGCCAGGGAGCTTTAGCGCACGCTAAAACCTCAAGGTTAGCGTGCGCTAACGGGATAAGATTACAAATCTTACCGTTAGCGTCCCAGTCCAGTAACCAGGTTTTTGGCCGTTAGCGTGCGCTACCATACATGAGTGGCGTGCGCTAATAACCTCTCGGTAGCGCGCGCTATCGACCAATAGCGTGCGCTACCCGGACATCAGTCGAGTCCAGTGGCGTCTGCCCAGAACCCACCTGATACGTTAGCGTGCGCTACCATACAAGCGTAGCGTGCGCTAACTGATCTGTTAGCGTGCGCTACCATACAAGCGTAGCGTGCGCTAACTGGCGCTGGCCGGTGCGGTAGTAAATCGTCCAAGATCTTGGACACTCACGCTAGCGCACGCTACCGGGCACCATCAGCGTGCGCTAGACCCTCGACATTAGCGTGCGCTAGCATATGTAGCGTACGCTAATACACTAGTCCAGAAGGCTGGAAAAACAGCACTGCCACTCCCAGGGCTACTCGCTAGCGCGCGCTACGAAGCAAACGTAGCGTGCGCTATTAAGGGACCCCTAGCGCGCGCTATGCAGCAAAAATAGCGTGCGCTAGGTATGAAATATGAACGCTTCAACACACCGGAAAGTGAACGAAACATCCAACGGAACATCTCAACGGGTGTCATAACATAGAATGGACCCACGGCAACCCCGAAACGGCGGTTCCGCTCAACAATAACAGGGATAAAATCCATAGATAATAGAAAAGATACACTGAAAGATACACGAGGGTCACTACTATCGGGAAATACGCCGAAAAAGAAAAATACAAGGGGAAGAAAAATGCGGATATTACATGTGCAGTATGCGAAATAAATTTTTTGTTACTACGTGATCCAACTAACTCATTATTTATTATACTCCTTCAGTTTATAATAAATTTGTCTGTTCTGATTTTGATCGTTCTTCCCAAATATACTTTTGACCATTAATAATTTCAATTATATATGAATAAAAATTATAAAAAACTAATATTTAGAAAATATACATTAAGACAAATCAAACAAGTATTTACATGATTATAATTTTTTATATATTGATTGCAATTGTGGTCAAAGTTCATAAATTTTGACCAATAAAAATCAAACATGTAATTTAATTGTGGACGGAGAGAGTAGTTGAGAATAGATTTTGAAACACACATAATCACATAAATAAACGCATGAAATTTAAAAAATCGAAATAAGTATTTTCTATTGGTGGCGTAACATCATATTGTGAAAGATAACCGCGTCGAGTAGGACGGAAAGAGTACGACTTAACAACGTGAATGGATTATTTCTCATACCCCAATTTTTTGAATTTAATATTATTATTATTATTATTATTATTTTCACAAAAAACAAAAAGTAAGTTCATTTGGTAACAAATGCAAAGCACGTGCTTAGTGTTGACATAATAAATACTCCATTTGTCACAGTCAAAAGTTGACAGATGATGTATATTTGGCGTATTTTAGGTAATGATTGATATAAGTAATTATGATAAATGTATGGTGGAGATTAAAAAGTAAAAAGTAGTTATGATGAATGTGTAGTGGAGATTAAAAAATATAATACTATTATTTGATTTGGTTGTAAAAAGTGACTTATGTAAACTTACTAAATGGGCTACTTTCTAATAGAAATATAAACCCTCGAACACATATACACTACTGTATATGGTTGTTTGTTATTGAACAGATACATCAAACAAATGAATTTACTCTATACGGCTTCAAGATTGTCTGAACGGTCTCGGGTAGGCGATGTTTTATTTTCGGTTATGTATGACTTTGATCGAAACAAAGGATGAATTTAAACAATATTATTTTTGTTCGTCCTTTAATATTTCGAATAACAAAAAGAACTATGATCTACATAGATCGATGATGATTTTTGTTTCTTTCGTGTTTTGTACCACACGAAAAAAAAAGATCTGAGATCATTACTTTTTTTAGTTCGATTAAGTAGTGGTTGTAGCATTGTGTGGAGATGGGTTACGATAGTTTTGAATTTGTTGTCGAATATTTTTGATGTTGTGATAGTGTGATTAAAGGATTAGGAAAATATAAGATCTATGAGGATTAACTGAGATCATTATCATTTTTTCCCGTTTTTCATTTTTTTTTTGTGGTTAATTATGGATTAGGATAGAAGCAGAGGATGGTGGTGAAGATCGTAAAAAAAATGAGATGGTGATAGTTTTATTTATAATCTTCAAAATCCAACTAAAAAGTCTTAAAGATTTATTGATACAATGAAGATGCTTTGTATTCTTTTTTCAGTACACAAATTCATGAGTTGTGTAACTCCTGGATTGTTTGTATTCTTTGCACATGATTGTAGACATTCAATTGAGAACTCATGTGGAGCTTTGTCATGTTTGTACCGTACTTATTGTTGTGCACATTCATTCTTCCACATTTAGTCACTCAATCTTCAAGTAGTATAGAAGATTCTAAAACTTGATATTTCCTTTAAGTAATTTAAGTGAGCAATTCCACCACTCCAAACATCAAGCATCTTCGAATAAAAAATCATAAATAATTAGACAACCATGGTTTTCACGAGTATCACAAAACAACCGTTTGGTTTTAATCTCGAAGGGAATTATCATCATTCGTGTAACTGTGTCCTAACATGAGAACTCTCGGACATGTCGCGCAAATGAACAACAAATTTACTTGACACGACAAATCGTGCCAGCCCAACCTGAGGTTGGACGAAGATAACAAATATTATGAAGCTACAATACATATATGGAAAACCATAAATACATAGTCGCATTCAAATCGCAGTTAATACATGCACCAAATAATAATCATCAACCCTCGGGATACACAAACCGGGGAACTATCATCACAACCCCCGAGATACACTGCTGGGGAATACCATACCTGGATACACGTCGCTAGTAATCACAAAGCACCACACGGGAAACACATTATCGGTTTTGTGGTCAATCGCAATTACAATTATCAAAATAGAAAATCTCAAAAAACTAATTGATCTCATAATATCAGTCATCATGGTCTAAGCAAGTAGCGAACTTGCGTTAATTCAGGAGAGCGTAATCCTTGATAATCGCCAAAGCATCGATAACAATAATCCTAAATCGATCACAAATCACAACTGGTCATAGTAAGATAAATCAATAACCCGTTTATCAACGATTAACGACAGTTTGGAAATCATTCACCTCGTTCAGTCTTAATAACTCTTATCGAATTATTGCGATCTATTATTTTGTTCTAACAACGATTACATCAAGTATGCATATTTGTGAGATTACCAATCTTCGATCTTAACAAAATCACATGACAATTCAATACATGATTCCACATCTGATAATCGATTATCCTACCAATAGGTTTAACATAATCTAATTATTAACGAAATCCATATCTCAAACATCATACTCGAATTAGTGTCTCAACAATCCGATCGTATTTAGCATGAATCATGATAATACGAATAACATCGGTTGTCGATTCATTTCAGTTCAAAATTGTTCCACGAATCAACAATATGATCGATTCTAACAAGATTAAATTCGATGATTACAAATAATCAATTAACTACGTTCGACAGTTCTCCGATTATGATAAATTCGATTAAGCTTGTCAACAATTCACAAATCGCCGAGTTTCTCATTTTGGCAAAGAATGTTTTGAAGAGTTGTTTCCAATCTAATTACTATTTCGGACTGAAAATATGATGAGGATGAAATAGATTGATTGTTGAGGAAATTGACAGACGAAGAATCTGATGAGGCTAGGTTTTCTCTTGATGGAGAAGAATCGAGTGATTTTGATTTTAATACATACTCCCTTCGTCACTTAATATTGGTCATGTTTCAAAACGACACAAATATTATGTTGAAGTTGAAGAGCCCTAATAAACTAAGGATATTCTTGATTTTTTTTTTGACAATTTGCATGAAAAATAGAAAAATGGCATGTATTATGGGAGAATTTTTATTTCCAAACGGGACTAATGTTATGGGACAAAGGGGGTAATAGTTTAATCACAGTAGATTTAATCATAAATGAACCTTATATATCAACCGGGCCAGCGGGCTTAGTTTCCATCAATCCTCTCTAGGGATGTCAATTTTATCCGTACCCGATCTTACCCGTCGGATAAACTCGAAATTGGGTCGGGGATCGGTCGAACCCAAAATTTTATGATCGGGTACGGGTAGAGTATGGGTATAATATATTACCCGATTACCCGACATGCTTACCCGTTTGAATTATATAAATATATTATTATTATACATATTATATTATATTATATATATTATTATATAACATATTTTATTTTAAATATTTATTATACTAAATTGAATTTATTAAATACATTATATGTATATATGATATTTATTAAAAAATATTTATAGTCTTAAATATAGGGTATACGAGTATCCGAATAACAATTTGGGTATCCAATTATCCAATGGGTAATACCCGATTACTCGATGAGTAGAGTATGAAGGAGGTATATTCGTACTCTACCCGATCCATTGACCTCCTTGCTACTCTTGGGGGCGATGGTTTGTTTTGTTCGGGCCGATTAGAAGTAGCTTGGAGTTTCAAGATTCAAAATTTCATGTAATCTTTCTACCAAAAAAAAATTTCATGTAATCTTTTTTCAAATTTTCCTCTTTTCACTTGATCTTCTCTCCTTATGTAGATATTTGTTCTGTATTTCTGTCTCATTCATCCATCCCCAACCCAATTCTCTCTCTCTCTCTCTCTCTCTCTCTCTCTCTCTCTCTCTCTCTTCTTCATCATCATTATTAGCTGTAGTTTTAGATCGTTTGAACTGTTGAACATTCAAGAGCTGCTATCCCATTTCAGATCTGCTTCTCTCTTTCCACACAAAGGTATTTCCCCATGTTTTCTTCTTATTTTTCTTATTTTTTTTTCATAAATGTTTTTCCCAGATCTGTGTTGACGAGACTATTTTTTCGTGAAATTTATTCCTTTTTTTTTTTTTTACGAATTTGAAGAAATCATATAATCATGTTTGTCACAATGAAAGCTTCTCATTCTTGATTTTTCACAAAAAAAAAAATACCTGATTTTATTTATTTATTTTTATTTATTTTCCTTCCCCCCCTCCTCTCATCTCCTTAAAGCCCCCCCACATTCGCCTGACCCTTGCTAATAATAATTGCAAATTGCTGATTCAGTCCAGAAGTTTCCAATATTTTCCGACTCAGTCAATTGAAATCGGTTATCGACGGATGGCGATCGGCGGTGGCGGCGACAATTTTCGGTCGCATAACCTGCGAGACTTTCTGAGAGTTAAAGAGGATGATCGTCGCAGTGATCTCAACTCGAGCACCTCCTCCAATAGCGACCGTGGCCGCCACAACCCTGACGGCCTAACATTAAAAGCCATTCTCAGCGAGAAAAGATCGCCGCGGCCACCGCGAGCTGATGATCCACCGCTGCAGCGAGCGCAATCGAGCCGGACATTGTTCGATATAATCCGAGAGGACCAGGCCCTGGGACTCGGCGGACATCGGAGGGACGGCCGGCGGAGCTGGCGGCAGTTGAGGGAAAAGATCCGCCTCCACGCAAGAGGCCGCGGCGGCGGCTCCGAATGGTCAGCCACCCTTTCCATCCCTGCCTCCGACCTCCCAGTCAACAACAACAACAACGGCGACTACAACCGTCGGACGATGTTGATGATGACACGTCGACCGTCCAGTCGATTTGACCCAATGGTGGACTCGGTCGAGTCGACTCAGCTCGGTCCGAGTCCTGGCCTCACGAGCGGGAGATTCGAGCATAGTAATTCATTGTCGCGGAGGCTGGCGACCAGCGAAGACAACCTCCGCCGCCACAATGCTGGAGAAGAGGTAGAGAGACGCGGGGCGGCGGCCGCCGCCGTGGAAGAGGATGACGGCACGGCGGAGCAGACGGTAAGGATGTCCCTAATGGCGCTGCTGGCGGAGAGCGATCGGCAGATGGGATTGGAAGGCTCGGGGTACGTCGTGGATGAGGAGGCGGCGGAGGAGGAGAGCGCCGCCGCCGTCTTCGGAGGAGAGTACAATGGTTGTTGCGTGTGCATGGTGAGACATAAAGGCGCAGCTTTTATCCCCTGCGGGCATACGTTTTGCAGGCTGTGTTCCCGGGAGCTTTGGGTACGGAGAGGGAATTGCCCACTTTGCAATAATTACATACAGGAAATTCTTGATATATTCTGATCATGAATTTTACTCTTTTTTTTAATTATTATTATTGATGGATTAATTAATAATTACCCTTTTAAATGTTGTCAAAATCAATGTTACCTAATTCTCTACCACCCCTCGTTCCACGAATCGGAATGCACGTACCAGAACGTAGTGCATTCACGTATTGAATCTCCATATTCGGTAGGGGTGAACAGAAAAACCAACAAAAACCGATAATACCGAAAATACCGAAAAAATCGAAATCAAAAAACCGAACCAATAAGATATTGGTATGGTACGGTTCTTAAAATTTTGAAAACCGAATTGTGCGGTTCAGTTTCGGTTTCAGATATGGATCCCGACTTTAAAAACCGAACCGAACCGATAAAACAGATGACTATTCTGCAGACTTTGTTTTTTCTTTGTGCAGGTTGTTATGAATTGATGGACCTGTGCTGAGGAGGAAATTCAAGACTTTTGTTTAATCTGATATTGGACTTTTTGAATCCTTAGTTATTATCATGTTATTGAAGTAGATTTTATTTTTATTCAAGTTTTGAAGTGGATTAATTATGTATAAATCCTTCTATTTGAACTTACAATTGTCCGATTTAGCCCAAGTAGCTCAATTTGGGCCTCGTGCAAGCCCAACTTAAGTGGCCCATTTAATCAGTCCATTGACACCGAACCGACACCGAAACTGATCACACCGAGCCGATTTAAAATCGAATTATTTCGGTACTCAAATGCTAGATGCCGATAAGATACGGTTCGGTATCGGTTTTAGCTAGAAACCGTACCAAACCGAACCGAGCTCACCCCTAATATTCGGGGACCTCAAATATATAGGCTTTCTCCATATCTAGTGGTGGGATGAACTTGGAGAAGAAAAGAATAGTGGGAGGACTAAGGGCCCAATCTCTTTTTCATTTTTCCCTTTTTTTCTTAAAAGGTAATGCAATCAACAACTCAATTTTTAGAACAGATCAATTCATTTTTGGGAAAATGACTGTCACTCAACTATTAGCTCTTTTAGAAACCTACCACTCAACTAAAAGTTTATTTATCATAAGCACTAACGTTATACATGTTTATCATTTTAGTCATTCTGTTACCATTCCGTTAATTCTTTCAGTTTTCCGTTAAAAAAAATAAACTTTAAGGGGAAATTTTATTTTTTAAACGCTGACGTGGTTCTACTATGCTGACGTGGATCTGCTATATGAGTTAAAAAATTCAGAATATAATACTTTCATGGGAAATTTTGTTTTTTAATATATTTTAGATAAAATCAAAAAACTAAATACAAAGGGAGTTTGTATGACATATCACAAATTAATAGGTCAATTTATAAATATGTCCCATTATAATAAAATATAATTATATGTCTTATTATCGGTTTTTAACGTAAAGGGAGACCAATATAGCCTTGTTATATTAATTAAAAATATTTTTAAATTTTAAATTTAATGATTATAATTTTTAAATTTAACCATTAAAAATATTTCTTTTCCGCAAAACAGGCCCCGCAAGGGGCAAATTTTTAAATTTAACCATTGAAAATTATTTTTTATTTTTAGAATATAAAACATAAAATTTATAATTTTCGCCACTGAATACCCCACATTTCAAAAAAAAAATTAGTTTTAAAAAATTATAATTAATACGGAGAAGTTTGTATAAAAATTTAAACAAAATTATGCAAGTTGAAAAATAACTTTTCTTCTATTAAATACAATTTAAAAATATAATTAATTAATATAATATATAATATAATATAATGATAATGATAATATATATATATATATAATATCTTAAAATAATAAAACAAATATACTTAACGGAATGACTAAAACGGTAAAGATGTGTAACGTTAGTGCCTACAATAAATAAATTTTTAGTTGAGTGGTAGGTTTCTAAAAGAGCTAATATTTGAGTGACAAAAAAAATTATTTTTCCTTCATTTTTTACCTTTTTATTTAACTATTTCTTTTTTTTAACTTGTTCCTTTTATTTATTACGCTTTATCTTCTCAAATTTTTTAATAAACTTACACTCAATGTGTATTTTTTTGTAAACGTTGGATGATATAAATATGATTACAAGGAAATATATATAATTATAACATGACATAATATATAATGATCAAATATATATAAAAAAATTATAAAAAATAAATACTAGAGTAATGTGAAGACTAAATTCGTGTACCACATCTAGGGTTGTTAGCGGTCCAAGTGTACTCGAGAACCACCCGAGAACCGTCCCATAATATCCGGGATCGATACTCACCCGAAACGTTAGCAGTCCGGATACTGATACCAAAGTTAGAACCGAAACCGATAACCCGGTAAAAAAACAGGTAATTTGTCATAAACATACATTGTACAAAACATTGTACTCCCTCTGTCCCACCGATCTTGATTCATATTCCTTTTTGGGCCGTCCCAAGATACTTGGTCATTTCCTTTTTAAGACACCTTTATCTCTCACAATTTTAAATAATATATATTCATACCATCACTTTATACACTACTTTTCAACTTTTCTTAAATCCCGTGTCGAAAAGCAAATGCTAAAGATGGGTGGGACGGAGGGAGTATAAGGTATTAGTACATATAGAAAAAATAAGTTTAAAAGATCTTATCTCTTAATTTATTTAGCATACGTTTGAAAAAAAACCCTCAATTCTTGTTTCGATTATGAGGTTTTGGTGATTAGGGCTTTTAATGATCCAAGATACTCGAGAATCTGCCCGAAATACCCGGAACTGATACTCACCTGAAACGTTAGCGGTCCGGATATAAGTATTGAAGTTGGGACCCGAAATCGATAAGGACGAAACCGGTAATACTCGATACCTTAACGGTCCAGACCCGGGAAGATAATACCCGGACCGAACCGGACCGAGAACAGCCCTAACCACATCCTAAAAAAGCTTTCCGTCTAAGCCTACCCCCAACAAACCGCGTTCCGATATATATAGCGTACCACGTTTCGATACGTGTTCCGTGTATCGAAACGTACCCCGAACCAGGTAACATTGGTATTTTTTTTTTTTACCCTTTTAACTGAATTGGGTCGTGTGAAAATTGTAATCTTGTCCATTTATACTTATGTGGGGTTTCCCTATTCTTGACTTTGATGGTTTAGGGACCATTTTAAATGAAGTGGGTGGTGCATTGAATATACAATCATGTAAGTTTGATTTGACTAGTAATATAGAGTTTTAGGAATTCATTAGACTTATTACTTTATTTTTATTTAAATGAAATTATTTTAAGTTTTTTATTGTTTGGATTGGTTTTTTTACTGAAATTTGATTTTTATTGGTGTTGTTTTTACTGATATACAATTCATTTTTTTTCTTTTGCTTTTTTTTTTTGTATGAGAAGAGGATTGTCCTCGTTTCCGAGTATCCCTCTAGAAGCTCTATCTCAGCCCAAATCTAGGGCTAAGATTTCGAGCATGATATATTCGTTCATTTTGTCTCCCGACTAGGTCATAAGCTCACGCTTATTGAACCCGATTCTAGGGTTAAGGTTGATACACAATGTAAATTATTGGTTGTAACTGAATTTTTATGATCGGATTTGATTTTAACCAGAATTATTTTTTACTAATTAAAAATAATTTTTAGGTCAAAACTTATTTTTAGTGAACCTTTTTTTTAAGTTGACGGGGATGTAATATTAATTAAATTGAATACCAAGCAAACTCATTTATTTTGATATTTCAACATACTTTTATTGTAATCGAATCCAGCTTCAATCGATTTTTTTTAATGAAAATTGTGTAATATTATTTTCCTTTGTCATGTTATTTGGATTTGATTTGATTTACAACCTTACTTGTAATATCCTTTTGTTCAAGGATTTAACTTGTTTATATTGTGCCTCGACTTATGATTTTATGTGGAGTTTTTACTTTAGTGATATTTACCGGATATGATATTTATCTAACGCATTAAAATAACAAAGCGGCTACACACACATGCTGCATGCACACACAACTGCACACCCCTGTTGTAGGGATTGTACCCTGCGTAGTAAGGGTTGTACCCTGCTTTATAGGTAGTAGGGCTGTGTAGGGGTACAACCCTACTACGCATGGTACAACCCCTACAAAGCAGGGGTGTGCATTTGTGTGTGTAGCATTTTTGTTAAAATAAATAACTAATAATTGAAAAAACTTTAGAAAAGTAAAAAATAAAGAAGAAATGAACTCCAAAAATCTAAAAAAACACTAGTAAAAATCAAAAGAACCCAAAAAAAAAAATCCTAAAAAAACAGTTGATAGATTGAAATACTCCTTTGTTCCAGTCCAAAAGTTTATATTTCTCTTGAAAAAATGTTCACTTGTAAATTTACATATATCAATTTTCACAATCAAATCAGCAACCACGTTTACTTTTTAATCTTCACCACCTTTTATCATAATTACTTACATTACTTAAAACCTATAATTGCAATATCTTCACCTCTATTCACCTATAATTGCAATATCTTGACTTTCACGCTCATCAATGCACAATTTCATCAGTGCACAATTTTGACTATTAATATCTTTAATTCTTTCTTTTAAAAATCATAAAAAATTGATATTTTGAAAATATATTTCGAGATGAATCTAACACAATCTTACATGACTATATTTTTTCATATGTATGAACCACAAAAAATGGTCATGTAACTGTAATAGTTAACATGTTGCAATAATAAGAGATCGAATGAAGTATTAAATATACAGTCTCTGTCTACATTTGGCTGGGACATAGGGAGTATATGATACTCCTATGTTTGGCGGCTTTCTCTCAAAAAGAACAATGTAGAGTTGATGTGGTAGTATCAAATACTCTCTCCTCCACCAAAAGTCTGCTCGTTTTAATTTTGACCGATCTCTCTAAATGTATATTCGATCATTAATAATTTTAATTATATACGAATAAATGCTATAAAAGAATAATATTTGAAAAACACATATTAAGACAAATCAAATAAATACTTACATGATTATTTTTTTTATATATTTATTTTAAATTATGGTCAAAGATTATGAATTTTGATCAATCAAAATTAACATAAAAAGGAATACATTTTTGTTTCATATAGTAACTATTGTTTTTTTTTATATTGACTACTTTGTATACGTACATTATATTTTGAGATATTCCATGATTAAATTCTAATATAACAAATGATAATTAATATAAAACATATTAAGTGTTAGTTTTATAGTATCACAAAAAACATATAAAAATCATAACTATAATGACAGTGTTAGTGAGTTCAATTGATTTGAGGTTTATATGTTCGAGAATATCAAACTTGGATTACTTTCGATGCACATTAAAGCTTTTATAAATTAATATTATTGAGATTGGAATTTTTTTTAAATTTTTCATATATGTTAATTTATCTATATTATTAATAATTTCTTAATTTGAATAGTGTGATTCCACAATGAATAAAACTTATTCATATAGGTGAGAATACTTTTAATTATCTAAAAAAGAAGACATTTACAACTACAGACAATGATAAATGATCTCCGATTACCTAAAAAAATGAATGTTAATAGCATAGTGGATTACCCGGGTAAAAACGATACAGGTCCAGAAGTTTAGTGTTCAGAAAAAATTGTAGCAACTACTATATAATACGAAGGATGACACTGTAAATATTATGAGGAAGAAAACACTTATAGAATCCAGAACACTTCACAATATTTTGGTGGACTTTGAGAATACATCATAATTATTGGATGATATAAGAACAAATAGAGATGATTTTCAAGTAAATTTTAGTTGTAATAAGGAGCATTCAAAAATAGATTCATATTTTACTAAATTTTCCTAATCATTTTTATAAATTGAAGAAATCATTAATTTATGATATCGATTGAACTTGATTTATATAACTTTTTTTTTTCTGAAAAATTATTAACTTATTATCTTATCGAAATCGATACATTTTTGAAGGGATGACTAAGAAAAATTATTACTTTATTATTAATTTATAAAGTATCAAGTTATAGAGATTTTACTGTATTTTCTTCGTTTTGAGAATGTTAATTACTTAAATGAAATACTATGTAGAATTTTGCATATTATAAACACGATGATATAATACGAACCCAAAAATAATATAAATGCAGAGTTGATTGATATATTTATATTATTAATAATTAATTTATTTTGATAATTTGTATGTGAAGGTAGGTCCTTAATACAAATTGACCAATATGTAATTTTATAAGCATAGTTGAAGCCTACGAATCAATTTATAATATTGAATATGATGAAGATGAGCACCAACAAAAATAAAACAACGAAAATTGTTCGAGCTCAAATCTCTCATATTTGCGGTGCATCATACAAACTTATACGATGTTGCCTCCGGTGGTAATTTTTTGGCCACGTGCAACTGTTGAGAAAAATCATACTATAAGTTTTAAAAAGGGCGTTATGGGACACTGTATATCCATATACAAAGACAACATCTCGGCGAAATTGGCATAAAGTTTAATCAAACATAACTCCAATACAACTAGTTCCGAATCAAATATTTCCGTTTGTGGCCATCTGTTGGTGGTAATTTTTAATGTTAGGTGCATTTATCATGTTTTTAATTTATGTCTTCAAAATGGTTCGCTTAAAGCCGAATTATGCCGACAAGAACCAATTATAATGAACAACAAGACAACAACACATATGATATCTCATTCATCAATGATTTGGTTGACTTGGATGATTGAATCATCTCCTTCCCACCTCCGCTCTCTAAGATAAGTATAAGGTAAGTGAACTACGAGTATTTTAATCTAAAGATATAAGTAGGCAACTTAATTCAGATATATTCAAAGTTCGAATTTTTTATTTTAACTTTAAATATTTGAATTAAGCTGAAGTCTATGTCATTTCTCCTCCTCTCCCACTAATTTTAAAAATACGCAAGCACTTAATTCAAATATTTAAAATTGAAACAACCGACTGTTCGCAGTTCGAAACCAAACCATGAATTGCCATAAAGACAGTTCGATTTTGATTCCGATATTTGGCCAACAAGAACCATCGACTAAAAAACCCGTGATTTGAACCGTTGAACACCTCTGTATTATCCAAGTGGGGTCAGGTCTGAAATCTGCTTATTCAACACTTTTGGCCCCGATCCAAGTCCAGCTACACCGAACCTGCTTTCTTGACCCGGCCCACACCAATAATTTGTATCTACAGGGTCCGAATCCCCCCGATTGAAATTCAAGTTTTCAAATAAATACTTGCTCGAGCTCTGATCGAAGCTCCCATGGCGGATATTACCTTTTCAATTATATATTCTAATTCCAATCACTAAAGTTACACTTCGTGTCACTGTTCTAGAAGCTGCCGATCAAATGACCTTCCTAAAATCCTGTTTTGTGTTTCTTTTAGTACTGTTTTCGGCTTCTGAATCGATAGCAGAAGGGGAGAGTGTAGAAAAACTGAACGAAGAGTTTACGGAGGCGTTGCTGTTGAGGCCACTGCCCGATCGGAAAGTGTTGGCTCATTTCCATTTTCAGAGCAGTGCCCCGCCTACTCGAACCTACGGCCGCCACCATCACATCTTCCCCAAATCAATTTATCAGCTGGTGAATTGTTGCTATTTTTGTGTTATATTTCGAGGAATGTTTGTGTGGTTCATTGGTTGATTATGTGTCTCTGTTTCTATCTCCATCTTCCAGAAACAAATTGCTTTGTTTTATGCGAGGGATTGTTTGAATGTAACCTTTTTATGTAGTCATGAATTATCTGGTTTTAATTGAATATCTAAATTTTGCAGATACATGGACTGGATTGAGTGAACATTGTATGTTTAAATGAGAACTCACACCTTTTAAACTAGTGACCTAAGCTCTGATCAAGTTTATGACTTACTGAACAGTTTATCACTAAAAAAAGAAAAAGTAGTTGCTGGGCTACCAGTTGGCATGGTTCTGAATATTTGGTGACTAGATCATCTTGATTGCTGTCTGTGTGTGTTTGTGTATGTTTTTTTTTTTTTTTTTGGTGTGTGTGTCTGTTTTGAGATGCTATGGTTTGGACTTGCAAGTTTATAAGATATGTAGCAACTCTGTGTGACATTTGGCCACACCAACACTTGATAATTCTTTGATGGCTGCTCTCATCTTGAAGGTTTTTGAGTATATAAGAAATGTATAACCTTGCTTTTCTTGTCCCATCTTCTTCGTGCAAATTATGCTAGTTTCATGTAAACAATTTCGCATATTTTTGTGAAACTAATAAATCTTTTCATGTTTGATTAGTGCCTTTCAAATTTTCAAATCTCGACTACTAGTCTTATTTCTGCACAATTAGGTTCACAAATTCCAAATTCGAGAGATGGAGCTCTCTTTCACACAAGGCCGATGGAATTATGAACGCTGGGGAGGATTTGATCCAATATCAAATAGCAACGCGAAGCCTCCTGGTGTAGAATTATGGGCTGATTTTGACATACCTCAACATGAAGTTGATGATTCCTGGAAGAATCTAACCCATGCTCTATCAGGGCTCTTTTGTGCATCAATAAATTTCTTGGAGCATTCAACTAGTTTCTCTTCACCTCAGTGGAACTTCCGATCCATTTCAGGCAAATTGCGTTATGGCACGTTGCCTCGTGAAGCTGTTTGCACTGAAAATCTAACACCCTGGTTGAAGTTACTTCCGTGCAGAGACAAAGCCGGGCTTTCCTCACTAATGGACCGACCTTCAATATACAGAGGGTATTATCACTCCCAGAGGCTGCATTTGAAATCGGATGAGTTTGATATATCGAAGATGAGTACCGGGATAGTGCTTGAACAAACCCTTACAGTTGTTCTTCAGCCAAATGCAGTTTTGGATAAAATATCACAACCAAGTTGGTCAGTGAGCTCATTATTTGGCAGGAAAGTAAGTGGGAAATGCTCCCTTTCTAATTCTAGTAATGTGTATGTCCAATTTGAGCAGAGTCTAGTATCTGAAGTGAATGAATTAAGTAGGAACCGTGAATTATTGAAGAATGAGTTCAATCATGAGGGCTCTCAGAGTAACCCTTTATTTGAATTATCACTTCCACCAAAAAGGGTTATAAAAGACACGGAGAACATGCAGAAGCAAGGCTCTATCCTGTATGAATTTTCGGTTGAGGATTACGATGAATCTGAATCGTTCAATTTGGGATTAAGGTGGAAGGTGCCTGTAGTCTGGTCATGTGAGCAGGCACCTTTACGTGCTAGTAGGTTTTTATTAGGAAGTGGGAATGAGAGAGGTGCTATAGCCATCAAACTGGAATCTACTGGGAGGAACGATGTAGAAAGAGATGGCTCGGACGAGAGAGAATGCTGGCTGAGGGTCGGTATTTTCCAAGTGGTGCCTTGGTATGTCAAAGTGTATTATCATACATTGGAACTTTTCTTAGATGGGGAACCTCAATCCACTATGAATAACTTAGAGAAAATACGCGTTTCACCTTCTGAAGACAAGGTTTCTTCTGGAGTGATGGAAATAGTGTTAAAACTACCCTGTCATATTAAAACAGCTGCAGTGACTATGGAGTTTGATAAGGTATGCTCTATTTATGTTCAGTTTATCTTTAGTTTTAGTAGTAAATACAAATTAACTTTTGTCTGTTGTTCGTGGAAATAAGTAATTCATATTTTTGCACACGAGAAATATCTAGTGCAGCTAAACACCCAAATTAATGCAGAATGGAGCTCTAATGTCTGTGAATCGCCTCACGTTTCTGTCTTTTCTTTCTTCTTATCTGCGACTTAAAAGGTTAGTTAAAATATTGAGATAATTAGGATAAGGCTATTAAACTAATTGACACTCATTCATAAAAACGTGATATAAGAGATCTCTCTCTTATCAGTTTTATAACCTGCCTCCTTTCCCCTTAATCCTTGCTTTTGTGTCTACTCCTAGAATTTGCTATTTCCAATATTGAAGAAAGAAGGGCTCAAGTTAAAGCTCAGCTCGTCATCTTAATGAGCTATTGTCAAGAACTGAATTAAACATGGCAAAGCGGGTGTAATAATAGTTATAAGATATTTACATCAGTTCTTCTCTAGGATTGATGAGCAAACACTACAAACCATCTTCGAGTTGCATTTCCATATCCTTGTTTAGTACTCCCTCCGTTCTAGGACAAGGTGCAGTTTTTTAATTTTAGTCATTCGAGTGAATGTACAGTTCTTTTTTCAATCAGATATTCTTGGTTATTTTTGGAACTTTTTGGTCTAATAAATCACTGTTCTAATTTAAGGAATGTATAACATTGATTTGAAGGATACTGTTAAAATTTCAGTTTAAATAATAACGTTAACTTTTGAAAAATGACTCTTTCTATGGAAACAAAAACTAATTTAGAAACCGGACTTTTTTTTGTGGAACGAAGAGAGTATTATATTATATTGCATTATTTTCTTGCTGAAGTATTCCAGCACTCTGTTTATGTATTATATTTATTTTTATGCTTATCTTTTAATATTGTGCTGTTTCAACAGGGGTTTCTTCATATTGATGAGTATCCTCCAGATGCTAATCAGGGCTTCGACATTCCTTCAGCCGTAATACACTTCGCTGACTTTGTGTCGAAAATGAGTTTTCATGATAATGTCTTAAAGGAAGTACCCATACTGTCCAAATTACAGGTATTGAAACTTTTTATCCCGATACCGTTGTAATATTTGTTTTCTAGTTTAGTTTCTTCATTGTTATAATCCATTTGTCTTCCTCTTAGGAAAAAATCCCAGTTCTTTCATACACGGAAGTACTACTCGTGCCTTTGACAACTCCTGATTTTAGCATGCCTTATAACGTGATAACAATCACTTGCACGGTTTTTGCTTTGTATTTTGGATCACTTCTCAATGCACTAAGGAGACGCGTTGGTGAGGAAGAAAGGCTTCTTAGAGGAAAAGGTAAGATATCCTGTGGCATTCAATATATTATGTTAACTTGGTTATCTGTTATGCTCAAATTAGGAAAAGTCATGAGAATCGTAGAATAAAGTTAGATTCGTGCTGTCTTAGCAGTGGCCGGGATTGGTTGCTTACATCCCCTAAGTCATATTAACATCAGCAGGTACAAAATATTTGTATCTCATGGTCAAAGTCATATTATGTACCTGCTGATGTTCACTCCAACATAAGCTCAGTATCGACATATGACTAGTATCGACATATGACTTTGTTCCTGCTGATGTTTCATTTGTTGATACTGAGCTTGTGTGATAAGGACATTTCTTTTGTAATGAAGAAAAGGGAAATATGTCATAATCCTTACCATAATTTCATCGAGTTAGGCCCTGTTCTTTTAGATTTATTTTTCAATTTTGATTCGATTCGATTCGATTCAGTCCATTCGATTCGATTCGATTCGGTTGATTCGAGTCCATTCGATTCGCCTAATTTCATTAAGTTATTCTTCTTATTATTATTATTAATCTTAATTATTATTATTGTTATTATTACTAATAATATTACTATTATCGTTGTTGTTGTTAATACTATTATTATTATTATTTACCCTTAATATATATTTCAGTTCAGTTCAGTCCAGTCCAGATTCATTCAGTTCAGTTCAGTTCAGTTCAGATTCATTCAGTCCAAAAGAACAGAGCCTTATATCTGAAATTCTATCAACCTTCCACCTCTTCAGAGTCGTCTCTAAATATCCCGCTCCTTTTCTATTATTTATTTATTTTGCTGCAGGAAAGAAGAGAGGACCACTGACGTTGATGCTACTGAAATTGTCTGCTAAATTAAGACGTAAGCCATACGAACCACCAAAACCATCTTCATCTCCGGAGCCATCCATAAACTATAAACTAATTGCCAAGGTGGCGCTCGTGGCCGGCATTGCTGCTGCTTGGCAGTATTATACTCAATGACCTTTTCCATGCAAGGCAACTGTATCTTGAAGATTGGGTAGTATAGGTATGATGCTTGAGCTTAATTTTTTTTTTTTTATTGCTCAATTTTCAGCTGTATTGATATTTGAATAGCATTAACAGAATCATGATCCCACTTTCTGCTGTCATATATCAAGCTGGGACAGTTCCATTTGGAGCTACTGTTTACTGATTATGGACATTGGATAGAGCATATTTAAGGGTTTTTGCATTTACTTTACTGGACTAGGCCTCGTGTGAGACGGTCTGACGGTGTTGGGTCTCGTGAAAATATAAAAAGATATAAGACAAAAAAGTTAAAATAACTAAATACTAAAAAAGTGAAAACTAGAAAAATTGAAAGTGAACCTTAAGAAATTGGAGAACATATAACAAATAACCCTAAAAAAAATTATCTAATACACTAAAAAAAGAACACGTCTAGAAACTGAACAAAACAAAAAAAAAAAAAACTAAAACTTAGACTCGTCCCACAAAATTCACTCCAAACTCCATGAGACGGTCGAATGAGTTTTCACACATTTATTTGTCATTTCGTTAATTTCGTTGTGTTAACAATATAAGTTTTTGGTCGGGTTCAGTCAGTAGGGCCAGTAGGCTTCATCAACTCACAGCTGGAAATGGTTTTCTCCGATCCTGAACGAGTGCTTTACACTTGCAGTAGCAAATGCTCAAGCCTTTCTTTGATTAAGTAATGATGCTACTTAGAATGGATTATAAAATTTAAAATAAGTTTTTTCTTTTTATTGTCGATTCAGTATTATATTGAATCGACAAATATTTGAGGAAGAGAGAGAGAAAGAGAGAGTTATGGCACAATACTAATACCAGTCACTACACAGCAGCAGAAATGTTCTCTAATCTCCATCACCACGCGTAAATACAACAATTCGTACAGCGGTATAGAAGAGAGTTTAAAGAAATCCAAATCCAACCAACAAAACTGCCACCATCTCTGGATTTTATGTTCCTCTTATTTTCTTAAAAGGCGAAGCAGCGACCATCTTATCATCTCTTGTTCGTTTCATGCTCTTACTATCAATACCACACGAAATTCGTCGGTTTGTCGACATACTAGCCTCTCTCTCCTCAAGCCCTGTAGTATACTTGTGTGTCGGTTTTGTGTGGGACTTTGATAGTACACCAAGTACGTAGATGTAGTGAAAAGGTTCAGATCCTAAAGTACCCATGAGACGGACCTAATTACAAACATCCCCACGCTGAATTTCAAGATTATAAAAAATACCCTTGGATTTTATCTTGTCTCACATTTACCTCCTCCATAAGATTTTTTCCCCCCTTCAAAACCCTCCTTCACATTTATAAAAATATTACAGTTGACCCCTTAACCCTTAATTTTAACACTGAACAAAACCAGAACTGTATTTTTTAGCGCTGACTTTTCAAACCGGGGCCGATTAGGTTCAGTTTTTACGAAAACTAAATTGTGTTTTTCCGTATATTTGTCATATGGTTCGCGGTTCCCGTTAGAAGCTTCAAAGAGAACCATCAAATCGACATTTACATACTGAAAACCAAACCGAACAGGCGGTTCCTACACGGTTTGATTTGAGCATTTTGCAATTTTTTTTTTTTTTTTGTGTTTTTGCATCATAGGAAAGGAATCAAGAACCAACTTAGAGACATTTTTTCCAAGTTTCATAGAACCGAGGATCCAAACCGACAACCGATTAGTAGATGGTTCAGTTCCAGCACGGTTCCGATATCGAAAACTTGAAAACCGAACCGATTAAACATTATCTAATTCGGTCCCAGTTCCTTTATTTTGTCCCTTCGAACCGAAAAATCTGAGGCCTACTGTTTTTGTAACTTCAAAAGTCAGCCTGATTTTTTTTTTTTTTTTTTTTTGCAATTAGGGTTTGCCTCAAGGGTACTTTTTGTAATTATCCTAAAAAAGATGAACTCAAATCTGAAACTCACAGCTGACCTGTAAGTTCTGTAACAGCTTCGACAGAATTAGATTTTGTTTTCTTCAATTCACTTTCATCTCCTAACAACCACTTCCTCTTCAAACTCGAGCCACTAGCTTCGTTGCTTCCTGTGGTTCGATTTGTCGAATCTGCTCGTCCTAAAATACCACTTCACCGTATTAGAAATGATTTTTAACATCAAATGAAAGCAAAAGCTTCTATTTCCCATCTAGGTTTTCCGCATTAGAAACCAGTTTTCAGAAGCTGGAACAAAACAAATATACCTGCATTGCTCCTCCCGATTTTTTCTCCGCCGAGCACGCTGCAATGCTCGTGCTGTGGCCTTTTACTCTCTCTATAATAGCCTTGTCCATCGGCGTCAACCATCCCATCTCCACCATCTTCTAGGCAATGCGACCCTAATGAGTCCAAAATCAGTTGTTTAACGGACGATCGAAAACCCCAATATGTAAGGTAAAGAAGAAAAAATCGAAACGGAGCAAGGGACATCTAGATATCAACCCCCAAACAAATCGGATGCAAAGGAACATGGGTAACCTACTCCAACAAAATGTGACATTTTGCTTTTACTCACAATCGATCGAATGAGACTATGGAATGTTGCTTTTATTCATAACCGATTGAAACAATGCGAGAGAGGTGTTCATAACCTACTCCAATAAAGTGACACATTTTGTTCTTGGAGCTGTTATGGTTGAAGTGTTTTGAGTTTAAGAATGTCGATGCATTAAACCAATGCATTCGATGCATAACTTTTCGTGATAATAAATCTCGACTTATGGGCCAAATCCCATTCCTATTGGGGGTATAGCCCCGGTACCGTCCATGGTACACCCCTACGTAGTGCATCCCCTGCCGGATGCACTACACGTGGCGTGCATGGACGGTGCAGATCGATGCACCATTTAGTGCATCAATCTGCACCGTCAATGCACGCCACGTGTAGTGCATCCAGCAGGGGATGCACTACGTGGGGTCTCTCCATGGACGGAACCGTATAGCCCCCGCTCCCACAGTCCAATGTGCCGCCCGGATCCTAAAACTAAATTTTGAAATAAAAAATACCACCCAAACAAATAGGAAACTCAGAAAAACTAAAATAACTGAAAGAAAACTTAAAAGAAAAAAAAAAACTAATAAAACGGAATAAAGAAACTGGAAAATTAGAACTCCTAAAAAACATTAGAAAACCAAACTAAAAAAAAAACCGAGAAAACCCCCTCTAAAAATTAAAAATAAAAATGGGAAACAAAAAAGCTAAAATTTGAACCCTAATAAAAAACATTAAAGCGGAAAAAAATAAAAAAACAGAAACTTTACTTTTATGGCCGGTTCTGGAAAACTTGCCGTCAACAACGAGGGCATCAGAGTCATCGGCGCCGGTGGACAATCCGCGGGCAGAGAAGAAGCCGGTCAAAGACTTCCACGTCACCGAAGAAGCTATGAGATCGACCCCTCTGCTGATGAAGTGACCGTTGAGCTTCAGAGTACTCGGGTCGAGCCCGAAAGCCCGAGCAATTGACCCGAAGTCCAGTTTCTGCTCATCACATGCACTTATTTGGACTGTTTTGGAGGATACCGACGGGCAGATTAGCTTTATTCTTCTGTTCCCTCTTTCATCTCCCCCAACCTCCATTGATTATAGGTAGGTACGATAATACGTAGAGAATGAGAAACAAAAAGACAGATTGCTTTAAACCGGGTTTTTTTGGGGGAAATATTTAATGATTTTCCTGATTGCGCTGTTTGAGAGAGGTTTTTGTTTAATGGCTTCTCGAATTATATAATGCCCATCTTTATTCTTTTATGACTCGTTAATTTGGCTGCATTTCTTTTTTTCATTTCATATAATTCTCAATGCAATTTTTATTTTGGATCATCCGAAAACAGCCTCTCTGTTTTAAGACAGGGGTAAAGCTACGCACATATGATCTCCCTTAACCCCGATTTTTGAGGTATTGGGGTAATGTTGTTGTTGTTGTTGCTTCTCGAATTATCTATATTTATATAGGTCTATTTTTCAATACTTCCTCGATTACTTTGAAATCGGTGATTTTTATACTATTTATGCACAAATTTAAATTAAATATTTTGCTATTATATAAAACAATTGTTAATATATGAAATATTATGAGTTTTAATGTATATTTTTAAAATTTCAACATTTTATAATTTTTACATACTGATAGTAAAAATTTGAATTGACAGGACAGTTTTAAGGAAAAAGAAGTCATTATATTTGTTTTTTAAAACTTTAATTTATATTTTTATTTTTTGATAATTGTTATAATATAAAAATTGAGATTATTTATGACCGAATCTTGTCTCGAAAAATAAAAACGACATCATAAAATGGAATTTTTTAGTTTTACCAACTTAATTAAGGTAAATACACCACACCCATTACCAGAGGTGTGCATTCGGATCGATCCGAAATTCTAACCACCTTTTACTCAATCTTTAATCCGAACCGATCATTCGGATCGGATTCGGGTCAATCGGAATCCGGATCGGATTTTTTCGGATTTGATCCGAAAAATCCGAAAATTTTAAAAACTAATAAAAATCCGAATCCAAAATAATAAACATTTTCTATTTTTTTATATTTTTCGGATCGTTTAGATTAATCCGAAAAATCGGATTTAGTCCGATCTGAATTTTTCTGGCGTTTTACCTGAAAATAATAAAAAAAAAATATATTTCGGATCGATCGGATTAATCCGAAAATCCGCGGATTTAATTCGATCCGATCCGAAATTTTCGAATCTGTAAGATCCTAATCCAAAATCCGATCCGAAGACATCGGATCGGACTGGTTCGGATTGAATTTTCGGATTTTTGATTTGTTTTTTCGGATTCGATTTTTCTGCACACCCCTACTCATTAACATATTATACTTTTACTGAATATCCACAATCGAATTTCCTATACACATTTTCGTTTGATAAATAAAGGAAAAATATAAATTTTATCTTACCTTAATCTTTGGGTATGTTACACAGTCTACCTGATAAGTTGATGTTGGCTAATAAATTAATTTATTGAGATGGTATTCTAACATCTCAATGACGTAGTTTTTTAATTGGTTTATAATATACTAAACACGATTTTTTAAATAAATTCAAAAGATAAAACTAATTTATTTTTACCAAACATATTCTCTGTGTCGCCTGTTTTGTGAAGAAAGGAAATAATTGCCGAGAAATTAAGGCAGTTCAGGAAAATTATTCTATTATTTTATTCTAAATTTTTCAAGAGTATTCCAAAATATTCTGTTTTCAGAAAAATATGGAAAATTGGAGAAAACATGTTCAGAAACAGTTCAGTTTTCCAATTTGGAATACGCGGTATTCCATTATTCCAAATTTTTGGAATACTCCAGTTCAAATTTGGAAAACAAGCTGAGATTGTTTTCTAAATTTTGACTTATTTTTCAGAAAAATGGAATATTGGAATACCGCCTATTTCAAATTATTCCAATGTGAACATGTTTTCCAAATTCTCTTGTATTCTAGATTATTATTCTGGAAAAGTGGAATAATTTTCCTGAACTAAATAGGGCCTAATCATGCCATTAGACATTGATTCGGTTTGTGTAGTTTGGTATCTTCGGCACCAAACGGATCATCATTATCATCATCATCATCATCATCGTCATCATCAAATCCATCTTAATCCCAATTATATTGGGGTCGATGGCATGAAAATTATATTGCAATTAATTGTTGAAAATTAATTAACACTACAATTCATGCAAAAAAACAAAATGACAAGTTTTACGCCGGATGTCCTTCCTGTCGCAACCTTTATATGAAGGAGAAATGAGATGAAATTCCAAAACCATCAGAATCATAGGTTTTTCCAGTTACATGGAAAATATCATGAGATGGTAATGAGTCGAGATAATTGCTATAATCATATCAGTCATGTCATATTACGTGATTGATATTATAAAATCATCCTAGAGAGCATGATTCTCACACCAAACTCGTGATATGTGGATTATTCTTTTTTCGATTTATTAGTATTTTGAGGTGTAAACATAATGGATTGTGATGTTCATTGCAAAAAATAAATCAAAAAGTGTACCCATGACATGAAGTATCTTATGACGAATCATGATGGTATTTCTCGGACTTATTTGGTCACTTGCGTCCTTACACTATACGGTATGTCGAACGTACTTGCTATGTTCACCCACGAATAACCAAATGATCTGTTTTGTTTTCGATTTTTGGATTCGACGAAAATAACTTGGTTAAAGATTATAGTAGTTTCGTTGTTTTGTGTCGGTAAATATGCAGAACTTTTACATTCTAACTTATACTCGTCAATCCGCTTCCTCATGCCGATTCAGAAGCTTTCTCGAGCATTCGATGCAGCCGCCTCTACGCGAAAATATATTTCGAGCAATAATTTGTCAAATATATTTCGCAGTTGATATGTGTTGGTATAAAATCGGATAATTGCGCCGTTTGTGCGGAAGCGAAAATAAATTGCGGAAAATAAATCGCACAAGGATTTATAGAGGTTCGGTTATTAACGAAGCCTACGTCCTCTCTCGATGTATCTTTTTCTTTAGGATTAAGATCAAAACTTCTACGCCTCTCTTCTATCGGTCAAGGAATTACCGTTACAAGCTCGTCTTCTATCGGTCTGAGTGAAACCGTTTTTCCTTTTCTATTGGATAAGGAATCAACCATTCTAGCTCTCTATGGGTACTAGATAAACCTCACTTAGATATCGATTGCAATTCTAATAATGCCGGATACTTAATCCTAATAACACTGAGTCCAATCGTATCTTTTCTTTTACCTCTCGTGTATAATGTTGAATGTATAAACACTCAAACTAACAATATAAGCTCAATATTACAACAACAATGTAAGTATATCAATGTAAGATCAATGTCTTGAATGCTTGGAGTTGTTGTACTCAAACAATACCATAGGATGGTATTTATAGGCATTTTCCACAAACTAGCCGTTGCTGGCTGTTTTGACTTGCTAGCGTGCGCTAGCCTTTCTCTATTAACGTGCGCTAGACTGTTCCCAGTTCCAGTCCATTAGCTTCGTTTCTTCTTTAGCGTACATTATGCCTTCTTTGTTACGAACATTACCATCTTGCTTTAGCGTGCGTTAATAATATAATGTGGCGTGCGCTAATCCAATATATCCGTTGCTTGATTTGTCAAACTGACCGTTCCACTTTTGACTTATTTCAGATTCCCTTCAACGGATTGATTGACTTGAAATCAAACTGATATTTTTAGCATGCGCTAAATATCATTCCTTGCGTGCGCTAGTACTGACTTCATTGCATGCGTCATTCTGTGTTTGAATATCTTTCCAACGGTAACATGGCTCGATAGCGTGCGTTAATGAGCAAGTGTAGCGTGCGCTATCTCGTCAAATGACTTCCCTTCAGGTAACTTCGAACTTGGCTGATATGCAGATTACTCCCCGTTAGCGTGCGCTAACATATATGTCTTAGCGTGCGCTAGACATGCATTTTGCTCAGCTTTTTGCGTCTTCGTCTGCTTCGTCGTTTTGCTTCGCCTCGATGTTGTTTTGTTGTTTAGCAACTTTAATTATCAAAACACAAATTAAATAACGTGTGGAATAAATATTCCAACAATCTCCCCTTTTTGATGATTACAAAACAACTCTTGAATTGGATAAAACCTGTAAAAATAATATATGTATATTTCTTCGAATCAAAGTTTCGGCTTTGATCGTTTCGTTAGTTTCTCCAATCCTTTTCTTTTTCTTCTCTTTCTCGACTTCTTCGTTTTTCATTTTTCAATTTTTCAACTCCCCCTATTTGTATGCTTTTTTTTTCGACTTCTTCGATTTTTTCGATTTTTCTCATTTTTATCAATTCATCTCCATCTCCCCCTTTTTGTCTTCATCAAAAAGTGTAAAAAATATAGGGAATACCAATGATCGAATATAAATAATATGCATGATATGGGTAAAACTCCCTCTGAAAATATTATCTCCCCTTAAAAATTAAGTTTTGGGGATCCAACTTATAGTTGGTTTTTGTTTCGAGACGTGAACGATATTTGAAACGTTTGTTCCTTTAGGAACCCAAATCATTTTAATTTTTATCGTTCGTCTTGGGCTTCTACAGTTTGAGATATGATGCCCGATTTTCAAACATTTTTCACAACGGGGTATATTAAAATTTAAGGATTCATTTTTAAAACGTGATTTGAATCCCAACCCCTCTTTATTCAAAGTATATTTTTACACCGAGAGCATATTTTTCAAATTTCTCGTTTCCGAGAGGAAATTTTTTCGTCAAATTCTTGAGCTCGGTTTGAACTTTAACAAGATCATTCTTTAAAATCTTCTCGTTTTCAATGCATTTTGAATAATCAATCTCGACAAATTTTCCCTTTTCAATAATTTTGGAATTTTTAATTTCCAAAGATTTATATTTAGTTTGAAGGGATTTAATTTCTTTTAAAGCATTTTGATAATCGGTATGTAATAACTAAAATGCTTCAAAAAGTTCGTCGTAAGAATTATTTACTTGGCTTTCGACGTCGCTATCGTCGAATGAACTCCGGGCCATGAGCGCGAGATTATTTTGATTCATGAAATCTTCATTGGGATCTTCGTCGCTCCATGTTGCAACTAAAACCTCGTTTTGCTTTAGTTGACAGTTCTTAGCAAAGTGGCCTGGTTTACCACATAATCGACAGGTGTTGTCGAATTTCTTAGGTTCGCCCGCTTGAATGTCCTTCTTTCTCCGGTTTAATAAGTGTTGGAACTTATTAATATTCTTGGCATAATATGCCGAATCTTCGTCGCTTTCGTCCATCGGAATTTCTTCTTTCTTTCTCGGCACCTTAGCCTTGAAAGCTATCGATCTTTCCTTCAATTTTGGTTAGGCATTCCGAGATTTTAGAACAATCTCGTAGTTGATAAGAGAACCAACGAGAGCACTAAAATCGAGAGTATTTAAATCTTTTGATTCCATTATTGCTGTAACCGTACCGTCCCATTCTCGAGGTAGTGATCGGAGAATTTTCTTTACTTTCTCACTACTCGAAAGTGGTTTTCCGAAACATGCTAATCCATTGGTGATGACCGAAAATCGGTCGAGCATAATCGAGATGGATTCATCGTCCTTCATTTGGAATAATTCATAATCGTGAAGGAGCATGTTTATCTTCGTCTCTTTGACTTGAGACGTACCTTCGTGTGTTACCTCAAGCATTTTCCAGATTTCTTTGGCACTATCACACGATGATATCCGGTTGTGTTCTTCCGGATTTAAGACACAATATAATAATTGCGTGGCTTTGCAATTATAATGGTCGTTTTTCCAATCTGCACCATCATACTCTTCAAAGGTTTTGAGAGTTCCGTTTGAGTTCGTCGGAATTTTGGGACCAAGGTATATCACCTTCCATAATTCGATATCGTAAGCTCAGACGAAAATAGACATTTTCTTCCTCCAAGTCATGAAATTCGATCCATCAAAAAATGGTGGTCGGTTGAGAGCAAGGCCTTCGACTGGAGCCATTTGAAACGCCATTTTGGATCTTCTCCTCGGATGTTAAGCCGCGTATTGGAGTACCGCCCCGATACCAATTGTTGGTATAAAATCGGATAATTGCGCCGTTTGTGCGGAAACGGAAATAAATTGCGGAAAATAAATCGCACAAGGATTTATAGAGGTTCGGCTATTAACGAAGCCTACGCCCTCTCTCGATGTATCTTTTCTTTAGGATTAAGATCAAAACCTCTACGCCTCTCTTCTATCGGTCGAGGGATTACCGTTACAAGCTCGTCTTCTATCGGTCCGAATGAAACCATTTTTTCCTTTTCTATTGGATAAGGAATCAACCACTCTAGCTTTCTATGGGTACTAGATAAACCTCACTTAGATATCGATTGCGATTCTAATAATGCCGGATACTTGATCCTAATAACACCGAATCCAATCATATCTTTTCTTTTACCTCTCGTGTATAATGTTGAATGTATAAACACTCAATCTAACAATATAAGCTCAATATTACAACAACAATGTAAGTATATGAATGTAAGATCAATGTCTTGAATGCTTGGAGTTGTTGTACTCAAACAATACCATAGGGATGGTATTTATAGGAATTTTCCACAAACTAGCCGTTGCTGGCTGTTTTGACTTGCTAGCGTGCGCTAGCCTTTCTCTATTAACGTGCGCTAGACTGTTCCCAGTTTCAGTCCAGTAGCTTCGTTTCTTATTTAGCGTACGTTATGGCTTCTTTGTTACGAACGTTACCATCTTGCTTTAGCATGCGTTAATAATATAATGTAGCGTGCGCTAATCCAATATATCCGTTGCTTGATTTGTCAAACTGACCGTTCCACTTTTGACTTGTTTCAGATTCCCTTCAACGGATTGATTGATTTGAATTCAAACTGATATTTTTAGCGTGCGCTAAATATCATTCCTTGCATGCGCTAGTACTGACTTCATTGCATGCGTCATTCTGTGTTTGAATATCTTTCCAACGGTGACATGGCTCGATAGCGTGCGTTAATGAGCAAGTGTAGCGTGCGCTATCTCGTCAAATGACTTCCCTTCGGGTAACTTCGAACTTGGCTGATATGCAGATTACTCCCCGTTAGCGTGCTCTAACATATATGTCTTAGCGTGCGCTAGACATGCATTTTGCTCACCTTTTTGCGTCTTCGTCTGCTTCGTCGTTTTGTTTCGCCTCGATGTTGTTTTGTTATTTAGCAACTTTAATCATCAAAACACAAAATAAATAATGTGTGGAATAATATTCCAACAAAATATGAACAAGACAATATGCGTACTAAGTGTTGACAAGAAAATATATTTATTTCCGTTCAAACTTAAACTAGTGTACAGCCCGTCGAAACTCGACGGGTAATCACTTTATTTTGTAATTTATAAGTAAAATCCTAAAAATAATTTAATACTTTATTAGGATTCAGTCACTTACAATCGTACTGCAGCAGAATACACCAATAAACAGAAATAATGGGGATGAAATTCAGCCACCCGAACTCATTTAGAATTTATGTACTTATAGTCGTCCTAAACCCGATTGAAGATAATTTTATTACTTATTCGAGTTCATAACTCATATAGTAACACATGAAACAACGAATGTATGCTACAAACATTCAGACCTGTTTAAAATCTTTATACTCATATTCATCAAACTCGATTACAAGATAACTTTATTATTCGTTCATATCCCATACCCATATGCAATATATGCTAATTATTCAGTGTATTTAAATTTATATAATTTAAACAACTAAACATAAGTTGCTATAGTAATTAATAGGTTATTCCATCTCAATGAAAACTCAAATATTGCAAAATAAAGGTTAAGAATAAATATTATGTATGACAAAAATTAAAGTTAAATTCCTTGTATAATTTTAGAATTATACGATCTTCAAAAATCCTTTACAATTTATATACCTATACCTTGATGTTGGATTCAAGATTTTAGATAAATAAGAATAAAAATATAAAAAACTTCATGTAGGAGAGAGAGTTAACGTGGTACTCCGAACCCATATTGCTATTAGATAGTTTATAAATTTATTTGTAAGTGAAGATAATCGAGCTTATTAAAAAATATAAAAAATATAAAAAAAATATTTATGCAAATATAAATTAGATAGAAAATAAATATGTATATATTTGGCCAATGAGGTTTAATTAATAATTTGCCAAATATAATTTTCTAAAAAGAATAAACTAATTCATTTGGCCAACTCAATATATGATGAAAATAAAGTGGTGGTGTAAAATAATTGTGGATATAATACATACTTATTTTAAATATTTATTCAGTTATTCAATAAGTACAACTAAATATGAATCTAGAAAATAAAAATACCACATATGAGAGAGTTAACGTGGTGCTCCGGATACATAACAGTATATATAGATATAATTAAATTATATTTCAAATCAAATTTGTTAATGCAAAAAGCTCGCGAATTATACTTATTAGTTAGATTCCACCATTCGGAGTTCCTCACCGGAGCAGAACACCACGAAAACCAAAAAGATGAGGCAAGAATTCAACCACTCGGACCCATTTATAATTTATATAACCGTACCCGTTCAAAATCTGACTTAAAGGTGAATTTACTACACATTTTCATCCTCAACCCATATAGTGATACCCGAAATAATACAGCTAGGGTTTAGTCATTTGAAACCCATTTATATATTATATAGCTATACCCATTCCAAAAAAAATAATTTTTGTACATGCTCCCCTCGCAAATCTGTATAGTTATATGTACTAATTGCCAAATCTATTAAAATATACAAAATCTAAATAATTAAATTTAAGTTGTTATAATAATTGGTTGTTACGTCTGGCTTAAAAAAATTCAAATTTGCTCAAATTGCTATATATTGATAAAAAATTAAATTAAATATCTATAAATTAGTCAAATTAATTTTTTAATTCAAAATATTTATATGGCCAACTTAATAATTTGTCAAATTATATTTTTAATAAAAATAATACTACTTATTTGGTCAATTTGATAATTGGTCAAATTAATTGGTGATAAGAAATATGATGGTAAAATACATATTGAATATATGAATGAATTACCCAAATCTATCAAAACTTATAAAATCTACATAATCAAATATATGTTATTACAATAATTAGTTGTTATGTCTGACTTTAACAAAATTAAAATTCGCTTAAATTGTTAGACATTGATAAATTGGACAAATTAAATATAATAACAATAAAATTTTTAGAAAAAATAAGATTATTTATTTGGTCAACTCAATAATTGCCCAAAATTCATTTCTAATAAAATAACAATATTTATTTAGCCAACCCAATAATTGAGCAAATTAATTGCATATGAGAAATGTGATGGTAAAATACAAAATGATCGTATTATACATACATATATATATATATATATATATATATATGAAAAACTACTTATTTCGTCAATATAAAAATTGACTCAATTAATATTATACAAATTTGTTATGCCCAGGCAGAAAAAATATTGATCAAATTAAGTTTTTCAATAAAAATAAAACTATTAACAGGTGGTGCAAAACAATTGTGAGGTGCAAAAATGCATATTATTTGTGAGTACTTACTTAGATTATCCAGTCGATGGAGTCTCATTTAAAACCGATGTGGAATTTAAATTTATATATAAATTATTAATACAAACTTAATAATTCGCCAAATTAAATTTTCAATGGAAATAAAACTTTTCATTTAGCTTAATAATCGGTCAAATTAATTCGCCAAGTAATTATGGATTAAAAAATAATATTAATTTTAACTATTTATTTAGTTCCCTGATCGGCAGAGCCTCGTTTAAGATCGACGTGGTATTCAAAATTTTAGATAAAACACAAGTTTGATAATTGGTCAAATTAGATTCTCAAATAAAAAATAAAATAATTTATTTAATAACTGATATTATTAATATTGGCCAAACTAAAATTTTCAATTAAGATAAAACTACTAAATAAAACATATGTGATATTCAAATTTTAGACAAATAAATTAATATAAATTTAATAATTGATCAAATTAAGTTTTCACTAAAAAATTTAACTATTTATTTCTCCAACTTAATAATTAGACAAATTAAACATAATAAAAATAAAATTCTTAAGCTTATATGTGAAATATAATTATGGAACCGAAAACTACAAATTGAATTTTAAGTATTTATTTTAAGTTCTTAATTGATGAAGTTCTATTTTAAATTGATGTGGGATTCAAGACAATGAATTTTATTTATTTAGAAATTAGATTCTCAAATAAAAAATAAAGTAATTTATTTAATAACTGATATTATTAATATTGGCCAAACTAAAATTTTCAAGTAAGATAAAACAACTAAATAAAACAAATGTGATATTCAAATTTAGACAAATAAATTAATATAAATTTAATAATTGATCAAATTAAATTTTCACTAAAAAGTCTAATTATTTATTTCTCCAACTTAATAATTGGACAAATTAAACACAATAAAAATAAAATTATTAAGATTATATGTGAAATACAAACATGGAATTGAAAAATACACATTGAATTTTAAGTATTTATTTTAAATTCTTAATTGATGAAGTTCTATTTTAAATCGATGTGGAATTCAAGACAATGAATTCTATTTATTTAGATCGTCTATCGGTTAAGTAACATTTTAAATAGATGTGAGGTTCAAGATTTTAGATAAACACGAATACAAAATTCACATAATGCCACAAATGAGAGAGAGTCAATGTGGTGCTTCAAATCCGTAACACTATTATATAGATTTTTAATTATTATAAACTACTAAATAAAATAGATATGAGATTCAACTTTAGACAAATAAAATTAATGTGAATTTAATAATTGGTCCAATTAAATTTGCACTAAAAATTTAAACTTGTATTTGTCCAACTTAATAACTGGCCAAATTAAACACAACAAAAATAATATTCTTAAGTTTGTATGTAAAATAACTATATGGTTGAAAAATACAGAATGATTCTGAGTATTTATTTAGGTTCTCCATTGGTGGAGTCTTATTTTAAATCGATATGGGATCCAAGATATCGAATTCTATTTATTTGGATTGTCCGTTGGTTAAGTATCATTTTAAATTAATATGGGATTCAAGATTTTAGATAAATAGGAATGCAAAATTAAGAGAATGCCACGCAGAATAGAGAATTAATGTAATGCTTCGAATTCGTAACGCTATTATATATATAGATACTATTCACGTACTTCTTGAAAGATACATAAAATAGATTAATTAATAATATTAATAATATATCTCATGATTTTATTAAACAACAATCATATTTAAGAATTGGAAACCAAATATTTTTAATAATAATAATATAATTTCCCTAGATAAAGTATACTCTCTCCTATTCAAAATATAAGTTTTTTTAGATTAATGCACACATATTAAGAAAACCTTGACTTTTACTTTGCACTTAATAAATTACTTTGTAATTCACACTATACATTTAAAATTATCAATAACTAAGCTGTTTTTTAGTAAGTTTGCACATCATTTAAAAAAAAAAAGTTTGCACATCATTTGAGGAAAAAATATAATTAATTATCATTAGAAAGTGGAAACGACCTATAAAATAAAAAATTGTGTAAATAGCCAAAAAGACTTATATTTTGAATTGGAGGGGTAACATTTTTTGAGAGAATGTAGTAGTAATAATGACAATAATTTATTTATGTTGCGATTCCACGACAAGTTTATAACTAGTAAGGGGCTGTTTGTTTGGCTCTTAATGGTTACATTAAGAGCCTATACGAATCAAGAATTAAGCATGTTTGGCAAAAAAATATGATCTCTTAATGGTTACAATAACCTCTTAACCATTAAGCATCCATACCCTCTCTCAACCATTAAGAGGCAAACAATTTCCAGCTTTACCCCTCCTCTTAAATTAAGAATTATTATTTATAATTATTATTATTTATAATTATTATTATTTTTTAAATGAATTTAAATAAAAAAATATTAGACATAATTATTATTATAATTTTCTAAATGAATTAAATTAAAAAATATTATACATAATTATTATTATTTAAATGAATTAAATTAAAAAATATTATGCATTATTATTATTATTTCAAATGAATTAAATTTAAAAATATTATACATAATAATAATAATAATAATAATTATTATTTTAAAAAAATTAAATTTAAAAATATTACACATAATAATAATAATAATTATTTTAAATGAATTAAATTTAAAAATATTATACACAGTTATTTATAAAAATTAGGGTTTTTATTTATAAAAAGGAGAGGTTTTTGGGGAGGAAAAATGAGATTTTTAATCGCTACTTTTATACAGAAGGATAAAATGATAATTTGTGACCATTCAGAATTACCATTCAGAACAGTTACTAAACAACCAAATTTCATTCTGCACTCAACCATATAGAGTCTCTCAACCATTCTGGCCTCTCAACCATTCTGCACTAAATCATTCAGCGCCAAACAGCCCCTAAGATTAAACCTGGCAAAATAAGTATATGTATGGGTTCGAGCCGACCCGTCCGTTTAGCGCAGGTCCGTCTAGCCGACGGCGATCCGTTTGACCCAATTTTTTAGGATATATTATAATATTTTAAACTTTTTGCTTATTTATTTTATATTACATGTTTATTATCAATGCAATTTTGTATTTTCTGTGGACTTGATGTAAACAAACCAAACAGGCCCTATTGGCACAAAATTTGTCCCGGTAACGATATATATATATATATATATATATATATACAGTATATGGATCTAAACCCCCTCTCCGTCTCTCTCTTTAAGATTGTTATTTGTTAGGGTCTGGAATGGCTTCCCGAGATAAAGTAAAGGTCAAGAAGCTGCAGCAGACGGCAGGGAGAAATTCTAAGAAAGCCGTCGCTTTATTGCCGCCGCCTAATTTTTCTGCCGTGGTTGATAAGTTAATTTACCGATCGGCCTTTCCGGAACCATGCAATTTTTCGTTTCTCGAGTCGCTCAAACTTCGTTCGGTCATGTACGATTGCATCTCTCTCTTTCTCTCTCTCTCTCTCTCTCTCTTTGATTTGTGATTGGAATTTTAATTTTTGAGTATTCGTTCTCGATTGCAGTTATCTGTGTTCTGGACGTTTCCCTAAAGAAAACTTGCAGTTTCTTCAATCCAATAACATCAGGCTATTCCAACTTGGAATTGATGGCAAGGACGTAAGTGATTTTTTACAGTACAGACGTAACAGTTCGTTTTTTAATTAGTACCAAATTGAGTATCAGTACTATGTTTGTGCTGTGAATTGGAAGTGTTCTGTTATGGTGTGTAAAAAAGGTCTGTTTGATAAATAATAAAACTATTTGGTAATGAGGTGTTTTTAAAGTGCTGTGAAATCGACAATATATAACACCTTTGTATTATGAAATTGGGTCTTCTGGATTGGAAGCAACTCTAAGTGGTAGTATCTTTAAAGTTGTAACCAAGGGGCTTAGCTCACTGGCCACTGGGTTCCTCCCTTAGTGGAAGACCCGGGTTCGATTCCCTTTTGAGAATGAATTATAAATGGAGTTATAAGGAGGCTTGGTTAAGAAATCTAGGAGTGTACGGTGCTTGGTGAACTAACTACTAACAACTAACATTTACCGATCCAAAAAGTGTCGTTGCTCGAAATCCACATCAATACAGAACTTGCCCAGTCTCCACTTGCATACCGTGAGATAGTCCCATATGAGTGTTTGCCTTTTTACTAAGCAACTACAACGATCGATACCACCAATTGTATTAGCTTATTCGTAGACTGTAGTTTGTTGCATTTGTGCATAATTATTGGTTCACTAACTGTGGACTTGTATGCCTTTAGGAGGAGACATTCGCCATTCCAGGGAATGCTATTACAAATGCCTTGAAAATTTTAAATGGTAATAACTTGCGCCGATCTAACTTCCTTTCGGCTGTTTCGCACCCGGCTTTAACTTATTGATTTTTTTTTTTCTGGTGTTTCAGATGAGAAAAACTACCCACTTCTCATCCACTGCAAAGCTGGAATGGTAAAAATTATGCTGTCCTTTTTTTTCGTTAATCTGTCATTAGATATTATGAATCTTAAATTTGCTGCAGTGATGGATGGGGTGGGGGTGGGGGTTGAAAAAGTGTACTTAATATAATAGTAGTTTTATATATTGGTATATAACTTTATAAGTTATATTGTAATTTATATAATGAAAAACTTCAATACTTAGGAATATTATATAAATTTTTATTAAATATTAAGATTTTATTTTGAAAGTAACATTTTTCAAGTGAAACAAAATTATGTTTTGAAATTACTGCATTCAAGTGGAAGGAAAGAGTACTAATTATTTCCACACCCCCCCCCCCCCCCCCAACCCCCCCAACCCGACATCGTGGCTCCATCGCGGGCTGCATTCCTCTTCATCGTGCATGTGCCTGCTAGGCGCTTGTGAATTTTTGTCTCTTTGGATGTGAATTCTCTACTCTGGATTCTAGCTTTCAAATAAAAACTCGGAGTTTCGGACTCTTCAAAATCAAGAACCCAAAGAAAACTAACCAAGTTAGATCATATACTTATTCTTAACGTCTGCTGCTCCCCTGATGATCATCTATCACCTCTTTTGTTTCCAACTTGCAGCATCGGACCGGGTGTCTCGTGGGTGGATTAAGAAAGTTGCAGAATTGGTGTTTGACTCCGGTCCTGGAAGAATACAGAAGTTTGCTGGCAAAAGATCTAGGGAAATCGACTTGAAATTTCTTACCGAGTATGACCCCTCGTGTCTGGGGACAGCTGCAGTGCGTGGTAGCCGGTGCCCGTGTTGTCCATAACTGGTACTTGCTTGATGGAGATTGTTTAGGGAATATTTGAATACTTCCTGTATATAGTTAATGCTTCTTATTTTGCAACTAATATTCGTTAGAGTAGTCAAAGACAAAAATGCTATTCACATCCGTGTTCATATAGTATTCGAATTTAAAAAAAGATGCTCTTCTTTAGATTCTTATTCTGAATTTCCGAATTCGAATTTTGATATACGATCTCAAATCCCGAATCGAATAAGAAAGATTCTGTTTCTAATATTATGCCCTCTCAGTGGTTATGTCTTGCCTCTAGTTGTCTTTTTGCGAGATTTCTGTTGACCGGTGCTGATGTCCCGAGCATTGCCGAATGAAAAAAAAAAACGCGAACTTTCATGCATGCCACTTTTCAGTATTAAGTTAGTTTGATATGTTCTAATCTAGGAGTTTGGTTGTCAAGCATGTTTTGGATAGAAGTTCTCTCTTGAACAACTTTGATCGGGTACATGCATGTATGAAGGTTCATGAGTATTGTATCTTTGTATTAGATTTATTTGAGAGGTTCTTACATCTTATTTAAATTTAAGCAAAAAAAAAAAATGGAGTACCCTATGTTGATATCAGATTTGATCAACAAAACGTGGATGACCCGGGTTAGATGAATCGAAGCCACATAGTAAACAATAAAAAGCCGAATGAATTGGATAAATAAATTTTATTGATGATCTGGTGATTTTTTGGGAGAGCCGAGCTGAATTTTGTTGCCGGACTATTCTGCTTTTTTCTATTACGAGTCTACTGTATTTTTCTATTGGTCCAATTCTTATTTTCCCTTTTTTCAGAACATTTTTCCAAAATTCTTTTTTTATCCTACATTCCTTCTATATATAGAAAGTCTTGACCAATCAGAAGGCCGACAGCTGGGGAATGTTTGGGGATACTTCCAAACACCTGTCAGAGGGAGAGGATGCCTTAGACATGTGGCGGCTTTTGGGGGTCGTTTTGGGAAGAGGAAGGACATAGTGCATTAACGGTCCTGTGTGCCTGTTCCGCACGTCCTGTGTGCCTATTACGCATGCTTTTGGCGATGATTATCTGTTGTGGTCGGTCCTGGAGTCGGCCTCCGGGTCTCTAGCTGCTTTGCCCGACCTTGTTATAATGGGGCCTTGGAGCATGTTTGGTGTGGGTCTGGTCGGTCCTGTTTGTCATCCCCGCTCGGGGTCGGTTGTGGGGTCGGCCCCCAATCTCTAACTGTTCTGCCCGGTCCTGTCATGACAGGACCGGGAAGTGAATTTGATGTACTCGATCGGTCCTCCTTGTTACTCTGCCCGACCGGTTTATTCGGAAGCCGGTTCTTTTGTCTTCTAGTCCTTTCTAACCGGGCTGGTTGAGCTGGCGGGGAGTGTATGCGTGGATGTCAAGGCGGATTGATTATCAACAAGGCCCCCAAGTCCAGGTCCGTGCTGGGGTGGCCGGGTCTGGAGTTGATTTGTAGTTAGGCCGAGCCGGCTCCTTAGGGAGGTTCAGTTAGATGGGAATCTCGAAGGGATGCCTCTTCGAAGGGTGTGTCGGTTCGATTTCCGTGTCTCACGTGTCATGATGAGGGACGCGTGGCAGGATTTGGTTTGACGACGCTATTCACGCGCCCCTAATCTTTGCGACAGTTCACTGTGAGTCGAAGGGTCACGCGCCAGGCATTTAATGCCTGTTTCCCCTATAAATCAGTGTTTTCAGTTGCGTTGCGTAGGTTTGTAGCGTTTTTGTAAAGAATTGCGTAGCGCAAAATAGCGTACAGGTAATTCGAACATGACATTTTTAAGTGAAAAAAATAATTATTCTTGTGTAAGATCAATAGGTAAATAATCCAAGTAAAATAGCCATAGGTAAATAATTCAAGTAAAATAGCCATAAAATAATTTCAAATAAACAAAACAACTTAGAACAATTATAATAATACAAAATAACAAACTTAAATAAGCCACAATATGAAAATAAACTCTCTTTTTTTTTTCCAATTTTTTTTCCTTAAGTCGGCTGTGCTGCGGAACTCTCTTTTTTTGGATGCGGAAGTTTTCTTTTTGCTGCGTAAGTTTTTGCTGCGGAACTTTTTTTTTGGCTGCGTAACTTTTTTTTTTTTTTTTTTTGCTGCTGAACTCCTAAACCTAATAGTTATAAGTTGCTATTACACGCAATTAAAAACACTGCTATAAATAGAGGTGTTCTCTCCTCTTTCTTCTTCCTTTGTGCTTTCGCCATTTTTTCCGGTTTCTTGCAGAGAAAAAAGCTCCGGTGAGTTTCTCTTTCCCATTTCTTTTTTCTGTTTTAAGCAGTCGACATGTTAGATCTGGAGGATGTGAAGATGGCGGAGTTGGCTGTGTCGCCGGACTGGACAGGGGTGACAGACTTATCCCTAGGGGGTCGCTTGTAAATTGGAGCGACGATGGAGGCGAGGTTGCGAGGTTGCCGGAGGTCGCGGAGGCGGAGGTTGTGGCGCCGACGGTTGGTGGAGCGGCGGATATAAAGGGGGAGGTCGAGCCCGAGGAGGTTTGGACTCGGTCTCGGGCGGCCTTTTTGTAGAGGCGGCGTGGGATTCTGCCTCGATCCACCGGGGGTGCGGATGTTCGTTCCGTATCCTGGGGAGAGGCCCCACTGTTGGAAGTAAAAACGCAGCGGAAGCGAAGTTTGGGAAAGTTGATAATTGCGTTTTACGCATCCACGAGCATAAGATCTATTTAGGCATGCTAATTAATTAATTAATTAATTACTAAGACTAATAAGCAATTTAAATATTATTTATTAAATAAATATGTTGGTTATTGAAATATCCTAATATAGATCTAAAAGATCATAGGATATTACCTTTGAATCAAATTGGTTGCTTTCGTCTTGATCACCTTGTATTTCTACATTTAGACCTTCTAGAGTATGATCCGCCTTAACCCGAACATTGTGTGGGCAACGAGCTACCGGATCTTGCTTGGACACAATATGGATCGGCCGAAATTCCTTTTGTATGTGGTCTCTCAATTTTTTTTTTTACTTTCTAGTATTTTATGAACACTCTTAGCAAATTAATGTGTTATCTAAATTGTAGAATCAAAGACACAAGTCTAGATCTACAATTAAACACAAGAGGAAAAATTTGATCTTACAACCTTGCAAAAGACTTGGAAAATCGGCCTCCCCCTTATTGTCCTATTTATAGGCTCTTGGACTACTATTAGGGATTTTAAAGAGGATTATAGAAGGACTCCCAATAGATTTCATCTTACCATAATAGGACTCTTCATAATATAATGAATCTATTAATATCAACTTAGTCTACTAAAAAGTTGATATTGCACTTCCTACCAAAATCCCAAATTACGCAATTGGGCTCCTTATTAAATATATTATTTCCCGTGTTTAAGATATCGAATGTTCATTAATTAATTATATGCTACTGACAGCTTTAATTAATTAATATCTTATCCAAGAGTAGTATCACTCGAACCTTATTATTATATCGGAATTAAATCCACCTGCAGGGTTTAATATAATAATCATTATCAAGCTCCTCAAGGGGACATCATCGACCCGCACGAGTCGGGACACGATTTCTAGTAATAATAATAACCGTCGTATAAATAATATTATTGCCCAAGATACGAGGCTTATTGAGTCGATCATTTTGACTTTCACCCATGGTAAATCAAAGCAATAAGTATTATAAATACACAATTAAATATTATATACTTAGAAATTAAGAATAATAATTATCCGAGATTTACGCTCTTCTTACAGTCAGTACAGAAGACACTATCTCACCTCGATCCAGTTCAACGTATGCAAATATGCTAATGTATGCTAATAGTCAAGACCAACTAATCTCAAGCATGCACTACAACCTTTTATGTAATTTGTCTAATAATTATATAGGTTGTGAACTATTATATTATTTTATAAGGTACCGATAATGTGATCTTCCGTGTGACACCAACACACCACATTATCTACAATATAAAATAATTAGACATTTCATTTGCATAACTATAACGTGAATAAATATGCAAAACATGTGATTAAATGTAATTAATATTCTCATGGGTAGTTACAGGGAAGTTAGGTAATACAAGTACAAAGTAGGAGACATAATGAATTTCCAGCATGTTACCTATTGAAACAAGAATATTCTTAGCTTAGGTTAATCTCTTTGGCTGTAGCTAAACAAGGAGATTCATATGTTTTCCATAATACATGTCATTTCATTTTGTGTAAAAGTTTCAACATTGCAATATTTTTAATCTACACAATCGGACCGGTAATAACTCTTCTGTATAATGCTTGAGAGAGAGGCAAATATAACTTAGGCACTTGAATCACTCGTGTTAGACCGTCTGACGGAAGTACCGGAATCATACCCATGTCAGACCGTCTGGCGCAGATCAATCTGTCAGATGGTCTCCAAAACAAGTTTTAGAATAAAACAACAGCAGCAGCATCTAAGCCTTAATCCCAAAATGATTTGGGGTCGGCTAACATGAATCAAACTTTGAAACCGTCAATGATCACAAGTTTTTGCCTAGGTGCAGGTCCTTTAGTTGTATTATGTCATCTATTCCGCAATGTTCATTATGGGAATCTCTGTAGTTGTATCTGACTATAATGTTGTTCTCTTGGGAGAGGAATTATATGGTGAAGAATGTACGTGTATTCACTTCTTACTTTTTCTTTGTGTATACATGCAGCTATGCCGATTGTTAGAAGGTGGTCTAAAGGACCTATGTGGTTGCATTTTCTCATTGGTGTAAGTCATTCAATCCTGTTTGTTTTATTCCCTCACAGCTGCAGAAATAGATCTGTTATTGGAAGTAATGAAACCATTGCTTATAAAAATGTAGATGTATGAGGACTGGCTCTAATCTTAACTAGAAGTTACATAAAACATTGCTTAAATATGTAGTGAACAATGGCTTGAGCTGTAGTCAAATATTTTTTAATCATCTATGAGGGAATACTGGAGAGGGAGATAAACACACACGCACACACTACACACATGCACGCATACAAAAATCTCTTATTGGTTGATAGGGCCACTCCAACCGAACCCAAAATTTGGGTTTTGATTCTCCAACGTATCTGCATAGCATAACCCAAATTTGTGTTGCTGTTGTTTTCTCTTTCCTCCAGCACCAATTTTGCGTTTTTACGCGAATTGGGTTTTAACTATTGGAAATTGGGAAATGACCCTTTATGTTTTATAAATTTACAATGGTTATTAGTATTAGCTATTATATATAATTTGTTTCATTATTTATATGGTTTTTTAAGATACTTTTTGTGATTTTAATTATTAGGAGAATTAAACTTATAATCAATTATAAAAACACTGCCACAGAAATTATATTTGTAACATTAAATTATGTGTGCGAATGAGTTTATTATTGTTTGAAATTCTGAATGTAATTTTCACTTGTCCAATAAAAGGTTTAAATTTAAAATTTTTATTATTTATTAGTATTCAAGTAAACTAGTAAAATTTTATTTTGTATGAAGTCGATATTTATTTGATTTGATTTGATTTTTCGTGAATATAAAAAGTTTAAGGGGTCCAATTTTAAAGTTGACAAATATATATGCACTATAGAAAAAAGTATAAAACATAGTGCTTGAGCTTGAATATGCCTAGTATTCTTTTGGGTTTGAGAATGGGTTTGCTGGTTGGACGTGAATTAGGCCCTGTTCTTTTGGACTTATTTTTCAGTTTTTAAGTTCAGTTCAGGTCAGTTGAGTTGAGTTGAGTTCAGGTCAGGTCAGGTCCATTCAGTTCAGCTCAGCTCAGTTCTTCTTCTTCTTATTATTATTAATCTTAATTATTATTATTGTTATTATTACTAATAATATTACTATTATCGTTGTTGTTGTTAATTACTATTATTATTATTATTATTATTATTTACCATTATTATTATTATTATTATTATTATTTTCCCTTAATATATATTTGATTCGATTCGATTCCATTGATTCGATTTAGTTCCATTCATTCGATTCGATTCGATTCGAATCCATTCATTGATTCGATTCGATTCATTCACTAGCCTTACCAGTTCCTGCATTTTGGGTTTGAAAATGGTTCTTTAGGTTGGATATGGCCTTAGAGGTACTTGCTTTGTGTGGGTGAATGATCTTGTTTTGGTGTACAGAACATGTTATGATCTAACCAAGTACTAACTCTCAAGAGGGTTTACTTATAGATTTTATTGTTCATTCCTTTCTTTGTTAATATCTTGTTTGGTACTCTGAATCAATTTTTATGGATGCAGGTTCCACCTGTCACTATTTTCTCGTCAGGATGTGCTGGGTTAGCAGGTGAGACGTTCTCTCCACAGCACTGATAAACACTTTACGGGACTTGAAAAATGTTCGGTTCCGCATGTTTATAATGTCAATATCTGCTAGTGTCTCAATTCTGGAAAAGCAATCTCAACTAATGGGGATTTATTAGTTAGCGGATTTCGTACTGATTGAGATATTGATCTACTAGTAGTGGTCTTATTTGGGGAACTTCGGGGGTTGGCCGTCGCAAATGATAAGCTGGTGTAAAGCTGGCCGATGTGCTAGGCAGGCCCAGGCCGCCCAGCCCGGCCCAGAAATTTATGTCGGGTGGGTATGCCTGGTTTGGCCCGGCCCAAGACCGGAACAGCACACTAGGCCTGGGACTTTTCGGTTCCAGGGATAAAAATACAGGAACCGTAATCGAACCGCATAGTTTTTTCGCGGTTCGGTTTTGTCGTTTTTTTTGTCCGAACCGACTCGGAACCGAACCGATCCAAAACCGAATCCGAACCCGAACCGATTTCGTGTGGTTCAGACGGAATATATTATATTATATATATTTTATTAACATTATATTGTATTACATATTATATTAATTATGTTTAATAAGAATATATTATATTATATTTTATTCAGAAGGGTCGGTTTCTGGGCTTGGTGCGGTTCGGACGGTTCCTCTTTAAAATGGACAGGAACCGCGAACCGAACCGATTACTAATAGTAAGAACCGAACCGACAAAAAGAAAAAAAATTGTTGAACCGAACCGAACCGAACCGTCGGTTCCGATACGGTTCAAATCGATTCCGCGGTTCTCGGTTTCAAAAGTCCCAGCCCTACAGCACACTATTAGGTTGGGCCGGTTTCGGTTTGAATTTTTCCAAGCCCAGTCCAGCTCACTAACCAGCCAGCCAATGACCCTGCCCAGCGCATTAACTCAGTCCGGCACAGCCTGCAGTTTTTTTATTATTTTGTAATATATTGTAAATATATAATATGATAAATATAATATAATAATTTATAATTTATTATAAAAATAATATTTTTCCTAATATAATAAGAAAATATTAAAATGATTTTTTTTCTCGATTTTTTTTTAACGAACCGGACCAAACAGGCCCAGCCTTGCCTGGAACGGGCCCAGGACTGGCCCATCCCAGTTCATTTATGAACCAATTGGTCCGCACCACCCCCATCCCCCACCCCCCAGGTGTTTGGATAGAGTAATTTATTGCAAAAACAGACTAAAAGGAGCAAAGACAGTATAAGATTAAAGATAAATAGGTACCTTTTTCGTATACCCAACTAATCACTAGCTTATCCCAACAACCACCATCACCATGATTCAATCATCTGAATTAGTACTAAATATGTTTTCGGAATCATAGGCGGATCCAGCATCCGAAAACTACTGGTGCACCGACGCACCACAAAAAAATTAACGGACGACCGAATTTTTTTTCTAAACTTTTCACTCTTTTTTTTAATAAAAAACTACCAAAACGACGTCGTTTTAACTGAAAAGGCATCAAAGCGACGTCGTTCTGGTTAAAACAACGTCGGTTTAACTGAAAAAAACGTCAAAACGACGTCGTTATGGTTAATACGACGCCATTTTGTATTTTTTTTTTTTGGTGGTACACGTGCACCATCATGCCCTAGTGTAGATCCGCCCCTGTTCGGAATGACTTCCCTTTGCTTAATTCGAGTCAGACCTTCTATACAATTTCAAGCTTTTTTAAAAGTATGTCTTACTATGTGGACACGATATTGTGCAGGTGGTTCCATTCCAGCACTAGCTCAACTTGCATCCTCGTCGTATCATGCCGTTGTATCATCTTCACCACCTCCACCGTCATCCTCATAGAATTGAAAATCACCGAGTTCAGAAGCTTCTTCTTCTTTTTGTACTAATACTTCATGGGGAGAGAGAGAGAGAAATTTTGTTATTCTTTTTGTCAATAAATTATGCTCTCTCTCTCTCTCTCCATACTTGAGGTTGCCGTTACATTTTGATGGCTTTATCCCGACAGCACGAGCTCTTAGCGAGGTACGATATATACACTCGTTCTTAGCTATTTCTTCATTTACTGTTACTGCCATTGGTTTCGTAGTCATATCTCATGATTTGATGAATGATGAAAAACTCACACTGCGATTTCAATCATTATGAGCAGTTTTCTGCAACAAACAGAAAATGGGGCACCCACCAGTCTGTGGATTATAAGTGGCTCTATTTTTATGTACTATTTACAATGTCACAATAAAGTTGATGCCCAGAAGGTTCTCAACAGAAATTACAACTTTTCAAGCCTACCATTGAGCATTTAATTTACACTGAAAAATGGGACCTCAAGGCTTATTGACTTCATGTGTCCTAATTGAATTGTGTTTTCTGGTTTATGTTGAGTGAATTCAAACAAGATTGCCCATGTGCTATATTGGAGGTTAATGCACCATTTTGGACCACTTCATGTGCAACTTGTTGTAATACTTGACACACACACACACACACTCTCTCTCTCTCTCTCTCTATATATATATATATATATATATATATAAGAGAGAGAGAGAGATAAAATGAGAATGATTTTTTGAATAGGAAATAGTACTAATAAATATGACCCATTGATCTTTATGTGATCTATGGTCCATATTAGCGTATACATAAATTCTATGTATTTTATGCATCAAAATTCGAATGCATTAAATTTTGCACAAGAAGGTGGATGTGTTAAAACAATGCATTTCATGCATAATTTTTCGTGAGAGTAAATCTTGATCATCCATTTAATCGGAATCTATGGACCAAATTATATTTATATATATAGATGGCAGAGGACGGGAGAAAATCTAGGGCAAAACGAAGGAGGTGAAAGAGAGAGGAGGCGGACGACGTTATACACTCTTATTATATATAGTAAATATGTCTATATCGGTCCGTCTAGCTTGACATCCCATATTAACATCCGGTTTTGATTTCTTTTTATCTTCATTGGATCTAAAACATCTGACGGTCTTGATCTATCTCATCTTTAAAGACTCGTCAAAAAAGAACTTGATCAAAAAAGAATGGTCAAGTTGGACATTTTTCAATTTTTATCTTTAAAAAGGGTGACAATTTTTCTGAAGGAGGAGGTTAAGAAAGAGAGGGTTTATCAGACTTCACGTCCACCCCACCGTGAACGCCGCCATGTCTTCCCAAAATCGCGATCAAAACGACGACGACCAGAATCTGAAACCCCAATTCAAGATGACGACAGATCAAAATACTGCAGAAATTCAAGCAAATCCATCAGGAAAGGAAATCTCACCGAAGAAAACTTGAAAGAAATGATCGAAGATGGAGACTTCTAACATAGAAGAAGAGGATGAAGGCCAATGTGGATTTTGCTTGTTTATGAAAGCTGGCGGATGTAAAGACACATTTACATTCATTCTTAAAATTCCTAAAACACCCTTACTCTAATTAAGTTCTTTAATGATGAGATAGATCACATGTTTTAGATCCAATGAAGATAAAAAGATGTCAAAACGGAATGTTAATATGGATGTCAAGCTAGACGAACCATGTGTGTACATGTATACTGCCTCCGTTCTCTTATAAATGCAACATCTGGATTTTCACGCTTGCCAATGCACAATTTTTATTATTAATATTTTTAATTTTTTATTTTAAAAATTATAAAAGGTTGATATTTTGAAAGTATATTTCGAGATGAATCTAATAAGATCTCACATGATTATATATTTTCATATGTATAAATCACAAAAGATGATCAAAAGAGAGTATGCGAACAGTGTAATAAAACACGTCCCAATAATAAGAGAACGTAGGAAATATATATACATATATATATACATTAAAATATTGCATTATATGCATTAAATTTTTGTGCGAATAAATCTAGGCCATCTATTTATCAAGATCTATGGATGAAATTCATTCTTATTTCTTAACTTAAATATTGCAGTATATGCATCAATATTTTGATGCATATAATGTATATTTTAATGCATTGCAATTTTGATTCACGAAATGCTTATATTTCATGTATAGTTAGTACAAAATTCATTCATATTCGCAATTCGCAGGATAAGAACCATTCGCATTTGATCATATAAGGAAGATAGGCTCCAAAACAACAAAAGATCAACAATGAAGAATAAAAACGAATGAAGAGATTCATCAACATCCAAGTTCTAATCTTTCTATTTTTCACTTTTATTTTCATAGTTTGACAAGTTAATCATGAATATGTGTGCCTATTATTTGATTATCATGTCGATCTAATTTCTTTTATTCCATGATTTTTGAAGTATTTTTATTGCAAAGGACTTTTGATGATTTATAGACATTGATTGTTCTTCATGAATTTCTTATTTAACTATTTTCCTTTAATTCATGTTTAGCAAATTGATCAATATTTTTACATGCTAAATAATTATAGTTCATAATCTGAGAGATGTGTTCGATAATAGGTCTTCAATATATGACATAGCTTAATATGGGCTTGAGAAAGCGGTGCTTAATCATGAAGACTTTTCGATCTTTTGCTTTAAGAATTTGAATTACATAAGTTAGATGAATATGTCAATTTATATAATTTAATCTATATGTTCATGACTCCGAGAGAGGCCATAAAAAACTTGAGTGGTCATCTTATGGAAAAAAGTAAAGAACTCCAATAGAAATATCTGTAGAAATCTAGCAATTAAATAAAATCATAATCTTGGAATATTATCCAAAAACTTGATAAAATGCTTATGTGTTGATTTTGGATATTTTATTTACTTAAATTGCAATTTTAGAATTAGATTAGTTTCCAAATTTCTATCGTCTAGATAAAATCGAGAATACTACGATCTAGTACTCAGTATAATAGTTCAATTAATTTATGCAGAATACATTATTGCTCACCCTTTTCTACAACTACTCTGTAACTTTCCGATAGTAAAATATTTAGCAAACAAAAACCAACTAAAAAGACGGTAGTCAAACACCTTGTAATTGTTATAGTTTTATATCTTTCTTTATAATAATAAATAAAGTCTGAATGCAATTTTTCTATTTTCTTAGTATATCATACTTAATTTAGAACAAAAGAGTTTATCAACAATTCTAACTTCATAACCCCTTAGATAATAGATGCACTTACTATTTAAACTAATTCACTTTTTCATAGTCTTCGTAGAGGTTGTTTGATTGGAGAGATTTGAAAGGAAGGGAGAAGAAGGATAAGAAATTTAAAAAAGGAAAATTTGCTTTAAACCCCCCAATATATTCACTCTGGTATGTTGGAACATTTTATTCCACACATTCAATTTAGGGGTTTTGATGATAAGTTGTTAAATAAAGAAAAACAACAATTAATCGACAAGGAGTCAAAGAACCTCGAGACAGACAAAAGCAAAGAAGTAAACAATAGTGAAGCTAACATACACTATCAATAAGACATAACGTACGCAATGTATCAAGACAATGAGTACTACATTCTGCATAGAAGCAGATAATGCACGCTATGGTGCAAGGTTAACACACGCTATATATGAAGCTTAACGTACGTAATAAGGAACACTTAACATATGCTATGCAAGGTGAATTTCGAATTCAAATAAAGTCAATCCTTTGGATTGATTCTAGAAGGGTCAAAAAGTATGCAACAGATTTCAATGCAGTGATTGACCCTTATAGAGCATGTCAATCAAAGAGATGCATTACCAATATTAGATGCAGTACTTTACAGTACTAATTTATGCATGAGTTTTGTACTAATTATGCATGAAATATATGCATTTCGTGCATCAAAATTTCAATGCATTAAAATATGCAATATATTTGATGCATATAATTAATACAAAACTCATGCATAAATTAGTACTGCATCTAATATTGGTACTGCATAAAACGCGCCCATATATATATATATATATATATATATATATATATAGAGAGAGAGAGAGAGAGAGAGAGAGAGAAAAATTAGGTGTTTAATAGATTCAACCTGGTCAAAAAAAAAAAAAGAACTATCAATTAAAGAACAAAAATTTAAGGATATGTTGTTTAGCATCTTACATAATAAACTCCTTATTCATATAATTAATCTTTATACTTCATCGGTCTGTGAAAATTGTAACATATTATTTGTGGCACTAGTAAAATTGTAAAAAGGGTCCCACCTTCTTTAAAGTGTGGGTTTATTAATTATAATTAGGTAAATTTATTCATTATTAGTGTTACTTTTATTTTGCAACTAAAGATAAAATAATGGATGTGCATTTATCCATTAGACCAATAGAAATTCAATAGTACATTTAATTATTCACTAGTCATTAACAAGAAAATTAGAAACAACCAAAACCAGAGATTCCCAACCAACATCTTCGTAACTGAATCACTTATGCTAAAAGTTCATTTTCAAGAGAGGGGTTATAAATACAGCCAACACTCCTAAATTCCAACCACAACCGCCAGTCATAAATTACGATATTCTATACAAAAACATGCCGATTCGAAATAGGCCAGATTTAAAAATGGAAGGAAAAAAAGAGTTGGACAGTTTCTTCTTCAGCATAGCAGGCGGCATTGAAGTTTGGCACTTTCCATCGGTTGTGTTCGAAAGATCCGAACTGCTATAAAGAAGCAAATGGAGAGGGGCGAGGCAGTGATTTTTCAATCAAACAGGAAAGGTAACATCCATAGAGACTTATCATTACCGAATGTAGAAAGCATTAAAGCACTTACAGTTCTAGAGAGATCATCGATCAGAAAAATAGCATCGAAATTGGGAATTTCCAGGGGTCTACTTGGAAAATGGACAGAACAGAAACTTTTAAGGCCACACGCAAGCGCTATTAAACCTTTACTAATGCAAGGTTGAGATTCAGCTTGAGGCAATTAATGAGTGATTGCTCAAGTGAGAACATCTCATGCAAGTCCATGCATAATGTAGCACAGCAACAACAACAACAACAACATTACCCCAATGCCTCAACGGCTTCCGCAAAAAGCGGGGTAAGGGGGATCGGATGTACGCAGCCTTACCCCTGTCTTAACACAGAGAAGCTGTTTCCGGATGATCCAAAATGAAAATTGCATCGAGAATTGCATGGAATGACTAGTACTTCATGAGAAATAGAAGTGCAGCCACTTTAGTGAGTCATTTTGTTTTATTCCATTATAATCCAGAACCAAAGAATAAGGAGTCTTTGGCACCATTGGAAACAATGGAAGAGATTGACCCTTATAGAGCATAATGTAGCACATATTGATGAAAAATGGTTTTATATCACAAAAACTTCAGATAGGTATTACTTACTACCCGGAGAGATTGAAAGAGCATGTCAATCAAAGAGATTCATCACCAAGGTGATGTTCATGTGTGCTGTGAGCCGACCAATTATTACAACAACAGATTATGTTATTTGTGATCGAAAAATAGGAATTTTCCATTTGCGGAACAGATTCCAACAAAGAGAAACTCCAAAAACAGACTTAAAGGCACTTTGGAGACAAAACCAATAAACTCAATCACAAAATCGGTCATCAAAGACTGCATATTGAATCAGGTAATCTTAGTGTACTTTGGAATGTATATTGCCTATCAGAATCTTTTCATCATTTAATGTTAACGGAGTTCACGCAGGTTATACCAGCCATAAAATCAAAATGGCCAAGTGGAGCAAGCAAGCAAATTGTGATTAAGCAAGATAATGCCAAACCCCATCTCAAGTGGGATGATCCGGATTTAATTAGTGCTGCAACATCTGATGGTGTCAGTATCACTGATCAATCAACCAGCTAATTCTCCTGATACTAACATCAATGATTTAGGGTTTCAGGGCTATTCAATCACTGAAGGATGAAATGGCTGCAAGTAATGTGGAAGATCTATGAGAATGTGATCACTACTGGATGCAACAACACGTAACAATGTTTTTGTCACATTGACAGAGATCATGAAAGTTAAAGGGGGCAACAGCTACAAGATTCCACATATGAACAAGACAAGGCTGATTAGAAGGGTTCCTCACTGTCTTGAGGTGGAGCAAGCTTGTACGGGATTGTTTGGAGTTTTTGAAGAACTATGAAGCTTCTGCAGGTTCTCATTATGATTTGAGTCCTCTAATGCATGCTTTTGGCTACTAGATTTTATGAGTAGATTAGAATTTTGCTAAGTTTACAACATAAGCAACAAAAAACCTTTTTTGATTTATTGTTTAGCATGTATTTTTAAGACTATTAATTTGGGCATTTTTTGGACCAGTCTGTAATTGATTTGGGCATTTCTTTGCACTATTTGGACCATTATGTTATTGTTGAAAAGTTAGAGACCCCGATGTTATTACGAAATTTATTAGGGCAACCAAATGAAATTTGCCCACAGAAATATGATTAGGGAGACACTGTGTAACTCCCTATGAGGTTTGGAATGACAGATTACCAACTGTTGCATATTTTCATATTTTTTGTTGCAAGTTTTTTATCCACAACAATGGCAAAACCCAACTGAATGCTTTTGATGCTAAAACTGATGATGATCCCTTTATGGCACACTCTCAAATAATCAACCGCACACAGAGTATCTAACAAAAAAACAGTTGTGGAAAAAACACCTCGTGTCAGGAATCTAGTGCTGAGTACAAGAAACAGATGGAACAAATTGAGAAAAAGCTCAAGGCCACCATACTAGAAGAAATCAAAGATATGGTCTCAGCTTTATTAAACTTTTCAGTTTGCATCATTGACACTCATCTGCTCTATTTTAAGCCTCAGCAAACTCGCAATAATCATACAAACAACCAGCAATAGCAAAATCTCCCAGTTTGTATCATTGATATATCAACAAATTCCAATTCAAGCCTCCAGATATTAGGAATTAATTCCTAGTGGTTGCTTGAAAAAAAGGCATCTAACAACCTCTAAATTACCAACAATCCATCCAATAATTATGACGGAGCCTAAATCAATGAATCCAAACAATTTGGACTAAATTACTCAATTAGGGCTAAATTACTCGACAGAAACGGAGCCTCCATAATGTCACCAACACTAAAACCACCAAATCCGGAGATATTATGGCTAAATTAGTCGAGCCCATTCACGAAAGTGAGAACTTACACACCTGATCAGAGCACATTTAAAGCGAAAGGGGACAGAATCGCTAGCAGTTCCCGATAAAATTGTTCATCGTCGAGCAGGGACCAAACGACTCTTAGGAACCCCAGCATCAGTGGCGTAGGCGGCGCAGGGATGGTCGTCATCACCGGTTAGATCTGCAGATTCAGACAACTCCGCCAGTTCCGATTTGAAATAACCGGTGGCCTCCCATGAGTAGTTAGGAATGGGTTCATTGTGTGTGTCGGCGACTACAGAACAACCATCGCTTGTGATCGTATAAAGAGTATGGATACAGCGACCATTTAACCATTTCAGACGGAGGATTCATGTGTTCTGGATAAGGTTGAAGTGGAGGAGTAGATGAAGAAATGAGAGGTGGCCGTGGAATAGGAAACGAGGTGAGCCATAACGATTAGTTGGGTTAATGGGGTTTAGATTAATGGAGCTTCAAACTTGTTATTTTATCGAGCCAAACCAAATCAAACCAAACATACCCAGTATATCCCGTTCAGAGCAGGGTCTGGGAAGGTACGATGTACGCAGACCATGTCCCTACTTATTACTAGAGGTAAATAAGCTTCCTGAAGACTCTCCTTAATAAGACAAAGCAGAATCTCGTGATAAATACAAACGAAAACATATGATTCAAAAAGCTCGAGACCATACTGTTCTACTGGCTTAATCCACATGGGACTTACATACGCGAATTTGGCTACTTCACTCCCTCAACGCCGCTCTAACAAAAAGAGGTTGACTCAAGACACCTCCTGTCAAAAATTCACCACGCAAAGACCATAGGATAAAATATACAATAAAAGTAAAAAAGGCAATGCTCTAGGTCAAAGCTAACCGAGACAACCCAACCCTGAGGCTCTCAACTACAGCACCGCTCCCTACAAAAGAATCCACAACTCTAATCTGGCGCCTCCAAGCACACCTATCAACAATCATGGTCTCGGAAAGGTTTAAGGCCTTCAAATCTAATCTCAGCTGCTCCTCCCACGTCCTCCTCGGTCTGCCTCTCCTCCTCTCTCCGACAACCAATAAACTCTCGACCCTCCTCACCGGAGCAGATGCCTGCCTCCTGCGGATGTGGCCAAACCATCTCAATCTCTCTTCCCTAACTTTCGCTGAAATGGGCGCCACTTCCAGCGCGTTTCTGAAAACCCCGTTCGCGATTCTATCTAACATTGTGCGACCACACGACCAACGTAACATTCTCATTTCAGCCACTTTTTTATCGAGCTTTAAGCATTATGTTTAAATTTGATTTGAATAGTAATCGAGCCAAGTTTGATCGAGCTTTTATCGAGCCGAACACGAATCGAGCTCGAGTAGTTTGACTTTTTTATATGTATTTTATAATTTTTATTCAAATCGAACCGAGTTCGAATCGAGTTTATATTTTATCATACAAAAAATTGTGTTCATGCCTGATCATTATTTTAACGGACCGGGCTCAAATAATCTGTTTATCAAGCGAATTCGAATCGAGTATCGAGTAGCTTGGTTTGATTTTCGGTCCTACTCACTAGTTAAGTTCAAGGGATTAGGCTAGTTAATAGGGGCCCATATTATATTTTTTTGGGTTAATGACGCCAAAATCCACAACCTTTCATCCGACTTTCATTTTTTCCACAACCTTTTCAAAAATCCTGTAAATCCACAACATTTGGCACTTGTTCGATTTTTCCATAATTTTGATTTAGCCCCAAATTCGATCCTACGTGGATCTTACGTGGACACCGGGAGTGTGTCGCCGCCGAAAATTCAAACTGCGTCGTTTTAAGCTTAGGGTTAATAACGCCAAAATACACAACCTTTGATGCCCCTTTCATTTTTTCCACAACCTTTGGCACTTGTTCGATTTTTTCATTAGCAACATCTAAAAAGTTAAAAAATATTTTTATTTTTTTAGTTTTTTTGCACAATTTTAAGGACGGCTTTATAATGTAGTTCTATTTTTTTTTGGTTTTTTCAAAAAAACAAAAAAAATCCGTTTGTAGAGTTTCTCTTTTTAGATTTTGACTAGTTAGTTTTCCAATTAGTATATCATGATCTTAAAACAATATATACTTCTTAAAAACTGAAAGCTAAGAACCCCCCCCCCCCCCAAAAAAAAGTTGAAATATGGGGGAAAAACAGATTATATTACAGAAGTGCAAATGATTAAGGAAAATATTCTTGCCTATTTATTGCCATTAAACCAAATCACCTTACAAACAAACAATTGACATATGAAAAACACACACACACATAAGAAAAAAACACTAATTATGTTGAGATGCAAACAAACAAATGAGTGTTTTAATATTATTTGAAACTCTTTAAAACTAACTAGTCAAAATCTAAAAAGAGAAACTTTACAAACTGATTTTTTTTTTTTTTTTTTTTGGAAAATCAAAAAAAAAAAATAATAGAACTACATTATAAAGCCGCCCTTAAAATTGTGCAAAAAAAAAACTAAAAATTGAAAATATTTTTCAACTTTTAAGATGCTGCTAATGGAATCGAACAAATGCCAAAGGTTGTGGAAAAATGAAAGGGGCATCAAAGGTTGTGTATTTTGGCGTTATTAACCTTAAGCTTAAAACGACGCAGTTTGAATTTTCGGCGGCGACAGCGTCCACGTAGGATCCACGTAGGACCGAATTTGGGGCTAAATCAAAATTATGAAAAAATCGAACAAGTTCCAAAGGTTGTGGATTTACAGGATTTTTGAAAAAATTGTGGAAAAAATGAAAGTCGGATGAAAGGTTGTGGATTTTGGTGTCATTAACCCTATTTTATTTGGACAAATAAGTAGTTTATGTGAGGATAAGAGTGTAAGTGGTTGTGTGGTTGTGTCTAAAAATGGACGTGGTACGATTTTGTGGACGGACGAATCTTCACGAACGGAGCAAGTTTTTTTTTTTCTTTTTGTCGTCATGTACACATGAACTTTACTTGTCATAATTTTTTATGATTAAAATACCTTTGACAACTAGAGATTACAGGATGCCGAACACGACCTTAAAGTTATGGGGCTTTGTTCTATCGTTTTAATCGTTCAGACCTTAACTGATACTCCTTCCGTCCACGAAAAGTGTGGTCTTTTCAAAGCATTCGAAATTAATAGGTATTACTCTAACTCTTCATATTTCTACAACTTTGGACCAAATCAAATCCAAGCAGCCAAATCTGATAAAAAAATATAAGCCAAAAATTTTCTTTACTGCCTATGGCAAACACATTTATAGTGATAAGCACTGTTCATCGGATCATTGCCTTCAACTGGAACTTGCTCAGCTCTGCATTTGTACTTGCAACCTCGGCATTCATTGTAAGTGCAAGTCGGCGCGACGGATCCGATCAACGAACTTTTCGTGTCACCCTGCATATTTCCAAACTGAAAAAAAAAAAATCGAAGAAGAGTTGCATTGCTAAAATCTACAGCAGCCGACACCCACATCAAATGATGTGTCGACATGTGTCCTCGAGTAGTTATGTTTGGAGCACGTGCCGGTACATGAGCGTGTCAGCCGCTGGTTTTATAGCATTGTTACGAAATTTATGAGAAGGGCGATGTGTGTTTGTGTGTTTTGACCTTGAGGTGTAATTCAGTATCGGGTGATGGAATACGATAGCCGGTCGGAAGATTTTGAAGTTTCATAGGAACTCTAGACCCTGTGGCATCTGCAACATTGACAACAATATATTATTCTCTCTTATTCAAAATTGTCAACCTTTTGCACGCAAATTAAGGAGATTTTATTTTGCTTAACTTTACCCTCCATAAATGATGAATTAAATTTGAGGAATAGTGAATAGAGTGATCTAATTAGGACTAATATATTTAAATAATACTTGACATTTATTTAGTAGTTAATAATACTTGAAAAGGTAAAAAAGAAAAAAAGAAATAGTTATTTTTTTTATCAGTAAATGTAAGTTGTTCAAGAAACTTACACTCCTGAATTTCTTAACCAAGCCTTTTTATAACTCCATTCATAATTCGTTCCCAAAGGGAATCGAACCCAATCTTCCACTAATGGAGGAATCCGGCGGGCAGTGGGCTAAGCCCCCTGGTTAAAAAGTTATTGAATAGCACAAAAAATTGGGCTAAGTTTATTATGCATTCAAATGTAATAAAATGTCTTGAGCACATATTACATTAGCAAGAATGTCCTTAAAGAAAGTACTCTAGTGTGTGTACAGTGTGTGTTAATACTAAAACATGAGCAAAAACACGAAAAATCGAAAAAAAGTACGGTATTGCAATGATAATTTGAGACCTTGTAGGATAAATGCTGCACAAAACAAGGCGATGACGATCGAACGAATGGTGGGATGCTTCGGATTTGACATCCTTTTTTTTTGTTGTTGTTGTTGTTGCCTCTTTTGCATGTGAACAATGTTGATTAGGAAAAGAGAGTATGGAAAAAACTATAGATGGGGAGATTGTGGAATTGGAGAAAAAGGAATGGCTTTGGAGGAATAATAGCTATAAGGATATATATACCGGCTAAATATGCAAAAACACAAAGAGGTCCCCAACTGATTTTTTTCCTTTTTGAATATATATATATATATATATATATATATATATATATATATATATATATATATAGAGAGAGAGAGAGAGAGAGAGAGAGAGAGAGAGAGAGAGAGAGAGAGCCAAAATGCTGGATTATTCCATTAGACCTACAAAATCTTACGCAGTATCTTTCAGTTTTGCAATTATTTTATTTTTGCCTCACATGTTTCTAATTCTATCCCACCCCTCAACAAAAACAAGAAAGAAAAAGAAGAGAGAGAGAGAGAGAGAGAGAGAGAGAGAGTTTAGACAACTATGTTGGAGTGATTGATATTTGAGAGAGAGAGAGAGAGGTTGGAGTGATTGATATTACTTGAGGGAGAGCTGGAGATGACAACTATGTCGGAGTGATTGATATTTATAAGATATGCTAGAAGAATAAATTATTTTTTTTCAAATTGTTTTGATTTGACAAAACTATCATTTATTTATTCATTTATTTTTACAGGTCCATGCTGAGGTGGGTAGTTGTAGGGCTGTAAATGAACCCGAAGGTCCGAAAATACTCGGAAGGCGAAACGCAACATCGAAACCTCAATATTGATATTCGGCGAGCCGAGCGGAAACGTTCGAAAAGGCTCAGCTCGATTCGTTTTTTCTTTCTTGCCTTTAAAATAATAACCCCTCCCCTATTTAGTCCATTTGCCCGTTTGGTTCATGAAATTGGATTAATCTTAGATTCAATATAGGAAAGGTTAGATTGAGTCATGAGATAAAATAAGTTGTTTGGTTGGAGATATTAGTTTTATACATATTTAAAAAAAATTGTTGATTTACAAAAACACCCCCAAACGCCATCATCCACAAACCCCCACTTCCTCTCCTTACCCGGTAGCACACTCCAATTCATCGGCATACTTTATCTAAACTTGCCGCCACTCTAGCATCTCGGCACCACCAAGGCCGTAACAACCGTCGTTCGTAGCTACCGTGCACGTCCGCCACCACCGTCACAACCTCCACATTTAATTCCTTCAACACCCTAATACATTAACATACAGGAGAAAGATTTTTTTTATTTTTTTTCCTTTTTTTCGTTCTCTAATTCCTGAATATTTTAACCCTCCTGATATTTTTTTTTAATTTGGATGTGTTGATGTGGATCGGATGAGTGGAAGAAGAAATTGATGTGTTGAACAAGATAGAATGAAGGAGGACAATAATGGAATCTTGGCAAGATTGATTCAATCGTAGGGGAGAGGCTCCAACTCATAATCACAAGATTGGCATGAACAGTAGCGGGCCAAGATTGAAAATGAGATTGAATCTCGGGCTCTAACTTTATGTATCTTATCAACCAAACAAAGGATAGGACTTGTAATCATGCTCAATCTGCCCAACCAAACGGGGTCTTAAGATAGTCCCCCTTGTCTCTATAGAGTTCTCGCGTTCTCACATCCTCGTTTCTCAACAACCCTCTTTCTCTCCCGTTCCCTCGCCAATTAGGATGTTAATTAGGTATTATATTAGGATTTTACAATTTGATGTTGCACTGCTACAAAATATACTTTTTACGACACTCAATTTACATCGGTTTAACGAAAACCGATGTAAAAATTAAAAATACGATCAATTTACATCGGTTATCAAATAAAACTGATGTAAAAAATAAAATTTTGGTCAATTTAAATCGATTGTTCAAATAACCGATGTAAAAAAAGTTATATATTTACATCGGTTGTCCAAATAACCGATGTAAAAACTAAAATTACTATTTTTACATCGGTTGTTCAAATAACCGATGTAAAATTATTATATTTTTACATCGATTGTTCAAATAACCGATGTAAAATTTATATATTTACATCGGTTGTTCAATCAACCGATGTAAAAACTAAAATTACTATTTTTACATCGGTTGTTCAAATAACCGATGTAAAATTATTATTCTTTTACATCAGTTATACAAACAACCGATATAAAATTTTAAATATTGTAATTTACATAAGTTATTCCAAAATCAATATAAAATAAAGTATTAATTTTATATCGGTGTAATTTAAAAATAGATTAGTTATTGGAACCGGGATCGGGACTTGAGTTTTGGAAAATTTCGGGACTCGGGAGTCCCGAATCCCGATCGGGACTTTCCCAAATTCTCGAAAATTAATTTTAATTTCAATTTAAATTATAAATTTAATTTTAAAATTCTAAATTAAAAATTATAACTCTAATTCCTAAAAATTGATATTCAATTCACAATTTGTGTGATTAGTTTATGTCGTCATTTGTTGAAGAGAATTTCGAAATATTGTAAAAAAACTTATATATTTGGTCCCGATTGGGACAGTTGGCCATTCGGGACATTCGAAAAATTATAGGCCGGGACTGGTACTAAGACCGGGATTAATATTTTCTCATTTCGGGATTCCAGACCCCCAAAGTCCCGATCGAGACCGGAACCGAGATCATAAAATTGGTAATTTTTGGGATCGGGATTTCGGGACGGGTACCCGATCCCGTCCCAATTCTCAGTCCTAGGAGAACTAAATCCGTCGTGCTGATGGAATTAATTTTCATTGCTTAGGTTCACTATTAATAGCAATACATGAATGAAATTGAAGGAACACAAATTCAAGGAATCCATTTATTTATTTGATTATTTCATCTATGACATTTCTCTTGACTCGATTGTTAATTAATTATAGATATACAACAAATATATTGTACATATAGAACCATATTGCATGTAGGATTTAACAACTCAACAGAGAGTGAGCATGCATAACTAGTGGCCTTAAGAGGACTGGGCATGGTGCCGTCCCGCTTGTGTTATGGAAAAAGTGCTGCCACGTCAGCACATTTTTTCATAACACCAGAATTCACCACAACACCAAAAACATCTCTCCCTCCCATAACACCAGATTCTGATGCCGTCGTGCACCGGACCCCACATATTTTATTTTTTTCATTTATTTAAATAAAACAACATATTTAACTAAAATTAAAATTTCATTAATAGAAAAATACATTAAAAAAGTATATTAAATAAAAAAAGACATAAAAATAAAAACAACACATAAAAATAAAAGTACATAAGACGAATTTTCTCGGTATAATGTTTGTTGTTGGGGAATTTGGGTTGGGGATAGTTGTTGTTGAAGTTGAATTTGTTGCCATAAGACAGAATTGGTCGGGTGTAAAGTTGGCGAGTGGGTTATTAAAAGCGGCGAATGATGGAAGTTGGTTGGTGTTTGAGGTGATGGAATTTGCGGATGATGGTGCATTTGGATTAGAGGAAGATGAGGAATTTGGAATTTGCGAGGTCGGTATTTGGTTTTGTGGGTCGTTGAGCATGTTGTTGATCCATTGATTTGGAGTCATTTTTGTTAGTTAAAAAAGAGAATATAGAGAAGTATAGAGATAGCAGTGAAGTTGGAAGTGTGTGTAAAATGGATGAGTTGTGGGGTATTTATAAGACTTTTAAAGGGTAAAAATTTGGGAAAACGAGGGTATTGGGACAAAAAAGGCTAGTAAGGGGGTGTTTTAATTTTTGACCGTTGACTAACGTCTACAAGATTGAAAAAAGAAAAAAAAAAATTATCGGACCATTTGGGCTGGTCGTGACGGCGCAGGACGGGAAAACGCGAGGGACGGTATGCTGATGGCGCCGTCGGGTCGCATTTTAGGGGAAAACGCCAGTAAAAACGTTGGGTACCCTTCGCTCTTAGCCCACTGATCACGAGTCTTTCATTTCAAATGGAATCCGTGTCTAAATCTCATTAGGACAAGAATATTTAAGGATTTATGACCTCTTAGCATTTGATTAAGAGAGAGATTTTATGATGGTGGAAGAGATAAAGAGGGCTTCAAGCGGCAGTGTGTGAGATTTTATCTCGGTCAAGCAATCACTTGGGGGACGACTCCTTATGCGCGGTAGTTGAGGATATTTAATCTAGGAAGTTAGATACACAGCTCGCGGTTTAATTGGTATCAATTCTCAAAAATCGGGTCTGTTGTCCTGAGAACTATTGGAACCTCGATATAAAAAAAAAAGTGGATAAGCAAACATTTTTCCTATTTCCAATTTAAATACTCAGAATTATATAAAGTTATCTAAAAGTAAAAAACGCCCACACATATTTAATAGATAAACTCATGTTTAATCATAAATATATAATATATGATGAGGATAATTGGATTATTTAATCGAATCTAACCTAGGGTAAGCTCTATGACAGACTCGACCAAGAGATAGGGAGGGGAACTTGACACATTTGGTCGACCACCTTGAACCAACTCGCAACTTTTACTTTGATTTTTTTTATATGTTACTCATTCAAATTCAATTATCTATCTCTATAATATAAAAAATAATGGTGTTTTTTAGTAGCGTGCATTTGGAAAATTAATATGTATCCTACCGTAATAAATTTAATAATATCAGAAATTCAAACATAATAAACTTCCAAAATACATTTGGAATATTGAATGAAAGTGACAACTAATCTTCTAATTTTTTTTCGTTCCTTTCTCTGGATTTACGGGAACCAGACATTTCTTTTGGCAGCCACCTACCGGTTTGTTCTCAGACGGCTGCCCACCGAACTTCCAACGACCGGATAATTCTTTTTTTTTTCTTTGGCGGCCGGTGGACCTGGGGCAAATGATCATTTTTTTGTTGGCCACCACATGTCGGCCTATTCTCCGGTGGGGCGCCTGACGGCCACCGGCAGACCTCCGGTGTCCAGGCATCTTTTTTTTCATTTACAGACACTGTCGGTTTATTTCTGGGGACGAACAATTTTTTCGTCTCCGACGGGCATCAGGTAGTATGGTAATTTGATAATTTTAGTTGAATTATGGCAAGAGCTATCCATCATTAGTATTATACTTCCTCCGTTTTCTTATTATTGCAATGTGTTGACTATTACACTGCTCACATACTCTCTTTTGACCATCTTTTGTGATTTTTATATATAAAAAAATATAGTCATGTGAGATATTGTTAGATTTAGCTCGATATATACTTTCAAAATATCAACTTCTTATAATTTTTAAAAATAAAGAATTGAAGATATTAATAATTAAAGTTGTGCATTGGCAAGCGTGAAAATCCAGATGTTTCAGTTATAAGAAAACGGAGGTAGTATAACGTAAACTAAAATCTATGAATATTCTCTTGTCAATTAAAATTTTTTTCCATGACGAAAAAATAAAAAGAAAAAGAAAAAGACAAATGAAGAAACAATGTTATTTTTAACAAAACGAAAGAAGGAAAGAAAAGAAGTTTGTGTCCGTTGTACATTTTAAAAAACGGTTAAAGAGTGAAAAAAAAACCCCGCGAAATTCCCAACTTCTCAAGAAATATACCTAACCTTTCCCCCCAACTCAAAACAATCCCTTTCCGCTCTCTCTCAATCTTCTCAATAATCCTTTTATGAATCCCAACCAAAAGCAAAGAATCATTATTCTCATTCATATATAATCCTATTCGAAAAACAACAATCTCCACGTCCAAACGAGGAAAAAAATCTCACACACACACACACACGCACACATACCCGCATACACTTTTAAAATCAAACTTTTTTCGAAAAACTTTCCGCCTACAGAAAAAAATGACATGTGAGCAATCCAATGATGAAGGGCAATTACGTCATTTCAAATACTCTAAAAGGGTCGTCCTGAAAACGATTTTAAACCGTCCAGATGGCGGAATGGGGTTGATCGGACAGAGAGTGGTGGTTGGAGGGTGGGTTAAATCATCCCGCGAGAGAAAGTTAGAGCCTAATGTACGAACCCCCGATGCAGGGGGTCCGAAAGATGTTAGATGTGTTGAAGTTTTGCACGCTAGGTTGCCATTCTTAAGGGCGATTTTAAAGCTTTTCGGAGGAGGAGGAGGAGGAGGAGATCATCGTGTGCGCGAGAAGTCGGATGATGTCACTCGGCCTACGCCACCGCAGACGTTGATTTCGATCTTGCAGATAAGTGATGGATCTTGTGTCGCGAGTTTGAGGGTGCGTTTCGATTTCTTGGTTTTGGATCCAATAAAAAAAATACAAATCAACCCTTTGAAACATGACACATATATATACATAACCCTGAAGTTTACTTTTGTTTTTATAAATACACACCTTGATAGGTGCAATTTTGTAAAGTGAAAATAGGTATTAAGACGATCTTTGTAATTTTAAAAGAGAAGTGGAGTGTTTTGTAATTAAACTGAACCTTATGGGTTTTCTTGTAATTAACCTTGCAGTCATCTAATATTACAACTTAGTATTAGAGTAAGATGACAATTACCCCGCAAGGGTAGCCAAGTTGGTGGAGTAGGTGAGCGCGGGACTGAAAGGTCACGAGTTCGATTTCCCCTACCAACACTTTCTTGGTTGAGCCTGTCACACAGAGCTTGCCTAGTGTGGTTTACCTGGTTGGCGTAGTTTGCAGGCTATTACGTCCAGCCCGAGGGTTTATCCAGTGCGCACTCGAAGAGTAGCGGCTGCGGGTTCCCTGTCATCAAAAAAAAAAAAAAGATGACAATTACCTTTTTTTTGTGATTTCATAATGTGTTTTTATTGAACCTTTCTTGAGAATTGAAAGGTAAAAAAAAAAAATCTGTCAACCCTTGCAGCATTACAGATCAATTTCTCTTGTTTTTATGGGTATTTTAACAGATAATAATAGGATTCATTTTTAATTAGACTAATGTTAGGGGTATTTTTTGCAATTAACCAAAATCAATCAAAATTAAAAATTTGTACCATGAATCAGGTTATGGTGGACTCAGCTTTAGCTCCTCCGGGTCAAGTTATGCCAACAGGAACTTGTGTATTAGCACAAGGCATATTGCAAAAGCATTCACTGAAGGATAAAGAAACTATTGAGCTTAAAGCAGAGGAAATTCTGCATATTGGTACAGTTGATCATGATAGATACCCTCTGTCGAAAAAACGCTTGAATCTAGAAAATTTGCGGGATTTTACTCATTTCCGACAACGCACAAGAACGGTGATTGCCATTTTTTTTTTTTGCTTTAATTTAATGTACACGTTTGAATTTACCATATCAATCGTGTCGTAACTATCGCAATTATATAGCCATTTCACGTTAGTAGAAAACTTATGATGACGACGATGGTTTTAGAATTTCATCTAATTTCATCTACTTCACGTTTAACATGAACCGATAGTGTTAACCAATTTTAGGCACTGTAATATTCATGTCACGGACCCCAACCTAATTGGGTAGTGATGATGACGACGACTATGATTCTTGTTATAATTCGTTACATAAATCCTCAATTTTTAATTAGAGTCGTCGCCTTCTATTAATAGGAATAATGGTTGAGAATAATATATATATATATATATATCTCAAGGGGCTCTTTGTATTTCTAAATGATAATTGGGTTTGTTTGTAATTAGGACAAACCTCAATGGTAGCTTTAGCAATTGCAGCTAGGGCTGGGAAAAATACCGAAAATATCGAAATACCGAAAATATCGTATCGAAAAATATCGAAAATATCGAAATTTTCGGTATACCGATTTTTTCGGTACGGTATCAACCGTGAAATTTTCGATATACCGAGGTATACCGAAAATTATCGGTATATCGAAATTTTTCAGTATACCAAACTCTGTATAGTATATTGAATTTTTTTGATATATCTTAAAATTTTCGGTATACCGCAGAAGTTTCGATATACCGAAAAATTAACGGTATACCGATTTCGGTATATTGATATTTCGGTACAATAACGGTATGTAAATAGGTCATCGAAATTTTCGGTATGGTAACGGTACCGAAAATTTCGGTACGGTATACGCTATGAATGAAAATTTTCGGTATACCGTACCGAACCACCCCTAATTGCAGCTCAATATTGTCCAAGTTTCTTCTTATTTTTTTCCCTCTCAAATCCTTTATTTATTTCCTAAATCTTGATTGTTTATTTTTATTTTTATTTATTTATTTATATATTGCCAGGTGGCATCTATTATGAGGATAAGAAATGCACTTACACAAGCAACACACAAATTCTTCCAAGAAAATGGTTTCCTTTATGTGCAAGTGCCCATAATCACAACCACTAATTGTGAAGGAGCAAGTGAAAATATCTTCCAAGTCAGCACTCTTCTTGATCATCATCATAGAGGGAAAACAGGTGATCAAACCCCAGCCGTCGATTCCGACAATGTCAAACTCGAAGACATCAAGTCTTCGATCCAAGAGAAAATCAAGAAAGTCGAAGAACTCAAGAGAAACGACAGCAATAAAGAAGCTCTGGCTGCTGCTGCTCGGGATCTCAAGAAAACAAATGAGCTGGTTTTATATTTGGAAGCCAAAGAAAAAAGAAACACGGGAAAATCGACCGGGGATTTCTTTTCTTGCAAGACATATCTAACGTTTTCGGGTCGGATGCATTTGGAGAGCTACGCGTCGGCTCTCGGGAATGTGTACTCTTTCGGACCGAGATTTCGTGCGAACAGATACGATTCAAAGAGATTCTTGGCCGAGATGTGGATGGCTGAGCTTGAGATGGCTTTTTCTGAACTGGAGGTTTTTCCTTGTTCAATGCCTTCAAATTTTATTTATGGTTAATTACAAGTCGATCCCCGAGGTTCAGACTAATTACAAAAAGGTCACTTATCTTATAAAAATAAGACATAACACCCCCCGGTTCTTTATTTACCTCACAAGTAGTCAAACCTCTTGACTTCAGGGTGCATTTTTATAAGATAAAAAATGTCGGGTTGGTTTCAATTTTGTAATTAGGCTAAACCACGGGGTTAGCTTGTGCAATGATCTCGTTTGAGAATAATTACGTAAACTACCCACGAGGTATAGCTTAACTACAGATATGCCCCTGAAGGTGTTAGACTCCTTCAGGATTGTGTTTGTTTTAACAGGGTGCATTTTGTAAGATAATTGGTTAAATTTGCAATTGTGGAAGATAACTGGGTTATTTTATAAATTAACTATAAGTAGTGGGGTGGTATTTGTAATTACTCATAAATTCTGGACATTGACAAATGATTTCAGGATGCCATGGAGTGTGCAATTGACTTTCTGAAGTTCGTATGCAAATGGATTTTGGAGAAATGTAGAGAGGATCTAACATTCGTCTCCAAACGTGTCGATAAACTTGTTCAGGATCGCCTTCAACTGATCCTAGCAGGTCCTTTTGAAAAGATTTCTTACACAAAAGCCGTTGAAGATTTGAAGCAGGTAAGTAAACTGTATGCTTAACATTTTTAGGTTAATTACCAATATTAACTCTAAGTTATAGCTTAATTACAAAAAAATACCTCGAGGATTGACCTAATTACTAAAAATACATAGCTTATTTTTGAAAATACAAAAATACCTCGAATTTGATTTAGTCTTGAAATTTTAAGGGGCTAATATTTTACAAATATGAATTGTTTCTGGATATTTTTTGTTCTTATGAAACAGCAAATGTAAAACAAAATAAAATTCAGTAGTATTTCTTTTGTAATTTTGAAAGTTAGTTCGATTTTTTGTAATTAGGCCAAACATCAAGGGTACTTTTGTAATTAGATGGAATCTGAAAAAATGAAATAAAAGAAGAAAGAAGATCCTATTCCTCCATCCCCAAGTCATAGCTTAATTACAAAAAGTACCTCGAGGATTGACCTAATTACCGAAAAGATAAAGCTAATTTTCAAAATTACAAAAATACCTCCGAATTTGATTTAGTGTTGAATTTAAGGGGCTAATCACAATATTTTTTAAATATGAATTGTTTCTGGATTTATTTTGTGCTTATGGACGTGCGAATGAAAAAAAAAATCATAAGTAGTATTTTTTTGTAATTTTGGAAGTTAGTTGGATTTTTTTAATTAGGTTAAACATCAAGGGTACTTATAATTTGATCGAACCTCAAAAAGAGAAAGAAGATCCAATTTTGCCCCCTCTTTTTACAAAATCCACTCTTTGCAAAAATACAGATCACAATAGCGTACTTGTAATTTTAAGAGAGATACGGTACTTTTTTGTAATTAAGCTATACCTAAGAGTTAGTTTTTTGAACTATTCCTAACATTCTCTATGTGTAATTTGCCACTGATTTCGTAGTTTTTGAATTTATGGTTAGTCCATTTTAAATATTCAAAGTTTATCAAAAATATAATAAAACCTAGGGGTCAAATATGTAATTTTGAAATTTATAAGTACCATGCAGTTTCTGACACTGACTCTTTGAGTAGCTACGGATATTTTCCAACTAAGTTTATATTTTTCTATGGATAAATGCACACACAACCTGGTGGTGCACCACCAGATTTTTTCAGACCCCCTTCTTCGATAATATCTAGTATTATCTTTTCCGTTATTTAAGTTTGGCAATAGTTGAATTATCGAGGAGTTTAAAGTCATATATACCTATTAAATATTTTTTTTTGATTTGACGTAATCTATTTTGATCAAAGCGATATTAATTAGTGTTTAAAATTGTTTATTCAACCTTGAAATATTTCGCAAACACTTGCTTCTTTTGAAGAATATTTATGTAATATGATGAAAAAATTAAGATGCACCCTTAATACAAAACTAGCTGAAGGGTTTCAGTTAACCAAATATTAGAAATTAATTTTAAAAGAAATGTTGAAGTAAGAAACATGGATAGCGAATAATGGCGTACGAAACTAGGATTTAAAAGAATAGACATAATGGTGATGACGTATTTATGAATAAGTTTGGAGGGACGAAATTATATTTATGCCTTTAAAAAGTGAAAAAAACTACAAAATACAATCTATATAAAAAAAGATTGTCAAGATGGTCGTGGAAATTTGCCATGTGCTTGCTCCAATACTGGATACTTTTTCGTAGTTTATTTTGTGCACCAGTAATATCAAGCTCCTGGAGCCGTCTATGGATACTTCATTCCAAATTTTTGAAGTTTACTTATTATTTGTCAAAAATATAATTTTATACAACTCTAGAGTGAAAACAGTAATTTTCAAAAATATATTTTTATGGTGCTCCTAAATCAGGTAACAAAGAGAAAGTTCGAAACGGAAGTCCGATGGGGTGTTCCTCTCAATGAAGAACATGAAAGGTAATGAAAATTCCAAACTTAAAAGCTCGGAATCACTTTTTTTTCTTACCTTTTGGATTCTATGACTGCAGCTACTTGACAGATGAAATATACAAAAAACCACTCATTATATGCAACCATCCAAGAGAAGTTAAGTCTTTCAACTTGCGCTTGAACGATGATGGAAAAACAGCCGCATCGTTTGATATAATCGTACCGGAGGTATAAAGATTCATCACATAATCATATCTAAAGTGATAACGACATAGAAGGGATTGCTCGAACATGTGAGAAAATCTCGTTTTTTTTTTTTCAGGTTGGAATTCTGATAAGAGGAAGCCAAAGCGAAGAACGGTTTAGTATGTTAAGCAACAGGTGAAGAAAAAAAAACTTCACTTATGCAAAATCGAAAACTTACAAAACCACCCCTTATATTTAGCGTAATTACAAAATCATAAAAAAAAGGGTCACATTTCAGAACCAAGGTACTATAAAACAAACACACACAGTGTTGAGAGTGGAATTTGCAAAACAGGCCATTTTTGTAATTATGGTAAACTTCAAGGGTATTTTTGCAAATTGACCCGAAATCGTTTTTTTTTTTTGTATGTGTGTGACAGGATAAAAGAATTGGGTTTGGAGAAGAAGCCATACGAATGGTATTTAGATCTACGTAAGCATGGCAACGCGAAATGTTGTGGCTTTAGCTTTATGTTGGATCCTTTGGTACTCTATGCCACTGGACTAAATGATGTTAGAGATGCTGTTCCATTTCCTTTAAGTTTTGGCAAAGCCAATAATTAACTTATCAAGAAGAAGAAGAAGAAGAAGAAGAAAGAGTGTCTCTGCAAGTAAATTTATTAAGGTTTGTGGAGTTTAAGGCATAAATGGTGAACTTGTCAATTGTACAAAGATTATGTATTTCTTGTACATAGCAACTGCTCAATAGTATTCTGCATCTTCCTCTTGTTAAATGTACAGCAATGAATTATTTTTTTTAATTATCAAATCAAAGAAATTTGTTTAAATAAATATATAAACCGGATTAAATCCTTAAAATGGGAACTTAAGTCGAAAACATACCCGATCGTATTCCAAAATGCATAGATAAATTACGTATGTAATGTATTTTCTTTAACTGTACATTGTCATAAAAGTATGTATGCCGTAAAAAATAATTGTATCCATTGCGACATACAGAGTAAGCAGTAAGTAATTACATACTATGCTTTGGACCTACGTTTCTATTTTAAGAGTGAGTTCCTGCTGGATCCACTCCCTATATGTATAATTAATAAGGTATCTATGTAGCCCCCCAGGGGACATAGACTATTGGTAAGTGGCAAGACGATTGGGATAGAAATGTAGATGTCGTGGGTTCAATCCGCGGTGACGCTTGTTGAAATATCAGAGCCATTGCTTTGGATTCATGTCCTCTTTTCCTTGCAGGGATGCTATTAATGCACATCCCTCTATTTACATCCTGATCAAGGAGCATACATGTGGGGCTTTCGCCTTCGAGATTTTTCCCTAATAAAAAAAATAAGATCTCTATATATTACACGTGGCGATCATTAAACTAATATAATAGTAATGTAATAATACAAAATAATCCATTTTTATTTCAAAATAGTAACTATTAATTTTGTTATATATATATATATAATTGTGTTGTAGAACGGACCGTAATACGTCGATTTTGGGGTTATAAAATTGCAATCGAACCAATCCAATCAGTACATTTCCCAATCTTAAGTCGATTAATTTGGATTTTTTTTGGTTGTTTTATTATATTTCTTTTAAAAAAACAAATTTAACTAATTCACTAGACTTCTCAAGCAAATCTTAATAAATCTTATAATTCAGCAAAAAATTGACTAATTTTGAGAAGCAAAACACACTTTAATAAACATTTAAAAAACCTATAATGTAAATGACTTTACAGAAAGAAAATAAAATTATTTTTAATGTTAAATTTTGGTTTGATTTGATTTTTCGTTTTTGTTTACTCCACAAACCCAAAACAAAAATTTCCCTTTTTAAAACAAAACAAAACAAACTTCGGGCTTTACTTCTCGATTATCTGGTTTGCGGTTCGATTTTTGCACACCCTAGAAGTTAGGCCTGGGCAACTAAAGTCTCGGGCTCATCTCGTCCCGTATCAGGACGAGACAAGACCAAAATTTTAAAACTCAGGGCCCGTCCCGTCCCGTCCCATTTTAAAAACTTGGGACGGGCCGCGAGCCCAAATGTCAAATCCCGATGGGATTCCGTCCCGTCCCGTAATAATGTCTAGTTACTAAACTTATCCAACTACCAAGTCCAAAACAGTCTTATCAACTAACATTTCTAACTTATCTCATTTACTTCTTTCGGGGAACGAAACTTCCATAAACCATGAAGAACTTGTGTATAGAAATAGAGATCAGTAAGTATCTGACTGTGTTGTAATGTTCTTTATATTTATTACTTCGGGTGAAATAAAAATTATTACTTCGGGTGAAATAAGAAAGCATTCAGAGTTCTATGAACCATTTGTTCAAGAATTAACAAATGACACACCAATATTTGATAAATAGATTGGTTTAAAAAAAACTTAAATTTATTATCATGTAACAAGTCCAAATACTGTATTTATTTGAGAGTCAACATTGATCAACGGGACCATTTTTTGTCCCGTTCTTGTCCCGATCCCGTCTCGATCCCATTCGGAATCAGGACGGTCGGGATCAATTTTTCAAAAGTGCAATCCCGTCCCATCTCGTCCCATAATTTTCAAATGGGACGGGATCAGGATTACCTAAAAATGATCCCATCCCGTCCCACGCCCAGGCCTACTAGAAGTCAAGTCGTCACTATGATTACTATTCAATGTAACTTTTTAGAATTCAAATCCACTAGCGACTACGGGACCGGATTTAGAGGGAGTCGACGTGCCGCCAGAGCTCGTGCTCAATTTTTTTGGAAATATAATATTTGAAGTAAGAACTTCTTTGCATAAATTATTACAGCACAACCGGTTCCGAGTAAAACAAGCCATCTCTTAGACCAGCATTCAAAACTCAGTTCAAATAAAAAAAAAAAAAAATCATTACTGACCTCCAAAAACAAACATCGAAATCAAACAAAGCTACGAGTAGTTCCGACTTCTTGTCGGGGTAACCATCGCAGCTAATACCGACCTATCAAAACAAAATCGTCGTCATCCAAAACACAGACGTCCTTCTCCCCGATAAACTTCTCCCTTCCAAGCTCCTTAACTATATTCACAAACTCCACCCTCTTCGCCAAAGAAAGGGGTACATACGGCAAACGAAAAACCGGCCTCACGACCCCAAGCTGAGCAAGCGCCGTGTTTAGCCCAGTTGGGTTCGGTTCTTCGAAAAGCCATTTCATCAAAGGCATAAGCCTCGAGTTCAAACACTTATTCTTTCCTACAAACATCAATTCCCTCATCAGACCAGGAACCAAATTGCTCGTAACAGAAATTACGCCTTGAGCCCCGTACTCCCATCTCGATTCATGACATTCGTCGTCATTCCCACTCCAAACAACCACCCCACTACTTGTGTACTCCCCCACCCTATCATTCCCCACACATTCCTTCACGCCGGCCAAGTTCGGGCTCTGGGCCGCCGCCCGAATGACATGCGGCGGAATATCCTGGCCCGTGCGCGACGGCACGTTGTAGATAATCGTGGGGCCCATCGGGAGCACGCTTTTGAAATGGGAGACCAAACCCTCTAAGGATGTTTTGCCGTAGTAAGGGTTTATATGGAGGGCTGCGTGCATGCCGACCGCAAAGCCTTGTTCGGTCGCGTGAATGGCTTCGCGAGTCGAGTTGCTTCCGGTGTTGCCAATGACTTTGATGGACCCACCGAAGCAGTTAACTGTATGGCCGATTAGCATGATGTGCTCGTCCCATGTCATTAATTGGCCTTCGCCGGTGGTGCCGCCGACAATTACTCCCTCGACACCGTCTTGGATTTGCATGTTGACTAAGGCGTCGTAGGCTTCCAGGTCGAATCTTCCATCCGGGAGGTAAGGTGTCTTGATGGCGGTTATTAGTCTTAATGCTTTTATGTCGTCGACATTAGTCCTGCAAAAAAAAAAAGGGTTTCCGAAGTGAAATTGTAGGAATTTAGATGAAGTAAATGTTGACCGTCCTTTAGGGGTGAGAATTTAGGATCGGGAAATCCCGAGTCCCGGTCCCGTCCCGAGTCCCGACGGGAAACGGGACCCCGAGTCCCGAATTTTACGGGACCGGGACCGGGACCTTAAATTTTGGTAATTTCGGGACTCGGGAGTCCCGAAATCCCGATCTTTTCTGATTTCGGGACATTTCGGGACATTCGGGACATTTCGAAAAATTATCCTCGGGATCGGGACCGGGACCGGGACTTAAATTTATCATATTTCGGGAATCGGGACTCCCGAAGTCCCGATCGGGACCGGGACCGGGACCACCAAATTGGTGATTTTCGGGACCGGGACCGGGACCACCAAATTGGTGATTTTCGGGACCGGGACATTCGGGACTCGGGACCGGGACCTCGGGATGTCCCGATTCTCAGCCTTACGGCGTCCTTGATGTAATGCATTTGTAATCTTGTGTACTCCCGCCACCCCGCGAATATGAATGAAGTTACTATATACAGCAGTGACGAAGGATAAGGAATAATAAATTTAAATAAGCCAATATAAAATTTTGCCTGATTATTGAATGTACCTTATATTCTATACCACATACTGTTCATTTAATTAACTAATATTTTTATATATATTTTTTAAATCTACATTAAAATGAAAATGGATTTCGAATAGGAACTGCATACTTCACCTTCAATTATAAGCGAAGTAACAGAATTAGAAGAATTGTTGGAAGGCAAGTTACAATCTGAAACACGAATTGTTTTTATTTCATGTAGAAGCCATGTAAGTGACGGCCTCATCTAACTGGGGCAGATGATTCCAAATGGTCATTCACCTCAAAAGAACAAAGATATAAATAACAAATGGCATGACAAATCCTAACCAGCACATATCAATACAATGATCCATGCATCCGAACTAAACATAGCTTTTCAACATTTGTCGTGAGACACATTTAAAATAATTGTTCTACGGCCAAAATTGACAAAAGAAGATGCAGCAGCAGCACAGCACACAAGGCCACGCGACAATGTTTCTATTCTGGGTTTAACATAACGCAGAAGAAGAAGAAGAAGAAGGATTGGAAGCAAGTCCACATCAGCTCGACTTCCCGTCACACGTACGAAAAAAAAAACACTATCGTTGGCACACAAATAACAGAAAATAAATCATGTTGATCACTATGCATATCATATTGGAACAACTGGTTTACTAGTTTGACATTTCTTCTCTTGAAAACTGTAATAAGAAAGTAAACTTGCTTCAAGTAGATCAAATAGGCCCATGCCATTCTTTAAGGAGGATACGAAATAGACAGCGAATTACTTACTAGGAAAATATCGGTCGAGAGTTACCTATTTTTAACTTCGTAACTACGCATTGGGAGATGAAAATTGGGATTCACTGCTGCTCTAGGTGACCTCCATTTCGGCAACCGAACTGCATGGTGGCAGTAAAAACTGGCATCAGTCCTATGTATATAAAATCTTTATTTGATGCATAAATAAATCAAATTGTATATGTGTTCCATAAATTTGCATAAAGTTGGGAGTGTTGTCATAAAAAAGAGGCCGCTGGCGCTGAAGCAGCTCGCGCGCAATGTGAAAGACAGGTGTCTGTCACCATCGAGAGAAAGCTACCGCTGCCGACGACGACATCCATCGGTTTCTGGCGAAAGTGAAGCACACAGCGGCATTTCCGATTGCCAAATTGACCGAAATCTTGAAACGGTTGAAGACATTAATTGGGAACAACGAAATGGTGAGAATTTTTGAAAAATCTAGGAAATGAGAACTGGCTATAGGAATTTATAAGTATAAAATAATGTTGGAGAATAAAAAGAAAAAACTTGTTCTCAATAATCCACACAACTTACTCACACAAGAGAGATATAAAACTCACAATTGTATTTAGCACTTAATATGATTTGATGTTTTACAGGGTTTGACAATTTGTCCTATTTATATGACTACATGGAACCTCCGAACACTTTCAGTACATGCAATATCTTTAATACATACATGCAATATCTTTAATACATTCACTTCATGAAATACAGAAATAATCTAGAAACTCATGTATCAATTTACCAAAAGACTTTCATGCACTCTAAAGATTATTCAAGAACGTTCTAGATAATTTTATAATAAAATATAGTTTAGCTTACTATTTTAACATTGGCAACATCTCGTCAAATGAATTTACGGTGGTAGACATGAATGTGGATCTACTCCGCAGCCGACGAATGATGAAATAGTCGTATCCTAAGATGGAATCGTCGTGCAAGGTGTCGCGCAAGGTGTCGTATCCTAAGATGGAATCGTCGTGCAAGGTGTCGTATCCTAAGATGGAATCATTGCGGGTTTAGGGATAAAGGTCACGCGTTTTTATCGCCGCCATCATCACCGTATTGATTATCAATGCGCGGCAGCGGCCCAAACGGCGGCTGCTGCGCTCTCGAGGAGGCAGGAGGACTGAAATGTCTCCTCGACCCCCAACTCCACTGCCTGAGACCTTCTTGATCTGATTAAAGAGGTGTGTTGATGACTGCCATCGATCTTACCCGATGGTCATCGAAGTTCTTTTTCATTTTACTTGTATTTTCTTTTTTCTCTTTGAGAATACTTTTTAATTGTATTTTTATTTGTTATTCAACTGAATTCAATTTTTTTCTTTTCACACCATCTACTTGTTTTTAATTTACTTACTGTATTATAGAGGTATTTTAATTTATTAATTACACTAATTCTTTCTTTTTTAGAAAAAGTGAACCAGAATTTGGGGGGTGGGGGAATATGTTCAAATACTTTTTGTAAAAATATTATCCAAAATATAATCCTATAATCATCCCAATTAGATAGAATAGCTAAAATCTTTTCGAAATATTTATATCTTCTTTACGTAGAAAGGGAGGTTTAGATCATATGGAGGGATAAATAAAATCCAAAAATTTAGACCTTGTGCAAGAACAGATGTTGTCCCGTCCCCAGCCAAGTCATTAGTCTTCGCAGCTTCTTGTCTCACCAATTTAGCACCAATGTTCTCCACGGGATCCTCCAACTCAACCTATGAGTAACAAAGGCAAATATTTCATGAGTAACAAAGGCAAATATTTCATGCCTCCCCCCACCCCCCACCCTCCTCCCTCTCTCTCTCTCCCTACATACACACACACACACACACACACCTCATGTACCAAACGAGCTGACAAAAATTCTTGGAAAATATTACAATAGTTAGCTACAGCAAATATCAACAGAAAGTCTTCAAAATTCAGCATACCTCTTTAGCCACCGTCACTCCGTCGTCGACAATTTTTGGGGCACCATACTCGCTCTCAAGAACCACATTCCTTCCTTTGGGCCCAAGGGTAACACCAACTAGATCTGCAAGTTTGTTCGCACCAATCTGACAACAAGGATATGATCCCTCAAAAACCAATCAGGGAAAAGAACCGGAAGAAAAAACACAAGTTTCAATAGCTCACTTGGAGTTTCTTTGTAGCTGAGCCATCCTTGTCGAAGTACAAATCCTTTGCAGCTGCTGTTATTTGACAAGATCGTGCTTTGCGGAGAACTTTTTTTCTCCTCCCAAATGAACTAGAAGATACAGAAGCAATGGATGACAACAATTTGTTCGATGAAGCTGCAAGTTTATCGTCTAAAGCTCGGCTGCAGGGAGCGCCTACAAAACCAACTGAGGACATGCCACCCAAAATGGATGCTGCCATTTACTCCTCAAACCTGATATCAGCATTTTGAGGTATCATCAAAACGAAACAGAAAAAAAAATCACCGGAACAAGAATAGCCAATTTATTCTTGGCAATGCAAATTGATACTAAAAAGTACTCCTCCATCTCACTGGAAGAGTCATATTTGGTGAATCTACACCTTTTTATGGATTGCAAGGGACAATGCATAAAATAAGCTTTTTATTCTCATATCTTCCATTTTTATCTTACCCCCTCCGTCCAGCCGAAAGATTTACATTTCTATCAAAAAGTAGTCCTGTAATAAGCTTATATATGTCATTTCGACAATCAAATCAAATAATCATCTTTTACATTTCAATTTCCAACACACATTCATCATCAATACTTTTTACTTTCTAATCTCCACCATACGTTTATCATCATTACTTATACCAATCATTATCTAAACTACATCAAATATACACCTTATGTCAACATTTGGATGGGACAGGAGTACTTTTTAGTTGGGGAATAATTTTTAATGATAGATATTCATATAATTAAGGGCATGAGACGTAAACAGATAGAAAAAGATAATAAATTCTTATTTATTAGCCAAATTGTTAATCAGGTTCGAAAGACGAAAAAGAAATAAAGAACAGAAAAATTGATGAAAAAATAACTCAAAAAGTTCACCCAAATAATTCCCCCATGCCTAAAATTTTACTATGTTTATAAATAATGAATAATCAATCACTATCAACGAGCAAGAAATCAATTAAAATTGAAATTTAGCTTTATTGAAAGTGAGCTATTTTTACAAATCATGAATAATCATTCACTATCTCACGTAAAAAGAATATTTTTGCAAAAACACCCCTTTCGATGGTCAGCTGTAGGGGCACCAGGTCAGTATATAATTATTCACAATTGAAAGAGATTCTAAATTTTGATATACAAACAGTATATCATCCTTGAGAAAGAACAAGAGAGAAAATGATGATCCTGTCGTTGTTGTTCTCGACAATCGCCACAATTGCCGCGGTCGGCCATGAACTCTGGAAGTGTTGTCACAAAAAAGAGGCCGATGACGCTGAAGCAGCTCGCACACAATGTGAAAGACGTGTCTGCCACCACTGAGAGAGAGCAACTGCTGCCGCCAACGGCATTCGCCGGTTTCTGGCGGACATGAAGCACACAACGGCATTTTCGGTTGTCAAATTAACCGAAATCGTGAAACAGTATTTGAGAATGACGAAATGGCGAAATTCTTGAAAAATCTTGGAAATTAGAGCTGACAACGTCTCGTCAAATGGATTTTACAGTGATAGACATAGACGTGGGTCTACTCCGCAGCCGACGAATGATGAGACAATCATATCCCAAAGTGGAACCACCGTGCAAGGTGTCGCGCAAGGCCGTTGCTGCTTCTCAAACGTTATTATTGTTATTGCCGTCCCCACCGTCGTCGCCGCATTGGTTATCAAACACTGTTGTTACGGCGCTCGACTAGTCACGACTAGTCGTCGACTAGTCGACCAGGCGATGGAGGATGGTCGCCGTGCCACTCCGACTCGCCGTGTGTGAAAATGTCGCCCGACTTGGACGACATGGGTCGCCTGGTCGACGACTTGGGTCGACCAGGCGACGACTCGAGTCCGACTTGGACCCGAGTCAAAATATTTAAAAAAAAAAAAATCGTCATATACTCATAATTGCAAGGTAACTTCTAGCCCGTCGAACCTAATTGCAAAACGACTCGACTGAAGAAATCTCCCAAGCTGAATCAACCACCGTCGTACACCGATTTGCCGTGCCGCCAATAAATAGGTACGTTTCCTCTACTTTTCTTTCTTCTTCTTTCTTTTTTATTTCTTCCGAGTTCCGATCTGCTGTACCTCCTATAATATATATGATATGTATTATATGTATATATATATATATGTATGTATATAAATATTATATATATAATTATATATAAAATATCCAGTATACACATAAATATATATATATATATATATATTTGCCGTATGCTCTATATACGCTGAATGTATACTAACATATATATATATATATACATATATATATATATATATATGTTGTATGCTCTCTCTATATATTGATTATCTTCTGTTGTTTTTCAAATTATAGATGGCAGAATCAAATGAAGCTTATGATCCGGCTAAGGATCCAAAACGTAAGGCTAAATCCGGGGATGTTGGATGGAAATATGGATTTTGGCCAGATTTAACAAATAATGATGTGGTGACTTCTACTCACGAAACTAGTGATCGCGACGCATATGACTTGGAGCTTGATGAATATGTTTGATCATGATTGTGTTTTTTTTTTTTTGCATTCTATTAGATTCTACTTTTATTTTTGTTGAAACTTGCAACTTAAACTTGGATGATTATTGTTACTCTATTTTGCAATGTGGTATTTGTCATTATCATTACATATTTACATTACAATTTAATATATATATATAATTAGTCGACTAGTCTCGACTAGTATACGACGCGCCATGCCGGACCTCCGTCGACTCGACTTACCGCCATAACAACCATGTTATCAACGCGCGACGACGGCCCCAACAGAGGCACTGTTGTGCTTTTGGGAGGTATTGGAAGAAAGAGTCTCACTCAAACTCACACAATTCAATTTAGGAGAAGAAGTAATTTGTATTTGACTTGTATTGCTGAATTGACTTGGTATAAGACTTTATATAGGCTCCACAAAATTATCTACACACTTACTTAAAACTAGATAACCCTTAGACTCCAAGAGACTCAGTAGAACATTCTATGAATAGTTTTAGAAATTACATGCACCTAGACCAATACATTTAACATAGAACATACTAATACATGTACCAAGATTATTCTAGAAACACCCACATAATTCAATTATTTTAATAGTCAAAATAATATATTTTTTTCATCAGGAGGCAGGACTCAGGAATGACAATCGGGTACGGCGGGTACGGATAGTGGCTATCCATACCCATACCCGCGAGGGGAGGCCGTACCCACCACCCGACCCGCCACCCGCCATGGACACCAAACCCGTCTCAAACTCGCCACCCGCGGGTACCTGCGGGTTGACGGGTCGCCACGAACCCGCCACCCATTGGGTACCCATCACCCGCTACCCGCCGGATACCCGCAAACCCACCATTTGTGGGTATCCGTCACCCGCGAATTAGACATATACAAACATATGATTAATTAAATAAAATACATTAAATACATACCTGTTGGCTGTTGCGACTGGGCGTCGCGGAGGGGAGGGCGTCGCGGAGGGGAGGGCGTCGCCGGCGCGGAGGGAAGGGTTGCGTCGCGGACGGGAGGGGAGGGCGTCGCGTCGCGGAGGGAAGGGGAGGGCGTCGCGGCGTGGAGGGAAGGGGAGGGCGTCCCGGCGGTTGAACTGAGGGGAGGGAAGGACTCACGGCGGCTGAGTGGGTGAGAACAGTGAGGGGGCCGAGAGCGATAGAGCGAGACTGATAGGGTTAGTGTTTGTGTTTTCTATTTTACAGTGGGTAGATAAGTTAGGAATATTATCAATTTTATTAATATTATTAGTATTATTATTATTATTAGTGGTTAATTAGCGGGTAATTGGCGGGTGGGTATATGGGTTTCGGGGGTGGGTATATGGGTTTCGCGGATATGGATAATAACTATCCATACCCATACTCACTAACTAAATGGATAGTAATTTAAACCACGAACCTATCCGTGGATACTAAATACCCCTCAAACCCGCTACTATTAGGTTCGGTACCCCGGGTGGCGTGTACCCGCGGGTAAATTACCATTCCTGAATTCAATTGAATAACAAACGAAAATAAAATTAAAAAGTATAATAAAAAAAAATGAAAAATAATTTTGCTAACCGCCGGATAAGATCGATTGTGGTCATCAACACCGCTTCTAGTCACATCAAGAAGGTCAAGACATCATCGACGCGTGATAGTTCTATATCAGTGGCGGAATAGGGGCGGCGCGGGCATTTCAGCCCTCCTGTAGTAAAATCATCCAAATTAGATAGAATAATTAAACCTTTTCGAAATATTTATATCTTCATTATGTAGTTAGGGAGGTTTAGAACATATAGGGATAAATAAAATCCAAAAATTTATTCCCTTTTGTAATTACAATACGAATTTAATAATTTTTCATTAAATTATAGAAATTTAGAAAGTTTTGTAATTAGTCCTTCCATCCACAATAAATTTGCTTGTTTTGAATTTTCAAAATTTATGAACTTTGACCATAAATTGCGATCAATATATAAAAAAAATATAGTCATGTAAATACTTGTTTGATTTGTCTTAATGTATATTTTCTAAAGATTATTTCTGTATAATTTTTATTCATATATAATTAAAATTATTAATGATCAAAGGTGTATTTTAAAAGACCGATCAAAATCAATTTTGACAAATTTATTATGGATGGAAGGAGTATAATCCAAGTTGTGTTTTTGCCGACTCGGCTATGTTAAATTGGTGTCTTAGATGACAAATATTCTGGTGGTGTCATGTGTGGTTTACATATGTATCATGGTAAAACATATAATTTGGTCAATTTAATATGGCACGTAAGTGTTATAATGACGAAAATATAGCATAAATTCTAATTGAAATATTCAAATGTATATTTTAAAAATATTATCCAAATTAGAACCCCCAATAGTATGATCATCCAAATTAAATAGAATAAGCGCTCGTTTTTGGATCGAATGAATGAATCGAATCGAATCGAATCGAATTGGATTCGAATCGAATCAATTGAATCGAATCGAATGGACTCGAATCGAATCGAATCGAATCGAATCAAATATATATTAAGGGTAAATAATAATAATAATAATAATAATAATAGTAATTAACAACAACAACGATAATAGTAATATTATTAGTAATAATAACAATAATAATAATTAAGATTAATAATAATAATAATAATAATAATAATAATAATAATAATAATAATAATAATAATAATAATAAGAAGAAGAAGAAGAATCAATCGAATCGAATCGAATCAATCGAATGGACTCGAATCGAATCGAATCGAATGGACTCGAATCGAATCGAATCGAATCGAATCGAATCAAAACTAAAAAATAAGTCCAAAATAACAGGGCCTAACATATTCCCGCATCCGTTCCCTTCATTTCTATTTTGAATGTCTCATTTATATAGGCTAGTTTCTATAAAAATCCATAAAATAAACCTAGTTACGTACATGTTACGGAGAAAATAGAGAATTCATTAGTAGGGCTGCAAATGAATCAAGTCGAGTCGAGCTTCACCCTTAACGAGCAATGCCTGTTATTGTTCAACTGGCTCGAACTCGAGTTCGAGCGAGCTGCGAAATTTGAGCTGAGCTCGACTCAGACAACACTTCGAGTGCTCACGAGCATATTTTTTTATTTTTTTTATTTTGTATTTTTCTCATTTTTTAACTTTTTATTTTTTTATTTTTTATGTATTGCTAAAATAATTAAAAAATGTCAATCTTAATAAATAAAATTTTTATTACTACTAATAATAAAAAATTAAATATTATAGATATTTATACGTATATAACAAAATATTTAAAAAGTAATTTATATGCTCGCGAGCCGCTCGCCAGCTCACGAGCTAAGTATTCACGAGCTCGAGTCGAGTTCGAGCCGAACATTGTCAACTCGAGTCCGAGTGGAGATTTGGCCGAGCATGCTCGCGAGCGCTCGCGAGCAGCTCGACTCGTTTGCAGCCCTAAATCATTAAATTGCTAGAAAAGAGATTTATGTCCCTATTGAAGGGAAAAACTGAGACAGAAAGTGGGGCAAAAGACTGTATATTTTCATTGATAACATCCCTTTATATAGGGAGAGATTACATTCAAGCAGGCTTACTCCTACTCTAACTAGGAAATCTCAAAAATAACAAACTTAGGCACACATTAGGTATTATTACTTTAACAATCCCCCTTGTGCATAGTCTACAAGCGCATATCATGTTGCCTCGTTAAAACTTCGTCAAGCAAAAACCAAGTGGAAAAATGTCTTGATCGTAGGGAAAAGAGTACAGCATTTAGACACATCAAGTTTAGACTTTGTCCTTTGAATCTATCCTTTCATATGATCGTTACATTAATCATAGTGCTACATCATCCCATCGATCCCTAAAATCGATACATTTGGTTACCTCGTTAAAAACCTTTTCAAGTGATAAAAATCCTGTGGGAAAAATAATCCTTAGAAGGAAGAGAGTATAACGTACGATGTGGATGTAGAACTCCCCATCAAGTTTACATCTCCCCCTTATTTGTACATCAATCAAGTAGTCGTTGCCTCATTAAAAACTTCGCCAAGTAACAAAAGCCAGTGAGAGAAAATAATCATTGGTCAAAGAAAGAGTACAACACATGTGATTAAGTTTCTTTATAAATCACCATTTCCTTATGATCTTTACATCAAGCTAGGAAGTTGGAAACATCTACACCCCCCACCCCCACCCCCCCACCCCCCCAATGCTTACATTCATATATTGTTGCCTCGTTAAAAACCTTGCCAAGTAACAAAACTCAGTGGAAAAATAAACCTTGGTCTAAGGAAAAGAGTGCAACCTATGTGAGTATGTTACCTTATATCTACACATTTCCCGTTATGATCATTCCACCAATCAAGGAATTTAAAAATCACATTACTTAACCACTAGTTCCTCACAAATGTAGAATGATAGTTCTTAATTTGTGCACTCAAAGACTGCTTCATGCAAAGCAATAATCATGTCGTGATTCGAGGAGGTAGCCAAAAGTGTTTGTGTAGTCGATTTTCAAAACAAAAGCAAATCATACCAACACATTATTTGTGGTAGTTGCTCCAGCACCGGCATTTACTTTAGCATTTGCCTTTTCGTAAGCAGCTTTCTTTGCCTGCTTGTAAGGAAAGAATAGTCCTAAGTCAATAGTTTTTTTTAAGTATCAGAATATATTCTCGATACCATTCCATTGATGTTGCATCGATGCTGAACTAAATCTAGTCAGCAAATTATCTAAGGAATGACAGTAGGTCATGTACATTGAGCCAAGTATAATAATGCGCTATTGCAATCAAGTAGGGAATTTCAGCTTCCAGAGCTCTTCGTCAGTTTCATTTAGACAAAATGGATCTTTCATTTGCATCCAAACGTTCGACCTATCATGAGAGTGCTAGTCGGCTGTACCTTGTCCATGTTAAAGTGCCTGAGAATCTTCTGGACATAGGCAGGCCGGTGGAATAAATTCCACAAACTCGATGTTTTATGTTACTGCCTTGACAGAATCGAGTTTTTCCAAGATCTTTCATCTCAAACTCAGATTTCCAGTATCCGGTGGTTTCTCTTATTTCATCAAGATCAATTATGTTCATGTCATCGACAACATTGCGATGATTGTGAATCTGGAACTTATATTCTTACCAAGACGCAAGGACACAATTCATTGTTCTTATATCCCTTCCAAATCAAGTAGTCACTTAGACGGTTATACCATATCCTTAGGGATTGCTTCAAAACCATAAAGTTAAGCGTTTCAATTTAATTGCAAACGCACTCCGTGGTCTAGAGTCACTTGATTTAGGTAATGAAATGTCATCGGGCTCTTTCATATATATATCTCCGTATCTAGATCACCATAGAGATATTAGGGTTATATAGTGCAAAGCATAGATTATGCTTGTATTACCTTATTTCCATGTAACTACCTATGAGAATACTAATTACATTTAATCACATGTTTTGCATATTTATTCACGTTATGGTTATGCATATAAAATGTGTAATTATTTTATATTGTAGATAATGTGGTGTGTTGATGCCACATGGAAAACCACATTACCAGTTCCTTATAAAATAATATAATAGTTCACAACATATATAATTATTAGACAAATTATGTGAAAAGTTGTAGTGTATACTTGAGATTAGTTGGTCCTGACTATTAGCATGCATTAGTATATTTGCATATGTTGAACTGGATTGAAGTGATATATTGTCCTCTGTACTGCCTGTAAGAAGAACGTAAATCTCGAATAATTAATATCTCTTAATTCTAAGTATATAATATTTAATTATGTATTTATAATATTAATTGTTTTGATTTACCATGGGTGAGAGTGAAAATAATTGACTCAACAAGCTGCGTATCTTGGGCAATAATATTATTTACATGACAATTATTATTATTACTAGAAATTGTGTCCCGACTCATGCGGGTTGATGATGTCCCCTTGAGGAGCTCGATAATGATTATTATATTAAACTCTGTAGGTGGATTTAATTATGATATAATAATAAGGTTCGAGTGGTACTACTCTTGGATATGATATTAATTAATTAAAGTTGTTAGTAGCTTAAATTAATTAATGGACATTCGATATCTTAAACACGGAAAATAATATATTTAAAGAAAGAGCCCGATTTCGTAAATTGGGATTTGGGTAGTAAGTGCAATATTAACTCTCTAGTGACTGAGTTGATATTAATAAACTCAAGATATTAGGAAAACTCCTAATATGGAAATTTGAGGTCTATTAGGAGTCCTTCCCTAATCCTCTTTAAGATCCATAGAGTAGCCCATAACAACTATAAATACAACGTATAGGGGATGGCCGAACCACCTTTACAAAGCTTGTGAGTTCGAATTTTTTTCTTGTGTTTAATTGTAGATCTTGACTTGTGTCTTTGATTCTACAATTTAGATAATTAATTTTCTAATAGTGTTTACTAATACTAGAAAATAAAAAGAAAAAAAGAAAAATCGAGTGACATTGAGCATAAAGGAGTTCAGTCGTTGTTCAGGGAAGCCCGATAGATTGTGCCACACGACATCCGGATAAGGTGGGAATATACTCTAGAAGATCTAAAGATAGAAATACAAAGGAGGTTGAGTAAAGATCCGAAGACTTTGCTTCAAAGGTAATTCTTAGATCTTTTAGATGTAGATAAGAATACTACGAAATATCATAGTTAGACGCGTAGATATATTTTGTTCGTTTAAATTGTTTATTAATCTGTTAATTAATTATTTGACCCTAAATAGACCGATTTTTGAGGGCCGATTTTAATAAATCCAAACCCGCCGTTTCACTGCATTTTATTTCCAACAATTGGTATCAGATATGGTCTTTAAGCTCCATTCAATTTAATTAATTTTGTGATTAATTGCTACCAATTTAAAAAAATTCATGTATTATGATCTTTGGAATATTTTTGCTAGAATTGTCTTGCAGGTGAATATGGTCCAATTATCATACATATATGATTTATTTTGTTTTACATGTTTTTGGTAATTTGGCCCACTTTTGAGACATGTATAAGTTTTTTCGGTGAGAAAATCCACAGGTAGAATATAATTTTATTTTTCCTTGTAATTTAGTTGTAAATTCGATGTATTTTATTTCGTAAAAAATTGTAATCGAATTGGAGTACACAAAGCACGAAGGAAAAAGGAGCCCGTGCGAAAAGGAGTCCCAATTGGACGAACCGATCGTGACCGAGAAGCTATCGATCGGGTCCGGCCGAGGGCATGCGGTCCAGGCCGCGGATCATGCAACTAGTCGGGTCGGGTTATGCAGCGGGTCGGGCTATCCGGGTCGGGTCATCCGGTGTATGGTCCTGTTCGTTTTTTCGCCGTTCATTGCGTCCGTTGGTGCACAATATTTAAATTTGTAATTTCTTGTGCAATTAATTTTGCACGGAAAAGAAAGTTTCTAAATTTGGGAATTTTATGGGCCAACCGGGAAGAGGTGATGAGATGCTTGAAGTAGTGGGAGATTTCGAGCAGAAGATTTTCTCAAATTATTCAGAACGAGGAATAAAAGCCATGATAATTGGATTTAATTATCCAATTTATTCTATTGTTGGTTTTTATTGTTTTGGATGTATGACATGTATGGATGTATGCGTGATATATTTCTTCCATATTAGGACGAGAAAATTAAAAACCTTAAGGCTAAAACAACTAAGTGGTTAAATTGATTTATTTTTAAAAATAAAATAAAATTGACCACCATAATTAATTTAAATTGTGAAGGAATTAGCATGTGCGATGACATTAGGGTATTCCTCCATATCGGATGTGCAAATTATAAATTCACTAGTTTTAAATTTCGAATGATAATAAAAGGTAAATATTATTTTTTAGGACATGACATCTCCATATGTAGGACTATTATTTAAAATAATATTTTAAGGTTGTTAAATAATAGTGTTCACTTAGGTGTATTACTTAATAAGCTCCCCACTGGCCAAGAGGAACCAACTATTAATTTTACTTGTCATAACGTAAATTGACTAGATAGTAAAATTAAAGACGTAAAATTCTACTTAAAAATGTGTGTGTAAACATCCACACGATCGTGCCTTGCATATGCGGATCTTTCGAAGTGTTGGTTGTTAGCATATATATTTTGTTTTAAGGTTTTTCATTATATTTTGCTATGCATTATGTGATGAATGTTTTTTAATTTTATCTCAGATGTATTTCAATCCACTTGCTGTAATTCTCAAAGAAAACAAACTGGATGACACTAACTTTGCTGATTGGAAACGTAATCCTAATATTGTCCTGACTGCTGAAGAAGTTCTAACTGAGAAATGTCCATTGGAGCCAGATGCGGATTCGACACCCGATGAGGTGAAAGAATTTCGCAGATGGAAGAAATAATATGAGATGGCTCTCTGTTACATCTTGGCTTCTTTAGCAAATGTATTGCAGCATCAGCATCAGAGTATGGGCACGGCCGCAGAAATGATGAAAAATCTCGGCGAGATGTTTGGTCATCAGAACCGGGCAGCTAGGCAAAATGCTATGAGGGTCTTGATGACGACCCAAATGCCTGAAGGAACCCCGGTAAGGGATCATGTTCTAAAGATGATTTCTCATCTAAACGAACTTGATATCTTAGGGGCTACTATCGATGCGGAAACGCAGGTCGATATCATCTTAGGCAGCTTAACTAGGAGCTTTGAACAGTTCTGCCTAAACTACAATACGAATATGTAATACCCGCTAAATTTAGAAAATTATTTCTTAATTTATTAATTATTTTTATAGTAAAATATTGAATAATAATTCAATTTAAATTATCAGTTGGGCTTATGATTATTTATTGAGCCAATTCATGAATTTCTAACTTAACCATAGACCCAAGTCAATTAATTATCGAGCTCGAATTTTATAAATCCATTTTAATTAATTTTAATCCATTCATTTTGGGTCAGCCAACCCTTACAATTTCGATTGGACCGGCCTAGTCCAAACCCAATTCACATATTTTAGGCCCAAACCAACTAATAACATAACCAAGCCCAATTAACATTTATACCCAACTAAGAATAATAATTAAAGCCCAACTATTATAATTTTACCAAGTCCAAATATCTTTTACCAACCCATATTTTAATGGCCAGCCCAATCTCCAGCCCAACCTGCAATCTTTCCCCACGATCAGAACGGAAATAGGAGAGGTTTCTGCATTTCACACTATCAACCTCCTTAATGGAGGTAGTGGGCATAATGGGAGGGAAATTTTACATCATGGGGAGTTGTTACAATCCTTTCGGTATAAAAACCTTTGCAGAAAGGAATATACGATACACACCGGAAAATCTTACACACCAAAAACCCTTTTAACCTAAGCCATAAACCCCTCAGCCCATTTTATCACTTCTAGTCCAATCATATTTATTAATGGCCCTATCTACCTTTACTCCTTTTGAGCCCAAACATTTTCATTTTTTATTCCAGTTATTTATATTTATATATATATATATATAGAGAATTCGGGAAGGAAGGTGACACCTTCTTTTTTTGGTGAGGTGCCCGCCACGTGTCATGTTCTGATTGGAGGTGAGTGTTTTAATTATAACACTCACCCACCAAGTGTTGTGGGCCAGCCGGGTGAGTGTTATAATTAAAACACTCACCTCCAATCAGAACATGACACGTGGCGGGCACCTCACAAAAAAAAGAAGGTGTCACCCTATATCCCGAACTCTCTCTATATATATATATATTAATTAAAATACACGCTTCATTAATTGTAGGCTACGAGAACCAAGTGTGCGATTAAGACGATTCATAAGCATTCAAGCATTTGCATTCAAGTCATTTTAATTTCAGGTGGGAATTATTACTTGTCAATTTTAATTGCTTTATTTGGACTGTATATGTGATATGTTATATTTCCAATTAACATGCAGTCACATGTTTTTCGTACCAAGTATCAGTATATGATTAACATGCAGTCACATATTTTCATACCAAGTATCAGTGTATGTTTACATGCAGTCACATATTTACATGCTCAAGTTGATATAACAAATATTCATGCTATGCCTCCGTTATGTATTGTGATTATTGTTGATTTGTGATGTTCCCACGAGCGATAGAAAGCTCATCCCATTTTTATGTAAAATTTTCAGGTTAATTCGGAATGGAGAGAACGGGTTGCAGAGCAGGCCGGCATATGACTAATATTATAATTATTTCTTTTAATTCCGCTCAAGTTACTATGAACAATTAATTTTATTTTTAGAAATTATTTTCCGATGCTCGATTTTGTCGTATTGGAAATTTGAAATCCTTTTACGTTCCGCAAATATTTTAGAAAATATATGTTTAGTAACAACTTGAAATTTCTACAAGTTTCCTCATTATTAAAATTTTATTCATAAAATACCTTAGAAAAATCGGGTCGTTACAGTATGGTATCAGAGAAAAATCCGGCCTACTTTCCTGGTACGCTGGAAGATTTTTTTTAAAGTTATAAAATATTTTTTAAAAGGACTATCGTATGTTCGACTGCCGCTACTTCGTTACTCCATTCCAAGGTAATCAGCTTCAAGTCATGTTTATATCATACATGCATTTAGATTAATATCGTAAAACTTAATAATTTTATGTAAATATGTGTGTATCCTATTAGTATGGCCTCTGGCACATAGAGACTCTTGGGAAATTCCAGGGCTACCCGAGAATGCCCCGCACTACGTGGTCGAGAGGATTCAAAAATGGTTCATGTCTGGGAAGACTGGAGATCCGGTCGAAGAAGTCGAGCACTTGATCATCACACTGCCGAATGATTGGAGTTACTCCATATACCGCCTTTGGCACGAGGCGAACCGCATGACCCCTGAGGAAAGAATAGTCGTGGATCCTTCCAGCAGCATACTGAAAGTCATTCACGACTTAGATATTTGATATGCACAATACCCCATCACAACCGATAGAGGAGTTTGAGGAGGATCCCTAGGAGGATCCAGAGGAAGAGGAGGACCCAGAGCTCGAGTAGATGGTTGACTAGGATGACGAGGATATCATCTCCTGGACTAAGCTCCCACCCCGACTCATGTCATCGAGATCCTTAGCAGTGATGACGAGGATTAATTTGTTGTTCGAGATGTCGTGATTTTACTATTTTGGTAGTAATTATTAATTCCAACTTCCATTTTAATATTAATCAAGAATATATGCTCACCATCAAAAGTTATAATTAATGAAATATTTAATTTAGCTATTAATTTTAATATGTAAGAGATTATTTTATTTTATGTTACGCATATAAATATCTATATCTCTACCTCATTTCTCGCACTCGATAACTTCGACGTAGTCTTGGGTATGGATTGGTTGGATAAGTATGATGCCGTTTTTGCATTGCGGAGGGAAGAACGTGGTCTTGCATCCAGTAGTCGGAGTAGGATGTTTTCAAGGGGTTAAACATAGCAAAACCCCTCCAGTGATATCAGCCATGAAAGCAACGAAGATATTGCGCAAGGGCAATTGTCAAGGATATTTAGTAAATATCATGGGGAGTCGAAGTCCGAGGTGATGATTGAAGACGTCCATATTGTTAAGGATTATTTAGACATTTTTCCGGAGAACTTACCAAGTGTTCAACCTTAGACAAGTGGAGTTTACAATTGACTTGGTGCCTGAAGCAACCTCTATATCAAAGGCCCAGTACAGGATGGCGCCAAAAGAACTACAAAAACTAAAGGTGCAGATTCAGGAGTTACTCGATATGGGATATATCCGACCAAGCGTCTCACCTTGGGGAGCACCTGTGTTATTCGTGAAGAAGAAGGATGGAAGCATGAGGATGTGTATTGATTATCATGAGTTGAATCGACTCGCGATAAAGAACAAGTATCCACTTCCTCGAATCGAATACTTATTTGACCAACTTGGAGGTTCTCGATGTTGGAATGTTTATTCCACACATTATTTAATTTGTGTTTTGATGATTAAAGTTGCTAAACAACAAAACAACATCGAGGCGAAGCAAAACGACGAAGCAGATGAAGTAGCAAAAAGCTGAGCAAAATGCATGTCTAGCGCACGTTAAGACCTATATGTTAGCGCACGCTAACGGGGAGTAATTTGCATATCAGCCAAGTTCGAAGTTGCCTGAAGGGAAGTCATCTGAAGAGATAGCGCACGCTACACGTTATCAGTAACGCACGCTATCGAAGTCTTGTTACCGTTGTGAAGATATTCAAACACAGAATGACGCATGCAATGAAGTCAGTACTAGCGCACGCAAGGAATGATATTTAGCGCACGCTAAATATCAAGTTTGAATTCTAGTCAATCAATCCGTTGGAGAGAATCTGAAAGAAGTCAAAAGTGGAACGGTTACTTTGACAAGTCATGCAACGGATATATTGGATTAGCGCACGCTACAAAGGAAGTGGTAGCGCACGCTAACTGTCAAGGACAGTAGCCACTGGACTGAAATGATTAACGTATGCTACATGAAAGATATTACGCACGCTAAAGCAAAAATGTGCGATAGCGCACGCTAAGAAGGAAGAGCTAGCGCACGCTAGCTAGTCAACTGGCAGCAACAGCTAGTTTGTGGGAAATGCCTATAAATACCCTATGGTATTGTTTGAGTACAACAACTCCAAGCATTCAAGACATTGATCTTATATTCATATACTTACATTGTTGTTGTAATATTGAGCTTATAGTAGTTTGAGTGTTTATACATTCAACATTATACACGAGAGGTAAAATAAAAGATACGATTGGATTCGGTGTTATTAGGATCAAGTATCTGGCATTGTTAGAATCGCAATCGATATCTAAGTGAGGTTTATCTAGTGCCCATAGAAAGCTAGAGTGGTTGATTCCTTATCAAATAGAAAAGGAAAAACGGTTTTACTCGGACCGATAGAAGACGAGCTTGTAACGGTAATCCCTCGACCGATAGAAGAGAGACGTAGAGGTTTTGATCTTAATCCTAAGAAAAAGATACATCGAGAGAGGACGTAGGCTTCGTTAATAGCGGAACCTCTATAAATCCTTGTGTGATTTATTTTCCGCAATTTATTTACGCTTCCGCACAAAACGGCACAAATATCCGATTTTATACCAACAATTGGTATCGGAGCGGTACTCCAATACGCGGCTTAACATCCGAGGAGAAGATCCAAAATGGCGTTTCAAATGGCTCCAGTCGAAGGACTTGCTCTCAACCGACCACCATTTTTTGATGGATCGAATTTCATGACTTGGAAGAAGAAAATGTCTATTTTCATCCGAGCTTACGATATCGAATTATGGAAGGTGATATGCCTTGGTCCCAAAATTCCGACGAACTCAAACGGAACTCTCAAAACCTTTGAAGAGTATGACGATGAGGATTGGAAAAACGACCATTATAATTGCAAAGTCACGCAATTATTATACTGTGCTTTAAATCCGGAAGAACACAACCGGATATCATCGTGTGATAGTGCCAAAGAAATTTGGAAAATGCTTGAGGTAACACACGAAGGTACGTCTCAAGTCAAGGAGACGAAGATAAACATGCTCCTTCACGATTATGAATTATTCCAAATGAAGGACGACGAATCCATCTCGATTATGCTCGACCGATTTTCGGTTATCACCAATGGATTAGCATGTTTTGGAGAACCACTTTCGAGTAGTGAGAAAGTAAAGAAAATTCTCCGATCACTACCTCGAGAATGGGACGGTACGGTTACGGCAATAATGGAATCCAAAGATTTAAATACTCTCGATTTTAGTGCTCTCGTTGGTTCTCTTATCAACTACGAGATTGTTCTAAAATCTCGGAATGCCAAACCGAAACTGAAGGAGAGGTCGATAGCCTTCAAGGCTAAAATGTCGAAAAAGAAAGAATAAACCCCGGTGGACGAAAGCGACGAAGAATCGGCATATTATGCCAAGAATATTAATAAGTTCCAACACTTATTAAACCAGAGGAAGAAGGACATTCAAGCGGGCGAACCTAAGAAATTCGACAATACTTGTCGACTATGTGGTAAGCCAGGCCACTTTGCTAAGAACTGTCGAGTAAAGCAAAAGGAGGTTCTAATCGCAACATGGAGCTACGAAGATCCCGATGAAGATTTTCTTGAACAAAATAATCTCGCGCTCATGGCCCGGATTTCATTCGATGATAGCGACGTCGAAAGCCAAGTAAGTAACTGATAAGTGGTAATTTTACCACTTATTTCTAGGATGTTATACTATGTTTTTATCTCGTTTCGTGATTAATGTGCTCGTATTTGGCTTATTTATGATTAGTCGAGCCGTATTACGCGTTTGGGTTGGTTTTAGTGTGTTTGCAGGTTTTTAGAGCCAAAAGGACCCAAAACGAGACAAAGGACCGAGAGTCGAGTCAAACGGACGAAGAAACAGATTTTTGCGAAAGACAGACACACCTATCGGCCAGCCTATCGGCCGATAGGCCCGTCCGAAAGGAGTCCCTGCCCTACCGAGTGAAGAGATCGACGAACCATCTATCGTCCAGCCTATCGGCCGATAGGCCAGTCCGATAGGCTGCCCAGCGGACTCTCGTGTTTTGACGAATTTTGACTCATTTGGATAGATTTTATTTCCTAGATTAGGGCTAATCGGGATTGTAACCCCCTTAGGCTATATAAACCTCCTCCTAGACCTAGTTTTGGGAGGCTTTATCATCTTCCATCATCTATCTTTTACGATTCTTTTTCATCTTTTATAATTTTACATCTTTTTAGCAAGATTAATTCTTGGGATACAAGAACTTTTTGGAGGCAGCAATTACGGGTTGTAATCTCTCTTTTCATATTAATAATATGCATTCTTCATCAATTTCTTGTTTAATTTCAAGTATGTCTGGCTAATTCATTGATTGATTCTAGGGTTAGTAATTTTAATTGATGTTCACATGATGTTCCTTTGATTACCTTTTGACCTTTCATCCTAGGCTTGTGTTCAAGTTGTGTTAAATCTCATGTTAGATTAAAGGGCCCTTAATCGATGCATGTTAGCTAATTGATTTTGTCCGGAAGGAGTAATTGATTAGTGGAAATACTTGATGCACAATATGATTTTATCTTGAGACCTGACGGAGAAAGATAAACCATAGATAAATAAGTTGGCGCTTTTAAGTGATTTAAATTCTTTGAGCCACAGGGAAAAGGGTTTAAATTAACTATCTTTCTAGGTTGCCTTGATCGGAATTCTAGATTGATTGAGTGATTATTTCTAGGATTGAATTAAAATTTGGGGAAAAGGAATCAAGTGAATGGATTGTGTGAACTCAATTAGATGATACTACCCTAGGATCAATTACCTTTCGACTTGTGATTTTATCTTGCTAATTTGCTTAATTTGCTTAATTTAGATATTTCATCTTTTATTTAATTTTTATTTTTTGATTTTTAAATTTAGATAATTAGAAACAAACAAATTTTCGGATTCCTGAATAGCAGTCGAATTTTGAGTAGAGTTACTTCCTTTATTTTCGACACATCAATTCCCTTGGGTTCGACACCTTGGAAATACTCCGAGGTTTTACAAATTTTAAAATTGATCGGATTTGAAAACCATACTATGCGAATCCAAGCGATCAATTTTTGGCGCCGTTGCCGGGGAATTGATAGAAAATTTAAAGGGATAATTCGAAAAAGAAGAGATTGTTACTTTAGGTTGTTTACTATTATTGTTAATTTTCGATCTCGTTTCCTCACATCTTGTTTTCTCTTCCTTGTAGGCGGTGCATGATCACAAGATCCCAAGGAAAGGACTTATTTCCTTTGGATCCGGAAATCGAGAAGTCTTTGAGGAGGAAGAAGCAAGAAGCGAGAACCGAGACTATTTCTATACCTATCGTTGATACCATGGACGACATTGTTGAACCACCACAAGAACTCGCTCGTCCCGAGAAGATTCCTTTGAATGCCCGTTTTCGACCGAAGCTGGACGATTATCAAGAAGGAGGTTGGGGAAAAATTGATGCCAACAACTTCGAGCTTAAGCCGTCCCTCATCGCTACGGTGAAGTCTCAAACATACGGAGGAGGAGTTAATGAAAATCCAAACGCTCACCTTGAGTCGTTTTTGGACATATGTGCCACCATCAAGCAAAACGGAGTGCCTCCGGATGTCATTAAGCTCCGCCTATTACGGTTCTCTTTAGAAGACGATGCGCTAGATTAGTACAAGAGCCTAGATCGGAAGGAAATTGGTACTTGGAGAGAGATGACTCGGTTGTTCTTAGCACAGTTCTATCCTCCCTCGAAGGTGCAAAAACAAATCAATGATATCTTGCAATTCGAGCAATATGAGGATGAATACTTATACGAGGCATGGATCCGATTTAAGAAGCTACTTCGCAAATGCCCACAGCATGGAATTGACAAGGAGGAAATCTATATTCGGTTTTATCGGGGTTTGACGAGGAAGGCCAGAAGAGAGTTGGACTATTCATCGAAAGGGGGATTTCTTGCTAACGATTATGAAGAGGCCAAGAATCTCATTGAGCTAGCAGTCAACAATGATTACGAGGAGGTGACCGATAGGAAGATGACGAGAAGAAAGGTTCCATCCGGTGACGAGGACGCCTACGGTGATTTGAAGGCAAAATTTGAAAAACAACAAAAAGAGCTGGAGATGCTAAAAAAGAAGACTTTGGGAGTCAATTCAGTTTTTGAAGAGCTAAACGAGCCTATTGCAGTTAGGGAGGATGTGAATTACGTGCAAGGAGGAAACTTCCGGCAAGGGGGAAATGTGGGGAACTATTATCCGAACAATCGAAACCACCCTAATTTCTCCTACGCCAACCCGAACAATGCTCTTCAGCCACCACCGGGATTTAACGTGAAGAACGGGGTTATTCAAGAGCCGATTGCTAAGACACCTATGGAAGAGATGTTGGAACGATTGGAGGCGAGCCAAAAAGATTTTATTTATAAAGTAGACAAGAGGTTCGGGGTTCTCGAGCATAGTGTGACATCTATTGGAAACTCAGTGATAGCTTTGACAAAGCAGATGTCAATGGTGGAGACCCAAATGAGTCAAATGGCGAACGCCCAAGCCGGATTTCATAAGCCGGGGCATTTTCCGAGCAGCACCGAGACCAACCCGAAGACGCAACAATGCAACGCAATCGAGCTTCGGAGTGGGACAAGGTACATTAATCATGGGGCTGAAGTTGAGAAATCTGGAAACAAGGATGTACTAGAAACGGGAGCCGAGAACGAGAAGGCAGATGAAACACAGCAGAACCTATCGGGTAGCCTATCGGCCGATAGGCCCAACCGATACCCATACAGAATGCCGGCAGTGGATCCTATCGACCCGACTATCGGCCGAAAGACTCCTGGAAGTTCGAAAGTGAAGGATTTGAGGTTAAAGCTCCATTTCCACAGCGATTGGCCAAGTCGAAACATGATGAAAAGCTTCAACGATTTATCGACATGTTTCAAAAGGTGAATATCAACATTCCACTTCTAGACGCTTTGAGAGACATGCCGGGGTACGTGAAATTCTTGAAAGACGATGTGACAAGCAAGAGGAAGTTTGCGAAGTTTGAAACAATAAATTTGACAGAGGAGTGTAGCGCTATCATTCAAAACAAGCTTCCACTCAAGCAGAAGGATCCGGGACGTTTTACTTTGACATGCATGATTGGCGACCAAACGTTCCGTAATGTGTTGTGTGATCATGGGGCAAGCATCAATCTTATGCCTATATCCATCTTTAAGAGGTTGAAAATTGGGGAGATGAAGCCGACTACCATTTCTTTACTCATGGCGGACCGGTCGATCTCTTATCCGAGGGGAGTTGTGGAGAATGTGTTAGTTAGAGTCCAACACTTAGTCTTCCCGGCCGATTTCGTAGTTCTTGATATGCCCGAGGACGAGAATCAACCATTGATCTTTGGGAGGCCGTTTCTAGCGACGGGGAGAGCACTTATCGACGTCCAAGAGGGTGATCTTATCTTCCGGGTTAATGATCAGAATCTGAAAATTTCCATCTATGACGCGATGAAGAAGCCCGATGATGCGCCCGAGGAATGTTTTGAAACTGAGTCTATTATGCCGCCCCCGACCGACTTGTTGGAGCATTGCATTTCACACTCCATTTACTCAAATTCCGATGTTGATGAAATTTCCGAGGATTTGCCAGAGTATGTTCGAATGTTGGAGGCGAACGAGAGTCGATCTAATAAGAGGGGCGTATGCTATCTTGATATCAACAAACCCGTTCGAGGGGGAGTTGTCGCTGAAGAACCGGATTGAATGAGGTATCGTCTAGCTAAAGACGTTAAACGTAGCACTTGTTGGGAGGTAACCCAACGTATGTATATTAGTTCGTTTTATTCGTTTATTTTCGATTTTTCGTTTGCATGATTTTTGTAGTTTCTAGTTTCGTAGTAGCTTTGTTAGTTTTGTTAAGTTCTAATCCATGCACGCCGAGTTTTGAATACTTGCAGGTCTTTAATAGCCATATCCAAGCGAAAACGGGACCAAGTGTGCGAAATAGACAAAGTTGAATTTTTTTTTTTGAGACAGACGATCCTATCGGTCGAGCCTATCGGCCGATAGGCCCGGCCGATAGGCTGAGGAAAATTAAAAGAGTTTTTATGTTACAAGCAGTGGTCGATAGAGTCTGCGCATCGACCGATATCCCGCCCGATATGAGGTACGTAAGTTTCAGTAGTCCTATCGGCCCAGCCTATCGACCGATAGGCCAGCCCGATATGACATACCCGACCCTGTATATGCTTCGACTTCCGCCACAGTGATCAGGTACTCCGTTAACAAAGCCACTCCTTTCTCTTTTCAAACTTATTCCTCCTTTGGGATGCGAAATAAGTTTGGGGGGGAAGAAGTGCGGCTTTGTTAATTTCTTTACGTGAGAGTACCTTGTTTGCCTTGTATCTTTATTTGCTTGTGTTGGTGCCCGTTGTTTTTATTTGTGCTTATCATTTTGGTGTTGCATGGTTTTGGCTTTTGGTTGCTTTGTTCATTTTCGTTTGGTGTGTTTGCTAGTTTCTATTTTTTTAGGTCGTAGTAGTTTTTTTTAGATTTCGTGTTTGCTTTTATTTGCTTTTCGTTGTTTGTTTTAGATAGCCTTGCTTGTCTTAGTTTTTCTTTTTTTTCGTGAATTTTTCGTGCTTCTATTGGTGTGATACCGATGTTACGACACTGTTTTTCTCTCTGAAGAAACGGTCGAGTTTAGTCGAGTTGTAGTCAGTTATTTCTGTTTTGCATAGTATTCATTTAGGTCCAAAATTTTTCGTGATTTTAGAGGTCTTGGCAGATAAGAGACGATACATACTTGTTTTAAAATCACCGTCAATACGTTTGGTTACATATTCCGGATAGTGAGTCGTACTGTTTCTTTAGTTGTGTTGGCACTTAGATTGAGTTTAGAGTCGGTCAGTTTTTCCCAAAAGTTGAGATGATGTTGTTCTATGAAGGGAAGTCTAGTAACCGGGGTATTCGCGTGACCCGTTGTTTGCCCTCGCGTAAAACGACGACTCTGATTAGACTAGTGATTTAGATATTTCACATGTTCCAATGATAGGGAACTTAGTAACCGGGGGCATTCGCGTGACCCGCTGTTTACTCTCGCGTAAAACGGCGACCTTGATTCGGACATGCGAAAGTTGTATATTCGAGTTGTTTCTCCGCTGTAGACGGGAACTTAGTAACTAGAAGCATCCATGTGCCCCATGAGTGTCTTTTACGTCAAACGGTTTCCTAATACATGAGAATGGAAGTTCCACCCTAGGATTACCCCGATGAAACATCCCGAGATCCTAACCTAGTGGTCAACTCGAATCAAATTCTTGAACATATATATAAGGGAATACTGACCGAGGTTTATTTGTTATGAAACTCGTTACCATTGTGCCACTAGACTGTGTAACGGGACGAACTAGCTTGTTTATTTTAGCCTTTCATATTGACGGTCGATTTGACTCACGTTTTGTTAATCTTTGAGCTGGATTTTCTTCATGAACGAATGATTAGGACTGAACTTGATTACTTTGCGGAATCATTATTCTGAGTGCAGCTCGCTTTTACGACACTCGGATTATTTAGAGAGAATTACAGGATAGTATTGATTAGGTTGAACACTATGAGTTGCACGATGATTCACGACATTCTTTTTCTTTTCTTTTTGTTGTTCGGGACGAACAAGGCTTAAGTTTGGGGGGATTTGATAAGTGGTAATTTTACCACTTATTTCTAGGATTTTATACTATGTTTTTATCTCGTTTCGTGATTAATGTGCTCGTATTTGGCTTATTTATGATTAGTCGAGCCAGACATGCGTTTGGGTTGGTTTTAGTGTGTTTGCAGGTTTTTAGAGCCAAAAGGACCCAAAACGAGACAAAGGACCGAGAGTCGAGTCAAACGGACGAAGAAACAGATTTTTGCGAAAGACAGACACACCTATCGGCCGATAGGCCCGTCCGAAAGGAGTCCCTGCCCTACCGAGTGAAGAGATCGACGAACCATCTATCGGCCAGCCTATCGGCCGATAGGCCAGTCCGATAGGCTGCCCAGCGGACTCTCGTGTTTTGACGAATTTTGACTCATTTGGATAGATTTTATTTCCTAGATTAGGGCTAATCGGGATTGTAACCCCCTTAGGCTATATAAACCTCCTCCTAGACCTAGTTTTGGGAGGCTTTATCATCTTCCATCATCTATCTTTTACGATTCTTTTTCATCTTTTATAATTTTACATCTTTTTAGCAAGATTAATTCTTGGGATACAAGAACTTTTTGGAGGCAGCAATTACGGGTTGTAATCTCTCTTTTCATATTAATAATATGCATTCTTCATCAATTTCTTGTTTAATTTCAAGTATGTCTGGCTAATTCATTGATTGATTCTAGGGTTAGTAATTTTAATTGATGTTCCTTTGATTACCTTTTGACCTTTCATCCTAGGCTTGTGTTCAAGTTGTGTTAAATCTCATGTTAGATTAAAGGGCCCTTAATCGATGCATGTTAGCTAATTGATTTTGTCCGGAAGGAGTAATTGATTAGTGGAAATACTTGATGCACAATATGATTTTATCTTGAGACCTGACGGAGAAAGATAAACCATAGATAAATAAGTTGGCGCTTTTTAAGTGATTTAAATTCTTTGAGCCCTGGCGGGGAAAAGAGTTTAAATTAACTATCTTTCTAGGTTGCCTTGATCGGAATTCTAGATTGATTGAGTGATTATTTCTAGGATTGAATTAAAATTTGGGGAAAAGGAATCAAGTGAATGGATTGTGTGAACTCAATTAGATGATACTACCCTAGGATCAATTACCTTTCGACTTGTGATTTTATCTTGCTAATTTGCTTAATTTGCTTAATTTAGATATTTCATCTTTTATTTAATTTTTATTTTTCGATTTTTAAATTTAGATAATTAGAAACAAACAAATTTTCGGATTCCTGAATAGCAGTCGAATTTTGAGTAGAGTTACTTCCTTTATTTTCGACACATCAATTCCCTTGGGTTCGACACCTTGGAAATACTCCGAGGTTTTACAAGTTTTAAAATTGATCGGATTTGAAAACCATACTACTCGAATCCAAGCGATCAGTAACTCCCACGACGAACTCTTTGAAGCATTCGAGTTATTACATACGGACTATCAAAATGCTTTAAATGAAATTAAATTCCTCAAGTCTAAATATAAAACTTTGGAAATTGAAAATTCCAAAATACTTGAAAAAGGGAAATTTGTTGAAATCGATCATTCGAAATGCATTGAAAATGAGAATATCTTAAAAAATGATCTTTTAAAAGTCCAAGATGAACTAAAAATTTTGACAAAGAAATTCTCGTGCGGCAACGATAAATTTGAACAAATGTTATGTGTTCAAAAATATACTTTAAATAAAGAGGGGTTAGGATTCAAACCACGTTCGAAAAACGAATCCGTCAATTTCAATATACCCCGCTGTGAAAAATGTTTGAAAATCGGGCATCATATCTCAAGCTGTAGAAGCCCAAGACGGACAATAAAAATCAAAAAGATTTGGATTCCAAAAGGAACCGTTATTCCTAACATTGTCCATATTTCGAAACAAAAATCAACTATCGGTTGGGTCGCCAAAAATTAATTTTTTAATTGATATTTTAAAAAGGGGGAGATAATTTTTTTCAGGGGGAATTTATACCCTTATTAATGCATAAATTGGTATCATGCATTTCATTTGATATACTCTATTTTTTATATACTTTTGATCAAGACAAAAAGGGGGAGAAGGAGATGAATTGATAAAAATGAGAAAAATCGAAGAAGTCGAAAAGAAAAAGAAAGCACACAAAAAGGGGGAGTTAAAACGAAGGAGTTGAAAAATTGAAAAAATAAAAAACAAAGAATTCGAAAAAGAAGAAAAAGAAAAGGATTGGAGAAACTAACGAAACGATCAAAGCCGAAAACTTTAATTCGTATACATATACATATATTTTATTTTTAACAGATTTTTATCCAATTCAAGAGTTGTTTTGTAATCATCAAAAAGGGGGAGATTGTTGGAATATTTATTCCACACATTATTTAATTTGTGTTTTGATGATTAAAGTTGCTAAACAACAAAACAACATCGAGGCGAAGCAAAACGACGAAGCAGACGAAGTAGCAAAAAGCTGAGCAAAATGCATGTCTAGCGCACGCTAAGACCTATATGTTAGCGCACGCTAACGGGGAGTAATCTGCATATCAGCCAAGTTCGAAGTTGCCTGAAGGGAAGTCATCTGAAGAGATAGCGCACGCTACACGTTATCATTAACGCACGTTATCGAAGTCTTGTTATCGTTGTGAAGATATTCAAACACAGAATGACGCATGCAATGAAGTCAGTACTAGCGCACGCAAGGAATGATATTTAGCGCACGCTAAATATCAAGTTTGAATTCTAGTCAATCAATCCGTTGGAGAGAATCTGAAAGAAGTCAAAAGTGGAACGGTTACTTTGACAAGTCATGCAACGGATATATTGGGTTAGCGCACACTACAAAGGAAGTGGTAGCGCACGCTAACTGTCAAGGACAGTAGCCACTGGACTGAAATGATTAACGTATGCTACATGAAAGATATTACGCACGCTAAAGCAAAAATGTGCGATAGCGCACGCTAAGAAGGAAGAGCTAGCGCACGCTAGCTAGTCAACTGGCAGCAACAGCTAGTTTGTGGGAAATGCCTATAAATACCATTCCTATGGTATTGTTTGAGTACAACAACTCCAAGCATTCAAGACATTGATCTTATATTCATATACTTACATTGTTGTTATAATATTGAGCTTATATTGTTAATTTGAGTGTTTATACATTCAACATTATACACGAGAGGTAAAAGAAAAGATACGATTGGATTCAGTGTTATTAGGATCAAGTATCCGGCATTGTTAGAATCGCAATCGATATCTAAGTGAGGTTTATCTAGTACCCATAGAAAGCTAGAGTGGTTGATTCCTTATCCAATAGAAAAGGAAAAACGGTTTTACTCGGACCGATAGAAGACGAGCTTGTAACGGTAATCCCTCAACCGATAGAAGAGAGGTGTATAGGTTTTGATCTTAATCCTAAGAAAAAGATACATCGAGAGAGGACGTAGACTTCATTAATAGTCGAACCTCTATAAATCCTTGTGCGATTTATTTTCCGCAATTTATTTACGCTTCCGCACAAAACGGCACAAATATCCGATTTTATACCAACACTGGAGTGTTCTCGAAGATAGATTTGAGATCACGATACCATCAATTAAAGATCAAGGACAAGGACATTCTGAAGACTGCATTCCGAACAAGATATGGCCACTACGAGTTCGTAGTAATGCCATATGGGCTAAGTAATGCCCCAACAGTCTTTATGGACTTGATGAATAGAGTTTTCCAACCCTATTTAGATCAGTTTGTCATCGTGTTTATAGATGACATACTAATTTGTTCGAAAGATGAAGTAAAACATGAGAAACATCTACGGATATTTTTGGAGATACTTTGCCAAGAGAAATTGTATGCGAAGTTTAGCAAGTGCGAATTTTGGCTTAAGAGAGTAGCATTCCTTGGACATGTTGTTACTGCTCAAGGAATTGAAGTCGGTCCGACTAATATAGGGCTATCAACGCTTGGAACACCAGCTGACGCGAATGAAGTTCGCAGTTTCTTGGGATTAGCAGGATATTATAGGAGGTTTATTGAAGGATTTTCTGAGATAGCCGCACCGATGACTCGACTAACAAGGGAAGGAGAACAGCTCCCCTGGAATGATAAGTGCGAAGAAAGATTTTAAGAGCTTAAGCGGAGGTTAACACCAGCTTCAGTTTTGACAATTCCAGATCCGTCGAGGGAATTCGTGATCTATAGTGATGCATACAAGCAAGGATTAGGATGTGTTCGGATGCAGCGGGGTAAGCTCATTGCCTATGTGTCAAGGTAATTAAGGCCACATGAGTTGAACTATCCGACGCATGATTTAGAACTACCTGCGGTAGATCACGCCTTGAAGATATGGCGACATTACCTCTACGGAGGTAATGTGAGATCTATACCGACCATAAAAACCTAAAGTATATATTCACTCAAAAGGAACTGAATATGAGACAAGAAGATGGTTGGAGTTAGTGAAGGACTACAATTGTACGATTCACTATCATCCAGGGAAAGCGAACGTGGTCGCAGACGCTTTAAGTTGCAAGGTCAGAGGAGAATTAAATTGTATATTGACTAAGAAAGACAAATTGGTTAGTGAATTTTCAAGGATGAACCTAGAGGCGGCTACATCGTTAAAGCCGCTGGAAGCAATTTTAATGACGTTGTCAGTTCAACCGACCTTGAGAGAGAGGATCAAGGAAGATCATGGTCAAGATAATTTCTTGACCAAAATGAAGGAACGTGTTATAGCTGGAGATGATAAAGGAGTTAGTATATCATAAGATGGTACAATATACTACACGGAAAGAAATTGCGTGCCCGACAATATGGATTTGAAGAAAGTAATTTTGGAGGAGGCACATAACACACTATATACTGCTCATCCTGGTAGTACAAAGATGTACCAATGTTTGAAAAGCAAATTTTGGTGGGAAGGTTTAAAAAGAGACGTGGCTGAATTCGTCAGGAGATGCATTATTTGTCAGCAGGTGAAAGCCAAACATCAACGCCCATTTGGTTTGTTAAAATCACTCCACATCCCATAGTGGAAATGAGAACACATCACTATGGACATTGTGGTACGCTCAACTCAATTGGAAAGAGGAAATCGGATAGAGATACTCGCTTCACATCACGTTTTTGGGAAAGCTTGCAGTAAGCCTGGGAACCAAATTAAATTTTAGTACACCCTATCACCCACAAACTGACGGTCAATCAGAAAGGACGATACAGATACTTGAAGACATGTTGAGAGCTTGTGTGCTAGACATGGGTAATTATTGAGAACACTTACCACCCTTGGTAGAATTAGCATACAATAATAGTTTTCAAGCAACGATCGGAATGGCCCCGTATGAAGTACTTTATGGGAGAAAGTGCAGATCACCGGTTTATTGGGATGAAGTAGGTGAAAGGAAAATTTTGGGTCCCGAGATGATCGAGAAGACCGTGGGTATAGTAGAGAAAATTCGTGAAAGGATTAAGACAGCTCAAGATCGCCAAAAGTCTTATGCCGACAAGCGAATAGAGGACCTTGAGTTTAATGTTGGCGAAAAGGTCTTCCTAAAGGTAGCCCCGACTAAAGGAGTTATCCGGTTTGGATCGAGGAACAAGTTGAGACCAATATACGTCGGACCATTTGAGATCCTCGACCGAATTGGAGATTTGGCATATCGTTTGGCATTACCACCGGAATTCTCAGCAGTACACAATGTTTTCCACGTCTCGCAGTTGAGAAAGTACGTTCACGATCCTAGCCACGTGATCAACTATGCAACAGTAGAAGTGAATAAGGATCTCATCTACATCGAACAACCAGTAGCGATAATCGACAGGAAGAGTATTCCATTAAGGAATAAGGAGAGAGTGCTCGTCAAGGTTCAATGGAGAAATCACACCAAGGATAAAGTTACTTGGGAGCGTGAAGAAGAAATTCGAACTTGCTATCCCAAATTCCTTATTCACGGTAAGTATAGTATTTTCGAGGACGAAATTTTTTCCAACAGGGATAGGATGTAATACCCGCTAAATTTAGAAAATTATTTCTTAATTTATTAATTATTTTTATAGTGAAATATTGAATAATAATTCAATTTAAATTATCAGTTGGGCTTATGATTATTTATTGAGCCAATTCATGAATTTCTAATTTAACCACCCAAGTCAATTAATTATCGAGCTCAAATATTATAAATCTATTTTAATTTTAATTCATTCATTTTGGGCCATCCAACCCTTACAATTTCGATTGGACTGGCCTAGTCCAAACCCAATTCACGTATTTTAGGCCCAAACCAACTAATAACATAACCAAGCCCAATTAACATTTATACCCAACTAAGAATAATAATTAAAGTCCAACTATTATAATTTTACCAAGTCCAAATATCTTTTCCCCAACCCATATTTTAATGGTCAGCCCAATCTCCAGCCCAACCTGCAATCTTTCCCCACGATCAGAACATAAATAGGAAGGTTTCTGCATTTTACACTATCAACCTCCTTAATGGAGGTAGTGGGCATAATGGGGGTATTTTACATCATGGGGAGTTGTTACAATCCCTTCAGTATAAAAACCTCTACAGAAAGGAATACACGATACACACCAAAAAATCTTACACACCAAAAATCTCATTTCGTCAAAATTCATCTCGAAATTTCATAGCAAATTTTAACACCACCAGAACACAGCCATTTTCCAGTATCTCACAGCAAAACTCTTCACTTACACAACAATCTGATAGAGAAAGGTAAGAACTTTTAAACCTTTTGTAGTTTCCTCTTCTTTCACAAACTTTTCAACAAACTAGTGCCAACAGCATTCAGTCGATCAACAATTCAATCCTTCAATTGGTCATAGACCAGACCCCGAAATTCCAAGATTCACACAACAAAATCTTTATACACCAAGAACATTCACAGCGATCAAACGCATACATCAAAAACTACATCCCAGATTCATACAACAACCTTCAATTCTCCCTACAATCGTTCGTCCAGTCACCAAATGCAAAGTTGGCCGGATTCAGCCGATCCACCTCGCCATCGCAGAGTACAGCCACCACTCCGATACCATGTCCGACGCTGTCGCGCGTCGCCGTAGTCCTCCCCATCGACTCGCCGTCCGATTTGTGCCTCTAAACCAGGAAGGACAGAAGGCCACCGCTCGGGACTTAGCAATCGCCGCCGATTTTTTCATCATTCGGAATTCGAATATTGGGATCTTGCAGTGCAGAAGCCACGAATGAGAAAGATAAGGGATTTTTGTGGTTGTTCATTGCTAGGCCTGTGCAACTAATCCCGAAGTCTCGGGCCCGTCTCGTCCCGCACCAGGACGGGACGAGACCAAAATTTTAAAACTTAGGGCCCGTCCCGTCCCGTCCCATTTTAAAAACTTGGGACGGGCCGCGAGCCCAAATGTCAAATCCTGATGGGATCCCATCCCGTCCCGTAATAATATCTAGTTACTAAATTTATCCGACTACCAATCCCAAAGCAGTCTTATCATCTAACATTTCTAACTTATCGCATTTACTTCTTTCGGGGAACGAAACTTCCATAAACCATGAAGAACTTGTGTATAGAAGTAGAGATTAGTGAGTATCTGACTGTGTTGTAATGTTCTTTATATTTATTACTTCGCGTGAAATAAGAAAGCATTCAGAGTTCTATGAACCATTTGTTCAAGAATTAACAAATGACTCACAACGATATTTGATAAATAGATTGGTTTAAAATAAACTTAAATTTATTGTCATGTAACAAGTCCAAATATTGTATTCATTTGAGAGTCAACATTGGTCAAAGGGACCATTTTTCGTCCCGTTCGTGTCCCGATCCCGTCTCGATCCCATTCGAGATCGGGACGGTCGAGATCAATTTTTCAAAAGTGCAATCCCATCCCATCTCGTCCCATAATTTTCAAATCGGACGAGATCGGGATTACCTAAAAATGGTCCCATCCCGTCCCATGCCCAGGCCTATTCATTGCAGAGGAAAATTGAGAGGGGGGCGACGGGTGTAGAAGAGGATGAATATAAGCGGGCCTATTTTGTACCCTTATGACCTGACCAGATTTCCATTGGGCCACATCCAATTAAAGCCCATATCCATTTTTTTAAACTCTTTAAACCTAAGCCATAAACCCCTCAGCCCATTTTATCACTTCTAGTCCAATCCTATTTATTAATGGCCCGATAGGCCTTTACACCTTTTCAGCCCAAACATTTTTCATTTTTAATTCCAGTTATTTTTTTACTATTATATATATTAAAATACACGCTTCTTTAATTGTAGTCTACGAGAACCAAGGGCGCGATTAAGACGATACATAAGCATTCAAGCATTTGCATTCAAGTCATTTTAATTTCAGGTGGAAATTATTACTTGTAGATTTTAATTGCTTTATTTGGACTGTATAGGTGATATGTTATATTTCCGATTAACATGCAGTCACATGTTTTTCGTACCAAGTATCAGTATATGATTAACATGCATCACATGTTTTCATACCAAGTATCAGTGTATGTTTACATGCAGTCACATATCATGCTCAAGTTGATATAACAAATATTCATGCTATGCCTCTGTTATATATTGTGATTATTGTTGATTTGTGATGTTCCCACGAGCGATAAAAAGCTCATCCCATTTTTATGTAAAATTTTCAGGTTAATTCGGAATAGAGAGAACGGGTTGCAGAGCAGGTCGGCATATGATTAATATTATAATTATTTCTTTAATTCCGTTCAAGTTACTATGAACAATTAATTTTATTTTTAGAGATTATTTTCCGCTGCTGGATTTTGTCGTATTGGAAATTTGAAATCCTTTTACGTTCCGCAAATATTTTAGAAAATGTATGTTTATTAACGACTTGAAATTTCTACAAGTTTTCTCATTATTACAATTTTATTCATAAAATACCTTAGAAAAATCGGGTCGTTACATAATAGTAGGGAGTATACCTTGGCGGAATTGCTGACAGAGCTTCAAGCTACAAAAGGTCTCCTCAGGCAAGGGTATGAAGTTCTTGCGGCTACTAGTGTTTCGACTTCTAAACCCAAGTGGGGGAAGAAGAAGAAACAAGTGGGCCAGAAGCAAGTGGCAACTCTAAAGGTAAAGAGCAAGGCTTCTGAGCATGAGGCGGACAAATAGCCAAAGGGAAAGTGCTACAAGTGCGGTCAGAAAGGACATTTTAAAGCGTACTACCCTGTTCTCAAGAAAGGTATGTCTCATGCACTGGTAGTCAAAACATGTTTGGCAGCTTGTTTTTCCACTTCGTGGATAGTTGATTCAGGCTTCACTGATCATGTTTGCTTTGACTCACATGGGTTTCAGATAACCAAGCAGCTTAGTGCGGTCGAGATAATCATCAACTGGGGCGATTATTTCAGGCTTTATGTTGTTGCAGTGGGAGTCGTGCAGTTGAAAATTAATGATAAAATATTAGTCCTTAATAATGTATTATTAGTACCAAATTTTAGAATGAATTTAATTTCAGTTTCTAAATTAAAATGTGATTGTTATTCTGTTCTTTTGATGATGATGATATTATTAGAAGAATAAACGGTGAATATATTTGCAAAGGTATTTTTACTGATGGACTGTATATCATTAATATTGCACAAACTCCTATCTATAAACATAAATCGATTACTCTATGTCTAAACCTAAAAAGAGAAAAGAACTTTCGAGCATAAACCAAACATATCTGTGATATTTACGGTTATGTCATGTAAACCTTAGGAGGATTCAAAGATTGGTAGATGATGGCCCATTTGATGAAGGAGTTCGACCGATTTCAACTTGTTGTTCAAGGAAGTCCAGTAGATTGTTGCCCACACGACATCCGGATATAGGCGGGGATATACTCTAGAAGATCTAAAGGTATAAATACAAAGGGGGTCGAGTAAAGATTCGAATGTAACACCCTGAATACGGCGGTCATTACAGTGCCTTGGACCCCACACTGGGACCCACCAGGCGATACCAAAACACAACTTAAACATAACATTATCGTGATACTGAATCACAAAAACAATAATCATTACTCCGATTAGGAGTCTAAAGACAATACTGCTATTAGTCTCAGAATACAAAGGATCCAAATAATAGTACAAACCATATGAATATCGAATATACTTAAAATAACAATACAATCGACAATAGTTTAAATGAAATGGAAAGTAACATTACACGGTTTAAGCATAACCGGACAACAAAAGACTTGGGCCCCCCGAACTAGTATCCTTCAAACCCTTCGCCGTCACCGTGCTCTTCCCGTGTCTTGTCTTTACCTCGACCTAAAATACAACACAAGTATTTCGCCCAAACCACAGGGTCAGATATACATGATAATAATTCTCAAGACATTATACAATTAATATATATAGGATCTCGAGGAAACAACCCGACTATTGAACATACCCCTCGGGTGTATGAACAACTAGTCACAAACCGTCGGACATACCCAGTCATACATGGAATATGAACGACCAATCAACAAGGCTCAAGATGGGCATCACAGTACGCCCGATCCGGAAATGTGTCCGTGCACATATCCACCCTGTATACAGAATCTGTTGGGTACCGATTCGGATATTTGCGCCGTTTGCGGAAGCGTAAATAAAAAGGAGGAAAATGGGATTTACCCTAAAAGGGGGAGAAACGAAGGAGTTGAAAAATGAAAAGGAGAAGTCGAAAAAATGACAGAAAAAGAAAAATGCGGAGACGTCGAAAAGACGATGAAAATTTAAAAAGTGCGGAAAATAAAGGACACGAGGATTTATAGAGGTTCGGCTATAAACGAGCCTACGTCCTCTCTTTATCTTTTTCAATAGGTTAAAGATAGCAACCTCTTCGCCTCTCTTCAATCGGTCGAGGTATAACCGTTTACAATCACGTCTTCTATCGGTCCGTGATAAACCACTCGTACTTGTCTTTGCGTCGGTCCAAGTTAAACCGTTTTCCTTTTCTATCGGACAAGGAATCAACCGCTCTAGCTTTCTATGGGTACTAGATAAACCTCACTTAGATATCGATTGCGATTCTAATAATGCCGGATCCTTGATCCTAATAACACCGAATCCAATCGTATCTTTTCTTTTACCACTCGTGTATGTTTTCGTGAATTCTCACTCAAACACTTACAATTAAGCTCAATATCAACAACAAGAATGTGTGTAATAATATCACAAGAATAGACAATTTGCTCAAGGTTGTTGTGCTCAAACAATACCATAGGGATGGTATTTATAGGCTCCATCTTCAAACTAGCCGTTAGCTGCCAGACTGCTCATTACGTACGTTATATGCTCTCCATTACGTACGTAAGCTTCATTACGTACGTTAACCATGGCTGGTTACGTACGTTAGCATCTTCACAAATCAGTCCAGTGGGTTTCATCATTTGAGTTACGTACGTTAGCCTTTCCTTTGTTACGTACGTTAGCATTACGTCACTCATGACGTCATATATCCGTTGGATGCTTTGCTGACTTTGACTTCTCCAACGTTCACTTGTTTGAACTCCATTACGTACGTTATCTTACTTCCATTACGTACGTTAAGCTGCTTCATTTACGTACGTTAATCATGCTGAGTTACGTACGTTAGGCTTGTGTTTTTCCAGCTTTTTGCACTTCGTTTTCCTTCGATGCTTGCTTGCCTCTTCGTTGTTTTGTTTTGCTTATCAACATTAATCATCAAAACACTTTTAATTTATGTATGGAACAAAATGTTCCAACAATCTCCCCTTTTGATGATTACAAAACAACACTTCACAATGGGATTTTCCGCAAAAATACAAATATATGTATATCTTTACTGCACCAAAGTTTTCGACTTTGTCCGTTTGCTAGCATCTTTTCCCATTTCTTTTCGACTCCTTCTTTTCTTTTCCCCATTTTTAAATTTTCATCGTCTTTCGACGTCTCCGCATTTTTCTTTTTCTCGTCATTTTTCGACTTCTCCTTTTCATTTTTCAACTCCTTCGCTTTCTCCCCTTTTAGGTAAATCCCATTTTCCTCCTTTTCTCTCCCTTTTGTTTTCATCAAAAAGTGGATAAACTATCAATTGAAATAAATAATACCAAAATATAAAATATGCATGATACCATTTATGAATAAATGCATAAAGGGTAAAACTCCCCGAAAATATTATCTCCCTTAAAAAAACTCCCCGAGTAAAATACAAAAATCAATTTTGGGGATCCAACCTATAGTTGGTTTTTGTTTAGAAATGTAGACGATATTTGAAACGATTGTTCCTTTAGGAACCTGCATTTTCTTAATTTTTATCGTCCGCTTCGGGCTTTTGCAACTTGAAATATGATGCCCGATTTTCAAACACTTTTCGCAATGGGGTATTTTAAAATTAACGGATTCGCTTTTTCGAACGTGGTTTGAATCCTAACCCTCTTTATTCAAAGTAAATTTTTGAACACCAAGCATTTGTTCAAATTTCTCGTTTCCACACGAAAATTTCTTTGTCAAAGATTTAAGCTCTTTGATTTTAACGAGATCATTCTTCAAAATATTTTCATTTTCAATACATTTTGAATGATCGATTTCAACAAATTTTCCTTCTCGATAATTTTGGAATTTTCAATTTCCAAAGATTTAATTTTAGACTTGAGGGACTTAATTTCCGATAAAGCATTTTGGAAATCCGTATGTAACAACTCAAATGCATCAAATAATTCATCACGGGAGGATGTACTTACTTGACTTTCGACGTCACCGCCGCCGAACGAGCTCCGGCCATGAGAGCGAGATTATTTTGATTGATGAAATCATCGTCTTCATCTTCATCGCCCAAGTAGCCACGAGAACCTCCTTCTTGGGTTTGACACGACAATGCTTAGCGAAGTGGCACGGTTTTCCACATAATCGACAAGAGTTGTCGAATTTCTTAGATTCGCCCGAGATATCCTTCTTTCTCCGGTTTAATAAGGTTTGAAACTTATTAATGTTTTTGGCATAATATGCCGATTCTTCGTCGCTTTCCTCCACCTAATTTCTTCTTTCTTCCTCGACATCTTAGCCTTCATGGCTAACGATCGCTCCTTCGCTTCGCTTGACACTTCGTGATTTTAAAACAATCTCATAATTGATTAGTGAACCAACAAGGGCACTAAAATCGAGCGTGTTGAGATCTTTAGATTCCATAATCGCGTCACGGTGCCGTCCCATTCGCTAGGTAGTGATCGTAAAATTTTCTTAACTTTTTCACTACTAGATAATGGTTTGCCAAACGAAGCTAGTCCATTGGTGATGACCGAGAATCGGTCGAGCATATTGGTGATGGACTCGTCACCCTTCATCATGAATAACTCGTAGTCATGGAGAAGCATATTTATCTTCGTCTCCTTGACTTGAGTCGTCCCTTCGTGTGTGATTTCTAGAATTTTCCATATTTCTTTCGCACTCTCACACGATGAGATTCGATTGACCTCTTCCGGATTTAAGGCACAAAATAAGAGTTGAGTAGCCTTACAATTTAGATGGTCATTTTTCCAATCGGCATCGTCGTATTCTTCAAAGATTTGAGCGCATCCGGATTTGATTGGAACTTTCGGCCAAGGCAAATAATCTTCCAAATTTCGATGACGTATGATCGGATGAATATCGACATCTTCTTCTTCCACGTCAAATAATTTGATCCATCAAAGAATGGTGGTCGGATTAGAGCAAGGCCTTCGACGGAGCCATTTGAAAAGCCATTTGGATCTTCTCCTCGGATGTTAAGCCGCGTATTGAGTACCGCTCCGATACCAATTGTTGGGTACCGATTCGGATATTTGCGCCGTTTATGGAAGCGTAAATAAAAAGTGCGGAAAATAAAGGACACGAGGATTTATAGAGGTTCGGCTATAAACGAGCCTACGCCCTCTCTTTATCTTTTCAATAGGTTAAAGATAGCAACCTCTTCGCCTCTCTTCAATCGGTCGAGGTATAACCGCTTACAATCACGTCTTCTATCGGTCCGTGATAAACCACTCGTACTTGTCTTTGCGCCGTCCAAGTTAAACCGCTTTTCCTTTTCTATCGGACAAGGAATCAACCGCTCTAGCTTTCTATGGGTACTAGATAAACCTCACTTAGATATCGATTGCGATTCTAATAATGCCGATCCTTGATCCTAATAACACCGAATCCAATCGTATCTTTTCTTTTACCACTGTATGTTTTCGTGAATTCTCACTCAAACACTTACAATTAAGCTCAATATCAACAACAAGAATGTGTGTAATAATATCACAAGAATAGACAATTTGCTCAAGGTTGTTGTGCTCAAACAATACCATAGGGATGGTATTTATAGGCTCCATCTTCAAACTAGCCGTTAGCTGCCAGACTGCTCATTACGTACGTTATATGCTCTCCATTACGTACGTAAGCTTCATTACGTACGTTAACCATGGCTGGTTACGTACGTTAGCATCTTCACAAATCAGTCCAGTGGGTTTCATCATTTGAGTTACGTACGTTAGCCTTTCCTTTGTTACGTACGTTAGCATTACGTCACTCATGACGTCATATATCCGTTGGATGCTTTGCTGACTTTGACTTCTCCAACGTTCACTTGTTTGAACTCCATTACGTACGTTATCTTAATTCCATTACGTACGTTAAGCTGCTTCATTTACGTACGTTAATCATGCTGAGTTACGTACGTTAGGCTTGTGTTTTTCCAGCTTTTTGCACTTCGTTTTCCTTCGATGCTTGCTTCGTCTCTTCGTTGTTTTGTTTTGCTTATCAACATTAATCATCAAAACACTTTTAATTTATGTATGGAACAAAATGTTCCAACAGAATCCAGAATATATGTGAGACAATGTACCTAATTAGCCTCACGAACTACGTCTCGTGTGCACAGTCCAAAACGGAAACATCAATGTATGACCATGTGTGTCTCGCTAAAAATCCTACATATGACCAATCGGCACACAAATATGATTCCAGATATGTCACGATGCAATATGACAACGAAACCTAATAAATTACACATTCAATCAAGAATCGAGAAACTCACCAAAGTGATAAGATGATCAACGAGACCAACAATAAAAGAGTGATGAACTTGGAAATACAATCCCACAACGAAACGGTACTATGATAAAGAACAATATCACATTACGAATCATAGATTCATAAAGCATTTCATATACACGAAATGTATAACGTTCACAATAATTCAATCATCATTATAACCAAGCAAGATAACTTGCCTCAATTCCGTAGACGAATAGTCCTTCTTCAAACGAACGAACGGACAATATCCTCGACTAGTAATACTCACTCGAACAAGCAACCTTGAATGAAACATAACTCATTCAACAATGCATTCATACAATAATTAAATCAATTCGTAGGAAACGACACCCGTAATCCTCCCCGAATAATCCAAACGAACATTATATCATTTCATTAACAAATTTCAATACACCAAATTCATCTTTAAGAATCGGTTTACCAAGTTCTTAAGGTTCTTCAATATTTACATCATCTATTACACAAGGATTATCATAATTGAGTTCGACCACTCATTCTATTATGACATTGTCATAAATAATCATCGTAATCTTTCCAAAAATACTATCAACATATGAATACGATTATTAACACATTATTAAGTCATGAAAACATCCGATTAACTTGAATATATAAAGATTATATTTATGTTCTTCATAACCCATTATTACCTCCTAAAGAATTTGCTAAGACCATCTCAAAACATAGTTATATCATTTAGGATTTCTAAAACTTTAAGAGCATCATCATATTCTCCAACATTCATCAAGTTCTCCCAAGGTATTAGTTAATACCTAACATGGTGTTTTAACACGTCCTATGACATCAATCCATCGATTTTAACTTAACTATATCGAAGGTTTGATCATCATCTCTCAATAATGTTAATCAAATCAGTAAGCAGAGTATGATTCTTCTAAACATGATTATTATCATTTAATCATCAAGAACATTCTCATTTTAGACCTTAATTACTATTGTTGGTCCCTTTAAATAATTACTCGATACAGCCTGGGAAATGTTTAAGCAACTGACTGTATGGTTTTCGAGTCTGAGTGCGTAGCGGAAGTCTTTAATACAGTAAGTTGTCGTCGATACAGCAACTCAGTTTAATCTCCTGTTAACTTGGTGTGTACAGGGTTTTGCAGTGTATACTTGTATAAATCATAGTTATGAAAACAGAAACGGCGAAAGGTAAATAACACAGTATTTAAGTGGTTCGAGGTAAACCCCTCTACGTCCACTGGTCCTCCACACAGGAGTAAAATGTTTATTATAAATACTGCGTACACAACTATGTATTTATAATCAAACCTATCCTTGTATCGTTCACACAGATTGATACAAAGAATGTCGCTTTCAACCGTTCACACAGATTGGTTAAAGCTTCCTTCTTGACTTGCTTCTTCACACACAGTTCCAAAGCTTCGTCCTCATTCGTCCCACACAGGTCAGAATAACTTGTTGAGTTCACACAGAGCTCAGTTTTTACACAAAGGTAAAAGGGTAGGTAACCAGGTAAGAACAGCAGCTTTGAATATGAAGTTCTTTGAGCTGATGATGGCTGTTCTTGATGTTGAGCATTGTATATCTCTTTAGATCTGATTTGCAGAAAGATTCTGGAGATATGTTTTGCTCTGATGTATATAATAATAGCTTCTTCACTTGGTGACTGATTTCAGTATGTTGATCGCTTCTAATTGATCTTCAAACTCTGGGGATATATATAGCATTCTTGGATATATCCGTTGAGATGTATCCGTTTGAATGAGATTCCGTTTCAACGGGATTATAACACGATCCGGATATTGCGGGATTTGAAGATCTCTGACAGCTTCAGTATTTAAATACTTTTATCCTTTCAGTATTTAAATACTTCTTTATCAAACTGGACTTGACTTTAGTGAATACCAAAGATTCCTTTTCAAACGGTCTTCAGTCCTGTTTCGATGTGACTGCTGTATCCACTTGTGCTATAGGCATATTGGAGTAGTCCAACACTGTATGGAAGGGTGCTGTATTGAGGTTTCGAGACAGCTTCCATACTTGGCGTTTAGACTTTGATGCTGTATCTTGGTAGCGCGAGAGCTTGTCAGAGGCCGGGCGCTATCTGAAGGTCTTCGATACAGGATTGCAACTTCAACCGGCTTTCGATACAGGGCTTGATGTATCAGGCTTTTTGGCAATTATCAAAACAACATTATTTTTCCCAACATTATTAGACCTTAATTACTATTGTTGGTCCCTTTCAATAATTACTCGATACAGCCTGGGAAATGTTTAAGCAACTGACTGTATGGTTTTCGAGTCTGAGTGCGTAGCGGAAATCTTTAATACAGTAAGTTGCCGTCGATACAGCAACTCAGTTTAATCTCCTGTTAACTTGGTGTGTACAGGGTTTTGCAGTGTATACTTGTATAAATCACAGTTATGAAAACAGAAACGGCGAAAGGTAAATAACACAGTATTTAAGTGGTTCGAGGTAAACCCCTCTACGTCCACTGGTCCTCCACACAGGAGTAAAATGTTTATTATAAATACTGCGTACACAACTATGTATTTATAATCAAACCTATCCTTGTATCGTTCACACAGATTGATACAAAGAATGTCGCTTTCAACCGTTCACACAGATTGGTTAAAGCTTCCTTCTTGACTTGCTTCTTCACACACAGTTCCAAAGCTTCGTCCTCATTCGTCCCACACAGGTCAGAATAACTTGTTGAGTTCACACAGAGCTCAGTTTTTACACAAAGGTAAAAGAGTAGGTAACCAGGTAAGAACAGCAGCTTTGAATATGAAGTTCTTTGAGTTGATGATGGCTGTTCTTGATGTTGAGCACTGTATATCTCTTTAGATCTGATTTGCAGAAAGATTCTGGAGATATGTTTTGCTCTGATGTATATAATAATAGCTTCTTCACTTGGTGACTGATTTCAGTATGTTGATCGCTTCTAATTGATCTTCAAACTCTGGGGATATATATAGCATTCTTGGATATATCCGTTGAGATGTATCCGTTTGAATGAGATTCCGTTTCAACGGGATTATAACACGATCCGGATATTGCGGGATTTGAAGATCTCTGACAGCTTCAGTATTTAAATACTTTTATCCTTTCAGTATTTAAATACTTCTTTATCAAACTGGACTTGACTTTAGTGAATACCAAAGATTCCTTTTCAAACGGTCTTCAGTCCTGTTTCGATGTGACTGCTGTATCCACTTGTGCTGTAGGCATATTGGAGTAGTCCAACGCTGTATGGAAGGGTGCTGTATTGAGGTTTCGAGACAGCTTCCATACTTGGCTTTTAGACTTTGATGCTGTATCTTGGTAGCGCGAGAGCTTGCTGTATGCTGGCGCTATCTGAAGGTCTTCGATACAGGATTGCAACTTCAACCGGCTTTCGATACAGGGCTTGCTGTATCAGGCTTTTTGGCAATTATCAAAACAACATTATTTTTCCCAACAACTATGTTCTTCAATAAGTGTTCAAAATCTTAACCACAATCATGTTTTACTGATCAAATGAACACTATGTGCAGTATTCCCTATCAATATCATCATTATTACGAAAGATAGAGTAGGATTGTACAACATACCTCAAAAAATGAAGAACAAACCACCAAAACTAGAAGAATGCACTCCAACTTCCAAACACCAAGCTCCAATCCAAGATGCGAGGCTCAAATACAAGATAGAAGAGGATAAAATCGATCTATGGAGATAGAGGGATGATAACTTGGAGAAAAGATCAAGTTTGGATCGTGCAAAATGAAAGACAAGACCTGTCTTTATATAAAATGAACTTCCATTACGTACGTTAACGTTAGCCTTTTTACGTACGCTAACACAGAAGATGTTACATACGTAATAGACCCCTATAGATTACTGTCTCAAAATACCTACACCCTTACGTATGTTGTCAGAAAAGCGTACGTAAGCTCTCCACCATTACGTATAGCATAAGCATAACGTACGTAATGTACGTTTGACTAAGCTGCCTCAAAAGGCCAAATATTCGGATCTGCATGGTGTAACACCCCAAATATTCGGAATAATTACAGCGCCGTAAATCCTTGATATAAGAATTTACAAGGCTAAATTAAAGAAATGCGGAATAATACAAAAGTACCATAAAATTTTTAGAATTCGGTAACCGGTTCAAACACTCAAATGAATCCAATTATTACAACACCTCAAATCATCAGCAGGACACGCGTACTCGAGTACTGAAAATCAAACCAGAATAACAAAACAACACGGCAAATAGCATCACTGATCCCCTTTGTCATCATGTCGGCACTGTGGTTGCTTTCCCGCTCCTCGACTACCTGAACATCAAAACAAATGTCCACCCCCGAAGGGGTTAGTAAAACGATGCTACTACAAGTATCATAATATACAAAATCAGATATGCAACAACGATGCATGGCAAAATACATAACACGGACTTCCGCTATCGGAATCCAACGATGCGAATCCACATGATTCCATCAACACAACATGGGTAATCCAATGATCCAGCGCCCTCAGCATAGATCCCAAGATGATCCCATCGGACCAACACGAGGTGGAAAACTCGTCTAATGATTCAGCGCCCTCAGCATAGATCCCAATATGATCCCGTCGGACCAACATGAGGTGGACATCTGATCCAGCACCCTCAGCATAGATCACACGATCCCATCGGATCAACATAACATATACAAACACCATTATGCATACACATATGCCACAATCGATATGTCCATCAACATGAACATACAAATAAATCAATAACGATATCATGACAATTCAACTGGAATGATCTCATGTCCAACAACATGAATAACAATGTGCATGATCAAAATCATCAATATTAAACTAATATTCAAAATACGATACTTGCCTTAAAGATGGCAAGAATTAAATACTCCAACGAATGTTACGCGTCCGAAGTCTACCGCCACCCGATCGAACACTTTGCAAGGCTCTGACCTTGTTCAAAACAAATAACAAGGAACTCAACATACTACTCAAAACTAACGTATGATCACCGAACGCTCAGAGTTATAATTAACAATGACGTAGGGCCGATTCACGGTTAGTCTACTCGATGAAAGATGAGCCAGAAATAGTGATATACTTCATATGAGTCGAATGATCATATCGGAGGTAAAATGCCGATGTCTACGAATTCAAGGATATACAAATCATCAAAATCCAAACTTCAATATTGGTTTCAATTCCCAATTCATACTTGTTTCAGCTCTTACGATTCATATCACAAGTGTGACTCAAGATACAAGCGTACCAAATGTACTACTCAAGAGAACGATACTACGGTGATCTGGGGTTGATTTCATTGACATAGCCGATTCATTTCAAGTATGAACATGAAGAATATTGTCAAGTCAAACACCTCTATCAAAACATGAATTATCACCGGTGGAACATCTTAGTAATCTTAGAACCTTACTAAAATCATGCTCATAATTCAAAACGAACTTAGGATACTACATCCTAGGGTTTTTATCCATCAAGGTTCGATCAACACTCTAAGCAACGAAGGAAAAGCAAGGTATAACCGAGTTCCAATCTTCAAAAATAAGATGCTGGATTCAATAAGATCTAACAAGTCTAATGATTTCCGAAGCAAGCTCAAAATATAGCTAAGAACATAAATTCTAGCTTGGTAAACCGTTACATACCTTAAACGGAAGGAAAAGATGAAATAACTTGATGAACTCCACGCCAAAAGCTAGAACACCAATCCTCAAAGCCCCTTGCCTTCAATGGCGATGTTTAAAGACTGATATGAAGATTTAAGATGGAGAGAGTAACTCTCCATGTCTCAGAAATCGGGTGTGAGGAGAGGTGGAAACTGAAGAATGAAGTTAGGTGTTGTCCTATGTTGTTACCCAAAATATTATTCGGAATGATTGGCTGGATATGGCTACGGGTGAGTAACAAACAAAATGCAAGAGCACGAGCGATGGAATGAAAATAACACAAGATTTGCCGGGGTTGTTAATCCCGGGCTTGAATGCTCTCGCGAGATATTATTAATAATACTACTACTTTGGAGTACAACTATTAATGTTAGAGTACGATTACAATGAGTGTAATGACCCTAGTTGTCTAGCTCTTGAGTGCTGATGATTGCCGGAAGAACCAGAGTTAATGCTCTGTGAGTTCTTGTTACAAAGATGAAGTGCTGTCTTTTTCCAACTGCTGGAAGTCTCCTATTTATAGAAGAGGAGGTAGTTGGGATGTCTTAATCCTAAATGGGAGATTGCCTTTCCTGCATTAAATAATTATTAAACGGGCGATCGTCTAAGCAAGTGGGCCGGTTTCTTTAAAGTCCGCAGCTGCTACTGGTAGCCAAATGTGCGAATCAATGAGAAAACAACACGTGCCTCACGTTGCAGTCTTGGGAGGTCCCACCTAGGGCGCTTTTTGCGGGCCTGTCGGTAGGTGAGAGGCTGTCTTTGTCACTAACAGCTGGTGATGGGCTGGAGTCAAAAATCCTTCTCCTGCTACGCCGTTTGCGGGTCTGCACGTGGGCCTTCTTCCCGAGATTCAGTCACAAATGTCGGCTTCACATGTGGCATAAGACGATCGTCCTTGGTCGGGCACTAGAGACGACCGCCTTGTAAGACGATCGCTAGGCACTTGAACTTGGTCTGGCATCTTCGTTTGGTAAATCTGCCTTGGTTCATCTGACGCTGACTTGGTCGCTCGGCCCTTGTGCCGATCGCCGTTGAGGTGTATTAACCGCCGCACAACAATTGCCCCCCAGCTCGCTCTGATGTTAAAGAAGTGGGGTGAGATGTTTCAACTGGCGACCGTTTGAATTAAAGACGAGCGACCCATCACTTTATGGAACAGACGATCGTCTTCTCGAGCGGATTTTGATTTTGAATTTGGACGACCTACTCGGTCGCTGAAAAGAACGGGAAGTGAAAGATGACTTGAAATGTCATTGGGGCACGTGTCGCGTTCCTGTTGGGGGAGTCCGATGGTTTGTCAGACTTATCCTCTGGCGTGCCCTCGAAACGACGCGCACGCGGGATTCGAGGGCGGCATTAAATGCGGATTTTTCCGACCCTTGCGCTTCGGCCCCGAAGACTTTGTTTATTTGCCCAGAAGCCCATGCTTTCGCCTAATTTAATTTACTTTAGATAATGATTAGTGTAAGTAATGATGCGATGAGAATTAAAAAGTAAAAATATTGATAATGAGTATGTTGTAGAGATTAAAAAATAAAAAGTTACAGTTAATTTAGTGTATAAAGATAATAAATATAAAAATTAAAAAAATTATCTTATATATATAAAGCTTAAGAAGCCTTATAAATGTAAGTGGTCATGATTAATGCTTGATGAATTGATTGTATCATATTTGTTATTCCACATTGATTTCCAAGCATGTCAAGCAACTTTCGTTAAGTGTACAATGAATATTCACATAATAGCCATTTATATGTTAAGTATATGAAGCATTTGTCAGTTATAAATGTAAAGTAGTTATAATAAATGGCTCACGAATTGAAAGTGAAATGTGGAGATGAAGTGTTTGGTGCCATGAATGCATAAATTAAACACACCAATTAGTGTTAGTCTTTTTACCTTCCCGTCCATGAGTTACAAATATTTTATCAACTATATAATGTGTCACCTTTCAAAAAAACAAACTATATAATGTGTCAAAAATCACACACAACAAAACACAACTTCCTCCACACAGCGTGCATATTGGGCTACAACTTATTATGGTGGTAAAGTAAGCATCATATCGTCTAGCTTAATTAGCATATTGATTTATATTGTTTTATGTAAATTTCACGTGTGTTTTGTGTGTGTAACAATGTAGGACATAAAGATGGTGCTTAGGAGGTTTGGTAGTAACGTCATCTTCTCTAATGGTTTAAGAGATCCTACACACCGTTGTCTTATCAATTATGTGGTACATGCACGAACATTTTTACTTTGATCGAAAATGCAATATATTGATTAACTGTATTTAAGTTACTAACGATCAACTATATCTAATTGTTTTTTGTAGCGCGTCAAGAAGCATTAAAGAAAGATATCGAGAAGTCACAAAAATTGTATCAAGAACAAAACATGAAAAAGGCCAATGAACAACAACGACAAAGACAACAACAACAAAAACAAGAACGACGCCATGGCCATCGGTGGGATGAATACTTAGCATTCATATTAATATATGTTACAAATTAAACATGCAATATTTTGCTTCATGTAATACCGATAAATGGGCTAATACTATTGATTCGTTAGCAAGTAAGTTTATTGAAAATAATGTGACGAGTTCAATTTTTAGTCAATAATTATTACTACACTTTGTTGGTGCATTTTAATATTTTTGCTCTTAATTTAGTTTTTTGTCTTGCGGTGTGTTAATGTCACTTTTGTAATATCCGGAATTTCTACTATTGTTGTTTGATATTATTTTATCCGAGTTATATTGTACAGCGTGGAATCTGTAAAGTATGGATAAAATAAATAAAGGACTGAGATGTTGGTATCGGTATAATTGTCGTATCTGGTCGACAGTTGCATTGAGGATATCGTGTATCAGGTTATCGCACTTTTGATATTGGGTATATCGTATGAGAATGTTATCGATTCAGATATGTATTCGATGTATATATGTGTTTTCGATATGTCGAGACAGGCGGTAACAATTGAAATTGGCTAAGTATAGAATTCTTAGCGTACGCTAATGTTGAAGACTTACGTACGCTAAATTGGTTGTGTTACGTACGTTATGGCTAAAGCATTACGTACGTAATGAAGGAATCGGACAGGACCGAGTCATGGTCGGCAGGTGGGACCCGATGTCGGCGGATGTGGACAGTGAGTCAACCCCGCCATTACGTGCGCTACGAGAAGTGTATAACGACGTTAAATAGAATTTTATCAGAGCAAGTCAACGCACATGTTACGACGTTATGAAGGAAACATTACGACGTAAGCATGTTGACAAAACGATGCTTAGTTTTGGGATTAGCTTTACGACGCTATCAAGGATGGCTAACGACGTGTCGCGTATACGACGTTAACCTTGGTGTGTTACGACGTAATGAATGTAAATGTTTTATAAGTAGATGCCCGTCTTACATTTCCTTCGACGTTTCTTTTCGTTTTCGTCTTCAAACTTTGAGAGAGAGATGTTGGCCTTCCTAAGTCGATTTTGAGCTTGAGGACTTGGATTTTAGGCTCGATATGGAATTATGGATGATTCTTGAAGGGTTTGATTGGGTTATTTATGTTCTTGAGGTATGTTGTTGAATTCTTCACTTTGATTTCGGATTTTGGTATTGTTATCCGTAAATGATTCGTATGAAGAGGATTAAGATGTTGTTGTTTCGATTCTTGAGGTTATATGAATTATATGTTGAAGGAAGATGGTGAAATGATGGTTTATACCTTGAATATGTTGATTATGATTATGAAATCATAGAGTTCTTGATGTTCTTGGTATTATTATCCGTATTTGATCCGTATGATGATGATTAGGAGTTGTTGCTACAATCCTTGGGGTTATGTAGAGTGTATATCAAGAATACGATGATTCATTACTGGATTACGAATCGAAGATTATCTTCATGTTAAAGGATATCGAATTATGTTGTTTTAATAGTTATGAACATGAGTTCGAATCCCTTAGTGTTCTTGAGGAACTTTTGATGAATTTAACATAGCAAGACGATCGTATATGAATTATCGGTATTTTTATATATGAAGATCGAATATTCGTTGGTTGTAGTGGTAGAATTCGTATGTTCTTAATGAAATACGAATCATGATATCAATTTGGAATCCGGAAAGTTTGTGATTGTTCGTCGAATATGATTTCCTTTACGCCGTATCCGTAATCGCATTGTGGTTGTGAATTCGTAATTGTTTGAATTGGATTATTCGGACTTGTGGTTAATCGTGATAGTGTGGAACCGCTGAGTTTATTGATCGGTTGTATTGATTGATTATGATCATCGAGTTGTAGTTTGTATTGTAGATATCGTCGAATCGTTGAGATGATTTGGTTGGTCGTGTCGGTTGTTAATTGTTATCGGATATGTATTATTTGATTACTTGATAGGTTGAGATTATTGATCGGTGATTATAACCTGATGTCATGGTCGTGTTCGAGTGTGTTCGTGAATTGCATGGTCGTGGCCGAGGAGCTCTTAGACGAAGGCATTGCGACCGTAGCGGCTTCATCATCATCGACGCAGATCGAGGCAAGTTATTACTTGCTCGCTTATAATGTTTAATGAATGGTTTCATTTCATTTCGTTTATAATGCATATAGCAATGATTATATGTTGTCATTCCGATTCGTGAGTTAAATCATAATGTATGTGATTTATTTCGTTATTGGCATATTTGGGTATCGAGGATACATTATGATAAATATGAGGATTCGAGTATTTATGGTTCATGATACGCTTGGATCGTCGAGCGTTATGGATAATCGTCGGTGATGATCGACATCGAGGTTTCTCCCAAGGACTCGGGGCAAGTATTCCATATTGATTATGGTTTAGTGTTATTTATTTTGGTCTCGTACATTTTCTTTCATGTTGTTGAACATGGAGTCGCCCTAGTAAGTTGTCATGTTGTCGCATGTTATGTTGTTCATGTTGATGAACGTGTTGATTTGCATATGTGTATGCATAATTGTGTTGTTTGTGTTGTGTTGATCCGATGGGATCGTGTGATCTATGCCGAGGGCGCTGGATCGATGTCCACCTCGTGTTGGTCCGACGGATCATCTTGGGATCTATGCCGAGGGCGCGGATCATGGATGGGTTTTTCCACCTCGTGTTGGTCCGACGGATCATCTTGGGATCTATGCCGAGGGCGCCGGATCGCTGGATTACCCAGTGTTGTGTTGTTGTATGTATATTGTTGGTTATCCACCGTGTTGATCCGGTAGGATCATCTTGGGATCTATGCCGAGGCGCTAGATCATGGGATTTCCATTGAGTATACATTGTTGATATTGTTTTGAGCATATTGACGTTGTCATATGAGTATGCATTTGTAGGTCTTGTGTTAGGACCTTGTCCGTATTGCATTGTTCGATCTCGGATTAGACCGATATGATTATCGTGGCACATCATATCTCGAGGTATGTTCCATATTTTCTTTGGTCTTGTCTTTGGTGGACAATCGGTTATCGTCTTGGGATTTGATGATATTATTCGATGGATCGTATTGGTCAGAAATGGTAGATTTCCGTATCGTGAGTTGGTTATGATAGTTTGAGGATCTTGAGTATTGTTTGAGGTACCATACAGATATTATGTTCGAGTTTATCGGTTAATCGAATACAGGATGTGAATTGTGATAATGGTTATTCTGATGAGAATTACTTGAGTAAGTAAAGTTATGGCGGTAAGATTACGTTGGTTGTATTCTTATGTTGTATTCTCATTGGTATGTAATTATGAATGTGATGTGACGGTTATCATGATCGATATTATGGTCGACCCGTCGTGGGATTTCTTTTAGGTTCTTGGAGTATCGAGCTTGTAGCGGTCGTGAAGAGATGAGCTTCCTGAGGATACCGGCTAGGACATGTGTGTGTATTGAGTTTCTTGATTGGTTCTTGTATTCCGCGCTAGAGTATCTTTATGGTTGGTCTTTTTCCGCGTGAGTATTTTGAAATGCTCTTTTGGTATCCGTAACCGAGGTTACTTTGGAAATCGCTTTTCTAAACTTTTGAATGTCGGCATTGGCCTTGCGATTTCAAATGAGTTTTACGGCAGATTTCTATAAAAGGATTTTATAAGTCTATGAGAAAATTTAAATATAGTACCCTCGTTGGCCTCTTGGGCATTTGTTAATGTTTGCGAAAATTTCTTTTAGCCTTGTGGGTTCCATCTGGCCCACGGCGTAATATTTCCTTAAATGCGGGGTGTTACAGAATATGGTATCGGAGCTTAGGTTGAGAAAACCTAGGCATTTGGGTCGAGTTGGGTCATGTTTTTGTCGCGTCATTCGAGTTGTCGATTGACAAATATTAGAGCCGTGAGTTTTTGTTGTTCACTCGGGCTTGTGTGTTATGCGATTTGCCAGTGTAGTACTGGGCTTGTTATAAACTTTTCCAAATGGTATGAACGTGTTTCTCCGGATAGAGATGTATTGTGTTCTCAAGTTGAACTGAGTTTGCAAAACGTGTGTTTTGAAAATATATGTGTCGAGTATTTTCTTGAGTCGAGACATGTGCCAGTATCACGGGGAATCGTCGGCTTCACGATCTGTAAGTATTTGGATTTTTGAATTGCATTGAGATTTATTGCTGTTCTATAGTTGATATGATTTGAGATTCAGCAGAATATTATGTGTCACGATATGAGACGATAGAGTTGAGACAAGATTGATGATCTTAGGAAGTTATGATGTCAAATCAGTATGTTGGTTAGATTTTGGAACGGAATTGTGTAATCGGGAGAAGGACTATGGATTGTTGAGAAGAACATGTAGTCATGATAGATCATTTTGTGATACATGAACTGCTTTTGAGCATTTGAAAAATGATACTTTTCAAAATGAATATTTTATAGATGTTTTACGGAAAATGATTTTGGGCCGAGACCCAAATCGATTTTGAAATGGTTTATGACTCAGGACTTGGGGTCCAAAAAGGGTTTTCTACTTTTTAAACTTCGTGTAATGTGGAATGAGATACGGGCTGAGACCCTAATGTTTCAAAAGGCTTTTTCTTGTTTTCTAAAACTCCCGAGATTTATAAAACACTTTACCAATCGTTTACCTATGTTATTTCCGCCTTTCGAGGCTTTGGTTTACTTGTTCAAATGGAACTTCTCGGGAAGTCTTTTGCTGTGTTTGATTTGTTGATTTGTTTCAATATTTTGTCATATCATATTTGAGGTGATCCAGGATGGATTAAGGATTGACGCTAAGTAGTAGTATGTGGAGGAGGAGTTTTTATCAGAGTCTATATATTTTGGAATTTCATCGTGCGGTTTTCGAATGGAATATCAGTGAATTTGTTGACGAGCCGAATTGGTATACATGAGTATGGATATGGTCAGACATTTGCATAAATTCCATTTTATTTAATCGTGTGTATTCGAAAAGAATTTTTATCGAGAACTGGCACCAGCGAGCCGATTTAATTTTGAAAATTGATTTCGTGGTCTTACGAATATTTATGTTTTGAGTTTTCAAACTCTTGAAAGAACTTTCGAAAATTGTCTTCGTGACAAGAATATATGATTTCAAACGTTTTGAAAATGTGATTGATGTACATAAGCATTTAGTGCATCGGGCATATCATATCGATGGTACAAGGAAAAGAGATTCGAAGTTTAGTATGGTAGATTGGTTATGCAAGGATGATCGGTTGATTGATCAGATAAGAGAAATATACTGCGTGTTGTAGATTCATGTGCAGATGTAATTTTTGGAACTTTGGACTTTGTAAAAACCGGGACATATGTGCTATGTGAGCCCATTGGTGCGTTAGTAGCGCAATCTTACCATAGTGATCTTTGAATGATTTCTTTGTAATTGTAAATTTGGGGATGGTGACCCCATACTGGTTGTTTTTGATATTGAGTGGACGCTCCCACTCCCCGTATGATCGATATGTTCCGGCTTGTGATTGGTTGTTCGTATGCCGAGGGGTATGTTCACCATCGGTTGTATTTCGTTGAGATCCACCGTATGTGATTGGTGTGTCGTTTTGAGAACTTTATTCGCTCGTATATCGGTTTCGTGGTTCGCTTTTGATTGTGTTGGAGCTTACCGCTTGAAGGTATTCTCGATTACCTTCACCGCTCGCGTTGGTCGTATTGGAGTTTATCATGTTGATGATATTCTCGATTGTGTTTTGACCTCCGGTTGGTCATATCGAGTTTATCATGTTGATGATATTCTCGATTGTGTTTTGACCTCCGGTTGGTCATATCGAGTTTATCATGTTGATGATATTCTCGATTGTGTTTTGACCTCCGGTGGTCATATTGGAATTTATCATGTCGATGAAAAATTCGGTTGACTTATTGGTTGATCATTGTTGGTGATCATCCGAGCGCTCAATTTGTGTCGGTGTCTCGGATTCGTGTCGCTTGGGGGCGCTTGTTTCACGATATATCGGATATTATTCGCTTTATCGTAATGGAACTTGATCATGTGATCAGGCAAACAGGATTTGTCACGGATAGATTATTTCATCTGACGATGATATAATTTTGTTGAGACTCATGGAATTGGGATCGTAAGCGTATTGGGACTATACAGTGAGATCGCTTGCTAGTATCTAAGGAGATCGTCGACCTGCGTATTTGTAAGTATGCACTTTTGGATATTCGGTAATGATTATAATTGATCGTTGTCGTGATGGTTTTGGGATATTTTGGGTTGAACAGTATGTTTATTTGTTCTCTATGACGGATTGCAAGTTTCGAGGACGAAACTTATTTTAAGTGGGGTAGAATGTAATATCCGGAATTTCTACTATTGTTGTTTGATATTATTTTATCCGAGTTATATTGTACAGCGTGGAATCTGTAAAGTATGGATAAAATAAATAAAGGACTGAGATGTCAGATTTCGGATAATTGTCGATTCTGGTCGATACTGCATTGAGGATATCGTATCGTGTTATCGCACTTTTGATATCGGGTATATCGTATGAGAATGTTATGGATTCAAGATATGTATTCGATGTATATATGTGTTTTCGATATGTCGAGACAAAGCAGAATAATTGAAATTGGCTAAGTATAGAATTCTTAGCGTACGCTAATGTTGAAGACTTACGACGCTAAATTGTTGTGTTACGACGTTATGGCTAAAGCATTACGTACGTAACGAAGGAATCGGACAGACCGAATCATGGTCGGCAGTGGGACCCGATGTCGGCGGCGGATGTGGACAGCGAGTCAACCCCGCCATTACGACGCTACGAAGTGTATAACGACGTTAAATAGAATTTTATCAGAGCAAGTCAACGCATATGTTACGACGTTATGAAGGAAACATTACGACGTAAGCATGTTGACAAAACGATGCTTAGTTTTGGGATTAGCTTTACGACGCTATCAAGGATGGCTAACGACGTAATGCGCGTATACGACGTTAACCTTGGTGTGTTACGACGTAACGCAATGTAAATGTTTTATAAGTAGATGCCCGTCTTACATTTCCTTCGACGTTTCTTTTCGTTTCGTCTTCAAACTTTGAGAGAGAGAGATGTTGGCCTTCCTAAGTCGATTTTGAGCTTGAGGACTTGGATTTTAGGCTCGATATGGAATTATGGATGATTCTTGAAGGGTTTGATTGGGTTATTTATGTTCTTGAGGTATGTTGTTGAATTCTTCACTTTGATTTCGGATTTTGGTATTGTTATCCGTAAATGATTCGTATGAAGAGGATTAAGATGTTGTTGTTTCGATTCTTGAGGTTATATGAATTATATGTTGAAGGAAGATGGTGAAATGATGGTTTATACCTTGAATATGTTGATTATGATTATGAAATCATAGAGTTCTTGATGTTCTTGGTATTATTATCCGTATTTGATCCGTATGATGATGATTAGGGAGTTGTTGCTACAATCCTTGGGGTTATGTAGAGTGTATATCAAGAATACGATGATTCATTACTTGGATTACTTAATCGAAGATTATCTTCATGTTAAAGGATATCGAATTATGTTGTTTTAATAGTTATGAACATGAGTTCGAATCCCTTAGTGTTCTTGAGGAACTTTTGATGAATTTAACATAGCAAGACGGTCGTATATTGAATTATCGGTATTTTTATATATGAAGATCGAATATTCGTTGGTTGTAGTGGTAGAATTCGTATGTTCTTAATGAAATACGAATCATGATATCAATTTGGAATCCGGAAAGTTTGTGATTGTTCGTCGAATATGATTTCCTTTACGCTCGTATCCGTAATCGCATTGTGGTTGTGAATTCATAATTGTTTGAATTGGATTATTCGGACTTGTGGTTAATCAGGATAGCTGTGGAACCGTTGAGTTTATTGATCGGTTGTATTGATTGATTATGATCATCGAGTTGTAGTTTGTATTGTAGATATCGTCGAATCGTTGAGATGATTTGGTTGGTCGTGTCGGTTGTTAATTGTTATCGGATATGTATTATTTGATTACTTCGATAGGTTGAGATTATTAATCGGTGATTATAACCGGATGCTGCGGTCGTGTTCGAGTGTGTTCGTGAATTGCATGGTCAGGGCCGAGGAGCTCTTAGACGAAGGCATTGCAACTGGTAGCGGCTTCATCATCATCGTATCGGTATCGAGGCAAGTTATTACTTGCTCAGTTATAATGTTTAATGAATGGTTTCAGTTTCATTTCGTTTATAATGCATATAGCAATGATTATATGTTGTTATTCCGATTCTGTGAGTTAAATCATAATGTATGTGATTTATTTCGGTTATTGGCATATTTGGGTATCGAGGATACATTGTGATAAATATGAGGATTCGAGTATTTATGGTTCATGATACGTTTGGATCGTCGAGCGTTGCGGATAATCGTCGGTGATGATTGGACATCGAGGTTTCTCCCGAAGGACTCGGGGCAAGTATTCCATATTGATTATGGTTTAGTGTTATTTATTTTGGTCTCGTACATTTTCTTTCATGTTGTTGAACATGGAGTCGTCCTAGTAAGTTGTCATGTTGTCGTGCATGTTATGTTGTTCATGTTGATGAACGTGTTGATTTGCATATGTGTATGCATAATTGTGTTGTTTGTGTTGTGTTGATCCGATGGGATCGTGTGATCTATGCTGAGGGCGCTGGATCAGATGTCCACCTCGTGTTGGTCCGACGTGATGTGAATCAAGATATTATGAAGAACCCGGATGAGGACTTGAGCATTCCGACTGGACCAATAACGAGGTCTCGATCAAAGAAGTTCAAAAATAATTTATCGACACTCATCGTTGATATGTTTAAAAATAACTATGTTATCAAAGACAACAAATTCGTGAGTAGTGTCGAAGTTGTCGAACAATAAGTTTTTCGTTTATTTTATCTTGGTGTATTTTAATTTGAATTGTATTTCTTGAGTTGTATTTTTATATTTTGAGTTGTATATAATCAAGTCGTGTAATATTAATGTCGAAGACGATCGGAAAAGACGAACAAACAAACAAGGATCAAATTCCCGCGCGTAAGACTGACACGCAGCAGTCTCGTATTTTGGCCATAACTTACTCGTCCGAAATCCGATTCAGGTGATTCAGGTGTCTATGGAAAGCTAAGAAAGAGAGCTACAAATATTGTTCAGACCATAGGACCAAATTCGGAGACATTGGAGCTCAGAAATGATAAAACAGACAGCATCGGATTTATGGTGACTTGTTGTCCTTGTTTTCACACCTTAAAATCTTGGTCTTTGATATTTTGTCACCTAAACATATGTTGACTGACTTTGTATCAGATTTTAGGATCTTTGAATGTTGATTTTTCTATTTTGTAGGTTTCTAGTTGTTTCCTTGTTCACACTAGAGTTAGGTGTAAGATTTTGGCTATAAATAGCCTTGAAGTTTCATTGTAAGAGGACACCAAAGATTTTATGAATTTGAGAGTGTTTGTATTAACAAACCTTTGTGAGTGCTTTCTTGTTTTGTTGAGTGTGTCTCCAAAACATCCCTTGTGTGATTTATATACTTATCAAGTGCAATCTTGTTAGTATTTATATTCCACCCTTCCGAGTTGCTACGGCGTGTCACGTAGAGGTTTGGAAGTAAAGCCCCATTTTGCTTATTTTGGAAACATCCCGGGAACGAATTCATCTAGCGGTGTCGGTTACCATAGCGTGTCGTGTGGGGTCGATCACTTGGCTTCTGAGATCGGTTATTCCAAAACTAAGTGGTATCATCTATTTTCCTTCATTACCATAATCTTCCTATCTTATCATCCTATTATTTCCTTTATCTTTTAAATCTTCCATCTTCTTCACACAAAAAAAAAAAAAAAGAAAAAAAAAATAAATAAGTGGTGAAGGTTTTGATTGTTTTTGATAACTCTTCAAGCCGAGGCCAGGGGACGAACATGTTCCTTAGCCTTCGGGCGTCTGGTGATTTTAAGCTTGGATCGAATATCAAATATAATTCAATTAATTTCATTACTAAAAAAAAAAAAAAATTATAAGTCGTGAAGGTTTTGATTGTTTTTGATAACTCTTCAAGCCGAGGCCAGGGGAAGAACTTGTTCCTTAGCCTTCTGGCCCTGGTGATTTTAAGCTCATGATCGAATATCAAATATCAATCCATTCATTTCATTACCAAAAAAAAAAAAGAAGAGAAGAACGAATTTTGATCGATCTTATCAAACAATTATCATACTTTTCGCCCGCTCCATATTCTATACTATTCCAAAATCTTTTGCTCCCATCTTTCCATTTTTTTATCTTATCGTCATTCGCAATCGTTGGGGATCGTGGGATTTGAGTTCTTTCAAGAAGAAACTTGATTTGAATCACCAAAATCACCTTGTAAGTTGTGTGGAAAAAGGCAAAAAAAAAAAAAAAAATTGTGAGGAATTAAGAAAAAGCCAAACGAGAGATACGCGAGTGTGAGCGATCGAGCGATACACGTGAGGATCTTGTGAGGAAATTTTCTTATAGAAAAAAAAAGAAAAAAAAAAAAGAAAAAAAAAAAGGAAAAAAAAAAACAAAAAAAAAAAAAAGAAAAAAACCACAACAAAAAAAAACAAAAACAAACAAAAAAAAAAAAAAAAGCAAAAAAAAAAAAGAAAAAAAAAATGTCTGGAACCGAAGGAAACGAGCAAAATCTTATCCTTCAAAATATTGTACAACAACTTGCTCAAATAGTCGGAAGACTAGATAAACAAGAGGAAACAATTGCTACTCTCACGAAGGGTAGAGAAGAGGAGCCCGTCTGAAGGGGACCGAACCCATTCGATTTGGAGGCTATGATGATGAAGATTCGATGAATTCCGAGGAGGAAACTCCGAGGTTTGTACATCGAGGAGGCGAGAAGGACGAGGAGGAAGGAGAGAGTATGAAGGAAGACGAGGAAGATATGTCCGAAACGAGGAGGATCGGAATATGGGAAACATCAAATGAAAATCCCATCTTTCAAGGGAGAAGTGATCCTGGACACATATCTCGATTGGGAAAGGAAGTTGGAGACCATTTACGATTGCCACAACTATTCCGATGAGAATAAAATTAGGTTAGCAAAAACCGAATTTTATTAATATGAAAGCATATTGTTGGACCAACTTGTGAAGTAGAGAAGGTGGAGACGGTATAGACCGTTTAGCGGTTGGGAAGAATTGAAGGTTGTTATGCGGAAAAGATTTGTTCCTAATTACTATCTTAAGGAACTATTTTCTCGCTTACAAACTTTAAAACAAGGCTCGAGAAACATTGAAGATTTTCGAAAGGAAATGGAGATGTTGATGATCCGGCCAATGTTCGAATCGAGAGAGGCCACCATGGCGCGGTTTTTACACGGATGAGAGCCGATATAGCTAAAGAAGTTGACAAACAACACTTTGTTGAATTCGAGGACATGGTATATGCGGCGGTAAAAATCGAGCGGAGCTTACGAAGAGGGAGCAATAACAACTATTCCACGGGATACTCTACCCCTTGGAAACAACAATCTCAAGTAAGTTCAAACAAATTTAAAAATTTTGATAAAAGAGAAGGGAGTGTCTTGAAAGGAAAGTTTGAAGTTGGGAGCACTAGCAAACCAAAATTTGATGGGAAACCTAAACCCGTCGAAAGCACCCAAAGGAGAAACTGGACATCCAATGCTATAAGTGCCAGGGTCGTGGACATATAGCATCCGAATGCACCAACAAACGGGTGATGGTACTTCGGGATGGGGAGATTGAAACGGAAAGCGAAAAAGAAGAAGAAGAAGAGACAAGAGAGGTGGAGAGTGATGATGAGACGTATGAGTATGCACCCGCACTTGTTGTTCGGAGGGTGTTAAGTTCTCAAGCAAAAGAGGAGGAAGTTAACGAACAAAGAGAAAATCTATTTCACACACGTTGTTTTATTAAAAATAAAAATTGTAGTGTGATAATAGATAACGGAGTTGCACTAATGTCATTAGCGCTATGCTAGTGGAAGAACTCGATCTCCCAACAAGAAGACACCCTAAACCGTATCGTTTACATTGGCTAAATGATTGTGGGGAAGTTCGAGTTAATAAACAGTACTAGTGGCTCTCACCATCGGAAGGTATCAAGACAAAATCCTATGTGATGTCGTTCGATGCATGCTTGCCATATCTTGTTGGGAAGACCATGGCATTTTGATCGAGATGCTACTTTGAGCGGAAGAAAAATCGTTACTCATTCGAGAAGGACGGAAAGAAAATTACCTTAGCTCCCATGACTAAGGTACAAATACAAGAAGATCAACTTCGTCTTGAAAAGGAAGTTGAAGGAAAATCGAGAAAAGAAAAGGAAAAGAAAAATGAAAAAATGAAAAAGCGAGAAAATGAAAAAATGAAAAAGCGAGAAAAATGAAAAAATGAAAAAATGAGAAAAATGAAAAAATGAAAAAATGAAAAAATGAGAAAAATGAAAAAATGAAAAAATGAAAAAGAAAGAAAAAGAAAATTTGAGAAAATGCATGCTTGTAAGTGCAAAGGAACTTGAAGAAGATATCAAGGAAAATGCACCCATATACTTGATTATTTTCCAAAAGTTTGCGCTACTACTAACCCCTGAACCGGATAATTCCGAGTTCTATCAATCTTTATTGCAGAATTTGTTGATGTTTTTCCTGAAGAACTACCTGCAGGTTGCCACCAATCCGAGGGATTGAACATCAAATAGACTTTGTGCCCGGAGCGGTCATTCCAAATAGACCGGCATACCGACACAACCCCGAAGAGACCAATGAAATCCAAAGACAAGTCGAGGAGTTGTTAAGTCTTGGGTATATCCGGAGAGTCTAAGTCCTTGTGCCGTTCCTGTGATCGTCGTGCCAAAGAAAGATGGAACGTGGAGAATGTGCACCGATTGCCGAGCGGTAAACAATATCACGGTTAAGTATCGACACCCTATTCCAAGGTTAGATGATATGTTAGATGAATTACATGGTTCATGTGTTTTCACTAAAATCGACCTAATGAAAGGATATCACCAAATTCGTATGAAAGAAGGAGATGAATGGAAAACGGCTTTCAAAACTAAATACGGATTATACGAATGGTTGGTAATGCCCTTTTGACTAACGAACGCACCAAGTACTTTTATGAGTTTAATGAATCATGTTTTAGGTGATTACTTCGGAAAATTCGTTGTTTTATACTTTGATGATATACTCATTTACAAAGAAAAATGTTGAAGAACATGTTGAACATTTAAGATTAGCTTTAATTACCTTGAGAAGGGAACAATTATATGCTAGTCTTAAGAAATGTACTTTTTGCATGAATGAAGTTATTTTTCTTGGATATGTCGTTAGTGCTGACGGCATAAAAGTTGATGAAGAAAAGGTTAAGGCTATCCGAGAATGGCCTAGACCGACGAACGCGTCCGAGGTAAGAAGTTTTCATGGCCTAGCAGGTTTTACCGACGCTTCGTAAAGATTTTAGCACAATTGCAGCCCCATTAAACGAACTTGTCAAGAAACATGCTAAGTTTAATTGGGGAAATGAACAAGAAAAAGCATTTAACACTGAAGATAAATTGTGCACCGCACCTGTCTTAGCATTACCTGATTTTTCTAACACTTTTGAAATTGAGTGTGATGCTTCAGGAGAGGAATAGGAGCAGTATTAATGCAGGGAAAAAGGCCGATAGCCTATTTTAGTGAGAAACTTGGAGGAGCTACATTGAATTACCCGACCTATGACAAGGAATTGTATGCTTTGGTTCGAGCCCTACGTACGTGGCAACACTACCTATGGCCTAAGGAGTTCGTGATTCATACCGATCATGAATCCTTAAAGCATCTCAAAGGACAAGGTAAATTGAGCAAGAGACATGCCAAGTGGTTAGAGGAAATTGAATCCTTTCCTTACATCATCAAATACAAACAAGGTAAGGAAAACATTGTCGCCGACGCTTTGTCAAGAAGGTATGTATTACTCAATACACTTTCTTGTAAACTTTTGGGATTTGATTTATTGAAAGAAGCATATGAGGGGGATAAAGATTTCCATGATATTTATGTCGCTTGCGAGAAAAAAGGAGTAGAAAAATTTTATCGGGATAATGGATTCTTGTTCCGTGAAAATAAATTTTGCATTCCTTTTTGTTCAACACGAGAATTATTGGTAAGAGAAGCACATAGTGGAGGTCTAATGGGACATTTTGGGATTTCTAAAACTTACGAAATATTGCATGAACATTTCTTTTGGCCAAAAATGAAACATGATGTTTTTAAAGTTGTAAATTCATGCATTGTTTGTAGGAAAGCAAAATCGCGAGTGTTACCGCATGGTTTGTATATGCCACTTCCGGTACCTTCCGAACCTTGGGTTGATCTTTCTATGGACTTTGTATTAGGATTACCCAGGGCGAAATCCGGTTGTGACTCCATTTTTGTTGTAGTTGATAGATTTAGCAAAATGGCACACTTCATTGCATGTCATAAAACGGACGACGCCACACATATTGCTAATCTATTTTTCAAAGAAATTGTTCGTTTGCATGGTATGCCCAAAAGCATCGTATCCGATAGAGATACCAAATTTTTGAGTCATTTTTGGAGAGTCTTATGGGCAAAATTGGGGACGAAATTGCTTTATTCTACAACATGTCATCCCCAAACCGATGGTCAAACCGAGGTTGTTAACCGAACGCTTGGTCAATTGTTGCGAACTATTGTTAACAAAAATTTGAAAAATTGGGAAACATCTTTACCATTTATCGAGTTTGCCTATAATCGAACCGTACATTCTACTACGACATTTTCGCCATTTGAAATCGTGTATGGTTTTAATCCAATAACTCCTTTAGACTTGTTGCCTATTCCAATAGATGACAGGAGTAACCTTGATGGCAAGAAAAAGGCGGAGATGGTGAAGCAATTACATGCCAAAGTTCGTGAACAAATTGAGAAGCGCAACGAACACAATGCAAGAATGAAGAACAAGGGACGTAAACAAGTACTCTTTGAACCAGTGATTGGGTTTGGGTTCATTTGAGGAAAGAACGATTTCCCATTCAAAGAAAATCCAAGCTAATGCCAAGGGGAGATGGACTGCTCCGCATCTTAGAGCGGATTAACGACAATGCCTATAAAGTAGATCTACCGGTGAGTATAATGTTTCCACTACTTTCAATGTTGCCGACTTAAGTCCTTTTGAAATTTGATTCGAGGACGAATCCTTTGAGGAACGGGGAATGATGTGAATCAAGATATTATGAAGAACCCGGATGAGGACTTGAGCATGCCGACTGGACCAATAACGAGGTCTCGATCAAAGAAGTTCAAAAATAATTTATCGACACTCATCGTTGATATGTTTAAAAATAACTATGTTATCAAAGACAACAAATTCGTGAGTAGTGTCGAAGTTGTCGAACAATAAGTTTTTCGTTTATTTTATCTTGGTGTATTTTAATTTGAATTGTATTTCTTGAGTTGTATTTTTATATTTTGAGTTGTATATAATCAAGTCGTAATATTAATGTCAAGACGATCGGAAAAGACGAACAAACAAACAAGGATCAAATTCTGCGCGTAAGACTGACACGCAGCAGTCTCGTATTTTGGCCATAACTTACTCGTCCGAAATCCGATTCAGGTGATTCAGGTGTCTATGGAAAGCTAAGAAAGAGAGCTACAAATATTGTTCAGACCATAGGACCAAATTCGGAGACATTGGAGCTCAGAAATGATAAAACAGACAGCATCGGATTTATGGTGACTTGTTGTCCTTGTTTTCACACCTTAAAATCTTGGTCTTTGATATTTTGTCACCTAAACATATGTTGACTGACTTTGTATCAGATTTTAGGATCTTTGAATGTTGATTTTTCTATTTTGTAGGTTTCTAGTTGTTTCCTTGTTCACACTAGAGTTAGGTGTAAGATTTTGGCTATAAATAGCCTTGAAGTTTCATTGTAAGAGGACACCAAAGATTTTATGAATTTGAGAGTGTTTGTATTAACAAACCTTTGTGAGTGCTTTCTTGTTTTGTTGAGTGTGTCTCCAAAACATCCCTTGTGTGATTTATATACTTATCAAGTGCAATCTTGTTAGTATTTATATTCCACCCCTTCCGAGTTGCTACGGCGTGTCACGTAGAGGTTTGGAAGTAAAGCCCCATTTTGCTTATTTTGGAAACATCCTGGGAACGAATTCATCTAGCGGTGTCGGTTACCATAGCGTGTCGTGTGGGGGTCGCATCACGACGGGATCATCTTGGGATCTATGCTGAGGGCGCTGGATCATTGGATGGGTTTTTCCACCTCGTGTTGGTCCGACGGGATCATCTTGGGATCTATGCTAAGGGCGCTGGATCGTTGGATTACCCAGTGTTGTGTTGTTGTATGTATATTGTTGGTTATCCACCTCGTGTTGATCTGGTAGGATCATCTTGGGATCTATGCTGAGGGCGTTAGATCATGGGATTTCCATTGAGTATACATTGTTGATATTGTTTTGAGCATATTGACGTTGTCATATGAGTATGCATTTGTAGGTCTTGTGTTAGGGCCTTGTCCGTATTGCATTGTTCTGATCTCGGATTAGACTGATATGATTATCGTGGCACATCATATCTCGAGGTATGTTCCATATTTTCTTTGGTCTTGTCTTTGGTGGACAATCGGTTATCGTCTTGGGATTTGATGATATTATTCGATGGATCGTATTGGTCAGAAATGGTAGATTTCCGTATCGTGAGTTGGTTATGATAGTTTGAGGATCTTGAGTATTGTTTGAGGTACCATACAGATATTATGTTCGAGTTTATCGGTTAATCGAATACAGGATGTGAATTGTGATAATGGTTATTCTGATGAGAATTACTTGAGTAAGTAAAGTTATGGCGGTAAGATTACGTTGGTTGTATTCTTATGTTGTATTCTCATTGGTATGTAATTATGAATGTGATGTGACGGTTATCATGATTGGATATTATGGTGACCCCCGTGGATTTCTTTTAGGTTCTTGAGTATCGAGCTTGTAGCGGTCGTGAAGAGATGAGCTTCCAGGAGGATCTGCTAGGACATGTTGTGTGAATTGAGTTTCTTGATTGGTTCTTGTATTAGGTGCTAGAGTATCTTTATGGTTGGTCTTTTCCGCGTGAGTATTTTGAAATGCTCTTCTTCGTATCCGTAACCGAGGTTACTTTGGAAATCGCTTTTCTAAACTTTTGAATGTCGGCATTGGCCTTGCGATTTCAAATGAGTTTTTACGACTTTTCGATAAATGGATTTTATAAGTCTTTGTGAAATTTTAAAGATAAATCTGTCGTTGGCCTCTTGGGCATTTGTTAATGTTTGCGAAAATTTCTTTTAGCCTTGTGGGTTCCATCTCGGGGCCCACGGCGCTGTAATATTTCCGGTTAAATCTGGGGGTGTTACAACTTTCTTAATTAAACGTCTTGAAATATTGCGTGACTTTGATACTTGATATGATTGTGTAAGTTATGTCGATGTTACATATTGAAAATGGTAGTATATAATAAACATATCTTCACACTATCATATTTATCCATAAATGGTGCAAAGCAATAGACTATAGATAAAACAAATACGTATTAATGATTCGGGTAATCATATCCACAATTAGTATCGGCAATTAAGTGATTATGTTATTTTGAGAATTTATCATTTATATAATTTTACTGTAGTTTAAATCTTACATAATAAATAATATCATTTTGACGATTTATGTAGTTTAAATAATATAGATATACCATTTATATAATCTATTATAAATTAAATTTAAATCTTACGCAATGAGTAATATCACTATGGAGATTAATTGATTATCTTAATATAATTTTAGTTTCATTTGTAGAATGACAAACAAATTTGGCAAAATGAAATTGTTATATTAGTTATTAAGAGTAGAAAAATTATATGTTGAGATTGATGTGTTCAAATATATTTATATATGCAACCTGGTACAAATTAAATATACTAACAATATTGGACCGATTTTCACAACAATAAAAAATATTGAAACTTAAATGGTTTTTGTGCATAAAATAAAGTTCGATTAATTAAGCGTAGTAATGTGGAACTACCGTATTTGATATGATAAACGAAAAGGATAATTAATTGTCACAAGCTAGATCTCAAAATATAGCGAATATCCACTTTGTTACGATTTTATATAAGGGTTACATTTATTTTGAAGAACCGTATGCGTTTAACCTCCCTTTGACATTCGCTAGGGCGGGCCGTGGTGGCCCCTGCTCACAGGAGGTCAAGAGGAACCAAGGAGAAGAATACTCTGTATGTAACTTATACATATTAAAAAGTTACATGTGAAGAGACTCTTTTAAATGTAGCATTTTGAAAAAAGTCTCTTCACATATACTCTTTTAATATCAATAAACTATTTTAAATGCGTGTCATGCTTAGAAAAGGTGTGATACCATCACAACTTAGATATATAATGACGAAAATAAGTGCCAAAGATTACGCTATGAACACTTATATACAGCCCATGTAATGACGAAAATTAGTGTTGAACAATACACTATGAACATTTAGATTAAGCTCAAGATCGTGACGGCCCGAATGACTGGCCTAAATATAAAAGTCACCAAACAACTAATTAAACTCATTCATCTTAAACTCACGCGACAAGCATAAAAGTTTCATGATACCATCACAACTTACAAACCTAATGACGAAAATAAATACCACACATTACACTATGACCAATTAGATAGAACCCGTGTGCAACGCACGGGTCTGAATGACTAGTAAGTATAGAATTTTAAATGAGAGGAAATTATGGTTTCATAACGCGTGGGAAGGGTATTATTACCCGTGATGCACGCAATGAGTATTCGCTTTTACTTTTCCCGCACAACCAGTCAACTACAACCGTCCACTAGTTCTTAAACCCAATTAAATAAACGAATTAAAAAAGAAAAATCGATCCTTTTTCTTTTTTATTTTTATTTTCTCCTTCCCCAAGTCTCTCCACACACACACACGAAAAGACAATGCCGGAAGAAGGAGGAGGCGGTGAGGAATATCTGTTCAAGATAGTGGTGATCGGCGATTCAGCCGTTGGCAAATCCAATTTACTCTCCCGATTTGCCCGAGACGAGTTCGACCACAACTCAAAGGCCACCATCGGGGTTGAGTTTCAGACACAGGTGGTGGAGCTCGACGGCAAAGAAATCAAGGCTCAGGTGTGGGACACCGCCGGCCAGGAGCGGTTTCGGGCTGTCACCTCCGCCTACTACCGGGGCGCCGTCGGGGCGCTCGTTGTTTATGATATCACCAGGAAGGCGACTTTCGAGAGTGTCGAACGATGGCTTGAAGAGCTCAATAGTAAGCTTTTTTTTTTCCCCTCGCACTAGCCTTTCACTTCAAATAATGAATTTTAGCCGTGTCGTGTCCCCGTACCGTGCCCGACTATCGTGTCCGTGGTTTCTAGGTTTCTTTGGTTTATTCGTGGTTCTTGGCTGTTGGCGTCTGTTTCATTTTCTGGTTGTGTGTTCTACTGGTGTGGGGATAAGAATGGGCTTAATTGCAATTTTAGTGCTCTAATTATAAATCTTGATAATTATGGATCGTGTTTTTTTCTAAAGTATTGTTTATCCATCATCAATTTGCGTGAAATATGGACTCGGATTTTTCTTTCAAGCAATTTTCCAATTGTGGGGATAGATGATTATGCCCTTTTAAATATAATAGATTTTTTTTTGCCCAAGTTCAACACCAACTCTTTTCATACACAAATTGTGAGATTTGATCTTTACTCGAATATATTTGAGTCACCTATTCGAGTAACACATTCGAGTCATCTACTCGATTAACACAAAACACATTCGAAGCCCTATTCGACTCAATTAATTACATCCGAATAGGTGATTCAGGTGTATATTAGGTGACTCGAATGTAATTTGAATTGAGTCGCTCGAACTCGAATAGGTGTCTCGAGTCACTTGAATGTAATTCGAGTGACTCGAATAGGTGACTCTAATGTATATTAGGTGACTCGAATTACATTCGAGTCGCTCGAATAGGTGACTCGAATGTGTTTTGTATTAATCGAGTAGGTGACTCGAATGTGTTACTCTAATAAGTGACTCGAATGTTTCCGAGTAAAGGTCAAATATGACCATTTGGGTGTCAAAGAATTGTTGCTAAACTTGGGGTAGAAAAGAATTCTATTATATTTAAAAGGGAACTGCATTTTTTCCCTTTCCCAATTTCCGGCGACCAGATGACCTGAATATATAGTTTTCTGAAATTTAGGTGACTTGTTTGAAAATCCTGGTTTTTGCAGGGGTCAAATATTGTCACTCCAATAGCTACAACACTAACATTGCAATTTTGCCTTAAACAAACATTTGTTAACTGACTTAGGGTATGTTTGGTAGACAAAGCTAGTTGATAGCTGAAAAGATGGTTCGAAGCTTATAACTGATCTGCCATAGGTGATAACTTAGCTAAAAAGCATGCATATACAAAAAAAAAAAAAAACTTTGGTAAAATTAGCGAAGTTGTTAGGCCTGCTGTCGCTGTTGCTTAATAACGTCTATAGCGGTAAATTGTGGTCGCTAAATAAAACCTAGGAGCGCCTCCGCTTCGCTACGCTAAACGCTATAGCGCGCTAAAGCGGCGCTATTGACTACTATGCCTCCAACCAAACATGACTTGGTGTGTGTCTGGTAGTTTAGCCGAGAAACTAGATTGAAATGTTATTCTAAGTAGCATCTCAATAAGATAGTTTATAAGCTAGTTCATGGCTTATCAAATAGGGTTTTATGATTAACCTTGAAAAACAAGCCAACTTATAAGCTTAGCTTATTTTCGTCACACACTTATTTTAATACAGTGAACTCATAAGTTCTCTAAATAAGCTATAAACTAGCTTACGTTGCTTACCAAACATACACTTATGCCGTTGAGATTCCTCTGTGCCTTGGTGTAATTTCAGCATCTCAATGTAAATTACTCAATCGTGAATGTTCTCTGCTTTTATGTTTCCTAAATGTGTGTTTTATGTGTGTTTGTTGTTTTATTGTATAATCCTGGGTCTCACTTGGAGAGTTTACTTTCCAAAGATGATTTTGTCCGATTGGAGAAGCCCATTTGATAAAAACGAAAGCGTAGATATAAATAGTTGTTTCTGTGTTGCTTCTCAACTGTACATAGCCAATATAAATATACAGAATAGGTATAACAATTTTGGCCCGACCCGCATTACCCCGCCTTAATCCACGATGCATGGGTCCTCATCTCGCAAAACTGCGGTGGGACAAGATATCATTTTCCCCGTGGGTATCCACCCTGCCCCGCCCCGCCCGACTGGTTTGGGCGGGTCCCAGTAGCCGCCCCACCCCACATCGCCTAGTTTTCTATTTTTAAATCATATTTATTATATATTTTATTTATATACTATATATATAAACATTTTTTTTTATACTTTTACATATCATATATGTTTACGTAAATAATCCTGAAAAGGAGGTGATCCAGCCGCACCTTCCAGTATGGCTACCTTGTTACGACTTCACTCCACTCACTAGCCCTGCCTTCGGCATCCCCCTCCTTGCGGTTAAAGTAATGACATGGGGCATGACCAGCTCCCACAGTGTGACGGGCGGTGTATACAAGGCTTGGGAACGAATTCACCGCCGTATGGCTGACCGGCGATTACTAGCGATTCCTGCTTCATGCAGGCGACTTGCAGCCTGCAATTTGAACTGAGGACGGGTTTTGAGGTTAGCTCACCCTACACCCTCGCGGGATTGCGAACCTTTGTCCCGGCCATTATAGCTCGTAGGGTCGCCCAGGGCATAAGGGGCATGATAACTTGATGTCATCCTCACCTTCTTCCGCCTTATCACCGGCAATCTGTTCAAGGTTCCAAACGATGGCAACTAAACACGAGGGTTGCGCTCGTCGGTGGACTTAACCCAGCACCTGACGGCACGAGCTGACGACAGCCATGCACCACCTGTGTCCGCGTTCCCGAAGGCACCCCTCTCTTTCAAGAGGATTCGCGGTTCTTCGCTGCATTGAATTAAACCACATGCTCCACCGCTTGTGCGGGGCCCCACCCCGCCTAGTTTTTTTTTTAATTATATTTAATATATTTTATTTATATACTATATATAAACATTTTTTTATACATTTACTAATATATCATATATGTTTACGTTATTAATGACGAATTTTACAAATAATATGTACTATAAAAATAAAAAGCAAGATAAAAAAGTTATAAAATATTTATTTTATTTATTTTAAGATTATATTTTTCCTATCGAGTCGCGCCGCAACCCATGATGGTTCGACCCGCCCGCCATGTTAACCCATGATGGTTCGACCCGCCCGCCACGTTACCACCTCGAACTTTCCTATTTTCATCCTTACAAAATAGACATGTAAAACCTAATTACAATAAGGTAATATGATAATTACATGAGGGAATAATGATGGAAAATATGGAAAGATATGATAGCATATTGAAGAATATTCTAAATATTCTTCACTCCCCTCAAATTTGGCGTGTCACCCAACTTGCCAAGAAGAAACCAAAAACGATCACTACCAAGGGCTTTAGTGAAAATATCTGCAAGTTGCAATGTTGTAGTGACTTGGCATTGGAGAATTTCGTTGGACTGAACTTGCTCTCCTATAAAGGACCAATCCATCTTAACGTGTTTTATCCCTTGGTGGAAGACTGGGTTGTTCGTAATGTGGCAAGCTGTTTGATTGTTGCAGTATTATCACAGTGAAGTGGACAAGTGGTGTGACACTTGTTGAGTGGCAGTGGGTTCCGTTAGTAGCCATCGCAACCACAAGATTTAACTAACAGTGGTGGCCATAGAATTGTTGTGTAGAAGATAAACGAGGCTGGAAATAGAAAACCTCACCTAAAAGTCATAATAAGCATTTACACGTCGGACTACAATTTGATAGAGACCTGAACTTAGAGATCATACAATGTAACCTGCACCAAACATACCCCTGTTACTTTGTATTTGCATAAACGCCCCTATATTCTCTAGAACTCTGCAAGTGCGAGCCTAACTGTCATTTGGGCAAGGATTTACTTAGGGCTGAGAATTTCAACTCGAAACTCGTGGAACCGGTCGGAATCGAACCGAATTTCTCGGTTCTGTTCGGTTTCTAATGTTGAAAATTAGGTATTTCAAAAAATTAGGTACTTTTTGATAATTCGGTTCAAGTTCGGTTCCTGTCAAAAAAATTCATAAAAACTCGAAATTACCTATTTACCTGTTTTTTATTAATACTAATTAATTTATAAAAAAATAATTAAAAAATTAAATAAACCCTAAAAGTATACCGTCTTAGTTAATTTATTGAAGTTCAAGTTGCTATTTTGCTGCTTCATTTTGTTTGATACTTTGATTGTATCAACTGAAATTCAACTTTGTGTCTTCACTATATTGTTTTCAATTGTACTATTGTTTTTAGAAATTTAAAGTGGAGTCAAGCTTTGTTTTTGAATGGACTATTGTTGTTTAAAATTGATTTTTTTTATTTGAAGCAGGTGATTAGATGTATATAGACATGAAAAATGAAACCTTAATATTGTCGGAAATGAACAGAAAATTTCAATTTGGGTTATGTTCAGTTCCAAATGAAAAAAATATGGAACCGAACCTGAACTACACAATTCGGTTCGGGTTTTGTTCCTACCAAAAAAAATTCAAAATCGAATTTTGACAGCCTTAGATTTACTATTAAGTCTTCTGTGCTTAAATCGTATTTAAGGATTATGGGCAAATTTGCGTCATACCCCCTCCAATTATACCCTATAGGCGTCAGACCCCCTCAATCTCTTAAATTGAATGAAACCCCCTGAATTCTACAATTGAGCTGCACACTGTCCCCTAGCTCATTTTCCACTCATTTACAACTAACGGCGTTAGTTTGACCTTCGTTAAACCTTAGTTACCCCTCGAATAAAAATAATATAAAATATAAAAAACATGTAAAATTATAAATAATATGACATAAAATCAGAAACTATATAAAATAGTCAAAGAGTTTAAATAATTATATGCAATTGAAAAAATACAAAATTTTAATATAAAAAGTCAAAAAAATGATGAAATGTCAAAAACATATTATCATATTAAATAATATGACATAAAATCAGAAAATATAAAAAAAACGTCTACATGGCTTAAAATGATTATATATGTTAAAAAAAAGTCAATTTTTATAAGAAAAAATATTTCTTTTTATTCTCCATTTCGTTTTTAAATTTTTTTTTTTTTTTTGAAATTGTTTACTTTTATTATTGTGGTAAAATAGTTAGTTGGTGAATCTATATGTAATTAAAGATTAAATTGAATTTTTATATGCATTTTTTTGTAGCAAAATATTGGCGACTCTCATATGCAGAGAGTGGATTACACATTTGTACTATTTCTGAAGGTAAGGTCTTGTGCAACCGTTCTAAAGAATTTAGGGAGTCTCATGCAATTTAAGAAATTGAGGGGGCCTGACGCCTAAAAGGCATAATTGGAGAGGGTATGGCACAATTTTGCCAAGGATTATGAGTACTTTAGTACTCATGTACTCGGTCATTTGTCAAATGAGTACATGAGTAATCATATATTCGGTCAATTAAGTATATGAGTAATTTATGAACTCAAACAAATGAGTACTCTTAGTACTCATATAACTTAAGTAGTATTTTACTCTTGTAATATGTATGTGTACACGAGTACTCTTGTACTCGGTCAAAGGAGCACATGAGTACTCATGTACTGAGATAAATGAATACTATTTTACTCATGTAATATGAGTAATTACACCCAAATAACATATATATATATATATATATATATATATATATATATAGGGATTGGATATGGTGGAAACTCTCTTAATGGTGAAATCTAGAAACCAATTGCATTATTAAGTAATTTCATTGCATATTTGTTATTATTTGTTGCATCAAGCTGGTCGCTAGTATATGCAATAATAATGCAATAAAAAAAATACATAAATGCATATAATCCTACTCATCTACGGCCGTTAGATCACTAATATCAATGGCCTACAAAAGTTTCTAGATTTCACAAGGTAATTAGTTTTCATATGATCTCTTTCCTACATATATATATATATGAGTACTGCTCATGTGTTCGGCCAAATGTGTACATTAGTACTCATTACTCGTATCGCTATATGAGTACAACAATACTCTCTGCTGAACAATATGAATGCTAGAATATATTCAAGCATGACTTAAGTACTCAAGGTTTTAACATGAGATCATTTCTCCTTCATTTTACATTTATTTATGAGTAATGGTGTTAGTTTAATAGTTTTTCCCTTGACAAATTGTAAATTGACCCTTTATCTTAACCATAATATACAATGGATCCCACTAATTTTACCAAAAATTAAAATAGCCCAATTCTTCATTTAAGTTCAAAATAACAAAACTATTAAAAAAGAAGTAGAAAACCCAAATTCTTCAATTAAAATTAAAAATAACAAAACAATACACTTGAAAAAATAAATATTTGAGTACACATACATTTGAACCCTGTTAGCATGTGCTAACGCATGAACCTGTTAGCTGGAGAGCTTTTTCCGAAAAGAAAAAGAATTGAATTCAAGTGAATAACAAATGAAAATACAACTAAAAAGTATTCTCAAAAATAGAAAATAAAATACAAGTAAAAAAATGAAAAAGAACTTCGGTGACCGCCGAATAAGATCGATGGCGGTCATCAACACCGCTTCTAATCACATCAAGAAGATCAAGGCATCATCGACGCCTGATAGTTCGGTCTCATGCGGCGGAATAGGGGCGGCGGCGCATGGATCCCGATGGTGCATATTCTTTTGAATATTCTTCCTTGGACCTTAAGCAGGATTTAGGGATGATAGGGATGTGACCATTAAGGAAATAGCAGTTTTGACTCCCTCGGTAGTCCGCCCTTCCTCATTTGAAAGGGAATGGCTAGCATAAATGAAAGGCGGTTCTCTGAACTGAATCCTCCCAGGATGAACTATCTATCACTATCAGCACCAGCCTCGAAATACGGCACGATTCTTGCTGTTTGTCCCAACATTCAGCCGAGGTAGGCTACTAACTTGAGGAGGTATTTCAGCCCTCCCGCCTCCCCCAAAGCACAGCAGCGCCGCCGTTGGTGCTGCCGCCGCGTGTTGATAACAACACGACGGCAACGGCAGCGATAATAACGCCTGAGAAGCAGCGACGTCCTTGCGCGGCGGTTCCACCTTGGGATATGACTGTCTCATCATCCGTCAGCTGCGGCGTAGACCCACGTCTATGCCTATCACTGTAAAATCCATTTAACGAGATGTTGCTGGCTCTCATTTTCAAGAATCTCACCATTTCGTTGTCCCCAAATAATGTCTTCAACCGTTTCAAGATTTCGGTCAATTTGACAATCGGAAACGCAGCCGTGTGCTTCACTTCCGCCAGAAACCGACGGATGCCTTCGGCAGCGGCGATTGCTTTCTTTCACATTGTGTGCGAGGTACTTCAGCACCACCGACCTCTTTTTTGTGACACCGCTCCAAACTTCTCGGCTGGCGGCATCTTCTAAAGTACTACATTCTTTTATCTGTATTTTTTTTATGTATCTATAGTTTATGTTAATTAAGTAATTAATATGAATAAAACATGTTGTTCTTTGGAGCGCTGTCACAAAAAAGAGGCCGATGGCGCCGAAATGCTCGCACATAATGTGAAAGACAGGTGTCTGCCACCACTGAGAGAGAAAGCCGCCGACGATATCCGTCGGTTTCTGGCGGAAGAGAAGCACACGGCGGCATTTCCGGTTGTCAAACTTACCGAAATCTTGAAACAGTTGAAGACAGTATTTGAGAACAACGAAATGGTGAGATTCTTGAAGAATCTTGGAAATGAGAGCTGACAACGTCTCGTCAAATGGATTTTACAGTGATATACATAGACATGGGTCTACGCCGCAGCCGACGAATGATGAGACAGTCATATCCCAAGGTGGAACCGCCAGGCAAGGTATCGCGCAAGCACGTCGCTGCTTCTCAGGTGTTATTATCGCCGCAGCCATGTTGCTTATCAACGCGTGCGGCGGCCCCAACAGCGGCGCTGCTGTGCTTTGGGGGAGGCGGGAGGGCTTAAATGTCTCCTCAGCCCCCCGGCGTCGCCTGAGACTGAACTATTAGGCCTTGATGTGATTAGAACCGGTGTTGATGACCGTCGTCGATCTTATCCGGCAGTCACCGAAGTTCTTTTTCATTTTACTTGTATTTTGTTTTTGAGAATACTTTTTCGTTTTACTTTCATTGTTATTCAAATGAATTCAATTCTTTTTCTTTTCGGAAAAAGCTCTCTTGCTAACAGGGCCATGTGCTAACAGGGAATGTATGTGTATTCAAATGTTTATGTTTTGAGTACATATATACTTTCAAAATACTGCAGAACTAAAACTAAGTATTTGTAGAGTATATGTATACTCAAATGTTGAGTACATATGTACTCTTATATTTTTGCCACCTAAGATGTTAGCATATTCAGTGGTGTTAGCACCATAGGCGGCCCCTTTTTTCATGTAGACCATTTCATAATGATTCAGAGGTTGATTTTGCAATATTGTAATTTTATGGTGTCAGTTTGGTAATTCTAGTAGTATTTAATTGTTAAAAATCAAGCGCAGCCCCAGCCATTTAGGGTGATTGTATCACTCTCCGTCCGTCTTAAAGGTTTATGTGTTTCGTGTGGAATTTTCGAGAACATAAGGGGATCTTATGAATTTTTGTGTTTGATAACACAATGTGTGTTTTATGCAATTTTGTTATTAAGGATTTGAAATTCGTAACTTCTTTATAACATTTTTTGCCGAGTCGAGTACTGGAAATACGTCGAATTATCTTAATCTATCTTTTAGCCGTTTTCTTAACATTTTTTCTGAAAATGATATGCAGCTCACTGTGACACTGCAGTTGCGAAAATGCTAGTCGGGAACAAGTGCGATTTGGAGAACATTAGAGAGGTGGGTGTGGAGGACGCCAAAGCTTATGCCGAAGAGAAAGGATTATTCTTTATAGAGACCTCTGCCCTTAATTCGACTAAGGTGAAAGAGGCTTTCGAGATTGTTATTCGTGGAATTTATGACAAGGTTAGACGGAAATTACTCAACTCGGACTCGTACAAGGCAGAACTATCGGGCGATCGGGTCGGTGTTGACTTGTCGAAGCAAAACACTAGCACCTTCTCTTGCTGTTCGAGTTGATTTTTTTTTTTTTTTTTCCCGTTACAGAGGGGGTTATTTGAGGGTGGTAACTATTGATCAAGGACATTGAGATAGTAATTTATGCTTTCGAATTTACAATCTTAATTTTTTTATTGGAATTTTCATTTAATTATGGGTTGTGACATTGCTTAAATATACATAGGTATGGCTCCGATAGGAACCATCCCAGTGTGAGAGCTGAGAATTAACTTGAGACATTAATTTTGGCATTACACTAATAAAGTATATTTATTTAAAATTACAGTAATTTAATGTTTTATTATATATTTTTACTAAAAAAACACAGCAGATTAAGTGACATTCATATTGAGTCAATGATCTCGATGATTTAGAAAAGAGGGATGATACACCAACACCTCTACCGTCAATACCCCTACAACACCCTGTTTTGCAGGACTGTACCGGGTGCTTTATAGGTAATAGGAGTGTAAAATAATATTAATTAATATTATAATAAAAAATATATAAAGCATCCGGTACACCCTGCAAGTCAGGGTGTGGGTACTATGTGACATGGTCTCTAATTATATAGAGGAATGTGTCCCGATAATTTGGGTTATGATGTCCTAAGGAATTCATCAAGATTATCATGTAAACCCTACGAGTGGATAGTAAAATTGAGTGGTACTATTCTTAAAATAAAATATTAATTTAGTTGATAATTAAATTTATTAATGGATATTCTTTGGATTTCGATTCAGCATCTTGCATGTATGAGCTTACAAATGCGTGAGATGCGGCTCATGATTCGAACAAATTAATTAATTTATGTTTATATTTTTGCAGGTATAAAATCCCATCGAAGGTTGTTGTTTTGTCATCATCAAAAAGGGGGAGATTGTTGGAATATTCTATTCCATATAATCATAAATTAATTTTGATGATGAGTTGTTGAACAAACCAAAACAACAAAGGAAACATTTGAACGAAGTAAAACAACAAAGAAGTCGAAGACGCTCGAGCCAGACAAAAAAGCAAAGGAGTTAATTATAACAAAGCTAACGTAAGTAATCAGCAGAGTATAACGTACGTAATGAAAAGTCACCTGAAGGCAGAAGAGTACAGACGACATGACTTAACGTACGCAGCACATGGAAAATAACGTACGCTAACGGAGGATACATAACGTACGTAATGAGAGGATACATAACGTACGTAATGAGATTTGAATATGAATTCAAATATTAGAACCGTTGAACGGACAGATGACGTCATGGAGTAGGTCAGCATGCAATGGATATTTTGGCTGAAGATAACGTACGTAATACGTATAATGATAACGTACGTAATGGAAGTACACAAAAGCCACTAAACTGATTTGCATAGAGCATAACGTACGTAACAGGAAGTGTTAACGTACGTAATGAACTTAACGTACGTAACAGAAGTGCTATAACGTACGTAATGAAGGCAAAAGATGCTAACGACTAGTTGAGACTTTGGAGCCTATAAATACCACTTCTAATGGTATTCAACACAAACAACTCCAAGCAAATCATATATTGATCATATCATTGTACACATCTTTGTTGTTGTAATTGTGCTTAATTGATAGTGTTTGAGTGTCCATACACTAAATCATACACGAGAGAAAAGATACGGATTGTAGATTGATTCGGTGTTATTAGGATCGTTGATCTGGCATTATTAGAATCATATCTAAATCCAAGAGAGGTTTGTCTAGTACCAATAGAAAGCTAGATATGTTGCTTCCTTGTCCAATAAAAAAGGAAAACGGTTTATCTTGGACCGACATAAAGACAAGAGTGTAACGGTTTATCTCGGACCGATAGAAGACGAGATTGTAAACGGTATCCCTCGGACCAATAGAAGACGAGGCGTAGAGGTTGATCTTGATCCTATAGAAAAAGATACGGAGAGAGGACGTAGGCACGTTTGGCCAAACCTCTATAAATCTTGTGTTGTTTATCTTCCGCAATTTTATTACGCTTCCGTAACACAAAAGAGTTTGAAAACTCTACTCCGCGATATCATCCACCATTCTAAGTGGGGTGCCAATTTACCAACAATTGGTATCGAAACGGGTGTCCATAAAAATTGTCTTAACATCTGAGGAAATAAGAAGATCCAATGGCATTTCAATTTGCACCGGTCGAAGGTCTTGCTTTAAATCGACCTCCATCCTTTGATGTATCGAACTTTATGACGTGGAAGAAGAAAATGCCTATTTTCATCCGAGCCTACGGCATCGAGCTTTGGAAAGTTATTTGCCTAGGTCCAAAAATTCCTATAAAACCGGACGGTTCTCTAAAAAGTTTCGAAGATTATAATGATGAAGATTGGAAGAACAACCATTATAATTGCAAAGCAACGCAATTATTATATTATGCTCTAAATCTGGAAGAACACAACTGGATATCTTCGTGCGAAAGTGCCAAAGAGATTTGTAAGATGCTTGAGGTCACTCATGAAGGTACATCTCAAGTCAAGGAGACGAAAATAAATATGCTCCTCCACGAATACGAGTTATTTATGATGAAAAGTGACGAGTCCATCACGAACATGCTCGACCGATTTTCGGTCATTACTAATGGACTAGCTTATTTTGGCAAACCATTTACAAGTAGTGAAAAAGTAAAGAAAATCATACGATCACTATCTGTTGAATGGGACAGGACGGTTACGGCTATAATGGAGTCTAAAGATCTCAACAGTTTCGATTTTAGCGCCCTCGTCGGATTGCTAATAAACTACGAGATGGTTCTTAAATCTCGAAATGCCAAACCGAAATCGAAATAAAAATCCATAGCTTTGAAAGCTAAGATGTCAAAGAAAGAAGAAATTCGGTGGACGAAGACGATGAAGAATAGGCACATTATGCCAAAAATATAAATAAGTACTAAAAATTATTAAACCAGCGAAGAAAAGACATCAATTCGAGCGAATCAAAGAAATTCGACAATAACTGTCGAAACTGTGGTAAACCAGGCCACTTTACTAGAAATTGCTGAGCATCAGCTTCCAAGAAGGAAGCACTTGTATCAACATGGAGTGACGAAGAGGATGATGATTAATATATTCAAAATAACCTCGCACTCATGGCAAGAAGTTCATACAACGAAAGCAACGTCGAAAGCCAGGTTAGTACCTCGTCTCACGACGAATTATTTGAAGCATTCGAACTTTTACATACCGATTTTCAAAATGTTTTACTCGATAATACTTGATAATAAATCCCTCAAATCAAAAATTAAAATGTTGAAAATCGAAATTTCCAAAATAAAGAAAAAGGGAAATTTGTTAAAACCGATCATTTTAAATGTCCTGAAAATGAAAAAAAATTAAAGGATGATCTTTTAAAAGTTCAAAACGAATTTAAGAATTTAACAAATAAATTTTCTTGCGGAAATGACAAATTTGAACAATTGTTTTCCGTTCAAAAATTTTCTTTAAATAAACAGGGGTTAGAATTCAAACCGCGTAATAAAACCAAATCCTTTCATTTTAAAATATCATGATGTGATAAATGTTTAAAACTTGGGCATCATATTTCGAGTTGCAAAAGCCCAAGACGGACGATAAAAATTAAAAAAGTTTGGATTCTTAAAGAAACCACTATACCAAATATCGTCTATATTTCAAAAGAAAAACCAACTCTCGGTTGGATCCCCAAAAATCAAAATTAATATATTTCCATCAATTGGTATTTTGTATATTTTTTTAATAATTGGTATTTAACTTAGGGGAGATAATATTTTTTAAAATGGGGAAATCTATTTTTCAGGGGGAGTTTTACCCGTTAATTTTCATACTTAATCAATTTTCTTATTTATTATTGCACTTTTTGATTATGAAAAAAAGAGGGAGAGAGTATGAGAAAGGGGGAGAATGTTGATAAAAAATGATGGGAGAAGGAGAATACGAGTCATGGAAGAATGACGAGAAAAATAAAAATAATATCTCGATCATGAAAGGGGGAGAAAAGAGGAAGGAGAAGAAAATCGAGAAAACGAAGAAGAAAGTTGAAAACGAAAATAAGACGAATAAGCTGAAAAGAAGAAAGAAAAGATGGGGAGAAGAAAACTAACGAAATGGATAAAGCAGGAAATTTTGATATGTAATTGTTTATATTTTTGCAGGTATAAAATCTCATCGAAGGTTGTTCTTTTGTCATCATCAAAAAGGGGGAGATTGTTGGAATATTCTATTCCATATAATCATAAATTGGTTTTGATGATGAGTTGTCGAACAAACCAAAACAACAAAGGAAACATTTGAACGAAGCAAAAACAACAAAGAAGTCGAAGACGCTCGAGCCAGACAGAAAAGCAAAGGAGTTCATTATAACAAAGCTAATGTACGTAATCAGCAGAGTATAACGTACGTAATGAAAAGTCACCTGAAGGCAGATGAGTACAGACGACATGACTTAACGTACGCAACACATGGATAATAACGTACGCTAACGGAGGATACATAACGTACGTAATGAGAGGATACATAACGTACGTAATGAGATTTGAATATGAATTCAAATATTAGAACCGTTGAATGGACAGATGACGTCATGGGGTAGGTCAGCATGCAATGGATATTTTGGCTGAAGATAACGTACGTAATACGTATAATGATAACGTATGAGGAAGTACACAGAAGCCACTGGACTGATTTGCATAGAGCATAACGTACGCAACAGGAAGTGTTAACGTACGTAATGAACTTAACGTACGTAACGAAAGTGCTATAACGTACGTAATGAAGGTAAAAGATGCTAACGACTAGTTGAGACTTTGGAGCCTATAGATACCACTTCTAATGGCATTCAACACACAACAACTCCAAGCAAATCATTTATTGATCAGATATCATTGTATACATCTTTGTTGTTGTAATTGTGGTTAATCGATAGTGTTTGAGTGTTCATACACTAAATCATACATGAGAGGAAATATACGGTGTTGCTACCCAAAATATTATCCGGAGATAGATATTGCTGGAACGGATGGGATAGCAAACAAATACAAGAGCACTTCCGAGAGAAAGATAAATAACACAAGATTTACCGGGGTTGTTAGTCCCGGGCTTGAATGCTCTCGCGAGATATTATTAATACCGATATTCGGGGATACAAGTATTAATGTAAGAATACAATTACAATGAGTGTAAAGTTTCTTGTTATCTTAGCTAGTGAGCGTGTAGATTGCCTAAGAACCAGATTTGATGCTCGTGAGTTCTTGTAACAAAGGTGATGAGCAGTCGCGGCGGTGAGAGATCGGCGCCTCTCACGGCAGTATTTAGGCTGGATGTTTGGGCTTGGGCTTATGAAACCCTTGGAATCTGCCTAGTGGGGACTCGTGCCTTCGCCGATCGTCTTACGGACGAGAGATTTGAGAGAGAAGTCCTGAGATGGATTAGGTGAGATAGCCGGAGCTTGATGATATGTGTGTTCTTGATATTTAGTGAATGTATCGGAATGTGAGAGAATGTGAACTGAACCGTAGAGTGAATTCGAGTGTAGGTTCAAATGAATTGAATCGAGAACCTTTTCCAGTAGGAGGAGGTTCTCTATTTATAGGGCTTGATACGCGGCGATCGCCTTTTGTAATATAATAATCGGGCGATCGTCTTTTAGCACATGGGCCTGTCCCTTCAAAGCTCTGCAGGAGTTCTTTGGCAATCAAGTGCGGTCCAATGGGAGCTTACACGCATCTCGAGTTCTTTGTCGCGGGTGGTCCCACCGACAACTTTCGCGCGCGCCTTGGTAGGTGAGGTAGGTGACAGTGTGGTCAAATGTCTTGTCTCACAAAAAGATCTTATCTGGCCGCGAAGATCTCGTCGGCGCCTTTGGTGGATCTGCACGTGGGTGCTTTCACGAGATCCAGTCCTTGATGGTTTTGACGGCGATCGTCTCTGCTCGGGGCGCAGTCGATTGCCCTTAGCCGGTTTAGTAGAGCAGATCGCCCGGCAAAGGGCGATCGCCCTGGGAGTCGATCGCTAGGTACCTGATGGTGGTTTGATATCTTCGACTTGGCGAGCTAGTCGGGGTTTGACTGGAGTTGACTTGGTCGCTCGGCCTTATAGTCGATCGCCTGTCGGGATGAATAAATCGTGACACAACAATTGCCCCACTCGCTCATACGTTGGAAACGTGGGGTGAGGTGGCTTTCTTAGCGATCGCCGAATTTTGTGACGACTAAGTGTCTTATTGAACTGGCGATCGTCTTCGAGCTGATATACTCTGGATTTCGGACGACCTGGTTGGCCGCTGAACTGCGCGGGAAAAAGCATCGGGCGTTGAAAAGTCTCCGTGCACGTGTCAGGCTTCTATTGGAGGACGCCAACGGTCATTAATGACTCCTCGGCTGACGCGTCCTCGAAAAAGACGCGTCGCTGGTCTCGAGGGGTCAATCGTGCGCCGTTTGAGATCCGACCCCGAGGTTTTCCTTTATTGCAATCGGGTCCCTGCTTTCTCCTATAAAAGGGGCGCGGGCTGCAGCCTTACTCACGCGTACGCATTGGAGAAAGAAGGTCCTGCCGCCGAATTTTCGAAGATCTAAGCGCCGATCGTCGATCGATTTCACTTTAGGGTAAGAAAAATCCTTCTCTTCCTTTCTAACTCTGAAAATGGCCGGAACCTCATCGTCGTTTGGAGCGGGAACCGATTACGCCCGGGACATCAGTGCCAGGAGAAACTTCTTCCGTCTTCCACTGAGACGGGCGGAAGCCATTCGGCCGGAATCGACCAGTGAAGTTGAGGCTTTGTTCAATGAGGCCGATGTTGCTAGGGAGTCGAGCTGGCCGAGGAGAGACGATCGCAGATCGAGAGGATCCGCGATCGGGGCTTACCGAGCAACATAGTGATTTTGGACGGGCCTATAGGGCCTTTCTTTGAAATAATGGATAGATTGGCGGTCCTACTCCGCGATTCGATTTCGGGGATATTGGTCGCTTATCCCTATGTGCTCCCCAAGCGGTCGCAGATCGTCGTGCAGCGGCGATCGTTGTGGTCGCTCGGCCAAATCTGAGCTCGACGTCCGTGAGAGATCCGCCGTCTGAGGACCAGATTCCATGTTCCTTCGAGATGTGGACATGTTCGCGCCGCGGAGAATGAACGAGCGACCGACCTCCGATGGGTATGGTCGCAGTGAGTGAGGCCGTTATGGAGGCCGGCCGCGCTTCCCTCTGTCCTTTGCGGTCTCCCATCTGTTGGCCGCTTGGAATGTGGCGCCACTTCAGGTGACGCCGAACGCCCGGCTCCAAATCATATGCACTCTCACCCTTTTCGGCGATCACCGCCTGTACTGCCTCCGTCGCCGTTGGAGATGAACTATTTGTTTAAACCGACGGCACATAGAGGGTTGGTCGGCGGTTACCATATTCAAGGCCGATCTGGCCGGGTGATTCATGGAGTTCCGAATAAGATACGGGCGATCGGACGAAGTGGTTCTAGGTCGCCGCAAGTGGAGAGCTTCGCGAGCGACAATCCCACAGCGAACTGGAGATCCCCACCGAATTTCGGGAGAGGAATCCCGGTAAGGGTTTAGACTCTCCCTTCGCTTGGATGCGTGTTGGACTGATCTAATTTGATTTACATTTTGCAGGCTTTCATATCCCGCGATCGAGGAGCCGCCTTTCGACTTCCTCGTTGTTTGGGAGCGAATTAGGAGCTTGTCGGACGACGACCTAGACGCCACTCGGATCAACAAGGAGAGTCGCCGGTTGTCGGCTCGACTATTCCGCTTCCCGAGACATCTCGCGGTGCCAGTATGACTTTATGCGACCTTCAATTTCTAGGCGATCGCCTTATTTGAAGATAGTGTCGGCCGTTAGTCGATCGTCTTTAAGCTGCAGAGGTTCGTTTCCCTCGCTTTTGGAGCCTCCGTGAGATCGCTATGTCGAACCCGGGAGTCCTAGGCCGTCTCAAGGCGAAGAGGTCGACTCGGGTTCCACCGTCGCATTGCTATAGTTCAGAGGCGGTGCCTCGTGCGGAGCCGGAGCCTCGCGTAGAGCGAGTCGAGGTTGAGGAGGAAATTCCGGAGGAGGGGCTTCGGGCGACCGCAAGAGGCCGAGGCCGCAAGAAACTTCGTTTCTGCCCGGCGATGAAGTGCCGATCGCCGCGCCTCCGATCACCATCGTTGCTCGGAGCGAGCCGCCCTCTGCGGCTTTTGCGGGAGACGGCGATCGCGGATGCGAAACTCCTCGAGGGAAACCGTTTTTGGTCGGGATCGAGAAGGCCGAGAGGTAGATAGCATTTACGTGTTGACAATTACATCTGCGTAGGAGTTGTATTAACCTTGGTGTTTTGGTGCAGATCCGTCGCAAAGACCCGTCTTGTCCACCGATGGTCGTGGATTTTACGCGAGTCGATCTCCTCGCCATTCTGCGACATTCCTCCCTATGTGAGCAAGGCATACGCCTTGCCGAAGGCGTGGACAATCGATCTGGATGCGATCGCCTGCTGCGATCGTCGAGTTCGATGGATCGTTGTCGCCCTTTCTCTTCGAGACGGCGACCATGGCCGTCAGTGCTCGGGGAGTTTGAGGCGGCCCTCCACTATTCGCTGCAGGAGGATCTTGAGGCGGCTCGGAAGAGAACGCCGAGTTTGCCGACAAGATTGCAGCGATGGAGAGGGACTCCTTGAGGCGGCCAAGCGGGCGAGCCTTGAGCTTGAGCCGGAGAAGAAGGAGACCGAGAAATTCGAATGGCGGTCGACCGATTTCGGGACCAGATGCAGTGCCGTCAGGCGAGGAATGTTCGAGGAGGAGGCCGATCGCGAGGTGACGATCGCTCGGGCGATGAGCGAGCCGCGGAGGCGAAAGAGAAGGTTCTTGCGAGGGAGGCCGAGCTCCGTGGATCGCAACAGCGATGGCCGAGCCGAGAGGAGAGGTTGAGGTGACCAAGGCCGATCCCTTCCAAAACTTGGAGTATGTCGTGAGTTCGCCTAGTACTTGGCGAACGACGACTAGATCAGAGAGGCTAAGAAGGGAGGCTAGGAGGTCGGTCCTCTTGACTAGAAGATCAAGTCCAATGCATTGGAGCATCCTCTCAATTCGGCTTTCTCCTTGCCGATCTTGGACCTGGCGGACATCGGTGTGGATTTGAGCTGGTATCCGTCTCCAGATAGTCTTGCTCATCCCGATGCTCCGGAAGATGAGGGAACCGCGCCGAATGCTGATGGCGAAGGCCCGGCAGGGGCCTGAGGCGCTTCCTTTTTGATGTTTTTAGCTTACTTTCTTTGTAGTTTGTAGCTTTCTTTTTGTAGCACTTAGGCCTTCGGGCGATCATGTACTCTATTTTTTTTTTTTTAAGTAATGAAATGAGCATTTGTCTTTCTGACTTATCACTTGAATGAATGGTTATTTTTAAGTCTTTGTTTGACTTTGTACAAATGTGTTGAGGAGAGATCGTTGCGAGGGTAGTTCCAAATGAATTGATAAACTCATAAGACAACTTTTTACAACAAGTTCGATCGCTGCACTACATCTGAAAAAATGACGATCTCCGTATGTGGTTGAATAGCGACGATCGTCGTGTAGGTAGTCCGCACTCTTCTTGCCCCTTGTTTTTATTCACTTAGTGGAAGTAAGGGGATGAAAATAATTCCTTGAGTGAGCGGTCTTCAAGTTTGTCGAATCCTCGGGGACGGTCGTCCGTCTTGAGGAACCGTGCACGATCGCGGAGTTCAATGGACCGACTCCTTGATCGCGTCTTGATGCGCGAAGACATTGAGTGTCTCGTGACTCACTTTATTATGAGGGTCCTCTGTTAGGCTGCGCCTCGCCTCGTATTTAAACGAAGGGTGTGCGGTCTCGGTAGAGGAGTCCTTGCGTGGGGCGTCGGATGAATCAACTCGCGCCCGCGGCTTGTTAGCTCTGCTTCCACCTCGGCCGACCATGGAGATGGCCGACCTCGGCGGTGTGCGTTGAGGCGGGGTTGCGGCACGTCGCATTGTCGGTTCACCATGTTAGGTGATGAACCTTTGAGGGCGAGCGATCGTGTCCACCGATTAATTTTGGAGGGCCTCGGACTACGCCGGCCTCGTATTTAAACGAAGGGCGGGCGATCTTGGCCTAAAGGGACCTTGCATGGCCTAAGCGATCGGTTCCATCGACCGCCAGACCATGGTGCACTCTTCCACCTTGGATCGTCATGTAGATGCCGACCTTCGACGGTGTACGTTGTGCGGGGAGGCGATCTCGTGCCTTAGTCCATCATGTTATATGGTGAATCGTAGATGGCGATCGAGTCCTCCGGTTTCTTGAATAAGGAGGGAGATCGGGATGACTTCCGTGGTCTCCCTCTCTTGATAAGCATATAGAGACGGTCGCCGAGGTTGATCCGAGGTCGGCTCGTATGAGCTTCCCGGCTGTTTGCGTTCGACTCGGACGATCGTCTATAGGGATAGGCGGGGCTTCGCTAAACCAATAAGTCTGTCACTTGCCCTCCTCGAACAATCTCCAGCTGTTTGAGGAGGTCGCGGCAATTGTTGGTGCCGTGGCCGGACTCTTGTGGTAGGCACAATATTGATTGTTGTCCGTGTGACCGTGGTCCCTTATCGCCTTAGGCTTTTTAGCTCTTCGTGCCCCTTGATGGCATAGAAAATATGTGCCGGTGTTCATTGAACGTATGGAGGAGATGGGCTTCCATGTCCTCGAAAGCTTTGAGATCTCCGGGTGTCTTGGCGATCGCCTTCTTTGCTTTGGCGATCGCTATCTTCGGGCAAGAGGTGGCGTTTCCTCGTCTATGCGGAGGGTGAGTAGCCTTTGCACGGCCAGAATTTGGCGGCTTTAGCGCGGAAGATCGTGTAAGTTGGGGGATATCCTTGGAGAGATGTCGAACATGGGAGAGTGACCGTGAATCCCCCATGACCGAGTAGAGAGCGAGCTCATCACCGACGGGTTCGCCGGTGAGGATGATTTCGTCTACCCGGTCGATGTAATCTGCGTCGATTCGTCCTTTCCCTGCTTGATTTTTATCATGCGCTGGGGCCTTCTGGTCTGGCGACCTTCTTTGGCGAAGTATGACGTGAAGTCATCCGCCGGATTTCTTAAAAGAGGTGACCGATCGTGGTGGTAGTGAGACGTACCACTTATGGGCGGCTCGCCCAATGTCGGCGGAAGATCCGGCACTTGGTTGCATCAGATGCCCCACACCCAGTCATGTAAATTCGGAATTTACTCAGGTGGGTTTCTGGGTCCGATCTCCCCTTATACAGAGGTGTTTTAGGAGGAGCGATCGTTGGTTGTATGGGGGCAAGCTCGAGGTGGACCGCGAGTGGCTCGGTCGGCCCGGCGATCTTCTTGCTGGTGCTTGCCCCAGTGTCCAAGAGTGCTCTCATCTCGTCGAGCTGACGTTGCATGGCGGCCATCGCCGTGGCCTGACTGTTAGCGGCTCGGCGATCGGAGCGGGAGCCGAGGCGATTGAGCACTGAGTCCCTGGCGATCGGGGCGGGAGTCAGATGGCTGACATGTGTTCGGCCGTGAGGTGAGTAGGCCGAACTCCGGGGGACGGATTCGGATTCCGTTTTTTCAAGGTTGGAAACAGAGTGCCCCGGTCGCCGGGATGGGTCGCGTCCCAAGCGATCGAATATGGATCCGTCCGGTCGAGCGAGAGCCTTTCCTCGCGCATTGGGGCTTTCTGACGATCGCTCGTTCAGTAGCCCGTTGAATTTCCGTTTTCCCATGCGGCGGATGATCGAGGGAGTTATCGCGGGCGGCGTGCATGCTCTCCGTCGCTCCTCCAGGATGGCCATAGCCTCCTCGATCTGTTCCTTGGTTTGGAACTGATCGAGTGAGAGGTTGGGGCCATCTCTCGGATGCGGGATCGAGAGTCTAGCGTTGCTGCGGCTTCCCCCTGTCGGCTGGGGTTCGGACTGAGCCGGGAAATGGTGTCCGGCGGTTCGGAGAACAGCTTTCTTCGATGGACCGGCGGATGTCATGATTCTGAAGGTTTTCTTTGAAGTGCAGTGAGTGTCACTTCAAGTATCTGCCCCGAGAACAGTGAGTGTTCTTCGGGACGGTAGGAATAAAAGTATGAGGGTTAGATCCCCTTCCTCTAGCGCCAATTGTTGCTACCCAAAATATTATCCGGAGATAGATATTGCTGGAACGGATGGGATAGCAAACAAATACAAGAGCACTTCCGAGAGAAAGATAAATAACACAAGATTTGCCGGGGTTGTTAGTCCCGGGCTTGAATGCTCTCGCGAGATATTATTAATACCGATATTTGGGGATACAAGTATTAATGTAAGAATACAATTACAATGAGTGTAAAGTTTCTTGTTATCTTAGCTAGTGAGCGTGTAGATTGCCGGAAGAACCAGATTTGATGCTCTGTGAGTTCTTGTAACAAAGGTGATGAACAGTCGCGGCGGTGAGAGATCGACCGCCTCTCACGGCGAGTATTTAGCTGGATGTTTGGGCTTCTGGGCTTATGAAACCCTTGGAATCTGTCTAGTGGGGACTCGCTGCTTCTGCCGATCGTCTTCTGGACGAGAGATTTGGAGAGAGAAGTCCTGAGATGGATTCCGGTGAGATAGCCGGGAGCTTGATGATATGTGTGTTCTTCAGTATTTCCGTGAATGTATCGGAATGTGAGAGAATGTGAATTGGGAACTGTAGAGTGAATTCCGAGCTGTAGGTTCAAATGAATTCAGAACTGAGAACCTTTTTCCAGTAGGAGGAGGTTCTCTATTTATAGGGCTTGGATACGCCGGGCGATCGCTTTTACTGTAATATAATAATCGGGCGATCGTCTTTTAGCACATGGGCCTGTCCCTTCAAAGCCTGCAGGAGTTCTTTGGCGATCAATCAGGCGGTCAATGGGAGCTTACACGCGTCTGAGTTCTTTGTCGCGGGTGGTCCCACCGACAACTTTCGGCGCGCCTGGTAGGTGAGGTAGGTGACAGCCGTGGTCAAATGTCTTGTCTGTCACAAGAAAGATCTTATCTGCCGCGAAGATCTCGTCGGGCCGCTTTGGTGGATCTCGCACGTGGGTGCTTTCACGAGATCCAGTCCTTGATGGTTTTGACGGCGATCGTCTTCGCCAGTGGCGCAGGTCGATTGCCCTTAGCCGGTTTAGTAGAGCAGATCGTCAGCTGCCAAAGGGCGATCGCCCTGGAAGTCGATCGCTAGGTACCTGATGGTGGTTTGATATCTTCGACTTGGCGAGCTAGTCGGGGTTTGACTGGAGTTGACTTGGTCGCTCGGCCTTATAGTCGATCGCCTGTCGGGATGAATAAATCGTGACACAACATACGGATTGCAGATTGATTCGGTATTATTAGGATCATTGATCCGGTATTACTAAATCCAAGAGAGGTTTGTCTAGTACCAATAGAAAGCTAGATAGGTTGCTTCCTTGTCCAATAGAAAAGGAAAATGGTTTATCTTGGACCGACATAAAGAGAAGAGTGTAACGGTTTATCTGGGACCGATAGAAGATGAAATTATAAACGGTATCTCTCGGACCGATAAAATACGAGGCGTAGAGGTTGATCTTGAGCCTATAGAAAAAGATATAGAGAGAGGATGTATGCACGTTTGGCCAAACCTCTATAAATCTTGTGTCATTTATCTTCCACAATTTTATTACGCTTCCGCAACGCAAAAGAGTTTGAAAACTCTACTCCGCGATATCATCCACCATTCTAAGTGGGGTGCCAATTAACTAACACTGCTTGGGTCCGTTTTTGTGTGATAAGGTCCAGGTTTACGTGGAGGGCCAAGTCGTTATCTCGCTATTCGAAATGGGTCACTCGATAGGTGGGTGCCCCAATTTCGACCGGGACAACAGCCTCAGTGCTGAAAGCCAAGGAGAAAGGAGTTTCTCCAGTGGCGGCTCGATGTATTGTCCTGTAAGTCCACAAGCCTCCAGGAAGTTCTTCTGGCCACGAACCCTTAAGTTTCTCGAGGCGTGTCTTGAGGTGTTGTTTTATAATTTTGTTGACCGCTTCGACTTGTCCATTGGATTACGGGTAGTATGGCGTAGAGAAGTTGTTCCGTATACGGAGGCTATCGCAGAAGCCCGTAATTTCTTGTTGTCAAATTGCTTGGCATTGTCGGAGACAATGGACTGAGGAATCCCAAATCGACAGATGAAGGACTTCCAGATAAAATCAACTATCTTCTGCTCAGTCGTCTGTGCCTTGGATTTGGCCTCTGCCCATTTGGTGAAATAGTCGATTGCGACTATGACATATTGCACTCCTCCACATCATTTAGGTAGGGGCAATTAGGTCAATCCCCCCACGTGCCGAACGGCCACGGGCAATAAACAGAAGTGAGAGTTTCTAGTGGTGATTTGATCTGAGGGGTGGAGATCTGGCATCAGACGCATTTTCGAACGAGTGCGATGGCGTCTTTCTTGAGACTAGGCCAGTAATATCCTTGATGGATCAGTTTAAAAGTGAGTGCTTGTCCTCCTGAATGGTTGTCGCATATGCCCTCGTGCACCTCTCTGAGGGCGTAGTCCGACTCCAACTCTGACAAGCGTCTCAGCAGTGGGATCGAGTAGCCTCGCTTGTATAAGGTCCCCTCTAAAATGGTGAATCGAGCGGATTGGGTTTGGATTGTTCGATCTTGGGCTCGATCCTCGGGTAATACGCCTTTTTGGAGGTACTAAATTATGGTGTACATCCATCCTTGGAGTTCCACTTGTTCGTCTGTTTGAACTTCAGCCATTTCCAGGGCTAACGACGAGTGGTATCCTATGCTGACCTCTTTTATATGCTCGGCCCCGGAGCTGGATGCTAGTTTTGCTAAGGAGGCGGCCTAGATGTTTTCCGATCGAGGAATATGTTGTATATTTCCTCGGACATCCTGCAACCGAGCTTGTGCTAGGCTGAGGTACTTGATCAATTTAGTCTTCTTTGCCTCATACTCGCCCTTGATTTGGTTAACCACCAATTAAGAGTCGCTTAAAACTGTGAGGCGAGTGAGGCCCACTGAGGTCGCCATTTCTAGTCCGGACAGAGGGCTTCATATTCGGCCTTATTAATAGTGGCCGAGAAGCCTAGGCGGACAACTAAAAAAAATAACCATTGATCGGGACTGACTAGCACTATTCATACGCCTGCTCGATCAGCGGTCGACGACCCATCTACGTAGAGTGACCATTCCTCGGATCTGTCGTCCTCTTGGGTGATTGTTGGTGTGAATTTTGCGATGAAATCAGCAAGGACCTGACCTTTTATGGCGGTGCGTGATTCAAAGGATATGTCGAACTGTCCGAGCTCGACAACCCACTTAATCATCCGACCGGAGACGTCCGGTCGGTGCATGATTTGTTTTATGGGGTAACTTGTTAAGATGACTACCCGATGTTCGAGGAGGTAGGGCCTCAGCTTTCGGGACGCCATTATGAGCGCATAGGCCAACTTTTCCATAGGACTGTACCGGAGTTCGGCGTCGTGATGGGCCTGGATGACATAGTAGATCGGATGCTGAATCGAAATCATTCGGATGAGGGCGGCACTGATGGCGGAGTCAGACACATCAAGATATAAATAGAAAGGCTCTTCGCGGGCCGGCTGTTGCAGGATCGGCGCTTCTGTCAGGACTTCCTTGATCGCCTCAAAGGCTTTCTGGCACGAGATGATCAATTGGAAATCCTTGTTCTTTTCTATCGCTTCGAAGAAAGGTTTGCATTTGTCGGTTGAGCGAGATATAAAATGACTTAGCGCGGCTAGTCGGTCTGTGAGGCTCTGAACTTTTTTGACCGAATTCAGCGGAATAAGTTCGGTTACTGCCCTAATTTTATCGGGATTAGCTTCAATTCCTCTCTCGCTTACCATGTAGTCGAGGAACTTTCCTGAGCTGATCCCAAAGGAACACTTCTTTGGGTTTAACATTATCTTGTACTCACGCAAAACTGTAAACATTTCATTAAGATCCTTTACATGGTCGGCATAATATAAGGATTTTACAAGCATGTCATCTACATATACTTCCATCATAGGACCTATTAAATTACTGAACATTTTATTTACCAGGCATTGATAGGTGGCGCCGGCATTCTTGAGTCCGAACAGCATCATGCGGTAGCAGTATAGGCCTCGGGCCGAGTAGAATGAAGTGTTCTCCTCGTCTGAAGGATGCATCCTGATCTAGGTGTATCCGGAGTATGCATCCATGAGGCTTATCAGCTCGTGGCCGGCCGTCGCGTCGACCATGTAGTCGATGTGTGATAGAGAGTAACTATCTTTCGGGCAGGCTTTATTCAGATTGGAGAAGTCGATACAGAGCCGCCAAAGCCCGGTCGTCTTCTTTACTAGGACAGGATTGGCTACCCAGGTCGGGTATCTTGCCTCCCGGATGAACTTATTGTCAATCAGCTTTCCCACTTCTTCTTCCAGTCCTTGTTGCCTCTCTGGCCCCAACTTTCATCGCTTCTGGATGACCGGCTTGGTGCTTGGGTCAAGGTTTAGCTGGTGACAGACGTGTCCCGGGTTGATTCCCTGCATATCGAAGTGGGTCCACGCGAAGACATCAAGATTTTGCCTAAGGTGGGATATTAGCTCGGATCTGAACGGTTCTTGAAGGTTATGACCGATCCTGAGCTGTCTCGTAGGGCTAGCATCATCCAGGGTGATCAAGTCCAATTCTTCTGCCGGTTTAGCATGGTGAATTTTCACTTTCGGCTTCTGTAGCCGTGGGTCGACAGGATCTTCCTCGGTAATGTGTTCCTTGTTGGGTCTACGTCCCCGGTCAATATCCGAGCTGCTGCTCTCATCGGAGGCTTGAGTGGTCGCTGGCTCTCCTATTTCAGGTTCTTCCCGGTGCTCCTCTTGCTCGGATTCGTTCGATCCTGATCCTCCAGGGGAACCTTCCAAGGCATTTATTTCTCGAGCTCGGATACTAAGGTTGCATTCCCGGGCTGTACGTTGATCACCTCGATGGACCCCAACGCCTTCAGACGTGGGGAATTTCATGCACAGATGATAAGTAGATTGGATGGCCCTCAACCTTGACATCACCAGTCGGCCTATAATACCGTTATAATCACTATGCACATCAATGATCTTGAATGTCGTGATTGTTTTCTGGATCGGTCCCTGGCCAAACTCCAAATCTATGTCAATCTCCCCCAATGGCGTGGTCCGACAGTTAGCAAAACCGCGAATATCCTCTTTGAACGGCCGGAAGTAAGATGGGTCTATGATAACAATCATTTTTACACACATTTTTGCAAAGATTTTCCGGATTTTAAGATCACAAAATGTGTAGAATTGCGTCGTTTGTGCTTATATTGTGTTTATTGGACTCTATCATGCTTGGGTACATTTATTGATTTTATAGGTATTTTATGGACATTTATCAAGCAAGAACGAAGTCTCAACCCCAATACATATCAAGCAATGCGGAAAACAGAAGGTCGAGCCAAAAAAGGAGGAAAAACGGAGCCAAAACGGACCAACATTGGCTCGGCCGTGTCATTTGACATGGGCCGTGTCACAGGACTGATCGTGCCAAGGTGACACGGCCGGGTTTCTTAACCTGAAACAAAAACGCCAAATGAAGATACTACGACACGGGCCATGTCATTTGACACGACCGTGTCACTTGCTCGGCCGTGTCAGCTGACACGGTCGAGTTCCCTGTCCAGCAACCATTGATGTTTCTAGAGCACTATGACACGGGCTGTGTCACTTTTCGGTGAAAAAAATCACTTTTTGACATTTTTGCAAGATTTGAACAAGAAAAATGGCATTGAACAAGATATATTCTGAATATTGGAGAGACTAGAGACAGAAAAACACAAGATTAAGAGCTTTTCATCCAAAAAGAAGGAGATTTGAAGGGAATTCTTGAAGAACACTTCAAGAACATTTGAAGGCTTCAACCGAGATCAATCAAGACACCATCCGAGTTTTATCTTCTTCCTATCTTTTATTCATTTTATTGTTTTATTTAGCATGAACATGATGAACATGATGATTATTAATCCTTCTTTCATTACCATGTCCGACTAAACTCGTTAGATTCCGGGCATGGGAGTACGTTGATTTGCTATGGTTTTGAGGGATTGATGATTATATATATCTAGTGTGATTTCTTTATCGAATACTTGGTTTTAATTAATGTTTAGACACTTGATCAATGTTTTTATATGTTTAACTTAATTGCTCATAATTCGAGAGAAGAGGGCATTAATATGTTTCGAGTATTTGACGTAGTAAATTGCGAGATTGAGAAATCGGTGATGAGCTATGATGATGTTTAAATCTTATGAACTTTTGGAGTTAGATAATTTATAATAGACGGAGACGTTGTTATAGGTTGTTTAATCTACTTTTAATGCATCTCGAGAGGGACTTTAGAATATTATTGTGATTATCATTTTGGAAACACACTTAGAACTTTTTGGAACCAATCCCGACTAAACTTAGTAATCAACGGAAACCTAGCCTTGGAATCTATCTTTCTAAACTCTTTAAATTCTCTTTAATTCGGATATTTTCGTTTATTGTCATCATTTTATTTTATTTAGTTAACCATCCATTCAACTTTCGATCGTCTAGATAAAACCGGAATCATTATAATCTAGTACTCAACACAATAGGAATATTTAGTCTCTGTGGAATACGACCTTGCTCTCCGCTCTCTACACTTACTCCGTACACTTGTGGATTGTTTAAAAATATAGCGAACAAGTTTTTGGCGTCGTTGCCGGGGATCAAAATAATTTTGATTAGTGTTGATATTACAATAAATGTTTCTAGTCTTACTTTAGACATTTTCTAATATTTGTTACTTAACTCATGTTGTACATTTTTAAATTTTACTTAGGGAGTGCATGAACACTCGTTCATCTCGAGTGCCTTTAGAAACTTTCATCCCGAAAGTAGAAGCATTTGCCCGAAGAACAAGTGCTACCTCAAGAAAACTAAGAAGGGATCTTTTTGAAGACATGGAGAGAGCGGGAGATAATGTGGGAAGGGACAACACGAACGAAAATGCAATAATCCAAGACAACGAGGGCAGAAGGATTGAAAATTCAACAACTAGGGTGCAATCAATTCGGGATGGATTCCGACCAAAACTGAACCGAAACTTTGGAGGAATCACTCATGTTCCAATCAACGCCCTAAATTTCGAGTTGAAGCCCGTCTTAATTTCAATGGTTCAACAAAATCAATTTGGAGGATTTGCTGTCGAAGATCCACATGCCCATCTCACTCATTTCATGCAAATATGTGATACTATCAAAATGAATGGAGTCTCGGATGATGCAATACACTTACGATTGTTTCCATTCTCTTTGAGAGAGAAGGCAGGAAATTAGCTTGGAACTTTAGCTCCCGGAAGTATAAAGACATGGGAAGAATTGAGCGAAAAATTTTTGTTCAAATTTTTCCCACCAAACAAGACAATGAAGCTAAAAAGTGAGATTACTCAATTTCATCAAATGGATTCCGAACCGTTATATGAAGCTTGGGAATGTTTCAAAGATCTACTAAGGCGATGCCCTCGACATGGTTTCCCTGAAGACCAACAAATGTGTTTCTTTTACAATGGTCTTATGGGAGAAACAAGAAATTTTATTGATGCTTCCGCGGGAGGAGCATTGCTATCTAAGAGCGCTGAAGAAGCTTATGGATTGATCGAAGAAATGACTATGAATAGCTATCAATGGCCGATAGAAAGAGCAAATATTAGAAGGGTGGCTGAGATATCCGATTCGGTTCCTATCAAGGCACTAACCGCGTAAATGACAATGTTAACTACTCAATTGAGAGCTCTAACAAAAGGAGGTGATTCGAAGGGATTTTCTCAAGGAAGTTCAAGTTCACTACTGTCTGATCCATTGGAGGAGGCACATTATATTAATAACCGGAATTATAATAATTTCCGGAATAATCCACCACCGGGCTTCTACCATCCCTCCAACCGAAATCATGAAAATTTTAGCTATGCTAATCCAAAGAATGCCTTGCAACCACCGGCAGGATTCAACGTATCGAATGGTGAGATAATTGAAGAAGCAAAGCCGACGTCGGATCTCGAGAACATTCTAGCTACCTTCATGATGGAGACAAAAGGCCGATTTAGTCGAGATGAGGAAAAATTAGACAAAATCGAAGGCCATGTCACTCAATTAGCTACCACCATGGGAGCTCAAATGAAAAATATCGAAACTCAAATTGGATAATTAGCTAAAGTTGTCGGGAGTCAACATCAGCGGGGACAATTTCCGAGTAATACCGAAGTGAATCCAAAAGAATCTTGTCAAGCTATCACCTTAAGAAGTGGAACAAATTATGAAGGGCCAAAGATGCCAATGGGCCAACAAAAAGAGGGATTCAAGGATGTTGTGCGACGATTAATTCGCCACGATAGGCGATCGGCGACCTCCCTGAAAAGTCAACCATAGAAGCCAAACTCCGGACGGACACCTAGAGTCCGGCATGATACAGCGATCGTCTTTTGGTAACCAGCGATCGTCTTTTGATACCTGGCGATCGTCTTTGTCTAACGGATCAGAGGCGATCATTTCATGCCACGTGGGGATCCAGCATCCGTCAAATTCGTCGAAGACCGAATCTTGGACGATGGCCCACCCGCGGATCTTCATAGGATACCAACAAAAAGGATCATTGACCCCAGCCTGTCACCTACCACACCTACCGACAAGGCCGCCGAAAGGTACGAAGTGGACCCTCCTCGACAAATGACTCGCGCTGCGTCTTGGCTTCCCATTGGTTCACCCAGCTGGCCTCCAACTGCAACCTTGGACCTCAAGGGAACAGGCCCACGTGACGGGACGATCGGCCGTTTATTTTAATATAGAAAACGGCGATCGCCCGCGATTGCCTGAGGGATCCCAACTACTTTGTCCCCTATAAATAGAGGACTCACTGTTGCGGCCAAAGGGACGGATTCTACTACGAATTAAGTGCAAAATACACACCAAAGAGAGAATAAAAGGCTCTTTTGGCAAACACTAAGGCATTCATAGTGATATTCATACACATTCATCATAAATCCCAAGCAAGAACTCACAGATTCACCCATCTGGTTCTTCCGGCAATCTACGCGCTCTAAAGCCTAGATAACTAGAAACTTTTACACTCTTTGTATTAGATTCTAACATTAATATTTGTACTCGACAGTATATCTATTAATAACATCTCGCGAGAGCATTCAAGTCCGGGACTAACAACCCCGACAAATCTTGTGTTATCTATTTTTCCACGGAAGTGTTCTCGCATTTGTTTGTTACTCGATCATTCCAGCAATACTATCTCCGGATAATATTTTGGGTAACAACAATTAGCGCTAGAAGAAGGGGCGGGCGACTAAACCTTCATTCTTATTCCTACCGTCTCGAAGAACACTCACTGTTCTCCGGACATATACTTGAAGAAACACTCACTGTTCTTCAATAGAAAAACCATCAGAAAATGACATCAGCAACAACCTCCAAGAGGGCCACCCTGAGATCTGCCGGAAATCTCATTCCGGCAAGGACCGAATCCCAACCCACGGCGGAGGGCGAACGTGGCGACGCTAGGCTCTCGCTCCCGCCCCCGAGGGACGGTTCTAGCCTCTCACCACTCGGCCTTCGGACATCGAATGATTGAGGAGGCTATAGCCATCCTCAGGGAACGGCAGAGGGCCCGCGATACACCTACCATCACCCCGTCGGCTAACCGCCGGGCAAGCAAAAGGAAGCTCAAGGGAATCTATGTTGAGAAATCAACAGAAAGTCCCGAGCCGCAGGGGAAGGCTCTCGTAAGGCGGGACGATTCTGTCTTCACCGCCAGGAGCGATCCTCATGGCGACACAGGCATTCAGCCCAAATGAGACATCGATATCCGAATCCTTTACCAGAGTTCGGCGTATCCGACTCCCAAGAGACAGCCGGCAACGAGCCCCGCCGCCCGAGAAGGGAACCCTCCGGGCAGGGAGATCGTCATTCATCACGGAGCTAGGGATCGCACACGATCGCCTGGGTTCGCAGCCTCGAGAGCCAATCGGCAAGGGGCCAAAGCGACGATCGCCGCTATGCAACGCCACCTCGACGAGATGAAGAAGCTACTAGAAAATGGGGCGAACGCCAGAGACCGATCGCTGGGCTAAATGAGCCACTCGCGGTCCAGATCGAGATCGCTCCAGTCCAATCAACGATCAATCCCCCACAAACACCTCTATACGAGGGGAGAACGGATCCAGGAACCCACTTAAGCAAATTCCGGATCTACATGACTGGATGCGGAGCTTCGGATGCGAAGAAATGTCGTATGTTCCCGCTAACTCTGGGCGATCTCGCCCACAGGTGGTACATCTCGCTACCATCTCGCTCAATCAATTGCTTTGAGAAGCTGGCGAACGACTTCACGTCATACTTCGCCGCCAAAGTCACTCGCCCGGAAGGTCCCCACCGCATGATGAAAATCAGGCAGGGGAAGGATGAATCGGATGAGGACTATATCGACTGGGTGGACGAGATAGTCCTCACCGGTGAGCCCGTGTTTACGAGATCGCTCACCACGCAGCCTGAACGGATTCCACGGACGATCGCCCATGTTCGTGCACCTCACAAAAGATTTTCCACCGACCTATACAGCTGCCCGCCGAGCCGCGATTATCCGGCCAGCGTAAGATGCTCTCACTCCGCCTGGACGAGGGACAGTCCGAAGAAGGGAAAGCACCTTCCCATGTCCAGAAGAAGACGGTCGCCAAGCCCAGAAAGGCGGTCGCCAAGCCGCCTGGCGAGTTCAAAGCCTTCGAGGATGTAGAGGTCCACCTTCTTCACAACCTCAACCTATCTCCGGCCCACATCTTCAACGCGATCAAGGGTCGCGAGTGGCTTTCCAAGCCAAAGCCGATAAGGGACCACGGTCATCTAGACCGTAGCAAATTCTGTGCCTATCATAAGAGTCCCGACCACAACACTAGCCAATGCCGCGACCTCCTCTCGCATACTCTGGCGACTGTTTGAGGAAGGCAAACTGGATAATTTGATCACCAAGCCAGAACCCAGGACGGAAAGAGCCGGAGGGCGCGAACGCCGACCAAGCGAGAGAATTCCTCCCAATCCGGTCGCCAGGATCGAGCATGAGCTGGAGTACTCTGATGAGTCGATCCCTCCGATCAACCGTGGCGGTCGGATCAACATGCTCCAAGCAGGAGGTGGGAGCCTCGGGGGCCTTTCCCCGGTTTCCACCCTGTCAAAGAGGAAGCGAAAAGCCGAACTGAGGGCCTTCGCCGAAGTCCATGTTGTAGTGCCTCCGGAGCCGACCATCTCTAGAGACGCGCTCATCATCTTTTCCAACAAGGATAGGGAAGGAGTGCAATGTCCCAAAGAGGATGCACTAGTGATCTCCGCTTGCATCCTTGGGAAGACGGTCGATCGCGTGTTGGTCGACAATGGGAGTTTTTGCAACATCATATTCAAATCCGCCCTGGACCAACTCGGCAACCTAATCAGATTCATCAAGCCTTTCGACACCGTGCTCCAAGGGTTCGGCGACAACACAGTCCAAGCCTACGGGAGGATCAAGCTCTCCGTCGAGCTAGTATGCTTTTATGATCCCAAGGTTAGGATTACTAGGAACCTAAGCTTTGTAATCATAGATAGGCCCAAAGATCTATAATGGGTTCCTAGGTCGCCCCTTTTTAGAAACCTTTGAGGCGGTCGCCTCATCTTTCTTTTACTGTATCAAATTCCCCACTGCCGATGGGACGGTCGGTACTGTAAAAGGAGATCAGCTAATGGCAAAGAGATGTTTGAGTTACTCCTATGTTGTTAATTCTTTCAATACTTCCCATACTATATGTAACATTGAAGCGGCCGACGATCAACCCATGGAGATCGACGAGCCTGAGACTTCGTACCAACCCGACTCAGGGGACGCCATCTCTCATCGATCGACGGACGACATCGAGCCAAGGATCGGTTTCGAGCCAAGTCTCGACATCGATCCAAGGACCGAGTCCGGAGATCGTACCAACGAGAGAAGTACTGCCGTCGAAGAGTTGGAAAGCATTACGATGGATCCGGATCATCCGGAACAGGAGGTACAGATCGGCGCAAGCATCGACCGTGAATTAAAGGGAGATCTGATCAACTTGCTACGTAAGAACATCGGTGTCTTTGCCTGGTCGCATCAAGATATGGTTGGCATAAGTCCCGAACACGCCTGCCATTATCTGAAGATCGACCGGGCGATGAAGCCTGCTCACCGAGCGTAGGAAGTTCGGTCCCGAGAAATACGCGGCGCCGACATAGAAGTCCGTGGTTACTCAACAACAGATCGACGGAGTAGCAATCGACGAACCACAAGGGTCGCCAACGCGGTGCTCGTCAAAAGCCGATCGCTCTCGGAGATTATGCATAGACTTCACCGACCTCAACGCGGCATGTCCAAAAGATCACTTCCCAATGCCTCATATCGATCATCTGGTCGATAGCACGGCAGGTTGCGAAATGATGTCGTTTATGGATGCCTTCGCCGGATATCATCAAATCCCAATGGCAGAGGAAGACATAAAACACACATCTTTCCACACAGAAAAAGACATATACTATTGGGTCAGAATGCCGTTCGGCTTAAAAAACGCAGGGGCGACCTATCAGCGATTAGTCAACAGAATGTTCGCCGATTAGATCGGCAAGACCATGGAGGTCTACATTGACGATATCGTAGTCAAAAGCCTCAAGAAGGAAGATCACCTCAACGATCTTTCCGAGACGTTCGCCATCCTTGAGAAGTTTAACATGAAGCTGAACCCCAAGAAATGCAACTTCGGGGTGGGCTCCGGGAAGTTCTTGGGGCACATAGTGAGCCAAAGGGGGATCGAGGCGAACCCCACCAAGATACAGGCGATCCTTGACATGCAGGAACCGCGAAACATCAAACAGGTGCAACGCCTCACAGGTTGTCTAGCCGCCCTCAACCGTTTCATATCACGGCTCGGCGATAAAAGCAAGCCCTTCTTCGCGACCATCAAGAACAAGAAGTTCGCGTGGACGAAAGAAAGTCAGGTAGCATTCGCCAAAATAAAGGAATATCTATCTAACCCCGCATCCTCGGCAAAGCCGATCCCGGTGAAAAATTATTCCTTTACTTGGCGGCTTCGCAGGTCGCACCGAGTGCCGTTCTTGTGCGAGCAGATGGGCAAGCTCACTTGCCGATCTACTATGTTAGCCAGCGCTCCACGACGCCGAGACACGTTATACACCATTGGAGAAGATCGCCACGCCCTTGTCATGAGTGTACGAAAGCCGAGAGCTTACTTCTTCGATCACCAAGTGGAAGTCCTAACAACTCTACCTCTAAGACAAGTCCCGCACCGAGGACACCAACGGCGACTCCTCAAGTGGTCGCCGGAGATCGCCAATACGGAATCACTTACGCTCCTCGCACGGCGATCAAAGGCCAAGCTCGCGGACTTCGTGGTGGAATTAACGTTCCCTCACAACCGACTCAGTCGGCCGACCCGCTGAAATTATACGTGGATGGCTCAAATACCAATGCGAGAGCAAAGGTGGATTGTCCTCATTAGCCCCGACGGTCGAGTTTCACAAATGCCGTATGTGCTTTTCGTGCGACCAACAATGAAGTCAATACGAAGCTCGTAGGCGGGCTTGATCTAGCCTCGCCCGGATGTTCGACGCTCCATATCTTCATGGACTCCCTTTGGTCGTGAACCAAGTCAAGGGGGAATACGAGGCACGCGGCGAATGATGGTCAAATACCAAGAGCCGGTCGCCGAAATGTGCACAAAATTTGAAGAAGTACTAATCGAGCAAGTCCCGAGAGAGCACAACTCCCGTGCCGATGCACTTTCCAAACTAGCATCATCGGATGGGGCACCACTTCTCCAACATCCAAATCACAAAGTCAGCAAGGCCGGCGATCGACAGAATTTGGTTACCACGGTCGCCATCGCCAAGAGAATTGGATGACTCGCTCATCAAATACTTAAAGGACGGAACGGTCCCCGACGACCGTGTTAAAGCTCGCCAACTCCAGCCTTCGTGCGACTGTGTATACCCTATCGACGATCGGCTTTACAAGCGAGCCTTCACCTTCCTCCTCAAGTGTATTACACCGAGGAAGGTCGGCTCATTTTAGCCGAAATCCATGACGGGATTTGTGGGAACCACGCGGCGGCGAGCCCTCCTCCATAAGACGACTGACAAGGATTTTTCCGCCATCACTTGAAAGATGCGATCGCTTATGCCGATCTTGTCATAGATGTCGATAATGGGCCCCAACATTAAGCTATCACCCGAATACCACCTCCATGTATAGCCCTTGGCCATTTGCGCAATGGGGCATCGACCTTATAGGTCCCTTGCCGACGGCTCCGTGGGGCCGTAAGTTCGCCATCGTTGGGGTCGATTATTTCACCAAATGGGCCGAGGCCGAACCGCTCAACAAGATCGCCAAGAGCAAGTGATCAAGTTTATATGGAAAAACATAATATGCCGATTCGGTTTGCCCTGTGCCATCATCTCCGACAACGGGAAACAGCTTCGACGGCTTAGAAGTCATGCACTCGTGAAAAGTGGGGAGTCAAAAGGTTATTCTCGGCGCCCTATCACCCTCGGACGAACGGTGTAGAGGCGGTGAATAAGATCCTCAAACACACGATCAAAGCACGACTCGAATCCGTGCAAGGAAGATGGGCGAGCGAGCTCCCAGACGCTTTATGGTCCTACCGAACGACGACCCGCAATTCAACCGGCGAAACCCCGTCGCCTTACCTTCGAATGGCGGTGATTCCTTCGGAGATCGCCGTCCTCGCCATCGAACCGAACAGAGATGACGACCGACAACGATGTAGCCCGCGAATCGACCTAGACATGCTTGAAGAAAGACGGTGACCTCGAAATGAAGAACACAATCCACAAAAGGAGAGCCGAGAAGTTCTTCAATTCAAAGGTCGAGAAAGAAGATTTCAAGTGGGCGATCTCGTCCTCAAGAAAATCCAAACCCATACAGCGTCTTTGGTCCAAATCGGGATGGACCTTTCGAGTATCCAGATGGCTAACTAAAGGAGCCTACGAATCGAACATCCCGACAGATTCCCACAGCACTCGAACGCCGTGCATCCGAAAAATACTATCGGTGATAAATTTGTATTCGATTTCAATGATGTACAAGGAATATAATGAGATTTTTGTTATCCCATCTATTATGGCGATCGCCCCACTGTGCATCGCACATCACCGACGATCACCGATCACGACGATCCTAGGTAAAATTAATGCACCATGGTCACGGAGGTCGATGGAACCGACAGCTTCGCCCATGCAAGGTTCCTTTGGCTGAGATCGCCCGCCCTTCGTTTAAATACGAGGCCGGCGTAGCCGAAGGACCCTCCAAAATAATCAGTAGGCACGATCGCACGTTCTCAAGGTACATCATCTAACGTGGTGAACCCGAACAATGCGACATGCCATTACCCCCGGCTCAACGTACACCGTCGAGGATCGCCATCTTCATGGCGGGCCGAGGTGGAAGCAGAGCTGACAAGCCGCGGACGTGGTGTCAAATAAGCCAACAACGCTCCGCGCAAGGACTCCTCCAGACCGAGATCGCCCGCCTTTCGTTTTAACACAAGGCAGGCGTAGCCTAACGGAGGACCCTCACAAAAAGTGAGTCGCACACGAAGACACGATTGGGGAGATCGGTCCATCGAACACCCCAACCACACATGACTCTTCAGAATCGGCGAAATGAAGATAGCTCGCCAGACAGACTAGTCTTTGTTTCCTTACTTACAATAAGTGAACAAAAACAAGGGGGCAGGGATAGGTCGAGCTACTCTCAAATACGATCGAACAAAGAGAAACCATATTCGATCGGCTTCGCTCAAAAACATGCAGGGCGATCGAGGTCGTCCGACGAAAATTACAAGTGAGAATTCCAATTCAAAACACATCAATGCTTTCAACACTCAGACAATCGGCCGGACGAACAAAAAAAAAAAAAAAAAATCGAAAGCAAATATACGCGTACTCGTAAAAATTGCACGCAAACAGTCAAAGGCGATCGCATATAATGCATTACGCAGAATGAGAAAAGGAGTATTTTATTCATAAACACAAGCTTCATACATTTCAAGGCCTGAAGGCATTACAACAAAAAAGTACAAGTTACGGAGGAAAAACAAAAAGCCTCTCAAAGCCCCGCCTGCTGGTCTTCGCCCTCGGGTTGCGGATCGGCTTGGGCACCCCCATCGGCCTCGGGATGAATGAGTTTGCCGGTATACCAACTCAAGTCAATCCCGAGGTCGACCAAGTCAAGGATCGGCAGAGAGAATTCTGGATGCAGAGGATGCTTGGAGACATAGGATCTGAAGCTTTCCATCAGGGGACCGGTCTCGACCCTCGCTTTTAGCACTCGGACAGCACAAGATAGGCCAAATAGTAAGCGAACTCGCCGACGTGCCCGACGTTAAGGTAGGATCGACTCGATCGCCTTCACCGCCCTTTCGATCCGCCGCCGTCTTCTCGACCTCCGCCGCCTCGCCGCCTTGGCAACATTCTCGCCCGGCCTTCTCCAGCCTCTCTCTTCGCGCTCCACCACCACCGAGCCGATCCACCGCAGCCTTTAGCCGGTCGCCTCCTCCTGCGAAGCCTCGAGCTTCTGGCGAGTCTCCTTCTCCTTATTACAGATCGATCGGCAGCTTCCTTGGAGCGGCTCGGCTCCCGCTTCAATCGATCCACGTCCCGCTTAGCCCGCTTGGCGGTCTCCTCATACTCTTTCTCCATCGACCGGATCCGGTTGGCATCCTCGATATTTCTGCTCCGGCGGTCTCGAGCTCGCGATGGAGATGAGCGGTGGAGGGTCGCCTCAAAATCCCGAGCGGCTTGGACGGCCATCGCCGCCGTCTCAAGAGCCAGGGCAACGGTCGCCGCATGGCATCTCCAGATCGCCGACGAGCGATCGCGTCAAGGTCGGCCGTCCAAGCCTTGGGCAGGAAGTGATTGCCTGGCGAACGTAAAGGTGGACTTCGGCGTAACCTGCGAGCCTTGCTCGACAGGAAATCCAGCACCATGGGGGCGACGTCCGGGTCGGCGAGGCGAACCCTGCAGCGCAAACCAAGGAAATACAGGAGTTAGCCCATACCATGCTCAGAAGGCCTAACTCAGAAAAATTTTTGACCCACTCTTACCTATTGACCAACTCGGGGTCGCGTCCGAAAAAAGGCTTGCCCCGGGATGTCTCCGCATCGGCGATCGCCATCTTCTTCGCCGAGCCGCCAGACGACCGGGGTCCGGAGACCGTGGGCTTGGCGCCAGATCGCTCCATCATCGGGATGGCGGAGATAGGAGCCGCAGCGACCGGAGGCTCAAGAATCGATACGTCCGCCTCAGAGATCGACGGGGACTCCGACCTCCGCCTCTTGCGGCGTTTGAGCTGTTCCTCTCCCTCGACCACCGGCTTGGCGACCGGCGCCTCAGCGGGTCTCATCACCGGGGCAGGATGAGACGTCGTCGCAGGAACGCGACCAGTCTGCTTGCCCAATTTAAGGCGACCAAGAACTCCCAAGTCCGACATAGCTATCTCGGGCGGAGGTTCGGCGATTCGGGGAAAATAAGCCTCTGTCAAAGAAAAGGGGCAAACAAGTTAGACAAAATAAAACGACCTCTTGGAGACGATCGTCAAAGAAAGGAAACACCACTTAAACTCATACCTTGAATTTTCAAGTGACGAGGGTAGCAAAACAAACGAGCCCCCAACCGATGAGCTTCAGTACCAAGCGATCGAACGTCAATAAAGGAGTTCGGCAACGCACGAATACGCTCCCAAACGATCAAGAAATCAAATGGGAGGTCGCTGATCGCTGGAACGAGAGGTCCTGCAAAAAGAAAACAAAATTAGATCAGTCCAAGACAAGCTCAATCAAGGGGAGAGTTTAAATCCTTACTCGGATTCCTCTCCCGGAAAATAGTGGGAATCTCCAACTCTTCATTCAGCCCTTCACTCAACGCCGATCTCCATGCCCCGCCGACCCAACACCATTTGGCGTGTCGCCTCGGTCTTATTCGCACGCCGAGAACCACTCTCCCGAGTCGGCCCGGATATGATAACCGCCGATCGTCCCTTTCGCGCAGCCCAATTTAAACAAATAATTCATCTCCAGTATAGAAGGTGACGAAATAACCGGTGACCGCCAAACAAGGTCAACATGCAGATGATCTGCAGCCAAGCATTCGGCGTCAGTTGAAGAGGCGCCAAATTCCAGGCGATCAGCAAGTAGGAGACGGCGAGTGGCAACGGGAATCGCAAACCCGCCTCCATAATCATCTCATTGACGGCGACCATATCCTGGGGCGGTTGGTCGGCGCGCTCATTCTCCAAAGGCACGTGAAGGGAAACGTCAGAGGGGATGTGGTATTTGGCCCTCCAGCGGCTCAGGTCTTTCTTGGTCGCCGTACTCCGGATCTGGCCGAGAGTCCACTGAGACGGGACGGCGGCCTGAAAGACCGTCCGATTCACATGTTCGTAAGGGTGAGCGGCGGTGTAGGCCTCGAAATCGAATTCCGGGCAAGGTCCAGCGATCGTTTCCATCATCTGAGCAAAGGCCACATAGGCGGGGCCGAATCGGCTCTCTCTCACCCAGGCCTCCCGCACCAAATCGTCTTCGTCCACCGGGGAGCCCCCCTGCTCCGCCGTCGCCGCCGTCCTCGCCACCTCGGCCTCGTTGAAGAGTTTTTCGAGTTCTTCGGGTGCAATCCCCGCTCGAATAGCTTCAGCGGCCGTCTCCATATCCACTCTAACGGGAACCTCCTCCCCTTCGAGCAACGCGCGGCAGCAGAAGAACTTCCGGTCTCGAAGGTTTTGATCCGCCCGACATATTAGAAAATAGAGAGAGGAAGAAGGGTAATTTTTTCTTACCTAGAAAAAGAAGGAGATCGGCACTCAAAGGCTCCGTAAATTTCTCGCAAATTGCCATGGATGCTAAGGGCGCGTAAAAAGTGAAGGAGAAGAAGCCCTCCCCTTTTTATAGATGGGGACGAGGGCCTAAGTGCAAAAAGGAGAAACCTCGGGGACTGAATCGGAACCGTCACGTGGGGACGCATTAAATGCGGCCCTCGAATCCCGCATACGCGTCTTTTCGAGGGCATGCCAGCCGACAGGTCTGACAAACCGTCAGATTCCCCCAACAGCGGCACGACGCGTGTCCCAGCCACTTTTGGAAAGCCCGCCTCCTTTTCCCGCTGCTCCCAACGCGAAAGAAGGTCGTCCATATTTGAATTCAGATCGGCTGGTCGTCTAAACATCGGCGATCGCCAACAGTGCCACCTCACCCCGTGTTTTCAACATCGAGGCGAGCTGGGGGGCAATTGTTGTGCGACGATTAATTCGCCACGATAGGCGATCGGCGACCTCCCTGAAAAGTCAACCATAGAAGCCAAACTCCGGACGGACACCTAGAGTCCGGCATGATACAGCGATCGTCTTTTGGTAACCAGCGATCGTCTTTTGATACCTGGCGATCGTCTTTGTCTAACGGATCAGAGGCGATCATTTCATGCCACGTGGGGATCCAGCATCCGTCAAAGTCGTCGAAGACCGAATCTTGGACGATGGCCCACCCGCGGATCTTCATAGGATACCAACAAAAAGGATCATTGACCCCAGCCTGTCACCTACCACACCTACCGACAAGGCCGCCGAAAGGTACGAAGTGGACCCTCCTCGGACAAATGATCGACGCGTGCTGGCTTCCCATTGGTTCACCCAGCTGGCCTCCAACTGCAACCTCGGACCTCAAGGGAACAGGCCCACGTGACGGGACGATCGGCCGTTTATTTTAATATAGAAAACGGCGATCGCCCGCGATCGCCTGAGGGATCCCAACTACTTTGTCCCCTATAAATAGAGGACTCACTGTTGCGGCCAAAGGGACGGATTCTACTACGAATTAAGTGCAAAATACACACCAAAGAGAGAATAAAAGGCTCTTTTGGCAAACACTAAGACATTCATAGTGATATTCATACACATTCATCATAAATCCCAAGCAAGAACTCACAGATTCACCCATCTGGTTCTTCCGGCAATCTACGCGCTCTAAAGCCTAGATAACTAGAAACTTTTACACTCTTTGTATTAGATTCTATCATTAATATTTGTACTCGACAGTATATCTATTAATAACATCTCGCGAGAGCATTCAAGCCCGGGACTAACAACCCCGGCAAATCTTGTGTTATCTATTTTTCCACGGAAGTGTTCTCGCATTTGTTTGTTACTCGATCATTCCAGCAATACTATCTCCGGATAATATTTTGGGTAACAACAAAGGAGGATCAAATCGAAATTGTAAAGGAAGAAGGGAAGCATGATACACCAAGGGGGCTGAGAAGCCTAAAATATCTTCTAACTCTACTCCTAACGTTCCTCTCCCTTTTCCTCAATGTTTCAAAAAGAAAAAGTTAGATGCACAATTCGCAAAGTTTTTAGACATCTTCAAGAAAATTAATATCAATATTCCTTTTGCAGATGCTTTGGAACAAATGCCTAACTATGCAAAATTCTTGAAGGATGTGATGTCAAGAAAAAGAAAGATGTAAGAGCATGAGATGGTTAAACTAACCGAAGAATGTAGCGCTATTATCCAACTCAAATTACCTCAAAAGCTTAGGAATCATGGAAGCTTTACCGTTCCATGCACCATTGGAAATGTCTCATTTGATAAAGCTTTGTGTAATTTAGGTGCTTCGATTAACCTTATGCCTTTATCTATTTTCAGGAAATTAGCTGTCGGAGAAATGAAAGCAACAACGGTTATGCTACAATTGGCGGATCGATCCATAACACATCCCAAGGGGATTGTTGAAGATGTGCTTGTAAAAGTTGACAAATTTATATTTCCAGCGGATTTTGTCGTTCTTGATATGGAAGAAGATGAAGATCTACCACTTATCCTTGGACGTCTGTTTTTAGCAATGGGAAAGGCTCTTATTGATATTGAAAGGGGAGAATTAACACTACGTGTTAACGATGAGCATGTTCTCTTTTCTATATTTAAAGATATGAAATTTCAGGATGATATGGAATATTGCAATGTTATTGACCATATAAGCTCGTATGGAAAGAAAAAAATCTTACACTTATTGTCTTCGGATCCGTTAGAGTTTGTTCTTACAAACTCATGTTTTTCTAGTGATTCATCTTTAGAGTTTGACGATTCTGACTTGTTTGATTATGTTTGTGAATTGAATTCTCTACAGGAAGAAACACAAATCAATAAATCCGATGATTTTGACAAAGAGAAGCATGAAGTAGTTGCGGAAATCAAGCTGACGAACGACTCGACCGTGTCAAATGACACGTTTCAAAATTTTGGGTCCGTTTCATCTCAATCGTATGTATCCCAACCAAGCCTGGACCTTAAAGCCCTCCCGGAACACCTCAAGTATACATTTATAGATGATAACAATAACAATCCGGTAATTGTATCTTCTTTACTTTCATCCACTCAACTAGATAAATTGCTTCGTGTATTGAGAGCACATAAGTCGGCTATAGGATGGTTTATCTCAGATTTGAAGGGAATTAGCCCTTCCATATGCATGCATAGGATTTTGCTTGAACAAAATTTTAAACCTAAAGTGCAAAATCAACGAAGATTTAATCCCATAATGAAAGAAGTGGTGAAAAATGAAGTGCTCAAGCTATTAGATGCCGGAATGATATATCTAATTTCTGATAGTGAGTGGGTGAGTCCTACGCAAGTTGTATCAAAAAAGGGAGGGATGACCGTAACCAAAGACGAGAAAGATGAATTAATTGCTATGAGGGTAGTTACGGAATGGCGAATGTGTATATATTATAGGGCTTTAAATGCGGCTACTCGCAAAGACCATTTTCCCCTTCCCTTCATTGATCAAATGCTTGATAGATTGGCGTGGCATGAATTTTTCTGTTTTCTTGATGGATACTCAGGGTATAATCAAATATACATAACACCGGAAGATCAAGAAAAAATGGCTTTTACATGTCCTTATGGAATTTATGCTTATCGTAGAATGCCGTTTGGTTTATGTAATGCCCCAGCCACTTTTCAACGTTGCATGATGGCTATCTTTCATGGTTTGATCGAAAATATAATGGAAGTATTCATGGATGATTTTTCGGTGTTTGGAAATTCATTTGATCATTGCTTGCATAATCTCACTTTAGTTTTGCAGCGTTATGAAGATACTAATCTCGTGCTAAATTGGGACAAATGCCACTTTATGGTGCAAGAAGGAATTGTCCTAGGCCATAGAGTGTTCGCCGCCGGTTTAGAGGTTGATAGGGCGAAAATTGTCGCCATTGAGAAACTTCCCCCACCGAAGAATGAAAAAGCAATTAGGAGTTTTTATAGGAGATTCATAACAGATTTTTTAAGAACCACTAAACCTTTGAGTAAATTGTTAGAAAAAGATACTGCTTTCATTCTTTCTAACGAATGTTTGTAGGCATTTGAGACTCTAAAGAAGGCATTAGTGAGTGCTCATATCCTCGTGGTACCGGATTAGTCTCAACCTTTTGAGATCATGTGTGATGCAAGTGATTATGCGGTCGGAGCTGTGTTGGGACAACGTCGTGAGAAACTCTTTCGGGCTATTTATTATGCAAGCAAAACATTGGACGGAGCCCAACAAAATTACACAACAACGGAGAAAGAAATGCTTGTCATGGTATTTGCTTTTGATAAATTCCGATCATACTTAATTGGGACAAAGACGATAGTACACACGGACCACGCAACTATCAAGTACTTGTTCGAAAATAAAGATTCTAAACCTCGCCTAATTTGATGGATTCTTCTTTTACAAGAATTTGATGTGGAAGTTCGAGACAGGAAAGGTTGTGAGAATGTGGTGGCTGACCACTTATATCGCCTTGAGTACAAGAAGGAGGAGGAACCTGAGATCGAAGGGATTAAAGAAGAGTTTCTGGACGAGCGATTTTTTATGATAGAAGCTAAATTCATGTGGTTTGCTGACATCGTTAATTTTTTGATCGCAGGTGTGCTACCCCCGGATTTATCTCATTATCAAAAGAAGAAATTCCTACATGATATCAAGTTCTATATGTGGGATGATCCACTACTTTTTAATAGATGTGCCGACATGATAATGAGGAGATGTGTACCGCAAGAGGAATGGGATGAAATTCTTCACCAACCGGAGGACATTTCGGAGCAACACGGACTGCTTCAAAGGTGTTGCAAAGCGGATTTTATTGGCCTATGTTATACGAAGATTTCTATCTCTTCATTCAACAATGCGATAGATGCCAACGAGTGGGGAATATTTCAAGGCGTCATGAGATGCCCCTGACCAACGTAATTGAGGTTGAACTATTTGACGTTTGGGGCATCGACTTCATGGGTCCATTTTCCTCATCATTCGGGAATAAGTACATTCTACTAGCAGTTGAGTACGTATCTCGATGGTTCGAGGCAATTTCTTCCCCAACAAATGATGCTCAAGTAGTAATGAAATTTTTAAAGAAGAACATTTTTTGTCTATTCGGAACTCCAAGAGTGTTAATCAGTGATCGGGGATCGCATTTTATCAACAAAATCATGGATAAACTCCTTCAGAAATATGGGGTCCGATCAAAGAAATCATTGGCCTATCATCCACAGGCAAATGGACAAGTCGAAGCATCTAATAAAGAGATCAAATTAATCCTGGAAAAGATGGTGAGTACATCTCGGAAAGATTGGTCGTCCAAGCTCGATGATGCACTTTAGGCTTATCGTACAGCCTGCAAAAATCCTTTGGGAACATCTCCCTACCAACTCATATTTGGGAAATCATGTCACCTACCTTTGGAATTAGAGCATAAAGCGATGTGGGCGGTGAAAAGAATAAATCTGGATTTTGAGGCCGCTGGAAAGAAAAGATTGCTAGATCTAAACTAGTTAGAAGAATTCCGAGATGAATGCTACGAAAACTCTCGAATATACAAAGAGAGATCTAAAAGATGGCACGACAAGATGATCGTAAAACGTGAATTTATGACGGGGCAACAAGTACTTCTCTATAATTTAAGATTAAAATTGTTTCCCGAAAAATTAAAATCAAGATGGTCAGGGCCATTCGTGATCAAGAAAGTACTTCCACCCGGAATAGTCGAGCTCATGACCAGAGATGGAGAGATATTTAAAGTTAACAGACAACGAGTCAAACACTACTATCATCCAAATCAAAAGGAAGCCGTGTCCGTTATAACTTTGATTGAGCCATAAAAAAACTTCCAGTTGAAGACGTCCGGGTGAAGACGTTAAACTTAGCGCTAATTGGGAGGCAACCCAATAGTTTTATTTTTATGTTTTATTCTTTTTCGCACTTTCTTTTTATTTTTACTTGTTGAAGAACTAACCGGTTCAACTATTGGTGTTCATTTCGCAGGAAAAAGACCCGAGGACAAAACTGCACTTTCCAGGCCTGTTTGACACGGGCCGTGTCATATGACATGGTCGGGTCAGGCAGGCAGGCGTTTTAACATTTTCTGTGCAGGTACGACACGGTCCGTGTCATATGACATGGCCGGGTTAGGGGTACAGGTGATTTTCACGTTCCACGAAGGTAAGACACGGGTCGTGTCATCTAACATGGTCGAGTCAGGTATCCAGGCGTTTTTCATTTTCTGGAGTAGTTGAGCACGGGATGTGTCATTTGATATGGCCGGGTTAGGCGGACAAAAAGTTTTCATGAAAATTGAGATAGGTATGACACGGCCGTGTCATTTGACACGGGCCGTGTCAGTCGGGCGGTATAAAAAGCTGAATCAGCCGACTTCCACCATTCTTCTTCTTCCCCAAATTTCTTTCTTCCCCAATCTGAAACCCTAGCCCCAAATCCCCTACAATCCGTTAAAATCAAGCAAAAATCGTGGTAAATCTTACATAGTAACAAGGTGTTTATCATTATTCCACAATCCAAGAGCTTCAAAGGGTTGGAATCGGACGAATTCATTCGGTTTTTGGGTCGCGAATTTTTCGGATTTTTTCTTCAATGTTCACTCCGAATTCAAGGTATGATTCACAATTTGGGATGGTTTAATTCCTCATTACATTGAGATTGTGTGAAATATGAATTATTGAGCAATTTAGGGTTCTTAAATTTTGGATTTTTTTCTGAGTATGGATGTGTTGAAATTTCGTTGGTGATTTTCGTGAATTACATGTTGGTCTTATATGATTGAGAATTGAGAGATTGTATTACATGTTTAAAATTATTGGGATGTTATATACAATGACGATTGGTTTTGAAATTTACATGGGGGTATTTTTGAAGAAACGATTATTTTGGGGAAAATGCACAATTCGTAATAAGTTTGGGGGAGCATCAATTATCAAAAAATAGTGACTTTGAGCTTTTGTCAAACAAATGATAATTGATGAAATTTCTTGCAGAGAAATGGCCAGAGGTCGAGGACGAGGAAATGCCCAACAGGGACGTGTTGCGGCTCAAAGGGGACGAGGAAGACCCGCAACAGAAATTAAGCATCCAGCTAGAATACCGGCTCAAGGGGCTGTCGAGACGCCCGAAACTTATGGAATTGAACTCCCGTGAAGCCGTTTAGCACGGTGGGAGATGCTCGGGCAGAAAAAAATGCTCCCCACTAGATGGCCGGACGAGGAATGCATGACGGCCATGGGAATAAAAGACGATGTCATGAAGCTGCTGGAGAGAATAAGTTGGGAGATGATGATGACACAGCGCTAGCCCACCTACCGATGCCTCACAATGGAGTTTCTTAGCACGCTTACGGTTACACGAGACCCGATAACTCATGAACCGACCACTTTGAAATTCCGTCTAGACAAAAGAATGAAAAACTATCTCCCAACGAATTGGATACCATATACGACACTCGAAGGTATGGAGAATACCGAATCAATCGGTTCGAGTGCGAGACATATTGGCGGGCTATGGTTGAATACCCGGGAAGCGATGCACGTCCCTACATTCCAAAGGCGGCAAAAGGATCCTCGATTCGCAATCCTATCCTCTGCTATCTACACAAAGTAATTGCGAGCACTATCTTCGGACGGAAAGAAACACGGCCAATCACTCAACGAGAATTATACGTTCTATATCATATGCTCGACGGGACGGATTCAGAAACCGGAGCTATTTTAATGGATCATTTTGAGGATGTTGCTACTAAACCGAGAGGGGAGATTTGGATAGGGGGTTTAATTACCCCTATCGCACTTCATCTTGATGTATCACTAGAAAACCAAACTCCCCTTCCAGGAAATATGCTCCTATCTGTGCAGGTCATGAAGTTAATGAATATGCTGGACTACGACTCTCGTGTTATATTTCTCCAGAATGACGGTGATCATTTCCTACTCCGGAATACAACTTTGACGATTATTGATAGTATTCGGGATTTAGGAAATATACAAATGGACACGGAGGTGCATAAATTGACCCGGGAAGCAGCTGGATTGATCTCTCCTGGTGACAGACACTTTGCTCGGAATGTTCGTCCTAGGCGTACAGAAAATGAGGATAGAGCCGAGAGAATATGAGAGGAAGATAGAGCGGAAAGAATGGAGGAAGAATTTGCCTATGAGAGAGGCCCAAAAGATGAAAGAGAGACGGAAGAGGAAGAAGAAAGGGAGAGGGAACGGCCCGAGTCATCGAGACAGGCCGAATCAAGACATGCCACATCTCGGTCATCACTTAGAGCGGAATTTGAGGCCTTCCGAGAGGAGACCCGACAAAAACACGAGGAAATCCGACAAAAACAAGATGAGATGGGAAAGAAACAAGACAAGATGCTGGACTTAATACGAAAAATGCACGAATGGCATGTTCAACAAGGCCACTACCCTCCACCAAATCAGTAAAACTGGTTGTAAGTATTTATTGACTCAAAGTTTTTATTGTTTAAATACTATACCCCCTTCGTGTGTATACTCTTTAATTCAAGTTTAGGGGGAAATATTGGGTCAAGAAACACTTATATTGTTTGTTTGTTTTTATTTTGTCTTTTGGATTTTGATTTGCGTTTTTGGTGTGATTTTGTGTTTTATTTTGGTGTGTTTTATTTTGAACTCGGTGTGTTTGGAGTATGATGAACTTAGATGAAACTCGAAAGAATGAACTGTTGTCTTGGATGCCTCGAGATTTATTTTGTTCTTTTGATATGCAAATCGGGGATAATTTGAAAAGGAAAAATTGTAGAATAATCAAAAGGGTGTGAAATTGAATAAATAGTTTAATACCTTGGAAATATGAACAAATCTAACTTGTGAGCTTTTGAGCCTTCGTGCATTATTAAATATGCAAGTTTCATTATCGAGTGTATCATTCATGTTTTAAGACTCTAGAACTTGTCTTGATATCTTATTCAAAACTACAAACGTGTGTGCAAATTAGTGAAAGTGATTTTAGGCGATTTTTTTTGGCAACCCTTCAAACCTTTTGGCCAACCCGAAAATTTATTTCCCTAGTTAGCCCGATTGAGGTTAAAGCCTATTTCTTGTTAGCCACATTATGAGCTTTCCGTTCCATTATAAACTTTTGTCCCTATACTTGAGCATATTAGAACAAATTGGCAAAAGAATGAAAAGGTGTGCGGAGGCGATTGGGAGTATTGTTGGTTCAATTGCAATGATTTAGCAAAATAAATTTGAAGGAAGAATGGTGTGATTATAATGATGATGTTGTCCACCACATGAAAAGGCAAAAACAAAGAGTGGGCAGAGAAAAAAAAAAACTAGAAAGACGAGATTTATTGGAGCTATAAGGAGGAAATAAAATAAATGGAACAATAAGGAGGAATAAGGTTGTGATTTTCACTCTCAAAAGCGCTTAGTGCGATTATATTAAAATCAAGGGGTTGAAGGAAGCAAATTTCAAGGAAAACAAAATTTTGAGCTTCTAATTGAGCAAAGTAATTATTGTGATGATGTTCTAATTTGTTCAAGTCAAGTCACTTTAAGCCATATTTATCCTACCCTAACCAAAAAGCCTACATTACAACCAATAAAGTCCTTTTTGATTCACCAAATTTGCCTGCACAACTAGTGGTAGAGATGTAGACGATTGGCAAGCCTATGGAGATCCTTATTTCATTGAATGAGTTTTGAGCGTCACTTATCCCATTATACAATTTGAGAGTGAGGGAATACACTTGACCGACGAGGTTCGTATGATTCAAGTATTAGTTATGATGTTAAGGAAGCACCCCAGAGATTTGAATACTTTATAGAACTCGACTTATTTATCTCTTGAGGCGTATTAATGAATTTTCAAAATGATCATTTCAGGTATGTTGAGGGACGAGTTCCCTTAAGAGTGGTTATTTTGAAGTGTATTGCTCGGGACGATCAACGTTCAAGTTTGGGGGATTTTGATAACACTCATTTTTACACATATTTTTGCAAAGATTTTCCGGATTTTAAGATCAAAAAGTGTGTAGAATTGTGTCGTTTGTGCTCATATTGTGTTTATTGGACTCGATCACGCTTGGGTACATTTATTGATTTTATAGGTATTTTATGGACATTTATCAAGCAAGAACGAAGTCTCAACCCCAATACATATCAAGCAATGCGGAAAACGGAAGGTCGAGCCGAAAAAGGAGGAAAAACGGACCAACATTGGCTCGGCCGTGTCATTTGACCCGGGCCGTGTCACAGGATTGACCGTGCCAAGGTGACACGGCCGGGTTTCTTGACCTGAAACAAAAACGCCAAATAAAGATACTACGACACGGGCCGTGTCATTTGACACGACCGTGTCACTTGCTCGGCCGTGTCAGCTGACACGGTCGAGTTCTCTGTCCAGCAACCGTTAATATTTCTAGAGCACTATGACACGGGCCGTGTCACCTTTCGGTAAAAAAAAATCACTTTTTGACATTTTTGCAATATTTGAACAAGAAAAATGGCATTTTGGCTTTATAAAAAGGATTTTTTAGCCGAACTTAAGATATATTATGAATGTTGGAGAGACTAGAGAGAGAAAAATACAAGATTAAGAGCTTTTCATCCAAAAAGAAGGAGATTTGAAGGGAATTCTTGAAGAACACTTCAAGAACATTTGAAGGCTTCAACCGGGATCAATCAAGACACCATCCGAATTTTATCTTCTTCCTATCTTTTATTCATTTTGTTTTTTTATTTAGCATCAACATGATGAACATGATGATTATTAATTCTTCTTTCATTACCATGTCCGGCTAAACTCGTTAGATTCCGGATATGGGAGTACGTTGATTTGCTATGGTTTTGAGGGATTGATGATTATATATATCTAGTGTGATTTCTTTATCGAATACTTTGTTTTAATTCATGTTTAGACACTTGATCAATATTTTTACATGTTTAACTTAATTGCTCATAATTCGAGAGAAGAGGGCATTAATAGGTTTCGAGTATTTGACGTAGTAAATTACGAGATTGAGAAATCGGTGATGAGCTATGATGATGTTTAAATCTTATGAACTTTTGGAGTTAGATAATTTATAATAGACGGAGACGTTGTTATAGGTTGTTTAATCTACGTTTTAATGCATCTCGATAGGGACTTTAGAATATTATTGTGATTATCATTTTGGAAACACACTTAGAACTTTTTGGAACCAATCCCGACTAAACTTAGTAATCAACGGAAACCTAGCCTTGGAATCTATCTTTTTAAACTCTTTAAATTCTCTTTAATTCGGATATTTTCTTTTATTGTCATCATTTTATTTTATTTTGTTAACCATTCATTCAACTTTCGATCGTCTAGATAAAATCGGAATCATTATAACCTAGTACTCAACACAATAGGAATATTTAGTCTATGTGGAATACGCCCTTGCTCGCCGCTTTCTACACTTACTCCGTACACTTGCAGATTGTTTAAAAATATAGCGAACAGTCTACCTTCATTCTGCGCAGCTTGTGGAGGTAGATGATGCTGGCGTAGGCCCCCGAGTCAATGAACACTCGGTGCACCGGGATTTCATCAGCAGAGTGATGACGAGAGCATCTGAATGAGGATGGTCCAAGCCATCAGCATCGGATTCGTCGAATGTGATGGCAAGCTGGGGGGTTTTGGAGGCTTCTTCCGCTACCGACAGAAAACTTCCAGGCCGGCATTCAGTTTGCTGGTAGGAGGTGGTAGCCTCTCGAATAAAGACTTTCCGTTGCCGCTTCGACCGATGGTCTTCGACTTCGGCTGTCCCCATCATAGTAAGAATTTCCTGGGGAGATTTAGGGGGTGGAGGTACCCGTTCACTCATTCCCTTGGCCGGGTCAGCCCGGTCCTGGCGATTTTGGAGTGGGTTCTGAGTAAATCGCCTTAACCCGGTATCATCGCACACTGCAATTAAGGTCGCGATGAGATCCCGACAGTGCTCTGTATTATCCGATTGCCACCCCTACTCCTGGCTATTGAGCCATTCGGAACTTAGGGATGACTGGAGCTGCTTATTCTCAAGCTCTGTGAGGTGTTTTTTGAGGAACTCAATTTCACTTGAGTTGTCGCACGGAGCTTATGGCATTATTTATGCCGGGACCCAGGATTGACGGGGAGCCTCAGCTTCCTTGTGTTCTCGACTCTGAATGGTCCGAGCTGGAGCTATTTTTTCGTCTTCTTCCCACTCCCCAGTCGACCAAAAACTGATATGCGGGGGAAGCTCGTCTTTTGGGACGGGTGAGGCCTTTCACCATGGCCTTCTGCCTCCTTCTCGACGACCCGAGAGATGGTTCTCTTCTGGTCTTGCCTAGGGATAGTCGGATGGATTATCAGAGATTGGACCTCAGTTTGTTCCTCAGGACTCTGGACATTCCTGCTTTTGGTGACCCGCGCCACGAGGGCACTCATCCCCTGAATGAACGCGGGGTGTTTGAAGCATTCCGCCATCCTGATCAAGTTTTCTTCCTCCATAGCGGGTTGACGGTGCTTGGAACTTCCGTCTGACATGATTGTGTGGGATGGATCAAGTTCTTAAAACTTCGATGGATCTGCAATGATTCACGGAGGTTCAAGACCTTATTCTATCGTCAATTTATTGATATCTGATTTGATGAACAAAACGTGGCTGGCCTGGATTAGATGAATCGAAGCCATGTAGTAAACAATAAAAAGCCGAATGAATAGGATAAATAAATTTTATTGATGATCGGATGATTTTTTGGGATAGAGCCGAGATGAATTTTGTTGCTGGACTATTCTGCTTTTTTCTATTACAAGTCTACTGTATTTTTCTATGGGTCCAATTCTTATTTTCCCTTTTTTCAGAACTTTTTTCTAAAATCCTTTTTTACCCTACATTCCTTCTATATATAGAAAGCTTTGGCAATCAGAAGGCCGATAGCTGGGGAATGTTTGGGGATACTTCCAAACACCTCTCAGAGGGAGAGGACGCCTTAGACACGTGGCGGCATTCGGGGTCGCTTTGGGAAGAGGAAGGACAGAGTGCATTAATTGTCCTGTGTGCTTGTTTCGCACGTCCTGTGTGCCTGTTACACATGCTTTTGACGATGATTATCTGTTGTGGTCGGTCCTAGGGTCGGCCTCCGGGTCTCAAGCTGCTCTGTACGGCCTTGTTATAATGGGGCCTTGGAGTATGTTTGGTGTGGGCCTGGTCGGTCCTGTTTGTCATTCCCGCTCGGGGTCGGTTGTGGGGTCGGCCCCCGATCTCTAACTGTTCTGCCCGGTCCTGTCATGACGGGACCGAGAAGTGAATTTGATGTACCAGGTCGCTCCTCCTTGTTACTCTGTCCGGTCGGTTTATCCGAAAGCCGATTCTTTTGTCTTCTGGTCTTCCTTAACCGGACTGATTGAGCTGGCGGGGAGTGCATACGTGGATGCCAAGGCGGATTGACTATCAACACCCTATATAGAAACAGTAGTAGAAACTACTTTTAGAATATGATTTTGTATCACTAGAAAAGTCTACTATCACAATATACCATTAAGATTTATTTCTAAAGTTCTTATATATTTTTTTAATTAAATCATTCCTTCTATTCTATGGGAATATTTTTCACTATAATTTTTTATGAATTTATTATTCAATTAACATCATTATCTATACTGTAAAATAGTAGGACGATGCAGTTTAGAATGTCAACTTTTAACTATCCCCACCACAAATTTGTGGGCTAGTATTTTTATTTTCCACCCGCCTGTTGACCCAGCTCCACTGCTTCTGACAAAAAAAAAAAAAATATATATTTTAATAGGGTACTCGTTTTGCCCTGTCACGCCCCACAAAACGGCAGCGTTATGAGGTTTTCAATTCTAATAACAACCCCCGAGCTTGAACTCTCTAATTTTTTCATCCCTGAAGTATATTTGTATGTCAGTAATTATACTCGGTCTTTTTTAAATGAGAAATAATAGGGCAACCCTCTGAACCACATCCCCAAACACACTCGTGTTTTATGGGTATTGTACCGCGTGCTTTACTATTAATTTTATTATAATATTATTATGAATATTTTATTTGTAAAGCATGCGGTACAACATCCATAAAGCACAAGATGTGTATGGGAGTGTGGTTCAGAGTGTTCTATCACCCCTTTTTTAAAAAACAAGTTGCCTCTTTTTCAAATCTCGAAGAAGACAACTTCTCGTGATGTTTTGTTGTTAAGTGATGATAATAAAAATCAGAGTTAAAAATTGTTGAACACTGATTTCTAAAATCCAAAGTCAATATTCAGTAGCGGTCAAAGTTACGTTGCAATATCAAAAATAGAAAGTAAGAAATATTGGAGATTTTTTGCATGAACAAAGAGATAAATCTATAATAAGATCGTAAATCGTGTACAAAGAAAAAATTTCAAATATATTTTAGAAATAATATAATTTTATCAATAAATAATACTTTTTATTTTATTGTTGAGGAACATTGTGTAAAGATAGTCCCAAATAATATTGAGAGTAATTTTATTATTGAATATTTTATTTTTTATTAAAGTACAATTATCATTCCGTGGACGTATCCACGGATTTTGTACTATTTTTTAATATTTTGATATTTGTTCCAATTAGGGTTGTTAGCGAATCGAATTTTTTTGATTCGATTCCTGATTCGAATTCGTTTAGGTCGATTTGTATTCGTTTTTTTCGAATTCGAATTCGAATTCGAATTCTACTTTATATTCGCTGACATAACAAATCAGAATACAAATCTGATAGTATTCGATTCGTTTTGGTCACGAATATTCGATTCGAATCAATTATATATATATTTAGTATATTATATATATAAAATCAAAAGGGTTTCATTTCATTTCTCCGCCATCTTCTATTGCTGGTCCTGTTTTCATATCACATTATGATGATTTTTGGCTTGTATTATTTTTTTTGGTGAATTGGATTATTATTTTTGTTAGAATAATTCGATACTTGGACGTGTATTACAAAAATATTCTGAACTTAAACTATAAAAAGAACAGAAACGAAAGATTACACTTGTAATGAACGAACATTTTTTTTTTTAACAAACTACAAAGATCGTCCGAAGCTGGAGCTTCTGCCCGCAAGACGAGAATACGCCCCGGTAGTGCTCACGGTGAAGCGGCTCGTCCCCAAAGGTTAAAACGATCCAACGCCCCGGCAGAGCAAAGACCGCAACGACCGAGCACTCGCGAATCGGATCGAACGAAGATCGAATCGTATGATATGTCAATATGCACTGATTTTCGTGTGTTTGCAATGAATGTACGCCGACATATATATAGCATTCCTTGATCATGTGAAGGGACTCATAGCCATTACTCCTGCCATGATGGCTGGCAGTTTCAGACGCCCAAAGGGCTGGTCGGATGAAGAGTCTTGCCAACTCAAGAGGATTTGGGCCAAAAAGATAAGCCCAAACACCAATTGCCAAGATCCAAGATCCAAGATCCAAGACCTGGTCCCGAGCCCGAGCCCGAGCCCGAGCCCGAGCCCGACCCGACCCGGACGGTCGGTCGGTCGGCGGCGGCGCGCGCGTGTGTGTGTGTGCGCGAGGACACCCATACACACCAACCCACTTGTTATTAAGCCCATAAAGGCAAAGACTTTAAATACAAGTCAAAACCTCCATCCACAATCAATGTGGGATAACTAACATCATGTTAGTTCCTACTCCAACATCCAACTTTAACATATAATATCTCACTCACCGGAAATCGGTTTAGAAATATTAAATATACCACGTTCATCTACTCATGACGTAGATTAACATTCAATAAATATTTTAATTAAATAATAATTATTTAATTAACAATATTTATTCTTAATAAATGGTTAATTACTAAACCATTTCCAACAATCCCCCACATGAGTGAGAATGCCAATGCAAAATGAATGCAAATGCATAGTTCATTCCTCAAGAGACAATATTGCATTTGGCTAGGTGGCTTGTGACCTTGAACCTATCCATTGTCAACATCATCGAGTATACTGGCGGCATAGTGGTCATGAAAACCTTGAACTAGTCCTCCATGGTGTATACTGAGACAATAATATAGACACAATATCATCTCAATTCCTTCCGTTCTAACGTTTTGTGTCCTTTTCGGCCTTGGACACCCCTTTGGATTCATAAGTGTATCAACTGAAGCGGCTCTCACTTCACACTTATATAGGTGATTCTTATTCCCAAGTATCCTACTATACTTGACCTCTCCGAGGTAATCAAGAATCATTAAAAACATAAGACTTAACTCACCACATGTAGGTAATCAATCACTCACTGTTCTCAGAGAATAGGTATGTTTGAGTGTTTTAACACACGGATTATTATAACTTCGTTATCCCATTGAACCAAGCTCTTGGGATCCTCCAATCTACAAGGTTGGGTTTCCGCTATAATCACCCTTAAGATGTGGATTTAACACCCATTCCCTCTAACAATTTATACATTTGATCTCGATTAATACTCTTCGTCAGCGGATCCGCCAGATTATCTATTGACCTTACATAGTCAATTAAGATAATCCCACTCAAGATCAAATGTCTCACGGCATTATGTCGTCGACGAATATGTCGAGACTTACCGTTATAAAACATATTTTGTGCCCGTCCAATAGCAGCTTGGCTATCACAGTGTATCAACACAGACGGCACAGGTCTCGTCCAACATGGAATATCCTCGAGGAAATTTTTAAGCCATTCAGCTTCTTCACCAGCTTTATCCAAAGCTATGAATTCAGATTCCATGGTAGACCTAGCAATACAAGTTTGTTTCTTAGACTTCCAAGATACAGCACCACCTCCAATAGTGAACACATATCCACTCGTAGAAAATGAGTCTTTCGATTCGGATATCCAATTAGCATCACAATACCCTTCAAGTACAGCAGGCTCTCTTGAATAATGAATCGCAAAGTTCTGAGTATATTTTAAATAACTCAGTACTCGTTCTAGAGCCCTCCAATGTTCTTTACTTGGATTAGCTGTGTAGCTACTCAACTTGTGAACCGAACATGCTATATTAGGTTGGGTACAATTTGACAAATACATCAAACTCCCAATGATCTTAGCATATTCATCTTGACCCACAGGTTCACCCTTATGATAATTCAGATGAACATTAGGTTCCCAAGGAGTCTTAGCAATGGGTTTATCAAAAGCGTTGAATTTCCTTAACACTTTCTCAACATAATGAGATTGCGTCAAAGCAATACCGTTAGGCGTTTTCAGAATCTTAATTCCAAGAATAGTATCAGCCAAATCCATGTCTTTCATGCTAAAATTCTTACTTAGCATTCGTTTCGTTTCACCAATCACACGAGAGTTGCTACCCATTATCAAAATGTCATCTACATATAGACAAACAATGACGTAATTGTCACCCGTTTTCTTAACATAGACACATTTGTCACTCTCATTAATATTGAAACCATTTGACAACATCACTTCGTCAAATTTCAAATGCCACCGCAGAGGTGCTTGTTTCAAACCATATAAAGACCGTTGTAGTTTGCATACCATGTGCTCTTTCCTGTGCAATCGCAAACCCTTCCTATTGTTTCATATAGATTTCATCTTCTAGCTCCCCATACAAGAATGCGTCTTAACATCCATTTGATGAATCTCGAGATTGCGTAAAGCAAAGAATAGCAGTAGCACCCTAATAGAAGTAAGTCTTGTCACGGCGAGTAGGTATCAAAGAAATCATAACCAAATTTTTGCCTAAAGCCTTGAACTACAAGTCGGGCCTTATATTTGTCAATAGTACCGCGGACTTGTACTTCTTCTTTAGGATCCATTTGCATCCTAAAGCCTTACAACCCCGTGGTAGTTCAACTAACACCCAAGAATGATTCAAGATAATAGACTCAATCTCAATGTCTATTGCCTCTTTCCGTAAAGCCGCATCCGGACCGGATAAAGCTTCTTTTACGAATCTTGGTTCACCGTCTAACATCAAAACGACGTAGTCGGGTCCGTATATCTTTACTCAGTATTCTAGTACCTCGTCTAGGTTCTACGTTGATCGCGTAGACCTAGGTCGCTTCGTCTGGTCGTTCAGATAACACCGGATTCGGGCTAGAGGCTTCATCTATGGTTTCATAACACATAGGCTCATCTACAAGTTTAGAACTTGTAGCTTCATTATCAACTCCTTTGCTAGAGTTAGGATCAACCTTATTCTTATAAGGATAGATATTTTCAAAGAATACAGCATTCCTTGATTCAATCGTTGTATTTACATGAATGTGGGGTATCTCGGATTTGTGTACAACAAATCTGTATGCGCTGCTGTTAAGTGCATAACCAATAAAGATACAATCGATCGTCTTAGGACCAATTTTAACTTGTTTAGGTAGAGGCACTTCAACTTTCGCCAAACACCCCCACACTTTGAGATATTTGTATGATGGTTTTCTTCCTTTCCACAACTCATAAGGAGTAACATCCTTACCTTTGCGTGGAATTTTGTTCAATATGTAGTCAGTCAAGACAGCCTTCCCCACATGTTCGGGGCAACCTCAACTAATTAATAACGCATTCATCATATCTTTAAGTGTTCGATTCTTACGTCGCAACGCCATTAGATTGTGGAGCATATGGAGCCGTGGTTTGATGAATTATACCACTTTCGTTGCATAATTCCTCAAATGGAGCTACATATTCACCTCCTCTATCACTTCGAACCATCTTGATACGACAGCCTAATTGATTCTCGGCTTCATTCTTGAAGTTCTTAAAGGCTTCAATTGCCTCATCTTTACTTCTCAAAAGATAAAGATAACAATATCTTGTGCAATCATCGATGAAAGTGATAAAGTACTTCTTACCACCTCTAGTTTGCACAAATTTTAAATCACACACGTCTGTGTGAATTAATTCAAGGGGTTTTGTGTCCCGTTTTACCGAATGAAACGGTAGTTTCGTCATTTTTGCCTTAACACAAATCTCGCATTTGTTTTGATTTTTGATTTCATTTAACTTTAGTAAATCTAAGTTTACTAATCTTTTTATAGCATTTAGATTCACATGACCTAATCTACAATGCCATAAATTTGAGCACTCAAGCAAATAAGGTAAGTAGTAGCATTATTATTAGCAATCTTTGGAGGCTTACAAGTACGAACGCTAAGTTTGAACATGTCCTCGACAATATGACCTTTCCCGAGAGTCTTACCAAACTTGCGTATTATCATAAAATCGCTACGAAGGTCTACATCAAATTTAGCTCTAACTAATTTGACACTGACACCAAATTCTTGCGGATTGGAGCATGCAAAGACATCCTTCGTAGTTATCTCCACACCGAGGTGAATTGAAGTACAACAGCCCAATTCCAAGAACTGGAGAGGTACGATCACTTGCCTCTGTGATGAAGCGGTCTTGAATCTCCTTGTAAGTGAAAAACAAGTCTCGGTTCACACGTATGTGAACAATGACTGTATCAAGAAACCAAGTAATCAAGTTAGGTTCCGAGACATGATTTACCTCGGTGATCATGGCAAAGAAGATCATCTTTGTCCCAAGAGTCAAAGTCCTTCTCGACATGGTTGACTTTTCCCTTTCCCTTGTTCTTCTTGGCTTTGCAGCTTTTTCGCCATATGGCCGGGCTTGTCACGATTGTAGCACGTTCCAGAAACTTCGGAGGTGCCACTTCCTTTCCCTTGCCTTTGGTAGGAAGTGGACGCTTTTTGGAAGGTCCGCCCCTACCTTCAGTCAAATTAGCCTTAGCATCCATATGAGCTTTGGTTCTCAAGTCTTGATCACGGACTTGAGCTTCAGTTTGGAGCTTAGCAACCTAAATTTCTAGAGTCATTTCCTTTCGCTTATGCTTAAGGTATCCCTTGAACTCCTTCCAACTAGGCGGCAACTTGTCGACCAAGAGCGCCACAGTGTACGCCTCGGGTAGAGGCATCCCCTCAGAATGAACATCATGTATAAGAGTTTGGAACTCTTGTACTTGGGGCATCATTGGACGAGAATCCACCATTTGGAATTCGGAGAGCCTCGTCACAACAAACTTCTTCGTGCTAGCAGGATTAACACGGTATTTCAACTCAAGAGCATCCCAAATTTCTTCGCGCCTCCTTGATGTGAACACATCAACATGCCATCATGAAGCCCGTTCAAGAACATATTCCGGCACGTATAGTCGGAATGAACCTGTATCATAGTCGATACGCACTTGAACATTCGCCTCGTTCTCAGCAGGGACAGGAGGCTTTTCCTCACGCAGGAAGCTCGGAAGCCCCATTGTGGTAATGTAAAACAGCATCTTTTGAGACCAACGTTTGAAGTCGGAGCCCGAGAAAACAGGAGGTTTCTCGGCGATAGGCATTAGCCGAGCAGCATTGTGAATGGGAGCCATTGAAGAGCTTGATGATCCGATAGTTCCAGAACCGGTGGATTGATTAGTGGATGCGCCGGTGGTTGCATTTAACGCCATTTTTCCCCAGCAAAAGGTTTAGGACGACACGAACAAGTATGGTCGAATATTCTCGTCTTGCGATTGTTAGAATAATTCGATACTTGGACGTGTATTACAAAAATATTCTGAACTTAAACTATAAAAAGAACAGAAACGAAAGATTACACTTGTAATGAACGAACAATTTTTTTTTTTTTAATAAACTACAAAGATCGTCCGAAGCTGGAGCTTCTGCCCGCAAGACGAGAATACGCCCCGGTAGTGCTCACGGTGAAGCGGCTCGTCCCCAAAGGTTAAAAACGATCTGAACGTCCCTGGCAGAGCAAAGACCGCAAACCGACCGAGCACTCGCGAATCGGATCAGAACGAAGATCGAATCAGATGATATGTCAATATGCACTGATTAACGTGTGTTTGCAATGAACAGAAAGCAGACATATATATAGCATTCCATGATCATGTGAAGGGACTCATAGCCATTACTCCCGCCATGATGGTTGGCTTGACGCCCAAAGGGCTGGTCGGATGAAGAGTCTTGCCAACTCAAGAGTCAAGCCAGCTCAAGAGTCTTGTCCATGCCAAAAGGCTAGTGGACTTACGGATTTGGGCCAAAAAGATAAGCCCAAAGCACCAATTGCCAAGGCCCGAGCCCGGGCCCGACCCGACCCGGACGGTCGGTCGGCGGCGGCGGCGCGCGTGTGTGTGTGTGCGCGAGGACACCCATACACACCAACCCACTTGTTATTAAGCCCATAAAGGCAAAGACTTTAAATACAAGTCAAAACCTCCATCCACAATCAATGTGGGATAACTAACATCATGTTAGTTCCTACTCCAACATCCAACTTTAACATATAATATCTCACTCACCGGAAGTCGGTTTAGAAATATTAAATATACCACGTTCATCTACTCATGACGTAGATTAACATTCAATAAATATTTTAATTAAATAATAATTATTTAATTAACAATATTTATTCTTAATAAATGGTTAATTACTAAACCATTTCCAACAATTTTTAGGTTGTATTGCAACTTTTTTATGATAAAAATTTTGAATCTTTCATTCAATTCTAAAAAAATCAAATCAAATCGAATACTCGAATCGAATCGAATAATTCGAATATCCATATCGAATCGAACTCGAATCAACTTTTAATATTCGGAAAAAAATCGAATCGAATCGAATAATTCGAATAGTTTCACGAATCGAATACAGTGGTATTCGCTTCGAATCGATTCGTTCGATTCGTTTACAACCCTAGTTCCAACTATTTTGACAGTCGTGACAAGTGCATTGTAATTTTTTAGTGCGTTGAATTTTTATAATGCATTTGCAAGTTCTGATGGTTGCGACCATCTCATACTAAGACTCCGTTGTTTTATGATTATGATGAAATCCGCTGAACTGAACGAAATTGAATTTTAGTGAATTTAACTGAAATAAATTTTATTGAACTGAACTGAAGTTTCTAAATTGTATTAAATTAAACAACAATAACATTTATAATAATGATAAGACATCAACAATAATTATACTAATAATATAATAATATTTTTGTGAGTGATGGAGGATATTTTTATAATAAAGCATCTTAGTAATGTGTTGAGGTCGTTTAATATAATCTTTAATTAAAATTATTCAAAATAGAGAATATCATAAAATTTTATAATTAGAAGTATAATTAAATTAAATCAATTTGGTAGTATAACTAGTGAGATAATGTGATAAATTTATTCACAATTTAGCAAGATGATAGTTTAAAAATAGTATAGTTTTATATGCTTAAAATAAATTTGAAATTTAAATATATTATAATTTGAACTCCATGTCCAATGTCCGTTAAGTATTACATTCAAAATTTAGAGATCTGATGTCCCAATGATAAAACACTAACGACGATAGCGATTATATAGAAAAAAGGAATTACAAAAATAAGATATAATAGTAAAAGAAAATTATTTTGTATATTTGAATAAATAATAATAATTATTATGTAAAATTGTATTTTTAATAATAAGATTAATAATAAAAATAATAATAATTATGTAAAATTGTATTTTTAATTATAATATCTATATTAATAATAGTAATATAATATAGTAATATAATAAAATTAAAACAAATTAAATTTTATTAAATTAAAATGAAATAATCTAAAACCGGAAGGAACACAGCCTATACAATGTCCCTTTATCAAACCTATCAAAATCAATTGATTCCTTTCACGAAAGAGTCCATTGGCCATTCTCTCATAATCAAAGTATCAAAGAGCAGAAGGCATTGAAAACGATAACCCTCATTTCCATCTCTCTCTCTCTCTCTCTCTCTCTCTCTCTCTTAAAACTCTCTGAAATTCTCTACATCTTCTTCACTTCAGGTAATTAGCTACTATTTGAATTAGGGTTAGGGTTTTTTCGAGAAATTTGGTTATTCGCCACACGATGTACGCTGATCAAGTGGAGGCTCAAGCTAATAGGTCAGTTAAGGACCGCCTTAACGGCAATTTCGCCTCCGATTTCGGTCGCCGCAGGCCTGTCTCCGGCAAGAGGTTAACTTCCATTTTTATATACATTCATTTTGGTGTTTTGAGTTTACTAAGATAAATTTATTAATTTATGCGTGCGCGGAGTAAAGCAACCAAGGTTTTGAGCCGATGTTTTCTCGTTTTATTGGAAAAAAATAAAAAAAAGCTTTCCCCTATTATTGCTTACTTCTGAACTGATTCAAGTGTTAAGAGTTATGGGAGCACTATTTAAGAACATTTTTGTACGCAGTGAAGCTCCATTGTCCTGACTTGATACTATGAATCGCTGGAATTATGATTTGGGCAGTGTTAAGTGCTAATTTATGGGGAAAAAGATGATGGTAACTGTTTCTAGTTGGAGTTGCTACAAAATTCTAACTTTTGCATGATATTTTATGTAGTAATTTGAGATACCATAGAACAGTTTTTTACATTAGTAACTAGTAAGTAATGGTTGAGGTTGGAATAGGGTGGCTTGGAGTTTGTGATGGATTTGCTATTATATATGTTTGAGGGTGTCCTGTAATCGTACCTGGACCACTTGCACTTTCTTTTCCCTTCGCCCAGTCCGGTGAAATCCAAATCTCCAGTTAATTTTGGACACCCTATTCACCTCTGTTAGCTTCTATGGAATCAAGAAATAAAATATGCTCGATTGGCCATCTTTTTACTATATACATAAGCTTATTTAAATACAAACATCGCTCGAAAGTGTCTATACAAAGCCATTCTCTGATTCTCTTCACTCAAAGAGGCAATGCAAAGTATGGAACCTTTATTGAATGCGAAGTTGTTTTCTTCCTTCGGAGGAGTATGACTAGGAATTCTAGACTTTTCACCCTACATACCTTATTTAGATTTAGTTTGGCTACTAACTCGACTTGATCCATTTTTGCCTTGATTGACTTATAAGAGTTCCTGATAGTATGATGCCAATTGCCAGGCCAGATTAAGTGTGAAATTTCTCTTCATTGGATGAAGAAGTATCCAGAACATCACGACATCTTTTAGATTTTTCCTTACTGAAGCAAATGAAGCCGCTTTATTTAGTCAAATTCATTTATTTTTTCATGCAGGCGTAGAGAAGATGATGACAAATGGGTACATGATCTTTTCGAGGACAAGAAATCCCAAATATTAAGTATGGAGAATTTCCAGTAATGTTTCAGTGTCGTGTAACTTTTTCTTTGTGATACTTTATTATATGGATCTGATATGTATTCATGACCTATGAAGACGGCAGAGTTGGTGTAAGAGATCTTCGTTCAAAGCTTCAAAGAAAGAGTATCGAGCAATCTACTCAAAGCGTGAGGGGATCTGTTTTCGGAGGTTCAAGGGATCTACGCGAGAAGCTCTCTGGTACACTGAATTCCCATCCAGCTGAGTCGAAGACTCCTCCAGTTAGGCCAAAGCCAGCACCCGAAGTCAGTAAACCTACTAGAAAGAGTGTCATAGCCCAAGCCCCTGTGCCTGAGACAAAGGTGGCTAGCTCCGTATCAAAGAAAAAGGTTGTCGTTAATTTATTGTTTCCCAGGGGTGGTTGAAGGAAACATAAAAGTTAAAGCAGCACATTAACCTTTTTTGTTTTGGTTATGGCTATGTATACAGGCTGAGTCGGTGGATAATTTCCTGCAGCCCTTGGGTCTCGAGAAATATTCGATTACATTTCAGGCTGAAGAAGTATGTTGATTCGGTTGTTTCAGTTTTAATAAGTTTCGAGGATTTATTTTGCGAAATTGATACGAATATGAAAACTGTCTTGTAATTTGGCAGGTTGATATGACAGCCCTAATACACATGAGAGATGAAGATCTCAAAGCTTTGGGAATTCCAATGGTGAGTATTGCATCTGTTATGTGAAATTATGTTCTTTGATTACTCACTTCTGTTAGAGCTTGATCTATCGTTGATGCTTTATTACCTTTTCTCGTTTTATTTACTTTATTATGTTTACATTAAACTAGGTGGCTTTGGGCCTGTTGGGTTAGGATAACCCCCCCTTTTTTTTTTCCTTCCTAGCATTAGTTTTCTATTTATAGTGAGTACTATTGTTGCATAAGGAGTAAGGACACTGATTAATTGATATCCCGTGGCGGCTGGAATTTTCCCCGATGAGAACCTCATGTTCTTGGAGAACTCCGTGTTCTTTTTTTGTTTCTTTCTGAATTTATGGTAGTTCTTGCTGTTTAATTTGTTTAGGATTTAGTTTGTCCTTCAATTCGTCTTCTCATCATTCTTTGTTGCTCATCACTATTAACACAAAAAACACAGAGAGTCGAACGATTAATGAATAGTAACTTCTCTAATTGTGAGAGTTTCTGAACCATAGACATCCGTAATGGTATTATGATCACTAATTTCAAACTGATTAGATATCGTCCGTAAGGTCTCATACAAATTACTGCCAACCGAAAGAAGTTTCTCTTGTGGTCCAATTTGTTTGAGGCACACTTAAATGTGATTTGGTTTTAGGGATCTTGATCCGTTCCCTAAAACCAAATCTTAAAATAATAATAAAAAAAACTCGGAAAAGAACTAAAATAATTAGAAACTAAAAAAAAAAAAAAGAACCCTAAAAAACTGAGAAAAACCCCCAAAAAATAAAATTAAATTAAATAACAACCTCATAAAAAAAACTAAAAACTGAAAAAAAAAAATGACCTCTAAAAACCGAATAGTACACACTAAAAACTAAATTTATAGATTCCGTCTTACCAAATGCATCATCTAAGACGATTTCACAAGTTTTTGCCAACTTGAACATTATATGGTTTTAATCGTGCTTGTTTACCTGCATTTGAAAATATTTGCCATTTGCGTGAATAAAAGACACTACGGCCGTAGCCGGGTTCGGATCTGGTGCAGTACAGCACCATGCTGTGCACCAGATCCGCCGTCGGATTACACACGCACACACACACACCCGTGCGGGTGTGTGTGATCCAATGGTGGGGTGCAGCACAGCATGGTGCTGTACTGCACCAGATCCCCGGCCTCGTGCTTTATAAATAGCTGATGTATCTAATATCACCAATTCGAGCACAAGTTTATGTTTAATCTTTCTTGGCTTCGGCTTATTGTTGGTTGTTTCAGGGTCCAAGAAAGAAGATACTTCTTGCACTGGAGTCCAAGTCTCATGTCTAAGTGGAAATTGTATTTTGCCACTTCTCATTGTAATTTAATTACATATAAATTGTTTAACATTATATGCTGTGTTTTTATCATGTCGAGTTGATTGCTTTTTGTAATTTGATGATTTTAATTCCATATTTTTCAAGTCAATTTCTTGAATTTCTCGCTATATTAAGTGATTAATTCTTGAACTTCTTCTGTTCTAATATAACTATATGATATTAATATTTTATGAATTTTAAATGTATGTAAATATGTTATTTTTTTCTACATAAAATAAGCCGATCTCCCTGGCACATCCCTACTAGCATTTCTGGAGAGCTTGATCGTAAGTTATTATGTGTTTAAACTAGGCATGGGATTTTTCGGTTCCTGGGAGAAAAATACAGGAACTGAAACCGAACCGCATAGTTTTTTCGCGGTTCGGTTTTTTCAATTTTTTTTGTCCGAACCGCACAGGAACCGAACCGTCGGAACCGAACCGGAATTGATTTTGTATGGTTTGGACGAAATATATTATATTATATTATATTATATTAAGAATATATTATATTATTTTATATTATATTAATTATGTTTAATAAGAATATATTATATTATACCACATTCAGAGGGTCGGTTTTTCGGTTCGGTGCGGTTCGGACGGTTCCTTGCGGTTCAGATCGGTTCCTCTTTAAAACAGACAGGAACCGTGAACCGAACCGAACCGAATACTAACAGTACGAACTGAACCGAAAAAAAAAATTGTTGCTAGGAACCGAATCAAACCGTCGGTTTCGATGCGGTTCGGATCGGTTCTGTGGTTCCCAATTCCAAAAGTCCCAGTCCTAATTTAAACCATGCTTCAATGCACTATATTACTGTTATAGTTCGGCCAAATGAGTACCTCTGTACTCATATAGCTATATGAATACCGAGTAGAATACCTCTATATTCATATAGCTATATGAATACTATTATACATATTTAGAGAGTTCATAAATATAATAGTGTGCTTGCATTATACTTTTTATGTGTGTAGGATACTTGTTATATGAGTAAAATAATGTTTGATTATTCGAGTATGATGGCACTTATATCATCATGTACGTAAGTACTAATGTGTTCATTAATCTCGTACATACACATCTTTATACTCATATTATTTTAACACGATTTAAATACTGTATCCGCGCCCTAGCGGCTAGCGCTAGCCAGGTGAACAAATTGACTCATACACATGTGTAAATGGGGTATTTATATATTCCACCCCTATTAAATGGCTCCAAATCATATCAGTACCCACAGTTTGAACAATTGTAAAGTCGTACAAAAGTCAAACCCGAAGATGAGATTGAAATGTGGTTGTAATTGTTCAAACAAGTGTCCAGATTAACAAACAGTTTGAACAATTACAAATTCATCTAAAAGTCAACTTTGGAGGTGGGATTTGAGTGTAGATGTAGTTGTTAAAACTGTGGTAATTAATATGTAAAAGTTACTTTATGTAAGACCTAATTTGGTATTGTTGTGATTTAAAAAAAGTTGTTGCAGCTGTGATGTGAAAATATTAGCTGTGAATTTAAACGGATTTGTGTTTGATAAATATTATTTTTTAAAATATTTTAAGATATAAAATATTAATTTTCATAATTTTTTAAACAGTAGCTTCTAAAAGAGACCTTCATGCTGCTTCCAGAATCTATAGGCAGTGACTCGTAAATTAAAAAAAAAAAACTGCTTTCTTTTTATCTATCAAATACTGTAAAGGTTAAAATTCATTAAAAACTCATTGTTTTCAAAATTAACAAATACCAAACGGGTCCTAATTCGCGCTATATATCTTTAATATATCATGCTAGTAAGTTTAGTGTCACTGTGTCACACCTATTTGACACCATATTAATGTTAAAATTTATTAAATATTAAAATTTTAATTATAATAGTTATATTAATTATTAATTATGTACTACTCATTTTATTAAATTGAATCCTAATCGATTACATTACATGATCATTGAATTATTAATGTATTAAAATTTTAACTATTTGTATCAAATCCTAATTTATATCAAATCCTAAACACAAAATAAAATCTAATTTATTAATTAATAATATTCTTAGTTACTTATCTCTAATATATCATTTTAGTGAATGTATAATTGTAGTGGTTTTTTGTGTAACATATATTTTGATGTACCATCATATTAATATTAAAATATATTAAATATTAAACAATAATAGTTCGTATCTCTTCTCTAAGATAAAATTAGAGTGAGCTTGATGTCATATCAACTTTGGTGTAACATAAAATTGTGATAATTTCTATATAATATAATATAATATTACAATAGTAATAATAATAAGAAGAAGGATAGGAATAGGAATAAGAAGAAAAGAAGAAGAATCATCTTACACATTCTACTAAATAAAACTTTTGGACCCCTAATTATTCAATTTCAATGATAATAATAATGACCCCTAACTTTTGCCAAGCTTAATGACCCTCAATGCGAGTTGTTGCTACTTCGTACTTGTGCTGGTATTTCCAAGTTGTATTTTTCTATGCGCACATGTTCCCCTCGGGTCTTTGAGTGTGCTCAGGTTTCTTTTGATGCGGCACTTCGTTCTTCTTTGGAGCGCATTGTCACTGCTTCTGGGCCCGGTTTTGATGATTGGCAGTGGAGACTCGCCACCCTACCTTTTGCTTTTGGGGGGCTTGGTGTATATTCTGCAGGTGACGTCTTGAGCTATGTCTTCCTTGCTTCTAGACTTCAATCTGCTAGCCTACAGACTAAGCTTCTCCATAGTTCTGATATTGTAGCTGCTGGTCCCTCTTTTGATGATGCTCTATGTACTTTTAATGTGAATATGGATATTGACCTTTTGAGTAATCCTAGCGAGGTCGCTGCCCCCAAACTTATGAAGAAATTGGCAGATATATATTTCGATCGGGTTACCCAAACTGTTGAATCTACATTCCATCTTTCTCCCCGACAGATGGCGTTATGGAGTTCACTAAAGGAAGATCATACTTCAGATTGGCTTAGGGTGGCTCCGATATCTGGACTGGAACAAACTATGAATGCCAGGGCTTATCGTTGTGTGTTGTGCTATCAGTTGGGTGTTCCTCTTTTCACTGTTCAGGTACCGTGTTCAGCCTGTTCTAAGGTATTTACTGGAGATATTTATGGGGATCACGCTGTTTCGTGTGTGGGTATTGTTGGCATTAAACATTGGCATAACCTTGTGCGTGATGTTCTTGTTGATATATGTTCTCGGTCCGGAATTTCAGCTCGTAAGGAGGTGGATATTGGGCTTTATGGAGATAGGGACAGATCCTTACGACCGACTGATATATTACTTTACTCTTGGGATAGTGGGCGTGATGTATGTGTTGATCTTACGGGATCGTCGCCCTTGACGCAATCTGGGATGACTGATTTTATGCCAGGGTGTGCGATCATTGATGCCGCACAACGTAAACGTGTCAAGTACGATGTTAAATGTGCGGATATTGGATATGGGTTTCTCCCCTTTTCATTTTCTACTTTTGGAGAACTTGAGAAGGATGCAGTAACCTTACTAAAGCGTATTCGACGATTCTCTATGACTCAAGACGTTAGACGCGTCTTGCGGTTCATATTTTTAATAGGATTGGTTTTGCTATTGCTAGAGGTGTGGGGGCCAGTTGGTTTCTCGGCTTCCCACTAATTTTTTGTAAACCCTTTGAGTTTTTAATATTTATTATTATTATAATAATAATAATAATAATAATAAAAATAATAATAATAATAATAATAATAATAATAATAATAATTCAGAATAATTCTATACAGAATTTTCTTTTAAAATGTTCTACTTTATGAACTACTATATGAATTTATAATTTTTATTTGATAATTTTATGTGGAAGTCCAAGATATGATAATGATAATAGCATAATACAGTAGTAGATGTAGTAATCGTAGCCATAGTAATAATAGAGAATAATCTTATACATCATACTAAATAACAATTTTGAAACTCCATGATTTATTAATTATCTTTTCAATTTTAAGAACCTGAAAATGCATTACTGATAACAAAATTATACTAATCAAGAATATTCTTATTCATTTTACTCCATAAAACTTATATAGTATCATAATTTATGTATTAATATGTAATTAGACTAAACAGTAAGGGTGTTTTATGTTATTCGCGCTGACCAATATTATATCAACTTTTAAATAATGCGTTCAAAGAATTGTACTAACCTCACCACATTTGAGTTTATATCATGCAAGAATGGCATGCATAGCCGTCTTAGCTCAGTCGGTAGAGCGCATGGCTTTTAACCATGTGGTCGTGGGTTCGAGTCCCACAGACGGCGCTATTTTTCCTGTTAGTAGTCTTTTTCGTCAATTTTGCCCTCCCTTTGGAATTGTTTTGACGGTAGGGATGGATCACTTTACCCGTTCGATAAACTCGAAATCGAATTAGATTTTGATCGAATCCAAAATTTTATGGTAAAATATGGATATAGTATATTACCCGATTACCGACTCGCGTACCCATTTGAATTATATAAATATATTATATATTATACATAAATATTATATTGTATTATAAATTACATATATTATTATATAAAATATTATATTTTAAATATTTATTATACTAAATTGAATTTATTAATTACATTATATGTATATACGATATATATTAAAAATATTTATATTCTTAAATATAAGGTATACGGGTACTCGAATACCCACTGAATACCCACTTATCCGATGAATAATATCCGAACTCGATCCGAATTAAATAAAATAATATAGAACATGCATATCCGTACCCTAACCGACCCATTAACATCATGAGTACATTACTAATTAAAAGACCTTTCCTTTTTTTTTTTAATAACAAAATTTAATGCTTATGGGAAAATGGTTTCTGAAGGAACTAAAAATTATCCTTTCAACCTGCAAAGACGGATTGTCCATCTCCAAGTTCCATGCCGTCGTTATTACATCTGGTATTCTCGGCAGTGGGATTTCTGCTGCACAGCTCATAACATCATACGCTCGAACGGGTGACACGATTCTCGCCCACAGACTGTTCGACAGTTTGTCCAAACGAGGCACTGATACTTGGAACGCAATGTTAATTGGCTACTCCCGTGGAAATGAGCCCGGTAAAGTCATAAACACATACAAGAAAATGCTTTTGGAAAGAGTCAAGCCTGATAGCTCGACTTTCACAGTAGCCATCAAAGCCTGCACTAGCTTGATGGATTTGAAATCGGGCGAAGAAATTTGGAAAGACGCGGCGGGCTGCGGATACGGGGACGATATTTTCGTGGGTTCGTCCGTACTGAACTTGTTCGCAAAGTGTGGGGAAATGGATGAGGCGTTGAACGTGTTCGATAAAATGTGTAAAAGGGATGTCGTTTCTTGGAGTACGGTGATCGCAGGATTGGTTAAAAGTGGGAGGGTAGAAGAGGCAATAGATTTGTACCGAAAAATGCAGAAAGAGGGATTGGAAGGTGATGGGGCCGTAATGTTAGCGCTTATACAGGCTTGTGCAAACATTGAAGACTCGAAGATGGCACTCTCTTTGCATGCCTATATGATTAGGAATGGTTTTCCTATGAATGTCGTTGTGCAGACTAGCCTTGTAGATACGTACGCCAAGAATGGGAAATTAGACATAGCTTCTAGCCTTTTTAGAACGATGAGTTACAAAAACGTTGTCTCTTGGGGTACTTTGATTTCCGGGTACGCTAGAAACGGATATGCTGGAAATGTACTCGAATTGTTGATCGAGATGCAAAGTTATGGTTTTGAGCCGGACGTGGCATCACTTGTTAGCGCGCTTCTGGCATGTTCTCAAGTTGGATTTCCGTTATTGGGCAAGGAAATACATGGATACATCGCCCGGAGATTTGATGTGAATCAAGATCGAGTTCTGGCTACTGCACTTATTGACATGTACGCAAAATGCGGATTATTGTCCCGTGCGCACGCATTATACGAAAATTTGAGTTCTATGGATATTATACTTTGGAATACTATTATTGCAAGCTACGGTATTCACGGACAAGGAGAAAAGGCTCTTTCTATTTTCCACCGTATGATAAAGACGGACACTAAACCCGATCACGCGACGTTTGCTTCTCTTCTATCGGCAATGAGTCATTCCGGATTGGTAGACGAAGGGCAATATTGGTATAATGCCATGATCAAAGAATACGAAATCCGGCCGATGGAAAAACATTACGTTAGTTTGGTTGATCTTTTATCCCGAGCCGGACGAGTTGAGGAGGCTCGGAATCTCATAAGTTCCATGGAATTCGAACCCGGGATTGCCGTATGGGTGGCTCTTCTTTCAGGTTGCATTAACCATAAGAAGCTCACGGTAGGCGAGTTAGCAGCAATTAAGGTTCTTGAACTAAAACCAAATTGTCCGGGAATTTACGCTCTTGTGTCGAATTTTTTTGCTACGGCTAAGAAATGGGACGAAGTTTCTATTGTAAGAAAGGTGATGAAGACGGAGGGGATGAAGAAGATCCCGGGATATAGCACCGTTGAAGTGAATGGGAAGTTGCATGCTTTTCTTGTGGAGGATAAAGGTCATTCTCAATATGGGGACATTATGGGGATTTTAGAGAATATGGAGGTTAAAATGAGGGAGTTGGGTTATGTACCAAAGACTGAATTTGTGTTGCATAATGTTGCTGAAGAGGAAGTTAAAGTTAGGATGTTGAGGAATCATAGTGAGAGGCTTGCTATTGGTTTCGGGATTTTGAACACCCGACCCGGGACGAGATTGGTGGTTACAAAGAATCTCAGAGTGTGTCGAGACTGTCATGACGCGATCAAGTTTATGGGTGTCGTGGCCAAGAGAGAGATAACTGTGAGGGATATGAAGAGATTTCATCACTACAAGAACGGGAGGTGTTCGTGTGGCGACTATTGGTAGAGTTCCGGTTAGACGGGTGGAGAAATGGAAGCAATATATTATTTGAAATAGGGAGATATTAACAAAACTACCCTTGAGGTCCCGATTAATTACAAAAAAAAAAAGAAAGTTATTTTTCAAAATTACGATATGTATCCTAACGATATTACCGACACTCTTTCGAGATTTTGTATCTACTTCACCTATTGAATGTCTAGTTTGTAAAAAATAGAAACAAATATTATAGGTGTATTTGTAGTTTCAAAAGCTAGTCTTCCCTTTGTAAAAAAAAAAAATCTTAATTTATTCGTTTCGGTTTATTTTTAGTATATATATATATATATATATATATATATATATATATATATATTCGAACTCGACTCGATTAATATATCGATCTCTAATATATGCTCGGATTCGAGTTCGAGCTCGAATTATCTAGTATCGAGTCGAGCTTTTTTTCGAGTCGATTTCGAACTGCTCGAAAAAAGCTCGAATCGTTTACATGCCTATTATCAACTAAACCTTTCTTCTTTCGTTACTATACAACCCAAAACAACCTGAACAGTATACACGTGTCTGTTTTGTATTGGTCCAGGGCAAAAGTAAAACAAAACACATATTGGTCGTGGGGGGGAAATGAACCCAAAAAAAAGATAGTGGTGAAGTGCAAAAAAAAATCACATAATTCAGGGGGTTTAGTGTAATTTACTCTACAAAAGATGCAGGCGCCAAGCACAACTCAACATCTCTTCAAGTAAATCTAACTTTTGCAAAACCAATAATAATAATAATAAAATAATAATAATAATAATAATAATAATAATAATAATAATAATAATAAAGGATATGGTAATCCTCCCATTCTCATATGTAACCAACTTACAACCAAAAGAGCACCAAATCAATGTCGCGAAAGCTATGTTTCCAGAACCATCATTCGAAAATCGAAATCAAACCTCTAAAATACAAATATCATTAATAAGTTTGGTGATCGGACGAACTAACGAGCCACTCACCAATCTCTTCACTCTTCTTCCAAAAAGACGTGCCTTCCAATCAAAACATCATCATTCCTCGATAAGAATCGAATTTCGATTTCCCACGGCCCAATCCCGACCATTTTCTTCTCTCACCTATCGATTTTGGCCTGGAGTTTTTGATTATCTAGCAATTGCCGGTCATATTCTATAAGCAAATCCTCGGTTTGTTTCCGCAGAGAAACAACTTCATGTTGTGCAGCCTCGAGTTGCTTCTCCTTTTCAGCAGCAGCCTTTTCTTCCTTTTCCTTCAGCTCCGACTTCTCCTTCTCAAGCCTCTCGATTTCTTGCTTGAAAACTCCTGCCTTGCTCCTTACTTTGATCAGTTTCCGCATGTAATGGTGCATGCGTTCGATTAAAAACCAGAGAAAGAGAGAAGACCCTGCAGGTTTAAGGTTTAACAAGTTTTTAATACAAATGCCTATATACGGTACAATGGATTTTGTAATAAAATTACGACTGGCGGAAGCAAAGCCGTTAATTAAGACCAGGTCGTTGCTTCAAATTTTTTACATAAAATAATAAACTCTCGACATTTCATCATCAACATCGCCATCATGGGGTGTAACCGAGCCGAGCATTGTCAAGCTCAAGCGTGAAGCTTTTATTATCGAGTCTAGCTCGAGTTTTTTTTCAATCCAACACTTCGTGGCTCACGTGTTTATTCGAGCTTAATCAAGCCTAAACAACATTCCAAATTTAGATTTAAATTAAATAAATATTTTTTTTGTGATAAAATTAATTACTTGATTCACAATAAATAGAATATATTTACTCAAATTCATCGTTTGCTATAAAATTTAAAGTTAATTAGAGGTTTAACATCATATTTTTAATCTAACTTACTTATGGAGCTTGTTCACGACCTAACTAGATGAATATTGTCAAACTCAAGCTTGACTCGTTTAGGTAACAAGCTTCCCCAAACGAGCTCGAACGAACTTTCTGTCGATTCGATCTCGAATAGCTCATGAACCGGCTCGCTCACTTCATCATCACCACCACCACCATCACCTTATTCCATAATATGTTGGTGCGGTCACATGAAGAGTAATAGTGTCAATTAATTGTCTAATAGTCTAATATTAGTTAACACTATAAAATAATGCAAAAAGAACGGTATCAAAGTTTTTATGCCGGAAAACCAACATGTCGCAACCTTCATATGAAGGAGAAATTAGATGAAATTCCGAAACCGCCATCATCAGAAATTACTTATTTCCACTGGCATGGAGAATATATATGAGACAAACGATGAATCGAGAAAATTGAAATACTTCTGACATTTCGTATTGAGATCAATTGGGACTGTTGGTGTGAAAAATAATTAAAAATCCTTATTGAGTTATAATAATATTTCCATTGTTTCCGATGGAGCCAAAGACTCCTTATTCTTTGGTTCTTGATTATAATGGAATAAAACAAAATGACTCACTAAAATGGCTGCACTTCTTTTTCTCATGAAGTACTAGTCATTCCATGCAATTCTCGATGCAATTTTCATTTTGGATCATCCGGAAACAGCCTCTCTGTGTTAAGACAGGGGTAAGGCTGCGTACATCCGATCCCCCCTTACCCGGCTTTTTGCAGGAGCCATTGAGGCATTGGGGTAATGTTGTTGTTGTTGTGAGTTATAATAATGAATTTACTCTTGTCCTCCTTTTTTTGATACCAAAACGGGAACACGAATGTCTCGTAATTCCAATATCTATAGCAGCACAATTTTTTAAATATGCGGTAAAGATGTTCCGGTAATGCTTCGAGGAATGACATTTTGAGAGAATACCAAAATAACGTAGCAACAAAAGAAATATTTATATAAGATTGACAATATGTCAAAATCACATTCTCGTCTTCCTGTAATTTACAAACAGTAAGTGAAAATGAAAAATAAAAGTATCATTCCAAATTAGTTTAAGTTTGTACATTAACGGTTCATTAAGGCATTCCATAGAACACCTACGGCGCACTCAAACCCCAGTATCATCATAACAAGTTTCTATCCAATATTTCCCATATATAATCCGAATTGAGCTCGTGGTCTAACATCAATCGGCCGATCACCTAACTGATAGTAGCACGTCATAGTAAACACGAGATATTATCACAAATACTCCAAATATACCAAATCGGTTGTAATTTCCACTTAATCTACGACAAGATAACACAATACTTTGAAAAATCAAAGTAAACACAAGATTGAAAACTCAAAGTCGAACCCTAGTTACCCCAAGAACAAATCCCACCACAAATCTTTGACGTAAAGATGATATCATTCACATCCCAAGCCCACAAATCTAGAATCAAACTACAAGAATTTGTTACGAGTAAAAAACATTCTTGCTTTTGACACAAAGTTTCTAATCATCTCCACCTTCAACGGCTCGAATTCAAATTCACATCCTACAATTTCTAGCTCATTATTACAAACCAACATATGAGTCATGTTCCATGATGTATGTGTTGATTTTACAATATCAATCACGTATTGTGACATGACAATAGCAATTATCTCAAACTCATCGCCGTTTCATGATATTTTCCATATAAATGGAAAAACCTATGATGTTGACGGTTTTGGATTTCGTTCTATTTCTCCTTCATATGAAGGTTGCGACAGGAAGGGCATCCGGCGTAAAACTTTGCCACTTTGTTATTTGCATGAGTTATGGTGTTAACTAATTTTAGACAATTAAACGACACTATAATCTTCATGCCACCGACCCCAACATAGTTGGGATTAAGGTGCTGTTGATGATGATGATGATGATATTATTACAAACCAACATATAAAAAAGTGGAATAGCACAAATATATCATTCATAACATCATAAGACCAACATAAATCAGGGGCCAAAAAATAGCATTGATAAGCTATATATTAACACATAAACAAGACACAAAGATTGTATTTACACAAAAAAAAATATTTATATATATATATATAAATGGAAACATCCTTAAAACCAAACAAAGATTTAAGAAACTTACCCATTAGAGTAGCCTCTAGCAAGTTGGTCCTCCAAAGAACTTGATCCATAGGTGTCATTGCACCATGTTTGGCCCCCTTGTTCTGAATCTTGATTATGCTATATAAGCTTGACAAAAGGATGACAAAAATAGTGCCAGCAATGGCTAAAACTATATTCCTTCCCATTTTCACCTGATCCAAAAACTTGATTACGAGTTCCCTCAATGGCCCAATTCTCACAATCAGAAGAAATGCTATCAAACCCTCCAAGAAGACAACCAAGAATAGCAAAGGAATCATTTTTTTTTTCTCTTTTGCAAATATATATATTTTTTTTATTTTTTTCTACAACTAAACAAATTCAATTTTTTTTTTTTTTTGAATTGGAGAAGAAAATCATTAAAAATAACTAAACCCCACTTCATATTTCATTGTGATTTTTTTTTTTTTTTAAAGAACTTAGCGTAGAAGCACAAATGGGAAGCTCCTTTTCGTCTGAACTTTTCCAGAATTCAAAAAAAAAAAAAAAAAAAAAAAAAAAAAAAAGAGAGAGAGAGAGAGATTAAATCTTTAATTCTTGAAGAGGGTGCGTCTTTAATTCTCCTTTTACTTTAAAAATAAATACACCTGATTTTTGGAAGAAATCGAAAACCCATTTCACAAAGCGAGGGCTTTCAGCAGAATGTAAGGGGATAAGGCCACAGATCTGTAAAAATTATAGCTGCTGAGGAAAAGAAGGAAATGGCATTTTAAAACAACAAAGGTGCTGCACACACAACTGCACACTCCTCTTTGTAGGGGTTATAGGGGTTGTACTCCTACACAACTCCTACTACCAAGGTACAATTGTTACTATACAGAGTACAACTCCTATAAAACAAGGGTGTACATTTATGTGTCCATTTGTTTGTGCAACATTATTCTTAAAACAAAACTCCGTTTCTTTTTTCTTACCTTTTTCCTCTTTTCTCGTCAATATTTTACTTTGATACTTGTTGCTCGGGTATCAATTATTACACTGTTCACATATTTTCTTTTGACCGTTTTTTGTGATTTATACATACAGAAAAATATAGTCATGTGAGATCTTGTTAGATTCATTTCGAAATATACTTTCAAAATATCACCTTCTTATAATTTTTAAAAATAAATAATTAAATATATTCAAGATCAAAGTTGTGCATTAGCAAGCGTGAAAGTTTTGGCTTTTTCACCCTTCTGCCATCATTTCATAAATTATTTTTTGAAATGCCACTCTTTTTAGATTTAGTACCAAAATGCCATCTTTTTACTCTCTCTCCTCTATTAATATAATTCCTTATTTTTTTTATCATTTTTATATTAATTTTCTTATCTCTTTAATTAATTAATTTTTAAAATTAATTAACCAACTAATTTGTTATTTTCTTATTAAATCAATTAATTTTTAAAACTAATTAGTGGGCTTGGACGTTTTTTAAAACTAATTAATTTTAAAATTAATTTTTAAAACTAACTAACTAACTAATTTTTTTTTAACTTACTAATTTATTTGTTAGTTAACTAATTAATTCATTATGTAATTTCTTATTTGGAAAATAGATAATTAATTAATTAATTAGATAAATAATTAAGTAGTTACTTATCTATTTCATTAGAAATAAATAATTAATTAAATAACTAATAAATTCGTTTTTAATATATTTAATTCCAATAAAATATTTAATTAATTATTTAGATTATATCCCTGCAGGGACATTCATTGTAGACATGCAACGACGATGGTGTGACTATGGTGAATTCCAAGCACTACATTACCCATGCTCACATGTTATCGCTGCTTGTGCACATATTCACCATGACTATACAGTGTATATGCCTGAACAATATACGATGCGATATGTTTTCAATGTTTACAAAGAAGAGTTTGAAGCAGTGCCCCATGAATCGTACTGGCCAAAATACATTGGACTGAGTTGTGTCACAATCCAGCCATGCGAAGAGATCCAAAAGGTCGTCTGCAGTCTACCCGTATTCATAATATCGTAATCAACCTCGGTTATTTTCCGTCTATTATGTTATTATTACTTATTTTACGGCATTTAAGTAAATAAATAGTTAATAATCTAAATAATTGATTAAATATTCTATTAAAATTAAATATATTAAAAAACTAATTTATTAGTTACTTAATTAATTATCTATTTTCCAAATAAGAAAGTACATAATAAATTAATTAGTTAACTAACAAATAAATTAGTAAGTTAAAAAAAATTAGCTAGTTAGTTAGTTTTAAAAATTAATTTAAAAATTAATTAGTTTTAAAAAAACGTCCAAGCCCACTAATTAGTTTTAAAAATTAATTAATTTAATAAGAAAATAACAAATTAGTTGGTTAATTAATTTTAAAAATTTATTAATTAAAGAGATAAGAAAATTAATATAAAAATGATAAAAAAAAATGAGGAATTATATTAATAGAAGAGAGAGAGTAAAAAGATGGTATTTTGGTACTAAATCTAAAAAGAGTGGCATTTCATAAAATAATTTCTGAAATGGTGGCACATAGGTGAAAAAGCCTCCAGATGTTGCAATTATAAGAGAACGGAGGTAGTATTAAAGTCAAAACGATCGAAAGGGCTCTATAGTTTGACAAAATGATCAAATAAGGACCAAATGTTCAAAAAGTATCAAACAAGGCCCTATAGTTTACTTTGTCCAACTTCGTTAGGCCTTCCGCTACTTGGCGATCATTAAACAGTTAACTTTCGTCTTACATGTCCAGTTATCTCACATGTGGCGAATACTATGGGCCCTATAGTTTGACAAAATGGTCAAATAAGGACCAAATGTTTAAAAGATATCAAACAAGATCCTATAGTTTACTCCGTCCAACTGCGTTAGACCTTCCGCTACTGGACGGCCGTTAAACAATACTTTCGTCCTACGTGTCGAGTTATCTCACACGTGGCGAATACTATGGGACCAAGTGGTCATTTTGATCATTTTCGATCATTTTGTCTATGTTAAATGACCAAAAATGAGATAAGTTAATATTTATATTTGAAAAAAAAATTACATAAATTATTTGGATAAAATTTAAAATACAAAAGCAAATCCAAAACATTCAAAAATATATAATTGATTTCAAAATTAAATAAATTAAAAAATCTTTTAAAACTAAACAAATAAAATATCACTTGAAAATCACTTAAAACGATCAATTTTTATTTTCTAAAATTCTCCTTGTATAAAGACGAATCAACGGATTAGTATATTAGCATAAAATTTATTGTTGTTGGAATATTTATTCCACACATTATTTATTTTGTGTTTTGATGATTAATGTTGCTAAACAAACAAAACAACATCGGGGCGAAGCAAATCGACAAAGCAGACGAAGACGCAAAAAGCTGCAAACTGGACTACTTTAGCGCACACTAATTCATATACGTTAGCGCACGCTAACGAGGAGTAATATGCATTCCAGCCAAGTTTCGAAGTAAGCTTCAGTGAAGTCAGCTGTTGAGATAGCGCACGCTACGCGGTAGCATTAACGCACGCTATCGAGCCATGTTACCGTTGTGAAGGAATTCAAACACAGAATAACGTATGCAATGAAGTCAGCATTAGCGCACGCTACAAAGAAGGATTAGCGCACGCTAAGAAGTTTGAATCAAGTCAATCAGAACGTTGGGAAAAGCAAGTCAAAGTCAAGCATCAAACGGATAGTTTGACAAGTAAAGGCAACAGATATATTACGTTAACGCACGCTACTCAATCATGGTTAACGTACACTAAGTAAGTGAAATAACGTACGTAAGGCAGGAGGCATAACGTACGCTAAAGAAGAAACGGTTACCGGATCAAATCGAAAGATCTAGCGCACGCTACAAAAGAAGGCTAGCGCACGTTAGCAAGTCAAAACAGCCAGCAACGGCTAGCTTGTGGGAAATGCCTATAAATACCATCCATATGGTATTGTTTGAGAACAACAACTTCAAGCAAACGAGATATTCATCTGAGAATCATATACTTACATTGTTGTTGTAATATTGAGCTATATATTGTTAGTTTGAGTGTTTATACATTCAACATTATACACGAGCGAGAAAAAGAAAAGATACGATTTGATTCGGTGTTATTAGGATCAAGGATCCGACATTGTTAGAATCACAATCGCTATCTTAGTGAGGTTTATCTAGTACCTATAGAAAGCTAGAGTGGTTGATTCCTTATCCAATAGAAAAGGAAAAACGGTTTTACTCGGACCGATAGAAGACGAGCTTGTAACGGTAATCCCTCGACCGATAGAAGAGAGGCGTAGAGGTTTTGATCTTAAGCCTAAAGAAAAAGATACATCGAGAGAGGACGTAGGCTTCGTTAATAGTCGAACCTCTATAAATCCTTGTGTGATTTATTTTCCGCAATTTATTTACGCTTCCGCACAATACGGCGCAAATATCTAATTTTATACCAACAATTGGTATCGGAGCGGTACTCCAATACGCGGCTTAACATCCGAGGAGAAGATCCAATGGCGTTTCAAATGGCTCCCGTCGAAGGCCTTGCTCTCAACCGACCACCATTTTTTGATGGCGCAAACTTCATGACTTGGAAGAAGAAAATGTCTATTTTCATCCGAGCTTACGATATCGAATTATGGAAGGTGATTTGCCTTGGTCCCAAAATCCCGACGAACTCAAAGGGAACTCTCAAAATCTTTGAAGAATATGACGACTCCGATTGGAAAAACGACCACTACAATTGTAAGGCAACTCAACTCCTCTATTGTGCCTTAAATCCATAAGAACACAACCGGATATCATCGTGTGATAGTGCCAAAGAAATCTGGAAAATGCTTGAGGTAACACACGAAGGTACGTCTCAAGTCAAGGAGACGAAGATAAACATGCTCCTTCACGATTATGAATTATTCCAAAGGAAGGACGACGAATCCATCTCGATTATGCTTGACCGATTTTCGGTTATCACTAATGGATTAGCATGTTACGGAAAACTACTTTCGAGTAGTGAGAAAGTAAAGAAAATTCTCCGATCACTACCTCGAGAATGGGACGGTACGGTTACGGCAATAATGGAATCCAAAGATTTAAATACTCTCGATTTTAGTGCTCTCGTTGGTTCACTTATCAACTACGAGATTGTTCTAAAATCTCGGAATGCCAAACTGAAACCGAAGGAGAGGTCGATAGCCTTCAAGGCTAAAATGTCGAAGAAGAAAGAAGAAACCCCGGTGGACGAAAGCGACGAAGAAATGGCATATTATGCCAAGAATATTAATAAGTTCCAACACTTATTAAACCGGAGAAAGAAGGACATCCAAGCGGGCGAATCGAAGAAACCCGACAACACTTGTCGATTATGTGGTAAACCAGGCCACTTTGCCAAAAACTGTCGAGTAAAGCAAAAGGAGGTTTTAATCGCAACATGGAGCGACGAAGATCCCGATGAAGATTTTCTTGACCAAAATAATCTCGCGCTCATGGCCCAGAGTTCATTCGACGATAGCGACGTCGAAAGCCAAGTAAGTAACTCCTACGACAAACTCTTTGAAGCATTCGAATTATTACATACGGACTATCAAAATGCTTTAAATGAAATTAAATCCCTCAAGTCTAAATATAAAACTTTGGAAATTGAAAATTCCAAAATACTTGAAAAAGGGAAATTTGTCGAAATTGATCATTCGAAATGCCTTGAAAATGAAAATATTTTGAAAAATGATCTTTTAAAAGTTCAAGATGAACTAAAAATTTTGACAAAGAAATTTTCGTGCGGCAACGATAAATTTGAACAAATGTTATGTGTTCAAAAATATACTCTAAATAAAGAGGGGTTAGGATTCAAATCACGTTCGAAAAACGAATCCGTTAATTTCAATATACCCCATTGCGAAAAGTGTTTAAAAATCGGGCATCATATTTCTAATTGCAAAAGCCCAAGACGGACGATAAAAACTAAAAGGATTTGGGTTCCTAAAGGAACAAACGTTTCAAACATCGTCTACGTTTCAAAAGAAAAACCAACTATCGGTTGGATCCCCAAAAATAAATTTTGACAAATGATATTTTACAAAGGGGGAGAAGGAAATAATATTTTCAGGAGGAGTTTAATACCCTTATTAATGCATAAATTGATATCATGCATATTTATATTTCTTTTGGTATCCTTTATATTTCTTCTACTTTTTGATGAAGACAAAAAGGGGGAGAAGGAGATGAATTGAGATAAAAATGAGAAGGAGATGAAGAGGAGATAAAAAAAAAATCGAAGAAGTCGAAAAGAAACGAAAAGCATACAAATAGGGGGAGTTGAAAAAAAAATTGAAAAATGAAAAACTAAGGAGTTAAAAAATAAGGGAGATGAAGAAAAAGAAAAAGGATTGGAGAAACTAACGAAACGATCAAAGCCGAAAACTTTGATTCGTAGAAATATACATATATTAATTTTTACAGATTATCCAATTCAAGGGTTGTTTTGTAATTATCAAAAAGGGGGAGATTGTTGGAATATTTATTCCACACATTATTTAATTTGTGTTTTGATGATTAATGTTGCTAAACAAACAAAACAACATCGAGGCGAAACAAATCGACAAAGCAGACGAAGACGCAAAAAGCTGCAAACTGGACTACTTTAGCGCACGCTAATTCATATACGTTAGCGCACGCTAACGAGGAGTAATATGCATTTCAGCCAAGTTTCGAAGTAAGCTTCAGTGAAGTCAGCTGTTGAGATAGCGCACGCTACGCGGTAGCATTAACGCACGCTATCGAGCCATGTTACCGTTGTGAAGGAATTCAAACACAGAATAACGTATGCAATGAAGTCAGCATTAACGCACGCTACAAAGAAGGATTAGCGCACGCTAAGAAGTTTGAATCAAGTCAATCAGAACGTTGGGAAAAGCAAGTCAAAGTCAAGCATCAAACGGATAGTTTGACAAGTAAAGGCAACGGATATATTACGTTAACGCACGCTACTCAATCATGGTTAACGTACGCTAAGTAAGTGAAATAACGTACGTAAGGCAGGAAGCATAACGTACGCTAAAGAAGAAACGGTTACCGGATCAAATCGAAAGATCTAGCGCACGCTACAAAAGAAGGCTAGCGCACGCTAGCAAGTCAAAACAGCCAGCAACGGCTAGCTTGTGGGAAATGCCTATAAATAACATCCCTATGGTATTGTTTGAGAACAACAACTTCAAGCAAACGAGATATTCATCTGAGAATCATATACTTATATTGTTGTTGTAATATTGAGCTATATATTGTTAGTTTGAGTGTTTATACATTCAACATTATACACGAGCGAGAAAAAGAAAAGATACGATTTGATTCGGTGTTATTAGGATCAAAGATCCAGCATTGTTAGAATCACAATCGCTATCTTAGTGGGGTTTATCTAGTACTTATAGAAAGCTAGAGTGGTTGATTCCTTATCCAATAGAAAAGGAAAAACGGTTTTACTCGGACCGATAGAAGACGAGCTTGTAACGGTAATCCCTCGACCGATAGAAGAGAGGCGTAGAGGTTTTGATCTTAAGCCTAAAGAAAAAGATACATCGAGAGAGGACATAGGCTTCGTTAATAGTCGAACCTCTATAAATCCTTGTGTGATTTATTTTCCGCAATTTATTTACGCTTCCGCACAATACGGCGCAAATATCTAATTTTATACCAACAATTGTTATCTATTTAAAATATTCATTTGAAAATTCATAAAATCAATATTATATAATTTAATAAATATGAATTTTTTATTTATTTTGTTATTTTATATAATTAAATAAGATTTCAACGTAGAATAGATCAATTTATTTATTCCATAGTTTCTTTGATTTATTTATAAATAATTACTAAAACTATTATTTCTACACTTTCAATAATATTTTTTATTAAGACTATTTTGATTTATTTAATTCATTTGGACTTTGATCAATTTTTATTTTCTAAAATTCTCTCTGTACAAAGATGAATCTACGAATAAGTATATTATTATTAAATTTATTTGCCTATGTATTTAGAAATATCTCTTTGAAAAATCATAATCAGTAATTATTTAATTTAGTAAATATGAGTTTTTCATTTATTCTGTTATTTTATATTTATTTAATAAGATTTAAAACTAAAATAAACTAATTGGTTTTTTCCATAGCTACTTTGTTTTATTTATAAGTAATAAGTAAAACCATTGTTTCTACACTTTCAAATTGGGCTATTTATGAAGGCAAAATGACCAACTGGACATTTATGAATGAAGAAAGAACATACGAGCCCTAATTTCAGTAGCGGAAGGCCTAATGCAGTTGGACGGAGTAAACTATAGGGCCTTGTTTGATACCTTTTGAACATTTGGTTCTTATTTGATCATTTTGTCAAACTATAGGGCCCATTTCGGTCATTGTGCCTTAAATATTTGGTCCTTATTTGATCATTTTGTCAAACTATAGGGCCCATAGTATTCGCCACGTGTGAGATAACTAGACACGTAGGACAAAAGTTAACTGTTTAACGGTCCAGTAGCGGAAGGCCTAACGCAGTTGGACGGAGTAAACTATAGGGGCTTGTTTGATAACTTTTGAATATTTGGTCCTTATTTGATCATTTTGTCAAACTATAGGGTCCATTTCATTTTGCCGATATTAAACGGGTTAATAGGACTATAGATTAAAAAAATTATAATTATATATTTATATTTTAAATTTTAAATTTAAATATATTTAATTTTTACAACTAATATTTAAAAACAAAGTATACTAACAATAATTATATATAATTTTAACTATTGTACATTAACAAAACTATATATATATTCTAAACTAGTTGTATGTATTCCATACGCATACCGTCTGCAATATAGACATATAAATCATAAGAATGTGATAGAATGCTTAAGAAAACGAAAAAAAATATCACTACTTGCACACGATAGACGCCCGTCGTGTGAAGACCATCGTGTGCAATTCGCCGCTCACACGACGGGCATCAATCGTGTGCATGCCATCATGTGCAAGGCAGAAGCCTTTGGTCTTCTTGCCCACGATGGCTCACATGATCGACAATCGTTGTGTGTAAACCATCGTACCCACGAAAGACCATCATGGACACGATGGTGTCATCTTCTTCAGCACCATCGTGAGACGATGAACAACCATCGTGGCACGATCATGAGTGAATAAATTGCATTAACCGGCGGCTCATTGACGAAAGCTCTTCACATGGAGTGTCACTAGCATGTGAGGAACTTCTACCGTCTTCAGATTGTCTGTCGTAGTCGGAGTCGGCATTTTCTTGCGGGCGATAGAGTTTCATTGGGGAGTTTCGGGTTTCGCGACAGAGAGAGTTAGAGTTTTTTTGTTGGGAAGAGAGAGAAGATTGGGTTGTAGGACCGTTTAGATTATTGTTGTTTGGTTTTATTAGTTTTCTATTTTTTATGTTTTTTTTATCTTTTTGTGGTAGATTTGAAGGGCAATAATGTCTTTTAACACATTTTGGTATAAAAAACTTATACTCTTATGAATGAGGATATATAATTTCTTACTTTTATCCTTTGGTACTAAAAAAGATAGGGCCTAACAAAATTAACATTAGCTATATTCAAACAAAATAAAAATTAAGCTCTTTATATACTTAAAGTAACAATAAAATTATAAAAATTAATATAGTACTTAAGCTCAGAAACAAAACTAATAGTTGATCAATATATATCTAACAAAAAATGAGTAAAATTAATTTTATTTTCTTGTAATAAGTAATAAAAAATAAAGATAAAATATTAAAGTATATCTACCATACATTTAAGCCTAGTTTGGTAGCGCTGTGACTTAAAGAAAATCGCAGTTGCGTTTTTTATAAAAAAAAGTCTAAATATAATCCAATTTATATTTGTAAATAATTTTTTAAAATAATTTTAAGATGTAAATATTAATTTCATGTATTTTTTATAACAACAGCTTGAGAAATCAATTTTAATACTGATTCCAGAATATGCTGTCAGTTACCTGTAAATTTTAAAAAAACTGTCTTTTCCACCTACTAAATATTGTTCAATTTAAAAAAGAAAAGCACATTTTGTAACTATTTTTGTTACGTGAGTACTTTTCTCTTTTAAAACTTTTATGACATAAAATATGTACGAATTTATTTCAGAAGCATTTAATTTATACGTGCGTAAATATTATTTTATTGTTTTTGCCTTTTTTGTTAAATTTATTCTTCATTTCCAAGTAAGTATCCAGTATATTTAATAATAGATTATGAATTGAGAGCGCTAGCCTACGTTAAATTTATAAGTAATACTCCACATAAAAATACACACTCCTGATTTGTAGAAGTTGTACCGAGTGTTTTATAAGTAGTAAGGGTGTTAAATAATATTATAATAAAAAAATTTATAAAGCACTCGGTACAACCCTTACAAAGGAGGGGTGTATGCATTTTTGTGTGCATTTTTTGTGTGTAGTATTTAGGGCTGTTCTCAATCCGGTTCGGTCCGGGTATTGTCTTTTCGGGTCTGGACCGTTAAGGTATCGAGTATTACCGGTTTCGGTCCTTATCGGTTTTGGGTCCCAACATCAATACTTGTATCCGGACCGCTAACGTTTCGGGTGAGTATCGGTCCTGGGTATTTCCGGCGCGTTCTCGGGTATCTTGGATCGTTAAAAGCCCTACTCACTAAAACTTCATAATTGAAACAAGAATAGAGGGTTTTTTTAAATGTATGCTAAGGAAATTAAGAGATAATGTCTTTTAAACTTATTTTTCGATATGTACTAATACCTTATACAAAAAATTAACGGGTCTTTTAACGGGTTAACGGTGTCGGTCTTTATCGGTTCGGTTCTAACTTCAGTATCAGTATCCGGACCGCTAATATTTCAGGAGTATCGGTCTCGGGTATTATCGAACAGTCCTCGGATAATTCTCGAGTATACTTGGACCGCTAAGGCCCCTAGTATTTTCCTTAATTTTCTTGCAAAAGTATTCCGTGGAGGCTTGACCTGTTAACAATTAATAATATATACTCCATGATAGACTTGGTCGTGGGGAAGACTGGCGATTTAGTCAGCTATGACCGGTGGCGCCGGTCAACGGCTGATCAATCTCTTCTTTTAGTTTCCTGATCATTTATTTATACATCCATTTCTTTCATCTCCTTTTCTCCAACTCCCCCCGTCTCTCTCTCTCTCTCTCTCTCTCTCAAATTGTGGGTTGATCTTCTCTCCCTCTCTCTCTGAAATTGTGTGTTGATCTTAAAGACAGTCTTTCTTGAATATTGAAGCTATATTTTGGATTTTGGATCCTTTTCTTGAAGTTCCTGCTGAACACAAAATGACTGTGAGTTACTTACCAACCCTCTTCCTCTTATTATTATTATTATTATTATTATTATTTTTTATTATTATTGTTATTATTTTTATTATTATTATTATTATTATGTCTGTGTTATTGCTATTAATATAGATGAAAAACAATTTAGAAGAAATTAGTGGCAACCGAGATATTATATGGTCCTCACTTCTTTTGCAATACAAAAACAACTCGAGAAAAGATATGAGGGGCAGCGCGTCTCCCGGCGCGATACCGAAATATGTTCATTTTAGGCAAAATATGTGAAGTTTTTTCCCATGTTCTTATTCGTAAATGATATCTTGTGTGTTTTTGTTTTCTTTGTAATTCTGAGCTGATTGGACTGTTTTTTTTTTGGGTATATTGTATTGCTTTGTACTCGTAATTCCGGCGGTTCACGGCCCGGTGGCAACACTATTCCACCCCAGTCACTCGATAGCCGAACGACCCTGGTCACATTTGGTCGGGTTCCTTCGGTTCGTAATTGAATGTTCACGCACACTACACGTTACTTATCTCTCAAATTTATGTTAGGGAAACAAACTCTTTAAGTGGGGATGAATTGGTTGGAATGGTTACTACAATGCTTATTGATGATTCTTTTCTTACACTCCTCTTTGTGAAAACACAGCGTCCGGAAGTCCCGACATTTGGCAACTGGGAAAACGAAGACGATGTTCCTTACACGGTCTACTTTGAAAAGGCAAGGAAGAAAAGAGGCGGGACGACGTTAAATCCAAACGACCCCCAAGAAAACCTCAACATGTTCCGTAGTAGTGATCGTACGTGTCTTGCTCCAAAACCTGAATCTCAGTCGGACGTAAGGCCAACAACGCCCGAACATAAAGAAGGTGATATTAGGCGGTCGGGTAATCTTTCAGCCCGAAGTGGAAATATCACTCACTCGAGAAATGGTGGTCGTGAACAAAGGGCCATTCGTCCTGAACGGCCTAATGTTGGATCGGAGCAATGCTTTGAGCGGTCCCCACTTCATCCGCAATATCGTCAGGGGAAAGTTGTAATGGGCCGAGGCGATGGATCTTCCGCATGGGAAGGAAGAAATCATGATACTAATCGCGGTAATGTCGGAAGAACATGGTTGAGGCCGGCCCGTGGAGATGGAAGCGTAAGATTAATTCATATTCTTGTTGTATTTCAATTAAAAACTAATCCTTTTTAACACTTCTTTCAAACATACAATTTTGTGCCATGTTTGCTCTAATGAATTAAACCATCAAAACGGAACACGATTTCTCGTTTGTCTTAGAAAAGTACTATAAGTTGATCTTATTGTAATTTATTTTGTTACATATCGTATATATAGCCCGATAAAGGTGCCGCTGTCCCAAAATTTGGCGAATGGAATGAGAATGATCCTGAGTCGGCCGAGAAATTCACTCATATATTCAACAAAGTGCGTAATGAAAGGAATACCGGCATAGGAAATCCATCGGCTACACCAAAACATCCTTCTTACGACAAGTACAAACAACCGTCGGATGAACCCAAGGTAACATCCTTCATCAGCATTAATCTGTTTTTGCCTTGTTTACGTGTCCCTTCGATCTTGAGAACCTTTTTGATCTCTCTCTCTCTCTCTCTCTCTCTCTCTCTCTCTCTAATGCAGAAATGTTGCTTTCCTTGGTGGTAAGAGTCACGCTGCTTTGAGACTGCTTGAGCTTTTTTTTTAGCATGCAAATGGCGTTGGTAATGTGGTTCCGATGAGGAGGTGTGGTGCTTATCAACAACTCTAGTTATTACAATTATTCTGTATTATTGGACTCATTTGTTTTGTTGTATAATGAATTTGAAATTAATATATAAAATATTAATTTTATATATATATATATACATATATAATATATAATGTAATTGTCGATTCGATTCCTTTCTAATGTATATATATATATATATATATATACACAATAAGCTCTTTGTGAACGGTCCGTTCTGGTAATAAGAGCACATTATTTGTGGACAGAGGGAGTACTTTTTACTGAGACTATTTAAGCACTTTGTGAACTGTCTCTTCTGGTACTAAGAGCACACCTATGTTGCACAGGTGTGGGGGGCGGGTGCGGGTGCGGGCAAATACGAGTGCGGGGATACGGTTTTTTGAAAATGTTAGGGTGCGATACGACAAGGATACGTCTGTTTATTTTATATTTTATTATATATAACACTTGTTAATTATAAAAAACAACAATTCAAATATCACCATAAAATCAATTCAAATACATAAAACAAGTCATACAAAAAACAATTCAAAATGGCTTTGAGCAGCGGAGCTTTCTAATGTTGTCCGTGAATACTGCTAAAGGTAAAAGTAATTACTTATTAAATGATTTACTTTTTTGTATTTTAATTTATTTGATTTACTTTTCAAAAATCTAAAAAGAAAATCGGACTCGCGTATCCTGTACGCGTATCCTGTGCCAGGATACGCGAGTCCGATTTTTTTTTTTTTTTGCACGGATTCGCCACGTGGCGAATCCCGTGCGAATCCCACACGAATCGCACCCGCACCCGCACCCATGCAGTATCCGATACTGCATACTGCCCAATTTTAAAGAATCCGTGCATTATAGGAGCACACTATTTGTGGACAGAGGGAGTACTTTTTATTGAAACTATTTATACCATCAAATCAATTAAAGGCGGAGAACAAACAAATAAAAATATACTGTATAATACCTAGGACGGGTATGAGAAATACCATGCGTGTAACTTGTATCGTGCATGTAAACTTTAGAGACGATTCTCTTCGGACGAAAAAAAAAAAAGTTATCTCGTTATGTATAGATCAAGAATATTTCTGAGACGAAGAGGGGACCAAGTATATTAGCATACTCGAACATGTCTTTCTGCTATATACACTTTTTGCTTGGATCCCATCCAAAACCATGTCAAGAAGAGTCTTAATAAGCTTTTCGTCTTCCTCATGCTGCCATTTTATTTTATTCTTACCACGACCTCTTGAATCTTGTTGGGTTTAATTGGCGCAAATGATTAAAATTATGAAGGTCCAATTTAATATCTCCTGCAGCCCACTTCAAAACGGACCCGGCCCGGTACCTTTGGAAGCAGCCCATTTGACTGGATTAATCCTGGCCATTTATTTGGCATCTTTTAATCCTGTTTGCCCTAAATATAAAACCCTTACCCCAAACCCTACCCCTCATTTCACTCCTTTCTGTCGTCAGTCTCAACCCACCCTTATCTCTCCCGATTTTCTTTCCTCTTCTCCTCGGTTGACCTGTTCTTCCGAGATGGAAACTAAATCTTTTCCGATTTCCTCTCTTCGTTTGTTGTTCCGATTCTCCTATAAATTTCATTTCTATGTGAGATGAAAGCACAACAAAACGAAGAGAGAGCAAGAGTGATATTTTCTGATTACCTCGATTTTTCTCTGTGAAATAATTGAGTGCTTTGTGGGTGAGGCTTGTGAGAAGTCGGGATCTGAGGTTTCTGGGGTTCGTTTCGGTTGAATCTTGCTGAGTGCTTCGATTCCTCCGGTGGTTGCTTCCGATCCGGTGGTGGGTTTCGTTTTCTGGTGCTGGCCGCGGGTCTTGTGAGTCCTGGACGTGGCTACGGAGACGGAGGACTGAGCCGGGCTGTTTTTCCGACAGTGACATCACTTTCCGATCGGCTTCGGCCGTTTGGTTTGCATTTCTATACTCACTGTTCTTATTTTTCTTTTCAGTTATTGTTTGATTCATTTAATTAGAAGTTGTGTAATCCCTAATCTCTATCCCGAGTAGATTCGTGTAATAGTTATATTTGTTATAATTATTGTAATATTTGCCACCCGATTCGGACCAATACTCAATATTGGTACCGGAGCTTTGGTTCGGATCTGTCCGAATCGGGTCAACCCGGATCGCTCAGGTATATCGGCTTAACCCTCTCCTTATTTTCTGTTTTTCACTTGCTCGTTGTTCTTTGTGATATTATCTCCGTTCGTTGTTCATGGTGATATTTTTCCTTTGTGATATTTGTTCGGGTCTTGCTGCCCTTCGTGTTGCTCTCGGCCCACTGTTCTTCGTGATTTTGGGTTGACTATCTCGGCCCTGTTGTTATTGCTTCTGCTGCGTATGTTAGTTGTCGCATTGTTGATAATATTCTTTGTGTTTATTACTGCGATATTACTTCGTGTTTATTTTGAATCTGGAATTTTTCATAATCGGGCATTTAAACCCTCCTGCCTGGACCGCTTAAGTGTCCTCGGATCTTGTAGGGGCCTGGTATTGAATTTTTCAGATTCGTTTAATTTTATTCATCTGTGTGATTTTATTGATTACTTTGTATTTCTGAGTTTTGATAAAATTAACCGTTTCCTCCTTGTTTGTGTTTTTCACAAATTTTCAAAAACTTTGTTCATTTTGAAAATTAAAATGGGAACAATCTCTGCCTTCTCCGTGGCCCCATTTGATGGAAAAGGTGATTTTGCCATTTGGCAACAGAAAATGAAAAGCATACTCATTCAACAAAAATATTTCAAAGCTATTGATAATTCTTTCGCTTCTAATGTGACGGCGGATAAAAAGGCTGAACTTGATGAGTTTGCTTATTCTGCGATTATCTTTAACCTTTCTGACTTTGTGATAAGAAAATTAGGTAAACATGGTTCGGCTAAAGAATTGTGGGAAAAATTAGAAGAAATGTATACTGAAAATTCGCTGTCCAATAAACTGTTTTTTCTTGAAAAAATTTTCCGCTACAAGCTTGATCTAAATAAAGACATTGATGCTAATTTAGACGTGTTTACAAAACTGGTTCAAGATATAAAGTTAACGGGATATAAAAACATCGATGATTACACTCCAATTGTTCTTTTGAATGCTATTCCTGATTCTTATAGTGATGTGAAATCTGCCATTAAATATGGTAGAGATCAAGTGACCTTGGATATTGTTGTAAACGGCTTGAAAAGCAAAGAGTTAGATTTGAAAAACAATAAAGGTGCCGCCCTTAGAAATCTTGACGAGGTTAATTTTGTCAAAGGAAGACCACAAAAACGCTTTCAAAATAAAAAGTCTTCCAACAGTCAAAATAACCAAGCCAACAAGAAAAAGGGCAATGAAAAATTTCGGTTTAAACCTAGACCTACTAATCGTAAATGTTACAATTGTGGTGAATATGGTCACTACATTCAAGACTGCACTAAACCTAAGAAAAACCAGCAATCTGAACAGGCTAACTTAGCTGTCGGTGAAAATCTAGGTGATGTGTTTATGATTTCTGATGCTACGCATGCTTCTGTGAACTCTGTGTTAGCTGACCTTTGTGAAAATGATTGGCTGGTTGATTCTGGATGCACATTTCACATGACTCCGCACAAACAACTTTTTTCTAGCTATCGTGATTTGAAAAATCGATATGTGTCTATGCCTGATCATGTAAAACGAAATGTTGCTAGAATAGGAACTGTGTGCCTTAAATTCGAATCTGGAAATTCGATAACTTTGGAAAATGTTAGGCATGTTCATCACTTAGCTCATAATTTAATGTCATGTGCATGTCTTGAAGATGATGGTTTTGAAGGTACATGGGGTAAGGGTGCAATGAAAGTTACGAGAGGTCCCAAAACCTTTTTTTTCGCCATTCGTAAACTGAACTTATATATTTATTCCACTGTAAGTAACTTTTCCGTTAATGCAGTGCATGGAGATAAAACTGAAATCTGACATAAACGGTTGGGTCACATTAGTGGTAAAGGTCTTGAAATACTGCACAAAAATGGTTGTTTTGGGAATGATAAAATATCTGACTTGCCATTTTGTGATAACTATGTGTATGGTAAGCAACATCGTGCGAACTTTTCTCATTCACCTTCCCCAAACCCCCCTAAGAGTTCAAATGTGTTTGAGTGTCTACATGCTGATGTGTGGGGGCCTGCCAGTGTTCCGACACATGGCGGAAACCGATATTTTTTGTCTGTGATTGATGATTATTCCAGGAAAGTCTTTGTGTTTCTCCTTAAGAACAAATCTGATGTGTTTGACACATTCAAAACGTGGAAAATTTTAATTGAAAATCAGACCGGTAAGAAAATTAAAATTTTGAGAACTGACAACGGCCTGGAATTTTGCAATAACTTGTTTGATACTTTGTGTGCGGAAAGTGATATTCAAAGGCATAGACAAGACTTACACCCCCAACAAAACGGAATCCGAGCGCATGAACCGAACCCTCCTTGATAGGGTAAGGTCTATGCTCGTCAGCTCCGGATTGTCAAAACGTTTTTGGGGTGAGGCTTTATCTACAGCTGCCTATATTATAAACAGATCTCCATCTGTCCCTTTGAATGGAAACTATCCAGAATCTGTGTGGACTGGTAGTAATATTGATTTCTCAAATCTTCGTGTATTTGGGTGTGCTGCATATGTTCATCAAAAACATGATAAACTAGAACCTAGATCGATAAGATGTGTGTTCTTAGGCTACCCGGAGGGAGATAAGGGATTTAGGTTATGGCTTAAGGGTGAACCAGGGTTTAAGGTGCTAATTAGTAGGGATGTTATATTTAATGAAGATGAATTTCCTTGTCTTGAACATCCTGCACCCGCACCCGTGCACATGCCTAATCCAGAATTTGTTTCTAACTACCCTACCTTGAGTGAGGTGGAGCCTGAAAATGATGAAACTTTGCATGTTGAAAATGAAAATCATTCCGAAAATTCTAGTGATGAAATAATTGAGAATGTTGATGAAAGTGCTGATCTGACCAACTATCAATTAACTAGAGATAGGCCTAGAAGGGAGAATGTTAGGAGGCCTCATCACTTTGATGATTTTCATATGATGTCTCATGCTTGCAATGTGTTTGAATCTTTAGATAATAACGAACCTAAAAGCTATAAAGATGCTTTAAAATCTGAAAATGCTTCTGATTGGTTAAATGCTATGAATGATGAAATGAATTCCCTGCATGTTAATCAAACCTGGACTCTTGTTCCAAAACCTGATCGTTGTTCTCTTGTGGACTGTAAGTGGTTATTTAAGGTTAAGAATGAAGTAGAGAATATCAGATTTAAAGCTAGGTTGGTTGCTAAAGGTTTCACTCAAAAGGAAGGAATTGATTATACTGAAATATTTGCTCCTATTGTGAAATTCACCACCGTGCGTGTCATGCTTGCTTTAGTTGCTCACTTTAATTGGGAATTAAAACAAATGGATGTTAAAACAGCCTTTCTTCATGGTGAATTAAATGAGAAAATCTATATGAGGCAGCCAGGAGGTTTTGTCGACTCTAAGAAACCTGATCACGTTTGCCTTCTTAAAAAGGCTCTTTATGGCCTGAAACAGTCTCCAAGGCAATGGAACAAGAAATTTGACTCTTACATGCTTTCTTTAAAATTCAAACGTAGTTCGTATGACCCTTGTCTATATTTTAAAGAAAACTCCATTGTTCCTATCTTCTTACTTATCTATGTGGATGACATGTTACTTGTGAGTCCGTGCATGAAATTGATTGATCATGTTAGATCGTGTCTTAGTGAGCAATTTGACATGAAATACCTTGGAGATGCCCAGAAAGGTTTAGGCATGAACATTGTTAGAGATAGGAAAAACTGCTCTTTGTTTCTAAATCAGTCTTCCTACATTGAGAAAATACTTGAAAAATTTTCTATGACCGCGTAAAACTCGTCGTGCCTCCGTCGCTCATTTCCTATTATGCAAAGATCAATCTCCGAAAACTAGTGAAGAAGAAAAAACAATGGAAAAGGTTCCCTACGCTAATGCTATAGGTTCTGTCATGTATCTCATGGTTAGTACCAGACCCGATATAGCCTATTCTGTTAGTTGCTTGAGTAGATACATGTCTAATCCTGGTATGCCACATTGGGAAGCCTTGAAGTGGCTTCTCCGTTATCTGAAATACTCTGTGGATGTCGATATTAAGTTTTCTAAATCTGGTGATGGTGTTAAACTTGTTGGATATGTAGATTCTAACTTTGCTAATGATCGTGACAATCGAAAATCCACGACCTCTTATGTGTTTACCCTTTGTGGCTCTTGCATTATTTGGAAATCTCAGTTACAGAATGTTGTTGCTTTATCTACGACTGAATCTGAATATGTTGCTACAATTGAGGCATTTAAAGAAGCCATATGGCTAAAGGGTCTTTTATCAGAAATCGGCTTTCTGAAAGAAAAAGTCGTGGTATTTTCGGATAGTCAATCTGGAATTCAGCTATGCAAAAATCCTGTCTTTCATGACCGCACTAAACATATTGATGTTAAATTTCATTTTATTCGTGACATTGTTGAAAAAGGTGAACTTGAGCTTGGAAAAATTCCATCAAAATTCAATCCTGCAGATATGGGCACCAAATGCTTGCCTTTGGAGAAGTTCGTGTCCTGCACCGACTTGCTGAACTTGGAAACTCAAGAATAACCATTAGTCTTTGCCTTCTTTGTGATGGCTTTGCATTCTTAGTGAATTATTTTGCTATCTTTGTGATAGCCCTGCTGTCTTAGTGATTGCTACCTTTCTTTGTGATTGCCTGTACTTACTTTGTGTTTTGTGTGCAGGTGATGTACTACGGCGATGATGACCTCCGTCTCCCTTATGTACCCCGATGACTCATTTGGCCCAGGTGGAGAATTGTTGGGTTTAATTGGTCCAAATGATTAAAATTATGAGGGCCCAATTTAATATCTCCTGCAGCCCACCTCAAAACGGACCCGGCCCGGTACCTTTGGAAGCAGCCCATTTGATTGGATTAATCGTGGCCATTTATTGGGCATCTTTTAATCGTGGCCATTGGTTTTATATTTGCCCTAAATATAAAACCCTTACCCCAAACCCTACCCCTCATTTCACTCCTTTCTGTCGTCAGTCTCAACCCACCTTTATCTCTCCCGATTTTCTTTCCTCTTCTCCTCGGTTGACCTGTTCTTCCGAGATGGAAACTAAATCTTTTCCGATTTCCTCTCTTCGTTTGTTGTTCCGATTCTCCTATAAATTTCATTTCTATGTGAGATGAAAGCACAACAAAACGAAGAGAGAGCAAGAGTGATATTTTCTGATTACCTCGATTTTTCTCTGTGAAATAATTGAGTGCTTTGTGGGTGAGGCTTGTGAGAAGTCGGGATCTGAGGTTTCTGGGGTTCGTTTCGGTTGAATCTTGCTGAGTGCTTCGATTCCTCTGGTGGTTGCTTCCGGTCCGGTGGTGGGTTTCGTTTTCTGGTGCTGGCCGCGGGTCTTGTGAGTCCTGGACGTGGCTACGGAGACGGAGGACTGAGCCGGGCTGTTTTTCCGACAGTGACATCACTTTCCGATCGGCTTCGGCTGTTTGGTTTGCATTTCTATACTCATTATTCTTATTTTTCTTTTCAGTTATTGTTTGATTCATTTAATTAGAAGTTGTGTAATCCCTAATCCCTATCCCGAGTAGATTCGTGTAATAGTTATATTTGTTATAATTATTGTAATATTTGCCACCCGATTCGGACCAATACTCAACACATCTTCATATTGAGAACCCGTTCTATAAAGGACAGTACTGATTTTTTTTTTTACGCCAGGCCCTCCAGTCTGCTTTCCGGCGGGCCGCTGTCGGTTGTTGGTAGACTTCTGACGGTCCGTCAGTTTTTTTTTTTTAAAGGACAGGATCGCCGACTTCCAAGCTCCGACAATATGTCAATTTTTTTTCTTCTTTGGACAACTGCCAGACTGTTATCCGACGGATCGCCAACTGCTGGCTATTTCTCGACCGGTTGCCTGTCGTCGGACCTGTGGTGCCCGCATTTTTTTTGTAGTTTAATTTAATTATAACACCACCTCTGTGCCATTATAACACGAGTTGTCTCTGTTAAATTGATAAAACAAAATGTAACCCGGTCATTTGCTCAATTTATAAGTTTTAGTACAAGTCACAGCATTAACTAGTATTTTCGTTGTGCTCTCCAAGTATTAACATCGAGATCTTTTCGAAAATTTGTCCACGCATCAGAAGGCTCAACCGAAGTCACGGGTTCTCCATCAGCTTCATCTTCATCACTATCTCCTTCATCTTCAATGCCGTCCTCATTTTCAGGGGCGGGGGGAGGGGGTCCAAGGGGGTCCACGGACCCTCGGCGGATGAAAATTCTCTTATAAAATAGGGGAAACTATATATATCGTTGTCCGATCTCCGTAATTTTTATAGCTCCATACCCTCCTAAGTAAATGCTCTGCTTCCGCCACTGCTCATTTTCCCTATTTCTTGCTTTATGAAATTATGGAGCAAGCAGCATACCGTTATGATGCGGTTTTTTATTTTTATTGGAAAATAAGGACTCCACCGACCCCAACACAGTTCGGATTAAGGTGCAGTAAATGTACCTAAAAAGAGAAGTGGTTGACATAAGTTCTGAGTATGAGTATTTGTTCTTCATTGAGTTTCTTGGTTTAATGTGCAGACTGCTCTTCTTTTTTTCTGTTGTATATATGGAGCAACCGAGCAGGGCTGGTTATACAACTTTCAAGATCATGTTTGTGAAGAGCTTCCAAGTGCCTCTAAGTAATTTCCAAATGTAACATACTCTGCACATATGAGCTTAGGCAGTCGGAACAGCCCAAACGCAACTCGAACGACGAAAAACACAAAGAAAATCAAAAGACAACGAAATATTTACATAGAGCATCGTTATACGAATTGAAGCGCTAGTCAAATTCCGAAAAACATCAACTCGGGATACAAGAAAACGGGCTCCAACAGACAACAATTACAAGAAATGACAAAAATAGCGAAATCACGTGATAATTCAAAATAACCACAAAATTAGCCCAACTTACAAAACGTGAAAAAAGGAGCATGTCATAAGAATCATAACGAGTACGAGCGAGTCGCTAAAATCGAAAAAATGCCAAGAATGATAAATGCAGATATTATAGTGAGTCAGCAGGTAGTGTGTCGATTCCCGAAGTTAATATCGTATGCCATTGGAGAACCCAAATCATCGAGGCTGTTGTGAGTAAGGCTGCAGACGAGCCAAGCCGAGTCGATAAATAATCAACGGGCATTTTTTTAGTTAAAATAAGAAAATTACTAATTATTTTAATAAATTCAACTATTCATAAATAATCAGAATGTTTAGGATATTTATATATATGTGTGTATATATATATAATATATATAAATATATATATATATAAATAAATGAAAAATATATATAATTTAAATGCTCACGAGCTCACCAGTTAAGTACTCGAGCTTGAGTGAGCTAGGACCGAACTTGAGTCGAGTTTTTACCGAGCGCTCGCGAGCAGTTCGGCTTGTTTGCAGCACTAGTTGTGAGGGAAAAAATTGAGAGAGAAAAAGACTTTCATAACCCCATAATTAATATAACATAATTAAAACATAAAAATGGTATGAAATTACATAATTCTACTCATCTACAGCCGTTAGATCACTACTATCAATGGCCTACAAAAGTTTCTAGATTTCACAAAATAATTAGTTTTCATATAATCCATTTCCTATATATATATATATATATATATATACACACACACACCGTTGGTTATTTTGAGTATTCGGCAAGAATTATGTTTTTTGATCAAAATATTAAAAAAAAAAAAACTTATTCTATGGTCAAGGAGTATCAATTATTAATTAAAACAATACAGATATCAAACTTATATCTAAACAAATGATTCCCTTTGTCCATAAATAATTGAAGTTGGTTAATTAAAAATAAACGAACGGAGTATATATTAAAAAATAAATGAATTTTAAAAACTTTAAGTTAAAAACTTATGATTATTTAAAGCATAAACGTAGTACTGAAGATGCATTGGCATCAATTTTATTTCTTGTACAATAGCAGAAAGAGCGCTACGAGATTTGGGAACACAAATTGTGGGGCTGGGAATTTTCAACCTCAAACCCGTGGAACCGAACCGAAATTCTCGATTCGGTTCGATTCCTGGGCGTTGAAATTATGTATTTTTTGAAATCGAACCAGAATTTAGAAATTCAATTCGGGTTCGGTTCTTGCGGAAAAATTTTCATAAAAACCCGAAATTACCTATTTACCTTTTTTATTAATAATAGTTAATTTATAAAGAAGAATAAAAAAATCCTAGAAGTATACCGTCTTACTTAATTTATTGAAGTTCAAGTTACTCTTTTGTTGCTTCATTTTGTTTGATATTTTGATTGTATCAACTAAACATTCAATATTGTGTCTTCACTATCTTCTTTTTAATTGAACTATTGTTGTTTAGAAATTTAAATTGGAGTCAAATTTTGCTTTTAAATAGGCTATTGTTGTTTAAAACTGAATTTTTTTAGATCAAAATAGGTGAATAGATTCATATAGACATGAAAAAATGAAACCGAAATATTGTCGGAACCAAACCGAAAATTTCGGTTCGGGTTGTGTTCGGTTCCGAATTAAAAAAATATATGAAACTGAACCCGAAATACACAATTCGATTCGAGTTCGATTCCTACAAAAAAATTGGAACCCGATTTTTGAGGGCCCTAGCAAATTGTATTCTTTGTGGTGCGGGTTGTGAACATATTCACGAAAGCTAATCATTGTGCAGACTGTCGAGAATTCTATTCCCAGACTTGTAGCAGGCTTTTATTGTTCGTTTTGGGACTTAGGCTTAGCCCCCATTAAATACCAGCAAAAATAATAATAGAAGAATTAGGTGTATTATTAATTGTAACCATACGCATATTTGTACACATATACGTTTCAATCATTCATTAACTGGTCTCATATTAAATGAATGTGTCACACGATAAGTAAATAAATGAGACGTGTATTTGTACAATATGTGTACGCATATGTGTACATATAGCATTATCTGAAAAATTATCACGATGTTCTGTTTTGGTTTCGGTTTGAATGAAGATCGATAATGATGTTTAATTGTATATGATTTGATTTAGTTTGTTTATTTTTGTTGATGATATAATAATTGATTAATGAGGAGTAATATTGAAACTCTAGTATTTGGTATATTAATACAAGTATCGAAAAATAACAACGCATACTAGTAATTAAAATATAAGAGTAATATGGAATTTTCATATTTAAATAATTTTATAAATAAAAGTAATAAAATATTAAATATTACAATATTGTTTTTTGTTTAAATACGATCCTTTAATCGTAATACTAAATTTCAGTGGTGATGATAGATTTGACTGTGATCAAATTGAATAAAAATAATTTTTTTATTGATAGGTAACTACGATGCTACCTCTAGAGAGAAAGACTCTCAATTACCCGCAAGGATAGCCAAGCTGGTGGAGTAGGTGAGCGCGGAACTGAAAGGTCACGAGTTCGATTCCCCCTACCAACATTGCTTTGGTTAGAGGTGCCCAAAACGACCCAACTCGCCGGGTCGACTCGCCGACCCGGACCCGGCTGACCCGTCGGACCCGTCGACCCGGACCCGTGGTATACACGGGTGGGGTCCGAGTCTAGATTTTGCCTACCCAGCGACCCGGCGGAAAAGAAAAAAAAAATCTGAAAATTGACCGTTAGACCCGGCGGGTCGGACCCATGACCTGGCGGGTCTAACGGCTAGTGCAGATTTAAAAAAAAAAAAAACTATCTATAAATACCTCACTACTCAACACATTTTTTTCACACCTTCAATATAATCTATCTCTCAAACTCTCATTGCTAATTGCTATACTACTTAATCTCTCTTTTTTTTCGCATTTAATCATTATATCGAGTTCTGACAAGGGAAAGGGTATTGCTACATCTCCCAAAAAAAACAAAATGTCCAAGTTCGAGTGAATGGGTCTTTGGGGCAAATCGAAGAAACCATCTGGAATAATTATTCGGGAGCCCCAAAACCAAACTCCACCCGATTTGAAAATGAAAGTCAAGAAGCTGAATATGATGCTATACATGAAAGTATATATTACGGTAGTACAACAACTACCAGTGAAGAAGAAGTTGATCTTCGGGGATTTCGACGTGTCCCGAATCGTCAACAACTGCAAAACATTGACTAAGAAATGGACCATGAAATCGATGAAGCTATGTTAAATCAAACATATGCAACAATCGAGCGCACTCTTCATGGCGTATCAACTCCGACGCAAAAAATCAAAGTCGAAGCGTCCTGCGGCAAGCCAAGCTGAAGAAGAACCTCCTTATGTTGACGAGTATTCTAAATTTATGTGTACAAGATGCATTAAAATTTATAGATGAGGCAATAGAACCAATTCGAAAATGTGTCTTGTTTTTACATAGTCGTACTAAGTTAGCTAGACAATGAGTACAATTTTTAAAGTCAAAACAAATGCAACCCAAATTTTTTACTCCAAACGTAAAACATAGATGAAACTCAACTTACGAGATGTTAAATTCAACTAATGAATATAAAGAATTATTGTGTGAATTTTTTGATACATATTTTCGCGTAGAAGAATTTTATTTATTGCCAACGTATTGGGATGAAACTAAAGATTTAATAAAACTATTAAGGGTTTTTGAAAATGCAACTAAAGATTTAAGTGGTTGTTATATCCCACGTCTCCTGAAGTTTTATTTCATTGTTGTTTTATTGTATCTGAAATGAATGCTTGTAGTAAATCCGAAAGATTATCGAATGCTATTTACAATATGTGTTTAAAATGGCTAAAATACTTTAATCGTATTCATGATGTTTTCTTGATTAGTGCTGTTTTATCTCCCGATTTGAATTTAGCTCAAGTAGAACAATTACTTGAAAATATATTATAATATTGTGTTGAAAGTCAAACTTTATTTGAAAATATTCCTCACGTTGAACAAGTAAAAATTGTTTTAAAAAATAGTTTAGAAACTGTTTTTTCTGAATATTATTCTAAATATGGTGATAAGATTCAAACTCAAAAAACAATAACTAGGACTACAAATACATTTAACATGGAATTCGACAGAACTCCCACTAACTCATTTCAACAACAACTCTATAATATAGCAAGAAATAGGGGTGGTAGTAACGTCGGTCAAAGAAATGACCTTAGTCGATATTATGCAACTAGTTTTGTGGCGGAGGATGACAATGCATGTACATTTGATATGTTGGATTGGTGGAAGAGAAGGGGAATCGAATTTCCCATACTTTCCATTATGGCACAAGAAACTCTTGCAGTGCCCGCATCCACAGTCCCGTTTGAGAGTGCTTTTAGTGAAGGAGGTTATATGTTGGACGAGCGGAGATCCCGAATGCCACCAAAAAATCTCGAGGCTCAAGATACTTAGAGACGCACCAAAAGCCGAGTTACGAGATCAAGAAAATAAGTGGGATGACCTATTAGCGGACCAAGATGCCTATCAAGAAGGCACTACTGTCTAATGAAGGAGAGTCTAGTCAAATGAGTCAAATCGATAATCAAGACGACGACGACATCGACTTCGACTAAAGGTAAGTAAGGTAAGTCACGTAAGTAAAGAACTACGTAGGGCTTTGATTCCTCACGAGGATACGTAGTCAATTTAATTTTAAGTGAAAACTTAAAATTAAATACAAGCCCATTTTTTTTTAACTCTTCTCAAGTAAAAGAACTACTTGGAACTTTGATTCCTCACGAGGATACGTAGGCAATTTAATTTTAATTAAAAACTTAAAATTAAATACAAACTAATTTTTTCAAATGATTTTCTTATTCACTTATAGTTATATTTCGTGTATAAAATGATAACAAATATAAGTTTTATAAACTTCAAAAAAAAAATTGAGACGGGTCGGACCCGTGACCCGGCGGGCCGGACCCGGACCCGGACCTGTGGCCGACACGTCGACCCGCCACCCCGTACATTTCATATGTACGGGTGGGGTCCGGGTCCTGTCCTGCCGACCCGGCGACCCGACGGGTCCGACCCGAACCCGGACCCGGCGTTGGACATGTCTAGTTTTGGTTGAGTCTGTCACAGAGGGCTTGCCTAGTGTGGTTTACCTAGTTGGCGTGCAGGCTATTACATTCAGTCCGAGAATTTATCCAGTGCGTATTCAAAGAGTATCGGTTGTGGGTAGAGGTGGGCAAAAAAACCGAAACCGAAACCGAAACCGAAAAAAAAACTGAAACCGAAACCGGTCAAAACCGGTTTTTGATCAAAACCGGTTCGGGTTGGCGCAAAACCGGCGGGTTCTACCCGATTTTGCATTTTCCCGTTAGAAACCGGTCCAAACCGGTTTTTAGGGTAACCGGTTTCTGAAACCGGGTTGAAAAACCGGTTTGAAACCGGTTTTTCCTTGTGAACGTTAGGTGTCCGTTTTTTTAAAAAATGTGACCGTTTTTTGCCCTTTTTTTTTTTACCATTTTGCCATCCCTAAACCAACTATAAATACCCTATTTGAGTTTTGGTTTAGTCACAATACTCAACACACTCAAAGTCTTGAAGGAGAACTAGACATTGGACAAGAAATACACGATATCGAGGTGGAAGAAGGTTTTGCAATCTCACTCTCCGATGAAGAAATTGCTCTCGATGAAGCTTCGCGCGAGGCTAGCTCCGAAGAAGATATCACTCTCGATGAATAAAAATTTATATTTTAAATTCTAAATGTTTGAATAATAGTTGATGTTGTAATGAGTTTATTTAATAAAACTTTATGTCTTCAATTCTAAATGTTTGAATAAAAGTTGATGTTGTAATGAGTTTATTTAATAAAAGTTTATGTTTTAAATTCTAAATGTTTGAATAAAAGTTGATGTTGTAATGAATTTATTTAATAAAAGTTTATGTTTTAAATTATAAATGTTTGAATAAAAGTTGATGTTGTAATGAGTTTATTTAATGAAAGTTTATGTTTTAAATTCTAAATGTTTGAATAAAAGTTGATGTTGTAATGAGTTTATTTAATAAAAGTTTATATTTAATGTATAATGAGTTTATTTAATAAGAATATATTATTTTTTTATTTTTTATTTTTAAAAAAACCCGGTTATAACCGGGGTTTTCTACCCGAACCGGTCACAAACCGACCCAAACCGGTTAGTATAGGGTCGAGTTTTTACTGTCCCCAACCCAACCCGACCCGAACCGATTTGGTCAAAAAACCGGTTTTTAGACTACGACCAAAAACCGGTTCGGTTATACAACCCGAACCGGTTTGGAAAAAAAAAACGAAATGTACACCCCTAGTTGTGGGTTCCCATCATAAAAAAAAGACTTTCAGTTAATTTTATTTATAAATATATTTTTAAATATAAAAAAAGAGGAAGAATCCCATCGCAATTGAATGTGACTAATCTTTGGCGAATTGCTCAAATATCCAATCCAAAGTCTCCGGCGCCAAATCTTTGGCGGCCCGCTCAAAATTTCGAAATTTTTCCAAAAAATTTCTGTCTTCAACGGGATTCAAAATCCGATTCGAAACACTTTTCTCCCTCCATCTGCTTCAATGCTCCCTCTTCCAATGGAAAACCAAAAGAAAAAGCATCTGAAAAAAACTGAAGCAGGAAGGGTCTCGCGAGGATCCTCATCTTCAATCCCCAATTTTTTTTTTCCAGGTAACATCTTGACAAAATTTTAATTCAATACCTGTTGAATTTTCTCCGCCGCAGTTCCAGTAGCTCAAACTTTGTATAATTCTCGTGCTTGTGATTGTTATTTTTTTTTTTTTTTTTGTGCATCTCGTCCGATTTACTGTCTCTATTTGTGAAATCGTATCGTTTCATGAGAGACACATCAGTCAGGATTTCGTTTTCTTGGTGAGATTAAGGGTTCTTAATTGGATTAGAATTATTATGGTGAGAGAGCAAAGTGTCGAGTCTTTTTACACGCGGCTAAGGGAATCGGCTTTGGCCTCTTCATCTGCGCCTCTGCTAATTTTCCCCTCGACTTCCGATGTAGATTCGTTATGTGCTTTGAAAATCATGGGATGTGTTCTCGAATCTGATTCGATTAGGTATGCTTGTTACCCTGTTTCGAGTTTCAAGGAAATTCACAAGTACGCTGGGCGTAATTTGAGTTCATCCTCGGATGAGCCAATCACTATTCTGTTAATTAATTGGGGTTGCCATAGGGATCTTAGGAGAGATCTCGGAATCGGACCCTCTGCTCGTGTTTTTGTTGTCGATAGTCACAGGCCCATTCATTTACACAATCTGAGCGACGAAAACGACCGTGTGGTGGTGCTCTACACGCAGGATGACGAGCATCAAGCAGATCTAGCGTACGATTTCGATGTGTCGGCTCTTGCTAACGCGAGCGATTTGAACAGCGATGATGAAGTTGAATATGATGATTCAGACAGTGAGGAGGATGAAAACGAAAGTGACAGTGAGGGGGATGGGGGTGAAAGTAGAAAAAGAAGAAGAGTTGGGGATGAAAATGAAAATAACCCCATCAAGCTCTTTCGAAAACTTAAGAAAGAGTACTATTATATGGGCACTTTCCATGGGAAGCCGTCTGGGTGTTTGATGTACGAGCTTTCACATTCCTTAAGAAAAAACAAGAATGAGTTGCTCTGGTTGGCTTGTGTGGCTTTAACCGATCAGTTTGTGCATGAGAGGTTAACAGATGAGAGATACCAAGCTGGCGTAATGGAACTCGAACAGCATATAAATAGCTCAGGGAATCTTGATCGTGTTACTTCAATCACTCTAAAAGATGGGACGAAGGTCACCGTGCCCGATTCTTCGAGGATCTCGTACGAGGATGAGCCGAGGCTTATGTTATTACAAGAGTGGAACTTGTTCGATTCGATGCTATGCTCGTCCTACATAGCGACCAAACTGAAAACATGGAGCGACAACGGGCTGAAGAAAATGCAACTTCTTTTAGCCCGAATGGGTTTCGCCAGAGAGGAATGCAAACAGAAATTTCAGTACATGAATGTAGAGATTAAACACAGAATGAAAGATATGTTCGAACAGTACCTACCGGAATTCGGGCTCACAGATTTTTACTACAGAGGTTTTCTTCTACTACATGGCTATAGCTCGAAAGTCTCTGCTGCTGATGTTGTATATGGAGTGACAGCCCTTCTAGAAACTTCCGTAGAGTCGGACGGCTCGTCTGGTTCTAAACAGTTCGGCATTGCTTACGACGCCTTGTCCCTTAACAATCTCGAGAAGCTGGAAATTGGAATGAGACAGGCTATTAAGGTTCAAAGGGCGGTTTTAAGACAAGGAAGCACGGCTATAACGAAAAAAGGGTCGATAAGGAGTGGGAGTAAGTTTAGATGGGTGAAACTCCAAGACTCGGCCGATACGAAGCTTTTGTGTCACCCTCAGGCTTTGACGAAGTTCGGGTACTTCGTGATGGACGCTTTACGCGAAAAGGGAGCGAGGATGAAACCTTTGATATGCGTTTGTTATGTCCAAGAACAGAAGAGGGTTTTGATTGTTGGTGTTTGTGGGAAGCCGAGGCTCGGTGCGGTTCAAGGAAATGCGTTTGGGATTGCTTTCCGGAGCGCGGCTGAGGAGACGGGAGCCGAGTATTTTCACGAGCTTTTCGAGTCGTCGTGGATTGTGTTGGAAGCGGTTGCTGTAAATCCATTCATGATTAGGCTGACAGAGAAACTTCTGTGATGATTCTTTCTTATCAGGACAATTTGTGTTTCATCTCCCCCCCCCCCCCCTAGAAGTGTAACTCTGTGATGTTCTTTGTGGTTTTTCACTTTTTAGTGTGATAGACTAATAGTTGTTGAATCAGTTTTAACTTTGTCTGTAACAATGCTGGACAGTAAAATGTGATTTGAGTTTTTTTTTTACCAGATGTCTGTACTTTTTTTTTTTTTTTGAACGGTGAATTTCAACTTAGACTCAACCACCCTCCAAACAGAGGGCCCTAACCACCACTAGCCCAGACTATGTTGTCTTAACCGGGTCCACGCTGGTGACAAGTGAGGCTACGGGTTCCGGAGAAACTGCATCGCCTCCACACAAGTTTCTCACGGAGTAACGGCCGGATTAAAACCCCGCGCTTGCTCGGATTCGAACCCCAGCGACTATGTCTAAGGGATCTTATCTTCATTGCAAATACCATCAGGCTGAACACCCTTTGGTACCAGATGTCTGTACTTGAATTCTAAAATAAGCTTGTTCTTCCTTACTCTGATCCACATATTATGAATATATTTTCTTTAGAAAAACGAACATCACTTATAAGAGAAATCAATCAAATATAAAAATCTTTCAAAATGATAACAAAAATTAAAAATGATAAACAAAATCATAGTTTATTCAAATTTAAAATACTATCATATTTCAAATCTATACAAATCTAATTGATTTAGTGGGATTGTAGTATTTCCGTTACTTACGAGGTATTATTTTATGATTGAATCGTAAAATAGAAAAACCTAAATTCTTTTAAATAACTCTCCTCATTATAATGCTCGTTTGATAAGCACTCTAAACTAGCGTATAACTTATTTAGAGAGCTTACAAGTTTATTCTATTTAAATGATCACTGTCTGGTCGGAGAACTTTTCATTTTTAATTCCATTTTTAAACTTTTCTCTTCATCGAAACTATTTCGAATGTCATTTCCATAATATTGTAATTTTTTATCAGTTTTATCTGTCAAACATAGCCATAAGGGCATCATAAAAATATAATACGAAAAATATTAAACATAAAAATGTTAGACACAAAATGGATAAATAAAAAGAATAAAAAGAGACAAAATTTAGAAAAAATGGGAAACGTGAATTATAAATAAAAAGGACCGTCTGACGGACTTATATTCAACATCATATTCATATAGAGTCCTAAAAAACTTAAAATCACCAAAACTATAGGAAATTATCAAAAATTCAAAATGGGCAGTATATATGATCAAATTATTGATTCATGTTTCACATTCTTTAATTTTTTTTAATATTATATTGCTTGAAAGTTCAGATCCTGTTTAATTTTTCTAAATATCAAAAAGTTTTTTCCCGTTTTGATGGGGAGTTTGTCTGTCTAAGAGGTTCGTGGTTAGTGGTTTTAACCGGAATCAAACCAAACCGACGTGGTTCCGGTTAACCGAGAACCACTATTCGTGTATTATCGATTTGGATCTCCATTTTATTTTAATAATTCCTGTTGTAAATGAATAAACGAAAGAAAAATATTTAAACTGTTGCGATCATTACCTCAAATAATGTAATCAAAAGCAACTTATATATAAATTCAAATGTATGAAGAAAAATGAGTAATAAAATACAAACTCCTAGGGGTGTCGAGTGGTTCGGTTCCGGTTAACCGAACCACAATTTTCGATTAACCGGAACCATAAAGGCCCCAAAATAGGAACCACTAACCACACCACTTTAAATTCGGTTAACCGGAACCACACCGATTATATATGATTCCCGTTCGGTTAACATTAAAAACCATTTTTCTTTTTTTTTTATCCGAAAAAAACTGAAATAATCAATTCTAAAATGCTAAAATTAATCTTTTAAAATAAAAATAGTAGACAACAATACAATTAATCCATAAATCCAACAACTATAAGTCAAAATTAATCCATAAATCCAACAATTAAAAATGTAACACAATCACAAATGGAGAATTGATGCGGGGTAATTAATTTATATATTATTAATTCAATTGAATTTCATTTTAGGATAAAAATATATAATTATAATTTATTAATTTATCATAATTTCGGTTTGTGTTTCTGTGGTTCTGGAACCATTTGGTTCCGGTTAACCACTAACCATATTTTTTTTTGAAGTAGGAACCACAAACCGCACCCTAAATAATTCTGATTTTTTTTTTTTTCGTTCCACATAATTTTAACTTACAAAAGATTTGGGCCAAGTTTTTTGGTTCTGTTCTCGAATATTTTAAAAGCTGACATTTTTTGAACCGATCCCATCCTTACTTTTTGCCTCCCTACGAGAGCATGAACTTAATTTAATTTATTTTGAAATTGTAAAATTACAAAATTACGTGAGGGTTAAAAGTAAAACTGAAAGCTCAAATTCAACAGTGGTAAATCGAAGTTACTTAAGTACTTACGGTAAATGGCCTTATGGTCCAGCGCACAGGTGCATGCCCTTGCTCCTTGAGGTGAAGGGTTCAAGTCTCGTTCGGGATATAAGTGAAATTAAGAGTAATTTAGGAGTAGAGTAGAGCGTGGGTGAGTTTGTAGTTCATACAAAAATAACTCAAGTACTTACGTGTCGGCCAGCCGAAACTTGTCGTTTGTTTATCCACCAAAACACACACAAATGCCCCACGATTGCGTGTGTGTAATTATTTCTGTATGCAACTAGATGTTCTCCCGTGCGATACACCAGACAAATATTTTATTATTAAAATATATATTTTTCAATCCCGAAATTTATTCTTTAGGAGTCATGAATTTTAATAAAAAAAAAGCTTGTTGAGTGCATTATAGAGTTTAATATGATTGGAGAAAGAGTCTCACATTAGCATAGTGTTAAGTCGGTTAGTATTCATTACCTGAATAAATTTTGGACACATACCGAAAAAAGGTAGGAATAAAATTTGGGGACGAAAATAGTATATGATTAAGTCTTAATATATGTGTCTGTGCAGTGTATGTTTTACTTTTTTTAGTTATTACTGTTAATAAGTACCATAATTATTGCTTATGTAAGCAATAAAGTCTTAAATCTAATTTCATAAAAGTGAGTTAATTTACTTTTATTTTACATCAATTAATTTTATTAAAAATTAATACCTATTTTTTTATAATATAGCGCAATCGGTCATTAATGTAAATCCATCAGATTTACTATATTTAATATGAATGTCTAATTGAAGATCGTAAAATAGGAATTGATTTGATATATTTTTCATTAAAATAATCTTGAAACAAAGAAAATTATAAATATTTAAAATTTTAAGCTAATAAAATGAAGAAAGAATTTTTCTATTTGTAGATAAGTGTAAGCTGTTAAATAAAATTCCAACAACAAATATTTTTTTTCCTTAATTTTTTTAAAAATATAAGAATATTTCTCTCTCAATATATAATATACTTTTTAAAAAAATAAAAAAAAAGAAACTTAAAAAGTAACATGATTACAGTAACTTGCTTCTCTATCCCCCAACCCTAAAAGAAAAGCAAACCCTTATTTTTCCTCCATTGTTTTATTCTTATGCCCTATCCGAACCGTATCGATGCACATATAATTACACCGCGCGATCGTTTGCTGGACTACGAATCGGATAAATCAGGTCGCACTTTCGTTGTTGCCGCTTCTTAAAATCGCGATATGTTGTTATTTTTTTCGTTTGATTCTGATCGCGCGTGTCTTTTCGGTGCTGTTGAATGCTTGCGATGCCTGCTTCGGTGATTGGGGTTTGTGGAATGTGCATTTTGTCGATTACTTTTGATCTGATTTAGGGTTTTATTGAGTTGGGTTTATCTAACCTTTTCTTTTCCATTTAGCGAATTTAATATTTTTAGTTAATTTTGATTGTTTTCTATTTCCTTGATGGATGTTTGAAACAAATTTGAGTGATGATCTTTGCGAATGTAGTTGGATAAAAAGCTGAATTTGTGATTTTTTGTTTCTTTTTGTTTTCTTGTGTGTGTGTGTGTCATTTTCACTAAGATTTTTGAACAGACCAGGAAAGATGAAGTTTCGTAAATTATGGCCAATTTTGGGTTCCGTCCATGGAGAGACCTCATGTAGTGCATCCCCTGCCGGATGCACGCCACGTGTAGTGCATCCGGCAGGGGATGCACTATGTGGGGGTGTACCATGGACGGTACCGCCAATTTTGCAGTAAGTTCTGATATTTTATCTGTTTTCACGTCGTGGGCTGTTTATCTGGTTTTGTCACCTAACATATTATGAAAGAAATGTTTGGCGGCATGACCAATTGTAATATAGAAATGCCAAGTATGTTCTGCACTTCTTTTTAACATTTTAGGGTTTCCTTTTGCAACATAAGGTTTACCAATTAAATTTGCAATTTTTACATTGGGATGAAGTTCATCATTTAAGTTGGTGGTTGTGAATTTGTTTGGTTAGTGTACGAATTGGGTAACTTTCTATTTTATCTTTTGATTAACTTCTGATTGCCTCTTTGCCGGGCTACTTTGTTAAGGTAGATAATATATTTTTGTAATTGTAATTACTCAATACATGTGTTGTTTAAATCGGTAGGCTTTATCGTAATTTTGTTTGCCATGATGATTTTCAGATCTGGGCACTTGCAAATTATTATATCATGAGCAGCCAGGACCAAGTTAAGATGTATACAAGGGCTAGAAGTAAGAGGAGAATGTTAGATGTTGATCTTAATACTGTGCCACCATGTGAGAGCCGTGATCAGGATGGGCCTTTAAATCATACTAGGTCCCACGATAGACAAGCAGTTCAAGGAGGCGCTACAATGCCTCCATCAATTGATGTCGATGCGCTAGATGACGATGATGTCATTATTTCTTCGCCAAGGGCATTTGCAGAAGTATATTTTATCATTATCCCTTTCTTCTTGTCTGTTCACTCTGTAATCATATGGTGTTTGTTGGTAACATTTTGTTTTCAGGCTAAAAACAGTTCCAAAAGGGCTCGTGATCATCCTATTTTGGTTGATGTAGACTCTGGTAATTTAACTTTTTGAACGTCTTCTCTGTTTTACGGGTATTATGTTGTGATGAGTTCTGACCTTGGAGATTGTGCAAACGCTATTTCATATGTTGCTAAATTTTTCCATTAGTATTTTGTCATCCAGTATTTCAAGAAAAGAATTGGTTCCATTTTTTTTGAAGTCTAAACCTGTTGCCTCATGGATATCACCGGGATGATAATCTCTAGTTCCTTATTGTCACATACTATTGTTTTTTGAAGCATCATTGCACTGTCACCTTATATCCTGAATTTTCTTTGTGATTCTGGTATGTCTTTGATGAAACATCAAATGTCAAATGCAGCTGAGGTCCTGAGATAATTGTTGTAGTTGAAATCCTCATCAAAGGCAGTCAATAGCTCATTTTTGTGACTGTTGATGAGTGTTGATATTTACCCTAAATGTTAAGAAATATCTTTTTTTTTTTTTTTTTTTTTGTTAAGAATGTCATACATGAATTTTATCGTGTTTTTTGGCACCACTTATATATGTTTGGTTGTTGATTGAACTTAACGTTTACATCTTTTGCTTTATTGTAGATGAAAGGTCAGTCCGCTACAAGCGCAGAAGGGTTTCTACAAACCCAACAATTATAAATTGTGACCTTTACATCAGTCTGGACGGCAGTAGCAGTTCTAAGGTAACAAATTTATTTATTTGCAACATGTTTCTCTTCTTTTTTCCCTTTTTTTATTTATGTAGTCGGTCGTTGATGGTTTCAAAGGACGATTCATTGGTTACTAGTCTTCAGTTTTTTCGTATGTGGGGCATTTTGTGATATTAAACATTATTACTTTATACACGTCTTTGACTTCATATTTCTTTATTTTGATGAGATTTGATTTTCAGTCATGGTATTGTTTCCTGTATTAGTATACCTCCTGTTTTTGTTTTGATTTGTTGGAGGGTTATTGGTATGCATGGTTGACTAAGGATATGGTGTTTGCATTTCAGAGAGAAAATGTACAGACATTGCCTCCCGCACCACCGCCGCCACCAAAAGAGCCCACATTCAGCTGTCCAGTCTGCATGGGTGCATTAGTTGAGGAGACATCTACAAAGTGTGGCCACATTTTCTGCAAGGCGTGTATTAAAGCTGCGATAGCTGCACAGACCAAATGTCCTACCTGCAGGAGAAGAACAACTGCTAAAGACATCTTCAGAATTTACCTTCCCACCACTACAGTTGCTTGAGGTCTCTCTCTCTCTCTCTCTCTCTCTCTCTCTCCGTGTGTGTGTGTGTGAAATATGAATGTCCAAGCAGCTATGTTTACTGGAGGTTGTTGATCTAGATCATAGTTGTCAATCCCGCATAATGCCCCATAGCGACAAGGTCCCCTATCGCTATAGCGAATAGCGAGGGCTATTTGAAAGTAAAGCTCCACAAGTATATAAATACATAATATATAGCATATACCAAATTTAATTCAAAATTTGATGCATATATTGTAATATAACATAAATATAGTTCAAAGAACACAGAACATCAATTCTAGTAATAGAAAAACATAATATAAAATTCATCATACCTAAAAACACGTTTTAGATTTTGTTTTTTTATTTTTATTTAAGATTTATATTGCCCATAAACATGTATCTTGTTGGAATAGTAAAGCGCAACTTACAAAAACGTCCCAGAAAATAAAAAATAACCTGGAATGCATGAGGTATGATATAGCGCCGGTATTCTTGCTACCACGATCGGCGCCATAGCGAGGATAGCGCTCGCGATCCAAAAATCCATAATCCATAACGCTCGATGAAGCTTCGCTTCGCGTCGCTGTTCCCTATAGCGAGCGCTATGTGCGCTATTAACATCTATGATCTAGATACCAAAAAAATTCAGTTTTCTGAGTTGGCGTGAACTGTTGGGTTTCATAATACACTTGAGGGATGATTATAAAAATTACCCTCGAGGTTTGGGCAAATTGTCGAAAAGCCAAATTTAAAATTAAAAAATCCACCCCCTTACAAATTTGTACCTGCCATTAGTGGATCTAACCCGAGTTATAGATGCCATCAAATATTTTCACTTACATCGTCAACTTTCGCTAAATATTACAAACAATCCTGACTTTCTCGTCTTAAATTTATATTTACATCCCTCAGATTTTTTAAATATTACAAACAACATGGAAATTTGGGGCTGTTTGTAATATTTTGAAATGATGAAGATATAATTGTAAAATATTTGATGACGTCAATAAGGTGAACTAAAGGTTGGGCCAAAACATAACGGGACCAAAACTTCAAGCATAGTTTTTGTATTTTTTTTCTAGAGTTGGCTGCTTTTTTTTTTTTTTCCGTAAACACTTCAAACCTGCAGGATAACTTTTTTATACAAGTGACTCATGGATAGAAATTATAAGAATGTGTTTGTGTCCAACTGGTTTTATTTAATAGTGGTGCAATATCCGATCAAAAAAACCTGCTCAGCCAGTATTCCTGCCATTTTAAACTGTGTAAAAATTCACTTTTGAGATTTCACTTCCTTTCTCCTTCGTAAAGGCGTAAATGTGTCGAGGGCACCCGGTGTGGAACTTTATTTCTAATGTTTATATTGCATGAATTTTTAGTTTAATTAATATCATTGATGAAACTATAATTGTCATGCCACCATCCTCAACTTTGGCATGACCCCCCGAGTTGGGTTAAGGTTAAGGTGCAGTTGATAATGATGATGGTAAGAATGATTGTGTTCAGATTTTTAGTGGGTGCTTCTTCTCATAATTCAGTTAAGGATAAAAAAGAGAGAGGGGGGGGGGGGGGGGCTATTTTCAAGGCCCGTACAACGAGCTTTGTTAACGGGCATTAGATACAAAATAAGTAAGAGATTTAAGATCATTTGAGGACCAAACTTTTTTTACATACCAAGGGACTAATCTCCACCTTCCATCTTCCCTCCATCTTTATTTGATCTAATGGATGAGATTAATCCCAACAATTTAAAAAACCCACTTTCATCATTTTTTTTCAAATATCAATATCTTTCAAACCGTTAATCGTTAAGTCAAAAAAAATATACCGTTACGACGAGCATTTAATTATCTTTCGACAAATTTTTTTTTTCCGCTTTTTTCACGTTTTTTTTCGTGGCCGAAAAAATCACATATGATATGTAATATCATATATGATATATCACATATGATTTTTTCGGCCACGAAAAAAAACGTGAAAAAAACGAAAATTTTACCAATGTAGCCTCAATTACGCAATTGACCAAGGCGCTATGTTAATTGCCTTGAATCAGTCTTGGTTAATTGCGTTTGGGACGTGGCAAAGCAAGCAAAGGCAGTTGTTCCATCAGAGCACGTACCAGTCATTCTCCCAATCCCAGATCCAGATTGGGCGGTTGAGATAATTTCTACCCAGGATAGATCGAGATTTGGTTCCAGGTCGAGCACCTGCATTCGTTTCGGGCCAAGCAGGTCAAAAACGAGAGTCGTCTTTTCCTTCGCGAAGAGATCCGGGGTCTCAACCATCGATTTCTTTTTGGATGGATGGTGGGGATGAGTCCCTTGGTATGTAAGAAAAGTTTGGTATTTAATATAACTCTACTCTAAGTAAGAACCCACTGAAATCGAAGTTAATCGTACACGTGATTTATTAGGAGGATGTCGATTTCTCTCATTCCCGGCTTCAGTGGTTTATGATACAAAATATTTGGGTTCTTGTAACTAATATATTGCCTCTTCTCAGTGCAACAGGATTCATCCTCCCATTTCATGCTTCCAAATGTGCAACTATTGTGGGAAGCTTGTGATGGACAAATGGTTGTTGGAAGCAAATATGGAAATATTATTCTGATACTTCCTTTTTTATTTTTTTTCGGTGGAGAGGGGTCCATGAGGAGTAGCGATTAGTTATTGTATTTTATCATAATTTACGATCCAATCCCCAAGGAAACACGCTCCTAGTGTCTTACTATTACGAATTTGCTGCGTAGGGTATCATGGCATTCCCAGTCGAGTTCTGTACTTGTATTGCGCTTGACAATGACTTTTGCTTGTCTCATTTTCGTGGAGTTTTGGGCTACTTTTGGTTCCAAATTTTGGAAATTTTGTACCTAGTTTTTTTGGGCTAGTGTCGAGGCGTATGGAGCCTCTGCGCATGATGCACTTGCATATTCATCATGAATATGTCGGGATAACTGATAAGTGATGAACCTTGTCTTTTCCATAGTCATCTTATATAAGTTGCCCCTTAAATCCCAATTACTCGTTTTATACGTTTCCTATTTAAATTAGGTTGACAGAAGAATCTGGTTCTATTTCTGGGATCCCGAGATCCGTGAACAAGTGTAATTCGCGTGTTTGTGTCTACGGTCAGGGGATCTCGTGCTGTATGTAAGTTAGGATATCTGGATATTTAGTGCAGTCGAAAAAGCTGTGTCCAAAATAATACTCGCATAGAGTTGAAAGTCGATTAAGTTACTCTGTTTGAATTCGCGAAGCAATATAAACAGAAAAGCAATTTCGAGAACTGCTGATAGTTGACTTGAGCTGTTAGATATTTATGGTTCGTTTTTTAGAACCTTTTATTAGGACCAATATGAGGTCCAAAACTGAGGTGAAGTTCAATCGACCTTAGTACCATCTAAAAATTGGGGACGACCAGAGTCAGCTAAGGGCTGACCGTAGTCTATATAAAGATAAGGAATGACCTGAAGTACTGTATGATTAAGTCCGCCCAAAGGCGAGGGCGATCAATCTGCTTAGCATCCACATGAACAACGTGCTGGATATTATTTAATGGACACTGATCGAAAGACGAGTAGTCGTCGACAGGAATAATAAAAAAAAAACCCCGTAATTTTTCGTGTGAAACAGTGTAGATTCACCGTTTCGTGGTGGTGTATAGGGTCCGGAGGCCAAATTATGTCGTTTTTATGTCCATTTTCGTCCATTTTAATATTCTTGCAGATTTTTCTTTTGGGTTTTGAATTCTTTTCGAACTTGAGTTTGATCTTAGGCGCATAATTACCTTCATGATGTATTGTTGGCTGCATTTTTAATATTCTTGAGAAATATAATCTATATGTTCTTCCGTACGAAGAGCGGTTTGTCTTCTACATTATTTCGTCCTGTGTCACCGTATGAAGATTATGCCCGATCTTAAATTTATTAGGTTGCATATTCAGCATGAATATGTTAGTCATAAGTGATTCATCTCGGAAGTTTCCCCGTAAATTGAATTTCCCGTTCTATAAATTATTGAAAAACGGGATTGACTATTGTGGAAACACCCTTAATAGTGAAATCTAGAAATTAATTGCATTATTAAGTAATTTCTGTTTGAGGAGAAAGTAAAAAACAGCAAATCAATTCATTCATAACACTGATAGAGGGGCCTTTATATAGGCATTACAATGAGAGTCCTTCCATACATAGGATTCCTAGATAAGGTAAGACATCTAATAGGATCCCACTACCTCTAGAAGGATCTAGAACCTTCCATCTATGTATCTACAATCAGTATTAGGTAAGACACATAAAGGGAATAATAATTCCCGGAACACTCCCCCTGTGTCGAGCACTAATACAACAATGGTGCAGAAGATGTTGCCTTCGTAAAAACCTATTCCAAGCCAAAACAAAACCCCATGGGAAAAATAAAGGCTTGATGAGGAAAAGATTGCAACGCACCAACATAACATGTCATGTATACTCCCCTTGATGTATACATAACGACTCCCCCTGATGAGTACCTCAAATCATAGGAGTCAGATGCCAAGTTGCCCTCACAACTATACCAAGGAAAAACCCAGTGGGAAAAATACCTCTTGGTCTAAGTTGAGCAAGACAACGCATCATTGTCTGGATGTTCTCATAGGTCGCCTCGTTAAAAACCTTACCAAGTGAAAACCCAATGGGAAAAAACAAACCTTGGTTTAAGGACAAAAAGAGCGCGACACATCCAAAGTGCAGAGTCGCTAAAGACTTATCAAGTTTTCCAAAGGCTTGACCTCCATGCCCTAAATCACCATAACTTCTTCGATTGATAGGTATCAACGAATCAGAAGGACTTATGAAAACTAGACACCCATAGCTTTTCATTCACATACAGTACGTAACCTAGATCGATCTGAGCAGATCACAAAGCTCTATCGAAGTTGACTCAGCAAATTACCGGACATATCCCGTCCTACTTTGCAACAATAGTCATATGTCACTCAACATGATGGATGTGATCAAATGGTTGGTTTTCTTGGAAAGTAGACACAAACCTTTCCAATGGCACCAATTTCACCATTTTCCATCAAGTGAGTTGCCCTGTAGGTTATATGGGAGATAGACCAACACATTCTGGGCAGATTCGGGTATCAGTTTTCAAGTGTCCTTTTTATCGAGATAGAGCGAGCTTCAAGTTTCTTGTCAATCACAGACATTGCGTGAGCGCATCCTAGGCCATCATCACAGTGGCTTTACCGGATTATTACGAATGAGTACATCGAGTCAAACATGAGTACATAATACCGTAGTTTTCTCTTAAGACTGCATCATCACTTAAGTGAGCCAAGTCTTATGATGACTTCGACTAGTCATTGGGAATCATATAGGCATTACTTTATCGTCTCTTAGGGAAACCGTCCCTTAGATTGCCTTAAACCGATTGATGAATACGCATCATCAAGTGTCCCAAGATCCTTTCATTCTTAACTTTGGATTTAGCGGAATCTCTTAGTCTCATAAGAGTACATCACTATAAACCCTTAGTTTTACACGCAAAAGCTTCATATCTCTTCCAAATCAAGTATATACTTAGTATGCATTCCCGACAATCACTTGTCGACGCGCTCCGTGGTCAGGAGCCACTTGATTTGAGTCTGATCCACCACGAGATCCTTTAATCGCTTAACTTAGTTCCCCACTAAGATAAGATTTAACCACAAGCTGCACGCGTTTTTGGGAAACTATCTAACTGAAAAGATAGTGGATGCTATAACATCCATTACGATAGCACAACTAAGTTTCGTGTCATCGTAGTCGATTCCAGTGCGTTCATGAGAAACCTCGCGCCATGAGGTGAGTTTAACTCCTTCTCTTACTCGCTTTAACAAAGTTTACGGATAGATCTTATCTTTGGAGTGTCGGTACCACTTCAACAAAGGGCTATCACTTTGTTTATACTAGAGTCGCATATGTTTCCATTTTAGGCCAAGGCTACAACGTTGTAGATTTTCAACGAAGTATGGTTCGATTAAACTCACATTCCACGTCCTCATGAACCGGCTTTATTCATAGAGTACTCTTTATGGATTGGCATTCATTGAGGCGTCCCCAATGATGACTATAATCCGTAATCACATGAGACGGATGAGTTCATTTGATCATATGATCAAGTTTTCATGTACCAAACTCGCATACATTCTTAGCGAGAGTATTTATCGAACCAAGTGGCATCCCAATACTCGATGAGATCCACGGCCTAGTAACACCATCTACCACAATTTGTGGTGTTACCATATCACCATTTATAAGTGACGAACGTCCATAACCGGACACAATCCTTGCAGACATGTTTGCAGCATGTATTTAATCTCGTCACTTTAGGGAACTTGGTGAGGCACAGTAGGGACAAACTACGACAATTCCAAGTCGTTCTACTCGAACATGATCGTTCGCATCTCCCCCTAACGACGGGAAGACTGGCTCATCAAAGTGACTTACGAGATCGTCTGCCAAGGTACATTTTAAGCGGACTATGAGTGAAAGAGCATGTCATATTCATCATTTATTACCCGTCATAATGCGTTGTGGTGACGCACTTTGGCACATGAACATGTGGACGATAAAGGTTTTCAGTGTTAACACAATCCAGTTAACAAAATGCATATTGTTACACTCGTAACTAAGCATTTGAATGATGATAGGTATAGGTGAATATGACATGTTGACCTATGCTACATAGCCGTAGCTACTGGTCTTGAGAATCCAACAAAACCGCCACCATGCACCACCGGGATCGAACATAAAGAAACGATTGAACCGATGATAGGCCGTTGGTTTTATCGAACCTCCAGTGCTTTCTTGAAGAGTTCACTCCCTTCACCAGCCCCAAACACCTCAAAATTTCGTGAGCATGTATAAACGGGTGTTTAGGATTCCAAAACCATCAACCTTGTGGTCAAAAACCGATCGAAATGACATCGAACTAGTCGTTTAGGACGGCTGGTGGTATGTGAAAACTTCATTTAAGTGGTTCACCTCCTTCCAAGTCTCCAAATGGCACCAAAATTTGTGAGAATGTAGCCTTGGATGTTAGGAAGTACTCGTTAAAATTTCACTTTAAGACTTGGTCTAAAAAGTGGGTGAACCGACCTTTACAATGACTGGTCCGCAAGTTGGACAACCATAACTCAAGTTTCATCAACTTATCAATCATTGTCAAAGGAACAACATAACATATAAATGTTATTACTTGAGTACGACCATTTGTGAACACCATCATAGCATCATAAGCCACCCAGGCTAATACTTATGATCATGTATGTATAAGGACTCGGTGAAAAGGGAGGACTCAGCACCATGCTTATGCGAGTCGCTACATTATTCTCCTTAGCATAGGAGGGTGTCATCTCCTAATTGTGCCAAAGAATAGGCTTAAATCAATGAACATGGATAAGAAGGATCATTGGGGGGGTCTTTGGCGTCACACATGTTTACTAAAACAAGACGCGAATGACATAAATATCATCATTGGTCATGAGCCTTGCTCACGACTCCACCAACGTACTTTGGCGTCTATGATCCAACTGGTTTCTTTGTTCAAATAAAATGATGTCCATGACAATACCGTGGTATATGGATCATCAAATTGTCCAAATTCCGGACTATTAAAGCCTAAATGTGTCAATGTCCCAATACATCTTCTGGTTACACAAACCGATGCAAGCCGGACCATATTGACTCATGAATATTTTTCTTTTCACATATCCAATACAAGTGATGCATAAGATTTTATTCTCACAGATCACAATGAGATGCTATGAGTGATACACTTTGGCATATATATCATCGAGTCATAACATGGTTAAATTGTTACGGAACATATGTGACTAGAAAACGCCATTCGGCATTCAACAACTTGAGAATTTACCACTCATTTATTGTGATGACCTAGTCATCATAGTCACAATGGATTTATAAACCGAAATCCAAAAATATCGTGTTCCTTGAAAATAGCTTAATACGCACTCAATTTCGCTTGCAAAATTTTACAAATATAAGCATAGCGAACACTCTAACAACATAGAGATTTTATACTTGATATGATCAAAATGATCTATCATATTGAGTGCATAACATGGCAAGGTTATATGCCTAAGGGGCAAAATTACGACACAAGCATGGTGTAACACTACCATGCACACGCTCGACCTTCTTACAAGGGTGCGTATTTTGGGCTTTCCCAATGAAACTGTTTTTCAACATTTGAAAGATGATAGTTTAGCGTACAACGCATACCAAAAACTGCATCATCTATGGCAAATTCGGCCAGAAAGAGGTTGAAAAATATGTGTCGTAAGACCACTTGCAAATTCAAGATGGGAACCAAGTTGGTTGGGACAAAAGTTAGCACAATCGCTGGAAATAAAATTTCGCGCAGCTTGACCTTTGTTCACTAAAACAGCGATAACTCCCTTGTTAGGAAGGCTATGGACGAACGGTCAGATGTTCTGGAAACTAGACTTCCGTATCTTTCTATCCATATATTGTGCATCACTCGGATCATTAAACTCAGATCACAATGCATGTTTTAATTGGCTGTTTAGTATTTCCCAAGTTTAGTGAGAAAATAAGGTTGAGACCATATCCAATGGCATAAGTATTGATGCAAAAACATGGCAATAACAGCCATATGTGCGTTTAAACGCAGCAGGTGTTCGATTTCTTATCTCGACTGATGATCCTTTCGGTAACTCCAACTTGGTAGACTTGCAGAGAAAGTAGGAATGTCGGTACAGCTAAGGCTGTTTAAAAACCACTGATTCCGTTTGAACTTTCAAAGCATAAACAAATACCAAGAAGGATGCGCCTAGTCATGATCAAAAGTGTAGACAAAATCCACCAAAGTGCATCAATCAACCAAGTATTTTAATTCTCAATTTGCAAGCATACGTCATAATAGTCATGTTATATGGATGCAACGCGGTGCATCATAATTAAGCATTTTGAACCATGAGACATAATGAATATACCATAACCAACTCGTCTTGATCATCCAATGAATCGACTAAACATAGTCAAATGTATAAGGCACATGCCTTTACAAATACTCGGAAAAGTATTCGGACCTGTAGTCATACGAACTATAATCGAGGTCAACGAATTCATGTATTTACCGCAATATGCCATTGCTTAACATGTTAAAATTCATAAGAATTACTCGTACATTCTTTCATATATCATATTGCAAGGAGACGATACATGTCTACACCCATATGCAATATTTTATTTTTAATAAGCTGAAAGATGGAGTTTTACAAGTATGGGATTGGGTCAAGACCAACGTGGTGGTCGCTCAATTCAACGTGACAATTTCGTCACAAATCGATTTTAACCACGACATATCCGTCGCAATCGATGTTTGTCCCATTTGTATGTCACAAATCCGTGATTAATCATGAACGAGTCATAACTTTACTGTTACCGACAATGTTCGTTTTATTTAATTGTTGGTTTAAAATCGACAAAACGGCGACATCAAATCGCACCCAAAACGTGGTGTATGCAACAACCACAAATATCGGCTTTCAACAATTATCCGTGACTCCCCCAGGACCGTCACACAGTTTACTTCGACATCCGAGAGTGATACCACCTCTCATTGTCTCATCCACCGCAAAGTAGCGTGGGAGATAAAGAACCCAAATACCCAATTCCCCAAAAAAATTCCCAAAAGAGAGGAATTGAAAAACGAGAACTTTAATAAAGTCTTACGGTACTTGGTTTCATATATGCTTTGATCTCGAACGGAGATTCTCTCCATATGAGCAACATATTTCCGTGGGTACTCCGTTCTATATTTATTTTGATCCTTGAACGGGATAAATATGGCTTTTTCTCCATAGCGTGCACATCATCATGAGCGACGTATTTTCCTATATACACGTAAAACATAAACATGTAAGATTCATAAGTGTACAAATTAATGAACAAATGAATCATTAATTAGGAAAAGATGGAGGGTTGAGAAACGCCCGGATAGGGCTACTGGGCTCGATAATTCGGCCGAAAAAGGACTCAAGCGCGGCGATGCAGCAACTCGGTATTGGATGAGGTCGGATCTCCAAATTTCCTCGTAAAAATCTGCTTCTGTTCGGCAGTAGATTCAGTAACCAATATTACACAGAATCTGATCTCCACCGTTGAATATACAGATATTTGTGTTGGGAAGTTGCTGCCAAAATTTCACACCGATCCGACGGTTAACGAAACGGGAAACGTGATTTTCGTACGACTGCGCTGTGCAGAAAATTCACGCGCGGAAATTCTCGTCTCTCGGCTTTTTTTTTTTTTTTTTTCGATTTTGATAGGTTTTGTCTCGATTGCACTACGTTTTCAAGCATTAAATATCACGTGCATAAAACCGTTTCGTCGATCCGGCGATGCTTCGATCGATCGGTCGCAACAGCTTGGCTTGGATGAAAACGGATCCGAAAGCAGATCGGGTCGGAACTTCGGGTCACAACCGGACCGGATCGAGCTGGTCGGGCGGCGGCGGCGGGCGACGGCTGGCGAGGCGGCGGGCGGTTGGCAAGCAGCAATCGGGCGGTCTGGGCGCTGGCAGATTCTGGCGGCGGCCCGGCGGCTGGCGGCGGTCTGACGGCTCTGGGCGATTCTGGCGACGGCGGCCGCGCTCTGGCGGCGGGCGGCGGCGGGCGCGGCCGGGTGGCCGGCCGGTGGTGGGGCTTGCAGACGGCGGCGGCGGTGGTCCGGCGGCGGAGGCGCGGTGGTCCGGCGGCGAGGCGGCGGTGCTCGGGGCGTCTGGCGTGGTCGGCTTGGCCGATTTTTTTTTTCGTTCGAGCTACGTGCTGATAACGTGTTTGAGGAGAAAGTAAAAGACAGCAAATCAATTCATTCATAACACTGATAGAGGGGCCTTTATATAGGCATTACAATGAGAGTCCTTCCATACATAGGATTCCTAGATAAGGTAAGACATCTAATAGGATCCTACTACCTCTAGAAGAATCTAGAACCTTCCATCTATGTATCTACAATCAGTATTAGGTAAGACACATCAAGGGAATAATAATTCCCGGAACAATTTCATTGCGTATTTGTTATTATTTGTTGCATCAAGCTGATCGCTAGTATATGCAATAAATAATGCAATAAAAAAATACATCTACAACCGTTAGATCACTAATATCAATAATCTACAAAAGTTTCTAAATTTCACAAGATAATTAGTTTTCATATGATCTATTTCCATTGGAAAACTACGGAATGTCTTGTAAAAATATCAATGTACTTGTATTGGAGTTGGGATATTACGTTCAATTTTTTTGCAAAAAGTCAACTAAATAAATAATAAATTCGAGCTTGAGGTTTTTCTTCATTGATTTTAATTGTTTAATACTAACATGTTATGAAAGTGCTAATAGCCAACTGGAGTGACCGAAGATGAAAATGAAAATATTCAAAATAATCTCGCACTCATGACAAGGAGCTCGTTTGACGAAAAATTGGCTCCGGACTTGCTTTGATTTATTTTTCCTTTAAACATTAAATTAAAAAAAAAATCATTTTAATTACCTCAAAAAATTGTTTTAACTTTTAAGCAATAAAGTGGTAAAAAAAATAAAAAATAAAGCAAGTGGTAAGAAATCAAACATAAATAATCAAAAACCTCCTTAATTAATCTTCCCCTCACATAACCACGCAACCATTGGGATTTTCATCACTGAAGTAGCCATGGTGAGGCGGCGGGTAATAGTAATTGACCGACGGCGGCGGACCCTGGTAGTAATCCGGCGGAGGAAGGCCTAGCCGAGGCTGTCCGTGGTGGCGGTAGTCCGGTGGAGGAAGTCCGGCCCGAGGCGGCCCGTGGTGGTAGTCCGGCGGAGGAAGCCCGAGCGGCGGCTGCCCCTGGTGGTAATCCGGCGGAGGAAGGCCGAGACTAGGCGGTGCCTGGTGGTAGTCCGGTGGAGGAAGCGCCTGGTGGGGCGGCTGCGGCGGCCCTGCGGGCATTTGACGGTGATGATTATTATGGTCATTCATATCATGATTATTATTGGGGCCGTTGATTCTGACAGGACGGTGGCTGTAGTAGTAATCGCCGTAATTATCGGAGTAGCTGTTGGGGTACTGTCCGAAATTCATTTTCCATGTCCTAGCGTTCGCGTACTCGATGCTCCTCGGATGTTGCGTGCGATAAGCATGATCCAGGTGGTCCTCCGTGTACGGCTCGGGAGGCGGAGATATTTCGTAGGGAGGCAGATGCAGCGGCGGCGGCGGCGGTGGTGGTGGTGGGGGTGGGGGCGGGTCGACGGGTTTCTTGGTAGGCGGCTTTGGACGTATTACAGAGAAATCCATTATTTTCTATTTATCAGAATATATTATTATGGTTAGCTCTTCTTGAATTTAAATAGTTTTTTTTTTATGTTTAGGATTTATGTTATATATATATAGAAAAAATAAGAAATCTGCGTACGGATTTGGAAAAAAAATCTCAAAATGAGCTGTAATTAAAGTTCTTATACGATTCTGTAAATTTTACATAAGTTAAGACGATATTCTTGCTTTTAATTAGAGCATTGTGATTAGATTTGCAGCTGTAAATATTATATATATATATATATATATATATTATTGTTGTAATATATTTTATTCTGGAAAGGAAAAAATAATAAATGTTCGAAGAGTACTATAAATAAAGTAATTATATTAAACTTAAAATAAATTGAATTATATTCCAAATGCATGAGGCTCACGAAAATGAGGACAAAATAACATGCAATTATGGGGTAATTAATGAAATAAAAAATCATTCAAATTTTACCAAAAAAATGAATATCCCATATTTAGGTGTTCCTGTGATGTAACAGTGTAATAAGTGTATGAGTGGTTTCGTGTCTAGAATAAGTATGATAAATATATATATATATATATCTATATATTAAGATGAGCATCTTGATATATGTTACTGGTATGGTGATATAATTCCCCTCAAATTGATTTATTATTTGATATGATATCCGATTACCGAACGTTCATCCCAACGACACACACATAACTCCCACTAAAATTTCCTATAATAATTTCTATCTCTACATTTATTGAAAGTCTATTCTAATTTTCTGGTGTTTCGTATGTCACATGTCATATTCTGATTTTCGTATGTCATTATATTTTGGTGATTCGAATGGTTAAGCTAACACTAATCTATATTCTAATAAAGAATGAGTTTCATGTTTTAATGTGAGCATTAATGACATTAGCTAAGAAACTCTATTATGCAAATTTTTGAAGCTTGATAAGGTAAGAATTTTCGTTAATCTAGAGCTTCATTTGAAAGCTTTTAATAACTTTTAAAGTTTCATGACATTAAAGTTCTTGAATTGAAGATTTAAGTCGAGTTTTGAGTTCTGTAGTAACATTAAAGATCTTGAAAATTTGGAGAGTCTTTTTAATTTATAAGAACCCGAAGAGTTTCGTAACTAAAACATTAGTTTCCATTACACGATCTTTGGTTTGCAAGGAAAAAAGAGTAACGTCTAACTTTTGCTATGCAAAAGTTGAGTTTTAACAATAAATGAGACAATGGCTTCTGATTCCTATATATAGTTCAACTTAATTAGTATTTTCGCCAATCACGCATTGCAAATTTGAAGATGATACATAACCCTCATGGCTAATCTAGCAAACACTATGCTTTATTATTCTAAGAAAAGCTTAACTTTCTTTCATGATCATCTATATTCTAATAAATAATGAGTTTCATGTTTTAATGTGAGCATTAATGGCATTAGCTAAGAAACTCTATTATGCAAATTTGTGAAGCTTGATGAGGCAAGAATTTTCGTTAATTTAGAGCTTCATTTGAAAGCTTTTAATAACTTTTAAAGTTTCATGACATTAAAGTTCTTGAATTGAAGATTTAAGTTGAGTTTTGAGTTCTGTAGTAACATTAAAGATCTTGAAAAGTTGTAGAGTCTTTTTAATTTATAAGAACCCGAAGAGTTTTGTAACTAAAACATTAGTTTTCCATTACATGATCTTTGGTTTGCAAGAAAAAAAGAGTAACGTATAACTTTTGGTATGCAAGTAACATTAAAGGTCTTGAAAATTTGGAGAGTCTTTTTAATTTATAAGAACCCGAAGAGTTTCGTAACTAAAACATTAGTTTCCATTACACGATCTTTGGTTTGCAAGGAAAAAAGAGTAACGTCTAACTTTTGCTATGCAAAAGTTGAGTTTTAACAATAAATGAGACAATGGCTTCTGATGCCTAAATATAGTTCAACTTAGTATTTTCGCCAATCACGCATTGCAAATTTGCAGACGATACATAACACTCATGGCTAATCTATCAAACACTATGCTTTATTATCCTAAGAAAAGCTTAACTTTCTTTCATGATCATCTATATTCTAATAAAGAATAAGTTTCATGTTTTAATGTGAGCATTAATGGCATTAGCTAAGAAACTCTATTATGCAAATTTGTGAAGCTTGATGAGGCAAGAATTTTCGTTAATTTAGAGCTTCATTTGAAAGCTTTTAATAACTTTTAATGTTTCATGACATTAAAGTTCTTGAATTGAAGATTTAAGTCGAGTTTTGAGTTCTGTAGTAACATTAAAGATCTTGAAAAGTTGGAGAGTCTTTTTAATTTATAAGAACCCGAAGAGTTTTGTAACTAAAACATTAGTTTTCCATTACATGATCTTTGGTTTGCAAGAAAAAAAGAGTAACGTATAACTTTTGGTATGCAAGTAATATTAAAGATCTTGAAAATTTGGAGAATCTTTTTAATTTATAAGAACCCGAAGAGTTTTGTAACTAAAACATTAGTTTCCATTACACGATCTTTGGTTTGCAAGGAAAAAAGAGTAACGTCTAACTTTTGCTATGCAAAAGTTGAGTTTTAACAATAAATGAGACAATGGCTTCTCATGCCTATATATAGTTCAACTTAGTATTTTCGCCAATCACGCATTGCAAATTTGCAGATGATACATAACCCTCATGGCTAATATAGCAAACACTATGCTTTATTATCCTAAGAAAAGCTTAACTTTCTTTCATGATCATCTTCTATAATCTAATAAAGAATGAGTTTCATGTTTTAATGTGAGCATTAATGGCATTAGCTAAGAAACTCTACTATGCAAATTTGTGAAGCTTGATGAGGCAAGAATTTTCGTTAATCTAGAGCTTCATTTGAAAGCTTTTAATAACTTTTAAAGTTTCATGACATTAAAGTTCTTGAATTGAAGATTTAAGTTGAGTTTTGAGTTCTGTAGTAACATTAAAGATCTTGAAAAGTTGGAGAGTCTTTTTAATTTATAAGAACCCGAAGAGTTTTGTAACTAAAACATTAGCTTTCCATTACATGATCTTTGGTTTGCAAGAAAAAAAGAGTAACGTATACCTTTTGGTATGCAAGTAACATTAAAGATCTTGAATATTTGGAGAGTCTTTTTAATTTATAAGAACCCGAAGAGTTTCGTAACTAAAACATTAGTTTCCATTACACGGTCTTTGGTTTGCAAGGAAAAAAGTGTAACGTCTAACTTTTGCTATGCAAAAGTTGAGTTTTAACAATAAATGAGACAATGGCTTCTGATGCCTATATATAGTTCAACTTAGTATTTTCGCCAATCACGCATTGCAAATTTGCAGATGATACATAACCCTCATGGCTAATCTAGCAAACACTATGCTTTATTATCCTAAGAAAAGCTTAACTTTCTTTCATGATCATCTATATTCTAATAAAGAATGAGTTTCATGTTTTAATGTGAGCATTAATGGCATTAGCTAAGAAACTCTATTATGCAAATTTGTGAAGCTTGATGAGGCAAGAATTTTCGTTAATTTAGAGCTTCATTTGAAAGCTTTTAATAACTTTTAAAGTTTCATGACATTAAAGTTCTTGAATTGAAGATTTAAGTTGAGTTTTGAGTTCTGTAGTAACATTAAAGATCTTGAAAAGTTGTAGAGTCTTTTTAATTTATAAGAACCCGAAGAGTTTTGTAACTAAAACATTAGTTTTCCATTACATGATCTTTGGTTTGCAAGAAAAAAAGAGTAACGTATAACTTTTGGTATGCAAGTAACATTAAAGATCTTGAAAATTTGGAGAGTCTTTTTAATTTATAAGAACCCGAAGAGTTTCGTAACTAAAACATTAGTTTCCATTACACGGTCTTTGGTTTGCAAGGAAAAAAGAGTAACGTCTAACTTTTGCTATGCAAAAATTGAGTTTTAACAATAAATGAGACAATGGCTTCTGATTCCTATATATAGTTCAACTTAATTAGTATTTTCGCCAATCACGCATTGCAAATTTGAAGATGATACATAACCCTCATGGCTAATCTAGCAAACACTATGCTTTGTTATCCTAAGAAAAGCTTAACTTTCTTTCATGATCATCTATATTCTAATAAAGAATGAGTTTCATGTTTTAATGTGAGCATTAATGGCATTAGCTAAGAAACTCTATTATGCAAATTTGTGAAGCTTGATGAGGCAAGAATTTTCGTTAATTTAGAGCTTCATTTGAAAGCTTTTAATAACTTTTAAAGTTTCATGACATTAAAGTTCTTGAATTGAAGATTTAAGTTGAGTTTTGAGTTCTGTAGTAACATTAAAGATCTTGAAAAGTTGTAGAGTCTTTTTAATTTATAAGAACCCGAAGAGTTTTGTAACTAAAACATTAGTTTTCCATTACATGATCTTTGGTTTGCAAGAAAAAAAGAGTAACGTATAACTTTTGGTATGCAAGTAACATTAAAGATCTTGAAAATTTGGAGAGTCTTTTTAATTTATAAGAACCCGAAGAGTTTCGTAACTAAAACATTAGTTTCCATTACACGGTCTTTGGTTTGCAAGGAAAAAAGAGTAACGTCTAACTTTTGCTATGCAAAAATTGAGTTTTAACAATAAATGAGACAATGGCTTCTGATTCCTATATATAGTTCAACTTAATTAGTATTTTCGCCAATCACGCATTGCAAATTTGAAGATGATACATAACCCTCATGGCTAATCTAGCAAACACTATGCTTTGTTATCCTAAGAAAAGCTTAACTTTCTTTCATGATCATCTATATTCTAATAAAGAATGAGTTTCATGTTTTAATGTGAGCATTAATGGCATTAGCTAAGAAACTCTATTATGCAAATTTGTGAAGCTTGATGTGGCAAGAATCACTAGTGGAAAAATACCATTTTACATCGCACTTTCAAAATCGGTTGCAGTATAACCGATTTAAAAAATGATTAGGTTTCATTTTACATCGATTATTCGGAAACTGATGTAATATATCAGTTTTTTACATCGGTCAATAAGGAACCGATTTAATATATAAGTTATTTAAATCGGTTAATAAAAAACCGATGTAGTATGTGTATGTTTCACATCGGTTCTCAAAATACCAACACATAAAACAACCCCCCACTACCCAGTTTAGGTCATTCACCTTCTCCCGTTCCCCGCTTGTTCAACCCTGCGATTCAATCTCCTCCCCTCAATATCCTCCCCTCAACCTTGTGATTCACATACCGGCTAAAAGCTTCGACCACCGCGCGCCACTGGAGTTGTTGAGATCAGTGGAGAAAAAGCCTTGGAGGTGAAGTTGGGGGATGACACGGTCGAAAATTTCTCATCGTCTTCTTGGTATGTGTGTGTATGTGTAATATAAAAAGAACGAAGTCGAAAATTGTACAAGAATTAGACTTCTGAAACATCTGACCTCGGATTATCCGGCCCTGTCTCTCTCCAGAATAATCCAACTCCACCGGTTTGGTACTTTTGTTGCATCCTTTTTTTTTGTTATTTATTTTATTATATAGTGTTTTGTGTATATATAATTTTTTAATTTCTAGTCAGAGATGTATTACTTGTAATGGGTTTTCTCGTTCTTGCGGAATCAATGAGATTCATTTTTGTTTGGATTTTATTGATCTTTTTAGGTATTTTTTAGTTTCTTTTTAAAATAATATTAGGTAATTATCCTTTGCTTGATTATAGAAGAATTATAAAGTTTAGAACTGATCAAGACTGATTTCTTTTGTTATTTTTCTGCTTCTTGCTAGATTGTTAATACATTATTGCCCGTGTGTGTGTGTGTGTGTGCACGATGTAGTAATTTTTCTTGAATTTCTAATCTTTTGTGCAAGAGTCTTAGAATATAACTTATTTGGGCTTTTTTCTACAGTGGGGAGAGGCTGCAGTTCACCGAAGTTTAGTCCAGCTTCTGCGAGCTCACTGCCTTCTCTCGTTTACAATGGCAATGGAATTCGACCGTTCGATCTATCCATGATCGTATCTTGTTTTCTGCAAGATTTCAGTATAAAAGAAAAAATGATTAACAGTGATAATCATGGGCACTGTTTGTTGCTGTTTCAGGGATGAATGTGAAGATTTTGCTAATCCTAACAGCTCGATTTATCGAAACTGTATATGCCTTCATTGCTTCATTCAGAACTTGGTACATGTGATATGGTTTATATAGTCCCTTTGGTTCTTTATTTGCTAGACTAGTAATGCTTTTATAACTCAATATCAAATATGGAGTCAATACTTGTGGACTTTTTAATTGTCATAATGCACAAAAGATCTCTTTTCTTTCCGGAATATGGTATTTCAGTTCAACTTAGTAGTACTCTCTCTAAAACCTTAGAGGGTATTTCGCGAGCTTATTTAAAAAATCTTGCCGGCTTCTACATATGATAAGACATTTTAAAGCGTATATGATTCTAGATTTTTATTTCGAAAATATGTTCTTGAATGTGTTGATAAAATAAGATGACGGACCTTGAAAGATGACGGACCTCAATGCATTCTCGAGTCTGGTTTCTTGCATTAAATTTTCTAAGGAACATGCCACTTTTTGTTTATTACATTATGCATGCAAATATAGTTAGTAGCGGAGGTTCATATTTGAAGGGTTGCTATAGTAGCTTGTTTATGAAGTTCCTAGATCAGATATGAATGGCAGATCCTGTTGCTCTTACAATTTCACTGCCTACAGCAAACTAGCTGTTCATGGCTTACTTTCTTAAACAGATTAGCTCACACTCTGAATGTTTTGTCTTGTAGGCAATGGTGTGATAAATATCATTCTTGGGAGATGTGGAATAGTTGTAAGTTGCTCAAAAGTGGGTTTTCAAATAGCATGTACGGATAACGTGCTACAATGATATTTATATTGGATATCTTCTTTAAGTTTGTAGTTCGCAAACTTCATGATACCCAATGACCTTTGGAGGCATGTTTCTATTATTGTAGTGTGTTGGCATGTCACATGAATTATTAAATCTCATCCAGTCACATGTACTCACGAATAACATATTAATACTTGATTTTTATGTGAATTTGTGCATATCATTATGTGTTTTCACACTTCATGCCACCGATCTCAACATAGTTGGGATTAAGGTGCAGTTGATGATGATTGATGATGATGTTAGTATTTGTGCCTTTTTCTTGCATCTGGCATGCTTTATGGGGTACAGATATTTCAAGACCTAAGCCACTTAATATCATTTCTGGAGGTAAGAATGGCATTCGGGAGTTCTCTAGTGGATCCTTTTGTCTTAGTCACCAATCAATGGATAGAATCACGGTGATTAGATCCCCTTTAACTTTTTCTTCTCTTGATTTCTGGTTCTGTGCTAATATATTGATTGTTACTTAGTTTGGGATATTTTGAGAAATTGAAGTTTTCAATCTTTGTTTTGAAGGTATCGACTAGGGAAATGAACAAGGGAAATGATTTATGAACAGCAAGGAAGGTTCAAGCGCCACAATAGGCATCTTTGTCCAAATGTGTTTTCCCAGTCGTTAAATATTATGTTTTATGTGAAAATATATTTTTGTTCTAGTGTCCTGACTATATATGCCTCTTTCCAGTCAACCATCGGTCCGAAGCTTTACGACCAATTCAGGTATGCTTGATACTGTGAGCTAACTTTTTCTCAAGTGCTTCGCACTTGAAGGTATATTTTAAGTTGTTTCATGTGGAAAGGTTATAAGGAAGAGATTTCTTTCTCACGATATTTTTTTATTGCATCGTCATATTAATAAAGTGTTATCAGCCCTGCGTTGCGTCGTGCAGGAGGCCCGTAGTGTGTGATAGCGCGCTACAAAATTACGCTAACTCGCGCTTTTAAAAACATTGATCGGGAAATTAAGTTTTTCTAAAAAAATATCCCTAGTTTTTAGTTTTTAAAGCTCTTCATCTATTCTTTTGTTTTAATTTTTTTTCTGAGCGTCTATTTTTCTGACGTCGGCACAGATGTCACTGTGGTTCTTTATGAGCTTGAGCTAACAATTAAAAGGGTGAAAGTTTATACAGCGCCCGATGGAAGAGTGATGGACCTGTTCTTTATCACGGATACGAGGTTTGTCTTTAGTACATTTTCTGGTGTTATGAACATCTCATTTCTTTAATTCTAATTTCATCATAAGTTGGGATTTCTTCTAATCATTGAGGATGTCAATTGCGAATCGCATTCCCTACACAAACATCACGTATATCCTTAGGAGGCTCACTGCCTCATTCGTCGACTCATTCGAAAAGGTACTTTGTTTTCGTCACGTAGAAGTGAGGCTATAAAGAGGGCATGGCCACTGGTTTCTTGTTTACTATTAAACAAAATTAGCTGGTTTAGGCATTTACTGTGTACAACCCACTGTTTTATTTTGGTGTACTATTTACTTTAGTTTGACATAAATATTTAAAAAATAGAACCCCCATCCCGCTTCTTTTCTGTGTTTTTACCATAAAAATGGTTGTCGACAATAAAAGAAGGAGAAATGGCAAAATATCAGTTGTTCAAAATCAAAGACATTAAAATGTTTATGGATATTTGATCAATTGGTGGCCTCTTGTTAATTTGCAGACATTTGATATGGAAGAGCCTTATTCGAAGGATGATATTGATGACGGACGAAGACGTTGGACTCAATATTTTCTAGATTTTACATCTTTATCGAAGTAGTAAGAGAGGAATATGGGAACCGGGTACGTAGGGATTTGCTGCATAGGGATCATTCATCATTTTGTGATTGTATGTTTTTTTGCAAGATTTATTAATCTCTTGTAATAACTGTTGTACATTTTTTGCAAGATGAAACATGGTTTTGTAATAGAATAGTGTAAACTTGATAATTTGTATAGAATATATGGCGTCTTGTTGGAGATTTTATTGTTCATGTTATGTTTTATAGGAGGGATTCTGTCGTGATCTAAAAATTGCCACTTTTGTCAACAGGGCTTTTCTAAATCTGCTATTTTTTGAACCAGAATATCAATTTTTCTAAATCAGTTAAAGCAGTAACCTATTTAGAATATTACACATTCTAAATCGGTTAAATCAGTAACCGATTTAGAATATTACATATTCTAAATCGGTTAAAGCAGTAACCGATTTAGAATATTACACATTCTAAATCGGTTAAAGCAGTAACCGATTTAGAAACTAAACATTCTAAATCGGATTTCCGGATATCCGATCTGGAATGTGATATTTGAAATCGGTTATATCAACTTACTAAATCGGTTAAATAACCGATGTTAAAAGTATTTTCTACATCGGCTAAATAACCGATGTTAAATGCGTCGATTTTCTACATCGGCTGGATCTATAACGGTTCGAGAACCGATTTAAAAGGTATATTTTAACCGATTTAAAAGGTGTTTTTTCTAGTAGTGAATTTTCGTTAATCTAGAGCTTCATTTGAAAGCTTTTAATAACTTTTAAAGTTTCATGACATTAAAGTTCTTGAATTGAAGATTTAAGTTGAGTTTTGAGTTCTGTAGTAACATTAAAGATCTTGAAAAGTTGGAGAGTCTTTTTAATTTATAAGAACCCGAAGAGTTTTGTAACTAAAACATTATTTTTCCATTACATGATCTTTGGTTTGCAAGAAAAAAAAAGTAACGTATAACTTTTGGTATGCAAGTAACATTAAAGATCTTGAAAATTTGGAGAGTCTTTTTAATTTATAAGAACCCGAAGAGTTTCGTAACTAAAACATTAGTTTCCATTACACGATCTTTGGTTTGCAAGGAAAAAAGAGTAACGTCTAACTTTTGCTATACAAAAGTTGAGTTTTAACAATAAATGAGACAATGGCTTCTGATGCCTATATATAGTTCAACTTAGTATTTTCGCCAATCACGCATTGCAAATTTGCAGATGATACATAACCCTCATGGCTAATCTAGGAAACACTATGCTTTATTATCCTAAGAAAAGCTTAACTTTATTTCATGATCAATGGTGATAAGGTGTCTTTGGTATCATAATAATGATGATAGGTCGTAAGTGATATGCCAACATTAAAGATACATGATCAAACATCTTTGTTTTGCTGCTAAGATAAATGTGATTTTAATGCATGAATCTTCTTTTATTGTTTATGTATGAAGCAGTTTGTATATATAATGATGTAAAAGAATAGAATTATTTTGGAAGGAAGCCCCTCTCGATGTTGCAATCTAAGGAAGCAGTGTGTTCAGCAAGATGTGTTGTTACATGGCGTTGTTCATCATACGTTACAGAATCAAACGTCGACAAGTTCAGACGGTTTGTATGCGTACTATAGCTATCGTTTGTTAGTAGTTTCTTTTATGTCATTGCTGTTGCTGCCCAACGGTCTGATTTTGTTTTTAATTGCCATGTACGCAGTTATGCATACAGACCGATCATGTAGGACAAATCAATAGTGTTTAGTAAATGCTTCTGCACAAAGTTATGCAAATTGCTCTGAGGCATCTTAGGTTGATGTTAACGTCAAAGGTAAAAAACGGTTATGATATTCGATTTAAAAAGATCCCGACTTTGAACTCTGTTTAACTTAATTACAAAAACCCGAGTTATCGAAATGAATGATAACTTCAATCTTTGAGCGTGCAGGTTTACATGGATGGTATTCAAACAATGTCGTCTCAAATAACGAAGAGCTACCCTGAGAGAATTCTATGTTTTTTCTCCATTTCTTGATATAGTCTTTATTACAGTAATTTTTTATTTCGCTATTATGACTCAGAAATTTAAGTGATTTTTGCAGCTGTTATATACCTGTCCCTTAAACAACTCGACGGTCATTTGATTGTAAGAAAAGATTAACTTTCTTTCATGATCAATGGTGAGAAGGTGTCTTTGGTATCATAATAATGATGATAGGTCATAAGTGATATGTCAACATTAAGGATACATGATCAAACATCTTTGTTTTGCTACTAAGACGGATGTGATTTCAATGCATGAATCTTCTTTTATTGTTTATGTATGAAGCGGTTTGTATATATATTGATGTAAATGAATAGAATTATTTTGGAAGGAAATGTGACGAGATAATATTTTTTTGACTTTTGTCTTTCATTTCAGTGTTATTTGTACGCAAGTTCTACCTGGTTAGATATAATTAGCTTCACAACTACACAAAGTTATAGACAAATCTTCATGATAATTTGTATCGATAGTTGGTGCCAACCTTTATATATAACTATCGATTTGATTACGGAGTATGTCAATACATAATAATCATGCGTAAGTTTTTTTTTATCATGGTCATTTATTAAAATAGGCTCATTCAATTACCCGTAATGCACAAATTTCTTTATTTATTTGTTTATTATCTTTGGTAAAGCTGAATATGTAAATACACATTTTAGTATTGGAAAAAATTATCATTCTAATTCAGCTTGAAAAGAACAATTAAACTAAAATATATTTAAATATTTGATACAAAAAGATGTTTAGTTTATTGAACGCTGAAAGATTGTATATGTTTAACGTCAGTTATCTTATACAAACAAACATAGTAACAAACAAACACAATAAGACTCTCCGAACCACAACAAAAGAGCCATTGCGTACTGATGGAACTTTCCATTTTATACCAAAACTATAAGATATGAAAAATAAAGTGGAAGAGTAGTAAAGTCGATTAAGGAAGTTTTAAGACCATGGTTATATTTTGCCATTGAGTCTTGGTACAAATATCATCAATTCATAAGGTCACTAATATGTGTTATAATCTTTTCAATTATTCAAATCCGAGAGTTGAGTTTCGGCAAAAGTTGTGCAAGTAATCTCAATAAATAAAGGTCTTAATGTTATGATATTAATTTTTTTTCTTCTTCTTAAAAAGTTCTAAATAATGACGTATTTTCAAAAGAGAACTGTTGCGTATTTTACATTCACGATTTGTCATCTACCGCTTTGAATCCAAAAGGTGGAAATAGCTCAAGTCATGAAAAAACAGTATCTTGGTGTGTGAGTGTTAAAAGTGAGATGCTGAGGTGGCTATTTAGCTTAAGCCACGGTATTGTGTCCTTTAATATTTAAATGTTGAAAATATTATTTAATTCATAAAACAAATTTATAATAGGAAACAAAATAAAACTTCGTCTTCGTGAGTCCATTGAGAAAACATGGTGGAGAACAGGACAGTGAAGAAGTTTGCCGCTCTTCCAGAATCCCTCATCTCACTCTTCGTTCTAACATAATCACTGTAATAATACCCAAAATCAAAATCATAATTGCCAAAAAATTCAAAGCCCTACCTGAGTGAACAATGGGGAGCAGCGATGTGGAGGCCGGCTTCGCGAAGCTACAAGGCGAAGATTTCGAGTACTACATGCAGACATACTCCATAATCCTCGGCCGCAACTCGAAGAAATCGACCGTCGACGTCGATCTATCGTCGCTCGGCGGAGGAATGAACATCAGCCGCCACCATGCTCGCATCTTCTACGACTTCCAACGGCGTCGTTTTGCGCTCGAGGTTATGGGTAAGAATGGATGCTTCGTCGAGGGCGTTCTCCACCTGCCCGGACACCCTCCGGTCAAGCTCGATTCGCAGGATCTTTTGCAAATCGGAGATAAGGAGTTCTACTTTTTATTGCCGGTCAGGAGTATTTTGGGCGGGCCGATTGGTCCGAGGCATCACGTAAATAATTATCAAACTGGTACTGGTGGTAAGTATTCTACGTCTCATAATCAGCAGCAGCAGCATTTGGGGATGCCGCCTCCTCTTGCTGGCGGAGGGACAGGTTATGGGAAGAAGGGGAAAGGATGGAATGAGTATGAGGAATACAATGTGGAGGAGGGCAGCGGCGGTGGGGAGGATGGGTCATCCGGAGGGAAGAGGGTGAGGAGAGGTGAAGGGACCGATGCTGGTGGTTATGGCTATGGTTCAAGTGGGAGAGCGGTGTCCTCAGGACAATTGAGTGAGTGATTTTTACTTTTTTTTTTAAATTGAAGTTGTTTTCATATGACTTTTTATTGGAGACGTCGTGACGTTTTCAGAGATTGATTCATGTTAGCCGACCCCAATGCATTTAGACTAAGGACCTGATGTTGTTTGAATTGAAGTTGTTTATTGTGTTTTCTTGTGATTATTGTATATGATTCTGTGGATTTTTATGTTCTGGCATGTCTTGGTGTGAGGTGATTTGTTTGTTTTGCTATTGGCTCTGGACCGCCTAATTGTATAGCTGCTGTGTTTTAACGTACTATGGTGTTGATTGATTTTCATGATGTCGTCTGCCGTCTGGACATATCGAATTGAAGTTTCTGCTGTTACATCGAGGATGATGATTGTTTTTGTTTATTTCCTTTTCATTTCAGCCCTCTATATTGTTGTGCGTAGATAAGTGTTTCATTTAAGTATTGTTCTGTACTAATTATTCAACTTCAAAAGAAATCCATATTTCTGCACAAACAATTCTTAATCTCCAGATTTTTTTATACTTATTTATGTGATCTGAATGTATACAAATTTTAGTTGAGATTATTTCTGCTCCAGTTGAACACCATTTCTCTTTAATTTTAAGTGAAATTTTTGACCAGTTTAGTTGGATTAATTAGATTCTCAGGATGAAATTTTTGGATAAGTAATTCAACTGTTATTCGTAGAGAGGAATTTAGTCTTCCCGCTGGAGTGTAGAGTTCCACTTTTCTAATAAAATTAACATAGCTTCTTTATTACAGTCTAAATGAAAACATTCCACCACATAGCTTCTTTATAACAGTCGAATGAAAACATTCCACATCCACATCCACATCCAGACACCTAGTTAATGATATTTAGTGATACCATATATGTCGATCTAATCTGGATATCATGTAGATAAGAAGGCTGATGGAAGATCACGTGTTGATAGAGAAGCTGATAACCAACAGCTTCTTCAGTTAGAAGAAAAAGATGTTGTATCATCGGTGGCCAATGTGTTGTCTGATTTGTGTGGGCCTGGAGAGTGGATGCCAATGGAGAAACTTCATGCTGAGGTCAATTCTTCTCTATAATTTATCAATGCAAACATATTTTTTTGATATTTGCAATCATGGTCATAGTTTAATGCTGAGATTTTTCTCTCTTCGATTTTAAGAGTGGATGCTAGATCTGTTATCATCTTGTGATTATCCTGATGCATCTGACCGTAATTATTAAAGAATAAAGCCTCGCTTAGCTCACGCCTAGACCAGGCCATGGTATATCGTCTTGTTGTCGCTAAATAGCGCCTTTTAGGAGGCGCTTGGAGGCTGTTAATTCATTAATTCTGATGTTCTCTTGTCGACATTATTGACTATTTGACCTGTGCTTTTGTTGTGGGCTTTTAGAAGAATACAAGTAATTAACATTCTTTCTAGTCGTCGTCTTGCATGGACAAAAACATTGCCTTGTCGCCCATTACATCAATGAATAATCAGCTCAACTCTGAGTTCTTCTGAAATGAGCACAAAAAGCGCATGAGCCACATTTCACAAAGAGAGTCCATAGGTAGAGTAGGGATTTTCAGGAATACCTTATTATTCAACATGTAAATAGGTCCAAATGACTGTCAGCTGCCTTTAACTCAGCTGTGACTTGGAGTGGCAATATTGTACTTGGTCGGTCCACTGGTCGAGTTGAGATCGAAAATCACAATAGAAAGCCACCAATTCGGACCTGATCTGTTTTATTATTAGTGTGGGATTTACCAAGCTGAAATCGACATTATTCCCATGTAACTCGAACGCCACCGAACAATCCTTTATATCTGAAAAACATGATAAACTCGTCTGTTTAGTTGGGTTATATAGGTTATACTCCAGCTTTATTTTTACCCAACATATATGTTACTTGTGTTATTCAAGTTGGACTCCGTTCTGACACAAACCCACCAAGCTTGAACCCGTCCGATTGCCATCCATACAAACACTTTATGTAATTCCTTTTATATTTTCTGGAACGGGTTTAAAATTGTTTGTTGTCTATGAATCTTGAGATGTGCTCACGCTACTTATTTCAACTATCCAATCCTAGTTCAATTTCTGAAAGATGACAAATAAAACAACCCACCCACCCACCCAAAACAGAGATGTGCGCTACCACTTGTTAGGGTGACAAGAACTAACTAGGGAAGGTGTGATGTTTCATTAAAATGGTAGCCGTTTGGAGAGTGATATAATCCTCCGTCCACCACGAATGTTGTAACAGCCAAAAATTGCCACAGGTTTGCTCTTGGGCAGTATCAATTTCGTAGAACAAACATTCCACCAAAGTCATATGATCATGTCCACGAGTTTTCTATGTTGATCCCTCTTTCACTACAAAAATAAAAACCAAAAATAACAATAGAAGTATCCTTTGTTAAACAAAGAAATCCAGTGGTCACAGCATCAGCGATGGGTTGCCGGCGGACAGCTTACAATGTAAAATATCTGGTCAATGAATATCTAACGATGGATTACGTCCCGTCATAAACTTAGCAACGAATATAGCCATTGCTAATCATAAAATTCCATCGTTAATGTAGTTTTGGGATGACACTTTAAATCATACAGATATGGAGTGTCGACAAATAACCGACGGTTTGCTCGTTCACATTCTACAACAGCATATGTTTTAATTCATGTGTGTACCTGTGTGTGTGTGTGTGTTATCCATCGAATATCTTCACATTCTACATGTATGTTGTTTATGCAGTTGGTGGAACAATTCAGCGATACCTGGCATCATAGTCGTGTGAGGAAATACCTTGCGTCTGAGGATTATTCTACTCCAGAAGCCAACGGAAAGCCATGGTTCGGATTGCTTATGCTGTTGCGGAAATATCCCGAGCACTTTGTCATCAACACAAGATCCAAGGGCCGAGTTACTCTCGAGTTCGTCTCTCTTGTCTCTCTACTCTCTTGAGTAAACTGTTATACGCATTCTTTTCAAAATGTAGGAAAAAAAATGTGTTTGCCCGGGAAGATACAAAGAGTCGATAGATGGTTTCATCATGAAGCTGAATTTATATACGCTAAAATTTTTGTGATGAAATAGGTTGGTTTGGCTTGCCTAGATGTATGTGCCTTGGCTGTTGTGTTCCTTGGTGTTCTTTGTAGGGGGGAAAGTATGTGAGTCATTTCTTTTAATTACATGTGCATTGCAGTTTTAGGTGCATATATCTTGTTTCTATTTTGTAGAAGTCTGGTCATCACTTAGGCTTAGTCTAATCGTGTCGATCGGATCCTCTGATGGTGGTTGGCAACATTGCGAAAATTAGTCCCGCGAGTTTTTAAGGTGTCTGTAATATATTGTATTTGTCTCATATAGTTTCAAAATATTACTTCTTTGTACCTGTTTTTTTTAAAAAAAAAAAACAATTATATAAAATAAAAGGGCAAATGAGGGGGGACGAGTCCCTCTACACGTCTGAGACAAATGAGGGTGGACGAATCCCCCTATACGCCCGAAAAGAAAACCAAGGGTGGCCTACTCCCTCTGCGCAGCCCAGGTGGAAGACAAAAATTTGTGCAAACTAGAGGTGGTAATAAGTACTTTATCACTTTCATGACTGCACAAGATATTGTTATCTTTATCTTTTGAGAGGTAAAGATGAGGCTATTGAAGCCTTTAAGAACTTCAAGAATGAAGCCGAGAATTAATTAGGCTGTCGTATTAAGATGGTTCGAAGATATAGAGGTGGCGAATATGTAGCCCCGTTTGAGGAATTATGCAACGAGAGTGGTATAATTCATCAAACAACAGCTCCATATGCACCACAATCTAATGGCGTTGCTGAACATAAGAATCGAACACTTAAAGATATGATGAATGCCTTATTGATTAGTTCAGGGTTGCCCCAGAACATGTGGGGGGAAGCTTGACAGCCAACTACATATTCAATAAGATTCCATGCAAATGTAAGGATGTTACTCCTTATGAGTTGTGGAAAGGTAGAAAACTTTCATACAAATATCTCAAAGTGTGGGGGTGTTTGGCGAAGGTTGAGGTGCCTCTACCTGTACAAGTTAAAATCGGTCCTAAGACGGTCAATTGTATCTTTATTGGGTATCCACTGAACAGTAATGCCTATCGGTTTGTTATCCACAAGTCAGAAGTATCTGAAATAACTGTGGGAACAACGATTGAACCAAGGAAGAGGAAATTTACGTATATATGTAATAAATTGTAACTTCAGCCCTAATTTCGATGGATTTCAACGATGTCGATAGTGGTGGGTGGTGTTTCTAATGAGATTAGAACCAGAATTCAGGTTGATATATAGTTAGAGGACTCTTTGAATTTGTGTATTTTACAATAATTTATTTGCTAATGCACTAAATTCACACCACCAAATGTACAAGTTTATGTTTGTAAAAAATGCACCCTGCGACGCTCGTTAACGATAAATTGTTTTTTTACCTTCACATGGTTAAAAAAATATATAAAAAATGGGAATAAGAAATTAAAAATCTATAAAAATTAATCAGGTGCATTGTGTTACCTTGTGCATACCCCAAAATGGATTTAATTTTTGAAAATGGAAGACCGATAAATAATAAAAATTAAGTTTTTCTCATGGGAAAAGTAATAATAATTTCGTTTACAGGCACTTTAAGGTTTTCGTGCACTTTTTTTAATATGACGTCGTCGTTTTTGTGCTTTCGTATACTTAAACATGCCCAGAAATTCGAACCCGGCGGGCTGACCTGTCGACCCGGACCCGGTGTGTCGACGGACTCGACGGACCCGTGTAGGACCCGGACCCGGCCAACCCGTCAGACCCGGGGACCCAAACCTTTGGTATACACGGGTGGGGCTCGGTCTTACATTTTGTGACCCGTCGACCCGGCGGGAAAATATAAAAAAAATGTTTTTTGAAAAATTGTCCGTTGGACCCGGCAGATCCGGGTCCAACTCGCCGGGTCCAACGGATTTATTTCAAAAAAAAATTTGAAAAAAAAAAATCAAAAATTAAATCTATATATACATGACTTCAACCAAAGGTAAGTAAGATAAGTCAGGTAAGTAAAGGAACTACGTAGGGTTTTGATTCCTTACGAGGATATATAGGCAATTTAATTTTAAGTTGATACTTAAAATTAAATATAAGCATATTTTTTTAATCTTTTTTTAAGTAAAAGAACTACCTAAAGCTTTGATTTCTCACGAGTATGTAGGCAATTTGATTTTAAGTGAAAACTTAAAATTAAATACAAACTCATTTTTTCCAATCATTTCTTTTGTTCATTAGTTGTTTTTCGTGTATAAATTGATAATAAATAAATTTTTAAATACTTTTTTCAAAAAAAAAAAATATGGGTCGGACCCGCACCCGTGGCCGATCCGTGAATCCGCCAACCCGTAAATTTCATATGTACGGGTAGGGTTCGGATCCTGGCTGGCCGACTAGTGGCCCCAGACCCAGACCTGGGTCCGTGTCTGACCACCTCTACGCAATGGCGCAGCTACATAGGGGCGGGAGGGGGCGCCCGACCCCCCGAAATTTTTTTTGCGATGTAGGGGGTATATAGTTTTCGTGTAGAAAAATTTCGGTATATTCGGTTTCGACCCCCCATTTTAATTCGGTTTCGACCCCCATAGCGTTAGGAAAAAAAATTTAGATCCCGACCCCCACTGAAAATTTTCTAACTTCACCACTGCCTCTACGTATACTCATTTCCGCTTTGTGCGACTTAGGTCGAATTTCGGTTCCAGTATCCTCTAGAAACTTTTACAAAGCATGGTATGTTAAAATCAGAATAATACAATCAACGGCAAAAAAAAAAAGTTCCGATAAGAAGATAATTTTGCTAGGAAAAGTCCGGACAATGTTATGCTTATTTCGGGCCGTTTTTCAACTCAAGGAATTTCCTTTGAGGATGTCGGGAAAACGAACTCAGATTGCTTTAGGGGATGTTTGGGTTAGCATTTTAAAATATTGATTTTGGATATTATATTTTTCAAGACTCGAAATTTAAATATTTAATAAACAACAATTTCTTACGTCTTTTGCCAGATGATGAATCCCTCTTATTTTTTGCCTTTAAATAAATACAAAAAATACCCACATGTATGGCTCATATTCGTTTACCTATAAATAAATATAAAAATAATAAATATCGATACAACATCATCTATTTTTTCGAATTAGTTAGACATCGAACAAATATTTTTTGATCAAATTTTGATGTTCCAGGCCAGTGGTCAAAACGACTGCGTTTATCTGAATGAGAAGCTGTTCATAGGCATTCAGAGAGGAGATTTTGGGTGAAAATTCTGTGGCAATCTGCTATACATTTGATGGTATGTGTCAATATATATATATATATATATATATATATTAAAAAATTAGAATTAAATTATATATATATATATATATTTCATTTAATACTAATTTTTTTTAGTGTAGTTTTGTTTTTTTCATTTAAAATCGAACTTGCGTCCTTGTAGCAATCTGACACACAGAAACCAGTTGAGCTGCCCATGCGGACTACATCACTCTCAATACCAAAGATTTTTGAGTACCAAAACTATCGAATCCCATCGATTCCAAACTCAAACATCCCCTTAGGTTTTGACGAGAAGAAACTTGTTCCTTTGGGAAACTTACACTCCATTTTGCAACTTAAGAAAATACTCAGAAAAAGATTATAAAGTAGATCTTCAAATTATATCCCCTTCATTTATATCAACTGATTTTGATTTTTTCCGTAACAAATTTCGAGCATAGACTATCTCATAAAAAACAATCATAAAATTTACAAAAAAAAATCCCTACAAATATTTGAATCCTCTTCAAAGTGACAAATAGGGGTAAGAAGGGACTCGAAACCGAGGCCTCCTCTCTAGTAGAAGAGATCTAGTACAACCAACCTCAATTCATATGGTACCTAGAAGAAGTGGTCATAATCTTTCACTTGTTTCATCGCATTACTCGAAGATTTTCATGTTTTTGATGGGTAATTATATTAATTCGCACGTCAATCACTTGTACGAAGCAAAAGTGTCGAAAAAACAACCACTTTTAGCTTCTTCTTTTTTAACTTTTTTGCTCAACAAGTTGGAAGGTTTGAGAAGAGGAAATGGAATAATTTTCATAAAGAAACTTACGAGATCAGACTGTACAACCCTTGTTAACACCCTGCAAGAGTAATCGATACAACCTGATCTACAAGGCTCGTGTCGTATAACAACTTCCGTGATAGAACGAGAACTATGTTGGCTGTTTCTCTAGCTATAAAATGCATTGTCATAACATATTCAATTGCAAGATGAGGTTAAGAATATAAAAGGGATGATGAAGATGATAATGATGATCATCATGATGATAATGCCCGAGTCGTGTGGTTCTTGTGTTACTACATCAAAGAATCCGGAGTATCCGTCCTAATACGGGCTCTTTAATTATATACCAAGAAGTGGATAATGAGAAATGATAATTAAAAAAAACCACCCCTGAGGTTTGGCATAATTCCCCACCCCACCCCCCACCCCAAAAAAAAAAAAAAGAACATTTTTCAAAATTAGAGATAACCCCTCCTCAGGGTTTTTTTTTTTGGTAACTAGACTGTACCTCAGGGGTAGTTTTGTAATTAATAATGTGTTTTTAGCCTTAGCCAGCAGAGAAGGTGGTGGGTTAAGGTGCTAATGTATCATCTTCTGAAGCTGAGAAGCCATTGAGTCCTTGCTCGCCTTCCGAATCATTGTCTTCGTGTTTTCTTCGTAAAGTCCCACTTCTCCTCTGGCTCTCTATAGATTCAGGAAGTGAAAAATGAAACAAATTTTTAATATAAATAGGAATAAATTACAAAAAATACCCCAAAGGTTTAGTCTAATTAAAAAGTAGGCAGATAACTTGAGTTACAAACCTCGAGGGGATGTTTGTAACACTTTAAAGGACTGTTTATACTTCTGGTTGATAATTGGGGGTTTTTTTTGTAGGGCTGAGCACCTGGTCTGACCCGGCCCGGACCGACCCGGTCCGGAATGGCCCGGATTATAAATGGTCGGACTTTATCGACCCGAAGCCCGGACCTATTCAGAACCGGGCCAACTCGGTCCGGACCCGGTAAAACCGGGTCGGTCCGGGCTAGCCCGGTTCTAGCCCGATTTTGTAAAAAAAAAAAAAAAAATTGCATATTAAGTGTCCTTTTATTACATATAAAATGTTTTCTTTTTTACATACTCCCATAAAATACAATTATCAATCTTAATATCTTCATTTAGTCATCAAACTCCCAAGTTCAACAATATTCTAGTATAAATAAACTTAATTAAAATAATGTGCAATCATATTCGAGCCATTAATCATTATTATTTCATCATCACCGAGGGTAAATTACAATAAAAAATATTTTTTTTCGAATTTTTATTTTTACCAGGTCGTTCCGGGCTAGACCCAAATTTTCTGGGTTTTGACCCGGTCCGGCCCGGAACCCGGTTTTTGACAAAATGCAGACCCGGGACCCGGACCTAATTAACAGGTCCGGTCCGGGTCCAGTCCGGGTCCGGGTAAAAACCGGGTCCGGACCATTTGTGCTCAGCCCTTGGGCTAACCTAGAGGGTTATTTTTGTAATTAAATCGTAAAAATAGAACGCGCTTACTCTTGCTAGTGATGGCGGAACGAGTGATGGCTAAAAATTCATCCCAATTGAACTTCCTTAGTTCCTGTTTCTCCTCCTCGCATAATTCGAAGTTGGGCTCCCTTCCGCACATGAATGCGGCCCTGCATATTTCGAAAATATCGTCTTTTAAGTCTCTTCTTTTATAACTCACGATTTCTAAACTTGATCAAATTTTTAGTTTTCATCTGCAAACGCCAACAACTTCTACTTCCCGACGATTTTAGCTTATGCTTCAATAACTCACTTCTTCTAAAAGCCTAAGTTTTTCTAAACGTAAAAGCGGGTGCATACAGGGCCGGCCCTCAGCAAAAGCACGTTCAAGTTCAGACATTGCTTGTGGCCACAAAATTTAAAAAAAAAATATATATAATAGGCCATGTATATAATTTTTGTTCTTAGCACGAGAACTACGTTGCATTTAATCTTATTGAGGGGTCGTAGATTCGTAGGTGTCGCTTTGATGTGTGTTTCTCTTTTCTAAATTATATCTACTTCCTCATCTTGATATGAATAACTTCATGAGCTTTGCCCCCGAAATTGAAATGTTTCTAAGCCATAATTCATCTTAAAAAAAAATGGGCAAGTCCATTATAATATACGATTTCACTTGCCATAAACGTTTTTAATTTGAGAATTAGACTTGTCTAAGATAATATACGAATATAATTGCGAGCCAACAATATTACCTGTCATACAATCGAGCGGCCTCTTCTTGAGAGCCGACGGTTCCCAAATGGATCTGTTTCTTTTCGACTTTAATGGCGGCTTGCCATTTTAAGTTCTTGAAATAGACACCTCGCATGACGCAAGGCTCTTGGTTTTCGACGTGCTTCCTCCTGTGTCGCTTTCTGCGTTTAATTTCTGGGACAATGGAAATAAAAATAAAATAAATAAATAAATCTTGATCAAAGTACAAAAAATACAGGAAATACGTAATCTTTTTCATGCATTCTCTCACAATGCCAGATTAGAAAGTGGAATTTAAGCACCATATAAAGAAAAAAAAATCAGAGAGTTTCCCCCACGCTCTAAAACGTGGACCGAATAGGTATTAATTTGAGCACTATTATAATCATTAAACACATCTCGACAGGGTTCACTTTTTTATTCATGTGTTCGCAACAAATTTCATGACTATATTTTAGAAAATTATGAAAAAGAAACAATATCACGGAGACGTAAATGGAGAAGAAACAAACCAGGAAAATGGTTGACATGGTCTTTTGATGGACTTGATGCAGATCCGTTTGACGAACCGGGCCCAGTTTCGAACGTGGTTTCCTGCCCAGTACCAAAAAAATAAAAATAAATAAATTACCGCAACTTCTATAAAGCTCATAAATGACTCCTACTGTTTCGATTCTTAAAAAAGAAATCAATTAGAACGAAATATAGCATCCAAACATTTACAACATTACCTTAGCTCAAAACTAGGGGTGTCGAGTGGTTCGGTTCCGGTTAACCGAACCACAATTTTCGGTTAACCGGAACCATAAACGCCCCAAAATAGGAACCACTAACCACACCACTTTAAATTTCGGTTAACCGGAACCACACCGATTATATATGGTTCCGGTTCGGTTAACCTTGAAAACCATTTTTCTTTTTTTTTTATCCGAAAAAACTGAAATAATCAATTCTAAAATGCTAAAATTAATCTTTTAAAACAAAAATAGTAGACAACAACACAATTAATCCATAAATCCAACAAATATAAGTCAAAATTAATTCATAAATCCAACTATTAAAAATGCAACACAATCACAAACGGAGAATTGATGTGGGGGTAATTAATTTACATATTATTAATTCAACTGAATTTCATTTTAGGATAAAAATATATAATTATAATTTATTAATTTATTATAATTTCGGTTTGTGGTTCTGTGGTTCCGGAACCATTCGGTTCCGGTTAACCACTAACCATATTTTTTTTTAAGTAGGAACCACAAACCGCACCCTAACCACAAATAGTGGTTCTCGGTTAACCGGAACCACGTCGGTTCGGTTCGGTTCCGGTTAAAACCACTAACCACGAACCTTTTAGACAGCCCTACTCAAAACCTTAAAAAAACACAAAGGTTGCGTCTTCCGCACATTCCAACTAATCATACCAAATACGAATATCTACAACATGAATAGAACTAAAAGATAGCTTACTTCTTTCGGCATGTAACCGATACTAAACGTCAGCGGACGAACACTGACTGGTTTCGTGTCCTCAACAGAGCTTTTAGGAGTGTTAACCCATGAAAGTTGAGCCAAAAGAGAATTTCGACCTGCAAAATTTATATTATTAAACCAAACCTTTTGCATACGTATCATACATGACATCATTAAACGTAGCCGGTTTTATTTTAATTACCAGAGCACATTCCTAAGAGCTTGCGTCTTCGAATGCTGACCATGTCTGTTTTTCAATTCTCCTAAAAAAGAAAAGGCAATACAATGCGGTTTTAGATTGGGAAAAATTATTTCACGAATAAAGATTTAAGAAACTGCATAACTGAAAATAAATAATATCATAGATGAAATGTAAAGCAGAAGAATTCATCTCCTACATACACCCCCCGTCTCCTACATCCACCAAAAATATATATAACATTTATATATAGTCATTTCTAATTTAAGTAAGATGCTAAGGAATGAAACCTTAACAAGTGAATCTCCTGAACAAACAGAAAGCTACAAACAAGAATACAATGTCATCATCATCATCAACAGCACCTTAATCCCAACTATGTTGGGGTCGGTGGCATGAAGATTATAGTGTCGTCTAATTGTCTAAAAATTAGTTAACACCATAACTCATGCAAATAACAAAGTGGCAAAGTTTTACGCCGGATGCCCTTCCTGTTGCAACCTTCATATGAAGGAGAAATAGAACGAAATTCCAAAACCGTCAACATCATAGGTTTTTCCATTTATATGGAAAATATCATGAGACGGCGATGAGTTTGAGATAATTGCTATTGTCATGTCACAATACGTGATTGATATTGTAAAATCAACACATACATCATGGAACATGACCTAAAACAAGAATACAATGTAGTAAAAACAAATGATTTCACAACAACCTAGAAAAGGGGATGACACAAATCTAAAATAGTAACAGAAGCTCGAAGTCCAAAGGTGACGAAAATATTTAAACCCAAACATGCCTTATGGGCAAAACCCGCGCAGCTAAAAGCGCTCATCGGCTAGTGACGGGGATAGGGGTAGGACGGTCGTATTTTAAGCTTGCATTTCCATGACTCAAACCCGTTCTCTTGCTAGTCACCGGCCCGCCTTCTAAATCCAAACAAGCCTTTAAGGATACAAAGGTGGCAGAATAAAATAGAATGACATCCATTTGAATTGTATTCAATTTTCCACAAATTGTATCTCGTATCCCAAGAACGCCCGATGCTCATCATATCATACTCATCCTAAACTCAAAACCTCTCATACACAGGCTAGACTGCACATCATAGGGAAACACCTCATTTACGTGCTCTCGGGACGCGGGATACAATTCCCCCCCAAAAAAAGCTTATCAGACCTAAACAGAAAAAGAATTTCATCAAATCTATAATAAATACCCCCAAATTCTTGATTTTGGAAGAAGAACTGTAAGTCAACCCCCCACCCACCCCACCAACCCACCAACCCACCAACCCACCACCTTTCATGGAAGCAAGAACATATAAGATGGGGAAAAATTAACCAACTGAACAGAGGAAGAGAAATCAAACAATAAAGCTCCAAACAATCAACAAGAGTGAGAATTAAGAAAAGATAGAAAAACCCCATTAACAACCAACCCGGAAAAACACAAACTTGTGCCAATGCCAGGCAAAAAAAAAAAAAAACCATTGGTGAAAGACACACTGCAGGTCAACCGATACAGACAAAACAGTTTCACAACACGAATTGTGAGTTAAACAGAACAGATATCATTAATTACGAACAGTTTTGGAGTTTTCTTGGGGTGAATATATATATATATATATATATATATATAATAATAATAATATACCTTTGAAGCGAATAGAGAAGGACACACGGCGGAAGAAAGATAATACCGGTGGTCGGACTTGGCGGTGCGTGGAAACCGAGGCCGTGTTCTGTGTGGGATTGCAAAAGAAAGATGGTAAAAGATTAGAAAGAGAAAGAGCGTTGATTTTTGCATATATATATATATATATATATATATATATATACACACAACCAAGTAGTTGGTGTTTTACTCATGCATCTACCACCTTTTGTTTTATTTTTCACTATCATATCATAATAATGTCTTCTGTAATTGAGGAGGGTGGTGGCGTTGGGTCGAGAGAGAGAAACTAGAGTCTAGAGAGAGAGTGTGGGATTGTTGAAGACTTGTAGGAAGCAAGAGGAGAAGGTATATGATGTTACAACTTATACCTAAGAAGGATTCGATTGGACGAAAATACCCTTGAAAAAATTTCCTACTTTACATGGATCTTAGACTTTAAGTATCGTTGAAGGTAACCAATTAGACCAAATTACCATCTTAAGGACAAAAGATTTATTTATTATTATTATTTTGATTATTTTTATATATAAAAAGTTATACATACGTAAAATAATTAAAATCTATACGAGTTTAATCGATCATATATTAAATTTTAGATATTGATATAGGTGTAAAATAATACATAATGTTCATACATCTCAGTTTAAAAATTTATAATACCGTTAAAATAAACTAAAATTTAAAAATTTATAAAATCGTTTCTAGGCGTCCTCCCACCTACTTAGGCGTCCTCCTAAATGGCCGACTAATCACCTAAATACCTAGTACAAATGCCTAGGTTGTTATATATTATATAGATAAAGGCAGGGGCGGAGGGAGGAGGTCCAAAGGGGTCCACGGACCCCCCGGCGGATGAAAATTCCATTATAAAATAGGGGAAGCTATATATATAGTTGTCCAACCTCCATAATTTTTATAGCTCCGAACCCTCCCGAGTAAATGCGCTGCTTCCGCCACCGGTTAAAGGGTTACATTAAGATTGATATAGAGGTCACAATATTGTTAGTGTGCGTGAATTTTGGAAGTTAACATACACATCAGTTGCTAATGTACGTAATCGAGCGGGGGTTAATATACTTATATCCGTTTGCATATTATAAAGTTTAAGACTGTCCCATTCTCAATTCTTCCACCTTTTCAACTATATATTTTTGCTTCGATGTAAGCTTCGCGCTCCTATCCTTTAGTGAGTTTTTACGACCTGGATTCTTAGCATGTAGGGGGTCTATTAGTGTTCAAGCTTAAAAAGTCCATTTATACCAATTGATAACTCGTTCTTCGTCAGATTAAGGTATGTACACCTCAATGCCAACTCTTGTATTTCTTTGTTGGTGATATATGGATGTGTTGATGGTTGACTTCGTCTATTTCAGGAGTTCTTGAAGTTTATATAATGTTTATGACGAATTCTTGAATTTACGAGTTGGTATACAAGGATGATTATGGAAATTGAATTATCATCTTGTAGTATGTTTGGATTAAGATGGATTATTGATTGTTAGGGAGTTTGAATTTTTGGATGACCATATTGTAGATTATTGGTTTTACTATGAACTAATCCTAATGTCCAAGAATTTAGAAATAATGTTAGATTATATAGCATTGGGAGAAATTTGATGTTTTTGATCAAGATATGAGAGTTTAATATGCTGGAATTGATAATCAAGTTGAATAGTGTGATTGTGATCATAGAAATGTTCGACTACTAAGCATTAGAGGTATCTTGATTATCGATTGGTAAGAAAGTATAAATTGTATGATTTAGGATTTGTGTTAGAATTTTCCGTGTTGTTGAAACTGTTAGTTACGAATGTGTTATTTTATACTTGAGCTTAAGTTATTATGAAGGTTGATCAAGAAGATCATTCCTAATCGAGTTGCAAATATTTGCAGTTTAATATAAGAACTTTTTTTATATATTTTATATTCTTGGTATTAACATGTTAATATCGTGAAAGTAGTAAGAATAGTGGGTCACTCAGGGATGTTCGATGTGATGTATGTAGATTATTGACTTCAGGTCAGACTTCTGAACTTTGAGGGTTTTCGAATCAGAATATCCGACGAAACATATGGTGTCCATGATAGATTAACCATTGAATGTAGTAAATTTGCAATGTTAATCTTGAGTTGAGGACTCTTGATGATTTTGATAATATACGGTGTAAGGCCAATTCTATTTTTTATGAATATAATAATAAACAATGAGACCTAAGCTCGCGTGTTGTATGCATGTGTCAGTCACATCAAATATTATTTTTATTTGGTGGAAAAAAAATAAGTGTTGTGAACTTCAGACAAAAGAAAACCATGGTGGTCGAGTTGTGAGGCGTAAGTTCATGCTGAACATAATATAGCTAACGTTGAGGCCGATCGTGGAGTGAAAACCATTATGCAGCACGTTGTGGTATAGATGGCCTTGTTGTATAGGTCGTGCAAGAGATGCAAACTACGCCAAGACAGCCATGCCTCTGGTAGTTCAATCGGGAGGTGAGATACCAGTGCCAGGGGGCGATAGGTGGTTACAAGGGGTGGTCATGATGCACTCTCCGAAGTTACGGATAGTCAGATATGGCCTCTTTTTAATATTGACTCGTAGAAATGGAGAATACATATGGAGGAGTTAGCTATAGAAACGAGACGAATGTTCTAATAGGTTAATATTATCTCATTAAAGATGTTCGTGACTGGTAGCGTGTAACCAAGCCTGCAGGTCGTGTTGTTGGCTGACGCGCGTTCAAGACAATGATGGAAGCTGAGCCATGCCAGTTAGAGAGGCCACGATTCGAGATCTATTTTATGTATAACCACAAGATGTGTAGATGGTGCATATAATACAAATTTTCAATCAGCGACGAGTAAATAATATATACACCATATAAATTGAAACACAATCGATTAATAATCGCACTTAATTAATAGATCGGCCGGTGCCAATTTGGACTAATGCATGATAAATTACTAAATTATAAGTTATAAATAATTAATTTATCAAATTATGCTCTTCATTTTTGCTAGGTATGCTAGTTGAAGTATGCAAGAGTGAGCTCCAACTATGTGTAGTGTTTGGCACTACTATTAGTAGTGGGGATGGTCTTGTGGGGCGAATTTTTACTTGGGCACTCAAATTTTAGATTAATTACCAAACTCCCCCAACCCCAACCCCTAACTTTTCAAATCTTTTGAGGTGTAAATCACAAAGTCAAATACATTTTTTTTTTATTTCATTCTTATGTTCCGTTCAAAATATTTTCCCTCTTTTCTTAATTTATTCTTTCTTTGAGATTCTAAACGGAGATTATCATAATTTTTATTTATTAATTGATATATGAAAAATAATAATAATTCGGTACTTATAAAAAAAAATTAAATATGCACGATAGAAGTCCACATGAGTTTTCAGTTTTTTATTAGTTTTTCGATCCAATTTCAGTCTGTAGCGTTTAGTTATTTAAGGTATGTTTGGCGGTTTAAACTAATAAGCTAGTTGTTGGTCGATAATGTAGTAGCTTATGAGATGCTGCTCTGAGTAGTATCTCAATAAATTAGCTAAGCTAGCTCACATGTCGTACCAAACCGAGCTATTTAAACCTTGCTCATGAAGTGGTTACAGATGGTTATGCTTGGAATATTTGTTTTGGCATTATTTTATGGAAACTGTGGAAATGTCGAAATGAAAGGATCTTTCAGGGTACGATCAACTCCACAGGAGGTATTTTGGCTCAAGGTAAAGCCTGGGCTAGAGTGGTTCACTCGAACAAACATCGAGATAATCACTTGGTGGCTCGTGTTAGAAAATGGATTAAATGGATACCTCCCTTAGCGGGTGCCTTCAAACTGAATTGTGATGGAGCAGTTAGAGGATCGATAACAAAGCTGCAGCCGGGGGACTTCTGCGGAATGACAAAGGTGATTGGGTTTTAGGCTTTGCTAGATTAGTTGGTTTTGCAACTGTGGTGGAAGCCGAATTATGGGCCATTCTCGATGGGTTGAAATTAGCTCTTCAAAGAGGGTATAGCCGGTTGACTGTTGAGAGTGATAACGCGACAGTGATTCAAATGCTGAATTCTGAAAATAAATTGAACAACTCGTATGCTATGGTCAGGCATATAGGGGCCATTGTTGATAAACACCAAGAGATAAGCTTCATACACACCTTCAGAGAGGCAAATAGACCTGCAGATTTTATAGCAAACTGGGCAATGGATCTAAGTCAAGATTTGCAACTTTTAATGACTCCTCCTGCTGGCATTGGCAACCTTTTGTTAGATGATCATAATGGTGTGGCGTGGCCACGTGATTGCTATTTGTAACTTCTCCTAGAACTGTGCTCTACCTCATCATTAAAAAAAAAAAAAACAGAGCTATTTAAATAAACTCAAAAAATAAGTTAGATTATATGTTCGCTTATTTTTAAACATACACTTAATCTGTTAAAGTTTTTTTTTTTTTTTGGATTTTTATTTTATTAACTCTAAGATTTAGTGCAGGTGCAATACATGTGTTCCCTTGGAGTATGATTTTATAGGTATTGACTAGTATATATAAACCCCGTGTGTAATATACCTGACATCGATTTTTATTAAAGTTTGAGATTTCATCTCAAAATTAAATGACATTCTGTACGTAATGATTTTGGGATTTTCATCAAGTCGATATGGAGAACGTAACTTTAACATGCTCCATCACGTGTAGGACGGTATTTACCATCGACTCTATACGTGTACCATTAACTGTCACTGCCAGCATGATCATAGTCTCAAACCAATCACGGATAAATAGATCGAACATCGACTTGAGTCTGCTCCAATACCATATTAAAAGTAGAGTTTTCATCTCAACATTAATTACGAATAGAAATAATAATCCAGAATGTTTATATATTAGATAAAAAAATGAAACAGGTTCATATTTCAATTTTTACATGGATTTCCTTTTTGACATCACTGTTTTGATTCCTCTTGTGACCTTGTTGGATGACACAGTAATGAGACTTCCAAGTCAGTCACGACTTTATTGTTTATGGTTTTTTACTGTAAAATCTCGACAAATAAATATGATCGGGATCGGAGAAAAATATTCACTTAGCTAAATTATTCATTTAGCGAAAGAAAATTTGAGCATCTTATAAAAAATTTGGGACCGTACTAGATTCCCTATGAAATTAGTTTCAGAATATAATTGTATTACTTTTTATTATTTTATTTTAAAATATAATATAAGGTTAAAATTATAACTCCATTTAATATTGTTTATCTTTTTTCTTTTTAACAAGAGAAAAAACACAATTCATTAATTCAAACCAGCAATACAATTAAACCTCGATAAATAAATATTCGATAAACGAATAAACTCGTCAAATGAATAAAAAATTCATGAATCTATCAAGAGGATAATTATCGTACTCTCTTTTTTCTTAAACTATAAATATCATTAGATATCCAATAGTAAAATTATTCAGAACATTCATTTATGATTATATTTACATGATATTTTTTAAAAATATATTATAAAGTATTATTCCCATAAAATATTTCCATCAGAGGAAAGTATATTCTTCGAAACTTAAAGAGCAACCTATTTTCAAAAGGAGCGAGTACTATTCTTTGTATGAAACACTTCAGTGACAAAAATATTAAAAAGTTCAGCTACAGAGCGGGTCGATTTCATAATTGAAAGCCACATTGCGGTGATGTTTTGTAAGGTATGACGGGCAGAGCGAGTACATTGTTGAAAAGTTGTTTCTAAGTGTTTTTTCTTATTAGATGCGGTGCAAAGCGTGTCGACACAGGGTGGGTGCAAAATAAAAATGCACTCGTCCCGCAAATTTAATATGGAGTGAGTTGAAATTGACATTTTAAACCGCCTCGTTAGATTATTTTACGGTGCGAAAATTATGCTGACTAGATAAGAAAATAATAAAAATAGATATAAACAATATTCATTTGGAAGGGTGATTTAATTTAAAAAAGTGGATATGAAATTTTAGATGTATGTGGTAATAATTTCGCAACACATATAAAAATTTAATTTCAATTCATAATAATTTGACCTAACAAAACTTTATGAAAAAAGATATATAAAATATTGGATGAAAATAAAATTAATTAAATCATAAACTATTGATAATTAATTAATTGGCATGTGCTAGGCCTCAAAAATAAAACAACATTTGAAGCGAAAGATTTATAACTATCAATTCGGGACCTAAATATATGAAATTATCATCGAGGGTCCTAAAATACTGAAAATATCATTTAAAAGCTCACATGTTTAAGGCAAAGAAGCTGTTTACTTTAATGGGCTGGACGACTTATCGTGCAGACATGGGTGAGTGTTTACTTACGACTTAATGAAAAATGAAGAGTCTGAATCGCTAAGTCACCTCTCCACTCATGTCCCCATACAGACACAAAAATGACACTCGCTACCTCTCTCTCCTTTCACGACCTATTAATTAGCAAAAAAATCTGAAAAAATAATACAAACTTAAAATAATAAAACTCAAAATAATCATATTTTTTTATCTTTTTTATGTTCATAAAAATATGAGAAATAATAGTACAAACTTAAAATAATAATATAAATAAAAATAATAATAATAAAAAAACTACTGTTTATTTTCGTAAAAATAAAAAAAATATTAAAAGAATATAAAAAATCTCGAAAATCTGAAAAATGTAAAACAAATCGGAACTTAATTATTTTATTTAAAAAATCTGCAAAATAAAAAAAATAATCTGAAATTTAGGTAATTTTATTTTTATTTCTGGAATATTAATATTAAAAAATAAAATAAAAAATATTTTAAATTCGGAAATTAAAAATCTAAAAAATTCTGAACTATTTAAAAAATTCAAAAATTAGTAAATTTATTCTTGCCATTTTTGGATTATATCATTTATATGACTTAAAAAATAAACTGCAATTTATAAAACAACTTATAATTCATATTCAGGGGTAAATCGATCATTTCTGTTATTCAGACAGTTTATTCAAATGAAAAATTAAACAACAACATTAATTTACCCAGACAGACATATTTACTCAGACAGATAAATTTATCCATAAAGAATTTAGTGGAGAATTTGGTAAAAAGTCCTTGGTATTATTATTCAATAATTACAATAAAACGTACTCGAGGAGTTTTATATGTTTTGATGGGCCAAGACCACTGTTAATATCGAGATATTTCCAGCTGAACGGCCCAATATTTCGTAGTTGGGCCACAACACAAAGAGCAAACTATAGTTGGGTTTTTTCAGCTTTAGAACGAAACCCAACTCCAGATTCCTTTATCCATAATCTGTGTATATATACACATTCCATCCATAAGCACTCGGAAACCTAAGCTGCTCAACCTAAAAGGAACTAGGGTTTGATCTCTGAAGAAATTAGGGTTTTTAATAGTCGCCTCGAAACTTATCGATCGATATGATTTACGACGTGAATTCTCCGCTTTTTCGGTCCTTCCTCAGCCAGAAGGGCGGCTCCTCCGACAAGAGGTATTTTCTCCGTCTCCAAATTTTCAAGTTATATAATAATTTTATTTAATCGTATTCTACTTCCCTAGGGTTTTGATATGGTTGGTGTCTCCTTTGGGAAAAATTCTGGATTTTGTGGGTTTTGTTTCTTTCTAGTTGCTGCTTGTATATTCTCAGTGATGGGGGGGGGGGGCAGCCCCCTCAATTTTTTTTTTCGAATTTAGCATGTGCATAAAATATATGCATTTCATGCATCAAACTGTCAATCTACTAAAATTATGCATTATATATATAAGAATGTTGATGCATGATTTATTGATGATTTATTTTGCTGCGGCTTCCAGAGTCTTGGATGGTGCTTCTTTGTTTTGTGTTTTGCGAAAAATGTCGATCAGCAGCTTTATATATATATATATATATATATATATATATATATATATATATACACACACACACAGTGTCATGCCCGAATTTATGCAATATGCGCCGGAATGATAGCTTGGCATCTCTCTCTCTCTCTCTCTGTGTGTGTGTGTATGTGTGTGTGTGTGTGTTTTATTCTCCTGAATTTGGTTTTACCTTTGGGGCAATTCAAATCCAGGAGAACTGAAGAGCAGAAGCCCAAGGAACATAAGCCAAAAGCAAACGAAAACAAACCTGTTATGAACGAGTAGCAAGGAGGGTCGTGATTTAAGCTTAACCAGCTTGGACGGATCCCGAAAGCCTACTAGAAGGATGTGTCAGCAAGAAACTTTTTAATTATTTAAAATAGTTTGTGCTTGAACTTGAACAAACCTTTTGGATTCGAATAATATGTTAAATTGATAAAAAAACTTTTATCTCAGTCCTGGCTCTATATTTCTCTTTGTGGTTTGTTGTTATTTCTTGATATATATGATGCTTCTGTGCACTATTAGCTTAAAAAAAAAATGAAGTTGATTTCACTTCTCTCTCGAGGAATTAGTGTAGAGTTAAAAGAATAGAAGGGGAATTTGCTTGCTATGCTGAGGAATGAGGGTAGGATCATTGTGGATAGGATCATTGTGCCCAAGTTTCTTCACTACTATGTGTATATCGAATATTCCGAAAATTTATAACCGGACTCATCACTTTCTGTTAAATGTTCATTGTCATTTCGCTCACTATTATTGTTCCATAAATTCATCGACATTGACACTACCATCCTAGGTGAACTTGGGTGTAGGATACAGTGGCTGATCTATAACACGGAGGGGTGTGCACGGTCCAGGTTGGTTTGTTTTGGGTTAAAGTTTAAAGGTACGGTTCCATATTAGCAAGTGGCATATTAAGTCTCTATACTGATTAGTTCCAAAGAAAGCAAATTACATGTCACGTTAGGTACATCACTGTTACACACTATATATATCTATATGAATATATAGTCATGAAGACATGCTATGTACATCACCTTATATGCACTAGCATCACTATAATACTATATACGCACCATTGTGACAATAAATATACGTAATCCATATGCACAATACATGTTACTTTAACATTATGCACAAGATTACAGAGACTATAAATATGCAACATCTACATATACCATTTACATCAATGTGATAATAGATATACACCAGTTATACATTATGTACATCATTGCGATTCTAAATATAAATCACTCGAACACTATGCTGTTGTGATTTTAGATATATACATAACCCGTACACACTGTGTACACCCCTTTACCTGTAAATATACATCAATAAGCTATTCTATATAGGTCACTATAAATATAAGTATACATCATATACACATTATTTACTCAGAGTACCTTTCGTTTTGATATGTCGTCTGTGGATGACTTTGTTGGTCAATATTATGTCGATGTGTATTGTGTTAACTTGGTGAAATCTTATGGAAGGATTTACGGGGTTGTAGTAGCCCTGCATGAATTGAGGTGTTACACGATCCTTGCACATTGATCTTCATCTTCGCATATCTCGTGTTCTTTTTCCTCTCCCAAGGTGTATTCTCATCCATTTTTCAATCCATAAACCCCTGTATTATGTTTATATAGAAAGCGAGTCCAGGTCAAACAATGAAAGAAAAACGAGCACGTAAAATTTCCACGCATGTCGCCTACGTGGGACACGGATGTGTGTTGTCCATTACACTGAATTTTGTGGGGATTTTGTTGCAGCGCTTAGTTAGCCGTAATTCATGAGCGTGTCAAAATCGGAATGCCAACTCAATTATCTTTTCAGTCATATATTATACATCATCACAGTTCAAGTATTAAAAACATTATGAGTTACCCTTGTGATGCACGTTTTTTAGCTTTTGCGCAGTCTGAGTCTGCTTGAGTTCAGGATGCATAAAACACACATTATGGGTCTGTTTACCAACTTTGTCATTAAGATCTAAGTGGAATAAGTTATCTGTTTGGATTATGCTGTCTGTCTGGATAAAGATGAAATGCTGCTTACTTGCATTGCTGAATCAACTGTCTGAATGGCAGAAATTACCAGTTTACTCCCTCGATATATATAAAAATGTATTAAATATTTATATCCAAAATAGTTCAATACCATACAATTATAAATTGCACAACATCATAATAATATAACACTATATCAAGTTATAATAGTCATTTGGTTCCATTAAGATGATAGCTTACCGAATAAGGAGTTGGGGGATCACTGTCTCATTAAGCTGCTATCTTATTGATTAAGCTCCTGGTAAACACATTATCAGCTGTTCGAAAAAACTATAAGAAGCTAATAAACTTCATTAAGCTGTTAGTAAACAGGCCCTATGTTTAAACTGACATCTTATGTGAGATCTTAGTTTTTGGTTGAGTTCAACCCATTTTTACCGATCTCTTGTCAAAACTCATACAAAACATGTGACCTACCATAAATTACAAAATCGAACATAAGATGTTAAGTTTAAACGTAATTCTTTTGTCTGTTTTTTTTTTTTGTGGGTCAAAACTCATTTCAAAACACGTGATATATCGTATAATATAAAACTTGAACATAAGATGTCAAGTTTAAACATAATTCTTGAAACGAACATCATCGATTACAAAGGTGAGAGACTCAATTAAGTGGTACAAAGGTGAGATTAAAAATTGAGATTTTTTCAATATGTGTATAATGGTTACGATAGGATGAAGTACACAATTCCGTGCACTCCTCTAATAGCATTTGCGGTAGGGTACATGTAAAACTCGATGGGTAAAATATAAACAACTAGCTATTCCATACGTCCTATTCAGATTTTTATATTTATCACTTTTAATTATTCTTTTAAAAAAATTATCTTTATCATTCTCATACATTTACATATTTGGAACCACCGTTTTGGGTTGTCGTAATTCCATCTTATGTTATTATGTGCGTTGTGAGCTTTTGTTTGATGTTTCGATCGTGTATCATGTGTTTTGCATGTTTTGGGCCATTTTGTAATTCCCCAAAGTTATGGGGTAATTCTATCCTTGTCGTTTCCCAACCTTTGGGTAGTCGGAACCGCATTTCATTTTAGCACTTTAGTTTCTGCCTCGAACTCGTTGTGAGTGTATCCGTTTGTACACCTTTGAATCCTCCGATCGATCTTCATCGAGAGGTCGTGCATATCTGGCCTGCTGCTAGAGGCACATTATGGCCGTAAGCCAAGGCTGTTACGACCGTAATGTTCAACAGTTACGGCCGTAATTTCTTCTTTGTACGGCCGTAACTAAGCTTCGTTTTTTCATGCATTGATCCAGTGGGCGACTTACAGGCGTAATATTCACGTGTTACGGCCTTAAGAATTAATACGGCCATAATCTTAGAATTATACGGCCGTAAGTGAGTTTCGTTTATTTGTCCAGATTCTTCCTCAAAGGGACAGTTACAGCCGTAAAGTTATATACTTACGGCCGTAATATTATTTACTGTCAATATTTTACTTTCTAATTCCTATCATACATTCATAATCACTATTTACAACTTATTCATTTACCGAAAAAAACACAAAAGTCACACCATCTGCCAAAATTTAAGCGACGTGACAGATTGAGTACATTGTAAATTATATATACATCATGTTATAGTAGCATATCATATTTATAATATTATTAATAGAATATAACATATATTATATGGTATATATATATATATTAAAAAAATGTTATATAAAATAACTAACGACGACATAAAATGTAAGGGGTAATTTATATATTTCATCACATTCAAATGGCTCTAAATCAGATTAGTACACACAGTTTGAACAATTATAAATTCATCCAAAAGTCAGCGCTGGATGCGAGATTGATGTGCCAATGTAATTGTTCAAACAAGCATCCACGTTGGCAAGCAGTTTGAATATTTGCAAATTTGTCCAAAAATCAACGCCGTAGATTAGGCATGGCAACGAGGCGGGGATGGGGCGGGGATCGCCATTCCCGGCCCCGGTCCCGGTTTGTAAAACACTCCCCCGGCCACGGCCGCGCCCCGGTTTGTGATACCCTCCCCGACCCCAGTCAAACCCCGGTCAAACCTCGGTCAACCCCCGGTCGACGCTCGATTTTATAAAAAATATATAATTTTTTTAATATATATATATATATTTAATAAATATATAGTTTTTTTAATATATATATATATATTTAGTAAAATATATAATTTTTTTAATATATATATATATACCGGGTCCGGGGCGGGTCGGGGACCCCATCCCCGGCCCCGGACCCGTCCCCGGTTTTTTGAAATGGAGAATCTCCGGCCCGGCCCCGGTACCCGGTTTGGCGAGGAATCCCCGGCCTCGGTCGGGTCGGGTGGAGCGGGTTTCGGGGCGGGGCGAGTCAAATTACCATGCCTATATGATATATAAGTCAAATTGTCCAAACTATAGATACTGATATATAAGTGGACCAAACAATAACTTCACTTAATGTAATTCACATAAAAATGTAATTATAATTAACATATGTTATACATTGCACTTTAACATTATTATTACGAGGCATTATTCAACTCGTACGATGCACGGTTTTTGGTAGAATATATACCTGTTTTGTACGTAGTGTTGGGGCAGACGGTTGAATAAGCAGATGACAGAATTTAAATGCCTTTTAAAGAAGTTTATATGTTTTTTTTTATTGTTATTGTCCTTTTATTTTAGTCTATGTAATTAGTTATATGAAATGAGGATTTACTAACTCGTATGTTGCTCCGGGGTTGTTTTTGGTTTATTCAACCCGTGCGATGCACCGATTGTATCTAAGATTTCATAGCTAAAATTTAACCATCTTGTAATTTATACTATCATTTAAAAGTTCATTTTAATCACCTTGTGTATTAGAAGGTGCATTTGCATTGTGATGTTTATCATAATTTTTGTATTTAAATTAGTTTATTTACATTAAAAGTTACAATTAAAATAGTCTCTTCATATGTAATTCCACCCCAATAATTGATCTGCTTACAAACCGATGTTCTCTCCCCAAAATACCCTTCGCAATCTCTTTGCTAAAACCAAAAATTAATAAATGAAAATATGAAATTATGACAATAAAAATTAATAAATGAGACAATTTGTTTGCCTTACGTAACCTCCAAATACTGCCCGCCAATCTTTTGAAGTTAGGTATAATTATAATTTTTAGATCTTTTTTATGTATTTTGTTAGATTCTTTTATATTATATATTTAAATAAGTGACATAAATCCCCTTCCACATTAAATTAAAAGGGATAAGTTTTATATATATCTATATATATATATATATTCACATATTGCATGTACACTAACATAGCCCTACTTTTTTTTTTACTTCAAGAGCACACTCTATTATTTGGTGAAGTGTGTGATTTTTTTAGTCTCATATTAGGATAAGGTCTCTCTCTCTTTTTCTCTCTAAAAAAAGCCATAGATGTATAAATGAGTCTATAGTGTAAATTAAAATATAAAAGATATTGATCATAAGTGTGTGGTGCAGATTAAAGGAAAAAATGTGATTATTTGATATGATTGTATATATTTAATGAAATCTAGTAGTTCTATAAAGATAATTTTTTGATGAAATTTAGGACGGAGTCGAATAGACTAATAGTATTTTTTTTTTTTGCATTTATTTAGGGTCGGCTTAATATACATTTGACGTGATTAAGTATTTTGTACTTCTCCTTAATCAAATATATAAGCAAAATTGGATGTTGAAGTTGTAACAAAAATATGTAAACAAAATTGATTTGTATTACATTTATAGTATAGCAAATATATACACATAATTAATATTTCTATTGATATGTAGACACTAAGGCATATAGAGTAGCATCCATGGTACATCCTATGTAGTGTATTCATAGGATGCACTTCTGCGTGGTGTGCGTAGGCGGTGCGGATTGATCTTTCATCTACGCATCAATCTGCACGCCATCTACGCGTGTAGTGCATCCAGAAATCTTACGTGGTGTGTCTGTGAATCCAACTGGCATATATGGGCCACGTGGTCTTTGTATGAAAAAAGTAAATGTTATGAAGGGCAATTTATGTAATGTACTCACTCTGTCCCAGCCAAAGGTTGACAGAGGGTGTATATTTGGTGTATTTTAGGTAATAATTGGTATAAGTAATGATGATTAAATATGTGGTGGAGATTAAAATAGTCTCTTCATATGTAATTCCACCCCAATAATTGTTGCCGTTTACAAACTGATGTTTCTCTCCCCAAAATACCCTTCTGGCTTCTGCAATCTCTTTGCTAAAACCAAAAATTAATAAATGAAAATATGAAATTATGACAATAAAAATTAATAAATGAGACAAATGTTTCGTCTTACAGAACCTCCAAATACGGCCCGCCCATCTTTTGAAGTTAGGTATAATTATAATTTTTAAATTTTTTTTATGTATTTTGTTAGATTCTTTTATATTATATATTTAAATAAGTGACATAAATTCCTTTTCACATTAAATTAAGGGGATAAGTTTTATATAATATAGATGTATATATATATATATATTCACATATTGCATGTACACTAACATAGCCCTACTTTTTTTATTTCAAGAGCACACTCTACATGTTTAAGATTATTTGGTGAAGTGTGTGGTTTTTTTAGTCTCAGATTAGGATAAGGTTTCTCTCTCTCTCTCTCTAAAAAAAGCCATGAATCTTGCATCTTGCTATCTTTTGAAGAAGGAAGAAACGACTTGATGCTCCCACATGATCAATCTTTGACTTGCGTGAGAAAATGTTGGGGTTTTACTCATTAAACTAACTACCTAACAGGTACAACGAGGTATTTACCAAACATGTATAGTTTTAAAGACATATTTATCAAATATGTGTAGTTTTCTATTTAAGTGGTTTTTTATTGTTTTTTGTTTTTTACTTTTTTTAAGTCATTATTTTTCTGTTTTTTTTAACTGTTTTTTAAGCTTTTTTTCTGTTTTTTTTACTGCTTTTTTAAATGTTTTTACTGTTTTTATTGATTTTACTGGTTTTTAAACTGTTTTTACTGCTATTTTTTACTATTTATTATTATGTCTTATATGACAATCACAACAATTGTTTCAACAATGCTAACAATAAAAAATTAAAACCAACATCATCACGAAGTTTTTAGGTACTAAACCACCGATTTCTTACAAAAACGAAAAGACCAAAGTAACATTCCCAATTTCTTACGAATATCTTGAGCCGATAATCAATCTTTATCTGCAAAAAAACAAAACAAAGAAATGAGAGATATAGTAAAAAGTCTGATGCAAATCGTCGCTGGTGAGATGAGGGATGAGCGGTTTAGGGTTTAGAGAGGACAAAAGTAAATATCTCCATTTAATTTAAGAAGGTAAAAACTAAAAAGTATTAATTAAAAAAAATAATAAAAATCCACTTAAATAAAAAAAACTATACTTATTTGTTAAATATATTTAAAAATACGCCCATATAATAAATATATTTTAAAACTATACCCTTTAATAAATAACTCGAGCAACAACATCATATCATTATTATAAATAGAGATATCGGGTCCAATCCCAACCATATGCAGAAGAAAGAGAAATGATAGGGCAACACTCTGAACCACACCCCCAAATAGACCTGGCAAACGGGCGGGTTCGGCCTAAACGGGCCGGGCAAAAAATGGGTGGGCCAAATTTGGGCCGGGCCAAAAAGGCCCGGTTTTTTTTGGGCCAAAAATATTAGGCCCGTGGCCCGCCCCGGGCGGGCCCGGCCCGCAGGACTCGACTCTTTTTTTTTTTTTGAAATATTATTTCTGAATAAATATAAAAATATTTTTCGATCCGTAATTATTATATTATTTATTATACTATCACAATCAATTAAATAAATGTACAATTATTTTTATTTGATAATTATATTATTTACTACACTACTACAATAGACAAATATATAAATATTTTTATTTGATACTACTTTCTTATAAAAATCATAAAATAATATTATTATTGATATGAGATACTACAAAGTAATCACAAAGTCCCATAAAAAATAAAACTACATCATTAATTAACATATAGACGTAATCTAATCTAACAAATAAGGAAAATTTTTAAATATTATAATTACATATAACATAAATATAAAAAATAATAATAAAAAAAAAACTGGGCCAGGCGGGCCGCCCGCGGGCCGAGTCTCAACGGACGGGCCAAATCTGGGCCGGGCCAAAAAGGCCCGATTTTTTTTGGGCCAAAAATATGAAGCCCAATGCCCGCCCAAAACGGCGGCTGGCCAACCATGTACTGGCCTATGTTGTGTCTACCCCCAAACACACTCGTGTTTTATGGGTATTGTATCGCGTGCTTTACTATTAATTTTATTATAATATTATTATGAATATTTTATCTGTAAAACATGAGGTACAATACTCATAAAATACGGAATGTGTATGGGGTGTGGTTCGCTTTATTACCCGAAAAGCTTGAGGAGCCCACACTGTAATTGAGTGGTTTCCCATGTGAAGTTTTGACTTCTCTATTTTTTCATACCAGAAAATTAAAGCCTCTAGAATATGCCATCAATCAAGCTCATGTGTGATGTAGTCCGTTCCGCATAAAAAATTATATATATATATATATATATATATTATTTTTTATAATTAATTTAAATAATTATTTTTTATTTTTTAATATACACTACATCAATATTTTTTTATTTTTAATTTTCATCATAAATTTACTATCGTTACTTATACCAATTATTACATAAAATATATTCAATATACACTTCTGTCAACCTTTGACTGGGATGAAGGGAGTACTGTTCTCACCCTCTAATTGCAAACATTTAGAGTAAAATATTTGTTTTTATAAGAATAATCTATAGCCATAGATGTATAAATGAGTCTATAGTGTAAATTAAAATATAAAAGATATTGATCATAAGTGTGTGGTGCAGATTAAAGGAAAAATTGTGATGATTTGATATGATTGTATATATTTAATGAAATCTAGTAGTTCTATAAAGATAATTTTTTGATGAAATTTAGGACGGAGTCAAATAGACTAATAGTATTTTTTTTTTTTGCATTTATTTAGGGTCGGTTTAATATACATTTGACGTGATGAAGTATTTTGTACTTCTCCTTAATGAAATATATAAGCAAAATTGGATGTTGAAGTTGTAACAAAAATATGTAAACAAAATTGATTTGTATTACATTTATAGTATAGCAAATATATACACATGATTGTTTCTATTGATATGTAGACACTAAGGCATATAGAGTACCGTCCATGGTACATTCTATGTAGTGCATTCCTTGCTGGATGCACTACACATGGCGTGTATGGACGGTGCAGATTGATGCACTAAATGAAGCATCAACCGTCCATGCACGCCACGTGTAGTGCATCCAGCAAGAGATGCACTACATGGTGTGTATCATGAATCCAACCGGCATATACGGGCCACGTGGTCTTTGTATGAAAAAAGTAAATGTTATGATGGGCAATTTATGTAATGTAGTTTTTAATAAATGTGGAAAATCAATAAATTGTTATAAATTTATTTAAATTTTAGGATTAATTTTACGACCGGTTCCAAAATTTGCAAAGAAAATTTTTAATTTCGGTAGAAATTGACTGAACTACTTAATTTCTTTTTGGAATGTGCTGAATTTTTAATTCCGACAAAAATCCATTTAATGATGCTAAAAAAATCCATTAATCATACCTTTGCTCTAGTCACAAGTACCTTCGCCTTATCATTTTTTAAGATTTTCTTTTTTAGGCAGGAGGAGCCGCACAAACGCAGGCTCCCTCAACCACGAATTTTGACGTAGGCTCGACCACTTGAGCCTATCCTTAGGTGGGCACCCCTCTCTAGTAAAGTGGAGGTCACCAACCTAGGACATAGGTCTTTTTAAATATTGATAATAAATTGTTTCTCAAAATATAATAACAAAAATAATAAAAATTATTGAAAATTATTTTTAAATGAGAAGTTAACAGTATAAATTTTTTGTAATTATTTATTACTATATTTATTAAGATAATCTGTGACCAATTTTCGACCTAAAAAATTAATACAATACAGGAAAAAAGAGCAATAGAATAAAGTATGTTGTCTAGAGGGTTACAACTTACAAATGATAGAGACTTCTATCCATGAGCTAAAACTTGGCTTTAATATATTTCTTGCGTGTGCTACATCATGTCAACTTTAATTGATGCTCGTTGATGACGACGACGACGACGACGACGACGATGAATAGACCTTATACATGGAATTCGCTTGCATTTATATGCTCTCATGTTTCGTTCAAAGTTAGACAGGCGTTGTATATTTGGTGTATTTTAGATAATGATTGATATAAACAATGATGATAAATGTACGATAAAGACTCAAAAGTAAAAAGTATTGATAAGTATGCGGTGGTGATTCAAAAATAAAAGGCGGTTGTTTTATTTGATTGTGTAAATGTGGTAACCGTAAAGTTTTAAAAGGACTAAAAAATGAGGTAAGTGTGAAGTTTTGAGCGGAACGAATGGAGTACATAGATTAGCTATAACGACTATGGTGCACGGCTCATTTATGATATTAGTAAATATAATTCTTCTATATTCTATACTTTCATTCGTAATACTTTATTACTCATTCCGTCCCGCTCAAATTTTTATGTTTATTCATTTTTTTTATCTCTGAAGAAATATTGCATTTATCACATTCACACCATCAAATCAGACAATTGTTTTTGATCTCCATCACATACTTATTATTAATAATTTCTACTTTTTAATCTCCACCACACATTTATCATTATTACTTTACACCAATTATTACCTAAAATACACTAAATTTGCACCATCTGCCAAGTTTTGAGCGGGAGAGAATGAGTAATATATTTTTTTATTAATAAAAAAATAAATGTTACTCTCTCCGTCCTAATAAAAGTCCTCCATTTGACTTTTTTCTGGTCAAATTAATAAGACATTGATCATGATTATTTATAATTATAAAAATCATAATATGCTAAAATATAGATTTCATCATGATTAAATTTATCTTTTTATAAATTTATGATTAAAATTAAAAAAATTGACGAGAAAAAATTTAAATGGGCCACATTTATTGGGACTGAGGGAATAGTATAAAAGATTTTGTGATTTTTTCTCAATATATATTTTTGTATATTATTCTTAAATTATTACTATTATTATAAGTTTAAAAAACAATAATAGTCAAAATTATAAATTGAACTGCAGGGTTTTTCTATATGCTGCATCTATTAGATCATATTGGTGCTCGTTTCTTAAAAAAGAAGGATAAGAGGGAACAGACGATCTCAACCGGGGTCGATCAGCGCCAAAGGATGGTCGTTCTACTCGAAGAACGAGTCCAATCAAACACTCTGTAGGAACTACGAGATCACCCCAAGGGCGTCTTTGGCAAAAATGGGAACATTTGTCCCGTTTTGATTGGTCATTCACATTTTATTTGGATATCCGGATATTTTTTTGTATATTATATTAAAGAATAAAAAATTTATATTGTTTTTATTCTTGATAAATTGAGATCAAATTCTTTATTTTACACACAGTGACAAAATTCTTTTTTTTTCCCCCTACAAATTCCATCAATTTTAACACTGGCTGTTACTTTAATTATTATATATACTAAGTGGATTCCATGTTATGCGGATGATTATTATCCCAACAACTCTGTTTCCTCATGACACAGACATAATAATAATAATAATAATAATAATAATAATAATAATCAGTCTACTATGGCTGACTTTGCACCTGGACGAGTTGTGGTTGATGCTGCTTGGCGCAAATGTATCAAGTACCGGGACTTGTGTGAGGCGCGGGAATATGGTTTCCTACCCTTCTCTTTCTCTTCGCTGGGGGAATTGGAGGCGAGTGCGGTTGCCTTACTCAAACGGATTCAGAAGATTTCGGTATCGCATGATGCTGGGAGACGAGCTGCTGCTCATATATTTACTCGAGTTGGTTTTGTTATTGCAAAAGGAGTGGGGACCCAGATAGTATCTTGGTTGGCCACTAGTTTCTTGTAAACTGTTTTTCATCTATAATATTAATAATAATAATAATAATAAAAAATATTAATAATAATATTAAAGGAAAGCCAAATTTGGTGGATTTACACTTTCCCCCTTCATTGTTGCGTGACTTAGTCACTTTCTCTCTCTTACTCTTTCCCTCTCAACTATTAATAACAAGAATTAAAATGAAGGAGAAAAATTGTTAATTTGAGAACCAAAAGATAAAAATATCAACCATCCATGGTTTGAATTTTTTTTTTTTGGGATCAATTCAAGACTTCAAATGTACTCCATCCCGTTTAAGTTTCTCATTTTAACTCTTTGTTGGTAATACTTAGATTGTGAAAAATATAATGAATTATATCACATTATTAGAAAAAAAGAATTTTCGTGGAATATATTTTTTGAAATATTATGATATTTTATAATTTTTATAATTACTTATAAGCAATGATTGCAGTTTGACCAAAAAGAGTCAAACGAAAAAATTTATAGCAGGACGGAAGGAGTACGACACTATAAATTGAAAGCTTGGTGCCACAAATAAAAAAAGTATATTTTCACTATATACAATTATTTCCTTATTTTATTTTTATTTTTCTACAACAACAATATTTGTTTCGTAATCCGAAAATAATTTGGAGTCGTCTAATACGAATCATCCTTTCAAACCGACGACGATCGGTTACAGAAATTTGTTTAAATAAATATATAAACCAGATTAAATCCTTAAAATGGGAACTTAAGTCGAAAACATACCTGGTTGTATTCCAAAATGCATAGATAAATTATGTATGTAATGTATTTTCTTTAACTTTACATTGTCACAAAAGTATGTATGCCGTACAAATTAATTGTGGATTGGGAGAAAATATATATATCCATTGCGACATTGCGACATACATCGTTAATGAGGTGAATACATTTTCGCGATATGCCCTTCTTTGCTAAGGCCCACCAAAGTACTCACATATGAACTTTATCAAATATCTTATCTAAATCTATAAAAACCATATGTAAATCATTAATCCTGTCATATGGTATCCCATTATCTGTCTCATAAGATAAATTAATTCCATTATTGATCTCCTGGCTTAAATCCAAATGATTTTCAACAACTTCACATACTTACTGAGCCTTGGTTGAATCAATCGTTTCTATTATTTCACAATATGACTCATTTTATTTAACTCCAAGATAATTAGAATAATCTTAAAAATTGGCCTTCGTTCTTATAAAACCGGACGAGAGTACTTTTCCTCCATGTCGATGGCATCTTGTTCTTTTCCGAATCTTATTTAAAAGAATAGTTACTCATTTGATTCCTCTCTTCTCGAAATACCTCCAAACTTCAATAGGTATACCATATTGTCTTTCTGATTTCCTGACCCCATCCTATTCAATGTCATTTTCATTTCACCTCTTTTGAATTCTCCGTATAAGTTCATGTTTGAATCCCCTTTATATTGTTCGTGATGACCTTTGAATAGGGTGATCTTTGAATAGGGTATAAACTCTGACCTCCGTCTATTCTTATCTCTTCATCTCGAAGCAAAATATTTTGGTCAATATCCTTCACACATTTAACTCTCTCTTGTATCTTCTTGTCTCTCACACGAGCAAGTTTATATATATCTTTTTCTCCTCCGGTAGTATCCAATCCCGCATACAATACTTGATTTATCTTTGCGCTGGCATGTCGCACTGCCTTTCTGACTTATTTTATAGCCTCCTTGTATTTCTCGTAGTTCTCATTGCTATTGCATTTCCTCAATGCTTTATAATATTCATGTTTGGTTTTTATCGCTTGCTTAACTTCATCGCTCCACAATGATATGTCCTTACTCGATGGCTTGTTTCCTTCAGATTCTCCTAGAATTTCTTTCGCAACTTCCTTTATGTCAAGCTCCAACATATTTCAAGCCGAATCTATATCATCTCCGTGCAAGAAGACCAAATACGGGTATTTATAATTTTAGCCACAAAAGTATGTTGGGTCTTTATTTGGAGCTTCCACCACTTAATTCGAGTTCAACTTGTGGTCTTCTCTTTCTTAAGTGTCTCTTACCTCAAAAATCAAGCATCAACACTCTATGTTGTGCTGCAATACTTTCACTGATTATCACCTCGCAATCAGAGAAACTTTTCCTCCAAACATCACTCACGAAATACAATATATCACTTGTTGCTTCATTCATACCCCCAAAATCAAAGCCACCATGAACCCTCTCAAATCCATCTCGGCTAGCACCTATATGATCGTTGAGGTCACCACCAATGATGAATTTCCCACCCATATGAACTCATCCAACAATTAGCTCTAATCTTCCCAAAGTTCATTCTCTAATAGATGCATTGTAATATCTGCAGTTTTGATTTTTTGGTAATTTTATTTTTGGAGTAAGTCCATCTTAGAGACTCCGTTGTGACCGTTTTGTCATTCCGGGATTATTTAATTCTACACTTTTTGTCATCCGAGTTCGTCTCGGTGTCGTTCTGTTGAGTTCCGTATTTTTAAGCGACTTTTCCAAGTATGAGTTCGACTTTGTAAAATCACTATTAATTTTTGGAAGCTCCAAAAATTCTGAAACTTTTCAATATTATATAGCATCAAGTTAGTTTTCCAATGGTTCAAACGGTGAGTCAATCGGAGTCCGGACGAGGGATTTATGGTCGAAATAGCTTAGACACTCACATTTTTCACTTTCGGCCGACCCGTCTGTACCGGGGGCCGCGGCTCCTGCCGGCAGGGCCGCGGCACACTGCCGAGTCACTACCGCGGAACACTCGTCCGGGCCGCGGCACGCTGCCGAGCATTGGGGCAGATTTCGGCCCTGTGCCGCGGTACACTTCGGCCGGGCCGCGGCACACAGTGGAGTCTGCACTATAATTGCGGTTTTTTGTGAGAATCAGCCCATTTTTCCCATTTCTTCCACCTACATCCGAGAGAGAGGGTTTGTGGGAGAAATTTTCTTCGTCAATCACTTGAATACTCGATTCTTCATCATTTTCTTTCGGTTGTGAAGCTCGGATCGTCGATCTAACGCGTGTTCATCGAATCAAAGTGTTTGGATCTTCAAAGGTAATATTCTCAAACCTCTTGGATTTCGATTTGTGTTGTGATATGATGTTTTGGACGTTATAATCATGTTGTATGAAGTGATATACATATTATTATGAGTATGTATGAATATTCATCGGATTATTGAAAGGTTATTCAAGAACACTTTGAATGTTGATTTTGGAATTGGGGGTTTCGATTAGATGTTGTTGGAATCTCGAATTGTGTATTCCTATGAGAATATTGATTGTATATAAGATGTTTTGTTGGATTGAATCATTCATTGGAGGTTTGGTATCGATATAATCGAGATTGGTTGTAAACAATTGGAGGTTGTCTACAACGTGTTTGTTGAATTGCTTCAATGAGTTTGGGTATTGTTGTATCGACTTTTGAGTTGGTTGTGATCATGCTTGATTCGTATATTAAGCGAATCATTGATAATTGTGTTATTTAAGGTTGTTTCGAGGACCGATAATCACTTTAAGGACGTTGCTCGTGGAAGGACTTTCTCGCCGTCGGTTTGAGGCAAGTTTTATACTTGTACAAGTCAATGAGATTAATGTCATCATATATGTGTATGAATGTGTTGTATCATTCCGAGACTTAGTCTCTTCATAAATTTATTGATATTAGGGGATCGTTCGATACGATACTCTTCGGCAATTATGCCAAATGTTTATTATCATTCATAAATGGCCGGTAAGGCATTGAGATATTCGTTGTTAATGTTATTATCGATCACCGGTTCGCGGTATCGATGTATCGGTTGTTGTTGTTAATATTGATGTCGATCTAAGACGTTGTTGTAATCATTGTTATTAATGTTGGCGTCGTGTCATTCATGTTGTATTAGCCGATTGAAGGCATTGTCGTATTCATTTTCATCTTCGTCGTCGGTAGCCGATTAAAGGTACCGAGGAATTCATTGTATCATTGTCATTGATTAGCCGTTCTAAGGCAATCGAGATATTGAATCATCCGCTGCATCATTGTTATCGATTGACTATTCTAAGGTAATCGAGGTATTGAATTGGGACTGTCGAGTACGATGCCCATCCGTGAGACATCATTATCGTGTTGGCCGACTCAAGGTAGCACACTAACATTCTCGTGAATTCGGTAATCTACGAATCGTTGTCATTTGTGATTAATTATATTTTGGAGGCTAGTCTCGGCTAGTGCTTATTATGGGTAAGTTTGGGGCTTGAACCTTCGCGGTTGGCTTCCCAACACCTACAACTCAGTAGGTCACGGTCGTGTTTATGATCTTATGGGTAAGTTTGGGGCTTGAACCTTCGCGATTGGCTTCCCAACACCTACAACTCAGTAGGTCACGATCGTGTTTATGATCTTATGGGTAAGCTTGGGGCTTGAACCTTCACGGTTGGCTTCCCAACACCTACGATTCGATGAGTCACGGTCGTGGTTATGACCTTATTAGCCCTCATTAACTATAGCTTGAGTACATTAGGTTTCATGTGATTGTGATATTTGACACTTGGTGAGTGGATTTCAGGCCTTTGTGATTGTCTTGATAATTTCATTGGAGCCTTCGGGCATTGTGATTCATATTTAATTCAGTTCTGGTTTGGTTCATGTCGTGTAATTCATTGCGGTATTCTGGGATTATGATTCGACGTTGGGCACTTATGTTCTAACCTGTCGAACAGGTATTAATAGTATGCCGTGGGCATAGTATTTCACGAATGCTCGATTCTTACCTTGATTTGTGAGCATCTCGTATTATTATTATCATTTTACCGTTTTCATTCTGCCTTTGGATGCATACCATGTTATACATGTATTTGATGTTCATTATCTGGATGACTGACCCCGTTGGGGCGGAACATGTTTTCATGTTTTAGGTGCTTGCGAGGAGAGAGTTGAAACACAGGGGCATGATGATGGCGACGAGGCATTCGAGCGATACTAGTCCGAGTTGTCATGTTTGTCAGTCAGTTGGAGTGTTCTCCAGTTTGTCGGTCATTGTCATTATGTATTACCTTGGCGCTCGTGGATGTTGTTGTATTTTATTTTTGGCCATGTAGGCCCATCGTTGTCGTTGAAATTCCTTATCGGAATATTGTGTCGGATATCATAATAGGGACTGTGATCTCCCTTGTTGGTTAATTTAATGTATTTTAGTCATGTTTCACCTGGTGGATCTTCGGGTGTGGGGTCCACGGCACTGTAATAACCCAATGGGATTTGGGGGTGTTACAGAAGATGGTATCGGAGAGTTTGGGTTGTGAGATACCCTGATATGTGAGTTATGTGGCTCTACCGACGCGGTAGTAGTGGGACTGTTAGGTTATGACAATCTGGACAGTCGGTTTTTGTGAGTCGTAATATTAGTACGACTGCACGAGTCATTCATTCATCGAGTCGTCGTCAGTGAAGACTAGTATCGTGAGACCTCGAAGCTTCGTATGACCTGTGTAAGGACTCGATTCTCTTTATGTTCAAACATTCATCATGTCATTAATTATTCATGCTTTGTTGAAACCTATATGTGATATTAGTGTTATGGTTGATTCATGACTAATTGTTTTAGAGCATGTGTAACTTTTGTAAGCGTTAAGGATCAACTCATTCATCAGTTAATAATCCTCAATCATCATTTTGATTTCATCACTCAGTTAATTCATTCATCAATCCGTCAATATCATTCATCACTCAGTCAATATCATTTATCACTCAGTTAATTCATTCATCACTCAGTTAATTCATTCATTACTCCGTCAATATCATTCATCACTCAGTCAATATCATTCATCACTCAGTTAATTCATTCATCACTCAGTTAATTCATTCATCACTCCGTCAATATCAGTCATCACTCAGTCAATATCATTCATCACTCAGTTAATTCATTCATCACTCAGTTAATTCATTCATCACTCCGTCAATATCAGTCATCACTCAGTCAATCTCATTCATCACTCAGTTAATTCATTCATCACTCAGTTAATTCATTCATCACTCCGTCAATATCATTCATCACTCAGTCAATATCATTCATCACTCAGTTAATTCATTCATCACTAAATTAATTCATTCATCACTCAGTCAATTCATTCATTACTCAGATAATTCATTCATCACTCAGTTAATTCATTCATCACTCAGTCAATTCATTCATCACTCAGTCAATATCATTACTCAGATAATTCATTCATCACTCGATTAATTCATTCATCACCCAGTCAATATCATTGCTCAGTTAATTCATTCACCACTCAGTTAATTCCTTCATCACTTAGTCAATCTCATTGTCCAGGTTAATTCATTAATCATCCAGTCCATCTCATTGTTCAGTTGTTGATCTTATGGATCGAATTTTCAACCTTGTTAACTTGTTCAAGGTAATCGTTCCAGGAATTTCAGCAGGATCATGTTTCCTCATTCGATCTTTCATGTGACCTGATCATATTTCGGCGTCATGTTGACGATCATTTTATTGCATTATTAATGCATTCATTTTGTTATAGCGTGTATGCTCATTGTTATCATTCCGTCACGTAATCATAATGCGATATTCATGCGGGATCTATAATTATCATGTGGCTTTCCTGCTCCAGTATGGATAGAGCTGTCAGAGGACGCAAGGGAAGAGGCCGCGGTGCGGTCCAGAACCCGGGATCTCATATGAACGCCCACGCGGATGCGAGGGTTAGCATGTGTTCATCAGATAGATATGCTACTCATTCACTGTCAGATAATCATTCACCGTCAGGGAGTCGTACCCGAGAAGCAGCTCACTCGGAAGGTGTTCGGGTTGACCCATTCATATTTATGCAGGGCATGATGGCCCAGATGACTCATATGACGCAGATAGTGGAGACCATGCAGACCTCGATGGTTCGTGGTCCACCGCAACAGGGATTCCAGGTGCCGTTTCATGGACAGACTGGGGGAGTGAATCAGATTGTTGGCGATATCTCTCGTCAGAGGCCGCCTACTTTTGAGGGTTCGTCGGAACCAGCTGATATTGTTCATTGGCTTGAGCATTTTGATAAATTCTTCGACATGGTTCAGTTTACGGAAGAGAGTAAAGTAGCAGTAGCGGCTTATTACTTGATTAAGGGTGCTTATTCGTGGTGGCTTTCTGTGAAACCCACCGATCGCGATTGTGGTTGGAGTGAGTTCAAGACCCTCATGTTAGAGAGGTATTATCCGGCTCCACTTCGTGAAGCCAAGTTGTCAGAGGTTTTGAACCCCGAATCCGTCGAGGACGAGGGTGTTATTGTCATTGCTGAGAAGTTTCAGGACTACTTGATTTGCTTCGTCGATTATCCGTACAGGCGGATAAGATCAAATATTTTAGCAAGAGGCTAAATCCATGATTGAGGATGCAGTTGTTCAATCACAATTGTAATTCACTTAGTGAGTTCATCGGGAAGGCTCTTGGAGCAGAGCTTTTGATCAAGGAGCTTACTCAGAAGCATCCTTCAGTTTCCTCGGGTGAGAGGACTAGAATGCCGGCTCGTCCAGAGGGACATCGGGCCCCGACATCCAAGAGGTCATTTTCTAGTCGTCTTCGTGCGGAGGGAGCGTCCTCTTCTAAGGCCACGAGTTCGACCGTTGTTTGCTTTAACTGTGATGTAATAGGACATCGCAGCACCCGATGCTCGATGCAGGCCGTTATTTGTTTTCGGTGTGGGCGGCAGGGACACCTTCAGAAATACTGCAGGAGTTCTAGTGCCGGTAAATCTCGAGAGAGCTCAAGGGCCTCGAGGGACTTTGTTACTCCAGCTCGTGCTTCATTCAAGGGGTCCTATCAGGCTTCGAGAGCCCGAGGTAAGGACATTCATCTCCGGTTTTGAGCAAGTTAATTCTTGCTCGGTAATAGGATAATCATTCATTCATTGTCGTTCATTCATTCATATAATTCATTCATCATATATCAATCACGTTGAGACTTATAATTATCAAACTAATCATTCACTTCACGGGGAACAATGGTTCCAGTCATTTCATTTGAGCTATCACTCATTACGTTATCATTTCACCCCGGTGAGTCAATCTTGATCCTTGTTGGATTTCGATTCATTATCATTCATTGTGATCATTCTTGTTCGTGTGTATCTCGTTGATCTTTCCTGGCGGGATATTGCTTCCCCTTACTTGTTTTAAGTTTCGGGACGAAACTTCTTTTAAGGGGGTAGTATGTAATATCCGCAGTTTCGATTTTTCGGTAATTTTATTTTTGGAGTAAGTCCATCTTAGAGACTCCGTTGTGACCGTTTCGTCATTCCGGGAATATTTAATTCTACACTTTTTGTCATCTGAGTTCGTCTCGGTGTCGTTCTGTTGAGTTCCGTGTTCTTAAGCGACTTTTCCAAGTACGAGTTCGACTTTATAAAATCACTATTAATTTTTGGAAACTCCAAAAATTCTGAATCTTTTCAATATTATAGAGCATCATGTTAGCTTTCCAATGGTTCAAACGGTGAGTCAATCGGAGTCCGGGCGAGGGAGTTATGGTCGAAATAGCTTAGACACTCACATTTTTCAGTTTCGGCCGACCCGTCTGTATCGGGGGCCGCGGCTCCTGCCGGCAGGTCCGCGGCACACTACCGAGTCACTGCCTCGGCACACTTGGCCGAGCCGCGGCACACACACATTTTTCAGTTTCGGCCGACCCGTCTGTACCGGGGGCCGCGGCACACTGCCGAGTCACTACCGCGGCACACTCGTCCGGGCCGCGGCACGCTGCCGAGCACTGGGGCAGATTTCGGCCCTGTGCCGCGGCACACTTCGGCCGGGCCGCGGCACACAGTGGAGTCTGCACTATAATTGCGTTTTTTTGTGAGAATCAGCCCATTTTTCCCATTTCTTCCACCTACATCCGAGAGAGAGGGTTTGTGGGAGAAATTTTCTTCATCAATCACTTGAATACTCGATTCTTCATCATTTTCTTTCGGTTGTGAAGCTCGGATCGTCGATCTAACGCGTATTCATCGAATCAAAGTGTTTGGATCTTCAAAGGTAATATTCTCAAACCTCTTGGATTTCGACTTGTGTTGTGATATGATGTTTTGGACGTTATAATCATGTTGTATGAAGTGATATACATATTATTATGAGTATGTATGAATATTCATCGGATTATTGAAAGGTTATTCAAGAACACTTTGAATGTTGATTTTGGAATTAGGGGTTTCGATTAGATGTTGTTGGAATCTCGAATTGTGTATTCCTATGAGAATATTGATTGTATATAAGATGTTTTGTTGGATTGAATCATTCATTGGAGGTTTGGTATCGATATAATCGAGATTGGTTGTAAACAATTGGAGGTTGTCTACAACGTGTTTGTTGAATTGCTTCAATGAGTTTGGGTATTGTTGTATCGACTTTTGAGTTGGTTGTGATCATGCTTGATTCGTATATTAAGCGAATCATTGATAATTGTGTTATTCAAGGTTGTTTCGAGGACCGATAATCACTTTAAGGACGTTGCTCGTGGAAGGACTTTCTCGCCGTCGGTTTGAGGCAAGTTTTATACTTGTACAAGTCAATGAGATTAATGTCATCATATATGTGTATGAATGTGTTGTATCATTCCGAGACTTAGTCTCTTCATAAATTTATTGATATTAGGGGATCGTTCGATACGATACTCTTCGGCAATTATGCCAAATGTTTATTATCATTCATAAATGGCCGGTAAGGCATTGAGATATTCGTTGTTAATGTTATTATCGATCACCGGTTCGTGGTATCGATGTATCGGTTGTTGTTGTTAATATTGATGTCGATCTAAGACGTTGTAATCATTGTTATTAATGTTGGCATCTTGTCATTCATGTTGTATTAGCCGATTGAAGGCATTGTCGTATTCATTTTCATCTTCGTCGTCGGTAGCCGATTAAAGGTACCGAGGAATTCATTGTATCATTGTCATTGATTAACCGTTCTAAGGCAATCGAGATATTGAATCATCCGCTGCATCATTGTTATCGATTGACTATTCTAAGGTAATCGAGGTATTGAATTGGGACTGTCGAGTACGATGCCCATCCGTGAGACATCATTATCGTGTTGGCCGACTCAAGGTAGCACACTAACATTCTCGTGAATTCGGTAATCTACGAATCGTTGTCATTTGTGATTAATTATATTTTAGAGGCTAGTCTCGGCTAATGCTTATTATGGGTAAGTTTGGGGCTTGAACCTTCGCGGTTGGCTTCCCAACACCTACAACTCAGTAGGTCACGGTCGTGTTTATGATCTTATGGGTAAGTTTGGGGCTTGAACCTTCGCGGTTGGCTTCCCAACACCTACAACTCAGTAGGTCACGGTCGTGTTTATGATCTTATGGGTAAGCTTGGGGATTGAACCTTCGCGGTTGGCTTCCCAACACCTACAACTCAGTAGGTCACGGTCGTGGTTATGACCTTATTAGCCCTCATTAACTATAGCTTCGGGCTGTTCCGGTTTCATGTGATTGTGATATTTGACAGCTTCGGATAAGTGGCTTTCAGGCCTTTGTGATTGTATTGATAATTTCATTGGAGCCTTCGGGCATTGTGATTCATATTTAATTCAGTTCTGGTTTGGTTCATGTCGTGTAATTCATTGCGGTATTCTGGGATTATGATTCGCCGTTGGGCACTTATGTTCTAACATGTCGAACAGGTATTAATAGTATGCAGTGGGCATAGTATTTCACGAATGCTCGATTCTTACCTTGGTTTGTGAGCATCTCGTATTATTATTATCATTGTACCGTTTTCATTCTGCCTTTGGATGCATATCATGTTATACATGTATTTGATGTTCATTATCTGGATGACTGACCCCGTGGGGTCGGAACATGTTTTCATGTTTTAGGTGCTTGCGAGGAGAGAGTTGAGACACAGGGGCATGATGATGGCGACGAGGCATTCGAGCAATACTAGTCCGAGTTGTCATGTTTGTCAGTCAGTTGGAGTGTTCTCCAGTTTGTCGGTCATTGTCATTATGTATTACCCGAGCAGACGCTCGTGGATGTTGTTGTATTTTATTTTTGGCCATGTAGGCCCATCGTTGTCGTTGAAATTCCTTATCGGAATATTGTGTCGGATATCATAGTAGGGACTGTGATCTCCCTTGTTGGTTAATTTAATGTATTTTAGTCATGTTTCGCCTGGTGGATCTCCGGGTGTGGGGTCCACAGCACTGTAATAACCCAATGGGATTTGGGGGTGTTACATGCATCTAGTCCTGCTTTATGACAGTTATAACCCCATTCCCTATGAGAAGTTTAATACTCATAATCATATCAATCTTTCAATGTAATACCCGGTATTTTCGTTTTCTATTATCTTGTTTTGGGTTATTTTTTTTCTCCGGATATTTTTATCTTGACGTTAAATCAGAATGATTTTTAACGTGATACTCTGTGTGTTACTATTGTGTAGTGGTCTTAGTCGTGTGTGACTTGTTGTCACCTGTGTCTTTTGATTGAGTATGTGTTGTGGCGTTGTACGTTGTGCTTGTGGTATTGTATGTTGAGTTGCACAGTTTGTTCATTATTGTTTTGGAGCACTTGAATCACCAGGTCGTTATCGAACGTCTGATCGGACTGTCGGAATTACTGGGTTTTGTCACTGTGCTCAGCAAATTACATTCGGCCGTAAGAATGGTGCATTACGGTCGTAAGGTGATCGGCATTACGGCCTTAAGGTCTTGACTGTAACAGTCGTAATGTCTTGTTGACAACGGCCGTAATACGCCTGTACATTTTGGGCAGAAATCCTAAGAGATGGCTACGCCCGTAAAGCCCTGCATGTTACAGCCGTAAGTGTGATGTTTTATGGCCGTAAAGGCATGCTTGTTACGGCTGTAACATGCTGCTGGTATATAAACCAGCAGCAGCCTCTTTTGCGGGGCAGAACCCCATTTTTCCCCTCTTTCATTTCTCTTCGGGATTTTTGGGGCCGGAGGTGATTCTTGAGTTTGAAGAGTCGATCATCATAAATATGGGAAGCTTGATTCATGTCTATCATCATCCTCCAATTCTTTCGTCCGGATCGAAGGTAATTTCTTGTAATCTCCTAGGGTTGACCTTCAAAATTTCCTTATTGATTTCGTTGTTTATCCGATTTTAGTGGTTTAGATGGTGTTTATCAATGAGTAATTGTTTGTTCAGTACGCTGAGAGGCCGAGGCCGAGGACGTGGAAACGGTCGTGGACGTATTCAGGAGCATGAGAGAGCGACTCGCTCGTTGTCGAGTGCCAATCAACTCAGTACAGATGGTCGTGATGACCAGTCGCGTGATCAGGGTCAATCAGCTAGAGGTAATGTTGATATGGGCGCTGCCACCATCCTTCGTCAGGTGGCTGACCAGTTGGCGCAGATGAGTCAAGCATTGCACCAGAATGAGCCTCCCGATGAGGAGAATGGAGCTAGTAGGTGGTTGCGAGATGTGATGAAAATGCACCCACCTCGTTTTGCGTGTTCTTCTGACTCATTAGGCTGGGAGAACTGGCTCTTCCAGTTGGGAAGAATATTTGATGCTGTGGCATGTCCCGATGAGAGAAGAGTACCTATTGCTTAGTATCTTCTTGATAAAGAAGCTGCAGACTGGTGGCAGGCTGTAGCGCCTGCAGATCGTATATCTACATGGGCTGAGTTTAAGACTGCCATGGAAGTAGAGTATTGCCCGTTGCCTGTTCGTGAGCGCAGGATCGTTGAGTTTTTCTCGACTATGCCCCAGGATGTGCCGATATCCCACGTGGTAGTTGATTATAATCAGCAGCTGAGTTATGTCCATGATCAAGTGAGAAGTGAAGCGAACAAGATCCGATACTTCAACATGCGCATGAAACCCCATATCCGTGAGAGTATTGCTCCACTCATGTGTGCCACTTTGAAAGAGTATCAGGACCGAGCTTTAGCCATCGAGATGGCTGTTTTTGTATCAGAAGCTAGTTCGGGAGGTAAGAGACAGAGAACCTCGAGTAGTTTTCCCAGAGGTCAGAGAAGTGAGTTCCGTGAGCTTGTTACTTCGCATTATTCTTCTAGGAAGACTTCCCACTTGTTTGATCCATCTAACCATATTACTCCGGTGGCAAGTAAGGTGGGGAGTACATATATGTGTTTTAACTATAGCCGTGTGGGTCATACTCGGAAGAATTGTCGCGAGCCGCAAGTTAATTGTTTCAAGTGTGGTTATTTGGGACACCAAATGGCGCACTGCGAGTCCGTCATTGAGATGTTTGGGGACCGGGGTCCCGCCCCCACACGTGGAGGGCCCAGTAGTGCCTAGTGATGTTATTGCGTGTTGTTTGTAGACTATATCTTGTGTGGAGATCTAATGATTGTTGTGCGAACCTTTTGGTTTCATTTGTGTTTACCTTGATCTTTTAGTTTAAGTTTCGGGATGAAACTTATGTTTAGTGGGGTAGAATGTAATACCCGATATTTTCGTTTTCTGTTATCTTGTTTTGGGTCGTTTTTCTTTCGCCGAATATTTTTATGTTGACGTTAAATCAGAATGATTGTTAACGTGATACTATATGTGTTACTATCGTGTAGTGGTCTTAGTCGTGTGTGACTTGTTGTCGCCTGTGTATTTTTATTGAGTATGTGTTGTGGCATTGTACGTTGTGCTTGTGGTATTGTATGTTGAGTTGCACAGTTTGTTCGTTATTGTTTTGGAGCATTTGAATCACCAGGTCGTTGTCGAATGTCTGATCGGACTGTCGGAATTACTGGGTTTTGTCACTGTGCTCAGCAGATTACATACGGCCGTAAGAATGGTGCATTACGGTCGTAAGGTGATCGGTATTACGGTCATAAGGTCTTGACTGTAACGGCCGTAATGTCTTGTTGACAATGGCCGTAATACGCCTGTACATTTTGGGCAGAAACCCTAGGAGATGGTTACGGCCGTAAAGCCCTGCATGTTACGGCCGTAAGGGCATGCTTGTTACGGCCGTAACGTGATGCTGGTATATAAACCAGCAGCAGCCTGTTTTGCGGGGCAGGACCTCATTTTTCCCCTCTTTCATTTCTCTTCGGGATTTTTGGGTCTGGAGGTGATTCTTGAGTTTGAAGAGTCAATCTTCATTAATTTGGGAAGTTTGATTCGTGTCTATCATCATTCTCCAATTCGTCCCTCCGGATTGAAGGTAATTTCTTATAATCTCTTAGGGTTGACCTTCGAAATTTCCTTCTTGATTTCGTTGTTCATCCTATTTTAGTGGTTTAGATGGTGTTATTGGGTATTATTAATCATATTTTATGGATTGTATATCCGCATCTCGAATTCGGTGGAGTCCAACCGTGATTTTTGTGTTCTAAGGGAACCTTGAGCATTTAATGTCCGATTAAATGACTCAACAGGTTTTCCCTTTGATTATGGGGTGTGTTTCTTGTCGTTTTCGGTCGTTATACTCGTAGTAATCGTGTTTTCGTTGTTTTCTCCCAGAGGATTGTAGGTGTTCGAGGTTTCCCAGTTGTGCCGTATTCGTTGGAGTTCGGTATCGATCATTGAGGCAAGTATCATGTTTATACGATTTGTGTCTTGTGAATAGAGGTTACGTGTTAGATTTACGATGATTGAATCACCTCGATGAGTATATATTTCATATGTCATGATTATAAACCAATCGTAGTATATATGAACTATTTGCAATAAAGACTCCGTGTTAATTATGTGGTGGGTTTGACGGGGCCTACAAGATTTCATGGCACATGTCCATGGGATCAGAACTTAGTATGTGGTGCTGAGGTCCAATCGTGCGGGTTTGACGAGGCCTACGATGACACATGGCACAGGTCCATGCGGTCAGGACACACTACGTCCAACCGCGGGTTCGACGGGACATATGGTGACACGTGACACAGGTTCACGGGGTCGGACTGGTTGTTGTGATTGTTGTGTTGGCTTAATTCGTGTGGGTTGTTAAACCTACGAAGACTCGTGGCAAGCCACCACGGAGTCATGAGCATGATTGATTGTCGTGATTGGTTAAGTCCGTGCGGGTCGTTGAACCTACGGAGACACGTGACAAGGGATCACGGTGTCATGAATCATGTTTTGTAAATCAAAGTTTTGAAAGAAAGTTTTTAAGAAAAGAATGTTGGGCCGAGCCCCACGAGATTTATAGAAATATTTTCGTATTGTAAACTGTTGGAATACAATTTGAGATTTGGGCTAAGACCCTAAGATTTTCGAAAGGTTTTGGAATTCATGACTCGAGGTCCTAATGGTTCGTATTTCTAAAAATTCCCGAGATGATGATTTTATTTTCAAATCCTTCATAGCTTGTTTTCTTTTGCTAAAACCTCTCGGGAATGTTTTGGTAGTTGATTGTCGTATCTGATTCGTGGTTGCCATTTGCTTGTTACATTTCGTATAGCGTGATACTTGTACTAGCCATTCAAATACTAACCCCTTAAATGGGGGAAATGCGTTTCATACATTTGAGGTATACTCAGTTCGAGGGAGCAGTCACAGGATCGGCACGGGAGATGATGAGCTACGATACTAATCAAGAGTGAGAGTTCAGTTTTGTTTTGTCGTGCTGTGAAGTTGTAATTAGTCTTCCTCTGTATTGTATTTCAACCTCTGCGTGGGTATTGTTGTAAAGAGATATTTTGTTTAATTGAGTTGTGCGACCTCAACGGTCCGTGAAGTTTACTTGTGTATGACATTAATGGTCCGTTTTGTTATATTGTTTGACCCAGCCGGTCAAGCTTCTGGTCATTCTGTGATGTATAGCCTGGTAGATCCTCGTAAGAAGGGTTTACGGCGTGTAATATTCCCATGTGGATTTGGGGGTGTTACATTTATGACACTTCCACCCATTTTAAAGGTCCCTATGCTGATTAGTCCCTAGAAGGAGCCCTACCTATTCGATTAAGCCGATTTTATCAAAATTTCACTTATATCCATTTTTTTTGTAAAAGTATTAAATTATAATAATATATTTTTATATATATGAATATAGTACAAGGCTAAATTATTTAAAATAAAAATAAATTACTATTATATCTATATTATAGTAATATTATTCATTACTAAAATTAATATTTGAATTAATATTCTAAAATATTAAAGTAACATCAAAATACATCCAATTAATGCTCTGATTAATCCTTGATTATCCGAGTAATCACTAGGTGATACCTCATCCGCCTAGGGATTTTTAGAAATTATTTTCACCACATCGTCAATGAATTCTTTAACAATAACTACACTCACTCTATTTCTATCTAGGGCTGTAAACGAACAGAGCTGTTCGCGAACAAAGCTCGGCTCGGCTCGTTAAGGGCTCGGTTCGGCTCGGTTCGTTAAGAACTCGAGCTCGAGCTCGAACACAAAAATCTGTGCGTTAAGGAAACGAGCTCGAGCCGAGCTTGGGCATGTGCGGCTCGAGCTCGGCTCGAGATCGACTCGAGCTCGGTTCGGCTCGGTTCGGCTCGTTAAGCTCGATTAATAAATATATTTTTAAATTTATTTTAATAATATTTATATATTATATTATAGATTAATAATTTTTAAATAATTTTCATATATTAAAATATTAATTTTTATATATATTTAAAAAAATATATAATTTTTAATGATTATTTTAAAATATTTATTTTAAATAATTCAACTATATTATTTAAATAATTTAAAAATATATAATTATTCGCGAACAGCTCGAGCTCGGCTCGAGCTCAACTCGGCTCGAGTTGTTCGCGAACAGCTCGAGTTCGACTCGTTTTATTAACGAGCTCGAACACGTTTTTTGTGCGATAAGAAAGCTCGGCTCGGCTCGGCTCGTCAGGGAAAAAAATTGAGCTCGGCTCGTTTAAGTCAAAGCTCGGCTCGGCTCGGTTCGTTTACAGCCCTATTTCTATCTCTACCCTTTTCAGAGTACTAAAACTTGTAAAATTGAGGAGCTAATATCCTTTTTCTCCAACTCATTTGGTATGTTGTACATACATTATGTGAAGCCCTTCCTTTTCATAACCTCCCCTACCTCCGATGATCTCTCCATTAAAGAGCCAATACTTCAAGTTCCAAACTGCGTCGTACTACCCTTATCGTGGTCTGAACTAACTTATTTGTCTTGCTCCCATCCGTGCTGCAAGAATCCTTGCATATTGACACAAGACCCATATTTCGAGGTGGCGGGCTGCTTTCGGGCGACGACCTAGCAACCCTTGCATATTTTTCACTGTTTAGAGACCTATAAAGTGTAGTGCACCCTTGTCCATTTGACACGACAGCAAACATAGAGGTGACGTGCCATTTTGGACGACAATTTAGCAATGCCAGCATACTTTTCACTACACACGAACCTATGAAGTGCAACACATCGATTTTATCGTGACACTCCAATGATTTCTAAAGTTTGATGCATGTATATAAAATATGAATGAGTTTTATTTTTTATTTTTATATTTACACCAAAAAAATCATCTAAAAAATACTAACAAATAATTATGATTTAAAACTATCAAACATTATCTTAAAATATAACATACTCTAGTTAACAGTTTTAGCTTTGCACACTAGAATAACCCCCCAGTATATTTGGGATAATATTAGCTTGTTTGAGGAGAATAATGTGATGTGACTGATATATAAATTTTGTAAATATTAGTGATGAATGTGTGGTGATTAAATGATAAAATATGATAATGTTGAGTGTTTGATGGAGATCAAAAGAAAATTGTCATAATTTGATATGATCGAATGTATTTAATAAAATATAATATTTTTAAAGAGATAATTTTTTAGGTGAAATATAACAACTGACGGAACAATGGAAATATAGTTAGGGCAAAAATTATAAATACTCTCTTTGAAAAAACCAATGCTGAAACTACCCTATTTCCAAATTCACATATAGTTTCTACCCTTTTTTTAGAATAATGATACTTATGTTATTTTCTTTCGGCTTTAGGGGTAAATAATTTACCACTCTTTGGACGAGGAGAGTAAGCAGTTTACACTCTTTGGGACAGAAGGGGTAAATAATTTACCAATATTGTCCGTACCCCTACTGGACAATTAAATTTACCACTACTGTCTAATTTACCACTACTGGACCCCTTCTATCCAGTAGCAGTAAATTATTTATTCATCCGTATGTCAGTATTTATTATGAAAATGAGCATTAAAAAATATTTTAAAAAAATATATATGATGTGGAACCACTTACAGAGAAATGTCGGCATATCAACGGTGCAGAAGTGGAGCCAAATGATATTAAAATATAAATGGTATTTTTTACATATGTATAAAAAATAGGGTATTTCATACATGAGTTTCTCAAAATAGGGTATAAATAATTATTAGGAGATATAATTATATCATATTTTATCGATCCAAATTAATAATAACGGTATATTTTCGGATTCGGATCTGGTGCAGTACAACACCATGCTGTGCACCAGATCCGCCGTCGGATCACACACGCGCACACACACTCGTGCGGGTGTGTGTGATCCGACGGTGAGGTGCAGCACAGCATGGTGCTGTACTGCACCAGATCCCTTTCCTATATTTTCGGGCCTCCAATGAAAAAGTTCTAATAAATAATTATATTCCCTTTTATCACGCCGCATTCACTACCACACTTCCAACTTACCTCCATTTCTTCTTCTTCCCCATTTCTTCATCTTCCATTTTTTTATTTCCCCTCTCTCCATCTTACTCTCTCTCTCTCTCTCTCTCTAGAAAACTAGAGAACCAAAAACAGAAATGTCATACGAGTTGTTCAGATCCGAGGCTCATTTTAAAAGTCTTCTCATATCTGATTTGATTCTCTTTTGTTCTGCCATTTTCTCAAACCCTCTGTATATATCTTACTTCATTTTCTTCTCGCCTTACCTTCTCAAACTCATAACCTTTCTCTTTCCTCTTTTCATCACCACCTTTCTATTTTTCCTCGCCTTTCTCACCGGCATTGTTCACGAAAATACATCCGCAGAATTATCTCTCACTTCATCCGTTCTGGAAAATTTGCGGATCGAGAAGGGCTGTTACCGGGATGAATTGTTTCCGGGTTTCGACGATCTTGGTATTCACGAAATTCTGTTCGGAACGTGTTTGATGAATTGCGTGAGTGAAGACCTACCTGAAGTCTCGGAGAAAAAATCAGAGGAGAATCTAGAACCGGGTTTAGACATGGAGAAAGATCCCAGCTTTGGTGAAAGTGAGGGTTTTGAGGCTAAAACTATGGAAGAAAAGAATCCGGGCCGGGTTCCTGAATTGAAAAAATCTTGTCCTGGAATGGAAGAAAGGAGATTGGAGAATTTCTTGAAGATTCTGGATCAGTTCGAGAGGTTGTCTACTGCTAGTGCGGAAGAGAAGAAGAAGGTGAAATTCGTCACGAAAATCGATAGAGCTGTCACCCAGGGTGTTCGAAATAATGCCGCAACTAAAGTTAGTGTTAATGGTGGAGAAGAGCACACTCCACTAATAAAAGCCCATTCTCAGAGAGTTACTTCCGGTGTTGATCACAGTGATAATGGAGACAGTGTAAAAAAAGTAGGGAGTTTCAGGACATGGGATGATAATAATAGTAATCACTTTGGGAGTTTTGGATCCATGAGAAAGGAAAAGGAGTGGAAACGGACACTGGCATGCAAGTTATTCGAAGAACGACACAGCATTGACGGTGGGGAAGGGATGGATTCGTTATGGGAGGCGTACGAAATGGATTCAGATAAGTCGATGAGAAAGACGAGAGACGTAAAGAGAAGGAACAAGAAAATGAGCAAAATCGAATTTAACTTAGAATTTGTCCATGGCAAAGAGGAGGAAGATGATGATGATGATGATGATGATGATGAAGATGAAGAAGAGGTTGTTGATGAGCAGTTGTGTTGTTTACAAGCCATTAAGATGTCAGGCATGAGAAGGCCTAATATTGTCAAGATTTCAAAAGCCATTAAAGGGTTTGGATGGTTGCATCATTTGAGTAAGCATAACAAGAAGGTGCATAATAAAAATAATGGAGATAGATAGATAATACTTCATCCGTTCTTTTATTATTGCAACGTTTGAAATTTTATACTATTTTTGCACTTTCTTTTGAATACACTAGTAAAAATATATTCACGTGGGATCTTGTTAAGATACGTTTAGATATATGTATATATTTTATAAAATACCAATTTTCTTTATAAGTTTTATTCATAAATAACTAGAGTTGTATATAGGCAAACATATGAGTTCAAGAAGTAATACTCCCTCCGTCCTACCCGAAGTGCAACATTTAGAATAAAATTTGTATATTGAATGTGATAGATGTGTAAGTTTATGAGTATTAATGGTGAATATCTGGTATAGGTTAAAAGGTAAAAAGTATTGATGGTGAATATCTGGTATAGGTTAAAAGGTAAAAAGTATTGATGGTGAATGTGGTGTAAATTAAAATGCAAAAGATATTGATGTTGAGTGTGTGGTGTAGATTAAAAAATAAAAGTTGATTGTTTGATATGATTCGAGGTATTTAATAAATGTTGCACTTCTAAGGAGACACTTTTTTGGACTAAATATTGCACTTTGGCCGGGACGGAGAACCTGAAAATCGAAAAACCGATAGACACCGACAAAACCGAAACCGAAACAATAATCGACGGTTTGGGTTTGTTTTTTTTAAAAACTGAAATAATGGGTTAGGATTCAGTTTTTGAAAATGATGAAACCAAAAAAAACAAACCGAACCGATTTTATCAAGTGCTTAAAATTTATATATTTTATGTATATATTATTAATACATTTTCGGTGGTTTAAACACGAATAACATGTTGGTCAAGTGGTTAAGGCGCTGGACCTTTGAACAGAATGGAGTTCGAATCTTATAACCCTCCTTGTGTGTTTTATTTTGCTAGGTTGCTCCTTCATTTTCCTTCCAAAGATCCATCCTACATCGCCGCGTTAATAAAACCTCAGCAGACTCATCTTCAATTTAAACCTCCCCATCCCTCATATTAAGCTTTCATAGTAGGGATATGCATCCTACATCACCCAATGTAAGGAAACATCCAATTTTCTTTCCTCTATAAAATAGTTTATCTTGTCTCAAACAGTTAGTTGAGGATTATGTTTGGGTTTGGGTTTGGGTTTAAACCCAAAACCGAACCAACAAGAACCAAAAACCGAGAACCCGAACCCATGGGTTTGGATTGGGGTTCGGCTTTATTTTTTTTGAAAACCGATATTGTCGGTTTGAGTTCGGTTTTAGGCCCAAACCGACCATGCTCACCCCTAATAACTCATAAGACTATAAGTTAATCTGGAAGAGAAAAAATGAGTGGAACTTTGTATTTTTGTATTTCAATAAATTGCTTTTTGACAGGTGAATGTTTTTGGATTGCGAATGTGTTTTTTCTTTCATTGTAGCAAAAGGCGAAATACCTCGCCCCAGGGCCTCCACCTCCGACCCGACAGAGATTGGTGAAAGAATTAAATTATGGTGACTAACTACCACTGTGTGGGAATAATACGACGCCACAAGGAGCTATCCCCACATTGGAGGGATAAAACTCCCACACTGTGATGTTTTTTTTTTTTTTTCATGATCATTTATTATGAGGTTTTATGGGATCTGGTTCTTCATTTGATTATGTTGAGAAACAATGGAAGATTAACATTTTCTAGTATGTAATGTTTGTAAGCCACATACATTTTTGTTCACAATGTTTGGATCTTTACTCTTGTCGACGCACAATTGTAACTATCAATATCATTAATTATTCTAATAATAATAATAATATGTCGATATAGTAAAAATATACATCAAAACAAATTCAATAAAATCTCACATAACTATATTTTTTATTTGTGAAAAATACAAAAATACAACATTGCAATAATAAAAGGATGGAGAGAGTCTGCTCGTATGGTAATGATGTTTCTTGTGAATCGGGAAGAATCTCATGTGAACGCCACACGGGATTAACGTATGCGATTTCGGAAATTATAGTGCTCTTGCTCCCGCCCCCAACAGATTCTTATATTTTCTTACATTTTTTGTTATAAAATTCAAGGTTAGAATAATTGGGTCACGAATAATTTTGTTTATATTTTCCTGGCTTGTTTCCCGCCTTTTTTTTCACATATGAACGGTCCCTTTTGTACAATTTGATTCAGACCTGAACAGTTGGGTGACGGTGTTTGTACGGGCAGGGATCCCCTACAGTGCACAGCACCATGCTGTGCACTCCCTGCCCTCCGATCACACACACCCGCACGGTGTGTGTGCCCATCTGACGGACAAAGAAAGACAAAGATGCGGCAGACCGCAGTGATCCCACCCCGTGTTTGTACCTTGTACTATGTATATGTTGAGGGGAGACAACTCATGCGAGATGTTATTATTAACATCTCCTTCAAAATTAAATCCCAATATTAAAAAAAAAAACGAAAAAAAAACTGAAAACTGTAAAGTAAATTATTAATAACTAAAGAAAATTTCTAAGGAAACCAAAAAAAAAATTAAAAAAAAAAAACCTACATAAACTTAAAAAAAAAAAAAAAATCTAAAAGAAAATGATCAGCAAAATTGAGGATATTAATATATCTTCGACCTGACAATTCATTCGTGTCGTGTATTTTCATGTCGTGTACTTTCGTATTTCGTGTATCAAAAGTCCAAACCCATACACGACACTAAATGAATTCGTGTCATGTCGTGTCGTGTACCGCGCAAATTCGTGTCGTTTCGTGTCTTGTTTTCGTGTCAGGCACATAATATAAAATAAATATTAAAATATTATAAAAAATAATAATTTTATACTATAATATTATTTTTATAGGTTTTAGTAGACGAATGAAACGAATGACAACGAAAACACGAATGTTTACACGAAATTTATGAAAATTCACATTATATTTTCAAACTTTAAAGTTTAGTATAAACAGAATTCATAAAATATATATTTTTATTAAATTAAATATAAAATATTATATTTATTTATTTATTTATTTATTTCGTGCACCTCGTGTCGTGTACCCAAAGGATAAACACAAAACTGGCACTAAATCTCGGTCGTGTACTTTCGTGTTCGTGCATTTTCGTGTCGTGTACTCAAAATGCAAACTCAAACACTAAATTTTCGTGTCGTGTGGTAAATTGCCGAGTCTAATATATCTAAATTTACCAATTGATTCATCATTCACATCTAAATGGGAGACAAATCTAAAATTATGCTCACATCGTCATATTGAGAGGTGAAAATTTGCACGAAGACACTCTTTTCATATGAAGTAAGGTGAACACCTTTGTACCTTGCATCTCAAAATCACCTAATAAGAGATGCATATTGATTATTGACATATTGACAGTGATATACATTTGTACGAATTCTCAATATATATATAAATTAAGAAATGCATAAAACAAACAAACTCCCTCGATCCCGATCAAAACTCTACACTTACTCTTTTTTACCGGATTAAAAACTTTATTACAATTATCGAATCTACACAATCAAATCAAACAAATAATTTTTACTTTTTGATTTCCATCATACAATCATTATCTGTACTTTTTTAATTTCTATCGCACATATATTAAAGTGTTTATACTTTAGAATCGAGAATATCTCAGATGGCTCACGAGCTTTCTCAAACTTGCTTTAGCCTAACAAGCCACATAAGACTAATAATTATAAATTAAATAATCTTCAATCTATTACAGAACAATAAATATTCTCAAAGCGCATAATCTATCTACCAGAATCTCAAACCATATTCATTTTGAATGCACCCATATCTATTATAACTATAAATTATACGAGCTTCCTACTCATGCACCCATTAGTGAGCTGGTTCGCGAGCTACGAAACTAGACATCTATCGAGCTTGATTGGTTCATCTATTTTAACGAGCCCCTAAGCAAACTCAAACTAAATTCTATCGAGTTCATATCCAAATAGCTCAGGCGCTCAATGTTTCGATACTGCAGCCTCGTAAGAAATTTCCATTCCAAGGCAAAGGCATGTGACCGATAATAATAATAATAATAATAATAATAATAATAATAATAATAATAATAATAATAATAATAATAATAATAATCATAATAATAATTTCATCCGAACAAAAAATCTCTGAAACATCATATCTTCCGTGGCCCTCCGAAAATAAAATTAGAATAAGACAAAGAAAAGACCTATTTCATCTCTCATCGACTATTCTCAACCTATACCCACAAGTGGGAAAAATGCAAATAGACCTAAATAATTTCCAACCAAATTAAAAAATACGGACGGACGAAAAATAGAAAAGCCTAATTAAAGCTAGAAAGACACTCACAGACGGATGAAGTCATCAAGCAGTAGCAGAAACACGAGGTGTCGTGTTCCTGGCGGCACCGCCGTTGGCTATCCCATTGCCACCACCAGCACGATTCATTCGGCCTCCTCCATTATTGCTATTATTGTTGCTGTTTTCGGACCTCTGATATCCATCATGATTACGACTGTTGCCACCCCTGTTGCCAAACTCATTCCTGCCGTTGAAATCACCCCTGTTGTTGTAACCCCTGCCGCCCCCGCCTCCCCCATAGTTACCACCACGCCCACGTGCCCCCTCGTTTCTGAATCCGGAACCCCTTCCAGATTGGAACCTTCCCCTGTTATTTCCTGTTACAAAACGGGAATACTATATATAAATGATAAAATAATTGAAACTGAAATATTTTTAAAAGTACTACAGAAAGTAGCATTTCCATGTCAAGCAAACAAAATCTTAATTAGAAAGGACGAGTGGGGGTTCGGTGAGATATACCCAAAAAAATCCGCCATGACGTACCAAAAATACCGGTAGTAAAATATTATATAATATTATCATACCCAAAAATTCGGTAAACTAAAAATTTCAGTATGGTATCTTACAGTAGCATGCCAATAACCGAATTTTGTTTATAGAATCTAAATTCCATATCGTTACCGAATATTTTCATACCATACCGACAATCTTAAGTATACCGGAAATTTTGGTATTTTCAGCATTTTTCGGTATGGTAAGTGCGGTATAGCGATATTTTTGGTATTTTCCCCATACCTATGAAGGGGAGGGGTGAGGAAACGAAAAGATTGACTACAGAAACTACCCAGATGTAGTCTTTTTCTTAAAATAAATGAATAAATAAACAGAACATTTTCTTCCTTTAAGTTCCACTGTGGTGTTTGTATTTATCCAACAAATACCTCTCCGGATTCCCACTGTTAATTTCCAGAATAGAAACATATATCAAGGAAGTGTGGATAAATTCAAAAGATAGTTTTTATTATTTTAAAAAAAAAGGAAAATGGACCGAATCTCAAGGGTGTTTTTAGCTATTTGTCCAAAAGAAAGGGATTAAACACAAAAGCCGACCAAGTAAGCAAACATATCAATTAACCCGTCTAAAGCTTGGTTCTCATAATGCATCAACATGTGCATATTTCTTCTTCAAATATTCTGTTGTCTGAAATGCCTCTATGAACTAAGAGCACAGGTATATAATCTACTTGCCTCGAGAATTTGTAGACCTCTTTTCCTCGACAAATGCTTGGCGACCACCAATCGACACAGGAGAAGCCTGAAACATCACAGATGATCCGATAAAACTGAGAAAGTAGTAAATCACACCAGAGAAAAGACACCATAGCTCTTTTCGAGAAAATAGAAACCAGTACTAACAGTAAATGCAGTTTTCAATTATTAGCTTCCGGCACTTTCTTTATTTGCCTAACAAAGTTTATACTATCACTTCTTAAAAACAATAAACCACACTGAAGAAATTCTTTAACTAAATTTTCTTACATCCCCCAAAAATAGTGATACATACCTCGAGAGCTTTTTGCACAGAACTTGCCTCCTCAAATTCCACAAAGCCAAAACAAAAACCTTGCTGCTGCACGGAGAGATTAATCTAGTTATACTGCACTTCTGATATATTTACAGAGAGTAGGCATCAATTTATGCTTACTCTGCTGTTAAATAAAAACATAAGGCTCACTTGATTCAAACGTACTTTGCTTCTAACTTGAATTCCATCATTCTTGATAGTCCCGAATTTCTTAAATACTTCGTCGAGTAAGGAATCAGTAGCATTCATCGGAAGTCCCTTTATATAAATCGAGTAACCCTCAGCTGCATAAATAGAAAATAAGCGGTATTTGAGGAATGCAAGCCACAGTGATCCCAATGCAGAATAATTCACGTTATTTTAGAAATGCAAGCAATAGTGATTCAACCAAAGACACAAGTTCTGTAAGTAAAATGAATATGCAAAATGGAAAATTCAGAATTCATGCCTTCACCATCTTGGTTATTCCCATTATCAACAGATTCTGAACTTGATACAGGTCCTACAGTTACTGGAGAAAATGTTGGGTTCACGGGTTCAATGTTCTTCGGTGTAGCTTTCCTAGGAGCAGCAATTGATGGTGAGAGAATTGCACCACTTTCCTTCAGACGCATCACCTGAATATTATTATATGATGGTTAAGTATTTGACAACTAATAGGGACAACAAACAAGAAAGACTTCCTCCCATATATTAACAAGTACTTTGGGAATGAATAAAGAATGAGTTCAGTCAGAACAGGGGCCATCATTCTAAATAGGAGTGGCTTAAACTAACTGAAACACAATATTTGATATACAAAAAAAGGACAGCTACATATTGGGGCCTATAAGTTGCAATGAAGGGCCTAAATTTCCGGATTTCTCAATTCAGAGTTCAGTTTTTAAACCTTCCTCAAATCAAGTCTCAAATGTTGTTTTTATTTCTTGTTGTAGTATCCGGATTATAATTCTCAACTTCACAAATCAAGGCACATAAACAGCCCCCAAAAAGTAGGCCCGAAATTGAAGAACAAAAAACTCAAATTAAGTATTTGACAACTGATAGGAAACAAGAAAGACTCACTCTTGCACTAACAACTAACAAGTACTTGGGAAATAAACAGACACAACGAGTTCAATCAGAACAGGACTCGTGATTCTATGTCACCCACACCCAGGATAGAGAAAGAAGTGACTTAAACTAACCGAAACACATAATTAGGGGCTGGAATTTTAATTTTTCGTCAAATCAAGACTCAAATTTTGTAGGGAGCCGAATTATATTTCCTATTCTCAAACCAAGGCTCATAAGAAGCCCCCAACAAAGAAACAGGCGCAAAATTCGGCCCCAAATTGATGAACAAAGGCAAACTGATTCAAGAAATAACAAGATTCAAGTCTTGAAGAAAAATGGAAAAGTAAGCCCCATATAAGGAAAAGAATGCCCTCTACTGAATTTTTCCTTCATGAAACTGCTATAGCCACTTACGATGGAGGCATAGGATTTCTTGGGTACTTCCTCAATTTTGGCACTGGATTCGACAATCTGTGTATCATCTTGTACTTCATCAACAACCTCAGCCACTGGGACTTCTTCAACAACTGGAGCATCTCCATTCTCAGGTGGGTTATAAACTTCTCCAGTGGTCGCTTCCTCTGCAGGTGGCGTGCTTTGCTCAGTGACGTTATTTTCCTCGGTTGGAGCAACAACTGTTAATAGGAAATAAGTATCAAAAGATGCAAAGAGAGAAACGTCATCCTTCCATAAAGAATGACAGTGCTGGGGATACAAGAAATAAATAAATATGTAGGGTTACCTGGCTCCTCAATAACAGGAGGGACCACAACATCAGTGACCAATGCTGGGTTAACAATGACACTGTCCACATACCGGAACATGTCGTTCAAAACAAAGTATCCCGTCTCTTGAGGTGCAAGGAAGAACGATTGAGCAAAGTTGCGGACCGCATTATCCTTCCCTGTTAGATAGCCAGTTACAAGAACATGCACTCCACCATCAAATGACTCTTGTGCATCTACGGTCTTGATCTCGGCTCTGAAGTCGCCATAGTTGAGTGAAACAATCTTCTCATCTATGGCCTGTGTAGTCACATTATATGCAAAGAGACGAAACAGTCTGAGAATCAAAATTTGTATTCAAATCCCTCAGACAACAAAACCAAACAACATTACTTTCTTAAATGAGCAATAACCAAAATAAATGTGCTGAATTAACCAAGGAGCATTTACTCTCCATGAACACTACACAAAGCCAAAGGAGTTTAATTCAACATTTTTGTCACCTTCCCCTTCACGTCTCTCAATCCCTCTCCACAGCAAGCAAACTTAAACCTCATAACGCTTATGAAAATTAGATTAGACAGACCTAGCAGATCCTACAAATAAAGGTAAAATATCACGAAGTATTACTTTCAACGTCGTGGTGATGCTCATGGAGCCATCCTCCTCAGGACGTCCAAGCTTGCTTATGTCGTGATAAAACCGATGAACAACACCAGGGGAGTTATGAAGAATGTGGTAGTACTGCTGCACAAATGCATTTCCAACCTATAAAAACAAAAACACAACAGGAGTTAGATTAGCACTGAAACCAAACCCGGGGTAAAATGTAAAAATAACACAACAACAACAACAACATCAGAGCCCTAGTCCATAATGCTTTGAGGTCGGCTAACATGAATCAATCTCTGAAAACATCAAGTCGTCTCCAATAAAATAACACAAAATGTTAAAATTAAAGACACTCACGACTTGCACAGAAACTGGTTGCTGAGCTGCCACCTGTGTTGCCGCCTCCATCACCGATTGAACGATCTCACTAAAACACCTACAAAAACCCTACCCACGTCAAAATCAACCAGCTTAGTAACTCAGACTCCCGCACACAACACAAACATTACAGATCTTTCCGAACCTATCGAAATCCTTATTTACCAAATAAAACACAAACACAAACACACACACACACACATGACACACCTTCGTGCATATATACGCAAGCAAAAGATCGTTAGATCGGATCGTACCTCGAAGAAAGTCGTACAATTCGTAGAGAGCGCGAGAGATTAACGGGAGTAGATGCGGTTCTCTCCCAGCTTCCAAAGTTCCTTCCGGAAAATCCTGAGGAGTATCGCCGCAGCTCCGGCGTCGGAACCTAGGGTTTACGAGGCGGAAACGCGGGAGGAGCGGTGGATCTCGAAGAGGCGCTGGCGTGTGGAGATAGAGATGAGAAGTGAAGGGTTTCCCGAAGATTTTATATTTATATTATATAGTAATAAAAATTGCAGAAATAGACAGAGAGCAAATATAAATCTTTTTATGATGAGAACAAATTATTATTGGATGTTAAACGTCACTTACTATATTAAGTATATAACATATTAAAAGAAATAATTATGATGATTATTATATTAATATATATTCTGGAACTTTCTATTGGGCAGTAACAAACTTTCTATTCTTAGCTTATTACTTGGAATATTGTTGCTATAATTAGGGCTGGGCAAAACAAACCGCCTCGCCCGCCCCGCACCGCACCGCAAAATAGTGAGGCGGGGCGGTTTCAAATGTTGATTTCGCCCCGCCCCGCACAAAACCCGCACCGCACCAAAATTGCGGGGCGAATGCGGTTTTATTTTTTTCCCAACCGCCCCGCAAAAAATCGCCCCGCCCCGCATATAACAAGGGAAAACACTTAGATATTTATATAAATATTGTATTTGCCCGCCGCATAAAACTATGATTTTGTGCGGTTTTCAATATCAAAAATGCCCCGCCCCGCAAAAACCCGCACCGCACAAAAATTGCGGGGCGGATGCGGTTTTACCTTCGCCCCGCCCCAACCCGCCCCGCCCCCAGCCCTAGCTATAATAACGCCATAATAAATTGTAGAAAAATAAACAGTGTTGTGTTTGAGGAGAAAAGTAAAGACAGCAATCAATTGTATTGATAACAATGAATAGAGTGGCCTTTATATAGGCATTACAAAGAGAGTCTTTCCATACATAGGATTCCTAGTTAAGGTAAGACATCTAACAGTATCCAACTACTTATGGAAGAGTCTAGAACCTACCATAACTCTTATCCCCCTACAACTAGTATTAGGTAAGACACCAATACGGGAAGGATTTCCCGGAACACTCCCCCTGTGTCGAACGCTAATACTAACATGGTGCACAATGTGTTGCCTCGGTAAAAAACCTTTCCAAGTCAAATAAAACCCCGTGGGAAAAATAAAGACTTTGGTGAGGAAAAATAGCGCAACGCACCAACTACAAATGTCAGAATCATGTGAAGTATACTCCCCGAGGTATACATGATACCATTCCATCGAGCCATCTTTAGTTGAGCTCGGATAATCGATACATTCCGATGCTCCTCACATGTTTCTCAAATGTAGATTTCGCAGAGACTTAGTGAACAAGTCTGCGATATTCTCATCGGAACTCACTTGTTTCACTTCGATATTCAAGAATTTCTGCTGCCGATTATAGAAGAACTTCGCGCAATATGCTTGGTATTGTCACCCTTTATGAAACCTAACTTCATCTGCTCAATGCATGCCGCATTGTCCTCAAAGATGCAAGTAGGAGTTCTTTGTAGTGGGATCTAATCCACACGTTCCTCGTATATGGTCTATGACCGATCGAGCCAAATGCACTCCCTTACGGATTCGTGCAATGCAATTATCTCTGCATGGTTCGAGGAAGTAGCAACTAGTCCGCTTGGTAGATCGCCAAGATATCGCCGTATTCCCAATGGTGAACACATAACCAGTTTGGGAACGTCCTTTATGCGGGTCGGAGAGATAACTGGCATCAAGAAATCCAACTAACGTGTCGTTAGGATTCTCTGCATAAGGGGTAAGCTTGCTTGCATTAGCACTTCGTAGTCAAGCTACCATGCTTAGCCGCAATATCGGAGGAAGATCGGACGGTCGGTATGCATCGTCTTCACCTCAACAATTCCTTTGAATATCACTCTCTTTTGCGTAGGGAAAGAACAATCCAAGGTCACCGGAGCCTTTCAAGTATCGAAAGATGTGTTTTACTCCATTCCAATGCCTTATCGTGGGAGCGGAGCTAAATCTCGCTAACAGATTCACAGAGAATGCGATGTCCGGGCGAGTACATTGAGCGGATACAACAACGCACCGATTGCGCTAAGGTACGGTGTTTACGCTCTCCAAGGACCTCTTCATCCTCCTCTTTAGGACGAAACGGATCCTTGTTCATTTCCAGACTTCGACCAATCATGGGGGTAGCAAGAGGATGTGCCTTGTCCATGCTAAATCGCCTGAGCATTTTGTGGACATAGGCAGACTAATGAATGAGTATACCATCATCTCGATGTTCTAGCTCTAAGCCCAAGCAGAATCGAGTCCTCCCCAGATCTTTCATCTCGAATTCGGATTTAAGGTAGCGGGCCGTTTCATTGACTTCATCTATGGTACCGATGACATTCATGTCATCTACATAGACGGCTACAATCACGAATCCTGCATCTGTTCTTTTCACGAATATGCATGGACAGATGTCACTGTTCTTGTATCCCTTCCCAACCAAGTATTCACTTAGGCGGTTGTACCACATCATTCCGGATTGTTTCAAGCCATACAGTGAACGACGCAATTTCACAGCGTACGCGCTCCGTGGTTTAGAGCTACTTGATTTGGGCCATGAAATCCCTTCGGGGACTTTCATATAGATATCCGTATCTAGATCCCCATAAAGATACGTAACCACATCCATAAGCCGCATGTTCGAGTTTTCTGACACTACCAAACCGACTAAGTAGCGGAAAGTGATGATGTCCATAACGGAGAATACGTCTCCCGTAGTCAATGCCGGGCGTTGCGAGAAGCCTTGGGCAACTAGTCTCGCTTTGTAACGCATGACCTCATCCTTATCATTGCGTTTACGAACAAAGACCCATTTATGTCCAATCGGTTTAACGCCCACGGGTATTGGCTCGATACGCCAAATACCTCACGTTTAGCCATTGAGTCTAGTTCACCTGCATTGCATCTTTCCATTTCGCCAATCGGCTCGTTGTTGACACTCGGAAACCGAGCGCGGCTCGGTCGTCGTCTTCAATAATTTCTTGAGCGACGGAGTAGGCAAAAGCATCGTCGACTAGCGTGGACGACTGTCAATAAGATGCGTATTCACTCGTACATTGCATCGAGATTTCTTTATTTTTCGACATCAACAAAGTTTCCGACGCGTCCGTCGATTGTTCCATTGTTGATTCGAGGACATATCCGTAGTCGAGATAATCTCGTGTGACGGAGTCACCGTGTCGATGATGAGAGGATTTTGTGCCTCCGTTCCTCTTCTCTTTCGAGGTTCGGTATCCTTTCTACCCACCCCCCTCTTTCGAGCGGGGATAAGAGCGGCAGCCCGCCCCACCACTAAGGTTGACGCCGGTGGCATCATTCCTTTGGGCGGCCGAACCTTGCCCTATAATCGGGACTTCCAACCTTGCGGGAACATTCGCGGCGGGAATGGTAGATCTTGTCACTTTCGCAGATGCTCGGTAAAGCCGCCGGGCATCGAATCCGCAACTTTCAAGGCGAGAATACGTTGCACTTCTAGCTCGGATTGAGGCATGCGGGGATCTTGATGAGGCAAGGAGGAGCACACCGTAAAATTTCCTGGCTTTCAACCGGAATAGTTCGATTCCTCTCCCCCTAACGACGGAAGTTTGTCTCATCAAAGTGACAATCTGCAAATCTTGCAGTGAACAGATCTCCTGTCAAAGGTTCCAAATAGCGGATAATTTTAGGCGATTCATAGCCAACATATATACCTAATCGTCTTTGCGGACCCATTTTAGTACGCTGTGGAGGCGTAATTGGCACATATACCGCACAACCAAAAATGCGTAAGTGTGAAATATCGTGCTCATATCCGATTACCAACCGTACGCACTAAACGGTTGATTGGCAGTGGGTCGAAAGCGAATAAGTATAGCCGCATGCAAAATTGCATAACCCCATGCATAAATCGGCAAGTTGGTGCGCAATACCAATGCTCGGGCGATAAGCTGTAACCGCTTAATCATAGCCTCGGCAAGGCCATTCTGCGAATGAACGTGGGGGACGGGATGTTCAACATCAATCCCAATCGACATGCAATAGTCGTCAAAAGACTTTGACGTAAACTCCAGCATTGTCCAATCTTAATGACGAGATTGGGAAGTCGGGGTGGTTAGCCCGTAACTTGATAATTTGTGCTAGGAGTTTAGCAAATGCGGCGTTTCTTGTGGATAGCAGAGCGACGTGTGACCATCGCGTCGATGCATCAACCGTAACCATAAAATATCTAAATGGTCCGCACTCTGGTTGAATAGGTCCACATATGTCCCCTTGAATTCTTTGTAAGAAGCGAATATTTTGTGTTGAGTCTTTAGCAAAGGACGGAGAGGGTATCAACTTTGCTAGTGAACAGGCTTTACAAAACGATTTATGGGCATTAGAAATTGCCACGGAAGCCTCGGGATTTACGAGAGATGCACCGTCAACCTTATTAGGGCGTGCGATCTTTAGTCCCGTTGATACGGTATCAAGCTCACTCACATCAATGCCGATATCGAGTGGTGCTTCCAATCGTTTTCGGACTTGAAAAACGGATGACCATGTGAGTTTTTCAAAATGCGAATCATCATGTCGCGTCCGGGGTGACCGAGTCGGTCATGCCATAGTTGGTATGCTTCTAATCACACATTTCGTGACTCACAAAGATAGATTCAATAACCCTTATCAGTAGTCCGGTATAAACCACTACTTAGACTCATAAGTTTCTCGAGAACGCGGCGTCTTCCGCATTCCGCCGCAGTAACACACAAAAATTGCTCCATTCTCACAATGTGTATCAAGGTGATAACCGCTGGCACGGATGTCCCTAAAACTTAGCAATGTTCGGTTTGCTCTTGGTGAATATAGAGAATTTGTGACATTAATATGCTTACTATTCGGTAGCAATAAATGAGCATGTCCCCTCCCTTTAATTACTTGGGAGGAACCAATCATTGTTGTCACTGAGGATATGTATGGCACAATATCCTTGAATAATTGCCTATTCCGAAGAATAGTGTGGGTTGTTCCACTATCAGCAAGGCACTCAATTTCGCCACGAGACATCTACAATAAGACATGAAACTCAATTAGTCTTATGTTTAGAGACATAGCGAAAACTCATTTACATCGAGTTTGGGGAAATTCGACCAAGTTGGTTAGGATCAAAGTTAGCACAATCATTTGAAATAATTTCCGCGCAGCTTGACCTTTGTTCACTAAAACAGCAATAACTTCTTCGTTAAGAAGGCTATGGACGAACGGTCAGTTGTTCTGGAAACTAGACTTCCGTATCTTTCTATCCATAGGTCGTGTACTTTCTGGATCATTAAACTCAGATCTCAGTGCTCGTTTTAATTTGCTATTTTGGTATTTCCCTATTGTTGAGTGAAAGAGCAAGGTTTAAACCTTTTCAAAGGCATTATTTTGATACAATACTATGGAAATATGGCCATAGGAGCGTTTAGATACTTTAAAACGCGTCTTGGTTTACGATTTATATCTCTACTAATGATCCTTTCAGTAACTCCAACTTGGTAGACTTGCAGAGAAAGTAGGAATGTCGGTACAGCTAAGGCTGTTTAAAAACCACTGATTCCGTTTGAACTCTCAAAGCATAAACAAATACCAAGGAGGATGCGCCTAGTCTTGATCAAAAGTTTTGATGAAATCCTACCAATGTATCAAATTTTTATTTTAACCAAGCAATTCGTTGCTAGCAATTATTTTTGTGATAAACCAAACATGCTTTCGGGGAAAAATAAAATTCATCTTTGCACAATCACAAAGAATTAAAAGAATTTTATTCATCATAGCCAACTTTATTACATTCATGAAAATCCAAAGTAGTTCTCGGAAACTAGAAACAAGACAAAACATAACCAAAGCGTAAAACTAGTTAAAGTCGGCAACATCCATATGTTGGTCTTTGTCCGCAATGGTGAGAGGAGGGATCTCACTGATCTCAATATGGTTCACCTCCGTATTCTCATTGTCTACTTCCATGTAATTCGACTCTTGAGCCAAATATTGTTTATAGTGCTTGTAGTAAGCTTGAATGTTCTTTGGCGCTTTGCAATTGCGGTAAGTATGCTTCTTCGATCCGCAAGTATAGCAATTCGCCTTCCTTTGGAGTGGTTCCATTCCCGTGGCGGCGGAGGCGGCCCACGTGGTTGGGTTCCACTAGGTCCGTGGCCGAGCCACCTTGCCTCTTCCACACGTTGGAACGACGACCTCGTCTTTTCCCTTGCTTGCTCGAGTCATGCATCCGTGGTGCTTGCAAAACCGAGTAGCGTTGCCTTTTCTATTTTGTCGTGGTGCTTTCACTTTGATTTACTTAAATCGGCTTCGTACCGGGCGCGCATTGCTATTGAGAATAATCTCATGGTGCCTTTCTTTTTTCGCGAGGTGGGAGATAAGGTCACTAAAGTTCTTAATTCTCCCTTCCTCATAGTAACGCACGGTGATGAGCAATTACACTTGCTCCCACGGAAACGTGTTAAGAGTCTTCTCGATCAAATCTTGATCGACTTCTTGACACCACAAAAACCAAGATCAGCCAAGATCGAGGATGACTTGATTATAGACTTCCACATTCGCATAATCCAAAATCGGATTTGCTCCCACCGAAGTTGCAATTCGGGAAGCGCCGATCATGCACATTATTAAATCGTTGTTCGAGTGTGTCCCATAGTTCTTTAGGGGTTTGTAAGTTCATATAACACTTTTTCAACAACGGATGTATATGTCTACGCAAGTACATCGGTGCATTAGCCTTGGTTTCCTCGCTCGGTTCTTGAGCGTTATGCTCGTTAGAGGAAAGATGGTGGTAGTAAATCTCTTACCGACGAACGCCAAGCGAACGTCCGAGACCCACCTATGGTACTCCTTACCGGCATGGTCAAGGATGTCGAACTCCTGATGAACATTGGAGCTTTGTGCCATCTACAAGATATAAACAAGAGGAAGTTAGTCTTGTTGGATTTTCAATGACAATGTAAACGGTCACAATCGATGCTTTTAAAAGCGTGTAACATAACCGTTACTCGATTTACATCCCTTAATTGTTGTTTAGTAAAGTCGACAAAAAACGGCGATATCGGATCGCACCAGATACGTGGTGTATGCAACAACCACAAGTATCGACTTTTCAACAATTCCGTGACTCCCCAGGATCTGCCACACGCTTTCTTCGACACGCAGATACCGACTTCTCTCGCGGTATCATCCACCGCAAAGTAGCGTGGGAGATAAAGAACCCAAAACCGTGTCCCCAAAAGAAAATTCCCAAGGAGAGAATTGAAAGGGACGAGTCGGATAGTTACCTCGATTATAAAATTAGGTACGTCTTTGAATCTGCCTTGTGCTTCGATCTAGGTTGGTACTCGATGCGACGTGAAACCGGAGGCGCAATTTTGACGGCTCAAGATAAGTTGATGTTCGGGTTTTGGTCAGAGTCGGGCTGGTCGGACTTACGACTGAGCCGGCGGCTGGCGCGGGCGGTGGTCGCGGCGCTGGCGGCGCGGATCTGTGCAGCGCGCAAGCGTTGTCTTTGGCGGCGGTTGGTGGCGTGATCCGGCCATTGCCTGCGGCGGCCCGGCGACGGAGCGGTCGGTGGCGGTGGTCCGGCGGAGGTCTTGGACGCCCGGTGGCGGAGCTTGGCGGCGGCGAGCAACCGAGTCCGGCGAGGCGGGCGAGCAGGCGGCGTGGCGGCGAGTACCAGGCAGCGGCGGAGCTGGCCTGGGCAGGAGCAGGTAGCGAGGCGGCGGCGGCCATTCGCCGGAGCGGGCGGGCCGGGGCCCAGGGCGAGCGGCTGGCGGCCCAGGCGCGGCGGTGAGGCGGTAGGCTGGCGGCAGCTGTGATGATTTTTTTCTTTCGTTCGAGCTACGTGCTGATAACGTGTTTGAGGAGAAAAGTAAAGACAACAATCAATTGTATTGATAACAATGAATAGAGGGGCCTTTATATAGGCATTACAAAGAAAGTCTTTCCATACATAGGATTCCTAGTTAAGGTAAGACATCTAACAGTATCCAACTACTTATGGAAGAGTCTAGAACCTACCATAACTCTTATCCCCCTACAACTAGTATTAGGTAAGACACCAATACGGGAAGGATTTCCCGGAACATGTTGGACCCTTTTTTTTGTATTCTTCTCTAAGATGGAATATAAAATAAATTCTTTTAGTTGTTCTTTTTATTTTTTTTTCTTTAAGATTTTCAGATTTTGTAGAAATATATATATATATATATATATTTGCATCTTCTTTTTAATCTATATGTTCATTTAAAGTTTTTTTTTGTGGTTTATTTTTAAGTATTTTAATTATCTACTGGTCTAAGAGTTTTCCAACTTTTTATATTTTTTATGTTTTTATTTTAGGATTTAGTTTTAAAGACGGTAAGACTGATATATTGAATTACATAGCTTATATGTTCCGGAAAAGATGATTTAGCTGAATCAACAAAAAATAAAAGTATTTATTTTTAAGAAAGGTGACCCAAAATTGTAAGAAAAGAAAAATAGCTCAAAACAAATTACCTTTGATATTTAGACCTAACTAAATAATCGGCGACTGTCGGCCGGGGGCGACAGCCTAAAATGATCACTGGTCATTTTCTCTTGATTTTTCCATTTCTTTTCCTTGATAAATATTTACATAGTTAATTGACATGAATTATTTATATATATAAAAAGTGTTAATATTATACTACATTACATCTTTTATAGCCGAAATATTTAGATTTTCACATTTGTCGGTACACAGTTCTACTATTACTATTTTTTTTGTTGGTATAATCTTTTTTCAGGTTGGTACTATTAATTATTTAATATTAATCTAATAAAATTTGATATGACTTTTTCTTACTCAAACTAAAAAATATGATCAAAAGATGGGTTTCTCTACAGTAGGAAAGATGACCAAAAGATGGGTTTCTCTACAGTAGGAAAGTTGACATTAGGCCAATACTAAAATTAGTTGTTTGTTCATATTTATTAATTTCAATCCGTATATTCTTTCTGTTAGAGTTGAATTATGCAAATCGAAATAAAAAAATATGAATAAATACGTAAATTTAATACTGGCTTAACATCAAATAAACCAAATTTTTTTTACGATAGAAAATCCATCTTAATCATACTAATATAATTATGATTTGGTATTACGGAAATTGCATAATTCAACTTTAACAAGAAAGATATACAAATTGGCATCAACAAATATAGACAAATAAGTAATTTTAGAATCGACCAAACGTCGGGCAAAATTTTCCTAATCTGACTGTAGAAAAGCCTATGATATCCTTTTCTAATGCACAATTTAAATTAATAATATTCTTTAATCATAAAAATCATAAAAATTTATATTTTAAAAGTATATATCAAAATGAATCTAACAAGATCCAACATCGTTATAAATTTTCTTACTTATGAATCACAAAAGACGATCAGAAAATAGTATAGTATGTAAACAACGTAAAAATCCGAACTTTGCAATACTAAAACCAAAAATAAGTATGAAGTTCAGCATGACAGACACACTTCTTTACAAAGGAAATCAGAAAATTGAACTTGAACATGAAAATAGAGTGCACTGGAGTAGTCAATAGTCAAAAAAAAAAAAAAAAGGCTAAAATACATTCTTACAAATTAAAGGGAAAATAAATATGAAAAACAAATTTATGAGAAATTTTTGGAGTATTTTCCCCAAAAGGTTCCAATGTGCATAAAACTAAACAGAAGATTCTTTATTTTTTTAATCAAAGAAAGGTTTAGGTCCCAAGCACAGGTGTGTTCCGTTTGTTTGAAATAATTTTCTGTTTTTATTTTCAAAAATACTAAAAATATGTTATCTTTATTATTTTCGAAAATGCATTTCGAAAAATAAAAAAAAATATTTGTACACAAAACACAAAATGACCAAAACCTCGTTTTGAGCGTTTTGTGTGTATTTCAACAAAAAATCTTTCAAATGCTCAAAATGCATTTTGAGTTTTTTTTTTCTATTATCCTAATTTGAAACTAAGTCTAAAATAAAGATTTATGAATTTAATAATAATATTACAAAAAAAATATTTTGCAAAATAAATTTAACCAAACGCGTTTTCAGCAATTTTGAAAACAAAAATAAAAGCAGAAAAATACAAAATATTTTTCAAAATGAAAAAAATACAAAATGAAATACAAACAGAACGCAACCTTATTTTATTTTTTTTTTTTGCTTTGCAAAATAGCCCATTTACACAATTTCTACCAATCAGCTTATGGTCCAGCCGCACAGAGACATACCCTCCCTCTTGAGGTCGAGGGTTCATGTCCCGTTCAGAACTTTGGTGGAATTAGGAGTAATTTAAGAGTAGATTAGAGTGTGTGCGAGTTTGCCGTTCTCAAAACAAAAAAAGTCAATAATCACTTTGACCTCAGGAGTTTAACCAAAAAAAAAAAAAATGTTATCTAGCTGAATTAACTACAGTTATATGCCTCAGAGGATTCAATATATCTACACCTCCAGCATGCTCCACAAACTCCGATGGCGAAAAGGACTTCTGATGGCAAACACACATGATGCTGACCTCGGTTTTCGTGTACTTGTACAAGAATCCAGTTATTGTCTTACCGTTCGGACCATTCCCTGTCGTCGAGACACAAGGCATATGCCGAAAAGAAACACCGACGGTTTTGCGGGTCGGTGGTTTTGGAGGTTTTTTGACGAGACCACCCGTTCGTTTCGAGGGAGGGAATGACTGATCATCGGCCCTTGATCGAGACTTGTTCGCTTTAATGGATTCAGCATCTGGTTCGAATTTTTCAGGTTGTGGGATGTGCGATGGGACCACATTTGCGCATGGCTCTGGAAACATTTCGGAGAAACCATGGTGTGGTTCTGTTTGAGAAATGGAACGATCCACTTTGGGACGCTTAACCATATTGTTAATCCCTGAAAATACACAAAGTCGGTCACAAAGCATTGATACTTACCAATATGATGGATAATAGTCGTGCAGTTGTAGCCTCGTCAAACAAAATGGAATGTTTCCAAACGCTAAGGGAAAGAAAAGATAGTTCTTTCTTAAAAAACATAAAACTTCAGCCTTTAACCTAAACTAGTTTTTCTTCGAACAACGGACTTAGAATATTCCGAGAATATCCCCACGTGCATCGGATGATTTTTGAAATATTTCCAACTCCCGCTGGTCAAAAATTGTAAAGTGAAAAATTAGCATAAAAAGTAAATAACATAGTTTAGGTTGCAAACCTTAGAAATGACCAAAGTTCAGGCTCTAAAAAATATCAACTTCCCCCCCCCCCCCCCAAAAAAAAAGGGGGATTTTCACCCGAAGCTAAAAGTATCATTTTTTCTCTGCAATAGTCTACCTTACAACGCAATTCACCATGTGTTTGCGGACGCTTTTCAACTTCTTTCATAAAAACATTTTCTTTTAGTAAAATATTGAGACCGAGTAAGTCGACGTATCAATAAGAGACTTGAATATTAGATGTTTCGGTTTGAAGTCGAAATCAACATTGTTAAATAGAATCGCCAAATCATTACTCTATTATCCACACTTGTACTTGAAGATCATGTACTTGAAAAGAAACAAATAGTAGTTACGGTAGATGATGATATTCTACGTGACCCACCAAAGTCAAGCATGACATTGAGTTTGATTTCGCTACTAAAAATTAGATGATTCTCACTCACTGAAATAATCAAGAAACTCCGGTTGTCGGCCTTTGTAAGAGCCTCATCTTCTCGTGATGTCGTGTTCACGGTGTAAATCATGGTGTGAACTACATGCAACATCATGAAAAGATAAAGCACTTATGGAGACCGACAACTAGAGTTTGATCTTTTGAGTGAGAATAGTAGTCTAATTTGCTAGTGGTGAAATCTAATGCAATATCATACCTTTGACGGGTCACGCAAAATATCACAATCTACCATAACTAATATTTGTTTCTTTCAAATACATGATCCTCAATTTCAAGTGTGGGCAACAGAGTAATGATATGGCGATAACAAGGTTGATTTCTACTCCATGCGAAAACATCTAATATTTGAATTTTTATTGATACTTCGACATACTCGGTCCCAATGTTTCACTAAGAGAAAATGTAATGGTAAATAAAGTTGAATAACATTTGCAAACACATGGTGGATTGCATTGGAAAACTAAAATTAGAAGTAGAATAAGAAATCTAACTTGGTCCATAACACCATGATGATAAAAAGCTCTTTCAAAAACTGATAAATAGATTTGGTCATTTTGGTGAGAATCGTCTTATTCCCTCGTGAAATCAAATCTAAGGTCTTATCATCATCCACAACAGTTGTTGTGTCTCTTTGATTCTTCTCCAATACATGATCCTAAACTCCGAGTGTAAACAATAAGGTAATGAGCTGATTCGGATAAGAAGGTTTATTTCTCCATGACAAAACATTTAATACTTGAATTTCTGATGGAATTTCGACATACTCGGTCTTAATTTTCAAATGTTCTCATTGTTAAACCTTTTTCATCAATTATTTCCAATGGAGCCAAAGACTACTTATTTGGTTCTGGATTATAATGGAATAAAACAAAATGACTCACTAAACTGGCTACACTTCTTTTTCTCATGAAGTACTAGCCATTTCATGCAATTCTCGATGCAATTTTCATTTTGGATCATCCAGAAACAGCCTCTCTGTGTTAAGACAGGGGTAAGGCTGCGTACATCCGATCCCCCCTTACCCCGCTTTCTGCGGGAGCCGTTGAGGCATTGGGGTAATGTTGTTGTTGTTGTTGATTTTACGCATACACACACAAAAAAAAAACGATTTTCAGCTTTTCAACAAAGAGTTTCTTTTATGCTTCTCATCTTCTATTGTAGATTCTACCAACTTCTGATTGAGAATCAACTTCTCCTGCTTCCGGAACAATAAAATCAGTAAATTACCTCTTTTCTAAAGCAAAAGCGTGTTCAAACAATCCCGAAAGTGCACTAGGTGAAACATCACCACCAATACCAAACTCTCGTTTGATTTCACTATTGTATTTATTTTCATACACCATAAGAAACAAAGTAATGCATGTTATGACCGTAACTAAAGTGATCTTATGACATCCGGTAGAAACACCAACGAACCTAACAGAACATGACACTTTAGCAGATCGTCAACGTGAATGGCGAAAACTGAAAAGCCTCGTATCGACAATATTCAACCAGAAAACTCATCGAGAACGCAAACATTACTCGCGCAGTTCAATTATTCTCTCTCCCAATGTCAGAAAGTAAGAAGTATTCAAACATTGAAATAAGTCTTAAAATTAAATGTCCATATCTATGCAGTACCAATATTAGATGAAGTACTAATTTATGCATGAGTTTTGTACTAATTATGCATGAAATATATGCATTTCATGCAACAAAATTTCAATGCATTTCTCTATTTCCCTATGTTTTTTTATTACCTAATTATCAGACAAAACAATTTCAGACAAGAATGGCGTCATAATAAACATCAACAGAATTCTATACTACAAGAAAGAAAGAAAAAATACAAAACCAAAGAAAGAAAAAAACTAAAACACACACACACACATATAGAATGAGAATAGGTAATCACCATTCTCCCATTTTGGAGCTGAATATTCGGAAATACCATTTTTCTCCCCGTCTTCTTCAGCCTTCGCCTGAAATTTCTGAGACTCCGGAATCAGTTCATCTTCTCTCTCCAGGACACAAGATTCTTGTTCTTTCAGAACAATCGTTCTTCTTTTCCTCTCCAGATCTCTTGCATGACTACAAGAAAAAACAGATCTTGAAACATTCTCGTCAATTTCCTCAGTTTTTTCCTCCATCTTGTTCGTGCTTGTGGATTTCCCGTAACACCCACCTATGGATAGCTCCAAACTCAGCTCAAATTCATCCTCCCCTGTTTCTCTCTCTAGAGCTACCTTCAAAACCTCCATCTTTTTCAACTCTCTCTCTCTCTCAATCCCAGAAGGAAAAAGGAAATGGAAAATCGTGATGTTGGACTAGGTTTGAATGGCTGGAGAAAAAGACCCCACACCAGGATCTGGCGGTGCACCAGATCCGCCGTCGGATCACACGCGCACACACACACCCGTGCGGATGTGTGTGATCCGACAGTGGGGTGCAGCACAGCATGGTGCTGTACTGCACCAGATCCCCTTCCGAGAAAAAGGCCCCACACAAGGAAATGAACACACACAAACAAGGTTGGGACCCACCCCATATAGTGCAATCTGTCGGATAAATTACACGTAGCGTGTATAGACGGTGCAGATCGATGCTCTATATAGTGTATCAATCTGCATCATTCATACACGCTACGTGTAGTGTATCCGATATGGGATGCACTACATAGATATACTATGTACGGTACCCAAAAATAAAATCAAGGAGAGTAGAGAGAGAATAAGTGGGAATTCTAATCCTGCCACGTGGATGGAAGATATAGGGCGGAAATGGGGCGGTTTATTTGACACATCAGACAATAAGTACGCAATTTGGCCTCTAATCCACGATCAAGCGGTTACCTTAATATTCTTAATGACAGCTACGAATGGGTGGTAATGAATCGACACGTGGTTGATAATGTTTTTTTACCCTTTCGGCACGTGGATATATTGGAATATTGAGGCTGGTGCGAATCTAAGACGTCGCTTTCCTTTCAAGGATCAGACGAAACGTGGCGTAATCTTACGGAAACACGTCTTTCTTTCGTTCGACACGTGGGTCAGAAATTGGGATTGGATCCTCTGTGCTGTGCAGGTGCACAGCCATTCGATTACACACCGTACAGTGTGTGTGCGTGTCGGATTATGCAGACGGCGGTCTGCGATCAGACTTTGCAGCGATCCAATCCCTCAGAAATTGTATCCTACACCATAAGAGCACCGAGTAAGATATTTACCCAGCTATATAAATATACATTCGTCATACTTATCATATATCCAAAATCTTTTCTATACTACATCACTCTCAATATGGCAACAGAGCATCTTACTTCGCTCTGGCCCCTGGGATGCAGGTAAAATTTACCGACGCGGATTGGATTTGTCACGTGCCAATATCATCTATTTAATTAATTAATATTACTCCATCCGTCCCAATCAAAAATCAATATTTTATGTAAAGTTCGTGAATTTTAGAAGAAGAATTGAATATGATAGATATATAAGTTTTGTAAATATTGATCGTGAGTATATTGTCAGTTTAAAAGGTAACAAATATTAATGATGAGTGCGGTGAAAATTAAAAAGTAAAAGTGGATTATTTAATATGATTTGAACTATTTAATGTAGAAAAATGATGTATACACCTACATAATAGACCTACAAATAGAACTACAACTATGATTGGTGAAGTTAAAAATTTGATTGGTCAATATGAAGAGAGAGAAAAAGTGTTTGAAACTTGTCAAAATGTGAATGATGTAGGTCTATTTGTAGGTTTATTATGTAGGTCTATATATCATAACTCTTTAATGTAATGTTGCAATACTAAAGTGACACTTTTTGGGAGTAAAAGTATTAAATAAATCTTTTCACCAGTTCATTTCTTTATGCATTACTCGTTCTGGTTCTGATTTCGGTTCTCGATTATTCTACAAAATTTTTGTGAAAAATCGAAAAACCGATTAATCTTATATATATAGTAAAACCTCGATAAATGAATATAGTTGGGACCGGAGAAAAATATTCATTTAGCGAAATTATTCATTTATCGAGAGAAAATTTGAACATGTTATAAAAAGTTGGGACCGGAGAAAGTTATTCATTTGGCGAAGTTATTCGTTTATCGAACATTCATTATCGAGATTTCAATCTCTTATATATATATATATATATATATATTTGTGTGAGTTAGTTATGGTGAGAATGATACTTAAATTAAGAAATAGAGTGAATTTGATTTTATTCTCACAAAAACATATGCTTAGAATGTAATATTTTAATGGATCGATATTTTGATGCATATAATGCAGTGTTTTAATGCATTGCAAGTTTGATGCACGAAATGCATATATCGCATGCATAAGTCAATTTGGACCGTACATCACACACAGATCAATGATTCAGCTTTATTCTCAATTCACAACATAAAAACCATTCTCATATGATCATATATATATATATATATGATCAAATGAGAATCGTTATTATCCTGCGAATTGCAAATCTGCATGAATTTGTACTAATTATACATGAAATATATGTATTTCGTGCATCAAAATTGCAATGCATTAAAATATGCATTATATGCATCATCGATGCATTAAAATATTGCATTATATGCATCAAAGTTTTGTGAGAATAAATCTAAGTCATCCATTTATCAAGATCTATGGATGAAATTCATTCTTATTTCTTAACTTAAATTGCATTCTCATCTGAACCCACCCATATATATATATATATATATATATATGTATACACACCGATTCCTAGATATTTAATATGGTTCACTAATTAATCGGTTCAAATCCGTTCATTAGCGATTTCTGTTTAGTCGGTACAACCCGAACCTTGGTTGTTCCTGTTCCTAAAAGGTTCTTCGAAATTTTCTGATACAAACTGAACCGAATAATTTGAACAAGATCAATTTCAGTTCTTCATAGAAACCGAACTAGTCCCAAACCTAGATATCTTAAAATTAAATTAAAAAATTAAAATTTAAGAAACACAATAAAAATAAAAAAAGCTTAATTTACTTTATTACCCACCCGGTCGGACACACAATTCGTAGATCCACGAGGCAAGAAACATTACAAAGTGCATTATCCCATCTCAAATTATCAGAAGAAAATTAGAGTGGCACACTCGTGTCAGACGGGTCTGTCACTCCAATATGGATACTTTTTAGTATTAGAAATGATAATTTTTAGTATTAGAAATGATTTTCCGACAGTTCCGTTATAAAGTACAACATTTTTAATACTAAAAAGTATCATTTACGATATTAAAAATATCATTGTTCGACTGTTTCACCCAATCAGACGGTGTGATGCAAGTTTTTATCGTCTCTATCAAGTTACATAGTTCAGAAATTTCTCATACAGGCAAAGGCAGCTGAACTAGAAGTTGGCCACTCATGACACTGCAAACAAATACAAGAAAACTTCATTAAGACATTTATGAAAAAATAGAGCTGCTATTTGAGCCGAGCGAGCCCGAGTACCTGAAGCTCGAGCTGGACTCGAGCTCTTAACGAGCCGAGTTCAGCTCGATGACATTCCCGAGTAAGAAAGCTAGCTCAATTCGACTCCATAACGAGCCTATCGAGTCGAGCCCAGCCTAACGAGTCTAAAAGTACTGTAAGAAGAATCTCTGTTATCGAGCCTAACGAGTCGCGCTGGAGCCAGCTCGTTAGCAAAATCGAGTACATAAACGGGCTCGAGCTCGACTAGTTTATCTATAAGAGTCGAGCCTTAACGAGATGAGTCGAGTCAATCGAGCAGCTCCGTCCGCATAACAGCACTAATCAAAGATGAGGGTTTGATATTAATTCAACGGGAAAAAAAAACTCTAGAAAGGTTGATTAAATTACCTCTTGATGTAGTAATAACAAAAGTCCGCCAAGATGAATGTCTGAACGATCTCGGCTAGGAGGACCATAGGAAGCCAAATGTAGCCAGATCCAACCAGGAACAAATACTGTCCAGCAGAATCATACACCTAATCATCCAGAAATGTATATATTCAAACTCAAGTTCAGAAATATAAGTTCAGATACCGATTACGGGACGGAAGTGTCGGGATACGTTTAATACTTACCTTAATGATCCAATGCGCACACCCTAAAAATCTCGCAACACCAAGTGCAAATACGTAATTGGCTGTAAATGGTTCGATCATCTAAAAACAAAAACAAAACAAAAATAATATACAAAGAAAACAGACAAAGTGAATGTGTTTTTATAAAATAAATAAATAGAAAAAAAAAACCTTTGTGTTCTGCAACATCCGAAGTTGTGGTACTACCGAAATGGATTCCAAGTATGTTGAAAATGCCCAAAGGAATCGTCCAATGCGTGCATGGTGTGTGTAAGGATGGATGAGCATAGCTAGAATTGCACAAGGCGCCACCTACAAATGAGACACGAAATAAGCTCGAGTATGGAGCATTTTTTTAAAGTGCAAGCTAAAACAGAACCGAATTCAATGGCACGCGTGTGTTTGGGTTTGCATTTGGAGTACATGACACGAAAACGACACGAAAATTTAGTGTTTGGGTTTGCATTTGAATACACGACACGAAAATACACGAACACGAAAGTACACGATCGAGATTTAGTGTCGGTTCTGTGTTTACCCTTTGGGTACACGACACGACACGAGGTACACGAAATAAATAAATAAATAAAGATAATATTGTATATTTAATTTAATGAAAATATATATTTTATAAATTATGTTTATACTAAACTTTGAAATTTGAAAATATAATGTGAATTTTCATAAATTTCGTGTAAACATTCGTGTTTTCGTTGCCATTCGTTTCATTTCGTCTACTAAAACCTATAAAAACAATATTATAATATTAAAATTATTATTTTTATAATATTTTAATATTTATTTTATATTATGTGCCTGACACGAAAACACGACACGAAACGACACGAATTTGCGCGGTACACGACACGACATGACACGAATTCATTTAGTGTCGTGTATGAGTTTGGACTTTTGGTACACGAAACACAAAAGTACACGACACAAACGAATTGCCAGGTCTACTCAGGGGCAATTTAGTTTTTCTCGCTATCCATATTATCAATGGTAAATCTAATACTATGAAACTAACTGAATAAATTCCTTTTTTGGATCAACTAAAATATATTCGACTTAATAAAGTCTATTTAAATAAAACCCCAAACACACATATTCACAAAACACAAAAGTCCTAAGAACAAGAATAAGCAAATGACAAGAAGAAGAAGTTCTTTACCACATAGTATATGGGCATATTATCGAGCTCGACAATGTAGGTCGACTTCAACTTGAACCTTATCATGTATATAACCAACAAAGTAGAAACGAGCGTTACAAAATCGAGGAAAGTGTGAATGTCGCCCTCCATAAACAAACTACAGCATAATCTCGCGCCAACAAATATCGTTGTAAGTTCTTGAGTCTTCAAAGAAAGGCCTAAGCCACAGCCAAAATTAGCAAATTAGGGGGAATATTAATTGGTTACAAGAAGTACCCTTGACGTCTGATCAAATCAAAAATAACAATAAGAAGGTTAAATGACTAAAATAGGACCTCAAGTTTACCAGTTTTAGCATTTGAGGACCTAGATTTTCGAAGGTATCAAACTGGGACCTACTCTTTGATCCGTTAGACCATGTTAGGACCTCCGTTAATTTTTATCCGTTAAGTCCTAACGGAGTGCTTATTTGGCAGTTAAATGACACGTGGCGGATGTTTATTGGTTGGTCTGATTTAAAAAATAAAAAATAAAAAAAATCTGGATCTGATTTATAAACTATTTAAAAAAAAATGGAATATTATTTTCCATAAATAAATAAAAACTGAATTATTATTATTATTTTTTAAAAAAAAACTGCTAGTATTTGTTCTCGTAATTTTTTTACTATTTTATTTTAAAAAATAAAAAAAAACAGATTAATAAAGATTAATAAAAACATCCAATTTCTATTTTTTTTTTTATTTCTTATTTTCGAACTTTAAATAAAAAGATCCAAATTTTAATATTCATATTCCAGATTTTTTTTAAAAAAAAAAAATCTGGATTTTTTTAAAAATTTCCAGATTTTTTACTTTTTATATTTTTATTAGTTTTTATTATTATGTGGATCAATCAAAAGGTGACACGTGTCACTTAACGGACATGTCAGCAAGTCCGTTAGATTTATTGACGGATATTCATGGATACCCTAACTTGGTTGGACGGAAACGAGTTCATATCCCTAAATGATACAAAAACAAGTTTGTTACCATAAGTGCAAAATTTGGGAAAGTCATACCCCTAATTGGTAATTTTGCTTTTTCCATATTAGATGAGTTAATAAAAATCACATTTGTGATTTGTTATTAATTTTTTAATACACGTTTTTAATACAAAATTAATCATATATTAGTCTGTTATCTCAACTAATTTTGTTAATATATAATTTTATTAATTATCTTATATGTCGATTTTTAATTCACCTTAAGCTTCATATTAGACTGCAAATTTTTTATCTCATCATATATTAATTAGTGTTTATTAATTTATTTTCATGTTAAAAATATTTAATATTATTTCTTTATAAATCTCATCCAATAACTAACCTTTATTTATTTAAATTTATTATATATATATATATATATGTGTGTGTGTGTGTGTGTTTATAATAACTCATTCTAAAATTATGAAAAAATAGATAAATTGTGGGCATTGCCAATGGACAATAGCCTCTCTTTTAATATATAGTAGAAAAGTAGAAGGTGATATCCAATATTACAAAAACCACCTTCGGATTTGTATTTGTTATTGAGAAAATAATTTTTTTTATCACTTAACTATTAGGTCGGTTTGAAACTTACCACTCAACAATAAAAGTTTATTTTTCAACCACTAACGTTACATTCGATTAGAAATTAAACCTTTCCGTTAGTTTACGGTTAGTGGAATATCTCATGTGGACATGTATTGTTGACGTGAATAACAAAATAAAGGACCAAAAAAAGATTTTTTATCACTTAACTATTAGGTCGGTTAGAGACTTACCACTCAATAAGAAAAACTTATTTATTTAGTCACTAACGATACGTTCTATTAGAAATTAAACAATCATAAATTCGGGAAACAATGCAGCTTGTCTACCATTCAATAATTTGCTACATATATAAAGCTCGGCAAATATTTGATTTTTCAGATGAACTATTCTGACTTAGTCGACCAAAGATTTTCAATCTGTTCGATAAAGACTTCGTTGTTTAAGATAGGGTACAATATCTTTATTACATGGAAATTAAACAAACACATATTCAGGAAACTAACAACCAAAAAGATTGCTATGTTATATTGTGCTTTCCATTTCAAATTTATGTTAGTTTCCCTAAGTTATGTTTGTTTAGTTTCTACGTAAATGTAACGTTAGTGACTAAATAAATAAGTTTTTTGTTGTTGAGTGGCAAGTCTCTAACCGACCTAATAGTTAACGTGATAAAAAATTTCTTTTTCCTTTGTTTTGTCACGTTAGCAAAACTTATCCACGTCGGATATTTTACTAACTGTAAACTAACGAAAAGATTTAATTTCTAATCAAATGCAACGTTAGTGACCGAAAATAAAATTTTATTATTGAGTGGTAAGTTTCTTACCGACCTACTAGTTAAGTGATAAAAAATTATTTTCACTTTGTTATTCGAGTCTAACAAAGTTTCCGTTTTTACTGTAGTTATTAAAACAGAAAGGGTCAACTAAACCCAATAAGAGACCACTAAAATATTAGGAAAAAATCCGATCACCCCCAACCTTTTGCACTATGAGCGCTTTGCCGCCTAACCTATGAAAAGTTGCAAAATTCCCTCCAACCTTTGGCGGATTGTGCGAAATGCCCCAAACCTTTTCTCGTCAGATCTTTAGAAAAATTCAAACTAGTCCAAAGTCCAGAACTATATACAAAACTACCCATAAGTTTCTAAATTCAAAATTTGACCCAAAGACAACATCAAAATTCACAAATTTCACCGAAAATCAACATTTAGGGGGTGTTTGGTAGAGAGAATTGAGAGTAAAGAAATGGAAATGGAATTCATTTCTCTTGTTTGGTTGAGGAGAGAAATGGAAATGGAAATGGTTGGTATTTCCCAGAGAATTGAGTCCTTTGTATTTGGAGAGAATTCATTTCTCGGTGGTAGGAAGAGAATTGGAGAGATATGAAGAGAATTGACCACCGCCACCACCACCGACCACCGCCACCACCATCGACCACCACCGTCGCCACCACCACCGCCACCACCACCGTCACCACCACCAACCACCACCACCGCCACCACCGACCACCACCACCGACCACCACCGTCGCCGCCACCACCACCACCACCACCACCACCGAACACCACCACCGTCGCCACCACCACCACCACTGCCACCACCGACCACTGCCACCACCGACCACCGCCACCACCACCGCCGCCACCACCACTGCCACCACCACCGACCACCGCCTCCATCACCGTCGCCACCACCACCACCGCCGCCACCACCATCGCCGCCACCGACCACCGCCGCCACCACCGACCACCGTCACCACCACCACCGTCCGTCTGTTGCATTTCTTTCTGAATTCTCTGTGCTACCAAACAGGATAGTCAATTCCTATTCTCCTGACCAATTCTCTTTCTCTGCAATCATTTCTCTGGAATCATTTTTCTGCAATTTCATTCTCTGTACGAAACGCACCCTTAGGGTTTTCAATTAAGGTCAAACAAGTGATCACCCCACAAATTTCACCTAAATTCGATTTTTTTCTTAAAGATTTGACCAGAAAAGGTTTGGTGCATTTCGTACAATCCGCCAAAGGTTGGAGGGGGATTTTGCACGTTTTCGCGGCAAACCACTCGTAGTGCCGAAGGTTGGGGGTGATCGGGTTTTCCCCAAAATACTAACCTACAAGTTACCTATAGATTTTTTTTTTTTCTCTTTTTTCCCCAGACCCATCAACTCAACAACACGAAAATTAAACCCATAAATCAATTAAATAGCTTAAATTCAGTTAAATTCAGAACCAAAAAAAAAAAAAAAAAATACCCGAGCAAGTCTTCCGGGTCGTGAGCTTGTAAATCAGGACTAAAATCCCAGCAAAATGAATAGCTTCAGAGGCAACAAAAAACTGGTTATGGTCTCTAATCAGAATCTTGAGCGCCACCAGCACGAACAGCACAAACGTCGCCGCCAGGAAAGTCTGCACCTTCGTCGACTGCCGGCGAACCCATACAAACAGCTTGTTCAGCGGCGCGTTCCTCTTCCTCCCCATAATTCAATTAAATTTAAAATTACAAGAGGGACAAAAAAAATACAGTGAAATGAAGATTACATATGTAGCTGTAGCAATGTATTGCGGGAAGTGGGACCTCGCAAGGTGTACCACGAAGAGGGCATGCAATGGAGAAGGCGAAAACAATGCCGGTGACAAGAGGGGTTCAAAACTGGATATTCGGACTTTCGGATAGTAAATTTTGATATCCGAAATATTTGGAAACGGATATCGGATATACGAATATTCGAAAAAACTTCAGATATGTATATCGGATATCCGGATATCCGAATACCTTATATTATTTAAAATATAAAAAAATAAAAAATTTAAGATTTTTCGGATATTTCGGATATCCGAATATTCGATTTTTCTGAAAAGTACTATCCGATATCCGAATCCGAAGTTCCGGATATCCGAACTTTTGGATATCCGAATTTTCGGATATCCGGAACTTCGAATTTTCGGATATTTCGAATCGAATATCGGATATTTTTGAACACTGACGACGTTGGAAAAAAAATGAGGGAATTCAATTTCAATAGGTGTAAAACTAGTTAAGTGAATTTAATTATCTCATTTAATGCAATAGCAACTTGGGAAAGACTAATCTATCCTTCTTAAACAATGGTAAAGTGATGTTGCTCGAAGACCAAAGGTCACGGGTTCAAACTCCACAAACAGCACCAGGTCGGGTTTACGAGTATGGGAAAAAAATTAACTTTTTTTCAACTTGCTCTTAAATCACGTCGTTAATCCCGTCGTTTATCGATAGTCGAAGACAACCATCGGCCACCACTCAGGATCGACCGCCACCCGTCGCCAGGATTGATCACTGGCATCAATTGTCGGCCAACTGCTGCCATTCACTATTATCGCGACGACCGTCGTCGTTCGTGTCAATATTGCGAGTGTCGTGTCGGTACTCTGTTGAAAGTTTTGTTAAATATTAAATTTTCAACTGTAGTTATATTTTTACTTGGTATAGATTCTATAAAATCAACAACATTAACTATATTATTTAATAAAACGATAATTATGTTATTAAATATGGAATCTTTTTAGCATTATTGTTTAGTTTCACTACTAAGTGTATGAATTATAGAATATTGATAAAAAAAAAAAAATACGATCCCACTCATAGACGGACACACCCATTATTTGGTGGTGCACGCGCACCATCGAAAATTTTGCACCATGACCAGAAAGACGTCGTTTTAGATTTAAACGACGTATCCTGCCATTAGGCAAAACGACGTCGTTTTGATCGGTTTTTATATAAAAACAAGTGGAAAATTCAGAAAAACATAAGAGTCGACGATCCTCTTGGACATAAGAGTAAACAACGATATCTTCTTCAACAGCAGACCTCCCGGCTTCGCGGATCCGCCGCTCCAGTATTGCCCGCCGCCGGCCGGACATCTCATCCACTCCAGGCTCCGCCGCTCCAGTGCCGCGATTTTAGTAATTATGTTATTTTAGCACATCAGGAAATTGACTCTACGCGATTTTCTTTGTAAATGTATGGATATTTTTTATTAAATGATTTCCTTTTATTATTTATAATCATTAATATAATTTTAGAACATATCTAATGCATAATATTCTTCTGTCGTCCGTTACTTTTATTGCGGTACGTCGGTGCAACAGTAGTTTTCGATTGCTGGATCCGCCTATGATCCACTAGGACTAAGAAACTGAATTATTTCGATGGTGATGGTTAACTAAAATTATTGATAAAAATGGTACAAATAAAATAAACAAACAAAAGAGCTAGAATGCTCGGATAAATAAATCAAGATGATAAATGTATTCAAAGATTATGGTTGTATTAAAAGTCATTATATGTTATCATATGAAAACTACGATTTAAGTTTTAGTTGTCATACTTTATAAGACGATCACGAAAGTCATTCATTATTTACTCGAGATCAAATAAAGCATTAAAATGTAATATCTTCACAAATAATTATTGATTTCTTAGTCAAAGGAATAGTCTCTTTCAAATATATGAGACCTAATATTGAACTAATTTGCTGAATTATAACAATAATTGCGAAACAGACACAAACATCGTTCTATTGTTAAACAAGAATTAATAGCAAATAATTGAATAAGATTTCAAAGCAAATAATCAATTGCACAGAAGAAAATAAAAAACTATGACATATTAATCTACCTCAATATATCGGAATCGAATAGTTTAGTCAGACATTAATATTAAATCTAAATATATTCAACAATATTATATACTATAAAAAAAGAAAGAAAGAAAACTAGGATATTGGACGAGTCTCTCGATCCGTCTATATTTTCGTTGTTGGATCTTATGCATGGAATTACTCTTGATCTCCCTTCCTGCGTCCATGTAGGTGATAATCGTCTCTTTCAAACCCCAAAATTGTATATGTATCCTCCTTCGATGATCGTACACTAAAAACCGTCAATATGTCATTGAAGTAGCCAACAGAAATGACTTGTGTCGCATATGTAATAAAACTCATTGAACGATCTACGTTGTGACATGTCCTAGGCTAGTTCATCTTTTAACTCATTCGGTCTCTCACATTCTTGCGTCATTTTTGTCCTCGTGCATCGATTTATCATTCTTCGAGGTTCGAACATCTGCCGTGCTTGTTTACATCCTCATAAATGCTAAATAAATCTCAAAATCTTACAAAAAGCAAATATAATATCGTTCAAACAGCTAAAGAAATAAAACTCAACAATACAGTTATACACATTCTTACACAATTTAGCTTGACAATCATGCGTGAAATATACGTAAAACCACATGCTAACGAATCTGCAATAACAACTATACCATTGAGCATAGTTGTTCATTATGAAATCCGCAACAACTATGTTATTAGGTATGGAACTTGTAACAACTTTATTATTAAGCATGAGATTTGCAACAACAACTATATCATTGAGTCTAGAATCCGCAACAATAACTATATTGTTAAGTATAAAATATGCAACAAATGTATGGTATTTAGTATAGATCCAGCAATAACAACTATATTATTAAGTATTGAATTTACACATCGGTATGTAATTCGTTACACCAACTATATTATTCGATATAAAATATACAACAACAATATTATTCTGTATGGAGTTCTCGAAAATTTGGTGGATTTTATAGAACTCTATCGTTCGTCTTCAGAATTCATCATGTCAAGTATCACAGTTCCATCTCTTCCTTACGCACCTCGCCATAAGATTTCAAACCATTCTGAATGGAGCCCCTCTAACCGATCCCCTCCATTTGGTATGACTTCTTATTAAATTGTATCAAGTATGAAGCCTCAACAACGGTGTATTTATGTGTGGAAACCATTGAGATTTTATAAAAAAATAAAAAAATTAAAGGTAATTGAAATTATGTGAGTATAGGAGGTACTCAACCCGTAATATAAAAACCAAATCAAACTAAACCAAACCAAACATACCCAGTATATCCCGTTCAGAGCAGGGTCTGGGGAGGGTAATATGTACGCAGACCATGCCCATACTTTTTCGGTAGGGAGGGTGTTTCCGTGAAGACCCCAACTTAGTGCGCAACAAAATATTGAGTGATATATACAAAGAAGTATAGGATTCGGAAAAGCTCCAAACCATACCTGAGCCCGTGGCTTAATTCACATGAGACTTACCTAAGAGGACTTTGGCAACTACACTCTCGATGAACGTTGCTCTAACAGAAGAGAGATTGACTCTGCGCCTACCTCCCTGTCAAAATACATCATACGCAAAAGCCAATAAGATAAAATATACAATAAAAAAAGAAAATGCAATGCTCTAGGTCAAAGCTAACCAAGACAACTCAACCCTGAGGCTCTCTACTACAACACTGCTCTCGATAAAAGAATCCACAACTCTGATCTGGCGCCTCCAAGAGCACCTATCAATAGTCATGGTCTCGGAAAGGTTTAAGGTCTTCAAATCTAATCTCAGCTGCTCCTCCCACGTCTTCCTCGATCTGCCTCTCCTCCCCCCACGACCAATAAACTCTCGACCCTCCTCACCGGTGCAGATGCCTGCCTCCTGCGGACGTGGACAAACTATCTCAATCTCCCTTCCCTAACTTTTGCTGAAATGGGCGCCACTCCTAGCGTGTTCCTGAAAATCTTGTTCGAGATTCTATATTGTGCGACCACACGATCAACGTAACATTCTCATTTCAGCCGCTTCTAACTTGCTCTCAAGCGACTTCTTCATCGCCCAACATTCGGAGCCATACAGCATTGCAGGTCTGATTACCGCTCTATAGAATTTACCCTTCAACTTTAGAGGGACTTTCTTGTCACACATGACCCCTGTTGCTGCTCTCCACCTAAGCCACCCGGCCTTGATACGATGAGTGACATTATCTTCACACTCACCTTCCTTCTAAATGATCGAACCCAAATACTTGAACTTATCCGTACGGGGTACGGTCTGATCAGCAATCATTACCTATACTTCTTCCTCGATGGCCTCACCAATAAAATTACATCAGAGATACTCGGTCTTAGTCCGGCTCAAACGCAAGCCCTGTGATTCTAACTTAGAACTCCAAAGGTCCAACTTCGAGTCCACCTCCCTCCTCGACTCCGCCAACAGTATAACAAGCTAAATTATAATATATATGGAATATACATTATAGATTCAATACACCAATCATTAAAACTCACTACATCATAGATTGCATACAACAACGTGTAAAATACGCTGCAATATGCCCTAAATTCATTGCAATAGGAATTTGAAGTTCCCGCCTTGATTCATATCCAGTTATGCAGCTTGACCTTTTCCACCACTGTTTATGCTTGCGATTCTATATTACTTTTTCCGTCCCGCTCAAATTTTATCTTTACCATTTTTCCTGTCTCATTAGAAACTTTATATTTATCACATTTTCACAATCAATTCAAATAATTATTTTATTTTTTAATTTCCACCGTACATTTATCATCAATCATTTTTATATCTTCACCACATATTTATCATTATTAATTATATCAGTCATTGCTTAAAATACCAAATATACATTATCTGTCAAGTTTTGAATGGGACAGAATGGATATTTGATAAAATATTTTAAACTCCAACATCCAACCTCTCTAAATTCATTGCCGTCAAGTGCAATAGTTTCATACTTTCTTGCGCACCTCCCCATAAAATTATTCACTTTCTCCGGATCAAAGATTGACAGAAGGTGTAAGTTTGGTGTATTTTAGATAATGATCGGTATATGTAATGATGATAGATGTGTGGTGGTGATTAAAAGTAAAAAATATTGATAATGAATGTATGGTGGAGATTAAAAAGTAAAAAGTAATTATTTGATTTGATTGTAAAAAAAATGATATATGTAAACTTAATAAGGGGGTACGTTTTGATAGAAGTATAAAATTTTGGACGGGACATCGAAAGACATACTATCATTCTACTATTGAAAACCCCTCTAACCGACACCTTCCAACCCATATGATTTCGTATGAAATTAGCATTCACGACATCATTTATGGATTTCAGTATGCAATCCACCCGGCCAACAACGTAGTCCTCATCTTGTGGCTACGAGTGTAATACCCAGTTGTAACTCAGTAATTATCACTCAATAATTATCATTCAGTATTTATCATTCAGTAAATGATACTCAGTAATTTCATTCATCATTGATCATTTGTCACTCATATTCAGTCATGGTATTCATCATTCAGAGTAATTGTATCGTGTATCAATCGTCATTCATCACTAATCTGATTGGAGTTTCGTGCCGTGTTTATCATCATTGTCATTTCGTTGCGAGCTGTGCGTGAGGAGTAGCGCACGCTACATACTCCATTTAGCGTACGCTAATTGGGTATAGGTAGCGCACGCTACCACTCCGCCTTAGCGCACGCTAAGGTTACCTTGGCTGCAGTCCAGAAGGTACAGATCGGCAGTGAGTTATAGGCAGCGCACGCTACGATTGGTAGCGCGCTAGCGGGTTGAAGTAGCGCACGCTAATATGAGGTGTAACGCGCGCTAAGGACGGATCGGGTTGAGTCCAGTGGCTACCGGATCGCATCGATTATTTCATAGCGCACGCTATGTGTGTTGTTAGCGTACGCAATCGATATATTAGCGCACGCTAAACAATGGTTGTAGCGCACGCTATCGAGGTCGATCGAGGGCGACGTTTTCGGACTCCGATCGGGCATCAATATTTCGTTAGCACACGCTAATAATGGATCTTAGCGCACGCTAGTAAAATGGCCGTAGCGCACGCTACAAGAAGGTACGTAGCGCGCGCTACCGTGTTCGGACAGTGGGTACTGGACTACCCAAATTACTCGTTAGCGCACGCTACGCATGCGGCTAGCGCACGCTAACCTCGATCGACTATAAATCGACAGCTTAGTCGACTTCGTCATTTATTCATCTCATTTCACTCCTTCGGTATTTTTGGGCGATTTCGAGCGTTTCGGAGAGGATTCTTCGAGGTGTAATCATCAATCATCATCTTCAAGCTCATCTTCCGATTGATCATCATTTCATCATCTTCAACACATCGAACCAAAGGTATTAATCTCTTGGATCTAGAATTTGGATTTTCGGGTTTTCCTTCCGATTTCTTCGTATAAGCTTGGATTATCATTGGAATATGTTAGATATGGATTATCTACCTTGGATAAGTATATTCTTACGGATTTAATGGTTATTTTCGGAATTATTTCAAGAACCTTTGGGGTTGACTTCGGTTAATTGGGGATTTTCCGATTGATGTTGTTGTAATCATGAATTATGGATTCCTAATGGATTATTGATATCATTGAAGCGTTTTGTTAGTTCGAAATACTCATTTTAGTGTTGGTTTCAACATATTCGGGATTGGATATTTTCGAAGTCGTGTGGTTGGTTACGTAGTCGTTAGAATGCCCCAATGAGTTTGATTATCGTTGTTTCGACCTTTGGGTTAGTCGTGTTTTGTTGCTTGATGCGTGTATTGAACGATTGTTGCTAATGATTGTTATTCAAGGTTGTTCGAGCGACCGGTATTTCACTTAGGACGTTGTTCGTGGACGGACATTCTTCATTGGTATTGAGTAAGTTAATTCTTACTCGGTTAAAAGGATATTCATACCTTTTGTTGTTGATCATTCATAATCATAACTCATTCATCATTGTATTAATCATATTAAAACTTGTTAATGTCAATTAATCACTTCAGTCATAAGGAACGACGGTTCCAATCTTTTCGTTGAGCTATCATTCATTTCATTATTACCCTCATCTCGGTGAGTCATTCTTGACTTTGTCAGATTATTATTTATTCATTGATATTCATTACGGCCATTCTCGTTCATATGACCTTCTGGGTTCATATTGCGTGGCCGTGTGGAATTTTTAGTCGGGCACGCGATGGTTATTGTATTGGGTTCACCGATACATTAGACCGTGCACACGGGAAAGCGTTACACCGTGAGACTAATTAGGTACACGGACGGGTGTTGTACACTTACACGAACATTACGGGCGTACTATGATACTCCTCTTCAGCGTTATTCATTATTTAAATATTTCATATCTTCATTTATTTCATGATTGTGTATTTTCAACTGTTGAGGTTTGTTGTTCTGTAACCGACCCGTTGGGGATTTTGTTTTCAGTCACGGAAAGGCAAAGGCACGGGAAGAGCATCTGACGGCGAGGAGTCCCAGTGATACTAGTAGGGGCCCAGTCATTTCGTTTGTTTCATCATTTCAATCGTTTGATTATTCCGTCATTTGTATTTTTCCGCAGCAAAATACAGTTTGAAATTCATATTTGTTCAGGTTGGTGTATTTTATCTCCATATAAAAAATAATAGTATTCTTTTGTCTGGTGTAATGTACTTAAACTCCTCATCGGAGTACTTGGTAATATAATGTGGTTCGATCGCAATTATATTATTTAATTCATCATTTTCATTTGCAGTGGGTCCCAGTCGGGGATTCACGGCACTGTAATATCCGCCTAGTTTGGGGTGTTACAGAGTTGGTATCGGAGCGTGGTTTCGAATACTACCCTCCAAGTCATGTCTCATTTGAAATCATCGTCATCGGACTAGTATCATTGGACTTTCGCGTCACGTGTGACCTGTGCAAATGCCGAGCCAATCAGACCAAGAACTGTAAGATTTCTAATGCCATGGTATAATTTACGCATTAATCATTCATTCATAATTCATCGCTAACAATCCTCAATCATCATTGTCATTTTGACCGGACGGTCGAGTTAACTCAAGAATCACCAATTCATTCCATTGTTCGCTTGTTGATCAGGAAGATCGAATCATTAATCTTGTTAACTCATTCAAGATAATCATTTCAGTAACTTCATCGGATAATCATGTCACGTCAATTAATCATTCATGTAATCGCTGTATTTGAGCGCGTATGCTCATTCTCGTCATTTCATAATATAATCATAATGTGATACTCATGCGAGATATATAATCATCATATGACTTTCCACTTCAGTATGGAAGGGGCCGCAGAGGACGTGGAGGACGAGGCCGTGGAGCGGGCCGAATCCCGAGAACTCGTGCGAATACACGTGCAAATGCCAGAATAACGCTAACTCATCGACGCCGCCACTCATTCACCTCGACGCGATCATTCACTATCGGGAGTCGCAGGGACACGGCTCGGTCGAGGGTGTCCGGTTGACCCACTCGCTTTTATGCAGGCATGATGGCCCAAATGACCCAGATGGCTCAGTTGATGGAGACGATGCATAACTCCGTCAATCAGAATCAGCAGGCTCCTCCGCCGCCACCTCAGAGGCAAGAGAGGAATGTGAGTAATATCATCGGCGATATCTCTCGCCAGAGGCCACCTACGTTTGAGGGCTCGTCTGAGCCGGCAGATATCATTCATTGGCTCGAGCATTTCGAGAAATTGTTTGCTATGGTAGAGTGTCCCGAAGGACACAAAGTTTCTGTTGCGGCTTACTACCTGGGTAAGAGCGCACATTCTTGGTGGTTATCGTTGAAGCCCACCGAAGGATCTTGTACTTGGGATCAGTTCAAGACTCTCATGATGGAGAGGTATTATCCGGCCCCACTCAGAGAGGCCAAGCTGTCGGAATTGCTCACACCCGACCCCTCAACAGACGAGGATGTACTCGCCATAGCCGAGAAATTTCAGAACTTCTTCCTTTCGCCTCATCCATCATTCATTCGGAGGCGGATAAGATCAAATATTTCAAGAAGAGGTCAAACCCCGTATGAAACTTCGATTTACTTAATCATAATTGCACCACGTTGGTGAATTCATTGAGAAAGCTCTCACTTATGAGCTTACGCTAAGGAAATTGCTAAGCAAAGAACCTTCGTCTCGCTAGCAAGAAATCGAAGAATCGTAATCACCAAGGCGGTGGACAACCTTCAAGAAACCCCGTGCGGGCTCGCTTTCCGAGCGACCTCCGGTGTCGTCTAAACCCGCGGAATCTCGCCACGAGCGCCGGTTCGCCATCACCATAACCGTGGGGAGCTTGGTCACCTCGGTACCAAGTGTCCTCGATGACTATCACGTGTCATAATTGTGGGATTGCTGGGCATAAGGCCCGCTTTTGCTGTAGGGACTCCAAACCTACTCGACGTCATCTCGTGCACCTAAGGCCACTGCTCGTTAATCAGGCCACTCAATCGGGCCGTTTAAAACGACGGAGCGACTAAAGGTGGAGCTTTTAGCCATCGACGGCGTCGGTGCCAGGACTAGCAAGCCCGGATTTATGAGATGAAGAAGACCGATGATCCAGAGGCCCGAATGATCTCGTGTACACTCGATATTCTATCTCAACTCGTGTGTACCCTTTTTGATACCGTGCATCGCATTCATTCATTTCCGAGTCATGTTTGAGTAGACTACGTGCGGGTAGTGCTACTAGTTGTGAGCCGTATGTCATTGGACTACCCGATGGTAGACGAATTATCGTAATCGTGAGATTCAATTGTCCGATCTGGGCCATGGTCGTGTATGGCCACGGACCTAATCGTGGTAGATTTGCCGAGAGACGACGTCATCTTGGGCATTGATCGGATGGATCGTCATGATGCCATCATTAGTGTCCGTAGCGTATGGTCACTATCATTTCGACGATGGGGTGGAATGTGTGTTTCAGGAGGTAATCCCTACTGCTCGTAAGGTCATTAATTTGATGAAAGCGGTAAGATTACTCAATCGGGGATGTGGGTTATTGGTGCTATATGGCCAAAACCGAGAAGTCATCAATAATGTTGACGGATATTCCGGTGGTGAGGGAATATGCCGATGTTTTTCCAAACGAGTTACCTGGTTTGCCTCCACAGAGGGATGTGGAATTCACGATTGAGTTGGAGCACAGTACGTCCCCGATATCGAAGACACTGCAGGATGGCCCCGACCGAAATGCAGGAGTTAAAGAACCAACTTGAAGAGTTATTCGAGAAAGGTTATATCCGACCGAGTGCGTCCCGTGGGGAGCACCGGTTGTTTGTCGGGAAGAAGGATGGTTCATTTCGCTTATGTATTGATTATCGGGAGTTGAACAGGTGACAATCAAGAATAAGTATCCCTTACCCCGTATTGATGATCTCTTAGATCAACTTCAGGAGCTTCAGTATTTTCCAAGATCGACTTAAGATCCGGATATCATCGATTGCGGATTCGAGAGTCGGATATCGCGAGGACGGCGTTCAACACGCTATGGTCATTATGAGTTTGTGGTTATGCCGTTCGGATTGACTAATGCACCTGCGGTATTCATGGAGTTAATGAATCGGGTCTTCATCGACTTTTTGGATCGGTTTGTTGTTGTCTTCATCGATGACATTTTGATTTATTCTCGTGACCGGGAGGAACACGAGTTTCACCTTCATCAAGTGCTCGACGTGTTGAGACGAGAACAACTTTTGGGAAGTTTTCCAAATGTGAGTTCGGATGTCCAAGTGACTTTTCTGACATGTAATTTCATCAGACGGAGTTTGTGTCGATCCTCAGAAGACGGAGGCCATTCGGGATTGGCTACCTCCGAAGAACGTTAAGGAAATCCGAAGTTTTCTCGGATTAGCGGGTTATTATCGGCGGTTTGTGGAAGGATTTTCTAGAATCGCTCAACCCTTAACGAACCTTCTGCGGAAAGATAAGAAATACACGTGGTCCGACGCGTGTCAACGGAGTTTTGAGGAACTCAAGAGCCGGTTAATGTCAGCACCTGTACTTTCCTTGCCGCAGGGGACGGAAGGATTTGTAGTTTATAGTGATGCATCCGGACAGGGTCTCGGATGTGTACTCATGCAGAACGGGAAGGTTATTGCCTATGCTTCACGGCAATTGAGACCTTACGAGGTTAATTATCCGACCCACGACCTGGAGCTAGCAGCCGTGGTGTTCGCTTTGAAAATTTGGCGTCATTATCTTTATGGCATTACCTGTCAGATATTCACCGATCATAAGAGCTTAAAGTATATATTTACTCAGAAGGAGTTAAATATGCGTCAGAGACGGTGGTTGGAATTAATCAAGGATTATGATATTGAGATCCTCTACCACCCGGGCAAGGCGAACGTTGTCGCCGACGCCTTGAGTCGTAAGTCAGTTCAGGAGCAGATGCTTGCCCGTTTAACAGCTCAGAAGGAGCTTCAGCAGGAATTCCTTAGATCCGAGATCGAGGTCTGGCTTCAGCGAGTTCAGGGGCAGCTTTGTATGTTAGAGATTTCATCGTCACTCGAGGAGGAAATCCGAGAGAATCAGGGTTCGGACCCATCATTGTTGCGCATCCGAGAGGATGTGGCTCAGGGGAAAGCCCCTGGATTTGTGGTCCACGAGGATGGACTTTTGAGGTTTAAGAATCGGTTCTGCGTACCGGCGAATGACGAGTTGAAAAACTCGATTTTGAAAGAAGCTCATGCTACCCCTTATTCCGTTCATCCGGGGTCTAGCAAGATGTACAAGGACTTGAAACAAAATTACTGGTGGAGTAATATGAAGCGAGAAGTCGCAGAATTTGTTTCGAGATGCTTAACCTGTCAACAAGTTAAGATTGAACATCAGCGACCGGCGGGTATGCTGAAACCTCTTCCCATTCCCGAATGGAAGTGGGAAGACATTTCTATGGATTTCGTCACGAGTTTGCCGACGAGTCGTCGTGGCATGAATACGATCTGGGTGATCGTGGACCGCTTAACTAAATCAGCTCATTTCCTTGAGATCAAGGATACATGGGGTCCCGAGAGACTTGCCCAGCTTTTCATCAAAGAGATAGTGAGACTTCACGGTACTCCTAAAGGTATCGTTTCCGATCGTGACGGACGGTTTGTGTCTCATTTTTGGAAATCAGTTCATCGTGCTATGGGAACCCAGCTTAATCTCAGTACCGCTTTTCATCCTCAGTCCGACGGACAATCAGAGAGGACCATTCAGACATTAGAGGACATGTTGAGAGCATGCGTCCTCGATTGGAAAGACGATTGGGAAGCCCAACTACCATTGATCGAGTTCACGTATAATAATAGTTGGCATGCTTCGATTAAGATGGCACCTTACGAGGCCTTGTACGGTCGTCGTTGTCGATCTCCGTTGTGTTGGGACGACCTATCAGAATCATTGGGCACCGAGCCCGATATGCTTATAGCCGCCCGTGAGAAGGTAGCTTTGATCAAGAGTCGTTTGTTGACAGCAGTCGGCGTAAATCATATGCAGATAACCGTCGTCGACCATTAGAGTTCGAGGCTGGCGACCATGTGTTGGTCAAGGTATCCCCGAGTCGTGGTATTTTCCGTTTTGGGAAGAGGGGGAAGTTGAGTCCGAGATTCATTGGACCGTTCGAGATTTTGGATCGAGTGGGCGAGTTAGCTTATCGATTGGCTTTACCTCCGGCGTTGAGCCGAATTCATAATGTGTTTCATGTCTCTCAGTTGCGGAAGTATGTTGCCGACCCGAGTCACATACTTGATTCGATGAAATCGAGATCGCCGACGATCATTCATATGAGGAGCGTCCTATACGAGTTTTAGAGCGGCGAATCAAACAGTTGAGAAATAAGACGATTCCTTTGGTTAAAATTCGTGGTCTAGACACGGAGTCGAAGAGGCTACTTGGGAAACCGAGGATAGTATGCGGAGAGTTATCCCGAGTTGTTTTGACCCTTAGTTTCGGGGACGAAACTCTTTTAAGGGGGGGTGTATGTAATACCCAGTTGTAACTCAGTAATTATCACTCAATAATTATCATTCAGTATTTATCATTCAGTAAATGATACTCAGTAATTTCATTCATCATTGATCATTTGTCACTCATATTCAGTCATGGTATTCATCATTCAGAGTAATTGTATCGTGTATCAATCGTCATTCATCACTAATCTGATTGGAGTTTCGTGCCGTGTTTATCATCATTGTCATTTCGTTGCGAGCTGTGCGTGAGGAGTAGCGCACGCTACATACTCCATTTAGCGTACGCTAATTGGGTATAGGTAGCGCACGCTACCACTCCGCCTTAGCGCACGCTAAGGTTACCTTGGCTGCAGTCCAGAAGGTACTGGACTGCAGGTGAGTTATAAGTAGCGCACGCTACGATTGGTAAGTAGCGCGCGCTAGCGGGTTGAAGTAGCGCACGCTAATATGAGGTGTAACGCGCGCTAAGGACGGATCAGGTTGAGTCCAGTGGCTACTGGACTGCACTGGATTATTTCATAGCGCACGCTATGTGTGTTGTTAGCATACGCAACCGATATATTAGCGCACGCTAAACAATGGTTGTAGCGCACGCTATCGAGGTCAGATCAGAGGGCAGACAGTTTTCTGGACTCCAGTACTGGGCATCAATATTTCGTTAGCGCACGCTAATAATGGATCTTAGCGCACGCTAGTAAAATGGCCGTAGCGCACGCTACAAGAAGTTAAGTAGCGCGCTACCGTGTTCGGACAGTGGGTACTGGACTACCCAAATTACTCGTTAGCGCACGCTACGCACAAGGGCTAGCGCACGCTAACCTGGACTGACTATAAATTGGACAGTTAGTCAGACTTCGTCATTTATTCATCTCATTTCACTCCTTCGGTATTTTTGGGCGATTTCGAGCGTTTCGGAGAGGATTCTTCGAGGTGTAATCATCAATCATCATCTTCAAGCTCATCTCCGGATTGATCATCATTTCATCATCTTCAACACATCGAACCAAAGGTATTAATCTCTTGGATCTAGAATTTCGGATTTTCGGGTTTTCCTTCCGATTTCTTCGTATAAGCTTGGATTATCATTGGAATATGTTAGATATGGATTATCTACCTTGGATAAGTATATTCTTACGGATTTAATGGTTATTTTCGGAATTATTTCAAGAACCTTTGGGGTTGACTTCGGTTAATTGGGGATTTTCCGATTGATGTTGTTGTAATCATGAATTATGGATTCCTAATGGATTATTGATATCATTGAAGCGTTTTGTTAGTTCGAAATACTCATTTTAGTGTTGGTTTCGACATATTCGGGATTGGATATTTTCAAGTCGTGTGGTTGGTTACATAGTCGTTAGAATGCCCCAATGAGTTTGATTATCGTTGTTTCGACCTTTGGGTTAGTCGTGTTTTGTTGCTTGATGCGTGTATTGAGCGATTGTTGGTAATGATTGTTATTCAAGGTTGTTCGAGCGACCGGTATTTCACTTAGGGCGTTGTTCGTGGACGGACATTCTTCATTGGTATTGAGTAAGTTAATTCTTACTCGGTTAAAAGGATATTCATACCTTTTGTTGTTGATCATTCATAATCATAACTCATTCATCATTGTATTAATCATATTAAAACTTGTTAATGTCAATTAATCACTTGATCATAAGGAACGACGGTTCCAATCTTTTCGTTGAGCTATCATTCATTTCATTATTACCCTCATCTCGGTGAGTCATTCTTGACTTTGTCGATTATTATTTATTCATTGATATTCATTACGGTCATTCTCGCTCATATGACCTTCCGGGTTCATATTGCGTGGCCGGGTGTGTGTGGAATTTTTAGTCGGGCACGCGATGGTTATTGTATTGGGTTCACCGATACATTAGACCGTGCACACGGAAAGCGTTACACCGTGAGACTAATTAGGTACACGGACGGGTGTTGTACACTTACAGAACATTACGGGCGTATTTATGATACTCCTCTTCAGCGTAATTCATAATTAAAATAATTCATAACTTGATTAATTCATGATTGTGTAATTTCAACTCTTGAGGATTGTTGTTCTCATGGAATCGGCCGTTGGGGATTTTGTTTTCGTGTCACGGCAAGGCAAAGGCACGGAAGAGCATCTGACGGCGAGAGTCCCAGTGATACTAGTAGGGGCCCAGTCATTTCGTTGTTTTTGATCATTTGATCGTTTGATTATTCCGTCATTTGTATTTTTCCGCTGCAAAATTCCGTTTGAAATGCTTATTTGTTCAGGGTGGTGTATTTTATCTCCATATAAAATATACTAGTATTCTGTTTTGTCCTGGTGTAATGTACTTAAACTCCTCATCGGAGTACTTGGTAATATAATGTGGTTCGGTACTGCAATTATATTATTTAATTCATCATTTTCATTTGCCTGGTGGGTCGCAGTCGGGGATTCAAGGCACTGTAATATCCGCCTAGTTTGGGGTGTTACAACGAGCCCGACCACCCTGCGCCATACACACAACACTCATGCCCAATGGAGATTGGTGGTGTGAGCTGGCAATCATCGGTCGGCGATGACTAGCAACAGCGGAAGGCGGTCACCAATGGTGACAGTCGGCTTTCGACCAGTGATTGTGATTAGTGGCGGGGGCGGGGCCCCATGACGGCCGGACCTATGTGATAACAAGAATTTCATATTGTTGCATATGTTATTCTATGTTTTGGGATATTCTTGCAATTTAATTTTTAATTTCGAACGTAATTTTAAGTATTTATATTATTTAATATACAACTTTCTAAAAGGATTAGATATAAAATAATTTTTCGTAGGGTAATATATCACAATCTCCTCAAAAAGGAGAACGGATAAAGTATGAAAAATACTTAAATTAAGTTTAATTAAAGAAACGAACGTAGTTACTTTTTGAACTTACACATATCTCTAATATTTGTTTTGTTTTTGCGACGTAAAAAATTGCACTGCAGTTCTTTTATTATATCAAAAATAAATTTTGAAAATCTATAAATATCGTGTGGAAATTAAAATTTATTATAGATAAATGAATGAAAAGAATTTATATATATATATATATATGTACACAATTAAATAAACTGGAAAATACTTTGAAGATATTATCTTGTATTTTAATTTGATGTCCCGAGTGTAATTGTTATGTTCTAGTTTGAGACTTTTGAGCAGTAGAGATGGCAAAAATACTCCGACTTCAATGAGAAAATCGGTCCTGTCGATGAGATAGAGACGGGTTTATGTCTCTCCCTCCAACTCGATCCCGCTACACACACGTATATTACATATAATTTATATGTAATACATATAAAAATACACAGGTAAACGGACGCACAATATTTATTTTATTGTAATAAATGGTAATTTATCAAAGTGGACATAATATTTATTGAGAAAATAGATTCTGAGATACATCTCAGGAATCGTTTATGAGATAGCGGTGTATGTGTGTGTACACCCTCCCCTGATTAAATAATATAATTATTTAAGTTTAATAATTATTTAAGATCATGAGATACATCTCAGGATCCCTACTCTCATATTTATTTTTTATTGTAATAAAACGATAATTTATAAAAGTTTTATAAACATAACACATAAACTTATCGTATAATATATTTATACTTTTTTTAAAGGATATAGTTGAGACTAAAAATATTATTTATATTAAAAAATCGGCAAAAATACATTGTAGGTCATTTGAGTTATTTATTTGTAACAACTAAGTCTTTTAAGTTTTCTTTTTGTAACAACTAGGTCCTTTAAGTTATCTAATATGTTCATCGTTGACCTTTTTTAAAATTTTCATTCCAAAAAATGCTGATGTAGCGTTAATGTTGCTGATGTTGCAGTTACGTTGCTGATGGGTCAAATAGGTCCTTTAACTTTTTTCAGTGTAACAAAGAGGCCATTTTAAGTTTTTATAACTGTAACAAATAGGTCCTTACTACATAATAACACATTACTGTTGTCTACAAAAAACTTGGACAGACATCTCATAATAACTTAAAAATTGACAATTACAATATCGGAAAAGTCTTGATTCTTGTCCAAATTACACATAATAATCACCACATCACCACTTATTGATCAAATTACACATCAAAATTGCACAAACCAAAACTAGAAAGATTACAACAAAAACCAGCATCTTCATCATCTTCATCAAGTTCTTCATCATCTCCTTAATGTTTCAAAATCTTTTTCCACACACTCTACACATCCAAAAGATTGTGTTTCTTCAAGCCATTTAAAAAAATCCCTATCCTTTCTTCACCACCTTCGCACTATTTTCAAAAGACCCACAAGCAAATTAGCCCAACACAGAAAACGATCTGGTTCTTTTTAGGGGTTTCAATTAGATGTCTGAAATTTAGGAATTTGGGGTTTAAAAGGAAGAAGGTGACCTTTTTTGCTTATTTATTTAAATATTAAATAAAATATTATTCCACATCATCAACGTAAAGCAACGTTAACGCCACATCAGCATTTCTGGAACGAAAATTTTAAAATATCAATGGTGAACACGTTAGATAACTTAAAGGACCTAGTTGTTACAAAAAAAAAAATTAAAGGACTTATTTGCTACAAACAAATAACTTAAAGGACATGCAGTACATTTTTGCCAATAAAATATTATTCCACATCATCAACGTAACTGCAACATCAGCAACGTTAACGCAGCATCAGCGTTTTTGGAATTAAACTTTTAAAAAAGGTCAACGATGAACAAATTAGATAACTTAAAGAACCTAGTTCTTACAAAAAAATAAAAAATAAAAGACTTAGTTATTACAAACAAATAACTCAAAAGACTTACGGTGTATTTTTGCCTACAAAATATAAAATGGAAATAGCTTGTCTTGCCCTTTTACAGATAGTATTATTCTTTTCTGTCCTAAGTTAAGACAAACTCTTTTAATACCCAAATTGTCGGAATTGACCTTTACTCGAATGAATTCGAGTCATATATTGTAATTTCGAGTAACATAATTTCGAGTCAACTTGCAAAAATATACGATATCAGTTTTGATACGAGCATTCGAGTTACCCGATTCTGAATTTGAGTTTTTCGAATCTGAATTCGGATAATTCGAAATAAAACCCCTGTCACCCGAAAGTCACTCTATTGCTTTCTCCCACCCGAGAGTCTTGTCCTTTACTTTTTAAAGGTTGCCATAGCGTCTCATATAGTGAGCAAAGTGTCTCTTGGTTTCTCAAAGGCAAACATCCATGTGACTCTCACATGTGCAGTGTTACTCGAATTTCTGATTCGGGTAACTCGAATCAGCTTCGGGTAACTCGAATTTAAATTCGGGTAACTTGAATTTTGTTTCGGGTAACTCGATTTTGTTACGGGTAACTCGTATATTATTCGGTAACTCGATTGTCTAAATGTGTTACCCGATTGTCAACCTTCCTCAATATTGTATATCTTTTAAAGTTGACTTAAAATTATGTTGCTCGAAATTATAATATATGACTCGAATTTATTCGAGTAAATGTCAATTTCGACAATTTGGACATCAAAAAAGTTATTGCTAAACTTGAGACAAAAAAAAATAATGCTATAAGTAAAAGATCAATACAAATTTTCACTCAAATATAAATGGTGGTCCGCATCCCGACAAATCTGTATTCTTATATCCGGGTACATAGTACATAATGGACCAGTGATAAATATATAAAAAATAAAATAAATAAATAAGAGAGTTGCTTCTCCCCCTCTTGACAGCGTAACCCCCTCCCATTTTTTCTTTTTCTTTTTCTAGTTTTGTCCTTTCAGTTTTAATTTTTTTTTTGTTTTTTTACATTCTTTTTTATTTATTCTTTTTTTTTTTTGAATGAGCAACACACACACACACACACACATATATATATATATATATATATATATTACTTTTTTATTTGAAAATATATTAAAAATGTATTTAATACATATTTTTTTGTTTTCTCTTTTCATTTAATTAGTTTAGTATATATATATATATATATATATATATATATATATATATATATACGAAAAAGGAACAATATATATATATATACCAAAAAAAAGAAACATGAAAAAAAGATATTTACACGACATGTTCTCATTATTTGCTGAATTATATTCTTCTATTTATTATAAATAGAATAGTGTTTCAGAAATGTGAACAAATAAGTGATATTACATGAGAAATTTAAATAATATATATCAAGATAATAATGGAAAAAATACATAATACACCCTTGTGTTTTATGAAACCTGCACAAAACACCATTGTATTCTTTAAACTGCATAAAATACCCTTGTATTTTAATGAACCCTGCAAATAAGACCCATTCCGTCAAAACTAACGGAGAGTGAAGTTCACTCGCCCTCTATGCAACGGTTTCATGTTTTTACGCATTTAAAATGTAGAAATAATTCAAAATATCCCCAACTATAGTGGTGCCACATTTTAAAGAGCCGTGGTTCCGGTCTGACCGCCCGATTTGACGGTCGGTTGAACGGAACCGCGGGCGGTTCGGAACCGAATCATTGCACGGGCCGGTTACGGTTCGATGGTTCTGAGCCCGTGAACCGGCGGGCCGAACCGGAGGTTCGGCCCGGAACCGGCGGTTTTCCGCCCGAACCGGCGGTTTTCCGCCCAAATTCAAATTTTAAATTTTTCCCAACTCCCCCCAATTTTATCTATAAAAAAAATTCAAATTTTCAAATTTCAAATATTTTCAAATTCAAAATTCAAAATTTTCCCAACTCCCCCCAATTTTATCTATAAACAAAATTCAAATTTTCAAATTTCAAATTTTTTCAAATTCAAAATTCAAATTTTTCCCAACTCCCCCAATATTTTTACTTTATTGCATTTCAAGTTTTTAATATTTCAAATTTTCAACACAAGTAATTTAATTTAAAAAAAAGTCATAAAAAATATTACAAGTTACTATAAATTATATAAAAAAAAATACACAACATAAAGAATTTCTAAATTTCTAAATTATTTAATAACTTATTATATTTTTATTAAATTAACTTAAGTAATTTCAAAGAGTCAACACTTGTAAATTACAAAATTTAGAAATTTCATCATTTAATTTAGAAAAATAAGATATAAATAATATTACATATATTATAAATTAAAAAAAAAAAAACGGCGGTTCAAACCCGAACCGGTTCCTGCCCGCGAACCGGCCCTTTTACGAATACACGGCGGTTCAGTTCACCTCTTCGGTGAACCGAATCGGGCCCGGAACCGGCGGTTCACGGTCCGGTGGCACCACTACCCAACTATTAGTTCTAAACAACATACTCACTGTGAGGATGCAGCTGTGGTCGATTAAAGGTGTGAGACAACGGTGTAATTTGTTCACGCGAGAACTTCAAACTGTTATATCAACTTCAATTCGGTGGTATTGTTAGATCGTGAAAAAGTTGTAATAAATGTTAAATCTATTTATCTAGGAAAAAATTGCTATTACGCGTCCATTCCAATATATTATTTGTATAGATGACTACGTAAATATTTTTTAAATCTAAATATATCGTATAAAAAATTTATAGTCATAATAATACATTCACAAAAAAATAAAAATAAATATAAAATAGTAAAAAAAATTATCAAAAAATGTCAGTAAAAAAATTAAAAAAATCCAAGGTATTATTAAGTATACATACATATTATTCAATATATATATATATATATAATATATATATATATATATATATATATATATATATATATAATGTAGGGGCGCGTTCTATGCAGTACCAATATTAGATGCAGCATCAAAATTTCAATGCATTAAAATATGCAATATATGCATCAAAATATCGATGCATTAAAATATTAGATTATATGCATCAAATATATTGCATATTTTAATGCATTGAAATTTTGATGCACGAAATGCATATATTTCATGCATAATTAGTACAAAACTCATGCATAAATTAAGATCAGAAAGATCGCATCTAATATTAGTGACGCATGTAACGCGCCACTATAAATATATATAAGTAAAGAAGTGGGAGGGATAAAAAAGACATTTCCCTCTTTTTTGTCAAGAGGGGAGGGGGAATTAGTAAAAGGGAGAGGGTATTAGCATAGCCCATAAATAACATAGGGGTATTGCTAAACATACATGGGGCCTACCACCTTTTTAAATTGGATCAAATCAACTTTGTGTGCTGCCCCCGCCTACCACCTTTTTTTCTAGGAATTAAAAACACAGTCTAGGAATTAAAAAGCAGTGTAGGACAGATAAAAAGGCAGTCTGGGAATAAAAAAAATAGCCTAGGACAGATAAAAACATGGAGGGTGGACATTATTGATGGGTAAAACACATGGTGGGCGGCTGGACATTATTGATGGGGAAAAGACATGGGGGTTGGACATTCACGTTCACTTTTTTCCTTCCCCAACACACACACACACAACTCTATACTTAGGCGAATTGCACACACATAATGAATACACACAACTAAACACACATATACATCCACGTCCACAGATGTCGATTTTTAACGAAATAATTTAACTTAATATGCTGGATTTTTCACGATGACACCAGAATTTGCCACTAATCAGGTACAATTATATGGTTTAAATTTTTTGTAAATGTCGATTTTTTATACACTTGCAATTTATTTTTAGGTGTTCAGGTCTCGTGAAGAATTGATGGATTGGGTACAAAACATGGCGCACTCTCTAGGTGTTGTCATCGTCAAAAAAAGATCAAATAAGAAATCTTGTGGTTTCGTGTATAAAGTTGTACTCATGTGTGATCGTGGCGGCGACTATAAAGTTAAGGATTCAAGTAAAGTTTCTGGCACCAAAAAAAGTAAATGTCCATTTGAATTAAAAGGAAAATATTTAGATGAAGATGATTCGTGGAGGTTAAGGGTGATATGTGATAAACATAACCATCAACCTGCACAGTATATGGAGGGGCATCCATATGCAAAGCAATTATCTGAGGATGAATATCATTTGGTTGCAGAATTGACAACGATGAATGTGGCGCCCCGCGATATTTTATCAATACTAAAGCAGCGGAATGTAAATAATGTGTCCACACTCAAAACTATTTACAATGCACGCAATAAAATCCGCATGGTCGAGCAAGTAGGCAAATCTCCAATGCAGGTTCTCCTGTCCCTTTTGCTATTCTTCGTTCATCCAACATCATTTGATATTTGGCGCGCATTTCCACACGTATTGATGATATATGCCACGTACAAAACGAACAAGTATAATATACCTTTTGTTGAAATTGTTGGCGTAACTTCAACCAATAAGACATTTTCCATAGCTTTCGTCTTTATGCATAATGAAAGGGAGGTTAACTATACTTGGGCATTAAATTGTCTAATTTTTTTTTTTAAAAACAAAAAGCGTCCAGTGTGGACGGGGGGTTGGCTCTAATGCATGCACCACATGTTATAGTTACAGACCGGGAGTTGGTTCTAATGCATGCATGCAAAAAAGTTTTCCCGAATGCTGCTCAATTACTTTGTAGATGGCACATTAGTACAAATATTTTGAAGAATTGCAGGCCATATATTAGGTCACCAAATGATTGGGAATCATTTCTTTCATTGTGGAAGTTACTAGAGGATTTCGCAACACGTGCAGCTTACACAGAAAACTACATGCGACTTCAATCATTGTTGATAAAATATCCACGTATGTTTTATATATTTCACATTTAATATTTATTTTTCTATGTCCCAAAGTTATTTTTTTCTTATATATTTTCTCATCCAAATTTGCGTTACTTTCCATGTGTTTTAAATTACGTAAATGAGAGTTGGTTGAATAAATACAAGGAAATGTTTGTGTCAATCTGGATTGACCAGCATCTCAACTTTGGAAATAACACAACCAATAGAGTTGAGAGCCAGCATGCGAAGCTAAAAAAATATTTGAATTCTGCAAAGTCTAGTTTGGATAGATTTCTGGGTTGTATTGATCGAATAGTGCAGTCGCAACTTACATCAATTAAAGAAAGCTTAGAAAAAAGCAGAATTGTCTGCATTCATCAACACAACATTCAATGCTTCAAACTATTGCGTGGTTTTGTTTCAAATGAAGCTCTCGATATGATTCTTGGAGAACGTAAACGATGGAAGGATCTTCAGTTAGACTCCTCAAACTGTGATTGTCGACTTCGCAACAGTTATGGGTTACCATGTGCTTGCGAACTTTCAATGTATATAAGTACGGGTAAGTATATTCCCTTGGATTCGATTGATATCTTTTAGAGGAAGCTAGATATTTCACCGTCAACATCTGTGCAAAATGATGATATTAGTTGTGACGGTGAACTAGAACATTTTGAAGAAAACTTTTACAAGCAGTCCAAAGTTGAGAAAAAAAGTTTGTTAAGAAAGCTAAAGGATATCATGGGCCGAACTACAACCGACATTCAAATACCTCGAGTTCAAAAAAATACTCGTGGACGACCAAGCTTAAAGAAACCACAACAAAAAAGGGATGTCGATCCCATTCATCAAGATTCTCGTAGATCTTGTTCAATCATGCCAAATTTTGTTGGGTCAGATTCGATTAAGGAACCAGCGAGACATAGTTCATACGTGATGGACTGGAACAAGGAACCAGTGATAGACTTGAATGAGGTCCCAGATGAGTTCGAGAGTTCATACGTGATAGACCTGAACGAGGTCCCAAATGAGTTCGAGAGTTCGTATAACTCTTATATTCTAGAAAAAATTCGAAAAATTTTTCGTCCTTACATCACGCAGGAAAATGATGTAGAGGGAGATGGAAATTGTGGGTTTAGAGCGGTGTGTCACGGCCGACAGTCGACGACGAGACAGGTGTGCGCAGACGGTCGCACGGGGTGCCGAGGGACCGGCACGAGCAGGACGCCAAGGATGGCATCGGACTGCAAGTGAAGAGTCAGCCTTCAGGACGGCGTGACCGGACGGAGAGTCGCGCGAGGAAACCGTGGGAGGAGCACGGACGCCGCTGTGGGAAGCGGATCGCCCAAGGGGCATTGCAGACTGGACAAGTGCGGGACAGTCCGGCAGCGCAGGGGGCGCGGGCAAGGCCGGACGAGCAGCAGTCGTGTGGGACAAGGCACGACAAGACAAGGCCGAGTCGGGGAACAAGACTCGAGCTGGGCGGCCGGATGCGGGCGTGGGATGCCGGGCGCGGCCGGCGTGCGCGGGCGCGCACGCGTGAGGTGCGAGAGAGACCCTCCCCCTATAATAGGCTTAGACGGAAAAAGCCTTGTGGGGGCAGTGGATACTGAAAAGCTGAGGAGTCACTCAGCAGGGAAGACTCGACCGGAAGCAGTTAGAAGCGGACCGGCTTGGTCCAGGAGGTTCGGGAAGAGTCTGGAACATTACAGAGACGGGCCCAGATGGTCGGGCCGAGATGGGCCGATGCGGGCCGGGACGGGCTGATGCGGGCCGGGACGGACAGAGACGAGTCGGGCGCCCGGGATGATGGAAGAACCTTCTAGGAGCCTCCTAGAAGGATGTACTACTTGAAGATTGTAGAGCATTCTAGATTTGTACTTAGTATTGTACTTGTAGAATACTCTAGAATGTGTTTGTAAGTATTGTATGTAGACTTGTGTGGATGATTCTAGAGATATGTTCTAGAATTGGTATGATGTAGATAGGTCTAGAACCCTCGAAATGAGGAGGTGGAGTAGAAGGTTCTAGGTTCTTAGGAGTTGTATAAATAGGCTTGAGGTTGGCTCATTTGCTCACAACCCTCAAAGACTCAACATTCTTGTGTACTTGTGAAGTATTTGTGAAATAGTGAAGTGTTTTACTCTCAACTCCCAAGTGTTAAACCCCTTATTACACACTTAGCAACCGAGTGAGTTAGGCTTACTAGCTAGATCGAGTCAATTCTAGTCTAGTGCCGCACGGGTCCGAAGAGCTTTCGAGTGCTCAAAACCCAACCCCGTGACAAGTGGTATCGGAGCCACGCTAGTGGTTCAAGGAGCTTCCGCATTGAGACGTTGCTGAGATGTATGGTGCAAGGAGGACCGATGGAGACTACGTCGAGCGTCACCAAAGTTCAACCCGGCAAGGAGAAGGACAAGTCCAGAAAAGGGTCTAGGGACAAGTCCGTGGAAAGAGGTGTTGCCATGGAAGCACGAGTGGCTCGGCTTGAGGAAACCATGGGCAGACACGAGGATGCTCTCGAGGCATGGAGCAGAGTGGCCGATCAGGTGACGGAGATGAGCGAGTCGTTGGAGGAGCTTGAGAACCGGGTGACAGGCACCCTTAACGCGTTGCGACGCGACTTGTGTGAGGAGATCCTTGAAGATGTCAGGAAGGAGGTTCGGTCGACGATCGCAGCCTTTCGAGAGGAGATCATAGGGAGGATCGAGACCATCGAAGGAAGGACAGCATGTACGAGCGGGCGATGGCCCACGGCAGGGACCAGCGGGGTGCGGCACCCCATCGAATCGACATCCCCCAACCGTGTTCGTTCCAAGGATCGCGGAATGGTAGGGAAGTGGACGACTTCCTGTGGAACATGGAGCGTTACTTTGGTGCATCGGGGATAGCAGATGATGCGACCAAGTTGCAGACGGCTCCATTCTTTTTAGCCGATGTGATGCTATTGTGGTGGAGAAGGCGCGAAACAGAGATCGCACGTGGTACATGTCGGATGGAGACATGGGAGGATTTTAAGGCCGAGTTCAAGCGGAAGTTTTACCCGGAGAATGTTGAGTTTGAGGTCCGGGCTAGGTTGAAGGAGTTGACACACAGCAAGACGATCAAGGACTATGTGAAGGAGTTCCAGGAGATCGTGCTGGAGTTGTAATACCCGGTTGTAATTCATTCATTTTCATTCAGTAATAATCAGTCTGTAATTGTCACTCAGTATTTCTCACTCGTTAATAATCACTCATCATTCATGATTCATTCATTTACGTTCATTGTTGGCATGTTGGGATCATATATCAGTTACCGATTGTCATTTCATCTCCATTTAGAGACCGAGATGGGAGTATTACCATTTTCATTGTGATTGATAGCCTTGTACTGGGAGTATCATCTTGGGCTTGTGTTAGACTTGTTCATTTTCACATTCGTATGTTATGTCGGATCATTCATCAGTCATAGCGAGGAATCGGAGTTATCGGATTTTTCAACTTGGCCAGCATCGAGTTACGACCGTAAGGACTTTGGGTTACGGCCGTAACAAGGGTTCGTGTTTTCAGGCCATTTGGACGAAAGGGACTTACGGCCGTAAGGTCTTGTGATACGGCCGTAAGTGGAGCAGGTACGGCCGTAAGGCTGGCCAGTTACGGCCGTACGCGTCCAGCAGGCTACCGAGGCATTTTTGGCCGAGGGCGAGTTACGTCCGTAAGAAGGGGAGGATACGGCCGTAAGTGGTGTTCGTAAATTTTAGGTGTTGTCGACCAAGGGTGACTTACGACCGTAAGGGTTGCGGCATACGGCCGTAAGTCGAGGAAGGTAAGGCCCGAAGGCTTGGCTTCTGGCCAGACGCGCAGTGCAAGGTGCACAGTCGTTTTCGACGAAGAGGGCTTGCGCCCGTAAGTTTGGCCGGATACGGCCGTATCATCCGAGTTACGGCCGTAAGGTGTGCGGTTACGGCCGTAAGGGTGTCGGCGGATGTTTTTGACGAAGGCGGGTTACGCCCGTAACTCAGGAGCGGTTACGGCCGTAAGTCTGTCGGCAGGCTTTCGGACGAAGCCGAGTTACGGCCGTACGAGTTGGCCGGTTACGGCCGTAAGGCCGTTGACCTGGGATGTTACGGCCGTAAGAGGGCCGAGTTACGGCCGTAACTTCCGGCAGTATTTAAGGACTTGGCCGGGTCATTTTTCCTCACTTTTTCATTTTTCCATCTTCATCTGAGAGAGAGGGTTGAGAGAGAGATTTTACCATCATCAATCACTTGAGTGTGTAATCTTCATCATCTTCATTCCTTTGGGAAGCTTGGATACTCGTTTTAACTCGTGTTCATCGGATCGAAGTGGTTGGATCTTCAAGAGGTAATTTCTTCAACACTCTGGATTTCGATTGTGTGTTGAGATATGATGTTTTGGACGTTATAATCATGTTATATGAAGGGATATGTATATGATTATGAGTTTGTATAAGGATTCATTGGATTATTGAGGGATTATTCAAGAACACTTTGAATATCGAGTTGGATTTGGGGATTTTCGATTAATTGTTGTTATAATCACGTTTTTGGATATTCATAACGGATTATTGATCGTATTGGAGATGTTTTGTCGATTTGAAACACTTCTTGGGGATTTGAGGTTGGTATTGTTGAGGTTTAGTTGTAATCAATCGAAGTTGGCCTCAAAGTGTTCGATATAATGCCCCAATGAACTTGGTTTAATCGTATCGATGTTTTGAGTTCGTTATATTCGTGTTTAATTCGTTTATTGATCGGATTGTTGGTAATTGTATTAAATTAAGGTTGTTCGAGTGACCGACACTTCATTTAGGACATTTGTTCGTGGAAGGACTTTCTTCATCGGTATTGAGTAAGTTGATTCTTACTCGGTTAAAAGGATATTCATTCCTTTTGTTGTTGATCATTCATAATCATAACTCATTCATCATTGTATTAATCATATTGAGACTTGTAATTGTCGAATAATCACTTCATTAACGAGGAACGGTTCCAATCATTTCATTGAAACTATCAATCACTTCATTATCACTTTCATCTCAGGTAAGTCATTCTTGACGTTGTCGATTATTATTATTCATTGATATTCATTATGGTCATTCTCGCTCATATGACCTTACGGGTTCATATTGCGTGGCCGGGTGCGGATGTGTGGAATTTTTAGTCGGGCACATGATGGCCATGTATTGGGAGTGATACATTGGACTGTGCACACGGTAACGTTTACCTCCGTGAGACTAATTAGGTACAAGTACGGGTGTGTCCGGTCATCCGTCTTGTACACTTGCACAGAACACTACGCGCATTTATGGTACTCCTCTTCAGCGTAATTCATAATTAAGGATTTTTCATAACTCAGTTAATTAATGTTTGTGTAATTTCAACCCTTGAGGATTGTTGTTCTCAGATAATCGACCGTTTGGGGATATTGTTTTTCGTGTCATGGCAAGGCAAAGGCGCAGGAGAGCACGTTGACGGCGGGAGTCCCAGTGATACTAGAAGGGGGCCCCAATCCTTTCATCATTTATTCACTCATTTATGTTTTCTTCATTTATTCATTGCTGTACATTCCGCTCGAATACTCATTTCGCTCGAGGTCGTGTATTTTATCGTCACATAAGATACACATGTATTCTATATTATCCTCAGGTGTGTTGTATGAAACTCCTAATCGGAGTAATTGATGTTATAATGTGGTTCGGTACTACATTCACCTGTGTAATTCATCCTTTTCATTCGCTGGTGGGTCCTGGTCGGGGTCCACAGACCGTAATATCCGCCTAGTTTGGGGTGTTACGAGTTGGTATCGGAGCGTGGTTTTGAATACTACCCTCCAAGTCATGTCTCATTTGAAATCATCGTCATCGGACTAGTATCATTGGACTTTCGCGCCACGTGTGACTGTGCAAATGCCGAGCCAATCGTACCAAGAACTGTAAGATTTCTAACGCCATGGTATAATTTCTGGCAAGAATCATTCATTCATAATTCATCAGTTAACAATCCTCAACTATCATTTTCATTTGACCAGGACGGTCATGTTAACTCGTTAATCACTCAACTCATTTCATTATTCAGTTGTTGATCAGGAAGATCAAATCATCAACTATGTTAACTTGTTCAAGATAATCATGTCACCTCAGTTAATCATTCACGTAATCACTGTGTTAGAGCGCGTATGCTCATTTTCATCATCTCATGTCATAATCATAACGTGATATTCATGCGGATAATATAATCATCATGTGACCTTCCTACTTCAGTATGGAAAGAGCTGGCAGAGGACGAGGAGGACGAGGCCGTGGAGCGGGCCGAATCCCGAGGGCTCGTGTGAATACACGTGCAAATGCGAGGAATAATGCTAATTCATCGAGCAGCGACGCTGCCACTCATTCACCTGGACGCGATCATTCACTAACGGGGAGTCGTACCCGGGACACGGCTCAGTCAGAAGGTGTCCGGGTTGACCCACTCGCTTTTATGCAGGGCATGATGGCCCAAATGACCCAGATGGCACAGCTGATGGAGACGATGCATAACTCCACTACTCAAAATCAACAGGCTCCTCCGCCGCCACCTCAGAGGCAAGAGAGGAATGTGAGCAATATCATCGGCGACATCTCTCGCCAGAGGCCACCGACTTTCGAGGGCTCGTCTGAGCCGACAGATATTATTCATTGGCTCGAACATTTCGAGAAGTTGTTTGCTATGGTAGAGTGTCCCGAAGGACACAAAGTTGCTGTTGCAGCTTACTACTTGGGCAAGAGCGCGCATTGTTGGTGGTTGTCGTTGAAGCCCACCGAAGGATCATGTACATGGGATCAGTTGAAAACTCTCATGATGGAGAGGTATTATCCGGCCCCACTCAGAGAGGCCAAGCTGTCAGAGTTACTCACTCCCGACCCCTCATCAGACGAGGATGTTCTCGCCATTGCCGAGAAATTTCAGGAACTTCTTCCGTTCGCCTCATCTATCATTCATTCCGAGGCAGATAAGATTAAGTATTTCAGCAAGAGGCTGAAACCCCGTATGAGACTACATTGCTTAATCATAATTGCACCACGTTGGTCAATTCATTGAGAAAGCTCTTACCTATGAGCTTATCGCTAAGGAGATTGCTAAGCAAAGAACCTTCATCTCGCTAGCAAGAAGTCCAAGAACTGTAATCGCCCGACGGTAGTCGCTACTTTCAAGAAACCTCGTGCGGGCTCGCTTCGAGCGACCTCTGTGACGCCTAAACCCGCGAATCTCGCCACGAGCGGCCACTGCCATCACCTGTTATAACCGTGGGGATCTTGGTCATGTCACCACCAAGTGTCCGAGACACTGTCACTTGTCATAATGTGGAATTGTTGGGCATAAGGCCCGTTTTGCCGTAGGGACTCCAAACCTACTCGACGTCATCTCAAGCCCAAGCGATCTGCCGTAATCAAAGCCACTTCAATCGGGCTGCTTAAAACGACAGGAGCGACTAAAGGTGGAGCCTATAGCCAGCAGACAGGAGCATCCGGTGCCAGGACTAGCAAGCCCCGGATTTATGAGATGAAGAAGATCGATGATCCCGAGGCCCAAATGATCTCAGGTACACTCGATATTCTATCTCAACCTGTGTGTACCCTTTTTGATACTGGTGCATCGCATTCATTCATTTCCAAGTCATGTTTGAGTAGACTACGTCTGGGTAGTGCTACTAGTTGTGAGCCTTATGTCATCGCCTACCCGATGGTAGACGAATTATCGTAATCGTGAGATTCGTAATTGTCCGATTCGGCCATGGTCGTGAATGGCCAGCGGACCTAATCGTAGTAGATTTGCCGAGGGACGACGTCATCTTGGGTATTGATTGGATGGATCGTCATGATGCCATCATTAGTGTCCGTAAGCGTATGATCACTATCATTTCAGACGATGGGGTCGAATGTGTATTTCAAGGAGGTAATCCCGGCTGTTCGGGTAAGGTCATTAATTTGATGAAAGCAGTGCGATTACTCAGTCAGGGATGTGTTGGTTATTGGTGCTACATGGCCAAAACCGAGAAGTCATCAGTAATGTTGACGGATATTCCGGTAGTGAGGGAGTATGCCGACGTTTTTCCAGATGAGTTACCTGGTTTGCCTCCACAGAGGGATGTGGAATTCACGATTGAGTTGGAGCCTGGTACGTCTCCGTTATCGAAGGCACCGTACCGGATGGCCCCGACCGAAATGCAGGAATTAAAGAACCAACTTGAGGAGTTGTTCGAGAAGGGTTATATCCGACCGAGTGCGTCTCCGTGGGGAGCACCCTGGTTGTTTGTCAAGAAGAAGGATGGTTCATTTCGTTTGTGTATTGATTATCGGGAGTTGAACAGAGTGACAATCAAGAATAAGTATCCCTTACCCCGTATTGATGATCTTTTAGATCAACTTCAGGGAGCTTCAGTATTTTCCAAGATCGACTTAAGATTTGGATATCACCAGTTGCGGATTCGAGAGTCGGATATCGCGAGGACGACGTTTCGAACACGCTATGGTCATTATGAGTTCGTAGTTATGCCGTTAGGGCTAACTAATGCACCTGCAGTATTCAAGGAATTAATGAATCGGGTTTTCATCGACTTTTTGGATCAGTTTGTTGTTGTCTTCAGCGACGATATTTTGATTTATTCTCGTAGCTGGGGGGATCACGAGGTTCATCTTCATCAGGTTCTCGACGTGTTGAGACGAGAGCAACTTTTTGGAAAGTTTTCCAAATGCGAGTTCTGGATGTCCGAAGTGACTTTTCTCGGACATGTAATTTCGTCAGACGGAGTTCGTGTCGACCCTCAGAAGACGGAGGCTATCCGAGACTGGTTACCTCCGAAGAATGTTAAGGAAATCCGAAGTTTTCTCGGATTAGCGGGCTATTATCGGCGATTTGTGGAGGGGTTTTCTAGGATCGCTCAACCCTTGACTAACCTTTTGCGAAAGGATAAGAAATACAGTGGTCCGACGCGTGTCAGCGGAGTTTTGAGGAACTCAAGAGCCGGTTAATGTCAGCACCTGTACTTTTCTTACCGCAGGGGACGGAGGGATTCGTGGTTTATAGTGATGCATCCGGACAGGGTCTCGGATGTGTACTTATGCAGAATGGGAAGGTTATTGCTTATGCTTCTCAGCAATTGAGACCTTGCGAGGTTAGCTATCCGACTCACGACCTGGAGCTAGCAGCCGTGGTGTTCGCATTGAAGATTTGGCGTCATTATCTTTATGGCGTTACTTGTCAGATATTCACCGATCATAAGAGTTTAAAGTATATATTTACTCAGAAGGAGTTAAATATGCGACAGAGACGGTGGTTGGAATTAATCAAAGATTATGATATCGAGATCCTTTACCACCCGGGCAAGGCGAACGTTGTCGCCGACGCCTTGAGTCGTAAGTCCGTTCAGGAGCAGATGCTTGCTCGTCTAACGATTCGAAGGAGCTTCAGCGAGAATTCCTTAGACCCGAGATCGAGGTCCAGCCAGCGAGTTCGGGGACAACTTTGTATGTTAGAGATTTCATCGTCACTTGAGGAGGTAATCGAGAGAATCGAGTTCGACCCTTCATTGATGCGCATCCGTGAGGATGTGGCTCAGGGGAAAGCCCCTGGATTCGTGGTCCACGAGGATGGACTTTTGAGATTTAAGAATCGGTTGTGCATACCGGCGAATGACGAGTTGAAAAACTCGATTTTGAAAGAAGCTCATGCTACCCCTTATTCTGTTCATCCGGGGTCTAGCAAGATGTACAAGGACTTGAAACAAAATTACTGGTGGAGTAATATGAAGCGAGAAGTCACAGAATTTGTTTCGAGATGCTTAACCTGTCAACAAGTTAAGATTGAGCATCAGCGACCGGCGGGTATGCTGAAACCTCTCCCTATTCCGGAGTGGAAGTGGGAAGACATTTCTATGGATTTCATCACGAGTTTGCCGACGAGTCGTCGTGGCATGAATACGATCTGGGTGATTGTGGACCGCTTAACAAAATCAGCTCATTTTCTTGAGATCAAGGATACGTGGGGTCCCGAGAGACTGGCTCAGTTGTTCATCAAGGAGATAGTGAGACTGCACGGTACTCCTAAGAGTATCGTTTCCGATCGTGACGGACGATTTGTGTCTCATTTTTGGAAATCAGTTCATCGTGCTATGGGAACTCGGCTCAATATCAGTACCGCCTTTCATCCTCAGTCCGACGGACAATCAGAGAGGACTATTCAGACATTAGAAGACATGTTGAGGGCATGCGTCCTCGATTGGAAGGACGATTGGGAAGCACAACTACCATTGATCGAGTTCACGTATAATAATAGCTGGCATGCCTCCATTAAGATGGCACCTTACGAGGCCTTGTACGGTCGTCGTTGTCGGTCTCCTTTGTGTTGGGATGAATTGTCAGAATCAATCGGCACCGAGCCCGATATGCTTATAGCCGCCCGGGAGAAGGTAGCTTTAATCAAGAGTCGTATGTTGACAGCTCAGAGTCGACAGAAATCCTATGCAGATAATCGTCGTCGACCACTAGAGTTCGAGATGGGTGACCACGTTTTGGTCAAGGTATCCCCGAGTCGAGGTATTTTCCGTTTCGGAAAACGGGGGAAGTTGAGTCCGAGATTCATTGGACCGTTTGAAATTTTGGATCGAGAAGGCGAGTTAGCTTATCGATTGGCTTTACCTCCGGCATTGAGCCGAATTCATAATGTGTTTCACGTCTCTCAGTTGCGGAAGTATGTTGCCGACCCGAGCCACATACTTCAGTTTGACGAAATCGAGATCGCGGATGATCATTCGTACGAGGAGCGTCCTGTACGAGTGTTGGAGCGGCGAATCAAACAGTTGAGGAACAAGACGAACCCTTTGGTCAAGATTCAGTGGTCCAGACACGGAGTCGAAGAGGCCACTTGGGAAACCGAAGGGAATATGCGGGAGAGTTATCCCGAGTTGTTTGACCCTTAGTTTCGGGGACGAAACTCTTTTTAAGGGGGGGAGTATGTAATACCCGGTTGTAATTCATTCATTTTCATTCAGTAATAATCAGTCTGTAATTGTCACTCAGTATTTCTCACTCGTTAATAATCACTCATCATTCATGATTCATTCATTTACGTTCATTGTTGGCATGTTGGGATCATATATCAGTTACCGATTGTCATTTCATCTCCGTTTAGAGATCGAGACGGGAGTATTACCATTTTCATTGTGATTGATAGCCTTGTACTGGGAGTATCATCTTGGGCTTGTGTTAGACTTGTTCATTTTCACATTCGTATGTTATGTCGGATCATTCATCAGTCGTAGCGAGGAATCGGAGTTATCGGATTTTTCAACTTGGCCAGCATCGAGTTACGGCCGTAACAAGGGTTCGTGTTTTCAGGCCATTTGGACGAAAGGGACTTACGGCCGTAAGGTCTTGTGATACGGCCGTAAGTGGAGCAGGTACGGCCGTAAGGCTGGCCGGTTACGGCCGTACGCGTCCAGCAGGCTACCGAGGCATTTTTGGCCGAGGGCGAGTTACGGTCGTAAGAAGGGGAGGATACGGCCGTAAGTGGTGTTCGTAAATTTTAGGTGTTGTCGACCAAGGGTGACTTACGGCCGTAAGGGTTGCGGCATATGGCCGTAAGTCGAGGAAGGTACGGCCGTAAGGCTTGGCCGGTTACGGCCGTACGCGGCAGGCAAGGTGCCTGGTCGTTTTTGACGAAGAGGGCTTACGCCCGTAAGTTTGGCCGGATACGGCCGTATCATCCGAGTTACGGCCGTAAGGTGTGCGGTTACGGCCGTAAGGGTGTCGGCGGATGTTTTTGACGAAGGCGGGTTACGCCCGTAACTCAGGAGCGGTTACGGCCGTAAGTCTGTCGGCAGGCTTTCGGACGAAGCCGAGTTACGGCCGTACGAGTTGGCCGGTTACGGCCGTAAGGCCGTTGACCTGGGATGTTACGGTCGTAAGAGGGCCGAGTTACGGCCGTAACTTCCGGCAGTATTTAAGGACTTGGCCGGGTCATTTTTCCTCACTTTTTCATTTTTCCATCTTCATCCGAGAGAGAGGGTTGAGAGAGAGATTTTACCATCATCAATCACTTGAGTGTGTAATCTTCATCATCTTCATTCCTTTGGGAAGCTTGGATACTCGTTTTAACTCGTGTTCATCGGATCGAAGTGGTTGGATCTTCAAGAGGTAATTTCTTCAACACCTTGGATTTCGATTGTGTGTTGAGATATGATGTTTTGGACGTTATAATCATGTTATATGAAGGGATATGTATATGATTATGAGTTTGTATAAGGATTCATTGGATTATTGAGGGATTATTCAAGAACACTTTGAATATCGAGTTGGATTTGGGGATTTTCGATTAATTGTTGTTATAATCACGTTTTTGGATATTCATAACGGATTATTGATCGTATTGGAGATGTTTTGTCGATTTGAAACACTTCTTGGGGATTTGAGGTTGGTATTGTTGAGGTTTAGTTGTAATCAATCGAAGTTGGCCTCAAAGTGTTCGATATAATGCCCCAATGAACTTGGTTTAATCGTATCGACGTTTTGAGTTCGTTATATTCGTGTTTAATTCGTTTATTGATCGGATTGTTGGTAATTGTATTGAATTAAGGTTGTTCGAGCGACCGACACTTCATTTAGGACATTTGTTCGTGGAAGGACTTTCTTCATCGGTATTGAGTAAGTTGATTCTTACTCGGTTAAAAGGATATTCATTCCTTTTGTTGTTGATCATTCATAATCATAACTCATTCATCATTGTATTAATCATATTGAGACTTGTAATTGTCGAATAATCACTTCATTAACGAGGAACGGCGGTTCCAATCATTTCATTGAAACTATCAATCACTTCATTATCACTTTCATCTCGGTAAGTCATTCTTGACGTTGTCAGATTATTATTATTCATTGATATTCATTATGGTCATTCTCGTTCATATGACCTTCGGGTTCATATTGCGTGGCGGGTGCGGATGTGTGGAATTTTTAGTCGGGCACATGATGGCCATGTATTGGGAGTGATACATCGACTGCACACGGTAACGTTTACCTCCGTGAGACTAATTAGGTACAAGTACGGGTGTGTCCGGTCATCCGTCTTGTACACTTGCACAGAACACTACGGGCGTACTATGGTACTCCTCTTCAGCGTAATTCATAATTAAGGATATTTCATAACTCAGTTAATTCATGATTGTGTAATTTCAACCCTTGAGGATTGTTGTTCTGTATAACTGACCCCGTTTGGGGATATTGTTTTTCAGGTCATGGCAAGGCAAAGGCGCAGGGAGAGCACGTTGACGGCGGGGAGTCCCAGTGATACTAGAAGGGGGCCCCAATCCTTTCAGTCATTTATTCACTCATTTATGTTTTCTTCATTTATTCTGTTGCAGACATTCCGTTCGAATACTCATTTCGTTCAGTGTCGTGTATTTTATCGTCACATAAGATACACATGTATTCTATATTATCCTGGGGGTGTTGTATGAAACTCCTAATCGGAGTAATTGATGTTATAATGTGGTTCGGTACTACATTCACCCTGTGTAATTTATCCTTTTTCATTCGCCTGGTGGATCCCAGTCGGGGGTCCACGCCACTGTAATATCCGCCTAGTTTGGGGTGTTACAGGAGTTACCTAGCCTTAGTGAGCAGGAAGCTTTGTTCGCGTTCGTGGATGGATTGAAACCGTGGGCAAAGTTGGAGGTGCAGAGGGCCAAGGCACAGAATGTGTCCGAGGCGATTGCGATAGCGGAGCGGCTGATCGAGTTGAAACCAGCCGGGGAGAGCCGGAAGTCCAGGAGGGACGAGGACGACATCGGTATGCAGGACAAGTCGTACCAGGGTAATGCGGATAGGGGCGCGAGGATGGCCAGGCCCAAGGACGGCAAGCAGTCAGGATGGGCTCGGACTTGCCATGGGTGCGGGAGTGCAGACCATCTCGTAGCAGTGTGTCCGAAGAAGAAGAAATGTGAGATTTGCTGGAGCACGGAGCATTCGACGAGGCAATGCTCGAAGTTTCCGAGGGTAGCCGTCATTGAGTACACCAAGGCACGGTACGATGCCGAGGGTGATGGGACATCGATGGCGCTTCAAGTGTTGAACTCAGCCATAGTGTCACGGGGTGCGGCTCACTGAGGTTCAGGCCGTCGAATTCATGCAGCGGATCACGAATCACCCGTGCGCCTAGGAGACTTCCGAGTCTCCGTCCGGCTACCATCTACGAGATTTCATATAGTACCAACATTAGAGATATCATGCACTGGTCCATTGTGCTGCGTAAAACGCTAGGCACCCGCCTGTCCTTTGCCTCCGACCGACTAAGGGCCGGTATCTCATACCCTTCATGCTTAACCCGCAATGGCACTCGGCACTAAGGGTCACTCGCATGCCCGAAGTGCAATTCCTCGTGCTCGACACTCACTCGGGACTTCCTAGGTGCAGTACCTTGGCGCCCTTGAGAGTACCTCACCCGAGACGGACAACCTTTTAGATCTTGGCTTAGATTCATGCCATCAATAGATATTTGCCCCTCATGATGTTTGGGACTACTTCGCATACCGACATATTACCTTTAATCCGCAATGTGGTGTTGTCTCGCAACCACATGTACAAGCCAACGATCCCCCGCAGCATAGCCGGAACCGATAGCTAATGCTTACGAGTAAGCTCACGAGGCGTATGATTTAAGTGAGTGCCTCGATTTCCCAATCGACATAGAGGAAGTGTTATATGGCCGACGGCATCCCTCCAGTCACACTAGAGCCTCCATGTAAACCTTAAGCCCAACGCAGACCCCAAAGGTCCTACACCGCCCTAATGATTTCCAACTCGCTCGGGAACTCTTCGCACACTTCGAATGCTTAGAGTTGGCTCCCTAGAGGCCCCTCTTACCTCTAGGAAGATTGCACGCTTGGTGCTCGGCAAAGACGAGGAAGGCGGCCGCTTGCCCACCATTGCCCATCTAAGGACCTGTCCCCTATAATAGGCTTAGACAAATATTCCCTTGTAATTGCACTAGACATTGATTGGCCGAGGAACCACATCGGGTGTAACTCCCTCATACGAACTCCAAATCCTTATCCGCTTGAACCGTAGAGTAGCTTACGACATTATCTATAAGTCCTCAAAGTTTCAGCCCCATCCGATAATCGAGGAGTGAGAAATTGCCTCTGCAATATTCTGAAACTACTACAATGCCACTGCACTGCAGCATCTCGATCCTTCGCATCGTTCGCTACTCAAACGGAACCGTCTAGTTGTGAAACTTGGTGGAGACCTTCCCAACACTCCAAGGAACTCCCCATTACAAGCATTTCACGAAACTCTTCTCCTAAAGCCCTCTGCTCCACGACACAAGGTCCTGCTCGCGCACGGACACACTCTGGACGCCGACCACTGTCGCACGTCCCCAACCTTATTCGTGTCGCAAGGCAACTATCCAACATAATCCTTTGTAAGTCCGGGGCAATCCCGGGTACTCCGAATAATATGGAAAGCGCCCTGTGACATCCTCCCCCTCTCGATCCGTTGATGTCCTCGTCAACGCATGCACACACAACCTGCTCTATGACATGCGCTGCCCATCACATCATGAAAATACTTGGGCAACGAACCCGATACTCTACCTCCATCTCCTCCCGGATGTTGCCTCTCTTCGGCGCACACCCACTCATATCTTGGCAGGAATCATTCTCTCCATGCCTCGATATAACAAAAAACCCACCGATGGTGTTAGATTGCCACTCTAGCTCAAATCAAGCTACTCCCTCATTGTCAAGTCCGAGACTAGCGACAAGTTCTCCGAATTAAACCGGGTCGATTTGCCTGAACATCTCGAGTACATGATACTTATAAGAGTGCTCACTAACACCAAGAACCCATCCAAAGGAGCCTTGCGCTCCGCTCAAATACCACCGCGGCTGCCCTCTCAAAAATCCTTACTAACCATACCCCATAATATGGATTCCGAATTCTATCAAGGACGAGCCAAACCCAATCTGAAACTCTGTAAGACAAGTGCCATCGAGCACAAGTCGAAAGAGGCCTACACGGCTGCACACAGATCACTAAACTCGGCCCTCAGGCCATCGCACTTCTACGGCAAGGAGCCTGAAGGCTGTACGCGTGATCAACGCACCCTCCCCCGCTCGAAGGTGATGCCTAAATCTCGGCACACCGCGTCACCGGCCATCTGACCTGGCATGACGAAAACTCAAGGGTTGGTATCGCTGGTCATCTGACTCAGACGATGACACAAACCCAGGCCCTCTGGCCTAACTCGTAACCTGGCCATCTGGCCTTATTGCTCAACGCACAATTGTGTATTCTGTACGAGCACACCTCATTCAGCTTGCTCCCATCAGAAATCCTTAAACCAATAGATCCCGTTAATTGGCTTCCAAATCACTTCCAAGAACAGCCATCTCAGAATCGCTCACATATGTGTCCTAGATGGACACACCTCTGCGGTAACCAAGGAGCCCAATGCTCCATATAACTCAATCCCTTTCAAAAAAAAAATCCCTCAACCACAGAGCCCATACTCTAGGCTTTGGAATCCCCTTAAGGAACATCATTCTCGAATCAGCCCGTTTCGTCTCGAGAGTCTGGCCCTCCCCCACTCATGTTGGAGGCCAGACCCAAATCTCTTGTCCCTCATAGACGGGTCGGACATGCAACACCACACTTGGAGAATGCCCATTCTCATATCTGCCCGACTCGAACCAGGAAGACTGAACACTCCACTCTTGCAACTTCCGTGGTGGCTGTGTTACGATTGCACCTCATGTGCGAAAGCGCTTTGCGCATAACAATTCAAATCTCATGTAACCGATGCACCTTAAGTGTTATGACACTTGCGTGCACTAAAATTCAGCCCAAGTTTTGCACCTGAACGTGCTATGACGGATTCCCGCACTGAAGTTCTCGCACAAATAGGTCTCAAACCCAAATCACCTCTCAATCTGCGGCGCTACGCAAACATGGCTGCAACTTGGCAGACGTGGCTACTGCATACCACCCGGCTTACCGGCATGTCTCCTTCCAGGAGATCAAGATGTCTAATAAGCCCACAAAAATAGGCCAACATAAAGTTTCTGATCAGATTACACCAACACCGTTACTCACGCGTCCGCAATTTACCGATGAGAATGTTCCCCTCACATTAACCAACTGCCAACCGTACTCGCAGAGAAAAATATAGTCATCAAACACGTCGTAACTCGGTTACTACCATTCGCCGGAGTCACTAATGCCAACAACTCGCACCGAACAAAGCCTTCGAACATCACCGACAGAAACCATACAACCAGGGTACTACCATTCGCCCAATTGCAAAGCCAACTCGAGGTACTACCATTCGCTCAAGTCCCACTGCCAACTTAATTCTCAACTCTGCCACAATACGTAAGAACGCACTGCAAGCCCTTCGCTGAAATGCCACTACAATGGCTAATCAAAAAAAAAAAATTTTGCACGATTTTGGTATCCGGTTCTCGAGGGAAGAAAGATCTTCAACAAAGCTCAACTGAAACCTGGATGCGACATTCCAGGCTCCGATACCACTTGTCACGGGGTGCGGCTCACTGAGGTTCAGGCCGTCGACTCGTGCGGCGGATCACGAATCACCGTGCGCCTAGGAGACTTCCGAGTCTCCGTCGGCTACCATCTACGAGATTTCATATAGTACCAACATTAGAGATATCATGCACTGGTCCATCAGGTCTTTGCGTAAAACGCTAGGCACCCGCTTTGTCCTTTGCCTCCGACCGACTAAGGGCCGGTATCTCATACCCTTCAAGCTTAACCCGCAATGGCACTCGGCACTAAGGGTCACTCGCATGCCCGAAGTGCAATTCCTCGTGCTCGACACTCACTCGGGACTTCCTAGGTGCAGTACCTTGGCGCCCTTGAGAGTACCTCACCCGAGACGGACAACCTTTTAGATCTTGGCTTAGATTCATGCCATCAATAGATATTTGCCCCTCATGATGTTTGGGACTACTTCGCATACTGACATATTACCTTTAATCCGCAATGTGGTGTTGTCTCGCAACCACATGTACAAGCCAACGATCCCCCGCAGCATAGCCGGAACCGATAGCTAATGCTTACGAGTAAGCTCATGAGGCGTATGATTTAAGTGAGTGCCTCGATTTCCCAATCGACATAGAGGAAGTGTTATATGGCCGACGGCATCCCTCCGGTCACACTAGAGCCTCCATGCCAACCTTAAGCCCAACGCAGACCCCAAAGGTCCTACGCCGCCCTAACGATTTCCAACTCGCTCGGGAACTCTTCGCACACTTCGAATGCTTAGAGTTGGCTCCCTAGAGGCCCCTCTTACCTCTAGAAAGATTGCACGCTTGGTGCTCGACAGCACGAGGAAGACTGGCCGCTTGCCCACCATTGCCCATCTAAGGACTGTCCCCCCTATAATAGGCTTAGACAAATATTCCCTTGTAATTGCACTAGACATTGATTGGCCGAGGAACCACATCGGTGTAACTCCCTCATACGAACTCCAAATCCTTATCCGCTTGAACCGTAGAGTAGCTTACGACATTATCTATAAGTCCTCAAAGTTTCAGCCCCATCCGATAATCGAGGAGTGAGGAATTCCCTCTGCAATATTCTGAAACTACTACAATGCCACTGCACTGCAGCATCTCGATCCTTCGCATCGTTCGCTACTCAAACGGAACCGTCTAGTTGTGAAACTTGGTGGAGACCTTCCCAACACTCCAAGGAACTCCCCATTACAAGCATTTCACGAAACTCTTTTCCTAAAGCCCTCTGCTCCACGACACAAGGTCCTGCTCGCGCACGGACACACTCCGGACGCCGACCACTGTCGCACGTCCCCAACCTTATTCGTGTCGCAAGGCAACTATCCAACATAATCCTTTGTAAGTCCGGGGCAATCCCGGGTACTCCGAATAATATGGAAAGCGCCCTGTGACACATAGGGATGGCATCGCGGGACGGAGCACCGCTTGAGGGAAATCTGTTGTATACGACGGGGCTGATCAATGGGAAACCCGTCAAGGCGTTGGTCGACACAGGGGCCGATTACAACTGCATTGACGAGGCTGAAGCACAGAGGTTGGGGCTTCAGGTCATCGAGGGACGGGGCTGGATGAAGTCGAATAATGCACCACCCGTTCGAGTTACAGGGGTCGCCAATGGGGTGCGACTAAAGATTGGCACGTGGGAACCGCGCGTGCACTTCAAGGTGACGAGCATGGATGATCGGGACCTAATATTGGGCATGGACTTCCTGAGGAAGAATAAGGTTGGCCTGATCCCGCATCAAAGGGCACTGTACGTGTGTGATCAAGATAAGCCGCAGGTAATATACTTGACCACAGAGCCTTCGGGACGAGCAATGACGACACTCAAGTACGTGAGGAAGCTTGGGGAGGAGCCGTCTTACCACCTTGGAGCAGTTCAGTTCATCGAGGGGCCGCCACGTCGCCGAGGACGTCGACGAAATGGGCGGGGGAGAATGTCACGGCCGACAGTCGACGACGAGACAGGTGTGCGCAGACGGTCGCACGGGGTGCCGAGGGACCGGCACGAGCAGGACGCCAAGGATGGCATCGGGCTGCAAGTGAAAAGTCAGCCTTCAGGACGGCGTGACCGGACGGAGAGTCACGCGAGGAAACCGTGGGAGGAGCACGGACGCCGTTGTGGGAAGCGGATCGCCCAAGGGGCATTTCGGACTGGACAAGTGCGGGACTGTCCGCGGCCAGGGGCGCGGCAAGGCCGGACGGCAGCGATCGTGTGGGACAAGGCACGACGGACAAGGCCGAGTCGGGAACAAGACTCGAGTCTGGCGTCCGGACGCGGCGTGGGATGCGGCGCGGCCGCGTCTTGTGGCGCGCGAGGTGCGAGAGACCCTCCCCCTATAATAGGCTTAGACGGAAAAGGCCTTGTAGGGCGGTGGATCTTGAAAAGGCGAGGAGTCACTCGGCGGGGAAGACTCGGCCAAGCGGTTAGAAGCGGGCCGGCTTGGTCGGGAGGTTCGGGAAGAGTCCGAAACATTACGAGAGACGGCCCAGATGGTCGGGCCGAGACGGGCAGTGGCCGGGGCGGGCAGGCGGGGCGGGGCGGGCAGGCAGGGCCGGACAGAGGCGGGCGCCCGGGATGATGGAAGAACCTTCTAGGATCCTCGTAGAAGGATGTACTACTTGAAGATTGTAGAGCATTCTAGATTTGTACTTAGTATTGTACTTGTAGAATACTCTAGAATGTGTTTGTAAGTATTGTATGTAGACTTGTGTGGATGATTCTAGAGATAGGTTCTAGAATTGGTATGATGTAGATAGGTCTAGAACCCTCCAAATGAGGAGGTGGAGTAGAAGGTTCTAGGTTCTTAGGAGTTGTATAAATAGGCTTGAGGTTGGCTCATTTGCTCCCAACCCTCAAAGACTCAACATTCTTCTGTACTTGTGAAGTGTTTGTGAAATAGTGAAGTGTTTTACTCTCAACTCCCAAGTGTTAAACCCCTTCTTACACACTTAGCAACCGAGTGAGTTAGGCTTACTAGCTAGATCGAGTCAATTCTAGTCTAGTGCCGCACGGGTTCGAAGAGCTTTCGAGTGCTCAAAACCCAACCCCGTGACAGGTGGCTACGTTCTTGGGATTAAGTCAACATCAGTATTTTCAAATTCGGATGGAATTATTAAACGAGTTAGTTATGCACTATAACGTATACAAAGACATATTCGGAGCTGCTGATATAGCATGACTGCAGTACACATTGAGTCTCCAAGAACCCGGTTCTGTGCCGCCTGATAAATGGATGATTATGCCAATGACTGGTTTACTAATTGCTTCACGGTTTGACATTGCTGTTATTTTCTTAAGCGAGTCATCCAATACGCTGTGCTTACCACTTTGGTCTAGTCCGCTACGATCACAACAACATAATATAGGTGCGATGGCATTGGTCGGTAACCACTACATCCAAGTAGAATTACAAGAAAAATCTCCATTACCTCTTAACCATCCGCAATGGTTTCGTTACAATTATGACCCGGCATGGGCCTTCCCGTATATAAATCGGCAAAATTTGTATAATGAATTTTTGCACTCCATGTCGTGAAAGAATTAATTTTTTTCTTGTATTATCATAATTGTACTTCTCTACTTTTTTGTATTATCTTACGTAATGTATTTAATAAACATGATGTATAATATTTATCTATTTAAATAATACATTTTTACACAATTTTTTTGGTATTATCATAATTGTATTTATCTATTTTTAATATAATATATATTTATATTATGATCATCATATACAATATGTCTATTTAAATCTTGTTTTTCTTTATTTTATATAAATTTAATATATTTATAAGTAAGTAAATTAAATTAAAAAAAAGTAAAAAACTAAAAAAAAAAGCTGCCAGCGAAATGCTGGCGGCATGGGGCGGGAGAAGGGGGGCAGCAGGGGGGGAGGGAGGGGTAACAGCAAAAAAAAAAAATCTGAAAAAATTGGTATACTTAGTAAAAGGGGTTGGTATATTCAATCCACTTTAACCATCTTTGCTTCCGAATTCATATCAGTGTCTCTTTTGAACCGGAGTTCATGGCATAACACTCTCCATGATTCAATTCGTCTCACTTATATCCCGATTCCTTGTGGAACTAGAATAAAAATATTAAATCCCATCCCAACTAGGAGTGTAAACAAGACAAGACAACTCGCGAGCTACTCGAGATCGGCTCGGTCAAAACTCGACTCGAGTAGGCTCGACTCGAACTTGAGCTCGACTCGACATACTAACGAGTCGAGTTGAGCTACCCAATACTCGACTCGATAAGTTCGTGAGATACTCGATTTTTTTATATATAATTAGTTTTATAATATAATTTATGAAATATAATGTAAAAATATTATTAATAAAATAAATTGAATTGTAAAGAAACTATTTGTAAAAAAATTGAAACTCAACTCTTTATGATTTCATGTTGTATTTGTAAATGCATATATAATTAAAATACAAATAATGACAACTGTTTAAATTGGTAACTAATATAATACAGACAATAAAGAGCCAGTCCCACTTATCCCATATCGGCTAAAAATAATAGTTCCAACCTTATAAATCTCTATATAAATGGTGCTTGGAACCTTGATCGAACTTGATTCGAGTTCTCAGTTCAAGCTTTTTTCGATCTTGAGTTCGAGCTTTTTTCGAGCTTGAGCTCGAACTTTTTTCGATCTTGAATTCGAGCTTCAAACGAGCTTGAGTTCGAGCTCGAGTTCGAGTTTAGAAAATTGTTTCGAGTTCGAGTCGAGTTTGGACTTCATATGAGCTCTTATATAAAAGGGGCAGTTCCACTTATGCCCACATCGGCTAGGAATAATAGTTCCAACCTTGTAAATCTCTATATAAATAGTGCTTGGAACCTTGATCGAACTTAATTCGAGTTCTGATTTCGAGCTTGAGTTCGAGCTCGAGTTCGAGTTTAGAAAAATGTTACCGAGTTCGAGTCGAGTTTGGACTTCATATGAGCTCTTATGAAAGGGGCAGTTACACTTATTCCCACATCGGCTAGGAATAATAGTTCCAATCTTATAAATCTCCATATAAATGGTGCTTGGAACCTTGATCGAGCTTGATTCGAGTTCTGAGTTCGAGCTTTTTTCGAGCTTCAAACGAGCTCGAGCTCGAGTTCAAGTTTAGAAAATTATTATCAAGTTCGAGTCGAGTTTGGACTTGAAGTACTCACGAGTTTTCGAGTTGAGTTCGAGCCTGAGAAATTGCTATCGAGTTCGAGTCGAGTATACATCTCGAGCTCGGCTTGCATCATTTCCACTCCTAATCCCAACCCGCTAATTGCCACCCCAATTGAAAAGTATATATTAAAGTATTTATAATACTCCCTCCGTCCGCCATCCATGTGCAACAATTTCCTTTTCCTTCCGTCCACAACCTATGTGCATTGTTTATTTTTGGCAAATTTTTTTACCACAAGTGGCCCCTTACTCCACTCATAACACATCCTACCAATTAAGTCAACTGAAATATTAAAATTCGTGCCGGTCAAAACAATGCACATGGTTGGCGGATGGAGAGAGTATCAGTTTTTTCCTTAATAGTGTAAAACTAACATTAATCATGTGAGATGATATTATTCTCGACTTCGAAGCTGTTTGTTCGTGACTTAATGGGCCGAATGTGATGGAGGATTTATTCACTTATCCATATATGGGTGGTTGTTTACGGCTTAATGAATAAATCAAGACTTAGCGAATAAACTAAAAAATACCACTTGTCCGTATTAAGACATGGCTTTAATGAAAAACATACTCATTATACCCTCTTCCAACCCGGTCTCGCCTCACCTACTTTATTAAAGTATGAATAATAATATTTTCTACCATCATTTAATAATAATTATAAATAAATTAATAATAGAGTAATTATTAAATAAATATTAAGACTAAATTCATTACTAATATCTATTAATTAATAAATAAAAATAGTAATTAATAAGTAATACTAATTATTATTAAGATAATTATGTATCATTATTTAATGATACTATTAATTAATTTAACAATCATTTAATAATTAATTATTGATAATTAACATTATAATTATACAACATTACATATACTCTCTTATAATTGCAACATCTGGATTTTTACGATTGTCCATGCACAACTTTGACTATTAATATCTTTAATCTTTATTTTTAAAGGTTATAAAAATTTGATATTTTGAAAGTATATTTCGAGATGAATCTAACATGATCTCACATACCTATATCTTTTTCATATGTATAAACCACAAAAATGATCAAAAGAGAGTATGTGAACAGTGTAATAGTCAACATGTTGAAATAATAAGAGAACGGGAAAGTATTAGTTATTATTTAACATTATTAATTATTATTGAAAAAATAATTATTATTAGATAATTTTTATCATTACTAAATAATTATTTAATAATAATAATAAATGTATTTTTAGTATTTTAATAATAAAAATTATAAACTCTTCGTAAATAATACATACAACTTAATCTATACAGCTATCTTAATCCATACAGGTCCTAATAAAAAACTAAGCAAACAGCCCCTTCGAGTCCTTGCCTTCCCGCTCCGGCATTCCCAAACTTTAAATGGACCAATTCAATGAAAATATATATATATTTTTTGGGTAAGTTAATTAAAATGTACATAATGATCCTTTTAAATATTCTATTTTTAGAATATGATTTTCATCCCAATATAAATCTATTTTTAATTTGATTAAAATGTATGTAATACTCCTTAAAATTAAATCTTTTATTATATAAATCATAAAAGAATAAGTGAGAACAAATAATTTAAAATGAGAAAGTCAGTAGTAGTCGATAGAGCTGTTATCGGACCGGTTCGGACCGGTTTTCTCCAGATTCGGATCCGGTCCGATAGGATATCGGGTAGATCCGGTCCGGACCGATAACGGTTCCGGTTCAATTTTTAGAACTCGAATCCGAACTCGTTAGTTTCCGGGTGAGCTTCGGTCCCGGGTATTTCGGTCCGGTTTATGACCGGGTTTCGGGTTCACTCGGACCGCTAACAGCCCTATGTGGGATGGATCTTTACTAGGAAAATGAAGGAAGAGCAGCAAAATAAATCACATAAATGAGGGTTACATGATTCGAACTCCAGACCTTTTGTTCAAAGATATAGCATCTTAACTACTTGACCAACATGCTATTTGTGTTTAAAACACGCAAAACGTATTAATAATATATGTATAAAATATATAAATTATAAAATACATATAAACTTTTTTTTAATTTATTACCGGGTTTCTTTTCGGTTTTATCGGTCCGGGTCTTATCGGTTTCGGTTCAATGTTTAGAACTCGAATCCGAACTCGTTAGTTTTCGGGTGAATTTCGGTCCCAGGTATTTCGATCCAGTTCATGACCGGGTTTCGGGTTCACTCGGACCGCTAACAGCCATAGTATTCGACATGAGATTTCCTTCATATAAAGAACTGTAGCTTCGTCCAAAGCAGACGTACCTATTATGACAAATGACCTATTTATAATAATTAAAAATTACAGCACGTCAAATGTGACCTTAAATCTATGGATCTTTGTTATCTTTCAGATCCCGGATTGATAGTTTCTTGGGCTTTTCTACCTTAGGTCAGAAAATTTGACCTAGGTTAGTCCGATATTAAAATTATTTATTTGTTGATTTTAATTTGTATATTCTTCTTGTTAGACTTGTGATTTCGATAATACCAAATCAATATTATATTAGTATAATTAATATGGACTTTCTACCGTCATGCCATGAAAACTTGGTTTGATGTTAGGCCGATACTAAAATTACATAACGTTCATATTTTTCAATTCCAAATCGCACAATTCAACTCTAACAAGAACATACGCATCGGAATAAACAATTATGAACGAATAAATAATCTTATTATCGATCTAACGTTAGGCCAAATTTTCTTGGCCTAACGGTAGAGAAACCCTTCAAAGATTATGCTTTTCTACCGTCGGGCCAGAAAAATTTGACCTGGTCGGTACTAAGATACATATTTGTTCATATTTATTGATTCCAATTTGTATATTCTCCTTGTTATGATTGAATTGCAATTTCTGCAATACCAAGTCATAATCATATTAGTATAATTGAAATGTATTTTTTTATTGTCATGTAAGGAAAACTTGATTTTATATTAGGCCGGGTTCCAATTCCCCTTTAGTCTTTCCCGAATTGAAAGTAAGCCCTACTGGATTACTCCAGTGCTTCGGGTACTACGGACCCTCCGCCATCCATTGCAGCGGCCCAGGTTGCTCGTCCGGTCCTTCTTTTGTAGGGTCTGATACGGGGTTTGAGATACTAAAATTGCATATTTTTCATATTTGTTGATTCCAATCCACACGGTTCAACCATAACAAGAAGAATATACAAATATGAACAAATATGTAATTTTAGTACCGGGGTCAAATTTTCCTGACCTGGCAGTAGAAGCCCAACATACTGATATAACTTAAGACCTAAACTATATTTTGTAGGTTGATGGAATTTTCTAAGCATCTATGAAGAGATTAGGTTGCCAAACCACTCAAATGTAAATCCTATAGATTTAATGAGGAAATTCCAATGCATCCCCTATATTTATCCCATATTTTAATTTAAACCTTTGCATCATCTACATTTAACTTTCACTTTTCCATCCCCTAAAAGTAGATCTCATTAGAATACTTCTCATTAGAATAATGTGTGTTATAGTCATATATAGGTGATATTACTGTTCTCAACTCCACAACGCCCTATTACTCAAAATGTTACAGTTTACAAAAACATCCTTCAAATAGTTTTCATTTTCAATCTCCCCCCCCTAAATCTAAAAAATAACAACTAGGAAGAAAACCATATATCTAAAAGTCACACTCTTTTTTCATTCTTTCAACAGCAGAAGGAAACACAACTAAACTTACATATGACTAATTTATATTACTCAAAACATTACAGTTTACAGAAACATCCTTTAAATAGTTCTTAATTTCAATCTTTCCCCTAAAATCTAAAAAAGAGCAACTAGGACAAACAGAAACACCCATAATTCTAAAAGTCGCATTCTTCTTTTCGTTCTTTTTTCACAGCAGAGAAGACGGAGATGTAGTTAAGTTAAATTTGACTAACTGATTATCAAACTTAACTACGATGATCCCCCTGAAGTTCACTAATATTTACCTTTTTCTTTTCTGAAAATTAGTCCAGCAGTTTATTGTCTTGCGTCCAAAACCGTACATCTCAGCAACTAATAGGCAATGATAAGAATGGGCATTAAAAGTGTCTCCTCCTGCAAAGATTCCATACACCACCAAAACAGGTTCGGTTAAAGCATGTTGACTCGAAGGAGGGGTATTTTGGGGAAATAAAGTACTTCTATGAGAGTCTTAGCCAGCTTTTGCGGATATAATTCGGATGCAAGAGAACTACATTTACCTTCATCATTCATGCAGCTACTTTCTCCTTATGCTGGGCATTCTGATATTTGCCTTGCCTTTTTCTGTAAAATGGAATAAGATGAAGTAGAGAGTCTACAGGTGTAACACATGATGTAAGCAGATCAAGATAATACGTAACTCATGTTTACAAAGTTACCTTGAGGTTTTTCTCTAATCAGATTAAACCTCAAAGGGGTGTTATTGTGATTAACTATTAAACGAACGCACACATGTATAACTATAATAATGAACCCAAAAAATTTCTCCATAAGAAAACTTCCATCTGATTATTACAGCTACAGATGTCCTGATGAGGGAAATCCAAGACATCATAAGCTGAAAACATGGCTTTTTTTTTTCTCGCAAAAAATTATCACGTATTTTATACTCAATGGAAATCCAAGACCCTAAGATAACAACTTGGCTGTGTTATGAAGCATTCATGTCCATAAGCATCCTCATGCACAAGCATAAAAAATTACGACGCCCAAATTGTAGATCGAAATACACATCCAATGAAGCAATACCCGAGGGATTTCAAAACTCCACTTAGTATCCTAAGTGGCATCACAAGCATTTCGTAAATGCATTCTAAACCATATGCTGCATTAAATAAGCTCCGCGACTCTACTGATAATCTTATTCGTAACATATCCTCAACTTCTATGCTACTTTTCTTTTTCTTCCTCTTAGGTTTTTGTCTTTAAGAGTTGAGACTAACTTCTCAGATTCCCCACATTTCGAACCATTGGTCAAAATGAATGCTTTAACAAACTTACAATCATAAGCCCATAAAGATGTCAGTGCATAAGGGAACTTACGGAACTAGTTAAGCTTTCATGATCCGCCAGCCTATCATTTTGAGTTCAATAAAAGAGAACATGAATTTCTTTTATCCCCTCAACACACTGTGCTTTGCTTTTACACATTTAATTATTTAAATGAAGAGGAAAGAGGGGGGGTTGGGGGGGGGGGGGGGGGAGGCAAGTAAGCCTGCTATAGTCTTTCCTTTCTGTGGAATCACTGAAAATTCAATGATCCAACCATAACTCCAAACAAACAAAACATATTTTCAAATAAAACCCATCATAATATAATAAATAAATAAACAACAAGAAGGAGCTCCTGTGAATTAACCACTGTATTGAAACACAGAGGAGACCAATTAACTCACATAGGAAAGCGATGCCATTCTCAACATGAAATGACCTTAAATGAGCAAAAAAAAAAAAATGTAAAACAATTCGAACAACTTACTGTTCTAGTAATTTAATTTGTGATAATGGCCTCTCATAACCTTCTTCCTTCCCTATCGTCTTAGATTTCCCAGCATTTCTTGATTCTGGTTTCCAGTTTGCCTTGATAAGCGATTCCGCCAGTAACTCGGCGATATCAGTAGCCATTGTCTCAGCCTTCTTTGAAAAAGGAAATCTTTCCTCTTCGAAATGATTAGACAACCATAAATACATCGACAACACTTGGTGCCTAGTCTCGAGATCCAAAAGCTCCGAATCATTTCGAGCAGCAACTCGAGGTATGCCCATAGCTATATTAACCGGAAGCTTCTGAGCATAACAAGAAGCAAATTTTAAAAGATGGTACATTGCTTTAGTATCCCTAATATTAACCGGGGCAAAGCAAAAGTTAAAACGGTTTTGTAGAGACAACCCTTGAATCCTCTCCAGCATATTAGCTATTTTCCTTATATGCATATACTGGCAAAGAAAGTATGAATCATCTAGCCGACAATTCTCACTGAATCTTTCAAGAAGCGTAGAGAATTTCATATCTGGGAGTTGCCCGGCAAATAACTCGACCTGCTCGAAAAAAGGAAAAAGTCCCACTCTCTTGACATTATCAAAAGGTTTTTTTAAGCACTCAATCAAGTAGTCCAAATCATCTAAATGCAGGGTCGTGGTTAACCCATCGGGATATCGACTGCCTCTACGACCGGCTCTTCCAGCTATCTGTTTCACTTGAGATGCTGGGACAGGGACCATTTTATCACCATTATACTTCGATAGGTTATAAAACACAATCCTTCGGATATTTAAATTCAAACCCATTCCAACAGCATCACTTGCAACCAATACATCAAACTCATTATCCTGATTATTGAAAAGAGAGGCCTGCTGCCGACGGGTCTCGGGGGGTAAAGCACCGTATATGACACAACATCGGTGGTTCGTATATTTTTCAATCGCTAATTTAACCTCAAATATCTCTCTCCTTGAGAATGCAACAATACAATCTCCCGGTTTCACATTCTTCAAGTCTCCTAAAAGGGTCTTGGCCTCGACTACAAGAGGTTTAAACCTTTCGTAGTGCTGTTCGACAAGTTCGTCACCAGTATCCGAACAAATCTGCCTAACTACATCTAAAACACTTGGATCACCACATAAATGAATTTCATCAGCTTTAAGCCCGAGCAGAGCCCGTGTCCATGCATAACCTCGACAAGAATCGGACAGCATTTGGATTTCATCAATAACAGCCACATCATACATCTCATCAGTTGATACCATCTCGACAGTACATGCAACGTGGTTCGAAAATGGAAAATCCTTCTTCTCTTGTCCGGTAAGAAGACTACAATAAACACCCGATGCATTCACCTTATCGAAAACCTCCATAGCTAACAACCTAAGGGGACTACAATAGACGCCTTTTTTTGCTTCCATAAACCTCTGCAATGCGTTGTATGTTTTTCCGCTGTTAGTCGGGCCACAATGATAAACAATCTTACGTTTCATTGCCCTGGCAAAAGGGAACCAAGTATGTGGCTTAGACATGTCAGCCGAGTCCACCATTTTCCTAAACCTCTTGATTTCATCAGGGAATTCTTCCACGCAGTACTCGGCGAAAATAGGGAATAAGAACTTATCGGATTCATTACCAGGGCCAAGAGATATCAAGTACTTGACCAAATCATTGCTACATCTCTTCAAGAAAAAACCGCCAAACTTATTAGCCGCAAAGGGGAAAAATGAGGCGCCAATATAAACTCCAAGTGCCTGGTTCGAAGCCCAACCTGACTTGGAAAAACACCTCAATATCTCATTTAAAGTATCCCAATCACAGCGGGATTCCTTTTTACAACGCATAGTACTCCTAAGCTCTTTATATATATCGACAGGATCTCGATTCGCTATATGGATAAAATTCATTCGTTCTTCCTCTTGCCCAATACTTTGAGCTTCCGACTCGCACCTTATTTCTTCTTCATCAACTTTACAAGGTTCTATTTCAAGTTGAGTAATTCCTGTTGAATTTAAGATGTGCTTCTCATTTCCCGGCAGGGTGCAAAGCCAATGTCTATGGAAATTTATACATGTGCCAAGTTCCGTAAATTGAGTGAGGCGCAATGGTGGCAAATGTTGCTGTGCCGGGATTTGCGGCGGGGATTTTGAAGGACTGGGGATTAGATTCCTAACCATGTAGAGTTTGCTATTTTTGCAGGAATAAAGGGAAACAAGGCGTCTTGCTTGGCCTCTCGCCATTGACAGTCGAGCAGCTAAAATCAAATTACTCAGAATCGAATTATTAAATGGATGGCCGAGCAAAAGAAAGCGACCTGTATGATTGTATTGCGATTGTCTTGAAGCCGCGGTGGTTGGTGGTGGTGCTGGAGGTTGTTGGAAATGTTGCGACGGCGAAAGTTCTGCCAAGCAGGAGAATCTTGAGGATGATAAAACAGTTGTACTGAAATTGGGAAAGAGAGAAATTAAGATGGCGAGCTAAAACCCTAATCCTTGGGTGGAAGAGAATAAGCAAATGAATCAAAGGGATCATAGGGGAAATATGTAGTTTGTGTTTCAGGAGAAAGTAAAAAGACTGTAAATAGAGTCAATCAATTGCATTCATAAAACTGATAGAGGGGCCTTTAAATAGGCATTACAATGAGAATCCTTCCATACATATGACATCTAATAGGATCCTACTACCTCTAGAAGGATCTAGAACCTTCCATCTATGTATCTACAACCAGTATTAGGTAAGACACATCACGGGAATAATAATTCCTGGAACACTCTCCCTGTGTCGAGCACTAATACAACAATGGTGCAAAAGATGTTGCCTTCGTAAAAACCTATTCCAAGCCAAAACAAAACCCCATGGGAAAAATAAAGGCTTGATGAGGAAAAGATTGCAACGCACCAACATAACATGTCATGTATACTCCCCCTGATGTATACATAATGACTCACCCTGATGAGTCCTCAAATCATAGGAGTCAAATGCCAAGTTGCCCTCACAACTATACCAAGGAAAAACCCGGTGGGAAAAATACCTTTTGGTCTAAGTTGAGCAATCTGACGCATCATTGTATGGATGTTCTCATAGGTCGCCTCGTTAAAAACCTTACCAAGTGAAAACCTAGTGGGAAAAACAAATCTTGGTTTAAGGACAAAAAGAGCGCGACACATCCAAAGTGCAGAGTCACTAAAGACTTATCTGAAAATCAAATTTTCTAAAGTCTTGACCTCCATGCACTAAATCAGTCATAACTTCTTCGATTCAATAGGCATCAACGAAACTGTAAGAACTTATGAAAACTAGACACCCATAGCTTTTCATTCACATACAGTACGTAACCTAGATCGACCTAGCAGATCACAAAGCTCTATCGAAGTTGACTCAGCAAATTACCGGACATATCTTGTCCTACTTTGCAACAATAGTCATATGTCACTCAACATGATGGATGTGATCAAATGGTTGGTTTTCTTGGAAAGTAGACACAAACCTTTCCAATGGCACAAATTTCACCATTTTCCATCAAGTGAGCTGCCCTGTAGGTCATATGGGAGATAGACCAACACATTCTGGGCAGATTCGGGTATCAGTTTTCAAGTGTCCTTTTTATCGAGATAGAGCGAGCTTCAATCTTCTTGTCAATCACAGACATTGCGTGAGCGCATCCTAGGCCATCATCACAGTGGCTTTACCGGATTATTACGAATGAGTACATCGATTCAAACATGAGTACATAATACCGTACTTTTCTTTTAAGACTGCATCATCACTTAAGTGAGCCAAGTCTTATGATGACTTCGACTAATCATTGGGAATCATATAGGCATTATTTTATCGTTTCTTAGGGAAACCGTCCCTTAGATTGCCTTAAACCTATTGATGAATACGCATCATCAAGTGTCCCCAAGAACTTTTCATTCTTAACTTTGGATTTAGCGGAATCTCTTAGTCTCACAAGAGTACATCACTATAAACCCTTAGTTTTACACGCAAAAGCTTCATATCTCTTCCAAATCAAGTATATACTTAGTATGCATTCCCAACAATCACTTGTCGACGCGTTCCGTGGTCAGGAGGCACTTGATTTGAGTCTGATCCACCACGAGATCCTTTCTATCACTTAACTTAGTTCCCCACTAAGATAAGATTTAACCACAAGCTGCACGTCAGTTTTTGGGAAACTATCTAACTGAAAAGATAGTGGATGCTATAACATCCATTACGATAGCACAAATAAGTTTCGTTTCATCGTAGTCGATTCCAGTACGTTCATGAGAAACGTCGCGCTATGAGGTGAGTTTAACTCCTCCTCTCACTCGCTTTGACAAAGTATATGGATAGATCTTATCTTTGGAGTGTCGGTACCACTTCAACAAAGGCCTATCACTTTGTTTATACTGGAGTCGCATATGTTTCCATTTTAGGTCAAGGCTACAACGTTGTAGATTTTCAACGAAGTATGGTTCGATTAAACTCACATTCCACGTCCTCATGTACCGGCTTTATTCATAGAGTACTCTTTATGGATTGGCATTCATCGAGGCATCCCCCAATGATGACTATAATCCAGAATCACATGAGACAGATGAGTTCATTTGATCATATGATCAAGTTTCATGTACCAAACTCGCATACATTCTTAGCGAGAGTATTTATCGAACCAAGTGGCATCCCAATACTCGATGAGATTCACGGCCTAGTAACACTATCTACCACAATTTGTGGTGTTACCATATCACCATTTATAGGTGACGAACGTCCATAACCGGACACAATCCTTGCAGACATATTTGCAGCATGTATTTAATCTCGTCACTTTAGGGAACTTGGTGAGGCACAGTAGGGACAAACTACGACAATTCCAAGTCGTTCTACTCGAATATGATCGTTCGCATCTCCCCCTAACGACGGGAAGACTGGCTCATCAAAGTGACTTACGAGATCGTCTGCCAAGGTATATTTTAAGCGGACTATGAGTGAAAGCGCATGTCATATTCATCATTTATAACCCGTCATAATGTGTTGTGGTGACGCACTTTGGCACATGAACATGTGGACGATAAAGGTTTTCAGTGTTAACACAATCCAGTTAACAAAATGCATACGGTTACTCTTGTAACTAAGCATTTGAATGATGATAGGTATAGGTGAATATGACATGTTGACTTATGCTACATAACCGTAGCTACTGGTCTTGAGAATCCAACAAAACTGCCACCATGCACCACCGGGATCGAACATGAAGAAACGATTGAACCGATGATAGGCCGTTAGTTTTATCGAACCTCTAGTGCTTTCTTGAAGAGTTCACTCCATTCACCAGCCCCAAACACCTCAAAATTTCGTGAGCATGTATAAACGGGTGTTTAGGATTCCAAAACCATCAACCTTGTGGTCAAAAACCGATCGAAATGACATCGAACTGGTTGTTGGGACGGGTGGTGGTATGTGAAAAACTTCATTTAAGTGGTTCACCTCCTTCCAAGTCTCCAAATGGCACCAAAATTTGTGAGAAGGTAGCCTTAGATGTTTAGGAAGTACTCGTTAAAATTTCACTTTAAGACTTGGTCTAAAAAGTGGGTGAACCGACCTTTACAATGACTGTTCCGCAAGTTGGACAACCATAACTCAAGTTTTATCAACTTATCAATCATTGTCAAAGGAACCACATAACATATAAATGTTATCACTTGAGTATGACCATTTGTGAACACCATCATAGCATCATAAGCCACCCAGGCTAATACTTATGATCATGTATGTATAAGGACTCGGTGAAAAGGGAGGACTCAGCACCATGCTTATGCGAGTCGGTATATTATCCTCTTTAGCATAGGAGGGTGTCATCTCCTAATCGTGCCAAAGAATAGGCTTTAATCAATGAACATGGCTAAGAAGGATCATCGGGGGGGGGGGGGGGGGTCTTTGGTGTCACACATGCTTACGAAAGCAAGACGCGGATGACATAAATATCATCATCGGTCATGAGCCCTGCTCACGACTCCACCAACGTAGTTTGGTGTCTTTGATCCAACTAGTTTCTTTGTTCAAAGAAGATGATGTCCATGACAATACCGTGGTATATGGATCATCAAATTGTCCAAACTCCGGACTATTAAAGCCTAAATGTGTCAATGTCCCAATACATCTCCTGGTTACACAAACCGATGCAAGCCGGACCATATTGACTCATGAATATTTTTCCTTTCACATGTCCAATACAAGTGATGCATAAGATTTTATTTCTCACAAATTATAATGAGATGCTATGAGTGATACACTTTGGCATATGTATCATCGAGTCATAACATGGTTCAATTATTACGGAACATATGTGACTAGAAAACGTCATTCGGCATTCAACAACTTGAGCATCATATCGCTCATTGATTGTGATGATCTACTCATCATAGTCACAATGGATTTATAAATCGAAATCCAAAAATATCGTGTTCCTTGAAAATAGCTTAATACGCACTCAATTTCGCTTGCAAAATTTTACAAATATGAGCATAGAGAACACTCTAACAACATAGAGATTTTATACCAGATACTATCAAAATGATCTATCATATTGAGTGCATAACATGGCAAGGTTATATGCCTAAGGGGCAAAATTACGACACAAGCATGGTGTAACACTACCATGCACACGCTCGACCTTCTTATAAGGGTGCGTATTTTGGGCTTCCTCAAGGAAACTGTTTTTCAACATTTGAAAGATGATAGTTTAGCGTACAACGCATACCAAAAACTGCATCATCTATGGCAAATTCGGCCAAAAAGAGGTTGAAAATATGTGTCATAAGACCACTTGCAAATTTAAGATGGGAACCAAGTTGGTTGGGACAAAAGTTAGCACAATCGCTGGAAATAAAATTCCGCGCAGCTTGATCTTTGTTCACTAAAACAGTGATAACTCCCTTGTTAGGAAGGCTATGGACGAACAGTCAGATGTTCTGGAAACTAGACTTCCGTATCTTTCTATCCATATATTGTGCACCACACGGATCATTAAACTCAGATCACAGTGCATATTTTAATTGGTTGTTTAGTATTTCCCAAGTTTAGTGAGAAAACAAGGTTGAGACCATATCTAATGGCATAAGTGTTGATGCAAAAACATGGCAATAACAGCCATAGGTGCGTCTAAATGCAGCAGGGTGTTCGATTTCTTATCTCGACTAATGATCCTTTCGGTAAATCCAACTTGGTAGACTTGCAGAGAAAGTAGGAATGTCGGTACAGCTAAGGCTGTTTAAAAACCACTGATTCCGTTTGAACTTTCAAAGCATAAACAAATACCAAGGAGGATGCGCCTAGTCATGATCAAAGTGTAGACAAAATCCACCAAAGTGCATCAAATCAACCAAGAATTTTAATTCTCAATTTGCAAGTATACGTCATAATAGCCATGTTATATGGATGCAACACGGTGCATCATAATTAAGCATTTTGAACCATGAGACATAATGAATATACCATAACCAACTCGTCTTGACCATCCAATAAGATCGACTAAACATAGTCAAATGTATAAGGCACATGCCTTTACAAATACTCAGAAAAGTATTCGGACCTATAGTCATACGAACTATAATCGAGGTCAACGAATTCATGTACTTAACGCAATATGCCATTGCTTTACATGTTAAAATTCATGAGAATTACTCGTACATTCTTTCATATATCTTATTGCAAGGAGACGGTGCATGACTACACCCACATGCAATGTTTTATTTTAATAGGATGAAAGATGGAGTTTTCCAAGTATGGGATTGGGTCGAGACCAACGTGGTGGTCGCTCAATTCAACGTGACAATTCCGTCACAAATCGATTTTAACCACGACATATCTGTCGCAATCGATGTTTGTCCCATTTGTACGTCACAAATCCGTGACTAATCATGAACGAGTCATAACTTTACCGTTACCGACAATGTTCATTTTTTTTCAATTGTTGGTTTAAAATCGACAAAACGGCGACGTCAAATCGCACCCAAAACGTGGTTTATGCAACAACCACAAATATCGACTTTCAACAATTATCCGTGACTCCCCCAGGACCGTCACACAGTTTACTTCGACATCCGAGAGTGATACCACCTCTCATTGTCTCATCCACCGCAAAATAGCGTGGGAGATAAAGAACCCAAATACCCAATTCCCCAAATAAAAAAATTTCCCAAAAGAGAGGAATTGAAAAACGGGAACTTTAATAAAGTCTTACGGGTACTTGTTCCATATATGCTTTGATCCTTGAACTGGAGATTCTCTCCATATGAGCAACATATTTCCGTGGGTACTCCGTTCTATATTTACTTTGATCCTTGAACGGGATAAATATGGCTTTTTCTCCATAGCGTGCACATCATTATGAGCGACGTATTTTCCTATATACACGTAAAACATAAACATGTAAGATTCATAAGTGTACAAATCAATGAACAAATGAATTATTAATTAGGACAATAGAGAGTTGAGAAACGCCGGAAAAGGGCTACTGGGCTCGATAATTCGTCCGAAAAAGGACTCGAGCGCGGTGATGCAGCAGCTCGGTATTGGATGAGGTCGGATATCCAAATTTCCTCGTAAAAATCTGCTTCTGTTCGGCAGTAGATTCAGTAATCGATATTACTCAGAATCCGATCTCCACCGTTGAATATACATATATTTGTGTTGGGAAGTTGCTGTCAAAATTTCACACTAATCCGACGGTTAACGAATCGGGAAACATGATTTTGGTACGACTGCGTTGTGCAGAAAATTTGCGCGCGGAAATTCTCGTCTCTCGATTTTTTTTTTCTTTCGCGTACAGTTTCATCGAAAAATACTATTCCGAATCAGATCTCCACTGTTGAACTTGTAGTTCTTACTTCGTGATGGGGCAGAAACGGGTTCGATCTTACTTCGCGGTTGGGGCTAAAAAAATTCCGATTCCTTGAATCTGTTAGGCTGGACAGCGGGCCAGACCGGCTAGACAACAAAAGTTGGACTGCACAGCGGGCCGGCTTGCTGTGGGTTCTGGGTCGGGCCGAGATCTGGACTTTTTTTTTCTTTTTCTTTTTTTTTTTTGTATCGGGCCGCTTCCGATGGTTTCAGTGTTTCGGCCGGCGACGACTGTTGAATCTGGTGGGTGAAAAGTCGGTTAGGGTTTCAGAGGTTTTGCTTTTCTGGTCGGGATGGGGGTGATTCTGTCCGAATATGGATGTGGTCGCGGGTTGGACCTGGTGTAGGGAAGATGACGGCTACAGTCGGGCGGGCGATGGGCGACGGAAATTAAGGTTGGCGGCCGCGGGATTCGCGAAGAAGGTGACCAGAGGCTGTATGAGGGCGTCCGATCTGGTACTGATTTGGATCGGCGACGGCATGGAGGCTGCGGCTCTGACGCTTGGTTGCTCGCGGGGAAGACGACGGCGGCCGCTGGTTTTAGGGTTTCAAATTTTTTTTTTCGTATTTTTCTTGCTCTATTGGTAGAGTACGTGCTGATAACGTGTTTCAGGAGAAAGTAAAAAGACTGTAAATAGAGTCAATCAATTGCATTCATAACACTGATAGAGGGGCCTTTAAATAGGCATTACAATGAGAATCATTCCATACATAGGATTCCTAGATAAGGTAAGACATCTAATAGGATCCTACTACCTCTAGAAGGATCTAGAACCTTCCATCTATGTATCTACAACCAGTATTAGGTAAAACACATCACGGGAATAATAATTCCCGGAACAGTTTGATATATAATAAATATAGGATCTCTCCCGCCTTTTTAGTACCAAATCATAAAAGTAATAAGTTATAGTATATCCCATTCATAAAACTATAAGTTTTTATACCAAAATGTGTTAAAAGACTTTATTACCCTTAAAGTCTACCACTAAAAGATAAAAAAAACATAAAAAAAAGAAGATTATTAAAAGCAAACAACAATAAAAAATAGAAAAGCAAACAACAATAATGTAAACGGTCCCACAACTCAATATTTTCCTCTGCAAAAAAACTCTCCGTATCTCTCTGCAAAGAAACTCTCCCGTCGTGAAACCCTTTCGCCGGACAGAAAATGTCGAACTCCGACTACCACAGAGAATCTGAAGACGCCAGAAGTTCCTCACACGCTAGTGACACTCCATCTGAAGAGGAATTCGTCAATGAGCCGCCGGTTAGTGTATTTTCATTCACACACGATCGTGCCACGATGATTGTTCATCGTCCCACGATGGTGCTGAAGAAGATGACACCATCGTGTACACGATGGTTTTTCGTGGGCACGATGGTTTACACACGACGGTCGTCAATCGTGTGTGCCGTCGTGTACTAGAAGATCAAAGGCTCCTGCCCTGCACATGATGACATGCACACAATCGACGCCCGTCGTGTGGCACACGATGGTCTTCACACGACGGGCATCGATCGTGTGCTTGCCATCGTGTGCAAGGCAGAATTTTTTTTTTCGTTCTCTTAAGCATTCTATCATATTCTTATGAGTTGTATGTCTATATTGCAGACTGGTTGGGTATGGAAGAGACCTACATTGCGCTTTGTTACACGTGAAGTGAATCTTTACATATGGGAGGCGGTATTTAAAGAGATCATTGAGACACTAAGAAGTATGGGCCGCAATTCTGCAGTTGCTGATCGAGCTATCGAGAGCTTGACCGAGGGGGTCCTGGGGAGCTTGATTAAAGTTAGGAGAAATGGGAGTTCAAATACTGCCCTACATCACTTGATTGCCCGTCAATTGGAGGGTGATCAAATCCCCCCGGATGAGTCGTGGTTCTAGGTTTGCGGGAGGACCATTCGTTTTACGGCCCGTGATTTTGCCATGATCACTCGACTGCATTTTGGAAACTCTACCTTCCATCCACAAAACGACCATCTCCTTCGATCTGACGGTATTTTCCACAGAATACTCCATGGCAAAAATATTAAGGTTAGTGTTCCGCGGAAGAGGTTCAATGCTCGAGATTTTGGTAGAGACATAAGAGATTATGTGAAGGTTGCTAATTTGCTTATATACTACTACTTTATCCTATGCCGTGACGACATGATGGTCGAAACATGGGCATGGCATTAGTTGATGATTTCGAGCAGTGGGATATGTTTCCTTGGGGTTCTTATGCCTTTGGGGTTTTATCTTACTACATAGGCAATGTTGCCATAAAGGAGGGACAAGAGCACAAGGACTATCACTTCTATGGTCCTGTTTGGGATTTACAAATATGGTCGTATGAGATGATTCCTTCATTGGTATTCGAGATAAATCTGTCCAAGTCCCCCGATGTTTGATGTGGACTACGAGGAAGATGTTCTGTGATTTCACTCATTTCTTCGACGATAAGGTACATAAATTTGTAAACGTATTTTCTCCTGACTTCATCTCTTCAAAGTTATGTGATTGCCCATCTAATGGTATGCTTTAATGACTAATTTTGCAACACATAGTACTTCCCTCTTTATCGCATCTGGAGGAGGATGAGGCTGAGTACTACTACCTGATCTTTGAGAATGGCTCGCCATATGACGTTAAGTTCATTAAGCCTGTAATAATAGCTGTGAAGAATAAGGAGGATGAGCCTGCGCCGATCCCGAGAAAGAAAGTTATGGATAGGTTGAAGAAGGCTGGTGGGAAATTGATTACATATGAGTCAGCACATAAAATGTCAAAGCGACGCCGACAGAGTACCCCACCAGTAGATGGTGCAGAGACATCGGACCGGGAGAGGCAGCCAGAGAGGGTGTGTTGTGTCCACGGACTTCCTTGTCCGGACCACACCCAGGACACGAGCAGGGATGAGTACTTCGATTGCCGTTTGAAGGCGATCTTGTACGATGAGTCTGAGACAGGATTTATTGCTCGAGTTTCTCGCCGGGTGCTTTCTGGGATCGTGGATTTCTTCGGACCTACGCATAGACGTTCTAGGAGCCCGGTGCACTACTCAGCTGGGAGCCATGATAGGTTTCCCGATAGGCCGTGTGTCCCATCGTGTGCATATAAACTTTTGGTATTTTTGCCAATTTGATTTATTGTGTTATCTAGAAGGATGTTTTGTGATTCAAAAATTGCTTGTTCAAACATTAATTACTATATAGCTTCTTATACAAACTCGTATTTGTCATTTCGTTGTAATTCATTAGTATATGAGATATTTCATCCAGATGATGAACTTATCCGTACGAACTAATACACTGAGAACATATAGACTACACATGATATGCAATATATTATGTTAATTCAATCAATAACTTTTTTAAATAAGTGTATCGTTAACAAATACTTGTTAATATGTATTACCTAATTTCCCTATTACTACCTATGAGGATATTAATTACATTTAATCACATGTTTTGCATATTTATTCACGTTATGGTTATGCACATGAAATGTCTAATTATTTTATATTGTAGATAATGTGGTGTGTTGGTGTCACACGGAAGATCACATTATCGGTGCCTTATAAAATAATATAATAGTTCACAACCTATATAATTATTAGACAAATTATATAAAAGGCCAATGGAGCCAAAGACTCATTATTCTTTGGTTCTTGATTATAATGGAATAAAACAAAATGACTCACTAAACTGGCTGTACTTCTTTTTCTCATGAAGTACTAGTCATTCCATGCAATTCTCGATGTAATTTTTATTTTGGATCATCCGGAAATAGCCTCTCTGTGTTAAGACAGGGGTAAGGCTGCGTACATCCGATCCCCCCTTACCCCGCTTTTTGCGGGAGCCATTGAGGCATTGGGGTAATGTTGTTGTTGTTGTTGTTGTAGTGTATGCTTGAGAATAGTTGGTCTTGACTATTAGCATGCATTAGCGTATTTGCATACGTTGAACTGGATTGAGGTGAGATAGTGTCTTCTGTAGTGACTGTAAGAAGAACGGAAATCTCGGATAATTATTATTTCTTAATTCTAAGTATATAATATTTAATTGTGTATTTATAATAATTATTGCTTTGATTTACCATAGGTGAGAGTCAAAATGATCGACTCAATAAGCCTCGTATCTTGGGCAATAATATTGTTTATACGACAGTTATTATTATTACTAGAAATCGTGTCCCGACTCGTGCGGGTTGATGATGTCCCCTTGAGGAGCTCGATAATGATTATTATATTAAACTCTGCAGGTGGAGTTAATCTGATATAATAATAAGGTTCGAGTGGTACTACTCTTGGATAATATATTAATTAATTAAAGCTGTTAGTAGCTTATAATTAATTAATGGGCATTCGATATCTTAAACACGGGAAATAATATATTTAATAAGGAGCCCAATTTCGTAATTTGGGATTTTGGTAGGAAGTGCAATATCAACCTTTTAGTGGACTAAGTTGATATTAATAGATTCATTATATTAGGAAGAGTCCTAATAAGGTAAGATGAATTTATTGAGAGTCCTTCCATAATCCTCCTTTAGATCCCTAGTAGTAGTCCAAGAGCCTATAAATAGGACTTTTGGGGTGTTGGCCGATTTTATGCCTTCTTGTGAGGTTGTGTGATCAAGTTTCTGTTTAATTATAGATCTAGACTTGTGTCTTTGATTCTACAATTTAGATAACACAATTAATTTGCTAATAGTGTTCATAAAATACTAGAAAGCAAAGAAAAATAAAGTGATCACATACAAGAAGGGTTCGGCCGATCCAAAAGAAGTCCAAACAAGATCCGGTAGCTCGTTGCCACACAACGTCCGGATTAAGGCGGATCATACTCTAGAAAGTCTAAAGATAGAAATACAAGGAGATCAAGACGAAAGCAACCAATATTCTTCAAAAGGTAATATCCTATGATCTTTGGATCTAGATTAGGATATTTTAATTATCAGCATATTTAATTAATAAATAATAAATAATATTTAAATTGCTTATTAGTCTTAGTAATTAATTAATTAGCATGCCTAAATAGATCTTATGCTCGTGGATGCGTAAAACGCGATTATCATCTTTCTCAAACTTCGCTTCCGCTGCGTTTTACTTTCCAACAATTGGTATCAGAGCCGGATTTTTAGGCTTTTGCTATTTTAATTAATTTTGGTGATTAATTGATAGCAATTTAAATATTCATATATTTTGATGTTGGAATATTTTGCTAGATGTGTTCTTGCAGGTGATAAGATCCAATTATCATGGTTTATGTGAATGGTTTATTTATTTGCATAAAGTATGCTTTGCAGTATACAATCCTAAAAATTGTCGACTAAGTACAATAATTATAATAACACAACTGTCTCAGTTCTCAGCTATTTTATCCATACTGTTGTAATACCCGCATTTTTCTTTCCCTTGTAATTGTATTTCCGGTGTAATTCTCGATTTTAGTGACCCTCGAGTATCCTTCAGTGTAACTTTTCCGTTATCTTTTGATCTGATTCTCGTAATTGTTGTGCGGAACCGCCGTTTCGGGGTTGCCGTGGATTCATTCTATGCTATGATGCGTTTTGAGGTGTTCCGTTTGACGTTTCATTCATAATCCGGTATTTTGGGTCGTTTATATTCTGTATCTAGCGCACGCTAAATTTCCTGTATAGCGCACGCTAGAAATCCATTAGTAGCGCACGCTACGTTTAATTCGTAGTGCACGCTAACGATTTAGCCACAGGAGTGGCGTTCACTCGACCCTCTGGACGATCGGATTAGCGCACGCTATCTCCGCTAGCGCACGCTAATGGCGGGAGACTAGCGCACGTTAAATTGTTCGCAGCGCGCTAGTGTATCGCCCAAGATCGGGCGCTTTACTACCGAACTCAATCGGATGCTAGTTAGCGCACGCTACGCCGGTATGGTAGCGCACGCTAACGGGTCGTGAGGTTTGGGCGGTTAGCTCGGACTCGGCTGATGTTCAGGTAGCGCACGCTATTGGTCGATAGCGCGCGCTACCGAGTGGTTATTAGCGCACGCTACGCATGTATGGTAGCGCACGCTAACGGCCAAAAACCTGGCTTCTGGACTGGGACGCTAACAGGAGGGTTTGTAACCCTATCCCGTTAGCGCACGCTAACCTTGAGGTCTTAGCGTGCGCTAACACTCCCTGGCTATATAAACCAGGGAGTTGACCGAGATAATCACAAAATCTCATTTCTTCCTCTTTCCGCGGCCGAGCGACTCCAGAGACGATTTGAGGCGATTTTCTTCTTCCAATCACTTCAGAGATCCTTGTGCTTGAGTTCTTGGTGTAAGACTAACATCATCCACTTGTGTTTCTCATCCTAAATCCAAGGTAATCTCTTAGAACCCTACTTTTGGATAATTTGGGGGTTTTGGGATTTTCTTCCGATCCGTTCCGTTTCGTTGATGGATTCATGATGAATATTATTAATCTTGTTGGTATTCTTAGTTTCCCTACGGATTCATGGTATATTTCGTGATTTTTACGGAATCGAGAGGGTTTGGTTGTGGTCCGCCCTCGTTGTTGTTTATATACGAATATACATGAATCGTAGGCGGGTTTCGGGTGTATTCCATTTCCATAATCGTCTAGAGTTGGTTGTGATTGTGTTATTCGAATCGTTAGGTTCATTTCCGCCGGTTCCTTGCGGGCGTGTTCAACTCTTCCGTTCCATTCGTGTCATCGTCTAATTAATCGAGGCAAGTACCCTTATGAACTTACGATCTTGACATAGTAGTATTGTATGAGAAATTGCGTGTGTGTGTGTATGCTCACTGCGGGTTAGACTCGATGGGGTCTCGGTAGGGTTCCACGAAGCTGTGGGACCGCGAGCTTGCTTTTAACCACTGTGGGTTAGATCCGACGGGGTCTCGGCAGGGATCCACGAAGCTGTGGGTCCGCGGTTAATTGTGGTGCATTTTTACAAATGTGGTTTGATCATTGGCATTTCCGGAAATGAGTATTTTGGAACTATGTTTTCTTGAATTGCATGCATTACTATATGTGTAAGATGTAAGTCGTTCATCTGGTTACTTGTACTAGCGTAATTGCTAACCCTCTGGGACCCGTTTTGGGAAATTCGTTTTATGAATTTCAGTCGGGTTCATCGAGACGAACGGGCACTGGACCAAGATGCGGATGATGGCCGAGCGTGATGATTGTGCCTAAGTGACGTCTTAATGTCTTTTTGTCTTTTCATCTTTTGTGGCTTTTGAACTAATGGTTGTACTCGAGTACTTAAGAGTTCTTGTCCGTCCGGATTGTATTGTTGCTATATGTTTGTGTTGATTGATGATGTTATGGTTGGCCAGAAACCGGTGGATTATTCTGTTTTGCGTCTTTATGACATGGTTTTGGTTTGTCGTTTATGTGAGTCGATGAGTATGATGTCGTCACTTGGTGGGTCCCATATGTGGATTCACTACCGTAATATACCTCGAATATCTTGAGGGTGTTACAGAAAATGGTATCAGAGCACTAGGTTTATGGATACCTAGGCTTGTCGGTTTATTGGGTCTTGTGGTTTTTGTTATGCACATCATCGTCACGCTGCCATGATTCCGGTACTACCAGTGTCCGTAAGTTTTCCTTCCTCTGTTCATTAATTCCTTGTATCGTGCCCTTGATTCTCGACTTGTAATTGTTCTTTTCTTGTACTGATCCTCGTATGGCTTTTGCTACTTATTTAACTCCAGTATGGATGCTGGAAGAGGTCGTGGTCGCGGTCGTGGTCGTGGACGCGGCCGGGGACGTGGGTGTAATATCCGCAATTTTCGATTTCCGGTAATTTATTTTTTTCGGCGGAAGTCTGTTTTGACGACTCGCTCATGACCGTTTCGTCATTCTGAGAATGATTAATTCTACACTTTTTGACATCCGAGTTCGTTTCGGTGTCGTTTCGTTGAGTTCTGTGCTTTTTAGCGACTTTTCCGCACTTGAGTTCGATTCTTGCGAATCTCGTCCGAAACTGTTGTTTCGAGTTTCCCGCAAGTCCGTTTAACTTTGTTAGACGTGTTGTGAACTTCGTTTTGGTTATTCGATCACGTATCGTGATTTCCGGGCGTTTTGGGCCATTTTGTAATTTCTTGAAAGTTACGGGTATCCGTATCTGTAATTGTTGTCTCGACCCGTTTCTTGGTCGCGTATGACTAATTATGGTATTACGCTTTCATTTCGAGTCGTTTATCTTGTCCGCGAACTTTTCGTCGTGTTCGCCTGGCCTGCTTTCGAAATCGGTCGCCGAAAGCGCGTGGCGGATCGGCCGGACGGCTGGATCTGGCCGGACGATTGCGGCACCGCCGGACGGTGCGGCAGAACCGGCGAGCGCACGCCACGGCCGGAAGGCTGCGCGCTAACCGGCAGTGTAGCGCACGCCGCCGGTGGCCTAGCGTCTGCCATCGCCCGGGCAGCTGGGTTTCGTGGTTCTCGACTCGGCCAGATCGGCAGTAGCGCACGCTACGCCGAGCGTAGCGCGCGCTAGTCGGCAGCGTAGCGCACGCCGGCCGGCTAGCGACGTTACTGGCCGGCGATTCATCCTGGCTATCGGATGTGCCGGCTAGCGCAGTATCCGGCCAGAGCGCACGCTAGCGGAGTCAGTCGGCTGTGTCTTGGCCGGCAGGTTGGTCGGTGATGCCGGTGTTGTGGGCCCTGGCCGAGGTACTCGGCCGATACCGCCGATAGCGCACGCTAGTCCGGAAGGCTAGCGCACGCTAGGGTCGGCCCAGATAAATATGGCCGAGCGCCACATTTCACTTCGTTTTTCATTTCCTTCATTCTACATCAGCGAGTGGCGATTCATGGTCGACGAAGCCATGTTGTTTAGCAACAAATCCATGTAGTCCTTGGGTTCATAAGATCAATCGATCGTCCTTTATCATCCTTTGATCCAATGAATCAAGGTAATCTTCCTTAGAACCCTAATTTCGTGAATTTGGGGATTTTTGCATTTTCGTCCGATTCGTTCCGTGTTGTTGATTAATTCATGATGGGTATGATTAATCTTGATAGTATTATTGTGTTTAACATCATTTAATCCATTGTTCTTCGTCGAATCGAAGTATATTTCTTGATTTCCTTCGAATTGACTTTTTGGGGGATTTGTCCCCGATCTCGTTTTTCATCCGTTTTCGATGGATCGATTATGGTTAAATGATGTTGTTAAACATATTCTATGGATTGTATATCCATATTTCAACTTGGAATTCCGTTTTCGGGTTTTGACGGATCGAATCGTGTTCTTGGCCGTTTGGGGGGAAATCCGTGAACTTTCGTCATTCGTTCTTTGAATTCAACGGCTTTGAGTCGTGTTATGGAATTCTTTTCATTGTTATTATTTGTCCTTCGTAGTTTATGAACGTGAGTTGGCGTTCGGTGGAGTCGGCGGGTTCGTAGTCGGTTCGGGCCAACCTACTTCGGTCGATTCTCCGCGTTGTTCTTATTCGAGGCAAGTACCTTGCCCATACTTTTCTCGTTTTATGGATATGATGATCGGTGGTCGTCTTGATGCGTTTGTTTGGTTATTTGAAATGAAGTTTCAAAGGATTTCGGTTTGGCCTCGTTAAAGGCTTTCTTTCAAAACGAGTGTGATTTGTGAACGGTGTTTTGAGAATTGATTATGATTTGATTATTTTGAACGTTGAAGGATTTTATGATGGTACTCATATTGTTTAAGTTATGGAATCGTGTATTCCGTATTTAATCTTGTTATTTATTTTTGAAGAGTTTGATAATGGTGTCGAGTTAATGGCCATCTCTAGTGAGTATTCTTAATGAACTTACATTCTTAGCATGTTAGTATTGCATGAGTAACGTGTGTGTGTGTGTATGCTCACTACGGGTTAGATCCGACGGGGTCTCGGTAGGGGTCCACAAGAGACGTGGATCGACGAGCTTGCTTTTAACCACTACGGGTTAGATCCGACGGGGTCTCGGTAGGGGTCCACAGAGACGTGGATCGACGGTTAATTGTGGTGAAATTTTACAAATGTGATTTGATATTGGCATTTCCGGAAATGAGTACTTTTGAACGGTTTTCATTTGCATGCATTGACTAGATGTGTAAGAGGTAAGTTGTTCGTTTGGCCTACTTGGCTAGGATGGCTCTAGAGTATTTTGTTGTTTGTTTTAAATCATTTATTTGTGGATTTTGACGTTGGAAGACGAACCTTGTTGACGTTCTCGTGTACTGTGAGTTGATGAGATTTGGGGCTAAAATCCCAATGGTTTCATAAAAGTCGTTTTACGGATTTGGGGCTAAAATCCCAATGGTTTGGTTAATGTCATTTTTCAGAAGGTAAACCTTTGGGGCGGTGACCCCTTTTGTCTTTTGGTTTTCGAAAAGTAGGATTTGATAATCCTAAATTGTTTTCTATTAAAACTCTCGATGGCATTCTAAATCATCTTATAAATTACTTCCATTGATTTATGATATTTCGATTTTGAAATGTTTTCTCAAACCCTTGCCTCGGGAAGTACTTTTCGTTTCGTTTGGATCTTTGAGGATCCTCGGTTATTGTTATTCGTGGAATGTGAATTGTATGGCTCGTATTTGCACTTTGTTCTTGCACTAGCAAAACAGTGGAGTTTGCTAACCCCGAGTATTCGGGGTGGATGTCTGTTTTGCATTCGGGTTTTGGAGCATAACACGTGGTCGGCACGAAGGATGATGAAAGATGATCGATACTAATCACATGAGGAACCGTACATCGTGTGTTGGTTCGGATTGTACTTTATTTTCCGTCATTGTATTGTTCCCGCCAGACGGTGTAGTTGTATTTTGTCGCGTGGCCTGAGTTGTATTTGAGTTGTATGTATTTGTGGAAAGACCAAATCGGTCATCGAGTCATTGTAGCCTTGAAGGCATTGTCGAGATGTTAAATATTGTTACCACGGCTGGTAGATCCTCGAGGAGAGGGTCTACGGCGTGTAATATCCCCGAGTGGATTGGGGTGTTACATAAATGGTATCGTGAGCTTAGGTTGAGGAAAACCTAGGTGCCGGGTCAAGTCGTGTTGTTTGAGTCTTGTTTCGTCGGATTTTATCCGATCGAAGTCGTGTCGCGACGCGTCGTTTGAGTTTGTTGGTCGTGATTAGTATCGTGGGCGATCATCATCTTCGTGCGACTGTGGAAGTAAGTCTCCCTTCTTTGTGTTGTGCCTCGTGTGACACGAGCTATTTTTATGATTATTTGTTAAGTGGTGGAATCCTTATGTGAATTTTGATTTCACGATATGTATTTAGTCGACTCTCGTATTTGATTTATACGAGGAGTGTCGTCGTTTGTGATGTCTTTTTATTGTTGTTTTTCTCCGTTGTTGATGATTTTCGAATCGATTTGCACGTTTTACAAGTCTCTTGTGGAAGCTTTGTGCTTATACGCGTTCGACTTGTTCACTAGCCAGTGCGGGAGGGTATTTTATCAGTGGTTTTGTTCTGAATGTGGTATTTTATCGTTTATTTTCGTTTAAAGACATGTATTGTCTTGATTTTAAACGTTTTGATGCGTGTGCTAGGAGTTGTTTTAGTGAACGTCGGTATGTGTGAGTTTTGGGCATTCTGGCCTATTGGATTTTTGAAAACCTTGAGTATCTTGGAAAAACAAATTTCGAGACATACTTTTCAAATGAGTTATTTTCTTGTGGTACATCCTAGATGCCACAATATATTTCAAAAATTTTCTACCTCGAGGACCAAAATGTTTTGAGATATTTTCAACACTTTTATTTAGACCCGAGAGTCGAAAATTTTGAAAGTTTTCACTAAGAGAAAGTGTCCTCATTTTTATCAAATACGAAATGGTTCTCCAGTGTCTCGATAACGATGTTTCAAGTTTGTACTTTTTGAAAGGTGATACTCAAGATCAACCGGTGTTCTTCTAAATTATTTTCAAAATGAGGTTTTCGTTTTTAAAACCTATCCATTCCCGTTTGAGGGCTGGGTATGTATGTGTGATGTTCGCGTTGTCATTTTGATACTTTCTCCCGAGTATGACCGAATTGGCGGTGTGAGCGTTGAGTCGCTTTCCACACATTTGTTGTGTTAGCCCCCTGTGAGAGGCGGGATGTTGGTGTTGAATATTATCGCCTCGTAGTGATTCCTGCGTTGTCGCGCATGTGCGAGCTGTTAGAGCTTGGTTTGGTATGACCGTGTGCATCGGTGATGGTTCCGTTATGTGTCGGTTGTTTAATGTCTTGTTACCTTGCTTCCGTTTTGTGAATTGCGTGGACGAGGTCGGAGGTAATGCCCGTACTATTTTGACTTCGTATTTTCTCTTCCCCGCCTATCGATTCGCTCATGTTCGTTGGTACTTTATGAACTTGTTCGGTATTTGATTTCATCGTCCGAACGAATCGTGATCTTGTTTTGAGTTGATCTGGTTATCGATGTTACTTTTTCGGGTTGATTCGATTCTTGTGAACCTTGTTTGGGAGTGACATCATCCGGTTCTACTAGTTCTTTTATTCGTGGATCGGCTTTGGAACTCTTGTGTTTTCGACTGGCCGACTCATTTATGTTCGTTGACATTTCGAGCTTGTCCCGCCCTTGCCTTTGTTTATCGAACGAGTGTGGTATTGTTTCTAATAACTCGTTTGTCGTTGTGACTTTTTAATTGCTATTCCCTTTCTGTGGATCTTATGGGAATGCACATCCCGTTGTTTTCACGGATCATATATTGTCTCGAGTCGAGATGTGAACCTTGGAGTCGTTGTTTGAATTTTATTATCCTTCGTGATTCGAACATGATTCTTCGATTTTGTTGTCTCGATCGTTGTGGTTCGACCGTTTGATTGTTCGGTTTTTATTGATCTCGTTCCGTGATTGGTGAACATTCAGGCTCCTTCGTAATTCCCTTCAATTCGGGAAATTAGTTTCGTTTTCAATCTTCCATCCCTTAGGCGATGGGATTCCGTGTTTGTTCAGCGGTTGACTCGCGTTTTGATTGATGTACCGTTGGGTTGGTCAATCATATTGATTTTCGTTCGTTGTGTTTTGTGATTATCGGAATTGACTTGGCTATAGTATCCGTTTGATGACGCTTGTCACTTGTCGGTTTTATTATATCCCTAACGGCGACGTTGTGTTGGTCACCGTGGAGCGTGTTTACACGCCGTATATTCCTTTGCGTTGTTTGTAACATTTCGCCGTTGGGCGTTAGTTACGCATTCTTGTGTGTCTCGTTGAGTTTTTCCTTGCGGAATATTTCTTCTCCCTACTTGTTTTAAGTTTCGGGACGAAACTTCTTTTAAGGAGGGTAGAATGTAATATCCGCAATTTTCGATTTCCGGTAATTTCTTTTTTTCGGCGGAAGTCTGTTTTGACGACTCGCTCATGACCGTTTCGTCATTCTGAGAATGATTAATTCTACACTTTTTGACATCCAAGTTCGTTTCGGTGTCGTTTCGTTGAGTTCTGTGCTTTTTAGCGACTTTTCCGCACTTGAGTTCGATTCTTGCGAATCTCGTCCGAAACTGTTGTTTCGAGTTTCCCGCAAGTCCGTTTAACTTTGTTAGACGTGTTGTGAACTTCGGTTTGGTTATTCGATCACGTATCGTGATTTCCGGGCGTTTTGGGCCATTTTGTAATTTCTTGAAAGTTACGGGTATCCGTATCTGTAATTGTTGTCTCGACCCGTTTCTTGGTCGCGTATGACTAATTATGGTATTACGCTTTCATTTCGAGTCGTTTATCTTGTCCGCGAACTTTTCGTCGTGTTCGTTCCGTCTGTTTGAAATCGGTCGTCGAGCCACAGTGGCGGATCGCCGGACGGCAGTGGATCGCCGGACGATTGCGGGCACCGGCCGGACGGTGCGGCAGAACTGGCGTAAGCGCACGCTACGGCCGGAAGGTCGCGCTACGCTAACCGGCAGTAGCGCCGCCGCCGGTGGCCTAGCGTCGCTATCGGCCCGGGCGATGGGGGTTTCGAGGTTACGGACTCGGCCAGATCGCGAGTAGCGCACGCTACGCCGGCGTAGCGCGCGCTAGTCGGCAGCGGCGTAGCGCCGCCGGCCGGCCTAGCGACGTTACTGGCCGGCGATTCGATGGCTACCGGGCAGTCGGCTAGCGCGCGCAGTATCCGGCCGTAGCGCACGCTAGCGGAGTTGGGTCGGCAGGTGTTGGCCGGCAGGTTGGTCGGTGATGCCGGTGTTGTGGGCCTGTCCCGAGGGTACTCGGCCGATCTGCCGATAGCGCACGCTAGTCCGGGAAGGCTAGCGCACGCTAGTCGGTATAAATATGGTCGAAAGTCACATTTCACTTCGTTTTCATTTCCTTCCTTCTCCATCCGCGAGTGGCGATTCATGGGCGACGAAGCCATGTTGTTTAACAACAAATCCATGAAGTCCTTGGGTTCATAACATCAATCGATCGTCCTTTATCAACCTTTGATCCAAATAATCAAGGTAATCTCCTTAGAACCCTAATTTCGTGAATTTGGGGATTTTTGCATTTTCGTCCGATTCGTTCCGTGTTGTTGATTAATTCATGATGGGTATGATTAATCTTGATAGTATTATTGTGTTTAACATCATTTAATCCATTGTTCTTCGTCGAATCAAGTATATTTCTTGATTTCCTTCGAATTGACTTTTGGGGGATTTGTCCCGATCTCGTTTTCATCCGTTTTCGATGGATCGATTATGGTTAAATGATGTTGTTAAACATATTCTATGGATTGTATATCCATATTTCAACTTGGAATTCCGTTTTGGGTTTTGTGGAACGAATCGTGTTCTTGGCCGTTTGGGGAAATCCGTGAACTTTCGTCATTCGTTCTTTGAATTCAACGGCTTTGAGTCGTGTTATGGAATTCATTTCATTGTTATTATTTGTCCTTCGTAGTTTATGAACGTGAGTTGGCGTTCGGTGGAGTCGGCGGGTTCGTAGTCGGTTCGGGCCAACCTACTTGGTCGATTCTCCGCGTTGTTCTTATTCGAGGCAAGTACCTTGCCCATACTTTTCTCGTTTTATGGATATGATGATCGGTGGTCGTCTTGATGCGTTTGTTTGGTTATTTGAAATGAAGTTTCAAAGGATTTCGGTTTGGCCTCGCTAAAGGCTTTCTTTCAAAACGAGTGTGATTTGTGAACGGTGTTTTGAGAATTGATTATGATTTGATTATTTTGAACGTTGAAGGATTTTATGATGGTACTCCTATTGTTTAAGTTATGGAATCGTGTATTCCGTATTTAATCTTGTTATTTATTTTTGAAGAGTTTGATAATGGTGTCGAGTTAATGGCCATCTCTAGTGAGTATTCTTAATGAACTTACATTCTTAGCATGTTAGTATTGCATGAGTAACGTGTGTGTGTGTATGCTCACTACGGGTTAGATCCGACGGGGTCTCGGTAGGGGTCCACAAGAGACGTGGATCGACGAGCTTGCTTTTAACCACTACGGGTTAGATCCGACGGGGTCTCGGTAGGGGTCCACAGAGACGTGGATCGACGGTTAATTGTGGTGAAATTTTACAAATGTGATTTGATATTGGCATTTCCGGAAATGAGTACTTTTGAACGGTTTTCATTTGCATGCATTGACTAGATGTGTAAGAGGTAAGTTGTTCGTTTTGCCTACTTGGCTAGGATGGCTCTAGAGTATTTTGTTGTTTGTTTTAAATCATTTATTTGTGGATTTTGACGTTGGAAGACGAACCTTGTTGACGTTCTCGTGTACTGTGAGTTGATGAGATTTGGGGCTAAAATCCCAATGGTTTTATAAAAGTCGTTTTACGGATTTGGGGCTAAAATCCCAATGGTTTGGTTAATGTCATTTTTCAGAAGGTAAACCTTTGGGGCGGTGACCCCTTTTGTCTTTTGGTTTTCTAAAAGTAGGATTTGATAATCCTAAATTGTTTTCTATTAAAACTCTCGATGGCATTCTAAATCATCTTATAAATTACTTCCATTGATTTATGATATTTCGATTTTGAAATTTTTTCTCAAACCCTTGCCTCGGGAAGTACTTTTCGTTTCGTTTGGATCTTTGAGGATCCTCGGTTATTGTTATTCGTGGAATGTGAATTGTATGGCTCGTATTTGCACTTTGTTCTTGCACTAGCAAAACAGTGGAGTTTTGCTAACCCCCGAGTATTCGGGGGGTGGATGTCTGTTTTTGCATTCAGGTTTTGGAGCATAACACAGGGTCGGCACGAAGGATGATGAAAGATGATCGATACTAATCACATGAGGAACCGTACATCGTGTGTTGGTTCAGTTGTACTTTATTTTCCGCTGCTGTATTGTTCCCGTTGTACGGGTGTAGTTGTATTTTGTCCCCTGCGTGGGCCTGAGTTGTATTTGAGTTGTATGTATTTGTGGAAAGACCAAATCGGTCTACTGAGTCATTGTAGCCTTGAAGGCATTGTCGAGATGTTAAATATTGTTACCAGCCTGGTAGATCCTCGAGGAGAGGGTCTACGGCGTGTAATATCCCTGAGTGGATTGGGGGTGTTATAGTGGGGCAGCCGGTGGGGCGGCCACGTCACAGTCTTCGGGAGCCGGCAGTACCGGCGACCGTCATAGCCATGCTTCTTCTCAGGAGCGTGCCGATCTTGGTATTGCGGCCGTTATGCAACAGATGGTGAACCAAATGGCGGCAATAGCTCAGGCGGTTCAGAACCCGGATCAGGCCCATGCTAATCGGGCGGAGCGGACCGATGGCTCCAAGATGTCATCAAGATGCATCCTCCTCGGTTTCGGGAGCTTCGGACCCGATTGGCCGGGAAGGGTGGATCAAGGAGATATCTAAGGTCTTCGTTGCCACTAATCGCACGAGGAACGTAGAGTCCCTATTGCTCAATATTTTCACCGGGACGCTACGACCGGTGGGAGGCCGTTGGGCCCAAAGACCATGCCGTCGTGGCCGAGTTTCAAGAGTTGATGGAGATCGAATATTGCCGTGGCCGATCGGGCAGGCTCGGGTACATGCTTTTATGATGCTCAACCACGGGATATCCCCGTAGCTCAAGCTATTGCTGATTTTAACAAAGAGTTGGGTTATGTGAAGACCCAAGTTGTCGAGGAGAGTGACAAGATTTTCCATTTCTCCAGACGGATGAAGTTGCCGATTCGGGACTATATGTCGGGGCTCGTATGCACTACATTGAAGGATTATCAGAGTAGGGCCCTTGCTTATGATATGTCTGTGACGGCGAGTGAGGCGGCCCGCGAGAGTAAGAAGCGAAGTCCATTGGGAACTTTTCGGCCACAAAGTGGGGGTCGTGAAATTTGATCTGCTAACTTTTCCTGGTGGTGGCCCATCTCGATCTTGGGTTTCCGTAGGCTGCCAGTGCCCCTTCTCGAGAGGTGAAATGCTTCAACTGTGGCGGCAGGCCACATCGGTCGTGTTTGTCCGAACCCTTTGCCGACGTGTAATCGGTGTGGCCAGTCGGGTCACAAAGTTGCTTTCTGTGCTGAGAGGGAGAAAATCCTTGGTGCCCGGGCTTCCATTCCAGCGCCTAGGGAACCAAGTGTGAATCAGGGATCGTTTGCTCCTCAATCTCCGCCGAGTGCTAGTCGGGGGAGAGGTCGGGTCAGCCCTCTAAGGGGGAGCTTCGGTGTCGGCTCACCCACCCGCGTGTCTATGAGATGCGGAGAGCCGATGATGATCCGGCTACCGTGGCGGCAGTACCGTTTATATTCTTTCTCATCCTGTCAGTGTGCTTTTCGATTCCGGTGCTACGCATTCGTTCATATCTCTGGATTGTGTGCGTCGTTTGAGTCTCGACCGTTTGACGCCTTGTGAGCCCTTCATCGTTAAGCTTCTTAGCGGCGATAGGATCGTTGGTGATCAGGAGGTTCGAGACTGCTCTGTACTTATTTGTGAGAGGACTTGGCCCTCTAATCTTATTGTTGTGAGTATCGAGGGTGAGGATTTAATTCTTGGTGATTATTGGCTCGAGCGGCATGGTGCGATCATGAACTACCGCACGAGAATCATCACTATGTTAGCCGAGGACGACGAGCACTCTTTCGCGGGCGAAAGAGAGGAAACCGTAAATTCGTTATTAATGCCTTGAAGGCGATGAGTCTCTGCGAAAGGGGTGTACCGGTTATTGGTGCTATGACTTGAAGGCGGAGGATGGTGGAGTCGAGCTTTCGTCGATTCCGGTCGTTAATGAGTTTCTGATGTATTTCTGACGAGTTACCGGATTGCCACCGGATCGTGAGGTTGAGTTTGCCATAGAGTTAGAGCCGGCGCGGCTCTATTTCGAAGGCGCCTATCGCATGGCACCTTCGGAGATGTCCGAGTTGAAGAAGCGATTGAGTGAGCTTCTTGAGTCGGGTATGTTCGACCGAGCGCCTCGCCTTGGGGCGCACCGGTCTGTTTGTGCGAAGAAGGATGGTTCACTACGTTTGTGTATCGACTATCGCGAACTAAACAAGGTGACCATCAAGAACAAGTATCCTTTTCCGAGAATTGATGACTTGTTCGATCGATTTGCAGGGAGCTGCGGTATTCTCGAAAATTGATTTGAAATCGGGATACTATCGGCTCACGGGTGAGAGAGTCCGATGTGCAGCGACGCTTTCGGACGAGGTACGGACATTATGAGTTCGTAGTCATGCCTTTCGGGTTAACTAATGCGCCGGCGGTGTTCATGCAATTGATGAACAAAGTTTTTATCGAGTATTTGGATAAGTGCGTCGTCGTCTTTATTGTGATATTCTTATTTATTCGAGGAATGAGGAAGAGCATGCCCATCATTTGCGGATAGTATTAGACATTTTAAGGACCGAGCAACTCTATGCAAAGTTCTCGAAATGTGAGTTCTGGGTGAAGGAAGTGATGTTTTTAGGTCACGTGATTTCAGCCGAGGGGGTTCGTGTGGATCCGCAGAAGATTGAGGCCGTATTGGATTGGGCACCGCCCAAGAATGTGAAGGAGCTCCGTAGTTTCTTGGGTTTAGATGGCTACTACCGTAGGTTCGTCGAGGTTTCTCGGCGGCTCGACCACTTACACGATTGCTCCGTAAATCGAGAAGTTCGTGCGGAATGACGAGAGGCGATCGAGTTTTGAGGAATCAAGAAGCGTTTGACTTCAGCCCGGATTTTGGCATTGCCATGTGGCAACGAGGGTTTTGCCGTTTATAGCGATGCTTCGGGTCGTGGTCTTGGGTGTGTATTAATGCGGACGGTAAGACCATTGCCTTTGCGTCGAGACGATTGAGGCCGTATGAGCTTAACTACCCTACTCATGATTTGGAGTTAGCGGCGGTCGTTTTGCGCTCAAGATTTGGCGTCACTATCTTTTCGGCTCTGCATGCGATTTTTACCGATCATAAAAGTCGAAATACATATTTACTCGTGAGAGTTAAATATGAGGCGAGAGGAGGTGGTTAGAGTTGATTAAGGATTATGACCTCGAAATCCTTTATCATCGGGCAAGGCGACGTCGTGGCCGACGCCTTGAGTCGGAAACCGGTTGCGTTGCGAACGCTTGAGATCCTTACGTCTCGGTCCGAGCTTCGGAGGGCCTTGATCGAGTTAGATGTTGAGGTCTCGTTCTTGGGAGGTGTCGGCAACTTTGTGCTTTAGAGATTTCGTCATCCTTGATCGACGAAATTAAGTCAAGCAATCGGAGGATCCGATGATTACTCAAATCCGAGAGAACGTTCTTAAGGGAAAGTCTCACAGGTTTGTGATTCACGAGGATGGTATTTTGAGATTCTAGAGTCGGCTTTGTGTGCCGACGACTCGGAAGTTGAGGCGAGTATTTTACGGAGGCCCATGCTACACCTTACTCGTTCATCTGGTTCGAGTAAGATGTACAAGGACTTGAGAAGGAACTTGGTGGAATGACATGAAGGATGAGGTCGCACGGTTTGTAGCGAGATGTTTGACTTGTCGTGTCAAAATCGAGCATCGAGAGGCCATTTGAGTTATTGCGATCACTTCCCATTCCGGAATGGAAATGGGAGGATATATCGATGGACTTCGTCACGAGTTTGCCGAGATCGAGGTCGGGCATGAATATGGTATGGGTGATTGTTGATCGTCGACCAAGTCGGCACATTTTACGGGCATCAAGGACACTTGGGGCCGGAGAAGTTGGCTCGTGTGTTTATCGCCCAGTTGTGAGACTTCACGGTACTCAAAGTCTATTGTTTCGATCGTGATGGCGTTTCGTATCGCACTTCCGGCATGCGGTGCATAAGGCGTTGGGTACCGTTTACACTTGAGTACCTCTTTTCATCCCGATCGGATGGACAATCGGAACGCACTATCCAGGACGTTCGAGGACTTGTTACGTGCACGTGCTCTCGATTGGAGTAGTAGTAGGAGGAACATTTGCGTGATCGAATTCACATACAACAACGGTTGGCACGCGTCGGTCGGATGGCCCCGTATGAGGCATTTTACGGGCGGCGATGTCGATCACCGATTTGTTGGAATGAGGCGTCCGATTTGGTCGGGACCGAGCCGGATGTCGTTTTAGAGACGAGGCGGAAGATAGAGTTAATTCGGGAACGGATGTTGGCGCCCGGAGTCGGCCAGTCGTATGCCGACATCCGTCGTCGACCTTTGGAATTCGGGGTGGGAGACCATGTTTTGCTAAAGGTGTCGCCGACGAAGGGAGTTTTTCGTTTCGGGAAGAAAGGGAAGTTGAGTCGAGATTTATCGGCCCCTTCGAGATCCTCGGCGAGTAGGTGGGTTGGCATACCGTTTGGCGTTACCTCCGGCCTTGAGTCATGTTCATAGCGTTTTCCATGTTTCCCGATTGAGGAAATATGTCCTGATCCTAGTCACATCATCGATTATGGAGAGATTGATGTCGCGAAGATGTTACTTTCAAGAGCGCCCTTTGAAGATTTTGGAGCATCGTGAGAAACGTTTGAGGCATAAGACCATCCCTTTGGTCAAGGTGCAGTGGTCGAGACACGGTGTCGAGGAGGCAACTTGGGAAACCGAGGATAGCATGCGTGCTCGGTACCCCGAGTTGTTTGTTCCTTAAGTTTCGGGACGAAACTTATTTTTCGAGGGGTAGAATGTAATATCCGCATTTTCTTTCCCTTGTAATTGTATTTCCTGTAATTCTCGATTTTAGTGACCCTCGAGTATCCTTGATGTAACTTTTCCGTTATCTTTTGATCGATTCTCGTAATTGTTGTGCGGAACCGCCGTTTGGGTTAGTGGATTCATTCTATGCTATGATGCGTTTTGAGGTGTTCCGTTTGACGTTTCGTTCATAATCCGGTATTTTGGGTCGTTTATATTCTCGTATCTAGCGCACGCTAAATTTTCTGTATAGCGCACGCTAGAAATCCATTAGTAGCGCACGCTACGTTTAATTAAATAGCGCACGCTAACGATTTAGCCACAGGAGTGGCGATTCGGCTCCCGACCCTGCGGACTATCGGATTAGCGCACGCTATCTCGTCTAGCGCACGCTAATGTCGGGAGACTAGCGCCGCGTTAAATTGTTCGATGGCGCGCTAGTGTGACTGTCGATCTTGGCGATTTACTCTGCGAACTCAATCAGATGCTAGTTAGCGCACGCTACGCTGGTATGGTAGCGCACGCTAACGGGTCAGGTGAGGTTTGGGCAGTTGGCTACTGGACTCGGCTGATGTTAGGGTAGCGCACGCTACCGAGTGGTTATTAGCGCACGCTACGCATGTATGGTAGCGCACGCTAACGGCCAAAACACAGCTTCGGATGGGACGCTAACAGAGGGTTTGTAACCTATCCGTTAGCGCACGCTAACCTTGAGGTCTTAGCGTGCGCTAACACTCCCGGCTATATAAACCGGGGAGTTGGCCGAGATAATCACAAAATCTCATTTCTTCCTCTTTCCGCGGCGGCGACTCCGCAGAGCGATTTGAGGCGATTTTCTTCTTCAATCACTTGAGAGATCCTTGTGCTTGAGTTCTTGGTGTAAGACTAACATCATCCACTTGTGTTTCTCATCCTAAATCCAAGGTAATCTCTTAGAACCCTACTTTTGGATAATTTGGGGGTTTTGGGATTTTCTTCCGATCCGTTCCGTTTCGTTGATGGATTCATGATGAATATTATTAATCTTGTTGGTATTCTTAGTTTCCCTACGGATTCATGGTATATTTCGTGATTTTTACGGAATCGAGAGGGTTTGGTTGTGGTCCGCCCTCGTTGTTGTTTATATACGAATATACATGAATCGTAGGCGGGTTTCGGGTGTATTCCATTTCCATAATCGTCTAGAGTTGGTTGTGATTGTGTTATTCGAATCGTTAGGTTCATTTCCGCCGGTTCCTTGCGGTCGTGTTCAACTCTTCCGTTCCATTCGTGTCATCGTCTAATTAATCGAGGCAAGTACCCTTATGAACTTACGATCTTGACATAGTAGTATTGTATGAGAAATTGCGTGTGTGTGTATGCTCACTGCGGGTTAGACTCGACGGGGTCTCGGTAGGGTTCCACGAAGCTGTGGGACCGCGAGCTTGCTTTTAACCACTGTGGGTTAGATCCGACGGGGTCTCGGCAGGGATCCACGAAGCTGTGGGTCCGCGGTTAATTGTGGTGCATTTTTACAAATGTGGTTTGATCATTGGCATTTCCGGAAATGAGTATTTTGGAACTATGTTTTCTTGAATTGCATGCATTACTATATGTGTAAGATGTAAGTCGTTCATCTGGTTACTTGTACTAGCGTAATTGCTAACCCCTCTGGGGACCCGTTTTGGGGAAATTCGTTTTATGAATTTCAGGTCAGGTTCATCGAGACGAACGGGCGCTGGACCAGTATGTGGATGATGGCCGAGCGTGATGATTGTGCCTAAGTGACGTCTTAATGTCTTTTTGTCTTTTCATCTTTTGTGGCTTTTGAACTAATGGTTGTACTCGAGTACTTAAGAGTTCTTGTCCGTCCGGATTGTATTGTTGCCTATATGTTTGTGTTGATTGATGATGTTATGGTTGACCGGTAAACCGGGTGGATTATTCTGTTTTGCGTCTTTATGACATGGTTTTGGTTTGTCGTTTATGTGAGTCGATGAGTATGATGCTGTTCAGCCTGGTGGGTCCCATATAGGGATTCACGGCGCTGTAATATACCTCGAATATCTTGAGGGTGTTACAACTGTATAGATATCACACTATCCAATATATCTCAGATAAAATAACGCGAAAAATTTATACTGAAAAATCCAGGATATCACAGTGATAATTCAATACTGATTATGGATAACATCTCCAAAATCGAGTTTGTGCCCCTAGCTATCACAGGAAAAAAAGCCATATGTCATGGGCGATGGATGTTGAAATCCATCTTGAGTCGGTGGGCCTTGGAGAAATAATAATAAAATAAAATAAAGCCACGAGTCAGTAACGTGCCAAATCAATGATATTTTTTCGCCACCATCTTGATGAAGCTCTGAAATGGGAATATATTACTGTTAAAGATAAATATGAATTATGGGTGAATTTGAAAGATATTTGACCATCTGAAGTTGGTCGTATTGTCAAAGGCAAGGCATGCATGACACCACTTGAGGTTACAGGATTTTAAATCTGTTGCCAATTATAACTCCACAATATTTAAAATCGTGTCCCAAATAAAATTATGTGGAGAAGATGTTACTGATAGTAATATGGTGGAGAAAACATTCTCCACATTCTAACCTAAGCCTCGAATGTGATCCTGCAGCAGCAATATCGAGGGAAAGTATTTAACAACTATTCTGATCTTATTTCATACCTTTTATTGGCCGAACAAAATAATGAGTTATTACTGAGAAATCACGAATCTAGACCAACTGATGCAAGTCCATTCCCTAAAGTGAATGTGACCCAAACATCGGCTTCTCCTCATTAGAAAAATGAAGGAACATACTGTGTTCAATGAAGCGCCGGATGTAGCCAACAGTTTTTATGTGCATGATTTCCATTCAACATCATTCATATCTTTTAGTTTGACTTCATCACGTAAATAGAGATCCTTACAGTATAGAAGATCCAACGTACTTGGCTTTCAAATGGAATAATTTGATCCGTTCAATTTGAACATACATCCAAGAGACGACGATTCCTCCATTCTTAATCCGTCTTCTCGACCAAATATCCCCGATATAACTTGTTGGGAAAGCTCCTAGTAATGGGACTAGCCGTGGAAGATGCTGAGGCCGTGGACGGAGACGTGGATGTGGATGGAGCTAGCCATGGCCAAGGTTATGGTAGATTTGAGCCCTATTACCACCGTGAGAATCGTTATGATGAGAAAATATCATATAAACCCCAGGAGAAGTTTAACAATAATGAAAGTGTCCAAGAGTCTAGACAAATTGGAGATAAATGTCATCAATGTGGGATGACCAGGCAGTGGACACGTACCTGCCGCTTCAATGCCCATTTTGTTAAACTGTATCAAGACTCATTAAGGGAAAAGGACAAGGCTCCTAAAGCAAATTTGCTTGAAAATAATAATAATAATGAAATCTTAGATGATACTATATTAGATGTATCTGATTTTCTGGTATGCCCTGAAGGTCATTACCTTGAGCATGTCGAAGATGCCAAGTAAATGTAGCTTTGCTTATACTCCCAATATTTTACCCTCCATGTTTTGTAATGTATTAAACGGCTATGTATATTATAAATTTTGCGGATATATACCCTTCTTGATATTTTCTCCAGAAAAATATAGATGCCGAAGATAATATATCTCTCACTGATAGTGCATCAACAAATACAATTTTTAAATATCAAAATATTTTCTCCTACCTCAAGTTGAGAAGACTAAAAGTCACCACAATAAGTGGTAGTATAGAATTAATAGAAGGCTCCAAAAGAGCCATCATATTTCTCCCTGAAGGAGCTAAACTTGATATACAAAATGCACTATTTTCCAGTAACGCTCAAAGAAATCTGTTGAGTTTTAATGATATTTGCAGAAATTGATATCATATTGGAACAATAAATGAAGCAAACAATGAATATATGTTGATTACATAATCTACTAATGGAATGAAACGGGTATTGGAAAAGATTAATTCGTTATCTTCTGACTTATATTACACAAAGTTAAGTGACATTGAAGCTTATCTGGTAGGCCCAAAGTCTACGAATTTTAAACTTGGCACAATCATATTGGGCATCTTGGAAACATTATGATGAGACGAAATATTGAGAAACCCCCATGTGTAACACTCCAAAAGGCGGCTATTACAGTGCCCTGGAATCCCACATTGGGACTCACCAGGCGATACCAAAATACAGATTAATTATATATTACCTTGTGATACCGAACCACAATAAAGAGTCATTACTCCGATTAGGAGTTTATAAATGATGTGGCCAGTGGCCTTAACATACACAGGTTCCAAAAACAAGTATAAATCATATGGAGATGGAATATACTTCAAATAACAATACAATCGGCCAATAATTTAAATGAAGCAGAAAATAACATTACACGGTTTTGAACATAATCGGACAACAAAAGACTTGGGGCCCTCGAACTAGTATCCTTCGAATCCTTCGCCGTCACCATGCTCTTCTCGTGCCTTGTCTTTGCCTCGACTTAAACTACAACACAAGTATTTCGCCCAAAACACAGGGTTAGATATACATGATAAATGATTCTCCAAACATTATACAATTCACATATATTAGATCTCAAAGAAACATCCCGACTATCGAACATACCCCCCAGGCATATGAACAATCAGTCACAAACCGTCGAACATATCTAATCATACATGGACTATGAACGACCAAACAATATGGCTCAAGATGGACATCACAGTACGCTCGATCCGGAAATGTGTCCGTGCACATGTCCACCCCGTATACGGAATCCAGAATATATGTTGACAATGTACCTAATTAGCCTCACGAACTACGTCTCGTGTGCACAGTCCAATACAGAAACATCCACGTATGACTATATATGTGCTTGGATAAAAATCCTACACAATAACAAATCGGCGCGCAGATATGATTCCAGATATATCACGATACAACATGACAATGAATTCAATAAATCACATATCCGATTAAGGATCAAGGAACTCACCGAAGTGACAATAAGGATCAACGAGATCAATGATTCAAAGGTGATGAACTCGGGAATGCAATCCCATGATAAAAGACGGAACATCATCAAGAAGAATATCGAACTACGGATCACAGATTCATAAGTGTTTCATATACACAAAACATATAACCATCATAAGAATTCAATCATCATTATAACCAAGCAAGATAACTTGCCTTAATTCCGTAGGTGAAAGATAGTCTTTCTCCAAATGATCAAACGGACGGTATCCTCGATTAAATACTCAATCGAACAAGCAACCTTGAACGAAACGTAATTCATTCAATAATACATTCACACAATATTGATATCAATTCGTAGGAAACGACACCCGAAACCTACTCGTTCAATTAGTTCTATATCAATGAACATTCTATCAACTATTGGTGAAGTTCAATACATATGGTTTGTCTTCCACAAATCGGATTACTATACTAAAATGTCCTTTTAATACTCTTGTTATCACTATAAACAAGTGTATACATTAAATGCCTACAATTCACCATTAACAATTGGATTAACCAAGTTCTTACGATTCTTCAACATCTACCTCTATACAAGGACCATCATAACGAATTCAATACTCATTATATTATGACATTATCATCCACAATTAGTATTACCTTCTTAAGAATAATTCACTTATTATGATGATCAATACATTCTTAAGTTATCAACACATCCATTTTTCATATATAAGAGTTATAGTTGTGTTCATCAAAACCCTTTTATCAACTCTCAAAGACTTTGCTAAGCCAAAATAGAATGAAGTTAGTTTTTAGGTTCAAGAACATCACCCTAATCTCTAACATTCATCAAGTTCTTAACATGGTGTTCTAATACATTTTATGTCAACAATCCCATCGATTATACTTAACTACAATGAAGTTAAATGATTATTATTGTCCTAATGATGTTTATAATCCAGCAAGATGGGTGTGATTCTTATAAACATGATCATTACCATTAAAACATCAAGAACATCTTCATTCCAAACCCTTAATTACCATATTCACCAATAAGTGTTAAAAAGCTTAACTACAAACATGTTTTAGTTGATTAATTCAATACTAGGTGTAGTATGCCATATCACTAACATCATAACTACGAAAATATAGAGTAGAATCGCACAACATACCTTCAGAAATGAAGAACAACCACCAAAACCACAAGAACACACTCCAAGCTTCAAGAACACCTCTAAACTTCCAATCAACAAGCTCCAATCCAAGATGCAAGGTTCAAACACAAGTTGGAAGGGATATAGTCGGTCTAGGGAGGCAGGGGGACGATAGTTGGAGAGAGAAACCAAGGTTTGGACGTGCAAATGAAAGACACAAGCTGTCATTTTATAAACTACATAGTTCGTTACGTACGTTATCGCATGAATATAACGTACGTTAATCCCTTTACGTACGCTACACTTAAAATGTTACGTACGTAATCTGCCTCCAGAGGCTACTGCCTCAAAATACCAACATCATTACGTACGTTATGGCCTCAGCATTACGTACGTAATGTATGTCAACTTGGCTGCCTCGAAAGGGTCAAATATCCGGATCATGTCCAGCCCCCCACGCCGGAAGTTGAGATCGGATAAGATTTCAAGCATTACATATGTAACCAGCATTCCATTACGTGCGTAAAACCAACGAATTAACGTACGTTAAGTTAAATCCTTAGCGTACGTTAAGCACAGAAAACCTAGCCCAAAAAATGTAACAATCTATACAACATCAAGAAATCAACCACAATGCGAATGACAGTTATAATCAAGCCTATTCTGATATAACCTGACATCAATAAACATTAACTGAATGTAACATGATTACCACGATGCTCAAATTATCCGAATAATACAACAGTAGATAAGAAATTACTGTCGGATATTACACCATGGTCACTCGTTGAAAAATCAAAATGTTTTGAATGTAAATGAGCTGAATTGTGTTGCTTGTTCACAAGGAAAGCTGATCATTATACCTTCACCAGCTAAAGTGGGAATTGAATCCCCCATATTTTTAGAAAGAATTCAAGGTGATATATGTGGGCCTGTAGATCCACCATGTGGACCATTTAGATATTTTATGATGCTTATGGATGCGTCCACCAAATGATCACATGTATGCCTATTATCAACTCAAAACCTGGCAACGCGAGATTGCTTGCTCAAATTATTAAATTACGAGCATAATTTCCTGATCACCCAATTAAGAAAATTCGACTAGATAATGCTGGTGAATACTCATTACAAATATTTTATGATTATTGTATGTCAATCGGAGTAAGTATTGAACATCCTTTAGCTTATGTTCACACTCAAAATCGTCTAACGGAATCACTTATTAAAGGATTTCAATTAATTTCTAGACCAATGAAATCCAAGTTCCCAGTAGTTGCTTGGAAACATGCAATATCACATGAAGGAACACTTATCATGCTCACGCCGACAAGCTATCAAAGCTTCCCCCCTACACAATTAGTATTTGGTGAAAAGCCCAATATTTCTCATTTACCAACTTTTGGATGGGCGGTTTATGTGCCAATTGCACCATCCCAACATACAAAAATGGGTCCCAGTGAAGATTGGGTATAGATGTTGGGTATGAATCACCATCCATTATAAACTATCTTGAGCCATTAATTGGCGATTTATTTACTGCCAGAGTTGTGATTGTCACTTTGACGAATCATATTTTCCGATATTAGGGGGAGGAAATGATCAACTGAAGAAGGAAATTTCATGGAAAACGCCTTTTGTTTTTCTTGATCCTCGAACAAAACAAAGTGAATTGGAAGTTCAAGAATTGTGCATTTCCAGAAAATAGCAAATCAACAACCTGATGCATTTAGTGATGTCAGTAAAGTCAATAGATCGTACATTGCTCCAGAAAGTGTACCTGTTAAAATTACTGTTCCAGAAGGACAAATTTCAAGTGCTAATGAGTCTAATGCACGCCTGAAGCACGGTCTTAAGTTTCTAAGGAAAAAATCCTCGAAAGAAAAGAGGATTATGTGATAAAATTGAGGAGACAAATAATCAAACCCCTCAAATTAATAGAGATCAAACCTTTGAAGAGATTGATCCTAAAGAACATTCTTCCGAAGAGAATGGAATTATTGAAAATTCAATCAAGTATGTTGTTAATAAAAAAAAGTTGGAACTGAAAGGATGTAATAATTGATAATGCTTTTGCATATAATGTAGCACTAGACTTAATAGAAGAGGATGAGGATCTTGAACCTTAATCCGTTGATAAATGTCGACAAAGAAACGATTGGTCAAAATAGAAAAATGCAATCTAATTTGAATTGAATTCATTGGCTAAAAGAAAAGATTTTGGGCCTATTACTCAAAGGCCTTAAGGTCTTAAGCTAGTGGATTATAAATGGGTGTTTGTTAGAAAGAGAAATAAAATAATGGTGATAATTACCATTTATGTGGACAATTTGAATTTGATTGGGATTCCTGAAGAGCTCCAAGAAACTATTAAATATTGAAAAAGGGTATTGGAGATCAAAGATTTTGAAAAACAAAATTCTGTCTTAATTTACGAATTGAACACTTGGAAAATGGAATTTCAGTTCATTAGATTACTTATACCCAAAAGGTATTAAAATAATTTTGTGTCGATAAAGTATATTTTTTAAGAACCACAATGGTCGTTAGGTCTCTTGATCCTTCTAAGTATCCATTCAGACCAAAGGAACAAAACGAAGAAGCACTTGGTCCGGAAGTACCATATTTAAGTGCTATTGGTGCACTCATGTGTCTAGCAAATTGTACTAGACCAGACATAGCATTTGTTGTTAATTTATCAGCAAGATTTAGTGCATCACCTACAAAACGACATTGGAATGGTATTAAACTTATTTTACGTTACCTCCAAGGAACTATTGATCTCGGTTTATTGTATACAAAGATATATCGACATAAATTACTTGGATAAGCAGATGCTGGATATCTATATGACCCGCACAAAGCCAAATCTCATACTGGCAATATATTTATTTATGGTGGAACAGTGGTATCCCAGAGATCTACTAAACAAATATTAACAGACACATCTTCAAATTACGAGACATCATGGCCCGTGCGATGTACGAGTTTTATTCACCATGATTAAATCATACTTGTATTTCGGGTAAAAAGTGTTCGAGTTATGTTGATATGTTGATTTCTTTTGTATATACTCTTAATCTTCACTCATCATGTGTACCATCAAATCGTTGATGTTACTCTCCCGTTTTACCCTAAAAGAAAATGGATCAAATGGGTTGAACAGGGCATGCCTTTACTATTTTTTTAATGCATAGAATCTCATAAAATTAGATTATTATAACTTTGAACTAAAAGTTTAATCCATACAGAAAGCCCCACAAGTTTCCACACAGAACCGCCCATTTTGTCACCTCCTTGATATATGAACTTGTACAATCATAATATTATGTACACCCTTTAAGTTCCTATCACCCAGTAATCTTAACAAAATTCATGTGATGCAAAACAGAAGGCATGTATCTTTTCCTTTTATACCCTCTAATCGAACTTTGTATCCAAAAATATTCGTAAATCTACATCCAAAGATATTCACGTGCATCTTTTTTATTTTATAATTCAATAAAATTAGCATAGACAAAACGATATTAATGCAAGATGGCTGTATAGATGTTTCGATTATTTGGTACACAGGTCCAGATTGTTTTTTTTTTTTAGATGACATAAATAAGTTTGTAATACACTTTCTCACCTAACACTTATTCATTATCTAAAAGTATTAAACTAAGAGCATACTCGACTTATGTAGAAGTTTAATTTGCATTCATTAAGACATTTACATTGAAAAATATCACACCTCTTGAGAATCATTCATCGAGACGAAGATAACCGTTGGTGCCATCCTTACAACCTGCAATCTTATACCGTTGACCAAATTATTAGCTGGATCAATATTCCTCAACAACATTATAGGCGTACCGACCTTCACAACCAATTTTTGGTTAGAGACACCTGAAAACTTCATCCCATTAAGATTTTCAAAGCTAAAAATCACCTAGTTCATAGCAGATGTAGGTTCAGAATTACAATATGACCATCGGATTCTGTTACGCTATGTCCTTACAATCTAAAACAACAGTAAACTGCAAAACCGAAACACGCATATAAAATTGTATTAAATGTCAAATAAAAGATCGAAGTAGTTGTTTTCTCTTTTTATTTTAGTAAATTACACCTAGTGATAAAATCTTGAGTAAGTGATCTGCGAGGTTACCGTTAAAAATGTGAGTGAAAAAGGAAAAAGGATGTGGCGGCCAACTTGAGAGACATCAGAAAATATAATGAAGACCATTTTTTCCTGTAAAATTATTTATTTTTATGACCAACATTAGCAACAATAACATAAAGGTATTGATGCACACATTGGCGCTCTTTGACAGTCAACACATAACTGATTACAATCTAAATGGATCATAAGTTTCCATTTTGTGATAGATTTTGGGTGCTTGTAATCAAGTTGCAAACCTTCAATTCTAGAAATCTGATGGCGGTTTTGCGGTCACTCTTCTGGATGATCTGGTGTCTTAGGAATAGTAACTCTTTTATTGGATCAGTTGTCTCTCATTTTGGGTTGATTCGTTAGGGGCAAGCGAAGTCTTTTGATTATGGTGTCCACCAATGATCCACTGTACCTGATACAACCATTTTAGCACCCACATACTAAAACTAAAAGGTTGAGATAAATAAATCTCGACAAAAGCTATCTATATCTTCCTTCTTTATTAATGCATCCATGTACATGCTACTTATTGTTAATAGTAAATTTAAATGTCAATTCACTGTGTTTGCACGCTCTTTGTTTTCGAAAGCATCATATTCACACAAGTATCAATTCAAACATGACAGTTCTCATTGATGTCTGGTTATATACTGATCTGTCCTATGAAACTTTCAATAAAACATTAGTTACTCATAATATGTCTAGAAAAATAAAAAGAGCAAAAAAATGTCACACGCATACTAAAACAATAGAGACAATAGCTTCTAATAGTAACAATGGGAAAAATGGTTTCATGATATATTGCCCAAATATTAAAATATTGTTACTTAAATTCTCAATGAGCTCTCTAAAATAAAATTTATTGGGATTCTCATTACACACCTATACATTTTTTGGCATACTAAGATAACCCGAAAGACCATTTAGAACATAAACAAGATGATTTATTAGTCAAATTTCTAATACACCTTCCATAGAATGGACAAAGCATAATTAATTTTCAGACCATCAAAACATTTTAGCTTTGTGACCGCGCTGTCGTGACGCGTCAAAATTAGTTATTTATATTTTTTCTTGGCTTACTTCTACTAACTAGTAGTATCGGCAAGTAAGGGTCGATCCCAAGGAGAACGGTAAATTAATTAGACTAATTAATACTTTTAGCAGTTAAAATAAAATAAAAACGAGAGGGGGGATTTCAGTTTCTAATCTTAACTAAATAATTTGCGTAAAATAAATTAAAATAAACAAAGGAAATAAAAATCAAAAATATCAATTAAAGGAATAATCTAGTCCTTAGCTCCGTTATCCACCGTTTCGAATTAATTCAAGTTTCAATGCAGCGCTTATCTCTTCTCTAATCTCATGAACTCCTATTCCGAAGCCAACAACAAGCTCTGTTGACCCCAATTATTTCTTAAGTTTATTCAATTCAAACAAGCTCTTTAATCGAACCTATCTATGCGGTGGATTCAAAACAAGCTCTTCAAATCTCGCTCGCTAGATGCATTAAAAACCAAAATAATGGAATAGGCAAGATATTAAGTTCGACTTAAGGGATCTCGATTTTGTGTTACTCAATTGGAAAAAATCAATTGTTTGCTACTTGTGAAATTAAAATTGCAACAATTACGGATTACAACTCAATTTCTAGCGTAAGACATAAAACTCCTAATCTAGTTGGCCAAACCAAATCAAGAAATTAAATGGCATAGTCGTGAATTCAATAACACAAAAGTAATTCAAGAGAATTCGAGTTGAGAATACGCTGCGGGATTAAAACATGAATAATTCAAATACGGTTTCAAACTTCACTAAGAACTAGAATAGAAAATTAGCCAGACATGTTGGCTTTAGAAAACATCAAATTAATAAAAGACATGAGAAGAAAGAAATTCAAACGGTATAGTCTTCTTCTTCGCACATCGGAATCGGCTCGGTTGCTCCGGTGAAAAATTGGTTCGGTCGTCCCTTGTATTTTCTTCTGCTCCAGCCGTGTATTCTTCTCCTTCAGCCGTGAATTTTCTGCTCCAAGGTGTTTTTATTCCAGTCCTCCTCCCTTTTATAATTATCCCTTATCTCCTAGTTTCCTTCTTTAATTAGGACTCCTTCCTTCTTGAGTTTTATTTTCCTTGGAGTCTTTCTTCCCAAATCTATTCCAATTCCTTTTTCCATCATATGGACCGATTTATTGCCTTGTGGAACTGAGTGGGCGATTTTTGAGTCGTTTCTTGGGCCCAAAGTAAGGTTATATTCGTAACAGGACTGACACTGGGCCAGCGAACTGACACTGGGCCACCCAGTGTCGCACGATATTTTCTTCATTTAAGACCCAAATCACCTTGGCTTGGTCCGTTTGATGATCCAAACTATTCCTTAAGCTTAAAAACTCCATCAAACACCTAAATTAAACAACAAATTGTCAAGTAAAGTAAATTGCACCCAAAATATAAATATATGGAAAATAACCAAGTGTGCCAACATAAAATCTATTAAAACCTTATAATTAACAATGATTTTAGCACACTATTTCCGTTCTATCACTTTCAATTTCATTAAGTGTCTTAAAAATGAAAAAGACGGTTTAGAAAGCCAAACCATTTCATCACAAATGCGCTCTAAGAATATGACCATAATATTATGGTGTGTCTCATTCACGGTACCATATTTAATTAGACATTCCTGCCTTGACGTATTGGTGCTACACCACCACCAAAATGTAGGTCGGTACTTTCTAAATATAAATTCTAGATTTAGTAAAGATGATAGCAGGGAGAGTATAATGACATGTCAAATCTATATTTTTATCATCACTATTGCAAGTGTAATAGGTGCTTATAATCTTCTTTCTACAATGCCTAAAATATAAAACAGTTAATAAGATTACTGCCCATGTTGGAACTCTTGCACTTGTTCCATGATTGGCCTTGAGTCAACCATCTTGTAGTCCAGATACTTGGCGACTACAAACTTCTTTGTACCTGCATCATCACTACGGTACTTCTTTTCAAGTGCTTCCCACATCTCTTTTGATGTGTTTACAACAGAATAAACATTGTACAAACTATCTTATAAGGAGTTCAAAATAAAGTTTTTACAAAAATAGTCTCCATTGTGCCAATTGTCATAGGCAGCTCGGACTGTGAAACTAGTCTCTTGAGCACTTGGCACCGGTGGCGCATCTTCCTTAAGGAAGTTCGCAAAGCCCAATGTTCTCAAATAGAACAACATCTTCTGTTGCCACCTTTTAAAGTCGGCTCCACCAAACTTTGACGGCTTCTCGGCGGCAGGCATCATCATTGGCCCCGAGGTTGTTCCAAAAAAGGAACCACTCGTGTTGAACCCGTAGGCTCCAACACTAGATCCTAACATGGATCCAACGGTACCACTAAAAGTGGAACCTACGGTGCCACTCGAGGTGGATCCACTGGTAGTCAGAAAGGGGTTCGAAAACACCCATGGAGTTGTTGATGAGGCAGTTGAGCTTATCATGCTGGACATGGTTGCGGCAATGGTGTTTGCCACGTTTGAAGCGGCGGTCGCGGAGGCAAAGGCATCGGTGGTGTTGGAGTCGGTGGAAGCAGCGGTCGTCATCTCCAGTTGTAGGATTTAGCAAGTAAATATTTCATCTTGCGCTTGTTGAAATTTTCTGTGTTACAAACTTGCTGGGCGGAAAAGGAAATTACAACTGGACTACAACAAATTACAACTCGAAAACAGAAACTACAAACTCGTACGGAAATGAAAATACAAAACTCGAAACAGAATTGAAAATACAAGAAAATAAATTATAAAACCGTAAACTAATGCCGAGTCGAGGAATCCTCTATCCGCAAGATGAAATACGCCCCGGTAGTGCTCTCGGTTCTGACGTATCGCCCCCAAAGATAAAACGGCAACGTCTCGTAGGTAGTAGCACCACAAGACCTACGAGCTCCGGCGAACTTGAATGAGGCGAGAACGAAGCTGAAACTATGAACTATATGCTTTATGCTGGAGTTTCGAAAAAATTGCATGTGCAGAAGCAAAGGAATGCATGCCTATTTATAGGCCATTCACACCTATATGGGGGGTTTAAACACAGCCCTTAAGGCTATCATAATGCAGGTATTCATGCCTGCATTGAACACAGGAGTTGCACAATTCAAGGCAGTGGTTACTGCCTGTTTTGAATTTGAACAGGCAGTCTTAACACCTCCTCATAACACATGGGAGGTTACTGCCCGTTTTTGGCTGAGTTTGAACAGTCCGGATGCACCTGGACTATAATCAGCTCCTTAACCATTTGACGGATTTACCTGGACATCCTTATGTGCACATACGAGCCCAACTACGTTGTTGAGCTTGTCCAAAAAATTCTTTAAGCTAGCCCAAGGCCTAGCTCACGACCAAGCCCACGAACAGGCCCAAAGACCAATTGCCAAGATCCAAGATCCAAGTCCAAGGCCAAGGTCCAAGGCACGCGGCTCGCGGCCGCGGCCGAGGCGAGCAGCGGCGGCGCGCGCGTGTGGGCTTTGAGCCTATACACATGTGTCATTAATTATTACATGCATAAAGGTAACTCCTTATATACTAGAATAATGATGGTTCATTATTCAATGTGGGATTCCATCCCTTATTAATTCACAATTAAGTGACAAATTTTAATTCATTATTTCTCACTCATCGGGAATCGGTTTAGAGAAAGTGAATATACCACGATCATCTACTCGGAACGTAGATCGATCCTATGTTATTTAATTTTACAAAATAAAATTAAAATCATTAACGATTCCAACAATCCCTACTACGCAAGGTACAACTCCTACAAAGCAAGGGTGTGCATTTGTATGTGCATTTGTGTGTGTACCATTATTCTTATAAAAATTACCAACCCGCCATTCAAAATATCATACTTTTTGTTACCGACATACCAGTGATATGCTACTAATCTTGTTTCATTGTGTATGAATTGTGTTTTTCTGTGAGATGAGTTTGAGATTTGGGCTCTTTTGGGAGATATACTTATTCACTATAATTTATTCGTCTGTTTCGATGCAAAAACGTAATTGAAATCGATTATAAGTTTCGTTTTTTTATTTTCTAAAATTTTGTTATGCTCTGAGTATTATTAATTATTTATTAGTTAGTCTATAATCTGAATTACCAGTGAGTATCCGTTAATAAATCGTCTGGTAGTGACGGCAGTGGCAGTTTATAATATTAATTTTCAGATGATTATCTATCATCACTGGCCACCAACAGTATAAAAATATCGAAAATCGTCGAATGGTGACCGACAACTGGCCGGCCGGTGGCCGATTGGAAACGTCTCATTGCTCGAAAATTAAAAATTTGAAAAGTAATCAGTTAAAGATCGAGGATGCAATTTAAGATATTAATTTCTCATTATCCCAACAGATTAATAATCCATATAGAACAAAACATACTCCTACACCTTAATTAATTTCATTAATATCCCGATTTATTTTGCATGAAATAAATCATTAAATTACATTAATATGACCGCTTCTTGGATCTGATCGGATTGCCCGATTATCTCTCTTAACAATCGCCGCGAAGATCTCCTTCACCTCTGTGGATAATGGAAAGACGGTTATTCTGAACTTCTCTCTCCTTCCTCTTCGCATACATTCCATACAGATACGAACAGAAACCCCAGACGCAGACCCCGGCGGCCACCGCCTTCACGCCGCCAAACCCGTCCCCGTACACCAAAACCCCTCCGGCGACGTTCGCCGCCATCAAAGCCGTCATGCAAATCCCACCGGTCAACGACGACGTCATAAACACCATGCCGGCAGTGCCGAGAAAGCAAAGCTGCCAAACAACCAAATTCCCGGCGATCGTCAGCCAGTACACAGCCGGGCCTCTATCAAACACCTGAGCGCTCTCAACCCACATATCTGAAAATCCGCCGCCCGCCGCCATGCCGGCGGCGGAGAACACCGTCGCCGCAATTTCCATCACCAGCTGCATCTCGACCACCATCGCGTAGCAGTAAACTTTCCGGTAAATCGTCTCCATCACCGGCAAATACAGAGCGAACAAAAGACCAGCTCCTAGGGTTGAAAAGAACCCGACCCAATATCTTGTCTGGGTTAAGCCCGCGGGTCTGTCGTGGCTCGAGCTCAGTCCCAACAGGACCGAGCTCAGAGTCAGGAGTACAACGCAATTGAGATTCAAAAAATTCACCTTTTGTTTCACTATAACGACCGATAGAATTAGATTGAAAGCTAATTGAGATGAGAGAAGAAGGGAAGAAGTGGAGACGGGCAAATACGAATTTCCCCACGAGAACAGTAGATTACTGACGCCTAACAGAATCCCAACAGCGACCGACAAAAGCAAAATGCGTGACGTAAACCCTGAAAATGGTCGTCTTCTAGTGCACCCGAGGATAAAAGGAAGATAAACCGGCGGAATGAGGAGAGGAAATCCCGCGGATTGAACGAATGTGGATACCCATTTGCTTGAGCCCTTGTGGATGAAATAGTATTTGGAGACTAGGGTTGAAGAAATCGAGCCCACAAGAAGTAGACCATAGTTGATCGTTAGAAGAACATTGTAATTCTTGCTTGATTCTTTTGCTAGTGATTCGTGTGTCGTCTGATGATCGCACGTTGGTAGTGAGAGAGAAAAAGTGTTTTGAGTTATCGTTACGGCTTTTTCTTCGACTTTAGGGTTTAATGGGTTTGGAGAAACTCCGGCGGGCGGCCGAGGTGGTGACTCCATGGCGGGGAAAGCTATATATGATTATAAAGGTTTTTTTGGCTTTTTTTGAGGTATATATGAATAAAAGAGGAAGAATAAAAACTTAAAAAGAGTAAACTAAATACCTGTTTTCCCGAAAAAGAGGGGAAATTAGGTCAATGTTTCATGGGAATATCGTGAACGGGAAATATGAATTTAGATAGAGAAAACATAACGAAAAAAAAGGTGTGTATAGTGCACGAGATCGGAAGTGGTTAAAAGCAAATGCGGTTTGCATGGCATTTAACGCAAAAGTGATGAATTTATAGTAAAAAAACAAAAACAAAAACAATCTGTCTTTTTATGCTAACAAAAACAAAATACGATAAGAAGAAAGGGTGGTACGGTTATCTACTTTTTGGAGGACGCCACGGATCGGTATATCTCACAACATGATGTACGATATAAGATATCACAATTAGTGTATAAAATAATCATATAATTATATATAATAATATTATAGTGAAAATATACAATAATAATATAATTACAATTGGTGTGTAACATAATCACAATTGATGTCACTACCAAAAAAAGTACTTTAGCCGACGACCCGAAAAAAAACGGCCGACGACTTTAAAGTGTCGTCGGCTATACTGTGCACTTTAGCCGACGACTCGGGTTATCGTCGGCTAAAGGGTTTTAGCCGACGACTTGATCTAGGTCGTCGGCTAAAGTAAAAAATAGTCGTCGGCTATAGTAAAGAGGTTTAGCCGACGATCTAGATAATGTTTAGCCTGTTGGTAGTCGATCCACCTTGGCATCCACATAAGCACTCCAGGCAGCCGACCGGCCGAGCAGATCCTGGAGCCGAACCGGTCATGGATCCGATTTTCTCCCAGGCCCGTTGGAACCGGACCAGACGGAGACGTTAGAGCCGACCCGGGATCCGACCCAAAAGGACCGAGCAGGTCCTAGAGGAGTACGATCCGAATCATAATTATAACAAGACCGACCAGAATAGCAGGAAACTCGAGGTACGACCCCATAGTCGACCGACCAAGACAGCGGGAAGCTCGAGGGCCGACCCCGTTGTCGGCCACAACAGATAAGTATTGCCAAAGACACGAAGAACAGGCAGACAGGACAATTAAGGAGGGCTGTCATATCCCTTCCCAAAGCAAACCTGAGAAGGTGACACGCGTCGAAGAAGTACCTACACTTTGACAAGTGTCACAAGCATGTTCCCCTGAATCTTCCAGCTGTCATCTCTTGAATGGCTAAAATTGGCTATATATATATATATATATATATAGGGAGAATGTACAATAAAAGGACTTTTAAAAAAAAGCCTCGTAAAGAGAGAGAGAAAAGAGAGAAAAAAGAGAGAGAAAAAAAGAGAGAGAGAAAAGAGAGAAAAAAGGAGAGAAAAAGAAAGAGGATAAGACTTGTAATTAGCAAGCACCAACAGTACTGACCGGCCAAAATATTTTCGGCCCGGCTCTACCCCATATCATGATCATTAATAAAATTTAGTGGTCCAATACTTTTCATCCTGTTTATTATTTTCTACGTGGCTTCGATCCATTCGTCTTGATCAGCACACGTGACGTTGACCAAAACAGACGTCAACAGATTGGCGCTAGAAGAAGGGGTCGAACCTCCGACCTTGTGGTTAACAGCCACAAGTTCTAAACATAATCAGCCCGCCACGGAGAAGGAAAACCCGTTCAAGGTGGCGGAGCGCTTCGGCATGCCCTGCGTTCATCCAGGAATGACCACCCTCACCAATAAGTGGTGATATGAAAGCATAGGAATCATTGTAATTGTGAGTTGAAAGCACAGGAACCATTGTAATCGTGAGTTCCTGCTTGACTCGATTGACCTTTTAAAGGTCATAACTCGGGGATTATCGAGCGTAACTCAAAAGCTCTGGAAGATTTCCCAAAGAATCCCCTTGTATTTTTCAAATTAAAGTTGCAATCAACATACACCGCAACCACCAAGGACTCCACAATATCTGCGAGTGCTTTCGGAATTCCCACCAGATCCCCATAAAGATCCTGGCAATCCAGAAAAAGTAGTCCGTTAGGGCGCAGGCAAGAAAACCCAGGCCGCTAATAAGCAAAGATTGGGCCGAGATCAGATGGAATCATCGGAGCCCAAGGAGTTTTTCGCATAAACGCCCGAACAGCGGCCATTAGAATGCCAACGATGAAACATGGAATTCGAAATGATGAAAAAATGGCAGAAAGTGAAACATGTTAGTAAAACTGAGATAAGCAAAGGCATAATCTTTATAAGGAGATGCGAAAGGCAAAGAATTCTCCACTTTTCGTCAACTATCCAGTAGCCAAGGAAAGAGGGGCCCGGCCGACAAAGTTATCAAGGAGGTCTCGGCAGAAATAACCAATCCTACAACTACCGGCCCGAGGAGAACCCCGTTGCAACCCGCACCGCCTTCGCTTGATCAAAAAATACGGTTTGACATCCGGTCTGTCCAAGGCCGAACTCAGATGCGCCCCGGTAGAGGTGCTGATCTATACGCTCACACTAGCCCCATGAAGGTAAAGACCAGCCCTCTGGAACCTTAGATTTCATTGCGGAGTTTTCACCACCGAGAGAATAACCGATCGGAGTAGTGACTCCATAGGGACGGATCCCCAAATGCCGGCCAGACAGTCGCAGGAACAGTCCTCGCCAGCCCCGACCAGCATTTGTTCTGCTCGGCCGTTCACTTAAGTTTTCTAGCCGCCAACTATAAAGCGGAACATGAAACCCTCCGGGCCGATCTGGAAGTAGCGATCTCCCTCGATCTTGCTCACCTCACTATCTTTGAAGCGATTCTCAGGTAGTGGCTAATACGAACCCAGGGAGCCCAGTTTGGTCAATTTCCTCGACCCGGCTCGGACCCGGTGGTAAGATTTTCAAGGAACTGTCTAACGCCCTCCGCACTCACTCATCGGCAGCCGAACAATTCGAGCTGCAAGGACGGATACGGCTTCCAGTTTCATGCCCCCAGCGCAGCATGATACCCACAAAAACTAGGTTACTTCAACCTTGACCCATCCGGGTCACCATTGAAGGAACCTTATGCGGGGGTATCCAGTTCCGTCACTGAAAGGCTTATTCAAGTACGCCCTCAGAAAGGTGCCCAAGCGGACACGCGACAGCCCCTTCGGCGGCCCAGTATCGGCCTACAAATCGCTTCGACAAGGATGTTACTGGCCGAATCTTAGAAAGGTGTCATTGGGCTGGAGTAAAGAAACGCTCGATGCCAAACCTTCGCTTCTTAGATCCAAGACTCGCATGAAACCCACTTACGTTTGTGGCCTACCGCCATCCGTCAAATGGATGATCGTCCGGGTCGGCCCCCCATCTAGAAGATGAAGTTGAGGTAACAGTACGCCGTCGTCGCAATTGATTATTTTGCAAAAGCGGGTCGGGGCCGAACCACTAGCGCGGATAACCGAACAAAAAATAAACAATCTTATATGAAAGTCGCTCTGGACCCCTTAGTCCGTCATATCTGATAAAACTATACAATGACGAGGAAAACTTTCAGGCCTCCTGCGACGGCATCCATACACGAAATACATTTTCCACTTCGCACGAGCCACGATCCTACGGACAAGTCGAGACGGTTCATAAAATTATAAAAAGCGCCTCAAGACCCGCCTCGAGAAGCTCAAAGGTTCCCGGCCCGAAGGACTCCATGAAAATGTATTGGTTCACGGGGCGACATATCGGTCCGCCACTCGGGAAATACCTTCTTAGCCTTCGGTACTAAGGCAGTTATCCCGGTCGAAATTGAAACACCCGCCTACCAGATAACCCGTTTCGAAGGACAAGAGCAACATGACCCTTGAAGTAGGGGCCTCGTCGCCAAAAACGGATTTAAGCAAGAATGCGGAATGCCATCCATAAAAGAAAACTACCAAGGTTCATCATCACAGCTTCCAGGTCGGAGACTTCATTCGTAAACGGGTATTGGGGCCAGATCCAGGACCTACTGAATCTAAGTGGCAAGGATCGAACTAGATTAACGAAGTCCTTCGGAACAGAGCCTGCTAGTTAGAATATCGGAATGGCCAAGGATTGAATCACCCGTGGAAAGCCATGTGTTTAAAAAGGTATTATCAATAAAATTCGACTTTATTCCATTTTTAATCCAGATACACTGTAAGACCGAGTTCGCCTCGGCACCTCATAAGACCGGCCCATCCGGCACTGTAAGACCGAGTTCGCCTCGGCACCTCATAAGACCGGACCATCCGGCACTGTAAGACCGAGTTCGCCTCGGCACCTCATAAGACCGGCCCATCCAAGCCTTTGTAAGACCGAGTTCGCCTCGGCACCTCATAAGACCGCCCATCCAAGCCTTTGTAAGACCGAGTTCGCCTCGGCACCTCATAAGACCGGCCCATCCAAGCCTTTGTAAGACCGAGTTCGCCTCGGCACCTCATAAGACCGCCCATCCAGCCTTTGTAAGACCGAGTTCGCCTCGGCACCTCATAAGACCAAGCCCATCCAAGCCTTTGTAAGACCGAGTTCGCCTCGGCACCTCATAAGACCGGCCCATCCGTCACTGTAAGACCGAGCTCGCCTCGGCACCTCATAAGACCGGCCCATCCGGCACTGTAAGACCGAGCTCGCCTCGGCACCTCATAAGACCGGCCCATCCGGCACTGTAAGACCGAGCTCGCCTCGGCACCTCATAAGACCGGCCCATCCGGCACTGTAAGACCGAGCTCGCCTCGGCACCTCATAAGACCGGCCCATCCGGCCTTTGTAAGACAAGGCTCGCCTCGGCACCTCATGTCTGGCCCATCCAAGCCTTTGTAAGACCGAGCTCGCCTCGGCACCTCATAAGACCGGCCCATCCGGCACTGTAAGACCGAGCTCGCCTCGGCACCTCATAAGACCGGCCCATCCGCACTGTAAGACCGAGTTCGCCTCGGCACCTCATAAGACCGGCCCATCCGATACTCTAAGACCGAGCTCGCCTCGGCACCTCATAAGATCGGCCCATCCGGCACTGTAAGACCGAGCTCGCCTCGGCATCTCATAAGACCGGTCCATCCGGCACTGTAAGACCGAGCTCGCCTCGGCACCTCATAAGATCGGCCCATCCGGCACTGTAAGACCGAGCTCGTCTCGGCACCTCATAAGACAGAGCTCACCTCGGCATCGCATAAGGTCAGCCCCTCCGGCACAATCAACAGATGGTGAACAGAAAAGCAAGGCAATCACCAAACCAACCGGGCCCGAACATACAGAGAAAAGCAATAGATGCTATAAAAAGATTTCATTCATTTAAACAGGTGGTTCTACATCAAAATGCAAAGGAAACCAAGGAAAAACGGCACGCAGGCCATACATGGAATAAAGCAAAAATCTACTCGGCCCCATCCTCCTGACCGGCCGCCTTAGAAGACTGTCCTTCACCTTCGCCGGGCGGAATCAACCCCGGGTCTTCGATAAAATCTACAGCCTTCGGCTCGTCAGCTCCAAGAGATTCAACCTTCAGGTCGGCCGCCTGAGACTCTATATAGGCCTGGACCTCCTCAACAGTCTTCCCTTCCTTCATGAGATCCAATATCTCATAGCAGGTGAAGACGTAGTTAAGGTTAATCAACTCCTCGAACTCGGGCGTCTTCTGTAAAGCATCCGCCCCGTCGGCAAGGCCCCTAGCATAGCCCGTAGATTCACAAGTATGGACCCGCTCGGTCAGATGCTCAAGCTGGGCCTTAGTGTTCTGCAAATAGGCCTCGTGCTCGGCCCTTATGTCCAGACACCGTCTTTGCGCCTGCTCGGCCGCCGTGGCCATCTCGTCGGCCTTTCCTTTCCAAATATCGGCCTCGAGGGCCCGACTCTCCAGAAGCTCCATATCACCCTTCAGAGAGGTCATCTCCTCCTCCAGAGACTTGATAAGCGAAGGGCAGAGGTGGTGCTCCTCCTGTAAGGCCTTGAGATCGGCCTCCGCCTTCTTGTGCTTTTCAACCAGGGCCATCAGCTCCCGAGTGGCCTTTATGTAGGTGCACAACGCACGGCCCATCAGAGCATTCCCGAACTGGATCTGCTCATCCGGACCCATGTCATTGGTCACCATCTCCATCTTGGGCGTCCAGCCCCTGATGGGGACATGGCTGGACTCAACCACCGCTGGAGGGACACGGTTGAGCATCTCGGCGGTGGGGGTGGCTGCCCGGACGTAGTCAAGGAACCAGCGCGGACGTCGCCCCTTCATTTAGGCACATGGTTCTTCCCGGTCCTTATTCACCGGGAGATAGTGGCCCTCCAAATCAATTGCGGGCTCCTTACCCGTCGCACAGCCCGTCCGGACAGGGCTTAGGGCGGGCACAACAATTTCAGGAACGAAGGAACCCTCAGCCCTAGTCACGCTATCCTCAGGCTCGACCTCTACTCTCTTCCGGTTGCCCGCGCGCTCCCTACGCTCGGCGGCCTCAGCAGCCATCCTCGACACCCGCTGCGCAGGCGTCTCTTTCCGTCCCGACGAACTCCTGCCCCTAGGGACTCGGTAAAGAAGACGTGTTAAAAAAAAAGGGATAAGACTTGTAATTAGCAAGCACCAACATCATAGACCGGCCCAAAATATTTTCGGCCCGGCTCTACCTGATGAAGACATTATGCTCGGATCAGTTGATCTAAGACCAACTGCCCAGATATTTTCTTCAGTGGCCAGAAGGTACGACTTCCTCCGATCGGCTGGAAGATCCAAGAGCTGTTCAACCCGGTCGTCAAATAAGGAGGAGGTCTCTTGAGCCGGGATACGTTCTGCACAAGCAATGAATTATGAGCGTTAGACAAAAAAGGGAACACCAATAAGAAACAAGACACTTACTCATTTTAGCAGTGAAGTGCTCTGGGACCCGAAGCTCGGCGTCTATCACACCAGGCTCCCACTCATCAGCCGAGCTCCTCCACGGTCCCCCGACATAGAACCAATGTTCCTTCCAGATATGGATGGTCTCCGGCACGTCCACCAATTCTTTATGCATCGCGTGCCGGGCTGTCAAGTAAAACCAGCCAGAGCCGGATCGGCCGACCGACCTCCATAGGAAGAGACTGTTGAACTCTTCGAAGCTGGGCTCGGTCCAACCATGTTGACTGAAAAGAATGAAAAGACCCACCATCCGAGCCCAGGAATTCGGATGAATTTGGGCAATACAGAGGCCCAATTGCCTTAACCACCGGGAAAACATCAACGGAAGCGGAAACCTCAGCCCTGACAACAGGGAGCGGTAATACACCGCCGTGCAGCCAACGGGCGGGGTATGAGGCCTCTCCTCGGGATTCGGAACATATATCCGCACCACCGCGGGTATCTTGAACCGTCCCCGCCAAGCCTCCAACTGCTCCTCGGTGACCGTGCTGCGAATCAAGGCCGAATCCCACTCCGCCGGAACAAAAGGAGACGGCCGAGGCCGAATCCGGGCTCCAGTCGCCGTCAACGGCGCCACCACCCTCGTGTCTCCCGAATCTGGCGATCTCGCGGCCTCACCACCCTCCTCCTTGTCGCTCCAATCAACGGGAACATCGCTCATCGACAGATCCGCCACTCCCGTGCGGTCCGGAGACACAGTCAACTCCTCCGCCGCCACGTCCCTCCGCTCCGACATCGTAAAATAGGAAAAAGAGAAGAATCTTACTGAGAAATTCTTTCTAAAAACGGGAAAAGGACGCCGGAAAATTCTCTCTCTTCTCTGCAACAAGACACGAAAATGGCGAAGGGAACAATGGAGAAGAAGGTTTCCTATATTTATAGGAGAAAAAAGGGCATTAAATGCCAGGCGCGTGGAGCGTCGATTCATGATGAATCATCGCGAAGATCAAAAACGCGTGAAACACGACGAAAAATTACGTCCCGTCATGCGTCCCCCTCATTATGACACTGGAAGACCCCGAAGTCGAATCGACGCGACTCTCGAAGAGGCTTCCCTTCGAGAGATCTTGTCCTCTCCCAAGCCGGATCGGCCTCAATCTCAGACGACCCCAGCACCGGCCAACCTGGCACGGCCCTGGGCTTGGGGGCCCTTGTTGGTATTCGATCCACCTTGGCATCCACATAAGCACTCCAGGCAGCCGACCGGCCGAGCAGATCCTGGAGCCGAACCGGTCATGGATCTGATTTTCTCCCAGGCCCGTTGGAACCGGACCGGACGGAGACGTTAGAGCCGACCCGGGATCCGACCCAAAAGGACCGAGCAGGTCCTGGAGGAGTACGATCCGAATCATAATTATAACAAGACCGACCAGAATAGCAGGAAACTCGAGGTACGACCCCATAGTCGACCGACCAAGACAGCGGGAAGCTCGAGGGCCGACCCCGTTGTCGGACACAATAGATAAGTATTGCCAAAGACACGAAGAACAGGCAGACAGGACAATTAAGGAGGGCTGTCATATCCCTTCCCAAAGCAAACCTGAGAAGCTGACACGCGTCGAAGAAGTACCTACACTTTGACAAGTGTCACAAGCATGTTCCCCTGAATCTTCCAGCTGTCATCTCTTGAATGGCTAAAATTGGCTATATATATGTAGGGAGAATGTACAATAAAAGGACTTTAAAAGAAAGCCTCGTAAAGAGAGAGAGAAAAGAGAGAAAAAAGAGAGAGAAAAAAAGAGAGAGAGAAAAGAGAGAAAAAAGGAGAGAAAAAGAAAGAGGATAAGACTTGTAATTAGCAAGCACCAACAGTACTGACCGGCCAAAATATTTTCGGCCCGGCTCTACCCCATATCATGATCATTAATAAAATTTAGTGGTCCAATACTTTTCATCCTGTTTATTATTTTCTACGTGGCTTCGATCCATTCATCTTGATCAGCACACGTGACGTTGACCAAAACAGACGTCAACATAGCCGACGAAAAAAAAAAATGTTTTAGCTGACGACTTGATCTCGGTCGTCGGCTAAACCTTTTCCAAAAAAAAAAAGTTTTAGCCGACGACCCAGATCAAGTCGTCGGCTAAAACACTTTCCCAAAAAAAATCACATTTTAGCCGACGGCAAGATCTAGGCCGTCGGCTAAAGCCTTTCGAAAAAAAATGGGGTTTAAAACCTCCAAGTGAAAATTATATATAGTTCACGGAACACCAACCCAATCTTGCCCCTCTCCCCGCTAAAGAGCACATTTCTATTCCCGATCCTGTCAGTTATTCCCGAAAAAAGCTTAGTGAGTTGCTACTTTGAGTTGTGCTAGCTGGAGTGACGAAGGTTTCTACCGGTTGTTATAATCACCATTTCGATTAAGGTACGTATTTTATTGTATTTTTTATTGTGATTTCGAAACTTTGTATTATTCATGTTGTACATTCGAAAGCTTTTATGTATAACGATTAAGTTTTATGATGATAATCATTATGATTAATTGTTTGTTGTGATTTCATTTATAATTTGAACAATATTAGTTAGTTGGATTAATATTGGAAAATTTATACATTTTCAGGATGGACAAGAGTTGGATTGGGTTACGAAAATGGGATCCAAGTGTAATGGATGGGATGAAGCAGTATATGAGATTTGTAAAAGAGCACGACAGTGGTAATACGTTGCACTACTATCCGTGTAATAAATGTAGATGTCGCAGTGATATGTTTCGTTTTCCATTTGATGAGGTCTGGGAACACCTAAAGAAGAATGGTTTTTGGAGTAAATATACATGTTGGATATACCACGGTGAAGCACCGAATTCTGTTATTCCGTATGATCACGGACAATTTAGTGGTAACGACGGGTTCACCGATCCGAAGAGGAGGTTGATTGATGATGTGTTTGGTTTTTCCGAGATGTTTGTACCAACTGAGCCAATCCCACGACCCTTAGACCGTTGCCTTGCAATACTGCTGGGCTTGACAGGTACAACAAGTTAATTCAACTCCAACAGACCCCTCTATACCCAGGGTGTAAGATGACTGTTCTTGATTGTGTCATGGAAACGATGAGATTAAAAGTGGAAAACAGATCATCCATCAAGTCTGTAGATGATTACTTGGAGCTTACGAGTAATATGATTCCACAGGGTCATCATCTTCCTAATACATATACAAAAATGAGACGAATTTTGAAAGATCTTGGTCTTTCCTACATTAAGATCCACGTCTGCATGTATGATTGTGTTCTATTCTGGGGGCATCCTAATGAAGACCTCACGAGATGTCCTGTATGTGATACAGAGAGATATAGGATCACTCCTTCTGGAAAAGAGAAACCGGTGAAGGTACTTTGGTATTTTCCACTGAAGGACAGGTTGGAACGGCTATTTATGTCTCCTCACACGGCAAAAGCAATGAGATGGCATGCCGAGCCGCGCACTAATGACAGGGATACTATGATACACCCTTTGGATGGAGAGGCTTGGAAGCATATAGATAGGGAGTATCCGAATTTTTCTACAGATATCCGAAATGTGAGGCTCGGGATTGCATCTGATGGTTTCAACCCTTTTGGTAACATGAGTCTTTCATATACCATATGGCCTGTTGTAGCGATTCCTTACAATCTTCCTCCGTGGATGTGTATGCGGAAGGAGTATAATATGTTGACCTTGTTAGTCCCGGGGCCGGGATATCTGGGAAAGTGTATCGATGTGTATATGAGACATTTGATAGAGGAGCTGAAATTGTTGTGGGAGCAAGGTCATCCCACGTACAACAGTTATTCGTCCGAGATGTTCTACTTGCACGCCTTGTGTATCGGCATTATTAGTGATTTTCCTGCATATGGAATGCTGTCTGGATCTGTTATTAGCGGATATAGAGGTTGTCCAGTGTGTTTGAATGCAGATTGTGCTAGGTACCACTATAGGAAAGTTATCAGAATGCGTCATCTGATATGGCTTGAGAGGGAACATGAGTGGCGTATAGATGCTGCAGCATTTGATGGCACTGTAGAAATGGGCGAGCCACCACGACAGTGGACAGGTGATGAAACACTATCGATTCTTAATGAGTATGATTTTGGTCAGCTTAGCAACCATCCCGATGTGATTGCAGCAACCCCTGAAAGGCCCGACAGGTATAAGTATTGGTCGCACAAAAGTATATTCTGGGAATTGCCTTACTGGTCCAAGTTACTGATAAGGAACTTCTTGGATGTCATGTACATTGAAAAGAATGTTTGCGAAAGTGTGGTTGGGACAACCTTAGGTTGGGATGGAAAGACCAAAGACGGGCCAAAAACACGCAAATGTTTGGAAGAAATGAGCATAAGAAAACATTTGTGGTTGAAAACTGTCAAGGGAAAATAAAAAATGCCTAAGGCAGCTTACACCATCACTGCCGAGCAGAGAAGTGAGATATTTTGCTGGATAAAGACTTCTAGGTATCCTACCGGGTATGCTGGAAATATAGGAAGATGTGTTAATTTCAGGGAGAACAAGTTAACTGGTTTGAAGAGTCATGATAGTCATATCCTACTCCAACGCCTATTTCCGGTATTTATTCGACCGTACTTACCAAAACAGGTGGTCGAGCCGTGTGTTGCATTGTCAAGATTTTTCCAGAAATTATGCTCGAGCGATGAGAATTATGAGAAGTACAAGAAATCTCGAACAGAAGCTAAAAAGGCAGTGCGAAATGCCCGATCAAAGGTCAATCAAGAATTATATGCAAGATTAGATACTAAAGAAGGGGAAAAAGATATCTATAAACTTGCTCGAATGAGAGAGAAGAAGACGCGAGATATTGGAAAAGTTAAATGTGTAAAAGATACTGACCAAAAAGTTTTGGTTCAAGATAAAGAGATAAAAGAGAGATGGAGGTCATACTTTGATACCCTGTTCAATGGCCATCAAGAACAAGATATTGGGAATTTAAACATCCCCTCAAGTATGGTTAACCGAGAGTTTAAGAGAAGAATTCAAAAGGGTGAAGTGACAATTGCATTGAAGAAGATGGGGTCAAAGAAAGCAGAAGGACCAGATGGTATACCTATTGAAGTTTGGAGGTGTTTGGGGTAGAGAGGGATCGAATGGGTAACTATGCTTTTCAATAAGATTTGGAGAAGCAATAAGATGCCATCAGCATGGAGGAAAAGTATTCTCGTCCCTTTGTATAAGAACAAAGGTGATGTTCAAGATTGTTCTAATTATCGCGGAATTAAACTAATGAGTCATACCATGAAGTTGTGGGAACGAGTGATTGAACAAATGATCAGGAAATGTGTGAAGATAATAGAAAATCAGTTTGGATTTATGCCTGGAAGATCGACCATGGAAGCAATTTATCTTATCCGGCAGTTGATGGAACATTATCGAGATAAAAAGAAAGATCTGCATATGGTTTTTATTGATTTAGAGAAGGCATATGATAAAGTACCAAGAGAAGTACTTTGGTGGGCCTTAGCAAAGAAGGGTGTATCGCGGAAATATATTGACATTATAAAGGACATGTATGAGGGAGCTAGTACAAGTGTACGTACTAATGTTGGGAGGACAAGAATTCCTATTACGATTGGGGTGCATCAAGGATCTACTCTTAGTCCTTTTCTCTTTGCCATAGTCATGGACGAATTGACAAGAGAAATTCAAAATGACGTTCCGTGGTGTATGATGTTCGCAGATGATATTGTGTTGATTGATAAAACGAAGGTTGGAGTGCAACAGGAATTGGAACTTTGGAGGGATACTTTGGAAGCTCGAGGCTTTAGGCTGAGCAGAAGTAAGACTGAATATATGGAGTGTAGGTTTAGCGAAAACAGTGATAGAGAGGCGGGGATGATCACATTTGATGGGAAAGTTGTTCATGGATCCACTTTCTTTCGGTATCTTGGATCTATTATCCAAAAGTATGGAGAGTTAGATGGCGATGTGGCTCACAGAATAAAGGCAGGGTGGTTGAAGTGGAAGAGTGCCACAGGGGTTTTATATGATCCTGGCATGCCTCATAGATTAAAGGGTAAATTTTACCGCACGACAATTAGGTCTGCGCTGTTATATGGCACCGAGTGTTGGGCTGTAAAATAGTGTCACGTTCAAAAGATGAATGTGGCAGAGATGCGTATGCTACGATGGATGTGTGGTCATACAAAAAAGGATCGGCTCAGAAATGAGGTGATTAGAGAGAAGGTAAGAGTTGCGTCTATAGAAGACAAGATGATGGAGAATCGATTACGATGGTTTGGTCATGTGAGAAGAAGACCTATTGATGCCCCAGTGAGGAGGCTAGAAAGTTGGGGAACAAGTAATGTTGTGAAAGGTAGAGGAAGACCCAAGAAAACTTGGATAAAAATGATTGAAAATGATATGCGGTTTCTTGGAATTGGAGAAAGTATGGCGATGGAGAGGCAAATGTGGCGGGAAAGAATACGGATGGTGGATGGAGTCTGATTTTTTTTTTCTTTGCTTTTTTCTCTATTTTTTCCCTCTTTTTTCCTTTTATGTTATTTATGTAACGATTATTGACGGTTTCAAAGTTTGATTCATGTTAGCCGACCCCAAATCATTTTGGGACTAAGGCTTAGATGTTGTTGTTGTTGTTGTATGTACGAGAGAAGTGAAGAGATCTGATTTGCGTAAAATGCAAGATGAGATCATTTATATCTTGTGCAAGTTTGAGCGAATATTTCCTCCAAACTTTTTTGACCTCATGCCTCACCTCATGATCCACCTTCCCCGGCAGTTATTGGTCACTGGTCCAGTGCACTACACGTGGATGTACCCGGTTGAAAGGTAACATAATTTTGTATGATATATATATACATATATATATATATTGTCAAATTAAGTATGATTTCTAATACAATGACAATATTACAGGCAACTCGGTGATTACAAAGACTCAAGTACAATAAGTGCACCGGAAGGATGCATTGCAGAATCTTACCTTGCGTCGGAGTGTATTACGCATATCAAGTTGTATTTGGGCACCTTCGAGCCCCCTTCCCGCTCTATTCCAGCAGATAAAATACAATTCAATCTTTCTATCATATCCACTGAGGTTGACGTCTATGGGAGGTTGCCAGGAAGACAATTAGACCCGTATGAGTCACGAATTGCACATTGGTGGATATTGCTCAATTGTCCAGAAGTTCAGTACTGGAAAGACATTTACTTGTCATGCGATATGGTGCGAGGTGACACTAGATTCCACAATGACACTTTTGCCGACTATTTTGGAGAATGGGTACATATACATTCAGTTGCTATTGATTTTGGACTTAAGATATTTTTTTTACATAAAAAGTTTATTTACGACAAATGACACACATACAAGATGACGGACACCCTAACTGGTGGCGTGAACTTATGCTTCTTTCTATGAAGCCGGTTATGTCAAGAATTTATTCGATAGCCAAAGTCAACGGTGTCACATTCATATGCCTTGAGAGAGACCAAAAAAGAAGATGTCAAAATTCTGTGGTTATGATAGATGGTGGATATTACGGTGTTCTTTTGGAAGTGGTAGAACTAATTTACGGGGAAGGCATGACAATTTACTTGTTTAAGTGTCGATGGTACGACACCAGTCTTGGAACCGATATGCAAGACGACTACGGGCTGTTATCTGTTGACATTTCCACTTCATGGCATGAAAGTGATCCTTTTGTATTTGCTACATCAGCAAAGTCGGTGTATTATTTGGACGACTTAGTGAAGAAAGGCACATGGAAGATAGTGAACGTTGTGACAACGAGGAATATTTATAGTGCTGCTACACTGGGAGAAACAACAGGTACTGATGACGATGATGCTTATCAAGAGCCAAATACAGCAAATATTCCACCATCAACGACAATTACAATGAATAATGTTCATGAAGGACGAGTCGTCCGACTCCGTGGTGATGCTCGCGGGTACGTTGACGTTGATACAAACGAATTACTTGAAAATTCTGATGACGATAATGTGGACGACTTGAGGCATATGTTGCCGGATATCAACTCAGATAATGAGACAAACTGTAGTGATTACTCAAACTATGAGCCATAAATTTAGTAGATGTATATTTTCATATGTTAAATATAATTAAAAAAATAGTAATAATAATAATCATAACATTAATATAATATTAATAATATTATTTTTTAAAAAAAAAGGGGGGGTTAGCCGACGACAAGATCTACGTCGTCGGCTAAAGTTTTTTTTTAAAAAAATATTTTACTTTAGCCGACGACCGTCTTATATGTCGTCGGCTAAAACCCAAGTATGACCCGACCGTGTAGTCTAACACGGTCGGTCGCATACAAATGTGTTTTTATTTTCTGGCTGGTGCGACACGGTCCGTGTCTCCTGACACGGTCGACTAAAGTTTTTTTTAAAAAAAAGGGTTATACTTTAGCGACGACTCTATCTATGTCGTCGGCTAAACTGCCGACCGTGTTAAATGACACGGCCCGTGTCGCACCTGCCCAGAAAGTGAAAATACGCTGTATGCCTGACCCGACCGTGTTAGACTACACGGTCGGGTCATACTTGGGTTTTAGCCGACGACATATAAGACGGTCGTCGGCTAAAGTAAAATATTTTTTTTAAAAAAACTTTATCCGACGACGTAGATCTTGTCGTCGGCTAAACCCCCTACATTTTATACGTTTTCTCCTTCCCAACTTGTATTATTTTCTCCTTCCCTCACCCACCCCGATCGCCCGTCACCTAGCCGTCGCCCGCCGATCGTCACCCAGCCCCCAACCGCCCGTCACCTAGCCCCCGTCCCGCCGATCGTCACCCAGCCCCCAACCCCCGTCACCCAACCGTCGCCCGCCCGCCCGACGCCCTCCGTCTGCCGTTCGACCGCCTCCCGACAGGTAACCCTTTTCCTTATTTTTTTTTTTTTATTTGTTGAATTTATTGTATTTGTTTGATGAATTTGTTTAGATTATGTGATGAATTGGATAAATTGTTTAATGATTTGTGATGCAATATTTGATGAATTTAGTATTTTCAATATTTTGTGTTTAATGAGTTGTGAATTTGATGAATTTGTTTGAGGAGGAAGGGATTGTATAGCCGGCGTTAATCGAAAGATTAACGTGGTATGGCATTGCCAATTACTGTTGTGTTGAGTTGTGAATTTGATGAATTTGTTTACATTATTTGATGAATTAGGTAAATTGTGTAATGAGTTTTGATGAAATATTTGATGAATTTGTTTGAGGAGGAAGGAATTTTATAGCCGGCGTTAATCGAAAGATTAACGTGGTATGTCATTGATAATTACTGTTGTATTGAGTTGTGAATTTGATTTATTTGTTTAGATTATGGATAGAATAAAGAAAGCGTTAGGGAAGAAGTCGACAAAGTCGACCACTCCCGATTCGGGGGGGAGTTCGGCAGCCTCTAGTAAGGCGGATCCCGCTACACTATACATATCTCAGAGCAGCGTTCGTGCCCGCCAGATACTAGAAGCTACCGACATGAACGCTGACGATTTTTTTAGGGCGACAGATGAGCCCGCTGCACTAGCGCGGCGTTTATCCTTTCAGACACCACGGCCGACCCCCTCGCAGCCGGAGACTCGTATGTATCCACCGACCCACGTCTAGCCCTCACACATCATGAGATGTACGGAGTTCCTCGTCCGCGGTGCCCCACGGTCCGCCGCCGACTCTATTCATGCCTCCGATGGTTCCGACTATTCCAGAGGTCGATGAGACGGGAGTCCGAGTTCCCGTTCGATTTATTAGCCCTGACGAGGCGTACGTCTACGAGTCTTTCCAGACAACATGTGTTGGCGGAGTTGTCGGGTTTCGAAGACGAAACTGTACGAGGAGATAGAGAGGGAGAAGGAGAAGGGGAAAAATGTAGTCGAGGAGGAGAAGAAAAAGAAGAAGACTCGTGGCTCAGCAAAGGGCCTGGCGCTCGACTCGTACGTAAGTAAGCATGGCCGTTACGAGATTCCTCTAGACAGACACGGCTGGCCGGTGATGTCTTCTGACGCTGCGGCGTCATATAGCTGTAATGTTGGCTTTGTCATTCGGGACAGAGTCCCCGTTTTTTGGCCCGATTAGAGGGACGTGCCGCAGTGCGTGAAGGATTCTTTGAACAATGCTATGTCGGTAAGTTAATAAATATTTAATAAGTGTTTTTCAATCAACACGTAGTTCTTCAAAATGCAATATGTGATGTTTTTAAATTATTGCGTATTTATGCTGTTCATAGGTGTGGTTTGTCATTCCCGACTCTCTACTACGTACTTGGTGTGACGAGGTGCAGTCTACCAAGTAAATCATTTTAATTTATTTTGTATCTACATTGTTTGCGTAATTTTTTTCTTACGAATAATATATGTTGTGCAACGTGTGTTGTAGGTACAAATCTTGGAAAAATGAGATGCACATGTTCTGGACAGCTTGGGGTGATACCCCAGAGGCTACCCCGGAAGAATTCAAGTTCCGGGAGTACGAGTGGAAGTGGCTACGTGCCCATTTTCGCGACACAGAGTTCATGGTATGACTAAAATACCCTCATTTCATTTTTTCTCTTTCAGTTTTTATTTTTTTGAATTCTAAATATAAACTCGATTTTTTTAAATTAATGTTTCAGAATTTAAAAAATACTTGAAGTTCCGATTTTTTTAAATTAGAAAAAATCGGAACTTCAGGTATTTTTTTAAATTCTGAAATATTATTAATATTAAAAAATATTGTATTTTATTTATTAAAAAAACTGCTAGTATTTAATGAAATAAATAATATTTCAGTTTTTATTTTTTTTTGAATTCTAAATATAAACTCGATTATAAATAATATTTTTTTGAAGGCGACTAGCTTGACCAACACGACCAATCGTGCTGGTCTAACTGACCATCACAATCTGGGTTCCCGGTCGTTAGCTAGAGTTGCGCACGAGGCCATTTCTTCTGATTCGTTGGACGCATTTGCCTACGTGACTCAGAAAGCACATCCGAACCGTCACGAGGAGCATGTAAGTCTTTTTTAATTTTATTTTGGTAATAAAATAAATGCTTTTGTATCATACTTTTATTGATATTGAAATATTTATTTTCATATTAACTTAGGAGCGTGTGCGGGAGGAGTCTCAGAGGATGCTTGCTGAGATTGCTCGGGAGCAGTATCCGGACTTAGCGGAGACCGACCTCGATTCTGCCATTGGACAGATCGATCAGGCCGATCCTTATGTTCGCGCTAGGGTGTGGGGTATCGTCTACCCTCCTAGAGGTAGTCGGTACCGCACTAAGATGATGGGAGCCGAGGGTCACCATGTATTGAAAGATACCCCCGGCTTCCAGCGCCCTCGCGGACGGGATGCACAGACTGCCTATCTCGAGGAGCAGTTGAGGGCGGAGAGGGAGCTCCGAGCTGAGAATGAAAGGAGGACTCAGACGCGGTTACATGAGAGCGAGCAGAGGACTGAGTCGCGGTTAGAGAGTTTCCAGAGACAGCAGCAGGCCATGATGGACTATATGATGACGTTGACTCAGACCATTACTCAGGCTGGACTGCAGGCACCTACTCCACCGCCTTCTCTCTTCGGACAGACCCCATCTTCACAGCCTCGTGACGAGGATCTAGGGGATGTTGGTAATCCTTCTACTACTACATTTCGACATTTAGATGATTTTGGTAGTGGATTGTAGTTGTGTTGTTGTAGTATTCTTGTATATTTATATTTGTGTTACAATTGTGTAAGTAATTTTGTTGACGCTACTAGTATGTTGATGAAATTAATGTTCTTGAATGTGTTGTGCGTTGTGTTGCATATAATGTTGGGCATATTATTGATTGTATTAGTTGAATGTGTTGCGCGTTGATTGTTGTTGATAATGAGAGCTGGTGTATAAAAATTGCAGGTGCAAAAAATTCAGGTTTTGAGATCCCAAAATCTGAATTAATTTTTTTTTTATATTAGATTTGAGCCGACGACTTTCCAAAGGTCGTCGGCTAAAATAATTTATTTTATTTTTTTTAAAAAGGGTTTTAGGCGACGACATATTAGACGGTCGTCGGCTAAAGTGTATTTTTTTTTTAAAACAGGTTTTAGCCGACGACATATGTAAAGGTCGTCGGCTAAAGTTTTTTTTATTTTTTTAATAATCAGGTTTTAGCCGACCGACTTGATAAGATCATCGGCTAAAGTTTTTTTTTTTATTTTTTAATAATCAGTTTTTAGCCGACCGACTCGATAAGGTCGTCGGCTAAATTTTTTTTTTTCAACAGGTTTTAGCCGACGACCTTGATGTAGTGGTCGGCTAAACTTTGAACTTTAGCCGACGACTACCAAAAAAGTCGTCGGCTAAACCTTGGCCGACGAATATCGGCCGACGGTTTTTTAGCCAACGGCTGGCGTGATTAGCCGACGACTTTAGGGTTTAGCCGACCACTTTAAGTCGTCGGCTAAAGTGTGAATTTTGGTAGTGTGTATCATGCATGGTACATCATGTTGCACGATATGACGATATAATTTTTTCTTGTTATCATCAACCGATAATCTGATAAATATATTAAAAACTCTGAAAATATTTTTAGAAAAAAGTGAAAAAATTGCCTACTTTATTTTTTTTTCAAATATTAGATCATCTTATATACTCATTTGAATAAATATATTATAGATATATACAAAAACATAAATTACTTATGGATGAGTAATAATATTATTTGGGTATTTATGATCAAATATTATCGCGTATTAATAATATGTTAATTTTTAAAACTCGTATGAGATAGATAATAGAATTATTATTTTAATCATATTTAAGTACATACATCAATGAAAGGGTGTATATTCTACTCATTACCTTCTTGATATATACCATATATATACTAATAATTATTTAAAATAATTTTAATTTGTGATTATAGAAAATATTTTTTTATTTTTATTTTGTTGTGTTTTATATAGTAATAGAGATAATTCATGACACTGTGACGGTGCCATAATTGGATAAAAATAATTAAATTATCATATTAACTTACTAGAAAAATATATGGGCTCCCAGAGGTCAACAGAAGCCGCACCAAGAAAAGAAATAGATGTTGTCGTATGTATGTCGGAGATCAGCGACGGATCCGAAAACAAGCCGACATATATAAAAAAAATCGTCGGAGGTCTGCCGCCGGTTAGCTGCGGCTCCAGTACATCGGTCGCCCAAAAAAAAAACTATCGGTCAATATTAACTTTATTAAATATAATATTTTAAGGCGATCTTTTGGAATTTTATTATTTCGAAGAGTAAAATAGTTTTTTCAGGTGAACACTGCGACGAGCAAAATATATAATTGTCTTTTCTATAACATGTGTCATAATGACACAATGACGATGCTAAAATTGAACTAAAATAATTAATTTACCAAATTATCTAGCTGGAAAAAAAATTCATGTAAATTGATGTAGTATAGGATATTGGAAGTTGTTTATAAGTATTTTTCTTACTTAATAATATGCATACTGTTATATGTTGCTTAAATTATAATGACAGTAATTTTAGGATTTCGTACTGATTAATTGAACTATTTCAACAAGAAATCAAAAGTCAAATGTTAAAATTATAGCACTCTAAAATACAAAAAATACAAAAATAAAGAATATGTATTTTATATTCACATTAATAATAAAATTGTCGGCCAATAGATAATTAAAGTAGTATTTGAACTTGTTATCAAATGTGTTTCCTATGGAAGACAATGATGGATTGAGTCTTGAGATTTGAGGTGGGTTGAGTGAAGCTGTCGTCCCCACCAAATTTTGTGAATAATATATTATTTAAAAAAATGGACTTTATTATTTACCCTTTTTTAATATAGATATATAATATTTTAATATTATATAACACTGCGCAACCAATAAATAATGATGTAACTAAGGGGCTGTTTGGCAGTTGCTGAATGATTTAGTGCAGAATGGTTGAGAGGCCAGAATGGTTGAGAGTCTCTATATGGTTGAGTGCAGAATGAAATTTGGTTGTTTGGTAACTGTTCTGAATTGTAACTCTGAATGGTAACAAATTACCATTTTACCCTTCTGTTAAAAGTAGCGATTAAAAATCCCATTTTTCTCCCCTTGCGTACCAAAACATCTCTTTTTTATAAATAAAAACCCTAATTTTTATAAATAATTGTGTATAATATTTTAATTTTAATTCATTTAAAATAATAATAATAATAATAACTATTATTATGTATAATATTTTTAAATTTAATTCATTCAAAATAATAATAATTATTATGTATAATATTTTTAATTTAATTCATTTAAAATAATAATAATTATGTATAATATTTTTTAATTTAATTCATTTGGAAAATTATAATAATAATTATGTATAATATTTTTTTATTTAAATTCATTTAAAAAATAATTATAATAATTATGAATAATAATTCTTAATTTAAGAGGGGTAAATCTGGAAATTGTTTGCCTCTGAATGGTTGAGAGAGGGTATGGATGCTTAATAGTTAAGATCTCTTTGTAACCATTAAGAGGTAAAAAAAAATTTGCCAAACAGCTGTGGCCTCTGAGCGATTCAAAGGTAGACTCTTAATGGTTACATTAAGAGCCAAACAAACGGCCTCTAAGAAAATGGTGTTAGTAAAATTTACTTTAATATTGTAACTTACGATAAATAAAAAGCTATAGTTGATAGTAATTGTAGAATTGTATATAAAAAGATAAATAAGTTGCATAATAAGATAATTCCATAATAGATTGCCAAAAAAATTTAAGAATGTCAATGATTCATGTAGGATATGGGTATGTCTTTCCTGTATTCTATTTTATTTGATTCGGATAAGATTCGAGAACTGCATATCGATTAATCGAGTATTCATTGGGTATTCGGATAGTTCCGTACTTTACACTTAAGATTATAATTATTTTAATATAATAACATATACATATAATGTCATCAATAAAGTCAAACAGTATAGTAGGGGGTGCTTGGTTGGGGGTATCGGGGTAGGGAATGGGAAAGACAATGAATAAACATGTCTCGTTAGGAGTAAGGAATGCAATCATTGCTTAGTAGTGGGTAATGAGGCATTACTCATTAAATTGGGAGGAAAGGTAATGATTACCCACCACCACCACTAGCCACCACCACCAGCCGCCACCACCACCACCAGCAACCACCACCACCACCACTAGCCACCACCACCACCACTTTGGAGGTTAATGTGTTTTTCTTAAACCAAGCACTATCAAAGATAATGATAATCTCCATTTCATTCATTTATATTCCATTGTATTCCCATTACTTTTGCTATTCCAGTTACCCTCTTTGAACTAAGCGCACCCTAAATATTTACAATATTATATTTTATGTAATACAATAACATATAATATAATATAATATAATATCTATTTATACTATATAATAATAATAATATATTTAGTGGGAATCAATTTTTTAATACCAAAGTATAAAATTGATAAGTTCTATATCCCCATTCATAAAACTATAAGTTTTTGGTACCATTTTGATTAAAAAGACTAAAATGTCCTCTATTTTGTTGTATTGTTGACTTCTCACTTTTTTTTATTTATTTAATTCAAACTACTTTTCTTCTCTTTTTTCTTTTTTACTTTCCTCCTCCGATCGATATTAATGTCCAACAACCAAAATTTAACTACAAACATATACATCAAAACAACACAACCATTTTATTTTTGACAAAGGGTCTCTCTAAAAATCTTACAGAAATCACAAGATTGTTCGAAAATAAAAGTTGACGTTGAAATAGGACTTCATTTTTCGTACTTCTGAGTTCATAAAGAAGGTATGCTTCATTATTTGAACGCTGAAAAAAAAAATCCAGATCTGTTCTTACGGACACGATCGCTGCACACGATGGGAAGCCACCGTGTGCAACGATCGTGTGCAGCGATCGTCTTAGCGACCTTAACATCGTGCGCAACACTAACGTGTACCACGATCGTTTAACACGATCGTCTACAATCGTGTGCGGCGATCGTGTTCATGGCGAGAAACTTGCACACGATCGCCGCACCTGAGCATACGGCCGTGTCGTCGGTCGTGTCAAAAGCACTGTAATATTGTTCGCTCATTTTTACGAATAGTTATTCATCTTTTTGTAATCGGATGTCGTGGCGGCGTATTTTGATACATCACGGTGGTCGATGGGAGCGATCGAAATATGTAGACGGGGACTCCTTTAGTGTCTATATCGACACGAGCAAAGTTAGTCGTGCAAACCTCGTGGGGGTTATCAGAGAGGGTTTGGGTGGTCCAAATGAGTCCGATTACAAATTATGGTACTTGACACACATGGCCAAAGGAAACAAAGTAAAAGTCCTATTACGGGGCGATACCGAGATACTTCGATTACTAGTAGAATACAAGGAGGATCCTGAGGTCTATGTTGAGAACAGCAGCTCCTCCACTCCCGAGGTTAATATGGGATGTAGCAACTCGAGAGTAGAGCCCGGCAATATAAATTATGACATGCCTTCCAAAGAGTATCAATACGATGAAGATGAGGAAGATGAGGAAGATGAAGAGGTGCATACATCCGAAGATGAAGATTGTTGTAAAGACTTGCTTGAGTCACTATCTACGGAATTTCTTGCTTGAGTTCGCCAACCGGCCCAAATGGATAGGATTATGAGTCGTCGGAACTTCTCATCCGACCATCAATCTGCGAGCGAGCATGAGCATCTACAATCAATGCGTAACTGGATCATTCCATTTCGGACCCGGTAGTGCGGGACTTTGGGTTGGGTCGAGCGGCCTCCGATTCTGGTCAGCTAGAGGTGGGGTCCACCTTTCGTTCGAAGACAAAGTTGAGGATAACTGTAGGAATGTATCATTTGGAAAACATGCTACAGTGTATCACTGATCGTTCCGCCGATAAACGTATAGTGTTTGTCTGTAAGAGTGGGAGAAGAAATTGTCAGTTTAGGTTGTGTGCTATTGAGGGTGCAACTATTTGGAGAATTACTAAGTTGACATTGGAGCACAGCTGTCACCCTGATTTGAACCGTGCTGCCGCACGATCGGTCACTTCTGAGGTTGCCGCCCATTATTTTGCTAAAAGATTGACCGGTGAGGGGGTCACTTTGAGGCCAAAGGAGATGATTGCAGAGATGTGTAGGGAGTACGGCATTGACATGCTATACAATTTTGCTCTACGGATGAGTCGTATCAGAGGCTCCCATCTTAACTGTATTTGTTAAAACAGCGTAATCCAGGGACAATTTATGATTTGCAGACGACTCGTGAGGGAGTGTTTCGCCACATGTTCGTTGCACTCGGACATAGTATTAGGGCATTTGATACGTGCCTTCGACCGGTGATTATAGTTGATGGGACCCACCTAAAGGGAAGGAATAAAGGAACTCTATTTGCGGCCGTCACATTTGGCGGAGGCAGCAAGTTTTCCTCTTCTTTGTTGGTCTCGGTCCGATAGAAACGACGAGTCATGGACTTATTTTACGTATAACTGCGCAGATGCTACAATCCGACGGAAGATTTACGGTGTGAGTGACCAACATAAGAGCATTGAGAATGCTATTCGAGCCGTCTATCCGAATGCATTCCACGGGTTTTGCTATCACCATCTTGCAAAAATCGACCTCTATGGTGCGCATGCTATAGGACTCTTTAGAAGCTACGCCTACACGCATCGAGAAGATGTTTTTGAAAACTACTTTTCAAAACTACATATCGAAAGCCCTAATGGGCGCACAGCGCCTTTCGAAATTGGGCCGAGAGGTGGGCTAGGTCGAAGTGTCGTCTGACGCTATAACTTCTTGACATCCAATCTTTGTTGAATGCTTTAATAATCGTATGTTGTGGGCGAGGCGTTTACCTGTTTGCTCGTTACTTGAGATATTTCGCCTAATTTTAGAGAATTGGTTTGATGAGAAGCGGGGAGAAGCTACGTCAAGAGACCATGAGTTGACAATGCACACTTTTGAAAAGATTTCTAACTCTGTGCAAGCCAGTCTGACTCTTACCGTTCGAGCTACCACCCCACTTGTTTATAAAGTCGAAGAAAACAAAGTTTCTTATGAGGTCGACCTTCGAACATGGACATGTTGTTGTCGTGAGTTTGATTTGGATCAGATTCCATGTCGTCATGCCGTTGCCGCTATAAGGTACATGTCTATGCTGTTGTGTGCACGATCGTTACCCACGATGGGCACGATTGTTACCCACGATGGGCACGATCGTTACCCACGATGGGCATGATCGTAACCCACGATGGGCACGATAGTTACCCACGATGGGCACGATCGTAACCCAATGGTCACGATCGTAACTCACGATGGTCACGATCGAAACCCACGATGGGCACGATCGTTAACCACGATGGGCACGATCGTAACTAATGATGGGCACGATCGTAACCCCACGATCGCCATGACCGTAACCCACGATCGCCCTTATCGTAACCTACGATGGGACATACGATGGACACGATCGTAACCAAATGGGCATGATCGTACCCCAATCGTACCGATCGTAACCCCACGATCGCTGTGATCGTAACACACGATCGGCACGATCGTGTTTTGCCATCGTTTGCAAAACAGGGATGGTCTGGATTTATCACCTCATCAATATCAAAAATACATTATCCTATACAACATCCTTGACATAATTGCTTATTGTAACAGGCGCGACGGCAATGGTTTGTCCGTGTATGATTTTGTTAGTCGTTATTTCAAGCAACAAGGCCTTAGAGAGACTTATAAGGAGCATATTAGTCCCATCCCACATCCTGATGAGTGGAATGTCCCACCGGATATCTCATCCATCGTTTGCGTACCTCCAGAGGGGGTACGACAAGCCGGCCGACCAAGGATGAGTCGCGCACGGTCCGCTGTTGAAAATTTGTCCGCAGGTGGACGGCCTCAGGTGTGCGGTAGGTGTAAAGGAACCGGCCACAATAGAAAATCTTGCAGAGCATTCATTCCCATAGGTGGTGTGGATTTGAATCCCTGAAGAAACTCAAGAAATCGATGAACAAACGAGGCAAAGGCGCCGGCAGAAGAAGAGGTGTAGCATTTGCCGTAATGATGACCATGACATAAGGGGATGTCCATACCGTGAAACTTAAATTGCTTATGTATTTTTATATTTTGTGACTTACTAGCAACAATCATGTGCTGATATTTTGATCCTCGATGCACCATGTATTGATTCAGTATTCTGATTATTAGTTGAAATGCATAATTTTGTGTCTATTTTCTTTACCTTTGAATTGAAATTTAAGTGTTCAGTTATGTAAAGCAAATAAAGGTGATTATGGAGCCAAACATTAACCATAACAAAGTAGCTCACTTCAAAGAGCAATAGTTTACGGTTCCAAAGCATATAACTTTACAAAACAAAATTTAATCACCATCACACAAAAATATCTAATAATAACATAAAAAAAACAATCAATTGGATCCCTTTTCCCCCATCTGCTGCTGTATCTTTAGTCTTGTTTCACCGTCTTCATGAACTTCCTCTTCCAAAATAACTTTTTTGCTTTTATTCTCAGAAATCTCCAAATCATTATCATCATCACCATCTAGTATGGTGGAGTGCTCATGATGTTTTTAAATAGGCCCTGTTTCATGGAACACATTAATTTGCAATGATAGTCACTATACATACAACAAAATCAAAAAACTTACTCTGAGCATTGAGTATCATCCTCTCGGCCTAGTTCTGTATGGTGGGTTGGGAGGAGGTATCCTCCTTCTTTTTGGTGGTGGTGCTTCGCTTCCTCCTGAATCGCTTTCTCGTAATCGGCCGCTCATTTCGCGTATTTGATTTTAATGAATTTTAGCTAATGTTAATTGATTAGGGTTTGTAGTGAAAAAGGGGGGGACCGACCCACGCTGAGATTTTATAATAAGGGGGGACCGACCCACGCTGGGATTTTATAATAAGGGGGGACCGACCCACGCTGAGATTTTATAATAAGGGGGACTGACCCACGCTGGGATTTTATAATAAGGGGGGCGACCCACGATGGGATTTTATAATAAAATAATTTGACCTTTGAAGTAAACACGAGCGTGCACACGATCGCCGCGATCGTGCACACGATCGCCGCGATCGTGTGTTCCAATCATGTGACACGTTAGCAACCAGGTGTCGCGTTGTCTTTGGTGTCAAATTGGCGCTGTATCCACGTATGCACACGATCGTGTATACGATCGTGTCCACGATGGAACACACGATCGTGTGCACAAGAACATCAAGAATTTTCACCAATTTCTCAAATTACTCGTCAATTTAGGTGTTGTACTTATATATTAACAATTATTTGTTAATGATACACTTATTTAAAAGTTATTGATTGAATTAACATAATATATTGCATATCATGTGTCGTCCATTTGTTCTCAGTGTATTAGTTCGTACGGATAAGTTCAATCATCTGGATGAAATACCCCATATACTAATGAATTACAACGAAATGACAAATAGGAGTTCGTATAAGAAGCTATATAGTAATTAATGTTTGAACAAGCGATGTTTGAATCACAAAACATCATTCTAGATAACACAATAAATTAAATTTGCAAAAATACCAAAAGTTCATAAGCACACGATCGTGTATACGATCGTGTCCACGATGGAACACACGATCGTGTGCACAAGAACATCAAGAATTTTCACCAATTTCTCAAATTACTCGTCAATTTAGGTGTTGTTACTTATATATTAACAATTATTTGTTAATGATACACTTATTTAAAAAATTATTGATTGAATTAACATAATATATTGCATATCATGTGTCGTCCATTTGTTCTCAGTGTATTAGTTCGTACGGATAAGTTCAATCATCTGGATGAAATACCCCATATACTAATGAATTACAACGAAATGACAAATAGGAGTTCGTATAAGAAGCTATATAGTAGTTAATGTTTGAACAAGCGATGTTTGAATCACAAAACATCATTATAGATAACACAATAGTTCAAGTTTGCAAAAATACAAAAAGTTCATATGCACACGATCGTGTACACGATCGTGTCCACGATGGAACACATGATCGTGTGCACAAGAACATCAAGAATTTTCACCAATTTCTCAAATTACTCGTCAATTTAGGTGTTGTTACTTATATATTAACAATTATTTGTTAATGATACACTTATTTAAAAAGTTATTGATTGAATTAACATAATATATTGCATATCATGTGTCGTCCATTTGTTCTCATTGTATTAGTTCGTACGGATAAGTTCAATCATCTGGATGAAATACCCCATATACTAATGAATTACAACGAAATGACAAATAGGAGTTCGTATAAGAAGCTATATAGTAATTAATGTTTGAACAAGCGATGTTTGAATCACAAAACATCATTCTAGATAACACAATAGTTCAAATTTGCAAAAATACCAAAAGTTCATATGCACACGATCGTGTACACGATCGTGTCCATGATGGAACACATGATCGTGTGCACGGCCGTGCCCACGATGGTACTCACGGTCGTGTTCACACGGTCATGCCAGCCATCGTGCGCACACGACAGCATCAAGCCATTACCGTGGGTAGGTTGCACACGATCGTAACACACGATGGCCACGATCGTAACACACGATGGCCACGATCGTGTGCATCCATCGTGTGTAACACAGAGCCAAAACATAAAGATTTAACAACACAACACGATCGTGACCCATGATGGTCACGATCATGTTCATCCATCGTGTGTAACACAGAGCCAACACATGAAGATTTAACAACACTGACACATTCATATTGCCAAAACTGTCTAAATACAACATAAATATTTAACAACACACCATAAACCATTCTACATGTCTAAAGACAACATAAAGATTTTAGCAGCTAAACCATATCGATATTTCTTAATATATTTTTCATTAAGTTCATTGATTTGGTGCCTTGCTCTGAGTTTGCGAGAGGCAGTCGATCCAAGTACATGCACGCGAAGGGGCCACAACTGTGATTGTCGTTTTGTATGAACTGTAGCTCTCGTGGCATAATTTTGAAACTCATCTCCGTGTCATACTTCTTCTTCGATTGGTTGTTCATCCAATACCCGGATTGAGCTAGCACACGAGGCATCAGACGCATAATCGGTCGCAGATGGTTGAATCGATATCGACCATCTTCGTGGTGGTGTGACAAGGAATCGTACAACTCCACGGTCCATGCTATGATGTCAATCTTGATAGTCACCCAGTGGCTCTGGTCGAGGCAACAAATGGCAATGATCTGTTGAAACAAAATATGTAATCATATAAGATCATCACATCAAACATAGCGAATCATTTATAAATATAAATTTCAAATGGCAACAAATCGTCAATTATTTATAAATATAAATTTCAAACTTACTTCGTTGCAATTTAACCATGGAACCGCATGTGGTGTATCAAGACCTGTCATGTAGTTCTCGATGCATTTAGGAATTTTCCACTCCTTATAAACCGGCTTCCCCGTCACCTTGATACCAAGTGGATCATCCGGATGGAGTCTTGCAAACTCGTTGGCCAAAACTAACTACAAAAAGCCAAACCACAAAATTAAAAAAATCGATATCAAACCAATGATATACAAGTGAGTAGGTTATAGAACTTACGTAAAATAGGGAGCCGGCAAGTACAGTGCCAACTCTACCGACACCAACACTACGGACTCCCCTCCGAAGCCTCGCTCGAGTCGCAAGCACATAACAGTCTATCACCTCGGCATCAAAGTCTTCACGGCTAGACTCTATCCGGTCAAATAACGCCCGGTGAGAGCATGCCCAGTCTCCAAACACCGGACAATAGCATCACGTGTTGCTCCCTCCTAAAGTGTAGGTACAACTTCTTGAGCCTCGCTATCTCTTGGAGGCGCAACTACAAAAGGCTCCCGAAGAGCGTGAGATGGTCGACTCACTCGCGGTGGAAGACTACGCTCACCCAAATCTTTGCGTTCGGCACTCTCACCATCTTCGTCACCCTCGGCATCCCTCTCACAACTATAACGATCGAGAGAGGTATGCAGTAAGTGCTCGATCTCAAAACTGCCCGCTCGATCGAAATGGAGGTTGCGCTCGGGACCACCACCCTCACTTGAAACATCGCCTTGTAATGATGCTCGTCACTGAAACCGGTCGAACATCGTCCCATCTTCTTGAAACGGCGCCTCAAATGGCTCATGCGATGCTCGTAATCAAGGGGCTGTGAGTCCGCTCAACGTAATGATGAATCGAGAATGGTGACTGTCTTTGGACCTCGGAATGGTGGGTAGGCGGATGCCGAGAATGGTGACTCGGTGGCCGAGAATGATGACTAGGTGACGATGAGAATGGTGACCGTGTCTGCGCGGAGACCGAGTGACGTGGAGGGTCGGGAATCCTCCATTGGCGCGCTATGAGATGCGAGAATGACGAGGCCTATCATGGCTCCCACCGAGTAGTGTCACGGCTCCTAGAACGTCTATGCATAGGTCCGAAGAAATCCACGATCCCAGAAAGCACCCGGCGAGAAACTCGAGCAATAAATCCAGACTTCAGAATCGTCGTACAAGATCGCCTTCAAACGGCGATCGAAGTACTCATCCTGCTCGTGTCACAGGTGTGGTCCGACAAGGAAGTCCGTGGACACAACACACCCTCTCTGTTGCCTCTCCCGGTCGATGTCTCGCACCATCTACCGGTGGTGTACTCTGCCGGCGTCGCTTCGACACTTTATGTGCCGACTCATATGTAATCAATTTTCAGTGACCTTCTTCAACCTATCCATAACTTTCTTCCTCGGGATCGGCGCAGGCTCATCCTCCTTATTCTTCACATCTATTCTTACAGGCTTAATGAACTTAACGTCATATGGCGAGCCATTCTCAAAGCTCAGGTAGTAGTACTCAGCCTCATCCTCCTCAAATGCGGTAAAGAGGAAGTACTGTCTTTGCAAAATTAGTCATTAAATAATACCATTAGATGGGCAATCACATAACGTTTAAGAGATGAAGTCAGGAGAAAATACGTTTAGAACTTTATGTACCTTATCGTCGAAGAAATGAGTGAAATCACAAAACATCTTCCTCGTAGTCCACATCAAACACCGGGGGACTTGGGCGGTTTATCTCGAATACCACACAATGCTCCCAATGCAGGAATCATCTCATACGACCATATTTGTAAAGCCCAAACAGGACCATAGAAGTGATAGTCCTTGTGCTCTTATCCCTCCTTCATGGCAACGTTGCCTATGTAGTAAGATAAAACCCCAAAGGCATAAGAACCCCAAGGAAACATATCTCACTGCTCGAAATCCTCCACTAATGCCCATGCCCATGTCTCGACCATCATGTCGTCACGGCATAGGATAAAGTAGTAGTATATAAGCAAATTGGCAACCTTGACATAATCTCTTATGTCTCTACCAAAATCTCGAGCATTGAACCTCTTCCGCAGAACACTAACCTTAATATTTTTGCCGTGGAGTATTCTGTGGAAAATACCGTCAGACGGAAGGAGATGGTCGTCCTGGGGATGGAAGGTAGAGTTTCCAAAATGGAGTCCCGTGATCAAGGCAAAATCACGGGCCGTAAAACGAATGGTCCTCCCGCAAACCTGGAACCACGACTCATCCGGGGGGATTTGATCACCCTCCAATTGACAAGCAATCAAGTGATGTAGGGCAGTATTTGAACTCCCATTCCTCCTAACTTTAATCAAGCGCCCCAGGACCCCCTCGGTCAAGCTCTCGATAGCTCGATCAGCAACAGCGGAATTGCGGCCCATACTTCTTAATGTCTCAATGATCTCTTTAAATACCGCCTCCCGTATGTAAAGATTCACTTGACGTGTAACAAAACGCAATGTAGGTCTCTTCCATACGCAACCAGTCTGCAATATGGATATACAACTCATAAGAATATGATAAAATGCTTAAGAGAACGAAAAAAAAAATTCTGCCTTGCACACGATCGGAGGCACACGATCGATGCCCGTCGTGTGAAGACCATCGTGTGCCACACGACGGTTCACACGACGGGCAACGATCGTGTGCCTGCGATCGTGTGCAAGGCAGGAGCTTTTGCTCTTCTAGTACACGACGGCACACACGATCGACGACCGTCGTGTGTAACCATCGTGCCCACGAAAGACCATCGTGTACACGATGGTCTCATCTTCTTCAGCACGATCGTGGGAAGATGAACAACCGTCGTGGCACGATCGTGTGTGAATGAAAATACTAACCGGCGGCTCATTGACGAATTGCTCTTCAGATGGAGTGTCACTAGCGGAACTTCTGGCGTCTTCAGATTCTCTGTGGTAGTCGGAGGTCGACATTTTCTGGCCGGCGAAGGGTTTCACGACGGGAGAGTTTTTTTGCAAAGAGGAGGAGAGATTTTTTGCAGAGGAAAATATTGAGTTGTAGGACCGTTTTTTATTGTTGTTTCGTTTTAATAATCTTTCTTTTTCTTTTTTATGTTTTTTTTCTTTTAGTGGTAGACTTTAAGGGTAATAAAGTCTTCCATTTTAGTTTTAAAAAAGAGAGGGCCCATATATTTAAATGGATACGGGAGTCGGGTAATCTGGTCGATAATTGGGTAATATCCTATATATATCTTATTTATACTGATCATAAATTTTTATATCCGACTAATATCCGACCCGATTACTGATCTGTCGGAGGAGGATCGGATATGAGTAAAGCCCACATTCCTATCCAAACCTAACATATATTATTATATTTTTGTTAACTTGTTTATATGTTTATAATATTTTCTATGATAATTGTTATGACTGTGGGTTTGTAGACATTTCGTTTACAGCATAAGCATTATCCGTTGACCTTAAGTGATGATAAATGTACCAACTCAGTAGGTTCTTAATTAGCCTGGGGTTGCTAAGCATATCAAAAAGTAAAATTAATTTTTTCAATTTTTTTTTCAAGACTTAATCATTACCTAATTATATTGTTTATATAGTTAATAATTATGGGTACAATTATTATGTTTTTATTTTATATATATATATTATATATTTTGTTTAATCTTTTATTAAGCAAGTGGATTTTGTGTTTGATAAGATTAAAGAAAAAAATTGAAAAGTAAAATGAGTCTTAAATATATAATAATTATAATATTATTTTGATATATATTATATACTTTTTTTAATTTTTTTTACTATTTTTAGTTATTATAATTATAAAAATATAGATTTGTATAGATTCGTATATAAAAAAGTTGATTAAATTTTAAAAAGATGGTGAGTTTGTATAAAATAAAATAAAATAAAGTGAAAAATGCTATAATCACAATCGTTGTAACGGTTGTGGTTGTTGTGAACCATTGATTATGTGAGTGGTGGGGTAGTTGATAGATTTTCGATCTTTAATTGCGGCGAAATTTATATCAAAACGTAGATAAAAATAAATTAAGCACGGTCATATATTTAAAATTGTCTAAAAGTATATACAAAATAAATTATGAAGTAAAAACTAAAACTTAAAGAAATTAATTAATTTTAAAAAAAAATCAATAAAGAAAAGAAGCAGTTTTTTTGGGGTATGTTTGAAAAAAAAGTACAAAATTATTTTTGCTGCCTGTCAACTCGTCTTTCAACTGCAAACCTCTCCTTCCCTTGGGTCTCTGATACCATTGTTGAGATCCAGTGATTAAAATCGGAGTTACGCAGCGGAAAATAAACTGGTCTAACCGGATAAAAAACAAACCCCCTTAAACGGATCGATCAATCATTGTATAAATGAATATAAATTAATGAAGATAAAATTAAGAAGTTATACCCTCGTAGATATTTGATAATATGTTCTTGATTATGAGCACGAACATGAATCCAATCGAACTAGCTTTTGAAAATTCCCGAACACCTAACTTACCCCGCCACTACGTTGTAATATCCGTACCTTTCCATTTTTAGCAGTTTCTATTTTTGGTGTATGTCTATTTTTATCGACTCGCTTGTAACTGTTTTGATATTTTGAATCTACTTTATTCTTGGAGTTCTTCCATTTGGACGAGTTTCTGAGGTGTTTTTGGAGGTACCATTGGATCCGAGATGCATTGGAGGATGGTTTATTTGAACTTGATAAAGTTCATACCGATGATAATGGTTCCGATATGTTAACCAAGGCGTTGAGTAGAGAGAATGTGAAAGTGTGTTGTTCGATCGCCGGGATGGCGAACTCTTCCTATATTCCGGAAAGGGGGAGATTTGTAGGAGTTATTTTCGAAATATAGGGATTTTCGGAGTCGACTGGACTCCGGGCCGCGGCACAAACCCTCCGGGACGCGGCACTACGCTTGTAAAAGCCATTTCCACACATTACACAACAACCGGGCTGCGGCCCCCGGAATTTTGCTGGAACAATGCCTGCCGCCTGTACTCTAGGCCGCGACCCCTTCCAGCGTATACCTGGACAGATTTTTTGTGTGTGTGCCGCGGCACACTTTGCTCGGGCCGCAGCACACGAGTCAACTCTGCATTTTGGGGATCTTTTTTATGCAGATCTTGCCTACGTTTTTCTTCACTTCATCATCTACACTTTGAGAGCAGCAAGAAAGAGAGATAGAGAGAGAAAAAAGAGAGAGAAATACATTTCTTCAATTTCCCGAAGATTTATCGGTAGGATCGTCGTGATATTTTGACAAGAGCTTGGTAGCTATTGGGCAAATCTTTTCACCGGAGTAGATCGAGGTTTTGAGTCCGGAAGTTCGGGTATTTCGTTAGCTTTTTGTGTAAGCTATTTTGGTATTTCATTTTCTCGATCTTGTTGTTATTGTTGTATTCCAAATACTTGAAGAACATTTATTACCGAGTATTTGACGATTGAGTTGTATACCTCTAGTTTGTACTAGGGACGATTGTGTATTATGTGTATTGGTGATAGTGGATTTAAGCGGCTTCGGTCCCGTGGTTTTTACTCTCGTCTTGAGGGGTTTTCACGCTAAAAGTGTGTCTCGTTATTTATCGCTTTTAGCATATCATTTGTATTATATTATCGAGTTGTAATTGTGTGCTCTACTCGTCGGTAACCACGAAGTGACAATTGAAGATTGGAAAATTGTCAAGCGAGGTTCCGCATTTTTCGTTGTGACGTGACTATTGTCGGTTGTTGTGTCAAGAATTAACACCTTCCGACTGGCGATCGCCTAGGAGGTCGGGCGACCAAGTCGCTGCCGAGCGTCCGAGGAAGAACCGCCGACCACCAACCAGGCGACCCGGCCTTAGCCTGGCAGACAAGCATGAATCGCCCAGCCGAAGGTCCCAGGACAAGTCCCGGTGCCGAGCGATCGACCTCAGATACGATCGCCTCTCGGTACTCGGCGACCGACTTCTGGCGACCGACTTATGGACGATCATCTCTCAGCGCTTTGCCGACCGACCCTAGGTGACCGACCATTGCCGACCTTCAGTGACTGGCCGAGAACGATCCTCGATGTCCAGCTAGAGACGACCGCATCATGACGATCTGGGCCGATGGCCATCCAGTCGGCCAAGGCCGAGCAAACAGGACAGCACCCACGTGCAGATCCGCAAAAGGCGCTGACAAACCTGTCACCTACCTCACCTACCAACAGGCCTGCACTGCGAAAGGAGGCGACGGACAAGGCGGTGACCACACTGTCACCTACCTTGCCTCTTGACAAAGTCCGCCAAAGTAACAAAGTGGGACCTCTGTGATGCGTACTTCCGGACGCGTGCCGGCTCCTCATTGGGCCACTCAGCTGGCTGCCGGCTGGATCTCTGGACTTTTGGCAGGCAGCCCATGTGACCTTTAGGACGATCGCCCCATTACATTAATGGCCGAAAGGCGATCGCCCACTAGGAAACAAGGCACCTCAACCCCTATATAAAGAGGGCAGCCTGCACTTGGATTCTCACCCTGGCATTCCCGCATTTCACACCATACAGAAGCAAAATACTTACACTTGGCTAACATCCAACTCTTGGCAACAGTTATCTTTCGGTCTTACTTCTCCCGGCCTATCTCATCCAGCAGATTATCGGCGGGGACGAAGAACACCGAGCTTCGCTCAAGAGCCGGATTAACAGAGTCTTTTTATACTCATTGTATTTAGATTTCTCTCATTAATACCTGTATCCACGAATATTCGTATTAATAACATCTCGCGAGAGCATTCAAGCCCGGGCCTAACAAACCCGGCAAATCTTGTATTATTTATCTACTCTCGGAAGTGCTCCCGCAATTGTTGTTTGTTGTCCGACTTCCAGCAGTATTAATCTTCGGATAAATATTTTGGGCAACAACAATTGGCGCTAGAGGAAGGGGGACATCCAACCCTCGATTTTATATACCTACCGTCCCGAAGAACACTCATTGTTCTCGGGGCAGATACTTGAAGTGACACTTACTGCACTTCAAATAAATCCTTCAGAAATCATGTCTTCCGCCTCCGCGTCGAAGAAAGCCGGCCCGGCCGGCGGACTCTGTTCCGTCCCGGCCCGAGCCACGGCCGATGGTGGAAGGTAGCCGCCATGATCGAGACGCTCGATCCGCCCACGGACGGCGGCCCAAGCCTCTCGCTCGATCGGTTCGAACCAAGGAACAGATCGAAGGGGCCCCGCCGTCTACGGGAGCGACGGAGTGCTCTCGACGCGCCTCCCGCTATCGCCCCCTCGGTCGTCTGCCGGAAGTCCAAGCGGAAGCTCAAGGCGTCACTGGCCGAGCGATCGCCAGGAGGCTCCCGTCCGCAAGAAGAGGCGCTCGCCAGCTGGGGCACCTCTGTCTTCGATCGCCTGGGCAGTGACCCGACCTGGCTACCGGGGCAGTCCGGCCCCATCTACGAGTCGACGGAGTTTGAGTCCGTCACCAGGAGCTCGGCTGCCGACTCCCGGAAGCGGCTGGCCGTCTGGCTCCCCCTCTCCGAATTGCCGAGGCCGGCGGCAGCGGAGCCCGGAGATCGGTACACGATCGCCTCGGCTCCTGCTCCCAAAGCCGATCTGCAAGCGACCAAGCCACGGCGATGGCTGCGATGCAACGTCAACTCAACGACATGAAAGCGCTCCTGGAATCCAGGGCAGGCGCCAAGAAGACGATCGCCGGGCCAAGCGAGCCGCTCACGATCGACATCGAGCTCGCCCCCGTGCAGCATAAGATCGCTCCCCCGCAAACACCCGTGTACGAGGGGCGATCGGACCCCCAGGTGCACCTGAGGAAGTTCATTATCTACATGACCGGATGCGGGGCATCTGACGCGACCAGGTGCCGAATGTTCCCTCTGACGCTGGACGACCTCGCCCACCGGTGGTACACTTCATTGCCGCCTCGGTCCATTGGCTCCTTTAACGAGCTGGCGCACGTTTTCACGGAGTACTTCGCCACCCGGGTCGTCCGGCCAGAAGGTCCCCTTCGCATGATGCAAATCAAGCAGGGAGAAGAAGAGTCCGACTCGGACTACATCGACCGGGTGGACGTAATCATCCTCAATGGCGAGCCCATAAGCGATGAGACCGCCCTCTACGCGGTCCTAGGAGGATTTCAGGGTTTTTCGCCTATGTTCAGGCATCTCACAAAAACCCAACCTACGACCTACGCAGCCTTCCGGGCTAGAGCCGCAGATTTTCTGGCCAGGCAAAGGTTTCTTCTTAGCCTGTGAGCAGCGCGATCGGCACCCGGACGACGATCTCCCGCCCGATCGCCAATATCGACCTACGAATAAAGCAATCGGCAGCCGAGCGACGATCGCCAGTCTTCCGGCCCGATCGCCGGTCATCACGCTACATCATCCGCAACCCGGAGGACGCGATCGCCATCTACAGTCCAGCATATAACATGACGGACTAAGGCATAAGATCGCCTCCACCGCGCATCATAAAGCCATGGTCCTGGCAGTCGATGGAAGCCATTGTTTCGGCCATGCAAGGTCCCTTCGGCCGAGATCGCCCGCCCTTCGTTTAAATACGAGGCCGGCGTAGTCGAGGGCTCTCCAACATGTCGGTGGACACATGCCACAATCCCCGTCTCAACGCATGCCGTCGAGGTCGGCCATCTCCATGGGTGGCCGAGGTGGAAGCAGAGCTAACAAGCCGCGGGCGTGGAGTTGATTCATCCGACGCCCCCGCGCAAGGACTCCTCTAGGCGAGACCGCACGCCCTTCGTTTAAATACGAGGCGGCGCGGCTAACAGAGGACCCTCATAATAAAGTGAGTCACGGGACACTCAATGTCTTCGCGCACCAAGACACGGTCATGGAGTCGGTCCATCGATTTACGCGACTGTGCACGATTCCTCAAACAAGCGAAACCACCAAGTTTCCGTGGGGGATCGGCCAATGTTGTTTTTGCAGGTACAAGACCGAAAGATAGCTAAGCCAATCGACCATAATAGCCCAAGTCCGAAATCATAAGTCAGCTCAGCAAGATCGCCCGTCCTCATCCTTACACGATCGCCAGCAAGAGCCACCTCGCCCCATGTCTTCAACATAGGAGCAAGCTGGGGGGCAATTGTTGTGTCAAGAATTAACACCTTCCGACTGGCGATCGCCTAGGAGGTCGGGCGACCAAGTCGCTGCCGAGCGTCCGAGGAAGAACCGCCGACCACCAACCAGGCGACCCGGCCTTAGCCCGGCAGACAAGCATGAATCGCCCAGCCGAAGGTCCCAGGACAAGTCCCGGTGCCGAGCGATCGACCTCAGATACGATCGCCTCTCGGTACTCGGCGACCGACTTTTGGCGACCGACTTATGGACGATCATCTCTCAGCGCTTTGCCGACCGACCCTAGGTGACCGACCATTGCCGACCTTCATGGTGGCGAGAACGATCCTCGATGTCCAGCTAGAGACGACCGCATCATGACGATCTGGGCCGATGGCCATCCAGTCGGCCAAGGCCGAGCAAACAGGACAGCACCCACGTGCAGATCCGCAAAAGGCGCTGACAAACCTGTCACCTACCTCACCTACCAACAGGCCGGGCTGCGAAAGGAGGCAGCGGACAAGGCGGTGACCACACTGTCACCTACCTTGCCTACCGACAAAGTCCGCCGAAAGTAACAAAGTGGGACCTCCTGTGACAGTACTTCGGACGCGTGCCGGCTCCTCATTGGGCCACTCACTGGCCGCCACTGGATCTCTGGACTTTTGGCAGGCACCCATGTGACCTTTAGGACGATCGCCCCATTACATTAATGGCCGAAAGGCGATCGCCCACTAGGAAACAAGGCACCTCAACCCCTATATAAAGAGGGCAGCCTGCACTTGGATTCTCACCCTGGCATTCCCGCATTTCACACCATACAGAAGAAAAATACTTACACTTGGCTAACATCCAACTCTTGGCAACAGTTATCTTTCGGTCTTACTTCTCCCGGCCTATCTCATCCAGCAGATTATCGGCGGGGACGAAGAACACCGAGCTTCGCTCAAGAGCCGGATTAACAGAGTCTTTTTATACTCATTGTATTTAGATTTCTCTCATTAATACCTGTATCCACGAATATTCGTATTAATAACATCTCGCGAGAGCATTCAAGCCCGGGCCTAACAAACCCGGCAAATCTTGTATTATTTATCTACTCTCGGAAGTGCTCCCGCAATTGTTGTTTGTTGTCCGACTTCTAGCAGTATTAATCTTCGGATAAATATTTTGGGCAACAACAATTGGCGCTAGAGGAAGGGGGACATCGACCCTCGATTTTATATACCTACGTCCCGAAGAACACTCATTGTTCTCGGGCGGATACTGAAGTGACACTTACCGCACTTCAAAGAAATCCTTCAAATCATGTCTTAGCCTCCGCGTCGAAGAAAGCCGGCCCAGTGGCGGACCTGTTCCGTCGGCCAGAGCCACGGCCGATGGTGGAAGGTAGCCGCCATGATCGAGACGCTCGATCCAGCCCACGGACGGCGGCCCAAGCCTCTCGCTCGATCGGTTCCGAACCAAGGAACAGATCGAAGGGCCACTGCCGTCTACATGAGCGACGGAGTGCTCTCGACGCGCCTCCCGCTATCGCCCCCTCGGTCGTCTGCCGGAAGTCCAAGCGGAAGCTCAAGGCGTCATCGGCCGAGCGACGCTGTGAGGCTCCGTCCGCAAGAAGAGGCGCTCGCCACCGGGGCACCTCTGTCTTCGATCGCCTGGCGGTGACCCGACCTGCTACGGGCGATCCGGCCCCATCTACGAGTCGACGGAGTTTGAGTCCGTCACCGGGAGCTCGGCCTACCCGACTCCCGGAAGGCGGCTGCCAGCCGTCGGCTCCCCCTCTCCGAATTGCAGGCCGGCGGCAATGAGCCCGGAGATCGGTACACGATCGCCTCGGCTCCTGCTCCCAAAGCCGATCTGCAAGCGACCAAGCCACGGCGATGGCTGCGATGCAACGTCAACTCAACGACATGAAAGCGCTCCTGGAATCCAGGGCAGGCGCCAAGAAGACGATCGCCGGGCCAAGCGAGCCGCTCACGATCGACATCGAGCTCGCCCCCGTGCAGCATAAGATCGCTCTCCCGCAAACACCCGTGTACGAGGGGCGATCGGACCCCCAGGTGCACCTGAGGAAGTTCATTATCTACATGACCGGATGCGGGGCATCTGACGCGACCAGGTGCCGAATGTTCCCTCTGACGCTGGACGACCTCGCCCACCGGTGGTACACTTCATTGCCGCCTCGGTCCATTGGCTCCTTTAACGAGCTGGCGCACGTTTTCACGGAGTACTTCGCCACTCGGGTCGTCCGGCCAGAAGGTCCCCTTCGCATGATGCAAATCAAGCAGGGAGAAGAAGAGTCCGACTCGGACTACATCGACCGGGTGGACGTAATCATCCTCAATGGCGAGCCCATAAGCGATGAGACCGCCCTCTACGCGGTCCTAGGAGGATTTCAGGGTTTTTCGCCTATGTTCAGGCATCTCACAAAAACCCAACCTACGACCTACGCAGCCTTCCGGGCTAGAGCCGCAGATTTTCTGGCCAGCAAAGGTTTCTTCTTAGCCTGTGAGCGGCGCGATCGGCACCCGGACGACGATCTCCCGCCCGATCGCCAATATCGACCTACGAATAAAGCAATCGGCAATGAGCGGCGATCGCGATCTTCCGCCCGATCGCCGGTCATCACGCTTACATCATCCGCAACCCGGAGGACGCGATCGCCATCTGATCCGGATATAACATGACGGACTAAGGCATAAGATCGCCTCCACCGCGCATCATAAAGCCATGGTCTGGCGGTCGATGGGAAGGCCGTTTCGGCCATGCAAGGTCCCTTTCGGCCGAGATCGCCCGCCCTTCATTTAAATACGAGGCCGGCGTAGTCGAGGGCTCTCCAACATTAATCGGTGGACACATGCCACAATCCCCGTCTCAACGTACACCGTCGAGGTCGGCCATCTCCATGGTGGCCGAGGTGGAAGCAGAGCTAACAAGCCGCGGGCGTGGAGTTGATTCATCCGACGCCGCCCCGCGCAAGGACTCCTCTAGACCGAGACCGCACGCCCTTCGTTTAAATACGAGGCGAGGCGCGGCTAACAGAGGACCCTCATAATAAAGTGAGTCACGGACACTCAATGTCTTCGCGCACCAAGACACGGTCATGGAGTCGGTCCATCGATTTACGCGATGTGCACGATTCCTCAAACAAGCGAAACCACCAAGTTTCAGTGGGGGATCGCCAATGTTGTTTTTGCAGGTACAAGACCGAAAGATAGCTAAGCCAATCGACCATAATAGCCCAAGTCCGAAATCATAAGTCATTTCGGCAAGATCGCCGTCCTCATCCTTACACGATCGCCAAGAAGAGCCACCTCGCCCCATGTCTTCAACATAGGAGCAAGTCGGGGCAATTGTTGTGTCAAGAATTAACACCTTCCGATGGCGATCGCTAGGAGGTCGGGCGACCAAGTCAGCCCGAGCGTCAGGAAGAACCGCCACCACCAACCGAGCGACCGGCCTTAGCCGTGAGACAAGCATGAATCGCCCGGTAGAAGGTCCCAGGACAAGTCCGGTGAGCGATCGACCTCGGATACGATCGCCTCTCGGTACTCGGCGGCCGACTTTTGGCGGCGACTTATGGACGATCATCTCTCGGCGCTTTGCCGGCCACCACTAGGTGACCGACCATTGCCGACCTTCGGTGGCGCCGAGAACGATCCTCGATGTCCGGCTAGAGACGACCGCATCATGACGATCCGGGCGATGGCCATCCCGGTCGGCCAAGCCGAGCAAACGGGGCAGACCCACGTGCAGATCCGCAAAGGCGCCGACAAACTCATCACCTACCTCACCTACCAACAGGCCCAGCTGCGAAAGGAGCCGACGGACAAGACCGGTGACCACGGCTGTCACCTACCTTGCCTCGACAAAGTCCGCCGAAAGTAACAAAGTGGGACCTCTGTGTGATCTTAGGACGCGTGCGGCTCCTCATTGGGCCACTCACCGTGCCGCCATTGAATCTCTGGACTTTTGGCAGGCGGCCCATGTGACCTTTAGGACGATCGCCCCATTACATTAATGGCGAAGGCGATCGCCCACTAGAAACAAGGCACCTCAACCCTATATAAAGAGGCGGCTGCACTTGGATTCTCACCGGCATTCCCGCATTTCACACCATACGAAGCAAAATACTTACACTTGGCTAACATCCAACTCTTGCAGATTATCTTTCGGTCTTACTTCTCGGCTATCTCATCCAGATTATCGGCGAGACGAAGAAGAACACCGAGCTTCGCTCAAGAGCCGGATTAACAGAGTCTTTTTATACTCATTGTATTTAGATTTCTCTCATTAATACCTGTATCCACGAATATTCGTATTAATAACATCTCGCGAGAGCATTCAAGCCCGGGCCTAACAAACCCGACAAATCTTGTATTATTTATCTACTCTCGGAAGTGCTCCCGCAATTGTTGTTTGTTGTCCGACTTCCAGCAGTATTAATCTTCGGATAAATATTTTGGGCAACAACATCGGTGTTTTTCCCAACAGAACGTTCGCAAACAGTTCAATCCGGTCTTGTTTAAAAATAAAAATCTGAATTGAGTTCGCAAATAGTCGATCAGGTCTTGTAAAATAATGAAGAATGGATTGGGAGTTATAAGAATATCGGATCGAGTCAGATATTTGATCCGATTTGAACCGAATCCAAAATCAGGATTCGACCTTATATTTGATAGAACGAATCAAGTCCAAATGGAACTTTTTTTTTAGCCGAATTTATCGAAGTGAATCTTAGCTGTAGTTTTCACTTATTTTCATTACTTTCCCATAATGTTTATAGAAAACTTATCCACACTAGTTCCACGTCAACTCAAGCCCCCGCATATCATATAATCCTCTTTATATAATACCTCTGCAAAAATCAGCAACATATGAGAAAAGGGGGGAAATCATCCAAAGTCAAAGAAAACAATGAGCTCAAAAATCGTTTCAAGCGCCGAACAAACCCTCCATTACTGCTCTAAACTCAACTGCTCCTCGAAGAAACCGATCCCCGACAACATCTCCACCATTTCCTTCAGTTCCCAGGTGTCGGAATCGTGGAATTCTACCAAGAGCATATCCGGACCGCTCGGGACCCGAGGCCCGACCCGAATTTCGGCCTTGCACGCCCCGCCGGCTGAGACCGCGGAGACACTGTACCAAGTGCTGGGGATTGCAGCGACCGGATTAATCACGATTTCCGATATCAAGAAAGCGTATAAACAGATGGCGAGAAAGTACCATCCGGACGTTTCCCTACCGGACCGAGCGGACGAGTACACGAGGAGGTTCGTCATGGTGCGTATGGCGTATGAGACCCTGTCCAATCCGCATACCAGAGCTTTGTACGATGGGGATCTGGCTGCAGGGGGGTTCGGTTTCTCATCTTCTACTGGAATATCTCACCAATATCATCAGGTAATTTTTGGAGTATGCATTAGTTAATGGGTTTCGATGGGAATTCTGTTGAATATTCTAAAATATTAATAATTCATAATTATAAATAATATAAAATTCGATACAATTAATGGACGTAACCGAGGTTTAACATATACTCCCTCGGTCCCGGCCAACAGAGGGTGTATATTTGGTGTATTTTAGGTAATGATTGGTATAAATAATGATGATTAAATATGTGGTGGAGATTAAAAAGTAAAAAATATTGATGATGAATGAGTGGTGGAGATTAAAAAGTAGAAAGTGATTTTTGATTTGATTGTAAAAAGTGATATATGTAAACTTACTAAAGGAACTACTTTTTATAGAAATGTAAACCTTTGGGCGGGACGGAGAGAGTATATTGTTTGCCTATTTATGTATATATAAATAATTTTGGTGGGACGAGTTTATTTGAAAAGATTAAGGTCTCTTTTGGTCGTGAATTAAAAAAAACTTATGCGGCTCTAATATTAAAATAATGAGTTGTGAATTTAAACAGATTTGTATTTATTAAAATAAAATTTCAAAGTATTTGAAAATGTAAAATATTAATTTGTAATGTTTTATACGATAATAACTTTTAAAATCAAATTTAATACTGCTTTCAAAATTTGTTGGCAGTGACTCGTAAATTCTGAAAAATAAACTATTTTTGTTCATTTACAAAAAAAGTTAATTATTTTCAAATCTAAAAGTTAATAAAAAAAAGTTGATTATTTTTAGATTTGAACAATAACAAACGGCCTTTTATCATAAATAATTCTTTTGCACACATTTTAGGTAGGTTTACGTTCATGAAACATCCCACGTAGTGCATCTTTTGCTAATTCATCGATACGTGGCTTATATATGGGGTGCTCCACGTAGTGCATCATGAACGGAATATCTGCATTCCACATACACGTCACGTGTCGATGGATTAGCAGAGGATGCATTATGTGGGATGCTCCATGGACGGAACCGTTTCATGAGCTTTTTATTTTTACTTCTATTTTTAACTTCTATCTCTTACTAAAATTATCCATATATATATATATATGAATTGACTATGGTGGAAACACCCTTAACGGTGAAATCTAGAAACAAATTATATTATTAAGTAACTTCATTGCATCGGCTATAAGATCCAGATCAGTTTTTCAGCTATCGATTAATTTGTGGCACTTTTACAGCCCATGTGTTTAATTGTGCATTTTATAGATTAAAATAATTTCAAAATATTTTTATTATAAATGGTTTAACAAAATAGAGTATATTTTTATTTATCCATTATTATTTTTTAAACAGGAAATGGATAAAGGGGAGTGGAAAACCAGGTGGGAATCTCAACTGGATGAGCTGAAGCGACGAAGCGGGAATAGTGATGCCTGAGGAAGAATGTCTTTTGGTAGTTTTTCGAAATAGCCGTCGCCTATTGGTGTTTCTATACTCGGGTTCTAACCAAAGGGACTCACATTTAGGACGAACCAGTTTTAATCGAGTCGAAAACGTATCGAATTTGACAGGGCCAGCCCAACGGTAAGTGAGGCCTAAAGCGAACTCTCAAACGACGCTCTTTGGTACTCATATTTAGTACAGTCGCTGTTTGGATGTAGTATATATACCGTAGTAAAAATTTGATATCTGAATAGAGAATTTTGTGCCATTTGATTATCTTAATTGAGAAACGTCGATGGTCTTCTTTTTAAATATTTGCTAAGTGTGCAAAAAATTGACGAGCATATTTAAATTGCTTAATTACACATTGCAAATTCGCAGTTAAAAATTGATATTTAATACTTAGGAAAAGAAATAATACTATTACTATAAATATTTTAAAATCTTCTAGCTCTTATATTTTTTTTCTAAAATTGGTGAACTGTCCCTCCGGCTTCGGTTTCTGCTCTATGTAATCTAGGTCGAGATATGTTGCTGGTTTTTGCCTTTATTTGCAACAATAAAGTGAGTTATTTTTTTGTGATGCACCTGCTGTGCGTCAGATGGAACACGCACACACACACCTGTACGAGTGTGTGATCGGACGGGTGGGATGCAGCACAGCACGGTGCTGTGCTGCAAAGGATCCCAACCCTTATTTTTTTGTGATACAAGTATGAAGTACAATTGAAGATAGAATACTCTTATATTATTTTTTTATAGTTCTCTAGTGTAGCATTTTCTTGTGGTTCTAATGTAAATCATCTCCATATGGTTCTTTCATCTAGTAATTTATAGTTCCGGTGTAGTCTATTGTGGTTTATTCATTTAGCATTTTTTCATAGTCCCACGTGTAGTTAGGGATGTAAATCAATCCAAATGAAATTGTTCAAACTTGTTGGAAATTTTATCAAGCTTTAAATATTAGGTTTGAGCTTTAGTAATTGATTCAAGTTCGAGCGAGTTTTAATGGAGCCGAACACGAATCGAACTCGAGTAGTGTTATTTTTTATATGCATTTTATAATTTTTATTCAAATCGAGCCGAGCTCGAGCTGAGCTTTATATTTTATCAAACAAAAATTTTGTGTTCAAACTTGATTTATTATGTTACTGAACCGAGCTCGAACGAATTTTTTTATTGATCGAGTTCAATCGAATATCAAGTTGCTTGTTTTGATTTTCAGCCCTACGCAATGTCTCTTTTTGTGATTCTTCGGTTTAGCACATCTTGGTTCCCCTTGCAGAATATTTTTATGGTTCCCCTATTAGCATTATGTGACCTCTCCTTGTGGTTCTCTCGTTGTCACTTTCTTATTGTTCTCTTATTTAAATTTTTCTAATTGTTCTCTCATTTATCATCTTTTTATGGTTCTTCCATAAAATATTATCTTTATAGGCTTTTACCATGTAGTGCTTTATTAGGGTTCTCACATGTAACATAATTTGTTAGTTCTATCGTCTAACTTATTCTTATAGTTCTGCCATGTATCACGTTTTTATGGTTCTTCCATTTATATTGTTCTAGTTCTGCCATGTATCACGTTTTTATAGTTTTTCCATTTATATTGTTCTTATAGTTCTCTCGTGTAACATTTTATGATTATCGTTTATAGTTTTTTTTATGATTCTTCCGCAGCATATTTGTTTATGTCAATTTATTATGCTTAAAATAATATTTTATGCTAACCTTATTCTATCAATTTGAGGTCCAAATACATAAAAGCCTAGTGACAACTATGTAATGATTATTTGAATAATGTCAAATAAAGAATGTTTGATAGAATGGCGAGAACAACAATAAGAAAAATTAAGCTCCAGAAACATAACTTGCATTCCTACAAAATAGTTTAAGAGAATTGTAACAAAGCATATAAGAAAGAGTTAGTCCTTGTTTTTTTTACGACGGGGAACCCGCAGCCGCTACTCTTCGAGTGCGTACTGGATAAATTCTCGGGCTGGACGTAATAGCCTGCAAATTACGCTGTTGAGAATTGGTCCGAATCGGGTGGCAAAATTATTACAATAATTATAACAAATATAACTATTACACGAATCTACTCGGGATAGGGATTAGGGATTACACAATTTCTAATTAAATGAATCAAACAACAACTGGAAAGAAAAATAATAACAGTGGGTATAGAAATGCAAACCAAACGGCCGAAGCCGTCGGAAAGTGATGTCACTGTCGGAAAAAACCAGCCGGCTCAGTCCTCCGTCCCCGTAGCCACGTCCAGGACTCACAAGACCCGCGGCCAGCACCCAGAAACGAAGCCCACCACCGAAACCGGAAGCAACCACCGAAGAATCAAAGCACCAAGCAAGATTCAACCGATACAAACCCCAAAAACTGAATCGAAGCACAAAGCAACCGAAACAAAACCCCAGAAACTCAGATCCGAATTCTCACAAGCCTCACCCACAAAAACTCTCAATTATTTCACAGAGAAAAATCGAGGAAATCAGAAGAATATCACTTGCTCTCTTCGTTTTTGTTGTGCTTTCATCTCATCCGAAAATCGGAATTTAAAGGAGAATCGGAACAACAAAACGAAGAGAGGAAATCGGGAGGATTTACTTTCCATCTCAGAAGAACAGGTCAAACCGAGGAGAGGAAGGAAAGAAAATCGGGAGAGATAAGGGAGGATGAAGAGTGACGGCGAGAGAGGTGAGAAATGAGGGGTAGGGTTTGGGGTAAGGGTTTTTATATTTAGGGTAAATATAAAACCAACGGCTGAGATTAAAAGATACCAGATAAATGGCCAGGATTAATCCCAGACTAATGGGCTGCTTCCAAAAGGTTCCGGGCCGGATCCGTTTTGAGGTGGGCTGCAGGAGATATAAATTGGGCCCTCATTATTTTATTCATTTGGGCCAATTAAACCCAACAATTCTCCACCTGGGCCAAATGAGTCATCGGGGTACATAAGGGAGACGAAGGTCATCATCGCCGTAAGACATCACCTGCACACAAAACACAAAGTAAGTACAGGTAATCACAAAGAAAGTAATCACTAAGACAGCAGGGCTATCACAACGATAGCATAATAATTCACTAAGAATGTAAAGCCATCACAAAGAAGGCAAAGACTAAGAGTTAGTCTTGAGTTTCCAAGTTCAGCAGGTCGGTGCAGGACACAAACTTCTCCAAAGGCAAGCATTTGGTGCCCATATCTGCAGGATTGAATTCTGAAGGAATTTTTCCAAGCTCAAGTTCACCTTTTCAACAATGTCACGAATAAAATGAAATTTAACATCAATATGTTTAGTGCGGTCATGAAAGACAGGATTTTTGCATAGCTGAATTCCAGATTGACTATTTGAAAATACCACGACTTTTTCTTTCAGAAAACCGATTTCGGACAAAAGTCCCTTTACCCATATGGCTTCTTTAAATGCCTCAGTTGTAGCAACATATTCAGATTCAGTTGTAGATAAAGCAACAACATTCTGTAACTGAGATTTCCAACTAATGCAAGAGCCACAAAGGGTAAACACATAAGAGGTCGTGGATTTTCGATTGTCACGATCATTAGCAAAGTTAGAATTTACATATCTAACAAGTTTAACACCATCACCAGATTTAGAAAACTTAATACCAACATCCACAGAGGATTTCAGATAACGGAGAAGCCACTTCAAGGCTTCCCAATGTGGCATACCAGGATTAGACATGTATCTACTCAAGCAACTAACAGCATAGGCTATATCAGTCCAGTACTAACCATGAGATACATGACTGATCCTATAGCATTAGCGTAGGGAACTTTTTCCATTGATTTTTCTTCTTCACTAGTTTTCGGAGATTGATCTTTGCATAATAGAAAATGGGCGGCAAGAGGCACAAGGAGTTTTGCGGATCATAGAAATTTTTTCAAGTATTTTCTCAATGTAGGAAGACTGATTTAGAAACAAAGAACAGTTTTTTCTATCTCTAACAATGTTCATGCCTAAAATTTTCTGGGCTTCTCCAAGGTAATTCATGTCAAATTGATCACTAAGACACGATCTAACATGATCAATCAATTTCATGCACGGACTCACAAGTAACATGTCATGCACATAGATAAGCAAGAAGATAGGAACAGTGGAGTCTTCTTTAAAATAGAGACAAGGGTCATACGAACTACGTTTGAATTTTAAAGAAAGCATGTAAGAGTCAAATTTCTTGTTCCATTGCCTTGGATCAAGCTTTGGGCCATAAAGAGCCTTTTTAAGAAGGCAAACGTGATCAGGTTTCTTAGAGTCGACAAAACCTTCTGGCTGCCTCATATAAATTTTCTCATTTAATTCACCATGAAGAAAGGCTGTTTTAACATCCATTTGTTTTAATTCCCAATTAAAGTGAGCAACTAAAGCAAGCATGATGCGCACGGTGGTGAATTTCACAACAGGAGCAAATATCTCAGTATAATCAATTCCTTCCTTCTGAGTGAAGCCTTTAGCAACCAACCTAAATTTAAATCTGATATTCTCTACTTCATTCTTAACCTTAAATAACCACTTACAGTCCACACCGATCAGGTTTTGGAACAAGAGTCCAGGTTTGGTTAACATGCAGGGAATCCATTTCATCATTCATAGCATTTAACCAATCAGAAGCATTTTCAGATTTTAAAGCATCTTTGTAGCTTTTAGGTTCGTTATTATCTAAAGATTCAAACACATTGCAAGCATGAGACATCATATGAAAATCATCAAAGTGATGAGGCCTCCTAACATTCTCTCTTCTAGGCCTATCTCTAGTTAATTGATAGTTGGTCAAATCAGCACTTTCATCAACATTTTCAATTATTTCATCACTAGAATTTTCGGAATGATTTTCATTTTCAGCATGCAAAGTTTCATCATTTTCAAGCTCCACCTCACTCAAGGTAGGGTAGTTAGAAACAAATTCTGGATTAGGCATGTGCACGGGTTCGGGTGCAGGATGTTCAAGACAAGGAAATTCATCTTCATTAAATATAACATCCCTACTAATTAGCACCTTAAACCCTGGTTCGCCCTTAAGCCATAACCTAAATCCCTTAACTCCCTCCGGGTAGCCTAAGAACACACATCTTATCAATCTAGGTTCTAGTTTATCTTGTTTTTGATGAACATATGCAGCACACCCAAATACACGAAGATTTGAGAAATCAATATTACTACCAGTCCACACAGATTCTGGATAGTTTCCATTCAAAGGGACAGATGGAGATCTGTTTATAATATAGGCAGCTGTAGATAAAGCCTCACCCCAAAAACGTTTTGACAATCCGGAGCTGATGAGCATAGACCTTACCCTATCAAGGAGGGTTCGGTTCATGCGCTCAGCGATTCCGTTTTGTTGGGGGTGTAGGGTGCTGTCCTATGCCTTTGAATACCACTTTCCGAACACAAAGTATCAAACAAATTATTGAAAAATTACAGGCCGTTGTCAGTTCTCAAAATTTTAATTTTCTTACTGGTCTGATTTTCAATTAAAATTTTCCACGTTTTGAACGTGTCAAACACATCAGATTTGTTCTTAAGGAGAAACACAAAGACTTTCCTGGAATAATCATCAATCACAGACAAAAAATATTGGTTTCCGCCATGTGTCGGAACACTGGCAGGCCCCCACACATCAGCATGCAGACACTCAAACACATTTGAACTCTTAGGGGGGTTTGGGGAAGGTGAATGAGGAAAGTCCGCACGATGTTGCTTACCATACACACATTTATCACAAAATGGCAAGTCAGATATTTTATCATTCCCAAAACAACCATTTTTGTGCAGTATTTCAAGACCTTTACTACTAATGTGACCCAACCGTTTATGCTAGATTTCAGTTTTATCTCCATGTACAGCATTAACGGAAAAGTTACTTACAGTGGAACAGATATATAAGTTCAGTTTACGAATGGCGACAAAAAAGGTTTTGGGACCTCTCGTAACTTTCATTGCACCCTTACCCCATGTACCTTCAAAACCATCATCTTCAAGACATGCACATGACATTAAATTATGAGCTAAGTGAGGAACATGCCTAACATTTTCCAAAGTTATCGAATTTCCAGATTCGAATTTAAGGCACACAGTTCCTATTCCAGCAACATTTCGTTTTACATGATCCGGCATAGACACATATCGATTTTTCAAATCACGATAGCTAGAAAAAAGTTGTTTATGCGAGTCATGTGAAATGTGCATCCAGAATCAACCAGCCAATCATTTTCACCTAGGTCAGCTAACACGGAGTTCACAGAAGCATGCGTAGCATCAGAAATCATAAACACATCACCCATATTTTCACCGACAGCTAAGTTAGCCTGTTCAGATTGCTGGTTTTTCTTAGGTTTAGTGCAGTCTTGAATGTAGTGACCATATTCACCACAATTGTAACACTTACGATTATTAGGTCTAGGTTTAAACCGAAATTTTTCATTGTCCTTTTTCTTGTTGGCTTGGTTATTTTGACTGTTGGAAGACTTTTTATTTTGAAAGCGTTTTTGTGGTCTTCCTTTGACAAAATTAACCTCGCCAAGATTTCTAAGGGCAGCACCTTTATTGTTTTTCAGATCTAACTCTTTGCTCTTTAAGCCATTTACAACAATATCTAAGGTCACTTGATCTCTACCATATTTAATGGCAGATTTCACATCACTATAAGAATCAGGAATAGCATTCAAAAAAACAATCGGAGTGTAATCATCGATGTTTTTATCTCCCGTTAACTTTATATCTTGAACCAATTTTGTAAACACGTCTAAATTAGCATCAATGTCTTTATTTAGATCAAGCTTGTAGCGGAAAATTTTTTCAAGAAGAAACAATTTATTTGGCAGCGAAGTTTCAGTATACATTTCTTCTAATTTTTCCCATAATTCTTTAGCCGAACCACGTTTACCTAATTTTCTTATCACAGAGTCAGAAAGGTTCAAGATAATCGCAGAATAAGCAAACTCATCAAGTTCAGCCTTTTTATCCGCCATCACATTAGAAGCGAAAGAATTATCAATAGCTTTGAAGCATTTTTGTTGAATGAGTATGCTTTTCATTTTTTGTTGTCAAATGGCAAAATCACCTTTTCCATCAAATGGTGCCACAGAGAAGGCAGAGATCGTTCCCATTTTAATTTTCAAAATGAACAAAGTTTTTGAAAATTTGTGAAAAACACAAACAAGGAGGAAACGGTTAATTTTATCAAAACTCAGAAACACAAAGTAATCAATAAAATCACACAGATGATTAAATTTAAACGAATCTGAAAAATTCAATACCAGGCCCCTACAAGATCCGAGGACACTTAAGCGGTCCAGGCAGGAGGGTTTAAATGCCCGATTATGAAAAATTCCAGATTCAACACGAAGTAGAATTGCAGTAATAAACACACAGAATATTACCAACAATGTGCCAACTAACATACGCAGCAGAAGCAATAACAACAGGGCCGAGACAGTCAGCCGTAAATCACGAAGAACAGTGGGCCGAGAGCAACACGAAGAGCAGCAAGACCCGAACAAAATATCACAAAGAAAATTACCAAGAACAACGAACGGAAATAATATCACAAAGAACAACGAGCAAGTAAAAAACAGAAAATAAGGAGAGGGTTAAGCAGATATACCTGAGCGATCCGGGTTGACCCGATTCGGACAGATCCGAACCAAAGCTCCGGTACCAATGTTGAGAATTGGTCCGAATCGGGTGGCAAAATTATTACAATAATTATAACAAATATAACTATTACACGAATCTACTCGGGATAGGGATTAGGGATTACACAACTTCTAATTAAATGAATCAAACAACAACTGGAAAGAAAAATAATAACAGTGGGTATAGAAATGCAAACCAAACGGCCGAAGCCGTCGGAAAGTGATGTCACTGTCGGAAAAAACCAGCCGACTCAGTCCTCCGTCCCCGTAGCCACGTCCAGGACTCACAAGACCCACGGCCAGCACCCAGAAACGAAGCCCACCACCGGAACCGGAAGCAACCACCGAAGAATCAAAGCACCAAGCAAGATTCAACCGATACAAACCCCAAAAACTGAATCGAAGCACAAAGCAACCGAAACAAAACCCCAGAAACTCGGATCCGAATTCTCACAAGCCTCACCCACAAAAACTCTCAATTATTTCACAGAGAAAAATCGAGGAAATCAGAAGAATATCACTTGCTCTCTTCGTTTTTGTTGTGCTTTCATCTCATCCGAAAATCGGAATTTAAAGGAGAATCGGAACAACAAAACGAAGAGAGGAAATCGGGAGGATTTACTTTCCATCTCAGAAGAACAGGTCAAACCGAGGAGAGGAAGGAAAGAAAATCGGGAGAGATAAGGGAGGATGAAGAGTGACGGCGAGAGAGGTGAGAAATGAGGGGTAGGGTTTGGGGTAAGGGTTTTTATATTTAGGGTAAATATAAAACCAACGGCTGAGATTAAAAGATACCAGATAAATGGCCAGGATTAATCCCAGACTAATGGGCTGCTTCCAAAAGGTTCCGGGCCGGGTCCGTTTTGAGGTGGGCTGTAGGAGATATAAATTGGGCCCTCATTATTTTATTCATTTGGGCCAATTAAACCCAACATACGCCAACCAGGTAAACCACACTAGGCAAGCTCTGTGTGATAGGCTCAACCAAGAAATTGTTGGTAGGGGTAATCGAACTCGTGACCTTTTAGTCCCGCGCTCACCTACTCCACCAACTTGGCTACTCTTGCGAGTGCATTCCTTACGGACGCCGGTTAGTCCATTTGATATTCGGTCTCTTGTTTGTCAATTGTATAATAAATAAAATTATTATTTGCTCGTGTGTGAGCCAAAGTGTCTTGTAGTTGTCTTAGACACACGTTCTCTCAAAATTACTTGTCCAGTTATATGTGTCATCTTATCTAGAGGTGTTTCCGCGGTTCAAAATCGTCGGTTTTTCGAAGCGTCGGTTCATGAATCATCGGTTCCGGTTTGTCGAAAATCGGAACTGGAACCGAACCGCCTTATAGCGGTTCACGGTTACGGTTTTGAACCGTGAACCGCCGGTTCCAAACCGGAACCGAACCGGCGGTTCGGCGGTTCTTTTTTTTTTTTTTGAAATTTTTAAATTTTAACTTAAAAAAATATGGGGTAAAAATTAGACTTGAGCTTAATTCAAGTATTAAAGTTTAAACTTGAATTTTTTAATTTTAAATCTTTGAATTAAGCGCCTACGTATTCGATATCCGTAACTTTAGAGTTTAGGAATCAAAATCAAAGTTCTCGTAGTTCATTTTTAAATTTTGGGGGGAAGGGGAAAAAATAAAAATGGACTTGAGCTTAACTCAAATATTCAAAGTTAAAATTAAAAATTTCAACTTTGAATATTTGGATTAAGTTGCCTACGTATCCCCTTACCTTAGAAATCAAAGTCCTCGTAGTTCACTTACCTTATACTTACCTTAGGGAGTGGAGCGGAGGTGGAGAGGAGATGGTTCAATCACCCAAGTCAACCGAATCATTGCTAGATCCGATATCATATGTATCACTGTCTTCTTGTTCATTATAATTTGGTTCTCATACGGTATTTAAGAATTTTTGCACCCCTTTCAACTTCATCACATTTGATGACTCATTTAAATAATTAGTGCAACCCTTCAAGTTCCATCGCATTTCATAACTGACATTTAAATCTCTATCCACTAATCGCATCTATAAAAAGTGCTACAAAGAAATTGCCGATTAACTCATTCATACATACGGTGATGTGCCACAAGTAAGACGTCTAAAATACCGTCGTGATTCCAACACCGTCCATCTTCGGCCAGCCATCGATGGCCACGCAAAAGAAACCACCAAGCCCACTTTGACCACCCAATTAATAAATGATACGCCGAAGATGGTGCAGCCCGTGCGGTATTGACGTGATCCGGAGCAGCTTGGTTCTGCCGGGTTGATAGTTACGGATAAAGGGATAATTAGTAAGGGTTTGGAGTTGCTAACGGGAGAGAAGAAGGCTGAGATGGAGGAAAAGTGGAAGGAGCTTAAGGTGCAAGAACTCGAGCATTTCGTGAGGGAAGCTGAGCTTTTGAAAGAGCAAGCGGATGCTGTGTTGGATGCGGTAATGAGGTCTGATGCTAATTAAGGTATATTCTGTTTATGGGTTTTATGTGAGTTTAGGAGTTATGGAAGTGAAAAAAGTTTAGATTTTGTTAAAATGGGTAATGTATCTTTGTTTTGTTTGTTGGTAAATTGGACTTTTGACTTTCGTCGTATATGTTTTTTTGTTTTTTAATTGAGAGAAACAAATTTATTGAGATCATACAGCAGCAAATGAGATGTAGTTGTTTGTTAATAGAGCTTGATAGTTTATAGCTACAAGATCTTGATTGTGATGTCTTCCATATGTTCTTGATGTTTATTAATTGATAATAAATATAAATCGCAAGGGTGTTACTACAATTACGCACTAAAGACAAAATGTTGGAGCTAAAAAAGGGTTTATTGGTTTGAGTATTATATTTTTGTTTGTCTGCTGTTACAACACGTGACATGAGGAATCATTGACTGCGTGCTTTGATCGAACATATTTAATGGTCATATTATGAATATTAGTTTTTCGCAATAGCAAAATGAAGTGAAGCAAGTAGCACTGGTTCTACATCTTTTAAAAATTATGTTGTGCAAACTATTATTCTAATTATTGAAAGCAAGTTTTTAGCAAATATTGACCGGGTGAACACCCGTATTATAACCCGTTTTCATGCTTTCAACCAGGGAATGCCTTTAGTGAAATTGCGTTTGTAGGTTCGAAGGTCGAGATTGAGTCCCAGTAATTAATGTTAAGTGTTAATGATTAGCGTAAATTTTTATAAGTTTTGTAATATTTGTTAAAACTATAACAATAAATTAATTTTCTAAAAGCTTCTACACACATCTGCATTCAAGCATCAAAGTATCAAACGGTTGCAAATTTATTTGGACACATACATTAAGTATCTTTCTTAGTTAGTAGATTTATGATCAAAACTAAGTAATTAGAAGAGACCATTCATATTCTTATAGAGGGTTACATTCTACATATTGTTAGTATAAATAGTTTTGTTTACATGTCAAACGATATATTAATCCAAACGAAAACAAGATAAAAACCCCTAACACTTGAACATGGTCGCATACTGAATATGAAGAGAAACCATTCATCATCTAAGCTACAAGCAATGACGGACAAGAAGATTATGACGAAACCATGTTCTCAAGTAGTACAATATTTGATGTGACTTATTCGAAATGAGTCAAGTATTATTTGTAGATTATATGGATTTAGTATGTTAGTTTTTATATAACAATCAAATAAGTGTTGTCGGCTTAGCTTGACGCCCAATTTTACCTATGAGGAGTTATTATCTCTTTTAACAAGTGAACAAAAGCGACACACATGTTTAGTAGATTGGTCTTTATAATGCTAATCAATTTTTGTTTAAAAAAGTTGGGTTTTAGACATAAGCAAAAAAAATAAGACATGTGCATCCCACGGGTCTGAATGCCTCGTATATATAAAGATTAAGTTCTCCTAATTAATATGGAGCATTAAAGTTTAAATGTCATTATACCAAATACATAATTTTAATATATAAAATGTGGAGTCATAATATCTTATATTATTCTCTATTATATTAAAAGATTCAGTCCATGTTATTAGTGTGGAGTCTTAAAGCTATAGTTCATCCATGGAACCTATTGAATGTCCCGAGGAAGATGAATACCAACCATCACCAACACTAATGCAAGGAAGATGAATAGGTACATGTTATTAATGTGGAGTCTTAAAGCTACAGTTTATCTATGGAACCATATTGAATGTCACGAGGAAGATGAATATCAATCATTCCCAACACTAATGCAAGGAAGATGAATATGAACCATTCCACAGTGAATCCATATATACCTCCAGAAATTTGTTAAAATCCGTGATGAATCCATAATTTATTTATAGAAATTGACAAACAAGAGCACATCAAAACAAATCCGGGCCGAGCCCGAATTTGAACTCTAACACGAATACAGAAACCTGGAACTCAACCCATATCCAAACTCACCTAAACCGGAACCCGTTGCCACCACCGGTCCTGAGATGCCGCCGCATCGCCTGAAGTTGAGGTCGCCGCTGCCATATGGCACAGGTCGAAATCCGACGGAAAGCCCTTCCTCTGCCACCACCATCCAATTTCAGTCCAGCCGCGATCGATGAGTGTGTGTGTATATCTGTCAGCCCGAGAGTGAGAGTGTGTGTGATTTTTCTACAGGTTTTACCATCGACCGAGGAGAGTTTAGAGAGAGAGAGGAGAGAGTCGAGAGGTAGGAGAGAAATGGGAGAAATGGATGAGGATAGCGGCCGATCGGTTGGAGGGTTTTTTATACCTTCAGTTTTTAGGTATATTCAATTAAGCCCTCAATTTTCCATAATCCTTCAATTTCACCCCAGACACTTCTAATTATTCCGATTTGACCCAAGATATACAAAAGCCACTACATATGAAAAGCTAATTATCTTCAGCTATTTTCGCCACATTAGCTTCCTTCTCACGAATAACATCACCAGATTCAACCAATAATTGTGACACACTGGCAAGCACCTCCGTTTTCCTAGCCTGAGTTTTCTTCAACGAATCCAAAGAGTCAAGGGCCACCCCCACGACCTCTCAAAGCCTCCGTCTCCGCAATCAACGCCTCCCGCTTCCCGATAAGCCTCCTAAGTTGATCACAACAAGACCGAAGTAAGCAATGAATAATTAAATACAGTCCGTGTGCATCGCACGGGTATGAATGACTCGTAGGCATTTTTCTGTGATCAAACAACATCCAAGAAGTCCTAGAAAAATACCCTTTTGAATTGTTGAAGCTTGGATCGATCGTGGCTTTGGTTTTCTTTTGTCGAGCCCTATAAACAAGGTAATTCGTTTATGATCTGTTCGACCTCCCTAAAATTCGTTTATGATTTTTCTCATAATCCTCATATCATGTATACTCTGGGAAAAATGATAGGAAGGTCGTGGAGAAGCTTTTGGAGTCGTGTGGATTTCTGGTTCGTTTTTGCTCATACGCATATACAACAAATCGTGCAGCCTTTTCCATACGTTCAATCCTTGGTTTGGTATTTTTTTCTCAGGTCCCTTACATCATATAAACATCAAATAAAATGGTTGATTCGATCCATGCATGCTCTACATCGTTTTCGTGATTTAAAACCCTAAAAACGTGTTTAAATGTGAAATATATGCTCCGATCCAGAATAATTATTAATAAAATTATTATACACTTATTATGATGTAATATTGGAAAGAATTGTCATGGCTTAAAACATGTGTTTCGAAATTTATTTTGATTTATTAAATTTTGTATAAATCGTATAAAGAGAAAAAGGAAAAATAAATCGTGGGATCTAGGGTTTTGGTTTAGGGCTGGAAATGGTGTTAATTAATGATATTAATGATGAGATGATGATTGAGAATTGATTAGAAGGATTAGGGTTTCTAATTCCTTTGTTTTTGGTTTATACGATTTGTATATAAATGTTTTGGGTGAGTTTTATAAACTTTAAAACTTAAGGGTTAATTCTGGAACTTTATTTGAGCTGTATATAATTCGAATAAAATATAACTTGTGGGTGTTAAGTGTAAGTTTTGCAATTAAAAGGATTAAAATGTATTTTAAACCTAATTAGGGTTTGTTTTGAAAATAATTAAAAGAGAGGGACTAAACATGTAATTTTCAGAAACTTGGGACTGATTTGAGTAATTTAATATATTCAGGGGGTTATGTGTCATTTTGATAATTTGATGGCCTAATATGTAACTATTAATAATTAAAGATTGAAATTGTAAATTTAAGGGTTAAATATGTAACTTTAATAACTTGAGGGACTTAATGTGTAAATTATGAATACTTGAGTATCCATTCGAATAACTTAATAAAATAAGTGCTCATTATGTAAAATGGATAAGTTAAGGGTTTAATGTGTAACTTTGAATACTAAAAGGTTTAAAGTGTAATTTTGGGAAGTAAAGGGTATAAAATGCAAAGTTATGAAACCCTAAGGACCAAATAAGTAAAAAGGTTAAAAGATACTTTATTTCCATTAATAATGATTCAACTTTCTAAATATGGAAACTTTCTAAAAGTGGAAACTTACTATGGAAACCTGCTAAAAACGGGAAGTTACTTAGAATGGAAAGATATGAATTTAAAGGATGAATTATGATTCCCCCTCTTCTCCTCTAGGTGTGAAGAAGGAGAGGTCCTGAGCCACATCTGTTTTCTGAGTTTGTTTCTATTTTCTGTGCTTGCAATAAGATACGGATACTCTACCTTTTCACTAAAGGCTCCATTATGCTATTATGACTTTGGAAGTATGGTACACTTAAGATTCCCCAAGCCATTGCTATGTTCCCTTTGATTGAACTTTGATACGATTCTGAGATACACATTTGCCATATGACCTTTTGTATGATATGAGACCTGACTCTTAGTTTGATACCCGAGCCATTTCTGTTTCCCTACCTATGGAGGTACCATAGGCGTGTCTGTGATGCACCACTGGCATGACTAGTGTGTGGCCTTAGTGATTTGGCTACACCGTCCCCTTCTGTTATATTATGTGCACACTTATGATATGATTTATTATGGCCAATCTGATTTCTGTGGGGGCGTATGGATGCATCCTAGATCTGTTCTGTTTAGTGGATTTAACTATGATTATGTTTATGATATCTGTCTGGTGACTGGTACTGTGTGCTATACATGCCTTTCACAACTTCTGGGAGCTGATCACTCCACTCTATGATACATGAGGACACCCCTCATATTATCTGGTTGCCTAAGAGGTATCCCCTCTGATTATGAGATTATGATATGTTTTTGGGCTCGTGGTAGATGACTATCCTATCCTTTCATTTCTATTATTCATTTGTTTATTCCTTATGATATTCCCCAATGCACTATATTTCGGTTCTGTTTCATTATCATTGCTTTGTTTATGTATCTGTTCACTGGGCTTTTTAAGCTCAGCCGCATTTCTTTTCCCTGCGGCAGGTTTCTAAGATAGGAGCTGAGCTTTTGCTATGGGATGAGAGTTAGAGCTTATGATGAAACTTTTACCTTAGATGACCACCCTATGTTATGACTTTGGATTTGGATTATGTTCTTATTTTTTTCTTTGGATTATTTTCTTCATCATTTAACTTATGTACTTTGACTTAAGCTGTGTTGGCTTGGTCTTTCTTATTGAATTATGTTTAAGACTTAACACCTAAAATCTGAGAACATGTGAAAAGACCTACATATTTAAAATTTAATTAAAAGCTTATAAGGTCTCCAAATAAGTCCCAAATTTCAAACAATGCACAAGTTATGTATCCAAATAATTTTAACAATTACATTTAACATTTATGCAAGTGGCGAAATTACCAAATTACCCCTCTATGGACCGAATTAATAATAAGTAATTTTAATATTGATTTAAATGGTTTAAATGTTGATAAATAAGGAAGATAATCACAAGAATATTTCTACCAACCAAAAAATCCGAAATTCTGGTCTCCCCCCCCCCCCCCCTCATTCACACGGCATTCTTATTTTAAGGAGTCAATCCATATCTTTTATTCCCTAACCCTAATTGCCGATCCAAAAACAAACACACACAAAATTTCTTTGGCCTCCATTCGACAACCCCATCACTCCTAGGCATTTTTCTGTGATCAAACAACATCCAATAAGTCCTGTAAAAATACCCTTTTGAATTGTTGAAGCTTGGATCGATCGTGGCTTTGGTTTTCTTTTGTCGAGCCCTATAAACAAGGTAATTCGTTTATGATCTGTTCGACCTCCCTAAAATTCGTTTATGATTTTTCTCATAATACTCATATCATGTATACTCTGGGAAAAATGATAGAAAGGTCGTGGAGAAGCTTTTGGAGTCGTGTGGATTTTTGGTTCGTTTTTGCTCATACGCGTATACAACAAATCGTGCAGCCTTTTCCACACGTTCAATCCTTGGTTTGGTATTTTTTCTCAGGTCCCTTACATCATATAAACATCAAATAAAATGGTTGATTCGATCCATGCATGCTCTACATCGTTTTCGTGATTTAAAACCCTAAAAACGTGTTTAAATGTGAAATATATGCTCCGATCCAGAATAATTATTAATAAAATTATTATACACTTATTATGATGTAATATGATCTGGAAAAATGTTGGAAAGAATTGTCATGGCTTAAAACACGTGTTTCGAAATTATTTTGATTTATTGAATTTTGTATAAATCGTATAAAGAGAAAAAGGAAAAAATAAATCGTGGGATCTAGGGTATTGGTTTAGGGCTGGAAATGGTGTTAATTAATGATATTAATGATGAGATGATGATTGAGAATTGATTAGAAGGATTAGGGTTTCTAATTCCTTTGTTTTTGGTTTATACGATTTGTATATAAATGTTTTGGGTGAGTTTTGTAAACTTTAAAACTTAAGGGTTAATTCTGGAACTTTATTTGAGCGGTATATAATTCGAATAAAATATAACTTGTGGGTGTTAAGTGTAAGTTTTGCAATTAAATGGATTAAAATGTATTTTAAACCTAATTAGGGTTTGTTTTGAAAATAATTAAAAGAGAGGGACTAAACATGTAATTTTCAGAAACTTGGGACTGATTTGAGTAATTTAATATATTCAGGGGGTTATGTGTCATTTTGATAATTTAATGGCCTAATATGTAACTATTAATAATTAAAGATTGAAATTGTAAATTTAAGGGTTAAATATGTAACTTTAATAACTTGAGGGACTTAATGTGTAAATTATGAATACTTGAGTATCCATTCGAATAATTTAATAAAATAAGTGCTCATTATGTAAAATGGATAAGTTAAGGGTTTAATGTGTAACTTTGAATACTAAAAGGTTTAAAGTGTAATTTTGGGAAGTAAAGGGTATAAAATGCAAAGTTATGATTCCCCCTCTTCTCCTCTAGGTGTGAAGAAGGAGAGGTCCTGAGCCACATCTGTTTTCTGAGTTTGTTTCTATTTTCTGTGCTTGCAATAAGGTACGGATACTCTGCCTTTTCAGTAAAGGCTCCATTATGCTATTATGACTTTGGAAATATGGTACACTTAAGATTCCCCAAGCCATTGATATGTTCCCTTTGATTAAACTTTGATACGATTCTGAGATACACATTTGCCATATGACCTTTTGTATGATATGAGACCTGACTCTTAGTTTGATACCCGAGCCATTTCTGTTTCCCTACCTATGGAGGTACCATAGGCGTGTCTGTGATGCACCACTGGCATGACTAGTGTGTGGCCCTAGTGATTTGGCTACACCGTCCCCTTCTGTTATATTATGTGCACACTTATGATATGATTTATTATGGCCAATCTGATTTCTGTGGGGGCGTATGGATGCATCCTAGATCATTACATTTAGTGGATTTAACTATGATTATGTTTATGATATCTCGTCTCGTGACCTTACGTGTGCTATACATGCCTTTCACAACTTCTGGGAGCTGATCACTCCACTTTATGATACATGAGGACACCCCTCATATTATCTGGTTGCCTAAGAGGTATCCCCTCTGATTATGAGATTATGATATTGACGGCTTATATGATATGATATGATATGTTTCTGGGCTCGTGGTAGATGACTATCCTATCCTTTCATTTCTATTATTCATTTGTTTATTCCTTATGATATTCCCCAATACACTATATTTCGGTTCTGTTTCATTATCGTTGCTTTGTTTATGTATCCATTCCTTTGGGCTTTTTAAGCTCAGCCGCATTTCCTTTTCCCTGCGGCAGGTTTCTAAGATAGGAGCTGGGCTTTTGCTATGGGATGAGAGTTAGAGCTTATGATGAAGCTTTTACCTTAGATGACCACCCTATGTTATGACTTTGGATTTGGATTATGTTCTTATTTTTCCTTTGGATTATTTTCTGCATCATTTAACTTATGTACTTTGACTTAAGTTGTGTTGGCTTGATCTTTCTTATTGAATTATGTTTAAGACTTCCGCTGTGTATGATATTATGTATGTATGCTTTGATATGTCACCATCCTTGTGGCACTTCTACCCTTGTCGGGTTGGGGTGTTACAATTATGGTATCAGAGCCCAGGCTGCGACCTGTAGTACATAAACATGGCCTGCGAGTCTTTTGGACCTTAGGATTTGACCCTTAAGACTTTAGGTTTGACCGGTGAGGATTTGGGTAACATAGGTTTCTGCTTCGTCTTCCTTTTCGTGCTTATTTTCTCTTATGTTTTGCTAATCCCTTTCCATGATCATTCAGATGGTGAACACCCGCTTTACTCAGTACACTGATGGGGATAATGGTGCCCCTGATTTCCAAGCTATGATTAACGCTGCTGTGGAAGCTGCTATTCCACGAGTAGTGGCTGAAGTGGCCAATAACTTCAGGAATGGGCCGAATCCTTCTGGTGGTGGTGCTAGACCTCCTACTCCACCAAATGGTCAACCTAATACCCCACCTCATGCTCCCCCAACTGGTATCCATGTGTGGATCGAGAGGTTTAACAAGCTCAAGCCTCTCTCATTCAAGTCCGCTGCTACTCCCCATGAAGCGGAGGACTGGATCACACATGTTGAGAAATTGTTTCGTGTTCTGGGATGTGGTGACGAGTTTAAAACTCGTTTGGCTACATTCAAATTGGAAGGTGATGCTCAGAACTGGTGGACTGCTCTTGTTCAGGCCAAAGGAGGTGATTTTGCTGAGACTTGTCCGTGGGCCGATTTCATTGAGGCATTTTACTGCATGTATCTTCCTATGGCGAATGCTTAAGGTATGAGAGAGAGTACGGTCGATTCGTGGGGTGATCGGAGTCATCCGAGAGTTTATGCAGAGATTCTTGCGTTTGGCAGCTTTGTTGGGCCGGAGGTTACCGGTGATGTGCGTCGCTGCACGTCATGTTAAGTGGGCTTTGAAGAAGTGGGTGTTGGACAAGATCGTTAACACTACTTTTGAGGATGTTCTTTGGAGTGCGGGATGCCGCCCGCAACATTGAGTTACTACATGCGGATCGGGTGTCTTATAAGCGTGATAGGGATGGTAACAGGTGGATTCTCGTAGTCATGGTCGGCGGGACCATAAGCGGGATTCTCGGGGTCGACGGGACCGGGGGTATGATCGGAGGGGTCGTCGGGACCGTGGTTATAATAATAGACAGCGGGATTACGGGAACCGGGATCGTCGGGATACTTGGTAGGTATGGTGGTGATCGTCAAGGGCGAGTAATAACAACCGACGTAGGGACTCTCGGCAGATCGGCGGTCGGGATCGTCGGGTCGGAAGAAGATTGAAGCTCTACCCCCTCCTCCTACATGTCCTTCTTGTGGGAAGACTCATCCGGTCCTTGTTATAGAGCTTCGGTGGTTGTTTCGGTGTGGATCTACTCATCATAAAGTCATCGATTGCCACTAAGAAGAAGACTGGTGGACCTAAGATTGATGATAGGACTGCTCCAAATTCGGGCGAGGTCTACTCTATGACTCGTGATCGTGCATTTGGTTCCTCGTGTACTATTACGGGCTTTCTTTATATTGGAGATCGTCGTCTTTGTTTTATTTGACACCGGTGCTACACATTCCATAATATCTACTTCACTTGCAAGTAAAATAAACATAACCCCAACACAACTAATGAACCGTATATCTATTGCTACTCGATGAAAACTCATGTGATTATTGATGTTGAGTATGTGAATTGCCCTCTTCGTTTCGATGATCGTATTCGTCTGCGAACCTTCTTCCCATCGATATGATTGACTTTGATATTATTCGGGCATGGGTGGTTGGTTGCTCATAAAGCGACCATTGATTGTCATGCTCGTAAAGTGATCTTTGGTAATCTTCATCATCCCGATTTTGTCTATTCTGGTTCACAACCTCGAAATCCGTAAAGATTATTTCGGCTATGAAAGCCCGAACACCGATTTCACATGGTCAGTATTGGTTTCCTTGCTTCTATCAAGGATACTTCTGTGGATGTTCCGAGCATTGATGGTATTCGCGTTGTGCGCGATTTTACTGATGTGTTTCCAGATGAACTTCCTGGTATTCCTCCTGTTCGAGAAATTGAGTTCAGTATCGATCTGATTCCGGGTGCTGAACCCATATCTAAAGCTCCATACCGTATGGCACCGATCAAATTGAAAGAACTGAAGGAGCAATTGCAAGAATTGTTAGATAATGGATTCATTCGTCCGAGTGTGTCTCCATGGGGTGCTCCCGTATTGTTTGTTAAGAAGAAGGATGGAAGCATGCGTCTTTGTATTGATTATAGGGAACTTAACCGTATCACAATCCGTAACCGTTACCCTCTTCCACGCATTGATGATCTATTTGACCAATTGCAAGGGGCGAGGCATTTCTCTAAGATTGATCTGAGTTCCAGTTATCACCAACTTCGGGTGAGGGAGCAAGATGTTCCTAAAACGGCTTTTCGAACTCGGTACGGTCATTATGAATTCTTGGTTATGCCTTTCGGGTTGACCAATGCTCCTGCAGTTTTCATGGACCTTATGAACCGGGTATTTCACGAATTCCTCGATAAGTTCGTCATTGTCTTCATTGATGACATCCTTGTGTATTCTAAGTCCGAGGAGGAACACGAGCAACATCTTAGTATGGTTCTGGAGGTTCTTCGACAGCAGAGATTATATGCGAAGTTTTCGAAGTGCGAGTTTTGGTTGGATCGAGTAGCTTTCTTGGGTCACATTGTTTCTGCGGACGGTATTACTATGGACCCTGCGAAGGTTGAGGCTATCACAAAATGTCCGAGACCTACAAACGTGACGGAAGTAAGGAGTTTTCTGTGTCTTGCTGGGTATTATAGGAGATTTGTTGAAGGCTTTTCGCGTCTCGCTTTGCCTTTAACACAATTGATGAGGAAAGGAGAGAAGTTTGTTTGGACTAATGAGAGGGAAAGTAGTTTCGAGGAGTTGAAGAAACGTTTAGTGTCTGCACCTATTTTGACTCTTCCATCTGGTTCAGGTGGTTTTCAAATATATAGTGATGCATCGAAGAAAGGTTTGGGATGTGTGTTGACGCAACACGGGAAGGTGATTGCTTATGCTTCGAGGCAGTTGAAACCTCACGAGGTGAATTATCCAACACATGATCTAGAGTTAGCAGCTGTGGTTTTCGCGCTAAAGATTTGGCGCCATTATTTGTATAGAGAGTCTTGTGACATTTTCACCGATCACAAGAGTCTTAAATACATTTTCACTCAGAAGGAACTAAATATGAGACAGAGGCGGTGGTTAGAACTCCTGAAGGACTATGATGTTAATATTCAGTATCATCCCGGTAAGGCGAATGTAGTCGCGGATGCTCTTAGTAGGAAGTCCAGTATGGTTGCGAGTTTTGAGTTTGATCCTCGTGTTCGCATGACTTAGAGCTTCGGATGTGGAGTTTTGTATTCGAGGTCGGGATGGTTATTGGGCTAGTCTTAAAGTTGAGTCCAATCTCATCTTGCGAATAAAGGAAGCTCGAAGGAGGATGGTGAATCGTGGTCTATAGTTCAAAATGTTGAGGAAGGCAAACAGTCAGAGTTCAGAGTTGACGAATTTGGTGTGGTTTGGTTTGAGGATCGTCTTTGCGTTCCTAACGATCCGGAACTTCGAGAGATTATTCTATCAGAGGCTCATAGTTCCCCGTTCACTATTCATCCTGGTTCTACCAAGATGTATAGGGATCTTAAACAACATTTTTGGTGGAGTGGTATGAAACATGATGTGGCGTTGTTTGTATCGAAGTGTTTGACTTGCTAGCAAGTAAAGATTGAGCATCAAAGAGCGAGTGGGTTATTGCAGCCATTGGAGATTCCGAAGTGGAAGTGGGAAGAGATTTCCATGGATTTCATTACAGGTTTACCTCTTACCCGTAAGAAGCATGATGCGATTTGGGTGGTTGTTGATCGACTAACCAAGTCTGCTCATTTTCTCCCTATTCGTGTGGACTACAGAGTCAGTAAGTTGGCGGACATATTTCAGCAGGAGATCGTTAGGCTTCATGGTATGCCTACGGCTATCATATCAGATAGAGACCCACGGTTTACATCTCGTTTCTGGAAGGGCTTGCATAAGGCATGGGGTACGCGCCTTAAGTTCAAGACGGCTTTTCACCCTCGCAGATGGTCGGTCGGAGAGGACCATCCAGACATTAGAGGATATGTTGAGGGCATGTGCTTTAGAGTGGACTGGTAACTGGGACGAATATTTGTGTTTGGTTGAGTTTGCATACAACAACAGCTGGCACGCGAGTATTCGTATGGCTCCTTTCGAAATGTTGTATGGTAGGAAGTGCAGAGCTCCAGTTTGTTGGAATGAGGTTGGTGACCGCATTATTGAAGGTCCGGAGTTAGTTCAGATTGCTCTGAGAAAGTGGATGTTGCTAGGGAAAAATTGAAGGAAGCACGTGCGCGTCAAAAGAGTTATGCTGATAAGCATCGGCGTGACTTAGAATTTCGGGTTGGTGATCGGGTATTCCTTAAAGTTTCGCCGTTTCGTGGAGTTAAACGTTTCGGGATCAAGGGCAAGCTTAGTCCTCGATTCATTGGACCGTTTGAAATTTTGGAGCGCATTGGAGAGGTCTCGTATCGTTTGGCTCTTCCTCCGCAGTTATCACATGTTCACGACGTCTTTCATGTATCTTTTACGAGGATACAATTACCATCCTTTGCATGTGGTGTCCTATCCTTTCGATCGATTCGATCCGATATGTCTCTTCCGAGGAGCCTAAGTCGTTCTTGATCGCCAAGAGCGAGTTATGAGACGTAAAGTTATTCCTTCGTTAAGATTCTTTGGCGGAACCACCCGGAGCGAGAAGCTACAGGAAACCGAGGAGTCTATTCGAGCTAGTTATCCTCATTTTGTATTCGATCCGTATGTCTCCGTTATGTTTCGATTCGTTTCATTTCTGATCTCTTTCAAATTTCGAGGACGAAATTTTTCTTTTTAGAGGGGAAGAAGTTGTAACACCTAAAATCTGATAACATGTGAAAAGACCAAAATGCCCCTACATATTTAAAATTTAATTAAAAGCTTATAAGGTCTCCAAATAAGTCCCAAATTTCAAACAATGCACAAGTTATGTATCCAAATAATTTTAACAATTACATTTAACATTTATGCAAGTGGCGAAATTACCAAATTACCCCTCTATGGACCGAATTAATAATAAGTAACTTTAATATTGATTTAAATGGCTTAAATGTTGATAAATAAGGAAGATAATCACAAGAATATTTCTACCAACCAAAAATCCGAAATTCTGGTCTTCTCCCCCTCATTCACACGGCATTCCTATTTTAAAGAGTCAATCCATATCTTTTATTCCCTAACCCTAATTGCCGATCCAAAAACAAACACACACAAAATTTCTTTGGCCTCCATTCGACAACCCCATCACTCCTAGGCATTTTTCTGTGATCAAACAACATCCAAGAAGTCCTAGAAAAATACCCTTTTGAATTGTTGAAGCTTGGATCGATCGTGGCTTTGGTTTTCTTTTGTCGAGCCCTATAAACAAGGTAATTCGTTTATGATCTGTTCGACCTCCCTAAAATTCGTTTATGATTTTTCTCATAATCCTCATATCATGTATACTCTGGGAAAAATGATAGCAAGGTCGTGGAGAAGCTTTTGGAGTCGTGTGGATTTCTGGTTCGTTTTTGCTCATACGCGTATACAACAAATCGTGCAGCCTTTTCCACACATTCAATCCTTGGTTTGGTATTTTTTCTCAGGTCCCTTACATCATATAAACATCAAATAAAATGGTTGATTCGATCCATGCATGCTCTACATCGTTTTCGTGATTTAAAACCCTAAAAACGTGTTTAAATGTGAAATATATGCTCCGATCCAGAATAATTATTAATAAAATTATTATACACTTATTATGATGTAATATGATTTGGAAAAATGTTGGAAAGAATTGTCATGGCTTAAAACATGTGTTTCGAAATTATTTTGATTTATTGAATTTTGTATAAATCGTATAAAGAGAAAAAAGAAAAAATAAATCGTGGGATGTAGGGTTTTGGTTTAGGGCTGGAAATGGTGTTAATTAATGATATTAATGATGAGATGATGATTGAGAATTGATTAAAAGGATTAGGGTTTCTAATTCCTTTGTTTTTGGTTTATACGATTTGTATATAAATGTTTTGGGTGAGTTTTGTAAACTTTAAAACTTAAGGGTTAATTCTGGAACTTTATTTGAGCTGTATATAATTCGAATAAAATATAACTTGTGGGTATTAAGTGTAAGTTTTGCAATTAAATGGATTAAAATGTATTTTAAACCTAATTAGGGTTTGTTTTGAAAATAATTAAAAGAGAGGGACTAAACATGTAATTTTCAGAAACTTGGGACTGATTTGAGTAATTTAATATATTCAGGGGGTTATGTGTCATTTTGATAATTTGATGGCCTAATATGTAACTATTAATAATTAAAGATTGAAATTGTAAATTTAAGGGTTAAATATGTAACTTTAATAACTTGAGGGACTTAATGTGTAAATTATGAATACTTGAGTATCCATTCGAATAACTGAATAAAATAAGTACTCATTATGTAAAATGGATAAGTTAAGGGTTTAATGTGTAACTTTGAATACTAAAAGGTTTAAAGTGTAATTTTGGGAAGTAAAGGGTATAAAATGCAAAGTTATGAAACCCTAAGGACCAATAAGTAAAAAAAGGTTAAAAGATACTTTATTTCCATTAATAATGATTCAACTTTCTAAATATGGAAACTTTCTGAAAGTGGAAACTTACTATGGAAACCTGCTAAAAACGGGAAGTTACTTAGAATGGAAAGATATGAATTTAAAGGATGAATTATGATTCCCCCTCTTCTCCTCTAGGTGTGAAGAAGGAGAGGTCCTGAGCCACATCTGTTTTCTGAGTTTGTTTCTATTTTCTGTGCTTGCAATAAGGTACGGATACTCTACCTTTTCAGTAAAGGCTCCATTATGCTATTATGACTTTGGAAATATGGTACACTTAAGATTCCCCAAGCCATTGCTATGTTCCCTTTGATTGAACTTTGATACGATTCTGAGATACACATTTGCCACATGACCTTTTGTATGATATGAGACCTGACTCTTAGTTTGATACCCGAGCCATTTCTGTTTTCCCTACCTATGGAGGTACAATAGGCGTGTCTGTGATGCACCACTGGCATGACTAGTGTGTGGCCCTAGTGATTTGGCTACACCGTCCCCTTCTGTTATATTATGTGCACACTTATGATATGATTTATTATGGCCAATCTGATTTCGTAGGGCGTATGGATGCATCCTAGATCTTACGCTTAGTGGATTTAACTATGATTATGTTTATGATATCTGCGGTGGTGATCTTGTGTGCTATACATGCCTTTCACAACTCGAGCCGATCACTCCACTTTATGATACATGAGGACACCCTCATATTATCTCGGTTGCCTAAGAGGTTTCTCCGATTATGAGATTATGATATTGACGGCTTATATGATATGATATGATATGTTTCTGGGCTCGTGGTAGATGACTATCCTATCCTTTCATTTCTATTATTCATTTGTTTATTCCTTATGATATTCCCCAACGCACTATATTTCGGTTCTGTTTCATTATCGTTGCTTTGTTTATGTATCATTCATCGGGTTTTTAAGCTCAGCCGCATTTCCTTTTCCCTGCGGCAGGTTTCTAAGATAGGAGCTGGGCTTTTGCTATGGGATGAGAGTTAGAGCTTATGATGAAGCTTTTACCTTAGATGACCACCCTATGTTATGACTTTGGATTTGGATTATGTTCTTATCTTTCCTTTGGATTATTTTCTTCATCATTTAACTTATGTACTTTGACTTAAGCTGTGTTGGCTTGATCTCTCTTATTGAATTATGTTTAAGACTTCCGCTGTGTATGATATTATGTATGTATGCTTTGATATATCCCCATCCTTGTGGCACTTCTACCCTTGTCGGGTTGGTGACACAAGGATGATGACATATCAAAGCATACATACATAATATCATACACAGCGGAAGTCTTAAACATAATTCAATAAGAAAGACCAAGCCAACACAGCTTAAGTCAAAGTACATAAGTTAAATGATGAAGAAAATAATCCAAAGAAAAAAATAAGAACATAATCCAAATCCAAAGTCATAACATAGGGTGGTCAACTAAGGTAAAAGCTTCATCATAAGCTCTAACTCTCATCCCATAGCAAAAGCCCAGCTCCTATCTTAGAAACCTGCCGCAGGGAAAAGAAATGCGGCTGAGCTTAAAAAGCCCAGTGAACAGATACATAAACAAAGCAATGATAATGAAACAAAACCGAAATATAGTGCATTGGGGAATATCATAAGGAATAAACAAATGAATAATAGAAATGAAAGGATAGGATAGTCATCAACCACGAGCCCAGAAACATATCATAATCTCATAATCAGAGGGGATACCTCTTAGGCAACCAGATAATATGAGGGGTGTCCTCATGTATCATAAAGTGGAGTGATCAGCTCCCAGAAGTTGTGAAATGCATGTATAGCACAGCATCACCACCGATGTATATCATAAACATAATCATAGTTAAATCCACTAAATGTAATGCATCTAGATGCATCCATACGCCCTACGTAAATCAGATTGGCCATAATAAATCATATCATAAGTGTGCACATAATATAACAGAAGGGGACGGTGTAGCCAAATCACTAGGGCCACACACTAGTCATGCCAGTGGTGCATCACAGACACGCCTATTGTACCTCCATAGGTAGGGAAACAGAAATGGCTCGGGTATCAAACTAAGAGTCAGGTCTCATATCATACAAAAGGTCATATGGCAAATGTGTATCTCAGAATCGTATCAAAGTTCAATCAAAGGGAACATAGCAATGGCTTGGGGAATCTTAAGTGTACCATACTTCCAAAGTCATAATAGCATAATGGAGCCTTTACTGAAAAGACAGAGTATCCGTACCTTATTGCAAGCACAGAAAATAGAAACAAACTCAGAAAACAGATGTGGCTCAAGTCCTCTCCTTCTTCACACCTAGAGGAGAAGAGGGGGAATCATAATTCATCCTTTAAATTTATATCTTTCCATTTTAAGTAACTTCCCGTTTTTAGCAGGTTTCCATAAATAGTAAGTTTCCACTTTTAGAAAGTTTCCATATTTAGAAAGTTGAATCATTATTAATGGAAATAAAGTATCTTTTAACCTTTTTACTTATTTGGTCCTTAGGGTTTCATAACTTTGCATTTTATACCCTTTACTTCCCAAAATTACACTTTAAACCTTTTAGTATTCAAAGTTACACATTAAACCCTTAACTTATCCATTTTACATAATGAGCACTTATTTTATTACGTTATTCGAATGGATACTCAAGTATTCATAATTTACACATTAAGTCCCTCAAGTTATTAAAGTTACATATTTAACCCTTAAATTTACAATTTCAATCTTTAATTATTAATAGTTACATATTAGGCCATCAAATTATCAAAATGACACATAAGCCCCTGAATATATTAAATTACTCAAATCAGTCCCAAGTTTCTGAAAATTACATGTTTAGTCCCTCTCTTTTAATTATTTTCAAAACAAACCCTAATTAGGTTTAAAATACATTTTAATCCATTTAATTGCAAAACTTACACTTAACACCCACAAGTTATATTTTATTCGAATTATTTACATCTCAAATAAAGTTCCAGAATTAACCCTTAAGTTTTAAAGTTTACAAAACTCACCCAAAACATTTATATACAAATCGTATAAACCAAAAACAAAGGAATTAGAAACCCTAATCCTTCTAATCAATTCTAAATCATCATCTCATCATTAATATCATTAATTAACACCATTTCCAGCCCTAAACCAAAACCCTAGATCCCACGATTTATTTTTCCTTTTTCTCTTTATACGATTTATACAAAATTCAATAAATCAAAATAATTTCGAAACACATGTTTTAAGCCATGACAATTCTTTCCAACATTTTTCCAGATCATATTACATCATAATAAGTGTATAATAATTTTATTAATAATTATTGTGGATCGGAGCATATATTTCACATTTAAACACGTTTTTAGGGTCTTAAATCACGAAAACGGTGTAGAGCATGCATGGATCGAATCAACCATTTTATTTGATGTTTATATGATGTAAGGGACCTGAGAAAAAATACCAAACCAAGGATTGAATGTGTGGAAAAGGCTGCACGATTTGTTGTATACGCGTATGAGCAAAAACGAACCAGAAATCCACACGACTCCAAAAGCTTCTCCACGACCTTTCTATCATTTTTCCCAGAGTATACATGATATGAGGATTATGAGAAAAATCATAAACGAATTTTAGGGAGGTCGAACAGATCATAAACGAATTACCTTGTTTATAGGGCTCGACAAAAGAAAACCAAAGCCACGATCGATCCAAGCTTCAACAATTCAAAAGGGTATTTTTCTAGGACTTCTTGGATGTTGTTTGATCACACAAAAATGCCTAGGAGTGATGGGGTTGTCGAATGGAGGCCAAAGAAATTTTGTGTGTGTTTATTTTTGGATCGGCAATTAGGGTTAGGGAATAAAAGATATGGATTGACTATTTAAAATAGGAATGCCGTGTGAATGAGGGGGGGGGGGGAAAGACCATAATTTCGGATTTTTGGTTGGTAGAAATATTCTTGTGATTATCTTCTTTATTTATCAACATTTAAACCATTTAAATCAATATTAAAATTACTTATTATTAATTCGGTCCATAGAGGGGTAATTTGGTAATTCCACCACTTGCATAAATGTTAAATGTAATTGTTAAAATTATTTGGATACATAACTTGTGCATTGTTTGAAATTTGGGACTTATTTGGAGACCTTATAAGCTTTTAATTAAATTTTAAATATGTAGGGGCATTTTGGTCTTTTCACATGTTCTCAGATTTTATGTGTTACAACTTCTTCCCCTCTAAAAAGAAAAATTTCGTCCTCGAAATTTGAAAGAGATCAGAAATGAAACGAATCGAAACATAACGGAGACATACCGCATCGTAATACAAAATGAGGATAACTAGCTCGATAGACTCCTGGCTTCCTGTAGCTTCCCGCTCCGGTGGTTCCGCCAAAGAATCTTAACGAAAGGAATAACTTTACGCCTCATAACTCGCTCTTGGCGATCAAGAACAGCTTCCGGCTCTCCTAAGAGACATATCGATCAATCGATCGAAAGGATAGACACCACATGCAAAGGATGGTAATTGTATCCCCTCGAAGAGATACATGAAAGACGCCGTGAACATGTGATAATCATGAGGAAGAGCCAAACGATACGAAACCTCTCCAATGCGCTCCAAAATTTCAAACGGTCCAATGAATCGAGGACTAAGCTTGCCCTTGATCCCAAACGCTTAACTCCACGAAACGGCGAAACTTTAAGGAATACCCGATCACCAACCCGAAATTCTAAGTCACGCCGATGCTTATCAAAGATAACTCTTTGACGCGCACGTGCTTCCTTCAATTTTTCCCTAGCAACATCCACTTTCTGTAGCAATCGAACTAACTCCGACCTTCAATAATGCGCTCACCAACCTCATTCCAACAAATCGAGCTCGCACTTCCTACCATACAACATCTCGAAAGGAGCCATACGAATACTCGCGTGCCACCGTTGTTGTATGCAAACTCAACCAAACACAAATATTCGTCCCGATTACTACCCACTCTAAAGCACATGCCCTCAACATATCCTCTAATGTCTGGATGGTCCTCTCCGACCGACCATCTGTCTGAGGGTGAAAAGCCGTGTCAACTTAAGGCGCGTACCCCATGCCTTATGCAAGCCCTTCCAGAAACGAGATGTAAACCGTGGGTCTCTATCTGATATGATAGCCGTAGGCATACCATGAAGCCTAACGATCTCCTGCTGAAATATGTCCGCCAACTTACTGACTCTGTAGTCCACACGAATAGGGAGAAAGTGAGCAGACTTGGTTAGTCGATCAACAACCACCCAAATCGCATCATGCTTCTTACGGGTAAGAGGTAAACCTGTAATGAAATCCATGGAAATCTCTTCCCACTTCCACTTCGGAATCTCCAATGGCTGCAATAACCCACTCGCTCTTTGATGCTCAATCTTTACTTGCTAGCAAGTCAAACACTTCGATACAAACAACGCCACATCATGTTTCATACCACTCCACCAAAAATGTTGTTTAAGATCCCTATACATCTTGGTAGAACCAGGATGAATAGTGAACGGGGAACTATGAGCCTCGATAGAATAATCTCTCGAAGTTCCGGATCGTTAGGAACGCAAAGACGATCCTCAAACCAAACCACACCAAATTCGTCAACTCGAACTCGATCTGTTTGCCTTCCTCAACATTTTGAACTATAGACCACGCTCACCATCCTCCTTCGAGCTTCCTTTATTCGCAAGATGAGATTGGACTCAACTTTAAGACTAGCCCAATAACCATCCCGACCTCGAATACAAAACTCCACATCCGAAGCTCTAAGTCATACGTAACACGAGGATCAAACTCTAAACTCGCAACCATACTGCACTTCCTACTAAGAGCATCCGCGACTACATTCGCCTTACACGGGATGATACCGAATATTAACATCATAGTCCTTCAGAGTTCTAACCACCGCCTCTGTCTCATATTTAGTTCCTTCGAGTGAAAATGTATTTAAGACTCTTGTGATCGGTGAAAATGTCACAAGACTCTCCATACAAATAATGGCGCCAAATCTTTAGCGAAAACCACATTGCTAACTCTAGATCATGTGTTGGATAATTCACATCGTGAGGTTTCAACCGCCTCAAGCATAAGCAATCACCTTCCCGTGTTGCGTCAACACACATCCCAAACCTTTCTTCGATGCATCACTATATATTTGAAAACCACCAACCAGATGGAAGAGTCAAAATAGGTGCGACACTAAACGTTTCTTCAACTCCTCGAAACTACTTTCCCTCTCATCACCCAAACAAACTTCTCTCCTTTCCTCATCAATTGTGTTAAAGGCAAAGCGAGACGCGAAAAGCCTTCAACAAATCTCCTATAATACCCAAAGAAGACCCGAAAACTCCTTACTCCGTCACGTTTGTAGGTCTCGCCATTTTGTGATAGCCTCAACCTTCGCAGGTCCATAGTAATACCGTCCGCGAAACAATGTGACCCAAGAAAGCTACTCGATCCAACCAAAACTCGCACTTCGAAAACTTCGCATATAATCTCTGCGTCAAGAACCTCCGTAACCATACTAAGATGTTGCTCGTGTTCCTCCTCGGACTTAGAATACACAAGGATGTCATCAATGAAGACAATGACGAACTTATCGAGGAATTCGTGAAATACCCGGTTCATAAGGTCCATGAAAATCTGCAGAGCATTGGTCAACCCGAAGGCATAACCAAGAATTCATAATGACCGTCGAGTTCGAAAAGCCGTTTAGGAACATCTTGCTCCCTCACCCGAAGTTGGTGATAACCGACCTCGATCAATCTTAGAGAAATGCCTCGCCCTTGCAATTGGTCAAATAGATCATCAATGCGTGGAAGAGGGTAATTACGGATTGTGATACGGTTAAGTTCCCGATAATCAATACAAAGACGCATGCATCCATCCTTCTTCTTAACAAACAATACGGAGCACCCCATGGAGACACACTTGACGAATGAATCCATTATCTAACAATTCTTGCAATTGCTCCTTGATTCTTTCAATTCGATCGGTGCCATACGGTATGGAGCTTTAGATATGGGTTCAAGACCGGAATCGATCGACATCGAACTTAATTTCTCGAGCGAGAGGAATACCGGGAAGTTCATCCGAAACACATCGAGAAATCGCGCACAACGCGAATACCATCAATGCTCTAACATCCACAAGTATCCTTGATAGAAGCAAGGAAACCAATACATCCATGTGAAATCGGTGTTCGGGCTTTCATAGCCGAAATAATCTTTACGGATTTCGAGGTTGTGAACCGAATAGACAAAATCGAGATGATGAAGATTACCAAAGATCACTTTACGAGCATAACAATCAATGGTCGCTTTATGAGCAACCAACCATCCATGCCCGAATAATATCAAAGTCAATCATATCGATGGGAAGAAGGTTCGCAAAGACGAATACGATCATCGAAACGAAGAGGGCAATTCACATACTCAACATCAATAATCACATGAGTTTTCATCGGAGTAGCAATAGATATACGGTTCATTAGTTGTGTTGGGGTTATGTTTATTTTATTTGCAAGTGAAGTAGATATTATGGAATGTGTAGCACCGGTGTCAAATAAAACAAAGACAGTACGATCTCCAATATAAAGAAAGCCCGTAATAGTACCTGAGGAACCAGCTGCCTGATCACGAGTCATAGAGTAGACCGTGCTCGAATTTGGAGCACCCTATCATCAATCTTAGGTCCACCGATCTTCTTCTTAGGGCAATCGATGACTTTATGATGAGTAGATCCACACCCGAAACAACCACCAGAAGCTCTATAACAAGGACCCGGATGAGTCTTCCCACAAGAAGGACATGTAGGAGGAGGGGGTAGAGCTTCAATCTTCTTCTGACCCGACGATCCCGACTGCTGATACTGCTGAGAGTCCCTACGTCGGTTGTTATTACTCTGCCCTTGACGATCACCACCATACCTACCAGTATCCCGACGATCCTGGTTCCTGTAATCCTGCTGTCTATTATTATAACCACGGTCCTGACGACCCCTCTGATCATACCCCTGGTCCTGTCGACCCCGAGAATCCTGCTTATGGTCCTGCCGACCATGACTACGAGAATCCACCCTGTTACCATCCCTATCACGCTTATAAGACACCCGATCCGCATGTAGTAACTCAATGTTGCGGGCGGCATCCTGCACTCCAGCAACATCCTCAAAAGTAGTGTTAACGATCTTGTCCAACACCCACTTCTTCAAAGCCCACTTAAAATGACGTGTTTGTATCGAAGTGTTTGACTTGGTTGGGGTGTTACAATTACAATTATGTGGCGTTGTTTGTATCGAAATGTTTGACTTGCCAGCAAGTAAAGATTGAGCATCAAAGAGCGAGTTATGAGGCGTAAAGTTATTCCTTTCGTTAAGATTCTTTGGCGGAACCACCCAGAGCGAGAAGCTACCTGGGAAACCGAGGAGTCTATTCGAGCTAGTTATCCTCATTTTGTATTCTGATCTGGTATGTCTCCGTTATGTTTCGATTCGTTTCATTTCTGATCTCTTTCAAATTTCGAGGACGAAATATTTCTTTTTAGAGGGGAAGAAGTTGTAACACCTAAAATCTGAGAACATGTGAAAAGACCTACATATTTAAAATTTAATTAAAAGCTTATAAGGTCTCCAAATAAGTCCCAAATTTCAAACAATGCACAAGTTATGTATCCAAATAATTTTAACAATTACATTTAACATTTATGCAAGTGGTGAAATTGCCAAATTACCCCTCTATGGACCGAATTAATAATAAGTAATTTTAATATTGATTTAAATGGTTTAAATGTAGATAAATAAGGAAGATAATCACAAGAATATTTCTACCAACCAAAAATCCGAAATTCTGGTCTTCCCCCCCCCCCCCCCCCCTCTCATTCACACGGCATTCCTATTTTAAAGAGTCAATCCATATCTTTTATTCCCTAACCCTAATTGTCGATCCAAAAACAAACACACACAAAATTTCTTTGGCCTCCATTCGACAACCCCATCACTCCTAGGCATTTTTCTGTGATCAAACAACATCCAAGAAGTCCTAGAAAAATACCCTTTTGAATTGTTGAAGCTTGAATCGATCGTGGCTTTGGTTTTCTTTTGTCGAGCCCTATAAACAAGGTAATTCGTTTATGATCTGTTCGACCTCCCTAAAATTCGTTTATGATTTTTCTCATAATTATCATATCATGTATACTCTGGGAAAAATGATAGAAAGGTCGTGGAGAAGCTTTTGGAGTCGTGTGGATTTTTGGTTCGTTTTTGCTCATACGCGTATACAACAAATCGTGCAGCCTTTTCCACACGTTCAATCCTTGGTTTGGTATTTTTTCTCAGGTCCCTTACATCATATAAACATCAAATAAAATGGTTGATTCGATCCATGCATGCTCTACATCGTTTTCGTGATTTAAAACCCTAAAAACGTGTTTAAATGTGAAATATATGCTCCGATCCAGAATAATTATTAATAAAATTATTATACACTTATTATGATGTAATATGATCTGGAAAAATGTTGGAAAGAATTGTCATGGCTTAAAACATGTGTTTCGAAATTATTTTGATTTATTGAATTTTGTATAAATCGTATAAAGAGAAAAAGGAAAAATAAATCGTGGGATCTAGGGTTTTGGTTTAGGGCTGGAAATGGTGTTAATTATTGATATTAATGATGAGATGATGATTGAGAATTGATTAGAAGGATTAGGGTTTCTAATTCCTTTGTTTTTAGTTTATACGATTTGTATATAAATGTTTTGGGTGAGTTTTGTAAACTTTAAAACTTAAGGGTCAATTCTGGAACTTTATTTGAGCTGTATATAATTCGAATAAAATATAACTTGTGGGTGTTAAGTGTAAGATTTGCAATTAAATGGATTAAAATGTATTTTAAACCTAATTAGGGTTTGTTTTGAAAATAATTAAAAGAGATGGACTAAACATGTAATTTTCAGAAACTTGGGACTGATTTGAGTAATTTAATATATTCAGGGGGTTATGTGTCATTTTGATAATTTGATGGCCTAATATGTAACAATTAATAATTAAAGATTGAAATTGTAAATTTAAGGGTTAAATATGTAACTTTAATAACTTGAGGGACTTAATGTGTAAATTGTGAATACTTGAGTATCCATTCGAATAACTTAATAAAATAAGTGCTCATTATGTAAAATAGATAAGTTAAGGGTTTAATGTGTAACTTTGAATACTAAAAGGTTTAAAGTGTAATTTTGGGAAGTAAAGGGTATAAAATGCAAAGTTATGATTCCCCCTCTTCTCCTCTAGGTGTGAAGAAGGAGAGGTCCTGAGCCACATCTGTTTTCTGAGTTTGTTTCTATTTTCTGTGCTTGCAATAAGGTACGGATACTCTGCCTTTTTAGTAAAGGCTCCATTATGCTATTATGACTTTGGAAATATGGTACACTTAAGATTCCCCAAGCCATTGCTATGTTCCCTTTGATTGAACTTTGATACGATTCTGAGATACACATTTGCCATATGACATTTTTTATGATATGAGACCTGACTCTTAGTTTGATACCCGAGCCATTTCTGTTTCCCTACCTATGGAGGTACCATAGGCGTGTCTGTGATGCACCACAGGCATGACTAGTGTGTGGCCCTAGTGATTTGGCTACACCGTCCCCTTCTGTTATATTATGTGCACACTTATGATATGATTTATTATGGCCAATCTGATTTCTGTGGGGGCGTATGGATGCATCCTAGATCTGTTCTGTTTAGTGGATTTAACTATGATTATGTTTATGATATCTGTCTGGTGACTGGTACTGTGTGCTATACATGCCTTTCACAACTTCTGGGAGCTGATCACTCCACTTTATGATACATGAGGACACCCCTCATATTATCTGGTTGCCTAAGAGGTATCCCCTCTGATTATGAGATTATGATATGTTTCTGGGCTCGTGGTAGATGACTATCCTATCCTTTCATTTCTATTATTCATTTGTTTATTCCTTATGATATTCCCCAATGCACTATATTTCGGTTCTGTTTCATTATCATTGCTTTGTTTATGTATCATTCCTTTGGGCTTTTTAAGCTCAGCCGCATTTCTTTTCCCTGCGGCAGGTTTCTAAGATAGGAGCTGGGCTTTTGCTATGGGATGAGAGTTAGAGCTTATGATGAAGCTTTTACCTTAGATGACCACCCTATGTTATGACTTTGGATTTGGATTATGTTCTTATTTTTTTCTTTGGATTATTTTCTTCATCATTTAACTTATGTACTTTGACTTAAGCTGTGTTGGCTTGATCTTTCTTATTGAATTATGTTTAAGACTTCCGCTGTGTATGATATTATGTATGTATGCTTTGATATGTCACCATCCTTGTGGCACTTCTACCCTTGTCGGGTTGGGGTGTTACAATTATGGTTGCACGTGTGGAAAAGGCTGCACGATTTGTTGTATACGCGTATGAGCAAAAATGAACCAGAAATCCACACGACTCTAAAAGCTTCTCCACGACCTTGCTATCATTTTTCCCAGAGTATACATGATATGAGGATTATGAGAAAAATCATAAACGAATTTTAGGGAGGTCGAACAGATCATAAACGAATTACCTTGTTTATAGGGCTCGACAAAAGAAAACCAAAGCCACGATCAATCCAAGCTTCAACAATTCAAAAGGGTATTTTTCTAGGACTTCTTGGATGTTGTTTGATCACAGAAAAATGCCTAGGAGTGATGCGGTTGTCGAATGGAGGCCAAAGAAATTTTGTGTGTGTTTGTTTTTGGATCGGCAATTAGGGTTAGAGAATAAAAGATATGGATTGACTCTTTAAAATAGGAATGCCGTGTGAATGAGAGGGGGGAGAAGACGAGAATTTCGGATTTTTGGTTGGTAGAAATATTCTTGTGATTATCTTCCTTATTTATCAACATTTAAACCATTTAAAATGGTTGATTCGATCCATGCATGCTCTACATCGTTTTCGTGATTTAAAACCCTAAAAACGTGTTTAAATGTGAAATATATGCTCCGATCCAGAATAATTATTAATAAAATTATTATACACTTATTATGATGTAATATGATCTGGAAAAATGTTGGAAAGAATTGTCATGGCTTAAAACATGTGTTTCGAAATTATTTTGATTTATTGAATTTTGTATAAATCGTATAAAGAGAAAAAGGAAAAATAAATCGTGGGATCTAGGGTTTTGGTTTAGGGCTGGAAATGGTGTTAATTAATGATATTAATGATGAGATGATGATTGAGAATTGATTAGAAGGATTAGGGTTTCTAATTCCTTTGTTTTTGGTTTATACGATTTGTATATAAATGTTTTGGGTGAGTTTTGTAAACTTTAAAACTTAAGGGTTAATTCTGGAACTTTATTTGAGCCGTATATACTTCGAATAAAATATAACTTGTGGGTGTTAAGTGTAAGTTTTGCAATTAAATGGATTAAAATGTATTTTAAACCTAATTAGAGTTTGTTTTGAAAATAATTAAAAGAGAGGGACTAAACATGTAATTTTCATAAACTTGGGACTGATTTGAGTAATTTAATATATTCAGGGGGTTATGTGTCATTTTGATAATTTAATGGCCTAATATGTAACTATTAATAATTAAAGATTGAAATTGTAAATTTAAGGGTTAAATATGTAACTTTAATAACTTGAGGGACTTAATGTGTAAATTATGAATACTTGAGTATCCATTCGAATAACTTAATAAAATAAGTACTCATTATGTAAAATGGATAAGTTAAGGGTTTAATGTGTAACTTTGAATACTAAAAGGTTTAAAGTGTAATTTTGGGAAGTAAAGGGTATAAAATGCAAAGTTATGAAACCCTAAGGACCAATAAGTAAAAAAAGGTTAAAAGATACTTTATTTCCATTAATAATGATTCAACTTTCTAAATATGGAAACTTTCTGAAAGTGGAAACTTACTATGGAAACCTGCTAAAAACGGGAAGTTACTTAGAATGGAAAGATATGAATTTAAAGGATGAATTATGATTCCCCCTCTTCTCCTCTAGGTGTGAAGAAGGAGAGGTCCTGAGCCACATCTGTTTTCTGAGTTTGTTTCTATTTTCTGTGCTTGCAATAAGGTACGGATACTCTACCTTTTCAGTAAATGCTCCATTATGCTATTATGAATTTGGAAATATGGTACACTTAAGATTCCCCAAGCCATTGCTATGTTCCCTTTGATTGAACTTTGATACGATTCTCAGATACACATTTGCCACATGACCTTTTGTATGATATGAGACCTGACTCTTAGTTTGATACCCGAGCCATTTCTGTTTTCCCTACCTATGGAGGTACCATAGGCGTGTCTGTGATGCACCACTGGCATGACTAGTGTGTGGCCCTAGTGATTTGGCTACACCGTCCCCTTCTGTTATATTATGTGCACACTTATGATATGATTTATTATGGCCAATCTGATTTACGTAGGGCGTATGGATGCATCTAGATACATTACATTTAGTGGATTTAACTATGATTATGTTTATGATATACTACGGTGGTGAGTACGGTGTCTATACATGCCTTTCACAACTTCGGGGTGATCACTCCACTTTATGATACATGAGGACACCCCTCATATTATCTGGTTGCCTAAGAGGTATCCCCTCTGATTATGAGATTATGATATTGACGGCTTATATGATATGATATGATATGTTTCTGGGCTCGTGGTAGATGACTATCCTATTCTTTCATCTCTATTATTCATTTATTTATTCCTTATGATATTCCCCAATGCACTATATTTCGGTTCTGTTTCATTATCGTTGCTTTGTTTATGTATCTGTTCACTGGGTTTTTTAAGCTCAGCCGCATTTCTTTTTCCCTGCGGCAGGTTTCTAAGATAGGAGCTGGGCTTTTGCTATGGGATGAGAGTTAGAGCTTATGATGAAGCTTTTACCTTAGATGACCACCCTATGTTATGACTTTGGATTTGGATTATGTTCTTATTTTTTCTTTGGATTATTTTCTTCATCATTTAACTTATGTACTTTGACTTAAGCTGTGTTGGCTTGGTCTTTCTTATTGAATTATGTTTAAGACTTCCGCTGTGTATGATATTATGTATGTATGCTTTGATATGTCACCATCCTTGTGGCACTTCTACCCTTGTCGGGTTGGGGTGTTAACGCTGCTGTGGAAGCTGCTATTCCACGAGTAGTGGCTGAAGTGGCCAATAACTTCAGGAATGGGCCGAATCCTTCTGGTGGTGGTGCTAGACCTCCTACTCCACCAAATGGTCAACCTAATACCCCACCTCATGCTCCCCCAACTGGTATCCATGTGTGGATCGAGAGGTTTAACAAGCTCAAGCCTCTCTCATTCAAGTCCGCTGCTACTCCCCATGAAGCGGAGGACTGGATCACACATGTTGAGAAATTGTTTCGTGTTCTGGGATGTGGTGACGAGTTTAAAACTCGTTTGGCTACATTCAAATTGGAAGGTGATGCTCAGAACTGGTGGATTGCTCTTGTTCAGGCCAAATGAGGTGATTTTGCTGAGACTTGTCCGTGGGCCGATTTCATTGAGGCATTTTACAGACAGTATCTTCCTATGGCAGAACAGTTAAGGTATGAGAGAGAGTACGGGTCGATTCGTCAGGGTGATCAGGAGTCATCCGGAGAGTTTATGCAGAGATTCTTGCGTTTGGCCAGTTTTGTTGGGCCAGAGGTTACTGGTGATGCTGTGCGTCAGGCACGTCATTTTAAGTGGGCTTTGAAGAAGTGGGTGTTGGACAAGATCGTTAACACTACTTTTGAGGATGTTCTTTGGAGTGCGAGGATGCCGCGCAACATTGAGTTACTACATGCGGATCGGGTGTCTTATAAGCGTGATAGGGATGGTAACAGGTGGATTCTCGTAGTCATGGTCGGCGGGACCATAAGCGGGATTCTCGGGGTCGACGGGACCAGGGGTATGATCGGAGGGTCGTCGGGACCGTGGTTATAATAATAGACAGCGGGATTACGGGAACCGGGATCGTCGGGATCTTTGGTAGGTATGGTGGTGATCGTCAAGGGCGAGTAATAACAACCGACGTAGGGACTCTCGTGATGTCGGCGGTCGGGATCGTCGGGTCGGAAGAAGATTGAAGCTCTACCCCCTCCTCCTACATGTCCTTCTTGTGGGAAGACTCATCCGGTCCTTGTTATAGAGCTTCGGTGGTTGTTTCGGATGTGGATCTACTCATCATAAAGTCATCGATTGCCACTAAGAAGAAGGCGGTGGACCTAAGATTGATGATAGAATGCTCCAAATTCGGGCGGGAGTCTACTCTATGACTCGTGATCGGCGGTGGTTCCTCGTACTATTACGGGCTTTCTTTATATTGGAGATCGTACTGTCTTTGTTTTATTTGACACCGGTGCTACACATTCCATAATATCTACTTCACTTGCAAATAAAATAAACATAACCCCAACACAACTAATGAACCGTATATCTATTGCTACTCCGATGAAAACTCATGTGATTATTGATGTTGAGTATGTGAATTGCCCTCTTCGTTTCGATGATCGTATTCGTGCTGCGAACCTTCTTCCCATCGATATGATTGACTTTGATATTATTCTGGGCATGGACTGGTTGGCTGCTCATAAAGCGACCATTGATTGTTATGCTCGTAAAGTGATATTTGGTAATCTTCATCATCCTGATTTTGTCTATTCTGGTTCACAACCTTTGAAATCCGTAAAGATTATTTCGGCTATGAAAGCCCGAACACTGATTTCACATGGATGTATTGGTTTCCTTGCTTCTATCAAGGATACTTCTGTGGATGTTCCGAGCATTGATGGTATTCGCGTTGTGCGCGATTTTACTGATGTGTTTCCAGATGAACTTCCTGGTATTCCTCCTGTTCGAGAAATTGAGTTCAGTATCGATCTGATTCCGGGTGCTGAACCCATATCTAAAGCTCCATACCGTATGGCACCGATCGAATTGAAAGAACTGAAGGAGCAATTGCAAGAATTGTTAGATAATGGATTCATTCGTCCGAGTGTGTCTCCATGGGGTGCTCCCGTATTGTTTGTTAAGAAGAAGGATGGATGCATGCGTCTTTGTATTGATTATCAGGAACTTAACCATATCACAATCCGTAACCGTTACCCTCTTCCACGCATTGATGATCTATTTGACCAATTGCAAGGGGCGAGGCATTTCTCTAAGATTGATCTGAGGTCCGGTTATCACCAACTTCGGGTGAGGGAGCAAGATGTTCCTAAAACGGCTTTTCGAACTCGGTACGGTCATTATGAATTCTTGGTTATGCCTTTCGGGTTGACCAATGCTCCTGCAGTTTTCATGGACCTTATGAACCGGGTATTTCACGAATTCCTCGATAAGTTCGTCATTGTCTTCATTGATGACATCCTTGTGTATTCTAAGTCCGAGGAGGAACACGAGCAACATCTTAGTATGGTTCTGGAGGTTCTTCGACAGCAGAGATTATATGCGAAGTTTTCGAAGTGCGAGTTTTGGTTGGATCGAGTAGCTTTCTTGGGTCACATTGTTTCTGCGGACGGTATTACTATGGACCCTGCGAAGGTTGAGGCTATCACAAAATGGCCGAGACCTACAAACGTGACGGAAGTAAGGAGTTTTCTGGGTCTTGGTGGGTATTATAGGAGATTTGTTGAAGGCTTTTCGCGTCTCGCTTTGCCTTTAACACAATTGATGAGGAAAGGAGAGAAGTTTGTTTGGACTGATGAGAGGGAAAGTAGTTTCGAGGAGTTGAAGAAACGTTTAGTGTCTGCACCTATTTTGACTCTTCCATCTGGTTCAGGTGGTTTTCAAATATATAGTGATGCATCGAAGAAAGGTTTGGGATGTGTGTTGACGCAACACGGGAAGGTGATTGCTTATGCTTCGAGGTAGTTGAAACCTCACGAGGTGAATTATCCAACACATGATCTAGAGTTAGCAGCTGTGGTTTTCGCACTAAAGATTTGGCGCCATTATTTGTATGGAGAGTCTTGTGACATTTTCACCGATCACAAGAGTCTTAAATACATTTTCACTCAGAAGGAACTAAATATGAGACAGAGGCGGTGGTTAGAACTCCTGAAGGACTATGATGTTAATATTCAGTATCATCCCGGTAAGGCGAATGTAGTCGCGGATGCTCTTAGTAGGAAGTCTGGTATGGTTGTGAGTTTAGAGTTTGATCCTCGTGTTCTGCATGACTTAGAGCTTCTGGATGTGGAGTTTTGTATTCGAGGTCAGGATGGTTATTGGGCTAGTCTTAAAGTTGAGTCCAATCTCATCTTGCGAATAAAGGAAGCTCAGAAGGAGGATGGTGAACTGTGGTCTATAGTTCAAAATGTTGAGGAAGGCAAACAGTCAGAGTTCAGAGTTGACGAATTTGGTGTGGTTTGGTTTGAGGATCGTCTTTGCGTTCCTAACGATCCGGAACTTCGAGAAATTATTCTATCAGAGGCTCATAGTTCCCCGTTCACTATTCATCCTGGTTCTACCAAGATGTATAGGGATCTTAAACAACATTTTTGGTGGAGTGGTATGAAACATGATGTGGCGTTGTTTGTATCGAAGTGTTTGACTTGCCAGCAAGTAAAGATTGAGCATCAAAGAGCGAGTGGGTTATTGCAGCCATTGGAGATTCCGAAGTGGAAGTGGGGAGAGATTTCCATGGATTTCGTTACAGGTTTACCTCTTACCCGTAAGAAGCATGATGCGATTTGGGTGGTTGTTGATCGACTAACCAAGTCTGCTCACTTTCTCCCTATTCGTGTGGACTACAAAGTTAGTAAGATGGCGGACATATTTCAGCAGGAGATCGTGAGGCTTCATGGTATGCCTACGGCTATCATATCAGATAGAGACCCACGGTTTACATCTCGTTTCTGGAAGGGCTTGCATAAGGCATGGGGTACGCGCCTTAAGTTCAGCACGACTTTTCACCCTCAGACAGATGGTCAGTCGGAGAGGACCATCCAGACATTAGAGGATATGTTGAGAGCATGTGCTTTAGAGTGGACTGGTAACTGGGACGAATATTTGTGTTTGGTTGAGTTTGCATACAACAACAGCTGGCACGCGAGTATTCGTATGGCTCCTTTCGAGATGTTGTATGGTAGGAAGTGCAGAGCTCCAGTTTGTTGGAATGAGGTTGGTGAGCGCATTATTGAAGGTACGGAGTTAGTTCAGATTGCTCTAGAAAGTGGATGTTGCTAGGGAAAAATTGAAGGAAGCACGTGCGCGTCAAAGAGTTATCTTTGATAAGCATCGGCGTGACTTAGGATTTCGGGTTGGTGATCGGGTATTCCTTAAAGTTTCGCCGTTTCGTGGAGTTAAGCGTTTGGGATCAAGGGCAAGCTTAGTCCTCGATTCATTGGACCGTGTGAAATTTTGGAGCGCATTGGAGAGCTCTCGTATCGTTTGGCTCTTCCTCCGCAGATTATCACATGTTCACGACGTCTTTCATGTATCTCTTACGAGGGGATACAATTACCATCCTTTGCATGTGGTGTCCTATCCTTTCGATCAGATTCATCCGATATGTCTCTTAGGAGGAGCCAAGTCGTTCTTGATCGCCAAGAGCGAGTTATGAGGCGTAAAGTTATTCCTTTCGTTAAGATTCTTTGGCGGAACCACCCAGAGCGAGAAGCTACCTGGGAAACCGAGGAGTCTATTCGAGCTAGTTATCCTCATTTTGTATTCTGATCTGGTATGTCTCCGTTATGTTTCGATTCGTTTCATTTCTGATCTGTTTCAAATTTCGAGGACGAAATTTTTCTTTTTAGAGGGGAAGAAGTTGTAACACCTAAAATCTGAGAACATGTGAAAAGACCTACATATTTAAAATTTAATTAAAAGCTTATAAGGTCTCCAAATAAGTCCCAAATTTCAAACAATGCACAAGTTATGTATCCAAATAATTTTAACAATTACATTTAACATTTATGCAAGTGGTGGAATTACCAAATTACCCCTCTATGGACCGAATTAATAATAAGTAATTTTAATATTGATTTAAATGGTTTAAATGTTGATAAATAAAGAAGATAATCACAAGAATATTTCTACCAACCAAAAATCCAAAATTATGGTCTTTCCCCCCCCCCCCCTCATTCACACGGCATTTCTATTTTAAAGAGTCAATCCATATCTTTTATTCCCTAACCCTAATTGCCGATCCAAAAACAAACACACACAAAATTTCTTTGGCCTCCATTCGACAACCCCATCACTCCTAGGCATTTTTCTGTGATCAAACAACATCTAAGAAGTCCTGGAAAAATACCCTTTTGAATTGTTGAAGCTTGGATCGATCGTGGCTTTGGTTTTCTTTTGTCGAGCCCTATAAACAAGGTAATTCGTTTATGATCTGTTCGACCTCCCTAAAATTCGTTTATGATTTTTCTCATAATCCTCATATCATGTATACTCTGGGAAAAATGATAGAAAGGTCGTGGAGAAGCTTTTGGAGTCGTGTGGATTTTTGGTTCGTTTTTGCTCATACGCGTATACAACAAATCGTGCAGCCTTTTCCACACGTTCAATCCTTGGTTTGGTATTTTTTCTCAGGTCCCTTACATCATATAAACATCAAATAAAATGGTTGATTCGATCCATGCATGCTCTACATCGTTTTCGTGATTTAAAACCCTAAAAACGTGTTTAAATGTGAAATATATGCTCCGATCCAGAATAATTATTAATAAAATTATTATACACTTATTATGATGTAATATGATCTGGAAAAATGTTGGAAAGAATTGTCATGGCTTAAAACATGTGTTTCGAAATTATTTTGATTTATTGAATTTTGTATAAATCGTATAAAGAGAAAAAAGAAAAATAAATCGTGGGATCTAGGGTTTTGGTTTAGGGCTGGAAATGGTGTTAATTAATGATATTAATGATGAGATGATGATTGAGAATTGATTAGAAGGATTAGGGTTTCTAATTCCTTTGTTTTTGGTTTATACGATTTGTATATAAATGTTTTGGGTGAGTTTTGTAAACTTTAAAACTTAAGGGTTAATTCTGGAACTTTATTTGAGCTGTATATAATTCGAATAAAATATAACTTGTGGGTGTTAAGTGTAAGTTTTGCAATTAAATGGATTAAAATGTATTTTAAACCTAATTAGAGTTTGTTTTGAAAATAATTAAAAGAGAGGGACTAAACATGTAATTTTCATAAACTTGGGACTGATTTGAGTAATTTAATATATTCAGGGGGTTATGTGTCATTTTGATAATTTAATGGCCTAATATGTAACTATTAATAATTAAAGATTGAAATTGTAAATTTAAGGGTTAAATATGTAACTTTAATAACTTGAGGGACTTAATGTGTAAATTATGAATACTTGAGTATCCATTCGAATAACTTAATAAAATAAGTGCTCATTATGTAAAATGGATAAGTTAAGGGTTTAATGTGTAACTTTGAATACTAAAAGGTTTAAAGTGTAATTTTGGGAAGTAAAGGGTATAAAATGCAAAGTTATGATTCCCCCTCTTCTCCTCTAGGTGTGAAGAAGGAGAGGTCCTGAGCCACATCTGTTTTCTGAGTTTGTTTCTATTTTCTGTGCTTGCAATAAGGTACGGATACTCTGCCTTTTCAGTAAAGGCTCCATTATGCTATTATGACTTTGGAAATATGGTACACTTAAGATTCCCCAAGCCATTGCTATGTTCCCTTTGATTGAACTTTGATACGATTCTGAGATACACATTTGCCATATGACCTTTTGTATGATATGAGACGACTCTTAGTTTGATACCGAGCCATTTCTGTTTCCCCTACTGTGGAGGTACCATAGTCGTGTCTGTGATGCACCACCGGCCTGACTAGTGTGTGGCCCTAGTGATTTGGCTACACCGTCCCCTTCGTTATATTATGTGCACACTTATGATATGATTTATTATGGCCAATCGATTTACGTAGGGCGTATGGATGCATCTAGATGCATTACATTTAGTGGATTTAACTATGATTATGTTTATGATATCTGCAGTGGTGATCTTGTGTGCTATACATGCCTTTCACAACTTCGGGAGCCGATCACTCCACTTTATGATACATGAGGACACCCTCATATTATCTGGTTGCCTAAGAGGTATCCCCTCGATTATGAGATTATGATATTGGCTTATATGATATGATATGATATGTTTACGGGCTCGTGGTAGATGACTATCCTATCCTTTCATTTCTATTATTCATTTGTTTATTCCTTATGATATTCCCAATGCACTATATTTCGGTTACATTTCATTATCGTTGCTTTGTTTATGTATCATTCCTTTGGGCTTTTAAGCTCAGCCGCATTTCCTTTTCCCTGCGGCAGGTTTCTAAGATAGGAGCTGGGCTTTTGCTATGGGATGAGAGTTAGAGCTTATGATGAAGCTTTTACCTTAGATGACTACCCTATGTTATGACTTTGGATTTGGATTATGTTCTTATTTTTCCTTTGGATTATTTTCTTCATCATTTAACTTATGTACTTTGACTTAAGCTGTGTTGGCTTGATCTTTCTTATTGAATTATGTTTAAGACTTCCGCTGTGTATGATATTATGTATGTATGCTTTGATATGTCCCCATCCTTATATTATTATATTATTAAAGATTAAGTATCCTCCTAAGTAATGTGGAGTATTAAAGTTTAAATGTCATTATACCAAATACATAATTTTAATATATATAAAGATTAAGTTCTCCTTATTAATGTGGAGTATTAAAGTTTAAATGTCATTATACCAAATACATAATTTTAATATATAAAATGTGGAGTCATAATATCTTATCTTATATATATAAAGATTAAGTCTCCTCCTAATTAATGTGGAGTATTAAAGTTTAAATGTCATTATACCAAATACATAATTTTAATATATAAAATGTGGAGCCATAATATCTTATCTTATCTTATCTTATATATATAAAGATTAAGTCCTCCTAATTAATGTGGAGTATTAAAGTTTAAATGCCATTATACGAAATACATAATTTTAATAAGATTAAGTCTCCTCCTAATTAATATGGAGTATTAAAGTTTAAATGTCATTATACCAAATACATAATTTTAATATATAAAATGTAGAGCCATAATATCTTATCTTATCTTATCTTATCTTCTTCTTATATATATAAAGATTAAGTCCTCCTAATTAATTTGGAGTATTAAAGTCTAAATGTCATTATACCAAATACATAATTTTAATATATAAAATGTGGAGTCATACTAATCTATACTACTTCCAATCAATGTTTGAAGAATTTAGAAAGACACATCTCATCATCATAAAATTTTAACGTCTATCTTTTGGTGTGTAATAATTGAATTTCAACAATAAATGAACGATTAAACTACTCACTCATATTTTCATTTGCTTACAAGCTAACATTTATCATGACTATATATAGTCCATTTAATTGTCTTCACCAATTACATAATGCAAATTAATACACAAATGATATATAACCCGATTAATTATCTGTTGTCTCATATCACTTATATCATATATATACTAAAATATTAAGTCCTTAAATTTATTGTGGAGTCTTAATGACTTCAATTTTTATGTATTTTTATCTATAAAGTTAAATGATGGGAATGTGAAAGATGTAGTCTCTTCATATCTATAAAAAGAGTTATGCACATAATTATTGCTAAAAACTCTTCATACGCTCATTAGTTAGGTTAGTCTTTTCATGATTCTCATAAGTTACATGGAGCATTCAACATATGAGAACGTATAAATAGCAGCAATTGCTTCACTTTGGTCAGGGGTAACAGAACAGTCTATGAAGTGATCAAATTTGATGATGTCGATCACACTAATGGACATGTAACTAATGGATATGGTGATATGGATATGCAAATTCTTTCGGTTTTTAACGATGTCAATAATTCTTCAAATGTATGTTTGGTCAAGTGCTAAACTCGAATGGTAGTTGTTGTTCGCTTCATGTGTGGCATGCTCGGATCAAATATTTGTTTTAATGGTTTTCCTTATTTTTTTGTTATCAAATTTGCAAATTGTTGATGCTGATATGTAAATTGCTTACGGTCTGCAGGTGCTTTGGTTGTTGGTTGCGATACTCGGTGTATAGTTGAATCCAGAATATCAACTTTGCATTAGTAAAATATTGTCAGCGAGAAAGAAAAATGAAAAAGATATGTGAATTGCTTACGATCTGCATGTGATTGGTTGTTGTTTGTTATGGTACGTCAATACATCATGCCACGTTAATCTTCGTAGCATTTGAACCTTTGTCCATTGCCTTCTCAATTCAAAGATTAATATATATACAATATACTCTGAAAGCTACATTAATGCATGCATATTTGCTATTACTTTTCTCAAGTAATATCTTATTTTCTTGTCCATATTGATGGATGATTTTAGTGTCACTTACAAGCATTTGATCTTTTCTTGACATTGTTGTAATTAAAATCTTAAGGATTGATCAGTTCATTCAGTTGTACTAAAATCATAAGTATGAATGGAACTCCATTCGTGACTCAAAGTTTTTAAAATTAATTTAAAGGTAATGTGTATTTTAATTTTTATTGTTGTGTGTGTAGGTATATCCCCACAAGGAATAATACATTAAATATGATAAAGAGACGTAGGGCACGACGAGTTGGTCAAGAAGGTCGTTCAAGACGGGCTACAACGAAGATCATAGAAAGAAAGATTCGAACGTAGAAAAAACTGATCCCAAACGGGGACTCATCGGTTGGTTTGGATGGATTATTTAGAGATACTACTGAATATATATTGAGTTTACAAATGGGAATGATACTCATAAATTCTTAGCGACTTTGATTGTTCATTGTATTTATTTATAAAATCACAATGAAGATATGTTGTATGATAATATATGATGATCACAAGATTTTCTGTAGTTAAACTAAAGAATCATTTTTTAGTTTGTGATATCAGCTTTAGTGGTTTGATTTTATTCCAAGATTGATTCATGCCTATAATATTGATGGTTTTTATTTTTGAATGATTACAATTTCATTCTTTACTTCTCTTTTATATGTTATTCATCACATTATTGGTTTAATTGCATTCTTTACATGATGTAATGTATGTGTCGATTTTCGCGATGTCGATAACATGTTAATCAAGTTGATATTTTTTGTAGCATAGGTTGTTTGTTTGTTAAGGTTAGATGGTGATGATTTGATTATTAAGTTATTTAATTTAGTCTGTTTGTGTTCTTGAATCTTTAGTTTTTATAGAATTTGGAGCATTTTGATAGTTAATTAGTGTTACTTTCAAGATTTTGGTTGGCCCAATGCAAATAAGAAACCAAACACAATTTAAAAGTTACCTACGGCCCAATGCAAGTAAGAACACAAACACAATTATAAACTAAGCTCAAGCCCAATACAAATAAAAGAAGTCCAAAACACTAACGATTCACATTAGTAAAACAAATAAATAATTTTCTTACGGTTATTACCTTGAATAATGAATAGAAAGGAAAAACTACATAATTTTTGCTCGAACCCATTTGTAAATTATAATAACAAATTAAAAAAATTAAGTTTAAGACATAAGCATGAGTTCAATAATTTATCGGAAAAAGACACCGGTGCAACGCACGAGTCTGAATGCCTCGTAAATATAATATTCAGGACCACGTGTAATAAATAACCATAAATTAGTTATAATTTTCAACGAATTTTACTAAAATGTTTAATCATTTATAGTACATATCTTAGTAATTATTTTTTCCTATTTCCAACCATTTGAGAAGATATTTTATTCAAAATATATTAAATTTCGCCACTCATCAAAATTACTTTGCTTGTTAAATATAACAGAATTTAGTTTTAATGATTCCAAACAATTTATCTCTTTTAAGAGATACAACTTATTTTATCTAACTATTTTAAACATCTAGTTGTTCCCTATTTGAGAATAAATTTAAAAAATAAAAATCATTAGAAAAAGATATAATGAGAATCACCCAAAAATCTCCAAACTTGTGAACAACAATCCCCTGCATAGAAAAGAATAATAATATTTATTATGGAATATGCAAGAGTGACGTTCCCCTCAATTTAGGGGCTGTTTGGCAGTTGCTGAATGATTTAGTGCAAAATGGTTGAGAGGCCAGAATGATTGAGAGGCTCTGTATGGTTGAGTGCAGAATGAAATTTGGTTGTTTGTCAAACAGCCCTGACCTCTTAGCGATTCAGAGGTAGGCTCTTAATGTAACCATTAAGAGCCAAACAAACAGCCCCTTAGTTAGTATAGGTTTTTAAGGGTTAAGAACAAATATTATAAAAATCAGAAAATAAAAAATTATTTTAAGAAGAATATGATGATAACTTTTTTACATGTGCTAAATGTGAAGTAGAATTATAATTTAATTTTAGGTCGTATTTTGAATTATTTTAAGTAGATTTATTATATTATGATTTCTATCCTACTTTGTGTATTATTTTTATATAGGACGGAGAGTCATATCATACTATATTACCATATAGTTGATTTTTGATCAAGTAGGAAGATATATCTCTACAAGTTGGATATTTTATATCTAAGTTTGAATTCTGTGGGTTTTTTATTTGCTATCTAAGTAATTATAAGTTATGTGTCAATTTAGAATATACGAATTTAGAATATACGAAGATCACACATATGTATACGAAGCACTGATATATGATACACGACATACTACACGTGAGAGAAACAATTTATGTATCTTCTTACATTAATTTATATATAGGAATTTTTTGGTGTAAGGGTATTTCGGTTTTTGTGGCGTCAAGTCGTCAACTCGTTCCATTTATATATGGATATTAAGGCTCTGTTTTTTGGCTTAATTTCAGCACATTTCATTTCAGTTCAATTCAGCAAACTTCAGTTCAGATCAGCACAGTTGAGTTCAGTTCAACTTTAGAATCATTATTATTATTAATTATTATTATTATTATCAATAATATTACATTTAATCGTTATTATAATTGTTTATTTTAGTACTATTACTATTATTATTATTTTATCATTCTAATATAATCAACAATTATTATTATTGTATATATTATTCTTTAATACGATTAATCACTTGGAGTATTATTGACATTAATTAAAATTACTATTATTATTAATTTTATGATTTGTTATCTTTTTGTCGTTCTTGTAATATAAATAACAATTATTATTATTATATATATTGTTATCCAGTTTTATTATTAATTATCATTATATACAATATCAATATTATCAATAGTGTTATATATAACTTTTAGTATTATTAATAATTTTATTACTATTTACTATTATTATTATTGTAATAGAACTAAGTTTTTTGTTCTTGTATTTTTTTCTACGTGATATTGTTATTATTTTTATTGATATTATTCATAATCTTGTATATAATAGTTATTATTAGTGTTATTATTATTACTATTATTTATATTATTATTATAATATATATTATTTTTGTTGTTATTATATTATATATTTGTCATCTGATATTAATAAATAATACTCCACCCGTCCCACAGGAGTTTGCATACTTGCCTTATTCGTCCGTCCCACAAAAGTTTGCACAACCATAAATGGTAAAAAATTGTTTTTAACACCCTCAGTATATACAATTATTTACACAATTGCCATTATTTTTTCAATTCAATTAACACACTTTTACTTTTTTCCTTACTTCACTTACACATGAGTTACCTTTTATACCCTCCCTTTAAATTGGTAAAAGTGTATTTTCTTAATCTTCGTGCCCAGTCAGCTGTGCAGACTGCTCTAGGACGGAGGGAGTAATTATTATTATTCACCAACTCTATTTCAGTTCAGTTAAGTTAAATTCAGTTCAGCATAGTTCATTATAGTTCAGTTCAATTCAGTTCAATTCAGCACAATTCAATTCAATTTAATTCAGCAAAATTTAAACTTAAAAAAACATATAGCTGATATATAAGCCAAGATGAATTGTTTGAACTTTGGTCTTGGCCCGAATTATGCTCCACAAGGCACGGCGAGTTCAGTTCATTTGGGTTGATGAATTTACACAATATTTACATCATTTATCTATTTTGTTTTTAAATACTAGATGTTCTCCGATGCGATGCACCGTATAAGATATTCTCTTATTAGAAAATAATTTTTATATATCTAAATTTATTTTTAATGATTTTTTACATGAGTATCATATTAGCGTAATATTAATAAAAGATTTATTGTGTATATTATGGGATGTAATATAATTCAAGAAATAGTACCACATTAGCGGAGTGTTAAGTAAAGTAGTGTCCATTACATGAACAAATTTCCTGGACATACCGAAAAAAAATAGGAATAAATTTTATGGACGAAAGTAATATGTGATTAAGTCTTAATATATGTGTGTGTGCAGTATATATTTTATTATTTTTAGTTATTATAATTAAATAAATATCATACTTTATTTTTTATGTAAGCAATAAATGAGTTAATATGTTTTTATTTTGCATCATTTAATTTTATTGAAAATAAATATTCATATTTTTTCTAATATTTTTTTTGTGCGGTCGGTCATTATTGTAAATCCATCAAATTTATTATAATCATATGGATGTCTAGTTGAAAATTGTGAAATAAAAATTCATTTGATATATTTTTCATTAAAAATAAACTTGATTTAAAAAACTATAAACATTTAAAATTTTAAGCTAAAAAAATAAAGGACGGATTTTTTTATTGGTAGATGAGTGTAAGTTGTAGAATAAAACTCCCACAATACATATCTAGATTTTTTTTAGATTTAAAAATACATCTCTATATATAAACTTTATTTTAAAATAAAAAATCAAAAAAATTTACAAAGTGACATGTGTCACAACTTTCTTTTAATAGAAGTATAGATTAGATTTTATTTTAAAATAAAAAATCAAAAAATTTACAAAGTGACATGTGTCACAACTTTCTTTTAATAGAAGTATAGATTTACGAAAAGTCCAAATAATATCATGGCCGGAAGCCTATGATATAAATTATCATAGTCAATTCCCTATATTAATATTAATTTGTGTATTTTAATTTTGACAATAGATTCTCTCTATATATATATGTATATATTACAAAAAATATTATGACTGTTTGAGGAGAAAGTAAAAGACAGCAAATCAATTGTATTGATAACAATGAATAGAGGAGCCTTTATATAGGCATTACAATGACAGTCCTTCCATACATAGGATTTCTAGTTAAGGTAAGACATCTAACAGGATCCTACTACCTCTCGAAGAGTCTAGAACCTTCTATAAATCTATCCCCCTACAACCAGTATTAGGTAAGACACCAACAAGGAAAGGATTTCCCGGAACACTCCCCCTGTGTCGAACACTAATACTAACATGGTGCATAAGGTGTTGCCTCGGTAAAAAACCTTTCCAAGTCAGAATCATGTGAAGTATACTCCCCCTGAGGTATACATGACAGCTCATTCCATCGAGCTATCATTAGTTGAGCTCGGATAATCGACACATGCCGATGCTTCTCACATGTTTCTCAAATGTAGATTTCGGCAGAGACTTAGTGAACAAGTCTGCGATATTCTCATCGGAACTCACTTGTTTCACTTCGATATTCAGCAATTTCTGCTGCTGCTGATTATAAAAGAACTTCGGCGCAATATGCTTGGTATTGTCACCCTTTATGAAACCTAACTTCATCTGCTCAATGCATGCCACATTGCCCTCAAAGATGCAAGTAGGGGTTGCTGTAGTGGGATCTAATCCACACGTTCCTCGTATATGGTCTATGACTGACCGGAGACAAATGCACTCCCTTATGGATTCGTGCAATACAATTATCTCTGCATGGTTCGAGGAAGTAGCAACCAGGGTCTGCTTGGTAGATCGCCAAGATATCGCCGTATTCCCAATGGTGAACACATAACCAGTTTGGCAACGTCCTTTATGCGGGTCAGAGAGATAACCGGCATCAGCAAATCCAACTAACGTGTCGTTATGATTCTCTGCATAAGGGGTAAGCTTGCTCGCATTAGCACTTCTGGTAGTCAAGCTACCATGCTTAGCTGCAATATCAGAGGAAGATCGACGGTCGGTATGCATCGTCTTAACCTCAACAGTTCCTTTCGGAATATCGCTCTCTCTTGCGTAGGGAAAGAACAATCCAAGGTCACTGGAGCCTTTCAAGTATCGAAAGATGTGTTTTACTCCATTCCAATGCCTTATCGTGGGAGCGGAGCTAAATCTCGCTAACAGATTCACAGAGAATGCGATGTCTGGACGAGTACATTGAGCCAGATACAACAACGCACCAATTGCGCTAAGATACGGTGTTTCTGCTCCAAGGACCTCTTCATCCTCCTCTTTAGGACGAAACGGATCCTTGTTCATTTCCAGACTTCGACCAATCATGGGGGTAGCAAGAGGATGTGCCTTGTCCATACTAAATCGCCTGAGCATTTTGTGGACATAGGTAGACTGATGAATGATTATGCCATCATCTCGATGTTCTAGCTCTAAGCCCAAGCAGAATCGAGTCCTCCCCAGATCTTTCATCTCGAATTCGGATTTAAGGTAGCGGGCCGTTTCATTGACCTCGTCTATGGTACCGATAACATTCATGTCATCTACATAGATAGCTACAATCACGAATCCTGTATCTGTTCTTTTCACGAAGATGCATGGACAGATGTCACTGTTCTCGTATCCCTTCCCAACCAAGTATTCACGTAGGCGGTTGTACCACATCCTTCCGGATTGTTTCAACCCATACAGTGAACGACGTAATTTCACAGCGTAAGCGCTCCGTGGTTTAGAGCTACTTGATTTGGGCAATGAAATCCCTTAGGGGACTTTCATATAAATATCTGTATCTAGATCCCCATAAAGATACGCTGTAACCACATCCATAAGCTGCATGTTCAGTTTTTCGGACACTACCAAACTGACTAAGTAGCGGAAAGTGATGATGTCCATAACGGGAGAATACGTCTCCTCGTAGTTAATGCCAGGGCGCTGCGATAAGCATTGGGCAACTAGTCTCGCTTTGTAACGCATGACCTTATCCTTATCATTGCGTTTACGAACAAAGACCCACTTATGTCCAACTGGTTTAACGCCCACGGGTATTGGCTCGATACGGCCAAATACCTCACGTTTAGCCATTGAGTCTAGTTTAGCCTGCATTGCATCTTTCCATTTCGGCCAATCGGCTCGTTGTTGACATTCAGCAACCGAGCGCGGCTCAGCATCGTCGTCTTCAATAATATCTTGAGCGACGGAGTAGGCAAAAGCATCATCGACTAGCGTGGACGACTTGTCCAATAATACGTATTCACTCGTACATTGCATCGAGATTTCTTTATTCTCTGACATCAACAAAGTTTCCGACGCGTCCGTCGATTGTTCCATTGTTGATTCGAGGACATATCCGTAGTCAGAGATAATCTCGTGTGACGGAGTCACTGTGTCAATGATGAGAGGATTTTGTGCCTCTGTTCCTTTTCTATTTCGAGGTTCGGTATCCTTTCTACCCACTGGCCTCCCCCTCTTTCGAGCAGGGATAAGAGCAGCCGAAGCAGCCGTCCCACCACTAAGGTTGACACCGGGGGCATCATTCCTTTGGGCGGCTGAACCTTGCCCTATAACTGGGACTTCTAACCTTGCAGGAACATTCGCAGCGGGAATGGTAGATCTTGTCACTTTCGCAGTATCAGTAAAGCTGTCAGGCATCGAATCCGCAACTTTTTGAAGACTGAGAATACGTTGCACTTCTAGCTCGGATTGAGCTGTGCGGGGATCTTGATGAGGCAAGAAGGGAGCACACCAGACAATTTCCTGGCGTTCAACTGGAATTGTTCGATTCCTCTCTCCCCCTAACGACGGGAAGTTTGTCTCATCAAAGTGACAGTCTGCAAATCTTGCAATAAACAGATCTCCTGTCAAAGGTTCCAAATAGCGGATAATTTTAGGCGATTTATAGCCAACATATATACCTAATCGTCTTTGTGGACCCATTTTAGTACGCTGTGGAGGCGTAATTGGCACATAGAATGCACAACCAAAAATGCGTAAGTGTGAAATATCAGGCTCATATCCAGTTACCAACTGGTACACACTAAACGGTTGATTGGCAGTGGGTCTAAAGCGAATAAGTATAGTCGCATGCAAAATTGCATAACCTCAGGCAGAAATCGGCAAGTTGGTGCGCAATACCAATGCTCGGGCGATAAGCTGTAACCGCTTAATCATAGCCTCGGCAAGGCCATTCTGCGAATGAACATGGGGGATGGGATGTTCAACTTCAATCCCAATCGACATGCAATAGTCGTCAAAAGACTTTGACGTAAACTCACCAGCATTGATCAATCTTAATGACGAGATTGGGAAGTCGGGGTGGTTAGCCCGTAACTTGATGATTTGTGCTAGGAGTTTAGAAAATGCAGCATTTCTTGTGGATAGCAGAGCGACGTGTGACCATCGCGTCGATGCATCAACCAGAACCATAAAGTATCTGAATGGTCCACACTCTGGCTCAATAGGTCCACATATGTCCCCTTGAATTCTTTGTAAGAAGCGAATGTTTTGTGTTGAGTCTTTAGCAAAGGACGGAGATGGTATCAACTTTGCTAGTGAACAGGCTTTACAAAACGATTTATGGGCATTAGAAATTGCCACGGAAGCCTCGGGATTTACGAGAGATGCACCGTCAACCTTATCAGGGCGTGCGATCTTTAGTCCCGGTGATACGGTATCAAGCTCACTCACATCAATGCCGATATCGAGTGGTGCTTCCAATCGTTTTCTAGACTTGAAAAACGGATGACCATGTGAGTTTTTCAAAATGCGAATCATCATGTCGCGTCCAGGGTGACCGAGTCGGTCATGCCATAGTTGGTATGCTTCGGAATCACACAGTTCGTGACTCACAACATAGGATTCAATAACCCTTATTGTAGTCTGGTATAAACCACTACTTAGACTCATTAGTTTCTCGAGAACGCGGCATCTTCCTCACATTGCCAGAGTAACACACAAAAATTCTGTCCCATTCTCACAATGTGTATTAAGGTGATAACTGTTGGCACGGATGTCCCTAAAACCTAGCAAGGTTCGGTTTGCTCTTGGGGCATAGAGAGCATTTGTGACATTAATATGCATACCATTAGGTAGCAAGAAATGAGCAGGTCCCCTACCTTGAATTGTTGGGATTCCGAAAATAAAACGAAATACGCAGCGGAAATAAATACGAATCCCAAACAGGATCGATCAAGTAACGTATATACGAAAAATAAATACGAAGATAAAGATCATACCCTTGAAGCCTTTGAAATAATTCTTCGTAAAATTTGATGACGATCACGAACCTCGTCCCGAACACGAAATCCCTTTGTTCCAAGCACCGAAAGTTCGAAGCCTCTACTTCACACGCGTCGGAAGTTGCCCGGAAAAATTTCGATGAGACTCCGTTCTCCAAGAACACGGCTAGGGAACTCGTAGGAATTTTTTCTCTCAATTTTTCTTAACTTTTATAACACCTCTAAGATGAAAAATATAGAAAAGAAAAATTTCTCTCTTTCCTCACTTTTACTCTCACGGCTAGGAGCAGCAAAGAGTATGTGTATGTGTGTGTTTTTCAAGTCTCATCATACACCATATGGGTTGGTTTTTTATAAAGATATAAAACAACTCATTTATGTAATTATAAATTGAGAAAGAATCTCAACTTAACAATTATTCATGACAAGGCAACACAAAACACATGCATGGTGATCATGCCATGTGAGAGGGGGCGGCCCATGTAGGAGTTTCCTAGAAACGAGCCGAGCCACTCGGCTCGTGTATGCGGACGTTAAATCAAACGACTCCGTTAAATACACTCCGTTTAATCACCAATGTATTTATATTAATTAATTAATTTAATTAATTAATTATATCAAATACAAATATATTTCTCTAAGAAATATAATTTTATGAATAAAATTAATTACCCGATAACTTAATTTTAATTCATAAGACCGCTATTTGATTTATCTAATAAATCATAATTAGATATCGATATCTAATATTAATAGAGAGATAATAAATTCACATTTATCCGTCAACGCTCACGATGCGCGACTCGTAGGTCCGTCTCGGCCCGGTATTGGGAGGAACCAATGAGTGCGGGCGGCACTTAGCCCCGGCTAGCGGGCCGCCTTTGTAAACCGGCGAGAACGAATGAAGGGATCATTCCAGAACCATTATGTCGTGAATACTATATACGTATAGACCCTTCATCATATGTCCCGGTCAAGTCTTCGGGTCACGGTAAAGTCAAACCCTACTGTTGACTAAACTCTATACATGTGTTAATGCAAATCAAGACCGACTGATTAATAGTGTATCTAATACGACTATATCAGGATGCTTTGGCCAAAGACTTATGATCTTATTTGCCATTAACCGTACAGGACATTCGCCTGCTCACTAACAGGAGATAGAATCCTTTCTTGGCGTACGGTAAGATCGCTACACTGCCGTATAGTCCGCACTTCGAGGTCGACTCAGCAATTAAGAAAATGAGTCTAACTACTCTAATGACAAACTAAACGTCACAGGCACATCTTCTACTGAACCTTCAAGTCAAAGGTCCACGTATACTATCACAACCTTTCGATTCGTCATCGACTCTCCGAGAGTGAATACCGTGTGGTGAATCGAGTATGAGTCGTGTTCGAGTATCTGGCCCCACCAATATACTTATAACTATGCTATCAAGACGTGCACACGTCTGGCATCGATTATACAAGTCATATTAAAACTTAATGCCCATTTTAAGTTTATTGACTTGCGAACAATTTACGTAAATAAACTTTAAACACTTCGGTACATTTTCTCTTATCCCATAACGAGAATGGAATGTTCGATTTATTTACATGGACTTCACTTCAATGTTTACCAAGTCAAGAATGCAATTGAAATACAATAAGCAGTGAATGAATCGTATTGCCTTTTATTAATTATTCCATAATTACAAGTATAATGCCCTTACTCTCTCATCCCCTGAGTGGCATTCGAGGGCATATTCCTAACAATCTCCCACTTGCACTCAATGCCACACATCATGGTATCCAATACCCATGTTCTTCAGATGTCTTTCTAAGACGGCTGAGATAATGGCTTAGTCGTAGTCAGAGACATTGTCTTCTGAGTCTACTCTTTCCAATGAAACATATCCTTTTTCCACCATCTCTCGAACGATATGGTACTTTCTCTCTATATGCTTGGTGTTGTGGTGAGCCCTCGGCTCCTTGGCTTGGGCGACAGCTCCATCATTATCACATAATAGTGATATAGGCAACTCCGCGTTAGGCACCACTTGAAGTTCTTGTATAAACTTCTGCATCCAAATGCTTCTTTGCTAGCCTGCGAGGCGGCTTGATACTGCTTGGCGGTGGAATCTGCGATGGCGGTTTGCTTGGAGCTTCTCCAAGATCTTGCTCCTCCATTGAGAGTAAATAAATACCCGGATGTCGATTTAGAGTCGTCATTGTCTCCTTGAAAATCGAGAATCGGTGAATCGATCACCTTCAGTTCTCCACCACCATAAGTAAGAACTAAATCTCTAGTTCTTCTTAAGTACTTAAGAATGTTCTTTACGGCAGTCCAATGTTCCCTTCCCGGGTTTGCTTGAAATCGACTTACCATACTCACAGCGTAGGCTAAGTCTGGTCTCGTACACAACATAGTGTACATGAGGCTACCCACTGCCGAGGCATAGGGTACCTTACTCATCTCTCTCTTGTCTTCCTCACTTTGAGGACACATTTTCGTGGTGAGATGAATTCCATGTTGCATGGGAAGGAACCCTCTTTTAGATTCATCCATCTTGAATCTTCTCAGGATTTTATCGATATAAAGGGCTTGGGAAAGTCCTATCATTCTTCGCGGTCTATCTCTGTAAAGACGGATCCCTAGAATATAGGAAGCTTCTCCCAAGTCTTTCATGGAGAACGTTTTAGAAAGCCAAGCTTTCACGGTCTTGAAGCATTGCTATGTTATTTCCTATAAGTAGAATATCATCTACATATAGTACTAAGAACGCAATGTTGCTCCCACCGATCTTTTTGTAAACACACGGTTCCTCCTCATTTCGTTCAAGTCAAAGTCCTTAATCGCCCGTCAAATCGAAGGTTCCAACTCAGAAGCTTGCTTGGACCATAAATGGCTCGTTGCGGCTTACACACTTTATGAATATTAGCTTTGGACACAAAACCTTTAAATTTGTTCCATATAGATTTCCTCCTCGAGGTATCCATTTAGAAAAGCTGTTTTGGCGTCCATTTGCCATATTTCATAATCATAATAGCGACAATGGCAAGCATCATGCGAATCGACTTTATCATAGCTACGGGCGAGAAGGTATCATGATAATCGATTCCTTCCCTTTGGGTATAACCCTTTGCCACAAGCACGGCCTTATAGGCATCAACCTTGCCATCCCCATCGGTCTTTCTCTTATATATCCATTTATTTCCAATAGTCCTCATGCCGGTTGGAAGATCTACTAGAGTCGGACACGATTGGTATGCATCGAGTCTATCTCGGCTTTCATTGCTTCTTACCATTTATCGGAGTCTACATCCACTATCGCTTGGTCATAGGTGACGAGTCGTTTTCACTTTGCTATCGGGTGTGTCGTGGAGACCCGGTTCCTCGACATGTGTATAGCCATACCTCTCGAGTAAGTGAGATACCCTATCAGACCTTCAAAGTGGAGGTTGTGTTACAATAGGTTCGGTTCTTGATCCCCGATCGGATGTCTCCTTAGGAGTTTCATTATGCTCTTCTAAAGAGATATTTCTACCGAGCCACCTTCTGAATGAATTCATCCTCAAGGAAGTGCGCTTGTAATGCCACAACGACCTATGGTCTTGGCATGTAGAATTGATAACCCATCAAGTCCTCTGGGTATCTGTGAAACGTCCTTTTATGGACCTCGCTTCGGTTGTCCACCTTAGCCTTTTGACATAGTGGACATCCCCAGATCCTTATGTGATTAAGGCTTGGTTTCTTACCCTTCCACATCTCATGCGGAGTGATAGGAGCAGATTTGGAAGGACATCTATTTAGGATATAGGCGGTTAGTAAGGCATACCCCCGGGTAAATAGGTAAATCGGTGTAATTTAACATGGAGCGAACCATGTCCAACAAAGTCCGATTTCTCCTTTACGAAACACCATTTAAGCGTGGGGTTCTGGAGGCGTGAATTGTGAAACTATTCCATGTTCCTTAAGGAACTCATCAAACTCGGTGCTCATATATTCGCCACCTCGGTCCGAGAAGTGCTTTGATATGACATCCAGTTTTTTTCAACTAGGGCCTTAAATTCTTTGAATTTAGCAAAGGCTTGATTTATGTTTCATTAAGTACACAATCCCATACCTAGTATGATCATCGTAAGCGTTATGAAATATTGATATCCATCTCGGGCTACTTCTAAAGCACCACAAACATCGGTATGCACCAATCCAAGTTTATCGGCGACCCTTTCAAAAGTCCTGTGAAGGGAAATTAGTCATTTTTAATCTAAGGCAAGATTCACAAGTTGGATAGGGTTCTACACCAAATGGACTTAAAAATCCATCTTTCTCCATTTTACGAACCTTGGTCGACCAACATGACCAAGTCTAAGGTGCCATTTAAGAGCTTGATTAGTATCTTGCCTACCACGTTTCCTAGTTATAGTGTTCATCTTTGTTTTATTTTGCATGTTCGGATGATATAAACCATTCAACTATGTAGAAGTAACAACCAATTTATTTCGAAAATAAATTTTACAAGCGCCATTGCCAATGAAGAAACAAAATCCTTTCCGGTCCAAGATGGAATGGATACAATGTTTTTATGCCCCTTGGGCAAAACAAGTACTTCATCTAATGTCAAAATAAAACCCGATTCTAAACCCGGAAGGATTGATCGATATCGGTTGCCTCGACACTTTGTCCGCTTCCAACGGTGATCATTATTTCCCGACTTCAAGTTTTCTACTTCGTTGCAGATCTGATTCATAGTACAAATGTGAGAAGTGGCACACGAATCGAGAATCCATGAAGCGAGAATATACGATGGCGGAACAATTAGTTTCAAAAACAAAAGTTCCGTGCACGATGCACCATTAATCTTGGGACAAGTCCTTCGCGATGTGACTCACCGCATTCAAGGCATTTGTCCGTAGGTTTTGGACCGCCTACCTTTTGAACCTTTCGGGCCTTGCCCTTTCCTTTTGCACCCCTTTCTTGGGTTTGTCTTTGCTTGTAGGTCTTTTTCTTCTTGTTCTTGGACCTCTTAGGCCCGGAAGAAATCACAAGAGCGACCTCTCTCGGTTTAGTCTTCATGTTAGGCTGCGCCGTCACCGGTTTATTCATTAGCCCGGCTAATGTGCATGTAATTTCATTACGGTTGAAATTCATTACAAGCTGCGTGAAAGAGTCGAGTAGAGATTGAAGGATGAGATCAATTTGAAGGGATAAATCCATATTAAAGTTGAGCACCTCGAGCCTCTCAATCATAGAGATCATCTTGAGGACGTGGTCTCCCACTTTCTCCCCTTCTTTCATCCTAGCCTTTGAACAAGCCGCTTTGATATTTCATATCTAGCGGTCTACTGTGCTCTCCATAAAGTTCGGTCAAGTGTGCGAGAATGCGCCTGCGAAGTCATTTTCTCGTGCGCTCTGCTGACTCATTAGTCATTGAGCCCATCATAAAACCACGGACTAGCACATCATCCTTGACCCATTTTTCATGGACGTCGATGTCTTCTGATTACCCCTAGTCGGATTGGAGTCGGTGGAATGTCCGCCTCGAGGCGTATCCCAGAGACTCCATCGAGTACAATCATCGATTCCGCTGATCAACAAAGTTAGGGCCGATTAGGAGATTCTTTTCAAGTAGTATTGCAAGTGGATTTTTAGCCATTTTAGAGAGATTCAATTTCGTTTTACGCAAAGATTTAGACAAGATTAAATTAGTGACTTGTTTAATTATGACCGAGTATAGAACTTAAGGGCTTGTATAATTCTTGTCTCGGCTCCCACTAATTTTATCGGAATTATACACTCCCATGTTATAATCCGGAAATCATGGTTAGATCGACTTCTTAGTGGTGATCAAGTTCTTTACAAATTTTAACAGACGCAACCTATCAGGTTTCTTGCCAATTAATTTCTGTAAAGTGGTGTCTAACACCAACCCGTCTAACGGATGATTTGATCTTCTTTTACCCCTAGTCTTCATGCCCTCAACCTATCAGGTTTCTTGGCAATCCAGACTATCTAAGTTGTTGACCATCAACGTCTATCAGTTTGACTATTGAATCTCACCCGGCAACCTATCAGGTTTCTAGGGGCGAAATTTATCACCAACCGAAGGCATCTAATGCACTCAAGAATTTTTCAACCTCTACCAAATGTACTATCCCGATAACTCGGAAGCATAGCACACCAGCTCGGGTATCAATTTTCTACGAGTTTGATGGAGGGTAGGAAACCTCGTAACCTTTTTCAAACTTAGTATGTTTGTTGTCGGGAGAATTTCGCGATTAATGTTACACTTTGCACATTAATTCATTTATACGCGCGTTTGTATGTTTGTCAATCATTCAAAATGAAAAACAGAAAATAGTAACCTAGTTACTACCAACATATAGCTCATGAACCTAATTCCTAAGTACTGGGCCAAGCGAATGACCCAATAAAAAAAAAATACAGTCTTCGATTCTTCGTCTTCTCGGTCGGTTGTCTTCGGTCTTCGTCATACCCAAAATAATACTTACATCATTTAAAAAAAATGCATCCTATACAAATTTTCTAGTAAATATAAATAGGCTCAAAACGGCCTTTACAACCCAATCGAATCGAACAAATCAAAAACTAAGTCCACGAGATATATCACCATCACATAAGGATTCCATACAACATGTAATGGCAACGAAATTAAACAATTAATTTTAATATAAATTAATCTAATTAATCTATAAAATTAATTTATTCAATTTCTACTATATTAATCCAATTAATATAAAGTGGCATTAAAATTAAATAATCAATTAATATATTAATCCAATCAATATAAAATTAATCTATTCAATTTTAATGGTATTAATCAAATTAATACTAATAATCATCATTTTAATTCGTTCGAAGTAATCCGGCCAAAAACAATATTCTCGTTTAATTTATTTCCCTTAACTCAAAAATATTCCAAATATTAATTTAGTCAAATTAAAATCCAATTAAAAATTCGGGAAATAATTACAACGAAATATAAACTTAAAACGGAGTCCCGGACAATCCGGTTTAGGCCCAGCCCGCGGCCCGATTCAAAATCGGGCCAAAAATCCGAGGGCTGGCGCCGAGCCACGCTTTCGGCGGTGGCCGATCATTCGGCCCCTTGGCCGAGCACTCTCGACCCACGGCCGAGTCACGGCCGAGCACGCTCGGCGGCTGAGCGACGGCCGAGCGATCTTTGCCGGCACCCGCCCGGCGACCGTTTCTTCGTTTTTTCGGCCGTTTCCAAAAGCGTGATGCTACAACGAACAATTTAAAATCTAAAATTAATCGAATATGATTCTAAATCATAAACATCATCGATAACATTCAAAATGCACAAATAATCGTATATACGATATCATTGAACTAAACTCGCTCGATACCCTTTGTTGGGATTAGAAAATAAAGCGAAATCTGCGGCGGAAATAAATACGAATCCCAAACAGATCGATCAAGTAACGTATATACGAAAAATAAATACGAAGATAAAGATCATACCCTTGAAGCCTTTGAAATAATTCTTCGTAAAATTTGATGACGATCACGAACCTCGTCCGAACACGAAATCCCTTTGTTCCAAGCAGAAAGTTCAAGCCTCTACTTCACACGCGTCGGAAGTTGCCGGAAAAATTTCGACGAGACTCCGTTCTCCAAGAACACGGCTAGGGAACTCGTAGGAATTTTTCTCTCAATTTTTCTTAACTTTTATAACACCTCTAAGATGAAAAATATAGAAAAGAAAAATTTCTCTCTTTCCTCACTTTTACTCTCACGGCTAGGAGCAGCAAAGAGTATGTGTATGTGTGTGTTTTTCAAGTCTCATCATACACCATATGAGTTGGTTTTTATAAAGATATAAAACAACTCATTTATGTAATTATAAATTGAGAAAGAATCTCAACTTAACAATTATTCATGACAAGACAACACAAAACACATGCATGGTGATCATGCCATGTGAGAGGGCGGTCCATGTAGGAGTTTCCTAGAAACGAGCCGAGCCACTCGGCTCGTGTACCGGACGTTCGTCAAACGACTCCGTTAAATACACTCCGTTTAATCACCAATGTATTTATATTAATTAATTAATTTAATTAATTAATTATATCAAATACAAATATATTTCTCTAAGAAATATAATGTTATGAATAAAATTAATTACCCGATAACTTAATTTTAATTCATAAGACCGCTATTTGATTTATCTAATAAATCATAATTAGATATCCAATATCTAATATTAATAGAGAGATAATAAATTCACATTTATCCGTCAACGCTCCTGATGCGCGACTCAGTAGGTCCGTCTCAGCCGGCATTGGGAGGAACCAATGAGTGCGGGCAGCACTTAGCCAGCCTAGCGGGCCGCCTTTGTAAACCCAGGCGAGAACGAATGAAGGGATCATTCCAGAACCATTATGTCGTGAATACTATATACGTATAGACCCTTCATCAGATGTCCCGGTCAAGTCTTCGGGTCACGGTAAAGTCAAACCCTACTGTTGACTAAACTCTATACATGTGTTAATGCAAATCAAGACCGACTGATTAATAGTGTATCTAATACGACTATATCAGGATGCTTTGGCCAAAGACTTATGATCTTATTTTCCATTAACCGTATAGGACATTCGCCTGCTCACTAACAGGAGATAGAATCCTTTCTTGGCGTACAGTAAAGACTGCTACCTGCCCGTATAGTCCGCACTTCGAGGTCGACTCAGCAATTAAGCAAATGAGTCTAACTACTCTAATGACAAACTAACGTCACGGGCACATCTTCTCTTGAACCCTCAAGTCAAAGGTCCACGTATACTATCACAACCTTTCGATTCGTCATCGACTCTCAGGAGTGAATACCGTGTGGTGAATCGAGTATGAGTCGTGTTCGAGTATCTTGGACCCACCAATATACTTATAACTATGCTATCAAGACGTGCACACGTCTAGCATCGATTATACAAGTCATATTAAAACTTAATGCCCATTTTAAGTTTATTGACTTGCGACAATTTACGTAAATAAACTTTAAACACTTCCGAGACATTTTCTCTTATCCCATAACGAGAATGGAATGTTCGATTTATTTACATGGACTTCACTTCAATGTTTACCAAGTCAAGAATGCGATTGAAATACAATAAGCGTGAATGAATCGTATTGCCTTTTATTAATTATTCCATAATTACAAGTATAATGCCCTTACTCTCTCATCCCCGAGTGGCATTCGAGGGCATATTCCTAACAATCTCCCACTTGCACTCAATGCCACACATCATGGTATCCAATACCCATGTTCTTGAGATGTCTTTCTAAGACGGCTGAGATAATGGCTTAGTCGTGGTCGAGAGACATTGTCTTACGAGTCTACTCTTTCCAATGAAACATATCCTTTTTCCACCATCTCTCGAACGATATGGTACTTTCTCTCTATATGCTTGGTGTTGTGGTGAGCCCTCGGCTCCTTGGCTTGGGCGACGGCTCCATCATTATCACATAATAGTGATATAGGCAACTCAGCGTTAGGCACCACTTGAAGTTCTTGTATAAACTTACGCATCCAAAATACTTCTTTGCTAGCCTGCAGGCGGCTTGATACTCTGCTTGGCGGTGGAATCTGCGATAGCGGTTTGCTTGGAGCTTCTCCAAGAATCTGCTCCTCCATTGAGTAAATAAATACCCGGATGTCGATTTAGAGTCGTCATTGTCTCCTTGAAAATCAGAATCGGTGAATCCAATCACCTTCGGTTCTCCACCACCATAAGTAAGAACTAAATCTCTAGTTCTTCTTAAGTACTTAAGAATGTTCTTTACGGAGTCAATGTTCCCTTCCGGGTTTGCTTGAAATCGACTTACCATACTCACGGCGTAGGCTAAGTCGGTCTCGTACACAACATAGCGTACATGAGGCTACCCACTTTGCCGAGGCATAGGGTACCTTACTCATCTCTCTCTTGTCTTCCTCACTTTGAGGACACATTTTCGTGGTGAGATGAATTCCATGTCGCATGGGAAGGAACCCTCTTTTAGATTCATCCATCTTGAATCTTCTCGGGATTTTATCGATATAAAGGGCTTGGGAAAGTCCTATCATTCTTTGCGGTCTATCTCTGTAAAGACGGATCCCTAGAATATAGGAAGCTTCTCCCAAGTCTTTCATGGAGAACGTTTTAGAAAGCCAAGCTTTCACGGTCTTTGAGCATTGCTATGTTATTTCCTATAAGTAGAATATCATCTACATATAGTACTAAGAACGCAATGTTGCTCCCACCGATCTTTTTGTAAACACACGGTTCCTCCTCATTTCGTTCAAGTCAAAGTCCTTAAGCGCCGTCAAATCGAAGGTTCCAACTCCGAGAAGCTTGCTTCAGACCATAAATGGCTCGTTGCAGCTTACACACTTTATGAATATTAGCTTTGGACACAAAACCTTTAGGCTGTTCCATATAGATTTCCTCCTCGAGGTATCCATTTAGAAAAGCTGTTTTGACGTCCATTTGCCATATTTCATAATCATAATAGGCAGCAATGTCAAGCATCATGCGAATCGACTTTATCATAGCTACGGGCGAGAAGGTATCATGATAATCGATTCCTTCCCTTTGGGTATAACCCTTTGCCACAAGCCTGGCCTTATAGGCATCAACCTTGCCATCCCCATCAGTCTTTCTCTTATATATCCATTTATTTCCAATAGTCCTCATGCCAGTTGGAAGATCTACTAGAGTCCAGACCTGATTGGTATGCATCGAGTCTATCTCAGCTTTCATTGCTTCTTGCCATTTATCGGAGTCTACATCCACTATCGCTTGGTCATAGGTGACGAGTCGTTTTTGCTATCAGGTGTGTCGTGGAGACCCAGTTCCTCGACATGTGTATAGCCATACCTCTCAGGTAAGTGAGATACCCTATTAGACCTTCAAAGTGGAGGTTGTGTTACAATAGGTTCGGTTCTTGATCCCTGATCAGATGTCTCCTTAGGAGTTTCATTATGCTCTTCTAAAGAGATATTTCTACCCGAGCCACCTTCCTGAATGAATTCATCCTCAAGGAAGTGCGCTTGTAATGCCACAACGACCCTATGGTCTTCTGGCATGTAGAATAGATAACCCATCGAGTCCTCTGGGTATCCTATGAAACGTCCTTTTATGGACCTCGCTTCCAGTTTGTCCACCTTAGCCTTTTTGACATAGGCTGGACATCCTCAGATCCTTATGTGATTAAGGCTTGGTTTCTTACCCTTCCACATCTCATGCGGAGTGATAGGAACAGATTTGGAAGGACATCTATTTAGGATATAGGCAGCGGTTAGTAAGGCATACCCCCACAGGTAAATAGGTAAATCGGTGTAATTTAACATGGAGCGAACCATGTCCAACAAAGTCCGATTTCTCCTTTCGAAACACCATTTAACTGTGGCGTTCCTGCAGGCGTCAATAGAGAAACTATACCATGTTCCTTAAAGAACTCATCAAACTCACTGCTCAAAAAATCCCCACCACCGTCCGACCCAAGTCCTTAGATATGACATCCAGTTTTTTTTTCAACTAGGGCCTTAAATTCTTTGAATTTAGCAAAGGCTTCAGATTTATGTTTCATTAAGTACACAATCCCATACCTAGTATGATCATCTGTGAACGTTATGAAATATTGATATCCATCTCGGGCTACTTCTAAAGCACCACAAACATCGGTATGCACCAATCCAAGTTTATCGGCAGCCCTTTCAAAAGTCCCTGTGAAGGGGAACTTAGTCATTTTTCCTCTAAGGCAAGATTCACAAGTTGGATAGGGTTCTACACCAAATGGACTTAAAAATCCATCTTTCTCCATTTTCTGAACCTTGGTCTGACCAACATGACCAAGTCTAAGGTGCCATTTAAGAGCTTGATTAGTATCTTGTCTACCACGTTTCCTAGTTATAGTGTTCACTGCTGTTTTATTTTGCATGTTCAGATGATATAAACCATTCAACAATGTAGCTGTTCCAACCAATTTATTTCGAAAATAAATTTTACAACTGCCATTGCCAATGAAGAAACAAAATCCTTTCCGGTCCAAGACTGGAATGGATACAATGTTTTTATGCCCCTTGGGCAAAACAAGTACTTCATCTAATGTCAAAATAAAACCAGATTCTAAACCGGAAGGATTGATCAATATCGGTTGCCTCGACACTTTGTCCGCTTCCAATGTGATCATTATTTCCCGACTTCAAGTTTTCTATTTCGTTCCAGATCTGATTCATAGTACAAATGTGAGAAGTGGCACCTGAATCCAGAATCCATGAAGCAGAATATACAGTAGCGGAACAATTAGTTTCAAAAACAAAAAGTTCCGTACCTGATGCGCCATTAATCTTGGGACAAGTCCTTCGCCAGTGGCCCAGCTCACCGCATTCAAGGCATTTGTCCGTAGGTTTTGGACCACCTACCTTTTGAACCTTTCGGGCCTTGCCCTTTCCTTTTTGCACCCCTTTCTTGGGTTTGTACTGCTTGTAGGTCTTTTTCTTCTTGTTCTTGGACCTCTTAGGCCCAGAAGAAATCACAAGAGCAGCCTCTCTCGGTTTAGTCTTCATGTTAGACTGCGCCGTCACCAGTTTATTCATTAGCCCAACTAATGTGCATGTAATTTCATTACAGTTGAAATTCATTACAAACTGCGTGAAAGAGTCAGGTAGAGATTGAAGGATGAGATCAATTTGAAGGGATAAATCCATATTAAAGTTGAGCACCTCGAGCCTCTCAATCATAGAGATCATCTTGAGGACGTGGTCTCCCACTTTCTCCCCTTCTTTCATCCTAGCTTGAACAACCGCTTTGATATTTCATATCTAGCAATCTACTGTGCTCTCCATAAAGTTCGGTCAAGTGTGCGAGAATCGCTGCGAAGTCATTTTCTCGTGCGCTCTGCGACTCATTCGTCATTGAGCCCATCATAAAACCACGGACTAGCACATCATCCTTGACCCATTTTTCATGGACGTCGATGTCTTCCTGATTACCCCTAGTCCGGATTGGAGTCGGTGGAATGTCCGCCTCCAAGACGTATCCCAGAGACTCCATACTGAGTACAATCATCAGATTCCGCACCAGTCAACAAAGTTAGGGCCAGTTAGGAGATTCTTTTCAAGTAGTATTGCAAGTGGGTTTTTAGCCATTTTAGAGAGATTCAATTTCGTTTTCTGCAAAGATTTAGACAAGATTAAATTAGTGACTTGTTTAATTATGACCGAGTATAGAACTTAAGGGCTTGTATAATTCTTGTCTCGGCTCCCACTAATTTTATCGGAATTATACACTCCCATTTTATAATCCGGAAATCATGGTTAGATCGACTTCTTAGTGGTGATCAAGTTCTTTACAAATTTTAACAGACGCAACCTGTCAGGTTTCTTGCCAATTAATTTCTGTAAAGTGGTGTCTAACACCAACCCGTCTAACGGATGATTTGATCTTCTTTTACCCCTAGTCTTCATGCCCTCAACCTATCGGGTTTCTTGGCAATCCAGACTATCTAAGTTGTTGACCATCAACGCTCATCAGTTTGACTATTGAATCTCACCCGGCAATCTATCAGGTTTCTAGGGGCGAAATTTATCACCAACCGAAGGCATCTAATGCACTCAAGAATTTTTCAACCTCTACCAAATGTACTACCCCGATAACTCGGAAGCATAGCACACCAGCTCGGGTATCAATTTTCTACGAGTTTGATGGAGGGTAGGAAACCTCGTAACCTTTTTCAAACTTAGTATGTTTGTTGTCGGGAGAATTTCGCGATTAATGTTACACTTTGCACATTAATTCATTTATACGCGCGTTTGTATGTTTGTCAATCATTCAAAATGAAAAACAGAAAATAGTAACCTAGTTACTACCAACATATAGCTCATGGACCTAATTCCTAAATCTTGGGCCAAGCGAATGACCCAATAAAAAAAAATACAGTCTTCGATTCTTCGTCTTCTCGGTCGGTTGTCTTCGGTCTTCGTCATACCCAAAATAATACTTACATCATTTAAAAAAAATGCATCCTATACAAATTTTCTAGTAAATATAAATAGGCTCAAAACGGCCTTTACAACCCAATCGAATCGAACAAATCAAAAACTAAGTCCACGAGATATATCACCATCACATAAGGATTCCATACAATATGTAATGGCAACGAAATTAAACAATTAATTTTAATATAAATTAATCTAATTAATCTATAAAATTAATCTATTCAATTTCTACTATATTAATCCAATTAATATAAAGTGGCATTAAAATTAAATAATCAATTAATATATTAATCCAATCAATATAAAATTAATCTATTCAATTTTAATGGTATTAATCAAATTAATACTAATAATCATCATTTTAATTCGTTCGAAGTAATCCGGCCAAAAATAATATTCTCGTTTAATTTATTTCCCTTAACTCAAAAATATTCCAAATATTAATTTAGTCAAATTAAAATCCAATTAAAAATTCGGGAAATAATTACAACGAAATATAAACTTAAAAGCGAGTCCGGACAATCCGGTTTAGGCCCGGCCAGCGGCGATTCAAAATCGGGCCAAAAATCCGAGTGCTGGCGAGCCTTTGCTCAGCGGTGGCGATCATTCTCGGCCCCTTGGCCGAGCACTCTCAGCCCACTGGCGAGTCACGGCCGAGCACGCTCGGCGGCACAGGCGGCGGCCGAGCGATCTTTGCACCTGCCGGCCGACCGTTTCTTCGTTTTTCGGCCCGTTTCCAAAAACGTGATGCTACAACGAACAATTTAAAATCTAAAATTAATCCAAATATGATTCTAAATCATAAACATCATCCAATAACATTCAAAATGCACAAATAATCGTATATACGATATCATTGAACTCGCTCCGATACCACTGTTGGGATTCCGAAAATAAAACGAAATACGCAGCGGAAATAAATACGAATCCCAAACAGGATCGATCAAGTAACGTATATACGAAAAATAAATACGAAGATAAAGATCATACCCTTGAAGCCTTTGAAATAATTCTTCGTAAAATTTGATGACGATCACGAACCTCGTCCCGAACACGAAATCCCTTTGTTCCAAGCACCGAAAGTTCGAAGCCTCTACTTCACACGCATCGGAAGTTGCCCGGAAAAATTTCGACGAGACTCCGTTCTCCAAGAACACGGCTAGGGAACTCGTAGGAATTTTTTCTCTCAATTTTTCTTAACTTTTATAACACTTCTAAGATGAAAAATATAGAAAAGAAAAATTTCTCTCTTTCCTCACTTTTACTCTCACGGCTAGGAGCAGCAAAGAGTATGTGTATGTGTGTGTTTTTCAAGTCTCATCATACACCATATGAGTTGGTTTTTTATAAAGATATAAAACAACTCATTTATGTAATTATAAATTGAGAAAGAATCTCAACTTAACAATTATTCATGACAAGACAACACAAAACACATGCATGGTGATCATGCCATGTGAGAGGGGGCGGCCCATGTAGGAGTTTCCTAGAAGCAGGCGAGCCACTCGGCTCGTGTCTGGACGTTCGTCAAACGACTCCGTTAAATACACTCCGTTTAATCACCAATGTATTTATATTAATTAATTAATTTAATTAATTAATTATATCAAATACAAATATATTTCTCTAAGAAATATAATGTTATGAATAAAATTAATTACCCGATAACTTAATTTTAATTCATAAGACCGCTATTTGATTTATCTAATAAATCATAATTAGATATCGATATCTAATATTAATAGAGAGATAATAAATTCACATTTATCCGTCAACGCTCACGATGCGCGACTCAGTAGGTCCGTCTCGGTAGGCATTGGGAGGAACCGATGAGTGCGGGCGGCACTTAGCCCGGCTAGCGGGCCGCCTTTGTAAACCCAGGCGAGAGCGAATGAAGGGATCATTCCAGAACCATTATGTCGTGAATACTATATACGTATAGACCCTTCATCGGATGTCCGGTCAAGTCTTCGGGTCACGGTAAAGTCAAACCCTACTGTTGACTAAACTCTATACATGTGTTAATGCAAATCAAGACCGATTAATAGTGTATCTAATACGACTATATCGGGATGCTTTGGCCAAAGACTTATGATCTTATTTTCCATTAACCGTATAGGACATTCGCCTGCTCACTAACGGAGATAGAATCCTTTCTTGGCGTACGGTAAAGATCGCTACTGCCCGTATAGTCCGCACTTGAGGTCGACTCGGCAATTAAGCAAATGAGTCTAACTACTCTAATGACAAACTAAACGTCACGGGCACATCTTCTCGAACCCTCAAGTCAAAGGTCCACGTATACTATCACAACCTTTCGATTCGTCATCGACTCTCCGAGAGTGAATACCGTGTGACTGAATCGAGTATGAGTCGTGTTCGAGTATACTGGACCCACCAATATACTTATAACTATGCTATCAAGACGTGCACACGTCCTAGCATCAGTTATACAAGTCATATTAAAACTTAATGCCCATTTTAAGTTTATTGACTTGCGACAATTTACGTAAATAAACTTTAAACACTTCCAGTACATTTTCTCTTATCCCATAACGAGAATGGAATGTTCGATTTATTTACATGGACTTCACTTCAATGTTTACCAAGTCAAGAATGCAATTGAAATACAATAAACAGTGAATGAATCGTATTGCCTTTTTATTAATTATTCCATAATTACAAGTATAATGCCCTTACTCTCTCATCCCCTGAGTGGCATTCGAGGGCATATTCCTAACAATCTCCCACTTGCACTCAATGCCACACATCATGGTATCCAATACCCATGTTCTTCAGATGTCTTTCTAAGACGGCCTGAGATAATGGCTTAGTCAGCGGGTCAGAGACATTGTCTTCTGAGTCTACTCTTTCCAATGAAACATATCCTTTTTCCACCATCTCTCGAACGATATGGTACTTTCTCTCTATATGCTTGGTGTTGTGGTGAGCCCTCGGCTCCTTGGCTTGGGCGACAGCTCCATCATTATCACATAATAGTGATATAGGCAACTCCGCGTTAGGCACCACTTGAAGTTCTTGTATAAACTTCTGCATCCAAAATACTTCTTTGCTAGCCTCTGAGGCAGCTTGATACTCTGCTTGGCAGGTGGAATCTGCAGTAGCGGTTTGCTTGGAGCTTCTCCAAGATACTGCTCCTCCATTGAGAGTAAATAAATACCCAGATGTCGATTTAGAGTCGTCATTGTCTCCTTGAAAATCAGAATCGGTGAATCCAATCACCTTCAGTTCTCCACCACCATAAGTAAGAACTAAATCTCTAGTTCTTCTTAAGTACTTAAGAATGTTCTTTACGGCAGTCCAATGTTCCCTTCCGGGTTTGCTTGAAATCGACTTACCATACTCACGGCGTAGGCTAAGTCTGGTCTCGTACACAACATAGCGTACATGAGGCTACCCCTTGCCGAGGCATAGGGTACCTTACTCATCTCTCTCTTGTCTTCCTCACTTTGAGGACACATTTTCGTGGTGAGATGAATTCCATGTCGCATGGGAAGGAACCCTCTTTTAGATTCATCCATCTTGAATCTTCTCAGGATTTTATCGATATAAAGGGCTTGGGAAAGTCCTATCATTCTTTGCGGTCTATCTCTGTAAAGACGGATCCTAGAATATAGGAAGCTTCTCCCAAGTCTTTCATGGAGAACGTTTTAGAAAGCCAAGCTTTCACGGTCTTTGAGCATTGCTATGTTATTTCCTATAAGTAGAATATCATCTACATATAGTACTAAGAACGCAATGTTGCTCCCATGATCTTTTTGTAAACACACGGTTCCTCCTCATTTCGTTCAAGTCAAAGTCCTTAATCGCCGTCAAATCGAAGGTTCCAACTCAGAAGCTTGCTTGGACCATAAATGGCTCGTTGCGGCTTACACACTTTATGAATATTAGCTTTGGACACAAAACCTTTAAATTTGTTCCATATAGATTTCCTCCTCGAGGTATCCATTTAGAAAATTGTTTTGACGTCCATTTGCCATATTTCATAATCATAATAGGCAGCAATGTCAAGCATCATGCGAATCGACTTTATCATAGCTACGGGCGAGAAGGTATCATGATAATCGATTCCTTCCCTTTGGGTATAACCCTTTGCCACAAGCCTGGCCTTATAGGCATCAACCTTGCCATCCCCATCAGTCTTTCTCTTATATATCCATTTATTTCCAATAGTCCTCATGCCAGTTGGAAGATCTACTAGAGTCCAGACCTGATTGGTATGCATCGAGTCTATCTCAGCTTTCATTGCTTCTTGCCATTTATCGGAGTCTACATCCACTATCGCTTGGTCATAGGTGACAGGGTCGTTTTCACTGCTATCAGGTGTGTCGTGGAGACCCAGTTCCTCGACATGTGTATAGCCATACCTCTCAGGTAAGTGAGATACCCTATCAGACCTTCAAAGTGGAGGTTGTGTTACAATAGGTTCGGTTCTTGATCCCTGATCAGATGTCTCCTTAGGAGTTTCATTATGCTCTTCTAAAGAGATATTTCTACCCGAGCCACCTTCCTGAATGAATTCATCCTCAAGGAAGTGCGCTTGTAATGCCACAACGACCCTATGGTCTTCTGGCATGTAGAATAGATAACCCATCGAGTCCTCTGGGTATCCTATGAAACGTCCTTTTATGGACCTCGCTTCCAGTTTGTCCACCTTAGCCTTTTTGACATAAATTTGGACATCCTCGAGATCCTTATGTGATTAAGGCTTGGTTTCTTACCCTTCCACATCTCATGCGGAGTGATAGGAGCAGATTTGGAAGGACATCTATTTAGGATATAGGCGGTTAGTAAGGCATACCCCCACGGGTAAATAGGTAAATCGGTGTAATTTAACATGGAGCGAACCATGTCCAACAAAGTCCGATTTCTCCTTTCTCAAACACCATTTAACCGTGGGGTTCTGGAGGCGTGAATTGTGAAACTATTCCATGTTCCTTAAGGAACTCATCAAACTCACCGCTCATATATTCGCCACCTCGGTCCGACCGAAGTGCTTTGATATGACATCCAGCTTTTTTTCAACTAGGGCCTTAAATTCTTTGAATTTAGCAAAGGCTTGATTTATGTTTCATTAAGTACACAATCCCATACCTAGTATGATCATCGTGAACGTTATGAAATATTGATATCCATCTCGGGCTACTTCTAAAGCACCACAAACATCGGTATGCACCAATCCAAGTTTATCGTGACCCTTTCAAAAGTCCCTGTGAAGGGGAACTTAGTCATTTTTCCTCTAAGGCAAGATTCACAAGTTGGATAGGGTTCTACACCAAATGGACTTAAAAATCCATCTTTCTCCATTTTCGAACCTTGGTCGACCAACATGACCAAGTCTAAGGTGCCATTTAAGAGCTTGATTAGTATCTTGTCTACCACGTTTCCTAGTTATAGTGTTCACTTGTTTTATTTTGCATGTTCGGATGATATAAACCATTCAACAATGTAGTTGTTCCAACCAATTTATTTGAAAATAAATTTTACAATCGCCATTGCCAATGAAGAAACAAAATCCTTTCGGTCCAAGACTGGAATGGATACTGATGTTTTATGCCCCTTGGGCAAAACAAGTACTTCATCTAATGTCAAAATAAAACCGATTCTAAACCCGGAAGGATTGATCGATATCGGTTGCCTCGACACTTTGTCCGCTTCAGCGGTGATCATTATTTCCCGACTTCAAGTTTTCTACTTCGTTCCAGATCCCGATTCATAGTACAAATGTGAGAAGTGGCACCGAATCGAGAATCCATGAAGCGAGAATATACGATGGCGGAACAATTAGTTTCAAAAACAAAAGTTCCGTGCACGATGCGCCATTAATCTTGGGACAAGTCCTTCGCCATGTGGCCCTCACCGCATTCAAGGCATTTGTCCGTAGGTTTTGGACCACCTACCTTTTGAACCTTTCGGGCCTTGCCCTTTCCTTTTGCACCCCTTTCTTGGGTTTGTCTTGCTTGTAGGTCTTTTTCTTCTTGTTCTTGGACCTCTTAGGCCCGGAAGAAATCACAAGCGACCTCTCTCGGTTTAGTCTTCATGTTAGGCTGCGTCACCGGTTTATTCATTAGCCGGCTAATGTGCATGTAATTTCATTACGGTTGAAATTCATTACAAAGCTGCGTGAAAGAGTCGGGTAGAGATTGAAGGATGAGATCAATTTGAAGGGATAAATCCATATTAAAGTTGAGCACCTCGAGCCTCTCAATCATAGAGATCATCTTGAGGACGTGGTCTCCCACTTTCTCCCTTCTTTCATCCTAGCCTTTGAACAAGCTGCTTTGATATTTCATATCTAGCGATCTCTGTGCTCTCCATAAAGTTCGGTCAAGTGTGCGAGAATGCCTGGCGAAGTCATTTTCTCGTGCGCTCTCTGCAGCTCATTAGTCATTGAGCCCATCATAAAACCACGGACTAGCACATCATCCTTGACCCATTTTTCATGGACGTCGATGTCTTCTGATTACCCTAGTCGGATTGGAGTCGGTGGAATGTCGCCTCAAGACGTATCCCGAGACTCCATCGAGTACAATCATCGATTCCGCACTATCAACAAAGTTAGGGCCAGTTAGGAGATTCTTTTCAAGTAGTATTGCAAGTGGGTTTTTAGCCATTTTAGAGAGATTCAATTTCGTTTTCTGCAAAGATTTAGACAAGATTAAATTAGTGACTTGTTTAATTATGACCGAGTATAGAACTTAAGGGCTTGTATAATTCTTGTCTCGGCTCCCACTAATTTTATCGGAATTATACACTCCCATTTTATAATCCGGAAATCATGGTTAGATCGACTTCTTAGTGGTGATCAAGTTCTTTACAAATTTTAACAGACGCAACCTGTCAGGTTTCTTGCCAATTAATTTCTGTAAAGTGGTGTCTAACACCAACCCGTCTAACGGATGATTTGATCTTCTTTTACCCCTAGTCTTCATGCCCTCAACCTATCAGGTTTCTTGGCAATCCAGACTATCTAAGTTGTTGACCATCAACGTCTATCAGTTTGACTATTGAATCTCACCCGGCAATCTATCAGGTTTCTAGGGGCGAAATTTATCACCAACCGAAGGCATCTAATGCACTCAAGAATTTTTCAACCTCTACCAAATGTACTACCCCGATAACTCGGAAGCATAGCACACCAGCTCGGGTATCAATTTTCTACGAGTTTGATGGAGGGTAGGAAACCTCGTAACCTTTTTCAAACTTAGTATGTTTGTTGTCGGGAGAATTTCGCGATTAATGTTACACTTTGCACATTAATTCATTTATACGCGCGTTTGTATGTTTGTCAATCATTCAAAATGAAAAACAGAAAATAGTAACCTAGTTACTACCAACATATAGCTCATGGACCTAATTCCTAAGTACTGGGCCAAGCGAATGACCCAATAAAAAAAAATACAGTCTTCGATTCTTCGTCTTCTCGGTCGGTTGTCTTCGGTCTTCGTCATACCCAAAATAATACTTACATCATTTAAAAAAAATGCATCCTATACAAATTTTCTAGTAAATATAAATAGGCTCAAAACGGCCTTTACAACCCAATCGAATCGAACAAATCAAAAACTAAGTCCACGAGATATATCACCATCACATAAGGATTCCATACAATATGTAATGGCAACGAAATTAAACAATTAATTTTAATATAAATTAATCTAATTAATCTATAAAATTAATCTATTCAATTTCTACTATATTAATCCAATTAATATAAAGTGGCATTAAAATTAAATAATCAATTAATATATTAATCCAATCAATATAAAATTAATCTATTCAATTTTAATGGTATTAATAAAATTAATACTAATAATCATCATATTAATTCTTTCGAAGTAATCCGGCCAAAAATAATCTTCTCTTTTAAATTATTTCCCTTAACCCAAAAATATTCCAAATATTAATTTAGTCAAATTAAAATCCAATTAAAAATTCGGAAATAATTACAACGAAATATAAACTTAAAAGCGAGTCGGACAATCCGGTTTAGGCCCAGCCAGCGGCCGATTCAAAATCGGGCCAAAATCCGATTTGCTGGCCGAGCCATCGCTCGGCGGTGGCGATCATTCTCGGCCCCTGGCCGAGCACTCTCAGCCACTGGCCGAGTCACGGCCGAGCACGCTCGGCGGCACTGGCGACGGCCAGCGATCTTTGCCGGCACCCTTTGCCGGCCGACCGTTTCTTCGTTTTTACCCGTTTCCAAAAGCGTGATGCTACAACGAACAATTTAAAATCTAAAATTAATCCAAATATGATTCTAAATCATAAACATCATCAATAACATTCAAAATGCACAAATAATCGTATATACGATATCATTGAACTCGCTCGATACCCTTTGTTGGGATTAGAAAATAAAGCGAAATACGCGGCGGAAATAAATACGAATCCCAAACAGGATCGATCAAGTAACGTATATACGAAAAATAAATACGAAGATAAAGATCATACCCTTGAAGCCTTTGAAATAATTCTTCGTAAAATTTGATGACGATCACGAACCTCGTCCAGAACACGAAATCCCTTTGTTCCAAGCACCGAAAGTTCAAGCCTCTACTTCACACGCATCGGAAGTTGCCGGAAAAATTTCGACGAGACTCGTTCTCCAAGAACACGGCTAGGGAACTCGTAGGAATTTTTCTCTCAATTTTTCTTAACTTTTATAACACCTCTAAGATGAAAAATATAGAAAAGAAAAATTTCTCTCTTTCCTCACTTTTACTCTCACGGCTAGGAGCAGCAAAGAGTATGTGTATGTGTGTGTTTTTCAAGTCTCATCATACACCATATGAGTTGGTTTTTTATAAAGATATAAAACAACTCATTTATGTAATTATAAATTGAGAAAGAATCTCAACTTAACAATTATTCATGACAAGACAACACAAAACACATGCATGGTGATCATGCCATGTGAGAGGGGGCGGCCCATGTAGGAGTTTCCTAGAAACGAGCCGAGCCACTCGGCTCGTGTATGCGGACGTTCGTCAAACGACTCAGTTAAATACACTCAGTTTATTCAACAATTTATTTATATTAATTAATTAATTTAATTAATTAATTATATCAAATACAAATATATTTCTCTAAGAAATATAATGTTATGAATAAAATTAATTACCCGATAACTTAATTTTAATTCATAAGACCGCTATTTGATTTATCTAATAAATCATAATTAGATATCGATATCTAATATTAATATAGAGAAAATAAATTCACATTTATCCGTCAACGCTCACGATGCGCGACTCGTAGGTCCGTCTCGGTAGGCATTGGGAGGAACCAATGAGTGCGGGCGGCACTTAGCCGGCTAGCGGGCCGCCTTTGTAAACCCCGGCGAGAACGAATGAAGGGATCATTCCGAACCATTATGTCGTGAATACTATATACTTATAGACCCTTCATCTGATGTCCCGGTCAAGTCTTCGGGTCACGGTAAAGTCAAACCCTACTGTTGACTAAACTCTATACATGTGTTAATTCTAATCTAGACCTACTGATTAATAGTGTATCTAATACGACTATATCGGGATGCTTTGGCAAAGACTTATGATCTTATTTGCCATTAACCGTATAGGACATTCGCTGCTCACTAACAGAGATAGAATCCTTTCTTGGCGTACGGTAAAGGCTGCTACCCGTATAGTCCGCACTTCGAGGTCGACTCGGCAATTAAGCAAATGAGTCTAACTACTCTAATGACAAACTAAACGTCACGGGCACATCTTCTCTTGAACCCTCAAGTCAAAGGTCCACGTATACTATCACAACCTTTCGATTCGTCATCGACTCTCCGAGAGTGAATACCGTGTGGTGAATCGAGTATGAGTCGTGTTCGAGTATCTTGGCCCCACCAATATACTTATAACTATGCTATCAAGACGTGCACACGTCCTAGCATCAGTTATACAAGTCATATTAAAACTTAATGCCCATTTTAAGTTTATTGACTTGCGAACAATTTACGTAAATAAACTTTAAACACTTCCAGTACATTTTCTCTTATCCCATAACGAGAATGGAATGTTCGATTTATTTACATGGACTTCACTTCAATGTTTACCAAGTCAAGAATGCAATTGAAATACAATAAACAGTGAATGAATCGTATTGCCTTTTTATTAATTATTTCATAATTACAAGTATAATGCCCTTACTCTCTCATCCCCTGAGTGGCATTCGAGGGCATATTCCTAACATGAATTACTTGGGAGAAACCAATCATTGTTGTCACTGAGGATATATATGGCACAATATCCTTGAATAATTGCCTATTCCGAAGAATAGTGTGGGTTGTTCCACTATGAGCAAGGCACTCAATTTCGCCACGAGACATCTACAATAAGACATGAAACTCGATTAGTCTTATGATTAAAGACATAGCGAAAACTCATTAACTTCGAGTTTGGGGAAATTCGACCAAGTCGGTTAGGATCAAAGTTAGCACAATCGCTGGAAATAATTTCCGCGCAGCTTGACCTTTGTTCACTAAAACAGCAATAACTTCTTCATTAAGAAGTCTATGGACGAACGGTCAGTTTTTATGGAAACTAGACTTCCGTATCTTTCTGTCCATAGGTCGTGCACTTTCTGGATCATTAAACTCAGATCTCAGTGCTCGTTTCAAGTTGCTATTTTGGTATTTCCCTATTGTTGAGTGATAGAGCAAGGTTGAAGCCTTTTCCAAAGGCATTATTGTTGATACAATACTATGGTAATATAGCCATAGAAGCGTTTAAACACTTCAAAACGCATCTTGGTGTTCGATTTATATCTCAGCTAATAATCCTTTCGGTAACTCCAACTTGGTAGACTTGCAGAGAAAGTAGGAATGTCGATGCTGACTAAAAATTTGTTTAAAAACTACTGATTCCGTTTGAACTTTCAAAGCATAAACAAATACCAAGGAGGATGCGCCTAGTCTTGATCAAAAGTTTTGATGAAATCCACCAATGTATCGATTTAACCAAGCAATTCATTTACTGAGCAATTGTTTTGTGATAAACCAAACATGCTTTCGGAGGGAAAAATAAAATTCATTTTTGCACAATCACAGCAATTAAAAGAATTTTATTCATCATGACCAACTTTATTACATTCATGAAAATCCAAAGTAGTTCTCAGAAACTAGAAACAAGACAAAACATAACCAAAGCGTAAAACTAGTCAAAATACAATGATCAAGTCAAAGTCGGCAACATCCATATGTTGGTCTTTGTCTGCAATGGTGAGAGGAGGTATCTCAGTCGGGATCTCAGTATGGTTCACCTCCGTATTCTCATTATCTTCCTCCATGTAATTTGACTCTTGAGTCAAGTACTTTTTATAGTGCTTGTAGTAAGCTTGGATGTTCTTTGGCGCCTTGCAATTGCGGTAAGTATGCTTCTTCGATCCGCAAGTATAGCAATTCCGGCCTTCCTTTGGAGTGGTTCCATTCCCGGCGGCAGGAGGCGGTCCACGTGGTTGGGTTCCACTGGGTCCAGTGGCCGGACCATCTTGCCTCTTCCACACATTGGAACGACGACCTCGTCTTTTCCCTCGCTTGCTCGAGTCATGCACTTGTGGTGCTTGCAAAAACTGAGTAGCGTTGCTTTTTCTATTTTGTCGTGGTGCCTTCCTGTGGGTAGCCTGATTCACTTCCGGAATCGGCTTCGTACCAGCTGGGCGCGCATTGCTATTGAGAATAATTTCATGGTGCCTTTCTTTTTTCGCGAGGTGGGAGATAAGGTCACTAAAATTTTTAGTTCTCCCTTCCTCATAGGCAACGCGCAGCTGATGAGCAATCACACTTGCTCCCACGGGAAACGTGTTAAGAGTCTTCTCGATCAAATCTTGATCAGACTTCTTGACACCAAAAAAAACAAGATCAGTGCGAAGATCGAGGATGGCTTGATTATAGGCCTCCACATTCGCATAATCCAAAAATCGGATTTGCTCCCACTGAAGTTGCAATTCGGGGAAGCGCTGATCATGCACATTATTAAATCGTTGTTCGAGTGTATCCCATAGTTCTTTGGGGGTTTGCAAATTCATATAACACTTTTTCAACAACGGATGTATATGTCTACGCAAGTACATCAATGCATTAGCCTTGGTTTCCTCGCTCGGTTCTTGAGCGGTAGGCTCGTTAGAGGGAAAGATGGTGGTGGTAAATCTCTTACCGTGACGCATGCGACGTCTGAGACCCACCTGTAGTACTCCTTACCAGCATGATCAAGGATGTCGAACTCCGGATGAACATTGGAGCTTTGTGCCATATACAAGATATAAACAAGAGGAAGTTAGTCTTGTTGGATTTTCAGTGACAATGTAAACGGTCACAATCGATGCTTTGAAAAACGCGTAACATAACCGTTACTCAATGTACTTCCCTTAATTGTTGTTTAGTAAAGTCGACAAAAAACGGCGATATCAGATCGCACCCAGATACGTGGTGTATGCAACAACCACAAGTATCGACTTTCAACAATTCCGTGACTCCCCCAGGACCGTCACACAGTTTTTTTCGACACGCAGAGATACCAACTTCTCTCGTGGTCTCATCCACCGCAAAGTAGCATGGGAGATAAAGAATCCAAGAACCCATGTCCCCAAAAGAAAAATTCCCAAAAGGAGAGAATTGAATAGGGACAAGTCAGATAGTTACCTCGATTATAAAATTAGGCACATGCTGAATTTGTGGTGTGCTTCGATCTACCGGTTGGTACTCGATGCGACGACGTGAAACCGGAGGCGCAATTTTGGCGGCTTCCGAAGATAAGTTGATGTTCGGGTTTTGGTCAGAGTCGAGAACCAGTCGGACTTAGGTTGGGTGGCCCGTGGCGATGGTCGGCCGGTCGGCGTGGTCCGGCGGTGATGTTCATTGGCTGGATCGGCGGCGGCTTTTAATTTGGAGCGGTGGTCCGGCTGGTGGAGTGGCGGCGGCGGTTGGGCGGCAATGGTGGTGGTGGCAGGCGCGGTACTGGCGGTGATGGTGGTGGCTGATGGCGGCGGTCGCGCGTCGGCAGCCCAGGCGATCGCGCGGTGGCGGTGGCGGAGGGGCGCCGATTTTTTTCGTTCGAGCTACGTGCGATAACGTGTTTGAGGAGAAAATAAAAGGCAATGAAATCAATTGTATTGGTAACAATGAATAGAGGCCTTTATATAGGCATTCTGATGAGAGTCGCCCATACATAGGATTCCTAGTTAAGGTAAGACATCTAACAGGATCCTACTACCTCTGGAAGAGTCTAGAACCTTTCATAACTCTATCCCCCTACAACCAGTATTAGGTAAGATACCAACAAGGAAAGGATTTCCCGGAACAATGACAATATTTTTCAGAATCAATTTAGTAACATTATAATATTATAAATTTTCTTAATGAGATGATTTAAGATTAAGAGGAGTGTATTCAATTCAGATTTTGGTGGATTAATAATAATCAATGGATTTTTAAAGATTTTGGCGGATTAGTAATGATGCGTGGATTAATAATCATCATCGTAGAATCTTGTAAAGTTGATGGAGAGTCTTTCAGATTTAGAAATAGATTTTTAGAAATCCTCAAAATCTCATTGATTTTAATGAGATTTCAAAACTTACAAAAAAACACTAACAAATCCATCAAAATCCACCATTCTAATGAATCCAGTAAAATTAAAATCCATAGATTTTTTAATACCCTCAGACTTTAATGGATTGTTTTAAATACAGATTGAATATACAAAGATTTTTAACGAAATTTTGAAATCATAACTGAATACACAAAAATTTTAAATGATATTTTGTAATCATAATTGAATACCCTAGAATTTCTAAAATACAAAAAAATCCCCCCAAAAGCCCAATTGAATTCATCTCTCTAAATTTCAACTGACAAAAAAAAAAAAACAAGACAATGGATTTCTAACCTTATTCCCCGTCGAGCTGCCCCATTCAGTTGGGAATTTTAAAGACAAACAACCGCTCAGATCGCATTCATCTGAAATTCAGTAATTCCATGGCTGCCAATTTCTGGACTTCGTCTCACTAGTAAGTTCGATTGGATGGGAGGCCATCTCTCTCTCTCTCTCTCTCTCTCTCTCTCTCTCTCTCTCGTTTCCCCAAATCAGCCTTGCTTTTTATTTTTTCTGCTGTAATTTGCTGTGGTTTTGTTTGAAGTGATTGGTCTAATATGCTGATAATCTCTGCTTGTGAAATTTTAGCAAACAGCTGTTGGATTCAGAAGATGTGGATGTAGTCCATCCACTGGATAAAGAAAGGGGCATCACTCTTGAAGATTTCAAGCTCATCAAGCTGCACATGTCTAATTGTAATCTTCACATCTATAGTTTCTTATATTGATTTTGTTATCTTTGCGATGCGTTATCTATCTCCGACGATTATCTCGAAAGTAGAAAATGGACTTATAAGGGCTATTCAAAGTCCAATTTGAGAGGCGTCATTTTGAGTGGGCTCAACGATGACACAACATCGAAATTTGGTTGGAATATGTAGTGTTCCGCAAAAGCTTTTCAAAACATGCAGAAACACTCAAAATGAGGAGAGATGAATGAGCATTAATGCTCCAAAGTGAGCTCCCTGGAAATGGGGTAGGACTTTGTCCCATATTGGAAAAGAGTAGAAAGATTATTGTGCATATAAGGCTATAAGCACAAATACTAGTTCACAATAATTAGTGGAGACGTGAGTGGATGTGTGACTGGGCGGTCCTCGAACACACACACACGCACCGCCGTACGGCTGGTCGGCTCGTTTCGTCTCGGTCGGGTCGGGTCGAGTCGGAGGGCGATTTGCGCGATTTGTCTTGGCGCCTCGAAGTTATCTTTTTACTAAAATTTTACTTGCCAACCGCCTCGTTAAAGTAATCCGAAATTTTCTGGATTAGGAAAAGTGCCAAATTAAGTGATTATTATCGAAATTAATATCCGTATAAGTACCGAAATTAATTGATAATAATCGAATTAATATTAGGATAAGTATTATCATACTAATCCTAAGGGTGAAGGAGTATCTCAACTGGAGTACTTCAGGATAATCGGGAGTCTCATGTATCTAATGAGCTATACACGACCAGACATAGCTTACTCAGTTAGTAGACTAAGTAGGTACACGAGTAATCCGGAGAAGGATCATTGGAAAGCGATCACAAGGGTATTTAGATACTTTAGGGGTTCTCGTGTGTATGGGCTGCACTATACCCGATATCCAGCAGCTGACATAGAAGTCTCTAAGTGTACAAGTGGATATGTATTCACACTAGCTCATGCAGCAGGGACATGGAAATCTTCAAAAGAGACGGTTATAGCTCGATCCATGATGAAATCAGAGTTTATAGCATTAGATAAATGTGCGGAAGAGGCAGAATAGTTGCGACAATTTCTAGAAGATATTCCTAACTTGTCAAAGCCTGTGACTGCAGTTGCATTCATTGCGATAGTCAATCTGCTATTGGTAGAGCACAGAGCACAATGTATAATGGTAAGTCTCGTCATATACAACGAAGATATAATACCATTAGACATTTGATAACATGTGTTATTACCATTGATTATGTATCGTCAAAGGATAATATTGCGGATCCGCTAACCAAAGGGTTATCAAAAGACCTTGTTGAAAAGTCATCAAGAGGAATGCGTCTATTACCATGAGCTAATGGTTTTATGGAGGATACCCAACCTAAGTTGATTGGAGATCCCAAGATCTAGGTTCAAAGGGATAACCAATTCATAAAACTGGGCACGATCACTGTCTGTGGGGGATTCACCCGAAACCTACCTATTCCTAGGATGAACACAGTGATATCCGTAGTAGGAGGATAACCTTTGCTTTTAATTAGGGCTGCAGAATCGGTCGAGTATATCCGGGTTCGACCCGGGTTCGACTCGGTTTTCTTGTACTCGACTCGGTTCCGTGAGTCCGAACCGGTCGAGTTCGGCGCGTACTGGGAGCTCGTTTTCGTACTCGGGTCGAGTCGGGTATACTCGCCTACCCGCCGTAGTACTCGATTAGATGACCCGGATTCGGCTCGACCCGTCACGTACCTGACTCGGCTAGGTTAATTAAACCTCATCCCGTGCAGGTGCAGTCTTTCTTTCATTCTCTCACCCCGCCACTGCTTTGACTTTCATTCTCTTTTCTCAAACACACACACACACCCCGGTGCACACACACACCCCGGTACACACACACACACACCCCGGTACACACGAGTCACGACTCGATCCACTGTCCCGAGCAGCCATACCAGTCGAAGTCCATCGTTTCTTCCCGGCCGTCGCGAGTTACTGTCGGAAGTGGAGCAGGAAAAGCCGAGCAGAGCAGCGCAAGTAATATCAACTCGATTTTTGTAGTTCCCCTCCCGTAAGAAATGGTGTTTAGAGTTTAGTTTAGGGTTTTCATGTTTTCATGATTTTTTTCCTCCCGTCATCAATTTGTTGAATTTGTTGAATTTGTTTAGAGTTTAGTTTAATGATTCTTATGACGACAATGTAAGGTAGGGTGGAGTAAACTACGGGTTTACTCCACACCGAAAAGAATCACCTATGTTGGACAGAAGAGAGGCCGCTTCAAAGTGAAATTGTAATCACAATTCTTCAGAATCTCCCGCAGAACCAGGACGGTGTCCACGCCAAAATAGACACACTAATGAAAACTGAATAAATGAGGAAAGGCTTGGTGAGGTATATATCATCGCTTACACAAACCGCCGGACAGTTCAAAGGCATCTCGTCATACTGTCTAGCCAGTAAGGCAAATATATCTCTTTGAGGGAAGGTTCATACTCTACTTATCCTATGCAATGTCTAACCGCAGTAACTATCACCAAATCAAACTCCTTGTCGTGTGTGTTGTTAGATGATCAATCTCATTCATATGGGGGATTGTTGGAAAATGGACTTATAAGGACTATTTAAAGTCCGATTTGACGCGTCATTTTGAGTGGGATTGATGATAAAACAACGTCGAGATTTGGTTGGAATATGTATTGCTTCGCAAGAGCTTTCCAAAACATGCAAAAACACTCAAAATGGAGGAGGGATGAATGAGCATTAATGCTCTAAAGTGAGCACCTTGGAATTGGGTGTGGGACTTTGTCCCACGTTGAAAAAGAGTAGAAAGATTATTGTGCATATAAGGCTATATGCACAAATACTACTTCACAACAACTAGTGAGGCATGAGTGGATGTGTGACTAGGCGGTCATCGCGCACACACACACGCCGCCACCGGTCGGCCAGCTCGTCTCGACTCGACTCGACTCGAGTCGGGTCGGATCGAAGGGCGATTTGAGCGAAATATCTCGGCTATCTTTTAACTGGAATTTTATTTGCCAACCGCCTCATTAAACTAATCCGAAATATTCGGATTAGGATAAATGCCAAATTAATTGATTATTATCGAAATTAATATTCGGAACCGAAATTAATTGATAGTAATCGGATTAATATTAGGATTAAGTATTATCGTACCAATCCTAATCTGTTTAAGAGTTCCTCCAGCACACTTCTCTCTCGTTCTCTTAATAAAAACAGACGTGTGGGGTCCAGTTTTTCAACTGCTTTTGTGCTTCAAAACTTCCTTCTCCAGTATCATAAAATATTCTCGTTTCTTTCGTTCTTGTGCGGCGATAGTGCACGTTTATTCTAGTCCGTTGAGGGTGCAGTGCATCGAGGTGTTGTTTTATCTTGGGAGGCAGACGCTACACAGTGTTGAGGGCAAATTTGCTTTAAGGAGACAAGATTTTCTGGACTCAACATCGATATACATCAATCCTTGGATTTTTGTTAAATTCGTTACTGTTAGGATATTAACACTTGTTTTGCAGGGTTATATTTTAAATCGTGTTTTGCTTTTGTTTATTCAAGTGAAGTTATCCAACATGTGTCTGTGTGTGTGTGTTTGTTCTAGTTCTGTGCTATCTGTTTTATCCATCAGATTCATTATTCAACTCCTTGACGTTTACCTTCCCTTTTCGAGGACAGATATTGCAAGACTAGCTCAGAGTGTGAAAGTGCGACAACGGTATTATCATTCCTTTTTTTATGAATACTATCATTATAACCTATAAGGATTTAAAATTAGGCAAGTTTAGGTCCCAAAAGCTATTATCTTTATTTAAACTATATGATATTGTTAAAACTTAAGGCATTAAAAAAGGTAGAATGATGTCCGGACAGCTCGTACTTCTCTTTGCACTTTCCTTACAGTTTGGAAATCCCTTACATGTTATTCATTAACTTCTCAGGGTCGTTGCTACTGCCGTTACGTACATGAGACGTGTTTTCGCCAGGTATTATTCAATCACATGTTTAGTAATCTTTTGGTTGAAGTTCCTTTTGTTTCATGTATTACTCTTTTGCTTCAGATCTCTTTCACTTTCCTAATATGGATTTTTAGCGGAACAGGATTCACGGATTGATATTTTTGAAAGGAGATTACAATTAGAATCAAATATATGTAATCATGTTGCTTTAAAATGCTTGGAAACGACTTGAGAAAGGGATTTTGTGAAATTTTTTGTATGCTTTTGAATAGATGAGTTTCTAAGCCCCATTCTAAAAAGCGACAAACAGTATTTTGAGGTTCATATGATCCTTAGATGAGAAAATTGCACTTTTGGTCCCAAGAGATTGAGTCTTTGACACTTTCGGTCCGACCGTAAATTTTGTTGGGACTTAAAAATTGCAAATATTTGTTTCTTATTGGACAGTTTATGCTCAATTGATGTTGGGACTAAAGTTGCAAATTGTGGGACCAAAAGTGTCGGAATCTAAATTATGGGACCAAAAAATGCAATTATGTAGTCTGTAGATATTCGCTCACAGGAAACTACAATCGTATAGTGTCATTCGTCGAAATGATATTTCAAGGTCTTAGCGTGCGGCATTTATTGATGCATTTTTGTATCTTTCCCTCCAGTAAAAATAATGAAATCTTTCTTTTCTCAAGGAGAAGTATGACTGAGTATGATCCTCGTCTGGTTGCTCCAACTTGCTTGTACTTGGCATCGAAAGCCGAAGAAAGTACAGTGCAGGCTAGACTACTTGTGTTTTACATCAAGAAATTATGTAAGTATCGTTATATCCTAATGTGCTGTAACATATTGTCATAATGTAAATTCACTCAGGTTTCTCATCCAATTATTTATTGTTCTGTATGATATGTGGCGATCACCACCCTTTCGCTTTTGCAGACTCTGATGAGAAATATCGATATGAGATCAAAGAGATACTAGAAATGGAAATGAAAATTCTTGAAGCCCTCAACTATTATTTAGTAGTATTCCATCCGTATCGAGCACTGTCGCAGTAAGTGTATCTCCAAATGTAGTTTAACTCTATACTGAGTTGTCTGCCGTGTGTTTCATTTTGATTCCTGCTTGTTTTTTTCTGTATATTTTATTTTACTTTTTTGTAAATGAAAATCTAGTATCCCAATTCATATTTTAATCCAGAAACAATCCTGAATATTTCTAACTTAAATTACTAAAATCAGAAAATTTTGTTTGTTTCCAGTTTTTCATTGAGATTGCGGTATTAATTGCATCTCTCATAAAGAGAACCCAGTGTTTTCAGTTGCGCCAATTCACGTCTTTGCGCAAAAAAAAAAAAAATCGCCATGCAGCGCACTGCTGGTTCCGTTTCCCCTCTGTTTGTGCGTTTCATTGGATGTTGTGGCACACTAAGCGCGCTTTTGGACACGCTGTCATCACAATCTGAGAAAAGAGTCTGCAATTAAGGCAAGAAAGTCGAAAAACCTAATTAAAAAAATACCCCAGTTTTCTTCTGGCCTTCCGCTATTAGCAAATTGTTTTCCTCTGGTCGCAGATTCGCAGGCCAAAAAAAATTGAGTTTTATTACTTCATTTTGGTGGCCGCGAATTGCGATTCAGGCAAAATCATTTAAAAAAAGAAGCAAATTGGGTCTCTGTCTCATACGAATTGAACGGGCTTCAGTATGGGATAAAAGACATCTGTGAGTATTTAAGTGTTTTGGGGATCGATTATTTTTATATTTCCTACTTATTTTGATTTGCTACTATGGATAAGTTATTTTAATTTTTTGAAATTAATGATCGTCTATTTGCTTTAGTTATTTACCTATTTAATCTTGCATATGAATATTTTTATTTTATTTTTAATTAAAAAATGGCATGTTCAAATTACCTACATTATTTTGCGCAACGCAATTCCGGACAAATACGCTTCGTGTCTGCGCAACGCAACTGAAAATACTGGACTCATCTGATGGCCTTTGTTGGATATGACATCCACATCTATTGGATTTATGCCAATCTTGGTTTAAGATTTTGCAGTTCAACTTGTCTGCCATGCATTTCTTTTATCTTTCTACTCAAATTTCATTAGAATTAAAAAGAAAAGGTATAGTTTATCCTAAAGTTAACTCTGCATTTTTTAGGTTGCTTCAGGATGCTGGCATGAGTGATGCAACACAATTGACTTGGTAAAAATCTTTGGATTACCTGTTTTTTGTTAACTGTATTAAAACATACATATCTAGCCTTCTATCGTACGCAAAACCTTGTGTGACACCATTTGACGGTCTTCCATCCAAATTTTAGTTTTTCAGTTTTTTTGTTTTCTTTCTTGAGAATTTAGTTTTTTCTCTCGAGTTTTTATTCTTTTCTTTTTACTCCATCCTTCTCAGGCTAAGTGCCCCGTTCACTGTTCGCCCACTAAGGAATAATAATATTACATTAATAGTGGGGTGTGAGGAGAGAAAAAGGTAGATAGAGATAGAGAGAGATGGAGAGACAATGTGGGGTCACCCATTTCTTGAGAGCCTGGGGGCTGGGACGGAGGGAGTAGTTTTATAGTTTTTCTTAATGGCTTTCCTTTTTTAGGAGTTTGGTTTTTTATTTTTTTAGCTTTTTTCTCCAGTTTTGCAGGTTTTTTTTTTTTTTTATTTTAGTTTTTTGAGAGTTTTCTGATTTTTGGTGTTTTTCTTATAATTTTATTATTTGAAAATTTAGTTTAAGACGACTGTCTGACGGGGCAAGATCCTTGGAGTGTGCCTCTTGAGCCTATGATACCTTCTTATTAATATGATGGAAGATTTGGTTGGACTTGTCAATTTGCAGGGGACTCGTTAATGACACATACAAGATGGATTTGATACTTATACATCATCCGCACTTGATTGCATTAGCTTGCATATATATTGCAAGTGTCCAAAAGGATAAAGAAAATACTGCCTGGTTTGAAGAGCTTCGAGTTGATATGAATGTGGTGAGTTATTTAACCTCTTATATTTTCATGCTTTGTCTATTTGCAAGCCTTTCGCAATGTCATCTATGATGCTGTCAGAATTGTAAAACAACAACCAAACCTTTATTCCCAACAAAATTCGGGTTGAACCACAATGTGAATCACGTCGTTCACATGAATTATCAGATTCACAATTCCTTCTATATATTCTCTTATTTTCCAAGTTGTTGATAATAACTTATAGTCACTTCTTCGGTCGTCTATTAGCTCTAGAAAATGAGCTTAATCTCATACTTTCAACTCGCCTAGATGGTGCATCAATGGGCCTACATTTCACACGACTAAACCATCGCAAAGATTCTCCTACCCGTGCGAGATTAGGCTAGATCGCCCCAAGTCTAGCTATTAAGCCTAATACAAATAGTGTTAAGTGAGAGAAGAAAATATCTCCAAAAGAATGCTTATATACTATGTTGCTCGACTGCTCTTTCCTTGATGAGACTAAACCATCGCAAAGATTCTCCTACCCGTGCGAGATTAGGCTAGATCGCCCCAAGTCTAGCTATTAAGCCTAATACAAATAGTGTTAAGTGAGAGAAGAAAATATCTCCGAAAGAATGCTTATATACTATGTTGCTTGACTGCTCTTTCCTTGATGCTTACAAATGAGCCTCATGAGGCCCTTTTATACTACTCTTATTGGTTCTAGAAAATTTTATCTATCACCTCATCAATTGGAGTGTTCTAGATTCCTCCTACACTCTGCACCAAGGGGTCATTCTAGAACGCCACTACACCATTCTACATACAAGCTTTTTAAGTATTATCAAGAGCTAAGATGTCCTATCAAGAGCTGGACTCCCCTAGATTTTTCTGGAGAGTTCAAGTACAAGAAATAGCCTCTTAGAGAACTCGGCCATGCTTTTCGATCTTGCGCCCGGATTGCCATATAATCTTCATGCTCCCAGCTACTTTCAGCATCGGGCAATCCCTTCCAGCGCACCAAGTCCTCTTGTAAGGTGGTATGCCTATTCGTCGAATCTCCTGGTGCGAGATGATCTCATATATGTACTTTCTTATACAAATTGCTTTCGCCTTTGTTATGCGTCGTGCAGTAATTTTAATGGAAATAAAGACATAAGAATCATTAGGGTAAAGCAGGGCCAAGAAAATTGCCCGAGTTAGATGTTTCCTCGAGTAGTTTGTTTTTCCTTTTCGTTTCGTATTTTGATTATCTTTGTTTTTTTTTTCACCAGCCTCCTTTCATGTTTGTTTCAAGGGTTATTACATAAATTACATACGGAAAAACCCAATTATCTTTCAAAACTACAAATCCCCTCAACATTTGTTTCTCTTTTACATATTGCACTCTCAAGAGCAGGTGTATTTGTTTGGTGAAAATTCAAACCTCAAGGGGGCTATTTGTAATTTTAAATAGAATTGTGGAGTCTTTTTGTACTTGTGCATTTTTTGGGACCTACCATGACTGATGGATGATGTATGTTTTGAGTTGTCATCAATCTTTTGCAAAAAAAAAAAAAAAAAAATGTCGGCAACTTCCTTACGGAAGAGAAGGAATTGTCGCCAGTTGATTTAATTTTGAGTAATGTATGTTTTTATTTAATTTTGGGCAGGTGAAAAACATTGCAATGGAGATATTAGATTTCTATGACAGCCACAAACTGATTACAGATGAAAGACTTAATGCAACCATGAACAAGTTAGCCAGATAGATGATTACATGCTCAATTGCTTATCTGCAAGTTCCTTCAAGAGACTAACACCGAGTCTTGCAGAGGTTTCGTTCCGTGTTGTTGTTGTCGTCGTCGTCATTGTTGTTGTTCTTCTTGTCCTTCCTTCTCCCCTCCCCACCCCCTGAATTAGTGGAGGGGAGGATCGGAAATTACCCTAACGAAATAAACTGAAAGGTACAAAAGTTCGAACTCAACATCCTTCCAAACGGTGAGTGCTACCACTTGAGCTACAAGCTCTTGCTCATCCAGGATTGTATTTGAGTGTCACTATGTTGCACAGGTGGGGTGGGGGGGGGGGTGCGGGTGCGGGCAGATACGGGTGCGGGGATGCGGTTTTTTGAAAATATTAGGGTACGATACCTTCCTTCTCCCCTCCCCACCTCCTGAATTAGTGGAGGGGAGGATCGGAAATTACACTAACGAAATAAACTGAAAGGTACAAAAGTTCGAACTGTGTGTCAACGTCCTTCCAAACGGTGAGTGCCACCACTTGAGCTACAAGCTCTTGCTCATCCAGGATTGTATTTGAGTGTTACTATCTATGTTGCACAGGTGGGTGGGGGGGGGGGTGCGGGTGCGGGCAGATACGGGTGCGGGGATGCGGTTTTTTGAAAATGTTAGGGTGCGATACGACAAGGATACGTCTGTTTATTTTATATTTTATTATATATCACTTGTTAAATATAAAAAAACAACAATTCAAATATCACCATAAAATCAATTCAAATACATAAAACAAGTCATACAAAAAACAATTCAAAATGGCTTTGAGCAGTGGAGCTTTCTGATACTGTTCGTGAATGCTGGTAAAGGTAAAATTGTAAAATTAATTACTTAATAAATGATTTACTTTTTGTATTTTAGTTTATTTGATTACTTTTTAAAAATTAAAAAAAAAAAAAAAAAAAAAAAAATATTCACCAACGCCCCCTCCCCACGCACCAGATACGCGTATCTTGTGCAAGGATACGCGAGTCCGTTTTTTTTCACGGATTCGCCACGTGGCGAATCCCGTGCGAATGGCGAATCCGTGCGAATCCCACACGAATCGCACCAGCACACATGCAGTATCCGATACTGCATACTGGTGAATTTTGAAGAATCCGTGCATCATAGGTTACTATTATTACTATTATTATTTTATTTTATTTTTGTAATCAAAAGTTGCTCCAGCTTTTAGTGTAATGTAAGTGAGAAATTTAGGATTTGTAGCATTTACAATAAATAATCGGAGTTACATGAATAAATTGTAAAATTATTTTATCTTGTAAGTTGAAAAGATATAGAATCATAAAATTAAAAAAAAAACATCCCTATTTTTTTTTATACATAGGTGATCCATACTTCATTATGGTAATCCTATGAGAAGCTTGATTTGGCCTCTCGAGCAGTTTAGGTTGAGCGCGAGATAATGTACCTGACTAACAATTAAATATACTCCACTTACGCGCACAAAGAGTTATCTCCAAGTGATTGCTCCTTGCTGGATCCCGATAGATAGGCATGGCGGGCCTCTATAATCCAATCGCAGGTTCCCACTGAGATCAACCTTCCACACTGCTGCTTGAAGCTATCCCGAGGCTAGAACCTAACCATTAGTCAAAAAATTCAATTCCAAAGTGTTGCCACTAGGAATTGAACCCTTACCGGCAGTTGGTTAACATCCCTATTTCTTGACTATAGGATGGAATCAAAAGTGGAACAAAGATTGTGGTGATGAAGAGCAACTCGAACCATATTCTTTAAATTTTTAGCTATTTCGGTAATTGAGAAAGTACAAAATCTATAATAGCTTGTGTTTCTAGGACACTTCAATTATTTTAGTTTAAAATTAAAATTTAATAAATAAATCAAATTTAAAATAAGTATAATAAAAATAGTTGGATATTGTGCCAAGGAGCTAAGCTGGCCAATGAACCGGTTTAGACTCAACTGGCTCAATTGGACTATATAGCTCATGTTGAGTCCACTTGACACCTTACTTGGCTCAATGACAAATGAGCTGGCTTGGTTTAAGATATAGGAAGCTCGTCGAACTGGATCGCCCCAATTCATCTACTCAGCTTAGCTCGACTCGTGAAATTGATTCGTGAAATCGATTCGGCTTGTTCGCGAGCCGTCCATCAGCTCGGCTCAATTATATATTGGTTGATGATGGATACAAGGACTGATCATGGAATGGCAGCTGTGACGAAGACGACAATTCCAAAAATTTGTCTTTATCAATTTGTAATAATAAATTTTGAATCTTCTATTTTGTGCTAATGGTTTGCTTTCACATTTTATACTAAAGTATTTGTTTTTTATAATTTTTTTTAAAATATTCAACGATTATTTTTGTAAATGCATGAGTCGACTCATTTGGCTCGTATTTTATCAGACGAACCGAACACAATTTTCCAATTACTCAACTCGGCTTGTGCTTGCTTCGCCTTTGAACCAACGGAGCTTGGTTCAACCCTTCCATAACTTGGCTCGTCCGTGGATCAACTCGAGTTCGCCCCAATTCTCCCCATAGTCAGCTCTAGAGTTGGCTATTAATAACTAGCCGAAATTGCTAGAAGTGTTGTAAAATCGGATATTTTATCACTTCACAATATATATATTATATATATTACAATATATAAGCATAAAGGAGGATGAAAGAAGATGAAGAAATTGAGCTTTTATTAGAATGAATTGTGTGTCCAAAGCTCTACCAAAGAGCTCTATTTATATCTCAAGATTACATGCTATACAACAATTTAATATTATTTATTATACAACATAATTGTCTTTATATTAGATATTTCAATCCAATAATTGATTGAATTATTGATTGTTGATCCCACATATCATTATTGGTGATATTATAACACTCCCCCTTTGAAATATCTTATATCATGATATCTCATTTGGGAGCATCACAAGCTGCCTCGTTAAAAACCTTATTAAGAAAAACCCAGTGGGATAAAAACTTAATAAGGGAAAAAATCTGATTGTATGCTCCCCTCAACCCGGCATGGGTAGTTCTTCTTTAAAGGTCTCAAGATGATGCATTCCAATATTGCGAATGTGTTTCTTGAAAACATTCGTAGGAGTGATTTTGTGAAGAGATCTGCGCATTATCACAAGATCGAATATATTGGATGTCGATCTCTTTATTTCTTTCAAGTTCTGAGTGAATGCGAAGAACTTTGGGGGATATGTTTGGTTTTATCGCTTTTGATGTAGCCTTCCTTCATTTGAGTAACACATGCGAGTTGTCCTCGTATACTATTGTTGGGCCGTTATCGGTAGCAAGCTGATGTTTCTTGAATATGTTGTGTTACTGATCTTAACCATCTACATTCTTTACTTGCTTCATGAAGAGCTATTATCTCAGCATAGTTTGAGGAAGTAGTCACGATTGTCTGTTTTTGAGATCTCCAGGATATTGCAGTTCCTCCATGTGTGAATACATATCCAGTTTGTGACTTAGAATTATGTGGATCAGATAGATGACCTGCATCTGCATAGCCAAGCAAAACTGGTTTTGCATTGTTAGAATAAAACAAACCAAGATCAATCGTACCTCGTAGATATCTGAATATATGTTTTATTCCGTTCCAATGCCTCTTTGTAGGACATGAACTGAATCTTGCTAGTAAATTTACTGCAAAAGCTATATCCGGTTGTGTACAATTAGTAAGATACATTAGGGCTCCAATTGCGCTAAGGTATGGTATTTCAGGACCAACTTCCTCTTCATTTTCTTCCTTTGGTCTGAATGGGTCCTTTTCAATATTAAGTGTTCTGCCGACCATTGGGGTACTCAAAGGTGTTGATTTGTCCATGTGGAATCTTTTTAATACCCTTTCTGTATAATTTAATTGGTATACTAATATTCCATTTTTAGTATGTTCCATTTGTAGACCAAGGCATAATTTTGTTTTTCCCAAATTTTTCATTTCAAATTCTTTCTTTAAGTAATTCATTGCTTCCAAAATTTCTGCATTAGTTCCAATGATATTCAAATCATCAACATAGACAGCAATGATTACAAATCCGGATGTTGTTTTCCTTATAAAAATACAAGGGCAAATAGGTTTATTCACATAGCCTTCTTTAATCAAATATTCACTTAATCTGTTATACCACATGAGTCCAGATTGTTTCAACCCATATAAAGATCTCTGCAATTTAATTGTATAAATTTCTCTGGGTTTCGATGCTTCAGGCAACTTAAATCCTTCAGGAATTTTCATATATATATCAGCATCAAGTGATCCATATAAATATGCTGTAACAAGATCCATGAGATGCATATTAAGATTATAAGATACCGATAAACTAATTAAATAACGAAAAGTAATGGCATCCATAACAGGGGAATATGTTACCTCATAATCAATCTCAGGTCTTTGTGAAAAACCTTGTGCAACAAGACGAGCCTTGTATGTTTCGATCTGGTTTTTCTCATTTCGTTTCCTTACAAAGACCCATTTATACCCAACAGGTTTCACATTACAGGGTGTGACAACAATCGGTCCAAACACTTTTCGTTTTCTAAGAGAATTTAGTTCGGCATCTATTGCATCTTTCCATTTTGGCTAATCAGGTCTATTTTGACATTCGAATATAGATATGGGTTCAGGATCGTCATCTCCAATTATTATATCACACGCAATGGAGTATGCAAATATCTCATCAATGTGATTATTTCTCCTATTCCATAAATTCCCCGTATTAATATAATTAATAGATATCTCGAGATCATTTGTATTTTCGATTTCATTTTGTGACCTCCTTATTTGCCTCGGCTTGTGTTTCAACATGATCATATTTTTCATCATTTTGTGCTTCTTTAGCACATTCATTTATATTGGCTATTTTTTTTTCTTTTAGGGATTTTTATCTTTGGAACCAACAGCCTTCCACGCTTTAAGCGTGCTTTAGATGTACTTCTATTTTCATTTTCTTTTGGAATTTCAATCGGCGGGAGTATTAACGGTGGCACATGTGACTTTGTCACTCTTTTCATATCAGTAAATGCATCTGGCAATTCATTTGCCAAACCCTGTAAATGTACAATTTTTCTTACATTTTCTTCCCATAATTTTGTATATGGATCCAAATGTAATAATGATGGTACATACCATGTTATGTCCTTTTCCACCTGTTTATTACCTCCCCCTAAGGTTGGGAATCCCGTCTCATCAAAATGACAATCAGCAAATCTTGCTTGAAAAACATCACCTGTTAGAGGTTCAAGATATCTAATAATAGAGGGTGAGTCATACCCAATATATATTCCCAACCTTATTTGAGGTCCCATTTTTGTTCTTTGTGGGGTAGCTATTGGTACATATACTGCACAACCAAAAACTTTTAGATGGGAAACATCTGGTTCCTGACCAAGTGGAAGTTGATATGGAGTATATTTATGATTAACACTTGGTCTTAACCTTATTAGTGAAGCAGCATGTAAACTTGCATGACCCCAAACAGTAACTGGTAGCTTTGTTCTCATTATTAGTGGTCTAGCAATATATTGAAGGCGTTTAATTAATGATTCAGCTAAATCATTTTGTGTATGCACATGCGGAACAGGATGTTCGACTGTAATTCCAATTGACATACAATAATCATTAAATACTTGTGATGTGAATTCACCAGCATTGTCAAGTCTCACATTCCGTATAGTATAATCAGGAAATTGTGCCTTTAGTTTAATTATTTGTGCAAGGAATCTTGCAAATGCCATATCACGACTTGACAATAAACAAACATGTGACCATCTACTAGATGCATCAATTAAAATCATAAAATACCTGAAAGGTCCTGATGGTGGATCAATAGGTCCACATATGTCACCTTGAATTCTTTCGAGAAATGTAGGTGATTCCTTTTCAAGTTTGCCTGGTGAATGCCTTATTATAAACTTTCCAAGAGAACAAGCTTCACATAGTTTATTATTTATGAGTTTTACACCTTTCATTGGGTGACCATGTCTACTATTAATTATTTTCCTCATCATCGTGGAGCCAGGATGACCTAGGCGTTCATGCCATAATGTCAATATTTTGGGATCCTCTTTTATTATCAAATTACATTCAGTTTCATGAATATGTGTATAATGTAATCCACGAGATAATTGTGGTAGTTTTTCCAAGATTTGTTTCTTTCCCAAAATATTAGCGAGAATGTACATATATTTCATATTACCTCCGATTCTTGTTTGATATCATATCCTTGATGGTATATGTCATTAAAGCTCAACAAGTTTCTCTTAGATTTTGGAGAAAATAAAGCATTATTAATGACAAATTTTGTTCCATTTGGTAATATGAATTTAGCATTACATTCCTTCAATCAAGTCGCGGGATGCGAAATTGTATTTATTCTTTTGTAGATTGTACCTCGGTAAAATATTTCTTATTTTTGAGGATTGTATGAGTTGTGCCCTTTGTCCAGGGATGCAAATGTCTCCAATACCTTCCATACTCAAACTCCTTAATGAATAAGAATATAAGACTAAAAGATGGTAAGTTAGCTTAATCTAATAACATTTATTAAATACTTCATACAAACTTCAAATTAGATAATACATATTTCAAACAAGAGAATACAAACAAGTACAATAAAGATGCAACAAACATGGAAATCACATATTTATTTATTTATTTATTTTTTATTTTATTCCATGTCCATGTCCACGTTTGCATCCTCAGTAAAATCTGCAGCTTCTAGGTAAGTTGAGTCGTCCTCAGGTTCATGTTCATGAAAATTGACTTCCTTTTCTTTAATTTTCAGAGATGCCTTATACATTTTACAAATATGGCCTGGCGTTCTACATGCCTTAGCCCAATGTCCCTTTTTCCCGCATATGAAACAAGAATTTTCATATTTATTGGATGAACCTTCTTGGACATATTTATCTTTGTCTTGTTGGTTTTTATTAATCATTTCATTTTTGGGAGGCCTAAAGTAATTTCCATAACCACGGCCACGACCTCGACCTCGACCACGAAAGTGGCCGCGACCGTGTCCCCGACCTCGACCTCTAAACCAACCATGACCACCACGTCCTTGATTAGTAGTTGTGGCATTTGCTTCAGATCATTATTCTTTTCAGCAAGTAAGAGAGCTGCAATTAATTCAGAGTATTCGGTATATCCCCGCATTCTGTATTGTTGTTGCAGTATTAGATGTGACGTATGGAATGTAGCATACGTCTTTTCCAATTTTTCACCTTCTGTTATGATTTTACCACAAAACTCTAGTTGTGATACAATTCTGAACATAGCAGAATTATACTCGCTCACACTTTTAAAATCTTGGAATCTTAACTTGTTCCATTCATCAACTAGTGCGGGTAATAACACTTGCTTTTGATACCCAAATCTTTTCTTAAGATTGTCCCATAAAATTTTGGGATCATCCACGTTCATGTACTCTAGTTTTAATCCCTCATCAAGATGTTGCCTCATGCATTTTAATGCTTTTGCTTTATTCATAGAAAACTCTTTTTCATCTACCTCCATTTCTTTCGTAGCATCTGACACATTATTTGTTAGAATATTTTCGAGTCCTTTGCACCTGAGATGTGTCTTCACATCATTTGTCCAAGACATATAATTGTCTCCATTAAGATTCAAGGGAGCGAAATCGAGCTTAATATTGGACATGGTTATCTATTACAAAACATAAGATTGAAATATAATTAACACATAGCTATTACATTTAATGATGTCAGCTAAACAAAAGTATAATTGAAATTATTACTCAATACAAATACCATTCATGCTTAAATATTAATCACAACAAACCAACTAAAAACTAAAAGAAGAATCGTGACCATCATAATGATGATCACATATGTCTCACTAAAGCAATCGACTTGAGTGTAGCAAATGATGAAATTGAAAAATGTAATAAGAGTGAGGAAAGTCATAAAATATTTACCCATTTTGTAAAAATTGGTAGATATTTTGGAGATGATTAATAAGTGTGGAGTATAATATGAGTATTTATAGATTTGATTTTGAAATATGGCCGTTTATGACCGTTGGAGAATTTTTTTTTTTTATTATTATTATTGTTAATTATCATTAAAATTGGTGAATATATTCTTATATATTTAATGAACTAACCGTTGGTAATTAGAGTTTGGGAAATGGAAATTCATATATATATATATATATATTAATCTATATAGTTAGTTATAATAATATCACTACTCGATTATAAAATCTTTCATGACTACTAAAAATAAAAAATATCACTACTCGATTATAAAATATTTCGTGGTTACTAAAAATAAAAATATCACTACTCGATTATAAAAATTTTCGTGGTCATATGAATGGGGATTTTGTATTCCTCCATTAGTAATCCTCTACAAAATATAGATGAAGATTCAACTCTTCACTAATAAATGGAACTATTCAAATAAAAATAGGTGAAGATTTTTACACTTCACACAAATTCATTATTATTTAGGTCTTCCATATATAATTAGTTCATAGTCCAAGAATCATCTTAAAAATAAGATTGAGCTTAGGTCCCTACGCATATAAATTTAAATTGATGATATTTACATAATTATTATATTTGCTTAAATATATTAATTATCATCAATAATGATATTAGATTAATACCATATCTAAATATTATTATTACATAAATTAAATATAAATAAAGTTAATTACATACCTTTAGAATTTAAGGATGATGTACCAATATATCGAGTCCGGCTGCGGAATGGGATTAAATCGGTAGAGCTCGTGCTGATAACGTGTTGTAAAATCGAATATTTTATCACTTCACAATATATATATATATAAGCATAAAGGAGGATGAAAGAAGATGAAGAAATTGAGCTTTTATTAGAATGGATTGTGTGTCCAAAGCTCTACCAAAGAGCTCTATTTATAGCTCAAGATTACATGCTATACAACAAATTAATATTATTTATTATACAACATAATTGTATTTATATTAGATATTTCAATCCAATAATTGATTGAATTATTGATTGTTGATCCCACATATCATTATTGGTGATATTATAACAAGAAGTTATTTTAGCTAATTCTTTAACTCCACCGTAAGATTTTTTTTTCTTTTCAAGTACCGAGGCATTATCCAACCCATGCGATGCACGGTCTTTGGTTGAATATCTATGTGTTTTGTACGTAATGTTGGGGCAGACGGTTGAATGAGCAGATGGCAGAATTTAAATGTCTTTTAGAGAAATTTATATGTTTTTTTATTATTATTGTTCTTTTATTTTAGTCAATCTAATTAATTATATGAAATGAGGCTTTACTAACCCGTATGTTGCTCCGAGGTTGTTTTTGGTTTATTCAACCCGTGCGATGCACCGATTGTATCTAAGATTTCATAGCTAAAATTTAACTATCTTGTAATTTATACTATCATTTAAAAGTTCATTTTAATCACCTTGTGTATTAGAAGGTGCATTTGCATTGTGATGTTTATCATAACTTTTGTATTTAAATTAGTTTATTTACATTAAAAGTTACAATTAATAAGTTATATATCCTCATTCATAAGAGTATAAGTTACTGATACCATTTTGCTTAAAAAGACTAAAATATCCTCCAAAAAGGTGTTGATGTTGACTTTCCTTTTTTACCTTTTAGTGATAGATTTAAGGGTATTAATGTTTGTTGGTATCAAAAACTTATACTCTTATGAATGAGGATATATAACTTGTTACTTTTATGGTTTGGTATTATAAAAGATAGAACCCTTAAAATAATCTCTTCATATGTAATTCCACTCCAATAATTGTTGTCGTTTACAAACTGGTGTTTCTCTCCCCAAAATACCCTTCTGCAATCTCTTTGCTAACACCAAAAATTAATAAATAAAAATATGAAATTATAATAATAAAAATTAATAAATGAAACAGCTGTTTCGTCTTACAGAACCTCCAAATACGGCATGCCCATCTTTTGAAGTTAGGTATAATTATAATTTTTAAATCTTTTTTATGTATTTTGTTAGATTCTTTTATATTATATATTTAAATAAGTGACATAAATCTCCCTTTCACATTAAATTAAGGGGGATAAATTTTAAATAGTATAGATTTGTCTTCTTAGACATGTTCACTGTAAATTTTTATAGGAATGTACGATAATTTATTAAAAAAAATTAATAAAATGAACCAAAGATAGATAATATAGATTCATATTCTCATTTTATCCCTTCTGATATCAATAAAGAATCATAGAATAAACACTAAATGGTGACAAATTAAAGAAATTATCAAAATAATTTTTTTTTAAAAAAAAAATCTTCATAAAATTTATATTTTTCACAAAATTTGAACTCAGATGGATATTCGAAATTTTTCCCATATGCCTACCTTTTCGGGTGTTCAAGACAAACTCGAGAGTTATCGAGGAATAGGGCAGCCAATACTACAAGATATCAGCAGCATCAAATTTCAGTTTTAGGCTTTTCCTGGCAAGACACGATGAAACCAAAAAGAGAACTATTCCCAAAAAGGGACGTAAATTTTAGCGAGTTATGGTGCGAAGGAAGGATCCCTCATTCGATAAGTCTTCATGTTCATCTTACGTCGACGACATTGTTGATTTTTTTTTCTTTTTAATTCTTCTCCATCTTAGCCCGCTTCTTCGCTGCAAAATACAATCATATAAGTATAAGATTTGTGTTTGAATCGTGTAAGTAAAACATCGACAATGTGGGTTAGCTCTAGTAGTGAGAGCATACACTATCTAGGGCTTAAGTCCTGGGTCCGAGTCATGTAGGGACGGGTTGGGGAAGAATTTTCTTTCTTTCTAGAAAGAAATAGCGTGCAAGTAAAACATTGAGTAAAATAGTGAAGACCTAATCTCCGTTTCGCCTCAGATTTTGCAAAGAAGTCTCTCCATTCATCCGTCAGAACAAAAATAGGTTCTTGCTCTTCCTCAACTTCCTGCTTCTCAGTCTCATCATGAATCATCATTCTGCCAACCAAAGCGCAAAGGAAATAAATTAATTAATTAATTAATTAATATTTAAAAACAAAAAACGGGTTTAAAGTGTATTGAGATGCATCAAGCCCCTCCTTTTCCATGATATTCACATGCTAATAAATAATAATGCTAAGATTCTCATAAGAATAGTGTCCCCAAGTGAATATGATAATTATCTAACTTGTTATACCTAGGTGTTTAACGGTGTCGGCGCCGAGGCAACGAATAAGACAAGTTAAACATCATATATAAATGTAATGTGTCTAACTCATCGAGATTCAAAAGAAACATAATGACATTACAATACTCCGGACCCAATTCTAATTCAAGTGTTCTCGTAGCAAAAGGCAAAATCCCTCACCCCCAGGTCCCCCACCCCCCGGTCCGAAAGGGATTGGTGGAGGAATTAAATCATGGTGACTCGACGGCCCACTAGGTGGGAGGAACAGTGCCTGGTGCCTACAAGGAGCTATCCCCCACATTGAAGGGATAAAACTCCCACACTGCGGCTGCCAGGACTCGAACCTGCGTCCTTGTAGCAATCTGCCACTCAGGAACCAGTTGAGCTGCCCATGCGGACCTAATTCAAGTGTTCTCGACCATATAAAAAGAGGAGAGAGAAGAAAAAACACATATCACGAAATACACACATCATATATAGTATAATATTTAATAAGAAACATAATGACATTGCAATACTCCTCTTTATTCTTCACATTTGGAAGCAATGAATGACGTGTCATTTGGATGTTTCGAAAGATCTCTCTCCGAGTATACGGCGACCAAGAAATCTTCATTAACTCATCTCCCAAATTTGAAAAAAGATTAGCACACAGGTCTCCGAAATTGAAAAATTTGAAAATAGGCCTCGAAGATTACACTATATACTAAAAGTTCCCGAATCACAACGGGGCTATCGCCCCCCTCACCCCCCACACAAATATTCCCCTGCTTGTACTCTATAACAAGTGAGGCTTTTTACAATAAAAACCGTGTAAATGAACAAAAATGCAATATTACTTGACACAATGTAGTCATATTCCATGATGTACGTTGGTTTTTACGATATCAATCGCGTAATATGACATGACTATAGCAATTATCTCGGCTCATCGCCGTCTCATGATATTTTCCATGTAATTGGAAAAACCCATGATGTTTTTGGTTTCGTAACTTCATATCATGTCTCCTTCGGCGGAAGGTTGCGACAGGGAGAGCATCCGGTCTAAAACATTGCCACTCTTTTTTGCATGAATTATAGTTGTAACTACCTTTAGACAATTAATTGACAATATGATCTTCATATTGAAACAACTAATCTAATTATCTAGTAAGTAACAACTAAATAACGCTAATTGAAACAACCTGAATAAAGTTGCAGAGTTTAGTACAAACCCAATGAGTGATTAATTCATACTACCTCCGTCCATGATTTTTCTGACACTTTGACCCGACATGGGTTTTAAGGTGGCATTGACTTTGAGTAAAGATGTGTAGTGAGTGGAGTTTCGGTCCCACTTGAACATGTGTTTGTTAGGGACCAGGATCCTCTGCTGTGCACAGTGTGGGTGTGTGTGTGTGCGTGACCGATCCTACGCACAGCACACGGTGCTGTGCAGTGCAGAGGATCCTGGTCCGTTTGTTAGTGATTTACTATAAAAAAGTTTCCTTATTTGGCAATTTGAAATGTAAAGAAAGATAAAGGGCAAAATATAAAGAAAGATCGTACACCGAAATGGCAAAATGTAAAGAAAGATGAGGGAGTAATATTTAATAATTTCAGAGCCAAAAAAGTAAGAAAAAAAAAAAAAGAGCGGTTGCAGCTTAGAGACCAAATAGTAAACAGAATTTGTGGCAGGCAATTACAAATGGAAGACGACAGTAAAAACGTAAATTTACCCCCCAAAGAAAACTTACGGGGCATCATCAAATTCTTCATTAGGTTGAGTATCCACAAAGTTCGGATTCGGGTCGGGTTGAATAGAAGCAACCGGTTCTGGATTTGAGGGAAAGGGATGAGAGGTGGAAAAGTAGCACGATGGCGAGTGATTTCTTGGTTGCAAAATTGAGCGGTGAAGTGGGCAGTGTGGTGATAAGTAGAAGACATGGTGGTGGTGGTGGCGGCCGCCGCCTCCGTGGTGGTTGTGAAATGAGCTAGGGATTTTGCCACCATTGTTGGAGCTTAAGGGGTAGACTCGGGGATCGTCCATAACTTAAGTAAATGAAGTACCACTATTTGAAAGTTTTAATTGATTTATATAATAAATATTAAATATAACAATTAAACATTACATTTATTATTTGTAATGATATTTAAAAATTAATATAACACGATGCATTATTCAACCCGTACGATGCACGGTCTTTGGTTAAATATCTACGTGTTTTGTACGTAATGTTGGGGCGGACGGTTGAATTAGCAGATGGCAGAATTTAAATGCCTTTCTTTTAGAGAAGTTTATATGTTTTTTTATTGTTATTGTCCTTTTATTTTAGTCTATCTATGTAATTAGTTATATGAAATGAGGTTTTACTAACCCGTATATTGCTCCGGGATTGTTTTTTGTTTATTTAACCCGTGCGATGCACCGATTGTATCTAAGATTTCATAGTTAACATTTAACCATCTTGTAATTTATACTATCATTTAAAAGTTCATTTTAATCACCTTGTGTATTAGAAGGTGCATTTGCATTTTGATGTTTATCATAACTTTTGTATTTAAATTAGTTTATTTACATTAAAAGTTACAATTAAAATAGTCTCTTCATATATTTACAATTAAAAGTTACAATTAAATCCCCATTCCACATTAAATTAAGGGGGATAAGTATTATATCGTATAGATAATTTAGGTATAAAATTTCAATAATTTAGATGAATATAAATGTACAATTTAATTTACAAAATAATATGTATGTGTAAAATATCCTAGATGGATGTTATTATTTAGGGTTGCCATTTGGGTCGGTAATTATCGGACCGACCAAATTCCAACCAAAATTTTTTGGGTGGTAAACTAGATTGTAATGATCGAATTCGATTTATCAAAATGAAAAATACCGAAAAAATTGATATGGTAAATATCGAAATTATCAAAATAATATTCATTTGTGTATATATCTTGTGTATTCAGTACTCGTAAACATATATTCAATTATGTGATTATAAATATTATTATTTTCATTTTAAAATTTATATTTTTTTTGTTGTTAAAATTTGTATATACTCCCTCCATCCACCAAGTTAGTGCACACTTGAGAGTGGCACGAGTTTTAATAGAAAAGTATGATGTGTGTTTAGTTAGTTGAGAAAGGGTCTCACTTATTATTTTGATATGTTACTTAATGTGGATATGATGATTCCTTAATTATTCTCTAATCAAATTACAACATTTAAACTAATTCTTTTTTAATTATTGAATAGTCGTCAAAATAAACGACAGTAAAAATTGATCAATATTTAATTAAAAACGAACAGATCAATATTTAGATGAAAGAATAACAAAAATAAAATTAATTTCATTTATTGATAGTTGCGAAATTGTGGACTGAAAACAGTAGCTGTACACACAAATCAAGAAAAATGGTGATAGCTTGCCATAAAAAAATTGTGTCTAAAAATAGAAAAAATGAAAAGTGCACTAACTTGGTGGACGCCTTAAATAGAAAACTGTGCACTAACTTGGTGGACGGAGAGAGTATTTCTCTATAATTGACGATATAATAAACAACACTAATAAGCAATTATAAACATATCCTAATAAAACTCATATTCTCTCGCAATATTAATTCATTCAAAAAGATCAGAACTAGGAATTTAGTATGTTCATAGATGGAAATATTTGATACTTCATATTGTAAGAGCACAAATAAAGATCATAGAGTATATAATTTATTTTGTAAGGTATCTATAAATAATAAGATTTGTTGTAATATTTACTAACTTAATACATCGAATTTGGTAAAAACAATTTAATCGAGTTCTTTGATTTGGTAATTGGTAAGATAATTATAAAATCGAAAGTTTTGATTTGAAAGTTGGTAACATCCATAATCGATTCGAGCTGACCAAGTGACATACCTAATTTATCTTAAGAAGTACTCCTCTGTCGCCAAAAGAATGTATAATTGGACTTTGACCGATCTCTCCAAATACACATTTGATTATTAATAATTTTAATTACAAATGAACAAAATTATAAAAAAAATATGTTTAAACAAGTACTTATATACTAATATTTTTAATATATTAATTGTAATTTATGATCAAATTATATGAATTTTAATTATTAAAAATTAATAAATATAAATTTAACGGATTAATGGAGTAAATTCAAGGAAAGAAAAAATTAGAAAAACTAACCAGTTCAACCAGTTCTTTGCACCCCCTTTCACCAACTCTTCGACCGTTCTTGATTGAAGTCGAATATTTTAAGACCAATAAACTGATGAGGTAATCCGAATTATCCTTTATCACTATTTTATTAGCTGAGATGATAATAAAACTATATTTTTTTATAAAATATATAATTTAAAAAATATTCTTTTTCTAAAATTGTTTGAATGTAGGCCGAATGGAAGATAGACATATTTAGATGATAAAAGTGTTATCAAGAATGTCAGGTAACAAATTGCACAAAGTTACATAATATTCACAACATGATATTCTATGCCCAAAAAGATCAAAAAATCGATCGAGCTCGAAGAGGTAAAACTCTTTACCAGCCCAATTCCAAAAAGACTCAACGGCACGATCGTGTTGGATTCGGACACGTTCGTGTCCCTGGACAGAACTACTTGCTACACCTACCAAACAACACGACTGTGCTGGATTCAGACACGCTCCTGTCACCTAAATCTATCAACATGCAGTTCATGAATTGTGTTCAAGTATCGAGTCATAATTAACTCGATAAAAATACAAGTAATCAAATTACATGTGTCGACTCTTCAAACCAAATTTGAGCTCGAGCCCGAAATTTAGGTTCATACCGGTCCACCACATGGCTAATAAGCAGATAAGCTTTCATGTAGCGCACAGCTCCTCCCACCTAGTGGGCCGTTGAGTTCTGTGATTTAGTGCTTCCGTCACTTGTCGGACGGTGAGAGCCGCAGGGCGAGGGATTATAAGCTTGCGTTTTTTTTTTTGGTTTGCGTGTTCTGTTTTCCTTTTAAAATCAAAGGCCAAAATTTAAAATAGAATATCTTTGTCAGCATTGTGTTGGAAAAATATCCCGCAATAGTTTAGTATTTAAAACTCATTTTTGCACACATATAGGCAACATTTTTGCTGCAGGAGGTTGGAAATCAATTAAAATATCATTATTTCATTTTTCTCACATATAAACTAATATGATACAAAATATAAAGTAATAAAACTATTCACATATTTTGTAAAATATTTAAAAGTATGAAAATGGTTATAAAACTTCTAGAAAAACTCTTACATTTACAAACAAATTCAAAAATTATAAATATATGTTAATAATTTTAGTTACATATATAAATAAATGGTTAAAATTTAATTTCAAAATCAAGAATATATGTTAAAATAAATTGAGTAGTGTTATATAAAAGATTAAAATCAAACAAATTAATTTGATTAAAAATTACACTTGCATTAATGAATTTATACATTTCATAATAACATACATATTCTGGATGATTAAATAATATATTTCTAATTTATTGTTCAATCATGGTTCGTTACATCTGATTAAACTTATCGAGACTCGTATAAATAAAAAACGCTACATTTAGTTTTGCTAACTCGACTCAACTCGATGTGATTTGTTTATTTATCAAATTTTAGATTAAAAAATAAATAAATAAATAAAAAATACCAAAAGAAACAAAAACTCCATACGTTTTATCGATTCGAGTATACTACACATAAATTTGCTTCTTTCATCCTAGGGACATAGACTGATGGTAAGTTGTAAGGTGATTGGGATGGAAGCACTCCGAAATCGAGGGTTCGAATTCGTGTGATGACAATACTTTATTGAAATATTACAAAGTTTGTTGCTGGATTCGCGTCTCGTTGATCCTCTCCCTTACAGAGCTTCTAATGTAACTCAAAAGACCTTTGATACAAAAAAAAAAAAAAAAAAAAAATTTGCTTCTTCCAAAGAACGGAAATCCATACGCGAAGACGAGAGTTCGCCGACCCAAATCCTCGACAGCCGGCCATCGTACAAAAATCGACCTCCGGTGCTGTGGCTCCACTCTTTGATGAGCCAACCTATTAGTGTTTTTTTTTTTTTGGCTGAAAAAATAGAATAAAACGGGGAGTCAAAAAATGTTCCAAAACGTCAACCGCAACCAACCCTACATTTTCTATATATAGTTTCCTTCGAACAGTTTGAGCGCACCCCTCTCTCTCTCTCTCTCTCTCTCTCTCTCTCTCTCTCTAACAGCCATTCACTTCTCTCCCTCTCTCTTTCTCCCCACCCTCGTTCAAGGTGAAGCGTTTTATGTTGTAATTTCTCGATTTTTTTTTTTATTTATGGGCATGATTTTGTGTTTTCTGAATCGTTATTCTGATATGGGCCGCGTATTCTGAATCTCTAATCATTTTCAGCATCTGGGAGCAAAAAGATTGAATCTTGAGCTGAATCTGAAGTGGTTTTTCACTTTTTATTTGTGTCGCAGGCATCAGATTTGGTTAATTTGGTGTCCTTGGTGCGTGTTTTTCGATCCTCGTACGTTGGTGGAGGTGGGATTTTTCTTTTTATACATTCTTACCTGTCAATGGGCGCTTTAGATGAATGCCATTATAATGTTGAGTTAGAGAATGGAGTGAATCTAGGGGACTGTATTGAGCCTGAGACTGTAGCCATTGAGGATGCCGTGAGAGTCATTTTGCAGGGTTTGGGTGAGGATATCAATCGTGAAGGTCTACGGAAAACCCCTCTTCGTGTCGCCAAGGCCCTTCGAGAAGGCACTAGAGGTGATTCCTGATTGCCCTTTTGCATTTTTATCTCTATTGACTGTAGTAGCTGACTTAGGGACTGATATGCAAAAAGAAGAAGAATGTATTACATTCCCTTTGTATAGTTTATAGTTGGATCTATTCCTCTTAATTACGAGCGATGTTAAGGTAATGTGAAATCAACATAATGAACTTTTTGGGGTAGTGAAGTTGTGGTAATAGTTAGTGATGGATACTCATTAAGATAATAGATGTACGTGTTCATAGTACAGTAAAACCTCTATAATTTTATGTCCTCGATACCACGTAAATCTATTAATTTAAAGAGGTTTTAACTTACCGAGATATGAATTTCATTCCAATGACAAAGCGGGACCATAAAAAGATAAGGTAGTTAATTTTTCGAGTATTAATTTGTAGAGGTTCAAGTTCTATTCTAAAATGGATAGCCAACCTAGAATGTAATGAACATATTAGAAGTTTACGTCCCTCTATGCATGTTCTGCTGGTTTAATGTAGGTATCAGCTTTTGTTGTGGTCTAATGTGAGTCAACAACAACAACAACATTACCCCAATGCCTCAACGGCTCCCGCAAAAAGCGGGGTAAGGGGGGATCGGATGTACGCAGCCTTACCACTCTCTTAACACAGAGAGGCTGTTTCCGGATGATCCAAAATGAAAATTGCATCGAGAATTGCATGAAATGACTAGTACTTCATGTGAAAAAGAAGTACAACCAGTTTAGTGAGTCATTTTGTTTTATTCCATTATAATCCAGAACCAAAGAATAAGTAGTCTTTGGCTCCATTGGAAACAATGGAAAAACCGAATCCATTCAAATGCCCACCAAAAATTGTGGCGTTAAATGAAAAGCATATGAATCATGGATTCATAAATTCGGTTACAGTGAATTGTTCACAGGAGATAGCATCAGTAAGGGATCAATTCATTTTATTGAAGTACAGAAATGAACTCATAATTCTTTTCGTCAGGAAATGTGTAATTACTATTTCTATCATTGAAACATAGATAAACATTCTCCTTAAATTTGCTAGCAAACGCACTTGGATTCGACCTCCTGAGTTTCTCTTGGTTTGCTGCAGACAATTATTACTTCTTAATTTGGATAATCTGAAAACACAACAATAATAAAGCCGTAGTCCCAAAATAATTTGGGTCCGCTAACATGAACCGTCATATATGGAATCGTCAATAAAAAGAGGTGAGGAAAAAAATAAAAAATAAAAATGTGAAAGAATCTGAAAAGACAAGAAAACCTAAAATTCTTACCCTTCTACTCAAGACAAAAAGGACGATGTTTGTGATTAAATTTATTGCCATTACGAATCTCTCAAGTTATATAGTACAAAATTGACCTTTTGACTAGTTACTCAATATTGCTGCATTTTCCAAAGACGCCCGCTTCAATAGGAAAATACTTGTTCAAGTCAAATCCGGCTGGCATTCCTAAGCTCTGTGGTCTAATGTGAGTACGTGAGATTAAAAATATATCCATTTCTTGAAAAGGGGGACTTGAATTTCATTCTGGTGCTAGAACTGCAGCTAGATAATGTCGATAATTATATTGTAGAGATGATCTTAGGATAAAAAAATGAAGAAGGGATTTAATTACGAGTTTGTTTAGAGAAAAAACAATAATATTTGGTTCCCCGGTTTCCCAAATCATTATCCATATATTTGAGTGAATATGGAACAACTACTTCAATCGTCCAATTTGTCATAATCCGCACACACTAAGGTTATATCTGCAAAGAGTTGGCTTTACTTGGATTAAAATCTTATTTGCAATTAATATTACTATTTTTTGTCACCTTGTATAAGATCGTCCTTGTCATTCTACATGGCTTTTGACAGAATGAAACCAATGTTTGTGTAGAAGGTACATATTTATAAGGAATAACTACAAAAAACTACCCGGGGTTTAGGCTAATTACAAAAAGACACTTGTCTTTTGAAATTATATATCCGTTGAGGTTTGTATGTACCTTGCAAAAGTGCACTGTCAAGTGGGTCAAAGGTGGCTATTCGTAAGGTAAATACAAACATGAAAGGATTATTTGTATTTCAAAAAATTCTGTTTCTTTTTTATGGTAATTAGACTAAATCTCAGGGCTAAATGCTGTAATTAATTATGGTTGTGGCATGCTTATATTAAAAGTATTTACACTCGGTGGTGCCTGTCAAATTACGATTAAAGAACTCTGTGGTGTCTGTCAAATTACGATTAAAGATCTTATTTGGAAACTCAAGAAACAATTTTCATTACATCCCATAAGTTTGATTTATGATTCGGCTTTCATATCTTGTATGTTATATCCAGGTTATAATCAAAACGTTAAGGACATTGTCAGTGGCGCTTTATTCCCAGAAGCCGGCTTAGAAACCAAAGCCGGTCACGCTGGTGGGGCCGGTGGGCTTGTAATTGTTCGAGATCTCGATTTTTTCTCATATTGCGAGTCTTGTTTGCTTCCTTTCCAAATCAAATGCCACGTAGGTTATATCCCGTCGGGTCAACGGGTTGTGGGCTTAAGTAAACTCTCACGAGTTTCTGAAGTTTTTACAAAACGCCTTCAAGACCCACGCCGGTTGGCTGACGAGATTTGTGCAGCTTTGCAGCGAAGTATTAAACCTACCGGAGTTGGTGTCATTTTACAATGTTCCCATATTCAGTTTCCCGATTTTCACTCGGCTATATTCAACCCAAATCACCAAGGATGGGTAAAAACGTCGGTTAAATCAGGGTCGGGAGTTTTCGAAAATGAAAAAGCGGATATTTGGAGTGATTTCTTGAGTCTTCTGAAATTTAGGGGTCTAAATGTCGAATTTGAGAATTTTAGAGGACCCATTTGCACATCTTGGTGCCCTTCGAGGTCTTTTCCGGAAAGGTGGTCCTTGGATTCGGCTATGCTTGGTGCGGTTTCGTCGATTATATGCTCTTTAGGCGAGGACCCGTCGAGGGAAGAGCTTCTAGAAACTCCCGCTCGATTCTTGAATTGGCTAATGAATTTTAAAAACAACAATTTGGATATGAAGCTAAACGGGTTCGTCCGAAAAGGGAATTTCAGCTCTAATGTCGAAGAACAACACATATGTGCGGAGGTGAGTTTACCATTTTGGTCACAATGTGAGCATCATTTACTTCCCTTTCATGGGGTGGTGCACATAGGTTATTACGGGTACAACAGGGTCGGAAAATCACTTCTACAGTCGATAGTACATTTTTACGGGTTTAAGCTCCAAGTGCAAGAAAGGCTGACGAGGCAAATAGCCGAGTCGGTTTCTTTGTTGTTGGGGGAAGACGTAATGGTGGTGGTTGAAGCTAATCATACGTGTATGATTTCACGAGGAATCGAGAAGTATGGAAGCAGTACGGCTACGGTTGCTGTATTGGGTAGATTTTCGACAGACCCCACGTCGAGAGCAAATTTTTTGCAGGTAATTCCGGATGGATCTTGATTTTTTTTTTTTTTGAAATAGAAATCGAATCAGTTTTTCCTTTTTCCCTTTTTCTTTTTGAGGTTGTTTTGAGTATTCTTTATTATTATTTTTTTGCTCCCTACATGTAACACAAATGTCACAATCTATGGCCTTATATTATCCAATATGTTCTTTGTATTGGAATATATATGTTTTTGATATTCATATAAATGAATTTCTTGTTATTGTGCTTTTATGTAGTGTTAATTTTACAAGTTGATTATTTCGGCATTAATCGCAGCCATCGCCACCAGTACGGTCGAAAGAGTGTTTTCTGCGATGGGTTATGTCAAGGTTTAAATTACGCAGTCGAATGAGTGACGAGTGAATGAATAACGGTCTTTTTTATTATGTAGAAATTGATAAATGTTCCAAACTTAATGGAATTATTATAAAGTGGCGTAAAGGTACGAATCCCCCAAGAATTGTTGCAATTTGAAAGATACAACCTTGAGATATGCATTTTGTCTCCTTTTATTATAAATAAGGAAAGGCCTGGGCCGCCGCGTTGCGGCGGGGCGGCGAGCGTTTGTTTTTGTGTGCGTATAATGAGAATACAATTCATGTCGGGTTAGTTTTATGGTTTCTCTTTCTATTTAAATAATCTAGTCATTTTTTATGATAGTGTATGTTTTGATATACCTGAAATTAGGATATTGGATCTTGTGATATCTACCAGCCCATAGTATGGATACTGTTTGGTATACAGTAATAATTAAACATGGATCGGGCCAGTACAAAAAGGGGTCATAGATAGGGCTTAGAAGTCAGCTAATCACAGAAGCTAGATTCAAAACGACAATTCCAGCCAACCAAACTCGGGGAACAGCACGCCAACCGCCGCGGGAGAAGGAGCAGCAACCCCACGGCTGCAGCCCGCCACCGAACCCGCAACAGACAATCGATCCGGATGAAACTCCAGATCGGAAGCACCACCGACCGCCTCCTGCACGAGGGAAAGCCTAGACGCCGAACCGGAAAGAGGAGAACCCACCGAACGGACGACCGAAGCTGACCCAGCAACCGGAAACAATGCGCCGACCGGAAGAGACTCACCAGACGAAGCACCAGCCGCCGCGATTTGAGGAAAAGATGAAGAAACGGAGGCGATTTGAGAGGGCACCGCCGATTTTATCTCCTAGGGACGGGAGAGATGTTTGGACAGAAAGTAATGAGGGACGGTGCAATATTAGAAGAATCAGATGTAAATAAGCCCAACAAAAATAAGCCCAACTAAAGGGAGAAAAAATGGGCCTGGGTGTGGACTAAAAATAAGTTAAACAAAGGGCCCAGTATACAGCCCAAAGAATATGGTTTTTTAAATAGTGAGAACCAATCACGAAATAGCATGGCACATTTCCTTAGGATTGACGCTGCTTTATATATATAGTAATATGTTGGCTCAACATCTTTCTCGTCGAATGGATTTTCTTTCCAACGCATTGACGGGAATATTTGGCTAAAGCCTCTATTTGGCTAACTAGTTGACATAGTTTGTAAGTTATTACGTTTGAGTAGATATGAATTTACTCGACGAATCTCATCCCGGCATCAACTCACCCTAGGTTGGGGTCCGAATCGAACTCCCACCACTATTTTCAAATTTGAAAGGATTTGAATTTCCTTTTTCTTTTAAATGAATTCCATCTTAGCAAAAGCTGCATGTCATCTTAATAAAAGGTGACAAATAAGGCATCAAGTCAACCATTACAACGTTACCAATAAGCAAGTTAAATTTAGTAATGTTCAAACTCATTCAATAATTGTGTTAAAAGTTTAAATTTGATTACTAACTGAATCAAGCTCGAACGACAGACACGAATTAAGTTAAATTTAGTAATGTTCAAACTCATTCAATAATTATGTTAAAAGTTTAAATTTGATTACTAACTGAATCAAGCTCGAACGACAGACACGAATCCATCATGCGTGTTTATTATTTTATACTCTATTTCCATCCGAAAAATCTACTTCGAAATATAACATACGTTATATTTTATCGAAAATGTGAAAGCATAAGATGCATTCGAAAATGTGAAAGCATAAGATGCATTTTACTCCTTTTTTTCAATTTGAAACCTTAGAATCACCTTTTTCCCATGTATTTGCCTTAGTTACGAAAACTTTGGCATTTTCGGTACGTTTTCGATACGATAAGTATGGTACATCAGTATTTCAATATTTATTCTCAATCCTATATATAATTGATTTTCGCAAAAAAAAAAAAAAAAAAAAAAAATCGAAAGCAACCCTATGTCGACCAGAAGGCTTGGTTGGTCTTATTTCTAAAAGAATAGCTTCCAAAAATCTCTCACCTAAAATACTTACATGACATGCAAAAATAATAAAGTCATTTTGAAAATAAAATAAAAAAAAAAGGTCCTGATATAATAGTTCACCATATTTTACATAAAAAGAAAAACACCATCTATCTCTCAAAATTACAAATATCCCCTAAATATTTGTTTCCGTTCTACAAACTGCACCCCTCTTACACAGAGCAAATACGTCGAAAAAGTACAAACTTCAGAGATGTCGGGGTATTCGTACGTCAAACCTCAAGGGTAATTATGTAATTTTCCGCATAGCACGAGTAACTCACTACCCCAGTCTTTGCCCATTTTACCGAGACCAACGTCGAAATCACGTTATCAAACACGCAAGTCCATTTTCAGCCATTCCGAGTTTAAGATGGAAAAAAGATTTACGTCTAGTAAGGAACGACATACGGGAAAGCAGTAACATCGGCGGACTCCAACCGTACAGCATCCGCCCAAACCCGTTTCGTGCACTCAGTCTCAGAATGGCCGAATTCGGGCTTCTTTGCATCTTTGCAGCCAAAAGTCCAATCCTGATCATCGTCATTATCAAATCGTGGCGAATCTAATTTAGGAACAGTGAGTATTTGGCTCAAATATTTCAAATCAGGATGAGGAGCCTTCTTCATAGAGAAGCCGACTTTCTCTTTAGGTGGTTTTACGGAAGCAGATGCGGGCGGTGATGAAATGTCTTTTCTACCCTCTAAAATGCCGTTTATCCCGAAATCTTTGTCATCGTTTTCATGAACAAACACGGGCCGCGGCCCCTCTACAGTCTCGTCGGCGTTATTAGGTCTGGCCGTTTTTATTCTGTTCTCCACAAGTGCTTGTGAGGAGAGCGAGCCATTACTTACCGCATGACTGTTAATGCGGGTCCTCAAATGCTCGGATGCGGAGTTATTTGCAGTATGGCCCGGTTCCAAAGTTGGTACATTTTTAAACACTGATTGAGGGGACGGAAGGGTTGAACTGACTGTTTGCTTCGGAATGACATCTTGTTTCTCCATAGCCAAGGGTACTGTAATTTTTTGAGAAGGATGATGAGAATCACTTCCATTTTGACTGACTTGATGAACGACGGGCCTTGACATATTATCGGGCCGGTTTCCGGGCCGGTTTCCATTGTCTTTAGAATAAACATGTAAAGTATATTAGGCGAAATCATGGCAATCACCCACAACATTACCAATATTACATCTCTAAGAGTTCCCATGAAGAACTAATCAAAAGTGTTGGATTTATTCGTAGGGCAAACTACAAAAAGAACCTTAAGAAGTTGTAATTACGAATAACTCCACTGGATTTAGGCTAATTACACAAAAAGGAGGTTTGTGGAAAGTCCAGAAAAGAAAAAAAAATGCTTGAGGTTTGATCGCGTATTACACTAGTCAAAAATCATTTCAAAACACCTATTATATTTGTAAAAAATATCACAATTTACCTCAGATTTAAGACAAAATCAAACCTCAAGGGTCTTTTAGTAATTTTCAAAAACCTACGGATTTCTTGGTAAGGTAATTACAAACAACTCCCTGAAGTTTAGGCTACTTATAATAAAAGGAGGTCTTTTAAAAGTACCAAGAAATATCTGGAGGTTTGATCATGTATTACAAAAAACCCCCCCCCCCCCCCCCCCCTTCTAAGCAGAAATGCATTCAAAACCCCCCTTATATTTGTGAAAATGTCACAATTACAGTTGAGACAAAATCAAACCTCAAGGTTTTTTATACTAATTTTCAAGAACCTCTGCATTTCTCGGTAAAAACCTCGAACCTCAGGAGTCATCTGTAATCATCACCAACCTTTGGTGTTCAGCATACTTTCAAAAATTTCTAGTCATCTTTGAAATCACAAAATAACCTCAAAAGGACATTTCTGTAATTTACCCTTTCTAACATTGTTCATCACAAAAACAAGACATGCCTTTTTCGGCAACGCAATTATCAACTGGCGGAAAAAGGAAAGAACTCACCATGTAAAAAGCCATTCAATACGGGAAGCTTTCCCTGCCTGTCCCAAGTCTCCTTTATAAGGCCTTCGGGCTTATTATTAGCACAAAAATCCACGAAATTGCCATTAGTCGCTCTCTGTATAATCTTCTCTTTACTTCCTTCCCTCACCTTTTCCTTTTTTTCCTCCTTTTTCCTTTTCTTATCTTCTTTTTCGTTCTTATCTCGATTTTCATTCTCGAGTTCATCTCCGTATCTATCTTTCCTCTCCTTTCTCTTCTCCGCCATGTTAGCTTGGCGAAAACTGTTTTCAACCTTGATTCGCTTTTCTCCAGAGAAATTCCCGATCCAATTATTTCCCGAGCATTTTGCCTCGGCTCTAATACTTTGTCCATTAGCCATGATGGTATGGCTATTATCTTTTGCCACATTATCGTTCCGAACTCTATTTCCCATTTCGGACAACATTTTACAGTTGCAGGGCCCGTCCCCCGGTTCGTTATCCCGGCCGAGCTTTTCACCGTTCTGATTTCCCGAGGGGCCGAGAATCTTCTTCGCTTCCGAGGATTTATGTTTCTTCTTATCCTTCTTACATGCCACTTCACCATCGTTTCTAACTCTTTTTCCCATCTCGGACGACATTTTACAACCATGGGCCACATCGCATGGTTCGTTGCTCGGGCCGGGCTTCTCGTGATCCTGTTTCTCCGAGGGCCTGGCAATCTTTTTCTCTTCTGAGGATTCCCGTTTCTCTTTCTTACCGTCCTTATCCGCCGCCATACCACCATTTCCGAGTCTTTTTCCCATCTCCACCAAAATTCTACGATCGCCGGCCCCATCGCCACGTTCGTCATACGGGTCGGGCTTCTCGTCATGCTGAATCCCCGAGGGCCCGACAATCTCTTTTTTGTCTTCTGAGGATTTTCGTTTCTCTTTCTTCTTGTCCTTCTTGTCTCTGTGCTGTTTCTTTTCCTTACGGTCCTTGTCCTCGTCGTGCTTTCCTTCGGTTTTTTCTTTGTCCTTTCTCTCACTTCTTTCTTTCTTGTCTTTATCCTTCTTATCCTTGTGCTTCTTATGTTTGTGCTTCTCCTGATATAGAGTTTGTCACGTTAGGCATCGTCTTTATGTCAGAGACAAGAATGAAGAGATGCATAAATCGTAATTCTAACCGAAAGTCTACAGCTGCTGCTGAGAGCATCTCCGACCAAATGCTAGTTATTTAGCTAAAAAAAAGGGATACAAAGTTCATAAAGTCATTTTCAAGGGATCACTTCTAAAAATCTATCTCCTATATTACTTCAACACTCATAATTTTATTTTATTTCATAATTTCACTTCTCTCTCTACATATATTAAATAACTAACTTATTTAGATTAGAATATACAAACATTCAACATTGATACAAATGCATTGCCCGTACAATAAGAATAAAGTAAAAATAATGAAATAATTTCCCGCATTTGTTCAAATTCCCTATTTTATCTAAAAACGCGTTTCCCTCAGTATGTATATATATGTCGTTTGATTTTTTTAATATCAAACTTTGACCATTTATTTCTTTTTGAACGTTGTAAATATAAAACGTTATATTCATAAATTCAATTTCTAAAAGAATTTTCTAATATTATTTTGTGATAATTTTTAGACGAGGTTGGAGATGCTCTTCTAACTCCAAATAGGGAGTTCGATCTTTAGCTCCCACCATCACAAAGAGAAATAAATTAGAAACCGATGAGAAATAAACTACATTTCCCCCCCAAAAAAAATTTATAAAACTATCAAACCATTACAGTAAAAAGCGAAACATGGATTTCTTGAACGAGTGCCTCTACAATAAACTAGGCAGGCAAAGAGTAGATATCATAGACAACTAAAATTAGCTTGAATTATATGCTCGTGATATAACCGCTTGTGGAAAAGAAAAAGCAACACAAACCTTTACGATCAAGTTCGAATCATCGGGTCTAGCCTTATTCTCATATCCGGGTGGTGGAAACGGAAAACAACGAGACATTGCGCACGTGATCAAGTAAAGGAGATTCTACAACTTCCGACCTGGAAATGGTTCCAGATAAAGGAACCAACCCGAAACAATTAAGCCATCTGTGCACCATGTCCTTGCGTTCATTTCCAGCACCTACCGGTTCCGACCCACAAATTCAATTTTTTCACGCTGAAATTAGTTCCGAGATTCAGCAAAAATGATAGTTTCCTTGCTATTTTTTCTAATATCAGGAAACAAGAAAATAACAGCATTTAAAAAAACACTATGCAACATTTAAAGAAACACTATGACAATCTTCCCTACCATGAAGGATTTTGGATTTAGGATTGCACCATGAATGCCTGACGATTTATAGTTAAAAAAAAACGAACACGTGAACGAAACTCTTAACATAGTACCAATGGGTCAAACACATGCATATCATCCAAAAATCTAAGTATGGATTCCATAGATTACGGGAGTGTTTGCCAAAAAAAAACTTATGGTTTTAAGTAAGTATGTCAGTAGCAAACGCTAAAAGTAACCGAGAATCAGAAGTTTGACAGCAAATGCCATGGAAATTAAAAAGTCGAATAAGTAGTAAAAGTATCTTATTTATGTTCAAATGTCGAATCCGATATGTAGAATCGGAAGCAAAAGTCGAGAAAAGTTGGCATTTGAAAGCAATCAAATCTACCTTCTCTTTTCCAGCCAAAAAATGACAATCACTTTTCAGCAAGTGTGTGTGTGTGTGCAAACACTCCCTATAACTATAAACAACCGAATATCAACAGAGCCGACAAGCACCATAATAATCTAAAGTAGAACACAATATGACTGTTCATGATTCAGTTCCACATTAGCTTAGATTATGATCATATCATTCTGAGAATGGAAATCAGGCCTTATTCCAGTGGATCAAACACTGAATTATTCATCCTGACAAGAAAGGAAGCAAAAACTCAAACTCAGCAAAGTGGGAGGAAAAAGAAAATGAAGTTTTTTCAGTCCATAAAAAAAAAAAAAAAAAAAAAAAAGAGAGAGAGAATCTGTACTCAAAAATTCCCTTACAAAAACAGGAAAAGCCACAATCAGAACACTTCAAATAGAAGTAAAAAGAAATTGATTCAAGAAACCAAATTTACATTAGCTTTTTTTTTTTTTTTTAAATTTCTTTCAGAAGTAAGCAAGATACATTGTGAAACAAACAGAGAAGATCATTAAGGAACAGGAAAAGAGAAATCTGAATAAAAACGCATTATCTCTCCCTCTCTACCTCTCTTTCTCTGTAAATTGTGTCCGTGGATGTATAACTATATGTACAGATTACTACAATCTATTTGTGGGTTTTTCCAAGTGAGTGTTTTTTTTTTCGCTTGTCACTCTCGGATCCTATAAATATTTTTCAATTCGATTCTTGAAATGGGTTTTCTCAGAAAGGGGGCGCCTCTCAGGAAACCCCAAAAGGGAAGAGAAGATGCAGATTGTGTATGAAGTGCCTATTTATAACGAGCGAGGAAGAGAGAAAGAGAGAGAGAAGGGGAAGTAGAGAGAGAAACGTGTTGAAGAAAAGAAGAATCAAATGGGGGATGAAAGAGAATGTGGTTTTCTTTTATAAAATTGACCCCTCTGCCAAAAATCACATAATGTTTTTTGGATAGAATTTTTTTACATTCCATAATCTTTTACTTTTTCCAAAAACATCCCAAAAAATTAATTTATCTAACTACATCTCAATTTTACGTTAATTTTATAATTTAAGTTTCAAAATATTTTTTTAATTAGAGATTTTCGGTGACCTAGCCTATGTGGATTTACGTGACACCAGATGACCAATAAAATAATAGGAGATGGACACATCAGGATAGAGTTTTTTTACGTCCCATAGTTTTTTAGGGGTCCCAATAATAGGAGATCGACCCAAAAAAATTAATTTATCCAAGAACAATTACGTCCTAATTTCACTAGGGGTGTTCAAAACTGGATATCCGGAATTTCGAATATCTGCAAATTCGAATAGTATATTTTGATATCCGATATCCGTATCCAAAAAAATATAAATTATATTCGGATATCTTTATATTCGAAAAAATATTCGGATTTGGATATCGGATATCCAAATATCCGAAAAAAACTTCGGATATGGATATCGGATATCCGAATATCCGAATACCTTTTATAATTTAAAATATAAAAAATTAAAATTTTTAGGATTTTTTGGATATTTTGGATATCCGATTTTTCTGAAAACTACTATCCGATATCCGAATCCGAAGTTCCAGATATCCGAACTTCGGATATCCGAATTTTCGGATATCCAGAACTTCGAATTTTCGGATATTTCGGATTGGATATCGGATATCGAATATTTTTGAACACCCCTAAATTTCACCGATGGGAATGTTGGGCATCATTTTTTAGGATGTGAAAATTAGTTTTTTTTTTAAGTTTAATATCTATTACAATTAATGATGTGTCCATCTCCTATTATTTCATTGTTCAACTGGTGCAACGTAAATACACATAGGCTAGGTCACCGGAAATCTCTAATTAAAAAAACACGTGAGCGGCACAGGGGGCAAAACGACGTCGTTTCGTGCTTGCCGGCGTTCTTTGGGACGTAAATTGTAAAGTTAAGGTAAAATTGGAACGTAATTGGATAAATTAACTTTTTTATGACGTTTTTGAAAAAAGTAAGAAGTTATGAGACGTAAATAAATTATATCCCTAATGTTTTAACTTCTATATCGTTATTTATTTATTCCTAAATCCGCTTCGTCGTTTAAATTGTCATTAAGTTTTAATTTTTGTAATACTTTAATTCTTATATTACGATAACTCCTCCACTAAAAATCATACAAATTTAACTCATATATTTATCATTATTTATTAAATTATTTACAAAATGATTCTACGTCCAAATTCATTCAATTGTTGCCGACTCACCGTCTATCTCTCCGTCTATATTATATTTGGGTTCATCATTTTTCCACATAGCAATGTTGCAAAAGTTACCAAACTACCACCGAAAACAAAAATGCGGATTATCTATGCTTCATTATTTACAAATCTGCCGTATAAAAAATCCGACTAATTTTTAGATCTTGTTTTTCTCTGATGAATTTTTCAGAAAAATTTCTTGTTTTTTCAAAAAATTTTTTTTTGAGTTTTTTATATATTTTTTAATTTATCTAATTATTAAAAAAAGAATATAAAACAAAATCGTAAAAATTAGTCAGGTCTTTTTATATGCATATATTGTAAATAATGATGCATAGGAAAATTTACCCTTTTTATTTTCAGTGGCAATTTTATAATTTTTTGTAGCATTATTATGTGAAAGCTATTGAGCGATAACATGACGTGGATGCTGAGTCAGAGTAGTTTGGATGATAAATTGCTTTGGGGCCGATTTGATATATGTCAAAAAAATATGGAGGCTAAGTTCGTGTGACTTTTAGTAGATGGGGCAGTTTGATAACTTGTCATAGTAGAAGGACTGGAATTATTGTTTTCTCTTTTGAAATATATAAAGTAATGGCAATTTAGACCGTGGGCGTCGATATGATAAACGACCACAAATAAAAAGTCTAAATTCTTGTGATTTTTAATAGGAAAAATAGTTTGATAATTTAGTGAAAATTAATTTTTTAATCACAAATCATAAAATTAATAAGTTATATATCCCCGTTCATAAGAGTATAAGTTATTGATACTATTTTGGATAAAGATTAAAATGTCCTTTTTTTTCTTTTTGCATTTTATTTAACTTGAACTCTTTTTTTCCTCATCTCCTCTATTTATAAGAACCGAAATTAATGTCCAACAATTAAAATTTAAGTACAACAAATCACAGTGCACTCGCGCTATTTTTGACAAATGAGTCTCTCAAAATTCTTATAAAAATCACACGATTATTCGAAAAAGATAAGGTATGCAGCTATATTTTATTGTCAAATTTTTTTTTGACAAGTTCTTCCGTGTGCAACCATAGTGTGCATCCCGCCCACGATCATCGTACTGTTAATTCAGTATATAACTTTATAAATAAGTATATTGTTAATAAATACTTGTTAATATATAAGTAACAACACGTAAATTGGCGAGTTGTTTTAGAAATTAGTGAAAAGTATGCATGTTCTTGTGCACACGATGACAGCCATGACCGTATCATCTGTATGAAATAGCTCATATACTAATGAATTACACATGATATGCATTAAATTATGTTAATTCAGTCTATAATCTTACAAATAAGTATTGTTAACAAATACTTGTTAATATATAAGTAACAACACGTAAATTGGCGAGTTATTTTATAAACTAGTGAAAAATGCATGTTCTTGTGCACACGATGGTTTGTCCCATCCTGGACACGATCATGGATGTCATCGTGTGCACTTTAATTTTTTTTTGCCAATTTGATTCATCGTGTTATCGATATGGATGTTTTGTGATTCTAAAATTGCTTGCTTAACAACTACATAACATTGTATGCAAACTCATATTTGTTATTTAGTGTAATTCATTAGTATATGAGCTATTTCATACATATGATGAACTTATATATACGAGCTTATACATTGAGAACCTATATACTACACATGATATGCATTATATTATGTTAATTCAGTCTATAACCTTAAAAATAAGTATTCTTAATAAATACTTGTTAGTACACGTAAATTGACGAGTTGTTTTAGAAATTTGTGAACAATGTGCATGTTCTTGTGCGCAAGATGGTTAGTCCCATCATGGGCACGGTCATGACTGCCACCGTGTGCACTTGAACTTTGGATTTTTTTTGGCCAATTTGATTCATCGTGTAATCAATATGGATGTTTTGTGATTCTAAAATTGCTTGTTCAAACATTAACAACTACATAACATCATGTTATTTCGTGTAATCATTAGTATATGAGCTATTTCATACAGATGATGGACTTATATATACGAATTACGAACTTATACAATGAGAACCTATATACCACACATGATATGCATTAGATTATGTTAATTCAGTTTATAACCTTACAACTAAGTATTGTTAACAAATACTTGTTAATATATAAGTAACAACACGTAAATTGACGAATTATTTTAGAAACTAGTGAAAAATATGCATGTTCTTGTGCACACGATGGTTAGTGCAGCCATCGTGTGCACAAGAACATACATACTTTCACTAATTTCTCAAATAACTCGCAATTTACGTGTTGTTAACTATATATTAACAAGTATTTGTTAACAATATACTTATTTGTAAAGTTATATATTGAATTAACAGCACGATGATCGTGGGCAGGATCCACACGATGGCAACACATGATGGCTGTTATCGTGTGCAGTACAAAGTTGGCCTTTTTATTGAAAGAGAGAGAGGGTATTTAATTAAATTATGTTCTTTTATTATTTTTCTATTTTTTTTTGTCTTTCTTATTTTTTTAGTGGTAGACTTAAGTGTACTAATGTCTTTTAATATATTTTGATATAAAAAACTTATAATCTTATAAATGAGGATATATAACTCGAACTTTTATGATTTGGTATTAAAAAAGATGGATCCCTTAATTAAAAATGTTCGATTTTAAACGGTTATTTCAACAAATATTGGAATTTTCTTATATTTGTCATATAATTATTTACTTTCTATCTAGAAAAAATTATTTAAGATATGTCAAAAAATCTATGAAATGTTGCAAGCATTTTTGGAAAATCAATTTTCTACGAAAAAAGTAGGAACAAATTTTAAAGACGAAAGTAATATGTGTTTAAGTCTTAATATATGTGTGTGTGCAGTGTATGTTTTATTATTTTTAGTTATTATAATTAAATAAATATCATAATTTATTTTTTATATAAGCAATAAATGAGTTAATATATTTTTGTCTTGCATCAATTAATTTTATTGAAAATAAATATTCATAGTTTCTATAATATAAACTTTTTGTGCAATCGATCATTATTGTAAATCCATCAAATTTATTATATTCATATGGATGTCTAGTTGAAAATTGTGAAACAAAAATTAATTTGATATATTTTTAATAAAAATAAACTTGATTTAAAAAATTATAAATATTTAAAATTTTAAGCTAAAAAAATAAAGGAAGGATTTTTTTATTGGTAGATGAGTGTAAGTTGTGGAATAAAACTCCCACAATACATATCTAGATTTTTTTTTAAGAAATTTAAGGATACATCTCTATATATAAACTATATTTTAAAATAAAAAATCAAAAAACTTAGAGAGTAACATGTGTCACGACTCTCTTTTAATAGAAAATATAGATGAGTTAATTTTCTGATATTTTAAATAAACATTTTGAATTTAAAAATGTTTTTCAAATTCTTTTAACAATTTTATGATTTTTAAATATTTTTCTAATGCTATTTGATAAAAATAATAGTTTAGGTACAAATTACAGAAACCCCATGATTCAGGGGGAAAATTGATATTAACCCTAAAATAAATCAACTATCTTTCAAAATTGTAAAGACCCCCTTAATATTTGTTTCTATATTACAAATTACATCCTCAATAGATACAGATATTTGTTAAGAAAATAGATACATCAAGATGGCAATTGCAATATTCTTTAGGGGACTTTTGCAACTTCTTTTTAAGGATGAGGAATTATTATAATTTCCACAAAAAAAAAAAAAAAAAAGTCAAATCAAAACCCTTTACAAGAAAGACTGTCAACAACTTCCATTGTGACAAGAATCAGACTCAAACTAACCAAAAACCAGAACAAAAAGAAATCATTCTATTCAATAATTGACCCCAAATTTTGCAGCCAGATCAAAGTCCCATTGTTTCAAGATATTCCCCAGAATAATTGTTTCAAAAAAAAAAAAAAAAAAAAGTGATTCTCTACAAGTAAAACTAACTGTATCGACAACGAAAAGTTGTAGCTACAACTATTTGTGTATGTAAATCCTTCTTATAAGAGCATACTAAAAAAGTACGTATATCTCAGAGGAAATGACCTGGCGAGAAGGGAGAGGATGTCGCTAGTAATGGACCGTCTAAAATATTGGAGGGATATGATGCCATTGCAAACGCTGCTGGCGGTGGAGCCCCGACTGATGCATTTGGAACCGAACTGCAATGATATTAGGAAGAAAAAAAAATGATGGATAATCTCGTTCGAGAACTCAACAATCTGCTCTACAGCACATAATAATCTACTTATTTTCATAGATACAGAATAGTCGACTTACTTCTGCAGATGCATTCATAATCATCAATATGCAGAAATTAAATTTTCATTAGCTTTTGCTTTCATTTCGTGCTATTTTGCTTTTATAGTTTTTCTTGGTCCTCATGCTCATCGTCTGCTGAGCAAAGGTGGGACAAGGGAGGAGCAAAAAACCAAAGCCCGCAAAAATACGAGTGCTCGAAAACCTGCAATTTTTTTCTTTTTTTCTTCTTTTTTTGATCTATTAACATGATTTTACCTATAATAATAGTGGTAATAGTAATAATATAACATTATTTTCTTAACAAATAACGATGATGATAAATTTTTATGACCTTAAATGGCAAAGTATTGATTTTTTTTTTTTTTGCGTGTGTGTGTGTGTGTGTGGGGGGCTGAAACTGAAATGTTTTTTTCTTTTTTGAGCTATTTAGTTGTTTGGTTAACTGCTTCTTTGATGAGCTTTTTGATCTCAAAGTGTTCTGCAGCCCGGTGCACACAGCATCCCCACGCAGCGAGGATCCGGGAAAGGGTCTCCACCATAATGGTGGAAATGTAGGCAAACCTTACCCTGCACTTTTGCGAGAGGCTGATTCCAGAACTCGAACTCGTAATACTTAAGTTCCCCTAATACCCTCAACCACCCACATTACTGAGCACATTCCTACATAAAACATATATGAACCTTCCTCGGTCATTCGAAGGCCTCTTGAAGCGCAAGGGATATTACTAAATATATAGTTACTTTTTAAAACATTTAATATATTAAGTACTTGTATTTCTAAAATATTTATAATTATAACATTATCATCAAAAACAAATATAAACATTTATATATGAATTAACGTTGATCTATTTATTTGCGTAATTATTATTTAGTTGCTTTTATAAAATACCAAATGTACTAATGATTTGTATTTTTAAAAATGATTATAATTCTAACACTATTGTCAAGAACAAAAGATTCAAAATAAAGAACTAACAACTAATAAAATCCGTTACTACTCCCTCCATGCAACAATAATAGAAAAGTTCTGTTAATCAAGTTCTTAATTAACAGAAGCAACGCTTTTTCCGCTAAACATATTTACAGATAAACCATATTTGACTTACCCGAAAGAGAGTGATAAAGAAGGCTCCACTGATGTAGTTATGACATGGTGATTTGAGGGAAATAGCGACCAGAAAACTAGAAAGTAAGCAGTGAGCATACAGTTAATATTCCTTCTTGAAGAAATAAAAAATACGAGTAGCAAATAAAAGCAGTTAACTCATTAATCATTTCCTCAACAGGCTGAAGGACTCGACACTAAATAATTATAACTTAAACAGAGCATACAAGTATTACCTGATTGTTGTGGATTATCGATAAAACCAGGGCAGATCGTCATATCCTGCAAAAGGTCACAATCTTTCGTAAACCAAACTTTTGATCCATGTCCTTTAGATCTTACTTACTAGATATAACTAGGTGAGAGCATGAAACTAAAGGAGCTTACCTCTTTCACACCTTGAGTTTTCTGGGCCATATCTACAGGAAGCAAAGTTGCTCATCAGAAAAAAAAAACTGACATCTTGATTGTTACTACTTTATATCAAGAGAAACTAGTCTCATATGGCCAATGATTCCATATCTGAAAGAACCTCAGTCGGAATCTAGTGTCTCAACTACAGATTTTAGACATCTATACATTTGGATTACAGTGTTATATAAATGTTTATCTATCTATAAATCAAATAACTTAAGAAATAAGAGCAGACTCGTACCTATTTATTGAAATATTTTGGCACAAAAAGAGTATTGTTTTCTTTTCTTTCTTTTTTTCTCCCTTTCCGAGACTAAATTTATTAAATGTGGTATGATCAATGGCATAGCAAGCACTGGGCCGGAGGCGGAGCGCAAGGGGAACCAAAGCTTAAGGACTCCTTCCGAAATTTTAATTTCTTAAAATTTTCCAAGAGTTGAAAAATTCAAAAATGATGGGGGTGGGGTGGGGGATGGGATGGCCCTCACTTCCTACGCCCATGGGTATGATGCTCGAAACAACTATATCACAAATAATGTTTCTTCTAATCTAGGTACAGGTTCTTTTTAATGTCAGTTATGTTTCATAACACGAGATCTTATAATACTCCTATGCCTTTTGGCGCACATAAAATATACGAAAAGCGATCACCGATATATGCAAAAAATACAAACACACGCACACAAAAAAAAAAAACATTTTTTTTTTTTTACCTAAACTTGGAGCACTGGGTTTTACTGCCAACGTCAAGCCAAGAAAACAATCATCTCTTGAAGCGCCAAAGTCCCACAGGTTCAGTTCAAGATTAGGTTCTGATCCTACACACATGTTAAAAAGTAAGAAAGACTTCATAAATCTCGCCTATATCAGCGAAAAGTATGCCAAATACCAACTAGAGTTACCTAGAGGTCCTAGACTTAGTTGAAGTGTATCTCCAACTGGACGAGGAACCCTTGTGGCAACCTAATCATAATCAGAAGTTAAGCAACTATGGTAAGAATTATGTAAGCTTATACAAAAACAAAGACGCTTATTACATGGAAAAAAGGATGCTGCAAGCATTGATCTGCAGTTGGCCTCTTAAATGGATCCCAGGAACAAAGTTGCTGAAATGGGGAGAGAAAAAATTATAATATAGTTAGGATGCTTAAATTAATTTATCAAAATAAACCCCTAACAAGATGCATGAGAGGGACTAAAAAGTTACCTTGAACAAGTCAATTGCTTCCAAACTTGCGTTTGGAATAATATTAGAAAGATCAGCAGGCATGATCTGCCAACAAGGTTGACATCAAAAGCAGTGAAAGATATGCAAGAAAATAAACTGTGAGCAATAGAAATATAATGCGAAAGTTCAAGGAAACTCACATCGGAATAAGTGATATCAACTAATCGAGAAATGTTTGTTGCTTCAGGAAAGGTATTCCAATCTGGCCGGCCCAGTACACAGCATATTTTGTACAATTGATCAATTTCACTGCTCATGCATCATGAAACGAGATTCACATGTTATATAAGGAACACGACTCTAAATACTTCACTCGCATAGTCTTTTAGTTTTATCGGGTGTCCCACGTACTCGCTCCATCCCACTTGAAGAGTCCACTTTGGTTAAGGTACAACTCCTTAATTTTAGTCATTTTAACAAAGTTACAACTCTTTTTATACCATTATTCTCATATTTTTTTTTCAAATCAACCAATCTTTTCTAATTTACATAACAAAAAAAAAAAGAATAATTTGTTATATAAATTTCAATTAGATGTATGTGTTCCATGATGTATGTGTTGATTTTACAATATCAATCACGTATTGTGACATGACAATAGCAATTATCTCAAACTCATCGCCGTCTCATGATATTTTCCATATAAATGGAAAAACCTATGATGTTGACGGTTTTGGAATTTCGTTCTATTTCTCCTTCATATGAAGGTTGCGACAGGAAGGGCATCCGGCGTAAAACTTTGCCACTTTGTTATTTGCATGAGTTATGGTGTTAACTAATTTTAGACAATTAAACGACACTATAATCTTCATGCCACCGACCCCAACATAGTTGGGATTAAGGTGCTGTTGATGATGATAAATTTCAATTAGATATTAAGGTTTTATTTTGAAAGTGGACTCTTCTATTGAGATAAAATCATGTTTTGGAAAGTAGACTCTTCATATGGGACGGAGGAAGTATATAATAATCATAGACACAGGAAATAAAAAAATAAGAATTAATATTGTTATTAGACAAAAAAATATATATTCAGAAACAGAAACAAGAAAACGGGCTTACCTTTCCCCAGGAAAAATTGGGCACGAAGTGAAAAGCTCAGCCAGTATAGCACCAACCGCCCACATATCTGTCGTATCATAATATCATTCGAGGAGTTAACATTTATAATTGGAAAGAGACAACAAACAAAGAGTATAAAATATCTTCTTAATAAAGCACATAAATCAAAATATGTGACAACTTGGAGCAAAATGTATAGAACGATCATAAACGAACAATCCCGACAAAAAAAATGATAGACCATGGCAGTTTCATAAATTTCATGACTCAAGTAATATGTTAAGGAAGTGTGGATGAGTATATTAGCCTTCGGCATACCAATGGCAGGGGTATAAGATGCAGATTGCAACAACACCTCTGGAGCTCGATACCTTTCAGAAAATGAAACAAAATAAGGGTAACATTAAGAATGTTCTATATTGTTGAACAAAGAAGATGTCTCACCAACGAGTAGAAACATAATCTGTGTAAGGAGGCGTAGATGACAGTTCTCTAGCCAGTCCAAAGTCAGCAATCTTTATTATCTTATTTGTCACCAGCAAATTCTCTGCAAGAGGAAAGATATGTCAGCGGACTAGAGATACAACATTATTTCCTTCTACAAAAGCATGTCAATCCTAAGCAAAACCCTTAATATATTAATACCAGGTTTTAGATCCCGATGAAAATATCCGTTTTTGTGCACGTATGCAAGCCCCTGCAGCACCTGAAACATCAAGGCTCGAATCTCGTCTTCTGAAAAAGATCTTTGCTGATCTCTCATTAGTTGGTAAAGGTTATGTTCCTGGAAATACGAAGCCCACGTTTATGAAGTTTTTTCTAAAAAATCTCATTTTGGGACAGAATTTATGCAAGTTTCAAAATCAAACGAAGAGATACAACCAATGATATATGAAGATTTCCACATGGTATATGCTAAAATTATGATTAATGAGATTTTCAGACCATCAGTGAAAAATTAAGGTGTCAAATCTCTATCAAAGAGAAATTTAATTTGCAAAGAACTACAAGCAAATCAGATTTATACCATGTATTCAAATATGAAGAAAAGCTCGTTGTTTTGTCTGACAATCTCCAACAACTTGATGATATTAGGATGATTTAATCTGCGAAGGGACTGCACATGAGAGGAAAGAAAGACTGTTAGCTAAAACAAATAGAGATGCCCCCTCGTATGCAAATTTCCAGCGTTATCATGTTTTTATCAGCTTTAAGTGAAACCAACAATGAGTTGATTCCCATACTTTTACTTCCCGTAGGTTCACGCATTCCTCCCAATAATAAAAATTCCTCTTCATTTTCTTGACTGCAACCTGATACAGATGCTCAGTGTTAAAATGAGCCACCTTTTATATAACATTTTCTACCGAGTAGAACTTCAAAACAAAATAGAGAGAATAAATATTGCTTACTATCTCAGATGTTTCAATATTTACAGCTTTATACACACTACCGCAAGTTCCATCACCAAGCTCATCCAAAATTTTATATCTGGACGAAGAAACAACTCTGTAAGGCTCACAGGTAAGGCCAGAAAAAAATCACGGCAGCAGTATTCAAATGAGAAAGAGGAAATATACTCACCTTTCCATTATTCGATTCGCAAAAAATTGGACAGTCAATGTTAAATCAATAGAGTCTTAACCTCTTCAAAGAGGCTTCTACACCGTTTAAGCAGTGTTCTTCAACTAGTTGTATGTACACATATGTGATTATGTCCACCAAATAATACAGTATGTAATAAAGTTCTGGCTTTTCATTGTAAGAATGATTAAATATCAACCAAAATGATATCAACATGCTTATGTGCAGCCTCAACTAGCTGCAACCAGTGGTTATCATCCAAAAACAGCCACCGTGTTTGCTTAAAACGTCATTGCTGCAAAAAAAAAAAAAAGAAAAAAAATCACCATGACAGAGAATCGACAAATTTCATCCATCTGTCGAAAATTGAAGAAATCGATAACCAAATTAACAGAAAATTAGCTGTGGCACCATGACAAATTGGTTTGCATAAATATTAAAAAGATTTTACACTATGCATATGCAAAAAGTACAGTAATGCAACAATCAAGTTTAAAAAAAAAAAAAAAAAGCAATAAAGAAAAATAGAAAGGTGAGATACTGATGACTAGTCATAGCGTTGAGGAACATTCAGCCATTGACTATATCAGTTTCTGCCAAAATTATAGTCTTGAAACAGTGAAAAAATTAACAATAATTTATTATTCTTATTAAAAAGAGAAAAAAATATATATAAACAGGTCTTAGATATTTATATACAATTGCAGAATCAAAGTTATCCTAACCAGAAATCTAGGATCTTCCTAACCATAAACACACGATAATGATTTCGAACCGCTTGTGATATTAAAAAAAAAAAAAATCACAATTTAAACAGTAAAGAGAATCACAATTTTACAGGTAATATTTTTTTATTGAGAAATTACCTAATCAGCTAAAAATTACTATTTCAATAATCAAATATATCCCGCGTGAAGAAAAAAAAAAGAATTCACAAAATCTCAATTCAAAAAAAAAAAAAAAAAAAAATTGGTCAATCACAAACACTAAAAAAATCAGGGGGAAAAGGGAGAAAAAAAGAGGGAGTAAAACTTGTTAATAATATCAAGACCTAATCAGCACAGAGTGCAGTAAAATTTCAAGTTTAAAGTAAAAAGAAGATTAAAGCTTAAAAAATCATAATTGCACGGTGCAAATTTCAAATTGCAGGTATGTCACAGAATCTTTAAATTTCCAGAAATAACTAATAAAATCGAAAAACCTAGCGTCTAACTGAACTCACCTTATACAAAAAGCGACACGCCATGAGTGAAAAAGAGGAAGATCTGAATAATGGATTATATGTCTGTCTGTGTAGAGAGAGAGAGAGAGATTGAATATTTGGATCAAGAATGCAGTAACAAGACAGGTATCGTTGAAAACGAGAGAGAGAGAGAGAGAGAGAGAGAGAGAGATGAATATATATATATAACAGAAAAATCCGCAGAAGTAGCGTTGGAGAAGAAAACCAAACGCATATAATGAATAAATATTATATTATATTATGGAAAGAGGATTTTATATTATATTTTTTTAATAATATAAAAATATTTAAAAAATAGTCGGAGTGGTCCTCGCTTTCTGAATTGACGATAGTGCCCTTTTATAGCGAATTTTTACGTTCAAAACCCATTAAGGGTTAATTGAGTGTCGCTCTTAGGGCCGTTAGCGATCAAAGTGTATTCGAGAATCGTCCGAAAATCTACAATAATACCTCAGGTCAATATTCACTCGAAATATTAGCGATTCTGATATTTGTACCAAAATTAGAATTGAAATCGATAAGGATCGAAACTGTTAATTCGGTAAAAAACTCGCTAATTTTTCGTAAACATACATCGTACAAAATATTGTATAAGGTGATGTAAACGAGCTGATCGGTCACCAAGAACAGGATTAATCTCTAAAGTTTGTCTGAGAAAACCCGAATATGTGTAGTGTCACTCTTTCTTTCTATGTGTGTATTTCTTTTCCTCTCTCTAAAATATTGTAATCTTTAGAATTATGCTTAACTCTTGAAGGAAAGGCTTCTCCCCTATTTATAGAAGGGAGAGCCGCCTATCCTTAAGATCTTCCCCTGATTTTAGGGAAGATCCCGGATATTCAGGGATTCAGGCTGCGATTTCCCATTCCTGGATATCCGGGATTAAGGAGTATGGTCTTCCAGTCCCTGAATCTCTGGAATTCTGTCAGGTGGGTCGAGATTAACTTTTCCGAGAGCTCAACCTTCATGAGCCCGGCGATTCCCGACTCCGGGTATGACTCGGTAGGTCGACTCATATTATAAAGGGTCACCTAGGTCGGGACACTCCTATCCAAGTCCATGTAATACCCGTAATTTCGATTTCCGGTAATTTCCTTTTTTTCGGCGGAAGTCCGTTTTGACGACTCGCTCATGACCGTTTCGTCATTCCGAGAATGATTAATTCTGCACTTTTTGTCATCCGAGTTCGTTTCGGTATCGTTTTATTGAGTTCCGTGTTTTTGAGCGGCTTTTCCGCACTTGAGTTCGATTCTTGCGAATCTCGTCCGAAACTGTTGTTTCGAGTTTCTCGTAACTTCATTTAATGTTATTATTCATGCTGCGAACTTCGGTTTGGTTATTCGATCACATATCGTGATTTTCGGGCGTTTTGGGCCGTTTTCGTAATTTTCCAAAGTTTGGGGTAATTACTTTCCATTGTCGAATTTCGAGCCTTCGGATGGTCGGAATCGTGTGTTTTCTTAGCGCTTGAATTCTTCTTTGCGAGTACTTCGTAACCGTGTCATCGATTCATATTCAGGTTCGGGTTTCGGGGTTGTTCGGACCGTCGGAATTGGCCACGGCCGAGTCATGGCCGCACGTGCTGGGCATTGGCACACCGGCGATTCACGTAGTAAGTCGGCGATTCTGGCCGTAAGGCTGTTACGTACGTAAGGCCATGGCGATTCGTATATAACACCGCCAGATTAGGGCGATTTAGTCGGCGGCACATTACGTACGTAAGGCCATGGCCGGTTACGGACGTAAGCGTCCGGCAGTGTCCGGCTACATAAGGCCTGGCAGTGGGTTTTTGCTCATTTCTTCACTTTTCTTGCGGTTATCGGACGGGTGAGATGGGAGATAGGGTTCTTGGTCGATTCTACTCAATTCCAAGGCATTTTGGAAGATTCTTGTTGATTATATCATCATCCAATCCGTGTTCTTCGTCGAATCAAGGTATATTTCTTGATTTTCCTTCAAGTTGACTTTTTGGGGAATTATTCTTGATTTCGATTCTAGTCCGATTTTGATACATCGGTTGGCGTAGTATGATGTTATTAATCGTGTTTCACGGATTGTATATCCATATATCGAGTTTGTTTAACTCGATTGACGATTCGAGTATTCTTGGGAATTATTGAACATTTAGTGTTCGATTAAATGCCCCAATGAGTTCCTTTCGATAGTTTGTTGGGATTTTCGTTGTTTTCGGCCTTAATTCTCGTCGTAATCATCTTTTATTGTTCCTTCCGAAGGATTATAGGTGCTCGAGAATTCCGAGCTTGAATCCCGTTTGGTGATTGATGATTCGTGTGGTGTTATTCTCGTAGTACTCGTGGTGCTATCGCGTTCTTGGTATTGTTCGGGGGTTCGGGGCTATTCGACCGCATCCCATCCGTCGTCTTGTTGCGATCGTGATTTTGAGGCAAGTATATTGTCCATACAATTCTTGTTTTATGGATACAATAATTAGTGATCGTCTAAATGTGAATTGTATGGCTCGTATTTTGCACTTTGTTCTTGCACTAGCAAAGCAGTGGAGTTTTGCTAACTCTCGAGTATTCGGGGGGTGGAAGTCTGTTTTTGCATTCAGGTTTGGGAGCATGACACAGGGTCGGCACGAAGGATGATAAAAGATGATCGATACTAATCACACGAGGACCCGTTGATGTCGTATTGGTTTAGTTGTATTTTATTTTCCGCTGCAGTATTCTTTCCCCATTGTACGAAAGTGTGTTGTACTCGACCCCTGCGTGGGCATGTGTTGTGATTGAGTTGTATGTATTTATTGAAAGACCAAATCGGTCTATTGAGTCATTTTAGCCTTAAAGGCATTGTTGAGATGTTCGATGTTGTTACCAGCCTGGTAGATCCTTGAGTAAGGGTTCTACGGCGTGTAATATCCCTGAGCGGATTGGGGGTGTTACATAAATGGTATCAGAGCTTAGGTTGTGGAAACCTAGGCTATCGGGTCAAGTGGTGTCTGTTGAGTTTTGTCTCGTTGGATTTTGTCTGACTGGGTCGTGTCGCGACGTGTCGTCTGAGTTTGTTGGTCGTGATTAGTATCGTGGGACGATCATCATCTCCGTGCGACCTGTGGCTGTAAGTCTCTCTTCGTTGTGATAGTGCCTCGTCTGTTGCGAGTTACTGGTATGATTAGGTGTTAAGTGCCGGAATCCTCCTATGGATTTTGATTTCGTGATATGTGGTTATTTGGCTCTCATATTTTGTTTATATGAGGAATGTCGCTGGTTATGTATTCTTGACTGTTGGTTTTGTTCGCTGCGTGTATATTTCAAACTGATTTGTTCGTTTGCAAGTGTTTTCGTGAAACCTTGTGCTCAATATGGTATGGAAATGTTTACGGATACGATTTACTCAGTCCGGAGGGACTTCGGATGGACCAGTGTCTTAGCTCCGGTCTTAAGCAAGTTTGAACTGTGATGTGACTGTCTGTTTTACGGTAAAAGACATGTATTGTCTTGATTTTGTACGATTTGATGCGTATATTACAATATGTTTAAACGAATATTGTTACATGAGCATTTTTGGGCATTCTAGCCCATTGAATTATTTTTGAAAACTTTGAGTATCTTAGAAAATAAATTTCGAGACGTACTTTTAAAATGATACTTTCAAGGTGCCACAGTACGATTCAAAAATTTTCCAGTCGAGGACCAAAATATTTTGAGATATTTTCAATGATTTAGAATGCTTTTGCTTAGCCCCGATGGTCGAATATTCTGAAAGTTTTTTACTAAAAGAAAGTGTCCTTATTTTTGTTCAAACGCAAGATGATTTTCAAAGTCTCGATAATGGTGTTTGTACTACTTTTTGAAAGGTGATACTCAAGATCAACTAGTGTTTCCAAAATCTTTCTTTTTCAAAGGTGGTTTTTGTTGTTGGTTTGATTCTTTAGTCTTATACTCGCAAGCGCACGATTTGTTCGATGTAGATATGCAGTGCAAGGTCGATTCCACAGGTAGGACTATAATAGTGAAGTCAAATTATTCCTATCGTTTTGAACCAAATTATATTAAATTCTAACCTAATCCCAAATAATTTGATTTTTTTATGGTTATAATAATTGCAACAAATAACATTAATTTTAAGTAGATTTTAGGTAAATTGATTTTAAATAATTTACTAGGGTTTAGAGTCCACCAATATCTATTTATTATTTATTTTATATTTTAATTCCAAGAAATTCAGGAATAGATTCTGAAATCAATCTCACTATTTCCCTATAGATTTGACAATAAGTACAAAATTATAATTCAAATATAGATTTTCCTTCGCTTAAAAATTGTAATTTCTAAGCATTATATGTATCCAATTTAATGGAAAACAAATAATCAAAGAAATTAACTAATATCAATAATCACAAAGCAAGGGGGAATTTATAACTATCAAAAATACATGATATAATTGATGAAATAATATTCTCCTATTGAAGCAAAAATCATAATCGTTAAAAATATTTATTTGGAATTATTATATAAATATTAATAATAATATAGACATGGTTTCATCATAACCCCAGTAAAAGAAAATTACTCACTCATAATAACAACACAAATAAATAAATATTCCATAATATTATTACTCAAATATAATTTTACTACACACTATTTTTATTTCTCTCCCCTACAATAATTTCTCTCTATTTTTTCTCTTTTTTTCTCCTCCCCAAAACACTACACATTCATCCCCTATTTATACTACTTCAAAATCAATAAAATAATCATTTTTACAATTAAAAATTCCACCCCCAATAATAATACACGGCTGCCATGGGTGCTGATGTCATGGATGACATCAGCACAGAGTTGAAATTCCGGTCCAATCAGGTGTTGACACGTGGCACAATATGGTCCGTCTATTTAATTGTCCTTCGAACGGTCATAACTTCTTCATACGAACTCGGATTCGGATGAATTTTTTTTTTAAAACGATCGTCTCGACGAGACGAATAAAGTGAGACCCGTCGTGACTATATTTGAATTTTGTAAAAATATCGCCCTTGAACCAATTGATCTGTCATGTACCGGTTGGTTAACCTGCAGATATAATTTAATTCTAATTAATTATCCAAAAATGACATAAAATTAAAGAAAATTCTAAAAAAATGAAATAATATAAATATATGGTAAAACGAATAAATTATCACACAACACACAATTATATACATAAAATACTAATAAAAATATTACTCAAAATATACTAAACAAATTCCCCCACACTTATCTTTTGCACGTCCTCGGGCAAATCTTATACCCGAGTTATAATACTCATATGCTGAAAAAATCATGACAAAACCAATATCAAGAGAGAACAAGTGATCATGACCCAAGTGAGATCAGAGAAAAATAGGATGCCGCACCAAATTCTAACAACTTCATTGAGAATCGAATGCCAAAAGATTCAAGACTTCACAGTGGATATCACTCTTCACTCAAGTGTATATACGGGATATTCGAGAAGAGTTCACTCATATCAAAGCATAATGTGTCATTACCATATGCTTGGTCAAAAATCAAATCTCCACTACTTAAAAATAAACTCATGCATAAATCAAAAGGTCTTTCTTTTGGTTGTAATGTGGCTTTGGGTATGGGTAGGATAAAGGGAAAATTATGAGGTTTGCTAGCCAAGATCAATTGTGAATTTAGATGCATAACAAATCCTACAAATAACAATCAACACCCCCCCCTTGTGTAATGAAAACTCTCAACCCATCATCCCCAAGTTATTCTGTACATGGTATTTGAATATTCATCCGGTAAGGTCATACTCTTGTGTAAGGAAAAGTATGCAATGGATCTTCTGGAAGGATTTATGTATCACTTAAGGGATAGTTCAAGTGCTATTTTATGTATATATAGTGATGATTTTCGCACTTGACCTCCCGTTTTTTTTTTCAATTTTTTTTTTAATCAGGCCGTTTTTTTTTTAGATTTTTTTTTTTGGCCTTTATTTATATTTTTTTTTTTGGTTCAATACTCCAATGTACTTCACACTCTTTCACTTTCAACAAAAGCTGTTAATCTCCACAATACTCTTATAAACATCGGCCCCTATTTGTCACACATCTAGTTCACAATTAAATCTTTGACTAGAGGGTGCAAATGGATGAGTCATCAACAAGAATGGATAATGGCTAAAGTAATGTGCTTGATCAAAGAAATAGGCTCAGGCTCAATGGGGCTTCTAAGGATAAAATGTAATGGGTGGGAAAAATATAAGCCAACAAGGGTTAATCCTAATTGCCTTTATCATCTTAATGCAAGAGTTTATGAATGTAGTCTCGAAATGTATAAATGAGCAAGTTCTAGAATGAACACAATATGTTTGACCACACAACAAAAAATATAGAGCGTATATATAAGGATTGCTCTAAGGCTCAAAACTCACAAAAGGGTGTTGTGTCAATCCCATACACCTTCATCCAAATCCATTATCAAAACCAGTGAAACATCCCAAAAATGATTTTTTCACTAACGTTTTCTCAAGAAAATGGTGCCGTGATTTTCAGCCTTTTTTTTTTATTTAATATTGTATATATATATATAGATATACACCTTCCCCCACACTTAATGATAAACAATATCCTTATTGTGTAAAAAGAACAATGGAGTAAGGGTTTAAATAAGGCTTCCCTGTTTATGAAAGACGACGCTTTGCTCAAGCCTTTTTTTTTTTTTTTTTGGACCTGCAAGAAATAAGTGTGGCAAAACAACAAAAGAAAATATATACCCGGAAGTATAACACAAACAACCTAGATGCGCTTCAAGAGAGTCCGAAGAGTCGCCTTACGCTGCCATCAATGCTTTTATTAAAAACAAACAGAAAAAGTACAGTAATAGAAATAACAATACATAAATCGTGGATAGATGCGCGTCAAGAGATCGAAAAGAAAACTCCTTAAGCTGCCATCATTTTCACGATTTTTACACTCGCTAAAAAGTAAAAACAACAAGAGGGATGAAGTGGGATATCAGAGGGAAAGGAATGTATCAATTTTGCGTTTCCGCACAGTGAAATCTTCCATCCAAACAATATTAGCTAGAGCTGGGTCTGGTTCAGGAACAAATTCAATAAGTTTTTTGATCAGCTCTTCTGGTGTTGTTGCAACAACTATGATTCGTTTAGCACGCTCAGAAATAAAACCTTTTTCAGAAGAGTAGTTGATGAAAGATAGTAAACCATCGAAGAAACCATTGACATTTAGCAGACCTATTGGTTTCGTATGAACATTTAGCTGGGCTCTGGTAACCACATGAAAAAGTTCCTCAAAAGTGCCAAAACCACCGGGAAGGGTGATAAAGGCATCAGCATTATTTATCATGTGAGTTATGCGGTCTTGCATATTCACAGCTCTGAACTCATCTCCAATGGTTGCTCCAGTGATTTTACTTTCAGCCAGAGGTTTTGGAATGATTCCCAACACTCTTACTCCTTCCATATAGGCAGAAGCAGCAGCACGTCCCATTAATCCTAGACTTCCTCCTCCGTAAACTACATGAATGCATTTTTTTCCTAAGGTACGACCCAAGTTGTGGGCTGCTTCAGTAAAGCAAGCCTCTTTCCCATGACTAGCTCCACCAAAAATGCAGATGGAGTTAAATCTTTTTGCAGAAGATGATGATTCCATTTTTTTTTTGAAAATAAAATTACTTAGAGAGATAATGAAAAGAATACAAGTTTGAGGGATGCAGAAAAGAAACAACTGCAATGTTTATTTATAGATGCAAAATAAAGTAAAAATATTTATCAAATCTGTGACCGCGTTAATTGCGCTTCAACTACTCAATAGAATAATGAATGCATTTATTGCGTATCACGTTTTTTATTCAGAAAATCTAAAAAAATACGACAAAAAGTAAAGATACTCACGTGTATGTACAGTAGTTGTGATTGTGGCTCACATTTTCCTCTGATTTTACGTTCAGAAACGGCTTAAACGCCTTCTATGAGTCGGGGAGAAGCTTCCCATCCAATTTTCTTACAAATTGGCAAACAGGGTCTTTTAACGTCAGATTCCCAAGACGTTGTTCATATTCTGGTTTGAATTTATTCCACAAACATCGAATCCCGTAATGTACGAGTCCACTAGGATGCGTGTCAAGAGAAATTTCGATATCATCTAAATTCTCCTTATTCAGACCATCCTTGATGAACTGAATTTTATCTTCTCTGTTTGTGGATGGAATTCCTAAAGATCGACATCTTGAATCACAGTTCCACCTAGCACATTTGTAGCAAACATCGATTTTCTTTGCTCGTCGTTTCTTGGCATATGAACTTTTTCCAAGCCCTAGTAAAAATCTAGTTGGTGTTTTCGTGAATTCACCCGCTATTCTCACTTTGGCTTCAATAATGAATCGAATATCAAAAGGTATGCCGTTATTCATAAGCAACCTCATTCTTTCAACTCTGGCTTGGTAAAGTTTCAAAATGACTTTTTTACTAAGAAAGGGAAATATTTTTTCAATTGTTTTCAAAGTTTCTTCCATAATTAAAAATAAAATAAAAATATCTACAAAATCAGTTGTTGTGGGAAACTGAAAAATCCGACTTTACTAGCCACGGAGTACCGTTATCCGCCACTTGACCGGGCAAACACAATGGAGTATTAATCCACAATATCGGGGTCCTTAAGAAGAATCTCTTCTACCTCAAAAGATTTTAATTTTAAATATGGTTTTAACCGTTGACCATTCACTTTGAAAATATTACCATTTTTTGGATTTTCAATTTCTCTGACTCTCCGTGAGGATAGACCGTATGAATAATAAATGGACTGCACCATCGTGAACGCAACTTGCACTGAAATAATAACAAACGAGAGTTAAAAAGAAGGACTTTTGACCGGAGAAAAGTTTTCTCAAAATGTGTTTATCATGAAAAATTTCATTTTGTCCTTATATTTCCTCGCACAATTGTAAGCATCATTTCGATTTATTCAAATTCATTTAGTTGAAGTTTCCTATGAATTCCACCATGTCTAATGAAAAATTTAATCGCTTTATGGCCCAAGATGCTCTATGTTCCAATTCAACAGCAAATGACATGGTTTTCCAAAGACAAGCCTAAATGGAGACATTAGATGGGAGTTTTAAAAGCGATACGGTAAGCCCACAATGCATCATTCAATCGCAAAGACCAATCTTTCCTTGTAGGATTAACGGTTTTTCAAGAATATGTTTGATTTCTCTGTTTGAAATTTCAACTTGGCCACTTGTTTGAGGGTGATAAGGAGTAGCAACTTTATGTGTAACACCATATTTTTTAAATAAATGATTCAAAAATTTATTACAAAAATGTTTTCCTCCATCACTTATAATTGCTCGTGGTGTTCCAAATCTTGAAAAAATATTTTCTTTCAAAAATTTTACCACGACTTTGTGGTCATTTGTTTTGCAAGCAATTGCTTCTACCCATTTTGAAACATAATCGACGGCCACAAGGATGTAAAGATTGCCAAAAGAAATTGGAAAAGGTCCCATAAAATCTATGCCCCAAACATCAAATATTTCAATAATTAAAATTGGGTTTAAAGGCATCATATTTGTAACACCCCCAAACCACTTGGGAATATTACAGCGCCGCAGACCCTCTCCATGAGGATCTACCAGGCTAAATACGAAAACAATACATCACATTGATAGCCGATATGGCTAAATAATGAACCATTAGACCGATTTGGTCTTATACCAAAAATTCTTACATCGAACATACAAAACTCCTTTTTCTAACTCGTACCCACGCAGGGGTTAGGATACATTAATACTTCCCGAAAATTAGACAATACCCCAACAAAAAGACAAAACAATAAGACTTCACCAAATACCCAACACGACCTTCATGTGATTAGCATCGTCGTCTTCCATCATCCTTCGTACCGATCCTGTGGTTCGCTCCCCAGCAACCTGCAAGTACCTAGACGCAATACAGACATCCACCCCCCGAATACTGGGTTAGCAAAACTCCACCGTTTTGCTAGTGCAAGTATAAAGTGCAAATACGAGCTATACACAACATATTCCAAGAATATAAAACTTGATTAATTCCACAATTCAACCCAATGAAAATTTCCGAGATATTTCATTGAATAAAATAGTTCAAACCATGAAAAATTGGAATGAGACACGCAGCTCTTTGAAAAGCATTTAAAAGTCTCGGAGTTTTAGAAAGACATTTCGGCTAATAAATCTCTAACTCGACAAACCACATAGGGACACGGGCCAAAGAATTGTTTTACTCAAAGATACCAATCTGTCACAAACACAGGTCCACGACCCAAAACATCCATATCCCATACTCGAGTGAATAACACAACGGCCACACTCGATACATAACCAAACCACAATGTACGGAAACAATCACGGGCCCGTATCCTTATGCCAAAAATATCGCAACCATGAAGCAAATAATGTACGACGCTTATACCGTGCCATTTTAGCCAAGTACCAAGACCTTACATATGATGTATCTCACTTTGGGAATTTGCATATGTGATACTAGGACATATCACAATTATCGAAAACAACATCGTGCCATATCACAAAACAACCTCCCGAGCTATACCGGCCTGCCTCTCAAAGAAGATACACACCCCGCAGACACCTCGTCGGGCCCTCCACAGTGTATAGCTCACCGAGTGATCCGTAGGGATACGCAGCTCTAGGACCCTGGGGACCCTCACCGGTTTTACTCGGTTCACACACTCTCAAGAACCACATGGCACAAACCACATTTTCTGAAATTACCACTTTCACAAAATCACGATTCAAAAACATATTCCCCCGAAGTACTTCAACTGTAAATCAAGGTACTTGCTAAGAATGGCCACGACACCCGACACATACTCACATCACACATCATCACAAACTCATCAATAGTACACACGTCCACACATATATACACACTTCTTGTCAGAAAGACATAACCTTAAGTCCACTATCAACATAATCACGCACAACGATACCAAACGTAAAGAAGATATTCCAAAGCACACCACTAGTACATATCCTCAAAGACAACACAATCGTTCACAAACACATAAGTAGATTTTATAGAAAACCTTTATCGAGAATATACCGATTCTTTTATAAGTTCATTAAAAAAATAATTCAATTGCACACCTAGTCAATTACCGACTATAACCACTACGAAATATGAAGTGTATAGGCAAGATACTTGCCTCAAATCCGCGAGCGAACAAATACGACGAATCACAAGGCCTCGATACCACGAAACACCTGACAACGAATCTGATGAGGTCAAGCCCTCGAACTTCCAAAACCGACCAAGAACTCGACAACTCCACGAGAACTACGAAAATAACACTAACACGAGTCAATAACACTAAACGGAATCCGAATCGATCCTAAAAACAACAAGGATCTAAGTGTGTCTCCAAGAAATCAAGAACTATGTTCCGTGATATAAAATCATGAATGAGTTCAAAAATCCGAAGATCATGGCCAAGACAACAATAATTTCACCATCGATTCATCATCCTCTGATTAAATCAAGAACTAAGGAGAAACCCCCAAAATTCAAGAACTAGGGTTCTAAGAAGAGATTACCTTGATTTGGATCAAGAAGATGATTTGGTGTTGTTAAACACCTACAAATCCGCTCCAAAATGAAGCTTGACGAAGAAGATCGCTGAAAATCACCTCTGGAGCTCACTCCCGTCTGAAAGGATGAAGAAGGGAGAGAAATGACGAAGTGAAGCTCGTCCAAGATTTATATCGATGCTTATTAGCGAGCGCTAACTAGACCGCATTAGCGCGCGCTAACGAGGTCAACGCCCATAACATTCCGCATATAACACAGTTAGCGTGCGCTAGCCCCAAGAGTGTAGCGTGCGATAACCCGTCACGAGTCCATCCCAGTTGCCCCTGGACAGATCTGTACCGAGCAAGCGCGCTAGAAAGAAGGAAGAGCGTGCGCTAAGCGCCGATAGCGTCGCTAGTTATCGACCTTAGCGTGCGCTAACAAAGCCACGCCCCACCGGTAGTTCCTGGATCGCCGCTAGCGTGCGCTACACATCCGGTAGCGTGCGCTACCCCCAACGGCGTAGCGTGCGCTATGCCACAAGCATTAGCGTGCGCTACACCACAAAAACCCCGAAACTCACATAGTGATCTGAAACGCCTCCCAACACACGTCCCAACAAGGCACACATAAACATGACACCAAATTCCAACGATGAGGACAATAACAATCCGATAAAACCCCAAAACTCAACGAATCTGAACAAGGATCTCGTATTACATTCTACCCCTCTTAAAAGAAGTTTCGTCCCGAAACTTAAAACACAAAATGATCGGCGCAAAACAATCTCCGACAATAGAAATCGAACGATAACAAAACGCAAAACACGTGCTAATCAAGCTGTCGATGACCAACGAATCGCTGCGGCACGTGGTCGATAACATCCATATCATTATGCCGTAATGATAACGAAACGCAACGAACAAGATCAATATGGTTGGCCACCAACAAGATAACAATCAAGACGCAAGCTCAACGCTACACAAATACAAAATTCCACCATTCGAGGGTCAAGATCAATGAAGCTAATTTCCCGAAGTGAAGGAAAATACGACGTGATCCGAATGCTCAAAATCACGATACGTATAACAAAATCAGACAACAAATGATCGAACCACAACGATTGAGACAATAATGAATAACAGTCAAGTTCGGATCACGACGACCAACAAGAATCAAATAACAACTCCGAAGTTCACACCTCGGCTCGAGATAATAGGTAATGTGGTAAAGCGACAAGATATGCATCCACAAAAATCCACAGGGATGGAATCGTAATCGAACAAAAGGTCACAACGGCAAGTGGATTATTTCGAAAAATTACCACAACTCGTTTGATCAACAAAACAAAGGATAGGGCAAGTTCAGAAAATATCAACGAACACAAATGAGTCGATAGAGTTGAAAACACAAAAGTTCGAAAATCCGATCCACTTCTAGCAAAAGAAGTCTATCCCCAAAATTCAAACAACGAGGCAAGGAGATAACACAACATACAACCGGGTAGACTACGCCTCGTGGACTCCTCGAGTCACCCGATATCAATGCTCAAGTTTGGGCCTCAAGACTCGGTGACTAATTCGCAGAATCGAACCTGTCCCACGAGTCCGTACTTGTAACACGTCACAGAGAAGGACAATGCGCACGAACATGCCCCGACACATAGCAACAAACACCTCTTGGGCTTACCAGAGGCAATACCGACAATTTGAAATTCTCAGTCCCAAGCATCGGGCGATGGAGTTTCACAGCGGAAAGACTACTACGTTGCAATCCAGAAACACCAACTTCACTACTAATCACAATATCATCCAACTTCCTATGCTTCCCACTCGGATCCAGATAAAACCCAGCCTCCAGAAGTTCTTGGAACTCCGCCCACATGACAACATGATCCCGAGGTTTAACGGCTTCCCACAAATGAACAACATCATCGCTAAGAAGATACTGAGCAATAGGGACCTTCCGATCTTCAGGGCAATCAATGGCCTCGGATATCTTTTGCAAATCAAGAAGCCAACCATCCCACCCAGTGCATCCGTCGCACCAACGAATCGAGGGGGACTCATACGAATTTTCTCTCGTAACCATAGATTTGTCCGCACCTTCAATCATATCGGCATTGCTCAATCGCCTTGGTCAATCGAGTCATCTTTGCTACTTGTTGCAATACAAGAGCAACATCCACATCAATATCGCTCCCAACAATATTCTCTCGATCCCGCGCTTCGATCCCCGTGGTCATTCGTACCACGGTTGCGACTAAGGTCTCGCCTTCGGCATAGTAATCAAGAAAATTTAACGCAACAAAAGTTACATAATCACACAACAATATCAATGCACACACGGAAAACACTCACAAGTGATCGATCGCAAGGGTTAGACATAACGAAAAATACAGCCTAAAACTTTTGCCCAAATGTAAAGCACGTTCCACAACAAAATATGGTGTGTGCCGACTCGCAAGTTGGCAACACAACCATACTCACCTACCAACGGTGCTAGACTCGAGGTTACAAACAAACAACATCGTACAAATCCAAATGCCAACGGTTCCCATAATTATAACATCACACACTTAACCGTCAAGTTAAACAACGTGCCAAACCGAGTCTTCACCTCTCGGCCAAGAGATCTATCTCGATGAGTGCATACCGAACGACTCGGCGCTCACACCACCACTCTAATCACAACTCGGAGCATTACATTTGAATAACAACAACATCTTCATCACGTACCTTTTAACGAAATACATGGAACCAAAAAGTTTAAAAGCGAGAGTCACGTTTCAAGTAAGTTTTTAGTAGACCTCAAATGAGTTTAAAATTAAATTTTTGAAACTTGCAATATAAAAATGGAAAAAAATGTAAGTAGTCCGAATTCTCAAAATGTTTGGCCTCGAGGTCATAACACGAAAATCAAGCTTTTCCTTTCTTGAAAGATGTTTTAAAATAAATTTTACGTGACTACCCAAGAACATTTAGAACATTTAAAATATCACATTGATGAACTTAGCTAGTGTAACCACACCAAAACATTACTTCTTGTAAAACAATTTATACAAGGATGTATATACACATATACCGGCACATTACAAAAATCAAACAAACATGAAGGACATATTCATGATTCACATTTAACTCCTCAACCTAACACAAATATCACACAAGCCCGTATAATACGAGACACAATATTATAGTGGGGAGACTTACATCCACAGATCGCACGAAGATGATGGTTGCACCTTGATACTAATCACTACCGACCTCCGACGACGCGCGTCGCGACACGACTTAGACATGACACAACCGGCGTAACAAGACACGACAATACCCGATCGACCCGATAGCCTAGGTTTCCGCAACCTAAGCTCCGATACCATATTCGTAACACCCCCAAACCACTTGGGAATATTACAATGCCGCAGCACCCTCTCCATGAGGATCTACCAAAGCAATACGAAAACAATACATCACATTGATAGCCGATATGGCTAAATAATGAACCATTAGACCGATTTGGTCTTATACCAAAAATTCTTACATCGAACATACAAAACTCCTTTTTCTAACTCGTACCCACGCAGGGGTTAGGATACATTAATACTTCCCGAAAATTAGACAATACCCCAACAAAAAGACAAAACAATAAGACTTCACCAAATACCCAACACGACCTTCATGTGATTAGCATCGTCGCCTTCCATCATCCTTCGTACCGATCCCGTGGTTCGCTCCCCAAGAACCTGCAAGTACCTAGACGCAATACAGACATCCACCCCCGAATACTGGGGTTAGCAAACTCCACTGCTTTGCTAGTGCAAGTATAAAGTGCAAATTCGAGCTTTACACAACATATTCCAAGAATATAAAAACTTGATTAATTCCTCAATTCTACCCAATGAAAATTTCCCGAGATATTTCTTTGAATAAAATAGTTCAAACCATGAAAAATTGGAATGAGACACGCAGCTCTTTGAAAAGCATTTAAAAGTCTCTGAGTTTTAGAAAGACATTTCGGCTAATAAATCTCTAACTCGACAAACCACATAGGGACACGGGCCAAAGAATTGTTTTTACTCAAAGATACCAATCGTCACAAACACAGGTCCACGACCCAAAACATCCATATCCCATACTCGAGTGAATAACACAACGGCCACACTCGATACATAACCAAACCACAATGTACGGAAACAATCACTGGCCCGTATCCTTATGCCAAAAATATCGCAACCATGAAGCAAATAATGTACGACGCTTATACCGTGCCATTTTAGCCAAGTACCAAGACCTTACATATGATGTATCTCACTTTGGGAATTTGCATATGTGATACTCCTGACATATCACAATTATCGAAACAACATCGTGCCATATCACAAAACAACCTCCCGAGCTATACCGGCCCTATACCTCTCAAAGAAGATACACACCCCGGAGACACCTCGTCAGCCCTCCTCCGGTGTATAGCTCACCGAGTGATCCGTAGGGATACGCAGCCTCTACGACCCTGTGGGACCCTCACCGGTTTTACTCGGTTCACACACTCTCAGCAACCACATGGCACAAACCACATTTTCCAAATTACCACTTTCACAAAATCACGATTCAAAAACATATTCCCCGAAGTACTTCAATCAGAATCAAGGTACTTGCTAAGAATGGCCACGACACCCGACACATACTCACATCACACATCATCACAAACTCATCAATAGTACACACGTCCACACATATATACACACTTCTTGTCAGAAAGACATAACCTTAAGTCCACTATCAACATAATCACGCACAACGATACCAAACGTAAAGAAGATATTCCAAAGCACACCACTAGTACATATCCTCAGCACCACACAATCGTTCACAAACACATAAGTAGATTTTATAGAAAACCTTTATCGAGAATATACCGATTCTTTTATAAGTTCATTAAAAAAATAATTCAATTGCACACCTAGTCAATTACCGACTATAACCACTACGAAATATGAAGTGTATAGGCAAGATACTTGCCTCAAATCCGCGAGCGAACAAATACGACGAATCACAAGGCCTCGATACCACGAAACACCGGACAACGAACTGATGAGGTCAGCCCTCGAACTTCCAAAACCGACCAAGAACTCGACAACTCCACGAGAACTACGAAAATAACACTAACACGAGTCAATAACACTAAACGGAATCCGAATCGATCCTAAAAACAACAAGGATCTAAGTGTGTCTCCAAGAAATCAAGAACTATGTTCGCGTGATATAAAATCATGAATGAGTTCAAAAATCCAAGATCATGGCCAAGACAACAATAATTTCACCATCGATTCATCATCCTCTGATTAAATCAAGAACTAAGGAGAAACCCCCAAAATTCAAGAACTAGGGTTCTAAGAAGAGATTACCTTGATTTGGATCAAGAAGATGATTTGGTGTTGTTAAACACCTACAAATCCGTTCCAAAATGAAGCTTGACGAAGAAGATCGCTGAAAATCACCTCTGGAGCTCACTCCCGTCGGAAAGGATGAAGAAGGGAGAGAAATGACGAAGTGAAGCCTCATGTCCAAGATTTATATCGACAGCTTATTAGCGTGCGCTAACTAGACCGCATTAGCGCGCGCTAACGAGGTCAACGCCCAGAACATTCCGCATATAACACTGTTAGCGTGCGCTAGCCCCATGAGTGTAGCGTGCGCTAACGAGTCACGGGTCCATCCCAGTGGCCCCTGGACAGATCTGTACTTACCGAGCAGCGCGCGCTAGAAAGAAGGAAGAGCGTGCGCTAAGCAGTCGATAGCGTGCGCTAGTTATCGACCTTAGCGTGCGCTAACAAAGCCACAGTCCCAGTCCAGTAGTTCCTGGACTGCCAGTTAGCGTGCGCTACACATCTGGTAGCGTGCGCTAACCCCAACGCCGTAGCGTGCGCTATGCCACAAGCATTAGCGTGCGCTACACCACAAAAACCCAGAAACTCACATAGTGATCTGAAACGCCTCCAAACACACGTCCCAACAAGGCACACATAAACATGACACCAAATTCCAACGATGAGGACAATAACAATCCGATAAAACCCCAAAAACTCAACGAATCTGGAACAAGGATCTCGGGTATTACAATATTTCGTTTAGAAATTCGACCTAATCTTTGACATCTATCACATGTGCTGCAATATGAATGTGTATCTTTGAAAAGTGTTGGCCAATAAAAACCACATTGCAGAATTTTAGCAGTTGTTTTCTTTGAACTAAAATGACCTCCACATGCATGATCATGACAAAAGGAAATGATATTTTGTTGTTCATGTTCTGGCACACATCTCCTAATAATTTGATCAGGACAATATTTGAACAAATATGGATCATCCCAAAAGAATTTTTTTACTTCGTTTAAAAATTTTGTTTTATCTTGATTATTCCAATGAGATGGCATGTTACCAAGAATAAGGTAATTGACAATGTCTCGCATACCAAGGTATTTGAGAAATGTATATGAGTTGTTCATCGTGGAAAGTTTCATTAATGGGAGGTTCTTTATCGTAAAATTCACGATTAGCTAGACAAATGATCAAGAACAACTTTTTCAACACCTTTTTTATCTCGAATTTCTAAGTCAAACTCTTGTAACAATAGAATCCAACGGATCAAGCGAGGTTTAACATCTTTCTTAGAAAGAAGATATTTTAATGCAGCATGATCGGAGTAAATTATGACTTTTGAACCAATCAAGTAAGGTCGAAATTTGTCTAAAGCAAAAACGACTGCAAGAAATTCTTTTTCAGTTGTAGAATAATTTAATTGGGCATCATTTAGAGTTCTGCTTGCATAATATATTACAGTTGGCAATTTATTTTCTCTTTGACCCAATACTACACCGACGGCATAGTCGGATGCATCACACATTATTTCAAAAGGAAGATTCCAATTTGGAGATTTGATGATAGGTGCAGAGCTCAACCTAGATTTGAGTGTCTTAAAAGCTTTTAGACAATGATTATCAAATACGAAAGGTGTGTCTTTTGAAAGTAAATTACATAATGGCCTTGAGATTTTACTAAAATATTTGATGAATCGACGGTAAAAACCAGCATGGACTAAGAATGACCGAATTTCTTTAATCGTTCGTGGGGGTGGAAGACTGGATATTAAAACAACTTTAGATTTGTCCACCTCAATTCCTTTTTCAGAAATCACATGTCCTAAGACAATTCCTTTTTTAACCATAAAATGACATTTTTCCCAGTTGAGGACAAGATTCTTCTCCTTACACCTAACCAACACTTGGGTTAAGTGGTGTAAACATTCATCAAAGCTAGACCCGAATACAGAAAAATCATCCATAAAAATTTCCAAAAAACGCTCAACCATGTCAGAGAAAATGCTCATCATACACCGCTGAAAAGTAGCAGGTGCATTACATAGACCAAATGGCATTCGTCGGTAAGCAAAAGTTCCGAAAGGACAGGTAAAAGTGGTTTTTTCTTGATCTTCAGGAGCAATGGGAATTTGGTTATAGCCGGAATATCCATCAAGAAAACAATAATAAGCATGGCCGGCTAACCTTTCTAGCATTTGATCAATAAAAGGAAGTGAAAAGTGATCTTTTCTTATAACAGAGTTCAATTTTCTGTAATCAATACAGACTCTCCATCCAGTTTGAATTCTGGTTGGAACAAATTCATTTTCTTCATTCGTGATTACAGTTATGCCAGATTTCTTTGGAACTATATGAACAGAACTGACCCAAGAGCTATCAGAAATAGGGTAGATGATCCCTACATCTAAGAGTTTGATTATTTCAGCTCTTACAACTTCTTTCAAATTAGGATTTAGTCTTCTTTGAAATTCTCGGGAAGTTTTCGCATTTTCTTCAAGGTGAATTCGATGCATGCATATAGAAGGATTAATACCTTTAATATCGGAGATGGTCCAGCCTATTGCTTCTTTATATTCTTTAAGAACATTTATTAACTTGTCTTCTCGTTCTTCATCTAAATCAGATGCTATGATGACAGTGTGGTTTCATGGTCCTAAAATGCATATTTTAGAGATTCGTAATGGATTGAGCTCTATCTTTGAATCCTCAATAGTTACTTCATTATTCATTTGGCTCTCAAGTGGTTCGGTTTTAGCTTTCCATTTATCATTATCCAATAAAGGTGTAGACTCTAGTAAAGAATTTACTTCATTAATTGAATTGTCGATGTTGAAATCTGAGCCAAAATGAGCAAGACAGCTTTCAAAAAGATCATCATCATCCATTTTTGGAAAGAAATAAGGACCCATACTCTCTATCATATTTACCACACAGACAACATCAAGATCATCATGTTGTTGAGAAATGTTAAACATATTTAGTTCAACAAATATATTTCCAAAAGAAAATTTTATGATGCCATTTCTACAGCTTAATTAATGCATTTGAAGTAGCTAAAATGGCCTTCCTAAATGACAGGATTTGATCTTTGGTATTCTCAACAGTTCAAGGTGTCTATGACTATAAAATCAACAGAAAGTAGAATTTATCTACTTGAATCGTAACATCCTCTACGATTCCTCGAGGTATTTTTATAGATCTATCACTAGTTGAAGTATCACAGATGTTGATTTTAGCTCCCCTAATCCAAGTTGTGTATAAACAGAATATGGTAATAAATTCACACTGGCTCCTAAATCAAGCAAGGCTCGTTTAATGATGTGATCTCCAATGACACAAGATATTGTAGGACTACCAGATCTTTATACTTAACGGAGTTTTATTTTCGATTATTGAGCTAACATGTTCACTAAAAATGCCTTTCTTGGAACATTTGTTCTTCTTTTACAAAGGCAAAGATCTTTCAAGAACTTAGAATAAGCAGGCACTTGTTTAATAGCATCAAGGAATGGAATATTTATTCGAACTTGTTTAAATATTTCCATTATATCTTTGTATTGCGCACTTTTATCTTTTGGAATAAGTTTTTCAGAAATGGAGCTTTTGGAACGTAAGGCTTTTCTTTTCCTTAGAATCTTTTGGTTTTGAAACTTGTGGTTCATTTGATTTTTCTTCCGGATCATATTCAGCTTTTGTATTTCTTTTCCACTTCTAAGGGTAGTTATGGATCGAACTGCGTTAGAAGAGTTTACTTCATATTGTCCTTTAGGATTAGGGATGGACCGACTCGGAAATTTTCCCTTCTCTCTTTCAAATAAAGTTGTTGCAAGTTGACCAATTTGTGTTTCAAGCTTAGAAATAGCGTGAGTTTGACTGCATGACTTCTTTGAGTTGATTGGAACATTTGTTGAGTAGATTGCATGAATTGTTGCAACGTATCTTACAAAGATGGTTTCTTTGGCACTATAGAAGGATACGATAAGTATTTGGAGGATATTGATTAGACGGACATTTTGTTGATTTGACATATTCATTTGATGTCCTCCTTGATTCATCGAGGCATATTTTGCTTCCAGGAAAAATTTGGATGATTCCTCCAATTTGGATTATAAGTTGGAGCAAATGGATCGTCCGAAGATTTTCCATATGAATGTAACACATTGACTTCTTCATTAAAAATTTCTTGATTTTGTGGACCAGAGGGGCAAGATTGAGATGAATGAAATGATTCCGCACATGAAATGCAAAATTCATTTTGAGTTTGACGAGGGATGGATTGCTTCAAGACTAACGCATCCACTTTTCGTACTAAATCATCTATAGTAGATTTTATTTCAACATCTTGTTTAACCTCGTAAATTCCACCTTTTTTTGGGGTCGTATGCATCGATTTGGCTCTAGAGTCGAGTGAATTCCATTGTTGTGAATTAATTGACATATTTTCAAGTGCATTCCAAGCTTCGTCTCCAATAAGGTGAAGAAATTTTTTACCATGCATTGATTGGATTAATTGGCGATTGTTTGGAGTTAAACCGTCATAAAAATATTTTACCAAACGCCATATTTCAAAACCATGATGGGGACACTTAAGGATTAAATCATTAAATCTTTCCCAACACTCGTAAAATTCTTCATTTTCTTTTTGGAAAAATTCGGATATTTCTCTTCTAAGACTATCAGTTTTGGACATTGGAAAAAATTTTGCGAAATTTATTCACTAGTTGGTCCCAACTAGTAATTGTTCTTGCTTGAAGAGAATTTAGCTTAATTTTGCTTTATCTTTGAGAGAAAATGGAAATAATCTAAGTTTGTGATTCATCGAGAAATTTTGGAATCGGAAAGTAGAACAAATATCGAGAAATTCCTTGACATGCATATACGGATCTTCTCTTTCCAAACCGTGAAAAGATGGAAGAAGTTGAATTATTGATGGTTTAAGTTCGAAATGAGTTGCATTAGTCGTAGGCAACACTATGCAAGAGGGAGAATTAGCACTCACTGGAGAAAAATATTCTATTAAAGTTTTTTCTTTTGCAACTTGATTATTCCGATTTTCGATTTCGTCCATTTTTGGTATCGGTTTCGTTTGTTGAACTTCAATTTTAGTTAAGGACAATTTTCTTCTCTTTAATCGACCTTTATTATTTCGTTGCCAAACTTGCATTCACCAGTATTTCAATTTTTTTTTAACTTTGCATACAAACCAAATTATGATAGTCGATCGAATTTCCAGATCGTTGGAGGCGTCACAACGGTCGCACTTAAAATCCAACTTTCTTCAAAGATGTACAATGGCCTTTTTGCCAAAATTCAATCGATTTTCAAAATCAGTTTGTACAAGATTGATATTTAGCTTTTCTCTATTCGAATCGAACAAAGTAGTGAGGGAAAAATATCAATCCCTTATTGAATCTTTTAAAGGATTTTATTGTTTAATTATTTTTTTTGAGTTTTTATATTTTTATTATTATTAATAATAATGATAATTATTATAATTATTACTAAAATTATAGGATGTAATAGATTGCAAAGGAATAAATTTACTAATTGATCTACGGAAGCAATATCTATTGATAAACTAAATTGTACGACGGGAAATATTACAACTAAACTAAATGTCTAAGAATAATGTAAATAGAAAATAACAACTAAAAACACAATCTAAATTTACCACTAAAAGATTCTATTAAAACTAAAGACAAGATATAAAAAATAAATAAAAAATTCTGATTTTTTTTTGTTTTTTTATATTTTATATTTTTTTAGTTTTTATATTTTTATATTTATTATAATTTTATTATATCTTTAGACTAATAATATTGAGCTAAAATATATATATATATCCAGATATATTATTTACTTTTTTTCACAAAAAAGAATTCAGATTTTTTTTAGAAAAAAAAATAAAAATTACAAACTTTTATTTTATTTATGCAAACAATAAAAATAGTTTTTTTTTATTATAAATTTTCGTTTCTGTTTTTTTTTTTTAATAAAATTTTCAGGTTTTTAATTTTTTTAGTGTTTTCCCTTTTTATTAAAATATTGTAATTTATTTTAAAAAATAAATTCTGTTTTTATTAAAAAATTTAAAGTCCAGAATTTTTATTTTATTATATATATTCCAGATTATTTAAGTTATTAATTCTTAATCTGATTTTTTTTTTAGATTTTTATGAAAATTAAATTTTTAATAAAACTAGCAGGTTTTACTTTTAAAAATAAAATAAAATAATTCAGATTTTTATTTATTACGGAAAATAATATTCCAGATTATTTTTAATTTATTTTTATTATTTTTTTTTTTTTTCGAATTTAAATTAAAAATTTTGATTTTATAATATTAATATACCAAAATTACAAAATTATTACCTTAAAATCTGAATGTGTTTTGTATTTTCCAGAGTTTTTAATTAAAAATAAATAAGTTCTTAATTTTTTGAGGTTTTTCAGATTTTTTTATTTTTTTATATATTTTTGGTCTTTTTTAATTTTTTTATTATTTTATTATTTTTTTTACGAAAATGAACAGTCGATTTTATTTTTATTACTTATATTTATTATTATAAGTTTTTATTATTTTTCAGATTTTTTTTTAAATATAAAAAGAAAATAAATTCTACTACTAACGGATATTAAAAAAGACAGATAATAATAAAGAAAAGCAGTAAAATAAATAACTAGTAGAAGAATTCAACTAACTTGGTGACGACGGTCTTCTTGTACTTCGTTTGCGCCTCCCCGGCAACGGCGCCAAAAACTTGTTGTTGGTTTGATTCTTTAGTCTTATACTCGCAAGCGCACGATTTGTTCGATGTAGATATGCGGTGCAAGGTCGATTCCATAGGGAGGACTATAATAGTGAAGTCAAATTATTTCTATCGTTTTGAACCAAATTATATTAAATTCTAACCTAGTCCCAAATAATTTGATTTTTTATGGTTATAATAATTGCAACAAATAACATTAATTTTAAGTAGATTTTAGGTAAATTGATTCTAAATAATTTACTAGGGTTTAGAGTCCACCAATGTCTATTTATTATTTATTTTATATTTTAATTCCAAGAAATTCAGGGAATAGATTCTGAAATCAATCTCACTATTTCCCTATAGATTTGACAATAAGTACAAAATTATAATTCAAATATAGATTTTCCTTCGCTTAAAAATTGTAATTTCTAAGCATTATATGTATCCAATTTAATGCAAAACAAATAATCAAAGAAATTAACTAATATCAATAATCACAAAGCAAGGGGGAATTTATAACTATAAAAAATACATGATATAATTGATGAAATAATATTCCCCTATTGAAGCAAAAATCATAATCGTTAAAAATATTTATTTGGAATTATTATATAAATCTATATATATATATATATAAAATGAGTTTCATGGCATAAATGAGAGCATTAATGCATAAATGAGAGCATTAATGTCTCTATACAAATAAATCAACTCAATTGTATATAAAGGCATTAAAGACATTAATCTATCTTATAATTGTTAAATATACAGATTCATCAAGTCTCTTTTAAGTCTTTATGGGTCATATGACTTTCCATTTGTCTAAAAAAAACCGTCATATTAATCACCTTTAAATGCTAGGAATGAAGCTACGATCACCAAACCTTTTCAAGTTACCATGTCAGCTCTTTTCACTTACTCACCATTAAATGTATCAATTTATTATTCATATTCATTGAATCCTAGCAATAACAGTGGTGAAATAGTGCTTCAACACAATGGCAACCGCCAATTATTTCCTCCCTTTGCTTCTATAAAACCCAACATCTTCTTTTTACACACACCAACCTAACATCTTCCTCTTCTCTTTCTCAAAATCATTGGTGATCTAAATTATTTATTGCTTAGAATTGCTTTAATTCGTGAGAGGATTTTGGTGCTAACATCCAAACTATATATCAGTGAATTTTCATATGATTTCACATATTGATTTTTATGCATGTTTTTTATTTACGATTTGACGTCTATTGTTCTAGGTATCTTCATGGAAGAAGTGGTGATGCTATGGTGGATACCAATAGGAAGATGGATGATTTTTTTGGTAACATTTTCTTCATCCTTTATATATGTGTTTTCTATGTGTATTTCTTTTTCTTCATATTTCTTCATAATTTCGTGACCTGATTTTATTTAACAAATCTGTTCTTGATATCCATGATCTTTATCAATGTTCTTAATTCTTTCTTTTAGGTTCAGCGGATAAATCGTTGAGGTAATAGTTTCTTTTGCTATCCATGTTTCTTATATTTTTCTAATATAGTTTTTTCTCTAATTATTTATTTATTATTATTATTATTATTATTATTATTATGTAAAAACAGGATTGCTTTAGTATATTTGAGAAAATCTAACCTTTTTTCTTCTTAATTTTTTAAACAATTTAAATTTGTGTGTATAATTTTGTAAAAAGTTTTAGAATTTATGGATTTTCTCTATTTTTCTAAATATGATACGAATTTGTGTGGGTGTATATAAATATATATATTCTTATTAAAATGTACACTTTTTATTTATATATACAGAATCATGAAATGATGAGGTTATATCAATATATACCTGTAAACAGTTGTATATAAAGTTATATGTAAAAAAATTTAGAAATTTTGTATATAAAAAATCTTATCTTTTTGTCTTAAGAAAAATTGGTACGACATAAAATATGATTTGTTGTATGCCCATAAAAAAATTATACTTATATCAATATATACTTGGAACTTCTAAATGATGTTTTTTAAGTAAGATGATACTGTAAATATTTTGTAACAATATGTAAATATGATTATATTTTTATACAAGTAACTTTGTACTAATTTGTAATGTTTTGAACAAATAATATAAGGAGGGAGTATATAAATAGATTTTATCCAAAAGTGGGTAAAAATTTGTATACAAATCTCGAGATAAATTGTCGTGTTAGATAACTTTTTATTGTAACTCATATTTAGTTATGATTATTACAAAATAAGGATAACTCATATTTAAATACTCTAGAGAACCACAAATCTTGGGATAGAATGGCGTGTTAGATACATCTTTTAGATATTAATTAAATCAGGTAAGTCTAAGTCACATAATAACTGAGGACTAAAAGAGTACACAAGATGTTAAGATTTAGGTACGATATTACAAAACAAGGATAACTCATATTTAAATACTACGGGATAACCATATATCTCGAGATATAATATCGTGTTAGCTATATTATTTTAGAACTTATTGAATAAGTAAGCCGAAGTCACATAATAGTTGATGACTAAAAGAGTATACAAGAACAAGAGCTTGAAGAATTAGGTATGATTATTACAAAAAAGGATATATAACTCATACTCGAGCGATACTATATATATACTTTTTCTAAATGAAGAGTTATATCGCTATTAGTATTGCCTAAGATTGTTGCATGAAAATTAATATTTGAGGTATTGGACAAAATCTTGCTTAAACTAAGAGCTCAGGGAATAAAATGTCGTTTCAAAGTTGTGAGTTATAACTTTGTTGAGATGTATTGTCTATCAGAAGATAACGGACTGTAATGAGTAAACTGATGCATTTAAATGTCGTATACAAAAGAAATCAACGTATCAACATAACCCGAATATTTTTTACCTGAAATACAAGTATGATTTAATCATGGTGAACAAAGCCCGTGCATCGCACGGGCCATGATGCCTCGTATTAATAATAATATAGACATGGTTTCATCATAACCCCAATAAAAGAAAATTACTCACTCATAATAACAATACAAATAAATAAATATTCCATAATATTATTACTCAAATATAATTTTACTACACACTATTTTTATTTCTCTCCCTTACAATAATTTCTCTCTATTTTTTCTCCTTTTTTCTCCTCCCCAAAACACTACACATTCATCCCCTATTTATACTACTTCAAAATCAATAAAATAATCATTTTTACAATTAAAAATTCCACCCCCAATAATAATACACGGCTGTCATGGGTGCTGATGTCATGGATGACATCAGCACAGAGTTGAAATTCCGGTCCAATCAGGTGTTGACACGTGGCACAATATGGTCCGTCTATTTAATTGTCCTTCGAACGGTCATAACTTCTTCATACGAACTCGGATTCGGATGAATTTTTTTTAAAACGATCGTCTCGACGAGACGAATAAAGTGAGACCCGTCATGACTATATTTGAATTTTGTAAAAATATCGCCCTTGAACCAATTGATCTGTCATGTACCGGTTGGTTAACCTGCAGATATAATTTAATTCCAATTAATTATCCAAAAATGACATAAAATTAAAGAAAATTCTAACAAAATGAAATAATATAAATAATGGTAAAACGAATAAATTATCACACAACACACAATTATATACATAAAATACTAATAAAAATATTACTCAAAATATACTAAACAGTTTTCGTTTTTAAAACTCATCATTTCCTGCTTGTGGTCGGAGAAGGTGTGTGTGATGTTGGTATTGTTGTTAGGGTGTTAGCCCTCCGAATTGTGATTGAATTGGTGGTGTGAACGTTGAGTCGTTCGCCACGCATATGTTTTGTTAGCCCTTTGTGGGAGGTGTGATGATGATCTTTAATGTTGTCATTTCGTGGTGTTTTGCGTGTTATCGCACCTGTGTGAGCTGTTAAAGCTTGGGTTTGTACGTTTGTGTACATGTGTGATTGTTTCATGATGTTTGTAATTATGTGCTTGTTATTGTTCGGGCCGTTGAGGTCGCCAAACGATACCGTCGTTTCTGTAGTGTTTGTGTGTGCATTACTTTACGATGGTAATCGTTGTATATGATTTGGGTTGTGATTCTTTGTTGTGCTGAGTTGGCATCTCTGCTATGTTGTTTTGCGACGTTATGCCCCGTTGTATCTAACATTTGTATTTTCGGTATGCCGAGCCGAGGAGTTTCAACCGTGATGTGTCGGGGCATGCACGTGTAAATTGTCCTTCTCGTCAGTAACGCGTTTCAAGTGCGGACTCGAGGGACACCGAATTCAGTTTTGCGAATTAGCTACAGAGACTTTCGGAGTTCGCGCTTCAGCACAGATATCAGGATCAGCTCTGAGAGGCCCATGGGAGATTTTTCTGTCGGTTGCTTTTTGTGTTTGTTGTGTCGAGAATTATACACCTCAACAGGTGATTGGCACAGACGACAGGCGACCGAGTTAGAGTCGAATAGACCAAGGCAGACTTGCCGATCGGAGATCCCAGATCAAGCCCAAGTGCCGAGCGATCGATATCTAACGCGATCGTCTCTTGGCACCTGGCGATCGACTCTGGTGCCCGGCCAATGACGACCGCCTCATGCCACGCAAGTCCAGCATCCGTCTAGTCGGCAAAGGCCGAAGCTCAGGACAGAGACCCACGTGCAGATCCTGAAATGGCGTCGCAGAACATGGATCGTTGACCATAGCCTGTCAGCATCTACTCACCTACCGACAGACCCGCCGAAATGTGCAAAGTGGGACCACCCGGGACAGCGACTCAGGACGCGTGCAGACTTCTCATTGGACCGCACAGCTGGCTGCCAGCAGTAGTTGCGGACTTTAAGGCAACCAACCCATGTGCTAAAAGACGATCGCCCCCTTATTATAATACAGGAAAGGCGATCGCCCACCTACGGCCAATCCTATAAATAGAAGGGACCCTGCACTGGAAAAAGGGCTTGGCCTTTCTGACTACTTCACAGTGGACTGTTCTCTGACTTTTCTTACGGCTTGGCTTTCTCTCTTGGCAACACTATACACTTCGGACATCTGTTCATCTCTCACTCTCGGAACCTCTTAATCCTAAGACGGTCGGCAGAAACGAAAACAAGAACACACAGAGCTTCGCTCACAAGCTAGATAACTAGGATCTTTTACACTCATTGTAATCGCATTCTTATATTAATATTTGTAGTCAAACATATTCGTATTAATAACATCTCGCGATAGCATTCAAGCCCGGGCCTAACAAACCCGGCAAATCTTGTGTTATTTCCATTCCCACGGACGTGCTCTCGCAATTTGCTGTTGCTCGACCATTCCAGCAATATTCATCTCCGGATAATATTTCGGGCAACAACAATTGTCGCTAGAAGAAGGGGACATCTACCTTCATTTTTATTCCGACCATCCCGAAGAACACTCACTGTTCTCCGGGGCATATACCTGAAGAAACACTCACTGTTCTTCAGAGAAAATCCTTCAGAGTCATGTCGTCTGCCAACGCATCGAAGAGAGCCACTCCCCGATCCGTCGGACGCCTCATTCCAACTCAGTCCGAGCCCCAGCCTACGACAGAGGGTAGCTGCGGCGACGCGAGACTCTCGATCCCGCACCCGAGGGGCGGCCCCAGCCTTTCGCTCGACCAGTTCCAAACTGCGGAACAGATCGAGGAGGCTATGGCCATCCTAAGGGAGCGACGGAGAGCATTCGACGCACCCGCAATTATCCCATCGATCATCCATCACGCGGGCAAGCGGAAGCTCAAGGGGTTACTTGACGAGCGACCGTTAGGAAGCCCCAGTTCACGAGCAAAAGCACTCGCAAGGCGGGACGGTTCCGTTTTCAGCCGCCTAGGCAGCGACCCATCATGGCAACCGGGGCATTCTGGCCCCAGCCACGAGACGACGGAGCCTGAGTCCGTCACCAGGACTTCAGCTTATCCAACTCCCATAAGGCAGGCCAACCATCTGACTCCTCGTCAAATAACCTAGATCGGCAGCGACGACCTCATCACCTCCCACGGAGCCAGGAGATCGGTACACGATCGCCTCGGCACCCGCTCCGAAAGTCGAACCACGAGCGACCAAGCTACAGCGATGGCCACGATGCAACGACAGCTCGACGACACGAAGGCGCTCCTAGAAACTGGGGCAGGCGCCAATAGCAAGATTGCCGGGCCGAGCGAGCCACTCGCGGTCCACATCGAGCTCGCCCCCGTGCAGCGTAGGATCGCCCCTCCGCAAACACCTCTGTACGAGGGGAGGTCGGATCCCGAGACTCACCTGAGCAAGTTCCGGATATACATGACCGGATGTGGGGCATCAGACGCGACCAGGTGCCGAATGTTCCCGCTAACACTGGGCGACCTGGCCCATAGGTGGTACATCTCATTGCCACCACGATCCATCAGTTCCTTTGATCAACTGGCGAACGACTTCACGTCGTACTTCGCCACCAAGGTCGCTCGACTAGAAGGTCCCCACCGCATGATGAAAATCAGGCAGGGAGAAGACGAGTCCGATGCAGACTACATCAACCGGGTGGATGAGATAATCCTCAGCGGTGAGCCTATGAGCGACGAGATCGCCCTCTACTCGGTCCTATGGGGGATTCAATGGTCTTTCACCTATGTTCAGGCATCTAACGAAGGACATCCCCCCGACCTACGCGATCTTCCGCGCCAAGGCCGCAGACTTTCTGGCCAGGAAAAGGTTACTTTTCCATCTATGAGTAACGCGATCGACCACCGAACGACGATCATAAGTCTTCCAACCCGATCGCCAGAATCAAGCAACATCTCCAAAAATGGAGGACTCGCTCGCCAACTACAGTTCATCATCTAACATGATGGACTAAGACACGAGATCGCCTCCCCCGCACAACGTACACCGTCGAGGATCGGCATCTAACATGACGGTCTGAGGTAGAAGAGTGCAGCCATGGTCCTAGTGGTCGATGGAACCGACTGCTTCGGCCATGCAAGGTTCATTTGGGCTGAGATCGCTCACCCTTCGTTTAAATACGAGGTGGGCGTAGCCGAAGGACTCTCCAATCAAATCAGGGGACACGCTCACCCGCAATCCGAGCGATCGACATCTAAGGCGATCATCTCTTGGCACCTGGCGATCGACTCTGGTGCCCGGCCAATGACGACCGCCTCATGCCACGCGAGTCCAGCATCCATCTAGTCGGCAAAGGCTGAAGCTCAGGACAGAGACCCACGTGCAGATCCAGAAATGGCGCCGCAGAACATGGATCGTTCACCACAGCCTGTCAGCAATTACTCACCTACCGACAGACCCGTCGAAAGGTGCAAAGTGGGACCACCCAGGACAGCGACTCAGGACGCGTGCATACTTCTCATTGGACCGCACAGCTGGCTTCCAGCAGCAGCCGTGGACTTTAAGGCAACCAACCCATGTGCTAAAAGACGATCTCCCCCTTATTATAATACAGGAAAGGCGATCGCCCACCTACGGCCAGTCCTATAAATAGAAGGGACCCTGCACTGGAAAAAGGGCTTGGCCTTTCTGACTACTTCACAGTGGGATCTTCTCTGGCTTTTCTTACGGCTTGGCTTTCTCTCTTGGCAACGCTATAAACTTCGGACATCTGTTCATCTCTCACTCTCGGAACCTCTTAATCCTAAAACGATCGGCAGAAACAAGAACAAGAACACACAGAGCTTCACTCACAAGCTAGATAACTAGGATCTTTTACACTCATTGTAATCGCATTCTTACATTAATATTTGTACTCAAACGTATTCGTATTAATAACATCTCGCGATAGCATTCAAGCCCGGGCCTAACAAACCCGGCAAATCTTGTGTTATTTCCATTCCCACGGACGTGCTTTCGCAATTTGCTGTTGCTCGACCATTCCAACAATATTCATCTCTGGATAATATTTCGGGTAACAACAGTGTTGTTACCTTGTTTCCGTTGTTGTGAGTTGCGGGGACGACCTTCTTTTATAAGAGGTCGAATGTAATACCCGTATTATCTTTGGACTCCTGCATTTCCTCTTTCTCAAGTCTAGCGACTCACTCATGTTTGTTGATACTTTCTGAACTTGTTCTGTATTTCGGTTTCATCGTTCGAACGGGTTGTGACCTTGTTTCGGATCGATCTGCTTATCATTGTGACTTTTATGAGTTCGGTTCGATTCTTGTGAACCTTGTTCGAAAGTAACATCTTCCAGTTTCTACCAGCTCTTTTAATGTCTTGAGTTGAATTGTGAACTTCGGAGTTATTTTTCGACCGTTGTTGTTCGATCATTGTTATCTGATTATTATTGTTCAATCGTTGTTGTTCTATCGTTGTTGTTCAGTCGTTATTGATCGATCGTTGTTGTTCGATCAGGGTTGTCTGACTATTGTTGCCTGATCTCGTACCACGAAGAATCGTCGTTCACCGTTAGTTTGTTGTTTCGGGTGTGGCCAGATGGGTCACCGAGCCGTGCAATGCGAGACGGTAACTGAGAGATTTAGGGGATCTAGGTTGCGTCCCTGCTCCGAAAGGATACGTAGATGCCTATTGTGGTTTTGAGTATTTCAGCGTAGTCCGAATTGTTTGTGATTTTCCTTGTGGATCGTTTTGTGTTTATTTCTGTTTTCTTGACTATGCGTGTTTCCTTGTGATAGGTGCTTTGTGTTTTGGGATTGTTCGGATAATTGACTTGATTGTATTATCTATTTGATGACGCTTGTCACTTGTTGGTTTTATTATGTCTCTACCGGTGACGTTGTGTTAGTCGTCGTGGAGCGTGTTTTCACGCCGTATATTCCTTTGCATTGCTTGTAACGTTTCTCCGATGGGCGTAAGTTACGTGTTTCTTGTGTATCTCATTGAGTTTTCCTGGCGGGATATTGCTTCTCCCTACTTGTTTTAAGTTTCGGGACGAAACTTCTTTTAAGGAGGGTAGTGTGTAATACCCGTAATTTCGATTTCTGGTAATTTCTTTCTTTTTTTAGCGGAAGTCCGTTTTGACGACTCGCTCATGAGGTGATCCAGGATGGAAAATGGTCGACGTTGCGAGTCATATGTGGAAATGGAGTTTTTAGTCGGAATTTATATATTGAAATTTTGGAACTCCGTCGTGTGGTTTTCCGATGGAATATCAGTGGATATTGGTGACGAACCGAATTGGTATACAGTAGTATGGATGTAGTCCAGCATTTGCATAGTTTTCATTTTAAACTTCAAAATCGTGTGGAATCGAAGGAAACTGTTATCGAATACTTGGCACCAGCGAGCCGATTTAATTTTTCAAAAATTGATTTCGTGATCTTACCAAAATTTATGTTTTGAGTTTTGAAATTTTTGAAAGAACTTTCGAAAATTTGTCTTCTTGATGAGACTATATGATTTCAAACTGGTTTTGAAAATATGATCGAAATACATAAGCATTTAGTGCATAATGCATATCATGGTGAAGTTCTGAGTGAGACTCACAAACTGGATAAGACATCAGTATGGAACGATGAATAGAGATTCGAAATTCAGTATGGTAGTTTGGTTATCCAGGGATGATTGGTTGATTTATCGGATAAGAAAAATATGATGCGTGTTGTAGATTCATGCACAGGATGTAATTTTGGAACTTTGGATTTTGTGAAAACGGGACATATGTGCTATGTGATTCCATTGGTATGGTAGTAGCGCGATTTTACCATAATGATTTTTGAATGATTTCTTTGTAAGTGTATATTTGGGGAGGGTGACCCCATACTGGTTGCTTTGGATATTGAGTGGTCGTTCTCACTCCACTTATGATTGGATATGTTCATCAGTTTGTGATTGGTTGTTCGTATGTCGAGGAGTATGATCACCAGTCGGGTATGTTTATTGAGATCCATTGTATGTGATTGGTGTGTCGTTTTGAGAACTTTATTCGTTCATATATCGGTTTATGTGGTTATGTGTTGATCGTGTTGGAGCTTACCGTGTGAAAATATTCTCAATTATCGCTGATCGTTCGTTGGTAATATTGGATTTTATCATGTCGATGATATTCTCGACTGCGTTTTGACCTTTGGATTGGTCGTATTAGAGTTTATCATGTCGATGATATTCTCGGTTAATTTATTGGTTGATCATTGCTAGTGATCATCTGAGCGTTGAGATTTTGTGTCGATATTTCGGGATTCGTTGCCATTGCGTTGGGCAGTTGTTTCATAGATGTATCGTGTATTATTGATTTGTATCAGGATTTGGACTTGATTGTGTAATCAGGCAGACAGGATTTGAAACGGATAGATTATTTCATCCGAAGATGATATATTTTTGTTGAGACTCATGGAATTGTGATCGTAAGCGTATTGAAGCTTTAAGTGAAGTCACTTGCTAGTATCTCAAGAGATCGTCGACTTCGCGCATTTATAAGTATGCTATTTTAGTTATTCGGTAATAATGATGATTGATCGTTGTCGTGATGGTTTCGGAATATTTTGGTTGAACGGTTTGTTTGTTTTCTATGACGGATTGCAAGTTTCGAGGACGAAACTTATTTTAAGTGGTGTAGTATGTAATATCCGAAATTTCTACTACTATTGTTTAATGTTATCTTATCCGAGTTATGTTGTACAACGTGGAATCTGTACAGTATGGATAAAATAAATGAAAGACTGAGATGTCAGTATTGGTATAATTGTCGTATTTGGTCGACAATTGCATTTGAGGATATAATGTGTTGAGTATATGTATTCCGTATGTTCGTATTCTGCATGTCGAGACGTTGGACAAGAATAGCTGAAAATGGCTAAGTGTAACATTATTAGCGCACACTAGAAGAAAAAGATAACGCACGCTAGTACAGACCAGATCAGAAGGAATCTATGTGTGGACCCGGTCACTTTCGGCGCATGGGCCGACAAGGTTAATGGATGTTTGTTGTGAACGATTAGCGCATGCTAATGTATATTTATAGCGCACGCTAATCAGATCGGACCAAAGGAATCTTGGCTTTGTCAGGTTACTTTCAGCATGTGGGGACACGGGGGTAGGTGCGGACTGTAGCAAGTCAACTACGATTAGCGCACGCTAAGGTCTAAGAAATTGCGTGCGCTAGACAGTGTAATTTACGTACGTTATTGCATGGGCATTACGTACGTAAGCTGATGTGCGAAACAAAACAGTCGCGTCTGGACCACGATAGCGCACGTTACTAAGGAAAAGTAGCGCATGCTAATAACAATCAGTATATATATGATTGCAGATGTGAATTATGTTCATTCGGCCATTGCTTTCTTTATTTCAAGAGAGAGTTTTTAGAGAGAAGTTTGAGGTTCTAAACACTGAGAGATGATGATCTTTAACAAGATTAAGTTGAGGAACATGGATTAAAGTCTTGTTCTTGAAGTTATTGATGATTCTTGAAATGAAGTTGATTGTTCTCCTTCATGGTTCGTCTATACAAGGTAATCACTCTTCACCTTTGGATTTCATTTTGGATTAAAGATTGATGTTCTTGAGTTAATGATTATCATATAAACAAGTTGATAAGCATGATTATGAGATGGATTACCGGAGTATGATGATATTAATATGATTCGTGTGATTTGAATTGTATAGTTCGTTTTCTTGAGATAAGTTGGTTAATCCTTCTCCTCCTCTGCGGATGTTGATGTCATTGTTGATGATTAATCTCTGTAATATTAGGGAAGTGTTGTTAAGGTTCTTGGTGTTCATGATGTTGATATTTGAGGAAGAAGATGATATGTGAATATATGAATTGGATTAAGAGTTGGATGATTACCCTATATGTTAAAGGATATCAGATTTCGTTGTTTTGAAAGCTTTGAACTTGGTTCAAGATCACTTAGTGTTCTTGATAATCGCCATATGTTGATCGGTATCCGAAATACATGCAACTGCATGTCATTAGCGCACGCTAAGCCTACCGGCTAGCGCACGCTAACGGGAGCAACTTAACGCACGCTACGTTAAGTAATTAACGTGCGCTAAGTCAACAGACACGGTAGTATATTCTGTTTCGGTTATGAATTCGTGATCGTTTAAGTTGGTTTGATCAGACTTGTGGTTAACCGAGATATTGTTGAGCCGTTGGGTTTGTGAATTGATTTTATCGATTGTTGATTGTTATCGAACTTGTTGTTTATCGAATTACTAGGTTGAGAATATTGATAGGTGATTATAACCGTATGTTGCGGTCGAGTTCGAGGATGTTCGTGAATTGATTTGGTCGGGACCGAGGAACTTGTAGATGACAGCAATGGATTTGGTAACAGCTTCCTCGTCGTTGTATTGGTATCGAGGTAAGTTATTACTTGCTCAGTTTATAGTATTTAATGAATGGTTTCTGTTTCATTCGTGTATAATTCGTATAGCAATGTTTATAATCGTAATCACAGGAGATTTGGGATTATAAATCGTATTCGAGTTTTGGGAATCTAAATCATAATGTATATGATTTACTTTTGTTATTGGTATACTTGTATATCGAGGATATATTGTGATAAAGACGAAGATATTGTAATACCCGAGATTTCTGACTTGTATTTGGAGCTTGTGATATTGTAATCGTTGTACTTGATCTTAGTATTATTCTCCGTATTTCATAATCCGATGTTGTCGAGCGTATGATTTCATGTATGTGATTTACAAATTGTAATTATGCGCATGTAGCACACGCTATCGGCTATGTGTAGCGTACGCTAACATAGACTCAATAGCGCACGCTACAAAGGATTATTAGCGCACGCTATGTGTGGTCAATTTGATTGAGACGTGCGGTAGGTGAGATCTGGCCGGGGGACCCCTGTCGGATCGTGTCGGGATGAACCTGGACGGCTTTCGGGAAAAGCCAAGTCAACGCCTTAGCGCACGCTATAGGTATATGCGTAGCGCACGCTAAGTGCTGAATACAGTTAAGTCAGTGAGCCGTTAGCGCACGCTACGAAAGGTGGTCTAGCGCGCTAATAGCCATTTCTTATAAATAGGACAGCATCCTATTCGTGATTTCAGTTCTTTCTTCTCCCAGTACCCGAATTCTTACACTTAGAACATAACTTCCTTCATCCTAAACACTCCATATCAACATCCTAGCTCGTGATTGAAGATCGTACATCGTTGGAGATTGGTGTTCAAGCCTTCGGTGTTGGATTGTTTCGATTTCCTCCGTGTTCTTCACTACCTTGAGGTAGGTGATTCTTCACCAATACTAGTAGTGTTCTAAAGGATGTTGATCATGTTCATCTAGTCAGTTAGATTCGTTATTAGTCGCACATCATGTGTTAGAAGGATATTTTCGACGTTTCGACACTTATTCATCGTATAATCCTTTGAACCTTTTAGTATGTGGATTCCTAAGCATGTTATGTATCTTCAAAACCAATCGACCAGTATATGAAGATTACCTAGCTCGTATGTTTTAATCATATGTTTTGGGACTTGGAATAATCGGAACTTGGAATATTTTCTTGAAGATCGAAAATGAATTATGATGTTGAGATGATTATCCGTATATTTGTACCTCTTGTTCATGGAACTTCCACAAACCTTATTAGCATGACATGCTTGAGGATGACTTGTTGTATCACCATAGAATTCATGAGTTCATCACCTTTCAATCCAGTTTTCTGTTAGCAGTATTCTGCCATGCAAGGTTAGCGCACGCTAACACTTGTAAATTAGCGTGCGCTATCGGGGTTAAGTTAACGCACGATACGTACGTAACGTACGTTACGATGTCAGCCGAGTCATCTGTCAGTCCGTGGCTAGCGTACGCTAGGCTTATACGATAGCGTACGCTAATAGTGTGCTTAGCGCACGTTACGTGAGTACGTAGCGCACGCTAAGCACCCAGTGCATTGTTTATTTTGAACTTTTGGGCCGTAGAACGAATTGTTAGGCCATCGTTCGACTTGAGATGATTTGTATATCATTCCTTTTGTTAAGGTTCGAGCTTGTTATGTTGATCGAAGGAGGCGGCCTTCGAGTGTGTTGGGATCATCAAAGTGTTTCGTTCTTGCCATTTTCGAGGCAAGTATCATATGTCGAGTTCGATTTATATTAAAACTATGATCATGCTTGTGGTTTTGTTCATATTGTTGAATATGAGATGTATTTCTGAAAATTCTCGTGATATTCGTTGTTATTTGTTCGTATTGAGGAACATATTGAAATGCATACGTGTATGCATAGTTGATTGATTTATGGTATAAATGATCCGAGGGGATCATGAGGATCTATGCTGAGGGCGCTGGATCGAATGTCCACCATGCGTTGGTCCGATGGGATCATCATGGGGATCTATGCTGAGGGCGCTGGATCGTTGGACGGGTTTTCCACCATGCGTTGGTCCGACGGGATCATCATGGGGATCTATACCAAGGGCGCTGGATCGCTGGATTACCCTGTATTGTGTTGATGGAATCGTGAGGATTCGCATCGTTGGATTCCGGTGGCGGAAGTCCGTTTTGCATGTTTTATGATGCATTGATGATTTATTGTATGATGATACTTGTACTAGCATTGTTTTTCTAACCCCTTCGGGAGTGGACATTGTTTTGATGTTCAGGTAGCCGAGGAGCGGGGAGGCAACCACAGTACCGACAGGACGATGAAATGGCTCAGTGATGTGGTTGATGTTATTGTTATTGTGATTTGTCTTCTTGGTTCGTTTAGTACTCGAGTACGTCTGTTTTAATAAGGTCATTTCGATATGGTTGTATAAGTTAACTCATTTGATCGGTTGAACCAAATCTGTATTTGAACTTCAGTTGTTCGATTGGATTACTTTTACACTTCTTTTAAAATTAGCCTTGTAAATCCTTATCTAAAGGGTTTACGGCGCTATAATTATTCCGAATATCTCGGGGTGTTACAGATTATGGTATCAGAGCCTAAGATTCATGGATATCTTGGTAGTCGGGTTAGTTGGGTCAGTTTACGTTATTTGATTATTGGTCGTTCGTAACATCACTGCTGAGCCAGCATCGTCGTGTGGACCGTGGTTGTAAGTTCCTAAATCTCAAATACTACCGTTTTATTTTATTCATGTTTTGTGAACATTGATGGATGTACTTTTAGAAAGTTTGCCCTGGATATTGAGTATTTATGTTTACAGTATGTTGAGAGGAGGTCGTGGACGCGGACGCGGTCGTGGACGCGGACGCGGTCGTGGACGCGGACGTGGAAATGTGAGGCAAGAAGAGTCGGTATCTACCCCAGAGATAACCGCTAGTCGAACGGATTCCCATTCCGGGGGACAGCAGGGATCGGCAAATAATGATGCAGATCCTAACGTGCCAGAGTGCTTCACAGGTGGTTGCTCGAGATAAACCAATTTGCTCAAGTTGTGGATCGCATGCAGACGGCAATGGGACAACAAAGATAACGCGGATAATCGGGAGATAAATGGCTTACCGAGGTGGTCAAATTGCATCCTCCGAAATTTGATGGTTCGACCGAGACGCTTTCTTGGGATCACCGGTCAAGGAATTAGAGAAGATTTTTATGGGATTAACTGTCCCAACGATAGAAGGTTCCTGGCCGCCCAAGATCTTCTCGACAGGAGGCTTTCGACCGGTGGGAGGCCATTCGACCGAGGAGCACAATGTTGACTCGGACGGAATTCAAATTGATGATGGAAGCACAAGATTGTCCTCGCCAGCTAGAGAGGCCCGAGTTCGAGAGTTTTTCTCACCACGTAACTCGAAGCATTCATGACGGACGTGATTAAGACTTTTAATCACCAAATGACTTATGTGCGCCACTTGGTCGACCGAGGCGGAGAAGATTTTCCATTTTGACATGCGAATGAAGCCGAAATTCAGCAAGATATGTCCGGATTTGAATGTACCACCTTGCGATAAGACGTGACAAGGCGTTGGCCTATGATATGAAGGAGGCAGCAGTAGAGAAATCGACGGAAGCAAAGAAACAGAAGGTGTCTGGCAACTTCATGGAGGATAAGAGTAGCGGGCCTCGCAGGGGTCAGTCCTCTTTTCATTCATCCAGGAGACCTCCGCATTCTTCTCGAGGTGGAAAGAAGTTCCGAGCAGCACCAACTGTTTCAGACGCAGGGAAAAAGTGTTATAACTGTGGCAAAGCGGGACATGTTCGACGTGATTGTTTCGCGCCTGCTGTGACCTGTTTCGAGTGTGGACAGGAAGGACATCGCGCAACATTTTGTGGGAATGCGACCCGATCTTTTGGTACTCGCACTCCAGCTCCAGTTCCGAAGGAGACGAGTGTGAACCAGACGCAGCAGAGTGGATTTCAGCAGCAGAACGTTGGGAAGAGAGAGACATCCAGTGCTGGGTCCGTTCCTCCGCGCCTGTACAAAATGAGGAAATCTGATGATCAGAACACTGCTGTTGCATCAGGTACAATTCAGATCCTTTTGCAACCAGTTAGTGTTTTATTCGATTCCGGAGCTACACATTCTTTTGTATCTTTAAACTGTGTTAATCTTTTGAAAATCTCGTGCTTGTATAATTGTGAACCTTATGTTGTGGGTTTACCGAGCGGAGAGAAGATTGTGGGAACCCTAGAAGCTAGGGATTTTCCAGTATCTATAGAAGGAAGAGATTGGCCATTGAATCTTATTGTAGTTGACATCTGCGGTGACGATTTAATTCTCGGAGATGATTGGATCAACCGTTATGGAGCTATTCTGAATTACCGAGAGAGAGTCATTTCTATCATTGCTGATGACGGATCTGAACACCTATTCCGAGGATGGAGACCAGGAAGCTCGGGAAAATTGATCAAAGTAATGAAAGCCGTGAAATTATCAAGGGTGGATGTCACGGCCTTTGGTGTTATGCCATGAGGAAAGAGGAAGGAGTAGAGCTCTCGTCTATTTCAGTTGTGAATGAGTTCTCAGATGTATTTCCTGACGAACTATCTGGGTTACCTCCGCAGAGAGTAGTGGAATTCACTATCGAATTAGAGCCTGGAGCATCTCCTATTTCCAGAGCACCATACTGCATGGCGCCAACCGAGATGTATGAACTCAAGAAACAACTGGAGGAATTGTTACGGAAGGGTTATATTCAACCGAGCGTTTCTCCTTGGGGAGCGCCCGTTCTCTTTGTCCGGAAGAAAGACGGATCCCTCCGACTGTGTATTGATTACAGGGAGCTCAATAAGATGACAATCAAGAATAAGTATCCTATACCTCGGATCGACGACTTGTTTGATCAACTGCAAGGGGCAAGGGTATTCTCGAAGATTGACTTGCGATCAGGATACCACCAGTTGAGAATTAAGGAATCGGATATACCGAAATCTGCTTTCAGATCCCGGTACGGACATTATGAATTTGTAGTAATGCCATTTGGACTTACCAATGCTCCTGCGGTATTCATGCAATTGATGAATCGGGTATTCTTGGAATACTTGGATAAATTTGTGGTCGTCTTCATTGACGACATCCTGATATATTCGAGGGACGCATAGGAACATGCTGAACATTTGCATGTGGTTTTGAGCACTTTGAGGAAGGAACAGCTGTATGCAAAGTTTTCAAAATGCGAATTCTGGCTTAAGGAAGTAACTTTCCTTGGGCATGTGATATCACCGACGAGTTCAAAGTGGACCCAAGAAAGTCGAAGCAATCTTGGAATGGGAAGCCCCTAATAACGTGAAAGAAGTCCTGAGTTTCTTAGGACTTGCGGGATATTATCGCCGCTTTGTAGAGGGATTTTCCAAGATCTCGTCCGCTCACTCACCAAGCATGTAAAACTCAAAAGTTTAAGTGGGATGAGAAATGCCAGGCTGGTTTTGATGAGCTTAAGAGGAGACTCACGACAGCACCTATATTAGCGTTACCAGATGGAACTGATGGATTCATGGTTTACAGCGACGCTTCAAATCAGGGTCTGGGATGTGTGTTGATGCAAAAGGATAAGGTGATTGCCTATGCTTCTCGGCAATTGAAACCGTATGAGGTTAATTACCCGACTCATGATATGGAGCTAGCAGCTGTGGTCTTTGCCTTGAAAATTTGACGACATTATTTGTACGGCACTCATTGTCAGATCTTTACAGACCATAAGAGCCTCAAGTACATTTTCAGTCAGAAAGAGTTAAACATGAGGCAGAGAAGGTGGCTGGAATTGATCAAGGATTATGACTTGGAGATTCTCTATCATCCGGGGAAAGCAAACGTAGTAGCCAATGCTTTGAGCCGTAAACCTGTTTCTCTCAGAGTGTTGGAAGCTCTTACGTCCCAAACCAGCATTCAACGAGAACTGATCCGCGAAGGGATTGAAGTATGGGCACCAGGAATCCAAGGGCAACTGTATGTGATGGAACTGACTTCATCACTAGTCGAGGAGATCAAATCTAAGCAGTTGAACGATTCTCTGACCCTTCGATTATGTGATGAAGTAAAGAAGGGAAAAGCCCCAGGATTCGTGATACAAGACGATGGAGTTCTGAGATTTCAGAGTCGACTTTGCGTTCCCGAGGATGATGATTTGAGACGAACAATTTTGAAGGAAGCTCATAGCGCGCCCTATTCTATTCACCTGTGTCCGCAGAAGATGTATAAGGATTTAAAGCAAAACTTCGGTGGGGAATATGAAGAAGGACGTAGCGGAGTACGTTTCGAAGTGTTTGACTTGTCAGCAGGTTAAGATTGAACATCAGCGACCTGCCGGGATGTTAAAGCCGTTTCCGATCCCTGAATGGAAGTGGGAGGACATCTCGATGGATTTCATCACCAGTATGCCAAGGACTAGAACGGGAATGAACATGATTTGGGTTGTAGTTGATCGACTAACCAAGTCGGCTCATTTCCTAGGGATTAAAGATACATGGGGACCCGAGAGATTGGCGCGAGTATTTATTGCGGAGATAGTCAGATTGTATGGGACGCCGAAGACCATTATTTCGGATCGAGATGGCCATTTCGTGTCACACTTCTGGAAAGCAGTTCACAGGGCTTTGGGGACTGAGGTCAACTTTAGCACAGCTTATCATCCCCAAACGGACGGTCAGTCTGAAAGAACTATACAGACAGTAGAGGACATGCTTAGAGTTTGTGCATTAGATTGGTCAACTGATTGGGAAGTTCACTTGCCCTTGATCGAGTTCACCTATAATAACAGTTGGCATGCTTCTATTAAGATGGCACCATTTGAAGCTTTGTACGGGAGAATATGCCGATCACCCCTGTGTTGGGATGATTCTTCGGATTTGATCGGGACGGAACCGAAATTGATTATTCAGACTCAAGAGAAGGTAGCTTTGATTCGAGAAAAATTGTTGACTGCCCAGAGTCGACAAAAATCTTATGCAGATATACGTCGTCGCCCTCTAGAGTTCGACGCTGGGGACCATGTACTATTGAAGGTGTCTCCTACACGAGGGATTTTCCGTTTTGGGAGGAGAGGCAAGCTTAGTCCGAGATATATCGGACCATTTGAGATCCTCGAGAGAGTTGGAGATTTAGCATACAGGTTGGCTTTACCGCCATCGCTGAGTCACGTTCACAATGTGTTTCACGAATCCCAATTGCGGAAGTATGTACCGGACCCCAGTCACGTCATTGATTTCGACGAGATCGAGATAACTAATGATGGCACCTTCGAAGAGAGACCAATCAAGATACTTGAGAGCCGGATCAAACAATTGAGGAATAAACCAATACACTTGGTTAAAGTACAATGGTCACGACACGGAGTCGAAGAGGCCACTTGGGAAACGGAGGACAGTATGAAGGCTAGATATCCAGAGTTGTTTTCATCTTAAGTTTCGGGACGAAACTTCTTTTTAGGGAGGAAGGATGTAATACCCGAGATTTCTGACTTGTATTTGGAGCTTGTGATATTGTAATCGTTGTACTTGATCTGAGTATTATTCTCCGTATTTCATAATCCGATGTTGTCGAGCGTATGATTTCATGTATGTGATTTACAAATTGTAATTCTGCGCATGTAGCGCATGCTATCGGCTATGTGTAGCGTACGCTAACATAGACTCAATAGCGCATGCTACAAAGGATTATTAGCGCACGCTATGTGTGGTCAATTTGATTGAGACGTGCGGTAGGTGAGATCTGGCCGGGGGACCCCTGTCGGATTGTGTCGGGATGAACCTGGACGGCTTTCGGGAAAAGCCAAGTCAATGCCTTAGCGCACGCTACAGGTATATGCGTAGCGCACGCTAAGTGCTGAATACAGTTAAGTTAGTGAGCCGTTAGCGCACGCTACGAGCAGGGTCTAGCGCGCGCTAATAGCCATTTCTTATAAATAGGACAGCATCCTATTCGTGATTTCAGTTCTTTCTTCTCCTATTACCCGAATTCTTACACTTAGAACATAACTTCCTTCATCCTAAACACTCCATATCAACATCCTAGCTCGTGATTGAAGATCGTACATCGTTGGAGATTGGTGTCTGCCTTCTGTTGGATTGCTTCGATTTCCTCCGTGTTCTTCACTACCTTGAGGTAGGTGATTCTTCACCAATACTAGTAGTGTTCTAAAGGATGTTGATCATGTTCATCTAGTCAGTTAGATTCGTTATTAGTCGTACATCATGTGTTAGAAGGATATTTTCGACGTTTAGACACTTATTCATCGTATGATCCTTTGAACCTTTTAGTATGTGGATTCCTAAGCATGTTATGTATCTTCAAAACCAATCGACCAGTATATGAAGATTACCTAGCTCGTATGTTTTACGTAAGGAATCATATGTTTTGGGACTTGGAATAATCAGAACTTGGAATATTTTCTTGAAGATCGAAAATGAATTATGATGTTGAGATGATTATCCGTATATTTGTACCTCTTGTTCATGGAACTTCCACAAACCTTATTAGCATGACATGCTTGAGGATGACTTGTTGTATCACCATAGAATTCATGAGTTCATCACCTTTCAATCCAGTTTTAGTCATAGCGATTCGCCATGCAAGGTTAGCGCACGCTAACACTTGTAAATTAGCGTGCGCTATCGGGGTTAAGTTAACGCACGATACGTACGTAACGTACGTTACGATGTCAGCCGAGTCATCTGTCAGTCCGTGGCTAGCGTACGCTAGGCTTATACGATAGCGTACACTAACAGGCAGGCTTAGCGCACGTTACGTAGAGTACGTAGCGCACGCTAAGCAGTCCAGGCAGATTGTTTATTTTGAACTTTTGGGCCGTAGAACGAATTGTTAGGCCATCGTTCGACTTGAGATGATTTGTATATCATTCCTTTTGTTAAGGTTCGAGCTTGTTACGTTGATCGAAGGAGGCGGCCTTCGAGTGTGTTTGGATCATCTAAGTGTTTCGTTCTTGCCATTTTCGAGGCAAGTATCATATGTCGAGTTCGATTTATATTAAAACTATGGTCATGCTTGTGGTTTTGTTCATATTGTTGAATATGAGATGTATTTCTGAAAATTCTCGTGATATTCGTTGTTATTTGTTCGTATTGAGGAACATATTGAAATGCATACGTGTATGCATAGTTGATTGATTTATGGTATAAATGATCCGAGGGGATCATGAGGATCTATGCTGAGGGCGCTGGATCGAATGTCCACCATGCGTTGGTCCGACAGGATCATCATGGGGATCTATGCTGAGGGCGCTGTATCGTTGGACGGGTTTTCCACCATGCGTTGGTCCGACGGGATCATCATGGGGATCTATACCAAGGGCGCTGGATCGCTGGATTACCCTGTATTGTGTTGATGGAATCGTGAGGATTCGCATCGTTGGATTCCGGTGGCGGAAGTCCATTTTGCATGTTTTATGATGCATTGATGATTTATTGTATGATGATACTTGTACTAGCATTGTTTTGCTAACCCTTCGGGGGTGGACATTGTTTTGATGTTCAGGTAGCCGAGGAACGGGGAGGCAACCACAGTACCGACAGGACGATGAAATGGCTCAGTGATGTGGTTGATGTTATTGTTATTGTGATTTGTCTTCTTAGTTCGTTTAGTACTCGAGTACGTCTGTTTTAATAAGGTCATTTCGATATGGTTGTATAAGTTAACTCATTTGATCGGTTGAATCAAATCTGTATTTGAACTTCAGTTGTTCGATTGGATTACTTTTACACTTCTTTTAAAATTAGCCTTGTAAATCCTTATCTAAGGGTTTACGGCGCTGTAATTATTCCGAATATCTCCGGGTGTTACAGATATGAATTATCTGCAATCCGTGATACTTTGGACCGTCGAGTATTGAGGATAATGGTTCATGATGGTTTAGACATTGAGATCGTTCTCGAAGGACTCGGGGAAAGTACTCTAATCATTTTTATCATTTGTGTCGATCATGTCGTGATACATTCGTGTATCGTTCTTGTCATGCATTTGTGCATTGTTGTTGTCGTGTATTGTGTATTGTTGTTTTGTGAAGTTGTGCATTGTTGTCATATGTCCACCTCGTGTTGGTCCGACGGGATCATCGGGGGATCTATGCTAGCGTGCGCTGGATCAACGGATGGGTTTTCCACCTCGGGTTGGTCTGACGGGATCATCGGGGGATCTAGGTAGTGAACGCTGGATCATCGGATTGCCATGTATTGTTGTTGTGCATATGTATATTATGGGTTTGCCATAAGTATACATTGTCGTTATTGTTGTGATCATATTGGCGTTGTCATATGGGTATGCATTTGTAGGTCTTGTGTTAGGACCATGTCCGTATGTTGTGTTGATCTGATCTCGGATTAGACTGACGTGATTGTAATGGTATTTCGTATCTTGAGATATGTTCCGTATTTCCTTGGTACTTATATTTGATGGACAATCGATTATCGTATTGGAATTTTCGACGTTATCCGATGGATTGAATTGACCAGAGTTGGTATAATTTCCGTATCGCGAGTTATGATAATGTTTTGAGAGCCTTGGGTATTATTGAGATACCGTACAGATATTTCCGTATTATCTCATTGTGTTGTTAAGGATACGAATCGTGGATTTTCGTAAAGTTACGACGGTAAGATTCCATTGGTCGTATTCTTACTTAGTATTTCCATTGATATGTAATTATTGACGTGATGTGATAGTTATCATTGTTGGATATTATGGCTGACCCCGTCGTGGGCTTTCTTTTTAGGTTCTTGGATTATCAAGCTTATAGCGGTCGTGGAGAGATGAACTTCCTGGAGGATACTGGCTAGGGCATGTATTTGTGTATTGAGTTTCCTGATCAGTTCTTGCATTCCGCCGCTAGAGTATTTTAATCGTTTGTCTTTTTCCGCTGCGTGAGTATTTTTAAAATGACATATTGGTATCTGGTAACTTAGGTTACTTTGGAAATCGTTTTCTAAATTTGTTCTGTCGGTACGTGTAAGCGATAGCTTAACGTATGTTTTTAAACTGTTGAGTTTTGGCATTTTGGGCCTTGTGGTTTCAAATGAGATTCTACGACGGTTTTAATAAACGAGTTTTATAAAGTCTTCAAATGTTTTAAATAGATAATACCGTCGTTAGCCTCTTGGACGTTTGTAAATCTTTGCGAAAATTTCCTTCAGCCTTGTGGGTTCCATCTCGGGGCCCACGGCGCTGTAATATTCCTGGATGGCTCTGGGGGTGTTACAAGTCCCACATTAGGAAAATATAAGCGGACTACTCCTCTCATTGTCAATTGATTTTGAGATGAAACTCCAGACTTTAACAATATTTTAAGTAAGTGTTAGAAGAGAGATTATTGTGCAAGGCTTACTAGAATATTCAGAATGACAACAACTTTATCCTCCGGTTTGAAGTTTTTCACTTGTGATCCGATTCCCACCACCTCTCCGGCCACATCGTAGCTGCTCGAGTAAAGAGAGAAAACAGAATTAGATGAAGAAAAATAGTAGTAGTAATAATAATAGTAATCGACTCTCGAAAAATAAGCATTTCTGGAACTTTATGGACCCCGACTCGTGCATTGATTATAAAATTTTGTTGGAAAAATAGAGGAAATGGACTGTTTTGAGTAGCCCACTTGAGAGGCAATTTTGAGTGGGCTCGACTACGAGTTAAAGTCGGGACTTAGTTGGAACACATACTACTCTGTACGAGGTTTCCAAAACATGTAAGAACACCCAAAATGATTGAGGTATGAATGAGATGTAATGTTCCAAAATAAACCCTTTAGAAATGGGTTTGAGATGTTATCCCACATTGGAAAAATAAGAGCAAAATTGTGAGTATATAAGGAGATGTGGACAAACTCTTGTTCAAAATGAGACATGAGTGGATGTGTGACTAGGCGCCCCTCGCGCACACACACACACGCGCGCCGCCGTCCGTCCGGATCGGCACGGCTCGGCTCGGGTCAGTCTCGGTCGAAGGGTGAAATGTCTCGGCATCTCGAAGTTATCTTTTTAGTGCAATTTTATTCGGTAAAAATTTATTTTACTGAAACACCTCAATTATAAAATCCGAATTTTTCGGATCCAGATAAATATCAATTTAATTGATAATTATCAAATTAAACAGATCTGGATAAGTATTGAGATATCAATCCTGATCAATTTAGAGTTCCTCCAACACATGTCTCTCTCCCATCTTCACCTATAAATACAAATGTGAGAGGTCTTATTTTTTTCAGACTGAATTTTCGTTCATTCTTTTCAGCCGGAATTCCGAGTTTTTTTTTTTTTGGAAATAATTTCTCTTCATATTTTTGGTCGCGTCAGTGGTAGTTCAGGCTTTATTCTAGTTCGCTAAGGGTGCGATGATCGATTTATCAACGCATCGAGATGTTGTTTTATCCTGGGAGGCAGACGCTATACACTGTGGTGGAGACAAATTTGCTTTAATGAGACAGATTTTCTGGACTCAACATCGCCCACATTCGGATTTAACTCCTTTGATTAATTATATATATACATGTATATTATTTAATACTTTCGTTATTAACGAATCTGTCTCCTACTTTGTTCTCAAATTTGCAGCTCATGCAGTACATTCAAAACATGGATCCGGAGCCGTGATGATGGAAGATATCGAAAGAATGCACTTAAACTTCCTTCAAAGAAGATTGATGCGGGAAACGATGCAGAAGAGTAAATGATAGAACGAAAATAGTGTGCTAAAATTATTGTTAATTATAAGGTTTTAATGGATTTTATGTTGGCACACTTGGTTATTTTCCATATATTTATATTTTGGGTGCAATTTACTTTACTTGGCAATTTGTTGTTTAATTTAGGTGTTTGATGGAGTTTTTAAGCTTAAGGAATAATTTGGATCATCAAACGGACCAAGTCAAGGTGATTTGGGGCTTAAATGAAGAAAATATCGTGCAACACTGAGTGGTTCAGTGTCAGTTCGCTGACCCAGTGCCAGTCCTGTTACGACTATAACCTTACTTTGGGCCCAAGAAACGACTCAAAAATCGCCCAATCAGTTCCACAAGGCAATAAATCGGTCCATATGATGGAAAAAGGAATTTAAATAGATTTGGGAAGAAAGACTCCAAGGAAAATAAAACTCAAGAAGGAAGGAGTCCTAATTAAAGAAGGAAACTAGGAGATAATGGATAATTATAAAAGGGAGGAGGGCTGGAATAAAAAAAAAAACACCTTGGAGCAGCAAATTCACGGCTGAAGGAGAAGAATACACGACTGGAGGAGAAGAAAATACAAGGGACGACCGAACCGATTTTTCACCGGAGCAACCGAGCCGATTCCGACGTGCGAAGAAGAAGACTATACCGTTTGAATTTCTTTCTTCTCATGTCTTTTATTAATTTGCTGTTTTATAAAGCCAACATGTCCGGCTAATTTTCTATTCTAGTTCTTAGTGAAGTTTGAAACCGTATCTGAATTATTCATGTTTTAATCCCGTAGCGTATTCTCAACTCGAATTCTCTTGAATTACTTTTGTGTTATTGAATTCACGACTATGCCATTTAATTTCTTGATTTGGTTTGGCCAACTAGATTAGGAGTTTCATGTCTTATGCTAGAAATTGAGTTGTAATCCGTAATTGTTGCAATTTTAATTTCACAAGTAGCAAACAATTGATTTTTCCCAATTGGGTAACACAAAATCGAGATCCCCTAAGTCGAGCTTATGAACTTAATATCTGGCCTATTCCATTATTTTGGTTTTTAATGCATCTAGCGAGCGAGATTTGAAGAGCTTATTTTGAATCCACCGCATAGATAGGTTCGATTAAAGAGCTTGTTTTAATTGAATAAACTTAAGAAATAATTGAGGTCAACAGAGCTTATTGTTGGCTTCGGAATAGGAGTTCATGAGATTAGAGAAGAGATAAGCACTGCATTAAAACTTGAATTAATTCGAAACGGTGGATAACGGAGCTAAGGACTAGATTATTCTTTAATTGATATTTTCGATTTTTATTTCCCTTGTTTAGTTTCTTTTATTTTATCCTACGCAATTTATTTTAGTTAAGATTAGAAATTGAAACCCCCCCCTCTCGTTTTTATTTTATTTGCTAAAAGTATTTAATCCTTCATTAGTTTAATTGATTTACCGTTCTCCGTGGGATCGACCCTTACTTACCGATACTACTAGTTAGTAGAAGTAAGCCAAGGAAAAATATAAATAACTAATTTTGACGCATCACGACAGCGCGGTCAAAATTTTGGCACCGTTGCCGGGGAACGGTGTTAAATTAATTTTACTTATTTTGGGTTAAAAACTTTCTGCAATTTCGACACTCGGTGACCCAGTGTCAGTTCTGGAAATTCATTTTAATTGTCAGTTGTGTACTAATCCGTTTGTTTTAAGTTTTGCATGAATACAAGGTCACGTGGAGATAAGAATTTACAATATTTTCCAGAAATCACCAAGCGAGATCGTGTTTTCAGGCAGAAAGCAAAAGAAGCCAAAGAAGCACTCGTGCACTTACCATTTTCCCTCGAAACATCACCGAGTGAGTCGGAGGATGAAATTGGAGTCATGGCAAATGACGCTGAAAAGACGCTATAGCAATTAGCCAACCCAGAGCTACCTCAACAACCACTGTGCATCACGATCCCAGCTATTGACAACAACAACACCTTTGAATTGAAGTCGGGATTGATTCACTTGCCACCTGCATTCCATGGTCTATCAGGAGAGGATCCGCACAAACATCTCAAGGAATTCCAAGTCGTTTGTTCAAGCATGAAGCCGAACGGTGTCACCGAAGAACAAATCAAGCTTAGAGCCTTCCCATTCTCATTAAAAGATTCGGCTAAGGATTGGTTATTTTATTTACCGTCGGCCACCATCACAACGTGGAATGAGATGGAGATCTTATTTCTACAAAAATATTTTCCAGCCTCTCGAGCGGCCAATCTGAGTAAAGAAATATGTGGTGCAAAGCAAATGACCGGAGAGACGTTGCATGAATATTGGGAACGATTCAAACAGTTGGTATCTCGGTGCCCGCAACATCAAATTAGCGAGCAACTCCTGATTCAATATTTTTACGAAGGGCTTAATCCAATGGAGCGAAACACGATAGATGCAGCAAGTGGAGGGGCTCTAGTTGACAAAACTCCCGCGGCCGCAAGGGCTCTCATATCCAACATGGCGGCCAATTCACAGCAATTTGGATGTCGCGATGCACCGATCAGGATGGTGAAAGAGATGCATGACTCGTCCCTTGAGGAAAAATTGAATGAGCTAACTACTTTTGTTAGAAAACTTGCTGTAGGCAATAGCACTCCAGTCGCACCCTGTCGCATTTGCAAAACCACGGAGCATACAACGGACAATTGTCGTATTTTGCTTGATGAAATCGAGGCGCACGCCAATGCAATTGGAACTGAAAATTCTTATGGGAGGAAGAACGATCCGTACTTAAACACATACAACCCAGGATGGAGGGATCACCCTAACTTTCGATGGAAAAATCAGCAAGAGGCGGCCCTACAAAATAAAGGACAATTCTACAAGCAGCCCACTGAAAATCCGACACAATCTATGGAGGATATGATGAAGACCCTTATGGCAAACACTATACATCTACAACAGGGCATGAATCAATTCCAACAGGGCATGAATCAGTTCCAGCATGACACTAAATCGAGTATCAAAATTCTCGAAAATCAAATGAGTCAACTAGACACCACTGTGAGCCGTTTGGAGAACCAAAACAGTAGGAAATTGCCATCCCAACCTGAACCGAACCCAAGGAACGTGAGTGCTGTAACTCTAAGGAGTGGGAAGCAGCTCAAGGAGCCTAAGAAGGTGGAGGAAGCTGAAAACGAGTATGAAAAATCCACTGAACAGATCAACACTGGGACACCCAGTGCAGAACTGCCGGACAGCAAGGTAAATTCGTCCAAAACTGCTCCTTTTGAGACTAACGAGTTACCTTTTCCATCCAGGGTCAAAAAGGCAGCAATCGTGAATAAAGATAAGCAAATCCTCGACGTATTCCGAAAGGTTGAGATCAATATTCCCTTGCTCGACGCAGTTCAACAAATTCCAAAACACGCAAAATTCCTTAAGGACTTATGCACCAGCAAACAGAGGCTAAAAGGGAAAAAGAAGGTGATGATGGGAGAAAATGTGTCCGCTGTTTTCCAAAAGAAATTGCCACCAAAACGGGAAGATCCTGGTATGTTCGCTATTCCATGTCGAATTGGAAATACGGGTTTTGAACGAGCTATGCTAGATTTAGGAGCATCAATAAATGTTATGCCACGCTCTATATACACCTCCTTAAATCTAGGACCTCTTCGGGAAACAAGGATAATTATACAATTGGCGGATCGTAGCCTTGTGTATCCCGAAGGGGTAATTGAGAACGTTCTTATCCAAGTCAACAAGCTCGTATTTCCAGCCGACTTCTATATTCTCGACATGCAACATGAGTCATCAAACTCCACACCTATTTTGTTAGGAAGGCCTTTTTTAAACACGGCTAATACCAAAATAGATGTTCGTGAGGGATCCCTCACGATGGAATTTGATGACCAAATCGTACGGTTTAATATTTATGATGCTATGAAATTTCCTGAGGAAGATTGCTCTCTTTTTGCATTAAGCGTGATTGACCCTCTTGTCGAGGAAGTGTTTGATTTGAATTTCAGGGACGCACTCGAGGTAGCACTCACAAGGGACGTAGGAACCAACGATGAGGAAGCATTTGAAATTTCAAGAGAGTTGCTCGAAGTCGTAGGTGCCTTGAAGGGGGCGGGACCGATCAGAACGAAAAGGGAAGCAAACTTCATTCGACTTAATGAGGAACGCCGGAAGATCGAGCCTTCAATTATGCACGCACCCGAGATGGAGCTAAAACCTTTGCCACAACACTTAAAATACGCACATCTGGGAGCCGAGGAAACCTTACCCGTCATTATTTAGGCCGAGCTGAGTCCTAATCAAGAAAAGGCTTTGCTAAAAGTTCTCAAAGAATATAAGGAAGCCATTGGGTGGACTATAGCCGACATTAAGGGAATTAATCCAGCCCTATGCATGCATCGAATCCTATTAACGGAGGACGCCAAGCCCACACGAGAAGCACAACGAAGGTTGAATCCACCAATGATGGAGGTAGTGAAAAAGGAGATTCTTAAGCTCCTCGATGTAGGGCTGATCTTTCCAATATCCGATAGCAAATGGGTAAGCCCAACGCAAGTCGTCCCAAAGAAATTAGGAATTACCGTGGTCGAGAATCAAGAAGGCGAACTTGTTCCTAGTCATATACAAACTGGATGGAGGGTTTGCATCGATTTCCGCAAGCTGAATTCAATGACCCGAAAAGATCATTTTCCCTTGCCATTTATAGATCAAATGATTTAAAGGCTTGACGGACATGCGTACTATTATTTCTTGGATGGGTTTTCAGGATACTTTCAAATTGCAATCGCACCCGAAGACCAAGAAAAGACGACATTCACTTGCCCCTTCGGCACATTCGCCTGTCGACGGATGCCCTTCGGACTATGCAACGCACCCGCTACCTTCCAAAGGTGTATGGTAAGCATTTTTACCGAGTACGTAGGCAATATCATTGAAATATTCATGGATGATTTTAGTGTGTATGGGGATTCATTCGATATATGCCTAGAAAATCTCACCCTTATTTTAAAACGTTGTGTAGAAACTAATCTCGTACTTAATTGGAAAAAATGCCATTTTATGGTAAAACAAGGAATAGTTTTAGGGCATGTAGTCTCGGAAAAAGGAATTGAAGTTGATAAAGCCAAAATTGATATTATTGCCGCTTTGCCTTACCCCGCCACGGTGCGGGAAGTACGTTCTTTTCTTGGCCATGCAGGTTTTTATAGGAGGTTCATCAAGAATTTTTCAAGGATAGCGGCGCCCTTATGCAAGCTTCTCCAGAAGGAAGTAGAGTTTAACATGAACGACGAATGCAAGGCCGCCTTTGATAAGTTGAAGCAATTGCTAACAACATCACCCATAATTCAACTACCAAATTGGGATTTGCCATTCGAATTGATGTGCGATGCAAGCGACTACGCGGTAGGGGCTGTCTTGGGCCAAAGAGTGGGGAGAGCGCCCCATGTAATTTATTACGCCTCAAAAACAGTGGACCCGACCCAAGCGAAATTATTCTACAACCGAGAAGGAGTTTTTGGCCGTGGTCTTTGCACTAGAAAAATTCCGTTCCTACCTACTCGGGACCAAGGTCATTATTTTCTCAGATCACGATGCCCTACGATATTTGTTAGCCAAAAAAGAGGCGAACCCGAGACTTATTCGATGGATCATACTTCTTCAAGAATTCAACGTGGAGATCAAGGACAAGAAAGGGTCCGAAAATTTGGTGGCCGATCACCTCGGTTAGTCTTAGAAAATGATGGGAAACCTATGTGTGACAGTTTCCCCGACGAACAATTATATTCCGCCGCTCAACACTGGAAGGACTGTTCGACACTGGGTGACCCAGTGTCAGACTCTGCAGCACCATGGTATGCCGATTTAGTGAATTTTCTCATAGCCAATATTTTTCCTGCTGGAATGACACGGGCCAGGAGGGATAAACTCAGAAGTGATGCCAAATACTACGTGTGGGATGATCATTATCTATGGAAGCATTGTTCAGATCAAATGATTCAAAGATGTGTACCAGAGGCTGAATTTCATTCAATTCTCGCTTTTTGTCACTCGTATGCATGCGGAGGACACTTCGGTTCAAGAAGGACAGCACATAAGGTTTTGGAAAGTGGTTTTTATTGGCCTTCGCTATTTAGAGATGCTTATGATTTTTGCAAGACGTGTGATAATTGTCAAAGAACGGGTAATATTTCTCGACGCAATCAAATGCCTCAAAATCCTATCTTGGTTTGTGAAATCTTCGACGTCTGGGGCATGGACTTCATGGGACCCTTTTCCTCCTCATATGGGAATCTCTATATTTTACTCTTCGTGGATTACGTATCCAAATGGGTGGAGGCGACCGCCTCACGGACCAATGATTCTAAAGTAGTGGCCCAATTTATTAAAACTAATATCTTCGCTAGATTCGGAATTCCAAGGGCTATAATAAGTAACCGGGGAAAGCATTTCAAAAATCGAATAATTGAGGCACTCCTAAGGAAATATCGAGTCTTGCACAAGGTGTCCACTTCCTATCACCCGCAATCAAATGGGCAAGCCGAAACATCCAATAAGGAGATAAAAGCAATCTTGGAGAAAACAGTTCAACCAAATCAGAAGGATTGGAGCTTACGACTCGACGACGCGCTTTGGGCCTATAGGACGGCATATAAAACACCAATTGGCATGTCACCGTATCGCTTGGTCTATGGCAAACCGTGCCACCTTCCCGTCGAGCTCGAGCATCGTGCCTTTTGGGCAATCAAGAAGTGCAATATGAATTTTGACGAATCAGGCACCCACCGAAAGTTGCAATTGCAAGAATTGGAAGAGATACGAAACGACGCGTTCGAAAATGCAGCAATTTACAAAGAAAAGACAAGGGTGTTCCACGATTCAAAAATAATAAGGAAAGACTTCGTCGTAGGTGAAAAAGTGCTACTCTACCACTCTCGACTCAAATTATTTCCGGGCAAGTTGCGATCCCGCTGGATTGGTCCATTTATAATTATCAATATTTTTCCTCATGGAGCGATTGAAGTTCAAAGTCTAAAGACACGAAAAATTTTCAAAGTCAACGGCCATCTCCTAAAACCCTATCGCGAAGCATTTACGACGGCTAATATGGAAGAATACAAACTCGAGGACCCATCCGAAATATAAAACAGGGAGTTCGTCGAGCCAACGACGTAAACAAAAGGCGCTTATTGGGAGGCAACCCAATTTGTTTTTTATTTATTTTTTTGCATTTTTTTTCTTATTCGTCAGTTTTTTTTAATTTTAAAAAAAAATCTTTTACCTGCTTATTTCCTTTTCTGCTTATTGCCTTCTTTTAAAACATTCTTCCCTTATTACTCCTTTTTACTTATTAATATTTTTCCTAAAAAAACAACTCCATCCCCTTCTCCCTCATATATCAGCGCGATCACCCCACCCCCCCTCGGTCCTTCCCAACTAACATATCCGTCCCTCTTTTCTGCAGACATCGCTGACTGACATGACCGGAAAAGGAACAAGGAACGTCAATCGGCCACTGAATCGAATCACTCGTAGCGGCGGTTGGAGGAACAACCCTAGGGATCTGAACTTCTATGACCTCACCGAGCCCAAAACACCCGCGACAAAACCCTCCACCGCCGGAAAACGAAGGGTCGGCCGACCAGCGACCGACGAACCACTCACCAAAAAGCCGAAGCGGCGGCCGCCGGGTCAAACTTCAAAAAGGGGGAAATAAATCCAGACATCTCCGAGTCGTGGCTTGAAAGACGAGCCCACACCGCCACCATCTCCGCCCTCGTCGATCGCACCACCAGTCACCAATGACGATACGGCCCCTGAGCTAATCTATCAATTATTATCGCCGCCCCCGTTGCTACTTACATGGTATGGCGCAGAGACATCGAGTTCCACAACAGTCGAGGGGAATGGTTCGGAACATCCACCCCAACCCGAACGCAATTCTGAAAACGAGCCGCGACCGACAGACAAAAAAGGAAATGAAAAAGAGACCGACCAGCAGGACGACTCTACGCAAACCGGGAACCTAGCTCCACCTCCAGTAAGAGAAAGGCGCAAGAGTCTCCTCGGCCTACCGAACCGTTATAATGTCGCCTTCGGCTCCCCCGGACAGGTTACACGCTACCGCAAACTCACGGAACGAAAGGTAATTCCCTCAGTCTATCTTGATGAAATTATTTTGAGACAATTGGGATTGTATGATGATGTTATGGCGTTTTTGAGTGTGCTGGGGTGGGAGAGATTGGCAAAGGCGAACTGGAAAGTTTATGAGAATCTCACTTATGAATTTTTTAGCTCAATTTGGAAAGGAGATTTTGAAAAGAAAGAGACCTTTTATTTTCGTTTGAATGGTAAGGGGTATACATGGGGGGTTGAGCAGTTCGGCCGAGCACTTGGGCTGACTGCCGAACCCGAGGAAGAAGATGACATACCACCCGAAAATGAGATTTGACAAATGATTACGAATGATGCCGGTCCATTTGTCATGGAAAACTAAGGCCACCGCCATTCGAAACCCGGTGATCCGTTACGTTCAACGACTTATGGCATACACGGTCACCGGGAGATACTCAAATCGGAATGTGGTGCAGATTTTTGAGCTGAGGATGATGTATGCGATGGTTTTTAGAAAAAGAGTGAAATGTGTTAAAGATTTATTGATGATGTTTATTGGGGATGATGTTTCGAAAAATCCAATCGTGATGGGGGGCTGGGTCACGGCTGTAGCTCGGTACACCGGGGCTGATTTCGTGGCGGTTCCCGGCCGACAAATGAAAATCGATGAAATCTTCTTACGAAAATGGGTATTTTAGAAAAAAATGAAAGAACTTTTAAGTGGCGAATATCGGCAAGTGAGATGATAGCTCTTCCAAACACCGCATACACTTCACCATGGGAGGAGAGAAATTTAAAAATATTGCACAGAAGCCTTCCTTCCACTCCTTCAGACAGCCCGGCGGCAAGGGCTCAGACAGCCGGCGCGAGCACAAGCCGAGCAGAAGAATCGGCTACAGAGACCGAGCTGAGGCGTCGGATCGAGCAGCTTGAGGAGGGACATCGCGCACTTCAAGCCAAGGTGGATCGTTTGACTGAGCAATTAGAGGCCCATCGTCCTCATTAGCCGGTGATTCCTATTCTAGACTTTCTTTTACTATGCTTTATTTTTCTTTTCCTTCGTTTATTTGGAGTACGTACTTAATTTTAAGTTTGGGGAAGTTGGATTTGGAACGATTGGTTGAATTTGGAAATTGTGATGAATTTAATTTTGCATCCTTAGCTAAATTTGTGTGATTGAATCAAGTTCGTGTATTGGGGATTCAAGTATGGCCTGACATAGGAAATGAATATGATTGACTAGTTTGATTTTAATTAGGGTAGTTCACTAGTCTTGATTTTGGATTTGGATAAAAGTGTGAGGGATTCATGGCACAAGCCCTTTTTTATTCGTGAGTTTTGAGCCGTAGAGCAAAATACACACATATATAAATAATTATACATATACATGCTCACTATTTTTTTTGTGGGGTCAAACGTGTTGTGTTCATGCTAGAACTCAATCAATTATACATGTCGAGACTATGTTAGTGTTCTCATGCATTAAAGTGATAAAGGCAATTAGGAATAACCCACTTGGCTTATATTTTCCCACCTCGACATAATCACCATTAGAAGCTCATTTGGACCTAAGCCTTATTCTTTGATCCATCACATTTTATTAGCCATTATCTAATTTTTGGTGAAAATTCATCCGTTTGAACCTTTGGTCAAGATTTGGTTGTGAATTAGATGTATAACAAGTCGAGGGAAGGACGAGGAATTATTAAAAAGTGGGTGGTGAAGAAAAAAAAATAAGGGCTGAAATTAAGATGAAAAAAATAAAGGCCGAAACAAACAAAATATATATATAATAAAAAAATAGGGGGGCGGCCGTAAAAATACCCCCCTCGAATGTTGTTAAGCCACTGGCCTTAACTAATCTTTCGTGGCTATGCGATTACATGTGCCTAAAAGGGTGCTCAAGGAAAGGATGGTGCTTCATTGTTTGTAGGATTTGCTATGCACTTAATTTCATGATTAGTCTTGACCAACGAATCCTTTATTTATCCTTTTTATCCTACCCATCCCTAAAGCCCCATTACAACCATAAAATCCCTTTTGATTATATGCATGAGTTCATCTAAGTAGTGGAGATTTTATTTTTGTGCGAGTATGTGGTAATGACACACCATGTTTTGACGAGAGTGATTGCTTAATAATCCTTATATCTACTTGAGCGAGAGTGACCCCTTGTGAGGCCATCGAATTTTCTCTCACTTGATGCCAATGAAGATGTTGAGATTGGTTGAGGTACTTTAATTTTCTTCTTACTTGTTCATGATTATTTATTCTCCCTTGAATATGGCTATCATCTTGGATTTTTCAATACATGCTTCTTGAAATTCTTTCACTCGAATTATCCTTGAGGACAAGCATTGGTTTAAGTTTGGGGAGATTTGATAGAAAGAAAATAGTGTGCTAAAATCATTGTTAATTATAAGGTTTTAATGGATTTTATGTTGACACACTTGGTTATTTTCCATATATTTATATTTTGGGTGCAATTTACTTTACTTGGCAATTTGTTGTTTAATTTAGGTGTTTGATGGAGTTTTTAAGCTTAAGGAATAATTTGGATCATCAAACGGACCAAGCCAAGGTGATTTGGGGCTTAAATGAAGAAAATATCGTGCGACACTGAGTGGCCCAGTGTCAGTTCGCTCACCCAATGCCAGTCCTGTTACGACTATAACCTTACTTTGGGCCCAAGAAACGACTCAAAAATCGCCCAATCAGTTCCACAAGGCAATAAATCGGTCCATATGATGGAAAAAGGAATTGGAATAGATTTGGGAAGAAAGACTCCAAGGAAAATAAAACTCAAGAAGGAAGGAGTCCTAATTAAAGAAGGAAACTAGGAGATAATGGATAATTATAAAAGGGAGGAGGACTGGAATAAAAAAAAAACACCTTGGAGCAGCAAATTCACGACTGAAGGAGAAGAATACACGGCTGGAGCAGAAGAAAATACAAGGAACGACCGAACTGATTTTTCACCGGAGCAACCGAGCCGATTCCGACGTGCGAAGAAGAAGACTATACCGTTTGAATTTCTTTCTTCTCATGTCTTTTATTAATTTGTTGTTTTCTAAAGCCAACATGTCCGGATAATTTTCTATTCTAGTTCTTAGTGAAGTTTGAAACCGTATCCGAATTATTCATGTTTTAATCCCGTAGCGTATTCTCAACTCGAATTCTCTTGAATTACTTTTGTGTTATTGAATTCACGACTATGCCATTTAATTTCTTGATTTGGTTTGGCCAACTAGATTAGGAGTTTCATGTCTTATGCTAGAAATTGAGTTGTAATCCGTAATTGTTGCAATTTTAATTTCACAAGTAGCAAACAATTGATTTTTCCCAATTGGGTAACACAAAATCGAGATCCCTTAAGTCGAGCTTATGAACTTAATATCTGGCCTATTCCATTATTTTGGTTTTTAATGCATCTAGCGAGCGAGATTTGAAGAGCTTATTTTGAATCCACCGCATAGATAGGTTCGATTAAAGAGCTTGTTTTAATTGAATAAACTTAAGAAATAATTGAGGTCAACAGAGCTTGTTGTTGGCTTCGGAATAGGAGTTCATGAGATTAGAGAAGAGATAAGCGCTGCATTAAAACTTGAATTAATTCGAAACGGTGGATAACGGAGCTAAGGACTAGATTATTCTTTAATTGATATTTTCGATTTTTATTTCCCTTGTTTATTTTCTTTTATTTTATCCTACGCAATTTATTTTAGTTAAGATTAGAAATCGACCCCCCCCCCTCTCGTTTTTATTTTATTTGTTAAAAGTATTTAATCCTTCATTAGTTTAATTGATTTACCGTTCTCCGTGGGATCGACCCTTACTTACCGATACTACTAGTTAGTAGAAATAAGCCAAGGAAAAATATAAATAACTATTTTTGACGCGTCATGACAGCGCGGTCAGTAAACTTTCCTCATCATTAATATTCACATGATTAAGTATGCATGTTTCTTATTTAATTTGGAATAAGATACTCGATGCGTTGGATAATAACATGGAGTATATAGAATGATTCATGCGTTGGATAATCGATGTTGGCAGTTTGTTTTCTTGGTAAATATACCAACAAATTCCACTATGATTAACATCCGATGTATGTTGAGCGTTATTATATATTAAGTCGAAATCAAACAGGAACTCGACTGTGTCCGGAAATTGTAATGTGTGGGGAATAAAAGCTTACAGGGAATTAGAGGAGAGTTTCTGGCAATAAAAGGACGCAGCGTCCCTCTAAGCTTGTGAATTTTCCAGTCAACTGGATTTAGGCTTGTGGCCTCCAATTTTATCAGGACTTCATCTTTACTTGGACTATGATAGTCGACTAAAGAGTGAGAATAGATGGTTAAAAACAAATTATACCTTCGTTAAAATATTGAAATTAAAAATTTCAGGATATATACCCCTTATTAGGGGTGTTCAAAACTACCAGACTCGGTTGATCCGGCCCAATTACCCGACTACCCGAGAACTTTTTAATTGATAATTTTTTTTTAATTACCAGGATTTAGCGGGCTGGGTACCCGACCGGCTAATTATGTATTACCGAGCCGGGTAATGGGCCGGCCAAATAAAATTAGCGGGTACCCCCGACCCGGTAACTTTTTTTTCTTTTTTTTCTCACTACATATTTTATTTTAACTATTTTAAAAATTATGTATAGAATTAGTATGTATTTACTTATATTTTAATAATATTAACATTACAATACCTATGTAAAACTTGGTCCATATTAATCGTATGCTTTAATTTTTTTTTCCTTTTCATGAATCAAATTTTTTTATAATTTAAATCTCATTAACTATTTTAAATTATGACATCAAAATTATAAAAATGAGTATATATTAATATAATATAGAAGTCTAATTTCAAAATGAATAGATTAAATGTTTGATATAATATCTTAATATGTTAGAACCAATGATAATAAAATGAATGTTATAATTATTGTAAATAATTTTCTTACTTTAAATTTAATTTTTTTTGTAGAAATCAATCGAGCAAATAAATTAAATTAAAGCATGATTACAAAATTAGAATCAAATCTTGCTTATTTAAAGTTAAACATTTTTGTTGAACTAAAAGTTGAAAAAAATATAGCAAACAAATCATATATATATATAATAATAATATATGATTAAAAAATCGGGTACCCGGTGACCTGACCCGAAAATTCGGTTACCCGAAAAAGCGGGTACCTGTATTTTATGTAGACCCGGCAATTTACCACACGACACGAAAACACGACACGAAAACGACACGAAAATTTAGTGTTTGGATTTGCATTTTGAGTACACGACACAAAAATACACGAACACGAAAGTACACGACCGAGATTTAGTGTCGGTTTTGTGTTTACCCTTTGGGTACACGACACGACACGAGGTACGCGAAATAAATAAATAAATAAATATATATAATATTTTATATTTAATTTAATAAAAATATATATTTTATGAATTCTGTTTATATTAAACTTTAAAATTTGAAAATATAATGTGAATTTTCATAAATTTCGTGTAAACATTCGTGTTTTCGTTGTCATTCGTTACATTTCGTCTACTAAAACCTATAAAAATAATATTATAATATTAAAATTATTATTTTTTATAATATTTTAATATTTATTTTATATTATGTGCCTGACACGAAAACACGACACGAAACGACACGAATTTGCGCGGTACACGACATGACATGACACGAATTCATTTAGTGTCGTGTATTGGTTTGGACTTTTGGTACACGAAACACGAAAGTACACGACACGAACGAATTGCCAGGTCTAATTTTATGGGCCGTGCCATGGGCCGCCTAAATAGGTACCCGGAGTTCCGGGTACCCGAAAAGGAATTACGGAAAATCTGGAAAAGTAAATCTTGACTACCTAGCGCACGCTAAGGATGTTCATTAGCGCACGCTAAGTTCAAAATCTATCTGTTGGAGAAGAACGTTGGTGACAAAACCGTTATTATTCAAAGTCAAAATAAAGTAAGTTGACCAGATCGTCAACGCACGCTAAAAAGAATGCCTAGCGCATGCTAGACATGTTATATTACCGTTGGAATAGTTTGAAGACAGTTCAGTTCATCAAAGTCAGACAACGATAGCGCATGCTACAAAGCAATATTAGCGCACGCTAATAGTACCAGTTTTCAGCATATCAAGAGGGACTAAACACTATAAATACCCATGTCATTGGGTATCTCAAGACACACAATTTCAAGCATTCAAACGCACTGAACGAGTGTTGTTCACATATTGTAATATCTTATATACTTCGTATCTTCTTTAATTAGTAAAAAAATCGATTTTATTAATTAAAAGTAATTTTCATCAGTAAGATTAGTTCCAATCAACAAAACTCAATTCTAATCCGTAAAAATTAATAACTTAGTATAAAAAAGTACATTTTAGATCAGTAAAATCATGTTTAGTTCGTCTAAATCGATACTACTAAATAAAAGTACGTTCCAATCGATTAGAATCAATTTTATTCAATAAAAATAATTACAATTCAGCAAAAATCACGTCAAATGAAACAAGGCCTTAATAACAAAAATTTTTTACTAATACAAACAACAAACATCCCATAATCAAGAACATTACTACAGATGATCTAACAACATCATCTTCACCTTCTTCTTCACTATCATTTTGTTTTCCATGATAGAAAACATATTGGTTGAGAAATCAAATTTACCTTCAAGGCCACAACTCCACCTACATAGCCGTCGAACACAAGTGCACGCATGAGCTTCCCCGCCACGTCCAACTTCGGAACTACCTTAATCTCAACAAATTAAAGGGGGTGTATTCAATTGAGAATTTGTTGGATTTTTTGGATTCTCAAAATCAGCGGGTATTCAATTGGGATTTTAAACAATCTTTTTAAATCGGCAGGTATTCAACTGGGATTTTAAACAATCTTTTAAAATCAGCAGGTATTCAATTGAGATTTTAAAAAATCAAACAAAATCTGAGGGTATTCAAATATTAGAAGATTTTCAAGAGTCATGGATTTTAAAGGATTTGTTGGAGATTTTGTATGTATATTCAGCAATGGGAAATCTTCCCATGGGAGAAGAGATTTTGATGGATTGATGAATTATTATATATTTTCAATTTAAAAATAAAAAATCAAAGGAAATAAACATCTATAAAAAACACAAAAACCTATCGCTCCTACTCTCCTCTCTGCTCCCTGCTCTCTGCTCTCGCTTTTTCTCTGCAAGTTGCTCCAAGTTGTCTGGAGCGATTTTTGACCGGGTCTTGCACAATACAAGGAACCTGGCTCAGAGGAAGAAGGACTAGCTCTACCCACTTTCGGAATCCACTCGAACGGAAGAAGCTAATATTTCAGACTCCTATCCCACGACAAGGAGGTACTCATCAACAATTCATTTCCTATATATATATATATATATATATATATACCAGGCCTAGATGAGTTATGAGCGGGGGACCCGGCCCTTGGAACATATGAATAGATCAACAGGCTGCCCTCCATGAAGGGCACGACATGGCGGTGGGAAAATATCTTTGATTGATGTTTTTGCCTCTCTCTCTCTCTCTCTCTCTCTATATATATATATATATATATATATATATATATATATATATTATCAAATACACATGTTTATATTTGTATGCTTTCCTTTCATACTTTTTTTTGCTGAAGTGTTTTTTCTTACATACTTGTTAATAATGAATCATTGTACATATATTTTCTATGTGTATATGATAGTGTTATTATGGCCGATTCACAAAGTGCTTAGAAAAGAACTGGTTATGATCAATGGACAAAACAAGAGAGCGATGTACTGTTAGAACTTATGGTTGATGCAGCTAATCGGGGATGGCGTGATACCAGTGGTGTTTTTACTAAACAAATAGTAATTGATCGTATTCTTCCCTCTCTTAATTCAAAACTCAGGTGTAATAAGACTTTCAACAATTATGCAAGTCGACTCAAATGGTTTAAAAATCGGTGGATATCTTATTCCACTCTTATGAATTCTAATTCTGGTTTTGGATATTATTCTACTTCAAAGAGGTTCACGGCTCCAACGAAGTATGGGATGAATACCTAAAGGTAAAACCAAGTCCTTGTGTAATTTTATGAAAACACAAATTTTTTTTTTTTGGTAATTTATTAAACTAACAATTTTGAACAATATTTTTGGTGCCAGGGTCACCCAAAAGATGGTAACTTGCGCTACGAGGTATTTGATGATTACGAGGACTTAGCAATTGCTGTTGGAAACGGTGTTGCCGTGGGAAAAACTCGATTGGATTGGGTAGTGTTACTGAAGCAAGAACACTAGAAGCTGGTGAAGTGAGAGACTTACGCATTGACGACTTGAATTTTGATATTGATAGCGAGGGATTTGTGCTTGAACAAAATGACACATCGTCAATGGGTTCTCCCGAAGTTTTTGAGGTGCCTAAGAAAAAGCTCCCAACTAAAAGAGCTAGAACTGAGTACGAGGAAAATTCTAACTCAAGTGGAAACCCTCCTAAAAGCAATATTTTGGGGCAACTTGCTAAACTTACGACAACTTTTGAAGGAGTTTATGAGTTGTTGGAAAAGAGACAACAAAAAAGAACATATACCGCATGGGATGCTATTAAGGAGGTTCCGAATTTAGGTGAACATATCCGTTTAGAGGCGTTTAACTTGCTCGACACGAAAACAAAAAAGGATGGTTTCTTGAAAATGACTCCCGATGAACGAGCTAAATGGATACTCAATATGATGAGCAAAAATAATAATGATCGAATTTCCTTTGTTACGAATATCGAATAAATTTTAGCAATCTATGTGAAGTTTATTCGGAAGAAATTTTATTTGATTGGTTGTATGATTTTCTTATTGGTTTGGTTTAATAAAATATGTCTCTGGTCTGTTTGGTTTAAACTTCAAATATGTTTGGTTTGGTTTAATAAAATTTCCTCTTGTTTGGTTGTATGATTTGTTAGGTTTGGTTTAATAAAATATGCCTCTGCCTTCAGGCACATTGCAGAAGCTTTGTCTGATCTGTTTCTTTTTTTTTCTTGATGCAGGTTTTTACTGTAATGGATAGCGAAAAAATACTGGAGAACAAAATAGATGAAGAAAAAATGGAAGAAGAAACTGATTTGGAGTTTTATGAGATAGTTAAGTTTTTGTTGATGATAATTGATGCAATAATGATTGTATTAAGAGATAATCTAGCTATGATGCATCAACATATTAGTCGTTCTCTAACACGACGACCAATAACGAGGATTGGATATTCTTATATAAATAATTTGATGAAAGAAGATCCAGAAAATTTTCGCGAACTACATAGAATGTATCCAAATGTGTTTCTCAAGCTGTGGTATTATAAGAGAGGGAACTTATCTGGAAGATACAAGATGTGTATGTTGAAGAAATGGTAGCTACATTTCTGTTAATTGTGGGACACAACGATCGCTATTGTAATGTTCGACAGAGGTTTGGCCGTTCACACTTCACTGCCAGTAGAAATTTTAATAAAGTTCTGATGGCTTTAAATACTATAGCACCACAAATGATGGTAAAGCCCGGAGGCGTTTCCCCTAAAATTTCTGAAAGTACAAAATTTTACCCTTACTTTAAAGTAATTCTTTGATTTAAAAATACATTGATTTGGCTAGAGTCTAGTTTGATTTTTGAGTTCTAATGTTATCTTTTTTATGAATGAATATTTTAATTTAGGATTGTGTTGGTTCTATTGATGGAACTCATATTCCAGCTATGATTCATGGTCGGCATGTAAGCAGCTATCGTAATCGTCATGGAGTTAATTCTCAAAATGTTTTAGCTGCTTGCAACTTTGATTTGGAATTCATTTATGTGCTTAGTGGATGGGAAGGTTCAGCACACGACTCAAAAGTGTTAAATGATGCATTATCGAGGACAAATGGGCTTCAAGTTCCTCAAGGTAATAATTTTTAGTTACCCCTTATTTATGATCGTTTTTTGTCATCATACAAGTCAATATAATTTACTAAAAAAGCTTTTGCTTTCAGAAAAATATTATCTTGTAGATTGTGGATTTGCTAATCGTCGCCAATTCTTAGCTCCTTTACGTGGTGTACGCTATCATCTAAAGGATTTTAACGGTCAAGGTCGTCACCCTAGAAATGCAAATGAGTTATTTAATCTCCGTCATTCATCATTGAGAAATGTGATTGAGAGAATTTTTGGTATCTTCAAATCTCGGTTTACGATATTTAAAGATGCACCTCCATTTTCATTTCAAATACAGGCGGAGTTAGTATTAGCTGTGCTGGATTACATAACTTTCTTCGAAAAGAGTGCCGCTCTGATGAATTCCCAGTTGAAGTAGTAGCTGATCAACCTTCTGAGATGGAGGATGATAATTATGAATCAAATTTTTCAAGCCAACAACAACAAAGGGCGGAAGCTAATACTTGGAGAACTAACATTGCTAATGCAATGTGGAATGATAGGCCTCGTACCGCTGAAGGCAATGATGAAGACAACGAGGAACACATGGATGATTGATTAGTTAAACTAGATAAAAAAACATAATTTTTATATCGGAATATATAAATTTTAATTTATCAAAATGGGTTTTTAAGATATTATGGTAGTTTACATCATCATTATAGTAATATAATTTGAGTATATTTATATTATATTTCCAGAATTGCATACATGAACATTATAAAATAAAATAATTTCGGAGAAATCAATGCATTAAAATCTGAGAGATTTTATATAATCCATCAAAATCTTGATAAATCAATTCATTAAAATCTTTAAGATTCTATATGGAAAAAAAATCCACACAGAGTCGATTGGGAATTCAAACAATCTTTGGATTTTTGTAAATCCAACAAAATCTATGAATTATTAACAATCCATTAAAATCTCAGTCGAATACACCCCCCTGAGAACTCCTCGGGAAAAAAAAATATTCATCAAACCAGACAAGCCAATTTCTCAATGGAAGGATTGGTGGTTGCTGCAATGGCTGGCGTTCAATTGTGTTTCAAAACAAGAAAGGAATTAAATAGGGGTTTGACAGATTGGCCCATCATTTTACATATGAGTCGAAAAATGACCATAATACCCCTGCTCTTGGGGTGTTCAAATCCGGATATCCGAAATTTCGGATATGTTATCCTTATATTCGAAAAAAATATTCGGATTCAGATGTCGGATATCCGAATATCCGAAAAAAAATTCGGATATGGATATCGGATATCCAAATATCAGAATACCTTCTATTTTTTAAAATATAAAGAAATAAAAAATTTCGAATTTTCGGATATTTCGGATATCCGAATATCCTAAAAATTTTAAAAAGCATATCCGATATCCGAATCCGAAAAAACGGATATCCTAAAGTTCGGATTTTTGAATTTTCGGATCGGATATCGGATATCAGATATTTTTTAACAGCCTAAGTGAACTTATGATCACTAACCAACTACCTTGACGCAGTTGGGCACCTGATCTTCAATTTAGTTGCAGGTGAGGGTTCAATTCCTAGTGGCAACACTTTAGAATTGAATTTCTCAAAGGCCAATGATCTCCTAGTCTTTGACTAAGGGTTAGGTCTAGGGCTGAGAATCAGGACATCCCGAGGTCCCGGTCCCAAAAATCACCAATTTGGTGGTCCCAGTCCCGGTCCCGGTCGGGACTTCGGGAGTCCCGATTCCCGAAATGGGATAAATAAAGTCCCGGTCCCGATCCCGATCCCGAGGATAATTTTTCGAAATATCCCGAATGTCCCGAAATCAGAGAAGGAAAAAAATTTGATTGAAATTGGAAATTTCAATCGGGACTTCGGGATAGTCCCGATCGGGACTCGGGACTCCCGAGCCCCGAAATTATCAAAATCTCAGGTCCCGATCCCGGTTCCAATCCCGTAAAATTCGGGACTCGGGGTCCCGTTTACCGTCGGGACTCGGGATGGGACCAGGACTCGGGATTTCCCGATCCTAAATTCTCAGCCCTAGTTAGCTCCGATACCAATTGTTGGAGCAAGATTGGTATATGCGCCGTTGTGCGGAAGCGTGAATATAAAGTGCGGAAATTAAACGACACACGGATTTATAGAGGTTCGGCCAAACTTGCCTACGTCCTCTCTCGATGTATCTTTTTCTATTGGTTAAAGATCAAAACCTCTTAACCTCTCTTCAATCGGTCGAGAGATTACCGTTACAAGCTCGTCTTCTATCGGTCCGAGTAAAACCGCTCGTACTTGTCTTTTTGTCGGTCCAAGTTAAACCGTTTTCCTTTTCTATTTGACAAGAAATCAACCACTATAACTTTCTATGGGTACTAGATAAACCTCACAAAGATATCGATTGCGATTCTAATAATGCCGGATCCCTGATCCTAATAACACCGAATCCAATCGTATCTTTTCTTTTTCTCACTCGTGTATGATTTTGTGTATAACACTCAATCACTCTAATTTAAGCTCAAGAACAACAACTATAATGTTTACAATGATATCTCAAGTGTATATGAATTGCTCAATGTTGTTGTGTGGATTGATACCAACTCACTTGGTATTTATAGCTTTCTTCCACAAACTAGCCGTTGCTGCCAGTTGACTTGCTAGCGTGCGCTAGCTCTTCCCCTTAGCGTGCGCTATCGCACATTTTTGTCTTAGCGTACGTTATGAACTGCATGTTACGTACGTTAACGTCTTCCAGTTTTAGTCCAGTGGCTACTGTCTCTGACCGTTAGCGTGCGCTAATACTTCTTCTGTAGCGTGCGCTAATCATGCATCATTGCATGCGTCATATATCCGCTTATACTTTTTGACTTGAAACAGATTCTCCCCAATGGATTGATTGACTTGATTCAAACTTTGATATTTAGCGTGCGCTAAATATCATCTCTTGCATGCGCTAAGCTTACTTCACTACATACGTTATTCTGTGTTTGAATTCTCTTCACAACGGTAATATTGGCTCGATAGCGTGCGTTAATCCTTATGTGTAGCGTGCGCTATCCTCATCAGGTAACTCCACTTCAGGTTACTTCGAACTCGTCTGATCTGCATTCGGGACCCGTTAGCGTGCGCTAACGTACATATATCTAGCGTGCGCTAGCTTTGTATTTTGTCCAGCTTTTTGCGTCTTTGTCTGCTTCGATGTTTTGCTTCGCCTCGATGTTGTTTTGCTTTGTTTATCAACTTAATCATCAAAACACTATTTATTAATATGTGGAATAAATATTCCAACAATCTCTCCCTTTTGATGATTACAAAACAACTCTTTGAATTGGATAAAACCCGCAAAAAGAAAAATATATGTATATGTACGTTTCAAAGTTTTCGACTTTGATCATTTCGTTAGTTTCACCAATCCTTTTTCTGTCATTTTCGACTTCTTCGTTTTTCATTTTTCAACTCCTTCGTTTCTCCCCCTTTTTGTATGCTTTCTTCTCCTTTTTATTATTTATTTTTCTCGTCATATCTTTCATGGCGCTTTTATCCGATTCAACTTCTTCTCCCTCTTTTTGTACTCAGCCAAAAGTGTAGAAAATATAAAGAATACCAATAAAATATGCATGAATATAAAATCTATAGAAAATATCTCCCCCTGAAAATATTATCTCCCATTTAAAAATATTACTCCCCCTCAGTACAATATCAATTGTTAAAAATTAGGTTTTAGGGATCCAACCGAAAGTCATTTTTTCTTTGGAGACGTAGACGATATTTGGAACAATTGTTCCTTTAGGAACCCAAATTTTCTTAACTTTAATCGTCCGTCTTGGGCTTTTACAGTTTGAAATGTGATGCCCGATTTTCAAACATTTTTCACACCGGGGCATTTTGAAATTTACGGATTCATTTTTTAAACGTGATTTGAATCCTAACCCCTCTTTATTTAAAGTATATTTTTGAACCGAGAGCATATTTTCAAATTTCTCGTTTCCGAGAGAAATTTTCTTCGTTAAATTTTTGAGCTCGGTTTGAACTTTAACAAGATCATTCTTTAAAATATTCTCATTTTCAACGCATTTAGAATGATCGATTTCGACAAATTTTCCCTTTTCAAGAATTTTGGGAGCCGTGTTCGCCTGGCGAAGTCGCTTTCATAGGATTAATAATGAAGTATGGATCACCTGTGTATCAAAAAAAAAATTATGATCACTCATATCATAGTCACATTTAATAGAATTTTCACGCTCTTGATGGGTCCTTTTCGCAATGGTTTCATCTTTTGTAGTCTTTGATGGGAACTTGGAGGTGATTTCCCCTTTCATATTGTAATATGCAGGATTCCTGAGGATGAGAATGGAAGTAAACTTTGTTCCTTGGATGTGTTCTAAACCTCAACACTTTGTGCCTGAATTCTTTTCATGTTGGCTTTATACCGTAGCAAAAATCAAAATCTGTCGCCCCCGGGCCCTCCACCCTCCGACCCGATAGAGATTGATGGAGACGTTAAATCATGGTGATTCAGCGTCCCACTAGGTGGGAGAAAAAGTGAGACAGTGTTTGGTTCCCACAAGACGCTCTGTCTAATTTTGAAGGGGTGTTGGCTTTATAGTTTTCAAACAATGTGACTACTAACTACACTTGATGTTTTTTTTTCTTGATAACGGGCGAACCTACAGCCGCTACTCTTCGAGTAAGCGCTGAATAAACCCTCGGACTGGACGTAATAGCCTGCAAACTACGCCAACCAGGTAAACCATTGTGGGGCTCAACCAAGAATGTGTTGGTAGGAGGAATCGAACTCGTGACCTTTGAGTCCCGGACTCACCTACTACACCAATTTGGCTACCCTTACGAGTCATTTAATTTCTTTGTTTGCAAGATAAGTGGTGTAGTTCTTACTCAAAAGTGATTCTCGATATATACTCCATCTAACTTTCTTGTGGGAAATTAGCTACGGCATGAAAATTATGAGTTAAAACCAAGACTATGGACGGAACACGGACTTGAAAGTTAGCCGGGATAAACTAACAGAGTGAAGAAAGTAGGAACCCGGACAGATGAACATCAAAGGAAGAACGAAGAAGAGAGTAGCTGGGAGACAGGTAGGGGTGTTTAAAAATATCCGATATCCGATATCCGATCCGAAATATCCGAAAACTGTTAGGATATCAAAAATTCGGATATCCGAAGTTCGGATATCCGGAACTTCGGATTCGGATATCGGATAGTAGTTTTCAGAAAAATCGGATATTCGGATATCCGAAATATCCGAAAATTTCTAAAATGTTTATTTTTTTATATTTCAAATAATAAAAAGTATTCGGATATTCGGATATCTGATATCCATATCCGAAGTTTTTTTCGGATATTCGGATATCCGGTATCCAAATCCGAATATTTTTTTCGAATATAAGGATATCCGAATAAAATTTTTATTTTTTTTCGGATATCGGATATCAAAATCTACTATCCGAAAGTCCGGATATCCGGTTTTGAACACCCCTAGAGACAGGTACACCAGGCACTTATCGAGGCTAGTGGCCAGAGACGCGATCATAGGACGGTGAGGGTAGTGAAATCCATGGTAAGAGCATGAGGTACCGTAGGCTGGTAACCTCGCGCCATAACTCCAGCCCAAAAAATCGGTCGGCGCACGACACCGTGGGTGGCGCCGTAGGCTGTTGCGTCGTGGTGGCCAGCCAACGCGGTGGTTTTTTTTTTTTTTCTCTTTTTTGGTGGGTTTTTTGTTGTGTTCGTGTGTTGTGTTTGTATGTTGTGTTGTGTTTGTATTTGTGTTTTTTTCTTTCTTTTTTGGCTTTGTTTTGCAGGTATGAAGCAGGAAGAAGATGACCCACCTTTTTTTTTATTCATTTTTGGACTTGGGCTTTGTACATTTGTATGTGTGTTTGGGCTTTGTATAAGTTATACCTCTTCTTTTTTTTCATGCACTTTTTTTTTCTTTTTTCTTTTTAAATTGTAGTGTGTGTGTGTTTTTTTTTAATTAATGAAGTTTATTTTAGTTAATATTGTGTATGTTTTATTTTATGTAAAAAAAAAAGCCGACGGCACCAGAATTGCTTGTGCCAACGGATACGGCCAGAATGTGGTGCCGTGGGATTTCTGGTGCCATGGAGATTTTTGCTGATGTGGCACCAACTTTTTCCCACGGCACGAGGAGTAACGTCAATGTAAGATTGTCGAGTGTGTGATAATTGACATGGTGTAGGCGCATGACTTTTTAAAATTTATTTACTGGGAATACTCCATTTAGAGGTGCCCACCCCCGGGTCCGGGTCTGACCCGCCAGGTCGACGGGTCAGTCGGTCAGGATCTGGACCCCATCCGTACATATGAAATGTACGGATTGGCGGGTTCACGGGTCGGCCACGGGTCTGGATCCGACATGTAATTTTTTTTAAAGTATTTATATAATTTTATACACGAAAAATAACTCTAATGAACAAGGAAATAATTGGAAAAAATGAGCTTGTATTTGATTTTAAATTTTCACTTAAAATTAAATTGCCTATGTATCCTCACGTGCCCGACCCGTCGGGTCCAATGGCAACTTTTTTTTAAAAAAAAAAAAGTATTTCTCCACCGGGATTTCTTCTTTCTTTCTTGACATCTTAGCCTTCATGGCTATCGACCTTTCCTTCGGTTTCGGTTTGGCATTCCGAGATTTTAGAACAATCTCGTAGTTGATAAAAGAACCAACGAGAGCACTAAAATCGAGAGTATTTTAATCTTTTGATTCCATTGCCGTAACCGTACCGTCCCATTCTCGAGGTAGAGATCGGAGAATTTTATTTACTTTCTCACTACTCGAAAGTGGTTTCCCGAAACATGCTAATCCATTAGTGATGACCGAAAAGCGGTCGAGCATTATAGTGATGGATTCGTCGTCCTTCATTTGGAATAATTCGTACTCGTGAAGGAGCATGTTTATCTTCGTCTCCTTGACTTGAGACGTACCTTCGTGTGTTACCTCAAGCATTTTCCAAATTTCTTTGGCACTATCACACGATGATATCCGGTTGTGTTCTTCCAGATTTAAGGCACAATAAAGAAGTTGAGTCATTTTTCCAATCGGAATCGTCATATTCTTCGAATGTTTTAAGCGTACCGTTAGAATTCGTCAGAATTTTCGGACCAAGACAAATCACCTTCCAAAGCTCGATGTCATATGCTCGGATGAATATAGACATCTTCTTCTTCCACGTCATGAAGTTTGAGCCATCAAAAAATGGTGGTCGGTTGTGAGCAAGGCCTTCGATGGGAGCAAGTTGAAACGCCATTGGATCTTTTCTCCTCGGATGTTAAGCCGCTTATAGGAGTACCGCTACGATACCAATTGTTGGAGCAAGATTGGTATATGCACCGTTGTGCGGAAGCGTGAATATAAAGTGCGAAAATTAAACAACACACAGATTTATAGAGGTTCGGCTAAACGTGCCTACGTCCTCTCTCGATGTATCTTTTTCTATAGGTTAAAGATCAAAACCTCTGCACCTCTCTTCAATCGGTCGAGGGATTACCGTTACAAGCTCGTCTTCTATCGATCCGAGTAAAACCGCTCGTACTTGTCTTTTTGTCGGTCCAAGTTAAACCGTTTCCTTTTCTATTGGACAAGAAATCAACCACTCTAGCTTTCTATGGGTACTAGATAAACCTCACGAAGATATCGATTGGGATTCTAATAATGCCGGATCCTTGATCCTAATAACACCGAATCCAATCGTATCTTTTCTTTTTCTCACTCGTGTATGATTTTGTTTATAACACTCAATCACTCTAATTTAAGCTCAAGAACAACAACTATAATGTTTACAATGATATCTCAAGTGTATATGAATTGCTCAATGCTGTTGTGTGGATTGATACCAACTCACTTGGTATTTATAGCCTTCTTCCACAAACTAGCCGTTGCTGCCAGTTGACTTGCTAGCGTGCGCTAGATTTTCCCCTTAGCGTGTGCTATCGCACATTTTTGCCTTAGCGTACGTTATGAACTGCATGTTACGTACGTTAACGTCTTCCAGTGATAGTCCAGTGGCTACTGTCTCTGACTGTTAGCGTGCGCTAATACTTCTTCTGTAGCGTGCGCTAATCATGCATCATTGCATGCGTCATATATCCGTTTATACTTTTTGACTTGAAGCAGGTTCTCCCCAATGGATTGATTGACTTGATTCAAACTTTGATATTTAGCATGCTCTAAATATCATCTCTTACATGCGCTAAGCTTACTTCACTACATACGTCATTCTGTGTTTGAATTCTCTTCACAACGGTAATATTAGCTCGATAGCGTGTGTTAATCCTTATGTGTAGCGTGCGCTATCCTCATTAGGTAACTCCACTTCAGGTTACTTCGAACTCGTCTGATCTGCAGCCGGGACCTGTTAGCTTGCGCTAACGTATATATATCTAGCGTGCGCTAGCTTTGAATTTTGTCCAGCTTTTTGCGTCTTCGTCTGCTTCGATGTTTTGCTTCGCCTCGATGTTGTTTTGCTTTGTTTAGCAACTTAATCATCAAAACACTATTTATTAATATGTGGAATAAATATTCCAACAAATCTCAAGTCCCGATCCTGGTTCCAATCCCGTAAAATTCGGGACTCGGGGTCCCGTTTCCCATCGGGACGGGACCAGGACTCGGGATTTCCCGATCCTAAATTCTCAACCCTAGTTAGGTCCTAGCCCCCCGGGGTAGCTGGCGAATACTTACAATATCATGTGCTTCAAGCGGCGTGTGAGAGGCCTGATCTCGGTGGGAACCTGCAGTTAGATTATGGAGACCCGGCATGCCTATCTATCGGGGTCCAGCATGGAGCAATCACTTGGGGGATAACTCCTTGTGCGCGGAAGTGGGGTATATTTAATTGTTAGTCAGTGACATTATCTCGCGGTTTAACTGCAAGTTCGCTCGGCGGGAATTTGCTTTCTCATAGGATTAGTAATGAAGTATGGATCACCGCAGATCAAAAAATTTTATGATCACTCATATCATAGTCACATTTAATAGAATTTTCACGCTCTTGATGGGTCCTTTTCGCTATGGTTTCATCGTTTGTAGTCTTTGATGGGAACTTGGAGGTGATTTCCCCTTTCATATTGTAATATGCAGGATTCCTGAGGATGAGAATGGAAGTAAACTTTGTTCCTTGGATGTGTTCTAAACCTCAACACTTTGTGCCTGAATTCTTTTCATGTTGGCTTTATACCGTAGCAAAAATTGAAATCCGTCGCCCCCGGGCCCTCCACCCTCTGACCCGATAGAGATTGATGGAGACGTTAAATCATGGTGATTCAGCATCCCACTAGGTGGGAGAAAAAGTGAGACAGTGTTTGGTTCCCACAAGACGCTCTGTCTAATTTTGAAGGGGTGTTGGCTTTATAGTTTTCAAACAATGTGACTACTGACTACACTTGATGTTTTTTTTTCTTGATGACGAGCGAACCTACAGCCGCTACTCTTCGGGTAAGCGCTGAATAAACCCTAGGACTGGACGTAATAGCCTGCAAACTACGCCAACCAGGTAAACCATTGTGGGGGTCAACCAAGAATGTGTTGGTAGGAGGAATCGAACTCGTGACCTTTGAGTCCCGGGCTCACCTACTACACCAATTTGGCTACCCTTACGAGTCATTTAATTTCTTTGTTTGCAAGATAAGTGGTGTAGTTCTTACTCAAAAGTGATTCTCGATATATACTCCATCTAACTTTCTTGTGGGAAATTAGCTACGGCATGAAAATTATGAGTTAAAACCAAGACTATGGACGGAACACGGACTTGAAAGTTAGCTGGGATAAACTAACAGAGTGAAGAAAGTAGGAACCCGGACAGATGAACATCAAAGGAAGAACGAAGAAGAGAGTAGCTAGGAGACAGGCAGGGGTGTTCAAAAATATCCGATATCCGATATCCGATCCGAAATATCCGAAAATCCGAAGTTCCGGATATCCGAAAATTCGGATATCCGAAGTTCGGATATCCAGAACTTCGGATTCGGATATCGGATAGTAGTTTTCAGAAAAATCGGATATTCGGATATCCGAAATATCCAAAAAATCCTAAAATTTTTATTTTTTTATATTTTAAATAATAAAAAGTATTCGGATATTCGGATATCCGATATCCATATCCGAAGTTTTTTTTGGATATTCGGATATCCGGTATCCAAATCCGAATATTTTTTTCGAATATAAGGATATCCGAATAAAATTTTTATTTTTTTTTCGGATATCGGATATCAAAATCTACTATCCGAATTTTCGGATATCCGAAATTTCGGATATCCGAAAGTCCGGATATCCGGTTTTGAACACCCCTAGAGACAGGTACACCAGGCACTTGTCGAGGCTAGTGGCCATAGACGCGATCATAGGACGATGAGGGTAGTGAAATCCATGGTAAGAGCATGAGGTACCGTAGGCTGGTAACCTCGCGCCATAACTCCAGCCCAAAAAACCGATCGGCGCACGACACCGTGGGTGGCGCCGTAGGCTGTTGCGCCGTGGTGGCCAGCCAACGCGGTGGGTTTTTTTTTTTTTTTTTTTCTTTTTTGGTGGGTTTTTTGTTGTGTTCGTGTGTTGTGTTTGTATTTGTGTTTTTTTTTTTCTTTTTTGGCTTTGTTTTGCAGGTAGAGGAAGATGAAGCAGGAAGAACATGACCCACCTTTTTTTTTTATTCATTTTTGGACTTGGGCTTTGTACATTTGTATGTGTGTTTGGGCTTTGTATAAGTTATACCTCTTCTTTTTTTTCATGCACTTTTTTTTTCTTTTTTCTTTTTAAATTGTAGTGTGTGTGTTTTTTTAATTAATGAAGTTTATTTTAGTTAATATTGTGTATGTTTTATTTTATGTAAAAAAAAAAAAAAGGTCGACGGCACCAGAATTGCTTGTGCCAACGGATACGGCCAGAATGTGGTGCCGTGGGATTTCTGGTGCCATGGAGATTTTTGCTGATGTGGCACCAACTTTTTCCCACGGCACGAGGAGTAACGTCAATGTAAGATTGTCGAGTGTGTGATAATTGACATGGTGTAGGCGCATGACTTTTTAAAATTTATTTACTGGGAATACTCCATTTAGAGGTGCCCACCCCCGGGTCCGGGTCTGACCCGCCGGGTCGACGGGTCAGCCGGTCAGGATCCGGACCCCATCCGTACATATGAAATGTACGGATTAGCGGGTTCACGGGTCGGCCACGGGTCTGGATCCGACATGTAATTTTTTTAAAGTATTTATATAATTTTATACACGAAAAATAACTCTAATGAACAAGGAAATAATTGGAAAAAATGAGCTTGTATTTGATTTTAAATTTTCACTTAAAATTAAATTGCCTATGTATCCTCACGTGCCCGACCCGTCGGGTCCAATGGCAACTTTTTTTTAAAAAAAAAATATTTCTCCACCGGGATTTCTTTTTTCTTTCTTGACATCTTAGCCTTCATGGCTATCGACCTTTCCTTTGGTTTCGGTTTGGCATTCCGAGATTTTAGAACAATCTCGTAGTTGATAAAAGAACCAACGAGAGCACTAAAATCGAGAGTATTTTAATCTTTTGATTCCATTATTGCCGTAACCGTACCGTCCCATTCTCGAGGTAGAGATCGGAGAATTTTATTTACTTTCTCACTACTCAAAAGTGGTTTCCCGAAACATGCTAATCCATTAGTGATGACCGAAAAGCGGTCGAGCATTATAGTGATGGATTCGTCGTCCTTCATTTGGAATAATTCGTACTCGTGAAGGAGCATGTTTATCTTCGTCTCCTTGACTTGAGACGTACCTTCATGTGTTACCTCAAGCATTTTCCAAATTTCTTTGGCACTATCACACGATGATATCCGGTTGTGTTCTTCCAGATTTAAGGCACAATAAAGAAGTTGAGTCATTTTTCCAATCGGAATCGTCATATTCTTCGAAAGTTTTAAGCGTACCGTTAGAATTCGTCAGAATTTTCGGACCAAGACAAATCACCTTCCAAAGCTCGATGTCATATGCTCGGATGAATATAGACATCTTCTTCTTCCACGTCATGAAGTTTGAGCCATCAAAAAATGGTGGTCGGTTGAGAGCAAGGCCTTCGATGGGAGCAAGTTGAAACGCCATTGGATCTTTTCTCCTCGGATGTTAAGCCGCTTATAGGAGTACCGCTCCGATACCAATTGTTGGAGCAAGATTGGTATATGCACCGTTGTGCGGAAGCGTGAATATAAAGTGCGGAAATTAAACAACACACAGATTTATAGAGGTTCGGCTAAACGTGCCTACGTCCTCTCTCGATGTATCTTTTTCTATAGGTTAAAGATCAAAACCTCTGCACCTCTCTTCAATCGGTCGAGGGATTACCGTTACAAGCTCGTCTTCTATCGATCCGAGTAAAACCGCTCGTACTTGTCTTTTTGTCGGTCCAAGTTAAACCGTTTCCTTTTCTATTGGACAAGAAATCAACCACTCTAGCTTTCTATGGGTACTAGATAAACCTCACGAAGATATCGATTGGGATTCTAATAATGCCGGATCCTTGATCCTAATAACACCGAATCCAATCGTATCTTTTCTTTTTCTCACTCGTGTATGATTTTGTTTATAACACTCAATCACTCTAATTTAAGCTCAAGAACAACAACTATAATGTTTACAATGATATCTCAAGTGTATATGAATTGCTCAATGTTGTTGTGTGGATTGATACCAACTCACTTGGTATTTATAGCCTTCTTCCACAAACTAGCCGTTGCTGCCAGTTGACTTGCTAGCGTGCGCTAGCTCTTCCCCTTAGCGTGCGCTATCGCACATTTTTGCCTTAGCGTACGTTATGAACTGCATGTTACGTACGTTAACGTCTTCCAGTTTTAGTCCAGTGGCTACTGTCTCTGACTGTTAGCGTGCGCTAATACTTCTTCTGTAGCGTGCGCTAATCATGCATCATTGCATGCGTCATATATCCGTTTATACTTTTTGACTTGAAGCAGGTTCTCCCCAATGGATTGATTGACTTGATTCAAACTTTGATATTTAGCGTGCTCTAAATATCATCTCTTACATGCGCTAAGCTTACTTCACTACATACGTCATTCTGTGTTTGAATTCTCTTCACAACGGTAATATTAGCTCGATAGCGTGTGTTAATCCTTATGTGTAGCGTGCGCTATCCTCATCAGGTAACTCCACTTCAGGTTACTTCGAACTCGTCTGATCTGCAGTCGGGACCCGTTAGCTTGCGCTAACGTATATATATCTAGCGTGCGCTAGCTTTATATTTTGTCCAGCTTTTTGCGTCTTCGTCTCCTTCGATGTTTTGCTTCGCCTCGATGTTGTTTTGCTTTGTTTAGCAACTTAATCATCAAAACACTATTTATTAATATGTGGAATAAATATTCCAACAAATCTCAGGTCCCGATCCTGGTTCCAATCCCATAAAATTCGGGACTCGGGGTCCCGTTTCCCATCGGGACCGGACCAGGACTCGGGATTTCCCGATACTAAATTCTCAACCCTAGTTAGGTCCTAGCCCCCCGGGGTAGCTGGCGAATAGTTACAATATCATGTGCTTCAAGCGGCGTGTGGGAGGCCTGATCTCGGTGGGAACCTACAGTTAGATTATGGAGACCCGGCATGCCTATCTATCGGGGTCCAGCATGGAGCAATCACTTGGGGGATAACTCCTTGTGCGCGGAAGTGGGGTATATTTAATTGTTAGTCAGTGACATTATCTCGCGGTTTAACTGCAAGCTGTTCTGAGGGGCCGGAGCTGTTTCTCATAGGATTAGTCATACGAAGTATGGATCACCTGTGTATCAAAAAAAAAATTTATGATCACTCATATCATAGTCACATTTAATAGAATTTTCACGCTCTTGATGGGTCCTTTTCGCAATGGTTTCATCGTTTGTAGTCTTTGATGGGAACTTGGAGGTGATTTCCCCTTTCATATTGTAATATGCAGGATTCCTGAGGATGAGAATGGAAGTAAACTTTGTTCCTTGGATGTGTTCTAAACCTCAACACTTTGTGCCTGAATTCTTTTCATGTTGGCTTTATACCGTAGCAAAAATCGAAATCCGTCGCCCCCGGGCCCTCCACCCTCCGACCCGATAGAGATTGATGGAGACGTTAAATCATGGTGATTCAGCGCCCACTAGGTGGGAGAAAAAGTGAGACAGTGTTTGGTTCCCACAAGACGCTCTGTCTAATTTTGAAGGGGTGTTGGCTTTATAGTTTTCAAACAATGTGACTACTGACTACACTTGATGTTTTTTTTTCTTGATGACGGGCGAACCTACAGCCGCTACTCTTCGAGTAAGCGCTGAATAAACCCTCGGACTGGACGTAATAGCCTGCAAACTACGCAAACCAGGTAAACCATTGTGGGGCTCAATCAAGAATGTGTTGGTAGGAGGAATCGAACTCGTGACCTTTGAGTCCCGGGCTCACCTACTACACCAATTTGGCTACCCTTACGAGTCATTTAATTTCTTTGTTTGCAAGATAAGTGGTGTAGTTCTTACTCAAAAGTGATTCTCGATATATACTCCATCTAACTTTCTTGTGGGAAATTAGCTACGGCATGAAAATTATGAGTTAAAACCAAGACTATGGACGGAACACGGACTTGAAAGTTAGCTGGGATAAACTAACAGAGTGAAGAAAGTAGGAACCCGGACAGATGAACATCAAAGGAAGAACGAAGAAGAGAGTAGCTAGGAGACAGGCAGGGGTGTTCAAAAATATCCGATATCCGATATCCGATCCGAAATATCCGAAAATCCGAAGTTCCGGATATCCGAAAATTCGGATATCCGAAGTTCGGATATCCGGAACTTCGGATTCGGATATCGGATAGTAGTTTTCAGAAAAATCGGATATTCGGATATCCGAAATATCCGAAAAATCCTAAAATCTTTATTTTTTATATTTTAAATAATAAAAAGTATTCGGATATTCGGATATCTGATATCCATATCCGAAATTTTTTTCGGATATTCGGATATCCGGTATCCAAATCCGAATATTTTTTTCGAATATAAGGATATCCGAATAAAATTTTTATTTTTTTCGGATATCGGATATCAAAATCTACTATCCGAATTTTCGGATATCCGAAATTTCGGATATCCGAAAGTCCGGATATCCGGTTTTGAACACCCCTAGAGACAGGTACACCAGGCACTTATCGAGGCTAGTGGCCAGAGACGCGATCATAGGACGGTGAGGGTAGTGAAATCCATGGTAAGAGCATGAGGTACCGTAGGCTGGTAACCTCGCGCCATAACTCCAGCCCAAAAAACCGGTCGGCGCACGACACCGTGGGTGGCGCCGTAGGCTGTTGCGCCGTGGTGGCCAGCCAACGCGGTGGTTTTTTTTTTTCTTTTTTCTTTTTTCTTTTTTGGTGGGTTTTTTGTTGTGTTCGTGTGTTGTGTTTGTGTGTTGTGTTGTGTTTGTATTTGTGTTTTTTTCTTTCTTTTTTGGCTTTGTTTTGCAGGTACAGGAAGATGAAGCAGGAAGAAGATGACCCACCTTTTTTTTTTTATTCATTTTTGGACTTGGGCTTTGTACATTTGTATGTGTGTTTGGGCTTTGTATGAGTTATACCTTTTCTTTTTTTTCATGCACTTTTTTTTTCTTTTTTCTTTTTAAATTGTAGTGTGTGTGTGTGTTTTTTTAATTAATGAAGTTTATTTTAGTTAATATTGTGTATGTTTTATTTTATGTAAAAAAAAAAAAGGCCGACGGCACCAGAATTGCTTGTGCCAACGAATACGGCCAGAATGTGGTGCCGTGGAATTTCTGGTGCCATGGAGATTTTTTCTGATGTGGCACCAACTTTTTCCCAGGGCACGAGGAGTAACGTCAATGTAAGATTGTCGAGTGTGTGATAATTGACATGGTGTAGGCGCATGACTTTTTAAAATTTATTTACTGGGAATACTCCATTTAGAGGTGCCCACCCCCGGGTCCGGGTCTGACCCGCCGGGTCGACGGGTCAGCCGATCAGGATCCGGACCCCATCCGTACATATGAAATGTACGGATTAGCGGGTTCACGGTTCGGCCACGGGTCCGGATCCAACATGTAATTTTTTTTAAAGTATTTATATAATTTTATACACGAAAAATAACTCTAATGAACAAGGAAATAATTGGAAAAAATGAGCTTGTATTTGATTTTAAATTTTCACTTAAAATTAAATTGCCTATGTATCCTCACGTGCCCGACCCGTCGGGTCCAATGGAAACTTTTTTTTAAAAAAAAAAATATTTCTCCGGCGGGTCGACGGGTCTGGAAACATAAGACCCGGACCCACCCGTGTATACCACTAGTCCGGGTTCCCAGGTCCGACGGGTTGGCCGGGTCCGGTCCTACATGGGTCCAGCGGGACCAGATCGACGGGTCTACCCACCGGGTCGAGATTTTCTGGGCACCTCTAACTCCATTGCGCCATGTTTCCTTTTGAATATAGTAAAATTCCTTCTTGCCTCAAGTTTAACACCAATTCTTTTTATAACCAAATTATTAGATTTGACTTTTACTCGGAGACATTCGAGTCACCTATTCGAGTAACACATTCGAGTCACCTACTCGATTAAAACAACACATTCGAACCACCTACTCGAGTCATCTAAATTGCATTCGAGTTAATCGAGTAGGTGACTCGAATGTGTTTCTCGAACAAGTGACTCGAATGTTTTCGGGTAAAAGTCAAATCTGACAATTTTAAGTATCAAAAATATTATTAAACTTGAGCTAGAAAAGAATACTTTTTTTTTTTGAACATTAACTTTCATTAAAACCGGCAAGCACTCAAAACACGAGAACCGCCAACCTTACACAATCATATACAACGGATACTTTGCCCAATCCTTCCAATCTATACATTTAAATTTTGATCTATTTTTCAGCCACAAAAACGCCTTCGACTTAATTTCAGCGATCACCTCCATAACCTTGAATTCTTTGCCTTGAAACACTTTTGCATTACGAGCATTCCATATCATAGCCGAACCAATCATGACAATACCTCTAATAATTTTCTTCCGCCATTTTCCACCATGGACATTTTTATATAACATCATCAAGTCATCATAATCATAAGCAAAGAATGGATCTAACCTGCACCACTTGCCGATCCCAGTCCAAACACCGAAAGCATATCCGCAGCCAATAAACAAATGACTCAAATTCTCTGCTGTGGCATTACACATAGGACACGCATCATCGTCAATATTAATTCTGCGTCTAACCAGGGCATCCCTCGTAGGAAGTCTGTCCAAATTAGCTCGCCAGGCATGTAAATTAACCTTCAAAGGCACCCAAGATTCCCATATAAACTTCGAAGCATTCGTCCCATCCCTTTCTTCTAACAGCAGACCTTTACAGTTAGCGACTGAGAAAGCCTCATCAGCTCCCACACCCCAGACCCACTTGTCCCTGTGATCCGACATCTTAACGTCCAGAAGCATTCTTTCAAGATCCTGAAATTCAGATAATTCTTCAACCGTGATGGGATATCTTTGCCATTTGCTGTTGAAAACAAGACCAGACCTGTCCCAGCTTAATCTGTCCTTCACCTTGCAGCGTTTCTCCTTATCTAACTTGTATAAACCAGGCCATCTAACCTTCAGAATCGTCTCCCCAAACCATAAAAGAGCATGATCAAATTTATTAGAGGTACTATTAAATTTAAAAGAGCACTACAAATTTTAACCCAATTTGTTTATATTTAAAAGCATACTTAGTTAAAAAAAAATAGGCATGATCACCAATGACAGATTCATGGAAAAATATTCGGATCTTAAAGATTCTATAGTTTAAAAAATACTACCGAGGTCTGGCAAACTTACCTCTATACCGGGGGTGAGCTCGAGCCTCTTGGGGGGGACTCAGGACAGGGAACGATCCTCCTTGTGTGCGTGTGTAAAAAAATAAAAATAAAAATAAAAAATACTACCGAGGATAATTAAGCGTGGAATCAATAAAATGTGATCAAGACTCCCAGAGTAGCCAAGTTGGTGGAGAAGGTGAGAATGAGATTGAAAGGCCACGCGTTCGATTCCCCATTCTAATACTTTCTTGGTTGAACTTGCCACACATGGCTTGCCTAGTATGATTTACCTGGTTGGCGTTAGGGGTGTTCAAAAATACCCGACCCGAACTACCCGGCCCAAATACCCGATGACCCGAACTAAATATTTCGGGTATTTTTAAAATTTTTAAATTTTTTTTCGGGCCGGGTACCCGACCCGAAAAAAAGTCATATAATCGGGCCGGGTCATGGGCCGACTTGTTGCGTAAATTCGGGTACCTGAAAACCCAATTATTTTTTAATAATTAGTTTTTTTTATAAATTTAATTATTTAATTTACAATTATATGAAATTTTATCTTTCAACTAATATGAAATATATTTAATATGAGAATACATGTTAATGTATTTTCACTCATGGTATTTATTCTCACTAGTTTGGAAATTTATAAAATCTTTAAATAAAAAATAATATATTCTTTCATATATATAATTAAATATTGAATTAAGCATAATTATATAATAAAAAAATGATATATATAAAAATATTTAGTTAGATTTGAAATTTACTTATTGTACGGAAAATATTTATAATGTATTTAGTACTGGGAATTAATTTATATAATAAATTTTAAAATAAATTTATATTAAAATTACAAATTATTTATAAAAATTTAAAATTAGTGGTATTAAATTTTGGGTCGGGTACCCCATGACCCGACCGAAAAAATAGGGTACCGCTTTTGGTGCACCCGACTTTTAGTCGGGTCACGGGCAATTTTCATTACCAAAACCGGGTGCAGTAAATTCGATGCAGCCAGTGCAGTTATGAACACCCCTAGTTGGCGTAGTTTGCAGGCTATTACGTCCAGCCCGATAGTTTATCTAGTGCACACTCGAAGAGTAGCGGCTGCGGGTTCCCCGTCATCAAAAAAAAAATGTGATCAAATTATAATTAAGCTGTATTAGTCTTGTTGTGCAGCGATTTATACGCCTCGACGGCGATCGGTATAAGGGCCGAGCGACCGAGTTCACGACCCAATGAGCTACGGCAAACTTGCCAAGTCAAAGGTAACAGTCCATCTTCGAGTATCTAGCGTTCGACCTCCCGGAGCGATCATATCTTGGTACCTGGCGACCGACTCTGGTGCCCGACCATGGACGATCGTCCTATGCCACGAGTAAGGCCATCGTCCGTCAAGTCTACGAAGATTGGATCACGAAGCAAAGGACCCATGTGCAGATCCGTGAATGGCGCCGCAGAACATGGATCGTTGACTCCAGCCCATCAGCAGCTGTCAGTGATAAGGACGGCTTCACCTACCGACAGACCGGCCGAAAGGTCCTAAGTGGGGCCTCCCAAAACAGCGACAGAGACGTGTGTTGGCTTCTCACTGGTTCGCACATCCGGCTGCCAGCAGTTGCTGCGGACTTTAAGGAGGCCAACCCATGTGCTAAAGACGATCGCCCACTTATTATAATACAGCAGAGGCGATCGCCCAGCGACTCCCAGTCCTATAAATAGAGAGCCTCCAGCAACTGGAGAGGGGTTCAAAAAATTCAGACTCTCGGCTTTCTCTTGAATCTATCCATGATTTCTCTCTCAGAACCTCTTAATCAAAAGACGGTCGGCAGAAACGAGAGTTCCCTACGGTTCAGATTTGAAGAGATTCACAAGTCCAGAAGCTCAAACATTCAGCTAATACACACTTTGAGAGACCGTCGATTTCTCATAGTTAGCACATCACTCCATCGTTGTTACAAGAACTCACAGAGCATCATCTCTGGTTCTTCCGGCAATCTTCAGCACTCAAGAGCTAAGATAATTGGGGTCTTTACACTCATTGTAATTGTACTCTAACATTAATATTTGTACTCTCAAGTATTCGTATTAATAATATCTCGCGAGAGCATTCAAGCCCGGGACTAACAACCCCGGCAAATCTTGTGTTATTTACTTTTCCCACGGACGTGCTCTCGCATTTGTTTGTTACTCGACCATTCCAGCATATCATCTCCGGATAATATTTTGGGTAACAACAAGTCTAATTAAACAAAATTAGTCGAATTGAGCTCGGCTCAATTTAGAATTAATCGGATCTTGTTTAATTAGACATCTTAATTATAATTTGAAAATCGAATTAAATGCGAAAGATCCGATTTTTCCTTTCATATTTTCAAATTATAATAATCTGTATTAATCTAATTGAGTTCGGCTCAACTTAGAATTAAATTGAACTTGAACCAGCTTGAACTTGGTCAACACCAAGCCCGAATCGAGTCTTGGCCGAACGCTCGCAAGAGCTCACGAGTAGCTCACTTACGGCCCTGGGAAAACAATAAAATCACCATGTAATTGGTACGTGCAGCGCAACTCAACTCGGAACAATCCCTTCTTACATAAAAAAAAAAAAAAAAAAAAAAGAAAAAAATTTACACCATGAGATTAACTTAATTACAACTAAAGCCAAATTGATTTTTAAATCACAACATACCATCTTAAAATCATGTTACTGTCAGACTCTTCAGTCATTTAGAACAAGCGACATCCATAAAGCCAACAAATACGAGTACAAAAATACCGTAGCAGGAAAAATTTTCTTTACCGACCAATCTTTGTATGTAAATTAATCTGCCATCCAGGAAATCGCAAAGAAAACTAATATACACAAAATATGCCGATATACATACACGATATTCAGAATCTGGATCCTCGATTTTTTTCGTACATTTGGAGAGAAGATGACAACAATCCGCCTATACATACATATATACATAAGACCTATACATACCACGTCTCATTCTCTCTCGGAAACGCACGGTGAAGTACTTTTACCCGATACAAATCCATATATTATATACTCCCTTAACTCTCCTCAAGCATATACACATCATTCACACAATTCTCCACATCCCACATAAACGAACCGAAAGCGACAGCTTCCAACAAAATCCTCCTCAGACTAGCAAACGAGGTTGTAATAACATCATCGATATCAAGCAAACCTTTCTCCTCGTCTCCAAACAGAGCACAGCTATGTCTCTCTATAACATTCACCGCCTCCTTGAACTTCGGCTTTGCACACATCTGAATCATTTCTTGATCGAATCCCATCACATAGAACCTCAAATTTTCCTCTTTTGTCCCCAAGCAATACGACAACCGACCCACGGGAAATCTCGTACCGCCCGCATGGCCATATGATACGTGCCTTGATCTTATAGAAAACTTCTCCGAAACTTCATCCCAAGGGCCTAAACCCAAGAGAGAATCGTTCATCTCCAGATCCCGTTCGAGATAATGCCTTAAAGTAGCAGACTTCAGAAAATACCCATACAGAATAGAGGCAGCATATAATTTACAAAGCCGCAGCCTTTGTATCTTAGTTGTCGACCAGGTGTCTGTGATGTTAGCATTTACTTTATATCCGACTGCAGCTGTTATATGTTCTCTCACCATTTCCAAAACCTCGAAGCCGTGGACCGACTCAAGTTCCCAGTCCTTTGCAGGCCAGATTTCAAGACGGCCATTATAAACACATTTAGAAAGTTTGGGGACCAAATGAACTCCCATTTCGGAGAACTTGTAGACTACAAGCATATACATAACGTCTTCGACTGCTTCTCGACATTCATGCCTTTTCAATTCCGCTATTCTCCTGCCATTTGTATTTTTTTTAACTCAGGTCAGCCCCAAAAGTATGAAAACTCAAAGATGTCGCCTAAACTAAACTAACATTACCACGGTTTTCTTTTCCTCAGGGTTTCAGCAATTTGTTTGGGCCTACCAAGTTTGTAAAAAGAAACACACAGCGAACAGAGAGATTTTTATAGGTGCGAAATAATTTCAAGAAGCAACAGAAAATCATAGAGGTACGATATGACGTATATCGGACCTAAGTTTCCCTTTGAGAGGCCTGAGATAGGTCTTTTTTGGCATCATTTATTTGATTATTCATTCACGCCCTTCATTTCCAACGTTCGTGAGGCTTGATTGATTTGCATATTACAAGTAAAGATAATAATGGATTCATGAGACGGAATTCATGTGGAATTGGATTCTTAATACCCTAAATCCACAAACACGAAAAGGTAACGTTAATTTAATGATCAATGCAAGAGCATCCAATAATTTTCTTAACCATAAATCTCACCATAACCAGCAACATCAGATGCAGCACTTAAACATGGGGAACAAAATATTTAAGTATTCAAGTTAATTTGTACGTCTCTGTTCCATTGAATCATTTTATTTTCTGCAGACTCACACACATATGACATACTTACGACAAAAACTTGTATCAAACTGTATAATTGTATCAGACCATGTAATTGTATCGGATCGTCTAACCTAATAGATCAGACCATCTGAAAGGACACTTTCAGAAATGGGAATGCTAATTTATAAGTTCCAGAATTATCTGACTTATAAAGTATCGTTTCCAGTACCGGAATTTGCATCTCTTATATTAATAAGTATCATTGCTGGACCGTCTAATGACAGGAGTGCCACTCTACAAATACACAACCTACAATCTCAAAAAGAGGATCCATTTTTCATTTTTTTGGTCGTCTCGAATTATAGTCCACTTTCCTCTTTAAGAGTATACTTTGCCAAAAATACCCTTATTTAATAAATGTTGGCATTAGTCATTAATATATAACTCATTAATATTAAATAAGGGCATAAAAGGAATGATGGGATATAAGTGGACTATCTAATTAAGCCGGAGTAGTTTTCTTAAGCATAATGCAAATCAATTACAATAAAAAAACAAAAAATCAAGAGATAGGGTTGTGTTTGGCAATGTCAATCCGCTATCTTATAGCGGATAACTTATAGCGTGACATTGCCAATCCGCTAGCTTATAACGGACAACTTATAGCGGACCTCGCCAATCCGCCAGCTTATAGCGGATGAGTCATTGATAAATGTTTGACAATTGTAGCTTATAGCGTTTTTCAGCAGCTTATAGCGTTTTTTTGAAGTAGCATTCGGGTTCATAGCTTACATTGTTTCATTCTTTCTCTCCGTTCTACCATCATTACTTTAGTTAAATTCCTCATTTATCCTACATTAAATCAATTTCTCCCTCATTTTTAAGCATTAATTACAAGTATCTATCTACATAATTTTATTTTATAACCTACTTTAACCGCTAATTGTACCGAACAATTTAAATTTAATCAGCTAACTTATCCACTATTCGCTACCCTATCCACCATAAGTTAGTTTATCCGTTACAAGCTAGCTTATCTATCCGCTACCAGAGCCTAAAAGTACCACACAAAACATAAAACAACAAATAGAAAGGAAAAAAAAAAATGGCATAATAAACAATAAAATAAGTATTGGTCCAAATATACACCAACCTATAAAGGCAAGCTTCGTCCGAGCCGAGGCTGAGCTGCAAGCAAACCGCCGCTTCATCCCTCTCAGCCGCCAGCCTCTCCAACTCTTTCCAAGCCGCAACCTGAAAGCTGCCACGATCGTCCAACAACAAGCCGCTCAGGAACCCCCCAGCCGGCGTCCTCGGCTCCAGCGGCGCGCTCAAGCCGCCAAACTGACACTTGCTCGTACGGCTCTCGCTAGCCGCCACAATCGACGGCCTCCGCCGAAAACTCGGCCCGGAAGTGATCGAACGGCGGAGAATTCCGGCGGGGAGAGATGGGAATTTGAGATGGGAATAGAAAAGGCAACAGTCCATCAACAATCAACTGATTGATTGATTGAATAAGAATCAATAAAATAATATTAGTACTGCAAGTGCTAAGCCTACACACAGAGAGAGAGAGAGAGAGGGGAAGATGAAGATTACACCGAATAAGAAAACAAAGAGGATAAGATAAGAGAGAGGGATTATAGTGAGAGAGAGAGAGAGAGAGAGAGAGAGAGAGAGGAGAATGGCTCAGGCAATTATTGTGGCGACAAGTGGGGACACTTTTTCTCGTAACTTATCAAAATACAATATCACAAAACCTTCATAGGATATCTTTGGTCATACTTATCTTATCAAAGGTGAGGGCACTATTTTTAGGCTATAATTTAATAATTTTCTCCTCTATAGTAATTCTACAATCAAATACTCATAGTCGTTTAATGGAATTTGATAGATTTTAGAGATCGATAGATTTAATAGACTTTAATGGAATTCAACCGACTTTCATAAATTCTCATTGATTTCAATGGACTTCTATCTATTAGAATGCTATAGACTTTTATGAATTTTTATGGATTTTTTTTGATTTCTAATGACTTTATTTTTCTTAAAAGATAGTAACCACGTGAATTTCATTTATTAGTGTTCTATCTTAATAGATAATTGTTCTATATGTGATTTTCATTGTTATGTATAATAGATTTTTTAATTAAAAATAAATATCTATTACAAATAAAAAATTTACAACAAATTGATATAATTTGACGAGAAAAACTAAAGAAGTATCTCATATTAAAAAGATCAAAACAAATACAAGTTATTAAAGCAATGAGCAGATATAAAATATTTAATTATAAACAGATTTTTTTTACAAGTTTTTGTAAATAATTATTTTTTTTCATAAAAAGTTGAAGAACAGAGATAAAAATATTATAAGAACTTCTTTACTGTTCCAGGATATGGTGATAGGGCTGTCTAAATGGTTCTCGGTTCTCGGTTAGAACCGGAACCGCGCGGTTCCGGTTAACCGGGAACCGCAATTTCCGTTATCGGTCCGGTTTTCGATTCCATTGTGTATCATTTGTTCGGTATTCGGTCTAACCGAACTGTTCGGTTCCGAACCGAAAACCGATTTTATAAAATATATTTATTAAATATTATTTTTTTATTTTATAATTATATTATAATAATTTAATTTTTGTAAATTAAAATTGGAAATTAGACTGTTTTAATGAAATTATATTTTGTAATTATATTATATAATTATAAAATAAAAAATAATATTTAAGAAATATATTTTATAAACCGAACCGGAAGCAGATTCTATTTATGAAATTATATTCTTATATTATATAATTATAATATATTATTTCAATTTTTTAAAATGAAATTCAAAAAAAAAAACTATTTTTGTGGTTAACCGAACCAGAACCGAAAATAATCGTTTCGGTTCCGGTTAACCGAAAATTTATACGGTCCGGTTTTCGGTTCTTATTTTAGACATTTATGGTTCCGGTTAACCGAAAATTTCGGTCTGGTTAACCGGAACTGAACCGTTCGACAGCCCTATATGGTGGTAGCGGCAGTGGTGGTGGCAACGGGGTGACAGCGGTAATGGTGTTGGTGGCGGGACGGGACAATGGCAATGGTGGTGTTGAGGCGGTTGTGGTGGAGGCGGTTGCATCAGTGGTGGTGGGTGGTGGTGACGAATAAAAATCCATCAAAATCTTAGGGGTGTAGGAAAGATTTTAAAAGTCAAATTATGTTTGTACTTTCTGCTTAAAGATGAGTACCTAGATGATTCCATTAAAATCCTTAGAATCCAAAATAAATTTGAATACCTCATAATTTTTTAAAATTTATAAAAGTTTTCATTTAATATCTCATGACTTTAATGGACTTTTAAGAACTCCATTAAATTCTATATTGAATACCACAAAAATTTAATTGACTTTTAAAAGTCTTTTAAAAGTCTCAATTAAATACACCCAAGCTTTTTCAAATCCATCAAATTCTATACAAATCTTTAAAACTCATTTCAAGTCTCAATTGAATACGCCCCCCTTATGATCCGTTTGGTTTGAAGTCGGTAAACATTAGTATTATATATAGGTATTTATTAAGTATGGATGAGTTATTTTATGATAAATATTATGTCATTTGGTTTGGATATACACATGTTCCTATTAGACATCCATAATTTATAATATGACATTGATTCACTTGTGTTAAAACTGTAATCACCCATATGAAAAAAGTCAATTTATCTTATTGCCCTTAACTTTCTTCCTCTATCTATCTTTGCCCGGGAATACTTGTGTTCTTGGCCCTTATATATGTACACACACATGAACACACACACTTTCATCTTCACCGGGTTTGAAATTTAAAAACAATAGCAAAGTCGTACACACAAACACACACTTTCACTTTCACTTTAGATCGAAGCAAAAAGTAAAACCCTCTGCAATTTGCAAAAAATAAAATGCGAAATTAGATAAATATTTTTGAGCAAATTTATCCAAAACAATCAATTAGTCTGATTGCAACAAACTGTACAAATTAAACAAAAGGAATAAAAGAATGATAAGTCCAATAGTTGCATTAACAAACTTTTTACAAATGATTTCATTAACCGATTTCACACACAGACTAATATATATATATATATATATATATATATATATATATATATGTGTATATATCCATAATCCTCTTTCGAATAACATAAATTCTGAAAGATTTCGCCTGAAAAGTTTCTTGCGAGATAGATAAAATTTTCTTTAGAGGAACGAACAGAAGACGAAGAGGATACGTTTCATCGCCTGAAAAGTTTCATACGTGATAGCCAAATCTTCAGAGGAACAGAGAGAAGACGAAGAGGTCACCGTTTAGGGCTACAGAAACAAAAAGGTGGCACGCTATTTATTAGGACGAGGAATGCTCCTCTTTTAGAGGGGTATTTTTGACATTTCGGATAATAATAAGATGCTCTCTATAAAGCAAGATATGGTATCACATTTGCTCCCTCCAATGAATTATCATATGGGCCCGTAAAAAGAGAAAAGGACCTTATATTTTTTCACGGCCATTTAAAAGGTAACCAAACACCTTAAACATATGGATACATATTGATATCCAGCCTTTTAAGCCCAACCAAATAGACCCTTATTGATCGAATACTTTAAATTTATTTAAATTATATAAAACAAGTATTATAACGAAAAAACTATACATCACAAACCATTCCATAATTTAATTAATATATAATATAATTAAAGAAATATTATATTAACCAAGTGTTATTTGTATTACAACTAGAAAACCCTTATGAGGCATTCATCTAATGATCTAAAGGAGATAAATATTACTAAGAAAAGCTACTTTTGAAATCAATAATACATACGATAAAAGTTGAAAATTTATAGTAAATGAAAATTAAGACACTAGTAGCAGGATGTTGGAAAAAAAATACAGTGGAAGCGTCGGGTTTGGTTTACTAAAATCGGCCCTCATGAACTGGATCGATTTAGGCTCGTCAAATAATTAATTATTTAATTAATTAATAAAGAATTTCAACGAACAAAATTAATCTACGCGTCTAACTGTGATAATTCATAGTATTATTATCTAGATCTAAGAGATCTAAGAACACATTACCGTTGAAGCAAAGTCTTTGAATTCTACTTGACCTTCTTTGTATTTCTACGTTATAGAAAAATAGTGTTTATCCAATTATGGAATCGAAGACACAAGTCATTATCCACAATTAAACACAAAGCAGAAAATTGAAATTTCTTGAACTGTAAGAGAGTTATTTCGGCCGAACCAGTGTGTCTTATTTATAGGTGTTATTGACTACTCTAGAGATCTTAAGGATGATTAGGGAAGGACTACTAATAGACCTCAAATTTCTATATTAGGACATTTCCTAATATATTGAGTCTATTATCAACTCAGTCCACTAGAGAGTTAATATTGCACTTCCTACCCAAATCCCAATCTACGAAATCGAGATCCTTATTTAAATATATCATTTCCCGTATTTAAGATGTCGAATGTCCATTAATTAATTTAAGTTACTGACAGCTTTAATTAATTAACATCTTATCCAAGAGTAGTACCGTTCGAACCTTATTATTATATCGAAATTAAATCCACCTGCAGGATTAATATAATGATTATTATCGAGCTCCTCAAGGGGACATCATCAACCTGCATGAGTCGGGACACAATTTCTAGTAATAATAATAATTGTCATATAAATAATATTATTGCCCAAGATACTAGGCTTATTGAGTCAGTCATTTTGACTCGCACCCATGGTAAATCGAAGTAATAAATATTATAAATATACAATTAAATATTATACAGTTAGAATTAATAAATAATAATTATTCGAGATTTGTGCTCTTCTTACAGTCAGTCAGTACATAAGACACTATCTCGCCTCGATCCAGTTCAACGTATGCAAATACGCTATGTATGCTAATAGTCAAGACCAACTAATCTCAAGCACACACTACAACCTTTCACATAATTTATCTAATAATTATATAGGTTCTGAACTATTATATTATTTTATATGGTACCGATAATGTAATTTTCCGTGTGACACCAACACACCACATTATCTATAATACAAAATAATTAGACATTTTATTTGCATAACCATAAGGTGAATAAATATACAAAATATGTGATTAAATATAATTAATATTCTCATAGGTAGTTACAGAAAAATAAGTTAATACAAGCATAAAGTATGCTTATACAACCTAAAACAAGATTCATCATTAAAAAAAATTATTTATAGAAATATAGAAAAAATCATGTCAATCATTAATGTATCAACACGCCCAACTAGAATTTTACTAACCAAATAAATATCTTATATTGTTTATATCATTGATAAAAGTGAGATAATGAATTCATAAAAATAAAATGATTTGTAGTTAATTTAAAATTTATGTAAGAATATGAAATATATTATAAAGAAAAATATTTTATATTTAGTAAAGCCCAAATCGGACCATAGAAGTAATAGTCCTTATATTTGTATCCCTCCTTCTGTCCTTCATGGCCACATTGTCTATGTAGTAAAACCCCAAAGTTGTAAGAACCCCAAGAAAATATATTCCACTATTCAAAATCCTCAATTAATGCACATGCTCATGTATCGACCATTATGCGGTCACGATATAGGATAAAGTAGTAGTGTATCAACAACTCTCTTATGTCTCTACCCAAATCTCGATCATATAACTTCTTGCGCAGAACAGTAACCTTGACATTTTTGCCATGGAGTATTCTGTGAAAAATACCGTCAGACCGAAGGATATGGTTATCTTGTTGATGGAAGGTAGAGTTTCCAAAGTGCGGTCTAGTGATCAAGGCAAAATCACGTGCCGTAAAACGATTGGTCCTCCCACAAATCTGGAACCACGACTCGTCCGGGGGATTTGATCACCCTCTAATTGATGGACTCGGGCAATATTTGTACTCTCGTTTCTCCTCACTATAATCAAACGGCCAAGGACCCACTCGGTCAAGCTTTCGATACTGTGCTCACAACTACAGACTTGCGGCCAATATGTCTTAGTGTCTCAATTATCTCTTTAAATACCGTCTCCTCTGTAATATCCGTACTCTTTATTTTTGGTAATTTCTATTTTTGGTGTATGTTCGTTTCGGACGACTCGCTTGTCACTATTTTGGGATTCTGAATCTAAATTGTTCTTTGAGTTTTTCCATTTGAACGAGTTTCGGTGATGTTTTTGTGTATTTTCGTCTCGAACTATATTTTATCGCATGTACGCTCGATTCTCGTAAAAATCGTTTAATTTCACTATTTCTCTGTCCTCATAAGTTCGTATGGTTGAGTTGCGCATGTTGTGAGTTTCGGATTGTTAATCCGACGTTGTATCGTGATTTTCGGACGTTTGGGCCGTTTCGTAATTTTCTATAAGTTTAGGGAATTTGTCCCTTGTTCGATTTTGGTTGTGTACCTCGGACCGTCTCGGGTTATTGGATATTGTTTCTCGTTGTATGTAATTTTTTCGGACCGTTGGGTCGGCATATCGTGTTTTGATTTATCGTCTCTTTCAGTCTGGTAGCGTCGTCTTGTGTCTAGAGGCTGTCTGGCCTGACGTGTGCAAAACGGCGCAAGACCCGCGGCATTCTGCGCCGTGTTGCCCAGTTGTGCTCGCTGCCTTGCGAAACGGGGCAAGACCCGCGGCATTTTGCGCCGTGTCTGTGCGCCGTGTCGCACAGGGGTCGCCCGCTGAACACGGTGCCATTTGGGCCGTTTGTTGCGCCGTGTTCTGTCCAGTATAAATATGACAGACACGGGTTTTAACCCCATTTTCTCTTTTCCTCTCGGCTCTCCACTCCTTCATCACGATCTTGGGCGATTTCATCCGGATATTTCATTCTATCATCGTATAACTCGGAATTGGAGTTTGTAGCACGAATCAATCATCTTCCTTCCACCATTCCATCGTTGAATTGAGGTATTTTGACATTATACCTAATTTTAGGGTTCTTGGCTATTATTCATTTTTTCTTTCATTTTTGCTTCGATTGATGATGAATTATAGTTGGGTAATCGTGGTTTTATGTTTTCCCAGAACTTTAGTGGATCAATTCCAAGTTTTCCCTTCGTTGATCGAATTTGACCCTTATGCCTTCATAGTGTTCGGTGTATTGTCCTTTAGGGTAGAACGCCGATTGATTCGTGATTTCTCAGTGGAATTGTAGTTGATTGAGTCTCTATTGTTGTTAGGTTCGGATTTGGGAAGATTGTTCGGACCGAAACCTTTTCTTTTGCCATTTTCTTCGCATCGTGTCATCCAAGGCAAGTACATGTATTACACTTCATTATGTGTGTACGGTTTTGATACGAATGATGTAAATTGTATTATTGAATGCTTTTTGATTGTTGCTCTTCCACCCGGGGATGGCATATGTGGCCTCTGGGGCCTATACTAAGGGTACGGCCACGGAAGTGGACTTGGGTGCGTGTGTTGATGTTCTTCCACCCGAGGACGGTTCGACGGGACCTCTGGGGTCCGATACTAAGGGGTACGGCCGCGGATGTGGTTTCTCACCCGGGGACGGTTCGACGGGACCTCTGGGGGCCGATACTAAGGGGTACGGTCGCGAGTTACCAAGCGTGGATGGTTATGATGTGGAAAAACTTGAGGATATACTGTTTTTGATGTAAATGTGATATTCCGGAATATTGATTGCAAATGTTTTTCCTAAAATGGTTTGTTTGCGTTGAATCTCGTATGTATATAATGTTGTGTAATTGTGTACTTGCACTAGCTATTCGAATGCTAACCCCTTAAATGGGGGAAATGCGGCTTATGCATTTCAGGTATTGGTCGAGCTGAGGAGCTAGCACGGGATGCGCACGTAAAGGATGGACTGGCATGATGATGAGGCTCGAGTCTTTACTTTTATGTTTGTGTCATTGTATCTGTTTAGGTATTGAAGTTAGACTGAGTGTTTTATAAATTGGTTAAAGTCTGAGTGTTTTACTCTTAGACTGAGTGTTTTATAAAACACTCTTAAACTGAGTGTTTTATAAATTGGTTAAAGTCCCCTGCGTGGGCAATGCATTTTTTTTCACTCTTGGATATTTGGTTAAGATGTTTTGGCCGAGGCCACGGCTCTATTTTACTTTGATAATTGCGTCTTTTGGGATTTCATGTACGGTTGGTGTGTTATGCGTTAGCCTGGTAGACCCCATGAAGGTTATACGGCGTGTAATGTCCCATTTGTGAATTGAGGTGTTACATCCTGTAAGTTAAGATTGACTTCTCATGTAACAAAGCGCAATGTGGGTCTCTTCCACACGCAACCAGACTGAAATGTAGGCATACAAATCATAAGAACTATGATAGAATGCCTAAGGAAACGAACACAAAAAGGCCTCTGCTTGCACACGATTGATGCCCTTCGTGCGAAGACCACCGTGTGTACCACGACGGCTCACACGATCGGTGCCCATCGTGTGTAGACCATCGTGTGCAAGGCAGATGCCTTTGGTCTTGTTGCCCACGACAGCTCACACGATCGATGTTCATCGTGTATAAATCATCGTGCCCACGAAAGACCATTGTGCACACGATGGTGCCATCGTCTTCAGCACCATCGTGAGCCGATGAACAACCATCGTGGGCGCGACCGTGTGTGACTATATTGCATCAATTTTCAATGCTCAAACTTCAAGATGACGCTACCTAAACTCATACAAGCATATACATCCATCCTTACTACAATTAAGCATGTACAAAGACATATTTTCAAAAGCCTAAATTTCCAAGGAAAATGACAAATTCGGGGCACTAACCGGCGGATCATCGATGAAAGCCTCTTCAGATTGGGCGTCAGTATCGTGTGAGGAACTTCTATCGTTTTCAGATTCTCTGTCGTAGTCGGGATCAGACATTTTCTTGTCGGCGATAGGTTTCGGTTGCGGACCGTCGAGTTTTGCAAGAGAGAGAGAGAGGTTATTTTCTTGTAAGAGAGAAAAAGAGTGGGTTGTGGGACCGTTTAGATTATTGTTGTTTGATTACTTTTTTAATTTTTTATGTTTTTTATCTTTTAGTGGTAGACTTAAGGACACTAATGTTTTTTAACACATTTTGGTATTAAAAACTTATACTCTTATGAATGAGGATATATAACTTGTTACTTTTATGGTTTGGTAGTAAAAAAGATAGAGCCCTAAAAGTATTTAAATTTTTTTTTTTTAAAACCAAATAAATTTAAAAAAGAAACAATCGGCCCTCTCCCAAACAACGGTAGAATTATTTTTCTAGGGGGTGGGGGGGGGGAGACGATGCCGGCCGTCACACCCGACGGACCTAGAGTCGGTTACCGTTCTTTTTAGGATACGTTGTCGTCACTTTAGCTATATATGTGACATATCTATTATATGTCACTTTTAATATGTGTTTGTTTTTGCATGATATAACTTAGCAGATTATACTTGTTCTTAAAAAGTAAAGTAATGATATACAATACGGATAATAAATTTGTCATATATAGAATAAATTTTTATGTAATGGTAATCAAAATATATTTATTTTTTGTAATTTTCACGTGTAACACGTGGTTTATACTCGTACCCTTATATTTAGCAACCTCAAAAAATAGATTCTTATTTTTTTTTAACTTTTTTAACTACTCTCGTGTATAAGAATGATTTAATATATTATGTCTTAACTCTCATTTTTTAGATATGTTTTACTCTTAACTCTCATTTTACTATACTATGTCTCGTATTATTTGTTCTGAAGATACCAATTTTGTAAAATATGATCCACAGTTTGTTTCTCCGTATGATTTCATTCTACTATACTCTATTTTGTCCTATAATTTCATCGATAAACTTATCATGATCGACTACTTGTTTATAAAACGGGAGTCTCCAACTAGAAATTCCGAATGGGTCTTCTGAGGACGAAAAAGGAAGAGGAAAAGATGAACGCCGTAGAAATAAATGTACTAAAAAAGTTCAAGAGACGAGAGTAAATTATCCTAATTTACTATACTATGTCTCGTATTATTTGTTCTGAAGATACCAATTTTGTAAAATATGATCCACAGTTTGTTTCTCCGTATGATTTCATTCTACTATACTCTATTTTGTCCTATAATTTCATCGATAAATTTATCATGATCGACTACTTGTTTATAAAACGGGAGTCTCCAACTAGAAATTCCGAATGGGTCTTCTGAGGACGAAAAAGGAAGAGGAAAAGATGAACGCCGTAGAAATAAATGTACTAAAAAAGTTCAAGAGACGAGAGTAAATTATCCTAATTTACTATACTATGTCTCGTATTATTTGTTCTGAAGATACCAATTTTGTAAAATATGATCCACGGTTTGTTTCTCCGTATGATTTCATTCTACTATACTCTATTTTGTCCTATAATTTCATCGATAAATTTATCATGATCGACTACTTGTTTATAAAACGGGAGTCTCCAACTAGAAATTCCGAATGGGTCTTCTGAGGATGAAAAAGGAAGAGGAAAAGATGAACGCCGTAGAAATAAATGTACTAAAAAAGTTAAAGAGACAAGAGTAAATTATCCTCATGGAGTCTATCTAATAGGTGTTCGAGAATCGTCTAAAAAGTGTCCCGTTGAAAAATACATGAGACGCTTTTTTAAGACGTCCCGACTCACAAGATTTGAACACATGTCCGAATGTCCGTCAAGTGTCGTCACTGGTATGATGATATAGATGTGCGTATACATAATATCTGACATGCATTCCAACATCAAACGATCAAATGTCATTTGGATAAATAAAGTAACCTAAACATGGACTTCAAAAGTTTCTCCATAAAATTAAAATAAACTCTGTTAACAGTAGGATATATTTATTTTCCGGCACACTGTCATGAATCCTAAAGGTGAAGTACAAAATATATTTAAAGCCAAAATGATATGGGCCACCATGAACCATGCAGCCCATTTACCAGCGATTGCTAATCAGGCTTTTACAGATACAATCCCGGCCCAAAAAGACTCCAAAGTCCAAACTGATTATAATTGTGAAATAATGTCAAAAAGAAACCAATCACGCAAAGAAAAAGGCAATCAATTTTCAAATACTTTTCTTAAAGGTCAACACTTGGAAATATACAAGATCCAAAACCTGCAAAAAAAAAAAAAGGGCAGTAATTAAAAAAATAATAATAATTCCTTTTGAAAAAAAGAAAGGTTTCATATTTTTTTCTAATTTACTTTAACCGCGTATAGAGATGTAACTGAGTTGAGTCGGTTCGTGAATTATTGGGCATCGACTCAATCAAAAATCGAAATCAATTCAAGTGTAATTGAACCAAACTCGAGCTAATGACATTTCTAGACCGTTTTACTATTTATTACTCCATCTGTCCCATTCATATATCACTTTTCACGATCAAGTCAAACTAACAACTTTTATATTTTAATCGTCACCATCATTAATATTTTTATTTTTTAATTTCCACCACATATATACATCATTATTTATACTAATTATTAACTAAATACACCAAATATTGGGCATCGACTCAACCAAATGTCGAAATCAATTCAAGTGTAATTGAACCAAACTCGAGCTAATGACATTTCTAGACCGTTTTACTATTTATTACTCTCTCTGTCCCATTCATATATCACTTTTCACGATTTAGTCAAACAATCACCTTTAATTTTTTAATCTTCACCATCATTAATACTTTTATTTTTAATTTTCACCACATATATACCATCATTATTTATACTAATTATTAACTAAATACATCAAATATGCACCCTCGATCAATATTTAGTTGAGACCGAGAGAGTATTATTTATTCAGGCATAACATGTTTTGTATTGAATTAAGCTCCGACCAATGTTCGAACTAACCAAATGCGTGTGCCGTATTCATAATAATATGAAACAAGCTTTTTGTTAACAACTTTTTAATTATATCATTACTTAATATTTTAGAAGTAATTTTGGACAATATATATTCATAATTTGTATAATTCCATCCAATTTAATTCTATTATTTCTAAAAATATCCTAATTTCAAAATGTTCAATATAAAGGATTAGTTTTTTTCAATTAAGTGCTTGACATATAAGAATGTGATATATTTAATATAGATAAATAATTTAATGATGAAAGTTTTAAAATAGCAATTTAAATAAGTAGTAAACCTAAATTTCTTAAAGAAAATTAAATGAGATATATCCATTTTCTTATTATATTAATAACACTTACTTGGATCTCGTGATGTCAAGGAAGCTAAGCCGTTGAAAGAACAATTCGCGCCAGCTGTCCTCATCTGAACCCAATACGAATCAAAAGCATAGCTCGCAGCTGTAACCAATGAACTGGAATTGTAACACTTTCCTCCGGGTAGGATCGGGTCACAGGTCCGATTATTTTTTGTATTGCCGCAGGCATAGCTGACGGCGTCACGCAAAGCCGTCGCATTACCGCCATTCGCCGCCACACACCACAGTTTCCCGTTGCTCGAAGGCTTTTTCATCGGCGGATAGTGAGCCGTCTTACCCGACAGATCAATCCGGTACACATATGACCCGTTAGGGTACAGCTGCCCGAAGTGCCGTTCAGTGCCCGGACCCGTTTTGTTGTTCTCGTTGAACAGCGCGAAAATCATCGCCGGTATGGCGACTCCGCGCCGTGCCGGCGTCCCGGCTGACGGCTTAGCAGCGAACTTCTTCACCACGTTGCGGTTGTAAGTTGCGGCGTTGTAGATACTAGCACCGAGTTGGTCGGGGTCCCCGCCGTTGGGCCAGCCGGTTTCCGCCACGAAGAGGCGGATATCCGGGTACCCGAGCCGTTTCATGGCGAAAACGACGGCGTCCAGCATTTGATCCAACAGATTGGTGTACTTCAGACCCGTACCCGGATCCGTAATCGTTATATTCGTCGGCTCGAGCAGAGCATAGTCAAGGTTAATATCCAGCGGCTGAGACGCCCAAGCGAAGTACGTGTAAACATCGACGAAGAAGAAGGATTTAGTCCGGTTCACAAACTCGAGCAACGGTTTAATCACTTCTTCCCTCACGTCGGACCGGAAAGTGCCGGCGGACGGCGGATAAGAAGACTCCAAACAGTCCATAGCCAGCGGAGTTCCGATTTTGACCTTTTTGAGACCGTATGTCTTCACGGAGATCCTCATTTTCCGCATTGCCGGGACGAGCTGGAACCAGGTCGTGTTTGGCTGGTTGCTGAGGATTTCATTGCCGATCAAGAGGTAACGAATCCTCGATTCGGGGTAGAATGGTGCTACGTTTGTTTTTACCCATTCGTCGGCTAGGGTTTGGTTGGTTGAGATTTCAGGAATGAGCTGATTTGGAAGCATGATTGAGATTTGGAGATCCTTGCTTCGGATAGATTCTATGATTTTAGGGTTGAAGCCGTATATTTTGATTCGTTTAGCTTTGAGCTTTTGGATGAGTTCAATGGATTTCGGGGGTTCGGGAAGATTGTTGCCTAGTTCGCCGTAGCAGATACCTACTTTATGTTCCATTTCTCCACCTGCAAAACACACACACACACACACACATACATACAGTCAGTAAAATCAGTAAATGTGAACAAAAGTTGTAGAGAAAGAGAGAGAGAGAGAGTTACATGAGAAGGAAGCTGATAGAGAGAGGATTGAGAGTAGAAGGAGAAAAGAAGGTAAGAAATCCATGGTTTCTTAGATTTTTTTCTGTTTTTTTTTTTCCTTCTCAGTTGTGAAGAATGAATATCATTAGGAGAGTAATTGAAGACGGAGTACTATATATTAATAGTAGTTTATTTATGGGCATTAATTAATTCGCCTGAGAGAGAGACAAAGAGAGAGAGAGAGAGTTGTGTATGTATTAGGGTGGTGGCAATGCATGCCACACTCCATTCTATACCATACTTTTTCAATCAATCCCCTCATGACACCTCATTTCACCTCATTTTTATACCACAATCCATTTTTTGGTGTCATTGCATACCACACTGCATACCACACTTCTTTTTTTTAAACTAAAAATCTATTAAAATTAAAAATACATTAAAAAGTAAAAATACATTAAAACTAAAAATTCATTAAAACTAAAAATTCATTAAAAATAAATTTACATTAAAACTAAAAATTCATTAAAACTTAAAAGACATTAAAAATAAAATAACACTACATTAAATCATTAAAACTTAAATCCTACAAACTACACGGCCAACCGTATTGGGCACATAACTCGCGTTTTCTAGCAATGACGAACTCTTTAAAAACCGGGTCTGTGATATTGTCGTGCGGCTCCATCACGAACTTCATGTCACGATTGTAGTTCTCCTTTTCAACATATTTGAAATATTCTTCGTCTTTCCTTTTTTGACCTCCAATTGCTCCATCAACAAATTTTCTTTCCGGCTCGTGTAACTTGCCAATAATTCACGCACCGAACTAGAAGATTCAACATTCGCCTTCTTTTTTCCTTTGGATTGACGGGATGGCGCTGGGTTTTCGTTAAGGTTTGGTAAGTCACAATCGAACTCATGTTCGTCAGTTGGCGTTGGTTGGTTAGTCGAATCAGACGATTTCTTTTTTCTGCTCGATCCCTCAGATTCTTGGCTTAGTTGAACGTTTTGTTGTTCGGCCCACTTTGGTTGATCTCTGACAATGTACCAAGCTTTGACATGGTTGAACGGTTTCCCATAATGTTTTTCAAAATCCGCGGCAGCTCTCTCAAAAATTTGCAAATCGTTGCAACCGCTTTGATTTATGCGCACCTACGTATATAAAATATGGATTAAAAAATAAGTAATATATATAATATAATATAATATACTGAAAATTCTAATATAAAAATAATATTAATATACTGTTTATATATATAATATATAATATATATAATATAATGTAATATACTAATATATATAATATAATATACTTAAAATTAAAATATGTATAGGTTTAAAAATTATACCGCTTGGTGATAGTAGTTAAGCATAGCGATCGCCGGTTCATTTTAACCCATTTTGAGTTAAGTTGATCTTTCAAGCGGGTGGTTCTCGGCATAAGGCTTTGATAATGCTTTAGAACTCGGCTCCAAAATCCCATCTTTGTTTGACGGTCTCCACTTGTTTATCGGAGATATTTTAATCCATGATTTAGCTAACGCCTCTTCCTCCTCGGACGTCAATTTTTTTCCGCTTTTTGGACTTCTTGGGGATTTCTTGGACTTCTTCGACTTCTTCGGCTTCAACCTCTTCGTCTTCTTCATTAAATTGTGTCTCGGGTACGAACTCTTGATTATCGTCGGAATCATCATCAGGTATGTGTACGGGACTCCTCATTGTTTCAAACGGGTTGAAGTTTTCGGGGAATTGCGGGATGGGTTGTTGTGTGGTGTAAGAAAACGGTGGAGATTCGTACATTTGGGGTCGGTATACGGGTTGGGAATGAAAAGAAGGCTCGTACATTTGGGGGCGGTACACGGGTTGAGAATGAAAAGACGATTAAATGCGTTTGCGGGCGGTAAACGGGTTGTGATTCAACTCGAGGACGAGATGAGGCGCCCCTCTTGACTTTGATAGTTTTTTTGGTAGATTTTTTGGGTTCCATTTTGGGTTGGTTTTGGTTGAAAATTGTAGGTTAGTATTGGTTTAAAAGTATTGTTGTTGATATTGATATATTTTGGTTGAAAAAGTGGGTTTTTAAAATAAAAAAAAAATTATATCCGTTGGGTAGCCGTTGGCATCCCCAACGGTCACAAGCCTTCATACGCTGTATCCGATACCGCAAAACATCAAACAACACTGCTTCAATGGGGGTGGCGACGGTGTGCTAGTGCTGCATGGGAGGATGCCGCACTCCAAACAGTGGGCGATGCCACCACCCTTATGGAACGTTGAGCTTGAAGACGCGGAAAAGAAAAATGATTTGAATTTATTTATTTTTTATTTAATTATTTTGATTATTGTTTATGGGGTACGTGCGGATGCCGGGTTGGATAATAAGACCGACATTGGGTCGAGCCTAACCGAAAATTGTAAGAAATTAAGGCCTTGTTCTCTTTGCTGTTTTGAGGTCATTTTCTGTTTTTATTTTCGAAAACACTAAAAACGTATTTTTTTATCATTTTCGAAAATGCATTTTAGAAAACAAAAAAAATATTTGTACACAAAACGCAAAACGCCCAAAACCTCGTTTTGAGCGTTTTGTATGTATTTCAACCAAAAATCTTCAAAATGCTCAAAATGCATTTTGAGTTTTTTTTTATTATCCTAATTTGAAACTAAGTTTAAAATAAAGATTTATGAATTTAATATTAATATTACAAAAAAATATTTTGCAAAATAAATTTAACAGAACGCGTTTTCAGCAATTTTGAAAATAAAAATAAAAATAGAAAAATACAAAATATTTTTCAAAATGAAAATACAAAATGAAATACAAACAGAGCGCACCCTAAATTTTTGGGATCGAGTCGAGCCTTTTGAAACTTTCGACTATCGAAACCTCCGAACTTGAATTGGATTTTATTCCTTTAACTATCTTTTGAGTTATTATGATGAATATCTAGACACATTTGGTTTGGGAGGAGTCTCATGTGAGACGGTGTCTTGTGGAAAAAAATTCCCATCTACTATTGTAATTTATATATGGGAAAACTTTAAATTTAAGTAATATTATATAAATTTTGAATAAATGTCATGCTTCTAAAAAACGCTAGGCATTAGGCGTTCGGATTGCTACCGCCTAGCGACTATAGGATTACTCGCGAATTAATCGGACTAGGCGGATTTATTTTTTATTATTATTTAATCATTATTATATATGGAAAAATATATATATGTAAAATAATTTAAAATAATTAAAATTTAATAATTTAAATAGATATATAATTAATTATATATTAAATTTGAAATATTGATATAGATATAAAAGAGTCCATAATATCCACAATATCTCAGTTTAGAACAAAAAAAAAAAAAAAAAAAGTATAACCGCCTAGACATCCGCCTAGTTGCCCACTAGCTAGGAACTTTGAGATATTAATATAGGTATAAAGTAGTACACAGTATCCATAGTATCTTATCTTGTCTTCATAGGCCCCTGCTCAGTCAGCCTAGACGACAGATTAATCACTCAAACACTCAGTACAAGCGCCTAAGTTATAATTAAAACGATAGAAGACCTTATAGAGATTAATCGGTTGATCAATCAGTTTAAGCGGGAATTTTTAGAACAACTTTAAATGCTAGTAAAAAAATTTTTTTAAACTATATAGTAAAAATATCCAAGTAGAATCTTTTTATCTTTTCATAAATAAATTATTTTATGGTGTGGGGTCTTGAACGGGATTTTTGATTTTGTTGGCTGGAAAGCCAATAGTAGAGATTTTTGGGACCCATACTTGAAAAAAAAAAAAAAAAGAAAAAAAAAAGGACAATTCGACAGATTTTCAATTAGCCGTTGGGGAGATTTATTGGGTCGTCATCGTATACTTTTTGAGTCCATTAACTGGTAAAATTTATGATTGCGCTATCATAATACGAGGCTTGATCCAACTCGTGCGATGCACGGTCTTTAATTGCAGACGCTTGAATGAGTATATGATGGTATTTAGATGCCTATTAGAGAATTTGTATTGTATTTATTTTAGAAGATTTAATTGTGATGTTAACTTTTTATTTAAATTATTTTATTTACATTAAAAGTTACAATTAAAATAGTCTTTTCACATGTCTTTTAATATGAATAAGGACTCATCCGTAACGCTTTTTCCGTGTATAATTCTTTTAGTCTATGTAATTAGTTATATGTAATGTATTGTATTTATTTTAAATGTTCATAGTGTAATGGTCGGTACTAATTAGGTTTCCAGTACTTAAAATAGTTTCTTCACATTAAAAGAGTACATGTAAAAAGACTTTTTCTAAGACGTTACATTTAAAAGAGTCTCTTCACATGTAATCTTTAAATACTAACAGCTTTTGTTTTAACATTCTACAATTTTATGCAATCTTGAAATTACGATATGATTTCGTTTTTAATTCACAACGGTTACCAACTTACCATCCCCCAAGCAAAAAGTAAAAGTGAATAATACAAAAGGAATGGACATGAAGAGTCTCCATTATATTGTAGGAGACTATTAGTAACATTATCATGAGATAGAGAGAAGCGTGCATATTGATTATGTAAATCATTAATATGAGGTAAATTTCCAACGAAGAATGCCACCTATAAAGCAAAATACCCATGCAGCCATGTTGTATCTATAATATTTTTCAGCTTCTTCATTCAATGTATACCAATATCGTACTTATGTGTCTGCATACATACGTGATACGTGTTTATGTATGCATTGATAAATGTATGTATGTGTCAAATTTACCAACTGTTGGAGGTCCGACTCAGTATTCACATAAGCTTCCCATTATTACATGCATATATTCATTCATTAGCTTTTCATGAGTTGTACACTTTAAAACAATCATTTTATTTCAATCCATTTTGTTTCATTTCTTTTAGCAAACACCAACCGATTGATTGTTGACATCAATTCATTGTGTTTTGAGATTGTTTTGCTACGGTTGGATCCAGTCCAACAGATTAAAACCCAAAACCAATGGGGTAAAAAAATTGGGGTAAGATGGGATCCAATCTATTCCAAGATATACATCTAATTTTTTATCACTATCCTAAAAACATATGCCTCCCATCCATCTTTTTCTCTGGTTTTGCATATCAACCACCAAACATGAACACAACTTCACACACAAACTACCGTCGTTTAACTCCTTATCCGAAATAATAAAACACAACATCAAACACTTTAATGTTTCTGCTCAAAATCATTCGATTTAGTTTCTGCGTTTTTTAACGAACAAAGAAAATAAAGTAACATCAAATCACAGATCTCCATATTCGAAAGAATACCACAGCATGTCTTTAACTCCATACAAACATCAAACCCTTTATTGTCAGAAGCACACACAAACATCTTTAAAGAATACCGCAGCAAGTCTTTAACTCCATATTCGAAAAGGTAGGCCAAGATTAAAAAATAGTGACAACCTCTTATCTACATATAAATAGAAAACGTAACAGGAGGCTTATATGGCCAACTGCAAAACTGGTGTGGTTTTTTGTTATGTTGTTTTCTCGTCGTTAGATGGTTTATATAGTGCTTCAAGCATAAATACTTCAGCAACACTTCATATTCATCAATTATGAGAGCACGATTCTAGGAACCCTTTTGTGTTCACTCCATCATTACACGATTGTTTGTATTCCTTGGAGTTTAATATGTAGATGTAAATTCGTGAGTTTATAAAAAACGAAATTATTTTTGGTGTGCAATGCATTAGTTGCACAGTATTAATTTTTGTGCACAACCCCCCTTGCACATTAAATTAAAGGGTATTAATTTTTGTGCACAACCCCCCTTGCACATTAAATTAAGGGGGATAAGTTTTATATATAATAGATATAATATAGTTTGTAGTCATTAAAACCGCACAATAAATGAATATACTGAATCTTTTAGTATTATATATAATACTTTTTTTCATTTAAATGTTTTGTAAATAGTCATAGGAATATATAGTGGTTTTAGTTGGTATTTAACGTTACGATTATGTACAATCGTGCCGTCGTGAACCTAATCTGTACCAAACACAGCAGCTCGCCGTCGCGCTCAGATCTACCCGCTCTGGTTGCCCACTAGAACTCTGCTCATATTCTGTCAACCCAACCGCCGACAGCGCTAACCTTCCCCCTCCGTCTGCGACGCACAACCTGTCACCTGCTCCCATACATCCGTCTGACACTACGCACGTATCGGATTCATTCTGCAGAATACCTACTTTTGAGTCATAGTTTGCCGTCGTTTTCCTCGCGAACTGGTTACGTCTCAATTTCAATCTTGTTTCGCGATTTGTTGCTCCGGGACTTCATCTGAGTTGTTGTTGATCGTTTTGGCCTAACTTGCGCTTGCGCCGCGTCGGGTTGCTGGTCTTCTCTGGCCGGCATATCGCCGGAATAATAGCATTTCACCGCTGCATTCATCCCTCCCCGTCAATCTAACAGTAGTATTGCATTTTAGCTGTCTGTTTTGCAGGTCTCCCAGGCGGATTTTCAAGCTGCCCGAACTCTTCCCGTGCTGCTCCCAGGCGCCGTCGGCCCGCGACTTTTCCTGTCGAAGTCTGGTATCATTGAACTTTTCTATTAAATTTCATTTTTCGTCGGCCATATATCTAATATTTACTGTGATTTTTATGCGGTTTGCTTGCTTTTAAATTGTCTTTTACATTCTCATTATATTTTCATTTTTGGCTACACTACCACATTTTATTTATCGTAGTTCGTTTGTGTTTTGTGTTGGTTGATGTCACGCTGTTTGCGGGTTGATAGTTGGAATTTGGATACCTTGACGGGTAAGATTTTGGAGCTTGTGGATGTTTTGGGTAAGAGAAGGGTTGATGTGGCTTGTATTTAGGAGACTAGGTGAAAGGGAGCGCAGTCCAGGGAGGCGAACGGTTATAAATTGTGGTATTCAGGCCTTGCTAACTTGACTAATGGTGTGGGTATTATGTTCGTTAGAGTGGTGGTTGGGGAGAAGGTGGTTAACGTGGTTTGTGCGTATGTCGCACATGTTGGTCTGGGTGTGCTTGTTAAGGAAGCTTTTTGGGTCTGTTTAGATGAGTTGGTCGGGTGTATTCCGGATGATCAATTTATTGTTTTGGGGGCCGATTTCAATGGGCATATTGGTGAGGGGTGGATGGTTATCATAGTGCGCATGGGGGTTTCGGCTTCGGAGTTAGGAATACAGGAGGTTCCGCACTGTTGTAGTTTGCCACTGCGCATGAGTTATAATTGCGGCTTCGGAGTTAGGAATACAGGAGGTTCCGCACTGTTGTAGTTTGCCACTGCGCATGAGTTATAATTGATAACTCTGTTTTTCATAAGAGAGTTGAGCACCTCATCACCTTCGGTAGTGGGGGGCACAACACGTAAATTGACTATCTTCTTTTGTGCAGTCGTGATGCTAGGTCGTGCGTGGACTGTAAGGTGTTCTGGAGCGAGGCTTGTGCTTCTCACAACCGGCGACATGAGGTTTTTTGCGGGCGGGTGGGGGGGGATATGCTAACCTTATGTGGACCAGCATGGTCAATGCTATTAGGAGTGTGGGCGAGAAGGTGGTAGGGGTTTTACGTGTTTTCCGATTTTATCCGGTTCAGACCTATTAGAAGAAAGTGACCCCCTTGTGATTGCCCATGTGGGGACTACGACTGTGCTCACTACATTTATGTGACGCTGGATGAAAATTCACCACTCCCCAATACTCACCCACAATGGAGGGCGTACAGACTTCCCAATCGACAACGCATGTGAGAAACTTTATATTCCAATCGACAACGCATGTATACTGAAATTATTGAGAATATAAGAGCACAAACACGGTAAATGATTACTGATTTATGTTGTAAATATAAGAGCACAAACATAGTAAATGCACTATATTTGGTGTTGTTGTTTTTAAATAATATGTTAATGTTGTTGTTGTTGTTGTTTATTTGAATAATAACAATTATTGTAGTTGTTTAATGTGTTAATGTTTACCGTGTTATTGTTGTTGTTGTTTAATCAAATAGAAATACATTAAACGAATATAAAAAACATAACACAAAAAACATAACAAATAAATACTAAAAAAACATTACACAAAAAATACATAACAAATAAACACTAAAAAAAATAACACACACACAAAAAAAAAAGAACAAAAGGACGAAAAAAATAAAAAAAAAAGGACAAATCCTCCCTGCTAGGGAGGGTCTTCTTTTTAATATAGGGGGTCCCACCCCAAATAAATATCATCTTGATTTGAGTGTTTTTAAGGTTAAGCAAAGAAGATAAGAATAGAGTAATCAATCATTACAATTATTTTATAAATTAGGAAAGACCTCACTATATATTACGTCCGATGTCGTGGTAGACATATTATTCTTGTTGTCGTATATGAAGATCTCGAGTTCTTTGAGATGAGTAACTCTTGACATAGCAACGTAGAGCTGACAATGACATAAAACAGTTTTTTTAAGAAATAGTTCATCTTGTGAAAGAGACTCACATTGACTTTTGTTTATCGTCATTGCAACGACATAATTAGCGGTAATTGCCTTCTTATGAATTTGAAAGGCAATATTGAATCATAAAGCTTGAGTTACATTCAACGCTTTATATCTCGCATTGCTTCTGGTGAGGATCTCTGCTTCAGTTACGTGAGTTCCAAGCCTAGTCACAACCATTCTTGTCCCATTGCATAGCCCCATTTTGGATATTATTTCGTATAAAATAATATACAACTCCATAATTTAATTTATTATACAAATTTGATTCTATCAATAATAAATTAATTATATATGATCAATCGTAATATTTATTTATAGTGTTGTTATCTTGTAATAATAATTGTACCTATTAATTAAAATTTCAAGCGTAAGTTAATAATATTTTGATCTATTTAAATTATCTAACTCAATATTTGTATTAATGAAATTATAGGCAAATAAAAATTGGTAATAAGGATATATTTTGTAACCTGTTTTGTTTCCTATAATGTGTAAAATAATTTAATTTTATATGCCCAAAATATAAGTTAGAATAGATTAATTATAGTAATATACTAATTATCCGATTAAACTTAATAGTTTAACTAGATAAAATTAAAGAATCATGGCTCAATTAAGGGGATATGATGAGACAATCGATACGAGGCTCAATTGTTGTAATTTGATAGTATTATGTTTAGTCATATTTAATTCCGTTGAAAACTCTCTCTCTCTCTCTCTCTCTCTCTCTCTCTCTCTCTCTCTCTCTCTCTCTCTCTCTCTCTCTCTCTCTCTATATATATATATATATAATCTTTTGAAATAAAGAACAAATTTCTTTAATTTGTTGCTGATTTGAACAATTAATTAAATGGAAAGATTTTATGAATTACTCTCTCTGTCCCAGTCAAAGGTTGACAGAGGATGTATATTTGGTGTATTTTAGGTAATGATTGATATAAATAATGATGATTAAATATGTGGTGGAGATTAAAAAGTAAAAAGTATTGATAATGAATGAGTGGTGGGGATTAAAAAGTAAAAAGTGATTGTTTGATTTGATTGTAAAAAGTGATATATGTAAACTTACTAAAGTTTTTGAGAGTTTTTGTTTGTTTTGTAGAAAATAGATATGTTCGAATATTTCAGATTTTTTTTATTACTTTTCTGTTTTTATACGAGGTTCCGTGGCGAGATTTCTCTAAGAAGCTGTTTGTTTGGCTCTTAATGGTTACATTAAGAGCTCTTCAATCGCTAAGGCGGAATTTGTTTGTGAAAAAATATGTCATCTTAATAGTTATAATAACCTCTTAACCATTAAGCATTCATACCTCTCTCAACCATTAAGAGGCAAACAATTTCCAGATTTACCCCTCCTCTTAAATTAAGAATTATTATTCATAATTATTATTATTTTTTAAATGAATTTAAATAAAAAATATTAGACATAATTATTATTATAATTTTCTAATGAATTAAATTAAAAAATATTATACAGAATTATTATTATTATTATTTTAAATGAATTAAATTTAAAAATATTATGCATAAATATTATTATTTCAAATGAATTAAATTTAAAAATATTATACATAACAATTATTATTATTATTATTTTAAATGAATTAAATTTAAAAATATTATACATAATAATAATAATTATTATTATTTTAAATGAATTACATTTAAAAATATTACACACAATTATTTATAAAAATTAGGGTTTTTATTTATAAAAAGGAGATGTTTTGGTACGCGAGGGGAGGAAAAATGGGATTTTTAATCTATACTTTTATACAGAAGGGTAAAATGGTAAGTTATTACCATTCAAAGTTACAATTCAAAATAGTTACCAAACAACCAAATTTCATTCTGCACTCAACCATACAGAGCCTCTCAATCATTCTGGCCTCTCAATCATTATGCACTAAATTATTCAGCAACTGTCAAACAACCTCTAAATGAAAATAGAAATAAATTTATATCCAAAATAAAATTATACGTAATTTTTTTAACCTTTTTCTTTATTCCCTCCCACCAAAAGAGCTTTTCACTGCAACTATTCCATCCCTTTGCGAGCACTCCAACTTTTGCTTGAATAAAGCTGCTACATACCCACAATTACAATTACAAATGCACACAGATGCACAATCCTGATCTTCTACCCGTAGTAGGGATTGTATTCCTAGTAGGGGTAATATGAGTTGTGTAGGGGTACAATCTCTACTATGCAGGGTACAATCCTTACAAATTAGGGATGTACATTTGTGTTAGGGATGTCAATAGGTCGGGTAGGGTACGGGTATGCCTACTCCATACCATATCCTATTTGATTCGGATCTGGTTCGGGTATTGTCCATCGGGTAATGCGATGGATATTCGTATACCCTATATTTAAGAATATAAATATTTTTAATATATATCATATATACATATAATGTAATTAATAAATTCAATTTAGTATAATTAATATTTAAAATATAATATTTTATATAATAATATATATAATTTATAATACAATATTATATTTATGTATAATATATAATAATAATAATAATATATTTATATAATTCAAATGGGACGCGGGTCGGGTAGTCGGGTCGGGTATTCGGGTAATATATTATATTCATACCCTGTTCATACCCGACCATAAAATTTCGGGTTCGGCCGAAACCCGACCCGATTTCAGGTTTATCCGACGAATAAAATCAATTACGGATAAAGTTGACATCCCTAATTTTTACATCAGCTTTGCTTTTGCTAACGCTTTGGTTGGTATACTACACTTTTCCCTTCGCAACTTTGTTCTTTTTGATATTCTTTTTACTTTTTCACCCTTTCACTCTATGATAATTATAAGTGTTATTAACCAATTTTTTTTACCGAAAATAAATACCATTAATAGAATACTGGAATAAGCCAGCACTGATTGACAAAAAAAAAGTCGAATTTTTTTAATCAATTGAATATTTGCAATTTAAGTTTAAAATGGAATCATTTTTTCATTTGATATGACTACATAGAAATCATTTTATTGAAATTTACATATTTATATTTATATTTAAGATTATATATATACTAGTATAACACCCGTGTAATTGCACGGGAACGCAAAAAAGACCTCTTATGTAAATATATAATATGTCAATCGTTCATTATAAATTTCATAATACTTCTTTATAAACTACACTATTTGTTATGTTTGTGATTACACCATTCTCATCGCAACAAAAGATTTCTAGTCTTTATTGATCTTCACTCTTGATATGGCTACATAAAGTTAATCATGATCAATACGTGTCTTGGAAGATACATACTGACATGAGAGAGCGTTTGACCTTGACTCTTAAATATAGTCATGGCAAAGCTCATAATAAGTGGGAACTGACGTATTTAAAATTTAAATGGTAATCTGTCATCTAGTGGGCCTCATATCAATTGTGGAATAAATACTTTACTATCAAAATTATTCCCCGAATTCTTCTGTTCAATAATATGGTTGCGAATTTGGATAATTATTAATGATGTGACATTGCATAATCCTGAAAATTGATCCATATTTTGAATTAGCATAATTGAAACTCTAACATATGATTTCAAGATGTGATTTGGAATTCTAAAACACTTGATGTTGTTCAAAAAATCCATTGAATATACTGAATTTTGACTTTTAGAGGCCGCAGGGATTTTACATATACTATCAGAACTGAGATATATCTGCTTGTCTTTTGAAATTATAGACATCACGTAATCGTTTACTATCTCCACAATGTCGTTTGTTGGCGCCAGGATTGCTCTTTCTTCAAACTTTATGGGAAGTTACTTATAAGTGAATTGTAGTGCTTTCAACAATGGCTGCAATATGATTTTCGGCATTCCAGATTAGTAAATATCAAGAATATCAATAAAGATTTCTCTATCGTCACACAACTCACCATCTATAATTTTGAGGATTCATTCGGAGAAGTCCTTAATTTTTTGTAGATGGTGAGATGACATTGTGTGTCCAACAATTAATCTCATATTCTTGGTCAGTCTCATGAGTTTGCAATGATGCCTAAGTGAAGAAGAGATTATACTTGGATAAACGATATATGCATTGTCCTTTAATACGACTTCATATGTAGAATTATACTAAATAACTGTGGCAAGGGTAATTTCAGTAATATTTGAAATTTAAAATGTTTTTGGAAATACATAAGAGAATTTGACTTATAATTCAAAATTAAGCACTTCTCAAATTGCAATAAAAAAATGTAATAGTAGTATATAGTATAATTTAATTACTTGTATGACCTATTATAAATATACCTCTTAATTTAGAAAACTACGTCCAAGTCCTAGCCTTAAGAAATTTAACAATTTAGATTTTAATATAAGAATATCTTGGATAAGTTAAAAAATACACATCAGAATTTTATCCTAATTACAAACGACCTTAAAATTTTAGAAATTACAAAAGAAAAAACTCAATTTATTTGATTGAAGTGAAACGGCGTATTTATGCTTATATGATATTTTTTCAAATATTTAGCTTCATATTTAAGAGTATTAAAGTCTACACATTTTATATTTAAAAAAAAATAGAAAAAGAGTTGAAGTACTTTAGTAATTTCTGAAACTTGTATTACAAAAACTTTCGACGACATCTGGTTGAAGTGAAACTATATGTATATTCATTTTAAAATAGGTTTGAGAATTACAAATTAAGGAGATTGTGACTTATAACTTAAATTAAGTACTTCCCAATTTGTCCCAAAAAAAAGAAGCAGCAGCACCGTAGTATATATATATATATATATATATAAGTGAATTACGTGTATGACTTATTGTAAATATACCAATCGCGGGGTTAACTGAGAAAACTACATCCACATCCTAGACTAATTAAAATTATCCCCATTTTTTAAAAGCAAAAAAAGGTCCAATTTTGTTTGTAATATAAGATTAGCAGAGAAAAGTTATATAGTACTTTTCAGGCATTGAACTTCATATTTAAGAGTACTAAATTCAAGAAATTTTACATTCAAAAGAAGAGAAAAACAATTAGAGTATTTTTAGTAATTTGTGAAACTTGTATTACAAAAAATCTAAGTGATATTTGGTTCAGTTGAAACTTTATATCATTTTTTATATGATATTATTTTCAAATAGTTAACTCAATATATAGAAGTATTAAAGTTGGCACATTTTATATTGATCAAGAGAAGGACATAAATAGTTGGTCCTTTTTTGCCAAAGTGGTCCAAATCGTAAGTATTAACTAATTATGTTAAATGACCAAAAAAGAGAAAATTTAATCCTTATATCTGAAAAAATTACATAAATTATTTGGACATAATTTAAAACACAAAAGAAAATCCAAAAATTTCAAAAATATATAGTTGATTTCAAAAGTAGAGAAATTAAAAAATCTTTTAAAATAAAAAAATAAAAAATCACTTTAAAATCACTTAAAACGATTAGTTTTTTTCGTGAAATTATCTTTGTATAAAGATGAATCTACGGATTAGTATATTATTATTAAATTTAATTTCTAATATATTTAGAAATATCTCTTTGAAAATTCACAAAATTAGTAATTATATAATTTACTAAATATGAGTTTTTTACATTTTTTTTATTTTATATTAATTAAATGAGATTTAAAATTAAAATAGACTAATTGATTTATTTCACAGTTTCTTTGATTTATTTATAGATAATAATTAAAACTACTATTTCTACACTCTTAATAATATTTTTTAATGAGATTTCAATTTATTTAATTAATTAGGACTTCGAGTACCTTTTTAATTATATATATTCAATACTTCTTTTCTAATAGTACCAAGTATCTTTCATTTGAATTGATATTTTTTTATTGATATACCTAATTATAGTGACTAACTAATATAAATTAATTAATTAGTGGAAATATATAATATTTTCCGCGAGATTTTAGGTTTAAGTTTTTAATATATAGTGCACACTATTATATTATTTTTTCTTTGTTTGAGATTTATATTTTTTAATTAATGAAAACGTGAAATATTTTTGTAAATATAATCAATTCCTATTTATTCGTAATTTACATTCCTTAATTCGTAAAAATTAATAAGGTAGATAGGAGTTATTTGATGTATAATTATAGTATAATTAATGCAATAAAGATTAGGCCAGTAATTGATTATGTGCCAGCTGAAACATGAAAGACTGACACATAAACACACGAAGCACCAGCAGAAGACATGTGGCAGCCGAAGCATGAGAAGCTGCCACTTAGACTCAGCGTATTCTGCATCAATATATAGGGGATATATATATATATATAGGTTGCAAATTATTTCTTAAAATTGAAACCGGAGCATGGCTACATCCACCCTGCATACATTTATGTTGCGGTAGGGCTGGCAATTTTCGGCACGACACGAAAGCACGACACGGACCGACACGGAATTAATGGGTTAGTGTCAAGTCTTATTGGGTTCGGGTTCTTATCAGGTTGACCCAATAAGGACACGATAATTTCGGGTCGGGTTCGGGTTGGGTTCGGGTCGGGTTCAGGTAACCCGTTATAATTTATTTTTTTAATAAATATTTATTAAAAAACAAAATATTTAATAAATATTTAATAAATAATTTTTTAATAATTTATTTCTTTTAGACTTTTAGTTGAGGTTTATAATTCTTATTGTTTTTTATCATTTTTTGTTAGTATTTATAGGTTATCAGGTTGTTATCGTGTTGAAACAGGTTTTTAACGTGTCGTGTCGTTATCGTGTTGCTATCGTGTCGGGTCAACACGAATCCAATCGTGTTTTTATCGTGTTCGTGTCCTGTCCGGGTCGTGTTCGAGTTTGACCTTAGCAGGTCGGGTTCGTGTTCGGATTTAGGGAATCCTTATCAGGTCGTGTTCGGGTTTGACCTTAACAGGTCGGGTTGTTATCAGGTCAACCCGATAACGACCCGACCCGCACGATTTGCCACCCCTATGTTGCGGCAGTCTAATATTTACGTGAATCACTAACGTTTACCCTAGTGGTGCCGGAGCTAGAGGTGGTCATTGGGCTTGACCTGGTTGGGTCGGAGTTGATTAAATTGGGATCAGTCTAGCAGGTCATTGGACTGGACAGAGTTGGGTTGGGATAAGTTAAACATGGATCGACCTAATAAAATATTGGTCTGGGCCTGGCCCAATCCGGTCGTGAACCTATTCTGACCCAGAATGGTCTGGGTTAGCGCAATCCGATATATTTTTCTTGGAAAAAAAAAGAATATTTTTAATATCTTCTAAATTATATAAAGAATATTATTTATGTATAAAAATAAAAATTATACAATAATAGAAATTCCATATATGACATGACATGATTTCATTGACTAATATAAAATTTACTAATTAATAAAAAAATATATTATTTAAGAAGTGATGGTCATTTATGCCTATGAGAATTTCTAATATAGAAATAAAAAACAGGAGTCCTTTATAATGAGAGTTTCCACATGCTTTCCAATACGTCATGACATGTTTTCATTGGTCAATATAAAATTTAATAATCGAGTTAGATAATTTAAATAGATCAAAATATTGTTGAATTACAATTAATATTTTATTTAATAGATACAACTATTATTACAAGGTAACGATAATATAAACGAATAATACAATTGATCAACTATAATTAATTTATTCTTGATAGAATCAAATTTGTATGCTAAATTAAATTATGAGGTTGTATGTTATTTATACGGAACAATGTCCAAAGTAGGGCTATGCACTGAGACAAGAATGATTCTAGATTAATATGTAATGACAAGGATCTTAAACCATCTTCAATAGAGACGCCATTTTTGCGCTGAACGCTTCTTTTCTGCAAATGCTTCTCCAACAGAGCACGCTATCTCCACGCTATTTTTGAGGAAGGAACAGTATTGCGTTATATTTACCGCAATACTGTTCACGATGCTATTTTTTTCCTTTATGTTTTAATTGTTTTATATTAATTTTATAATAATTATTTTCTTTTGCAACTTTCTTTTTTTAGGGTATACAACTCTTTTTATATACAACTCTTTTATCAATGGAACGAAATTATTATAATAAAATTAGATTAATAAGAAAATTACATTTAGATTGATAAAAAATTATTGATGAATAAATAAATTTCATTAGTAGTTATGGAGATAAAATGCGTTTATATTTGTACAAAATATTAACATTAGAAAAAGAATATAATAGAATATCTATTTTTACTGTATTTTTTTGCAAACTGTTGAATATGCATTACTAATTGCTGTATTTTTGTGTAAGGTGTTGGAGATGCATTGTTGATTTTCTGTATTTTTATGTTTGAAGTTGCAGTATTTCTGAGTAAACCGTTGGAGATTGTCTTAGTGGTTACTCACCTTAAGTGACTCAAAATCTTGATATTACGTCCACGACAACATCGAACGTAATATATAAAGAGTTTTTTTTTTTAATTTATAAAATAAATCTACGTGTATATTATTTTTATTTTATAAATTATTGATCACTCCATAGTCTTTTGAAAGCACACAGATTAAATTAATGTTTGTTTTTTTAATAACAAGGAATTTGGCGGCTGCCGCGTTGTGGCGGGGCTTTTCTGCGTGTTTTTTAGGTTAATGTTGCTGGAATACTATTTCTGTAAGCATGTTGTGGCCGCTTTGCTCGTTTGTGTGCATAGGGTTATCGGGTTTTTCACTTGTAGTTGATGCATGTATTTTTTTTTTTACATTCTCTTTTTTGTTTCGTAATCTGATAAATACTACAATGTCGTGGTCATCACTGTCGCCGAAGGTGATTTTAGTCGAAGTTGCGACTGCGGGCTCCGATTTCTTCATCTGAAGAGGAATGTCACGTGAAATTCAATAATTAGACAATAAACAATCAGCGGTGAGCTGCGCAGCCGTGTTTAGTGGCGAATTGAGCGCGGCGGAGGTGGAAGAAGGTGGCGAGGGAGAGGGAGAGAGAGAGGAGAGGGAAATGAGTTCTTTTTTTTAATACGGGAAATGGGTTCTGAAGAAGACGATTTTGTTTCATTGTTTGCTCATTGAGCTGATTTTGGTGTTTTTGGGCCCATATTAGTGGGCCTCTACTTAATAGGCCAACTATTGTTTTCTATTTTGCTTTATAAAAACGACAATGCATGTGTCGTTTAATGGCTGCATATATATATATATATATAATATATATAGTAATTCTAATCTTATATCCAAACAAATTCAACCAACTATGAAACAACGTGGCTTAGTCACAATGTTAAAAACCGTGACGAGTTGACCTGTCATACTCTGATTGGTATGCAGTCTCGCGTTGCTGCGTGGTGCTCCCATCCTTTACTCTGGGCGTGAATGCATACTATAACAGCTCCAGCTCGTCTAACTAAGTGAAGATGAAGGGCAACATTATCGCAGAGAAAAAAAGAAAAAATCCAATACAGAAAAGAAAGAAATACATCAAAAATATTCAGAAATGAGGCTCAGTTTGTCGTTGAACGTCGTATCTGTCTTTATTCTCCTCGCATTTATCACATTAGGTAAATAAAAATTCACTGTTTTTTTTTTTCATTTTTTTTTATGTATTTTAATGCTCCTGATGATGATGATGATGATTAATTTTATTATTTATATTTAGGTTCGGCGAAGAAATCTGGGGATGTGACTGACCTACAGATCGGTGTGAAGGTATTTTTTTAATACTATTCTTGAAGAAATTAAGGTCGAGATTGTTATTAAATTAAGTTTATAATTGATAAATTTATCGAGTTCATGGATGAAAACTGAGAAATCAGCTGAAAATATAAGGATGATTGCACCTCTTAGTACTGATTGTTGGGTTTTTTTATAGTCTTCTGACGTAGTCTGCAATGCCGTATGAAAAGGAAGTGTGTCCATCTTAAGAATATACGTGTGGGGAGTGGCAATGGTGCGGGTCGGGCAGTTTTTTGGCATTCCCGCCCACGCCCGACCGATGGCATCATCGGGGCGAGATGAATCGGGGTCGGGGTGGAAGGGATCCCGGGTATACCTTTTTATAATTTTAGATAATATTTTCAATCTCATTTCACAAGAAAAGTTATGATATAAATTTAATGTGTTTCATTTATTTGTTAAACACTTTTGGATTCTATAATCAGGTATACAAAAAATGAGACTAAATAGTAGTACTAATTTTCAAGAAAGAGAAAATATTTTTTGATATATATAAATAACATAAATTGTATTTATACACACACATAGGGGGCAGGGGCCCTAAACCTCTTCCCGTCCAGTTCGGAGCGATGCAGGTTTACCCATGTGGTACGCGTCATTGTTTTGGGACCTGATCTGGTGCTGAAATCCTTCCACGTTTAACTCATGTTTAAATGTACTTCAACACTCATGTTGCTCGTGTACTCATATAGCTATATGAGTACTAATGTATTCATGAGTACTCTTGTACTCATTTAGCCGAGTACATGAGTACTCGTGTACTCATTTGACTGAGTACATAGATACCGGAGGGCTCATAATACTTGAGCACTGTTGAAACACGGAGGGCTTAAGCACCATGTCCTGCTCCATTGTTTTTGCCATCATCTCTATATATGTGGGATAAGATTAGGAGCTTAGCTTAATGTTTTTTTTTTTTTCTTTTTCTCTTTTTCGCTTTTTTCTCCCCTCCCATAATCATGTGTTATTATTGTCTTGTACTGTATTATATTGTATTGAAAATTGATCTTGCTTTTTGTTGCAGTACAAGCCCAAGATTTGTGAAGGTCAGGCTCACAAAGGAGACCGCATCAAAGTACACTACAGGGTTGGTGAATCCTCCTTTTTGTTTTTTCTACCCGACACAACACACACACAGACACGCACAATATGAAGAAGAGGATTAGAATATTTCAAAGTCATTCTTCACATCTGGTTAGTCAAAGCGTGTGCTGTTTGCATATATTCATTGAATCAAGAAATAATAGGTACCAATCTTATTTTTCGACACGGAGCCTTTAGCAAGTATTTGCTGTGAAGAGAAATAACTGTTGGATAAAATAGAAATGCATAATTAAAATGGCTAGAAGAAAATGAGCAGAGCCCCGCTCACAGTGCCGACATATTACAGCTATCGTTTCCCAAGATACGATGACTTTCTTACAGCAAGAAACAGCAAACTCTATAGTGCTTTCAACTCTCAATGAGGAATGCATAAATGAATAACACAATCGTTTCTTTTTACGCGAAATTCTGTAGTGCTTTCTTACGTTCACATTATTTATTTTTCAAATCCCAGTAAGCGACGCAACTTAAATAATTGGTCAAAGTTGCTTCACAGCAAACTTTGTAAACCGATTTCGACAGTAACTTAATATATGTTGAGCCGGTTACTGGTTAGGATTCTATTTATTCACACGTGCAGAATCTGTTGTTATCTTTTCTTATGTGTTCTGATGATGCAATTCCGAACGGTTGTTGCAGGGGAAGCTTACAGATGGAACCGTTTTCGATTCCAGCTTTGAAAGGGGGGATCCAATTGAATTTGAACTTGGTAGTGGTCAAGTGATTAAAGGTCAGTACCTTTTAGTTTTGACATCATTCTTTCCTTACTTTAGCTCTCACCCGTTTCTAAGTGTCGAATTCGTTTCACTTGTGATATTTATTTGGTTTAATCGCTTTATATTGTCTTGCTGCTGCCGAAGTGTGGCCATTACTGCCAAAGTACTTAAAAAGGGCACTTGTATTTTTGCATGTGCTGATATGATATTTATACCTAGCACCAAGTATAGAGTACAACATTCTAGTTTTTTTTTTAGTTAAAGAAGTGAGGATTTGAAAGGGCTCCAAATTTCTTTCTCCAATATTAATAATAGGGCTCAAAGTGAGATTTTTTTTTTTTTTTTTTTTTTTTTAGGGCTCAAAGTGAGTTTCAGTTTGAACATTGAAATATTAGGGTATTACTTGTTCCACTATTTTTTGTTAAGCAAACACATGTCAATAAACGAAGTCCCTGTTTAAGTTGGCTTTGGGCCCCAAATCCCACAGGACCGGCCCTGGCAATAACGGACAACTTCAAACATGGAATATTATATATACTAAAAAATACAGCTCATTAAGCCCACCTCTATTGAGTTTGGTCTACTATTAACCCGTTCCAACATGAAATCGTGGATTCACCTTTGACCCTGCGATTTATCGATTTGGATAATTATATGTAACGATTTGTTTGCTCCACGTTGTAGGTTAGGATGAATTTATACAAATTTAAGCTACATAGGTCCATATTGAAATTCCTTGGTTCTATACATTTGTTTATCAAAATGGCAATGTTGTTTTTGTAGGGTGGGATCAAGGACTGCTTGGGATGTGTTTGGGAGAGAAACGGAAGTTGAAAATCCCTTCTAAACTTGGTTACGGAGAGCAAGGGTCCCCACCTACCATCCCAGGTATTGAAACCCAATTTTCCAAATTGCAGTGTAACACTTTTCTTTTTCTCTTTTTCAGCATTTTCTTTAGTAAGTTGCAATAATTACTTATACAATGTAAATAGATGGAGATTTTAGCTAATGTTCGCTAGATTTTTTGATAGTAATTTAAGTCCGTGAAAGCTAATGTACCGTTATTTAGCTTGTAGTAAAAGAAACCCGTTCGAGATTGGGTCTGTGGTTTAGCTGATAAGGTAGCTGATCGTTGGTAAGTTGGCTTATTTGGATGCTAGTTTGAGTAGCCTCTCAATAAGTTAGCTTATAAGCGAATTTATAAGCATGTTTAGTGTCAAAATAAGCTAGCTTGCAACTAACTTATTTTACCAAACATACACAAAAATTTAGTGTCATTTATAGAAAATACCCTTAAGTTTCGGTACCAAAAAAATCCAAATATCTTTCAAAAGTACGATTACCGAATCGATATATCTTTCTATTTTGCAAATTGCACGGTTTGATGGGTGGATTTGTTTAGAAAACAAGAACCTCGCGCGTGGAGTGTTTGAAATAATTTAAGGGGTATTTATAATTTTAAAAGATCTTTTTTTTTTTTTTTTAAATTAGATTAAATCTCAAAACTCTCATGACAAATATTTTTTATTGCCTGTATAACTGTTAATGCTCGCAGGCGGTGCAACACTCATTTTCGACACTGAGTTGGTCGGAGTGAATGGGAAAACGTCGAACGATGGAAAACCAGATGACAGCGAACTATAAACGCATGCAGGACATCGGCTCTGTGTGTGTTCTCTCAGAAACAGTAGTTTTTGGACTTCTCAAGAAAACTGAACCTTAATTCATGGGTAGTTGATGTAGGTTCGAGTATTTTTTTTTTCTTTCGTTATAATGATCTCTGAAACACACAGACGATTGTTATTGTTATCCTTTTCATGTTTTATTATTTTATTCAAGCTCCAAACTGAAAACGGTTTTTCTACGTTCGTTGCATGAGAACAGATCCTCGGATAGATACGGATCGGTGAGTGGAAAAAACTAACCACAGATGATGGTTTTGGAATTTCATCTCATTTTTCTTTCGGAAGGATTTTACCATTAATCGACACTTGATACTACTTGTCATTTGGTGGTGCTTGAGTACTCGGAAGTTCCGTACCAACTGTCACGGACTAAAATTTCGCGCTTCATAAATTACTCAATCCTGCGGCACTAGTTTAGAATCGTCCCAAACTCTAGCTAGTCACCTTTCTCGGTGTTCCCAGTGTTGTGTCACCTTCCAATAGGTTTTGGAATGCTGGCTAGCTAGAAATCGTAAAAAATCTAGACTAGTGTTGCACGGGTTAGGTAATTTCCTAAGCGCGAAATTTTGAGCTCGTTATCATGTGAATATATGTATAGGGCTGAGCACAAATGGTCCGGACCCGGTTTTTACTCGGATCCGGACGGACCTGTTAATCAGGTCCGGGTCTCAGGTCTGCATTTTGTCTAAATTCGGGTTCCGGGCCGGACCGGGTCAAAATCCGGAAAATTCGGGTTTAGTCCGGACCGATCCGGTAAAAATAAAAATACATAAAAAAATATTTTTTGTTGTAATTTACTCTCGGTGACGATGAAATAATGATGATTAATGGCTCGCTTATGATTGCACATTGTTCTAATTAAGTTTATTTATACTAAAATGTTGTTGAACTTGAAAGTTTGGTGACTAAATGAAGATATTAAGATTGATAATTGTATTTTATGGGAGTATGTAAAGAAGAAAGCATTTTATATGTAATAAAAGAACACTTAATATGAAAAAATTTACAAAATCGGTCTAGAAGTGGGCCAGCCCGGACCGATCCGGTTTTATCGGGTCCGGAACGGGTTGGTCCGGTTCCGAACAGGTCCGGACTTCGGGTCGATAAAGTCCGACCATTTATGTATACCAATGAATGGATTGATATTATTATTTGGTCCATTCCTGACTGGGTCAGACCCGGTGCTCAGCCATACCAATGAATGGATTGATATTATTATTTTTAATCACATTTAAATATGTATATCAATGAATGGATTGATATCCTACTGTTATCTTTTTTTTTTTTTTTTTTTTTTTGAGAGAGAGAGAATAAATCTTTCATTCAAACTGGAAATAAGGGAAGTACAGCCAAGTTTACAAACCAAAACACAAATAGAGAAAGAAAGGCCAGAAACAAAAAGTTAAAGAAGGCAAAATAGATTGACCTTGTTTTTAATTTTTAATGTAATTTATATTTTCAACTAGATGTTCTCCGGTGCGATGCACCGCATAAGATATTCTCTTATTAGAAAATAATTACTCGATTTCTAAATTTATTTTTGATGATTTTTGACATGAGTATCATATTAGCGTAATATTAATAAAAGATTTATTGAGTGTATTATGATGTGTAATATAATTCAAGAAAGAGTAACACTTTAGCGGAGTGTTAAGTCAATTAGTCTCCATTACATGAACAAATTTCCTGGACATACCGAAAAAATAGGAACAAATTTTAGGGACGAAAGTAATATGTGATTAAGTCTTAATATATGTGTGTGTGTGCAGTGTATGTTTTATTATTTTTATTTATTATAATTAAATAAATACCATAATTTATTTTTTATGTAAGCAATAAATGAGTTAATATATTTTTATCTTGCATCAATTAATTTTACTGAAAATAAATATTCATATTTCTAATATAATTTTTTTGTGCAATCGGTCATTATTGTAAATCCATCAAATTTATTATATTCATATGGAGTCTAGTTGAAAATTATGAAATAAAAATTAATTTGATATATTTTTCATTAAAAATAAACTTGATTTAAAAAATTATAAACATTTAAAATTTTAAGTTAAAAAAATAAAGGAATGATTTTTTTATTGGTAGATGAGTGTAAGTTGTAGAATAAAACTCCCACAATACATATCTAGAATTCTTTTTTTGAAAATTTAAGAATACATCTCTATATATAAACTTTATTTTAAAATAAAAAATCAAAAAACTTAAAAAGTGACATGTGTCACGACTCTCTTTTAATAGAAGTATAGATTTGGGGGTATCCACGTTTCTTCTTATTTCTTTTTTTTATTTTTAATTTCAATTCTTTTACTCTTTCCCATTTTTAAATTTCGTTATTCCTTTTTTAAAAAATCTAGTTAATTTTTTTAAGTTTTAAGGTCTCTCTTCATCCATCCTTAAGGGGGAAAGTTCAACATTATAGTTCTTATATTTTTTTTTCTTCTGTTTTTTTTAGGGTTAGTTTGTCACTGCCGTACTCCCTACGCATCTCTACAATCATTTTCTTTGGCCTCAAAATGACCCCTCACCAGTCAATCTTTTAGCAAAATAATGGGCGACAACACGGTTTAAGTCAGGGTGACAGCTCTGCTCCAAGGTATAACTTAGTAATTCTCCAAATAATTGCACCCTCAATAGAACACAATCTAAACTGACAATCGTTTCTCCCACTCTTACAGACAAACACTATATGTTTATCGGCGGAACTGGGGGTGTATTTCGAACCGAACGAACCGAACGGTGACTTTAACGAACGTTCGTTAGTTAAAGATTCGGTTCGTTCGGTTCGTGTTTGCATTCGATAAAATTATGTCGATCGCTCCCAATGACCATCGTGATGTATCAAAATACGCTGCCACGACACCTGATTACAAAAAGATGAATAACTATTCAGAAAACTGAGCGAACAATGTTCTAAAACGGCCTGCCTTGGACACGACCGATGCACATGGTCGTATGCTACCGTGTGCAGTGATCGTGTGCAAGTTTTTGGCCATGAACACGATCGCTGCACACGATTGTAGACGATCGTGTTCAATGATCGTGGACACGTTAGTTGTGCGCACGATGTCAAGGCCGTTGGACATGACCGTTGCACACAGTGGCCTGCCATCGTGTGCAGCCATCGTGTACGGAAGAACTTATTGAAAAAAAATTCCAGCGGTAAAATATTAATGCATACATTCTTTATGAACCCAGAAGCACAACAAATGGAGTTCTATTTGAACGTCAACTTTTCTTTTCGAATAATCTTGTGATTTTTATAAGATTTTTGAGAGACCATTTGTCAAAAATGGTTGTGTTGTTTTGATGTATAGATTGTAGTTAAATTTTGGTTGCTGGACATTAATATCGATCGGCTTTGAGCAGATAAGGAAAATCAAAAAACAAAAAGAAAAAAAATAGTTTAAATTAAATAAAATACAAAAAAAAAGAGAAAGTCAACATTACAACTTTTGGGAGGACAATTTAGTTTTTTTAATCAAAATGGTCTTAAAACTTATAATCTTATAAATGGGGATATAAAACTTATTAATTTTATAATTTGGTATTAAAAAATTGATCCCACCTAAAAAAATTGGGTACTGAATAACGATTTATGTTTTAATGTAAAAGAAAAAGACAGTGGCAATTTAGTAATTGTAAAAATACAAATAAAAAATTTGATAATTTTATTTACCTCATCTATTTTAATATCTATTTTAATATTAATTGAAAAAGTAATTTCTGGAAGCATCTCAGTTCTCACGCCCCAAAACCCTCGTAGAACTCTCTAGAACACCGTACGCTTATTAAGCTCCCCCTCACGCTCGTATCTTCACGCTTCGCAATCGCTACATCAGTTTAGAGAACTCTGAGAACTCTGATTTCGTCATATTCGTCGGCAGATTTTTTTTTTTTTTTTAATTTCTGTTTGAGCCAAGGATTCAATGGAGGACGATCTCGAGATGCCGCCGGTGGAGGGACTTGACGAGGACATGGACATGCCAGAAGGGAGCAACTACATGAAGGTCGGGGAGGAGAAGCAGATCGGCTCTGAGGGTTTGAAGAAGAAGCTTGTTAAGGAAGGTGATGGCTGGGAGACTCCGGATAATGGCGATGAAGTTCAAGGTAATTTGCGATTTCGTTCATAATTTTTTTTTTTCAGCAATTATTCGATGTATTCGAGTTTTGACGTATAATTTTTGTGATTTTATCAGTTCATTATACTGGGACGCTGCTGGACGGGACTAAGTTCGATTCGAGCCGTGATAGGGGAGAGCCTTTTACCTTCACTCTCGGCCAAGGTTTAGATCTCATTTTGAAAATTTGGTTTGATTCGTTTTTTTCCTCTTCATTTACTCGTTTAAATTGACTTTTGTATGCTGGGGCTTGAACTGCGTCCCCTTTAGTTCAGAAACTGATATTTGCGGATTAGATTTTCACAACTAGTATCAATGATCTTATAACATACAACAATATTTGGTTGTATCATGTCATTTTCTAGCTGATTAACCTACATCAGGGAAAATCTGCCATCAAGATTAAAAAAATTACGAATAAGATCAAATCTTAATTGATTAGAATGCGAGAAAAGAGAATAAAATAAGAGAAAAAAGGCAAGACGGGCTCTCTGTCCTTCTCTCTCTCTCTCTCTCTCTCTCTCTCTCTCTCTCTCTCTCTCTCTCCCTCCCCACAAGATCAATCCAATATGGCCCATATTTGCTCACCGCCAGTTTGTTTTCCTTTTGTAGAGGGAACAATTTCTACTCTTGATGATACTTTTATGATTATCTGGTGTGTGGATGTTGTCTGGGTTGAGAGATACTGTGCTTCTGCAAGTTTCTGTTCTCTAACGCGTGGGATTGGTCTAATTTTAGTGGTAGCAATATCAAAATATACCAGCAATGACTGGTTTTTGTACTGTTTTGAACTCATATGAAGTGTAATGCTTCTCCGGTGTTTTGTCTGATATGCCGGAGCAGTTTGATAATACAGCTTCTATACAAGATGGAATAATATTTTTTTTCCTTATGTGACAGGACAAGTCATCAAGGGATGGGATCAGGGCATCAAGACAATGAAGAAGGGTGAAAATGCCATCTTCACCATACCGCCGGAGCTGGCATATGGGGCATCAGGATCACCTCCGACTATCCCTCCAAATGCGACTTTGCAGTTTGATGTTGAATTACTGTCGTGGGCCAGTGTCAAGGATATCTGCAAGGATGGTGGAATATTTAAGAAGATCCTCAAAGAGGGAGAAAAATGGGAGAACCCTAAGGATGCCGACGAAGTTCTTGGTGAGCTCATACTCACTTCTTTATGAGAGACATTAGGTTCCGTCTGACAGAATAGAAGATCTCCGGAATCTGAAAATTGGATAATGAATTCTGAAGAACACTTTATAAATGTGTATCTTAATGCTGATCCTATTGAAACTATTTGGTAAAGATTTTAGTTTGAGTGACCATTAAACAATATGGGTAAATCTCCCTAATCTGGTTGGAACTAACCATTAAACTTTTTTACCCCTGAAAAGTTACATATAGATGCAAGGCATTAAAAAGTTTTTTTAAAATTTGAAATTACTCTGAGGCACCCTGTTTTTGACATATTGTTAATTTGTTGCCAACTGTTTTTGCCTGTGACTCAGTCAATTATGAGGCAAAACTGGAAGATGGGACTATTGTTTCCAAAGGAGATGGTGTTGAGTTCACCGTTGCAGAAGGTATGTTTTTTAACACCTGTTAGTGAAAATCGGTGCTGGTATCCTTATTTTGTTCGTGATGTTGAGGTGATTTGATGATCAGGCCATCTTTGTCCTGCTTTATCCAAGGCTGTGAAAACAATGAAGAAAGGAGAGAAGGTTCTTCTTGCAGTCAAGCCACAATGTATGAATTTTATTCCCAATTATTATCATCTCGGAAAATCTGTGCGTAAATGTTTTTAACCGGACGTTGCTCATGATGTAGATGGCTTTGGGGAGAAGGGCAAACCAGCCTCTGGTGATCAAGGAGCTGTTCCGCCCAATGCTAGCTTGAACATAACTTTGGAGTTGGTATCGTGGAAGATAGTTTCTAATATTACCGATGACAAGAAAGTAGTGAAGAAGACACTGAAAGAAGGGGAGGGGTATGAGCGCCCAAATGAAGGAGCTGTTGTTAAATGTAATAAGCTTGTTACCCTATTTTTTAAGAAAGCTGGAATTTAAGCTAATTTCACTGTCAATAAGCTGATGGTACCGTGTTTTCTTGCCCAGTGAAATTGATCGGGAAGTTGCAGGACGGGACTGTTTTTGTGAAGAAAGGGTATGGGGATGATGAGAACGACCTCTTCGAGTTCAAGACAGATGAAGGTATTTACACGGGCAATACGGGTTCTATTTCTCTCTCTGTTTGTGATGTTGTAGGTAATGATTCTTGGCTTGATATTTCTGTTTCTTAAACAGAGCAAGTAATTGAGGGGTTGGACATGGCTGTGACTAAAATGAAGAAGGGAGAGCTCGCGCTCTTGACTATTGCTCCGGAGTATGCATTTGGTTCGACTGAGTCGAAGCAAGAATTGGCTATGGTTCCTGCAAACTCGACTGTATACTATGAAACTGAGCTGATCTCGTTTGTCAAGGTTAGTTAATAATTTGGATCCTTATTTCAGAAGCACCCTTGAGATTTAATTATTTAATTAACTGCCCCCTCACCTGTGTAGTTAGGTGAACCTCGTATGGGTATGGTAATCAACTCTATATAGTCTGTTGATTTGTTGGGGTGGTTAGCATATTGTTGTTATTCTGTGCTCTTAGGAAAAAGAATCCTGGGATATGAACACGGAAGAGAAAATTGAGGCGGCTGGTAAGAAGAAGGAAGAAGGAAATGCATTGTTTAAAGCTGGGAAATATGTGAAAGCTACGAAAAGATACGAGAAGGTGAACCTTCCGGGAAACTGTTTATTATTCCGAGTTTGATATTAGTGGTGCGTCCCTATTTTTCGTTTCTTACGTCAAGAGTTTCTGACCCAGGCTGCAAAATACATAGAATATGATACTTCTTTTAGCGAGGATGAAAAGAAACAGTCCAAAGCCCTGAAGGTGACTTGCAACCTGAATAATGCAGCCTGCAAATTGAAACTGAAAGACTATAAGCAAGCAGAGAAGCTTTGCACTAAGGTTAGATTAGCAAACCCGATTATTTCAAAAAATTCCGTTATATGGGGTTAATGTTTTATTGATCGGGCTGGATATTATTCCTTAAAACCATTTGTAACCAAAGGAATGCTTGTTTTTGAAGGTTCTGGAGCTTGAGAGTAGAAATGTGAAGGCTTTGTACAGAAGAGCGCAAGCACACATGAACATGGCTGATTTGGATCTGGCTGAACTCGACGTAAAGAAAGCACTTGAAATCGACCCTGACAACAGGTAATCCTAAAAGTCTGCATCATATCTTGATTGTTTTACTATTACTTTTAGATGGTTTAGGAATGGTGTTGAGTTGAGGTTCTCTCGTGTCTGTTGTAATAGGGACGTGAAGCTTGGATATAAAGCTCTGAAGGAGAAGGTCAAGGAATTCAATAAGAAGGATGCAAAGTTTTATGGAAACATGTTCGCGAAGCTGAATAAGACGCAGCAGCCATCTGATTCTAATGTATTCAGTCTTTTCTTGTTCTTGATCTATGATTTTTGGTTTATTGTCGTTTATTCTCATGTATATTTCGAGCTTTGCTCTTTTCTGATTCGGTTTCTCATTTTCACAATGCAGAAGACGGCTTCGGAGGAGGCTGAGCCTATGAGCATTGACAGCAATGCATAAAACGCGCCCTAATGGGATTTTCTTATTTACATTTCTATTTTGCGAAAGAGGAGAGGTGTACGAGTTTCTGCTTAGTGTGTCGTATTGAGTTGGACTGCGTTGACTTGGATTGCATCTGTATTCTGAGTGGAAGAGTCCCATTATTTTCTTGTTCCTTCTGTATTCACTTTTCTTCACCTGTGTTCTCTTTTCTTCCAAGAGTGAAAGAGTCCTATTTGTTTTCTTGTTTCTTCATGTGATTTTATTTGATGTGATTGCATTTTTATTTGTTTCTTCATATACAACAACAACAACGACAACACACCCCAATGCCTCAACGGCTCTCGCAAAAAGCGGGATAAAGGATTGGATGTACGCAGTCTTACCCCTATCTCAACACAGAGGAAACACACGTTGTTTCTGAATGATCCAAAATTAAAACTGTATCGAGAATTGCATGGAATGATTAGTAATTCATGAGAAAAAAAGTGAAGCCAGTTTAGTGAGTTATTTGTTTTATTCTATTATAATTCAGAATAAAAAAATAAGAACGCGGTGTATGCTTTTAAGGGAAAATTGAGGGGAGTCTCTCTCCCTCTCTCCATTTAATCTCATTTTGCGTTAAAGCCCAAAGTTTCTGGCCTCGGTGTGGAAGTGGATTATCCCCGTGGGCTGTCAGTAGTCTCGCCGGTAGGTGATGTATAGTCGTGTGACCTGGTGGTCATCTTACAAAGGAGAATGGTATCTTAGTTACTTGTCTATGTTTTTTTGCGTTGGATGGCTTGCTTTATGAATATATGTTTTCCGGCAATGGTTTTGTCGTTTACACAAAGTATAAGAGGAGAGGACATGGCTAGAGAAGGTATCCACATGAGTTATCTATACAATGCGGGTCGTAAGTAGCTTTAATAGGAGAATTACAAGGAATAAGTGGACGCAATGGTGAACAATAATAATCATGCCATTGAGCCTCAGATCAGGCCTGGGTGAGGGACGATGTCGGTTCTTTTGTCTGTCATAGTAGCTTGAATATAAGGCTCTGAAGGGGGTCAAGGAATTCAATAAGGATACCACAGAATCCACGGAAAATGTTTGCGGAATTGGGTCAAAAATGAAGCCAGTTGATGCCTGCTCACCAACTATTGGTTTTTTATTTTTGGTTTTTACTTTATTGTCATGTATATGACCGAGTGTATGTGGAAGACGGGTGCAAAGGAGGCTGATGCTCGGCATTGACAGCAAGGCGTAAACGGTTTGATGGAATACGGAGTTTCTGCTCATCGTGGGTTGTATTGATTGGGATTGTGTCTCAGCTGGATTTTGCCCCGTGTTCTTTCTTTTTTTCCTGAGTGAGAGAGTCTTGTTATTCATTCGGCTCTTGTTTCTTCATAGGAGATGTGTTTGTTATGCTTGTAAGATTGGTACAATGATGGTACTCTTTATACAACGTTATTTTACATGCGTGGAACTGGTACGACGATGCTATCTTAGCTTGTAAGATCGATACGACATATATCTCCAATGGCGCTCTTGATAGAGCTCCTCGGTACTTGTGGCAACAATCGAATGTGTTTTTTGATTTGATTTGTTGTCTTGATTGATACATTTAAACGTGGTCATGTGCATATTGTAACACTCTCAATCCACTCAGGTATATTACACGCCGTAGACCCTTTTCCACAAGGAGCTACCAGGCGGGAGACTACAAATCAATACGCACATGCGGATGCGGTCAACTTGACCAAAACATAATACTGTAGACCGATTAGGTCTCTTAAAACACAGCATCACCGTACATCTGATGAAACTAAAATACAACTCGATCACATAGTACATAAAATGTCCATCCCCTCAAGGATGACAAGAACTCAAACCGATCATCACGATGACAACGAGACTACCGTGACTAGTATCGCTGTTTTGCATCATCCTACGAGCCAATCCTGTGGTTGCTCACTCTCCAGTCAGAACACCTGGAATAAATAACAAAATCCCCAACGAGGGGTTAGCGATGGAATCGCTAGTAAGTAATCAAGCTATACAATTATACATCAAGAATACAACCATTATGAAAATAACATTTCGACAAGGACACGATCCCCTAGTCTAAAGTCTTTTGAAAATTTATTCCTTTAAAACAAACCATGGGGATTACTCCAGAAATCACTGTAAGAGATTATTTAGAGACTTCGGGGGTCTCACTGTAAAATCCTGAAATATGAATGTTTTTCCTTTCCAAAAGGTTTTCTTTCAAAGTCATACAAATGATTTTATTCTCAACTCAAACCTCAAGACCAAAACCATATTCACCAATATAACCGGGTTTCAAGATTCAAACATAAACAATTCAGAGATATCAAATACAGTCAAAACGTCTCCGTGGCCCTGAAGGGTCCCACCCGGATTAGCTCATCAAAAATAAACTCAAACACACTCATAAGTTATCTTGACATCGCACTCGCAAGTGACGATTCTCGGAGCCCTCTCCAGACCTACCCGATTAGATAACCTTATGGTCAAAACATAACATCTCGCCATACTCGTAAGCACGCGCCTCCGTATGCTCGACGAACCCTACCCGGATAACATCATTCAAGTACGCCCATAAGTTATCATGACATCGCACTCGCAAGTGCCGATTCTCGGAGCCCTCCCCAGACCTACCCGAATTGATAACCTTATGGTCACAACGTACGTCTGGCCGTACTCGCAAGCACGCGCCTCCGGAGGCCTCGACGGGACCCCTACCCGGATAACATCTCAACTATACACAATAACAAAGGTATAATATTCACCACAACCGCAACCACGTAACACATAGGTTAACGCATCATAACTTCAACAAGGGCACAACATTCACAGGACACCATCATTCAGGAAAAAGGCCAACGAGCAAATAATACAAGTATTACGCGATTCCACAATTCTTCGATTAACTACTCATTTCTAGTATTTATTTTAAGCACAAAATAACATGAAGAGATAGTTATCATTCTTCTTGAAACCCAAGTTTACGTTCGTACCTTCATAAAATCACATATTCATTTAAAAGTAAGTTACGGTTAAATATACCGTCACTAACGAGTCCATGTTAAATTCACGACACATCACATTCTTGAAGTATAAAGAATATAGACGAGATACTCGCCTCAAGTCCAACGCACACGGAGCAACGGGAAAGCTTGACTTAATGACCGCTACTGAGCACTCCGAAGAACACGGTTCAACCAGGAAGCTCGGACCCCAAAGAAGCAACGAACGGGAGGGTTCCGACTCGAGTTCTTTACAAGGATTTCGTCCCTAAGTCATATCAACAATAACTCAACAATCGTACGATGAATAATAATCGCATAACTCCTGAATCCCCCTCTAAGACCTTCTATCGGAAAACTTCAAGGCGTCGATTAAGAACTCGACCAAAACAACGAATCGATACAATCCAACCATAGAATAACAATGGAAATGATAGAATACATCTAAATAATCATCAATCCATCACAAATCTAAGTTATTACGGTTAAATCAGACAAAACCATACAAAACCCCCCAATTTTCCCAAACTAGGATTTCTCAGAAATCTGACCTGATTCGCTCGATCAAAGGATGTTATAGGATGGATAATCGATGATATGAACTCTAGGATTTCATGGATTCATTGTCTAACAACATGTCTCCACGCACACCAAACCTCCAGCCGCGGAAGGAAAGAAACGAGTGAGTAATACGAAGGCCCAGCGGAAGCGGTAAAACGAAAATTAATTCGATCCGAATCCCTACGAGGATCGATCGAGCTACGCATATACGAATATAAAATAAACAAAGGAAGATTCGAAATCATATCCTTGTCGTCCGTTGATTATATGAATTTCCTTCTCTTGAGCTATTCCCCAAACGATCCAAAATGCTCCAAGCCCTTGGATGATCCAACGCCGAAAAACCGCGTCTCTACTTGTCACGCGTCGGAGAAACGAACAGAATGACAACACTCGATTAACCTCTAAGGTTACGGCTAGAATCAAGTGATGAAGCTTTGATTATAACACTCTAAGTGTATAATTTATTTCTCTCAATTAATTTCTTGATTTTTCTCCAAGAACAACAAGAACAAGATGAAGAATGAGATGAAGGCTTTGGAATGAACTCTAAGTTCTTTCTCACTGTTTCTCTCTCTACTACTTACGTATGGAATCAATAATAGTGTGTAAGAGAGTCACAAGTCTTCTCCCTTTATTCATTCTTTATTCATCAACAACCCACTAAACATCTCATCTCACATGAGAGATGCCTTTAAAGTCATTGTCTTCCATTTAAAAATGGAAACAAAAGATAAGATGAAAGGTGGTGGAAATGGGGGCGGCCATCTAGAAGGGTAGTTGGAGTTCGGTCCGTTTCGGACTCCCGCGAGTCCAAACAGATAAACTCCGAATCCGTTCTGATGTATTTATATCAATTAATTAATCCAATTAATTAATCATATCAAATACATAATAACATAATTAATTTCTCCAAGAAATAATTATTTTCATGAATTAAATTAATCACCCAGTAATTTATTTAATTCATTAGGCCGTAAATTAATTTATCCAATAAATCAATTTATACATCCAATGTCACAATTAATTAGATATTCAATATCTAGAGAGAATAAGCTTGATTCATTCCATCGTCAATCCTATTGCGCGACTCGGTAGGTCCGTCTCAGTCAGCAATGGGAGGAACCAAAGAGTAGTAGCACCACCTAGCCAGCCTGGCGGCCTACACTGTACCCCAACTGAGAACGAATGATTGGGATCATTCAAGAACCATTCTGTCGTGAATACCAGTATACGTATAAACCCTTCTTTCAAATGTTCCGATCAAGTTATAGGGTCACGGTCAGTCAAACCCTATCTGTTACTTGACGCTATGCATGCGTTAATGCAAATCGAGATCATCGAGCTCTCGTGTATCCAATACAACTAGCTCCAATGCTTTGGCCAAAGACTTATGATCTCATCTGCCAATAACCGCATAGGACATTTAACCCGTTCACTAACAGGAGAAAGAATTCTATCTTGGTATTCGAGGACTGCTACTTGCCCATCAAGATGCACGTCAAGGTTGACCCCCGCCTTCCGGTTTACAGGGTCGAACTACTCTAATGAAAATCTTGACGTCACAAGCACATCCCTACTAAATCCTCAAGTCGAAGGTTCACGAATACCTATCACAACCTTTCGATTCCGTCATTGACTGTCCCGGAGTGAAATCCGTGTGACGAATCGAGGGTGAGTCGGTTCGAGTATACTAATCCAATTAGCATACCTATAACGTGTGCTCCCACTAAACATTAGCGTTCGACAGGCACTCTCCATGTCAAAGAACACGTCATACAAGTCTTCACATAAACTTAATGCCCAGTCAAGTTTCATCGACTTGCGAACGATTAAGTATTTGAGCTATAAACCTTTCCAGTGCCGACCTCCTTATCCAATAAGGAGTGGAACATTTTGCTCTCAAATACATGGACTAGTTTCTATATGTATATTTACGAGTTAGGAACGCCAGTAACTACTAGTAAATAAAGAAACATTCATTGCGTTATATTAATGATTTACATACACTACGCCACAGATGGCCTGCGGGAACTCTTACAAAATGTTGCAAGAACCAAAAAAATCGTTGCTGTAGACAAGAAAATCAAAACGGCAACACTTTTTTGGTGTTGCACTTTTCACCGCTGCCGTAGGTCCCTATAGCAACACTTATGTCACCTATTGCAACACCACTCCTTTTGTTACCATAAGACTGCAAGGCATCGTTACCTATAGTCTGCAGCAACATTAAACAAGTGTTGCAGCAGAGGCCAATTTTCTGTAAAAGTAGGGGGCACTAATAAATTTATTTATTTTTTTAAATAATTTTTTTAATAAATTGAAATTATTTTTTTAATATATTATTTTTTTTAAAAAATATATTATATTCCAGCCCAGTCCGCACCCGCCCTCAAGTCGAAGGTTCACGAATACCTATCACAACCTTTCGATTCCGTCATTGACTGTCCCGGAGTGAAATCCGTGTGACGAATCGAGGGTGAGTCGGTTCGAGTATACTAATCCAATTAGCATACCTATAACGTGTGCTCCCACTAAACATTAGCGTTCGACAGGCACTCTCCATGTCAAAGAACACGTCATACAAGTCTTCACATAAACTTAATGCCCAGTCAAGTTTCATCGACTTGCGAACGATTAAGTATTTGAGCTATAAACCTTTCCAGTGCCGACCTCCTTATCCAATAAGGAGTGGAACATTTTGCTCTCAAATATATGGACTAGTTTCTATATGTATATTTACGAGTTAGGAACGCCAGTAACTACTAGTAAATAAAGAAACATTCATTGCGTTATATTAATGATTTACATACACTACGCCACAGATGGCCTGCGGGAACTCTTACAAAATGTTGCAAGAACCAAAAAAATCGTTGCTGTAGACAAGAAAATCAAAACGGTAACACTTTTTTGGTGTTGCACTTTTCACCGCTGCCGTAGGTCCCTATAGCAACACCACTCCTTTTGTTACCATAAGACTGCAAGGCATCGTTACCTATAGTCTACAGCAACATTAAACAAGTGTTGCAGCAGAGGCCAATTTTCTGTAAAAGTAGGGGGCACTAATAAATTTATTTATTTTTTTAAATAATTTTTTTAATAAATTGAAATTATTTTTTTAATATATTATTTTTTTTAAAAAATATATTATATTCCAGCCCAGTCCGCACCCGCCCTGCCCGCCCAAACCCGCCCACCACCCGCCCCCACGCGACCCGCACATAATATGTATATATGTGCATTTCCGCTACTCACAGGATTTGAACCTGTGACCTCAATGAGATGGAGGTGGGTATCAAACCAGTGAGCCAAAGTCATTTGTTGTTCTAATATTGATTTATATTATATAAGTGTACAATAAACCATATATATATGTATATAAATATATAATATATATATATATATATTATATGTATATGTTTGTTAATATTTTCAGAATTATTTTCAAAATATATTAATATTTAACAAAATATTTTAATATATAATGTAATATACTTTTTAATATTAATATATGACAAAATATATTAATATTCAATATATTCCACATTTGATATAATATAATTCATAAAATAATATGTATATATTAGAATTTTTAATATATAATGTAATATAATTTTTAATATTAATATATAACAAAATATATTAATATTCAATATATTCCACATTTGATATAATATAATTCATAAAATAATATATATGTATTATAATTTTTAATGTATAATGTAATGTAATTTTTAATATTAATATATAACTAAATATATTAATATTCAATATATTCCACATTTGATATAATATAATTCATAAAGTAATATGTATGTATTATAATTTTTAATATATAATGTAATATAATTTTTAATATTAATATATAACAAAATATATTAATATTCAATATATTCCACATTTGATATAATATAATTGATAAAATAATATGTATATATTATAATTTTTAATATAAAATGTAATATAATTTTTAATATTAATATATAACAAAATATATTAATATTCAATATATTGCACATTTGATATAATATAATTCATAAAATAATATGTATGTATTATAATTTTTAATATATAATGTAATAAATTTTTTAATATTAATATATAACAAAATATCTTAATATTCAATATATTGCACATTTGATATAATATAATTCATAAAATAATATGTATGTATTATATTTTTAATATATAATGTAATATAATTTTTAATATTAATATATAACAAAATATCTTAATATTCAATATATTGCACATTTGATATAATATAATTCATAAAATAATATGTATGTATTACAATTTTTAATATATAATGTAATATAATTTTTAATATTAATATATAACAAAATATATTAATATTCAATATATTCCACATTTGATATAATATATTCATAAAATAATATGTATATATTAAAATTTTTAATATAAAATGTAATATAATTTTTAATATTAATATATAACAAAATATATTAATATTCAATATATTCCACATTTGATATAATATAATTCATAAAATAATATGTATGTATTATAATTTTTAATATATAATGTAATATAATTTTTAATATTAATATATAACAAAATATATTAATATTCAATATATTGCATATTTGATATAATATAATTCATAAAATAATATGTATGGATTATAATTTTTAATATATAATGTAATATAATTTTTAATATTAATATATATCAAAATATATTAATATTCAATATATTGCACATTTGATATAATATAATTCATAAAATAATATGTATGTATTATAATTTTTAATATATAATGTAATATAATTTTTAATATTAATATATAACAAAATATCTTAATATTCAATATATTGCACATTTGATATAATATAATTCATAAAATAATATGTATGTATTATAAATTTTAATATATAATGTAATATAATTTTTAATATTAATATATAACAAAATATATTAATATTCAATATATTGCACATTTGATATAATATAATTCATAAAATAATATGTATGTATTATAATTTTTAATATAAAATGTAATATAATTTTTAATATTAATATATAACAAAATATATTAATATTCAATATATTGCACTTTTGATATAATATAATTTATAAAATAATATGTATGTATTATAATTTTAATATATAATGTAATATAATTTTTAATATTAATATATAACAAAAATATATTAATATTCAATATATTGCATATTTGATATAATATAATTCATAAAATAATATGTATGTATTATAATTTTTAATATATATAATGTAATATAATTTTTAATATTAATATATAAAAAATATATTAATATTCAATATATTCCACATTTGATATAATATAATTCATAAAATAATATGTATATATTAAAATTTTTAATATATAATGTAATATAATTTTTAATATTAATATATAACAAAATATATTAATATTCAATATATTCCACATTTGATATAATATAATTCATAAAATAATATGTATGTGTTATAATTTTTAATTTTATAATTTTATAAATATTATAGTTTTTTTAATTTGTTCATATCAAATCTGATTAAAAAGTATTACTTTTGAATAAATGTCATACTCCACTTCAATCAAAATTAATTAGTTCTCAAGTAAAAGATTATTTAATTTTAATTTTACATCTACGGCAACACTGTGTCATAAAATGTTATAGCATGTAACACTTTGCTACTAAGGCAACACATTGTAAACATATACAACAACATCAAAAAAGCAATGTTGCAGCAGGTAAAATTTTTAGAGCTACTACAACATTTTTGAGCGCAACACTAACAAAATCCGTTGCCGTAGGTCATCTATGGCGTAGTGATAATTACAAGTACAATGCCCTCACTCAACATCCTCTGAGTGGCATTCGAGGGCATACTCCCAACAATCTCCCACTTGCACTCAATGCCACACACTATGGTATCTAATACCCATGTTCTCCAGATGACGCTCTAAGCTAATCTGAGAAAGTGGTTTGGTCAGTGGATCAGCGACGTAGTCGGTGACTCTACTCTATGCAGCACAATGTATCTCTATGCAAACAAATTCTCTTACGAGATGATACTCTCTCTCAATATGTTTGGTACTGTTGTGAAACCTCGGCTCCTAGGCCTGTGCTACCGCTCTGGCAGCGTAGCACACAGTGTTACGAGAAGTTTACCTAGTAACTTCTTAACCCTTCCTTTGGAGGCCTCCGAGGCCGCTTTATACTCAGCCTAACTGGTGGAATCAGCAGCCGTGCTATACTTGGCACTATGCCAAGATACTGCTCCTCCATTAAGAGTAAATGTAGCCAGAAGTAGACATAGAATCGTCTTTCTGTCCTTGGAAGTTCAATACAGTGAATCCCATCACATTCAGTTCTCCACCGCCATACATAAGAACCATATCTCTAGTCCTTCTAAAGTACTTGAGAACGTTCTTTATGGCAGTCTAATGTTCTCGAACTAGGTTAGCCCGAAACCTACTTACCACGCTCCCAGCATGCGCAATGTCAGGTCTCGTACACAATAAAGCATATGTAAGGCTACCCACTTCCAAAGTATATGGTATATAACTCATTTCCTTTCATTGTTCCTCACTTTGAGGACACATCTTCAAGGAGAGTTTTATTCCATGTCGCATCGGTAGGAACCCTCTTTAAGATCTAATCTATATAAAGGTCTTGGGAAAAAACTTATCATTCTCTTCGATCTATCCCAGTAGAGTCGAATCCCAAGAATATAGGTTTCTTCTCCCAAGTATTTTATGGAGAAATTACTCGAAAACTAAGCTTTTACAGAACTGAGCATTCCCACATCATTTCCTATTAGTAGAATGTCATCTACACATAGTACTAAGAATGCGATCTAGCTCCCACTAACCCTCTTGTATACACAAGGTTCCTCTTCGTTTTGCATGAAGTCAAAACTCTTTGACTGCCTCGTCAAAACGAAGGTCCCAACTACATGAAGACTGCTACAGTCTATTTCATGGAGTCTACATACACCATTGCTAGGTCATTAGGTCGCGGGTCGGTCTCTTGTTTATCACCTGGAACCTCGTAGAAACCCAGTTCCTCCAAGTGCATAAAACTATACCTCTCAAGTAATTGAGACACCCTACTAGACCTATGAGGTGGTTGTACTTGTGTTTACAGAAGGTTCGGTTCCAAATTCTTGCACAGGTGTCTCCTGAGGAGTTTCATTGTATTCTTCCAAAGAAATATTTCCACCTGCTCCGTCTTCCTGAATGAACTCATCTTCCAGGAAGTGTGCATGCAAAGCAACAACGATCTTTCGATCTTCAGGCATGTAGAATAGATATCCCATCGTCCCAGATGGGAATCCAATGAAACGTCCCTTCGTGGACCTAGCTTCCAACTTCTCCACCTTAGTCTTCTTGACATAGGCGGGACATCCCCAAATCCTAATATGATTAAGACTTGGTTTCCTGCCCTCCCACATCTCATGTGGAGTTTTAGGAACGGATTTAGAAGGACATCTGTTCAAGATGTAGGCGGCAGTCAGGAGTGCATACCCCCACAGGTAAATCGGTAAGTTAGTATAGCCCAGCATGGAACGGACCATGTTCAACAAGGTCCGGTTCCTTCTTTCTGACATACCATTTAACTGAGGAGTACCTGGAGGTGTTGGTTGTGAAACTATTCCATGTTCCTTAAGGAACTCGTCAAACTCCGTACTCATATACTCGCCACCTCGGTCCGACCGAAGTGCTTTGATATGATTACCAGTTTGTTTCTCGACTAGGGCCTTGAATTCCTGGAATTTCTCAAAGGCCTCGGATTTATGTTTCATTAAGTATACATAACCATACATAGTATGATCATCTGTAAACGTAATGAAATATTGATATCCATCACGTGCTGCTTCCAAAGCACCACATACGCCGGTATGGATTAATCCCAGTTTATCAGCGGCTTTTTCAAAAGTCCCTGTGAAGGGGGACTTAGTCATTTTGCCTTTAAGGCAAGATTCACAAGTAGGAAAGGGATCCGATCCCAATGGACCCATAAGTCCATCTTTTTCCATCTTGTAAACCTTGGTCTGACCAACGTGTCCAAGTCTAAGATGCCATTTCAAAACTTGATTGGTTTCATCCCTACCACGTTTTCTAGTCATAGTATTCACAACTACTTTGTTGCTGAGATTTAGATGATACAATCCATTTAACAATGTAGCAGTACCCACTAGTTTATTTCTGAAATAAATTTTGCAGGAACCATCACCAATGAAAAATGAAAAGCCTTTTCGGTCCATGACCAGAATGGATACAATGTTTTTATGCCCCTTGGGCAAAACAAGTACATCTTCTAAAGTTAGAACAAACCCGGATTCTAAATCCAAAAGAAGTGATCCTATGTCGGTTGCCTCGACACTATGCCCGCTTCCGACAGTGACCATTACTTCTCTAGCTCCAGGCTCCCTGAAGTGACATGAAGAATCGGACACTCTCTAGCCCAGTAGCCCAGCTCACCGCACTTGAGACAAGCGTCTTTCTTCTTGCTCTTTGGAACCATCGGGGCCTTGTCCTTTCCCTTAAGGTCCTTAACTTGTGGTCCAGTTTGCTTCTTGGTCTTTTTCTTCTTATTCTTAGACCTCCGAGGTCCAGAAGAAATCACAAGAGCAGACTCCTTCATCCGCGGAGTCTTCATCTGAGACTGAGCGGTCACAAGTTTGTTCATTAGCCCAGCTAAATTACATGCAATCTCATTGGAGTTAAAGTTTATAACAAACTGTGAGAAGGAATCAGGAAGAGACTGTAGGATAACGTCGGTTTGGAGAGAAGTATCCATTTTAAACTCAAGAGCCTCCAATCTCTCGATCATGGATATCATTTTGAGGACGTGTTCCCCAACCTTCTCACCTTCCTTCATCCTTACACCGAACAGTTGCTTGGATATCTCATATCTAGCAGTTCTGCTGTGCTCACCATAAAACGCGGTTAAGTGAGATAGAATCTGCCTTGCAGAAGTCATTTTCTCATGAGCTCTCTGAAGCTCATTAGACATAGAAGCCATCATATACGCATGGACTTTTGCATCATCCTTAACCCACTTTTCGTAGTTTTCGATCTCTTCCTGATTGGCTCTGGTCCACACAGGAGGCGCCGGAATGTCCGTCTCCAAGACGTATCCTAGTGCCTCTATACTGAGGACAATCATCAGATTGCGGAGCCAGTCCACAAAGTTAGGTCCAATCAGGGTGTTCTTTTCGAGTAGAATTGCGAGCGGATTCATTGTCATATTGAGAGTTATGTCTGCATTAAGTATAACAGATTAATTAGTGACTTGTTATATTATGATCTGAGTATAGAATTAAGGTCTTTTCTATTATTGTTACCCAGCTCCCACTATTTTTATCGGAATAACACACTCCCATGTAAAATCCGGAAGTATCGTCGCTCTACTTCATAGTGGTGATCGAGTTCTTTATAAATCTTAATAGAGGGCAACCGAACAGGTTTCTAGTCTATTAATTTTCACAAAGTGGTGTCCAACACCAACCCATCTAATGGATGATTCGATCTTCTTTTTCCCCTTGTTCACTCCCCTCAACCTATACGGTTTCTATGGTTCGTGAACAAGTTAAGTTTATACCATCGACGCAAATCAGTTTCACAATTGAATCTTATCCGGCAACCTATCAGGTTTCTAGGGATAAAATTTGCTCCAACCGAAGGCATCCAATGCACTCCCGGTAATTTATCCGTCCTCCCGACGACTACCCGATAACTCGGAAGCATAGCACATCCGGTTTGGATTTCAATTTCCCGAAAGCTCGATGGAGGGAAGGAAAACCTTGAAACCTTATAAACTTAATAATTTGTTGTGGGAGAATTTTCGCGATTAACGTTACACTTTGCACATTAATCATTTTAGCGCGTTTGTTGTATTCATACAATATGAAACAACCATTCACAACCTAGTTGCTACCAACATGTGGTTAATGGACCGTTCCTAGAAAACAAAAACTCCGTAATCTAATTACAAGTCTTCGTCTTGAATCTTCGTCTTCTCGAAACGGATCTTCCTCCGGTCTTCGTCATTACATATAAATTTTACATTGAAAAATTGCATCCTAGATACAAATATTTCTAGTAAAATAAATAGGCTCAAAACGGCCTTTACAACCCAATCGAATAAAACGAAGAATTCAAACTAAGTCCATGAACCACATCCCCATTCAAAAGCATTCATCCAATAAATACTATACAAATGGAAAGCGAGAAGATTACATATGATCCAATTAATAATCAACAATAAATAGAATTGATCCAATCAATTCAACAATAATCGACAATTTAATTTTCGTCCGTAGTATACCCTTAAAATATTTTCTTTGAATTTTCCCTCATCAAAAATTCCAAATTAATGATTTTAATACAGGAAAATTCAATAATCGAAAATATACTGAAAAATGAGACCCAGTGCCCGACAGCCTGGAAACTACCCAGCAGCACCAGGCACCCTGCCCGGCAGCCTACAGGCCACGCCCGACAGACTACAGGCCACGCCCGGCAGCCTACAGGACGCGCCCGACTCCAAACAGGAAAGGGGGACCGACCATGCCCGCACACGCCCGGCAGGATACAGCACGTACCCGGATCGATACAGCAAGTGTTCGGCCGGACTCGGCAAAATACAGCAAGCGTCCGACTGGATCCAGCGAGCACTCGGCTCGATACAGCAACGAGCTCGGCCGGACTCGGCAGAATACAGCAAGCGTTCGTCCGGATCCAGCGAGCACTCGGCTCGATACAGCAAGGCGCTCGGCCGGACTCGGCAGAATCACAAAGCGTCACGGCCGGGCGGCGTGCTCGGCCATACTCGGCGTGTATGGAAAATCGTCCAACGATTCGATCTGACTCATTTTTAGCGATTTCTAAAATCTTGTTATTCCTGATCTGAATATTATTAATATAAATCATATTTTCAAGAAAAACCTGATTTATACCATAATATAAAATCACGGAAAAACGACACTACGACGAACAATAAAATATCTACGATTATCAAAATGATTCTAAATCACAAAATAAGCATTCCAAATGCTAAATATCGTATATACGATCGCAAAACCTGGCTCTGATACCACTGTTGGGATTCGGTGCCTAATACGAAGGCCCAGCGGAAGCGGTAAAACGAAAATTAATTCGATCCGAATCCCTACAAGGATCGATCGAGCTACGCATATACGAATATAAAATAAACAAAGGAAGATTCGAAATCATACCCTTGTCATCCGTTGATTATATGAATTTCCTTCTCTTGAGCTATTCCCCAAACGATCCAAAATGCTCCAAGCACTTGGATGATCCAACGCCGAAAAACCGCGTCTCTACTTGTCACGCGTCGGAGAAACGAACGGAATGACAACACTCGATTAACCTCTAAGGTTACGGCTAGAATCAAGTGATGAAGCTTTGATTATAACACTCTAAGTGTATAATTTATTTCTCTCAATTAATTTCTTGATTTTTCTCCAAGAACAACAAGAACAAGATGAAGAATGAGATGACGACTTTGGAATGAACTCTAAGGGTGCGTTTGGTACAGAGAATGGAATTGCAGAGAAATGATTCCAGAGAAATGATTGCAGAGAAAGAGAATTGGTCAGGAGAATAGGAATTGACTATCCTGTTTGGTAGCACAGAGAATTCAGCAGAGAAATGCAACAGACGGTCGGTGGTGGTGGTGGCGACGGTGGTCGGTGGTGGCGGCGGTGGTCGGCGGCGGCGGTGGTGGTGTTGGCAGTGGTGGTGGTGGCGACGGTGGTGGAGGCGGTGGTCGGTGGTGGCGACGGTGGTGGTCGGTAGTGGTGGCGATGGTGGTGGTGGTGGCGATGGTGGTGGTGGTGGTGGTGGTGGCGGTGGTCGGTGGTGGCGGCGGTGGGGGTGGCGGTGGTGGTGGTGGTGGCGACGGTGGTGGTGGTCGATGGTGGTGGTGGTGGTGGTGGTGGTCGGTGGTGGTGGTGGTGGCGGTGGTCGGTGGTGGTGGCGACGGTGGTGGTCGGTGGTGGTGGCGGTGGTCGGTGGTGGTGGCAGTGGTCAATTCTCTCCATGTCTCTCCAATTCTCTTCCTACCACAGAGAAATGAATTCTCTCCAAATACAAAGGACTCAATTCTCTAGGAAATACCAACCATTTCCATTTCCATTTCTCTCCTCAACCAAACAAGAGAAATGAATTCCATTTCCATTTCTCTACTCTCAATTCTCTCTACCAAACACCCCCTAAGTTCTTTCTCACTGTTTCTCTCTCTACTACTTACGTATGGAATCAATAATAGTGTGTAAGAGAGTCACAAGTCTTCTCCCTTTATTCATTCTTTATTCATCAACAACCCACTAAACATCTCATCTCACATGAGAGATGCCTTTAAAGTCATTGTCTTCCATTTAAAAATGGAAACAAAAGACAAGATGAAAGGTGGTGGAAATGGGGGGTCGGCCATCTAGAAGGGTAGTTGGAGTTCGGTCCGTTTCGGACTCCCGCGAGTCCAAACAGATAAACTCTGAATCCGTTCTGATGTATTTATATCAATTAATTAATCCAATTAATTAATCATATCAAATACATACTAACATAATTAATTTCTCCAAGAAATAATTATTTTCATGAATTAAATTAATCACCCAGTAATTTATTTAATTCATTAGGCCGTAAATTAATTTATCCAATAAATCAATTTATACATCCAATGTCACAATTAATTAGATATTCATTAGAAAATAGGTGTAAAACCCGTCTGCTAAGCCTTATATATGCAGTCTGCCGGCCGCCTTACGTACGTAATCGGCCATGGCTTACGGCCAGAATTCGCCATGGCCGAGCTAATCGCCAGACGGCCTTTATTACGTCGTGGCCGGCCATGGCTTACGTCATGTGAGCCTTACAGAATCGCCCGGACCCTTACGGCCGTAACCGGTCAGGTGTGGCCAGGCCCCAAGATGCCCGGCCATGACTCGGCCGTGGCCAACTCCGACGGCCTGGACGACCCCGAAACCCGAACCTGAATATGAATCGAATATACGGTTACGAAGTACTCGCAAAGACGAATCCAAGCGCTAAGAGAACACACGATTCCGACCACCCTAAAGCTCGAAATTCGACAATGGAAAGTAATTACCCCAAACTTTGGGAAATTACGAAAACGGCCCAAACGTATCAAAACACCAAGCCAAAGCTCGCAACATGAATAATAACATTAAATGAACTTACAAGAGACTCGAAACAACAGTTTCGGACGAGATTCGCAAGAATCGGACTCAAGTGCGGAAAAGCCACTTAAGAACACGGAACTCAACAAAACGATACCGAAACGAACTCGGATGACCAAACACGAAGAACAAAACATTATGAAAATGTCAAAACGGTCGCAAGCGAGTTCTGAAAACTAGAGATTTGCCAAAAACAAAAAATTACCGAAAAAGAAACTCACGGGTATTACACATATTACGTATGGCAACAATCAATCGAATTGTGTTTAGTTGTATAGTGTGGTATCGGTTGTCGTGTTGGGCGTTTTTGGCGTCGTGTGGAAGCTGGTAGGATCTTGATGTAGAGAAATTTTGGGGGTTTGGTTTTGTATCGACAAAATACATATTTCTCGAAGTAAAGTTAGTCGGGATGTGAATTTGTGGGACGACCGAAAGAATAACAAGGGTAGATTTATGTTGGCAAATATTTACAGTCTTTTTTTTTACTTGCAACATAAGTTTACTGTGGCTGAAGTATAGTAACAGGACTATAATAATTTCCAAAGCCTGTGTGAAACTTATTACTAAAAATAGAAGTTGAAAAAAGATTGTGGAGGACCGAAAAGGAAAATATGGCAAATAGATTGTGAATGGAGAAAGTATTTAATAAGTTTGTCTTAATGTATATTTTCAAAATATAAATTACGTGATTATAAGTTTTTTCATTAGTTGCAACTTATGGTCGTATTTAAACTTTTGATCGGAGAAAGTCAAAATATGACATTTTTGTGGACGAAGAAAGTACAATAATAAATTTTAAACTAATAATATAATAATAGTAAAGAATGTTGAGTGGGATTGGAGAATTTATATATAGGGGTGTAAGTTGAGCGGATTCGCGAGTTACCTGAAATTCGGACATAAAAATCCGTTTAAGATCGTCTTTCAAGCTCGTGAAGGGAATCAATTTTGATGATACTCAACTCATAAGTTCGCGAACCAACGCTACGTATTAATTATAATTTCATTAGTTATTTTTTTGATTAAATATGTCAGATTGCATATTTAATTATAATTATAAAAATAAATATATTTTATTTACTGAGTTTTTTCATTGAATTAATCTCGAGTTTGCTAAAGTTCAATTCAAGTTTGACTTAATAGTATGTAAGTGCCCGCCAATACTCGATTCGAATTGTCTGTATTCCTATATAGAGAACGTGGAGATGAATGGGAAAAAAAAAGTAAGAGAAAAGTGGATAGTACGGGATTAAACAATTCCATTGAATCGAGTTTGTCTATTATATTACATTTTATTTCAATTTTTATGTATACATATAGCAATACACGAAATATAGATGTCAGCTTAACTTACAGGGGCTATATTGGTTGGGTCCATGGGGATGTACGGTACCGGCTATATTGCATGATATGAATGTGACTGTTTCCCTTCCCATTGAAAACACAAATAATTGTACATCTTCTGTCAATTACAACAATAAAGAATGGGAAAAAATTTGAACAGAATCCTGCAGCAGCCCAAACTGCACAGGATATTACAAATCAATCTAACATTATCTATACTATTGTCCCCACTAATTCCCATTACCCAAAAAAAAAAAAAAAACCTGCATCAACCAATGTACTAACAATTTAAATTTCCAAAACAAACATCATATACAAAAGAACCAAGGTTAATTCACCCGATTTTCCGACGGTTGTTTAACTTATTCTTACCACCATCACGTTCCACGCAAAAAGATTTTCGCGAATTTTTTCTTTTTTTTTTTTCGCCTGCTTTTTCACCAAATTAACTCACTTGTTCTCCGATCAAATCGAGCCCGACGATGAGAAAAGTGATTCCTTGAAACAAAAGGAAATAGAAATGAATCCCCTGCGCCGACATCAAGCTTCTCACCGAGGCCATCAGTAAAATAAACGACAGGGCGAGTTCTTTTCTATACAAACGGTTCCTCTTCTTTTTCCCGCCTGTTTTCTTATTCATCTCTAATTTATTAAGCTCGGCCAGACCCGAGTCCGAGTTCGACCTCGTCACCGACCCACTCTCGATCGATGGCGTCGATTCGTTTTCCATGATGGCGAGTAGATCTGCCTCCGACGACCGGCCTAATTTTTTGGTTACGATCCATTCGTAAGAGCTTCCTAATTGGAATAGCCCTGATATCATCGCGTTGAATTTGGTTACCGACATAGTGTTTTCGAATAGAAGATAGGGGACTATAAATGGGAATGATTGTGGGGATGGAAGGATGTTTAGTATAGAGACGAGTCCTGGGATGTAGCATACAACCCATGATGGGAGTTGGGCTTCGGGTAGGAACATGGTCAGTGGGAGGATAATGCAGAATAGTGTGAACGAGTAGAAAGGTAGGATGAGTTTACGAAGGAGGAAGAAGAGAAATATTAGGTTTGCTTTCTTCATTACACTCACCTGAAATGTTCAACACTATGGGTTAAAAATTATATGATTGACGATTCAAATAAGCGAATCACAAAAGATATGTTTTTTTTTTCAAGACAAAATAGTAGTAAATAGTGTTTTTTATTTTTACAAATGTCTTCAATAGGTGCAATTTGTAAAATACATGGCGATGATATTTGCAACTCCAGAAACAACGGTGTCTTTCTTTAGTTTTCCGTTTTTTCCACCATAACAAATTGTTTATAGATCAATTCTTAAAAAAAAATGTTTTGGTAACTTTTTTTTAATAGCATACATCCTCGAATCTTAGATAAAAATGGGTTAATTATCAAGTTGGCCACTATTTAGTTGCCCATATATCAAGTTTACCATCCGAAGACTCAGGGTCTCAATTGTATCACAATTAAAAAAATTATATCAATTTTTAAACGCCGTTTGCAAACTAATGGGACTTTTTGAAACAGACATCTGCCACGTGGACCATTGCATGGTCCACGTCAGTTCGAGCTAGGAGCCAACTAGCCCTTATGCCACGTGGCAGACAGTTGTTTCAAAAGTCCCGTTAGTTTTCAAATGACGTTTAAAAATTGATATAATATTTTTATTGTGTATAATTGAGAGCCCGAACTTCCGGGTGGTAACCTTGATACATCGGCAACTAAATAGTAGCCAACTTGATAATTAACCCGATAAAAAATCCATTTTGTGTGAAGGTTGCGACACGAAGGACATCTAATGTAGAGCTTTGTTGCTTTGCTATTTGCATGAATATTATAGTGTTAGACTAATTTTAGACCATTCTTTGAAACTAGAAACCTCATGCGTCATGCCACCGGCCCCGATAAAGTCGGGATTAATTTCAGTATGTGCATTCTAGTTCATATATATGAAACTCTAGCATCATGGTTTTGCTAGTTTAATTCAACAAAAAATGATCTTACTAACCTTGGCATGTAGTATGTCAGAAAAGCACAAGCGAAATAACTGCATGGGCCCTGAATGCCATCGGTGTTGCTGCTTCTTGTACGCTTCGTACGACTCAGGAAGTTCGCAGAGACACTGCATAAGACGAGCACGCTTGACTATCACATAATTATAATGAATGCATAGAGGACTGTTCGCAAATCTTTCATGAGCACAAACCTTAACATCATTTAGATAAATGAATTTCCAACCACACAAATGGGCACGAACAGCAATATCCATGTCCTCGACAGTTGTCCGATCCAACCATCCGCCACAGTCCTCTAGGGCTTTGATTCTCCAAACACCGGCGGTTCCATTAAAACCGAAAAAGTTGATGAACCACCCGTTGACTTGTTGCTCGACCTCAAAATGAAAGGCCAGATTTATGTTCTGTAATCGCGTAAGCAAATTCTCTTCCTTGTTGACAAAAGCCCACCTGGTTTGCACCAATGCAATGTCGTCCTTTCCCTTCAAAGTATGTTGACTAACTTGGTAAATTCTTTACATTATATTTGACTACAGCTTATTAATATGACAAAGCTCTGTAAGTTCATCAATTTTATATACAGGAAAGTTAATTAAACATGCCTTTAGATTTCTCTTTATATCGTTTCATTAGCTTTACTTCTGGCACGTTGGCAGCAGGATTAAAGAAGAGAGAAGATTCAATGGTAAGAGAGCAAGCACCTTCTGCAATAACACGTACCCCCTGTCCTAAAATAGTTCTTTTTAGAAAATCTCACGCAAATTAAGGAGTCTTGGAAAATGACTAATCTAATTTTATGTATTATTAACTTTGAAAGTATTAAGGCATTTAGTTATGTTTGAACAACTAAATTTTTATTATTAACAAAAAAATCAAATAAGGAAATTTGGGAAGATTGAGCTCCATTATATCTAAAAATCGTAAAACGTCAACGGTTTTGGGACAAAATTTATTGGCTAAAATGACAATAATTTTGGAACAGGGGGAGTATCTAGTTGCCTCACCTACCCCGATCTATCCTTAAACCAGCATTAATGTTATTCTGCCATACTTGGCACTAACTATATCATAAGTAATCTTTTGTGAAAATAACTCTACTTATTTCCAAATCGGACATGGATAGTCGATGGATGATAAAAGGAAAATTTGAAGCCCCTAAATAACGTTTTATGTTGTCAAACAGATCTTTAGTCTTTACATTAATATTAAAAGAAATGTTATTTTCTACATGTATTTCGTAATTCACTTTACAGGAGAATTAATTACCTTAAAGTAAGGGATAGTGTTCTTCAGAAAATCTGGTGCCGGCTGGAAATCCGCATCAAATATGGCTACAAACTCATAATTCTTGACATAATCACAACTCATTGCAGATCTAAGGTTCCCCGCTTTATAGCCTGTTCGAATATGACGATGTCTGTAGATGATGTGCACACCCCTCTGTTGCCATTTATGTACTTCTGCCTTAATAAGGGATTGGACATCTGTATCATCAGAATCATCTAATATTTGTACAAGCATCCTGTCTTTAGGCCAATCCTGAATACATACAGCTGCAATGGATTGCTGGTATACCTGAGCAGCATTGAGGAGAAAAAGAAACACTGAGAACTGCCAAGACAGAAAGTATTTCCATATAATAATGGAGGAAAATGCATCCAATTTCCAAAATTCAGACAATCATTTTTTTTTTGTTGGTTTATAGTAATCGCTGGAACTAAAATGATGTGTAAAAACAACAAATAGCTATGTTGTCTCAAAAAAGGACTCATATATTTGAACCATGTTGTGGTTTGATGCTAAAGAAATGTGTTACGCAACTGGAGGATAAAGAGAGCTGGGGAAATGTGTTACGTAACTCGTATACTTTTTACGAAATTTCCCTGAGTACATGGTGGGTAAAAGAGGACTGGGGAAATTGAAAGAAACAAATAGAATTCAGTAATGATAGTGAGATTACTTTTCCTTTTGTTACAGTCTTATCGTGTCGTTTGATGTAATTTTCATCACACTTAAAATATGCATGTCATCGGTGATTTAGATGCATAACAAGTATCAACAACTAGCAGATTCCTTCATCTGTTATTAACAAATCAATACCTTTAATTTTGTCTACAGCAGGCCTGATGTATAGGTGCATAACTATAGTGTTTATGATGCCTATTGCAAAAGATTTGGACCCCACACCTCTTCTAAAAACATCAGGTTAACAGTAATCTAAAGCCGGAAGATAATGTAATGCGGTTTGGTTAGCAATTTAATATCAGGACACTGGATGAGAATTTACTTTAGGATCAGCAAGAAGTCGAATGAGCCAACAATGCTGAGGATGCACTACATGTTAAGTCAAAAGTAGAGTAGGAATGTTAATAAGTTTCGCTTCTCATCTATATTAACAGTTTTAACACTTTTCGAGGACGTTCAGCTAGCTTGAACGCTTGTTTATGTTCCTCAGACAAACTTACCTAAGAATTCCGCGGCATAGAAAGTAATATGAATATCTAATCCTCAGAACAAGTTTTAAGCAACAAGAAGATTCTTTTTCTCGTTAGTTCTGTAATATGAATATCTAATCCTCAGAACAAGTTTTAAGCAACAAGAAGATTCTTTTTCTCGTTAGTTCTGTAGGTATGGAGTATTTTAAGGATTTCTACACAAATATATGATTTGATAATGTATCAAGATAGAAAAATATGCTAGACTTGTACTGGTAAATAAAAGAAGATAGCCAGTTCGAGATTATGCTTACAAGAAGCACGCCAACTGCCCCACTAACCATGCAATACGAGGTCGAGGATTATCAATGCACAAATCTGTGTTATGACGTTGCGCAACAAACCCATGTGGCACGTAATAATATCGTTTCTTGTAAACTTGCCCTATCTATATAAACATCAAAAGCAAATTAATTTCGCTTAGTGCGTATTATCCATCTATAGTACCCATGCGCTTCCGAAATGCTCGAAACTTTTCAGTAATTCTCAATAAGGAAATATAAGCAGAAACATACTCGATTATTGCACTAACAGATTCATTTAATACACAACAAACAAAAGCTAACAAAATTTACTCCAACTAATAAAGCTAACTTTCACTTCAAAAACAAAGATTCCAACAAAAGAAAATAAAAAATCAATTCCGAGTAGGGATTTGAAAACCTACATCTTCTTACCTCCCTCTCATTGCACATTGGTATCTGCACCAGCACCATTGGATAATCAACGACATTCAAGCCCCCACTCTCAGCATCCTGCTTATAATTAGTCTCGGCCACAGGCCTTAATCCTCTTAGCTTAATGTAAAAACAACCGAGCACCAAAACAAATCGATCGACAGACTGTATCAGGAACAACACAATGCACACATTGGTCAAGCTCTGCAATAACGGCCCCAAATAGTTCGACCTAATTTCCAGCCATTTCGCGTAGACATACTCCACTGAGAACTCCACCCCGGCTTCCAGAGTAGGAGGACTAAAATGCCATCCTCTATAGTACGCTACGAGCTCGACAAAGAGAAGACAGATGCTCAATACCAGGAAAAATTTGATGGTCTTATAGAACTTGGATTCGGAACGGGAGACCCCGGGTGCGGTGGATATCCGACGTTTCGCAGTGAGGATGAGGGATACGAAGCCATTGGGAAGGGACGCCAACGAGTGGGCGATTTGGTTTACCTTGAGGAGGTAAATCCAGGACAGCTGACGCGCGCTGCGCGAGCGTTCCTTCTCCGCCGCCGCGGCGGCGGCGGCTGAGGCGGAGGTCGGGCTGTGGATATTGACTGTTAAGAATCGTATGTCTTCGGATGCGGATGAAGGGAAAGGATCGTCGGCCTGGTCCTTGGACCGTTGCTTGTTCCACCATTCCTGAAACTCGTAGTTTGGTGGACGAGACATGTAGAGGTCAGTACGGATATAGGCCGGGACGGTGGGTGGATCTGCGTGCGTAACGGTATCAATGGCGGATCATTGCACGCACTGCGTGTAGTGTGTGTGCGTGCGCGCGCGCGCGTGTGTTGGATCCGGAGAAAAGGGGAAGGAAGGAGGAGTGAGAAGAGGTAAAGCACGGCTGGGCTAAATTTAACAATGTTTAAAGTACCATTATATTTCATTTTGTATTTTTATTTTGAAAAATATTTTGTATTTTTCTATTTTTATTTTTGTTTTCAAAATTATTGAAAATGTATTCTGTTAAATTTATTTTATAAAATATTCTTTTTTATATTAATATTAAATTCATAAATCTTTATTTTAGACTTAGTTTCAAATTAGGATAATCCAAAAAAAAAAAAAAAAACTCAAAATGCATTTTGAGCATTTTGAAGATTTTTTGTTGAAATACACACAAAACGCTCAAAACGAGGTTTTGGGCGTTTTGCATTTTGTGTACAAATATTTTTTTTGTTTTTCAAAATGTATTTTCGAAAATGATAAAAAGAACACGTTTTTAGTGTTTTCGAAAATAAAAACAGAAAATGACCTCAAAACAGCAAAGAGAACATGGCCTTACATTTTTGTTTGGGATGTGACCCCAAGAGCTAATTTGAATATATCAACAATATCATCATCTTTATAAGATATTTCACTTTTTTTTAGTAAAAAAAAAGGAAAGAAATGAAATGTAATGAGAAGGGAGGGGAGGTGGTCCATATGTGACCGATTTTTTTTCTCGGATGAGACGATTTTAACGGCTTTGAGCTACATCAAGAATCGCTAAGATTTATGAGTCGCAGTATTTTGGTATTCATAATTCTTGTCTGTGAATTTCTACATATGAAAAGAGGGATGATGTTTGTATTTCGCTATAGACTATCATTGCCAAACACTTAGCAGTAGCTTATACACTGTAACTTAGCCGTCGTAACTTATTTGATTGGTGTTTCCAAATAGAGTCTTGGTTATGTAACTTAAAGATAAAAAAAAAAATTAGAGAAATGGTGTATCATCATATACTCTATTTGTCCCCGATTAAGTAAATGATTGTATGCGCTCGATTGATAAGTTGTATAATTAGTGATGTTTGTGGAAATTAAAAGGTAAAATGTATTGATTGTAATGATGTGATTGTGATTGTTTGAAGTGGGTGTGTATAAGTTATAAATGTAAAGCTTCTAAAAGGACAAAAAGAGATAAACGTAAAACTTTGAGCGTGATGAATAAAATAATATTTAATTATATTATGTAAAGATAAAAAGAGAAGGATTACGTAAACACTCTGTCTCACTCAAAAACTTTACGTTTGTCCATTTTTTTGCTCCTTTATAAGCTTTATATTTTATAATTCCAGATACTCGTATCAAAAATAAGAGTCACATCACCAATTCTCTACCACATGATCACATCTCTACTTACACAAGTTGCTAATTTATTATATCTAATTATTTATTTTAAAAATATCAAAATCGCACCATCTATCAAGTTTTAATCCGGAGAAATGAAACAATATACTTCCTCTGTTAATTATTGCAACGTGTTGACTATTACATTATCCACATATTCTCTTTTGACCATATTTGTGATTTATACATATGAAAAATATAATCATGTGGGATCTTGCTAGATTCATCTCGAAATATACTTTCAAAATATCAACGTCTTATAATTTTGAAAAATAAAGAATCGAAGATATTAATAATCAAAATTGTGCATTGACAAGCGTGAAAGTCCAGATATTGCAACTATAAAAGAATGGAGGTAGTATGTAGTTATATTATTTAATCACAAAATTAGGAGAGAGAGAGAGAGATAACTATGAGAAGTAGTTGGATTTTTAAAATATAATAGGAGGAGAAAGAGACCATTAATGTGACATAAAAGTACATAATGGATTTTTTTTGTTTATTATAGGATCAATAATCTTTTACTTTTGAAGTAGATATCAAATAATATGTACAAATTTGATGATGTTGTATTTATTGAACAAATATAGACAAAGTATAGTAATAATTGTGGATTAAATATAAGATATGTATTTCAGTATTTAGGAGGAGAGAGAAGTAGAAATAGATGAGATAAAATATAAAAGAAATAGATACATGATAATTACAGGGTAGGTTCAGAATCCGCTTTGGGCTTGGGCCCAGCAAGCGTGGGCATAGGGCCCAAAATTATGGAAGTAGTGGAAAATATTTTCTATTTATTTTATTTTTACTCATGTTCAAAAACATGATTTTTTTTTTAAATTCTGCCATTTCCCCCATTTCCTCATATTTTCTACTTTTATTCAGGTATTATAGTATTCTTTTGTTTCATTTTTTTTAATAACTTATTACTTATTTTTTTAATCTTTTTACTATTTGTTTTATTTTTGTTGATGAGATATGTTGCCCTATATTTTTGGTTTTGTATGTCTATCAGAAAACTTGATGTGCCCTTTTATATATAGTATTATTTTTTTTTGCCCCAAGTTTAACACCAATTTTTTTGATATCCAAATTGTCGGAGTTGACCTTACTTGAATGCATTTCTGTCATAAATTGTTCTTTCGAATAACAAAATTTCGAGTCAACTTACAAAAATATACAATATTGAGTGAAGATTATCATCCGGGTAACACGAATACAAAATCGAGTAACACGAACGCGCCTGTCGAGTAACACGAATGCGCCGTCGAGCAACACGAATGTGCCGTCGAGTAACACGAATGCGTTGGTCGAGTAACACGAGTGCGCCGTCGAGTAATACGAATGCGCCATCGAGTAACACGAATGCTGAATTAGAGTAACTCTTTTATTCGAGTAACCCGTATGACTTCTTCGGGTAACTCTTTTATTCGAGTAACCCGTATGACTACTTCGGGTAACTCGAATTCCTATTCGAGTAACCCGAATGACTTCTTCGGGTAACTCGAATTTCTATACGAGTAACCCAAAATGACTTCTTTGTATATTTTTGCAAATTCACTCGAATTTCTTTTACTCAAAAGTACATTATATGACTCGAATTCATTTGAGTAAAGGTTAATTCCGACAATTTGGGTATCAAAAGAGTTTGTGCTAAACTTTGAGCAAAAAAGAATAATATTATATGTAAAAGGGCAAGACAAGCTGACGCAGCGAGAACGTAGCAATGCAAGAGTAGGGTTGGGAAATTCCAGAGATTTTAGATTAATATCAAACGTGTCTAATACATCTCCAGGATGACATATAAATACTAGTAAACTAGGGTTTTTACATCAAAAGCCCATAAAAGTCAAAAGCATAATAAAGCCCATAACGATATAAAAGTAAATAAGGAAATAAATAAAGTAAACCTTCAATTCGTGATCTGTTCTCCATCATTCCCTCCCTCGTCGGAGCGATTCGTCCTCGAATCAGAAAGGATCTGTTCTCCAGCAAAGTAGGGTAGTAAGTGTTTGATGTTAAAGACATGAGAAGTACGGAGACCAGGAGGGAGGCAGAGGCGGTAGGCGTTGGGATTGATCTTTGCAAGAATCTCGACTGGTCCGATCTTCCGAGAGGCGAGTTTGTTGTACTCGTGGGCAGGAAAGCGGTCTTTGGTAAGGACGGCCCAACCCAAATCACCGACCTCGAACTCTACGTGTCTGCGCTTCCCATCGGCGTAACGCTTATAAGAAGCATTACTGGACTCCAAGCCGGCCCGCGTATCAGCATGTACCCTCGTCAACTCGTCCCAATAAGCCGTCGCGCGACCCTCGGACGGTGCAGTAGTAGGAAGGGGTAGCAGGTCGGACCGGCCACGAGGAACAAGGCCATAAACAATGAAGAAAGGGCAGAAGCCCGTGCTGCGGTTCACAGCCAAATTATGAGCGAATTCGGCCTGAGGTAGCTTCATGTCCCACGATTTTGTGTTGTCCCCGACCAAACACCGAAGTAAGTTCCCAAGGGAGCGGTTGACCACCTCTCTCTGGTCATCAGTCTGCGGATGGTAAGTGCTACTGAAATGGAGTTCTGTATTGGCCCGATGCCATAAGCATCGCCAAAAGTGGCTCAAGAAGCGAGTATCCCGGTCAGAGACGATAGAAATGGGTAAGCCATGAATGCGATAGGCCTCGCGGAAATAGAGTTGGGCCACGTGGACAGCATCAGAGGTACGCTTGCAAGGAATAAAGTGTACCATCTTGCTGAAGCGGTCAACGACGACAAAGATCGAGTCGAAGCCACGTTGAGTGCGAGGAAGACCAAGAACGAAGTCCATACTAACACCCAACCAATGAGCATCGGGGATGGGTAGCGGTCGATACAAGCCTGCATTGGAAGCGGTGCCCTTGGACACCTGGCAAGTGTGGCAGTGCGCGACAAAACGGTATACTTCGCGCCGTAAGGACGGCCAAAAATAACGATGCTGAACAAGTGCCAGAGTGCGATCCCGGCCGACGTGTCCCATGTTATGGAGCTCTGTGATAAGCTGTAGGCGAAGACTGCAAGAGGGAATGCAAAGACGGGCGCCCATGAAGAGAAAATCATCAACCAGAGTAAAGGATGTATTTTCGCCGTTAGACATCTGAGAGAGGACGTGAGCAAAATAAGGATATGTAGCATAAAGGGTTGTGAAGTCATCCAACCAAGGGACAGAGACACGCATGTCAACAAAGAGGGAGTGTCGGCGGCTTAGAGCGTCCGCCACCTTGTTTGCCGAGCCAGACTTATGACGAACTACAAAATTGAACTGATGGAGGTAGGCAGTCCAGGATGCATGACGGGCGGAGACATTATCTTGAGAGGCCAAGTACTTCAAGGAGTTGTGGTATGTGAAAAGGATGAAATCACGCTGAAATAGATAGTGGCGCCAATGGCTCACCGCACGAACCACAGCATAGAACTCCGCATCATAAGCGCAATAGTGAGAACGGGGGCCCGTGAGTTTCTCGCTAAAGTAAGCGATCGGACGGCTATCCTGGCTAAAAAACGCACCAATGCCGACCTTCGAGGCATCACAATGTAACTCAAAAGGAATCGTAAAGTCTGGAAGGACCAGAATAGGGGCCGAGATAAGCTTTTGTTTGACAAGAGCAAAAGCCGATGCTGCAGCGTCTGACCACTCAAAAGACTTCCCTTTCATACAATTGGTAATAGGAGCCATAATAGAACTGAAGTGAGAAATAAAGCGTCTATAAAAAGATGCTAACCCGTGAAAGCTGCGCACGACAGTAATGGATTTAGGAGAAGGCCAGTCATGAATCACCTCAATCTTTGAGTCATCAACACTAACACCAGCCGCGGAGATACGAAAACCCAAAAAGGTGACAGAGTCCGCAAAGAAAACACACTTCTGAGGAGCCCCATAAAACTTCTCTGTACGAAGGATAGAGAGAACCGCGTGTAGATGGTCCATGTGGTCAGAATCCGTTTTGCTGTATATAAGGATGTCATCAAAATAAACGACGACACAAGTACCAATGAGGGGGCGTAGAGCCTGGTTCATGACTCGCATAAAAGTGTTGGGGGCGTTGGAGAGGCCGAAGGGCATCACCAACCACTCAAAGAGGCCTTCGCGCGTCTTAAATTCCGTCTTCTACTCATCTCCTTGGCGAATACGAATCTGATGGTAGCCGCTACGGAGATCCAGCTTAGAGAATATAATAGAGCCACTGAGCTGATCAAGGAGGTCATCAAGTCGGGGAATAGGGAACTTGTAATGCACCGTGATTTTGTTGATATCCCGACTATCAATGCACATATGCCATGAGCCATCCTTCTTAGGTGTAAGAAGGGCCGGAACAGCGCAAGGGCTCAGACTCTCACGAACCAAACCGCGGGCCAATAACTCTTCAACCTGACGACGAAGTTCGGCGTGCTCTGACGGGCTCATGCGATAATGAGGCCGATTCGGCAAAGAGGCGCCCGGAACCAGGTCAATCTGATGTTGGATATCTCTTAAATGTGGTAGCTCGGCTGTGAGCTCATTCGGGAACACATCAGTGAAGTCCTGCAAAAGAGATTGGGCAATAGAGGGAACAGGCAGAGCAGTCGAAATATCATGAGCAATAAGGAGAAAACCTTGGGAGCCCGAGGAAAGCTCCTGTTCAAATGCGGGGCGGGACAGAAAGACCACCGAAGGAGGGGGTGGTGGATCAGGGATCGCGGGTCTCGAAGGGTGTAGCACCATAGTACGACCATTAGGACTGGCAATTTTCGGCACGACACGAAAACACGACACGGATCGACACGAAATTAATGGGTTAGTGTCAAGCCTTATTGGGTTCGGGTTCTTATCAGGTTGACCCGGTAAGGACACGATAATTTCGGGTAGGGTTCGGGTTGGGTTCGGGTCGGATTCAGGTAACCCGTTATAATTTATTTTTTTAATAAATATTTAATAAATATTTCATAAATAATTTTTTAATAAATTTTTTCTTTTAGACTTTTAGTTAAGGTTTATAATTCTTATTGTTTTTATCATTTTTTTTTAGTATTTATAGGTTATCAGGTTGTTATCGTGTTGAAACAGGTTTTTAACGTGTCGTGTCGTTATCGTGTTGCTATCGTGTCGGGTCAACACGAATCCAATCGTGTTTTTATCGCGTTCGTGTCGTGTCCGGGTCGTGTTCGGGTTTGACCTTATCAGGTCGGGTTCGGGTTCGGGTTTAGGGAATCCTTATCAGGTCGTGTTCGGGTTTGACCTTAACAGGTCGGGTTGTTATCAGGTCAACACGATAACGACCCGACCCGCACGATTTGCCACCCCTAACGACCATCAACAGAAAAGGAATATGTGTTCAAATAACCATCATGAGAAACCCGTCGGTCAAATTGCCAAGGACGACCCAACAAAAGATGACACGCGTCCATAGGGACCACATCACAACAAACAGAATCAAAATATCTACCACCCATAGAGATAGGAACTCGTACTCGATCAGTGACAGAAACAACAGTATCACGACTTATCCAGCCTAAGTTATACGGTTGAGGGTGGGAAAAAGTAGGGAGAGACAACTTCGCAACAGCATCAACAGATATCACATTCTCACAAGCACCAGAATCAATAATATAAGAGCAAACTTTACCATTAATTGTGCAGGTGGAGCGAAACAGCGCGTTAGTGTTACTAAATTTAGTGAATGCAAGTGCACGTTGTCGTAAGCAAGTAATAAAGTGATAAGTAAGATATCGTTCCCCCGAGGACTGACTCACTAATTACCAATTTCTGTATATTCTAATTTTATTTAAACGATCGAAATTGGAGGTGCAAGTAATATTAAAGAAAACTAATAAAGGAATAACTAAGAATAAATAATAAAATCAATTGTTTGAAGAAAGAAAATCAATTAGGAAAATAATCTAGGATTAAGAATCCACCTCGATTTATCTGAATTACTATTGATTTATGTGAATTAAGTGATTTCCCAATTTATTGAAGGCGAAGATTGCTAAAATACTCTACTGCCTCTCCCGAGGTCAGTCGAATTTTCTAAGGCGAATAAAACACTCTATTCCTAGGTGACTTAATTCGACAATAGGTGGAAAGTACAAAATCTTCAGACATGCCACGAAACTCCTATGAGTATATTCCTATCTCACAAGATGAACCGTTTCTCACCAATTTTTCCTACCAACTCTCCTCTCCCGATTCGAGTTGTGTAATCAAAACAAATCAATCATTGGCCACATAATTTATAGTAATTAAAACAATTGGGGAAAACTCAATAAAAAAGGAAAATATATCTTAATAATGCAAAATCAAAAGTTAATTCGTCAAAACCTCGGTTTCATCAAAATCCTAGAATAGGGTTCTAACCCGACATGCTAGAAAATAATATAGAAAGAATTGAAGAAGGCATTAAAGAAATCAAACACAGTTGAAGAACTTGAATTCCTCCGTTCTCTAGCTTCTGCTCTCTGCTTGATCGGTGTTTTTCTCATTCTCTTCGATACCCTTTTTTCAGACCTTCAATCCATATTTATAACCTTCATTGGTCTCCAAAGTGCGTCCGGGAATTAGATCGAGAACAGGCTCCAAAAATGGCCCAGAAACGCGGCTGAAACAGAATTACCGCCCCGCGGGCCGCGGCTCGGGATTAGTGTGCCGCGGCCCTCAGTGTCCAGCGCTATACCTGGGCGGCATTTTTTCATACGGGTCGCGGCTCAGCTTAAGTGTGCCGCGGCCCCCGGTACAGTGAGTACCGCTGCTTGCTGTGTCGTGCGTGTGCCACGTCCTGGCCTTGGTGTGCCGCGGCCCCTGACCAAAAATTGTCGTTTTCGCCCGTTTTTCGTCGTTTAAGCTTCCGGACTCCAATTTCCTTCAAAACATATAAAGATAGTGCATTAAAAACTCATTTATGCAGATTTAGACTAAAAATAGATATAAAATAATGATAAATAAGCGCATAAAAATATGTCTAACAAATACCCCCAAACTTAAGCCTTTGCTTGTCCTCAAGCAAAAAATTAATATCAAATGAGATGAAAAGTATCGTGGGTAACCGTGCAATATCCACAGTGTTCACCTGATTAATACTCCCCTGAAAATCTCAAAGAACAATACGCGTATCGTTTTAGTGAGTCACATCACGGATAATGATTCCACAAAGCAATCATTTTTAGTGCTGAACTATCAGTTATGAAGAAAATCGAAGCTCAAAGATTAACAAGCGTGAATTTAACCGACCGCCGATATGAAGAGTTAGATTAAACAAGCCAACTCGCCCAGGCCCACAGTCTCGTGGCAAAAAATTGCAAGAGTTTCATCGTCAATAATAATCCTCGGACAGCATTCCCTTATGTATAATCATTATAATGAATTGAGTTAACCACTAGGTTCCGGCTCTCGGGATGTTTCATCGGAATAACCCTAGGGTGGATTTCTATTCTCATGTATTGGGGGACCGTTTGACATAAAAGACACTCATGGGGCACATGGATGCTTCTAGTTACTAAGTTTCCCTCTACAGCGGAGAAAAAACTCGAATAGCTATTCCCGCACGTCCGATTCAAGGTTGCTGTTTTACGCGAGGGTAAACAATGGGTCACGTGAATACCCCCGGTTACTAGGCTTCCCATCATCGACAATGTGATATCTCTAAACCATTAGTCTATTCAGGGTTATCGTTTTACGCGAGAGTAAACAACGGGTCACGTGAATATCCCCGATTACTAGACTTCCCATCATAGAACATGTATAAATTCACGAATTTTTGGGAAAGACTGTCCGACTCTAAACTCAATTTAAGTGCCAACAAGACTCATGTTACTGGACGACTAGCTACGCGAAAAGTGTAACCAAACGTATAGACGACGATTTGAAAACACGTATGTCTCCTTTCTTATACGCTAAGATTTCTACAATAACGAAAAAAATTTCAGACCTAAATGAATACTCAAAGGAAAACAGATATCACTGACTGCAAACTCGACCAAAACTCAACCGTTTCTTCAAAAATAAATCAGTATCATATCATCAGTTTTACACAAGGAAGCACATAAAATCCACGAATGCAAATAAAATCAAGACAAGCAAGTAGAGATGTTAAACCGGGTTAGGGCCGATATTTCCTAACCCGTTTAAATCCGGGCTTTTTTGGCCCGGACCGTTTAGCCCGAAGCCCGTTAGGGCTAGCCCGAAGCCCGCTAGGGCTAGACCGAAGCCCGATATATATATATATATATATATAATATATTAATATTATATATATATACACTATATTTATATTATATATTAATATTATATATAATATATATTATTACTGTATTTGTTAATATATTGTATATATATATATATGTAAGTGTATTTTTTGTTATATTTATTATAGTATAGTTGTTACTATATATATAAAATATACTGTTATTGTTTTTTTTTACTTATAAAAAAATAAAAAATAATTTTTTTAAATATTTAGCCCGTTTAGCCCGAAACCCGTTAGGGTTAGGGTTAGGGCCAATATTTCCTAGCCCGTTTAAATCCGGGCTTTTTTAGCCCGGACCGTTTAGCCCGAAGCCCGCTAGGGCTAACCCGGAACCGCTAGGGCTAGCCCGTTTAACATCTCTACAAGCAAGGCTAGAGTAAAAAAAACAACGAATAAGTAAATAGCAACTGAAAGTAACCCCCCCAAACTTAGGATGTACATTGACTTCAATGGACAAAGATAGTAATATGCAATATGAGAAAAGGTCAAGTACTCCCCTAATATCAGCTCAGGAACTGGTGCCGGCCTCGTCCGGCGAGGAGGGTGGTGTAGATGGCCTGACTGGTGGAATGAAAGGCCCGTCCGGATGGAGTATATGGCTCGTCCACGCAGCAAGATAGTCCTGATGGTAAGCATCCCTCGCCGCCAAGCGCCTCTCCTCACGTCGATTAGCCCGGCGGGCCTGCTCTCTCATCTCCTCCCGGATAGCTGTGAGGAGGCTCTCTCTCTCAGCCCGCATCTCCTCTCGAACAGATGCTAGATGGCTGTCTCTCTCTCTCTCCGCATCTCCTCCCTCAGGCTGTCAAACATCGCCTGAAGGTGCTCTCTCGCTGGCGGTGGAGTGGACTCAGTCCGATCATCAGCATCCGCCGTCGGCTCATGTGTCAGGAATAGTGGCTCGGGAGAGTGCTCGTGCTGCTCATCAATCAGAAATCCTCGCCCCCGCTCGTGTGGCCCTCGCGCCACCCCACTGGTCAAAATGAGAGATAATACGGTGGTCGATCGGACCTTGGGGTGCAATAGATGGCTCGTCATCGGACCATGTCACGCCCGACTGGCGGTATAGAGCACATATCAGCGAGGGATGTTTTAATCCCGTCTTTGCCCCTCCCTGAATACACTGAAATATAGAACGGGACAGCCGAGGGGCCACATCGAACCGGAGTCCCGTCGTGATAGCATACAGTAGTCGGGCACGAGAAAGTAAGACCGAGCGGATCTGCGAGGTGGGGTCGACTCGTGCATAGAGGAAGTAGAGCCAGGCTCGCCCGAGCCGACTGAGGCAAGAACTTTTAAAACAGAAGGCGGTAGAACCCGGGACGCGCGTCTCCCAGACGGAACCGGGCTGTGCGAGTGCCACAAGCAGAGCCTCCCTCGTGAGGCTACTCATAATCCGTGTATACTCCATCTCGTCCACCTCCGGCAGCTCATATAGACTCCGAATCGCGGCCACCGAGAAGTCCACAGTGTGGCCTTGGACGACGACCTCGGTCCGAGTATCTGGTCACCCCATCATCTGCCCCGCCTGAATATGTCGCAGTAGAGCACTGGCGTAGAACTCCTGGACAATAGAGATCACTACTGGTTCGGGAGGTGCAGTGAAACGAGTCCATCCCATCTCGTTTATCATAGCCAAAAGCTCACCGTCCTGGGGGGCGGGAGTGAATCCCCGCTCCGGGATTATTGGTCGAGGCCAGATTCTATCGTTGAATATTCTGTGAATGTCAGGATCGAAGAATTGGTGAGATTCCATATCGGCTTGGTTTTGTGATGTCTCCCCTCTTGTGGGGGATGATCGTGCCCTAGCCCTCGTACTCATATTCCTTTTTCTAGCCATTGGCGAGGTTCCTGAAAAATAAACACCGGAAATTAGACAACTTTAAAGATAACTACACCACTCTCGACTTAATATGCGCGGAACGTGAATATAGAGTCGAATGAGCTCGCACCATCGTAACATGGAATTAAGGCTGAGCTTTCAAGTTTAAACATTATGTAAGGGTTGGGGGCACAATGTAATCTGATAATCGAATTCGTTGCATATAATTTGAAAACGTTCGGCTCAAAAATTTTCATTGATGCATTTTATCAAACACCTAGCATGCATGGTGTTGTTACCCAAAATATTATCCGAAGATAGTGTTGCTGGAATGATCGAGTAACCAACAAGTGCGGGAGCACGTCCGTGAGAAATTAAATGACACAAGATTTGCCGGGGTTGTTAATCCCGGGCTTGAATGCTCTCGCGAGATTTTATTAATAAGTATACTGTTGAGTATAAATATTAATGTTAGAATCTATCACAAAGAGTGTAAAGAATTCTAGTTTTCTAAGCTGTGGAGCGTATAGAATGCCGGAAGAATCAGATATGGAGTTCTGTGAATTCTTGCTATGGATGTTCTATGTGTGAGAATGTCTTTCTCTTTTCTCTCTCTTGTTTGCTGTGTTATTCGAAGCCCTTATTCTGTGTTATGGACCTTCTATTTATAGCATACCAAGTTCCTGGGGGGCCCCCTACGATCGCAGGCGATCGTCGTTATTTATATTATAATAAGACGGCCGATCGTCTCGTCGCGTGGGGCTTTTCCCTTAAAGTCCGCGGTTGTTACCGATGCCTGGCCAGTACGGTCTGACGGGGAACTCGCATGCGTCCTGAGCCGCTGTCACCCACCTTTTCGGCGGTACTGTTGGTAGGTGAGGTAGGTGACAGACTGTGAGCACAGGTCTTGTTTGTGAGCACCTTTCGCAGGTCTGTGGCCCTGTTGGTAGGTGAAGTAGGTGACAGGCTGTGGGCACCGATCTTGTCTGTCAGCACCTTTTGAGATCTGCACGCGGGTCCCAGCCCGAGATTTGGGCTTTGATGACTTTTGACGGATGTTGGATTAATACGTGGCACGAGACGATCGCCAATCAACAAAAGACGATCGCCAATCAACAAAAGGCGATCGCCGTGGGTGCCGAGTTCAGGGTGTTTTTCCCGAGCATATCTCTTATGGTAGACTTCCCGACTGCTATGACGATCGCCTTCGAGGCGTGTTTAAATGCCGCACAACAATTGCCCCCCAGCTCGGCTCGATGTTGAAAACATGGGGTGAGGTGGCACTTTTGGCGATCGCCAATGTTTTAGACGGCCGGGCGATCTGATTTCAAATTTGGACGATCTCCTTTTGCGCTGGGAGCGGCGGGAAAAGAAAAATGGGCTCTCGAAACAATGCAAGGACACGCGTCGCGTTTCTATTGAGGGAGCCCGACGGTTCGTCAGACTTTGTCGATTGGCGTGCCCTCGAAAAGATGCGTACGCGGGACTCGAGGGCCGCATTTATTGCGTCCCCCAACTGTTGGTTGCATCCCAGCCCTCGGACTTTCGCCTAATTGCACAGAGACCCCCGCCTCCATCTATAAAAGGGGCTAGGGCTACTCCATTTTCATCTTTTACGCGTCATTGCCTTCCTGCTGAAGCTCTGCAAAAATTTCCATAGCTTGTTGTGCCGACCGTCTTCCTTTCTTTAGGTAAGAAACCCAATTTTTCTTTCTCCCTTAATTTTTTGAGAATATGTCGGGAGGATCTAAGGTCTTCGAGGTCGGAAGCACTTCTGCCGCCGCGGCTTCGCCGGACCGGGAGGAAATTCCTGTGGGAATCCCCGTGGAAACGGCCGCAGAGGCTATTCGTGCGGGGATTGCACCCGCAGAGCTTGAGGAGCTTTTCAAAGAGGCCGTAGTGGCGGGCTCTGCGGCGGCGGAGGAGCGAGATGCGTCGCCGGTGGAGGAAGACGAACTGATGCGTTTGTCTTGGGAAAAAGATAGCGTCTCCGGCCCCGTCTATACGGCTTTTGCTAAACTTATGGAGGGGATTGCCGGGCCCTGTCCGGAGTTTGATTTCGAGGCTTACTCCGCCGCTCATCCCTACGTACATGTGAAGCGGACGGAGTTTCGGCCGCCAACTGCCTCAATGGACTCTTGGTCGATTCGAGTTCGGCGACTGAAGGACATGACCACCGGAGGGCCAAATATCATATCCTCCGATGTGTCATTGCACGTGCCCTCCGAGAACGAACGTGCCGACCGGCCTCCCGAGGGTATGGTCGCCATCAACGAATGACCACGGCCGCCGGATCGCGGTTTCCTTGCCGTCATTGCCAGATCTGCCGATCGCTGGAATTTGGCGCCTCTTGATTGACGCCGAACGCCCGGCTGCAGATTATCGGACATTGACATTATTTGGCGGTCACAGTTGTTTCGCTTGCTCGCTACTGGAGATGAATTATCTTTTAAGCCGATCGTGCGTATGGGATCGATCGGCGGTTACCATATCCAAGGTCGCCAGGTAGGGTGGTTATCGGGTGCCGAGCAAGACTCGGGCGACCAAAAAGTGGTCTTTGGGTTGGTGGTGCATGGAAGTCGGCATCGAGCGAACCGCCGAGGAGGAGTTGGATATCCCTACCAATTTTCGGAGAGGAATCCAAGTAAGGGTTTCCTTTCTCCCTTTATTTGGATACTCCTTGGACTGATCTAATTTATTTCCCTTTTGCAGATCCCTTGTTCCATCGATCGACGATCTCCCCTATGATTACACGATCGTCAGTGAGCGGATACGCGAATTGCCGGATACCTATAAAGACGTACAAAAATTCACCCACGAATCTCATCGGTTGGGAGCTCGACTGTTTCGCTTCCCTCGCCACCTGAAGGCCCCTGGTATGACTTTTCATCCACTCTCTTCTGCGAGGCGATCGTCTCCAAGAGGTCGCCATGTTTACGTAAGTGTCTAACTTGTTTTAGTTTCTTCTTTGGCAGAGATTTATTTTCCCCGTATCGCCGAGCTACCGCAGGAGATCGCCATGTCTAATCCCGGTTTTCTCGGTCGCCTTCATCTGGGAAAGAAAACGGGTTGCGTTGCTGCGACGTCGTCTCGCCCTGCCCCTGTGGTGAGGCCCGTTGCGGTGCCGGTCGCCGAACCGGAATCTCAAGGTGAGGAACAACTCCAGCGCAACCGCAAGAGGCGGAGGCCGGAGGCGTCCCTTCCGTCGGCTGAGGCGGACTTAGCTATCCTGGAGCCGCCGATCGCCGCTCCCCCCGTTTCTTCTGTTCCGATGGCGGAGGGGTCTGGTCCCAGACCATCGGCGTCCAGCTCCAGGTCCTCTGTCGGCTACTTGAAAAGGACGGCGATTGCTGACGTCGAGACCCCTCGGGGAAAGCCCTTTTTCGGCCGTGATCCAGAGCTGGTCAACATGTGAGAATGGTTTGAAACTTCCGAGCTAGGCGTTCTGAGTAAGGTTTAGGCTAACTCCTTGGTTTCCTTGGTTTGCGCTGCAGGGTTCGTCTTGCCGATCCGGACGTTGCTCCCATGGTGCTGGACTTTCTGTCGAGCAAGGCTCCGCAACAATCTCTCGACGTCCCTCGCTACGTTCGCCAAAGCTATCACCTCTTTGCCCAAGGCTCGACGACCGACTCGATGCGATCGCTCGTCGCGATCCGAGACGCCATGCAAAGCGGCCGTTGCCCTCAGCTCTTCGACGGCGACGATGGCCGTCCAAGCCGCAAGGGATTTTGAGGGGCGACCCTCCACCGCTCATCTCCATCGCGACCTCGAGGCCGCCGGAACGAAAATATCGAGGATGCCAACCGGATCCGGCTATGGAGAAGGAGTATGAGGAGACGGCCAAAAGGGCTACAGGATGTGGATCGATTGATGCGTGAGCCGAGCCGCCCAAGGAGGCCGCCGATCGGTCCCGTGATGAGGAGAAAGAAACTCGCCAAGCTCGCGGCGTCTCGTGAGGAGGCGGCCGGATCAAGGCGATGGTTGATCGGCTCACGGTGAGCCGGACGTGGCGAAGAAGGAGCTGGAGAAGGCTCAAGGTGAGAATGCCGCCAAGGTTGTCGAGTCAAGTGGGCCGAGAAGACGGTCGCAGAGTTGAAGGGCCAATCAAGGCGATCGAGACCGATCTCCTACCCGCAGTGTGGCGCCGCGGCGAGTTCGCCTATTACTTGGCCTACGCCGACGCTGTCCGAGCCGCAAAAGGCGGGGATCGAGATCGGTCCCTTGATGGAGAGCTTCAAATCCTACGCCCTCGCGAATCCTTTGCACCCGGAGTTCTCCTTGCCGATCCTTGACTTAGCCGACTTCGGGATCGACTTGAGTTGGTATACGGGTAAACTCATTCATCCCGAGGCCGAAGCCGATCCGCAACCCGAGGGCGAAGACCAGCAGGCGGGACCTTGAGAGGCATTTTTGTTTTCCTCTGTAACTTTGTACTTTTCGTTTTCCTTTTGTAATGCCTTCGGGCCCCGTAATGTACTAAACTTGCGTTATGAACAAAATGTTCTTCTTTTCATACGATCGCCTTTGAATGTTTCCGTGCAACTTTTACAAGTATGTGTATGATTGCTTTCGACGTTTTGTTCATCCGATCGATTGTCTGAGTGTTGAAAGCATTGATATGTTTTGAATCGGAATCCTTACTTGTAATTTTTGTCGGACGACTCCGATCGTCGTGCGCGTGTTTGAGTGAGGCCGATCGTGTGTGGTTCCTTTTGTTCGATCGTATCTAGGATTAGCTCGACCCATCTCTGCCCCCTTGTTTTTGTTTACTTATTGTAAGTAAGGAAACGAAAACTAAGTCGTCCGGCGGGCTATCTTCAGTTTTGTCGGTTCTGAAGATTTATGTATTGTTGGGGTGTTCGATGGACCGACCTCCCTTATCGTGTCTTTGTGTGCGAGGGATGTTGTGTATCCCGCGACTCACTTTTTGTGAGGGTCCTCCGTTAGACTACGCTTGCCTTGTGTTAAAACGAAAGGTGGGCGATCTTGGTCTGGAGGAATCCTTGCGCGGGGCGTCGTCGGTTTATTCGACTCCACGCCCGCGGCTTGTCAGCTCTGCTTCCACCTCGGCCCGCCATGAAGATGGCGACCCTCGACGGTGTACGTTGAGACGGGGGTAGTGGCACGTCGCATTGTCCGGGTTCACCAAGTTAGATGATGAACCATTGAGGGAGGGCGATCGTGTCCACTGATTAGTTTTGGAGGGTCCTTCGGCTATGCCGGCCTCGTATTCAAACGAAGGGCGGGCGATCTAAGCTCGAAGGAACCTTGCATGGGCGATCGCCAGAATAGATGGGATAGAGAACAAAAATATTTCATTATGTTCCTTGTACATTTGGCAGTTGAAAATGAATACAAAGTGATGGATTCAAATTAAATACTCGCAAGTGTACGAATCACTCTTTTAGCAAGCGGCAAGTAACTCCGAGGTCGATCTCTCGAGGAATTGGAAACGGTTTAAAATTCGATAATGTTCGGCAAATAGTCGAATGAACAAAGGTAAATTAAATTAAAATACATCATTTGTTGATTATGATTACAATTACTAATGCACAAAATTTAAATTGAACTAAGTGATATCAACACCAATTTGATAGTCGGATAAATGAGAGATAACAATAATGAGATTAATATGGGAATTTAGAGTCACCGACACACACGTAATCAATTATTAGTTCCGATACTCAAATAAATAAAGTTAGGAATTATCAATTGCTCACGATTAAAAGAAATCCGTTTGATGGCGGAAATTCTAAAAATCACGATTGTTCTCAACGAAAATTAAGGGATACTCTTTTGATGGGGACGAAACCCTAGCTAACAATCAATTAACCGACTACTTTTGATGAGGTAAATCGTTAAAAGATCGCGAAAAAGCTCGAGAACATTCACAATCGCTTTTTCGGTCGCTTGATGGCGAACACCGATAAAAACCCTCGATTCGAATAATAATAACAACAATGAAAAAGGTTTGATGATCTAATTCAAAAGTTCTTAAACGAAGAACGAACAAGAGGAACAATCCCAAACTTTATCCGAAAATCAAAAGGAACTAATAATCAAAAACATGTGTGTGGCTATATCTAAAACCCATATGAAGTGTTTAGCCACACATGATTAATTCAACAACAATAATGGAAATTGAAGAACAAAACATGGTAAAAACTTCCCTTGTAAATGCCGAAATCGAATTCCCGAAAAGGTTTGATGATCTTCTTACAAGAACTCACAACAAATTTATACAAGGAATTATTATATCTCACTAAAGTATTTTTCTCACTCCAAGAACACACAAGGAAGATGATGAAAATCTCTCTCTTTCCCACTCTTTTGGTGTTTTTCCTCCCTAATCTTGTGTTTTTCCACAAAATATCTTCTTCACAAGACAAGTACACCTCTCAAGGGGTCACTCCACTTTGTTTTATAGCCAAAAATCAAGACAAAGGCTTAAAATATGCAAAGATGTCAAGGAAAGTGACATGAAACAAAAGTGGCACGGCCCGTGTCCTGGGACACGGCCGTGTCGCACTACGCTGAAAAACGAAAAAGGTAATCGTCTTGAGACTCGCCGTGTCCCATGACACGGCCGTGTCATCGCGCCAGGAGTGAAAATGGCCGATAGTGACTCGCCGTGTCCCAAAAGGCACAATCAGTCGTTCCTTCCGGAAAATGAGTTTCTTGTCGAATGAGACCCGGCCGTGTCCTGTGGCACGGCCGAGTTACCTGATGTGGCTCGAGTCGCACTGCGGCCTAGTTGAGTCGTGCAGTGCAAACCAAGTCCGCTTTTGGTCTTCTTCGGCTAGATCCTTCGCTTGTATCAATTCACCTCGGATTTTAGCATATTATATACCGTTTCGAAGCTAATTTCACGAGGAATTTATATCAAAGGAGAATACATCTTGATTCGGAGTGGAGATTCTGGGATTTAGGAGATTTGACCGATACTGCTTAAATCTTTCGTCGTTTTAGGCCCCGTTTTAGCTTTTGATCGTCATGGACTCCAATATTAGCTATGAAAGCGCATATTTCACCACAATCTTCGCTTGGCTACCTATAAATTAAAAACACACATACCACGCATAAAAGAGAACAAAAATACTAAAAAGCAAACAAAAACACGACTAGAAAGAACAGAATGAGTCGATCAAGAATCGACTCATCAAACCCCCCCAAACTTGAACTTTGATCGTCCCGAGCAAAACACTTTAAAATAACCATTCTGAAAAGGGGAACTCAATTGTTAAAATACCTCAAAGGATCTCTTCGAAAATTTCATCAATTCTCACAAGTAAAATAAGTCGAGTTCTACAAAGTTTTCAAATCTCCGGGGTGCTTCCTTAAAATCATAGTCCATACTTGGCAATATAAACCTCACTGGTCAAGTGTATTCGCTCACTCTCAAAGTGATATGGATAAGTATACGCTCGGAAATTATTCAATGAAATAAGGAACCCCATAGGCTTGCCAATCGTCTTAATCTCTACCACTGTTTTGTTTATGCAAAAATTTTGTGAATCAAAATGGGCATTACTCGGCTTGAAATGTAGGCTTTGGTCCGGTCGGGATATATATGGCTAAAGTAACTTGACTCAAGCAATTTTTAGAATTTGAATCACCATAGTCGCTTTAAAAGCTCAAGCTTTGAGATTTGCTTCTTTCATCCCCTTAATTATGAACCACTTGTAACAAGCACTATCGAAAGTGAAAAACGCAGCGTCATACCCTCCTTATTGCTCCGATTTTTTTTTTTGGGTTGTTTAAGGATCCGTTTTACGCGAATGTAAACGATGGGTCACATGAATACACCCGGTTACTAGGATCAAAATATACGCAACTACTTCCAAGCATACTCATATCTAAGGGATCCGTTTTACGCGAATGTAAACGATGGGTCACATGAATACACCCGGTTACTAGGTTCCCAAAAATAGCGGAGTAATTATTTTCACCAATTCAACACTCCCGACAATATAAATGGCACCCAATGTCACCACAATCTTTGCATCCTCGTCAAAAATATTTCTAATTGTTCAAGTAGGGATCGAAGGATTATAGTAAATGAAAGCTCGATATGTGGTTTAACGATGAAATAGACAATGACCTCAATTGGGTTAATTTAATAAATGATCAAATGTCGGGTTGGCCAAAATCGAAGGGTAAAGATCAATGGCGACAAAATCATTTTCACTCAATTTGCACACACACACCAGTGGTTTTAAACAAGATACCAAGGCAAGTTCTAGAGTTTTAAATCAAGAATGAAACACTCGACAATGAAACTTGCATTTAAGAAAATGCATGAAGGCTCAATAGCTCACAAGTAGGTTTACTCATACTTCCAAGATATTAAAACCACTTATTCAATTTCACACCCGTTTCGATTATCAACAATTTTTTTCAACAAATTATTCATGATTTGTATATCGTAACAACGAAATAAATCCCGAGGCATTCCAAAAAAAAATACACACTTTCAAAGTTTTCTTCAAGTTTGCAAGATAAACACACCAAGTAAAAAAAAAAAAACACCACAAATAAGTGCAAAATGTTCAAAACACACCAAAAATAATCAAACAAGCAAAATAAAAAAAAATCGAGAGTAATGAAGTATTTCTTGACCGACCCCCCCAAACTTGAATTAAAGAATATACGAACGAAGGGGGTATAGTATTTAAAGAAAAGAATTTCATTGGTCAAGAAATACTTACGACCGGTTTACTGCTCGGGCGGAGGGAAGTGGCCTTGCTGGACATGCCAATCGACCATTTGTCTCACAAGAGACAATATCTGGCGTCGCTCCTGTCTAGCCTCCTCTCGGTCCCGTCTAGCTTCCTCTCGGTAGGCTTCGAATTCCTCCCTCAATGATGGGCGCAATGGGGCACGTCCAATTTCGGCTCGCCTTGACGTCTCGGGCCGATCTCTCGTGATTTCTTCCTCTTCTTCTTCACTCTCTTCTTCCTCGTCATCCGGGCCTCTTTCATAAGCCTCCTCCTCCTCCATCCTCTCGGCTCTATCCTCATCATCCGTAATGCGCCTAGGTCGAACGTTTCGGTCGACAGCGCTGTGACCCGGGGGAGCCAAGCCGGCTGCCCATCGTGCCCGACGGTGTGCCTCCGTATCCATTTGAAGATTTCCCATATCCCGAATGTTATTTATGGTTGTCAAAGGTGGATTTGGGAGGAGGAAATGGTCGTTATCCGTCTGCATGAAGACCATGCGATGTTCGTAGTCCAGGATATTCATCACTTTCATCACGGAGATTGAGAGAAGCATATTTCCAGGAAGCGGGGTCCTCTGGGCTAATGAAATACCGAAGTGTAGTGCGATAGGGGTAATCAAACCCCCTATCCATATCTCCCCCTTGGGTTTTGTTGCGACATCTTCAAAATGCTCCGCTACCATGGCCCCGATTCTTTAATCGAGTCGTCGAGCATATGAGTCAGGATATACAACTCCCGCAGTGAAATCGGCCCGGTTTCCTTTCGGCCATATATTGTATTCGCAACCACCTTGTGTAAGTATCTGAGCACGGGATTGCGAATATTCGATCCTTTTGCCGATCTTGCCATGTAATATCGCGCCTCACTACCCGGGTATTCTACCATGGCCCTCCAGTAAGTTTCACAAGCGAATCGATTTATCGGGTAATGGCCCTCGTGTCTTGCATGATATATTTCCTCCAACTGGACGATAGTCAGTGTCTCTTCATTGTTGTTGATTCGGAATGTCATTTCGGACGGTTCTCTGGTTACCGGATCTCTTCTTACAGTTAGAGTGCTTAGAAATTCCATCGTTAGACACCTATATGTCGGCCATCGCTGAGTCATCATCCACGCCCAATGCACTCTCCCAAGGAATCTCATTACATCTTCCCTTATCCCCATTGCATTCATGCATTCATCATCGGGCCATCTTGTAGGGAGCATTTTTTTCTGTCCAAGCATTTCCCACCTCTCATTTTGCATTTCCGGTAAATTGATTCCATAGGATTCCGGGGTTTCCACAGCCCTTTGAATAGTCCTTCTTACCGGCTGCACTTGTTCCCCGCTATTCCTACCCCTTCCGCGTTGAGCATTTCCACGTCCTCTTCCGCGTGCCATTTCTTGATATCGGAGAATTTGAAGAAAGAAAGAAAATTAAACCCTGGTCCAAATTCGTCCGAGTTGCTCCTCAGATGAATGAAATTGGTTGAAAGATGATGATTATAAAGTTGATTCTTGTATCTCTTCTTGATTTTGCATAAAATTTCTTTAAAAACGAAGAGAAAAATCGACACTGCAGCAGCTAGGGTTCGCAGGTTTCGCCGGGAGGGAGAAAGATAAAAGTTGGAGAAGGTAAAATTGGGGAAACGGCCGTGTTGCCTTTTTATACTGACCGACTGACACGGCCGTGTTGAATATGACACGGTCGTGTCGTGCTGTGCGGAATAACTCAAAACCTTCTGTCGGCCGACTCGGCCTTGTCTTACGACACGGTCGTGTCGTACTATCACGGTAATCCAACTCTTGCTGTATTGAGGCCCGACCGTGTCCTGTGACACGGCCGTGTCGTCCTGTTCGAAATAATCAAATTCTTACTGTTTTGAGGCCCGGCCGTGTCCTGTGGCAACTCGGTCGTGTCCTTCCTCTCCAGATTATTAGTTTCTGAAAACGTACTGGTTTCCTGCAATTTTAGTACCCACAATAACCGGCCGGGCTTTGAATCGGATAAAAACAAACAAGGAAAATAAATGCGAAAATAAAAGACAAAAAAATCTAACTAAAACGTTGGGTTGCCTCCCAAGTAGCGCTTTTTATAGTCTTTAGCTCGACTTCTTCCCACCGCTCAAGCTTCAACGTCGTGCACCTCTATGCACTCGAACGCATTGATTTCTTCGGTTAAATTTAAATAAGGCTTCACTCTATGCCCATTTACTTTAAAATGCTCGTTCTTCCGAGGATCAAGAAGTTCAACCGCCCGTGCGGCCATACTTTAACGACTTTGAATGGTCCGCCCATCGCGATACCAATTTTCCGGCATAAGTTTGAGACGGAGTTATGTAGCAAAACATCCATACCGGTTCGAGAGATTTACGAACGATACGCTTATCATGATACCGTTTCGTCCGTTCTTTGTAGAGTTTAGCGTTTTCAGACGCCTCATATCGCATTTCATCAAGCTCGTTTAAATGCAAAGTCGTTCCTCGCCCGCCTTTTCTTGATCTAAATTGAGCGCTTTGATTGCCCAATACGCCTTGTGTTCTAGCTCAACGGGTAGATGACATGCTTTCCCAAATACTAGGCGATACGGACTCATTCCGATTGGAGTTTTGTAGGCCGTGCGGTATGCCCATAAAGCGTCATTCAACTTTAATGCCCAATCTTTTCTTGTTGGTTTCACCGTCTTTTCGAGCACCGCCTTTATTTGCCGATTGCTTACTTCTACTTGCCCTAAGTTTGTGGATGATACGTTGCGACCTTATGCATCACATTGTACTTCTTAAGCAAGCTCGCAAGTTGTTTATTGCAAAAATGCGTGCCTCTGTCGATTACGACCACTAGGCGTCCCAAACTCGCAAAAATCACATCCCTAAAAATTGCAAACCACGTTAGCATCGTTAGTTCGGGTTGGAATTGCTTCCACCCATTTAGAGACGTAGTCTACAAAGAACTAGAATATACTCAAAACCATGGGATATTGGAAAAGGACCCATAAAATCCACTCCCCAAACATCGAAAAGTTCCACAACGAGGTTGTTTGTCAATGGCATCTCATTCCTTTTGCTTATATTCCCGTTCTGACAACGATCGCAACTCTTGCAATGGAAATAGGCATCCTTAAACAATGTTGGCCAAGAGAATCCAGTTGAAGGACCTTGTGAGCCGTTTTCTTTGCGCTAAAATGTCCTCCACAAAGGCAACTCATGGCAAAATAACAATATGCTCGTGCTCTTCCTCCGGACACAACGTCGGAATATCCGATCAGGCCCACTGAATAAATAGGGCTCGTCCCAAAAGTAATGCTCGCACATGGAAACGAACCTCTTCTTCCCTTGATAGGTTAAGTCAATTGCAAAACACCACTAACAATGTAATTGACAATATCAGCATACCAAGGTGTCCTTGTTACATCGAATAATTGCTCATCGGGAAAGTTTCAACAATTGGCAAATGATTATCAAGCTTAAAATTATCACCCTCGGTTAGCCTAGACGGATGGTCGGCCACAACGCGTTTTCCGACCCCTTTTTATCTTTGAATTCCAAATCAAATTCTTGCGAAAAGAACCCACCGAATCAATCTTGGTTTTGCATCGGATTTTTAGTAAATATTTCAATGCGGCGTGATCCGTATGCACAATCACCTTTGAGCCAACCAAGTAGGATCGAAATTTGTCTAAAGAAAATACAACGGCTAAAAATTCTTTTTCAGTGGTGGTGTAATTAGCCTGAGCTTCATCGAGCGTTTTACTCGCATAGTAAATCACGTGGAAGAATTTATTCACTCTTTGCCCCAAAACGGCACCTATAGCAAAGTCAGATGCATCACACATAATTTCAAAAGGGAGAGACCAATCGGGAGCTACAACAATCGGTGTTGAAGTTAACTTTTCTTTCAAAGCGTTGAAACCGACTAAACATTCCTCGGTAAAATCAAATTTAGCATCTTTGCACAAAAGGTTACTCAAAGGGCGGGCAATTTTTGAAAAATCTTTAATAAAACGCCTATAAAACCCGGCATGCCCTAAAAAGCTTCGAACCTCTTTGACACAAGAAGGTGGAGGTAATTTAACAATCAAATCGACTTTAGCCTTATCAACCTCCATTCCTTTATTGGAAACCATATGACCTAGAACAAGACCTTGTTTTACCATAAAATGACTCTTTTCCCAACTAAGTGTAAGATTACACTAAATACATCGTTCTAGCACAATAGTCAAATTATTTAAACAATCATCGAAAGTGGTTCCAAATACAGAGAAGTCGTCCATGAATACCTCGATGGATTTTTCTAACAAGTCGGAGAATATAGATAGCATGCACCTTTGAAAAGTGGCGGGGGCATTGCAAAGACCAAACGGCATCCTCCTAAAGGCAAAAGTGCCAAAAGGGCAAGTGAAAGTGGTCTTCTCTTGATCTTCCTGAGCAATAGGAATTTGATAGAAACACGAAAGACCATCTAGAAAGCAAGAATAATCATGCCCACTAAACGTTCCAACATTTGATCAATGAAAGGTAGAGGAAAATGATCCTTTTTTGTTACGGCATTTAATTTCCGGTAATCAATGCACATCCTCCAACCGGTTACCGTTCTAGTGGGCACCAATTCATTTTTATCGTTACGAACCACCCTTATTCCAGATTTCTTAGGCACTACATGCACAGGACTCACCCACTTACTGTCGGATATCGGGTAGATGACTCCGACATCTAGCAATTTTAAAACTTCCTTTTTCACAACTTCCTGCATGTTCGGATTCAAACGCCTTTGAGGTTGCCTAACCGGTTTAACATTTTCCTCAAGAATTATTTTATGCATGCACCTAACCGGACTTATTCCCTTGATATCGGAAATACTCCACCCAATCGCTTCTTTTAACTTAGTTAGAACTTCTACTAATTTGTTTTCTTGCAAAGGAGTTAATTCGGAAGAGACAATTACAGGGTAAGTGTCACTTTTGCCTAAGAAAACATATTTAAGATGTGTCGGAAGTTCTTTCAATTCAAGTTGGGGTGGGGTGATTTCAACGGGCTCCTCAAATTTTAATTCCAACGGAAGCTTAATACCGTCAACTTCATCAATTATTTCGGAATTATCTAATAACGCAACATATCTTTCAATTTCTAGATTATTAAGCCCCATATCATGCTCAACGGTTAGAGCATCATGCAACGTGTCACCTACATCATCATGAAAATATATATCATCAACCAAAGAATCAATGCAATCAACAAAATTCACATCATGGGAAGCATAAATATGAGAAGGGATAGGAGATGAACCGAACACGTTGATTTCCACGGTTTCGCCCAAGACGGTCATGGTGACCTTTCCTTCATCAACATCGACGATTGTTTTGTTGTACGCATGAACGGCCGTCTAGAAGTATTGTCCCTTCATTTTCGCTTGTCCCGAAATCGCTCATCTCCAAGATAACAAAATCGGCGGAATCACCAACTTGTCCACTTGCACTAATAGGTCTTCAATGACTCCTTTGGGGTATTTCACCGACCTATCCGCCATTTGAAGAGTCATTCTTGTCGGTTTTATTCCCGAGTCCAAGCCTCAAATAGGTCGAGTATGGCATGAGATTCACACTTGCCCCCAAATCTAGCATCCCACGAGCAACTCTCTTGTCTCCCATAGTAATGTCAATCATAAAACTTCCGGGATCGCCTTTCTTTTGACCCCTTGCTTCTACCTCGTAGAGCACTACTTTCTCGTTCCCATTGTATCTTCTTTTGTTCGAGGTCAACTCTTTGAAAAATTTTGTATAAGCGGGAATGTTCTTCACAACATCCAAATGAGGTAAGTTGACATGTACCTTCAAAGCATGTCGTAGATTTCGGAAAATTGCTCATCTTGTTTTGCTTTTCTCAGACGGCTCGGGAAAGGAATTGGTGGCTTATATGGTTGAGCGGATTTGTGAAGCTTGGAAGTTGAAGTTGCTTCGTCCATTTTCTCTTCTTGATTTCCCGACTCGTCTTCTTTCTCATCGCCTCTTTCTTTTACGTCGGAATTAACTTCTTGCTTCATCACTTTACCACTTCGGAGAGTGGTACTGGCTTGAGCTTGCTCGGGTTGACTCGTAGTTTACCCCTTTCTTGTCTACGTGCCTCGGTAGCAAGTTGCCCAATTTGGACCTCCATTTTCTTCATCGAAGCTTCTAAAGATTCGAACCTTTTATTGTTCTCCTCTCGGTTTTCCTTGCTTTCCTTAATGAATGCCGCTATACTCTCCTCAAGAGAGTTCCTTTGTTGTGGAGGTGGTTCACTTCGCGTTGGTTGTTGGGCTCGGTTTCCTCCGTTGTATTGAGCTTGGGCGTTTGTGTCGTATGGCACCGGGTTGTTGTTTCTCCATGAGAAATTCGGATGGTTTCTTAGCCCAGGATGATAAGTATTTGGGAGAGGTACATTTCTTGCGTTTCCGCCATAATTATTTCTCCTCTCTTCCCATTCGGGCCTTCCCGTGCTTTGCCCCATAGCCCAATTAACTTGTTCGGTTTGTTCTCCTGGAAAAGTATGAGGGCATGAATTGGCATCATGTCCGGGTGCTCCGCAAATCTCGCAAAGTCGTGAGCTAGAAGGTTTATTTTGAGTCTTGAGTTGTCTTATTTCATTTGTCAACTCATCGATTTTAGATTGCATCTCGTCCTTCTCGCTCACTTGGTGCACGGCTCCCCTACGAACACGTACACTTTTTTGTTGAGAATTTGCTCCCAATGTTTCATACACGTCATATGCTTGTCTCTCCGTCAAACCCCAAAACGAACCACCGGCTGCATTATCTACCGCTCCTTGGAAATATTGAGTCAATCCGTCATAGAAGAATTGATTGAGTAGTTGAAGCGGATAGTGATGGTGTGGGCATTGAATGAGTAGCATTTTGAATCGGTCCCACGCTTCGTGAAATGCCTCTCCGTCTTGTTGTCCGAAAGTTGAGATTTGAGTTCTCAATTGCGTCGTTTTGAATGGGAGAAGTACTTGGTAATGAATTTATCGTAAACTTCATCCCATGTTCTTAGTGATCCGGCGCCAAAGTCATCAACCATTGTTTCGCCCGTCCTTGAGTGTATAAGGAAACACTTCATTCGTAGTTGATCCTCGCTCAACCCATTCAATGGGAAGTTATCAATCGCCACATAGAAATCTCGGATGAATGATAACGGATCCTCTCGTGCTAATCCGTGAAATGAGGGCAATTGCTCGATGTGAAATCCGCTTATGTGGTAGTTCCTTGCGGCCGGTGCTAATTGGATGCATGAAATGGCGGTGTTCACTACGGGCTTTGCATAGTCCCTCATAAGATGTTCGACCGGAGGTTGTTGCGGCATGTTATAGTTCGCCTCCATCCCATATTGAGGTCCGGGATAATAATTCGCTCCATATTGCATTCCGACGGGTGGTTGTCTCGGATAAAAGTACCTCCCTTGTTGAGCTTCCGGTATCCCTTGATTGCGCCCAACATTATCATATCTCGGAAACCTTGGTTGACGAATTTCTTCCTCATCTATATTTTGTGCAACATTCTCAACCCTTGGTTGACGAGTGTTTTCTTCTTGGATCAAAAGTCGCTCTTCAAAGTCCGGATTCACCTCGTCGTTTGCCATTGATGTTGTGGCCATTATTTTTGGTGCTCTAATTCTTTGAACTTCGTCTATCGGTGGAAGAATCGGGTTACCCAACGATCTCCTACCAAGCATAAACAAAGGAAGTAAGAGCGAATTTTATCGAAATAGTATTGATCAAGAATAGCAATTCAACTATCATTAAAACAAGATTAAAAATTAAACGCCAATTCCCCGGCAACGGCGCCAAAAACTTGATGGATTCAAATTAAATACTCGCAAGTGTACGAATCACTCTTTTAGCAAGCGGCAAGTAACTCCGAGGTCGATCTCTCGAGGAATTGGAAACGGTTTAAAATTCGATAATGTTCGGCAAATAGTCGAATGAACAAAGGTAAATTAAATTAAAATACATCATTTGTTGATTATGATTACAATTACTAATGCACAAAATTTAAATTGAACTAAGTGATATCAACACCAATTTGATAGTCGGATAAATGAGAGATAACAATAATGAGATTAATATGGGAATTTAGAGTCACCGACACACGTAATCAATTATTAGTTCCGATACTCAAATAAATAAAGTTAGGAATTATCGATTGCTCACGATTAAAAGAAATCCGTTTGATGGCGGAAATTCTAAAAATCACGATTGTTCTCAACGAAAATTAAGGGATACTCTTTTGATGGGGACGAAACCCTAGCTAACAATCAATTAACCGACTACTTTTGATGAGGTAAATCGTTAAAAGATCGCGCTAAAAGCTCGAGAACATTCACAATCGTTTCTTTGGTCGTTTGATGGCGAACACCGATAAAAACCCTCGATTCGAATAATAATAACAACAATGAAAAAGGTTTGATGATCTAATTCAAAAGTTCTTAAACGAAGAACGAACAAGAGGAACAATCCCAAACTTTATCCGGAAAATCAAAAGGAACTAATAATCAAAAACATGTGTGTGGCTATATCTAAAAACCCATATGAAGTGTTTAGCCACACATGATTAATTCAACAACAATAATGGAAATTGAAGAACAAAACATGGTAAAAACTTCCCTTGTAAATGCCGAAATCGAATTCCCGAAAAAGGTTTGATGATCTTCTTACAAGAACTCACAACAAATTTATACAAGGAATTATTATATCTCACTAAAGTATTTTTCTCACTCCAAGAACACACAAGGAAGATGATGAAAATCTCTCTCTTTCCCACTCTTTTGGTGTTTTTCCTCCCTAATCTTGTGTTTTTCCACAAAATATCTTCTTCACAAGACAAGTACACCTCTCAAGGGGTCACTCCACTTTGTTTTATAGCCAAAAAATCAAGACAAAGGCTTAAAATATGCAAAGATGTCAAGGAAAGTGACATGAAACAAAAAGTGGCACGGCCCGTGTCCTGGGACACGGCCGTGTCGCACTACGCTGAAAAAACGAAAAAGGTAACTGTCTTGAGACTCGGCCGTGTCCCATGACACGGCCGTGTCGCATCGCGCTGTGGAGTGAAAATGGCCGATAGTGACTCGGCCGTGTCCCAAAAGGCACAGTCGAGTCGTTCCCTTCCGGAAAATGAGTTTCTTGCTGGAATGAGACCCGGCCGTGTCCTGTGGCACGGCCGAGTTACCTGATGTGGCTCGAGTCGCCTGTGCAGCCTAGTTGAGTCGTCTGGTGCAGCCAAGTCCGGTTTTTGGTCTTCTTCGGCTAGATCCTTCGTTCTTGTATCAATTCACCTCGGATTTTAGCATATTATATACCGTTTCGAAGCTAATTTCACGAGGAATTTATATCAAAGGAGAATACATCTTGATTCGGAGTGGAGATTCTGGGATTTAGGAGATTTGACCGATACTGCTTAAATCTTTCGTCGTTTTAGGCCCCGTTTTAGCTTTTGATCGTCATGGACTCCAATATTAGCTATGAAAGCGCATATTTCACCACAATCTTCGCTTGGCTACCTATAAATTAAAAACACACATACCACGCATAAAAGAGAACAAAAATACTAAAAAGCAAACAAAAACACGACTAGAAAGAACAGAATGAGTCGATCAAGAATCGACTCATCACAAAGTTATCATTGATATTATTTCTTCAGATGTACAGCGTTCCAGGGATATCGGTCCGGAGTACCGTCAGGGTGTTCCAGCTCGTAGGCTCCCTTAGTTAGCCATTTCGATATTCTGAAGGGGCCTTCCCAACTTGGTCCAAAGACACCTGTGTGGGTTTGGATCTTTTTGAGGACGAGATCGCCCACTTGAAACCGCCTTTCCCTGACCTTCGAATTGAAAAACTTTTCGGATCTCCTTTTGTGGATAGTGTTCTTCATTTCCGAGGTCAGTCGACATTCTTCGAGCATGTCGAGGTCGATCCGCCGGGCCACATCATTATCGATCGTCATCTCTTGCTCGGTTCGATGGCTGAGGACGGCGATCTCCGAGGGAATCACCGCTTCTGTTCCGAAGGCGAGGGCAAATGGGGTTTCGCCCGTTGAATTGCGGGTCATTGTTCGGTAAGACCATAAAATGTCTGGGAGCTCGCTCGCCCATCGTCCTAGCCTGGATTCGAGTCGCGCTTTAATTGTGTGTTTGAGGATCTTGTTCACTGCCTCTACCTGCCCGTTCGTCTGAGGGTGATAGGGAGCCGAGAACAACCTTTTGATTCCCCATTTATCACAGAATTGCATGACTTCTAAGCCGTCGAACTGCTTTCCATTGTCGGAGATGATGGCCTGGGGTAGACCGAACCGGCATATGATGTTTCTCCAGATAAACTTGATCACTTGCTCTTGGCCGATCTTGTTTAGCGGTTCGGCCTCTGCCCATTTGGTGAAATAGTCGACCCCGACGATGGCGAACTTACAGCCTCCTGGAGCCATCGGTAAGGGACCTATAAGGTCGATGCCCCATTGAGCGAATGGCCATGGGTTGTACATTGAGGTGAGCTGCTCGGGGGAGATTTTAATACTTGGTCCCATTACTTGACATCTATGACACGACCTGGCATAGGCGATCGCATCCTTCTGAAGTGACGCGGAAAAACCTTACCTGGTTGTCTTATGGATGAGAGCTCGTCGCCGTGATTTCCACATTCCGTCGTGGATCTCGGCTAAAACGAGTTGTCCTTCCTCCTGTAATACACTTGATGAGGGGAAGGCCGAAAGCTCGCTTGTAAAGACGATCGTCCAATAGGTGTATCTCGGTCGCCGAGCCGGAGTTGGCGAGCTTTGATACGGCCGTCGTGACCGCCCCGTCCTTCAAGTATGTGATGAACGAGTCATCCAAATTTTCTTCGCAACGCAAATCGTGGCCACCGCTTTTCTTTCGATCACGGCCTTGCCGACTTTGTAATTTGGGTATTAGAGAAATCGGCCGCCCATCCGACGATGCTAGCTTGGATAGGGCATCGGCACGAGAGTTGTGCTCTCTCGGGACTTGTTCGATTTGTACTTCTTCAAATTTCGTGCACATCTCGCGACCAGCTCTTGGTATTTGATCATCTGCTCGCCACGAGCCTCATATTCTCCTTAGACTTGGTTCAAGACCATGAGGGAGTCCATGAAGATATGGAGGCGACGAACGTCTAGGGCGAGAGCCAGGTCGAGCCCGCCTACCAAGGCTTCGTATTCGGCTTCATTGTTGGTCGCACGAAACCCGAAACGCACGGCATTTGTGAAACTTTGTCCGTTGGGGCTAATGAGGACGATCCCTGCCCCTGATCGCGAGTTGGTCGCCGAACCGTCAACGTACAGCTTCCAGGCAGGTCGACCGATATGGGTCGGACTGTGAGGGAATGTTAACTCCACCACGAAGTCCGCCAGAGCTTGGCCCTTGATCGCCGTGCGAGGAGCGTATGTGATGCCGTATTGGGCGATCTCTAGTGACCATTTGAGGAGTCGCCCGTTGGTGTCCGGTCGATGTAGAACTTGCCTTAGAGGGAGAGTTGTCAAAACCTCCACTTGATGGTCGAAAAAGTAGGCTCTTAGCTTACGGACACTCATGACTAGAGCGTAGGCGATATTCTCCAAAGGTGTATAGCGTGTTTCAGCGTCGTGGAGCGCTTGACTAACATAGTAGATCGGCAGATGGACTGGTCCCTCCGCTCGCACCAAGACAGCACTCAGCGCGACCTCCGAGGCCACTAGGTAAAGGAATAATTTCTCACCGGAGATCGGCTTTGCCAGGATCTGGGGGTTGGATAAATATTCCTTTATTTTGGCGAACGCCACCTGACTCTCCCTTATCTATGCGAACTTTTTGTTCTTGATGGTCGCGAAGAAAGGCTTGCTTTTATCGCCGAGCCGAGATATGAAGCGGTTGAGGGCGGCCAGACAACCTGTGAGGCGTTGTACCTGCTTGATGTTCCGAGGTTCCTGCATGTCGAGGATCGCCTGTATCTTGGTGGGATTCGCCTCGATCCCCCTCTGGCTGACAATGTGCCCCAGGAATTTCCCGGAGCCCACCCCAAAGTTGCATTTCTTGGGGTTCAGCTTCATGTTGAACTTTTCGAGGATGGCGAATGTCTCGGCGAGATCATTGAGGTGATCTTCCTTCTTGAGGCTTTTGACCACGATGTCGTCGATGTAGACCTCCATGGTCTTGCCGATCTGATTAGCAAACATCCTGTTGACCAGACGCTGGTAGGTCGCCCCCGCATTCTTCAAGCCGAACGGCATCCGGACCCAAAAGTATATGTCTTTTTCCGTGTGGAAAGATGTGTGTTTTATGTCTTTCTCCGCCATTGGGATTTGATGATATCCGGCGAAGGCATCCATAAACGACATCATTTCGCAGCCTGCAGTACTATCGACCAAGTGATCAATATGAGGCATCGGAAAGTGGTCTTTTGGACAAGCCGCGTTGAGGTCGGTGAAGTCGATGCATAATCTCCAGGAACCAGTTGGCTTCTTGACGAGTACCGCGTTGGCGACCCATTGTGGGTCGTCCGTAGCTACCCCGATTAACTTGTTGTCGAGTAACTTTTGGACCTCTATGTCGAGCGCCGCGTATTTTTCGGGGCCGAATTTCCTACGTTTTTGATGAACAGGCTTCATCGCCGGGTCGATCTTTAGATAGTGGCAAGCGTGCTCGGGACTTATGCCAACCATATCTTGATGCGACCAGGCGAAGACTCCGATGTTCTTACGTAGCAAATTGACCAGATCTCCTTTCAGTGCGAGGTCGATGCTTGCGCCGATCTGTACTTCCCGTTCTGGACGAGCCGGATCTATGACTATACTCTCCAACTCTTCGATGGGGACGGATGCTTCTTGCTTGGAACGATTTCCGGACTCGATCATTGGATCGACGTCGAGACTCGGCTCGAAACCGATCCTTGGCTCGATGTCGTCCGTTAACTGATCCGAGATGGCGTCCTCTGAGTTGGGTTGGTACGATGTGTTTGGTTCGTCGATCTCCATGGGTCGATCGTCGATCGTTTCAACGTTACACATATCGGGGGAAGTATTGAAAATAGTAACAACATAAGAGTAATTTAAACATCTTTTTGCCATTAGCTGATCCCCCTTTACAGTACCGACCGTCCCATCGGCAGTGGGGAATTTGATACAATAAAAGAAGGACGAAGCGACCGCCTCAAAGGTTTCTAAGAATGGACGACCTAGGAACCCATTATAGATGTTGGGTCTATCTATGATTACAAAATTTAGGTTCCTAGTAATCCTAACCTTGGGATCGTAAAAGCATATCAGCTCGACGGAGAGCTTGATCCTCCCATAGGCTTGGACAGTGCTGTCGCCGAATCCTTGGAGCACGGTGTCGAATGGCTTGATGAATTTGGTTAAGTTTCCGAGCTGATCCAGAGCTGTTTTGAATATGATATTGCAGAAGCTCCCGTTGTCGACCAGCACGCGGTCGACCACCTTCCCAAGGATACAGGCAGAGATCACCAATGCATCCTCTTTGGGGCATTGTACCCCCTCCCTGTCTTTATTGGAGAAGGTGATGAGCGCGTCTCTAGCGATGGTCGGCTCTGGGGGCACCACAATATGGACTCCGGTGAATGCCCTCAGTTCGGCCTTCCGCTTCCTGTTTGACGCGGTGGAAACCGGGGAAAGGCCCCCGAGGTTCCCCCCTCCTGCTTGGAGCATATTAATCCGACCGCCAGGGTTGATCGGAGGAATCCATTCATCGGAATGCTCTGGCTCGTGTTCGATCCTGGCGACCGGATTGGGAGGCGTCCTTTCGTTTTGACGGCGCTCGCGACCTCCGGTCCTCTCTGGTCGAGGTTCTGGCTTGGTGACCAGGTTGTCTAATTTGCCTTCTTCGAACAGTCGCCAGAGTTGCCTGAGGAGGTCGCGGCATTGGCTGGTGTTGTGGCCGGGACTTTTGTGGTAGGCACAGAATTTGCTACGGTCTAGATGACCGTGGTCCCTTATTGGATTTGGTTTGGAAAGCCACTCCCGCCCCTTAATTGCGTTGAAGATGTGGGCTGGATATAAGTTGAGGTTGTGGAGGAGGTGAACCTCTACATCACCGAAGGCTTTGAATTCGCCAGGCGGCTTTGCGACCGCCTTTCTGGGCTTGACGACCGCCTTCTTCTGAACATGGGATGGCATTTTCCCCTCTCCGGTGGGTTCCTCATCTAAACGGAGGGAGAGCATCCTCTGCCTGGCCAGGAAATCGGCGGCTCTGACGCGGAAGACCGAGTAGGTTGGGGGGATATCCTTTGTGAGATGCCTGAACATGGGTGAGTGGCCGTAGAATCCCCCCAGGACTGAATAGAGGGCGAGCTCGTCGCTAATGGGTTCGCCGGTGAGGACTATCTCGTCCACCCGGTCGATGTAATCTTCATCTCTGCTCGCCCTTCCCCGCTTGATTTTCATCATGCGGTGGGGCCTTCGTGGCGGCGACTTTGGCGGCGAAGTACGACGTAAAGTCGTTCGCCAACTTCTCGAAGCAATTGATTGAGCGAGGTGGCAGTGAGATGTACCACCTGTGGGCGAGGTCGCCCAGAGTTAGCGGGAACATCCGACACTTCGTCGCATCTGATGCTCCACATCCGGTCATGTAGATCCGGAATTTGCTCAAGTGGGTCTCCGGATCCGATCTTCCCTCATATAGAGGTGTCTGTGGGGGAGCGATTGTTGGTTGAACCGGGGCGAGCTCGATCTGGACCGCGAGTGGTTCACTTGGTCTAGAGATCGATCTCCTGGCGCCTGCCCCAGTGTCTAGTAGCGCCTTCATTTCGTCGAGCTGGCGCTACATTGCGGCCATCGCCGTGGCCTGACTGCTTGCTGATTGGCTACCGGAGCGCGAGCCGAGGCGATCATGTACCGATCCCCTGCCCCTATGGTGGATGACGAGTTCTCTGCCCGCGGATTCATTTCTTGGGCGAGTGGGGGCCTGTCGACTGGCCTGTCTTCTGGGAGTCGGATATGCCGAACTCCTGGTGACGGATTCGGACTCCGATGCCTCCCGACTCGGGACCGACCGCTGTGGACGCCACGAGGATCACTCCTGGCGGCCAAGACGGAGTCGCCCCGCCTAACGAGCCTTTGCCTGCGGCTCGTGGTTTTCGTTGATTTCTCAACATATATCCCTTTGAGCTTCCGCTTGCCGGCTCGGCGGATGGTTGACGGAGTGATGGTGGGCGAGTCGCATGCAATCCGTCGCTCCCGAGGACGGCTATGGCCTCCTCAATCTGCTCCGCGATGCAGGAATCGATCGAGTGAGAGACTAGGGTCGTCCCTTGGGGGCGGGAGTGAGGACCTAGCGTCGCCGCGGTCGCCCTCCGTCGTGGGCTGGGATTCTGTCCGGGTCGGAATGATATTTCCGGCAGATCTCAGGGTGGCTCTCTTGGAAGTTGTTGCAGACGTCATTTTTCTGAAGGTTTATTTCTTTTGAAGAACAGGGAGTGTTTCTTCAAGTGTGAGTCCGGAGAACAATGAGTGTTCTACGAGACGATCGGAATAAAAGTGAAGGTACCCCCCTCCTTCTAGCGCCAATTGTTGTTACCCAAAATATTATCCGAAGATAGTGTTGCTGGAATGATCGAGTAACCAACAAGTGCGGGAGCACGTCCGTGAGAAATTAAATGACACAAGATTTGCCGGGATTGTTAATCCCGGGCTTGAATGCTCTCGCGAGATTTTATTAATAAGTATACTGTTGAGTACAAATATTAATGTTAGAATCTATCACAAAGAGTGTAAAGAATTCTAGTTTTCTAAGCTGTGGAGCGTATAGAATGCCGGAAGAATTAGATATGGAGTTCTGTGAATTCTTGCTATGGATGTTCTATGTGTGAGAATGTCTTTCTCTTTTCTCTCTCTTGTTTCTTTGTGTTATTCAAGCCCTTATTACGTGTTATGGACCTTCTATTTATAGCGGACCAAGTTCTCGGGCCCCCTGCGATCGCAGCGATCGTCGTTATTTATTTTATAATTAGACGGCCGTTCGTCTCGTCGCGTGGGGCTTTTCCCTTAAAGTCTCGGTTGTTACCGATGTAATTGGCCAGACGGTCCGACGGGAACTCGCATGCGTCCCGAGTCACCCACCTTTTCGGCGGTAGTTGGTAGGTGAGGTAGGTGACAGATCGTGAGCACAGTGTCTTGTCTCACAAGACTTTCGCAGGTCTGCGACCCTGTTGGTAGGTGAAGTAGGTGACAGGCTGTGGGCACCGATCTTGTCTGTCAGCACCTTTCGCAGGTCTGCGGCCCTGTTGGTAGGTGAAGTAGGTGACAGGCTGTGGGCACCGATCTTGTCTGTCAGCACCTTTTGAGATCTGCACGCGGGTCACAGCCCGAGATTTGGGCTTTGATGACTTTTGACGGATGTTGGATTAATACGTGGCACGAGACGATCGCCAATCAACAAAAGACGATCGCCAATCAACAAAAGGCGATCGCCGTGGGTGCCGAGTTCAGGGTGTTTTTCCCGAGCATATCTCTTACGGTAGACTTCCCGACTGCTATGACGATCGCCTTCGAGGCGTGTTTAAATGCCGCACAACACATGGGTTTAAATGAAGAACAAGAATGATAATGGCTTAATCCAATCCCCAACAATCATAACATCAATCGATAGTCACAAATAACATCAACAATCCATAGATAATCAACAAATAACATCAACAATCAATCGATAATCACCACATTCCAACTCAACTTTGATAGAACTTTAAGAAACTAACAACATATTCAACCATGAATGAGGAACATTACCTCCCTTTTCAATCTATGTTGAAATTAGGATTAAGAAATGAGAATTACCTTGTTTTGGATTGAAGAAGGTAAGAAGAAGAAGACTTGAAGGGAGATTGTCTGAGCGCCGCGCGAAGAAGAGAATGAAATGTACCTTATTATGTCGGCCGATCGAGGTTATAAGGGATGCCTGGGCATTTGAAATTCGCGGCAGGGGCCGCGGCACAGATTAAGTGAGCCGCGGCCCGTGGTACAGTGGGTTCTGGGTGTTTGGTACCCTCGGCGTGTGCCGCGGCTCAGTAAACGGGTGCCACGGCTCAGAGAGTTAATGTGTCGCGGCTCATTTGGTGCGTGCCGCGGCTCAGTTTCAACATGTCGCGGCTCAGGGATCTAGTGTGCCGCGGCTCAGTAAGTTCGTGCCGCGGCACAGAGTACAGTAGGTTAGCCTCTATCATGGAGTTGTACGTGCCGTGGCCTGCCATCATTGTGCCGCGGCCCAAACCTGATAAATGCCCTCTGGGAGGTTCCTGCACAGAAAAATCAAAGGAAAACACCTAGAACATGAGAGATAAGCATATCAAAGCAAATATGACGAACAAATAGACTCCTAAAATGAATGAAAATAATGAAAAAAATAAAATCCACAACTAATTCTCGGGTTGCCTCCCGAGAAGCGCTAAGTTTATAGTCTTCAGCCGGACTTATTAAAAATCAGTTTGCATTTCGCAAAGACCATTTGGACTCCGCACAGTCCATCGAACCATTATTCCCTTTCTCCACATCAATGAGAGTCCGGCCGGTGGCTAAAAATGGTCTTCCCAAGATAATTGGGATGTCATGGTCCTCTTCCATATCGAGCACAATAAAATCGGCCGGAAAGATGAATTTATCGACCTTGACTAAAACGTACTCTATTACTCCCCTCGGATACTTGATAGATTTGTCAGCTAATTGCAAAGAGATTGTTGTCACCTTGGCTTCCCCAATACCTAGCTTCTTAAAAATGTAACACCCCCAAGATATTCGAGGTATATTACAGCGCTGTGAATCCCTATATAGGACCCACCAGGCTGAACAAACAACATACTCATCATAAAGACGCAAAACAAAATAATCCACCCGGTTCAACCGGTCAAACATAACATCATCATCCGACACAAACATAATAGACAGCAATACAATCCGGACGAACAAGGACCCTTAAGTACTCGAGTACATCTATTAGTTTAAAAACAACAAAAGGTAAATGATAGAAGACAATAAGACATCACTCGTGCACAATCATCACGCACGGCCATCATCCGCATAATGGTCCAGCACCCGCTCGTCTCGATGAACCTGACCTGAAATTCATAAAACGAATTTCCCCAAAACGGGTCCCCAGAGGGGTTAGCAATTACGCTAGTACAAGTAACCAAATGAACAACTTACATCTTACACATATTGTAAATGCATGAAATCAAGAAAATATAGTTCCAAAACACTCATTTCCGGAAATGCCATAATCAAATCACATTTGTAAAATACACCACAATTAACCGTGGATCCACCCCTCCGTGGACCCCTACCGAGACCCCGTCGGATCTAACCCATAGTGGTTAAAAGCAAGCTCGCGCATCCACCCCTCCGTGGACCCCTACCGAGACCCCGTCGAATCTAACCCATAGTGAGCATACACACACACAAAAATCTCATGCAATACTACTATGTTAAGATTGTAAGTTCATAAGGGTACTTGCCTCGATTAATAGACGGTGACACGAACAGAATGGAAGAATCGAGCACGACCGCGAGGGACCGATGAATGAACCTAACGATTCGAATAACACAATCACAACCACTCCTAAACGGTTACGGAAATGGAATACACCCGAAAACCCGCCTACGATTCATGTATATTTGTACAAAAATAACAACGAGGGCGGACCACAACCAAACCCTCCCGATTTCGCAAAACTAAGAAAATATACCATGAATTCGTAGGGAAACTAGTGATATCGACAAGATTAACCATATTCATCATGAATCCACCAACAAAACGGAACGAATCGGACGAAAATCCCAAAACCCCCAATTTATCCAAAAGTAGGGTTCTAAGAGATTTTACCTTGGATTATGATGAAAGATTCGTGTTGATGTTGTTATAATATACCAAGAACTCAAGGAATATGTTGGATGATATGATTGGAGGAAGAAATCGCCAAGAAAATCGCCCGGAATCACCTTAGCCGCGGAGAGGAGGAAGAAATGAGAAATTGTGTTCATCTCGGTCAACTCCCTGGTTTATATAGCCAGGGAGTGTTAGCGCGCGCTAATCCTCAAGGTTAGCGTGCGCTAACGGGATAAAACTACAGGCCATACAGTTAGCGTCCCACCAGTAGCCAGATTTCTGGCCGTTAGCGTGCGCTACTCGAAACGTAGCGTGCGCTAATAATCTCTCGGTAGCGCGCGCTATCGACCAATAGCGTCACGCTACGGACATCACCGAGTCCGAAGCAATTGTCGATACACACCGATCCAGTTAGCTCGCGCTATACACCAAACGTAGCGTTCGCTAAATCAGATCGGTAGCGCGCGCTATCGACCAATAACGTCGCTACTGGCAATGATTGAGTCCAGAGCAAAGCATGCGATCGACACTCACGCTAGCGCATGCTACCGGGAATCTCAGCGTGCGCTAGCCCCCGAAATTAGCGTGCGCTAGACTACATAGCGTACGCTAATTCGCCAGTCCAGAGGGCTGGAAATAGCACTGCCACTCCCAGGGCTTGCTCTCTAGCGCGCGCTATGAAGCAGTCGTAGCGTGCGCTACTAAGTGACCCCTAGCGTGCGCTATGCAGAAAAGATAGCGTGCGCTAGGTACGAAATATAAAAGGTCCAAAACACCGGAATATGAACGAAACATCAAACGGAACATCTCAAGACGCATCAAAACATAGAATGGATCCACGGCAACCCCGAAACAGCGGTTCCGCACAATAATAACGAGAATCAGATCAATAGATGACGGGAAAGATATACTGTAAGGTACACGAGGGTCACTACGACCGAGAAATACACCGGAAAAGAAAATACAAGGGAAAGAAAAATGCGGATAGTACATTCTACCCCTCTAAAAATAAGTTTCATCCCGAAACTTAAGAAACAAACAACTCAGGGTACCTAGCACGCATGTTATCCTCAGTTTCCCAAGTTGCCTCCTCGACACCGTGTCTCGACCACTGCACCTTGACCAAAGGGATGGTCTTATGCCTCAGTCGTTTCTCACGATGCTCCAAAATCTTCAAAGGACGCTCCTCAAAAGTAATATCCTCGGCGACATCAATCTCACCATAATCGATGACGTGACTAGGATCCGGGACATATTTCCTCAGCTGGGAAACATGAAAAACGTTATGAATATGACTCAAGGCCGGAGGTAACGCCAAACGGTATGCCAACCCACCGACTCGCTCGAGAATCTCAAAGGGTCCAATAAATCTCGGACTCAACTTCCCTTTCTTCCCCAAACGAAAAACTCCCTTCGTCGGCGACACCTTTAGCAAAACGTGGTCTCCCACCTCGAATTCCAAAGGTCGACAACGGACGTCGGCATACGACTTCTGTCGACTCTGGACAGTCAATATCCGTTCCCGAATTAATCCTATCTTCCACCTCGTCTCTAAAACGACATCCGGCTCGGTCCCGACCAAATCGGACGCCTCATTCCAACAAATCGGTGATCGACATCGCCGCCCATAAAGTGCCTCATACGGTGCCATCCGAATCGACGCGTGCCAACTATTGTTGTACGTGAATTCAATCAGTGGCAAATGCTCCTCCCAGTCACTGCTCCAATCGAGAGCACAAGCACGCAACAAATCCTCGAACGTCTGGATAGTGCGTTTCGACTGTCCATCCGACTGGGGATGAAAAGAGGTACTCAAACGCAAACGGGTACCCAACGACTTATGCACCGCCTGCCAGAAGTGCGATACAAAACGGCCATCGCGATCCGAAACAATAGACTTCGGAGTACTGTGAAGCCTCACAATCTGTGCGATAAACACACGAGCTAGCTTCTCCGGACCCCAAGTGCCCTTGGTGCCCAGAAAATGTGCCGACTTGGTCAGACGATCAACAATCACCCATACCATATTCATGCCCGACCTCTATCTCGGCAAACTCGTAATGAAATCCATCGATATATCTTCCCATTTCCATTCGAGCGAAGTGATCGCAATAACCAGTAGGTCGATGCTCGATTTTGACATGCCGACAAGTCAAACATCTCGCTACAAACTGTGCGACCTCCTCCTTCATATCATTCCACCAGAAATTCCTTCTCAGGTCCTTGTACATCTTACTCGAACCAGGATGAACGGAATAAGGTGTAGCATGGGCCTCACGCAAAATACTCTGTCTCAACTCTGAGTCGTTCGGCACACAAAGCCGACTCTGAAATCTCAAAACACCATCCTCGTGAATCACAAACCCAGAAGACTTTCCCTTAAGAACGTTCTCTCGGATTTGAGTAATCATCGGATCCTCTAACTGCTTCAGCTTAATTTCATCGACCAAGGACGACGAAATCTCTAAGGCACAAAGTTGCCTGACAGCTCCAGGAAACAAAACCTCAACATCTAACTCGATCAAAGCCCGCCGAAGCTCCGACTTAGACGTAAGAATCTCAAGTGTTCGCAACGCAACCGGTTTCCGACTCAAGGCGTCGGCCACGACGTTCGCCTTGCCCGGATGATAAAGGATTTCGAGGTCATAATCCTTAATCAGCTCTAACCACCTCCTCTGCCTCATATTCAACTCCCACTGAGTAAATATGTATTTCAGACTTTTATGATCGGTAAAAATCTGACATGCAGAGCTGAAAAATAGTGACGCCAAATCTTGAGCGCGAAAACGACTGCCGCTAACTCCAAATCATGAGTAGGGTAGTTCAGCTCATACGGCCTCAACTGTCTCGACGCATAGGCAATGGTCTTGCCGTGTTGCATCAATACGCACCCAAGACCCTGACCCGAAGCATCGCTATAAACGGCAAAACCCTCGTTGCCACATGGCAACGCCAAAACCGGGGCTGAGGTCAAGCGCTTCTTCATTTCCTCAAAACTCAACTGCCTCTCGTCATTCCAGACGAACTTCTCGGATTTCTGGAGCAACTGTGTAAGTGGCCGAGCTAGTTTCGAGAAACCCTCGACGAACCTACGGTAGTAACCGGCCAAGCCCAAGAAACTACAGATCTCCTTCACATTCTTGGGCGGCGCCCAATCCAACACTGCCTCAATCTTCTGCGGATCCACACGAACCCCCTCGGCTGAAATCACGTGACCTAAAAACATCACTTTCTTCAGCGAGAACTCACATTTCGAGAACTTTGCATAGAGTTGCTCGGTCCTCAAAATGTCTAGCACTACGTGCAAATGATGGGCATGCTTCTCCTCGTTCCTCGAATAAATAAGAATATCGTCAATGAGGACGACGACACACTTATCCAAATACTCGATAAAGACTTTGTTCATCAACTGCATGAACACCGCCGGCGCATTAGTTAACCCGAATGGCATAAATACGAACTCATAATGTCCGTATCTCGTCCGAAAAGCTGTTTTCTGCACATCGGACTCCCTCACCCGGAGCTGATAGTACCCCGATTTCAAATCAATCTTCGAGAACACCGCAGCTCCCTACAACTGATCGAACAAGTCATCAATTCTCGGCAAAGGATACTTGTTCTTGATGGTCACCTTGTTTAGTTCGCGATAGTCGATACACAAACGCAGTGAACCATCCTTCTTTCGCACAAACAGGACCGATGTGCCCCAAGACGAGGCGCTCGGTCGAACATACCCCGACTCAAGAAGCTCGCTCAACTGCTTCTTCAATTCGAACATTTCTGAAGGTGCCATGCGATACGGCGCCTTCGAAATAGAAACCGCGCCCGGCTCTAACTCTATAGCAAATTCGACCTCACGATCCGGTGGCAATCCCGGTAACCCATCAGGATATACATCAGGAAACTCACTAACGATTGGAATCGACGAAAGCTCGACTCCACCACTCTACGCCTTCAAGGCGTAGCACCAATAACCAGTACACCCCTTTCGCAGGAGTCTCATCGCCTTCAAGGCGTTAATAATTAACTTCTGGTTTCCCCTCTTTCGTCCCGTGAAAGAGTGCTCGGTGCCATCCTCGACTAACATAGTGATGATCCTCGTGCGGTAGTTCATGATTGCACCATGCCGCTCGAGCCAATCATCCCCGAGAATCAAATCCTCACCCTCAATACTCACAACAATAAGATTAGAGGGCCAGACCCTCTCACAAATAAGCACAGAACAGTCCCGAACCTCCTGATCACCCACGATCCTATCACCGCTAGGAAGCTTAATGATGAAGGGCTCACAAGGCGTCAAACAGTCGAGACTCAAACGGCGCACACACTCCAGAGATATGAACGAATGCGTAGCACCAGAATCGAAAAGCACACTGACAGGATGAGAAAGAATATGAACGGTACCTGTCGCCACAGTAGATGCTGGGTCATCGGCTCTCCGCATCTCATAGACACGCGGGTAGGCTGAGCCGACACTGGAAGCTCCCCCCTTAGAGGGCTGACCCCGACCTCTCCCCCGACTAGCACTCGGCGGAGATTGAGAAGCAAACGATCCTTGATTAACACTTGGTTCCCTATGCGCTGGAATGGAAGCCCGAGCACCAAGGATTCTCTCCCTCTCAGCACATAAAGTAGCCTTGTGACCCGGCTGGCCACACTGATTACACATCAGCAAAGGACTCGGACAATTACGACTGATGTGGCCTGGCTGGCCACAGTTAAAACACTTCACCTCCCGAGAAGGGGCACTGATATCCCTGCGGGGAAACCCAGTAGATCGAGCTGGACCACCACCAGCGGAAAAATTAGCAGACTGGAATTTCTGCTGACCCCCACCTTTGTGGCCCGAAAAATTCCCGGCGGACTTCTGTTTCTTGCTCTCGCGGGCCGCCTCACTCGCCGTCACAGACATATTATAAGCAAGGGCCCTACTCTGATAATCCTTCAAGGTAGTACAGATGAGTCCCGACATATAGTCCCGAATCGACAACTTCATCCGTCTGGAAAAATGGAAAATTTTGTCGCTCTCCTCGACAACTTGGGTCTTCACATAACCCAATTCCTTGTTAAAATCGGCAATAGCTTGAGATACGGGAATATCCCGTGGTTGAGCATCATAGAAAGCATGCACTCGAGCCTGTCTGACCGGCCACGGGCAATATTCGGTCTCCATCAATTCTTGAAATTCGGCCCATGAAGCAACATGGTCTTTGGGCCCAACGGCCTCCCACCAATCCGTAGCGTCCCCAGTAAGAAAGTACTGGACAATAGGGACCTTACGGTCTTCGGGACAGTTGGTAGCAGTGAAGACTTTAGACATCTCCTTGATCCACCCTTCCCAGACGATCGGGTCCGAAGCTCCCGAAAACTGAGGAGGATACATCTTGATGACATCCTGAAGCCACCGATCCGCTCCGCCCCGATTAGCATGGGCCGGATCTGGGTTCTGAACCGCCTGAGCTATCGCCGCCATTTGATTCACCATTTGCTGCATAACAGCCGCCATACCAAGGTCGGCGCGCTCCTGAGAAGAAGCATGACTGTGACGGTCGTCGGTACTTCCGGATCCCGAAGACTGCGACGTGGCCGCCCCACCGGCTGCCCCACGTCCCCGGCCGCGTCCACGACCACGACCAAGACCTCTTCCAGCATCCATACTGGAGTTAAATAAGTAGCAAAAGCCATACGATGGTAAGTACAAGAAAAGAACAATCACAAATCGAGAATTAAAGGCACGATACAAGGAAATAAGGAACAGAGGAAGGAAAACTTACGGGTACTGGTAGTACCGGAATCATGGCAGTGTGACGATGATGTGCAAAACAAAACACAACAAGACCCAATAAACCGACAAGCCTAGGTATCCATAAACCTAGTGCTCCGATACCATTTTCTGTAACACCCCCAAGATATTCGAGGTATATTACAGCGTCGTGAATCCCTATATGAGACCCACCAGGCTGAACAAACAAAATACTCATCATAAAGACGCAAAACAAAATAATCCACCCGGTTCAACCGGTCAAACATAACATCATCATCCGACACAAACATAATAGACAGCAATACAATCCGGACGAACAAGGACCCTTAAGTACTCGAGTATATCTATTAGTTTAAAAACCACAAAAGGTAAATGATAGAAGACAATAAGACATCACTCGTGCACAATCATCACGCACGGCCATCATCCGCATACTGGTCCAGCGCCCGCTCGTCTCGATGAACCTGACCTGAAATTCATAAAACGAATTTCCCCAAAATGGGTCCCCAGAGGGGTTAGCAATTACGCTAGTAAAAGTAACCAAATGAACAACTTACATCTTACACATATTGTAAATGCATGCAATCAAGAAAACATAGTTCCAAAACACTCATTTCCGGAAATGCCATAATCAAATCACATTTGTAAAATGCACCACAATTAACCGTGGATCCACCCCTCCGTGGACCCCTACCGAGACCCCGTCGGATCTAACCCATAGTGGTTAAAAGCAAGCTCGCGGATCCACCCCTCCGTGGACCCCTACCGAGACCCCGTCGGATCTAACCCATAGTGAGCATACACATACACACACACAAATCTCATGCAATACTACTACGTTAAGATTGTAAGTTCATAAGGGTACTTGCCTCTATTAATAGACGGTGACACGAACGGAACGGAAGAATCGAGCACGATCGTGAGGGACCGATAAATGAACCTAACGATTCGAATAACACAATCACAACCACTCCTAAACGGTTACGGAAATGGAATACACCCGAAAACCCACCTACGATTCATGTATATTTGTACAAAAATAACAACGAGGGCGGACCACAACCAAACCCTCCCGATTTCGCAAAACTAAGAAAATATACCATGAATCCATAGGGAAACTAATGATATCGACAAGATTAACCATATTCATCATGAATCCACCAAAAAAACGGAACAAATCGGACGAAAATCCCAAAACCCCCAATTTATCTAAAAGTAGGGTTCTAAGAGATTTTACCTTGGATTAAGATGAAAGATTCGTGTTGATGTTGTTATAATATACCAAGAACTCAAGGAAGATGTTGGATGAGATGATTGGAGGAAGAAATCGCCAAGAAAATTGCCCGGAATCGCCTTAGCCGCGGAGAGGAGGAAGAAATGAGAAATTGTGTTCATCTCGGTCAACTCCCTGGTTTATATATAGCCAGGGAGTGTTAGCGCGCGCTAATCCTCAAGGTTAGCGTGCGCTAACGGGATAAAACTACAGGCCATACAGTTAGCGTCCCAGTCCAATAGCCAGATTTCTGGCCGTTAGCGTGCGATACTCGAAACGTAGCGTGCGCTAATAATCTCTTGGTAGCGCGCGCTATCGACCAATAGCGTGCGCTACCTGGACATCAGCCGAGTCCAGAAGCAACTGTCCAGTACACACCTGATCCAGTTAGCGCGCGCTATCCACCAAACGTAGCGTGCGCTAAAGTGTATCGGTAGCGCGCGCTATCGACCAATAACGTGCGCTACCTGGGCAACAGATTGAGTTCAGTAGCAAACTGTCCAGTACTGGACACTCACGCTAGAGCACGCTACCGGGAATCTCAGATTGCGCTAGACCCCGACATTAGCGTGCGCTAGACTACGTAGCGTACGCTAATTCGCCAGTCTAGAGGGCTGGAAACAGCACTGCCACTCCCAGGGCTTGCTCTCTAGCGCGCGCTACGAAGCAGTCGTAGCGTGCACTACTAAGTGACCCCTAGCATGCGCTATGCAGAAAAGATAGCGTGCGCTAGGTACGAAATATAAACGGTCCAAAACACCGGAATATGAACGAAACATCAAACGGAACATCTCAAGACGCATCAAAACATAGAATGGATCCACGGCAACCCCGAAACAGCGGTTCCGCACAACAATAACGAGAATCAGATCAATAGATGACGAGAAAGATATACTGTAAGGTACACGAGGGTCACTACGACCGAGAAATACACCGAAAAAGAAAATACAAGGGAAAGAAAAATGCGGATATTACAAAAAATGGATAGGGACATAAGATTAATATTGGCGCCGAGATCACACAACGCTCTATCAAAAGACAGGTTTCCTATAGTGCACGCTATATTGAAGCTTCCTGGATCCTTCAATTTTGGCGGGAGCTTTTTCTGCAAGATGGCGCTGCACTCTTCTGTCAATGCCACTGTCTCATACTCTTCGAGCTTCCTTTTGTTTGATAAGATCTCTTTTATGAACTTCACATAGCTCGGCATTTGTTCCAAGACATCAGCAAATGGAATATTTATATGTAGTTTCTTGAAGACGTCAAGAAATTTGGAGAATTGCTTGTCCAATTTTTGCTTTTGCAATCGCTGCGGAAACGGGACGGGTGGCACATAGGCCATCGGATTGTCAGGAAACAGTTTCGAACTTTTAGAATTTTGTGATTCTTCAGATGCCGAATTTTTCTTCTCCTCATGATCACCTCTCTTTATGTTTCTCTCGGGCTGTTCACACACTTCCCTCCCGCTTCTCAAACCAATGGCATTTATACTCTCTCGGGGGTTCGTCTCAGTTTTGCTTGGCAAAGTACCCTTAGGTCGGGCTGTTAACACACTTGCTATTTGACCCAATTGGACTTCCAAATTGCGAATAGAGGCGGAGTGGTTTTGCAAGGTTGTCTCGGTACGGGTCGTGAACTGACTCGTATTTGCTGCTAATTTCGCCATTGCCTCCTCTAGAGAGATTTTTGGAGCGGGAGGAGGTTGCTGTTGGTGCTGAGCAAACTGAGGTTGGTTGGAATTTTGTCCGTTCTTCCACAAAAAGTTGGGGTGATTTCGCCACCCCGGATTATATGTGTTGGAATATGGGTTGTTTTTCCGATTTCCGTTCCCCACAAACTGAGCTTGTTCCAACGGAGGTTGCTCGAAAGGATTTCCGACTTGGCACTCCGTGCTAGGATGAGACCCGTTACACCAATTACATGATTCTGTGTTAACGGTGGTAGGAGCATGTGAAAAAGCTTGCAATTGCTGAGTCAGGGCTGCAACTTAGGCTGATAGTGTAGAGATCGGATCATTATCGGAAACTCCCATAACTCGCTTTGGGTTCACACGTTCGGAAAGCCACTGATAAGCATTTGCAGCCATCGCTTCCAATAAAGAATGAGCTCCTGCCATCGTTTTTCCCATTAAAGATCCTCCAGCGGCTGCATCAACAAGAGTGCATGTAGATGCACTTAGTCTGTTATAGAAAGTCTGAATTTGTAGCCAATCCGGTAAGCCATTATGTGGGCATCTCCTTAGTAAATCCTTGTATCGCTCCCAATCCCCATGAAGCGATTCCATCTCAAATTGCCCGAACGTCGTTATTTCGTTTCGAAGTCTCGCCGCCTTTGCCGGTGGAAAGAACTTAGCCAAAAAGGCTTGTGCTAACTCCGCCCAAGTCGCGATAGAGCCCGGCGGAAGTGAATTCAACCAAAACTTGGCTTTATCCCTCAAAGAAAATGGGAAAAGCCGCAGATGAATGGCGTCATCTGAAACTCCATTGCTCTTGAACGTATCGCATATCTCGAGAAAGGATGCAATATGAGCATTGGGGTCGTCGTTCGCTAATCCGCAGAATTGGCTAGCTTGTACGATCTGGATTATGGCCGGCGTTATCTCAAAATTGTTTGCTTGGACAGTTGGGCGCCGAATCCCCAAAAAATTTGCGTTGATTTGAGGCAATGCATAATCTCGGAGTGCCAATGCCGGTTGAGTTTGCTGCATAGGGTTGTCTACTCCGTGATTTTCTGTGTTATCGGCCATGGTGTCTTTTGTTGGTTGCTCATGCTTTTCCTTCTTGTTTTTCCTCAGAGTGCGCGCGAGTTCAGTGTCCAAAGGTAATAGGCCTACGTTACCGAATTTTCTCATGCACTAACCAGAAACTCCTGAAAGGAAAACAAAAAATAAAAAAATTTACACAAAAATAAAATAGTGTTCAAATTAAGACTAGAAATACTGAAATCGATATTAGTAAAACAATCAGTCCCCGGCAACGGCGCCAAAAACTTGTTACTAAATTTGGTGAACGCAAGTGCACGTTGTCGTAAGCAAGTAATAAAGTGATAAGTAAGATATCGTTTCCTTGGGGACTGACTCACTAATTACCAATTTCTTTGTATTCTAATTTTATTTGAACGATTGAAATTGGAGGTGCAAGTAATATTAAAGAAAGCTAATAAAGGAATAACTAAGAATAAATAATAAAATCAATTGTTTGAAGAAAGAAAATCAATTAGGAAAATAATCTAGGATTAAGAATCCACCTCGATTTATCCGAATTACTATTGATTTACGTGAATTAAGTGATTTCCCAATTTATTGAAGGCGAAGATTGCTAAAATACTCTACTGCCTCTCCCAAGGTCAGTCGAATTTTCTAAAGCGAATAAAACACTCTATTCCTAGGTGATTTAATTCGACAATAGGTGAAAAGTACAAAATCTTCAGACAGGCCACGAAACTCCTATGAGTATATTCCTATCTCACAAGATGAACCGTTTCTCACCCATTTTTCCTACCAACTCTCCTCTCCCGATTCGAGTTGCGTAATCAAAACAAATCAATCATGGGCCACATAATTGATAGTAATTAAAACAATTGGGGAAAACTCAATAATAAAGGGAAATATATCTTAATAATGCAAAATCAAAAGTTAACTCGTCAAAACCTCGGTTTCATCAAAATCCTAGAATAGGGTTCTAGTCCGACATGCTAGAAAATAATACAGAAAGAATTGAAGAAAGCATTAAAGAAATCAAACACAGTTGAAGAACTTGAATTCCTCCGTTCTCAAGCTTCTACTCTCTGCTTGATCGGTGTTTTTCTCCTTCTCTTCGATACCCTTTTTTCAGACCTTCAATCCCTATTTATAACCTCCATTAGTCTCCGAAACGCGTCCGGGAATTTGGTCGAGAACAGGCTCCAAAAACGGCCCAGAAATGCGGCTGAAACAGAACTACCGCCCATCTGGCCGCGGCTCGGGATAAGTGTGCCGCGGCCCTCAGTGTCCAGCGCCATACCTGGGCGGCATTTTTTTCATACGGGCCGCGGCTCAGCTTAAGTGTGCCGCGGCCCCCGGTACAGTGAGTACCGCTGCTTGCTGTGCCGTGCGTGTGCCGCGGCCTGGCCTTGGTGTGCCGCGGCCCCTGACCAAAAATTGTCGTTTTCACCCGTTTTTCGTCGTTTAAGCTTCCTGACTCCAATTTCCTTCAAAACACATAAAGATAGTGCATTAAAAACTCATTTATGCAGATTTAGACTAAAAATGGATATAAAATAATGATAAATAAGCGCATAAAAATACGTCTAACAGTTACGCTGAGTCAGAGCGGAGGGCTCCGGGGAAGATAAGCAAGCCCGACTGAGGACAAGCAAAGGGCCCGAGTCTCCCAGGACATGCACGTCGTCCGTATGATTAGGGTCGTCGGTGGGAGCATTCGAGGAGGGTGCCTGCTCGTCACCCTCAAGGATCATTGTGCGGGAGCTACGCGGATGAGGGCAAGATTGCATGCGGTGGCCCGGATCACCGCAATTAAAGCAGCGGCCATTAAAGGTCATACGGTTGGGGGGAGGCGCCGGAGCAGGCTGGCGCGAGGTCGCCGTATGAGGTGGCAGCGGGTGGTATAGATGTGGGTGGACTGCGACGATCGCCGAAGGGCGGAGCATTGGAAAACCGGCGTGATGCCTGAGCTTCTAAGACAAGCGCTTGGTGATGGGCATCGGCCAGGGTGGGCGGCCGAAGGAAATTGAGGGTGTCTTGGAACGATGTCAGTAGGCCACCGATAAATCGCGAAACAATCTGGCTGGGGGTCTCACGACAATCCACCCTAGCAAGCAGTTGGTAAAATTCAGAAGTATAAGTATCGACCGATTTCGTACCTTGTCGGAGTAACTGGAATTTCTGGTAGAGCGTGGAGTCGTAGTTGGCCGGGACGAATTCGGGGGTCATGAATTCGCGGAGTAACTCCCAGTGTGTGAGGTCTGGACGACCCTCTCGGCGGCGGGCTTGGCGGAAGGACCGCCACCAGGCGGCGGCGCGCGAACGGAACTTCTTTGCAACGAGTGCAATCCGGCGGTCAGGGGGTACCCCTTTGAAGTCCATCAAATCCTGTGTCGTGTGGAACCAATCCAGAAAATCATCCGGTGTGCCGTCGCCGGTGAACTCAGGGATATCCAATCGGAAGCCGTGCTCCCAACGAGTTTCGTGCAGAGGCCGCGGCGACTGGAGCGGCACTGGGTGAGGGGTTGGAAATGACCCGAAGGCCGGGGCAGGAGGTTGAGCGGGGGGTGGCACCTGGGGTACTGGGTCGTCACGGGCGAGGGACGCGAAGGGGTTGGTGGCTGTGATGGTGATCTCATCGTCGGTGCCGAACACTTCGGACGAGCAGTCGGCATGGTTGGCGGCAGCTACAACAGGTGGCGCGGTGGCCATGGTGGTGACCTTGGCTGACAAGTCGGCGAACTAAGCACGCATCTCAGTTAGGGCTGCCGTTGTAATACCCGGTTGTAATTCAGTCATTATCATTCAGTAATTTCATTCGGTAATTGTCACTCAGTGAATTTTCACTCAATTATAATCATTCATCAATCATGATCATTCACCGTGTTCACCGTTCGGAAAAACTTCGAGTTGTGTATCGTTATTGTTCATTGTTTCAACTTTCCTCATATGAGTTCGACTTTGTTAGATCACCATTAATTTTTGGTAACTCCAAAAATTCTAAATCTTTGCAATATTATAGAGCATCGAGTTAGCTTTCCAATGGTTCAAACGGTGAGTCAATCGGAGTCCGGACGAGAGAGTTATGGTCGTTTTAGCTCACCCGCTCATTTTTCAGATTTTGGCGATCACGGCCGGACCGGTCGTGTCGTCGCCCAGACGGCCCGTGCCGTACTCGTCCGATAATGCCGGCGGTTCGCCTCGATTCGACCGTGTCGTCAGCACGGCCGAAGTCGCACCTTCCGGATAGGCCGTAACTGTCGACGGAGGCCCGACCGTGTGCCGGGACACGGCCGAGTCAATGCCGAGCGCCGCGACGGGTCACTCGGTAGGCCCCTTTGCGCCGCGACCGTGTCATGCCGGACACGGTCGAGTCCTCGCCGCCAGTGCGCGCCGCGACCGTGTCGGGCACGGCCGAGTCTGGGCCGCGAGTCAACCCTATAAATTCATTTTTGAGCATTTTGAGCTCATTTCTTCCATATTTTTCCATCTTCTTCACTCGCAACCGAGAGAGAATAACTTGAGGGAGAGATTTCTTCATCAATTATCATTTGAGTGTGTATTTTCATCATCTTCAATCATTTGGGAAGCTTGGATAGTCGTTTTTACACGTTTACCTGATCGAATTGGTTGGATCTTCAAGAGGTAAATTCTTCAACACTTTGGACTTCGATCTTGTGTTGAGATATGATGTTTTGGACGTTATAATCATGTTATATGAAGGGATATGTATATGATTATGAGTTTGTATAAGGATTCATTGGATTATTGAGGAATTATTCAAGAACACGTTGAAAATCGAGTTGGAATTGGGGATTTTCGACTAATTGTTGTTATAATCACATTTTTGGATATTCATAACGGATTATTGATCGTATTGGACATGTTTTGTTGGTTTGAAACACTTCTTGGGGAATTTTGATATTGTTATATCGAAGTTTGTTTGTAAACTATCGGAGTTGGATACAACGTGTTTGATTTAATGTCTCTATGGACTTGGTTTAGTCGTATCGACGTTTGGAATTCGTTATATTCGTATTGATCGGATTGTTGGTAATTGTATTGAATTAAGGTTGTTCGTATGACCGACACTTCATTTAGGACATTGTTCGTGGAAGGACTTTCTTCATCGGTATTTAGTAAGTTAATTCTTACTCGGTTAAAAGGATATTCATACCTTTTGTTGTTGATCGTTCATAATCATAACTCATTCATCATTGTATTAATCATGTTAAAACTTGTTATTGTCAATTAATCACTTCAGTCATAAGGAACGACGGTTCCAATCTTTTCGTTGAGCTATCATTCATTTCATTATTACCCTCATCTCGGTGAGTCATTCTTGACTTTGTCAGATTATTATTTATCCATTGATATTCATTACGGTCATTCTCGTTCATATGACCTTCTCGGTTCATATTGCGTGGTCGGGTGTGGCTGTGTGGAATTTTTAGTCGGGCACACGATGGTTATTGTATTGGGTTCACCGATACATTAGACCGGGCACACGAGTCATATTGTCTCGTGAGACTAATTAGGTACACGGACGGGTGTTGTACACTTACACAGAACATTACGGGCGTACTATGGTACTCCTCTTCAGCGTAATTCATAACTAAGAATATTTCATAACTTCAGTTAATCATGATTGTGTATTTTCAACCCTTGAGGATTGTTTGTTCTTTGTAATCGACCGTTTGGGGATTTTGTTTTTCAGGTCATGGCAAGGCAAACGCACGGGAATAGCATGTTGATGTCGAGGAGTCCGAGTGATACTAGTAGGGGGCCCCGATCTTTCAGTCATTCATATTATTGTCCTTTATTTTCCGCTGCATATTTTCATTTGGATACTCCGTTTCATTCAGTGTTGTGTATTTTATCTTCATATAAAATACACTAGTATTCGGTATTGTCCTGGTGTGTTGTAATTAAACTCCTCATCGGAGTAATTACTGTTGTAATGTGGTTCGGTACTACATTTATCTTGTGTAATTCATCCTTTTCATTCGCCTGGTGGGTCCCAGTCGGGGATTCACGACACTGTAATATCCGCCTAGTTTGGGGTGTTACAGCCGCGACGGACGCGTATCACGTAATGAGTTGATCTCCTGATTATTAGGTTTAGGCGTCATCGTGTAGACCAGGAACTGACTCCGGATATCAACTGACGCAGCGAGAACGTAGTAATGCAAGAGTAGGGTTGGGAAATTCCCGAGATTTTAGATTAATATCAAACTTGTCTAATACATCTCGAGGATGACATATAAATACATCAAAAGCCATAAAAGTCAAAAGCATAATAAAGCCCATAACGATATAAAAGTAAATAAGGAAATAAATAAATAAAGTAAATCTTCAATTCGTGATCTGTTCTCCATCATTCACTCCCTCGTCGGAGCGATTCGTCCTCGAATCGGAAAGGATCTGTTCTCCATCACAAGCTATTCCCACATTTATCTTATATGTATTTTTCAGTTTTACTTCTTTATTTACTTAATTATGAAATAAAAACTGGAAGTATATATAGAAAATAAAAAATTTGAATAACGATCTTTTATGTTCTTCTAATATAATACCCAACCGTTATAATATTAAACATGAATTAAAATCTAAGAGTGTAGTACCATGCATAAAAGAAAATTCTAAACTTGTACGAGAACTCTAATTATTTGCTTATAAAATATATATGTACTTTTAAAATGATATTTTTATAAACTCTTTCAACTGGTTTAATTTTTTAATCTTGTTTCGGGGTCGTGATTTCAGGTTCGGTTCTGGACAAGTTCTAGTTGTAAGATACGTGTCTGATTTGATTGCATGAGTATTCAAAAATGGGTCTTAATACATACTGAGTATTGACATTTCGAATCCAAATACTAAGGGCTCGTTTGGTTCGCTGGAATCCTTGGGAATTCTAAGGAATTAGAATCTAATTCACAAGGATTCCTATTAGAGATGGCAATGGGGCGGGTCGGGGCCGGGTATTGCCTACCGGCATTTGCGACCATGCTAAAAGCGCCCTGCACTCCGCTCTGCACTCCGCCAAATTTTTTTCGGTCCGCCTGCACTCCGCCCGCTCGGTTCTTGGTACCCAGCGGGTACCCGCGGATTAATTTTTTTCTCGAATTAATATTATATATATATATATATAAAATATATATTACTAATTTAAATTTATTACTAATTTAATATATATAAAATATATTACTAATGTAATTACTAATATATATATATTTAATTTTTTAAGTATTAATATTATATATTATATATATATTTATATATATAATATATTACTAATTTAATATATATAATATATTACTAATTTAATTACTTATATATATATATATATATATATCGGGGCGGGTTCGGGGTGGGTACCCCATACCCCGGAACCGAATCGGACCCGAACTTATTTTTATCTACCCGCTCCAGACCCGGAACCGGACCCGAATTTTGTTACCCGAATTGGACCCATTCGGGTAAAAACCCGCGGGTACCCGAACCCGTGGTTTTTTTTGCCATCCCTAATTCCTATGTTTGGTTGAAAATAGAGATGGGAATTGGAATCTTGGGGTGGGATTGAATTCCCAAAGCTATGGGATTTTTAATTCCTTCAAGATGAGGAGGGATTCTCAATTCCACCAAGGAAGGAATTTGACATTTACTATTTTACCCCTTTGCGGCCACCGCCTCTCCGGCCACCGCCCTCTCCGATCACCGCCTGCCGCCGTCGTCGCTCGTCGCCACTCGTGAAGAAGGGCAATTATGTCATTTTGCATTTCTGAAATCAAATTCATCTGAAATGTCTGCGAACCAAACAGACTATGAAATTGAATTCCAATTTCATTTCCTGCCAACCAAACAGATTATGGAATTGAATTCTAATTCGTGACATATTCCAATTCCAATTCCAATTCCATCAGAAATATTTCAGCGAACTATCAGACTACCCAGGCCGAACACCCTATTAGTGCTTTTTCGTTGGGCTCTTGAGAGTGTCTTGTGATTCGGACTTTCTATGGTTAGTTAGAATATGTCTCGTCGACTAACAACAACTAACCATTTAAATATGCATTTAAGAGTTAGTATTATGGTTACAATATCGATTATAGCTAATTACACAATTGGAATAACATGACATAAATTTTTACATGCAAATAAATCACTAGCTTTAGTTTAAGTCCATTCTAAAGTACTCACTCGGTTCCATAAAAAAAATCTATTTTGATAAACAAACTTTATTTTAAAGAAAGGGTCGTCTTTAAAGTATCACATCAATATTTAATTCAAATCTATAATAATCTTTTTAAAATAATATTTTATCCTGATTTAATAAAAGATACAAAAAACAAGTGAGTGTATATTTTTAAAATGAATTGTACATATGTTAAGATAAGATTACTACACTTAATTTGACTATCTTCATGTGGCAAATGTGGTATTTGAAGGATTTTGCACGAGCGCACACCCAAAAAACTTATGAAAGACGGATCTAATATTGTGTAAGTGCAATTATTGTTGATAAAAAAATTGAAGAATTTTTTTCTATTTCCATACTTAATTATTGTTGATCAAAAAAATCCAAGAGTTTTTTCTCTTTTCACATTTAAGTTGCGAACAGTAAGACATCGTTTGATATTGGTTAATTTTGAAAATAAATTAATTTTTGATGAACTTTTAAACTGGTCAGTGTATGACAGATTAAAAAAGTATTTTTTTTAATTTACGAGTCACTGGCAGCAGGTTTTTTAAAGCAGCATTAGAGTTGCTTTTAGAAGTTGATTTCATAAAAAATATCAGAAATTAATATTTTATATCTTAAAAATATTTTAAAAAATATTATTTATCAAATAATATCTATTTAAATTCGCAATCAATTATTTTCACATGACAATTACGATAATTTTTTTAAATCACAACAAAAATATCAAATTAGGCCTAAATGGAATATAATTTGGTAAAATATGAAGAAAAAAGTATTTCTTGATATTTTAATTGGAGCTAGCGACCGTTGAGAAACACTCGCGGCGGATGTTGGAAAAGGGAAGCAGATCATGTGCGATCAATAAGGACGTGACAGATGTCCATGTGCTATTTGTTTCGAAGTGGAATTGCACCCACTGCACTTTATTTTGTTGGCATACACTTTATTGACGCCCTACATTTCACGGTGACCATGGCCGGGTTGAGTCGGGCCAGGTCAGGTTGAAGGCAGCCAGGCTGAGATTAGAGAGCTTGGGATCGATCCATATTTTTAGCGGGCTGGGTCGGATTGGGTCTGGATTGGGCGGTCGTGGCCCACTGCCCGTCCGCTCTCGAACTGTCGTGGCCTGTTTAGGCCGGGCTTGGTCCCGGCCGGATATTTAAAAATGATAATTTAAAAATATTTTAACATTAAACTAAAATTTTTTTGTAAATCTCTGTTTTGAATTTTTTAAATAAATTATTTAACAATAATTGAAAAATCAATTTAAAAATCTCTTTTGAATTTTTAATATAAATTAGTTAACATTAAATGGTGAGTTTATGGTGAGCTTTGGTGGGATTGGGGCGGGCTGCGAGTTGGCTGGGTGTGGGCTGCGGTGGGCCGGGCTGGGAGTCGGGTCGGGCTGGGGGTCGGGCCGGCTGGGGGTTGAGCCGGTCTGGGCTTGGAGGTGGGCCGGGTTGGGCTGGTTTGGGTTGGAGAGCTTGGGATCGGGACCGCCAGGGTGTCGAGGGGCGGTGGACTCGGTCCTGGGCCGGGTTGGCCCGTGCGGCCCACGGACCTAGAAAATCCGGGTTGGGCCGGGTTGGGGTGGGCCGGGCCGGGCGGCCCACTGGCCACCTCTAATTTTCACTAGGACTGGGAATTTTCAACCCGAAACCCGTGGAACCGACCGGAACCGAACCGAAATTCTCGGTTCGGTTCCTGGGTGTTGAAATTATTTATTTTTTTGGAACCGAACCCGAATTTAGAAATTCAGTTCGGGTTCGGTTCCTGCAAAAAAAAATCATAAAAACCCGAAATTACCTATTTACCTGTTTTTTTATCAACATTAGTTAATTTATAAAGAAAAATAAAAAAAAAAAATCCTAGAAGTATACCGTCTTACTTAATTTATTGAAGTTCAAGTTACTCTTTTGTTGCTTCATTTTGTTTGATATTTTGATTGTATCAACTAAACATTCAATATTGTATCTTCACTATCTTGTTTTTAATTGAATTATTGTTGTTTAGAAATTTAAATTGGAGTCAAACTTTGTTTTTAAAGACTATGGTTGTTTAAAATTGAATTTTTTAGATTGAAACAGATGAATAGATTCGTATAGACATGAAAAAAATAAAACCGAAATATTATCGGAACCGAACCGAAAATTTCGGTTCGAGTTGTGTTCGGTTCCGAATGAAAAAAAATATGGAACTGAACCCGAAATACACAATTCGGTTCAGGTTCGGGTCCTGCAAAAAAAAAAACAATTTTTGACAGCCCTAATTTTCACTACTATAACCCAACCCGGCCCACTGGCCACCTCTAATTTTCACTACTATAGACGTGGATGACTCTTGTCTCTAGGGCTGAGTACCGGGGCCTGATTTGGCCCGGATCGACCCCCACCCAGAATGGACCGGAATATAAATGGTCGGATTTTATCGATCCAAATCCCGGACCTGTGCGGAATGGGTCCAACTCGGTCCGGACTCGGTAAAATCGGGTCGGTCCGGGCCGGACCGGTTGTAGCCCGATTTTGTTAAAAAAAATCCGAGAAAATACATTTATCAGTCTTAATATCTCCATTCAGTCACCAAACTCCCAAGTTCAACAATATTTTAGGATAAACAAACTTAATTAAAAACGTTAAAAATGTCAATTTATAATGTCAAAAAGATTCAAGACAATGAATATGTCAAGTGTGTATATGTCAAATACACATGACGACTATGTCATTTTAAGAATGAATTTGAATGATCGAGTCATTGATGTAAGTAATGACAAGTGGATCAATTCAACAAAGTCTGAAAAGATAAATATATGAGACCAAAGAAATGACTTTAAGATGTAAAATCTCAAGTCGTTCACAATGTCTCATATGAGGTCAGTAATACTATGATGACATGAATCTTGGAAAGATCAACGGAATCAATTGGAATGCAAATGGATATGGTGCATCTATCCAAGCACAAAGGCAACTGATCTTTCAAGAGTAACTAAAAGTCTAATGTACTAAGTGAATTGTACAAGACTAAACACAGTCTATATCGTGAGTAGACTATGTGGATACACGAGTAATCAGGAAACTAATCACCAGTTGGTGATTACAATGATATAAAGATTACTTGTGTGTACATGCTGCATGACATGAGATATTCAAAAAAACTATTAAAATGATATAGTAATGCAAATTGAACATCTGACATTATGAATTTAATGTCTAAATAGTGAATATGTTTCACACTAATATAGATGGTTATTGCTCGATTTACAAAGGAATATGAGTTCATATTCTTAGACAAATATGCATAAGAGGCATAATGTATTACCAATTTCTAGAAGATATTCTAAAATGGGCAAAGTTGTGACCGCAATATGTATTTATTGTGATAGTCAATCCACGATTGACGTGACACAGAGCAAAAGTATAATGGTAATTCTCGTCATATGAGGCAAATACATAATACCATTTTGCTATCAACATTGATTATCACTATTCACTATGATTCGTCAAGAGAGAACATAGCGGATCTGTAACCAAAGGGTTATCAAAATACCTTGTTGATAAATCATCGAGAGGAATGGTCTATTGCCATGAGCTAATGGTTTTATGGAGTATACCCAACCTAAGCTGACTGGAGATCCCAAGATCTAGGTTCAATGGGACAACCAATTCATAAAACTGGGCACGATCACTGTGGGGTTACCCCGAACCGACCATTTCTAGGATGAAAACAGTGATACCCGTAGGGAGATGTTAAGGTTATGCTTTTAATGATTCTTAAGTCGACAACGTATAGTCGGGTGGAGTAAAATACGGGTTTACTCAAAACACTTAAAGAGAATCACCTATATTGGAGTGAAGAGGGGCCGCTTCAAAGGAGAATTGCAAGGCACAATTCTTTAGAAACTCTCGCAGAACCAGGACGGTGTCCACGGCCAAAACGGGCACAATAATGAGAACAGAATAAATCAGGGAGGGCACTTGTGAAGGATATTCGATCACTTACACAAGCGGTCGGACAGTTCAAAGATATCTAGTCATACTGTCTAGCCAGTTAGGAGAATATATCTTTTCGAGGGAAGGTTCAAGGAGCATACTCTACCTATCCTATGCAATGTCTAACCGCGGTAACTATCACCAAGTCAACTCCGTGTATGACGTGTGCTGCTTGTAACACCCCCAAGTTATTCAGGGTATATTACAGCGCCGTGAGCCCCGCCGTGGGACCCACAAGGCTAAACATAGACCTGGCAAACGGGCGGGCTCGGCCCAAACGGGCCGGGCAAAAAACGGGCGGGCCAAATCTGGCCCGGGCCAAAAAGGCCCGGTTTTTTTGGGCCAAAAATATTAGGCCCGTGGCTTGCATGAGCCTCGACTTTTTTTTTTTTTTTGAAATATTATTTCGAATAATTATAGAAATATTTTTCGATCCGTAATTATTATATTATTCACTATACTATCACAATCAATTAAATAAATGTAGAATTATTTTTATTTGATAATTATATTATTTACTACACTACCACAATCAAAAGACAAATATATAAATATTTTTATTTGATCATCATTTCATTTATCACTACTACTTTCTTATAAAAATCATAAAATAATATTATTATTGATATGAGATACTACAAAGTAATCACAAAGTCCCATAAAAAATAAAACTACATCAATAATTAACATATAGATGTAATCTAATCTAACAAATAAGGAAAATTTTTAAATATTATAATTACATATAACATAAATATAAAAAAAAAAAAAAAAAACTGGGCCGGGCGGGCCGCCCGCGGGCCGGGCCTCAACGGGCGGGCCAAATCTGGGCCGGGCCAAAAAGGCCCGGTTTTTTTTGGGCCAAAAATATGAAGCCCAATGCCCGCCCAAAAACGGGCGGGCTGGACCGGCCCGCGGGTCTGGGCCTATTTTGCCAGGTCTAGCTAAACATACACGGAACTATGAAACTTGACCGAGAAGGTCTACATACAATGGAAAGAAAGACACTACAAATGGTATTCAAAACCATAACCAATGAAACCATATACATCACTGCACAAATCAATACCTCGGCAACACAGGCCGGAACATCAAAGAAACTGAAATACAATACTCGAGTATTTAAAATCCATTCCAGTATAACAACACTGAATGGAGGAAACCAAAAGAGATAACCGGAGACAAGACACAGTATCACACTTGCCCATCATCTTCATGCCGACCCGATACCCGCCTGTCCGCTCTCCTGGAACCTGAAATACATAAAAAGTATTTCCCCATAAAGGGGTTAGCCGTCGAATAGCTAGTGCAAGTATATCAAGTATGAAACACAATACTCCTCGACAATAAAGTAAATGTAACCGTCAATTCATCAATTCAAGACTAGTATTCCGGAATAACTAAAATCTCATAGTGCCACATTAAGACGTATGTGAATGCCGTAGAAACGGTTCGTTCATATCATACACCGATACGTATGTGAATGCCGTAGAAATGGTTCGTTCATATCATACGCTGATACATGTAGGAATGCCGTAGAAACGGTTCGTTCATTACATGCCATTTATACATATATGAATGCCGTAAAAACGGTTCGTTCATAATATGCCATCAATATATCTATGAATACCGTAAAAACGGTTCGTTCATATCATACCATCAATATTTCTTACTTTCAAAGTCGAGAACGTACAATCATAAATGTATACTTGCCTTGAATAGTCGACGACGCAACGAACGGAATGGAAAGTCACCGACGAATGCTAGGAACCATCGAAACCGAACCTAACGATTCGAAGAATACAATCACAACCGATTCTAAATGAATACGGAATTGGAATACACCCGGAAACCCGCCTACGATTCATGTATATTCGTACAAAAACGACAACGAGGGCGGACCACAACCAAACCCTCTCGATTTCGTAAAAATCACGAAATATACCATGAATCCGTAGGGAAACTAAGAATACCAACAAGATTAATCATATTCATCATGAATTACTCAGCAAAACGGAATGAATCGGACAAAAACGCGAAAAACCCCAAATCTCCCCAAAAGTAGGGTTCTAAAGATCTAACCTTGATTCGCTGGATCGAAGGACGTTATAGGATGATTGATCAGTGATATAAACTCAGAAACTTCATGGATTTGTTGTTTAACAACATGGCTTCATCTCCTCCAAAGTTCCAGCCGCGGACCGAAGAGAAAGGAAATGAAAAATGACTGAAAAAGTGGATGCTCTGTCATTTATATACTGGGCCGGAACCAGCGTGCGCTAGCCTTCCTGGACTAGCGTGCGCTATCAGCCAGTATCGGCCCAGCACTCTCGGCCATGGCCCGCATGACCCGGCACCACCGACCAATACTGCCGACCATGACTTGTCCGCCCGACTCCCGCTAGCGTGCGCTACGGCCGGAAGCCTGCGCGCGCGCTAGCCGACCTGTCCAGTAGCCTCTGGACTAACAAGCTCATCCCGGGAACGTACGCTAGTCGGCCGACAGCGTGCGCTACCCCTGCCAGTTAGCGTGGGCAATGACCGGCAGTAGCGTGCGCTACCTGCCGATCCTACCCGAGTCCAGAACCTCAGAATCCCTCTGCCCAGGCCCGATAGCGTACGCTGGGCTGACTCGACAGCGTGCGCTACACTGCCGAGCTAGCGCGCGCAGCGTCCCGGCCGTAGAGTGCGCTATGCCGGTTCCTGCCGTGCCTGCTCGGTCAGTGCCCGCCATCGTCCAGCCACAACCCGCAACCGTCCGGCCAGTGCCCGACCACCAGGGCTCGACGACTCGATTTCCGAAAACGTACGGAACGAACACGACGAAAAGTTCGCGGACGACATCAACGACCCGAAATGAAAGCGTAATGTAATAATTAATCATACGCGACCAAGAAAAGAGTCGAGACAACGAATACAGATACGAATACCCATAACTTTGGGTAAATTACAAAACGGCCCAAAACGCCCGGAAATCACGATACGTGATCGAATAACCAAACCGAAGTTCATAACACGTCTAACAAAGTTAAACAGACTTACAGGAAACTCGAAACAGCAGTTTCGAACGAGATTCGCAAGAATCGACTCAAGAGCGGCAAAGTCGCTAAAAAGCACCGAACTCGACAAAACGACTCCGAAACGAACTCGGATGTCAAAAAGTGTAGAATTAATCATTCTCAGGGTGACGAAACGGTCCCAAGCGAGTCATCAAAACGGACTTCCGCCAAAAATAGGAAATTACCGAAAATCAAAATTACGGGTATTACACTGCTGGACCATCAATCTCATTCATATTAGGGATTGTTGGAAAAATAGAGGAAATGGGTTGTTTTGAGCAACCCACTTGAGAGGCAATTTTGAGTGGGCTCGACTATGAGTTAAAATCGGGACTTAGTTGGAATACGTAGTACTCCGTACGAGGTTTCCATAACATGTAAGAACACTCAAAATGATTGAGGTATGAATGAGATATAATGTTTGTTGTGTCAAGAATTAACACCTTCCGACCGGCGATCGCCTCCGAGGCCGAGCGACCGACTTACTGCCGAGCGGCCAAGGCAGATCTGCCGAGCAGCGACCAGGCGACCAAGCCTCAACCCGGACGGCTAAATCGGCGAAGGAAGGTCCCAGGACAAGTCCGTGCAGAGCGATCGACCTCAGATACGATCATCACTCGGCACTCGGCGACCGACCCCTGGCGATCGACTAGCGGACGATCCTCTCTCGGCATCTGCCGATCGACCCTTGGCGACCGACCTCTCTGGGCACCTACCGATCGACCCTTGGTGACCGACCATTGCCGACCTTCAGTGGCGGGCCGAGAACGATCCTCGGTGTCCAGCTAGAGGCGACCGCATCATGACGATCTGGGCCGATGGCCATCCAGTCGGCCAAGGCCAAGTCTCGGGACAGCACCCACGTGCAGATCCACAAAAGGCGCTGACAAACTTGTCACCTACCTCACCTACCAGCATGGCCCAGACCTGCGAAAGGAGTTGGCGGACAAGACATGTGACTACAGCCTGTCACCTACTGACAAAGTCCGCCGAAAGTAGCTAAGTGGGACCTCCTGTGATGTACTTCGGACGCGTCTTTGGATCCTCATTGGACCGCACGGCTGGCCACCAGCTGTAGCTTTGGACTTTTGGCAGGCGGCCCACGTGCCCTTTAGGACGATCGCCCCGTTACATTAAATGCCGAAAGGCGATCGCCCATTAAGGGACAGGGCCCCTCAGCCCCTATATAAAGAGGACAGCCTGCACTTGGACACTTTCTTAGCAATATTGCGATTCAAGCACACCTTACAGAAACAATATACAGCACTTGGCTAACATCCAACTCTTGGCAACAGCTTTCTTTCGGTCTTACTTCTCCCGGCCCATCTCCTCGAGCAGATCACCGGCGGGGACGAAGAACACCGAGCTTCGCTCAAGAGCCGGATCAACAGAATCTTTTTACACTCATTGTATTTAGATTTCTCTCATTAATACTTGTATCCACGAATATTTGTATTAATAACATCTCGCGAGAGCATTCAAGCCCGGGCCTAACAAACCCGGCAAATCTTGTGTTATTTATCTTCTCTCGGAAGTGCTCCCGCAACTGTTGTTTGTTGTCCGTCTTCCAGCAATATTAATCTTCGGATAAATATTTTGGGCAACAACAATTGGCGCTAGAAGGAGGGCATCAACCCTCGATTTTTTTACACCTACCGTCCCGAAGAACACTCACTGTTCTCGGGGCAGATATTTGAAGTGACACTCACTGCACTTCAAAAGAAATCCTTCAGAAATCATGTCTTCCGCCTCCGCGTCGAAGAAAGCGATCGGCCGGCCCAAACCCCTGTTCCGTCGATCCGAGCCACGGCCGATGGTGGAAGGTAGCCGCCATGATCGAGAGACGCTCGATCCGTCCACGGACGGCGGCCCAACCTCTCGCTCGATCGGTTCGAACCAAGGAACAGATCGAAGGGCCCCTGGCCGTCTACGGGAGCGACGGAGTGCTCTCGACGCGCCTCCGGCTACCGCCCCGGTCTCTCGCCGGGAGATCAAGCGGAAGCTCAAGGCACTCTTGGCCGAGCAATCGCCAGAGGCTCCGTCCGCAGGAAGGCGCTCGCCGGCCAGGGCACCTCTGTCTTCGATCGCACTGGCGGTGACCCGACACAGCTCACGGGCGGTCCGGCCCGGCTACGAGGCGACGGAGTTTGAGTCCGTCACCGGGAGCTCGGCCTGCCGACTCCCGGAAGGCGGCTAGCCGTCGGCTCCCCCTCGCCCGAATTGCCGAGGTCGGCGCGGCGGAGCCGGAGATCGGTACACGATCGCCTCGGCTCCTGCTCCCAAAGCCGATCGGCAAGCGACCAAGCCACGGCGATGGCCGCAATGCAACGTCGGCTCAACGACATGAAGGCGCTCACTGGAATCGGGCGGCGCCAAGAAGACGATCGCCGGGCCAGCGAGCCGCTCGCGATCGACATCGAGCTCGCCCCGTGCGGCACAGATCGCTCCCCGCAAACACCCGTGTACGAGGGGCGATCGGACCCCAAGTGCACCTAAGGAAGTTCAACATCTACATGATAGGTGTGGGGCATCGACGCGACCGGATGCCGAATGTTCCCTCGGCCGGGCGACCTCGCCCACCGGTGGTACACTTCATTGCCACCTCGGTCCATTGGCTCCTTTAACGAAGTGGCGCACGGCTTCCGAGTACTTCGCCACCGTGGTCGTCTGCCCGAAGGTCCCCTTCGCATGATGCAAATCAAGCGGGGAGAAGAAGAGTCCGACTCGGACTACATCGACCGGGTAGACGTAATCATCCTCAATGGCGAGCCCATAAGCGATGAGACCGCCCTCTACGCGGTCTAGGAGGTTTTCGGGGTTTTTCGCCTATGTTCGGGCATCTTACGAAGACCCAACCTCGACCTACGCGGCCTTCCGGCCGGCCGCGAATTTTCCGGCGAGGCAAAGGTTTCTTCTTAGCCTGTGGCGGGCGATCGGCACCCAGACGATCTCGCCCGATCGCCAATATCGACCTACGAATAAGCGATCGGCCGGCGACGATCGCCAGTCTTCCGGCCCGATCGCCGATCATCACGCTACATCATCCGCAGTCCGGAGGACACGATCGCCATCTACAGTCCAGCATATAACATGACGGACTAAAGGCATAAGATCGCCTCCACCGCACATCATAAAGCCATGGTCCTGGCAGTCGATGGAACCGGCTGCTTCGGCCATGCAAGGTCCCTTTCGGCCAAGATCGCCCGCCCTTCGTTTAAATACGAGGCCGGCGTAGTCTGAGGGCTCTCCAACATTAATCAGTGGACACGATCGCTCGCCCTCAAAGGTTCATCATCTGACATGGTGAACCCGGACAATGCGACGTGCCACAACCCCGTCTCAACGTACACCGTCGAGGTCGGCCATCTCCATGGCTGGCCGAGGTGGAAGCAGAGCTAACAAGCCGCGGGCGTGGAGTTGATTCATCCGACGCCCAGCGCAAGGACTCCTCTAGGCGAGACCGCACGCCTTTCGTTTAAAAACAAGGCGAGGCGCGGCTAACAGAGGACCCTCATAATAAAGTGAGTCACGAGACACTCATTGTCTTCGCGCACCAAGACACGGTCATGGGGTCGGTCCATCGATCTCCGCGTGCACGATACCTCAAACAAAGCGAAACCACCAAGTTTCCGTGGGGATCGCCAATGTTGTTTTTTGCAGAACAAGACCGAAAGATAGCTAAGCCAATCGACTATGTTAGCCCAAGTCCGAGTCTAAGTCGGCTCGGATCGCCGTCCTCATCCGACGCGATCGCGGCCAAGAACCACCTCGCCCCATGTCTTCAACATAGGAGCAAGTCAGGGCAATTGTTGTGTCAAGAATTAACACCTTCCGACCGCGATCGCCTCCGAGGCCGAGCGACCGACTCTGCCGGCGGCGAGCGAATCTGCGGCGGCGACTGTGCGACCAAGCCTCAACCCAGCGGACCAGCTAAATCGGCCAAAGGAAGGTCCCAGGACAAGTCCCGGTACCGAGCGATCGACCTCAGATACGATCATCACTCGGCACTCGGCGACCGACCCCTGGCGATCGACTAGCGGACGATCCTCTCTCGGCATCTGCCGATCGACCCTTGGCGACCGACCTCTCTGGGCACCTACCGATCGACCCTTGGTGACCGACCATTGCCGACCTTCAGTGGCGGGCCGAGAACGATCCTCGGTGTCCAGCTAGAGGCGACCGCATCATGACGATCTGGGCCGATGGCCATCCAGTCGGCCAAGGCCAAGTCTCGGGACAGCACCCACGTGCAGATCCACAAAAGGCGCTGACAAACTTGTCACCTACCTCACCTACCAGCATGGCCCAGACCTGCGAAAGGAGTTGGCGGACAAGACATGTGACTACAGCCTGTCACCTACTGACAAAGTCCGCCGAAAGTAGCTAAGTGGGACCTCCTGTGACAGTACTTCCGGACGCGTGCTGGATCCTCATTGGACCGCACGGCTGGCCACCAGCTGTAGCTTTGGACTTTTGGCAGGCGGCCCACGTGCCCTTTAGGACGATCGCCCCGTTACATTAAATGCCGAAAGGCGATCGCCCATTAAGGGACAGGGCCCCTCAGCCCCTATATAAAGAGGACAGCCTGCACTTGGACACTTTCTTAGCAATATTGCGATTCAAGCACACCTTACAGAAACAATATCTGACACTTGGCTAACATCCAACTCTTGGCAGCTTTCTTTGGTCTTACTTCTCCGGCCCATCTCCTCGAGCGAGATCACCGTGAGGCGAAGAACACCGAGCTTCGCTCAAGAGCCGGATCAACAGAGTCTTTTTACACTCATTGTATTTAGATTTCTCTCATTAATACTTGTATCCACGAATATTTGTATTAATAACATCTCGCGAGAGCATTCAAGCCCGGGCCTAACAAACCCGGCAAATCTTGTGTTATTTATCTTCTCTCGGAAGTGCTCCCGCAACTGTTGTTTGTTGTCCGTCTTCCAGCAATATTAATCTTCGGATAAATATTTTGGGCAACAACAATGTTACAAAGTGAACCTTTTAGAAATGGGTTTAGGATGTTATCCTACACTGGAAAAAGAAGAGAAAAATTGTGAGTATATAAAGAGATGTGGACAAAGTCTTGTTTAAAAAGTGAGACATGAGTGGATGTGTGACTAGGCGCCCCTCGCGCACACACACACACGCGCGCGCCGCCGCCGCCGTCCATACGTCCGGCTCGGCTCAGCTCGGTCTCGGTCTCGGTCTCAGCTCGATCTCGGTCTCGGTCTCGGTGTTGATAATTATCAAATTAAACAGATATGGATAAGTATTGAGACACCAATCCTGATCAATTTAGAGTTTCTCCAGCACATGTCTCTCTCTCATTTTCACCTATAAATACAGATGTGAGGGGTCTTATTTTTAGACTGATTTTTTCGTCCGTTTTTCTCAGCCAAAAATTCCGAGTTCGTTTTCTTTTTCTGAAATAATTTCTCTTCGTAATTTTGGTAGTTTCGGTGGTAGTTCAGGTTTTATTCTAGTTCGTTGAAGGTGTGATGATCAATTTATCAACGCATCGAGATGTTGCTTTATCCTAGGAGGCAGATGCTAAACACTGCGGTGGGGGCGAATTTGCTTTAAGGAGACAGATTTTCTGAACTCAACATCGCCCATATTCGATTTGCTTTTTTCGAATATATATATTATTCAATGCTTTCGTTATTAACGAATCTGTCTCCTACTTTGTTCTTCTCAGATTTGCAGCTCATGCAGGAGATTCAAAACATGGTAAATATACCAACAGTTCCTTCTCCTCCACAAACATGAGAAAAATCGGCCATCATCATAGAGAAGAGAGAGAGTTCATTTTGTTCATGTTTTTACACTCTTAGAGAGAGAAAGGAAAATAAAGAACAAAACATATACTACATCCGTTCTCTTATAACTGCAACATCTGGACTTTCACATTGCCAATGCACAACTTTGATTATTAATATCTTCAATTCTTTATTTTTAAAAATTATAAAAAATTGATATTTTGAAAGTATATTCCGAGATGAATCTAACAAGATCCCACATGACTATAGTTTTTCATATGTATAAATCACAAAAAATGGTCAAAAGAGAGTATGTGAACAGTGTAATAGTCAACACGTTGCAATAATAAAAGAACGAAGGAAGTATTACTTAGAGCGATCATAAACTTGAGAGAATTATTTCTTTCTACTTTTTTTCTAGCCGTATCCCTAAAGGATAATTGAGTAGTGGTTGTTCCGATCATCTCCCGGTGCGTGACTAGTAGGGATGCGGCTACACCACACACTCAATACTTTCAAAACTTACACATTTGTCACATCTAATCATTCACCAAAATTACATCAATTTTCTTCTAAATGTTGCACTTGAACCGGGGTGAAGAGGGGCCGCTTCAAAGGAGAATTGTAAAGCATAATTCTTTAGAAACTCTCGCAGAACCAGGACGGTGTCCACGGCCAAAACGGTGTTAGGCGTATTTTTATACGCTTATTTATCATTATTTAGTATTATTTTGGCGAGTAAAATTGCATAAATGAGCTTTTAATGTCTTATTCTTGTATGTTTGACAGGAGATTGTAGTGTGGAAGCTAAAACGAGGCAAAACGGGCGAAAACGGCGAATTTTGGCCGTGGGCCGCGGCACAAGGCAAGTGGGCCGCGGCACAGGAAGGCAACCAGCGGGCACCAGAGTAATATGTACTCTGTGCCGCGGCACAGTCCAGGTGAGCCGCGGCCCAGAAGAAAGTCACAGCGCCCAGTTTTTAACCTAGACGCCGTGTGCCGCGGCACAGATTAAGTGAGCCGCGGCACACAAGGCGGTTTTGGTGTGCTCCGCGCGGATTTGGGCCGTTTTGAAGCCAGTTCTCGACCTACTCACACGGACGCGATTTGGAGGCTATAGGGAGCTATAAATAAGGGTTTAAGACCCTAATTAATCATCTTGGAGGCTTGGGAAAAGGAGGATCACAGAAGATTATCGCAGACGAGAGAAGCAGAAGAGATCAAAGACGAAGGGCGGAAGCCAGAAGAACGGAGGAATCCGAGCTCTTCATCTGCATTTGATTTTCATGCTTTTATTTATTAATTCTGTATTTTCATTATTTAGCATGTCAGGCTAAAACCCCAATCTAGGATTTTGATGAAACCTATGTTTTGACGGATTTGCTTGAGATTATCTATTTAATTCCCTTTTTGTTGAGTTTTCCCAATCGTGTTTAATGCTTTTAATTATCTGGCCAATAGTTGCATTGTTTTAATCATTCAATTCGAATCGGGAGAGGAGAGTTGGTGAGGAACTATTGGTGAGGACCGTTTTATTCTGTGAGATAGGAACATACTCATAGGAACTACGTAGCCTTTTGGAGATTTTATACTTTTTGCATATTGACGAATTAATTCACCTAGGGATAGAGTGCATTATTCGCCTTTAGATAAATCTATTGACCTCGGGAGAGGCGGTAGAGTATATTAGCAATCTCCGCCTTCAATAAATTCGGAAAATCATTAACTTCAGATAATCGAGAGTAAATTCGGATAAATCAAGGTGGATTCAGAATCCTAGACTTATTCATCATTTGATTCTCTTTCTTCAAGCGATCGTTTTTACTGTTTAGTCTTTTATTAATTTTCTTTAGTAATTAATTGCCACCCAAAGTTCGATTGTTCAAATAAAACTAGAATACACAAAAATCGGTAGTTAGTGATTCAGTCCTCGTGGGAACGATACTCACTCATTACTTTATTACTTGTATACGATAACGTGCACTTGCGTTCAAGAAATATCGCAACAAACGGGCACAATAATGAGAACAGAATAAATCAGGGAGGGCACTTGTGAAGGATATACGATCACTTACACAAGCGGTCGGACAGTTCAAAGGCATCTAGTCATACTGTCTAGCCAGTAAGGAGAATATATCTTTTCGAGGGAAGGTTCAAGGAGCACACTCTACCTATCCTATGCAATGTCTAACCGCAGTAACTATCACCAAGTCAACTCCGTGTCTGACGTGTGCTGCTGGACCATCATTCTCATTCATGTGGGGGATTATTGAAAAAATAGAGGAAATGGGCTGTTTTGAGCAGCCCACTTGAGAGGCAATTTTGAGGGGTCTCGACTACGAGTTAAAGTTGGGACTTAGTTGGAATACGTAGTACTCTGTACGAGGTTTCCAAAACATGTAAGAACACTCAAAATGATTGAGGTATGAATGAGATGTAATGTTTCAAAGTGAACCCTTTAAAAATAGGTTTAGGATGTTATCACACATTGGAAAAAGAAGAGAAAAATTGTGAGTATATAAAGAGATGTGGACAAAGTCTTGTTCAAAAAGTGAGACATGAGTGAATGTGTGACTAGGCGCTCCTCGCGCGCACATACACACGCACGCGCCGCCGCCGCCGCCGCCCGTTCGTCCGGCTCGGGTCTGGTCGGTCTCGGTCTCGGTCGAGGGGCGATTTGGGCGAAATGTCTCGGCGTCTCGAAATTATCTTTTTACTGCAATTTTATTCGGTAAAAATTTATTTTACTGAAATACCTCAATTATAAATTCCGAATTTTTCGGTATTGAGATAATTAAATTTTCGCTATTGAGGATTTATTTATCAATTTAATTGATAATTATCGAATTAAACAGATCTGGATAAGTATTGAGATACCAATCATGATCAGTTTAGAGTTCCTCCAGCACATGTCTCTATCTCATATTCACCTATAAATACATATGTGAGGGGTCTTATTTTTAGACTGATTTTTCGTCCGTTTTTCTCAGCCAAAAATTCCGAGTTCGTTTCTTTTTCATAAATAGTTTCTCTTCGTAATTTTGGTAGTGTCGGTGGTAGTTCAGGCTTTATTCTAGTTCGCTGAGGGTGCGATGATCAATTTATCAACGCATCAAGATGTTGTTTTATCCTGTGAGGCAGATGCTATACACTGCGGTGGGGGCGAATTTACTTTAAGGAGACAGATTTTCTGAACTCAACATCGCCCATATTCGATTTGCTTTTTTCGATTACTTTTATATATATATATATATATATATATATTATTCAATACTTTCGTTATTAATGAATCTGTCTCCTACTTTGTTCTTCTCAGATTTGCAGCCTATGCAGGAGATTCAAAACATGGTAAATATACCAACAGTTCCTTCTCCTCCACAAACACGAGAAAAATCGGCCATCATCATAGAGAAGAGAGAGAATTCATTTTGTTCATGTTTTTACACTCTTAGAGAGAGAGAAAGGAAAATAAAGAACAAATCATATACTCCCTCCGTCCAGTTTTTAAAGTCCCATTTGCTCTCAAATATTTGTCCACAATTTAAAGTCCCACTCTACTTTTTGTACCATATTACCCTCTTTTCTTTATTTAATTACTACCTTTTTACTAATGGACCCACTACTTTTTTCTCCAAACCACTACCTTTTTCTTTAAACCACTACCTTTTTCTTCCAAACCACTAACTTTTTCTTCCACCTACTACCTTTTTCTTTCACTCACTTTACCTTTATCATTTTTTCTTAACCTCCGCGCCCAACATCAAATGGGACTTTAAAAAGTGGACGGAGGGAGTATTACTTAGAGTACTTGAGAGAATTATTTCCTACTACTTTTTTTCTAGCTCTATCCCTAGAGGATAATTGAGTAGTGGTTGTTCCGATCATCTCCCAGTGCGTGGCTAGTAGGGATGCGGCTACACCACACACTCACCATCAATACTTTCAAAACTTACACACATCTAATTATTCACCAAAATTACATCAATTTTCTTCTAAATGATGAACGGAGTATTTTACTATAATATATGATTTGACCGCTCATCTTACTCTTGATGTGACTGCAAAGAGACCCGCCGGTGAGTGAGAATGCTTTATGTCAAGACTAAAGTTAGCCGAAACTGGGCAAACAGAAATGATAATTTCAACAAGGAAGAAATGACACGTGGACAGATGATCAGAAAGTTGGGAAACAGTTCCGTAGCTGAATGATGAGAAACTGAATATTGCCTTTCTGGTGCAGGGGAAAACAAACTTTCAATAACTGTACAAAAAATAATAAATAGTTTTTCTTCCTTCCCTTTCAGAATTTTACAAATAGATTGTGTTTAGCAAAATTAATTGATAAGATAGTCGATGGCTGATTGGGTAGCTGATAAGTTAACTGATTATATAGTTGATTAGGTAGTTGATAAGCTAGTTGATTTTAATGTAGATATTTAGCAAATTAGCTGATAAACTAACTGTTTTTTTTATAAAATTATATAAAATGACATCACTTTTATTTTTCTAGTATTGTTGTAATTAATGTATGAATGACCTTTATGTCTCCTAAACCCTAATTGTGTACCTATAAATAAAGGCCTTTGGCCATCATAATATGACGTCATTCTTCTTCTCTTTTATTTTCCTCTTTTTTCTCTCAAGTTCATAACACGTTATCAGCACGATCTCTCAAAAAGAAATTTTTTTTTTCTTACTCATTAGCGCACGTACTCTATTTTCACAGAAAGGTAGAATTGCGTTCTGATTTTCTTTTATCTTCTTTGTCTTTTATTCTCGATCTGTATTCTTATGACTATGGCTACAGATCTGTATTCTTCTTCTTCCCAAAAAAAAAGTTCTGATTATATGTAGATTTAGACTTAATTATATAATTGTTATTTTAATGTAGATTATATGCATATTTCATATATTCTCTACTAATTATTCTGATTTCACTATCATCATACATAAATAATATGTATGATGATCTAAGAAATCTATTATCAAATCGATAAATTGTTGTTTCCTGAAGAAACAAGATCTAACAATTCTTAATAGTCCAGAAGATTATTAAGTTAAAATATTCTTGAACAAATACAATATTATTTCGTCATATCCTAGTTGAATATGATGTGTTCCTGAAGAACACTACGAGATCTAAAAAATTTTGTGTAAATTCCTCATGAAGAACACAAAATAATATTCCTAAAGAATATTATCTGGGCTCTTGAAGAAGCACTTTCTTTTTATTTATTTTATTTTGCATTATTTATTATCGTGTAATTTTATTTCTTAAAATTATTGCTCCAGAAGTAGCACAATTAATTGCAATACTATTGACAAATATACTTGTTCTAATATTATTTCTTGATCTTGAATATCATAATATTTAATATTTGGGTCCCGAAGATTCAAAGGTCAATAGTAACCTGCAGTTTCCAACACTTTATATGCGTTATTGATGCTCAAAAATGATCAAGACGAGCAATCATCGTGTAGTAAAATTGAAGAATCGATATTAATCGAGTTATTTTGGTGTTTTTATATAGATTTGCTGTAGTTCAGTAAATCGACTGTATAGCTCTCATCCGAACTCCGAATGAGGTGTTCTTGGATGATTTGGAAAGCTAACAAAAGGTTCTACAACTTTCGTGTTTTGAGTTTTTTCAGATTTGGATAGTAGCGATGCTTAAATCGAGAATCAAGTGGCTGTTCCGAATTGAAGTTTGTGATCAATTGTTGTCCACTAAATTGATCGTATCTTAGTCATCTGAAGTCTGATTTAAACGTTTTAAGATGATTCAGAAATCTGAAAGATATATCTACGACTTTCATTTTTTGACTTTTTTTTTAGATTCTGAATTATTCAAATAATATTCTTACAAAATTTGTACTCCCGAAGTGGTACAAATAACATGTTAGCCGCTCCTCAAGTAGCCGATGATATTTCTATTAACTATATTGACACTTGCTGTTTCATTAGTAAAGCACATTAAGTTATATGTCAATTATACACGTCTAGATAAGTAAATATGACACCCGAAGTTTCATATGCTTTACAAACATTACGTGAATAAATTTGAAACCCGAAGTTTCATCTGTCTTACAAGTATCTCGCGAATAAATTCTGAAACCTGAAGTTTCAATATTAGTATGACCATGTGATATGTCAAATATTAAAGATCTTTATACAGAAACTTGTAGTTTCGCTTTCACATGATAAGAATATAAAGTTCTACATAATATTCACCATTTAAATATGAACTTGCAGTTTCACATAGTTTAATTGAAGGACACGACGTTCTTCTTAATAATGATTTGAAACCAGAAGTTTCATATCAGAATTCTTGAACTTAAACTTGAGAAGTATCGAATATTATATTATTGAAACTCGAAGTTTCATAACGAAACCACATTACAAATTAGAAGCATAACATTATGTTTCAACTATTAACTCGAAGTAGCAGGATTGATATATGGTTACGATTTATCATAATCATAAAGATTACACATCGTTGCTCCCGAAGTAGCACGATTATCTTGAGTTTTTTCACATATTTATTCACGACAGTTCTACCTCATATTATCTAATTCTTTTTGGATCTATGGTTCTACCTTCTCCATTCTTTTGGTGGATCGACTTCCTAGAGGTATGAAGCTATAAATTTAAATTTGATATTGTATTAACATTATTCCCATTCGAAAGTTACGAAAATTGAAAGAATTTTTCAAAAATAACTTTTGATGATATTTTGATTGAATAATTGTGGATTAGACATACTGTATAATTTAAAATATGATATGAATATTTTGGTTCAGTGCTTGAACAATTATCTGTGAATGACTTAAAATATGATAGATTCAATTGATTCATTTTCTTATGATTCTACTATTAAAGTAAGTTGTGTCATAATTCTAGAAAAAAAATCAATGGATCTAAAAACTATTGTTAATAATATATACATTTCATAAAGTGTAAATCATGATATTAAAATAGAAGTATGTTGTTACTTGTGCAGAAATTGTGATTTGCTCAATTGCATCGACATGTTTTGATTATTATAAATTTTTTATAATGCGTGTATTTCTGTTGCTATATATATTGCACTAATTTTGTAGTTTCTAGAAGAAACATAAATTACAATATTTTTAATAATCTTGAAGATTATTAATAAATAATAGTTGATGTTCTTAATGAACACATCAATATCTTATCATACTAAAAACAATGTGTTTTTAGTATTTAAACTTTTAAATATTGAGGGCTTCAAGCGGTAGTGTGGGAGGCCAGATCTCGGTGGGAACCTACGGTTGGATTTGGGGGGGTCCAGCATGGAGCAATCACTTGGGGGACGACTCCTTGTGCGCGGTAGTTGAGGATATTTAAGAACCTTGGAGCCAGATACACATCTCGCGATTTAACTGGTAGCAGTACTGTGGGGCCGGGGCTGTTATCCCGAGGACTAGTCAGGTGTAAGTTTGGAACCTCGGTATCAAAAAAAAAAAAAACAATGTGTTTATGATGAACACATTAAATAAGTTATTTAATATTCTTGAAGAATATTAAATATTGGGGTTGCAATTTTTTGAACTTTACTTTGAGCATTTGTACTCTTTCTCGTTATTGAATTATTTTTATAGTTATCATTATATTGATTTAAATTGTTGCTCCTGAAGTAACACAATAAATATTCTTGATGAATATTACAAATTCTCGAAGAATAATTCATATTGTAGGTGATATATGTTTATCCCTCTAACTAGTTTCTTGAAGAAACACAAATTTGCAATCTCAATAATCTTGAAGATAATTAAAAATAAATAGTTGAAGTTCCTGAAGAACAACACAACGATATCTCATCATAATTTTATAATAAGTTTATGATGATCACGTCAAATAAATTTAGTATTCCTGAAAAATATTAAAATATTGAGATTGTATTTTTCTATGCTTTATTTCGAGCATTGTTATCTTTCATTCTCATTATTTAATTATTTTAATCATTATCCTTTTATTATTTTAATGTTTTAGATGATATGTTTATCTCCAATGAAAAAAAAATGTAATATGTCATATTAACATTGATTTGATCAATCTTATTTGTGGAATGATATTGAAATTGATTTGCAATATCTTATTAAAACAATCCCTGGAGGATTGGTAGAATTCAAATGATAATATTCTTATTATTATCTCTCGAAGAGCTTCATTAATCCTTCGACGAGTATCAAACTAGTTATATATTGATTCTACAATGAGTATCAAACAATTACATGATGTATTTTGCATCAAATGACCATGTTGCGATGAATTTATAATTCCAAGATCCAAATTATTACCAAGGTATGAATATTTGGATCAATATGTAATTAGTACATGATTAAAATACCTCCGGAAGAAGATTTCTCATATGATAATTTCACGTATCTAGATGGGCTACATAAAAAATACATGTATACTTTGTCAAAATACATATTTAGAGCCTAAAATTGGGGTCAATTTATCATTTGATACGCTGATTTTATAATCTAACTCAATATCCCCGACATTAGGGGGAGATATGAAATATAAATAAGAGAAAGTCGGAAAATTCTCGTTGGGTTGGATATTTAACTTTACGCACTATGAATTCGAAGTTCAACAAGTTATGATTGCCAAAGGAGTGATGAAATCTCATATACCAGTTGTATATGTATCATAAAGAATTAAAGTCGAATGTGAACGAAATATATTTGTTGATACTCCTCGACGCCAGAAGCGTGAGAGACATATTCTTTATTGGTATTAAAGATAAAATCCGTGGAATATAAATTGATTAAACTAATAACATCACTTCGAAAACCTCCTGAAGAGGATCATCTCGAAGACGAGAATCCCAATACCTTAATTTACACGTGCACTAAATAATTATAATATTGGGATTATGGGACGACCAAATCAAATGTCATGGGATGAATATTTGATTTTGTTGAAATTGTCATGAACTTTGTGAATTTGGGAGAATTGTTTATAAGAATGATACTTGTCGACAACACTTTGTCTCTCAACAATTGCTAGTGGAGTGCCTGAAGCACTAAATAAAATATAAGTAATTGAGACAGAGCTTAACTCGCAAAATAAATAAAGTGGTGAATGATAAGCGAGATTAGCATATCAAGGGTTTAAGCGCATACCCAAAACATATTCTCCCGTTGGCACTACATCTCGTCATTTAATATACATATGACAATTATTATGAATATAGATATTCAATTAGTGACGTCATCACCACATTTTTCTATGGGTTATTGGACGCGAATATCTATATGAAAGTCTCTGACGGACTTGAGGTTCCTAAAGTAATAGGAACATGAAATTCGCAACATGTACTATTTTGAGTTATAAATATTTATACATTTTGAAATAGTCTGGTGGATCAACCGACTAAGTGAATTCCTCTTGAAGAGGATATATGTGAATTATTTGAACTCATGTCTAAACACGAGTCCAAAATGTAAAACTTAGATAAAACTAAGTATTAGTATTGTCTCGACTTGTAGATCGAGCATATATGATGGAAAAATTTTATCCATAGCTACCTAAAGGTTGTCTTACCACTTGAAGTGGATACTGACTCATATAGATCTCAAGAAAATAACAAAGATATAAGAGGACCAGAAGTTCCATACTTGTATGTTATTGAAGCATTACATTATCAGGCCTCATATACAATTTGAAGTTAACATGCTAGCAAAATTTAATATTTCTCCAGGAAGGAGAATGTGGAATGGTATTAACCATATTGGTCTATTACATGAAAGAGATCGAGATTTGATATTGGTGGCTATTAGGGTATTATGATCTCATATTTATTCTCATACTGCCTATTTATTATGATGAGAAATATTCTCCATTTATGTGTTGCATATAATGTTTGGGCAAGTAAGATGAAATTTATTCCACATGAGCTTCAGAAGAGCAATAATGATAATCTAGCAGATTTATTCACTAAATCTCTCCATGTCTGAAAATTATATTCATGGTATTGAAGTGCAAGATTATTTTCTTGAGGGGAAGAAGTGATAACTTTTAAATTAGTTTGAAGATTATGTCGACCCTGAAGGTCAAAAGGCCCTCAAGACCAAATGGTTGTACTCTTTTTCCCTTTCTAAGTTTTTTCCCACCGGGTTTTCTTAGTTAAGGTTTTTAACGAGGCAACCAATGCAACACATGAGCACATTTATACTATATACTCTTTTCCTCTATCGGTTTTTTCCCACAGGGTTTTTCCGAAGGAGTTTTGATGAAGCATGAACATCATAATATTCAAGAGAAAATATTGTATGAAGACAATGTCACTTGTATCTCAAAGGTAGATACATCAAATATTCACTTAAGTGATTAGTCGGCGAACTTATTCACAAAGGCGTTGCCGATATCAACATTCAGAAGACTAGTACACAAGATCGGAATGCGTCAACCGATTTCAGGGGGAGTAGCTGTACTCTTTTTCCTTCGATCGGGTGTTTTCCCACTGGGTTTTCCCGATAAGGTTTTAATGAGGCAGCATGTATTAAAGGTCATTCAAGGGGGAGTGTTGTAATTAATGTATGAATGACCTTTATGTCCCCTAAATTCTAATTGTGTACCTATAAATAAAGGCCTTTGGCCATCATAATATGACGTCATTATTCTTCTCTTTTATTTTCCTCTTTTTTCTCTCAAGTTCATAACAAGTATTAATTTTTAAACTTTCTCATCATATTTTAAGAATAATTGTTATAAAATAAAACAAATAATATTTTTGTCTATTATTATTTTAATATACACTACCTCTAAATTACACATATGTACTATTCACACCTCACTGTCACTTTGAGAAGTCATTGATAATTTGTTTTTGATGGTTTAAAATTGCGGACTTGTCTGTATAATTTTAGTTATGAACAAGTTCACAACAACAATAGGTATAAAAAAGATTCCGTAAAATATAAAAGATAAATCGAACACAAAATTGTTGTATTATATTTATAACAAAGTAATTCATTAGCAAGTATAATATAATGATGATCAGACTAACCATAATTTTTCGCGTCCACCATTCATCCGAAGCCTCAATTTTTTTCCTGAAAAGTTAACGAATGGTGGGTTTATTTGTAATATGTCAATTACTCAGGGACATATATAGAATATATAAAAATGAGAAACCAGATTCTTTTTTTCATAAGTTTGAAAAATTAGCTTATCAATCAGCTAGCTGATAAGCTAGCTGATTTGAGAAGCTAGTCGTTTACGAAACGAGCTTTTTTTAGTCAATGGTCAAATAAGTTTCTGAAACTTATAAGCTAGCTGATAAGCTAGTGCTAAACACAGCCACAATGTATATTTGATATATTTTAGATAATGATTGATGTAAGTAACAATGATAAATATGTGGTGGAAATTAAAAGGTAAAAAATATTAATAGCGAGTGTGTTGTGAAGATTAAAAAATAAAAGGTAGTTTTTTTATTTGATCGTGTAAATGAGATAGATATAAAATTCTAAAGGGATCAAAAAATATAAGTGTAAAGTTTCGAGCGGGACAGATGAAATGTATGCCAACTACCTCATAAGATTTAGCCTAACTAACGATGAAATAAATTAATCAAGAATTAGGAGAATCGATTAGAACCAAACGCAAAATCGCGTTGTTAATGAGTAGTTCTGTTCTTCTAATATTTGGATCGATTCGGCATGATTATCTACACATCGAAATCGCGGAAGAGTCGATTACTTTAGGTAGATAGAAAAACATGCTGTTTTCTAAAATTGAGAAAACCATGCGTGTGTGTATATATATAATTCTAAAATTGAGAAAATTCCCTATCATTTACCTCAAGTACTCTTGAACAAGGATATGAAATGCAATAGAGTACTCTTGAGTTGGATTGTAATCTAATCGACTCTTGATATGCGGTTCAAGTTCGCAAGTCAAGTTGAAAGCTGCTAACCAAGCTATTGAGCATACACAAAACCCACCTAGCAGCACCGTCTAGTTCCTTAAGTAGTCTATTGTCACGGGGTTGGGTTTTGAGCACTCGAAAGCTCTTCGGACCCGTGCGGCACTAGACTAGAATCGCCTCGATCCCTAGCTAGTAAGCCTAACTCACTCGGTTACTAAGTGTGTAAGAAGGGGTTTGCACTTGGGAGTTGAGAGAAATACTTCACAATTTCACAAACACTTTACTAGTACAAGAATGTTGAGTCTTTGAGGGTTGGTTGCAAATGAGCCATCCCTTTACCTATTTATACAACTCCTAGAACCTAGAACTTTCTACTCCACCTCCTCATTTGGAGGGTTCTAGACCTATCTACAACATCACAATTGTAGAACCTATCTCTAGAATCATACACACATGTCTACACATATCCACATACTTCTACCCTATTCTAGATAATTCCAAGTACAAGGATAAGTACAATCATCTAGAATACTCTATAACCTTCAAGCACTACATCCTTCTTGGGGATTCTTAGAGGCTTCCTCTTCATCCGGGCGCCCCAGCCCGTCTCGGCCCGAATCGGCCCGTCCCGGCCCGCACCAGCCCGACCATCTGCGTCCATCTCTGCAATGTTCCAGACTCTTCCCGAAGCTCCTGGACCATGCTGGTCTGCTTCTAGCTACTTCCGGTCGAGTCTTCCCTGCTGAGTGACTCCTCAGCCTTTCAATGTCCACTGCCCCCACAAGGCAATATTTTTCTAAGCCTATTATAGGGGAGGTCTCTCTCTCACCTCGCGCGCGCGCCCACGCACGTCGGCCGCGCCTGGCATCCCACGCCCGCGTCCGGACGCCCAGCTCGAGTCTTGTTCCTCGACTCGGCCTTGTCCCGTCGTGCCTTGTCCCACACGACCCTTGCTCGTCTGGCCTTGCCCGCACCCCCTGCGCTGCCGGACAGCCCCGCACTTGTCCAGTCCGCAATGCCACTTGGGCGATCCGCTTTCCATAGCGGCGTCCGTGCTCCTCCCACGGTTTCCTCGCGTGACTCTCTGTCCGATCACGCCGCCCGGAAGGTTGAATCTCCACATGCAGTCTGATGCCATCCATGGCATCCTGCTCGTGCCTGTCCCTCGGCACCCTGTGCGACCGTCTGCGCACACATGTCTAGTCGTCGACTTTCGGCCGTGACATTCTCCCCCGCCCATTTCGTCGTCGTCCTCATCGACTTGGCGGACTCTCGATGAACCGAATTGCTCCAAGGTGGTAAGTCGGCTCCTCCTCAAGCTTCCTCACGTACCTAAGTGTCATCATAGCTTGTCTCGAAGGCTCTGTGGTTAAGTGTATTACATGCGGCTTGTCTTGATCATACACGTACAGCGCCCTCTGATGCGGAACCAGGCCAACCTTATTCTTCCTCAGGAAGTGCATGCCCAGTATTATGTCCCGATCATCCATGCTCGTCATCTTGAAGTGCACGTGTGGTTCCCACATGCCAATCTTTAGTCGCACAGCATTGGCGACTCCTGTGACCCGAACGGGTGGTGCATTATTTGACTTCATCCAGCCCCGTCCCTCGATGACCTGAAGCCCCAACCTTTGTGCTTCAGCCTCGTCAATGTAGTTTTAATCGGTGCCTCTGTCGACCAACGCCTTGACGGGTTTCCCATTGATCAGTCCCATCGCATACATCAAGTTTTCCTCAAGCGGTGCTCCGTCCCGCGATGCCATCCCTATGGCTGAATTCAACACTTGAAACGCCATCGATGTTCCCTCACCCTCGGCATCGTCCCGTGCCTTGGTGTACTCCATGGCGGCTACCCTCGGAAACTTCGAGCATTGCCTCGTCGAATGCTCCGTGCTCCAACAAATCTCGTATTTCTTCTTCTTCGGACACGCTGCTACGAGATGGTCTGCACTCCCGCACCCATGGAAAGTCCGAGTCCATCCTGACTGCTTGCCGTCCTTGGGCCTGGCCATCCTCGCGCCCCTATCCACATTACCCTGGTACGACTTGTCCTGCGTACCAATGCCGTCCTCGTCCCTCCTGGACTTCCGGCTCTCCCCGCCTGGTTTTAACTCGATCAGCTGCTCCGCTATCGCAATCGCCTCAGACACGCTCTGTGCCTTGGCCCTCTGCACCTCCAACTTTGCCCACGGTTTCAGTCCATCCACGAACGCGAACGAAGCCTCCTGCTCACTAAGGCTAGGCAACTCCAGCACGATCTCCTGGAACTCCTTCACATAGTCCTTGATCGTCTTGTTGTGCGTCAACTCCTTCAACCTAGCCCAGACCTCAAACTCAACATTCTCCGGGTAAAACTGTCGCTTGAACTCGGACTTGAAATCCTCCCATGTCTCCATCCGACATGTACCACGCGCGATCTCTGTTTCGCGCCTTCTCCACCACAATAGCGCCACATCGGCTTAGAAGAATGGAGCCGTCTGCAACTTGGTCGCATCATGTGCTATCCCCAATGCACCAAAGTAACGCTCCATGTTCCACAGGATGTCGTCCACTTCCCTACCATTCCGCGATCCTTAGAACGAACACGGCCGGGGGATGTCGATTCGATGGGGTGCCGCACCTCGCTGGTCCCTGCCGTGGGCCATCTCCCTCTCGTACAATGCTATCCTCCCTTCGATAGTCTCAATCCTCCCTATGATCTCCTCTCGAAAGGCTGCGATCATCGACCGAATCTCCTTCCTGACAGCCTCAAGGATCTCTTCACACAAGTCGCGTCGCAACGCATTAAGGGTGCCCGTCACCCGATTCTCAAGCTCCTCCAATGACTCGCTCATCTCCGTCACCTGATCGGACATGTTGCTCCATGCCTCAAGAGCATCCTCGTGCTTGCCTATGGTTTCCTTCAGCCGAGCCACTCGTGCTTCCATGGCAACACCTCTTAACACGGACTTGTCCCTAGACCCTGTCTTGGACTTGTCCTTCTCGTGGCCGGGTTGAACTTTGGTGACACTGGACGTAGTCTCCATCGGACCTCCTTGCACAAAACCTCTCAACAATTCAATGCGGAAGCTCCTTGAACCACTAGCGTGGCTCCGATACCACTTGTCACGGGGTTGGGTTTTGAGCACTCGAAAGCTCTTCGGACCCGTGCGGCACTAGACTAGAATCGCCTCGATCGCTAGCTAGTAAGCCTAACTCACTCGGTTGCTTAGTGTGTAAGAAGGGGTTTGCACTTGGGAGTTGAGAGATGTTGTGTCACGATTTATTCATCCCGACAGGCGATCGACTATAAGGCCGAGCGACCAAGTCAACTCCAGTCAAACCCTGACTAGCTCGCCAAGTCGAAGATATCAAACCACCATCAGGTACCTAGCGATCGACTCCCAGGGCGATCGCCCTTTGGCAGCTGGCGATCTGCTCTACTAACCGGCTAAGGGCAATCGACCTGCGCCCCGAGCAGAGATGATCGCCCGTCTAAGTCATCGAGGACTGGATCTCAGAAAAGCACCCACGTGCAGATCCATAAAAGGCGCTGACAAGATCTTTTGCTAACTGACAAGATCTTTGACTAAAGCCTGTCACCTACCCCACCTACCGGCATGTGTGCCGAAAGTTGTCAGTAGGGCCGCATGTGACTAACTCAGGACGCGTGTAAGCTCCCCATTGGACCGAGTAGTTGAGTGCCAACAACTCCTGCAGGCTTTGAAAGGAGAGGCCCATGTGCTAAAAGACGATCGCCCGATTATTATATTGCAGTAAAGGCGATCGCCCGGCGTATCCAAGCCCTATAAATAGAGAACCTCCCCCTACTGGAAAAAGGTTCTCGATTAAGATTCATTTGAACCAACGGCTGAATTCACTCTACGGTTCCCGATTCATCAATATACGATTCGAATTCATTCGACTTACGCTCGAGCTCATTCTCTCACATTCCGATACATCCACGGAAATCTTGAAGAACACACACATATCATCAAGCTCCCGGCTATCTCACCGAATCCATCTCGTGACTTCTCTCTCCAAATCTCTCGTCCGTAAGACGATCGGCGAAGCGGCAAGTCTCCACTAGGCAGATTCCAAGGGATTCACAAGCCCGAAGCCCAAACATCCGGCTATATACTCGCGTGAGAGGCGGTCGATCTCTCACCGCCGCGACTGTTCATCACCTTTGTTACAAGAACTCACAGAGCATCAAATCGATTCTTAGGCAATCTACACGCTCACTAGCTAAGATAACAAGAAACTTTACACTCATTGTAATTGTATTCTTACATTAGTACTTGTATCCCGAATATCGGTATTAATAATATCTCGCGAGAGCATTCAAGCCCGGGACTAACAACCCCGGCAAATCTTGTGTTATTTATCTTTCTCACGGAAGTGCTCTTGCATTTGTTTGCTATCCCATCCATTCCAAGAATATCTATCTCCGGATAATATTTTGGGTAGCAACAATTAGCGCTAGAGGAAGGGGATCTAACCCTCAAACTTTTATTTCTACCGTCCCAAGAACACTCACTGTTCTCGGGGCATATACTTGAAGTGACACTCACGCACTTCAAAGAAAACCTCGAGAATCATGACATCCGCCGGTCCATCAAGAAAGCTACTCTCCGAACGCCGGACACCATTTCCGGCTCGGTCAGAACCCCGGCCCGGCGGGGAAGCCGCGGCAATGCGAGACTCTCGATCCGCATCCGAGAGATGGCCCCAACCTCTCACTCGATCGGTTCCAAACCGAGCGGATCGAGGAGGCTATGGACATCTGGAGGAGCGACGGAGAGCATGCGCGCCACCGCGATAACCCCCTCGATCATCCGCCGCATGGGAAAACGGAAATTGATGGGCTCTTGAGCGAGCGATCGTCAGAAAGCCCCAATGCGCGAGGAAAGGCTCTCGCACGACCGGACGGATCCATATTCGATCGCTTGGGACGCGACCCATCCCGGCGACCAGGGCACTCTGTTTCCAACCTGGAGAAGACGGAATCCGAATCCGTCACCAGGAGTTCGGCCTACTCACTTCACAGCCGAACGCATGTCAGCCATCTGACTCCCGCCCCGATCGCCAGGGACTCAGTACTCAATCGCCTCGGCTCCCGCTCCGATCGCCGAGCCGCTAACAGTCAGGCCACGGCGATGGCCGCCATGCAACGTCAGCTCGACGAGATGAGAGCACTCTTGGACACTAGGGCAAGCACCAGCAAGAAGATCGCCGGGCCGACCGAGCCACTCGCGGTCCACATCGAGCTTGCCCCCATACAACCAACGATCGCTCCTCCTAAAAAACCTCTGTATAAGGGGAGATCGGACCCAGAAACCCACCTGAGTAAATTCCGAATTTACATGGTAGGTGTGGGGCATCCGATGCAACCAAGTGCCGGATCTTCCCGTGACATTGGGCGAGCCGCCCATAAGTGGTACGTCTCACTACCACCGCGATCGGTCACCTCTTTTAAGAAACGGCGAATGACTTCACGTCATACTTCGCCAGCAAGGTCGCCAGACCAGAAGGCCCCCACCGCATGATAAAAATCAAGCGGAAGGACGAAATCGACGCAGATTACATCGACCGGGTAGACGAAATCATCCTCACCGGCGAACCCGTCAGTGATGAGCTCGCTCTCTACTCGGTCATGGGGGGATTCCACGGTCACTCTCCCATGTTCATACATCTCTCCAAGGATATTCCCCCAACTTACACGATCTTCCGCGCTAAAGCTGCCAACTTCCTGGCCAGGCAAAGGCTACTCACCCTCCGCTTAGACGAGGAAACGCCACCTCTTGCCCAGAAGATAGCGATCGCCAAAGCAAAGAAGGCGATCGCCAAGGCACCCGGAGATCTCAAGGCTTTCGAGGACATAGAAGCCCATCTCCTCCATACGTTCAACAGAACTCCGGCACATATTTTCTATGCCATCAAGGGGCACGAAGAGCTCAAAAAGCCAAAGGCGATAAGGGACCACGGTCACCTGGACAACAATCAATATTGTGCCTACCACAAGAGTCCCGCCACGGCACCAACAATTGCCGCGACCTCCTCAAACACTCTGGAGATTGTTCGAGGAGGGCAAGTTAGACGACTTATTGGTTTAGCGAAGCCCCGCCTATCCCCATAGACGATCGTCCGAGTCGACGCAAAGCAGTGGGAAGCTCATACGAGCCGACCCTGGATCAACCTCGGCGACCGTCTCTATATGCTTCAATCAAGAGAGGGAGACCACGGAAGTCATCCCGATCTCCTCCTTATTCAAGAAACCGGAGGACTCGATCGCCATCTACGTTCACCATATAACATGATGGACTAAGGCACGAGATCCTCCCCGCACAACGTACACCGTCGAAGATCGACATCTACGTGACGATCGAGGTGAAAGAGTGCGACCATGGTCCTGGTGGTCGATGAAACCGATTTGTTTAGGCCATGCAAGGTCCCTTTAGGCCAAGATCGCCCGCCCTTCGTTTAAATACGAGGCCGGCGTAGTCTCGAGGCCCTCCAAAATAAATCGTGGACACGATCGCTCGCCCTCAAAGGTTCATCATCTAACATGGTGAACCGGACAATGCGACGTGCCACAACCCCGTCTCAACGTACACCGTCGAGGTCGGCCATCTCCATGGTGGCCGAGGTGGAAGCAGAGCTAACAAGCCGCGGGCGCGGAGTTGATTCATCCGACGCCGCCAGCGCAAGACTCCTCTAGACCGAGACCGCACGCCCTTCGTTTAAATACGAGGCGAGGCGCGGCTAACGGAGGACCCTCATAATAAAGTGAGTCACGAGACACTCAATGTCTTCGCGCATCAAGACATTATCAAGGAGTCGGTCCATCGAACTCCGCGATCGTGCACGGTTCCTCAAGATGGACGGCCGTCCCAGGATTCGACAAAGTTAAAGACCGCTCACTCAAGGAATTATTTTCATCCCCTTACTTCCACTAAGTGAATAAAAACAAGGGGCAAGAAGAGTGCGGACTACCTACACGACGATCGTCGCTATTCAACCACATACGGAGATCGTCATTTTTTCGGATGTAGTGCGCGATCGAACTTGTTGTAAAAGTTGTCTTATGAGTTTATCAATTCATTTGGAACTACCCTCGCAGCGATCTCTCCTCACACATTTGTACAAAGTCAAACAAAGACTTAAAAATAACCATTCATTCAAGTGATAAGTCGGAAAGACAAATGCTCATTTCATTACGTGAAAAATAGAGTACACGATCGCAGAAGGCCTAAGTGCTACAAAAGAAAGCTACAAACTACAAAGAAAGTAAGCTAAAAACATCGAAGGAAGCGCCTCGAGCCCCTGCCGGCCTTCGCCATCGGCATTCGGCGCGGTCCCCTCATCTTAGGAGCATCGGGATGAGCAAGGCTGTCCGAGACGGATACCGGCTCAAATCCACACCGATGTCCGCCGAGTCCAAGATCGGCAAGGAGAAAGCCGAATTGAGAGGATGCTCCAATGCATATGACTTGAACTTCTCGGCAAGAGGACCGACCTCCAAGCCTCCCTTCTTAGCCGCTCGGATCGAGTCGCGAACGCCAAGTAATAGGCGAACTCGGACATACTCCAAGTTTTGGAAGGGATCGGCCTTGGTCGCCTCAACCTCTCCTCTCGGCTCGGCCATCGCTGTTGCGATCCACGGAGCTCGGCCTCCCTCGCGGCAACCTTCTCTTTCGCCTCACTTGGCTCGCTCATCAGTAGAGCGATCGTCCTGCTCGCGATCGGCCTCCTCCTCGGCAACATTCCTCGCACAGACGGCACTCTGCATCCCGGTCCGGCCGGTCGACCGCCATTCGAATTTCTCGGTCTCCTTCTTCTCCGGCTCAAGCTCATGGCTCGCCCGCAGCCGCCTCCAAGGAGTCCTTCTCCATCGCTGCGATCTTGTCGGCAAACTCGGCGTTCTCTTTCCGAGCCGCCTCAAGATCCTCTGAGGCGAATAGTGGAGGGCCGCCTCAAACTCTGGCGGCACAGGCGGCCATGGTCGCCGTCGAAGAGAAAGGGCGACAACGGCATCCATCGAACTCGGCGATCGCGGCCGGGCGATCGCATCGGTCGATTGTCCACGCCTTGGCCAGCGATGACCTTGCTCACATAGGGAGGAATGTCGCGGGAATGGCGAGGAGATCGACTCGCCGGAAATCCACGACCATCGGTGGACAAGGACGGGTCTCGCGGCGGATCTGCACTGAACACCAAGGTTAATACAACTCCTACGCAGATGTAATTGTCAACACGAAATGCTATCTACCTCTCGGCCTTCTCGGGATCCCGACCAAAGCGGTTTCCCTCGAGGAGTTTCCGCATCCGCGATCGCCGTCTCCGCGAAAAGCCGCAGAGGCGGCTCGCGCTCCGAGCAACGATGGTGATCGGAGGCGCGGGGTTCGGCCCTTCATCGCCGGGGCGGAAACGAAGCTTCTTGCGGCCTCGGCCTCTTGCGGTCGCCGAAGCCCTTCCTCCGAATTTCCTCCTCAACCTCGACTGCGCTACGCGAGGCTCCGGCTCCGCACGAGGCACCGCCTCGGAACTATAGGCAATGCGGCGGGTGGAACCCGAGTCGACCTCTTCGCGAAGACGGCCAAGGACTCCACAGGTTCGACATAGCGATCTCCTCGGAGGCTCCAAAAAGCGAGAACGAACCTCTGCAGATTAAAGACGATCGACTAACGGTCCGACACTATCTTCAAATAAGGCGATCGCCTAGAAATTGAAGGTCGCATAAAGTCATACACAGCACCGCGAGATGTCTCGGGAAGCGGAATAGTCGAGCCGACAACCGGCGACTCTCCTTGTTGATCCGAGTGGCGTCTAGGTCGTCGTCCGACAAGCTCCTAATTCGCTCCCAAACAACGAGGAAGTCGAAGGCGGCTCCTCGATCGCGGGATATGAAAGCCTGCAAAGCAATCAAATTAGATCGGTCAACACGCATCCAAGCGAAGGGAGAGTCTAAACCCTTCAGGATTCCTCTCCCAAAATTCGGTGGGGATCTCGGTTCGCTGTGGGATTGTCGCTGCGAAGCTCTCCACTTGCCGGCGACCCGAACCACTTCGTCGATCGCCCCGTATCTTATTCGAACTCCATGAATCACCCGGCCAGATCGGCCTTGAATATGGTAACCGCCGACCAACCCTCTATGTGCCGTCAGTTTAAACAAATAGTTCATCTCCAACGGCGACGGAGGCAGTACAGGCGGTGACCGCCAAAAGGGTGAGGGTGCAAATGATTTGGAGCCGGGCGTTCGGCGTCGGTGAAGTGGCGCCACATTCCAAGCGGCCAATGATGGGAGACCGCAGGACGGAGAGGAAGCGCGGCCGGCCTCCATAACGGCCTCACTCACTGCGACCATACCCATCGGAGGCTGGTCGGCTCGTTCATTCTCCGCGGGCGCGAACATGTCCACATCTGAAGGAACATGGAATCTTGTCCTCAGACGGCCGGATCTCTCACGGACGTCGAGCTCCGTATGTTGGCCGAGCGACCACAACGATCGGCTGCGGCACGATCTGCGACCGCTTGGGAGCACATAGGGATAAGCGACCGAATATCCCCGAAATCGAATCGCGGAGTAGGACCGGCCAATCTATCCATTATTTCAACAAAGGCCCTATAGGCCGTCCAAAATCACTATGTTGCTCCCGGTAAGCCACGATCGCGGATCTCTCTCGATCTGCGATCGTCTCTCCTCAAGGCCGACTCCTAGCAACATCGGCCTCATTGAACAAAGCCTCAACTTGGTAGGTCGATTCCGCTCGAATGGCTCACTGCCGTCTCAGTGGAAGACGGAAGAAGTTTCTCCCAGGCGGCCGATGTCCGGCGGCGAACTAGTTCCGCTCCAAACGACGATGAGGTTCGGCCATTTTCGAGTTAGAAAAGAAGAAAAGGTTTTCTTACCCTAAAGTGAAATCGATCGACGATCGGCGCTTAGATCTTGAGAAAATTCGGCGCGGGACCTTCTTTCTCCAATGCGTACGCGTGAGTGAGGCTGACCCGCGCCCCCTTTTATAGGGAAGCGGGGACCCGATTGCAATAAGGGAAAACCTCGGGGAGTCGGATCTCAAGCGGCGCACTGGGTTGACCCCTCGAGACCAGCGTCTGCGTCTTTTCGAGGACGCGTCGGCCCGAGGAGTCATTAATGGCCGTTGGCGTCCTCAATAGAAGCCCGACACGTGCGCGGAGACTTTTCAACGCCCGATGCTTTTTCCGCACTTGATTCGGCGGCCAACCAGTCGTCAAACTCGGGATATATCGGCTCAAAGACGATCGCCGATTGATAAAACACTTAGTCGCTCGTCAAAAATTCGGCGATCGCGAGAAGCCACCTCACCCCACGTTTCCAACGTATGAGCGAGCCGGGGCAATTGTTGTGTCACGATTTATTCATCCCGACAGCGATCGACTATAAGGCCGAGCGACCAAGTCAACTCGGTCAAACCACGACTAGCTCGCCAAGTCGAAGATATCAAACCACCATCGGTACCTAGCGATCGACTCCCGGGCGATCGCCCTTTGCGGTGGCGATCTGCTCTACTAACCGGCTAAGGGCAATCGACTGCGCCCCGGCGAGATGATCGCCCGTCTAAGTCATCGAGGTGGATCTCGAAAAGCACCCACGTGCGAGATCCATAAAAGGCGCCGACAAGATCTTTTGCTAAGCGACAAGATCTTTGACTAAAGCCTGTCACCTACCCCACCTACCGCATGTGCGCCGAAAGTTGTCGATAGGGCCGCATGTGACTAACTCGGGACGCGTGTAAGCTCCCCATTGGACCGAGTAGTTGGCCAACAACTCCTGCGAGGCTTTGAAGGACAGGCCCATGTGCTAAAAGACGATCGCCCGATTATTATATTGCAGTAAAGCGATCGCCGGCGTATCAAGCCACATAAATAGAGAACCTCCCCTACTTGGAAAAAGGTTCTCGATTAATTCATTTGAACCAACGGCTCGGAATTCACTCTACAGTTCCCGATTCACATGAATATACGATTCGAATTCATTCGACTTACGCTCAGAGCTCATTCTCTCACATTCCGATACATCCACGGAAATACTGAAGAACACACACATATCATCAAGCTCCCGGCTATCTCACCGGAATCCATCTCAGGACTTCTCTCTCCAAATCTCTCGTCCAGAAGACGATCGGCAGAAGCAGCAAGTCTCCACTAGACAGATTCCAAGGGATTCACAAGCCCGAAGCCCAAACATCCGGCTATATACTCGCCGTGAGAGGCGGTCGATCTCTCACCGCGCATGTTGTTCATCACCTTTGTTACAAGAACTCACAGAGCATCAAATCTGGTTCTTCCGGCAATCTACACGCTCACTAGCTAAGATAACAAGAAACTTTACACTCATTGTAATTGTATTCTTACATTAGTACTTGTATCCCCGAATATCGGTATTAATAATATCTCGCGAGAGCATTCAAGCCCGGGACTAACAACCCCGGCAAATCTTGTGTTATTTATCTTTCTCACGGAAGTGCTCTTGCATTTGTTTGCTATCCCATCCATTCCAGCAATATCTATCTCCGGATAATATTTTGGGTAGCAACAAGAGAAACACTTCATTATTTCACAAACACTTTACAAGTACAAGAATGTTGAGTCTTTGAGGGTTCGTTGCAAATGAGCCATCCCCTTGCCTATTTATACAACTCCTAGAACCTAGAACCTTCTACTCCACCTCCTCATTTAGATGGTTCTAGACCTATCTACAACATTACAATTCTAGAAACTATCTCTAGAATCATCCACACATGTCTACACATATCCACATACTTCTACCCTATTCTAGATAATTCCAAGTACAAGGCTAAGTACAATCATCTAGAATACTCTATAACCTTCAAGCACTACATCCTTCTAGGGGATTCCTAGAGGATTCCTCTTCATCCGGGCGCCCCGGCCCGTCTCGGCCCGCATCGGCCCGTCCCGGCCCGCACCGGCCCGACCATCTGGGTTCGTCTCTGTAATGTTCCAGACTCTTCCCAAACCTCCTGGACCATGCTGGTCCGCTTCTAGCTGCTTCCGGTCGAGTCTTCCCTGCTGAGTGACTCATTAGCCTTTCAATGTACACTACCCCCATAAGGCAATATTTTATAAGCCTATTATAGGGGGAGGGTCTCTCTCGCACCTCGCGCGCGCGCCCGCGCACGTCGGCCACGTCCGGCATCCCACGCCCGCGTCCGGCCGCCCAGCTCGAGTCTTTTTCTCCGACTCGGCCTTGTCCCATCGTGCCTTGTCCCACACGACCCTTGCTCGTCCGGCCTTGCCCGCGCCCCCTGCGCTGCCGGACAGTCCCGCACTTGTCCAGTCCGCAATGCCCCTTGGGTGATCCGCTTCCCATAGCGGCGTCCGTGCTCCTCCCACGGTTTTCTCGCGTGACTCTCCGTCCGATCATACCGCCCCGAAGGCTGAATCTCCACATACAGCCCGATGCCATCCATGGCGTCCTGCTCGTGCCTGTCCCTCGGCATCCTGTGCGACCGTCTGCGCACATATATCTCGTCGTAGACTTTCGGCCGTGACACTATGCTACTCAGATGGAGTAGTGTCAACACACATTTACACCACACGACTACACACAAGCACACATTCATATGCTTGTGTTGATCGTACAATGAAAATATGTGTGGCGGTGGCGCACTATATATGCCATGTCATAGAATTTCTCCCCTCTACAAACACGTTCTTGACCCCTACTTGGCACTAGTTTGTCCATTTTAATACAACGGGTACTTCGATTCTTACATTTTTCCTTTTTATAAAAAGAGTCAATGCGACTATATTAGTTAAAATATTTTTGGATGTTTTTACCCTTACACGTTGATGCAACCGAGTTGATCGGTCACTAGGGGTCAATCTTAGAAGTTTATTTAAGAAAACCCGAACATGCGACAAAATGTCTCTAAGTGTTTATGATTGCTTAACCTTTGGAAGAAAAGCTTCTCCCCTATTTATGGAAGGGAGTAGAAGCCTTTCCGTGAGACCTTATTCCTAGTTTGAGGGGAAATCCACGATATTCAGGGATTTGAGCTGCGACCGCTAATCCCCTGGATATCTGGGATTTCGGCTGCAGCTGTGAGTCCGTGCATATTTGGGATTGACTCCTTAGACCGGGTTTTTGGGAGGTCACATTTATCGTCATATCATACATATATCATTAATAATTTCTAAACATAAAAAATAGGAGTAATCCTTAATTGTTATTGTTAGCCAAATTTAAAACGAATACCTGAAAACAGTATAGAATCAAAAATTTATTTTCTTAAAACCCTGCAAAAAAGTGTTAGTGAAACAAATATTTGCTGATGCCGAAAAACGATGAAAGTCGATGTTGAGTCCAGAAAATCTGTCTCCTTAAAGCAGATTCGCCCTCACCACGGTGTATAGCGTCTGCCTCCCAGGATAAAATAATACCTCGATGCACTGAATCGACGATCACTGCACCCTTAGTGAACAAGAATAAATCTGTATACTATCACTACCAAGAGGAGAGGAAAAACGAAGAAGAAAAAATTGGACCGAAAAACTGCTCTGAAATCGTATGGAAGAGGTGAAAAATTCGGACCCTCAAGCTAGGTATTTATAGGTGAAGACGAGAAAACCATGTGCTGGAGGAACTCTAAACCGATTAGGATTGGTATCTTTGATACTTATCCTAATCTATTAATATATTACTCTGATAATTACCAATTAATTTGATAGTGATCATAATATATTAATTTGATAATATCAATTAATTTGATATTTATCGAGATACGAAAAATTCGGATTTTATAATTGAGGAGGCGGTTTAGCAAAATGAAGTTTTGCCAAATAAAATTGCAGTAAAAAATTAACTTCGAGACACCGAGACATTTCGCCCTTCGACCCGAACCGATTTGATCCGAGCCGCGTCGGACGGACGGCGTTGGCGCGTGTGTATGCACGAGGGGCGCATAGTCACACATCCACTCATATCTCACTTTTGAACAAGAGTTTGTTCACTTCTCCTTATATAGTCACAACTTTTCTCATATTTATCCAATGTGGGGTAGAATCCCAAACTCATTTCTAAAGAGTTCACTTTAGAACATTATATCTCATTCATACCTCAATCATTTTGAGTGTTCTTACATGTGTTGGAACCTCGTACGGAGTACTACGTATTTCAACTAAATCCCGACTTTAACTCGTAGTCGAGTCCACTCAAAATTAACTCCCAAGTGGACTGCTCAAAACAACTCATTTCTTCTTTATTTCGAACTGTTATTTCCATCACTAAAATTAAAACATCGTACAATATAAGTAAAATCTTACGAAATCAAATCTAAAATTATTTAAAATAATATTGTGAATTCACGTGCAAATTACTAGTGATACAGGAAAACATACAAAAACAAACCAACTATCTTGGCGCAGTTGGCCACCTGACCTTCAATTTAGTTGGAGGTCAGGGGTTCAATTCCTAGTGGCAACACTTTGGAATTGAATTTCTCAAGGTTCAATGATCCCTTAGTCTTTGACTAAGGGTTAGAAACTAGCCTCCAGAAGTCTGTTGGTGGAACAATTAAATATTGAGGGATTCAAGCGGCAGTGTGGGAGGCCAAATCTCGGTGGGAACCTGCGGTTGGATTTGGGGGGGTCCAGCATGGAGCAATCACTTGGGGGACGACTCCTTGTGCGCGGTGGTTGAGGATATTTAAGAACCTGGGAGCCAGATACACATCTCGCGGGCCTAGCCCTCCGGGGTACGCTGGTGGAACAATTAAATATTGAGGGCTTCAAGCGGCAGTGTGGGAGGCCAGATCTTGGTGGGAACCTGCGGTTGGATTTGGGGGGATCCAGCATGGAGCAATCACTTGGGGGACGACTCCTTGTGCGCGGTAGTTGAGGATATTTAAGAACACAGGAGATACACATCTCGCGATTTAGCTGGTAGCGATCTTGTGGGGCGGTATCCTTATCAGACTAAGTCAGTGTAACTTGGAACCTCGATATATAAAAAAAAAAAAAAAAACATACAAAAACAGCAGTTGATCTATGTAGGTGGTTTTACTGCCCTAGTTTTCAAACATTCCAGACAGGATCCGAAATCCAGACAGGTAATTCACCCTCTCAAGTCATGGAGGAGCCTCAAGTGAGAACCAAGACCAGAGACTAGAACTGGTAAAAAATAAAGCTAGAAATCGAGAAAACATGTTGTTTCTCGAAAATCTATTGGCGGACGATGAGTTTGCCGTAAAAAAACGAAAAAGATAATTGATGGACCGACGGAAAGCATGCGGCGTGTCTGGCGTTTACAAAAAAAAAAAGGAAAAAAAAAAAAAGTGGCTGCCCGCCGGCGGGCCTCGCGTTGAAAAAAAAAAATGACCGGTAGGCAGAGGTCTGCTGGCCGTAGGCTGGCGAGCCTGGCGTAAAAAAATAATAAAAGAAAGTCGGTTGCTCGCCGGAAAGCAGGCCGGCAGGTCTGGCTACTAAAAAAAATTGAACGGTCACCGGAGGTCTGCCAGCGGCCGTTGGCGGCTCCGCTGGAAATCTTGTCGATCAAAGACCCATCGGAGATTTCCGTTAGGAAAGAATTTTTTTAAGATTACTTGTCTCTTTAATTAAATTTAAAATTATAAGAGTATTTTCTTAAATTTATTTGTGTGATATTATTAAATTCAATACGAAAAGAAGGGGAGGGATAAAATGGTATTTTCAGGTACACACTACAGCGACCAAAAAGTACGACTGTCCCTATTATAGATTTACTTTGTTATTGTATTACTGTTGATTTGAAATATGATTAAAACTTGAGTTTTAATTCGATTCATCAACATGTTAATACTTTCAAAAAGATAATATAAATCTTAGTGATATTTTATATTTTTATTTTATTTTTTATTTTAAAAATAATTTTATTATGCTGGACCGAGTCGGGTACCCTGCTTACCCAAACCGATTTTCGAGTAACTGGGAAAGTAGGTATCCGTTCTATACGGATCAGATCATGGCTTATTTTTGCACCAATTAATTAGCTAATTCCCAAAGGCAAAACTTTATTTAAAACGCAGGTCTTCTGATCAGTTGCAATGTTTCTAATCTTCATATCTATTATACTAAAAGATTGAGTTCCTTTATGGAGTCTTAATGACTTTATGAATCTTCATTCCAAAAGTTTATTATCCTTCATTTCAATGGCATGCAATAAATCTTAATGAATACTATACCGCATAAGAATACATAAGATCAAAGAATTCGAAGAGCCGTGAATAGCAAGGGTCATTATACTATTTTAAGTTTAGCATAATAATGACATAATTAGTTTAATTAATAAGTAACTTCAAAAGTCTCTTCACATCATATATAATATTTAATATTTATAGGTTACACAATATATTCAACTATAAATAAGCATTTGATTTCCTTTGCCTGCAAACACAAACTTACGGCTATTCACTTTTTTCTTTTGGGGTGATAGTAGATGGTGCTTACGACAGAATAAGCAAATCTGCGAACAGAGATTACCAACGAGATGGATGCAGCTCCTTTTGTTTACCATATTATTTTTACTTTTTTTCTCAACATGATCTTATGAAAGAAGAACGAGGAAAATTCCAGAAATGATGAATCGCTAGCTATGTTCCTTCGCAGTGGCGATATTGTACTAATATCGGGTGAAGCAATTGATCGTTTTCATGGTCAGTACATAAACTATCTATGTTCTTTGGTATGCTGTTAACATGCAGTGTTTTTAGCTAAATGTCTTGATGTACATGTCCATATTCCGTGATTTCCAAAGCATATACTTCTCCTTTTGAATCCATTTATCGATGTCGGCATCTGATATAAGTCTTAACCTTGATTTTCTCTACAGGCATGCCTCGGATATTCACTGATGCAGAACACGCAGAGATCAGGTCTTTAGAAAAGGTGTTGTCGGATGAAGACGATATTTGTTACTTGGAATACATCAAGACTTCAAGAATTAAAATCAATATATTCTGACTTTGTATAGTGCATAAGCTAAGTTAATCAACTTGATGCCTTCTTAATCAACTTAATGCATAGGCTAAAGTTGTACGGTAATAGATGAGTACAAATTTATATAATTTGATTTGTGTCAAGTATTTTTTTTAAGTTAGCGAAGTGAGCTAAAATTCTACTGTAATAGATGAGTACAAATTTATATATTTGTGTCAAGTATTTTTTTAAGTTAGCGAAGTGAAATTATTGATTTTCTTTTAGAGTAAGAGAAGTATAATCATTCATTTTTTTATTTTTTCAATTGGATGTTGTAACCACCATAGGATGAGATTGTATATTATTGTGTTCTGATGTTGTATTATGCATATTAGAGTTGGTCTTATATGTACTTACCTACCATTGTAACTAATAGAATATTTGCATGACTATAACAATTCATACCCTTTGCAGAAAGTATTTTTGTACACAGCAGTAACATTCAATCTTGGTTCACATTCGTTTTGTTTGGCTTACTTATATTTCTCTATTGTTTTGTTAGAGAAAGTGAGAAACAAGTCAAGTTCATGTTCAATTTAAGTCTTTAACGGATCTTATTCTATGTCACATAATCCTTTAAAACTTTAATTTAGTGTAATCAATTAAATGAAAGTTTTATTAAATACATTTTGTATATATAAACATTAACAAATTGCTCTCAACAATCAACAAAAATCTCCCGGGGCAGCCTTAGTTATAGATTGTTGTATATTCGGCAATTTACACACACATTATGCGATAAATACTTAGATACAAACTTTGTGCGTAGCACGGGTTCTGAATTAGTATAAAATCATAATATAATATTAGTATAAAATTGAGTTTCATGTCATAAATGTTAATATTATATCATAAATATTAGTATAACGGTTATAATATTATAATATTAGTATAAAGTTTCATGTCATAAATATTAGTATTAATAATTATAATATTAATAATAATCTTTTTACAAAAGCGATAAATATAAGAATTTAGAATTATATAAAAGAATTAAATACAGAAGTTTAATATATAAAGATTGAGTTTCATGTCATACATGTTAGTATTAATAATTATACATTTATAATATTAGTATTAATATTTACAAAAGTGATAAATATAAGAATTTAGAAGTAATATAAAAGAATTAAATGCATAGGTTTTGAACACAGATTCATTTGCTAATATTTTGAGACGAAATCATTTATCACACATCTTCATAGAAAATCAAGGAGTCAACAAAACCAATTAATCAATATTCCTAAAGCAATTTTGAGTTATGGTTAAAGTGTTTGTTCTCCATTGATTGTAAGGATGTTATTAAACTGGATAAAAACTTAACAAGCGACGTATGTAATATTGGAAAAAATGTATCACAAGCTATTAGTAAACACTGATTTAGTGTGACCCTACCCGACCCGGTCTAGTCGATTAACAAGTTATAATTAACAATTTGAACAACCATTTTATCGATACTTTTAATCATTTACGCTAAACATTAAGTACTAAAAAAATTTATGCAATACGTGCGCATCGCACGTGTCTGAATGACTAGTAGAAATAAAAATCATGTTCTCAATTTGGAACTAGTTATAAATAAGAATAAATTCTATGGTTGTTATATTTCATATTCCCTCCATCCCGCTCAAAGATTTAGATTTCTCTCAAAAAACAATCCATTTTGCAAGTTTAGATATATCACATTTCAAAAACAAATCAAAAATCACTTTTTACTTTTCAATTTCCACGACACATTTATCATCAATACTTTTTACTTTTTAATTTGCACCACGCATTTATCATCATTACTTATACAAATCATTCACAAAGTATACATCTTATATCAACTTTTGGCCGGGACATGGAGGGTATTTTATTTTTCAAGTCCTACCTTTAGGAAATACACTTCCATTTAGGAATAAATACAGTAATATTTAATAATAATATATATATAGTAAATTTAAGATGATCTAAAATATTGTCTAAGATTATCTTTGACAATGACTTGATCTTTCTTGTTGCAACCACATTTATAACTTGTGCATGCTCAATAACTCATCTTGTTGAATCCCATATATTTCCAACCTGTCGACCATATTTAAAGCTTCTTTCATATGAAACTTTTTAAATTTATGTGCTATCATCTTCTTGATTATTTCCTTCCTCTTCCTACTTGATTTCTTCCACAATTTGTTGCACATTTGGATGATTAAAGAAGACACCCATACCTATTTAATCCTTCTACTTAAGTGCTGACTTTGTATATTTCTTGGACCTCTATTTAGGCATAACCATTTAAGAATGATTTTTAGCAGTTCCAATGATAGGACTATATTTAGATTTTACTGTATAAGGTTATCAGCTACAAAAGATGAATAATACTACATTCGTCCCGTTCGAAAGCACCATTTGGTTCAAAAAAGTGTCCATTTAGAAGTACAATATTTCATTAAATACCAAATCAGATCAAACATTTATTTTTTCTTTTTTCAATTTCCACCACACACTTATCAATAATATTTTTTACCTTTTAATCTACATCACATACTCACCGTCTATACTTACAAAATTTATACATTTATTGTATTCAATCTCTTTTTTAAAATATAATAATTTTACTCCAAATATTGAAACGGAGGGGTATTAATAGGGTGGTTCGGTACGGTATACCGAAAATTATCATCCATACCGTATATCGTACCGAAATTTTCGGTAGGACAAAAATCATAGCGTTACCATACCGAAATTTTCGGTATATATTTACATACCGTTATTATACCGAAATATCGGTATACCGAAATCAAGTCGGTATACTGTTAATTTTCGGTATATCGAAACTTCTGCGGTATACCTAAAATTTTATGATATATCAAAAAAAAAATGCAATATACTATACAGAGTTTGGTATAGTGGAAAATTCCGATATACCAATAAATTTTCGGTATATCGAAAATTTTCGGTATATATTGAAAAAAAATTCGTATACCAAAAATTTTCGGTATATCTCGATATATCAAAAATTTCAAAAGCTCATACCGTTACCGTACCGAAAATACCGATAACGGTATCATACCGTACCGAAAAAATTAGTATACCGAAAATTTCGATATTTTCGATATTTTTCGATACGATATTTTTGATATTTCGATATTTTCGGTATTTTTCCCAACCCTAGATATTAAACCTCTGATCAATAGACGCAACCTTTCGGGTCGGCGTCAAATTAATCCCCATAAATGATGTCAACCCTTCACTTCAAAAGTCATTTTATCATTCAAGAGTGAGGTTACTTCATTTAATCTGCTGGGCTCTACATTGCTCTTCATTCATGGGCTGAGGTAACACCTCAAAGCCCAAGTCATACAAGTATTACGACCCACGCTCAAGCTCCAGTAAGGACTTGTTTATTTTTTACTTAATCACTTTAATACTTAATCAGTTTAATCGGTCAGTTATATCATGCTGTTTATTTTCAACTTAATAATTTTAATAATGTCTCTTTCATTAAGTAACTTTTAGGGTGTCCTTACCTTTAAGCCAGAAATACTTTCCCAATATACCAAAATTACTCTCTCTAATAATAAAAGAATTGAGTATATATAGTATAAATTATCATATAATCTTAATTATAATTGAGTATATATAGTATAAATTTAAAATATATATTAATATTATATATTTAAAAGTCATAAAATATAAACTATTTATTGATAAAAAAATTAATATAATTATATATATTAAAATATAACTTAATATATTTATAAAAATATTATCTGATTATTTAAATATAACTGAAAATTATAATATGATTTATGAATATATATTATAATATAAATTAAAATATATATTACGCTATATTATATATTAAGTTATATTATATAATTTTTTTTAAAATCAGTTTTTATTCAGAACTGATGTTAAATTGAAGTTTTTTTAACATCGTTTTTTTCGAAACCGATGTTAAATTGATTTTTTTTCTTAACATCGTTTTTTTCGAAACCGATGTTAAATTGCATTTTTTTTACATTAGTTTTTATTCGGAAGCGATGTTAATTGAAGATTTTTTTAACATAAGAATCATGTTAAATAATTCTTTTTTGTATTTTTAATATCGGTTTTTAGCATAACCGATGTTAATTGCTTTAAAATTTTCAATTATGCCACAGCGTCTTTTTTAACATCGATTTTTCCAGAACCGATGTTAAACGGGCGATGTTAAATGTCTCTTTTGCATTCAACTTAAAAATAAAGAACATTTTATCAAAAAGAACTTAATTCATATTGACGGGTAAAATGGTCATTTCTGTCATTCAGATAGTTCATTCAGAAAAGAAGAAACAAAAAAAAGTGGGCAGCGGCCGCGACAATACATAAATTTTTTAAAAAATCGGGTCGAACTCATCTCAACTCACCAGTTTTTTATTAAGTTTCGTATTGGAAGAAAATATTAATTTAATTGATGGATAGAGTGAGTACTTTTTCTAAACTCACACACCCGACCAGATGGTATTGGTGGGGTTTGAACCCGTTGTTAGGGTTGTATACATCAAAGCATACTTTATGCTTGTATTATCTAATTTTCCGGTCTTTATCTATGAGAATATTTAATTCATTTATCACATGTTTTGCATATTTATTCACGCTATGGTTATGCAAATGTTGTCTAAATTACTTTATATTGTAGATAATGTGGTGTGTCGAGTCACACAGAAGATCACATTATCGGTCCCTTATATAGTAATAATTAGTTCATAACCTATATAACATTAAACCGTTATGTGAGAGGTTGTAGTATATGCTTGAGATTGGTTGGTCTTGACCATTAGCATATATTACCGTATTCGGTATACGTTGTACAGGATCGAGGTGGGATAGATTCTTCTGTACTAACTATAAGAAGAACGTACATCTCGGACAATTATTATTTCTTAATTCTAGTGATTAATATTTAATTATATATATTTAATATTTATTGTTTTGATTTATCATGGGTGAGAGCCACAATAATTGACTCAATATGCTCGATATTTTGGGCAATATTATTATTTATATGATAATTAATATTATAGCTAGAAATCGTGTCCCGACCAGTCGGATTGATCATGTCTCTTGAGGCGCTCGAAAGGATTATTATATTAAACCCTGCAGGTGGAATTAATTTTTTGATATCTTATATATATAAAGCTTAAGAAGCCTTATAAATGTAAGTGGTCATGATTAATGCTTGATAAATTGATTGTATCATATTTGTTATTCCACATTGATTTCCAGGAATGTCAAGCAACTTTCGTTAAGTGTACAATGAATATTCACATAATGGCCATTTATATGTTAAGTATATGAAGCATTTGTCAGTTATAAATGTAAAGTGGTTATAATAAATGGCTCACGAATTGAAAGTGAAATGTGGAGATGAAGTGTTTGGTGCCATGAATGCATAAATTAAACACACCAATTAGTGTTAGTCTTTTTACCTTCCCGTTCATGAGTTACAAATATTTTATCAACTATATAATGTGTCAAAAATCACACACAACAAAACACAACTTCCTCCACACAGCGTGCACATTGGGCTACAACTTATTATGGGGGTAAAGTAAGCATCATATCGTCTAGCTTAATTAGCATATTGATTTATATTATTTTATGTAAATTTCACGTGTGTATTGTGTGTGTAACAATGTAGTACATAAAGATGGTGCTTAGGAGGTTTGGTAGTAACGTCATCTTCTCTAATGGTTTAAGATATCCTACACATCGTTGTCTTATCAATTATGCGGTACATGCACGAACATTTTTACTTTGATCGAAAATGCAATATATTGATTAACTGTATTTAAGTTACTAACGATCAACTATATCTAATTATTTTTTGTAGCGCGTCAAGAAGCATTAAAGAAACATATCGAGAAGTCACAAAAATTGTATCAAGAACAAACATGAAAAAGGCTAATGAACAACAACGACAAAGACAACAAGAACAACAACAACAAGAACAACAACAAAAACAAGAACGACGCCATGGCCATCGGTGGGATGAATACTTAGCATTCATATTAATATATGTTACAAATTAAACATGCAATATTTTGCTTCATGTAATACCGATAAATGGGCTAATACTATTGATTCGTTAGCAAGTAAGTTTATTGAAAATAATGTGACGAGTTCAATTTTTAGTCAATAATTATTACTACACTTTGTTGGTGCATTTTAATATTTTTTCTCTTAATTTAGTTTTTTTTTTTCTTGCGGTGTGTTAATGTCAATTTCTTAATTAAACGTCTTGAAATATTGCGTGACTTTGATACTTGATATGATTGTGTAAGTTATGTTGATGTTACATATTGAAAATGGCAGTATATAATAAAAATATCTTCACACTATCATCTTTATCCATAAATGGTGCAAAGCAATAGACTGTAGATAAAACAAATAAGTATTAATGATTCGGGTAATCATATCCACAATTAGTATCGGCAATTAAGTGATTATGTTATTTTGAGAATTTATCATTTATATAATTTTACTGTAGTTTAAATCTTACACAATAAATAATATCCTTTTGACGATTTATGTAGTTTAAACAATATAGATATACCATTTATATAATCTATTATAAATTAAATTTAAATCTTACTCAATAAGTAATATCACTATGGAGATTAATTGATTATCTTAATATAATTTTAGTTTCATTTGTAGAATGACAAACAAATTTGGCAAAATGAAATTGTTATATTAGTTATTAAGAGTAGAAAAATTATATGTTGAGATTGATGTCTTCAAATATATTTATATATGCAACCTGGTACAAATTAAATATACTAACAATATTGGACCGATTTTCACAACAATAAAAAATATTGAAACTTAAATGGTTTTTGTGCATAAAATAAAGTTCGATTAATTAAGCGTAGTAATGTGGAACTACCGTATTTGATATGATAAACCAAAAGGATAATTAATTGTCACAAGCTAGATCTCAAAATATAGCGAATATCCACTTTGTTATGATTTTATATAAGGGTTACATTTATTTTGAAGAACCGTATGCGTTTAACCTCCCTTTGACATTTAGTATGTAACTTATACATATTAAAAAGTTACATGTGAAGAGACTCTTTTAAATGTAGCATCTTGAAAAAAGTCTCTTCACATATACTCTTTTAATGTCAATAAACTATTTTAAATGTGTGTCATGCTTAGAAAAGGTGTGATACCATCACAACTTAGATATATAATGACGAAAATAAGTGCCAAAGATTACGCTATGAACACTTATATATAGCCCATGTAATGACAAAAATTAGTGTTGAACAATACACTATGAACATTTAGATTAAGCCCGTGTGCATCGCACGGGTCTGAATGACTCGGTCTAAATATAAAAGTCACCAAACAACTAATTAAACTCATTCATCTTAAACTCATGCGATGCTTACAAAAGTTGTGATACCATCACAACTTACAAACCTAATCACGAAAATAAATACCACACATTACACTATGACCAATTAGATAGAGCCCGTGTGCAACGCACGGGTCTGAATGACTAGTAATAATAAAAGTCGAGTGGTATACTCATATATAATATATTAATTAATTAAAAGATGTCAGTAGCTTAAATTAATTAATGGACATGGAATATCTCAAACACGGGAAATAATTAATTCAAAAAGGAGCCCAATTTCGTAATTTAGAATTTTGGTAGGAAGTGCAATATCAACTTCATATTAGGAAGAGTCCTAATATTGAAAAAAAGATATCTATTGGTCCCTAGAGTAGCCCAAAACACCTATAAAAGGAATACATGGGATGGCCGATTTTCATATTTCCAAGTGACCAATAAATCGATTTTTTTTTGCTTGTTTGTTTAATTATGGATCTTGACTTGTATCTTGGATTCCATAATTTAGTTAACACAATATTTTTCTAAAAATACCAAAATATTCAAGAAAAATAGAGCGAACAAAATCGTGAGTTTCTTGGAGAAAGTTTCGGCCGATCCATATTGCACTCGGAGTAGTCCGGTAGATTGTTGCCCACACGACATCCGGATATAGGTGGGATGTACTCTAGAAGACTTTGAGGTAGAAATACAAGTAGATCGAAGAAAAATAGAGGGAGTAGCTCGATCGATCCAAGGAGGGTTTTTCTACCACTTCGCGTCAAAGGTATTAATTACCGACTCACATGCGTAAATATATTTATTTGATTGTTTATTGATCTGTTTAGTTAATTAATTGACAAGCCTAAATAGATCCGGTTTTTGTGTTTATAAATCCGTTTATAAAATATTTTAACCAACTAGCTTCCGCTGCGTTTTATATTCCAACATCCGTGACATTTGGCCTCCGAGCAACACCACTCTACCATTAAGTCATTTCCACTGGGACATAGAGGGATTATAATATAAGGAATATTTGTATTTTTTGATCGTCGTAGTGTACACCTGAAAATACAGTTGTACATCTCCACAATATTAAAAATTTAACAATAATAAATTTATAAAAGTACCCTTAGAATATTAATTTAAAAGGATAATTAATCAACTATTTCTTTTTTCGTTCCTGAGGAGTTCTCGAGTGAACCTGCGGCCTCCGTCCGAACAGTTTTCCGGCAGGGCCGTCGTCTGCTGGCCAGTTAGATTTTTTTTCCGACCGACCTGCTCGTCGGTAGAGCTACCGCCGGCAGGCCTCCGACATTCGCCTATTTTTTTAATACCGGCCTGCGACTTATGCGCTGACACACCTCCGACGATTGCCCTTTTTTTACGCCCGACCTGTGCGCCGACGGAGCCGCCGACATACCTCTAGCGGCCGCCCCTTTATTTTTTTACTGCAGCGACCTGTCATTTTGTTGGTGTAACACCCCGAGATATTCGGAGTATATTACAGCGCCGTGGACCCCTACATGGGACCCACCAGGCTACAACTAGAAAACACCCCTCGACTAACCATCTCGGTTAGCGAGGACACACATTTAAATAATATAACATATAAAGATACGCCCGGAGCAACCGGCAAAATAAGCAACAGTCGACAATGTAGCAATTTAAAATAATACAACACGGGATTTGAATTGAAAAGCCTAAGTACTCGCGAGTACAGTATATCAGTTTATAAATATAGGAAACAACCATATAGAAGTGAACAAAAGAAATAAGTAGATCCGAGTGCACATGTCAACGACCCTGGACAACATCTTCGTACTGTCCCAGCGCTCGCTCGTCCGGATGATCATAACCTGAAATCCATAACAAGAATTTACCCAAAACGGGTCCCCCAAAGGGGTTAGCAATTACGCTAGTACAAGTAATCAAGGCAAACCAATCGCTTACACATTTCATAGTACATGCACCAATATCATTTCAAAAACCAAAACCAGACATGTCTTTTCCGAAAACAAACAGTTAAACAATTTGCCTAGAACCGGGATGAAACCACGAATCCCACCCGAGGCCTCTAAGGACCCTCTCGAGCTGGCCATTTCATAAAACAAATCACGCACAGGCATCGCCTAGGACCGGGACGAAGCCACGAATCCCACCCGAGGCCTCTAAGGACCCTCCCGAGCTGGCTAGCGAAACAAACTCATGAATCCAGAGTAAAGTCATAGATTCCCCCGAGGCCCCGTCGGACCCTCCCAGGGTGAGAAAAGTACACACAATATACATTACCATGTCACGTTAAGCATAAAGGTTTCCAAAAGAATACTTGCCTTGAATAGTTGACGACGCAACGAACGGAAAGGATAATCACCGACGAACGCTAGGAATCAACGGAACCGAACCTAACGATTTGAAGAACATAACTACAACCAACTCTAAGACGAATACGGAAATGGAATACACCCGAAAACCCGCCTACGATCCATGTATATCCGTATATAAACAACAACGAGGGTGGACCACAACCAATCCCTATCGATTCCGCAAAAACTACGAAATATACCATGAATCCGTAGGGAAACTAAGAATACCAACAAGATTAATCATAATCATCATGAATCCACCAACAAAACGGAACGAATCGGACGAAAATCCCAAAACCCCCAATTTATCGAAAAGTAGGGTTCTAAGAGATTTTACCTTGGATTAGGATGAAAGATTCGTGTTGATGTTGTTATAATACACCAAGAATTCGAGGAGGATGTTGGATGAGATGATTGGAAGAAGAAATCACCAAGAATCGCCCAAAATCGCCAAAGGAGCTCTAAGCCGCGGGGAGGAGAAGAAATGAACGTAATACGTTCATCTGGGTTAACTCCCTGGTTTATATAGCCAGGGAGTGTTAGCGCGCGCTAATCCTCCAGGTTAGTGTGCGCTAACGAAACAGACTACAGTCCAGTAGCCAGATTTCTGGTCGTTAGCGTGCGCTACTCCAAACGTAGCGTGCGCTAATAACCTCTCGGTAGCGCGCGCTATCGACCAATAGCGTGCGCTACCTGGACATCAGCCGAGTCCAGAAGCAACTGTCAGTACACACCTGATCCGGTTAGCGTGCGCTATCGACCAAACATAGCGTGCGCTAAAGTGTATCGGTAGCGCGCGCTATCGACCAATAGCGTGCGCTACCTGGGCATCAGTAGAGTCCAGTGGCAAACTGCCCAGTACTGGACATCCACACTAGCGCACGCTACCGGGCGTCTCAGCGTGCGCTAACTCCCAACATTAGCGTGCGCTAGGCTACGTAGCGTACGCTAATCCACCAGTCCAGAGGACTGGAATCAGCACTGCCACTCCCAGGGCTTGCCCTCTAGCGCGCCTTCTGGCTTGATCGTAGCGTGCGCTACTAAGTGACCCCTAGCGTGCGCTATGCAGTAAATATAGCGTGCGCTAGGTACGAGATATAAACGGTCCAAAACACCGGAATATGAACGAAACGTTAAACGGAACATCTCAAGACGCATCGAAACATAGAATGGATCCACGGCAACCCCGAATAGCGGTTCCGTACAACAATAACGAGAATCAGATCAATAGATGACGGAAAAGATACACTGAAAGATACACGAGGGTCACTACAACCGAGAAATACACCGAAAAATGAAGATACAAGGGAAAGAAAAATGCGGATATTACATTCTACCCCTCTAAAAATAAGTTTCGTCCCGAAACTTAAGAAACAAACAACTCAGGGTAGCTAGCACGCATGCTATCCTCGGTCTCCCAAGTTGCCTCCTCGACACCGTGTCTCGACCACTGCACCTTGACCAAAGGGATGGTCTTATGCCTCAGTCGTTTCTCACGATGCTCCAAAATCTTCAAAGGACGCTCCTCGAAAGTAATATCCTCGGCGACATCAATCTCACCATAATCGATGACGTGACTAGGGTCCGGGACATATTTCCTCACCGGGAAACATGAAAAACGCTATGAACATGACTCAAGGCCGGGGGTAACGCCAAACGGTATGCTAACCCACCGACTCGCTCCAGAATCTCGAAGGGTCCAATAAATCTAGGACTCAACTTCCCCTTCTTCCCGAAACGGAAAACTCCTCTCGTCGGCGACACCTTCAGCAAAACGTGGTCTCCCACCTCGAATTCTAAAGGTCGACGACGGACATCGGCATATGACTTCTGTCGACTCTGGGCAGTCAACATCCGTTCCCGAATTAATTCTATCTTCCGTCTCGTCTCTAAAATGACATCCGGTTCGGTCCCGACCAAATCGGACGCCTCATTCCAACAAATCGGCGATCGACAACCTCGCCCGTAGAACGCCTCATACGGTGCCATCCGAATCGTCGCGTGCCAACTATTATTGTACGTGAATTCGATTAATGGCAAGTGCTCCTCCCAGTCACTACTCCAGTCGAGAGCACAAGCACGCAACATGTCCTCGAATGTCTGGATAGTGCGTTCCGACTGTCCATCTGACTGGGGATGAAAAGAGGTACTCAAATGCAAACGGGTACCCAACGCCTCATGCACCGCCTGCCAAAAATGCGATACGAAACGGCCATCACAATCCGAAACAATAGACTTCGGAGTACCGTGAAGCCTCACAATCTGCGTGATAAACACATGAGCCAACTTTTCTGGACCCCAAGTGTCCTTGATGCCCAGAAAATGTGCCGACTTGGTCAGACGATCAACAATCACCCATACCATATTCATGCCCGACCTCGATCTCGGCAAGCTCGTAACAAAATCCATCGATATATCTTCCCATTTCCATTCTGGAACGGAAGTGATCAGAATAACTCAAACCCGATCACGATGCTCGATTTTGATCTCGACAAGTCAAACATCTCGCTACAAACTGTGCGACCTCCTCCTTCATATCATTCCACCAGAAATTCCTCCTCAGGTCCTTGTACATCTTACTCGAACCAGGATGAACGGAATAAGGTGTAGCATGTGCCTCACGCAAAATACTTTGTCTCAACTCTGAGTCGTTCGGCACACAAAGCCGACTCCGAAATCCCAAAACACCATCTTCGTGAATCACAACACAAACCGAGGAGACTTTCCCTTAAGAACGTTCTCTCGGATTTGAGTTATCATCGGATCCTCTAATTGCTTCAGCTTAATTTCATTGATCAAGGACAACGAAATCTCTAAAGCACAAAGTTGCCCGACAGCTCCAGGCAACAAAACCTCAACATCTAACTCGATCAAAGCCCGCCGAAGCTCAGACTGATACGTAAGAATCTCAAGCGTTCGCAACGCAATCGGTTTCCGACTCAAGGCGTCGGCCACGACGTTCGCCTTGCCCGGATGATAAAGGATTTCGAGGTCATAATCCTTAATCAGCTCTAACCACCTCCTCTGCCTCATATTCAACTCCCGCTGAGTAAATATGTATTTCAGGCTCTTATGATCGGTAAAAATCTGACATGTAGAGCCGAAAAGATAGTGACGCCAGATCTTGAGCGCAAAAACAACTGCCGCTAACTCCAAATCATGAGTAGGGTAGTTCAGCTCATACGACCTCAACTGTCTCGACGCGAAGGCAATGGTCTTGCCGTGCTGCATCAATACGCACCCAAGACCCTGACCCGAAGCATCGCTATAAACGGCGAACCCCTCGTTGCCACATGGCAATGCCAAAACCGGGGCTGAAGTCAAACGCTTCTTCAGTTCCTCAAAACTCGACTGTCTCTCGTCATTCCAGACAAACTTCTCGGATTTCTGGAGCAACTGTGTAAGTGGCCGAGCTAGTTTTGAGAAACCCTCGACGAACCTACGGTAGTAGCCAGCCAAACCCAAGAAACTACGGACCTCCTTCACATTTATGGGCGATGCCCAATCCAACACTGCCTCAATTTTATGCGGATCCACACGAACTCCCTCGGCTGAAATCACGTGACCCAAAAACATCACTTCCTCGGCCTAACTCACATTTCGAGAACTTCGCATAGAGTTGCTCGGTCCTCAAAATGTCTAACACTATCCGCAAATGATGGGCATGCTCTTCCTCGTTCCTCGAATAAATAAGAATATCGTCAATGAAAACGACGACACACTTATCCAAATACTCGATAAAGATTTTGTTCATCAACTGCATGAACACCGTCGGCGCATTAGTTAACCCGAAAGGCATAACTGTAACTCATAATTTCCGTATCTCGTCCGAAAAGTTGTTTTCGGTACATCGGACTCTCTCACCCGAAGCTGATAGTACCCCGATTTCAAATCAATCTTCGAGAATACCGCAGCTCCCTGCAACTGATCGAACAAGTCATCAATTCTCGGCAAGGGATACTTGTTCTTGATGGTCACCTTGTTTAGTTCGCGATAGTCGATACACAAACGTAGTGAACCATCCTTCTTCCGCACAAACAGGACCGGTGCGCCCCAAGGCGAGGCGCTCGGTCGAATATACCCCAACTCAAGAAGCTCGCTCAACTGCTTTTTTAATTCTGTCATCTCTGAAGGTGCCATACGATACGGCGCCTTAGAAATCGGAGCCGCGCCCGGCTCTAACTCTATAACAAATTCGACCTCACGATCTGGTGGCAATCCCGGCAACTCGTCAGGAAATACATCAGAAAACTCATTAACGACTGGAATCGACGAAAGCGCGACTCCACCATTCTCCGCCTTCAAGGCGTAGCACCAATAACCAGTACACCCCTTTCGTAGGAGTCTCATCGCCTTCAAGGCGTTAATAACAAACTTCTGATTTCCCCTCCTTCGCCCCGCGAAGGAGTGCTCGGTGCCATCCTCGGCTAACATGGTGATGATCCTCGTGCGGTAGTTCATGATTGTGCCATGCCGCTCGAGCCAATCATCCCCGAGAATCAAATCCTCACCCTCGATGCTCACGACAATGAGATTAGAGAGCCAAGCCCTCTCACAAATAAACACAGAACAGTCCCGGACCTCTCGATCACCGACAATTCTATCACCGCTAGAAAGTTTAACGATGAAAGGCTCGCAAGGTGACAAACAGTCGAGACTAAAACGGCGTACACACTCTAGAGAAATGAATGAATGCGTAGCACCCGAATCGAAAAGCACACTGACAGGATGGGAATGGATATGAACGGTACCTGTCGCCACAGTAGCTGCTGGATCATCGGCCCACCTCATCTCATAGATACGCGGATGGGCAGAGCCGACACTGGAAGCTCCTCCCCTAGCGGGCTGACCCCGACCCCTACCTCGACCGGCACTCGGAGGTAGGGGTGTTTCCGGTCCGGTTCGGTCCGGGTATTGGCTTAGCGGGCCAGACCCGGTAAGGTTACTGGGTATACCCGGAACCGGACCGGTAAGCAATCGGTTCTAGTTTCAGAACCAAAACCGGTCCGGTAAGCCTAACGGGTACTTTAGACCCGAGACCGGTAAGACCCGAACCGGTTAAGAACCGATAAGACCCGGTTCATGTACTCATTAATTACCCGAAGCAGAACCAGAAAATTACTTGTGACAAATTCAATAACCTGCCTAACTTAAGTTTCAAAATACATAGACAAATTAAGTACATCTAAATTAGAGCTTCAGAACATATTCGTAATAGACGCGAAATAGATAGACAAATTTTAAATAATTTCAATAGCTACTTTGCAGTTACATTCAAAATAACAGCCTCCGAACATGTTCATCATAGGCTCAAAAAGATCATAAGCAAGTTCACCAATCATCATAAGCTCTCAAGCGAGATGAAGCTGTCTCCGATATCCAACTACATTAAAAAAATAATATTCAAAAGTTAGTATCACAAACAAATAAACAACAAAGTCGTTCTTAGGTACAATAAATCAGAATAATGAGACGTAATAAATTACCTGCCCAAAGTCGTAGTTCAAACGCTCTTCATCTGTTTCAAGCTAAATAAATGAATACAATTGTCAATACTCAATAGTAACAACAGAACATATACAATCACCAAAGAGAAAAAAATTAAACAAATGAAAACTTACAATATGCTTCCCATGCCCTCTCTTGATCCCATATAACTCTTTTACCCAATCACCTCCACAAAGTAGCATTTCAACGGTTTCCACCTTCATTGACGCCCTCTTTGGGTCAATGACTCTTTTTCCCGCACTAAACGTTGCTTCCGAAGCAACAGTTGTAATAGGAATTGAGAGAACATCCTTAGCCAACTTACTAAGAACAGGGAACTTTGGTTCGTTAGCCTTCCACCACTGCAGAACATCAAAATTTGTCCCTTCTCCAATTCTAAGACGATCTTCTTCAAGATAGTAATCAAGATCGGACTTTGCTTTGTCTACTACAACGACACTTTCAGCGTACATTTCAAAACTTCTTTTCCCCAACCCAGAACGTGAACTAGTTAAAGCCACATGTTGTTTACTTTAACCTTCCAAGTCATTATCTTTCTTATACAATTTCTCATATTCCAAGAACAAATCATGTATGCTTTTTGTTAACTCATCTTTGTATTTATCTGCTGCTCCACCATACAAGTGAGGATAAACCCATGAGATAAAGAACAATTTATACCTAAGAATATAAACAAAACATAAAATACATATTAGAAGCATAAAATGTCAACAGAAGCAGCTTAAAATATCAACAGAAGCAGTTTAAAATCTCAACAAAAGCAGCTTAAAATGTCAACAATCAGCTTAAAATCTGAACAAAATCAGCCCATAAAATGTCAATTAAAATTGCCTCAGAATATAAAAATATCATAGGCTATGCATTTCCATATTCAAGGCAACAATAGTTAAACAACCAACATATCCACAATTTCAGCCAACAATCGCTTAAAATCAATGTATGCGACCCATAAATGTCAATTAAAATTGCCTCACAATATAAAAACATCACTGGCTATGCATTTCCATATTCAAGGCAACAATAGTTAAACAACCAACATATCCACAATTTCAGCCAACAATCGCTTAAAATCTGAACAGAAGCAGCCCATAAATGTCAATTAAAATTGCCTCAGAATATAAAAACATCACTGGCTATGCATTTCCATACTCAAGGCAACAATAGTAAAACAACCAATATATCTATAATGTCAGCCGACAATCCCATAATATCATAATATAAAATACATAGTAGAAGTTACCTTGGATCAAGAAAAGCCCCAATAGATAGCAACAAATTTCCTTGTGACCAATATTTGTCATATTTCTTTTGCATTTCAGTTGCCATTATTTGCAAGTGAGGCTTATCAGTTGATTTAGTGCTCTCATCCAAAAGTACCTTTACCCTATACAACTCACCCAAAATCAATTTCACAGTGGGATAATAACTGCCACTAATAATCTCGGTAACATCAGCAAAAACCTCCAAAAAAGTGCATATATCACTAACCTCCTCCCAATCAATATCAGTAGGGAGATAGTGAGCAAATGCTGTATTCTCCTCCGCATACCTTGGCCAAACAGTCTTATAGAAACAAGCAGTAGACAACATTAACCAAGTTGAATTCCACCGTGTTTTAGTATCTAAAACTTGCATCTTGCCAACAAGGCCTAACTCTTTAACAATCTTTCCAAACTGCTTGCATCTAGCCTCAGAGTTTAACAAATACTTCACACCTCCTCTGATTTTTTCTACCACTATTTTAATAACACCAAGGCCATCTTGAACCAACAATTTCAAGATATGTGCACAACAACGCACATGAAATAATTGGCCATCCAGCATAAGATTTTTCTTATTAGTAAAATCAGCTTTCAATCGTGCAATACAATTGTCATTGGCAGATGCATTATCGACACTAATAGATGCAACTTTATCCTTAATGCGCCAATCATCCATGACCTTAATCAATTCCCTAGCAAGCACCTCCCCGGAATGAGGCGGAGGTACATTTATAAAAGACAACACCCTCTTATGAAGTTCCCATTTTGAGTCTATAAAATGACAAGTTACAGCCATATAACCTATTTTTTGCTCCCCTGACCACCATAAGTCAGTTGTTAAACTAATCCTATGCACTTTAGACATAACTATTTTCATTCGTGTTTTTTCATTAGTATAAAACAGTTCACATTCTGCCTTAACAGCATGACGTGTTATCCTTCTATACCCTGGATATATCTCTTGCAAAAAACGGTTAAAGATAACCCCTTCCATTATCATAAATGGATATTCATGACCTAAGACCAAATGAGCAGCAAGCTCTTTTACCTTAGAATGATTGTATTGCCAATTGGCAAGATTTGGAGCAGCATTACGACCGAAGGTATTGATATTTAGCTTTGCTTGTACAGTGTTATCTTTTTCATCTTTTTCCAATGCCAACTTTCTCTTATAACATTTGTGCAAATGTTTTAAAGCATTAGAGGTACTGCCACCAGTTCCATCAAATGTATAGAGGGACGAGCAATACTTACACTTCCACTTTTTGATGTCACCTTGCAGAGTTACAACAACCATCTCTTGATGCACAATTGATTTCTTAGAGCGTTTTTGCTTTCCAACATTTGATGGGCCTTCCTCACTAACGTGGATCGACTGGGATTTGAGATTGAGTTTGACTATCAATAGCAAACAAATCTATATGTTCCCCAATCTCAAGTCCATCAATGTTCTCATCATCACCACCATAATCATCCATTTGCATAAATGAATCCACCTGCCGAAATGACATAATTTAATTAGTTCGGCATGTATCAAAAAAATTTACAACAAGTTATCAAAAATACAATCTAACTTATTCTAGATTAAAAAAAATGTAATGCACATTCTAATAAAAAAATTCATGTTGGTTCTTTTTAATAATTTCCCCAAATTAGAACCCTCATTAAAAAAAAATAGAAACCTTCATTGAAATTCAAAAAATCAGAAACACTTGATTTAAATACATAAAAATGAGAAACCCTAATTTTATACCAAAAGCTATAAAATTATGAACCCTAACTATAATTTAAGCATAATTATTCAAAATACACAAACGAATTAATATTGAAATAGTAAATAAAAATCTGATAATTAAAGTAAAACAGGACCGAATGAGGAGCTACCTTTAATCTGAAGAAGCTCTGAACTGCAGGAAGGCCGAAGGAGTCGAGCTGATCTGCTGAAGCCTGAAGCGAGCAAAGAAATGAGCGTGGCTTTAATCTGAACTGTAGGAAGAACTGGTGGGAGAGAAAAAAGACATGCTATGTTAATCTGGAGAAGAAAAGGGAAAGTGGCGATTGGAATTTTGAGAGAGAGGAAAAAGATATGCAGGCAGAAAAGGGAAAGTGGCGATTGGAATTTTGAGAGAGGAAAAAGATGTGCAGCGGCGGAGTGAGTGAGGAGGTAGATAACCCTAAATGGGTTCTTAATCTTTTTTTTTTTAATCTTATACCTACTGCCACTCTGGACTTAAAGTAAAGATATGTGAGTGGGGAGGTAGGTACCATGATTGGTTTGGTTTATATGCTTGGTTTTGGTATATCAGTTAAGTAAATAAAGATTTGATATATATAAAATAATTAAAAATAATTAAAAAATTACCGGGTTTTTACCGGTTAATGGTTCCTCCTTATCGGTTTTGCTTACTTCAAGATTAGTATCCTGACCGCTAACGCTTCGGTGAGTATCGGTCCCGGTATTATCGGGCGGTTCTCGCGGTTCTCGAGTATACTTGGACCGCTAATGTACTCTACTCGGAGGTGGCGGCGAGCAAATGAGCCCCGGTTCACACTCGGCTCCAAAGGTGCTGAAAGAAGCCCGAGCACCAAGAAGCTTTCTTACCCGCTCACAAAGAAGGCCTTGTGGCCCGACCACAAGTGTGACAAGTTAGGGCGGACGAGGACACTCCGGTTCCGATGGCGGCTCGCCAGCTTAAAGCATTTGGCATCCCGACGGAGGCACCGTGCATTCCCGATAGCCCCTAGAGAAACGAGCCGAATTACCTCCAGGAATATTCACAGACTGAGACTTCTGCTGACCTCCACCTCTGTGACCCGAAAAATTTCCGGCGGATTTCTGCTTCTTACTCTCCCGAACCGCCGCACTGGCTGTCACCGACATGTCATAGGCAAGGGCTCGACTCTGATAATCCTTCAGGGTAGTACAGACGAGTCCAGACATATAGTCCCGAATGGACAGTTTCATCCTCCTGGAAAAATGGAAAATTTTGTCGCTCTCAGCGACAACTTGGGTTTTCACATAGCCCAGCTCTTTGTTGAAATCAGCAATAGCTTGGGATACGGGAATATCCCGAGGTTGAGCATCGTAGAAAGCATGGACTCGAGCCTGTCTAACTGGCCACGGGCAATATTCAGTCTCCATCAACTCCTGAAATTCGGCCCACGAAGCAACATGATCTTTGGGCCCAACGGCCTCCCACCAATCCGTAGCATCCCCCGTGAGAAAGTACTGAGCAATAGGGACCTTACGGTCCTCGGGACAGTTGGTAGCAGTGAAGACTTTAGATATCTCCTTGATCCACCCTTCCCAGCCGATCGGGTCCGAAGCTCCCGAAAACTGAGGAGGATGCATCTTGATGACATCCTGTAGCCAGCGATCCGCTCCGCCCCGATTAGCATGAGCCTGATCGGGGTTCTGGACTACCTGAGCTATAGCCGCCATTTGGTTAACCATTTGCTGCATGACGGCCGCAATACCAAGGTCGGCGCGCTCCTGAGAAGAAGCATGACTGTGACGGTCACCGGTACTGCCGGCTCCCGAAGAATGCGACGTGGCCGCCCCACCGGCTGCCCCACGTCCTCGGCCGCGTCCACAACCACGACCACGACCACGACCACGGTTTCCTCCGACATCCATACTGGTGTTAAGAGATAACAGAAGTATATTGATGATGAGTAAGGGAGGAAAAAGCAACCACGATTCGAAAAGCGGAAATACTATGCAAGAAAACAAAAGACCGAATAAGAAAACTTACGAGCACTGGAAGTACCGAGATGTTGGCAGCGGTGTGACAATGTGCAAAACAAAACACGACTAGACCCAAATAACCAACAAGCCTAGGTATCCATAAACCTAGAGCTCTGATACCATTTCTGTAACACCCCGAGATATTCGGAGTATATTACAGCGCCGTGGACCCCTACATGGGACCCACCAGACTACAACTAGAAAACACCCCTCGACTAACCATCTCGGTTAGCGAGAACACACATTTAAATAATATAACATATAAAGATACGCCCGGAGCAACCGGCGAAATAAGCAACAGTCGACAATGTAGCAATTTAAAATTATACAACACGAGGTTTGAATTGAAAAGCCTAAGTACTCGCGAGTAGAGTCTATCAGTTTATAAATATAGGAAACAACCATATCGAAGTGAACAAAAGAAATAAGTAGACCCGAGTGCACATGTCAACGACCCTGGCCAACATCTTCGTACTGTCCCAGCGCTCGCTCGTCCGGATGATCATAACCTGAAATCCAAAACAAGAATTTCCCCAAAACGGGTCCCCCAAAGGGGTTAGCAATTACGCTAGTACAAGTAATCAAGGCAAACCAATCGCTTACACATTTCATAGTACATGCACCAATATCATTTCAAAAACCAAAACCAGACATGTCTTTTCCGGAAACAAACAGTCAAACAATTTGCCTAGGACCGGGATGAAACCACGAATCCCACCCGAGGCCTCTAAGGACCCTCCCGAGCTGGCCATTTCATAAAACAAATCACGCACAGGCATCGCCTAGGACCGGGACGAAGCCACGAATCCCACCCGAGGCCTCTAAGGACCCTCCCGAGCTGGCTAGCGAAACAAACTCATGAATCCAGAGTGAAGTCATAGATTCCCCCGAGGCCCCGTCGGACCCTCCCAGGGTGAGCAAAGCACACATAATATACATTACCATTTCACGTTAAGCATAAAGGTTTCCAAAAGAATACTTACCTTGAATAGTTGACGACGCAACGAACGGAAAGGATAATCACCGACGAACGCTAGGAATCAATGGAACCGAACCTAACGATTCGAAGAACATAATTACAACCAACTCTAAGACGAATACGGAAATGGAATACACCCGAAAACCCGCCTACGATCCATGTATATCCGTATATAAACAACAACGAGGGTGGACCACAACCAATCCCTCTCGATTCCGCAAAAACTACGAAATATTCCATGAATCCGTAGGGAAACTAAGAATACCAACAAGATTAATCATAATCATCATGAATCCACCAACAAAACGGAACGAATCGGACGAAAATCCCAAAACCCCCAATTTATCGAAAAGTAGGGTTCTAAGAGATTTTACCTTGGATTAGGATGAAAGATTCGTGTTGATGTTGTTATAATACACCAAGAATTCGAGGAGGATGTTGGATGAGATGATTGGAAGAAGAAATCACCAAGAATCGCCCAAAATCGCCAAAGGAGCTCTAAGCCGCGGGAAGGAGAAGAAATGAACGTAATACGTTCATCTGGGTCAACTCCCTGGTTTATATAGCCAGGGAGTGTTAGCGCGCGCTAATCCTCCAGGTTAGCGTGCGCTAACGAAACAGACTACAGTCCAGTAGCCAGATTTCTGGTCGTTAGCGTGCGCTACTCCAAACATAGCGTGCGCTAATAACCTCTCGGTAGCGCGCGCTATCGACCAATAGCGTGCGCTACCTGGACATCAGCCGAGTCCAGAAGCAACTGTCAGTACACACCTGATCCGGTTAGCGCGCGCTATCGACCAAACATAGCGTGCGCTAAAGTGTATCGGTAGCGCGCGCTATCGACCAATAGCGTGCGCTACTTGGACATCAGTAGAGTCTAGTGGCAAACTGTCTAGTACTGGACATCCACACTAGCGCACGCTACCGGGCGTGTCAGCGTGCGCTAACTCCCAGCATTAGCGTGCGCTAGGCTACGTAGCGTACGCTAATCCACCAGTCCAGAGGACTGGAATCAACACTACTACTCCTAGGGCTTGCCCTCTAGCGCGCGCTACGAAACAGTCGTAGCGTGTGCTACTAAGTGACCCCTAGCGTGCGCTATGCAGTAAATATAGCGTGCGCTAGGTACGAGATATAAACGGTCCAAAACACCGGAATATGAACGAAACGTTAAACGGAACATCTCAAGACGCATCGAAACATAGAATGGATCCACGGCAACCCCGAATAGCGGTTCCGTACAACAATAACGAGAATCAGATCAATAGATGACGGAAAAGATACACTGGAAGATATACGAGGGTCACTACAACCGAGAAATACACCGAAAAATGAAGATACAAGGGAAAGAAAAATGCGGATATTACAGTTGGTGTGTGTGTGGGCCGTCGATAGAGTTTAGGCGACAAACAACTTTTCTTTTTTCGTGCTTCCATGGATCTTGGCAGACTTTTGATGACGTTTTTTTTTTGTGTGTGCGTGCGTCAAACTGCCGGCCAGTGCGCCTGTGGAGCCGCTTCCGATAGCCTCCAGAAGTCAATATGTTTATTCATTTTTCAATAAAATAATCTGATAGTTTAATTATTTTAATTTAATTATTGTAGCACTATGCTGTTATGGCACGAATTAATTCCAGTATAACATATTAAAACACGAAAACAATGTGGTTTGGTTAGGTTCGGTCTTGTCCCTTCAAATGGGGCTAGAAATATCACATCCTAAATAATACTTGAGTAACATTGCAAATTTGGTTCCGTCCATATAGTGCATCTCCTACCGAATGCACTACACGTGGCATGCATCCGACAGGGAATGCACTATGTGGGGGTGTACCATGGACGGTACCTACCAAATTGCAATGGCTTGGTGAAACGTAAGTAGGAGGCCTGTCCTTATTCTCCATTAATTGTTGCTGTACAATTTTGCATTGTAAAAGGACGTGAAAATGATATAATAATAAATGTCCTTTTATTTTTTTGTTTTTCGTTTACAAGATATAAACCAATTTACCATTCACACCTGCCTACTATTGGGTAGGGCCGAGCACCGGGTCTGACCCGGTCCGGACCGACCCGATTCGGAATGGCCCGAATTATAAATGGTCGGACTTTATCGACCCGAAGCTCGGACCAGTTCAGAACCGGGCCACCTCGGTCCGGACCCGGTAAAACCGGGTCGGTCCGGGCTAGCTCGGTTCTAGCCCGATTTTGTAATTTTTTTTTTTGCATATTAAGTGTCCTTTTATTACATATAAAATGCTTTCTTCTTTACATACTCCCATAAAATACAATGATCAATCTTAATATCTTCATTTAGTCATCAAACTCCCAAGTTCAACAATATATAGTATAAATAAACTTAATTAGAATAATGAGCAATCATAATCGATCCATTAATCATCATTATTTCATCACCACCGAGGGTAAATTATAATAAAAAATATTTTTTTTTGTATTTTTATTTTTACCGGGTCTTGACTCGGTCCGGCCCGAAACCCGATTTTAGACAGAATGCAGACCCAGGACCCGGACCTAATTAACAGGTCCGGTCCGGGTCCGAGTAAAAATCAGGTCCGGATCATTTGTGCTCAGCCCTACGCTTGGGTATCAACCTCATCCCGTCGGTGGGGTAGCCGGTAGCAACCTTAATATTGCTTCCGCCTTCCAATTAGATCACTAACGTTGAACTCGGAAGAAAGTTGGAATGCTGCACACATGATTCGAACTCACATTGATAGCGTGCCGGATGGATTTTATCTGCCCTTTCAGCCAATAATTACATATTTTTAGTGTTTCGTACTTATCACGGGGAGAAAGTGCTTCACTCACCCCTTCTCCCTTCACTCACTCCCAACTAATCCCCTTACGCCACATCATTCTCCACTTTTTCCTTCACTCATTCATATTTTTACAGGCGCCACTTCACTCACCCTTCACTCACTTCTTTATATACAATTAAAAAAAATAAACCAATAAACACTTGTACCTTATGCTTAAAAAAACAGTACATTTACTTTTTGTAGCCTTCACTCACTTCCTCCCCGTGCGTGACCTCCTCACTCAACATGACCTCCCCGTGAATGAAGGAAGAACAGGCGGCGGTGTTCCCGCGAGTGAGCCACCCCGCACCGCTCCTTCACGCACCCACTCCCTCCCCCTTATCAGTTATAATTGTATCGACCAATGTAATATTCACATGAACTAAGAAATTTTATATTAAATATCATAATATAATAGTACCAACTAACTTAGATGAGCAAGTTTTGGATTTATAATTAAAAACCATGAAAATAAGAAAGTGAATAAACACAATGAAACAAAAAGGTTTCTAATTAAGAGTTTAAATTAATAGTAGTTAGTTTTTCATCAAATAAACTCACAATTTTTGCATTACTTTTAAGACGACCAAACAATTACATTTAATACATCTCTCAAGATTAAATGGACTTACTTTTTTTGATGAACCAGTTGAATCCTGGGGGTCGTAGTTCTGGTCTCTCTTCCCTACCACCGGTTAAATCGCGGGATGCGCCTCAGTAACCAGGGTCTGAGTACAGGTCAACTGATAACGCATGCAAGGTCAAACTCCAGAAAGGAGCAGAATGCTCCCACCAGGAATCGAACCCACGCGACATGCCTTCAGCAAGACTTTATGTCCCCCTCCTTTGCCAGTGAGCTATGCCCCGGGGGACAAAACTGTGTTGGGTAATCTTTTTTTATGTGACTGATTCCACCGCACTGCGGCCCCATACTCTATAAGCTGTCCTCCGGTCTGGCCCTACGGGTTAATACCGCTTGGCCCTACGCATATGAAGAATTTTTTTGGAGAAATTCAATACCACTATTTGTTGGTAAGATGACTCGAACACGGAACCTCGGTCAACAATGTCTGAGTCCTTTACCACTGGGGGGCAAAGGCCTTGGACAAAACTGTGTTGGGTAAACTTTTTTAAATGACTGATTTCACCTCACTGCGGCCTCATACTCCATAAACCCCCCTCCGGCCTGGCCCTACGAGTTAATACCGCTTGGCCCTACGCGTATGGAGATTTTTTTGGAGAAATTCAGTACCATTATTTGTTGGTAAGAGGACTCGAACCCGGAGCCTCAGCCAACAATGTCTGAGTCCCTTACTACTGGAGGAAAGGCTCTGGGCAAACTGTGTTGGGTAAACTTTTTTAAGTGACTGATTTCACTGCACTGCAGCCCCATACTCCAGAAACCTCCCTCCGACCTGACCCTACGGGTTAATACCGCTTGGCACTACGCGTATGGAGAATTTTTCAGAGAAATACAGTACCACTATATATTGGTACGATTACTTGAACACAGAACCTCAACCAACAATATCGAAGTCCTTTACCACTAGGACTAAGGCCCTAGACTTAAATAGACTTGCTTACGTGTAGATTGAATTACCATATGTACGTTAACATTTCCGTTCAACATATTAATAGTCAACTCTCAAAAGTGTGAAAGATGAAAAATATCCTCACAACTAACATATAATGTCGTGTATTTCTTCTTTTTTATGAATAAACTAGAGACAATCCGAATAATGACACTCGGGCCGAGTATAAATGGTTCAGACTTAATTTTTACCCGGACTCGAATCGAATCCGGACCAGATTTTTAACCAGGATCGGGTCCCGAATCTGCATTTTGCCTAAATCCGAGTTCCTGTCCGGAGAGGGTCAAAACCCGGAAAATTCGGGTCCACTTTAACAATCCGGTAAAAATAAAAATACATAAAAAATACCTTTTTATTATAATTTATCATCAATGGTGATGAAATAACGATGATTAATGGCTCGATTATGATTGCACATTATTCTAATTAAGTTTATTTATCCTAAAATATTGTTGAACTTCGGAGTTTGGTGAGTAAATGAATATAATAATATTGATAACCGTATTTTATGGAAGTATGCAAAGAAGAAAGTATTTTAAATGTAATAACAGTACACTTAATATGCAAAAAAAAAAAATTACTAAATCGGGCTAGAATCGGGCCAACCCGAACCGACCCGGTTTTACCGGTTCCCACTACGCCATAAATGGCCTTCAGCAACACCCAAAAAAGTGTGATCGAATGGGTAAAAAGTGTTGCTGAAAGCAAAAAAACATGCTACGGTAACACTTTTCCGAAATTTGGTGGTGTTACAAAAATGGCCGCTACCATAGGGGTCTATGCCAACACTTTTTAACTTTATGGTAACACAGAGAAAATGTGTTACATTTCCAATGCCAACACTTTTTACCTCTATAGCAACACCAATAAAAGTGTTACTGTTGACCAATGGCAACACCAATATCTCTGTAGCAACACCCACAAACGTGTTACTGTAGATCAATGGCAACACCACTAATCCCTATTGTAACACCAGCTGCTGAAACACATTTTTGTTTTGGCAACACCCTTTTCTATTATTGTAACATTTATTTTGGGAAGACTTTTTTGTTTTAGTAATAGTTTAAACCATAATAAAACCTTTCAAATAAACCATAATCAAATAACCTGTCAAAGTTTTACATAAACAAGGCTTTTCAAGCCATCCAAATAAACCACGACATTATCATCATTCGACATAAATAAACCAGTCAAAAAGCTAACTTAAGTACCATAGAATAACTAACTTAGTACCATCCAAAAGCTAACTTCAGTACCACCGCATTAATACCATCACAATCCGAAAAAAATCCGAAAGATAACGTAATAAAAAAGGCTTAAATCCGGATTCTGGCCAACCAATTTTTTCATCATCTCTCGAACTTTTTGGTCAAGTTTCTCATCAATCTCTTGCTGAAGTGGAGCCCGAATCTTTGCAGTTAAGTCTGACATGCACTGATCTGGAACGGACGTTGCACATGATGTTGAAGAAGGCTTTGACTTCGATTGCTTGTTCTGAATAAGCCTCCCAATTAGCCAAGATGGGTTGTGTTCCTTGCCACTATGAACCAATTTATTAATAGCCTCAACACCTTCCTTTTCTAGAGCTTTCTTAACATCAGCCTATAAAAAGAACGGAAAGTCAAATTCATACTTGGTAAATACTAGAAAAACCTTCCTCTGATTTAATAAAAAGCAGTAAAAGTGAGCAAACAAATTGATTACTTTTTATGTTAAGAAAATAAGTTTCATTATGAAATCAAGAGAGAGAACAAGGGGACATAAACCTCAAAAAACATATGAATAAGGCACATAAATACTGCATGTTAATCTCTCAAAACGGAACAGGTAAACCTAAATAGACCTAATTTTGAACGATTTTCTTTTGGGGTAAAAACTGGGTCGGGTTTGTCGTTGGTGCCGGGTCGAAACCGGTTTTAACCCGGAAACATCAAACTTAGAAAGTCGTTCCCCGACTTATTTCTTGGGGCGACTTGTCGACTAGTCGTTGACTAGTCGTCTACGTGATAACCATGTTTGCCTATATTATGAATCACACTTACTGTCATTACTTGAAACAAATTCATCTCCGCAAAATGTAATTTTGCATCAATGACTGTGTTAATAATAACATAATTTGCTTATCAACCTTGTGTTGAATAATATTTTATTACGAAAGGGGCTAGTTCAAATTACATAAATAAAAACAGGTCTGATAGATATTTGCTAGATTTCTTACCTTTAGGCATCAAAATGTGCATGTCTTTTACAGAAGATGTGCTATATTATCTCGACGAGATTTTCTTTCACAGATTCGACGAGTACCTAGGATTTTACATGTAAATATGAATTAAAGTTTGTGAAAAGATAAAAGGGATATATGATAAATAAGGTAGAATATCGCCTGGAAATCGGTCAAATAGGATTATAGGACTAGGGGAGATAAATGCAACTTCTTCATAACTAAGTACGAATCAAGGGGTATATAGGATTAACCCCTACCTAACTTTGACTGCAGCTATTATCTTTACGTATAAAGATATCAAAACAACTACGCAATCATGAAATTGCAGCACTCGAATTTTCTGTCGTGGTTGATATTAATTCCATATAGAAAATGACATGTTACCAACTTTCTTGGCATCTTGCTCGGAATATAATCTCCTGGAATACCTAGTTATTACAAGGTAAAAAAGTGTGCAAAAAAGGCAAAAGGAAAAAAAAACCATGACTGTCAGAAGAACATGGAACTTGCCACTTGCGCTCACAACTAACATTTAAATAGGCAACATAACACATCAAATTAAAATCGCCAATATAGAGGGATATACAAGGTTGCATTATCGTAAAGTTAATTCTTTGTTCTCTTTCATTTTTCTAATAAGTTGACTAATGCAGCATGTCTGTCATCCCTATTTGTCAGCAGACATTCAGTGAAGCAGTTTAAAATATAAACTAAAACCAGTCATGGCAGTATCAAAACATGTATAATAGCATCCACTGTCTCCATGCAAGCAAACTCATCTTCATAACGCAAGTTACGCAACAACAAACCAATTTCAATAAAGGCAGAACACTGACTCCGTAAATTTCAGTTGCACCAAAAGTAGGATATTGGAGGGTTATGTATAATAAATTGTGGTGCGAAAGGCTTATGTATAACAAACTCAAAAGTAAGAACTTTATGAGAGAGGACCCATATTTCTAGGCATAAACTAGCTGACAATGCTCAGCTACCATCACGAAGGAGTCGCAATGTACCTCATCATATTCATATCACTTAACTTTTTGGACTCGTTTCTCAAGTTCCATCAGTTCACTCCTTAAAAGTTCAAACTGCTGAATGTCATCTGGTTCTGAGTCAGCTATTTCATTGTCTGCACTTTCTTGTTCAAGGATCTCATCATTCTGCCAAGAAGTAAAAAGAATTAGGATAAACTTGATTTCTTAAACAGCTTATACGTAAGTTCAATTAGAAAGACAAAACACAAACATAAGAAAATGCTACGCTCCTGTGCTGGTAACGTTTTCGTCCCGACAACCATTCCAGTAGTACACAGAAACAAATACAGTTGATAATTTCAACTGAAAAAGTAATAATTGTATCACTATGAGTTTGACAAAGTAAGATGCAGTAGAACTATGTCATATAGTATAAGTAAAAACTTTTTGAGGCTACTAATACAATCAGTAAACAAAAACATCCATGGGAGACATCAAAGATCAGAAGCATTCATGTATAGATACTAAAGGATAGACCAAGTCCTAAGAGACACTGGATGGATGATCTGAGGAATATCATGGGTGTGGTCATCTAAGCAAGGCACCAACCACAGTCGCACAGTAATTGACACATCCGTTACAACAGATAATGCAAACTGAAGCGCCCATCACATCAACAATCTTCAGAGTTTGAACTTAGTCTTAAACAGGTCAATGGCAGAAGGAGGGGGGGAGCAAGCACCATAGGAACAAAGAAATTTACAAGTAATTAATGAATTGCCTAACCAATTATGGCATACGCTATTATTTTCAGTTGAAGAGCTCAGTCCAGATGATTTGTTTGGTCGACATACGAAGAAGCTCCATAATCCACGAGAACCCCAAAAGAAAGACACTACTCAGCAAAGAGAATAATCAAAATAAAAATGATAAAAGTAGATGAAGATTGAACATAACGTAATAGAATCGAGTTATCTAATATGATTTGCACTGCTTTGCTCCTATCGATTTCCGTTTGAACTTTTACCATCTTTTCCTCTTGAATCATTCTTTGCTCACCAACTGGAGATCTAAGGCCACCGACCTATCCCTTGGAAATTAAACGAAGTCGTGAAGAATAAGAAAATCAATCTAGGGACACAGATCTCTGTTGACTACGATAGATAGTGTAGAATATAATATAATTACATCTTATGCATACCTACCACTTCTTTGTAACAATTAAATGGAATACGTAAGCCAAGAGTTCAACATGATTGTAATGATGATTTAGAAGATAAAAAATAAGAGAGCTATGCTTTCTCATGTTATTAAAGCAACAAGAAAAAAAAGGCATCTCGATTTAATAAAAAACAGAAAAGTGAGCAAATGAATTGATTAGTTTTTATGTTAAGAAAATAAGTTTCATTACGAAATCAAGAGAGATAACAAGAGGACATAAACCTCAAAAACACATGAATAAGGCATATAAATACCGCATGCTAATCTCTCGAGCGGAGCAGTAAGCCTAAATAGACTTAATGACTTGCACCAATGGGAGGCAAGTCCTAAATGCAACTATTAGTCAAATAAAAGTCTGGAAGATACGTGTATTCATGTATACTACATGAGGTCCTAGAGAAAACAGCTGACTATCACTATGTACTGGTTCATTCTCCATCTCCCCCAAGAGCGAAGATTCATGTGATCACACAAAAACGACAATGTAACAAGAAACAGAGTGTTGAAAAATGTTGAATTTAGGATATTAAACAAGATACTAAATAGTTTTATCTTCTACATGAGCGAATTCCAGAAAAAGAAGACAATTTAGGCTCTGATACTCGCAAAGGAAACAGTAAAGTGCAACCAAAGTTAATACATTACACAAACCCATGATGAAGATCAGAGGCGGTAATTAAGCAACCGGTTGGTCCTACTCAGGACAACTCGCGCTATTTTGTAGAGATGTAGCCATTTATTCATAAAATTTTAGCAAATACCTGCTGAAGAGACGCTGCCTTAGCTCAAAGATGCTTCCAGAATTCGATCTCTTTCTTGATCTTCGTATCCTTTCAAGGAGAACAAGCGGCTTTGGATGCTCCTTCCCGAACTAGAGCTTGATACATGCGAGGTCTGAAGTAATTCTTCAAGCCGTAGAAGAGCTTTTTCAACATTCTCCGATTACTAATGGAAATTCGAGCATAAAGTGCATTAACAATCTTTCTCGAAGTTTTAGCAAATTATGTGGATTGGTTGAATTCTATGAATATATACCTCCATTTTGTTACTAATCCATATTAAATTGATAAAAGTACCAAAGCTACAGCAGAGCTGAAGGACTAAACAACTCAACTCTGCAATCTACAAACAATCAAATTTTATTAAACTAAATAGTTTGGAAATGCTTGTAGAAAACAAAACAATAAAATCAAGGGTTCTGCATTTATGCCTGAGGATGCGGTGGTGAAAAATCACCTCTGAGGTGAACTGATTCGTGTGGTACCACGATTTGTGTAGATCCTCCGGCAAGATGCGGCAGGGCTCAGTGGCGGCGACGCCGTAGCCGTAGTTGGAAATGATCCCGCATTCCCAGTTCCACGGATCTAGGTCTGCGCAATTGGCAAAGACCAGGTCTCTGTTCAGAACGGAAGGAAGATCGTAGGCGTAGATTTTGCCGGAGGGGCACTCGTCGGTGTAGGGAGGAGAGGGGGCTTGGGGTCGTGTGGCGGCGCGGTCGGGAAAACACGGCGGCGGAGCACGGGCGATGGAGATGATTAGGTCTTGGGCCCAGAGGAAAGCGATGAAGAGCCAGAAACGAGGGTGTGAGGAGACGTGGATTTTGACTGTGTTGAGTGTGTGTTTGAGGAGATTCGAGCTTTTGGGTGGTGGTTTTTTCAGGGTTTGGGTTTCCGGCGAGTAGGAAGGCACCATTATTCAACAGTGTGAAAATATGAAGGAATGGAAACGGGTCTTAATTTCTTGTTGGATCAAACGATCTCTTATTTCTTACACGTTAGAGACCTGTTACCTTAAATAACTGATATTATCAACGATAACACCGAATTTGGTGTTACCATAGATACTATGGCAACACCGGTTACTATCAACTGCAACGCTAAAAAAAAGTGTTAGCGTAGATCAATTTTAAGGCATCTATGCTAACACTTTTCCTTGTAACATCGAAATAAACGTTGCTGAAGGCCATTTGTGGCGTAGTGTCCGGAACGAGTTGACTCGATTCCGAACAGGTCCGGACTTCGGGTCGATAAAATCCGACCTTTTATATTCCGGTCCATTCCGGACCGGGTCGGCCCGGGTCGGGCCAAGTCCGGTGCTCAGCCCTAAATGACACAGTGTCGGTGGCATAATTAAATTAAAATAATTATATTACTAAATTATCTTGTTAGAAAAAAAGGGTGTTGGTTCTCAGAATCCTATCACCGGCCGATGGGTCTGTAGTAAAAAAGGAAAGAAAATACCGAACCACCGAAAAGCATGCCGACAGAAAAAAAAATGGCCAACCGTCGGTCCGTCGGAGATTGGAAAGATTCTTTTTTTCGGAAGATTGATTGTCCATAATTTATTATTTTAAGGGTGATTTTTTAAATTGATTATTGTTACATATTTGATATTATTATTAAATTTAATATCGATGAAAGGGATGAGATAGATTAAATGGTCTTTTGAGGTACACACTGTCATTCCCGTAATTTCGATTTCCGGTAATTTTTTTTTTGGCGGAAGTCCATTTTGACGACTCGCTCATGACCGTTTCGTCATTCTGGGAATGATTAATTCTATACTTTTTGACATCCGAGTTCGTTTCGGTGTCGTATTGTTGAGTTCCGTACTTTTTAGCGACTTTTCCGCACTTGAGTTCTATTCTTGCGAATCTCGTTCGAAACTACTGTTTTGAATTTCCCGTAAGTCCGTTTAACTTTGTTAGACGTGTTGTGAACTTCGGTTTGGTTATTCGATCACGTATCGTGATTTTCGGGCGTTTTGGGCCATTTTATAATTTACCCAAAGTTATGGGTATATGTATCTGTAATTGTTGTCTCGACCCGTTTCTTGGTCGCGTATGATTAATTATTGTATTCTGTTTTCATTTCGGGTCGATGATGTTGTCCGCGAGCTTTTCTTCGTGTTCGTTCCGTACGTTTTCGGAAATCGAGTCGTCGGGTCATGGCGGCTGAATAGTTGGTCGGACGGTGGCGGGTCCTGGTCGTACGGTTGCGGGCACTGGTCGGGCTGATGCGGCAGGAACCGGCGTAGCGCACGCTACTGCCGGAAGACTGCGTGCGCTAACTGGCAGGAGTAGCGCACGTTATGCGGCCGACGGCCTTAGCTGCCGAGGCAATAAGCGTGGTAAGTCTTGGACTCGGGTGGATCCGCAGGTAGCGCACTCTAGGGGTGTGCAAAAATATCCGATATCCGATCCGAAATATCCGAAAATCCGAAGTTCCGGATATCCGAAAATTCGGATATCCGAAGTTCGGATATCCGGAACTTCGGATTCGGATATCGGATAGTAGTTTTCAGAAAAATCGGATATTCGGATATCCGAAATATCTGAATAATCCTAAAATTTTTATTTTTTTATATTTTAAATAATGAAAAATATTCGGATATTCGGATATCCGATATCCATATTCGAAGTTTTTTTCGGATATTCGGATATCCGATATCCAAATTCGAATTTTTTTCGAATATAAGGATATCCGAATAAAATTTATATTTTTTTCCGGATATTCGGATATCCGATATCCGTATCCGAAATTTCGGATATCCGAAAATCGGATATCCGAAAGTCCGGATATCCGGTTTTGAACACCCCTAGCGCCGCGCTCTTTAGGACACTACGTGCGCTACGGCCGTGAGTAGCGCCTTCTGGCGAAAAGGTCGCGCACTACCCGGCCGAGCGGTGTCTCGGATCTGCGGCACAGGCGATAGCGTCGCTAGCTCGGCGACTAGCGCACGCTAGGTCACACTGTATAAATGTGACAGAGCAGTCACATTTCCTCTCGTTTTTCATTTCCTCTCTTTCTCTTCCGCGGCTGGAGACTTGGAGATCTTCGAGCCATGATGTTTGTCAACAAATACATGAAGTTCTTGAGTTCATATCATCGATTAATCATCCGTTATCATCCTTTGATCAAGCGAATCAAGGTAATCTCTTCTTAGAACCCTAAATTCTTGAATTTGGGGGGTTTTGCGTTTTTGTCTGATTCGTTCCGTATTGTTGATTAATTCATGATGGGTATGATTAATCTTGGTAGTATTCTTGTGTTTAACATCATTTAATCCATTGTTCTTCGTCGAATCGAAGTATATTTCTTGATTTCCTTCGAATCGACTTTTTAGGGGATTTGTTCTCGATCTCGTTTTTCATCCGTTTTTGATGGATCGATTGTGGTCAAATGATGTTGTTAAACACATTCTATGGATTGTATATCCATATTTCAACTTGGAATTCTGTTTTTGTGTTTTGTCGGGACGAATCGTGTTCTTGGCCGTTTTGGGGGAAACACTTGAACTTTCGTCATTCGTTCTTTGACTTCAACGGCTTTAAGTCGTGCTATGGAATTCATTTTCATTGTCGTTATTGTCCTTCGTAGTTTATTATCGCGAGTTGGCTTTCGGTGGAGTCGGCGGGTTCGTAGTCGGTTCGTGCCAACCTACTTCGGTCGATTCTTCGCGTTGTTCTTATTCGAGGCAAGTACCTTGTTCATACGCTTCTCGTTTTGTGGATATGATGATCGATGGTCGTGTTGGTGTGTTTGTTTGGTTATTTGCAAATGAGTTTTCAAAAGATTTGTTTTGGCCTCGTTAAAGGCTCTCTTTCAAAAATGCGTGTGTGTTTTGTGAACGGTGTGTTTTGGGAATTGATTGTGATTTGATTATTTTGAACGTTGAAGGCTTTGATGATATCCCTGTTATTTAAAGTTATGAAATCGTGTATTCCGTGTTTAATCTTGTTATTGTATTTTGAAGAGTTTGAAAATGTTGTCGGATAAGTGGCCATCTCTAGTAAGTATTCTTGATGAACTTACATTCTTAGCATATTAGTATTGCATGAGTAACGTGTGTGTGTGTGTATGCTCACTACGGGTTAGATCCGACGGGGTCTCGGTAGGGCTCCACTAAGCTGTGGAACTGCGAGCTTGCTTTTAACCACTACGGGTTGGATCCGACGGGGTCTCGGTAGGGGTCCACGAAGCTGTGGGTCCGCTGTTAATTGTGGTGTATTTTGCAAATGTGATTTGATATTGGCATTTCCGGAAATGAGTGCTTTCGAATGGTTTTCATGATTGCATGCATCGACTAAGTGTGTAAGAGGTAAGTTGTTCGTTTGACTTACTTGACTATGATGGCACTAGAGTATTTTGTTGTTTGTGTTAAATCCTTTAATTGTGGATCTTGATGTTGGAAGACGAACATTGTTGTCGTTCTCGTGTACTGTGAGTTGATGAGATTTGGGGCTAAAATCCCAATGGTTTTGTAAAGGTCATTTTACGGATTTGGGGCTAAAATCCCAACGGTTTGGTAAAGGTCAGTTTACGGAAAGTAAACCTTTGGGGCGGTGACCCCTTTCGTCTTTTGAGTTTTGAAAAGTGGGATTTGATAATACTAAATTATTTTCTATTAAAACTCTCGATGGCATTCTAAACTGTTTTATAAATTATTTCCATTGATTTGTGATCTTTCGTTTTTGGAACGTTTTTTCAAATTCTTGCCTCGGGAAGTACTTTTCGTTTCGTTTGGATCTTTGAGGATTCCTGGTTATTGTTATTCGTGGAATGTGAATTGTATGACTCGTATTTTTGCACTTGTACTTGCACTAGCAAAACAATGGAGTTTTGCTAACCCCCGAGTATTCGGGGGGTGGATGTCTGTTTTTGCATTCAGGTTTTGGAGCATAACACAGGGTCGGCACGAAGGATGATGAAAGATGATCGATACTAATCACATGAGGAACCGTACATCGTGTATTGGTTCAGTTGTACTTTATTTTCCGCTGCTATATATTTCCCATTGTACGGGTGTGGTTGTGTTTTGACCCCTTCGTGGGCATGAGTTGTAATCGAGTTGTATGTTTTTATTGAAAGGCCAAATCGGTCCACTGAGTCATTTTAGCCTTAAAGGCATTGTCGAGATGTTTCATGTTGTTACTAGCCTGGTAGATCCTTGAGGAAAGGTTCTACGGTGTGTAATATCCCTGAGCGGATTAGGGGTGTTACATAAATGGTATCGGAGCTTAGGTTGAGGAAACCTAGGCTGTCGGGTCAAGTCGTGTTGCTTGAGTCTTGTTTCGTCGGATTTTATCTTACTGAGTCGTGTTGCAACGCGTCGTCTGAGTTTGTTGGTCGTGATTAGTATCGTGGGGCGATCATCATCTTCGTGCGACCTGTGGATGTAAGTCTCCCTTCTTTGTGTTGTGCCTCGTGTGACACGAGCTATTTTTATGATTTATTTGTTAAGCGACGGAATCCTCTTATGGATTTTGATTTCTTGATATGTGGTTATTTGACCCTCATATTTCGTTCATATGAGGAGTAGTGTTGCTGGACTGTGCATGTTTGACTTTATTTCTTTTATCCGCTGCGTGAGTTCTTTTGTAATGGCTTTCAGTATTTTACCGACTGAGTTTTATTTCGAAAACTGATTCCCTAAACTAAGTTTTTGGCATTTTGGCCTTGATCGTTTTGGCGAAATTTTTATGATGGTATTTAGTATTTTGTAAATGGCTTTTGTAAGTTTTTGAAATATTACCGTCATCGGCCTTTTTGACGTTGTAAATGATTTTTAGCCCGGTGAGTTCCGGCGCGGCACCCACGGCGCTATAATGTTTCGTGTAATTACCTGAAATTTTTGGGCATTCTAACCCATTGAATTATCTTTGAAAACCTTGAGTATCTTAGAAAATAAATTTCGAGACGTACTTTTAAAATGAATTATTTTCTCGTGGTACATCCAAGGTGCCACAATATGTTTCCAAATTCTTCTACCTCGAGGACCAAAATGTTTTGAGATATTTTTCAATGTTTTAGAAACACTTTTATTTAGACCCGAGGGTCGAATATTCTGAAAGTTTTCACTAAGAGAAAGTGTCCTCATTTTTTGTCAAATGCGAAATGGTTCTCCAAAGTCTCGATAACGATGTTTCACGTTTGTACTTTTTTTTTTGAAAGGTGATACTCATGATCAACCGGTGTTCTTCTAAAATTATTTTCAAAATGAGGTTTTCGTTTTTAAAACCTATCCATTCCCGTTTGAGGGCTGGGTATGTATGTATGATGTTCGCGTTGTCATTATGATGTTTGCTCCCGAGTATGATCGAATTGGCAGTGTGAGCGTTGAGTCGTTTTCCACACATTTGTTGTGTTAGCCCCTTGTGAGAGGCGGGATGTTGGTGTTGAATGTTGTCGCCTCGTAGTGATTTTTGCGTTGTCGTGCATGTGAGAGCTGTTAGAGCTTGGTTTGGTATGACCGTGTGCATCGATGATTGTTCCGTTATATGTCGGTTGTTTAATGACATGTTACCTTGCTCCCCTTTTTGTGAATTTTGTGGACGAGGTCGAAGGTAATATCCGTACTATTTTGACTTCGGTATTTTCTCTTTCTCCAGTCTATCGATTCGCTCATGTTCGTTGATACTTTATGAACTTATTCTGTATTTCGGTTTCATCGTCCGAACGAACTGTGATCTTGTTGTAGGTCGATCTGGTTATCGCTGTGACTTTTTCGAGTTCGGTTCGATTCTTGTGAACCTTGTTCGGAAGTGACATCATTTGGTTCTATTAGTTCTTTTATTCGAAGTGGATCGGATTTGGAACTCCTGTGTTTTCGACTCTTTCGACTCGTTTATGCTCGTTAGCATTTTCTGAACTTTCCCTATCCCTTGCTTTTGTTGATCGAACGAGGGTGGTATTGTTTCGGAATAACTCGTTTGTCGTTGTGACTTTTCAATCGCTATTCCCTTTCCTGTGGATCTTATGGGAAGGCATGTCTTGTTGTTCTCACCAGATCATCCTGGGAGTTGTTGTTTGAATTTTATTATCCTTCGTGTTTCGGACATGATTGTTCGATTATTGTTGTCTCGATCGTTTGTTTGTTCGGTTTTTGTTCTCGTTTCGTGATTGTTGAGCGTTCAGTATCCTTCGTAATTCCCTTAAGTTCGGGAAATTAGTCTCTTTTTCGATCTTCCAACCCTTAGGCGGTGGAATTCCGTATTTGTTCAGCGTTTGGCTCGCGTTTTGATTGATGTACTGTTGGGTTGGTCAATCGTATTGATTTTCGTTCGTGTGTCTTGTGACTGTTCGGATAATCGACTTGATTGTACTATCTGTTTGATGACGCTTGTCACTTGTTGGTTTTATTATGTTTCTACCGGTGGCGTTGTGTTGGTCGTCGTGGAGCGTATTTTCACGCCGTATGTCTCCTTGCGTTTCTTGCAGCGTTTCGCCGTCGGGCGCGAGTTTTCAGTTTTTGCGTATCTCGTCGAGTTTTCCTGGCAGGGGATATTGCTTCTCCCTACTTGTTTTAAGTTTCGGGACGAAACTTCTTTTAAGGAGGGTAGAATGTAATACCTGTAATTTCGATTTCCAGTAAAAAAAAATTTCCGGCGGAAGTCCGTTTTGATGACTCTCTCATGACCATTTCGTCATTCTGGAAATGATTAATTCTACACTTTTTGACATCCGAGTTCGTTTCGGTGTCGTTTTGTTGAGTTCCATGCTTTTTAGCAACTTTTCCGCACTTGAGTTCGATTCTTGCGAATCTCGTTCGAAACTGGTGTTTCGAGTTTCCATTAAGTCCGTTTAACTTTGTTAGACGTGTTGTGAACTTCGGTTTGGTTATTCGATCAGGTATCGTGATTTTCGGGCGTTTTGGGCCATTTTGTAATTTATCCAAAGTTATAGGTATCCGTATCTGTAATTGTTGTCTCGACCCGTTTCTTGGTCGCTTATGATTAATTATTGTATTATGTTTTCATTTCGGGTCGATGATGTTGTCCGCGAGCTTTTCGTCGTGTTCGTTCCGTACATTTTCGGAAATCGAGTCGTCGGGTCATGTCGGCTGAACAGCTGGTCGGACGGTGGCGGGTCCTGGCCGGACGGTTGCGGGCACTGGTCGGGCTGACGCGGCAGGAACCGGCGTAGTGCACGCTACTGCCGGAAGACTGCGTGCGCTAACTGGCAGGAGTAGCGCACGTTATGCGGCCGGCCGACGCACGCTAGCGGGTCGAGGCAGTTAGGGAGTGGGGTACTGGACTCGGGTGGATCGGCAGGTAGCGCACGCTACTCCCGGACACTACGTACGCTACGAACGGCAGGTAGCGCATGCTATGGACGAAACGCTGCGCACGCTACCTGGCCGAGCAGTGTCTCTGGACTGCGGCCTGGGCCGATAGCGTACGCTAGCTCGGCAGCCTAGCGCACGCTAGGCTGCACCTGTATAAATGTGACAGAGCAGTCACATTTCCTCTCGTTTTTCATTTCCTCTCTTTCTCTTCCGCGACTGGAGACTTGGAGATCTTCGAGCCATGATGTTTGTCAACAAATACATGAAGTTCTTGAGTTCATATCATTGATTAATCATCCGTTATCATCCTTTGATCCAGCGAATCAAGGTAATCTCTTCTTAGAACCCTAAATTCTTGAATTTGGGGGTTTTTGCGTTTTTCTCCGATTCGTTCCGTATTGTTGATTAATTCGTGATGGGTATGATTAATCTTGGTAGTATTTTTGTGTTTAACATCATTTAATCCATTGTTCTTCGTCGAATCGAAGTATATTTCTTGATTTCTTTCGAATCGACTTTTTAGGGGATTTGTTCTCGATCTCGTTTTTCATCCGTTTTTGATGGATCGATTGAGGTTAAATGATGTTGTTAAACACATTCTATGGATTGTATATCCATATTTCAACTTGGAATTCCGTTTTCGTGTTTTGTCGGGACGAATCGTGTTCTTGGCCGTTTTGGGGGAAACACTTGAACTTTCGTCATTCGTTCTTTGAATTCAACGGATTTAAGTCGTGCTATGGAATTCATTTTCATTGTCGTTATTGTCCTTCGTAGTTTATTATCGCGAGTTGGCTTTCGGTGGAGTCGGCGGGTTCGTAGTCGGTTCGTGCCAACCTACTTCGGTCGATTCTTCGCGTTGTTCTTATTCGAGGCAAGTACCTTGTTCATATGCTTCTCGTTTTGTGGATATGATGATCGATGGTCGTGTTGGTGTGTTTGTTTGGTTATTTGCATATGAGTTTTCAAAAGATTTGTTTTGGCCTCGTTAAAGGCTCTCTTTCAAAAATGCGTGTGTGTTTTGTGAACGGTGTGTGTTGGGAATTGATTGTGATTTGATTATTTTGAAAGTTGAAGGCTTTGATGATATCCTTGTTGTTTAAAGTTATGGAATCGTGTATTCCGTGTTTAATCTTGTTATTGTGTTTTGAAGAGTTTGATAATGTTGTCGGATAAGTGGCCATCTCTAGTAAGTATTCTTGATGAACTTACATTGTTAGCATATTAGTATTGCATGAGTAACGTGTGTGTGTGTGTGTATGCTCACTACGGGTTAGATCCGACGGGGTCTCGGTAGGGCTCCACTAAGCTGTGGAACCGCGAGCTTGCTTTTAACCACTACGGGTTAGATCCGACGGGGTCTCGGTAGGGGTCCACGAAGCTGTGGGTCCGCGGTTAATTGTGGTGTATTTTGCAAATGTGATTTGATATTGGCATTTCCGGAAATGAGTGCTTTTGAATGGTTTTCATGATTGCATGCATCGACTAAGTGTGTAAGAGGTAAGTTGTTCGTTTGCCTTACTAGGCTATGATGGCACTAGAGTATTTTGTTGTTTGTGTTAAATCCTTTAATTGTGGATCTTGATGTTGGAAGACAAACATTGTTGTCGTTCTCGTGTACTGTGAGTTGATGAGATTTGGGGCTAAAATTCCAATGGTTTTGTAAAGGTCATTTTACGGATTTGGGGCTAAAATCCCAACGGTTTGGTAAAGGTCAGTTTACGGAAAGTAAACCTTTGGGGCGGTGACCCCTTTCGTCTTTTGAGTTTTGAGAAGTGGGATTTGATAATCCTAAATTGTTTTCTATTAAAACTCTCGATGGCATTCTAAACTATTTTATAAATTATTTCCATTGATTTGTGATCTTTCGGTTTTGGAACGTCTTCTCAAATTCTTGCCTCGGGAAGTACTTTTCGTTTCGTTTGGATCTTTGAGGATTTCTGGTTATTGTTATTCGTGGAATGTGAATTGTATGACTCATATTTTTGCACTTGTACTTGCACTAGCAAAACAGTGGAGTTTTGCTAACCCCGAGTATTCGGGGGGTGGATGTTTGTTTTTGCATTCAGGTTTTGGAGCATAACACAGGGTCGGCACGAAGGATGATGAAAGATGATCGATACTAATCACATGAGGAACCGTACATCGTGTATTGGTTCAGTTGTACTTTATTTTTCGCTGCTATATTTTTCCCGTTGTACGGGTGTGGTTGTGTTTTGACCCCTGCGTGGGCATGAGTTGTAATCGAGTTGTATGTTTTTATTGAAACGCCAAATCGGTCTACTGAGTCATTTTAGCCTTAAAGGCATTGTCGAGATGTTTCATGTTGTTACTAGCCTGGTAGATCTTTGAGGAAAGGTTCTACGGCGTGTAATATCCCTGAGCGGATTGGGGGTGTTACACACCATCCAAAACATCACTGTATTTTATATTATAGACTAAAAATTACCCGTGCCATAATGACACGTGACGGTAATATGGTTGAATAAAATAATTTAATTATCAGATTATTTGCTAGAAAAAATATGTTGGTTCCCAAAATTCTATCGGCGATCGATGGGCTTACCGTAAAAAAATCATAAAAATGAAATGGTCAGTCGCCGGAGTGTCCGCCGACCACCAGCAGTGGCCCGCGGGAAAGCAGATGGTCGGCCTAGCATTAAAAAAAAATTGATCGGTCGTCGATGGTGGCCCGTCGGAAAACAGACTGACAGCCTGGCGTAAAAAAAATAGTTGGTCGTCGGAGATCCGCTGGACGCCGATACTAAACTAGCATCTCACTTTGAAAAGTTTAATTACAAAAATTGTAGTGTCATTAACTATAAAACTAACTATAATTATAAATCCCTTCGGTTCGGGTTTTTCGTGCAAAACTAAACTCAACCCGAAACATCCGGCTTTTATAACTAGACACATAGAAGCCACGAGTTTTTTATCTCGTTTTTGGGTTTTTAGTTCCGATTTGTCGTTTTTTTCATTCCAGTTTTCGATTTGTCTACATATTCTTGTATAAAATGTAATATTTTAAAGATACGTATTCTTTAGTACTCCATCTCTCGCATTAGATCACTAAACGTTGAACTCGGAAGAAAGTTGGAATGCTGCACACATGATTCGAACTCACATTGATAGCGTGCCGGATGGATTATATCCGCCCTTTCAGCCAATAATTACATATTTGTAGTGTTTCGTAATCAGTTATAATTGTATCGATCAATGTAATATTCACATGAACTAAGAAATTATATATTAAATATCATAATATAATAGTGCCAACTAATTTAGATGAGCAAGTTTTGGATTGATAATTAAAAACCATTAAAATAAGAAAGTGAATAAACACAATGAAACAAAAATGTTTCTAATTAAGAGTTTAAATTAATAGTAGTTAGTTTTTCATCAAATAAACTCACAAGGTTTGCATTACTTTTAAGACGACCAAACAATTACATTTAATATATCTCTCGAGATTAAATAGACTTACTTTTTTTTGATGAACCAGTTGAATCCTGAGGGTCGTAGTTCTGGTCTCCATTCCCTACCACTGGTTAAATCGCGGGATGTGCCTCAGTAACCAGGGTCTGAGTACAGATCAACTGATAACGCATGCAAGGTCAAACCCCAGAAAAGAGCATAATGCTCCCACCAGGAATCGAACTCACGCTACATGCCTTCGGCAAGACTTTATGTCTCCCTCCTTTGCCAGTGAGCTATGCCCCGAGGGACAAAACTGTGTTGGGTAAATTTTTTTATGTGATTGATTCCACTGCACTGCGGCCCCATACTCTATAAACTCTCCTCCGGCCTGGCCCTACGGGTTAATACCGCTTGGCCCTACGCATATGGAGAATTTTTTCGGAGAAATAAAATATCACTATTTGTTGGTAAGATGACTCGAACACGGAACCTCGACCAACAATGTCGGAGTCCTTTACCACTAGGGCAAAGGCTCTCGACAAAACTGTGTTGGGTAAACTTTTTTAAATGACTGATTTCACCTCACTGCGGCCTCATACTCCATAAACCCCCCTCCGGCCTGGCCCTACGGGTTAATACCGCTTGACCCTACACGTATGGAGATTTTTTTGAAGAAATTCAGTACCATTATTTGTTGGTAAGAGTACTCGAACCCGGAGCCTCAGCCAATAATGTCTGAGTCCCTTACCACTGGAGGAAAGGCTCTGGACAAATTGTGTTGGGTAAACTTTTTTAAGTGACTCATTCCACCGCATTGCGGCCCCATACTCCAGAAACCTCCCTCCGACCTGGCCCTACGGGTTAATACCGATTGGCACTACGCGTATGGAAAATTTTTCGAAGAAATACAGTACCACTATATATTGGTACGATGACTTGAACACAAAACCTCACCCAACAATATCGGAATCCTTTACCATTAGGGAAAAGGCTCTCGACTTTTTTTTTTTTTTTTTTTTTGAGATTAAAAGGCTCTGGACTTAAATAGACTTACTTACGTGTAGATTGAATTACCATATGTACGTTAACATTTCCGTTCAACATATTAATAGTCAACTCTCAAAAGTGTGAAAGATGAAAAATATCATCACAACTAACATATAATGTCGTGTATTTCTTCTTTTTTATGAATAAACTAGAGACAATCCGAATAATGACACTCGGGCCGAGTATAAATGGTTCGGACTTAATTTTTACCCGGACTCGAATCGAATCCGGACCAGATTTTTAACCAGGATCGGGTCCCGAATCTGCATTTTGCCTAAATCCGAGTTCCTGTCCGGAGAGGGTCAAAACCCGGAAAATTCGGGTCCAGCCCGGAACAATCCGGTAAAAATAAAAATACATAAAAAATACCTTTTTATTATAATTTATCATCAATGGTGATGAAATAACGATGATTAATGGCTCGATTATGATTGCACATTATTCTAATTAAGTTTATTTATCCTAAAATATTGTTGAACTTCGGAGTTTGGTGAGTAAATGAATATAATAATATTGATAACCGTATTTTATGGAAGTATGCAAAGAAGAAAGTATTTTAAATGTAATAACAGTACACTTAATATGCAAAAAAAAAAAATTACTAAATCGGGCTAGAATCGGGCCAACCCGAACCGACCCGGTTTTACCGGTTCCCACTACGCCATAAATGGCCTTCAGCAACACCCAAAAAAGTGTGATCGAATGGGTAAAAAGTGTTGCTGAAAGCAAAAAAACATGCTACGGTAACACTTTTCCGAAATTTGGTGGTGTTACAAAAATGGCCGCTACCACTAGGACTAAGGCCCTAGACTTAAATAGACTTGCTTACGTGTAGATTGAATTACCATATGTACGTTAACATTTCCGTTCAACATATTAATAGTCAACTCTCAAAAGTGTGAAAGATGAAAAATATCCTCACAACTAACATATAATGTCGAGTATTTCTTCTTTTTTATGAATAAACTAGAGATAATCCGAATAATGACACTAGGGCCGAGTATAAATGGTTCGGACCTAATTTTTACCCGGACCCGGATCGAATCCGGACCAAATTTTTAACTAGGATCGGGTCCCGAGTCTGCATTTTGCCTAAATCCGGGTTCTTGGCCGGAGCGGGTCAAAACCCGGAAAATTCGGGTCCAGCCCGGAACAATCCGGTAAAAATAAAAATACATAAAAAACACCTTTTTATTATAATTTATCATCAATGGTGATGAAATAATGATGATTAATGGCTCGATTATGATTGCACCTTATTCTAATTAAGTTTATTTATCCTAAAATATTGTTGGATTTGGGAGTTTGGTGACTAAATGAACATATTAATATTGATAATCGTATTTTATGGAAGTATGTAAAGAAGAAAGTATTTTAAATGTAATAACAGGACACTTAATATGCAAAATTTTTTTTACTAAACCGGGCTAGAGTCGGGTCAGCCCGAGCCGACCCGGTTTTATCGGGTCCGGACCGGGTTGACCCGTTTCCGAACAGGTTCGGGCTTCGGGTCGATAAAATCCGACCATTTATATTTCGGTCCATTTCGGACCGGGTCGGCCCGGGCCGGGCCAGGTCCGATGCTCAGTCCTAAATGACACAGTGTCGGTGCCATAATTAAATTAAATAATTATATTACCAAATTATCTTGTTAGAAAAAAAAGGATGTTGGTTCTCAGAATCCTATCACCGGCCAATGGGTCTGCAGTAAAAAAGGAAAGAAAATATCGAACCACCGAAAAGCATGCCGAAAGAAAAAAAAAAATGGCTGACCGTCGGTCGGAGATTGGAAAGATTCTTTTTTTCGGAAGATTGATTGTCCATAATTTATTATTTTAAGGGTGATTTTTTAAATTGATTATTTTTGCATATTTGATATTATTATTTAATTTAATATCGATGAAAGGGGATGAGATAGATTAAATGGTCTTTTGAGGTACACACCATCCAAAGCATCACTGTATTTTATATTATAGACTAAAAATTACCCATGCCATAATGACATGTGACGGTAATATGGTTGAATAAAATAATTTAATTATCAAACTACTTGCTAGAAAAAAATAGGTTGGTTTCCAAAATTCTATCGGCGATCGATGGGCTTACCGTAAAAAAAATCATAAAAAAGAAATGGTCGGTCGCCGGAGTGTCCGCCGACCACCAGCATTGTCCCGCGGGAAAGCAGATGGTCGGCCTAGCATTAAAAAAAAATTGATCGGTCGCCGATGGTGGCCCGTCGGAAAGCAGACTGGCAGCCTGGCGTAAAAAAAATGGTTGGTCGTCGGAGATCCGCCGGACGCCGATACTAAACTAGCATCTCACTTTGAAAAGTTTAAATTACAAAAATTGTATTGTCATTAACTATAAAACTAACTATAATTATAAATCCCTTCGGTTCGGGTTTTTCGTGCAAAACCGAACTCAACCCGAAACATCCGGCTTTTATAACTAGACACATAGAAGCCACGAGTTTTTTATCTCGGTTTTGGGTTTTTAGTTTCGATTTGTCGTTTTTTTCCTTCCAGTTTTCGATTTGTCTACATATTCTTGTATAAAAAGTAATATTTTAAAGATACGTATTCTTTAGTACTCCATCTCTCGCGTTAAAAGCTTTGCGAAGGGTGTATAGCTTTTGTGTATTTTATGTAATGATTAATGTAAGTAATTATGATAAATTTGTGATGGATAGGGCTGTTAGCGGTCCGAGTGAACCCGAAACCCGGTCATGAACCGGACCGAAATACCCGGGATCGAAACTCACCCGAAAACTAACGAGTTCGGATTCGAGTTCTAAACATTGAACCGAAACCGATAAGACCCGGACCGATAAAACTGAAAAGAAACCCGGTAATAAATTAAAAAAAAAGTTTATATGTATTTTATAATTTATATATTTTATACATATATTATTAATACGTTTTGCGTGTTTTAAACACAAATAGCATGCTGGTCAAGTAGTTAAGATGCTATACCTTTGAACAAAAGGTCTGGATTTCGAATCATGTAACCCCCATTTATGTGATTTATTTTGCTGCTCTTCCTTCATTTTCCTAGTAAAGATCCACCCCACATAGGCTGTTAGCGGTCCGAGTGAACCCGAAACCCGATCATGAACCGGACCGAAATACTCGGGACCGAAACTCACCCGGAAACTAACGAGTTCGGATTCGAGTTCTAAAAATTGAACCGGAACCGTTATCGGTCCGGACCGGATCTACCCGGTAACCTATCGGACCGAATCCGAATCTGGAGAAAACCGGTCCGAACCGGTCCGATAACAGCTCTAGTGATGGAGATTAAAAATAGTGTTAATAGTAAATGTGTGACGGCGATTAAAAATTAAAGATGATTATTTGATTTTCTTGAGTAAATATATTAAATATAAAGTTTTTAAGAAAATAAAAAGTAGGATGAATATAAAATTTTAGACAGGATGAAAAAAATAATAATGTATTCCACATAGGTCTTTAATTTTTAAATCAATAATCAATAATATGTACATCTTATTTCAACGGCTTGTGTTATCTAGGGGTGGGCATGGGACGGGATGGGTTGGGATTGGGCGAATCCCGTCCCGTCCCGAAAATAAATTACCGGGACGGGACGGGACGGGATTGCGTATTTTGAAATTCATCCCGCACGTCCCGATCCCGTTCGGGTTCGGGTCGGGACCGGGACGGGACGGGATATCCCGCACATTTATTGACCTTGACAGAAATTTTGAAAAAACGAATGAGACAACTATAAATTTTAGAATTATCAAATGAATGAGGTAGAAATTAAAAAAAAAATCCAAACTAGTCATTCCAAAAAAAAATGACTCTCAATATCCATTAGAAACTTAAAAAATACACAACAAAATAGATAGTAACGTAAACACGCACAAAGGACAATAGATCAATAATCCAAATGCATAGTGCATATTACATCAAAATCAACACGTGAAGATAAAATTCAAATTGAAAGTGCAGAAAACATCAACTTAAAGCGAAAATTTAAAGCTCAAACTTTGATGTTTCATACATCATACATCAATTTAGGGTTTACATATTTAAAATATATATAAAAAATTGATTATATTAAATATTACGGGGCCAGGCAGGATTGATCGGGGCGGTCGATCCCATCCGTCCCATTTGAATAGTAACAGGGGCGGGGCCCGGGATGGAATTGGCATTTTAATAAACTATCCCGTCCCGTCCCGCTAGTTTTCGGGACGGGATCGAGACGGGATCGGGATTTCGGGTTCAAGTGCCCAGCCCTAGTGTTATCCATCCAATCAATGTGATGCACCCCGTGGGGCGTGCAACAAAAAAAGAAAGTGGAAAGGGTAAAGACTGGGTAAAAGGTAAAAGTACTCTGCTAAAAAATTTGTCTTTTTCTTTTTGCTGTTTTGAGGTTATTTTCTGTTTTTATTTTTGAAAACACTAAAAACACATTCTTTTTATTATTTTCGAAAATGTATTTTGGAAAACAAAAAAATACTTATACACAAAACGTGCCCAGAACCTCGTTTTGAGCGTTTGGTGCGTATTTCAACAAAAAATCTTCAAAATGCTCAAAATGCATTTTGAGTTTTTTTCTTTTTTTTTTTGGATTATCTTAATTTGAAACTAAGTCTAAAATAAAGATTTATGAATTTAATATTAATATTACAAAAAAATATTTTGCAAAATAAATTTAACATAACGCGTTTTCAACAACTTCGAAAACAAAAATAAAAACAGAAAACATAAAACATTTTGCAAAATGAAAATACAAAATAAAATACAAACAAAACGCCCCCTAAATTTTTGCAGCTATAACTTAAAAGTTAAATTAATAATAAGTTAATACTCTCTCCGTCTACGATATAGAAAGTAAAAAATTTAGAAAAAAAATTCGATAGTCTATTTTTTTTCTTTGTGGTGCGTCGGTGCACCAGTAATTTTCGGATGCTGGATCCGCCTATGATTATAACTCTTCATGGGCTGGTTTGGTCGTCCCCGGCACAATTTTCTGCCTGGTGGGCTCAGGCCATGCTGGGTCGGTCCCTCCATTTTGACAGCTCTAATGTCAAAGTTTAAGTATTATAACTAGGGCTGTCAAAATACAGCCTAGTCTGTGCTCCTGATCAGCATGGTATTTGGCTGGACTAAGCTCCAATTTTCCAGCCTTGGAAATTCAGGTCTAGCATCCGATGGGCAAGGCATGCTCGGGTGGTTCGACAGGCCCGGTGCAATACTATACTACATGGGCCGAACTGAGCCATCAACATAATGGCCCATCTTCTTTCCGGACAACTCTGTCCCCCATTTTGACAGCTCTAATTATAATTCTAAAATATTAAATAACGTAATTTATATGTCTATATATATAATATTGAATAATTAAATTTATAACATTCAGTGGATTGTCCATGTGTTTTGCACTAATTTTATGAAAGGATTTAAGGTAAAGTTGTCGATTTTGTGTTTTTCATATTTTTAATAAGAATTACATATTTCACACCTGCTAAATGGCTCTAAATCAGATCAGTGCTCACGGTTTGAACAATTAAAAATTTGTTCAAAAGTCAACGCCAAAAATGAGATTGGGGCGTGGATGTAATTGTTCAGACAAGCATTCATGTTAGCAAGCACTTTGAGTCATTACCAATCTGTCCAATGGACCGGATCTGAAATTTAGGTATGAATATAATTGTTTAAACTGTGGATAGACCAAACAATATACTTTATGTATTATTTTTTCATTTTTAATATACCATTTTAACATATTATTATGATTATAATATAAAAAATGAGAACAAAAAAATGGACAAATAATAATAATAACAACCAGCGACCTTTGTTCACTGGCCACGGGTCTTCCACTTCAAGTGGGAGAGCCGGGTTCGAGTCCGTCTGAGGACAAGAATTTTCAACGGTTTATGACTCTTTAATCTATGATTAAGAAGAGACCCTAGCCTTCCGGGATACGCTGGTGGAACAATTCAATATTGAGGGATTTAAGCGGCAGTGTGGGAGGCCAGATCTCGGTGGGACCCTGCGGTTGGATTTGAGGGGGGTCCAGCATGGAGCAATCGCTTGCGGGCGACTCCTTATGCGCGGTAGTTGCGGATATTTAAGAACATGATAGCCAGATACAAATCTTGCAATTTAACCTGCAAGTCTTGTGGGGAATGAGGCCCATTATCATGTCAATTGTAAGCTTGAAAAAAATAATAATAACATTGTTTTTAGAGATTACAAACACTCGAATCATTGTAATCCTCGGGAGCAAACAAGACAATAAAAATACAAAGAGATACTAACATACAACAAACCCTTCAATTATTTTGGGTGCAATGATTAACATCAGTCACATTATTTTAATAAATTATAAAAAAACAAAGTTCTAAATTTGGAATACTTTCTAAAAAATAAAACACTTCTTTTCCCATTTAAATAAATATATTATCCCAATCCCCATAGAGCCAGTAAAAAAAAGGAGTTTATTTTATAAATTATTAATGACACCAGCTGCCGACATTCTGTCGGATAAATTGGTCTGAAAAATTGCATAGTGCGCCATTATTTGCTGGTTTTACCATATTTTTGTAAGGTAATTATGAATATATGATGGTCTAATTACCAAAAAAAAAAAAAATTATTCAGCGCTGTAAATAACGGTCAATTTGAAAGATTATTCCGGAGAGTATCTGAAACTCGGCTCGCAATGGAGCCGAGTTCAAGTTACGTGGGTTAAAAATTGATTTTTTGTTAAATTTGGACCAACCGGGAGATTACTTAAATTTTTGTTTTTTTTGCTAAGTAATTTTTTATGTAAACAAACTATTGTCCGAGTTACTCATATTACCTTATAATTTAATATACAATAAAACCTCGATAAATGAATATAATCGGGACCGGAGAAAAATATTTGTTTAGCGAAATTATTCATTTATCGAAAGAAAATTTGAACATGTTACAAAGAGTTGGGACCAGAGAAAATTATTCATTTGGTGAGGTTATTCGTTTATCGAACATTCATTTATCGAGGTTTAACTGTATACACAATTATACAATTAATTAATAATTTAAAATATACTTAAATCATTCAATATTTTTATTTGTTAGGACTTATTACTTATATAAGTATATAAGTCATTTATTAATCTAATTAGAACTACAAGTATGCATGTATTACTTGACTTTTCATTTCGTATTGTTTTTGTCTGTTATTGTTTGAATCACGCACTTAAGCATCAAAATTCGAAGAATAACACCGATTGGATCCCCGATTACTTTTTTCCGAGTAACTTCTGATTACCTGAGTACTCATATTTTAGAGACGCGACCGAGTAGAGTCAATTTATCTTGGTCAAAAAACTAAAATGGAAATACATATTCTATCCAAGTTACTTTATAATTTAATATGTGTTTAATTATACATTTAATTAATAATCTAAAATATACTTAAAATCATCCAATATTTTTATTTGTTTATTACTTATTTTACTTATATAAGTATATAAGTAATTTATTAATCTAATTAAAACTATAAGTATGTATGTATTACTGGACTCTTCCTTTCGTACTATTTTTGTCTGTTATTGCTTGAATCACGCATTTAAGCATCAAAATTCGAAGAATAACACCGGTTGATTCTCCAATTAATTTTTCTGAGTAGTTTTTGATTAATAGAGTACTCATATTTTAGATACTCAACCGAGTAGAATCGATTTTTGATTTTTAAAACTTGATTTTATTAGGTTGAAACTTGACTATTTATTATTTTATTAAAATATAATAATAAAATTCATAAAGATAATACCACTATATTTGCATTAATAAAACTAATAATTATAAATACAACCAACTGCATTGCCACACACAAACATTTTCTTGCATGATTGTGTGATTCTTTAGTACTATTTTCTCCAGACAGGTTTAATATATACTATATATATATATCAACCAAAACCCCCTTTTTTCAATTATAGGATAATATATGTTGTTTAACTTTTCTCTAAAAAAGATTGTTTTCAAAAGAATCTTTTCAGATAATTAAGTCCACTCATGATCAATAATGGAGCCCTCATCATTTAAATTTATAGTAATTAAATAAATAAAAGAACAAAAATCTATTGTTAAAAAAACAAATTAATTAATTAATAATATTTTAATAATATAAGGGCATCTTTCATACCCTCCAAAACTCCCACTACTGGCTTATCCCTTTCCTCTTCCTTTTCTTTTACAATATTATCAGCCAATTTTTTTTAATCCCAGATACAATGGGTATAGTCAGAGAGATCACCATTGCCAACCTGGGATTCCTGTGATGTCCATTTATGAATGAATATGTTTTTTTTTTTTTTTTTTTAAAAAAGGATAATTCGGTAACTATTCGACGTGGGATTAATGTTTCGACAAGCTACTCACGCATCAGACCCGGATCGATAACCGAAGCTCTTGACCAGGGTGGTGCAGAGCTATATCGTCATGGATCATTGGACTCGTACATGTATAGAGAGTGTGTTCTATACCATCATGGTGTGGAAGTAGACTCGCGAAACAGATAGTCTATATGTGACGTGGGCTCAACTCAAGCTAAGTACCTTCTACGATGGAGGTTTCATCCTAAAAATCAATTGTTATTAGGAGGAGGAGTTGGTCAAGACTATATATATATATATACGTAACTTTATTTTCAGAACCCTGTTAAGTTCGTGAACTGCGAGAACCACCTTTTGTACTCCTAATAATACATAATGTACATCATGTCAATGCATACAACCCCTACTATATAGTAGGGATATAGTAGGGGTTATCATCAGTAGGAGCTACTATATTTAAAAAAAAATTCAAAAATAATATAAAAATTGTATTTTACTATAATACCCTTTGAATTAAAAATATTTTTTAATATTTACAAAAATCTCATTGGTTTAGAGGAGTTCTCGCAGTTCTCGCACTTAAGAGAGTTCTGAAAATAAAGATCCCTATATATATAAATATATATATATATATGTTGGTTTTGGTGAGAATGAGATTTCAGTTAGGAAATAAAAATGAATTTGATCCATATATCTTGATTAAATGGATGACCTAGATTTATTCTCAAAAAAACGTACGCATGGAATGCAATATTTTATTGCAACGATATTTTGATACATATAATGCATAGTTTATGCATTGAAATTTTGATGCACGAAATGCATATATATCATGCATAAGTCAATCTGGACCGTACATCACACAAAGATCAATGATTCAGAGTTATTCTTATATCTTACTCAAAAAGATATATATATATATATAGGATCAAATGAGAATGGTTCTTATCGTGCGAATTGCGAATATGCATATGCATGGATTTTGTACTAATTATGCATGAAATATAGGTATTTCGTGCATCAAAATTGCAATGTATTAAAATATGCATTATATGCATCAATTTAGATGAATGACGAATTCAAAAATAGTACTATACGAATCATACTACCTCCGTTCTGTTATAACTGCAACATGTGGACTTTCACGCTTGCCAATGCACAACTTTGATTATTAATATATTCAATTCTTTATTTTTAAAAATTATAAGAAGTTGATATTTTGAAAGTATATTTCGAGATGAATCTAACAAGATCCCACATGACTATATTTTTTCATATGTATAAATCACAAAAGATTGTCAAACGAGAGTATGTGAATAGTGTAATAGTCAACCCATTGTAATAATAAGAGAACGGAGAAAGTATGTCATATGCTCGATCAAATGTTGCAAACGTTAGAAATTTGAAAAACCAAACCAAACCAAACCAAACATACACAGTATATCCCACTCATAGCAGAGTCTGGGGAGGGTAAGATGTACGCAGACCATGCCCCTACTTTTTACGGTAGGGAGGTTGTTTCCGTGAAGACCCCCAGCTTAGTGCACAGCAAAGTATTGAGTGATAAATACATAGAAACAAATGATGCGAAAAAACTCAAAACCATACCTGAGTCCATGGCCTAATTCACATCAGACTTACCCAAGGGAACTTTGGCAATTGCACTCTCGGATAGCGCTGCTCTAACAAAAGAGAGGTTGACTCTGCGCACAGCTCCCTGTAAAAAATACACCACACGCAAAGGCAATAGGATAAAATATACAATAAAAGTAAAAAATGAAATGCTCTAGGTTAAAGCTAACCGAGACAACCCAACCCTGATTCTCTCAACTGCAGCACCGCTCCCTACAAAAGAATCCACAACTCTGATCTGGCGTCTCCAAGCGCACCTATCAACACTCATGGTCTCAGAAAGGTTTAAGGCCTTCAGATCTAATCTCAGCTGCTCCTCCCACGTCCTCCTCGGTCTGCCGCTCCTCCTCTCCCCGACCACCAATAAACTCTCGACCCTCCTCACCGGAGCAGATGCCCCCCTCCTGCGGACGTGGCCAAACCATCTCAATCTCCCTTCCCTAACTTTCGCAGAGATGGGCGCCACTTCTAGCGCGTTCCTCAAAATCCCGTTTGGGATTCTATCCAACATTCTGCGCCCACACGACCAACGTAACATTCTCATTTCAGCTGCTTCCAACTTGCTCTCAAGCGACTTCTTCATCGCCCAACATTCGGAGCCATACAACATTGCAGGTCGGATTGCCGCTCTATAGAATTTACCCTTCAACTTTAGAGGGACTTTCTTGTCGCATAGGACCCCTGTCGCTGCTCTCCACCTTAGCCACCCCGCCTTGATACGATGAGTGACATCATCTTCACTCTCACCTTCCTTTTGAATGATCGAACCCAAATACTTGAACTTATCCGTATGGGGTACGATCTGATCCGCAATCATTACCTCTACTTCTTCCTCGCTGGCCTTACCACTAAAGTTACACCACAGATACTCGGTCTTAGACCGGCTCACACGCAAGCCCCGAGATTCTAATTTAGACCTCCATAGCTCCAACTTCGAGTTCACCTCCCTTCTCGACTCCGCCACTAACACAATGCCGTCGGCAAAAAGCATGCACCACGGGTCGCTATCCTGTATCCCCCGCGAAATGACGTCAATGATTAGAGCGAAGAGAAGTGGGCTAAGCGCCGACCCCTGGTGTAGCCTTATCTCAACCGAAAAATACTGGGTGTCACCAACTGGGATCCTAACGCAAGTTCTAATTTGAGAGTACATGTCTTGAATCGCCCCTAACTAACGACAACAACACCTTCCTCTGTTATAGACTCCTCAAACGTTAGAAATTTGAACTTCTAGCCTAGGCATTTTGCTCCAAGAAAACCACTCTATTCTAGTAAACCAGGGGCTAGCTAACCATACCATTTACCTTGGTTGATTTTGTTTGGTTATGGTACATGGTTAATGACACAAATAACAATAATTATAATAATAATAGTTAGGTATATTAAGTAAATTAGTAAAATAAAAGAATAGAAACTTCTTTAGTTCTTATATTTTCGGGTTTTACTTCGGAAGAAAAAAGGAAAATTATTTTTTACGGGTTAACCAGTAAATGTTTCAGGTTAATCAGTAAAAATAAAAATTCGGGGAAAGGATTGGTGGTCCAGTGGTAGAACGCCTACAACCAAGACACTCATTTGAGAGAGGTCTTGGGTTCTAATCCCACTAAGGAGGTGAAAGAGGAGGTTTTCTCTTTATGATCCTCTAGCTCTCCGGGCTAGCTCGAACGACCGCGAATTAATGTTTAATCTCGCGTCAAGAGTATTTCCTTGCTGGGAACCCGGAGGTGCTGACCAATCAGTGGCTGTTCTCCCGAGAACTGTGCTGGGAACCTGAAGCGTTGTTAATCAGTTAACGGTTTCTCCTTGTGCGCAAAAGTGTACAGAAAAGACATTGGGAACCCTGGAATTGCTCGAGCGACTCGCGATTTACTTCTCTCAATGGGTTAGGAGTGAGTTCATTTAGGGACTAGAATTACTCCGACTAAGCTGAGATCACTTACTTATAAAAAAAAATTAAAAATAAAAATCCAGGGGCCCTCTTCCTGAAAATGTGCCGGATATTATGGATTGACACTCTCCAACCAAATTTATAATTGTCGTCATTATCATTTTGTATTAATAAAAGATGAGAAGTACCCCACCCTGACAGCTGGTTTACAAACATAAGTAACCATCAATCCTCATAAACCACTAGTAAACGCGATTTATTACTGTTTAACCGACCCAAATATTTACTAATCCCTCCTCCCCAATCAATTGGTCTCTTTTGATTTTTTTGGTCAATCCAAATACACATTTGATTATTAATATGAATAAAAATTCTAAAAAAATAATATTTTGAAAAATATATATTAAAACAAATCAAACAAGTATTTACATGACTATAATTTTTGTATATATTTATTGCAATTTATGGTCAAACTTCATCAATTTCGACAAGAAAAAAATCAAAACAGGCAAATTTATTATGGACGGAGAGAGTGTATTTCATATATATATATATATAATGCTTATTTTAATACATTGTAATTTTGATGCACGAAATGAATATAGTTCATTCACAATTAATACAAAATTCATGCATATTCGCAATACAGGAAAAGAACAATTCTCATTTCATCATAAATCTATATATATAATATATATATTATCATAAACACAAGACCTTTTAAATACTTACCACACTGTCATGTCACCAGTAAATTTTCCACTCTAAGGCATGTGAGAGTGGTTGTCTAATACCCTAATATCCTGGGGATCCCACATCACCTCTATTCAATAAAAACCTTCCAACTCAAAACTATCCCAATACTACCCTAACACTACCCTAACTAGTGGGAGTGGTACCCTAGTACCCGAATTCTATTTTTTTTTTTAAATACATAAAATCACATACAATATTTAAAATAAAAACATATTATTTCATTAAAAATAAAAAACATTACATAATACTTAAAAAAAAAATAACATAACATAATACTTAAAAGCTCCCCCAACGTATACTTTTCAAACGTTCACCTGCGGGTTCCGAGCTCGCTTTGCCTACTCGATTTGCATACCCGAAGTACACGGGACGGTGTACCCGAGCGGGTTCATGAGCTCGATGGAGTACCCGAGCTCCACTCCGTCCTCCCTAAGATAGCTAAAAAATTTCGGTTAAGAATAAAATAAATTTGACTATCCTCGTGTTCAATTTATGATTCCGTTCATGGAGCATCTCCACATAGTGGATCCCCAGCTAATTCATCGACACGTGACGTGTATGTGGGGTGCTCCACATAGTGCATCATGGACGGAACATATGCACCTTACATACACGCCATTGTCGATTGATCAGCAGTGAATGCACTATGCAGGGATACTCAACCTCAATTTATGATTGGAATCGATCTTCTTAATATAATAGGATTAATTAACGGATGTACTTACGTACAAATGTACAATAATGTCAAATGTGACGGAAAAACAAACAAACAAAGGAAAAGTCAATTCAATTTTCTCAATTTTTTTATAAACTAAAGAAAATATCTTACACATCCTATACACTATATAGTACAAATATATTTTTGGTGCTGTGATCAAAGACTTAATTTGCACCATAAATAGGTAATAATCAGAAAAATGCTAAAAAAAAAAATTGGAATACAGCATAATTAAGTACATAATAATATACTAAAACATTAAAAAAAAAACTTGGACTAGTTCTAAGGTCTCATTTTTATATACAGCATATCCTGCTTTCCTTTCCTCCAGGGCCTCATTTTCACCTCTCAACTTTCACGTTGGTTGTTTGATTTACGACTGTAAAAAAAAACATTTAAATAAACAAATAATAATAATAATAATAATAATAATAATCAGTAATTAAAAATTATTTTAGCCTGAAGGGCATTTCTGTCATTTTACCTTGAAAGTTGACTGGAGTTTGGACAAAACCCATCTGAACAATGCTGTGCAGATCATCTTCACTGAATGAAGGGAACTCCTACAGATAGAGTTGACATTAGATGAACATAATATAATATATAATTAACGACTCCGTAAAAGTCTATTACAGTAAATTCTCTATGAATTAACGACTTCAGGCGACGTAAACTTAATGATATTAAAGAGATTTTAATTTATCGAGTATTAATATGTAGATGTTCGGGGCGAAATTTCGACAATTTTTGGGAAATATAGTTTTTTTTTTTTTTTTTTTTTTTTTTACCTGAGGAAGACTTTCAGTAAATCCATCAGCACCACCCATAGGTAAAGGGTCCACTGGACATTGGCCCATTGGACCACTGGAAATGTTGGTACTGTTATGATGTAGCTGTTGTACATTTTGCTGATGATAGAATGCTGGTGAAGAGGAATCCAAAGGGTACATTTGTTGGGGCAGAGTTATTGCATTTTGTTGAAATGTCTGCAAAATAAAACAAATGGACCCATCAAATCATTTTTTCCCCATTAAAAAAAAATACAAATATATATAGAATTAATAACAAAAATACCCTTGAAGTCTAGTCTAATTACAAAAAAACCCAACTATCTTTCGAAATTACAAAATGTCATACCTAAAGGCTAAAGGGCCGTTTTTATAATTTTCCGATATTTCTATATTTCTGCAAGAGTAAATTTAATTTGACTTACATCCTTGGAGAGAAGGTTTTCCATGTTGAAGTCCAGGCCTGGATTTACTGAGGCCAATTTCATGGACAGAAACTGTAAATATTCAAGGGGAAAAAAATATTACTATTAAAAGTTAATAATTAATTATCTGACACTGGCAGCTTCTAATTGTCGTGGTTTAATATTATTACCTCAACCTGGCACTGTAATGACTGAACATAATTAATGATTTCATCAAGCATCAGCGCTTTCCCCGTCACCTGATAACACAAAAATATTTACACAAGCCCCCCCAAGTTATTATTTTCACTCTAAATAATTTAGTAAATAATAACATAGACGAAAACTCGTACTCCCTCTTTTCAGACACGGGATTTAAGAAAAGCTGAAAAATAGTGTGTAAAGAGATGGAATGAGCTGTGAGATCTTAAATGACCAAGTATTTTGGAACGAAGCAAAAAAAATATGAACCAAGATCGATGGGACGGAGGAGTATCGGACAGTCATTTTCTAAGTTATGGAGCTATCTCCTACTATAAAATATCATTTTCACCGTTGATTGTGCAAGTTAATTACAAAAAATACCCTAAGGTTTGGCTTAATTACAAAAAAAATCCAGTTATGTTATTGAAACATTACACATATGCACCCTGAAGTTTGTAATTCACTAATAAATGCACCTTTCTTGAGGACCAATTTTGTGATATTGAAATAATCGTTGGAAAGATAACTGGGTCTTTTGTAATTAAGCCAAGCTTCTGGGTAATTTGTGTAATTAAGCTAAACTTTGTCCCAACACAATCTTCATCTCCTGGAATTAGAAGCAAGTAAAATTTTATGCAGACCTTATTGCAACCCGGTACAAGATCCTGGAGAAGTTTCATTCTCTCGCTAATTTTCTCGCGACGGACCTGTAGAAAATAGTAGAACAAAAATCAAACATTTTCGTAATTTCTTGAAAATGGAGGGTTAATAATAATAATAACAATAAATAAAGAAACTGCAATTACTTACTCTTTCAGCTAGACTATGGCTATCAGTGGCTTGACCCCTCCTGGCTCTGACGTGAATATAATCCTTTGGTGGCTCGGGTGGCCTTTGATTTGCCTTCTGTTTCTCGCTTTCATCATTAGACCCTCCTTTTGTCTCCTCCTCTGTTTTGGTCTCAATTTTCCCATTTTCAGTTGGCTTTGAACGTTTGGAATTTTCATTTTCACCCCATTCAACCCCCTTCAAGAAAAAAAAAAAACCAGATTTAATTACAGAACAACCCAATTATCTATCAAAACAAATATCAATAACCTTTTTTGTAATTACACTAAATCTCAATGGTATATTTTGTAATTAATCATAACAAATGTTGAGCTTGAGGGGATAGTATGCAAGAATGAAAGAATTATTTAGGGGGTTGTTTGTGAATTTTGAAAAGATGGCTGAATTTATTATACCTTAGCCGAATTTGATCCATCTCCCTTAGATTTTCCCTTGGAAACCACTTTTCTCTTCCGGGGATTCATCCCATTGGAGATCTTGGACCCTGTTTCTCCACTTGGGATTTGCTCAGAAACAGAGGACTCTTCGTTAGAAGAATTAGCATTTGACCCCGATAATTTACTTAATTTCTTATCAGACCCCAAAACAACCCCGTTATTATTTCCAGGCTGCCTGGAGATTTCCATACTCAAATTCCTGTTCAACGGTCCACCTTGCTTCAGAGCAGGACTGCTCGAAACACGGGATAATTTCCCATTCCCCATCATTGGATTATTGCTGGATCTAATCCCCAATTCGCCACTGTTCAACCCTAATTGAGATGTTCTGCCACTAAAGCTCCGGCTGCCAAAGCAAGAAAACTTTGCGGCTCTTTCCGCAAACCCTGGATCGGCGACGAGCGAAGGAAGGGGAGGAGTTAGGGCTACTGAGTTTCCCAAATTGTGGATATTCATCTGATCGATAATTGGTAAATTCAGCTTATGCGAGGCTAAGGAGCTGCAATGGTTAGTGCTGTTACAAAAATTAGGGTTCTCCGCCGCCGCCGCAGCCGCTGAGAAAGTGTTGGAGCTCCCGAAACCGCCCCCGAATTTTCCGATCAGCTCGCGGACAAAAGCGTCGTCTGACAAGCCCGAGCTCAGAGACGAGTCGAAATGCGGGTACTGGTGATCGGAGCTGGGTTCGAAGAACGATTGATCGGCCGCGCAATTCAGTTCAGTCCACGGCGATATTCCAGTGTTCATAAAGTAATCTTTATCCATTACAAAGTTTTTATAAAAAAAAAAAAAAGCAAACTCTTATTTTCTCTCACTAGAAACTGAAGAAGGAAAAATGACGGGAAATATGTTAGGGAACGACGGTCTAGAAGCTATGAAGAATGTGCCTAACTGTTCTTCTTCAGAGATACATAAAAGAACAAGTGAAAACGAAGGTGAAGAGGGAGAAATGTGTGTTGGGGAAAGAAAGGGAAAGAAGAAGAAGAAGAGCAGAGTGGAAAAGGGGGAGAGAAAAGAAAGGGTGGTGATGAAGTTATATAGCAGAAAAAGCAATTAAAATATTTTATTTTGACTTTTTACTATTTTAATTATATTATATTCTGCAAAAAAAAATGTTCCAACACACATATTTATATACGTGTATATATATATATATATATAATATGTTGGCGTTAAAAGCGGTGGAAGAAGTGTTAAATGCCGCGCCTTGGACGTCAAAGCACCGAGCTATGATTTACATGTAGAGAAATGAGCCAACTACACCTTCAAACACACCTTATGTTTTGGGTTATTGTACTGTGTGCTTTACAGATAAAATAATCATAATAATATTATAACTATTTTATTTGTAAAGCACCCAGTACAACACTTCCAAAGCACGAGTGTGTTTGAGAGTGTGGTCCATGGTGTTTCCCTATCATTCTTCTTACATATACGAGCAAAATGCCAAAAAAATTACACTTAGCCCCACATGATTGGGAATATTAAGGCCCGGTTTACCGGTTTTCTAGAAAGTTCTTTAAGAAAACAGAAAAAAATGAAAATATATTCAAATTAGATATTTTTTAAAAAAACTAGAAAACTAAAAAATACGATTTTTTAAATTATAATTGGGATTTAGAAAATTATAGAAAACAGTCCTGACTTGTTTTTTAGATTTAGAAAATTAGAAAACACGCTAGAATTGTGCTACAAAAAAGCTAGACACTCTTCGAACAATCGAACCTCAATAAATACACATATTTTAATATTTTTTTAAATCTATGAGTCATACTTGTAGTTATGAATACATTACATAAACTGTATTTTTAAATAATAAAAAATCTAACAAACAAAATGAAACATCAGATAGTATAAATATTATTTATTTGTTAATTATCATTATACTGTATTCATGTGACAGTGGTCTCCATTATTTTAAATTAAATAAAAAAATAAAAATCTTGTTTATATATTTAATAATTTAACTTTATGAACTAGTGATCGTTTAAAAATAATAAGAGGAATAAATAGTGTATAAATATGATTATAAAATATTAAAATATATTGTATAATAATTAGTTATATGTTACTGTAAAAAGTATGTATATAATTTTTTGAGAGGATACTACAGAACTATTTTTTTTAGAGTCAAGAACAACAAAGAGAAAACGCTAATCAGTAGCGAACAACTATATCTACTGAACTGTAGAGTGATATATGAATATGTTGATTAGTCATATTCATTTTTTAAATGAAAAGACCATCTTTTGAATATATATATATATATATATATATATGTTTGTAGTATTGAGTAGATTTATAGGGGTATATTAAAATTTAATGTATAATAATTAGTTATATGTTAATGTAAAAAATATGTATATAATTTATGAAACTAAGAAGGTAGAAAACTAATAAATTCTCTTTGCATATTTGGAACATATTTTCCTACTTTTCAACAGTTTTCTTAGAAATTGAAAATTAAGAAAATTTTAGAGCATTTTGGAGAAGAAAAGTGGAAAAAGTTTCTACAAGTAAACAGACCCTAACACTTTTGACCCGGTTCGGGCTTGCTTTCTCAATTCACATCTATGAGCGATGATTCTTCTATCTCTTGTTTTGCTTTCCGGTTCAAGTAGAATTTTTCGTTTCGCACTTTTAGTACTATTAGAAAGTTCTGTTTGCGTTTGAAGACAAAAATTGCAATGATTTTATTCGTATGGGGATGTTTTTGCTCAAGATTTTCAAGGACATGATTAAAATTACAAAGGCAAAGATCTATGTGCCAGACCGTCTTATGGAATATCCATCAGAGATAATTTAAATTTAATTTTTGATTCTTTTAGGGTTTTTTCTCAGTAATTTTTTTTTTTGGCTTAGGGATTTTAGAATTTTTACCTTTGTTGGATCTTCATCATTTTCTTTTTTGATTTTTAGTTTTTCCTTTTTTTTTCCGTTGTAGTCTTACACCTACACCCCTTAGCAAGACGGGTGCGCAATGAGTGTACTCTTAAGTTTTATGCTTGATATTCGGATGAGGGCATGATCATGGGGGACACTGTAGCGGTCGGTAAGATGTGAGATCCAATAGAAAGGTCTGCGACTCGGTTTAGGACTAAACGTTGCTAAGTGGAAATTAATGTGGCCAAGTCGGGACCCTAGGAGTGTAATATCCGCATTTTTTTTTCTCTTTCCCTTGTAATTGTATTTCCGGTGTAATTCTCGATTTTAGTGACCCTCGGGTATCCTTCAGTGTAACTTTTCCGTTATCTTGTGATCTGATTCTCGTAATTGTTGTGCGGAACCGCCGTTTGAGGCCATTGGATTCATTCTATGCTATGATGCGTTTGAGGTGTTTCGTTTGACGTTTCGTTCATATTAGGTATTTTGGGGTCGTTTATATTCTATATCTAGCGCACGCTATATTTCTGTATAGCGCGCTAGAAATCCATTAGTAGCGCCACGCTACGATTAATTAAATAGCGCCGCTAACGATTTAGCCACAGGAGTGGCGGTTTAACTCCCGTGCCTGCGGACTATCGGATTAGCGCACGCTATCTTGTCTAGCGCACGCTAATGTCGGGAGACTAGCGCACGTTAAGTTGTTCGATGGCGCGCTAGTGTATTTGTCGATCTTGGGCGCTTTACTCGAATTCAATCGATTCTAGTTAGCGCCACGCTTCTGGTATGGTAGCGCACGCTAACAGGTCGAGTGAGGTTTGGGCGGTTAGCTCTTGGACTCGGTGATGTTCGAGTAGCGCACGCTATTGGTCGATAGCGCGCTCTGGATAGGTTATTAGCGCACGCTACGCATGCATGGTAGCGCACGCTAACGGCAAAAACCCAGCCTTCGGACTCGGACGCTAACGGGAGGGTTGGTAACCTATCCGTTAGCGCACGCTAACCTTGAGGTCTTAGCGTGCGCTAACACTCCTGGTTATATAAACCGGGGAGTTGGCCAAGATAATCACAAAATCTCATTTCTTCCTCTTTCCGCGGACGAGCGACTCCCAGCGATTTGAGGCGATTTTCTTCCTCCAATCACTTGGCGATTTTGTGCTTGAGTTCTTGGTGTAAGACTAACATCATCCACTTGTGTTTCTCATCCTAAATCCAAGGTAATCTCTTAGAACCCTACTTTTGGATAATTTGGGGTTTTGGGATTTTCTTCCGATTCGTTCCGTTTTGTTGGTGGATTCATGATGTATACGATTGATATTGTTAGTATCTTTAGTTTTCCTACGGATTCATGGATATTTTGTGGATTTTTACGGAATCGAGAGGGTTTGGTTGTGATCCGCCCTCGTTGTTATTTTATTCGAATATACATGAATCGTAGGCGGGTTTCCGGGTGTATTCCATTTCCGTAATCGTCTAGAGTTGGTTGTGATTGTGTTATTCGAATCGTTAGGTTCAATCGTCGGTTCCTCACGGTCGTGCTTGATTCTTCCGTTCCGTTCGCGTCACCGTCTATCAATCGAGGCAAGTATTTTTGGAAACCTTTAAGCTTAACATGAAATGGTGATGTATATTACTTGTTTGTAACTCACCTTGTGTTGGCCAGCGGGTCAAGGAGGAAATCTATCTTGCCGCCTGGATTTCACGAGTTTCGTCTGCCGCTTCTTGACTCGTTAGGGTCCTTGCAAGGCCTCGAGTGAGAATGTATGTTGCCGCCTGTTCTCACGGCTTAGCGTGTGCGTGGTTTTGTTTTTACGTATTTGTAGCCAACTCGTTAGGGTCCTATGAGGCCCCGAGTGAGAATGTATCTTTGCCGCCCTGTTCTCAAGGCTAATTGTTTATTGTTTATTTTAGGAAAAAGACATGTCTTGTTTTGGTTTTCGAAATGATTTTTGGTGCATGTACTATGAAATGTGTGATTGGTTTGCCTTGAATACTTGTACTAGCGTAATTGCTAACCCCTCCGGGGACCCGTTTTGGGAAATTCGTTTTATGAATTTCGAGTCGGAGTTCATCGAGACGAGCGGGCTGGACGATCTCGGATGATGGCCGTGCGTGATGATGGTGCACGAGTGATGTTTTAGTATCTTTACCTTTTTGTCTTTTGTGGTTTTGAACTAATAGTTGTACTCGAGTACTTAAGGGGTTCTTGTTCGTTTGAATTGTATTGTTGCTTATTATGTTGTGATGGATGATGATGTCATATTGACCGGTTGAACCGGGTGGATTGTTCTGTTTTGCGTCTTTATGATGTGGTGTTATTTTATCGTTTCTGTGAGTCATTGTGTATGATGCTGTTCAGCCTGGTGGGTCCCATATAGGGATTCACGGCGCTGTAATATACCTCGGATATCCTGGGGGTGTTACAAGGAGCTACAATGAGGGGCTCTTCAAAGTTGGTGTCTCGAGACCTCCGCTTAGGACACTGCTTATAGGATGTGTTGTTAGTCTATGCGACAACTTTATCTCAGACGTGATACAGTTTATGGTTATAATATTTTTATTGGAGCTATCTTTTCACATTTGCGCATTTCTCACACTATTTTTTGAAAATTTCGTTTAACTTGTGTTCTATCGATTTATTGTTCTCTTGTGAGGAGTTGTCATTTAATATTGTTAACGTTTAGTCTTGTGTGATGTTTGGTATGTTAGCAGTTTGATATATAATTGAATGTTTTGCATTGTCAAGGCCTCGTGGGGGAGTTGTTGTCGAGTGTTGAGCCGAGTTAACGTTAATGTGCAAGCTGTGAACTGCTACAGGCATGTTAACATACATTATTCTTGTGAGATGAAGTACTTTGATGATAAGTTTTAGCGTACGCTAACACTAGTTCGTAATTGCATGCTAGCATACCTGTTTGTCAGGGAACGTACGCTATGGAGATTGGAGAACGTTTGTCACATTCAATTGTATCAGTAGATCATGCACATTTTTTTCATTGTTGCCATCCCTTTTCGCTCCGAACCCTCTGAGTCAAACACAACCAACAACCTTGGAAAGCAAATTTTTGGAATCGTGAGTATCAGATTTAGGGCTGTTATCGGATGGATAGATCCGAGATCCGAACCGAGATCCGATCCGAAAAACCCGAACCGATTCGGACCGATAAGCTTACCGGTCCGGGAATGGATACCATACCGAGATCCGGTATCCGATAAGATCCGGACCGATAACCCGACAATATAAGTACTATATAAAGAAATAGGTTCATTAGGAATGCATGAAAGTAGTTATTCATTAGGAATTGTGCCTTGGATAATTTTTTCTTGTTTTTTTGGTAGTGAAAAGAAAGATTTTGTGTTATTGGTTTCCGGAATTGGGTCAGTATTGGATGAAACGGGTATCCGATAAGCTTATCGGATCGGTCTGGGTACCTGATAAGCTTATCGGTTCCCGAAATCGGGTCAGTATTGGATGAAATAGGTATCCAATAAGTTTATCGGATCGGTCCAGTTACCCGATAAGCTTACCGGATTGGTTCTCGAGAACAATGTCGGATCCAATAAGCTTATCAGATCGGTTCTCGGTTATTTGATAAGCTTATCGGGTGGATACCAGGTATGTCAAGATCCGGACCGACCCGGACTGATAACAGGTTGTCAATTCATAATCTAGATAGCATTAAGTCATTTCAATTTGAAAAATAAGTTTTCATATTTTAGGGGGTTTGGGTAGATTTAACCTGTATAATTCGATTTTAGAACTGTAACCATGTGATAGTGGGTTTATATTTGGGAGAAAGCCCCATAAATACAACTTGAATCTTATTCTGCCCATTAACACATCCCTTAAGCATATAATTTTTTATATATTAAAGTTAATATGGCTTTTACCATTGTGCCCTTCATATCCCTGCACCGCCAAATTCCCGCTGGTCACTTCTCTCCATCCCATCCTAAATGTCCAATCGACGCCCACGTGAAGGTGAAGCATACCGCAGGACATTTTGAAACCACAACCCATTTCTCAAATTATACACACAGAGGAACCCTTCTCGTCATTTTGAAGTTGCGATTTCAAGTGGTAGGATCTCCATTTTCAAGCTGCGATTTCATTCCTGAGGTTGGATTCATCAAGTTTCGCGCGAAACGATAACACTATTTTGTCATTTGAGTGCAATAAGAAATCTCCACGGACCACGAAAAAGGTAATATGGATGGCAATATACTCGCGTTAATTCATGTTTATGGTGTTTATTATTTGAGTTTTTGTTTACTCGTTGAAAAATTCGAAATTTTATCAGTTGGTGTATTTAGTGTTAGCCGTTCTTATATTGCATATTATTTTTTATGCACAGAAAAGTGAAAAGGCATCTAATTTAAGAAATTATTCATGCCCGCTGGTTGATTTTATATGCATAATATTATGTTTATTCTCACTGTTTTAGTAGTGTTAGGTTGTGTTCAGTTTTGTTACATAATAGTAGGTGGGTGGGTCTCCATTCTTAGTACTGTGTTATTAGTAGAATTAAAAATATATTGTAGATTACATTGGAAAGCATCATTATTTGAACAAGTAACAGTAGTATGAACTTGTAATTATTGGAACTAATCATTATTTGAACAAGTAGGTGATGACTTTTGTTGCAGAGTACTAGGTTGTGTTGTATCCATCATTAAGTATTTGAAACTGTAAAGGGTATAGAAGACAATGTGTAATTTTATCTCATTATCTGAACAAGTAATTAACAATACTATCAATATGTAATATCATGGAGCTCATCATTATTTGAACAAGTAGTTGACGATTTTTGTTGCATAGTACTAGGTTGTGATGTATCCATCATTAAGTATTTGAAACTGTAAAGGGTACAAAAGATAAGTTTTAATTTTATATCATTATCTGAACAAGAAATAAACAATATCAGCACTATGTAATTTAATGGAGCTCATCGTTATTTGCACAAGTAATTGGAGAGTTGTGTTGAATAGGGTATACATCTACATTATTAAGTATTTCAAACTAGGTAGGGTATAGAAGATAATGTATGATTTTGGGCAACGGAAATTTGCAAAAAAGCCATTTCATCAGTATTAGAACAAGTAATTGATGACTTACGTATTGATGGTCATGTATTATGTTTGGAACAGGATGCCGAGAATAAGGAAAAGAACACAGACTGTGCATCTTGCTGATGTTTCCGATTCGGATTCTAACAGGATGCCGAGACGAGGGAAAAGAAAACATACTGTGCATCTTGTTGATGTTTCCGATTCGGATTCGGAGTTTGAACCGGATTCTGAATCAGTGAAGAGGACACCCGTGGAGAAACAGAAAAATACTCGTGTATCAAAGAGACAGAGAAGAAGAGATCGCAAATCCGAGGAAATTGGGCCGGAAAAAGTTAACGCCAAGAAAGACAAAATGATGAAGAAAAAAGGGTGTTTGATGGAAGTTGTGCCGTGCACGCAACAACGTGTAACCATTATGGCTGTCCTTGATCAAATTAACATACATAAAGAGCGCATTCCCAAAAAAACGTGGGAGATACTTGATGAGACACCATTTGGTCCCATGTTTGCTTGCTTCAGAGATGGTGTTGTAAGAAAAAGTGATTGTTATAAACAGGAGATGGATTTTGAAGTGATAATGAGGCATTACACTGACAACAGGAGTGGGTGTTTGGAGACATTAGGAAGAAAATATAAAGGGAAACAGTGGTGGAGTTGTTTGGGTTAGATGGTAATTTAGAGGGAGATTTGAAAAAATTCAGACCAGTAGTCTCGTTGGAGCACCGTACATTGGCAGCTGGGATTTGGTTTCGTAGAAGTAAGGAAGCAATCGGTGTCACGCGTGGTGTTATAAGAGAAGAACTATGGGACGAGTTGGTTTTTTCAAAAGATAAGAAGGGGAAAAAGAAAACTGAATTGAGAAACCCCAAAAAAGTGGCATCACTTTTGTTGATGTACCTCATGTCGACCGTTTTCTTTTCTAGAACGGGTGTTAATGTTACATGGGATTTGGTTAGAGTGTGTATGGACGTAGATAGTATAAGCCAATATGACTGGGCAGGGATGACGTTGGACTTCATGTATGATGGTCTGAAAAAACATACCGTTGGTCAACCTAGTTCGCTTAATGGCTGTTTGTTGGTGGTGCAATATTGGTTCTTGGAAATGACCAGAGTTCGTCTACCACAGGAAGGGAGACTCGTGGAAGGGCAGCCGAGGTTTGTTGTTTGGTCGATAGATGAAATGTTCAATGGACGTGAGCTTGACGCCAATCCAAATCTGCTAGTGGTATTTACAATTTTCTGCGGTGAAAAACATATTATATGTACTTGTTTTGTTGTGCAATTTTGTGTATGACTTTAACTTTTGTGACAGGATTTGATTACTGGAGGTCCGTGGCACAAAGGATATGGGGAAGATGGGAAAATGCCTTCAATAGATACAAAATTTGACGCTGCGCCAGATGAATGGGAGCTGTCAGAGGAAGAGAACACATAAATGGATTTCTGTCAAACGACACAGTCCGAATCCCAGTATAAATCACAGCATGAAAGGGAACGTAGATGGGTAAGAACTTGTGTGAAAATTATTCTCTTTAATAATGAAGCAAATGTTAATGAAGTGAATACCATAAGCTGCATATATCTAACTTTAGTAATAACAAAGATCAGTGTGTTACTGGTTGAGATAATGCTATATACATCCGAAGATGTGTTAATTTTGACATTATACTAGTAATTGTTGAGATAATTACTAAAATATTCATTTACCCATTGACAAAAGCTGTAGTTTAATTGTTGTTGGCTTTTCACTATATTTTCAACCCCTTACACATCAGTAGGTAACAGTGAATATAGGGATGTAAATTACTACAACAAGTAAACTGCAATAATGGTTCGAGGAATGCAGTTTATGATTTTCATTTCATCAGTATTTGCTTCATTCCAGTGCTGTTATTCATTACTATTTGCTTCATAACAGTGTGGATATCATTTTTTACTTGAGGTAATGCAGGTACCTCAATGTGATGACAAAAGAAAGAAATTGAGAAGGATGCTACTACAAATGAACAAAATCCTAGTTGATGTTTGTGAGAGAGTGCCTAGGGACGATAAAGTTGTAGTTGCTGAAAGTCTGGCAATCTACAAAAAGTTGATGATGGATGTGGATGCAGACGTTGGTCGTGCTCTGATGGATGCCGACGAAAAAATTGATCAGTTGTATGAAGTGTTAGATAGGAGATGTGATAAGGGTGAGACATCTGTAAGGGTTGATATGTCCGTGCATACGAACATGCATGTTCCTAACGAAGACATAACTCTGTCACACGATGATGTGGAGCAATTTGCTGGCTCTGAAGAATGCTTGGGCAGACATAACCCAGATAATTCTGAAATGATGGTCGGTGTAGACGAAGAAATGGTTGATGTTGATATTGCTGATGATGCAAATGAGGTTTGATCGGTACCGACATTGGTGGTGTGTTTGATAAAAATGGTTTAGGTAAAGGGAGCATGGAGGGAAAAACTACAGTAGGTGTGGATGAAGATACCCCAATTGGTTTTCAAGTTGGAGAGGCAGTATTGATGACTGGAGAGGATTTAGGAAGCATGGAGGGAGCATCTCGTGGTAATAGTGGCCCGGATGATGATTTGCCCGCAAAGTCATGTGATGAGCGGAGATTCTCCATGTGTTGAGAAATGCGGATATTCCGGAGTAAGAACCATCATTGTCTCTTGGATTAGATATTACGAAAATGATGGTGGAGTCCCCTATCGCTGATCTGATTAGATCGATTGTTGCCGATATTTCTCGTGACAACAAGGAAGGCATGTTGGGTGGTGATCGAGTGAGAAAAGTTAGAAAATTTGTTTGGATCGAACGTTGATAATGATCATATTGCACGTGCGAGAAGGCGTCAGCTCGAGGTTGAGTCGGTGCATGAAGAACCTAGCAGCACGTTGGATGTTTGTAAAGAGATTGTGTTGTATATACCGCCTGTGGATAAGATGGATGAAAGTAAGGCGAGAGCTCTCCAACAAGGTGTGAAATTCTGTGAATTACCGGTTAAGCCATTGAAAAGTGTTCCATTTGCAAATGTTTATGTTGATGAGGACTGCATTTATGATACGCCATTCCCCGCTGAAGTAGGTGAAGCTGCAGGGCATGCGGAGAAGAGATTTAAGGGGAAGAAAAAAGCTGATGTTGGATCGATTGAGAGGAACGTGAAGATCGGAAACCGACATGCGCCAAAGGTCTTGTTCCCCGAGTACTTGTACGATACGACACCTGAAATTGCCAAGAGCTTGGATCGGGAGAAAGGTGTAGCTGGAAAGAATGATTCAACCTACACCTTTGTGAACGTGGCCCAGCATAATTTTAGCACGAACACATGGTGTAGTTTGTCTTTGCCGGCCCAAAAGAAGTATAGGGATTTGTTTAAGATGACAAAGTAAGTCAACGACATTGAATCCATATATAGTTTCCAACATATCTTCCTGTTTCTAATATTTGTGTTCATCTTTTTCGATAAAGCAGACCAACAATATACGAAGATATGGTGAACAGACCTAATGCAGATGCAATGATGAAATCAGAGGTAGCTAATCTGATATTGGAAAGAGCTATCGATAAAGAGGTATTACTCACTCTTAACTTTGTTCACATAAATATGATTCATCTTTTGTTTGTCATCTTCAATTTGTTGACATCAATACAAAATTACTAGTTGAATTATTTTCTTGTTGTAGTAAATAGTCAGACTATTGTAATTACTGGTTGAAGTAATTATTTTTTGAAACCATTATGTGAAAGTAATAACTTGTTGAAGTAATTACTTGTTGAAAGAACACTTACAGTGTTATATATGTAATATATGTAATATATGTAAGCTCATAAACAATATATTTACTTGGATGACTACTTCAAGTAAATCCTAGTTATTAAGATTTGTGAACACTGGAGACACGTTACTCGTAAAAATAAATAATATACATACGTAAGATATGTTTATTATGTGCAAGTACAAGAAATACTACTTCACATAATCGGTACTTTAGCTAGTTGGAGTAATTACTTGTTGAAACAATTATAGGTTCAACAAATAGTTAATGGTTACATGAATATTTCTAAAATTGTGCAAGTACAAGTACATGAATGACTACTTCACATAATAGGTAGTTCAGATAATTGCAGTTATTACTTCTTGAAATAAATACTTGTTATTTGAGTAATAACTAGGATATATTTGAATATATCGTTTATTCAAGTTGTCATTCGAGTAAATCAATATTTGACATTTTTTGGCAAAAAATGCAGCTCGTGCAAAAATACATTGATGTGTTGGAGGATCAATTGCCTACCGACCTGAGGGGCGATTTCTGTTTCATTAATGTTGATGGATGTGTAAGTGTTTCATGTACCCCAATATGCGTATACTGACCGTGAATTATAAATGATTACCATAATACTTGAATAATGCTTTTGTTAACCTCTATGCAGCAAATGATAAAAGAGCATGAAAGGATTAAGGCGCATCGTGATAACCTACAAAGCGATAATGAATACAGTGGGCTGGAGTACATGGTGTCAAAACTGGTTACGGAAGAACTATGGAAAAAGTTCGAGTCGTGTAAGGTTGTACTATGGCCACTGCATCACTTGCCAAGCAATGAATATACACTCCTGGTTATTAGAAAGCGTGACAAGAGATTTATACATTACACCTCCTTCAAGAATGGCAACCACCAAAATCTGGCAAGGCAAATGGTAATATTTGTTCTTATTCGTTTCGTAATCTTAAGTGCATGGATATTCTGGGGGTGTGGTGCCCCTCCATTGTGAGGGCAACATAGATTTTCCATAAGTATTTGTAATACATTATTAAATATAACGTTTCTTATTCCGGTATTTTGTTCTGATAGGCAGAATACGTCATCAATTGGATGGATGAAATTTATGTGGGAAGCGCGTGTGAAGCTATTGCAACTCAGAACCCCAAGGAATGGCGGGAGCGAATTACTGGTCACGATGAGCTAGGTCGTGTTAGCATAGAATATGCACGCATGTCAAATGCGGAGAAGACGACCAGAAACTACATAATATCTAAAAAGCTTAATCGTGATGCATTCAAATTCGAGCAGAAGAAAAAGTGTCCTGCCCATAGAAGAGTGTATGTACATACCATTTTGGTATTCAACTACAATGATATGTGGCTGTTTTGTTTTGGTATTCAAATTACATTGATTCATACGAAACATTACTGAATTTTCTTTATGTTTGAACTTTTGCAGGGAGGACAATGGATGTTTTGTTTTGTACTTCATGGAATGCATTATATACAAGATGAATATGAACACGGCCGGGGGTAGTGCGTAGAGACTTCGTATGCTGGAAATCATCGCAGGGCTAAGCAACTACTATGGTCAATTAGTTGTCAGTTTTTGTGGGTTTAATTAATTTTTGGTCAATACTATATTCGTGGAGCATGAGGATGGTTTGCTACATACTATATCCGTGATTTTGTTACATGTAGTAGTGAAGTTCTTCCTCTAACTTTAGAAATTTAGGGTTCATGTGCGTTGAGTGTGATACATTTTGTATGCCTTTGAAATGAATACCTAATTTTTTTTGAAATGTTTACCTAAGCATGCTATTCAAGTAGATCTCTGTCAATACTAAATTCGTAGTTATTTAATGATTACATGAATATTTCTAAAATTGTGCAAGTACAAGTACACGAATTACTACTTCACATAATAGCTAGTTAATATAATTGCAGTTATTACTTGTTGAAATAAATACTTGTTCAAATAAATACTTGTGAAATAATTTCTTGTTGAACGAAAAGTTAAAGGGTTATGTGAAAAATACTGGAGACACGTTACTCGTACAAATAATTATTATAAATATTTAAGATATGTTTATTATGTGCAAGTACAGTAAATACTACTTCACATAATAGGTACTTCAGCTAGTTGGAGTATAATTACTTGCTGAAATAACTATTTCTAAAATTGTGCAAGTACAAGTACACGAATTACTACTTCACGTAATAGGTAGTTCATATAATTGCAATAAATAGTTGTTGGAATAAATACTTGTAAATTAATTTCTTGTTGAACGAAAGTTGGTTATGTGAAAAATACTAGTTCAAATTATTAGTATAAATAGTAAGGTTGTATGCAAATTGTGGAAGTACCGGAATTACTAATTCACATAATAAGAAGTACTTGCGCAAATAATTAATATTTTTTAGTATCATACACGAATAACAAAATGACAAGATTACTAGTTCAAATAATACTAGTAGCCGATACTAGCTATGCCTTCATTACCGATTCTTCCAGTAGGCGATAGAATCTGACCCGTGTAGACACTCTTCCCAAATATCCCATCAACATTTAACACAGGTAACACATGTTGAAATACCTCCACGCATGCACCATATGCAACAAAAACCCTTTGGAATCGATTACTGACCGGGTCAATTTCCAATATTGTACCTTGAGTCCTTGTTTGTTTCCATGACAACTGTAATATCCGCATTTTTCTTTCCCATTGTATTTTCTTTTTCGGTGAATTTCTCAGTCGTAATGACCCTCATGTACCTTACAGTATATCTTTCCCATCATCTATTGATCTGAGATTCGTTATTGTTGTGCGGAACCGCTGTTTCGGGGTTGCCGTGGATCCATTCTATGTTTGGATACGTTTTGAGGTGTTCCGTTTGATGTTTCGTTCATATTCCGGTCTTGTGAACCGCTTATATTTCGTAACCTAGCGCATGCTATATTTTCTGTATAGCGCGCGCTAGGGGTCCCTTAGTAGCGCACGCTACGACTGATTCGTAGCGCGCGCTAGAGAGCAAGCCCTGGGAGCGGCAGTGCTATTTTTCCAGCCTTATACGGATGGCGTATTAGCGTCGCTACGTAGACTAGCGCACGCTAATGTCGGGAGGCTAGCGCACGCGATGATACCGGTAGCGCGTGCGCTAGCGTGAGTTTCGATCGATGCTTTACTACCGAACTCGGTCAGTGCCGGTTAGCGCACGCTACGCTTGTTTGGTAGCGCACGCTAACGGGTCAGGTGAGTTTTGGGCAGTTAGCTTCTGGACTCGGCTGATGTCCAGGTAGCGCACGCTATTGACCGATAGCGCGCGCTACCGAGTGGATTTTAGCACACGCTACGTCTCGATTAGCGCACGCTAACGGCCGTAAGTCCGCTACCGGACCGACGCTTCGCTTTTGGCTTGTAATTTTATCCCGTTAGCGCACGCTAACCTTGAGGATTAGCGCGCGCTAACACTCCCTGGCTATATAAACCAGGGAGTTGACCCAGATGAACACATTATTTTCATTTCTTCTCTCCCCGCGGCGCAGAACCTCTCCAGGCGATTTCCGAGCGATTCTTCCCTTCGATTATTTCAGGCATCCTCTACCTTGAGTTTTTGAAGTAGATTAACAACACCTACTTGTGTTCTTCATCATCAATCCAAGGTAAATCTCTTAGAACCCTACTTTTGGGCGATTTGGGGGTTTTGGGATTTTCCTCCGATCCGTTCCGTTTTGTTGGTGGATTCATGATGAATATGGTTAATCTTGTTGGTATTCTTGGTTTCCCTACGGATTCATGGTATATTTCGTAGTTTTTGCGGAATCGAGAGGGATTGATTGTGGTCCACCCTCGTTATTGTTTATATACGAATATACATGAATCGTAGGCGGGTTTTCGGGTGTATTCCAATTCCGTATTCATTTGGAAATGGTTGTGATTGTATTCTTCGAATCGTTAGGTTCAGTTACGTTGGTTCCTAGCGTTCGTTGGTGACTTTCCTTTCCGTTCGTTGCGTCGTCAATTATTCAAGGCAAGTATTCTTTTGGAAACCTTTATGTTTAACGTGAAATGGTAATGTATATTGTGTGTGCTTTGCTCACCCTGGGAGGGTCCGACGGGGCCTCGGGGGAATCTATGACTTCACTCTGGATTCATGAGTTTGTTTCGCTAGCCAGCTCGGGAGGGTCCTTAGAGGCCTCGGGTGGGATTCGTGGCTTCGTCCCGGTCCTAGGCGATGCCTGTGCGTGATTTGTTTTATGATATGGCCAGCTCGGGAGGGTCCTTAGAGGTCTCGGGTGGGATTCGTGGTTTCATCCCGGTCCTAGGCAAATTGTTTGACTGTTTGTTTCCGGAAAAGACATGTCTGGTTTTGGTTTTTTTTGAAATGATATTGGTGCATATACTATGAAATGTGTAAGCGATTGGTTTGCCTTGATTACTTGTACTAGCGTAATTGCTAACCCCTTTGGGGACCCGTTATGGGGAAATCCTTGTTATGGATTTCAGGTTATGATCATCCGGACGAGCGAGCTCTGGGACAGTACGAGGATGTTGGCCAGGGTCGTTGACATGTGCACTTGGGTCTACTTATTTCTTTTGTCCACTTCGATATGGTTGTTTTCTATATTTATAAACCGATAGACTGTACTCGCGAGTACTTAGGCTTTTCAATTCAAACTCCGTGTTGTATTATTTTAAATTGCTATACTGTCGATTGTTACTCATTTAGTCGGTTGCTCCGAGTGTATTTTCTTGTGATGTATTATTTGATTGTGTTTCCTCACTAACCGAGATGGTTAGTCGAGGGGTGTTCGCTGTTGTAGCCTGGTGGGTCCCATGTAGGGGTCCACGGCGCTGTAATATACTCCGAATACCTTGGGGTGTTACAGAAATGGTATCGGAGCTCTAGGTTTATGGATACCTAGGCTTGTTGGTTATTTGGGTCTAGTCGTGTTTTGTTTTGCACATTGTCACACCGCTGCCAGCATCTCGGTACTTACAGTGCTCATAAGTTTTCTTATTCGGTCTTTTGTTTTCTTGCATAGTATTTCCGCTTTTCGAATCGTGGTTGCTTTTTCCTCCCTTACTCATCATCAATATACTTCTGTTATCTCTTAACACCAGTATGGATGCCGGAGGAAATCGTGGTCGTGGTCGTGGTCGTGGTCGTGGACGCGGCCGAGGACGTGGGGCAGCCGGTGGGGCGGCCACGTCGCATTCTTCGGGAGCCAAGCGATGCGGTGACCGTCACAGTCATGCTTCTTCTCAGGAGCGCGCCGACCTTGGTATTGCGGCCGTCATGCAGCAAATGGTTAACCAAATGGCGGCTATAGCTCAGGTAGTCCAGAACCCCGATCAGGCTCATGCCAATCGGGGCGGAGCGGATCGCTGGCTACAGGATGTCATCAAGATGCATCCTCCTCAGTTTTCGGGAGCTTCGGACCCGATCGGCTGGGAAGGGTGGATCAAGGAGATATCTAAAGTCTTCACTGCTACCAACTGTCCCGAGGACCGTAAGGTCCCTATTGCTCAATACTTTCTCACGGGAGATGCTACAGACTGGTGGGAGGCCGTTGGTCCCAAAGATCATGTTGCTTCGTGGGCCGAGTTTCAGGAGTTGATGGAGACCGAGTATTGTCCGTGGCCGGTCAGACAGGCTCGAGTGCATGCTTTCTACGATGCTCAACCTCTGGATATTCCCGTATCCCAAGCTATTGCTAATTTCAACAAAGAGCTGGGTTATGTGAAAACCCAAGTTGTCGCTGAGAGCGACAAAATTTTCCATTTTTCCAGGAGGATGAAACTGCCCATTCGGGACTATATGTCTGGACTCGTCTGTACTACCCTGAAGGATTATCAGAGTCGAGCTCTTGCCTACGACATGTCGGTGACAGCCAGTGCGGCGGTTCGGGAGAGTAAGAAGCAGAAATCCGCCGGAAATTTTTCGGGTCACAGAGGTGGAGGCCAGCAGAAGTCTCAGTCTGTGAATATTCCTGGAGGTATTTCGGCTCGTTTCTCTGGGGGCTATCGGGGTACTTCCGATGCCTCCGTTCGGGATGCCAAATGCTTTAACTGCGGCGAGCCGGGCCATCGGAACCGGGAGTGTCCTCGTCCGCCTCTAACTTGTCACACTTGTAGTCAGTCGGGTCACAAGGCCTTCTTTTGTGAGCGGGTAAGAAAGCTTCTTGGTGCTCAGGCTTCTTTTCCAGCACCTTTGGAGCCGAGTGTGAATCAGGGCTCATTTGCTCCGCCGCCACCTCCGAGTGCCGGTCGAGGTAGGGGTCGGGGTCAGCCCGCTAGGGGAGGAGCTTCCAGTGTCGGCTCTGCCCAGCCGCGTATCTATGAGATGAGGAGGGCCGATGATCCAAAGAAGCTCTTGTGGCGGCAGTACCGTTCATATCCATTCCCATCCTGTCAGTGTGCTTTTTGATTCGTGTGCTACGCATTCATTCATTTCTCTAGAGTGTGTACGCCATTTGAGTCTCGGCTGTTTGTCACCTTGCGAGCCTTTCATCGTTAAACTTCCTAGCGGTGATAGAATTGTCGGTGATCGAGAGGTCCGGGACTGTTATGTGTTTATTTGTGAGAGGGCTTGGCTCTCTAATCTCATTGTCGTGAGCATCGAGGGTGAGGATTTGATTCTCGGGGATGATTGGCTCGAGCGGCATGGCGCAATCATGAACTACTGCACGAGGATCATCACCATGTTAGCCGAGGATGGCACCGAGCACTCCTTCGCGGGGCGAAGGAGGGGAAATCAGAAGTTTGTTATTAACGCCTTGAAGGCGATGAGACTCCTACGAAAGGGGTGTACTGGTTATTGGTGCTATGCCTTGAAGGCGGAGAATGGTGGAGTCGAGCTTTCGTCGATTCCAGTCGTTAGTGAGTTTCCTGATGTTTTTCCTGACGAGTTACCGGGATTGCCACCAGATCGTGAGGTTGAGTTTGCTATAGAGTTAGAGCCGGGTGCGGCTCCGATTTCAAAGGCGCCGTATCGCATGGCACCTTCAGAGATGTCAGAGTTGAAGAAGCAGTTGAGTGAGCTTCTTGAGTCGGGGTATGTTCGACCGAGCGCCTCGCCTTGGGGCGCACCGGTCCTGTTTGTGCGGAAGAAGGATGGTTCACTACGTTTGTTTATCGACTATCGCGAACTAAACAAGGTGACCATCAAGAACAAGTATCATTTGCCGAGAATTGATGACTTGTTCGATCAGTTGCAGGGAGCTGCGGTATTCTCGAAGATTGATTTGAAATCAGGGTACTATCAGCTTCGGGTGAGAGAGTCCGACGTGCCGAAAATAGCTTTTCGGACGAGATACGGACATTATGAATTCGTAGTTATGCCTTTCGGGTTAACTAATGCGCCGGCGGTGTTCATGCAGTTGATGAAGAAAGTCTTTATCGAGTATTTGGATAAGTGTGTCGTCGTCTTCATTGACGATATTCTTATCTATTCGAGGAGTGTGGATGAGCATGCCCATCATTTGTGGATAGTATTAGACATTTTGAGGACCGAGCAACTCTATGCGAAGCTCTCGAAATGTGAGTTCTCGATGAGGGAAGTGATGTTTTTGGGTCACGTGATTTCAGTCGAGGGAGTTCGCGTGGATCCGCAGAAAATTGAGGCAGTGTTGGATTGGGCACCGCCCACAAATGTGAAGGAGGTCCGTAGTTTCTTGGGTTTGGCTGGCTACTACCGTAGGTTCGTCGAGGGTTTCTCAAAACTAGCTCGGCCACTTACGCAGTTCCTCCAGAAATCCGAGAAGTTCGTCTGGAATGACGAGAGGCAGTCGAGTTTTGAGGAATTGAAGAAGCGTTTGACTTCATCTCCAGTTTTGGCGTTGCCATGTGGCAACAAGGGATTCGCCGTTTATAGCGATGCTTCGGGTCAGGGTCTTGGGTGCGTATTGATGCAGCACGGCAAGACCATTGCCTTTGCGTCGAGACAGTTGAGGCCGTCTGAGCTGAACTACCCTACTCATGATTTGGAGTTAGCGGCAGTTGTTTTTGTGCTCAAGATTTGGCGTCACTATCTTTTCTGCTCTACATGTCAGATTTTTACCGATCATAAAAGTCTGAAATACATATTTACTCAGTGGGAGTTGAATATGAGGCAGAGGAGGTGGTTAGAGCTGATTAAGGATTATGACCTCGAAATCCTTTATCATCCGGGCAAGGCGAACGTCGTGGCCGATGCCTTGAGTCGGAAACCGATTGCGTTGCGAACGCTTGAGATCCTTACGTCTCAGTCGGAGCTTCGGCGGGCTTTGATCGAGTTAGATGTTGAGGTTTTGTTGCCTGGAGCTGTCGTGCAACTTTGTGCTTTAGAGATTTCGTCGTCTTTGATCGATGAAATTAAGCTGAAGCAATTAGAGGATCCGATGATTACTCAAATCCGAGAGAACGTTCTTAATGGAAAGTCTCCTGGGTTTGTGATTCACGAAGATGGTGTTTTGAGATTTCGGAGTCGGCTTTGCGTGCCGAACGACTCAGAGTTGAGACAGAGTATTTTGCGTGAGGCACATGCTACACCTTATTCCGTTCATCCTGGTTCGAGTAAGATGTACAAGGACCTGAGGAGGAATTTCTGGTGGAATGATATGAAGGAGGAGGTCGCATAGTTTGTAACGAGATGTGTGACTTGTCAGCAGGTCAAAATCGAGCATCAGCGACCGGCCGGGTTATTGCAGTCACTTCCCGTTCCAGAATGGAAATGGGAAGATATATCGATGGATTTCGTTATGAGTTTGCCGAGATCGAGGTCGGGCATGAATATGGTATGGGTGATTGTTGATCGTCTGACAAAGTCGGCACATTTTATGGGCATCAAGGACACTTGGGGTCCAGAAAAGTTGGCTCGTGTGTTTATCACGCAGATTGTGAGGCTTCGCGGTACTCCGAAGTCTATTGTTTCGGATCGTGATGGCCGTTTCGTATCGCACTTTTGGCAGGCGGTGCATAAGGCGTTGGGTACCCGTTTGCATTTGAGTACCTCTTTTCATCCCCAGTCAGATGGACAGTCGGAACGCACTATCCAGACATTCGAGGACATGTTGCGTGCTTGTGCTCTCGATTGGAGCAACGACTGGGAGGAGCATTTGCCATTAATCGAATTCACGTACAACAATAGTTGGCACACGACGATTCGGATGGCACCGTATGAGGCGCTCTACGGGCGGTGTTGTCGATCGCCGATTTGTTGGAATGAGGCGTCCGATTTGGTCGGGACCGAACCGGATGTCGTTTTAGAGACGAGACGGAAGATAGAATTAATTCGGAAACGGATGTTGACTGCCCAGAGTCGACAGAAGTCTTATGCCGATGTCCGTCGTCGACCTTTAGAATTCGAGGTGGGAGACCACGTTTTGCTGAAGGTGTCGCCGACGAGAGGAGTTTTCCGTTTCGGGAAAAAGGGGAAGTTGAGTCCTAGATTTATTGGACCCTTTGAGATTCTCGAGCGAGTCGGTGAGTTGGCATACCGTTTGGCGTTACCTCCGGCCTTGAGTCATGTTCATAGCGTTTTTCATGTTTCCCAGCTGAGGAAATATATTCCAGATCCTAGTCACGTCATCGATTATGGGGAGATCGATGTCGCCGAGGATATTACTTTTGAGGAACGTCCTTTGAAGATTTTAGAGCATCGGGAGAAACGACTGAGGCATAAGACCATCCCTTTGGTCAAGGTGCAGTGGTCGAGGCACGGTGTCGAGGAGGCAACTTGGGAAACCGAGGATAGCATGCGTGCTAGGTACCCTGAGTTATTTGTTTCTCAAGTTTCGGGACGAAACTTGTTTTTAGAGGGGTAGAATGTAATATCCGCATTTTTCTTTCCCCTTGTATTTTCTTTTTCGGTGAATTTCTCAGTCGTAATGACCCTCATGTACCTTACAGTATATCTTTCCCATCATCTATTGATCTGAGATTCGTTATTGTTGTGCGGAACCGCTGTTTCGGGGTTGCCGTGGATCCATTCTATGTTTGGATACGTTTTGAGGTGTTCCGTTTGATGTTTCGTTCATATTCCGGTGTTGTGAACCGCTTATATTTCGTAACCTAGCGCACGCTAGGGGTCCCTTAGTAGCGCACGCTACGACTGATTCGTATTGCGCGCTAGAGAGCAAGCCCTGGGAGCGGCAGTGCTATTTTTCCAGCCTTCTGGACTGGCGTATTAGCGTACGCTACGTAGACTAGCGCACGCTAATGTCGGGAGGCTAGCGCACGCTGATGATACCCCGTGCGCTAGTGTGAGTTTCCAGTACTGGACAGTTTACTACTGAACTCGGTCAGGTGCCAGTTAGCGCACGCTACGCTTGTTTGGTAGCGCACGCTAACGGGTCAGGTGAGTTTTGGGCAGTTAGCTTCTGGACTCGGCTGATGTCCAGGTAGCGCACGCTATTGACCGATAGCGCGCGCTACCGAGTGGATTTTAGCGCACGCTACGTCTCGAGTAGCGCACGCTAACGGCCAGAAGTCTGGCTACTAGACTGGACGCTAACTGTTTTGGCCTGTAATTTTATCCCGTTAGCGCACGCTAACCTTGAGGATTAGCGCGCGCTAACACTCCCTGGCTATATAAACCAGGGAGTTGACCCAGATGAACACATTATTTTCATTTCTTCTCTCCCCGCGGCGCAGAACCTCTCCAGGCGATTTCCGAGCGATTCTTCCCTTCGATTATTTCAGGTATCCTCTACCTTGAGTTTTTGAAGTAGATTAACAACACCTACTTGTGTTCTTCATCATCAATCCAAGGTAAATCTCTTAGAACCCTACTTTTGGGCGATTTGGGGGTTTTGGGATTTTCTTCCGATCCGTTCCGTTTTGTTGGTGGATTCATGATGAATATGATTAATCTTGTTGGTATTCTTGGTTTCCCTACGGATTCATGGTATATTTCGTAGTTTTTGCGGAATCGAGAGGGATTGGTTGTGGTCCACCCTCGTTATTGTTTATATACGAATATACATGAATCGTAGGCGGGTTTTCGGGTGTATTCCAATTCCGTATTCATTTGGAAATGGTTGTGATTGTATTCTTCGAATCGTTAGGTTCGGATACGTTGGTTCCTAGCATTCGTTGGTGACTTTCCTTTCCGTTCGTTGCGTCGTCAATTATTCAAGGCAAGTATTCTTTTGGAAACCTTTATGCTTAACGTGAAATGGTAATGTATATTGTGTGTGCTTTGCTCACCCTGGGAGGGTCCGACGGGGACTCGGGGTAATCTATGACTTCACTCTGGATTCATGAGTTTGTTTCGCTAGCCAGCTCGGGAGGGTCCTTAGAGGCCTCGGGTGGGATTCGTGGCTTCGTCCGGTCTGGCGATGCACATGCGTGATTTGTTTTATGATATGGCCGGCTCGGGAGGGTCCTTAGAGGCCTCGGGTGGGATTCGTGGTTTCATCCGGTCTGAGGCAAATTGTTTATTTGTTTGTTTAGGAAAAGACATGTCTGGTTTTTTTTTTTTGAAATGATATTGGTGCATGTACTATGAAATGTGTAAGCGATTGGTTTGCCTTGATTACTTGTACTAGCGTAATTGCTAACCCCTTTGGGGACCCGTTATGGGGAAATCCTTGTTATGGATTTTAGGTTATGATCATCCGGACGAGCGAGCTCTGGGACAGTACGAGGATGTTGGCCAGGGTCGTTGACATGTGCACTTGGGTCTACTTATTTCTTTTGTCCACTTCGATATAGTTGTTTTCTATATTTATAAACTGATAGACTGTACTCGCGAGTACTTAGGCTTGTCAAATTCAAACTTCGTGTTGTATTATTTTAAATTGCTATACTGTCGATTGTTACTCATTTAGTCGGTTGCTCCGAGTGTATTTTCATGTGATGTATTATTTGATTGTGTTTCCTCGCTAACCGAGATGGTTAGTCGAGAGGTGTTCGCTGTTGTAGCCTGGTGGGTCCCATGTAGGGGTCCACGGCGCTGTAATTACTCCGAATACCTTGGGGTGTTACAACAACATCCAAATGTCCTTGTTAGTTGAAATAATTATAGGTTCAACGAGTAGTTAATGATTACCTGAATATTTCTAAAATTGTGCAAGTACAAGTGCACGAATTACTACTTCACATAATAGCTAGTTAATATAATTGCAGTTATTACTTGTTGAAATAAATACTTGTTCAAATAAATACTGGTGAAATAATTTCTTATTGACCGAAAAGTTAAAGAGTTATGTGAAAAATACTAGTTCAAAATATTAGTATAAGTAGTTAGGTTGTATGCAAATTGTGCAAGTACCGGAATTACTAATTCACATAATAAGAAGTACTTGCGCAAATAATTAATATTTTATAGTATAATACATGAATACTCAGTAATGTGCACCCGATAAAACTTCGCATAGTAGGTTCTTCAGATAATTGCATGAATTACTTGTTGAAATGTGTTACTAGTTGAAATAATCTAGTAATTATCAGAAGAGAGCACCAAAGGAAACTTGAATACCCCGATGAGTCCGTGAAGTATATGCTTAAAATTTAAAAACTGATACCTTCTGGAATTAGAATCACCCCTCCATCGAGTAGTGGTTGTATTACTTGGTGAAGTAATTACTTGTTAACATAATTACTTGTTGAAATAATTAACAGTTGTCGGACTATATAAGCATTGATCAAGCACACGTATTTGAGTTAAGTGTATGTAGTTGAGCTATTAACTACATAAATTAAATACACGTGTTAGTAGTTGAAGTAGTCTATTAGTTATAACAATAGAACACCAAAGGAAATGTGAATACCCCAATTACTTTTTGAAGTAATTGTTTAAAATGAAAAAGAACTGATACCTGCTGAAATTAGAATCACCCCACAAGTATTGGTTGTACAAAAGTGGTCACATCTTCTTAATTGGTGATTTATACATATTGGTGTACAAAAAAAGAACAGTTCGCAAGCGTACTGGTCAAGTACCAACTTGTCAAGTAAGAAAATGAACTGAACCTAACCATTTGTTTAAGTACAGGAAATACTAGATTAAAATACCATCATTCAATTTAGTCGTCTGACTAAAGTAGAACCTCTGTGCAAGTCAGTTTGTTGTGATGGCCGCTGACCCCGCACCTGCCACATATAATGGACTTCTTCATGAACTTGCCGGAAGATTTAAAGCGCTTTGTTCTACGTCTCCCTGGAGGCCTCTTAACAGCTGGTGGGAATATGGTATTTGATTCTTTCAACGCTATTTCTTGATCTAGATTGCTAATGGGACATATAGGAAAACTATAAGATTTCCTATATGTGTCGGTATGGAAATAAGGATCAATAAAGTCATATACATCTGCTCCTCGTTGATTTCCTATGGCAGCTAGCGCATGGGAGCAGGGGAAGCATTTAATTTGCCATTTCAAGCAAGAGCATGTTCGCTCATAAAGTCTAACAATATATGCAAATTCGGACTTCACCAGAAATACACCCGGTTCTGAACAATGCACAGTATAAGATGATGCAGCCTTAATACCTTGTGTTAACTTTTCCTGCTTCGATGGTGTCAGCCTCGTTATCCACATAGTAGCTTCTCGTCGCCTGGATGATATCATATCCATAACCTTGATTCTAGTCAGATCTAACATACAATATACAGGCATCTGGCGCTCAACTGAAATCCAATTGTTAAATGACTCTGCCATGTCGTTCGCCATAATACCATATCTGTCCCCAACAAAAAATGCACGGCACCAGTTCTCAACTGGCAGGTCAAGCAGAAATGCATTAATAATTTTTTTCACCACCAACTTTTCTTAGAGCAACGAGGTTAAATCGATATTCTCTCTCTGAAGATGAATTTGCAAGTTTCCAGAAATAATGTCGGACACTGGCAATACACACCGAATTCCCTAATCCTTGAAATCTTTTCATCAAGTTCATTTGAAGATGTTTGTAGCAAAACAAATGAGGGTTACCGGGGAATACGCTATCAAATGCACTAAGCAAGCCATGTCCCCGGTCACTTATGAATGTTATCGTTCTCCCATGACGAGCTATCAATTTCTTCAAGTGGGAAAAAAAGAATAACCAATTATCTTCAGTTTCAGATGAGCAAACGCACATAGCTAGAGAAAACATACCTGAGGTAGTTAAAATCACAGTTAGGAAATGGATGAAGTTATAAGTATAAAATAGCAAGATTACTAGTTCAAATAATACTAGTACAACAACATAAAATCCCATTACTTTGGCAGGTAAACATAAAAGACTTTAACATGTTAGTAGACAGTGGGTTGATATTATGTAACATTTACTGAGAAGTTACTACTTGAAGTAAGTCGATCTAATCAGCATTACTATTTCAAGTAATTCATACCCAGTACCCTGAATGTTGAAAATAAGGTTTGAATCAGAACTAGCTATACCTTCATTACCAATTCTTCCAGTAGCCGATAGAATCTGACCCTTGTAGACACTCTTACCAAATGTCCCATAAACATATAACACAGGTAACACATGTCGAAATCCCTCCACGCATGCACCATATGCAACAAAAACCCTTTGGAATCGATTACTGACTGGGTCAATTTCCCATTCAAATATTGAGTCCTTGTTTGTTTCCATGACAACATCCTTATACCACGACAGCTTGTTGAAGGAATCAGCCTCATGCCCATACATCTTGTTCTTTGCCTTTTCTTTTGCTTTCAAAGCCACCTTGTACAATATGTCAAATCCATACGATTCCTTGATCTTATTTTGGATATCTTTTGGGCGTAAGACACTATTATACATAATATCTTTGTCAATGTAATTCATAATGACTTCTGAATCCAACTTCGGATGACTAAGTTTTCGCCCAACATTGAGGCAAGTATGTACTAGGTCTTTATCTCGGATAACAAATACACCACTAGCTGAGTTAACGCTACCTTTAACAAACCAGTTGCAGAAATGTTCTCCCCCCAAGCTAACAAAGTCGCTGCAGTAAGCATGAAGGCGCTTCCCGTCATTGCGAAGAAATTTATAATCAAAACCGTGGAATGCCGCATACTTTTTCAAATTCGCCCTAAACTTATCTATACCTTGATTGAACTCTTGACCTACAAATCGAATTACATGAGCCCACTCATCCAATAATAAAGTTTTCAGTTGCTCTGTCCGGTAAGCTTTTCCTAGATGACATTCCTCCTCCAGCTCAATTTCAACAACATTAGTATCACTTTGTTCTTTTTGTTTGATCACGGTTATATCAACAACTTTCATCTTGTATATCATAGCACCCGAGATCAACATATGAAGGTCTTGTTCGCTCTCTAATAAACAACAAGAACAACTTGGTGTACAATATGTGAACCGGAATACATCATCTCGTCGAAATTTGAACCTACGGCGCACTTCATCTTGCAGTGTACTTAAATTGATTGTCGAACTCAGCGGATACATAAAACAATAACTCTCCCATTTCCACCTAAGAATCAAATTTGAATAATCACGCCTGCCCAAACACAAAGTATTTAGTTCACATAAATGAAAAACACTTTGCAAACAATAAGAAGTATAAACAAACAAAAATGCACTCCATTTTTGAAAAATTGATGTTGCAAAATATAGTACACACGACAAATTTACAAAATCCACCCAATTTCACAAAATTACAAAATCCACCCCAATTACTTGTTGAAGTAATTGCTTGAAATGAAAAAGAACCGATACCTGCTGAAATCAGAATCACCCCACAGGTAAGTATTGGTGTACAAAAAAAGTACAGTTCGCAAGCGTACTGGTATAAACAAATTTGAATTGTCGAACTTCATCTCGGATAATGAAAACAAAACAACTAAATGAAAAACACTTTGCGCAAACAATAAGAAGTATAAACAAAACAAAAATGCATTCCACTTTTGAAAAATTGATGTTGCAAAATATAGTACACACGACAAAATCACAAAATCCTCGAACCTTAACGGAGAGATGGAAAATTTATCACTTTTCACAAAAATCCCATAAATTATGAAAAATATGAAAACTTCAAACCTTAAGGGTATCGGAGTCGTCGAATGTTCGGGATTCATATTTTTCCTGGAAAATTATGAACCTCGAAAATTGAGAGGAAATAGCCCTGAAGCAAGAAAGTAGCCCTGAACTATATTTCTTTTGCACCAAAGAAATTGAGAGGAAATATCACTCGAGCAAGAAGTTTCAATTTGAATATTGAAAGGCATATTTGAATCTCTATGATGTTGATGGAAGGAAATGATGGAAGGAAATCATGTCTCACTGTCGATGAAAGGAAAGAAAGCAAAAAGCAGGAAAAGAAAAAGCAAGGGTAAAGAGGAGAAATGCAAAGAGAAGGAGGCGCGTGAAAAGGTGAAAATGTAGTAGGTGGGAAGTATTTCTTGCGCATAAGTGTTAGTGAGCAAAAAGAGAGTTGACATTGTATTTATGGGTCATTTTCCCTTTATATTTTATGTTATATTTTCTAGAAAAAATAATCTTTATCAGTGTGGGTTTGATTATTAAACCTTGGGTGTTTAAATAATTATTAGCGGGGGTGTTAGGGGCATTTGCCAATTCGAAAATGTGTTATTAATTAGTGTAACACCCGTGTAATTATACGGGAATACAAAAAAGAACTCTTATGTAAATATATAATATGTAAATCATTCATTATAAATTTCATAATACTTTATAAACTATATTATTTGTATGTTTATGGTTACACCATTCTCATCGCAACAAAAGATTTATAGTTTTTCCTGATCTTCACTCTTGATAGAGCTACATAAAGCTAACCATAACCGAATACGGGTCTTGGAAGATACATACCGACATGAGGGAGTGTGTGATCTTGACTCTTAAATATAGTCATGGTAAAGCTCATAATAAGTGGGAACTGGTGTATTTGAAATTTAAATGGTAATCTGCTATCTAACAGGCTTAATATCAATTGTGTAATAAGTACTTTACTCTCAAAATTGTTCCCCGAATTTTTTGTTCAATAATATGGTTACGGATTTGGATAATTATTAATGATGTGATATTTCATAATCCTGATGATTGATCTATATTTTGAATTAGCATAATTGAGATTCTAACTTATGATTTGAAGATGTGATTTGGAATTCTAGAACAGTTGATGCTATTCAAAAAAATCCATGGAATATACTTGATTTTGACTTTAGAGGTCGTAGAGATTTTGCATATACTATCAGAACTGAGATATATCCATTTGTCTTTTGAAATTATTGACATCACGTAATCGTTTACTCTCTCCACAATGTCGTTTGTTGGCGTCACGGTTGCTCTTTCTTCAGAAAATTACTTTATGGAAAGTTACTTATAAGTAAATGATAGTGATTTCAGCAATGGCTGCAATATGATCTTCGGCATTCCAGATTAGTAAATATTGAGAATATCAATCAAGATTTCTCTATCGACTTTTTCACTCAGCTCACCATCTACAATTTTGAGGATTCATTCGGAGAAGTCCTTAATTTCTTATAGATAGTGAGATGACATTGTCTGTCCAATAATTAATCTCATATTCTTGGTCAGTCTTATGAGTTTGCAATGATGTCAAAGTGAAGAACTTATACTTGAATAAACGATATATGTATTGTCCTTTAATACAACTCCATATGTAGAATTATACTAAATAATTGTGGCTAGTTTTAGTAATGTTTTTGGAATTTAAAAAACTTTTGGAAATACATAATAGATCTTGACTTATAACTTAAAATAAAGCACTTCTCAATCCTTATATTTGAAAAAAAATACATAAATTGTTTGGTATAATTTAAAATACAAAAGAAAATTCAAAACTTTCAAAAATATTGTTGATTTCAAAAGTAGATAAATTAAGAAATTTTTTAAAACTTAAAAATAAAAAATCACTAAAAATTATTTAAAAAATCACTTCGAGTATATATATATTCAACACTTCTTTCAGTTGATATTTCTTTTATTGATATACATAATTATAGTGATTAACTAATACAAACTAATTAATTAATGGAAATATATATTAAATTCTCTTTGTTTGGAATTTATATTTTTTAATTAATGAAAACGTAAAATATTTCTGTAATATAATCAATTCCTATTTATTCATAATTTATATTTCTTAATTCGTAGAAATTAATAAGGTAGGTATGAGTTATATCCAATGGTCACGAAATTCAACTTAAAATGTGGCTACAACAATGACAGAATTTTATCAATAACCTTTAGCCACAGTTTTAATCAAAAATATGGCTGGGATGTTTTGGCAAAAGTGTGACCATAGGTCATTTTTGTACTAGTGTATAATGTAATTAATGCAATGATGATTAGGCGAGTAATTGATTATGTGTCAGCTGAAGCATGAAAGGGTGACACATAAGCACCTGGCCAAGAAATCATGTGGCGGTAAAGCAGGAGAAAAGGCGCCATTTAGGCTCAACGTATCTGCATTAGTATATAGGAGAGATTTATAAACTATACATGTTGAGAATCTCAAGAAATATGTAAATTTTGTAACATACTGTTATTTGAGCTTACTTGAAAATGAAATTAACTTGAAGGGATTAAGTAAAATTAACAAAAAAAAAAATTAAGAATTATCTAAAAATTAAATATTAAGAAATCTGAAGGCGAAAAAGACAAAATCGATTATGTGTTTTCAAAGGAAAAAACTTAACAAAGAACAAAATTTGTCTAGAGTGTTTTTTTTCTTTGTTTTTCTTGTTTTTATTTTACCGGAGGAATTGATTATATTTATAGAAATATTTCATATTTTCATTAATTAACAACATAAATCCCAATCAAAGACAAATTTAATATATCAGTTTGCACTATATATTAAAAATTTAAATCTAAAATCTCGCGGAAATATTATATAATCCACTAATTAGTTAGTTTATATTAGTGAGTCACTATAATCAGATATATCAATAAAATAAATATCAACTAAAATGAAATATGCTTGGGAGTATTGCAAAAGAAGTATTGAATATATATAACTAAGAAGGTACTTGAAGTCCTAATCAATTAAATAAATCAAAATATTCTTATTAAAATTATTATTGAAAGTGTAGAAACGATGGTTTTAATCATTATTTATAAATAAATCAAAGAACTTATGAAATAAATCAATTAGTCTATTTTAATTTTAATTTTATTTATTAATATAAAATAACAAAATAAATGAAAAACTTATATTTACGAAATTATATAATTACTGACTTTATGAATTTTCAAAGAGATATTTCAAATATATAAGAAATTAAATTGTGTGAGTGTTTTTTTTTCCTCTATTTTTCTTGCTTTTATTTTACATATGTAAAACTAATTTAATACCACTTTTATTGTGTTTTTCTATATTTTCAATTTTCATAATTTCATAATTTATAGCTTTCCTCTGCAGACCTATTTTTTAAGCGACATGAAAGGATATGTTTGCTTCTTGTGCAGATTTTTTTTAAGCGGCGGCCAATAATTTAGGTAACAATATTTACTACTTATTAATTGAGGTAATTAATTTAGGTAATTAATAAATAGGTTAGGAGATGATGATGTGTTAACCAAATCATGAGAATATGACACATGAGCAATCGAAACATAAGAAGATGACATGTGGCAGCCGAAGCATGGGAAGCTACCATATAGGCTCAGCATATTTTGCATTAGTATATACTAGTATAACACCCGTGTAATTACATGGGAACGCAAAAAGACCTCTTATATAAATATATAATATGTAAATCGTTCTTTATAAATTTCATAATACTTCTTTATAAACTACACTGTTTGTTCTGTTCGTGATTATGCCATTCTCATCGCAACAAAAGATTAATCTTTCTTGATCTTCACTCTTGATATGGCTACATAATGTCAACCATGATCGAATACGGGTCTTGGAAGATACATACCGACATGAGAGAGCGTTTGACCTTGACTCTTAAACATAATCATGGCAAAGCTCATAATAAGTGGGAACTGACGTAGTTGAAATTTAAATGGTAATCTGCTATCTAACGGGCTTAATATCAATTGTGGAATAAATACTTTACACTCAAAATTATTCCCTGAATTTTTTTATTCAATAATATGGTTACGAATTTGGATAATTATTAATAATGTGACATTGCATAATCCTCCATATTTTGAATTGGCATAATTTAAACTCTAACTTACGATTTCAATATGTGATTTGAAATTCTATAACACTTGATACTATTCAAAAAAATCCATTTGATATACTCGATTTTGACTTTTAGAGGTCGCACAGATTTTGCAGATACTATCAGAACTGAGATATATCCACTTCTCTTTTGAAATTATAGACATCACGTAATCGTTTACTATCTCCACAACGTCGTTTGTTGGCGCCAGGAGTGCTCTTTCTTCAAAAAATTACTTTATGGAAAGTTACTTGTAAGTAAATGATAGTGCTTTCAACAATGGCTGCAATATGATTCTTGGCATTCCGGATTAGTAATATCAAGAATATCAATCAAGATTTCTCTATCGAGTTCTTCAACCAGCTCACCATCTATAATTTTGAAGATTCCTTCAGACAAGTCCTTAATTTCTTGTAGATGGTGAGATACCAACAATTAATCTCATATACTTGGTCAGTCTTATGAGTTTGCAATGATGCCAAAGTGAATAAGAGCTTATACTTGAATAAACGATATATGCATTGTCCTTTAGTACAACTTCATATGTAGAATTATACTAAATAATTGTGGCAAGGGTAATTTTAATAATATTTGAAATTTAAAAAGCTTTTGGAAATACATAAGAGAGTTTGACTTATAACTTAAAATTAAGCACTTCTCAAATCGCAATAAAAAATATAATAATAGTATATATAATTTAATTACTTGTATGACCTATTATAAATATACCTGTTAATTTAGAAAACTACATCCAAGTCCTAGCCTTGAAATTACCAAGAAATTTAACAATTTAGATTGTAATATAAGAATAGCTTGGATAAGTTAAAAAATATACATCAGAATTTTATCCTAATTACAAACGACCTTAAAATTTTAGAAAATTACAAAGAAAAAACTCAATTGATTTGATTGAAGTGAAACGGCATATTTATGCTTATATGATATTTTTTCAAATATTTAGCTTCATATTTAAGAGTATTAAAGTCTACCCATTTTGCATTAAAAAAATAGAAAAAGAGTTGAAATACTTTTTGTAATTTCTGAAACTTGTATTACAAAAATTTCGACGGTATTTGGTTGAAGTGAATATATATATATATATATATATATTGGAATAGGTTTTGAAATTACAAAGTAAGGAGATTATGACTTATAACTTAAAATTAAGTACTTCCCAATTTACCGGGAAAAAAAAGCAGCAGCATCGTAGTATATATATAAGTGAATTACTTGTATGACTTATTGTAAATATACCAATTGCGGGTTAACTAAGAAAACTGCATCCACATCCTAGCCTAATTAAAATTATCCCCATTTTTAAAAGTAAAAAAATATCCAATTTTGTTTGTAATATAAGATGAGTCGGGAAAAGTTATAGGGTACTTTTCAGGCATTGAACTTTATATTGAAAAGTACTAAATTCAAGAAATTTACATTCAAAAGAAGAGAAAAATAATTAGAGTATTTTTAGTAATTTGTGAAACTTGTGTTACAAAAAACCTAAGTGACATTTGGTTCAGTTGAAAATTTATATTATTTTATATGATATTATTTTCAAACAGTTAACTTAATATATAGAAGTATTAAAGTTGGTACATTTTACATTCAAGAGAAACATAAATAGTTGGTCCTTTTTTTGCCAAAATGGTCCAAATCGTTAAGTATTAACCGGTTTCTGTTAAATGACCAAAAATGAGATGATTTAACTTATATTTGAAAAGAAATTACATAAATTATTTGGATATAGTTTAAAATACAAAAGCAAATCCAAAAGTTCCAAAAATATATATTTGATTTCAAAGTAGATAAATTAATAAATTTTTTAAAAATAAAAAAATAAAAAATCATCAAATTTTAATTTCTGAAATTCTCTTTGTACAAAGATTAATCTACATATTATATTATTATTAAATTTAATTTCTTATATATTTGAAAATATCTCTTTGAAAATTCCTAAAATCAATAATTATATAAGTTAGTAAATATGGGTTTTTTTTGTTATTTTATATTAATTAAATAAGATTTAAAACTAAAATAGACTAATTGATTTATTCCATGATTTCTTTGATTTATTTATAAATAATAATTACAACCATTGTTTCTACACTTTCAATAATATTTTTTAATAAGATTATTTCGATTTATTTAATTAATTAGGACTTCGAGTACCTTTTTAATTATATATATTCAATACTCATTTTGCAATACTCCCAAGCATCATTCATTTGAGTTGATATTTCATTTATTGATATACCCAATTATATTGACTCACTAATATAAACTAATTAGGTAGTGAAAATATATAATATTTCCGCGAAATTTTAGGTTTAAGTTTTTAATATATAGTGCACACTACTATATTAAATTTCTCTTTGTTTGGGATTTATATTTTTTTAATAATGAAAACTTGAATATTTATTTAAATATAATTAATTCCTATTTATCCGTAATTCACATTCCTTAATTCGTAAAAATTAATAAGGCAGGTAGGAGTTATTTGAGGTATAATTATAATGTAATTAATGCAATGATAATTAGGTCAGTATTTGATTATGTGTCAGCTGAATCATTAGAGGCTGACACATAAGGACACGGAGCACCAGCATAAGACATGTGGCGGCCGAAGCATGAGAAGCTACCACTTAAGCTCAGTGTATTCTGCATTAGTATATAGGGGAGATTCTCAAGCGTTGTTATAAATTAGGATTGAGGGCTTCATGTGAAATTTTGGGCCAAAATATTATGTCTTCTTTGTATTCATGAAATGTGAAATGTGAAATTGTAATATCAGTTGTGAGTGGTTGTCCACTGGAAATTGGTTCGACAGGACTTTTGTGGACCTTACTAAATGGCCTGGTCATGAACATGGTTCTTCCTCTTATGGCTTAACACCCCATACCCATAATTTATTACATGCCGTAAAACCTTCGTCAAGGTCTACAAGGCTAGAACATTCACGCAACTTCACAATAATCTTACAATTATGCAATATTTAATAACGCAAATAAGGCGTAGCCTCGGCCAAAATATTTTGATTTGAACACAATAAGAAAGAGTCTAAAATAAATCTATTTCCCACGCAGTGGACTTCAACAAATAACTTTAAGACAGGAAATATTTACTCAACCGACTCCGACAGACAAAATGAACATAATAAAATAAACTCCCAGACTCGAGCCTAATAACATCATGCTTGACCATCCTTTGCGTGTGCCTCCCGTGCTGGCTCCTCGGGTCGCCAATACCTGAAATGCATGAAACGCATTTCCCCCATTTAAGGGGTTAGCATTTGAATGGATAGTGCAAGTACAGAACTACACAACATTATATACAAATACAATCCAACACTACTACCACATTTTGTAAACATTTGGGAAAACAATGTTCCGGAATACCATATTTTCATTAAAGCATCGTCATCAATGAAATCATATCATCACATTTCATCATCACGAAAATCCACACTTGGTAATCCGTGGCCATACCCATTAGTATCGACCCCCAAAGGTCCCGTTGGACCGTCCCCATATGGGAAACCACTTCCGCGGCCGTACCCATTAGTATAGACCCCCATATGTCCCGTCGAACCGTTCCCAGGTGGAAGAACAACAACAACACACACACACACATGTTTTACACAAATCATCATTCATGTCGAATTCACATCATACATAACATACTGTAATACATGTACTTGCCTCGATTATTTCGACGCGAAAACACGGTGAACGGAAAGGACTCCGGTTCGAACTCTCTCCAAGAATAAGTTCCTAACACATAACCATATTAAATCAACCGCAACACCTCAGAAACTTAAGGAATCACCTTAAGTTCTACCATTTGGAACAATTTATCGGACATTACGAGGGCATAATCGACTATACTTGACCAATATTGGGAATATCGGAATTTATTCTACAAAACTTCAAGGAAGACAAAGCATTACGACTATACAATCATAATCTAACTACAATCTAATCTAATTCAGAATAGGAAAACGAAATCACAACAAAACCCCCAAAATCCCGAAAACTAGGGTTCTAAGAATTTACCTCGATTATGTAACACCCCCAGATTTAACCGGAAATATTACAGCGCCGTGGGCCCCGAGATGGAACCCACAAGGCTAAAAGAAATTTTCGCAAACATTAACAAATGCCCAAGAGGCCAGCGACGGTACTATCTTTAAAACTTCACAAAGGCTTATAAAATCCATTTATCGAAAACCGTCGTAAAAACTCATTTGAAATCGCAAGGCCAACTGCCGACATTCAAAAGTTTAGAAAACGATTTCCAAAGTAACCTCAGTTACCAGATACCAAAAGAGCATTTCAAAATACTCACGCAGCGGAAAAAGACCAACCATAAAGATACTCTAGTAGCGGAATACAAGAACCAATCAAGAAACTCAATACACACAACATGTCCTAGCCAGTATCCTCCGGGAAGCTCATCTCTTCACGACCGCTACAAGCTCGATACTCCAAGAACCTAAAAAGAAATCCCACGACGGGTCACCATAATATCCAATCATGATAACCGTCACATCACATTCATAATTACATACCAATGAGAATACAACATAAGAATACAACCAACGTAATCTTACCGCCATAACTTTACTTACTCAAGTAATTCTCATCAGAATAACCATTATCACAATTCACATCCTGTATTCGATTAACCGATAAACTCGAACATAATATCTGTATGGTACCTCAAACAATACTCAAGATCCTCAAACTATCATAACCAACTCACGATACGGAAATCTACCATTTCTGACCAATACGATCCATCGAATAATATCATCAAATCCCAAGACGATAACCGATTGTCCACCAAAGACAAGACCAAAGAAAATATTGAACATACCTCGAGATATGATGTGCCACGATAATCATATCACTAATCCGAGATCGTAACAATGCAATACGGACAAGGTCCTAACACAAGACCTACAAATGCATACTCATATGACAACGTCAATATGCTCAAAACAATATCAACAATGTATACTCAATGGAAATCCCATGATCTAGCGCCCTCGGATAGATCCCAAGATGATCCTACCGGATCAACACGAGGTGGATAACCAACAATATACATACAACAACACAACACTTGGTAATCCAACGATCCAGCGCCCTCAAGATAGATCCCAAGATGATCCCGTCGGACCAACACGAGGTGGAAAACCCATCCAATGATCCAGCGCCCTCAGCATAGATCCCAAGATGATCCCGTCGGACCAACACGAGGTGGACATCTGATCCAGCGCCCTCAGCATAGATCACACGATCCCATCGGATCAACACAACACAAACAACACAAATATGCATACACATATGCAAATCAACACGTTCATCAACATGAACAACATAACATGCACGACAACATGACAACTTACTAGGACGACTCCATGTTCAACAACATGAAAGAAAATGTACGAGACCAAAATAAATAACACTAAACCATAATCAATATGGAATACTTGCCCCGAGTCCTTCGGGAGAAACCTCGATGTCCAATTATCACCGACGATTATCCGCAACGCTCGACGATCCAAACGTATCATGAACCATAAATACTCGAATCCTCATATTTATCACAATGTATCCTCGATACCCAAATATGCCAATAACCGAAATAAATCACATACATTATGATTTAACTCACAGAATCGGAATGACAACATATAATCATTGCTATATGCATTATAAACGAAATGAAACTGAAACCATTCATTAAACATTATAACTGATCAAGTAATAACTTGCCTCGATACCGATACGATGATGATGAAGCCGCTACCAGTCGCAATGCCTTCGTCTAAGAGCTCCTCGGCCCTGACCATACAATTCACGAACACACTCGAACACGACCGCAAAGATCCGGTTATAATCACCGATCAATAATCTCAACCTATCGAAGTAATCAAATAATACATATCCGATAACAATTAACAACCGACACGACCAACCAAATCATCTCAACGATTCGACGATATCTACAATACAAACTACAACTCGATGATCATAATCAATCAATACAACCGATCAATAAACTCAACGGTTCCACAGCTATCCTGATTAACCACAAGTCCGAATAATCCAATTCAAACAATTACGAATTCACAACCACAATGCGATTACGGATACGAGCGTAAAGGAAATCATATTCGACGAACAATCACAAACTTTCCGGATTCCAAATTGATATCATGATTCGTATTTCATTAAGAACATACGAATTCTACCACTACAACCAACGAATATTCGATCTTCATATATAAAAATACCGATAATTCAATATACGATCGTCTTGCTATGTTAAATTCATCAAAAGTTCCTCAAGAACACTAAGGGATTCGAACTCATGTTCATAACTATTAATACAACATAATTCGATATCCTTTAACATGAAGATAATCTTCCAATTCGTAATCCAAGTAATGAATCATCGTATTCTTCAGTATACACTCTACATAACCCCAAGGATTGTAGCAACAACTCCCTAATCATCATCATACGGATCAAATACGGATAATAATACCAAGAACATCAAGAACTCTATGATTTCATAATCATAATCAACATATTCAAGGTATAAACCATCATTTCACCATCTTCCTTCAACATATAATTCATATAACCTCAAGAATCGAAACAACAACATCTTAATCCTCTTCATACGAATCATTTACGGATAACAATACCAAAATCCGAAATCAAAGTGAAGAATTCAACAACATACCTCAAGAACATAAATAACCCAATCAAACCCTTCAAGAATCATCCATAATTCCATATCCAAGCCTAAAATCCAAGTCCTCAAGCTCAAAATCGACTTAGGAAGGCCAACATCTCTCTCTCTCTCAAAGTTTGAAGACGAAAACGAAAAGAAACGTCGAAGGAAAAGTAAGACGGGCATCTACTTATAAAACATTTCTGTTCGTTACGTACGTAACACACCAAGGTTAACGTACGTAGCACGCATTACGTACGTTAGCCATCCTTGATAGTGTACGTAATGCTAATCCCAAAACTAACTGTCCCGTTTTGTTAACATGCTTACGTACGTAATGTTTCCTTCATAACGTACGTAACATGTACGTTGACTTGCTACAGTAAAATTCTATTTAACGTACGTTATACACTTCTCGTAGCGTACGTAATGGCCGGGGTTGACTCGCCTGTCCACATCCGCCGCCGACATCGGGTCCCACCTGCCGACCATGACTCGGTCCTATCCGATTCCTTCGTTACGTACGTAATGCTTTAGCCATAACGTACGTAACACAACCAATTTATCATACGTAAGTCTTCAACATTAGCGTACGCTAAGAATTCTATACTTAGCCAATTTCAACTGTTACCGCCTGTCTCGACATATCGAAAACACATATATACATACTGAATACATATACTGAATCCAATAACATTCTCATACGATATACCCAATATCAAAAGTGCGATAACCTGATACACGATATCCTCAATGCAACTGTCGACCAGATACGACAATTATACCGATACCGACATCTCAGTCCTTTATTTATTTTATCCATACTTTACAGATTCCACGCTGTACAATATAACTCGGATAAAATAATATCAAACAACAATAGTAGAAATTCCGGATATTACAGATTAGAACGGTGAAAGGTGTTAGTATGTTGTTAAATCTGCACAAGGAACTTGAAAATATTGATAGATGAAGATATCTGGCCGAAATCTACCCTTACAGTCGTACTAGATCGCCAAAATCGCCGGAATGAAGAGATGAGAGTGAAATGACGAAAAATATCACACACACACACACATATATATATATATATATATATATATATATATATATATGAGGGTTAGTGCACGGGAGGGTTTAGCGTGCGCTAACGGGCAGAATGCAGTCCAGTTGTTTCTGCCCGGTTCCGTTAGCAGACGCTAAGGTGTGTGTTAGCGTGCCCTAACTGCTTTAGTCCAGCATTTCCTGAACTTTCTGTCCACCTCCAGAATGTTCGATCCAATCTCATTAGCGTACGCAATGGGGACATTAACATGCGCTAATTGACTCATTCCAGAACCCATAAACCTTATGTCCAGTCTGATTAGCGTGCACTACTCATGAGATTAGCGTGCGCTAGAAATATTACATTCGCGCGTGGTAGGTATAAGGTTAGCGTGCCCTAACTGCTCTGTCACATCAATACAATTGTGAAGTCGGGTCAGAACGTACACGTCTCAGAAGATACAAAACTCGATAGTTACCAACGAACAGCAAAGCGTTAATAAGGAATAACAACATACAAGCTCACGCTCAATCAAACACGTAATTCCAACCATTTAATAGAGCGGAAAAATAATTCCAATAACAATGCCCCAAACTATGAAAAATTACAGCACGGCCCGGACTCCCAAAAATCAAGATTCGGGGTCAGATAACAATCTCTGAAACCGTAATAGGTCTTAAGATATTAAATGAACTCGTAGAAACAATGAAGCATCAATTCGAACAAAATTTACGAGAATCAAGCCTCAACGCGAAAAGTTACACTAATGTGCATATTCTCATAAAACAACTCCAATACTTGTTTGGATGGCTAAGAATGCATAACAAAATAGTTTCAGAATACCAAAACAAATACAAGCAAGTCGTCTATAATGGAAATACAATAAAAATAGAAATTACTAAAACTAGAAAGTGTGGATATTACATAGTGATGGTTCGACGGGACTTTTGGGGACCTTGCTGCCACATCATGGAATTAACCTAGAATGATTTGTTTGATGAGTCACAATGTGATTGATACAATATTATGGAGTATTATCAAAATATTTTGTAAATAGAAAATTAACTTGTTAGATGCTTGGAGTCTTAGGAATATGCCCTAGAATATCACTAAGAGGATGAGAGAGCGAGAGAATTGTATTTTAATTATGAGCATCAATTGAATAAGAAATATATTATTGCTATATTATTGTATATCGTCGGCATCATGATTTGATATATATAATAATAATCCTTGCATTTAAGAGCAAATATTACATTCCTTATGAAGATAAAGAGACAGGCATTCGAAATGTTTAGGGCTTGAATGCTTAAGTGGTTAGCAATTCGATTAAACTTAATTGGGCATTAAGTTTTGTATAACGTATAGTTTGATATGAGTGTCTATATTCACTAAGGGTTAGTAGGAGCACATGTTATAGATATGCTAATGGAATTAGTATACTCGGACTCGATTCATCTCGATTCGATCACATGAATTCACTCTGGGATAGTCAATGACCAAACCGAAAGGTTATGATAGGTATACGTGAACTTTTGACTTGAGGATTCGGTAGTAGATGTGCTTGTGACATTAAGTTAGTCACTAGAGTAGTACGATCCAGTCACCGGTTGGCAGGGTCAACCTTGAAGTGCACTTGGTGGGCAAGTAGCAAACTCTACTGAATATCAAGATAGGATTCTTTCTCCTGTAAGTGAACAGGTAAATGTCATATGCGGTTAGTGGAAAATGTGATCACAAGCCTTTGGCCAAAGCAAAGCATTTGGAGGGCTCGGTGATCTCGGTTTGCATTAACAAATGTATAGAGTCAAGTTACAATAGGGTTTGTATTGTCGTAACCCTAATACCTGATCGGAAAATATGATTGAAGGCTTTATACATATACAGTATTCATAACATAAAGGTTTTTGTAATTATCCATATCATTTGTTCTCAGTTGGGTTACGGTGTAAGCCACAGGACTGACTAAGGGTGGCATTTCGGAACCGAAAATCGAAAACCAAACCGAAAAAACCCGAAAAAAGAACCGAAAAACCGAAACCGAAGAAGACCGAACCGAAAAACAAAAAAACAGAACCGAACCGAACTAATTTGGTTCGGTGTTCGGTTCGGGGTCGGGCGGAACCGAACCGGACCGAAATGGACCGAAGTCAAATTTCAACATACTAAAATGACCTTGTTTTTGTGATTTTGGTGTGTTTCGAATTTTAGTATAATTCGTTTTCCTTACGTAAGACCCTCATGGGTCCAAGAAGGACCGATAATATGCTCATGAATTTGTGATTCAATTAATTTAGGTTGAGAGAATGAGCTACTGTGATTTACGATTGTTTTATATTTTGAGATATTTGGAAATTGCTATGCAACTCTAGCTTTTATCTTGAACATATATATAACTCTTGTTGGCTTGTTGTTATATATAACTTATTCTATTGCATATAATATTTGAATTTATATTGTGAAGAACCGAAAAAAATCAAACCAAATCGAAACCGAACCGAATATTTGTAAAACCGAACTTAACCGAACCGAACTTCAAAAAGAACCGAACCAAACCGAAACCGAATATTTGGTTCGATTCTCGGTTTCGGTCAAAAACCGAACCGAATGGAACCGAGTCCACCCCTAGGACTGACTATGTGGTGTTAACACACTTTGGATCCTGTCAATGATAATTGAGATGAATCTATAGAGTCGCGGCACAGGATATACGATGAGTTATATTTATCTTATTCTCTCTTGGTTAATATTGGACATTAGATGTCTAATTTAATTTATTGGATAAATTAAATCAGTTTCGTGAATTATAAATTACTGAGTTCTTAATTTTATTACTCTTAGAGAATTTATATTTAATATAATTAATTAAGTTATTAATATTAAAACGTACCAAGATTTATCTATCGGACTAGATATATAACGGTATGTTTCAAGGACCAAAATGAACCGAAACCTCATCATTGAGGCTTTGGTCGCCCCCTTCTTCCTCACTTTCTTTTGGTTTTATAATATTCACCTGAAGATGTGGACAAAAAGGTGTAATCTTGGAAATCACATCTTATCTCTTAAATGAATTGTTATATAACAAGACATTAATGGACTTGTAAAAAACAATTCAAGGATTGCACAATTTTAAGCATTTTGGCCATGAGGTGTAAGAGGAGGAAGCGAGATACTTTTCAAGTATGGTATATTTGTATTCTAAAGTGTATTTTGAGAGGAAAAATAATATTTATAAAATGCTTGAAGTATTTATAAAATAATTTTAAGCTATTTCTATTTACTTTTAGCTATATTCTTCGTGAATAAGAAGATAGAAATTATTCCGGTTATCTTCCGATGCGTGATCCGGAGCGGCACGGTATTTTTGGTGCTCGGGATGTTGCGAAAGCTTGGATCGTTTTTCATCAATATTTAATCAAAGTACTTCAAGACTATGATTCTAAATTCATACTTTGCATTATTATATTTGTATGTACGATGCTTGATCGATCTTCTTTAGTAGTTCAGTTATTAATTTTCTTTGGATCAATTTTATTATTTAACCGCGCCTTCGATTTTAAGCCCCAAATTCCAATATTGGTATCAGAGAGAGGTCTATTCGATCGTATAAACGATGTTCGCATTGGAAATACTTGATTGAATATTTTTATGATTTAGAATCATAATTATTTTAATCGTTAATGTTTAATTGTTCGTCTAAAAATTTATTTTTCATAATTTTATGTTAAAATATAGAACTATTTTTCTTTTGAAAAAATAATTTATATGTTTAATTTAAAATAAAAAAAATACTATTTTTGGATTCGGGATGAAAAGACGAGCCAAAAAAATATCCAAACCCGACAGCTCGGGCTGCGGTATCGGCCGGCAACAAGCTGCCTGCACTTGGCAGCCGGCGACGATAAGGGGCTGACCTCTCGGCCAGGGCCTGGCAGCCCTACCGGGACGCAGGCTTGGCCTGGACATTGTGGTTCCGACTCCATTATTATATTTCTTGTTTGGTATATTAAATTTCCGTAAATTAAATTGAATTTAATTTAACTAAAATATAAACATGATATTTTTATTCTTTAAGGTAATTAATTTAATAAAATATTTATTTTCGACTGGAATAAATTAAAATTATCAGTTTTGTGAACTAATTGGATTAATTCTAATAGATAGATTAATTTTATATTAATTAGATCAATGTATTAAACTAATTATGCCATTACTTTAATGTATTTACATTTATTTTGTGATGGTGATGTAGTCCATTGACTTAGTTTTGAATCTTTATTCGATGCCATTTTGAGTCATTTATTTTATTAGAAAAAATTTGTATAAGATGCAATTTTTATTGGTGTACTAAATTAGCTATGAGTTATGACGAAGAGTCAAGGGCGAACCACCATGAAGACGAAGATTCACTTTTACGGGGTCTATGATGACTCAGTACCTAGGGACGGTCCATGAACTACATGTTAGTAGATTTAGGTAGTGGATGTTTTCATATTGTATGACAAACAAACAAACCGATAAACCGCGCTTATGAACGGATTAATGTGCGAACATATTGAGAGAAAATATCATTTGTTAGAAAAATAGTTAAGAATGGAAATATTACAGTGCATAGAGTAGACAAAGCAAATAACATTGCTGACCCACTAACTAATGGTCAGAGCGACATCCGAAGAATATGATTATTAGATACTAGAGTTTGTGGCATTGGGTACAAGTGGGAGATTGTTAAGAATATGCGCTCAAATGGCACTCAGAGGATGCGAGAGTGAGATTATTGTGTTGTAATTATGAACATCAATTGAATAAGACATTTATTATTGCTATATTATTGTATATCATTGGCATCATGATTTGGTATATAGAATAATAGTACTTCCATTTGAGAGCAAATATTCCACTGCTTATGAAGATAATGAGATTGACACTCAAAGTGTTCAGGGCTTGGACGCTTAATTGGTTCGCAAGTCGATAAAACTTAACTGAGCATTAAGTTTAGACAAGACTTGTATAACATGTACTTTGACATGGAGAGTGATTGCCTTCACTAAGGGTCAGTAGGATCAAACGTTTATAGGTAAGCTAATGGGATGAGTATACTCGGACTCGATTCATCTCGATTCGATCACATGGATTTCACTATGGGATAGTCAATGACTGAATCGAAAAGTTGTGATAAGTATACACGAACATTTGACTTGAAGATTCAGGATGAGATGTGATCGTGACATTAAGTTAGTCACCAGAGTAGTTCGATTCAATCACTGGCTGGTGGGTCAACCTCAAAGTACAACTTGGTGAGCAAGTAGTAGTCTCTATTGAATACCAATATATTATTCTTTCTCCTGTAAGTGAATAGGTAAAAGTGTTATGCGGTTAGTGGCAAATGAGATCATAAGTTTTATGCGACCATTTTTTATGTCAGACCGTCGGCCTGCTTTCCGGCGGAGCTCCGACAACCGACTATTTCTTTTATTTTCTTTTTCTCTTTTTTTTTTTTACAGCAAGCCCGTAGTCCGCCGATATAATTTTGAGAACCAACATATTTTTTTGTAGCAAGTAATGAGATAATTTAATTAGTTTAATTTAATTATATCCTAAAATGATATTCTAATTACTAATCCTATTGTTGAATTTCGTTTAGAACGGGTGCACATCCTTTGTTTAAATTCTTAGTTCCGACACTATTTGAACACATCAAATGGTCGCACATAATACTCCTATATAACTAAGGATTGGTATGGGTTCAAAAGTTGGAAATCAAAGTCATGTCCAACAAAGTGTGATTGTATCCTTCAAGGTGAAGAAATAACTTTTTTATCCTGATTTTGTAGTGTGACTGGACCATAGAGAAGATATATAAATATAGCACTTTAAGATTATAGATAACTATTGGGGATTATAGATATTGCATGCATCCTTTAAGATTCATTTTATTTTATTTAAAAAAAAAAGTCTCTTTCTCAAAGATTTCTTTTGTTTATATCTTTTTCTTTCTGGCTTTACAAGTTGCAACACCACCACCTAGGGCTGGGATTTTTACCCCTAGAACCGAATTTTAATAAGAATCGAACCGAAAAATTCGGTTCCGGTTCCGGTTTTTTTTTATTATTAACTGGTTCCGGTTCTTAATTCGGTTCCTTTTTAATAATTCGGTTCCGGTTTCGGTTCCTATTTTATGATGTTAGAAAAAAACCGGTTTGGAACCGGTTCTCTATATATTATATATATATATAATAATAAAAATAATATTATATATAATTTTTTACATAATATATGTATTAAATAAAGAAAATTAAATGTATTTTGTACAAAATATTACACATTAAATTCGATTTCTACTTAAAATTCATTTTTTTAAAAAATTCGGTTTTTTGCACAATTCGGTTCCTAAAAGACCCGAAAAACCCGGGTTTTACACATTAAATTCGGTTCCGATTCCTAATTCGGTTTCTGAAGAAAAAACCGTTTTTTTCGGTTTCGGTTCCTAATTCGGTTCCTGAAAAAAGTGGTCAAAAACCAAATCGGTTTATGTATTTAAAAACCGATTTCGATTCTTTAATTTTTTACCAAGAATCGAACCGATCCCAGCCCTACCACCACCAAAACAAAAACAAATACAAAATTAAATAAAATAATTCAGATATTTTTTTATAAATGAAGAAAAAAAAAAGCATGACTTTTTAGGACAAGAAGGCATCCCAGCCTAAGTTATGTAATCTTTTATTGTGGACTTTTATGAATTTATGTAGTTTTTTACAGTTACTTAATTACTATTTTTATGTGTTTTGACTGAAAAGACATCAGAAAAATATCTGAAAGTGGCTATAAAAACAGCAGCAAACCGGGGGGGCGGGTAAGGATCGGGGATCGGGTTTGACCGGGGTTTGACCGGGGCCGGGGCTGGGAGTTGTGAACCCCGCCCCATCCCCGCCCCGTTGCCATCCCTAGTCCTAGGTTGGGGCGGCACGTGTTTTAAGAAATTGTTGGGTGGGTATGTGGTGAGAGGAAAAAGAGTAGTTAGTGGAGAAAGGGTCTCACTTTATTAAGTGACAAAGTAAGGGTAGAAAATAAAAGTTTTGTAATGGGGGAGTGTCCAAAAATAGATATATGACTAGTAAGTTGGGACGGATTAAAATAACGAATTAGTACTAATAAGTTGGGATGGTGGGAGTATTAAAAAATCGAGCAAGGGCCCGCAACCAAAAAAATGGGCCTCGAACTTCATACTCCTTCTCAGCTTTTCATTCGGCCATAGCCCCAGCCCACTAGTTTGAGTGGTCCTTTTAATTTTGCATTAATTTTTTTTTTTATTTCTCAATGATTGGAGTCAATGGAAAGATATCTCCTTGGATTAAAGTCAAAGTATGATATAAAATGAATAAATAACAACTAGTAATATGGAGAGGGTAATTTATGTCATAAACTCATGTTCATTATGTATTATAGATTTGTGATTAATTATTTTAAGGCGATTTATCTACTTATGTCATGTGCGTTACTTATCATAAACTCGATTACATGATATAACAACTATTATAGAGGTTCAGCTCCATGGTGACTTGGAATTTAGTCGACGGAGAGAGGATTGTAATATTATATAATAATATAGCATAAAATTGAAATATATTAAATAATTAATTAATATAAAAGATTATAATTGTAAAAAGTGATTTGCAAAAACAAACTAAAACTTAAAGATATGATTAAAATAATATAAAATATAACTCAAAAAGTATTAAATTGATAAATAAATATAAAAAGTTATAATTCTAAATAGTTAATCACAAAATGAAAACAAAGTAAAAATTAACAACCGTATAATATATATAAATAAAAATGAAAATAAAATAAAATTAATTAATAAATATATCGTACGCCATGGCTCGATTCTGATACTCTCTCAGAGTAGCACAAGTGAAACCCGAAATGTACTGTCGAATCTCTGGTCTCATCCGCATATCGAAATGACGGATTTTGTCTTCCTCGGTCCTCACCTGCCCCTTCACGTAAGCGAGCTGTCGACTATAATCGATAATAGCCTACGACACGGGTATATCTTGCGGCTCGGCTAGATAAAAATCTCGGATTCTCTCCTCTCGGATCGGCTCCGGACAGAACTCCGCTTCCATCAACTTCTTGAACTCATCCCAAGTAACACCATGATCATGAGGCTCAACGGCCTCCCACCAATTAGCAGTGTCACTATCGAGAAGGAACTGAGCGATAGGAATCCTCCGTTCCTCTGGACAACCAACCGCCTTGAAAATCTTTTCCAATTGGAAAAGCCAACCGTCTCAGCCCAAAGTATCACCTACGCCCGCAAAACGGGGAGGACGCATACGAACCACTTCTCTAAGCCACTGAGTCGACCCGACGTTCTCAGTCACGGTAGTGTTATGCTGAACCGCCTAGGTCAAATGAGTCATCTGTTCTGCCACCTGCTGAAGTATAGTAGCAACACCAATACCAACGCTATCACCGGCAGCATAATCCTCATCGCGCGACTGATTGCCACGGCCCCGACCTCTGGCCCTCGACATACTAAACTGAACAATCGTTCGTTAAAATGAGACATAACAACACATAACATCAGTCACAAAAGAAGGTCCATACAAGACATACTGCGAAGCACAAAAATATTCTTGCTAACAAGAGTCACCATAGAGTGTCCACACGATAAACTCATATCTGATAGTTCTCATAGATTTGGAAATGAATATTTCCGACAACAACAATTATCAAGTCATCACACACTAGAATAAAGCACATGAATAAACCACTCGAAACATTCAACACATGCCCAAGGCATCAAGCACAGCTATCACCGCATACACGACAATATCATTCAAATTTCGAACCATTCTCAACTGTCACCATCGTTTTTGAAACAAAACCAAACTCTCATAAAATAGTCATAAACTCTCACACTAAAGTTGACGGTTTACCAATAACCAAGAACATCCCAATTCAGTTGAACTTTAGAAAATCTCAAGTCAAAAAATTTGACTTAAAGCACTGAATTTTCCGAAACTTATTAAAGTTCAAACTTTCTAACAAGAGTCGGGGAAAAACAGTTTAATGACCATAACTCGAGCATCATCAACACAGGTAATGATATTAGTCAGCACACGTTTCTTTCAAACATTATTACCGGATGCACAAATTAAAAAAATGGAATTTCATTCTCAAACAATAAAAATGCTTGAAATCATCGCTCCTTCGTGAAACGGATCAAGGATTTCTTATTTTGAAAATTTTGAAAAAGTGTGAAAAATATCTTAGAAGACTTGTCGTTTCTCATAAAGCGGAAAGGAATCAGTCTAGAAAAAAAAAGAAATTTGAAATCATCAATATCCTATTCCGTTTCGAAGCGAAACTTTCGAATCTTAGCAAAAAAATTCCAAAATCCTTTCGATCATAACCAAAATGACCGTAATATTTTACAATGTCCAAAATACTTTAAAACACCTACTTCAGATATCGTCTGAAGGTGTCATTTGAAAATACAAGATTAACTCGTCACAGTTTAACCGTTTTCAAAATACATGCAAAAGTGTTGATTAACCGCACCATCGAAATATTTTTAAAAATCGGTTCTTGACGAACATACTCAAGTTCGTAATTTCAATTAAGAAAACCGTTTCCAAACCTACACGTAGCGGACATAATTACAACTATCCAAAAATAATCGAACTTGAAACCACATGCCCACTCGGCAACGAGATCACAAATTCAATCAAACATAATTCGCGAACACCAAGTTCAAACATACGTCAAAACTGCCCATCTGAGTTCCTCACGAACTATACCATCGATACATTATCTGGAACACGTCAAGATTCACAGTTCTCATATTTTATTGCACCAATCGATGTCCAACCATCAATATATTCAGCTCAATATACACACAATATACCACATGTATCGAACACGGATTTCAGCTTACAGCACTACACAAACAAAATTACGAACCACAATCATCGCACATACACGAAATCACGAAATACCAATACCTCGCATAAAAGAGGAGACTTACATCCACAGGCCGCACGGAGATGACGGCTGCACCACGATACTAATCGCAACAAATCACAATTGATCACAACAGATCACAATGATCACACTTGTTCACAATTGCTCACCCGGGTGACACGACAAGACACGACTCCGACAAGACACGACTCGACAAGGCCCAACTAGACCCAACTACTGTCTAGGTTCTCACAAACCTAAGCTCCGATACCATTTATGTAACACCCCAAATCCGCTTAGGGATATTACACGCCGTAGATCCTTTCCGCAAGAATCTGCCAGGCAGGAAACCACAAAACAAACCCACACGTGGTCAATTCGACCAAAACATAAAACCGTAGACCGATTAGGTCTCTCAAAATACAACATAGCAGTACAACTTATAAACCAAATTACAATTCGATCACAATTTACACAACATGTCCATCCTCTTAAGGATGACAAAGAACTAGAATAAATATTCGGACCAACAGATCACTGACGGACAACCGACTACAACTGTGACTTATATCGTCGCTTACATCATCCTCCATGCCGATCCTGTGGTTGCTCTCTCTCATCGGAATACCTGAAAAACATAACATAATCCCCCAACAAGGGGTTAGCGATGGAAATCGCTAGCAAGTAACCAAGCTATACAATTATACATCAAGAATACAACCGTTATGAAAATAACCTTTCGACAAGGTAGTAACACGATCCCCTAGTCTAGTCTTTTAAAAATCATTTGCTTTAAAGTGGATCATGTGAATTACTCCAGAAATCACTTTAAGAGATTATTTAGAGACTTCGGGGGTCTCAGTGTAAAATCATGAAATATGAATATTTTCCTTTTCAAAAAGGTTTTCTTTCAAAATCATATAAATGATTAATTTCTCAACCAAGCCTCAAACCACATTCACCAATACAACCAGAATCCAAGATTCAAGCATTCACAATTCAGATATATCAAATCAAACACCCAATTCACCTCTGTGGCCTCGACGGGACCCACTCGGACTAGCTCATCGAAAACAAACTCATACACATCCATAAGTTATCTCGATATCACACTCGCAAGTAACGATTCTCGGAGACCTCTCCAGACCTACCCGATTAGATAACTTTATGGTCAAAATTGTAATGTCTGGCCGTACTCGCAAGTAACGCGCCACCAGAGGCCTCGACGGAACCCTACCTAGATAACATCATTCAAACACGCCCATAAGTTGTTATGACATTGCACTCGCAAGTGACGATTCCCGGAGCGCTCTCCAGACCTATCCGAATTGAAAACCTTATGGTTACAATGTAACGTCTGGCCGTACTCGCAAGTAATGCGCAGCCGGAGGCCTCGACGGGTCCCTACCCAGATAACATCTCAATTCACTAAGACACACAACAACAACAAAGGCACAATATTTACTACAACCGCAACTACATAACACATAAGTTTTTTTTTCTTCTTTTACCCACACGCGCGCGCGCGCGCACACACACACACACACACACGCATAACTTCCACAAAGGCACAATATTCACAGCACACTATCATTCAGGAAAAAGGCTAATGAGCGAATAATACAAGTATTACGTGATTTCACAATTCCTCTGTCAACTACTCATTTCCAGTATCCACTTTAAGCACAAAATAATATGAAATGGTTGTTATCATTCTTCATGAAACTCAAATTTACGTTCGTAATTACTTTCATAAAATCACATCTTCGTTAAAAGTAAGTTACGGTTAAATATACCGTCACTACAAGTCCACGTTAAATTTACGACACACTTCACATTCTCAAAGTATAAAGAATATAGACGAGATACTCGCCTCAAGTCCAAAGCATGCGGAGCAACGGAAAAGCTCGATCGGAAACCCTCGAATCCTCCAACTAGGTTGAAAACACAAGAACAACATAATTACTACGAAGTTGATCGCAAGGAGGATGGAAAATATACGAAATTCCCAACAAGAATTCGTAGAAACAAAAGATCGAACACTTAGGGTTCAATACTTCCCCAAGAACATCAAGAACATCACCCGAACCCGAACATGATAAGAATACGAATCAAAACACCGGAATATAATCAATACTTCCGAATAAGGATACATAACACCATGATTCATGAAGAACGACTCGAATCCTAAAGATTCTCAAAATATATAGAAAAGGATTTCAAGATGTTTACCTCGAATCAATGATGAAGAACACGGATTGATGATGTTAATCAACAGCAAGAACTCAAGGAAGATGAAGGCTTGGAGTTACAAGACTCCAAAATCGCCCCTAGAAGAACCCTTGCATCGCCCGTGGAACAAAAACGAAGAGAGTGTGAAGAAATGACGAACTCGGTCAACCTCTGGGTATATAAACCCGCGCCTGCATTACGTACATTATACACAAAGGATAACGTACGTTAACGGTATTACGTACGTAAGACATGAAATATTACGTACGTAATCGATGCCCAGAACCTCCTGACCGAAATAACGAAGACCATTACGTACGTTACATCAAGGACTTAACGTACGTAATGCGCACAATAACGCATGTTATGATCCTCACATAGCGTACGCTATCGACGGCCAGAACTCACTGTCTGAACTGGAATACCCTTACGTACGTAATGAGAAGGCTTAACGTACGTAAGGCACATGATGATAACGTACGTTATACTTATAGCATAGCGTACGTAAGTCACTTAGCAGTTCCAAAACTGCTAAGTTCAGCTCGTCGAGTACGAGCGCGACGAAACCGCGAAATGACGGCAACAACACAAGACGAAGGCATGCATACCAAGAGTGCATAACGACGAACTCAAATGTTAAAAGAAAATACAATTCTGTCTACCTGAAGGTTTGGAATAACGACAACGAAAGTAATTACCCCAAACTTCGAGAAATTACAAAATGGCCCAAAACGTCTGAAAATCACAATATGACATCAAACAACCAAACCGAAGTTCACAACACGTATAACAAAGCTCAACGGACTTGTAGGAAACATGAAACCGTAGTTTCGAACCACCATCACACGAAATGAACCAAATAGCGGAAAAAGTCGCTCAAAACAAGGATTCGGGTAAAACAGCCCCGGAACAAACTCGAATAACCAAACACACATAACAAAATATTATCAAAATGTCTAAACGCTCGCAAGCGAGTTCTGGAAACCAGAAAAAATGCCAAAAACAAAAAATTATCGAAAGAAAAAATCACGGGTATTACACCAAACAAGTAAAGGTATTATATTCATTCCAAAACTAAACTAAATACATGATATTAAGTATCAAATTACGGACCTATATCTAGGGCAATGAACAAACCTAAATGTTCGATTCGGTTCGAAGTATTCGGCTCGAAAAAGCTTGGCTCGAGGCTCAATTCGGGACACCAAACGTAGAGTCGAACCCTATAAAATAGGATTCGGAATTCGGACCGAACCGTTCGGCTTGATTCAGTGCTTTGGCCCAATAATGAAAGATATAACCTCCATATTAATTCATTTATTTTGGGAATATAATTTTATTTTGGATTCTGGACTTGTTAATTATGGAATTATGAATTCATTTTGGGAATATAATTTTACTTTAGATTCTGTACTTGTTTATTCTAGGCTATGTAATTTTATTCCAACGGTTCGAAAAATCGAACCGAATCGAACTATATTCAAACGGTAATCGAGACGAATCGAACTATACTCGAACTGTTCGAAAAATCGGGCCAAATCGAATCGAACTATATAAAAAAATTAGCCTTCGAGCCGAATCGAACCTCAATTTCTGAGGTTCGAAATTTTCGAGCCGAATCGAACCTAAGGTTCGAATAATTGCGAGTCGGACCGAACCCAGTAAAGGTTCGGTACAGTTCAGCTCATTTACAGCCCTACCTATATCAATATACTTTCGTACATGATTCCAAACTCATACCACTTCACGCACGACCCCCTTAATGGTGTTGAAACAGAATACCCACACTTATGAGCCCAACAACCTAAGATACTATCTCCGTACCACTTGGGCCAGAAAGTCTATGTTGTAACATTTGGGTTCGACTGCAGTTGAGGAGACATGTTGTAATATAAATATCTTGGATTACTCCTCTTAATGTCAACTGATTTTGAAAAGGAATCTCAATCTTAAAAAGTATGATCGTGATTCTCTCTCTCTCGAGCAAATATTTTGTAGTCCACGTGAGTCTCCACACATTTTTTTGCTGGTCATTCTCTTCCAAGTGATGGTTCCACTTCTATATTTCACGATCCGGTGGTATATCCATCTCACTCGTGGGGGTATAATATATGTATGCTTTATTCTAGTTTATTTTGTATATTTTCGAAATATTTGTATTTGACTCATTGATTTTATTGTATTTCAGGCCAGCTGCACCTTATTTTCGGCTTACTTGTGAGTTTTGCATTTGTCTTATCATTCTTTGTCATTATCGTTTCTTGAGGAACTGTATTGTTGGAGCATGCTTGATGTTGTGGTTATTGTTGATATATTGGGGGGGTTCGTTCGATTTTGATGTCCTAGTCTGATTTAATTTAGATTGATGATAGATTTGTATGATTGTGTAATTGTATCTCATTGAGTTTTGTGGATTAGTCCCCTTAGTCTTTACCTTTAATTAATTGGATCGACCTCGTAGCCTCCGATTAAAGGTTTTAATATGGAGTTTTTAGGGTGTTCCTTGTCATTAAGTCATGGTGTTGTTTGATTGTATATCGTTATTCAATCATGTTATTCGCAGTGTGGTGTTGTCGGGAAACCGCATATACAATCCAACGATCCCTCGCAACATAACCAGAACGAAAACTCATGCTTACGAGTCAGCTCACGAGGCTTATGATTTAGATGAGTGCCTCGATCGCCCGATTGGCATAGATGAAGGGTTGGATAGCTGATGTCATCTCTCCTGGTCATATTTGAGCCTCACGGTCACAATGTGGCCAAATGCAGACTCGTGGGTCTCATACTGCCCTCGTAATTCTCGACTCGATCGGGAACTCTCCAATTGCCCAGCATTATCCATCTAAGAGTCGTCTCCATTATAAAAGGCTTAAACAAAATGTTCGCTTGTCCCAATACAGATATTGTTCTGCTGAGGAAGGAATCAGGACTCTAGCTCCCCCCGCAAGCCTGCTCCACGATCAACACAAGATGCACACACCGGACACTTCCCTGCATCCAACCATATACACGTCACTTGTTGTAAATCCAAGATAATCATAAGTAGTGCAGGGTAAACCCAACTACTAAGGATAACAACAAATTCATACAGTGACATCCCCCACCCCTTGATCCATCGACATCCTCGTCGATGCATGCGCACTTTTCCTGCACTAATGCACATGTGCTGCTCCATAAAGAAAACACGAGCAACAGACTTGCTCGCCTCTTACCTCATTTTCAAAACGGACCATGTGTCTTGACATACATTTCAAGTTCCATTGAGTGGCACCTGCTTGGACAATCGGAGGTCCAACTCAAGGAACATACGCATAACTACTAGGTTATTGCATCAACATGCCGCCAACCAGCAATCTCGCGCTTCGCGCAATAAAATTCCTAGAACATTGGGATGCAATGCATGCAATATGCGCACTCTCCCCCACTTAAGGTGTGGGCGCCCACACCGATGCACCCAAATCCATATTTCACACTCAATATCCAACCAAATACCATATGATGGTGTTAGTTCACTACTCCGGGTATGACCAAGTCTCCCCATCAATGTCAAGTCCACGACTAGCAACAAACTCTTTGAATTTAATTAGATCGGCATGCCCACACTCGGAGAACACACTGCTCCTATTTGGCGTGGATCACTAACACCAAAAAACCCATCCAAGGAGCCTTGCGCTCCACTCTAAATACCACCATAGCAACCTCTTGGAAATCCTACTACCATACCCCATAATATGGATGTTGAGATCCCTCAAGGACAAGCTGACCCAATGGAAATGTTGTCCCGAACGAGCAACTCTGCAAAGATCACTGAATGCTGATATCTGCACGTCCAATCCCACCGAAGGTGCTTTATATGTACAGATGAAGTAACTGCTCTAATTTGAAATTCAATCGCCAATGGCTTCCTTAGGCCCTCCACGACGGGATTGGTGGTATCTTTCCGAAACGATCAAAGACAATCGCCTTGGCTTAGTATGTAATACCCGATTGTTAATTCATTCATTATCATTCAGTTAATTTTCATTCAGTAATATTTCACTCAGTAATAATCATTCATCATTCATGTTTGTTCATCGTGTTCACTGTTTGACGTACTTAGAATCTTGGATCAGTTATCATTCGTCTTTCTACCTTGTTTGAGATTTGAGCTGAGTTTATCTTCATCGTCATTTTTATGGTGGACTGTGCGTGAGGAGTAGCGCACACTACGTACTCTTTTTAGCGCGCGCTAATTGAGTATAAGTAGCGCACGCTAACCACTTAGTACTAGCGCACGCTAACACAATTGGGCAGACAGTCCAGAAGGCACAGGACTGGACTAGTGGGACTCATAACGTACGCTACAGTTGGAGTATAACGTACGTTAATGATGTGTGTAGCGCACGCTATCGGGATCCATCAGCGCGCGCTAGCGTATTGGAACAGACAGTTCAATGGGTACTGGACTGGGTTGAAATAATTCATAGCGTACGCTAAGAGTGTGCATAGCGTACGCAAGGGTCAGTTGGTAGCGCACGCTAATATTAGGGTAGCACGCGCTAAGGCTCAATCAGGCCAGAGGACAGTAGGTTCTGGGCTTCAGTTACTGGACATCAGACATCAGTTAGCGCACGCTAACATTTTAGATTAACGCACGCTATCGGGAAGACGTTAGCGCACGCTACCAAGTTCGTAGCGTACGCTAACGCGGCAGTCAGATATCACTGGACTGTCCGGTTAATCCGCTAGCGCACGCTACATATCAGGACATAGCGTGCGCTAAACTGGATCAGTATAAATTGGACAGTTCGGTCAAGTTTCGTCATTTTCACTCCTCACTTCATTTTTTCGGTGTTTTCGAGCGATTTCGGGCGATTTGCAGAGATCTTTTCGAGTTGCACTCACCTATCATCATCTTCAAGCTTCTAAGTTGGATTGATCATCACCTTATCCTCTACAACACATCAAATCAAGGTAATTATTTCTTGAATCTAGAAATTCGGAGTTCAAGTGTTTTCCTTCCGATCTCTTCGTGTGAGCATGCTATGATGTTGTAATATGTTAGATATGGATTATCTACCTTGAATACATGTATACCTATGGATTTATTAGTGTATATTGCGGATTTGATGAATATTTGGGGAAATATTCAAGAATCCTTGGGGTTTGACTTTGGATATTTTTGGGGGTTTCCGATTAATGTTGTCGTAACCTTGAGTTGTGATTTCCTACTGGATCATTGATGTCATTAATGAAGTTTTGTTGGATTGATTTACTTGTGGAGGTTGGTTCGATATATTTTTGGGGGATAGTTGTAACCAACGAGAGAATGTTTTCAACGTATCCGTTAGAATGCCCCAATGAGTTTTGGTTATTGTTGTAACAACTTTTGAGTTGGTGATAATCGTGTTTAGTACGTTTATTGAGCGTTTGTTGGTAATTATGTTATTCAAGGTTGTTCGAGCGACCGGTGTTGTGTAAGTAAATTGTTAGAGACGTTTGTTCGTGAGAAGACCTTTTATCATCGGTGTTGTGTAAGTAAATTGTTACTCGGTTAAAGAGATATTCATTCCTTACGTTGTTGTTCATTCATACATGTAAGTCACTCATAATATATCATTCATGTCGAGACTAGCAATCATCAACTAATCATGTAACTCACGAGGAACTACGGTTCCAAATCATTTCATTGAAGCTATCACTCGTTGTATCATTATGTCATCTCGGTGAGTCGTTCTTTATCATTGTCGGATTTTATTCATTATCTCTCATCTTGGTCGCTTTTGTTCTTGTGACCTTCCGGGATTGTATTGCGTGGCCGGGTGGCGTATGTGTGGAATTTTTAGTCGGGCACACTATGGTCATGTGTATATACGGGACTCCGGACAGATTTGGACTGTGCACACAGTAAAGTACCTCCGCGAGACTAATTAGGTCAAGTTGCGGGCGTATATGCGGGACTCCGGATACTTGACTACTTGTGCACTCACACATTCCATTCGGGCGTACTATGATGCTCATCATTCAACTCTATTCCTTAATTCATCCATGTGATTGTTGTATATTGTTCAACTCTTGAGGATTGTTGTTCTGTGTAAGTGACCTCGTTGGGGATATTGTTTTTAGGTCATGGCAAGAAAAAAGCACGGGAAGAGAACGTTGACGGCGAGGAATCCCAGTGATACTAATAGGGGGCCCCAGTCTCTTCATTTCATTCATGTTTCTTGTTATGTATTTTCCGCTGCACTTCCTTTTGAATTGTCAATTGTTCAGTGTTGTATATTTTATCTTCATATAAAATATACATGTATTCAGTATTCCCTCGGTGTAATTCATTAATTTTCGTTCGCCTGGTGGGTTCCGATCGGGGGTCCACGACACTGTAATATCCACCTAGTTTGGGGTGTTACACAGTAAGAGCGTGTTGGTGGACTGCATCAGCACCGAGATATGGGGCTTGCCCTGGGTGCAGTCGTTGGTCGGCACCCAAATCGAAAACAATCTCTCACGGAGAACTCCGGTCCGGGTGCAGCCGTGGCTCGACACCCCAACAACAATCACATATAACTCCACCCGAGGTGCAGCGGTAGCTCGGCACCCAAACTCAAACCAAGGCCAAAGGCCGGCACATGTATCCTCGCCGCCATGGCCTTATTGTTACTCGGCACAAATGTGTAACTTCGTACAAGCACACCCTGGAACGACTTGCTCCCTTCAGAAATATATCGACCAACGGTGCCCATAATACTGACTCCCATAACTCCTTCAAAACAATCGTGCCCAAAATATTGGCTCACAAAATTAAAATAAAATGTGCTTTGAATCATTTTTTTTATTTTTCATTGTAATTTTAAGTCGATCGCCTATTGTTTATGATGTCGAGTAGAGATATAACATCAAATTAAAGTTCGGCAACTAAAATATTCATGCAAAAAACATGCAAATGTGGGGGATATTAAGTAGATTCTTGCATTGAAGAAATAAATTGGTCACACTATAAACTATACGATCCGTATTTCCTACTTTCTTGAAATTTCTGTTACTACAGTAACAATCTTTTTGCCAACCACACGTGAATTTGAACTCATCAATCATTTGACCATCTTTTTTTTTTTTTTTAACAAAATATTTGTAGTAAATTCCTAAAGCCCTCATTGATTGGTCTGTAACTAATGGGAGAAAAAGTGGGTGAAAATTTCGTTGTGATTGACGCGTGAATGATGCCCTAGATATAAGAATAAAAGGTAGTAAGAACTTTACAAAACTTTATTACATTTATATATGATGATTAATTGTCGTATGTTAGAGAAAATCTACCTAATCCCACGCTCAGTCAATTAATTATTATTTAAGTTGATGGGCTTTGAAGAAGATTTCATTTGTGGGTGACTGAAGATTCTTGCTGTGTGATGCTGGAGCATCTGAGGCCCAACAAAAGGACAGTCAATGGATTAGTATATTAATATTATTAAAGCTAGAGGATATCGAATTTGAGTAGGAGCATTAATTAAGGTTAAATTTTTTTTTTTTTACTGTTACAATTGAAAAATTCGAAAGAAAAAAATGTGAAATAAAAAATTAGTGAGTTTATTAGAAAAGGATTGTTCAAGAAATATATTTCTCTCTTTTTTTTATTCAAGAAATATATTTTTCTCTTCTTTATTAGAAATTATTATTCAAGAAATATATTTCTCTTCTTCTTATAAGGAAGGCGAAGTATAAAGCTGGAATGATTATTGAAGGCTCAAATATCAGCATTCAGTTCAGGAGTTGGGCTCTGTTATTTTGAATTGAAACTGAATGAATTTAAACTGAACTGAACTGAACTGAATGGACCTGAACTGAACTGAACTTAACTGAAATAATTATTAAGAGTAAATAACAGTAATAAAATAATAATAATAATGTAATAATATTAAAAATAATAAATATAATAAAATAATAAGAAAAATAATAAAATAATAAAAATAATAACGTTGTAATAATCATATAATTAATTACAATCATAATAACAAAAATAATAATACTAATAAATATGCCCCAAATGTCACAAAGTATCAAATGTCACAAATAATAATAATAATAATATTAATACTACTACTACTAATAATAACAATGATAATAATGATAAATAATAATAATAATCAACAACAACAATAAATAATATTATTAATAATAGTAAATATTATTAGTAATAATAATAGTAATCAACAACAGCAATAATAATAATAATTACAACAATAATAATCAAGATCAATAATAATAGTAATAATAATAACAATAATAATAATCGAATCGAATCGAATCGAATGAATCAATTTAATCGAATCAATCGAATGGACTCGAATCAATTAAACTAAATCAATCAAAATCAAACATAAGTCCAAAAGAACAGGATCTTATGAGGTATTGGTAATAGAGGTGTTCAAAAGTTCGATCGAACTTGCCAAATCGCCTGTTCCGAGTCATTAACCATGGTTCAATTCGGACCGTCAACCGATTCAAGATGATTTGGTTCAGGTTTGGAGTTTTACCGAGCCACGATATAATGGCTGAACCGTTGGTTTTAATTTTAAATTTTGAATTTTTTTTCCTTGAAATTTTGAAAATTATGGAGGGGGAACGGTCAAACCACCGGTTGAGCGGTTGTATATTCCTTGTGTTTATTTAGTTGCTAAATTATTGTATCTTCAAGTTAGAGAAGATGGTTTGCAAAAATTGCTCACACTTTACCACAATGCTTTACTTTCTTTTCGTAATTGTAATACTCTAAATTCGTAATTTGTTTTATTTTATTTTCCTGCCAGCACTTTAAAAAATTTTATCATTTAGTTATTTAGACAATCAATGACTTTTTTGGAATTACCAACTATTATTTTAATATACTAGTTTGAATAATTCAACCAAATCAACACAAGATAATTCGAAAAATTACAACAAAAAATTACCACAATATAACTAAAAAAAAATCATGCGGTATTTTTAATAACAATATGGTTGTATTGTTATTCAATCCCATCAAAATAGAGCATCATCGTACAATCATAACTACCTCATCATACAGCCACAATCCATTGTTAGTCACCACTGGATATTTTAAATTACCAATGGATTATTTAAATTACCAAATGTATAATGAGTACTTTGAATTCTCATGTATTAACAGCAAATGTTATCAGCAAATACAGATATGGGGAAGAGAGAAAGAGAGAAAGAGAAAGAGGAGGAAGAAAGGAGGGTGGGAATCTGGCATAGGTTGATCTATGCTGGGTATGGTGGTGCATGTGCCGGCACCCTTCCAGTCCCAGCGTCTGGAAGGGTGGTATTATACCAGCGCCTATGTGGCGATGTGCGCCTACTTGCGCTAATGCCAGATATTTTAATATAAAAAAATAGTAGGAGTGATACAAAAACACCCCTACTATCTACACCATGCTTTGTAGGGGTTGTACCGGATGTTGTATATGTGGTAAGGTTTGATAGTAGGAGTGTTTTTGTATCACCCCTACTATTTTTTTATATTAAAATATACCACATCAGCGCCTAGTAGGCGCCACATCAGCGCCACGTAGGTGCCGGTATAATACCACCCTTCCAGACGCTGGGACTGGAAGGGCTCCGGTGCATGTGCACCACTAAAATTTTGTAAAAAAAAAAACCCTTTCACGTATGTGAATGTCCACTCAACCCCTGCTTTTAACACTTTTGTGTAGGTTTGTATGATTGTGTGCTGTGTCTAGTATTTTTGTATGTTTTATCCACCTGTAATTTTTTATTTAACAATATCTGAATTAGTTTAAGAGCTTAATTATTTATATTATTGTCTAGTACTTTCTCTCATAATTATTTGACAATGACAATCCTAAATTATTATATGTCATATTCGAAATCTTAAATGTGTCCCTATTAAAAATGCTTTAATTTATTTTCATGTATTTATCAAAACCTCAGTATTAAATATATAAAAAATAAGGCATAGATTATAAATATATGAACATATGGCAATTCTAACCAAGGCTCAATCAAAAATTTAAATATTAATTGAATAATTCTAATAAAATGAGCTAATATTTTTAGGTTTGTTAATATTTTGTATTAAATAAAACTCTATGAGTATTCTAATGTGGGTCAGTTAATAAATATAATATTTAACTCATTTTTGTTATGTAAATAGTATGATTTATTTCAAACTCATTTTTTGATCCAACCACAGTACAATATTTTAATCTGATAGTTTTTATAATTTTTTTTGGAAATAAAAAAATTGTTCTAGGCCCTAAAAAATTGGAGACACTCTGTGGGGCACAAGTCGTACCTCCCCTGTACTTTACCCATTGTGTTCATTGGAGGCACCAATAGAAATTTGATACCGGATCCGCTATAGGATCTGATGTGGAAAATAGGGAAAGAGGGGGGAAAGGAAGAATAAGAGAGAGAGGGAAAACAAAAGGTGACAGCAATAAGTTGAAGAGAACGCTGATATTAGGTTAGAAGTGCCTAATGATAATTTAGGAATATTATATAAAATTTGAGTTTTAGGGCAAAAATTAAAGATATTGCATTTTGGATAAAAAGTAGGTTTTACTTTGTAGTTTTTGGGACATCTTCTCCTTGTTATAATATTGTCTATTTTTTCAGCTACAGTAATTATCGTGTTCCTGACCACATTGCAGAACAACTATTAGGATTAAAGAGTATGAACGTCGAAACTCGAATATATAAGTAAAAATTTAAAATAATTTAATACTTTGTTAGGATTCAGTCAACCCGAATCGTTTACCGCAACAGAACATATTGATAAATCAGAATGATGAAGGTAGAATTCAGCCACCCGAACTCATTTAAAATTTGTGTTGTTGTATTAGTCCTAAAAGAAGTGTGTGATGGATCAGAGGGCCGATCCAACACTAAAACAAGTCTAAAACAAGTTTCAAAATGAGGTTCTTTTTCTATTTAAATGAGTTGTTTTTTAAAATGGTAAACATATTACACTTTTATCTATAAAAAATTTTGTGCAATTTGTGATGAAAAATCATTTATCAAAATTTCAATGTTATAAGAAACTTTAAGTAATAAACTATCTTTGAGTTTTTTGTGATACAGCAAAATCAAATATTATTAGAAAATTTTAATAATAGACTATTTTTATGTTAATTGAACTTTATACACATGAGAACATTTTAATATAATTATTTTAAAACAAAAAAATAAGCTATAAAACTAATATATTAGATGAAAATTTGACATATTACTGGCATGTTTTCTTTGACAAACCAATCAATAATTTTAATAAAGATTTTTAATATAATTATATTTTAGATGAAAAATATAAACATATTTTTATGGGCTATGTTTTTTAGATGAAAAATTATAATTATATTTTAGATAAAAATATAAACATGTTTTTTTAACAAACCAATCAATGGCCTGTTATGGGCCAACAAAAAAAAAACAAAAAAATAAAAAAAAAATAATAAACGATTATCAGCAAGAATCGAACCCAGGCTAGTGTGAAGGCCGATTTACACCAAACTTTTGGTGTTGTGCGAAATTTGTTTTAAATATTTTTTAGGCGAGAAATGTGAGGCTCAAATGACTTTCTTAGTGATCTGTGATCCATATCAGGATATGCCTTTAATGCATCAAAATACTAATGCATTAAATTATGTATTATAGGCATAAAAATATTGATGCATTCCAAGAATTCAGTCCATGCATAATTTTTTATGAGAATAAATCTTAGTCATTCGTTTCAAAGTCTATAGACTAAATATACATTCTTATTTATTAACGTCCTGATCTATGTTGCACGGCTGCGGGTGCATGAGTACGGGGCGATACAATGTGGATACGGGGATACGAACTTTCAAAAATATTAGGGTGCGATTAGTTAAGGATACCTGTATTTGTTTATATTTTATTATATATACTATCTAAAATATCTATTAAAATTTTAAAAAATCGTAAATTGAATCTGTATAATTCACCATTTTTCTTAACCTAAAGTTATCAGATTCATAAACTTGATTAATTAAGTAATAAAACACCAATTCAAATATCATCACTCAAATACATATGTTATAATAGTGACTTAAATCCAAAATTGAGTCATATTGTCAATTTAAGTTTACATTATATAGTAAAGTTCAATGAACAATAATTTTAATGATTAATAACATGATCATATCTAATTATCTGGTTGGATTCGCTCATTCCGTGCATTGGATTCGAGTATCCGTTAAATTTTATTATTTTGTTATTTATGGATTCGCCACGTGGCATATAGATTTGTGAATTCGAGAATCGCGTCCTGTTTAAGATACGAGTACATCTATGATATCGCAACGTGGTATTTTTAAAAGAATTCGTGCATCATAGGTCCTGATTCAAGACTTGTTGTACTCATTTTGATGTATTTTCTAATATAAATTATAACTAGCCTAAGGCTTGCTAGAAGCTCGTAACACAACTTATAAAGAATACAAGATAAGATCTCAAGTGTAAAATTCATTTTTATCATAACCACATCCCATGATCCTGAACCGATCTTACATGGGCTCGCAAATTCCAAGTTTGTCTATGAAGAGCGAATCTAGGTGTATTAGTATTTAGAATTGATTTCTTCTGTGTAATACTAATCGATAAGGCCTTATTGGTAAATGCTCAAAGCTCTCTTGCATTGTGACTCATGGAACCGAATTCGTTAGTATGTAATATTTTCCTTTCCAAGTGAGATCCCCTAGCATATGAAAGATTGAAAAAGTGCTTTCGTTTTTGTGGAATAATAAGCCTTCGTATCTTCATGCACGTCTTAAATTTATTCGGAGCTAGTAGAGAGGGATCCACTTGATGGGAATATGAGTCAAGAATAACCACAATATTTCTAGTGGAACATCTTTCGAGAGAAATAGATAGACGAATATGTATGTTAATGGGGACTTTTACTGTGGTATATACAATAATATAATCCTAATTTCGTTATCAACTATGTAATTTTATGAATTCAATTCAATTACTTCAATTTGTAATTGGATTTATATAGGGATATTATAAATAGATATCGAAATGGAAATGATTGGTCTATTTTTTCATATAAGAATTTGAATTTAGATTGAAAATGAAAATATATAAATATATATATATATATATATTTGATTTTCCTGTTTTTGTGGTATTCAACATGTCACAGTGTAAATATATTTTTTTTTTTTGGGTATAGAACATGTCACATAGATAATGTTTTTGGTTAAGAAAATGCATATGTTTTCAATTTTATGTCTTGAAAACAGCTGGCAATATTATAATATTATAATCCTAAAACAAAATAATTTGATTCTTTTAGGATTGTTGTTGAGACTAAGGTTCATCAAACATTCTTAAACAATAATAAAAATCCAACATAAAACGCTTTGAAATTAAAATCCTCATGAGATACATAGGTCGGATATTGAAAGTGACAATGCATATAAATTATTGAGGATGAAGAATATATATATATATATATATATAAAGATACGATTGGTGTTATTAGGATTAAGGATCGGCGTTGTTAATCGCAATCGATATCTAAGTGGGGTTTATCTAAGACCGATAGAAAGCTAGAGTGGTTGATTACGATCCAATAGAAAAGGAAAACGGTTTAACTTGGACCGACATAAAGACAAGTAAGAGAACGGTTTACTCGGACTGTAGAAGACGAACAGAACGATTATCCCTCGACCGATAAGAAGAGGTGCATAGGTTTATCTTACGCCTATAGAAAAGATAACAGAGAGAGGATGTAGGCACGTTTGGCCGAACCTCTATAAACCCTTGTGTCGATTTATTTTCTACACTTAATTTAAATCGCTACCGCAACGCGAAAGAGTTTTACAACTCTATCTCCAAACGGCGATTCCGACCAATCTTGCTCCAACAATTGGTATCGGAGCGGTACCTCCAATAAGCGGCTTAACATCCAAGGAGAAGATCCAAATGGCGTTTCAACTTGCCCCGGTCGAAGGTCTTGCGCTAAACCGACCTCCATTCTCCGATGGATCGAACTTCATGACTTGTAAGAAGAAAATGTCTATTTTCATCCAAGCTTACGATATTGAATTATGGAAAGTCATATGTCTTGGTCCCAAAATTCCTCTCAAATTCGACGGTACGCTTAAATCCTTCGAAGAATATGATGACGCTTAATTGTAGTCTTGTTGTTTTGTTTTTCTAAATAATCCCTTAAATCATAATTATAAAAAATACTAGTGGTGGATCTTAATTTTTTACGCCAATATTGAATTTATAGTATGCCCAAGTGTTCGAATAGGTATCCACATGTCTACTCATCTTGAGATGAAGGCAAGTACAAGAAGTCTTCATATCGGGATCCATACGGAAGAAATTGTCATAAACTTTCTCCCATGAATCTTTATTTTTATTTTCCTACTCATCTTAAAAAGTTTTTTTTTTTTTTTTCAAATTTCCTCTTTTCTAAATCTCTGAATTCTACATTTAGGCCCTGTTCTTTTGGACTTATTTTTCGCTTTTTGATTCGATTGATTGATTCGATTCGATTGATTCGAGTCCATTCATTGATTCGATTTAGTTATTTCGATTCTTCTTCTTCTTCTTATTATTATTAATCTTAATAATATTAATCTTATTATTATTATTGTTATTATTACTAATAATACTACTATTATCGTTGTTGTTGTTAATTACTATTATTATTATTATTTACCCTTAATATATATTTCGATTGATTCGATTCCATTCAGTTGGGCCGATTCAGTTCAATCTGAATCCATTCAATTCATTCGGTCAGCTCGGCCGATTCATTCGGTCCAAAAGAACAGAGACTTACTAGTGTTCTTTCCTTCATTAGCACATAATAATCTTTTCAAAGTTGAATTTGCCCCGAAACAATATTTATGGTGAACTATGTTGTAAGACACGCTAAATGTGTTGGCTTTAATTACTATTAAGAATGTCAAGGAAAAAAAATTGATATCAACGAGATGGTGAATGAGTTTGCCTCAAAATACAATGCGAATATCGCACTTTGACTACTTATCGATTTATAAAATTTATGGATATTTTTGTGATAAAATATATAAGGCGAAGATCTATTTAAAAGTGGATCTTAATATTATATTTTTCTTTTAGTTGGCTATTCTTGTATTTTACAAATAAAAATATTTCATCAATATTATATACCTTATATTTTAATTTTTATAGTGTTTCAAAATGGATATAATATTATTATATGGTACAGGGCCTTTATCTCTGCCCTGCCCCTTAATCAGCCCAACTATAAAAAAGACCATATCCATTGTTTTCTTGTTATTTTTTTTTTTTTTTTTGTGAATATTTAGATTGGCTTAAGAATTGAATTATTTTACGCCTCTTACAACCTCCGATTAGTTGGTAAAGCATATGCATATAAATATTTTTTTAATTTAATGTTATTTATTTTGATCGTCATAGTTTAATTAAACTATTTTAATTGTTCATCTTGATATTTTTCGTAACTGCTTGCTTCTTTTACCGAATGTCTGCATTATAGGATGAATTTTTTTTTTCAAGTGCGTCCTAAATATAAAACCAGCTAAATCTTTAAGTTAATCAAATAGTAAAACTAATTTAAAAAGAAATGTTGGATTTGGAAATAGTGGTAGCAAATCACCGGTGTAGGATACCAATTTCAAACTTCCTTCACTCAATTCAAGAGACATAATAGTGTCCGCATGGGCAGGTCAACTGGTTCTTGGGTGGCAGATTGACTTACGACGCAATAATCGCAACGCATCAAACTTGCAACGCATAAAAATTCTGCATTATATGTATCAAAATACCACGCACTGTAATATTACATTCTATGGATACGTTTTGTGAGAATAAATCTGCGTCATCCATTTAATCAAGATCTACGATCAAATTCATTCTTTGTTTAACTTAACTTTATTATCTCTCTCACCAGAAACCACCCTAATATATATATATATATATATATATATATATATATATATATATATATATAGTGTGTGTGTGTGTCTGTGATGGGTCACAGGGCCGATCCAACACTAAAAGAAGTCTAAAACGAGTTTCAAAAATGAGGTTCTTTGTCTATTTAAATTAGTTATTTTGTAAAATGGTAAACATATTACACTTTTATCTAAAAATTTTTTTGTGCAATTTGTAATGAAAAATCATTTATCAAAATTTCAATGTTATAAGAAACTTTAAGTAATAAACTATCTTTGAGTTTTTTGTGATACAGCAAAATCAAATATTATTAGAAAATTTTAATAATAGACTATTTTTATGTTAATTGAACTTTATACACATGAGAACATTTTAATATAATTATTTTAAAACAAAAAAATAAGCTATAAAACTAATATATTAGATGAAAATTTGACATATTACTGGCATGTTTTCTTTGACAAACCAATCAATAATTTTAATAAAGATTTTTAATATAATTATATTTTAGATGAAAAATATAAACATATTTTTATGGGCTATGTTTTTTAGATGAAAAATTATAATTATATTTTAGATAAAAATATAAACATGTTTTTTTAACAAACCAATCAATGGCCTGTTATGGGCCAACAAAAAAAAAAACAAAAAAAAAAAAAAAAAATAATAAACGATTATCAGCAAGAATCGAACCCAGGCTAGTGTGAAGGCCGATTTACACCAAACTTTTGGTGTTGTGCGAAATTTGTTTTAAATATTTTTTAGGCGAGAAATGTGAGGCTCAAATGACTTTCTTAGTGATCTGTGATCCATATCAGGATATGCCTTTAATGCATCAAAATACTAATGCATTAAATTATGTATTATAGGCATAAAAATATTGATGCATTCCAAGAATTCAGTCCATGCATAATTTTTTATGAGAATAAATCTTAGTCATTCGTTTCAAAGTCTATAGACTAAATATACATTCTTATTTATTAACGTCCTGATCTATGTTGCACGGCTGCGGGTGCATGAGTACGGGGCGATACAATGTGGATACGGGGATACGAACTTTCAAAAATATTAGGGTGCGATTAGTTAAGGATACCTGTATTTGTTTATATTTTATTATATATACTATCTAAAATATCTATTAAAATTTTAAAAAATCGTAAATTGAATCTGTATAATTCACCATTTTTCTTAACCTAAAGTTATCAGATTCATAAACTTGATTAATTAAGTAATAAAACACCAATTCAAATATCATCACTCAAATACATATGTTATAATAGTGACTTAAATCCAAAATTGAGTCATATTGTCAATTTAAGTTTACATTATATAGTAAAGTTCAATGAACAATAATTTTAATGATTAATAACATGATCATATCTAATTATCTGGTTGGATTCGCTCATTCCGTGCATTGGATTCGAGTATCCGTTAAATTTTATTATTTTGTTATTTATGGATTCGCCACGTGGCATATAGATTTGTGAATTCGAGAATCGCGTCCTGTTTAAGATACGAGTACATCTATGATATCGCAACGTGGTATTTTTAAAAGAATTCGTGCATCATAGGTCCCGATTCAAGACTTGTTGTACTCATTTTGATGTATTTTCTAATATAAATTATAACTAGCCTAAGGCTTGCTAGAAGCTCGTAACACAACTTATAAAGAATACAAGATAAGATCTCAAGTGTAAAATTCATTTTTATCATAACCACATCCCATGATCCTGAACCGATCTTACATGGGCTCGCAAATTCCAAGTTTGTCTATGAAGAGCGAATCTAGGTGTATTAGTATTTAGAATTGATTTCTTCTGTAATACTAATCGATAAGGCCTTATTGGTAAATGCTCAAAGCTCTCTTGCATTGTGACTCATGGAACCGAATTCGTTAGTATGTAATATTTTCCTTTCCAAGTGAGATCCCCTAGCATATGAAAGATTGAAAAAGTGCTTTCGTTTTTGTGGAATAATAAGCCTTCGTATCTTCATGCACGTCTTAAATTTATTCGGAGCTAGTAGAGAGGATCCACTTGATGGGGAATATGAGTCGAAGCAATAACCACAATATTTCTAGTGGAACATCTTTCGAGAGAAATAGATTGAAGAATATTAATTTTAATGTGGAATTTTAATGTGGTATATACAATAATATAATCCTAATTTCGTTATCAACTATGTAATTTTATGAATTCAATTCAATTACTTCAATTTGTAATTGGATTTATATAGGGATATTATAAATAGATATCGAAATGGAAATGATTGGTCTATTTTTTCATATAAGAATTTGAATTTAGATTGAAAATGAAAATATATAAATATATATATATATATATATTTGATTTTCCTGTTTTTGTGGTATTCAACATGTCACAGTGTAAATATATTTTTTTTTTTTTTTGGGTATAGAACATGTCACATAGATAATGTTTTTGGTTAAGAAAAATGCATATGTTTTCAATTTTATGTCTTGAAAACAGCTGGCAATATTATAATATTATAATCCTAAAACAAAATAATTTGATTCTTTTAGGATTGTTGTTGAGACTAAGGTTCATCAAACATTCTTAAACAATAATAAAAATCCAACATAAAACGCTTTGAAATTAAAATCCTCATGAGATACATAGGTCGGATATTGAAAGTGACAATGCATATAAATTATTGAGGATGAAGAATATATATATATATATATATATATATATATATAAAGATACGATTGGTGTTATTAGGATTAAGGATCCGGCATTGTTAGAATCGCAATCGATATCTAAGTGGGGTTTATCTAGTACCGATAGAAAGCTAGAGTGGTTGATTCCTGATCCAATAGAAAAGGAAAACGGTTTAACTTGGACCGACATAAAGACAAGTAAGAGAACGGTTTACTCGGACCAATAGAAGACGAGCTTGTAACGATTATCCCTCGACCGATAGAAGAGAGGTGCATAGGTTTATCTTATGCCTATAGAAAAAGATAACAGAGAGAGGATGTAGGCACGTTTGGCCGAACCTCTATAAACCCTTGTGTCGATTTATTTTCTACACTTAATTTAAATCGCTACCGCAACGCGAAAGAGTTTTACAACTCTATCTCCAAACGGCGATTCCGACCAATCTTGCTCCAACAATTGGTATCGGAGCGGTACCTCCAATAAGCGGCTTAACATCCAAGGAGAAGATCCAAATGGCGTTTCAACTTGCCCCGGTCGAAGGTCTTGCGCTAAACCGACCTCCATTCTCCGATGGATCGAACTTCATGACTTGTAAGAAGAAAATGTCTATTTTCATCCAAGCTTACGATATTGAATTATGGAAAGTCATATGTCTTGGTCCCAAAATTCCTCTCAAATTCGACGGTACGCTTAAATCCTTCGAAGAATATGATGACGCTTAATTGTAGTCTTGTTGTTTTGTTTTTCTAAATAATCCCTTAAATCATAATTATAAAAAATACTAGTGGTGGATCTTAATTTTTTACGCCAATATTGAATTTATAGTATGCCCAAGTGTTCGAATAGGTATCCGCATGTCTACTCATCTTGAGATGAAGGCAAGTACAAGAAGTCTTCATATCGGGATCCATACGGAAGAAATTGTCATAAACTTTCTCCCATGAATCTTTATTTTTATTTTCCTACTCATCTTAAAAAGTTTTTTTTTTTTTTCAAATTTCCTCTTTTCTAAATCTCTGAATCCTACATTTAGGCCCTGTTCTTTTGGACTTATTTTTCGATTTTCGATTGATTCGATTCGATTCGATTCGATTCAGTCCATTCGATTCGATTGATTTAGTTCACTCGATTCTTCTTCTTCTTATTATTATTAATCTTAATAATATTAATCTTATTATTATTATTGTTATTATTACTAATAATACTACTATTATCGTTGTTGTTGTTAATTACTATTATTATTATTATTTACCCTTAATATATATTTCATTGATCACTTCGATTCCATTCGGCCTGGGATTCATTCAATTCGTATCCATTCAATTCGATGCCTCGATTCGTATTCATTCATCCAAAAGAATGACTTACTAGTGTTCTTTCCTTCATTAGCACATAATAATCTTTTCAAAGTTGAATTTGCCCCTAAACAATATTTATGGTGAACTATGTTGTAAGACACGCTAAATGTGTTGGCTTTAATTACTATTAAGAATGTCAAGGAAAAAAAATTGATATCAACGAGATGGTGAATGAGTTTGCCTCAAAATACAATGCGAATATCGCACTTTGACTACTTATCGATTTATAAAATTTATGGATATTTTTGTGATAAAATATATAAGGCGAAGATCTATTTAAAAGTGGATCTTAATATTATATTTTTCTTTTAGTTGGCTATTCTTGTATTTTACAAATAAAAATATTTCATCAATATTATATACCTTATATTTTAATTTTTATAGTGTTTCAAAATTGATATAATATTATTATATGGCATGGGCCTTTATCTCGCCCCGCCCTTAATCACCCCAACTATAAAAAAACACCAAAACCATTTTTTTCTTCTTAATTTTTTAATTATATTTGTGAATATTTAGATTGGCTTAAGAATTGAATTATTTTACGCCTCTTACAACCTCCGATTAGTTGGTAAAGCATATGCATATAAATATTTTTTTAATTTAATGTTATTTATTTTGATCGTCATAGTTTAATTAAACTATTTTAATTGTTCATCTTGATATTTTTCGTAACTGCTTGCTTCTTTTACCGAATGTCTGCATTATAGGATGAATTTTTTTTTTCAAGTGCGTCCTAAATATAAAACCAGCTAAATCTTTAAGTTAATCAAATAGTAAAACTAATTTAAAAAGAAATGTTGGATTTGGAAATAGTGGTAGCAAATCACCGGTGTAGGATACCAATTTCAAACTTCCTTCACTCAATTCAAGAGACATAATAGTGTCCGCATGGGCAGGTCAACTGGTTCTTGGGTGGCAGATTGACTTATGCATGCAATAATTGCAACGCATCAAACTTGCAACGCATAAAAATTCTGCATTATATGTATCAAAATACCGATGCACTAGAATATTACATTCTATGGATACGTTTTTGTGAGAATAAATCTAGGTCATCCATTTAATCAAGATCTATGGATCAAATTCATTCTTGTTTCTTAACTTAACTTAAGTATCATTCTCACCAGAAACCACCCTAATATATATATATATATATATATATATATATATATATAGTGTGTGTGTGTGTCTGTGATGGGTCACAGGGCCGATCCAACACTAAAAGAAGTCTAAAACGAGTTTCAAAAATGAGGTTCTTTGTCTATTTAAATTAGTTATTTTGTAAAATGGTAAACATATTACACTTTTATCTAAAAATTTTTTTGTGCAATTTGTAATGAAAAATCATTTATCAAAATTTCAATGTTATAAGAAACTTTAAGTAATAAACTATCTTTGAGTTTTTTGTGATACAGCAAAATCAAATATTATTAGAAAATTTTAATAATAGACTATTTTTATGTTAATTGAACTTTATACACATGAGAACTTTTTAATATAATTATTTTAAAACAAAAAATAAGCTATAAAACTAATATATTAGATGAAAATTTGACATATTACTGGCATGTTTTCTTTGACAAACCAATCAATAATTTTAATAAAGATTTTTAATATAATTATATTTTAGATGAAAAATATAAACATATTTTTATGGTCTATGTTTTTTATATTAAAAATTATAATTATATTTTAGATAAAAATATAAACATGTTTTTTTAACAAACCAATCAATGGCCTGTTATGGGCAAACAAAAAAAACAAAAAAAAAAAAATAAAAAAATAATAAACGATTATCAGCAAGAATCGAACCCAGGCTAGTGTGAAGGCCGATTTACACCAAACTTTTGGTGTTGTGCGAAATTTGTTTTAAATATTTTTTAGGCGAGAAATGTGAGGCTCAAATGACTTTCTTAGTGATCTGTGATCCATATCAGGATATGCCTTTAATGCATCAAAATACTAATGCATTAAATTATGTATTATAGGCATAAAAATATTGATGCATTCCAAGAATTCAGTCCATGCATAATTTTTTATGAGAATAAATCTTAGTCATTCGTTTCAAAGTCTATAGACTAAATATACATTCTTATTTATTAACGTCCTGATCTATGTTGCACGGCTGCGGGTGCATGAGTACAGGCGATACAATGTGGATACGGGGATACGAACTTTCAAAAATATTAGGGTGCGATTAGTTAAGGATACCTGTATTTGTTTATATTTTATTATATATACTATCTAAAATATCTATTAAAATTTTAAAAAATCGTAAATTGAATCTGTATAATTCACCATTTTTCTTAACCTAAAGTTATCAGATTCATAAACTTGATTAATTAAGTAATAAAACACCAATTCAAATATCATCACTCAAATACATATGTTATAATAGTGACTTAAATCCAAAATTGAGTCATATTGTCAATTTAAGTTTACATTATATAGTAAAGTTCAATGAACAATAATTTTAATGATTAATAACATGATCATATCTAATTATCTGGTTGGATTCGCTCATTCCGTGCATTGGATTCGAGTATCCGTTAAATTTTATTATTTTGTTATTTATGGATTCGCCACGTGGCATATAGATTTGTGAATTCGAGAATCGCGTCCTGTTTAAGATACGAGTACATCTATGATATCGCAACGTGGTATTTTTAAAAGAATTCGTGCATCATAGGTCCTGATTCAAGACTTGTTGTACTCATTTTGATGTATTTTCTAATATAAATTATAACTAGCCTAAGGCTTGCTAGAAGCTCGTAACACAACTTATAAAGAATACAAGATAAGATCTCAAGTGTAAAATTCATTTTTATCATAACCACATCCCATGATCCTGAACCGATCTTACATGGGCTCGCAAATTCCAAGTTTGTCTATGAAGAGCGAATCTAGGTGTATTAGTATTTAGAATTGATTTCTTCTGTGTAATACTAATCGATAAGGCCTTATTGGTAAATGCTCAAAGCTCTCTTGCATTGTGACTCATGGAACCGAATTCGTTAGTATGTAATATTTTCCTTTCCAAGTGAGATCCCCTAGCATATGAAAGATTGAAAAAGTGCTTTCGTTTTTGTGGAATAATAAGCCTTCGTATCTTCATGCACGTCTTAAATTTATTCGGAGCTAGTAGAGAGGGATCCACTTGATGGGGAATATGAGTCGAAGCAATAACCACAATATTTCTAGTGGAACATCTTTCAGAGAGAAATAGATTGAAGAATATTAATTTTAATGTGGAATTTTAATGTGGTATATACAATAATATAATCCTAATTTCGTTATCAACTATGTAATTTTATGAATTCAATTCAATTACTTCAATTTGTAATTGGATTTATATAGGGATATTATAAATAGATATCGAAATGGAAATGATTGGTCTATTTTTTCATATAAGAATTTGAATTTAGATTGAAAATGAAAATATATAAATATATATATATATATATATTTGATTTTCCTGTTTTTTTGTGGTATTCAACATGTCACAGTGTAAATATATTTTTTTTTTTTTTTGGGTATAGAACATGTCACATAGATAATGTTTTTGGTTAAGAAAAATGCATATGTTTTCAATTTTATGTCTTGAAAACAGCTGGCAATATTATAATATTATAATCCTAAAACAAAATAATTTGATTCTTTTAGGATTGTTGTTGAGACTAAGGTTCATCAAACATTCTTAAACAATAATAAAAATCCAACATAAAACGCTTTGAAATTAAAATCCTCATGAGATACATAGGTCGGATATTGAAAGTGACAATGCATATAAATTATTGAGGATGAAGAATATATATATATATATATATATAAAGATACGATTGGTGTTATTAGGATTAAGGATCCGGCATTGTTAGAATCGCAATCGATATCTAAGTGGGGTTTATCTAGTACCGATAGAAAGCTAGAGTGGTTGATTCCTGATCCAATAGAAAAGGAAAACGGTTTAACTTGGACCGACATAAAGACAAGTAAGAGAACGGTTTACTCGGACCAATAGAAGACGAGCTTGTAACGATTATCCCTCGACCGATAGAAGAGAGGTGCATAGGTTTATCTTATGCCTATAGAAAAAGATAACAGAGAGAGGATGTAGGCACGTTTGGCCGAACCTCTATAAACCCTTGTGTCGATTTATTTTCTACACTTAATTTAAATCGCTACCGCAACGCGAAAGAGTTTTACAACTCTATCTCCAAACGGCGATTCCGACCAATCTTGCTCCAACAATTGGTATCGGAGCGGTACCTCCAATAAGCGGCTTAACATCCAAGGAGAAGATCCAAATGGCGTTTCAACTTGCCCCGGTCGAAGGTCTTGCGCTAAACCGACCTCCATTCTCCGATGGATCGAACTTCATGACTTGTAAGAAGAAAATGTCTATTTTCATCCAAGCTTACGATATTGAATTATGGAAAGTCATATGTCTTGGTCCCAAAATTCCTCTCAAATTCGACAGTACGCTTAAATCCTTCGAAGAATATGATGACGCTTAATTGTAGTCTTGTTGTTTTGTTTTTCTAAATAATCCCTTAAATCATAATTATAAAAAATACTAGTGGTGGATCTTAATTTTTTACGCCAATATTGAATTTATAGTATGCCCAAGTGTTCGAATAGGTATCCGCATGTCTACTCATCTTGAGATGAAGGCAAGTACAAGAAGTCTTCATATCGGGATCCATACGGAAGAAATTGTCATAAACTTTCTCCCATGAATCTTTATTTTTATTTTCCTACTCATCTTAAAAGTTTTTTTTTTTTTCAAATTTCCTCTTTTCTAAATCTCTGAATCCTACATTTAGGCGCATGCTCTTTGGACTTATTTTTGATTTTCGATTCGATTCGATTCGATTCGATTCGAGTCCATTGGGCCGATTCGATTTAGTTAATTCGATTCTTCTTCTTCTTCTTATTATTATTAATCTTAATAATATTAATCTTATTATTATTATTGTTATTATTACTAATAATACTACTATTATCGTTGTTGTTGTTAATTACTATTATTATTATTATTTACCCTTAATATATATTTGATTCGATTCGATTGATCCATTCGATTCGATTCGATTCATTCAATTGAATCCATTGATTCAATTGATGCGATTCGATTCATTCATTCGGTTAAAAGAACAGAGACTTACTAGTGTTCTTTCCTTCATTAGCACATAATAATCTTTTCAAAGTTGAATTTGCCCCGAAACAATATTTATGGTGAACTATGTTGTAAGACACGCTAAATGTGTTGGCTTTAATTACTATTAAGAATGTCAAGGAAAAAAAATTGATATCAACGAGATGGTGAATGAGTTTGCCTCAAAATACAATGCGAATATCGCACTTTGACTACTTATCGATTTATAAAATTTATGGATATTTTTGTGATAAAATATATAAGGCGAAGATCTATTTAAAAGTGGATCTTAATATTATATTTTTCTTTTAGTTGGCTATTCTTGTATTTTACAAATAAAAATATTTCATCAATATTATATACCTTATATTTTAATTTTTATAGTGTTTCAAAATGGATATAATATTATTATATGGTACAGGGCCTTTATCTCTGCCCTGCCCCTTAATCAGCCCAACTATAAAAAAGACCATATCCATTGTTTTCTTGTTATTTTTTTTTTTTTTTTGTGAATATTTAGATTGGCTTAAGAATTGAATTATTTTACGCCTCTTACAACCTCCGATTAGTTGGTAAAGCATATGCATATAAATATTTTTTTAATTTAATGTTATTTATTTTGATCGTCATAGTTTAATTAAACTATTTTAATTGTTCATCTTGATATTTTTCGTAACTGCTTGCTTCTTTTACCGAATGTCTGCATTATAGGATGAATTTTTTTTTTCAAGTGCGTCCTAAATATAAAACCAGCTAAATCTTTAAGTTAATCAAATAGTAAAACTAATTTAAAAAGAAATGTTGGATTTGGAAATAGTGGTAGCAAATCACCGGTGTAGGATACCAATTTCAAACTTCCTTCACTCAATTCAAGAGACATAATAGTGTCCGCGTAGGCGGTCAACTGATTCTTGGGTGGCAGATTGAGCTTACGCGTGCAATAATTGCAACGCATCAAACTTGCAACGCATAAAAATTCTGCGTTATATGTATCAAAATACCGATGCACTAGAATATTACATTCTATGGATACGTTTTGTGAGAATAAATCTGCGTCGTCCATTTAATCAAGATCTATGGATCAAATTCATTCTTGTTTCTTAACTTAACTTAAGTATCATTCTCACCAGAAACCACCCTAATATATATATATATATATATATATATATATATATAGTGTGTGTGTGTGTGTCTGTGATGGGTCACAGGGCCGATCCAACACTAAAAGAAGTCTAAAACGAGTTTCAAAAATGAGGTTCTTTGTCTATTTAAATTAGTTATTTTGTAAAATGGTAAACATATTACACTTTTATCTAAAAATTTTTTTGTGCAATTTGTAATGAAAAATCATTTATCAAAATTTCAATGTTATAAGAAAATTTAAGTAATGAACTATCTTTGAGTTTTTTGTGATACAGCAAAATCAAATATTATTAGAAAATTTTAATAATAGATTATTTTTATGTTAATTGAACTTTATACACATGAGAACATTTTAATATAATTATTTTAAAACAAAAAAAATAGGTTATAAACTAATATATTAGATGAAAATTTGGCATATTAGTGGCATGTTTTCTTTGACAAACCAATCAATAATTTTAATAAAGATTTTTAATATAATTATATTTTAGATGAAAAATATAAACATATTCTTATGGGCTATGTTTTTTAGATGAAAAATTAAATTTATATTTTAGATAAAAATATAAACATGTTTTTTTAACAAACCAATCAATGGCTTGTTATGGGCCAACAATCAAAAAAATAAAAGAATAAATAAAAAACAACAAAAATAAATGATTATCAGCAAGGATCGAACTCAGGCTAGTGTGACGGCCGATTTACACCAAACCTCTGGTGTGGTGCGAAATTTGTTTTAAATATTACATACTACTCCCTCCGTCCCAGCTAACATGAGCATTTTGGCTTTATATGGTCAATAATTTTCAAGTTTGACTAAGAATTAATATCAAACTATAATGATAAAATATTTAATAAAATTATATTATGAAACTTTAGATGGTGAAATTTCATAATATAATTTTGTTAAATATTTTATCATTATATTTTGAGATTAATTCTTAGTCAAACTTAGAAATTATTGACCATATAAAGTCAAAATGCTCATGTTAATTGGGACGGAGGGAGTAATAATTTGAGGCCCATTTTTTAGGCGAGAAATGTGAGGCTCAAATGACTTGTGAGTGATCTGTGATCCATATCAGGATATGCCTTTAATGCATCAAAATACTAACGCATTAAATTATGTATTATACGCATAAAAATATTGATGCATTCCAACAATTCAATCCATGCATAATTTTTTATGAGAATAAATCTCAGTCATTCGTTTCAAAGTCTATAGACTAAATATACATTCTTATTTCTTAACGTCCTGATCTATCTTGCACGGCTGCGGGTGCATGAGTACGGGGCGATACAATGTGGATACGGGGATACGAACTTTCAAAAATATTAGGGTGCGATTAGTTAAGGATACTTGTATTTGTTTATATTTTATTATATATACTATCTAAAATATCTATTAAAATTTTAAAAAATCGTAAATTGAATCTGTATAATTCACCATTTTTCTTAACCTAAAGTTAATCAGATTCATAAACTTAATTAATTAAGTAATAAAACATCAATTCAAATATCATCAGTCAAATACATATGTTATAATAGTGAATTAAATCCAAAATTGAGTCATATTGTCAATTTAAGTTTACATTATATAGTAAAGTTCAATGAACAATAATTTTAATGATTAATAACATGATCATATCTAATTATCTGGTTGGATTCGCTCATTCCGTGCATTGGATTCGAGTATCCGTTAAATTTTATTATTTTGTTATTTATGGATTCGCCACGTGGCATATAGATTTGTGAATTCGAGAATCGCGTCCTGTTTAAGATACGAGTACATCTATGATATCGCAACGTGGTATTTTTAAAAGAATTCGTGCATCATAGGTCCTGATTCAAGACTTGTTGTACTCATTTTGATGTATTTTCTAATATAAATTATAACTAGCCTAAGGCTTGCTAGAAGCTCGTAACACAACTTATAAAGAATACAAGATAAGATCTCAAGTGTAAAATTCATTTTTATCATAACCACATCCCATGATCCTGAACCGATCTTACATGGGCTCGCAAATTCCAAGTTTGTCTATGAAGAGCGAATCTAGGTGTATTAGTATTTAGAATTGATTTCTTCTGTGTAATACTAATCGATAAGGCCTTATTGGTAAATGCTCAAAGCTCTCTTGCATTGTGACTCATGGAACCGAATTCGTTAGTATGTAATATTTTCCTTTCCAAGTGAGATCCCCTAGCATATGAAAGATTGAAAAAGTGCTTTCGTTTTTGTGGAATAATAAGCCTTCGTATCTTCATGCACGTCTTAAATTTATTCGGAGCTAGTAGAGAGGGATCCACTTGATGGGGAATATGAGTCGAAGCAATAACAACAATATTTCTAGTGGAACATCTTTCAGAGAGAAATAGATTGAAGAATATTAATTTTAATGTGGAATTTTAATGTGGTATATACAATAATATAATCCTAATTTCGTTATCAACTATGTAATTTTATGAATTCAATTCAATTACTTCAATTTGTAATTGGATTTATATAGGGATATTATAAATAGATATCGAAATGGAAATGATTGGTCTATTTTTTCATATAAGAATTTGAATTTAGATTGAAAATGAAAATATATAAATATATATATATTTGATTTTCCTGTTTTTTTGTGGTATTCAACATGTCACAGTGTAAATATATATATTTTTTTTTTGGGTATAGAACATGTCACATAGATAATGTTTTTGGTTAAGAAAAATGCATATGTTTTCAATTTTATGTCTTGAAAACAGCTGGCAATATTATAATATTATAATCCTAAAACAAAATAATTTGATTCTTTTAGGATTGTTGTTGAGACTAAGGTTCATCAAACATTTTTAAACAATAATAAAAATCCAACATAAAACGCTTTGAAATTAAAATCCTCATGAGATATATAGGTCGGATATTGAAAGTGACAATGCATATAAATTATTGAGGATGAAGAAAATATATATATATATATATATATATATATATATATATATATATATATATAAAGATACGATTGGTGTTATTAGGATCAAGGATCCGGCATTGTTAGAATCGCAATCGATATCTAAGTGAGGTTTATCTAGTACCGATAGAAAGCTAGAGTGGTTGATTCCTAGTCCAATAGAAAAGGAAAACGGTTTAACTTGAACCGACATAAAGACAAGTAAGAGAACGGTTTACTCAGACCAATAGAAGACGAGCTTGTAACGGTTATCCCTCGACCGATAGAAGAGAGGGGCATAGGTTTATCTTATGCCTATAGAAAAAGATAACAGAGAGAGGATGTAGGCACGTTTGTGTAATAACCGTGATTTCGATTTCTGGTAATTTCTTTTTTTTCGGCGGAAGTCCGTTTTGCAAACTCGCTCATGACCGTTTCGTCATTTCGAGAATGATTAATTCTGCACTTTTTGTCATCCGAGTTCGTTTCGGTATCGTTTTGTTGAGTTCCGAGCTTTTTAGCGACTTTTCCGCACTTGAGCTCGATTCTTGCGAATCTCGTCCGAAACTGTTGTTTCGAGTTTCTCGTAAGTTCATTTGATGTTATTATTCATGTTGCGAGCTTTGGTTTGGTGTTTCGATCGCGTATCGTGATTTTCGGACGTTTTGGGCCATTTTCGTAATTTCCCAAAGTTTTGGGTAATTACTTCCGTTGTTGAATTCCGAGCCTTCGGGTGGTCGGAATTGTGTGTTCTCTTAGCTCTTAGATTCGTCTTTGCGAGTACGTCAGAACCGTATCATCGATTCGTATTCGTGTTGGAGCCGGTCGTCGGCCGTCGGAGTTGCCCCGACCGAGTCATGGCCCGGCAATCTGGCCTGGCAGATCGCCGAGTCACGGCCGAGTGCTCGCAGCTTCGGCCGAGTCACGGTCGCCAGCGTGATCGGCACTTCGGCCGAGCAGCCGCAAGTAGGGCCGCGCACATGCTCGCAGGCCGCGGCACACTGTGGCATTTTCGGCCAACCCGATCGCACCTGCCGCGGCACACGCTGGCCGAGCTGCGCACACCGCGACCACCGGGAGCCATTTTTGGGCTCAGGCCGCGGCACACTCCCGGCCGGGCCGCGCACACCTGTGCCTATTTATGGCCCTGCAGACGTTTTCTTCAGCCATTTTCACTCGGTTTTCCTTCTCTTCCGCGGCTGGAGGTGTTGTAATCATGGAAGGATGTTGTTAAACAATCAATCCATGAAGTCTTGGAGTTCATATCATCAATCATCCATCCTATAACATCCTCCGATCTACCGAATCAGGTCAGATTTCCTAGAAATCTAGTTTTGGGGAATTTGGGTGTTTTGGTTGTTTTCATCCGTTTTAATCCGATTTAACTTAGGATTGTGATGGATTGATGATTATTTAGATGTTTTATATCTTTTCCCTTGTTATTCCATGGTTGGATCGTATCGATTCGTTGTTTTGGTCGAGTTCTTGATCGACGCCTTGAAGGTGTCCGGTAGAATGTCTTAGAGGGGTTTTCGGGCGTTCTACGATTATCCTTCCTCATATGATCGATGATTTATTGATTATATTGTTGTTAAGGTCGAGTTTCTTGTGAAGAAACCGTGTTGAACCCTTCCGTTCGTTGTCGTCTTCCTTTTCGTTAGCATCGGGCGTTCCGAAGCTTCCCGGTTGAGCCGTATCCGTTCGTGGTTCCGTGCTCGTGGTATCGAGGCAAGTATCTTGCCCATACGTTTCATGTTTCATAGGCATAATTGTTGATAAATGATTTTTATACGAAATCCAAATGTTTAATGAACGTAAAAAGGGATCGGTATGTTCTCGATAAATGTTGTCTTTCAACGATAATTCGTATACTTCGTGAATATGTGTTCTCGGAATATGTGTGTTGGTTTTGTATGTTGAAAGATAATATGATCATTTCGAGTGAGTTTGATAGACCGTAATCCTTTGTCGGGGATTACGTATTGTTATTATGTACTTGTTCGGTAAGAACGTAATGTGTGTGATATTAGTTGTTACTCCTTGAAAGGAGTTTGTGATGCTTAATGTTGTTTGGCTTGATAAGTGATTATTGTTGTGTGCTGGATGTATGTGATGTGCCTCCGGGTAGGATTGTTGAATCTCCGGGATCCATACTTGCTAGTATGGGTCGGGCGTGACCGTAGGGTTATCCAATCCGGGTATGTCTTGCGGGGACTCCGAGGTTCGTGGCTTGTTAGCCCGATGCCGAGATAACTTGTGGGGTTATCATCGGGTATGTCTTGCGGGGACTCCGAGGTTCGTGGCTTGTTAGCGCGATGCCGGGATAACTTATGGTTGTGGTTTGATTATGTACGTATATGTGCTTGTAGTCACGTGACTGCGGTTACGGTGACATGTAATTTGATATAGTTTTCCTGTGGGTTATTCACTCGGGTTTGTTCTACGGGAGCATCTGAGGTCCGTGGCTTGCTAGCACGGGACACGAATAATCTGTGGAAACAGGTTGTTATGGTATGATCGGGTCGTGAACCCCATTTGTTGTTATCGAATTTACGTTTTGGGAAAATGACTTTTGGGCTGCGTCCCTAAATGTTTCTTTTAAAGGTTTGAGAATTCTTACAATCCCAAGTGTTTTCAAAACTCCCGAGATCGTAAAATGTTTTCACAAGATGTATATCGGGTTTACCCCTATCTTTCGATTTAACCATTTTGATTAAGTGATTTACCTCGGGAAGTATGTTTATGATTAACATGTTCCGTGGAGTATGATATGTATGGCTCGTTTTCGTATTTTATACTTGCACTAGCAAAGCAGGAGTTTTGCTAACCCCGAGTATTCGGGGGTGGATGTCTGTGTGCATTCGTGTTTTGGAGGCGAGCACGGTGGTCGGCATGAAGGATGATGAAAGATGAACGATACTAATCACACGAGGACCCATTGATGTCGTATTGGTTTAGTTGTATTTTATTTCCATGCAGATTTCTCCCCATCAGACGGAGCATTTTGTATTCGACCCCTGCGTGGGCATGTAATGTGTTAGAGTTGTATGTTTTTATTAAAAGGCCAAATCGGTCTACTGAGTCTTTTTAGCCTTAAAGGCATTGTCGAGCTGTTCGATTGTTGGTACCAGCCTGGTAGATCCTTGAGGAAAGGTTCTACGGCGTGTAATATCTCTGAGCGGATTGGGGGTGTTACATAAATGGTATCGGAGCTTAGGTTGTGGAAACCTAGGCTGTCGGGTCAGTGGTGTCTATTGAGTTATTGTCTCGTCGGATTTTATCTGACTGAGTCGTGTCGCGACGCGTCGTTTGAGTTTGTTGGTCGTGATTAGTATCGTGGGCGATCATCATCTTCGTGCGACCTGTGAATGTAAGTCTCCCTTCTTTGTGTTGTGCCTCGTGTGACCCGAGCTATTTTTATGATTTTTTGTTAAGTGACGGAATCCTTTTATGGATTTTGATTTCGTGATATGTGGTTATTTGACTCTCATATTTCGTTCATATGAGGAGTAGTGTTGTTGGATTGTGCATGTTGAACTGTATTTCTTTTATCCGCTGCGTGAGTTCTTTTGTAATGACTTTCGGTATTTTACCGACCGAGTTTTATTTCGAAAACCGATTCCCTTAGCCGAGTTTTTGGCATTATGGCCTTGACCGCTTTGACGAAATTCTTATGACGGTATTTAGTATTTTGTAAATGGCTTTCGTGAGTTTTTGAAATATTACCGTCATCGGCCTTTTTGGCGTTTTTGTAAATGGATTTTAGTTTGGTGTGTTCCGGCGTGGGACCACGGCGCTATAATGTTCTGTGTAATTACCTGAAATTTTTGGGCATTCTAGCCCATTGAATTATTTTTGAAAACCTTGAGTATCTTAGAAAATTAAAATTCGAGACGTACTTTTAAAACGAATTATTTTCTCGCAGTACTTTCAAGGTGCCTTCTAGTGCCGCAATATGTTTCAAAATTATTCCAATTGAGGACCAAAATATTTTGAGATATTTTCAATTATTTTTTTAGAAATGCAGTTGCTTAGACCCAAGTGTCGAATATTCTGAAAGTTTTCACTAAAAGAAAGGTGTCCTCATTTTTGTTCAAACACAAGATGATTTTCAAAGTCTCAAAAATGATGTTTGTTCAACTTTTTGTAAAATGATACTCAAGATCAACTGGTGTTTCCAAACTGTCTTCAAAAGGTGGTTTTCGTTTTAAAACCCATCATTTCCTGCTTTTGGTCGGAGAAAGTGTGTATGATGTTTGTATTGTTGTTAGGGTGTTAGCCTCCGAATTGTGATTGAATTGGTGGTGTGAACGTTGATTCGTTTGCCACGCATATGTTTTGTTAGCCCTCTGTGAGAGGTGTGAACTGGTGTTTACTGTTTATCGCCTCGTGGTGATTTGCGTGTTGTCGCACTAGTGTGAGTTGTTAAAGCTTGGATTTTTGTGCGTTATATACATGGGTGATTATTTCATGATGTTTGTGATTGTGTGCTGGCTATCGTTCGGGATGTTGTAATCGTCGAACGATGCCGTTGTTGTTGTGATTTTTGTATGCGTTGATATGTTATGCTGAGTTGGCATCTCCGGTATGTTGTTTTGCGGTGTTTTGTTCCATTGTATCGAGCATTTGTATTTTCGGTATGCCGAGCCGAGACGTTTCAACCGTGATGTGCCGGGGCATGCACGTGTATATTGTCCTTCTCGTCGGTAACACATTTCAAGTGTGGACTCGAGGACACCGATTTCAATTTTGCGAATTGGCTACCGAGACTTTCGGAGTTCGCGCTTCAGCGCAGTTATCAGAATCGACTTTGAGAGGCCTTTGAAGGATGTTTCTGTCGGTTGCTTGTTGTGTTGTCGCCTTGATTTCATTGTTGTGAGTTTCGGGGCCGACACTTGTTTTAGAAGAGGTCGAATATAATACCCGTATTATTTTTGGCTTCTGCATTTTCTCTTTCTCAATTCTATCGATTCGCTCGTGTTCGTTGATACTTTCTGAGCTTGTTCTGTATTCCGGTTTCATCGTTCAATCGAGCTGTGATCTTGTTTTGGGTCGATCTGGTTATCACAGTGACTTTTCCGAGTCCGGTTCGATTCTTGTGAACCTTGTTCGGAAGTAACATCTTTTGGTTCTACCAGTTTATTTTATTCGAGGTGGATCGGATTTGGACTTCTGTATTTTCATCTTTTGTTGACATTTTCTGAGCTTTCCCTGTCCCTTGCCTTTGTTGATCGAACGAGGGTGGTATTGTTTCGGAATAACTCGTTTGTCGTTGTGACTTTTCTATTGCCATTCCCTTCCCTGTGGATCTTATATGAATGCACATCCTGTTGTTTTCACCGGATTATATATTGTCTCGAGTCGAGATGTGAACTTGGATTTGTTGTTTGAATTTTATTATCTTTCGTATTTCGAACGTGATTGTTCGATTTTTGCTGTCTCGATCGTTGTGGTTCGATCGTATGATTGTTCGGTTTTTGTTGATCTCGTTTCGTGATTGTTGAACGTTCAAGACTCCTTCCTAATTTCCTTATGTTCAGGAAATTAGTCTTGTTTTTGATCTTCCAACCCTTGGGCGGTGGAATTCCGTATTTGTTCAGCGATTGGCTCGCGTGTTGATTGATGTACCGTTAGGTTAGTCAATCGTGTTGATTTTTGTTCGTTGTGTTTTGAGATTGTTCGGATAATCGACTTGATTGTATTATCTGTTTGATGACGCTTGTCACTTTTTGGTTTATTGTGTCTCTATCGGTGGCGTTGTGTTGGTCGTCGTGGAGCGTGTTTTCACGTCGTATGTCTCTTTGCGTTTCTTGCAACGTTTCGCCGTCGGGCGCGAGTTTTCGGTCTTTGTGTATCTCGTCGAGTCTTCCTGACAGTGGATATTGCTTCTCCCTACTTATTTTAAGTTTCGGGACGAAACTTCTTTTAAGGAGGGTAGAATGTAATACCCGTGATTTCGATTTCTGGTAATTTCTTTTTTTTTCGGCGGAAGTCCATTTTGACGACTCGCTCATGACCGTTTCGTCATTTCGAGAATGATTAATTCTGCACTTTTTGTCATCCGAGTTCATTTCGGTATCGTTTTGTTGAGTTCCGAGCTTTTTAGCGACTTTTCCGCACTTGAGCTCGATTCTTGCGAATCTCGTCCGAAACTGTTGTTTCGAGTTTCTCGTAAGTTCATTTGATGTTATTATTCATGTTGCGAGCTTTGGTTTGGTGTTTCGATCGCGTATCGTGATTTTCGGACGTTTTGGGCCATTTTCATAATTTCCCAAAGTTTTGGGTAATTACTTCCGTTGTTGAATTCCGAGCCTTCGGGTGGTCGGAATTGTGTGTTCTCTTAGCTCTTAGATTCGTCTTTGCGAGTACGTAACCGTATCATCGATTCGTATTCGTTCGGGTTTCGGGTCGTTCGGGCCGTCGGAGTTGGCCCCGGCCGAGTCATGGCCGGCAATCTGGGCCAGGCCGCACCGGCCGAGTCACGGCCGGTAGTGCTCGGTAGCTTCGGCCGAGTCACGGTCGGCGGTGATCGGCTTCCGGCCGAAAGCAGCCGCACCGTAGGGCCGCGGCACATGCTCGCAGGCCGCGGCACACTCGTGGCATTTTTCGGCCAACCCGATCGGGTGCCGCGGCACGCCGGCCGAGCCGCGGCACACTGCCGACCACTGGGAGCCATTTTTGGGCCTGTGCCGCGGCACACTCCCGCTGGGCCGCGGCACACTGTGCGGCCTATTTATGGCCCTGCAGACGTTTTCTTCAGCCATTTTCACTCGGTTTTCCTTCTCTTCCGCGGCTGGAGGTGTTGTAATCATGGAAGGATGTTGTTAAACAATCAATCCATGAAGTCTTGGAGTTCATATCATTAATCATCCATCCTATAACATCCTCCGATCTACCGAATCAGGTCAGATTTCCTAGAAATCTAGTTTTGGGGAATTTGGGTGTTTTGGTTGTTTTCATCCGTTTTAATCCGATTTAACTTAGGATTGTGATGGATTGATGATTATTTAGATGTTTTATATCTTTTCCCTTTTTATTCCATGGTTGGATTGTAACACCCCCAAATCCTATTGGGTTATTACAGTGCCGTGGACCCCACGCCAGGAGATCCACCAGGCGAACATGACTAAAATACGTTAAATTAAACAACAAGGGAAAATCATAGTCCCTACCATGATATCCAACACAATATTCCGATAGGGAATTTCAACGACAAAAGTGGCCTACATGGCCAAAATGAAATACAATAAAGATCCACGAACATCATTGTCTGTAATACAACACGACAACAACTGACAAGACTGGAGTACACTCCAACTGACTGACCAACAATGAACAACTCGGACTAGTATCGCTCGAATGCCTCATCGCCATCATCATGCCCCTGTGTCTCAACTCTCTCCTCGCAAGCACCTAAAACATGAAAACATGTTCCGCCACTGGGTCGGCCATCCAGATAATGAATATCAAATACATGTATAACATGATATGCATCCAAAGGCGTAATGAAACGATAATGATAATAATAATACGAGATGCTCACAAACCAATATAAGAACCGAGCATTCGTGAAATACTATGCCCACGGCATACTATTAATACATGTTCAACAGGTTAGAACATAAGTGCCCAACGGCGAATCATAATCACACAGTACCACAATGAATTACACGACATGAACCAAACCAGAACTGAATTAATTATGAATCACAATGCCCGAAGGCTCCAATGAAATTACCAAGACAATCACAAAGGCCTTAAAGACACTCAGCCGAAGCTGTCAAATATCACAATCACATGAAGTCGAAATGACCGAAGCCGTTATTGATTAGGGCGAAGCCACGGCACGGCCGTATCACAATTAGGGCGAAGCCACGGCATCCACCGTATCACAATTAGGGCGGGCCACGGCATGAAAGCCGTATCACAATTAGGGCGGCCACGGCATGAAAGCCGTATCACAATTAGGGCGAAGCCACGACATCCACCAGTATCACAATTAGGGGAAGCCACGGCATCCACCAGTATCACAATTAGGAAGCCACGCATGAAAGCCGTATCACAATTAGGGCCGGGCCACGGCATGAAAGCCGTATCACAATTAGGGCGAAGCCACGGCATCCATCCGTATCACAATTAGGGCCAAGCCACGCATCCACCAGATCACAATTAGGGCGAAGCCACGGCATGAAAGTCGATCACAATTAGGGCGAAGCCACGGCATGAAAGCCGTATCACAATTAGGGCGGGCCACGGCATCCACCGTATCACAATTAATGATAGTGTCCGCCTTGAGTCGGCCAACACGATGATAGTAACACACGGATAGACACCGCCCTTGATCCCAAATTAACACCTCGATTGCCTTAAACGCCAACCGACAACAATGATGCGGCGATGATTCAATACCTCGATTGCCTAAAACGGTCAATCGACAACAATGATACCATAAATGATTGAACACTTCGATTTGCACGAGAACGCCAATCGATAACAATGACACGATGAATGAGTGAATACCTCGATTGCCTTAGAAAGGTCAATCGATAACAATGATGCAAGAATGATTGAACATTTCGATTTGCACGAGAATGGCCAATCGATAACAATGATACGATGAATGAGTGAATACCTAGATTGCCTTAGAAAGGTCAATCGATAACAATGATTTAGTGAATGATTGAACATTTCGATTTGCACGAGAACGGCAATTCGATAACAATGATATGAAGGATGCCTCGGCACCTTTAATCGATTACTGGCACGAAGGCGAGAGATGAATAAGCCAATGCCGTTAATCGCCCGCATGCTTTAATGACAATCCAAACAGAATAACAATGATCTCAACGATGTCTTTAATTGACATCTATATTAACAACAATCGATACATCGATACCGCGAACCGCTATCGACAATGACATTAATAATGAGTATCACAATGCCTTGAATCGGCCGTTAACGAACAACAATAAACATTTGGCAAAATTGTCGAAAGGTATCGTATTGAACGATCTCTTGATATCAATGAATTCATGAAGAGACTAAGTCTCGGAATGATACAACACATTCATACACATACATGATAACATTAATCTCATTGACTAGTACAAGTATAAAACTTGCCTCAACCGAAGGCGGTGAAATCCCTCCACGAACAACGAACGGCGTCCTCCGGTAAACACAAGTACTCGAACCACCTTGAATGAAATACAATTCATTCAATAACACAATATCAATCGAAATCAACATAACGACCGAAAGAAACTCTTTGAGGCATTTAATCGAACACTAAATGTTCAAAGTTCCTCAAGACCCTAAAAATCATCAATCGGGTTGAACGAATCGAAAATATGGATATACAATCCATAGAACATGATTAATAATGTTTACTAACATCAACCGATTCATCAAGATCGGATTAGAAACGAAATCAAGAACAATTCTCCAAAAAGTCAACTTGAAAGAAAATCAAGAAATATACCTTGATTCGACGAAATACTCGGATTAGATGATGATATAATCAACAAGGATCTTCCAAAATGCCTTGGAAATTATTAGAATCGCCAATAACTCGATTTCCGAGCCTCCGTCGCGTACGCCGAAAAAGGAAGAAAAACTCGTGGAAAATGAAATCGCCGAGCCACGCTATATAGCCGGGAGGTTACTGGCCAGAATCGGCAGCCTTACGGCCGTAACTCGGACACCTTACGGCCGTACTCGGCAGCCTTACGGCCGTAACCGCATTCGCAAAATCGCCAAAGACCAATGGACACTTACTACTGTAACTCGCACACCTTACGGCCAGAATGGCCACAAAATCCGCCCGGCCGTCAGACGGCCAGATTCGATCACGCTTACGCCGTAACTCGGGCACCTTACGGCCGTAATCGCACCTTACGGCCGTAACTCGGCGAGCCAGCCCTCGTCCGTGACTCGGCCGTGGCCACTCCGACGGCCCGGACGACCCCGAAACCCGAACCTGAGTAAAAATCGAAGATACGGTTACGAAGTACTTGAAAAGACGAATCCAAGCACTAAGAGAACACACGATTCCGACCATCCGAAGTGTCGGAATTCGACAACCGAAATAATTACCCCAAACTTTGGGAAATTACAAAAATGGCCCAAAACGTCCGAAAATCACGATACGTGATCGAAACACCGAACCAAAGCTCGCAACATGAATAATAACATTAAATGAACTTACGAGAAACTCGAAACGACAGTTTCGGACGAGATTCGCAAGAATCGAACTCAAGTGCGGGAAAGCCGCTTAAGAACACGGATCTCAACAACACGATACCGAAACGAACTCGGATGACAAAAAGTGTAGAATTAATCATTCTAAGAATGACGATACGGTCATGAGCGAGTCGTCAAAACAGACTTCCGCCAAAAAAATAAAAAAAATAAAATAAAATTACCGAAAAATCGAAATTACGGGTATTACATACTACCCCCCTTAAAAGAAGTTTCGTCCCGAAACTTAAAACAAGTAGGTAGAAGCAATATCCTGCCAGGAAAAATCGACGAGATACACACGAACAAGAATGATCACAATGAATGATAATGAATCGAAATCCAACAAGGATCAAGAATGACTCACCGTTGTGAAATGATAACGTAACGAGTGACAGCTCAAATGAAATGATTGGAACCATAGTTTCCCGTGAATTGAATGATTATTTTGATAATTATAAATCTCAACGTGTTTAATATATGATGAGTGAATTATATGAATGAATGAACGACGATGAAATGAATGATTATCCTCTTACCGAGCAAGAATTAACTTGCTCAAAACCGGTGATGATCACAGTTAAAGCAAACAACAGTCGAACTCATCGTCTGAGATGAAGATGCTCTCCCAGCACGAAGACGACTAGAAAACAATCTCTTGGACGTCGGAGTCCGATGTCCTTCTAACAGCTCTTTCCATACCGAGGCAAAAGTCACGTGATAATTACAGATCTCGTATGAAGATCGCATTATGATTATGAGACGGAATGATAAGAATGAGCATACACGCTCCAACACAATGAATGCATTAATAATGCAATGAAATGATCGTCGACATGACGCCGGAATATGATAAGATCGCATGCAAGATCAAGTGAGGTAACATGATTATCTGATGAAATTCCTGAAATGATTACCTTGAACAAGTTAACAAGGTTGAAAATTCGATCCACAAGATCAACTATTGAACCGTGAGATGGACTGGATGATTAATGAATTAACTGAACAATTAGATAGACTGAGTGATGAATGAATTAACTGAGCAATGAGATTGACTGAGTGACGAATGAATTAACTGAACAATGAGGTTGACTGAGTGATGAATGAATTAACTGAACGATGAGATTGACCGGGTGATGAATGAATTAACTGAATGATGAGATTGACTGAGTGATGAATGAATTAACTGAACGATGAGATTGACTGAGTGATGAATGAATTAACTGAGTAACGAAATTGACTGAGTGATGAATGAATTATCTAAGTGATGAATGAATTAACTGAGTAATGATATTGACTGAGTGATGAATGAATTAACTGAGTGGTGAATGAATTAACTGAGTGATGAATGATATTGACTGAGTGATGAATTAATTAAATGAACAATGAGATTAACTGAGTGATGAATGAATTAACTGAGCAGTGAGATTGACTGAGTAATGAATGAATTGACGGAACAATGAGATTGACTGAGTGATTAATGAATTAATATGAACAATGAGATTGACTAAGTGATGAAGGAATTAACTGAGTGATGAACGAATTAACTGAGTGATGAATGATATTATCTGAGTAATGATAGTGACTGAGTGATGAACGAATTAACTGAGTGATGAATGATATTATCTGAGTAATGATAGTGACTGAGTGATGAACGAATTAACTGAGTGATGAATGATATTATCTGAGTAATGATAGTGACTGAGTGATGAACGAATTAACTGAGTGATGAATGATATTATCTGAGTAATGATAGTGACTGAGTGATGAACGAATTAACTGAGTGATGAATGATATTATCTGAGTAATGATAGTGACTGAGTGATGAGCAGATTAACTGAGTGATGAATGATATTATCTGAGTAATGATAGTGACTGAGTGATGAACGAATTAACTGAGTGATGAATGATATTGACTGAGTGATGAATGAATTAACTGAGTGATGAATGATATTAACTGAGTGATGAATGAATTAACTGAGTGATGAATGAATTAACTTGATCGACAAGATCAAAATGATGATTGAGGATTATTAACTGGTGAATGAGTTGATCCTTAGCACTTATACAGGTCACACGTGCTCCAAAACAATTAGTCATGAATCAATCATAACAATAATATCACATATATGTTTCCACAAAGCATGAATAATTAATGACATGATGAATGTATGAACATAAAGAGAATCGAGTCCTTACATAGGTCATACGAAGCTTCGAGGTCTCGCGATACTAGTCTTCACTGACGACGACTCGATGAATGAATGACTCGTGCAGTCGCACTAATATTACGACTCACAAAACCTGACTGACTAGATTGTCATAACCTGACAATCCCACTACTACCGCCGGTAGGACCACATAACTCACATCTCAGTATTTCACAACCCAACTCTCGATACCATCTTCTCGTAACACCCCCAAATCCTATCAAGGTTATTACGGTCCGTGGACCCCACGCCAGAGATCCACCAGCGAACATGACTAAAATACGTTAAATTAAACAACAAGGGAAAATCATAGTCCCTACCATGATATCCAACACAATATTCCGATAGGAATTTCAACGACAAAAGTGGCCTACATGGCCAAAATGAAATACAACAAAGATCCACGAACATCTGTCGGGTAATACAACACGACAACAATCGACAAGACTGGAGTACACTCCAACCGATCGACCAACAATGAACAACTCGGACTAGTATCGCTCGAATGCCTCGTCGCCATCATCATGCCCCTGTGTCTCAACTCTCTCCTCGCAAGCACCTAAAACATGAAAACATGTTCCGCCCCCACGGGGTCAGTCATCCAGATAATGAATATCAAATACATGTATAACATGATATGAATCCAAAGGCAGAATGAAACGGTACAATGATAATAATAATACGAGATGCTCACAAACCAATATAAGAACCGAGCATTCGTGAAATACTATGCCCACGGCATACTATTAATACATGTTCAACAGGTTAGAACATAAGTGCCCAACGGCGAATCATAATCACAGAGTACCACAATGAATTACACGATATGAACCAAACCAGAACTGAATTAATTATGAATCACAATGCCCGAAGGCTCCAATGAAATTACCAAGACAATCACAAAGGCCTTAAAGACACTCACCAAGCCGTCAAATATCACAATCACATGAAGTCGAAACAGCCCGAAGTGTTATTGATTAGGGCCGGGCCACGGTGACGGCCGTATCACAATTAGGGGCCGGCCGGCATCTAGCCGTATCACAATTAGGGCGAAGCCACGGCATGAAAGACGTATCACAATTAGGGCGAAGCCACGGCATGAAAGCCGTATCACAATTAGGGCCACGGCATCCACCGTATCACAATTAGGGTCGGGCCACGGCATCCACCAGATCACAATTAGGGGAAGCCACGGCATGAAAGCCGTATCACAATTAGGGCGAAGCCACGGCATGAAAGCCGTATCACAATTAGGGGCCGGGCCACGGCATCCACCGTATCACAATTAGGGTCAAGCCACGGCATCCACCAGATCACAATTAGGGCGAAGCCACGGCATGAAAGCCGTATCACAATTAGGGCGAAGCCACGCATGAAAGCCGTATCACAATTAGGGTCGGGCCACGGCATCCACCGTATCACAATTAATGATAGTGTGCCGCCTTGAGTCGGCCAACACGATGATAGTAACACACGGATAGACACCGCCCTGACGATCCCAAATTAACACCTCGATTGCCTTAAAGCGGCCAACCGACAACAATGATGCAAATGATGATTCAATACCTCGATTGCCTAAAGCGGTCAATCGACAACAATGATACCATAAATGATTGAACACTTGATTTGCACGAGAACGCCAATCGATAACAATGACACGATGAATGAGTGAATACCTCGATTGCCTTAGAAAGGTCAATCGATAACAATGATGCAATGAATGATTGAACATTTCGATTTGCACGAGAATGGCCAATCGATAACAATGATACGATGAATGAGTGAATACCTAGATTGCCTTAGAAAGGTCAATCGATAACAATGATTTAGTGAATGATTGAACATTTCGATTTGCACGAGAACGGCAATTCGATAACAATGATATGAAGGATGCCTCGGCACCTTTAATCGATTCTAAGCAGCGGCGAGAGATGAATAAGCCAATGCCGTTAATCGGCCTGCACAGATTTAATGACAATCCAAACAGAATAACAATGATCTCAACGATGTCTTTAATTGACATCTATATTAACAACAATCGATACATCGATACCGCGAACCGGCTATCGACAATGACATTAATAATGAGTATCACAATGCCTTGAATCGGCCGTTAACGAACAACAATAAACATTTGGCAAAATTGTCGAAAGGTATCGTATTGAACGATCTCTTGATATCAATGAATTCATGAAGAGACTAAGTCTCGAATGATACAACACATTCATACACATACATGATAACATTAATCTCATTGACTAGTACAAGTATAAAACTTGCCTCAACCGAAGGCGGTGAAATCCCTCCACGAACAACGAACGGCGTCCTCCGGTAAACACAAGTACTCGAACCACCTTGAATGAAATACAATTCATTCAATAACACAATATCAATCGAAATCAACATAACGACCGAAAGAAACTCTTTGAGGCATTTAATCGAACACTAAATGTTCAAAGTTCCTCAAGACCCTAAAAATCATCAATCGGGTTGAACGAATCGAAAATATGGATATACAATCCATAGAACATGATTAATAATGTTTACTAACATCAACCGATTCATCAAAATCGGATTATAAACGAAATCAAGAACAATTCTCCAAAAAGTCAACTTGAAAGAAAATCAAGAAATATACCTTGATTCGACGAAATACTCGGATTAGATGATGATATAATCAACAAGGATCTTCCAAAATGCCTTGTAAATGATTAGAATCGGCCAAGAACTCGATTTCCCGAGCCTCCCATCGCCAGACGCCGAAAAAGGAAGAAAAACTCGTGGAAAATGAAATCTGGCCGAGCCAGGCTATATATAGCCGGCAGGTTACTGGCCAGAATCGGCAGCCTTACGGCCGTAACTCGGACACCTTACGGCCGTACTCGGCAGCCTTACGGCCGTAACCGGCATTCGTCAAAAATCACCCGGACACTTACGGCCGTAACTCGCACACCTTACGGCCGTAATCGGCCGTCAAAATCCGCCCAGCGCTCGTGCGGCCGTACCCGATCACGCTTACGGCCGTAACTCGGGCACCTTACGGCCGTAATCGCACCTTACGGCCGTAACTCGGCCAAGCTGTGCCTCGCCCGCCGTGACTTCGGCGTGGCACTCCGACGGCCGGACGACCCGAACCGAACTCGAGTAAAAATCGAAGATACGGTTACGAAGTACTTGCAAAGACGAATCCAAGCACTAAGAGAACACACGATTCCGACCATCCGAAGTGTCGGAATTCGACAACCGAAATAATTACCCCAAACTTTGGGAAATTACAAAAATGGCCCAAAACGTCCGAAAATCACGATACGTGATCGAAACACCGAACCAAAGCTCGCAACATGAATAATAACATTAAATGAACTTACGAGAAACTCGAACGCAGCTGGACGAGATTCGCAAGAATCGAACTCAAGTGCGGGAAAGCCGCTTAAGAACACGGATCTCAACAACACGATACCGAAACGAACTCGGATGACAAAAAGTGTAGAATTAATCATTCTCAGAATGACGATACGGTCATGAGCGAGTCGTCAAAACAGACTTCCGCCAAAAAAAAATAAAAAAAAATAAAATTACCGAAAAATCGAAATTACGGGTATTACATGGATCGTATCGATTCGTTGTTTTGGTCGAGTTCTTGATCGACGCCTTGAAGGTGTCCGGTAGAATGTCTTAGAGGGGTTTTCGGGCGTTCTACGATTATCCTTCCTCATATGATCGATGATTTATTGATTATATTGTTGTTAGGGTCGAGTTTCTTGTGAAGAAACCGTGTTGAACCCTTCCGTTCGTTGTCGTCTTCCTTTTCATTAGCATCGGGCGTTCCGAAGCTTCCCGGTTGAGCCGTATCCGTTCGTGGTTCCGTGCTCGTGGTATCGAGGCAAGTATCTTGCCCATACGTTTCATGTTTCATAGGCATAATTGTTGATAAATGATTTTTATACGAAATCCAAATGTTTAATGAACGTAAAAAGGGATCGGTATGTTCTCGATAAATGTTGTCTTTCAACGATAATTCATATACTTCGTGAATATGTGTTCTCGGAATATGTGTGTTGGTTTTGTATGTTGAAAGATAATATGATCATTTAGAGTGAGTTTGATAGACCGTAATCCTTTGTCGGGGATTACGTATTGTTATTATGTACTTGTTCGGTAAGAACGTAATGTGTGTGATATTAGTTGTTACTCCTTGAAAGGAGTTTGTGATGCTTAATGTTGTTTGGCTTGATAAGTGATTATTGTTGTGTGCTTGATGTATGTGATGTGCCTCCGGGTAGGATTGTTGAATCTCCGGGATCCATACTTGCTAGTATGGGTCGGGCGTGACCGTAGGGTTATCCAATCCGGGTATGTCTTGCGGGGACTCCGAGGTTCGTGGCTTGTTAGCCCGATGCCGAGATAACTTGTGGGGTTATCATCGGGTATATCTTGCGGGGACTCCGAGGTTCGTGGCTTGTTAGCGCGATGCCGGGATAACTTATGGTTGTGGTTTGATTATGTACGTATATGTGCTTGTAGTCACGTGACTGCGGTTACGGTGACATGTAATTTGATATAGTTTCCCTGTGGGTTATTCACTCGGGTTTGTTCTACGGGAGCATCTGAGGTCCGTGGCTTGCTAGCACGGGACACGAATAATCTGTGGAAACAGGTTGTTATGGTATGATCGGGTCGTGAACCCCATTTGTTGTAATCGAATTTACGTTTTGGGAAAATGACTTTTGGGCTGTGTCCCTAAATGTTTCTTTTAAAGGTTTGAGAATTCTTACAATCCCAAGTGTTTTCAAAACTCCCGAGATCGTAAAATGTTTTCACAAGATGTATATCGGGTTTACCCCTATCTTTCGATTTAACCATTTTGATTAAGTGATTTACCTCGGGAAGTATGTTTATGATTAACATGTTCCGTGGAGTATGATATGTATGGCTCGTTTTCGTATTTTATACTTGCACTAGCAAAACAGTGGAGTTTTGCTAACCCCCGAGTATTCGGGGGGTGGATGTCTGTATTGCATTCAGGTTTTGGAGCAGAGCACAGGGTCGGCATGAAGGATGATGAAAGATGAACGATACTAATCACACGAGGACCCATTGATGTCGTATTGGTTTAGTTGTATTTTATTTCCGCTGCAGTATTTTTCCCCGTTGTACGGGAGCATTTTGTATTCGACCCCTGCGTGAGCATGTAATGTGTTAGAGTTGTATGTTTTTATTAAAAGGCCAAATCGGTCTACTGAGTCTTTTTAGCCTTAAAGGCATTGTCGAGCTGTTCGATTGTTGTTACCAGCCTGGTAGATCCTTGAGGAAAGGTTCTACGGCGTGTAATATCCCTGAGCGGATTGGGGGTGTTACAGTTTGGCCGAACCTCTATAAACCCTTGTGTCGATTTATTTTCTACACTTAATTTAAATCGCTACCGCAACGCGAAAGAGTTTTACAACTCTATCTCCAAATGGCGATTCCGACCAATCTTGCTCCAACAATTGGTATCGGAGCGGTACCTCCAATAAGCGGCTTAACATCCAAGGAGAAGATCCAAATGGCGTTTCAACTTGCCCCGGTCGAAGGTCTTGCGCTAAACCGACCTCCATTCTCCGATGGATCGAACTTCATGACTTGTAAGAAGAAAATGTCTATTTTCATCCAAGCTTACGATATTGAATTATGGAAAGTCATATGTCTTGGTCCCAAAATTCCTCTCAAATCCGACGGTACGCTTAAATCCTTCGAAGAATATGATGACGCTTAATTGTAGTCTTGTTGTTTTGTTTTTCTAAATAATCCCTTAAATCATAATTATAAAAAATATTAGTGGTGGATGCAGAAAATTTGACTAGATGGATCGAGATTTCAGTATCTTAATTTTTTACGCCAATATTGAATTTATAGTATGCCCAAGTGTTCGAATAGGTATCCGTATACCTACTCATCTCGAGATGAGGGCAAAGTACAAGAAGTCTTCATATCGGGATCCATACGGAAGAAATTGTCATAAACTTTCTCCCATGAATCTTTATTTTTATTTTCCTACTCATCTTAAAAAGTTTTTTTTTTCAAATTTCCTCTTTTCTAAATCTCTGAATCCTACATTTAGGCCCTGTTCTTTTAGACTTATTTTTTTTGATTCGATTCGATTCGATTCGATTGATTCGATTCGAGTCCATTCGATTCAATTGATTCGATTTCAGTTCTTCTTCTTATTATTATTATTATTAATCTTAATTATTATTATTGTTATTATTACTAATAATACTACTATTATCGTTGTTGTTGTTAATTACTATTATTATTATTATTATTATTTACCATTATTATTATTATTATTTTATTAAAAACTCAAAGGATTTACAAGAAATCAGTGGGAAGCCGGGAAACCAACTGGGCCCCCACTCCTCTAGCAATAGCGAAACTAATACGATTAAAAATATGACCCGCAGCACGAGCCCCAATGTCTTGAGTCAAGGAGAAACGTCTAATACGCTTTAGTAAGGTTACCGCCTCTTTCTCAAGTTCTCCAAAAGAAGAAAAAGAAAAGGGGAGGAACCCGTATCCGATATCTGCGCATTTAACCTCATACTTGACACGTTTACGTCGTGCAGCCTCACTAACCGCACGCCCTGGCACAAAATCAAGCAACCCCGATTGCGTCAAAGGAGACGAACCTGTAAGATCAACGCAAACGTCACGCCCGCCATCCCAAGAATAAAGCAATATATCGGCCGGCCGCAAGGTTCTGTCCATATCTCCATGAAGCCCAATATCCACCTCCTTACGCACAGAAATCCCGGACCGAGAGCATATATCAACAAGAACATCGCGTACAATGTTGTGCCGATGTTTAATGCCAACAATACCCGCACACGAAACTTATTATTATTATTATTATTATTTATCCTTAATATATATTTGATTCGATTCGATTCGATTCGATTCCATTCGATTCGATTCGATTCGAATCCATTCATTGATTCGATTCAATTCAAATTCATTCGGTCCAAAAGAACAGAGACTTAGTAGTGTTCTTTCCTTCATTAGCACATAATAAACTTTTCAAAGTTGGATTTGCCCCGAAACAATATTTATGGTGAACTATGTTGTAAGACACGCTAAATGTGTTGGCTTTAATTACTATTAAGAATGTCAAGGAAAAAAATTGATATCAACGAGTCGGTGAATGAGTTTGCGTCAAAATACAATGCGAATATCGTACTTTGACTACTTATCGATTTATAAAATTTATGGATAAGGCGCAGATCTATTTAAAAGTGAATCTTAATATTATATTTTTTGTTTTTTAGTTGGCTATTCTTGTATTTTACAAATAAAAATATTTCATCCATATTATATAATATTTCATCCATATTATATACTTTCCTCGTTCTCTTATTATTGCAATGTGTTGACTATTATACTGTTCATATATTCTCCTTTGACCATCTTTTGTGATTTATACATATGAAAAAATATAGTCATGTGAGATTTTGTTAGATTCATCTCGAAATATACTATCAAAATATCAATTTCTCATAATTTCTAAAGATAAATAATTAAAGATATTAATAATTAAAGTTATCATTGACAAGTGTGAAAGTCCATATATTGTAATTATAAAAGAAGTATCCTTTATTTTATTTTTTATAGTGTTTCAAAATGGATATAATATTATTATATGGTACATGGCCTTTATCTCTATAAGAACGACCCTGCCTGCCCCTTAATCAGCCCAACTATAAAAAAGACCATATCCCTTGTTTTCTTGTTATTTTTTTTGTGAATATTTAGATTGGCTTAAAAATTGAATTAATTTACGCCTCTTACAACCTCCGATCAGTTGGTAAAGCATACGCATATAAATAATTTTTTAATGTAATGTTATTTATTTTGATCGTCATAGTTTAATTAAACTATTTTAATTGTTCATCTTGATATTTTTCGTAACTGCTTGCTTCTTTTACCGAATGTCTGCATAATAGGATGATTTTTTTTTTCAAGTGCGTCCTAAATATAAAACCAGCAAAATCTTTAAGTTAATCAAATAGTAAAACTAATTTAAAAAGAAATGTTGGATTTGGAAATAGTGGTAGCAAATCACCGGTGTAGGATATCAATTTCAAACTTCCTTCACTCAATTCAAGAGACATAATAGTGTCCGCATGGGCAGTTCAACTGGTTCTTGGGTGGCAGATTGCTACAAGGACGCATGTTCGAGTCCTAGCAGCCGCAGTGTGAGAGTTTTATCACTCCAATGTGGGGGATAGCTCCTTGTGGCACCAGACACTGTTCCTCCCACCTAGTGGGCTGTCGAGTCACCATGATTTAATTCCTCCACCAATACCTGTCGGACCGGGGGTGGGGGCCCTGGGGGCGAGGGATTTCGCCTTTTGCTACAAAGAGACATAATAGTGTCCGCATGAGCAGCTCAACTGGTTCCTGGGTGGCAGATTGCTACAAGGACGCAAGTTCGAGTCCTGGCAGCCGCAGTGTGAGAGTTTTATCCCTCCAATGTGGGGGATAGCTCGCGCACTGTGACATCGCTCCTCCCAGTGGTAGTTAGTCACCATGATTTAATTTCCACCGTCACTTGTCGGGTAGGGTGGGGCGCAGCGAGGATTCGCTTTTCTTCTGAGATATAATAAAAGTTTTAACGTAGATAACCGTTTGCATTATGTTACATTATTGTCTTACACCTATAAGGGCGGAGCTAGATTTGAAAATTTGACGGCCGAGATTGTATTTATATATATATATTTAAAAATGAGACAAAGATACAAACTAAATATAGTCAAAAATTATTGGATGGAGGCTTAGCTCCGCACCTAGATACTTCTTCGTACAGTTTGTTTGGTGCACCAGTACTGTCCGACACCTGAATCCGCCTTTTTCACCTATAAAATGTTAGCACTTTGCCATGATTTTATTTTAATTTTATATGTTACCATCTCAAAGTTAAAAAAATAAATAATTATTTTTACATGTTCATGTGTTTGATCCTTTTGTACATTACAAACGAAACAAAAAATTAACAGCCATTTTTTTGTTCCGAATTAATATCTACTACCTGTATTTTCTAATTGATGTTGTTTTCGCTTCTCGAAATAAAATTTCAACCATAAATAATTTTCTAATTATGTCATGCAAAATTGTTAAAATATAATATTATAAAATATTTTAAAAGAAATATAATGATATAGTTTTCATATTTATTAGTGCAACGTCTAAAAATAAAAAAAATATAAGAATTAATTTAAAAAATCGAAACGATATTTATTAAAAAAATTGTAGTAGTATTTGATAATTTCATAATTACAGCGGTGTAATAATTTTGCTCGGTACTTATTTGAAACGGTGGGCTGGCATAGCCCATACTGGTGTTGCCGAGTACTAAATGTTCACCAATATGGGCTTTGGCCAAACCTATAACAAAGTTTTGCTAATTCATGACATTGCTAACGTTATTTATTTTCGGTTGCTGGGCCTGAATTGCACTTTCAAGTAGGGCTGACAATTCGTGCGTGTCGGGTCGATACGATAACGACACGACACGATACGGCCAAACACGAACACGAACCGTTAAGCATATATCCAACACGAACACGACACGAAAGGTTGAAACACGGACACGACACGAACACGACACGGACATGATATGACACAATATTTTTTGTGTTGACACGACACGATAACGACAGGGTGCGACACGAATCGATAAATTCAAATAAAAAAATTAGAAATAAACAAAAAATATTTAAAATGATAATAAAATTAATGCTAAAAATATATAAATATTATCGGGTTACACGAATCCGGCACGACACGACACGAACACGAAAGTTATCGTGTTACACGAACACGACGCGAACCCGACACAAACTCGACACAAAATTAGCGTGTCCTTATCGTGTCGACACGATAAGAACACGAACACGATAAGACCAAACACTAACCCATTAATTTTATACGTATTCGTATCGGGTTATCGTGTCGTGTCGGAAAATAGCAACCCTACTTTCAAGTTTCAACAGCGACAAATTGGGCCCGTTCTCCACACGCATGCTTCATATTTCATATGTAAAAAAGGCCCATTTTGTATTCACCTTGCGATTTGATTTTGTTTTCCCATTTTCTTTTATTATTAAAGAAGAAAATTATCTTCCTATATATATAACAAGTGAGGAAGCCCGCTGCGTTGCAGCGGGTCCTTTTGAAAGTACACACATTATTATACATTAAAAAGTAAGACTGTTGTAAACAACATAGTTAGTCTGTAGGTGTACATATTATACAAACTTTGCAGTACACACATTATTATACATTAAAAAGTAAGATTGTTGTAAACAACATAGTTAGTCTGTAGGTGTACATATTATACAAAGATGACATTGTTGTACGGTTTAGGATACGCGGTGGGAATGCAAACTGGATATCACTCTTTTTTCTGCATTTTGTTTTTCCTGCCAGCTGGATCATCTAGACTTTCTGGGAATAGTTCCTTCCTTGCACTTGTTATTATCATTTCTGTTTCGTTTTCCGGTTTCAATGGGGTTTCTTGCGTTTGTGGTGGAGGTGTTCCTTCGTTAGTTACTGGTTCTTCATATTGGGTTTGTTCTTCCGGGGCTATTACATCGGATGAGGAGCCCTCGCCTATCAGGTTTGTTGGAGGTGCCGCCAAGATAATGGTTCCAAGTTTTTGTGATCTTGACAACAAACTTTTGCTTGTGTTTTTGCTCCCTTTTCCAAAGTGTATCTCAAAAACCTTTCTTGTGTTTTCAAGTGACCAAGCTACTTTGGAACCGTGTATGGATCAGGGTTGGGTGTTTCATTTAAGACCTCTAAGCAACTTTTAGGCGTCCACTTATCTGCCTCTGGTGTAAAGCAGCTTACTATGATTGAACCCGTATCGTCCTCGATTATTGCCTTGAAACAATACCTATATATTATGCATAATAACTTGTAAATATACTGTAGGTTCTGTTATGACACCTATTTATTTTGGTTAATAACTGAACAAAAAATTGAATTTTTTTTTTTTTATACCCGTAATTTGGTATTTCCTGTACACCCGATTGGTGACAGTGCCAGTGTGGCGATTTTTCATCCATGTGTTTTCTGCACTCGTCACATTTATTATAAAACCACCGGTTGGTATTGTCTACTCTAACCAACGTCGCTTCTATGGTAAAACGCATGTTCTGTGCAGTCAATAGATATGTTAATTTTATGACATACATTTTACAGGAACATATGAGGGCTAGGGTTTACCTTTTCGATTTCTGGATCGATTGCTACCATCTGGGCGATTGACATCCTGTTCCTGATTTCAATATTCTCGGGATTGTGATCGGTTGGTTGTTCAATGAGTAGCGGTGGCATAGGACCCAGTAGCTGTTCATACCTGTAAGTATAAATGGACATAATGTATAATTCATGCACAATATGTATTCTCTATGTAAACTAACCGATAAAGTGCTTACACATTATGAATAGTTCTTGTTTCCAAAATGTCGGGGTTTAGGTAAAATTGGGTAGCTGGAGTGGTAGATAACTGTACCTTACCTGTTATATGCAATAAGCTTGTATCATCTTAATATACGTATATGTATTTTCGAATGGATGATACGTGTTAAACAAACCCGCATATCTTTTCACATAGCATGAGCTTACACCATGACAATAGTTCTTTGTAGAACGCTGAGGTCATGTTTTTTGAAATCTTCGGCCAGTTCATTCCAGAGAGTGACCCAAATACTATTTCCACTGTAAAAACATTGTGTTGTTAAATATGTTTTTCTGAATTCTTTGGGCACATTAAATGAAAAAAAATAACACACTTTAAGTTTTGCAATTCCACACTACGCCGAATCGTCATATTTGTTGTCACGTCCCCTTTTGATCTTTCTGTATCAACCTTATGAATGCAGCCTATGTAATCTATAACCGTAGATAAAATTTAATAAGACAGATGATAATGTATGATTTCTGTTAGGCCATAGTTTAATATGGCATCATTCTATGTGATAACAGGTTACCTGTTAGAAGTGCTTGTTTCATGTCTGCCCTGTTACAAACTACATTATATGGTGCAAACTGGAAATAGTGCTCGGGAAATCCGTGCACAGCTATTGGCACCAGGTCAGTGAACTTCCCAAATAGGAGTGTATATTTAGCGTCCACTGTTTGTTGCCATTTCTCTGATAGTTGGCAACCAAATCTTCGTATGCGATATGCCGCGTTCAATTGTATGGAATTGTATTTCTCAACATCTTTTAGTTCAATGTTTGCTTGAACCGCTTGTCCCTATAATTCCGTTCAAAACATCTGTAAGTAAACTGTAATTACACAAATATCGTTATAAAAAATCTGTAACGCTGGAGATGTCATATTTGATTGGCTTACTTTTTTGTCTAAAAGTATACAACAATACATCTTTGGGATTAGGCCTGGGACCGTTTTAGCTATCCATTTACGATACACTTTGGCTTCAATGGCTTTATTCATCTCTGCAGGGTTTATGTTTTCAATTGTGACAACTTCATATGGTAACTCAATAGCTTTACCTTTAGATGCACCTGCCATGATTCTACAGAATAAAGGAACAAATTAGCAAATGTCGCTATAAGGTTAATGCGGCATATTTATTAGATAAAGGAGTGTAAGGGTGTGCACATAAGAAGGTGTAATTAATAGCTATACACATAGAAAATACTGGTATAGTGCACCTGTGATTGACCGTTGTATGAAGATAGGCGGGTGCGAGATAGGTACGACACTAAATCCATATTATATGAAAATAGGCAGGTGTCAGATACGCTACTTTATATAGAGATTAACATTGAACCTATAGGTTTTGTATTAGTGGTAAAAGAATAAGGCATTACAGTTATAACAGTGAGGTTCACTATTTTACAAAACGTAAATGCAAAATGTATAGAAACACAAAGTATAAAAAGGAAAAGGTGAAAGCATACAGTAACTGAATGGTGTAATATCTAAAATGATTAAGAGGACAACTTCATATAGTAACTCAATAGCTTTACCTTTAGATGCCGCTGCCATGATTCTACAGAATAAAGGAACAAATTAGCAAATGTCGGTATAAGGTTAATACGGCATATTTATTAGATAAAGGAGTGTAAGGGTGTGCACATAAGAAGGTGTAATTAATAGGTAAGATAGGTGGGTGTGAGATAGCTATTACAGTAATTCCTTGTTATATGAAAATAGGCAGGTGTTAGATACGCTACTTTATATAGAGGTTAACATTGAACCTATAGATTTTGTAGTAGTGGTAAAAGAATAAGGCATTACAGTTATAACATTGAGGTTAGAGAGGGGGGGGGTGTAAATAGAAAAACAATGAAGAAGTTGGGAGACTGGATCATAAGTTTACCCAAATAATTTAGAGGCAAAGATCAAGCCCACTTAAGAATCAACCATAGAAGCGCTCAACATCAAACAGAAAAGTGAGTGCAAATGCAACAACCAAAATTACTTGCAGCGACTTTGGAAAACCACATGCTTTCACCTTACTCAGACAGATTCCTACAGTAGTAAATCTATCACACACTCACACACACAGTGTGTGAAATATCTGGTATACTATATTTTTATTCTTCGGGAACCGTAAGTAATAAATCCAGATTTAGACACGTAAATATAGGAAAATGCAGCTGCCATAATTCTACAGAATAAAGGAACAAATTAGCAAATGTCGGTATAAGGTTAATACAGCATCTTTATTAGATAAAGGAGTGTAACGATGTGCACATAAGAAATTGTAATTAATAGCTATACACATAGAAGATACTGACCGTTGTATGAAGATAGGCGAGTGCGAGATAGCTACGACACTAATTCCTTATTATATGAAAATAGGCAGGTGTCAGATACACTATTTTATATAGAGGTGAACATTGAACCTATAGGTTTTGTAGTACTGATAAAAGAATAAGGCATTACAGTTATAACAGTGAGGTTCACTATTTCACCGGACGTAAATGCAAAAGTTATAGAAACAAAAAGTATAAAAAGGAAAAGGTGAAAGCATACAGTAATTGAAGGGTGTAATATCTAAAGTGATTAATAGGACATATAGAATAAAATGGAAATCTGTAACACGTTAATATAAAGGGAAAAACCTGTGTTGTTATAATTTTGGTCAAAAAATCTTTGTACACAATGTTTTTGGTAGTGTTAGGAGGACCGCTGTTATGACGTCGAATAAGAACTTTTAAACCGTCTGGAGATGTAGCTCTTGATAAAGCTACGTATAACTGACCGTGACCAAAGATAGGATCTGGAAGATACACACCAATTTTTTTTAGTGATTGCCCCTGGCTTTTATTTATTGTCATTGCATAGCAAACCTTTACTGGAAACCGTTTTCGTTTAAACAGGAACGGCATTTTTTCATCCTTACTTGTTAGTGTAATTCTTGGGAGAAACACTCTCTGAGCGACTCTCGTTCCTGTGATAATCTTCGCAACAATGATTTTTGTAAAAAGTTGTGTGACAATCATGCGTGTACCATTGCACAGGCCACCTGTGAGGCTTAAATTCCTTAATAACATAATGGGAGTACCCACCTTTAAGGCAAGTGTATGTGGCGGTAAACTTGGGAATGTAAGTGTATTTAGATATTCTGTTGGGTATAACATTTCGGTTGAACCACCATCATTTCCGTGAGGCACGGCTTCATCAAAGCTCGTGTATTTTGTTGTGTCACCTTCTAACATCTCTAATACATGCGTTTAATGTATCTGCTGTTTCATTTTTTGGGCAAACGATAGCTTTTTCTTGCAAGCTTTCCGCCGTAGGGTTCTGTAGAGTGCCACTGTCGTATATGGACCGGATTAGCTGCATTTGTGCTGCATCGCTATCAGCGACACAATATTTGTTAGGTATATTTATCCACGAAGAATTTTCAGGGTCTTCCTGATCTTGCACCCCTTCGTTTCCATCACCAACATTCAACAGCCACTTTGCGAACGATGAGGCATCCGCAACCTGTTCGGGGGTCATATGTGGTCGCTGGAGGCGCATATTTTGATGAAGAATATGGAGGCTAAATTGCGGCCACAAATATGATTCAGAAATCGAGGATGCAATGATTTCATTTTTCGAAGCCCCCTTTTTTACAGGTAAGGTTTGCCTAAAATCCCCCCCTAGCAACACCGACTTACCACCAAATACAATAGTCGGTGTATCAAGTATATCACGTAGAGTCCGATCAAGGGTTTCGAAACATCGCCGGTTATTCATAGGCGCCTCATCCCATATTATAAGATCTGCCTGTTTTAAAAGATCAGCGATTTGAGTCTTTTTTTTTATGTTGCACATAGTTTCGTCAGTTAATTCTAACGGAAGTTTAAATCTTGAATGGGCTGTTCTTCCAGAAGGAAGTAACAATGACGCTATTCCTGATGAAGCAACTGCCAAGACAATGTGACCTTCACAACGTAGCGTACATATTATGGTTTTCCATAAAAACGTTTTACCCGTGCCACCATGACCATACACGAACATTAGCTCTTGTGTTTTGTTGGTAACGGCGCTGACAATTACATCAAATACACACCATTGTTCATTGTTCAACCGTGGGATCATCGAATCTCTTTCCTGTGCAGTTCCACTCATTTGTAACATTTCTCTTCCATGATCAACCTGTTTTGTAGCATTTTTAATAAACCATCAGGCGGCAGGGGCAAGTCATAGTCTTGCAACGATTTACCATAGAAAGCTAAAGCCGCCTCAATCTCATAAAGTGCTCCACCCCGTAATTCAGGTTCATTCATGTCGGTAAAATGAACACCAAGAAGTTCTGAAAGCCGCCTCGGTATGTCGTGAGACATTTGCTCCCAATATGCTTCCCATAAAGTTTGCGGATCCGTGACGTCACAAAAATCGTGAGCTGTACAAATAACGCCCGAGTTCGGTGAAGTAGCCGATGTAGCAGATTCCTCCAGGCGGTGACCCACTCACGGCCGTTGCCCAACAAACCCAATGCCTCACAGCCGCCCGGTTGGTTCGATAGGTGTGGCCGTCAACCGTACGGATTCCTGGAAAGGACCGACATCCAGTTGGTGGCATAATAACATTCTCTGATAAAAGCTCACCCAACCCAGGTGAATATATGTAAGCCTTCCAATTGATGGTTTGTTCTTATTGACTCTAGGTGCCCGACTGCTTTTGTTATCCCACACAAATTCAATGGAAACTCGGGTAAGTTAAGTGTCGACCAATTTCGAGGAGGCGTTGAATGCCACCATTCTGTTAGCGTTGTTTTTACGTAATGGGGTTGTTAATAATTGATTGTAAACGCTGGCCTGCCTAAATGTAACCCGCCGCATATTTTCTAAGTGAACCGCCAAAATCAACAAAGGGTTGCCTATAGTGAATATCAAAACCAAATATTCGCCAACATGCCTCGTGCGGGCCTATAAACCGAGCATCAATGAAGTTTTTTATTTCATCAATTCGTGGTGGTGCATTATTGGTGGATGCTGAAGGGTGTACCCCTCTATTTATTGACATAGTACCTTCACCAATTGGTCGTGTTATGCGGGCAATGATTCTGTCAGTCCCTTTCGAAATGTACTTGAACAGGTATTTAATGAGCATTGTCCAACCACAATATTCGACATTAATATGAGCATAAAACAGGAGACAAAGCTGCCGATTATAAGGGACAACATACGCATTATCCAACTCAACCCCCTGCCTGAACATACGTGGACCAATATCTCGCCTTCGATAATGGACATACCCATGTTTATCCACAAACGTCCTTGGACAGTATTCTTTCGGAAAAAATTTTTTACAGCTACCGTCTGGCCGAGTGCATGGAGCACTTTTGCGTATCCTTCCACACGGGCCATGCATCATAAGCTCTGAAACAACCCTGTATCCTTCCGGGTCCTGAATGTTACCGGCAACTCGGCACATACATATTTATCCACCTCATTGTCCATGTGAATTTTAGACGCTGGATGTAACCATATCAGAATGTGACAATGTGGAAGACCTCGCTTTTGGAACTCCACTGTGTATAGCACTGTAAATTAGAAGAAGTTATAGTTAGCTTAATAGCATGCATAAGTGCGACACAGTTACAAAGTAAAAACTGACCTGCGGAAACAATACCAAACGGTTCTTCCTCACGAACATACTTTAACAGGCTGTGAATTTTGCGTTTAAACACTCGGTCGACAAATTCAGTGTGCATCAGTGTGAGTTCGAAGCGTCCATGTATAACTCAATTTCTGGCCAGTTGACGTTGCATGTGAATGTCACAAAGAAAGATGGGGTACCATGAACACGACAAATGGCTAATGCATCAAGGTAATGACTATACATGTACCTCGGGCCAGCTGTAAATGAGCTAGGTAAAATGATTCTAGAACCAACGTCGCTGCCATCTCGATCGCCTCTCATAATTGCATCATACAATCCCGACAAATATTCACCTCTAATGTCATCTTGGTTGCGCCGAACAAAATCTGTGCGGTCCTGTTCAATCTTTGCCGCAATATCTTTGTGACTACGTATTGCTTGAAATAAACGGCCACCCCGCGTTAGAAGATTATAATAGCCAACACGATCGTGCAAGTAGTACGCATAATACATAAGCATAGAAACTTTCTTCTGAGGATCAAACTCGGTGCTATTCGGACTACATAAACGGAGACCTAGATGATACCCTTCCTCACCATAAAGGAACAACAAAGGAAATTGAAATGACATATAGCAGGGGTGTAGTTTATTCACCCTTTGAGGTTCGCCCGATCGTTTCTCAATTATGATGTCAAAATTAGTCTCTATTTCTTGACCACTATCGTAGACAATAGCGCCTATTGAGTCCGATGTAGGAAGCTCGTATTGTTTATTGCGAGCAACACCAAATAGCCTAACCTTAAATTCTGGAATGTCTTGCTGTTGCAACTTATCCCGTGCCGTACGGAACACTTGAACCAAGGCATTGTTAGCATCGAGGAAATGTATCAGACCTTGTACAACCCCCGCATTAAGAGTACTTCGAAGAGAGCTTGAAAAGTGGCCTAAACGGTTGTCCACTTCATGGTGTGTATCATAAATGTACACCGCAAAACCGCGGATTCGCACCCGAAGGTGGACATAAACTACCAATTCGATGATATATTTGACCGGATACCCTAAACACATACGGTCCCCCTCCATTGTTAATGGATTCGTCAATAGTCGCTCCTACAGACGTCATGGCAAACATCTGATTATACGCCCTGATGTTATCCATAAAATGTTTCGATGAAAATAAATTGTGAACATAGTCTGAGTACTGCTGACCGCGCCTTAACTTCAACAAACCCCCAAGACAACATCGGTTGTAACATGGTGCACTGTTAGTTGACTTACCTATAATCCTTTCTTCAATCCAAAAACGGGCACCACAATTACGGCACACACGATCGCACGGACCGAAAGACCTGTACATCGAAGGAGGACCTACGACGATGAGGTTACATGTAAAGCCAAAGCAATGGTAAGCTGAACACAAAAGCTGTGGTCATCCCGAACCGTATTATATGAACGAAAACAATACAAACCTTGTCCGGGGGGGATTGTTGGTTCCAACTGTTGACGGGCCTGTGGTTGAGGAGCCTTACGGCGAGTCCATCTACCTGTAACAGGAAGAATATTAATGCAAGAAAAGGTTGTGAAAGGAGCTTGTATAACAACCAAAGAAGAATTTCTTTCAGAAATAGAGACATAATACTATACACACGTGCACGCGTTCCAGGTGAATGGTGCTGTTCGTCATATGCATTTGGAAATTTCAGTGGCCCATCTAGCGATAACCTTACCCCCGCTTTGTCAGTGGCCTCGTGTGAGGTCTCAGTAGGTGGCGTAGACGAAGGAGCTAATATAGAAGAATGAGGAAAAGGAAACCATATAAGTGTACATGTAAATATGGAAGAAGTAATGCGAAGTGATATATACATACAACTATAAAACTTTCCTGAGTGGAACACATACACGAAGGATCTCGTTGGTAAACAGAGAAATGCGAATGACCAATAAAAGAACATGAACTGAACGCACTTCCAGCAGTGGTCTCAACTCGAGGTAGTTCCTCCGAAAATGTATCTAACAGCGGGGTAACCGTTTGCGTACCAAAATCCAACAACATAGGACCTGCAAAACAAATTTCGAAAAATAATATTGCAAAATAAATACTACTAAGATAGGACATAATAACAGGGAAGACGTGCACAGAATCTAGCAAGACAATAAAACTAACCATAACGACGGTGATACTCCCCCAAGGTTGGTACAAAAGGAGAAATGGAAGAAACCGAGGAGGCGGCATTTAGTTGCCGATAATCATGGAATGTAGGGCCACTGTTTTGGTAATTTACGGTGTTGACATACGGTGAGACCTCGTGTTGCGAAGAATCATCGACCTTTGTTTTACCCTTACCAGGGACACTGAGGCGCGTGCGATCAGAGGTGAATGCCATTGTACGCTGGTGCACAACTTGAGGCTCACGAATAGTTATGCCAGCACTTGAACGCCGCCTCTTTTTGGAACCCGCAGGGTCAGAATAAGGTGGCGGGTAACCATAATTACCAAAGGAATACGCACACGAAAGGAGTTCATCTTGTTGGGCCGTAGACGACGCACCTGCAGTTGAATCTTCCGGTACAACTATAAACCCAGCGATATTAATAGGAATCACAGTATGATGGGTCCCATCGTCAGCACCCAAATCAGGAGAAACAGGAGGACGCTGTACACTCATGTCGACATAAAATTTTTTTTGCGTCTAACTACACGCAATTGTTATAGAAGCAAGTAAACACATAGAAAGTGTTATATCGCAGCGAAAGGAAAGTGAATCAAACAACATATAAACGAAGATGAGGGAAAAATTATGAGCAAACACGAAAAGAGGAAAAAAAGCGCGACAGAACTACCTAGGGTCGGTTGCGATGAAGGCGACGGAGAAAGAAATTTTTTTTTCGAAGATTGCTAAACCCTTCGCGGCGCGCCTGTCTTGGAGACCCCTTTTTGGCCTGAACAGAGACTGAAGAAGAAAAAGAACTCGGTCGTGTGTACTTCGGGGAGGAAGCGGTGCATTTTTTTATTAAGGCACGCAACCCTATTCCTCCCCCTTTAGTATATAGTAGGAATTATTTTGACAAATATAAAAAAATCAGAGCAACATGACCACCTATAAATTTATTGCGCAATTATAAACATTTATTTTTTCACGTCGATACAAAAGGTTATAATAAACAACTAGGGCTGGGCACTTGAACCCGAAATCCCGATCCCGTCCCGATCCCGTCCCGAAAACTAGCGGGACGGGACGGGATAGTTTATTAAAATGGTAATCCCATCCCGTCCCGTCCCGCTCTGTTACTATTCAAATGGGATGGGATGGGATCGGGACCGTCCCGATCAATCCCGTTTCGTCCCGTAATATTTAATATAATCAATTTTTTATATATTTTTTAAACATGTAAACCCTAAATTGATGTATGATGTATGAAACATCAAAGTTTCCGTTTTAAATTTTCAGTTTTAAGTTGATGTTTTCTGCACTTTCAATTTGAATTTTATATTCACGTGTTGATTTTGATGTAATATGCACTATGCATTTGGATTATTGATCTATTGTCCTTTGTGCGTGTTTACGTTACTATCTATTTTGTTGTGTATTTTTTAAGTTTCTAATGGATATTGAGAGTCATTTTTTTTTGGAATGACTAGTTTGGATTTTTTTTTTTAATTTCTACCTCATTCATTTGATAATTCTAAAATTTATAGTTGTCTCATTCGTTTTTTTCACAGTTTCTGTCAAGGTCAATAAATATGCGGGATATCCCGTCCCGTCCCGGTCCCGACCCGAACCCGAACGGGATCGGGACGTGCGGGATGAATTTCAAAATACGCAATCCCGTCTCGTCCCGTCCCGGTAATTTATTTTCGGGACGGGACGGGATTCGCCCAATCCCGACCCATCCCGTCCCATGCCCACCCCTATAAACAACTAATCGACCAAAAATATATTTGTTACAATTACCATGTTTGAAAATATCAATTAATAATTGCTTTTTAATGATTGCAACTTATCAAATGCAGAATACACTTAATAAAAATTGGAATTTTATAGTTTTCTGATGTTAATAATTGTAAACTAATAATTAATTTTAAATATATATTCATAATCTTTCTTACTTTCTCCGTTCTCTTATTATTGCAACATGTTGACTATTACACTGTTCACATACTCTCTTTTGACCATGTTTTGTGATTTATACATATGAAGAAATATAGTCATGTGAGATCTTGTTAGATTCACCTCGAAATATACTTTCAAAATATCAACTTCTTATAATTTTTAAAAATAAAGAATTAAAGATATTAATAATCAAAGTTGTGCATTGGCAAACGTAAAAATTCAGATATTACAATTATAAGAAAACGGAGGTAGTATATGCTAATTGTGAAACTAAATTGCCACATGTCATAAATTAAAATTCATTTATTTTATTAACTAATTATATTTGAGTAATATGGCCTATCATTATTTTTTTTTACCTAAATTATAAATTAAAAAAATATTATTATGACAAGTCGACCCTGTTAATGTAATCCTACATTAATGTCAGTTTTGGAAATTGAACTATATATTCAATTTTATTTAACATAAGATAAAATAAATATTTGTTCAAACACTACAATCTCATAAACATTTTGTTATGACACTAATATTTCTAATAAGTTCCTATTAATGTCATTAAAAGAATAAAATAAAAACAAAAAATTCAGCTAGAAATATATTCGGTAGCCTTTTAAAGAATATAAAATATGAACATTATAAAAAATAATTCATTTATATTAAATATTGTGAAATCTAAAAATTATTCAAAAATATAAATATTTTTAAAAAGTATTTAGAAAAATCTTATAAATATTACACTAAAACTAGAAATTACTCAATAAAGAACAAAATTAAAATTATTTAAACTATCCGATATATTAATCAAATAATATAAATATATTTGAGATAAAAAATAGAAAATTATTTGGATATTTCTAATTGGATTTTTATCGCGTATGGATAATGATGTTAATTTTTAAAATAAGTATGAATATCAAATATATAAGAATCTCCCCTATATACTAATGCAGAATACGGTGAGCCTAAGTGGCAGCTTCTCATGCTTCGGCTACCACATGTCTTTTGCTGGTGCTTCGGGTGCATATGTGTCAACCTCTCATGCTTCAGCTGACACATAATCAATTACTGGCCTAATCATCATTGCATTAATTACATTATAATTATACCTCAAATAACTCTTACCTACCTTATTAATTTTTACAAATTAAGGAATATGAATTATGAATAAATAAGAATTGATTATATTTACAAAAAGATTTCATATTTTCATTAATTAAAATATAATTCTCAAACAAAGAGAAATATGATATAACAGTGTGCACTATATATTAAAAACCTAAAATCTCACGGAAATATTATATATTCCACTAATTAATTAGTTTATATTAGTTAGTCAATATAATTAGGTATATCAATAAAAAATCAACTGAAATGAAAGATGCTTGGGAATATTGCAAAAGAAGTGTTGAATATATATAATTAAAAAGGTACTTGAAGTCCTAATTAATTAAATAAATCAAAATAATCTTACTCAAAAATAATATTGAAAGTGTAGAAACAATAGTTTAATTATTATTTATAAATAAATCAAAGAAACTATGGAATAAATCAATTAATCTATTTTAATTTTAAATCTTATTTAATTAATATAAAATAACAAAATAAATGAAAAAACTTGTATTTACTAAATTATATAATTCCTGATTTTATTTAAAGTGATATTTCAAAATATATAAGAAATTAAATTTAATTATATACTAATCCATATACTACCTCCGTTCTCTTATAATTGCAACATCTGGACTTTCACGCTTGCCAATGCACAATTTTAATTATTAATATTTTTAATTCTTTATTTTTAAAAATTATAAGAAGTTGATATTTTGAAAGTATATTTCGAGCTGAATCTAACAAGATCTCACATGACTATATTTTTTCATATGTATAAATCACAAAAGATGGTCAAAAAAGAGTATGTGAACAATGTAATAGTCAAGACGTTGCAATAGAAAGAGAACGGGGAAGTATCTTTGTACAAAGAGAATTTTAGAAAATAAAAATTGATCGTTTTAAGTGATTCTTAATTTTTTTTGTCTTAAATTTATCCACTTTTAAAATCAACTATACATTTTTGAAAGTTTTGGATTTGCTTTTGTATTTTAAATTATCCAAATAGTATATGTAATTTTTTTTCAAATATAAGAATTCAATTATCTCCTTTTTGGCCATATAATAGGAACAGTTAAATACTTAACGATTTGGATCATTTGGGCAAAAAAAAAGACCAAAAAAAGAAGATGGAACTAAAATTCATCAAATACAGTTTAACACAATCAGATATGAATTGCGGTTTTTCTAATACGAGTTTCCGAAATGACTAAAAGTGCCCACCTATTTATGTGTTCTCTTGAATGTAAAATGTGTTAACTTTAATACTTCTATATATTAAGTTAATGTTTGAAAATAACATCATATAAAAATGATAATAAAGTTTCAACTGAACCAAATGCCAATTAGTTTTTTTGTAATACAAGTTTCACGAATTACTAAAAATACTCTAATTAGTTTTCTCTTCTTTTGAATGTAAAATTTCTTGAATTTAGTAGTACTCTTAATTATGAAGTTCAATGCCTCAAAAGTACAATCTTTCCCTTGATGACATGCTTAGAGCTTGTGCGTTGGATTGGTCAACTGATTGAGAAGTTCACTTGCCCTTGATCGAATTCACTTACAATAATAGTTGGCATGCTTATATTAGAATGACACCATTTGAAGCTTTGTACGGGAGGAGATGCCGATCACCCCTGTGTTGGGATGATTCTTCGGATTTGATCGGAACGGAACCAGAATTGATAATTCAGACTCAAGAGAAGATAGCTTTGATTCGAGAGAGACTGTTGACTGCCCAGAGTCGACAGAAGTCTTATGCCGATGTACGTCGCCGTCCTCTAGAGTTCGACGTTGGGGATCATGTGCTATTGAAGGTGTCTCCTACACGAGGGATTTTCCGTTTTGGGAGAAGAGGCAAGCTTAGTCCGAGATATATCGGACCATTTGAGATCCTAGAGAGAGTTGGGGATTTAGCATACCGGTTGGCCTTACCGCCATCGCTGAGTCATGTTCACAATGTATTTCACGTATCCCAACTGCGGAAGTATGTACCGGACCCCAGTCACGTCATTGATTTCGACGAGATCGAGATAGCTAATGATGGCACCTTCGAAGAAAGACCAATCAAGATACTTGAGAGCCGGATCAAACAACTGAGGAATAAACCAATACATTTGGTTAAAGTACAATGGTCACGACATGGAGTCGAAGAGGCCACTTGGGAAACGGAGGACGGTATGAAGGCTAAATATCCGGAGTTGTTTTCATCCTAAGTTTCGGGACGAAACTTCTTTTTAGGGAGGAAGGATGTAATACCCGAGATTTCTGTTATGTAATTGGAACTTGTGATATTGTAATAATTGTACTTTTGTTTGAGCATTATTCTCCGTATTTCATAATCCGATGTTGTCGAGCGTATAATTTCGTATATGTGATATAAAGATTGTAATTCTGTGCATGTAGCGCACGCTATAGGCTACGGGTAGCGTACGCTAACATGGATTCATAGCGCACGCTACAGAGTGTCATTAGCGCACGCTATGCGTGGTCAGATCGATTGAGACGTGCGGTAGGTGAGATCTGGCCGGGGGACCCTTGTCGGATTGTGTCGAATGAACACAGGCGGCTTTCGGGAAAAGCCAAGTCAACGCCTTAGCGCACGCTACGTACATGTGAATATCGCACGCTAAGTGCGACTCGATTAAGTCGACAGTAGTTAGCGCACGCCTACGGCGAGGGACTAGCGCGTTAATAGCCATTTATTATAAATAGATGACATCCTATTCGTGATTTCGATTCTTCTCCTCCCATAACCCGAACTCTTACACTTAGAACATAACTCCCTTCGTCCTAAACACTTCGTATCAACCTCCTGGTTCGAGATTGAAGATCGTATATCATTGGAGATTGGTGTTCAAGCCTTCGGTGTTGGATTGCTTCATTTTCCTCCGTGTTCTTCACTACTTTGAGGTAGGTGATTCTTCACCGATGTTAGTAATGTTCCTAAGGAAGTTTGAATCATGTTTGGATAGCAAGTATTTCGTTATAATCGGTCATCACATGTTAGAAGGATACTTTTGACGTATCGGCACTATATATCGTATGAACCTTCGAACCATCTTATTATAAGGACTCCTAAGCATGTTCAAATCGATTTATGATCAGTAATCGGATATTACCCAGTTGCTACTTTGTACACGTTGGAATCTTGTGTTTTGGAACGTAAGACGATCGGAACTTAGATTATTTCTTGGAGATCGTAGATGGATTATGATATGGAGATGACTATCCGTATATTTGTATTTCATAATCATAAAACTTCCACAAACCTTATTAGCATGATATGCCCGAGGATAACTTGTATTATCACGGTAGAATTCATGAGTTCTTCATCATTCAACCCAGTTTTCGGTTTGCAGTATTCTGCCATGCAAAATTAGCGCACGCTAACATGTGTGAGTTAACGTGCGCTATCGGGGTTCAGTTAACGCACGAAACGTGCGTAGCGTACGTTATGAGACCAGTCGGGTCAGACTGCCAGTCCGTGGCTAGCGCACGCTAGTCTTATACGATAGCGTACGCTAACAGTCCGGCTTAGCGCACGTTACGTAGAGTACATAGCGCGCGCTAAGCAATCCAGACAGATTCATTATTTTGAGCTTTTCGGCCGTAGGCCGAATTGTTAGGCCATTGTTCGACTTGAGATGATTTGTATATCATTCCTTTTGTTAAGGTTCGAGCTTGCTACGCTGATCGAATGAGGCGACCTTCGAGTGGGTTGAGATCATTGAAGTATATCGTTTCTTGCCATCTTCGAGGCAAGTATCGTGATATGTTAATATTGGTATTTTTGGAGCATGCGTATGATTATTCATGATGTTGAACATGATATTTACTTCGTTGATTTGCCATGGTATTCGTTATATAGTGTTTATATGTTCATGTTGATGAACATAATGATTTGGCATATGTGTATGCATGAGTTGTGTTTGTATACGTTGTACGATCTATCTTTGAGGGCTGGATCGGATGTCCACCTCGTGTTGGTCCGACGGGATCATCTTGGGATCTAAGTGAGGGCGCCGGATCATTGGGACGGGTTATTTCCACCTCGTGTTGGTCCGACGGGATCATCTTGGGATCTATCTTTGAGGCTGGATCATTGGAATACCCATGCTGTGTAATGGAATCTTGTAGATTCGCATTGTCGGATTCCTAGCGGAAGTCCGTGTGGTGTATCTTGTTATGTATTGTTGATGCATATTCGAATTGTTTAATATGATACTTGTACTAGCATCGTTTTGCTAACCCCTTCGGGGTGGACATTTGTTTTGATGTTCGGGTAGCCGAGATCGGAGAAAGCGACCAAGATCTGACGTGACGACGAAGGGTTCAATGATGTTTAGTGTTATTGGAGTTTTGATTTCTTGGTTTGGTTTACGTACTCGAGTACGCGTGTCTTATTGATATTAATTCGATATGGTTGTATTAATTACTCGTTGAACCGGTTATGCGTTTTCACAAACTTGAACTTCCGCATATTGATGTCTTAGATTTACTTTCTTTTTTAATTAGCCTTGTAAATCCTTACTTAAAGGGTTTACGGCGCAGTAATTATTCCGAATATCTCGGGTGTTACGAATATGGTATCGAGCTAAGATTCATGGATATCTTGGCAATCGGGTTTTAGTTGGGTCATTTACGTTATTTGATTTACGGGTCGTTTGTAACATCACCATTCGGCCAAGTCGTCATGTGGACCGTGGTTGTAAGTCTCTTAATCTCTTATACTACCGTTTTACTTAATTCTTGTTTTGTGAGTATTGACGGACTTTATTTGAAAAATTTTATTCGGATATTGAGAAATTGCGTTTACGATATGTTGAGAGGAGGACGTGGACGGGCCGCGGTCGTGGACGCGGACGTGGTAACATGAAACATTAGTATTCCGCAACTACACCCGAAATATCGGCTAGACGAACAGATTCCCATTACGGAGGGCGAAGGATCGGCGAATGATGACGCAAATCTAACATGCCGGAAGTGCTTCAACAGTGGTGACGCAGATAAACCGATTCGCTCAGTCGTTGATCGCATGCAGACGGCGATGGGACAGCAGCACCACGAGGATAACCGGGGAGACAGATGGCTTGCTGAGGTGGTTAAATTGCACCCGCCAAAATTTGACGGATCTGCTGAGGCACTTACTTGGGATCACTGGCTCAAGGAGTTGGAGAAGATATTCGCGGGTCTTAACTGTCCCGAGGACCGGAAGGTTCCCATTGCCCAGTATTTTTCTGACTGGGGAGGCCTTTGATTGGTGGGAGGCTATTCGACCCGAGGATCATAATGCGGATTGGACGGAATTCAAACTAATGATGGAAGCACAGTATTGTCCTCGTCCCGTTAGAGAGGCAAAAATCCGAGAGTTTTTCTCACCACAGAGTTCGGAGGCATCTGTGACAGATGTAATTAAAACTTTTAATCACCAGCTGACTTGTGTACGACACTTGGTCAGAACGGAGGCAGAAAAGATTTTTCATTTTGATATGCGGATGAAGCCGGAGATTCAGCAGTACATGTCCGGATTCGAGTGTACTACGTTGCGACAGTATCAAGACAAAGCGCTGGCCTACGACATGAAAGAGGCGGCGGTGGAGAAATCAGTAGAGGCAAAGAAGCGAAGGTGACCGTGACTTTGCGAGAAAACAAGAGTGGTGGGGCCCAAGGGCAGTCTTCCTTTATTCGGCTAGAAACCTCCACATCCTTCTAAAGGCGGAAAGAAGTTAGGACAACATCGGCGATTTGACGCATCAAGGAAATGCTACAATTGTGGTCGAAGCAGGCATATTCGACGTGATTGCCCCGCATCTTCCGTGACTTGTTACGATTGTGGCAAGAAGGGCACCGTGCGGCCTTCTGTGGAGCCGCTACTAGATCTTTTGGTACCGCACTCCGGCACGATTCCAAGGAAACAAGTGTGAACCAGACGCAGCAGAGTGGATTTCAGCAGCAGAGCGTTGGGAAGAGAGAGACATCCAGTCTTGGGTCCGTTCCTCCGCGCCTGTACGAAATGAGGAGATCTCAAGATCGAACACTGCTGTTGCATCAGTGCGATTCAGATCCTTTTGCAACCAGCTAGTGTTTTATTCGATTAGGAGCTACACATTCTTTTGTATCATTGAACTGTAAATCGTTTAAAAATCTCGTGCTTATTTGATTGTGAAACGTATGTTGTGGGATTGCCGAGTGGAGAGAGAATTGTGGGAACCCTAGAGGCTAGAGATTTTCCAAAGATCTATAGGAGGGAGAGATTGGCCGTCGAATCTCATTGTTGTTGACATCTACGGTGACGATTTAATTCTCTGAGACGATTGGCTCAACCGTTATGGAGCTATCTGAATTACCGAGAGAGAGTCATTTCTATCATTGCCGATGACGGTCCGAACACTTATTCCGAGGATGGAGACCGAAGCTCGGGAAAATTGATCAAAGCAATGAAAGCCGTAAAATTATGAACAGGATGTCATGGACTTTGGTGTTATGCCATGAGGAAAGAGGAAGGGTAGAGCTCTCGTCTATTTCGATTGTGAATGAATTCCCGGATGTATTTCTGACGAACCGCTGGATTATCTCCGCAAAGAGAAGTGGAATTCACCATCGAATTAGAGCACAGGAGCGACCCCTATTTCCAGTGGCACCATACCGCATGGCGCCAACCGAGATGTATGAACTCAAGCAAGCTGGAGGAATTGTTCTGAAGGGCTATATTCAACCTAGCGTTTCTCCTTGGGAGCGCCGTTCTTTTGTCCGAAGAAAGACGGATCCCTCCGATTGTGTATTGATTACAGGGAGCTTAACAAAATGACGATCAAGAATAAGTATCCTATACCTCGGATCGACGACTTGTTTGATCAACGCAAGGGGCAAGGGTATTCTCGAAGATTGACTTGCGATCGGGATACCATCGGTTGAGAATTAAGGAATCGGATATACCGAAATGCCTTTGGATCCTGCAGACGCATTATGAATTTGTAGTGATGCTATTTGGACTTACCAATGCTCCTGCGGTATTCATGCAATTGATGAATCGGGTATTCTTGGAGTACTTGGATGAATTTGTGGTCGTTTTCATTGACATCTTGATATATTCGAGGGACGCAGAGGAACATCTTGAACATTTACGTGTGGTTTTGAGCATCTTGAGAAAGGAACAGTGTATGCTAAGCTTTCTAAATGCGACTCGCTTAAGGAAGTAACCTTCCTTGGGCATGTGATATCCTCCGACGGAGTTCAAGTGGACCCAAGAAAGTCGAAGCAATCTTGGAGTGGGAAGCTCCTAAACGTGAAAGAAGTCCGAAGCTTCTTAGGACTTGGCCGGATATTATCGCCGCTTTGTAGAGGGATTTTCCAAAATTGCTCGTCCGCTCACCCACTATTACAAAAACTCAAAAATTCATTTGGAATGAGAAGTGCCAGTGGTTTTGACGAGCTTAAGAGGAGACTGACGACAAGACCTATATTAGCACCGCCAGAGGGAATCATGGATTCATGGTATACAATGACGCTTCAAATCGTGGTTTGGGTTGTGTGTTGATGCGAAGGATAAAGTGATTGCTTATGCTTCTCGGCAATTGAAACCGTATTTAAGTTAATTATCCGACTCATGATCTGGAGCTAGCACCGTGGTCTTTGCCTTGAAAATTTGGCGACATTATTTGTACGGCACTCATTGTCGGATCTTTACAGATCATAAGAGCCTCAAATACATTTTCATAAAGAATTAAAAAAGAGGCAGAGAAGGAGGCTGGAATTGATCAAGGATTACGACTTGGAGGTTCTCTATCATCCGGGGAAAGCAAATGTAGTAGCCGATGCTTTAAGCCGAAAACCCGTTTCTCTTCGAGTGTTGGAAGCATTTACATCTCAAACCAGTATTCAACGAGAACTGATCCGCGAGGGGATTGAAGTATGGGCACCAGGAATCCAAGGGCAACTTTATGTGATGGAACTGACTTCATCACTAGTCGAGGAGATCAAGTCTAAGCAGTTGGACGATTCTCTGATCCTTCGATTATGTGACGAAGTAAAGAAAGGGAAAGCCCCAGGATTCGTGTTACAAGACGATGGAGTTCTGAGATTTCAGAATCAACTTTGCATTCCCGATGATGATGATCTGAGACGGACTATTCTGAAGGAAGCTCATAGCGCGCCCTATTCTATTCACCCAGGCAGCAGTAAGATGTATAAGGATTTAAAGCAAAACTTCTGGTGGGGGAATATGAAGAAGGACGTAGCGGAGTACGTTTCGAAGTGTTTGACTTGTCAGCAGGTTAAGATTGAACATCAGCGACCTGCCGGGATGTTAAAGCCGCTTCCGATCCCTGAATGAAAGTGGGAGGACATTTCGATGGATTTCATCACCAATATGCCAAGGACTAGAACAGGAATGAACACGATTTGGGTTGTAGTTGATCGACTAACCAAGTCGGCTCATTTCCTAGGGATCAAAGATACATGGGGACCCGAGAGATTGGCGCGAGTATTTATTGCGGAGATAGTCAGATTGCATGGGACGCCGAAGACCATTATTTCGGATCGAGATGGTCGCTTCGTGTCGCACTCGGAAAGCGATTCACAAGGCTTTGGGGATCGAGCTCAACTTTAGCACACCTATCATCCCCAAACAGACGGCCATCCGAAAGGACTATTCAAACCGTAGAAGACATGCTTAGAGCTTGTGCGTTGGATCGTCAACCGATTGGGAAGTTCACTTGCCCTTGATCGAATTCACTTACAATAATAGTTGGCATGCTTCTATTAGAATGGCACCATTTGAAGCTTTGTACGGGAGGAGATGCCGATCACCCCCGTGTTGGGATGATTCTTCGATTTGATCTAACGGAACTGAATTGATAATTCGGACTCAAGAGAAGATAGCTTTGATTCGAGAGAGACTGCTGATCGCCCAGTCGGCGAAGTCTTATGCCGATGTACGTCGCCGTCCTCTAGAGTTCGACGTTGGGGATCATGTGCTATTGAAGGTGTCTCCTACACGAGGGATTTTCCGTTTTGGGAGAAGAGGCAAGCTTAGTCCGAGATATATCGGACCATTTGAGATCCTAGAGAGAGCTGGGGATTTAGCATACCAGTTGGCCTTACCGCCATCGATGAGTCATGTTCACAATGTGTTTCACGTATCCCAACTGCGGAAGTATGTACCGGACCCCAGTCACGTCATTGATTTCGACGAGATCGAGATAGCTAATGATGGCACCTTCGAAGAGAGACCAATCAAGATACTTGAGAGCCGGATCAAACAACTGAGGAATAAATCAATACATTTGGTTAAAGTACAATGGTCACGACATGGAGTCGAAGAGGCCACTTGGGAAACGGAGGACGGTATGAAGGCTAAATATCCGGAGTTGTTTTCATCCTAAGTTTTGGGACGAAACTTCTTTTTAGGGAGGAAGGATGTAATACCCGAGATTTCTGTTATGTAATTGGAACTTGTGATATTGTAATAATTGTACTTTTGTCTGAGCATTATTCTCCGTATTTCATAATCCGATGTTGTCGAGCGTATAATTTCGTATATGTGATATAAAGATTGTAATTCTGTGCATGTAGCGCACGCTATAGGCTACGGGTAGCGTACGCTAACATGGATTCATAGCGCACGCTACAGAGTGTCATTAGCGCACGCTATGCGTGGTCAGATCGATTGAGACGTGCGGTAGGTGAGATCTGGACGGGGGACCCTTGTCGGATTGTGTCGAATGAACCTGGACGGCTTTTGGAAAAAGCCAAGTCAACGCCTTAGCGCACGCTACAGACATGTGAATAGCGCACGCTAAGTGCTGACTCCAGTTAAGTCAGACAGCCGTTAGCGCACGCTACGAGCAGGGACTAGCGCGCGCTAATAGCCATTTATTATAAATAGGATAAAGATCCTATTCGTAATTTCGATTCTTCTCCTCCCATAACCCGAACTCTTACACTTAGAACATAACTCCTTCGTCCTAAACACTTCGTATCAACCTCCCTGGTTCGAGATTGAAGATCGTATATCATTGGAGATTGGTGTCTGCCTTCGGTGTTGGATTGCTTCATTTTCCTCCGTGTTCTTCACTACTTTGAGGTAGGTGATTCTTCACCGATGTTAGTAATGTTCCTAAGGAAGTTTGAATCATGTTTGGATAGCAAGTATTTCGTTATAATCGGTCATCACATGTTAGAAGGATACTTTTGACGTATCGGCACTATATATCGTATGAACCTTCGAACCATCTTATTATAAGGACTCCTAAGCATGTTCAAATCGATTTATGATCAGTAATCGGATATTACCCAGTTGCTACGTTGTACACGTTGGAATCTTGTGTTTTGGAACGTAAGACGATCGGAACTTAGATTATTTCTTGAAGATCGTAGATGGATTATGATATGGAGATGACTATCTGTATATTTGTATTTCATAATCATAAAACTTCCACAAACCTTATTAGCATGATATGCCCGAGGATAACTTGTATTATCACGGTAGAATTCATGAGTTCTTCATCATTCAACCCGATTTTGGTTTGCGATTCGCCATGCAAAATTAGCGCACGCTAACATGTGTGAGTTAACGTGCGCTATCGGGTTCGATTAACGCACGAAACGTGCGTAGCGTACGTTATGAGACCAGCCGGGTCAGACTGCCAGTCCGTGGCTAGCGCACGCTAGTCTTATACGATAGCGTACGCTAACAGTCCGGCTTAGCGCACGTTACGTAGAGTACGTAGCGCCCGCTAAGCAATCCAGACAGATTGATTATTTTGAGCTTTTCGGCCGTAGGCCGAATTGTTAGGCCATTGTTCGACTTGAGATGATTTCTATATCATTCCTTTTGTTAAGGTTCGAGCTTGCTACGTTGATCGAAGGAGGCGACCTTCGAGTGGGTTGAGATCATTGAAGTATATCGTTTCTTGCCATCTTCGAGGCAAGTATCGTGATATGTTAATATTGGTATTTTTGGAGCATGCGTATGATTATTCATGATGTTGAACATGATATTTACTTCGTTGATTTGCCATGGTATTCGTTATATAGTGTTTATATGTTCATGTTGATGAACATAATGATTTGGCATATGTGTATGCATGAGTTGTGTTTGTATACGTTGTACGATCTATGCTGAGGGCGCTGGATCGGATGTCCACCTCGTGTTGGTCCGACGGGATCATCTTGGGATCTAGGCCGAGGGCGCTGGATCATTGGACGGGTTATTTCCACCTCGTGTTGGTCCGACGGGATCATCTTGGGATCTATGCCGAGGGCGCTGGATCATTGGAATACCCATGCTGTGTAATGGAATCTTGTAGATTCGCATTGTCGGATTCCGGTAGCGGAAGTCCGTGTGGTGTATCTTGTTATGTATTGTTGATGCATATTCGAATTGTTTAATATGATACTTGTACTAGCATCGTTTTGCTAACCCTTCGGGGGTGGACATTTGTTTTGATGTTCAGGTAGCCGAGGAGCAGAGAAACAACCACAGTACCGACGTGACGACGAAGGGGTTCAGTGATGTTTAGTGTTATTGGAGTTTTGATTTCTTGGTTTGGTTTCTGTACTCGAGTACGCGTGTCTTATTGATATTAATTCGATATGGTTGTATTAATTACTCGTTGAACCAGTTGTACGTTTTCACAAACTTGAACTTCCGCAGTATTGATGTCTTAGATTTACTTTCTTTTTTTAATTAGCCTTGTAAATCCTTACTTAAAGGGTTTACGGCGCTGTAATTATTCCGAATATCTCGGGGTGTTACAATCATAAACAGAACAAATAGTGTAGTTTATAAAGAAATATTATGAAATTTATAATGAATGATCTATAGTATATTATATATTTACATAAAGTTCTTTTTTGTGTTCCCGTGTAATTACACGGGTGTTATACTGGTGTTGTAATGTTTGAGTATATTTGAATATGTATACCAAGAGTGGACGGGTATCCTACCCATTGCCATATTTATAAATATTAAATTATTTAAAATATAATAATATGTGACTATTTATACCTTTTTTAATTTTATTTTGCCGTATTTTATATAATATATAATTTTTTATATACTACATAAATATGGGTTCTTGGAAGTAATAATTTGATATTAGTTTGCTTCTCCCTAACTTAACATCTTATTAGAAAATAAGTATATAAATTATATTTTAAAAATAATCCATGAATTACACGGAATTTGTGCTAGTACTTAAACTAGTGCAAAACCCGTGTAATACACGGGGCTATATTAAACTAAATGCATTTTAAATCTTCTAACAAAAATTCAACATATATATGGACAATATACAGATAATGTATTTTTTAATCTTAAATACATCATACAATCCAAACCACTCTAAGTCCTATGCATATGTAATTGTTGAGCTCCTCTGTTTTTTCCAAACACATCCTTTGGCTCTCACTCACCCTTCATGTATATAAATCACCAAATTTATGATCACGGTCGTGCATAAAAATCACCCAGTTGTGATAGTTGTATAAGATAAATAGAGTTGTCAAACGGGCGGGCTCGACCCAAATAGGCCGGGCAAAAAACGGGTGGCTTTTTTGGGACCGGGCCAAAAAGACCCCTTTTTTTGGACCAAAATTATTAAGCCCATTGCCCGTCCCGGCCGGGCTCATCCCGGCCCGCGGGCCTCAACCTTTTTTTTTTTTTTTGCAATATTCGAACTCTGGCATTTTGCCCGCGGACCTGGGCCTATTTTGCCAGGTCTAAGATAATGCACATATCAACCTTTATAATGGTATTATGAACTAAAAAATATGAAAAAGTGATAAGAACCCATACAAAATTATACTCCTTCCGTCCACAATCAATGTTCCCTTTTTGCCATTTTGGTATGTCCACAAAAAATGTTCCCTTTCTATTTTTAAACAATACCTCACAATACAATTTACTAAAATATCCTTATAATTTTTATATATTTACACATTTTACTATGCTGATCCACATATTAAATTATTTAATCAACTTAATTAACATTAAATTACTTTTAATGTGGGACCCAAACTCCACTCACATCACACTCACGCTCACCTAACATTTCTTAAAACCCGAACTCAAAAAGTTGAGAAATATTGATCGTCGACGGAGGGAGTAAATAGGAGCCAAAATTCAGCAATAACCATCCAACCATCACAAAAATACAAAAACCCCTTAACAGATCGATATCTAAAATACTATTTAAAATTATTTAAAAAGTAAATACAAATTTTACAACTTCACATATTTAAATCAGAATTAGCCACAATATTTGAAAATTAAATACAAAATTTACACCTTCACATATTATAACCCAAACATATTCATTAGATAAAAAAAAATAAGCAAGAACCAACATAAAACATAAATATAATTCTAGATTCAATAAAATACAAAAAATATAAACAAAGACCATAAAATGGCAATACGAGGCATTTCCGCTCTCGATAGAATGATAAAAATATTTTGAAATTGCAGGAGGTCGAGTATAGGGTGATTCGTCGAAGTAAAATATTAAATTGCACAAGGTTAAAGCCGAAAGTAGGAAACTCGGATTCGCACAACCTTGAAATCCAGTTGCTTTGGTTTTCTGCAATAACAGACTAAAATAAATAGGAAAAAAATGTGAGATACAAACCAAATTACAATAAATTATAGAAGTAAAAAAACAACTCGCGCAGATTACAATCGGGGAGCAGAAAAATGTGCAGAAAGAGGTGCAATTCAAAAGAAAATTAATAATCAAATTATTAGGAAAAAATCAAATTACCATTAATGAAAATGTTAATGAACCATTGTGACTGAAAATCTGTTTATTGTGCCTAGATTTATAGTTGTCTTGAAGTTTATTGATCTGACGACTGAAAGTATGAACCGATATCATCAAAATTTCGATGTATATATCTTTTCTGTCCAATATTGGCTTAAACTATGGGTTAATTAAACAAAAGTGCATTAGGTTAAGCTAATGGTAATTGGTAAACAACCCATTTTTCGTAACTACGATGGTGTATTCACTTTTGATATAATTTGCAACCTCAGTGGCAAATATGTGTTAAAAAAAATACAGAAAAATGAAGAGATTCTTCCGTAAAACCAGAGTTATTTGAGTTTTTTTTTTTTTTTTTTTTTTTTTTTGGTAATTAGGTCAAATTTTCAGTGGGTAGTGTTTATGATTATTCATAAAACTAACATCGGTTGGATAACAACCGATGTTAAAATCGAAGTTTAACATCGATTATTAGAAACCGATGTTAATTTTAACATTGCGACATTTAACATCGGTTCCAAAATCGATGTTAAATGTATGTTTTGTAGTGTTTTATTCATTTACTTGGATATGGATTCTCATTTTTGAATTAAAGTTTTCAACCCAACATACCAACTTATCATATTGCTTGCTCCATCATTGTTCTTGGATGCCAGATAAACTCAATTTGTGTAGAGTAGGTTAATTTTGCAGTGTCTTTTTAAGTGAATTGGCACTTGTTTCTTTAACATGTATAATATCAAGAAATCTTTCCATAACAAAACTACATTGTTAACATAACGCACAACAACAACAATTTGTTCTTTACCCGAGCAATCACCGAACTCATCGATTAACACTACAAAAATCACCCCCATATCACTAATAATTTTTTTGCTTACTTCAAATGCACAAGATGATGCAAGGCCTTTTCGAATCCGAGGAGAAATCATATAATTATATCATGGAGCACAGTTTAATATATTATGCCTCGATGATATCCTGAAATTGACTTTTTACGTCCGGGGTCTACTATCAAAGTTTTTAGTTCAAAATCACAAGTGTTATAAAATTACAACGAACCCTAAATTGAGCTAAAATTAAATTTTAAAGAGAACCTAATATGTAACCCTAGTACAATAAATCATAACTCAAGTAGAAGAACTCAATAGTTACCTTTGTCATGGGATGTTGGAGGCGGGAACGCGGAGGGGCAGATTGGAGCCTGGAGGGGATGTTCGGCTGTACTGGAGGAGTTGCACAAGCACAACTCACGAACCGGAGGTTGCTCCGGGCGGTGGTATCGTTGGGGTTCCGACTTCTACCGCCTATGTCACGAACAACATGTACAAGGGCTTTTTAGAAGGGGCGCGGGTAGATATTGTTTTTTTCTAGTTGTTTCAGTTCTTATTTTTTTCACTTTTTTTTTAATATAAGCCGACTAAAACGATATCGTTTTGCCTAATAGCCGGACACATCGTTTAAAATCAAAACGAGGCCGTTTTGATGTTGGTGTAAAATTTTAGGGGTGCACGTGCACAACCAAGATTTGACTGTATCCGCCTATGATCGCAATAATATTTGTCGGGCGAATGTAACTTTCAGACTGTCCATGCCTCTCGTACATAATCGTCCCATCCCGCATATAATGAGAAGAAAAAAAAAACTTAAAAAACTTAAAAAACTGCGGTGCTATGCAACTTCAAATTGTAAAACATGTTAAATATACATTGAAAGTGACATTTCAATTACTCTTTTGTTTTTATATAGTGTGAATGACTATTATGCCCCCGATATAATTATGTAATTACGATTGTACCATCTGAAGTTTTCCTATAAATAGGACTTCAGTTATTAACGAAAAACACACCTGAAAATCATTCTCTCTATTCTCTCTTTAAATTCTCTCTCTATAATATTTCGATTTCGTAAGAAAACATTCTATCCCACATAAAACCACATCTTACAAAAATTACAAGACTGGTGGTGCAGTTCCATCTTCGCCTCACCCCGACCCACCCGCGCCCGGCCGTAGCACCACCAGGCACCAAAGGATAAAGTCCATGAGAGCAAATTTATCACTATCCGTTCTATTTTAAATTATGCATTATCCAACTATATGGGACCCCGGACACTTATCCTCCTTTGTTGTGTGTGTGTGTGTACTTTTTTATTCCTATCGTACACCTACTATGTGATGGCTTTTCAGCCTTGGTTGTCCAATCCTGGAGCCTTCCTGTTTCCTCATTTATGTACTACATCCCTTCGCGATATAGTGCGGTGAGATTTAAATTTTTAACATCGAATTATAAAATTGTATATTCCATCCATAATAATATACATTTTTAATACAATTTGCTTACAAAAACTAAAATGTTCTCCAAAAAGTTTGTGATGTTGAATTTCTTTTCTTTTTACATTTTATTTAATTTAAACTTTTTTTTCCCCATAATCTTCTCCATGATTTTTCAAAAAAAAGAAGTTGACGTTCGAATAAGACTTCATTTATTATGCTCCCGAGTTCATAAAGAAGGTATGGAGCTATATTTTATCGTCAGACTTCTTTTTTTTAAGAGTTCTTTCGCGCACGATGGCTGAATTGCACATGATGGCTGCACACGATGACAGCAATGATCGTGCACACGATGGGACTAGCCATCTTGTGCACATGAACTTTTGGGTTTTCTTGGCCAATTTGATTGAATGTGTTACCAATATGGATATTTTGTGATTCTAAAATTGCTTGTTCACATTAACAACTACATAACATCGTATGCAAACTCATATTTGCTATTTCGTGTAATTCAATAGTGTATGAGCTATTCCATACAAATGATGAACTTATATATACGAACTTATACATTGAGAACATATAGACTACACATGATATGAAATATATTATGTTAATTCAGTCTATAACTTTACAAATAAATATACTGTTAACAAATACTTATTAATATATAAGTAACAACACGTAAATTGGCGAGTTATTTTAGAAATTAGTGAAAATGTCCGTGTTCTTGTGCACACGATGGCTAATCCCATCTTGGGCACGATCATGACTGCCATGGTGTGCACATGAACTTTGTCTTTTTGGGTCAATTTGATTTAATGTGCTATCGATATGGATGTTTTGTGATTCTAAATAGACTACATTTAGGGATGTCCATAAATTTTTCGGCTTAACCATTCTTTCGTATGTCTCTCACACACTCGAAAAACGGAAAGAGGAAGAGGTCTCATATAGGCTACATTAGGAGGAGATTAAGGTTAGATCTTATGATGAGCTTGAGTTCGTTATGATAGGTCTCGACATATAATTTAGGGCCTGTTTACTAGCAGCTTAATGAAGTTTATTGGTTTCTTATAGCTTTTTTGGACAGTTGATAATGTGTTTAGCAGGAGCTTAATCAATAAGATAACAGCTTAATGGGACAGTGATTCCCCAGTTCCTTATTCGGTAAGCTATCATCTTAATGGAACCAAATGACTATTATAACTAGATATTGTGCTATATTATTATGATGTTGTGCAATTTATAATTGTACGGTGTTGAACTATTTTGGATACAAATATTTAATACATTTTTATATATATCGAGGGAGTAAAATGGTCATTTCTGCCATTTAGACAGTTGATTCAGCAATGCAGGTAGACAACATTTCATCTTTATTCAGACAGACAGCATAATTCAAACAGATAATTTATTTCACTCAGATCTTAATGACAAAGTTGGTTTATGTTAAAATAGTTTAGTTTCTTAACACTTACTTTTAGACTATCCATTTTTTTTTCAGATTTTTTATTTAATTTTTGTATGTTTAGTACGTTCAATGTGATGTCCAATTTAGTCAATATAAATATCTACGGCAGTTTTGCATGAATTTACCAAATACGGGATAGACTGACTATATTTTTTAACCCACGGTTGATTATTTCAGAATATAGCATCATAAACTTTTGTAAGTCACCACAGTACCAAAATACTCCTACTTCAGCCTCAAATTTTCAATTACGTCATTCGTCTCCTTCGAAATTTAATATTTGAGCATAAAAATTATCTCTTCAGAAATATAATAATTATAATTCCTATACTCGCTTTCAAGAGAAAACAAATTGGGTCAAAAAATATTCCCTCCATCTCGTAAAAGTATAACCTGCAATGGTAGCTAAGTAGGTGGAATAGATGAGCGCGAGACTGAAATGTCACGAGTTCGATTACTCCTACCAACACTTTCTTGGTTGAAACTGTCACACATGGCTTGCCTAATGTGGTTTACCTGGTTGGCGTAGTTTGCAGGCTATTACGTCTAACCCTAGCGTTGATCCAGTGCACGCTCGAAGAGTAGCGACTGCGGGTACTCCCGTCATAAAAAAAAAGTTATGCTCATTCTTATGGGTACGAATTTTAATAAAAGTTAGGTAATACTCCCTCCGTCCCACCCATCTTGAGCATTTTCTTTTCGGCACGAGATTTAAGAAAAGCTGAAAAGTAGTGTGTAAAGTGATAGTATGAATATATATTATTTAAAATTGTTAGAGATAAATGTGTCTTAAAAAGAAAATGAACAAGTATTTTGGAACGGCCCAAAAAAGAATATGAACCAAGATCGGTGAGACGGAGGGAGTAGTATATTTGAGTGGGGTAATAGTCCCACTTTTTGTTGTAGATGTATGTTAATTATTGTTATTGATTAATTAAAAGATAAAAAGCGTGAGTCGTTTTTGGTATTGTTGTAAATAAATTGAAAAAGTGAAGTAAAAATATATGAGGTAATTTTTAAAAATAAAATGTGCAAACAGACAAAAATAGCTAATTGAGCATACTCTTGATAGGGAATACAAATTTATTTCCCAAATAAAATACAGGAGTATTATTATATTGTTGTACTACTCCAGTACAAATCATGATCTCGTACGGGCAGCCGCGGGCAACAACAACCGTCCGCCGTTGACGGCGGCGTCAAATCCGACACGGCACTCAACAACGCCGTAACTCTTGTTCGCAGAAGAAAACGACGTCGGAAAGAGGTTAATCGTTCGGTGGTACGAACCGAGCCACTTGTTCCGCATGAAACGGTGTTTCCTCCACGGCGGCAGGTAGAGGCCCCTGCTCTTCAGCGATCGCTCCGCGGCGTCACTCGTCGCCTTTAATATGTGGCTCAGATCCTCGTTTTTCCCGACGAAAACCGCCGGCAGGCACCACAGGAGACGATCGTACGAGTCCGTCGGCCTCGCGATCTCGAACGCCGACGCGAAGTCGAGATCGACGAAGTATCTCGTTCCGGCGGAATCCTTCGCGACCACGTCGACGAACTCGTAGTTTCCGGCAGTGAGACCGCCGGAGCTCTCCCACTTCGTCTTGCAAACCCCCGCATTGTAACCGTGGTTCCTCAGAAACGCCATCACATTCCTCCGCATAATCTGCTTATCCCCTCTCGCGCAGGAGAACATCTGCACGGCTCTTAAAACGTCAATCCTCAGCACGTTATTAAACTCATCGTTCCGATCTGCCACAATCGGCTTAATCAGATCTACATTCTCGAAGCTCGAGCCACACGTTGATGGCGGATCGCACTCGGAACCGGAGTCATTGTTCTCCGGCGACGGCTCTCGGTGGTCGTCAACGCTGAAACCGAGGAATAGCTCGGAGAGGCTCGGAGAGGTGGCGTAACTGTCGATTTGAGCGCTGTGTTCGCTGCCGCTGCTGCTGCAACCCGGTTCAGCACGATCCCGGCCGATGATCCGAGCCTTCACCTTATCATCTAACGGGTCAGTCACTCTCTTCATTCTCGTAAAACCATACATTATTTATTTTAAAAAAAATAGATAGTAAAAAAAATGGGATAAAGAAAGTGATTATCGATAAGCCCTTTTCTGTTTAAGTGCTTAAAAAAAAAGCCAGCAAGTCCCGCTGTTATAAATGGGATAAAGCCGAGGAATTTTCAAAGAATATACCAAAGAAACTGTTTTTTTTTTTTAAATAAATAAATTATAGGGGAAAATAAAAAATAGTTATAACCATAAATTATGGTTTTTTTTTTTTACTTTTAATTACTGCAATGGCGAGATTACCCTATTTATTTTACAAAATATGTTATTTTATTTTCATATGTAAGTTAAATAATTATATTGTTTTATGTATTTTTTTAAAATAGATCGGTTACTCTATTCGTACAAATTAAATAAGCGAAATTATCTTTGCGCGCTCTCGAAAAATTCAGATTAACTCAATGTATTTCATCCTAACGTTCCAAATCATCTCAATGTAGATAATCAATAAAGGGGGCGGGATACATATTTTTTAAAAGACATGGGAGTAATGTGTTTATTTAATGAAAGATAGTAAATATGAGGATGTCTCACATGTAAGTTTACATGTAGAATCACTCTGAGAACATTTGTTTGTTTGCTTTTAATGGTTACGTTAGGCTCTTCTCTGAATCATTGAATTAAGTATTTGTTTGTGAAAAATATGACCTCTTAATGGTTACAATAACTTCTTAGCTATTAAGATACTCTCTCTCAATCATTAAGAGGCAAATAATTTCCAGCTTTACCCCTCCTCTTAAATTAAGAATTATTATTTATAATAATTATTATTAATTTTGAATGAATTTAAATAAAAAAATATTAGACATAATTATTATTATAATTTTCTAAATGAATTAAATTAAAAAATATTATACATAATTATTATTATTATTTAAATGAATTAAATTAAAAAATATTATGCATAATTATTATTATTATTTCAAATGAATTAAATTTAAAAATATTATACATAATAATAATAATAATAATAATTATTATTATTATTATTATTTTAAATGAATTAAATTTAAAATTATTATACATAATAAGAATTATTATTATAATTTTAAATGAATTAAATTTAAATATATTATACACATTTATTTATAAAAAATAGGGTTTTTATTTATAAAAAGGAGAGGTTTTGGTACGGAAGGGGAGGAAAAATGAGATTTTTAATCGCTACTTTTATACAGAAGGGTAAAATGGTAATTTATGACCATTCAGAGTTACCATTCAGAACAGTTACCAAACAACCAAATTTCATTCTGCACTCAACCATACAGAGCCTCTCAACCATTCTGGCCTCTCAACCATTCTGCACTAAATCATTCAGCAACTGCCAAACAACCCCTAAATTATCTAAAATTATGTCATTTTGATTGATTTTTTTTTTTTCAAAATATGAGTAGTGGATCGAATGTATAAGTAGTGCAATACTTTTTAATCATGAATTTAATCAAATAATTGTTTAAACTAAAATGAATTGGTTAATAATATGATGTAAAAGAAGCATATATTATAGGAAACCCTTTTTTAAAGATGTTATAATACAATTAAGGAAAAACACTAATATAGTGAAGGGACATAATACAAAAGTGGTTGTTTTAATATTTTCTTGTTAACCGATGTTATTTTAGAAGATTTCGCATGTAAGCTTACATGTGTGACAGCCTCATATTCACTTTCCTCTTCTTTAATTTACTTGATGTGATAAATCTATCTATTTTTAAAAACACAGAGAATAATATAATTATTCAATTAAATACGCGGATAAATGACTGGTTAACCTGCACAAAAAAACCCAATTTGAAGAGAATAATTTGAGTAAGGTCTAATTTTTTAATTTTTATTATTTAAAAAAGGTAACAAATCAATTTAGATTATCTATGCTCACTTGTTTTTAATTATTTTCAATCAACTAATAATTTCTATTGTAAAATTTTTATTTTAAAATATAATATATAATTTTTTTTGAAATATTAAGAACCTTTTTTTTTAATTATCTTGCTCAAATAGGAGGGAGAGCGAATTCTTATTATTACATTAATCATAGTGCAAGAGAATCAGGTATATTCATTGGATTGTTCTAGCCTACGTGGATGTTCACCTGGAATGAAGACTTGGACCAAGTGGATTGTGTGTTTGGCTCATTTAGAATGAGGATGGCACGTGCATGCACGGGGGAGAGTCTGTTAGGAGCAAGGGTCTTCAAATATATCCGATATCCGGTATTCGATCCGAAAATTTAAAAATTTGAAGTTTCCGATATTCGAATTTTTGGATATTCGCTGTTTAGAATTCGAATATCGGATATGCCTTTTGAAAATTTTCGGATATTCGGATATTCGAAATATCCAAAAAATCTATAATTTATATTTTTTATATTTCAAATAATATAAAGATATGCACTTTGTTTGACAAATAATATGAATATATTTATTTTTATTGGTTTGAATCAGTATTGTAGTATTATTTATTTAAGATAAATAATTGATTGAGTCTATATTTAATTGGTTGTAAAAAAATTTATAGTAAAAAAAATATTTTGGATATTTATTTCGGATATTCGGATATCCGATATCCGTATCCGAAATTTCGGATATCCGAATATTCGATATTTCGGATACGAATATCGGATATCAATATTTACTATCCAAATTTTCGAATATCTGATAATTCGGATATCGATAATTCGGATATCCTATTTTGAACACCCTTAGTTAGGAGGACTGAGGGGGTTGGGTGTTACCGTGTTTGGGGTTTACTATATTATATGTGTTGTGAAATACTTTATAATTTATATTTTTATAAGATACACAAAATAAATAACAGTAAATAAAATATGGAGATTGATAATATGCAGAATATTTTTTGTAGTAATAGTATATTTCTTTCTTTCTCAATGGTGTAACATTACATCTTGGAGCAAGCTATTTATAGGCAAAGTTATACTACCATTTCAACAAATGTGTACATCAATTGTCAACAATGGTACACTAAAATTCCAATTTGTCCACCTTCAAAGTTTGAATCAATACCTCTTGGTTTGTCAAAAGTTGTGGGCAACATTTTTCTTCTTTGACAATTAATTGTGCTAAAGTCCACAATTCATAACACTCCCCCTTGGACGTAGCAATGTGAGTTGGATAAGTGTGCCTCGTTAAAAACCTTAAGCTGAAAAACCCAATGGGAATAAAAGCGGTCAGAAGAAAAAAAGAGTACACAACTTAAATCCAATCCTTGTGCATAAGCTGCCTCGTTAAAAACCTTAAGCTGGAAAAACGCAATAGGATAAAAACCAGTCAAAAGGGCAAAAGAGTACAGCGCACATATTGATTCGCTCCCCCTGAAATAAAGAATATATGTCGTCAAACTGATTTATTAATCTTGGTTAAGATTAGCTCTTCTCATGCCTATATCGTATACCATCTTCTCGAATGTTGATGTCGGCAATGATTTTGTAAATAAATCAGCGAGATTATGACAGGAGCGAATTTGTTGAACATTTATTTCTCCGTTCTTTTGTAGTTCATGTGTGTAGAAAAACTTCGGTGAAATATGCTTGGTCCGATCACCTTTTATATATCCACCCTTGACTTGTGCTATGCATGCTGCATTGTCTTCATAAATGATTGTGAGAGTGTCTGTCACAAGCTTCAATCGACATTCATTTAGTATATGAGCTATAACTGATCTTAGCCAAACACTTTCTCTGCCAACTTCATAGAGAGCAATTATCTCAGAATGATTGGAAGATGTAGCTACTAATGTTTGTTTGGTCGATCTCCATGATATAGTCGTACCATTATAGCAGAATAAATAACTGGTCTGTGAGCGAGCCTTATGTGGATTGGATTTGTATCCCGCATCAGCATAACCAACTAAACCAGAGTTATTAGCCTCCTTTGAATAGGATAAACCTAGGTCAATGGTACCATTGAGATAACGAAAAATGTGTTTGATCCCATTCCAATGCCTTCGAGTTGGTTCAGAACTGTATCTTGCAAGTAAATTTACTGCAAAAGAAATATCGGGTCTGGTGCATTATGCTAAATACATCAGTCTCCAATAGCATTGAGATAAGGCACTTCAGGACCCAAAATTTCCTCATTTGATTCCTTAGTTCGGAAAGGATCTTTCTTAGGATCTAAATTCCGTACGACCATAGAAGTACTCAGAGGATGAGCCTTGTCCATATTAAATCGTTTGAGCAATCTCTTGGTATACGCAGATTGGTGGACAAGTATTCCATTATCTTTATGCTCGAGCTCAAGACCAAGACAGAGTTTTGTTATTCCAAGGTCTTTAACCTCAAATTCTTTCTTCAAATATTCAGCAGCATCGGATAACTCTTTAGGAGTTCCGATTAAATTTATGTCATCCACGTAAACTGCAATTATAGCAAATCTAGTATTGGATCTTTTAATAAAAACACATGGGCATTTAAGATCATTTTTATAACCTTCCTTAGAAAGGTATTCATTCAATCTATGATACCACATGCGGCCGGATTGCTTTAATCCATACAGTGATTTCTGTAGTTTGATCGAGTATAGCTCACGAGGAGTAGCAGATTTTGGCATTTTATATCCATCAGGAATTTTCATATAGATATCAGAATCTAATGAACCATATAGATATGCCGTGACTACATCCATTAGTCGCATGTTCAAACACTCATGGACAGCCATACTAATAAGAAAACGAAAAGTGATTATATCCATCACTGGTGAATACGTTTCGTCATAGTCAATCCCAGGCCGTTGGGACAATCCTTGGGCTACGAGTCGGGCTTTATATCTCGCAATCTCATTTTTCTCATTTCTTTTTCGAACAAACACCCATCTGCAACCAATTGGTTTTATATTATTTGGTGTTCGAGTAATTTGCCCAAATACCATTCGTTTTTCTAGGGAAGCTAATTCAGATTATATTGCTTCCTCCCATTTAGGCCAATCTGACCTTTGACGGCATTCAATTATTGAATGTGGTTCATTATCATAATCATCATTCATAATTTCTTGTGCAACCGAGAAAGCAAATAAATTATCGATTATCATGTTTTTCCGATCCCATATCTCATTGTAATGATTTATGGCATTCTCGGTGTTTTCAGAATCTATGATCCCTTCATTATTTGCATTATTATGCTCTACAGATTCATGTGTAGCATGCTCACTAGGATGATCTTGGTTTGTGATCCCATTACTTCTCCCTTTTCTTTTTCGAGGAACAGTGTCCTTCGAACCAATAGGTCTACCATGCTTTTGTCGTGGGGCATCATCATCTATTTTCGTATTTTGATGAGGAACAACGATCCTAGCTGGAGCATTCGCAGCTGGAATATAAGACTTTGTCACTTTACTTGCATCGTTAAATGCGTCAGGAAGTCTATTAGCAATATTTTGTAAATGGATGATTCTCTTCACCTCATTTTCACATTCTGTAATACGTGGATCTAGGTGGGATAAGCTTTGTATCCCTGCCAATTGATGGAAACACCGTCTCATCAAAATAACAATCGGCAAACCGAGCGGTAAATAAATCACCCGTTGTTGGTTCTAAATACCGAATTATTGATGGGGAATCAAATCCAACGTATATGCCAAGCTGACGTTGAGGACCCATTTTTGTCCTTTGAGGAGGTGGAATTGGCACATGAACAGCACATCCGAATGTGCGTAAGTGCAAAATATTCGGCTCAAAGCCTAGAGTTAATTGCATTGGGGATTGCATATGATAAGCAGTGGGGCGTAATCTGATGAGTGCTGATGCATGTAATACTGCATGAACCCACACTGCACTAGTGAGCTTTGATCTCATTAATAATGTACGAGCAATGATTTGGACTCGTTTAATCATGGATTCCGCCAATCCATTTTGAGTGTGGACATGTGCTACTGGGTGCTCAACATTAATTCCCAGTGCTTCACAATAATCATCAAAAGTCCTTGATGTGAATTCTCCGGCATTATCCATTCTTATATTTTTTATAGGATAGTCAGGAAAATATGCTCGGAGTTTAATAATTTGGGACAAAAGTCGTGCAAAAGCAACATTTCTGGTAGATAATAAACATATGTGGGACCATCTGGATGATGCATCTATTAAGACCATAAAATATCGGAATGGTCCACTTGCTCGATGTATTGGTACACAAATATCACCATGAATGCGTTGTAAAAATGATGGTGATTCATAACCAACTTTTTCCATAGAAGGTTTAGTAATAAGTTTTCCACGTGAACATGATTCACAGAAATAATCTTTGGACATTAGCATTTTTGTGCCCTTTAATGGATGTCCATGACTATTTTCAATAATCCTACGAAACATAGAAGTTCCTGGGTGCCCAAGGCGATCATGCCATAACCCAAATATATCAGGATTCACCAGCTTTCAAGCCATGGTAGCGTATGTTTTAAAAGCTCGAATAGAGACACAATACAGTCAAGAAGTTGTTGCTTTAATTTTCTCATGGACAAGTCGAGTTTCCATTTTATAGAATGTGATACATAGATATTCTTTATTATTCTCAATCACTGTTTCCAAGTGATAGCCATTTAGGCGTACATCCTTAAAACTCAGTAGATTTCGTTTTGATTTACCAGATAATAACGCATTTTCAATGTGTAAAATTGTTCCATTAGGCAACATCACAGTTGCATTCCCAGAGCCATCAATAATCTCTACGGGACCAGATATAGTTGTAACGTGTGTCTTGCATAATTTCATGCTCGAGAAATATGCTTTATTTGTAAATATTGAATGCGTTGTTGCACTATCAACAAGACAATTGTGTATTTGTTCGATACTTTCCATTTGTATTCCTGTTGAATCAAATCATCATATAATAAATAATTAAGACATGAAATATTTTTTTTATTGAGAATGGAAATGTAAACATACATATTTTTTTTTCATTAATACATTTTGTACGTATCATTAGTGCCGATACAAGGCCAACAATATAAATGATAAATAAAACACCAATCCAGAATAATTCCGGAGGGAAGTCTTTGCTAAACATCAGTATTATGATCATGCTGATCATTGTGAAAATAAAGACGAGAGATCTATTAATCATTTTCGAAGAAAGTCGGATGAAGATACTTAAGAATTTCTATAAGATGGTAGAGAATATGAGTGAGTTGTTGAATAAAATGTGTGCATAGTTATAGAATCAAAAATCACTATTACTAGCCGTTTATAGCCGTTGGAAGTGGGAGAAATTTAATATAAAAATATAGATGATTTTATTGATGTTTATATTATACATAAAGAAACACACAAAAACAACTGGGGTATTACAAGCCAGAAAGTAAATATACGACATATAATTGCATAAATATTTTATTTCAGCCATTCATCGTCATGTCCCACTGAATCAGGATCTTCAAGGAAATCTGCTAGCTCAAGTGATTTCCAGTCCTGGTCAGGATTTTCATCAAATATGTTCCCAGATGTGTTGGCCTCAATAACTTTGGATGGCTCGAATGTTTCGATGGTATGAGCCTGGGCATCTTTGCCTTTATATTTTATTGATGCCTGGTATTAATCCACACGGTGTTGGGAAGTACGACAATATTTAGCCCAATGTCCAGTTATACCACATCTACGACATGGATCATCACCAGAATATTCCATAGGCATTTTTCCTTTATCACGATGCCCGTGAATTGACTGCCTTGGTCTGTCGGAATATTTATTTTGATGGGAATAATGATAATTATCACGATTATTATAGTTACGTCATTGCGGTCATTTACGTAATTATTTTGACGGTGGCAACACGTCCACCACTTTTCCGGTTCCACGCCGGTCTATTTTCACGGCTCTTGAACCGTGGCGGCTCTACAGTGGTGTGCTTCAGGTTCGACACGGGACCCAGAGGGTCGTAGTTCATGATTTTTTTAATAATAACTCATTTGTCTTCTCAGCCGTGAGAAGAACTGAAATTAGCTCAGAATATGTTTGAAATTGCCGTTGCCTGTATTGTTGTTGAAGCACCATATTTGAGGAGTGCATCGTGGTGAATGTTTTTTCCATCTTATCAGTCTCAGATAGTTGTGTACCGCACAAGGCCAGTCGAGACTCAATTTTGAATAAGGCTGAATTATAATCAGCAACAGATTTAAAATCTTGCAATCTTAGTAGTTGCCATTCATATTGAGCCTGTGGCAATATTACAGTTCTGGTGTGATCAAATCTGGTTTTTAGCTTCTTCCAGAGCTCAGAAGGTCTTTCAATTTGTATATATTCATTCTTCATATCCTCGGATAAATGATGGCGCATGAATATCATTGCATTTGCCTCATTTTTAATATCGGCATTAGCAAGTTCCACAGATTCCAAGGTAGTAGCCAATCACATACCTTGGAGGTGCAATTTAACATCAAGGCACCATGATAGATAGTTATTGCCAGTGACATCGATGATCTGGAATTTTTTGTTTTCAATTCCGGCCATTTTTTTTCTACAAATATAAAAACGAGTTAGTATAAATAAATTCAAACTCGAATAATACTAACCTTTTTCGAGCAATAACTCGTGCTGATAACGTGTTGTGAAATACTTTATAATTTGTATTTTTATAAGATACACAAAATAAATAACAGTAAATAAAATATGGAGATTGATAATATGCATAATATTTTTTGTAGTAGTAGTATATTTCTTTCTTTCTCAATGGTGTAACATTACATCTTGGAGCAAGCTATTTATAGGCAAAGTTATACTACCATTTCAACAAATGTGTACATCAATTGTCAACAATGGTACACTAAAATTCCAATTTGTCCACATTCAAAGTTTGAATCAATCCCTCTTGGTTTGTCCAAAGTTGTGGGCAGCATTTTTCTTCTTTGACAATTAGTTGTGCTAATGTCCACTGTTCATAACAATATGAAACATTTTTGGCAATAATTTAATTTTGTATCACATTTCTGCATGAGATTTGTCCAAATCGAACTTCTAAGGGAGATTTAGAATTGACAATGGTGCCACAATTAAGATATGCCAGCCTTCATGAATTATTAACTTCAAAGGGTCGTTTTCGTTTGTGCGAGTAATTTATTTTATTGCTGTATTTTTTTCCCACATTATCGTATTTTTGGATGAGTAACTATTCGTCAATTGTTTTACTATACTACAAGGATTAAATTAATTATGAGATTATAGTACTTTCGATTTTATCTAGGCGATCAAATTATAATTGAATTTTAAAACTAACTTAATAAAGCTCGTCTTGTAGTAGGTGATGATAAAACACAGTAGGTAGGAGTGGATTGGGATGAGACTTTTAGTTAAACTTAAACCCGCCACAACTATCCGCACTCTCTCAGCTTAGCTATCTCAAAGGATTGGCCTATTCACCAACTTGACGTCAAAAACGCATTTTTGCACGTGGAACTTAAAGAAACCGTTTACATGTATAAGCCCTTGGGATTTTGGAATAAGAACTTTCCAAATCATGTATGTCTCCCGAAGAAATATTTATACGGGTTAGAAGAGGCCCCCCATCGGGCTTGGTATCAAAGATTTGCAGATTATATTCTCTCCTTTGGATTTCCGCACAGTAAGTCAGATCATTCTCTATTTGTCTATCGAAATGGAATTGATGTGGCTTATTTTTTTTTTATACGTGGATGATATTTTCTTGATAGCCTAATCAAAAAAACTTCGTACTGACTTCATATATCTTCTCAGTGCCGAGTTTGCAATGAAGGATTTAGGTCCGGTCAGTTATTTTTTGGGTATTGCGGTGTCTCATCACAAAGATGGTCTCTTTCTATCTCAATGCAAATACACCCCGTAAATTGTTGAACGGGCTGACATTTCATCATGTAAACCGTCTGCCACTTCGGTTGATACTCAACCGAAGCTTAACGCAACCAGTGGCGCTCCATATTAACCGAAGCTTAACGCAACCAGTGACGCTCCATATTATAATGCGTCATATTATTGCAGTCTGGTCGGTGCTCTAAGATATCTCACGTTCACATGACCCGACATCGCTTATGTTGTTCAACAAGTGTGCTTATTTATGCACGATCCTCGGGAACAACACATGAATTCCTTGAAACAGATCATATGTTGTATTCAAGATACGCCGTCTCATGGTATCTACCTATAGTCATCCTCTACTTTAGGCTTCTTTCCTATATAGATGCAGATTAAGGTGGGTGTCCTGACACGCGACGCTCGACGTCAGGGTACTGCGTTTTGCTTGGGATAATCTAGTATCTTGCTCCGCCAAACGGCAAGCCACTTTATCTCATTCCATTGCAGAGACCGAATATCATGGAGTTGCAAACGTAGTTTCCGAGTCTTGCTGGCTTACGATCTCATTTTAGAACTCCATTGTCCAATTTTGAAAGCTACTTTGGTCTATTGTGATAATGTAAGTCCAATCTATCCTTCTAGTAACCCGATTCAACATCAACGCAATAAGCATATTGAAATTTTCTTCACATTCTGTCTACACCTCAGATTACCGATAAATTTACAAATGAATTTCCACGCGTTTTATTTGAAGATTTTCGAGACAATCTCAACATACATCAGCCTCCCTTTTCGAGTGCATTTCTAGCCCAGTGGAGTAATATTCTGTTTCCGTAGTTAGCGTTTGATTAATAGGGTTAGCTGGGAGTAAATCTCTCTTAGTATAATATTATAAATAGCCTTTGTAATTAATGTGAATACTCAAGGAATTGATTTCTCTCAAATATTTATACAAGTTGATCGCCAATCGCCCATCCGACCGACCACCAACGACCGGCCGACCACCGCCGGCCCACAAACCCCAAAATATGTGCCATAATAGATAGGTTTTTCCATGACACGGTTTTTAACCAAAAACCCAACCAAAATCGTGTCCATTGTAGTTGCACTAAGTCATATATGACATTACTTTCTCAATGAAGCTTATAGTTGTTTAAAATCGTAATAACATACATGACGAATATCTACTACTTTCTGGTCGTCGAAAACGAACAAGGACTTAGGATACAAGATTAACCTCCTCGCACAAAGCAACAACCGAAAGACATACAAGACCATAAGACAATTACCATTTTTATCATGTCCTCCCTACTTTCCTCGGAAGTATGCATCAACAATACATCGTACTGTCCGTGATCGTGGCCGTCCTGCAGCTAAATACCCGTTAACTTGACTTGAAGTCATTTTTCCATTCGCGCCCAATCGTGTGATCCACAAAATTCCCCGGAACCCAACATCTGAAAAAAAAAAGATAATAGGAACTGCTAGGAAATAAAATGAAAAGGATGAAATCATGTCGGAAAAAAAACTAATACTAATATATTTCGCAGAGGCATGTACCCGTATCTCACTATAATTAAATTTCGAGCCGAGCCGGTACTTTATAGCACGGACAGCTGTATGCAAAAACAAAACAATTGCCCCAGCGATGGCCTCACAGGCTCACACAGCATACTTTGATACCCAATCACCGCTCTTAACAACTTTGTAGGAGTAATTTCCAAAATATAGGATTTTTTTCTCACTTTGCACAGTCGGGCCGCGGCACACAGCGTCCGGGCCGCGGCCCCCGGAATTTTTCTTTAGAATGGCCGACACTGTACTCTAGGCCGCGGCCCCTACCGGCTGGGCCGCGGCCCCTGCCGAGCACGTCCTGCCAGCCCATGCCGGGCAACCTCCTGCCGATACCTGCCGAGTCCTGCCGATCACACTGGGCCACGGCACATCCCTGCCGAGCCGCGGACCCCGTCGTTTGCGTAAGATGGCCAAAGTGGCCTGTACTACGGGCCGCGGCACCCTCCTGCTGGGCCGGGGCCCCTGCCGAATACCTGGGCGCATTTTTGCGATGTGTGCCGCGGTACACTTGGGCTGGGCCGCGGCACACGAGTCAACCTTGCACATGTTGTTCCTTTTATCATTTGTTGCGGGAGTTCTACATACACATCATCTTCCACACTTGAGAGCAAGCAAGAGAGATAGAGAGAGAAACAAGAGAGAGAAATACATTTTTCATTTTCCCGGAGATTTATCGGTCGGATCGTCGTGATCTTTTGACAAGAGCTTGGTAGCTATTGGGCAAATCTTTTCACCGGTGTAGATCGAGTTTTTGAGTCCGGAAGTACGGGTATTTCGTTAGCTCTTTATGTAAGCTATTTACGGTTGTTTCTTTTCTCGATCTTGTTGTTGTTGTTGATTCCAAATACTTGAAGAACATTTATTACCAAGTATTTGACGATTGGTGTATACCCCTAGTTTGTATTAGGGACGATTGTGTATTTGTGTGTATTGGTGATAGTGGATTTAAGTGGCTTCGATCCTGTAGTTTTTACTCTCGTCTTGAGGGGTTTTCCACACTAAAATTGTGTCTCGTTATTTATTGCTTTCGAATATCCTTTGTATTAATTTTATCGAGTTGTAATTGTTGCTCTACTCGTCGGTAACCACAAAGTTACGATTGAAGAGTTGAAATTTGTCAAACGAGGTTCCGCATTATTCGTTGTGAGGTGACGTTAGTCGGTATTTTTTCCAATAAAGTGGTATCGGAGCCACGAGATTTGTTGTTTCGTGGTGTTTAGTATCTCAATCGTAAGATGGAAGCCAACATGAGTAGAATGGTTAACTTGAACGGTTCAAAATACCACGTATGGAAGGGGAAGATGGAAGACCTTCTATACTTGAAGGATTATTATATGCCGGTTTTTAGCAAAGATAAACCGGAAGGGAAGTTCGACGCGGAGTGGACTATTTTGCATCGCCAAGTTTGCGGATATATTCGACAATGGGTGGATGACAACGTTTTGAACCATATTAGTGGAGAGAAGGATGCTCGAGACAATGGCGCAGCTACATAGGGGCGGGAGGGGGTGCCCGACCCCCCGAAATTTTTTTTGCGATGTAGGAGGTATATAGTTTTTGTGTAGAAAAATTTTGGTATCTTCGGTTTCGACCCCCCATTTTAATTCGGTTTCGACCCCCCATAGCGTCAGGAAAAAAAAATTTAGATCCCGACCCCCCACTGAAAATTTTCTAGCTTCGCCACTGGCTCGAGAGTTATGGCACAAGCTCGAGCAATTGTATGCTCGGAAGACGGGGAATAATAAGTTATTCCTCATTAAACAAATGATGAATTTGAAGTTTCGAGACGGGACTCCTCTATCGGATCATTTGAATACATTCCAAGGCATAATTAATAAACTTGCCGGAATGGGAATTAAATTCGAAGAGGAGGTGTAACGCCCCCGTGATTTACAGAGATATTACAGTGCCGTAGGTTCTTTTTGGAGAACCTACCACGCTGAGATCAACATAAATCCACACGTACAGTGATAGTACTCAACTTTAAACCACATACATTACAACACTCAACAATACACTGTCCTGTGGGACTCCAACTCACACAATAACATCATAAAAATGACTGAACCACAAACAACCCACATTACCCGACAGTACTCGCGCGAGCACAAGGCAAAACACAACTCAGTTCTCAACAGTACGACCACATAATCAAATAGTGCATGATATCAGTGTTGCTCGCCATCCTCGTGTCCTTCCTGCACTGGTTCGCCATTAAGACCTGCACCTGAATACACAACAAGTATATTCACCCCCGAAGAAATCAATAAACAATGGTGCAAGTACAACGATTCATGAATATGTACCACAAGTGAATAAACAACTACATCACAGTGCCATCATATATTCTGGAATACAATACCACAATCATCATTATTTTATGTGAAATGCGATGCAATTCCCATGCATGCCATGACTCACGCACACGGGCCCATTTCGCTCTGCTCTTTTGGCCAACCCAAGTCGCTTACTTGGATTTTTCGCTTTTCGCTTCGCAATGCATGTTTATGACATATTATTTCATGTCAATGCGCAATGATGCTGAGTATTCGCAAATTCACTTTTCCGCTGATTACACATGTCACACACCACAGAAATCACCACTTTCTGTAATCACATTTTCTGATATTCCCACATTTCACAGAAAACATATTTTTCACATATTCATTCACACGAAGTACATCAAACGTAATCAAAGTACTTGCCTGGTATTCCAGCTAATGGAAAAGGTTTGATTGACAAGGAAAATAGACTGAGCGATTAGCCAGACCTTCAACCTAAAACGAGTCATATTATATGATCAACGGGTTAATATTTATATAACCATTAGAACTTTACATTCCAATTTAACCGAGTCTGGGTGAGACATAAATACGGACACACTCTGCGCGTTATTGGGGTGTAAGAATGTTGTGTTTCGAATTTGGAGCCATTTGAAATTCGTTTGACCCATTTTGGATTGAAACCAAGAAGGTTATATAATTTTAAAGAAAAATATTAAAGTATTGGGTCAAATTGAAGATTTAGAAAACTTCAATCAAGTCCAACTTTATTTCTAATTCTCAAATGACATAGCTCTGGGTTTTCAAAATTTATGTTTTCCACCCCAAAACTTTCTACGACCCTCTAATCCTCGTTTAAACTTCTCCCGTCTATCATAAACTCATCGGGAACTTCTTTACCATCGACTAACGCTATTTTTACACGTAAAAACACGCCGACGTCCCTAGTCGTCGGGGCCAAACTTGAATACACAAACCCACACACAACACACACACCCGCGTACAAACACACACTCGCATACAAACACACACACATCAGTACACACAAACACCCGCATACCCGCACAACGGCACATGCATAACACACACATACACGCACCTTGCACACCGACCCACCAAACAGCTATGAAACTTCGCAATAGGGACAACAATGAGTCCCTTGCAATGAAAGCTTCACAACGATATAAAGTTTGCAAAGTTCCGACAACCGGAGAGTTCGTACGGGCAGGTCGACGGCAATACCGTTTTCTGCCCCGTCCGGATAAATTCGACGTCGGTTTGAAAATCTAAATATATATTCGCGATCTACTCGTCAATACGAACAAATTGATATATAGATTGTGAAGTTTCACCGAAAAAATCTCCTTGGCGGCGGCACTCGAGAGCTCCTGCTCTTCTCTCTCTTTTTCTTCTTTCTTCCTGTTTCTTCATTTCGTCTTTTTCTCTTTTTTTTTTTCTTCATTCTCCGCTTTTCACTCTCTCTCTCTCTCTTCCTCCTTCTTTTTGCGGGTTCACCTTCCTTTCTTATCTCTTCTCTTTCTTTCTTATATATATATATATATATATATATATATATATATAGATATATATATATCATTTTAACTATCTGGATTATTATCTCTATCTCATTCCAATGAATGTTCACACGGCGGTGACGTACAAAATATTATATATACAATATATAGTACCACTCCGCAATTACAAAATTCAAGTTTGTTATTCTAAACAACACGGGGTGATATAATTTTCAACTCCGACACGATAATCGAATTTATGCGATAGTTCACAAAATATAAAATCACCCGGTTTATTTGCTACGGGGTATCACAGGAGGTGCGAGCTCTTATGGTTGAAAGTGTTTTTACGAGAGCTAGACTTCCGACAACGACGTTACGTAGTTCTTTCTGATAGTCAAACTGTGATTCATTTGGATAAGAATGCGACTTTTCACAAGAGAACGAAACATATCGATGTGAGGTATCATTGGATCCGAGATGCTTTGGAGGATGGTTTGTTTGAACTTGATAAAGTTCATACCGATGATAATGGTTCCGATATGTTAACGAAGGCATTAAGTAGAGATAAGGTAAAAGTGTGTTGCTCGATCGCCGGGATGACGAACTCTTCCTATATTCTGTAAAGAGGGAGATTTGTAGGAGTCATTTCCAAAATATAGGATTTTTTTCTCACTTTGCACAGTAGGGCATGCACCACAGTCCGGCCGCGGCCCCCGGAATTTTTCTTCAGAATGGCCGACACTGTACTCTGGGCCGCGGCCCCTACCAAGTACGTCCTGCCAGCCCATGCCGGGCAACCTCCTGCCAATACCTGCCGAGTCCTGCCGATCACACTGGGCCGCGGCACATCCCTGCCGAGCCGCGGCCCCCGTCGTTTGCGTAAGATGGCCAAAGTGGCCTGTACTACGGGCCGCGGCACCCTCCTGCTGAGCCGGGGCCCCTGCCGAATACCTGGGCGCATTTTTGCGCTGTGTGCCGCGGCACACTTGGGCTAGGCCGCGGCACAAGTGGGCCGCGGCACACGAGTCAACCTTGCACATGTTGTTCCTTTTATCATTTGCTGCGGGAGTTCTACATACACATCATCTTCCACACTTGAGCAAGCAAGAGAGAGATAGAGAGAGAAACAAGAGAGAGAAATATATTTTTCATTTTCCCGGAGATTTATCGGTCGGATCGTCGTGATCTTTTGACAAGAGCTTGGTAGCTATTGGGCAAATCTTTTCACCGGTGTAGATCGAGTTTTTGAGTCCGGAAGTACGGGTATTTCGTTAGCTCTTTATGTAAGCTATTTACGGTTGTTTCTTTTCTCGATCTTGTTGTTGTTGTTGATTCCAAATACTTGAAGAACATTTATTACCAAGTATTTGACGATTGGTGTATACCCCTAGTTTGTATTAGGGACAATTGTGTATTTGTGTGTATTGGTGATAGTGGATTTAAGCGGCTTCGGTCCCGTAGTTTTTACTCTCGTCTTGAGGGGTTTTCCACACTAAAATTGTGTCTCGTTATTTATTGCTTTCAAATATCCTTTGTATTAATTTTATCGAGTTGTAATTGTTGCTTTACTCGTCGGTAACCACAAAGTTACGATTGAAGAGTTGAAATTTGTCAAACGAGGTTCCGCATTATTCGTTGTGAGGTGACGTTAGTCGGTATTTTTTCCAATAAAGTGGTATCGGAGCCACGGGATTTGTTGTTTCGTGGTGTTTAGTATCTCAATCGTAAGATGGAAGCCAACATGAGTAGAATGGTTAACTTGAACGGTTCAAAATACCACGTATGGAAGGGGAAGATGGAAGACCTTCTATACGTGAAGGATTATTATATGCCGGTTTTTAGCAAAGATAAACCGGAAGGGAAGTCCGACGCGGAGTGGACTATTTTGCATCGCCAAGTTTGCGGATATATTCGACAATGGGTGGATGACAACGTTTTGAACCATATTAGTGGAGAGAAGGATGCTCGAGACAATGGCGCAGCTACATAGGGGCGGGAGGGGGCGCCCGACCCCCCAAAATTTTTTTTGCGATGTAGGAGGTATATAGTTTTTGTGTAGAAAAATTTTGGTATCTTCGGTTTCGACCCCCCATTTTAATTCGGTTTCGACCCCCCATAGCGTCAGGAATAAAAAAATTTAGATCCCGACCCCCCAATGAAAATTTTCTAGCTTCGCCACTGGCTCGAGAGTTATGGCACAAGCTCGAGCAATTGTATGCTCGGAAGACGGGGAATAATAAGTTATTCCTCATTAAACAAATGATGAATTTGAAGTTTCGAGACGGGACTCCTCTATCGGATCATTTGAATACATTCCAAGGCATAATTAATAAACTTGCCGGAATGGGAATTAAATTCGAAGAGGAGGTGTAACGCCCCCGTGATTTACAGAGATATTACAGTGCCGTAGGTTCTTTTTGGAGAACCTACTAGGCTGAGATCAACATAAATCCACACGTACACTGACAGTACTCAACTTTAAACCACATACATTACAACACTCAACAATACACTGTCCTGTGGGACTCCAACTCACACAATAACATCATAAAAATGACTGAACCACAAACAACCCACATTACCCGACAGTACTCGCGCGAGCACAAGGCAAAACACAACTCGGTTCTCGACAGTACGACCACATACTCAAATAGTGCATGATATCAGTGTTGCTCGCCATCCTCGTGTCCTTCCTGCACTGGTTCGCCATTAAGACCTGCACCTGAATACACAACAAGTATATTCACCCCCGAAGGGGTCAGCAAAACAGCCGGTGCAAGTACAACGATTCATGAATATGTACCACAAGTGAATAAACAACTACATCACAGTGCCATCATATATTCTGGAATACAATACCACAATCATCATTATTTTATGTGAAATGCGATGCAATTCCCATGCATGCCATGACTCACGCACACGGGCCCATTTCGCTCTGCTCTTTTGGCCAACCCAAGTCGCTTACTTGGATTTTTCGCTTTTCGCTTCGCAATGCATGTTTATGACATATTATTTCATTTCAATGCGCAATGATGCTGAGTATTCGCAAATTCACTTTTCCGTTGATTACACATGTCACACACCACAGAAATCACCACTTTCTGTAATCACATTTTCTGATATTCCCACATTTCACAGAAAACATATTTTTCACATATTCATTCACGAAGTACATCAAACGTAATCAAAGTACTTGCCTGGTATTCCAGCTAATGGAAAAGGTTTGATTGACAAGGAAAATAGACTGAGCGATTAGCCAGACCTTCAACCTAAAACGAGTCATATTATATGATCAACGGGTTAATATTTATATAACCATTAGAACTTTACATTCCAATTTAACCGAGTCTGGGTGAGACATAAATACGGACACACTCTGCGCGTTATTGGGGTGTAAGAATGTTGTGTTTCGAATTTGGAGCCATTTGAAATTCGTTTGACCCATTTTGGATTGAAACCAAGAAGGTTATATAATTTTAAAGAAAAATATTAAAGTATTGGATCAAATTGAAGATTTAGAAAACTTCAATCAAGTCCAACTTTATTTCTAATTCTCAAATGGCATAGCTCTGGGTTTTCAAAATTTATGTTTCCCACCCCAAAACTTTCTACGACCCTCTAATCCTCGTTTAAACTTCTCCCGTCTATCATAAACTCATCGGGAACTTCTTTACCATCGACTAACGCTATTTTTACACGTAAAAACACGTCGACGTCCCTAGTCGTCGGGACCGAACTTGAATACACAAACCCACACACAACACACACACCCGCGTACAAACACACACTCGCATACAAACACACACACATCAGTACACACAAACAGCCGCATACCCGCACAACGGCACATGCATAACACACACATACACGCACTTTGCACACCGACCCACCAAACAGCTATGAAACTTCGCAATAGGGACAAAAATGAGTCCCTTGCAATGAAAGCTTCGCAACGATATAAAGTTTGCAAAGTTAGACAATAGGAGAGTTAAATGCAGGCGGTCGACGGCAATATCGTTTTCTGCCCCGTCCGGATAAATCCGACGTCGGTTTGAAAATCTAAATATATATTCGCGATCTACTCGTCAATACGAACAAATTAATATATAGATTGTGAAGTTTTACCGGAAAAACCTCCTTGGCGGCGGCACTCAAGAGCTCCTACTCTTCTCTCTCTCTTTTTCTTCTTTCTCCCTGTTTCTTCATTTCGTCTTTTTCTCTCTTTTTTTTCTTCATTCTCCGCTTTTCACTCTCTCTCTCTTCCTCCTTCTTCCTTTTTGCGGGTTCACCGCCCTTCCTTTCTTATCTCTTCTATTTCTCTTCTTATCCCTTATATATATATATATATATATATATATATATAGGAAATAGATCATATGAAAACTAGTTATTTTGTGAAATTTAGAAACTTTTGTAGGCCATTGATAGTAGTGATCTAACGGCTGTAAATGAGTAGGATTATATAATTTCATACTATTTTTTATTATGTTATATTAATTATGGGGGTTAGGAAAGTCTTTTTTGTTTAAAACATAACTGCCACTCCCTATTAATTGGCATTTCCTTAATAAAAATGGTTTCGTGATCCTAATTATGTGAACTGATACACCGAATCAGTTGGCTTCTTTGTAATCAACCGCCGATGGTAAAGTTTTTCCTGGGGGAGTTAATGGGCGAATTTCTCAATTCTCTTTCTTGCTCAATGAGAAATCCCAATTAATAAGGAAGCATCGGCATTTCCCTTTGACCTGGGATTGATCTTCTCCCGCACAGTTCACAACTTAAGACGGAAGATTTGAGAATTGGGGATTCCAAACGCAAACGGATTCAGTTCGTTTTTTTCTGATTTCGTAATGGATTCTGCAGGTTCTTTTTTTCTGTTTAATTTTTTTCTTTAATGATGTCATATCTTGTTGTAATCAGAAAGGTATGAACTTCTATCTTATAGGAATCAAACACATTTTTTATTTTTAAAGAGTTAGGGGTTGCAGCCATATGATTACTACCATTCATTTCGTTATTCATATATGTTTGTATGGAATATGTTTGTAGGTGAATTTGTACCATTTTTGATATCTTTTCACTTTCACTAATCTATCAAATTGTTGATTATGGTTGACGATATGCAGTTTTGACTAGTTTTCAGTTTTCTTTCATTATAATAAGATGCATATTCTTCATATATTTAATGCATTTATGTATTTTTTCACTGCATTATTGTTAAACAGAAGCTTGCATATACTAGTATTCATATTGTGATTAATATGGAAACCTCCACTCTAATTACTATTTATACTTTTTTGGTTGTTAAAGCAATCGTAAATCATTTTTTCATCGATTGTCTTTGGAATTAGAGTGTCTTATTACAATAGTATACGGGATACACAAAAGCAATATTGATGCATTTTATTTTCTCTTTATGCACATGCCGTGTAATGTTTGATGCAGTTGTAATGACGAAAAGAATGAAGAAGAGCGAGGTTGATGGATCCAATACATATAAGGCGAGTACATACTGTTCCCTCGATCACGATGCCGTATATTGGACGTAAATTCGGCAATTTGAAGGAAGCCGAGGATTTTTATCGATCCTATGGAGCTGCATGTGGTTTTGATGTAAGACTTGGTCAAATAAAAAAATCATCTGATGGTATTATTATAATTCGTTATGTATATTGTAATCGCGAGGGCATGAAGTCATCATCATCCTGCCGATGGTCTATGTTTGTCAAAAATAAAAAAAAAATTGTACAAGGGTGTCATGCAAAGCTAGAGTTATATTCCGTTATTGTGGGCGTGAAGGATACGTTGTTGATGTGTTCAAGGAAGGGCATACACATGCATTTGTTTCTAATAATCACACTCATTTTCTGAAATGCAACAGATATCTCGATGATGTGCATCAGAATTTTATTCTTAACTGTGCAAAAGCAAATATTGGACCAATGAGATCGTTTCGGCTATTCAAGGAAATTGTTGGCTACAACAATGTTGGATGTAGTGGATTGGAATTTAAAAATTTCTCGTGACTTGAATGCATATGTTGTGGGGTCGATGCTCGGATGTTGCTTGATAAATTTCATAATAAGCGAGAGATATTCCCATTTCACCTTGATTATTACATTAACGACTCGGGAAATTGACTTGTTTATTTTGGCGATTCCTTATCCATAAAGATGTTTCATTCATTTGGAGAGCGGTGTCTTTTGATGCTACTTACTCAACTAACAAGTATGGCGTCATGTTCTTCATGTTTTTAATTAAGTAATCTTATCATTTTTGTTGTTTATAATGTATTTTATTTTATTCACGGGTATAATATGATTTTTGCACCATTCAGGAAGGACAATCATGGTAGGTGCGTTACGTTCTTCTTTGGTTTGCTATCGAAGGAAGATGTAGATTCTTACACTTGGATTTTAAAGAGATTTGTTGAGTGCATGAAGACTAAACCAACAATGATCATTACAGATCAAGATCCCGCTTTGAAGATTGCCGTTGAATGTGTTATGCCTCATACCAACCACCGTTTTTGTATGTGGCATATAATGTTGAAAGTTGCAGATAAGATACCCGTATCATTACGTGAGAATGAAGGTTTTGCTGAGAGATTCAGTGATATTGTTTGGTCTGAATACATTGATTCTGCAGATTTTGATATCAAATGGAATGGTATTCTTGAAGAGTTCGGCTTGTTGGAGCATGAATGGTTTACTACAATGTTTGCGTTGCGTGAATTTTGGATCCCTGCGTATTTTAAAGATGTTTCAATGGCGGGATTATTCCGTACCACGTCGATGTCTGAGTCCGAGAATAGTTTCTTTCGGAGGTACAACAATAAGAAGGCGATTTGCTATCATTTTTAATGCATTTTGAAAGTGCAATTGATGCACAAAGGAACATGCATGACAAGCTTACCAGCACGGATGAATCCTCATTTCCCATCATGCGTACTGATTGCTTATTTGAGAAGCATGCAGCACAAGTATACACTACAAATATTTTCCTCAAGTTGCAGCGGGAGATGAAATCTACGGGATGTTATTGTTCGATATCTAAAATCAGCAGGGTATGTGAGAAGACGAGTACATATGATATCGAGGATTCATTTGTGAACCGGGTATTCAGGATTCACGTTAATGTTGAAGAAAATTCCTTTGATTGTGAATGTAAGAATTTTCTTAAACATGGCTTACTATGCCGGCACGTTTTCACAGTCTTCAAGAACCTGCGCATGCACAAAATTCCAGAAAAGTACATAATGACTAGATGGACAAAGTATGCTTGTTCGGTGGGTGAAGGATCCTACAAAACTGACACTTCTGATAGCCACAACGACATCGTAGCTATGTTGAGTAAACTGCACATTTCATCTAAGAGGTGTATTGGTGTTGTACAAGGGGATCTCGATAAGATGAAGGCATTGCAACAAGATCTTGATGAATTAATGGTCAAGTACAAAAAGGATGGAGGGAATCGTTCTGATGCTAGCAAAGAAACAACGATTATTTCAGACCTATTACGGATGTACGATACCAGATCAAGTTTCTGTGTTGCCTCCTGATCAAGTTAAAACAAAAGGTAGTGGTAGTCGACTGAAGTCTAGGAAAGAAAAGGCTTTACGAGATGCGAACAAGCAGCCGAGGAGATGCAACAAGTGCAAGAAGATGGGGCACCATGATGTTAGAAATTGTCATAAGTTTGCTTAATGTTTGCTTCTTAGTTACAGTTACTGTATTCATATTATGGTGAATTTGAACTTCTGCGATTTTCATCATTAATTTATCTTTTTTGCATTTGTATACGTATAGTATTGCATTTTTACATAATTTTTATTGCATTAAACATTTCCTACAAAGTCAAGCCTCCACATTTGCAAACTAGTCCCTCCAACTCTTCAACTTAAACAAGTATGGCAAAAACTTCTTTTCCCTACAAAACACAAATCCTGATAATGCAACATTAGTCCCTTAACTTGTATTTTCCAGTTTAAGATTATAACCAAGTCATGTATTTCAACACCTCCCCATAGTCTTAACCTGGAAAATGTTAAACAATCTTAACTTTGAAACCAATTTTCCATGTTGAAATCTGTCCAGTGCCTTGGTAAAAATATCTTCAAGCTTATTTGCAGTATATATTTTTTAAGTACAAATAACACCTCTTAAAATTTTTTTCCCTTACAAAATGTAAGTCAAATCTCCAAATGTTATGTTCTGTCATGGAACACTAGATTAGTAGCAATCTTAATTGATGCATTACTATCACAAAACACACTAACAGGACTTGACACTTTACAATTCAAGTCCTTTAATATTTTCAAAACCCAAATGACTTCTGAAGTGATAAAAGCCATGGCTCTGTATTCTGCTTCTGCAGACGATTTTGATAATATGTTTTGTTTTTTACTCTTCCATGACACTAAAGAGCCACAAAAAAAAGACAGAAAAAACCAGAATCAGATTTCCTGGTTATTGCACACCTAGCCCAATCAGCATCAACAAAAGCCTCTATAGACATGAACTTAGCTTTGGAAATTAACACACCTTTACCTGAAGATCCTTTCAAATACTTCAACACCTTTATAGCAGTTTTCAAATGAGAATTTAAGGGAGAATGCATGATCTGACTAGGGTAATGCAAAGTGTAAGAAATATCAGGTCTTGTGGTGGTTAAATAAATGAGCTTACCAATAAGCTTTTGATATTCAGTTATATTTACTAACATAGGAATAACAGTAGGTTTACATGCAAGTAAACCATACTCAGAAAGTATGTCTAAACAATACTTTCTTTGAGTAAGAACCAAACCATTATCCACATCAATAACTTCAATACCAAGAAAGTACTTTAACTTTCCTAAATCTTTTATCATGAACTTTGTCTTTAAAAATAAATTATATTTCCTCTGACCAAAGGTTTAATTGTTCTAATTAATATTTAGCTTCCACTCAAAATAAAATTACTAATACGGACGTATAGTTGCATTTATAAAAAAAATTATATTATATATTATTAATCAATATGAGCAATAATAATCTAAACAAAAAATTTTATATTAATAATTAACAATTCGCACACTTCAACAAAATTCCCTTAATCCAGATAAACAAAGAAAAACTTCACAAAAAAAAAGTTTGTGGCAAAGTTCAACCAAATTCTGAAATACGCCTATATTTTACATTCCCACACGAAATCCAATCAGGAAATCCTCCAAATCCAATGGCTTCTCCTTTGAGACAAGCAAATACAAACTGTCGGCCACATCGATATTATAATCCTTTAGCTCATTGCATTCAGCTGTAGCAATTGCTGCACAATATTTAATACGAAGATATTGCAACTGTTTTTTCAGCTTCAGATTGAAACCGTGTTTCCATTTACTGCCATATTCACCCATATACGTCTCCATGTGTCTCATAACATAGACTCCGCAGTCATGTTTATTATTCGGCTCAACCCACGGAAGGCATGGTACCATAACAGTTGCATTATAAACCTTCGCTGCAAAATCTTGCAGTCCCTTTTTTTTAAGGAAATCTCCAAAAAAATTCATCTGTAATATATGCACAAAACGATCGGAACATTAGGATTTAGTTTATCTTATATGAGAATATCAAACTGAAATAAAATATATCTACTTCACATGAAAATAAAATACGTAAGAATGACATACCAATTTAAATATTATGTTGCATTAAAACAGGATTATTTTGCATATTCGTAACAGTTTGATGCATTTTTATTAGATCGGGTCATAAACTTTTTGGTGCATATCACTTTCTGCTTTATATTTCAATTTCAAACAAAATACCACATTTTTCCTACATTAGATGCAATAAATAAAATCTGACATACCAGTTTTTGCGGAATATCACCGTACTTTTGCTCGTCGCATTCATCTTCCGAGTGGTTTGAATTATCAATAACAACCAACTGTGATTTCCTCATTTCTAAGCACATTAGGAAGAAATGGCAGCCCTTAAATATGGGGAAGCAAAACTGCAAAAGAATATAACTCAATATTTTTACTATTGTATATATCACATGTGTCACGTCAAAGTAAAAAGATACCAATTTTCAGGGTTGATGAATGCTAGATGCAATTGAATTACCATATCAATTTTTGACATCTCTCGTGCATCTACCTTTGCCATCTCGAATTCCATATTATCATGAAACCAGGCTTCGCACTTGCTGTTTTCCCATTGTTGTGGTTTTTCAGAAATTGAGTTTCGCTGTGTACATTATAAGATGTTATAAACTGCATTATTATATTTTCATAAATAAATAATATTCACATCTTACCGTTGGTACAACAGTCACAAAGAATCGAAATGGCGATTCTGGTGACCTAAGTTTTTCTTGATGATTCAAAATAATGCTCCAAATGTTTATCACCTCAATGCTCAACAATATAGTCTGCCGCATAGACTTCAGCTCTAGCCTTCTCAGAGTGATATCACCAAAGCGAAATACTACTTCATCACTAATCAGATTTAAACCAGGTCATTCCCATTAAAATGTGGAAAAATTATTTTTCTAATATTCCAGTACAATAATTGCACAAAACTATGTGGAATAAATGTATAACAAAATAGAAATGGGTAAAAAAAATATTAAATAAACTTACTCTTGTGCATCATCCTCCCGCATTATGTAGTATGCTACTTGTTTTTCTTTCTTTGTGATACGTTCGGTAGCTTTCAAGATGCGATCAACATACGGTGAACAGAACTTGGCCGTCTTCTGCAATTTCCTCCTATATCTCCTGACAGGCTTCACGAAATGCAACAAAATATTAGAATTTTCAGGTAAACATTTATGATACCCTTGCAATTTAGTCATTATCATAATATTTACTGAAGTTGGGTTATCTGCCACTGCCACTTTCATGGTCCCCGCATTTTCGTTTCATTACGTATAGGGATTGTAAAAAAAAAAATTAAGCACAAAAAACACAACATACAACTTTTATTCACAATATACATATCTTCATGATACCTCTGTGTCTGTTGCGACATATGATATCCTTGTGTTCACCGGGGTAACCACATGAGTATTGCAACCGATGTCTGCAACCTATTATTGATGCTAATGAATCAAATATGGATAAGTATAATTATAAGGTCACAATAATGTAGTTCATATTCAATATACCTTTCTCTCCCCATAGGATCAACAATTTCATGCGGATTTCTTTAGACTTACACACGGTTGAAACCTACGAACAATTTAAACCAAAACCACATGATATTTGAATAGAAGACGAAATATTCCATTATATTTTTCTACTCAATATTATGCTTTTAAAAAAGTTAAAAATGACGGTTCTTACACTTGGACGCATTTCATTTGGTGCTGCAGGACCCGACGGTATTGCATCGATTACATGAGTTGCAACGGCTGCTGCAACCACATTATTCAGATCATCGACCTCTGTTTCGTCCAACAATTGAGTAAGCCCAAGGCGAAGCTAGGCATATCGACATTCTTAGCCTATGTTTAATAAAAAATGCAATAACAATACAAAAAAATGCATTAAAAACGTAGATACATATGCATCATTACGATCCATAAAAAAATACAAATTTTCAAGAGAAACCACCTGTTTAGTTTCGTTCTCCACATGTTTAATAAGGTCTACTTCAGTTCCCGTATCACCCAACTAATCAATACAATATTCAATTAATTATTTAGTACAATAATACTATAAACACATGCACTGAGTATTTATAAAAGGCCTTACCTTTTTCTTTCTTTTTGTATTGATCCTCTTAGTTGCCAAATCATCTTTATGTATTGCTTCATCGTCCTACAGTAAGAAGATGCAATATTTGGTTATAAATAAAAGACAATATTCCTATAAGAATTTTTGTTTTAATAATATAAAATCTAACGACAACCAGCATGGTTTCGCCTTCAAATGTTGTAGCTACATCAACAATGGTGTTCAAATCTTGGCATTCTTCAGCATTTAATAACTGTGTCATTCCAAGGCTGAAAGACGGTAAATCATCATCCATAGTCATTGAAGATTTCCTCATTGTGTAAGACTTTTCTGCATCAATGACACATTTCAAAATTTCTGCTCTACCCCAAAATCTGTCGGCTTGAGTTGAATCAAATTGAGTTGGTTGGGATGATGTTTCATCTCCATTATGTGTACCCTCTGTGAAAAGCTTTTGCGTTGTTTTTATAGCTTTCTTAAAGTTCTCATCGTCATTTAACTTCGCAGGTGCTTTCTCAATCATCTGTATTAGCTCCACCATTTTCTTTCCCAGTTCTTTTGCAGTATCAAACAATTTTTTTGCATATTTTTCTTCATTTGTTGCATCATCAATGTTTTTATCTGCTTCATTGCTTCCATTTTGTGCATTAATGTGATTGACCATTTCACTTGTCACAGGAACTTGTATCGGATCAACTGGGAACCCACGCCCTAATCTTCCATCTTTGATTTCATCTTTCTGTCGGGACCTAAGACGTTGATTATTCCAGTTTATGAAAGCTGGAAATGCTCTTTCACATTGAATCCCAAACACCGAAACTCGATCAACATATAAGATCTACAGTTTATGATCACAAAATAAGTTAAATGTTACTCTCACTATATGCATAAAGTACCAAAAATAAAAAAATTAAAAAACATACCGTCAGGAACAATGAAGACCCGAGAAACCCCTTATGCTTCTCATTCTCCCAGGCACGCTTGTTTTGTGATAGACAGTTCAAAGTATACGTACACCAATCCAAATCTTTTACTCTATCCAAATCTCCCAAGTATGGCATAATTGCGGGATAAACGTACCCATGAGATGTATTTTCGATCAGTGATGAAACAAGCAACACCATAAAGTGTCGCTTAAACCATATCCCTCCATCTTTATCTTCTAACATCTTTTGCACTATTTCCTTCTGACCTATGTTACCATTCTTATTATTAAACTGACCCAGCCATTCAGTTAGCATGTTGCATTTTGCATCCCTACTGCTTTTTGTAATCATTATTTTTCCCATAGGAAATCCCAAAACCCTATGCACATCAATTGGTTCTACGTGTATGGACTTTCCATTTTCTAAGACAAGTTCACAACTGCATGGGTCAAAATTGTCCACCACCCAGTAAGCTAATTTCGAAGGTATGTCTGTGATGCTTAACCTAAGAATTAGCTCGAAACCTAAAGACCGAACAGCAGCTTTCTGTTCGTCAGTCATAGTCCCAAGCGAAGTAACTAGTGAGTATGGGCTTGTTCTAGTTCTTAGTTTGGGATATTCTTTAGCTACGTATATTTTTTTTCCCTTCCCGGTCCCCTTCCTATCACCTGGCTCTTTAAGGTTTGATCGCTTGAGGTGTTGTTTACCAGGTTTTGATTTCAAAGCTGTAATAATACATAAAAAAATTCAAATCAGTACATCTACTACTGAACTAAGTATGCATTATATTTTTGGTTCAATGAATCTTTCGACGTTATTAATAGAATGCGTTAATTTTATATAAATATGCATCAAAACCGTAAAAAAATGCAATACTCAATGCAATAATAAAGACAAACCTTCTTCCACGTTTTCGTCTTCAGATGCATCCCGAATGGGATTATGCAATACTAACCAGCTTCTTTGAGGCATGTCGTGTATTAATTTGGATCTAACTGATCACAAAGTCAACAAACTAATTGTGAGAAAATCATCGAAGCAATACTATTAATCAAACAGCTAAAGTGCATGCAAAACATTTTTATTACAACCTTCTTTCACGCTTTTTTGTCGTTTCGCATGAGTAATCACGAAATCTTCATCCTCAGACGTGTTCTCGCATTCTATGTCGGCAGCTTTTTTTCCATGATTTATTTGAGGGTTGTCATTCCTTTTTTTTGCCATTCCTGCATAAAAAGATACAAGTAGTGTGAGTACCTTGACTTTACATACCAATCAACAAAAAACCTACTAAAAACAAACACAAGAGTCAAGCTCATATCAGATTTCAAAAGTAGCGAATACTCTCTCATCACTATCATGTCACCCATATTTCGATCAAACTTGCAACGAATTGATGAATAAATGCAGCATTATCATGCATAAATGCAACAGATTTGTTCCTCGCAGACTAAACCGAATGAAATTTTTAATATCAACGCACCAAATAATTTTTCGAGATGAACTCATTCTTATGCAACAGATTGCAAGAAATTAAAAACAGATTGCAACAGATTGCAAGAAACGCAACAAGTTAAAAACAGATTGCAAGAAATTAAAACCATGCAATATAAATCGAATCTTATGCAACTAATCATTTTACAACTATTTTGAGTTTTCGATTTCGAGATGAAGTCATTCTAGATTCGAATCTAGAAACAATGACCTTCATGTTACCCATATTTCGATCAACTTGCAACGAATTGATCAAAAAATGCAGCATTATCATGTATAAATGCAACGGATTTGTTCCTCGCAGACTAAACTGAATGAAATTTTTAATATCAAGGCACCAAATAATTTTTCAAGATGAACTCATTCTTATGCAACAGATTTGAAGAAATTAAAAACAGATTGCAACAGATTACAAGAAATGCAACAAGTTAAAAACAGATTGCAAGAAATTAAAAACATGTAATATAAATCGAATCTTATGCAACTAATAATTTTACAACTATTTTTAGTTTTCGATTTCGAGACGAACTCATTATAGATTCGAATCTAGAAACAATTACCTTCATGTCACCCATATTTCGATCAACTTGCAACGAATTGATGAATAAATGCAGCATTATCATGCATAAATGCAACAGATTTGTTCCTTGCAGACTAAACCGAATGAAATTTTTAATATCAAGGCACCAAATAATTTTTATGAAGCATATATCCTACAAGTATCTCAAGCCTCCATCTTTTGGGATAAATATGCAACGATAATAAACAAATATGCAATTATATACATATACGAACTTATCATTGTGTAATTTAGGGTTCAACATTTTTTTCGCCAGAACTTAAATTCAAGAATTTAAAAACATGTAATATAAATTGAATCTAGAAACAATTACCTTCTATCTATGATAGAGACGCCCAGCAATCTTTTGGAGAAGACCCAACAACGTTTTACCTTCGAAAATGCAACACCAGGAAATACAGAATTTGCAAAGGTTATTTGAAGGCTTGAGGTTTCGTTTTCTTCAGTAGCGGGAGAAGGTTTGGAGAAGATCGTGTTCTTCAGTATTTGCTTATAAATCGCGGAAGGTTTGGAGAAGGTTTGGAAAGATTCGGTATTCCTTATCAATCGCGGAAGTGAGTATAGTAGTTTTATTTACTACTTATTGACTATTATGCCCTTTAGATTTAGATAAATGCATCACAACATTTTCAAAAATTGTTTCATTTATTATTAATTTGTTTAATCTAAGCCATTGATTGCTTCTTTATCTAGGGTGTCTATTAGTTTCTAGATTTCACCTTATAAATAGTTTTCACCATATCCTAACCATATATATATATATATATCATTTTAACTATCTGGATTATTATCTCTATCTCATCCCAATGAATGTTCACACGGCGGTGACGTACAAAATATTATATATACAATATATAGTACCACTCCGCAATTACAAAATTCAAGTTTGTTATTCTAAACAACACGGGGTGATATAATTTTCAACTCCGACACGATAATCGAATTTATGTGATAGTTCACAAAATATAAAATCACCCGGTTTATTTGCTACGGGGTATCACAGGAGGTGCGAGCTCTTATGGTTGAAAATATTTTTATGAGAGCTAGACTTCCGACAACGACGTTACGTAGTTCTTTCTGATAGTCAAAGTGTGATTCATTTGGATAAGAATGCGACTTTTCACAAGAGAACGAAACATATCGATGTGAGGTATCATTGGATCCGAGATGCTTTGGAGGATGGTTTGTTTGAACTTGATAAAGTTCATACCGATGATAATGGTTCCGATATGTTAACGAAGGCATTAAGTAGAGATAAGGTAAAAGTGTGTTGCTCGATCGCCGGGATGACGAACTATTCCTATATTCCGGAAAGAGGGAGATTTGTAGGAGTAATTTCCAAAATATAGGATTTTTTTCTCACTTTGCACAGCCGGGCCGCGGCACACAGCGTCTGGGCCGCGGACCCCAGAATTTTTCTTCAGAATGGCCGACACTGTACTCTGGGCCGCGGCCCCTGCCGAGCACGTCCTGCCAGCCCATGCCGGGCAACCTCCTGCCAATACCTGCCGAGTCCTGCCGATCACACTGGGCCGCGGCACATCCCTGCCGAGCCGCGGCCCCCGTCATTTGCGTAAGATGGCCAAAGTGGCCTGTACTACGGGCCGCGACACCCTCTCTTGGGCGGGGCCCTCAGAATACAGGCGCATTTTTGCGCTGTGTGCCGCGGCACACTTGGGCTGGGCCGCGGCACACGAGTCAACCTTGCACATGTTGTTCCTTTTATCATTTGCTGCGGGAGTTCTACATACACATCATCTTCCACACTTGAGCAAGCAAGAGAGAGATAGAGAGAAAAACAAGAGAGAGAAATATATTTTTCATTTTCCCGGAGATTTATCGGTCGGATCGTCGTGATCTTTTGACAAGAGCTTGGTAGCTATTGGGCAAATCTTTTCACCGGTGTAGATCGAGTTTTTGAGTCCGGAAGTACGGGTATTTCGTTAGCTCTTTATGTAAGCTATTTACGGTTGTTTCTTTTCTCGATCTTGTTGTTGTTGTTTATTCCAAATACTTGAAGAACATTTATTACCAAGTATTTGACGATTGGTGTATACCCCTAGTTTGTATTAGGGACGATTGTATATTTGTGTGTATTGGTGATAGTGGATTTAAGCGGCTTCGGTCCCGTGGTTTTTACTCTCGTCTTGAGGGGTTTTCCACGCTAAAATTGTGTCTCGTTATTTATTGCTTTCGAATATCATTTCTATTAATTTTATCGAGTTGTAATTGTTGCTCTACTCGTCGGTAACCACAAAGTTACGATTGAAGAGTGGGAATTTGTCAAACGAGGTTCTGCATTATTCGTTGTGACGTGACGTTAGTCAGTATTTTTCCCAACAAAGTTTACATGTAGAGTTTCTTCGGAGTTAAGGGTATATTCCATGGGTAAGGGTTTAAGGATTACAGGCCAACTAAATTAATAAGATAATAAATGATAGGAAATTAACAGGACAACGAACAGATCGAATTTATCCCAGTAAAATTCCAGCAACACTTAGGCCAAACATTTAAGTCCAGAACAAATCTGGTACAACACAGAGCAACACAATAAGTTCGACAATCACCAAAATCACTATATAACAGCAATCAAATTCAACACAGTGATTATGAAGTGCAATGTGTGTATATAACAAAACAGATCGGGTATATATATATATATATATTAATTATAATATCTATATATGTATATAAACTATACTCCAGTACTGAAAATCACTAAGAACAGCAAGAATTCGGAGAAGATGAAAAGAATTAAGAAAACCCCCTTTGGAACACAATTGTACCCGCTCAGATCCCCGAACCCTAGCAGATTCAACACCAATATTACATTTCCACGAAGGAAGAAGAACCGAACAGACTTCGGCCGGCCACAAACCCGGTAGCTCCTTCACAAACTCAGAAAACCCCAAAAACCGAACTCACAATCTTGCTCACTTATCTCACAAAGAAGAACAAGAAGGATTTCTCACGATTTTACTTAGATTCACAAAGAAAATCGTTCGCTTGGTGTATTTTTCTCCAACTAGGGCCGCACCCTTATATACACACACGAAGTGATAAGGGGATGAGATGAAATCGGTAACCACCAACAAGAAAGTAGCGGGATTTCATGTGTCGGCCAAAGAAATCGGGAGGTGTTGGAGAGGTTGACCGCGGGAGAAGGGAGAGTGATACGAGAATCGGGAGAGGAAGAAAGTGAGGGTGAAGTGACGACAGGTGATTTAGGGTTAGGATTAAATAGGGGCCATCAAGGGTCACGATTAAAGGGAGTAAAATCCTTTAATCGGACGGCTCACAATGAAGGGCTGTCAAATGGGTCTGGGCAGGACCAAATAAAGTTACGGGGCAGTTAAGATGGAGATATAATTATTGGGCCGGTTGGGCCAGATATTATAACAATGACCTAATCCACCACCTTTCAACCAAAGTGACTTTCACTACGACGAACTTTTGTGTGCACAATACCAGGCCATGCATACAAATATATACACAGAAACTACGCCAAAACGCAAAGAAGAGATTTAACAACCCCTCATGTTTGAAATAGGGTTGGTAATCGTACTGCATCTTGATTTTTTTCACACATCAGTATACCGTCTCAAAAGTTTGGTCTGACAACAAAATTCATACCGATATCGTAAAAGTTTCGGTATCTGAAATCCAAAGATATGAAATTTCGGTATGACTTTCGGTCCATACCAATACCGTACCGAAATTTTGGTATACCGAATTTTATTTCAGTATCGGTATATACCGAACTTATCGAAATACCGAATTAGCAAATTATCGAAAAAATCTTGATATGCCGATATATATGCCGAAATACCGAACAAATAAAATACCAAAAATATTGATATACCAATATATATATATTGAAATACCGATTTTTTTTTGTATTTCGGTATATACCGAAATACCAAAAATAAAAAAATTTCATACCGTTACCGTACCGAAAATTCGGTATACCGAAATTAATTTCGGTAATTTTTCGGTACGGTAAATACGGTATTTCGGTATATTTTGGCACCCCTAGTTTGAAGGTTTTGCTAGATTGTTTGTTCAAACATTCAATAAAAATATAGGCTTACATAGACAAATCCCATCATTGATCAGGATGTCTTCTGTTCACAAGAAGAAAAACAGTTAACAAACTTTACAAGATGCATGCATAACAGACTAAAATTAACTAAGGTTAACATAATGAAGTGAGTGACCAAAGAATGCAGGTTCTTTTCTCTAATGTCAGTTCCAATATCATGCATTCCCACTTCTCTTGTGCCTTCTTCTTTTTTTTTTTTTTTTTTTTTGCCTGTTTGGCAGATAGCTGTTGGTTATTGGCGGCTGGTTATTTTGATTTAACTGTTTTGACCAACTGTTTATATCAATTGTTTGACTATCCATGGACGGTAAACTATTTGATAAAAATCAGATATTAGTTGTTCGTTGTTCTACACAAAATGTATTTATTAAAGATAAAAGTCAAAAGCCTAACACAAAAAAATCTTACTCGCTCTTTAATTTTTTGCTTAAAAACTAACCAAGCTTTTTATTCATGCAAAAAGTCGCTTACCAAACACTTTAATTGGTTATCTCATTGTATGACCGAATAAAAAAGTTAAAAAGTCCAAAGCTAACCAAAGAAGCCATTCAAAAATCAGTTACCAAACACCAACTTTGCATTCCATTCGTTTTAGGAAATTAGTATTGTGTCCTTGTGTTATACGGCTTCTTGGGTAAACCCATGAAACTATTCCAATTTTCCTATCGTAACTATACCAATTTCACTATGTCTTTTGACCAATATTATAATTAAGAGTCGCATGTTATTGATGGTATCCCCCGACTTATTTTTGTTCGATCAAGTTACATCACATGTACGCATCGTTTCTCAATTTTCGACATCATACTTCAGGCACGACTGGGAATATAAAAGACGTTTTTTTTCCTTCACTTGTTCGGTATAAGTTGGTCATGTCGCCATCTTAAGCGATGGAATGAGGGTTCACCTCCAACACAATGTGAATCTTTGCCTTTGTCTCTTTCCATAGCTTCTATATTGATCATGATATTGAAGAGTGAGTTCTTATAATTGTACTTGTTTTTTGGTAGGGCTGGGAATTTTCAACCCGAAACCCGTGGAATCGATCGGAACCGAACCGAAATTCTCGGTTTGGTTCAGTTCCTGGGTGTTGAAATTGTGTATTTTTTTGGAACCGAACCCGAATTTAGAAATTCGGTTCGGGTTCGGTTTCTGCAAAAAAAAATTCATAAAAACCCGAAATTACTTATTTACCTTCTTTTAATTAATATTAGTTAATTTATAAAGAAAAATAAAAAAAATCCTAGAAGTATACCGTCTTACTTAATTTATTGAAGTTCAAGTTACTTTTTTGTTGCTTCATTTTGTTTGATATTTTGATTGTATCAACTAAACATTCAATATTGTATCTTCACTATCTTGTTTTTAATTGAACTATTGTTGTTTAGAAATTTAAATTGGAGTCAAATTTTGCTTTTAAATAGGCTATTGTTGTTTAAAATAAAAAATTTTTAGATTAAAACAGATGAATAGGTTTATATAGAATAGACATGAAAAAATGAAATCGAAATATTGTTGGAATCGAACCGAAATTTTCGGTGCGGGTTGTGTTCGGCGTGATAGAATGGCGTGAGGTGATGAAGATGATTGGTGATCCAAGCTTCCAGGAGCGTCGGCTCGAGAACCAGCTCCTCCAACTTGTCGGATCTTTTTTTAGGTTGGTAGTGTTGATGTTTTTTTTTAGGTTTGGGTTGTAATTTTCATATTTGTTGGGTTGTACATGTAATTTTTAGTTATAAATGTAAATTTCGTTTGATAAGTTTGTAGATCTATTTCTCTTGAGTTGTATATATGTATTTTGTATCTATTTGACAATATTTGGATTTAGTGTTTTTAATCCTATTTTCTTGCTATTTTTTCTTTGTTAGCACTTTTTGTTAATATAAGAGAGTTCAAAGTACTTATTAATAATACAACATATCATTACGTATAAGTAATCCATTGGTAATTCAAAATACCCAATGTTGACTGATAATGAGATTGTGGTTGCACGATGAGGTGATTATGGTTGTTTGATGATGTTACTTTGATGGGATTGAATAGAATACAACCACGCTGTTACTAAAAATATTGCTTGGTTTTCTGAATATTCTTGTAGTAATTTTTTGTATTACTTTTTGGTGATTTGATTGAATATTTCAAATTAGTATATTAAAATAACAGTTAGTGATTCCAAAAAAAATTGTTGATAGTCGAAATTACTAGTGATTTATTTTATCAGTGGTGACACAAAAAATAAAATAAAACTAAAACAAAAAAAAAGGATCGAATTCAAAAATAGATATTGATCATTTAAATTACCAATTGATAATTTTTAACATTGTTGGTGTTGATCGATAACTACATGAGGCGGACCGACAATAATATTTTTCATTATCATATGGTAATTTAAAGATATGAATTGATAATTTAAATTGACATATTTCATATAGAAAAATTAATTGGTGATGTATTTCTATCAAGTTAATTCAAAATTAAATGTTATTTGGATTGATAATTGTTAAAAAGTATTTTGATCTTGGTAAATAGAATATGAGATAATGATAAAAAAAAATCACGTGAATTAATGGTCAATTTTCGCTATAAATAATAATCATTGATCAATACCCCTTTTTTTAAGTGAAAATATATTGTTTTACTCAACCAAATTATTGAAATATTATTGCTATTTATTAATAATAAATTCTCAAAAAATATATCTTCAGAACTCGGCCACGTAGAAAACATATTATATTCATAGTGCAGATGCTCTAATGTATGAGTATCCGTGTGGCCAGCCAGCTGTCCTGCCAATGGAGCACAAACCCCATGGTGGGACCCACAACACTCGCACATTACACATACGCCCAACACTTTCAGAAATCAACTGTATTTTCATATTTCGTGTAACCCCCTCTTCTTCACTCTCAATCTTATTCCACACTTCACTCACCCACCGTCTCTGAAATTAAATAAAAAATAAATAAAAAAAAAATCATGGAAGAACTGAATAGGAAAGAAGAAGCGGGGATAGAGCCATCCCGGATCTTTGTAATATAATAACAACAATTGTGTATCTGTTGTACTTCTTAAGAGAGAGAGAGAGAGAGGAACAAGTGATGGCGAAGACCGGCGTGTTCGAAGTGGATCCACCGTCGACGACGGCGAAGGCCGCCGTGGATATGAAGAATCAGTTGCGGAAAATGATTAACACGATTGTGGATGAGGACGATGTCGACACGGAGGCGATTGATAGAGCCCAGCAAATGCTGTTTGCGTTGAAGGAATTGAAATTGAAGAAATCGGTCTCTCTAAATCTCCGAAATCATAACTGCAATCCGGAAATGGATTGCGTGATGGTGCCGGAGGAGTTCAAATGCCCTCTTTCGAAGGCGCTCATGAGGGATCCTGTGATTATTGCCACCGGACAGGTTTTTTTCTTCCTTTTTTTTTGGGTTTCTGCGCTGAGTGTGTGTGGTTTACGGTTTCTAAAATGATCTGGATGATCTCCCAATCTATGAATTTTCTGTTTAAGGACTGCTTTTATACTTCTAATTTGTATATAAAATAATAATTAATAAGGTATAATCATGACATTGATTGTTTTCTCCCAAAACACTTTCCTCATTGTTAATTTTCATCTGCATTTTCATTTCTTGGCAGACGTATGACAAACCCTTCATTCACAAATGGCTGAAAGCCGGTAACAGAACATGCCCGCAAACCCAACAAGTCCTCTCACACACTATCCTCACACCAAATCACTTAATTCGGGATATGATTACGAAATGGTGCGACAATCACGGCATTAATCGCCCCGACTCTGCTCGATACACCAACGAAGAGGGTCTAACGGAAGCCGACACGAACCATTTCCTTTCATTGCTCACAAAAATATCGTCCACAATATCGGAACAAAACGAAGCCGCCAAAGAATTACGTCTCCTAACAAAACAGACGCCTTCTTTTCGCGCCCTTTTCGGCGAGTCCCGAGACGCGATACCCAAGTTGTTATCTCCTCTTTCTCGAAAAACTGAGGCCCCCCTAGACCTCCAAGAAGACATAATCACGACGCTTTTGAATATCTCGATTCACGATAGTAACAAGAAGCTCGTGGCCGAAACACCTATGGCAATTTCTCTTCTTATCGGTGCTCTAAAAAGATCAGGGACGATTGAGACCCGTACCAATGCGTCTGCGGCCCTTTTCACATTATCTGCTCTTGATTCGAACAAGGCATTAATCGGAAAATCCGGCGCGTTGAAACCCTTGATCGAGTTATTGGACGAAGGCCATCCGTCCGCGATGAAAGATGTCGCATCGGCCATCTTTAATTTATGCATACTTCACGAGAACAAGGTGCGGGCCGTTAGGGACGGCGCAGTCGGTGTGATTCTTGAAAAAATCGTGAATAGGACACATGTCGACGAGTTGTTGTCTATCCTTGCTATGCTCTCGACCAATCAGAGGGCCGTTGAGGAAATGGGAGAGCTCGATGGGGTTTCTTGCTTTCTTGGTATAATTAGAGAGACATCTTGTGCTCGGAATCAAGAGAATTGTATTGCTATTCTATATACTATTTGTTACAACGATCGGTCCAAGTTGAAAGAGATCAGAGAGGAGGAGAATATGAACCGTACGATATCTCGGCTTGCTAGGAACGGGACTTCGAGGGCTAAGAGAAAAGCCAACGGCATTCTCGAGCGGCTAAATAGGGTGGTCAAAGTTACGCACACGGCGTGATCGTGGACTTCCATTTGCAAATTCTGTAAATTCTACCCGACCGTGTTCTTCGTTTGTGAAAAATTGAGGTATCTTGTTGTTTAAATTCTTATAAAAATGTAGGTTTTATCTTGTGTATATTCAATTTCTATATCTATCTATGCCTCAGCAAGTTTTTATTTTTATTGTAATGTTACAGCTTATAGTTATTGTGAATACTGAATAATAACAATGGAAAAGACTTATTGGTTTAACAGTTGATGCACATGGTTTTGAGAGTGTTCTGTCAATTCTGTAATTTATTAGCTAATCTTTTGGTTGGTTGTTCCATAGTACTATAAGTTTGGGAAATGATTTGGCAGATGGGGTTTTATTTAGGTGTTGCTTTAATCATTAAATTCTTGTTTTGAATTTGTATGTAAAGCTGAGTACTTTCTTGATAGTGTGACTCCTAATTTTTTGATTAATGTTTGGGACACTATTGTTTTTTACAGGACAATTTGATGGAAAGTATGCGGTCGTATGATGTAGTTTGATTCTTCTTTTATTTATTTATTTATTTATTTATCTTTTTTTTTTTGCTTGAGTCGGTTTTGATTTTTCTTTACACTTTGTATTTTCACGTTTTTTTTTTTTTTCAAAACTGATTTTTTTGTGTCGTTGACGGTTTCAAAGAATGATTCATATAAGCCGACCGCACATAGTTTCGGAACAATGGCTCAAGTTGTTTCTTCATCTTCCAATCCAACATTTTAAAACATCTCACATGGCTTACATGAATCTCATGGACATGTCAAGTTCACCATTTAGAGATATGTTTTTGGTGTTCTTTTTTGGGTGGTGGTGGTGGTGGTGGTGGTGGTGGTGGAGGTGGAGGTCGGGGTAAGGATTAAAAGTATCTTAGGAAGCACAGAAACGGGAGTGGATACGAGACATGATGGGGGGATACGTCACGGATATGCGTATTTATACGTAAATAGAACACGACACGACTAAAATTCTTATTAGAAATATCTTAGGAGGCACATAAATGGTAGTAGATACGAGACACAACACGGAATACATTACGTATATGCTTGTTTACACGTAAAATAGAACATGACACGACTAAAATACTTATGTTCAAGTATACGTGCTTTATAGAAAAATACACTTGATGTACCTTATTTTGTTAGGATGTGAATACCCCCTCTTCAGGACTAACCTCTTTTTCTTTTTCTTTTCATTTCTTCCGGTAATGTACCTTATTTAGTTTTTTGTTTGCCTATTATAGTTATGATTCAAATGGCTTGTTTTACTTGTGTGGATGAATTTCATTCACATGTAGATGTGTTGAAACAATTAGTTTATCTCAACAACAACAACAACATTACCTCAATGCTTCAATGGCTTCCGCAAAAAGCGGGGTAAGGGGGGATCGGATGTACGCAGCCTTACCCCTGTCTTAACACAAAGAGGCTGTTTCTGGATGATCCAAAATGAAAATTGCATCGAGAATTGCATGGAATGACTAGTACTTCATGAGAAAAAGAAGTGCAGCCAGTTTAGTGAGTCATTTTGTTTTATTTCATTATAATCCAGAACCAAAGGAGTCTTTGGCTCCATTGGAAACAATGGATTAATTAGTTTATCTCAACGTTATGTGTTATTCATCCAACTGACTAGCAATGTTAAGAAAACACGGCAAATACTGAAAAACTGGAAAAATCGATCTGTCCGAACCGAGAATAAGGTATGTAACCAAACCGCTTATAGGCATAGAGCCGGGTACCCGGGCAATTAGCAAATATAGTGTCGATTTGTAAAATAATGGGTACCTGACTCGATCCGTTGTGGGGATTATTTTATAAGTTCACATATTATAATATCAATACCCTTAAATTATATTTTAGTTACTCTCTTATATCCCTAATTCACTTAGGATTGTAATGTAATTTTACTTTAAAATCAATAGATATATGTCTATTGATAACTAATAAATTAATTTGTTCATCTGAATAAACTGTATGCTCGTACAAAAAATTACAAAATATCCTTAAATGGATGGTTCAGGTACATCCATTTTACAAAAATGAGAATTTCGAACCGATCCACTGCAATATGTAGCCGCTCTGCTTGCTTTAAGCGGCTCGGTTACCCATTTTATGGTTCCGGTTGGTTTTCTCGATTTTTCTTGAACGGTCCTAGCTAATATGACAAGCTAGCTCTAGGAGATAAAATGATAGTTGAAGCAATTACTTAGTAGGAGTTGATCAATTTAATTAGACTATTAATGTTCCAAAACTCGTTGACACTGTTAGTTAAATAGTATAAATGACATATAATTTGTTAAATAATATTTGCAATTTCCAAAAGATAGAGAGTAAGTTTGTGAAATTTATTTAGTTGGTTGAATATGTTATTTCTAAACACTATTCTGTGTATTTTATCAAATAAGCTATAGCTTATTTAATAAAATAACCTTATTTAATAAAATAAAATGTAACCAAACAATATTAAAAAAAGATGATGTGTTCCACAACAAAGATTACTAAGGGGCCGTTTACTTGTTACTTAATCAGCTTAATGGGTAAAATGTCTTATTCACTCAGACGTTTGGAGGTGTTTACTTGTGGCTTAATGGCTTATTCGCCCAGACAAAAATGGCTTATTCATTAAGCATGAAAAGGGGTGTTGTCTCCATTAAGACAAAAAAATGACTCCCGTACCCCTAGTTGAAAACTACACATTTATATATACAATATAAATAATTTAAGACAAAAAAAAATGACTCTCCTGTCCCCATTATATTATATATACTCATATATATATACAATATAAAAAATTTAGGTTTTATAAATGATTGTAATATATATTATTCATATAAAAATAATATACATTATTAATTTATATATAATATTTGTTACCATATATTATTGTATAAATAAATTTTTGTATCTACAAAATATCATATATATTATGAATATATAAGTAAATATTATATATTACTTATATATTAACATTTATTCATATGTATAATATTTATTATATATGTTCTTATCTATTTAAAATATATTTCTATATATAAATATATATTGTATATTATACATATAATTATTTATATACATATTAAATATTTTATATATTACTTACATACAAAATTGAATCATTTATGTATAATATTTTGTTTAAATTAAAATAATATATATATATATATAGAAGATAAGTCAAATTTGATTTTTTTTCAATAATGTTTAAATTTGTCTATTTTGTGTTTGAATTTGGCTACTTTGTGTATGGCTTGACTTCTTTGTGTTTGAAATTGAATTTTTAAGTACTTTATGAATTTATGTTTTGATTTTTGGATTATATCATTTATATTGCCTAAAAAATAAACAACAATTTATAAAGCAATTTATAATTCATATTCAGTAAATCATCATTTCGTTATTCAGATTTATTCGATGAAAAAGTAAACAATAACATCAATTTATCCGACATGCATACATTTACCTGCATGCACAAATTTATCTGCAGGCATATAATTTATTCAGACAGACAAATTTGATAAACAATCCCTAAATAAACTAGGTAAAAAGTCATTAAGCTCATCCAATAAAGTAGCAAAATCAAAATGGATGTATATAATTTATAAAGCACACACTTAAGTGTATTTGGTAAGCATATTAAGCTCGCTTGTAACTTGGAGAGCTTATAAGATTCTTTTACTCAAATAAACTCGGTTTGATTTGTTGAATTATTAATCTCACTTCGGGTAATTACAATTCTTGTATTCAATATATAAAGATCATGAGCTACTCCTCTCGTTGCGAATTGATTTTGAGATGGAACTCAATACTTTAACATGGTATCGGATCAGACTCTCTATGCGTGTCCAACGGCCACGATGTTATAGCTACACGACATCCGAGTTAAAAAAATCCACGCTATCCGAGTTAAAAAAATCCACGCTATAAGTCTTGACTCCGACTACACGTGAAGAGACGTGTTGAAGCATTTCTATATCGGGTAATTACAACTCTGGATTCAATATATAACGATGTTGTGCTACTTTTCTCATTATCAATTGATTTTTTAGATTTAACATGTTGAATGTGATCTCTTAAGAAGTTATAACTTGTTTCAAATGCTTTTGTTAGAAGAGTTTCAACTAAGTTCATTGAGCTTATCCAGTTATCAGACTTTTTTCACAAATATAATGAGCTGATGGATGAGGTGACCAACCTCCAAAGGAAAAAACAAAGACAAAAAAAAAAAGGATGATGAGAAAATAGATTAGGTGGATAATTAGGGATGGGAATGGGACGGGAAGAGGTGGGATTGAGTAGGAATTTTTTATCTCCAGAACCGCGGATCAAAATCGAGCCCATAACCAGCCCCGAAATTATGAAAATTGGTTTCGATAGTGCTCAAACCGTCAACTGCCTGTCCGATTTACCCAAGGATACCCACGTTGTTTTTTGTATTTACATAACCTTGGAATAAAAATAAATAATAATTAAATTACATTGTCCTGTTACCGTTGATGTAATTTATTTAATATATAAACTTTAATCCTTATCAGTTATCACATACGTGCTCCAGACGCGTTGTTTTCCCGATTTGTCCAAAACCTGGACTTGAAAGTAACTACCGAAGTAGACGGTACCGTCCATGGTACATCCTCATGTAGCGCATCCACTGTCGGATGCACTATATGTGGCGTGCATGGACGGTGAAGATCGATGCACTAGATAGAGCATCAATATACACCGTCCATGTACGTCACGTGTAGGGCTGTTATCGGATCGGTCTGGCCCGGTAAGAGAACCGGGTCATATTTAAGATCCGGAACCGGTCCGAAAATAGGTACCGGATAGACCCGGTCCGAATCCGGAACCCGAATCCGGAATCTGGAAACCCGAATCCGAATGGTGTATGTGTGTATGTATGTATGTATGTATGTATCTGTGGGCTTTCTCATCCCTGTCTTACTTATGTATCTGTGGGCTTTCTCATCGTTGCCATTCACTAATGCAAATAAATTTCTGATTTTTTCGACCATTTTGATTGGTGTGTATGTGTCTCTATATATATATATATATATATATGTTACCGGGTCTTTTTCCGGTTTTCTCGGTCCGGGTCTTATCGGTTTCGGTTCAATATTTAGAACTCGAATTCGAACTCGTTAATTGTCGGGTGAGTTTCGGTCCCGGGTTTTTCGATCCGGTTCTTGAACGGGTTTCGGGTTCACTCGGACCGCTAACAGCCCTAGTCACGTGTAGTGCATCCGACAGGGGATGCACTACATGGGGTGTACCATGAACCCAACCGAAATAGACCCACTCGGTAAATACACGTGATATACGGACCCACGATCAATTTTACCATCCCCATCAGGAATAAACTTATAATGTACCTAGTAGAGGTGACCAGTGGACCGGGCCGGCCCAGCCCGGCCCGGCCCACTCCAGATTTTCTAGGCCCACGGGCCGAGCGGGCCAGACCGGCCCGGGACCGAGCCCAGCCCCCTGGCTGCCCGGGCGGTCCCGATCCCAGACTCTCCAGCCCAGGCTCAGCCTAGCCCAGACCGGCCCGGCCCCAACCCAACCCACCTGTGGCCCACCCCCGGCCCACCCCAAGTCCACCCTTTTCTCCCATTTAATTTAATGTTTATGTATCTTAAAATTCAAAATGGATTTTTTTAAACAGATTGAAAAAAAAAATACTAAGTTTTACAAATTTTTAAAGTCAAAAAAAAAATTGATTTTTTAATTAATTTTAATTAATTTATCTTAAAAATCCAAAATAGATTTTTACAAATCGATTTTTAATTTAATGGCAACATATAAATTATTTTTTTTAAAATGTGTCTTCTTCTTTTCCACATGAATCAGTTCTTTCTTTGGTGAAAAAGTATTCGAAAGTTTCTCCATTCCTTTTCCTTTTTATCTTCTAAACAACTTTGATCCTTTTTTTTTTTGAGGGTTCAAATGACTTCATTTTCAACTCATTAATCATCACCCCTATCATATTCCTCTTCATGTGATGTGATGCCACCTAGGGCTCTCAATGGGTCGAGCTACCCGGTATGGTTTTGAATGTTCGGTTAGTTCGGACGTTTTTATATAAACGATCTCGGTCATGATTGGCAGCCCGACTCGAATACACAATTCGATGGATGGAATTGATGCCTAATACTTTAATGTGCCGGTTTAATACCCAATTTAACACTTTACCGAATTGGACAGATATAATAATGATACAAGATTCGACCCGTTAAACACCATTAGTGCCACGAGCAAACTCTTGAAATTATATAAACTTCTTATATATATTTTTATTTCTACGGACGTGTTAATTAGTAATGCTCGAATTACAAATGTTATATCAAGGCCTCGGTCTGTTACATTATATATATATATATAATGAGAGTGGTTTTTTGAGTAAGAAATAAAAATGAATGTGAATCATTATTATTGTGTGATTTGCGGTCCATAATAGCTTATGTATAAAATATATGAATTTCATGCATTAAAATGTCAATTCACTCCATGCATAAACTTTCATTAGAATAAATTTGGTTATCTGTTTAATCAAGATTTGTTAATCGAATTTATTCTTATGCATAAATTGTTAGGTACATCATATAAGGGCTAAACTACAATCTATATCACTATATTTAGCACATTATGTAAAGAACAAGATACATAAACATATGCATACATCAACATAACTGATAAAAATGCATTATTATTGGAACCATGTCCATATTGTGAAATCGACTATGGTCCATAATATAATTACTAATATATCATCGCATATCACCGCCACTGTTCATGGAAAATATGACGTGGAGCTGATGTAAGTGGTAAATTATATTATTGATCAGGGTCCACCTTACGGTGTGAATCCTGATTCAAATAAAATATGATGTATATATATATATTTCATATCTAATATATATTTGAGGAGGGTATTTCTAAAAATCTTTTCTGAATAAATTGGATGAAGAAAAAAAAAATGGGTCTACCATGTGTTGTTGTTGAGAACTTGATTCTTCCAAAACAGTTGCAGAAATGGGGGGACACCACTTTGGATGTGTATAATTGATGTGATCACAAGGAGATGTTGATATTCTTTCATGCCAAAAGTTTCAATTTGGTGTGTCTTGCACAAACATATTTGCTAGTTTGTTGGATCGGTTTTTTGCTTTTTTCGACACGTTATAATCTTCATTCCGTAAATTATCAGCTTATTGAATAAATTAGTTTATTCAATGAAGTACAAAGAGTAGCGTCCAAAAGTAGCTTATCCGGCTAGCTAAGTGTAATTTTCACAAAGTTATCCCGATTATTTGGTAAAAGTTACGGGTATTATTGATTCGAAATGTCATTTTTTGGATTAACTATATATTTGCCTAACATTAATAGTACGGACAATTAACTTAAACAGCTTCAGCTAGCTTATTCCTTGAATTCCATCGTCTACTAACGACCAGCTTCAACTAACTTACCAAATCACTTGATTTTTCTAAATAAAGTTTTAAGAATTACTAAGTGAGCTATTTAATTAGAAAAAAATTATCCTCAAAGTTTAATCTAATTATTTCAAAATAAAAAATACCACTTCAATGTACTATATAGACATCTCATTGAGCTTTGTATTTATTTAATAAATGTACACATCTTTAACAAGAATTATGTATGTGTATATATATATATATACTCTTTTATTATTGCAATGTGTTGACTATTACATTGTTCACATACTCTTTTTTGACCATTTTTTGTGATTTATACATATAAAAAAATATAGTCATGTGTGATCTTCTTAGATTCATGTCGAAGTATACTTTCAAAATATCAACCTTTTATAATTTTAAAAGTAAAGAATTGAAGATATTAATAATCAAAGTTGCGCATTGCAAACGTAGAAGTCCAGATATTGCAGTTATAAGAGAACGGAGGTAGTATATATATATATATATATATATATATATATATATATATATATATAGAGAGAGAGAGAGAGAGAGAGAGAGAGAGAGAGAGAGAGAGAGAGAGAGAGTTATATATAAAGAGAGAAAAGTTTTTCAAGAAAATAATACTCACCAATCACAGGAGCGGTTTGAGCCCAATGACTAAGACCCATAAACTGCAATTAGAGAAGTGGAAACTATGATATGGGCCTTTACCGAGTCTGGGCCTTGTTACATTGCAGAAACAGTTTACAAGGGATATTAAACTGGAGGAAAATAGGCTACATACCTTGTTATTTGAACTTAGACGGATTGATTTGGTTTCTTTCAGAACTCCATCATTAATATGAAAGGAGGGGATATTATTCATGGTGGAAGACAAATTCTCATCTATATAAGCTACAATAATATATTAGTAATTAATGCTTATTATACTTATTCTTTATGGGGCTACGTTTCTTAATTTATTTTATACTTGGTGTCAACTCGTATTTATTGTCGTGGGATAATTCAATCGACTCCATATAGTGTTGTAAGGTGATTGAGGTGGAAATACTCCGACATCGCGGGTTTGAATCCGTGTGATGACAATACTTTACTGAAATATTGCAAGGTTTGTTGTTGGGTTCGTGTCTCGTTGATCCTTTCCCTTGCAGGGCCGCCATTAATGCACACCCTCGATTTAACATACGTCTGGTCAAGGAACTTCTGATACATGTGAAGGGAGTTTATCGTCTCTCCCTCAACCAAAAAAAAATGAGAGTGACTTTTTGAGTAAGAAATATAAATCTGAATCATTGATCTGTGTGTGATGTACGGTCCAAATTGGCTAATGCAGACAATATATGCATTTCGTGCATAGAGATGTCAACTTTATCCGTACCCGATCCTACTCGTCGGACAAATACGAAATTGGGTCGGGTATCGGTCGAACCCGAAATTTTATGATCGGGTACGGGTAGGGTGTGAGTATAGTATATTACCCCATTACCCGACCCGCGTACCCACTTGAATTATATAAATATATTTTTATTATATTATACATAATTATTATATTATATTATATATTATATATATTATTATAAAAAATAATTATATTTTAAATATCTATTATACTAAATTGAATTTATTAATTACGTTATGTGTATATATATGATATATATTAAAAATATTTACATTCTTAAATATAGGGTATACGGGTACTCGAATACTCATTGGGTACCCGATTACACGGTGAGCAATACCCGAACCCGATCCGAATCAAATAGGGTAGGGTGTGGAGTAGGCATACCCATACCCTACTCGACCCATTAACATCTCTATCCGTGCATCAAAATTGCAATGTATTAAAACTATGCATTATGTGCATTAAAATATCGATTCACTAAAATATTGCATTCCATATATACGTTTTTGTAAGAATAAATTTAGGTCATCCATTTAATTATGATCTATGAATTAAATGCATTCTTATTTCTTAACTTCAATGTCATCCCCAACTACAATATATATATATATATATATATATATATATATATATATATATATATATATTGACGCGTTCTATGCAGTACCAATATTAGATGCAGTACTTTACAGTACTAATTTATGCATGAGTTTTGTACTAATTATGCATGAAATATGTGCATCAAAATTTCAATGCATTAAAATATGCAATATATACATCAAAATATCGATACATTAAAATATTAGATTATATGCATCAAATATATTGTATATTTTAATGCATTGAAATTTTGATGCACAAAATGCATATATTTCATGCATAATTAGTACAAAACTCATGCATAAATTAGTACTGTAAAATACTGCATCTAATATTGGTACTGCATAGAACACCCATATATATATATATATATATATATATATATATATAATCTTTCATATTTGTAGAGTAATGTTGATTGATGAAATATAGACCTATTATGTAATCATACAGTGACCTTCATAATACTCGCAACTTGTTTTTTCACATAAATAAAAAAAAAACTGAATTACTAAACATCGCCCTAAATTACTAGACACCCTCCTAGAATATTACCATTTTGCCCTTAATTCATATTGATCAGATTTGTAATCCTAATTTGACAATAGTTTTCTCTCTAAAGACCCCACCCGACGCAGCCGCACCGCCGCCACACCACCGCCACACGGCCGCGTCCGCCGCCATAGCACCGCCGCATAACCGCCGTTTGCCGCCGCACCGCCGTCGTCCGCCGCCATGACTGGAAAAGGAAAAGCTCCGGTAACTAATTTTTTCGTTTCTTGTTTCTTTGCATTCTGGCCGCCGTGAGTGCAACGAAGGCCGCGGCCGTTATTTTGTGACAGGCGTCCGACGATGACGCCTGGCCATGGCACAGGCGTCCGCCGATTCCGCCTGTCCATGGCCCAGGCGTCCATGGTGGACGCTCAGCTGGTGGTAGAGACGTCTACGGCGGACGTCCAACCCGTGCACAGACGTCCAGATCGGACGCCTATCCGCTGGACTAAGCATCTGTTTCGGACGCTTGAACCATGGTCGTGGCGTCCAGACGGGCCTTTGTGCCATGGTTCCGTCTGCCCGGACGCTTGATCATTTTTGGAAAAAAAATAAAATTTTCAATTAATAATTAATAATGTGTATTGTTTGTATGATTATTACTTATTAGTTGTATTGTTTGCTAAATGCAGATGAGAGGAGGAGCGGGCAAATCTATGCCGCTAGTCACAGAGTTGATGGGTTCTGGAGCGCGTCACACCAGAGCTCGTGGTGTTGATGCTTCCGTTCGTAGACAGCGGGAGACAGAGCGTAGGGGATTCGAGGATGTACCTTATACTGATTTTGGTACTAAGGATTCGAGCGAGTATTATTCGCACGATGAGGCCAACGATCAGGAGGGCGGTGATGATTCTTCTTCATTTTCGTGCCGGGTTCGGAAGGGGATAGGGGGGAGGTTTGTCACTTCTGGGTCTACCAGTAGTATACGGCGTAGGGCAGAGGATGACACATCTTGGATGGTTATTGAGGAGATGCCTGGTGGCCCTATCGACGGCAGCGTTATCCCGAGTTTCGGTGGGCATGTCGTCGCGCGTATCTGGACTGAAGATATGAGAGGTTTGCTGAAGTGTCACACGAGGACTGCTGCTTGTCAGAGCTTGAGTCAGTGGCGCTCAGTAGGGGTGTTCAAAACCGGATATCCGGACTTTCGGATATCCGAAATTTCGGATATCCGAAAATTCGGATAGTAGATTTTGATATTCGATATCCGTATCCGAAATTTCGGATATCCGGTTTTCGGATATCCGAAATTTCGGATACGGATATCGGATATCCGAATATCCGGAAAAAATAAAAATTTTATTCGGATATCCTTATATTCGAAAAAATATTGGATTTGGATATCGGATATCCGAATATCCGAAAAAACTTCGGATATGGATATCGGATATCCGAATATCCGAATACTTTTATTATTTAAAATATAAAAAATAAAAATTTTAGGATTTTTCGGATATTTCGGATATCCGAATATCCGATTTTTCGAAAACTACTATCCGATATCCGAATCCAAGTTAGGATATCCGAACTTCGGATATCCGAATTATCGGATATCCGAATTTTCGGATATCCGGAACTTCGGATTTTCGGATATTTCGGATCGGATATCGGATATCGGATATTTTTGAACACCCCTAGCGCTCAGTGATGTCACCCTCTTTAGTGAGTCGGATCAGTGGGACTGGGTTATCCCACCTGACGGACGCCATGTTCAGACATATTGACTCCCCGTTGATTTCTGCGTTCGTTGAGCGGTGGCAGCCCGATACGAACTCTTTTCACATGCCGTTCGGAGAGATGACCATCATGTTACATGATGTGTGGCAGATCCTTCGCATTCTTGTCGAGGGGCGATTGGTTGATGCCGATAGCACATCTACACAGTTGCAGGTGGATGTGATGGAGGTTCTTGGAGTATCGCGGTTGGAGCTACTGAGTACTCACTGGGGGTGGCGGCGTACTTATGGACTCGATTTTCAGGTCATGTCGCGATGGAGGTCGAGTGGAGGGCACCCAGGCCGTAGCTTGGATGTGGTTGTTATTTGGATCCACCTTATTTGTTGACAAGAGTGGTAACCGGATTAGGCCTTCCTGCATATTGGAGGTGAGGGACGGTATGGATACTACCGGTCAGTATTCATGGGGTTCGGCCGCATTGGCTTTCATGTACCGTCAGCTCGGTATCGCTAGTCGCGGCGACTCCATGGGGATTTGTGGATGCCTTACCCTCGTTCAGGCTTGGATTTATGAGTATTTTCCCTGCTTTCGACCTCATCGAGAGCGTATGATTGTTGACTCCACGCAGTCTCGAGCTTCTACATGGAGTGTCCAGCCCGAGGGTAAGGACGAGCACCGACTCCAGTCTTTGCGTCGTCGCATTGATCAGTTGACAGCCGCAGAGGTATAACGATTCCTTCTAACAATCTCACAATTCATTTAAAAATAACTTGTATCATTTGTAGGTAGAATCCATGCCAATGAACCATCTGTAGGTCCGGATTAAGTTGATTGATGTTGGATGTGCCATGAACACGTGGGTAACAGCATTTGTATCCGGGTCGGCCTACGTCCAATGTACGTAGTTATTCGTCACAGCCAAATGGTGAAACTGACCGCCGACATCTCTTTCTTCAAAATCATGTTTCCTCAAGTGGTCTCTATAATTATAAATATGTCGTCTAGTCGGTTTGTCCTCGGGAAATTTATTCTGAATGGCCGCCAAGATGGCACACGGCTTGGATTGAGCAGCACTCATCTCACGAACAACTTGTTTGGCCAATTTACTCAGTCCACTCATTTGACGATGCCCCTCCGGATATACAATAAATGAGTGATTGTGCATACCCTTACTCCCAGAGATCGGTCTGATTATCCAACCACTCAAATCATGCAATTGTTCGGCCTTTATCTGAAATGTACACTTGCATGCTTTCGTCTTTGTGTCCTTTCGAACAGCGACATCCAAATCTCTTAATACCCCTCTGTACCGTTCACCACGGTTACATCTCAATAGCTTTGCCTTTCCTTTATTCTTGTACGATGAAATGATCAACTCGAAACCAATTTGAAGAGCAATTTTTTTCGCCCAACCAATCGCATCACAATCACTAGCGAATATTTCGTCATTAACGAAATAATCACTATAATCAACGCCGTCACCTTCAAATTCTTCCAATATAACCTGAAATTTTTAATTGACGGAATGTTAATAATAATACCAATAATATTATTATTAAAATTTAAAATCAGGCAAAAAAAAAGGTCCATGCGTCCCAAAATTGCGCCTGGACCATGGCCGAGGCGTCTGGCTTGGACGCCTGGCCACGGTACAGGCGTCTGAATCGGACGCCTAGCCATGGTAAAGGCGTCTGAATCGGACGTCCCGACCATGGTTCAGGCGCCTGGTTTAGACGCCTAGACCTAGGACGGAGCGTCCGTACCAGACGCTTGCACCATGGTATAGGCGGAATCTGAGGACGCCTGTACCATGGAACAGGCGGAATATTCAGACGCATGCGTCATTTTCTCCGAAAAATTACCTCCAGATGTGAATTCTCGTCCATTTTCGTAGTTGTCGATGATATTGACGATATATATTTGATTGTGTGTTCTGTAGAATAAATGAAAAATTATTTCTAGATTTCAATTCGAAAAACTTGTGTGTTGGTGTGGTGTTTAGAAATAATGAAAGATTTTGAAATGGACAAAAATGTAATATTATAGGGCGGTGTCTAGTAATTTTGGGCGGTGTTTAGTAATACCCAAAAAAAATGAGAGAGATCATTCCATACCGGGGCGGTTGTATGTTAGGGTATGGTGGTGCACGTGCACCATAAAAAAATACAAGACAGCGTCGTTTTAATCAAAACGATGTCGCTTTGACGTTTTTTCAATTAAAATGACGTCGTTTTAACATTTTTCAGTTAAAATGAAGTCGTTTTGGTAGTTTTTATTAAAAAAGTGAAAATTTTAGAAAAAAAATCGGTCGTCCGTTATTCTTTTTGTGGTGCACCGGTAGTTTTCGGATGTTGGATCCGCCTATGATTCCATAAAAAAATTCGGTCGTCCGTTATTCTTTTTGTGGTGCACCAGTAGTTTTCGGATGTTGGATCCGCCTATGATTCCCTAAAAAATGAGAGAGAAAATTATGGATTGGTCCCGTAAAATTCAACCGTGATTTTTTCGTACGATTTAAAATATGCGAAATATCTCCCCTATATACTAATGCAGAATACGCTGAGCCTAAGTGGCAGCTTCTCATGCTTCGGCTGCCACATGTCTTCTGCTGGTGCTTCGTGTGCTTATGTGTCAGCCTCTCATGCTTCAGCTAACACATAATCAATTACTGGCCTAATCATCATTGCATTAATTACATTATAATTATACCTCAAATAACTCCTACTTACCTTATTAATTTTTACGAATTAAGGAATGTGAATTACGAATAAATAGGAATTGATTATATTTATAGAAATATTTCACATTTTTATTAATTAAAAAATACAAGTCCCAAACAAAGAGAAATTTAATATAGTAATGTGTACTATATATTAAAAACTTAAGCCTAAAATCTCGCAAAAATATTATATATATATCCACTAATTAATTAGTTTATATTAGTTAGTCACTATAATTAGGTACATCAATAAAAGAAATATCAACCGAAATGAAAGATGCTTGGGGTGTTGCAAAAGAAATGTTGAATATATATAATTAAAAAAGTGCTCGAAGTCATAATGTATTAAATAAATCAAACTTATTAAAAATATTATTGAAAGTGTAGAAACAGTGGTTTTAATTATTATTCATAAATAAATCAAAGAAACTACAGAATAAATCGATTAGTCTATGTTAGTTTTAAATCTTATTTAATTAATATAAAATAACAAAATAAATGAAAAAACTCATATTTACTAAATTATATAATTATTGATTTTATGAATTTTCAAAAAGATGTTTCTAATTATACAAGAAATTAAATTTAATAATAACATACTAATCTGTAGATTCATTTTTGTACAAAGAGAAATTCAGAAAATAAAAATTGATCGTTTTAAGTGATTTTTAAGTGATTTTTTATTTTTTTTAGTTTTAAAAGAGTTGTTAATTTATCTACTTTTGAAATCGACTATATATTTTTAAAAAAAATTGGATTTGCTTTTGTATGTTAAATTATATCTAAATAATTTATGTAATTTGTTTCAAATATAAGGCTTAAATTATCTCCTTTCTGGCCATTTAACAGAAACCATTAAATACTTAATGATTTGGACCATTTTGGCAAAAAAAAAAGACCAAAAAAGAACGCGGAACAAAAATTTCATCAAATACAGTTTACCACAATCCGATATGATTTGAAGTTTTTTGTAATACGAGTTTCCGAAATTACTGAAATTGCCCAACTATTTATGTGTTCGCTTGAATATAAAATGTGTCAACTTTAATACGAAAATAATATCATATAAAAATGATATAAAGTTTCAACTGAACCAAATGTCACTTAGGTTTTTATAATACAAGTTTCACAAATTACTTAAAATACTCTAATTATGTTTTTACTTTTAAAAAATAGGGATAATTTTAATTAGGCTAGGATGTGGATGTAGTTTTCTTAGTTAACCCCGCGATTAGTATATTTATAATAAGTGTGATACCCGAGCCTAACATTACTCACTTGGTCAATATGATTCATGCATAACTTGTTAATTATGTGTTATTTGGATTACTTGATGTTTCATGGTTCAGTTGATCTTATAGTTAATTTCACACATATGAATGTGCTAAACATTTGAACTCATGTCTAAAACACAATCGTGGTATATGTTACGGGACTAAGTTATGTTATTCATAGTATTTCTAATACGAAAATAAAATATATGTAAAGATCTTATAAAACTCTAAGTACACGTGGTAAGCCTAGAAGTTATAAAGGTGTCACTGACGTATCTATCGAAGGTTAACTAGCTTACCTCGAGATTTTAGTCGGCGCGTGTAGTGAGTCACTGTAAATTGAAGATTCAAGTGGATAACCATCATTCAATAAACTAACACGCGTCAAGTGCCTTTGACTCTTGTCAATACCTAATAGGATACAATTTATGATTGTATCTGATAACGTTTGTAAAATCTTGTGATCTGTCTATACCTCATTCGTTCCAACCATGGTAGGAATTGAACTTATCTTTTAGTTTATCATATTAATTATATTTTTATAAATGATTTCTTCCATTCTTACCTACAGTGTCTCATTTGTGAAGTTTTAGAAAGTTTGACAATAAAGTCCTTCACTAGCATTTTCAACATTGTTCGCATGGGTAATCGAGTTTAAGCAATAAAAATACACTCTAAACTTCTACTAAACCATTTTAAAGACCATCCATACCATAAATGAGGTCAATATCTACTAGGAACCGGTTCAAACACTCCAAGAACCGGATCATAACTACTTGAATCGATCAATTATTTCAAACCTAGTCTCTAGTAGTCATTCGAGGGTATTTTGGACATTTCACCTTCATAACCGACTTAAGACACTTGGTTGATGGATAAATCCGACCCTCAACCCTCATTTACAGTCTGAACATTATCAAGAAGCTTCACACTTCGAAAAATCACCAAATATTCAAGAAGAAATCATCAAAAACATCAACACCTCAATTCCTTTGACAATCAAGGTGAGTTTCCTTTGTTTCTTCCTTATTCTTGCTATGTTTCTTAGCTGTTTCGAAGGTGTGAGAGCTTGTATATGTTCTTATACATGTTATAATGATGTTAAGAATTCAGCCATGGCAAACCCTTGTGTTAAATATGGATTTATGAGTCTTAAAACTCACTAAGGCAATAAAGGAACCAATTCTGCCACCTTTTGGAATTAATAGTATATGTTACTTGATCCGTATGTTTCAGGGTCAGGAGTTTCAGTATACTTATTCTTAAGTATCTTATATTATATCAAAAATTGGTGCAAATTCAACTTATATTATAGTGGTTATAAGCAAAACAAAATCTGATTATGACAAGACTTTGATAAACTCTCTTAATCAAGTGTTTGTTATAAAACCTTGAAATTTTAAGTTGTGAGAGTTGAATGAACTTTATAAACAGAGACTAATAGATTTATTAAGGAATTATAAGTCCAAAATTGATTGGTTAATGGTCTGGTATACATCGATAAACCGACATAAAGTACATAGAACACCGGTTATGCGAAGTGGTAAACCCTTTCGATATAAAGAGAGTTAAACCTTGCGTGTGGTATGTAAATCCTTGAAACACATTCCTTGAAACAGGTTCTGAAGATATATCATCCCAACCACCCCCTATTGGTATAAACGTAAGGGTATTACCCGATCAAGGTAAGTAGAAATCCATCTGCAACTACAATGCATAAATATAGTATTGTTTGTAAACTTGATGATATCTTGAGAGTGTATTGTATTGGATGATTGATCTGTACTATGATTAAAGTGTTTGGTTGCACCTTACATGATCATAACATCTATTAGCATCTTCACATGCATGCATAACAGGATACTCACAAGTGTCTGCATGCATGGTACGATCATGGAAAGAAAGAAAAGAAAAATGTTTTGTTGGCCGCTGCTAGAGCACCGAGGCATGGTAGATGCATGCTTTTACGATATGTTTAGCACGGTAGATGCGTGCTTATATCATGTGTGAGACATGGTAGATGCGTGTTCTCATGATATATTTGGTGTGGTAGATGCATGCCTTATATGTCTGGCATGGTAGATGCATGCCTCATGATATGATATGATGTTGAGTTCATTCCGGTGCTTAGTACGTGGTTCAACGGGCCCAAGGATAAGAAAATGATTTTGAGAGATTCTCATTGATAATCATATGTCATATGTTGCATCAGACATGATACATAACATGCATGATTTCTACTTATTGGGCTTTAGCTCACGTAGTTTATGCATTGTAGGTAATTCTGATGCTTGAGTATGTTCCCTCATTTGGATGAGTTGGAGTTCCACTGTTGCTGAGGGTCGACGTACATGGATGACGACCTGTCGGGCTTAACCATGGGCTTAACATATTTTCGTTCTTGTTTGTGAACCTTACTTTATAAATATGTATTGCAGTAATGTACTCATATGTTCGAGTGTCGTTGATGGTGTGATGGGTACTTTAAGTTCACTTAGTATGTTTGTTTAACCTGTGAGGTTGTTTAAATATCGTAATGTAAAATAAATAAGTAATTTGAGAAGCTTGAAGTTTTGTGGTTTACTAATCTCTTGTAGTTATAGCTACGGGGATATTGATGTCATGAGTTTGATTCGGATTGAGACTAGATGTCTCTGTATGGTACTTGTGTTGGTTTTTATGTCACAGGTTTGGGATAGGTACTAGTTTAGGGGAAACTCTGTCGAAATTTCACCATAATTTATAAGTACTAATATGATATAAGATAGTGTAAGTTAGGCAGTTAGTGCGGGTGTGTTACAGTTGGTATCGGAGCCCGGTTTGTGCCCTGTAGACTATCCATGTACACGAGCTCAGAGCATGTGGAGCACAACAAATCCAGTAAGTGTTATTTTATTTGTGTGCACTCATATTTCATGAATTATATTGACCATATGATATAGGGCTCAGTCATAAATAGAGAATAATGCCGAGAACAAGAAATGAAGACAGTGATGGGGGTAGAACACAAGACCCAGAAATGACATCCACAAGTTCTGATCGTGATCTGATCATTGGTCGATTGACTGAACTAGTAGAAAGGCAATCTCAACAAATCCAACAACTCATCCAACAAAGAGACATGCGAGGACAGCAGGGAGATGACAGGAATCGACCGCCACCTCGAGTAGAACAAGTTGAATTAGATGGAGGAAGGTTGAGGAAGTTGAATCCACCGACATTTGAGAGCGCAGTGGATCCTACAGAAGCAGAAGATTGGCTAAGGACTATAGAAAACATGTTCTAGTATTGTAAGGTCTCTGAAGAGAACAAGGTACTTTGTGCATCCTTCATGTTACGGGGCAGTACAGGTCATTGATGGGATACGATAAGCGCTATTGAAAATGTGGCAACAATGACTTGGGCTAAGTTCAAGGAACTCTTCAGAAATAAGTACTTTACAGCTCCTGTTCGTGCAATGAAGATGAACGAATTTATACAGTTGAAACAAGGAAGCATGACGGTTTCAGACTACATCTGTAAGTTCGAAATGCTTTCTAGGTTTCTTTGAGCATATGGTTAGCAGGCTTGAAAGTGGAGAGGTTCCTTGAAGGCTTGAGACCAGAGCTATACAGAGATGTCGGCATGGCAGAATTCAAGGGACGACTTATTCAATAATTCTTTGAGAGAGCATTGGTCGCAGAACAGGCAGAACTGAGGATTCGACAAGCACAAGAGGTTCGGTGGCAATTTGCCCAACGACAAGGCCAACGCTGGTTTAAGAATGAAAAGAAGAGGCCACCTCAATTGCAGAATCCAGAGGCTGATTTTCCATCTAAAAAGGGGCAGGAACAAGGAGGACCAAGTAAGCGCATGAAGTCTGAAGAGGGTAGACCCTTTGTACCATTACCGGCATGCCCTAATTGTGGAAAACAACATAGTGGAGTTTGCTTATTGGGTTCTAAAGTATGCTTTTCATGTGGACAACCTGGACATATGGCGAACGTTTGCCCAAACAAGACAAAAGCTAAAGCGCAGGAAAGGGTACCAGCTAGAGTTTACACTATAACCAGAGAAGATGCTGAAGCTAATCCGTCTATTATCACAGGTAACCTTCTTATCTTTGGTATTTCAGCATCGGTATTATTTGATCCTGATGCTACACATTCATTTGCATCTACCGAGTATGTGAGAAGGCTGGGTAGAGTACCAGAAACAATTGAGGTAGGTTATAATATAGTTACCCCCTCTGGAGATCCAAAACAAACAAATAAGATCATACGAGCGTGTAGTATTCCTATCGAAAATAGGGAACTCTATGCTGATTTAATCGTGTTGGACATGAATGACTATGACATAATCTTGGGTATGGATTAGTTATCAAAATATCATGCTACTGTTGACTGTCGGAGAAAGATTGTGACACTGCAACCACCTGGGGAAGAACCTTTTTATTTTGTCGGGGTTAGTAAGAATTTAAGATTTCCAGTAATCTCATCAATGAAGGCACAACGTTTATTAAACAGTGGTTGTGAAGGCTATGTAGTTAGTGTAATGAGCATTGAAAAACAAGATTTCTCGAACGTTAATGAAGTACCAGTGGTGAAACAATACCCTGAAGTGTTTCCTGATGATCTACCGGGACTGCCACCAGATCGTGAAATAGAGTTTGTGATTAACTTACAGCCGGGAACGGCACCAATATCAAAGTCACCATACAGAATGGCACCAGCTGAATTAAAGGAATTAAAGACCCAGTTGCAAGAGTTGTTATACAAAGGACTCATTAGGCCTAGTTATTCACCATGGGGAGCGCCAATATTGTTTGTTCGTAAGAAGGATGGTTCCTTGAGGATGTGTATAGACTATCGAGAGCTCAACAATGTTACGATCAAGAACAAGTACCCTTTACCTCGAATTGATGACTTGTTTGATCAACTTCAAGGCGCATCTATCTTTTCCAAAGTTGATCTGCGATCAGGGTACCATCAATTGAAGATAAAGGAAGAGGACATCCCAAAAACGAGATTCAAGATTTAGGTACGGACACTATGAGTTTTTGGTGATGCCGTTTGGCCTAACAAATGCCCCAACAGCATTTATGGATTTAATGAATAGAGTGTTTAAAGACTTCCTGGATAAGTTTGTTATCGTGTTTATTGATGATATTCTCACATATTCGAAGACCAAAGAAGACCATACAGTGCATCTAAGGAAAGTTTTAGAAGTCTTAAAACATAAACAATTATATGCTAAGTTTAAAAAGTGTGAATTCTGGTTAGACCGAGTGGTATTCTTGGGGCATGTTATATCCGGAGCAGGGATTTCAGTAGACCCAAGCAAAGTTGAAGCAATCAATAACTGGCCGCAACCCACAAATTCTACAGAAGTACGCAGCTTTCTTGGTCTAGCTGGATATTACCGTCGATTCGTAGAGGGATTCTCCAAGACTGCCTCTCCATTAACACAACTGACTAGAAAGAATGTTCCCTTCAAGTGGACAGAATCATGCGAGCAAAGCTTTCAAGAATTGAAGAGGCGGCTGACATCGGCACCGATCTTGACCATTCCAATGGGAACTGGAGGTTTTAAAGTCTACAATCATGCTTCAAAGAATGGTGCAGGTTGTGTATTAATGCGTAATGGTAAAGTAATAGCATATGCATCTAGACAATCAAGGAGTATGAAAAGAACTACCCGACACATGATTTAGAACTTGTTGCAGTGGTGTTTGCACTTAAAATATGGAGGCATTACCTATATGGAGAACGTTGTGAAATTTATACGATCACAAGAGCACGAAATATTTCTTCACTCGTAAAGAATTAAATATGAGACAATGGAGATGGTTGGAACTTGTTAAAGACTATGATTGTGTCATCAACTACCACCCTGGTAAAGCTAATGTCGTAGCAGATGCCCTAGCGTAAAATCAGCACAATCCATTGCGGCCATGACCTTGATCCAGAAGCCAGAATTACACGATTTGATGAATATGGATGTGGAAATTATCCAACATGGATGGCTAGAAGCAAAATTGTCAGCACTAACCCTTCGACCTACTTTAATAGATAGAGTTCAGCAAGGCCAGAAAGAGGATCAAGAGTTAGAGAAAATAAAGAAGAACATTAAATTAGGAACCTCGTCAGATTTCCAATTGTCAGAAGATGGTATTATTCGATTTAGAAATCGTTTATGTGTGCCTAATTTTGAAGATGTTCGCAAAGAAATATTACTAGAGGCGCACTCAACACCATATTCAGTACATCCAGGAGCAACCAAAATGTATAGAGACTTGAAACTACACTATTGGTGGCCAGGTATGAAAGAAAATATTGCACAATATGTGGAGCAATGCCTAACATGTCAACAGGTAAAAGCTGAGCATCAAAGACCAGCAGGAACCTTGAAACCTTTATTTGTTCCAAAATGGAAGTGGGAGGACATTACGATGGATTTTGTGATAGGTTTACCAAGAACGGTTAAAGGACACAATTCTATCTGGGTTATAGTTGATAGATTGACAAAATCTGCTCACTTTCTCCCAGTTTGTACGACATACTCCATTGATCGTTATGCTCAACTCTATATACAGGAAATAGTGAGGCTACATGGGGTTCCATTATCTATTGTATCGGACAGAGATTCACGATTTGTATCAGCTTTTTGGAAGAGCCTGCATAGAGCATTGGGTACCCACTTGTCTTTCAGCACTGCTTATCATCCACAGTCGGATGGGCAATCAGAAAGAACTATACAAACTCTTGAAGATATGCTCAGATCCTGTGTTATGGACTTTCAAGGCCAGTGGATCAAACATTTACCCCTAATTGAATTCTCCTACAATAACAGTTATCAGAGTACAATTAGAATGGCTCCTTATGAAGCTTTGTATGGCCGGAAGTGTCGATCACCAGTACATTGGGATGAGGTTGGTGAAAGAAGAGTTTTAGGTCCTGATATGATTCAAGAAATGACAGAAGCAGTTTCACTAATCAGAGAAAGAATGAGAACAGCTCAAAGCAGACAAAAGAGTTATGCAGATACCAGAAAAAGAGCACTGGAATTTGCCGTGGGTGATCGTGTATTCCTGAAGGTTTCTCCAATGAAGGGAATAATGAGATTTGGTAAGAGAGGAAAACTGAGTCCAAGATACATTGGGCCATTTCCTATTACTGAGCGGGTTGGTGAAGTGGCTTATCGACTAGAGTTGCCATCATCAATGTCTCAGATACACAATGTATTTCACGTTTCTCTACTAAGAAAATACATTGCGAATCCATCCCACATTCTCAAGAATGAACCAGTTGAGATGGAGGCAGATTTGAGTTACAAGGAGATACCGGTACAAATCTTACTAAGAGAAGTAAAGAAACTCAGAAAAAAAGAGGTGCCACTAGTCAAAGTGTTGTGGAGAAATCAACTCGTAGAAGAAGCCACTTGGGAGAGAGAAGATGAAATGAGGGCTAAATACCCTGATCTTTTCAGGTAAGTTAAATTTCGGGGACGAAATTTTTATAAGGAGGAGGATGTGATACCCGAGCCTAACATTACTCACTTGGTCAATATGATTCATGCATAACTTGTTAATTATGTGTTATTTGGATTACTTGATGTTTCATGGTTCAGTTGATCTTATAGTTAATTTCACACATAGGAATGTGCTAAACATTTGAACTCATGTCTAAAACACAATCGTGGTATGTGTTACGGGACTAAGTTATGTTATTCATAGTATTTCTAATACGAAAATAAAATATATGTAAAGATCTTATAAAACTCTAAGTACACGTGGTAAGCCTAGAAGTTATAAAGGTGTCACTGACGTGTCTATCGAAGGTTAACTAGCTTACCTCGAGATTTTAGTCGGCGCGTGTAGTGAGTCACTGTAAATTGAAGATTCAAGTGGATAACCATCATTCAATAAACTAACACACGTCAAGTGCCTTTGACTCTTGTCAATACCTAATAGGATACAATTTATGATTGTATCTGATAACGTTTGTAAAATACTGTGATCTGTCTATACCTCATTCGTTCCAACTGCGGTAGGAACTGAACTTATCTTTTAGTTTATCATATTAATTATATTTTTATAAATGATTGATAGCTTGGAGGTTGAAGTTGCTTCGTCTATTTTCTCTTCTTGATTTCCCGACTCGTCTTCTTTCTCATCGCCTCTTTCTTTTACTTCGGAATTAACTTCTTTATTAATCACTTTACCACTTCGGAGAGTGGTAATGGCTTGAGCTTGCTCGGGTTGACTCGGTAGTTTACCCCTTTCTTGTCTACGTGCCTCGGTAGCAAGTTGCCCAATTTGGACCTCCATTTTCTTGATCGAAGCTTCTAAAGATTCGAACCTTTTATTGTTCTCCTCTCGGTTTTCCTTGCTTTCCTTAATGAATGCCGCTATACTCTCCTCAAGAGAGTTCCTTTGTTGTGGAGGTGGTTCACTTCGCGTTGGTTGTTGGGCTCGGTTTCCTCCATTGTATTGAGCTTGGGCGTTTGTGTCGTATGGCACCGGGTTGTTGTTTCTCCATGAGAAATTCGGATGGTTTCTTAGCCCAGGATGATAAGTATTTGGGAGAGGTACATTTCTTGCGTTTCCGCCATAATTATTTCTCCTCTCTTCCCATTCGGGCCTTCCGTGCTTTGCCCCATAGCCCAATTAACTTGTTCGGTTTGTTCTCCGGAAAAGTATGAGGGCATGAATTGGCATCATGTCCGGTGCTCCAAATCTCGCAAAGTCGTGAGCTAGAAGGTTTATTTTGAGTCTTGAGTTGTCTTATTTCAATTGTCAAATCATCGATTTTAGATTGCATATCGACCTTCTCGCTCACTTGGTGCACGGCTCCCCTACGAACACGTACACTTATTTGTTGAGAATTTGATCCCAATGTTACATAAACGACATATGCTTGTCTCACACACAAACCCCAAAACGAACCACCATTGCATTATCTACCGCTCCTTGGCAATATTGAGTCAATCCGTCATAGAAGAATTGATTGAGTAGTTGAAGCGGATAGTGATGGTGTGGGCATTGAATGAGTAGCATTTTGAATCGGTCCCACGCTTCGTGAAATGCCTCTCCGTCTTGATGTCCGAAAGTTGAGATTTGAGTTCTCAATTGCGTCGTTTTTGAATGGGAGAAGTACTTGGTAATGAATTTATCGTAAACTTCATCCCATGTTCTTAGTGATCCGGGCGCCAAAGTCATCAACCATTGTTTCGCCCCGTCCTTGAGTGTATAAGGGAAACACTTCATTCGTAGTTGATCCTCGCTCAACCCATTCAATGGGAAGTTATCAATCGCCACATAGAAATCTCGGATGAATGATAACGGATCCTCTCGTGCTAATCCGTGAAATGAGGGCAATTGCTCTATGTGAAATCCGCTTATGTGGTAGTTCCTTGCGGCCGGTGCTAATTGGATGCATGAAATGGCGGTGTTCACTACGGGCTTTGCATAGTCCCTCATAAGATGTTCGACCGGAGATTGTTGCGGCATGTTATAGTTCGCCTCCATCCCATATTGAGATCCGGGATAATAATTCGCTCCATATTGCACTCCAATGGGTGGTTGTCTCGGATAGAAGTATCTCCCTTGTTGAGCTTCGGGCATCCCTTGATTGCGCTCAACATTATCATATCTCGGAAACCTTGGTTGACGAATGTTTTCTCTCTCAAGCAATTGGTGCTCTTCAAGATCCGGGTTATTCTCGTCGTTTGCCATTGATGATTGCGCTATTATTTTTGGTGCTCTAATTCTTTGAACCTCATCTATGGGTGGAAGAATCGGGTTTCCCAACAATCTCCTACCAAGCATAAACAAGAGAAATTAGAGCGAATTTTTAGACTTTATCGAAAATAATGAGAACGGAAAAATAATCAAGAAAAACAATTCAACTATTATTAAAACAAGATCAAAAATTAAACGCCAATTCCCCGGCAACGGCGCCAAAAACTTGATGGATTCAAATTAAATACTCGCAAGTGTACGAATCGCTCTTGTAGTGAGCGGCAAGTAACTCCGAGGTCGATCTCTCGAGGAATTGGAAACGGTTTAAAATTCGATAATGTTCGGCAAATAGTCGAATGAACAAAAGTAAATTAAATTAAAATACATCATTGGTTGATTATGATTACAATTACTAATGCACAAAATTTAAATTGAACTAAGTGATAACAACACCAATTTGATAGTCGGATAAATGAGAGATAATATTAATGAGATTAATATGGGAATTTAGAGTCACCGACACACATGTAATTAATTATTAGTTCCGATACTCAAATAAATAAGGTTAGGAATTATCGATTGCTCACGATTAAAAGAAATCCGTTTGATGGCGGAAATTCTAAAAATCACGATTGTTCTCAACGAAAATTAAGGGATACTCTTTTGATGGGGACGAAACCCTAGCTAACAATCAATTAACCGACTACTTTTGATGAGGTAAATCGTTAAAAGATCGCGCGAAAAAGCTCGAGAACATTCACAATCGTTTCTTTCGGGTCGTTTGATGGCGAACACCGATAAAAACCCTCGATTCGAATAATAATAACAACAATGAAAAAGGTTTGATGATCTAATTCAAAAGTTCTTAAACGAAGAACGAACAAGAGGAACAATCCCAAACTTTATCCGGAAAATCAAAAGGAACTAACAATCAAAAACATGTGTGTGGCTATATCTAAAAACCCATATGAATTGTTTAGCCACACATGATTAATTCAACAACAATAATGGAAATTGAAGAACAAAACATGGTAAAAACTTCCCTTGTAAATGCCGAAATCGAATTCCCGATGAAGGTTTGATGATCTTCTTACAAGGACTCTCAACAAATTTATACAAGAAATTATTATATCTCACAAAAGTATTTTTCTCACTACCAAGAACACACAAGGAAGATGATGAAAATCTCTTTCTTTCCCCCTCTTTTGGTGTTTTTTCCACCCTAATCTTGTGTTTTTCCACAAAATATCTTCTTCACCAGACAAGTACACCTCTCAAGGGGTCACTCCACTTTGTTTTATAGCCAAAAAAAATCAAGACAAAGGCTTAAAGTTGTGCAAAAATGTAAAGGAAAGTGACATGAACCGAAAAGTGGCACGGCCCGTGTCCTGGGACACGGCCGTGTCGCACTGCGCTGAATAACGGAAAGTAGTCTGTCAAGGGGCTCGGCCGTGTCCCGTGACACGGCCGTGCAGCACTATGCGGGAAAGGCGAAATGGCCGATAGTGACTCGGCCGTGTCCCAAAAGGCACGGTCGAGTTCTTCTCATCCGGAAAGTGCAGTTCGCGCTGGAATGAGACCCGGCCGTGTCCCATGGCACGGCCGAGTTACCTGATGCAGCCGAGCGCCTGTGCAGCCTAGTCCGGTTGCACAGTGCGGCTAGTCCGGTTGCACAGTGCGGCTAGTCCGGTTTTTGGTCTTCTTCGCATGATCCTTCGTTCTTGTATCAATTCACCTCGGATTTTAGCATATGATATACCGTTTCGAAGCTAATTTCACGAGGAATTTATATCAAAGGAGAATACATCTCAATTCGGAGTGGAGATTCTGGTATTTAGGAGATTCGACCGATACTGCTTAAATCTTTCGTCGTTTTAGGCCCCGTTCGCGCTCTTGATCGTCATAAACTCCAACATTGGCCATAAAAGCGCATATTTCACCACAATCTTCGTCCGGATACCTACAAAACAAAAACACAACATACCACGCGTAAAAAGGGCAAAAACACTCGAAAACAAATGAAAGTGCGGCTCGATAGAACAGAATGAGACGATCAAAAATCGACTCATCAATGATTTCTTCCATTCTTACCTACAGTGTCTCATTTGTGAAGTTTTAGAAAGTTTGACAATAAAGTCCTTCACTAGCATTTTCAACATTGTTCGCATGGGTAATCGAGTTTAAGCAATAAAAATACACCCTAAACTTCTACTAAACCATTTTAAAGACCATCCATACCCTAAATGAGGTCAATATCTACTAGGAACCGGTTCAAACACTCCAAGAACCGGATCATAACTACTTGAATCGATCAATTATTTCAAACCTAGTCTCTAGTAGTCATTCGAGGGTATTTTGGACATTTCACCTTCATAACCGACTTAAGACACTTGGTTGATGGATAAATCCGACCCTCAACCCTCATTTACAGCCTGAACATTATCAAGAAGCTTCAAACTTCGAAAAATCACCAAATATTCAAGAAGAAATCATCAAAAACATCAACACCTCAATTCCTTTGACAATCAAGGTGAGTTTCCTTTGTTTCTTCCTTATTCTTGCTATGTTTCTTAGCTGTTTCGAAGGTGTGAGAGCTTGTATATGTTCTTATACATGTTATAATGATGTTAAGAATTCATCCATGGCAAACCCTTGTGTTAAATATGGATTTATGAGTCTTAAAACTCACTAAGGCAATAAAGGAACCAATTCTGCCACCTTTTGGAATTAATAGTATATGTTACTTGATCCGTATGTTTCAGGGTCAGGAGTTTCAGTATACTTATTCTTAAGTATCTTAGGGATATTATATCAAAAATTGGTGCAAATTCAACTTATATTATAGTGGTTATAAGCAAAACAAAATCTGATTATGACAAGACTTTGATAAACTCTCTTAATCAAGTGTTTGTTATAAAACCTTGAAATTTTAAGTTGTGAGAGTTGAATGAACTTTATAAACAGAGACTAATAGATTTATTAAGGAATTATAAGTCCAAAATTGATTGGTTAATGGTCTGGTATACATCGATAAACCGACATAAAGTACATAGAACACCGGTTATGCGAAGTGGTAAACCCTTTCGATATAAAGAGAGTTAAACCTTGCGTGTGGTATGTAAATACTTGAAACACATTCCTTGAAACAGGTTCTGAAGATATATCATCCCAACCACCCCCTATTGGTATAAACGTAAGGGTATTACCCGATCAAGGTAAGTAGAAATCCATCTGCAACTACAATGCATAAACATAGTATTGTTTGTAAACTTGATGATATCTTGAGAGTGTATTGTATTGGATGATTGATCTGTACTATGATTAAAGATTTTGGTTGCACCTTACATGATCATAACATCTATTAGCATCTTCACATGCATGCATAACAGGATACTCACAAGTGTCTGCATGCATGGTACGATCATGGAAAGAAAGAAAAGAAAAATGTTTTGTTGGCCGCTGCTAGAGCACCGAGGCATGGTAGATGCATGCTTTTACGATATGTTTAGCACGGTAGATGCGTGCTTATATCATGTGTGAGACATGGTAGATGCGTGTTCTCATGATATATTTGGTGTGGTAGATGCATGCCTTATATGTCTGGCATGGTAGATGCATGCCTCATGATATGATATGATGTTGAGTTCATTCCGGTGCTTAGTACGTGGTTCAACGGGCCCAAGGATAAGAAAATGATTTTGAGAGATTCTCATTGATAATCATATGTCATATGTTGCATCGGACATGATACATAACATGCATGATTTCTACTTATTGGGCTTTAGCTCACGTAGTTTATGCATTGTAGGTAATTCGATGCTTGAGTATGTTCCCTCATTTGGATGAGTTGGAGTTCCACTTCTTTGAGGGTCGACGTACATGGATGACGACCTGTCGGGCTTAACCATGGGCTTAACATATTTTCGTTCTTGTTTGTGAACCTTACTTTATAAATATGTATTGCAGTAATGTACTCATATGTTCGAGTGTCGTTGATGGTGTGATGGGTACTTTAAGTTCACTTAGTATGTTTGTTTAACCTGTGAGGTTGTTTAAATATCGTAATGTAAAATAAATAAGTAATTTGAGAAGCTCGAAGTTTTGTGGTTTACTAATCTCTTGTAGTTATAGCTACGGGGATATTGATGTCATGAGTTTGATTCGGATTGAGACTAGATGTCTCTGTATGGTACTTGTGTTGGTTTTTATGTCACAGGTTTGGGATAGGTACTAGTTTAGGGGAAACTCTGTCGAAATTTCACCATAATTTATAAGTACTAATATGATATAAGATAGTGTAAGTTAGGCAGTTAGTGCGGGTGTGTTACAATAAGTCATACAAGTAATTCACTTATATATATACTACGATAATGCTGCTTTGTTCTTGACGAATTGGGACGTACTTAATTTTAAGTTATAAGTCATAATCTCCTTAATTTGTAATTCCAAAACCTATTTTAAAATGAATATACATATAGTTTCACTTCAACCAAATGCTGTCGAGATTTTTTGTAATACAAGTTTCAAAAATTACTAAAACTACTTCAACTATTTTTTTATTTTTTTAGTGTAAAATGGGTAGACTTTAATACTTTAAAATATGAAGCTAAATGTTCGAAAAAATATCATATAAGCATAAATATGCCGTTTCCTTTCAATCAAATCAATTGAGTTTTTTCTTTTGTAATTTCTAAAATTTTAAGGTCATTTGTAATTAGGATAAAATTCTGATGTATATTTTTTAACTTATCCAAACTATGTTTATATTACAATCTAAATTGTTAAATTTCTTGGTAATTTTAAGGCTAGGACTTAGATGTAGTTTTGTAAATTAACAGGTATATTTATAATACGTCATACAAGTAATTAAATTATATATACTACTATTATGTTTTTCTATCGCAATTTGAGAAGTGCTTGATTTTAAGCTATAGGTCAAAATTTCTTATGTATTTCCAAAAGCTTTTTAAATTTCAAATATTATTAAAATTACCATTGCCATAATTATTTAGTATAATTCTACATATGAAGTTGTACCAAAGGACAATACATATATTATTTGTTCAAGTATAAGCTCTTCTTCATTTTGTCATTATTGCAAACTCATAAGACTGACCAAGAATATGAGATTAATTATTGGGCAGACAATGTCATCTCACCATCTACAAGAAATTAAGGACTTCTCCGAATGAATCTCAAAATTGTAGATGGTGAGCTGGGTGAAGAAGTCGATAGAGAAACCTTAATTGATATCCTTGATATTTACTAATCTGGAATGCCGAAGATCATATGCAGCCATTGTCGAAAGCACTATCATTCATTGATAAGTAACTTTCCTTAAAGGAAATTTTTTGAAGAAAGAGCAATCCTCGCGCGAACAACGATGTTGTGGAGATAGTAAACGATTACGTAATGTCTATAATTTCAAAAGACAAGCGGGTGTATCTCAGTTCTGATAGTATACGCAAAATTTCTGCGACCTCCAAAAGTCAGTATATCCAGTGGATTTTTCTGAATAGCATCAAGTGTTATAGACTTCCAAATCACATCTTAAAATCATAAGTTAAAATTTCAATTATGCTAATTCAAAATATGGATCAATCATAAGGATTATGCAATGTCATATCATTAATAATTATCCAAATCCGTAACCATATTGTTGAACAAAAAAATTCAGGAATAATTTTGAGAGTAAAGTATTTATTCCACAATTGGATATTAATCACGTTAGATAGCAGATTACCATTTAAATTTCAAATACGTCAGTTCCCACTTATTATGAGCTTTGCCATGACTATATTTAAGAGTCAATGTCAAACGCTCTCTCATGTCGGTATGTATCTTTCAAGACCCGTATTCGGTTATGGTTAGCTTTATGTAGCCATATCAAGAGTGGAGATCAAGAAAGACTAGAAATCTTTTGTTGCGATGAGAATGGTGTAATCAATAAACAAAACAGATAGTGTAGTTTATAAAGAAGTATTACAAAATTTATAATGAATAATTTACACATTATATATTTACATAAGAGTTCTTTTTTGTATTCCCGTGTAATTACACGGGTGTTGTACTAGTCAATATTAAAACATTTCATCTACAAAAAACAAACAAAACAATACCAATAATGATATATTTAAATACCTAAATAAATGCCGTAAAATAAGAAATTCATAATTTTTAATTAATTTTATGAGCTCTTAATTCAATTTTGCAGAGCATTATGACTTATGAGACCAAAAAACCCGTGACTTGTTCTTTGTTGTAAATAGTCAATTCTGTCACCTCTTCTGTTCTGGAAGAAAACACACATACACACACACTGTACAGTATACATGGGCAGTGAGGAAATTTCGGGGTGGGATCCCCTGCAGTGCACAGCACCATGCTGTGCACTGCCGTCCGTCGGATGGGGCACACACACACACCCGTGCGGGTGTGTGTGATCGGAGGGCAGGGAGTGCACAGCATGGTGCTGTGCACTGTAGGGGATCCCTGCCCGGAAATTTCACCCATCCCCCTTACCCCCCCCAGCCCCCCAATCATATGTATATAAAGCGAGTGAGACACAATTTCTACCAAAATAAAACAGAACCAGCCTGTAAATTTTGTCCATTGTTCATTACGATTCTCTGCAACAGAAACCCTCACCAGCAATTTCACTGATCGAAATTTCTGCATACTCAGCAATAGCTACTGTAATTGTAGGTAGCTGCTCGCCGGAGACCTCCGCCATGCACGAAGGCCGCAGCCACTGCCACGGTGCGCTTTCTCTGCATCTGAAGAATCTCAAGGTGATATCCGCGCTCGGCCGCGGCGCCAAAGGCGTTGTTTTCCTCGTTCAGACTGAGAACGGAGAACTGCTTGCGCTTAAGGCGATTTTGAGATCCTCGATCGAGAAGAAGAAGAAGCTCACGAGCGCCGGCAACGGCAACGAGTACCGGAGAGTTTGCTTCGAGAGGGAAGTGCTGGCTTCGATTCATCATCCTCTCTTGCCAAAGCTTCACGGAGTTTGGATAACCGATACCGTCGTCGGATATGCCATTGATTACTGCTCCGGTCGTGATCTCAGTTCTCTGAGGAAAAAACAGACGGAGAAAATGTTCTCCGATGATATCATCAGGTAATCATCAATTCCTGTCGTCTTTTTTCAATCGGATTTTTTTTTCAGGAAAATAAAATAATGAATCAGTTAAAAAAAAACATAGAAGCTCACGATTTTTAATTTTATTTTGCATTTTTTCAGATTTTACGCTGCAGAATTGGTACTGGCATTAGAGTATCTTCATACCTTAGGCATCGTTTACAGAGATTTGAAGCCGGAAAACGTGATGATTCAAGAGAACGGCCACTTAATGTTAGTAGACTTCGATCTCTCGACAAAACTCTCTCCAAAATCTCCAGAAACACGATCGGTTTCCTCCGCCGAGTCGAAGCCGCCGCAAACCACGCCCAAAAAGAAGAGGCGGTTCAGTTTTTTCTTCAGGCGCCGCGGCACGGAAATCTCACCCGACGTCTCGGTCCGCCAATCGGGACTCGAATCGACCTCACCGAGTTCCGACTCGGACTCGGTGGAGAAGTCGAACTCGTTCGTCGGCACGGAGGAGTACGTGGCGCCGGAGATCATATTAGGCGAAGGCCACGATTTCTCCGTCGACTGGTGGTGCTTAGGGGTCATGCTGTACGAGATGCTCTACGGCGCGACGCCGTTTCGGGGAGCCAATCGGAAGGAGACCTTCTACCGGATTATAACGAAATCCCCGAATTTGACGGGGGAGTTGACGCCATTGAGGGACTTGATTGGAAAATTGCTCGAGAAAGACCCGGCGAAGAGGGTTTCTGATGTTCGGGAAATCAAGGGTCACGCTTTTTTTAGGAGGGTCGATTGGGATAGAATTACGGAATTACCCAGACCGCCGTTTATTCCCGAACCGACGGACGTTGGGGGCATGGTTGGGAATAAAGAAATTAACGTAGAGAGTTATGTCCAAGGTGTGTTCAAGGTTGGGGATGAGGGTTGTGAAGAGGATAGGAATAAAGATGGGTGGGTTAACAATCACCCCACACAAATTCAAAACGACAATTTTTTAATTTTTTAATTTTATTATTTTCATAAATGAAATATAAACCTAGAAAATGTAAAACTATTGTTAGTATAAATAAATGTTTTAATACACATGTACATTTGGTTATGTAAGAATTTTAGGTAGCAATTAAAGTACTATTGATTTCTATGTAGTAATTTTGATCTCTTCTAAATATAAAAGTAAAATATTTGATATATATAACTATTGATGTAGTATTGATAGAGTATATATCTATATTTATATATTAGTTTATAAGAAACCAATTTTAAATAAATTAGGTAAAACCGACCGTCTATATTTTGAGTCTAGATTCGTGTCGCTAGACTTGTACGTGTGTACAACAAGGATTTAAAAAAATATCAGAAAAATTGAGAAAATTGATTTGATATGAACCGCAAAATGAGTAATCAAACCGCTTAGAGAAAAGAGGCGGATGCTGTAACACCTTTAAAATTTCCTGGGGCATTACAGTGCCGTGAATCCCGTGTGGGACCAACAAGGCTATTTTAAGAAATTGATATTTTAAATAAGGTATTATAAAACGGGTGAGTCCACGGTTACATAGCATGAAACGGAATGTCTTTGAAACATAATTCAAAACACGATTATTAAATAAACAGAGTTTTCGGAAATCAAATTAAAACATGCGGTAGCAGAACTTTAGCACAACACCGTTCAAGCCTGACTAGAACCCTCGGGAATGTCCTGCACATATTCAACAAATTTACCTGGTACGACGAATCATGCCAGACAAATCGGGGGTCAGAGAATGATAATCAATAACAGTGTTTCACAACGAAATACACGATTTATTAGCACCGTACCACATAACATATAGATGATAATTCACAGTATAGCCGACGTTGTCTTTCTCTTTTAACACATAATCCCCAAGGTCGCAACCAAGGGTCACGGAAGTATCTACACAGAAATACTCCAGAACATGGGTGCCTCAACACATTTCCACACGGGTACCATTCAGGTTTTATCCCCAACACATCGACCCATTCGTAACACAATTTCTAGAGAAAGGCAATCGTTCGGCATTCATCACACAACGGCACATTCATGTATTCCGAATATCGTAAATAAAATTAACACTTCTCGAGCAAGATTTTACTTGCCTTAAATCCGACGGTAAGTGCCTTACGACAATTTGAACTTCCATGACCGATCGAGTTCAACCTAATAACATAATCCTCGATCAACATTTCATATGGATAACGGTGAATAAAACTAGTTTCTCATTTCCTTTCCTAACCGAATTCTTAACTTAGTTCGATTTCACAAAACTAGTATCATTTTTCTAAACTCAATAGCAATACGCATTATTACATAGTTTAATCCTTTGATTAACGATTGTTATAACAATTTGCTCAACAAGATTATCCCCCATATTATTTCGGTTGACAAAAATCGAGTATAGCAGAATTGATCTCTATAACCTACTAATTAAATTCTCTACTCCGAGTTCTCTATTCGGTGGTTTTCCGTTTCACACAACGATTTCAATGGTCGATTCTTAATGATGGTAATACTACCAAGCTTGACTCCATCTAGTAAATTAACATTCGATAATCATATAATCAAGGTGGATTTCGATGAGTTTAGCATAGGGTGAATGGATTCTTAACACGATTTCCGCTACAATTAATTCGTTAAGTTCATGTTTTCAAGGTCGATTGAAATGGGAATTTCGCATATGATTATTACAACAAGATACATGAATTAATGGTTCGGGAACGAAATACTTACAACGATAGTTTTGATTACTGCAAGTTCATCCGATTAGATTATTTACGGAAGTCAACAAAACTACCCAAATATCCGTAATCCAATAGGCATAACAACAATATCGAAGAGATAACTTCAAGGATTGATAGACTTACCTTAATAGAGGAAGAACAATGATGAATGATGACGAACCAACGAAGAACAACGAGGGGGAACGAAGAATGGATCGATCGACCTAGATAACCTCCTCTGGAGCTTGAGTAACCCTCTCCTTGATGTCAATAAAAGTGTTTGGAAGGCTAGAAATCGTCTAAGGGGGCTGGGGAAGGTTTTTCAGGAGGTTGCACAAGTGTTATGGCCGAGGGAAATAAAGGAGGAGATGTTGATTTATAACACCCGTTTGTGTTTAACGTACGTTAACTCATGTGTTAACGTACGTAAAGAACATTACGTACGTAGTGTTCCCTAGACAACGTACGTCACCTCCGTTCTATTCACATCACACGATTGTATCGCAATAGCACTTTAATGAAACCATATAATACAGAAAGACAACATCGCAAATGATAGAAATTGCATTTTAATTTATGAAATACACGGTAATTAAAGCATGAAATACCCATGGTATTACAGATGCATAGTGCAGTAGGTCAGTTCACGGTTCTCATTTTTTTTGAATCGAGAAGCGTTGGAAACGAACCACTTATATGGGTATTTTTGTATTTTTTTTATAAATAGACTAAAAAACTTATTTCTTTTATTTTTTTAATCTGTTATTATTGTTATTCTTTATTAGAAAGATGATAAAAACATGTTAATATTTTTAAAATAATAATATAAAACTTAGGACTAAAGTATCTTATCCGGTTCTATCTTTCTATATTTTTATTTTTATTTTTTATTTTAAAAAATAAATTTTATTATGTTGAACCGGGTCGAAGTAACCGACCTTGTGGAATCTTTTTTGTGTGTAACAAAAAAAAGTAGATATTCATTATATATAGATGGATTCATGGTTCGAAGTATATATTGTTGGGGTATTAGGGTTTAAGATGGAGATCCAGATTCTCAATGGATCGTGTAAACACTTTTCGAACTGATATTTCTATCCTATGCCCGGGTTACAAGAAATTCAGCCTATGATAATCCAAAGGGACACTTACGAATCTAGGCACAGAAATGTAAGCCAAATTGCTAGAGAATTCTGGGTTTGTTAGAAAGACAGAGAGCTAAGAAAAAGCGTGTATAAGACTCAATAGGAGAGTCTTATTTATACACGTCGGATTAGGGTTACAATAAGTCGATTTTTAGGGTTACAGGAGGCGGCGCCGTCATTAGGTCTTAATTAGTGATCCGAACTTAGGGTTAGACGGATGACTTTTCCAAATTGACGAAATTAGTCAATTAATCGTACCGGCTTATAATTCGATCTTATACATGTGTGCACTCCGCACATACCCGAACATATATTAGAATACAAATTATAAAACCCCTTAACTCACATATTAGTTCCAATTATACAAAATAAATGGTGACACTAAAATCACCAACATATATAGTTGTTAATTAATTATCAAGATTGTTTTTTTTTGTGTGGGTGTGACCTAATATAAAGTTTGGTAATAAAATTATAAATCGGATAATATTTTATGTATTAAAGAGGATAAGAATTAAACAAAAAAAAAACAAAAAAGAAAAGAAAAGAAAAAATATGTCACCTTTCATGTTTGTTAGCCAGTTTGTGCTGCCATTGTGGATGAGGTTGTTTTAACATGACATGTGAAATGACCTAAAGCTTTGAATTCGAATGTGACTCGTGTGAATGATAGTAGCCCACCGAAATTAAAATTATCTCTTATTTTTATTTCTGTTTTAAGTAAGTTAAATTTATTAATTTTAATTATTTTTACGAAGGTATAATTCATTTTCAACTATTTATACTCACTTATTTTTATTAATTTTTTCAATCAAATAATATCATAAATTTACATATGAACAAATTTCAATTTGAAGAAATATTATATAAATTTTATATGATACTAGTATTCTATTTTGAAAATAAATTCTTCTATTAACATAAAAATTACATATTTTAAAAGTAGATTGTTCAACCAAGATGGGTGGCATAAAACTTGCATATTTATAGTCAATAATTTATATACTTATTTTGATGCATATTCGATACTTCGTCTTTCCATGTGAAAAATGGTGATTTGGTTAATTTATAATTTTAGATGTGTGTTAAACTATATATTCTTACTCATCTTTTAACTTATTTTCAATCAACCCATATTGTAGTTTATATAACAAATTAAGAATTAATTTTAAAAAATATTATATAAATTTTAATTAAATATTAAGATTTTATTTTGAAAGAACTCTCTTAAAATGAATAAAAAATCATGTTCTCAAAGTACTATCTCCAATGGGAGGGAGGAATTGTAATATTTACATCTTACTTTGTATGTATTTGTGATATTTATTAGCATGACTGCATGAGTGACTCAAATTCGCTAAATAAAATAATATTAGCCAAACTAAGGAAGAACTAGGGCTATTAATGAGTCGAGCTACATGTTAGCCGCCTCGTTATGTGTATATTCAACTTGACTCAACTATTCGGTTTTAAGTGGATCGTGTATCCACCGCTGAAATATCGAACAACCAAAGCTGTAAACGACTAAACTTAATCTATGTCCTAAACACACAATTTCAATAAATACCAGGTACTCGTCCAACACATGTCTCAAATAGCTGGTCTGATACCAGCCCGATTCTTAACGAGCCGCTTCGAGTCCCGACGTTGCTACCCGATTCATTACGGTTCGCTCGAAAAAAACACAAAATGAAAAAAAAAAAGACTGCCAAATAAAAAAAGTTCTGAAAAGAAAGTTAAATGTTTTTAAAAGTCCTAAGTAAAAAAAAAAAGTAAAAAAAAAAAAAAAAAAGTCTCTATAAATTGGGGAAAGCCATGATTTATTCCAAACTAAAGGTGTGTAAACATGTGTATTGTTGGAAACCAAGTAATATCATAGAAAACATGTGGTATATAGGGTTTCTAATTTTGCAACTATTGAATTCTTCATAATTACAACAGCAATCAACACCTAACATTTTAGGTACCTAAATCAGGTAACCATGTATTATTTGACTATTAAATTAACTGCATATGTTAAATGTACATTAAACTTTATAATTACTTCTACTAATATTTACGGAAGTCGACGAGGTGTTAAATATACATTATGATAATTTGTAATTATTTTAATTTAAAAATTATCATCCATACTATATATCGTACCAAAATTTTCAGTATGACAAAAATCTCGGTATGAAATGTGTGCAAAATATAAGGGTATTTTTAGTAGTTGTTTCTATTCATAAATATTTGATTATAGAAATTTAAAATAGAAACAAAATTGACAACTTTTGGAGTAGTAAAATAAGTTAAGTATAGTTCTGTCCAAAACAATTTTTGCTATTTGATTATTTCATGTCATAAAATCCCCATATTTTGTTTGTAAACCAATTATTCTTGAAGTTGTTTAAACAGCTTAAGTAGTCGTGTTTATGCAGCAAGTACAGAAAATTTGATACACTTAATAAAAACTTTCGAACTGAATAGAACCTAAAATTCAAAGAATTTCGATCCGAGCCGAACTCAGTGAAGCTTCGGTACAATTCGATTCGTTTACAGTCATAACTGTGCGTTTTGTCCCTTTCTAGTAAAAAAGTTCATTGTTGTTTAACACAATATTCACCATGAGTATTCTAAAACTTGCTCAAATTGGATCATTATTATTAAGAGGTTTCCTTATCTTCAATATAAGTAAACTATATGATTATTTCATGTCATGAATAATTTTTGCTAATATGATTATTTAATGTCCCAAAATCCGTGTATTTTTGTGAACTAATTATTCTCAAAATAATTTAAAGGCTAAATGATCAAAAAAGGACCTCAAGTTTACCAATTTTAGCAATTGAGGACCTAAATTTTCGAAGGTATCAAACTGGGACCTAATCTTTGATCCGTTAGGACATCCGTTATTTTTTGTCCGTTAAGTACTAACGGATTTCTTTGTTGGAAGTTAAATGACACGTGGCAGGTGTTTATTGGCTGGTCAATATATGACGTAATAATAAAAAATAAAAAAGAATATAAAAGTTTAAAAATAATAAAAAAATCTGGAAAACTTAAGAAAAAAATCAGAACTTCCTTTTTTTTTAGTTAAAAAATCTGAAAAATTAAAAAAAAATCGTAACTTCAAGTTTTTTTTAAATTCTCGAATATAATTAATATTAAAAAGTCTGAATTTTTATTTAAAATTTGGAAATAGAAATTCAAAAATTCTGGATCTTCTTTATAAATTGTTTTAATAAAATAGAAATTAGAATATTTTCCACAATATAATAAAAAATCTGAGTTATTTTATTTTATTTATAAAAACCAGCTAGTAAATTTTTTTTTACTTTTCATAACAAAAACTATTTTATTTTAAAAAAATCTAAAAATCTTAAAAAATAAAACAGATTAAATATTAATTACTTGAAGTCAACTTCACCGGAGAAGATAACTGATCATATCTTTTATTTATTTTATGGAAAATAATATTTCAGTTTTTATTTTTATTAAAACAGTTTATAAATAAGATCCATATTTTTTCTTCTTTTTTTTTCGAATTTTGAATAAAAACTCAATTTTTTAATCTTAATATTCCAAAATGTAAAAAAAATTACATGAAGTTCTGATTTTTTAATTTCCCAGATTTTTTCTATTTTCCAGATTTTTTCCCAATTTTTTTAGATTTTTTTATTTTTTATTATTTTTATTATTATTTTACGTCATATATTGACCAGCCAATAAACATATATCACGTGTCATTTAACTGCCAAATAAGCACTCCGTTAGGATTTAACGGATAAAAATTAACGGAGGTCCTAATGTGGTCTAACGGATCAAAGATTAGGTCACAGTTTGATACCTTCGAAAATTTAGGTACTCAATTGCTAAAACTGGTAAACTTGAAGTCCTAGTTTAGTTATTTAGCCTGATTTAAACAACCTAAGTAGTTGTTGTGTTTGAAAAGGAGGGCTACCCATCTTATCTTATAATTATAAAATTTGTACGACAAGTACATATAATTGTTAGGTTCAATTAGGTGGATCTAGAATGATACATCCAATAATAAAATTTCTTACAATTATAACTTGTTGTTCATTTGTATTCTGTACGGCATCCAGAAAATTTATTTGGCCATTAATATAAATAATTACATATAAATAAAAATTACGAGAAGTCATTATATAATATATATATTACGATGAATCTAACAAAATCATGTATAAAGAATATTCTTACATATACACTAATAGAATTTAATTACCAAATTAACTAATTTTGATCAAATTAATAATAAATGTGCAAGCTATCCTAAAACGGAAGGGGTAATAAATTTTTACCAGAAATTAATGGAACACATAATGTGGCGATATATCATTTTTTAGTAGAATTTTATTTTACTGTTTCACTAAATGTTACTATTGTTATTGTAAAAACTTACCTAATTTACATTTGACTGTGTATTTCATCCAACTTCTGGTAAAAAAAAAAATCATTTACTCTTTCATAAAATATTCACATTGTTCCGAATATTTACTCTGAAATTTGGTTGGCTTTTTCAATAAATGTTCGTCTTTCGTTGACTTTTTCAAAGTGGGTCAAAATCGTGGAGGTAGAAAATCACAATTCAAAAGTCTCAAATTAAAATCTTAATTGTAGCACACAACTTTGACATGCTCTTACCAAAATTCTTGGGATATTATGGTCCGTCCATGGAGCATTCTCGGCATTTTCTGTTAATTTATCGACAAGTGGCGTGTATGCCGGTGCAGATATTCCGTCCATGGAACATTCCCACATAGTGCATTTCCTGTTAATCTATCGACACGTGGCGTGTATGTGGGTGCAGATGTTCCGTCCATGATGCACTATGTGGAGCATCCCACATACACGCCACGTGTCGATAAATTAGCAGGAAATGCACTATGTGTGGATGCTTCATGGACGAAACCGAGTGGGTCTGAAAAATTCTTACACACTACTAGGGTTGAGACTTTTGAAACCGGGAACCGCGGAACCGATCCGAACCGCATTTGAACCGACGGTTCGGTTCGGTTCCTAGCAACAATTTTTTTTTCCGGTTCGGTTCGTACTGTTAGTATTCGGTTCGGTTCGGTTCACAGTTCCTGTCCGTTTTAAAGAAGAACCGATCTGAACCGCAAGGAACCGTCCGAACCGGGAAATTGACCCTCTGAATATAATATAATATAATATATTCTTATTAAACATAATTAATATAATATAATATAATATAATATATTTTTAATAAAATAAAATATAATGTAATATATTTCGTCCGAACCATACAAAATCGGTTCCGGTTCGGTTCCGGTTCGGTTCCGGTTCGGTTCGGTTCCTGCTCGGTTCGGTTCCTGTGCGGTTCGATTCCGGTTCCTGTATTTTTCTCCCTGGAACCGAAAAGTCCCAGGCCTACACACTACATCTAATGTAAAGCACCTTTCCATATACATTTATTTGAACAAAACTGCTTGTGGTGATTGTGAGTTGAGAAAAGTAGTTGGTATTGTTTTTTTCTTTTTTGAGGTGGAACTTTGAATATTCTTGTTCTCATACAGGATAATTACAAAAAAAAAAAAAATCAAAAATTATACCCGTAGATACATATTAAAAATATTTATATAATATGCTTTCATTTTCACCCAAAAATACCCAAATCAAAATTTTATTGGATATTTTTTCAGTTCTTCAATTATTTTTTTTATATATGAAATGAATAAACAAATATATAGATAACCAAAAATATATATAATCAGCATGTATTTCGGTTTTTTTAATTTAAATATTAAATATTTTAATTTTCGGTTGAAATAAAAAATCAATATCCATTACCTGAAATTCGATTTGAAAAGGGAATTCAATATCCAAAATACTCGCGAATTTTTTTCAATGATCGAACCAAATCGAACTGCTTTCACCAATTCGGTTCAATTATTCGGGTAATCGGCTCTGAAGTCCCAACCCTATTTTGCACTATTCATTTCCAATCTTCAATCATACTTTGTTTTGTTAATATAGAAATGAATGTTAGCATGTAATATACTGTTGTTTCAATCTATATTTTTAAAATATTATCTTTTTATAATTTTAATAAATATATAATTAAAAATATTAATGACCAAAACTATACGTTAAACTCTCTAATGAACAGTTTTTTTAGTGAAGAACTGTATAGAACCATTAACATTTAATTGAGAAATTAGATGCACAAAACAGTTTGTTAAAGTAGAATTGTCAAATCTTGCGTGTTGGTTCGATATCGTATCGACATGATAACAGCACGATTTGTTAAAGCCCGATACGAACAACGACCCGTTAAGAATTTGTTCAACACGATACGAATACAATCCGTAATGTGTAAACAAGTAAACGTACACGACACGAACATGAAAATGACACGATTTCTTTCGTGTCGACACGATACGATTACGACACGAACACGATTAAAAACTGAGTTTACACTATAACGACACGGACACGATTAAAATTTTGAGAAATGAGGTTTTTTTAACTTATAGAAGGAAAAAAATAAATTCTAAAACTATAGGGTAAAAAATAAATTATATTAATTAAATAATTAATAAGTAATAGAAAATAAAAATTTTAAATAAATATTATCGGGTTACACGAACCTGACACGATAATATCTTTCTCTTATCCTGTTACATGATAACGACACGAAATCCGATAAGACTTGACACGAACCAATTAATATCGTGCGTGTTCGTGTCGGGTTATCGTGTCGTGTCTAAAAATTGTCAGTCCTATGGTAAAGGTTTTTGTTAATTTGGTTTAGCTTTATTCTAAATTAGTATATATTTTAGTATATATATATATATAGAGAGAGAGAGAGAGAGAATTATTAAATTGGTCCCGTATGTGGGACCAATTGGCCAAAAAGTCTCATTTGTCTCTGGCGGACCAAAAAATCCCATATCTCCCTATTGTTTTCGCCAATTTGGTCATTCATCGCCGGCCAGAGTATTTTCCGGCCATCGGAGCTGACGTGGACGACACGTGGCAAAAATAGTAACTCCGCCTGAGATAGACGGAGCTTTTTGGCCAATTGGTCCCACATACGGGACAAATTTGATAATTTTCTCATTATATATATTGTTAAAGGAATAATACCCATTGTGTGTCTAAGTCTGTTAGTACGTAATGACAGTCCAGAGGTCACTGACTCATTTCGTTCACATCTTTACGTACGTAACACATAGGATTTGGCTGAGGCCTGTTTGTATGTATTTCACCCTATTTAAAGGGATCTCATTGATGGAATAATACAACACTTTTGCCCTACTTTCTGTCTCAAATTATTTTCCCTTCAACACGTTATCAGCACGTAGTTCCCGGCTGAGCACGAAATTTTTCTCCCGATTTTCTGAAGAAAAAAAAAAACGAAAAATCCCGCGGTCGAAACCCTAGCCGCCGCCGCCGCCGCAGCCTGCGAACCCTAGACCTCCATCGCCGTCCGATCGATCATCTTCTTCCCGATTCGGAACCGCCCGCAACCGCCCGGAAACCACCGCACGGACCAAGGGCACAGAAGCCAGCCCGTGACGTTTTCGTCCCAGATCCAAGCCCAGCACTCGGCCCGCGATCCAGACCCGGTTGTCCAGCACTCGGCCCGCGATCCAGACCCGATTCAGTCCAGATTTTCTGCTCCTATTCACAAAACAAAGTACACAAATACGAACCCTACTATCTGCAATGTGCGAATTTATATGTTTTTTAATTACTATTGATTGCATATTTATACTCTGCAATTTACTTATGCTTAATTAAACCAAAAGCATGATGCATTCATAATTTTAACTAAATTAAAATAAATTGCTTAAGCAACTTGAACTAAAATAAATTCACGTTGAATTAAAAATTATTGCGGCATAAGATACCTCTTTGACTGCATTTATACGTGTATAGATATATTCATATGCTATGTAATTATATCTATAATTATATATATATTTTGCATGCATTGTTAGTTATGGCATGTATATTAAGTTCATCATTATTAGAACCTAGAGGACTTATTTCTACTATCTATATCAACTCGAACCGTGATAAAGTAATTTCATCGGTAAAAACCCCAATAGCATCGAAAGTAATTCTGACCATATCTTGGTTCTGAAAAATAATAACCCTCCACATTATTGAAAATTTTATCATGGAAAGTACTCATGATATACTGTGAAAATTCATTTTCCTTTTTTCTTGTCTCAAGATGGCTGATCCAACTCGTCCTGAATTTGACATCTTGGACTCAGAAGGGCTTGAGTACCATAGATGGGTTTCTGACGTAGAGACCACTTTTATCGCTAAGGACTATAGTGCTACTATCTTTGAAAAAGCAGGCGAAGTACCGTCTGACAAAACCAAAGCTAGTGCATTGATGTTCCTTAGGCGACATATCGACCCGAGCCTAAGGTGGGAATATCTGCAGTTGAAATCCCCAAAAGAACTGTGGGATGCCCTTAAGGGCCGTTTTGGGAACATCCACAATACTTTGCTCCCAGAGTTGACCGTGCAGTGGAATGAAATCCGCTTGCTTGATTATAAACGGATCAACGATTTCAACAAAGATATGCTCCGTCTGAAGGCACGCCTTAATTTCTGTGGAAAGGACCTCACAGAAGATGATATGATTCAGAAAACTCTTTCCACTTTTCCTACTTCTGCCCTTATACTAGCGAACCAGTATAGGCTGGAGTATGACAATAAACGCATCACTACCTTCAATAAGCTTATCAACCTACTGCAAGTGGCTGAGAGGCACAATGAAGTATTAGTGAGCAACAATGTCAGGCCGGCTGGGACAAAGAAAGTTCCCGAGGCCAACTACGGCAAAGTGAAAGGTGGAAAGAACCCCAATGCACAGGGGACTGGTCATGGCAACCCCAAACCACAACGTGGAAGAGGGCACAGTGGTCGAGGACATGGTCGAGGACGTGGGGGTTCTTCCAATGTAATGAGAAGACTTGGTGCTCCCGGCTCTTCTGGCCAAGGAAACAAAGCACCTACCCCCATGTCGCCCCCAAAGTCAGAGTTGGCAATGAACCGTGCTATCGATGTGGAGATGCTGGACATTGGTACAAGAACTGCCATGCAAGTAAACAAGTCGCAGCACACTACAAGAAATATAAAGAGTCCAAAGAACGGGAGGCTCACTATATGGAGGAAGATGCTCTCGACGAGTCCCCCGACGTCAATTTCACAGTCACCGATAATCGCAATGAGCCATACGTGTCACAGTCATTAGAGGCACCCCTTTATGACTGAATGTTTTCATTATGTTTACTTTCTCGTTTACATTTGGCATTGTTAACTCGGAACGATTTTATCGATGTTTTATTTTCAATAATGGTGTGATGAAACTTTGTTTTTCTAGAACAAGATATTATTATTGCTTACGTTATATCCTTAGCTTTATTTCGAAGAAATGAATATTGCTTGCATGTTTATGGTTCGAATTTTTTTCTCTCCTTTTCGTAGGAATGAATCGGGGAGAACTTGAATGTTTGGTTGACAGTGGGACCACCCACACCATTCTTAGGAATAGGCTTCTATTCGCGGAATTAATTGCATGTCAATCCTCGGTAACCACGATGACTGGGTCCTCCCAACTCATCCAAGGGCGAGGCATAGCCCGATTTTTATTGCCTAACGGCACTCTTATCCGAGTTACCGATGCTCTATGCGCACCTAGGGCCCCTCGAACCTTACTAAGTTTTAAAGATATGCGTAGCAATGGTTTCCACGTCGAAACCCACTGTGAGAATGGAATCGAGTTCCTTTATATTACATCTAATAAATGTGGACGTAAACGCATATTAGAAAAACTTAAGAGTCAAAATAGTGGACTGTACACCACAACCATTAGGGTATTTGAATCCTATGCTGTCACCATAAATGAAATTTGGGACAAAGACTCATATAGGCTTTGGCATGATAGACTAGGTCATCCTGATCGAGATATGATGATCTGTATCCTAAAGAACTCGCACGGACATCCTTTCTTTCGAGTGAAAAAGGGGCAACAACTCAACATGAAGAACAGTATTGATGTTAATCATGCTATGTCATCTAAAGAAATAGAGACATATGCCCCTTCTAAGCAATTGACTATGTCAAAAGCACATCGCTCATTCTGCAAAGCCTGCTCTTTAGCTAAAGTAGGAGCGAGACATTCCTACACTAAAGATACTAAAGCGAACATCCCATTCTTACAACGTATACAAGGAGATATTTGTGGACCCATCCACCCAGAATGCGGACCATTTAAGTACTTTATGGTATTGGTGGATGCTTCGACACGCTGGTCACATGTCGCACTCCTTTCCACTCGAAATGCTGCATTTGCAAAACTCCTAGCTCAGATCATTCGTCTAAGGACTCACCATCCTGATCACCCTATCAAGTCTATTCGACTCGATAATGCAGGAGAATTTACATCTAAAGTATTTGATGACTACTGCATGTCAATCGGAATCGATGTAGAGCATCTCGTTCCCCATGTGCATACACAAAATGGTCTCGTAGAGGCAACCATTAAAAGAATCCAAATGGTAGCACGGGCATTAGTTTTGCGCACCAATCTACCTATCTCTGCTTGGGGATATGCAGTCCTACATGCAGCCGTACTTATTCGTTTCAGACCCACCATTGGCCAACTATTTTCTGCGTACCAGTTGGTAACTGGATATGAACCGGATATTTCACACCTACGCATATTTGGTTGTGCAACATATGTGCCGATTGCGCCCCCACAACGCAATAAAATGGGTCCTCAGAGACGTTTAGGTATTTACGTTGGATACGAATCCCCAACAATTATCCGCTACTTAGAACCCTTGACAGGTGATCTCTTTACCGCGCGTTTTGCGGATTGTCACTTCAATGAGTCAGAATTCCCGTCGTTAGGGGGAGAGGAGAAAAAGAAGTTTCTCAAGGAACGACAGGAATTGTCCTGGTACGTCCCGAGTCTGTCTCATTATGATCCCCGTACCTCATTATGTGATCGTGAAGTACAACGAAATCTCGATCTTCAGAACGTAGCAGATTCGATGCCTGATGCATTTACTGATATCGCCAAAGTGACAAGATCACACATTCCAGCTGCAAATGTGCCTGCAAGGTTAGAACTCCCGAATAAAGGGCACATCACCAACATACCGAGTGATGCGATCGCACCCAGTAGAAGCGCGATCGAGGCCGTGGCTCCCAAAAGGAAAAGGGGGAGGCCACCCGATTCGACAGACACCCGCCCAAGGAAGAAAAGGACAGGTGAGGCACAAACCAACCCATTAATCATCAATACTGGGAATCCTTCCCACGAGATCATCTCTTACTATAGCTATGTCCACGAATCATTAATGGGGGACGCCCCGGAGATCGATTCAGCATTAGAAAACAAAGAGATCTCGATCAATTATGAAAGTGCGTCTGATTTGATGGAACGATCGACCACTCATATTGATGACGTGTTTGCATACACAGTTGCTCAAGAAATCATAGAGCACGATGATGTCGAACCACGCTCTGTTGAAGAATGTCAACAAAGAGCCGATTGGCCTAAATGGAAAGAAGCTATCCAGGAAGAGCTTGACTCTCTGACAAAACGCAAGGTACTTGGCCAAGTGTAAAGCCTGTTGGACACAAATGGGTTCTTGTCAGAAAGCGTAATGAGAATCATGAAGTCCTGAGGTACAAGGCTCGCCTTGTTGCACAAGGTTTCTCACAACGCCCTGGTATAGATTACGAGGAAACGTACTCCCCGTAATGGACGTTATTACGTTCCGCTATCTAATCAGTCTAGTTATTTCCGAAGGATTGGAAATGCAGCTAATGGACGTGGTCACTGCGTATCTCTATGGGGATTTAGATACGGAGATTTACATGAAAGTGCCCGAAGGCATTTCATTGCCCAAATCAATTAACTCCAGACCACGGAGTGCGTATTCAGTTCGTTTGAAACGCTCACTTTACGGTTTGAAACAATCCGGAAGGATGTGATATAACCGTCTGAGTGAATACTTGATTGGAAAGGGATACAAGAACGATGAACTGTGTCCTTGCGTCTTTATAAAGAAAACAAGTTCCGGCTTTGCGATCATCGCAGTGTATGTCGACGATATGAATATAATCGGCACTCTTGATGAAATAAGAGAAACCACCGGATACTTGAAAACTGAGTTTGAGATGAAAGATCTTGGGAAGACTCGTTTCTGTCTTGGTATTCAGATAGAACATAGAGTCTATGGAATTCTCATCCACCAGTCTGCTTATGTCCAGAAGATGCTTAGACGCTTTAACATGGACAAAGCACACCCGATTAGCACTCCCATGATCGACCGTAGCTTAGATGCGAAGAAAAATCCATTTCGTCCAAAGGAAGATGACGAAGAGCTTTTGAGAGCTGAAACTCCCTACTTAAGTGCAATAGGCGCTCTATTGTACTTAGCTCAATGTACGCGACCGGACATCGCCTTCTCAGTAAACTTACTAGCTCGATTTAGTTCAGCACCGACGCAACGTCATTGGAATGGTATCAAGAATATATTCCGATACCTAAAAGGAACCATTGACTTGGGACTATTCTTTTCCTACAAGCAGACAAAGGAAGCTGCTTCCGTAAAGGCAAATGCTAAAGTAAATGCTAATGCCATAGAACCTACCCCGACGAACGTATTGGTAGGATTTGCTGACGCAGGGTATCTCCCCGACCCACACAAAGGTCGTTCCCAAACTGGCTATGTATTTGTTATTGGGAACACCGCTATATCTTGGAGATCCACAAAGCAAACCCTTGTAGCTACCTCATCTAATCACGCCGAAATTATCGCTTTGCATGAGGCGGTACGTGAGTGTATTTGGTTAAGAGCTATCATTACACATATCCGAGGTAACAGTGGACTAAGTAATGTCACTGGAGCACCCACATGCATATACGAAGATAATGCAGCTTGCATCGAACAGATGAAGCTTGGGTATATCAAGGGGGATAACACAAAACACATATCTCCAAAATTCTTCTATAATCAGCAACAACAGGCTCTCCTCAGTATTCAAGTAAAGCAAGTTAGATCTGAGGAGAATGTGGCCGATTTGTTCACCAAATCTCTGCCCAAGGCCGTGTTTGAAAAACATGTGAGAAGTATGGAATGCGGAGAATTTCCGAACTCCCGAAATCGATGTAGAGGTAGAGAGAGAAGGGTGAGTCATAAAGAAACTTACTCACCGACGTTGTACTCTTTTCTTTGACCAAGGTTTATTTTCTCCCATTGGGTTTTGTTACTTGGCAAAGTTTTTAATGAGGCAAACGACACATGCACAAGTTTTTCAAAGTATCCTTAATTGATGTACATATCAGGGGGAGTCTTACATCCACACCGTACGTTATACTCTTTTCCTTCCAAGGATCATTTTTCCCACAGGGTTTTTATCACTTGGAAAGATGGTTACCTTATGTACGATTTTAGGGATCGATGGAATGGTCACCTTAATAGCGCTATGATCAAATGTAACGATCATATGAGGGGATAGATTCAAAGGACGGAGTCTAAACTTGATGTGTCTAGATGCTGTACTCTTTTCCCTACGATCAAGACATTTTTCTCACTGGGTTTTTGCTTGACGAGGTTTTAACGAGGCAACATGACATGCGCTTGTAGACTAGGCACAAGGGGGAGTGTTAAAGAAATAATACCCATTGTGTGCCTAAGTCTGTTAGTTTATGGGATTCCTAGATAGGATTTGACTGAGGCCTGTTTGTATGTACTTCACCCTATTTAAAGGGATCTCATTGATGGAATAATACAACACTTTTGCCCTACTTTCTGTCTCAAGTTATTTTTCCTTCAACATATATGAAATTATTTTTCAATAAATGTAATAAATATAATAAATATTAATGGCACATGATATAAAGAATTATAATTTAATTGAGTTTAAATTATTTGTGGCAAAAAAATTCAATCAAATGAAAAGTTGATGAGCGATAAAATTTTTATTTTTCGAGGATAGAATTATTTATCAAATAAAGATTGGTAGAAGTTTATTGCTTGCAAAAAAGATTTATGGTTTGTTTGTATTTTTATGTCAGATTTTTAATAAATTCTCTTTGTATTATCCAACAAAAGAATACATTCTTGCAATAAAAGAAATAATTTTAATATCCAACAATAGATTTCTTTATTTAACATTGCATTTATGCTAAAGAGCTTACTTAGTTGATTTATTTTATAAAATAAAAACAATAGTATTATTCAATCAATTTAGGAGAGAAATTGAATACATTGTAAGTAAATTTAATTGATTTACAAAATATATTTTACAAATTAATTATATCAGAAAACTAAAAATATGACATAAATCGATAGCCACTATTTTTGCCACGTGCCAGCCACGTGTCGTCCACGTCAGCTCCGATAGCCGGAAAATACTCCGGCCGGCGACAAAGGACCAAATTGGCGAAAACAGGGCGGAGATGTGAGGTTTTTTGGTCCGCCGGAGACAGATGGGGCTTTTTGGCCAATTGGTCCCACGTACGGGACCAATGTTGGTACCGATTACTTGTGGTGATATTTTGGAGAGAGAAAATGGATAGAGACACGGTGTAATACCCGAGATTCTCGATTCCAGTTATTTTTTAATTTTTGTCGGTTGCGCCGGTTATTTTGCTCTTGGCGATTATTTGAGTTTCCCCTATGTTGGGTACGGCATGGTGTACCGTGTTGTGGTGTTCGTCGGGTACGACTTATCGTTGTGTAAGTCGAGCTAATAGAATGCCATGCTTTGTTATTTGTTTGTTTTCGATTTGGATCGTTGGTGTTGTCCGTTAGTGTTTCGTTGCATGTTGAATAATCATTATTTTGTCGATGAGGATCGTTGTTGTGCATTTGGTCGACTTTGTATGATCACCACCGGAACTTAAAAGTCGAAAAATTCTGAAACTTTACAATGTGATAGAGCATCAAGTTAGCTTTCCAATGGTTCAAGCGGCGAGTCAATCGGAGTCCGGACGAAGGAGTTATGGTCGTAATGACAAAGTCTACACTGTTAGAATACGGCCCTGGAGCACGGCGCTGTTTGCACCGTTTTGGCTGAGTCGTTTATGACACGACGCTAATTTGGGCCATGTTCTGAGCCGTTTTGTTCAGTAGTATAAATATGGCCAGGCAGCCTTGTTTACGTCCATTTTTCGTTTCCCCTCCTTCCCTTCCGTTTAGTCCGTATTAACTCAGAATAGTGATGGCTTGATGATTGTTAAGTTGTATTATATCGAAGTCCTTATTGTTCCACGGTTGGATTGCCGAGGATTCGTCGTTTTATTGAGTTTCTAATGAGCGCCTTGAAGGTGTTCGATAAAATATCAGAAAGGGGATTCGGGCGTCCTACGATTATTCTTCCTCGTTCGATCGTTAATTTGTTGATGGTATGATGTTAGGGTCAGGTTCCTTGCGAAGAACTCGAGTCGGAACTCTTCCGTTCGTTGTTTTCTTCAAGCTTCCCGATCGATCGTGTTATCCGCCCGGAGAATTGTAGGTGTTCGAGGTTTCCCGATTGAGCCGTGTTCGTCGGAGTGTCCGGTATCGATTATCGAGGCAAGTATCTTGTCCATGCATTACGTGTTTTGTGGATATAATGGTTGTTAATCGTCGATATATGCTAAATAAATATTTATAACCATTTTTCAAAACAATCGGTATATTTACCATCATGGTTTTCTTAAAGGTGACCCGTGTGTTTCGGGAATTAATATGCTTAATTAAATATGTGTATTAGTGTTGAGTATAGGATCACATTACTTTCGTGTGATGCCATTATGTGTGATTATGTCTTCGGTAAGTTTTGAAGCTTAATCCTTTATTTAAGTTGTACGTGGAGACATGTGTTTATCAATGAATATGTGAATTTATGTGATATCGGTTGTGTCGTTCGGTGCTGTTGAGATAGTGTGTTTCCTTGTTGTTGGTATTAGTTATGGTCGTGATTATGTATTGGATAAATTGGTCATTCTAGCAAAGTACCTCGACTATATATATAGTGTGATTGACCCTCGGGGACTGTGGTTTGAAAATGTGAACTAATGAGAGTTGTAAGGTTGTTCTCGGGGTACTTTCACCTGGGGATTGGCTCGACGGGGCCCATAGGGACTTGGTCGTGTGGTCTTGCGCGAAGGTTACTTTCGAGTGGGCGTTCTCACCTGGGGTCGCTCGACGGGGCGCACAGGGACTTGGCCGAGTGGTCTTGCGCGAGAATTGCCAGTGTTTGTACTGATGATTTATTGTGATATGTCCGCTTGGTGCTCGGGGTCGAGAGATTATATATTGAGTCTTGGTGTTTGGCTAGAATGACATAAGAATAATATATTATGTGTAATGTGTCCTTGTAAGTGAATTGAAGTGGATGATCGAGTCGTGGACCATGTGTTTTGTGACAGGAATGGTTGGGTCGTGGACCCCGTGTTTTGTTAGCAGGTTTGCATTTTGGGAAATAAACTTTGGGGCTGTGACCCTAAGTGGCTTTCGAGCAATTAAGAACTCTTCATTTTCAAATGTTTTCAAAACTCCCGAGATTTGGAAGTGTTTTCAAAGTGCTTACTTGTTTCGTTTCTAATTTCAAGACTTGAACTATTTTAACTAAATGAAATATCTCGAGAAGTCTTTCGTTGTATTATCGGAATGTGTTGTATATGGCTCGTATTTGCACTTTATGCTTGTACTAGCAAAACAGTAGAGTTTTGCTAACCCCGGAAGTATTCGGGGGTGGATGTTTGTTTTGTGTCCAGGTACATGCAGGTTTTGGGAGCAATACACAAGATCGGTGCGAAGGATGATGAAAGACGAATGATACTAATCACATGAAGACCAGTTTTGGGTGCAGTCAGTCGAAGTTCGTTGTATGGTCTTTCCACTGTCGTACTTTTTGTTTATGAGTGTATTTTACCCTTGCATGGGTATGAGTCAAGATCGAAATGTATACTTTGATTTGTATGTTAGTGATAAAAGACCAAATCGATCTATTGGTTCGTTATTTTGTTACGTCGGTATGTAAGGTAGTGTGTTGTTTCGATGTCTAGCCTGGTGGATCCTCACGGAGAGGGTCGGCGGCGTGTAATATTCCCGATTTGATTCTAGGGGTGTTACACACGGAGGAGTAAAAAGTTTAACACCCATTAATTGGGGTGGTCGTTCTAGAGTGAGAAAGTGGTTAGAGAGATGAGTGAGTAAAAACTTCAATCTTGATATCATTCCCTTAGGGTGGTAATTCATGAGAGAGAAAGAGGGTAGAGAGATAGGAAGTAAAAAATTGAATCTTGGTACTGATTACTTTGGGTGGTTATTCATGAGAGAGAGTTGGTGGAGAGTTGGGGGAGTGAAAAGTTGAACTTTAGTACTGATTAGAGGCAAAGAAGCAAAAAGTTAAATGTTGATACCGCTTAGTTGATGTGGTAATTCATGAGAGAGAAATGGGTAGAGGTAAAAAAAATATTAGTATCGATTACTTAGTGTGATAATTCATGAGAGAGAGAGAGAGTGAATATAAAGATGGGTGAATAAAAAATAAAATATTAATTGAGATAGTAATTCTAGAGTGATAAAGTGGTTAGATAGATTTAAGCATAAAAGGTTGAATGTTGGTAAATTACTTGAGGTGATAATTAAGGCAGGAGAAAATAAATAGAGGTAAAAAAACAAATGTTAGTATCAATTACTTGGTGTGATAATTCATGGGAGAGAGAGAGAGAATAGAAAGATGGGGAATAAAAAATACAATATTACTTGAGATAGTAATTCTAGAGTGATAAAGTTTATTTGGGGTGATAAATAGATAGAGAAGGAGAGAAGGTGTAAGGCATTGAATATTACTTGAGGTGATAATTCTTAAAGGATAAAACAAAATGTGTTATTTGTAAAAAAAAATTATGGAGTTAGTTGTCAATTTTTAATAGTGTAGTTGTTAATCATTATCCTAAAATTTATATTGCTGGATTCACATTAAAACATATTTTCATAAAAAACAAAATTTAACAATTTTTGTCATTATATTTTGATGGATTAATTAAAAATTAAAATTCAACCTGAAAAAAAAATAAAAAAAAAAATCAATTAATCTCAGAACCCAGACTACAACATGTACTCTCCAATTGATTCGGGTAGAACCAATTTGAATGTACAAATATTCCGTGTATTTACTTTTTATTTTGTGAACATCTTATAATTAAGTTTTTGATGATGAAGCTTTCTCAATCCTCTATATAATATGATACTGAAAAGGAGTCAGAGACGAGAAAAAGATCCATCGAGATAGAAAAGGAGGGAGGGAGAAGATAATATGATACTGAAAAGAAGTAAGAGACGAGAAAAAGATACATCGAGATAGAAAAGGAGGGAGGGAGAAGATGGGAGTTGCCAACCAACCGGGACAAGTTTTTGTGAACGGACGGAGTATAATATATTATATTATATACAATATAATATTTTGAGTAGTTATTGTACGGAATTTATTCATTAATTACATTATATGAATACAGATTAAATAATCAAATATATTTCTTATCTTAAATATAGATAAGCTGGTACTAAAGTACTGCATGGGCAACCAATTACCCGATGAGGCAATGCAAAAACTTTCCCAAAGTAAATAGGATATGATATGGCAGAGGCATACTAATATCGAGTCGACCCTGTCAAAAGTCGTCTTAATAGAACAAAAGCAAAGGTTCATACAATGTCGCATGCTAGAGAAGACTTCCGTACACAACCTAACACTAACCTGTCTAAAAAATATTTAATATCTTATAATTTTTCTCATTGCTATATTACATAAAATTAAAAAAAAAAAAATGTACCTTAACAAATGTACCTCCGCCCGAAAGAGTAATAAGTCAAGACCAGATTCCCAAATTAAGATTTAAAAATTGAACCAAAGTAATCAGGCAATCAATAATAAAAACCAGATACCATGCATGCATTAAACCGACTTGATCCACACAATGAATATGCTAATTTTGATTCGTCTTCGGAGAGAATGCAGAGGTTAGGTCTAAGCAAGTCGGATTAACATACAATGGGTCTCGGTTCAAACACAGTAAACATGACTAAACTTGCTGGCAAAAACTGGTGCCGACAATGGCTCAAGAGAAACAGACTTGAGAAACCAAAATGTCATATGGTTCTGAATGAAATAGCATGCAGTACATGTAATACATGTTCGACTACACAACTATAAAACCGTAACAAAATTCGCCAAGCGAATTCGTTTTTTTTAAATATTCCAACTACTAGTTAAAAAATAAGAACACAGTGACAAAAAAGAAGCAATGATCGTGCAACAGCTTACTCGTCTTCCTGGCTGCGTAACCTAGCCAGTTTGTTGGTGACAACAATGTCCAACTGGGCAGCTCGTTCAACAATATCCTTCCTTTTCCTGGTCGAAATATTGTGTGCTATCTCAGCACAATACGTCCTGATATTGCAAAAATCAAATAGTCAGCTTCTAATATATGTTGTAATTTTGAAAGATGAAGGCTTGGGAACAAGCAATACTTTTTATTTCAAATTTCCAATTTTTTTTAATAGGAGATTGGAAATGATTAGATATGCAACAGACTACAGACCTATTGTGCATCATCAAAACTTCTAGCTCCTTGACGTTGTGCACAACAAACTTCTTAAATCCATTGGGAAGATAATGACGGGTCTTTTTGTCGGAGCCGTAACCAATGTTTGGCATCAAAGTGCATCCTTTGAACTTCCTCCTGACACGGGAATCGATACCCTTGGGCCTACGCCAGTTTGGCTGCCACACAAAAAAACAAGCTTCGTATGAGTAACAGATAAAAAAGCTTCATAAACCTAGATCGGTATGCCAGAAAACTACTATATGATAGAAGGAAAAGCCATAGTCAATGTCAACAAATATATAAGTAAATGAAATAAGATGAAAACTGCTGAGGGAAAAGGATCCCTATGATATCTGCTAAAAACTAGATCTTAAAAATATGAAAAAAAAAACGCCATAGAAATACTAAAAAAAAATAGAAACATGTAAACTAAAAGAAAATTGAAAATTAAAAAAAAAATCTAAAAAACTAAAATTTAAACATAAGACGGTCTCGAGCAAGTTAATGCCCTAAGATTTAAATGATGTGCCATTCTTTCTTACAGTCTACCTTACAAAGCAATGCTATATAACTTGGTAAATTCATAATGTAACTGTAAGCATGAAGCTAACGGTGCACACTTCAATACAACTGAGAATGAAAATTTATGTCATAATACTATCAACGAATAGTAGCACCTTCATTTAGAATCACAATAGTAATAATATAATCAACCAAACAAAACTATGCAATTAACAACCTTAACGGACACAAAGCGATCGCTCTGGTGCCTCTTGAACTTCTTGACACGCTTCTTAACAATCTTCTTGTCGAGCAGAGGAACAGCCATGACTCCTACAAACACAATAAACTTGCTTAGCATTAGTAGGGCTGTAAATGAACCTGGAAGCTCGATTCGGTTCTAGATATTCAGCTCGAAAAAATTCGATCTGAGGCTCGATTCGGTCCCTCAAACTTAGAGCCAAACCTTAATATTTGGGGTTCGCAAATCGGACCAAATGGTTCGGCTCAGCTCGATTACTGTATCAGAGGCCCTTTAAAAATAACTCTCCCCGGGCCCAACTAATTCTATTAGTCCATTTAAGCAAAAACACAACCCTAGTCCAATTTGTGGATGCTTCATGCAATATTTTTGCTTCATGTCTTAGATATGATGTAAATCTATGGTGAAAATCTGATAAAGATACAAATTTATCATCATTTATCTCATTTTTTCATTTCTTAGCAACTCTCATCCATTTAATTCAGTCACTCGTAAAAAATTTGAAAGTTTCGTCAAACGGTTCAACTCGATTCGCAAAAGTTTGGCTCGGTTCGAGATGTTCAAACGTATACCCAAACGTTAAATTCTAAGATTCGACACTTCCAAACGTGTTCGAACCTGAGGTTCGATATTTTCAAACATATACCCAAACGTACCATAGTAAGGTATAATTCGGTCCATTTACAGCCCTAAGCATTAGTTTATAAAATCGCAGATTAGAAACAAAACACACATCCCTAAATTCTCAACAGAAAATACTACAACAATTTTCAACATTTCGCACTAAATAATACGCATATTCTCACTGAAACGAATGTAAGCTACTCTAGATATCCAAAATGCATCTTCAATAAATATTGATACACTCGCAACCATAAACAGATTTAGATTATATAGACATTTGTGCTGCTTACTCGATGAGACTAAACGAAGATCATATCTGAATACAAAGTTTAACAAGCTCATGAAAGCTCCTCATAACATACAATTTACGAATATTATTTTCCTGGAATATTTAAAAAAAATAAAAAAAAAAGCGGATTGAAACCAATGCCAGTTCAGATTTAACACGGAAAATGGCCGATGTTTGTAAGAAAACTCTGATGTCCAGATTTGTAAGATGGCGACGAAGATCTATAGAATGAAATAAGAATGAGTAGGTTTCGATGCGAACCTGGCGACGGCGAGCAGCTACAACTCCTCCTGCGTGGTGCGAAAGGTTATGCGAGGAGACCGATGATTAGGGTTTTGTTTAGGTTTTATATTGTGGAAAAGGGCTTCCGAGCCGTTACAATTCCTTACCCAACCAGTTGATGTGTTGATAAAGCCCATCGGAATGGACGGCCCAATAAAGCAGGAATTAAGTCACCACCACATAAGATATCTAAGTGGAAATTATATCCACATTCAATTTAGAAATAGAATAAATATTTAGTGAAAACGACAATGGAAATTTCCAATGGAGAAAATGACTATTCTACTAGGCATTATACAACAACTCAAGCGATACACTGGCCTTTGAATATCTACGTGCTTGTACGTAATGTTGGGACAGACGGTTGAATAGGAGATGTAATTTAAACGCCTTTTGCAAGTTTATATGCTTTTTTATCATATCGCTTTTATTTTAGTCTATGTAATTAATTATATGAAATGAGACTTTACTAAGCCGTATGTTGCTCCGGGGTTGTTTTTGGTTTATTCAACCCGTGCGATTCACCGATTGTATCTAATATTTCATAGCTAAAATTTAACCATCTTGTAATTTATACTATCATTTAAAAGTTCATTTTAATCACCTTGCGTATTAAAAGGTGCATTTGCATTGTGATGTTTATCATAACTTTTGTATTTAAATTAATTTATTTACATTAAAAGTTACAATTAAAATAGTCTCTTCATATGTAATCCTTTAACATGAATAAGTGACATAAATCCACGTTCCACATTAAATTAAGGGGGATAAATTTTATATATGTCTATTTAAATTTTAAAGCACAAGTTATATCCAATGGAAATTTGGATAAAAATAAATAAATAGCTAGACTTAAAATAATGAACATATATAACTACATGAAAAATAGAACAATTCAAAAAACTTTTAAGAATTGTTTATAGATGTGATGCACTTTCTTAGTCGCTATTGTCCAAGCTTCATACTTAAGGATCTCGTGTGCGAGTGATGTATTCACAATGCACCCTCCGGTGCGAGCATGTTGATGACATAATATAAATGGGTAAGAATACATATCCGAACTTAATCGATTCGTAAGAGATATGATTATTAAAGATACGAACTCAATATACTCAAAAGAACATTTGAAAACTCGCATACGATTCATCCGAACAAAGGTCACTCATGTAGAGGGCGGCAATAATCCAAACCCTCTCAAAATTCGATCAATATACGAAACTAATCACAAATAAGGGGAAACATTCACACGGGACGACTTGATCACAATAATAAGAATTCCATTATCAAAACAAATTAAACGAGCAAATCCATAAAAGACCATAAAAATCACCAAACTAGGGTTCTAGAGATATTACCTTGATTCGGAAGAGGAAAGAAGGATTATATGATGTAATATATCAGATGGGTTCCTCACTTTGATGTCTTAAGGTGCCCAAGTGTCAATATTCGAAGGTTGAGTCGCCAATGACAAAAAAAAAGAGGATAAGAGTGGTGAAAAAATGCGACTGAATCAGAACTAACGTAAGTTATGGTCGTAACTCTCTTTCTAGTACGGCCATAACGAGCGACCTTACGACCCTAAGATACTTACAACTGTAACTCGTGGTCTGGAAACCTATGATTCATAGCAAAACAGTGACTTATCGACGTATCTAAGGCACTAATTACGGATGTAATGCAGTGTTTATAGTAGGAACAATCTGTGAAGTTGGATTAATACCTCGAACGTAAAACAACCAGCACTTCAATGACAAGCGGTGAAGTGCTTATGTAAAACACCCATGTACGATTCCAAATGCTATCGAAACTCAAAAAAACGACAGTTCGAGTGTTACGAAAAAAAGATTTAAATGATGATATTTCAATCAATATGGAAAAGGCAAAATCGCGATAAATTTCAGAAATCCACACAAACATCAATTTGCGAAACGAAAATTATGGAAATACATTATGAAGGTGGTATCAACTACAAGTGAGTCGCAAAAAAAAAGTACAGGAAAATAAAAATCACTGATATTAGAGAGCATATATTCAAGTACCTACGAAGGATTATGAAGTATATGTTGGTTTATCAGTCGGCTAATCTATGTCTCTTTGGTTATATTGACTTAGATTCCAAGCAAATAAAGATAAATCCAAGTCCACCTTAGGTTAAATATTTACTTTGGTAGGTGGTGTTGGGTATCGGGTCGTATAATGGCTAAAGACAGGATTGACAATACAAGCGGATTAAACGAATATAACAATTACAATTATATTCTAGGGGATAGGGTTTAAGGATTACAGGCCAATTAATGAACCTATAATTATAACCAATATAAGTAATCCGATAAACCCGAACAAAAGCAGCACGTATATATCCCAACGTCCAGATAAAATCTGAAATACAAATATCCGATTCCAGGTTAGCAACGATAATGATAATATCCAAACGATCGGAATACGATAACCGCTATATATTATATTTATATATATATATAACTAATATATATATATATATATTTATATATATAACAAATATATATATATATATATGTATAAACTCCAGAAAATATATATATATATAACAAATATATATGTATAATATATTCAACAAAATCACCAAGAAAAGCAATACAAACGAGATAAATTAAGATCAATAAAACCACCTTTGTTGAAAGAGATATGTAGGCTCAGATCTTCCGAACCCTTTGCAATTTGACACCAAGAAAGTTCGTTTCCACAGAGGACGAACGCCAAACCACCGTCGGCCGGCACACAGCCCGGTAGCACCTTCACCAACCCAGAAACCTCAAAAAACTCGGGAAACAATCCCAATCTCACTCACAGATATCACAACACACATATCACTCTCGTTTTCACTCGGATTCTCAAGGCACAAATCTTTTTTCTTCTCGGTGTGTTTCTCCATCTCCCCAACTCCAGCCCCCAACTGCGCCTCTTATACACACAAGGAGGGAATCGGAGGATGTCAAGGGGTTCCCTTATGTTGGTCATCGGCTCACGGGGGGACAAAGGATCAAAGAATCGGGAGCAGAATCGGGGGTTGGAGGAGTTGACCGAGAAGGGGGAGAACTCACGGGAGAAGAGAAGATAGACGGGAGGGTGAGGTGGGGGAGGCGGTGAGAATGAGGGTGAGAGATTAGGGTTAGGTAGTATTAATAGGATGAGATGGACGGTCCAAATTAGATGTATCTTAATACATCTTAATCGGACGACTCCTATTAATAAGGGCGGCCATGGGCTGGGCCATCACAATAAATGGCATGGGCCAGAAGGAGATAATATTTTTGGGCCAGATTGGGACAAAATAATAATAGGTGGAATCATTAGATGGAGAAAAAGGAAGCAGTAATGCATAGCAGAGTCTACAATGAAAGTCGAATACGTGGCGACATCTAAGTCAGCCAAAGTGGATGTATTGCTCAAGAACTTATTGCAGGACTTATGCGTAGTCCTTTCTTTGTCTAAAAGTATTATACTTTATTGTAATAATACTGGTAGAGTAGCAAACTCGGCGCAACTAAGAGTCCATAAGGCAAGTAAATATAGTGGATTATTGAATACCGCCCCTAATTACTAGCTACCGTCCCCAAAAATTACAATTTTGGCCTTTTAAAAAAAAATCTCACTCTCTCTCTACCCCACCATTCTCTCATTACTCTCTCTCTCTCTCTCTGCCGCCGCCGATTCGGCCACTTCATCGTCGCGCCACCGCCGCACAATAATGTCGGACAAGGGAAAACACCCTTACGTGGTCTATACTTTTTCCTGTCCCAGACGTCCACAAAATCAGCCTAAACCATGGGCGGGAGTCTCAAGTTTACGTCTGGCCATGGTGTAGGCGTCTAAGCCAGACGCCTCGCCTAAGATTGAGGTGGGATCGTCAGGCGACCATTCAGTGGTTGGGGCGAAATTGTTGGACGCCTGCCCATGGTTTAGGCGGAATCTGCAGAAGCCTCTCTATGGTCCGGGCGTCCAGAATTTACACCTGCGCCATGGTACAGGCGCCTAAACTTTTCACATGTGCTATGGTACAAGCGTCCAGAATTTGCGCTTGTACCATGGCGCAGGCGTTTTTTCGAGATGCCCACGTCATTTTCACCGAAAAAGAAAATAAATTACCTCAAGCGCCGACGGTGCGTTTTTGTCCATTTTTGCGGTTGTGGGATGTTGGCCAAAAGTAAACATGAATAGGGCTAATTTTCAAGGGCGGGAACTAGTAATTGGGGACGGTATTTAACAACACCCTAAATATATCAATTGCAAGTAGAGATGTTAAACGGGCTAGCCCTAGTGGTTCCGGGCTAGCCCTAGCCAAGCCTAAGCGGCAGGCCAAAAAATTTGGATTTAAACGGGGTAGGAAATATCGACCCTAACCCTAACCCTAGCGGGTTTCGGGCTAAACGGGCTAAATATTTAAAAAAATCTATTTTTTATTTTTTTATAAATCATAAACCCAAAAAAAATAGTAACAATATTTTTTGTATATATATAGTAATAAATATACTATAATAAATATAACAAAAAATACACTTTTATGTATATACATATATATACACTATATTAACAAATACAGTAATATTAATATATTATATATAATATTAATATATTATATATATAATATTAATGTATATTATATAAATATAGTATTACTGTAAGTTGAAATTAATAATATATAGCGGGCTTCGGGCTAAACGGTGCGGGCCAAAAAAACCTAGATTTAAATGGGCTAGAAAATATCGGCCCTAACTCGGTTTTTTGGCGGGCTAAATGGGCCAGCCCGTCGGCCTGAGCCCGTTTAACATCTCTAATTGCAAGTACCATATCATACGAGACTTCTTAAATGAGGGAGATGTGCTGGTGTCTAGGATTGTATTAGAATATAGCCTTGTCAATCCTTTCACAAAAGGCTTGTCGTCTAAAATTTTTGAAGGACATGTGGAGGGTATTTATTCATCCCGATAGGCGATCGACTATAAGGCCGAGCGACCAAGTCAACACCAGTCAAACTGTGGCTAGCTCTCCTAATCGAAGAAACCAGACCACCATCAGGTACCCAGCGATCGACTCCCAAGACGATCGCCCTTTGGTATCTGGCGATCGACTCTAGTGTCCGGCTAAGGACAATCGGCCTACGCCCCGAACAGAGATGATCGCCCGTCAAAGTCATCGAAGACTGGATCTCAGAACAGCACCCACGTGCAGATCCACAAAAGGCGTTGACAGACAAGATCTTTGCTGACACACAAGACCTTTGACCACAACCTGTCACCTACCTCACCTACCGACAGGTCCGCCGAAAGTTGTCAGTGGGACCGCCCGTGACAAAGAATCTCAGACGCGCGTGCTCCCCATCGATCAGACAAATTGTCGCTAGCAGCTCGCGACTTTAAGGGAACAAGCCCATGTGCTAAAAGGCGATCGCCCGATTATTATAATACAGTAAAGGCGATCGCCCGGCATATCAAAAGTCCTATAAATAGAGAACCTCCTCCTACTGGAAAAAGGTTTCGAATTCGTTCCCAACTCATTCGCTTACATTCCGAATTCATTCACGGAAATACAAAAGAACAGACATACCATAAAGCTCCCTGCTTTCTCGCCGGAATCCATCTCAGGACTTCTCTCTCAGTATCTCTCATCCAGAAGACGATCGGCAGAGGCAAGAAGTCTCCACAAGACAGATTCCAAGAGATTCATAAGCCCAGGAGCTCAAGCATCCAGCTAATACTCGCCGTGAGAGACTGTCGATCTCTCACCGCCGCGACTGTTCATCTTCTTTGTTACAAGAACTCACAGAGCATCACAGCTGGTTCTTCCGGCAATCTACACGCTCACTAGCTAAGATAACAAGAATCTTTACACTCATTGTAATTGTATTCTTACATTAGTACTTGTATCCCCGAATATTAGTATTAATAATATCTCGCGAGAGCATTCAATCCCGGGACTAACAACCCCGGTAAATCTTGTGTTATTTATCTTTCTCACGGAAGTGTTCTCGCATTTGTTTGCTATCCATCCATTCCAGCAATATCTATCTCCGGATAATATTTTGGGTAGCAACAATTGGCGCTAGAAGGAGGGCATCAAACCCTCAAAATTTCATTCCTACCGTCCCGAAGAACACTCACTGTTCTCGGGGCATATACTTGAAGTGACACTCACTCCGATTCAAAGAAAACCTACAGAATCATGACACCCGCCGGTACATCAAAGAAAGCCACTCTCTGAACCGCCGGACACCATATCCCGGCTCAATCCGAACCCCAGCCGACGACATGGGGAAGCCGCAGCAACGCGAGACTCTCGATCCCGCACCCGAGAGATGGCCCCAACCTCTCACTCGATCAGTTCCAAACCGAGCAACAGATCGAGGAGGCTATGGCCATCCTAGAGGAGCGACCGAGAGCATGCGCGTCGCCCGCGATAACTCCCTCGATCGTCCGCCGCATGGGAAAACGGAAATTCAACGGGCTACTGAGCGAGCGATCGTCAGAAAGCCCTGATTCGCGAGAAAAGGCTCTCGCACGACCGGACGGATCCATATTCAATCGCTTGGGGCGCGACCCATCCTGGCGACCGGAGCATTCTGTTTCCAACCACGAAAAGACGGAATCCGAATCCGTCACCAGGAGTTCGGCCTACCCACCTCACAGCCGAATGCAGTCGCCCATTCGACTCCCCCCGATCGCCGTGAGATCGCACTCAATCGCCTCGCAACCGCTCCGAGCGCCGAGCCGCGAGCAACAAAGCACGGCGATGGCCGCTATACAACGCCACCGACGAGATGAAAGCACTCTTGGACACCGGGCAAGCGCCGGCAAAGATCACCGGGCCGACCGAGCCACTTGCGGTCCATATCGAGCTTGCCCCCATACAACCAACGATCGCTCCTCCCAAAACACCTCTGTATGAGGGGAGATCGGACCCCGAAACCCACCTGAGTAAATTCCGAATCTACATGATTGGGTGTGGGGCATCTGATGCAACCAAGTGCCGGATCTTCCCGTTAACATTGGGCTTAGCCGCCCATAGGTGGTACGCCTCACTACCACCACGATCAATCACCTCCTTTAAGAAACTGGCGAATGACTTCACGTCATACTTCGCCAACAAGGTCGCCAGACCAGAAGGCCCCCACCGCGTGATGAAAATCAGGCAGGGGAAAGACGAAACCGACGCAGATTACATTGACCGAGTAGACGAAATCATCCTCACCGCGAACTCCGCTGACGAGCTCGCTCTCTTTTCGGTCATGGGGGGATTCTACGGTCATTCTCCCATGTTTAGACATCTCACCAAGGATATTCCCCCAACTTACGCGATCTTCCGCGCTAAGGCTGCCAACTTTCTGGCCAGGCAAAGGCTACTCACCCTCCACCTAGGTGAGGAAACGCCACCTCCTGTCCAGAAGATAGCGATCGCCAAAGTAAAGAAGGCAATCGCCAAGCCACCCGGAGATCTCAAGGCCTTCGAGGACATGGAAGCCCATCTCCTCCATACGTTCAACCGAACTCCGGCACATATTTTCTATGCCATCAAGGGGCACGAATAGCTTAAAAAGCCAAAGGCGATAAGGGACCACGGTCACGTGAACAACAATCAATATTGTGCCTACCATAAGAGTCCCGACCACAGCACCAACCAATGCCGCGACCTCCTCAAACATCTCTGGAGATTGTTCAAGGAGGGCAAGTTAGACAGCTTATTGGCCTAGCCGAAGCCCCTACCAATCTCTATACACGATCGTCCGAGTCGAACACGAAACAGGTGGGAAAGCTCATACGAGTCGACCCCTGGATCAACCTCGGCGACCGTCTCTACATGCTTTAATCAAGAGAAGGGAACCTCGGAAGTCTCCCCGATCTCCATCCTTATTTAGGAAACTGGAGGACTCGATCGCCATCTACAATTCACCATCTAACATGATGGACTAAGGCACGAGATCGCCTCCCCCGCACAACGTACACCGTCGAAGGTCGGCATTTACATGACGATCCAAGGTGGAAGAGTGCAGCCATGGTCCTGGTGGTCGATGGAACCGACTGCTTAGGCCATGCAAGGTCCCTTTGGGCCAAGATCGCCCGCCCTTCGTTTAAATACGAGGCCGGCGTAGTCTGAGGGCCCTCCAAAATTAATCAGTGGACACGATCGCTCGCCATCATTTAACGTGGTGAACCCGGACAATGCGACGCGTCACTACCCCCGTCTCAACGTACACCGTCGAGGGTCGCCATCGTCATGGCGACCCGAGATGGAAGCAGAGCTAAACATGCCGCGGGCGTGGAGTTGAATCATCCGACGCTACCCCGCGTAAGGACTCCTCTAGACCGAGACCGCACGCCCTTCGTTTAAATACGAGGCGAGGCACAGCCTAACAGAGGACCCTCATAATAAAGTGAGTCACGAGACACTTAATGTCTTCGCGCATCAAGACATGATCAGGGAGTCGGTCCATCGAACTCCGCGATCGTGCACGGTTCCTCAAGACGGACGACTGTCCTCGAGGATTCGACAAAGATAAAGACCGCTCACTCAATGAATTATTTTCATCCCCTTACTTCCACTAAGCGAATAAAAATAAGGGGGAAGAGTGCGGATTACCTATACGACGATCGTCCCTATTCAACCACATACGGAGATCGTCATTTTTCAGATGTAGTGCAGTGATCGAATTTGTTGTAAAAGTTATCTTTATGAGTTTATCAATTCATTTGGAACTACCCTCGCAACGATCTCTCCTCACACATTTGTACAAAGTAAAGCAAAAGACTCCAAAATAGCAATCATTCAAATCGAATAATCAAGGGGATCAAACGTTCATTTCATTACTTGAAAAGATCGGAGTACATGGTCGCCTGTGTAACACCCCCAAAACCGTATGGGAACATTACACGCCGTAAACCCTTTCCGCAAGGATCTACTAGGCTAAACGTCCATAAACAACCAAATGCTTGCCCGTCCAGGGTCAAACAATATAATAATACAGACCGTCAAGGTCACTTACACATAAACACACAGACCGATGAGGTCACACAACTCTATCAACAGGACTGACTAACAACATTACCCACACAGGGGTCGAAATACAATACAAATAAGACCGAATCAACTCTAACAATACAACTAAACTCTACCAACTCTCAACTCTTGATTAGTATCGCACTCGTCATCCCCTTGTGCCAATCCTGATCGCTCCCCGAACCTGCATGTACCGGACGCAGAGCAGACATCCACCCCGAATACTCGGGGTTAGTAAAACTCCACTGTTTTACTAGTGCAAGTATCAAACCATACGAAATGTAACAAGCAAATAGCAACAACGAATTTAATACGGAAATCTATTATCAAAATGTTCCCGAGAAGTTTTAGAATTTCGAACTCAAGTAAGAGATATTTGAAAAGGAACACATCATCTCGGGGATTTTTAAAACAGAAATTCTTTTGGACCTCGAGTCCCAATTTACAAAACCTTTTCGAAAACATTAGGGCCTTAGCCCGATTCTCGTTTCAAAGCATACAAAATAATATATATCATTTTGAGTCCGAGATCCATATATAAAATGTTACCCGAACAATCACTGCTACACGATCATTGTTCGTACACATCATGTACCGAACTCCGGAGACCTCGACGGACCTTACCCGGACCACACACACTGTTCGTACACATCATGTACCGAACTCCGGAGGCCTCGACGGACCCTACCCGGCCACAACATCATTCGTACACATCATGTACCGAACTCCAGAGGCCTCGTCAGACCCTACCTGGATCACACACTTTGTTCGTACACATCATGTACCGAACTCCAGAGGCCTCGTCAGACCCTACCTGGAACACCCACACATCGACACGACACAATTCATAATCATTAAATGTCAAGCCATTCCACATTACAATGAAATGTACAATCAAGTATGTAAACCAAAACAACGCAAATATCATGATCATCACAACGACTCTTAACCAACATAACACACATTCGGTACACAATACATTGCACAACCACGTGTACAACCATCTCATATGTACATCGCAATCCTGCACAAATGGCACAACGCCGAACACGTATACCAATATATCACTATTATCACAAAGTCTTCAAATTTCGGAAAACACAACCAACTCAAACGGAACATATTTACGGAGGCAAGCAAAATCGTTATACATATCATACGTAATTACTATTCACAAGATACAAGTCGTATAATAAGATACTTGCCTTAATAACCGCTACCAAACGCTCCGAAGAACACGGTTCGACCGGGAAGCTCGGACCGAAGAAGACAATGAACTAAGGGTTTCACTCGAGTTCTTCACAATAATTCGACCCTAACAACATAAATTCAAAAAATCATCGATCATACGAGGAAGAATAATCGTAGAACGCCCGAAAACCCCTCTATGACATTTTACCGGACACCTTCAAGGCGTCGGTCAAGAACTCAACCAAAACAACGAATCGATACGATCCAACCATGGGATAACAAGGAAAATGATACAATACATCTAAATAATCATCAATCCATCACAATCCTAAGTTAAATCGGATTAAACGGACGAAATCGAACAAAATACCCAAAATCCCCAAAATTAGATTTCTAGAAAATCTGACCTGATTCGCTCGATCAAAGGATGTTATAGGATGTATGATTGATGATATGAACTCCAAGACTTCATGGATTTATTGAAAAACAACATCTCTCCATGATAGAAACAATCCCAGCCGCGGAAGAGAAGTAGAAGAAGGAGAAAAAATGGCGAAAAAAACGACTGCTGGGCCTTAAATAGGCTGACAGACTCGACCGTGTCCGCCTGACACGGTCGTGGCGCGCAGTTGGCCGGCAGGGACTCGACCGTGTCCTGCATGACACGGTCGCGGCGCGAAGGGGCCTACCGATAGTGACCTGTCCGCGGCGCTCGGCATTGACTCGACCGTGTCCTGGAACACGGTCGGGCCTCTTCCGGCTTATCCGGAAGAGTTCGGCTCGGCCGTGCTGGGACGACAGTCGGGTCTGGCGAGAGACTTCTGGCTTATCCGGACGAGTACGGCACGGGCCGTGTCGGACGACACGGCCGAGTTCGGCCGGCAGTGATCGGCCAATAACGAGCGGGTGAGCTAAAACGACCATAACTCTCTCGTCCGGACTCCGATTGACTCACCGTTTGAACCATTGGAAATCTAACTCGATGCTCTATAGTATTGCAAAGATTCAGAATTTTTGGAGTTACCAAAAATTAATGGTGATCTAACAAAGTCGAACTCATACTTAGAAAAGTCGTTTAGTAATCCTGAATTCAACAAAACGACACCGAAACCCGAACCTGAATACGAACCGAAGATACGGTTACGAATTACTCACAAAGACGAATCTAAGAGCTAGTAGAACACACGATTCCGACCACCCGAAGGCTCAAAATTCGACAACGGAAGGTAATTACCCCAAACTTTGGGAAATTACGAAAATGGTCCAAATGCCCGAAATCACCATACGACAACGAATAATCAAACCGAAGCTCACAACACGTATAACAACGTTAAATGAACTTACGAAAAACCCCAAACGACAGTTTCGAACGAGATTCGCAAGAACCGAACTCAAGCGCGGAAAAGTCGTTAAAAGCACGGAACTCAACAAAGCAGCACCGAAACGAACTCGGATGACAAAAAGTGCAGAATTAAATATTCTCCGAATGACGAAACGGTCAAAAGCAAGTCGTCAAAACGGACTTCGGCCGAAAAAAGAAATTTACCGAAAATCGAAAATTTGCGGATATTACATTCTACCCTCCTTAAAAGAAGTTTCGTCCCGAAACTTAAAACAAGTAGGGGGAAGAAATATTCCGCCAGGAAAAACTCAACAAGATACACAAGAATGCGTAACTAACGCCCAACGGCGAAATGTTACAAACAACGCAAAGGAATATACGGCGTGAAAACACGCTCCACGGCGACCAACACAACCTCGCCGTTAGGGATATAATAAAACCAACAAATGACAAGCGTCATCAAACGGATAATATAGCCAAGTCAATTATCCGACAATCACAAAACACAACGAACGAAAATCAATATGATTGACCAACCCAACGGTACATCAATCAAAACGCGAGCCAACCGCTGAACAAATACGGAATCCCACCGCCCAAGGGTTGGAAGATCGAAAACGAGACTAATTTCCCGAACTTAAGGGAATTAGGAAGAAGCCTGAATGCTCAACAATCACGAAACGAGAACAAAACCGAACAAACAAACGATCGAACCACAACGATCGAGACAACAAAAATCGAACAATCATGTTCGAAACACGAAGGATAAGAAAATTCAAACAACAACTCCCGTGATGATCCGTGAGAACAACAAGACGTGCATTCCCATAAGATCCACAGGAAAGGGAATAGCGATTGAAAAGTCACAACGACAAATGAGTTATTCCAAAACAATACCACACTCGTTCGATCAACAAAAGCAAGGGGCAGGACAAGCTCAGAAATGTCAACAAACATAATGAGTCGACAGAGTCGATAACACAAGAGTTCCAAATCCGATCCACTTCGAATAAAAGAACTAATAGAACCAGATGAGGTCACTCCCGAACAAGGTTCACAAGAATCGAACTGAACCCAAAAAGTCACATCGATAACCAGATCGACCCACAACAAGATCACATTGCTCGAACTATGAAACCGAAATACAGAACAAGTTCATAAAGCATCAACGAACACGACAAGTCGATAGACTTGAGAAAGAGGAAATGCAGAAGTCAAAACGATACAGGCATTACATTCGACCTCTTATAAAAGAAATGTCGTTCCCGCAACTCACAACAACTGGAGTAAGGTGACAACACAAAAAGCAAACGACAGAAATATCTCCCATGGGCCTCTCAGATCCGATCCTCATATCTTTATGAAGTTCGCGCCCGAAAGACTCGGAACCCAACTCGCAAAACCGGATCCTGTGTCTCTCGGGTCCACACTTGAAAAGCGTTGCGACGAGAAGGACAATTGGCACGTACATGCCCCGACAATACGCTCGAAATGCCTCGGCTCGGTATATCGAAAATACGATGCTAGATACAATGGAACATAACACCGCAAAACAACATACCGAGATGCCAACTCAAAGATAATAAAGAATCGTAACACATATCATATACAACGATTACCATCGTAAAGTAATACACACACAAACACTACAACAACGATGATCGTTCACGACATCAACGGCCCGAACGATAATCAGCACATAATTACAAACATTATGAAACAATCACACATGTACACAAACGTACAAACCCAAGCTTCAACATCTCACACTCGTGCGACAACACGCAAATCGCCACGAGGCGATAAACAAGAACACCTAGTTCACACCCTCACGAGGGCTAGTACAATAATTGCGTGGCAATGCCTCGACGTTCATGCCACCAATTCGATCATACTCGGGAGGAACATCAAAACGACAAAGCAAAATCATACATACATTCCCAAACGCAAACGGAATTGATAGGTTTTTAAAAAAAAAAACACCTTTTGAAAATAATTTAGAAAAACACCGTTGATCTTGAGTATCACCTTTCAAAAAAATACAAACGTGAAACATCGTTATCGAGACTTTGGAAAACCATTTCGCATTTGAGAAAAATGAGGACACTTTCTCTTAGTGGAAAACTTTCGGAATATTCGACCCTGTCTAAGTAAAAGTGTTTATAAAACATTGAAAAATATCTCAAAACATTTTGGTCCTCGAGGTAGAAGAATTCGGAAACATATCGTGGCACCTTGGAAGTACCATGAGAAAACAATTCATTTTAAACGTACGTCTCGAAATTTATTTCTAGGATACTCAAGATTTTCAAAGATAATTCAATGGGCTAGAATGCCCAAAAATCTCGAGTAATTACGGAACATTATAGCGTTGTGGGTCCATGCTGGAACCCACCAGATAAAAACTATTTACAAAAACGCCAAAGGGCCGATGACGGTAATATTTCAAAACTCACAAAAGCCATTTACAAAATACTAAATACCGTCATAAGAATTTCGCCCAAACGATAAAGGCCATAATGTCAAAACTTCGGTTAAGGGAATCGATTTTCAAAATAAAACTCGATCGTCGATACCTTTTGAAATCCATCAAGGTTTACAACTTCCACACCATACCACACCACCCGGTGGTTCAAAGATAAAACAATAATGTGCCCGATTCTATACACATACTATATGCCACAAGTACTAAACACAATTATATTACACAATACTGTAAAGAAAATCATGCACCGCAATTAACTCACTAAGATAAAATCGAGATACACGTGTACTTCGCATAAAAGAGGAGACTTACATCCACAGTCGCACGGAGGTGACGGTCGCCACGATACCAATCTCGTCCGACAACATAACCGACACGTTGTGACTACGCACAACTCAACTTGTCACCCGATGACTCAAACGACATGACAACACATTACTCGACAAATCACGACTGACTCGACCCGACACCTAGGTTTCCGCAACCTAAGCTCCGATACCATAAATGTAACACCCCAAAACCGTATGGGAATATTACACGCCGTAAACCCTTTCCGCAAGGATCTACCAAAGCAACGTCCATAAACAACCAAATGCTTGCCCGTCCAGGGTCAAACAATATAATAATACAGACCGTCAAGGTCACTTACACATAAACACACAGACCGATGAGGTCACACAACTCTATCAACAGGACTGACTAACAACATTACCCACACAGGGGTCTAAATACAATACAGCGGAAGACTGAATCAACTCTAACAATACAACTAAACTCTACCAACTCTCAACTCTTGATTAGTATTGTAATACCCGGTTGTAATTCATTCATTTTCATTCAGTAATTATCAGTCTGTAATTGTCACTCAGTGTATTTTCATTCAATTATAATCATTCATCAATCATGTTCATTCACCATGTTCACCGTTCGTATAAACTTCGAGTTGAGTATCGTTATTGTTCATCGTTTCAACTTTCCTCATATGAGTTCGACTTTGTTAGATCACCATTAATTTTTGGTAACTCCAAAAATTCTAAATCTTTGCAATATTATAGAGCATCGAGTTAGCTTTCCAATGGTTCAAACGGTGAGTCAATCGGAGTCCGGACGAGAGAGTTATGGTCGTTTTAGCTCAACCGCTCATTTTTCGATTCGGCGATCATCCGAACGAACTCGGCCGTGTCGACACGGCCCGTGCCGTACTCGTCCGGATAGTGCCGAGCGTCGCCTCAGACCCGACCGTGTCGTGCAGCACGGCCGAAGTCGAGCTCTTCCGGATTAGCTCGTAGCGACGCGCAGGCCCGACCGTGTTCGGGACACGGCCGAGTCATTGTCGGCGCCGCGGACGGTCACTGTCGGTAGGCCTTCGCGCCTCGGCCCGTGTCAAGCGGGACACGGTCGAGTCCTCTGCGGCCGCTGCGCGCGCCACGACCGTGTCGGGCGGGCACGGTCGAGCCTCGTTAGCCGAGTCGGCCTATAAATTCTTTTTTGAGCATTTTGAGCTCATTTCTCCCATTTTTCCATCTTCTTCACCGCAACCGAGAGAGAAATACTTGAGGGAGAGTTTTCTTCATCAATTATCATTTGAGTGTATATTTTTCATCACCTTCAATCATTCGGGAAGCTTGGATACTCGATTAAACTCGTGTTCTTCAGATCGAAGTGATTGGATATTCAAAGGTAATATTCTTCAACACCTTGGATTTCGATTTTTGTGTTGAGATGCGATGTTTTGGATGTTATAATCATGATATATGAAGGGATATGTATATGATTATGAGTTTGTATAAGGATTCTTTGGATTATTGAGGAATTATTCAAGAACACTTTGAAAATCGAGTTGGAATTGGGGATTTTCGACTAATTGTTGTTATAATCACAGTATTGGATATTCATATCGGATTATTGATCGTATTGGAGATGTTTTGTTGGTTTGAAACACTTCTTGGGGAATTTTGATATTTGTATATCGAAGTTTGTTTGTAAACAATCGGAGTTGGGTACAACGTGTTTGATTTAATGTCTCTATGGACTTGGTTTAGTCGTATCGACGTTTGGAATTCGTTATATTCGTGTATTGATCGGATTGTTGGTAATTGTATTGAATTAAGGTTGTTCGTATGCGGACACTTCATTTAGGACGTTGTTCGTGGAAGGATAATTGTCATCGGTATTTTGTAAGTTAATTCTTACTCGGTTAAAAGGATACTCATTCCTTTTGTTGTTGATTGCTCATAATCATAATTCATTCATCATAATATTAATCATTTTGAGACTTGTAATTGTCGAATAATCATTTCATTCACGAGGAACGACGGTTCCAAATCATTTCACTGGGTTATCAATCACGTCACTATTACTTTCATATCGGTGAGTCATCTTGGCCTAGTCTAATTATTATTCATTGATATTCATCATGGTCATTCGTTCATGTGACCTTCCGGTTCATATTGCGTGGCGGGTGTGGGTGTGTGGAATTTTTAGTCGGGCACACGATGGTCATGTATTGGGTTCACCGATACATCGGACCGTGCACACTGCAACGCTTACCTCCGTGAGACTAATTAGGTACAAGGACGGGTGTGTCCGGTCATTCGTCTTGTACACTTGCACGAGAACATTACGGGCGTACTATGATACTCCTCTTCAAATAAATTCATAATTAAGAATATTTCATAACTTGATTAATTCATGATTGTGTAATTTCAACTCTTGAGATTGTTGTTCTCGTAATCGACCCGTTTGGGGATTTTGTTTTTCAGTGTCCGGGCAAGGCAAAGGCACGGGAGAACACGCCGACGTCGAGGAGTCCTGTGATACTAGAAAGGGGCCCGATCTGTCCGATCAAATTGCCTATCATTTATGTTTCCTTTATTTATTCCGCAGACATTCCGTTTGAATACTCGTTTCATTCGGTGTTGTGTATTTTATCGTCATATAAGATACACATGTATTCTATTTTATCCACAGGTGTGTTGTATGAAACTCCTCATCGGAGTAATTAATGTTGTAATGTGGTTGCATCGCATTCACCCCTGTGTAATTCATTCATTTTCATCCGCCCGGTGGGTCCCGATCGGGGTCCACAGACCGTAATATCCGCCTAGTTTGGGGTGTTACGAGTTGGTATCGAGCGTGGTTTTGAATACTACCTTCCAAGTCATGTCTCATTTGAAGTCATCGTCATCGACTAGTATCATTGGACTTTCGTGTCACGTGTGACTGTGCAAATGCCGAGCCAATCGACCAAAGAACCGTAAGATTTCTAACGCCATGGTATAATTTACGGCAATAATCATTCATTCATCATTCATCAATTAACAATCCTCAAACATCATCATTCATTGTGATCAAGACGATCATATTAACTCATCAATCACTTAATTCATTTCATTACTCGGTTGTCAACTGATGATCATATTATCAATCTTGTTAAGTTATTCAAGATAATCATTTCAAGAATTTCATCGAGATAATCATGTCACTTGATAAATCATTCATATAATCACTAAGTTAGAACATGTATACTCATTTTCATCATCTCATGACATAATCATAATGTGATATTCATGCGGGATTATAATCATCATGTAACTTTCCACTTCGAGATGGAAAGAGGCGGCAGAGGACGAGGAGGACGAGGCCGTGGTGCGGGCCGAATCCGAGAGCTCGTGTGAATACACGTGCGAATGCGAGAAATAATGTTAATTCATATAGTAGCGACGCCGCTACTCATTCACACAGACGTGATCATTCTCTATCGTGAGTCGTACTAGGGACACCGCTCGGTCGAGAAGGTGTTCGGATCGATCCACTCGCCTTTATGCAGGCATGATGGCCCGGATGACTCAAATGACACAACTAATGGAGACGATGCAAAATTCACTAATCAAAATCAACAGGCTCCTCCGCCGCCGCCTCGAGGCAAGAGAGGAATGTGAGCGATATCATCGGCGACATCTCTCCAAAGGCCACCTACTTTTGAGGGCTCGTCGAGCCGCGGATATTATACATTGGCTCGAGCATTTCGAGAAGTTGTTTGCTATGGTAGAGTGTCCCGAAGGACACAAAGTTTCATTGCGGCTTACTACAGGTAAGAGCGCACATTCTTGGTGGTTGTCGTTGAAGCCCACCGAAGGATCATGTACTTGGGAGCGATTCAAGACTCTCATGATGGAGAGATATTATCCGGCCCCACTCGAGAGGCCAAGCCGCCGAATTACTCACCCCGACCCTCAACAGACGAGGATGTTCTCGCCATTGCCGAGAAATTTCAGAACTTCTTCCGTTTGCCTCATCTATCATTCATTCCGAGGCGGATAAGATTAAGTATTTCAGAAGAGGTGAAACCCCGTATGAGACTTCAGCCATTTAATCATAATTGCACCACGTTGGCTGAATTCATTGAGAAAGCTCTCACCTACGAGCTTATCGCTAAGGAAATTGCTAAGCGGCAACCTTCGTCTGCTAGCAAGAAATCGAAGAATCGCAATCGTCGGAAGGCGGTCAGCAACTTTCAAGAAACCCCGTGGGCTCCGCTTTTGAGCGACCTCCCGTGTCGCCTAAACCCGCGGAATCACAGTCTCGAGCGGCGATTCGGCCATCACCTGTTATAATGTGGGGAACTTGGTCACCTCGGTACCAAGTGTCCGAGACAGACGATCACGTGTCATAATTGTGGAATTGTGGGCATAGGGCCCGTTTTGCCGTAGGGACTCCAAACCTACTCAGCGTCATCTCGGGCCCCAAAGCAGTCAGCCGTTCGAATCGGGCCACTCAATCGGCCGTCGTTTAAAAGCAGCGGGAGCGACTAAAGGTGGAGCATAGTCGTGACGGAGCGTCGGTCTGGGACTAGCAAACCCCGGATTTATGAGATGAAGAAGACCGATGATCCCGAGGCCCAAATGATCTCGGTACACTCGATATTCTATCTCAACCTTGTGTGTACCCTTTTTGATCTTGGTGCATCGCATTCATTCATTTCGAATCATGTTTGAGTAGACTACGTGCGGGTAGTGCTACTAGTTGTGAGCCTTATGTCATTGGTCTACACGATGGTAGACGAATCATCGTGTCGTGAGATTCGGGATTGTCTATTCATTTCATGGTCGTGTGTGGCGCCAAACCTTATCGTGGTAGATTTGCCGAGAGACGCGGCGTCATCTTGGGTATTGATTGGATGGATCGTCATGATGCCACCATTAGTGTCCGTAGCGTATGATTACTATCATTTCGCGATGGGGTTGAATGTGTATTTCGGGGAGGTAATCCCTACTGCTCGTAAGGTCATTAATTTGATGAAAGCGGTGCGATTACTCGATCGAGGATGTCGGTTATTGGTGCTATATGACCAAAACCGAGGAATCATCGATAATGTTGTCGGATATTCCGGTAGTAAGGGAATATGCCGATGTATTTCAGACGAGTTACTGGTTTGCCTCCACGGAGGATGTGGAATTCACGATTGAGTTGGAGCACAGTACGTCCCCCGATATCGAAGGCACCGCATCGAATGGCCCCGACCGAAATGCGAGAGTTGAAGAGTCAACTGGAGGAATTGTTCGAGAAAGGTTATATCCGACCGAGTGCGTCTCGTGGGGAGCACCGGTCTTGTTTGTCAAAAAGAAGGATGGTTCTTTTCGCTTGTGTAGCGATTATCGGGAGGTGAATAGGGTGACAATCAAGATAAAGTATCCTTTACCCCGTAACGATGACCTTTTGGATCAACTTCAGGAGCTTCAAGTATTTTCCAAGATCGACTTAAGATCTGGATATCATCAGCTGCGGATTCGAGAGTCGGATATCGCGAGGACGGCGTTTCGAACACGCTATGGTCATTTTGAGTTCGTAGTTATGCCGTTCGGGCTAACTAATGCACCTGCGGTATTCATGGAACTAATGAATCGGGTCTTCATCGACTTTTTGGATCGGTTTGTTGTTGTCTTCATCGATGACATTTTGATTTATTCTCGTAACCGAGAGGAACACGAGATTCATCTTCACCAAGTTCTCGACGTGTTGAGACGGGAGCAACTCTATGGAAAGTTTTCCAAATGCGAGTTCTGGATGTCCGAGGTGACTTTTCTCGGACATGTAATTTCATCAGATGGAGTGCGTGTTGATCCTCAGAAGACGGAGGCTATCCAGAATTGGTTACCTCCGAAGAATGTTAAGGAAATCCGAAGCTTTCTCGGATTAGCCGGTTATTATCGGAGGTTTGTGGAAGGATTTTCCAAAATTGCTCAACCATTGACGAACCTTTTGCGGAAGGATAAGAAATACACGTGGTCCGACGCGTGTCAGCGGAGTTTCGAGGAACTCAAGAGCCGGTTAATGTCAGCACCTGTACTTTCCTTGCCGCAGGGGATGGAGGGATTTGTGGTTTATAGTGATGCGTCCGGACAGGGTCTCGGATGTGTACTCATGCAGAACGGGAAGGTTATTGCCTATGCTTCACGGCAGTTGAGACCTTACGAGGTTAATTATCCGACTCACGACCTTGAGCTAGCAAAATGTGGTGTTCGCTTTGAAGATTTGGCGTCATTACCTTTATGGCGTCACTTGTCAGATATTCACCGATCATAAAAGTTTAAAGTATATATTTACTCAGAAGGAATTAAATATGCGACAGAGGCGGTGGTTAGAACTAATCAAAGATTATGATATCGAGATTCTTTACCACCCGGGGAAGGCGAACGTTGTCGCCGACGCCTTGAGTCGTAAGTCCATTCAAGAGCAGATGCTTGCTCGTTTAACAATTCAGAAGGAGCTCCAACAGGAATTTCTTAGACCAGAGATCGAGGTCTGGCTTCAGCGAGTTCAGGGACAGCTATGTATGTTAGAGATTTCATCATCTCTTGAGGATGCAATCAGGGAGAATCAGGGTTCAGACCCAGCATTGTCGCGCATTCGTGAGGATGTGGCTCAGGGGAAAGCCCCTGGATTCGTGATCCACGAGGATGGACTTTTGAGGTTTAAGAACCGGTTGTGCGTACCGGCGAATGACGAGTTGAAAAACTCGATTTTGAGAGAAGCTCATGCTACCCCTTATTCTGTTCATCCGGGGTCTAGCAAGATGTATAAAGACTTGAAACAAAATTACTGGTGGAGTAATATGAAGCGAGAAGTCGCGGAATTTGTTTCGAGATGCTTAACTTGCCAACAAGTCAAGATTGAACATCAGCGATCGCGGGTATCTTGAAACCTCTCCCTATTCCAGAGTGGAAGTGGGAAGACATTTCTATGGATTTCATCACGAGTTTGCCGACGAGTCGTCGTGGCATGAATACGATTTGGGTGATTGTGGACCGTTTAACTAAATCAGCTCATTTCCTTGAGATCAAGGATACGTGGGGTCCCGAGAGACTGGCCCAGTTATTCATCAAGGAGATAGTAAGACTGCATGGTACTCCTAAGAGTATCGTTTCCGATCGTGACGGACGATTTGTATCTCATTTTTGGAAATCAGTTCACCGTGCTATGGGAACTCAGCTCAATCTCAGTACCGCCTTTCATCCTCAGTCCGACGGACAATCAGAGAGGACTATACAGACATTAGAGGACATGTTGAGGGCATGCGTCCTCGATTGGAAGGACGATTGGGAAGCCCAACTACCATTGATCGAGTTCACGTATAATAATAGTTGGCATGCTTCCATTAAGATGGCACCTTACGAGGCCTTGTACGGTCGTCGTTGTCGATCTCCCTTGTGTTGGGATGACTTGTCAGAATCAATCGGCACCGAACCCGATATGCTTATAGCCGCCCGGGAGAAGGTAGCTTTGATCAAGAGTCGTATGTTGGTATTTCGTAGTCGGCCAGAAATCATATGCGTATAATCATCGCGACCACTAGAGTTCGAGACGGGTGACCACGTCTTGGTCAAGGTATCCCCAGTCGAGGTATTTTCCGTTTCGGAAAACGGGGAAGTTAGTCCGAGATTCATTGGGACCGCTTGAAATTTTGGATAGAGTAGGCGAGTTAGCTTATCGATTGGCTTTACCTCCGCTCGAGCCGAATTCATAATGTGTTTCATGTCTCTCGATTGCGAAAGTATGTTGCCGACCCAGTCACATACTGCAGCTTCGACGAAATCGAGATCGCGACGATCATTCATATGAGGAGCGTCTATACGAGTTTTAGAGCGGCGAATCAAAGCGGTTGAGAAATAAGTCGATTCCTTTGGTCAAGATTCGGTGGTCCAGACATGGAGTCGAAGAGGCCACTTGGGAAACCGAGGAGATTATGCGGGAGAGTTATCCCGAGTTGTTTGACCCTTAGTTTCGGGGACGAAACTCTTTTTAAGGGGAGTATGTAATACCCGGTTGTAATTCATTCATTTTCATTCGGTAATTATCAATCTTGTAATTGTCACTCAGTGTATTTTCACTCAATTATAATCATTCATCAATCATGTTCATTCACCATGTTCACCGTTCGTATAAACTTCGAGTTGAGTATCGTTATTGTTCATCGTTTCAACTTTCCTCATATGAGTTCGACTTTGTTAGATCACCATTAATTTTTGGTAACTGCAAAAATTCTAAATCTTTGCAATATTATAGAGCATCGAGTTAGCTTTCCAATGGTTCAAACGGTGAGTCAATCGGAGTCCGGACGAAGGAGTTATGGTCGCTTTAGCTCAACCGCTCATTTTTCGCTTCGCCGATCATCGCCGAACGAACTCGGCCGTGTCGTCCGACACGGCCCGTGCTGCATTTCGTCCGGATAGTGCCGGAGCGTCGCCTCAGACCCGACCGTGTCGTCAGCACGGCCGAGTCGAGCTCTTCCGGATTAGCTCGTAGCGACGCCTTGAGGCCCGACCGTGTTCGGGACACGGCCGAGTCATTGTCGAGCGCCGCGGACGGTCACCGTCGGTAGGCCCCTTCGCGCCTCGACCGTGTCAAGCAGACACGGTCGAGTCCCTGCCGGCCGGCCGCGCGCCACGACCGTGTCGCGGGCACGGCCGAGCTGGCTGGCCAGTCAACCCCTATAAATTCTTTTTTGAGCATTTTGAGCTCATTTCTCCCATTTTTTCCATCTTCTTCACTGCAACCGAGAGAGAAATACTTGAGGGAGAGATTTCTTCATCAATTATCATTTGAGAGTATATTTTCATCACCTTCAATCTTTTGGGAAGCTTGGATACTCGATTAAACTCGTGTTCTTCGGATCGAAGTGATTGGATATTCAAAGGTAATATTCTTCAACACCTTGGATTTCGATTTTTGTGTTGAGATGCGATGTTTTGGATGTTATAATCATGATATATGAAGGGATATGTATATGATTATGAGTTTGTATAAGGATTCTTTGGATTATTGAGGAATTATTCAAGAACACTTTGAAAATCGAGTTGGAATTGGGGATTTTCGACTAATTGTTGTTATAATCACATTTTGGATATTCATATCGGATTATTGATCGTATTGGAGATGTTTTGTTGGTTTGAAACACTTCTTGGGAATTTTGATATTTGTATATCGAAGTTTGTTTGTAAACAATCGGAGTTGGGTACAACGTGTTTGATTTAATGTCTCTATGGACTTGGTTTAGTCGTATCGACGTTTGGAATTCGTTATATTCGTGTATTGATCGGATTGTTGGTAATTGTATTGAATTAAGGTTGTTCGTATGCGACACTTCATTTAGGACGTTGTTCGTGGAAGGATAATTGTCATCGGTATTTTGTAAGTTAATTCTTACTCGGTTAAAAGGATACTCATTCCTTTTGTTGTTGATTGCTCATAATCATAATTCATTCATCATAATATTAATCATTTTGAGACTTGTAATTGTCGAATAATCATTTCATTCACGAGGAGCAGCGGTTCCAAATCATTTCATCGGGTTATAAATCACGTCAATATTACTTTCATATCGGTGAGTCATCTTGGCCTAGTCTAATTATTATTCATTGATATTCATCATGGTCATTCTCGTTCATGTGACCTTCCGGGTTCATATTGCGTGGCCGGGTGTGGCTGTGTGGAATTTTTAGTCGGGCACACGATGGTCATGTATTGGGTTCACCGATACATCGGACCGTGCACACAGTAACGCTTACCTCCGTGAGACTAATTAGGTACAAGGACGGGTGTGTCCGGTCATTCGTCTTGTACACTTGCACAGAACATTACGGGCGTACTATGATACTCCTCTTCAGCGAAATTCATAATTAAGAATATTTCATAACTTCAGTTAATTCATGATTGTGTAATTTCAAGTCTTGGGTATTGTTGTTACGTATCGACCCGTTTGGGGATTTTGTTTTTCGTGTCCAGGCAAGGCAAAGGCACTGGTAGAACACGCTGACGTCGAGGAGTCCAAGTGATACTAGAAAGGGGCCCCAGTCTGTCAAGACTGTTCAGTCATTTATGTTTCCTTTATTTATTCCGCTGAAGACATTCCGATTGAATACTCGTTTCATTAAGTGTTGTGTATTTTATCGTCATATAAGATACACAAGTATTCTATTTTATCACAGGTGTGTTGTATGAAACTCCTCATCGGAGTAATTAATGTTGTAATGTGGTTGATCGCATTCACCCTGTGTAATTCATTCATTTTCATCCGCCTGGTGGGTCCCAGTCGGGGGTCCACGGCACTGTAATATCCGCCTAGTTTGGGGTGTTACAAGTATCGCAGCTCGTCATCCCCTTGTGCCAATCCTGTGTTGCTCCCGAACTCGCATGTACCGGACTTGAGCAGACATCCACCCCGAATACTCGGGGTTAGTAAAACTCCACTATTTTACTAGTGCAAGTATCAAACCATACGAAATGTAACAAGCAAATAGCAACAACGAAATTAAAACTAAATCCATTATCAAAATGTTCAGAAGTTTTAGAATTTCGAACTCAAGTAAGAGATATTTGAAAAGGAACACATCATCTCTGGGATTTTAAAAGAAATTCTTTTGGACCTCGAGTCCCAATTTACAAAACCTTTTCGAAAACATTAGGGCCTTAGCCCGATTCTCGTTCAAAGCATACAAAATAATATATATCATTTTGAGTCCGAGATCCATATATAAAATGTTACCCGAACAATCATGCTACACGATCATTGTTCGTACACATCATGTACCGAACTCCGAGACCTCGACGGACCTTACCCGACCACACACACCTGCTCGTACACATCATCATGTACCGAACTCCGAGGCCTCGACGGACCCTACCCGGCCACAACATCGTTCGTACACATCATGTACCGAACTCAGAGGCCTCGCTGACCTACCCGGATCACACATCCCATCGTACACGTCATGTACGGACTCCAGAGGCCTCGTCGACCACTGGATCACACACTTTGTTCGTACACATCATGTACCGAACTCCGCAGGCCTCGTCGGACCCTACCGAACACCCACACATCGACACGACACAATTCATAATCATTAAATGTCAAGCCATTCCACATTACAATGAAATGTACAATCAAGTATGTAAACCAAAACAACGCAAATATCATGATCATCACAACGAATCTTAACCAACATAACACACATTCGGTACACAATACATTGCACAACCACGTGTACAACCATCTCATATGTACATCGCAATCCTGCACAAATGGCACAACGCCGAACACGTATACCAATATATCACTATTATCACAAAGTCTTCAAATTTCGGAAAACACAACCAACTCAAACGGAACATATTTACGGAGGCAAGCAAAATCGTTATACATATCATACGTAATTACTATTCACAAGATACAAGTCGTATAATAAGATACTTGCCTTAATAACCGCTACCAAACGCTCCGAAGAACACGGTTCGACCGGGAAGCTCGGACCCCAAAGAAGACAATGAACAGAAGGGTTTCGACTCGAGTTCTTCACAATAATTCGACCCTAACAACATAAATTCAAAAAATCATCGATCATACGAGGAAGAATAATCGTAGAACGCCCGAAAACCCCTCTATGACATTTCCAGGACACCTTCAAGGCGTCGGTCAAGAACTCGACCAAAACAACGAATCGATACGATCCAACCATGGGATAACAAGGGAAATGATACAATACATCTAAATAATCATCAATCCATCACAATCCTAAGTTAAATCGGATTAAACGGACGAAATCGAACAAAATACCCAAAATCCCCAAAATTAGATTTCTAGAAAATCTGACCTGATTCGCTCGATCAAAGGATGTTATAGGATGTATGATTGATGATATGAACTCCAAGACTTCATGGATTTATTGAAAAACAACATCTCTCCATGATAGAAACAATCCCGGTAGGAAGAGAAGTAGAAGAAGGAGAAAAATGGCGAAAAACGATCATTGGCCTTAAATAAGCCGACAGACTCGACCGTGTCCGCTCGACACGGTCGTGGCGCGCAGCTTGGTCGGGCAGGACTCGACCGTGTCCCGCATGACACGGTCGCGGCGCGAGGGGCCTACCGATAGTGACTGTCACGCGGCGCTCGGATTGACTCGGCCGTGTCCTGAACACGGCCGCCTCTTCCGCTTATCCTAAGAGTTCGGCTCAGCCGTGCTGCAGACACGGCCGGGTCCCGAGGCGAGACTTCTCGCTTATCCGACGAGTACGGCACGGGCCGTGTCGGACGACACGGCCGAAGTTCGGCCGGCGGATCGCCAATAACGAAGCGGGTGAGCTAAACGACCATAACTCTCTCGTCCGGACTCCGATTGACTCACCGTTTGAACCATTGGAAAGCTAACTCGATGCTCTATAATATTGCAAAGATTCCGAATTTTTGGAGTTACCAAAAATTAATGGTGATCTAACAAAGTCGAACTCATACTTAGAAAAGTCGTTTAGTAATCCTGAATTCAACAAAACGACACCGAAACCCGAACCTGAATACGAACCGAAGATACGGTTACGAAGTACTCACAAAGACGAATCTAAGAGCTAGTAGAACACACGATTACGACCACCCGAAGGCTCGAAATTCGACAACGGAAGGTAATTACCCCAAACTTTGGGAAATTACGAAAATGGTCCAAATGCCCGAAATCACCATACGACAACGAATAATCAAACCGAAGCTCACAACACGTATAACAACGTTAAATGAACTTACGAAAAACCCCAAACGACAGTTTCGAACGAGATTCGCAAGAACCGAACTCAAGCGCGGAAAAGTCGTTAAAAAGCACGGAACTCAACAAAGCAGCACCGAAACGAACTCGGATGACAAAAAGTGCAGAATTAAATATTCTCCGAATGACGAAACGGTCAAAAGCAAGTCGTCAAAACGGACTTCGGCCGAAAAAAGAAATTTACCGAAAATCAAAAATTTGCGGATATTACAGCCTGAAGGCCTAAATGCTACAAAAGAAAGCTACGAATTATAAGGAAATAAGCTAAAACATCAAAAATGAGGTGCCTCAGGCCCCTGCCTGGCCTTCGCCATCAGCATCCGGTGCGGTCTCCCCATCTTCCGGAGCGTCGGGATGAGCAAGATTGGCCGGAGTCGGATACCAGCTCAAATCCACGCCGATGTCCGCAAGATCCAAGATCGGCAAGGAGAAAGTTGAATGGAGATGGTGCTCCAACGCATACGCCTTTAAGTTCTCAGCAAGAGGCCCGACCTCCAAACCTCCCTTCTTAGCTGCTCGGATCGAGTCGGCGAACGCCATATAATAGGCGAACTCGCTGACAAACTCCAAGTTTTGAAAGGGATCAGCCTTGGTCGCCTCTACCTCTCTTTTCAGCTCCGCCATCGCCTGTTGTGACCCTTGGAGCTCGGCCTCCCTTGCAGCTACCTTCTCCCTCGACTCCGTCAGCTCGCTAGTCAACCGAGCAATCGTCACCTTCTGACGATCGGCCTCCTCTTCAGCAACCTTCTGCGCCCGGACGGCATTCAGCATCTGGTCCCGAAATCGATCAACCGCCAAACGAGACAACTCGGTTTCCTTCCTCGCCAGCTCAAGCTCATGGCTCGCCCGCTTGGCTGCCTCCAAAGAGTCCTTCTCCATCGCCACGATCTTATCGGCGAACTCGGCGTTCTCTTTCCGAGCCGCCTCGAGATCCGCCTGCAGGCGAATAGTGGAAGGTCGCCCCTCAAACTCCTGAGTAGCACAGACAGGCCATGGTCGCTGCCCTGAGAGAAAGGGCGAGAACAGCCTGCATCGTACTCCCCGATCGCTGACGAGCGATCGCATCTAGATCGGTCGTCCAGGCCTTCGGTAGAGCAGAAGCGGCCTTGCTGACATATTGTGGGATGTCACAGGACTGGCGAGGAGATCGGCTGGCTAAGAAATCCAACACCATCGGCGGGCAAGATGGATCTGTGCGACGGATCCCACATCAAAACAACAAAGTTAACACAACTCCTACGCAATTGCAAGTTTCAACCCAAAAATGCAATCTACCTCTCAGCCCTATCGGGGTCACGACCGAAATACGGTTTCCCTCGAGGAGTCTCTGCGTCAGCAATCGCCATCTCTCGCATAAAAGCCGCAGAGGGTGGCTCATTCTCCGGAGCGAGAACGGTGATCGGAGGTGCGGCGATCGGCACTTCATTGCCAGGGGCAGGAACCGGAGTTTATACCGGCCTCGGCCTTTTGCGATTCGATCGAAGCCCCTCCTCCAGAACTCCCTCCTCAGCCACGATCGGCTCCACGCAAGGCTCCGCCTCCGGAACAATTGACAGTGCAATAGGTGGGGCCCGAGACGACCTCTTGTGGCGGTGACGGCCTAGAACTCCAGGATTCGACATGGCGATCTCCGGAGGGGACTCCAAAAAGCGAGGAAAGCGAACATCTGCAGTTAAGACGATCGATCAACAGTTAGATATAATTCCTCAAGTAAGGCGGTCGCCTATAAAGTGAAGGTCGCAGAAACTCATACCTGGTACCGAGAGATGTCTCGGGAAACGGAATAGCCGAGCCGACAACCAACGACTCTCCTTATTGATCCGGTTAGCGTCAAGGTCGTCGTCCGACAAGCTCCGTATCCGCTCCCAGACAACCAGGAAATCAAAGGGCAGCTCATCGACCGCCGGAATGTGAAAACCTGCAAAACCGAAATCAAATTAGATCAGTACAAAACGCATCCGAACGAAGGGAGAGTCTAAACCCTTACCGGGATTCCTCTCCCAAAACTCAGTAGGGATCTCCAGCTCGCCCGAAGGATTGTTGCTCGCAGAAGCCCTCCACTTGCCGGCGACCCAGAACCACTTCGTCGGATCCCCCCGCGCCTTATTCGGGACTCCATGGATTACCCGACCAGATCGGCCCTGAATATGGTAACCGCCGACCGACCCTTTCTGAGCCGTCAGCTTGAACAAATGGTTCATCTCCAACGGCGATGGGAGGCGGTACAAGCGGTGACCACCGAAAAGAATGAGAGTGCAGATAATTTGGAGCCAGGCGTTCGGCGTCAGCTGAAGTGGCGCCACGTTCCAAGCGGCCAGCAGGTGGGAGACAGCAAAAGATAGAGGGAAGCGCAGCCCAGCCTCCATAATCGCCTCATTCACGGCGACCATACCGATCGGAGGCTGATCGACTCGCTCATTCTCCGCCGGCGCGAATATATCCACATCCGAAGGAACATGGAACCTCGTCCTCCAGACGGCCAGATCTTTACTGGTCGCCGAACTCCGGATTTGGCCAAGCGACCACAAAGATCGCTGCGCAGCCCGGTACTGCGACCGTTTGGGAAGCTGATAAGGATAGGCGACTGAGTAACCCCGGAAATCGAATCTCGGAGACGGACCGGCCAACTTCTCCATAATCTCAGCGAAGGCCTTATAGGCCCGGCCGAAAGCGCTATGCTGCTCCCAGTAAGCCCTAATCGCCAGATCTCTCTCTATCTGCGACCGTCTATATTCAGCAGCCGCCTCCTTAGCGACGTCGGCTTCATTAAATAAAGCCTCGATTTCAGCAGGGTCGATTCCGGCCCGAATAGCCTCAGCGGCCGTCTCCAGGTGGAAGTCCGAATAAGGTCCTCCCCGGACAGTCGATGTCCCGGCGGCGGAACTGGTACCCACTCCATGTGATGATGACGTTCCGACCATTCTCAAAGAAAGAAAGGAGAAAAAGATTTTTTCTTACCCAAAGATGAAATCGAACGACGATCGGCACTAAGATCTTCAGAAAAATCTTCAGCAAGTCCTTCTTTCTCCAGTAAGTGCGCGTGAGGACGAAGACTGCAACACTGCGCCCTTTTATAGGAGATGGCAGGGACTCGTTTGCAATAAGGGAAAATCTCAGGGGTCGGATCCCAAACGTCGCATTTATTGACTCCCTCGAGACCCGCATACGCGTCTTTTCAAGGACGCGTCAGCGGAGGAGTCATTAATGACCGTTGATATCCTCCAACAGAAGCCCGACACGTGCGCGAAGACTTTTCCACGCCCATCGCCATTTCCCGCGCAGTTTAGCGGCCAACCAGGTCGTCCAAACTCAAAGTATATCGGCTCAAAGACGATCGCCAGTTCAGTTAAACACAGAGTCGCTCGTCAAAAATTCAGCAATCGCCAAGAGAACCACCTCACCCCACGTTTCCAACATAGGAGCGAGCTCGGGGGCAATTGTTGTGTCAAGATTTATTCATCCCGACAGGCGATCGACTATAAGGCCGAGCGCCCAAGTCAACACCAGTCAAACTGTGGCTAGCTCGCCTAATCGAAGAAACCAGACCACCATCAGATACCTAGCGATCGACTCCCAAGACGATCGCCCTTTGGTATCTGGCGATCGACTCTAGTGTCCGGCTAAGGACAATCGGCCTACGCCCCGAACAGAGATGATCGCCCGTCAAAGTCATCGAAGACTGTATCTCAGAACAGCACCCACGTGCAGATCCACAAAAGGCGTTGACAGACAAGATCTTTGCTGACAGACAAGACTTTTGACCACAACCTGTCACCTACCTCACCTACCGACAGGTCCGCCGAAAGTTGTCAGTGGGACCGCCCGTGATAAAGAATCTCAGACGCGTGCAGCTCCCATCGACCGTATAATCGGCTCCCAAAGCAGCATGGACTTTAAGGGAACAAGCCCATGTGCTAAAAAGCGATCGCCCGATTATTATAATACAGTAAAGGCGATCGCCCGGCATATCAAAAGTCCTATAAATAGAGAACCTTCTCCTACTGGAAAAAGGTTCCGAATTCGTTCCCAACTCATTCGCTTACATTCCGAATTCATTCACGGAAATACAAAAGAACAGACATACCATAAAGCTCCCTGCTTTCTCGCCGGAATCCATCTCAGGACTTCTCTCTCAGTATCTCTCATCCAGAAGACGATCGGCAGAGGCAAGAAGTCTCCACAAGACAGATTCCAAGAGATTCATAAGCCCAGGAGCTCAAGCATCCAGCTAATACTCGCCGTGAGAGACTGTCGATCTCTCACCGCCGCGACTGTTCATCTTCTTTGTTACAAGAACTCACAGAGCATCACATCTGGTTCTTCCGGCAATATACACGCTCACTAGCTAAGATAACAAGAATATTTACACTCATTGTAATTGTATTCTTACATTAGTACTTGTATCCCCGAATATTAGTATTAATAATATCTCGCGAGAGCATTCAAGCCCGGGACTAACAACCCCGGCAAATCTTGTGTTATTTATCTTTCTCACGGAAGTGTTCTCGCATTTGTTTGCTATCTATCCATTCCAGCAATATCTATCTCCGGATAATATTTTGGGTAGCAACAATTGGCGCTAGAAGGAGGGCATCAAACCCTCAAATTTCATTCCTACCGTCCCGAAGAACACTCACTGTTCTCGGGGCATATACTTGAAGTGACACTCACTGCGCTTCAAAGAAAACCTACAGAATCATGACACCCACCGGTACATCGAAGAAAGCCACTCTCCGAACCGCCGGACACCATATCCCGGCTCAATCCGAACCCTAGTCGACTACAGGGGGAAGCCGCAGCAACGCGAGACTCTCGATCCCGCACCCGAGAGATGGCCCCAACCTCTCACACGATCAGTTCTAAACCGAGGAACAGATCGAGGAGGCTATGGCCATCCTAGAGGAGCGACGGATAGCATGCGCGTCGCCCGCGATAACTCCCTCGATCGTCCGCCGCATGGGAAAACGGAAATTCAACGGGCTACTGAGCAAGCGATCGTCAGAAAGCCCCAATTCGCGAGAAAAGGCTCTCGTACGACCGGACGAATCCATATTCAATCGCTTGGGGCGCGACCCATCCTGGCGACCGGAGCATTCTGTTTCCAACCACGAAAAGACGGAATCCGAATCCGTCACCAGGAGTTCGGCCTACCCACCTCACAGCCGAACGCAGGTCAGCCATCTGACTCCCGTCCCGATCGCCAGGGGATCAGTACTCAATCGGAATGGACGGCCCAATAAAACAGGAATTAAGTCACCACCACATAAGATATCTAAGTGGAAATTATATCCACATTCAATTTAGAAATAGAATAAATATTTAGTGAAAACGACAGTGGAAATTTCCAATGGAGAAAATGACTATTCTACGAGGCATTATACAACTCGTGCGATGCACGGTCTTTGGTTGAATATCTACGTGTTTTGTACGTAATGTTGGGACAGACGGTTGAATAGGAGATGACAGAATTTAAATGCCTTTTAGAGAAGTTTATATGTTTTTTTTATTGTTATTGTCCTTTTATTTTAGTCTATGTAATTAATTATATGAAATGAGACTTTACTAATCTGTATGTTGCTCCGGGGTTGTTTTTGGTTTATTCAACCCGTGCGATGCACCGATTGTATCTAATATTTCATAGCTAAAATTTAACCATCTTGTAATTTATACTATCATTTAAAAGTTCATTTTAATCACCTTGCGTAATAAAAGGTGCATTTGCATTGTGATGTTTATCATAACTTTTGTATTTAAATTAGTTTATTTACATTAAAAATTACAATTAAAATAGTCTCTTCATATGTAATCCTTTAACATGAATAAGTGACATAAATCCACGTTCCACATTAAATTAAGGGGGATAAGTTTTATATATGTCTATTTAAATTTTAAAGCACAAGTTATATCCAATGGAAATTTGGATAAAAATAAATAAATAGCTAGACTTAAAATAATGAACATATATAACTACATGAAAAATAGAACAATTCAAAAAACTTTTAAGAATTGTTTATAGATGTGATGCACTTTCTTAGTCGCTATTGTCCAAGCTTTTTTTTTTTTTTTTTCTCCAAGCTTCATACTTAAGGATCTCGTGTGCGAGTGATGTATCCTTAATCGATTCGTAATAGATATGATTATTAAAGATACGAACTCAATATACTCAAAAGAACATTTGAAAACTCGCATACGAATCATCCGAACAAAGGTCACTCATGTAGAGGGCGGCAATAATCCAAACCCTCTCAAAATTCGATCAATATACGAAACTAATCACAAATAAGGGGAAACATTCACACGGGACGACTTGATCACAATAATAAGAATTCCATTATCAAAACAAATTAAACGAGCAAATCCATAAAAGACCATAAAAATCACCAAACTTGGGTTCTAGAGATATTACCTTGATTCGGAAGAGGAAAGAAGGATTATATGATGTAATATATCAGATGGGTTCCTCACTTTGATGTCTTAAGGTGCCCAAGTGTCAATATTCGAAGGTTGAGTCGCCAATGACAAAAAAAAAAGAGGATAAGAGTGGTGCAAAAATGCGACTGAATCAGAACTAACGTAAGTTATGGTCGTAACTCTCTTTCTAGTACGGCCATAACGAGCGACCTTACGACCCTAAGATACTTACAACTGTAACTCGTGGTCTGGAAACCTATGATTCATAGCAAAACAGTGACTTATCGACGTATCTAAGGCACTAATTACGGATGTAATGCAGTGTTTACAGTAGGAACAATCTGTGCAGTTGGATTAATACCTCGAACGTAAAACAACCAGCACTTCAATGACAAGCGGTGAAGTGCTTATGTAAAACACCCATGTACGATTCCAAATGCTATCGAAACTCAAAAAAACGACAGTTCGAGTGTTACGAAAAAAAGATTTAAATGATGATATTTCAATCAATATGGAAAAGGCAAAATCGCGATAAATTTCAGAAATCCACACAAACATCAATTTGCGAAACGAAAATTATGGAAATACATTATGAAGGTGGTATCAACTACAAGTGAGTCGCAAAAAAAAGTACAGGAAAATAAAAATCACTGATATTAGAGAGCATATATTCAAGTACCTACGAAGGATTATGAAGTATATGTTGGTTTATCAGTCGGCTAATCTATGTCTCTTTGGTTATATTGACTTAGATTCCAAGCAAATAAAGATAAATCCAAGTCCACCTTAGGTTAAATATTTACTTTGGTAGGTGGTGTTGGGTATCGGGTCGTATAATGGCTAAAGACAGGATCGATAATACAAGCAGATTAAACGAATATAACAATTACAATTATATTCTAGGGGATAGGGTTTAAGGATTACGGGCCAATTAATGAACCTATAATTATAACCAATATAAGTAATCCGATAAACCCGAACAAAAGCAGCACGTATATATCCCAACGTCCAGATCAAATCTGAAATACAAATATCCAATTCCAGGTTAGCAACGATAATGATAATATCCAAACGATCGAAATACGATAACCGCTATATATTATATATATATATATAATATATGATATATAGACTACTGCTGGTATGAATATATATATATATATATTGATAAATAACGAAAATATATATAACAAATATATATATTATATATAGTATACTGCAGATATATTTATATATATAACAAATATATATATAATATATATATATATATATATATATATGTATAAACTCCAGAAAATATATATATATATATAACAAATATATATGTATAATATATTGCACAAAATCACCAAGAAAAGCAATACAAACGAGATAAATTAAGATCAATAAAACCCCCTTTGTTGAAAGAGATATGTAGGCTCAGATCTTCCGAACCCTTTGCAATTTGACACCAAGAAAGTTCGTTTCCACAGAGGACGAACGCCAAACCACCGTCGGCCGGCACACAGCCCGGTAGCACCTTCACCAACCCAGAAACCTCAAAAAACTCAGGAAACAATCCCAATCTCACTCACAGATATCACAACACACATATCACTCTCGTTTTCACTCGGATTCTCAAGGCACAAATCTTTTTTCTTCTCGGTGTGTTTCTCCATCTCCCCAACTCCAGCCCCCAACCACGCCTCTTATACACACAATGAGGGAATCGGAGGATGTCAAGGGGTTCCCTTATGTTGGTCATCGGCTCACGGGGGGGCAAAGGATCAAAGAATCGGAAGCAGAATCGGGGGTTGGAGGAGTTGACCGAGAAGGGGGAGAACTCACGGGAGAAGAGAAGATAGACGGGAGAGGTGAGGTGGGGGAGGCGGTGAGAATGAGGGTGAGAGATTAGGGTTAGGTAGTATTAATAGGATGAGATGGACAGTCCAAATTAGATGCATCTTAATACATCTTAATCGGACGGCTCCTATTAATAAGGGCGGCCATGGGCTGGACCATCACAATAAATGGCATGGGCCAGAAGAAGATAATATTTTTGGGCCAGATTGGGACAAAATAATAATAGGTGGAATCATTAGATGGAGAAAAAGGAAGCAGTAATGCATAGCAGAGTCTACAATGAAAGTCGAATACGTGGCGACATCTAAGTCAGCCAAAGTGGATGTATTGCTCAAGAACTTATTGCAGGACTTATGTGTAGTCCTTCCTTTGTCTAAGAGTATTACACTTTATTGTAATAATACTGGTAGAGTAGCAAACTCGGCGCAACTAAGAGTCCATAAGGCAAGTAAATATAGTGGATTATTGAATACCGCCCCTAATTACTAGCTACCGCCCCCAAAAATTACAATTTTGGCCTTTTAAAAAAAATCTCACTCTCTCTCTACCCCACCATTCTCTCATTACTCTCTCTCTCTCTCTGCCGCCGCCGCCGATTCGGCCACTTCATCGTCGCGCCACCGCCGCACAATAATGTCGGACAAGGGAAAACACCTTACGTGGTCTATACTTTTTCCTGTCCCAGGCGTCCACAAAATCAGCCTAAACCATGGGCGGGAGTCTCAAGTTTACGTCTGGCCATGGTGTAGGCGTCTAAGCGAGACGCCTCGCCTAAGATTGAGGTGGGATCGTCAGGCGACCATTCAGTGGTTGGGGCGAAATTGTTGGACGCCTGCCCATGGTTTAGGCGGAATCTGCAGAAGCCTCTCTATGGTCCGGGCGTCTAGAATTTTCACCTGCGCCATGGTACAGGCGCCTAAACTTTTCACATGTGCTATGGTACAAGCGTCCAGAATTTGCGCTTGTACCATGGCGCAGGCGTTTTTTCGAGATGCCCACGTCATTTCCACCGAAAAAGAAAATAAATTACCTCAAGCGCCGACGGTGCGTTTTTGTCCAATTTCGCGGTTGTGGGATGTTGGCCAAAAGTAAACATGAATAGGGCTAATTTTCAAGGGCGGGAACTAGTAATTGGGGACGGTATTTAACAACACCCTAAATATATCAATTGCAAGTAGAGATGTTAAACGGGCTAGCCCTAGTGGTTCCGGGCTAGCCCTAGCGGGCTTCGGGCTAAACGGTCTGGGCCAAAAAAATTTGGATTTAAACGGGCTAGGAAATATCGACCCTAACCCTAACCCTATCGGGTTTCGGGCTAAACGGGCTAAATATTTAAAAAATCTATTTTTATTTTTTTATAAATTATAAACCCAAAAAAAAAAAAGTAACAATATATTTTTTGTATATATATAGTAATAAATATACTATAATAAATATAACAAAAAATACACTTTTATGTATATACATATATATACACTATATTAACAAATACAGTAATATTAATATATTATATATAATATTAATATATTATATATATAATATTAATGTATATTATATAAATATAGTATTACTGTAAGTTGAAATTAATAATATATAGCGGGCCGGGCTAAGCAGTGCGGGCCAAAAACTTAGATTTAAATGGGCTAGAAAATATCTACCTAACTCGCTGGCTAAATGGGCTAAATTGGCCGGTCTGAGCCCGTTTAACATCTCTAATTGCAAGTACCATATCATACGAGACTTCTTAAATGAGGGAGATGTGCTGGTGTCTAGGATTGTATTAGAATATAGCCTTGTCAATCCTTTCACAGAAGGCTTGTTGTCTAAAATTTTTGAAGGACATGTGGAGAGTATGAGGTTATGATGTATGGCGGCATTGCTTGTATAAGTGGGAGATATGTTAGAGTGTATAGATTACTATAATTAAAAGTATGCTTTTAGTATAGGTGGCATATTGTAATGGTTGTATATTGCAAAATATATTTTATGATTCTTCATGTTTTATTTATCGAAATATTAAATTCATTTTCGTCATAGGTTTTGCATATTCGTTCATGTTATAGTTATGCAAATATCGTCTATTTTTTGTTTTATATTGTAGATAATATGGTGTATTGGTGTCAATCATATTATACATGCCTTATAAAATATATAAATAGTTCATGAATTGTTGTCGTACTAATCCTACGCACGAGTCACGCACGAGCAGCTGGTCATGCGTGTGTTGGTCGTGTGTTTCTGCGATTATATAAATGTGACATTCGCGTTTCATCTAATTTTTTCATTTCCTCTCCTCCTCTGTGGCGATTTGAGCGAAAGACAAAAGTTTGTCAATAGATCATAGACATCCTTGTGTTTTAACGTGATTTAACCATCATCTACCCATTTCTCCTTCTTCAAATCTAGGTAAATTCCCTATAACATTAGTTTGGGTATTTTGGGGTTTTTTGTTAGATTCATCTTTTTAATCCTTTTTCTTTTAGGCAATTTAATTTGCTTAAATATAATTCATGTATTATTTAGCAAAAAGAAATAAAATCCAAATACCCCAAATTAGTTTGAGTCTAACCGATTTTGGCCGAGTTTGGCAAACACGGATCTTTAACTCGAATAGTTCCATTTCGACTCGATTGAGAGCCGAGAGCCGGGTACTCTCCCAAATACTCATTCAAGTTACAATTTTCACAATACTGGTTTAATACATTATGTTTGCATTTACAAGTCTTTGATGCTTAAATCAAGTCAAGCCTAGTTTATAATTAGAAAATTGACTCGTTTCTTGTTGGAATAGACCTGTTTTAAAATCTTTATTTATATTAAAGCTCACCTCTTATTTCTATTTAGAGAAATTCCATTAAAAATTAATCAAAAATAGAAAAATTTAGAATATCTGAATATATCTATCTCTATAAAACAAAAAAGATATCCCGAATTACCTGAACATGGTATTGTTTAATATTAGCATCATTCAGTTGTTATTAACAGGATATTTTATCTAACTAATTGATTAAAACAGCAACAAACAGAAAATATGTTCTTCATTTCAGAAGTTATAATATTTATCAATACAAAGGAATATATATATATATATATATATATATTTCAGTGGAGTTAAATATGACTAAATCATAATATTATTAAATTACAATTGCAAAGTAAGATAATGATAAATACAATAATTATAAGATAATTACAACTTAATAAATGATATCAATTATTTCATCATATCTCCAAAACCGGGCTATCACCCAATTCTTTAATTTGATTTCTATTTATCTGGTTAAATTATTAAGTTTAATCGGATAATTAATTCATTACTATTATTAATCTATGTTTAATATATATTTTAAGCCTATAAAATTAATTTATTTTATACATTACATGAAATAAAATAAGTCAAAAAAATAATTCCTTATTGAGTTAGATAATCTAAATAGACTGGAATATTATTAAATTATTGATAATTCTATTCATTTCTTTTTAATTTAATATTTTTAAAGACATTCCTACTATATACTAAAGGGGTGGGAATAGGGTTCCGTGCCCCATTAAAAAATTCCTCCCCCTCTTTTTTTTTTTTTTTTTCTTTCCTTTGTTTTTTTTCCCTTTTATATTCTATGCACATCCGGTTCTTTTTAAGGCACCTCCGCTTTTTTTTTTTCCTTTTTTTTTTTTTTTTTATTCTCTCTATATAGAAAATTGAGCATATGTTCAAATATTGTGATGTGCTGTGTACTATGGGAGAAGTCATGGGTTTCGGGTTTGACTAAATAAATGTAGTGTAGGTAGTGAATAATATATAAAGGAGTAAATAGAGTAACTTTTTGTTACATTAAAAAATAGCAACTTTTTACATGTGTTGTGTGTTACTATTTTGACATGAATAATATTTTACTTACAAACAAGCAACCAGATATATAAATAAGAAAAAACTACTTTAATAGGAAACATTAAAATTTAAATTACTTTGCAAGACATTGTTCTATTTTGTCCCTATTAGAAAAGTAACACTCTGAAACACTTCCAAGATTTAACATGTCAGAATCAACAGCAACTATTATATGTACGTGTATATTAAGTAGAAAATCAAAAAATATCTATTTTGTCAGTTTATTCTCTCTAAATACTATAGGAGAGGAAATAGGTCTCCGTGCATAGATAAAAATTTCATTTCGCTATTAAATATAGTTTATCATTTAAAGAAAAGGAGGACCTGCGTGGTAGTTTGATGTACCCCTAATAAAAGAAAAGTTTATGAATTAAAAACGAAAAAGCGGCACAGATAAATATTTAAATTTCACCTAGCGAAGAGCCAATATTAAAAAAATTACAAAAAAATTAAATAAATAAAATAAAATAAAAAAATAAATAAAAATTACAAAACAAACATTGAACCTTTTTATATTTAAGATTTTTTTATATAACAAATTTTATTTGCCAAATATATAATAAATACCTAGCGGTTTATTAAATAAAAAAAAATACTGACAAAAAAGTCTTTCGATAACGAACAAAACAAGTTCAATCTTGATATGGTTTTGACGTACGTATAATTACAATGGTGCCCGACCAAATATGATAACTACAAATACAAATGACACAATATTTATTGCAAACAAATACAACACGTCGTTAAAAACATACCACGATCTCACAACGAAGTTGTTCTTTTCAAACATTATTCGTAAATGATTATTGCAAAAATTTCTCGAAAATTCCCGCTGCAACGCAGCGGGCGCCTTCATACTTGTTCAAACTAAAATAGTGTGCCATAGATAATAATAAGATAAAAAATAGCTAAAAGTATAAGAAAAAAATAAGTCAAGTACGATGTTGCTTCTGTTCAGCATGCCAATCAAAAACTACTTCTTATAACAGTAGTATTGAAAATTTAAAACACTCCCACAAACATAGGCTTTTCCATTTTCCATTGTTAGCTTATAAAATTTTGACCTGACGTCAGTACGATACTAAAACTATAATTTTTTATATTTATTGATTTCAATTCATATATTTTTATTATAGTTGAATTGTACGATTTAAAATAAGAAATATAAATAAATATATAATTTTAGTATCGGCTTAATATTAAACTAAGTTTTCCTGACATGACGTTAGAAAGTCTATCTTAATTACTAATATAATTAGGATATGATATACCCAAATCGCACATTCAACTCTAGCTAGAAGAATATAGAATTGAAATCAACAAATATAAACATATCAGTAATTTTAGTATCGTCAGGCCAAATTTTCCTGATTTGAAGGTAGAAAAACCCAACGTAGGCTTTTCTACTGTCAGGCCAGGAAAATTTGGTCTGATGTTAGGCCGGCACTAAAATTACATATTTTTTTATATTTGTTGATTCCAGTTTGTATATTCTTTTTCTTAGGGTTGAACTGTGCGGATTGAAATCAACAAATATAAAAAAATATGTAATTTTAGTACAGACTTAATATAAGATCAGGTTTTACTGATCTTACCATAAAAAAATACATCTTAATTATACTATATATTTTTTCCATATTTGTCGATTACAATTTCTATATTCTTCTTGTTATGGTTGAAATGTGCGATTTTGAATCGATAAATATGAAAAAATATGTAATTTTAGTACCGACCTAACGTCAGACCAATTCCCGACAATATAAGCCCTTTTTATTTTCCACAGAGTTTGAAAAATAACGGAGAAACAAAATTTTCAAATAAAATTCCTAATAAGCCCCTACATAAATACAGATTTAAATGGAAATGCAATCAAACTTAATAGTAGTGTGAAAGAAAAATGGACAAAATGGGGTAGGTGAGAAGTGGACATGTTTTATGGGAAATTTAGTAGTACAAGGTGTAGTGCTTCCATGGAGAAGAGGATGCAGTGCACTCCCTCCTTCCCAGTCATTCACGGCGCGACACGTGTAGCATACATTACACGTTTCGCGCCGTAATTTATGGAGAAGGGAGGGAGTGCACTGCACCTCCCTTCTCTATGGGAAAAATCGTACAAGGTGTGACGTTCTAAATGTCGACGTTTAAGATTTCTAAAAGTCAATCATTTCTAGAAATATAAAAATCTAAATATAAATTTAATTCAGTAAGTGAGATAATATTTCTGGACAAATAAAAAGAGAAAGTTGGTCTATAATTTCCAACAACCCCTTTATAAAAGTTGGGGGCAAGAAATAAAAATCCAAATAAAATAAAAAATAACAAAAAACCAATTGAAAAATAAATCAATTCCAATAAATTTGTTTGCCTGAATCATTTGAGTGGAATAAAACCGACGCTATCGTTTCGGTTCGATTAATGTCCAAAATCTAACCCAAAATCGAACCAAATCGACTTTAACATAGATGTGCAACATCGTCTTTTGTAGTTTTGCTCCCGTATATTGGCAGTTGTGGAACCGTTGATTCCACAAGAAGCTGAAATTCAAAACCTAAAACTGATGAAATTTTCCAAACATGACGAGTTAGAAACAGAGCTCTTTGATTTATATCGAGTACATTTTAAAATCGATCCGAACCGACTCATGCATGTTCCTAAGGTCCTAAGGGGTGAGGGAGTGGTCACCTAATACCCCAGGTGCCACCTCACCTCTATCCAATAAAAACCCTCCAACTCAAAATTACCCAATTCTACTCTAACACTACCCTAAGTGGAGGGAGTGGTCACCTATACTACCCGATTTTTTTTATTTTTTTTATTTTTAATACATAAAATCACATACAATATTAAAATAAAAACATACCATTTCATTAAAAATAAAAACATTACATAATACTTAAAAAAAACATTACATAAAAACATACCCGATTTTTTTTTGTTCATACATAAAATCACATACAATATTAAAATAAAAACTTAGCATTTCATTAAAAATAAAAACATTACATAATACTTAAAAAAAACATTACATAAAAACATACCCGATTTTTTTTTTGTTCATACATAAAATCACATACAATATTAAAATAAAAACTTAGCATTTCATTAAAAATAAAAACATTACATAATACTTAAAAAAAACATTACATAAAAACATACCCGATTTTTTTTTGTTCATACATAAAATCACATACAATATTAAAATAAAAACATACTATTTCATTATAAATAAAAACATTACATAATACTTAATTAAATTATTACATAAAAACATACCCGATTTTTTTTCATACATAAAATCACATAAAAAAAAAAAAAAAAAAAAAAAAGTAAAAAATGGGTACCGCATCAGCTTCAGAAACAAAAAAAAAAGGAAAAAAAAAAAAAAAAAAAACCCCCACGATCGGCTTCCGAAGCCGCAAGGTAACACCGCCCGCCTTACCCGATGCCGCGGCGACGGTGTTACCGCTCGGGTAAGGGTACCCGATCCCCTTACCCGAGCCCCACTCCCTCCCCCCTAAGTGGTCCATGAAATAAAAAAAGTACTAATGGGTGATAGTTTTAAGATGACATGGCGTGAACAGTCATAAACTGAACAGGTCTATTATTTGTTTCAGTGGTGGGACCCAACTGTTAATGATATAAATATTTTTCTGCTTAAAAAAAATGCTATGCAAGCAACGGCTCTTTTCTTTAATCTCAACAACTTTATTTAATTTATTATGTTAATTATGCAGATTTATTTTGTTAAAAAACATTCAATCAAGGGTTTTGCAAGCATCACACATTAGAGGTAATGTTCATATAAAATATTTATATATTGATATTCTATAATATTAACAAATTCTTCAATATAATAAATTTCTTCGATTTTGGTTTTGCTAGGATCTCTTCTTTAATCATTGAATAAAGTGTCATAAATCCTTGAAAATTCTTGTCCTCAGAGGACTCAAATTCGGGTCTCCCACTTGAAGTGGAAGAAGTGAAAGACTCGTGGCCAGTGAAATGGTGTTGAGTTCTCTAGCTGCAATAAAAAATTATGAAGTGTTGTTACCGAGTTTAGAGCTTCTTTTTGCTTAAATGGTTCATGCGGTGTCGAATCATCTTCAACTTTATCATAGTAGGATCTTCAATAATATCATCCACTATTTCCTCCGAACTTCTAACTTCGGCACATTCGTCATTTTTGCCTGAATAATCCAAAAAATTGTTGACGTCCATTTGAGTGCAATAACCAATATTCTTAATCATATTCTCAAGCTCATGAAGGTCATTTTTAAACTTTGTCTCACTTAAGTCGCTTGAGATTGCTTCATCATTCGAATGAACTTTGCAGTGCCGAAAGTAATTTACTGTTGTCACTTGAGAAACATTCGTTCTCCAAGCTGGGATTGCACAATAATATTTAATTAGATACAATAAATCGATATCTACATGAATATATTTAATTAGTTACAAAATATTGGAAATATATATAATTAGTTAATGAAACATATGTCAATTCATTTATTTTCAAAATTTCAATACATAGGAACACTACCTACCTAATTAATTTGCTTAATCTTAAAAGATTACTAATTTAATTAATAATTTTTAATTATGAACATTAAAATACTACGAAGTTACAAAAAGCCCAATAATGAGTTAATGACATCACTCATGGCAGGCTGTGACTGGCTGTCAGGGTGTGTGTGAACTAAGACTATATAGTCTCCAGTCAAAGGTAAGAATTGAAATGTTCTTCTTCTTTTTTTTTTTTTAGTTATTAGTATAATATTAAATTAAAAAACTTTTCTCTCTTTATCTCCCACAAGACAAGATGTGAAATAAAATAATAAAATAATTTTTTTAGGAATCTTTTTAAGGGACGAAGGAGATATTTATATCACTGTTCATTCACATGCTTCCTGCATGTGATTGTCGATGGGTTGATGTGCGAAGGTCAAACTAGAATTTTACTCCATCCGTCTTACTCATTTTGAACATTTGCTTTTCGGCACGCAATTTAAAAAAAGTTGAAAAGTAATGTATAAAATGATAGTATGAATATATATTATTTAGAGTTGTCAGAGATAAAGATGTCTTAAAAAGAAAATGACCAAGTATCTTGGGACGGCCCAAAAAAAAAATATGAACCAAGATCGGTGGGACGGAGAGAGTAAAAGTTAATCCAACCTAATATTAAGAGTTTCTCCAATAATATAATAATGGGATTTTCTTGGAATACGTAGACATTGTATTACCTGTATGCAGGTAAGTATTAAGATTGTAGTGAATAAGTATATAAAATATAAATTTAAAATTATTTAAGTAAAAAAATAACCTTAAGTTGAGAAAAGAAATAAATAAATAGAAAATTTCTCTTTTTTTATTTTTATAATATAAATTGCACAAAAAAATCATCTTAATTATAAAATAATTTCCAAAAATTATAATAAAATTTATATGAATTCTAAAATTCACAAATAAATATAAGAAACTACAAAATAAATCCAATCAAGTATAATAATATTTGAGAAAATACAAATAAATTCTAAAAAATACAAATAAATGTTAAAAATATAAAATATAAATTCTAAAATAATAATTAGTTAAAAATTACAAAAAAATCATAAAAATAGATCCATATTAATAATATAAATTAAATAAATCTGTAATATAAAAATATTGTATAAATAAATCCATAGAATACAAATAAATAAGAATATCCTCACATTATAAATAGGTTTATCGAATTAAATAAGATGCAAATGTTTATTATCGATTTTAATAAATTTGTAATAATATAAATAAATCCTATAAAACAAATAATATAAATAAATATAGAAAAAGTACAGATAAATGCCAAAAAAATATGTAGAAATTCTAAAAAAATAAGAATTAATTCTACATTTTATAAGTAAATCCTAAAAATTAGAAGTAAATGATAATATTAATACAAATTCTCAAAAAATTAATATTAATTATTTAAAATATATTTATTTTAATAGATCTATAAACATACAAATAAAGTGAAGAACAAAATTAGAAAACTACAATAAATTATAAAAAATATAATTAAAAAATATTGAAAATATAATTGTACCATTCCAAAAAGACAGCGTATGTGGACCCTGTCAGAAAGGCAAGCAAATCAAGACCACCCCTGAAGAGCAAATCCTACCTTTTCACTCACAGAGTTTTGGAAATGCTACACATGGATCTCTATGGTCCTGTAGACCCCGTAAGTTTGGGAGTTAAGAAATACTATCTCGTTATTGTTGATGACTTTTCCAAGTATGCTTGGACAATCTTCCTAAACAAGAAGAAGGAAACAACATCAAAGCTGCCCGAGCACTTGAGAAGGCTTCAGAATGAAAAAGGGTTGAGTATCGTGTCCATTCGTTCCGACAGAGGTACAGAATTCACTAATCGTTTTATAGAGCATTACTGTTAGGAAAATGGGATACAGCACGAATACTCAGCTGCCCATATACCTCAACAAAATGGTGTTGCCGAGCGAAAGAACAGGACGCTGAAAGAAGCAACAAGGACAATGATTGCCGCTAGCAAATTGCCACAGCGTTTCTGGGGCGAAGCCACCAATACAACGTGCTATACACAAAACTGTTGTATCATCAACAAGCACCACAACAAAACAGCTTACGAGCTATGGAACAACAAAACTCCGTTAGTTTTGTACTTTCACATATTTGGATGCAGGTGTTACGTTTTGAACAACGGGAAGGATCAACTTAGAACTTTCGATGAGAAATCGGATGAAGGGATATTTGTAGGATATTCCTTTCAGCAAAGCTTACAGGATCTTTAATAAAAGGAAGCTAACAATTGAGGAATCAGTTCATGTAGTGTTCGATGAACCTCACCATGATCCTACAGGAGTAGAAGACCTTACTCAGAACATCCAACAACTTTCCATCATTGATCCACCAACTCCTATAGAACCTGTCGTTGACCTATAAATCAACCCCGCAACAGTAAGAACTAAAGTAGATGAAGCCGATGTTGTACAAGTTGAAGCCAAAACTACAGCAACTGAAGATACAGTACGGGACACCGAATTAGAACCCGACAGAAGATGTTTGAGAGATCACCCACAAGAATTGATCATAGGAAACATTGATGCTGGTGTTTCTACCCGTAGGAGAATACAGAGTACACAAGAAAATGTACTATATGCACAAGAAGAACCCGAGTCTGAGATATCTCCATTTCCTGAATGAAAATCCCAATATGAACTTAGAAGACTTAATATGTGTACTATTGCTGTATTCTTAGCCCAATCCGAACCTGTTTCTACCAAAGAAGCTCTCAACAATTCACATTGGATTTCATCTATGGAAGAAGAGCTTAACGGTTTCGAAAGAAACAACGTATGGTATCTTATACCCAGGCCTACGTATCAATCTGTAATTGAAACCAAATGGATATCTAGAAACAATAAGGATAGAAATGGACTCATCATTGGAAACAAATCCCGACTAGTCGCTCAAGGCTACAGACAGGAAGAAGGCATAGACTACGATGAAACATTTGCCCTTGTAGCCAGACTAGAAGCCATTAGGATATTTTTAGCCTTTGTTGCCTGTTGTGCGACGATTAATTCGCCACGATAGGCGATCGGCGACCTCCCTGAAAAGTCAACCATAGAAGCCAAACTCCGGACGAACACCTAAAGTCCGGCATAATATAGCGATCGTCTTTTGGTAACCAGCGATCGTCTTTTGATACCTGGCGATCGTCTTTGTCTAACGGATCAGAGCCGATCGTCTCATGCCACGTGGGGATCCAGCATCCGTCAAAGTCGTCGAAGACCGAATCTTGGACGATGGCCCACCCGCGGATCTTCATAGGATACCAACAAAAAGGATCATTGACCCCAGCCTGTCACCTACCGCACCTACCGACAAGGCCGCCGAAAGGTACGAAGTGGACCCTCCTGACAATGACTGACGCGCGGCCGGCTTCCCATCGTTCACCCACCGCCTCCAACCGCAACCTCGGACCTCAAGGGAACAGCCCACGTGACGGACGATCGGCCGTTTATTTTAATATAGAAAACGGCGATCGCCCGCGATCGCCTGAGGGATCCCAACTACTTAGTCCCCTATAAATAGAGAACTCACTGTTGCGGCCAAGAGGACGGATTCTACCACGAATTAAGTGCAAAAATACACACCAAAGAGAGAACAAAAGGCTCTTTTGGCAAGCACTAACATATTCATAGTGACATTCACACACATTCATCATAAATTCCAAGCAAGAACTCACAGATTCATCCATCTGGTTCTTCCGGCAATCTACGCGCTCTAAAGCCTAGATAACTAGAAGCTTTTACACTCATTGTATTAGATTCTAACATTAATATTTGTACTGACAAGATATTTATTAATAACATCTCGCGAGAGCATTCAAGCCCTGGACTAACAACCCGGCAAATCTTGTGTTATCCATTTTCCCACGGAAGTGTTCTCGCATTTTGTTTGTTACTCGATCGTTCCAAAGAATACTATCTCCTGATAATATTTTGGGTAACAACAATTGGCGCTAGAGGAAGGGGATCTAAACCTTCATTTTTTCCTACCGTCTCGAAGAACACTCACCGTTCTCCTGACATATACTTGAAGAAACACTCACCGTTCTTCAATAGAAAAACCATCGAAAATGACATCAAGAACAACCTCCAAGAGGGCCACCCGAGATCTCACGGAAATCTTATTCCGGCGAGGACCGAGTCCCACCACGGCGGAGGGCGAACGTGGCGACGCTAGCCTCGCTCCCGCCCCGAGGGACGGTTCTAGCCTCTCACTCGACCGGCCCAGACATCGGAGCAGTTGAGGAGGCTATAGCCATCCTCGAGGAACGGCAGAGGGCCCGCGATACGCCTACCATCACCCCGTCGGCTAACCGCCGGCAAGCAAAAGGAAGCTCAAGGGGATCTATGTTGAGAAATCGACAGAAAGCCCCGAGCCGGAGAAGGCTCTCGTAAGGCGGACGATTCCGTCTTCACGCCAGGAGCGATCCCTCATGGCGACAGGGCACTCGAGCCCAAATGAGACATCGATATCTCGAATCCTTTACCAGAGTTCGGCGTATCCGACTCCCAAGAGACAGACGGCAACGAGCCCTGCCGCCCAAGAAGGGAACCCTCTGGCAGGAGATCGTCATTCACCACGGAGCTAGGGGATCGCACACGATCGCCTTGGTTCGCAGCCTGAGAGCCAATCGGCGAGCCAAAGGCAGCGATCGCCGCTATGCAACGCCAAATGACGAGATGAAGACGCTCCTAGAAATTGGGGCAACGCCAGAGACCGATCGGCAGGCTAAATGAGCCACTCGCGGTCCAGATCGAGATCGCTCCACCCAATCAACGATCAATCCCCACAAACACCTCTCGCATTTAGGGGAGAACGGATCCGGAACCCACTTAAGCAAATTCGGATCTACATGACCGGATGCGGAGCTTCGGATGCGGCGAAATGTCGTATGTTCCCGCTAACTCGCGATCTCGCCACAGTGGTACATCTCGCTACCATCTCGCTCAATCAATTGCTTTGAGAAGCCGGCGAACGACTTCACGTCATACTTCGCCGCCAAAGTCGCCGCCGAAGGTCCCCACCGCATGATGAAAATCGGGCGGGGAAGGATGAATCGGATGAGGATTATATCGACCGGGTGGACGAGATAGTCCTCACCTGAGCCCGTCGGCGAGATCGCTCATCACGCAATCTGAACGGATTCCACGGACGATCGCCCATGTTCGTGCACCTCACAAAAGATTTTCCACCGACCTATACAGCTCCGCCGAGCCGCCGATTATCCGGCCAGCGAAGATGCTCTCACTCCGCCCGGACGAGGGACACCCAAGAAGGGAAAGCACCTTCCCATGTCCGTAAGAAGACGGTCGCTAAGCCCAGAAAGGCGGTCGCCAAGCCGCTGGCGAGTTCAAAGCCTTCGAGGATGTAGAGGTCCACCTTCTTCACAACCTCAACTTATCTCCGGCCCACATCTTCAACGCGATCAAGGGTCGCGAGTGGCTTTCCAAGCCAAAGCCGATAAGGGACCACGGTCATCTAGACCGCAGCAAATTCTGTGCCTATCATAAGAGTCCGGCCACAACACTAGCCAATGCCGCGACCTCCTCGGACAGCTCTGGCGACTGTTTGAGGAAGGCAAATGGATAATTTGATCACCAAGCCGTAACCCGGGACGGAAAGAGCCGGAGGGCGCGAACGCCGACCGAGCGAGAGAATTCCTCCCAATCCGATCGCCTGGATCGAGCATGAGCCGAGTACTGATGAATCGATCCCTCCGATCAACCCTGGCGGTCGGATCAACATGCTCCAAGCAGGAGGTGGGAGCCTCGGGGGCCTTTCCCCGGTTTCCACCCTGTCAAACAGGAAGCGAAAAGCCGAACTGAGGGCCTTCGCCGAAGTCCATGTTGTAGTACCTCCGGAGCCGACCATCTCTAGAGACGCGCTCATCACCTTTTCCAACAAGGACAAGGAAGGAGTACGATGTCCCAAAGAGGATGCACTAGTGATCTCCGCTTGCATCCTTGGGAAGACGGTCGATCGCGTGTTGGTCGACAATGGGAGTTTTTGCAACATCATATTCAAATCCGCCCTAGACCAACTCGGCAACCTGATCAAATTCATCAAGCCTTTCGACACCGTGCTCCAAGGGTTCGGCGACAACACACCCAAGCCTACGGAAGGATCAAGCTCTCCGTCGAGCTAATATGTTTTTATGATCCCAAGGTTAGGATTACTAGAACCTAAGCTTTGTAATCATAGATAGGCCCGGATCTATAATGGGTTCCTAGGTCGCCCTTTTTAGAAACCTTTGAGGCGGTCGCCTCATCTTTCTTTTATCAGTATCAAATTCCCACCGCCGATGGGACGGTCGTGCATCTGTAAAAGGAGATCACCTAATGGCAAAGAGATGTTTGAGTTACTCCTATGTTGTTAATTCTTTCAATACTTCCCGTCTCGTATGTAACATTGAAGCGACCGACGATCAACCCATGGAGATCGACGAGCCCGAGACTTCGTACCAACCCGACTCGGGGACGCCATCTCTCATCGATCGACGGACGACATCGAGCCAAGGATCGGTTTGAGCCAAGTCTCGACATCGATCCAAGGACCGAGTCCGAGATCGTACCAAACGAGAGGCGACTGCCTCGTCAAGAGTTGGAAAGCATTACGATGGATCCGGATCATCCGAGCGGGAGGTACAGATCGGCGCGAGCATCGACCGCGAATTAAAGGGAGATCGATCAACTTGCTACGTAAGAACATCGGTGTCTTTGCTGGTCGCATCAAGATATGGTTGGCATAAGTCCCGAACACGCCCGCCATTATCTCAAGATCGACCGGCAATGAAACCTGCTCACCAAGCGTAGGAAGTTCGGTCCAGAAATACGCAGCGCTCGACATAGAAGTCCGAAGTTACTCGCAATGCATCGATCGGAGTAGCAACCGACGAACCACAATGGTCGCCAACGCGGTGCTCGTCAAAAAGCCGACCGCTCTCGGAGATTATGCATAGACTTCACCGACCTCAACGCGGCATGTCCAAAAGGATCACTTCCCAATGCCTCATATCGATCATCCGGTCGAGCAGACGGCAGTTGCGAAATGATGTCGTTTATGGATGCCTTCACGGATATCATCAAATCCCAATGGCAGAGGAAGACATAAAACACACATCTTTCCACACGAAAAAGACATATACTTTTGGGTCGAATGCCGCTCGGCTTGAAAAACGCAGGGCGACCTACGGCGATTAGTCAACGGGATGTTCGCCGATCGATCGGCAAGACCATGGAGGTCTACATTGACGATATCGTGGTCAAAAGCCTCAAGAAGGAAGATCACCTCAACGATCTTGCCGAGACGTTCGCCATCCTTGAGAAGTTTAACATGAAGTGAACCCCAAGAAATGCAACTTCGGGTGGGCTCCGGAAGTTCTTGGGGCACATAGTGAGCCAAAGGGGGATCGAGGCGAACCCCGCCAAGATACGAGCGATCCTTGACATGCAGGAACCGCGAAACATCAAACAGTGCAACGCCTCACAGCCGTGTCTAGCCGCCCTCAACCGCTTTCATATCACGGCTCGGCGATAAAGCAAGCCTTTCTTCGCGACCATCAAGAACAAGAAGTTCGCATGGACGAAAGAAAGCCGAGATAGCATTCGCCAAAATAAAGGAATATCTATCCAACCCCGATCCCGGCAAAGCCGATCCGGTGAAAAATTATTCCTTTACTTAGCGGCCTCGGAGGTCGACCGAGTGCCGCCCCGGTGCGAGCAGAGGGCAAGCCCACTTGCCGATCTACTATGTTAGCCAGCGCCCACGACGCCGAGACACGTTACACACCATTGGAGAAGATCGCCATGCCCTTGTCATGAGTGTACGAAACCGAGAGCTTACTTCTTCGATCACCGGTGGAGGTCCTAACCACTCTACCTCTAAGACAAGTCCCGCACCGACGGACACCAACGGCGACTCCTCAAGTGGTCGCCGGAGATCGCACAATACGGTATCACTTACGCTCCTCGCACGGCGATCAAAGGCCAAGCTCGCGGACTTCGTGGTGGAATTAACGTTCCCTCACAGTCCACCTGTGTCGGCCGACTGCCTGAAATTATACGTGGATGGCTCAACGACCAATGCGAGAGCAAAGGTGGATTGTCCTCATTAGCCCAGACGGTCGAGTTTCACAAATGCCGTGCGTTTCGGTTTCGTGCGACCAACAATGAAGCCGAATACGAAGCTCTGGTAGGCGGGCTTGATCTAGCCTCGCCCTAGATGTTCGACGCCTCCATATCTACATGGACTCCCTTTGGTCGTGAACCAAGTCAAGGGGGAATATGAGGCACGCGCGAACAGATGGTCAAATACCAAGAGCCGGTCGCCGAAATGTGCACAAAATTTGAAGAAGTACTAATCGAGCAAGTCCCGAGAGAGCACAACTCCCGTGCCGATGCACTTTCCAAACTAGCATCATCGGATGGGCACCACTTCTCCAACATCCAAATCACAAAGTCAGCAAGGCCGCGATCGACAGAATTTGGTTACCACGGTCGCCATCGCCGAAGAGAATGGATGACTCCGTTCATCAAATACTTAAAGACGGAACGGTCCCTCGACGACCGTGTTAAAGCTCGCCAACTCGGCCTTCGTGCGACTGTGTATACCCTATCGACGATCGGCTTTACAAGCGAGCCTTCACCTTCCCCTCCTCAAGTGTATTACACCGAGGAAGGTCGGCTCGCTTTAGCCGAAATCCATGACGGATTTGTGGGAACCACGCGGCGGCGAGCCCTCCTCCATAAGACGACTGACAAGGATTTTTCCGCCATCACTTCGAAAGATGCGATCGCTTATGCCGATCTTGTCATAGATGTCGATAATGGGCCCCAACATAAAACTATCACCCGACAGCTCACCTCCATGTATAGCCCTTGGCCATTTGCGCAATGGGGCATCGACCTTATAGGTCCCTTGCCGACTGTGGGGTCAGTAAGTTCGCCATCGTTGGGTCGATTATTTCACCAAATGGGCCGAGGCCGAACCGCTCAACAAGATCGCCAAGAGCAAGTGATCAAGTTTATATGGAAAAACATAATATGCCGATTCGGTTTGCCCTGTGCCATCATCTCCGACAACGGAAACAATTCGACGGCTTAGAAGTCATGCAATTCGTGAAAAGTGGGGAGTCAAAAGGTTATTCTCGCGCCTATCACCCTCGGACGAACGGGCAGTAGAGGCGTGAATAAGATCCTCAAACACACGATCAAAGCACGACTCGAATCCGTGCAAGGAAGATGGGCGAGCGAGCTCCCGACGCTTTATGGTCCTACCGAACGACGACCCGCAATTCAACCGGCGAAACCCCGTCGCCCTTACCTTCGAACAGGCGGTGATTCCTTCGAGATCGCCGTCCTCAGCCATCGAACCGAACAGAGATGACGACCGACAACGATGTAGCCCGCGAATCGACCTAGACATGCTTGAAGAAAGACGGTGACCTCGAAATGAAGAACACAATCCACAAAAGGAGAGCCGAGAAGTTCTTCAATTCAAAGGTCGAGAGAGAAGATTTCAAGTGGGCGATCTCGTCCTCAAGAAAATCCAAACCCATACAGCGCGTCTTTGGTCCAAATCGAAGGACCTTTCGGAGTATCCAGATGGTTAACTAAAGGAGCCTACGAATCGGAACATCCCGACGGTACTTCGACCAATACCCCCGAACGCCGTGCATCCGAAAAAATACTATCGGTGATAAATTTGTATTCAATTTCAATGATGTACAAGGAATATAATGAGATTTTTTGTTATCCCATCTATGGCGATCGCCCCACTGTGCATCGCATATCACCGACGATCGCCGATCACGACGATCCTAGGTAAAATTATTGCGACCATGGTCCCGGGAGGTCGATGGAACCGACAGCTTCGCCATGCAAGGTTCCTTTGGCTGAGATCGTCCGCCCTTCGTTTAAATACGAGGCCGACGTAGCCGAAGGACCCTCCAAAATAAATCGAGGCGCGATCGCACGTTCTCAAGGTACATCATCTAACATGGTGAACCCGAACAATGCGACGTGCCGTTACCCCCGTCTCAACGTACACCGTCGAGGATCGCCATCTTCATGGCGGGCCGAGGTGGAAACAGAGCTGACAAGCCGCGGACGTGGTGTCGAATAAGCCGACAACACTCCGCGCAAGGACTCCTCCAGACCGAGATCACCCGCCTTTCGTTTTAACACAAGGCAGGCGTAGCCTAACGGAGGACCCTCACAAAAAGTGAGTCGCAGGATACTAAATATCCCGCGCACACGAAGACACGATTGGGGAGATCGGTCCATCGAACACCGCAACCACACATTACTCTTCAGAATCGGCAAGATGAAGATAGCTCGCCAGATAGACTAGTCTTTGTTTCCTTACTTACTATAAGTGAACAAAGACAAGGGGGCAAGGATAGGTCGAGCTAATCTCAGATACGATCGAACAAAGAGGAACCATACTCGATCGGCTTCGCTAAAAAACATGCTGCGGAGCGATCGAGGTCGTCCGACGAAAATTACAAGTAAGAATTCCAATTCAAAACATGTCAATACTTTCAACACTCAGACAATCGGCCGGACGAACAAAAAATCGAAAGCAAATATACGCGTACTCGTAAAAATTGCACACAAACAGTCAAAGGCGATCGCATATAAGGCAGTACGCGGAATGAGAAAAGGAGTATTTTATTCATAAACACAAGCTTCATACATTTCGAAGCCCGAAGGCCTTACAACAAAAAGTACAAGTTACGAAGGAAAAACAAAAAGCCTCTCAAAGCCCCGCCTGCTGGTCTTCGCCCTTGGGTTGCGGATCGGCTTGGGCACCCCCATCGGCCTCGGGATGAATGAGTTTGCCGGTATACCAACTCAAGTCAATCCCGAGGTCGACCAAGTCAAGGATCGGCAGAGAGAATTCTGGATGCAGAGGATGCTTGGAGACATAGGATCTGAAGCTTTCCATCAGGGGACCGGACTCGACCGCCTTTTTAGCAACTCGGACAACACAAGATAGGCCAAATAGTAAGCGAACTCGCCGACGTGCGTGCCGACGTTAAGGTAGGATCGACCTCGATCGTCTTCACCGCCCTCTCGATCCGCCGCCGTCTTCTCGACCTCCGCCGATTCGGCCGCCTTGGCAACATTCTCGCCCGGCCTTCTCGGCTCTCTCTTCGCGCTCCGGCTCACCACCGAGCCGATCCACCACAGCTTTCACCTGGCCGCCTCCTCCTGCGAAGCCTCGAGCTTCGCGAGTCTCCTTCTCCTTATTACAGATCGATCGGCAGCCTTCCTTGAGCGACCCGGCTCCTGCTTCAATCGATCCACGCCCCGCTTAGCCCGCTTGGCGGTCTCCTCATACTCTTTCTCCATCGACCGGATCCGGTTGGCATCCTCGATATTTGCTCCGGCGGTCTCGAGCTCGCGATGGAGATGAGCAGTGGAGGGTCGCCCTCAAAATCCCGGCACTGGACGGCCATCGCCGCCGCTGAAGAGCCAGTGGCAACGGCCGCCGCATGGCATCTCCAGATCGCCGACGAGCGATCGCGTCAAGGTCGGCCGCCCAAGCCTTGGGCGTGGAAGTGATTGCCTGGCGAACGTAAAGGTGGACTTCGACGTAACCTTGTGGAGCCTTGCTCGACAGAAATCCAAGACCATGGGGCGACGTCCGGTCGGCGAGGCGAACCTGCAGCCGCAAACCAAGGAAATCAAGGAGTTAGCCCATACCATGCTCGGAATGCCTAACTCGAAAAACTTTTGACCCACTCTTACCTATTGACCACTGGGTCGCGTCCAAAAAGGCTTGCCCGGGTGTCTCCGCATCGGCGATCGCCATCTTCTTCGCCGAGCCGCGATGACCGGTCCGGTGACCGTGGGCTTGGCGCCGATCGCTCCATCATCGGGATGGCGGAAATAGGAGCCGCAGCGACCGAGGCTCGAGAATCGATACGCCCGCCTCGAGATCGACGGGGACTCCGACCTCCGCCTTGCGGCGTTTGAGCTGCTCTCTCCTCGACCACCGGCTTGGCGACCGCGCCTCGGCGGGTCTCGTCACCGGGCAGTTGAGACGCTGCCGCAGAACGCGACCACCGCTTGCCCAAATTAAGGCGACCAAGAACTCCCAAGTCCGACATAGCTATCTCTCAAGGAGGTTCGCGATTCGGGAAAATAAGCCTCACAAAGAAAAGGTGCAAACAAGTTAGATAAAATAAAACAACATCTTGGAGACGATCGTCAAAGAAAGGAAACACCACTTAACCTCATACCTTGAACTTTCAAGTGACGAGGGTAGCAAAACAAACGAGCCCCCAACCGATGAGCTTCGTACCAAGCGATCGAACGTCAATAAAGGAGTTCGGCAACGCATGAATACGCTCCCAAACGATCAAGAAATCAAATGGGAGGTCGCCGGTCGGTACGAGAGGTCTGTAAAAGAAAACAAAATTAGATCACCCAAGACAAGCTCAATCAAAGGGAGAGTTTAAATCCTTACTCGGATTCCTCTCCTAAAATAGTGGGAATCTCCAACTCTTCATTCACCCTTCACTCAACGCCGATCGCCATGCCCCGCCGACTCCAACACCATTTTGCCAGTCGCCTTGGTCTTATTCGGCACGCCAAGAACCACTCTCCCGAGTCGGCCCTGGATATGATAACCGCCGATCGTCCCTTTCTGCGCAGCCAATTTAAACAAATAATTCATCTCCAGCGCGCTAAGGTGACGAAATAACCGGTGACCGCCAAACAAGGTCAACGTGCAGATGATCTGCAGCCAAGCATTCGGCGTCGATTGAAGAGGCGCCAAATTCCGTGCGATCGGCAAATAGGAGACGGCGAGTGGCAACGGAATCGCAGACCCGCCTCCATAATCATCTCGTTGACGGCGACCATATCCTCGGGCGGTTGGTCGGCGCGCTCATTCTCCAAAGGCACGTGAAGGGAAACGTCGGAGGGGATGTGATATTTGGCCCTCCAAATGCTCGAGTCATTCTTGGTCGCCGTACTCGGATCCGGCCGAGAGTCCACGGAGACGGACGGCGGCCCGAAAGACCGTCCGATTCACATGTTTGTAAGGGTGAGCGGCGGAGTAGGCCTCGAAATCGACTCCGGCAAGGTCCAAGTGATCGTTTCCATCATCCGAGCAAAAGCCACATAGAGGGGCCGACCGCTTCTCTCTTCCTGTGCCTCCCGCACTGCATCGTCTTCATCCACCGCGAACCCCCGCTCCGCCGTCTCCGCCGTCCCGCCACCTCGGCCTCGTTGAAAAGTTTTTCGAGTTCTTGGTGCAATCCCGCTCGAATAGCTTCCGGCGGCCGTCTCCATATCCACTCTAACGGAACCTCCTCCCGCTCGAGCAACGCGCGGCGGAAGAACTTCCGGTCTCGAAGGTTTTCGATCCTCCCGACATATTGGAAAGTAAAGATAAGGAGAAGGTTAAATTTAATCTTACCTAGAAAAAGAAGAAGATCGGCACTCAAAGGCTCCGAAATTTCTCGCAAATTCGGCTATGGATGCTAAGGGCGCGTAAAAAGTGAAGGAGAAGAAGCCCTCCCCTTTTTATAGATGGGAACGAGGGCCTAAGTGCAAAAAGGAGAAACCTCGGGGACTGAATCGGAACCGTCACGTGGGGACGCATTAAATGCGGCCCTCGAATCCCGCATACGCGTCTTTTCGAGGGCATGCCAGCCGACAGGTCTGACAAACCGACGGATTCCCCCCAACGGCAGCACGACGCGTGTCCCAGCCGCTTGTGAAAGGCCCGCTTTCTTTTCCCGCTGCTCCCAACGCGAAAGAAGGTCGTCCATATTTGAATTCAGATCGGCTGGTCGTCTAAACATCGGCGATCGCCAACAGTGCCACCTCACCCCGTGTTTTCAACATCAAGGCGAGCTGGGGGGCAATTGTTGTGCGACGATTAATTCGCCACGATAGGCGATCGGCGACCTCCCTGAAAAGTCAACCATAGAAGCCAAACTCCGGACGAACACCTAAAGTCCGGCATAATATAGCGATCGTCTTTTGGTAACCAGCGATCGTCTTTTGATACCTGGCGATCGTCTTTGTCTAACGGATCAGAGGCGATCGTCTCATGCCACGTGGGGATCCAGCATCCGTCAATGTCGTCGACGACCGAATCTTGGACGATGGCCCACCCGCGGATCTTCATAGGATACCAACAAAAAGGATCATTGACCCCACTGTCACCTACCGCACCTACCGACAAGGCCGCCGAAAGGTACGAAGTGGACCCTCCTCGGACAATGACTCGCGACGCGTGCCGGCTTCCCATTCGTTCACCCAGTGGCCTCCAACCGCAACCTCGGACCTCAAGGGAACAGGCCCACGTGACGGGACGATCGGCCGTTTATTTTAATATAGAAAACGGCGATCGCCCGCGATCGCCTGAGGGATCCCAACTACTTAGTCCCCTATAAATAGAGAACTCACTGTTGCGGCCAAGAGGACGGATTCTACCACGAATTAAGTGCAAAAATACACACCAAAGAGAGAACAAAAGGCTCTTTTGGCAAGCACTAACATATTCATAGTGACATTCACACACATTCATCATAAATTCCAAGCAAGAACTCACAGATTCATCCATCTGGTTCTTCCGGCAATCTACGCGCTCTAAAGCCTAGATAACTAGAAGCTTTTACACTCATTGTATTAGATTCTAACATTAATATTTGTACTCGACAGTATATTTATTAATAACATCTCGCGAGAGCATTCAAGCCCGGGACTAACAACCCCGGCAAATCTTGTGTTATCCATTTTCCCACGGAAGTGTTCTCGCATTTTGTTTGTTACTCGATCGTTCCAGCAATACTATCTCCGGATAATATTTTGGGTAACAACATCGCCCAAAAAAGCTTTATTGTTTACCAAATGGACGTAAAGAGTGTATTCGTGAATGAAGACCTTGCCGAAGAATTATATGTTGAACAACCACCAGGGTTTGTCAATCCACAAGGCGGAGACCTAGTATACAGGCTAAGGAAAGCGCTGTATGGACTTAAGCAAGCCTCTAGAGCGTGGTATGAGACTCTGTCCCAGTATCTAACTGGTAATGGATTCGAGAAAAGTGCTGTGGACAAGACCTTATTCAAAATACAGGAAGGTGATGACCTCCTAATGGTTCAAATATATGTAGACGGTATAATATTTGGTTTAACTAACCTTGCTTTGTGTCAAAGGTTCTCTCATTTTATGCAAAGTAAATTTGAAATGAGTACGATGGGAGAACTTAGTAATTTCCTAGGATTGCAGGTAAAGCAGTTGCCTACAGGGATATTCATCAACCAGGAAAAATACAGCAAGGAGCTTCTCAACAAGTTTGGAATGAATACTTCCAAATCATCGTCAACCCCCCATGAGCACTTCCGTGCAAATTAGTGCTGATAAAGCTTGAAAGTCGGTTGATCAATCACTCTACAGGAAGCTTATTGGCTCACTCCTGTACCTAACGGATAGGAGACCCGATATCCAGTTTGCTGTAGGAGTGTGTGCGCGATATCAAGTAGCACCTAAAGAATCACACTTCGCAACAGCCAAACGAATCCTAAAATACGTCAAAGGGACAGTCGATGTCGGACTGTGGTATCCTAAAGAAGGCAGATTCGATTTAGTTGGCTACAGCGACTTGGATCTCGGAGATTGCAAGCTAGATAGGAAGAGTACAAGCGGAACTTGTCACTTTCTTAGACCTAGACTTGTGTCTTGGTTTAGCAAGAAACAATTGGCAAACTCGCTTTCAACAGTTGAATCAGAATACTATGCTGCTGGTAGTTGCTGTATGCAGATCCTTTGGATAGAACAACAACTGTCAGACTATGGAATTGAAGCCAAAGAAACGCCGATATTGTGCGATAGCATGAGTGCAATTGCAATAACGCACAACCCTGTATTGCACTCGCGTACTAAGCATATTCACATGAAACATAACTTCATCAGGATTCATGTTGAGAACAAGGATGTTCGACTGGAAAAGTTCATACAGATATCCAGTTAGCCGACATCTTTACCAAACCTCTCGACATAGCAAGATTCTGCATGCTTCATCAAGAATTGGGATTGCTACAGCTTGACTCCCTGTAAGTTTTTAATGCTTTTACTCAATAAATTGAGGGGGAATGCTGTAAGACCCAAGAATACAGAATCCACCGTTAGTTATCTGTACACTCAGACTATCAGAACAGCACTGTAGGAACAAAGAGACAGGAATTATCCTACAGCTGACGTGTGCAATAATTAAGGGGGGATACGATACGGCCCATGAATACAGCATTAATCCGAAAGTTGTTGTATGGAATTGAAACCCGTATGTACCTTTTAAGGGGGAACACTGTATTTTCGCGGATACAGCACACACTATGGAAAATCAATTAATATGTTATTTCTTTTAAAAACTATTTTTTAGTCCACGTGCCCTATTATAATTAAAAAATCTTTCGCATTAAATGCTTTACACGACATCTGGACATTGGTATCTCCAAAGCCGCGATGTTTCAAATTATTTATTAATTTTACACCGCCGTTTCGGGCAATAAGGGTAATTTGATAAGTCAAAAGTGGGACCCGCTCTCATTATAAAATTAGATGGATAAGTTGTATCGGTTACACTCAGTCTATCGTGGTCGTTCATTTTAAACAAACGGTTCTCATCCCTTAAATATGACCATTCATTATCTGAAAACCCTTCATCGCCGCCCACTATAAAAGGACTGTGTATGCCTCTTCAGACTCTTTACGCTTTCTGCATATTGAACGAGTCTTTGAGCATACAGCCTACAAGTCTTTTTGCTTTTACTGCATTTCTTTTTTAATCTTCTTTACTTTTCTTCGAGAATCGTCAATGGCATCTTCTCAGACCTCTTCTATCTCTCTCAAGAAGTCCTCCAACATCATCGACGGACGGATCTTCGCTAGATCTGTTGTGCTTGAACGTGTTCGTTCCGAAGGTGGTGGCGTCGAATCGATGGAGTATGTCATTACGAGGATTCGTCAACAAGGCCTTTATCGCCTTGGAAGTCACACCGCTGAACATTTTGATGCTCATCTGGTTGAGGAATTCTACCTCAATGCTGTTGTCTGTTTCTTCTCGCTTGCTCAGGGAGGAAATATTGCTGACATCACTATTGTCATTCGCGGAGTCGAGATCCGTGTTGACCAAGAACTGCTTCAGAATCTCTACAGGCTTCCTGCTGATGGCCTGACAATGGAATATCTTGAGACCTTTGGGTCCCAAGAAGTCTTGACCAGATATTATGGATTGTTCACCAGTTCAGCATCGGTTGAAACGGTTCAAACTTCTTGCCACAAGAATCATTTTTGTCTACCTTTTGTTTACTTACACGATTTTTGTTGTCGTGTCATTGAGAATAGATGTGCACCAATTTAAGGTTCAGAATGATGGTTGCAATCATGACATGTGAAAAGGTCAACTGGTGTCAAATAATTCTCAAAATGTTGCAGTAAGAAGTCTCCAAGCCTGCCTCACAGAAGAAGTCTTTTGGTTTGCTTCTGAATTACATTCTGACGAAATGCGGTGTTTCGCAAGCCGAAGAAACAAAGAAGATCAATTCTCGGATATACATGGGAAGCATCAGGCACTCTGTTTTTAACAAAGATCCCCTGATTGCAAATAGACCTTTTGTCCGAAACTTGCCCCTTTCTGCCAATCCAAGGGATGTGTCTTCGAAATCCCAGGGCGAGGAGACTTCTAGGAAAAGGAAGAGATCTCACAGCAAAACTCCCATTGCTGGTGAGAAGCCGAAAAGGAAGCTAAGGAGGCTCACAAAAGTTAAAGTTACAGAAATCTCCGAGGATGCTCCTTCAACGGCACAACCCACTGTATCGAGCCCCTAGGGTGCAACCCCTGTGGAAGAGATGACTGCTACTGTCGTGACAGTAGATCCCGAGCCTTTGGCGGCTCACTACACCATATATGGGTTTCAGCAACACCTGAAAAACTGTGTTTAAAAGTCCAAAAAGTGTTGCTGAAGGTAGAAAAACAAGCTATGACTACACTTTGACCAAATTCGAAAGTGTTACAAAAACGGACGCAACCATAGGGGTCTAAGGTAACACTTTTCTTTTTTTTTTGGTAACATGTTAAAAAAGTGTAGCAATAGACCCCTATGCCAACACTTTTATTGTCTGTGGCTACACTAGATTTTGTGTTGCTGTAGACTTAAGGCCACACTTTTATATATTTAGTGACACAAAGATTTATGTAGCCGTAGACCTATGCCAACACTCATGAGGTCTAATGTAACATTAAATTGTGAAACACTTTGGCATCTTTACCAACAATTTTAACACTATGGCTACACTTATATATGAATAGTTCTAACTTTGCCAACACAATTTTAATCTTTGCCAACACAATTTTTATATTTTGCCAACAGAAAGAATTATAAATTATAGTCTATGGCTACATTTTTGCATGCTTTTACCAACATTTTTCATGCTAAAAATCAAAATATTATATTGGAAAATAAATATTACCATAAAATAGTCAATACCGTTAAAACAATGTCAACCATAACAACATCCAAAATACATGACTGCTAATATTCAATCCATAATAGCTAAGAACAAGTTACGATCGCAATCCTCAAATATAACAAAACTACTTGAGTCACTTAGCTAGCATAATATAAGATGATGAGATCAATCAGGGAGTGACATTGTCACCACCATAGGACTCCTCGACTGATTTCTGAGAGTCATCAATCTTTAAGTTCAAATCAGGATTCTTCTTGGTCAACATTTTCATCGTTTCTCGAACCTTTTGGTCAAGTTTTTCATCCATCTCTTGTTGAAGTTGGGTCCTGATCTTAGCAGTTAGGTCCGCCACGTACTGATCAACAACTTGAACGGATGGTGATGCTGAAGACTTCGATTTTGGTTCCTTTTTCTGAATAAGTCTCCCAATTAGATAAGATGGTCGGTGTTCTTTGCCATCATGAATCAATTTATTAGCAGCCTCAACACCTTCCGTTTCAAGAGCTTTCTTAACATCAGCCTGTAAATAAAAGTATCAAGTATTTCCCTCAAATAATTAACAGAAACATAAAATACAAACAATAACAATAATGGAAAATTATCTTGATTCCTATTTCATAAGTAGTTATAATATACAGCAGCTAATTTTACCCAATCTTCAAGAAAAAAAACGAAAAAAAACATGCATAACCGGAACCTAAACAACAGGAGCAGATAAAAGCATGCATAATCGGAACCTAAACAACAGGAGCAGAAAATAAGAAGCAGAAATCTATCTGGTTTGCACTTCCAGTAATCAGTTAAGCTACCTGCTTTAAATTTTACCCAATCTTCAAGAAAAAAAAAAAGAAAAAATGAAGAACATAGTATACACTTCCAGTAATGGCAGAAGACCTCACATATGAAGGTTCACATTTAACTTGCCACAATAATTTTTCAACAACCAAAACATAGTTCTATATTATGCAGTTTATTAAACGAATACTGAAGAATAAAAAATTCAAAGAAACAATCAAATCTTTGTGAATCCTCGTTCTGTTATTACCCAATCATTATAAACACAAATTCATTTTCAGAAAATAAATGTAACTCGTAAAGACTGGAGAGGGGCTATAAAATTGCAAGAATAGAGAATAAAAAAGCATCTAAATATATCTTTTCCAACTAAGAATTTTGAACTGAGCAAAATGTAAAAGAGTAATTAGAATAAACAAGTCAGAGAGAAAAAAGACTCACAATTATTCTATTAACAGTAACAACCATAATTAAAAAAGGGATTTTTGAGGGGAAAAACAATTGAGCACAAAAGATAAAAATCATAACAAAGTAGAGCGGAAACTGCAGTAACCGGAGATCCACACTAACCGTCTGAGAGCTCATCAGTCTGGCATACTCATTAATTAGTTCTGGCAACCTCGCACACACTACAAGAAAAAAGGGCTTCAGTGATGGTGAAATTTGTTGATATTTTGATGGAGATGACTATAACCAACAGATTTTGTCGTGGAAAATTTGTTACTGAAAGTGGTGTGGCTAAACAACTGCAACGAAACAGATTTTTGTTGGAATATATAGCGACAACACTTTTTTGTTGGTGAAATGTTGGTGTTTTTTTTGGTGATGATATAGAAAACCAACAAAGCACTCTCACTTTCTACAACAAAATTGTATGTTGGCAAATTCGTCGCAATTTTATCAACAAATTTTAGCAACCACTTGTTGCTACCCAAAATATTATCCGGATATAGATATTACTGGAATGTATGGGATAGCAAACAAATGCAAGAGCACTTCCGTGAGAAAGATAAATAACACAAGATTTGCCGGGGTTGTTAATCCCGGGCTTGAATGCTCTCGCGAGATATTATTAATACCAATATTCGGGGATACAAGTACTAATGTAAGAATACAATTACAATGAGTGTAAAGATTCTTGTTATCTTAGCTAGCGAGCGTGTAGATTGCCGGAAGAACCAGATTTGATGCTCTGTGAGTTCTTGTAACAAAGGAGATGAACAGTCGCGGCGGTGAGAGATCGATCGTCTCACGGCGAGTATTTAGCTGGGTGCTTGGGCTCCGGGCTTATGAATCCTTTGGAATCTGCCTAGTGGAGACTTGTCGCTTTCACGATCGTCTTCTAGACGAGAGATTTGGAGAGAGAAGTCTCGAGATGGATCCCGGTGAGATAGCCGGAGCTTGATGATATGTATGTTCTTCAAGATTTCCGTGAATGTATCTAATGTGAGAGAATGAGTTCGAGCGTCCAGAATGAATTCGAACCGTTGGTGTAATGAATTTCAACCGTAGGTTGAATGTGAGAGAATGTGAACCGTAGGTTAAGTGAATTCCCAACCTTTTTCCAGTAGGAGGAGGTTCTCTATTTATAGGGCTTGATACGCGGCGATCGCCTTTTCTGCAATATAATAATCGGGCGATCGTCTTTAGCACATGGGCCTGTCCCTCAAAGTCTCGCAGGAGTTGGCCGGGCGCCAATCAGGCGGTCCAATGGGGAGCTTACACGCGTCCTGAGTTGCTGTCACGGGTGGTCCCACTGACAACTTTCGGCGCGCATGCTGGTAGGTGAGGTAGGTGACAGGCTGTGGTCAAAAGATCTTGTCTGTCAGCAGAAGATCTTGTCAGCGCCTTTGGTGGATCTGCACGTGGGTGCTTTTCTGAGATCCAGTCCTTGATGACTTTGATGGGCGATCGTCTCTGCTCGGGGCGCAGGTCGATTGCCCTTAGCTGGTTAGTAGAGTAGATCGCCAGCTGCCAAAGGGCGATCGCCTTGGGAGTCGATCGCTAGGTAACTGATGGTGGTTTGATATCTTCGACTTGGCGAGCTAACCATAGTTTGACTGGAGTTGACTAGGTCGCTCGGCCTTATTGTCGATCGCCTGTCGGGATGAATAAATCGTGACACAACAATTGCCCCCCAGCTCGCTCATACGTTGGAAACGTGGGGTGAGGTGGCTCTCTTGGCGATCACTGACCTTTTCACGAGCGACTTTGTGTTTAAATGAACTGGCGATCGTCTTTGAGCTGATATACTCTGGGTTCGGATGACCTGGCTGGCCGCTGAACTGCGCGGGAAAAAACAACGGGCGTTGAAAAGTCTCCGTGCACGTGTCGGGCTTCTATTGGAGGACGCCAACGGTCATTAATGACTCCTCGGCTGACGCGTCCTTGAAAAGACGCGTACGCGGGTCTCGAGGGGGTCAACTATTGCGTCGTTTGAGATCCGACCCCTGAGGTTTTCCCTTATTGCAATCGGGTCCCTGCCTCCTCCTATAAAAGGGGGCGCGGTGCTGCAGTGTTACTCACGCGTGCTTATTTGGAGAAAGAAGGACCTGCTGCCGAATTTTCTGAAGATCTTAGAGCCGATCGTCGTTCGATTTCACTTTAGGGTAAGAAAAATTCTTTTCTCCTTTTCTATCTCTGAAAATGGCCGGAACCTCATCATCATTTGGAGCGGGTACCAGTTCTGCCGCCGGGACATCGGCTGCCCGGGGAGAAACTTCTTCCGTCCTCCACCTGGAGACGGCGGCTGAAGCCATTCGAGCCGGAATCGACCCGGCTGAAGTTGAGGCTTTGTTCAATGAGGCCGATATTGCTAAGGAGTCGGCTGCTGAAGAGAGACGATCGCAGATCGAGAGAGATCTGGCGATCAGGGCTTACTGGGAGCAACATAGCACTTTTGGTCGGGCCTATAGGGCCTTTGCTGAAATAATGGAGAGGTTAGCCGGTCCTACTCCGAGATTCGACTTTCGGGGATATTCGGTCGCTTATCCCTATGTGCTTCCCAAGCGGTCGCAGTATCGTGCCGCGCAGCGATCGTTGTGGTCACTCGGCCAAATACGGAGCTCGACGACCAGGAGAGATCCGCCGTCTGGAGGACAAGATTCCATGTTCCTTCGTATGTGGACATGTTCGCGCCCGCGGAGAATGAACGAGCCGACCAGCCTCCGATGGGTATTGTCGCAGTGAGTTAGGCCCTTATTGAGGCCGGCTACGCTTCCTCTCGTCTTTGCGGTCTCCCATCTGTTGCCGCTTGGAATGTGGCGCCACTTCACCGACGCCGAACGCCCGGCTCCAAATTATTTGCACCCTCACCCTTTTCGGCGGTCATCGCTGTACCGCCTCCCATCGCCGTTGGAGATGAATCATTTGTTTAAACCGACGGCTCACAGAGGGTTGGTCGGCGGTTACCATATTCAAGGCCGATCTGGTCGGGTGATTCATGGAGTCCCGAATAAGATACGTGGCGATCGACGAAGTGGTTCTCGGGGTCGCCAAGTGGAGAGCTTCGCGAGCGACAATCCCACGGCGAGCCGGAGATCCCCATCGAATTTCGGGAGAGGAATCCTGGGGGTTTAGACTCTCCCTTCGTTTGGATGCGATTTGACCGATCTAATTTGATTGCTTTGCGAGCTTCCATATTCCGGCGATCGAGGAGCCGCCTTCGACTTTCTCGTTGTTTGGGAGCGAATTAGGAGCTTGTCGACGACGACCTAGACGCCACTCGGATCAACAAGGAGAGTCGCCGGTTGTCGGCTCGACTATTCCGTTTCCCGAGACATCTCGCGGTGCTGTATGAGCTTCGCGATCTTCACTTTCTAGCGATCGCCTTACTTGAGGAAAGTGTCCGGCCGTTAGTCGATCGTCTTTAATCGCAGAGGTTCGCTTCCTCGCTTTTGGAGCCTCCGACGGAGATCGCCATGTCGAACCCGTGAGTCCTAGGCCGTCTTCGCCATAAGAGGTCGACTCGGGTTCCACCGTTGCATTGCCTATAGTTCCGGAGGCGGAGCTCGCGTGGAGCCGAGCCTCGCGTGGAGCAGTCGTGGTTGAGGAGGAAATTCCGAGGAGGGGCTTGGGCGACCGCAAGAGGCCGAGGCCTAAGAAACTTCATTTCGCCCGGCGATGAAGTGCCGATCGCCGCGCCTCCGATCACCATCGTTGCTCGAGGGCGAGTCGCCTCTGCGGCTTTTCTCGCGGAGACGGCGATCGCAGATGCCGAGACCTCGAGGGAAACCGCTTGGCCGGGATCCCGAGAAGGCCGAGAGGTAGATAGCATTTCGTGTTGAAAATTGCATCTCGCATAGGAGTTGTATTAACCTTGTTGTTTTGATGCGTGATCCGTCGCAGATCCGTCTTGTCCACCAATGGTCGTGGATTTCCTGGCGAGTCGATCTCCTCGCCATTCCTGCGACATTCCTCCCTATGTCAGCAAGGCTGCTGCTGCTCTTCCGAAGGCATGGACGACTGATCTGGATGCGATCGCTCGTCAGCGATCGGCGAGTTCGATGCACGCTGTTGTCGCCCTTTCTCTTCAAACGGCGACCATGGCCGTCCAGGCTGCTCAGGAGTTTGAGGGGCGGCCCTCCACCATTCGCCTGCAGGAGGATCTCGAGGCGGCTCGGAAAGAGAACGCCGAGTTTGCTGACAAGATCGCGGCGATGGAGAAGGACTCTCTGGAGGCGGCCAAGCGGGCGAGCCATGAGCTTGAGCTGGAGAAGAAGGAGACTGAGAAATATCGTATGGCGGTCGACCGATTTCGGGACCAGATGCAGAGTGCCGTCCAGGCGAGGAACGTTGCTGAAGAGGAGGCCGATCGCCAGAAGGTGACGATCGCTCGGCTGACCAGCGAGCTGACGGAGGCGAAGGAGAAGGTTGCTGCGAGGGAGGCCGAGCTTCAGGGATCGCAACAGGCGATGGCCGAGCTGAGAAAAGAGGTTGAGGCGACCAAGGCCGATCCCTTCCAAAACTTGGAGTATGTCGAAGTTCGCTTATTATTTGGCGTTCGCCGACTCGATCCGAGCTGCTAAGAAGGGAGGCTTGGAGGTCGGTCCTCTAGCTGAGAAGTTCAAGTCATATGCATTGGAGCATCCTCTCCATTCGGCTTTCTCCTTGCCGATCTTGGACCTGCGGACATCGGCGTGGATTTGAGCCGGTATCCGTCCCAGCCAATCTTGCTCCGACGCTCCGGAGGATGAGGGGACCGCGCCGACGTGATGGCGAAGGCTGTGCAGGCCCGAGGCGCTTCATTTTGATGTTTTTAGCTTACTTTCTTTGTAGTTTGTAGCTTTCTTTTGTAGCACTTAGGCCTTCTGGGCGATCATGTACTCCGATTTTTCAAGTAATGAAATGAGCATTTGTCTTTCCGACTTATCATTTGAATGAATGGTTATTTTTAAGTCTTTGTTTGACTTTGTACAAATGTGTGAGGAGAGATCGTTGCGAGGTAGTTCCAAATGAATTGATAAACTCATAAAGATAACTTTTACAACAAATTCGATCGCACTACATCCGAAAAATGACGATCTCCGTATGTGATTGAATAGCGACGATCGTCGTGTAGGTAGTCCGCACTCTTATTGCCCCTTGTTTTTATTCACTTAGTGGAAGTAAGGGGATGAAAATAATTCCTTGAGTGAGCGGTCTTCAACTTTGTCGAATCTCTGGGACGGCCGTCCTTCTTTGAGGAACCGTGCACGATCGCGAAGTTCGATGGACCGACTCCTTGATCATGTCTTGATGCGCGAAGACATTGAGTGTCTCGTGACTCACTTTATTATGAGGGTCCTCTCAGGCCGCGCCGCCTCGTATCTAAACGAAGGGCGTGCGGTCTCGGCCTAGAGGAGTCTTTGCGCGGGCGGCGTCGGATGAATCAACTCCACGCCCGCGGCTTGTTAGCTCTGCTTCCACCTCGGCCACCATGGAGATGGCCGACCTCGACTGTGTACGTTGAGACGGGGTTGTGGCACGTCGCATTGTGCAGGTTCACCATGTTAGATGATGAACCTTTGAGGGCGAGCGATCGTGTCTACCGATTAATTTTGGAGGGCCCTCGACTACGCCGGCCTCGTATTTAAACGAAGGGCGGCGATCTTGGCCTAAAGGGACCTTGCATGGCCTAAGCAAATGGTTCCATCGACCACCAGACCATGGCCGCACTCTTCCACCTCGATCTTCATGCATGCCGACCTTCGACGGTGTACGTTGTGCGGTGGAGGCGATCTCGTGCCTTAGTCCATCATGTTAGACGGTGAACTGTAGATGGCGATCGAGTCCTCCGGTTTCTTAAATAAGGAAGGAGATCGGGGAGACTTCCGATGTCTCCTTTTCTTGATTGAAGCATGTCGAGACGGTCGCCGAGGTTGATCTAGGGGTCGGCTCGCATGAGCTTTCCAGCCTGTTTTGTGTTCGACTCGGACGATCGTCTATAGAGATAGGTAGGGGCTTCGGCTAAACCAATAAGCTGTCCAACTTGCCCTCCTCGAACAATCTCCAGAGCTGTTTGAGGAGGTCGCGGCATTTGTTGGTGCTGTGGCCGGGACTCTTATGGTAGGCACAATATTGATTGTTGTCCAGATGACCGTGGTCCCTTATCGCCTTTGGCTTTTTGAGCTCTTCGTGCCCCTTGATGGCATAGAAAATATGTGCCGAGTTCTGTTGAACGTATGGAGGAGATGGGCTTCCATGTCTTGAAAGCCTTGAGATCTCCGGTGTCTTGGCGATCGCCTTCTTTGCTTTGGCGATCGCTATCTTTGGACAAGAGGTGGCGTTTCCTCGCCTAAGCGAGGGTGAGTAGCCTTTGTCCGGCCGTAAAGTTGGCACTTTGGCGCGGAAGATCGCGTAAGTTAGGGGAATATCCTTGGAGAGATGTCTAAACATGGGAGAGTGACCGTGGAATCCCCCCATGACCGAATAGAGAGCGAGCTCGTCACTGACGGGTTCGCCGGTGAGGATGATTTCGTCTACCCGGTCGATGTAATCTGCGTCGGACTCGTCTTTCCCCTGCTTGATTTTTATCATGCGGTGGGGACCTTCTGTCCAGTGACCTTGCTGGCGAAGTATGACGTGAAGTCCTTCGCCATTTCTTAAAAGAGGTGATTGATCGTGGTGGTAGTGAGACGTACCACCTATGGGCCACCGCCCAATGTTAACGGAAGATCCGGACTTGGTTGCATCGATGCCCCACACCTACCATGTAGATTCGGAATTTACTCGTGGGTTTCGGTCCGATCTCCTCATACAGAGGTGTTTTGAGAGGAGCGATCGTTGGTCAGTATGGGGCAAGCTCGATGTGGACCGCGAGTGGCCTTGGCCGGCCCGGCGATCTTTTTGCCGGTGCTTGCCCCAGTGTCCAAGAGTGCTCTCATCTCGCCGAGTCAAGGCGTTGTATGGCGGCCATCGCGTGGCTCGATTGCTAGCGGCTCGCGCCGGAGCGGAGCCGAGGCGATCGAGTACCGATCTCGGCGATCGGGCGGAGTCGATGGCCGACCACGCTCGCCGTGAGGAGGGTAGTCCGAAGTCCAGGTTACGGATTCTGAATCCGTCTGTTCAAGGTTGAGATCGAATGCCCGGCCGCCGGATGGGTCGCGTCCCAAACGATTGAATATAGATCCGTCTGGCCGTGCGAGAGCCTTTCCTCGCGAATGGGGCTTTCGACGATCGCTGCTCAAGAGCTCCGAATTTCCATTTTCCCATGCGGCGGATGATCGAGGGAGTTATTGCAGGCGACGCACATGCTCTCCGTCGCTCCTCCAGGATGGCCATAGCCTCCTCGATCTGTTCTTCGGTTTGGAACTGATCGAGTGAGAGGTTGGGGCCATCTCTCGGATGCGGGATCGAGAGTCTCGCGTTGCTGCGGCTTCCCCCTGTCGTTGGCTGGGGTTCGGATTGAACCGGGAAATGGTGTCCGGCGGTTCGGAGAGCAGCTTTCTTCGATGGACCGGCGGATGTCATGATTCTGAAGGTTTTCTTTGAAGTGCAGTGAGTGTCACTTCAAGTATGTGCCCCGAGAACAGTGAGTGTTCTTCGGGACGGTAGGAATAAAAATGTGAGGGTTAGATGCCCTTCTTCTAGCGCCAATCGTCTTCTAGACGAGAGATTTGGAGAGAGAAGTCCTGAGATGGATCCCGGTGAGATAGCCGGGAGCTTGATGATATGTATGTTCTTCAGTATTTCCGTGAATGTATCGGAATGTGAGAGAATGAGTTCTGAGCGTCAGTCAGAATGAATTCGGAACCGTTGGTGTAATGAATTTCGAACCGTAGGTTGAATGTGAGAGAATGTGAACTGTAGGTTAAGTGAATTCCCAACCTTTTTCCAGTAGGAGGAGGTTCTCTATTTATAGGGCTTGGATACGCCGGGCGATCGCCTTTTCTGCAATATAATAATCGGGCGATCGTCTTTTAGCACATGGGCCTGTCCCCTCAAAGTCTGCAGGAGTTGCTGGCAACAATCAGGCGGTCCAATGGGGAGCTTACACGCGTCCTGAGTTGCTGTCACGGGTGGTCCCACTGACAACTTTCGGCGCGCATGCTGGTAGGTGAGGTAGGTGACAGGCTGTGGTCAAAAGATCTTGTCTGTCAGCAGAAGATCTTGTCAGCGCCTTTGGTGGATCTGCACGTGGGTGCTTTTCTGAGATCCAGTCCTTGATGACTTTGATGGGCGATCGTCTCTGCTCGGGGCGCAGGTCGATTGCCCTTAGCTGGTTAGTAGAGTAGATCGCCAGCTGCCAAAGGGCGATCGCCTTGGGAGTCGATCGCTAGGTAACTGATGGTGGTTTGATATCTTCGACTTGGCGAGCTAACCATAGTTTGACTGGAGTTGACTAGGTCGCTCGGCCTTATTTTCGATCGCCTGTCGGGATGAATAAATCGTGACACAACACCACTTTCTTGTTACAACGGTATGGAGTTATAACAACAAACTTAGCAACAAGATCGAGTGTTGATTATTAAACTGGATTTGTTACAAATATTTGTCGTCGCTACTTTCTTGTTGTGATTGTCAGTTACTAATTTAGCTTCAAACTAGCAATATGAGAAATTGTAACATATAAGCATTGAAAAAAATATTGCATTCACATAAAATGCAAAATAAAAACATCGTTCTAATGACATTCAAAGCTGAAAACATAATTAATACTAATCAAAAAGACAAATCAATTATTCAAATAACAATAACTATGACCAAGATCGTCCATCATCAAAGACATCAACTACTTTTGCTTACGAGCCTTCTTATGCTTTTGGACCTCACATGTTTGTTAGATGCATGATTTTTTGCCATACTTTTTGCGTAAATGCGATGCCTGCTTGGATTATCTGTGTTTGTTTCAAAGTCGTCTTCGTAACTATCATAAGAGTCGAAAAACAAACATATCGATGTTATACAGAATTACTTACCAACCTATACTCATGTGCCGAAATTGGGATGGAACCACCCGAGATATCAGAAGTCACACGAGTATCAGGAAACCTGTTGAAGTATATATTGAAAAAAAATATCAGCTTGCACATTCAAACAAAGGAAGCAAAATTAAATTCCAATTATAAAGATTAAAAGACGTGAAAAGATAGAACAAGGGCGGAATTAAACTCCTGCGGTATACAATGGAGCTGATATTTTTCAACCTGCAATCCTGCGGTAGCACATTGCAAAGATCCCTCCTATTGTTACTTTAAAAATGAAACATAGGCAAAGTGGATTTGATTAACTATGAGACACATTACATTACGCCACAGTAAGTTAGCAAATACAAGATAGAAACATGAACTCCTAAAACAGACCTCAGGAAAGAGAATAGCCAGCTTGAAGTTTAGCCATGTTTTCATTGCGCGACACCGTCATCTTGTAAGCTGAATCATAACTAGTATCAATCAGTCAGCAGAACTCGTTCAGTGGCATGTTTTGAGCAATTTATATATCAAAACAAAAACAACTATAGAAAAGCAAGACCCTTGGAATTAACTTCATAATATTACACATAAGAACTAATTAGAGATCGGGCGTGCAATAAGAACCAAAGAAGAGTCTGCAGTGAAAGTGGAATCACATTACATGAAGTTCACACTATAGTCAGCAGACTGCACTAACAAGAAAATTAAAATACTCAATATTGAAGCAAAATCAGTCACCAGTCTTCTCAAATGACGGTGAGGCGACCCATTTCACAACTCCACCGATTTTCCCTGTAATTGTTACATTGGAAGGCCTGCAAAAAAAAGTTAGGAATTCAATCATTAAATGTAGACGAAAAAAGAGCTAATGTTAAAAAAAATAAAAAATCGGAACTTGATGTTCTTGAGATTGTTTTGGCCGAGGAAAGTTGAAGTGGATGAGGATAACATACTAAAAAATGCCTCCATATTTTCGGTCAACCCTAGGTCTAGCATTTTTACCGATCAATTTTACGTTTCTTCGATTATTATGCATATACATGCTTCGATCTACAACATATATCATATCTAGCTTCATCAAACAACACCCTAAAACTTAACATGCTTAGGTTTCGAATTTAAAACCATAGGAAGGGAGAGGGAATTGATTCTTACGTTTTTGTGGTCTTGGATCGTCGATTTGATGGTCCGATGTGAAGTCTTTGGAGCTTGGACCTTGAAGCTTTAATGGAGGAAGCTTAATGAAGAAGGAGATGGAGGGGGAGAGAGAGAGAAAGTGAGGAGGCTGTCGTGTATAATGAGGGAGGGTGAGGGAAAAAATGTTTTATTTCAAAGTCACGTGAAGATTTTAATCAAAGTGGGCAAAGGTTAAAATTCCTTTCATTTTACTTAAGGAGAAATTTATTTTGGCCTTTTAGATATAATATTATTTTTTTTGTCTCAAGTTTAAATCAATTTATTTTGTAATAGCGCTATGACGGATACACAGACATCTGCCAACTTAAAAGATTTGGGTGTGATTCCTAATTTGCCCAGGAGTATTACACTGTATTGTGATAATACCGGTGCTGTTGCAAATTCGAAGGAACCACAGGCCCACAAAGCAAGCAAACATATCAAGCGCAAATATCATATCATTCGAGATTTTGTGAAGAGAAGGAAGATTATTGTCTCCAAGATAGCATCTGAAGACAACCTAGCTGATCCTTTCACGAAAGGGTTGCCCTCAAAATCATTTGAAGGGCATGTGAAAGGAATGGGGTTGAGATGTATGGCAGCATTGCTTTGAGTATAAGTGGGAGATAGACAGACATAGTTTAGATAGTATACTTCAAAAGCATGCTTTGAGTATAAGTGGGAGATTGTTAGGGTTGTATACGTCAAAGCATACTTTATGCTTGTATTACCTAATTTCCCGGTCTTTATCTATGAGAATATTTAATTCATTTATCACATATTTTGCATATTTATTCACGCTATGGTTATGCAAATGCAGTCTAAATTACTTTATATTGTAGATAATGTGGTGTGTCGTGTCACACAGAAGATCACATTGTCGGTTCCTTATATAGTAATATTTAGTTCACAACCTATATAACATTAGACCGTTATGTGAGAGGTTGTAGTATATGCTTGAGATTGGTTGGTCTTGACTATTAGCATATATTAGCGAATTCGTTATACGTTGAACAGGAGCGAGGTGAGATAGATTCTTCTGTACTGACTATAAGAAGAACGTATATCTCGGATAATTATTATTTCTTAATTCTAGTGATTAATATTTAATTATATATATTTAATATTTATTACTTTGATTTATCATGGGTGAGAGCTACAATGATTGACTCAATATGCTCGATATTTTGGGCAATATTATTATTTATATGATAATTAATATTATAGCTAGAAATCGTGTCCCGACCAGTCGGGTTGATAATGTCCCTTGAGGCACTCGAAAGGATTATTATATTAAACCCTAGAGGTGGTATTAATTTTCCGATATAATAATAAAGGTCGAGTGGTATACTCATGTATAACACATTAATTAATTAAAAGCTCTTAGTAGCTTAAATTAATTAATAGACATGGAATATCTTAAACACGGAAAATAATTAATTTAAAAAGGAACCCAATTTCGTAATTTGGGATTTTGGTAGGAAGTGCAATATTAACTTATTAGTGGACTAAGTTGATATTAATAGAGTCTTAATATTAGGAAGAGTCCTAATATGGAAAGAAGATATCTATTAAGAGTCCTTACCATATCCTCCTTAAGGTCCCTAGAGTAGCCCAAAACATCTATAAAAGGAGTATATGTCTTGGCCGATTTTCACCATTATTATTGCCCAAGAACTCGATTTTTGTGTGTGTTTTAATTGTGGATCTTGACTTGTGTCTTGGATTCCACAATTTGGTTAACACAATATTTTTCTAAAATACTCAAAATATTCAAGAAAAATAGAGAGAACAAAAAATCGTGAGTTTCTTGAGAAGAAAGGTTCGGCCGATCCATATAGTGCTCCAAGTAGTCTGGTAGATTGTTGCCCACACGACATCCAGACGTAGGCGGGATATACTCTAGAAGATCTTGAGGTAGAAATACAAGAAGATCGGAGAGGAACACGAAGAGGACATAAATCGACCAAAAGTGATTTTTCTACCACTTCGCGTCAAAGGTAAAAATTACCGACTCCCATGCGTAAATATGTTTATTTAATTGTTTATTAATCTGTTTAGTTAATTAATTGACAAGCCTAAATAGATCCGTTTTTTCTGTTGGTTAGTTTATAAATCCGTTTATTAAATTATCATCACCAACTCGCTTCCGCTGCGTTTTATATTCCAACAATTGGTATCAGAGCCGGTCTTTAGGTTCTGTTCAATTTAGTTAATTTGGTGATTAATATGCTAGCAATTAAATATTCGTATAGTATGATTTTTTGGAATATTTTTGCTAGAATTTGTCTTGCAGGAAAATATGATCCAATTATCATGGCTATGTGATGTTTTTATTTATTTATGCGTTTTGGTAATTTGGCCCGTTTTTGTGGCATGTATAAGTTTTTCCCGTGAGAAAATCCACGAGTAGAATAGGATTTATTTTTTCTTGTAATTTGATGTAAATTCGATGTATTTTATTTTGAATAAAATTGTAATCGAATTGGAACACTCAAAGTACGAAAGAGAAAGAAGTCCAGCGCGAAGAGGAGTCCCGATCAGACGAACCGACCGAGACCGGTAGAATGCCGATCGGGACTGGCCACAAGAAGATTCTCGCCGTGACCAAGAAGCTGCTCGACTACCGGGCACTGGCACCGGGTAGTGGGTCAGGCAAATGGCAAAGCAGGTCGAGTAGTTTGGGCAGCCGGGCAATGGGTCGGGCAGCCGGGCAATGGGTCGGGCAGCCGGGCAGCGGGCAGCAGGTCAAGTCGTCCGGTTCGGGTCATTCAGTTCGTTTTTCCGCGAGATGCTTGAAGCAGTGGGAGCAAACGAGCCGAAGATTTTCTCGTTATTCAAAACGAGGAATAAAAGGCCATGATAATTGGATATAATTGTCCAATTTTATTATTTGTTGGTTTTTATTGTTTTGATGTATGTCATTTATGTATGTATGCGTGATATGTTTCCTTGCATGTTAGGACGAGAAAATTAAAAACCTTAATTTTTCAAAATAACTAAGTGATTTTAAAATTGATTTTTCAAAATCAAATTGGCCTCCATAATTGGTTTAAATTGTGAAATAATTAGCATGCACGTTGATATTAGAGTCTTCCTCCACATCGGATGTGCTAAATTATTGGCTCACTGGTTTTAAACTTCAAATTTGATAACAAAAAAGTGAATATTATTTTTTATGATAGGACCTATCTATCTGTAGGACTATTATCATTAAATAATATTCTAAGGTTTGTTAAATTATGGTGTTCACTTAGGTGTATTAATTAATAAACTCCCCATCAGAGTCTATGTTAATTAAATACATGGCCAAGAGGAACCAACTATTAATTTTACTTGTCAAAATGTGTCTTGGCTAGATAGTAAAATTAAAGACGTTAAAATCTACTTGAAAAGGTATATGTAAACGTCCACACTATCGTGGCTTGCATGTGCGGTTTTTCGAGGTGTTGGTTGATTGCATATATATTGTTTTAAGGTTTTTTCAATATATTTTGCGTCGAATTATGTGATGAATGGTGTTTTAATTTTATTCTCATATGTCTTTCAATCCACTAGCTGTTATTCTGAAAAAAAAAAAAAACTTGATGGCACTAACTTTGCCGACTGAAAAAGAAATCTTGATATTGTCTTGATTGCCGAGGGGCATAAATTTGTTTTAACTAAGGAGAGCCCTTTGGAACCAGAACCGGATGCCACTCTTGAAGAGTTGGCTGAATTCCGGAAATGGAAAAAGTCTGATGAGATGGCTCGCTGTTACATTTTGGCTTCATTAACAAATATATTGCAGCATCAGCATCAGACGATGGGCTCGACCGCGGAAATGATGAAAAATCTCACAGAGATGTTTGGTCATCAGAACCGGGCGGCTAGGCAAAATGCGATGAGGGTGTTGATGACAACCCAAATGTCTGAAGGGACCCCAGTAAGGGATCATGTTCTTAAAATGATGTCTCATTTGAACGAACTGAGCATACTGGGGGCCACTATCGATGCGGAGTCGCAGGTCGATATTATCTTGGGCAGTTTACCAAGAAGCTTTGAGCAGTTCCGCCTCAACTACAATATGAATCGTAGGACTTACACATTGGCGGAACTTCTGACAGAGCTTCAATCTGCCGAAGGTCTCTTCAAACAAGGTTATCATCAAATTCTTGCGGCAACTGGTGCTGCTTCTTCAAAATCCAACTGGGGAAAGAAGAAAAAGCTGGTTGGCCAGAAGCAAGTGGCGACATTCAAAGCTAAGGGCAAGGCTCCTCAGTCAAAGGCTCCTCAGCCGGAAGCGAACAAAAAGCCGAAGGGCAAGTTCTTCAACTGCGGTCTGAAAGGACATTTCAAGAGTGACTGCCGTAAGAAAGGTACGTCTCATGCACTAGTAGTCAAAACATGTTTGGCTACCTGTTTCATCACTTCGTGGATAGTGGATTCAGGCTCCTCTGATCATGTTTGTTATGACTCGCAGGGGTTCCAAGTAACCAAGGTACTTAGTGCGGATGAGATTACAATAAGTCAGCGACTATTCCAGCTAAAGGTCAGCTTATGGGAGTCGTGCAGCTAAAAGTTGATGATATGATTTTAGTTCTTAATAATGTATTATTGGTACCTGACTTTAGAATAAATTTGATTTCAGTTTCTAAATTGCGTCGTGATGGAAATTCAGTTTCTTTTGAAGATAATGCAGTTATTAAAAGAAACGGTGAATATGTTTGCACGAGTACTTATAATGAAGGACTTTATATCATTAATGCTGCACCAGCTCCCTTGCATACTTATAAATCACTTAATTCTTTGACTAATCCTAATAAAAGAAAAGAGCCTTCGAGCATAAATCCAACATATTTGTGGCATTTACGATTGGGTCATATTAACCTTAGAAGGATTCAAAGATTGGTGAGCGATGGCCCATTGGATTCACTCCAAGTTGAGTCATTTCCAACCTGTGAATCCTGTCTGGAAGGTAAAATGACTAAAAGGGCTTTTCAAAGCAAAGGAAATCGTGCACAAAATGTGTTGGAATTGGTTCATACCGATGTATATGGTCCAATGAACTTCCAGGCTAAGGGTGGTTTCGAATACTTCATCACGTTTATAGATGATTATTCGAGATATGGATACATCTATTTGATGCGACGTAAGTCTGAATCTTTTGATAAGTTCAAAGAATTCAAGGCTGAAACGGAGAAGCGTCATGGACAGAACATTAAGTCACTATGATCTGATCGTGGTGGCGAATACCTTAGTGGAGAGTTTTTGGATTTCTTGACGCATGAGGGGATTACTTTCCAGCTCACAGCGCCTGGTACACCACAACAAAATGGTGTTGCTGAACGAAGGAATCGTACTTTATTAGAGATGGTTAGGTCAATGATGAGTTATTCTGATTTGCTTATTTCATTTTGGGGATACGCCTTAGAAACAGCGGCGTACATTCTGAACTTGGTGCCTTCGAAATCAGTTCCGAAATCACCCACAGAACCGTGGAATGGGCATAAGCCCAGTTTAGGACATGTTCGGATTTTGGGTTCGCTAGCACACGTGCTGAATAAGGAAGCTGATAAGTTGGCATCTCGTACAAAAGTACGAGTGTTTGTAGAATATCCTAATGGAACGAAGGGTGGCTTATTCTACAGTCCTAAAGACCAAAAGGTCATTGTTAGCACCAATGCCCGGTTCTTAGAGGAGGACTATGTGATAAGCCACAAGTGTAGGAGTGAGGTCATTCTAGAAGAACTTAGGGGCGAGATTTCGACAATACCAATTGTGCAAACACCTAGTGTACCACGTATCGACACTATTATGGATACGCAAACCAAGGACACGCCTCGTCGTAGTGGGAGGGTTGTTCGCCAACCCGAACATTTCATCGGCGTGGGAGCATCTTCAGACCACTCCCCGGACCAGGATGAAATGGATCTATGTACGTACAAATAGGCAGTTCAAGACAAGGATGCTGAATCCTAGAAAACAGCAATGGAATCTGAAATGGGATCTATGGATTCTAACCAAGTGTGGGATCTAGTAGAGCTACTTAGTGGGGTAAAACCCATTGGAAGTAAGTGGGTCTACAAGCGCAAGAAAGGATCGAAAGGGAAGGTTGAAACCTTCAAAGCAAGGCTTGTTGCGAAAGGTTACACTCAGAAGGAGGGCATCGACTACGATGAGACCTTTTCGCCAGTGGCCATGCTTAAATCGATCCGGATTCTCTTATCTATAGCTGCGCATTTGGATATGGAGATTTGGAAGATGGATGTCAAGACTGCGTTCTTGAACGGGAGTCTTGATAAGGAAATCTATATGCGCCAACCTGAAGGATTCATTGCTGAAGGAGAGGAGCACTTAGTGTGCAAGCTTAAGAGAGCCATTTATGGTCTTAAGCAAGCATCAAGGTCTTGGAACATGCGATTTGATGAGGTCATTCAATCGTATGGTTTTGAACAGTGTCCTAGTGAGGTTTGTGTATACAAAAAGTGCGATGGAAACGTGCTGGTGTTTCTTGTACTATACGTGGATGATATACTTCTAATTGGAAACAATGTGAAGGTATTATCAGACGTAAGGGTATGGCTATCTGAGCAGTTCGATATGAAGGATTTGGGAGAAGCTGGGCACATCCTTGGTATTAAGATCTTTCGAGATCGCAAGAAAAGGATGTTATTCTTATCTCAGGCATCCTATATCGATACGGTGCTAAAGCGGTTTAGCATGGAAAATTCTAAGAAAGGTTTCTTACCTTACAGACATGGAATTCAACTATCTAAGGCAATGTGTCCTAAGACACAGAAGGAGATAGATGACATGAAGCTGGTCCCTTATGCTTCGGCAGTGGGAAGCCTTATGTATGCTATGCTTTGCACTAGGCCTGATATCTGTCAAGCTGTAGGCATGGTGGCGAGATATCAGTCGAACCCAGGACCGGGACATTGGATTGCTGTCAAGCATATACTCAAGTACTAGAGAAGGACTAGGGAGCATATGCTTGTATATCAATCAGATACGCTTTGTCCTTTGGGTTACACTGACTCGGATTTCAGTACAGACAAAGAAAAGTCGAAATCAACTTCCAGATATGTTTTCACTTTGGGAGGTGGAGCCATCAGTTGGAGGAGTGTGAAGCAGAAATGCATAGCGGACTCTACCATGGAAGCCGAATGTGTAGCAGCCTCAGAGGCAGCTAAAGAGGCGGTATGGCTCAAGTACTTCCTAAAGGATTTGGGTGTGATTCCTAATTTGCCCAGGAGTATTACACTGTATTGTGATAATACCGGTGCTGTTGCAAATTCGAAGGAACCACGGACCCACAAAGTAAGCAAACATATCAAGCGCAAATATCATATCATTCGAGATTTTGTGAAGAGAAGGAAGATTATTGTCTCCAAGATAGCATCTGAAGACAACCTAGCTGATCCTTTCACGAAAGGGTTGTCCTCAAAATCATTTGAAGGGCATGTGGAAGGAATGGGGTTGAGATGTATGGCAGCATTGCTTTGAGTATAAGTGGGAGATAGATAGACATAGTCTAGATAGTATACTTCAAAAAGCATGCTTTGAGTATAAGTGGGAGATTGTTAGGGTTGTATACGTCAAAGCATACTTTATGCTTGTATTACCTAATTTCCCGGTCTTTATCTATGAGAATATTTAATTCATTTATCACATGTTTTACATATTTATTCACGCTATGGTTATGAAAATGCAGTCTAAATTACTTTATATTGTAGATAATGTGGTGTGTAGTGTCACACAGAAGATCACATCACATTGTCAGTTCCTTATATAGTAATATTTAGTTCACAACCTATATAACACTAGACCGTTATGTGAGAGGTTGTAGTATATGCTTGAGATTGGTTGGTCTTGACCATTAGCATATATTAGCGTATTCGTTATACGTTGAACAGGATCGAGGTGAGATAGATTCTTCTGTACTGACTATAAGAAGAACGTACATCTCGGATAATTATTATTTCTTAATTCCAGTGATTAATATTTAATTATATATATTTAATATTTATTACTTTGATTTATCATGGGTGAGAGTTATAATGATGACTCAATATGCTCGATATTTTGGGCAATATTATTATTTATATGATAATTAATATTATAACTAGAAATCGTGTCCCGACCAGCCGGGTTGATCATGTCCCTTGAGGCACTCGAAAGAATTATTATATTAAACCCTGCAGGTGGAATTAATTTTCCGATATAATAATAAAGGTCGAGTGGTATACTCATGTATAACACATTAATTAATTAAAAGCTGTCAATAGCTTAAATTAATTAATGGACATGGAATATCTTAAATACGGGAAATAATTAATTTAAAAAGGCGCCCAATTTCGTAATTTGGGATTTTGGTAGGAAGTGCAATATTAACTTATTAGTGGACTAAGTTGATATTAATAGAGTCTTAATATTAGGAAGAATCCTAATATGGGAAGAAGATATCTATTAAGTGTCCTTACCATATCCTCCTTGAGGTCCCTAAAGTAGCCTAAAACACCTATAAAAGGAGTATATGTCTTGGCCGATTTTCACCATTATTATTGCCCAAGAAATCGATTTTTGTGTGTGTGTTTTAATTGTGGATCTTGACTTGTGTCTTGGATTCCACAATTTGGTTAACACAATATTTTTCTAAAATACTCAAAATATTCAAGAAAAATAGAGAGAACAAAAAATCGTGAGTTTCTTGAGAAGAAAGGTTCGGCCGATCCATATAGTGCTCCAAGTAGTCCGGTAGATTGTTGCCCACACGACATTTGGACGTAGGCGGATATACTCTAGAAGATCTTGAGGTAGAAATACAAGAAGATCGGAGAGGAACACGAAGAGGACATAAATCGACCAAAAGAGATTTTTCTACCACTTCGCGTCAAAGGTAAAGATTACTGACTCCCATGTGTAAATATGTTTATTTAATTATTTATTAATCTGTTTAGTTAATTAATTGACAAGCCTAAATAGATACGGTTATTCTGTTGGTTAGTTTATAAAACCGTTTATTAAATTATCATCACCAACTCGCTTCCGCTGCGTTTTATATTCCAACAGGAAGTGACGGACTCTCAAGATGTTGAAGTCCTGATCCAATGGGACAACCTGTGCTGTAAAGAGTTGATCACAAGCCACCTGATGGACAAGGCGGATGCCCGCAAGAAAGGAAAAGCAAAATCCATTGGCTCAGATCCCCCCAGTCCTAAATCTGATCACGACTCGGACGATGACGACGACGCCCTCCACGCAGGTCTAAGAATGAGTTGTGAAGAAACTCAACACCAACAGGATCAAGTGACCTCAAGCCAAAATAATTTTCCCAACAGCGAGGATTCGGTCCCTCCTGTCGCATAGGAACAACCAACCGCTGAACAGGCACCTACGCCTGTCGCCACAGACGACCAGACCCGCGCCATCTCGCATGATGAATCAGTCCCTTTGCAGGAGCAGGCGGACACTGAGAGACAATATGAGGATTCAATCCCTCATGTACCTATGTATTCAGAACCTATTTCAGAACAGGAGAATTCAGCAACCCCTGTTGCTGAGCCCGCATGGGATGCTCCCGCGCCTTCAACTGTACTGGAATCCGTGCTCAACTTCCTAGTTAATAAGATGACAAGCTTTGAGACCAAACAGGATGCTGCTATGCAAATCCTGGAACGCTTGGATGAGAAGGTCTCTTATCTTGATGACGCCAAAAAGGGGGAAGAAGCGAGGGAAGCTGCGAGGAGATCAAGGCTCGAGCAAGAGAAGGAGTTGGAAGTTGCTTTTGGAGACAGCATCACAGCTGATATTGCTCGTCTATCATCTCCTACTCCCAACGTCAGGATACAGGGAGATCGTCCAGAATTCTCGGACCCTAAGTTTCCGTGGAAGAACCTCGTTCAAAATCCACAAGCAATAAACCTCCCGGCCAACCGACAGCCAACTGCAGAAGAGATCAAGAATTGGAGGAAGAATGGACTACTAAGATACTTCGTAGTTCTTATTAGGGAATCTTCAATATTCAACAGTTGCAGGATGGTACAGGATGCCGCATAGGAGTATAAGAAGAGGTTGGACGAAGGAACGCTCCCGCTCCAGCAGAAGATGAAATCCAAGCACAGGCAAGGTGACTTGGTTACCCACCCAGAAGATTGGATCCTGGCATTCGATAAATTATATGAAGGTCAATCTATCTATCAAAATCGAAATAGGGACGCCCTGCAGAATTGGTGGAAGGGTACCAAGAATGACCCTATAAGGCCCTGGAGGCATTCTGACTATAGGAGCTAGATTCCCTCGTGTATTCTTATCATGTATTCTCATTCTTTTGTATTCTTATTTGTTTTTAAGACAACAAAAATATTGTAATCCTTGTTCAATATCAATAAAATATTTTTCCTCTTGAAAGATTACAACTCGTAATCTACTGTGTTTTTGTGTGATTACGCAATTCAATCCATTTGCTGAATTTATACAAGTATAAAAACTTGTCAATCTGTAAGAACTTATCTGCGAACAGTGTTCTAAAAATCTCCGTCTAGATCGATTAATCCCTAGAAGGTCTTGTGCCATTCCGATTATGGCCTAGGCGCCTGTACTGGGCGGTTGAGTGATTAATCGGTCGTTTAGGCTGCTTGGGCGGGGCCTATGAAGACAAGATAAAATACTATGGATATTATGGACTATTTGTACATATCAACTTTTTCAAAATTTCTAACTATGTGGCCGACTAGCGGATGCCTAGGCGGTTATACTGTTTTATTTTTTTATTTTGTTCTAATAATACTATAAATTCCTACACTAAGATATTTTAGATATTATGGACTACCTTATATCTATGTCAATATTTCAAATTTAATATGTAATTAATTATATATCTATTTAAATGGTTAAATTTTAATTATTTTCAATTATTTTACATATATATATATATATAAGTTTTTATATATAAAAATAATTAAAATAATAATAAAAAAATAATTCCGCCTAGTCTGACTAATCCCCGAGTAGTCCCCGAGTAATCCTCCGACCGTTAGACGTTAGCAATCCGAATGCCTAGCACCTAGCGCTTTTTAGAACTTGCCTGCGAACAGTGTTCTAAAAATCTCCGTCTAGATCGATTAATCCTCCGATTAATCCCTAGAAGGTCTTGTGCCGTTCCGAATATGGCCTAAGCGCCTGTACTGGGCGGTTGAGTGATTAATCGGTCGTTTAGGCTGGTTGGGCGGGGGCCTATGAAGACAAGATAAAATACTATGGATATTATGGACTATTTGTACAAATCAAGTTTTTCAAATTTTCTAACTATGTGGGCGACTAGCGGATGCCTAGGCGGTTATACTGTTTTGTTTTTTTATTTTGTTCTAATAATACTATAAATTCCTACACTAAGATATTCTGGATATTATGGACTACCTTATATCTATATCAATATTTCAAATTTTATATGTAATTAATTGTATATCTATTTAAATGGTTAAGTTTTAATTATTTTCAATTATTTTACACACACACATATATATATATATATATATAAGTTTTTAAATATGAAAATAATTAAAATAATAATAAAAAAATAATTCCACCTAGTCTGACTAATCCCCGATTAGTCTTCGAGTAATCCTCCTGGCGTTAGGCGTTAGCAATCCGAACGCCTAACGCCTAGCGCTTTTTAGAACCATGTTTGCGAACAGTTCATAGATTCAGTTGTATGTATCTAGACTACACTATAAGATTGTGCCTTCGCGCCAATCATAAGTTTAAAGATGTAATACTCTTTTTTTTTAAAGTTGAACTCGCCTGCGGACAGTTCATAGTGTTAGTCTAATTGCTGAAGGCCAGAACATTCGAAAGAAGACCAAGAAGTCTGCCCTCCTCGAAGATGTTAGGTGTCAAGGTTTTGGCATCATCAAGAAGTTTTGGAAAACATCAAAAGGATTTAAGGAGACTTGGCAAATTGTCAAAAAGGGGGAAATTGTTGGGATAACAATCCCTGTATCGAAAGATCTTGATAGAGTGTTTTGACAATGTGCCAATCCAGCATACAGCAAGCTGCTGTATTGATAGTCTAATCGAAGTTGCTGATCCTGTATCGAAAACTTATCTTTATGCCACCATACAACATCAAGTATCTAAAAGCGCCAAGTATGGAAGCTGTCCCACCATACAATAAACATTCCATACAGCGACCTCTCCTTCATAGCCTACAACACAAATGGATAGAGCATTCAAGCTGTGAAGTATTGAGATCTTCAATATACATCGAAACAGGACTAAAGACTGTTTGAAAATGAATCTTTAGTATTCGCTAAAGTCAAGTCCCGTTTGATGAAGGAGTATTTAAATACTGAAAGGATAAAGTATTTAAATACTGAAGCCGACAGATATCTTCAAACCATGCAAAATCCGCATCTTGGTCTATACAAGTCAACTATCTAGTTGTCACGGAATTTGGCTCAACGGATCTTTCACAACGGATCTATTCAGAAGGCTATATATATATATATATCCAAGAGTTTGAAGATCAGTTACTAGAAGTAACAACACCAACACCTACGATAACAAGTACTTACATGAATATATATGAGCAAACATATTTCTTCAAGTATACTGCATATTATGAGAGAAGAAATATCCAAGTGCTCAACCTTGAACAACACACCATCAACTAAAGATCAAGAAATTCAAGCTTTTGTTCAAACCATCGTTCTATCATTGAACAAACCCATCAGCCCTGTGTGGACTGAGAAATCCTTGCTTTTCGTGAACTGTGTGTGACGGACTTGCATTGAAGAGACAAAGCTTCAGAACTGTGTGTGAAGAAGTTAGTCAAGTGAAAGTCTAAACCAATATGTGTGAACGGTTGAAAGCTTCGATCATTATATCAATCTGTGTGAACGATACATTGATAGGTTTGATTATAAATACGTAGTTGTGTACGTAGTATTTACAATAAATATTTTAAGTCCTGTCTGGAGGACCAGTGGACGTAGAGGGGTTTACTTCGAACCACTTTAATTACTGTGTCATTGACCTTCTGCATTTACTGTTTTAATATATGCGATTATTTTTTTAAGTATACACTTCATATCTAGTTGCTGTATTTACAACAACTTACTTTAACAAGACTTCTGCTACGCACTCAGATTTGAAAATCGTACAGCTTGTTGTTTAAAACACTCTCCAAGCTGTATTCTATATACTTAGTGACCAACAATATATATATATATATTGTTTCAGGAGAAAGTGAAGGACTGTAAATACGAGTCAATCAATTATATTCATAACACTGATAGATGGGCCTTTATATAGGCATTACAATGAGAGTCCTTCCATACATAGGATTCCTAGATAAGGTAAGACATCTAATAGGATCCTACTACCTCTAGAAGGATCTAGAACCTTCCTTCTTTGTATCCCCCTACAACCAGTATTAGGTAAGACACCAATAAGGAAAGGATATCCCGAAACACTCCCCCTGTGTCGAGCACTAATACTATCATGGTGCATAAAATGTTGCCTCGGTAAAAATCTTTCCAAGTCAAACAAAACCCCGTGGAAAAAAAATAAAGACTTGGTGAGGAAAAAGTGCACAACACACTAGCTACAAATGCCAGAATCATGTGAAGCATACTCCCCATGAGGTATACATAACAGCTTATCCCAACGAGCTATCATTAGTTGAGCTCGGATAATCGACACATGTCGATGCTTCTCACATGTTTCTTAAATGTAGATTTTGGCAGAGACTTAGTGAAGAAGTCTGCGATATTCTCATCGGAACTCACTTGTTTTACTTCGATATTCAGCATTTTCTGCTATTGCTAATTATAAAAAAACTTCGGCGCAATATGCTTGGTATTGTCACCCTCAATGAAACCTAGCTTCATCTGCTCAATGCATGCCGCTTTGTCCTCAAAGATGCAAGTAGAGGTTGCTGTAGTGGGCTCTAATCCACAAGTTCCTCGTATATGGTCTATGACTAACCGAAGCCAAATGCACTCCCTTACGGATTCGTGCAATGCAATAATCTCTGCATGGTTCGAGGAAGTAGCAACCAGGGTCTGCTTGGTAGATTGCCAAGATATCGCCATATTCCCAATGAGGTAACGATCATACAAAGCCCCTGTTGGTTCGCTCAAGTATCCCCCTGATAGATCTGATATTTATTCTTCGCACTCATAAATCCCCGATTGAATTGAGAGAATTGCTCGTGGCTCTGAAAGACCTTGAACTATGGTGAACACATAACCAACTTGGGAACGTCCTTTATGCGGGTCAGAGAGGTAACCGGCATCAGCAAATCCAACTAACATATTGTTAGGATTCTCTGCATAGGGGGTAAGCTTGCTTGCATTAGCACTTCTGGTAGTCAAGCTGCCATGCTTAGCTGCAATATCAGAGGAAGATCGACGATCGGTATGCATCGTCTTAACCTCAATTCCTTTCGGAATATCGCTCTCTCTTGCATAGGGAAAGAACAATCCAAGATCACTGGAGCCTTTCAAGTATCGAAAGATGTGTTTTACTCCATTCCAATGCCTTATCGTGGGAGTGGAGCTAAATCTCGCTAACAGATTTATAGAGAATGCGATGTCTGGGCGAGTACATTGATCCAAATACAACAACGCACAGATTGCGCTAAGGTACGGTGTTTCTGCTCCAAGTACCTCTTCATCCTTCTCTTTAGGATGAAACAGATCCTTGTTCATTTGCATACTTCGACCAACCATGGGGGTAGCAAGAGGATATGCCTTGTCCATACTAAATCCCATGAGCATTTTCTGGATATAGGCAGATTGATGAATGAGTATACCATCATCTCGATGTTCTAGCTCGAAGCCCAAGCAGAATCGAGTCCTCCCCAGGTCTTTCATCTCGAATTCCGATTTAAGGTAGCGGGCCGTTTTATTGATCTCATCTATGGTACCGATAACATTCATGTCATCTACATAGACAGCTACAATCACTAATCCTATATCTGTTCTTTTCACAAAAATGCATGGGCAGATATCACTGTTCTCGTATCCCTTCCCAACCAAGTATTCACGTAGGCGGTTGTACCACATCCTTCCGGATTGTTTCGACCCATACAGTGAACGACGCAGTTTCACAGCGTAAGCGCTCCGTGGCTTAGAGCTACTTGATTTGGGTAACGAAATCCCTTCGGGGACTTTCATATAAATATCCGTATCTAGATCCCCATAAAGATATGATGTAACCACATCCATAAGCTGCGTATTCAGTTTTTCGGACACTACGAAACTGACTAAGTAGCGGAAAGTGATGATGTCCATAACGGGAGAATATGTCTCCTCGTAATCAATGCCAGGACGCTGCTAGAAGCCTTGGGAAACTAGTCTCGCTTTGTAACGCATAACCTCATTCTTATCATTGCGTTTACGAACAAAGACCCACTTATGTCCAACTGGTTTAATGCCCACGGGTACTGGCTCGATACGGCCAAATACCTCACATTTAGACATTGAGTCTAGTTCAGCTTGCATTGCATCTTTCCATTTCGTCCAGTCGGTTCATCGTTGACATTCAGCAACCGAGCACGGCTCAGCATCGCCGTCTTCAATAATTTCTTGAGCGACGGAGTAGGCAAAAGCATCATCGACTAGCGTGAACGACCTGTCCAATAGTACGTATTCACTCATACATTGCATCGAGATTTCTTTATTCTCTGACATAAACAAAGTTTCCGACGCGTCCGTCGATTGTTCCATTGTTGATTCGAGGACATATCCGTAGTCAGAGATAATCTCGTGTGGCGGAGTCACTGTGTCGATAATGAGAGGATTTTGTGCCTCCGTTCATCTTCTCTTTCGAGGTTCGGTATCCTTTCTACCCACTGGCCTCCCCCTCTTTCGAGCAGGGATAATCACAGCCAAAGCAGCCGTTCCACCACTAGGGTCGATGCCGGGGGCATCATTCATTTGGGAGGCTGAACCTTGCCCTATAACTGGGACTTCTAACCTTGCAGGAACATTCAGCGGGAATGGTAGATCTTGTCACTTTCGCAGTATCAGTAAAGCTGTTGGGCATTGAATCCGCAACTTTCTGAAGACTGAGAATACGTTTCACTTCCATCTCGGATTGAGCCGTGCGGGGATCTTGATGAGGCAAAGAGGGAGCACACCAGATAATTTCCTAGCGTTCAACTGGAATCATTCGATTCCTCTCTCCCCCTAACGACGGGAAGTTTGTCTCATCAAAGTGACAGTCTGCAAATCTTGCAGTAAACCGATCTCCTGTCAAAGGTTCCAAATAGCGGATAATTTTAGACGATTCATAGCCAACGTATATACCTAATCGTTCTTGGGGATCCATTTTAGTATGTTGTGGAGGCGTAATTGACACATAGACTGCACAACAAAAAATGCGTAAGTGTGAAATATCAGGCTCATATCCAGTTTCCAACTGGTACACACTAAACGATTGATTGGATGTGGGTCAAAAGCGAATAAGTATAGCCGCATGCAAAATTGCATAACCCCAGGCAGAAATCGGCAAGTTGGTGCGCAATACCAATGCTCGGGCGATAAGCTGTAACAGCTTAATCATAGCCTCAGCAAGGCCATTCTGCGAATGAATATGGGGGATGGGATGTTCAGCTTCAATCCCAATCAACATGCAATAGTCATCAAAGGATTTTGACGTAAACTCACCAGCATTGTCCAATCTTAATGACGAGATTGAAAAGTTTGGGTGGTTAGCCCGTAACTTGATGATTTGTGCTAGGAGTTTAGCAAATGCAGCATTTCTTGTGGATAGCAGAGCGACGTGTGACCATCGCGTCGATGCATCAACCAGAACCATAAAGTATCTGAATGGTCTGCACTCTGGTTGAATAGGTCCACAAATGTCCCATTGAGTTCTTTGTAAGAAGCAAATATTTTGTGTTGAGTCTTTAGCAAAGGACGGAGAAGGTATCAACTTTGCTAGTGAACAGGCTTTACAAAACGATTTATGGGCATTGGAAATTGCCACGGAAGCCTCGGGATTTACGAAAGATGCACCGTTAACCTTGTCAGGGCGTGCGATCTTTAATCCCGGTGATACGGTATCAGAATCACTCACATGAATGCCGATATCGAGTGGTGCTTCCAATCATTTTTTGGACTTGAAAAATGGATGACCGTGTGAGTTTTTCAAAATGCGAAAGGGTGACCGAGTCGGTCATGCCATAGTTGGTATGCCTCGGAATCACAAAGTTCGTGACTCACAGCATAGGATTCAATAACCCTTATTGTAGTCTGGTGTAAACCACTACTTAGACTCATAAGTTTCTCGAGAACGCAGCGTCTTCCGCATTCTGCCAAAGTAAAACACAAAAATTCTATTCCATTCTCACAGTGTGTATCAAGGTGATAACCGTTGGCAAGGATGTCCCTAAAACTTAGCAAGGTTCGGTTTGCTCTAGGGGTATAGAGAGCATTTGTGACATTAATATACGTACCATTAGGTAGCAAGAAATGAGCAGGTCTCCTCCCTTGAATTACTTGGGAGGAACCAATCATGTTGTCACTGAGGATATATATGGCATAATATCCTTAAATAATTGACTATTCCGAAGAATAGTGTGGGTTGTTCCACTATCAGCAAGGCACTCAATTTCGCCACGAGACATCTATAATAAGACATGAAACTCAATTAGTCTTGTGATGAAAGATATAGCGAAAACTCATCAACTTCGAGTTTGGGGAAATTCGACCAAGTTGGTTTGGATCAAGGTTTAGCACAATCGCTGGAAATAATTTCTGTGTAGCTTGACCTTTATTCACTAAAATAACAATAACTCTTTCGTTAAGAAGTCTATGGACAAACAATCAGTTGTTTTGGAAACTAGACTTCCGTATCTTTCTGTCCATAGATCGTGCACTTTCTGGATCATTAAACTTAGATCGCAGTGCTCATTTAAAGTGTTATTTTGGTATTTTCCTATTGTTGAGTGATAGAGTAAGGTTGAAACCTTTTTCAAAGATATTATTGTTGATACAATACTATGGCAATATGGCCATAAGAGCGTTTAAACATTTCAAAATGCATCAAGGTGTTCGATTTATATCTCGACTAATGATCCTTTCGGTGACTCAGACTTGCAGAGACAGTAGGAATGTCGGTACAGCTAAGACTGTTTAAAAACCACTGATTCCGTTTGAACTTTCAAAGCATAAACAAATATCAAGGAGGATGCGCCTAGTCTTGATCAAAAGTTTTGATGAAAATCCACCAATGTATCAAATTAACCAAGCAATTCTTTACTGAGCAATTGTTTTGTAATAAACCAAACATGCTTTTGAGGGGAAAAATAAAATTCGTTTTTGCACAATCACAGCAATTAAAAGAATTTTATTCATCATGGCCAACTTTATTACATTCATAGAAAATCCCAAAGTAGTTCTCGGAAGAAAACTAAAGACAAGACAAAATATAACCAAATCGAAAAACTAGTCAATACTAGAATGATCTAGTCAAAGTCAGCAACATCCAAATGTTGGTCTTTGTCCGCAATGGTGAGAGGAGGGATCTCAATATGGTTCGCCTCCGTATTCTCATTATCTCCCTCCATGTAATTTGACTCTTGAGTCAAGTACTGTTTATAGTGCTTGTAGTAGGCTTGGATGTTCTTTGGAGCCTTGCAATTGCGGTAAGTATGCTCATTTGAGCCGCAAGTATAGCAATTCCGGCCTTCCTTTGGAGTGGTGCCAATCCCGGCGGCAGGAAGCGGTCCACGTGGTTGGGCTCCACTAGGACCCGTGGTCGAGCCACCTTGCCTCTTCCACATATTGGAACGACGACCACGTCTTTTCCCTCGCTTGCTCGAGTCATGCACCCGTGGTGCTTGCAAAAACTGAGTAGCGTTGCCTTTTCTATTTTGTCGTGGTGTCTTCCTGTGGATAGCCTGATTCACTTTCGGAATCGGCTTCGTACCAACTGGGCGCGCATTGCTGTTGAGAATAATCTCATGGTGCCTTTCTTTTTTCGCGAGGTGGGAGATAAGGTCACTAAAATTTTTAATTCTCCCTTCCTCATAGACAACGCGCAGCTGATGAGCAATCACAGTTGCTTCCACGGGAAACATGTTAAGAGTCTTCTCGATCAAGTCTTGATCAGACTTCTTGACACCACAAAAAACAAGATCAGTGTGAAGATCGAGGATGGCTCGGTTATAGGCCTCCACATTCGCATAATCCAAAAGTCGGATTTGCTCCCACTAAAGTTGCAATTCGGGGAAGCGCTGATCATGCACATTATTAAATCGTTGTTCGAGTGTATCCCATAGTTCTTTGGGGGTTTTCAAATTCATGTAACACTTTTTCAACAACGGATGTATATGTCTACGCAAATACATCAGTGTATTAGCCTTGGTTTCCTCGCTCGATTCTTGAGCGGTAGGCTCATTAGAGGGAAAGATGGTGGTGGTAAATCTCTTACCGACGAACGCCAAGCGAACGTCTGAGACCTACATATGGTACTCCTTACAGCATGGTTAAGGATGTCGAACTCCGGATGAACATTGGAGCTTTGTGCCATCTGCAAGATATAAACAAGAGGAAGTTACTTGTTGGATTTTCAGTGACAATGTAAACGGTCACAATCGATGCTTTTTAAAAGCGTGTAACATAATCGTTACCCGATGTACTTCCCTTAATTGTTGTTTAGTAAAGTCGAAAAGAATGGTGATATCAAATCGCACCCAGATACGTGGTGTATGCAACAACCACAGGTATCGACTTTCAACAATTCTGTGACTCCCCGAGGACCGTCACACAGTTTTCTTCGACACACAGAGATACCAACTTCTCTCGCGGTCTCATCCACCGCAAAGCAGAGTGGGAGATAAAGAACCCAATAATCCGTGTCCCCAAAAGAAAAAATTTTCAAAACAGAGAATTGAATAGGGACAAGTTCAGATAATTACCTCGATTATAAAATTAGGCAAGTGATATGGATGAATTTGTGGTGTGCTTCGATCTACCGATAGGTACTCGATGCGACGACGTGAAACCGGGGGCGCAATTTTGGCGATTTCAGAAAAAAAATTAAGTCGACGTTCGTGTCTTTGGTCCGAGATTCTGAACCGGCCTGACCGATCGGGCCGAGTCGGCCTGATCGCACTGGCCGGATCGGCAGTACCGCACGATCGGATCGGGCCGTTTGATCGCGATCGGGCCGGATCGGCAGTACCGACGGATTCTCACAAGACAAAGTTGCGGTCGTGGCTGGACTAGATCGGCAGGTACCGGACAGGATCGGCGGGTACCAGACGGGATCTAATTGTGGCTGGACTGGATTGACAGGTACCGGACGGAATCGGCAGGTACCGGACGGAATCGACAGTGCACGGATAGGTCCGGTCGGACGGACGGATCGGCAGTAATGAATCGGACGGCATCGGACGGACCGGCGGTACCGGACGGAATCGACGGGTACCTGACAAGGTCTGGTCGATACCGGGCGGGATCTGGTCGTGGCTGGACTGGTTCGATCGTGTTCCGACAGGGATCGACTGTGATCGGCGGTGATCGGATGTGGTCGATCTGGGTCGATCGGCGTTCCGACGGGGATCGACTGTGATCGGCGGTGATCGGATGTGGTCGATCTGGGTCGATCGGCGTTCCGACGGGGATCGACTGTGATCGGCGGTGATCGGATGTGGTCGATTTGGGTCGATCGGCGTTCCGACGGGGATCGGCTGTGATCGGCGGTGATCGGATGTGGTCGATCTGGGTCGATCGGCGTTCCGACGGGGATCGACTGTGATCGGCGGTGATCGGATGTGGTCGTTCGGTGTTCCGGCTGTGATCGGCGGTGGTCCGGCGGTGGGTTTAGGGGCCGATTTTTTTTTCGAACTACGCACGCTAACGCTTTGCGAGAAAGTGAAGAATACGAAATCAATCAATCAGTATTCATAACACCGATAGAGGCGCTTTATATATATTACAACGAAATTCTTTCATACATATGATTCCTAGATAATATAAGACATCTAATAGAATCCTACTACCTCCATAAAAATCTAAAACCTTACTTCGTTGTATCCCTAACAACGAGCCTCAAACATATAAATATATATATTGTGGGGGGTGCGGGCGTGGGTCAACGAAAATTTTGATATAAAAAATCGTGTATGTGAAAAGGATCTTCTTAAAATACCAAATAAAAGAAAAAAACATATTGGAGCTCTATATAACCCCACCTCCTCCCCCCCATTACTCGTAACAAAACCATGGCCGCCTCATTGTTCCTCCTCATCGCCGCCGTGTCTCTGCTAATCTCACCGGCGCTTTCACTCACCTGTGACTCACAAATATCATCTCCCCAAAACACCACCTTCGCAAACTGCACAGCCCTTCAGGCCCTCGACGCCGTTCTCCACTGGACCTACAACCCGACGCCCAAGCCCACGCTCTCCGTTGCCTTCACCGCTGCTCCGGCGTCTACCAACGGGTGGGTCGCTTGGGGACTAAACCCAACGGCCACCGGCATGCTGGGGACCCAGGCACTCATCGCTTTCAAGGAATCGAACGGATCCTTAGTCGTGAAGGAGTACAACATCTCGTCGTACAGAGGGATATCCGAATCGAAGATCTCGTACGATGTTCGGAACAAATCGGCGGTTCATTATTCCGGCGGCAACATCACGATATACGCCACGGTGGAGTTGCCGGAGGCGCAGGCGGAGGTGAACCAGGTGTGGCAGGTGGGTGCGAATCTTACAAGAGGGGTGCCGGCGATACACGCTATGAATCCGGATAATCTGGCCTCTAAAGGCAAGTTGCAGCTGGTGAGTGGCGCGACGGATGCTCCGGCCGGGTCGCCGGAGGCATCTACCACTCCGGCTCCGACCAGCGGAAGGTCAAACGGGAACGACACTGGAGCAGGCACGAGTGTTATGGGAGTTGGTTTGACTTTGGGGATGTACGGAGTTTTGGGGTTACTTTGGGTCCCGTATTTTATTAATCACTAGTATTTTATTTCTCATTTAAATTTCACAGGGTCGACACTGTTTATTGTATTTTTTTCCTATATAATAAAAAAACATTTTATTTGTTGTCTTTTTATAAAAGGTATTATCTTTTTCAATACTAATCTATACTCATTTATAAAAAAGAAATTTTTGATACCACAATCGATTAAACCTTAAAAATCGATAGAAACACATACCCAACAATCGTTTGGGCAAGAACACGAGCGCTGCACATAGTGATAGCGGTCGTATGCAGTCATCGTGGACAAGAACACGATTGCTGCATACGGTAGAAGTACACGATCGCTGTACACGGCCAGGACACTATCGTTGCTCATGGAAAATAAGTGTGTTTTACTCTTTTTAACAGAAATTGTGGAAAATAAATGTGTTTTAGTCTTTTTAACAGAAATATTATCAACAACTTTTATTATTATGTATGATTATATATAACTTGTTAATTTTATGATTTGTTGTAAAAAAATAAATTTTTACTTTTATAATTTCGTTATCTTAATTTATTTTATAAATAACCATAGAAACTGAAAGAAAAAAAAAAACTGAAAATTTGAAAAATGAAATCCTAAAAGCGTTTCTTCGTTTTATTTTTACGGATGTTTACAAAAAATACGCGCAAGTCAAGAATATAATTCACAAAAAACATATTTCGTAATTTTACGAAAGTACTTTATAAAAATATTAATTTTTACACACTTCCTAATTTTTTGGATATATCGTACACAATACGAGGCCTTACGAACCCGTGCGATGCACCGGCTGTGCTTTTGGTTAAATATTTACGTGTTTTGTACGTAATGTTTGTGGAGATTTTTATATATTTCGTTCTAAATACGAAGATTTTATTTTATATATCAATAATTTCTAAGTTTGACTAAGAATTAATCTCAAAATATAATGATAAAATATTTAACAAAATTATATTATGAAACTTCACCATCTAAAGTTTCATAATATAATTTTGTTAAATATTTTATCATTATAGTTTGAGATTAATTTATAGTCAAACTTGAAAATTATTTATTTTATGAAAGATTTTTATTAAGGTTGCGTCAATGTTTGTAATATAAGTTTTATATAATAAGTTATATGTAATGTATTAGGTTGTTTATTTATTTATTTATTTTGTTCAATAAGTCTGTGATTTGTGTTTGTTATCACGGGATGAGGCTTTACGAACCCGTGCGATGCACCGGCTGTGTTTTGGTTTAATATCTACGTGTTTTTACGTAATGTTGGTGCAGACTCTTGGCCTTCATAATTACTGCCGTAATCATCTTTCATCACCTAGCAATCTGCATCATTGTTAGAAGATGATGATGGCAAATGTGTAGAAACATTTGATGTTGTCGAATCAGTTATTGATAGTATCAACCTCATTGTTTTTTCCCTTTCATTGACTTCTAGTTTAATTCTTCTTGTTGTCCTTTTTTTCTTTTTTACTTTTTTTTATTCTTAATTTCTCAAAATTTGGGATTGCTTAAGATGGTTTGGTTACACATTATTATAAATTTACATTATTAATTAATTTCTTTAATAAAACAATAACCATAAAAAAGTCAATCATTCCGCCATCACATAGTCTCGGTCAAAAAGCAGAAACACACACGTCTCATAGCATTGGGATACTGTATAAAATTATTTGCAGCACCAATTCGCATTCCCAACATTCATTTACACAGCCCTCCCTCGTAGATGCATGCTTTCAATCATTAAGACTCCACAATCAATGTAGAGACTTATATAATTTTCACTTCAAAATTGATGTCATTAATACTCCCCAATAATTTTTAGGACCTAATCTTTATATATTTATTTATATATATATGATGGTAGAAGATTTACGAAAGCAATTATAATTTATAGATGCACAATTTTTGATGATGGACATTCTTATTATGTAACCTTCACAATCATAATATCCTGAATACATGTACACTTGGTATGCCTCACAATAAACACGCTCGAACCTTTCATATTAGTGTAATTACTACACGGTGAATGTCTCAATGAATACACCAACACTTCGCATGCCCCTCATTAAGGTATTGCCGTGGCATTGAATTTTTAGCCTAATAATTGGTGTCATTGCCCCTCATCAATGAATTTTTTGGGTGAATCTTTAAATATATATGATGATTAAATAAAAAATAATATATTCTTTCATATATATATATATATAATTGAATATTGAATTTAACATAATTATATAATAAAAAAAATGATATATATAAGAAAATTTAGTTAGTTTTGAAATTTACTTATTGTACGGAAAATATTTATAATGTATTTAGTACTCGTGGAATTAATTTATATAATAAATTCTAAAATAAATTTATATTAAAATTACAAATTTTTTATAAAATTTTAAAATTAGTTGTATTAAATTTTTGGGGTACCCTATGACCGACTCGAAAATAGGGTACCCGCTTTTTGGGTACCTTTTCAGTCGGGTCACGGCCGAATTTTTCATTACCCGCATAACCGGTACTGTAAATTCGCATCTGCTATGAACACCCTACCATGGTACTTCCCGCCCCTATAACCCGTTTACCTGCGGATAATTTTACACTGCGAATAAAATTGACATCCCTAATTGTAAGTTTGAGTCGATGAAAAACAAATAACGAAACTACTATTTATAAGTATTTAAATATAATATACTTTATTAAGTTGAGCAGCTGAATATCGTATTAAACATATTATTTTAGATAATAAAACTATTAATTATAAATATTCAATGCATATATTTTATAATTAATTTTTTATGGAATTTACTTAATGCCCCTCATTAAGGTATTGTCCTTTGGCATGGAATTTTTATCCTAATAATTGATGTCATTACCCCTCATCAATGAATTTTTTGGGTGAATCTTTCAATATATATGATTTGTAATAAGTGAATGTTGATTTTTATATTAAAAAAATAGCAAGTTATTAGAATTTGTGTAAATACTTTTAAGGAAAACAATGATTTTCGTCTCTGTAATTTGCACGATTTTTGCTTTTAGTCCCTACGAAAATTAAAATATTATTTTCATCCCTGTAATTTTTAAAACGTTCTTTTTTAGTCCCTGCCGTTAACCTCCGTTTATTTTTAAAGGAAAAACAATGCTTTTCGTCCCTGTAATTTGCGTGATTTTTGCTTTTAGTCCCTACGAAAATTAAAATATTATTTTGATCCCTGTAATTTCTAAAACGTTCTTTTTTAGTCTCTGTCATTAATTGTATATTCCAAATAGCATAATAGTGCAGTAACAAATTAGACCCTACAATTTACCACACGACACGAAAACGACACAAAAATTTAGTGTTTGAGTTTGCATTTTGAGTACACGACACGAAAATACACGAATACGAAAGTACACGACCGAGATTTAGTGTCGGTTTTGTGTTTACCCTTTGGGTACACGACACGACACGAGGTACACGAAATAAATAAATAAATAAATAAATAAATATAATATTTTATATTTAATTTAGTAAAAATATATATTTAATGAATTCTGTTTATACTAAACTTTAAAATTTGAAAATATAATGTGAATTTTCATAAATTTCATGTAAACATTCGTGTTTTCGTTGCCATTCGTTTCACTTCGTCTACTAAAACCTATAAAAATAATATTATAATATTAAAATTATTATTTTTATAATATTTTAATATTTATTTTATATTATGTGCCTGACACTAAAACACGACACGAAACGACACGAATTTGCGCGGTACACGACACGACATGACACGAATTTATTTAGTGTCGTGTATGGGTTTGAGCTTTTGGTACACGAACTACGAAAGTACACGACACTAAATGATTACGTTGTTATTTTCGTGTTGTGTACTTTCGTGTTTCGTGTATCAAAAGTCCAAACCCATACACGACACTAAATATATTCGTGTCATGTCCTGCCGTGTACCGCGCAAATTCGTGTCATTTCGTATCGTGTTTTAGTGTCAGGCACATAATATAAAATAAATATTAAAATATTATAAAAAATAATAATTTTAATATTATAATATTATTTTTATAGGTTTTAGTAGACGAAATGAAACGAATGGAAACGAAAACACGAATGTTTACATGAAATTTATGAAAATTCACATTATATTTTCAAATTTTAAAGTTTAGTATAAACAGAATTCATTAAATATATATTTTTACTAAATTAAATATAAAATATTATATTATATTTATTTATTTATTTATTTATTTCGTGTACCTCGTGTCGTGTCGTGTACCCAAAGGGTAAACACAAAATCGACACTAAATCTCGGTCGTGTACTTTCGTGTTCGTGTATATTCGTGTCGTGTACTCAAAATGCAAACTCAAACACTAAATTTCCGTGTCGTGTTTCCGTGTCGTGTGGTAAACTGCCGGGTCTAATTTGTTACTGCACTATTATGCTATTTGGAATATACAATTAATGGCAGGGACTAAAAAATAACGTTTAAGAAATTAGAGGAATCAAAATAACATTTCAATTTTCGTAGGGACTAAAAGCAAAAATCACGCAAATTACAGGGACGAAAAACATTGTTTTTCCTTTAAAAATAAACGGAGATTAACGGCAGGGACTAAAAAAGAACGTTTTAGAAATTACAGGGATGAAAATAACATTTTAATTTTTGTAGGGACTAAAAGCAAAAATTGTACAAATTACAGGGACGAAAATCATTATTTTCCCTACTTTTAAAACGTAGAATTTTTGTAAGTACTTCAAAAAATCGTCATTTTGTTTAATTTCCTTATTCTTACTTTGTTTGAGTATTTGAAATTAGTATTACATAATTCTCATAAAAGAGTCAATTTTAATGAATTTGTAATTCGTTAATTTGACTCAGTTTAGCTAATGTACAAAATTTTCTGAATCATTTATTTTCACTTATTTTAATAAAAAAATGTCCAATAACTTAGTAACATTGCAATTTATATAACATATTATAATCAATGTCCAATAACCTGCTGCTCTTTCTGGCATTCGTACTCCATTGATTCCATCGACCACTTTTGAGAGTCACTTTCAACCCATAACTTTCTTATTCCCTTTTCCCAGACGATCTTAAGTCCCGTAAGAACAGCCCTTGCCTCGGCCTCACCTATGGAACATGATCCAATATGACAGGCGAATCCCGTTATCCACATTCCTAGCTCGTCCCGGATGACTCCGCCACTCCCGGCATGATCAATCTGGGGTTAATACTGCCGTTCGTATTAAGCTTCATCCAATCTTGACATGGTTTATTCCAACAAATCCAAGCGTCTCTGCTGCCCGTTACACTTCCTCCTCGTCTTTTTGCTTGAAGGAAAGCTCTTTCGATCTGTGTGCACTGGTTTCGGAGCCAGCTTGTCTTCTTCTCGCCATCCTTAATGGAGTTATTAAAAATTTCATTGTTTCGCCATTTCTAGAGCCACCAACATATGACTGCAAAAGCCGTGTTCCAAGCCCCTAGTCCTTTATCATCTTTGATTCTCAAGCCATTTATCAAAAAGGTGCTGGAATATACCATGCTTTGAATCTACTATGTGAGCTGCAAATCTGAAAAGATCCAAGTAAGAGGCAGATTCTATATATATATATATATATATATATATGTATGGGTTAAAATAAAAAGTGTAGGAAGGATTGTGGGAGTGACATGTGTCATCCCCATTCCACATTATATGACACATCATATGACATGAGTCATCCCCCCAAACCCCCCCCCCCCCGAAAAAAAAAATTTCCCGCCAAAAAAAAAAAAATTGGGGGAAAAAAAAAATTTTTTCCCGCCAAAAATTATTACTGCATTACAGTTATAAAATTACTGCATCACAATTATGATTTAGTGCATTAAGGTTATCAGTTACTGCATCATACTTGATGCACCTAATCAAGTAACTATGATGCAAGAATTTATAATCACATGCAGAAACTTATTAGTGTGATGCACCAAAACTTATAACTGTGATGCACCAAAAAAATGGTGCATCATACTTATAAATTTTTGGCGGAAAAAAAAATTTGGGCGGCGGGAAAAAGAATGTTTTTTTTGGGGGTGGGGTGGGGTGGTAGGGGGTGGGTGCTACATGTCATATAATGTGGCAAGGTGACACATGTCACTCCCACAATCCTTCCTACACTTTTTATTATAAGAGATTTTTTAGAATAACCCATCATATATATATATATATATATATAAGTAATCAAAGAAAATGAATCCGAATATGGGCAATGTTGAGTCCAGAAAATCTGTCTCCTTAAAGCAAATTCGCCCCCATCGCAGTGTATAGCGTCTGCCTCCTAGGATAAAACAACATCTCGATGCGTTGAAAAATCGATCATCGCACCCTCAGCGAACTACAATAAAATCTGAACTATCACCGATATGACCGAAAAGATGAAGAGAAAATTTTAGCCAAAAAATGCGAAACGAAAATATGGCTGAAAACGAACGGAAAATTAATCTGTGAAATTCGGACCCCTCACATCTGTATTTATAGGTGAAGATGAGAGAGAGACATGTGCTGGAGGAACACTAATTAGGATTGGTCTCTATAACACTTATCCTAATCTATTAATATATTAGTCCGATAATTACCAAATAACTTGATAGTTATCCTAATATATTAATTCGATAATTATCAATCTAATTTGATATTTATCCTAATCCGAATTTTTCGGATTTTATGATTTGAGGCGGTTTAGCAAAATAATTTTTTGCCAAATAATATTGCAGTAAAAAGATAACTTCGAGACGCCGAGACATTTCGCCCAAATCGACCCGACCCGACCCGAACCGAACCAAGTCGAGTCGGTCAGTCGGTCGGACGGCAGCGGCGGCGGAGCACGCGTGTGTGTGTTTGCGCGAGGGGCGCCCAGTCACACATCCACTCATATCTCATTTGTTGTTGTGAAAAAGAGTTTGTTCACATCACCTTATATACTTACAATTTTCCTTATAGTTTTTCAATGTGAGATAGAATCCCAAACCCATTCCCAAAGGGTTCACTTTGGAACATTATATCTCATTCATACCTCAATCATTTTGAGTGTTCTTAGATGTTTTGGAAACCTCTTACGGAGTAGTACGTATTCCAACCAAGTCCCGACATTAACTCGAAGTCGGGCACACTCAAATTACTTCTCAAGTGGGCTGCTCAAAACAGCCCATTTTCCCTCTTTTTTCCAACAATCCCCCACATGAATGAGATTGTTGGTCCAACAGCACACGTCAGACACGGAGTTTGACTTGGTGATAGTTACTGCGGTTAGGCATTGCCTATGATAGGTAGAGTATGCTCCTTGAACCTTCCCTCGAAAAGATATATTCTTCTTACTGGCTAGACAGTGTGGCTTGGTGCCTTTGAACTGTCCGACCTCTTGTGTAAGTGATCGTATATCCTTCACAATTTCCCTCCCTGCTTTATTCTGTTCTCATTATTTTGCTCGTTTTGGACATGGACACCGTCGTGGTTCTGCGGGAGTTTCTAAAGAATTGTGCCTTGCAATTCTCCTTTGAAACAGCCCCTCTTCACTCCAACGTAGGTGATTTCTTTGAGTGTTTGAGTAAACCCGTATTTTACTCCACCTGACTATACGTTGTCGACTTAAGAATCATGAAAAACATAAGCTTAACCTCTTCCTACGGGTATCACTGTACTCATCCCAGGAATGGGTAGGTTTGGGGTGACCCCCACAGTGATTGTGCCCAGTTTTGTAAATTGGTTGTCCCATTGAACCTAGATCTTGGGATCTCCAGTCAGCATAGGTTGGGTATCCTCCATAAAATCATTAGCTCATGGAAATAAGACCCATTCCTCTTGATGATTTATCAACAAGGTATTTTAATAACCCTTTGATTAGCGGATCCGCGACGTTATCTCTTGACTAATCGTAGTCAATAGTGATAACCCCTGTTGATAGCAAAATTGGTATTATGTCCATGCCTCATATGGCGAGACTTATCATTATACTTTTGCTTTGTTCCCTGCCAATCGTAGATTGACTATCACAATAAATACATATTGCGGTCACAGCTTTGCCCATTTTGGAATATCTTCTAGAAATTGGCATTACATTATGCCTCTTCTGCACATTTGTCTAAGGTTATGAATACCGTTTCCATTGTAAATCGGGTTATAACTGTCTATTTTAAAGATTTCCTTTCCATTGCTGCACTAGTGTGAAACATATTCACTATTTAGACATTAAATTCATAATGTCAGATATCCAATTTGCATTACTACATCATGTTAATAGTTTTTAAATATCTCATATCTTGCAGCATATACATACAAGTAATTTGATATATTTTTATATCATTGTAATCACTAAGTGATGATTAGTTTCTTGATTACTTGTGTATCCACATAGTCTACTCACGATATATGCTATGTTCTGTCTTGTACAATTCACTTAGTATATTAGACTTTCAGTTACTCTTGAAGGACCAGTTACTTTTGTGCTCGGATATATGCACCATATCTATAGGCATTCCAGCTATACTAGAATTGATTACGTTGATCTTTCAAAGTTTCATTTCATCATAGTAGGACTGACCTCGTATGATACATTGTGAAAGACTTGAGATTTTACATTTTAAAGTCATCTCTTTAGTGTCACATATTTATCTTTTCGGACTTTATTGAATTGATCCCCTTGTCATTACTTACACCAGTGACTCGATCATTCAAGTTCATTCTTGAAAGGACATAGTCATCATGTGTATTTAGCGTATACACACTTGACGTATTCATTGACTTGAATCTTTTTGATATTATAAATTGGCATTTTTAGCGCCTTGAAATTACGTTACCAACTATTAACCGAGACTTCAATTTCTCATAGATCAAATTACTAATTTTAAGTGTCCCCAAAATTAACAATTTTCCATTAACTACATTACCAAATTTGAGCATCCCCAAATTGGTACTTTTCGGTCATTTAATCACCATATTTGAATGTTGTCAAAATGGACATCCTTTGAAGTCATTGCTTGACATCACAATGTCAAAAATTTTATGCCACTGTTTGTCAATTTAGATTCAAAATAATTTCACTAAGTTGCATACTTTCAAACACTGCACTAGGCACATATGCCTCTGGTTCTTTCAAGTTGGATTTTCTCAAAATCACCATTTAGAAAGACTGCATGTATGTTCATTTGATATACTTCAACATTCTGCAAAGTAACAATAATATATATCATAATAATGATCTTTGTTCTCGTTACTAGATAATATATCTTAAAGTACTAGGCTTTCACGTTACTACAACCTCAGTTAGTAGTTTCACCTCTTATATATCCATGGATCCATTTAATTTTTATTTTCCAATTTGTTGGAGCAAAATTATCGGTGCCGCCGTTTGGAAATAGGCGCCGAGTATATATAAGCATTATGAAACTCTTTGCACTCTGCAGAACGAATTAAAGTGCGTAAGATAAACGACGCAAGATTTAAAGAGGTTCGGTCAAACGTGCCTACGTCCTCTCTTCGTATTTTTTTTCTTTAGACTAAAGATCAATCTCTGCACCTCTCTTATATCGACCGAGGGATTACCATTACAATCTCGTATTCTTGGTCCGAGATAAACCGTTTACACAGTTGTCTTTTTGTCGGTCCAAGTTAAACCGTTTTTCTTTTCTATTGGACAAGGAATCAACCTATCTAGCTTTTTATTGGTACTAGACAAACCTCTCTTGGATTTAGATGTGATTCTAATAATGCCGGATCAACGATCCTAATAACACTAAATCAATCTACAATCCTTATCTTTCCTCTCGTGTATGTTTTCGTATATACACACTCAAACACTTAACAAATAAGCTCAAATACAACAACAAGAATGAATATAATGATATCTGATCAATATGTAATTTGCTTGGAGTTGTTGTATGATATGATACCAAATGGTTTGGTATTTATAGGCTTAAAGGCTCAACTAGCCTTTAGCCTGCTGTTCCTCTTTAGCGTGCACTAGCCTTCCCGCATAGCGTACGTTAAGCTCATTACGTACGTTAAGGCTGTTGGAATATAAAACGCAGTGGAAGCTAGTTGGTGAAAATACTTTATAAACGGTTTTATAAACTAACGAACATAAAAACCGGATCTATTCAGACTTTTTCCATTTCCAAGTTGAACCCTTCCGTTCGTTGTCGTTTTCCTTTTCGAAAGCATCGGGCGTTTCGAAGCTTTCCGGTTGAGCCGTGTTCGTCGGGATACTTGCGTGCCGATTTTGAGGCAAGTACCTTGTCCATATAATTCTTGTTTTGTGGATATGATAATTGGTGATCGTCTAAATGTGTTTGTTTGGTCATTTGAAAATTATTCTCAAAAGATTCAGCTAGCCTTGTTAAAGGCTCTCTTTCAAACGCGTGTGTTTTGTAATTGTGTGGGTCGTAAGTGACTACGTGGATCCTTTGGATATGTTTGGATTTTATGTGGTGCTTAATAATGCGTGTGTACGTGTATGGCTTCATTTCAGTGTATTGCGGTTTTGACATGATGTGATGTTAGTTGTTACTCCTTTGAAAGGGGGTTGCGATGCTTAATTTTGTTTGGATTGATAATCGATTATTGTTGTGTGCTTGTTATACGTGATGTGCCTCCGGGTAGGATTGTTGAATCTCCGGGATCCATACTTGCTAGTATGGATCGGGCGAGACCATAGGGTTATCCAATCGGGTATGTCTTGCGGGGACTCCGAGGTTCGTGGCTTGTTAGCCCGATGCCGAGATAACTTATGGGGTTATCATCGGGTACGTCTTGCGGGGACTCCGAGGTTCGTGGCTTGTTAGCACGATGCCGGGATAACTTATGGTTGTGATTTGGTTGTGATGTATGTGTCATGGGTTATCCAATCGGGTATGTCTTGCGGGGACTCCAAGGTTCGTGGCTTGTTAGCCCGATGCCGGGATAACTGGTGGGGTTATCATCGGGTATGTCTTGCGGGGACTCCGAGGTTCGTGGCTTGTTAGCCCGATGCCGGGATAACTTATGGTTGTGATATGTGTGTGATTTGTTTAGCTAGCCAGCTCGGGAGGGTCCTTCGAGGCCTCGGGCGGGATCAATGGTATTACCCTGTTCCCAAGGCGATGCATGTGTTGTGATTTGTTTAGCTAGCCAGCTCGGGAGGGTCCTTCGAGGCCTCGGGCGGGATCAATGGTATTACCCTGCTCCCAAGGCGATGCATGTGTTGTGATTTGTTTAGCTAGCCAGCTCGGGAGGGTCCTTCGAGGCCTTAGGCGGGATTAATGGTATTACCCTGTTCCCAAGGCGATGCGCGTACGCGATTATGTTTTGTTGATTTTTATGTCCGTCGAGGACACGTGATGTTGGGCTCTGGCCATGTGAATTGTTATCGGTTTTCTATTTGCGAAAACAAAACCTTTGGGCTGTGACCCTGTTGATTTTTGGAAAGAGAAGGATTCGATAATCCTAAAATTGTTTTCTATTAAAACTCTCGATGACATTTTAAACGGTTTTATAAATTGTTTTCCTTGATTTATGATCTTTCAGTTTTGGAATGTTTTACCCAAACTCTTGCCTCGGGAAGTATTTTTCGTTACGTTTGGATCTTTGAGGATTCCTAGTTATTGTTATTCTTGGAACTTGAATTATATGGCTCGTATTTGCACTTTGTATTTGCACTAGCAAAACAGTGGAGTTTTGCTAACCCCCGAGTATTCGGGGGGTGGATGTCTGTATTGCATTCAGGTTTTGGAGCATAGCACAGGGTCGGCATGAAGGATGATGAAAGATGAACGATACTAATCACACGAGGATCCGTATGATGTCCTATTGGTCTAGTTGTATTTTTCTTTTCCGCTGCAGTATCTTTTCCCCGTTGTACGAGAGTTTATTGTATTTTGACCCCTGCGTGGGTATGTGTTGGAATTGAGTTGAATGTTATTATTGAAAGACCAAATCGGTCTACTGAGTCATTTTAGCCTTAAAGGCGAAGTTTAGATGTTTTATTTTAGTTATCAGCCTGGTAGATCCTCGAGGAGAGGGTCTACGGCGTGTAATCCCTGAGTCGATTGGGGGTGTTACAAGGCTGTGGTCAACGATCCATGTGCTGCGACGCCTTTTCCGGATCTGCATGTGGGACTCTGTCCCGAGCTTAGGCCTTTGCCGACTGGACGATCGATGGCTTCGTGTGGCATGAGGCGGTCGTCATTTGGTCGGTCACCAGGGGTCGATCGCCAAGTACCGAGAGACGATCGCCTTAGATGTCGATCGCTCGGCACGGGGACTTGTCCTGGGACCTTCGGTTGGCCAATCTGCCTTGGCTGCTGGGCTCTGGCTCGGTCGCCCGATCTCTGAGGCGATCGCCTGTTGAGACGTATAAATCTCGACACAATAGAGGGGTGGATGTCTGTATTGCGTCCAGGTACTTGCAGGTTGTTGGGGAGCGAATCACAGGATCGATACGAAGGATGATGGAAGACGACGATACTAATCGCATGAAGACTATTCGTTGAGTATTTTGGTAGAGTCTCAGTATTTGGCTCTCCGTTGTGTAGTTTTCCCGTTTTATGGGTATATTGATGTATTCCAACCCCTGCGTGGGTATGAGTTTTAAGTCGAGTTGTATATGTTTGATGTATGGTATTGTGGTAAAAGACCAAATCGGTCTAGCAGCTCATTATGTATCCATGTCGGCATGTAAGGTGAGGTATTGTTTTTGTTTTTAGCCTGGTAGATCCTCACGGAGAGGGTCTGCGGCACTGTAATATTCCCGATTGGTTTGGGGGTGTTACAGGTTGAGCGAGAATTCACACTTGTTGAACTTCGCATACAACTTCTCATTGCGCAGTATTCCCAATACTGTTCTAAGATGCTGCTCATGTTCAACCTTGGTCTTTGAATATACAAGTATGTCATCTATGAACACAATGACAAACTTATCCAAATAAGGTTGAAATACACGATTCATGAGGTCCATGAATACTGCTGGCGCATTAGTCAAACCAAATGGCATCGGTATAAACTCGTCGTGTCCATATCGAGTTCGAAATGCTGTCTTCAGGATATCATCGTCCTTAATTCTCAGCTGGTGATACCCGGATCTCAAATCTATTTTCGAGAATACTTCCGATCCTCCAAGTTGACCGAATAAGTCCTCTATTTTAGGAAACAAATATTTATCGTTTATCGTGAGTCGATTAAACTCATGATAGTCTATGCACATCCTCAAACTTCCGTCCTTTTTCTTCACGAAGAGTACTGGCGCACCCCATGGCGAAACACTCGGTCGGATAAATCCAGAGTCGAGCAGTTCCTGGAGTTGTACTTTCAGCTCTTGCAATTCCTTAGGCGCCATCCTATAGGGATCCTTCGATATTGGTGCCGCTCTTGGCACTAAATCAATCGAGAACTCAACTTGACGATTCGGTGGAACTCCGGGCAAGTCTTCAGGAAAGACATCTGGATACTCCTTGACGATAGGTACATCAGCTACCGTCTTCTCCAAAGTTGTTTTCCCCATCACATTCACCAAGAATCCTTGGCAACTTCGCTTCTTCAACATTTTCACGACTTTCATGGCTGAAATCACCTTTGGGATACTAGAGTGTCTTACTCCCTCGAATACGGTTTTGACATCGATAGACGGACATAAAGTTACTCTCCTTTCGGAGCATTCAACTACAGCTCTATGCTTGTCCAACCAATCCATACCCAAAATGACATCAAAATCGCTAAGTTCAACTATGTGCAAGTTGGCTAAGAAGCTAAGTTCGTTAATCTCTATTTTCACCTTGTTAGTTATTGAGTCTTCACGCACTACTCCCCATCCTCACTGCTTATAATCTCTATAACAGGAATAGGGGGTCGCGGCTCAATCCAGGAAGTGACTTCATCTTCAGATTCGATGTCTGCCATCAAAACATCCTTCATATTTTCGGCGAGATCCATCTTAGAGCTCTCATCGGGAACTTCTTCTGGATCTTCCTCTGGATCTTCTTCGGGATCCTCCTCCGAGTCTTCCTAGGTTTGGCCATTCTAACAGTTCGTACATATATATATATATATAATTATGTAAATAAAATGAAATGACATATGTTGGAACATTTTGTTCCATACATGCTATAATAGTGTTTTGATGATTAAAGTTGTTAAACAAAGCAAAACAACAAAGAGACGAAGCAAAGCATCGAATGAAACGAAGTGCAAAAAGGTGTTCTGAACATGCATAACGTACGCAATGAAGATATCATAACGTACGTAAAATGGGACGATTAACGTACGTAAGAAGGTCATGTTAACATACGTAATGTGTTCAAATCAGATGAACGTTGGGAAGAGTCAAAGTGAAAAGTAACAACAGATATATGACGTCAGCAATGACGTAACCTTAACGTACGTAATAGTTGTTGGCTAACATATATAATGTTCAAGACGAAGGTTATTGGACTGAAACTGGACTAAGCTAATGTACGTAACCATTTGAGGTTAACGTAAGTAATATCTGCAGCGTACGTGTTGTGTCGAGAATTATACTCTCCGACCGGCGATCGCCTCGGAGATTGGGCGACCTAGCCATTGCCGAGCAGCCAAGGCAGAACTGCCGACCGAAGGTCCCAGGACAAGTCCCGGTGCCGAGCGATCGACATCAAAGACGATCGTCTCTCGGTACTTGGCGATCGACTCCTAGCGACCGACTAGTCGACGATCATCTCTCGGCGCCTGGCGACCGAACCTTGGTAACCGACCGATGCCAACCCTCAGTGACCGACCGACGACGACCGCCTCATGCCGCTCGAAGCCGATAGTCATCCAGTCGGCAAAGGCCGAGCCTCAGGACAGACCCCACGTGCAGTGCCGAGACAAGATCCGCATATCAAGGATCGTTGACCACAGCCTGTCAGCATCTTCCCACCAGCCGACAGGCCCGCCGAAAGGTGTCAGTAGGACCGCATGTGACAGTGACCCCGGCCGCATGCTGGCTCCTCATTGGACCGCCGCCTGTTGAATGGTACGCTTGGACTTTAAGTGCGGCCGTGTGACTTAAGGACGATCGCCCCATTATTATATTGGCCGGCAGACGATCGCCCCATTATTATATTGGCCGGAAGGCGATCGCCCGCCAGAAATCAAGGCTCCTCTGCCCCTATAAATAGAAGGCAGCCTGCACTTGTCCAAGGAACCGAATTTTTTACTCCCTGAAAGGCTTTAGAACTTCAACACCCACGGGATTTCATACACACTTGGCTTTCTCCTACTCTTGGCAACAGCTATCTTTTGTTTCTTTCTTCTCTCGGCCTCTCTCATACAGAAGACGATCGACAGGGACGAAGAACACCAAGCTTCGCTCAAGAGCTGGATTAACAGAGTCTTTTTACACTCATTGTACTTAGATTCTCACATTAATACTTGTATCCACGAATATTTGTATTAATAACATCTCGCGAGAGCATTCAAGCCCGGGCCTAACAAACCCGACAAATCTTGTGTTTATTCATATTCTCTCGGAAGTGCTCCCGTAACTTTGTTTGTTGTCCGTTCATTCCAGCAGTATTTAATCTTCGGATAAATATTTTGGGCAACAACAATTGGCGCTAGAAGGAGGGCATCTAACCCTCAAATTTTATTCCTACCATCTCGAAGAACACTCACTGTTCTCCGGGGCATATACCTGAAGAAACACTCACTGTTCTTCAGAGAAAGCCTTCAGAATCATGTCTTCCGCCTCCGCGTCGAAGAAAGCCGCTGGCCAGCCCGCCAGACGCCTTTTTCGGTCTCAGTCCGAGCCACAGCCGATGGCGGAGGGTAGCCGCCGCGGTTCGAGATGCTCGATCCCGCCCCTGACGGGTGGCCCAAGCCTCTCGCTCGATCAGCTCCAAACCGCGGAACATATCGATGAGGTCATGGCCGTTCTACAGGAGCGACGGAGTGCTCTCGACGCGCCTCCCGCTATCACCCCCTCGGCCGTCCGCCGGAAGACCAAGCGGAAGTTCAACGCGTTACTGGCCGAGCGATCGCCAGGAGGCTCTCATCCGCAAGGAGAGGCGCTCGCCAGCCGGGGCACGTCTATTTTCGCACAGGCTGGCGGCCGTCTTGGCGACCGGGGCAGTCCGGCCCCAGCTACGAGACGACGGAGTTTGAGTCCGTCACCAGGAGCTCGGCCTACCCGGCTCCCAGAAGGCAGCCCAGCCATCTGGCTCCCCCTCGCCAAATAGCTGAGGTCGGCAGCAGCGGAGTCAGGAGATCGGTACACGATCGCCTCGGCTCCCGCTCCCAAAGCCGATCCACGGGCGACCGCCAAGAAGACGATATGAAGGCCCTCCTGGAATCCGGGGGAGCCTACAAGAAGACGATCGCCGAGCCGAGCGAGCCGCTCGCGGTCCACATCGAGCTCGCCCCCGTGCAGCACAAGATCGCTCCCCCGCAAACACCTTTGTACGAGGGGAGATCGGACCCCGAAATGCACCTGAGCAAGTTCAACATCTACATGACCGGTTGTGGGGCATCTGACGCGACCAGGTGCCGAATGTTCCCTATGACGCTGGACGACCTCGCCTACAGGTGGTACGCCTCATTGCCGCCTCGGTCCATCGGCTCCTTTAACCAACTGGCGAACGTCTTCACGGAGTATTTCGCCACCAGGGTCGCTCGACCAGAAGGTCCCCATCGCATGATGCGAATCAAGCAAGGCGAAGGAGAGTCCGACTCGGACTACATCGACCGGGTAGACGAGATCATCCTCAATGGCGAGCCCGTAAGCGATGAGATCGCCCTCTACGTGGTCCTAGGAGGATTCCATGGTCTTTCGCCTATGTTCAGGCATCTTACGAAGGACCAACCCATGACCTACGCGATCTTCCGAGCTAAGGCCGCAGACTTCCTGGCCAGGCAAAAGTTTCTCCTTAGCCTTTGAGCAGCGCGATCGGCGCCCGAATGATGATTGGCAGTTAACGCGATCGGCACCCGATCGCCGGTATCAACCTATGAATAACGCGATCGGCAGCCGAACGACGATCACCAGTCTTCCAGCCCGATCGCCATCATCAAGCAACATCACCAAAACCGGAGGACTCGGTCGCCAGCAACAGTTCACCATCTAACATGATGGACTAAGGCACGAGATCGCCTCCACCGCACATCATAAATCCATGGTCCTGGTAGTCGATGGAACCGGCTGCTTTGGCCATGCAAGGTCCCTTTGGGCCAAGATCGCCCGTCCTTCGTTTAAATACGAGGCCGGCGTAGTCTGAGGGCCCTCCAAAACTAATCAGTGGACACGATCGCCCGCCCTCAAAGGATCATCATCTAACATGGTGAACCCGGACAATGCGACGTGCCACTACCCCCGTCTCAACGTACACCATCGAGGTTCGCCATCTTCATGGTGGGCCTAGGTGGAAGCAGAGCTAACAAGCCGCGGACGTAGAGTTGAATCATTCGACGCTGCCCCGCGCAAGGACTCCTCTAGACCGAGACCGCACGCCCTTCGTTTAAATACGAGGCGAGGCGCATCCTAACAGAGGACCCTCACAATAAAATGAGTCACGAGACACTCAATGTCTTCGCGCACAAGACACGGTCATGGAGTCGGTCCATCGAACTCCGCGACTGTGCACGATTCCTCAAACGACGAAACCATCAAGATTCTGAGGGGGATCGGCCAATGTTGATTTTTGCAGGTACAAGACCGAAAGATAGCTAGCCAATCGACCAGATAGGCTAAGTCCGAATCCAAAGTCAGCTCACCGGGTTGCCCGTCCTCATCTTACACGATCGCCAGCAAGAACCACCTCGCCCCATGTCTTCAACATCGGAGCAAGCTGGGGGGCAATTGTTGTGTCGAGAATTATACTCTCCGACCAGCGATCGCCTCGGAGATCGGGCGACCTAGCCATTGCCGAGCAGCCAAGGCAGAACTGCCGACCGAAGGTCCCAGGACAAGTCCCGATGCCGAGCGATCGACATCAAAGACGATCGTCTCTCGGTACTTGGCGATCGACTCCTGGCGACCGACTAGCGGACGATCATCTCTCGGCGCCTGGCGACCGACCCTTGGTAACCGACTGATGCCGACCCTCAGTGACCGACCGACGACGACCGCCTCATGCCGCTCGAAGCCGATAGTTGTAATACCCTATTGTAATTCAGTAATTATCATTCAGTATTTATCATTCAGTAATTTCACTCATTAATGATCATTTGTCACTCATATTCAATCATGGTATTCACCGTTCAGAGTAATTGTATCGTGTATCAATCGTCGTTCATCACTAATCTAATTGGAGTTCCGTGCCGTGTTTATCATCATTGTCATTTTCATTGTGGGCTGTGCGTGAGGAGTAGCGCACGCTACGTACTCTTTCTAGCGCGCGCCAATTGAGTACATGTAGCGCACGCTACCACTCAGCATTAGCGCACACTAATGTTACCATTGCGATCCCGTAAGGTACCGGACCGCAGTGAGCATTAGTAGCGCACGCTACGAGTGGTAAGTAGCGCGCGCTAGTGGGTTGTAGTAGCGCACGCTAATATTTGGTGTAGCGCGCGCTAAGGACGGATCAGGGTGAGTCCAGTAGCTACTGGACTGCATTGGATTAATTCATAGCGCACGCTATGAGTTGTTCTTAGCGTACGCAATCGATATTGTAGCGCACGCTAAATATTGGTTGTAGCGCACGCTACCGAGATCAGATCAGAGGATAGTCGGTTTCTGGATTCCAGTATTGGGCATCAAATAATTCGTTAGCGCACGCTAACCATGGGTATTAACAAACGCTAATGGTATGGTTGTAGCACACGCTACAAAAGGTACGTAGCGCACGCTACCGTGTTCGGACAGTGGGTACTGGACTACCCAAAACACCCGTTAGCGCACGCTAAGAGTTGGGGCTAGCGCGCGCTAAACTGGGATTGCTATAAATAGGACAGTTCAGCCCTTACCCCGTCATTTATCAATTCTCTTCGTTTCTTCGGCGGTTTCGGGCGATTCCGGGCGATTTGGAGAGTGTTCTTAGAGGAGTAATCATCAATCATCATCTTCAACCTTATCTTTGGATTAATCATCATTTCAACATCCTCATCACATCAAATCAAAGGTATTAATCTCTTGGATCTAGAATTTCGGATTTTTGGGTTTTTCCTTCCGATTTCTTCGTGTAAGCTTGGATTATCATTGGAATATGTTAGATATGGATTTTCTACCTTGGATAAATATATTCCTACGGATTTAATGACTATTTTCGGAATTATTTCAAGAACCCTTGGGGTTGACTTCGGTTAATTGGGGATTTTCCGATTGATGTTGTTGTAATCTCGAATTGTGGATTCCTATTGGATTATTGATATCATTGAAATGTTTTGATCGTCCGAAATACTCATTTTGGTGTTGGTTTCGATATATTCAGGATTGGATATTTTCGAAGTTGTGTGGTTGGTTACGTATTCGTTAGAATGCCCCTATGAGTTTGATTATCGTTGTATCGACCTTTGGGTTAGTCGTGTTTTGTTGCTTGATACGTGTATTGAACGGTTGTTGGTAATTATTGTTATTCAAGGTTGTTCGAGCGACCGGTATCTCGATTAGGACGTTGTTCGTGGAAGGACATTGTCATCGGTATTGTGTAAGTTGATTCTTACTCGGTTAAAAGGATATTCATTCCTTTTGTTGTTGATCATTCATAATCATAACTCATTCATCATTGTATTAATCATATTGAGACTTGTAATTGTCGAATAATCACTTCATTAGCGAGGAACGGCGGTTCCAATCATTTCATTGAAACTATCAATCACTTCATTATCACTTTCATATCGGTGAGTCATTCTTGACTTTGTCAGGTTATTATTATTTATTGATATTCATTATGGTCATTCTCGTTCATATGAACTTCTGGGTTCATATTGCGTGGCCGGGTGCGGATGTGTGGAATTTTTAGTCGGGCACATGATGGCCATGTATTGGGAGTGATACATTGGACTGTGCACACGGTAACGATTACCTCCGTGAGACTAATTAGGTACAAGGACGGGTGTGTCCGGTCATCCGTCTTGTACACTTGCACAGAACACTACGGGCGTACTATGATACTCCTCTTGCCGTAATTCATAACTAAGGATATTTCATAACTTCGGATATATCATGATTGTGTAATTTCAACCCTTGAGGATTGTTGTTACGTATCGACCCGTTAGAATTTTGTTTTCAGGTCACGGCAAGGCAAAGGCACGGGAAGAGCATGTTGACGGCGAGGAGTCCCAGTGATACTAGTAGGGGTCCCCAGTCATTCCGTTTATTTCAGTCATGCTTATTTCTCTACAGTTGCATTTCCGCTGCAAATTCCGTTTGAAATGTTTATTTGTTCAGGATGGTGTATTTTATCTCCATATAAAATATACTAGTATTCGGTATTGTCCTGGTGTGTTGTACTTAAACTCCTCATCGGAGTATTTGGTAATATAATGTGGTTCGGTACTACAATTATATTATTTAATTCATCATTTTCATTTGTCTGGTGGGTCCCAGTCGGGGATTCATGGCACTGTAATATCCGCCTAGTTTGGGGTGTTACAATAGTCATCCAGTCGGCAAAGGCCGAGCCTCAGGACAGACCCCACGTGAAGTGCCGAGACAAGATCCGCATATCACGGATCGTTGACCACAGCCTGTCAGTATCTTCCCACCAGCCGACAGGCTCGCCGAAAGGTGTCAGTAGGACCGTATGTGACAGTGACCCCGGACGCGTGCTGGCTCCTCATTGGACCGCACAGCTGGCTGCCAGCAGCTGCCTTGGACTTTAGGCCGACAGCCCGTGTGACTTAAGGACGATCGCCCCATTATTATATTGGCCGGCAGACGATCGCCCCATTATTATATTGGCCGAAAGGCGATCGCTCGCCAGAAATCATGGCTCATCTGCCCCTATAAATAGAAGGCAGTCTGCACTTGTCCAAGGAACCGAATTTTTTACTCCCTGAAAGGCTTCAGAACTTCAACACCCACGGGATTTCATACACACTTGGCTTTCTCCTACTCTTGGCAACAGCTATCTTTTGGTTCTTTCTTCTCTCGGCCTCTCTCATACAGAAGACGATCGGCAGGGACGAAGAACACCAAGCTTCGCTCAAGAGCTGGATTAACAGAGTCTTTTTCCACTCATTGTACTTAGATTCTCACATTAATACTTGTATCCACGAATATTTGTATTAATAACATCTCGCGAGAGCATTCAAGCCCGGGCCTAACAAACCCGGCAAATCTTATGTTTATTCATATTATCTCGGAAGTGCTCCCGCAACTTTGTTTGTTGTCCGTTCATTCCAGCAGTATTTAATCTTCGGATAAATATTTTGGGCAACAACAGTACGTAATGCGAAGAAGATAGCGTACGTAATGGAGTTTCCAGGTGCTAACGGCTAGTAAGGCTCCAATGCCTATAAATACCACATCCTTGGTATTCATCCATACAAGAGCAAACGACTCATTGATCAGATATTCATATTGATATTATTGTTGTTATGATATTGAGCTTATATTGTTAGTTTGAGTGTTTATACATTCAATAGACGAGAGGTAAAAGAAAAGATAAGATTGGATTCGGTGTTATTAGGATCAAGGATCCGGCATTGTTAGAATCGCAATCGATATCTAAGTGAAGTTTATCTAGTATCCATAGAAAGCTAGAGCAGTTGATTCCATGTCCGATAGAAAAGGAAAACGGTTTAACTTGGACCGATATAAATATAAGTACGAGTGGTTTATCACGGACCAATTGAAGACGTGACTGTAACGGTTATCCCTCGACCGATAGAAGAGAGGTGCAGAGGTTTTAATCTTCAACCTATAGAAAAAGATACTAATAGAGGACGTAGGCTCGTTTATAGCCAAACCTCTATAAATCCTTGTGTCGTTTAATTTCCGCACTTTATATTCACGCTTTCGCACAACGGCGCAAATACCGATTTTGCTTCAACAATTGGTATCGGAGCGGTACTCCATTACACGGCTTAACATCCGAGGAGAAGATCCACATGGCATTTCAATTTGCTCCAGTCGAAGGCCTTGCTCTTAACCGACCACCATTTTTTGATGGCGCAAACTTCATGATATGGAAGAAAAAGATGTCAATATTCATCCGAGCGTATGACATCGAGATTTGGAAGATCATTTGTCTTGGCCCGAAAGTTCCAATCAAACCTGACGGATCTTGTAAGAGTTTCGAAGAATATAATGACAAGGATTGGAAGAACGACTATCTAAATTGTAAGGCTACTCAACTCTTATATTGTGCCTTAAATCCAGAAGAGGTCAATCGTATCTCATCGTGTGAAAGTGCTAAAGAAATATGGAAAATTCTTGAAATCACACACGAAGGGACAACTCAAGTCAAGGAGACGAAGATTAATATGCTTCTCCATGACTACGAGTTATTCATGATGAAAGGTGGTGAGTACATCACCAACATGCTCGACCGATTTTCGGTCATCACAAATGGACTTGCTTCGTTCGAAAAATCATTATCAAGTAGTGAGAGAGTCAAGAAAATCTTAAGATCACTACCTGTTGAATGGGACGGTACGATAACGGTAATTATGGAATCAAAATATTTAAATACTCTTGATTTTAGTGCTCTCGTCGGTTCCCTTATAAACTACGAGATAGTACTTAAATCTCGGAATGCCAAACCGAAACCGAAGGAAAGATCGATAGCCTTGAAGGCTAAGATGTCTAAGAAGGAAGTAATCTCGGTTGAAGAAAGCGACGAAGAATCGGCATATTATGCCAAAAATATTAATAAGTTTCAAACCTTATTAAACCATAGAAAGAAAGACATCTCAGGCGAATCTAATAAATTTGACAACTCTTGTCGATTATGTGGTAAACCAAGCCACTTTCCTAAGAATTGCCGAGCTAAACCAAAGAAGGAGGTTCTCGTTGCAACATGGAGCGATGAAGACGAAGATGATGATTTTATCAATCAAAATAATCTCGCTCTCATGGCACGGAGTTCATTCGACGATAGCGATGTCGAAAGTCAAGTAAGTAACTCTTACGACGAACTTTTTGAAGCATTTGAATTATTGCATACGGACTATCAAAATGCTTTATCCGAAATTAAATCCCTTTAATTTAAAAATGAATCATTGGAAATTGAAACTTCCAAAATTCTTGAAAAGGGAAAATTTATTGAAATCGATCAATCTAAATGCGTTGAAAACGGAAATATTTTAAAGGATGATTTTGTTAAAATTCAAATCGAGCTCAAAAATTTAACGAACAAATTTTCTCTCGGAAACGAAAAATTTGAAAATATGCTCTCGGTTCAAAAGTTTACTTTAAATAAACAGGGGTTGGGATTCACACCTCGTTCTAAAAATGAATCCTTAAATTTAAAGATACCCTATTGCAAAAAATGTTTGAAAATTGGGCATCATATTTTGAACTGTAAAAGCCCACGCCGGACGATTAAAATTAAAAGGATTTGGGTTCCTAAAAGAGCAAATATTTCAAATATCGTCAATGTTTCAAATGAAAAACCAACTCTTGGTTGGATCCCCAAAAATTGATTTTTATCAAAATATATTTTACTTAGGGGGAGTAATAATTTCTTAAAAGGGGAGATAATATTTTCAGGGGGAGTTTATATCCTATTTATTCAAATAGTTATATTCATTATTTGGTATCACATATTTTTAACATCAATTTGGTATTTATCATTTTATTATCATTTATTACACTTTTTGATGAAAGCAAAAGGGGGAGAAAGGAGAAAAGAAAAAGAATGGGATTGATCCTGAAAGGGGGAGAAAATCGAAGAAAATTCGAAAAGATGAAGTTGAAAAGAAAAATGAGGAGACGTCGAAAAGATGATGAAAATTTGAAAATTTGAAAAGAAAAAGAAAAGAAAGAAGGAGTCGAAAAAGAAATGGGAGAAGAAACTAACGAAACGGACAAAGTCGAAAACTTTAGTCTGTACACATATACATATATTTGTATCTTTTGCAAGTAAATCCCATTGACGGAGTGTTGTTTTGTAATCATCAAAAAGGGTATATTGTTGGAATATTTTGTTCCATACATGCTATAATAGTGTTTTGATGATTAAAGTTGTTAAACAAAGCAAAACAACAAAGAGACGAAGCAAAGCATCGAAGGAAACGAAGTGCAAAAAGGTGTTCTGAACATGCATAACGTACGCAATGAAGATATCATAACGTACGTAAAATGGGACGATTAACGTACGTAAGAAGGTCATGTTAATGTACGTAATGTGTTCAAATCAGATGAACGTTGGGAAGAGTCAAAGTCAGAAAAGCAGCAACGGATATATGACGTCAGTAATGACGTAACCTTAATGTACGTAATGGTTGTTGGCTAACGTACGTAATGTTTAAGACGAAGGCTACTGGACTGAAATTGGACTAAGCTAACATACGTAACCATTTGAGGTTAACGTACGTAATATCTGTAGCGTACGTAATGTGAAGAAGATAGCGTACGTAATGGAGTTTCAGGGTGCTAACGGCTAGTAAGGCCCCAATGCCTATAAATACCAAATCTTTGGTATTCATCCATACAACAACGAAGAGCAAACGACTCATTGATCAGATATTCATATTGATATTATTGTTGTTGTGATATTGAGCTTATATTGTTAGTTTGAGTGTTTATACATTCAACATATACACAAGAGGTAAAAGAAAAGATACGATTAGATTCGGTGTTATTAGGATCAAGGATCCGGCATTGTTAGAATCGCAATCGTTATCTAAGTGAGATTTATCTAGTAGCCATAGAAAGCTAGAGTGGTTGATTCCTTGTCGGATAAAAAAGGAAAACGGTTTAACTTGGACAGACACAAAGATAAGTACGAGTGGTTTATCACGGACCAATAGAAGACGTGATTGTAACGGTTATCCCTCGACCGATAGAAGAGAGGTGCAAAGGTTTTTATCTTCAACCTATAGAAAAAGATACCGAGAGAGGACGTAGGCTCGTTTATAGCCGAACCTCTATAAATTCTTGTGTCTTTTAGTTTCCGCACTTTATATTCACGTTTCCGCACAACGGCGCAAATACCGATTTTGCTTCAACAACATATGCATGAATAATGACTGAAATTTGGTACCTTGGACGGAGTGACGAAGTGAGGAAGCTGAGAGCATATGATACTTTTACATTTTAGCGAGTCTACAGAAAAGTAAAACCCTCTCAGATACCACTATGTAACGTCCCGACTTTCTAGGGTAAATATTGGGGAAAATAAATAAAAGGTAAATTTTGACAAAAATAATTTTCTTTGAGAATATTTAAATTCTCGCCTACAAAGTCGAGTCGCTACACTCACATAAAATTTAATACCTTTAAATAAGGCAATATTTCATCGTAGATACAAGGTAAAAATTTGCGGTGGAAGAATAAATCATAAATTATAAATTTCTAGTCAATATTTCCCCAAATAAGTTTCAAAATATTTAAGAAAAACATCATATAATATATCCTCTTTCATATGCCCTCTCGGCTCGCTCCTTCGTCCATCCGACTCGGTTCAACTTGCTGGATCAATAAATGTGGGGTGAGCTTCCTTCAGCTCGTGGAAATTACACTGATCACTGTAATTTACAATCTCATGGAAAGCATAACATGAAAAATCTATCATATTTTTCCTCAACGTAAATTCATACTCACAATATTACGTATAACATGAATCGAGCACGCATAACACGAATATTGAGGTTGCGCAGGTGCCCCCGCAACAACATCAAACATAAATACATACCACACATAATATGAATTGAGCACGCATGTGAATATTGAGGTTGCGCAGGTGTCCCCGCAACAACATATATCTTAAGATAGCCTCTTACACGAATACAGGTTAGCTTGATTTACAACGTGCATCATAAATTTTAAACATGAATAGAATATCATATATGCAGTCCAATTAAAGTAATTAAAGTGATAGTGAAAATTAACACCTGAATAAATGATGATGTCCGACTTGAATATGAAGATGCTCGACTCACAGTCCTGAGCCTGTAAGTCCTCGACAAAGTCTACATATAATAATAATAATAATAATAATAATAATTATAATCCTTACAATTTATTATTTATATCATAAATGAAAAGATATAAATATCACTATATAATTACTGAAAATAAATTACAATTGCTTATTAATATTAATCGAAGAGTTAACATTATAGATGACTGTGTAATACCCGTAATTTCGATTTTCGGTAATTTTTTTTTTCGGCGGAAGTCCATTTTGACGACTCGCCCATGACCGTTTCGTCATTCTTAGAATGATTAATTCTACACTTTTTGACATCCGAGTTCGTTTCGGTGTCGTTTTGTTGAGTTCCATGCTTTTTAGCGACTTTTCTGCACTTGAGTTCGATTCTTGCGAATATCGTCCGAAACTGTTGTTTCGAGTTTCTTGTAAGTTCATTTAATGTTATTATTCATGTTGCGAGCTTTGGTTTGTTGTTTTGATCACGTATCGTGATTTTCGGGCGTTTTGGGCCATTTTTGTAATTTCTCAAAGTTTGGGGTAATTATTTCCGTTGTCGAATTTCGACGCTTTGGGTGGTCGGAATCGTGTGTTCTCTTAGCGCTTAGATTCATATTTACGAGTACTTCGTAAGCATATCTTCGATTCATACTCAGGTTCGGGTTTCGGGGTCGTCCGGGCCGTCGGAGTGGCCACGGCCGAGTCACGGCCGGAGCAGGGCCTGGCCTGGCCGATTTACGGCCGTAAGGTGCCGGTTACGGCCGTACGTGCTCGGCAGACTTGGCGGGACGAATGCCAGTTACGTCCGTAAGGCATGATCGGGTACGGCCGTACGGGCGCTGGGCATCTTCCTGACGAAGGCCGGTTACGGCCGTAATGTGTGCCAGTTACGGCCGTAAGTGCCCGGCAGGTGCTGGGCAGATTTTTTTGACGAATGCCGGTTACGGCCGTAAGGGCCTGCCGAGTACGGCCGTATGGGCCGAGTTACGGCCGTAAGGCATCCGATTCTGGCCGTAAGCGTCGGCAGATGTCCGCTATATAAGGCCCTGCGGCCGTTTTTACTCATTTCTTCACTTTTCTTGCGGCTATCGGACGGGTGCGATGGGAAATAGGGTTCTTGGTCGATTCTACTAAATTCCAAGACATTTTGGAAGATTCTTGTTGATTATATCATCATCCAATCCGTGTTCTTCGTCGAATCAAGGTATATTTCTTGATTTTTCCTTCAAGTTGACTTTTTGGAGAATTGTCTTTGATTTCGATTCTAGTCCGATTTTGATACATCGGTTGGTGTAGTATGATGTTATTAATTGTGTTCTATGGGTTGTATATCCATACTTCAAGTTTGTTCAACTCGATTAGTGATTCGAGTGTTCTTGAGAGTTATCGAACATTGAGTGTTCGATTAAATGTCCCAATGAGTTTCCCTTCGATAATTGTTGGGATTTCCGTTGTTTTTGACTTTGATTCTCGTTGTAATCATGTTTTATTGTTCCTTACGGAGGATTATAGGTGCTCGATGATTCCGATGTTGAATTCCGTTGGTGATTGATGATTCGTGTGGTGTTATTCTCGTAGTAATTGCGGTGTTATCGCGTTCTTGATAGTGTTCGGGAGTTCGGGGCTGTTCGACCGCATTCCATCCGTCGCCTTGTTTCGAACGTGGTTCCTAGGCAAGTACCTTGTTCATACGCTTCTCGTTTTGTGGATATGATGATCGGTGGTCGTCTTGGTGTGTTTGTTTGGTTATTTGCAAATGAATTTTCAAAAGAATTGTTTTGGCCTTGTTAAAGGTTCTCTTTCAAAATGCGTGTGTTTTGTGAACGGTGTGTTTTGGGAATTGATTATGATTTGATTATTTTGAACGTTGAAGGCTTTGATGATACCCCTGTTGTTTAAAGTTATGGAAGCGTGTATTCCGTATTTAATCTTGTCATTGTGTTTTGAAGAGTTTGATAACGGTGTCGAGTTAGTGGCCATCTCTAGTAAGTATTCTTGATGAATTTACATTCTTAGCATATTAGTATTGCATGAGTAATGTGTGTGTGTGTATTCTCACTATGGGTTAGATCCTACGGGGTCTCGGTAGGGGTCCACGGAGGGGTGGATCTGTAACACCCCCAAGACGATCGGGGCATATTACAGCACCGTGGACCCCACACTGTGGAATCCACCAGGCTAACGTACCAACAAGACATTCGACGACGACATACAATTATCAAATAAACGACAATTCAAATAAAAGACTACAATCCGACAACTAGAATCCAACATCGATTCATTTCCCAAAACGGGAACACAACATTAATAATTTTGAAAAGGAAGTACTCGAGTATTTAAACTAATTTTATAATACAGAAATCCCAAAACAAGAGATCAATAATAAATGACAGAACTGGACACCAACAAATGACTACTGAGCAGTATCATGCTTGCCCATCATCCTCATACAGCTCAAGTGCTCGCTTGTCCCCATGATCGATACCTGAAATACAAAAAGTATTTCTCCCATTTAAGGAGTTAGCGACAACTGCTAGTGCAAGTACAATCCATTTGAACTACATTCTAATCAGATGAATATATGCACCAAAAATCATTTTTGAAAACATTTTATATTTTGGAATATTTACAATGTACAATCACAAAACACATTATCTCCAACAAATCACAATTCAAAGTTAACCTTGGTACGAGACTCACGACCACCGTACCCCGCAGAGCCCCGTTGGACATCTCTGGGTGGTTAACCACAGTTCGTGATACGCACACACACGGCAATACGTATCCCTAGAGGCCCCGTAGGACCGTCCCTAGGTGAACACACACATATCCATCCACAACATCCACGATACAGCCATAATTCAAATACTAGAACATGTAAACAAATGTAAAGTACTTGCCTTTGTGACATCTTCGAAGAGTCAGAAGTGAAAAACGACTACGGATGATCCGAGTGGAAGACGATGGTTCCTAACGAAGAATTAACATCACTCAGTCCCAACGGACATCAATAATCGAAAGGAATACTCCCAAAACCCCGATTACATGCTACGACAATGAACGATCAATTGATACGGGCGAGGGCTTACACAAAATTTCCCCGTATTGATAATTCACGAATTAAAATCAAGGAAATTGGATTTGGAATCACTCAATAACAACAATCGGTAAGGAATATCGTAACATAATTGAACAATTCGGAACTAATTCCTAGAATCCCGAAAAACCCCCAAATTCGTCAAAGTTAGGGTTCATGAGGAAATACCTTGAATTCGGTTGATGAAGGGCGATTATGCTGATTATGATATGATAGCTCGACTCTACCGTGGAAGAATACGAAAAATTCCCGGATGGAAGTTGAAGGAATTCGCCCCTTTGCGTCGCCCGAAGAAGAAACGAGAGAAAAGAAATGAAAAACTGACATTCTGGACTGCCCGCTGATATATATAAAATGTGAAGTTAGCGTACGCTAACTATCATATATAGCGCGCGCTAACGGGGCTGTAACCGGTCCAGTAGCTACTGCTACCACTCGCTAGCGCACGCTAATAATAGCGAGTTAGCGTACGCTAACTGCACCTCGGTAGCGCACGCAAGGTAACAGGAGTAGCATGTGCTACCTACGCAGCCAAGATCTTCCGCTCACATCAGCGATGCCTGGCCGAAGGTACAATACACGAAACGCACGACAAGGCCAGAATCCAGAAACATAAACACGAAGCATACAAGACGATGGAGCTAAGCGCTAAAAGAAAATATAATTCCGATCACCGGAGGGTCCGAAAAGCGAAAACGAAAATGGGATTCCCTAAACTATTAGGAAATTACAAAAATGGCCCAAGTGACCGAAAATCACGAAACGACGTCGGATCAACGAACCGAAAGTCTACACACGACCAACTCAATCATACGAACTTGTACAAACCAAGAAACAACGAAAATGAACGAGTTTTACGAGAATCGAACGTTCATACGGCAAAACATGTCATAAAATGAAATTACGTGAAAACAACTCCAAAACTCGACCAAATGGAAAAACTCCAAGAATAAAGTAGATTCAAAATGTCGAAATGGTTACAAGCGAGTCGATAAAAATAGACATACACTAAAAATGGAAACTGCTAAGTTACGGATATTACATTCTCCCCCTCTAAAATAAAGTTTCTGTAACACCCCCCCACAAACCGCTTGGGAATATTACAGCGCCGCAGACCCTCTCCGTGAGGATCTACCAGGCTAAAAACAAAAAACAATACCTCACATTACATGCCGACATGGCTACATAATGAGCTGCTAGACCGATTTGGTCTTTTACCACAATACCATACATCAAACATATACAACTCGACTTAAAACTCATAGCCACGCAGGGGTTGGAATACATCAATATACCCATAAAACGGGAAAACTACACAACGGAGAGCCAAATACTGAGACTCTACCAAAATACTCAACGAATGGTCTTCATGTGATTAGTATCGTCGTCTTCCATCATCCTTCGTATCGATCCTGTGATTCGCTCCCCAACAACCTGCAAGTACCTGGACGCAATACAGACATCCACCCCCCGAATACTCGGGGGTTAGCAAAACTCCACTGTTTTGCTAGTGCAAGTATAAAACAGAAGTACAAGCCATACACAACGTGCTTCAAGAATATAAAAATCTTGAATATATTTCCCGAGATAATTCACTTAATCAAAGCAGTTTGATTTACAAAAGGTAGGAATAGAACCATGAATCTTATACAAAATATTTTACGATCTCGGGAGTTTGAAAACATTTGGAATTAAGGAATTCTCAAGTCTTTCGAAAATACTTGGGGACACGGCCCAAAACCATCTTTCCAAAATATGATTCCAATAATAAAACGCGGATTCACAATCCAATTCACAACACACGGGGTCTAAGACCCAAATCATAAGCCACATGGTCCACGACCCATATCACATAACACATGTTCCTAAGGATTATTCGCGTCCCGTGCAAACAAGCCACGAACCTCAGATGCTTCCGTAGAACATACCCGAGTGAATAACCCAATAGGAAACCATACGAAATCACATATCCTGGTGACAACAGTCACAGAACCATTCCAAACCACAACCATAAGTTATCCCGGCATCGGGCTAACAAGCCACGAACCTCGGAGTCCCCGCAAGACATACCCGATGATAACCCCCACAAGTTATCCCGGCATCGGGCTAGCAAGCCCCGAACCTCGGAATCCCCGCAAGACATACCCGGATTGGATAACCCTACGGTCATGCCCGACCCATACTAGCAAGTATGGATCCCGGAGATTCAACAATCCTACCCGGAAGCACATCACTTTCAACGATCACATAACAATGAGCAGAACATCAAGCCAAGCAACATTTAAACATCACAACCTCCTTTCAACGGAGTAACAACTAATATCACACACAATACGTTCTTACCGAACAAGTACACACGACATTACGTAATCCCCGGCAAAGGATTACGGTCTAATAAACTCACTCCAAGTGATCATAGCATCTTTCAACATACAAAAACAACACATATATTCCGACAACACATATATTCACGAAGTACACGAATTATCGTTGAAAGACAACATTTATTGAGAACATACCGATCCCTTTTTACGTTCATTAAACATTGGGTTTCGCATAAAATCATTTATCAATAATTATGCCTACGAAACATGAAACGTATGGACAAGATACTTGCCTAGATACCACGAGCAAGTACTCCGACGAACACGGCTCGACCGGGACACTCCGAAAACCTACCACTTCCGGAAGACACAACAAAAACACTATCACAAAGAGAACCAAGACCAAGAACAACGAAAAACCCATCAATATATTGAAGGGAAATTCAATGGGACATTTAATCGAACATTAAATGTTCAATAATTTCCAAGAACACTCGAATCGTCAATCGAGTTAAACAAACTCGATATATGGATATACAATCCATGAAACACGGTTAATAACATCATACTACACCAACCGATGCATCAAAATCGGACTAGAATCGAAATCAAGAACGAATTTCCAAGAAAGTCAACTCGAAGAAAAATCAAGAATTACCTCAATCCAACGAAGAACAAGGGATTAGATGATGTTACAATCACCTAGAGATCTCCAAAACACCTTAGAATTGAGTAGAACCGACCAAGAAGTCGAACCCTAGCCTCACCCGTCCGACAGCCGCGAAGAGAAGATAAGAAGGGGAGGAAATGGGGTGAGAAACCCATCTGTCCCCTTATATACACCAGCAACGCACGACCATCACGCACGACCAAGTGCTCGTGTGTTTGGTCGTGCGCTAGGCCACTGCCCAACCACTGACACCACGCACGAGCACAGCGCACGAGTATCAGCTCGTGTGTCCTGCTTGTGCATCCCTGGAGCTCACTGCCGAGCGCTGGATAGCGCACGAGTGCCACGCACGACCACGTGCTCGTGTGGCCTGCTCGTGTGATACAATAGGAGGCCAAAATCGAGTCCGACACGACCCCGAAATCCGAACCTGACTATGAATCGAAGATAGGGTTATGAAGTACTCGCAAAGATGAAACCAAGCGCTAAGAGAACACATTATTCCGACCACCCGAAGGCTCGAAATTCGACAACGGAAAGTAATTACCCCAAACTTTGGGAAATTACGAAAACGGCCCAAAACGTCTGAAATACACGATACACGATCGAAACACCAAACCGAAGTTCAAAACACGTCTAACAAAGTTAAAAGGACTTACGGGAAACTAGAAACATCAGTTTCCAACGAGATTCACAAGAATCGAACTCAAGTGCGGAAAAGTCGCCAAAAAGCACGGAACTCAACAAAACGACACCGAAACTAACTCGGATGACAAAAAGTGCAGAATTAATCATTCTCGAAATGACGAAACGGTCATGAGCGAGTCGTCAAAATGGACTTTTACCGAAAAAAAAAAGAAATTACCGAAAATCGAAATTACGGGTATTACAGTTTCGCCCCGAAACTTAAGAATCAAAAAGCTCGGGTGCCTAGAACGCATATCCTCCTCCAACTCCCACGTCGCTTCTCCTACTCTGTGCCTCGACCATTGCACCTTAACCAAAGGAATGGTTTTGTGCCTTAACTGCTTGTCTCGACGCTCCAAAATCCTGACGGGCCTCTCCTCAAACGTAACATCTTTCTCGATCTCCACGTCTCCAAAATCAATAATGTGGGACAGGTCCGGAACGTACTTTCTCAACTGGGAAACGTGAAATATGCTATGAACATGACTTAGCGACGGAGGCAAAGCCAAACGGTATGCCAACTCGCCGACTCTCTCCAATACCTCGAAAGGCCCAATATATCTCGGGCTGAGCTTCCCCTTTTTCCCAAAACGGAAAACTCCCTTCGTCGGAGACACTCTCAGCAGAACATGATCTCCCACCTCAAACTCCAAAGGTCGACGCCTAACATCCGCATAAGACTTTTGCCGACTCTGAGCTGCCAACATTCTCTTCCTAATCAATTCAACTTTCTCCCTTGTCTCCATTACAAGGTCTGGCTCGGTGCCAACTAGATCGGACGGTTCATCCCAACATATTGGCGATCGGCAACGTCGGCCATAAAGTGCCTCATACGGTGCCATCTTAATCGACGCGTGCCAGGTATTATTATAAGTAAACTCAATCAAGGCCAGATGTCCCTCTCAATCACTACTCCAATCTAACGCACACGCGCGCAATATATCCTCGAACCTCTGAATAGTACGCTCGGACTGCCCATCGGTCTGGGGATGGAAAGAAGTGCTCAAACGTAACTGTGTCCCCAATGCCTTATGTACCGCCTGCCAAAAATGCGATACAAATCGGCCATCTCTGTCCGAAATGAAGGTCTTCGGCGTACCATGAAGTCTCACTATCTGTGCGATAAAAATACGAGCCAGTTTTTCTGGACCCCAAGTTTCCTTGATGCCCAGAAAATGCGCCGACTTAGTCAGTCGGTCTACAATCACCCACACCATATTCATACCAGTCTTCGTCCTCGGCAAACCCGTGACAAAATCCATAGAGATATCCTCCCACTTCCACTCCGGGACGGGAAGTGGTTTCAACAACCCGACTGGCCGCTGATGCTCAATCTTGACTTGCTGACAAGTCAAACACTTAGCCACAAACTGAACTACTTCCTTCTTCATATCGTTCCACCGGAAATTTTTCCTCAAATCTTTATACATTTTACTCGAGCCCGGATGGACTGAGTAAGGTGATGCATGAGCCTCTCCCATAATACTCTGCCTCAATTCCGAGTCATTTGGAACACACAACCGACCTCGGAATCTCAACACACCGTCCTCATGAATAACGAATCCCGGGGCTTTCCCCTTCCCTACACTCTCTCGAAGCTGAATAAACATCGGGTCCTCTAACTGTCCCGACTTAATGTCGTCGACTAAAGACGACGAAATCTCAAGTGTACGCAACTGCCCGGAACTCTCTGGTAGTACAACCTCAATGCTCAACCTCATAAACTCTCTCTGAAGTCCCGACTGAGCCGTAAGCAACTCAGGCGCCCGAAGCGATACCGATTTCTGGCTCAAGGCATATGCTACTACATTAGCCTTGCCCGGATGATAAAGGATCTCAAGATCGTAATCCTTAATCAATTCCAACCATCTCCTCTGTCTCATATTAAGATCTTTCTGCGTAAAAATGTACTTCAGGCTCTTGTGATCGGTAAAAATGTACTTCAGGCTCTTCTGTCTCATATAAGTAATGACGCCAGATCTTTAACGCAAATACAACTACGGCCAACTCAGGATCGTGCGTAGGGTAATTCAACTTGTACGGTTTCAGCTGACGGGAAGCATAGGCAATCATCCTCCCGTGCTGCATAAGTACACATCCGAGCCCTTAGCCCGAAGCATCACTGAAAACTGAGAAACCCTCATTACCACTCGGTAAAGCCAAAACAGGAGTGGTCGTCAACCGCTTCTTCAACTCCTCAAAACTATTCTGTCTCTCATTGGTCCACACAAACTTCTCTGACTTCTGTAACAACTGAGTCAGCGGTCGAGCGAGCTTAGAGAACCCCTCGACGAATCTATGGTAATACCCGGCCAAACCCAGAAAACTACGGACCTCCTTCACGTTCTTGGGCGGCGCCCAATCCAACACTTCCCCTACCTTATGTGGGTCCACACGAACACCCTCGGCCGAGATCACATGACCGAGAAACATAACCTCCCGTAACCAAAACTCACACTTTGAGAACTTCGCAAAAAGATGCTGAGTTCTCAAAATATCTAACACGATATGCAAATGACGGGCGTGCTCCTCCTCGCTCCTCGAGTAAATCAGGATGTCATCGATAAAAACGACTACACACTTATCGAGGTACTCGATAAAGACTTTGTTCATAAGCTGCATGAACACGGATGGGGTGTTGGTTAGCCCAAAAGGCATAACCACAAAATCGTAGTGACCATATCTCGTCCAAAAGGCCGTCTTCGGAATATCGGTATCCTTCACTCGGAGTTGATAATACCCCGATCTCAAATCAATCTTCGAAAACACGGTTGCCCCTTGGAACTGATCAAACAAGTCATCAATCCTCGGGGGCGGATACTTGTTTTTGATGGTCACTTTATTCAACTCTCGGTAGTCGATACACAAACGAAGTGACCCATCCTTCTTCTTCACAAACAGGACCGGTGCGCCCCAAGGTGAAACGCTCGGTCGAATATACCCCATGTCCAGCAATTCTCCCAACTTTTTCTTCCACTCAAGCATCTCGGCAGGCGCCATACGGTATGGCGTCTTAGAAATCGGTGCTGCACCCGGCTCTAAATCGATGGTGAACTCAACCTCTCGGTCCGGCGGCAAACCCGGCAACTCGTCTGGAAAAACATCAGGATACTCACACACTATCGGAATAGATGAGAGCTCGACTCCCCCTTCTTCCGATCTCAAAGTGTAACACCAATATCCCGTGCAACCCCCTCGAAGAAGTCTCACCGCTCTCAAGGCGCTGATCAGGAGTCTCTGGCTACTCCGCTTACGCCCCACAAAAGAATACTCGGTACCGTCAGAGGCTAATATCGAAACGGTTCTCGTCCTATAATTCATGATCGCCCCATGACGGTCCAGCCAATCCTCACCCAAAATCAAATCCTCATCTCTAATATCTACCGCAATCAGATTAGAAGGCCAAACCCTCCCCGCGATACTCACTGGAAAATCTCTAATCTCACGATCCCCCACGATGCTATCCCCACTGGGAATTTTAACAACAAAAGGCTCGCAAGCAACTAGGCAATCAATATGTAGACGACGCACACAATCCATAGATATGAAAGAATGTGTAGCACCAGAATCGAATAATATGGAAACAGGATGGTCAAGGATGTGAACGGTACCTGTAGCCACCGTCGCGTCAGGATCTCCTGCTCGTCTCATCTCATACACTCGGGGCGGAATAGACCCCGCACTAGAGGCTCCCCCTCTAGAAGGCTGCCCACGTCCTCGACCTCTACCAAAACTCTACTGCGGCTGAGGAACTGTTGGTGCTTGATTCACACTCGGCTCTCCCGCAGCTGGGGCTGATATCTGAGTAACTGGAGCCCGAGCTGCATCCGTACAAAACTTAGCATGATGACCCATCCGACCACAAGCAAGACACTGAATCGGAGGCCTATCACACTCACTCATCATATGGCACGGACGACTACAGTTGAAGCACGTAGGACCACGAACGGAACTGGTAGGAGTAGACCTAGAACCGTTTCCTCGCCCAACTGATGGCGACTGACTCCCGAAGACTCGCGAACCAGACTGAGCCTTCGGATACCCACCTGACTTGCCTCCCGAAAACTGACCGGAGGTCTTCTGCTTCTTTCCTTCGGTTGCCGTCTCTGTCGCAGAAAACGACATCTCATAAGCCATCGCTTTATTCTGATACTCTTTCAAGGTCGTGCACCCCAGACCAGACATGTAATGGCGCACCCTCGGTTTCATCCGCATATCAAAGTGGCGGATCTTATCAAGCTCATCTCGGACCTGGTTTCTCGCATAATGCAGCTGTTGATTGTAGTCTTTGATAGCTTGAGAAATAGGAACATCTTGGGGCTTAGCCTCAAAGAAGGCTCGGATCCTTCCCTCTTTCACTGGCCATGGACAGAATTCATCTTCCATCAGATCCCGGAACTCTGCCCACGTAGTTGTCCGGTCACGCGGTTTCACCGCTTGCCACTACATTGCTGCCTCCTTGGCGAGGAAGTACTGAGCAATGGGTACTTTCCTCTCCTCAGAACAATTAGCAGCCTCAAATACTTTTTCCATCTCAAAAATCCAACTCTCCCATCCGGAAGGGTCGGAAGCACCATCAAACTGCGGAGGACGCATACGAATCACGTCCTGAAGTAACTTGTCATTGCCGGATCCAGTAGGCGGAACCGGGTTGGCATTAGCTTGGCCGACTGAGCAGCTGAGCGGTAGCGTCATCTGGTTCGCTACTTGTTGCAAAATATTAGCCACTCCAACATTCTCATTAGCATTACCGGAGCTAGCAGATTGGTCCTGCTGACCTTCGGAACTAGGGGGAACACTGTTCGACAAGGAAGGCATTGCCGAATGAGTTCCCGAGTGATCGGACATGGCCGCCCCACCGGCTGCACCACGTCCCCTACCGCGTGCGCGTCCTCTACCAGCAGGAATTCTGAAGAAGTAACAGATAAGTACAATTCAAACGCAAAACGCAACAGGATACTAAGACAAGAATAGAACAGAACGGTGAAACGAGTCAAGTTAGGAAAAAATTACGAGCACCGGCGTACTGAGATGATGGCATAGCAGTGATACTGTCCCAAAAACGACACTCGACTAGACCCAAATAACCGACAGTCTAGGTATCCATAAGCTCTAATACCATATTCTGTAACACCCCCAAGATGATCGGGGCATATTACAGCGCCGTGGACTCCACACTGTGGAATCCACGAGGCTAACGTACCAACAAGACATTCGACGACGACATACAATTATCAAATAAACGACAATTCAAATAAAAGACTACAATCCGACAACTAGAATCCAACATCGATTCATTTCCCAAAACGGGAACACAACATTAACAATTTTGAAAAGGAAGTACTCGAGTACTTAAACCAATTTTATAATACAGAAATCCCAAAACAAGACATCAATAATAAATGACAGAACTGGACACCAACAAATGACTACTGAGCAGTATCATGCTTGCCCATCATCCTCATACGGCTCAAGTGCTCGCTTGTCCCCACGGTCGATACCTGAAATACAAAAAGTATTTCCCCATTTAAGGGGTTAGCGACAACTGCTAGTGCAAGTACAATCCATTTGAACTACATTCTAATCAGATGAATATATGCGCCAAAAATCATTTTAGAAAACATTTTATATTCCGGAATATTTACAATATACAATCACAAAACACATTATCTCCAACAAATCACAATTCAAAGTTAACCTTGGTACGAGACTCACGGCCACCGTACCCCGCAGAGCCCCGTCGTACATCCCTGGGTGGTTAACCACAGTTCGTGATACGCACACACATGACAATACGTATCCCTAGAGGCCCCGTCGGACCGTCCCTAGGTGAACATACACATATCCATCCACAACATCCATGATACAGCCATAATTCAAATACTAGAACATGTAAACAAATGTAAAGTACTTGCCTTTGTGACATCTTCAAAGAGTCGGAAGTGAAAAATGACTACGGATGATCCGAGTGGAAGACGACGGTTCCTAACGAAGAATTAACATCACTCAGTCCCAACGAACATCAATAATCCAAAGGAATACTCCCAAAACCCCGATTACATGCTACGACAATGAACGATCAATTGATACGGGCGAGGGTTTACGCAAAACCTCCCCGTATTGATAATTCACGGATTAAAATCAAGGAAATTGGATTTGGAATCACTCAATAACAACAATCGGTAAGGAATATCGTAACATAATTGAACAATTCGGAACTAATCCCTAGAATCCTGAAAACCCCCAAATTCGTTAAAGTTAGGGTTCCTGAGGAAATACCTTGAATTCGGCTGATGAAGGGTGATTATGCTGATTATGATATGATAGCTCGACTCTACCATGGAAGAATACGAAAAATTCCCGGATGGAAGTTGAAGGAATTCGCCACTTTTGCGTCGCCCGGAGAAGAAACGAGAGAAAAGAAATGAAAAACTGACATTCTGGAGTGCCCGCTGATATATATAAAATGTGAAGTTAGCGCACTGTCACGGGGTTGGGTTTTGAGCACTCGAAAGCTCTTCGGACCCGTGCGGCACTAGACTAGAATTGCCTCGATCTAGCTAGTAAGCCTAACTCACTCGGTTGCTAAGTGTGTAACAAGGGGTTTAACACTTGGGAGTTGAGAGTAAAACACTTCACTATTTCACAAACTTTACAAGTACACAAGAATGTTGAGTCTTTGAGGGTTGGGAGCAAATGAGCCAACCTCAAGCCTATTTATACAACTCCTAAGAACCTAGAACCTTCTACTCCACCTCCTCATTTGGAGGGTTCTAGACCTATCTACATCATACTAATTCTAGAACCTATCTCTAGAATCATCCACACAAGTATACATACAATACTTACAAACACATTCTAGAGTATTCTACAAGTACAATCATCTAGAATACTCTATATCATTCCAGCACTTCATCCTTCTAGGAGTTTCCTAGAGGCTTCTTTTCCATCCCTGGCGCCCGGCCCGTCTCTGTCCGTCCGGCCTGCATCGGCCCATCCTGGCGAGACCATTTGGGCCCGTCTCTACAATGTTCCAGACTCTTCCCGAACCTCCTAGACCATGCTGGTCCGTTTCTAGCGTCTTCCGGTCGAGTCTTCCCTGCTGAGTGACTCCTCAGCTTTTCAATGTCTACTGCCCCCACAAGGCTTTTTCCGTCTAAGCCTATTATAGGGGGGAGGGTCTCTCTCGCACCCCCTGCGCGCGCGCCCGCGCACATCGGCCGCGCCCGGCATCCCACGCCCGCGTCCGGCCGCCCAGCTCGAGTCTTGTTCCCCGACTCGGCCTTGTCTCGTCGTGCCTTATCCCACATGACTGCTGCTCGTCCGGCCTTGCCCGCGCCCCCTGCGCTGCCGGACAGTCCCGAACATGTCCCGTCCGCAATGCCCCTTGGGCAATCTGCTTCCCATAGCGGCGTCCGTGCTCCCACGGATTCCACGCGAGATTCTCCGTCCGATCATGCTGTCCCGAAGGCTGACTCTTCACATGCAGCACGATGACATCCGTGGCGTCCTGCTCGTGCCGGTCCTTCGGCACCATGTGCGACCGTCTGCGCACACATGTCTCGTCGTCGACTTTCGGATGTGACATTCTCCCCCGCCCATTTCGTCGACGTCCTCGGCGACGTGGCGGCCCCTCGATGAACCGAACTGCTCCAAGGTGGTAACTCGGCTCCTCCTCAAGCTTCCTCACGTACTTGAGTGCCGACATAGCTTGTCCCGAAGGCTCTGTGGTCAAGCGTATTTCCTGCAGCTTGGTTTGATCACACACGTACAACGCCCTCTTGTGCGGAACTATGCCAACATTGTTCTTCCTCAGGAAGTCCATGCCCAGTATTATGTCCCGATCATCCATGCTCGTCACCTTGAAGTGCACGCGCGGTTCCCACGTGCCAATCTTTAGTTGCACCCCATTGGCGACTCCTATAACCCGAACGGGTGGTGCATTATTCGACTTCATCCAGCCCCATCCTTCGATGACCTGAAGCCCCAACCTTTGTGCTTCAGCCTCGTCAATGTAGTTGTAATCAGCCCCTGTGTCGACCAACACCTTGACGGGTTTCCCATTGATCAGTCCCATTGCATACATCAAGTTTCCCTCAAGCGGTGCTCCGTCCCGCGATGACATCCCTATGGTTGATTTCAACACTTGAAGTGCCATTGATGTCCCATCACCCTCGGCATCGTCCCGTGCCTTGGTGTACTCCATGGCAGCTACCCTCGGAAACTTCGAGCATTGTCTCGTCGAATGCTCCGTGCTCCAGCAAATCTCACATTTCTTCTTCTTCGGACACGCTGCTACGAGATGGTCTGCACTCTCGCACCCATGGCAAGTCCGAGTCCACCCTGACTGTTTGCCATCCTTGGGCCTGGTCATCCTCGCGCCCCTATCCGCATTACCCTGGTACGACTTGTCCTGCGTACCGGTGCTGTCCTCGTCCCTCTTGGACTTCCGGCTCTCCCCAGTTGGTTTCAACTCGATCACCCGTTCTGCTATCGCAATCGCCTCGGACACGTTCTGTGCCTTGGCCCTCTGCACTTCCAGCTTTGCCCATGGTTTCAGTCCATCCACGAACGCGAACAAAGCTTCTTGTTCACTAAGGCTAGGCAACTCCAGTACGATCTCCTGGAACTCCTTCACATAGTCCTTGATCGTCTTGTTGTACGTCAACTCCTTCAACCTAGCCCAGACCTCAAACTCAACATTCTCCAGGTAAAACTGTCGCTTGAACTCGGCCTTGAAATCCTCCCGTGTCTCCATCCGACATGTACCACGCGCGATCTCTGTTTCGCGCCTTCTCCACCACAACAGCGCCACATCGGCTAAAAAGAATGGAGTAGTCTGCAACTTGGTCGCATCATCTGCTATCCCCGATGCACCAAAGTAATGCTCCATGTTCCACAGGAAGTCGTCCACTTCCCTACCATTCCGCGATCCTTGGAACGAACACGGTCGGGGGATGTCGATTCGATGGGGTGTCGCACCCCGCTGGTCCCTACCGTGGGCCATCGCTCGCTCGTACAGTGCTGTCCTTCCTTCGATGGTCTCGATCCTCCCCATGATCTCCTCTCGAAAGGCTGCGATCATCGACCGAACCTCCTTCCTGACAGACTTAAGGAATTCCTCACACAAGTCGCGTCGCAACGCGTTAAGGGTGCCCGTCACCCGATTCTCAAGCTCCTCCAATGACTCGCGCATCTCCGTCACCTGATCGGCCACGTTGCTCCATGCCTCAAGAGCATCTGCGTGCTTGCCCATGGTTTCCTCCAGCCGAGCCACTCGTGCTTCCATGGCAACACCTCTTTCCACAGACTTGTCCCTAGACCCTTTCCTGGACTTGTCCTTCTCCTGGCCGGGTTGAACTTTGGTGACGCTGGACGTAGTCTCCATCGGTATTCCTTGCACAAAACCTCTCAGCAACGTCTCAATGCGGAAGCTCCTTGAACCACTAGCGTGGCTCCGATACCACTTGTCATGGGGTTGGGTTTTGAGCACTCGAAAGCTCTTCGGACCCGTGCGGCACTAGACTAGAATTGCCTCGATCTAGCTAGTAAGCCTAACTCACTCGGTTGCTAAGTGTGTAAGAAGGGGTTTAACACTTGGGAGTTGAGAGTAAAACACTTCACTATTTCACAAACTTTACAAGTACACAAGAATGTTGAGTCTTTGAGGGTTGGGAGCAAATGAGCCAACCTCAAGCCTATTTATACAACTCCTAAGAACCTAGAACCTTATACTCCACCTCCTCATTTGGAGGGTTCTAGACCTATCTACATCATACCAATTCTAGAACCTATCTCTAGAATCATCCACACAAGTATACATACAATACTTACAAACACATTCTAGAGTATTCTACAAGTACAATCATCTAGAATACTCTATATCATTCCAGCACTTCATCCTTCTAGGAGTTTCCTAGAGGCTTCTTTTCCATCCCGGGCGCCCGACCCGTCTCTGTCCGTCCGGCCTGCATCGGCCCGTCCCGGCCCGACCATCTGGGCCCGTCTCTACAATGTTCCAGACTCTTCCCGAACCTCCTAGACCATGCTGGTCCGCTTCTAGTGTCTTCCGGTCGAGTCTTCCCTGCTGAGTGACTCCTCAGCTTTTCAATGTCTACTGCCCGCACAAGGCTTTTTCCGTCTAAGCCTATTATAGGGGGGAGGGTCTCGCTCGCACCCCGCGCGCGCGCGCCCGCGCACGTCGGCCGCGCCCGGCATCCCACGCCCGCGTCCGGCTGCCCAGCTCGAGTCTTGTTCCCCGACTCGGCCTTGTCCCGTCGTGCCTTGTCCCACACGACTGCTGCTCGTCCGGCCTTGCCCGCGCCCCCTGCGCTGCCGGACAGTCCCGAACATGTCCCGTCTGCAATGCCCCTTGGGCGATCCGCTTCCCATAGCGGCGTCCGTCCACGGATTCCACGCGTGATTCTCCGTCCGATCACGCTGTCCCGAAGGCTGACTCTTCACATGCAGTCCGATGCCATCCTTGGCGTCCTACTCGTTCCGGTCCCTTGGCACCCTGTGCGACCGTCTGCGCACACATGTCTCATCGTCGACTTTCGGTCGTGACAGCACGCTAACTATCATATATAGCGCGCGCTAACGGGGCTGTAACCGGTCCAGTAGCTACTGCTACCACTCGCTAGCACACGCTAACAATAGCGAGTTAGCGTACGCTAACTGCACTCGGTAGCGCACGCAAGGTAACAGGAGTAGCGTGCGCTACCTACGCAGATTCGATCTTCGCTCACATCAGCGATCTGTTGTTGTCGAAAGTACAATACGAAACGCATACGACAAGGCGTAATCCGAAACATAAACACGAAGCATACAAGACGACGGAGCTAAGCGCTGAAAGAAAATATAATTCCGATCACCGGAGGGTCCGAAAAGCGACAACGAAAATGGGATTCCCTAAACTATTAGGAAATTACAAAAATGGCCCAAGTGACCGAAAATCACGAAACGACGTCGGATCAACGAACCGAAAGTCTCCACACGACCAACTCAATCATACAAACTTGTACAAACCAAGAAACAACGAAAACGAATGAGTTTTACGAGAATCGAACGTTCATACGGCAAAACATGTCATAAAATGAAATTACGTGAAAACAACTCCAAAACTCGACCAAATGGAAAAACTCCAAGAATAAAGTAGATTCAAAATGTCGAAATGGTTACAAGTGAGTCGATAAAAATAGACATACACCAAAAATGGAAACTACTAAAAATGGAAAGTTACGGATATTACAGGATCCGCGAGCTTGCTTTTAACCACTATGGGTTAGATCTGACGGGGTCTCGGTAAGGGTCCACGGAGGGGTGGATCCACGGTTAATTGTGGTGTATTTCACAAATGTGATTTGATTATGGCATTTCTGGAAATGAGTGCTTTTGAACGATTTTCATGATTGCATGCATTGACTAAGTGTGTAAGAGATAAGTTGTTCGTTTGGCCTACTTGGCTAGGATGGCACTAGAGTATTTTGTTGTGTATGTTAAATCCTTTAATTGTGGAGTTTTGATGTTGGAAGACGAACCTTGTTGTCGTTCTCGTATACTGTGAGTTGATGAGATTTGGGGCTAAAATCCCAACGGTTTTGTAAAGGTCATTTTACGGATTTGGGGCTAAAATCCTAACGTTTTGTAAAGGTCATTTTACGGAAAGTAAACCTTTGGGGCGGTGACCCCTTTCGTCTTTTGAGTTTTGAAAAGTAGGATTTGATAATCCTAAATTGTTTTCTATTAAAACTCTCGATGGCATTTTAAACTGTTTTATAAATTATTTCCATTGATTTGTGATCTTTCGGTTTTGGATTGTTTTCTCAAACTCTTGCCTCGGGAAGTACTTTTCGTTTCGTTTGGATCTTTGAGGATTCCTGGTTATTATTATTCGTGGAATGTGAATTGTATGACTCGTATTTTTGCACTTGTACTTGCACTAGCAAAACAGTGGAGTTTCGCTAACCCCCGAGTATTCGGGGGGTGGATGTCTGTATTACATTCAGGTTTTGGAGCATAGCACTGGATCGGCACAAAATATGATGAAAGATGAAGGATACTAATCACACGAGGACCCGTTGATGTCGTATTGGATTAGTTGTATTTTATTTTCCGCTGCAGTATTCTTTCCCCGTTGTACGGGAATGTGTTGTACTCGACCCCTGCGTGGGCATGTGTTGTGATTGAGTTGCATGTATTTATTGAAAGACCAATCGGTGTACTGAGTTAGTTTAGCCTTAAAGGCATTGTCGGGATGTTTAATGTTGTTACGAGCCTGGTAGGTCCTTGAGAAAAGGTTCTACGACCTGTAATATCCCTGAGCGGATTGGGGGTGTTACATTAATGGTATCAGAGATTAGGTTGTGGAAACCTAGGCTGTCGGGTCAAGTCATGTTGTTTGAGTCTTGTTTCGTCGGATTTTGTCTGATTGAGTCGTGTCGCGACGCGTCGTCTGAGTTTGCTGGTCGTGATTAGTATCGTGGGACGATCATCATCTTCGTGCGACCTGTGGATGTAAGTCTCCCTTCTTTGTGTTGTGCCTCGTGTGACACGAGCTATTTTTATGATTATTTGTTAAGTGATGAAATCCTTATGTGGATTTTGATTTCACGATATGTATTTAGTCGACTCTCATATTTGGTTTATACGAAGAGTGTCGTCGCTGCTGATGTCTTTTTACTGTTGTTTTTGTCCGTTGCTGATAATTTTTTCGAATCGATTTGCTCGTCTTACAAGTTCTCTTGTGGAAGCTTTGTGCTTATACGCATTCGACTTGTTCACTAGCCGTGCGGAAGGGTCCTTAGAGGCCTCGAATGGGGTCCGTGGTTTTGTTTCGAATCCTAGGCAGCCTTTGACTGTGGTGTTTTACCGTTTATTTTCCGTTAAAAGACATGTATTGTCTTGATTTTAAACGTTTTGATGCGTGTACTAGGAGGTGTTTTAGCGTACGTCGATATGTGTGAGTTTTGGGCATTCGCCTGTTGGATTTCGAAAACCTTGAGTATCTTAGAAAAATAAATTCCGAGACGTACTTTTCAAATGAGTTATTTTCTTTTGGTACATCCAAGGTGCCACAATATATTTCAAAATTCTTCTACCTCGAGGACCAAAATATTTTGAGATATTTTCAATGCTGTAGAAATACTTTTACTTAGACCCGAGGGTCGAATATTCTGAAAGTTTTCACTAAGAGAAAGTGTCCTCATTTTTATCAAATGCGAAATGGTTCTCCAAAGTCTCGATAGCGATGTTTCACATTTGTACTTTTTCTTGAAAAGTGATACTCAAGATCTACCGGTGTTTCCAAATTATTTTCAAAAGGTGGTTTTCATTTTTAAAACCCATCATTTCCCACTTGTAGTCGGAGAAGGTGTGTATGATCGTGTACGTACGTGCTTGTTTCGTGATGTTTAGTAATTATACGCTGGGTATCGTTCGGGCCATTGTAATCGCCGAACGATGTTGTGGTTGTTGTGATTTTAGTATGTGTTGATATGTTATGCCAAGTTGACATCTCTGGTTTGTTGTTTTGTGACGTTATACTTCATTGTACCTAGCATTTGTATTTTCGGTATGCCGAGCCGAGACGTTTCAACCGTGATCTGCCGGGGCATGCACGTGTAAATTGTCCTTCTCGTCGGTAACACATTTCAAGTGTGGACTAGAGGGACACCGAATTCAGTTTTGCGAATTGGCTACCGAGATTTTCGGACTTCGCACTTCAACATAGTTATCAGAATCGGCTTTGAGAGGCCTTTGAAGGATGTTTATGTCGGTTGCTTGTTGTGTTGCCACCTTGATTTTGTTGTTGTGAGTTTCGGGGACGACACTCCTTTTAGAAGATTTCGAGTATAATACCCGTATTATTTTTGGCTTCTGCATTTTCTCTTTCCCAATTTTGTCGATTCGCTCATGTTCGTTGATACTGTATGAACTTGTTCTGTATATCGGTTTCATCGTCCGAACGAGCTGTGATCTTATTGTGGGTCGATCTGGTTGTTCTATTAGTTCTTTTATCCGAAGTGGATCGGATTTGGAACTCCTGTGTTTTCGACTCTGTCGACTCGTTTATGCTCGTTAACATTTTCTGAGCTTGCCCTGTCCCTTGCTTTTGTTGATCGAACGAGTGTGGTATTGTTTCGGGATGACTCGTTTGTCGTTGTGACTTTTAAATTACTATTCCCTTTCCTGTGGATCTTATGTGAATCACATCTTGTTGTTTTCACCGGATCATATATTGTCTCGAGCCGAGACGTGAACCTGGGAGTTGTGGTTGAATTTTATTGTTCTTCGTGATTCGAACATGATAGTTCGATTTTTGTTGTCTCGATCGTTCGATCATTCGGTTTTTGTTGATCTCGTGTCGTGATTGTTGAACGTTCAGGCTCCTTCGTAATTCCATTAAGTTCGGAAAATTAGTCTCATTTTCGATCTTCCAACCCTTGGGCGGTGGAATTTCGTATTTGTTCAACGATTGGCTCGCGTTTTGATTGATGTACCGTTGGGTTGGTCAATCATATTGATTTTTGTTCGTTGTGTTTTGTGATTTTTCGGATAATTAACTTGACTATATTACCCGTTTGATGACGCTTATCACTTGTTGGTTTTATTATGTCCTACCAACGACGTTGTGTTGGTCGTCGTGGAGCGTGTTTTCACGCCGTATATTCCTTTGCGTTGCTTGTAATGTTTCGCCGATGGGTGTAAATTACGCGCTTCTTGTGTATCTCGTTGAGTTCTTCCTGGCGGGATATTGCTTCTCCCTACTTGTTTTAAGTTTCGGGACGAAACTTCTTTTAAGGAGGGTAGAATGTAATACCCGTAATTTCAATTTCCGGTAATTTCTTTTTTTCGGCGGAAGTCCGTTTTGATGACTCGCTCATGACCGTTTCGTCATTCTGAGAATGATTAATTCTACACTTTTTGACATCCGAGTTTGTTTCGGTGTCGTTTTGTTGAGTTCCGTGCTTTTTAGCGACTTTTCCGCACTTGAGTTTGATTCTTGCAAATCTCGTCCGAAACTGTTATTTCGAGTTTCTCGTAAGTTCATTTAATGTTATTATTCATGTTGCGAGCTTTGGTTTGTTGTTTCGATCGCGTATCGTGATTTTCGGGCGTTTTGGGCCATTTTTGTAATTTCTCAAAGTTTGGGGTAATTATTTCCGTTGTCGAATTTCGACGCTTTGGGTGGTCGGAATCGTGTGTTCTCTTAGCGCTTAGATTCGTCTTTGCGAGTACTTCGTAACCATATCTTCGATTCATACTCAAGTTCGGGTTTCAGGGTCGTCCGGGCCGTCGGAGTGGCCACGGCCGAGTCACGGCCGGAGCAGGGCCTGGTCTGGCCGAGTTACGGCCGTAAGGTGCCGGTTACGGCCGTACGTGCTCGACAGACTTGGAGGGCCGAATGCCAGTTACGGCCGTAAGATGTGATCGGGTACGGCCGTACGGGCGCTCGGCATCTTCCTGACGAAGGCCGGTTACGGCCGTAATGTGTGCCAGTTACGGCCGTAAGTGTCCGGGAGGTGCTGTGCAGATTTTTTTGACGAATGCCGGTTACGGCCGTAAGGGCCTGCCGAGTACGGCCGTATGGGCCGAGTTACGGCCGTAAGCGTCCGGCAGTGTCCGGCTATATAAGGCCTGGCAGCCCGTTTTTACTCATTTCTTCACTTTTCTTGCGGCTATCGGATGGGTGCGACGGGAAATAGGGTTCTTGGTCGATTCTACTCAATTCCAAGACGTTTTGGAAGATTCTTGTTGATTATATCATCATCCAATCCGTGTTCTTCGTCGAACCAAGGTATATTTCTTGATTTTTCCTTCAAGTTGACTTTTTGGAGAATTGTCTTTGATTTCGATTCTATTCCGATTTTGATACATCGGTTGGTGTAGTATGATGTTATTAGTCGTGTTCTATGGGTTGTATATCCATACTTCAAGTTTGTTCAACTCGATTAGTGATTCGAGTGTTCTTGGGAGTTATCGAACATTGAGTGTTTGATTAAATGTCCCAATGAGTTTCCCTTCGATAATTGTTGGGATTTCCGTTGTTTTTTACTTTGATTCTCGTTGTAATCATGTTTTATTGTTCCTTACGGAGGATTATAGGTGCTCGATGATTCCGATGTTGAATTCCGTTGGTGATTGATGATTCGCGTGGTGTTATTCTCGTAGTAATTGCGGTGTTATCACGTTCTTGATAGTGTTCGGGAGTTCGGGGCTGTTCGACCGCATTCCATCCGTCGTCTTGTTTCGAACGTGGTTCCTAGGCAAGTACCTTGTTCATACGCTTCTCGTTTTGTGGATATAATGATCGGTGGTCGTCTTGGTGTGTTTGTTTGGTTATTTGCAAATGAATTTTCAAAAGAATTGTTTTGGCCTCGTTAAAGGCTCTCTTTCAAAATGCGTGTGTGTTTTGTGAACGGTGTGTTCTGGGAATTGATTATGATTTGATTATTTTGAATGTTGAAGGCTTTGATGATACCCCTGTTGTTTAAAGTTATGGAAGCGTGTATTCCGTGTTTAATCTTGTCATTGTGTTTTGAAGAGTTTGATAACAGTGTCGAGTTAGTGGCCATCTCTAGTAAGTATTCTTGATGAACTTACATTCTTAGCATATTAGTATTTCATGAGTAACGTGTGTGTGTGTATGCTCACTATGGGTTAGATCCGACGGGGTCTCGGTAGGGGTCCACGGAGGGGTGGATCCGCGAGCTTGCTTTTAACCACTATGGGTTAGATCCGACGGGGTCTCGGTAGGGGTCCACGGAGGGGTGGATCCACGGTTAATTGTGGTGTATTTCACAAATGTGATTTGATTATGGCATTTCCGGAAATGAGTGCTTTTGAACGGTTTTCATGATTGCATGCATTGACTAAGTGTGTAAGAGGTAAGTTGTTCGTTTGGCCTACTTGGCTAGGATGGCACTAGAGTATTTTGTTGTGTGTGTTAAATCCTTTAATTGTGGAGTTTTGATGTTGGAAGATGAACCTTGTTGTCGTTCTCGTGTACTGTGAGTTGATGAGATTTGGGGCTAAAATCCCAACGGTTTTGTAAAGGTCATTTTACGGATTTGGGGCTAAAATCCCAACGTTTTGTAAAGGTCATTTTACGGAAAGTAAACCTTTGGGGCGGTGACCCCTTTCGTCTTTTGGGTTTTGAAAAGTAGGATTTGATAATCCTAAATTGTTTTCTATTAAAACTCTCAATGGCATTTTAAACTGTTTTATAAATTATTTCCATTGATTTGTGATGTTTCGGTTTTGGAATGTTTTCTCAAACTCTTGCCTTGGGAAGTACTTTTCGTTTCGTTTGGATCTTTGAGGATTCCTGGTTATTGTTATTCGTGGAATGTGAATTGTATGACTCGTATTTTTGCACTTGTACTTGCACTAGCAAAACAGTGGAGTTTCGCTAACCCCCGAGTATTCGGGGGTGGATGTCTGTATTACATTCAGGTTTTAGAGCATAGCACTGGGTCAACACAAAGGATGATGAAAGATGAACGATACTAATCACACGAGGACCCGTTGATGTCGTATTGGATTAGTTGTATTTTATTTTCATTCGCAGATTCTTTCCCGTCAAATGCGGAAGTGTGTTGTACTCGACCCCTGCGTGGGCATGTGTTGTGATTGAGTTGCATGTATTTATTGAAAGACCAATCGGTCTACTGAGTTAGTTTAGCCTTAAAGGTATTGTCGGGATGTTTAATGTTGTTGCCAGCCTGGTAGGTCCTTGAGGAAAGGTTCTACGGCGTGTAATATCCTTGAGCGGATTGGGGGTGTTACAGACAGAAATTAAAATATTTGTGCAACAATTTCGGATTAGTTATTAATATTAATTGAAAGTCAACATTTTAACGTTTCGAGTCAAAATAGGACTGGAAGTGAAGTTTTAAAGTTGACTGAGGTCAGATTGTAAGAATTGAAAAGCTGACTTGGTTAAAATCAAATTAATTTAAACTGTCTGGGGCTGAATTAAAGGCTGCTGGAAAATGAGAGGACTAAATTGAATAACACTAAAAAATCGCGGGTATAAATATCCCTATCCTCACGGTTCAGCCGACAAAAACCCACTTCTCTCCTATCTATCGTCTCTCTCTCTATCCTGTCCTCTCCCCCTCTCTCTAAAATTCTCCTCGGCCGAGAGGAGTTGTAGGAAAATTACACACACACAACTCTTAGCACCCACTAAAAAAAACGAACACACATCGATCCTCGATTAGCTTCCCGTCAGACTCCGACCAGTAATATGGCAGCGGTGAAAGGAAGGGCTACGTCCCTGGACCTCTAGCGGTGGTTCGACTCAGCGGAGCGACAGACGGTGTACAAGCGGCAAATCTCCAGAGGAAAGCTCGCAGCAAGAGTCCGATTCTGGTCAGGTACAGGTTTAGACGGGGTTATGAGATTTCATCGCGGATTTGGGTTCGGTTTTTCTCGAGTTTCTGAATAAAGTTTTCCTGATTTGAAGTTTGTGAGTTGAATGACTTTCAGCCATATTGTTTCATTCAGCCGATTGGAATGGACATGGTTGAAATTCGGGTTGATTCTTCTGAGATGGGGTTCACGCGACAGGTTCGGTGTGTTAGAAATTTTGATTTCGGCTTCCTCAAAATTTAATGATGGTTCTATTAATAGTTTAGGCTTAATAGTAGCAGGGTTATGGTCGAGTTTCTAAATTTTTCTGGAGTTCATTGGTGGAAAATTCGCAAGATTATGTATAAACAACAGAAGATAAGTATAATTACATTTTGATGTTTTACCTCGTCGAAGAAAAGCCTGATGTGCGGAAAAGGGTTGAACTTCCAGTTTCGAGATTGGACTCCCAGTAGAGAACTTCGAATGAGAGAACACGATGAATCCTTCTTGTTCTGTTTCTATGTATTTTCTTCTTCCTCTGGTTGCAGAGGACCAGTGATGTATTTTATATTGTGTATTTTTTTTTTGTTTCTTGGATGTTTGATCGATGGATTTTTGTAAAGGATTTCTGCACTGCAGAATTTGTATTTATAGGTGTAGATTTTTAAGTGTTTTAGTTGAATTAGGTTTGTGTATTAGATAAAGATTGAGTAATTTTGATAAAGTGAGAACTCTGATGAAGGAGCGATGACTGCACCAGAATTCTTAATCGTGGCTAATTAAATTTAATCATAATTTGGTTAAATTAAGACACATGGTTAAAATATAAATAGTATAATAATAATACTGATAATAGTAAATGTAGAATAACAATTAATTGGTAATAAAAATCTGAAAATAATGAAGATAATAATAATATTAATACTTAATAAAAATGGTATTAATAATATTATTATTAATAATAATAGTGTTAGTATTATACTTGAATAATTAATAATACTATTATAAAATAAATGATGACCACTTAAATATATATCTGACAAAATAATTAGGGCTAGGACTTGTGATACGTCGAAATAAATGTTCATGATCCTCTAAATGAAATTAAATGAAATGAAATGCAACGATAATATTATTATAAATAATAATATTACAGTACGAAAATGACGGGTATTACATGGAGGAATTCTAATTAGGATTGGTCTCTATAACACTTATCCTAATCTATTAATATATTAGTCCGATAATTACCAAAGAACTTGATAGTTATCCTAATATATTAATTTGATAATTATCAATCGAATTTGATATTTATCCTAATCCGAATTTTTCGGATTTTATGATTTGAGGCGGTTTAGCAAAATGAATTTTTACCAAATAAAATTGCAGTAAAAAAATAACTTCGAGACGCCGAGACATTTCGCCCAAATCGACCCGACCCAAACCGAACCGAGTCAATCGGTCCGTCGGACGAACGGACGGCGGCGCACGCGTGTGTGTGCACGAGGGGCGCCCAGTCACACATCCATTGATGTCTTACTTGTTGTTGTGAACAAGAGTTTGTTCACATCACCTTATATACTCATAATTTTCCTTATAATTTTCCAATATGGGATAGAATCCCAAACCCATTCTCAAATGGTTCACTTTGGAACATTATATCTCACTCATACCTCAATCATTTTGAGTGTTCTTAGATGTTTTGGAAACCTCTTAAGGAGTACTACGTATTCCAACCAAGTCCCGATATTAACTCGAAGTCGGGCACACTCAAATTGCTTCTCAAGTGGGCTGCTCAAAAAAACCCGTTTTTCCTCTTTTTCCAACAAAAGGTTCGTCCCATTTGTGGTCCATGACCCTTCTTGGGGCTATTCTTCTCCAAATAGTGAGTATATAAGGTGATGTGAACAAACTTTTGTTCACAACAACAAGTGAGACATAAGTGGATGTGTGACTTTTCGGTATCCCCTCGCATTTATGGCATTTTGGGATTATTCCAAAATGTCTGTCGAAAGGGAAGCTTGTAGGTCGTTCCAAATCCATCCTGTATCAGTATTCCAATAATCCCAATAATCTTATCTGATGTGATGATTTTTGCCTATACAAACCTCAATATGAAGGTCAAAGCTTGGCACGTATGATGAAGTCGTAGAAAATTATCTAATTAGCCTGCAAATCTTTATCATTAATTAACTTGATTATATCTGCTGAATAGCTTATAGTACTTCATATCGATTATTCCTAATTACATTTATTACATTGATAAGATAGTTGGCGGAGCTAATTACAAATATAGCCTTTCACGATTCCATGCGATTCACGTTCTTTAAAATAGAAAAGAATTGTCTTCACTTTATCATTCTTCTCAAGTTAAATCTAATTTTAATACATTTCATACTGATGCGATATGATCATATGATCATGTAATGTGTAAATCTGTAATTGATATATATATATATATATATACTACTTTCATTTTACAAATATGTCGTGTTTAGTAAGATATAATTGGCGAAATAAAGTCATATATCGATTTATATTATGACTTAATCCATATTTAGTAAAGGCTATAAAATTTCGGGCCATTAGGGGTTTATATGCTCGGCGCGCATATAAACATCTATTGTAAATCAGGAAACTAAGAAATATATTCCTCAATTTATATGGGTTTTGTTGGGAAAAACAATGTTGTTTTGATAATTGCCAAACAGCAAACAACATACAGCAAGTAGCTGTCCCGAAGACAATCATACAACAAGATGTCAAGTGCCTCGATCGTACAACGAAAGAACAAAGTGACATCATACAGCAAAAATCTCATCAACCGATGACACCAAGTGGAATCTGTCCCGGAACATTCATACAGCATCTTTCCATACAGCAGCCCTAAGATAGCCTACAGTGTGGAACCTACAGCTACAACAGCATAAACGCAACATATTGGATACAGCATACATGCTGTAAGTATTGAGATCTTCAATACTTATTCAAACATGACTGAAGACCGTTGGAACGGAATCTGCTTTATTCGCTAAAGTCAAGTCCCGTTTGAAAATAAGTATTTTAATACTGAAAGGATAAAGTATTTAAATACTAAGCCGACAGAGATCTTCAGACAAAGAGCAAAATTCGGATCTTGTTCTATACAAGTCAATCATCCAATTGGAACGGATCTATTCCCAACTAATCTATTCCAAAGGCTATTTATACCATAGAGTTTGAAGATCAAATCTCTCTCTAAATATACACTTGAACATACACGAACATATACGAATTTTCAAGATCTGAGAACTGAGCAAACTGAGATATACTGAGATACACTCGTGAACATCACAAGAACAGTATATCAAGAGAAATCATATTTCTTCACGCATACTGCCAATCCTGAGAGAAGAAATATACAAGTGCTCAACCTTGAGCAACACATCATCAGCTCAAGCTCAAGAAAGTTAAGTTGTTGTTCAACCCTTGTTCTTACATTTGAAGAAAACCATCAGCCCTGTGTGGACCGAAGAAAGCCTTGCTTTTCCTGAACTGTGTGTGACGGATCTGCATTGAAGAGACGAATCTTTGGAACTGTGTGTGAAGAAGCAAGTCAAGAAGTTAGCTTTGACCAATCTGTGTGAACGGTTGAAAGCGACGGTCTTTGTATCAATCTATGTGAACGATACAATGATAGGTTTGATTATAGACACGTAGTTGTGTACGTAGTGTTTATAATAAATGTTTTACTCCTGTGTGGAGGACCAGTGGATGTAGAGGAGTTTACCTCGAACCACTTTAAATATTGTGTTATTTACCTTCTGCCGTCACTGTTTTCATAAACTGTGATTTTTATAAGTATACACTGCAAAACCCTGTACGCACCAAGCTAACAGGAGATAAAGCCTGGTTGCTGTATTTACAGGAACTCACTTAAAAGAACTTCCTCTACGCACTCTAATTTGTAAAACGTACAGCTTGTTGCTTAAACACTTTCCAAGCTGTATTCTGTATACTTAGTGGCCAACAAGTGGTATCAGAGCGGTTGATTCTAAAAAGAATCAGTCATATTTTTAACCGAATCATATCCTAAATCACTTATTTTCTTCGAAAACAATTTATCTTTCCTATTTCCTCACATATGGATACCTCATTAATAAACAAGATACCTATGTTTCCTATTAACGAGTTTGATGACTGGAGAAACAGGATGAAGAACAAATTCAAGGCCTTCATTGGAGAATCAAAAGCTTCGCCAGCATCAACAAAGACTGAGTGCCTTCAGGTGGTCACTGACAGTGACTCGTCTGATGATGAGATAGAAGATAGAGCCTACACGTGCTCTATGGCCAAAGTTAACGAGGAAAATGAAGACGTCGATGATGATGAGGTGAGCTCTACCTCAGCTATTCCTGTAAATACATCTCATACCTTTGAAAATATGTTGAATGAATTTAATGTCATTCAAAAGGCCCATGAGACATTGAAAAGAGAAAATATACAGCTCGAAATTTCTAACTTAGAGCTGAAGGAAGAAAACGACTTGCTGAAGGATAATTACGAAAATACGTCAGTCGATTGCGAAAACAGCAAAGTCAATTTAGAAAAACTCATGGAGAGCAATCATAAACTTTCTCACGGTCTAAATGAGACCAAGTCTCATCTTGAAAGCAAGACAAATGATTTGGCTCTACTCGAAGCCAAAGTAAAATCTCTCGAGAAACATGAAGGAGAATTAGAGACAATCTTGAATTCTTTCGAGAAATCCTCTAATAGAATGGAAGAGATCCTAAGCACTGGGCAACATGCTCATGATAAATGTGATTTAGGGTACAACTTGTTCTCCAACAAAGGAAAATCTAGTACGGTATTCGTCAGGGGTGTGGAACCCATTCCTGTACTGGAAGAAATCCCGAGTCCTGCGAAGGCACCTGTTGCCCCGCATACAGCAAAGGCTGCCATTCTGCCACCACAGTCATATTCCAGACAGCGGAATCCTCATCCATTCAGACCTGTAAGTAGAGATGTTAAACGGGCTCGGGCCCGTAGGGCTGGCCCGTTTAACCCGCCAAAAAACCGGGTTAGGGCCGATATTTCCTAGCCCGTTTAAATCCGGGCTTTTTTGGCCCGGACCGTTTAGCCCGAAGCCCGATATATATATATATATATACTATATTAATAATATATATATATATTAATATTATATATATAATATATATTAATATTATATATAATCTATATTATTACTGTATTTGTTAATATAGTGTGTGTATATATATATATATATATATATATAGGGATAGGTTCAGGTAGGAAAGCTTTTTTCCGTAAGAATTAAGAATGATTTTGGGCCTTAGATCTTTGGTGATCAATGGCTGCGATTTATTCACGTTGTGCTAAGAATTTAGCCTAAGTGTGCTACGCGGAATATTTTCGTGGGGATATATTTGTAATCATACATATTGTATATTTGGTATTTCCTATAATCATGGGATTTCATATCCCACTTTCCCATCTCTTCCCCAACGTGTAAGCCGTTATTTTTTTTCTCTTTCCTCCATCTTTTTATCTCTTTCCTTCATCTTTCATCCTTTCTCCATCATTTATACCCTAATTTCATACATTAAATTGCCGCAAATATAATCCCTACGTTCAGATTTCGTTTTTTGTCTTGTTTCTCTAAACTTTCGATAACTTCTCGTCAATTCAATTCGGAATTATGGTTTCTACAGGTATTTTTTTTTATTGTTTGTTCTTATTTTTGTTCGTTTGTTCGTTCTTATTCAATCAATGTTCATTTATACACAGTTTTTTCGCTGGTATTCAGAATAAATTCGTTGAATTTTCGTCTAGGGTTGAATGTTTTTCGTTCATTTATTTCATATTTTTTCATTGAGTTATACATATTTTTATCCAATTCAATTTTAATTTGCTAATTTCGTCAGTATTTTACTTTCTTCAGTGGTTTGTATTTATTTATCTTGTTAGTTGTACGTGGTTTTTTTTCGTTCATTGTTTTATTTGTCTTTTTTTTTTGACATATAGCAATACATGACAACCCTAGGTGAAAGATATTTATGTTGCACTTTCAAACATATACGTAGCACTTTATATATTTTTTATTGGCATTCATTTCTGTTTTGGCTGAAGGCTTTATGCGTTGGCACCTTTCACAACTCATTAGCAGTATTTATGATTTTTTTTGCCATTGCATTGTGTTTTAGTTGAATCTTTTTTGGTTGCACTTTCGTACAATAAGTAGCAGTTTTTGTGGCATATCTTGGCATTTTTTTTGTTGCACTTTCCCACAATCCAGTAGCACTCTTTTTGTTAGCTTTTGGCATTTATTATGTTTTACAGAATGCCATAATTTATATTGACTCTTTAGCATAGAATCTTTATGTTCTGTACGTAATATGTTTTCTGCTTGCATATTAAAAAAATTTGTTGTTTAATTGAGTTGTTATTTTTGAATTTTCAGCGGGGGGAAGTACGTCGGAAGATGTCACCAAATTTATTGTACCTTCTTGCAAAGAAGGTATGAAACCTTACGTGGGTAAGGTTTTCGAGAATTTGAAAGAGGCATAAGTTTTTTATAAGGATTACGCTTCTGATTGTGGGTTTGAAGTGCGCAAGGCAACGACTGTCAAATCCAAAGACAAGAATATTGTTTGGCGGTATGTGGTATGTAACAAGGAGGGATCAAAGAACGTTGCCAATAAAGTACTTTCTGGTAACAAAAAACGACGTAGGATGGACACCAGAACTGGATGTAAAGCTCGTGTAGTCATCCGATTAGAAGGTTGTGTAGGCTATGTCGTTACAGGATTTATTGAGGCCCACAATCATGATATGATTTCAGAGGCGTACAAGCATCTCATGAATTCTTGTAGGAAGGTTACTCCTGCACACAAGTTGATGATTGGTAAATGCAGGAGAGCAAATATAGGTCCGATGTGATCGTTTCGTTTTTTTAAGGAGCTAGTTGGTACATATGAGGATATTGGGTGTACTACTATTGAATTCAAGAACTATGCTCGTGATATGAGGGCATTTGCGAATGGAGTTGATGCAGAAATATTGCTCCAAAAGTTGGAAAGCAAGCGTGATTTTTGCGCGGGTTTCACATTTGACGTTCTTGAGGATGAGTGGCATCAAGTGAAGTGTTTATTTTGGGCGGACCCTCTGTCTATCCAAAACTATCAAATTTTTGGGAGGTTGTCTCGTTTGATGCTACTTATTCGACAAATAGGTGAATGATGAAAATATTTCTAATTAGTACTATTGTGTAATGTTTTGTATTTTGTTGAGCATGCGACTTCATGTGCAAATGTTATATAATATCGTACAATATTTTTTAGGTACGATTTATGTCTATCTCAATTTTGATAGATTGTGCTAATTTGTAAAACTATATGTCCGCATAATATAGCTTACGTGCGGTTTGTTTTAACATGATGTCTTTGTTCCTTTAATTTTGTAGATATTTATTCACTTTCGTTTATAACTGTAGGTACAAAATGATTTTCACGCCATTTACGGGAAGAGACAATCACGGTAGATGTGTCACTTTTGGCGTTGGTCTGTTAACAAGGGAGGATTACGAGTCATATTCATGGATTCTTTCCAGGTTCGCAGATTGTATGAAAAGGCATCCTAAGATGTTGATAACAGATGAGGATCCCGCAATGAAAAAGGCTGTGGCAGAGGTGTTTCCTGACACTTTGCATAGGCTCTGTATGTGGCACATAATGAGAAAGGTTGCTGAGAAAGTGCCGAAAATTTTGAATGAAGATTCAGAGTTCAAGAATAAGTTGTTCAGCTTGGTTTGGTCAGAGATGTATGACCCAATAGAGTTTGAAGAAAGATGGCACAATGTGATGAACGAGTATGGATTGTGTGAGCACAAGTGGTTCTGCAAGCTGTTCTCAATGAGATCTTCATGGATTCCTTCATATTTTCGTGAGTTGGAAATGAGTGGGTTGTTCAAAACAACCTCTCTATTCGAGAGTGAGAATAGCTTCTTTCGACAATATTTGAATAAACATCATGACCTGGCAGAATTCTACATTCATTTTGGTAGTGCAATTGATGTGCAACGTAATTCGCATGACAAATTATGCTATAAAGATCAAACAGGTCTACTTGTATTGAAAACTCATTTTGCGATTGAGCTTCAGGCTGCAACTGTATACACTTTGAGTATGTTTCTGAAGGTGCAGCGTGAGATTTTGGCTACGGTGCATGAATGCAGAATTCCATCTATGGTTCATAAAGATGATACATCAATATATCATGTTGTTGCTAACGATGAGCTGAAGTTTGAAGTTACATATTTAATTGCTGAGGAATCATTTTCATGTTCGTGCAAGTACTACACTCGGAAAGGTCTATTGTGCAGGCATATTTTTGTGATGATGTTCAACATGAATGTCACATCTATCCCCCCAAAGTACATTTGCCATCGATGGACAAAGGTTGCTTCTGCTGAGATTGCAGATAAACGAGCCAACTCTGGTTATTCTCATCCGAGTGGCAATAATGAGTTGTTTATAGAGGCTTGTAAATGCATTGGTTTGGTTGATGGTGATCCAGAACTCCGAGTGCAGTTTCTTCAAATTCTTAAAGATGCGAGTGCTAAATTCTCATCGAAAAAAGATCAGGATGTTGAGCAGAAAGACATAGAAGGGAATGATGCCATGTTCGAGCAGTATTATGGTTTACCCAAACCGAAGACACAGACTGCGCACTGAAGTGTGCAGCACTAAGGGTGGTGCAGTGAGGTTGAAGTCTCATAGGGAGAAGGCCATTGCAGCAGCAGTGGCAGCAAACAAGCCGTTAAGGGGTTGTCGTACGTGTAAAACTAAGACCAATCATGATACAAGGAATTTCCCGAGTAAAATACTTGGTAGAGGTTGATTTGTAGCAGTTAACTACATGGTATTTGGCAGTATAGTTACTTCGAGTTATAACTGGTTTGTTAGTTTGTTTATTTTTTGTACAGACTTATAAGGTGGTCTTGTACTCATATTTATTTCATTGGTGTATTTTGGAGATTTATGTTGAACATGCATTTGAAGAAGTCATTTATGAACTTTTTTTACTGTTTAGCATAGGTGTGCTACGTTTATATCAATATCGTGCTAAGTTGTACAATTTGTAGTGCTGGTCGTGAGCATTAGTGTGATACACGAGGTAATGAACCTGGTCTTAGATTCAATGTTGAACATGTAAGTTTCTGCATGTCATTTATGTACGTCCCTTACTGTTCATTTGAGGTGTGCTACGTTCTTATTAATATCATGCTAAGTTTGGTAAGCAGTCGGAAAAATCAGGTAAAGGCAATGAACCTCATATTATTCAAATACAAATGGATCGATTTACTTATTTGCCGTATTATCTTATTCAAAGAATCGCCTAAAATAATTTTATCCATGATTCAAGGAATTGCTAGTTTGCTCGTTAGAGGTTGAGTTATAAGCTGATGCGCTAGTTTGGTTATTGCTTGTCCAGACTACGAAGGTGGTCTGTTTACTCACATGTAGTTCATTTTTATTTTTGTAGTTTGGATATTTAATGTTGAATATGTATTTGCAGAAGTCATTTATGTACATTTTTACTGTTCAGCATAAGTGTGCTAACTTTATATTAATATCGTGTCTAGTTGTAAATTTTGTGGTGCTGGGCGTGAGCATTAGTCTGATGCACAATGCAATGAAGATCATACACATGGATCGATTTATTTGTGTGCCATGTTATATTGTGTAGTGCAATATTGATGTACTTGTATATGTTAAAAAAATTCAACTGTAACCCACATGATTAATAATTAAAAAAATATAAGATCCATTCTAATAATGAAACCCTGAGCCACATTATTACGTTCCAAAGTTTTAACAAATAAATAAAAAATATAACGAATTTTCAAGTAATTTAAATAACATTAATTATCCTAGTAATAATGTTTTTGGCTTAATACTTGAGTCTGCACACACTTTACGGTAATGTGTCTCTGCGTTTCCCAATACGGAGTCTTTAACTATATTCGCTGGCCAATTGATCAAAGCAGCACAATAACGAATCCTCATCAATAACAATTGTTTGTCACCTTTGCCTGAAATCCCACAGGTCCATTTGGCTGAAACATCGCCCATGAACGTCTCAATATGTCTCATTAAATACACTCCACTGTCTACTAAATTACGTTTGTCACCCCATTTTATTCTTTGGAATCTGAAAAGTCGATTTCTCGAGCAGTTTAGCCTTTGTCACAAGGCCTCTGTAGAATAGGTATTCTGCCAGTATAGTTCGCTAGTAACAAAATGTACAAAATTAATAAATTTGGGTTAAAGTTATATTCAATTAACTAAACAATATTAACAGAAATAAAAAAACATACCAAGTTAGGTAGTAAATCACCATATTTCTGCGCCTGACATTCTGATGCATCATCATTAACACTATCTAGTACGACCATTTTGCTATTTTTTAGGCAGACACAAACCGCAAAGTATTTGTTCTCCTTATAAATTGGAAAAACAAACTGGACGGAAAAAATACAATTTTAATATGACAATATATATATATAATAAAATTTATCTAAAAAATAAAAATATTCAGTGATAGATACTTACGATATCTATGTCACTCAACTCTAAATGGCGTTGCTACTCATTTCGGATGTGATATTCTCAAAAAAAGAATCCTTGCGTTCCTCGAGTGTCAAATCATTAGCTACCAGTGCATCAGTCTACCAAAGAACAATGGAGTACGAAAAATCAGTAATTTAAAACATGCGGGGAAGGTTACACATAAGAAGAAAATGACACATACACATAAGAAAGTGTTGGCAAAAAAACGTGCAGGGGAACCATCCCCACGACTACTCTCAAGATGGTTTAGCATCAAGCACCAAGCGTCCACCACTCCAACTCCAATTTTATGATTTTTTGCAAGTGTATACATGTGTTCTCTTGTGATCTCGACATCTCCATATGCAAAAAGTATAGTTTCCCTAATTACAAAAAATGTAAACGCAATAAGAAATAAGTCTATGCTGGAAGGTTGTGTTAGTTGTCTTACTCGGTATTTGGACTGTTTTGAAGTGCATATATCCCACACTTTATTTCATTTTTTGTGAGACGTTTGTCTGGATTTATCTGTCGTACCAAAAAAGGGGATCGAAAAGCTATAGGCTTATTCAATACATTCTTCGCCCTTCTCTTTTTAATGGCTGCAACTGTATCTGTAGGTGAAATCTATAAAAAAGAAGATATATATCAACAATATATAGGTTAAACATAAAAGTGCAAGCTGTTCATATATTTTCCCATAGATATATCGATCTTAATCCATTTATCATAACCATGTGTTTACGCAAATTTAAGGGTTACATACACTCGCATACATTAGCATAGATCATAACCCATGTCCCAATGACTTCAAAGACTAAAATTCAGCAACTGTATTTTCTGTTTAGATTATTCTACAACCATATTGAATCTACTTCTTATTTTGCCTCGATGAACGACGCAAGACAACCTGTTTCTGGGCTTCTTCAGTGGCAGCTTGAGTTACTCGAGATGCTCGATAATTTGCTTTAGTCCTTGCAGGTGTACCACATCTCCTAATCGTTTCCTGCAATATCAGATATATAGTCTGTAAATCAAGCTGCATTCATTCCTATGTCTGTTAAAAAATATTGTGCAACCTCATGTAGTCAAAACTGCTAACTCCGAAACTAAGTGTGCACAGTTATGAAGTCAATCAACAAAAATGAAGATTTGAATATGTGCTATATAAATAACAAACGAGTGCTATTAATATACTTTGTATGTGCTAGATGGAAGATCCGAGCACTTATTTAACTGAATGGTTCAAAAGATTCAAGAGCAACAACCTACGAATGCAAACACCATATAATATATGTGCATGCAATATTCATTAAAATCAAATCATAAAGCTGTGTTTAATAATTCCCGTGACTTCCGAAAAACATAACAAAAATGATACCTATACTGAAAAGCATTTCAAACAACACAAGACACAGACCAAACAAATGATTTTCAGCATAATTATACCACACAAATCAGGATCCCAATATAATTTCTCAATTTCCAAAATACACCATTGCATGTATCCGTTAACAAGAATGCAACAAAACATTCAACCTCACTAACCCGTGTCATCGCATCTTAAACAATATATTAAGTTCCACTTACCTTGGTTGTCTTCTCAGTTTCAGCATTTGAAGCTCCAGCATCCCCTGCCCCAACATTTCCGGCATTAACAAAAACATTCACAGCTCCATCAACAATACTGTTTATTCCGACATCAAAAACAACATTCCCAGCTCCACCATCTCTTCCTTCCTGCTGCACATACAAAGTTAGCTTAATTAAAATCAATATTCACATGTTCTTTATTATATAATGAGCTAACCTGGACATTCTTTGCTGCAGTGAAGCTCCAATGCCAAATTCGTTGGCGGCGATGAATTCCACATTTGGGTTAGTCGAGATCGAATGAGGGCATCTCCTCCAATTTGACCACCGCTTGTCTCTTTTTTCTAGCTCTTTGTCTACATCGTTCAACAGCTTCACAACATCAGGATGGTTGCAGAAGACATCAAAATCTTGTGTCGATTATGGTATACAAGATCCGGGCTGTGTGGAAATCACTGTTGAACAGGATATGGACTTCATGGCTTTGTCAATAGTCCGGTGAAACGAAGGCGTGTTCACAACATCTTCGGGAGCTGTCTCTATCAACTTCATCATGTGGACGGCCAATTTCGTAATTTTTTTCGCCAAACTCAGCACCTCAATGGTCACACCCGCTCCACTCTTTGTAGCTTCAGCTGCTACTTCGCTGGTTGATGGGATGGTTAAGTCATGAACTTCGTCTTGCTGAGTTGCAGGATCAACGCAAATCAGAATCGGCTCTTGAGGAAGTCCGTCACCGAAACAACCTCCCTTTATCTCTGCCTTCTCTATGTTCCTCAGAAGCTTTGTTGTCCAGTTCACAATGATAGGGAATTCTCGTAGAGTTGTCTGCACTTTGTAGTGGACTCGATCGACGTAGAATAACTGTTACATTACGAAAAAAAATCCTCGAGTTAGAATGGTCAACAGAAAAAACGGTGCTAACAAACAGAGTTATGTGTGGTATGTTATAGCACAAATTATGCTAACTAAGCAAAACACTAATCTTGAAAATTAAAAAGTACAACTTTAATGAGTAAATTAAATGTCAAAACTTAAAATGTTGTTCAATTTCATCCAATATTATGCCAAATATTAACTTTATTATGCTAAATAAGGTAATAAACTATGCTAATAATTTGTAAAAAAGATGCTAACATCAGCTTGGCAAACCTACAAGATTTTTTCCCAACAAATAAGCTGGAAAAACAATCTAGAATTTAAAATTTGAGAATTTATACAGTACCTGAAACAATTTCACAACATTTTTTTCGCATATTGTAGTCACTGACCTCTCAATTAATCTAGAATTTGATAATACAGTTAAGGAAAAGAACAGTGGGTGGACGTGATTAAATTGAAAATTTACCATAAGGAAAAGCAACGGTCCAACGAAATGTGAGGCATTTTCCTCGGCATATGCTGTCTTGTTCTCGATCAAACTGCGCATCACATACTCCGACCAGTTCCACTCCTTAATTTTACTTAAATCCGCTAGGCAATTGAGAATATATGGGCTGACGTAGCCATTCGCTGTGCTTTCCATGAAAGTAGACTAAATAGCTATCATAAAAAGGCGCTTGAACCATTCACCTCCGTCGACACAGCTAAGTGCAGCATCGTGCATCTTCTTGATGGTTATCTTATGTCGCTTCGTATTAGGGATATAATCCATCATTTCATCAAACAATGTAGATTCATCCTTCTTCTGAAACCTTCGCACAATTTTTCTCCCTTTAGGGAATCCATATACCCTTATCACATCGTCGTCGGTGACTAGGATTCTTCGATTCCCTGTGAGTAAGAGCTCAGAGCTGTTGTGGTTGAACTTGTCAACTACCCAGTACGCAAGCCTGGACGGGACAGTGGTTATGTTCAAATCTCGCACAGGTTGAAACCCCATCTCATCAATTGCGTTGAGTTGCTTGTCGTTTAATTTTGAAAGTGTTTTAGTAAATGTAATAAGGTTGCAGCGGCTAGGCAGGCTTGGGAATGTCTCGTCCTCGACATCTTCCTCAACCTCTACCTCCTGACCGTCATCTTCATCCTCAACCTTTTCCTTTTTATCCTTGTACTCGTCATCAGACCCGTCGGCATCTTCCTCAGACCACTTGGGCTCCTCATCATTTTCACCACTCGGTATTTCTTCAGCATTCTCATCAGCTTCATTAGTATCTTGTTCAATAACCATTGGTCCCTTGCCTTTGCTTCTAGCTTTTCCCTTTACCTTTTCCCTATCACGGGCTGTAAAGTAAATAATTTGTTAGTCATTGAATCTATCAATAAATGAGAAAATATAGAAACCTACTTATGTGCTAAAATAAATCAACAATGAGGCAGTACAAATGAACAAAGTGCCCTGACTGAACCGCGTCGAGATTATAGTAATTTGCATAACTAACTAAACAAAAATGATCGTCAAACCAATATAATAATCAAGCATGATCACCATAACAACTATTCAAAAATACAACTTTAAACAATCAATTAAATGTCAAAATTAGAAAGGTTCTAAGATAATTCAAATTAAGTGCTAAATAAAACAACAATCTTTACGGCTAGATAAAAAATTCAGAAGCTCAAACTAACCATTTTCAATGGTATTTTTTTTCCTCGTTGGTGCTTCCTCGCCACTTTCAACAAAGTCATCGTCTTGATTTGGGTTATTGACCGCATCATTTCTTCTACGTTTATTCGCAAATTCATAAATAACTAACGCACTTTCTTGCTTTCCCTTGCCTTTTTGAATACCTTTGTCCTTTCCCATAACTGATAAAATAAAAGTCATACACATAATCTATATTAATTTAGTTGTTACTGTCATGTAGAACCCCTAATGCTAAAAACTAAACTTGTATGTGCTAAATATGCATATGATGGGTGCTAAGGAATATATTAACCAATTCGATAGTCGACATCTTTCATTGAAATAAATATTAATCTTCAAGAATGGGGTTTTTTTGAGTTTTTAGTTGGCCAGAATAAATTACAACCAGCATAGCTCTACATAAGGATAAATAAATGAGAAAATACAACAGCTTACTCATATGCAGAATAAACAATATTTACCATTTACATTACTGAAAGTGCAAAGCTTTTAACATAAATGTGCTAGTCAAAATCATCACCAGTGCAAAGAGTTGCTTAAGTTAATCATAATTGTTATAAATTCTTGTGTGCAAGATAAGAAACAAACTATGCTAATCAACAATCATTATCAGTGCTAATTGCTACAACAAACTGGTGCTTAAGTTAAAATTATTTTTCTCAACATAAATTACTTATAAACCATAAATTAAGCACCAACCAATCTGTTGGCCAACCAAAATGTTATAAATTATCGCAGTTTTTGGTTGTACAAACATGATGGCAGTCATGGTTATACAACATGAAGACATTTTCAACACCCGGTGCAAAATAACTATACTAAATATGCTAAACTATATTGTTAAGAGTGCTATGGAGTACTACAGTTATAGTATTTTCGTCTGTCAACCAAAAAAAACATCAGGTTGTGCAAACAAAATAACCAAAATATATTTTCCAGACAAAAATACACCAAAACTCATTTTCCCAGCAGCAAATAAATTTCACCCTTGTACTTCTTATCAAAAAAATACACGAACTATGATTTTATAATATGCCAGTATATATGAATTATGCTAAAAAATTTCTTCTCCCAACAACAAATTACCTAAACTGATTTTCTCAACAACAAAGCATGATTGGCGTTGACAGCAACGAAGAGGAGTTGACAGCAGCGGCTAGGGTTGCAGATTTGCGGCGGCTAGGGTTTCATTCAAGAGGTGGCGACGCGTCGAGGTTAAAATATCTCCGTTCCCTGCAACGACCAAGAGGCGGCGGCTGATTTGCTTAATTTAGCGGCGACGGGGATACGATTTTCTGCAACTTTTATGAGAGAAGAGGAGCACTAGGGAAGACAGAAAATGGGAGAAGATGAAATGAGATTTCGATGGGGTGCTGAAGCGACGGGTGTAATTGAGAATCCCTGAAATTTGGGATTATGAACCGATATGAGGAGCGATAAATTTTTACACTTCCGGATTTGTCCTCAAATTGAGATTTCGTTTTGATTCTAATTGATGTCAGATTAGCATTTCCTTTAATTTAGACCGTAGGATTTTTATTAATGTATGGCTGAGATGTTTTCCTATTTCTTACACTTAGGCTATTTCACTCCATAACCCACCCATATATATATATATATATATATATATATATATGTGTGTGTGTGTGTGTGTGTGTCTGTGTGTACAAGACGTTCAGTAGCATGATAGGAATCCTAGAAGGTGGATATATAAATCCATATTGCTAGTTATATAAACTCATATTAAAACATATTTGATAGACATTAGGATTTGTACAAACCTGTTGGCCACTAAGTATACAAAATACAACTTGGAAAGTGTTTAAGCAACAAGTTGTACGTTTTACAAATTAGAGTGCGTAGCGGAAGTTCTTTTAAGTGAGTTGCTGTAAATACAGCAACTAGGATTTATCTCCTGTTAGCTTGGTGCATACAGAGTTTTGCAGTGTATACTTATAAAAATCACAGTTTATGAAAACAGTGACGGCAGAAGGTAAATAACACAATATTTAAAGTGGTTCGAGGTAAACCCCTCTACGTCTACTGGTCCTCCACACATGAGTAAAACGTTTATTATAAACACTATGTACACAACTACGTGTCTATAATCAAACCTATCCTTGTATCGTTCACACAGATTGATACAAACACCGTCGCTTTCAACCGTTCACACAGATTGGTCAAAGCTAACTTCTTGACTTGCTTCTTCACACACAGTTCCAAAGCTTCGTCTCTTCAATACAGATCTGTCACACACAGTTCAGGAAAAAAAAGGCTTTCTTCAGTCCACACAGGGCTGATGATTTTCTTCAAATGTAAGAACAAGGGTTGAACAACAACTTGACTTTTGAGCTGATGATGTGTTGTTCAAGGTTTAGCACTTGTATATTTCTTCTCTCAGGATTGGCAGTATGCTTGAAGAAATATAATTGCTCTTGATATACTGTTCTTGTGATATTCACGAGTGTATCTCAGTATATCTCAGTTTGCTCAGTTCTCAGATATTAAAAATTCGTATATGTTCGTGTATGTTCAAGTGTATATTCAGAGAGAGATTGTTTGGTCTTCAAACTCTGGGGTAAAAATAGCCTTTGGAATGGATCCGTTGGGAATATATCCGTTCCAACAGGATGATTGACTTGTATAGAACAAAATCCGAATTTTGCTCCTTGTCTGAAGATCTCTGTCGGCTTAGTATTTAAATACTTTATCCTTTCAGTATTAAAATACTTCTTTTCAAACGGGACTTGACTTTAGCGAATAAAGCAGATTCCGTTCCAACGTCTTCAGTCCTGTTTGGATAAGTATTGAAGATCTCAATACTTACAGCATGTATGCTGTATCCAATATGTTGCGTTTATGCTGCTGTAGCTGTAGGTTCCACACTGTAGGCTATCTTAGGGCTGTTGTATGGAAAGATGATGTATGAATGTTTCAGGACAGCTTCCACTTGGTGTCATCGATTGATGAGCTTCTTGCTGTATGATGACACTTTATTCTTTCACTGTACGATCGAGACACTTGACATCTTGCTGTATGATTGTCTTCTGGACAGCTACTTGCTGTATGTTTGGCTTTTGACTATTTGTTGTATGTTGTTTGCTGTTTGGCAATTATCGAAACAACATTGTTTTTCCCAACAATATCCCCCTTTTTGATAATGTCAAAACCTGATGATGCCAGAACTTCTTTAAAACATCTTTGATTTGAGAGGCTTTCTTCTTGATCTTCTGTCGAATGATCAATTATCCTTCTGTTGTTTGTTGGGCATTTGTCATCTTGCTGTATGTTTGGCAACGCAAGATACATGAAGTTTATCCAATTGTACGATCATCTTCGGAACAGCTACTTGTTGTATGATGACTATACGAAGTCTTGCTGTATGTTGGCAATTATCAAAACAAGGTACAGGATTTGTTTATCCCAACAATTTCCCCCTTTTTGATAATGTCAAGACTTCTTCATTGATGATGCCAAAACCTCTTTATGCTAAAATAATTTCCCTCTTTTTCGATAACATCATGATCTAGAGAGGCAGACTTCTTGATCTTCTGTCGAAATGATCTGGTCTTCAGCACTTAGTGTAAAAAAAAATGTGAACTGCTCGCAGGCAAGTTCTAAAGTAATAGCATCTAACAGGGAATTGTATTACAACTTAAACTCATGATTGGCGCGCAGGCACAATCGTACAGTGTGATCTAGTTGAGTACAAATGAACCTATGAATTGTTCGCAGACAAGTTCTTACAGCTTGATACTTCCATTTGTTTGATTGCAGCAATAAAAATTGAATTGAGTTTAAATTCGCGTCGTTTGAGATAGTGAAGTCCAGATGTCGTGCAAAGTGTTTAAATAATAAAAATGTTGAATATTAAAACAGGGCATGTGGACTTAAACTGTTTGCAGTACACAATAGAATAAAACTATCAAGTATAATTGATGTCCTGTAGTGTAAGTACTGTATCCGCGAATAATACAGTGTTCCCCCTTGAAAGGTACATACAGGATTCAATTCTTACATTAATGCTTGGATTAACACTATATTCATGGGTCGTACTGTATTCCCCCTTAATTAATGCACACGTCAGCTGTAGGAAGGTTTCACGCCTTCTCTGTCCTACAGTGCTGTCTGACTGTTCTGAGTGTACAGTTAATTAATGATGGATACTGTCACTACTACAGAATACCTTTCAATGACGTTTAAAAAACATCATAAAATCGATTCCATGACGTTTTATCCCCGTCATCTACAACGTCGTCTATACCAGTGTCATGGAAAAGGTGTGAATCAATGACGTTTAGAAACCGTCATTATATACATTTTAATGACAGTAGCTTAGCGTCATAAATATATGAAGCATGACGTTTGATTATTATCATGAAATGTTTGTAATGACGCTTGGCTTTTGTCATTATAAGTTGCTATTATAATGTTTATGAGGCATCATCTAAGGTGTGAATCAATGACGTTTAGAAACCGTCATTATATACATTTTAATGACAGTAGCTTAGCGTCATAAATATATGAAGCATGACGTTTGATTATTATCATGAAATGTTTGTAATGACACTTGGCTTTTGTCATTATAAGTTGCTATTATGATGTTTATGAGGCATCATCTAATGTTGAATCAATGTCATTTGGTTACTGTCATAAAATAAAAATATTTTCTGAAAAAAAAAATACAATTTGCTGGATTTTAATTATACTCAAAATTAATATAGAATAATTCATCATCACACAAGAAGTCAACATCTAAAATGCCAAACAACTAAGAACTAACATTGTACCTCCAACACACCTAATTGTTACTGTAACATCCCCAAAACCGTATGGGAATATTACACGCCGTAGACCCTTTCCACAAGGATCTACCAGGCTAAACGTCCATAACAACCAAATGCTTGCCCGGCCAGGGTCAAACAACATAATAATACAGACTGTTAAGGTCATATACACATAAACACACAGACCGATGGGGTCACACAACTCTATCAACAGGACTGACTCACAACATTACCCACACAGGGGTCGAAATACAATACAGCGGAAGACTGAATCAACTCTAACAATACAACTAAACTCTACCAACTCTCAACTCTTGATTAGTATCGCAGCTCGTCATCCTCTTGTGCCAATCCTGTGTTGCTCCCCAGATACGCATGTACACAGGCCTTAAGCAGACATCCACCCGAATACTCGGGGGTTAGTAAACTCCACTGTTTTACTAGTGCAAGTATCAAACCATACGAAATGTAACAAGCAAATAGCAACTACGAATTTAATACGGAAATCAATTATCAAAATGTTCCCAGAAGTTTTAGAATTTCGAACTCAAATAAGAGATATTTGAAAAGGAACACATCATCTCTGGGATTTTAAAGCGAAATTCTTTTGGACCTCGAGTCCCAATTTACAAAACCTTTTCGTAAACATTAGGGCCTTAGCCCGATTCTCGTTTCAAAGCATACTAAATAATATATCATTATGAGTCCGAGATCCATATTTAAAATGTTACCCGAACAATCACTGCTACACGATCATTGTTCGTACACATCATGTACCGAACTCCGGAGGCCTCGACGGACCTTACCCGGACCACACACACTGTTCGTACACATCATGTACCGAACTCCGGAGGCCTCAACGGTCCCTACCCGGCCACACACACTGTTCGTACACATCATGTACCGAACTCCGGAGGCCTCAACGGTCCCTACCCGGCCACACACACTGTTCGTACACATCATGTACCGAACTCCAGAGGCCTCAACGGTCCCTACCCGGCCACACACACTGTTCGTACACATCATGTACCGAACTCCGGAGGCCTCAACGGACCCTACCCGGCCACAACATCGTTCGTACACATCATGTACCGAACTCCAGAGGCCTCGTCAGACCCTACCTGGATCACTCACCTTGTCCGTACACGTCATGTACCGGACTCCAGAGGCCTCGTCAGACCCTACCTGGATCACACACTTTGTTCGTACACATCATGTACCGAACTCCAGAGGCCTCGTCAGACCACTACGGAACACACACACATCGACACGACACAATTCATAATCATTAAATGTCAAGCCATTCCACATTACAATGAAATGTACAATCAAGTATGTAAACCAAAACAACACAAATATCATGATCATCACAACGACTCTTAACCAACATAACACACATTCGGTACACAATACATTGAACAACCACGTGTACAACCATCTCATATGTACATCGCAATCCTGCACAAATGGCACAACGCCTAACACGGATACCAATATATCACTATTATCACAAAGCCTTCAAATTTCGGAAAACACAACCAACTCAAACGGAACATATTTACGGAGGCAAGCAAAATCGTCATACATATCATACGTAATTACTAGTCGCAAGATACAAGTCGTATAATAAGATACTTGCCTTAATAACCGCTACCGAACGCTCCGAAGAACACGGTTCGGCCGGGAAGCTCGAACCCCAAAGAAGGCAACGAACGGAAGGGTTCCGACTCGAGTTCTTCACAAGAATTCGTTCCTAAGTCACAACGATATCAATTCAATCACAATTCTACGAAAACGTATGGAACTTCCCAAGTTCTACCTATTGAAGCATTTTATCGGACACTTTGAGGGCATAGGCCAATTTGATCGATTATTCAAAGAAATACTCAAATTCGTTCCACAAAACTTCAAGGGTATTGAATGATTACGAGTTTACAATCAAGTTCTAACAATAATATGAATCAAAACGAAGCAAATCGGCCAAAACACCAAGAAACCTCAAGAACACCCAAAAACCAAAAGTTTAGGTGTTCTTACCTTCGATCCGGGTGGAAGATGATGTTAATCTATGATTCCAACTTCCAAAACATGTTGCTCTATGTCATATCCATCCAAATCCATCCATTATTGACGAAGAAACGAAGAAAAAGGGTGAAAATGGCCGGATGACTCGGTCCAGGCCCTTAAATAGCCGACCCTGGCTGGCCGCTTACGTACGTAATCGGCCAAGGCCTACGTACGTAATCGGCCAAGGCCGAACTCTCTGGACCGATTCTGCCGGACATGTTACGTACATAACCGGAAGGCAGTTACGTATGTAACCGGCATTACGGCCGTTACTGCCGGGCCATTACGGCCGTTACTCGGCGGGCACAGCGGCCAGGCCTCGGTCGATCCGACGGTCCGAAAAATCCCGAAACTCCGACCTGAACGTAAACAGAAAACACGATTATGAAGTACTCACAAAGACGAATCCGAATACTAAGAGAACACCCGATTCCGACCACCCGAGGGCTCGAAATTCGACAACGAAAGTAATTACCTCAAACTTTGGGAAATTACGAAAATGGCTCAAAACGTCCGAAATACCTGATACACGATCGAAACACCAAACCGAAGCTTACAACATGAATAATAACATTAAATGAACTTAGAAACTCGAAACAACGATTTGGACGAGATTCGCGAGAATCGAACTCAAGTGCGGAAAAGTCATTTAAGAACACGAAACTCAACAAAGCGATGCACGAACTCGGATGACAAAAAGTGTAGAATTAAATATTCTCAGAATGACGAAACGGTCAAAAGCGAGTCGTCGAAACGGACCTCCGCCGAAAAATGAAAATTACTGGAAATCCGAAATTGCGGATATTACATTCTACCCTCCTTAAAAGAAGTTTCGTCCCGAAACTTAAAATAAGTAGGGAGAAGCAATATCCCAACAGGAAACCTCAACGAGCACAAGAAACGCATAACTTTCGCCCATTGGCGAAACGTTACAAGCAATGCGAAAGAATATACAGCGTGAAAACACGCCTCACGACGATCATAACAACACCACCGGCAATGATTCAAAACAATAACAATCAATTAACGACGCATCACATACCACATCATATGCACACATTTAATCAAAGAAAGCGTCTGCGACAATAAGTCGCACCCGACTAAAACGGCTATGCGTGAAACAAATAGAGTATTACGATAGAAATCATTCCGATTCTCATCAACAAGAAAATGTCCACGTCAAAACACAAACAATTCAAGATAACGAAAATGAGAATACCGGATATTACATTCCATCATACAAAAATAAGTTTCGTCCCGAAACTTAAACTAAGGTTATCACAGTGAGACGAAACAAAATATAACGACACATAATAAAATACCATGCTCATGACCTCGTGGTCCACTGACACGCCTCCGTAGGTTCAACAACTAAACGGGAACTTACACAAAACAAAATATCATTCAACAAGTTCCAAATGTAAAAGCGTCACAAAAAAACATCTCTACACGCGAAACAATCCGTGTAGCGAGTACCAAAAACACCATCACTAGACATCACTGGGCCCTCCGGAAGTAGGAATAGAATTAGGTCCCTTATCATCTCGGCAACAATCTCGCGATCTTGAACTCGATGCCCCTCGTGTCCACAATTATAACAAGTCACTGGCGGTTTCTTACAATGCGCGCGTTCATGGCCTAGAACGTTACAGTTGAAACACCTAGGAGCATTACCAGAACTCAAAGACACCGACTTGGGTCTTTTGGGTTCTCTAACTGACTGAGAAGGTCCCATACTCGGCTGATACGAGGGTTGAGGTGTGGGAATCCCAATTCCCTTACTTCCTGATGCGTCATCGGAAATCTTCTGCTTTTTCGCTACCGATACGGACTCGGTAGACATTATAGCCATCTCAAACGCCAAGGCTCGATCCTGATAGTCCCTCAAGGTTGTACACATAAAAGGAGCCATACACTGCCGAATCTGAGGTTTCATACGCATATCGAAATAACGAACCTTATCCGCCTCACTTTTCACCTGATCCCGAACATAACACAGTTGTCGATTATAATCGACTATCGCCTGGGACATCGACACGTCTCGGGGCGTAGCCGAGAAAAACTCGACAATCCTACGCTCTTTAACAGGCGGTGGACAATACTCGGCCTCCATGGCAGTTTTGAATTCAGTCCAAGTAGCGGTACGATCACTAGGCGCTACGGCCTCCCACCAGTCTGCAGCTTCCCTGTCGAGTAGGTATTGAGCAATAGGCACTCTTCTCTCATCGGGGCAAGCTACAGCATCAAATGTTATGTCCAACTGGAAGAGCCAATTCTCCCAGCCTAACGAGCCCGAAGAACCTACAAAACGGGGCGGGTGCATTCTCATCACATCTCGTAACCACTTACCAGCTCCGTTATCTTCATCCGGAATCCCGTCTCGATGTACGGTCTGATTCATATGCGCCAACCGGTTGGTCACCTGACGAAGGATGGTGGCGGCGCCAATATCAACATTACCTCTGGATGATTGCTGCTGATCACGACGACGACTACGACCACGTCCTCGGCCACGGCCTCTCGGCATACTGGACGGACGACCAATAAAAATAACACATCCAAACGAATATCACAACGTCAAGATAAGACAATAAATAGCAGCACGTTAAAACATCAACTCCAAGTCATCACACAAGTGCACGAACTAACACTGTAATTTTAGAACTTCATAAAAAAAAATAATCCACACAGTCACATCAACAGAGATGTTTAGATTTTACCAAATCAAACACGGTCAAAACCACACACGTATCGCAGGGATCAAACACTAACAACAAAAATAAAATGTTTCCGAGGTATTATTCAAATGATAAAAATTTTAAAATTCTCAAGTTTGAAAAAAAAATGGTGAAATGAAATTTTTGAAAACACTTATAATACCTCGGTCGTTTAATTAAAACCATGTATCTCATTATCAAAACTGTTTTGATTGAAGCTATTTGCAAAACAACACATCGAGGCTTCAATCTTTTCGCTAGACGATATCGTCAAAATGACCTTATCAGTATATCATTATCTTTGCTAGCGTTATACGGGGTAACAACATGTTACCACGCCATCCATCACCGATATATCAACAGAGATTAAATAATCAAGGGGCACGGGTACAACTGTAATAACAAATTTCTACCGGGTCAGTCAAAAGTTAACGGCAGTATATACATGCAGTTTACGCCCTTAACATCTCTGAGATTAAGGCCGTAATGGAAAACATCTTACGTAGTATCATCTAGATGCAGGACTTCAGAAGTGTCACAGTAGCCCCCAACACACAAACACATAACATTTAAATTCCGAAAATTAGGGTCGTTTTGCAAAACAAGATTTTTCCAAAAATTTTGATTTCCACAAAAATGCTTAAATCAGTAGTCTTTAAGGAAAAACGTTTTCAAAGCTACCCGTAGCGGGTATAATTACAACAATCCAAAATAGTCGATATTAAAACCACATGCCCAAATGGCAAACAGGGTCGCCAATTCAATCACATACATCTCATGGCATCAAGTTTAAACACACAGCAAAATCATTCATCGGAGTTTCCCACAAACTCTACCGTAAAACCCATCAAGGTTCACAACTTTCACACCATACCAACCCACATGGTGGTTCAAGGGCCAAACATCAATACATCTAGTTCTATACACGTACAGCGTATCCAAGTATCGAATACAACTTCATTACACAACACCGTGTAAATAAAATTATGCACCACAAATATCACACATAAATGAAATCATGAACACAGATATTATGCATAAAAGAGGAGACTTACGTACACAGGCCGCACGGAGATGACGGTCGCCCACGATACTAATCTCATCCGACAACATATCCAACACGTTGTGACTGCGCACAACTCAACTTGTCACTGACGACTCGAACGACAAGACAACACATTACTCGACAAATCACGCCTTGACTCGACCCGACAGCCTAGGTTTCCGCAACCTAAGCTCTGATACCATAATTGTAACATCCCCAAAACCGTATGGGAATATTACATGCCGTAGACCCTTTCCACAAGGATCTACCAGGCTAAACGTCCATAAACAACCAAATGCTTGCCCGGCCAGGGTCAAACAACATAATAATACAGACTGTTAAGGTCATATACACATAAACACACAGACCGATGGGGTCACACAACTCTATCAACAGGACTGACTCACAACATTACCCACACAGGGGTCGAAATACAATACAGCGGAAGACTGAATCAACTCTAACAATACAACTAAACTCTACCAACTCTCAACTCTTGATTAGTATCGCAGCTCGTCATCCTCTTGTGCCAATCCTGTGACTGCTCCCCTGAATCTGCATGTACCTGGACGCAAAACAGACATCCACCCCCCGAATACTCGGGGGTTAGTAAACTCCACTGTTTTACTAGTGCAAGTATCAAACCATACGAAATGTAACAAGCAAATAGCAACTACGAATTTAATACGGAAATCAATTATCAAAATGTTCCCGAGAAGTTTTAGAATTTCGAACTCAAATAAGAGATATTTGAAAAGGAACACATCATCTCGGGGATTTTTAAAGCAGAAATTCTTTTGGACCTCGAGTCCCAATTTACAAAACCTTTTCGTAAACATTAGGGCCTTAGCCCGATTCTCCTTTCAAAGCATACTAAATAATATATCATTATGAGTCCGAGATCCATATTTAAAATGTTACCCGAACAATCACTGCTACACGATCATTGTTCGTACACATCATGTACCGAACTCCGGAGGCCTCGACGGACCTTACCCGGACCACACACACTGTTCGTACACATCATGTACCGAACTCCAAAGGCCTCAACGGTCCCTACCCGGCCACACACACTGTTCGTACACATCATGTACCGAACTCCGGAGGCCTCAACGGTCCCTACCCGGCCACACACACTGTTCGTACACATCATGTACCGAACTCCGGAGGCCTCAACGGTCCCTACCCGGCCACACACATTGTTCGTACACATCATGTACCGAACTCCGGAGGCCTCAACGGACCCTACCCGGCCACAACATCGTTCGTACACATCATGTACCGAACTCCAGAGGCCTCGTCCGACCCTACCTGGATCACTCACCTTGTCCGTACACGTCATGTACCGGACTCCAGAGGCCTCGTCAGACCCTACCTGGATCACACACTTTGTTCGTACACATCATGTACCGAACTCCAGAGGCCTCGTCGGACCACCACGGAACACACACACATCGACACGACACAATTCATAATCATTAAATGTCAAGCCATTCCACATTACAATGAAATGTACAATCAAGTATGTGAACCAAAACAACACAAATATCATGATCATCACAACGACTCTTAACCAACATAACACACATTCGGTAGACAATACATTGAACAACCACGTGTACAACCATCTCATATGTACATCGCAATCCTGCACAAATGGCACAACTCCTAACACGGATACCAATATATCACTATTATCACAAAGCCTTCAAATTTTGGAAAACACAACCATCTCAAACGGAACATATTTACGGAGGCAAGCAAAATCGTCATACATTTCATACGTAATTACTAGTCGCAAGATACAAGTCGTATAATAAGATACTTGCCTTAATAACCGCTACCGAACGCTCCGAAGAACACGGTTCGACCGGGAAGCTCGAACCCCAAAGAAGGCAACGAACGGAAGGGTTCCGACTCGAGTTCTTCACAAGAATTCGTTCCTAAGTCACAACGATATCAATTCAATCACAATTCTCACAACGTATGGAACTTCCCAAGTTCTACCCATTGAAGCATTTTATCGGACACTTTGAGGGCATAGGCCAATTTGATCGATTATTCAAAGAAATACTCAAATTCGTTCCACAAAACTTCAAGGGTATTGAATGATTACGAGTTTACAATCAAGTTCTAACAATAATATGAATCAAAACGAAGCAAATCGGCCAAAACACCAAGAAACCTCAAGAACACCCAAAAACCAAATGTTTAGGTGTTCTTACCTTGATCCGGTGGAAGATGATGTTAATCTATGATTCCAACTTCCAAAACATGTTGCTCTATGTCATATCCATCCAAATCCATCCGTTATTGTGAAGGAACGCGAAGAAAGCGAAGAAAAAGGGTGAAAATGGCGGATGACTCGGTCAGCCCTTAAATAGCCGACCACTGGTCGGCCGCTTACGCGTAATCGTGTCGGCGAGGCCTACGTGCGTAATCGCCAAGGCCGAACTCTCTGGGCCGTCTGCCGGACATGTTACGTGCGTAACCGGAAGGCATTACGTCGTAACCGGCATTACGGCCGTTCTGCCAGGGCCATTACGGCCATTACTCGGCGAGCACAGCCTGGCCAGCCAGGCCTCGGTCGATCCGACGGTCCGAAAAATCCCGAAACTCCGACCTGAACATAAACCGAAAACACGATTATAAAGTACTCGACGAATCCGAATACTAAGAGAACACCCGATTCCGACCACCCGAGGGCTCGAAATTCGACAACGAAAGTAATTACCCCAAACTTTGGGAAATTACGAAAATAGCCCAAAACGTCCGAAATACCTGATACACGATCGAAACACCAAACCGAAGCTTACAACATGAATAATAACATTAAATGAACTTCCGAGAAACTCGAAACAACAGTTTCGGACGAGATTCGCGAGAATCGAACTCAAATGCGGAAAAGTCATTTAAGAACACGAAACTCAACAAAACGATACCGAAACGAACTCGAATGACAAAAAGTGTAGAATTAAATATTCTCAGAATGACGAAACGGTCAAAAGCGAGTCGTCGAAACGGACCTCTGCCGAAAAATGAAAATTACTGAAAATCCGAAATTGCGGATATTACAGTTACAGCACAAACCTCAACTTATTGGAACACACCAATAACAAAATAAAAGGAACTACACTTGCACTACAAAAGAAAAGCAGCAACATCACGCTTGCACTATCACATAAATAGAGTTGAATAACAGAAGTTTATCGATACTCAAGTGTGTGGGACAATGTACTTGATTGGCCACATAATAGTGCTTCCAACTGCATCTTCCATAGCAGAAAATTCGGGCTAAGAACGATAGAATTCAGCTCTGGGATTGACTGCTTCTTCAATCACGACTCTGTAACAATCAGGTCCAAGCTTGTAGCCATGCACTTTGGTTGTTGGGTCCAGTGCTGATATTTTGCCTTTAGCCACCGTTTTGAACCTAGAAGAGAAAAATAAAAATAAATAAAAACTCAGTTGCACGCTTATTTAATTATTGATAATTATCAAGATCCAAATTACCTCCCCAGCATAATGAGCAATGGTAAAATCGGTACGCGACAGTTTTGGTTTAACAAAATGCTTGTGGGATTTAAATGTCTGGTAAATCTTTTCCGCAAATGTTTCATGTGTTGATCTTGGAAACATACTAGGGAAAAAAGAGAAACCAAAAAAAAAAAGGTTTGTCCCAAAATCAGTAAACAGAAGTATAAACTAACTATCCTTTGCAAGCTATACCTACAGGAGATAATTGTTATCCTACCATGCCTCATCAAGAAGAGCAATAATCCCTCCAGGTTTCTGCAAAGCAAAATCCAAACAAACATAAGCGATTGCATAAATATATTGTTGGGGCAGCAGATTCTCGATATAAATGGTAATTCCAGCATGAAAAAAAAAGCAGGACATAGAGTAATTAAAATTCCATATTTTGAAACAAAAATCTCAAAGCTCGGGAATGCAGAAGTCAACCAGTTTCTGCACTTCGAGAATTATTAATAGAGATTAATAAATCCGATTTTCAGAACTAATACTCATCGAGTATAAAGACTGACTTGAATTATCTAAATCAGCAAAAGACAAACTGTAAGAAATGATAAAAAAAAGTATTTATGCTCTTATTCAAATTACACTTGGAACTCATGTACAACTAGTTTTCCTGCAATCCTTCCACTAAAAGATATAACATCAAACTGACATGAGAGCTCACAACCTAAAGATTTATAGGCAGTTCCATGCTTTTTGACATATACACATTTCATTTACTACATGACGACAAAGTCCAGAGCTGAGCACATATGCTTAAAGTTATGTAGAGCTACCTTCTCAATAAGATCTAGGATGTCTTGATTATCAACATATTCTATGTAGCTCCAGTTAATATCTTCTTTGATGTATTCCTCCTGCTCCATCTTGAAAACATGCTAGAAAAAGAAAAAGGAGAAGAAAAAGAAATATCATCGTACAGTACACATATTTATAATCGGTTAACAAGCATGTCAAAGTGTATACCTGATTGAAATGTTGCTGTAGCTTTTCATTGGTAAAATTGATGCAGAACTGTTCAAAATTACATGTTTAAAAAATTTAGTCAGTTCGGGTACGTGTAGAGAGTAGCCATGACATAACCTTCAACCATTCTCATTCAGTGCTTACCTATTACTTTCAAAACTCTCAAAACCATATATATCAAGAACTCCAATCAGACACTTTGAATTCGGATCTTGCCCGATTGAGAAATTTATTTTGTCAACCAACCTACAAATTTTCGGAAATCTTGCATCATATTTCACTAAAAAACAAGGAACAAATAAATCAGGATTTTCAAAAACAAATCAAAAAATGTAAGTAAAAGATACCACCATCAGACACTAGCATTATATTTATACTAGTCAAATAGGCGAGAATATAGTGTCATAGCTAATCCATCCCTACTAACTAATGCGCCATCAGGATCAAGACTTCTTCTGATAACTTCTTCTGGAGTGATCATCACACGCTTCAGTAATGCATCTTCCAGTGCATTGGGATCACACCTAATATTGCAAAAAAAATGATAATAAACAAACCTATTAAACTACCCCTCAGGTTTAGCCAAATTACAGAAAACTCTGGTTATCTTTCAAAATTATTTAGGGAGCAATAGCGTAAATGAGAAACAAATGGAAATGATAACCGGATTTTTTTGTAATTAAGGTAAAGTTGAGGGGATCATGTTTGTTGGTGCAAGAACGACGACTCCCAGTCATACATGAGAAGTTTTGCTGCAGTTTCAAGATGAAACCTTGACATATGATCCTTGAGGACTGGTGAATCAATTTCTTCCCCCTTGGCGAATTCAACATTACCAAGATGGAGAATAGATGCAACTACTCTGAAAATCACATCCTAAAATGTAAAATAAAATAAATTATTAATTAATCCTCTGCAGAATGAGACCAGATGGCACAAAAAATAAATCGTATAATTAGGACTATACCTGTTCTTTTTGACTTATTCCAACAACATCCATGGCCTTCCTTATATCCAAATAATCATGAGCATCACTTACTCCAACTAGCTCATAGCAATTAGACTGATTAAGATAGTGAAATGTTTTTGGATGTCCCAGCTTATACTTCTCCATTTCCTGATAAGAAGTCAAATTACTCCAGAATATGATGAGTATAACCTTTAATATCCCTCAGAAAAATAAGCTAAAGAAAAGTGTGAAAGCAAAGTATTACCTCCTGGGGCGCCGCACACAGCAGGTAAAAACAGTGATAATTACGTCCAGGATCTGAAATTTGGCATACACGAGACCTCTCAAGAAGATATGTTCTAATGGCTACCCCTGATATTTTTACACGCATGTCAAACTGAATTTCAACAAATTTACCAAATCGGCTGCATCATCGTGAATTCATTAGCCTATTAAATTTTTACACTATTTACTTTATCACAACAAATTTCACAGCAGGATTTCAGTGAAGTCGCACCTACAATTATCATACTCGATTATAATTAAGATCCACATGAGATTTTTTATACAACAACAAATCCTGAACATCCCTTCATTCCAACCCCAAAAATGAAAAATAAAAGTTTAAAGAGAGAGAGGGGGGGTGGGGTGGGGTGGGGTGGGGGCAACACATATGCTAAGAATACATTTATAAGACTTCATAAAATGATTTCAAGAGGCTAGATGTTCAAATGTGCCATGAATAAACAGGTCAACAACAAGCAGTTACACTAAATTACATCATGACATATTTCTTAATAAGCACATTCCAGTTCTAGTCTTCAAATCTGTGAGATAGCACATTCTGGGTATCACTTCAGATAGCCAATAATATAGTAGACGTGCATACACCACAGGACAAAAGTGTGTATCCACACCCATCAGTTTTCATCATATTCTGAACAATCAACTGTTCATATCGGGCTTGTGATACTAAGAGACTAACCAAGTACACACAAAGAGAAGTCAAGTGATGCCTAGTTTTCATCAAATTCACACTTTCAAATGATAGCAAGTGAAAGCAAAATGCTCAATTTTATACACAAAGAGAAGTCAGGTGATGCCTGTCTATATAATAGAACTCCATACCAAAAGCCTATCATATTCTAACATGATCTTAATACATGTTTACTAAATCTACAACACTAAAACCACTTACCTTTTCTTCCTTTTCTTTTTCCCTTTTCGAATAAAATAAATCAAAATTTCAAGAAATCAGAGAACAAGTAAAAACACATGAAATGCAGGGAAGAAGATAAGGGTCAGAAACCAAACACTAACCCGATACTATATCACTCCCAGTGACGAGCATCCTCGGTCGAATTTAACAAAGCCAAAAACACTGAACCTAGTTATCAACTTTCATGGGGATCGATTCATCTCCCGAAAAATAGATTTTTCCAGCTCGTTTCGGCAAGTTTTTCCAATTCCAAATAACTTGCATCAATCCTTCGTTTGCAGCATTAAATAGAAAATCATTTCCTACAGGGAAGTGCACGGAAGCAAAAACTATAATTTCCCAAATTAGATATACAAAGCAAAAACTATACGGGATCCAACTCAAAAATTACAGAAAAAAAGAACTTACAAAATAAACAGCAGGATGCGGAAGAAAATAGCAACAGATTATAGTTCGCCCGGAAGAGAAGATCACTAGAAGAGAAGGGCGTCGTGTGAGAAAGAGAAGTTCTGAAGCAGATTTTGAGTATCGCGACTTTAGTGAGTAATTAGGGTTTTATGTGAGTGGTTTCTTATTTGCTAAAGTGTTGGCTGATGTTAAACTAAAAGAGAAATTTTTTCTGAAAAAAAAAATTGGGCGGTAGAGAATTGGGCTAAGGCGCCAAACTCTCCTAATGCGGGTCAAATTTTGGATCAAAATATTATGACGTTGTAAAATTGTTATGTCCTATTTAAAATTAATAAAAGTCTAAAAATATCATTGAAACACTATTCAATGATGCTTAAAAACTGTCATCAAAAAATCTACTATGGCGTCCCAAGTTCGTCATGGAAAATTTGTATATGATGTTTATAAAATGTCATAAATTTTATGACAGTTGTTAAACATCATGAAATTGATGATTCACGATAACGGCCAACTAACGTCATAAAAAGTAAACTCCAATTCAAATTTAGGACTTTTGTTGCTGGAAACGTCATGGAAAGACCTTAAAATGATGTTTTTGGCCAAACGTCATAAAAGTTCTGTCATTAAAAGTCATATTTGTGGTAGTGTGTATTCTTGGGTCTTACAGCGTTCCCCCTCAATTAATGAGTAAAAACATAAAAACTTACAGGGAGTCTGGCTGTAGCATTCCCAATTCTTGCCGAAGCATAGAAATCAAGTAAATTTGGGTCCTGGTGTGATAGTGCCTTTCGGTACCCAAATTTATCGGATATCAATTGGTTTGCTGTAGGTTACTTTTGGTCCATTTTTGCGATGTCTACATGGGGAAAGCACGTAGCTGTAGTGATCATGATTATTATGCATGTAAAATCGAGAGTTATAGCTATTACTCCAGTACGATTGTCGTCTAGGAGGTGAAGCCATTTTCATAGATCTTACAGCTTGCCTCCTGGGTCTCCAGTTGGATTCCCAAAGTTGTCGTTGATACTGCATTGCGACCTATTTTCTTGATGGATAACGGGGCTCTTGTATCCAATATATAGGCGCGTTGTACTGTTGGAAGTATTGCTGTGCGGACCTTTGATATCGGGATACAACCTTCTTTATAAACGGCTGTTGGCGCTGTTGATATGCTCGGGGAGCATGCTGTTGGTTACGCCTTACAGGTAGAGATGTTAAACGGGCTAGCCCTAGCGGTTCCGGGCTAGCCACTAGCAGACCGGGCTAAGCAGTCAAGCTAAAAGCCGGATTTAAGCAGCTAGGAAATATTGGCCTAACCTAACCCTAACGGGTTTCGGGCTAAGCAGGCTAAAGCTAAATATTTAAAAAATCTATTTTTTATTTTTTTATAAGTAAAAGAAACAATAACAATATATTTTATATATATAGTAACAAATATACTATAATAAATATAACAAAAAATACACTTATATATATATATATATATATATATAGATAGGGGTGGGTTATGGAGTGAAATGGTATAAGTGTAAGAAATAGGAATGATCGTAAGCCATTAATTTTTGGAGATTAATGACCCAGATTTCGTTCTAGTGTGCTAACACGGGAAACTAGGAGTGCTAACGAATTTAATTATTGGGGGTACCAATGTAATTTGACTAATTTATCTTATGGGAAGTTACTAAAATCATGGGAAGTTACTATATTCATGGGATTTCATATTTTAGGTTAATATCTATTTTTTTATGGGATTTCATATTTTTTAGTCGTTCAAATATTTTATATTTTTGGTGTATTTATTTTTATTTTTTTAAAAACTGACATTATCTTTTTTTTTCTATTTGATTTGTATTTTTAAAAATCGGAACTGTTGTGCTAATCATTTGTTTTGTGTGTGCTGCAAATTGGAAAACAGAGTACGGTTCTGGTTATATTCCAATTATGTGATTTTTTTATTATGCTTTATTGTGTACAATACAGTCAATTTTGATACAATGTGTTGTGCTTTATTGTTTGGAAGATAAATAATCATACTCGTTTTCAAGTATAGGTACAAAATGATTTTCGCGTCATTTACTAAAAAAATACAATAAATACAATAAGACTCCATTTGTAAATCCCATAAACTGCTATGCAAGCATTACATACCATATGTGCTAGTATTACCTATTAAATGTGCTAATACAAATAACATTTTAATGCTAAACTCTACTATTAAAACATTAACAGAAATACAATGTATTAACAATACAAAATTTTACAGATTTAAGTGCTAACTATCACACAAATGACATCACAATAATTATCAAAACAATATTATCAAAGGTGCTAAAATTTGGGAAGAGATAAGAAGTGGGATATGAAATCCCATGATTGTAGGAAATACCAAACATAAAATATGTATAATTATAAAAATATCCCTTCAAAAATATTCCGCGTAGCACACTTAGGCTAACTCTTTAGCACAACGTGCACAAATCGCAGCCATTAATCACCAAAGATCAAGGGCCCAAAATCATTCTTATTTCTTACGGAAAAAAGCTTTCCTACCTGAACCTATCCATATATATATATATATATATATATATTTGTGTGTGTTGACAATTTCAATACATATGAAAAATAAAATATCACTCAAATTAAATTGGGACCATGTGTGAAGATACTAATCAACCATAATGCGAGGCTTGTGGAATTTAAGTCAAACCAAACCAAATCAAACATACCCAGTATATCCCGTTCAGAGTAAGGTTTGGGGAGGGTAAGATGTACGCAGACCATGCCCCTACTTATTACGGTAGGGAGACTGTTTTCGTAAAGACGCACAGCTTAGTGCACAACAAAATATTGACTGATATATACAAAGGGAAGCATATGATTTGAAAAAGCTCAATACCATACCTGAGGCCATGGCTTAATCTACATGGACTTACCTCAGAGGAATTTGGCTACTTCACTCCCGATGAACTCCACTCTAACAGAAGGAGGGTTGACTCCGCGCGCAGCTCTCTGTCAAAAATACACACACGCAAAAGGCAGTAGGAAAAAAAAATGCTCTAGGTCAAAGCTTAGCAGAGACAACCCCGAGACTCTCTACTCTGCTAGGCCGCTCCCAAAAAAAGAATCAACAACTCTGATCTGACGCCTCCAAGAACACCTATCAACAATCATGGTCTCGAATAAGTTTAAGGCCCATTATATTGAGATTATTCATTAAAAAGAGAAAAAAAAATGGTTATTTCTATCCACCATACTCACTTCTCTTTTCATCCCAAAATTAATTAAAATGAAATATTACTTCCAATTATTCACGAAAGTAATCATTTATTTTTTCTTTGGGATATATACGTGAAGATTAGATAATCCGCGTATTTTTTTTTTTAAAAAAAAGGACAAACTAAAATAAATGATTGTAAAGTTGTTGCTAAAAAAAAGTTGTTGCTAAATAAAATAATTATAAAATTGGTTGAATACTTTGAAATATGCATCTAGAGAAAAGTTATTTAAAATAAAAATAAATAAATAAAAACTTTTGAAAAATCTGTTTTCAGACCCTATATACTTTTTGAGATAAAACTAGCTCTATTTTACTATTTAATTAATTAATGATGAAACTTTTGTAAAAGTCATTACTAAAGCGAGCGAGGGCCTAGCCCGGCCCGAGTAATTAGAGAGCCCTAGATTCTATTCTACTCTCTTCGTCCGCCACTCATGTTCAATAATTTCATTTTTCGTCCGTCCGCAACCTATGTGCATTGTTTACTTTTGACAAATTTTTTTACCACAAGTGGGCCCCTTACTCCACTCTCAACACTCTAACCAACTAAGTCAACTGGAATATTAAAACTCGTGCCGGTCAAAATAATGCACATGGTTGGTGGACGGAGACCACTATTACATGAACACAGGAAATAATAATTAACAAATAAATAATATTTATACTATTTGATGTTTCATTTTGTTTGTTAGAACGTATTCATAACTACAAGTATGGCTCATAGATTTATAAAAAATGTTAAAATATGTGTACTTATTGAGGTTCGATTGTCCGAAGAGTGTCTAGCTTGTTTGTAGCACAACTCTAGCGTGTTTTCTAATTTTCTAAATCTAGAAAACAAGTCATGACTGTTTTCTATAATTTTCTAAAGTCCATTTATAATTTGGAAAATCGTGTTTTTTAGTTCTCTAATTTCTTCTTAAAAATATCTAATTTGAACGTATTTTTATTTTTTTCAATTATCTTAGAAAATTTTTCTAGAAAACTGGTGAAGTAAACATGCCTATAGTTTGCTCTATTATTTGTTTATCCAAATAAAAAGTTTAATTCTTAAAGAAAATTAAACTTGGCTAATTATTATGACAAAACGAGTAGAGAAATTTCAAACGAGACGATGCAACCTTATTTTAATTGTATTTCACGACTTAACAATCCTATATAATTTAATGTTTAATATAATTGTCCATAAATTAATGGTAACATAAATTATTTTCCGTCTAATTACGACGGGCAATCTACTACATAATTAATAAAGAGGTAGTTAAGGATATTTAAGAAGCTTAGGAATGGAATCACATTTCGCGATTTAAGCGATAGCGATCTTATGGGTAGGTGTTATCAGAACTAGTCAGATGTAAACTTCGAACCTCGGTAAAAAAAAAAGGTAATGTGAAAAAATGGCCCACTTCCAAGTGTGACAGAAAAATTATAGCCACCCAATTTGTAGCCTATTTTTGTGCAAAATGTCATAAATATCCAACCCCAACTGGGGCTGTTACTGGGCCGGATAAATTCGAGATCCACCCGATAATCGGACCGAAAAACTCGAAATCGGGACTCACCCAGAAATTAACGGGATGAATATAGAAAATGAAATTGAAACCGAAAACGATAAAAAATCGAATCGCTAACCCGAAAAAATATCCTATAATTTTTCTTTTTAATTATACATACCACCATAGGCTCATGATATATATATATATATATATACTTTACTATTAAAAGAGAGTTGTATAAGACACATGTCTTCATGTTGACTTTTTGGATTAATTATCTTTTTTTTCTAAAAAATACACTAATTCCTACACATGTGAATGAGAGATAATGGGAACCAATTTTTTTTTTCTTTTTTCTTTTTATTTTTCTCACAATGTTAAGAAGTTAATAGTTTTATCGTCTCAACTCTATTTTTTATTATTAATATTTTAAATTAATCTTCTTTTTAATATATTTGATTTAACATTCATTACGCATATATAATTAAAATATTCCTTTTTGAATATAAGTTATTTTTGTATAATTATTACAAGATATCTTGATTTTAAATTATTTATATATAAAATACAAAAATCAGATAATTTTCAAATAATTTCTTTGAAGTAAATTTATCCTTTTACAAGATTAAGATTTTTACTTCAATTTCACTTTCTTATAATAATTTTAGATTATTGAGTAATTTTATTTTAAAAATATTTGGAAAAAGAATTATAGACATGTTAGACTTACAATTCCCACTAGAAAGATATATTATTAGTTAAAATAATTTCTTGATTGATTCTTTTTTTTGTGAAAATAAAAATTATATAAATAAATATAATAAGTTGATTATATTTTTATTTAAATACGTCACAATAATATACTTTATCATCCTATACCTAATGAGTTAATATCATTGTGGATCTCATGGTATATTATTAAGTATAAAATATGTGACTTTAATCTAAATATTTATCAAAAATATATGACGTTCTTTCGCTATACTGATATGTAATTATATTAGTATATTAATATAAATATTACAAATATACAATGATCATATAGATTACTGTCATGTTTATATGTTTTATATCGAACTTTTACATATCTATACTTAATATTAAAAAAAAGTCGCAAAATAATTTAAGGAAACATGTGTCATCTCCACGTTAATCCTCTTTTTAAAAATCTTAAAAAAAAGGGATATTAATTTGAGAGGGGTTAGGGGATTATGCCATTATATACTATCTACCAATTAAAAACTTTCTCTCATTTTATTCTTTTTATTTTTAAGCTAATATTTTAAACAATTATAACTTTTATGTATAAATTTTAATTTTGAAAAACATATATCAAATTAATTCTTACTTCGTGCTCTTTAATTTGACATCCATATAGTATATATAAAGTAATATAAATATAATTATAATATTTAGATGATTAAAATTTTTCAATATAAAAATATAAGAATATTGAAGAAAAATATATTTTTAATTTATTTTCGTAGCTTTTTAACAATTATTTTGATTTTTAAGAATTATTTTGTTTTGATTATAAAATAGTAAAATATATTACATTAATGTCAAATCATATAAAAAATTATATTAGTAAGAATATCGGTTGTATCTTTTAATAAAAGTTGATAATACAACAACATCAATATCGATGTCTTGGTCAAAATCTTTGGGGTGGTATAATGAAAGTTGGTAACAATAAACATAATTTAATTTATTATTTATAAAATTAGATATAAAATTTCGTATTGTCATATATGAAAAAATAAATGTCGGTCACTAATTAATTTACGATTTTTCCTATCATACGCCTTAGATCACATGATAAGAGTTTATAAATGAAATTAAATTAAATAATAATATATGTATATGTGTGTATACTGACTCACATATATTTTAATAATTTTATAAAATTATTAAAATTCGATCACATATTATTAATATAATAAAATATTTTAAATTTTATGCCGTGCATCGCACGGGAGGACATCTAGTATATATAAAATAAGAGGTTTGTCATTTAGAAACTCCCTGCCTCTCCTTGCTCTCACCAAACAAAAAACTCCCTGCTCTCACTCTCGTCTCACCTGCAAAAAACTCCCTGCCTCTCCTTCTCATCTCACCGAAAAAAAAAAACTCCCTGCCTCTCATTCTCATCTTCATTTTGATCGAACGAAGAGGGCGCTGGAAGCCTGGAAGTGTGCTGGCTCTGGAATCATCCTCCAGTTCGGAATCCTTGGCAGCCTACAGTTCGAAATCCAGCTCGGCTCCCTTGTATGGTCATCAATCTTCATCTTATATCATAATCAATATATAATACTTGCTTCAATGTCATTTATTTTTTACATATTCACCTGAAACATGATAAAACCTGTTTTATTCGATTTGTTGAATTTTATTCAATTAATTTTCAGACTGTTATTTAAAAAGTCTCGATTGTAAATACTAATTACACTTTCAAATTCGATTTTAAAATTTATGGTTCTCATTGGGTTAAATGTTTTTTTTTGGGGGGGGGGGGGTTAGGGTTTGAAATTTTTGGGGGATTTAAGTTTTGGGGTTATGCTTATGCAGTTAACAATTTTTAGGGTTTGGGGCTGGGTTCATGATTATAAGTTAATGAAGTTATAATGAGTTAGTTTTTCCAGTGGTTGATTTTTTTTTTTTTTTTTTTTTTTTGGTTTCACTGGTTGAATTTATTTTTTTTTGGACAGTTTCAGTGGTTGAATTTGGTGTTGATTTGCTAGTTTTTTCGATCTTTTCCGAATTTAGTACATCATATGTCTTTTCCAGTAGTTGAATTTTGTGCTGATTTCTTACATTTGTTCTCACCTAATTATTAGCAGTTCCGAGTTCTTGCTTAAATTTCTAGAGTTTACTTGTAAATAAGAAATCATTTGAGTTTTTTAATAAATTTAAAGAATGAATGGGAAAAAAAATTAGGTCTTGTTTTATTTTTATTGCGAATTGCAGAATTTTCAAGTTTCATTATGTCCAGATTTCGGGTTCGGGTATCCGGTCCGGTTCCAAACTGATTTTTCTTATCGGGCTGGACCGGATACCCGCCCGGTAACTACCGGTTCGGTCTCGGGTTTGAAATTTGGACAGATAGACTTATCGGTTCGGCTCGGGTTTATCCGATAAGCTTATCGGGTCCGGATCGGGTAAGTCGAAATCCGGATCGGATCGACCCGATAACAGCCCTAGCTCTCACCCCAACCCAACCTGCTTGTTCTCGCATCTGCACTCTCTCTTTCTCCTCTCTCTCTTTCTTTTCTCTCTCTGCCGTCCCCAATTTCACTCTTTGCACTCAAAGGAATCTCGCTCTCTACGGGATTCGCTCGCCACCGGATACGGCCACTGGTTGCTGGACTGCGTCGCCACCGGAGATGGCCACTCAAAGGAATCTCGCTTTCCAATTGGTTCGCTAGAGAATATTCCGGCCGCGAGAATGTAAATCTCGAACTCACGCTCCGCTTGTGATGATTCTATTGTCTCTTCTTTTTCTCAACTGAATCCGGTTAGGTTGCCATGGCTGATCAATTAAGGTCTAATTTAATGGTAGACAAATTATAATTAGTATTCAGCATTCGTCCACGGCTTGTAGTTGGCGGCAAGGAAATGCACCTCTGTTCTGAATTGGAACGGAGTGCGTAATTCCTTAACGTTTAGTTCCCGAGTTTAACTTAACGAGAGAATTTATCCCGCTTAGTAAGCGCCCCCCCTAGAGTATTTGGTGATATACTCAATTTATTATGATTTATTTGGTCAACCTGCACAAGATTTTAAAGTTATAATGTTCTGCACAAGATTTCAGAGTTTACAATGCTTTGATTTTTAAATAGCTAAGGTTTATCACTTGAGAAATAAGTATGGGATGATTTTTATGTAGTAACTTCAGTTTGTGGTCATTTCGTTGTTTTGGAGAATTTCTTTCTGTTGTTGAATGTAGAACAGTAAAAGTAATAATGTTTGAGTGCTTTCCAAGATGCTACATACAGTTGGCATCATTATGCTTTCCAAGATGCTACATACAGGGGAAGTAGATTGCATTTAATTGCAGAAAAACTAAACCTGCATCCCGATTTTACAGGAAGTTGGTATATATAATTGGGGTGTAGCAAAGGATGAACGGATAATAAACAAAGGAACACTTGAAAGGATTTGATAACTGTGAATCGGGTTTCAAGTTCTGATAATTATTTCGGTTGAAGATGGATAAACTTTTTGCGCCTTTTTGCTATTGAGGACAGTTCTAAGAAAATTGTCATTTATGTGCATAACTTAATCGGTATAAATGACATTGCTTATCAAATGTATAATCGTTGAAGATAAATAAAATTAATAGAGTAAAATTTGCCGAATATAAATTCTCTCTCAATTCTCGGAGGACTATCTAAACCCCCTCTCTCAATTCTCATTCATCTCTCTGTCAGAAGAAAAAATCGAACATCAAGATGCCTAAAGTCTGAATACAGTGAAATGGTCGTACCTAGTGGCTAAGCGCTTGTTTGGTGTCTCGTCTTTTCCCCCCATTTTCCTAGTTAACCAGCGATGTCATGCTCCTATAAATTCTAGTTTTGTTTGAAGTTCTGTTTTTTCCCTGCTAAATGCTAAGTTGTGATTAAAATTGTTGGAATTGGAGCAGGAAGTAATTGAAGGACGGAGAGGAAGTGGAAGAAACGGTTACCTTGTCAGAGGTTTCTCCTTGGTTCTGATTGCAAGGTGAGTATACGCTTTATTCGAATGGTAGGGAGATGTTGTAGGGCTATTTGGCAACCTTAATTTGGAGAGTGAATTAAGCTTTGCTGCACTTACTGTTAGTCAGTTGTATAAATTGAAGACTAAATTTGCCAGTAGTTTAAGTATGGCGTTGATTTGCCAGTCTCTTGTGAATGTTGGTATATTGTAGGATTATATGCTCAACTATTTTCCCTTTGATGTACTCATAAATGGTAAAATTTGGAATCCACATAGTTAAATGAGCTTTTGTTCTAAACATAGCCATATGAAATTCTGGAAAGTGTCAACATGTTCAGACCACTTATCGCAGTCTCAATATATGATGAAAGTAAGATGTGTTAAAAAATTTAAGTTGTGAAGCAATCTAGTTAAGTAACCGGCGGAAAATAAAATTCAAAGGACAAACTACTAACCTTGGCTACTTCTTCAATGCAGCATGTGCTGCGACCAATGATAAATCGGAACGCTTCATGAGCTCCTTCAAATCTGCTGTTGAAACTTCTTCATTTTGGTCAATACATATGGCTTCAGCACTAAGATCAAGAGCATATGTTTCGTTATCAAGAGCTTCATGCTTCACAATAGTCACTGAGCAGTCCTTATCCGTCCTACTCTTCACTCTCAACTTGTTCATTATTTTCCACTGATCTTTCACGGCGACGTTGGGAGTATTATTTGCTTCGACGGCGTTTGTCAAGTCCGGATCGCGCACAATATTCTTCCAACCTCCTTCCCCATATTTGATGACTCCTCTAGCAACCGCAAGTTTTTCCGCCATAGTCCATTTATGATTTTTCCTTTCTCTTTTTCCTTTTTTTGAATCTTTCAGATCCTCCGATTCTCCCTCGGGTTCCTCCGCCTCCGATCTCCCTCGGGTTCCTCCGCCTCCGATCTCCCTCGGGTTCCTCCGTATCCTCCTCGGTTTGTTGGATTATGCCTTCTCCTTTTGGATCCTCCGTTTTTTTCTAGGTTTGTATTTTTTCTTTTCCTCTTGGATCTTTCGGATCTTCAGGTGGATTCTTTTTTGACCTTTTAGGAGCCATTGTTTTCTAATTGCAAAAATATATAAAATTTATACAATGAACTAAACAACATAAAACTACAGCTAAAGATCAAACACTAGCCGATTGTAGGTGTTTAGTAGCAGCAGATTTCGGCGGCTGTTCCTGAGAGATAGACGGAGGGTTTTTTTTTCTGTGGAGGATTTTGTTTGGTTTTCAGCTTGCCTATAGAATGGGTTTCTTAGACCCGAAGCCCAACGGGTCCATGGGTCTTAAGGTCGGATGTAAAATCCTTTGTTTCAGTTCAAGCCTTTATTATTAGTAACTAAAGTCATTTGTCTCTGCCGTTGTTTTTGGAACTCTGTTTTCGGGGTTTGATATACCGAGTAAGAAATATATGATCACACAATACATCACTTGATGTACTGAAAGAACTAATATTAACCAAGACCGTTTTAACATTTTTAAGCAATAATAAAGAGATGGCATCGATAAAAGTGACTTAGATTTTGTCACACATAGTATACCTTTAATATTTTTCCAACATTATTCTAAAGAAAAAAAAAGCCCGGTCGAATTGTTCTGTGATTCTGTGACCGGCCTGATGAGAATGGGAATATCATTCTGAAAAAAAAGAAGCTTAGGCTAATCCAGCCTTGAGATTTAAACTTTTTATGCATAATTAAAAGTATTTTTTTGGATATTAAGGCTGAAATTTTAGCCTAATTTAATTGTTCAATATCTATTAAACTTAATCAAGAGTCAGGACTCTTATTTTACATATTTATTCAGCCTATATTTTCTATGTTTATTATTGAGGCAAGTGGGAAAATGGTCACTTTCAAGTTGTGAAAAAAATTGTAGCCACCCAACTTGTAAATCCCTAAATTTTAGCCCATGTTACTCACATGTAAAGAGACTCACAAGCTAAAATGATGATGCACTAAATGCACTCAGATGCATCACAATGCAATGTGAGATGCATCACATTCCATTTCAAGATGCATCACGTTCCATTACAAGATGCCTCATATTTGAGAAGTTATGCATTACAACGCATCCGGATGCATCACAGTGCATTGTGAGATGCATCACAGTGCACTGTGAGATGCATCACAGTGCACTGTGAGATGCACCACTTTTTTTTTTGCGGGTCTGGGCCGGGCGGTGCGGTTTTTTGCGCGGATCCTCTTTAAATTAAGGGTAAAATTGTAACATGGGCTAAAATTTAGGGATTTACAAGTTGGCTACAATTTTTTTTTTCGCAACTTGAAAGTGGCCATTTTTTCACTTGCCCCATTAATAAACATAGAAAATATAGGGTGAATAAATATGTAAAGTAAGAGTCCTGACTCCCGATTAAGTTTAATAGATATCGAACAATTAGATTAGGCTAAAATTTTAGCCTTTATTATCCGAAAAATACGTTTATTTATGCATAAAAAGTTCAAATCTCAAGACTGGATTATCCTAAACTTCTTTTTTTTAAGAATGAATTTACCATTCTCATCGGGTCGGTCACAGAACAATTCGATCGGGCTTTTTTTTTTGTTTAGAATAATGTTGGAAAAAGATTAAAAGTATATTGTGTGACAAAATCTAAGTCATTTTTATCGCTGCCATCTCTTTATTATTGTTTAAAAATGTTAAAACGACCTTGGTTAATATTAGTTCTTTCGATACAGTACATTAAGTGATGTATTGGGTGATCATATATTTTCTTACTCAGTATTTCAAAAACCGAAAACAGAGTTCCAAAAACAACGGCAGAGACAAATGACTTGAGTTACTATAATAAAGGCTTGAATTGAAATAGAGGATTTTATATCCGACCTTATGACTCATGGACTCGTTAAGCTTCGGGTCTAACAAACCCGATATTCTATAGGCAAGCTGAAAACAAAACCCTCAACAAAAAACAAAACCCTCTGTCTATCTCTCAGGAACAACCGTTGGAATCTGTTGCTAAACACCTGCTTCTGCAACCGGTTAGTGTTTGATCTTTAGCTGTTGTTTAGTTCATTGTATAAATTTTATCTATTTTTGCAGTTAGATAACAATGGCTCCTAAAAAGAATCCACCTGAAGATCTGAAAGATCCAAGAGGAAAAGAAAAAATGCAACAAACCTAGGAAAAAAATGGAGGATTCGAAAGGAGAAGGCATACTCCAACAAACCGAGGAGGAGGATACGGAGGAACCCGAGGGAGATTCGGAGGCGGAGCAACCCGAGGGAGAATCGGAGGCTCCGAAAGATCCAAAAAAAGAGAAAGGAAAAATCATAAATGGGCTATGGCGGAAAAACTTGCGGTTGCTAGAGTAGTCATCAAATATGGGGAAGGATATTGTGCGCGATCCGGACTTGACCGCCGCCGTCGAAGCAAATAATACTCCCAACGTCGCCGTGAAATATCGGTTGAAATTATTAAACAAGTTGAGAGTGAAGATTACGACGGATAAGGACCGCTCAGTGACTATTGTTAAGCATGAAGCTCTTGATAACGAAACATCCACTCTTGATCTTAGTGCTGAAGCCATCCGTCTTGACCAGAATGCAGAAGTTTCAACAGCAGATTTGAGGGAGCTCATGAAGCGTCCCGATTTATCTGTCGCAGCATATGCTGCATTGAAGAAGTAGCCAAGGCTAGTATTTTGTCTTTTGAATTTTATTTTCCGGCGGTTACTTAACTAGATTGCTTCACAACTTAAATTTTTTAACACATCTTACTTTCATCATATACATGGTCTCTCAAGTTGTTCATCTCATCAATCTCTTTTTATTTTTTAATTACTATTTTAACTTAACTCATCATCATCAACAGCACCTTAATCCCAACTATGTTGGGGTCGGTGGCATATTTTAACTTAACTGTGTCCCATAAATTTCCTATAAATAATCATATTTTATATACTCCATATGTCCCAGCCAAAGTTGACCCGAAGGCTGGTTTTCAGGCTTATCGAAGATATTGAGGAATTTCGCAGATCCAGTCATCTTTATGAATTTTTTTTCTCGTAGATCCGATTATTCTTTATGAATTTTTTTTGTGTTTTTATTCAGACTCTTCCTTTTTTTTTTCAATTTCCTTTCTTGATTTCGATGACTACGGCTTTCGCCTTTTTAGACTTGCTTCAGCCGTCTTCCTTGTACTCGTCATCTATTTATTTTGTTGTATATGTTCTTCAACTTGTTATCTGATTTATTTGCCGGCGCAATATTATTTAATTTCTCTATTCTCATCTTCGGAGTCTATTCATGATGCAGGTACAAATTAAGATTGAATATCATATAGTGATTTCAAAAGTCTTGAACATCTTTTGGTTGTTGTTGTTGTTTATTTTGTTAAGTGCTGTTCTTCTATATATACGAGTTAGGCTTGATTGTCTCAACTGAATTAACAGCAATACTATTTCGATTGGTTGATGTGTTTCTGGCAATAAGGTCACTTTTTAATTCTTTCTGTATTTACAAAACTCCCTAACTGCTTCTCAAAGCTTGGCCATGTTTTAATATCAATACTTTTTTATTCTTTTTGCTACATTCTATCCTGTATTTTGAAGGTATGCCTGTTTGGTTTATATACTGTACATAGCTGAACAATTTCTTCTACCCTGCCTATTTGTGCTCTCATTCGATATTTTTTTCAGCTTCTGCAAATCTTCTATTATTTTCTTTTCAAATAGGTACTCTTTATCTGTATCTCTTATGTTTTGTGTTATGTATTTTGTGATCTTAACTTGCGACGTTTTTGTTTGCCCATATTTTATCTTTTTTTATCTATTGTTATTCATATTGATCTTATTCAGGTCTTTTTATCCCATAAATCCACTATAAATTTAAAATAATTATGGAATAAGGAGATATGCTAATATTTACCTCTTTGTTACAGCATACTACTGGAGTCATAAGTGGAGTTTGCCCTGCTTTATCAACATCATCAACCTCCGCTCCTTCCATAATCAAGAACTCACACAACTCCAAATTCCCAGTGCTTGCTGCACGATGCAATGGGGTACAACCAAACTGCAAATATCATTACACATCATTTAACAATGATAAATGAAGAAATAGTCTAAAAAAGCAATTTAGTGAGATTGTTTTGCCACTTTGTGCCGATTTGAAGACAGACACGATCAGTCGAAGGTCGTAATAGCCAGGATGATAATGTGTTAGGTGTGTCTCTCCTGATGATGTATTGTTCCTGGAACACCAATCAGCTCACCCCAAATTTCTACAGCGTGACTGTATATAGATTTTAAACTCTCATGTACGACCAAAAACAGGGATAAAGTTATATTCATAAAAGGAACTGTAAAAATTGCTTGGTAGTAGATTCAACAACTATTAGTTATAAGATGCCGGATAATCTATGTTGTGCTATTGCAATTAAGATTATATTACTCCATCCTGATATTGTTGAAATTAGACGGATCTTGGCACTGAAATATATGAATACAGATAACTACAATGGATGATAAGCTTTCTATATAATCTGTCTTCATGCATTTCTCCTTCTATTGCCTGCTATATCTTTCTATTAGTAATATCAACTGCTTAAAGTGTACTGGAGTGTTCACTGATTAGCATAAAGTTGCTGCTTTAGTTTGCCGCATACAACTTGACAATGCAGATTCATGCCAGGAACAAAGATACTGATTTACCTGAATGCATAAAGGTATTTAATTATACTAGCATTCCTTTTTTTCTTTTTTTAATCTTTGGTTATCCATGTGCATGATTGGGGAAGAGTGATAGCTTTAGTGCAGATTTCTATTGTTTTATCTTCGACAGTTGTTTAACTTTAGCTAAGGACGTCGACATTGTTTCTTCTGTTTCGCAGAGCTTGGAATGGTTGGTGAAGTACATCTGATAGATTAAACACAGTTCATGCCTTCATGGTATTTCTTGAACAAAGAACTTTTGGGGTCAATCAGGTAGCAGCATATTAGTTTTATACTTTTACTATACTACAGATTGTCATAACCAATCAATAGAAGATTTGTAATCAAATGGAGTATTATGTTTCCAGTAAGCTCCATCAGATTCGTTATCAAGATGGAGAATCCCTCCCCTCCGTTGCGTCACAAGTGGACGTGGAAAGGGGAAGAGGAAGAACGGTTAATTGCAAAAAAGTACCCTTGAGGTCTGACCAAATTGTCTAAAAAAAAAAATCAAACTAACTTTTCAAAATTACTAAAAACACCCCTTAGAATTCATCTGGAGTTGCATTTACTCCCTTCATAAAGAAAGAATGATTTCAGAACCGTCTTGACAGTTACCTTTTATTTTTTCCTGAGAATTTCTATAATTGGAAAGTTAGCTTCTTTTGTTTGTGTTGTAATTAGGTCAAACCTCAAGGTTACTTATAGTAGTTATCTCTAAATAATCGAATTATCTTGAAATAGAAACCAGTCCCTGGTCTTGGTCTGTCAAACTTCCATCCATCTGTTGTCAAACCTTCATAAGTTAAATCGGTTCCCAACTCAAGGACATATGTACAACAAACTACATCAATCACACAAGCTTATATTTGTTAGTCTCATCGAACAAACTCGAAGGAAGAGCCGGAGATCCATCAGGACGGTCGTTTGTGAGCTCATAGGCTACTGCTGAGTATATCCCTCTTTTCCTCCTCAGCCTTTTCAACTTTCTTTCGTCATCGCGCTACCGCGCTTAACACATCCGTAACCCACGAAGCTCCAGTCGACACGTAATGGTTGCTCATGATGGCGGATCTTGCACCTGCAGCTTTCTGCTCAACGGCCGCAAGGGCCTATTTCGTCATTTCAGACACTTGCAGAAGCTCGTCCAGTTCCTGCACCTTCTCGTGCACGTTGCACGCTTAGCTTCTCGCTCAAGCCTATTATACGGTCTATGGAAGCAACCGTTGCCGATGCATTTAATGTCAGGTGGTGCGTCTCGTCAATTAACTTAGCATTGTTTAGGGCATCTTTTCCCAAGACGAAGCCCTTAGCCAGCATGGTGCTTACGACATCCTCTGCCTTCTTGACCACTGAGCCTGTCACAATCAACTTGGGCTCATTTTAGGAGAACCAAAACACAAACAAAACAAAAAATGATTAGAAACAAGAATTCTATAAATAAATTATTCTGCATATCTAACTATAGAAACAACACATCGAGTAACTTCCACCGTTCGCGCGGATAGGTTAACGTAAATCGATCACTTGAAAGTTAAAAACAAAAAAACAATATATGTAGCTGCAGAATGTATCGAAAGTTCAGTAACAATAAGAGAAACTTACTGAGGTTAAGGAAGCAGCATTTGGAGGCAGTTGATAGTTGTCGACGGGAGTTATGGATATGGAACGACCATCTACCCTGGATCTCTGAAACTGTGTTTATATACAGTTTAATCCCTGAGAATATTGCTTCATAGAAACTAGCCATTTTATATTACTTCCTGAGTTAGGTTCTTTTTCTTCAAATTCTTTTGCTTGAAAAATCTATTTTGTCCTCAACACTTTTCTTAGTTCATCGACTTTTCACATCAGAATCTGTACCACCTCATAACTTTCTGCGTTTGTAAGGTTACCGTCGTTTTGCAAGTTTAATGTAAGAAATTTCGCGGCCCTTAAAATGTTGCGGACCTGACCGACAAATTCCAAAACATTAAGTCAAGACTACTTACTATCAGAAATGTAGCTCTGTTTGCTCCCTGTGAATCCATTAAGGTGACAAACAACCTGAGTTGTTTTACTTTCCCTGAAGAAAAAAGAGAACAAATCCCATTTAAGCACACAATTATATGAAAGTGAATTTGAAAATAAAAAAACTAACCTTTTGTTTTGCATCTCAATATATTGAATGTCTCCGGAAAAGGAGAAGATGTACAGCTCTCTTTCGGAAACTGCTAACGAGACATTACTGGCTCTAGTCGTCCTAATTTGTGCGTAGTAAGCATATTGTGCGAGTTAGTTATTTTGAGTAGAGAGATGAGTCTGTTAGGCTGAAACCTAAGGCGGTTCGTGAACCTTACATCGGAAACATCAATTCTCCAATTAGGACAACCTGTCGGCTGTAAACCTTCTCCTACTTCCGGTACAGTATGACGATCCATGTGTCCGGAAAATCAGTAGCTCGAATTAGGCCCTTATACAATCTTAGCCGACAAAACCAATAATGGGCACCCCGCGCATTGCACGGATGGCAAAGTTTTTTTCCTTTTCTCGCCTGTTGACGGCAGTCCCCTCCCCTCGATTTCAATTCATCGGTGGCAGCTCAGGAACTTGAAATTCATAATATTGTAACAAAGTTTCGTGTTTTTTTATTTCATTTTGAATTATCTATATCTATTCTGTTAATGAAAATACTAAAATTAAATAGGCGAATGCAATGATTTTGTTTTTATGGAGGAGGCAGTATTTTATTTCGCCTTGGTAGATCAGTTGGAAAGAAGATTGTGCATTTGATATTCAAATCTGATCAATACTTTACGTGGCTAAATAAAAATTAGTATGTATTTGTTTTGAACGCTGTGGTTATGATTTGGGAATTGTTAGATATGAGTCATTATAGATGGGTTAGTGTGTTAGACCCTCAACTTTCTATTACACTACGCGAACAGTTAACCCACGTCCTCATTTAACTGTTTTATTTTTTCATCATCATTTTCGTATATAAACCTGTATCTAACATATTTGTTATCATAACAATGCGTTTTTTTTTCAATAGTCAGTGTTGCAATGAAATTCAATATGAACACTAAAAAAGATCGAGAAGTATCAATGACTTCCATATATTGTCTTCCTAAAGAAATCCTAATCGAGATTCTACCACGCGTGGGGTCCTCTGCATCTCATGACCTGTTTAATGCAGAATTATGGTTAGTTTATAATTCTATTATAGTTAAATTGTAATATTTTTGTTGTGTACGATTTTTCAATGTTTTTGTTTGTAGTTGTAAGGCCTTTAAGGAAGCCGCGGCCGACAACTATGTGATGCAATGAATATCAATTGGAGGGATTTTAGCAAAATTGATGATGTCTCGTGATATGACTCGCCAGGCTGAATTGTTCCTTGATGATTGTTATGAGGCTGGAAACACTGAATGTGTATTCTTGGAAGGAATTGTATTTCTTTTTATCTTTTATATAAAATGCTATTTACTTGCTACAGTGTTTCTAATGAGTATTTTTTTTTTATAGGAGAACATTTTTTCTTATGGTTATATATACGGAAGTTGGAACAGACTGTTTAAGAAAGGCTTATGATATGGGACATAAGGATGCCACATTTGTGTTGGGAATGGTCCTGTTATCTCAATGAGTTGAGAGTATGCAAATAGGATTTGCTATATTAAACTCAAAGTACGAATATTAAGGAGGGAAACGGTATATAAAGCGTATTGCAGTTATCATCTTCATATTAGGCATAGGGTTTCCTTTGAAAAGTTCACGAGTCGGTGAAATCAAAATATGTACTCGAAAAGATCTCGGCAGGCATCTATGACTTTCATATATCGTCTACCTACGGAGATTCTCAACGATATTTTATCACGCGATGGGGCTTATTCATATAAAGATGTGTTCAATGCAAAAATATGGTTTGTTTGGAATGTTTTAGATTTATTGTAATATTTTTGTTGTGTATCAGAATTCTTATTTGATGTATATATTTGTAGTTGTAAGCGATTTCTGGAGGTCGCTGACGAGAAGTACGTGATCCATCGAGTTTCATTCGAATGTATATTAAATGAGGCTTCGATTTCTCTGATGGTTTGTTTATTGAAGCCGAAATATAGGTGTTATGAGGCTCTAAACCCTGAGGCCATATTCTCGATAGGAATGGTGAGTGGCCTTACTTTGTATTTGTAATTGTCTTTACATTTTATAATTATTTGAATGGAGTTGTTTTTATAAGTACCAAAAAGCATTGTTTGCAGAGACATTTTTTCGTTTATGGGTTTATTTTAGTCATTGTTATGTTTGCTTAACAAGTGTAACATTCAGATTTTTGTACTTTGCCTCTGCTCAAACAATGCTTTTTCTTCTTCCTCCGTTTTGATTTGATCCTGGATTTTCTTTGGCGATACGTACTTCTCAATCAGGTTATTGGTTCTAAGATTTTTGGGTGCATTTAGTTTCCTATGCCATGATATGAGATTTGGTTGTTCTCTACTTCTCAAAAAAATAATGTTTTCTGGCTATGGAGGGTTCTTTCGTACTTTGTAGTTTTGTTGGGGTACTAATGTTGTATTTGGTCTTGGAGGAGGCATGCCTGTTGATGTTTTTGAATATAGTGGCTCTGTTGTGTGTTTGTGTGCGTCTGTCGAAAACTCAAGGGTGTTTTTTGTATTTATTCTTTTTTCTCGATAGCCCTTCTATTACCTTTTCTTGTAGTTGTGTTGGATTTAACTTCGATTAAAGACTGGCAATTGTACGTTTTGTAACTAAATCTATTAATTTTTCATGTGTATATCTCTTGGTACAACATTATCTTTGGGCACCCCGTGCATCGCACGGGGTGCAAAAATATATTATATTGAAAAATATGAGTTTAGCAATTTCCAGCAATAAAGCCTCTCAAGACGTATGCATCAACAAATATTTTTAGGTTATTTTTGTTTTTCTTCGTGAATATTATACATTGAAGTATGGATTTCACAATATTCACCAAAGTCTCCCAAGATTTCTGGTCACTCAACCCTTTTACTGTATTTTTTTACATTTTTTACTCAACGATATTTAATTAATTTCATATAAATGATCCTATAAATTAAGTTACAAATTAATTTCATTATAAATATATTATCAAGGGTAGTCTTTTTGCGTACTAAACATATGCATTTCTCAATATGTCCCCTACCATTGTCAGTTGTACGTCGTGATAACGAGAGCCACTAGCAAGTATGGCGGAAAAGTTCATGATAAGAACGGTGAAACGGACGATACAATGTTTAATTTTGTGTACAAAAAAATGTTCGACAAACTTTGAGATATTTTCAGAGTGATCTTTAATTACTTTAGACTATATATCAACTTCAAATGGTCATATCTATGTAATATATTAATTAAACTACTATATTTTTTAATGACATCTTTTTTTGTAGATAGATGTTGGAAAGAGTATCGAAGAAATCTCGTGCTTTATCGTTATTTTATTGTGAACTGATTATCTTTGTATCACTTCGTTTCAATAATTGTAGCAATAATGTGAATTTTTGTAGGTACAAACATCATTTCGTTTTCTGTTTTTAATATTTAGATTTAAACCATTCATATATACCTGTCGATTTTCGATGGGTTAAGAACTAATTCTTTTAACTGTTTTATATGTCAATTTAGGCGAGGGGCGTAGTTATAGTCTTATAGAACCACCTTGGGAAATGATATCGCCAAGGGTTGTTATGTGTCGGACCCCTTCATCCGTCGGCGGCCTAGCCCCATTTCCACCTCCAGTTTGTATATAGTCTGATTTGATTTTTACACAGAATAAAATATTTCTACAATTTGATAACCGAACACTTGAAAAAACTCATCCAACGTTTCGAGCTTCTTTTTTATCAAATCAAGCTAGGTTCGCTAAGCTAATCGGACGATATTTTTCTTCAAACTCGGATCATGTTTTCTTATTGAATCGAACCGAGTCGAGCTTGTCGAGATTGGACTCAAGCTTTTATCGAGCAACTTGATTACTTTACAATTTCTACCCTTCGAGTTTTGGCCAATTGAACTAGAATTGAAGCTCAAGAAGCTTATCGGATAAAAATGCTTGTTCGAACTCGAGTTCATTTTCTTATTGAACCGAGTCAAGTCGAGTTTATCAAGTTAGAACTCAAACTTTTATCAAACAACTCGGTTGTTGACAACTTAGAGCCGAATCGAGTGGGGTTTTGGCTTATCTAATTCGAGTTCAATCTTTTTCTTATCTAATCAAGCCAAACTCGATAAGCTTGTCGGACGAAATTTCTTGTTCGAATTCGAGCTCCTTTTCTTATCAAACCGAGTTGAGTCAAGCTTACCGAGTTCGAACTCAAGCTTTTATCGAACAACTCGATTATTTTACAATTTAGAGTTGAACTAGTCAAATTTTGACTTATCAAACTCGTGTTCGAGCTTTTTCTTATCGAACGGAGCAGAACTTGATAAGCTTATCGGGCGATTTTTTTTTGCCCGAACTCGAGCTCCTTTTCTTATCAAACCGAGTCGAGTCAAGGTTATCGAGTTCGAACTCAAGCTGTTATCAAACAACGCGGTTCTTTTACAATTTAGAGTCGAATCAAGTCGAGTTCTGATTAATGGAACTCGAGTTTGAGTTTTTCTTATCGAACTCAGCCGAGCTCGATAAGTTTATCGGACAAACAATTTTGCTCGAGCTCGAGCTCGTATTCTCATCAAACCGAATAGAATCAAGCTTTATAAAGTTCGAATTCGAACTTCTTATCCGGCCGTTCATTTCGTTTACTAGTTTAGCCATTTGCTACAACAAATAAAAACACAAGCTTCTGCAAAAACTCCCTTAACCAACGGTTCCATATGGGCCTCATTACATCAAATACATAAGAATGTAGCCATCATCTGCCTAATGCTTTCCAATGAAACTATTCCTCATTGTATAATCAAAACAACTTTACCAAGAGCCCACATATAAACATATTATCATGTTTTCAGATGCTACAGACCATTTGTAATATCATCAACTTAAACAATGCCCATACGCGACTACAAAATAGACAAACTACAAAACTCGACAAAAATAAAAATAAAGTTCCAGCCCATATCCATCCGTTGTATCACGCATACCTTAAAAAAAGCTAGTTTACGAACCATGGGCGGATTTTTTCCTCCTTAGAACGAGAATCCAAGTGATTACTTCAAGTAGCACCGAAATGGCTCCCAAAACCGAAATCACAACAATATATGCGTTTTTCCACTTGTCTTCGGGCTGTAATATGTCGAAACCTTTGAACACATTGATGATGCCGAGGATCAGAATCGAGTATCCAAATCCGTGATGGTAGATATTCCAATACAAACGGAATTTGTGGTCCTTCTTGGGCCTTAATAGCAATGCAAACATCTACTTGAAGAGCCAAACATGGAATAACCAACCACATATTAGCAAAAACCCAAAGATGTAGATGTGGTTCGTTTGGATACGTTAAACAATCGCAGTATACAGAAATACGGTCAGCAAACAAAATCCAAAAGAGTCTTGTTTTTTTGTACTTTTTTTGTGTATTTTTAGGTTAATTACAAATGGTATCCTCGAGTTTTGACGTAATTACAATTAAAAATATAGCTAATTTATATATTTTCAAAAAGTACTTTCAAATGTTTTCATAAACCAAAAAAATTTCAACCACCTTTCCCCACATTTATAAAAAGAACACAACTTATATTCACACTCAAAGGTACTTCTGTAATTTCGAAAGTTCGCTGGGTGTTTTGTAATTCGGTCAGATCTCAAGGGTGCTTTTTATAATTATGTCTTCTTCGTTTTTTTGAATACAATTAACAAGAATAATTCGAGCTATCAATTTAAGACTTCTATGATGCACGGATTCTTCAAAATTGGGCAGTATGCAGTATCGGATACTGCATGGGTGCTGGTGCGGTTGCGATTCGCGTGGGATTCGCACGGGATTCGCCACGTGGCGAATCCGTGCAAAAAAAAAAAAAAAAAGGACTCGCGTATCCTGGCACAGGATACGCGAGTCCATTTTTTTTTTTAGATTTTTATGTAATTTTTAAAAAGTAAATCAAATAAACTAAAATACAAAAAGTAAATCATTTAATAAGTAATTACTTTTACCTTTAGCAGTATTCACGGACAGCATTAGAAAGCTCCGCTGCTCAAAGCCATTTTGAATTGTTTTTTGTATGACTTGTCTTATGTATTTGAATTGGTTTTATGATGATATTTGAATTGTTGTTTTTTATATTTAACAAGTGTTATATATAATAAAATATAAAATAAACAGACGTATCCTTGCCGTATCGCACCCTAACATTTTCAAAAAACCGTATCCCCGCACCCGTATCTGCCCGCACCCGCACCTGTGCAACATAGCTTTTAAGTAACACAAAGAAAACAACCATCTATACACTTAAAAGATCATAAAAAAAAAAAAAAAAAAAAAAGCTGCTTATGGACTTAAAGGCTGCACGAATTCGATATGATTCCACGAATATGTTAAAATTACCTGCACGGTCGCAAGAGAGAAGAGTGCGATCCCGATATTACGGTGGTCCGAATAAGTAACGCCCTTAGAATCACTTCCGAGTTTGAGACCAGTCCCCCATCCAGCAACTCCAATGGCATAAGCCGAAATTTGGCAAGAAACGTGCAAGTAAAACCATGCGGGATCAGCAGATGGAAAAACCCTCACGTAACGGGCGATTACGATACCGGTCGGAAACATAATACCCCAGCTTACGACATTCAGCACTCCATGAATCTAAAACCAAATCGAACAGTTAGTGATAAGTATATATACCCGTATCCTTTAAAATTTGAAAATATGACGTATCCTCATACCCTTGTCGTATCGCGTCGCCTCGTATCCATTACCCCTATCAATAACAAGTAAATCAAACACAATATGCCAACTATTGGAGTGTTTGAAAACCCATACAAAATCCTCCAACTTTTTTCTGGCTAGAAGCTTAGAATCACTATTTTTCCTATAAAAATGTAATTCATGATTTTAATATATTACAGTAGATCCCTCTTCACGATTATACTCAATAAGGCTTTCTAGACCCTCAGATTTTGCTTTTTATTTGTTTTTAACAAGCATAAATATTTTTATTTATTTAATTTTAATACTGAATATCCGATCTCTAGATCCGTTCAATAGCAAAGAACCAGATTATTTCTCTTATTAAATTAAAAAAAAAAAAAAGTATATATAATAGGAAAAAAATACTAGAAAACTCACATTTCTCTTCTTGGTTCTAGAGTCACCGCCGGTGGTACCGTTACTCTGACCCCCCAACAGATCAAGAGTGCCTTTAGCATTCAAGTTCTCAGGCTGAAAAGCATGCTTATCCGGCGACCCACCCGTGACGGAGGAGCCCGCCTGCCAAACGTGATTCACCGTCGCCAGTCCGGGCACCGGCAAAACCACGGTGGCGAAAATCGTCATCACCCCGCCGGAGAACTCCGCCGACGAATTCCTCACGGCATACCAAACCTTAGACTCGGTCAACGGGCCGTACCCGGTGATGTTGTAGGTCTTAACCGTCATTTTGCCCCTGGCATCCTTGAACGCGATGAGGGCCTGAGAGCCCGCCATGTTGGTTCCCGTCGGGTTGATGGCCCACGAAACCCATCCGCTGGGCCCGGCGGGCCGGGATATAAACGCGATGGAGAGTGTGGACGTAGCCCGATCAAATGTCCAGTGGAGATAGGAATTGAGGCGTGGGAGGTCGTTGCAGAGAGCATAGAGCTTGTTGTTCGTGAAGGTCTGCGAGGTACACGTGGCGGACTGTGACGGTGAGACTAGAGAAACCATAGTGACCACAAAAAGCGTGGCCATGGCTAGAGATGAAAGCGCCATTGAGAGAGAGAAAGTGGGGGACAGATTGTGCTGAACAAAAGAAAGAGATCTCAATGGAATTGTTGGGAAATATAGAGCTTGAAGATGAGTCGAATTAAAGTAACTTAATGTGTTTGGTGGTGCGATCCGTTATTAAACTTTTCTTTTTTCTTTTCCGAAAAAAGGAGTATTGTTCCGAGTTCGGGTGTGCATGGTACGATATGGTACGGTTTTAGGGTAAAACCGATACCATACCAAATATATTTGGTTTATTATAATTTAATATCATAAATATACGGTTTTTTCGGTTTGGTAGTTCGGTATTTCGGTTTGGTTTACATCGGTACGGTATTTTTCGATTTTTCTACTTGATACTTGATAGCGTTAATAAGACAAAAATACTCGAATAAATTAATTCAACAAGGTAACATAAATAGATGATCCAAATTAATAGATAAACCAAAAAAATCACACTAACCTTAAGACAGTAACTAATTTAATGTTCTAGTTTCATCCAACTATTTTGGAGGATAAATATAAAAAAATAAAAAAAGACAAACAAGTATTTTGAACTTCAATAAATTTGTTATACTTCTATATTCATGTGAGTCTGTAACTACTATATATATATATATATGATATATTATCATAAAAATATTTAATATAAATAATGGTACAATACGGTTTTTTTCGGTAAATTTAAGTCAAATACCGTACCGTTACCTAAGTTTCGGTTTTATAAAATATAAAAACCATATATGTCGGTTTAAACAGTTTATCGATTTTTTCGGTACGATTTCGGTGCGGTGTGGTTTTTCGGTTTAATCGGTTTTTTGCACACCCCTACTGAGTTTCGAGTATTTCCTTAAGTTCTATTTCACCCCGATTTAGACGTATGTTTTCCAATATAACATGGTCGCTTCGGGGTCTCTCGCTTGGCTTATAAACATGTGCTTATTGGGTCCGATTTTCAGGTTAAGAACTCATCTCGGGACATTGCTTTAAGAGTTTTAACCGTTTCCCTTATTAAACTTTTATATTTAAAGATTATGAGTATACATTCATATGCTTGAAAATAAAACTTGAATAATATTCCATTTGGTCTTTATTATACATCTTTTTTGACTAAATCGATCAACATAAATTAATTAAAATTATAAAACTGTGTTTTAAAAAAATTAAATATAAATGTATAAAGAGAGTACTAGTGGAGAAAGAGACAAAGAGTAAATATATATATATATATATATGTATATATATATTGAAATTTAAACTATCATATTTTTTTAAGTTAAAGTGAGCGGTATTTTTGTAAATCATCTTCAAATTTGAAGAAACTACGCAAAAAACATAAATTTTGGACCTCTACAATCCTTACGATGAATTTGTAATAAGAATCAGATTGTGGTTTGGCCAAATTGCACGTTTCGTTCTTGTGGTTCATTAAGTGCAAAGATCGTCCTTGTTTTGCACTGTTACGTGCACTTTTAGTCCTCCATTATTGCAAAAATCGTCCTTGTGGTTTGCCAAATTTCATTGAAGGGCAAAAGTGCGTAGCGATCTGCAAGCAGACGATCTTCGACTTAATGAAACAAGCGACTGATTAATTGGCAAACCATGAGATAATTTTTGCAATTTACTCTATATAATGAGTACTAAATTACTCATGTAGTGGGTCAATTGACTATAATAGTACTCATATAGTTATATATAAGCGATCTTTGTGGGAATGTTATCCCTAAGGATTAGTCGGATGTAACCCGTTATATAAAAAAAAAAATACTATTGAATCGAGCAATATGAGTACATTTGATTTAAGTATTCACTCCGTCTCATTTGTATTGATCCATCAAATTGAAGATAGAAATTAAAAAAATACTTTACTAAAGAGATAAAGTAATAAGACTCACTTGTTTGTTTGTTAATTAATTGTCATTTTAAAATTGTGCCAATACGAACAACCAAAAATAAAAAAAAAATGAGTCGAGGATATTTAAGAACCTGGTAGTCAAATACGCATCTCGCGATTTAACTGGTAGCAGTATTGTAGGGTCGGGACTGTTATCCCGAGGACTAGTCAGGTGTAAGCTTGGAACATCGGTATCAAAAAAAAAAAAAAGAATCAATACAAATTGGGCAAAAGTAGTATTATTCAAGAACATAAGAATTTAAGTACGGCAGGGATCCTCTGCAGTGGCTGCAGAGGGCTGTGCAATCCCAACCGTCCGATTACACACACTCGCACGGGTGTGTGTGTGTCCCATCCGACGCACGGTAGTGCACAGTATGGTGTTGTGCACTGCAGGGAATCCCATCCCATTTAAGTATGAGATCCACTTTAGTGCATTGGGAATATAATCTAAATAGTAAATTGATTTTAAGCAATAAAAACTCAAATTTTAATTAAATTTTAACACAAAAAAGTAGGAGAAAAATCGTGTGTAATTTATTTTGTAATTCAACAAAATACAAAACTTATAAGACAATTACCGTATGAATCCCACAATTTAAAAGTTATCATACCTTAATTCGTCTTACCATATCAGATTTATGAGTTTAAAAAAAATAAAAAAAAATAGATTTTGGGTAAAAAGTTTACATTTTCTCAAAAAAAAAAAAAAAAAATTGACATGGTTTATAGTTGAAATCTCAGCACAATGACACAAATGAAGCAAAAAAGTGGAGATGTAAGTTTACTTTTTTCTTTCGATAACGGAGAACCTGCAGTCGCTACTCTTAGAGTACGTATTGGATAAACTCTCGAATTTAATGTAATAACCTATAAACTACACTAATTAGTTAAATTACACTAGGCAAGTCATGTATGACAGACTGAACCGAAAAAATATTAATATGTGAAATTGAGCTCGTAATTTTTCAGTTCTGCGCTCACTTACTCCACCAACTCCACTAATTTATGAATAAAATGTAATTTTACTTAATTTTAGACTTAATGAAATAGAGAATTTGACTATAGTCACTAGTCACGGTAACTAAAGAGCTGGGGAAAGAAAAGAAAACCCCACTTTTGACCAATTGGTATTAAATGTAAAATGAAAGGGGAAACGCAATCCGCATAAACCGCACCCTCATTGAAAACCGGATTTAAATTGGTCGGGTTCATTCGATTCGGAATACCGAAGGTCCGAATCGGTCTCAATTCTATTGGTTTATACTGTTACCTCTTCTGTTCCGAACAAAAGTTTAAAATTCGGTATAAAATAATACTCTCTCCTATTCAAAATATAAGTCTTTTTAAACTAACGCACACATATTAAGAAAACATTTACTTTCTACTTTACACTTAATAAATTGATTTGAAATTCACACCATACATTTAAAATTACCAATAACTAAGCTATTTTTAGTAAGTTTGCATAGGGCTGGGGGCGGGGCGAAGGTAAAACCGCATCCGCCCCGCAATTTTTGTGCGGTGCGGGTTTTTGCGGGGCGGGGCATTTTTGATATTGAAAACCGCACAAAATCATAGTTTTGCGGGCGGCGGCAAATACAATATTTATATAAATATCTAAGTGTTTTCCTTGTTATATGCGGGGCGGTTTTGCGGGGCGGTTGGGAAAAAATAAAACCGCATTCGCCCCGCAATTTTGGTGCGGTGCGGGTTTTGTGCGGGGCGGGGCGAAATCAACATTTGAAACCGCCCCGCCTCGCTATTTTGCGGTGCGGTGCGGTGCGGGGCGGGCGGGGCGGTTTGTTTTGCCCAGCCCTAAGTTTGCACATCATTTGAGATAAAAATACAATTAATTATTATTGGAAAGTGCAAAACGACATATAAAATGGAAATAGTGTAAATAGCCAAAAAGACTTATATTTTGAATTGGAGGGAGTATATTTTAAGAAAATTATTAATATAATAAATGAGTAAATTGTGTAAGTATTAATAACAAATGCATAATAAAGATTGAGAATATTTAGGATTGGTATATTAAAAATAAAAGGTAAAAAATATTGATCTGATTTCATAACAAATAGAAATATGTATAACTTTTCATTGTATGTTTTTTTTAATTATTTTTTAGTTATATTCTTATTTATTAGTTGAGGATTAAATTTTAAAATATACATATGTGACTTGTTTAGGTAGGGTTGGTAATAAAGGGGTTTGTGAAGTTTGAGATCTACTTTCTTAGAAAAGAAGTTGAAATTGTGGTCTATTCCAAATTCAAAACATCATCTTTTCTTAACTTAAATGGCAATACTTCAATGAGGTGTGGGATGATAATAGGGTTTGTATACGTCAGTTAGAGGAGGGCATGACCCACAGGACTCTGCATGTAGAGGTGTACATTTCGGGTTTTTTTTTAAACCGGTTCGGGTTGTATAACCGAACCGGTTTTTGGTCGTAGTCTAAAAACCGGTTTTTTGACCAAACCGGTTCGGGTTGGGTTGGGTTGTGGAGTGTAAAAACTCGACCCTATACTAACCGGTTTGGGTCGGTTTGTGACCGGTTCGGGTATAAAAAACCGGTTAAAACCGGTTTTTTTAAAAAAAAAAAAAATTAAAAAAATAATATATTCTTATTAAATAAACCCATTATACATTAAATATAAACTTTTATTAAATAAACTCATTACAACATCAACTTTTATTCAAACATTTAAAATTTAAAACATAAACTTTTATTAAATAAACTCATTACAACATCAACTATTATTCAAACATTTAGAATTTAAAACATAAACTTTTATTAAATAAACTCATTACAACATCAACTTTTATTCAAACATTTAGAATTTAAAACATAAACTTTTATTAAATAAACTCATAACAACATCAACTATTATTCAAACATTTAGAATTTAAAACATAAATTTTTATTCATCGAGAGTGATATCTTCTTCGGAGCTAGCCTCGCGCGAAGCTTCATCGAGAGCAATTTCTTCATCGGAGAGTGAGATTGCAAAACCTTCTTCCACCTCGATATCGTGTATTTCTTATTCAATGTCAAGTTCTCCTTCAAGACTTTGAGTGTGTTGTATACGCTCAGATGCGTCCAAGTGATCCTTCAAGCAAATACACATCTCCAATGATGCCGGTGTGAGTCTTGTTCTTCGTATAGATAATACCCTACCACTAAGAGAAAAGGCGGATTCCGAAGCTACCGTAGAAGCTTGGACGGTTAGTAAATCTCGGGCCATAGCGGTTAGAACGGGAAATTGAGTCTCCCTTCCTTTCCACCAAGCCAAAATATCAAAATTTGCGAATTCATGGGGTCCCATAGTCGATAAAAAATCGGTTCCAATATATCTCCCATATTCGCTAGTCGATGATTGATCACCCTCACCCCTAGCCCGTTTAGTGTTTTCTTCTCTTAAACTATTATATAAGTTAAGCATGGGATCCGCGCTAGTAGAAGTAGAAAATGATGATGAAAACGAACTTGAAGAATCATTTCTTGAAACATACCCCGAATAAGTCTTTGAAATTTTTGTTAAAAATGGCTTTTGCGTCTCTTGAATAGAAAACATTTTCGTTATGCAACTCTAAATCAATAGAGATTTTGTCGATAAGTAGTTCCACCCCGCTAATATTCATACATGGGTTCAAGGCAGCGGAACAAGTAATTACCGGTGGCATTTCTTTAAAATATTTTCTTAGTTTTTCTTTCATGGGCGAAACCATTTTTTCATATAAATCACCACTTAATTCGTAGTCGCTTAATTTTGAACACATTAAATAAATTTGATTAAGTACCAAATGACTCGTGGGATAATAAACACCCGATAATAAAGTTGTTGCGTTTTTAAAAACTTTGAGCAATTCGCTTATTTTTCTAACTATATCTCATTGTTAGACGTAAATGATGTAACCCTACTCGTCCTATTCGCAAGTTCATCATGAAAAAGTTGTAAAGTATCACGTTGGCGTAAACCACAACAAAACATTTTATAAGTCGAATTCCATCTTGTAGGAATGTCCCAATTAGGGGTTAAAAAAATAGAATTCGTGTCCTTACACAATTTCATATATTGTTTATATCTAGCTTTACTTGAACAAAATATATCTTGTAACATTTTTTTAAAAGCGTCTTTTACCAAACTTATTTCGGGTACCGCTAATCCGTCTTGAACAACCAAATTTATAATGTGTGCAACACATCGACTATGATAAAAAATACCCTTCGAAGGCAGTTTATATGTTAATATTAATTTTTTTACCGCGTTTGTATTATTAGACGCGTTATCAAATGAGATCGAAAAAACTTTTTCTTGTAAGTCAAAGTTATTTATTACATTTTGTAACATATGAAATAAATTTTGACCCGTGTGAGGGTACTCAAAATTTTCAAAAGCAATCGTACGCTTCATCATTAGCCATGTATCGGGATCAATCCAATGTGCGGTAACACAAAGGTATGAACCGGGCAAACCATGAGGTGCCGACCAAACATCGGTTGTTAAGTTTACATTTGTATTTAAGTTTGCAAAACCGTTTACTAGTTCTATTTTAGCCTTTTTCTATAATTTAATACAATCACGTCTAAGAGTAGCACGACTTACTTGTTTATATCGCGGTTGAAGAGTATTTTGAATCACCTTAGTCAATCGAGGGTTATCGAAGTGGTTGAACGGCAAACCTTCTTGAATCACGTAGCTTGCAAATTGTTGTCGGCACCGCTCCGCCTCGTATGCAAAAAGACCGCCCTCTCGTGACATAGATGCTTGACCGGCTTCCGGAATGGATTTGAGTCCTTCGCAATACTTGTCGGTATGCATCTTCAACGTCGTGTTGGATTCATGTTTCAAAAACTTACCACAATGTTTACAATGAGCCTTAACTTGCCCATCCGACAACCTCACAAGGTTGAAATTACACCAAATTTTTTGGTTTCGAGTTGTTTCTATAACTTCAACAATCTCGAGTGCATTCGTGGAAGCGGAAGAAGATTGAGTTGCCATTTTAATTGAGAGAAACGAGAATTTTGTAATTTTTTTAGTACTTGAAGAGTGTTTGAGTATTGTGACTAAACCAAAACACAAATAGGGTATTTATAGTTGGTTTAGGGATGGCAAAATGGTAAAAAAAGACACAAAAAACGGTCACATTTTTGAAAAAAACGTAACCTAACGGCTACATGAAAAAACCCGGTTTCAAACCGGTTTTTTCAACCCGGTTTTAGAAACCGGTTACACTAAAAACCGGTTTGGACCGGTTTTTAATGGATAAATGCAAAACCGGGTAGAAGCCGCCGGTTTTGCGACAACCCGGACCGGTTTTGGTCAAAAACCGGTTTTGACCGGTTTCGGTTTCAGTTTTTTTTTTCGGTTTCGGTTTCGGTTTCGATTTTTTTGCCCACCTCTATCTGCATGGATGTATACATCCCCGCAGAGCCCAAATCGTGTCGGTTCAAGTTGGGGGGTTTCGCATGCCGGACGAGGTTCTATTCTTTTCAGCTTACTCTAGTGTTTTTAAATATTATAGTTTCATTTAGTAAAATTCGGTTCGATCAAATTCAATTCAGTTAGTTTAGATGATTGTACCGCAATTTGCCAAGGACCCGTGTGTTTTGAAAATAAATAACTTTGAAACTACTATTTGTCCTTTAAATATTGTTGTCCGCGAAGTAAACACCGTGCATAATGCAGCGTGTCTATCGTCGTGTCCGAAGAGCCGCGCTATTTCCGAATAAAATTGTGCAACGCGTGGAACACTTGCGCGAATTCTCGCGCGTATTGCCCGACCGTGTGTGGTCCGAGAGACTCACGATCTTATCAGTGAGACTCGGCGGTCACACCGACGTTCCCTAAGCCTTATGACACTTGGCGCATCACATGGTGCAATTACAGTCGCATTCATCGCCGTATTGTCCAGATACGCCCAAAAACATCCAATTTTTTACGCAACACCCTAAATTCAATAACCACAACCAATACATCATGACAACATGCATTGTAATGTGCATAATCGCATCATTAACATCACCACAATCCATCAATCCATATGAAAGAGATCCATACTTGCATCACAATAACACCAACTTGTAAAAACATTAAAAATACAAAAATAAAATAAAATAGAATAAGGTACAATTATGATAAAGATCTTCTAATATATTCCTTCGCCTAGATGGAACATGGTGTGGGCCATGGTCCTTAATCTTTTTACGATTTTGGTGAATACACGAGCATGCTTAACTCTGAACTTTCTATGAGATAGACTACCAAAAAAGAAGATGCATCTTATTAGTATGAGTAATCAAATAAATTCATTTAACCACTTCATAGTACAGATCTCATTGTTCGAATCATAAGCCGCATCTCACGAATTTGTAAGCTCGCACATGCAAGATGGTGAGTCGAAACCCAAAGAAATTCCATTAATTAATTTAATTATCAACAACTAAATTAATATTTTATTTTAAGAATAGTACCACTCAACGTTACTATCCACCAGTAGGGTTTACATGATAATCTTGATGAATTCCTAAAGACATCATTAACCCAAATTATCGGGACACATATTCCTCTATATATGTCACTTAAACTGCTGTATTTTTTTTTTGTAAAATATATAATAAAACATTAAATTACTGTAATTTTAAATGAATTTGTGAACATAAACCAAATTAAAATTAAATTTAACGAGAAGCTCAAAACTATAAAACAAACAAAAAAACAAATCAACTCGAACAACAAGAGAAGGTGCTAGTGTTTTGCTTCGACAAGTCAACACCGACCCGATCGCCCGATAGTTCCGCCTTGTACGAGTCCGAGTTGAGTAATTTCCATCTAATCTTGTCATAAGTTCCACAAATAACAATCTCGAAAGCCTCTTTCACCTTAGTCGAATTAAGGGCAGAGGTCTCCATAAAGAATAATCCATTCTCTTCGGCATAAGCTTTGGCGTCCTCCACACTCACCTCTCTAATGTTCTCTGTTGACGTCTGATTTGGTCAACATCACGTGTGCTAATCTGGACGAATGGATTGAAGCCACGTAGACAATAATAAGAGGGATGTATAAACAGAATGAAAAATATTGGACCATTAAATGTTTATTAATGATCTTTTGATAGCATAGAGCCGGGCCGAAAATATATTGGCCGGTCCGTACAACTAGTGCTTGCTAATTTACAAGTCTTACTACCTTTTCTCTTTCTTTCTCTCTCTATATCTCACTTTTTTCTCTCTTTTTCCCCAAAAGCCTTTTTTTTCCAAGTCCTCTAAAATGTACATTCTCCTAGTATATATATAGGCAATGTCAGCCATTCGTGAGATGACAGTGGGAAGATTGAGGTGAATATGCTGATGACATTTGTCACAACGAAGGTGACTCCTTTGACACGTGTCACCTTCTTAAGCGTGCTTTGGAAAGGGACATGACAGCTCTCTTTTGCTGTCCTGTCTGCCTGTTCTTCGGGCTTTTGATACTTATCTGTTATGACCGACAGTGGGGTCGGCCCTAGAGCTTCCTGCTACTCTGGTCGGCCTTATTCATGATTATGGAGCGCATTCGTATAGGGTCTGCTCGGTCTTTCTTGTCCGGATTCCGGGTCGGCTCTAAGGTCTCTGACCGGTCCGGTTTTTTTTGTGAGCCCGAGAGACGATCGGGTCTATGACCGGTTCGGCTCCAGGATCTGCTCGGCCGTTCGGCTGCCTGAAGCGCTTAGGTGGATGCCAAGGTGGATCGACTACCAACAGGGGCCCCCGAGTCCAGGGTCGTGCCGGGTTGGCCGGTGCTGGAATCGTTTCAGATTGAGGTCGATCCGATTTGGGGGTGGATAAGATCCCTTGAAGGGACATATCTTTAAGAGTCGCGTCGATTTGACTTCGGGATCTCCAAAAGTCATAGTGAGGGGGACGCGTGGCGGGACGTAATTCGTCGCGGTGTCTCACGCGTCTTTAATCTTCGTGACGATTATAAATCGCCGCTAAGTATTTAATGCCCCTGTCTCATCTTATAAATATAAAGAGTCTTCTTCTTGATTGCTTCCTTCGCCATTTTTGTTGCAGAGAAAGATCTTTTCCGGCAATTTTTCTTCTCCTCTGATTTCGCAGACTTTCCCGGTAAGCTTGCTTTTCCTCCTCTTTTTTCTTATTTTGTGATGTCGGAGCGGAGGAATACGGCGGAGGATTCGGTTGTGTCTCCGGACCGCACGGGAGTGGCGGATCTGTCGATAGGTGATGCTCCCGTTGACTGGAGCGATGAGGATGGAGGCGAGGTCGCAAGATTTCCGGATTCTGGAGATGCAGATTCTGGAGACGCGGAGGTGGCGACGCCGTTGGCGGCGGTTGGCGAGACTGGGGCCTGGGTTCGGCCTCGGCCGTCTCCTTTCGTTGAGGCGGAATGGGATTCAGCCTTGATACGCAGCACGGTCACCGAGGGGCAGTTGGAGGCTTGGCGGGGGCGATTTAAGATACCCGCGGTGGTGCGGATGTTTGTTCCGGACCCAGAGGAGAGACCCCACACCCCTCCTGTCGGCTGCACGGCGGTGTATTACCGCTCTCTGTTGTTTGGGCTAAGGTTTCCTCTTCCGTTGGTACTTTCCCGGTGGTTGAGGCAGTGGGGCCTTTGTATTGCCCAAATTCATCCGAATTCTTGGGCTCGGATGGTGGGTCTCTTGATTCTTTTTAGTCAGCATGGATGGACCGAGCCCAGTTTTGAAGAGATTAACAGTCTCTTCCTATGGAGGTCGGTCGGCCGATCTGGTTCTGGCTGGTTTTATTTGACAGCCCGGCACGCGATGTATAAAGAATTGGTGGATGTGCCGGAGACCATACATAGCTGGAAAGAACAGTGGTTCTATGTAGGGGGGCCATGGATGAGCTCGGTTGATGAGTGGGAACCTGGCGTGATAGACGCCGAGCTTCGGGTCCCCGAACACTTCATTGCTAAAATGAGTAAGTGTCGTGTTTCTTGCTGCTGTTCCTTTTTTGTCTAATGCTCATAATTTGGTGTTTGTGCAGAACGTATCCCGGCTTCAGAGACCTCTTCTTTGTTCGACGACCGGGTTGAACAGCTCTTGGACCTTCCCGCTGATCGGAGGAAGTCATACCTTCTGGTTACTGAGGATAATCTTTGGGCCGCGGGACTTCGATCCACTAACCCGAGCAGAATGTCTTCGTCAGGTAGCCTTTTTTTTTTTTTTAACACATCTTCCTCACCCAGTCCCTAGGGGTAGGAGTTCGTCGGGACGGAAATAGACGCCTGCGCAGCGGGTGGCGAGGCTGGCTGCGGAGGCCGCCGAGCGTAGGGAGCGCACGGGCAAGCGGAAGAGAGTAGAGGCCGGGCCTGAGGATAACGTGACCAGGACCGAGGGTTTCCCCCTTCCTGAGATTGTTGTGCCCGCCCTGAGCCCTGTGCGGACGGGCCGGGCGAAGGGTAAGGAGCCCTTGATTGATTTGGAGGGCCACTATCTCCCGGTGAATAAGGATCGGGAAGAACCTTGTGCCCGGATGAAAGGGCGGAGACCGCGCTGGTTCCTTGACTACGTCCGGGCAGCCACTCCAACCGCCGAAATGCTCGATCGGGTCCCCCCGTCGGTGGTTGAGTCCAGCTATGTCCCCATTTTGGGTTGGACGCCGAAAATGGAGATGGTGACCAATGACATGGATCCGGATGAGCAGATCCATTTTGGGAACGCTATTTTGGGCCGGGCGTTGTGCACCTATGTGAAGGCCGCTGGGGAGCTGACCGCCTCAGCTGGGAAACATAAGAAGGCAGAGGCCGATCTCAAGGCCTTACAGGAGGAACACCATCTCTGCCCTTCGCTTATCAAATCTTTGGAGGAGGAGATAGCTTCTCTGAAGGGTGAGATGGAGCTTCTGGAGAGCCGGGCCTTTGAGGCCAATGTGTGGAAAGGGAAGGCTGACGAGATGGCCACGGCGGCTGAGAAGGCGCAAAAACGGTGCCTGGATATCAGGGCCGATTACGAGGCTCATTTGCAAAGTGTTAAGGCCCAGCTTGAGCAATTGACCGAGCGGGTTCAGACTTGCGAATCTGCGGGTTATGCCAGGGGTCTTGCTGACGGGGCGGCTGCTTTTCAGAAGACACCCGAGTACGAGGAATTGATCAACCTTAACTATGTCTCCACTTGTTATGAGATATTGGATCTCATGAAAGAAGGGAAGACCGTTGAGGAGGTCCAGGCCTACGTAAAGTCTCAAGCGGCCGACCTAAAGGTTGAAACTCTCGGAGATGATGAGCCGAAGGCTACCGAAGCTGTCAAAGATCCGGTGGTGGTCCCGTCTGGCGAAGGTGAAGGATAGTCTTCTCAGGCGACCGATCAGGAGGACAAGGCCGAGTAGATTTTTTGTTTTGTTCCATGTATGGCATGCGTGCCGTTTTTCCTTGATTTCTTTTGTATTCTGACATGGAGCGGCTTATTTTGAATGAATAAAATCTTTTTATGGGCTTTGTTGCTGCTCTTTTTTTTTTTTTTTTTGTTCGGGCCCGGTTGGTCTGACCGCCGTCTTTTCTGTTCACCCTTTGTTGATGGTGCCGGACGGGCTGATCGGTCAAGGTGTCGAGGCGAACTCGGACTTTCAATGCCGGGTGGACCGGTCTTTTGAGATGCCGAGGCGAGCTCAGACTTTCAGTGCCGGGCGGACCGGTCTTTTGAGATGCCGAGGCGAGCTCGGACTTTCAGTGCCGGGCGGACCGGTCTTTTGAGATGCCGAGGCGAGCTCAGACTTTCAGTGCCGGGTGGACCGGTTTTTTGAGATGCCGAGGCGAGCTCGGACTTTCAGTGCCGGGAGGACCGGTCTTTTGAGGTGCCGAGGCGAACTCGGTCTTATAGTGCCGGGGGAGCCGGTCATTCGAGGTGCCGAGACGAACTCGGTCTTATAGTGCCGGGGGAGCCGGTCATTCGAGGTGCCGAGACGAGCTCGGTCTTATAGTGCCGGGGGAGCCGGTCATTCGAGGTGCCGAGACGAACTCGGTCTTATAGTGCCGGGGGAGCCATCATTCGAGGTGCCGAGACTAACTCGGTCTTACAGTGCCTGCGGAGCCGGTCATTCGAGGTGCCGAGACGAACTCGGTCTTATAGTGCCGGGGGAGCCGGTCATTCGAGGTGCCGAGACGAACTCGGTCTTATAGTGCCGGGGGAGCCGGTCATTCGAGGTGCCGAGACGAACTCGGTCTTATAGTGCAGGGAGCCATCATTCGAGGTGCCGAGACGAACTCGGTCTTATAGTGCCGGGAGCCATTATTCGAGGTGCCGAGACGAGCTCGGTCTTACAGTGCATTTGATTCAGAGATGAAATAGAGTCGAATTTTATTGATTATACCTTCACGACACTCAACGAATGATTTAATCCTTGATCATTTATATATTCTAGCTATCAACCTCCGTTCTGACGGGCTTTGTTACTTAGATTCAGGAGGTCTCGTGTCGGGCCCCAGCGCTCGTCTTATAATGAGGTCATTGACCTGGAGACTCTGATGATGATCCTCATATGTTTTGTAGAAGACGTTCCGCCTTTTTGGGGCGACGAGGTCCAGGTTCTTGGGGCCACATTGACCTCGCTTTTTGAAACGAATTCTCCGGTGGGCGTGTTCCAATTTCGACCGGGGTCATCGCCTCAGTGTCGGAGGCTACGAAGATATTTTTCAATCGGCGGGCCGAGTATGGGGATTCCGAAGGAGTTTCGCGGGTGTGGATGGGGATTCCGAAGGAGTTTTCAGATGCTGCAGTGTATGTTGACTGCAACTTTAATTTGAAGGATATGAGGACTCTTCGAGACCTTTTCTAGGATTTTGAGCTACGCTCGATATCCTTCGAGTTATGACTTTTAAAAGGTCAGCCGAGTCGAGCAGGAACCCGTGGTCACGATGGCTCCGGTGCTTTCAACTTCAAATTACGATGATTCCTATGCTTTCGACTCGTAGTTACGATGATTCCTATGCTTTCATCTCACCATCCCTTGGTGGGTGTGGCTGTTAACCACAAGGTCGAAGGTTCGAGCGCCCCGCCCCTCCTTCTAGCGCCATTCTGTTGACGTCTGATTTGGTCAACATTCTCCAAATCGCAGTTGTTCCCGACTAGCATGTCCACAACTGTAGTGTCACAGTGAGCTGTATATCATTTTCAGAAAAATGTTAAAAAACGGCTACAAGATAGATTAAGATAATTTTGACGTATTTCCAGTACTCGACTAGGCAAAAAATGTTATAAAGAAGTTACGAATTTCAAATCCTTAATAACAAAATTGCATAAAACACACACTGTGTTATCAAACACACAAATTCATAAGATCCCCTTATGTTCTCGAAAATTCCACATGAAACACATAAACCTTTAAGGGAGACGGAGAGTGATACAATCACCCTAAATGACTGGGGCTGCACTTGATCTTTAACAATTAAATACTGCTAGAATTACCAAAATGACACCATAAAATTACAATATTGCAAAATCAACCTCTGAATCATTATGAAATGGTCTACATGAAAAAAGTGGCCGCCTATGGTGCTAACACCACTGAATATGCTAACATCTTAGGTGACAAAAATATAAGAGTACATATATACTCAACATTTGAGTATACATATACTTAGTTCTAGTTCTTCATTTGTTTAAATATTTCGAAAGTATATATGTACTCAAAACATAAATATTTGAATACACATACATTCCCTGTTAGCACATGGCCCTGTTAGCAAGAGAGTTTTTTTGGGAAAAGTGAAAGAATTGAATTCATTTGAACAACAAATGAAATACGACTAAAAAGTATTCTCACAAACAAAATACAAGTAAAATGAAAAAGAACTTTGGTGACTGCCGGATAAGATCCACGATGGTCATCAACACCGATTCTAATCACATCAAGAAGATCAAGCCATCATCGACGCTTAATAGTTCGGTCTCAGGCGGCGCCGGGGGGCTGAGGAGGCATTTCAACCCTCCCGCCTCCCCCAAAGCACAGCAGCTTCGCTGTTGGGACCGCCGCACGCGTTGATAACCAACATGGCTGCGGCCATAATAACGCCTGAGAAGCAGCGACGTGCTTGCGCGACACCTTGCGTGGCGGTTCCACATTGGGATATGACTGTCTCATCATTCGTCGGATGCGGCGTAGACCCATGTCTATGTCTATCACTGTAAAATCCATTTGACGAGACATTGCCAGCTCTCATTTCCAAGATTCTTCAAGAATTCTTTTTCATTTTTTTTTGAAAATATTTTTTAATTGTATTCTTGTTTGTTGTTCAATTGAATTCAGGGACGACAATTTACCCATGGATACCGGCCACCCGCCGGTACCCAACCCTAATAGTAGCGGATTTGAGGGATATTTAGTATCCACGGATAGGTTCGTTGTTTAAAATTACTATCCATTTAGTTCGTGGGTATGAGTATGAATGGATACTATCCATACCCGCGAAACCCGTATACCCACACGTGAAATACCCGCCAATTACCCACGAAATATCCGCTAATAATAATAATAATATTAATAATATTCCTAAATTAATCTACCCACTATAAAATAGAAAACACAAACCCTAATCCTATCAGTCTCGCTCTCTCGCTCTCGCCCCCTTTACGCTTATTTCCCGAGTTTAACTTAACGAGACAAAAGAAGGGAAATATATAGAAATAAGAAGAAAGAAAAAATATTTGGTGTTCCTGAGTTTTTTAATAAAAAGAAACGAAGAGAAATGGAAGGAAAACTTCCCCTCCTAATTTTCCTTCCGATTTGAAGGAGAGAAAAGAACAAAATAATTAATTTTTCTTTCACTTCATTCCAACTCAATAACACAAGAGATTTTCTTGGAATATGTAGACATTATACTACCTGTATGCAGGTAAGTATTAGGATTTAGTGAATAAGTATATAAAATATAAATTTAAAATTGTTTAAGTACAAAAATAACCTTAAGTTGAGAAAAGAAATAAATAAATAGAAAATTTCTCTTCTTTTATTTTTACAATATAAATTACACAAAAATCATCTGAATTATAAAATAATTTTCAAAGACTATAATAAAATTTATATGAATTCTAAAATTCAAAAATAAATATAAGAAACTACAAAATAAATCCAATCAAGTATAATAATATTTGAGAAAATACAAACAAATTCTAAAAAATACAAATAAATGTTAAAAATATAAAAAACAAATTCTAAAATAATAATTAGTTAAAAATTACAAAAAATCATAAAAATAGATCCATATTTATAATATAAATTAAATAAATCTGTAAAATAAAAATATTGTATAAATAAATCCATAAAATACAAATAAATAAGCATATCCTGACATTATAAATAGGTTTATCGAATTAAATAAGATGCAACTGTTTATTATCGATTTTAATAAATTTGTAATAATATAAATAAATCCTATAAAACAAATAATATAAATAAATATAGAAAAAGTGCAAATAAATGCCAAAAAAAATATGTAAAAATTCTAAAGAAATAACAATTAATTCTACATTTCATAAGTAAATCCTAAAAATTAGAAGTAAATGATAATATTAATACAAATTCTCAAAATTAATATTAATTCTTTAAAATATATTTATTTAATAGATCTAGAAACATACAAATAAAGTGAAGAATAAAATTAGAAAACTACAATAAATTATAAAAATATAATTAAGAAATATTGAAAAATATAATTGTATCATTTAAAATAAAATATTTTATCATTAAATCCAAAAAATACAGTGTGGATCGTGCATCCTATATTATTTGACCATCATGTGTAAAATTAAGTTAAATGAAGGTAAACGTGGAATACAAAAATGGATAAAAACAACTATTCCAAACATTAAGCATATACTCAAATTTGAAATATATATTATATTTAAAAGCACAACAGACCTTGATTACAAGTAAATTCTAAAATTATATATAATAAAAAAAAATTCCAGAAAATACCAATAAATTTTGAAAAATTAAAAAGATGCTAAAAACTAAATTTCAATCTAAAAAAAATTACCTTTAAAAATTATAAACAAATCTTAAGATATTATTAATTTTAAAATTGCTAATATTTCAGCTTTTTTTTCATATTCTAGTCTATATAAATATTTTTTAATTTTTATTTTATTTTTAATATTTATCCTTAATATTTTAGAATCTATTATATTTTTTTTTGGAATTTTAACTATATTTTTATATTTTTTTTGTGATTTATATTTTTAATTTATTTTAGGATTAATTTTTAAAATTTAAAAATTAATTTGTATTTTTATAGTTATTTTTTTAGCATTTTCAGTTTTTCAGAATTCATTTATATACAACTTTTGTAATTATTAATTAATGTTTTTTGAATTCTAAAATAATTTTAATTTATCTGATAATTTAGTTAATCTATTCTGGGGTTGAAATTTTAAGTATAAAATTAATAATTATCTAATAATATGATTATTTCATAAAAAGTTACTTTAGAGAGTTAGATAAATTAATAATAGATTTGTGACTTTTTAAGGGTATTAGGGGAATTTCATATTTAGCTGTTTCTTTTTTCAAAATGATAAACAAACAATAAAAACTACAACATAATTTTGATAACACTACAATATATAAATTGTAGTATTAATGATCAATGATCATGATTAATTTTAATTTGATCTGATGGATATAAGAAGACTACATGTATACATGTACTGCAACTCTTACCTATTACAAGAAACCATAACATAAAATATAATTTTCTTTCATTTTTTTTCTTCTTTTCTCTCGTGCTTTCTTTTCTTTCCTTTTACTTTTACTTAAAAATCGGGAACCAACTATTATGTCGCTCACTCATCTGCCGCGAGTCCTCCCCTCCCCTCAGTTCAGCCGCCGCGACGCCCTCCCCTCCCCTCAGTTCCGCCGCCGCGACGCCCTTCTCTTCCCTCCGCGACGCGACGCCCTCCCCTCCCGTCCGCGCCGCGACCCTTCCCACCGCGCCCCCCCCCCCCCCCTCCGCGACGCCCAATCGCAACAACCAACATGTATGTATTTTAATGTATTTTATTTAATTAATCATATGTTTGTATATGTCTGATTCGCGGGTGATGGATTCCCGCGAATGGGTGACGGATATCCACAAATGGTGGGTTCCCGGGTATCCGGTGGGTAGCGAGTGATGGGTACCCAATGGGTGGCGGTTTCGCGGGTACCATCAACCCACGGGTGGCGGGTTTGAGATGGGTTAGCTATCCATGGCGGGTGGCGGGTACGGCCTCCCCTCGCGGGTATGGGTATGAATAGCCACTATTCGTATCCGCTGTACCCGATTGCCATCCCTACAGTCCTGCCTCCTGATGAAAAAAATATTATTTTTTGACTATTAAAATAATTGAATTATGTGGGTGTTTCTAGAATAATCTTGGTATATGTATTAGTAAGTTCTATGTTCAATGTATTGATCTAGGTGCATGTAATTTCTAAAACTATTCATAGAATGTTCTAGTGAGTCTATTGGAATCTAAGGGTTATCTAGTTTTAAGTAAGTGTGTAGATAATTTTGTGGAATCCTATATAAAGTCTTATACCAAGTCATTCACCAATACAAGTCAATTAGCAATACAAGTCAAATACAAAATACTTCTTCTCCTAAATTGAATCGTGTGAGTTTGAGTGAGACTCTTTCTTCCAACACCTCCCCAAAGCACATCAGCGTCTCCGTTGGGGCCGTCGGCGCGCGTTGATAACCAATGCGGCGACGGCGGTGGGGACGACAACAACGATAATAACGTTTTGAGAAGCAGCAATGTCCTTGCGCGGTGGTTCCACTTTGGGATATGGTTGTCTCATCATTTGTCGGCTGCGGAGTAGACCCACGTCTATGTCTATCACTGTAAAATCCATATGACGAGATGTTGTCAGCTCTCATTTCCAAGATTCTTCAAGAATCTCGCCATTTCGTCGTTCTCAACTACTGTTTCACGATTTCGATTAATTTGACAACCAAAAATGCCGTCGTGTGCTTCACGTCCGCCAGAAACCGACGAATGCTGTTGGCGGCGTCAGTTGCTTTCTCTCTCAGTGGTGGCAGACACATGTCTTTCACATTGTGTGCGAGCTGCTTCAGCGCCATCAACCTCTTTTTTGTGACAACACTCTAGAGTTCACGGCCGACCGCGGCAATTGTGGCGATAAATGGTATAAATGGTAAAAGATTAAAATTCAATTTGAATTACTAATTTCGATATAAAACAATCTACGAAAAAATATTTAGAATTTAATAATTTATATACTCGTACTCGTACGGAACTTGTTAAAAATTGATTTTTTTACTATCAATCTTATTTGAAATCCATATAATAATACATGCTAATTCTTTGAATTTCGTTGAAATCTATAAAATATCTAATTACGACCAATTGGTTCATAAATGAACTGGGATGGGCCAGTCCTGGGCCCATTCCAGGCAGGGCTGGGCCTGTTTGGTTCGTTTTGTTAAATTTAAAAAGAAAAATCGAGAAAAAAAATCATTTTAATATTTTCTTATTATGTTAGGAAAAATATTATTTTTATAAAAATAATTTATAAATTATTATATTATATTTGCGGTGTTATACTCCCTCTTAATCTACTTCCCCTTTCTGTCCATGAATAGTATCAAAATCGTCAAGAAGTTTTTGGTAATGCATGAGTTTGTGGCACATGAGCGAGTGAGGCAGGAGTTGAATCAGCATTATCCGTATAAAAAGCCAAATTGGCCCTTATTGAAGTGCATTTAGGGATTTGGTTTGCTGTGTTTAGGTTACTAAAGGTATTGTATACTTACAAAATTACGGTATTTTGGAGTATAAAAGGATAAAACATCCCATTAAAATCGTATCAAATTTTTCAAGGGAATTTATCTGTTATCTGTAACTGAAAGCTTCTATATTACAAATTGCAGCTTCCATGGAGGCAAACCCTAGGTCAGGAGAAGTAAAAGCCGATACTCGAACCACGCGGTGCGCACACTGCGCTGGACCCCTCACCAAGGAGATGGTAATAAATACCAAATATTTGCTCCATTTTTGATTTTTTGATTTTCTAGTGTTCTGATAATTGATTTAATTTGCAGGAGACCAGCAAGTGGACCATCCCGCCTCTTATCAGAGACAGCTTTTCGATGGTGTGAATTGTAATAGTTGTAATCATTTTTTTTTGTAACTTTTTTGACTGATTTTGATTCGGACTTGTTTTCATTTTTTTTCTCTTCAATTTAGATAGGATCAGCGGTTGGTGGTACAGCAGGCGCTTTTTATGGTTTCAACCATGGTATGCGTTGCTTGCTATTATTATTATTATTATTATTATTATTATTATTATTATTATTATTATTACTAGTAATACCCGACGTGCGATGCACGGGCTCTGGTTTAAATTCTGTAAATGGTTGAAATATTTGCACATTGAGAGAGTTTAAATAATTAAGAGAAAAAATATTAAGATCAATATAACACAGTGTGATATATTTAATATTGTCCGAGATAAATGAAAATAACGATTTTTACAAATTGCGGAAGACTTCCCTATAGACGACATTTCTTGTTGTGGTAGATTTAATGTGTCAACGATATTCTAGGAATTAGTGCTCGATGTCCTGTTAAAATCTCAGTTTCAATGACATAGTTCCCAAGCTTTGTCACGACCATTCTTGTACCATTGCATAGTCCAATTGAATGGTCGATATTTCGTAGCAACATCACCGGAGTACTTACTTTCAAATTAAGTTCATATTTTGGAACCCCTAAAGATCTGATTTTATTCAAAAATTCAGTTGTGTGAAGTGCATTTATGACATCAGTTGTCTTGTTTGTATGACATGGTTCGTCCGAACTTAAATATAAGCGTCCATCTCCAGCTAATTGTGCGTTCATGTACTGATTCACTTCATAAACGACGTATAGTGTAGGTGCCAAAATCGCCCTTTCTTTAAAGTAAGACGAATCTTCAGTGTAAATGCCAGAGGATGAATATGTGCTCTCAACAATTGATGGGATAGGATCCTCGAAGTCTTGTATCAAAAAATCATGAGGAATGTAGAAAAAAATATTGTTATCCTGAAATTTAGAAATTGTAGTAACTTACCGTAAAGTTCCCCTGTGATATTGTTGGTGTTTGTCTCAGAAATCTGCAAAGCTTTTAAGCACAAATATCAAATTTGGAAATTCTTCTTTCGGATCTTCATATATGAGAGTTCATCCACAAATGTTGATCATGAAGGATGCATCAGTTGTTGGGCAACTAAAAATTTAGACATTCTATATAGTTTTCCTTCCTGCAACATGGGCCTGTGCTTCGAAACTCATGGTTTTTTTATTTGAGCATGGATCCTGTCTCCCTATAAATAAAAAGAATTACACAGTGTTGCATCAAGTAAATGAGAGACATCTTTATATATGGAAAACGTAATAACAATGTAATAGAATCTTACTGTTTACATCGTGAAATATGCATTCAACTGTTTTTATGTCTCTCCCAGCAAAATCAAGCACATCATATGATCTGACCAGACGCAATCTCATGCTCCATCCGAAATTTTTGGGTTCCAGATCTCTTATACCGCTCCAAATCGGCATGTTGTCAATCTTTTATTAATATATTTCTATGGTGATCGTTTCTGCAACTATAGGAAGAATGAATGAAGTTGATGTATATTCCTTGATTGGGGGCTCCTTTTATGCTGTTTTCCATTTTAATATGCCGGTTATAAGATAGTTTTATGTTAGTGATTAAAGTAGTGGACAATATGGTTGTTTTGGATAGGAAGACATAAACAGTTTTTTGTTAAACCGCCACTCCTAATAAAACCGCCAATTCTAAAAAAACCACCAATTTTAATGTGGCAATTTTTTGATAAACCGTCATTGCAACTACTATACAATAATCTGCTAGTGAAGAATGTGGCTGTGATGATTTATTGTAATCAAGTTCTATATTTTTATCTACAAATTTATTGCTTTTATTATTGTTTATATTTAATTTTTTTTACGACGGTTTTATTCATAAAACCGCCATTAGACCTACTATACACTAACTATAATTTGGACGGGAAATTCCGTACGTTTATCTTAAAATTTATTGCTCTTATTAATTTTTTTGCAACGGTTTTATTAAAAAAACTGCCATTATACCTATTTTTTCTTTATTTTTTTTGCAACGGTTTTATTAAAAAAAATCGCCATTATACCTACTAAATTTGGACGGGAAATCTCCTTCCCAAATGACTATATTCTTTTAATATATATATATATATATATAGATTATTATTACTACTATTATTATTACCACCATTATTATTACTCTTTGAAGAATCCGATTTCAAAATATGATTTTTCCCAATAGAAGAGTCCACTTTCAAGCGTCTAACTTTGTTTTTACTATAATGTCCACTTTGAAAACAAGTTTTTGAATAAGTTTTAGGTAATCGAACAATTTAGGAGATAAATAGATGGTGGTATAATTGGCAAAAAATGGCTAAGATATGGTTGTACCTTAATGTGTCTAACCAGAAATTTAAAGGTTCTACGTTCGGCAAAGTGGACTCTTCAATTGGGATGGTGGGAGTATTTTTTATTGTCGTTTGTGATGATTTATTCTATCAGGAATGGTTTTTCCCTTAAGTGGTGTTAAATGTGTCTGATGACTAACATTCACTTCATGTTTACATGTGATTCTTTGTGTTTCCTCTTCAAAAATAGGTTTTGTGTTTGCGTATCCTGGATTTTGCTTGTGTTGTGTGACATAACCATTCTGATGTTTTAGGATGTTTTTGGCTCCATTTAGTCTTTATTTAGTTACTGCCCACATTATATGATTTTTGAAGAAAATAAGAATAATTAAAATGGTTTTCCAAATTGGAAATTTAGTGCAGTTCTTCTTTACTTCAGTTTGTTTTGGCATTTTGTCTTGAGGTTTTCGGTGTCTTGGGTTTTTTCACCAAATCATTGGTTCTAGTAATTGTCATCTATTTTTATAATCTTGCAAACTATTAGAGTAGGAGACATATTGAACTTCCAACATGTTACCTATTGAAACAAGAATATTCTTAGCTTAGGTTAATCTCTTTGGCTGCAGCTAAACAAGGAGATTCATTTTGTGTAAAAGTTTCAACATTGCAATATTTTTAATCTACACAATCGGACCGGTAATAACTCTTCTGTATAATGCTTGAGAGAGAGAGGCAAATATAACTTAGGCACTCGAATCACTCGCGTTAGACCGTCTGACGGAAGTACCGGAATCATATCATACCCATGTCAGACCGTATGACGGATATGAATGATCTGTCAGATGGTCCCCAAAACAAGTTTTAGAATATAAAATCACCAAAAATTGAATACTAATAAAAACATGAGAATCTATAAACCTTAAAAACCCTAAGAAAAACTAAAAGAACTAACTAACTAACTGGAAAGAAAACATAAGAACTGAAAAAAAAATCTTAAAAGACTTAAAAATTGTTACACAAGTTTTTGCCTAGGTGCAGGTCCTTTAGTTGTATTATGTCATCCATTCCGCAATGTTCATTATGGGAATCTCTGTAGTTGTATCTGATTATAATGTTGTTCTCTTGGGAGAGGAATTATATGGTGAAGTATGTATGTGTATTCACTTCATACTTTTTCTTTGTGTATACATGCAGCTATGCCGATTGTTAGAAGGTGGTCTAAAGGACCTATGTGGTTGCATTTTCTCATTGGTGTAAGTCATTCAATCCTGTTTGTTTTATTCCCGTACAGCTATTTCTGTTATTGGAAATAATGAAACCATTGCTTATAAAAATGTAGATGTATGAGGACTGGCTCTAATCTTAACTAAAAGTTACATAAAACATTGCTTAAATATGTAGTGAACAATGGCTTGAGCTGTAGTCAAATATTTTTTAATCATCTATGAGGGAAGACTGGAGAGGGAGATAAACACACACACACACACACTACACACACATGCACGCATACAAAAATCTCTTATTGGTTGATAGGGCCACTCCAACCGAACCCAAAATTTGGGTTTTGATTCTCCAACGGATCTGCATAGCAGAACCCAAATTTGTGTTGCTGTTGTTTTCTCTTTCCTCCAGCACCAATTTTGCGTTTTTACTGTAGATGGACGCGAATTGGGTTTTAACTATTGGAAATTGGGAAATGACCCTTTATGTTTTATAAATTTACAATGGTTATTAGTATTAGTTATTATATATAATTTGTTTCATTATTTATATGGTTTTCTAAGGTACTTTTTGTGATTTTAATTATTAGGAGAATTAAACTTATAATCAATTATAAAAACACTGCCACAAAAGTTATATTTGTAACATTAAATTATGTGTGCGAATGAGTTTATTATTGTTTGAAATTCTGAATGTAATTTTCACTTGTCCAATAAAAGGTTTAAATTTAAAATTTTAATTATTTATTAGTATTCAAGTAAACTAGTAAAATTTTATTTTGTATGAAATCGATATTTATTTGATTTGATTTTTCGTGAATATAAAAAGTTTAAGGGATCCAATTTTAAAGTTGACAAATATATATGCATTATAGAAAAAAGCATAAAACATAGTGCTTTGAGCTTGAATATGCCTAGTATTCTTTTGGACGTGAATTACTGTCCGATGACAGTTCCTGCATTTTGGGTTTGGAAATGGTTCTTTAGGTTGGAGATGGCCTTAGAGGTACTTGCTTTGTGTGGGTGAATGATCTCGTTTTGGTGTACAGAACATGTTATGATCTAACCAAGTACTAAATCTCAAGCGGGTTTACTTATAGATTTTATTGTTCATTCCTTTCTTTGTTAATATCTTGTTGGGTACTCTGAATCAATTTTTATGGATGCAGGTTCCACCTGTCATTATTTTCTCGTCAGGATGTGCTGGGTTAGCAGGTGAGATGTTCTCTCCACAGCACTGATAAACACTTTATGGGACTTGAAAAATGTTCGGTTCCGCATGTTTATAATGTCGATATCTGCTAGTATCTAAATTCTGAAAAAGCAATCTCAACTAATGACAGTTTTCCTTGTTTCCAAAGAAGAAATGAAATTCTTCATTTCATGCTTGCAAACTGCAAAGTTCTAATTCTTTATAAGCAGACTGTTCGTCCATTCTATTAACATCAAATTCTATGTCTAGAAAGTTCATTCATATATGAAATGGAAACTTTACTTTTATTGTGCTCTCTGAATCTTAGAAGACTGGTAATATTCCAATGGGGATTTATTAGTTAGCCGATTTAGTAGTGATTGAGATATTGATCTACTAGTAGTGGTCTTATTTGGGGAACTTCGGGGGTTGGCCGTCGCAAATGATAAGCTGGTGTAAAGCTGGTCGATGTGCTAGGCAGCCCAAGGCCCCCCAGCCCAGCCCAGAAATTTATGTCGGGTGGGTATGCCTGGTTTGGCCCGGCCCAAGACCGGAACAGCACACTATTAGGTTGGGCCGGTTTCGGTTTGAATTTTTCCAAGCCCAGTCAGCTCACTAACCAACCAATGATCCTGCCCAGCGCATTAACTCAGTCCGGCCCAGCCTGCAGTTTTTTTTTTATTATTTTGTAATATATTGTAAATATATAATATGATAAATATAATATAATAATTTATAATTTATTTTCATAAAAATAATATTTTTCTAAGATTTATGAACCAATTGGTCCGCACCACTAGAGGTGTTCGGCGGTTCAAAACCGCCGGTTTTTTGAACCGCCGATTCCGGTTGGCCGAAAATCGGAACCGGAACCGAACCGCCTTATGGCGGTTCACGGTTACATTTTTTTTTTTTTTTTTGAATTTTTTAAATTTTAATTTTAAAAAAAGGGGGTAAAAATTGGACTTGAGCTTAATTCAAGTATTTAAAGTTTAAACTTGAATTTTGTAATTTTAAAACTTTCAAGTAAGCGCCTACATATCCGATATCCGTAACTTTAGAGTTTAAGAATCAAAATCAAAGTCCTCGTAGTTCATTTTTAAATTTTGGGAGGGAAGGGGAAAAAATTAAAAATGGACTTGAGCTTAATTCAAATATTTAAAGTTAAAATTAAGAATTTCAACTTTGAATATTTAGATTAAGTTGCCTACGTATCTCCTTACCTTAGGAATCAAAGTTCTCGTAGTTCACTTACCTTATATTTACCTTAGGGAGCGGAGCGGAATCGGAATCGGAGAGGAGATGGTTCAATCACACAAGTCAACCGAATCATTGCTAGATCCGGTATCATATGTATCGTTGTTTTCTTGTTCATTATAATTTGGTTCTTGTTGGCATAACTCGGCTTTCACCCAATCATTCAATAATGCTCGGGCTTCAAGATTTTGAGGCGTCAAAGATCGTCGTTCATCCAGAATGTATCCTCCTACACTAAAGGTTTGTTCAACAGAAACTGTTGAGGCGAGGACAACTAGTATTTTCTTTGCGATCGTGGCAACCACAGGAAGGATTGTAGACCTTTTTGCCCACCACTTAAGAAGATTGTTATTACCACCCGATCCAAGTTCTAAAGCTCCCAATTCACAAGTAGTTAAATAATTTTCAAGTTCTTGATAAGCGTTACTTTGGTACTTTGTTCGTTTTCGGGATAAATCTTCTTGATAGGCATTCCACTCACTAAGATCCGGAATAGCAAAACCAAAAGAAGATATTAATACTACTAGAAGGAATGTGAACATGAGAAGATTAACCCGTACCAAGATCAAGACTACCACTATAACTACAAGCATATTCGCGATAAAGAGCAGATAAAGAATTTTTTGCATTTTGAACACAATCGTTAAGTTTTGGAGGAATAAAATTAGCAATAGGATTAGGAAATAAAGCATTATAGTAAAATGTAAGTCATTTTTGCAAACCTTCCTCTCTAACTTGAGGATTTAAAAGTTTAGCAACTAAAAAAATCGGAGGAATGTAGGCGAAATATTTAATCCATTCGTCTCTTATTTCTTTTATACAATTAAATAAATCGGGAACTTTATTTAAAGACTTGAATACAAGTACAATTTTAACACAATGTTCAACAAGTGTAGACGTGGGATAATAAACACCGAGGCCTCTTTAAATTTTTTTAAAAGTGCCATTAAACTAGAGCACTTATCCCATTGACTTGACAATAAGCAAAAGGTACTTGTTCTTCATTATAAAAATTGCACAATGCAATACGATATTCATAACTATTATTTAACAAATTGTAAGTAGAATTCCAGCGATTTGGCACATCTTTTGAAAATTTATTTGGATGCATATTATTTTTTATACAATATCTCTTCCATTTTTTTATCTAGAGAAGAATGTCTAATTAAATACATTATTGCTTCACGGATATGAGCATATGCTTCTTGTAAAAGAGCTAAACCATTTTGAATACATAAATTAAGAACATGACAAATGCACATGAAAAAATTTACCACCAAGAGATGGCTCACATATTGCAATAAGTAATTCTAAACTAGTTGTATTGGAGCTAGCATTATCAAAAGAAATTGAAAAATTTTTTGTACTAAATTATATTCACATAAAATTGTATGTATTTTATGCGAAATATTTTGGGCGGTATGTGCGGTATTAAACTCTCTAAAACCAATTAAACGTTTTTACATAGTCCAAGAATCATCAATCCAAATACAACTAATCCCCATATATGAATTTGCTTCCCAATGATCACTCCAAGCATCGGAGCATATACAAACTTTATGATCTAAGTTTAAAAACATATTAGCTAAAATTAATTTTGCCTCGCTAGTAGTTTTTCAAAAATCATGAGTTACGGTAGAGCGTGAAATTTTTTTACTAGCGGGATTAAAACTTAGTTGAGTAAAATTTTCATACATTTGGTCGTCGGCAATGTTAAAAGGAAGAGATTTACCACAAACAAATCTAGCTAATTCTTTTCTAGAGGTAATTGGATTAAATTTAAATAAAGAACTATTACCTTGATTGGGGGCATTAGAAGACGTCCCCGTGCCTCGGAGTTGTGTTTGATTAGACTCTATGCCAACTTTGTCGGGATGTTGTCTCTGTATATGGCCATTGAGTGTCCCGTTACCTCCTTTTTTAAATTTGTAAATTTTCTCGCAATAGTTGCACTTGGCCAAGAAATGACCCGGACCGGAGGCAACGTCGTCCATTTTGGTATAATGCACAACAAATAATGGAGATTTGAGCTCGGATGGTTTCCTTTGTTTTGGTTTTGTTGGTTGTTCATCATCTTCATTATCTTTGATATTATGAATCGATTTTGAGGCTTCAAACATTTCGTTGATTTGTTCCTCGGTTATTTCTTCGGGAACATAATCTCCAAAATTCGGACTTGGAATAGAATTAGAACTCGGAGTATGAGTAGGAGCACTACCACTAGCACCGCCTCTTCCTCGTCGAGGAATGCCGGTGATAGCCATTCCCTTTTCCGGTTGAATTGGCCACTTGACATGTTTTTTCAATTAAGAATAATACTTGAGAGTTGAGAGAATAGAAATTAGAATGAATGTAGAGAGAAAGTAGATAGATAATTAGAGTTGGTGTGGGAAAAATGAAGGATGAGAGGAGGGTATTTATAGGTGTAAAAATGTATTAAAAAAAATTGAATAGGTGACCGTTGGAACCGCCGGTTCCCGGTTGAACCGCCGGTTCCGGTTCGAACCCGTGGTTGAGCAACGGTCAACGGATATAAAATTCAAAATCTGAATTTTTTTTTAAAAAACCGGCGGTTGAACCGCCGGTTCGCGGTTCGTCAAAACACCGAACCGGAACCGAACCGTCTTAAAACGGTTGACGGTTCCGATTTTGAACCGAACCGCGGTCAACGGTTCAAAACCGACGGTTTGCCGGTTCGAACCGGAACCGTGAACACCTCCACACACCACCCCCATCCCCCACCCTCAGGTGTAAGTTGGTTAGAGTAATTTATTGCAAAACCAGACTAAAAGGAGCAAAGACAGAATAAGATTAAAGATAAATAGGTACCTTTTTCGTATACCCAACTAATCACTAGCTTATCCCAACAACCACCATCACCATGATTCAATCATCTGAATTAGAAAAATGCATCTCAATTTACTGAGTGTTTCACCTTTTTAGTACTAAATATGTTTTCGGAATGACTTCCCTTTGCTTAATTCGAGTCAGACCCTCTATACAATTTCAAGCTTTTTTAAAAGTAAGAGGTATGTTTTACTATGTGGACACGATATTGTGCAGGTGGTTCCATCCCAGCACTAGCTCAACTTGCATCCTCGTCGTATCATGCCGTTGTATCATCTTCACCACCTCCACCGTCATCATAGAATTGAAAATGACGGAGTTCGGAAGCTTCTTCTTCTTTTTGTACTAATACTTCATGGAGAGAGAGAAAGGGAAAGGTTTTGGCATGGGGAAGATTGTTAATAGGAATACTTCCATTGTTTGTTTGATTAGCATGCTTACATTTTGGGGTCATATGTAATTTTTGTACTTTAACCATCCATGCTTGAGGTACATGTACTAACAAAATCACATTTTCTTTTTCAAGTCTCTAATTAAAAAGTAGTACCAAGCCCATTTAGTTTGAGACTTCACTTTCTAAATGCAAGCAATTCTGTGCTTGAAAATGTCATATTAAGTTCTTTTTTGCCATCCTGGTGTCTTTACCTTCAATTACCACCTCTTTTAGCTTCCTGAAATTTTACTGCGTTAACCCCCCACCCCCACGGCCCCACCCCACCCCACCCCGTCGACAAATCTGTTTTCCCCCCTTTATCCTGGCTAGGATAAGAAAATGTGTTTTTTCCCTTTATTCTGGCGAGGATTGATCCTGTTCTCGAGTATGCCCGTGGAGCTCACCCCCAATCTTCTTGTCCGGTAAGCAAGCAAAAAGTCAAAATGACACTGGATCAAGCTGACATAGAGATTAAAAAAAGAATCAATTTGATTCTGAAGCTATATGCCGACTAAGTCTTCTTCAATGAATTGTTCAAGTTGAATCCGATCTGCTTTCCAGCTATTCCATTCTTGTAGCACTCTCTCTCTCTCTCTCTCTCTCTCTCTCTCTCTCTCTCTCTCTCTCTCTCTCTCTCTCTCTCTCTCTCTCTCTCTCTCTCTCTCTCTCTCCATACTTGAGGTTGCCGTTACATTTTGATGGCTTTATCCCGACAGCACGAGCTCTTAGCGAGGTACGATATATACACTCGTTTTTAGCTATTTCTTCATTTACTGTTACTGTCATTGGTTTTGTAGTCATATCTCATGATTTGGTGAATGATGAAAAACTCATACTGCTATTTCAATCATTATGAGCAGTTTTCTGCAACAGAAAATGGGGCACCCACCAGTCGGTGAATTTAAGTGGCTCTATTTTTATGTACTATTTACAATGTCACCATAAAGTTGATGCCCAGAAGGTTCTCAATAGAAATTACAACTTTTCAAGCCAACCATTGAGCATTTAATTTACACTGAAAAATGGGACCTCAAGGCTTATTGACTTCATGTGCCCACCAAAAATACACCTACCCCCCAAAATCAGATAACCCATTTTCCCTTAGCACCTCCACCGATAATGCACCTCACCCTCACCATAAATTGTTCCCAAGCCAAACTCTATGATCCAATCCCAGAGTACATATCGCCTACTCCTTCGTCTGCCAACGATTCGGCTGAAACCGGTAGAATACAGGCCCCAATTAGTGATGATTGCACAAAAAAAAAAAAAACAAAAAAAAACAAAAACAAATCCATCTCGGTCCCATTCGATTTCAAGAAAAAAATGCGCAAGTGAACTCCAAAATAGGAAGTAAGAGGAAAGTGGGGAAAGGCACATCTGAGATTCAGAAGAGAATAGCAGAGAGCAAAAAGTGGCCGTCGTTCGCAAGAGGGATGGCAGATGAAGAAGAATTGAATGATAGCACGAAGGAAGGAAAGTCGGACTTATTGGTAGGGGAATCGGACAGAATATCAAAAATGATTAGAGATGAGGCCATTAAAACATGGATTTTGGGGAGAAAAAAATCGTCGGAGGAAATCGTTGAGAATTTGGTCAGTCTTGAGAGAGGAGATCAGGAAAGGAACGGTCAAGCCAAGGAGAAAAATCAGCAGGTTAATATTTAATGAAGATCCTATCATTTAACATCAGAGGGTTAGGGAGTTCGATTAAGAAAGATGAGATTAGAGGATTAATTAGGAAATATGGGATAGATGTGTGCTGAAAAGCTGGATAAGGAAACTATTAGAGTATTATGGGGTGATGATAATGTAGAATGGGCTGTTAGAAATTCTGTTGGAAGATCTGGAGGAATATTAGCATGCTGGAATAAAAGTAGAATGAATGTGTCTAGCGTGTGGGATATGGAGGGAGCGGTAGTAATCAACGGTTTCTGGGGGATTGATAGACATAGCTGCTGTGTGGTGAATGTATATGCTTCAAATGAGACGAGGGAGAAGGAAGAATTGTGGGAGAGACTGTCTGTGGTAGTAAATCAGCAGGGAGACAGTAACCTATGCATCATAGGAGATTTTAATGCCATTAGAACACCAAGTGAGAGAGCAGGAAGGAATGAATCGGAGCCTACGGCGGAAGTTACTGCGTTCGACAATTTTATCAGAGTAGCAGAGTTACTTGACTTACCAAAAGTGGGCAGAAGCTTCACTTGCTATAGACCGGACGGCTCCTGCAAAAGTAGAATCGACAGGGCACTTGTCAACCTAAACTGGACGAACCTTTGGCCATCAATCACTCTTAGAGGTTTGCCAAGAACTGTCTCAGATCAATGCCCAATAATTCTCGAGACGAGAACGGTAGATTGGGGGCCCAAACCATTCCGTTTCATAAACGCGTGGTGTTCACATACGGACATCAAAAGATGTGTCCAAAGCTCGTGGTCGAAAGCCCAATTGCAAGGATGGGGGGGTTATGTGGTTAAGGAAAAAATGAAGGCACTCAAAGAAGACTTGAAGGCATGGAATAGAGACACATTTGGTCATCCGGATACTAAGGTTGGAAACCTGAAGGAAGATATTCTAAAGATGGACTTGATAGATGATGTCTTTGGTCTTGACACTGAAGAAGCTATTACAAGGAAAGCCTTGACAGCCGAGTTGTTTAGGAGTCTCAAACAACGGAATAGTATCTTTGCCCAAAAAGCTAAAATCAGGTGGTTGAAGGACGGAGACGTGAACTCTCGCTTTTTCCATAGGATCATCAACTTCCGACGGAAAAAGAACGAAATCGTGGGGCTATCCTTTAATGGTAGGTGGTGTGAAGATGTCAGGGAGGTTAAGGAGGGTGTCCAAAGTTTTCTTAAAGAACATTTCAGCAAAAGAAATGCATGCCGACCAAAATTAGCTGCTGCCCTCTTTGAGAAAAAGCTGTCAAGAGATGATAATGACTTCCTTTTAGACCCGTTTTCAGCAGAGGAGATAAAGAAGGCGATGGATAGCTGCGACAGCTCGAAAAGTCCGGGCCCGGATGGTTTTAATTTCAAATTTATTAAGGAATGCTGGCCTACAATAAGAGGTGATTTTATACAGATGTTGAACGACTTTCATTCTCACGGGAAGTTAGTGAAGGGGCTGAACCCGTCCTTCATAGTCCTAATACCAAAGAGGGAAGATGCAACAAGTTTATCGGACTTCAGACCTATCTCCCTCATCGGGTGCGCTTACAAGATAATTGGCTAAAATTTTGGCGATAAGGTTGAGTGCAGTCCTTGATCAGCTCATATCCAAAAATCAGAGCGCATTTGTGGGGAGGCGGAATATCCTAGATGGAGTGGTGATACTCAACGAGGCGATCAAGGAAGCAAAAAGAAGAAAGTTAAAGAGAATCTTCTTCAAGATTGATTTTGCAAAAGCCTATGACTCCGTGGATTGGGAATTCCTAGATCATGTGATGGAAAGGTTCAATTTCAACGTGAAATGGAGGAGATGGATAATGGAATGTATCTCAAGCGCACATGCATCTGTGTTAGTAAATGGGAGTCCTTCAGGTGAGTTCAAATTGGAGCGAGGCCTCTGCCAAGGTGACCCACTATCCCCATTCTTGTACTTACTTATAGCGGAAGGTCTTAGCTTAATGACTTCGAGAGCAGTGACCGAAGGCTTAGTGGAGGCAGCAAAGCTAGGAACGGATAAAGTGGTAGTATCGCATCTACAGTATGCTGATGATACCATATTCATCGGATCCGAAAAAATTCAGAATGCTTGGGCAATTAGAAGATTATTGAGGTATTTTGAGCTATTGTCGGGGCTAAAAATCAATTGTGGCAAGTGCAGCCTTGTGGGAGTCAACATTGTAAGAGAGAGACTGGAGGAGATGGCCGGAATTTTGGGATGCGTGATTGGTGAAGTTCCATTTTCATATTTGGGTCTGAGAGTCGGTGCCATGACTGGAAGAGCATCCGAATGGAAAGATTTAGTGCAGAAATTTCGTAAGAGGATTAAATCGTGGGAAGACCGTAAAATATCCTTTGGGGGGAGGATCACACTTTTGAAAGCAGTATTGTTGGGGAAGTGGGTATGGAGATTCTTGAGGGAGAAGGATAGTTTGTGGGTAAGGGTAGTAAAATTTTTATACGGGTCGGTGGTGGTGAGGGAGAACGGCGTAGAGTACAAGGGGCGGTTAGAAACTAAGTCAAAATGGTGGAGAGATATACTTTCGTTTGTCGAAGGCGATGGGGGCAGATGGTTATGGGAAAATCTTGTTAGAGGTATAGGTGATGGGGAGAATACGAGCTTCTGGAATGAGGTATGGGTAAGTAATAGGACATTAAGGAGTGAGTGGGAGGAGGGAGTTTGGAAATGGAAGTGGAGATGGCGGAGACCACTTTTCGAACGCGAACTTGACATGCTTAATGAGTTTGAATGTGTTGTTAATAGGATAATTCTGAAACAAAATGTACAAGACTCGTGGAACTGGAAGGCTTCTCCGGACGGATCATTCAAGACGAAAGCGGCGTATCAGCTTATTCATAATCAAGGCGTAGTACAGATTTCAACAATGGCTGGGGAGAGCTTGTTTCAAAAAGCTATGGAATATAATCACACCTCAAGACTTCTGCTTTGGCTGGGAGACTAGGCTCTGTTTTTGGATCAATATTCTGAATCAATCGAATCAATCAATGGATCTCGAATCGAATCGAATCAATCGAATGGATCTCGAATCGAATGGAGCCGAATCGAATCGAATCAAATATATATTAAGGGTAAATATTAATAATAATAATGGTAAAAAATAATAATAATAGTAATTAACAACAACGATAATAGTAATATTATTAGTAATAATAACAATAATAATAATTAAGATTAATAATAATAATAAAAAGAAGAAGAAGAATCGAATCAATCGAATGGATCTCGAATCGAATCAATCGAATGAACTGAATCGAATCAAAATCAAAATAAGTTCAAAAGAACAAGGCCTAATTTGGGACAGATTACCAACAAGAGGCAACCTTCTCAAGAGGAAAATCATGGCACAAAATTCACACTTCATGCCCGGTATGTCGGCTCGAGATGAATCAGCTGTACACCTATTCATTGGATGCACGAGATCTTCGAAAATGTGGGAAAAGTGCTTCGAATGGTTGGGCATATCGACAGCTTCTTATCATAGGCTACCGGAACACGACACGAATCCGACACGAACACGACACGAAATTAGCGTGTGCTTATCGTGTCGACACGATAAGGACACGAACACGATAAGACCAAACATTAATCCATTAATTTCGTGCGTGTTCGTGTCGGGTTATCGTGTCGTGTCGGAAATTGCCAGCCCTAGGTGTGAGCACAAGTCAAAAACAGCTTAGGTGAGATGGGAAACAATCTGTAAAAAGAAATCAAGGGGGGGGGCCTTGGGGTTCAGGATTTGGGAGTTTTTAATAGGGCATTGTTGGGGAAGTGGGTATGAAGATTCTTGAGGGAGAAGGATAGTTCGTGGGTAAGGGTAGTAAAATTTTTATACGGGTCGGTGGTGGTGAGGGAGAATGGCGTAGAGTACAAGGGGCGGTTAGAAACTAAGTCAAAATGGTGGAGGGATATACTTTCGTTTGTCGAAGGCGATGGGGGCAGATGGTTATGGGAAAATCTTGTTAGAGGTATAGGTGATGGGGAGAATACGAGCTTCTGGAATGAGGTATGGGTAGGTAATAGGACATTAAGGAGTGAGTGGGAGGAGGGAGTTTGGAAATGGAAGTGGAGATGGCGGAGACCACTTTTCGAACGCGAACTTGACATGCTTAATGAGTTTGAATGTGTTGTTAACAGGATAATTCTGAAACAAAATGTACAAGACTCGTGGAACTGGAAGGCTTCTCCGGACGGATCATTCAAGACGAAAGCGGCGTATCAGCTTATTCATAATCAAGGCGCAGTACAGATTTCAACAATGGCTGGGGAGAGCTTGTTTCAAAAAGCTGTGGAATACAATCACACCTCAAGACTTCGGCTTTGGGTTGGAGACTAATTTGGGACAGATTACCAACAAGAGACAACCTTCTCAAGAGGAAAATCATGGCACAAAATTCAGACACTTCATGCCCGGTATGTCGGCTCGAGAATGAATCAGCTGTACACCTATTCATTGGATGCACGAGATCTTCGAAAATCTGGGAAAAGTGCTTCGAATGGTTGGGCGTCTCGACAGCTTCTTATCATAGGCTACCGGAACACTTCATCGGAACGTCAGGTTTGTAAAATGTATGTTTACGAAAAATTACCGGTTTTTTTACCGGGTTAACGGTTTCGGTCCTTATCGGTTTCGGTTCTAACTTCAGTACTAGTATCCGGACCGCTAACATTTCGGGTGAGTATCAGTCTCGGGTATTATAGGACGATTCTCGGGCGGTTCTCGAGTATACTTGAACCGCTAACAGACCTAGTTGGGCGTCTCGACAGCTTCTTATCATAGGCTACCGGAACATTTCATCGGAACGTCAGGTTTGTTCAATGGCAAGATTGGGAAATTGTTTGCTATAGCTCTGTGGATATGCATAGTGTGGAATATATGGAAAAGTAGGAACAGGCTTATCTTTGAAGATGTACCATTTGAGGAGGAAAAGACTGTCGAGGAAATTAAGGCACGACTCTGGAGCTGGTGTTCGTTGAAATTCATTTCTTTCTGTAATTATTTGCAGGAAAAAAAATTCTGAAAAAAAAAATCTAAAATATTTTTTAAAAAAATATATTTCTGGAAAAAAATTTATTTTCAAAAAAGTTATTTTCTGAAAAAATTTATTATTTTTTCGAAAATAATTATTTTTTTGGGGAAAAAAAATTCAAGAAAAATATGTAAAAAAAAATTCAAAAAAATAAAAAATTATTTTCCGAAAAAAAATTATTTTATAGAAAAAAATATAAAAAAATTTGGAAAATAATTTTATTTTTTCAAAAAAATAAAAAATATAATTTCTGAAAAAAAGATTTCTTCAAAATTCTGGATTTTTTTTTGAAATAAAAATAAATTTCAAAATAAAATAATTGGAAAGAAAAGTATTTTAAAATTAAATAAATATTTTTAAGTAACTTATAAGTTTTATTAGTCAAACACTTTAGTAATTTATAAAGCTACTTAAAAAGGGTACCGTCTATGGTACACCCCCATGTAGTGCACACTAGATGAAGCATCGATCTGCACCGTCCTTGCACGCCACGTGTACTGCATCTGACAGGGAATGCACTGCATAGGGATGTACCATGGATCCAACCACTTAAAAAGTATATCTTATCTTAAAACAATTTATAATATGTTAGAGCTTATAAGATGTTTAAAATAAGTTTGGGAATATTCATGCCACACAAGACCGCCTTGACTGCAATGACTTTTCCCGCCATTTTTTTTTTAAAACCGTACCCTATATTTGTCGGGGTTAAAAATTATCTTTTCAATATATGTCGAGGCCATAAAATTTATTTGACTAAATGTAACATAGAGCCATAGTTTTGGAACTTAGAACTATATTTAGACGTCTTCGCGTCATACGATGAGGCCGGTTCTTTACAACTTATCTGAATATTTTTCAGTTTCAATTTTCTGGAAATATAGTTTAATGAAATTTATCTTAATTTAAATATATTTTTAGTATTTTCAATTTATTAAGTTTTATTTCATATCAGTTCAGCTGTATCAAACAAGCCATAACACAGCAGGTTGTGCATCATAATTAGGAACTCGAAAGGAAATGTTATTTCTTCACACCGTTTCTACTAGGGGTGTTCAAATAAATCCATTGAGTTGCGTGTGTTCATTTTTATAAAATTAATTAAAATAAAATATTTTTCCATCATAAACATTACATAATGCGAAAAATTGCATGATAAAAAAATAAAAATTGCAGATAACTGTGCATCATAACTTTTTATTTAATTTGCCAAATATAATCTAATAAAAATACAAGATTAAATTCAGTACCATAGTCGAGTCAGTTTTTGGTGATAAATCCAGCAGCTGTACTTTGAGTTAAATACTCATTTCATCCCCAACCTATGCAATTTTTTTTCTTTTTGGTCATTAACCTATTATTTTTTTCGATTTAGTCCTCAACGTATGCATTTGTGGGATAATATAGTCCTTCCGTCACATAGCCGTCAGTTTCTCCGTTAAAAATGCTGATGCCTCATAGTGATGTTACCTTTTTCTCAACTGGAACCATTATTTTTGAAACTTTGATGACATGTAAGGTTTTTTTTTTTTGCAGAATAATATGTAAGTTTAAAGGGCTAAAAGTGTATTTATAAAACTAGGGTTTAAAAAATATGAGGGGCTAAAATATAAAATATTATTCCAAATCTTTTGTACAAAAATAATTCTTATAGTGGATTACTAAACACCGATCAGAATTACTAGACACCGCCCTAGAATATTACCTTTTTGCCCTTAATTCATATTAATTAGATTTTGGATTCTAATTTAACAATACTAAACACTCTCTAAACAACCCACCCGACGCATTCGAACCGTCGCCACACTACCGCCGCACAACCGCCGTACGCCGCCATATTACCGCCGCGTAGCCGCCGTCTGCCGCCGCACCGCCGCCATGACCGGAAAAGGAAAAGCGCCGGTAATTTTTTTTTTCGTTTTACTGTTACATTGGCCGCGGCCGCCGTGCCGGAGTGCACGGCAGAGGCCGCGGCCGTTATTTTGAGACAGGCGTCCGACGATGACGCCTGGCCATGGCACAGGCGTCCGTCGATTCCGCCTGTCCATGGTCCAGGCGTCCACGGCGGACGCTCGACCTGTGGAACAGACGTCCACAGAGGACGTCCATACCATGCGCAGGCGTCCAGATCGGACGCCTAGCCGCTGGATAAGCGTCTATCTCGGACGCTTGGACCATGGATGTAGCGTCCAGACCAGACGCCTGTGCCATGGTTCAAGCATCCGCTTTGACGCCTTGATCATATTTTTGGAAAAAAATAAAATTTTCAATTAATAATTAATAATGTGCATTCTTTGTATGATTATTACTTATTAGTTGTATTGTTTGCTAAATGCAGATGAGAGGAGGAGCGGGCAAATCTATGCCGCTAGTCACATAGTTGATGGGTTCTGGAGCGCGTCACACCAGAGCTCGTGGTGTTGATGCTTCCGTACGCCGCCATATTACCGCCGCGTAGCCGCCGTCTGTCGCCGCACCGCCGCCATGACCGGAAAAGGAAAAGCGCCGGTAATTTTTTTTTTCGTTTCTTGTTTCATTGCGCGGCCGTGCGGAGTGCACGGCGAGAGGACGCGGCCGTTATTTTGAGACAGCGTCAAGCGATGACGCCGCCGCCATGGCGTCGTCGATTCCGCCTGTCCATGGTCCAGGCGTCCACGGCGGACGCTCGACCTGTGGAACAGACGTCCACAGAGGACGTCCATACCATGCGCAGGCGTGCCGCTGGATAAGCATCTATCTCGGACGCTTGGACCATGGATGTAGCGTCCGGACTTACGCTGTGCCATGGTTCAGCGTCGTTCGGGCCTTGATCATATTTTTGGAAAAAAATAAAATTTTCAATTAATAATTAATAATGTGCATTCTTTGTATGATTATTACTTATTAGTTGTATTGTTTGCTAAATGCAGATGAGAGGAGGAGCGGGCAAATCTATGCCGCTAGTCACAGAGTTGATGGGTTTTGGAGCGCGTCACACCAGAGCTCGTGGTGTTGATGCTTCCGTTCGTAGACAGCGGGAGGCAGAGCGTAGGGGATTCGAGTACGTACCTTATTCTGATTTTGGTACTGAGGATTCGAGCGAGTATTATTCGCACGATGAGGCCGACGATCAGGAGGGCGGTTGTAATATCCGGAATTTCTACTACTGTTGTTTGATATTATTTTATCCGAGTTATATTGTACAGCGTGGAATCTGTACAGTAGGGATAAAATAAATAAAGGACTGAGATGTCAGTATCGGTATAATTGTTGTATCTGGTCGACAGTTACATTTGAGGATATCGTGTATCAGGTTATTGTACTTTCGATATAGAGTATATCGTATAAGAATATTATTGGATTCAGTGTTTATGTTCAGTGTGTCTTATGTTCGTTTTTGGTACGTCAAGATGTTGGACATAAATTGCGGAAAATGGCTAAGTGTTCATTAGCGCACGCTACTGGGTACAGGTAGCGCACGCTACGAAGTATTGATAGCGTACGCTAAGAGGTTCGGTTACGTACGCTAAGGAGGACCCCTAACGTACGTAATGACTTGCTGGGTTAGTTCCGGAAGGTGGCCGATAGGTAGGCCCAGGTTGATTTTATATTCAGTTAGCGCACGCTAACGTATGTTGGTTAGCGCACGCTAACATCAGATCGCCAATAATGGAATCTTAGCTTTCAGCGGGTGGACCCGGCCACTTGCGACGCGTGTCCAGATAAGGTTAGCGGGTGTTTGTCTTGTAGGGCTAGCGCACGCTAAACCGTATGGTTAGCGCACGCTAATTCCAGATCGGTCAAAGGAATCCCGATAATCGCGGATGCTTTCGGCATGTGGGGGCACGAGTGGTAGGTGTGTACTGTAGCAAGTCAACTTCGGATAGCGCACGCTAAGGTAAATGGCTTGCGTACGCTAAGCAGGATGTTTTACGTACGTTAATGCATGGGAATTACATACGTAAGCTAGTTTACGAAGCGAGGCAGTAGCCTCTGGGCTTCGACAGCGCACGCTAACAAAGTCAGTTAGCGCACTCTAAGGCGGTAGCGCACGCTAAACATGAGATGTAAGCGCACGCTAATAATGAATATTATAAAAGGGGACAGAAGGGTGCTGAGAAGCATTTCGTCATTTTTTTCTTCTTTCAGTCGAGAGAGAGAGAGAGTTGGGATATATTTGAGGTTCACAAACACTGTATAATGATAATCTTTAACAACATTAGATTGAGAGCTTGGACTCAAGCCTTGTTCTTCAAGTTGTTCATGATTCTTTGGATGGAGTTCTAGTGTTCTTCTTTTTGGTTCGTCTAAACCAGGTAATCTTCGTATTCCTTTGTTAATGGTTCGTTTTTCTTGGATGATTTCATGTAAGGAGCATGTTGGATAATCATATGATGATGTTATATGAGATTCAATGGAATTTTGATAAGAGTTTCGGATGTTAGTTATGTTTCTTCATACTGTAAGGATGTTGATTCATTTAACCCGATCTAAGAGGGATTTCTGAATCTTGGTAATTATATTGGTCGATTTAGATGAGATGAATCATGATACTAGGTTGAATTCCAGATTTAGCATGATATGATCCTTGTTATCGAGTCGGTTTGATTGTTGATGTTGTTATTGATGTATGGACATTGACATGATCATTGTGATAATTATGGGGTCGTTTATCTTCAAGAGATATGGAGATTTATGTCTCCCTTCATTCGGATTCGTAGTCGCAAGATGTGAGTCGATCTTTGGAATGCATGTAACTGCACGTCATTAGCGCACGCTAAGCCTACTGGCTAGCGCACGCTATCGGGAACAACTTAGCGCACGCTATGGTAAGAGATTAACGTGCGCTAAGTCAACAGGCAGGGTAATATATTCTGTTTCGGTTATGAATTCGTGATGGTTTGGTTTGGTTTGTTCTGACTGCGTTTATTCGAGGTTGTGTTGAACCGTTGAGTTCGATTGGTTAGTTTTGTCGGTTGTTGATTGTTATCATATGTATGTTATTTGATTACTTCGATAGGTTCAGATTATTGATCGGCGATTATAACCGGATTTTGCGGTCGTGTTCGAGCGTGTTCGTGAATTGCATGTTCAGGGCCGAGGAGCTCGTAGACGAAGGCATTGTGACTGGTAGCGGCTTCATCATCATCGTATCGGTATCGAGGCAAGTTATTACTTGCTCAGTTATAATATTTAATTAATGGTTTCAGTTTCATTTCGTTTATAATGCATATAGCGATGATTATTATTGTGAAATCTGGGTATTCGGATCGCATATCGTTCCTTCGATTCTGGGAGGTAAATCATAATGTATATGCTTTATCTCAGTTATTGGTATGTTCGAGTATCGAGGTTACATTATGGTAAAGACGAGGATATGAGTATCTATAGTTCATTGTACGTTTGGATCGCCGAGCATTGAGGATAATCGTCGGTGATGATTGGACATCGAGGTTGCTCTCGAAGGACTCGGGGCAAGTATTCCATATTGATTATGGTTTAATGTTATTTATTTTGGTCTCGTACATTTTTCTTTCATGTTGTTGAACATGAAGTTGTCCTAGTAAATTGTCATGTTGTCGTGCATGTTATGTTGTTCATGATGAACATGTTGATTTGCATATGTGTATGCATATTGTGTTGTTTATGTTGTGTAAATAATCCGATGGGATTATGAGGATCTATGCTGAGGGCGCTGGATCGAATGTCCACCATGCGTTGGTTCGACGGGATCATCATGGGGATCTATGCTGAGGGCGCTGGATCGTTGGACATGTTTTCCACCATGCGTTGGTTCGACGGGATCATCATGGGGATCTATGCTGAGGGCGCTGGATCGTTGGATTACCAGTATTGTATTGATGGAATCTTGTGAATTCGCATCATTGATTTTATCATGTGCTATTGTTCATATGTGTATTGTTGGTTATCCACCTTATGCTGATCTGATAGGATCAACAAAGGGATCTATCTTTGAGGCTACTGGATCGTCGGATTTCCATTGAGTATACATGATTGTTATTGTTGTGATCATATTGACGTGGTCATATGAGTATGCATTTGTAGGTCTTATGTTAGGACCATGTCCGTATTGCATTGATCTGATCTCGGATTAGACTGATATGATTGTCGTGGCACTTCATATCTCGAGGTTCTCGGAGTATCGAGCTTGTAGCGGTCGTGAAGAGATGAGCTTCCCGAAGGATACTGGCTAGGACATGTTTTGTGCATTGCGTTTCTTGATTGGTTCTTGTATTCCGCTGCTAAGGTATCTTTATGGTTGGTCTTTTTCCGCTGCGTGAGTATTTTGAAACGCTCTTTTGGTATCTGGTAATTGAGGTTACTTTGGAAATCATTTTCTAAACTTTTGAGTGTCGGCAGTTTGGCCTTGCGATTTCAAATGAGTTTTTACGACGGTTTTCGATAAATGGATTTTATAAGTCTTTGTGAATTTTTAAAGATAGTACCGTCGTTGGCCTCTTGGGCATTTGTTAATGTTTGCGAAAATTCTTTTAGCCTTGTGGGTTCCATCTCGGGGCCCACGGCGCTGTAATATTTCCGGTTAAATCTGGGGGGGTTACAGAATATGGTATCGGAGCTTAGGTTGAGAAAACCTAGGCATTTGGGTCGAGTTGGGTCGTGTTTTTGTTGCGTCATTCGAGTTGTCGATTGACAAATATTAGAGCCGTTAGTCTTGTTGTTCACTCAGGCTTGTGCGTTATCGGATTTGCCAGTATCGTCTCGGGCTTGTTATAAATTTTCCAAATGGTGTTAACGAGATTCTATGGAATGAGATGTATTGTGTTCTTGAGTCGAACTGATTTGGCAAACGTGTGTTTTGAAAATATCCATGTCGAGTATTTTCTAGAATCGAGACATGTGCCAAGATTCACGGGAATCGTCGGCTTCACGATCTGTAAGTATTTGGATTTTTGAATTTCATTGAGATTTATTGCCGTTCTAAGTTGATATGTTTTGAGATTCAGCAGATATCATGCGTTACAGTATGAGATGTCAGAGTGGGACAGGATTGATGATCTTGAGAAACTATGATTTTGGAAATCGTATGTTGGTTAGATTTTGGAACAATTGTGCATTTGGGGAGAAATATTGTGCATGGTTGAGAAGAACATGTAGCATGTTAATTCATTTTGAGATATATGAATCGCTTTTGATCATTTGAAAATGATACCTTTCAAAATGAATGTTTTACGGAAAATGATTTTGGGCGAGACCCAATCGATTTTGAAATAGTTTTGTAACTCGGGACTTGGAGTCCGAAAGAGTTTTCTACTTTTTAAACTTCTTGTAATGCGGAACAAGATACGGGCTGAGACCCTAATGTTTCAAAAGAAAGCTTTTCTGTTTTCTAAAACTCCCGAGATTTGTAAAACTCTTTATCAATCGTTTATTTATTTTGTTCGTTCCTTTTGAGGTTTTTGGTTCACTTGTTCAAATGGAACTTCTCGGGAAGTCTTTCGTTGTGTTTGATTTGTTGATTTGTTTCAATGTTTTGTCATATCATATTTGAGGTGATCCAGGATGGATTAAGGATTGACGTTGCGAGTAGTATGTAGAGAGGAGTTTTTATCAGAGTCTATATATTTGAGATTTTGGAACTCTATCGTGTGGTTTTCTGATGGAATATCAGTGGATATTGGTGACGAGCCGAAGTGGTATACAGGAGTATGGATATGCACAAGCATTTGCATAAATTCCATTTTATTTAATCGTGTCTATTCGAAAAGAATTTTTATCGAGAACTTGGCACCAGCGAGCCGATTTAATTTTTAAAATTGATTTCGTGGTCTTACGAAAATTTATGTTTTGAGTTTTCAAACTCTTGAAAGAACTTTCGAAAATTGTCTTCGTGACAAGAATATATGATTTCAAACTGGTTTTGAAAATGTGATTGATGTACATATGCATTTAGTGCATCGGGCATATCATATCGATGGTACAAGGAAAAGAGATTCAAAGTTTAGTATGGTAGATTGGTTATGCAAGGATGATCGGTTGTTTGATCAGATAAGAGAAATATACTGCGTGTTGTAGATTTATGTGCAGGATGTAAATTTGGAACTTTGGACTTTGTAAAACCGGGACATGTGTGCTATGTGAGTCCATTGGTGTGGTAGTAGCGCAATCTTACCATAGTGATCTTTGAATGATTTCTTTGTAAGTGTAAATTTGGGGATGGTGACCCCATGCTGGCTGTTTTGGATATTGAGTGGTCGTTCCCACTCCTTGTATGAATTGGTATGTTCGTCGATTTGCGATTCGTCGTTCGTATGCCGAGGGAAATGTTCGCCAGTTGGGTATGTTTATTTAGATCTACTGTACGTGATTGATTTGTCGTTTTGAGAATGTTATTCTTTCGTATATATGTTTCTGTGGTTCTGTGTTGATCGTGTTGGAGTTTGCCGTGTGAAGGTATTCTCGATTTTCGTTGATCGTTCGTTGGTAATATTGGAGTTTATCACGTTGATGATATTCTCGATTGTGTTTTGACCTCTGGTTGGTCATATTGGAATTTATCATGTCGATGATAAATTCGGTTGATTGTTGATCATTGTTGGTGATCATCTGAGCGTTCGGAGTTTGTGTTGATGTTTCGTGATTCGTGTCGTTGTTTTGGGCAGTTGTTTTGCAGATGTATTGTGTATTATTCGTCTTATCGGAATTGGGACTTGATTATGTAATCAGGCAGACAAGATTTGATTCGGGCATATTGTTTCATCCGAAGATGATATATTTTGTTGAGACTCAGGGAATTGTGATCGTAAGCGTATTTAGACTGTACAGTGAGATCGCTTGCTAGTATCTCAGGAGATCGTCGACCTGCGTATTTATAAGTATGCTCGTTTGGTTATTCGGTGATGACGATAATTGATCGTTGTCGTGATGGTTTTGGGATATTTTGGGTTGAAAGGTATGTTTGTTTGTTTTATGACGGATTGCAAGTTTCGAGGACGAAACTTATTTTAAGTGGTGTAGAATGTAATATCCGGAATTTCTACTATCATTGTTTGATATTATTTTATCCGAGTTATATTGTGCAGCGTGGAATGCATGCAGAGGGATAAAATAAATAAAGGACCGAGATGTCGATTTCGGTATAATTGTTGTATCCGGTCGACGCTACATTTGAGGATATCGTATCTGTTATTGTACTTTCGATATAGAGTATATCGTATAAGAATATTATTGGATTCAGTGTTTATGTTCAGTGTGTCTTATGTTCGTTTTTGGTACGTCAAGATGTTGGACATAAATTGCGGAAAATGGCTAAGTGTTCATTAGCGCACGCTACTGGGTACAGGTAGCGCACGCTACGAAGTATTGATAGCGTACGCTAAGAGGTTCGGTTACGTACGCTAAGGAGGACCCCTAACGTACGTAATGACTTGCTGGGTTAGTTCCGGAAGGTGGCCGATAGGTAGGCCCAGGTTGATTTTATATTCAGTTAGCGCACGCTAACGTATGTTGGTTAGCGCACGCTAACATCAGATCGCCAATAATGGAATCTTAGCTTTCAGCGGGTGGACCCGGCCACTTGCGACGCGTGTCCAGATAAGGTTAGCGGGTGTTTGTCTTGTAGGGCTAGCGCACGCTAAACCGTATGGTTAGCGCACGCTAATTCCAGATCGGTCAAAGGAATCCCGATAATCGCGGATGCTTTCGGCATGTGGGGGCACGAGTGGTAGGTGTGTACTGTAGCAAGTCAACTTCGGATAGCGCACGCTAAGGTAAATGGCTTGCGTACGCTAAGCAGGATGTTTTACGTACGTTAATGCATGGGCATTACATACGTAAGCTAGTTTACGAAGCGAGGCAGGAGCCTCTGGGCTTCGACAGCGCACGCTAACAAAGTCAGTTAGCGCACTCTAAGGCGGTAGCGCACGCTAAACATGAGATGTAAGCGCACGCTAATAATGAATATTATAAAAGGGGACAGAAGGGTGCTGAGAAGCATTTCGTCATTTTTTTCTTCTTTCAGTCGAGAGAGAGAGAGAGTTGGGATATATTTGAGGTTCACAAACACTGTATAATGATAATCTTTAACAACATTAGATTGAGAGCTTGGACTCAAGCCTTGTTCTTCAAGTTGTTCATGATTCTTTGGATGGAGTTCTAGTGTTCTTCTTTTTGGTTCGTCTAAACCAGGTAATCTTCGTATTCCTTTGTTAATGGTTCGTTTTTCTTGGATGATTTCATGTAAGGAGCATGTTGGATAATCATATGATGATGTTATATGAGATTCAATGGAATTTTGATAAGAGTTTCGGATGTTAGTTATGTTTCTTCATACTGTAAGGATGTTGATTCATTTAACCCGATCTAAGAGGGATTTCTGAATCTTGGTAATTATATTGGTCGATTTAGATGAGATGAATCATGATACTAGGTTGAATTCATTTAGCATGATATGATCCTTGTTATCGAGTCGGTTTGATTGTTGATGTTGTTATTGATATATGGACATTGACATGATCATTGTGATAATTATGGGGTCGTTTATCTTCAAGAGATATGGAGATTTATGTCTCCCTTCATTCGGATTCGTAGTCGCAAGATGTGAGTCGATCTTTGGAATGCATGTAACTGCACGTCATTAGCGCACGCTAAGCCTACTGGCTAGCGCACGCTATCGGGAACAACTTAGCGCACGCTATGGTAAGAGATTAACGTGCGCTAAGTCAACAGGCAGGGTAATATATTCTGTTTCGGTTATGAATTCGTGATGGTTTGGTTTGGTTTGTTCTGACTGCGTTTATTCGAGGTTGTGTTGAACTGTTGAGTTCGATTGGTTAGTTTTGTCGGTTGTTGATTGTTATCATATGTATGTTATTTGATTACTTCGATAGGTTGAGATTATTGATCGGCGATTATAACCGGATTTTGCGGTCGTGTTCGAGCGTGTTCGTGAATTGCATGTTCAGGGCCGAGGAGCTCGTAGACGAAGGCATTGTGACTGGTAGCGGCTTCATCATCATCGTATCGGTATCGAGGCAAGTTATTACTTGCTCAGTTATAATATTTAATTAATGGTTTCAGTTTCATTTCGTTTATAATGCATATAGCGATGATTATTATTGTGAAATCTGGGTATTCGGATCGCATATCGTTCCTTCGATTCTGGGAGGTAAATCATAATGTATATGCTTTATCTCAGTTATTGGTATGTTCGAGTATCGAGGTTACATTATGGTAAAGACGAGGATATGAGTATCTATAGTTCATTGTACGTTTGGATCGCCGAGCATTGAGGATAATCGTCGGTGATGATTGGACATCGAGGTTGCTCTCGAAGGACTCGGGGCAAGTATTCCATATTGATTATGGTTTAATGTTATTTATTTTGGTCTCGTACATTTTTCTTTCATGTTGTTGAACATGAAGTTGTCCTAGTAAATTGTCATGTTGTCGTGCATGTTATGTTGTTCATGATGAACATGTTGATTTGCATATGTGTATGCATATTGTGTTGTTTATGTTGTGTAAATAATCCGATGGGATTATGAGGATCTATGCTGAGGGCGCTGGATCGAATGTCCACCATGCGTTGGTTCGACGGGATCATCATGGGGATCTATGCTGAGGGCGCTGGATCGTTGGACATGTTTTCCACCATGCGTTGGTTCGACGGGATCATCATGGGGATCTATGCTGAGGGCGCTGGATCGTTGGATTACCAGTATTGTATTGATGGAATCTTGTGAATTCGCATCATTGATTTTATCATGTGCTATTGTTCATATGTGTATTGTTGGTTATCCACCTTATGCTGATCTGATAGGATCAACAAAGGGATCTATGCTGAGGGCGCTGGATCGTCGGATTTCCATTGAGTATACATGATTGTTATTGTTGTGATCATATTGACGTGGTCATATGAGTATGCATTTGTAGGTCTTATGTTAGGACCATGTCCGTATTGCATTGATCTGATCTCGGATTAGACTGATATGATTGTCGTGGCACTTCATATCTCGAGGTTCTCGGAGTATCGAGCTTGTAGCGGTCGTGAAGAGATGAGCTTCCCGAAGGATACTGGCTAGGACATGTTTTGTGCATTGCGTTTCTTGATTGGTTCTTGTATTCCGCTGCTAAGGTATCTTTATGGTTGGTCTTTTTCCGCTGCGTGAGTATTTTGAAACGCTCTTTTGGTATCTGGTAATTGAGGTTACTTTGGAAATCATTTTCTAAACTTTTGAGTGTCGGCAGTTTGGCCTTGCGATTTCAAATGAGTTTTTACGACGGTTTTCGATAAATGGATTTTATAAGTCTTTGTGAATTTTTAAAGATAGTACCGTCGTTGGCCTCTTGGGCATTTGTTAATGTTTGCGAAAATTCTTTTAGCCTTGTGGGTTCCATCTCGGGGCCCACGGCGCTGTAATATTTCCGGTTAAATCTGGGGGTGTTACAGCGGTGATGATTCTTCTTGATTTTCGTGCCGGGTTCGGAATGGGAGAGGGGGGAGGTTTGTGACTTCTGGGTCTACCAGTAGTAAATGGCGTAGGGCAGAGGATGAGACGTCTTGGATGGTTTCTGAGAAGATGCCTGGTGGCCCTATCGACGGCAGCGTTATCCCGAGTTTCGGTGGGCATGTCGCCGCGCGTATCTGGACTGGAGATATGAGAGGTTTGCTGAAGTGTCACACCAGGACTGCTGCTTGTCAGAGCTTGAGTCAGTGGCGCTCAGTTATGTCACCCTCTTTAGTGAGTCGGATCAGTGGGACTGGGTTATCCCACCTTACGGACGCCATGTTCAGACACATTGACTCCCCGTTGATTTCTGCGTTCGTTGAGCGGTGGCAGCCCGATACGAACTCTTTTCACATGCCGTTCGGAGAGATGACCATCATGTTACATGATGTGTGGCAGATCCTTCGCATTCCTGTCGAGGGGCGATTGGTTGATGCCGATAGCATATCTACACAGTTGCAGGTGGATGTGATGGAGGTTCTTGGAGTATCGCGGTTGGAGCTACTGAGTACTCACTGGGGGGGTGGCGGCGTACTTATGGACTCGATTTTCAGGTCATGTCGCGATGGAGGTCGAGTGGAGGGCACCCAGGCCGTAGCTTGGATGTGGTTGTTATTTGGATCCACCTTGTTTGTTGACAAGAGTGGTAACCGGATTAGGCCTTCCTGCATATTGGAGGTGAGGGACGGTATGGATACTACCGGTCAGTATTCATGGGGTTCGGCCGCATTGGCTTTCATGTACCGTCATTTCGGTATCGCTAGTCGCGCGACTCCATGGGGATTTGTGGATGCCTTACCCTCGTTCGGGCTTGGATTTATGAGTATTTTCCACCTTTCGACCTCATCGAGAGCGTATGATTGTTGACTCCACGCAGCCTCGAGCTTCTACATGGAGTGTCCAGCCCGAGGGTAGGGACGAGCACCGCCTTCAGTCTTTGCGTCGCCGCATTGATCAGTTGACAGCCGCAGAGGTATAACGATTCCTTCTAACAATCTCACAATTCATTTAAAAATAACTTGTATAACTTGTTGATTACATGTACGCAGATACAGTGGTTGCCTTATGGCCCTGATCCGGTGAGGGATGTCCCGAGGACCACATTCATTGGATGGCTACGATATCGGGATATTATCGAGCCATACATGCCTGGTCGGGCATTACGGCAGCTCGGTTATGTGCAGACCATCCCTTTCCCGATCACCAGACCGGAGAAAGCGGTTCGGGCGTGGTCGAGCAGATTGTACCGAGTTGACTATCCCATTCGGATGTCATCTGATGCTTGGATGATGTTTCCGGGTGCATACAGGCTTCCTCTCGCTGACTATCAGGCTGCTACTCATGATCAGGCTGCTTGCGCCGATGATTACATTGAGTGGTATTATCGGTATTCGCACCCTCAGCTACTGAACGACGGTGCAGCACCTGGATCAGTGATCCCTTCTCGTTCCAGCACCGATTACGTATGTTCTTTAACTTTGTACTTTGTTTGATTTCATCATGCATTACTCATTGTATTATATTGTCTCTATTTTTTACAGTGGGTGAGTCGATCCGTCGGTATTACCCAAAGATCAGATTACACCTTCCCCGCACCAGGCGGAAGAGGCGACGACGATGCTCGAGGAGTTCATGAGGGATTGGCATTTGGCCAACTGATTTTGTATTTTATATTTTGTTTGTGACGGTATTTTGTTTGGCGTTTTTTTTTTTTTTTTGTATTTTGTATATTGATTGGCACTTTCGTTTTGCATTTGACACTTTACTTTTATTTGTTTTTTTCTGTTCTGCTTACAAAAACGAAAATTTTTCTGTCAACTATCAAGATCAACATAAAAGAAAATCAACTATTAACTATAAAGATCAACAAAAACGAAAATTTTATTAATTAAGGAACATACAACAAATAAAGTTTTACATCATACCGACTAATCTATTCCATTTTTCTATCCTGCTCGTATACAAATTCTCCCAGCCACCAAATCTCTTAATACCCCTCTGTACCGTTCACCACGGTTACATCTCAATAGCTTTGTCTTTCCTTTATTCTTGTACGATGAAATGATCAACTCGAAACCAATTTGAAGAGCAATTTTTTTCGCCCAAGCAATCGCATCACAATCACTAGCGAATATTTCGTCATTAACGAAATAACCACTATAATCAACACTGTCGCCTTCAAATTCTTCCAATATAACCTGAAATTTTTAATTGACAGAATGTTAATAATAATACCAATAATATTATTATTAATATTTAAAATCAGGCAAAAAAAAGGGTCCAGGCGTCCAAAAATTGCGCCTGGACCATGGCCGAGGCGTCTGGCTTGGACGCCTGGCCACGGTACAGGCGTCTGAATCGGACGCCTAGCCATGGCACAGGCGTCTGATGCGGACGTCCCGACCATGGTTCAGGCGTCTGGTTTAGACGCGTCTCGAATTATAACTTGATCAATTCTCAATAGGTCTTGAGGAGAGATTATCTTTATCGAGTTATAGGTCTAATTCGATAAAACACATTCAAATCCATACACTATCCTACCTCACGGCCGAAAACCATATAATTTCGGTCACCACCTTTTATTTTTGGTTGATACTTTGGTACTTGTAAAAACGTAATAATCTTGCGTTGTATTTCATACGCTTTACGTACACTTACATACGTAATTCGTATCACGAGATCACATACATAATCCGATCAGAATTCGAAGTCTTTGATCGACAAGTTCTTCGCTCGAATTCTTGTATCAAGCGAGCCTTGCTTGTTCGGAAGTCTTGTGTCGACGAAGTTGCCGGCTCTAATTGTCAGACGAGCGAGCCTAGCTGTTCGGAAGTGTCAGATCGACGAGTTGTCTTTGCTCGAATCGGCCAGAGCGGTTTGATTCATTTCGGCCGAGTGTTGTTCGCTACCGCACGTGAAATAGTCTTCTGCTGTACTGAGAGAGAATTCGTATCATCAGAGTCTTCTGCTGTACCGAGAGAGAATTCGTATCATAAGTGGACCATGGTACAGGCGTCTGGTGAGAACGCTCCGTCCTAGGTCCAGGCGTCTAAACCAGACGCCTGAACCATGGTCGGGACGTCCGCATCAGACGCCTGTGCCATGGCTAGGCGTCCGATTCAGACGCCTGTACCGTGGTCCAGGCGGAATCTGGGGACGCCTGTACCATGGTCCAGGCTGAATAATCAGACGCCTGCGTCATTTTCTCCGAAAAATTACCTCCAGATGCGAATTCTCGTCCATTTTCGTAGTTGTCGATAATATTGACGATATATATTTGATTGTGTGTTATATTCGAAAAACTTGAGCTTGAAAGATTTTGGTGTGGTGTGGTGTTTAGAAATAATGAAAGACTTGAAATGGATAAAAAGGTAATCTTATAGGGCGGTGGCTAGTAATTTTGGGCGGTGTTTAGTAATACCCTTCTTATACTCCCTGCCCGAAATAAATGTCGCGTATAGTCAACTAATTTGAATTTTGACCAAAGAATTAAAAATTTGATTAATTTCATGCTATTCTGAAAATAGTTATTGATAAATTAATACAAACACTATTTATAACTATTTTCAAATCTTCATGAAAATAAATAATTTTAATGATTTTTCAAAATATTAGTAATAATAAATTTAAAAATAAAAATAAAATATTTTTTAATGATCTTTCTTGACTAATACTATTTTTTTATAACCATAAGTTTAATATTTAAATATTTTTAAATTTTTATGCATTAGCCCCCCCATTTCGTGAAAAAAGAAATTAGTGACCAAAGTTAATATATGTCACACTTTCATCCCCTCAATTTCCAACTCAGCAATCTTTTTCAAGTAATAGTTCAACATAAGCAAAATGGGTGATGTCACTGTGCCACATCAGCATTTTGACGGGAAAATTAACAGTAATATGACAGAAGGACTATATTATCCAACAAATGCATACATTAAGGACTAAATCGAAAAGAAAAATAAGTTAGTGACCAAAAGGAAAAAAGTTGCATAGATTGGGATGAAACGAGTATTTAACTCGCGGTACTTTTGTGCCTTTAAAAGTTGTTCCCTGTACGAGCGGTTAGTCGACATTCGACATCAAGATTCCGCCTCCTTCACTCCACTCGCCGCTCAACGATTCTTCTCGACACTCGCCTCCGTCGCTCAAGTCGCCGCCGAAGGATTCTTCTCGACACTCGCCTCCGTCTCTCAAGTCGCCGCCGAAGGATTCTTCTCGACACCGCGTTTCCGAACGCAGTCGCCAGGGCTTCAGGTAGTTATCATATCTTTGTCCCGGATTTTGCAATCGCTTTGATTTTAGATGCCTGCAATCGCTATCGTATCTCCTTCTTGGATTTTAGAATGATTTTCGTCTGCAAATCGCTATTGTCTTGGATTATAGAATGATTTTTGTTGCAAATCTCTATCATATCTTTGTCGCTTTGATTTCATATCTTTGTCGCTTTGATTTCAGATCCCTGCAATCGCTATCATATCTTTGTCTTGGATTTTAGATTGATTTTTGTCTGCAAATCCCTATCGTTTCTCTGTCTTGGATTTTAGAAGGATTTTTGTTGCAAATCGCTATCATATCTTCGTCTTGGATTTTAGATTGAATTTTGTGTGTGTGTCTGCAATCACTGCTTTGTTGTACTTGTGGTGTCGCCTGCGTGCTATTCACAATTTGTGCTATTTTGTACTTGTAGTCTTGATAATTTGTGCTATTTTGTACTTGTAGTCTTGAAGGATTTTGCTGAGCTCTAAATAAACTGTAAACTGTGTGTGTGTGGTGCAGTAATGTTATGTTTCTGCAATTGTTTTGTGCTGAGGTCTAAATAAACTGTGTGTGTGGTGCAGTAATGTTATGTTTCTGTAGCTGTTTTGCCTTTTCCCAGAATTTTGAAGTATTGTTGATGTGAAATCAAATGTCTGGACAGATTATGAACTTTCTGGATAGATTTTAGAAGGCTAGAATAACAACTCCCATAAAGAATATTAATTAGAACAAGAACATGAACTTGGATCAGCAAAGTTTGCTGTCCAGAACTCACAAAACAGAACAGAAATAAGAACCCACTACTCTAATCTCTAAAGGAAATGAATCCACCAAGATTAAAGGGAAAGGGAACACTTCACACCACCAAGATCAAAGATCTATAAAGGAAATGAAGATTTTGAAGAAAATAGAGGATTAAACTCTCTCAATTTGTATTAATCAACTCTGCCCCTTACAATGGAGAACTTCTAAATATATATAGAGAGTTTTACACCTTTACCCCTAGACAAAAATAAATAAACAGCTGGAAATGTAAGGATAAAGTCAACCAATAAGAAAAACAAATCTGATCTGCACCAGCTGGATCTACTTTCACCACACCATTTGTCTTTTTCTGAAAAGCTGATTTGGTCTTTTGTTACCCAAATCTGGTAGGAGCAGATATGCATGTGCATGCAATTAATTTATTGAAAGCATTTAATGATAGAAAAGACTTTAGGCCAGCCTTTGGAGCAAGGTGAATCCTTTCTTGTAATTAGGATCACCTAATAAACTTCCAAAGTATGATAAAGGAGGTAAGACCATCATGGCTTGGTTTGAATTCATTAGAATTTCTTTATCAACAATTGTTGATTCGTTGCCTTCGGGTACACCCGTATCAATTGTTGTGCTGAGGTCTAAATAAACTGTGTGTGTGGTGCAGTAATGTTATGTTTCTGTAGTTGTTTTGCCTTTTCCCAGAATTTTGAAGTATTGTTGTGCTGAGGTCTAAATAAACTGTGTGTGTGGTGCAGTAATGTTATGTTTTTGTAGCTGTTTTGCCTTTTCCCAGAATTTTGAAGTATTGTTGTGCTGAGGTCTAAATAAACTGTTTGTGTGGTGCAGTAATGTTATGTTTCTGAAATTGTATTTGTGGTGGTGATGCCTTGAAGGATATGTGCTATTACTTTGAGGATTTGTGCTCTTTTATGTTTGTGGTGATGCCTTGAAGGATTTGTGCTATTACCAGTGTTTTCAATTGCGCTTTTCATGTGCGTAGCGTTTTTATTCCACCATAGCGTGGCGCATAGCGTAAGCTATTCGAGCATGTCAATTAATTATTTATAATATATATATATATATACTATATTTATATTAGCAAATATATGAGATAAATAACCTTCAACCATAATAGTTAATCATTACATTCCAAAATAACCCAATCTAATTATTCAAAAACACCAACGTGAACACTACTAGAGATAATCACTATCTTCCAATATTATATCACTATCATCATCATCAATAGTATCAACAATTGGAAAATTCCCGCTATCAAAGTTTGTTGGAGCTTTGAAAATTTGATCAATATCACGAGTCTCCTCTTCCTCATCAACAAGATTCAATCGACTTCTTTTCTCTTTGCCTTTGGCTCTACCTAATTTTACAAGACAATTGATAGTTAAAAATGCATGATTATGTGAAATAAAATACAAACAAAAATTTCCATATACTTGAACTTTCACCCACTCTTTTTTTTTTTTTGAAATAAGATAGTCATCCTCGATCACATTTTCAACAATTTCGACTTTTTTACCGGAGTCCAAAAGACTTTCAAACTCATCCCCAGTCACACTAATGATTGAATCACTCTCAATAACTCATCATTTTCAAGCCACTTTGTGCCCTCGGGGAGGACGAGGTCTTCTTTTTCAGTAATCCATTCGTCATCCGCTTCAATTTCGTCAACTATTATGGGATCAACTTTGTTTCTCCTCCTTATACTTCTCTCTCGAAGCTTCAAGTTATACTTCAGAAACACCAATGCATTCAACTTGGCATGTTCGAGTCTATTCCTCTTTTTGGTATGAATCTAATATTATAAAAAATAGTTGCATATAAATAAAAAAATTAATGTGCAGAGCATTAAAAATATTGATATGCGTATTAACCGATTCAAAGGTGCTCCAATTTCTTTCACATCCTGAAGCACTACATGTTAGACTTAGCACTCGAATGGCAAAACTAGTAAGCTCGGGCGTCTTGCTTCCAAAGCGTTCCCACCACATGGCTAGTAACATAAAGCATAAGGAATATAAATATAGTAGACATGGATATGGTTATGAATAAATCATGGTTAAGAAGTATAGTTATAGCTTTTCATCTTTTCATTTTGCTTGCATGTGCAGCAAGATTATGAGCAGGGTCTTTTATATGATGCACATTTAATAACGTTATATGGTAAAATAAACTAAAGCTAATGGTGTAGACATGGATATGGTTATGAATAAAGAAAAAGAATAAATATTTTACCCGGAGTCCGTAACATTCTTTTTTTTTTCGCCATTGGGGTCCCAAATTCTCCTTGGGATTTATTATACTAGTCCCATTGAATGTTCGCTTTAAGACGATCTTCGGAAGATATCATCTTGTCCATGCAATCATACAACCCGTCCCTCACTTCATCACAATCCGAAAAAGTTTCCCTATAACGTAATTGTGGGTTCGAATAATAACCGGTCGCATGTAAAGGATGATGAAGTTGTGGAGTCCAACGTGCATCGATTTTCCTCCAAATTGGCCCATATTTTCTTGCCCCTGCAATTGAATTTGATTGTCTCATTTGCTTTGTCCATAAGTTCATAAATATATCCCATTGCCGGTCTATCCTCCGAATCAACTTCTCTCAAGACACAAACAAGCGGAACAACACTCTTGACACAAAATGCAACGTGTGGCCAAAAGTTGGGATCGTTGATGACAATCCTCTTCACAACTTTTCCTTGGATTGTTTGAGATAAACGAGAATTAACCCACTCATCCGAAGAGAACATTTGTTCGAGTTGCCTTTTGACCTTATACATGCTTTGAAGAGTGAGGAAACATGTAGCAAATCGAGTAACCGCCGGACGAAGAATTTCTTTATCATCTGTATATTTTCTCATTAAAGAGAGTATAGTCCCCATGGCCATAGATGAACTTCACAACCGTCTTAGCAAGCTCTATAGTGTCCGCAAATATCTTCAACTTTGCAATATCTTCCAACATTAAATCTATGCAATGTGCCGCACACGGTGTCCACCAAATTCTCTTTGGTTTCTCTTCAATTCTTTTCCCCGCATTAACACAATTTGAAGCATTATCTGTGATAATTTGAATCACATTTTGCTCTCCTACCTCATCAACAACATCATCGAGATATTTAACAAGCAACTCACCATTTTTGATAGATGCCGATGCATCAATAGATTTCAAAAAGAAAGTACTGGCGGGACTATTGATTAAAAAATTGATCAAACTTCTACTCTTTCCATCGGTCCAACCATCGGACATAATCGTACATCCATGTGTATTCCACACCTTCTTATGTTCTTCAAGTATAACACTAATGTCATCAACCTCGGCCTTCAAAATCCAAGTACGCAATTCGTGCATAGAAGGAGGTTTGAACCCTTTCCCATACTTGGCAATCCCCTCAAACAATGAGGATCATTTACAACATTGAAAGGAAGTGCAGCAGAAAAAATAAACCGACCGACTCTACGCTTAACATCAACAAGCAAATCTTTTTTAAATGCGGTATTAAGGGTCGACTGCCTAGGTTCGGAGCTAATAAAGCTATCAAGAGTGCCTCTAGGTTTGCTACTATCACCGAAGCCAATTGAGCTACCCCCCTCACTTGTAAATTTTGATGATTGCATATTACCCCGGGGTCTTTCACCAATCTCTTTCAACAATTCATTTCTCTTGTTTTTTTGTATCTTTAGTGTTCAATGATTCTTCAATCTCTTTCCTAACATCATCCGGTACACTAACACAAGGAGAAACACCTATCCGGGTTCGAGCTAAGTGATGTTTCAAACGAGTTATACCTTCATTGGTTACATGTTGACAAAATTTACATACAACAGACTTTTCTCCTTTATTTTGTGATCCATACTTCCAAGCAACATCTTTTTTGGATGAATTTTTCGACATCTTAACCTAATAAAATCTGCTGCCCAGACTTTTCAAAAAAAAAAAAAAAATGCTCAGAAAAAAAAACAAGTTAAAAAAAATCTGCTAAAAAAAACTCCCCAAACGAAACTGCTCAAAAAAAAAAGCTAAAAAGAACCTGCTAAAGAATCGGCGATCATTGCAAGTACCTTTGAGGCGAGTGGAGATTTGCGGCTGTGCTACTGGAGGCGACCGGCGATTGCGGCTGTGCTAGTGGAGGCGACTGGAGATTTGCGGCTGTGCTAAGGCGACTGAACAATCGAAGGTAATAGATTGAAGAAGGGACGCGACCTATACCTGAGGAGGGTTTTAATTTGCTGGGTTTGGGATTTTTACAGAATTGCCCCCCGAAATCTTTCACAGAAAGCGTACGCTTTCAACGCTTTAGTGTAATAGCGTACGCTATCGACGCTATGTCTGAAAGGCGTACGCAAACTGAGCATCAAGTGAAAACATCAACGCTATGTAGCGTTGCGGCCCTGTAGTACGCGATAGCGCGCTATGACTCGCGCGAGTTTTAAAACACTGATCGCCGTGCACAATACCCTTGCTGTTAAGGTATTCAAGTGCAGATAAGAGACCCCTAAAAATCTTCAGAATGTTTTCACTGCTCAATTTTTCCAATTTGATCAATCAGAGCATCATCTGAATACATCTTCATAGAAATGAACAATGTGCGAGTAGGCTCCTTATAAGAACCTGAAGAATCGGACTGAATCTTAACTTCCTTTATTTTGGCAACTAAAGTTTCAAGGAAACTTGGAACGCCTTCTTCGATCCAAGCTTGATGGTATCGAGCCACGTTTGGATGGTCTAGTAGAACCATTGTTTCGCATTCTAGCAGAGAAAATTTTGTCTTAGCATTAGTTATCGGGATGACTTTAACTGTGTCATCTGCTTGTCGATAACATTGCGGCAAAGGTGGACTTCTGCAAATGCTCCACTTCCAAGAGACTTTATATTCTCATACTGTTGTTCGAACAAGTTGACTTCGTATTCGCTGTAGTGATCCATTCTGAAATGTAATCAAAAATTGTAGGTAAGATATGCAAGGGAATAATAAGCCTTTTTTTGCAGCAAATATCTACAAGCTGTTTAGAACAGGATCATGGCTAAGAGTCAGATAATGTCTACAATCTGTATTTGCTGCTGTTCTAAACAGCTTGTAGATATTTTTCGCAGATGGTCCTGTTCTAAACAGCTTGTAGATATTTGCTGCAAAAAAAGGCTTATTATTCCCTTGCATATCTTACCTACAAATTTTTATCACATTTCATAATGGATCACTACAGCGAATACGAAGTCAACTTGTTCGAACAACAGTATAAGCGTATAAAGTCTCTTGGAAGTGGAGCATTTGCAGAAGTCCACCTTTGCCGCAATGTTATCGACAAGCAGATGTACGCAGTTAGTCATCCCGATAACTGATGTTAAGACAAAATTTTCTCTGCTGGAATGCGAAACAATGGCTCTACTAGACCATCCAAACGTGGCTCGATACCATCAAGCTTGGATCGAAGAAGGCGTTTCAAGTTTCCTTGAAACTTTAGTTGCCAAAATAAAGGAAGTTGAGATTCAGTCCGATTTTTTAGGTTCTTATAAGGAAGCCTACTCGCACATTGTTCATTTCTATGAAGATGTATTCAGGTGGTGCTCTGATTGATCAAATTGGAAAATTGAGCAGTGAAAAGGGGTCTCTTATCTGCACTTGAATACCTTAATAGCAAGAGTATTGTGCACGGTGATCAGTGTTTTAAAACTCGCAGTCAGAATGCGCTATCGCTACACATGGGCGCAACGCTACATAGCGTCGCTTTCACTTGATGCCTGGGCCATGACGCCTTTCAAATCTTTAAGGTTTTTTTTGAGCAGTTTCGTTTGGGGAGTTTTCTTTAGCAGGTTTTTTTAACTTGTTTTTTTTCTGAGCATTTTTTTTTGTTGAAAAGTCTGGGCAGCAGATTTTATTAGGTTAAGATGTCGAAAAATTCATCCAAAAAAGATGTTGCTTGGAAGTATGGATCACATAATAAAGGAAAAAAGTCTGTTGTATGTAAATTTTGTCAACATGTAACCAATGGAGGTATAACTCGTTTGAAGCATCACTTAGCTCGAACCCGGATAGGTGTTTCTCCTTGTGTTAGTGTACCGGATGATGTTAGGAAAGAGATTGAAGAATCATTGAAAAACACTAAAGATACAAAAAACAATAGAAATGAATTGTTGAGAGAGATTGGTGAAGACCCCGGGGTAATATGCAATCATTAAAATTTACAAGTGAGGGGGGTAGCTCAATTGGCTTCGGTGATAGTAGCAAAACCTAGAGGCACTCTTGATAGCTTTATTAGCAACGAACCTAGGCAGTCGACCCTTAATACCGCATTTAAAAAATATTTGCTTGTTGATGTTAAGCGTAGAGTCGATCGGTTTATTTTTTTCCGCTGCACTTCCTTTCAATGTTGTAAATGATCCTCATTGGTTGAGGGGATTGCCGAGTATGGGAAAGGGTTCAAACCTCCTTCTATGCACGAATTGCGTACTTGGATTTTGAAGGCCGAGGTTGATGACATTAGTGTTATACTTGAAGAACATAAGAAGGTGTGGAATACACATGGATGTACGATTATGTCCGATGGTTGGACCGATGAAAAGAGTAGAAGTTTGATCAATTTTTTAACCAATAGTCCCGCCGGTACTTTCTTTTTGAAATCTATTGATGCATCGACATTTATCAAAAATGATGAGTTGCTTTTTAAATATCTCGATGATGTTGTTGATGAGGTAGGAGAGGAAAATGTGATTCAAATTATCACAGATAATGCTTCAAATTATGTTAATGCGGGGAAAAGAATTGAAGAGAAACGAAAGAGAATTTGGTGGACACCGTGTGCGGCATATTGCATAGATTTACGCTTCGTTCCCGAGTTTTAGTAAAGGAAAGAAAAGAAAGAGAAAGAAAGTTAGGAGAGAAGAGAAAGGAAAGTAAAAGAAATTGTGTTTTGTGTTCCCGAGTTTGAAGGAAGTGAAAGGAAAATTAACAATTCTGTTCTTTTCTCTCCAAATCCTTCCAAATCGGAAGGAAAGTTAGGAGGGAAAGTTTTCCTTCCATTTCTTTCCGTTTCTTTTCATTAAAAAACTCTGGAACACCAAATATTGTTTCTTTCTTCTTATTTCCATCCATTTCCATTCTTTTCTTTCGTTAAGTTAAACTCGGGAACTAAGCGTTAATGTTGGAAGATATTGCAAAGTTGAAGATATTTGCGGACACTATAGAGCTTGCTAAGACGGTTGTGAAGTTCATCTATGGCCATGGGACTATACTCTCTTTAATGAGAAAATATACAGATGATAAAGAAATTCTTCGTCTGGCGGTTACTCGATTTGCTACATGTTTCCTCACTCTTCAAAGCATGTATAAGGTCAAAAGGCAACTCGAACAAATGTTCTCTTCGGATGAGTGGGTTAATTCTCGTTTATCTCAAACAATCCAAGGAAAAGTTGTGAAGATGATTGTCATCAACGATCCCAACTTTTGGCCACACGTTGCATTTTGTGTCAAGAGTGTTGTTCCGCTTATTTGTGTCTTGAGAGAAGTTGATTCGGAGGAGAGACCGGCAATGGGATATATTTATGAACTTATGGACAAAGCAAAAGAGACAATCAAATTCAATTGTGGGGGCGTTGAAAGAAAATATGGGCCAATTTGGAGGAAAATCGATGCACGTTGGACTCCACAACTTCATCATCCTTTACATGCGGCCGGTTATTATTTGAACCCACAATTACGTTATAGGGAAACTTTTTCGGATTGTGATGAAGTGAGGGACGGGTTGTATGATTACATGGACAAGATGATGTCTTCCGAAGATCGTCTTAAAGCGAACATTCAATTGGACTAGTATAATAAATCCCAAGGAGAATTTGGGATCCCAATGGTGAAAAAAACAAGAATGTTACGGACTCCGGGTAAAGTAGTTATTTTTTTTCTTTATTCATAACCATATCCATGTCTACACCATTAGCTTTAGTTTATTTTACCATATAATGTTATTAACTGTGCATCATATAAAAGACCAGCCACCAGACTGCTCATAATCTTGCTGCACATGCAAGCAAAATGAAAAGCTATAACTATACTTCTTAACCATGATTTATTCATAACCATATCCATGTCTACTATATTTATATTCCTTATGCTTTATGTTACTAGCCATGTGGTGGGAAGACTTTGGAAGCAAGACGCCCGAGCTTACTAGTTTTGCCATTCGAGTGCTAAGTCTAACATGTAGTGCTTCAGGATGTGAAAGAAATTGGAGCACCTTTGAATCGGTTAATACGCATATCAATATTTTTAATGCTCTGCACATTAATTTTTTTATTTATAAATATGAACCCACCGTATCCATATTTTATCTTTTTTTTTTAGCTAGGCTCCAGAGTAGTTTGCATATAGCCGTTTTATTCCACAAGCTCATGTTGATAATATTGAGTCCTCCTGCATGTCTCGGGATATTTATATTTTCCCATGCAACTAATGCTCTTCTAGATATATGTGATTTACCTGTCCATAGAAAGGTCCTACAGGCAGTTTGAAGGAGCTTTAGAACTTCTTGTGGCAAGATAAATACCTGGCTCCAATAAATCTGAACACCAAACAACACAACCTTGATCAACTGCACCCTTCAGCCAATTCTGGCCACAATCTTTTCGATAAGAGGTTGGCATTGGATTACAGTCAGTTTTTTAGAAGATAGAGGCGCCCCCAGATACCTGAAAGGCAACTGACCTTCACTCATCCCTGATCTTCTCAGAATTTCCTGTTTTACAGGCTCACTCACTCCCCCAAAGTAGATGCAGCTCTTGTGTTGATTTGCTTTTAATCCTGAGGCTGCAGAAAATTTCATAAATGTTTGTAACAAAAGCTGCACAAATACATCATCTCCCCTGGTAGACAGCAATAAATCATCTGCAAAACACATGTGGATGAGTTCCATCCTTTTGCATCTACGATGAAATCTAAACTGTCTGTTGTTATGCAGCTCCTTGAGACATATGCTCAGATATTCCATACACACAACAAATAGGTAAGGTGAGATAGAGTCACCCTGCCTAAGTCCCTTCTTTGCCTCAAAAGGTTCACTGAGTTCCCCATTTACATTAATGGTGTAGGAGACAGTAGTCAAGCTTGCCATAATCCACTGAACAAATATGTGGGGGAAACCCATATCAAGCATGAGATACTGAATGAACGGCCATTCAACAGAGTCATATGCTTTTTGCAAAGTCAACTTTGATCATACACCTTGGTGAGATCCCCTTCCTCCCATACCCTTAATCAACTCGTGACTTAACACAATATTGTCAAAGATAACTCTGCCCTTTACAAATGCAGATTGGCCATCACTGATGATTGTGTCCATTACTCCTTGCATTCTATTTGCCAAGACCTTTGAAATGATATTGTATAATACAGTACAGCATGCAATTGGTCTAAAATTTCAGCAACCAATTGTCTCTGTTGTTCTATATCCAGCTTTTGTCCTCTCTCCACAATTAATTTATCCACCACATGTAGCTCCACTGCAGCTGATCCCATGAGTTCCATATAGAAATCTTTGATCTCATGCTTAATTTGAGTTTGCCCCACACATCTTGTACCATCACTCTTCATCAGCATCTGTATGGCATTCGTACTATGCCTACCCTTCATGAATGCATGAAAGAATTTTGTATTTTTGTCCCCCAACCGAAGCCAATCTACCCTGGATTTTTTATGCCAAATTTTCTCCTCTATATCACTCCACTTTTCCAGTTCTTGGATCACTCTTCTTTCATCTATTAGAAGGTCATTATTGTTTCTATCTTGCTCAACCTTTCTCTGCACATCTATCAGCTGTTGTCTTATATTTTCTACTCTCTCAGTGGTTGCTTTGAAGACCTGAGTGTTCAGACTTTTAAGAGGTTGTTTAAGCCTTTTACAGTTACACCACACCTCCAATAACTTGTTGTGTCTGCCTTGAATATTCCAATTTTCCTGAATCTGCTCAAAATTCTCATGCTCTGCCAAAACATTCAAGAATAAATGGTGTTCTTCTTTCTCTAATCACATTCTCAAAACAGACCAGCTGAGGGCAATGATCTGAGACTCCTTTTTCTAGTCTTTCCACAATAACATGTGAGTATTCATTAAACCATTGTGTGTTGGCTAAACATCTGTCAATATTTGAGCATATCCTCCTACTCCCCTCCTGGCTATTGCTCCAAGTAAACTCATATCCCACTGCCCTTATCTCCAGAAGATTATTCCTAGTTAGGCAATCATTGAAATCCTGAATATCCATTGGGGTAACAGCATTACCTTGGTACCTATCTGTAGAACAGAGTCATCATCATCATCAACAGCACCTTAATCCCAACTATGTTGGGGTCGGTGGCATGAAGATTATAGTGTCGTCTAATTGTCTAAAATTAGTTAACACCATAACTCATGCAAATAACAAAGTGGCAAAGTTTTACGCCGGATGCCCTTCCTGTCGCAACCTTCATATGAAGGAGAAATAGAACGAAATTCCACCCAACAACATAGGCTCCATCACACTTGAGCATCTTCTTGTCACGAAATCCCATAAATATTTCCTCTACTCCATTGTATTTTGGGCATATACAGCTATCAAGTGTTGTGTTCTGTCATCTCTAACATCCATAACCTCACAATGGGATTGCCTGCTCATGTTCAGCAACTACCTGTATCTTGACAGCCCTTGGGTACCAACAAACCCAAATCCTCCCATTACCAGCTGAATTATAGTTATTCACACTATCCCAGTTTCTACATATTTTGTCCACCACCTTTTTAAAATGTTCCTTCTTCACCCTAGTTTCTATAAGCACTGCTATATCCACCCCTAGTTTCTTTAGAAAAGTTTAATCTTTTTCCGCTTGAAGGACTTGTTACAGCCCCTCACATTCCAGAATAGTGCCTTCATTTCTGTTTGAAGGGGATACGGTCCCCGCCCATAGTACTTCCCATACATTCCTCTTCCCTATTGATATCTGTAAATACATTTTAATTTTTTTCTTTTCCTTTAGACAAATATAAACTTTGGGCACACTACTTATTGGCTCTCACGATCTTCTTGAAAAAGCTAAGTGACTTGAACCTTAACCTTACTACATTCAGTGGTTCCCTTTGCCTGATTTGCTAGAATACTCATTGAAGATAATATAAAGATCATAGGGGTAGTTTCCAAACAAATTAACTAATAATATCATAAAGTACATTTACTTGGCAGACAAATAATAATTGTAATATGACATCCTGTTGATGAGTTACGTGGTCTTATTACTCATATTTGGTTGTATGAACTTGACCTTATGATTCATTTAGTTTTATGTTGTTGAACTTGACCTGATGATTCATTTACTTTAGTGTTTCAATGGTTTGCAGGTAGTGGATGAGCTCTCAAGGAGGTGAAGAAACCAGATGAAACCCGAGTGTTGCATAGTGTGCATGTAAGGTATTTGGTGTTTGGTCTAAAAGAAAAGTTAATATGTTACTGGAATCATTCGTATGAGAGATTTGACACATTAGATTGGCCAGAAGAGTATGTGAGCTAATCATATGATTCTCCCTAAAGTTCATTTACTTCTCATGTTCTTGAATCAATGTGTAAAGTTTGTGTCCATTTTTGTGGTTCTTGGTAAAGGGTTTGTGGATTTAACCGCAGAAAGAATTTAATTTTGTTTTCTAATGGTAACAATTCAATAATCCTTCTAATTTTCATCCATTTATCTGAAGGATGCTAACTATTCATCCTGCTTGTGGCTTCCATTCAGCTCATAAAGACTTTTGTTTTTGGACACAGAAGTGGGGGGACTGGTTGACCCTGGAAGAAACATATTGAATGTGTCATCGAGATGATCATGTTTATTTAGCTTGATTTTTCATTCGTATATCAATTTGTTATTGTTGCAATTTTATCTATGCTTATCCTGTGTTACAGATGACTGCACTGTGGCATGGATTCAGTTCCCAGATGCTATCAGACCTCTAAGAGCATCTATTGCTACATGTATCTAAAAATTTAAATCTTTCCCGGTGACGTGTCTGTTGGGATATTCTATTCCATACATATATTATTGAGTTTTGATGATTAGTTGTTAGATCAAACAAAACAACAACAAAGCAAACCAACGAAGAAGTCGGAGTCAAACTGCACTGCAAAGCTAGCGCATGCTAGAAAGACATGATTAGTGCACGCTAAGAATGTCACTTGCAAAGTCACCTGAAGGCAGACGCGAATTTGAAGTATCACCTGATGAAGATGGCACATGCTACATAGTAAGGATAACGCACGCTATCGAAGTAATATGACCGTTGTGAAGACTTTCAACACGGAATGAAGTATGTACTGACATAATACATAGCGCACGCTATGAATAATATTTAGCGCACGCCAAAGATGATTTGAATTCAAGCAAGTGAATGTTGGAAGATTTGGAGGGGAAGTCAAAAGTTTCAAACGGATATATGACATAAGCAATAACGTGTTATTAACGTATGCTAAGGTCATATTCATATGTTAACGCACGCTAACTGAATAAGTCAGTAGCCACTGGACTGAGTCAGTAGCCACTGGACTCAACAGATCAACAGGTAGTGCAAGCTACATGCACGCTAAGAGGTGATAGCGCACGCTATCAAGAAAGAATAGCAAGCTGGCAGTAACGGCTAGTTGGAGGAAAATGCTTATAAATACCAAATCACTTGGTATCAAACAATACAACAACCTTGAGCAACTAATATATACTTGTGATATCATTGTAAACATTCTTGTTGTTCTTGAGCTTAATTGATAAGTGTTTGAGTGTGTATACACGAAAACATACACGAGAGGAAAAAGAAAGGATAAGATTGGATTCGGTGTTATTAGGATCAAGGATCCGGCATTATTAGAATCACAATCTATATCCACGTGAGGTTCGTCTAGTGCCCATAGAAAGCTAGATAGGTTGATTAATTGTCGTATCAAAAGGAAAACGGTTTAACTTGGACCAACATAAAGACAAGTGCGTACGGTTTATCACGGACCGATAGAAGAAGTGATTGTACCGGTAATCCCTCGACCGATAGAAGAGAGGTGCAGAGGTTTATCTTCAGCCTAAGTAAAAAGATACGAAGAGAGGATGTAGGCACGTTTGGCCGAACCTCTGTAAATCCTATGTTGATTTATTTTCTGCACTTTATTTACGCTTCCGTACAATAGCACATATATCGATTATACATCAGCAATTGGTATCAGAGCGGTACCTCCTAAAAACCGCTTAACATCCGAGGAGAAGAATATCCGATGGCATTTCAAATTGCCCTGGTCGAAGGTCTTGCTCTAACTCGACCTCCATTTTTCGATGGATCGAACTACATGACTTAGAAGAAAAAAAATATCTATTTTCATCCGAACCTATGATATCGAGCTTTGGAAAGTAATCTTCCTTGGTTCGAAAATTGCCACAATGCGAACTGGAAAAACGACCATTATAACTGTAAGGCCACACAACTCTTATTTTGTGCCTTAAATCCAGAAGAGGTCAACCGTATTTCTTTCTGTGAAAGCGCAAAAGAAATATGAAAAATTCTTGAAATCACACACGAAGGAACGTCTCAAGTCAAGGAGACAAAGATAAATATGCTCCTACATGAATACGAGTTATTCATGATGCAAAGTGACGAGTCCATCACCAACATGCTCGACCGTTTTTCGTTCATCACAAATGGACTTGCTTCGTTCGGAAAACCACTTTCTAGTGGTGAAAAAGTCAAGAAAATCTTACGATCACTACCTAGCCAATGGGACGGCACCGTGACGGCGATCATGGACTCGATTTTAGTGCCCTTGTTGGTTCACTAATTAATTATGAGATTGTTCTAAAATCTCAGAATGCCAAATCGAAACCAAACGAAAAAACGATAGCCTTGAAGGCTAAGATGTCAAAGAAGAAAGATGAAATCCCGGTGGATGAAGACGATGAAGAATCGGCATTTTATGCCAAAAATATAATTAAGTTTCAAAACCTATTAAACTGGAGAAAGAAAGACATCTCGAGCAGATCAAAGAAATTCGACTATAATTGTCGAAACTGTGGCAAACCATGCCACTTTGCGAAAGACTGCCGAGCCCCGGCTCCAAGGAAGGAAGTTCTAATTGCCACGTGGAGTGACGAAGATGAAGACGGTGATCAAAATAACCTCGCACTTATGGCACGAAGTTCATTCGACGATAGCGACGAAGAAAGTCAAGTAAGTACTTCTAACGATGAACTTTTTGAAACATTCGAATTATTGCATACGGATTATCAAAATGCTTTAATTGAAATAAAATCTCTCAAGGCGAAAAATAAATTATTGGGAATTAAAATTTCCAAAATTATTGAAAAAGAGAAAATTATCGAGACCGATCATTCTAAATGTCTTGAAAATGAAAATAACTTAAAAAATGATCTTTCGAAAGTTCAAAACGAACTTAAAACTTTACCAAATAAATTTTCGTGCGGAAATGAAAAATTTGAACAAATGTTATCCGTACAAAAATATTTTTTAAACAAATAGGGGTTAGGATTCAACTCAAATAATAAAAACGAATCCTTAAATTTTAAAATACCCCGATGTAAAAAATGTTTAAAACTTGGGTATCACATTTCGATTTGCAAAAACCCACGTCGGACGATTAAAACTAAGAAAGTTTGGGTTCCTAAAGGAACAATTATTTCGAATATCGTCTATGTTTCTAAAGAAAAACCGAGTATCGATTGGATCCCCAAAAATCAAAATTAATTTTATTTATATTTAATGTTTAACGGGGGGGGGGGGGGGGGGGGTTTAAATAGGAGATTTTTGTCAAGGGGGAGTTTTACCCTACTTTGCATATTTCACATCATGATTTTATTCGATTATTATCTATACACTTTTTTATTTATATATATTTCACATCATGATTTTATTATCTATATTTCACATCATGATTTTATTATCTATTTCTTGGAATTGGAGAAACTATGGCGATGTAGAGGCAAATGTGGAGGGATAGAATACGGGTGGTGGCTGGAATCTGATTTTTTTTATTCCTATTTTCTTTCATCATGTTATCTTTAATTTATTTTTCCGGATTTTTCATTTTTCATTTTTTTAAGTTGATTTGCTTTTTTCTCTACCTTTTTTCCCTCTTTTTTTTTTCTTTTATGTTATTTATGTAACGATTATTGACGGTTTCAAAGTTTGATTCATGTTAGCCGACTCCAAATCATTTTGGGACTCAGGCTTAGATGTTGTTGTATTATTTATACACTTTTTGTTGATCACAAAAAGGGGGAGAAGGAGATAAATGGGATAAAAGACGAATGGTATAAAGGGGAGTGTCATGAAAAATAACGACAAATATAAATTATATCCCGATATTGATGTAATATCCGCAATTTCGATTTCTGATAATTTTTTTTTTTGCGGGAGTTTGTTTTGACGACTCACTTGTGATCGTTTCGTCATTCCGAGAATGATTAATTCTGCACTTTTAGACATCCGACTTCGTTTCGGTGTCGTTTTATTGAGTTCCGTGTGCCTATGCGACTTTTCCGCGCTTGAGTTCGATTCTTGCGAATCTCGTTCGAAACTGTTGTTTCGGGCTTCTCGTAAGTTCATTTAACGTTGTTATATGTGTTGTGAGCTTCGGTTTGATTATTCGTTGCCGTATCGTGATTTTTCGGACATTTGCGACCGTTTTGTAATTTCCCAAAGTTGTGGGTATCCGTCGTCGTACCCACTTTCGAGAGTACTGTTGCTGTCCTTCTGAGTCGTTAGCGCACGCTACACTTATTGGTTAGCGCGCGCTATGGTGCGGTTGTTAGCGCACGCTACGGGTGGGGTAGCGCACGCTAACTGGTGTTGCAGAAACAGTCCAGAGGCTACTGGACTGGGTTCAGACGTTGATCAGCGCACGCTATTTAGTATCATAGCACGAGCTAGAGTGCATTAGTAGCGCACGCTAGGGTGAGGATAGCGCGCGCTACCTAGTAGTTCAGGGCAGTCCAGGAGCTACTGGACTGGGTCTGAAGGTCCTGTTAGCGCACACTAACACTTGTGGTTAGCGCACGCTAACAGTGTATTTTTGGTAAGGGAGTTTTACTTCGGTGCCTCGATAGCGCACGCTAAGCTGTCCAGTGTATATAAACTGGACAGCAATCGTGATACATCATTTCCACCTCATTTGTCCTCCTTTCCGCGGGGTTGAGCCAAGGGCGATTAGGGATCGCGATCTTGGCTGATTTTGCTGAATCCAAAGGTATTTTGGAGCATCATAGGTGATTATAACATCATATAATCCATTGTTCTCCGCCGAATCAAGGTATTTTTTCTTAAATCCCTAGAGTTGACTTTTTGGGGAGTTTTGTTCTTGATCTCGTTTTCCATCCGATTTTGATGAATCGATTGTTGTTAAATGATGTTGTCAAACATATCCTATGGATTGAATATCCATATTCCGGTTTGGAATTTCGTTTTCATGTTTTGGTCGGTCGATTCGTGTTCTTGGCCATTTTGGGGGAAACCCTTGAACTTTTGTCGTTTGTTCCTTCAACTCAGCGGCTTTGAGTCGTGCTATGGAATTCATTTTCATCGTTGTTATTGTCCTGCGTAGTTTATTGTCGCGATTTGGCATTCGGCGGAGTCGGCGGGTTCTTAGTCGGTTCGTGCCAACCTATTTTAGTCGATTCTCCGTGTTTGTGATTATTCGAGGCAAGTACCTTGTTCATACATTTCTTGTTTTGTGGATATGATGATTGGTGATCGTTTTGGTATGTTTAGTTATTTGGAATGAACTTTCAAAAGATTTGGTTTAGCCTCGTTAAAGGCTCACTTTCAAAACGCGTGTGATTTGTGAATGTTGCGTCTCGTGAATGGTTAAGTGAACTCTATGAATATGCTTGGTGTTGTTGTTGTGCTTTGATAATATATATGCATATATTATCTCATTTCGGTACGTTGTGATTTGACAATGGTGTCGTGCTTTGTGTTTGTTGCCTTTGGGTGAATTGTTTGGATATCTTTGGTGTGATATGTTATTTGTGTGAATGTGTGGATATGGTCGAAGGTCTACGGTGACACATGGCATGTGATCATGTGGTCAGTATGCAACAAGTGATTGATCAAACCGTGAGAGCCTAAGATAATCTACGGTGACACGTGGCTTGTGATCATGTGGTCAGGATGCAACAAGTGGTTGATCTAACCGTGAGATGATAATACATGTGGTGACATATGGCATGCGATCATATAGTCAGAAGACAACAAGTGATTGATCCAACCGTGAGATGACGTGGCATGTGTTCACGGTGTTATGTATATGATTGTGAATGTGTTTTGCTCACCTCGGGAGGGTCCGGCGAGGCCTCGAGGGAATCCAATGGTATAGCCTTGGATTCACGAGTTGGTGTGTATATGATTTGTGAATGTATTTTGCTCACCTCGGGAGGGTCCGGCGAGGCCTCGAGGGAATCCAATGGTATAGTCCTGGATTCACGAGTTGGTGTTGTATTCGTTGACCAAGATTTGCGTATCTTGGGTGATTATGTTGTGTTGATTTTTATGTCCGTCGAGGACACGTGACGTGGGTTTTAACCTTGTGAATTGTTGTTGGTTTTCTATTTGCGAAAACAAAACTTTTGGGTTGTGACCCCTGTTGATTTTGGAAAGAGAAGGATTCGATAATCCTAAATTGTTTTCTATTAAAACTCTCGATGGCATTTTAAATTATTTTATAAATTGTTTCCCTTGATTTGTGATCTTCCGACTTTGGAAAGTTTTACTCAAACTCTTGCCTCAGGAAGTACTCTTTGTTATGTTTGGATCTTTGAGGATTCCTGATTATTGTTATTCTTGGAATGTGAATTGTATGACTCGTATTTTGCACTTTGTACTTGCATTAGCAAAATAGTGGAATTTTGCTAACCCCCGAGCAATCGGGGGTGGATGTCTGTATTGCATTCAGGTTTTGGGGAGCATAGCACAGAGTCGGCATGAAGGATGATGAAAGATGATCGATACTAATCACATGAGGACCCGTTCATTGTTGTATTGGTTCAGTTGTACTTTATTTCCGCTGCAGTATTTTCCCCATTGTACGGAAGTATTTTGTATTTGACCCTGTGTGGGCATGTATTGGGATTGAGTTGTACTTATTTATTGAAAGACCAAATCAGTCTACTGAGTCATTTTAGCCTTAAAGGCATTGTTGAGATGTTTGATGTTGTTACCAGCCTGGTAGATCCTTGAGGAAAGGTTCTACGGCGTGTAATATCCCTGAGCGGATTGGGGGTGTTACATAAATAGTATCAGAGCTTTGGTTGTGGAAACCTAGGCTGTCGGGTTAAGTGGTGTCTGTTGAGTTTTGTCTCGTCGGATTTTGTCTGACTGAGTCGTGTCGCGATGCGTCGTCTGAGTTTGTTGGTCGTGATTAGTATCGTGGGGCGATCATCATCTTCGTGCGACCTGTGGATGTAAGTCTCTCTTCTTTGTGTTGTGCCTCGTGTGACACGAGTTACTGGTATGATTATGTGTTAAGTGATGGAATCTTGGTGTAGAATCTTGATTTCGTGATGTGTGGTTATTCGGCTCTCATGTTTTATTTGTATGAGGAGGGGTGTCGCTACTAATGTATTTTTGACTGTTGACTTCGTCCGCTGCGTTTGTATTTCAACTTGATTTGCTCGCTTTGCAAGTATTTTTGGAAGCCTTTGTGCTTAATACGGAATGGTGGTGTGATTGTGTGTGCTTTGCTCACCTCGGGAGGGTCCGTCGAGGCCTCGAGGGAATCCAATGGTATAGCCCCGGATTCACGAGTTTGATTCGCTAGCCAGCTCGGGAGGGTCCTTAGAGGCCTCGAGTGGGACCAGTGGCTTCACCCCGGTCCTAGGCAAATTGATTATTGACTGTTTGTTTCCTGGGAAGAGACATGTCTTGTGTTGTTTTGAACGACTTGACACGTGTGCTATGAGGTTGTAACCGAATGTTGATACGCATGAGTTTTTGGGCATTCTAAATGGATTTTTTTTAAAACCTTGAGTATCTTAAAAAATAAATTTCGAGACGTACTTTTAAATGGATTGTATTTTCGAGGCGCCTACTAGCGCAACTATCTGTTGCAAAATTCTTCTACTTGGAGGACCAAAATATTTTTAGATATTTCAGTCATTTTGGTAACGCATTTGCTTAGACCCGAAAGTCGTATATTTCTGAAAATTTTAATTTTAAAGAAAAGTGTTCTCATTTTTTTTCAAACGCAAGATGGTTTTTCAATGTCTCGATAACGATGTTTCATGTTTGTATTACTTTTTGAAATATGATACCCAAGATCGACTGATGTTTCCAAATTGTTTTCAAAAAGGTGGTTTTCGTTTTTAAAACCTATCGTTCCTGTTTGCGGTCCGGTAATGTATGTATAATGTTCGCACTTTCGTTAGGATGTTAACCCCCGAGTTGTGATTGAATTAGTGGTGTGAGCATTTAGTCGTTCGCCACGTATTTGTTGTGTTAGCCCTCTGTGAGAGGTGTGAGGTTGATCTTTAATATTGTCATTTCGTAGTGATTTGCGTGCTATCGCACCTGTGCGAGCTGTTAGAGTTTGGGTTTGTATGACTGTGTACATATGTGATTGCTTCATGATGTTTGGTGATTATATGCTGATTACCATTCGTGCCGTTGAAATCGCTGAATGAATGTCGTCGTTGCTGTGATTTTGTGTATGTGGGTTACCTTACGTTGATATGTTGTGTTGAATTGGCATCTCCGGCATGTTGTTTTGCGAGTTGGTTACCGAGTCTTTCGGGTACGAACTTCAGCACAGTTATCAGGATCGGCTTTGAGAGGCCTTCGAAGGATGTTTCTGTCGGTTGCTTGTTGTGTTGTCACCTTGCTTTTGTTGTTGTGAGTTTCGGGGACGGCACTTCTTTTAAATAGAGGTCGAATGTAATACCCGTATTATTTTTGACTTCTGCATTTTCCCCTTCTAAATTCTATCGACTCGCTCATGTTCGTTGATACTTTCTGAACTTGTTTGGTATCTCGGTTATCATCGTTCGAACGGGTTGTGACCTTGTTTCGGATCAATCTGTTTATCGTTGTGACTTTTCCGAGTTCGGTTCGATTCTTGTGAACCTTGTTCGAAATTAACATCTTTCAGATCTACAAGTTCTTTTAATGTCTCGAGTTGAAGTATGAACTTCAGAGTCGTTGTTCGACCGTTGTCATTCGATCATTTTTGTCGATCGTTGTTGTTCGATCGTTATCGTTTAATCGTGGTTGTCCAATTGTTGTTGCCTGATCTCGTACCGCGAAGAATTGTCGTTCACCGTTAGTCAGCTGTTTCAAGTGTGGCCAGGTGGGTCACCGAGCCGTGCATTGCGAGATGGTAGATGAGAGATTTGAGGATCGAGTTTGCATCTCTGCTCCGAAAGGACATGGAGATGCCTAGTGTGGTTTTTGAGGATTTCGGCGTAGTCCGAATTGTTTGTGATTGTCCTTGTGAATCGTTTTGTGTTTAATTTCTGTTTTCTCGACTGTGCGTGTTTCCTTGTAATAGGTGTTTTGTGTTTTGTGATTGTTCGAATAATTTACTTGATTGTATTATCTGTTTGATGACGCTTGTTACTTGTTGGTTTTATTATGTCTCGCCCAGTGGCGTTGTGTTGGTCGTCGTGGAGCGTGTTTTCACGTCGTATGTTTCTTTGCGTTGCTTGTAACGTTTCGCTGTTGGGCGCGAGTTTTCGGTTATTGTGTATCTCGTTGAGTTTTCCTGGCGGGATATTGCTTCTCCCTACTTGTTTTAATTTCGGGACGAAACTTCCTTGAAGGAGGATATTATGTAATATCCGCAATTTCGATTTCTGGTAATTTTCTTTTTTTGGCGAAAGTCTGTTTTGAAGACTCGCTTGTGACCGTTTCGTCATTCCGAGAATGATTAACTCTGCACTTTTAGACATCCGAGTTCGTTTCGGTGTCGTTTTGCTGAGTTCCGTGTGCTTAGGCGGCTTTTCCGCGCTTGAGTTCGATTCTTGCGAATCTCGTTCGAAACTGTTGTTTCGGGCTTCTCGCAAGTTCATTTAACATTGTTATACGTGTTGTGAGCTTCGGTTTGATTATTCGTTGTCGTATCGTGATTTTTCGGACATTTGAGACCGTTTTGTAATTTCCCAAAGTTGTGGATATCCATCGTCGTACCCATTTTCGAGAGTACTGTTGCTGTCCTTCTGAGTCGTTAGCGCACGCTACACTTATTGGTTAGCGCGCGCTATGGTGCGGTTGTTAGCGCACGCTACGGGTGGGGTAGCGCACGCTAACTGGTGGTGCAGAAACAGTCCAGAGGCTACTGGACTGGGTTCAGACGTTGATCAGCGCACGCTATTTAGTATCATAGCGCGCGCTAGAGTGCATTAGTAGCGCAGGCTAGGGTGAGGATAGCGCGCGCTACCTGGTAGTTCAGGGCAGTCCAGGAGCTATTGGACTGGGTCTGAAGGTCCCGTTAGCGCACGCTAACACTTGTAATTAGCGCACCCTAAAAGTATATTTTTGGTCAGGGAGTTTTACTTCGGTGTCTCGATAGCACACGCTAATCTTAAAGATTAGTGCACGCTAAGCTGTCCAGTGTATATAAACTCGACAGCAGTCGTGATACATCATTTCCACGTCATTTCTCCTCCTTTCCGCGGGGTTGAGCCAAGGACGACTAGGGATCGCGATCTTGGCCGATTTTGCTCAATCCAAAAGTGTTTAGGAGCCTCCTAGGTGATTAAAACATCATATACCATTGATCTTCGCCGAATCAAGGTATTTTTTTTCTTAGAGTTGAAAATAATCCCTAATTAGATATTACTGAAAAAAAACATATAATTCTTTTGTAAAACTATCTGAAAATATCTAAAAAAATTTACAGGTGAAAACACATATGAAATGTTGAAAGTAGATTTTAAAAACTCAATTCCCTTGAACAATTTTAAAATAATTTATAAAAAATACAAAATTACTTAAAATTCAGACAAAATTTGAATTTTTAGTAATTCTAATTTTATGAAATAGTTTTGAAATTAGGAAAAATTAAAATTTTGAAATCCTTTTATAAAATTTAAAATGAAACAAATATATTTTTTTTCTAATTTTTATGGAAGTTTTACAACATAAGTTATTCATTTAATTATCTGATATTCTATATGATATTTAAGACTTAAAATAATTTGAGATTTGTTTAAAATAACTTGAATTTTTAATTATTTTAATGGAAAAAATTAGCACCGTTAACGTCTGTGATGGAAAAACAACGGTAGGGTAAATTTATGCTGAATTCGTTATAATACAAAAAAAAAAGTATAATCTATAAAATAAAAAGAAATTTTATGGACTTTTAACTCAAAAAAAAAAAGGTTTCATGCTTTTCCTCCATTTTTAATTACTCTTTCCATCTTAATTATATAATCTGATTGGAATCTCCACAAAGATTAAAAAACGTATTTGAAAAAAAAAAATTATAGAAATAATTTTTTAATATACTCTTATTTATTATTTAATGATGAATTAATGCTAGAGTAAATCAAAGTATTAAATAAAGATTTATTAGTAAATGCACTAAAAAAGTATTAATATTTATAGAAACACCCCTATATATTTGGGACATCTAAAAAAGAAATAGAAGCCTATATTATTGGGACGGATGAAATATATATAATATAAATATAAAAATTGAATTAATTTTCAAATGACCACATATTTTTAGAAACACCCCTATATATTTCTGAAACTTCAGGTATAAATTTTATATTTACCTTAAAATCATATTTTATTTTAGAAACTGATCTTCTTTACGCTAACTTTATATTCATTATTTACAAAAATACCATATCTATACTTCTATTAAAAGAGAGTTGTGACACATGTCACTTTGTGAATTTTTTGATTTTCTATTTTAAAATAAAATTTATATAAAGAGATATATTCTTAAATTTTCAAAAAAAAAAATATTCTAGATATGTATTGTGGGAATTTTATTCCATACCTTACACTCATCTACCCATAAAAAGATCCTTCCTTTATTTTTTTAGCTTAAAATTTTAAATGTTTATAATTTTTTAAATCAAGTTTAGTTTTAATGAAAAATATATCAAATTAATTTTTATTTCATAATTTTCAACTAGACATCTATATGAATATAATAAATTTGATGGATTTACAATAATAACCGATCACAAAAAAAAATATATTAAGAAAAATATGAATATTTATTTTCGGTAAAATTAATTGATGCAAAATAAAAATATATTAACTCATTTATTACTTACATAAAAATAAATTATGATATTTATTTAATTATAATAACTAAAAATAATAAAGCATACACTGCACACACACACATATATTAAGACTTAATAACATATTATGTTCGTCCCCAAATTTGTTCGTGCATTTTTTTCGGTATGTCCAGAAAATTTGTTCATATAATGGACACTAATTGACTTAACACTCTGCTAATGTGGTACTCTTTCTTGAATTATATTACACCCCATAACACACTCAATAATTCTTTTATTAATATTACGTTAATATGATACTCATGTCGAAAATCATCAAAAATAAATTTAGAGATCGAAAAATTATTTTCTAATAAGAGAATATCTTATGCGGTGCATCGCACCGGAGAACATCTAGTTTCTCAACAAAATAATGACAAAATCTTCCGTGCAAAATAAAAACAGAAAAAAATAAAATAAAAATATTTTTTTCAGTTTTGTTTTTTAATAATGTGTTTTTACAATATTTTTGTTAATTGGGAATAAAAAAAAATTATTGTTTTCTGATTTTTTTTTTCTTTTTGAATAATATATTTTTAAAAATATTCTTGTTATACCAAAAAAACTGAATAAGAAAAAAAAATTCTGTTTTTATATTTCTTTTAGAATAATGTATTCTTTAAAATATCTTTGTTAACCGGGAAAAACAGAAAAATAAAATAAAAAATATATTTTTTGTTTTTATTTTTCTTTTAAAACAATGAATTCTTTTAAAATATTTTTGCTAAGCGGAAATAAAAAAGAAAGATAAAGTAAAAAAAAGGAATATATTTTGATTTTATTTTCTTTTAAAACCATGCGTTTTTATTTTCCTTATAAAATAATGTGTTTCTATTTAAGTAATTTTCTTTTATGTTAAAAAAAATTAAACAATAAATACTGTTGAAAGATTGAATTAGGAAAAATATAAAGGATACTTTTTCAAACGAGAAAATAAGGCTTTGGGAGGGAACGGATTTCACAATTTGGTCAATGCAAAAATAGAAAGGACTTATGTGTAATTGTTGAACTAATGAATTTCTAGACGTAATTAAAATATCCAATTGTGGAATATTTATATATTTCACATTTATGTAAAATGTCAAATACTACGAGGGGAAAACAAACAATGGCAACTTATAGTATTTTTCAGTAGCTTATAGTGTTACTTTAAAGTACCACTTGAAATAACGTTTGAGCTTATATAGCTTATAACGCTTCGTTTTTTCTCTCAATTTTACCATGATCACTTTAATTAAATTCCTCATTTAATGGATTCTTCTCTTAAGCATTAATTAAATGTGTCTATTTATGTAATTTTATTTTATAAGTTACTCCAACCGCTAATTTTACCTAATACTTCAAACTTAATCAACTTGTTTATCTGCTATCTCATCCGCTATAAGCTAGTTTGTTCGCTATCAACTAATTTATCCACTATCGGCAAACAATATATGTAATATTTAGCTACTAAATTTTATATTACTCATAAGTTTTAATGGATTGAGTAAAAATTATTAATATTTTTAAAATTTTATTAAAACTACAAATAATATAAAATTTAAAATAATAACAGAGAATTTAATACAATTAATATACATAAGTAATACTTAAAACCCTCTTTGCATTTAAAGTTTAGGCAAGAAAATGGAATATCGAGTAAAAAGTGGGTATATATATAGAAAGAGAGACGGGGAAGAGACACGGAGAAAAATGAAAATTTGGTGTATTCATCTCCTAAGTAGATGAATGGACCACCTGGGTTCGAATCCACAAACATTTTAAATTTATTCGTTTATTCATGTTCTTTTAATTTGAAGCGTAGGTTCGTTGATTTAAGCGCCTATCCGTCAAAAAAGTGAAAACAAGCAAAAAAGTTGGTCCTCCATTCAACAACCAACGGTCACAAAATCTCCAAGATTTCGATACCAAACAACATTATTTATTTACTGTTTCCGACATCATCAGATTCATTCCTGTCCGAAGACCCTTTGCAGAGATTCACTGGATATTTCAGTGCATTGAGCTCGATCTTGCGGAGGGCAGCTTTATCCAGATCAATCCCACACACGTCGGATAACCTAATCAGGTAAAGCAGAACATCTGATAGCTCCTCGCCCAGGTGAACCTTTTCTTCGTCTTTCCAGTCGGGCAGACCTTTCGGAACCTCTCCTTTCCATTGAAATATTTCCGAAAGTTCACCAATTTCACCAACCTGTGTGTGCGCGCGCGCGCGCATAGACAAAATTGTTCTTATTATGGCAGCCATGATTTTCGTTTTTAAGGTAGCAAATATCAACTAATTGCGAAATTTGGCGTTCGGACGACGTAACACCGTGTCCAAATCCAATGTGGCGACATGTGCTTGACTGTCCGGATCGGACCCACGTGTCGGCGCACAATCTGGTGCGGGACGATCTGAACAAACAATTACATCGTCGAACACCAGATCGCGGCCGTCCTGGGATACCGATTTTAGCATCGTAAAACTTTGATTACGAGCATCTGGTCCGATCGAAACTTCGAACCCTAGAGAAATGTACAACTAATATTTCTTTGTTATTTTAAGAAGGGTAAAATTGCAACAACGGAAATTGTCACCTAGACAACTCATAGTACTAAAATCGCAATCTCCGAGGGCAAAATTGCAACAACGGGAATTGTCACCTAGACAACTTCTTACATACATATAACATATACCTATCATATCGCACGCCCCTTCTCGCCTATTTCTAACTTTAAATGAATATAACTACATACTCATTTCTCTTTTGTCATACACCATCCCTTCTTTCGAATAAATACAGCTAAAAACATATAAATACAACTACTCTGAAGCACGGACTCGCCCAGACAGAGAGAGTGTCCGAGTCCAGTTCGTTTTGGACTCGGACTCGCCGCCGACGCGGCGCGGATGCGTGTCCGACGTGGTCGGACCGCGTCCTGGTGACGTGGATATCTGAACGCGGCGACGGACTCGGTTTGGACGCGGCGACGGACTCGGTTTGGACGCGGTTTTCTCTTTTCTTTCCTTTCCTTTTTTTAAGAGAGAGAGAGAGAGAGAGAGAGAGAGTCATTATTAGTGATGTCGGGAAGATAGGCTTTACTATTTAGGATTTTGAATTGATGGCCCACTATTACTTTTTTGGTTGAAATTCGAAAAGCAATTGACAAGAAAATCAAACCAGAAATGATAAAGATTCTACATAGTCTAAAATTATTTTTTATAACTAAAATTCTTTATTTAGGTGAGAATTCACTATGTAAATAAAATTCTTTATTATGCACTTTCAAAAAAAAAAATTATTATTAAGATAATTCAATCATCTAACTCTACTATTATATAATATATATACATATATATATATATATTATATTATTTAATTTGCCGAGTCCTATGCTGTGTCCGAGTCCTACTTTTTAGAGTTTTTGTGTGTCCGCGTGTCCGTGTCCGTGTCCGAGTCCGAGTCCGTGTCCGTGTCCGTGTCCGTGTCCGTGTCCGTGTCCGTGTCCGTGCTACATAGTACAACTATTATCCACCATAAAGTAAAGATTCTCAATATTAGAACAAACAACTATCCTCACTATTCACAGGTCTGGGGTATCGAAATTTCTGGGAAACTAGTTTCTCGATTATTTTGTTGTGTTTGAACTTTGAAGACAAAAAAAATATTTATAATCTACATTTCTTTATAGTGGAAAAAATGTTTATAACACATAAATTTTACCAAAAATGCTTAGAGTTAAATTATGCTAATACTATGTGTGCCTCCGGTCTCACCGAGAGTTCTGGATCCGCTAATGTTCAGAGAAATCACATACCCAAATTTTGAGTACTAAAATTCTAACGAACCCATGAACAAACAGACCCTAATAGGTAAACGAATTGAAATATCAATTAAACTGGTAGAAAAAACTAATGTGTGTGTGTGTGTGTGTGTGAGAGAGAGAGAGAGAGAGAGAGAGAGAGAGAGAGAGAGAGACCTAAAAGACTACCATTAGACATCTCCAACCGATTATATAAAAATGGTGTAACTTCAAACACAAAAATACAGAAAACTGATAATGCATCTCCAACGGTCTAAACAGAAATACAGAATTCAGTAATGCATACCCAACTATTCACAAAAAACACAGTAGAAAGAGAATGTTCCATAAAAGATTTCTTTCTTTGTTCAATATATATAATTTTTAGAGTAAATTGCAAAAATTGTCCTTGTGGTTTGGCCAAATTGCACGTTTCGTCCTTGTGGTTCATTAAGTGCAAAGACCGTCCTTATTTTGCACTGTTACATGCACTTTTGGTCCTTCAACAGTGAATTTGGCAAACCACAAGGACGATTTTTGCAATGATGAGGACCAAAAGTGCACGTAACAGTGTAAAATAAGGACGATCTTTGCACTTAATGAACCACAAGGACGAAACGTGCAATTTGGCCAAACCACAAGGACGATTTTTGCAATTTACTCATTTTTATCAAATAATAAATAATATTTCATCTAAAATACCCAATAATTAAATATTTAATAGCATAAAACAACTCATGTATACCAAAAACTCATATTACACTCATATATAACCATCTCAAAATATAACGGACTGTATTTCAATAAGCCGGAGCCCAAAAACTCATATAAGACTCATATAAGCTGGTAAAAAAAACAAAAATATATAAACAATGAGTGGCAACAGAACCCAAAAAACCCATTTTTATTTTGATTCTTTTACTTTTTTTTTTTTTACCAAAAATTATTAGCCGAGGCGTCTCTGCTGTTACAATAATCAATAATAATAATAAAAAAATAAAAAAAAATGAATGAAAAATACTGCCATTATAATAGACATAAAGGAGAGATGGATTTACCAAAGCGAGAAGAAGATTTCTGGGGCTATGGTACTTTTCCCAGTCTCTTTCTTTTGCGAATTCATCCATTTTCTTCTTGAGAAGATCCAGTGTCACACACTCTTCCCCTGCGCCTTGTTTGGCTCCAGTCATCTTTCCCTTTGATTTCTGAAACTTTTTGCCCACCAACTCTGGTGAAGAAATCGGGAAAACCAAACAGAGGGCAGTCCTGCTTTGATCCAACCGGCTTCCACACGTTGATTTTAGGTCTTCTTTCTCGCGTGTGGAATACCCAAAACACCCCTTCTTCAGAACAATGCGATTGATAGGATATTTAGCAGGATTGTTTATTTATTTTAAAAAATGAACACATTACTATTTATTTCTAGTTAAAAAAATATTTATCATCTATATAGCGTTACGAATTCAAAGTATTGGATTAATTCTCTCTTATACGTGGTATTTTCTTAATTTTGGATTCCTATTTATCTAAAATCTTTAATCCCACATCAATTTAAAATAATAGTAGTATTTAACTGATGGACAATCCAATAAATAGAGTTCGATATCTTGAATCTCATATCGATTTAAAATAGGATTCCACCAATGGAGAACCTAAATAAGTACTTAGAAGTTAGAATCCATCTGTATTTTTCAACCACATAGTTATTTTACACACAAGATTAAGAATAATATTTTTATTGTGTTTAATTTGGCTAATTATTAAGTTGGACAAATAAATAGTTTAAATTTTTAGTGAAAAATTAATTGGGCCAATTATTAAATTTACATTAATAATAGTGTTACGGATTCGAAGTATTAGATTATTTCTCTCTCCTACGTGGCAAATAAATAGTATTATTTTTATTAACAATATAATTTGCCAAATTATTAAGTTGGTCATATAAATATTTTGTATTAAAAAAATTAATTTGGCTAATATATTGACGTTTAATTTAATTTATTTATCAATATATAATAATTTGAGCAAATTTGAATTTTTTTTAAAGCCAGACGTAACAATTAATTTTTATAACAACTTAAATTTAATTATTTAGATTTTGTATATATTAATAGATTTAGGCAATTATAGCATATAACTATATTTGTGAGGGGATCATGTACTAAAATTAATTTTTTTTGGAACAGGTATAGGTATATAATATATAAATTAGTTTCAGATGATCGAACCTTGGCTGTATTGTTTCGGGTATGATCACTCTATGGATTGGGGATAAAAATATGTAGTAAATTCATATTTAAGTCAGATTTTGGACGGGTACGGTTATATAAATTATAAAAAGGTTCGAGTGGCTGAATCCTTGCCTCATCTTTTTGGTTTTCGTTGTGTTCTACTGCGGTGAGGAACTCCGAATGACTGAACCTAACTAATAAGTATAATTGGCGAGTTTTTTGCATTAATAAATTGGATTTAAAATATAATTTTATGTGAGAATCAATTTTTTAATACCAAACCATAAAATTGATAAGTTATATATTATTTTATTATATATATATAACTTTACTTATCCGGAACACCATATTAACTCTCTTATACGTGGAATTTTTTATTTTTTAGATTTTTATTTATTTAAATCTTCTACACATCTTGATTTTTAATGACACTCCACTCATTGAATAACTAAATAAATATATAAAATAAGTATGTATTTTATCCATAATTATTTTACACCACCACTTTAATTTGATCATATATTGAGTTGGTCAAATGAATTATTTTATTCTTTTTAGAAAATTAAATTTGGCAAATTGTTAATTAAACCTCATTGGCCAAATAGATACATATTTATTTTAATATCTAATTTATATATGCATAAATATTACTTCTATATTTATATATTTTTTAATAAGCTCGATTATCTTCACATACAAATAAACATATAAAGTATCTAATAGCAAGATGAGTTTGGAGTAGCACGTTAACTCTCTCTCCTACATAAAGTTTTTTTATTTTCTTTATTCATATTATCTAAAATCTTAAATCCCACATCAGAGTATAGGTATATAAATTATAAAAAAATTTTGAAGATAATATAATTATAAAATTATACTAGGAATTTAACTTTTAATTTTTTATCATTCATAATATTTATTCTTAACCTTTATCTTATAATGTTTGAGTTTTCATTGAGATGGATTAACCAATTAATTACTTTAGCAACTTATGTTTAGTTATTCAAATTATATGAATTTAAATACGCTGAATAATTAGCGGATATTGTTTAGGAGTATGAGATATAAACGAATAATATATTATCTTTTAATCGAGTTTGATGAATATGAGTATAAAGATTTTAAACATGTCTGAATATTTGTAGCATACCTTCGTTGTTTCATATGTTACTATATGAGTTTCGAACTAGAATAAGTAGTAAAATTATCTTTCAATCAGGTTTAGGATGAGTATAAGTACATAAATTCTTGATGAGTTCGGGTGGTTGAATTTCATCCTCATTATTTCTGTTTATTGGTGTGTTTCGCTGTGGTACGATTGTAAGTGGCTGAACCCTAACAAAATATTAAATTATTTTTAGGATTTTACTTATAATTGCAATATAAAGTGATTACCCGTCGAGTTTCGACGGGCTATACACTAGTTTTGTAGATAGTATTTTCACTCGTACAGTAAAACCTCGATAAATGAATATGATCGGGACCGGAGAAAAATATTCATTTAGCGAAATTATTCATTTCTCGAAAGAAAATTTGAACATGTTATAAAGAGTTGGGACGAAAGAAAATTATTCATTTGACGAGATTATTCGTTTATCATTCAGAAACAACAACATATATTTCCAAATCAGACAGCTTAACACATTCAAATATTAATAGAAAAAAACTAATCAGCCCTAGTCTTCTTAGTTAAAAACCAGGAAATCTCCGCTTGAAAGCCCAGCAATAGATTACATATCTCAACTTCATATCTCAAAGTACAATAGAATACAACAATACATGATAAAAGAAGCCAGACTAAATTAGTACATCACAATACAATAATAGAAAAGAAATTTATAAATAGTTGGGTACATGAAGTCCTATTGAAAAAAAAAAGTTTCAACGGTAAAATATTGATGCATATCTTGTTTATGAACCAAGAAGCACGACAAATGAAGTCTTATTTGAACGTCAACTTTTTTTTCGAATAATCTTGTGATTTTTATAAGATTTTTGAGAGGCTCTCTGTCAAAAATGGTTGTGTTGTTTTGATGTGTATGTTGTAGTTAAAGTTTGGTTGTTGGACATTAATATCGATCGGTTTTGAGCAGATGAGGAAAATAACAACGTAAAAAAAAATAGTTTAAATTGAGTAAAATACAAAAAAAAAAATCAATATTACAACTTTTGGGATGACATTTTAGTCTTTTTAATCAAAATGGTACTAAAAACGTATACTTTTATGAATGAGGATATACAACTTGTCAATTTTATGATTTGGTATTAAAAATTGATTCCCACAAACTATTAATGTAGTTTTTAAAGAGGTTTCGAGTTTATAAATATTTATTGTATATATTTATTTTTAGTATTTTATTAATTTAATTAATGGATGGCATTTTCTTTATTTCTTTTACACAAGCGTTAATATTGTTATTATTATTAGATTTTATACATTGTGCACAAGTAATGATGATTCAATATACAGTTAAATTTTGATAAATGAATGTTCGAACTATTTGAATGACAGAAATGACCATTTTATCCCTCAGTATGAAATAAGTGCTGTTTGATAAATTGTTCCTTATTTTTTAAGCTGAATAGTATTTTTGAATGACATAGACTACCTAAACTCAAAACTTTATTGATATCATCAAAAACAACATTAATAAACATGATATCAAAACTTTATTGATATCATCAAAAACAACATTAATAAGTACTTATAAATAAAATACTTCAACATCTTATTTTGAACACAATTCTTAAAATTAAGCATTAGAAACCAAACTATTTGCAATATCATCACGCAAATTAGCCATATATTGTGTGCTATTAGCACCCCATTGTGTTATGTCCAGCCCTTCTTCTCCACTTCCTTCACCTTCTTCTTCATTGTTAAATATAGTATCCTCATTACACTCCAGAAACAACTGGTCCTGAATATTGCATTTTCTGATAAAATTATGTATCGCAAAGCAAACAATGACCACATTTCTTTGTATTGTAAATGGAAAAGGAGCCATCTGTTTCAGAATTGGAAATCTTAATTTCAAGACACCATAAGCACGTTCAATAACATTACTAAGTTGGGCATGTGCATGATTGAACAATAACACACCACCCTCAAATTGTTGTGCACATAACTCGGGGTATAGTAGACTTGACTTCCTCAAATATTCAACATATTTATTGGACTGTGTTAAAAATAAAGTTGTCAAAATACAAATCAAATAAAAAAAATGAAAATAAATTGCTAGTTATGAATATACCTCACTCTCTAATTCCCATTCTTGAGGTGTTAAATTGAACGTGTTGGTTGAAGGATCATACAAATTGCCAGTTTTGTTTTTTTAATTTCAACCATGCTCCATATTTTCCTTTTATATAATCAAATTTATTACGCATCTGCTTCTTGTCAACGATAAAATTATGAGTTGCTTTGAGAGTTTCAGCAACTTTGATCCATGAATTGGGCTTTAATGCACTACCTTCCTTCCCGTACAATGAAACCTCAAGAATACAACTTTCAAAAAAGGTCTTCATAACATTGGGGTCCCTCCAACTTATTCCTAGTTTGTTTATTTGGTTGTGTTTCCCCAATTTGTTCCATACCTAAAACAAGATGAAATCAACTGCCCTTTATCTATATCATAAAGCAAAATAAGATGAAAACATCAAAACAACTAAAAAAGGCAACTGATATTTATCTCGAAGAAATGAAAAAAAAAATATACATCATAACAAGCACGTAAATTTTTAGAAATCTGGAAGAATCTGAAATAAAAAAAGGGCAGTTAAACAATTCTGGAAGAAAGGGCAGTTAAAACAAATCTGGAAGAATCTGAAATCTTGAAGAATCTGAACTCAAATTTACCTGGCAAAATCTGGAGAAATAATCGAGAAAGCATTTCATAAGTTCCTATTACTCTTGCATTTCTCAACACGGAAAAATGGCATCTAACCTAGCTGATTTAAAACTACCCAACAACAAATAGATCACTCATTACTGCAACATCAAGATTGTAATGTTGTTTGGCAACGAAAAAGCATGTAAATTTGGGAAAATCTGAAACCTGAAATTCAGAAAATGAACCTGGTGACGGCGACGGCGAGAAAGGCGACACGGGGTGGGCGACGGCGTTGGTGATGCGAGGCAGGCGATGGCGATGGCTACGCGATTGAGTGACCGACGGCGACACAGTGAGAAAGTGATGCGGGAGTGAGGAGAGAAGAAATTGAGAAAGTGGAACGGTAGAAAGGAACGAGAGAGAGAGAGAGAGAGAGAGAGAGAGAGGGAGGGAGGCGGTATGTAAGGGTAGAAGATGTAATTTTTTGGGCTGAATGGGAACCACGCCATTTTCATTGCTGAATCAAAATGATACATTTAAGTTCATTCAGCAAAAAGTAAACATATAAAAAACCTGAGCGATTTAGCTCATTACGTATTCAGACCATTAAGGCGAGTAAAGAAAGAGGCGGAATAGGGATAGGTAGCCTTGACGCTATGAATCGTGCGTTACTTTACAAATGGATATGGCGTGGATTAAATAATAGCGATAGTATTTGGGTGAAGGTTATTTCGGACATCCATGGGACAAATTGTTTTTTTAATATGCAGGCAAAATCAAAAGGCTTATGGAAGATCATTTCTGACGAGGCTAGACAAATCCATCAAGACAATTTGATTCCTGATGATGTTATCACTGGAAAGGTAGGAGATGGTAGGTACACCATGTTTTGGAAAGACTGTTGGTGTGGTAATCAATCTTTTGATGCTAGGTTCCCCAGACTATTCGCTCTCTAGGTTGACAAGGATGTAACAGTGTGTGATAGATGGATGGATTCTGATTGGGTTTGGCGCTGGCGTCGTGAGATTAGATCTGGAATGGAACTCGATCAAATGCATAATTTGTTGAATATGCTTCCAAGATCTATATCGAGTGAAGCGGACAAATGGATTTGGATGATGAATGGTAAAACAAATTTTTCAGTCGCCCAAATACGAAAATGTATTGATCAAAAATGCCTTCAACACGAGGACAGGCGTAATACTTGGAACAAGTGGGTGCCAAAAAAGGTGAACATTTTCGTATGGAGACTAATGCGTAATGGTATCCCTACTAAGGTGAACTTGTTTGGTCGCGGGGTTGACGTCAACTCGTATCGGTGTAATCTTTGTAAGCATGGCATTGATGATATTTCACATTTGTTTGTCAACTGTAAGTTAGCAAAGGAGCTTATGGTGAAGATCAACAATTGGCTACAGTTATGTATCCCTGAGATGGAGGTTATTAACATGATTGATTGGTGTAAGCAACTTAATTGTACGTCATATTCGAGGAAGATTATGGAAGCGATCATATATATTGGGTGGTGGCACGTGTGGAAGGAGAGAAATAATGTGCTTCATAACGGTAACCACGATAATCTCATTAACATTTTTAATTCGATTATTTCCCTCTCTTTTCTTTGGATCTCAAGTCGCGATAGGAAGCATAGCTATACTTGGGAAAAGTGGGTCGTGAATCCTATTCATAGATGAGTTGGTGTGATATATGTGCCTTCTTTGTCTCGCTATGGTGGGATTCCTGCATTCATGAAAGGCTCTGTTGGAATTTTTGCGTGGATGATGGTTCTGGTGGTTGCATGGAGTGCATTATGAAGTGGATGAGTATTAGTCATAGCTTCAGTATGTCTGTTTTTTCTGTTTGCATGTACATGTGGTACAGATATATTAAAGATTGTTGTATCTCCAAGGCATGGTTGGGATTACATCAAAAACAACACAAAGTGAAAACCGGTGGCTCGGCCTTTGTTGGTTGGGGTTTTTTCTCGTGTCTCGTTTGTTGTAATTGGCGCGAGTTTTTTCCACCCCTTTTGTTATCCTCGCAGTTAATGCCTTGGATCGTGTCTAGATTTTTGCGTGTTGTTTTCTAGAACTATTTGCTGTTTTTTTAGCTGCTAGCGCCTTGCTGGTATGCTTTTAATATATTTTTTGCCGTTCAAAAAAAAAAAAAAGTAAAAAGTAAACTGGGCCTAAGGGCAATTTACTTTTTTTTCATTAATCTCTAAATGGATTAAGCTGTCTCAGTGGATTAATCTGTCTGATTTGGAAAAATATCTTGTTGTTTCTTTCTTTTCTGAATGAACTATCTGAATGACAGAAATGACCATTTTACCCCTCAATATGAATTAAGTCCTTTTTGATAAAATGTTATTTATTTTTTAAGTTGAATGGTATTCACTACTACAAAAAAGACATTTAACATCGCCCGTTTAACATCGGTTCTGGAAAAACCGATGTTAAGAAAAAAAATCATTTTATATAATACAACATAATATATATTTTAATTTATATTATAATATATATTCATATATCATATTATAATTTTCAGGTATATTTAAATAACCAGACAATATTTTTATAAATATATATATATATATATAGTTATATTAATTTTTTATCAATAAAGAGTTTATATTTTATGACTTTTAAATATATAATATTAATATATATTTTAAATTTATATTATATATACTCAATTATAATTAAGATCATATGATAATTTATACTATACTCAATTCTTTTATTATTAGAGAGGGTAATTTTGGTATATTGGGGAAGTATTTCTGACTTAATGGTAAGGACACCCCAAAAGTTGCGTAATGCAAAAGACGACATTAAGATCATTAAGTTGAAAGTAAACAGCAAGATATAGCTGATCGATTAACCTGATTAAGCATTAAGCTGATTTAGTAAAAAATAAGCAAGCCCTAAGAATATCACAAAATTTAACAAAACAGAGATAAAGATGTAAAAGGGGTTCATATGCATACTTAATCAAGCCTAATTACTGTAAAATTCGAATACATATATAGATACATATAGGAATATCTATTTGTTGTTTAAAAAAAGAGAGAAATAAGTTAGGGTTTATACCTTGCAGACAAGTCTTGAATTGATGAAGAAAATTGATGAAGGAGAAGCACTGTTGAGATAATAGGCGAGAGATGAAATACAGCGGGAAATGGCGGCGGGAGATGAGCTGGAGAATATAGGGGTGTGAATTTTTATTCTCAAAATAAGGGGTTGAGTTTTCTCTCCCGTAAAAATTAAAGGGGATGGGAAGGAGCATTGGAGCGGTATTTTTTATACCAGTTGTGCTACGTGTTTGTGCTGTGTGCTACGCGACTGAAATATGTAAATTAAGTGAGGTTGTGCTACGTGTTTGTTTGTGTTGTTTGTGCTACGTGTTTGTGCTGTTTGTGCTACGATGCGATAGAAGATGTGCTAAACTTAACCTATTTAAAATCTGTGCTACGAAATAATGAAATATGTGAACTCACATATATAGAATCAGTGCAGCATAATAATTCTGATTGTGCTACACACATATAAAAGATGTGCTAGACGGACGTATCTTTTCTTATATTCCTACACTAATCATATATATATATATATATATATGAAATATATCATATAAAAATTACCTTGTGAAATCTGGAAACTTTTGTAAGCCATTGATATTAGTGATCTAACGGCTGTAGATGAGTAAAATTATATGCATTTATGTATTTTTTTATTGCATTATTTGTTGCATATACTAGCGACCATCTTGATTCAACAAATAACAACAAATATGCAATGAAATTACTTAATAATGTAATTGGGTTCTAGATTTCACCATTAAGGGTGTTTCCACCATAGTCAATCCATATATATATATATATATATATATATATATATATATATATATAGTGGCGCATTCTATGCAGTACCAATATTAGATGCGATCTTTACTGATCTTAATTTATGCATGAGTTTTGTACTAATTATGCATGAAATATATGCATTTCGTGCATCAAAATATCGATGCATTAAAATATTAGATTATATGCATCAAATTTTTGTGAGAATTAATGTATTAAAATTTTGATGCACAAAATGCATATATTTCATGCATAATTAGTACAAAACTCATGCATAAATTAATACTGTAAAATACTGCATCTAATATTGGTACTGTATAAAACACGCCATATATATATATATATATATATATATATATATATATATATATATATATATATATATATATATATATATATATATATATATCAGAATAACAATGATTCTAGCTCAATAGATAAGACCAAGTAAAAACAAAGGATCCATATTTTTAATTTTTTTCATTAATTCTTTTCTTTTTATTTTCCAAGTTGTTTTGGGTAAAATAAATAGTTTTTATAAACAAAAACAACATTTCTTGTGAATAAAAAGAACAAATATTTTTTAAATTTATATTAATTTTTGCCCTCTATTTTTCTTTAGTAATCATTTTTTTTCAAAAATAAACTAAAACCTATAAAACAACTAGGTTAATAAATGTCTAACCAATGAAGAAATACTCAATATTGCATTTGCACTAAAATAAACGTGGAGTTTTAGAATAAGATGATTCTATTAATTTACAACTGACCAAGTCTTTGACATAGCATTAAAATGTTACTACTATGTATTCAAACGAGTATAAAGACTTCCAAAATAACGGCAGCAGTATAGAAGGTTGCTGCTCTGTGCTTTCTGAAAAATGCTTCTATAGATTGCTGCTCAAGTCCATTTTTTTTTTTTTTAATAACTCAGTTTCTAGGCTTACACCTAACTATGTCTGAAGGTAGCAACTCCGTTTTCTCATTACTGCCACCAAGTTAAATCGCGGGATATGCATGAACTGACCAGTGTCTTGTCGGGTTCTGCTGACGTACAACCAGATCCTCCCAGGTAAAGAGAACATGAAGTCCTCTCCCGAATCGAACCCGCACGAATGATATTCAGTATGAGGTCCTGTCAAAGGCTTAATTAGAACGTACATGTCCCAGGAAATATTTTTAAGGTGGAGGCAAGAGGGATAGAACCCCTGACCTCCACCCCCGCATGAGCTTTTACACCCATGTGGTGGCCAACTGGGCTAGCCAGTTGGTTTGCTCAAGTCCATTTTCATCATCCACATCCAATGGACGTCTCATTTGAAAGAAATGATGGATTAATCATATTTATGGATGATGGCATATGAAGTTTAGTCAGTAACTGAAAGCAAACTGCTAAGTGGATTGTGAAAGAAAGACATTTGTAGTGATTAGCAATTCCGATAGGCAGCTTTCCTAAGTGAATTTCTTCAACTGTTTGAGATTTCACGGGCCGAAAAATAAAATAGAACAAAATAAAACAAAAGTCTAGCCCGCCCTGCCGCCACTTTTGTGGTTCAAAACTAAATGCACTAGTAAATTCTAAAGAATAAAACAAGATTAGTATATAAAGTTCATTTCTATTTCCTAACTGCACTCAAAAATGCAACCTTAAATCCATCGAAGCACAAAAACATCAAAATCCAAATAATACTAACAACAAAACACACATCACGATCACGATCATGATATTAGTTAGTTGGGAATGTAAGAGATCATCATATTGGAGATATTGACACCTTGAAAGTTGATAGCAACCAGTGTTTAGAAAAAAAAACTTACAAGCAAGCATTGTTTACTCCAAACAATAGAAAATCCAGTGATTCTTCTCACCCAGCTGCTTCTCTTCCATTCTAGTTCCCATCTTCTCTGTCAATAAAATAGAACTAAGAAAAAACATTTATATAACCAAATCAAGAATTGCTACGAGTAACATTTAAAAGTCTAATATTAGTAAGGATTTCACTTTTCAGAACAAAGAATAGCAGCCGTCGTGAGTACAATAAAAATATAAGTTAATAGGAATTACTAACAGAGCAAAAAGGTATAAATTCAGAGCCTTACGTTATGCAAAGAGAATGTACCTCCATCTACTTCAATAGTTACATCTTGAAACACCCTATAAAAGATATAGAAACATTAATTCGAGATGTCGTATTTAGGATAGTAATTATATATCACATGGGAACGATATAAGTTATAACTATTGCAATTATAGAAATCACTACATGTAATAGAATGTCGAAGACAGATACTATTAATCTTTACAACCTTAAAAGGGTACGCATATGAGCTAGAAAAAGAATACTTCATCCGCCCCACTTGAAAAATCCACTTTCAAATCATGGTTTTGTCTCAATAGAAGAGTCCACTTTCAAAATAAAACATTAATATCTAGTTAAAATTCATGTATTATTCCTTAAATTTAATATTTTTTGTTATATAAATTACATTATTAGTACCTTAACCAAAGTGATCCTTGGTAATTAACAACTTTTTATACTACAATTTGGCAATACCACTCCAAATTTCTCCGGTATGTAATAAAACAATTATAGCAAGGATTTCACTTTTCAGTCCAAATTTCTGATTTTTTTTCTTTTTACAGTTCCTAGCATGGAAGGGCAAGGAGAGCCAACAGATAAGTTTCTAAAACTGAAATTAGTTTCGAAACTAAGATCCGGGTTCCAGATGATCAACTTCGATTAGTTATGAGTCTAAACACCGAAATTCTTAATAATTCCATAAACAACAACCTCGACTGGGCTGCGATCGAGAACCTTGCATCCCTTGGGCTTGGGATGAGTACCCATAGTCAAATTGGTTCTACTCTCGCCGCCTTTCCCTCAGTTCCGGCCCATCTGTCTGGGCTAGGTCAGATCCCGCCCCTTCCCTAAACCTGGTCTCACCCACTGTAAATATCACTGACAAACTCACAGATGAACTGACTAAGCTTCGGCAGTGAGGTACGGATCCTGACGTTGATGTTAATGTGGCCGAAGTCCGAAATCTCATGAGGGGTTATTTGCTCTGGCTGTTAAATCAAGGAAGCCTAAGTGGATAAACAAGGAGGAAGGAGAGACCAAACTGGTTGAGGATACGCTCAAAATGTCGATTAAACTTATAGGTGATTTGCCTGAATCTTTTGCCGATGGTTTTAGCATTGTGCAGAAAGCTATTGGGAAGGTGGCCCGAGTAGTAATCTCCCGTGGGGTCAGTAGGTCCAGTGGGTCGCCATCTTCATGGCCGGTTCCCCAATTCAATCCCCTCGCCCACGGCTATGACCCCCAAGCGAGGTTGCCGGCCACGGAGGGTCGTCATCTTTATTGCCGACTCCCTAATTCAACCCCCCTCCCACGTTTATGCCCCCCAGTTTCCCCCCGGCCAGGTTGTCGGCCACGGCGGGTCGTCATCTTCATTGGCCGAGGGGAAACTGGAGGCCATTGACGTGGGGGAGTTGAGTTCGGGAACCGACAATAAAGATGACGATCTGCCGTAGCCGGCCACCTGGCCGAGGGGAAACTGGGGTCATAGCCGTGTGAAGGGGAGTTGAATTGGGGAGCGGACAATAAAGATGACGACTCGCCGTGGCCGGCAACCTGGCCTGGGGGTCATAGCCGTGAGCGAGGGGGTTGAATTGGGGAACCAGCACTGAAGATGACCCGCTGGACCTGCTGACCCCACGGGAGATTACTACCCGGGCCACCTTCCCAATAGCTTTCTGCATAGTGCTAAAACCATCGGCAAAAGATTCAGACAAATCACCTATAAGTTTTGTAGACATTAAGCGCATCCTCAACCAATTTGGTCTCTCCTTCCTCCTTTTTTATCCACTTGGCCTTCCTCAATTTAACACCTAGAGCAAATAACACCCTCATGAGATTTCGGACTTCGGCCACATTAGCATCAACATCAGGACCCGTACCTCACTGCCTAAGCTTAGTCAGTGCATCTGTGAGTTTGTCTGTGATATCTACAGTGTCACCGGGTTTAGGGAAGGGGGGTAAATTGAGGGGCGGGATCTGACCTAGCCCAGACAGATGGGCTGGAACTGAGGAGGGCGGCGAGAGTGGAACCAATTTGACTATGGGTACCCATCCCAAGCCCAAGGGATGCAAGGTTCTCGATCGCAGCCTAGTCGAGGTTTTTATGGAATTATTAAGCATTTCGGTGTTTAAACTCATAACTAATCAAAGTTGATCATCTGGGACCCGGAGCTTAGTTTCGAAACTAATTTCAGTTTCAGTAACTCATCTGTAGGCCCTCCTTGCCCTTGCTGCTGCTTTCCTTGCCCTTCTATGTCAGGAACTGCAAAAAGAAAAAATCAGAAATCTCGCCTCGCCTCAACAAGAAGAATTGACGGAGAGAAAAAACGAAAACAAAATCAACTGCCAAAACATGAAATAACTCGTTTAATTCAAAGGCATTCAAACAAATAATATGCAAACCGTGTAAAACAAACAACCATTTATGAACAAACATCACAAATCGCATGAAACAAAGCGTGATAGAGAGAATAACAGTAGATCTACGTACCTTAATCAAGGAAGGAAATGAAATAGAAAAAACAATGTGCATAAAGGAGCTAGAAAATAGAAGGGTTTTAGAAGGAGAGGAGGCATGGAGAAGGGGTTAGCGTGGTGGGACCGTGGGACTTAGGATTTTTCTTCTCTATTTTCCATTTCAGTTCAATTTCCTCTTCTTTCTTCATTTTATTTCTTCTAAATCTATTCTATGTGACTGTTGTAAGAGAATTGGGTTGAAGCCCATTTAATATCCTCACGAGAAATTGGGCTTCATACTGCATTTGTTTGTAACAAAAATATATGTGCTCCAAATATTTCATATATATATATATATAAATAGTGTTATGCTATATATAATTTTTAATTATTTTTCATGTAATAAAATATTAGAGTTGGGTGCGTCATGACAAGGGGTAGAGTCATGCTTTATGCTTGAATTGATGAAATTCTAATCTAATTTTGTTTATACATCGGCTGGGATAAAAAGGTTATTTAGTTCACTTCATTTCGTTTCTATTTGTTCATTCTATATATTAATATACATCAGTAATAAAAATTCCGTATGTTATTCCAATTCTATTCCCATCATCATTCCATTTACATCCATTCTCATCATTGCATAGGATTTTGAAATGTTGATTGGTGGCGGCAGCCAAGAGATGTCATATTGACTTATCGTGCTTTGGCGAGCTCTTTTTATTGTATCCATATCATCTCCCATTTCCTTTTGACAGCTCTTTACTTAACACTGTAGCCAAGTTCGAAAAAAATTTATGAGACGTAATGAAACAAAAGGAAATAATTATAAACTCTTGAGCAAATACAGAACCACGGCACACACTTTGGGTGATCAACATGAATTAGCATAGGCAAGACAGTGACATGCCAAAGAACTAAAATGACTGCATAAAAAAAAAACTAACCTTAGATAAAATCGTCACATAGGATTGGAATCAAAGCTACGGAAGTAAAAAGGAGGTGTGCCTTTGTTTGTTGCTGCCGAATGGAGAGATGCGCCCCAACTTCCGCTTTGGCATATCCGCATGTGTTATCACCGTCAATCTTGATCGTCGCCCTCTGGAAGTTGAAAATAGTTCTTAGATAATAAAAAGGTCACCGCGTATGTTGACCATAATTCTACCCCACCACGAAACCATGAAACCCCAAATGAAGCCAACTTTGATAGTTTTGGCACCTTCCAACATAATTAACTAAAACATTGAATATTGACACAAAACCATGTTTCATCATTCATAAAATAATTAACTAAAACATCATATAGAGAGAATTTATAATTTCATCAATCATATATGAACCAAACCAAATCATATAAGAGAAGGAAACAATTCATGTGTGTGTGTGTGTGGTGGCCTAGTAGTAGGGGATTAATGCCCGGGGCCAAATGTCTCGGGTTTGAGTCCTCCATGACGCGGTCTTTTTCTGCATTAAATTTATCAAAAAAAAACAAAAAAAGAATTAAGCGGATGATGGTGAAAATTATGTACATTAAAATAAATAAATAAACGAACAATCTATACGAAAAGGGAACAAGAGTTTTCTCAAACCCACATGACATCTGCTATGAAAAGATCCTCTAAAGATCGCTGAAATCAAGAACAAAGGGGACATAACACCAAATCCACACAAAAACCGGTTTATTCGGGAAGAAGTAGTAAAAATACTATAGATGCGGATTGAGGAAATTTTATAGTTCGTGATTAGTTAATCATTTAGCATTAATTATAATCATCAATTAAATATATAATAAAAAAAATCTTCAAGAGTCGAAAATGTGAATTAAAGGAAAAACTAGACTTACTGAAACGCATACTCTAAACCCCTAAACCCTTTTGTTCTCATCCCACTCTCCCCAATTTGAAACCCTAGCTCTCGCCGTCGTTACTGTTCCATGCTCTCGCCGTCGTTACTGTTCGGTCTCACCTCCGCTGCTGCCACCGCCACCGCCATCCCTAAGGCAACTCTTTGTTCTCCTCTTTTTAGTAGAGCACTCCAGAAATTCACAAATTATGTGAAATCAATCTAATGCTAGCCCATCTATTTTGAGACTCAATTATTTACTGATGCATCAAAACGAAATTCATTGTTATAAAATACATAGACAAAGACTCGGATACGGAGATGTCATCATCTCGCAGACTCTATTCTCTAGTTGCTCAACTATAAAAAGGAATAAAGTAGCATTTATCAAACAGTACTTGATACTAAGGTCAAACTACATTAATAACCTGGGAAGGGGAAGAAGTGAATCATTCTCACACTCTATTCTTGATTCAGCAACAGCTGATGATTAATTAAGTAAACTAAAGGCTGGTATCATATAACATACAGAGTGCATAATATGTAAACAAGGGCTATTTCTCCAATTTAAGATCGCCGTACTCTACCTATCTCTGGGTGATAAGCTGGCTTGCATTGTATTGGGCAACCACAGCTTTCAGGGTCTCGTGAATTATTGAAGGCAGGACCCCCTCATTGTAATTTTCACCAAGGGTTCGGTAAACTGATCAGGCAGCGGGCGAGTTAGAACTCGAAGACCAATTTTGACCTGTAGCAATCAGACAGTGAACCAAGTGGATGATTAGATTCTTGTTAGTCAGAAATTCACCTAATGGCAAGATATGAAGCTAAACTCTACAGTCCAGCATGGGAGCTTGTCCTTATCGCACGGACTACTGTACTCGGTGAGACATTGCTTTCCTTGAGAGTCCTCCTCACTGCCTGATGTGCTCTCCACAAGATGAGGTCGATACCACATTCTCCCCGACCCGAGGAAGGGGATGGCTGCTGCTCTGTGCTTTCTGAAAAATGCTTCTAGATAGATTACTTAAGTCCATTTTCATCCACATCCAATGCTGGAACACATGTCTCATTTGAAATAAATGATGGATTATTCACAATTATGGATGGCATATGAAGTTTAGCCTCGTGATCTTCAACTCTTGTAACTGAAAGCAAACTGCTAAGTGGATTGTGAAAGAAAGATATTTGTAGTGATTAGAAATTCCAATAGGCTTTGTAGTAAATTATATACTTTCCCAAGTGAATTTCTTCAACTGTTTGAGATTTCATGGACTGAAAAATAAAATAAAACAAAACTCCAGCCCATGTTGTCTGCCACTTTCGTGGTTCAAAACTAAATATACTAATAAATTCTAAAGAAGCACAAAGACATCCAAATCGAAATAATACTAACAAAAAAAACACGCATCACGATATTTTAGTTGGGAATGTAAGAAATCATATTGGAGATATTGACACCTGCAGCGAGCTCGCGTCGCTCATTGTGGTCAGCAGCGGCGGGGAATTCTTGATTTTTTTGCAATATTTCTCGCTAGCGGGCGGAGGTTTCTATTGCTTGCAATCGTCGAAAAATGTACGGTAATCTTCGCCGGAGTTGGAGGTGGGTCTGAGCGGCGTCCGGCAGAAGAAAATGCTGCTGCAGTCGGAGAAGGTGTCGCTGAAGGCTCAATGTCACCACTGCTAGAAACACGACATTTGATTTGATGGTGGCTGTCCCACTTTTAATTTTTTTTATTTAAAAATAGTATTAATTAATATTTTTAAAAGTATTAGTTGTTTTTGTGACAAAGATAATGAAATGCGTGTCTGTCGACTATATTTTTATTTAATATTTCAGTCCAGTCCAATTATTTTTATTTACGTGCTATAGTAATTTTATTTCTCTCCGGCCAATTTTTTATGATAATATTTTAATGATAAAAAAAATTCTTATGCACAACAATAAAGATGAACCACGACGAAAATAATAAAAAAATGGAAAAAACATGAAACACGGCAGAAATGGTAAAAAATGAAAAAACTAAAATTCAATATGAAACGATTGATATATTAGTATCTTTTCTGCTGCAGTTTTTGTTTTTCAACCTGAAATATATGTACACGTTCCGGTTCATACTCTGCTTGTAATTTTTTTGTAGAGCCTGAAATATACGTACACGTCTAGATTTGCCACATCAACACTATAACTTGTGTCTGAATTGTATATTTATTTGAGTGTTGCGTATTTATTATTATGGTTGTTTTTTTTAAATTTTTTTATTATGATATATAATATTTCAATTAATAATATCCTTCAAGATTTTGAAGTATATCAAAATTAATCTACATAGATTCGATAGAGATGAAATCAACATGTATATACAATGCCGAAAATAACAATCTTACTACAAAATATTTAAGTAGTCTTCAAGTACAATTGCTATTTAAAAAAATATTTGATCATTGCATATACACTCTTGCTTCTCTTAATTACCATAATTAAAATTCAAAATTATAAACATTCGAAATTTTAATTATCACAATTAATACAAAATATCATAAATTAAATATCAATCCTACTAAGATATTTTAATTAAAAAAATTGAGTATTGAATATACAAAAAATGTATGTCATATTCAAAAGACATGATAATTAAAATACATTAATTGTATCTTTGAATTCGGTAACTATAATAAGATTTTTATCCATAAAGTATGTTCCATTTCAATTTTCTATAAATTAAAATAAATTATTATTATGCGGCTATAAGGAATGATGTGTATTGTGAGATTTGATTGGACAATAAACTATATCTTGGAAGATGGACATTTAATTTCGTGACATGAGTCGAATTGATTACAAAATTAGTATATACGAGAAGATGTAAAATTAAATAGGGTTATCTTGAAAATAAAAAACAGAAATAATAATAATAATAATAATAATAATAATAATAATAGTTACAATAGTAATGGAAATACAATTTAAAGTAATAAGGATATTATGTGAATTGTATTTTTTTTTAAAATATAGAAATAAAAAATACTCCCTCCGTCCCACCGATCTTGGTTCATATTCATTTTTGGGCCGTCCCAATGTTATTTTCTTTTTAAGACACGTTTATATTACACAACTTTAAATAATATATATTCATACAATCACTTTACACACTATTTTTCAATTTTTCTTAAATGTTCAAGATTGGTGAGACGGAAGGAGTAGTAAACTACATTATTATTATTGTAAGGCATCAAATCAGCTCCAATTTTCCTTTCTGCTGGAAAAAAAAAACGTTAATAGTGTGCTTATAGTCACACTCCTCAATGTGCAGTTTGGTCGAGCCAAGCCGATTTGGAGCTAATCTATATGGAATAAATAAATTATTATCAAAACTACGTCGTTTTGATAATGGGACACGATCGTCAGGCTGCCTGCCTACTTCCGTTGTCGTTGGCAAAAGAAAAGAGTAGTCTATCGTTGGCGTATCGACCATTTTTACGCCAATCTCACGCCTTTCTAGTAGGTCAACTGTAATACCTCTGGTATTTCATGCTTGATTACTTTGTACTATGTGAATTTTTGTAATGTGACGTCATTTCTATTTATGTATTCCGTTGAGTGCTATATAATTGTGCGATGTAAATGAAACGGAGGTGACACGCCTTGACGCCGTGGGACGATCGTCGGTGCGAATATGACGGTGGCCAACGTCTTGTTCCCCGATAATTGTTGACGAGTGGAAGGGATGGTCACCCCGAGATGGTTAGAATATGACATGTGGCTGAAGAGTTTATGTCTAACGCACGCTAGAGTTTATGTCTAACGCACGTTAGAGTTTTATCTAACGTACGCTACAACTTATGCCTAACGTACGATATATTCCGATTGTTACGTACGTTAAGGTAGTTATATTACGTACGTAACGGGTGAGTCAGTCTCCCGACCAGAATCTTTCTTTTGACACGGACGGAGCTACTTTCGGCGGGCTAGAGGACAAACGAGTCAACTCTTCATAACGTACGTTATCCCCCAAATTTAACGTAAGTAACACTTGGGCACATTTAGGGCAGTGGCGGTCTTTACGTATGTTGTCATTAAACTGTTACGTACGTAATAAGCCTTACGTACGTAACACCGTTATCATTAACGTACGTTAACAAAACCAAGTTTTATAAAATGACAATTCCCTTCTTCATTTGCACGACCCAACACTACAAGACAACACCCTTGGAGAAATTTCTAGCCTTATACTCAGTTCTTAACCTCTTATATACGTGAATTAACATTGAGGAGGTGGTTTCTTGAGCTCCGGTGAAGATTATCCAAGTCGTTCAAGTCACTTCTCGTTTCTCCTCTTAGTTCTTGTGGATTCGCCAACTCTCTTCATTATTCTTCTTCCAATAAGGTAAGCCACCAATCCCTGGAGTAATATCTTCGATGTTTTTCTTATATATACTTATTAGATTGCGGGTATGGGGTAGATTTTTGCCAACCTTCGTAGACAATCTTTTCGGATGGAATTGTAGTAACCCGAGTTATTGTTTCTCATATGTTTCGTTTCATGCAAATCATATCTATCATACGAAATTTCATTTCAAATCATCACTAGGAATGTAAAATTTGTCGAATCAATTGTAGGAGAATTCGTAGTAATCCGTCGTCGTATGTTCCATTGTTCGTAGCCACCCTTACCTTGTGATTTTTGACACTTAGTGAACTAAGGAAAACAATTCGATAGTATAATCATTATTGGATATCAAACCACCAAAGTTATTGTGTAATAGAATCTGCCGATTGTAGTATTCGGAATATAGAATAGAATTAGAAAGTATGAGATTCGATTATGCTATAATCATTCGTTGACAACCGAAAAATGATAGGGATAATCTTGTTGAGCAAATCGATATATCTAATGTTATCTGTAGAATTGAACGGAATAATGGTACGCAATGCTTACGAACTTAGAAACGATACTAATATCGACAATTAAAACTATGCTAGGAATCCGATTAGGAAAGGGAGACTAGTTTTATTCATCATGATCCGTACGAGGTGTTAATCGGATATTACGTGGCTAGGTTAAGCTCGAGCGGGCGTGGGGACTCCGTTTATCACAAAGCACCTACTGTTGGATCACAGGCAAGTGAAATCCTGCTCGAGAATTTTCTAATATTAATGTTATGTCCGTATGTGTGTATGTGCCATTTTCAATGAATGCCGACGGTTGTCTTTCTCTAAAATATGCTATAAATGGGCCGATGTGTTGGGGATAAAACCTGTATGGTACCCGTGTGGAAATGTGTTAGGGGATAAGACCCGAATTGGGCGTCTATGTTCCGGGGTATTTCCGTGTGAATACTTCCGTGACCCTTGGTTGCGACCTTGGGGTTTATGTGATAAAAGAGAGAGACAACGTCGGTTGTGTGATGAAATATTCCCTGTTGATTATTTGGTACTGTGATTGGTAAAATGGCGTATATCGTTGTTAGTAGTTGTTATTTGGTATGCATTCTCTGACCCTGGTTACCTGGTATGATTCGTCGTGCCAGGTAAAATTGTTCATCATGTGCAGGACATTCCCGAGGGGTCCGGTCAGACTTGAGCGGTGTTGGAATTATCTCTGCCGCTGCTTAAATTAAAATAAATTTGCTTTCTTTTAAAAACCTTTGTTGTGTAATAATTGGACTTCGAATTACATTTTTCCTTAGAATCTTTCGACTCACGTTATGTAAACCTTGAACTTAATGTTTTAGCGCGACTTCCTTAAATTGTCTATTTTCTAACTAGCCTTGTGGGTCCCACGTGGGATTCACGGCACTGTAGTATCTCGAGAGATTTTGGGGGTGTTACATCAACTTTTTTTTCAATTTTAGGCCCTGACTCACTTTTCGACGGTTCTTAGTTTGTTTCTTTTTCTTTACGGTCGTCGACTACCGATAGAATTTTAAAAATTAATATATATATATATATATATATTTTTTATAAAATATTCTAATATTTTAATTTAATTATATATCACAACAATAGTAACATTATGGCACGGGCAATCCCTAGTAACCAAATAATAGTTACTGGACAAAATAATATTTTGGCAAACGGTGGAGGGCGGCCAACTTCTCCGGAGAATTATTTATGACCGATTATTATTGACTGATAGGTGCTCCTTTCGTTTTTAATATATGTAGTACTTAGGGGTTATTTATCAAATTTTTCATTAAGTCATGTATGAATAAATATGTATGTCTGGTTAAATGTGACTGTCTGAGTAAATTGATGTTGTTGTTTATTTTTTTCATCTGAATAAACAGTCTGAATAACAAAAATGACCATTTTACCCTCAGTCCAATGCAAACCCTAAAATCCTAAAAAAAACTTTTGCCATGAATGAAATTGAAGAAACGACAGCGGCAAAATAGAAAAAAAAAATATAGATTCAAATAAATTATAAGATAGAATAATATAGAAGTAAAAAATATTATAAAGTAATCAAAAAAAAAAGAAACAAAACAAATACAATTAATAAAAAGCCAAAGTACTTATAGAATTAATAAATTTTTTACTTACCTCAAAAATTATGGAATAAACATTAAAAATTATTTAAAATCGTAAAAAATACAAATTAATTACAAACTCCTTCAAGTTGAATGGAGGGGAGAAATAAATAAATTGAGTAAAAATAAACTTTGACTGAATTATTAAATAATAATTTAGTAAAAACTTCAGATTCCATACAAAAGTTCGTGAAAATGTGAAAATAAAACAATACAGAATGTGAAACTGTAAAAACAATAAAATAAATAAATATCATTGTTTTTTAATATAAAATCACGCACTTAAAAATGTTTGTTCTCCGTTTCTTAATCAACCTTTAGTTTGTAAATGAAGGTTCAACCTAGTAATAATTTGTTATTTATTAACTTATTTATTATGTTATTTGTTGATTCTTCAGTTTCTAAATGAAATTTAAAATTATTCCAATAGTTTTTATTTTTACCAAAATATTTTTAGATTTAATTTTTTAATTTTCTGAAAGTTTATATAATTTTAGATTTGATTTAAATTTTTACATAATTATATTAATATTTTTATTTATATAAACCAAATCATTAGTATAAGGGTATTAGGGGTCATTTTTGCGTCTGTACGGGGACAAGAGAGGTGAGGCTACTGAGCGAATAAGTCATATGTAAACAGACCAAAATGTCTGCACGAATAAGACATTTTACCATATGCGGATTACTTAGTTCAATTTTACATTTTCTCATAAGTATTCTATCTTAGAACTGTAGAGTAACTTCATAATATTTTTCCAATTTTATCCCTATAATTAATACAAATTTGTTTTTTATTTTTATGCAATAATTCGGATTAGAAAGTATAATTATCTTCGTTAACATGCATTTTTACCGTGTATGACACTTGTCTAAAACCAAAAGGAATAATATCATATGGCTCGTTTACTAAGTTGTATGGGATAACTTGATAAAATTAATTGAGATTTCTTATACAATATAAGAATTTTTTTTTTGGTCAGAAATACAATATAAGAAATTACTATCATATTTGGTACGACGTTTTGAATTCTTTGCACAATATAGAAATTATTGTAGTTTATTAAATTTATTAGTTGCAGTATTTTTTAATATCACTTAATACCACCTCTTAGGTGGAATACGTAATACCAGAAATCAATATTATTTATACGGGCCAAAATTTTATCAAGGATCCTATAATTTATACCAAACAAGATATAAAAATATATTAGATATATCATACCAACTAAATATACCAAAAAAAGTATGGAGAATACAAAAGGCATGGGGAATATGAAGGAGTGGACCGAGGCAGCATCCTTTTTTTCTAAGAGCATGGGGTACGGTGGTGCCATGGCTGGCGCCATGGCCACCGGCCCAAGATGGCCCTTGGCGCACCGTACCGTGGCTCGTGCCATCACCTCTCGCGCCGTCCCAACCGCGCTGCGCCAAGGTAATTTTTTTTTCTTTTCTTTGAAATGTGGAGCTCCCAACGGCTAGTTTTTGGAATTTGCATGCATGTAACGGCTTTATAGTCGTTTATCTTAAAAAAAAAAATTACCCCAAAAAAACATTATAAATACCCCTCAAATCTCTACTTCTATTTATCTAATTCCATATTGATTTTTTCATACAAATCGTTCAATCATGAATCCAAACAACCCAATTAATCACAACGACCCGTTCGATGTTTATGATGTATTTTTTAACGATGATCGAGAACGATATGTTCAAAGTTACGTGGCATATGAACAATTTGTATCTTTGTATGATCAAGAAGCCGGGGGATCGCAATCGGGTGAAAAGAGAACGAGGGCATACATACCTCGTGAACGAGAAGAGGCGGAACAACGATTACTTGAAGACTATTTTGGCAACGCTGAGACTGCTCCTAAATATCCCGAAGCCAATTTTAGGTGAAGGTATCGTATGAGTTCTAGACTTTTTAATAGAATTCTCAATGATATTTTAAGTTATGATGTTGAGCCTCTTCCCGACTACTTTCGTTTTTTTAGACCAAGTTACGATGCTACCGGTAGGCAGTGGCGGAAGCAGAGCATTTACTCGGGAGGGTCCGGAGCTATAAAAATTACGGAGATCGGACAATTATATATATAGCTCCCCTCATTTTATAAAGGAACTTCCATCCACCGGGGGGTCCGTGGACCCCCTTAGACCCCCCCTCCCTCCGCCCCTGCCGGTAGGTTAAGTATAGGTGCTGTGTTGAAGTGCACATCCGACATACGCCAATTGGCGTACGGCACTGCATCTGATGCATTTGATGAGTACTTGCAAATTGGTGAACGTTGTTCACGACATGTTTAGATTACTTTACTAAATGCATACATGTTTTATACTATGAGAAGTATTTAAGAAAGCCCAATTCAGATGACATAGAAAAAATATATGCATTGCATGAAGAAAAACATAAACTCCCGGGAATGCTCGGGAGTATTGATTGTATGCATTGGGATTGGAAAAATTGTCCAAAGGCCTTACAAGCTCAATTCAAAAGACGTGATCATAAATACCCAACTATTATGTTGGAAGCGGCTGCGGATCAAAGATTATGGATTTGGCATGCATATTTTGGGATTCCAGGGGCAAATAATGATCTTAATGTGTTGTATGGTTCCCCGATATTTGATCAAGAACTTGCCGGTACAGCTCCGGAATGTCCGTTTGAAGTAAACGGACATACATATAAAAAAGATTACTATTTAGCCGACGACATTTATCCAACATGGTCCGTGTTTGTGAAAACGTTTAGTGTTGCAATGTCTGAAAAAAATTGAACTTCAAAAGAGTAGAAGAAAGTGCTAGAATAGATATTGAATGAGCCTTCGGAGTCCTACAAGGTCGTTGGGGGATTATACGACAACCGGCACGTGCTTTTCAAGTCAACACTTTGAAACTAATCATGTATTGTTGTATAATGTTACACAACATGATATTGGAAGACGAAGGATTCGAAGTGAATTTAAGAGAGACATTCGTCGATCCACGCCCGAACATGCCAGATAATTGGATCGAAAGATGTGATTTACATGTTAGAAAAAGTAAAGAACTTCGCGATCGAATAGTTCACAACGAGCTTCGAGATGACCTTGTGGAGCATTTAATGTAATGTGTTTTTTTTTACATGTAATGTTTGTTTTTTGTATGTAATGTTTGTTTTTAATATTAACTAGTATAACACTCGTGTAATTGCACGGTAACACAAAAAAGAATTCTTATGTAAATATATAATATGTAAATCGTTCATAATAAATTTCGTAATACTTCTTTATAAACTACACTATTTGTTCTGTTTATGATTACACAATTCCCATCGCAATAAAAGATTTCTAGTCTTTCCTGATCTTAACTCTTGATATGGCTACATAAAGCTAACCATGACCGAATACGGTTCTTGGAAGATACATACCGACATGAGAGAGCGTTTGACCTTGACTCTTAAATATAGTCATGGCAAAGCTCATAATAAGTGGGAACTGACGTATTTGAAATTTAAATGGTAATCTGCTATCTAACGGGCCTAATATCCAATTGTGGAATAAATGCTTTATTCTCAAAATTATTCCCCGAATTTTTTTGTTCAATAATATGGTTACGAATTTGGATAATTATTAATGATGTGACATTGCATAATCCTTATGATTGATCCATATTTTGAATTAGCATAATTGAAATTCTAACTTATGATTTCAAGATGTGATTTGGAATTCTAGAACACTTGATGTTATTCAAAAAAGTTCACGGGATATACTTGATTTTGTCTTTTAAAGGTCGCATAAATTTTGCATATACTATCAGAACTGAGATATATCCGCTTGTCTTTTGAAAATTATAGACATCACGTAATCGTTTACTATCTCCACAACATCGTTTGTTGGCGTCACGATTGCTCTTTCTTCAAAAAATTACTTTAAGGGAAGTTACTTATAAGTGAATGATAGTGTTTTCAATAATGACTGCAATATGATCTCTGGCGTTCCAGATTAGTAAATATCAAGAATATCAATCAAGATTTCTCTATCAACTTCTTAACCCAGCTCACCATCTACAATTTTGAGGATTCGTTCGGAGAAGTCATTAATTTCTTGTAGATGGTGAGATGATATTATCTGCCCAATAATTAGTCTCATATTCTTGGTCAGTTTTATGAGTTTGCAATGATGGCAAAGTGAAGAAGAGCTTATACTTGAATAAATAATATATGTATTGTCCTTTGGTACAACTTCATATGTAGAATTCTACTAAATAATTGTGGCAATGGTAATTTTAGTAATATTTAAAATAACAAAAGCTTTTGGAAATACATAAGAAATTTTGACTTATAGCTTAAAATTAAGCACTTCTCAAATTGCCATTAAAAAACATAATAATAGTATATATAATTTAATTACTTGTACGACCTATTATAAATATACCTGTTAATTTAGAACACTACAACCAAGTCCTAGCCTTAAAATTACCAAGAAATTTAACAATTTAGATTGTGATATAAAAATAGCTTGGATAACTTAAAAAATAAAGAAATGATACAGCAATACCATGGACCACACCCTCAAACACACTCGTGCTTTATAGGGGTTGTACTGTGTGCTTCGCTATTAATTTTATTATAATATTATTATGACTATTTTATCTGTAAAGCATGTGGTACAATCTCCATAAAGCACGGGGTGTGTATGGGAGTGTTGTTGGGTACAGGGTCGGATATTTGCGCCGTGTGCGGAAGCGTAAATAAAAGGTGCGGAAAATAAAGGACACGAGGATTTATAGAGGTTCGGCTATAAACGAGCCTACGTCCTCTCTAGGTATCTTTTTTTATAGGATCAAGATAAAAACCTCTACGCCTCTCTTCTATCGGTCGAGGTATAACCGTTACAATCACGTCTTCTATTGGTCCGTGATAAACCACTCGTACTTGTCTTTGTGTCGGTCCAAGTTAAACCGTTTTCCTTTTCGTAGGACAAGGAATCAACCTCTCTAGCTTTCTATGGGTACTAGATAAACCTCACTCGATAGCGATTGTGATTCTAATAATGCCGGATCCTTGATCCTAATAACACCGAATCCAATCGTATCTTTTCTTTTATCACTCGTGTATGTTTTTCGTGAATTCTCACTCAAACACTTACAATTAAGCTCAATATCAACAACAAGAATGTGTATACTAATATCACAAGAATAGACTATTTGCTCAAGGTTGTTGTACTCAAACAATACCATAGGGATGGTATTTATAGGCTCCATCTTCAAACTAGCCGTTAGCTGCCAGACTGCTCATTACGTACGTTATATGCTCTCCATTACGTACGTAAGCCTCATTACGTACGTTAACCATGGCTGGTTACGTACGTTAGCATCTTCACAAATCAGTCCAGTGAGTTTCATCATTTGAGTTACGTACGTTAGCCTTTCCTTTGTTACGTACGTTAACATTACGTCACTCATGACGTCATATATCCGTTTGTTAGGAGTATGCCCTCGAATGCCACTCAGAGGTTGTTGAGTGAGGGCATTGTACTTGTAATTATGTAAACCATTTATATAAGGCAAATGAATGTTTCTTTATTTACTGGTAGTTACTGGCATTCCTAACTCGTAAATAAACATATAGAAACTAGTCCATGTATTTGAGAGCAAAACGTTCCACTCCTTATTGGATAAGGGGGTCGGCACTGGAAAGGTTATAGCTCAAATACTTAATCGTTCGCAAGTCGATGAAACTTAACTGGGCGTTAAGTTTATGTGAAGACTTGTATGACGTGTTCTTTGACATGGAGAGTGCCTCGAACACTAATGGTTAGTGGGAGCACACGTTATAGGTATGCTAATTGGATTAGTATACTCGAACCGACTCACCCTCGATTCGTCACATGGATTTCACTCGGATCACAATGACGGAATCGAAAGGTTGTGATAGGTATTCGTGAACCTTCGACTTGAGGATTTAGTAGGGATGTGCTTGTGACGTCAAGATTTTCATTAGAGTAGTTCGACCGTAAACCTAAGGCGGGGTCAACCTCGACGTGCATCTTGACGGCAAGTAGCAGTCCTATCAATACCAAGATAGAATTCTTTCTCCCGTTAGTGAGCGGGTTATATGTCCTATGCGGTTATTGGCAAATGAGATCATAAGTCTTTGGCCAAAGCATTGGAGCTAGTTGTATTAGATACACGATACCGATGATCTCGATTTGCATTAACGCATGCATAGCGTCAAGTACGTATATGGTTTGACCGACCGTGACCCTATAACTTGATCGGGACATTTGAAAGAAGGGTTTATACGTATCTTGGTATTCACGAGAATGGTTCTTGAATGATCCCAATCATTCGTTCTCGGTCGAGTGCAGTGTAGGCCACCAGCCACTAGGTGGTGGTGGTGCTACTACTTTGGTTCCTCCCATTCTTGATCGAGACGGACCTACCGAGTCGCGCATTAGGCTTGACAACGGAATGAATCGAGCTACGTATCTCATTATGAATATTAGAGATTGGATATCTAATTTTGGAACATTGGATGTTTAAATCGATTTATTGGATAAAGTGATTTACGTCCTAATGAATTAAATAAATTCTTGGGTGATTAATTTAATTCATGAATATAATTATTTCTTGGAGAAATTAATTATGTTATTTTGTATTTGATATGTTTAATTAATTGGATTAATTAAACGACATAAATACATCGGAACGGAATAGGAGTTTATCTGTTTGGACTCACGGGAGTCCGAAACGAACCGAACTCGACCGTTTTCTAGCATGGGCCAACCCCCCACTTATTACCATGTGTGTGTATTGACTTGTCCCCATCATGGTTTTGGAATCTCATGTGATTGAGGGGACAAGTATCATATACATTATATGGGGAATCAAATCATGATATATGTATTTGTATTCATGTGGGTTGAATAAGAATATATACAAGACTTTGATCTCTCATCCTCACAATATACTTCTTGGCATTTACGTATCATTGAGTTTGAGAGAGAGAGAGAGAGAGAGAGAGAGAGAGAAAATTGTTTTCTCTTTAGTCATCCTCTTCTTCAACCTTGTTCTTGTTTTTCTTAGAGAAAAAAATATCAAGACATAAAGAGAGAGTAAGATTAAAACACTTAGAGTGTAGTAATCTTTACATATATAGCTTCATCACCTAGCTCTAGCCGTATCCTCGGAGGATAGCAAGGTGTTGTCATTCCGTTCGTTTCTCCGGCGCGTGGCAAGTAGAGACGCGGTGCTTTCGGCGTTGGATCGTTCAAGAGCTTGGGGAATAGCTCAAGAGAAGGTTACCATTTAATCAACGGACTTCGAGGGTTAGTTTTTTAAAACTCTTGCTTTTCGTTTATATATTCGTATATACGTAGCTCGATCGATCATCGTAGGGATTCGGATCGAATTAATTTTCGTTTTACCGCTTCCGCTGGGCCTTCGTTTTAGGCACCGAATCTCAAGAGTGGTATCGGAGCATAGGTCTTGCGATCGTATATACGATATTGGCATTTGGAATGCTTGATTAGATGGTGAATGATTTGGAATCATTTTAGTCATAATCGTGGTATATATTTTTACGTTCGTTGTAGTTATATTTTTCGTAAGTTTATGTCTAAATATAAATCTTAATTTCTTGGAAATATGATTTATATTGAAGATATGAATGTTGAAAAATATTGATATTGGATATCCGGTCGAAAATCGAGCTCCGAATCGTCGTCGGACGACTTTTCGGACAAAGGGCGAGAAGGCTGCCGGGTGACTCGGCCGTGTCGGTGACACGGGCCGTGTCGGCGACCTTCGAGGCCCGCGGCAGAACCGACCGTGTCGGGAGACACGGGCCGTGCACAGCCGGTAGGCCGCCAGCGTGACTTCGGCCATGCCGAGCGATCAGTAGGAAGGTGCCGGCGATGACTTCGGCCATGGCGAGCCATTTTCGCCCATTCGATTTTTCCGTGTATTCTTGAAAATTAATCTCGCATGTTAAATTGGATTTAATATGATTAAAATGATTTATGGTATTTCATTTTATAAGGAAATTTGATTAATTGGAATATTTATGGTCGGCCAAGATTATTTTGAGCGTTATTATATTACCGATTGTGTGAATCGATTGGATCGGTTCGTATTGTTGATTGGATCAATGTATCTCTCGCTTTCCATTTATTTAGTATTTTGAATGAATGCTTTTGAATGGGGATGTGGTTCGTGGACTTAGTTTTTGAATCGTTCGTTTTATTCGATTGGGTTGTAAAGGCCGTTTGAGCTATTTATTTTACTAGAAAAATTTGTATCTAGGATGCAATTTTCAATGTAAAATTTATATGTAATGACGAAGACCGGAGGAAGATCCATTTCGAGAAGACGAAGATTCAACGAAGACTTGTAATTAGATTACGGAGTTTTTGTTTTCTAGGAACGGTCCATGAACCACATGTTGGTAGCAACTAGGTTGTGATTGGTTGTTTCATATTGTATGAATGCCACAAACGCGCTTAAGCGATTAATGTGCAAAGTGTAACGTTAATCGCGATAATTCTCCCACAACAAATAATTAAGTTTATAAGGTTTCAAAGTTTTCCTTCCCTCCATCGAGTTTTCGAAATTGAAATCCAAACCCGGATGTGCTATGCTTCCGAGTTATCGGGGTAGTCGTTCGGGAGGACGGATAAATTAGGGAGCGCATTGGATGCCTTCGGTTGGAGCAAATTTTATCCCTAGAAACACGATAGGTTGCGGATAAGATTGATTGTGAAACCGATTTGCGTCGATGGTATAAACTTAACTTGTTCACGAACCATAGAAACCGTATAGGTTGAGGAGTGAACAAGGGGAAAAAGAAGATCGAATCATCCATTAGATGGGTTGGTGTTGGACACCACTTTATGAAAATTAATAGACTAGAAAACATTCGGTTGCCCTCTATTAAGATTTATAAAGAACTCGATCACCACTATGAAGTAGAGCGACGATACTTAGGATTTCACATGGGAGTGTGTTATTCCGATAAAATTAGTGGGAGCCGGGTAACAAGAATAGAAAAGACCTTAATTCTACACTCGTAACATAATTGAGCGAGTCACTAATTAACTGCTATACTTAATGCGCACAAATCTCAATATGACAATGAATCCACTCGCAATTCTACTCGAAAAGAACACCTTAATGGGACCTAACTTTGTGGATTGGCTCCGCAACTCGATGATTGTCCTCGGTATAGAGGCACCGGGATACGTCTTGGAGACGGACATTCCTGGCGCCTCTGTGCGGACCCGAGCCAATCAGAAGAGATTGAAAACCACGAAAAGTGGGTTAAGGATGACGTGAAAGTCCGTGCTTATATGATGGCTTCCATGTCTAATGAGCTTCAGAGAGCTCATGAGAAAATGACTTCACGCTGGCGATTCTGTCTCACTTAACCGAGCTTTATGGTGAGCACAAAGCAGAATCGCTAGATATGAGATATCCAAGCAACTGTTCGGTGCAAGGATGAAGGAAGGTGAGAAGGTTGGGGAACACGTCCTCAAAATGATATCCATGATCGAGAGATTGGAGGCTCTTGATTTTAAAATGGATACTTCTCTCCAAACCGACCTTATCCTACAGTCTCTCCCTGATTCCTTCTCACAGTTTGTTATGAACTTCAACTGCAATGAGATTGCATGTAACTTAGCTGGGCTAATGAACAAACTTGTGACCGCTCAGTCTCAGATGAAGACTCCGCGGATGAAGGAGTCTGCTCTTGTGATTTCTTATGGACCTCGGAGGTCTAAGAACAATAAGAAAAGGACCAAGAAGCAAACTGGACCACAAGCTAAGGACCTTAAGGGTAAGGGCAAGGCCCCGATGGTTCCGAAGAACAAGAAGAAGAAGGATGCTTGTCTCAAGTGCGGTGAGCTGGGCCACTGGGCTAGAGACTGTCCGATTCTTCATGGCACTTCGTCACGTAACTTTTAGTTTTGGAAACAAATTGTTCTCGCTACCGTATTTTCTACTTCTGATATCGGATTCTCGTGCTAGTTCTCATATTTGTACCGTGAATCGGGATCTGGAACAAAGTAGGAAGCTTGGAGCCGGAGAAGTTATGATCACAAATAAGCGGGCATAGTGTCGAGGCGGCCGACATAGGATCACTTCTTTTGGGTTTAGAATCCGGCTTTGTTTTGACTTTAGAAGATGTACTTGTTTTGCCCAAGGGGCACAAAACATTGTATCCATTCCGGTCATGGACCGAAAAGGCTTTTCATTTTCATTGGTGATGGTTCTGCAAAATTTATTTTAGAAATAAACTAGTGGGTACTGCTACATTGTTGAATGGATTGTATCATCTAAATCTCAAGAACAAAGTAGTTGTGAATACTATGACTAGAAAACGTGGTAGGGATGAAACCAATCAAGTTTTGAAATGGCATCTAAGACTTGGTCATGTTGGTCGGACCAAGGTTTACAAGATGGAAAAAGATGGACTTATGGGTCCATTGGGATCGGATCCATTTCCTACTTGTGAATCTTGCCTTAAAGGCAAAATGACTAAGTCCCCTTCACGGGGACTTTTGAAAGAGCCGATAAAGCGGGATTAATCCATACGACGTTTGTGGTGCTTTGGAAGCGACGTGACGGATATCAATATTTCATTACGTTACTGATGATCATACTAGGTATGGTTATGTATACTTAATGAAACATAAATCCGAGGCCTTTGAGAAATTCCAGAATTCAAGGCCCTAGTCGAAACAAACCGGTAATCATATCAAAGCACTTCGGTCGGACCGAGGTGGTGAGTATATGAGTACGGAGTTTGACGAGTTCCTTAAGGAACATGGAATAGTTTCACAACTAACACCTCCGGGTACTCCTCGGTTAAATGGTGTGTCGAAAGAAGGAACCGACCCTGTTGAACATGGTCCGTTCCATCTTGAGCTATCTTGACTTGCCGATTTACCAGTGGGGGTATGCACTGATCGCCGCGTATATCTTGAACAGATGTCCTTCTAAATCCATTCCTAAAACTCCACATGAGATGTGGGAAGGAAGGAAACCAAGTCTTAATCATATTAGGATTTGGGGATGTCCCGCCTATGTCAAGAAGACTAAGGTGGAAAAGTTGGAAGCTAGGTCTGCGAAGGGACGTTTCATTGGATTCCCGTCTGGGACGATGGGATATCTATTCTACATGCCCGAAGATCGAAGGATCATTGTTGCTTTACAAGCACACTTCCTGGAAGATGAGTTCATTCAGGAAGGCGGAGCAGGTAGAAGTATTTCTTTAGAAGAATACAATGAAACTCCTCGAGAGACACCTGTGCAAGAAACTGGAACCGAACTTTCTGAAACACAAGTACAACCACCTCGTAGGTCTAGTAGGGTGTCTCATTTACCTGAGAGGTATGGGCTTGTGCACTTGGAGGAGCTGGGTCTCCATGAGGTTCCAAGTGATAGCCAAGAGACCGACCCAACAACCTATGACCAAGCGATGGTGGATGTAGACTCCGCGAAATGGCGTGAAGCTATGGAAGCTGAGATAGACTCGATGCATGTCAATCAGGTCTGGACTCTAGTAGACCGCCCCAAGGGCATAGTGCCTATTGGGAACAAGTGGATCTACAAGAGAAAGACTGATGGTGATGGCAAGGTTGACGCCTATAAGGCCGCTTGAGGCAAAGGGTTATACCCAAAAGGAAGGGATCGATTACCACGATACCTTCTCGCCCGTAGCCATGATCAAGTCTATTCGCATGATGCTTGCTATAGCTGCCTACCACGATTATGAGATATGGCAAATGGACGTAAAGACGGCTTTCCTTAATGGATTCCTCGAGGAGGAAATCTATATGGAGCGGCTTAAAGGCTTTGTGTCCGAAGTCGATATTCAGAAAGTGTGCAAGCTCCAGCGTTCCATTTATGGACTGAAGCAAGCGTCGCGTAGTTGGAACCTTCGTTTTGACGAGGCGGTCAAAGAGTTTGAATTCGTGCAAAATGAAGAGGAACCTTGTGTATACAAGAAGGTTAGTGGGAGCAAGATCGCATTCTTAGTACTATATGTAGATGACATTCTACTAATAGGAAATGATGTGGGAATGCTCGGGTTCGTGAAAGCTTGGCTTTCGAGTAATTTCTCCATGAAAGACTTGGGAGAAGCAACCTATATTCTTGGTATTCGACTCTACCGGGATAGAGCGAAGAGAACAATAGGCCTTTCCCAAGCCCTCTATATAGATAAGATCTTAAAGCGATTTAAGATGGATGATTCTAAAAGAGGGTTCCTACCGATGCGACATGGAATAAAACTCACCTTGAAGATGTGTCCTCAAAGTGAGGAACAACGATAGGAAATGAGTAATATACCATATGCTTCGGCCGTGGGTAGCCTTATGTATGCTATGTTGTGTACAAGACGACATCGCGCATGCCGTAAGCGTGGTGAGTAGGTTTCGGGCAAACCAGTAGGGAACATTGACTGTCAGAAAGAACGTTCTCAAGTACTTAAGAAGGACTAGAGATATGGTTCTAATGTATGGCGGTGGAGAATTGGATGTGGTGGGATTCACTGATTCGGACTTCCAAGGACTGAAGGACGACTCGATGTCCACTTCTGGCTACATATTTACTCTTAATGGAGGAGCAGTATCTTGGCGTAGTGCCAAGCAAAGCGCGACTGCTGATTCCACCTGTCAGGCTGAGTATCAAGCAGCCTCGGAGGCTTCCAAGGAAGGGTTCTGGATTAAGAAGTTTCTAGGAGAACTTCAAATGATACCATGTGCCGAGTTTGTCTACTGCATCGCGACAACGACGAGTCAGAAGATGTGCCAAGGAGCCGAGGTTTCACAACACCAAACATATTGAGAGGAAGTATCATCTCGTAAGAGAATTTGTTCGCAAGGGATACATTGTCCGCATAGAGTAGACTCGGCCGACAACGTCGCCGATCCACCGACAAGCCACTATCTCGGACTAGCTTGGAGCGTCATCCGGAGAACATGGGTATTAGATACCATAGTGTGTGGCATTGAGTGCAAGTGGGAGATTGTTAGGAGTATGCCCTCGAATGCCACTCGGAGGTTGTTGAGTGAGGGCATTGTACTTGTAATTATGTAAACCATTTATATAAGGCAAATGAATGTTTCTTTATTTACCGGTAGTTCTTGGCATTCCTAACTCGTAAATAAACATATAGAAACTAGTCCATGTATTTGAGAGCAAAACGTTCCACTCCTTATTGGATAAGGGGGTCGGCCTTTGGAAAGGTTATAGCTCAAATACTTAATCGTCGCAAGTCGATGAAACTTAACCGGCGTTAAGTTTATGTGAAGACTTGTATGACGTGTTCTTTGACATGGAGAGTGCACATCGAACACTAATGGTTAGTGGGAGCACACGTTATAGGTATGCTAATTGGATTAGTATACTCGAACCGACTCACCCTCGATTCGTCACATGGATTTCACTCCGGATGTCAATGACGGAATCGAAAGGTTGTGATAGGTATTCGTGAACCTTCGACTTGAGGATTTAGTAGGGATGTGCTTGTGACGTCAAGATTTTCATTAGAGTAGTTCGACCACGTAAACCTAAGGCGGGGTCAACCTCGACGTGCATCTTGACGGCAAGTAGCAGTCCTACCAATACCAAGATAGAATTCTTTCTCCCGTTAGTGAGCGGGTTATATGTCCTATGCGGTTATTGGCAAATGAGATCATAAGTCTTTGGCCAAAGCATTGGAGCTAGTTGTATTAGATACACGGCTCGATGATCTCGATTTGCATTAACGCATGCATAGCGTCAAGTACGATATGGTTTGGTCGACCGTGACCCTATAACTTGATCGGGACATTTGAAAGAAGGGTTTATACGTATATCGGTATTCACGAGAATGGTTCTTGAATGATCCCAATCATTCGTTCTCGATCGTCGAGTCAGTGTAGGCCACCAGTGGCTAGGTGGTGCTACTACTCTTTGGTTCCTCCCATTCTTTGATCGAGACGGACCTACCGAGTCGCGCATTAGGATTGACAACGGAATGAATCGAGCTAATTATCTCATTATGAATATTAGATATTGGATATCTAATTTTGGAACATTGGATGTTTAAATCGATTTATTGGATAAATTGATTTACGGCCTAATGAATTAAATAAATTACTGGGTGATTAATTTAATTCATGAATATAATTATTTCTTGGAGAAATTAATTATGTTATTTTGTATTTGATATGTTTAATTAATTGGATTAATTAAGCGACATAAATACATCGGAGCGGAATAGGAGTTTATCTGTTTGGACTCACGGAGTCCGAAACGAACCGAACTCGACCGTTTTCTAGCATGGGCCAACCCCACTTATTACCATGTGTGTATTGACTTGTCCCCATCATGGTTTTGGAATCTCATGTGATTGAGGGGACAAGTATCATATACATTATATGGGGAATCAAATCATGATATATGTATTTGTATTCATGTGGGTTGAATAAGAATATATACAAGACTTTGATCTCTCATCCTCACAATATACTTCTTGGCATTTACGTATCATTGAGTTTGAGAGAGAGAGAGAGAGAGAGAGAGAGAGAGAAAATTGTTTTCTCTTTAGTCATCCTCTTCTTCAACCTTGTTCTTGTTTTTCTTAGAGAAAAAAATATCAAGACATAAAGAGAGAGTAAGATTAAAACACTTAGAGTGTAGTAATCTTTACATATATAGCTTCATCACCTAGCTCTAGCCGTATCCTCGGAGGATAGCAAGGTGTTGTCATTCCGTTCGTTTCTCCGGCGCGTGGCAAGTAGAGACGCGGTGCTTTCGGCGTTGGATCGTTCAAGAGCTTGGGGAATAGCTCAAGAGAAGGTTACCATTTAATCAACGGACTTCGAGGGTTAGTTTTTTAAAACTCTTGCTTTTCGTTTATATATTCGTATATACGTAGCTCGATCGATCATCGTAGGGATTCGGATCGAATTAATTTTCGTTTTACCGCTTCCGCTGGGCCTTCGTTTTAGGCACCGAATCTCAAGACCGTTGTATGCTTTGCTGACTTTGACTTCTCCAACGTTCACTTGTTTAAACTCCTTTACGTACGTTATCTCTCATCCATTACGTACGTTAAGCTGCTACCATTACGTACGTTAATGATCACATATTACGTACGTTAGCTTTGAGATTTTCCAGCTTTTTGCACTTCGTTTTCCTTCGATGCTTGCTTCGTCTCTTCGTTGTTTTGTTTTGCTTATCAACATTAATCATCAAAACACTTTTAATTTATGTATGGAACAAAATGTTCCAACAATCTCCCCCTTTTTGATGATTACAAAACAACACAACGACAATGGGATTTTCCTGCAAAAATACAAATATATGTATATCTTTACAGACCAAAGTTTTTTACTTTGTCCGTTTCGTTAGAATCTTCTCCCATTATTTTTTCGACTCCTTCTATTCTTTTCTCCATTTTTAAATTTTCATCGTCTTTTCGACGTCTCCTCATTTTTCTTTTCTCGTCATTTTTCACTTCTCCTCTTCATTTTTCAATTCTTTTTGTATGCTATCGATTTTCTTCGATTTTTCTCCCCCTTTCACGGTAATCACATTTTCGACTTATTTCTCCATTCTCTATCTCTCCCCCTTTTTGTATTCATCAAAAAGTGGATTAAATAACAATTGAAATAAATAATACCAATATAAAATATGCATGATACAATTTATGAATATTTGCATAAAGGGTAAAAACTCCCCCTGAGAATAATATCTCCTTAAAAAAATACTCCCCGAGTAAAATACAAACATTAATTTTTGGGGATCCAACATAAAGTTGGTTTTTGTTTAGAAACGTAGACGATATTTGAAACGATTGTTCCTTTAGGAACCCAAATTTTCTTAATTTTTATCGTCCGTCTCGGGCTTTTGCAACTTGAAATATGATGCCCGATTTTTAAACACTTTTCGCAATGGGGTATCTTGAAATTAACGGATTCGTTTTTCAAACGAGTTTTGAATCCTAACCCCTCTTTATTCAAAGTAAACTTTTGAACACCAAGCATTTGTTCAAATTTCGTTCCGCACGAGAATTTCTTTGTCAAAGATTTAAGCTCGGTTTGGATTTTAACGAGATCATTTTTCAAAATATTTTCATTTTCAATACATTTTGAATGATCGATTTCAACAAATTTTCCCTTCTCGATAATTTTGGAATTTTCAATTTCCAAAGATTTAATTTTAGACTTAAGGGATTTGATTTCCGATAATGCATTTTGAAAATCCGTATGCAATAATTCAAATGCATCAAAAAGTTCATCACGGGAGGATGTACTTACGGCTTTCGGCGTCGGCCGTCGAACGAACTCCGCCATGAGAGCGAGATTATTTTGATTGATGAAATCATCGTCTTCATCTTCATCGCTCCAAGTAGCCACGAGAACCTCCTTCTTGGGTTTGACACGACAATGCTTAGCGAAGTGGCTGGTTTTCCACATAATCGACAAGAGTTGTCGAATTTCTTAGATTCGCCCGAGATATCCTTCTTCCTCCGGTTTAATAAGGTTTGAAACTTATTAATGTTTTTGGCATAATATGCCGATTCTTCGTCGCTTTCCTCCACTTGAATTTCTTCTTTCTTCCTCGACATCTTAGCCTTCATGGCTAACGATCGTTCCTTCGGCTTCGGCTTGACACTTCGTGATTTTAAAACAATCTCATAATTGATTAGTGAACCAACAAGGGCACTAAAATCGAGCGTGTTGAGGTCTTTAGATTCCATAATCGCGGTCACGGTGCCGTCCCATTCGCTAGGTAGTGATCGTAAAATTTTCTTAACTTTTTCACTACTAGATAATGGTTTTCCAAACGAAGCTAGTCCATTGGTGATGACCGAGAATCGGTCGAGCATATTGGTGATGGACTCGTCACCCTTCATCATGAATAACTCGTAGTCATGGAGAAGCATATTTATCTTCGTCTCCTTGACTTGAGTCGTCCCTTCGTGTGTGATTTCTAGAATTTTCCATATTTCTTTCGCACTCTCACACGATGAGATTCGATTGACCTCTTCCGGATTTAAGGCACAAAATAAGAGTTGAGTAGCCTCACAATTTAGATGGTCATTTTTCCAATCGGCATCGTCGTATTCTTCGAAAGATTTGAGCGTACCGTCGGATTTGATTGGAACTTTCGGGCCAAGGCAGATAATCTTTCAAATTTCGATGTCGTATGCTCGGATGAATATCGACATCTTCTTCTTCCACGTCAAATAATTTGAGCCATCAAAGAATGGTGGTCGGTTGAGAGCAAGGCCTTCGACGGGAGCCATTTGAAAAGCCATTTTGGATCTTCTCCTCGGATGTTAAGCCGCGTATTGGAGTACCGCTCCGATACCAATTGTTGGGTACAGGGTCGGATATTTGCGCCGTGTGCGGAAGCGTAAATAAAAGGTGCGGAAAATAAAGGACACGAGGATTTATAGAGGTTCGGCTATAAACGAGCCTACGTCCTCTCTAGGTATCTTTTTCTATAGGATCAAGATAAAAACCTCTACGCCTCTCTTCTATCGGTCGAGGTATAACCGTTACAATCACGTCTTCTATTGGTCCGTGATAAACCACTCGTACTTGTCTTTGTGTCGGTCCAAGTTAAACCGTTTTCCTTTTCGTAGGACAAGGAATCAACCTCTCTAGCTTTCTATGGGTACTAGATAAACCTCACTCGATAGCGATTGTGATTCTAATAATGCCGGATCCTTGATCCTAATAACACCGAATCCAATCGTATCTTTTCTTTTATCACTCGTGTATGTTTTTCGTGAATTCTCACTCAAACACTTACAATTAAGCTCAATATCAACAACAAGAATGTGTATACTAATATCACAAGAATAGACTATTTGCTCAAGGTTGTTGTACTCAAACAATACCATAGGGATGGTATTTATAGGCTCCATCTTCAAACTAGCCGTTAGCTGCCAGACTGCTCATTACGTACGTTATATGCTCTCCATTACGTCGTAAGCCTCATTACGTCGTTAACCATGGCGGTTACGACGTTAGCATCTTCACAAATCGATCCAGTGAGTTTCATCATTTGAGTTACGTACGTTAGCCTTTCCTTTGTTACGTACGTTAACATTACGTCACTCATGACGTCATATATCCGTTGTATGCTTTGCTGACTTTGACTTCTCCAACGTTCACTTGTTTAAACTCCTTTACGTACGTTATCTCTCATCCATTACGTACGTTAAGCTGCTACCATTACGTACGTTAATGATCACATATTACGTACGTTAGCTTTGAGATTTTCCAGCTTTTTGCACTTCGTTTTCCTTCGATGCTTGCTTCGTCTCTTCGTTGTTTTGTTTTGCTTATCAACATTAATCATCAAAACACTTTTAATTTATGTATGGAACAAAATGTTCCAACAAGTGTGGTCTGGGGTGTTGCTGTATAAATTTTCTTAAAAATATACATCGGAATTTTATCCTAATTACAAATGACCTTAAAATTTTAGAAAATTACAAAAGAAAAAACTCAGTTGATTTGATTGAAACGAAACGACATATTTATGCTTATATGATATTTTTTGAACATTAAACTTCATATTTAAAAGTATTAAAGTCTACCCATTTTACATTCAAAAAATAGAAAAATAGTTGAAGTACTTTTAGTAATTTCTGAAACTTGTATTACAAAAAATCTCGACGGCATTTGGTTGAAGTGAAACTATATGTATATTCATTTTAAAATAAGTTTTGGAGTTACAAAGTAAGGAGATTATGACTTATAACTTAAAATTAAGTACTTCCCAATTCGTCAAAAAAACAGCATTATCGTAGTATATATATATATAAGTGAATTACTTGTATGACTTATTATAAATATATTAATCGCGAGGCTAACTAAGAAAACTACATCCACATCCTAGCCTAATTAAATTATCTCCATTTTTAAAAGTAAATAAATGACCAATTTTGTTTGTAATATAAGATTAGCCTGGAAAAATTTTAGGGTACTTTCCAGACATTGAATTTCATATTTAAGAGTACTAAACTCAAGAAATTTTACATTCAAAAGAAGATAAAAATAATTAGAGTATTTTTAGTAATTTGTGAAACTTATATTATAAAAACCCTAAGTGATATTTGGTTCAGTTGAATATGATATTATTTTCAAACATTCAACTTAACATATATAAGTATTAAAATTGACACATTTTACATTCAAGAGAACACATAAATAGTTGGACATTTCTAGTAATTTCAGAAACTCATATTAGAAAAAACTTTAATTCATATCAGATTGTGTTAAACTATATTGATGAAATTTTGGTTCCACGTTCTTTTTTGGTCCTTTTTTTGCCAAAATGGTGCAAATCATTAAGTATTTAATGATTTCTATTAAATGGCCAAAAATGAGAGAATTTAATCCGTATATTTAAAAATTTTACATAAATTATTTAGATATTATTTAAAATACAAAAGCAAATCCAAAATTTTCAAAAATATATAATTGATTTCAAAAGTAGATAAATTAACAAATCTTTTAAAACTAAAAAAATAAAAAATCACTTAAAATCACTTAAAACGATCGACTTTTATTTTCTGAATTTTTCTTTATACAAAGATGAATCTACGGATTAGTATATTTTATTAAATTTAATTTCTCGTATATTTAGAAATATCTCTTTGAAAATTCATAAAATCAGTAATTATATAATTTAGTAAATATGAGTTTTTTCATTTATTTTGTTCTTTATAGTAATTAAATAAGATTTAAAACTAACATAGACTAATTGATTTATTCCATAGTTTCTTTGATTTATTTATGAATAATAATTAAAACCACTATTTCTACACTTTCAATAATATTTTTTAATAAGTTCGATTTATTTAATTGATTAGGATTTCGAATACCTTTTTTTAATTATATACAATCAACATTTCTTTTGCCATCTTTCATTTAAGTTGATATTTCTTTTATTGATATACCTTATAGTGACTAACTAATATAAAGTAATTAATTAGTGGATATATATAATATTTTCGGGAGATTTTAGGTTTAATTTTTTAATATATAGTGCACATTACTATATTAAATTTTTCTTTGTTTGGGATTTATATTTTTTAATTAATGAAAACGTGAAATATTTCTGTAAATATAATCAATTCCTATTTATTCAGAATTCATATTCCTTATTTCGTAAAAATTAATAAGGTAGGTAAGAGTTATTTGAAGTATAATTATAATGTAATTAATGCAATGATGATTAGGCCACTAATTGATTATGTGTCAGCTGAAGCATGAGAGGCTGACACATAAGCACACGAAGCACCACCAAAAGACATGTGGCAGCCGAAGCATGAGAAGCTGCCACTTAGGCTTAGCATATTCTGCATTAATATATAGGGGAGATGAAGTTTATTTTAGTTTATATTGTGTATATTTTAATTTTTGTCTTAAAAAAAATGGCCGACGGCACCAGAAATTATGGTGCCAACGGATACCTCTGAAATGTGGTGCCGTGGAATTTCTGGTGTCGTAGAGCTTTTTGCTGACGTGGCAGCAAAAAATGCCCACGGCACCACGTCCACGGCTTGACTGTACCTAATGCTCTAAGGCATGGGGAATCTGACACCAGTGGACCGAGGCAGCATCATTTTTTTTTAAAGGCTGCAACATTGATTATGTGAGAAAGAGAAAAGGAAAAAGTTGATCACCTCATGGATGATGGCAAACTTGGCATGCAAAGACAAGAGACGTTTTTCACGTGATTCATTTTTTTCATCCCCCAACACACACAAAACTTTCTCATGCCTATATTTAGACGGGTATTGCACACATAAAACTAAATACACACAGCTGAACACACATATACACCCACACTCATATATATCGATTTTTAACGAAAATAATTTAACTGGAGATGCTGGATTTCACGATGACACCAGAATTTGCTACTAATCAGATACAATTATATTGTTTTAATCTTTTGTAAATGTCGATTTTTTATAAACTTCGATTTTTCTTGTGCTTCGATTTTTTATAAACTTGCAATTTATTTTTAGATGTTCGGGTCTCGTGAAGAATTGATGGAAACATGGCACACTCTATAGGTGTTGTCATCGTCAAAAAGAGATCAAGCAATAAACCTTGTGGTTTCGTGTATAAAGTTGTACTCATGTGTGATCGTGGCGGCGACTATAAAGTTAAGGATTCAATTAAAGTTTCTTGCACCAAGAAAAATAATTGTCCATTTGAATTAGAAGGAAAATATTTAGATGAATATGATTCGTGGAGGTTAAGGGTGATATATGATAAACATAACCACCAACCTGCACAGTATGTAAAGGGGCATCCATATGCAAAGCGATTATTTGAGGATGGATATAGTTTGGTTGCAGAATTGACAACGATGAATGTGGCGCCCTGCGATATTTTATCAAATTAAAACAGCGGAATGTAAATAATGTGACAACACTCAAAACTATTTACAACGCACGCAATAAAATCCGCATGGTCGAGCAAGTCGGCAAATATCCAATACAGGTTCTCCTGTCCGTTTTGCATTCTAATGGTTATGTTTATGAGTTTTCTACAAGTAATTCAAACGAGTTGGAAAATTTATTCTTCGTTCATCCAACATCATTTGATATTTGGCGCGCATTTTCACACGTGTTGATGATAGATGATGTAATATCCGCAATTTCGATTTCCGGTAATTTTTATTTTTCCGGCAGAGGTCCGTTTCGACGACTCGCTCATGACCGTTTCGTCATTTCAAGAATGATTAATTCTTCATTTTTTGTCATCCGAGTTCGTTTCGGTATCGTTTTGTTGAGTTCCGAGCTTTTTAGCGACTTTTCCGCACTTGAGTTCGATTCTTGCGAATCTCGTCCGAAACTGTTGTTTCGAGTTTCTCGTAAGTTCATTTAATGTTATTATTCATGTTGCGAGCTTTGGTTTGGTGTTTCGATCGCGTATCGTGATTTTCGGACGTTTTGGGCCATTTTCGTAATTTTCCAATGTTTTGGGTAATTACTTTCGTTGTTGAATTCCGAGCCTTCGGGTGGTCGGAATTGTGTGTTCTCTTAGCTCCTAGATTCGTCTTTGCGAGTACGTCGTAACCGTATCATTGATTCGTATTCAGGTTAGGGTTTCGGGGTCGTTCGGGCCGTCGGAGTTGGCCCCGGCCGACATGGCCGGGCAACCTGGGCCCAGGCCGGCACTGGCCGAGTCACGGCCGGTAGTGCTCGGCAGCTTCTGGCCGAGTCACAGCCGGCAGTGCTCGGCAGCTTCTGGCCGAGCAGGCCGCACCGTGGGCCGCGGCACATGCTGGCAGGGCCGCGGCACACTCTGTGGCATTTTTCGGCCAAACCGACTGTACCGAGTGCCGCGGAACACTGCCGACCACTGGGAGCCATTTTGGGCCTGTGCCGCGGCACACTCCCGCTGGGCCGCGGCACACTGTGCAGCCTATTTATGGCCCTGCACACGGGTTTTTGGCCATTTTTCTCAACCTTTCCTTTCTCTTCCGCGGAGGTGGTCTTGGGAAGCTTGAAGACATGTTGTTTAACAACAAATCCATGAAGTTCTTGAGGTTATATCATCAATCAATCATCCGTTATCATCCTTTGATCCAGCGAATCAAGGTAATCTTCCTTAGAACCCTAATTTCGGGAATTTGGGGGTTTTCGTTTCGCCGATTCATTCCGCTTTTGTTGATTAATTCATGATGAATATGATTAATCTTGTTGGTATTCTTAGTTTCCCTATGGATTCATGGTATATTTCGTGATTTTTACGGAATCGAGAGGGTTTGGTTGTGGTCCGCCCTCGTTGTCGTTTTTATACGAATATACATGAATCGTAGGTGGGTTTCCGGGTGTATTCCAATTCCGTATTCGTTTAGAATTGGTTGTGATTGTATTCTTCGAATCGTTAGGTTCGGTTTCGATGGTTCCTAGCATTCGTCGGTGACTTTCCTTTCCGTCGTTGCGCCGCCGACTATTCAAGGCAAGTATACATTTATGATTGACGTTCGACTTTGAAAGTAAGAGGTATTGATGGTATGATATGAACGAACCGTTTTTACGGCATTCATAGATATATTGATGGCATATTATGAACGAACCGTTTTTACGGCATTCATATATGTATTATTGGCATGTACCGAACGAACTGTTTTGACGGCATTCCTACATGTAACGGCGTATGATATGAACGAACCGTTTCTACGGCATTCACATACGTCTTGAGATTTTAGTTATTCCGGAATACTAGTCTTGAATTGACGAATTGACGGTTACATTTACTTTATTGTCGAGGAGTATTGTGTTTCATACTTGTTATACTTGCACTAGCTATTCGACGGCTAACCCCTTTATGGGGGAAATACTTTTTATGTATTTCAGGTTCCAGGAGAACGGACAGGCGGGTATCGGGTCGGCATGAAGATGATGGGCAAGTGTGATACTGTGTCTTGTCTCCGGTTATACTTTTGGATTCCTCCATTCAGTGTTGTTGTACTGGAATGGATTTTAAATACTCGAGTATTGTATTTCAGTTTCCTTGATGTTCCGGCCTGTGTTGCCGAGGTATTGATTTGTGTGGTGATGTATATGGTTTCATTGGTTATGGTTTTGAATACCATTTGTATTGTCCTTCTTTTCATTGTATCTAGACCTTCTCGGTCGAGTTTTACAGTCCTGCGCATGAATAGCCTTGTGGGTCCCACGGCGGGGCTCACGGCGCTGTAATATACCCTGAATAACTTGGGGGTGTTACAGAATATGGTATCAGAGCTTAGGTTTATGGATACCTAGGCTGTCGGTCTTTTTGGGTCGATTGAGTCGTCATTTGCCCACAGTATCACTACTCTTCCATCATCACAGTGCGACCGGTACTTGTAAGTCCTCTCACTCTTCTTGTATTTTTCTTAATCGTTTCGTTTATAACTTGATATTCTTGGGAATTTGTCACTTCGAGAATGTGCGATTTGGATTATACTTATGCACGTGTGTGTGCCCTTCAGAATGTTGGCTGAAAGGAGGAAGAATCGTGACCGTGGTCACGGACGTGAACTCTTCCTTGAGATTTTGTTAAATTGCTAATTGCGATATTGGTGTGTATCGGTGTTATGTTGAGACTTTGTTTAGGAGTCGCATGCTAGTACCACGGGAGATCTTCGACTTCACAGACTTGTAAGTATGTTGTTCGGATTATTCGATAATTCTTGGTTATCTTGGTGATTTTGGATTTATATGTTGGATATCGTTGATGGATAATTGTGCTTGAGGATGATGTGAACGTATGACAATGTTATTGAATACGTATATGTATTCATTGTGCCGTATGATTGTTTGGTATGTCGAGATGTTGGTATGCCTAGCGCACGCTAAGACATATATACTTAGCGTACGCCACGGTGCATACTTAGCGCGCGCTAAGAGGTTTGAGTTACGTACGTTAAGGAGGACCCCTAACGTACGTAAAGTATTCTGGATAAGGTCCGGAAAGTGGCTGACAGGTAGGCCCAGACTATTTATTATCGGCGATTAGCGCACGCTAATGCATGTTAGTAGCGCACGCAAATTTCAGATCGTCAACAGGGAATCTTGGCTTTATTGGTTGCTTTCGGCGTGTAGGACCCAGACATCTTCTGGGAAGGTACAAATTGTCGGGTCAACGACGATTAGCGCGCGCTAATGTCGAGGAATAGCGCACGCTACTGAGCATTTCACTGTACCAAGTCAACGCCTATTTGCGTACGTTAATGCATGGGCATTACGTACGTTAGATGAATTTCGAAGCAATGTAGTAGCTTCGGGCGCCGATAGCGCACGCTATCAAGGAAGGATAGCGCACGCTAGTCTGTGTGACGCTAAATATAAGGTCTAGCGCACGCTAGTGATGTGTTTTATAGAGAAGATAGACGAGTGCTGAGAGGCATTTTGTCCATTCTCCTTCCTTCAGTCAATATAGAGAGCCTTTGGAAGTACTTGAAGTTCCTAAACATTGAGAGATGATTCTCTTAAACAAGATTAAGATGGAGAGCTTGGATTTAAGTATTGTTCTTGAAGTTTTTTTTTTTTTTTTTATGATTCTTGGAATGGAGTTCAATTATTCTTCTTTGTGATTCGTCCATACAAGGTAATCCTCGTATCCCTTTGATAGTGGTTCGTTTTTTTTGGATTACTACTTGGGAGGGAGTATGTTGGGAATCGTGTATTTTGATGTTCGTCTTACTTCAATGTAAATGCATATATTGGACTGTACTTTTATCCGCTGCGTGAGTATTTTGAAATGGCTTTTGGTATTTTGCCAACTGAATTTTATTTTGTAAAACCGATTCCCTAGACTGAGTTTTTGGCATTTTGGCCTTGATCGTTTTTGACGGTATTTTTATGACGGTATTTGGAAAATAATTTTTTTTATATTTGAAAAATATTACCGTCATCGGTCTTTTTGGCATTTTTGAAATGACGTGGAAAATTATGCTTAGCCTGGTGAATCCTTGTGAGGAGGGTTTACGGCGTGTAATATTCCCAGGAGGATCTGGGGGTGTTACAATTATGGTATCATGTGATAATGTTACGAGATTTATTGGAATTGTAATAAGAGATTTCGGATGCTGATATGATTAATGAGATCTTCTTCATATGATGATAATGGTGTTGTTGCGATTCTTGAGGTTGTAGGAATGGCATGATGAAGAAAACGGTAACATGGAGATATATACCTCGGATATGTTGTTCTGAACGTGATTTCGGATATTTCATGTTCTTGAAGAACTCTTGAATTATACGAGGTGACGAAATTTTTTTAAGAAGTGTTGATGTTTTGAAAATGAATATGGAATATTCATATCTAGAGCTAAACTATGTGTATGAAATAATATTCGTATAGGAATACGAATGTGATTACGAGTTTGATGAAATTATTATTCATCTCTGAATTTGGAAGCCCATACGTATGGAGCAAATATTCAAGTCGAATGATTGGATTGTTTGATGACCTTAGAATATGATTATCTATAATGTTGAACTAATTGGATGGTTCGAATTAACGATGATCATCGGAAAATTTTAACTACGGATTTACGAGAAGGGAACCTTGTCAATTCGTATTTAAGAATTGAGTCTGGAACCGATAACATTTAGACCCTTATTATTGGTCCGAATTGGTTGCTGATATGATCATCGGATTTCGGCTCGTATTGTGGACATGGATTCGTGAGGGTCTGAGTTGGACAGTTCGGACTGTGTTTAATCGAGATATTGTGGAACTGATGAGTTTATGTCCTAGTTGTATTGATATTGATCGTCATCGAACCTGTTGATTATTAAGCCTTCGTTTTACAATAAAATATGATGTTTGATCGTGGATTATGACTGTTGAGTTGCGGTTGAGGTTGAAGAGTTCGTAGATTAGCTTGGTCGGGACTGAGGAACCCGTAGACGAAAGCAACTGAATTGGTAACAGTTCGTGGCATTGATGTCGAGACAAGTTTTATACTTGTACGGGTCAACGAGATTAATGTTATCATGTAGGTATACGAATGCGTGTATCATATCGAGACTTGGTCTCTTTATGATTATGTTGATATTCGGGAATTGTTTGATGCAATACCCTTCGACAATTATGCTAAATATTATTGTTATTCGTTAACGGCCAGTTTAAGACATTGAGATTCTTTTTGATACGGATGTTGGCGATAGCCTGTTCGCGGTATCGATGTATCGATTATTATTATTCACGATTAATGTCGTTCTGAGGCATCGTTGAATCGTTATTATCGAATTGGAACTGTTGCTATGATGTTGCATTAGCCGATTGAAGGCGTTCGATATATTCTTTTATCATCTCTGTTTCGGTGGTCGGTTTAAGGCACCGGGACATCTATTCTATCGTATCATTGATTATCGATTGACCGTTCTAAGGTAATCGAGGTATTGAATTGGGATTATCGAAGATAATTCCCATCCGCCGTATAATTGTTATCGATTGACCGTCCTGAAGGTAATCGAGGTATTGAATTGGGACTGTCGAGGATAGTTCCCATCCGTTGAATTATTATTGCCGTGTTGGCCGACTCAAGGCAGCACACTATTATTCTTGTGAACTCGGTAACTTTGTGATCGTTGAGAGTTGAGGATTTCCCGAATTGTTGTGTTGTGATTATTGCTCATGTTAATCGGTCCTTAGGGATTTTGATCCCAGGATGGTTATGTTGGATATTGTTGGTCGTGTCGATCTTTCATTATTCGTGCGTCATCGTTCACTTGGTGAGTCGTATGATCCGTAATGGGTATTTTATCCTTTGAGTTTCGTTGTCATGTTGTATCATGGCATATCTAGATTCATGTCTGCGTGCCGATTGGTTATGTGTAGGATTTTTAGCCAGGCACTCGATGGTCATGCGTGGATGTTTCCGCATTGGACATGTGCATGGACACATTTCCGGATCGGGCGTACTATGATGTTCCTCTTGAGCCTTATTGTTTGGTCGTTCGTAGTCCATGTTGTATTGGATATGTCCGACGATTTGCGGCAGGTTGTTCATACGCCGAGGGGTATGTCCGACAGTCAGGTTTGCTTCTTTGAGATCTGTATTGTGATGATTTACAGCTTTGGGGCATTCGGCTTTCGAGCCATCGTGATATCTGACTTCGGTTGAGGGCTTTCAATCCATTGCGACGTATTGGTATTTCTATTGGAGCCTTGGACATTGTGATTCGTATTTACTTCAGCGTTAGCCTGGATTATCTTCGGGTAACGTATTGTTGTGTTGCTTGTAACGTTTCGCTGTTGGGCGTAAGTTTTCGGTTCTTGTGTATCTCGTTGAGTTTCCTGGCGGGATGTTTCTTCTCCCTATTTGTTTTAAGTTTCGGGACGAAACTTCTTTTAAGGAGGGTAGAATGTAATATCCGCAATTTCGATTTCCGGTAATTTTTATTTTTCCGACAGAGGTCCGTTTCGACAACTCTCTCATGACCGTTTCGTCATTTCAAGAATGATTAATTCTGCACTTTTTGTCATCCGAGTTCGTTTCGGTATCGTTTTGTTGAGTTCCGAGCTTTTTAGCGACTTTTCCGCACTTGAGTTCGATTCTTGCGAATCTCGTCCGAAATTGTTGTTTCGAGTTTCTCGTAAGTTCATTTAATGTTATTATTCATGTTGCGAGCTTTGGTTTGGTGTTTCGATCGCGTATCGTGATTTTCGGACGTTTTGGGCCGCGTATCGTGATTTTCGGACGTTTTGGGCCATTTTCGTAATTTCCCAAAGTTTTGAGTAATTACTTTCGTTGTTGAATTCCGAGCCTTCGGGTGGTCGGAATTGTGTGTTCTCTTAGCTCTTAGATTCGTCTTTGCGAGTACGTCGTAACCGTATCATCGATTCGTATTCAGGTTCGGGTTTCGGGGTCGTTCGGGCCGTCGGAGTTGGCCCCGGCCGACATGGCCGGGCCCAGGCCGGCACTGGCCGAGTCACGGCCGGTAGTGCTCGGCAGCTTCTAGCCGAGTCACGGCCGGCAGTGCTCGACAGCTTTTGGCAGCGGAGCCGCACGTGGGCGCGGCACATGCTTTGGCGTGGCCGCGGCACACTCTGTGGCATTTTTCGGCCAAACCGATCAGACTGGTGCCGCGCACACGCAAGCCGGCCTGCACACCGCCACCACCGGAGCCATTTTGGGCTGTCTTGCGGCACACTCATTGGGCCGTAACACCCCAAGTTATTCGGGGTATATTACAGTAGCGTGAGCCCGTGGGACCCACAAGGCTAAACATACGCGGAACTATAAACTTGACCGATAAGGTCTACATACAATAGAAAGAAAGACGATACAAATGGTATTGAAACCATAAACAATGAAACCATATACATCACCGCACAAATCAATACCTCGGCAACACAGTAGGAACATCAAGGAAGCGAAATACAATACTCGAGTATTTAAAAATCCATTCCAAGACAACAACACCGAATGGAGGAAACCAAAAGAGATAACCGGAGACAAGACACGATTATCACACTTGCCCATCATCTTCATGCCGACTGGTACCCGCCGTCCGCTCTCCTGGAACTGAAATACATGAAACGTATTTCCCATAAAGGGTTAGCCGTCGAATAGCTAGTGCAAGTATAACAATATGAAACATAATACTTCTCGACAATAAAGTAAATGTAATCCGTCAATTCATCAATATCCGTCAATTCATCAATATCCGTCAATTCATCAATATCCGTCAATTCATCAATATCAAATCGATTCATCAATTCAAGACTAGTTATTCAGGAATAACTAAAATCTCATAAGTCGTTTGTGAATACCGTTGAAACGGTTCGTTCACCTCATACGCCGTTACGTATGTGAATGCCGTCAATACGTTTCGTTCACCTCATACGCCGATACATGTAGGAATTCCGTCAAATCGGTTCGTTCATTACATGCCAATCAATATATCTATGAATGCCGTAAAAGCGGTTCGTTCATGATATGCCATCAATATTTCTATGAATGCCGTAAAAGCGGTTCGTTCATATCATACCATCAATTCCTCTTACTTTCAAAGTCGAGCGTAATCATAAATGTATACTTGCCTTAATAAAGCGTTAGAAGATCCCGAAGAACACGGTTCGACCGGAAGCTTGAACCACGAAGAAGACAACGAGCGGAAGGGTTTCGACTCGAGTTCTTCACAAGAATTCGACCCTAACAACATAAATTCAATAAATCATCGATCATACGGGAAGAATAATCGTAGAACGCCCGAAAACCCCTCTATGACATTTCTAGGACACCTTCAAGGCGTCGGTCAAGAACTCGACCAAAACAACGAATCGATACGATCCAAACATGGGATAACAAGGAAATGATACAATACATCTAAATAATCATCAATCCATCACAATCCTAAGTTAAATCGGATTAAACGGACGAAATCGAACAAAATACCCAAAATCCCCAAAATTAGATTTCCGGAAAATCTTACGATTCTCGATCAAAGGATGTTATCGGACGAATGATTGATGATATAACCCAAGGAACTCCATGGATATGTTCATAAACAACATGGCTTCAAGTTTAGAACACGCCCATGCGGAAGAGGAGAAGAAGAAGGTGAAAAATGGCAAGAAAAAGCGTCTGCGGGGGCCTTTTATAGGGTTGGCGCTGCCGGACACGCGGCCGTGCGGTCGGCACGGTCGTGTTACCAGATTGGCGGCGAGGGACTCGACCGTGTCTGCCCGACACGGTCGCGGCGCCGAGCCTCCCGACGGCGACCGCCGAAGCGGCCCAGGCATGACTCGGCCGTGTCCGGGACACGGTCGGGCGTGTCGGCGATCGTTCGAGCCTATCCTAAGAAATGCAGCCGCGGGCCGTGTCGGACGACACGGCCGAGTCTGGTCGGCAGAAACTTGACACTTCCGGACGAAATGCGGCACGGGCCGTGTCGGACGACACGGCGGGTTCGGCCGGCGATGATCGCCAATAACGGCGGGTGAGTTAAAGCGACCATAACTCTCTCGTCCGGACTCCGATTGACTCACCGTTTGAACCATTGGAAAGCTAACTCGATGCTCTATAATATTGCAAAGATTCAGAATTTTGGAGTTACCAAAAATTTATGGTGATTTAACAAAGTCGAACTCCACGTGGAAAAGTCGTTAAAGAACACGGAATTCAACGAGCGATACCGAAACGAACTCGGATGACAAAAAGTGTAGAATTAATCATTCTCGGGATGACGAAACGGTCCCAAGCAAGTCGTCAAAATAGACTTCCGCCAAAAATAGAAAATTTCCGGGATAAAAATTACGGGTATTACATTCTACCCTCCTTAAAAGAAGTTTCGTCCCGAAACTTAAAACAGTAGGAGAAGAAATATTTCGCCAGAAAACTCAACGAGATGCACAAGAACCGAAACATACGCCCAAACGACGAATCATCAATATAGAACACAACAATACATTACCCGAAGGTAGACCAAACCAATGCCGAAATAGATACGAATTCACAATGCCCGAAGGCTCCAACGGGAATACCGATACATCACAATGGCCTGAAAGCCGAACACCCCAAAGTCAGAATCATCATAATACGAGATCTCAAAGGAGCAAACCTGGTATCGGACATACCCCTCGGCGTATGAACAACCATCGCAAATCGTCGGACATATCCAATACAACATGGACTACGAACGATCAATCAATAAAGCTCAAGAGGGATATCACAGTACGCCCGATCCGGAAATGTGTCCGTGCACATGTCCACCCCGTATACGGAATCCAGAATATACGTGTGACAATGTACCTAATTAGCCTCAAGATCTACGTCTCGTGTGCACGGTCCAATGCGGAAATATCCACGCATGACCATCGGGTGCACGGCTAAAAATCTTACACATAACCAATCAAAGACGCAGACATGATTCCGGATATGCCACGATACAACATGACAACGAAACTCAAGGGATAAAACATCAATACGGATCATACGACTCACCAAGTGAACGATGACACACGAATAATGAAAGATCGACACGACCAACGATATTCAAAACAACCATCCACGGGATCGAATTTCCCTAAGGACCGATTAACACGAGCAACGATCACAACACAACGATTCGGGAAAATCCTCAACCTTCAAAGATCACAAAATTACCGAGTTCACAAGAAAATAGTGTGTTGCCTTGAATCGGCCAACACGACAATAATAATTCAATGGATGGGAACTATCTCGGCGGTCCCAATTCAATACTTCGATTACCGTAGAATGGCCAATCGATAACAACGATACAACGGATGAGAATATTTTTGACAACGGATGGGAATTATCTTCGATAATCCCAATTCAATACCTCGATTACCTTAGAACGGTCAATCGATAAACAATGATACGATAGAATGGATGTCCCGGTGTCTTAAACCGACCACCGAAACGGAGATGATAAAAGGATATATCAAACGTCTCTCATTGGTTAATATAATATTAATAGAAAAACACCGATGTCAATGACGACGATTACCACAATATCTCAATGGAACATCCATCACAATCACAATCGATACGTCGATACCGCGAACCGGCAATCGACAGCGACTTAACCAACAAGTATCGCAATGCCTCGAACCGGCCTTTTACAAACAATAGTAACATTTGGCATAATTTGCCGACGGGCGTCGTGTCAACCAATCCCCTGACATCAATACAATCATAAAGAGGCCAAGTCCCAAAATGATACACACAATCGTACGCCTACACGATAACATTAGTCTCATTGATTAGTACGAGTATAAAACTTGCCTCGATATCAATACAACGTACTGTTACCAATTCAGTTGATTTCGTCTTACGAATTCCCTCAGTCTCGACCAAGTTAATCTACGAACCCTTCAACCTTAACCGCAACACAACAGTCATAATTCACGATCAAACATCATACCTTATTGTAAAACGAAGGATTGATAATCAACCGGTTCGATGACGACCAATATCAATACCACCAAACCTCGAACTCAATCGTTTTACCATATCTCGACTAATCACAGTCTGAACAATCCAACTCAGACACTTACAAATCCTGTCCACAATACGAGTCGAAATATGATGATCATATCAGCAACCAATTCGGACCAATAATAAGGGTCTAAATGTTCCAAACTCAATTCTTAAATATGAATTGACAAGGTTCCCTTCTCGTAAATCCATCGTTAAAATTTACTTATGACCGTCATCAATTCGAACCATCCGACTGGTTCAAAACAATAGATAATCATATTAAAAAGGTTATCAAACAATCCATTCATTCGATTTGAATATTTACTCCATACGTATGGGCTTCCAAATTCGGAGATGAATAATAGTCTCATCAAACTCATAATCACATTCGTATTCCTATACGAATATTATTTCCAACACATAATTTAGCTCTAGATATGAATATTCCATATTCATTTTCAAAACATCAACACTTCTAAAAAAATTTTCATCACCTCGTATAATTCAAGAGTTCTTCAAGAACATGAAATATCCGAAATCACGTTGAACAACATCTCCGAGGTATATATCTCCATGTTACCATTTTCTTCATCATGTCATTCATACAATCTCAAGAATCGCAACAAAACCCTTATCACCATATGAAGAAGATCTCAATGATCATATCAACATCCGAAATCTCTTATTCCAACAAATCTCGTATAACATTATCACATGATTCCATAATTGTAACACCCGCATCCTCCAGGAATATTACACGCCGTAAACCCTTCTCACAAGGATTTACCAGGCTAAGCACAATTTCCACGTCATTCCAAAAATGCTAAAAGGACCGATGACGGTAATATTTTTCAAATACTAAAAAAAATCATTTTCCAAATACCGTCAAAACGATCAAGGTTAAAATGCCAAAAACTCAGTTTAGGGAATCGGTTTTACAAAATAAAATTTCAGTTGGCAAAATACCAAAATCCATTTCAAAAATACTCACGCAATGGATAAAAGTACAGTCCAATTTATGCATTTTCATTGAAATAAGACGAACATCAAAATACACGATTCCCAATGTACTCCCTCCCAAGTAGTAGCCCAAAAAGAAAAAAAATGAGCCACTATCAAAGGGATACGAGGATTACCTTGCATGGACGAACCACGAAGAAAGAATAATTTGAACTCCATTCCAAGAATCATTAAATCATCATAGTCATCATATGGCCTCAAGAACATCAAGATCTCTATGATTCTATAATCATAATCAACATGTTCAAAGCATATCATTATCTTCCTTCGGCATAAACCTCATAGAATATGGATAACACAAGAAATCACTTCAAGAATCAACAATAGTTCCATAACCAAGCTCTAATTCCATGATTCCAAGCTCACAATCATGTTAAAAGTGTTTAGAACACTCTTAAAAGTGAAGAGGGACGAGTTTTGGAGAGAAATATCTCAAAGGATCGTGAGAGAAATGAAAGGCAACACTTCAATATATAAATTGCACTCTCATTACGTACGTAGATGTCCTTTCTTAACGTACGTAACAACTTTAACGCGTCGTAATCCAAAATCCATAACGTCGTAACCATCTCACTGTCTCATTCCGCGATCTATTACGACGTAACCCATACCATATAACGTCGTAATATACCGATTGACTTGCTACAAGATAATGGTTGTGTTACGTCGTAACACGTCTGTATAACGCGTCGTAACACGTCGTTGACTCATCTGTCAACATCCTCTGCGAAAGTTGCGAAGCAGGTCCCACCGCCTCACGGGACTCGGTTACGCGATGCCTTCGTTACGTCGTAATACCTTAGCCTTGACGTGCGTAACCATGCCAATCTTACGTACGTAATCTCACCTTATTAACGTACGTAATAATTCCATACTTAGCCAATTTCAACAATTCCTGTCCAAAGTCATGACATACCAAATACGAGCATACGGCAAAATCAATACATATACTCAATTCAATAACATTTTCAAACGTTCACAACGTCCTCGAGCATAATTAACCATCCACGATATCCAATATATAAACGAAAAAAAAAATATCCGAAAAATCGGGGTATTACACTCTACCCCCCTTAAAAATAAGTTTCGTCCTCGAAACTTGCAATCACTCGCACAAACATTTCAACGGAAACTCCGATACCATATTTGTAACACCCCCAAAACCTTACGGGAGTATTACACGCCGTGGGCCCCGCGCCGGAACCCACCAGGCTAAAAACCAATTACAAAAACGCCCAAAAAGGCCGATGACGGTAGTATTTTCCAAAATCACCAAGATAACCCAGAATTATCGAATAATCCGAACAACATACTTACAGGTCAGGGAAGTCGAAGATCTCCCGTGATACTAGCATGCGACTCCTAAACAAAGTCTCAACATAATACCGTTACACTCCAATATCGCAATTAGCAATTTAACAAAATCTCAAGGAAGAGTTCACGTCCGTGACCACGGCCACGATTCTTCCTACTTTCAGCCAACATTCTGAAGGGCACATACGTGCGTAAGTATAATCCAAATCGCACATTCTCGAAGTGACCAATTCCCAAGAATACCAAGCTATAAACGAAACGATTAAGAAAAATACAAGAAGAGTGAGAGGACTTACAAGTACCGGTCGCCTTGTGATGATGGCGAGTAGTGATATGTGGGCAAATGCCGACTCAATCGACCCAAAAGACCGGCTGACCTAGGTATCCATAAACCTAAGCTCGATACCATATTCCTTAACACCCCCAAGTTATTCGGGGTATATTACGTAGTGAGCCCGCGTGGGACCCACAAGGCTAAACATACGCGGAACTATAAACTTGACCGATAAGGTCTACATACAATAGAAAGAAAGACGATACAAATGGTATTGAAACCATAAACAATGAAACCATATACATCACCGCACAAATCAATACCTCGGCAACACAGTAGGAACATCAAGAAGCGAAATACAATACTCGAGTATTTAAAAATCCATTCCAAGACAACAACACCGAATGGAGGAAACCAAAAGAGATAACCGGAGACAAGACACGTATCACACTTGCCCATCATCTTCATGCCGACACAGTACCGCCTTGTCCGCTCTCCTGGAACTCGAAATACATGAAACGTATTTCCCCATAAAGGGTTAGCCGTCGAATAGCTAGTGCAAGTATAACAATATGAAACATAATACTTCTCGACAATAAAGTAAATGTAATCCGTCAATTCATCAATATCCGTCAATTCATCAATATCCGTCAATTCATCAATATCCGTCAATTCATCAATATCCGTCAATTCATCAATATCCGTCAATTCATCAATTCAAGACTAGTATTCCGGAATAACTAAAATCTCATAAGACGTATGTGAATGCCGTAGAAACGGTTCGTTCACCTCATACGCCGTTACGTATGTGAATGCCGTCAAAACGGTTCGTTCACCTCATACGCCGATACATGTAGGAATGCCGTCAAAACGGTTCGTTCATTACATGCCAATCAATATATCTATGAATGCCGTAAAAACGGTTCGTTCATGATATGCCATCAATATTTCTATGAATGCCGTAAAAACGGTTCGTTCATATCATACCATCAATTCCTCTTACTTTCAAAGTCGAGAACGTACAATCATAAATGTATACTTGCCTTAATAAACGTTACCAGATCCGAAGAACACGGTTCGACCGAAGCTTGAACCACGAAGAAGACAACGACGGAAGGGTTTCACTCGAGTTCTTCACAAGAATTCGACCCTAACAACATAAATTCAATAAATCATCGATCATACGGGGAAGAATAATCGTAGAACGCCCGAAAACCCCTCTATGACATTTCTAGGACACCTTCAAGGCGTCGGTCAAGAACTCGACCAAAACAACGAATCGATACGATCCAAACATGGGATAACAAGGAAATGATACAATACATCTAAATAATCATCAATCCATCACAATCCTAAGTTAAATCGGATTAAACGGACGAAATCGAACAAAATACCCAAAATCCCCAAAATTAGATTTACGGAAAATCTTACGATTCGCTCGATCAAAGGATGTTATCGGACGAATGATTGATGATATAACCCAAGGAACTCCATGGATATGTTCATAAACAACATGGCTTCAAGTTTAGAACACGCCCGGTGCGGAAGAGGAGAAGAAGAAGGTGAAAAATGGCAAGAAAAAGCGTCTGCGGGGCCTTTTATAGGGTTGGCTGCCGGACACGGCCGTGCGGTCGGCACGGCCGTGTTGCACTGATTGGCGACAGGACTCGGCCGTGTCTGCTTGACACGGTCGCGGCGCGAGGGCCTCCCGACAACGACCCGCCCGGCGGCCCAGGCATGACTCGGCCGTGTCCTGGGACACGGTCGGGCGTGTCGGCGATCGTTCGAGCCTATCCGGAAGAAATGCAGCCGCGGGCCGTGTCGGACGACACGGCCGAGCCTGGTCGGCAGAAACTTCGACACTTCCGGGACGAGTGCGGCACGGCCGTGTCGGACGACACGGCCGGTTGGCCGGCGTGATCGCCAATAACGAGCGGGTGAGTTAAAACGACCATAACTCTCTCGTCCGGACTCCGATTGACTCACCGTTTGAACCATTGGAAAGCTAACTCGATGCTCTATAATATTGCAAAGATTCAGAATTTTTGGAGTTACCAAAAATTTATGGTGATTTAACAAAGTCGAACTCCCACGTGGAAAAGTCGTTAAAGAACACGGAATTCAACAGAACGATACCGAAACGAACTCGGATGACAAAAAGTGTAGAATTAATCATTCTCAGGATGACGAAACGGTCCCAAGAAAGTCGTCAAAATAGACTTCCGCCAAAAATAGAAAATTTCCGGGGATAAAAATTACGGGTATTACAGCCGCGACACACTGTGCAACCTATTTATGGCCCTGCACACGGGTTTTTGGCCATTTTTCTCAACCTTTCCTTTCTCTTCCGCGGAGGTGGTCTTGGGAAGCTTGAAGCCATGTTGTTTAACAACAAATCCATGAAGTTCTTGAGGTTATATCATCAATCAATCATCCGTTATCATCCTTTGATCCAGCGAATCAAGGTAATCTTCCTTAGAACCCTAATTTCGGGAATTTGGGGGTTTTCGCGTTTTCGGCCGATTCATTCCGTTTTTGTTGATTAATTCATGATGAATATGATTAATCTTGTTGGTATTCTTAGTTTCCCTATGGATTCATGGTATATTTCGTGATTTTTACGGAATCGAGAGGGTTTGGTTGTGGTCCGCCCTCGTTGTCGTTTTTATACGAATATACATGAATCGTAGGTGGGTTTCCGGGTGTATTCCAATTCCGTATTCGTTTAGAATTGGTTGTGATTGTATTCTTCGAATCGTTAGGTTCGGTTTCGATGGTTCCTAGCATTCGTCGGTGACTTTCCTTTCCGTTCGTTGCGTCGTCGACTATTCAAGGCAAGTATACATTTATGATTGTACGTTCTCGACTTTGAAAGTAAGAGGTATTGATGGTATGATATGAACGAACCGTTTTTACGGCATTCATAGATATATCGATGGCATATTATGAACGAACCGTTTTTACGGCATTCATATATGTATTATTGGCATGTAACGAACGAACCGTTTTGACGGCATTCCTACATGTAACGGCGTATGATATGAACGAACCGTTTCTACGGCATTCACATACGTCTTGAGATTTTAGTTATTCCGGAATACTAGTCTTGAATTGACGAATTGACGGTTACATTTACTTTATTGTCGAGAAGTATTGTGTTTCATACTTGTTATACTTGCACTAGCTATTCGACGGCTAACCCCTTTATGGGGGAAATACTTTTTATGTATTTCAGGTTCCAGGAGAATGGACAGGCGGGTATCGGGTCGGCATGAAGATGATGGGCAAGTGTGATACTGTGTCTTGTCTCCGGTTATACTTTTGGATTCCTCCATTCAGTGTTGTTGTACTGGAATGGATTTTAAATACTCGAGTATTGTATTTCAGTTTCCTTGATGTTCCGGCCTGTGTTGCCGAGGTATTGATTTGTGTGGTGATGTATATGGTTTCATTGGTTATGGTTTTGAATACCATTTGTATTGTCCTTCTTTTCATTGTATCTAGACCTTCTCGGTCGAGTTTTACAGTCCTGCGCATGAATAGCCTTGTGGGTCCCACGGCGGGGCTCACGGCGCTGTAATATACCCTGAATAACTTGGGGGTGTTACAGAATATGGTATCAGAGCTTAGGTTTATGGATACCTAGGCTGTCGGTCTTTTTGGGTCGATTGAGTCGTCATTTGCCCACAGTATCACTACTCTTCCATCATCACAGTGCGACCGGTACTTGTAAGTCCTCTCACTCTTCTTGTATTTTTCTTAATCGTTTCGTTTATAACTTGATATTCTTGGGAATTGGTCACTTCGAGAATGTGCGATTTGGATTATACTTATGCACGTGTGTGCCCTTCAGAATGTTGGCTGAAAGGAGGAAGAATCGTGACCGTGGTCACGGACGTGAACTCTTCCTTGAGATTTTGTTAAATTGCTAATTGCGATATTGGTGTGTATCGGTGTTATGTTGAGACTTTGTTTAGGAGTCGCATGCTAGTACCACGGGAGATCTTCGACTTCACAGACTTGTAAGTATGTTGTTCGGATTATTCGATAATTCTTGGTTATCTTGGTGATTTTGGATTTATATGTTGGATATCGTTGATGGATAATTGTGCTTGAGGATGATGTGAACGTATGACAATGTTATTGAATACGTATATGTATTCATTGTGCCGTATGATTGTTTGGTATGTCGAGATGTTGGTATGCCTAGCGCACGCTAAGACATATATACTTAGCGTACGCCACGGTGCATACTTAGCGCGCTAAGAGGTTTGAGTTACGTACGTTAAGGAGGACCCCTAACGTACGTAAAGTATTCTGGATAAGGTCCGGAAAGTGGCTGACAGGTAGGCCCAGACTATTTATTATCGGCGATTAGCGCACGCTAATGCATGTTAGTAGCGCACGCAAATTTCAGATCGTCAACAGGGAATCTTGGCTTTATTGGTTGCTTTCGGCGTGTAGGACCCAGACATCTTCTGGGAAGGTACAAATTGTCGGGTCAACGACGATTAGCGCGCGCTAATGTCGAGGAATAGCGCACGCTACTGAGCATTTCACTGTACCAAGTCAACGCCTATTTGCGTACGTTAATGCATGGGCATTACGTACGTTAGATGAATTTCGAAGCAATGTAGTAGCTTCTGGACTGCCCGATAGCGCACGCTATCAAGGAAGGATAGCGCACGCTAGTCCTGTAGCGAACGCTAAATATAAGGTCTAGCGCACGCTAGTGATGTGTTTTATAGAGAAGATAGACGAGTGCTGAGAGGCATTTTGTCCATTCTCCTTCCTTCAGTCAATATAGAGAGCCTTTGGAAGTACTTGAAGTTCCTAAACATTGAGAGATGATTCTCTTAAACAAGATTAAGATGGAGAGCTTGGATTTAAGTATTGTTCTTGAAGTTTTTTTTTTTTTTTTTATGATTCTTGGAATGGAGTTCAATTATTCTTCTTTGTGATTCGTCCATACAAGGTAATCCTCGTATCCCTTTGATAGTGGTTCGTTTTTTTTGGATTACTACTTGGGAGGGAGTATGTTGGGAATCGTGTATTTTGATGTTCGTCTTACTTCAATGTAAATGCATATATTGGACTGTACTTTTATCCGCTGCGTGAGTATTTTGAAATGGCTTTTGGTATTTTGCCAACTGAATTTTATTTTGTAAAACCGATTCCCTAGACTGAGTTTTTGGCATTTTGGCCTTGATCGTTTTTGACGGTATTTTTATGACGGTATTTGGAAAATAATTTTTTTTATATTTGAAAAATATTACCGTCATCGGTCTTTTTGGCATTTTTGAAATGACGTGGAAAATTATGCTTAGCCTGGTGAATCCTTGTGAGGAGGGTTTACGGCGTGTAATATTCCCGTGAGGATCTGGGGTGTTACAATTATGGTATCATGTGATAATGTTACGAGATTTATTGGAATTGTAATAAGAGATTTCGGATGTCGATATGATTAATGAGATCTTCTTCATATGATGATAATGGTGTTGTTGCGATTCTTGAGGTTGTAGGAATGGCATGATGAAGAAAACGGTAACATGGAGATATATACCTCGGATATGTTGTTCAACGTGATTTCGGATATTTCATGTTCTTGAAGAACTCTTGAATTATACGAGGTGTGAAATTTTTAAGAAGTGTTGATGTTTTGAAAATGAATATGGAATATTCATATCTAGAGCTAAACTATGTGTATGAAATAATATTCGTATAGGAATACGAATGTGATTACGAGTTTGATGAAATTATTATTCATCTCTGAATTTGGAAGCCCATACGTATGGAGCAAATATTCAAGTCGAATGATTGGATTGTTTGATGACCTTAGAATATGATTATCTATAATGTTGAACTAATTGGATGGTTCGAATTAACGATGATCATCGGAAAATTTTAACTACGGATTTACGAGAAGGGAACCTTGTCAATTCGTATTTAAGAATTAGTCTGAACCGATAACATTTAGACCCTTATTATTGGTCGAATTGGTTCTTTGATATGATCATCGGATTTCGGCTCGTATTGTGGACATGGATTCGTGAGGGTCCGAGTTGGACGATTGGTGTGTTTAATCGAGATATTGTGGAACTGATGAGTTTATGTCCTAGTTGTATTGATATTGATCGTCATCGAACCTGTTGATTATTAAGCCTTCGTTTTACAATAAAATATGATGTTTGATCGTGGATTATGACTGTTGAGTTGCGGTTGAGGTTGAAGAGTTCGTAGATTAGCTTGGTCGGGACTGAGGAACCCGTAGACGAAAGCAACTGAATTGGTAACAGTTCGTGGCATTGATGTCGAGACAAGTTTTATACTTATGCGAAACGAGATTAATGTTATCATGTAGGTATACGAATGCGTGTATCATATCGAGACTTGGTCTCTTTATGATTATGTTGATATTCGGGAATTGTTTGATGCAATACCCTTCGACAATTATGCTAAATATTATTGTTATTCGTTAACGGCCAGTTTAAGACATTGAGATTCTTTTTGATACGGATGTTGGCGATAGCCTGTTCGCGGTATCGATGTATCGATTATTATTATTCACGATTAATGTCGTTCTGAGGCATCGTTGAATCGTTATTATCGAATTGGAACTGTTGCTATGATGTTGCATTAGCCGATTGAAGGCGTTCGATATATTCTTTTATCATCTCTGTTTCGGTGGTCGGTTTAAGGCACCGGGACATCTATTCTATCGTATCATTGATTATCGATTGACCGTTCTAAGGTAATCGAGGTATTGAATTGGGATTATCGAAGATAATTCCCATCCGCCGTATAATTGTTATCGATTGACCGTCCTGAAGGTAATCGAGGTATTGAATTGGGACTGTCGAGGATAGTTCCCATCCGTTGAATTATTATTGCCGTGTTGGCCGACTCAAGGCGGACACTATTATTCTTGTGAACTCGGTAACTTTGTGATCGTTGAGAGTTGAGGATTTCCCGAATTGTTGTGTTGTGATTATTGCTCATGTTAATCGGTCCTTAGGGATTTTGATCCCAGGATGGTTATGTTGGATATTGTTGGTCGTGTCGATCTTTCATTATTCGTGCGTCATCGTTCACTTGGTGAGTCGTATGATCCGTAATGGGTATTTTATCCTTTGAGTTTCGTTGTCATGTTGTATCATGGCATATCTAGATTCATGTCTGCGTGCCGATTGGTTATGTGTAGGATTTTTAGCCAGGCACTCGATGGTCATGCGTGGATGTTTCCGCATTGGACATGTGCATGGACACATTTCCGGATCGGGCGTACTATGATGTTCCTCTTGAGCCTTATTGTTTGGTCGTTCGTAGTCCATGTTGTATTGGATATGTCCGACGATTTGCGGCAGGTTGTTCATACGCCGAGGGGTATGTCCGACAGTCAGGTTTGCTTCTTTGAGATCTGTATTGTGATGATTTACAGCTTTGGGCTGTTCGGCTTTCAGGCCATCGTGATATACAGCTTCGGTTGAGGGGCTTTCAATCCATTGCGACGTATTGGTATTTCTATTGGAGCCTTCAGACATTGTGATTCGTATTTACTTCAGCGTTAGCCTGGATTATCTTCGGGTAACGTATTGTTGTGTTGCTTGTAACGTTTCGCTGTTGGGCGTAAGTTTTCGGTTCTTGTGTATCTCGTTGAGTTTCCTGGCGGGATGTTTCTTCTCCCTATTTGTTTTAAGTTTCGGGACGAAACTTCTTTTAAGGAGGGTAGAATGTAATATCCGCAATTTCGATTTCCGGTAATTTTTATTTTTCCGACAGAGGTCCGTTTCGACAACTCTCTCATGACCGTTTCGTCATTTCAAGAATGATTAATTCTGCACTTTTTGTCATCCGAGTTCGTTTCGGTATCGTTTTGTTGAGTTCCGAGCTTTTTAGCGACTTTTCCGCACTTGAGTTCGATTCTTGCGAATCTCGTCCGAAACTGTTGTTTCGAGTTTCTCGTAAGTTCATTTAATGTTATTATTCATGTTGCGAGCTTTGGTTTGGTGTTTCGATCGCGTATCGTGATTTTCGGACGTTTTGGGCCGCGTATCGTGATTTTCGGACGTTTTGGGCCATTTTCGTAATTTCCCAAAGTTTTGAGTAATTACTTTCGTTGTTGAATTCCGAGCCTTCGGGTGGTCGGAATTGTGTGTTCTCTTAGCTCTTAGATTCGTCTTTGCGAGTACGTCGTAACCGTATCATCGATTCGTATTCAGGTTCGGGTTTCGGGGTCGTTCGGGCCGTCGGAGTTGGCCCCGGCCGACATGGCGGGCCCAGGCCGGCTTCGCCGAGTCACGGCCGGTAGTGCTCGGCGACTTCTAGCCGAGTCACGGCCGGCGGTGCTCGGCGACTTTGGCCGAGCAGCCGCACCGTGGCCGCGGCACATCTTTGCGGGGCCGCGGCACACTCTGTGGCATTTTTCGCCAAACCGATCAGACGGTGCCGCGGCACGCAAGCCGGGCACGGCTGCCGCCGACCACCGGGAGCCATTTTGGGCTGTGCCGCGGCACACTCCGCCGGGCGCGACACACCGTGCAACCTATTTATGGCCCTGCACACGGGTTTTTGGCCATTTTTCTCAACCTTTCCTTTCTCTTCCGCGGAGGTGGTCTTGGGAAGCTTGAAGCCATGTTGTTTAACAACAAATCCATGAAGTTCTTGAGGTTATATCATCAATCAATCATCCGTTATCATCCTTTGATCCAGCGAATCAAGGTAATCTTCCTTAGAACCCTAATTTCGGGAATTTGGGGGTTTTCGCGTTTTCGGCCGATTCATTCCGTTTTTGTTGATTAATTCATGATGAATATGATTAATCTTGTTGGTATTCTTAGTTTCCCTATGGATTCATGGTATATTTCGTGATTTTTACGGAATCGAGAGGGTTTGGTTGTGGTCGCCCTCGTTGTCGCTTTTATACGAATATACATGAATCGTAGGTGGGTTTCCGGTGTATTCCAATTCCGTATTCGTTTAGAATTGGTTGTGATTGTATTCTTCGAATCGTTAGGTTCGGTTTCGATGGTTCCTAGCATTCGTCGGTGACTTTCCTTTCCGTTCGTTGCGTAAATCGACTATTCAAGGCAAGTATACATTTATGATTATGCGTTCGACTTTGAAAGTAAGAGGTATTGATGGTATGATATGAACGAACCGCTTTTACGGCATTCATAGATATATCGATGGCATATTATGAACGAACCGCTTTTACGGCATTCATATATGTATTATTGGCATGTAACGAACGAACCGCTTTGACGGCATTCCTACATGTAACGGCGTATGATATGAACGAACCGTTTCTACGGCATTCACATACGTCTTGAGATTTTAGTTATTCCTAATACTAGTCTTGAATTGACGAATCGTGGTTACATTTACTTTATTGTCGAAGTATTGTGTTTCATACTTGTTATACTTGCACTAGCTAATCGACGGCTAACCCCTATATGGGGTAAATACTTTATATGTATTTCAGGTTCCAGGAGAATGGACAGGCGGGTATCGGGTCGGCATGAAGATGATGGGCAAGTGTGATACTGTGTCTTGTCTCCGGTTATACTTTTGGATTCCTCCATTCAGTGTTGTTGTACTGGAATGGATTTTAAATACTCGAGTATTGTATTTCAGTTTCCTTGATGTTCCGGCCTGTGTTGCCGAGGTATTGATTTGTGTGGTGATGTATATGGTTTCATTGGTTATGGTTTTGAATACCATTTGTATTGTCCTTCTTTTCATTGTATCTAGACCTTCTCGGTCGAGTTTTACAGTCCTGCGCATGAATAGCCTTGTGGGTCCCACGGCGGGGCTCACGGCGCTGTAATATACCTTGAATAACTTGGGGGTGTTACAGATGACACGTACAAAACGAACAAGTATAATATGTCTTTTGTTGAAATTGTTGGCGTAACTTCAACCAAGAAGATATTTTGCATAGCTTTCATCTTTATGCATAATGAATGGGATGTTAACTATACTTGGACATTAAATTGTCTAAAGTTACACTAGACAAGTACATGCACCAACGTGTTATAGTTACATACTAGGAGTTGGCTCTAATGAATGCATGCAAAAAAGTCTTTCCGGATGTTGCTCAATTACTTTGTAGATGACACATTAGTACAAATATTTTGAAGAATTACGGGCCATCCATTAGGTCACCAAATGATTGGTACTCATTTCTTTCATTGTGGAAGTTACTAGAGGATTCTGCAACACGTGCAGTTTACACGGAAAACTACATGCGACTTCAATCATTGTTGATAAAATATCCACTTATGTTTTATATATTTCACATTTAATATTTATTTTTCTATGTCCCAAAGTTATTTTTTTTCTTATATATTTCTCATCCAAATTTACGTTACTTTCCAAATGTTTTAAATTGCGTAAATGAGAGTTGATTGAACAAGTACAAGGAAATATTTGTGTTGGTCTGGATTGATCAGCATCTCAACTTTGAAAATAACACAACCAATAGAGTTGAGAATCAGCATGCGGAGCTAAAAAAATATTTGAATTCTGCTAAGTCTAGTTTGGATAGATTTGTGAGTTGTATTGATCGAATAGTGCAGTCGCAACGTACATCAATTAAAAAAAAGCTTAGAAAAAAGCAGAATTATCCACATTCATCAACACAACATTCAGTGCTTCAAACTATTGCGTGGTTTTGTTTCATACGAAGCTCTCGACATAATTCTTGGAGAACGTAAACGATGGATGGATCTACAGTTAGACTCCTCAAACTGTGACTGTCGACTCCGCAACAGTTGTGGGTTACCATGTGCTTGTGAACTTTCAATGTATATAAGTACAGGTAAGTATATTCCCTTGGATTCGATTGATATATTTGGGAGGAAGCTAGATATTTCACCGTCAACATATGTGCAAAATGATGATATTAGTTGTGACGGTGAACTAGAACATGTTAAAGAAAACTTTTACAAGCAGTCCAAAGTTGAGAAAAAAAGTTTGTTAAAAAAGCTAAAGGATATCATCGGTCAAACTACAACCGACATTCAAGTACCTCGAGTTCAAAAAAATACTCGTGGACGACCAAGCTTAAAGAAACCACAACAAAAAAGGGATGTCGATCCCATTCATCAAGATTCTCGTAGATCTTGTTCAATCATGCCAAATTTTGTTGTGTCAGATTCGATTAAGGAACTAGCGAGACATAGTTCGTACGTGATGGACTTGAACAATGAACCAGTGATAGACTTGAATGAGGTCCCAGATGAGTTCGAGAGTTCATACGTGATAGACCAGAACGAGGTCCCAGATGAGTTCGAGAGTTCATATAACTCTTATATTCTAGAAAAATTTCTAAAAATTTACATCACGCAGGTAAATGGTGTGGATGGAGATGGAAATTTGTGGATTTAGAGCGGTGGCTACGTTCTTGAGATTAAGTCAACATCAGTATTTTCAAATTCGGATGGAATTATTAAATGAGTTAGTTATGCACTATAATGTATACAAAGACATATTCAGAGCTGCTGATATAGCACGTCTGCAGTACACGTTGAATCTCCAAGAACCTGGTTCTGTGCCGCCTGATAAATGGATGATTATGCCAATGACTGGTTTACTAATTGCTTCATGGTTTGACATGCTGTTATTTTCTTAAGCGAGTCATCGAGTACGCTGTGCTTACCACCTTGGTCTAGTCCGTCATGATCACAACAACATAATACATGTGCGATGACATTGGTCGGTAACCACTACGTCTAAGTAGAATTACAAGAAAATTCTCCATTACCTCTTAACAATCCGCAATGATTTCGTTACAATTATGACTCGACATGGGCCATCCCGTATATACATTTTTTGATTTGATTTTTTTCCATTATGCATTATTTATTTATGATTTCTAGAGGGTGGAGTCTCATGAGCTGTTCTTTTACAGGCGAAATTTATATATTTTACTATTTAATTTTGTTATTGATGTGTAATTAGGGCTGATAATTTTCGACACGATACGATTATCCGACACCAACATGCAAGATATTAATGGGTTAGTGTCAAGCTTTATCGGATTTCATGTAGGAGCACGATATTATCGTGTCAAGTTCATTTCGTGTAACCCGATAATATTTATTTAATATTTTTTTTTCTATTACTCATCGTTTGATTAATATAATTTATTTTTTACCATATAATTTAGTTTTTTTCAGCCCACAAGTTAAAAAGAAACACTTATTTCTCAAAATTTTAATCGTATGCGTGTCATTATCTTGTAAAATTGGTTTTAATCGTGTTCGTATCGTAATCGTGTCGTGTTGGCACGAAAAAAATCGTATCATTTTCGTGTTCGTGTTGTGTACGTATCGTGTTCGTGTTTACACATTACAGACCGTGTTAGTGTCATGTTGAATTAATTGTTAACGAGTCGTGTTCGTATCGAGCCTTAACAAATCGTGTTGTTATCGTGTCGACGCGATATCGACCCAACACGCACGATTTGACAGCACGTGTAATGTCGTGAATTGGGAATAGGGATGGCAATTTACCCGCAGCTACCCGCCACCCGCGAGTACCCGACCTTAATAGTAGCGGGTTTGAGGGGTATTTAGTATCCACATATAGGTTCTAAATTACTATCCATTTAGTTCGTGGGTATGGATATAGATAGTTACTATCCATACCCGCGAAACCCGTATACCTACTCACAAAATACCCGCTAATAATAATAATAATAATAAAAGATAATAATAATAATATTAAGGGAAAATGAATTTTTTTATCACTCAACTATTAGCTCTTTAAAAAACCTACCACTCAACTAAAAGTTTATTTATTGTAGGCACTAACGTTACACATGTTTACCATTTTAGTCATTCCGTTAAGTATATTTATTTTATTGTTTTAAGGTATTATATATAAATATATATATTATCACTATATTATATTATATTATATTATATATTATATTGATTAATTATATTTTTAAATTGTATTTAATATAAGAAAAGCTATTTTTCAACTTGCATAATTTTGTTATTTTTATACAAATTTCTCCGTATTAATTATAATTTTTTAAAAATAATTTCTTTTTGAAATGTGGGGTATTCACTCGTGAAAATTATAAATTTTATGTTTTATGTTCTAAAAATAAAAAAACAATTTTCAATGGTTAAATTTAAAAATTTGACCCTCGCGGGGCCTGTTCTACAGAAAAGAAATATTTTTAATGGTTAAATTTAAAAATTATAACCATTAAATTTAAAAATTATAAATATTTTTAATTAATATAACAAGGTTCTATTGGTCTCCCTTCAAGTTAAAAACTGATAATAAGGCATATAATTCCGATATTATTATAAATTGACTTATTAATTTGTGATATATTATACAAACTCCCTTTTTATTTATTTTTTGATTTTTTCTAAAATATATTAAAAAACAAAATTTTCCATGAAATTATTATATTCTGAATTTTTTAACTCATATAGCAGATCCACGTCAGCATAGTAGATCCAAGTCAGCGTGTAAAAAACAAAATTTCCCCTTAAAGTTTATTTTTTTAACGGAAAACTGAAAGAATTAATGGAATTGTAATGGAATGACTAAAACGATAAACATGTATAACGTTAGTGCTTATGTTAAATAAATTTTTAGTTGAGTGGTAGGTTTTTAAAAGAGTTAATAGTTGATTGACGAAAAAATTCATTTTCCCTAATATTAATAATATTCTTAAAAATCTACCCATCATAAAATAGAAAACAAAAATGCTAAACTCTATAACCCTATCAGTCTCGCTCTTTCGCTCTCGCCCCCCTCACTGTTCTGCCACTCACTCAGCTGCCGCGAGTCCTCCCCTCCCCTCAGTTCAGCCGCCGAGACGCCCTCCCCTTCCCTCCGCGACGCGACGCTCTCCCCTCCCATCCGCGACACAACGCCCTCCCCTCCCCTCCGCGACGCGACCCTTCCCTCCGCGCCGGCGACGCCTCCCCTCCGCGACGCCCAGCCGCAACAACCAACAGGTATGTATTTTAATATATCTTATTTAATTAATCATATGTTTGTATATGTCTGATTCGCGGGTGACTGATACCCACGAATGGTGGGTTCGCGGGTATCCCGCGGGTAGCGGGTAATGGGTACCCAATGGGTGGCGGGTTCGCGGGTACCCGTCAACCCGCGGGGTTTGAGATGGGTTTGGTATCCATGGTGGGTGGCGGGCACGGCCTCCCCTCGCGGGTATGGGTATTGATAGCCACTATCCGTACCCGGCGCATCCGATCGCCATCCCTAATTGTGAAGTTTTCTCTATAGTTACTATTTAAATTTTAATTTCTGAGATCTCTGGCTGTCATTATGCATGTGCATTTGTGTTTGTTTAACTTAATGTGGATTTTTATGTCATGTATGAATAGTTGGTTGTTACTCCCTATGTCCCGCTTGAACTTGAAGAGTCGTATTTCAAGAAATGATTTGTCCCTATAGAAAGTCGTATTTCTATCTGTTTACCTATCTGTTTACGTCTCATGCCCTTAATTATATGAATATCTATGGTTAAAAATTATTCCCCAACTAAAAAGTATTCCTTTGGTCCCGGCCAAAGGTTGACATAAGTTGTATATTTGGTGTATTTTATATAATGATTGGTATAAGTAGTGATGATAAATGTATGGTAGATATTAGAAAGTAAAAAGTATTGATGATGAATGTGTGGTGGAAATTGAAATGTAAAAGATGATTATTTGATTTGATTGTTGTAAATGACATATGTAAACTTATTAAAGGGACTACTTTTTGATAGAAATGTAAACCTTTCGGCGGGACGGAGGGAGTAAGATAAAAGTGGAAGATATGAGAATAAAAAGCTTATTTTATGCATTGTCCATTGCAATCTATAAAAAGTTGTACATTCATCAAATATGACTCTCCAAGTGAGACGGAGGAGTATTTTTTACTATCAATTTTGCCAAGAATAAATTGACTATTCTTGTTCCTTTTTTTTTTTTTTTTTTTTTTTTTTTTTTTTTTTCTGTTTCGTCTTGATTGTTGATGAGTCATGTTCCATGATGTATGTGTTGATTTTACAATATCAATCACGTATTGTGACATGACAATAGCAATTATCTCAAACTCATCGCCGTCTCATGATATTTTCCATATAAATGGAAAAACCTATGATGTTGACGGTTTTGGAATTTCGTTCTATTTCTCCTTCATATGAAGGTTGCGACAGGAAGGGCATCCGGTGTAAAATTTTGCCACTTTGTTATTTGCATGAGTTATGGTGTTAACTAATTTTAGACAATTAAATGACACTATAATCTTCATGCCACCGACCCCAACATAGTTGGGATTAAGGTGCTGTTGATGATGATGATGACGTCTTGATTGTTGATATCAGGTTTAAGGAGTAAATGGCAGCATCCATTTTGGGTGGCATGTCCGCAGTTGGTTTTGTAGCTGCTCCCGGCAGCCAGGCTTTAGACGATAAATTGTCCATTGCTAAATTGGTTAGACAAGCAGCTGCGAAGACTAATGACTTGGCTGGGGATGGGACGACAACATCTGTTCTTGCACAAGGTCTAAATTTTTGGATTTTATTTATCCCTCCGTATGTTCTAAACCTCCCTTTCTACGTAAAGAAGATATAAATATTTCAAAAAGATTTTAACTATTCTATCTAATTGGGATGATTATATTATTGGGATTATAATTTGGATAATATTTTTACAAAAAATATTTGAACATACCCCCAAAAAAAAAAATTCTGGTTCAATTTTTCTAAAAAAGAAGGGATTAGTGTAATTAATAAATTAAAATACCTCTATAATATAGTAAGTAAATTAAAAACAAGTGGATGGTGTGAAAAGAAAAAAAATTGAATTGAGTTGAATAACAAATAAAAATACAACTAAAAAGTATTTTCAAAGAGCAAAAAGAAAATACAAGTAAAATGAAAAAGAACTTAGATGACCGGGTAAGATCGACGACAGTCATCAACACCTCTTTAATCAGATGAAGAAGACGAAGGCATCATTGATGCATAAGACCAAGTTTGGTCTCAGGCAGTGGAATAGGGGCGACGTTGGGTGTCGAGGAGACATTTTAGTCCTCCTGCCTCCTCCAGAGCACATCAGCCGCCGTTGGGGCTGCTGCCGCGCATTGATAATCAATGCGGTGATGATGATGGCGTAAAAACGCCTGAGAAGCAGCGACGTCTTTGCGCGACACCTTGCGCGACGATTCCATTTTAGGATATGACTATTTTGTCATTCGTCGCCTGCAGACTAGATCCACGTCCACGTCTACCACTGTAAATTCATTTGACGAGATGTTGCCAATGTGAAAATAGTAAGCTAAACTATATTTTATTATAATATTTATCTAGAACGTTCTTGAATAATCTTTAGAGTGCATGAAAGTCTTTTGGTAATTTGATGCATGAGTGTTTCTAGATTATTCCTGTATTTGATGAAGTGAATGTATTAAAGATATTGCATGTATTGGAAGTGTTCGGAGGTTCTATGTAGTCGTATAAATAGGACAAATTGTCAAACCTTGTAAGATATCAATCATATTAAGGGCTAAATACAGTTGTGAGTTTTATATCTCTCTTGTGTGAGTAAGTTGTGTGGATTATTGAGAACAAGTTTTTTCTTCTTAAACTCCAACATTATTTTATACTTATAAATTCCTATAGTCAGTTCTCATTTTCAAGATCCTTCAAAAATTCTCACCATTTCGTTTTTCCCAAATAATTTCTTCAACCGTTTCAAGATTTCGATCAATTTGCCAATCGGAAATGTCGTTGTGCGCTTCACTTTCGCCAGCAACCGATGGATGTCGTCGTTGGCTGCAGTTGCTTTCTCTCGATGGTGACAGACACCTGTCTTTGACATTGCGCGCGAGCTGCTTCAGCGCCACCAGCCTCTTTTTTATGACAACACTTCTAACTTCGCGGCGCCGGCGTTAATCGTGGCGAGTGCCGAGAAGAACGTTGCCATGATCGTCGTTTTCTCTTTCTTTGAAGGATGATCTACTGCTTGTGAATTTGATTATAAAAATTTAGCATCTCTTTCAATTGTGAAGGATTATATACTAACCTCAATGTTCTAAAAGGCGGTAGGCGGTAGGCGGGCGGACGGGGACCTTCTAGCCAGTGGCGAAGCTAGAAGTTTTTCGGTGGGGGGTCGGGATCTAAAATTTTTTTTTCCTAAAGCTATTTTTCGGGTAATACCGAAATTTTGGGGGGTCGAAACCGAATATACCGAAATTTTTCTACACGAAAACTATATACCCCCTACATCGCAAAAAAAATTTCGGGGGGTCGGGCGCCCCCCCCGCCCCTTAATAGCTGCGCCACTGCTTCTAGCGCCTAGGCCTTGGAGGCGGCGCATAGGCAGCTAGGCGCTAGGCGTTTTTTTTTCTATATTTTATTTACTTTTATGATGATGATTTTACTTATTTTTATTATACTAAAATTTAATAAATAATAATTCAAGTTTAATTAAATGACATCAGTTTAATATATTTTAAAGTTCAACATTTTCTTTTTATACTATAAACAATAAAAAATTTACATGTACAATTTTACAATTTAATAATTATCAACTAGCAAACTGGAAACCAAAAAAAAAGACACAAACTAATAAGCACAGCTCATACACACTACATTGGGGAACCAAACTTTTACGGTTATCAAGGCATTGACTTCTCTAGTCTTCCAGATCTACTAGTTTTTTCTTGCTTCCTTCCTTCTGTTTTCTTCTTCTTTTTTCTATTCTTCTTTTCTTTTCTCCTCTCCTTTCTTTCAGCTTCCACCGGAAAAGATGGCTTCTACCGGAAAAGATGGCTGAATCACTGCCTAGAGCCCGCCTGGACCCGCCTCAGCCCGCCTGGACCCGCCTCAGCCCGCCTAGAGCCTCCTACCCGCCTGGCAGAACCGACTATGGGGTAGTCGGGGCGGAGGTCGGCCTTCTAGCGCCTAGGCGGCCGCGTAGGCCGATTTTTAGAACAGTGACTAACCTAGTGCCTTTCCAACCGACCATGGAGAGGGGTGTTTCCGCAAAAATATTCTTTTTATGTAAAATAGTGAATGATTATTCATGATCTATAAAAATAGCCCACTTTCAATAAAGCTAAATTTGAATTTTAATTGATATCTTGCTCGCTGATAGTGAATGATTATTCATTATTTATAAAAATAGTAAAAAAATTAGGCATGCAGTACAGAATTTTTTAACACCAGCTGCTGACCTGCTTTTCCGGCGGCCCAATGTCGGCGGGCGGCGGACTTTCGACAACCGTCTTTTTTTTTTTAACGTCAGGGCCACCATTAGCGACCGGCCAACTCTTTCTGCGGGCCACAGCCGGCGGTCAGCTAATTATTCTTTTAAGGCTACACCTCCCGACTTACTTTCCAACGGTCTTTTATTTTTTTCTTTTATTTACGACATTATCGTCAACTGTCGATGGAATTTTGATCATTATACCTAAGCAAATAATATGATAGCTCCTAAATTTAATAGGACAAAAAAGAATTCTAATATATTTAAAAAGACACATCAGCTATGGTCAGTAGACTTTTGGACACCTGCGGGGAGTTTGACGAAAAACTTAATTGTGTTTCCTTCCCGCCGCCATGGTGTTTTAACTCTTCACCTCCTTCGCCTCTCTCTTCTCTTACCTCTGCCGCTCTGCCGGCCAACACTATCTCGAGTAGTCGGATAAATTTTATTTCGTCTAAGTTGTATATTCGAGTCCGATGCGATGACGTGGGACATTGCATATTGCTTTCAAAGCTGCACATCAAGGTATTTTATTGGATTTTCGAAAATTGATATTTGAAAATCACGAATTTGCATATATCAAAATAATCGACTAAGAGTAGCTTTCTGTTTGTACTGATTTGTAGTTCGCGTGGTCTTTTATTTATTGATTTTTTTGGTTGGGTTCTTTTATATTATTCGTCGTTGATATATGAATAAAGTATATTGAGCTGAATCAAGATCAAGCTCTACTCAATTCGTGGTGCTATGTTACAAATTCCTCAAAATACTGCGGTGTTATGCAGGGTTAGGTAAAATGTTATGGGCAGCATCTTTCCCATATATCTATCCTTGTATTTGATGCAAATTTATGGAACACATGTACAATTTGATTTCTTTATGCATCAAATAAAGATTTTATATACATAGGACTGATACCAGTTTTTACTGCCACCATGCAGTTAGGTTGCCGAAATGGAGGTCACCTAGAGCAGCAGCGGATCCCAATTTTCATCTCCCAATGCGTAGTTACGAAGTTAAAAATAGGTAACTCTCGACCGATATTTTCTTAGTAAATAATTCATTATCTGTATTCCGTATCCTCCTTAAAGAATGGCATGAGCCTATTTGATCGACTTGAAGCATGTTTACTTTACAGAAAGAGATCAAGCTAGCGTACAGTTTTCAAGAGAGGAAATGTCAAAGTAGTAAACCAGTTGTTCCAATATGATATGGATAGTGATCAACATGATTTATTTTCTGTTATTTGTGTGCCAACATGATAAGGTACATTCAGTAATCAGGCAAAATTTTATATTGGCTTATTTAAATTTTTACTGTTCTTTATCCTTCATCACTGCTGTATATAGTAACTTCATTCATATTCGTGGGATGGCGGGAGTACACAAGATTACAAATGCATTACATCAAGGACTGTCAACATTTACTTCATCTACATTCCTACAATTTCACGTCGAAACCCCTTTTTTTTTGCAGGACTAATGTCGACGACATAAAAGCATTAAGACTAATAACCGCCATCAAGACACCTTACCTCCCCGACGGAAGATTCGACCTAGAAGCCTACGACGCCTTAGTCAACATGCAAATCCAAGACGGTGTCGAGGGAGTAATTGTCGGCGGCACCACCGGCGAAGGCCAATTAATGACATGGGACGAGCACATCATGCTAATCGGCCATACAGTTAACTGCTTCGGTGGGTCCATCAAAGTCATTGGCAACACCGGAAGCAACTCGACTCGCGAAGCCATTCACGCGACCGAACAAGGCTTTGCGGTCGGCATGCACGCAGCCCTCCATATAAACCCTTACTACGGCAAAACATCCTTAGAGGGTTTGGTCTCCCATTTCAAAAGCGTGCTCCCGATGGGCCCCATGATTATCTACAACGTGCCGTCGCGCACGGGCCAGGATATTCCGCCGCGTGTCATACGGGCGGCGGCCCACAGCCCGAACTTGGCTGGCGTGAAGGAATGTGTGGGGAATGATAGGGTGGGGGAGTACACAAGTAGTGGGGTGGTTGTTTGGAGTGGGAATGACGACGAATGTCATGAGTCGAGATGGGAGTACGGGGCTAAAGGCGTAATTTCTGTTACGAGCAATTTGGTTCCTGGTCTGATGAGGGAATTGATGTTTGTAGGGAAGAATACGGGTTTGAACTCGAGGCTTGTGCCTTTGATGAAATGGCTTTTCGAAGAGCCGAACCCAATTGGGCTTAACACGGCGCTTGCTCAGCTTGGGGTCGTGAGGCCGGTTTTTCGTTTGCCGTATGTACCCCTTCCTTTGGCGAAGAGGGTGGAGTTTGTGAATATAGTTAAGGAGCTTGGAAGGGAGAATTTTATCGGGGAGAAGGACGTCTGTGTTTTGGATGACGGCGATTTTGTTTTGATAGGTCGGTATTAGCTGCGATGGTTACTCCGACAAGAAGTCGGAACTGTTCATCTTTGTTTGATTTGATGTTTGTTTTTGGAGATCAGCAATGAAGTCTTTTTAGTTGAACTGAGTTTTGAACGCTGGTCTATGGCATGTTTTACTCGGAACCAGTTTTGCTGTAACTGTTATGCAAAGAAGTTCTTACTTCAAATATTATATTTACAAAAAAATCCAGCACGGGCTCCTGCGCCACCTCGACTCCTAAATCCGTTCCGGTAGTCCTGGATTAACTACTGGATTTGAATTCTAAAAAGTTACATTGAATAGTAATCATTGTGACGAGTTCTAGGGGCAGGATCCTCTACAGTGCACAGCATGGTGCTGTGCACTGTAGGCCGTTAGATTACACACACCCGCACGGGTGTGTGTGTGTGTTCGATCTAACGGCCGGCAGTGCACAGCATGGTGCTGTGCACTGCAGAGGATCCTACCCCCGAGTTCTAGGGTGCAAAAATCGAACCGCAAAGCAAAAAGTTGAGAAAAGTCTAAACCAACAAAGTCGAAGTAAAACCCGAAGGTTTGTTTCGTTTTATAGGTAAAAATGAATCAAACCAAAATTTAATATTAAAATAATTTATCTTCTTTCTATAATGTTGTTTACATTTTAATTTTTCTAAATATTTGTTAAAGCGTGTTTTGCTTCTCAAAATTAGTCAAAATTTTCCAGTATTTTTGCTGAATTTTAAGATTTATTAAGATATTTCTTTGGAGAAGTCTAGTAAATTAGTTAATTTTCTTTTAAAATAAATATAATAAAACAAACGAAAAATCCAAAATGAATCGATTTAAAATTGGGAACTGAAAAAAAAAATACACTGATTGGTTTGGTTCTATTGCAATTCTATAACCCAAAAATTGATAGATAAAACACAATTTTATATTATATATAAAACGAAATTAATAGATACTATTTTGAAATAAAAATAGATACTTTGTATTATTACATTATTATTATATTAGTTCAACGATTGCCACGTGTTATATATAGATACCTTAATTTTTTTATTGGGTAAAAGTTTAAGGCGAACATGTATGCCCTTGATCAGGTGGGTTGTAAATCGAGGGATTGTGCATTAGTAGCAACTAGCAACCCTGCAAGAGAAAGAACCAACGAGAAACGAATCTACCAACAACCCTTGCAATATTTCAGCAAAGAAATGTCACCACACGAATCCAAACCCAGTTTCCATCCCAACAATCACCTTGCCAATTATCAGTAGTCTATGTCCGTGGGGGCTACACACACCATATTAATTATACATATAGGGAGTGGATTGGCAGGAACTCACTCTTAAAATAGAAACGTAGGTCCAAAGCATAGTACGAATTTACTGCTTACATAGTATGTTGTAATGGATATTTATATTTTCTCCCAATGCACAATTAATATGTACCTCATACATATTTTTCTGACGTTAGACAGTTAAAGAAAATACATTACATACATAATTTATCTATGCATTTTGGAATACGATCGGGTACGTTTTCGTCCTAAGTTCCCATTTTAAGGATTGGTTCCGGTTTATATATTTATTTAAACAAATTTCTTTGATTTTAATAATTAACAAAGAAAAATATTGCTATACATTTAACAAGAGGAAGATGCAGAATACTATTCAGCAGTTGCTATGCACAAGAAATACATAATCTTTGTACAATTGACAAGTTACCAAAACTTAAAGGAAATGGAACAGCATCTCTAACATCATTTAGTCCAGTGGCACAGAGTACCAAAGGATCCAACATAAAGCTAAAGCCACAACATTTCGCGTTGCCATGCTTACGTAGATCTAAGTACCATTCGTATCACTTCTTCTCCAAACCCGATTCTTTTATCCTATCACACACATACAAAAAAAAAAGGACGATTCGTTTCGGGTCGATTTGCAAAAATACCCTTGAAGTTTACCGTAATTACAAAAATGGCCCGTTTTGCAAATTCCACCCTCAAAAGTGTGTGTGTTAGTTTTATAGTACCTTGCTTCTAAAATGTGACTTTTTTTTGGTAATTATGCTAAATATAAGGGGTGGTTTTGTAAGTTTTCGGTTTTGCATAAGTGAAGATTTTTTTTTTTCACCTGGTGCTTAACATACTAAACCGTTCTTCGCTTTGGCTTCCTCTTATCAGAATTCCAATCTGAAAAAAAAAAATACGAGATTTTTTCACATGTTTGAGCAATCCCTTCCATGACGTTAACACTTTAGATATGATTATGTGATGAATCTTTATACCTCCGGTACGATTATATCAAACGATGCCGCTGTTTTTCCATCATCGTTCAAGCGCAAGTTGAAAGACTTAACTTTTTTTTTTTTAAAAAAAAGTGATATATTATAGCACAAAGATGATAGGGGGGCCTATTCCCTTACATAGCCGATATTTTTCTGGAGGGCCAAATCCCAAACATAGCCCGAAAGAAATTTAAACAAGCTAACTAAGAACTAGAAAGCAAGTAAATTATAGGGAGGCCAAATCCCTAACATAGCCACACGACAAACGGCACAAACAAATATCTTGAGCTGAGTGTCTGGTTCGAGCTTGAATATTTGTTGAACTGCACCATGAGCCGTGTTAGAATTAGGTACTTTAACGACATACCTAGGTCAAGTTTGAGCGCCAACTGAGTATCAGGCCTTGGTTCAGAGCCAAAACTGAATTCGGCAAATCACCAGTAGCCATCATCAACGAGTCTGAAGCGCCAGCTAGAGCATCTTGGAATATGCAGATTCGAACGGACCATATCAAAAGCCGAATAAAGGTGTAACAAAATCCCCCATCAAGACCTACTTCCTCATTACTGTAATGCGTATAGGCAAACCGACTCCACGCCCCCATACGTAGAGTATAACTAATGACCGCATTTCTTCATGATTCTTCGATTTCTCAGGGTTCATTCAAAATTCCCAATCCAACTATTGAATAGGAGCCATCCGTCATGATCCTTAGCGAAATTTTGAGCATCTTGGAATATGCAGATAAGAAAGGACAATATCAAAAGCAAAATAAGGTCTAATAAAATCCGCCACAAATACCTACTTCCTCATTACTGCAATGCGTATATACAAACCAACTCAACGCTCCCCAACGTAGAGTATAACCAATCACCGCATTTCTTCATGATTCTTCGATATTCAAGGTTTCATTCAAAATTCCCAATCCAGCAATTAAACATGACCCATCCGTCTTTCATCCGGAGCGAAAGCATGTGCATCTAGAATGCAGATACGACAGGACTCCTTCAAGAGCCAGATACAGGTCACACGAAATCGGCCATAAACACCTACTTCCTCACTACTTCAATGAGCAAATGTGAACCACCCTAGCGCCCCTCATACTCATGGTAGAACAAATATGCACCACATCTTCGTGATTCTTGGATATTCAAGGTTTCTTTCGAGGAACCCAATCCAACCATTTATAGAAAGCCAACCATCGCCTAACCTTACGAGCAGTTATAGAGTAGGCTGAAAACAAGTCCTAAAACAAAACCCAAGCACCTACTAAGACACTTCTCAAATTCGGGGCCCGCTCCAACCCAATGCCGGCCGTACACTGGGAAGGGCCATTCTGTCATCTGCCTCGTGGCCTTCGATATCACTGAGAAGAATTTCTGGACCCGATTCAGCCACTAACAAGAACCAGAGCCATTTTGGATATGACAGGAGTAAACGTCTTGGAAACAACAAGCTCAAGCCGAGAGCCAAATGGGGATCTAAAAAACACAACCACCAACACCTACTACATCACTACTGCAATGAGCACAGATGCACCAACTCAGCGCCCCCATACGCAGGGTAAGATTCTCGTGTAACACATATCTTCATGAATTTTCAATATTCGAGGAAGCGATTGAAGACCCATCCAGCCATAAACCGAAGCCAGTCGCCAAGTCTTTAGTAGTAACCATAGCAAGGCCAGCAGCAATTCCGACCCTGCCCGGGCAGTTCGATTGGGTCGTTTGTTGTTATGACCAATCTCCCCACCCCCGAGGCCGTTTCGAGGTCTCTTTGGGCCGTTTCAAGACTTGCCCAGGTCCCTATGGGCCTTTTAAAGGTCCTGCCCAGGACCAAAAAGACTTAACTTCTCTTGGATGGTTGCATATAATGAGTGGTTTTTTGTATATTTCATCTGTCAAGCAGCTGCAGTCATAGAATCCAAAGGTAAGAAAAAAAGTGATTCCGAGCTTTTAAGTTTGGTATTTTGTTTTCATTACCTTTCATGTTCTTCATTGAGAGGAACACCCCATCGGACTTCCGTTTCGAACTTCCTCTTTGTTACCTGATTTAGGAGCACCATAAAAACATATTTTTGAAAATTACTGTTTTCACTCTAGAGTTATATAAAATTATATTTTTGACACATAACAAGTAAACTTCAAAAAATTGGAATGAAGTATCCACACGTATGAGAAATATAAACTTAGTTGGAAAATATTCGTAATTACTCAAAGAGTCAGAGGTCAGAAACTGCTTGGTACTTTTAAATTTCAACAGATTTGACCCCTAGGTTTTATTAAAATATATTTTTGATAAACTTTGAATATTTAAAATGGACCAACCATAAATTCACAAACTACGAAATCAGTGGCAAATTACACATAGAGAATGTTAGGGATAGTTCAAAACACCAACTCTGAGGTATAGCTTAATTACAAAAAAGTACCGTATATCTTTTAAAATTACAAATACATCATGGTGATCTGTATTTTTGCAAGACAAAGTACCCTCATTTTGAGTGGACTTTGTAAAAAGAGGGGGGCTAATTGGATCTTCTTTCTCTTTTTGAAGTTTGATCAAATTACAGAAGTAGCCTTGATGTTTGACCTAATTAAACTAACTTCCAAAATTACAAAAAAGTACTACTTCTGTTTTTTTTTATCCTTCACCCGTCCATAAGCAAAAAATAAATCCAGAAACAATTCATATTTATAAAATATCGATTAGCCCCTTAAATTCAACAGTAAATGAAATTCGGGGTTATTTTTGTAGTTTTCAAAATTAGCTTTATCTTTTGGTAATTAGGTCAATCCTCGGGGTACTTTTTGTAATTAAGCTATGACTTCCCATCCTCAGTCCCAGACAAAATGTAGGACTAGGGTGGGAGGAATACTTAGGGGTGGTATACCGAAGTTTTTTCCCAATACCGTATACCGTATCGAAAGTTTCGGTACAACAAAATTCATACCGATACCGTACCGAATGTTTCGGTATACCGAAATCTGGTATACCGAAATTTCGGTATGGCTCTCGGTCCATACCGATACCGTACCGAAATTTCGGTATACCGAATATCGGTATATACCGAACTTATCGAAATACCGAATTACCAAAATATCGAAAAAATCTTGATATACCGATATATACCGAAATACCGAACAAGTAAAATACCGAAAATATCGATATACCGATATATATATTGAAATACCGATTTTTTTGGGTATTTCGGTATATACCGAAATACCGAAAATAAAAAAGTTTCATACCGTTACCGTACCGAAAATTTTCGGTACGGTACCATACCGTACCGAAAATTCGGTATACCGAAATTTTCGGTATTTTCGGTAATTTTTCGGTACGGTAAATACGGTATTTCGGCATTTCTGTATATTTTGCCACCCCTAGGAATACTATCTTCTTTCTTCATTTATTTCATTCTTTCATATTCCATCTAATTACAAAAGTACCCCTTTGATCTTGGCCTAATTACAAAAAAACAAACTAACTTTCAAAATTCCAAAAGAAATACTACTGAATTTTATTTTGTTTTACATTCCCCGTTTCATAAGCACAAAAAAATCCAGAAACAACTAGCCCCTTAAAATTTCAAGACTGAATCAAATTCCGAGGTATTTTTGTAATTTCAAAAATAAGCTATGTATTTTTGTTAATTAGGTCAATCCTCGAGGTACTTGTTTGTAATTAAGCTATAACTTAGAGTTAGTATTGGTAATTAACCTAAAATTGTCAAGCATACAGTTTACGTACCTGCTTCAAATCTTCAACGGCTTTTGTGTAAGAAATCTTTTCAAAAGAACCTTCTAGGATCAGTCGAAGGCGATCCTGAACAAGTTTATCGACACGTTTGGAGAGGAATGTTAGATCCTCTCCACATTTCTCCAAAATCCATTTGCATACGAACTTCAGAAAGTCAGCTGCACACTCCATGGCATCCTGAAATCATTTGTCAATGTCCAGAATTTATGAGTAATTACAAATACCACCCACTACTTATAGTTAATTTATAAAATAACCCAGTTATCTTCCACAATTGCAAATATAACCAATTATCTTACAAAATGCATCCTGTTAAAACAAGCACAATCCTGAAAGAGGGTTGTTGAGAAATGAGGATGCGAGAACGGAGAAATGGACTAAATGGGGGAGGGGTCATTATTGGACCTTGAGTCCACATATTATATATATTAAAGGCAAGAAAGAAAAGGCGAATCGAGCAGAGCCTTTTCGCACGGTTCCGCTCGGCTCGCCGAATATCAATATTGAGGTTTTTGTGTTGCGTTTTGCCTTACGAGCCGAGCTTCTTCGAGCCGAACATCCCGAGTATTTTCGGACCTTCGAGCCCTACAGCTACCCCATCTCGGCATCAGTGGCGAAGCTAGAAAATTTTCAGTGGGGGTCGGATCTAAATTTTTTTTTCCTAACGCTATTTTTCGGGTAATACCGAAATTTTGGGGGGTCGAAACCGAATATACCGAAATTTTTCTACACGAAAACTATATACCTCCTACATCGCAAAAAAAAATTTTGGGGGGTCGGGCGCCCCCTCCCGCCCCTATGTAGCTGCGCCCCTGCTCGGCATGGACCTGTAAAAATACACGAATAAATAAATGACAGTTTAGTGATATCAAAACAATTTGAAAATAAATAAATTATTCTTCTAGCATATCACTCATAAATAGCAATCACTCCGACATAGTTGTCATCTCCATCTCTCCCTCAAGTAAATATCAATCGCTCCAACATCTCTCTCTCTCTCTCTCTCTCTCTCATGGAATATATATATATATATATATATATATATATATATATATATATATTCAAAAAGAAAAAAAAAATCAGTTGGGGACCTCTTTGTGTTTTTGCATATTTAGCCAGTCTATATATCCTTACAGCCATTATTTCCTCCAAAGCCATTCCTTTTTCTTCAATTCCACAATCTCCCCATCTATAGTCTTTTCCATACTCTTTTTTCCTCATCAAACATTGTTCACATACAAAACAGGTAACAAAAAAAAAAAAAAAAAGATGTCTAATCCGAAGCATCCCATCGTTCGTTCGATCGTCATCGCCTTGTTCTGTGCAGCATTTATCCTACAAGGTCTCGAATTATCATTGCAATACCGTACTTTTTTTCGGTTTTTCCGTGTTTTTGCTCATGTTTTAGTATTAACACACACTGTACACACACTAGAGGTGGACTTTCTTTAAGGACATTCTTGCTAATGTCAAATGTGCTCAAGACATTCTTATGAAAAAAAGAAATCATGTTTCTTGCATTTGAATGCATAATAAACTTGGCTCAAATTTTTGTGCTATTCAATAACTTTTCAACGAGTGGGCTTAGCCCATTGGCCACTGGATTCGATTCTCTTTGGGAACGAATTATGATTGGAGTTATAAAGAGGCCTGGTTAAGAAATCTAGGAGTGTGCGGTGCTTGGTGAACTAATAACTACTTACAATTAATTACCGATAAAAAAAATAACTATTTCTTTTTTCTTTTATACTGTTTCAAGTATTATTAACTACTAAATAAATGTCAAACATTATTTAAATATGTTAGTCCTAATTAGATCACTCTGTTCACTATTCCTCAAATTTAATTCATCATTTATGGAGGTTAAGTTTAAGCAAAATAAAATCTCCTTAATTTGCGCGCGAAAGGCTAAAATGACAATTTTGAATAAGAGAGACTAATATATTGTTGTCAATGTTGCAGATGCCAGAGGGTCTAGATTTCCTATGAAACTTCAAAATCTTCCGACGGGCTATCTTATTCCATCACCCGATACTGAATTATACCTCAAGGTCAAAATACACACACGCACACATACACACATCGTCCTTCTCATAAATTTCGTAACAATGCTATAAAACCAGCGGCTGACACGCTCTCATGTACCGGCACGTGCTCCAAACATAACTACTCGAGGACACATGTCGACACATCATTTGATGTGGGCGTCGGCTGCCGTAGATTTTAGCAATGCAACTCTTCTTCGATTTTTTTTTTGTTTGTTTTTCAATTTGGAAATATGCAGGGTGACACGAAAAGTTCGTTGATCGGATCGGTCGCGCCGACTTGCACTTACAACGAATGCAGAGGTTGCAAGTACAAATGCAGAGCTGAGCAAGTTCCAGTTGAAGGCAATGATCCGATGGACAGTGCTTATCACTATAAATGTGTTTGCCATAGGCAGTAAAGAAAATTTTTGGCTTATATTTTTTATCAGATTTGGCTGCTTGGATTTGAATTGGTCCCAAGTTGTAGAAATATGAAGAGTTAGAGTAATACTACCTATTAATGAATGCTTTGAAAAGACCACACTTTTGGTGGATCGAGGGAGTATCAATTAAGGGCCGAAAGATTAAAATAATAGAGTAAAGCCCCATAAATTTAAGGTCCTGTTTGGCATCTTGTAATCTCTAGTTGTCACAGGCACTTTAATCATAAAATATTATGACAAATAAAGTTCATGTGTACATGACGACAAAAAGAAAAAAAAAATTCACTCCGTCCGTGAAAATTGTAGCATTAATGTAATTTTCATCGGATCACGAAACGATAGCACGTCCATTTTTGGACATAACCCCGCACAACCACTTACCCTCTTATCCTCAAATAAACTACTTATTTATCGAAAAACCTAATATGGGCCCGCTATTAACTAGCCTAACCCTTTGAACTTAATTAGTATGAAAATCAAAGCAAGCTACTCGATACTCGATTCGAGTTAGATTGGTAAAAAATTTATTTGAGCTCGGTCCGTTAATATAATGAACCGAGCTTAAACACAATTTTTTATTTGATAAAATATAAAACTCAGCTCGAACTCGACTTGATTTGAATAAAAATTATAAAATACATATAAAAAAATCAAACTACTCGAGCTCGATTCGCAATCGGCTCGATAAAAGCTCGTTCAAACTCGACTCGATTACTAATCAAATCAATTTATAATGCTTACAACTTGATAAATTTCGAACAAGTTTGAACGTACAACGTCGATTCGTTTGGATCGATTTGCATTCCTATTATATTCCACCTCTCATTTCTTCATCTATTCCTCGACTTCAACCTTATCCAGAACACATGAATCCTCCGTCTGAAATGGTTAAATGGTCGCTGTATCCATACTATTTATACGATCACATGCGATGGTTGTCTTGTAGTCGCCGGCACACACAATGAACCCATTCCTAACTACTCTTGGGAGGCCACCGGTTATTTCAAATCGGAAATGGCGGAGTTGTCTGAATCTGCAGATCTAACCGGCGATGACGACCATCCCTGCGCCGCCTACGCCGCTGATGCTGGGGTTCCTAAGACTCGTTTGGTCCCTGCTCGACGATGAACAATTTTATCGGGAACTGCTACCGATTTTGTTCCCTTTCTCTTTAAATGTGCGCTGATCAGGTGTGTAAGTTCTCACTTTCGTGAATGGGCTCGACTAATTTAGCCATAATATCTCAGGATTTGGTGGTTTTAGTTGTTGGAATATTCTATCCCGTATAATCATAAATTGATTTTGATGATGAATTGACGATCAATCCAAAACAACAAAGGAAGCAATGATTTAGGCTCCGTCATAATTATTGGATGGATTGTTGGTAATTTAGTGGTTGTTAGATGCCTTTTTTCAAGCAACCACTAGGAATTAACTCCTAATATCTGGAGGCTTGAATTGGAATTTGTTGATATCAATGATACAAACTGGGAGTTTTTTGCTTTTGCTGGTTGTTTGTATGATTATTGCGAGTTTGCTGAGGCTTAAAATAGAGCAGATGAGTGTCAATGATGCAAACTGAAAAGTTTAATAAAGCTGAGACCATATCTTTGATTTCTTCTAGTATGGTGGCCTCGAGATTTTTCTCAATTTTTTCCACTTGTTTCTTGTACTCAGCAGTAGATTCCTAACACGAGGTGTTTCTTCCACAATTGTTCTTTTGTTAAATACTCTGTGTGCGGTTGATTATTTGAGAGTGTGCCATATTGGGACCATCATCAGTTTTAGCATCAAAAGCATTCAGTTGGGTTTTGCCATTGTTGTGGATAAAACACTTACAACCAAAAATATGAAAATATGCAACAGTTGGACCATTCCAAACCTCATAGGTGTCTCCCTACGATCATATGGGCAAATTTCATTTGGTTACCCTAATAAATTTCGTAATAACATCGGGGTCTCTAACTTTTCAACAATAACATAATAGTCCAAACAGTGCAAAGAAATGCCCAAATCAATTACAGACTGGTCCAAAAAATGCCCAAATTAATAGTCTTAAAAATACATGCTAAACAATAAATCAAAAAAGGGTTTTTGTTGCTTATGTTGTAAACTCAGCAAAATTCTAATCTACTCATAAAATCTAGTATCCAAAAGCATGCATTAGAGGACCCAAATCATAATGAGAACCTGCAGAAGTTTCATAGTTCTTCAAAAACTCCAAACAATCCCTTACAAGCTTGCTCCACCTCAAGACATTGAGGAAGTGTTCCCCTTCTAATCAGCCTTGCCTTGTTCATATGTGGAGTCTTGTAGTTGTTGCCCCCTTTAACTTTCATGATCTCTGTATAGCAGCCTTGCAATGTGAGAAAAACATTGTTAAGTGCTGTTGCATCCAATAGTGATCACATTCTCATTAGATCTTCCACATTACTTGCAGCCATTTCATCCTTTAGTGATTGAATAGCCCTGAAACCCTAAATCATTGATGTTAGTATCAGGAGAATTAGCTGGTTGATTGATCAGTGATATGCTGAAACCATCGGATGTTGCAGCACTAATTAAATCCGGATCATCCCACTTGAGATGGGGTTTGGCATTATCTTGCTTAATCACAATTTGCTTGCTTGCTCCACTTGGCCATTTTGATTTTATGGCTGGTATAACCTGCATGAACTCCATTAACATTAAATGATGAAAAGATTCTGATAGGCAATACATTCCAAAGTACACTTGGCCATTTTGATTTTATGTAAATTTCATAATCAAAATATCAGTTTTTTTTTTTTGAAAAAAAACTTGTATTAAAATATTTATGTATTGATGTGTGTATTTATATTACTACTATATCTATTATATATCGTGTGTGTATTGTATATTTTTTTTTGAAAAAAAACTTGTATTAAAATATTTATGTATTGATGTGTGTATTTATATTACTACTATATCTATTATATATCGTGTGTGTATTGTATATTCCGTGTATATGCAAAACAAGAAAGATGTACAATGATTTATATTAACTTTGAGTATTGATGAAAACGAAAAGTGTGCTTCTGTCTTTCTTTATTTTCCACTTTCTAGTTTCCTTTAGTTTTCTTATTTTTAATTTACATGTTAGCACTAGATTTTGTCGAAAATATCACAAGTATGTGTTTTTGACCACATGTTGTTGTGCCATGGTGATCTTTATTAAATTTTAAAATAATAATTTTGTACTTTAGTGGGAGTTGTTACTGTATGACACTGCATTGCATTGCATATTCTGCCTACTTTTCATAAGTAATGATAACTAGAAAACTTTAGTCAACATTCTGCCCAACTTTTCATAAAATGTGAAGACAGTCAGCGGCCCAGTCAACAAAAACAAGAAGCGCGCTTTTTCAGCGCTGCTTGCATCTCGCTTAAGCGCACAAAAGCGCTCGCTTCTTGAACAGCGCATCGCATAACTGAAGTGCTGCGCTATTTCTGCATGTTGATGCGCATCTCGCATATGCGCGCACATATGCGCGCTTTTAATAACACTGGCATGGACTTGCATGAGATGTTCTCACTTAAGCAATCACTAATTAAGCCTCAAGCTGAATCTCAACCTTGCATAGCGCTTGCGTGTGGCCTTAAAAGTTTCTGTTCTGTCCATTTTCCAAGTAGACCCCTGGAAATTCCCAATTTCGATGCTATTTTTCTGATCGATGATCTCTCTAGAACTGTAAGTGCTTTAATGCCTTCTACATTCGGTGATGATAAATCTCTATGGATGTTACCTTTTCTGTTTGATTGAAAAATCACTGCCTCACCCCTCTCTATTTGCTTCTTTACGGCAGTTCGGATCTTTCGAACACAACCGATGGAAATGCCAAACTTCAATGCCGCCAGCTATGCTGAAGAAGAAACTGTCCCAACTCTTTTTTTTCCTTCCATTTTTAAATCTGGCCTATTTTCGGCATGTTTTTGTATAGAATATCATAATTTATGACTGGTGGTTGTGGTTGGAATTTATGAGTGTTGGCTGTATTCATAACCCCTCTCTTGAAAATGAACTTTTAGCATCAGTGATTATTCAGTTACGAAGATATTGGCTGGGAATCTCTCTGGTTTGGGTTGTTTCTAATTTTCTTGTTAATGACTAGTGAATAATCAAATTTACTATTGAATTTTCTATTGGTCTAATGGATAAATGCACATCCATTATTTTATCTTTAGTTGCAAAATAAAAGTAACATTAATAATGAATAAATTTAGCTAATTATAATTAATAAACCCACACTTTAAAGAAGGTTGGACCCTTTTTACAATTTTACTAGTGCCGCAAATAATATGTTACAATTTTAACAGACCGATGAAGTATAAAGAGTAATTATATAAATAAGGAGTTCGTATGTAAGATGCTAAACAACATATCCTTACATTTTTGTTCTTTAATTGATAGTTCTTACTTTTCATTTTATCTATTAAACACCTAATTTTTCAATCTTTCTTTTTTATCTCTCTCTCTTTCTCTCTCTCTCTCTATATATATATAGAGAGAGAGAGAGTTTAAATTAAGAAATAAGAATAAATTTCATACATATATCTTGATAAATGGATGACCCAGATTTATTCTCACAAATATTTGATACATAAAATGCAATATTTTGATGCACGAAATGCATATATTTCATGCATAATTAATACAAAACTCATGCATATTCGCAATTCGCAGGATAAGAACCATTCTCATTTGATCCTAAATCTCTCTCTCTCTCTCTCTCTCTCTCTCTCTCTCTATATATATATATATATATATATATATATATATATATGCTTCCTCCGTTCTCTTATTATTGCGACGTGTTGACTATTACACTGTTCACGTACTCTTTTTTTGACCATCTTTTGTGATTTATACATATGAGAAAATATAGTCTCGAAATATACTTTCAAAATATCAATTTTTTATAGTTTTTAAAAATAAAAATTGAAGATATTAATAATAAAAGTTGTGCATTGCCAAGCGTGAAAGTCCAAATATTGTAGTTATGAGAGAACGGAAATAGTATATATATGTGTGTACACACACACTGTTCGTCTAGCTTGACATCCCATATTAACATTCCGTTTTGACATCTTTTTATCTTCATTGGATCTAAAACATGTGATCTATTTCATCTTTAAAGAACTTAACTAGAGTAGGGGTGTTTTAGAAATTTTAAGAATGAACTTAAATGCATCTTTACATCGGCCAGCGAGAAAATATAATTTTTGGTCCTTTATTGTGGCCCTCGTCCAATTTTGGTCCTTTAATGTGGCGCTGACCGATTTTGATCCTTTATCTTTCGAAGCTATCCGATTTTGGTCCTCTCGTCGAATTAGTTGATCGGAAACTGGCGAGTGAGATATACTCTCCGCTAGAGGACCAAAATCGACAGCCTCGTAAGATAAAGGACCAAAATCGGTCAGTGCCACATTAAAGGACCAAAATTGGACGAAGGCCGCAATAAAGGACCAAAATCGATATTTTCTCATCCGCCAGCTTTCACAAACAAGCAAAATTCTCATTGGCCTTCATCCTCTTCTATGTTAGCGTTTCCATCTTCTTTCTTTCAAGTTTTCTTCGGTGAGATTTCCTTTCCTGATGGATTTGCTTGAATTTCTACAGTGTTTTGATCTGTCGTCATCTTGAATTGGGATTTTTGATTCTGGGGTTCTGGCGTCGTCGTTTTGCTTGCGATTTTGGGAAGACATGGCGGCGTTCGCGGTGGGGGTGGACGTGAAGTCTGGTTGAAAAGTCTGATAAACCCTCTTTTTCTTAACCTCCCACTTCAGAAAAATTGTCACCCTTTTTAAAGATAAAAATTGAAAAATGTCCAACTTCACCATTCTTAATACCCTTATAAAGCTGGCTAAAACACCCTTACTATAATCAAGTTTTTTTTGATGAGTTTTTAAAGATGAGATAGATCAGGACCGTCAGATGTTTTAGATCCAATGAAGATAAAAAGATGTCAAAACCGGATGTTAATATGGGATGTCAAGCTAGACAGACTGATATAGATGTGTGTATATATATAGGAAAGAGATCATATGAAAACTAATTACCTTGTGAAATCTAGAAACTTTTGTAGGCCATTGATATTAGTGATCTAACGGCTGTAGATGAGTAGGATTATATGCATTTATGTATTTTTTTTATTGCATTATTATTGCATATACTAGCGACCGGCTTGATGCAACAAATAATAACAAATATGCAATGAAATTGCTTAATAATGCAATTGGTTTCTAAATTTCACCATTAAGAGAGTTTCAACCATATCCAATCCCTACATATATATATATATATATATAATATCCATAGATCCTGATTAAATGGATGGTCAAAATTTACTCTCACGAAAAATTATGCATGAAATGTATTGTTTTAACACATCGACCTTCTGCAAAATTTAATGCATTCGAATTTTGATGCATAACATACATAAATTATTTGCATACGCTAATATGGATCATAGATCACATAAAGATCAATGGATATTTATTTCTATTCCTTATTCAAAAGATCATTCCCATTTTATCTCTCTGTATATATATATCCTCTCTCCTTCTATATATATATATATATATATATATATATATATATATATATATATAGAGAGAGAGAGAGAGAGAGAGAGGGTGTGTGTGTGTCAAGTACTACAACAAGTTGGACATGAAGTGGTCCAAAATGGTGCATTAACCTCCAATATAGCACATGGGCAATCTTGTTTGAATTCACTCAACATAAAACAGAAAACACAATTCAATTAGGACACATGAAGTCAATAAGCCTTGAGGTCCCATTTTTCAGTGTAAATTAAATGCTCAATGGTTGGCTTGAAAAGTTGTAATTTCTATTGAGAACCTTCTGGGCATCAACTTTATGGTGACATTGTAAATAGTACATAAAAATAGAGCCACTTATAATTCACAGACTGGTGGGTGCCCCATTTTCTGTTTGCTGCAGAAAACTGCTCATAATGATTGAAATAGCAGTATGAGTTTTTCATCATTCATCAAATCATGAGATATGACTACGAAACCAATGGCAGTAACAGTAAATGAAGAAATTGCTAAAAACGAGTGTATATATCGTACCTCGCTAAGAGCTCGTGCTGTCGGGATAAAGCCATCAAAATGTAACGGCGACCTCAAGTATGGAGAGAGAGAGAGAGAGAGAGAGAGAGAGAGAGAGAGAGAGAGAGAGAGAGAGAGAGAGAGAGAGAGAGAGTGCTACAAGAATGGAATAGCTGGAAAGCAGATCGGATTCAACTTGAACAATTCATTGAAGAAGACTTAGTCGGCATATAGCTTCAGAATCAAATCGATTCTTTTTTTAATCTCTATGTCAGCTTGATCCAATGTCTTTTTGACTTTTTGCTTGCTTACCGGACAAGAAGATCGGGGGTGAGCTCCACGGGCATACTCGAGAACAGGATCAATCCTCGCCAGAATAAAGGGAAAAAACACATTTTCTTATCCTGGCCAGGATAAAGGGGGAAAAACAGATTTGTCGACGGGGTGGGGTGGGGTGGGGGTGGGTGGTAGGGGTGTTCAAAACCGGATATCCGGAATATCCGAAATTTCGGATAGTATCCGGAAAAAAATAAAAATTTTATTCGGATATCTTTATATTAGAAAAAAATATTCGGATTTGGATATCGGATATCCGAATATCCGAAAAAAACTTCGGATATGGATATCGGATATCCGAATATCCGAATACTTTTTATTATTTAAAATATAAAAAAATAAAAATTTTAGGATTTTTCGGATATTTCGGATATCCGAATATCCGATTTTTCTGAAAACTACTATCCGATATCCGAATCCGAAGTTCCGGATATCCGAAAATTCGGATATCCGAATTCGGATATTTTGGATCGGATATCGGATATCGGATATTTTTGAACACCCCTAGTGGGTGGGGGGTTAACGCAGTAAAATTTCAGGAAGCTAAAAGAGGTGGTAATTGAAGGTAAAGACACCAGGATGGCAAAAAAGAACTTAATATGACATTTTCAAGCACAGAATTGCTTGCATTTAGAAAGTGAAGTCTCAAACTAAATGGGCTTGGTACTACTTTTTAATTAGAGACTTGAAAAAGAAAATGTGATTATGTTAGTACATGTACCTCAAGCATGGATGGTTAAAGTACAAAAATTACATATGTGACCCCAAAATGTAAGCATGCTAATCAAACAAACAATGGAAGTATTCCTATTATTCCCCATGCCAAAACCTTTCCCTTTCTCTCTCCATGAAGTATTAGTACAAAAAGAAGAAGAAGCTTCCGAACTCGGTGATTTTCAATTCTATGAGGATGACGGTGGAGGTGGTGAAGATGATACAACGGTATGATATGACGAGGATGCAAGTTGAGCTAGTGCTGGAATGGAACCACCTGCACAATATCGTGTCCACATAGTAAGACGTGCCTCTTACTTTTAAAAAAGCTTGAAATTGTATAGAGGGTCTGACTCGAATTATTAAGCAAAGGGAAGTCATTCCAAAAACATATTTAGTACTAAAAAGGTGAAACAATCGGTAAATTGAGATGCATTTTTCTAATTCAGATGATTGAATCATGGTGATGGTGGTTGTTGGGATAAGTTGGATATACGAAAAAGGTACCTATTTATCTTTAATCTTATTCTGTCTTTGCTCCTTTTAGTTTGGTTTTGCAATAAATTACTCTAACCAACTTATACCTGGGGGGTGGGGGATGGGGGTGGTGCGGACCAATTGGTTCATAAATGAACTTTTAGCCTGTTTGGTCCGGTTCGTTAAATTTTAAAAAAAAAAATCGAGAAAAATCATTTTAATATTTTCTTATTATATTAGGAAAAATATTATTTTGATATTATTTTTATAAAAATAAATTATAAATTATTATATTAAAAAAAACTGCAGGCTGGGCCGGACTGAGTTAATGCGCTGGGCAGGGTCATTGGCTGGTTAGTGAGCTGGACTGGGCATGGAAAAATTCAAACCGAAACCGGCCCAACCTAATAGTGAGCTGGACTGGGCTGGTTAGTGAGCTGGTCTTGGGCCGGGCCAAACCAGGCATACCCACACCCGACATAAATTTCTGGGCCGGGCCTGGGGCTGCCTAGCACATCGGCCAGCTTATCATTTGCGACGGCCAACCCCCGAAGTTCCCCAAATAAGACCACTACTAGTAGATCAATATCTCAATCAGTACGAAATCCGCTAACTAATAAATCCCTATTGGAATATTATCAGTCTTCTAAGATTCAGAGAGCACAATAAAAGTAAAGTTTCCATTTCATATATGAATGAACTTTCTAGACAGAGAATTTGAAGTTAATAGAATGGACGAACAGTCTGCTTATAAAGGATTAGAACTTTGCAGTTTGAAAGCATGAAATGAAGAATTTCATTTATTCTTTGGAAACGAGGAAAACTGTCATTAGTTGAGATTGCTTTTTCAGAATTTAGATACTAGCAGATATCGACATTATAAACATGCGGAACCGAACATTTTTCAAGTCCCATAAAGTGTTTATCAGTGCTGTGGAGAGAACGTCTCACCTGCTAACCCAGCACATCCTGACGAGAAAATAATGACAGGTGGAACCTGCATCCATAAAAATTGATTCAGAGTACCCAACAAGATATTAACAAATAAAGGAATGAACAATAATATCTATAAGTAAACCCGCTTGAGAGTTAGTACTTGGTTAGATCATAACATGTTCTGTACACCAAAACAAGATCATTCACCCACACAAAGCAAGTACCTCTAAGGCCATCTCCAACCTAAAGAACCATTTTCAAACCCAAAATGCAGGAACTGTCCGATGTGACAGTAATTCACGTCCAACCAACGAACCCATTCTCAAACCCAAAAGAATACTAGGCATATTCAATTCTATAATGCATATATAGTTGTCAACTTTAAAATTGGACCCCTTAAACTTTTTATATTCACGAAAAATCAAATCAAATAAATATCGATTTCAAACAAAATAAAATTTTACTAGTTTACTTGAATACTAATAAATAGTAAAAAATTTAAATTTAAACCTTTTATTGGACAAGTGAAAATTACATTCAGAATTTCAAACAATAATAAACTCATTCGCACACATAATTTAATGTTACAAATATAACTTTTGTGGCAGTGTTTTTATAATTGATTATAAGTTTAATTCTCCTAATAATTAAAATCACAAAAAGTACCTTAGAAAACCATATAAATAATGAAACAAATTATATATAATAACTAATACTAATAACCATTGTAAATTTATAAAACATAAAGGGTCATTTCCCAATTTCCAATAGTTAAAACCCAATTCGCGTCCATCTACAGTAAAAACGCAAAATTGGTGCTGGAGGAAAGAGAAAACAACAGCAACACAAATTTGGGTTCTGCTATGCAGATCCGTTGGAGAATCAAAACCCAAATTTTGGGTTCGGTTGGAGTGGCCCTATCAACCAATAAGAGATTTTTGTATGCGTGCATGTGTGTGTAGTGTGTGTGTGTGTGTTTATCTCCCTCTCCAGTCTTCCCTCATAGATGATTAAAAAATATTTGACTACAGCTCAAGCCATTGTTCACTACATATTTAAGCAATGTTTTATGTAACTTTTAGTTAAGATTAGAGCCAGTCCTCATACATCTACATTTTTATAAGCAATGGTTTCATTATTTCCAATAACAGAAATAGCTGTACGGGAATAAAACAAACAGGATTGAATGACTTACACCAATGAGAAAATGCAACCACATAGGTCCTTTAGACCACCTTCTAACAATCGGCATAGCTGCATGTATACACAAAGAAAAAGTATGAAGTGCATACACAACATTATAATCAGACGCAACTACAGAGATTCCCATAATGAACATTGCGGAATAGATGACATAATACAACTAAAGGACCTGCACCTAGGCAAAAACTTGTGTAACAATTGTCTTTTAAGATTTTTTTTTTTCAGTTCTTATGTTTTCTTTCCAGTTAGTTAGGCCCTGTTCTTTTGGACTTATTTTTCGATTTTGATTCGATTCGGGTCCATTCGATTCGATTCGAGTCCATTGATTCCATTCGGTCATTCAACCACCATTCAGCTCACCAACAACATTTCCACCAATTTCACCAAATTTCAAATTTCACCAAATTCTTCTTCTTATTATTACTATTATTAATCTTAATTATTATTATTGTTATTATTACTAATAATATTACTATTATCGTTGTTGTTAATTACTATTATTATTATTATTTACCATTATTATTATTATTATTTACCCTTAATATATATTTCAGTTCAGTTCAGTTCAGTTCCATTCAGTTCAGTTCAGTTCAGTTCAGATCCATTCAGTTCAGTTCAGATTCATTCAGTCCAAAAGAACAGAGCCTTAGTTCTTTTAGTTTTTCTTAGGGTTTTTAAGGTTTATAAATTCTCAGGTTTTTATTAGTATTCAATTTTTGGTGATTTTTTATTCCAAAACTTGTTTTGGGGACCATCTGACAGATCATTCATATCCGTCAGACGGTCTGACAAGGGTATAATTCCGGTACTTCCGTCAGACGGACTAACACGAGTGATTCGAGTGCCTAAGTTATATTTGCCTCTCTCTCTCAAGCATTATACAGAAGAGTTATTACCGGTCCGATTGTGTAGATTAAAAATATTGCAATGTTGAAACTTCTACACAAAATGAAATGACAGGTATTATGGAAAACATATGAATCTCCGTGTTTAGCTACAGCCAAAGAGATTAACCTAAGCTAAGAATATTCTTGTTTCAATAGGTAACATGTTGGAAGTTCAATATGTCTCCTACTTTAAACATCGTTTGCAAGATTATAAAAATAGATGACAATTACTAGAACCAATGATTTGGTGAAAACCCAAGACACCGAAAACCTCAAGACAAAATGCCAGAACAAACTGAAGTAAAGAAGAACTGCACTAAATTTCCAATTTGGAAAACCATTTTAATTATTCTTATTTTCTTCAAAAATCATATAATGTGGGCAGTAACTAAATAAAAGACTAAATGGAGCCAACAACATCCTAAAACATTAGAATGGTTAGGTCACACAAGTCACAACACAAGCAAAATCCAGGATATGCAAACACAAAACCTATTTGTGAAGAGGAAACACAAATCACAACACAAAGAATCACATGTAAACATGAAGTGAATGTTATTCATGAGAAACATTTAACACCACTTAAGGGAAAAACCATTCCTGATAGAATAAATCATCACAAATGACAATAAAAAATACTCCCACCATCCCACTTGAAGAGTCCACTTTGCCGAACGTAGAACCTTTAAATTTTTCGTTAGACACATTAAGGTACAACCATATCTTAGCCATTTTTTGCCAATTATACCGCCATCTATTTATCTCCTAAATTGTTCGATTACCTAAAACTTGTTCAAAAACTTGTTTTCAAAGTGGACATTATAGTAAAAACAAAGTTTGACGCTTGAAAGTGGACTCTTCTATTGGGAAAAATCATATTTTGAAACCGGATTCTTCAAAGAGTAATAATAATGGTGGTAATAATGATAATAATAGCAAGCAACGCATACCATGGTTGAAACCATAAAAAGCGCCTGCTGTACCACCAACCGCTGATCCTATCTAAATTGAAGAGAAAAAAAATGAAAACAAGTCCGAATCAAAAGCAGTCAAAAAAGTTGCAAAAAATGATTACAACTATTACAATTCACACCATCGAAAAGCTGTCTCTGATAAGAGGTGGGATGGTCCACTTGCTGGTCTCCTGCAAATCAAATCAATTATCAGAACACTAGAAAATCAAAAAATCAAAAATGGAGCAAATATTTGGTATTTATTACCATCTCCTTGGTGAGGGGGCCAGCGCAGTGTGGGCACCGCGTGGTTCGAATATCGGCTTTTACTTCTCCTGACCTAGGGTTTGCCTCCATGGAAGCTGCAATTTGTAATATAGAAGCTTTCAGTTACAGCAGGTTATAACATATAAAGTCCCTTGCAAATTTTGATAGGATTTTAATGGGATGTTTTATCCTTTTATACTCCAAAATACCGTAATTTTATAAAGAGTACAATACCTTTAGTAACCTAAACACGGCAAATCAAATCCCTAAATGCACTTCAATAAGGGGCAATTTGGCTTTTTATACGGATAATGCTGATTCAACTCCTGCCTCACTCGCTCATGTGCCACAAACTCATGCATTACCAAAAACTTCTTGACGATTTTGATACTATTCATGGACAGAAAGGGGAAGTAGATTAAGAGGGAGTATAACACCGCAAAGTATATTGGGCTGCTATCAGGGGCGGGCCCATGAATAAATCTTCGGGGGGCGCCAAATTACAAAGCATAAAGAATACTAAAGACGAAAATGACCACGTACCATGATTTTAATGTTCTCAAAATATTACATAGGAGAAATTGGTACAAAATAGAAAAAAATGTGACCGAATTAAAAATAGGTAGTACTAGACTAACTTAATAAAAATTGATGTTTTTCACATCTTTAAAATCCTTGATGATCTCATCATCCCAACGCTTTTGGCAGTATATATATATATATATATATATATATATATCATTAATGCATCCTAGAGAAAATTATACTCCGTTTTATTTCAAAGACTTGTTTTTACAATAGCTGAAAAAGATTGTTCGGAAGTAGCGGTAGAAACCGGAATCGTAAGCTCAATAACTCTAAAAACGCCGTTGTAGAGAATAAACTTCCAGGTTCTTAATGCTCTAGTTGCCTATCCAACTGTGTAAAAAAAAAATCAAAAAGAGCAAAAGTATAAAAAAATCACGAAAACACACTGCCCAATTCAAAAGATTTGCTTCTCAATAAGGATTTGCATACCACCAATTCTTCGTCAATCAAAAATTCTTCACGAATAACACTGTCCAATTCGCCTAAAATTAATTCACTGCTCAGTCGGCCTAAAATCTATTCAAAATTGGAAACCCTAATATTCAAAATCAAAACCGTAACTGCCCTTAGTCTGATTACCAGGACCTGGTGAACGGACGACGTACTCACTGCTCCGATGACGTAGCTATTTCTGATTTTTTTCTTGCGTGAGGACACAGAGAAGAGAAGAAGAATGAAAGCGGTATTTCTTTAATTTTCAATTATTTTGATCAATAAAATGGGTGAAAAAAAGAAAAGAAAAGAAAAAAGAACAAGACTTCTACGCTCCAAAAAGAGTAGGGTAAGTTAACACTACCGTTTTTTTTCTCATTTCATCAATCTTAGAAAATGGAGTCTTGATAAATATTTATTGAGTGAATGACCAATATGTCTACGAACTGTTAAAATTAATATGATCATGAGTCGCTCGGAAGTTCAAAAGTTAAGTATTCACAAATTCAAGTTAGAGCTTGTACGCTCACGAGTTCGAGCCGAGTTCTATCAACCCGAGCACGAATTGAACTTTGATCGAACGTCTTCCAAACAACTCGATTTGTTTACAATCTTGAACTACACTAATATAATTTCGACAGTATATATTTAATATGTTAACCAAGTGTTACACCTTTTATCCTAAATAAAAATTCTATTCTAAAATGAATGTCTTCGGAAAGTGTTCTATTTCAAAATTGGCTCCATTTCACTTTTTTCCAAAGCAACTATGTGAGCATTAGTATACATTTATAATTTCTCAAGAATATTTAAGTGGGGATACCCCATATATACAAGGTGAAAGTGTCTTCTAACCGTGAACAAAATTCTTTCAATTTTTAAACCTCAAAACACATTTTATCCCTTCATTATCCTCTTTTTTCTCTCCCTCATTTCTGGCACTCAAGCCACGGTCAAAATACACGTATATATGCTGATACTTTATTGTAATTTGGATAAATATCGATAATTTTATCATTGGGTAATTTTGTTAACAACTAGGTTGGTGGTGACCGACAGTGTCCGGCGACGATCAAACTACCTGTCGGTATTTTGTTATTATATGATAATTAGAATATATGTTAGTAATTCAAATTATCATTGAGTGATTTTGTTAATAAGTAGGTCGGTGGTGACCGCAGTGGCCGATGATAGTTGGAATATGGTAGTATAAATTTTTAGATGATAATTTTAATTTACCATCATCGACCGTTCGGTAAAAGAATAATCACAAAACAATCAACCTTCGGGCCGACAATCGGAGACGGTCCGGTGAACGACGGCTGGCCTGCCGGCCGCTGGTATCGGCGACTGTAAAATGTCCCATTACTTTTTTATTCAAAATTGAGAAAGATAATGTAAGAGTATTAATAAAATAGAGAAAATAATAATATTTAAAGATGTGCCTTAACTACCACAAGAATTAGATTATTGCTCAAAAATTAAAGTAAATATATTTTGAGTGAAATTATGTTCGGAATACATTTTGTCATTTTCCCAAAATTTAATAATAAATTTGACAACTTTATTGGTAACAGTGCGTAGACATATTAGTCATTGACTCAATAAATATTTATCAAGACTCCATTTTCTAAGATTGAAATGAAAAAAAAAAAACGGTAGTGTTTACTTACTCTCTTTGGAGCGTAGGAGTCTGGTTCTTTTTTCTTTTCTTTTCTTTTTTTCACCCATTTTATTGATAAAAATTTGAAAATTAAAGAAATACCGTTTTCCTTCTTCTTCTCTTCTCTGTGTCCTCACGCAAGAAAAAAATCTGACCGGCCTGAGCAGTGAGTACGTCGTCCGTTCACCAGGTCTAGGTAACCAGATTAAGGGCGGTTACAGTATTGATTTTGAATATAAGGGTTTCCAATTTTGAATAGATTTTAGGCTTTGGACAGTGTGATTTGTGAAGAATTAGTGGTATGATTTGAAGAGATTTTGAATAGATTTTAGGCCGACTGAGCAGTGAAGGATTTTAGGCGAATTGGACGGTGTGATTTTTGATTGACGAAGAATTGGTGGTATGCAAATCCTTATTGAGAAGCAAATCTTTTGAATTGGGCAGTGTGTTTTCGTGATTTTTTATACTTTTGCTCTTTTTGATTTTTTTTTATTTTTCTTTTTTTACACAGTTGGATAGGCAACTAGAGCATTAAGGACCTGAAAGTTAATTCTTTACAACAGCGTTTTTAGAGTTATTGATACCTAAAAGTTTAATCTTTACAACAGCGTTTTTAGAGTTACTGAGCTTGTGATTACGATTTCGGTTTATACCGCTACTTCCGAACAATCTTTTTCAGCAATTGTGAAAACACGTCTTTAAAATAAAACGGAGGATAATTTTTCTCTAAGATGCATTAATGATATATATTGGAAGAAAAATTGCCAAAAGCGTGGATAAGATCATCAAGGATTTTGAAGATGTGAAAAACGTCATTTTTTATTAAGTTAGTCTAGTACTACCTATTTGTAATTCGGTCACATTTTTTTCGATTCTGTACCAATTTCTCCTATGTAATATTTTGAGAACATTAAAACCATGGAGATGGTAATAAATACCAAATATTTGCTCCATTTTTTATTTTTTTGATTTTCTAGTGTTCTGATAATTGATTTGATTTGCAGGAGACCAGCAAGTGGACCATCCCATCTCTTATCAGAGCTTACCAGAGACAGCTTCGATGGTGTGAATTGTAATAGCTGTAATCATTTTTTTGTAACTTTTTGACTGCTTATGATTCAGACTTGTTTTCATTTTTTTTCTCTTCAATTTAGATAGGATCAACGGTTAGTGGTACAGCAGGCGCTTTTTATGGTTTCAACCATGGTATGTGTTGCTTGCTATTATTATCATTATTACCACCATTATTATTACTCTTTGAAGAATCCGATTTCAAAATATGATTTTTCCCAATAGAAGAGTCCACTTTCAAGCGTCGAACTTTGTTTTACTATAATGTCCACTTTGAAAACAAGTTTTTGAACAAGTTTTAGGTAATCGAACAATTTAGGAGATAAATAGATGGTGGTATAATTGGCAAAAAAATGGCTAAGATATGGTTGTACCTTGATGTGTCTAACCAAAAATTTAAAGGTTCTACGTTCGGCAAAGTGGACTCTTCAAGTGGGATGGTGGGAGTATTTTTTATTGTCATTTGTGATTATTTATTCTATCAGTAATGGTTTTCCCCTTAAGTGATGTTAAATGTGTCTGATGAATAACATTCACTTCATGTTTATATGTGATTCTTTGTGTTGTGATTTGTGTTTCCTCTTCAAAAATAGGTTTTGCGTTTGCATATCATGGATTTTGCTTGTGTTGTGTGACATAACCATTCTGATGTTTTAGGATGTTTTTGGCTCCATTTAGTCTTTTATTTAGTTACTGCCCAGATTATATGATTTTTGAAGAAAATAAGAATAATTAAAATGTTTTCCAAATTGGAAATTTAGTGCAGTTCTTTACTTCAGTTTGTTCTGGCATTTTGTCTTAAGGTTTTCGGTGTCTTGGGTTTTTCACCAAATCATTGGTTCTAGTAATTGTCATCTATTTTTATAATCTTGCAAACGATGTTTAAAGTAGGAGACATATTAAACTTCCAACATGTTACATATTGAAACAAGAATATTCTTAACTTAGGTTAATCTCTTTGGCTGTAGCTAAACAAGGAGATTCATACGTTTTCCATAATACCTGTCCTTTCATTTTGTGTAAAAAATTCAACATTGCAATATTTTTAATCTACACAGTCGGACCGGTAATAACTCTTCTGTATAATGCTTGAGAGAGAGAGGCAAATATAACTTAGGCACTCGAATCACTCGTGTTAGACGGAAGTACCGGAATCATACCCATGTCAGACCGTTTGACGGATATGAATGATCTGTCTAGGGCTGAGAATCGGGACATCCCGAGGTCCCGGTCCCGAGTTCCGAATGTCCTGGTCCCGAAAATCACCAATTTGGTGGTCCCAGTCCCGGTCCCGATCGGGACTTCGGGAGTCCCGATTCCCGAAATGGGATAAATTTAAGTCCCGGTCCCGATCCCGAGGATAATTTTTCGAAATGTCCCGAATGTCCCGAAATGTCCCAAAATGTCCCGAATGTCCCGAAATGTCCCGAAATTAGAAAAGGAAAAAAAATTGATTGAAATTAGAAATTTCAATCGGGACTTCGGATAGTCCCGATCGGGATTTCGGGACTCCCGAGTCCCGAAATTACCAAAATTTAAGGTCCCGGTCCCGGTCCCGTACAATTCGGGACTCGGGGTCCCGTTTCCCGTCGGGACTCGGGACGGGACCGGGACTCAGGATTTCCCGATCCTAAATTCTCACCCCTAGATCTGTCAGACGGTCCCCAAAACAAGTTTTAAAATAAAAAATCACCAAAAATTGAATACAAATAAAAACCTGAGAACCTATAAACCTTAAAAACCCTAAGAAAAACTAAAAGAACTAACTCGAAAGAAAACATAACTGAAAAAAAAAATTAAAAGACTTAAAAATTGTTCCACAAGTTTTTGCCTAGGTGCAGATCCTTTAGTTTTATTATATCATATATTCCGCAATGTTCATTATGGGAAGATAATGATCTAAATTTTTCACCGGGTCAATATATAATTCTTCACAATTGAAAGAGATTCTAAATTTTGATAATGAAATTCACAAACAATATATCATCCTTGAGAGAGAACGAGAGAGAAAATAATGATCTTGTCGTTGCTGTTCTCGACAATCGCCACAATTGCAGCGGTCGGCCGTGAACTCTGGAGTGTTGTCACAAAAAAGAGGTTGATGGCGCTGAAGCAGCTCGCACACAATGTGAAAGACATGTGTCTGCCACCACTGAGAGAGAAAGCAATTGCCGCCGTCAACGGCATTCGTCAGTTTCTGGCGGGCGTGAAGCACACGACGGCATTTTCGGTTGTCAAATTAACCGAAATCGTGAAATAGTATTTGGGAACGCTGAAATGGCGAGATTCTTGAAGAATCTTGGAAATGAGAGCTAACAACATCTCGTCATATGGATTTTACAGTGCTAGACATAGACGTGGGTCTACTCCGCAACCGACGAATGATGAGACAATCATATCCCAAAGTGGAACCACCGCGCAAGGTGTCGCGCATGGACGTTGCTGCTTCTCAAACGTTATTATTGTTGTTGCCGTCCCCACCGTCGTCGCCGCATTGGTTATCAACGCGCGACGACGGCCCCAATGGAGGCGCTGTTGTGATTTGGGGAGGTGTTGGAAGAAAGAATCTCACTCAAACTCACACAATTCAATTTAGGAGATGTATTTTGTATTTGACTTGTATTGCTGAATTGACTTGTATTGCTGAAGACTTGGTATAAGACTTTATATAGGACTCCACAAAATTATTTACACATTTACTTAAAACTAGATAACCCTTAGACTCCAAGAGACTCACTAGAACATTCTATGAATAGTTCTAGAAATTACATGCACCTAGACCAATACATTGAACATAGAACATACTAATACATGTACCAAGATTATTCTAGAAACACCCACGTAATTCAATTGTTTTAATAGTCAAAAAATAATATTTCTTTTTCATCAGGAGGCAGGACTGTAGTCTGTAGGGATGGCAATCGGGTACGGATAGTGGCTATCCATACCCATACCCGCGAGGGGAGGCCGTACCCGCCACCCGCCATGGATACCAAACCCATCTCAAACCCGCCACCCATTGGGTACCCATCACCCGCTACCGTCGGATACCCGCGAACCCACCATTCGTGGGTATCGCGAATCAGACATATACAAACATATGATTAATTAAATAAAATACATTGAAATACATACCTGTTGGCTGTTGCGACTGGGCGTCGCGGAGTGGAGGGCGTCGCGGAGTGGAGGGCGTCGCGGAGTGGAGGGCGTCGCCGGCGCGGAGGGAAGGGTCGCGTCGCGGACGGGAGGGGAGGGCGTTGTGTCGCGGACGGAAGGGGAGGGCGTCTCGGCGGCTGAACTGAGGGGAGGGGAGGGCGTCGCGGCGGCTGAACTGAGGGGAGGGGAGGACTCGCGGCGGCTGAGTGACTGACAGAACAGTAAGGGGGGCGAGAGCGAGAGAGGGTGCGAGACTGATAGGGTTTCGGGTTGTGTTTTCTATTTTCTAGTGGGTAATATTATTATTATTATTATTATTATTAAATTTAAAATGGTTAAAGTCTTAACTTAATTTCGGATAACGATTCGATCATTTATCGTTTTTGTCCCAACTAAGTCCTTTATCTTTCTAATTTTAAGTAAATTTATCCTTTTCCGTTGGTCTCGTTAGCCATTGCCCATGTGGTACATTAAGTTCTTTACGTGGCTCCAAAAACACTGTTTGAAACTGAAATTAGGGTTTAGGAAGATCAAACTGAAATTTATCAAGAACAGCTGCCAGAATTTTATATATATATATTTATATCAAGAACAGGCACGGAGGAAGACTCGGCTTCGTTCCTTCAAGCCGTGAATCGCGTTTCTTCCCTGTCCAGCGCGCTTTCGAAATTATAGATACCGTGAATCCTTGAGGATTACAAGATCCAGGATGCGAAGACGAAGCAATCCACGCCGTCAAGCTCTAATCAGGAATCGGATCAGGATCCAAACCCGGATTCAGATCCGAAAGAGGAAACCAATAACATTTCCCGATACTCAGAACAGGTTTTATCATGAATCTTGTTTATACCATGAACAAGTTTATCATGAACAGGTTTTACCATGAATTGGTTTTACCCGTGAATCCTTGAGGATTCTTGTTTATCATGAACAGGTTTTACCCGTGAATCCTTGAGGAATCTTGTTTATCATGAACAGGTTTTACCCGTGGAGCCCAATCAGGAATCTTGTTTATCATGAACAGGTTTTACCCGTGAATCCTTGAGGATTCAGATCCTTGGGTTTGGTTTGTTTCATGAATCTTGTTTATACCATGTTGTAGATTGTGTCCTCACGGTCATTTTGCATATTAGTTTGTTAATTTTGGTTCAATAAATTAGTAGATCGGTTTTTTGTGAATGCTGTTCTTGATATATATATATATATAAAATTCTGGCAGCTGTTCTTGGTAAATTTCAGTTTGATCTTCCTAAACCCTAATTTCAGTTTCAAACAGTGTTTTTGGAGCCACGTAGGCAACTTAACAGCCACCTGGGCAACAGTTAACGGAGACCAACGGAAAAGGATAAATTTGCTTAAAATTAGAAAGATAAAGGACTTAGTTGGGACAAAAAAATGATAAAGGACTGAATCGTTATCTGAAATTAAGTTAAGGGACCCCAGGAGCATTTTAGCCTTATTATTATTATTATTATTATTATTTTTTATAATACTAAATTTTATTAGAAACTCATAGGCTTTACAAGAGGTTAGTGGGGAGCCGAGAAACAATCTGAGCATCCACTCCTCTAGCTATAGCGAAGCTAACCTTACTATAAATATGAGCAGCAGCACGTGCTCCAATGTCTTGAGTCACCGAGAATCTTCGGATACGTTTTAATAAGGCCACTGCATCCTTCTCAAGTTCTCCAAAAGAAAAGAATGAAAAGGGGAGAAACACATATCCCATATCCGAGCATTTAGCCTCGTACTTGACGTATTTACGTTGTGCGGCTTCAATCACCGCACGACCCAGCACAAAATCAACCATGCCAGTTTGTGTCAAGAGCGATGACCCTGTCAGATCAACACATACATCAAGCCCACCATCCCATAAGTAAAGTAACATATCAGCTGGACGTAAGAGTTTGTCCCTTTCCCCAATAAACCCAATATCAACCTCCTTACGTGCCGAAATCCCGGACCAAGAACATATGTCAACAAGAACATCACGCACAACATTATGCCGATGTTTAATACCAATAATACCCGCGCACGATACAGCATGGTCCCCATAAATATCCCCAATAAAGACCTTGGAACAAGCTGAGCACGGCATCTGAACAGAAAAAAGGGGAACACCTAGTCGATAGCACAACACACATCGGTACGTCCTGGCGTTCATAGTCTGTCCTAAACCAGATATTGGAACCACTCTGAGCCAATCTGAAGTGTAGTCCTCCTTTTGCGAATTCCATAACGCCATCTGTCGAGAAAATAGGCGAAAGGTGGATTCAACCGTTTGGGTAACCCGTGCGAAATGTATATCTGCCAATTTCTTCATGAGTTTGGGGGCAGCGATCTCACTCGAGTTACTCAAAAGGTCCATATCCGTATTCGCATTAAAAGTACATAATGCATTATTATTATTATTATTATTATTATTATTATTATTATGAGATGAGATTTGGAAATGGATCGGAAGATGGGTTGTCCAATAGTTCATAATGAAGATTTCATTTTCTTTAGTTTTTCGTTACAAACAATATAATATTTTTACCATTATTATTATTATTATAGATGAAAAACAGTTCACAAGAAATTAGTGGACAACCGATATACTATCTGGTCCCCATTCCTTATTATTATTATTATTATCGGTTAATCAGCGGGTATTTCGCGGGTAATTGACGGGTAGTTCGCGGGTGGATATACGAGTTTCGCGGGTATGGATAGTAACTATCCATACTCATACCCACGAACTAAATGGATAGTAATTTTAAACCGCGAACCTATCCGTGGATACTAAATGCCCTCAAACCAGCTACTATTAGGGTCGGGTACACGCGGGTGGCGGGTATCCGTGGGTAAATTGCCATCCATGAATTCAATTGAATAACAAACAAGAATACAAATAAAAAGTATTTTCAAAAAAAAAAAAAATTGCTGACCACCGGATAAGATCGACTACAGTCATCAACACCGCTTCTAATCACATCAACAAGGTCAAGACATCATCGACGCGTGATAGTTCTATCTCAAGTGGCGGAATAGGGGCGGCGTTGTGGGGTTGAGGAGACATTTGAGCCCTCATATAGTATAATCATCCAAATTAGATAGAATAATTAAAATCTTTTCGCAATATTTATATATGTTATAAAGTTGAGAGAAAAAGAGAGAAATTAGAAGAGAAGAAGAATAATGTGTGTATTCTCATGAGGGCCAAAAGCCTTTATTTATAGGTACAAATCTAGGGTTTCAGGAGTATAAAGGTCATTCATTAATGAATACGTTAATTACAACAATATCTTCATTATGTAGTCAGGAAGCTTTAGAACATATAGAGATAAATAAAATCCAAAAATTTATTCCCTTTTGTAATTACAATACGAATTTAATAGTTTTTCATTAAATTTTAGAAATTTTGAAAGTTTTGTAATTACTCCTTCTGTCCACAATAAATTTGCTTGTTTTAACTTTCAAAATTTATGATCTTTGACTATAAATTGCAATCAATATATAAAAAAAACTATAGTCATGTAAATACTTGTTTGGTTTGTCTAATGAATATTTTCTAAAGATTATTTTTGTGTAATATTTATTCATATATAATTAAAATTATTAATGATCAGATGTGTATTTTAAAAGACCGATCAAAATCAAAGCTGACAAATTTATTATGGATGGAAGGAGTACGATCCAAGTTATGTTTTTGCCGACTGGGCTATGTTAAATTGGTGTCTTATATGAGAAATATTCTGGTGGCATCATGTGTGATTTACATATGTATCATGGTAAAACACATAAATTTGGTCAATTTAATATGGGACGTGTGTGTTATAATGACGAAAATATAGCATAAATTCTAATTGAAATATTCAAATATATATTTATTAAAAATATTATCCAAATTAGAAGCCCAATATGATCATCCAAATTATATAGAATAACATATTCCCTCCACTGTTCCCTTCATATAGACCGGTTTTTCTATTTTGAATGTCCCATTTATATAGGCTAGTTTCTATAAATATCCATAAAACAAACCTATCTACATACATGTTACGGAGAAAATAGACAATTTATTAGTAGTGCTGCAAATGAATCGAGTTTTACCCTTAACGAGCACTGCTTGTTATGGTTTAACTAAGTTCGAACTCGAGTTCGAACGAACTGCGAAATTTGAGCTTGAGCTCGACTCAGACAACACTTTGAGCGCTCGCGAGCATATTTTTTTAATTTTTTTTGTTTTGCATTTTTTCAATTTTTTACTTTTTTTTTTATGTAATGCTAAAATAATTAAAAAATGTCAATTTTAATAATAAAATTATTATTACTAATAATAAAAAACTAAATATTATAGATATTTATACGTATATGACAAAATATATAAAAAGTAATTTATTTATTCGTGAGCCGCTCGCTAGCTCACGAGCTAAGTATTTACGAGCTCGAGTTAAGTTCGAGCCGAACTTGGTCAACTCGAGTCCGATTGGAGCTTTGACCGAGCGCGAGCAACTCGACTCGTTTGCAGTCCTAAATCATTAAATTACTTGAAAAGAGATTTATGTCCGTATTGAAGGGAGAAACTAAGATAGAAAGTGGGGCAAAAGATCGTATATTTTCATTGATAACATCCATTTATATATGGAGATATTACATTCAAGCAGGCCTACTCATACTCTAACTAGGAAAGCCCATACACACATTGTGTATTATTACTTTAACAACCCCCTTGTGCAAAGTCTACAAGTGCATGTCATCTTGCCTCTTTTTTTTTGGCTCCAGCGGGAAAGATGCATGTCATCTTGCCTCGTTAAAACCTCATCGAGCAAAAACCAAGTGAACAAATGTCTTGATCGTAGGGAAAAACATACAACATCTAGACACATCAAGTTTAGATTTCGTCCTTTGAATATATCCTTTCATATGATCGTTATATTAATCATAGCGCTACATCATTCCATCGATCCCTAAAATCGATACATCTGGTTACCACGTTAAAAACCTCAAGTGATAAAAACCCTGTGGGAAAAATAATCCTTAGAAGGAAAAGAGTATAACGTACGATGTGGATGTAAAACTCCCCCTCAAGTCTACATCTCCCCCTGATTCGTACATCAATCAAATAGCCGTTGCCTCATTAAAAAATTCGCCAAGTAACAAAAGCGAGTGGGAGAAAATAAAAATTGGTCAAAGAACAGAGTACAACACATGTGATTAAGTTTCTTTATAAATCACCATTTCCTTATGATCTTTACATCAATCTAGGAAGTTAGAAACATCTACAGTCCCCCTAATGCTTACATTCATATATCGTTGCCTCGTTAAAAACCTTGCCAAGTAACAAAATCTAGTGGGAAAAATAAACTTTGGTCTAAGAAAAAGAGTGCAACCTATGTGAGTATGTTCCCTTGTATCTACACAATTCCCGTTATGATCATTCCACTAATCAACGGATTTAGAAATTATATTATGTTCATAAATATAAGTATGCTCATCAGATGTAGTACTTAACCACTAGTTCCTCATATGTGTAGAATGATAGTTCTTAATATGTATACTCACAAACTGATTCATGCAAAGCAATAATCATGTCGTGATTCGAGGAGGTAGCCAAAACGGTTTGTGTAGTCGATTTCTAAAACATAAGCAAATCATACCAACATATTATTTGTGGTAGTTGCTCCGGTACGAGCATTTACTTTAGCATTTGCCTTTTCGTAAGCAGCTTTCTCTGCCTACTTGTAAGGAAAGAATATTCCTAAGTCAATAGTTTCTTTTAAGTATCATAATATATTCTCGATACCATTCCATTGATGTTGCATCGATGTTGAACTAAATCTAGTCAGCGAAATAGCTAAGGAGTGATAGTAGGTCGTGTACATTGAGCCGAGTACAATAATGCGCTATTGCACTCAAGTAGGGAATTTCAGCTTCCAGTGCTCTTCATTAATTTAATTTAGACGAAATGGATATTTTCTTTGCATTCAAACGTTCGACCTATCATGAGAGTGCTAGTCGGGTGTACCTTGTCCATGTTAAAGTTCATGAGAATCTTCTGGACATAGGCAGACCAGTGGAATGAATTCCACAAACTCGATGTTTTATGTCACTGCCTTGACATAACCGAGTTTTCCCAAGATCTTTCATCTCAAACTCAGATTTTCAGTATCCGGTGGTTTCTCTTATTTCATCAAGATCTCTTATATATATATATATATTTCGTGTACCTTGTGTCGTGTCGTGTACCCAAATGGTAAATACAAAACTGACATTAAATTTCGATCGTGTACTTTCGAATCGTGTACTAAAATGTAAACACAAAAACTAAATTTTTGTGTCGTTTTCGTGTCGTGTGACAAATTATCAGGTGTAGACAGTTGCCTTTATTGTTTTGTATGCTATTAAGATTAATAAAAGTCAATGACATTCGCTTGCAAATATTGTAATATTTTTGAAGATGTAGGTCTTTTTATGCGATAATTATATGCGGTGGTTTATAAATAGGAGTGAATTAAGAATATTGGTTTGCAATGAGAATGGAAATTTTAGTGATAGGCTGGGAGTTTTTGGTGTTTGGTTTTAAAAGTCAATTTCAAAATCAAAATATGTTTGGGTAAAACGGTGTTGAATTGGTTTTTTCATTATTTTCGAAATCGTTTTCCATCAAAACACAAAACCAGAAAAAGAGGTTTTATAATTTCAGTTTTTGTTTTAACACCAACACGTCATCACAAACCATCACTTCAACAACCACTGACCACCAATCTGACCGCTTCCGACCACCACTCCGGCCACCGTGAACCACCACTCTGCTACCACCAACCATCACTCCGGCCACCACCGACCACTACTTGACCACCGTCAACGACCACTTTGGCCACCATTGACCACCGTTTCGACCACTGACCACCACTCTGACCACCGTTCACCACCACCAACCACCACTCCGACTACCACCGACTATCACTCCGGCCACCACCGACCACCACTCTGGCCACCGACGACCACCACTCTGGCCACCTTTGGCTACCACTTTCACCACCACTGGTCACCGTTCCAGCCATCACTCTGACCACCACCCCGGCCACCACCGACCACTGTCAACTACCACCTTGACCAACATTTCGACCATCAGTCACCACTCTGACCACCACTCTGGTCACTGACGACCACCGCTCCGGCTACCGTCAACTACTACTTTGACCAAGGACCACTATTTCGACGGCCGACTTCCGACCATCGCTCCGACAACCTCTCCGACCATCGCCAACCACCTCTATAAGCACCACTGGCGATCCCTAACAACCACTCTAGAATGGATTGGCTGAATCCTTAATCAAACGACTTCAAATTATTGCTCGTACATTATTAATGAGATCAAAACTCACTAGTGCAGTGTGGGGTCATGCAGTATTACATGCATCAGTACTCATCAGATTACGCCCCACTGCTTAACATATACACTCCCCAATGCAATTAACTCTAGGCTTTGAGCCGAATATTTTGCACTTACGCACATTCGGATGTGCTGTTCATGTGCCAATTCCACCTCCTCAAAGGACAAAAATGGGTCCTCAACGACGGCTTGGCACATACGTTGGATTTGATTCCCCATCAATAATTCGGTATTTAGAACCAACAACGGGTGATTTATTTACCGCTCGGTTTTCCGATTGTCATTTTGATGAGACGATGTTTCCATCAATTGGCAGGGATAAGACTGTTCTTAACAAAGATGAACAAAAACCAGTTGAGGATATCTCCTGGAATGTACAAAGCTTATCCCACCTAGATCCACGTACTACAGAATGTGAAAATGAGGTGAAAAGAATCGTCCATTTACAAAATATTGCTAATAGACTTCCTGATACATTTAATGATGCAAGTAAGGTAACAAAGTCTTACATTCCAGCTGTGAATGCTCCAGCCAGGATCGTTGTTCCTAATAACACAAAAATGGATGATGATGCCCCACGACTAGAGCTGCAAACGGGTCGGATTCGAGTCGAGTACACCCAAACTCGAGTCGAGTTTTTCAGTTTTGGAATTCGGGTCGAGTTATCCTGAGTCGAGTCGAGTAGCATATAAGCCTGCCGAGTTCGACCCGGTCGAGTACACTCGGGTCACTCGAGTAGCTCGTCGAGTCGGGCGGGTCGGGTAGGATTCGGGTCGAGTCGGGTTGTACCTGTTTTTCTGACATTTTCTGCTCGGCTTTTCCTGCTCCACTTCCGAGTTCCGACAGCAACTCGCGACGGCCGGGAAGAAACGATGGACTTCGACTGGTATGGCTGCTCGGGACAGTGGATCGAGTCGTGACTCGTGTGTACCGGGGTGTGTGTGTGTGTACCGGGGTGTGTGTGTGCACCGGGGTGTATGTGTGTTTGTTTGAGAAGAGAATGAAAGTCAAGCGGGTGGTGGCGGGGTGAGAGAATAAAGAGTCACTGGACTACACCTGCACTTCACGGTCGAGTCGAATCCGGACGGTCGAGTTGGGTACCTGACGGGTCGAGTCGAATCCAGGTCATCTAATCGAGTACTATGTCGGGTAGGCGAGTATACCCGACTCGATCCGAGTATGAAAACGAGCTCCCGATACGCGCTGAACTCGACTGGGTCGGACTCACGGAACCGAGTCGAGTACAAGAAATTCGAGTCGAACCCGGGTCAAACCCGGGTATACTCGACCGGATCTGCAGCTCTACCCACGACAAAAGCGTGGTAGACCTGTTTGTTCGAAGGACACTGTTCCTCGAAAAAGAAATGGGAGAAGTACTAGGATCACAAACCAAGATCATCCTAGTGAGCATGTTGCAGATGAATCTGCAGAGCGTAATACTGCAGATAATGATGGGATAATGGATTCTGAAAGCACCGAGAATGCCATAAATCATTACAATGAGATATGGGATCGAAAAAACATGATAGTCGATCATTTATTTGCTTTCTCGGTTGCACGAGAAATTATGAACGATGATTACGATAATGAACCACATTCAATAATTGAATGCCGTCAAATTTCGGATTGGCCTAAATGGGAGGAAGCAATAGAATCTGAATTAGCTTCCTTAGAAAAACGGATGGTATTTGGGCAAATTACTCGAACACCGAATAATATAAAACCAATTGGTTACAAATGGGTGTTTGTTCGAAAAAGAAATGAGAAAAATGAGATTGCGAGATATAAAGCCCGATTCGTAGCCCAAGGATTCTCCCAACGACCTGGGATTGACTATGACGAAACGTATTCACCAGTGATGGATATAATCACTTTCCGTTTTCTTATTAGTATGGATGTCCATGAGTGTTTGGATATGCGACTAATGGATGTAGTCACGGCATATCTATATGGTTCATTAGATTATGATATCTATATGAAAATTCCTGATGGATATAAAATGCCAAAATCTGCTACTCCTCGTGAGCTACTCGATCAAACTACAAAAATCATTGTATGGATTAAAGCAAGCCGGCCGCATGTGGTATCATAGATTGAATGAATACCTTTCCAAGGAAGGTTATAAAAATGATCTTAAATGCCCATGTGTTTTTATTAAAAGATTCAATACTGGATTTGCTATAAATTATAATTGCAGTCTATGTGGATGACATGAATTTAATCGGAACTCCTAATTAGTTATCCAATGCTGCTGAATATATGAAGAAGGAATTTGAGGTTAAAGACCTTGGAATAACAAAACTCTGTCTTGGTCTTGAGCTCGAGCATAAAGATAATGGAATACGTGTCCACCAATCTGCTTATACCAAGAGATTGCTCAAACGATTTAATATGGACAAGGCTCATCCTCTGAGTACTCCTATGGTCGTACGGAATTTAGATCCTAAGAAAGATCCTTTCCGACCTAAGGAACCAAATGAGGAAATTTTGGGTCATGAAGTGCCTTATCTCAATACTATTGGGACACTCATGTATTTAGCACAATGGACCAGACCCGATATTTCTTTTGCAGTAAATTTACTTGCAAGATACAGTTCTGAACCAACTCGAAGACACTGGAATGGTATCAAACACATTTTTCGTTATCTCAATGGTACCATTGACCTGGGTTTATCCTATTCAAAAGAGGCTACTAACTCTGGATTAGTTGGTTATGCTAATGCGGGATACAAATCCGATCCACATAAGGCTCGCTCACAGACCGGTTATTTATTCTGCTATAATGGTACGGATATATCATGGAGATCGACCAAACAAACATTAGTAGCTACATTTTCTAATCATTCTGAGATAATTGCTCTCTATGAAGCTGGCAGAGAAAGTGTTTGGCTAAGATCAGTTATAGCTCATATACTAAATGAATGTCGATTGAAGCTTGTGACAGACACTCCCACAATCATTTATGAAGACAATGCAGCATGCATAGCACAAGTCAAGGGTGGATATATAAAAGGTGATCGGACCAAGCATATTTCACCGAAGTTTTTCTACACGCACGAACTTCAGAAAAATGGAGAAATAAATATTCAACAAATTCGCTCCTGCCACAATCTTGCTGATATATTTACAAAACCATTGCCGACATCGATATTCGAGAAACTGGTATACGACATAGGCATGAGAAGAGCTAACAAGAACCAAGATTGATGAATCAATTTGGAAACTCTTTATTTCAGTGGGAGCGAAATCAAATACGTGCGCTGTACTCTTTTCCTTATGACTGGTTTTTATCCCACTGGGTTTTTCCAGCTTAAGGTTATTAACGAGGCAACTTATGCACAAGGTCTGGATCTGAGAATATACTCTTTTCCCATTCTGTCCGATTTTTGTCCCACTGGGTTTTCCGGCTTAAGGTTTTTAATGAGACATACTCATCCAGCTTGCTATAATGCTATGTCCAAGGGGGAGTGTTATAATATCATTTTGGACTTTAGCATTAATTGTTATCATAAGACAAATAGTAGCAAATTTTGTGATGTAATAGTAACAAAACTTGTGATTGTAATAGTGCCATATTTGTTACTATAAATATGTGGTTATGGAAATGAAGAAATTACACACACAAAAAGAAAGAGTAATAAAACTTCATCTCATTTCCCCCCTACTTGTTCCCTTGTTATTTTTCTATTTTATACTATTATTATCTTTAATAATAGTCTTGCTTAATATTAGTTTTATAACAATGAGTTCTTTTTAGGAATGTCAATGGGGCGGGGCGGGGGCAGGTATTGCCTACCCAGATCCGGACCCGCGGTTAAAAGCTGGCCCCAAGTCCGACCCAGACCCGTCAAATTTTTTTCGGGTCCGCCCCAGACCCGTCCCGCTCGGTTCTGGGTACCCAGCGGGTACCCGCGGATTAATTTTTTTTCTCGGATTAATATTATATATATATAATATATTACTAATTTAATATATAGGTTTGGGGTGGGTACTCCATACCCCGGAATCGAACCGGACCCGAACTTATTTTTCTCTACCCGTCCCAGACCCGGACCCGAACCCGAATTGGAACCATTCGGGTAAAAACCTGCGGGTACCCGAACCCGTGGTTTTTTTTGCCATCCCTAGTTCTTTTATGCTATTAAATATTTAATTACCGGGCCATTGAACTCGGGCAGTTCGACATAGTCTTTGAATCGGGAACCGCCACAAATCCAGGTACTTGCATACTTCATTGTGGAGTTTACCCCGACAATCACCCAAGAGGGCGACCGGTCCGAGAGATGGTCGCTCTATGTAGACTGATCGTCGACCGCGGATCAAGCAGTTGCAGGTGTAGTATTAGTTAGTGCCGATCAACGATTGTTCTGTTGTAGTTCGTTTAGGCTTCATGGCCACCAAACATCCTGATTGATCAGGGCCCTCTATATATAGACAGAACGTACGATAGTGAAAATTTCCACGAAAAAATCAAACCGACACTGTAATACATCAAGTACCATATACCGACCTGGAAAACCAGCTCGGCCCTGTATGTAAAAACAAGATAATCGATAAAATTTCATATTCTCTTATCCAGTTGGCTTTTATTTCTGAGCCTTATTTACTATGTGGCTTCGATTTATTTATTCTAAACCAACACGCATTTTGTTGACCAAATCCGTCATAAATAGTAATAATGATAAATGTATGGTGAAAATTGAAAGTAAATAGTATTGATGGTAAGTATGTGGTAGAGATTAAAAAGTAAACCGGAACGTCGAGAATATCAAATAATTTTAATTCAATTAAAATAAGATGAAGATAACGGGACACGTATTATCTTAGTCATTGACATCATTATTGATTATTCACGATCACGATTAACAATTAAATGTAGATCCCGTGTGGAGAAATTTATATGGAAATTCACATTAAAAATGGAAAAAGGAAAATCCTTTGGCCATTCTTGAAAGCATTATGGAGTCAACAAAAATAGAGTAAAACACGCAACTTGAGTGAAACTGGATAAGAAAATATGCATGGATAGGATTTACATGTCAGAATTTATTAATTTAGTTTGACCACGTACTCTATTGCTATTGATCACAAACTAATATAAGAAAAACAAGAAAATAAATCATGTGAAATTGAATAACCTAGGGATGTCATATCGTACGGTACCTACCGAGTTTTTCCATGCTATATATCGTACCGAAATTTTGGTATAGTTGTTCATACCGATATCTTATTGAAATTTGATATAACAAATTTTATTTCGGTATAAATATATATAATCTTACTGTTGATTTTGTTATGTTAGAAATTTGATATACTAAAGTATCTAACAACTAAATTATCGATTCTTTGGTGGTATAACCAATATATACCGGAATACCGAACAATACTTTGGTACGCATCGAAAATTTTAATTTTTCATACCATTATCTATCATACCGTACGAAAATTTGATGCGATAAATTCTTTTCTTTTTTTAAAATGACCGTTGGACCCGGTTGGTCGGACCGGACCCGACGGGTCCAACGGATTTAAATTTTTTTCAGTAAAAAAACAAAATTTTTATCTATAAATATTCCCCCAATCTCTCTCATCTTTTCACACTCACTCATTCTAATATATCTATCTCTCTTTTTTTTTTGAGTCCAATATATCTATCTCTCAACTATTATTGTTATAATCTTTAAGAAAATAAGTGGGATGATCTATAAGCAGACCAAGACGCATATCAAGAAGGCACTACTGAAAGAGAGTCTAGTCAAATGAGTCAAACCGACGATCAAGACGACGACGACATCGACTTCGACTAAAGGTAAGTAAGGTACGTCAGGTAAGTAAAAGAACTACATATGACTTTGATTCCTCACGATGATATGTAACCAATTTAATTTTAAGTGAAAACCTAAAAATTAAATACAAACCTATTTTTTTAATTCTTTTTTAAGTAAAAGAACTACGTAGAACTTTGATTCCTCACGAGGATACGAATGCAATTTAATTTAAGTGCAAACTTAAAATTAAATACACGCTCATTTTTTTCATTTATTTCTTTTGTTCATTAGTTATTTTTTCGTGTATAAAATTATAATAAATAAAATTTTATAAATATTTTTTTTTAAAAAATTACGGGCCGGACCCGGATCCGTGAACCCGCAACCCATACATTTCACATGGACGAGTGGGGTTCGGGTCCTGACTGGCCAACCCGTTGACCAGACGGGTCAGACCCGGACCTGTGGCCGGCCACCTCTATGTTAAGATTTAGCAGGACAGTTTTTATCCCTCCAATGTGGGGATAGCATGCGCACTGCACACTGTTCTCCCACCTAGCCGACTGAAATACCATGATTTAATTTCTCCACCAATTACGATGTAATGTGGGGGCCTGGCGAGCACGAGAGTTACAAAAGAAAAGGTTAGGAATATCCTCTATAATTACTTTTATTTTTTTTTATATAATATTTATACATTATGCTCCGATTGTACCTTATTTCAATTTGTTTTTTTAAAATATTATTTTTTTATGATTTTATTAAAATTATACAATGAATGACATGTCGCACCCGTGTGTATAAAATGGGCAGTTTATAAAGTAGGCAAACCTCTATTGCCTATATTGTAATAAACTAAAGTTCATGGATGGTTTTTGTAATTAACCCAAATTTAAACCCGGAGAGCGAAATACAGACCATACTTTTTTAGCGCGGCAAAACGCTCTGAAAAAGAAAAGTTTGAAACTATAAATCTCAAGATTTTTTCTCGTTCTTGATACCATTTTCAGTTGTAACGGTGTGGATATTTGCAGGTGACGACTTTTTTTTTTTTTTTTTTTTTATCAGATCTGTCGACATTAATGGCGGATTTCATTTTCTTGGCACATTTCGATTCAATAAATGCTAACAATTCGTAGTCTATTTTCGTGCATTTAAAATTTAATTAATGTTCCAGTTGATGTGCTTCAGATTTTTAGGTCAAAGATTATTGACGACGATAGGCATGGGGAGGCTTGTAGCGGCGGCGCTGGTGGTTCTGTGGCTGTGTACGGCGGATGCGACGGCGGAGTACATGAAATACAAGGACCCGAACCAGCCATTGAATGTGAGAATCAAAGACTTGATGGGTAGAATGTCTCTTGAAGAAAAAATCGGACAGATGACTCAGATTGAACGCAAGGTTGCATCTGCAGATATTATGAAGAAATACTTTATCGGTAATCTCTATTATGTGTTGTAATTAAAAAAATTAAAATAGTTCAAGGATTTGAAATTTGAATCCACAACAAAAATTAAAGAAATATATATTTTAAAATAGTTCAAGGATTGGTAATCATATGATTTTATTTTATCCAAGCGTATTTGATGAAATTTGTTGTGGATTTGAGTTTCCTCTCCCTCTCAAAGTGTGTGTGTGTGTGTGTGTGTGTGTGTGATGTTAAAGATTGTATTTCCTTTATTGGTAAAGAAAATCATAGAACAGTCTGATTTACTTCATTTTGAAATGTTTTAAGTAGATTTAAATTGATGGGAAAGATAATTGTACGAAAATCGAATGAATAGGGAGCGTTGTGAGTGGTGGAGGAAGTGTACCAGCCCCAAGGGCATCTGCTGCAGCTTGGATTAATATGGTGAATGAGTTTCAAAAAGGCGCTCTTTCGACCCGTCTAGGAATACCTATGATTTACGGAATTGATGCCGTTCATGGACAGAACAATGTATACAACGCCACGATTTTCCCTCACAATGTTGGTCTTGGAGTTACCAGGCAAGCCCACTTTCAAAATCAAGACTTATCATATACATAGACTCAAGAAAATCTTGTCTTACACCTGTAAATAATATTATAGGATAATTGCAAAAAATCCCTAAATTTAGCTTAATTACAAAAAATCCATTATAATTACCAATAACCTCAGGTGTAGTTTTTGTACCCCCTTCTTTTATACTGTGTAAATATAGTGTGAGAATTTAAGCTATTGATTTCAAGTTTTCAAATAACTGAATTTAAAAAAAAAAAAATTCAATAGGGACCCGGAGCTTGTTAAGAAGATAGGTGCTGCAACAGCTCTTGAAGTTAGAGCAACAGGAATTCCTTACGCTTTTGCTCCTTGTATAGCGGTAAAAATGAATGTTAATGCTACCGTGCCGTTGGTTATATTTTATCTCTTAGTTTCGACTATTTCGTAGTCGATCTTATTTATTCATAGTCGTTTAATGTTATCATGTGTTTGCAGGTCTGCAGGGATCCCAGATGGGGTCGCTGTTATGAAAGCTATAGTGAAGATCATAAAATTGTTCAGTTATTGACAGAAATCATTCCTGGTCTACAAGGAGATGTTCCGTCGAATTATCCGAAAAATTACCCATTTGTGGGTCGAAGGTACGTATAATTATTAGTTTTTCGGAACAAGAATGTTTCGATTCGGATAAAGTTCCTTCTGCCATGTTCTCTTCACCTTAAAAAGATAATATTCAATAAAAATAAGTTTCAATCAGTGAAAAACAGTTGTAATCAATAAAATTCAGTAAAATTCATGTAATAAACTGCAACTTCATGTAATAAAGTACACTGCTAAATCAGTAAAAACAGTTTTAATCAACAAAAATCAGTTTTCAATCAGTTATAATCAGATTTAATCAATTAAAATAAGTTTATTCAGTGAAAATAATTAAGTTCAGCAAAAATCAGGTGAAAGAGAAGAGGTAATTGAGTGTTTGGAAAGTGGAAATACTAGAAAAAAGTGATTATCAGCTTTTGGTAGTTTTTTCAAACGTCATAATTTAGTCATAATTTAGGTTTGACTTTCATTCATGGTATGGTTGCGAGCGCCTTGAGCTTTGAGCTTAATTATGAAAAACCCCAGAAGTTCTTTGAAGTTACAAAATAGCCCCTGAAGTTTGCTTGTCTTATTAGTAATACTTCTACAAATGTAAGGGAAGTGTTTGAAATGTTTTTGCTTATGAAGGGAGTAAAGTATAGCACATAATCAAACATCTATGAAGCACCTACAGATACCGGACACGGATACAATACGACACAGAGGATAAACAAACACTACCAACTCTTGTCTTCTCCTTCTAAACTAGTAAACTACTTTTCACTTATGCTACAACAAATCACTTCGTTTAAAAGTACAAGTTCTTGCAAACACTCTCACCAAGTCTCTCACCTTAGAATTTCAACTTTTTACTCGACATTCCTTTTTTTTCCTTCTCTTTTGGCGGTCAAAGGACAAAAGTTGCCGGCTGCGCGAAGCACTTCGTGGCAGATGGTGGAACAACAGATGGTATCAATGAGAATAACACAGTTATAGACTGGAACGGGTTGCTAGACGTTCATATGCCAGCTTATCTTGACTCGATAAGAAAGAGTGTGGCAACTATTATGGTATCCTACTCGAGCTGGAATGGAGTAAAAATGCATGCGAATTACGACCTCATAACTGGATACCTTAAGAAAACACTCAAATTCAAAGTAAATATACACTCTGCATATATGTTTTTTCAAATGTATTGCCTGTAAAAATTTAAGAGACATAAGCTAATTCTCTCTCTCTCTCTCTCTCTCTATCTCTCTCTCTCTGCTCAGGGCTTTGTTATATCTGATATGTCGGGCATTGATCGAATAACCACCCCGTCTCATGCTAACTATACGTATTCTGTTCAAGCTGGTATTCATGCTGGGATTGATATGGTAAAGTGAAACTTATACTTAATAAAAGAGTTAATTACAAAAAACACCCCCATGATTTAGTCTAATTATAAAAAAAGATCCAGTTATCTTTTAAAATTATAAAGGCAAAATAGCTCTACTAGGGACTGAAGTTTGCCATTTTTATCACTTAAGGGACTAAAGTTTTAAGTGTTTCAATCAAGGGACTAAAGTTTAATCCGTTTCACCCGTTAGGGACTCCGTTAGTTTGGTCCCGTTAAGTTTTAACGGATTGATGATATGGCCGTTAAGTGCCACATGTCAGCATTTTATTGGTCGGTAATAATAAAATAATAATGAAAATTTTCATATTTTTGTAATAATAATAAAATAATAACAAAAATACAAAAGTCTAAAAAAATATAAAAAATAGAAAAGCTGTATTTTTTAGAAAAATTGAAACTTTATTTTTTTTTAAATTTGGAATATTAATATTAAAAATCTAATGCTTTTATTTAAAGTTAAAAATAAAAATTAAAAATATAATAAAAAATTTCAGTGTAATAATAATAATAAAAATATAAAAGTCTATACAAACATAAAAAATAAAAAAATCTGGATTTTTTTTAAAATGAAACTTTATTTTTTCTCAAATTTTTTAAAAAAATCTGCAATATTAGTACTTAAAATCGGATATTTTTATTTAAAATTTGAAAATAAAAAATAAAAAATTAAAAAATTTGGATTTAATTTATAAACTTTTTTTTAAAATAGAAATATTATTTTTCATAAATAAATATTATTTTACAAAAAAACTAAAAATATAAAAAAACAAACTAAAGGTTAATTATAAATCGAATCCAAATATTTTTAATTTTTAATTTTTATTTTTAACTTTGAATAAAAGCATTAGATTTTTAATATTAATATTCCAATTTTTTAAAAAAAAATAAAGTTTCAATTTTTCTAAAAAATACAGATTTTTTAATTTTTTATATTTTTTTAGACTTTTATATTTTTTGTTATTATTTTTTATTATTATAAAAATCTGAATTTTTAATTATTTTATTATTACCGACCAATAAAATGCTGACACGTGGCACTTAACGGCCATGTCATCAATCCGTTAAAATTTAACGGGACCAAACTAACGGAGTCCCTAACGGGTGAAACGGATTAAACTTAGCCTTGTTCAAAACACTTAAAACTTTAAATTCCTTAAGTGATAAAATAAGAAACTTCAAATTCCTAAGAGAGCTATTTCACAATTATAAATACCCCCTGAATATATGCTTCCTCACCTCTAGAGAGAGTGTTCTTCACTTTAAGTGAGTACTTGTTAAGTTTGAAAGATAAATGAACTTTTTTCCCCTCGTAATTACGCTAAACATCAGGGGTGATTTTCATAATTATCCTTAATAAAAAAACGTTCACATGCTGACATGCAATCTCCCTGTTTAAATACAGGTTATGGTTCCAGATGACTATGTGGAGTTCATAGATGATTTGACTTTATTAGTGAAGAAGAAAGTGATTCCAATGAGCAGAATCAATGATGCAGTGGGGAGGATTTTAAGAGTCAAATTTATAATGGGCCTTTTTGAGAATCCAATGGCCGATCTCAGTTTGGCTAATCATTTAGGAAGCAAGGTCCCACTAATTACATGTCTCTTAAGTTTACCCTCCTTGTGACTATTATTGTTATTATGAATCTTTTTTTTTTTTTGGCTAATAAATTAATTGTGTTTGCTACAGAAGCACAGAGAATTGGCTAGAGAAGCTGTGAGGAAATCACTCGTGTTGCTGAAAAACGGAAAAGAGGGTGACGGGCCGATGATTCCTCTTCCAACGACGACTCAAAGGATTCTTGTGGCGGGAACTCACGCCGATGATATAGGGAATCAGTGTGGTGGATGGACCATAGAATGGAAAGGACTAAGTGGCGACATTACGAGTGGTAAGTTTTTTTTTTCTTTTTTTTTTACTAAGAGATTTTTTCAAAAAAGTTATTTTACATTACACATTTATTTTATTTTTATTTATTTTTTTTAAAAAAAAAAGATTTAGTCTTGGAAGTTACAAAAATGTACTAGGGTGAGGTAGTGTGTGCCTTTCTTTTCCTTTTAGTTATGGTAATTAAAATAGAAAAGAGGAGATAACATAGGAAACTGCCAATTTTTCAAAATTTAAAAAAAAAAGAAAGTGCATTTTGATTTATTTATTTTTTTGGGGGGAAAATGACATTATTTTGGATATCCATAAAATGGAAACCACCTAAAGCCTCATCAAATCTCAAATGAACTTTTAAGTCTTAAAGTTCATTTGAAAAGTGATTCGAGACATGCTTATCATTTTGGATCATCCGGAAACAGCCTCTCTGTGTTAAGACAGGGTAAGGCTGCGTACATCCAATCCCCCTTACCCCGCTTTTTGCGGGAGCCATTGACGCATTGGGGTAATGTTGTTGTTGTGTGTTGTCCACAACCACAAAGATCATAATTCCTTTGCGAATGCAAATTCAGACATCTCTCTCTCTCTCTCTCTCTCTCTCTCTCTCTCTCTCTCTCTCTCTCATCTCTTCCTTTCTCTCGTCCTCTCCCCCCCTCCCTCTCTCTTCTTGTAAGTTGAATGGTGCTAATTTTTCTTCATCAGGAACCACAATTTTATCAGCCGTGAGAAACTCAGTCGACCCTTTAACCGAAGTCATCCACAACCCGAATCCCGACAAATCATTTCTCAATGCCAGCAACTTCTCTTACGCCATAATAGCAGTCGGTGAGTTACCCTACGTAGAAACTTACGGGGATAGCAAGACACTGACTATAGCTGAGCCCGGCTACAGCACGATCGAGTCCGTCTGTGAATCCATTAAATGCGTGGTTGTGATCGTCTCGGGCCGGCCCGTTTTGATCGAACCTTATCTTGAAAAGATCGACGCTCTAGTCGCCGCATGGCTTCCGGGGACAGAAGGACAAGGGGTTGGCGATGTTTTGTTCGGTGAGTATGGTTTTACCGGCAGGCTTGCACGTACGTGGTTTAGGACCGTTGATCAGCTTCCGATGAACGTCGGGGATTTGGATTATGATCCCCTATTTGCATTCGGTTATGGGCTTGTGACTAATCCGAGGGTGGTGAGAGCATCTCAGTGAACTGGAATAATTAGTTGTGTTATTGACTGATTATTTGGTTGATATTTCTTGGTGGTTTGATTGCCATTTTTGTGTTTATAGTATTATTTCTCCTTTTCTTTTTAAATGTGCATCTTAAATTGGCTTTTATTATCTTCTTTGATTGGATTGAGAATTTTCGTTTTAATACATTTTTTACAAAATTATTATGAAAATATCAGTACACTAAAATAATTGCAAGAATTAATACGATAATCAAATACAATATTTATGTAATTAAACTACTACTTGCAAGTATAAATATAAAATACGAGGCATTATCCAACCCGTGTGATGCACGGTTTTTGATTGAATACCTACGTGTTTTGTACGTAATGTTGGGGCAGACGGTTGAATGAGCAGATGGCATAATGTAAATACATTTTAGAGAAGTTTATATGAGACTTTACTAACTCGTATGTTGCTCTGAGGTTGTTTTTGGTTTATTCAACCCGTGCGATGCACCGATTGTATCTAAGATTTCATAGCTAAAATTTAACCATGTTGTAATTTATACTATCATTTAAAAGTTCATTTTAATTACCTTGTGTATTAGAAGGTGCATTTGCATTGTGATGTTTATCATAACTTTTGTATTTAAATTAGTTTATTTACATTAAAAGTTACAATTAAAATAGTCTCTTCATATATTTACAATTAAAAGTTATAATTAAATCCCCTTCCACATTAAATTAAGGGGGATAAGTATTATATAGTATAGATATTTCACCGAATACTGGACATTTAGGTCACCGAATGATGAGTATAATGCAATATTTCAACTAACCAAACTACTATTTCTACTTATCCAATGCGTCGGTTTTATTATTATTTTCTGTGTTGGATTCGTGTAATTAATTTATTGTATAGATACGTAAACAATCCTTACATAGAATGATTGAGATTACTAGTTGAGTAAAAGTGATGCGGCAACTTTAAAATTATATTTGGTTGTACTAAAGATTATTGTGCGCAATTTAGTTAGATCCAAATTTATTGTCAAGGTCTATTACATTTATCATCCCTCTTGTATACCTTCTTCTCAAATGAACCACTATTTATTGAACAATAATAAAATCGTAATAATTAGAATATTTCTAATTACATATAAGTTCAGAAGTCAAAATAAATTTGAAATTGCCAAACACAATCATGTTAGATGCGTATATTGCAAATTATAAATTTGATCCTAACTTATAACACACTTTATATTTACCTCAGAATTATATTTTATTTTACAAATTGATGTTATTTACTCTAAATTTATATTTATTATACAAAAACACCATATATGTCAACAAAATAAGGAACACAATCTTTCGTGACAACTAAAAACAGAAAAAAATGATTTTTTGGTCTTTTTTTTTCTAATCTTTTTAAAAAATAATGTACTTTTTAAAATATTTTTTTATACAGTAAAAAATCAGAAAGAAATAAAATAAAAAAGAAATTTTTTGTTTTTATTTTTCTTTTGTGTTTAATATATTCGTGCTAACAAAAAAAATAAAAAAAAAATATTTTTCTCTGCTTTTGTTTTTATTTTAAAATAATGTGTTTTTTAGAATATTTTTATTGATCGAAAATAAAAACAGAAAAAATAATATTTTTATTCTTTTATTTTATTCTAAAATAATGTGTTTTATTTTTATTTTTAAATAATGTGTTTTTATTTAAGTTACCTTTTTTAATTTGAAAATAAAATGAAATAGTTAACAATATCATAGATGAAGAGCTTAAGTTGAATCAGAAAAAATGCGAGAAATATTATTTCAAAATGAGAAAATAAGGTCATGTTTGGGAGGCTGATTTCACCATTTGGTCAATGCAAAAATAGAAAAAAAAAATAACTTATATGCAATTGTTGTAGTAATGAGTACACAAATGTAATTAGAACATCTGGCAGGGATGCTAGATGGGAGTCACCCTTATTGTAGTATGTCAAAAATAATCTAAATCAATGTAATGATTAATGATTTCGTAATTTAATAGATATTAGGTAGACGGGATTAAATTAGATAATCTAATTTTATAGAATTTGCTTTTAAAATTTAAGATAAAATAAGTGTCATTTCATCAACAAAAGGAACAAGGCCTTAGAGTAAAAGTGATGTGGCAACTTTAAAATTATATTTGGTTGTATTAAAGATTATTGTGCGCAATTTAGTTAGATCCAAATATATTGTCAGGGTCTATTACATCTATCATCCCTCTTGTATACCTTATTCTCAAATGAATCACTATTTGTTGAACAATAATAAAATCGTAATAATTAGAATATTTCTAATTACATATAAGTCTAGAAGTCCAAATAAATTTGAAATTGCCAAACACAATCATGTTAAATGCGTTGATAACACTCATTTTTACACATATTTTTATAAGGTTTTTTCGGATTTTAAGATCCTAAAATGTGTAGAATTGTGTTGTTTGTGCTCTCAATCCCCAATACATATCAAGCAATGCGGAAACGAGAGATCGAGCCGAAAATGGAGTCAAAACGGACCAATACGGACTCGGCCGTGTCATTTGACATGGGTCGTGTCACTGATGAGTATCCGGACGAAGATTGTGGTGAAATATGCGCTTTTATGGCCAATATTGGAGTTTATGACGATCAAGAGCGAGAACGAGGCCTAAAACGATGAAGATTGAAGCACTACCTGTCGTATTTTCTAATTTTCAGATTCATTACTTCGAATCAGGATGTGTTCTATATATGTATGGATTCCTCATGAAATCAGCTTCGCAACGGTATATCATACGCTAAATTTCGAGGTGTATTGAGGGAGTTATGACTTCTATACCACGGCTTCACAGTCCAAACCGCACACGGGCCGTGTCACAAGACACGGCCGGGTCTGCTGTCCAGAGAGTTTTTGCATTTTCTGGGACAGTATGACACAGGCCGTGTCATTTTTCGGTGCAAGTCCATTTTTTTGACATTTTACACGGTTTGAATGGAACTTCTTGGCATTTTTAGCTTGATAAAAGGTCCTCGACCAGACTTTTGAAGGGATATTCTGAATATTGGAGAGATTAGAGAGAGAAAAACACAAGATTGAGAGCTTTTCATCCAAAAAGAAGGAAATTTGAAGGAAATTCTTGAAGAACATTTGAAAGCTTCAACTGGGACCATTCAAGACACCATCCGAGTTTTATCTTTTTCCTATCTTTTATTCATTCTGTTGTTTTATTTAGCATGAACATGATGAACATGATGATTATTAATCTTTCTTTCATTACCATATCCGGCTAAACTCGCTAGATTCCGGGCATGGGAGTACGTTGATTTGCTATGGTTTTGAGGGATTGATGATTATATATATCTAGTGTGATTTTTTTATCAAATACTTGATTTTAATTCATGTTTAGACACTTGATCAATGTTTTTACATGTTTAACTTAATTGCTCATAATTCGAGAGAATATGACATTAATAGGTTTCGAGTATTTGACGTAGTAAATTACGAGATTCAGAAATCGGTAATAAGCTATGATGATGTTTAAATCTTATGAACATTTTGGAGTTAGATAATTTATAGTAAACGGAGACGTTGTTATAGGTTGTTTAATCTACGTTTTAATGCATCTCGAGAGGGACTTTAGAATATTATCGTGATTATCATTTTGGAAACGCACTTAGAACTTTTGGAACCAATCCCGACTAAACTTAGTGATCAACGGAAATCGAGCCTTGGAATCTTTCTTTCTAAACTCTTACAATTCTCATTAATTCGGATATTTTCTTTTATTGTCATCATTTTATTTTATTTCGTTAACCATCCATTCAACTTTCGATCATCTAGATAAAACCGGAATCATTATAATCTAGTACTCAACACAATAGGAATATTTAGTCTCTGTGGAATACGACCTTGCTCGCCGCTTTCTACACTTACTCCGTACACTTGCAGATTATTTAAAAATATAGCGAACATGCGTATATTGCAAATTATAAATTTGATCCTAACTTATAACACACTTTATATTTACCTCAGAATTATATTTTATTTTACAAATTGATATTATTTACTCTAAATTTATATTTATTATACAAAAACACCATATATGTCAACAAAATAAGGAACACAATCTTGCGTGAAAACTAAAAAAAGAAAAAAAATGATTTTTTTTGTCTTTTTTTTTTTCTAATCTTTTTAAAAAATAATGTACTTTTTAAAATATGTTTTTATACAGTAAAAAATCAGAAAGAAATAAAATAAAAAAAGAAATTTTTTGTTTTTATTTTTCTTTTAAAATAATGTGTTTTTAATATATTCGTGCTAACAAAAAAAATATTTTTCTCTGCTTTTGTTTTTATTTTAAAATAATGTGTTTTTTAAAATATTTTTGTTGATCGGAAATAAAAACAGAAAAAATAATATTTTTATTCTTTTATTTTATTCTAAAATAATGTGTTTTATTTTTCTTTTTAAATAATGTGTTTTTATTTAAGTTACCCTTTTTAATTTGAAAATTTAATGAAACATTTAACAATATCATAGATAAATAGCTTATTGTTGTAAATCGGAATATTATAGAGAGAGAATTTAGAGAGAGAATAGAGAATGATTCTCAGGTATATTTTTCATTAATAACTGAAGCCTTATTTATAGGAAAACTTCAGATGGCACAATCGTAATTACATAATTACATCAGGGGCATAATAGTTATTCACACTATATAAAAACAAAGGGGTAATTGAAATGTCATTTTCAAGGTATATTATAACACTCTCCCTTGAATGACTATTTACATAAATATATGCTGAACTAGTTTGAAAAAAAACCCAATAGGAGAAAAACTTTCAAACTGTTTGTATTGCAGCTTGTGGCAATCATATCATGTTGCATCATAATGTTGGTAGGAAATCTCCGTGGGATAAAACTTTAGCAATCGGTCATCTCGTAAATTTGCTCCCCCTTATCACGATAGTTCTTGTATGAATATTCTTGTGCCGTCTCAGTAAAACCTCATGGGACAAAAACTGAGTGAATCTGTCATATATATATCATTCGTTGTTGGAGTATCCACGTGTTGCCTCATTAAAACCTTGTCAAGAAAATCCATTGGGAAAAACTTGATCGAAGGAAAAAGAGTACAACTACTCCTTCTATTTTCAAGCTTTGAGGAATAATCTTGATCTTTGTAGTGTTCCTCATTATGCCATGAATATGCCTCGTTAAAACCTTATTAGGAAAAACCCAATGGGAAAAATCCTAATGAAGGAAAAAGAGTACATTATTCATACTAATACGCTATTCCAGTTGCCTCGTTAAAAACCTTGCTAGGAAAACCCAATGGGACAAAACCTCAGTTAAGGGAAAAAGAGTGCAACGCGTATTTTATATAAATATGCCCCAGGTATTTCAATGATCATCCAGGGATTAGTATGAGTATCATTTTCAGTGCAGTTTGTAATATCGGACTCATATTCATTGCAATATATTCCAAATTTCTTTTGGAGATTCCATATTTGTTGTGATTAGGCTGCCTCGTTAAAAACCTTGCTGGGAAAACCCAGTGGGATAAAACCTCTGTCAAGGAAAAGAGTACAACATATAATTTTCGTTCACAACGTTTTGAGTGACTGCACGCACTGATAATATGTTCAAAATCTCCTTACGAGTCACTTTCAGTAAGCCCATATATTTCATTTTATTATAAGGGCATATATTTCAATTTCGACGGATTTCAATATCATCATTTTCACAAATCATGGATTTTAATATCCTCATTTCCAATATCCATATTTCACAGTCATGGATATCCTCATATCATTTATCGATATCCTCTTTCCAATCATTGATATCCTCATTTCATTCATAGCGCTATATTGTGTCGACACTTTTACTTCCTCATGGCAACATAACTTACCGAGATATCTCATTATCAATCACCCACTGGGATTACACATTGTGGTTATGTTTATATACTTCTCAAAAGTATATGCCTCCTTTTATCATTTGCTTTGATTCATATTCGGGGAATTATTATGTATTTATCAAAACAGTTGTAGTTGGTACCAAAGATTAATAATCTGTTATGCATCTTTGAACTTCAAGTTCATATTTCAGTTGTGAGGATATAGTGTGATGCATTTCTTATATTTCCAACTATCAATACTCCCCTCATGCTAGGATATTTCTTGAGCATCAAACTCGTATGCCAGTATCTCAGTATTCATTTTCAGTCATGGGAGTTTATATATTATGTTCTCGATATTGGCTGGAGGAATTCAAATAGTATGCCTTTTGATATCCCACTTGTATGCGCATATCTTGATCCTTTCTGGGATCTATTCAAGTTTATTTTGGATATATTACTAGCTCAATCTGATATGGAATATATGCTCAAACCGTGAGCAAATTATCTCGTAAATTTCTGATTACGAGTCATATACACATGTGACTATCTAGTGGATCCATAATATCTAGTAGTTCACATGTAGAGGAAGTGGGCCCATACTCCCCCTTAATATATTCTAAATTTATTAGGAATTCATTCCCAATATTAGCTAGTAGTGATTTTAATCGAGAACAAATATTTGAAGACGATGTGTCTATATCATCATATAGATATTTTACCGGCATATCACATCATCTTTCGGTGCCATTATTGCACATCATTTTCAACATGGAGTCGCCGCTCCCACATGTCATATTATGTTCATTATTCAAATATAGAGCCATAGTTCATACGCTTCAGGACGCGGAGTCAAATCTCATACGCGTAATTCCAATCTATAAATAGATTATCATTGTATTCACAAAATTCACCCATACCGAGGGTCTGAATATCATAATGGATTAAATGCTTTCGAATCTTCGTAAATATTATCCATCTCTTCCAGTGAATATCATAAAAAGAATTTATCGAGCTCGACTCGAAAGATTAAGGGTGCTAATGAGAAATGGTATCCCAGAAGATATTCGATGGTTGATCGAAGCACAAGTTCGATTATCTGGCGAATTTTCAAATTCATTTAAGTACATGTCAGGTACAGGTAAGAGTAGTTTTGCAAAGAAACGAAGAGCAAAAAGATTAGGTGGGTGCTATAAATGTGCTCGGTGGACATGTGACACACGATGCAAATCTGTGGAGTTTGTATCCAAAAATCGAGAAGATAAAATAGCATTTATCAAGGATGGATTGAGTAAGGAATCTATTGATCATGATATCCAACAGATTCTTGATACACATCCCAGCGGATACGTTCATCGTGAACTAATGGCTCTGTGGATACAATTTAAGGATGAACGGGAACGTTATAGTCATGAAAAATTAATCTCAAAAGATCTAGTTTGTAAGTCTGTTCTATCAAAGTTGGTATAAGGTAATAGAAAAATAATGCAAGTTGATGAATATTGTTTTCTAATACTTAAATTTCTCAGCTGCCGATCGGTAACGTCATTTTTATTGAAAAATATAATATCATATCTTTCGTTTTCTTTTGTAATTTTTGTCAAAAGTAATGACTTATCTGGCGCTCTATTTTCAATGAAAATAGCGAAGTCCATTTGTCGTTTTAGAAAGAAGTTTGTTCTTTAAATTTGGGATCCACAAATCAGAAAATGTATCTCTTATAAAAGTATTTTGAAAGTCTAGTGTAGAAAGATGGAGTTCTCAGAATCCTCATATAGATCTCATCCAATTAAAACTATATGTATTTTAGGTGGATCTAAATTGATAGGTCATATCCAGCATATAGATATGACATATCAATTCGTAAAAGAATTAGGAAAACACAAAATTGATATATTTGTAATATCCGGTATTTTTCTTTCCCTTGTATTTTCATTTTTGGTATATTTCTCGGTCATAGTGACCCTCATGTATCTTTCAGTATGTCCTTCCCGTCAATTGTTGAATTGTATTCTCGTTATTGTTCGTTGTTTCAACTTTCCTCACATGAGTTCGACTTTGTTAGATCACCATTAATTTTTGGTGACTCCAAAAATTATAAATCTTTGCAATATTATAGAACATCGAGTTAGCTTTCCAATGGTTCAAACGGTGAGTCAATCGAGTCGGACGAGAGAGTTATGGTCGTTTGATTTTGGCCGAGCACTTCCAGAGCCTTTCGGCCGATAGGGGGTCGATAGACTCTGCCGGCATTACGTATGGGTATCGGTTGGGCCTATCGGCCGATAGGCTGGCCGATATGTAAATTTCTTCACCTTCGAACTTCCAGAGCCTTTCGGTAGATAAGGGGGTCGATAGACTCTCGCCGGCATTCCGTATGGGTATCGGTTGGGCTATCTACCGATAGTCTGGCCGATAGGTTCTACTGTGTTACACTATAAATGTGTTGTTTTGAGCGTGAAGCTCATTTCCTTCCCCATTTTTTCCACAATCGCGAGAGAGAAATATAGGGGGAGAGTTCTTCATCCGGGGTCGATTTTCATCATTTCTTTTCGGTTGTGAGGCTCGGATAATCAATCTAACGCGTGTTCTACGGATCTTAATACTTGAATCACTCAAGGTAATATCTCTTGAAACCCTACCTTTTTGGATAATTGGGGATTTTGGGGTTTTGTCCGATTCTTTCCGTTTCGTTGATGGATTCATGATGAATATGTTTATTCTTGTTGGTATTCTTAGTTTCCTACGGATTCATGGTATATTTCGTGATTTTTTTGGAATCGTGAGGGTTCGGTTGTGGTCCGCCCTCGTTGTTGTTTGTATACGAATATACATGAATCGTAGGCGGGTTTCCGGAGTATTCCATTTCCATAATCGTTTAGAAGTGGTTGTGATTGTGCTATTCAAATCGTTAGGTTCATTTCCGCGGTTCCTTGCGGTCGTGTTCAACTCTTCCGTTAGTTCGTGTCATCGTCTATTTAATCGAGGCAAGTATTTTTGGAAACCTTTAAGCTTAACATGAAATGGTGATGTATATTACTTGTTTGTAACTCACCTTGTGTTGGCCGACGGGTCAAGGAGGGAAATCTATGCCGCGCCCGGATTTCACGAGTTTCGCATCGCTAGCCAACTCGTTAGTGGTCCTTGCAAGGCCTCGAGTGAGAATGTATGCCCGCCTGTTCTCACGGCTTAGCGTGTGCGTGGTTTTGTTTTTCCGTAATTGTAGCCAACTCGTTAGGGTCCCTGTGAGGCCCCGAGTGAGAATGTATCTTGCCGCCCGTTCTCAAGGCTAATTGTTTACTGTTTATTTTCCTAGGAAAAGACATGTCTTGTTTTGGTTTTTGGAATGATATTGGTGCATGTACTATGGAATGTGTAAGCGATTGGTTTGCTGGATTACTTGTACTAGCGTAATTGCTAATCCCTCTGGGACCGTTTGGGGAAATTCTTGCTATGGATTTCGTTATGACTACCGGACGAGCGAGCACCGGGACGATGCGAGGATGTTGGCCAAGGTCGTTGACATGTGCATTTGGGTCTACTTATTTCCTTTGTCCATTTCGATATGGTTGTTCCCACAGTTTTAAACTTATAGATTGTACTCGCGAGTACTTAGGCTTTTCGTTTCAAACTCCGTATTGTATTACTTTAAATTGTCACGTTGTTGGTTGATGCTTATTCTGCCGGTTGTTCGGGCGTATATTTATATGTCATATGATTTAATTATGTATCCTCGCTAACCAAGATGGTTAGTCGAGCGGAGTTTTCCTATTGTAGCCTGGTAGGTCCCATGTAGGGGTCTACGGCGCTGTAACATATTTCCGAATATCTCGGGGTGTTACAGAAAATGGTATCAGAGCCAGGTTTATGGATACCTAGGCTTGTTGGTTATTTGGGTCTAGTCATGTTTTGTTTGCACATTGTCACACCGCTGCCAGCATCTCGGTACTTCCAGTGCTCGTAAGTTTTCCTACTCGATCTTTTGTTTTCTTACATTGTATTTTTGCTTTTCGAGTTGAAGTTGCTTTTCCTCCCTTACTCATCATCAATGTACTTCTGTTATCTCTTAACACCAGTATGGACGCCGGAGGTAACCGTGGTCGTGGTCGTGGTCGTGGTCGTGGACGCGGCCGAGGACGTGGGCGGCCGGGGCGGCCACGTCACATTCTTCGGGAGCCGGCGCACGGTGACCGTCACGATCATGCTTCTTCTCAGAGCACGCCGATCTTGGTATTGCGGTAAGTTATGCAAGAAATGGTTAACCAGATGGCGGCTATAGCCTGTGGTCGTAACCCCGATCGTGCCCATGCTAATCGGGCGAACGGATCGTTGGCTTCAGGATGTCATCAAGATGCATCCTCCCGATTCGGGAGCTTCGGACCCGATCGGCCGGGAAGGGTGGATCAAGGAGATATCCAAAGTATTCACTGCTACCAATCGCCCGAGGACCGTAAGGTCCCTATTGCTCAATATTTTCTCACAGGAGATGCTCTGCAGTTGGTGGGAGGCCGTCGGTCCCAAAGATCATGTTGCTTCGTGGGCCGAGTTTCGTGGAGTTGATGGAGACCGAGTATTGTCCGTGGCCGGTCGAGACAGCTCGAGTGCATGCTTTCTACGATGCTCAACCACGGGATATCCCCGTATCTCGTGCCATTGCCGACTTTAACAAGGAGTTGGGTTATGTGAAGACCCAAGTTGTCGCCGAGAGCGACAAAATTTTCCATTTTTCCGGGAGGATGAAACTGTCCATTCGGGACTATATGTCCGGCTCGTCTGTACTACCTTGAAGGATTATCGAGTCGAGCTCTTGCTTATGATATGTCGGTGACGGCTAGCGATTTGGCTCGTGAGAGCAAGAAGCGAGTCGGTCGGAAATTTTTCTCGTCCCAAGAGTGGAGGCCGGCGAAATCTCAAGCTACAAATATTACAACGGGCGGTTCGGCTCGTTTCTCTGGGAGCTTTCGAGTCTTTGCCGAACCTCCGCTCATGAACCCACATGTTTTAAGCGTGGTGTGCGGAGCCATAGGAGCCGCGGTGTTCTCGTCAGCTTACTGTCATACTTGTGGACATCTAGGCCACAAGGCCCCTTTGTGAACAGATCAAAGCAGTTCCGCGGTGCCGTTCTTCTCACCCGGCACCTATGGAGCCGAGTGTGAACCAGGGGCTCGTTGCTCGCCGCCTCCACCGAGTGCCGGCCGAGGTAGGGGTCGGGGTCAGCCCGCTAGGGAGGAGCATCCGGTGTCGGCTCGCCCGGCCGCGTATCTACGAGATGAGGAGGACCGATGATCCGGCGGACTCTTTGTGGCGGCAGTGCCGTTCATATCCATTCCCACCGTGTCAGTGTGCTTTTTGATTCGGGTGCTACGCATTCATTCATTTCTCTATAGTGTGTACGCCGTTTGAGTCTCGATTGCTTGTCACCTTGTGAGCCTTTCATCGTTAAACTTCCTAGCGGTGATAGAATTGTCGGTGATCGAGAAGTCGGAGGCTTACTGTGATTATTTGTGAGAGGGCTTGGCTCTCTAATCTTATTGTTGTGGGTATCGAGGGCGAGGATTTAATTCTCGGGAATGATTGGCTCGAGCGGCATGGTGCAATCATGAACTACCGCACGAGGATCATTACCATGTTAGCCGAGGACGGCATGAACACTCTTTCGCGGGCGAAGAGAAACCGAGTTTGTTATTAACGCCTTGAAGGCGGTGAAACTCCTGCGAAAGGGGTGTCTTGGTTATTGGTGCTACGCCTTGAAGGCGGAGAATGGTGGAGTCGAGTTTTCATCGATTCCGGTCGTTAGTGAGTTCCCGATGTATTTCTGACGAGTTGCGGGATTGCCGCCGGATCGTGAGGTTGAGTTTACTATAGAGTTAGAGCCGGGCGCGGCTCCGATTTCAAGGCGCCGTATCGCATGGCACCTTGAGAGATGGCCGAGTTGAAGAAAGCAGTTGAGTGAACTTCTTGAGTCGGGTATGTTCGACCGAGCGCCTCGCCTTGGGGCGCACCGGTCTTGTTTGTGCGTAAGAAGGATGGTTCACTACGTTTGTGTATCGACTATCGTGAATCGAACAAGGTGACCATCAAGAACAAGTATCCTTTGCCGAGAATTGACGACTTGTTCGACCGATTGCGAGGAGGCTGCGGTATTCTCGAAGATTGATTTAAAATCGGGGTACTATCACTCGGGTGAGAGAGTCCGACGTGCCGAAAACGGCTTTTCGGACGAGATACGGACATTATGAGTTTGTAGTTATGCCTTTCGGGTTAACTAACGCGCCGGTGTTCATGCGGTTGATGAACAAAGTCTTTATCGAGTATTTGGATAAGTGTGTCGTCGTCTTCATTGACGATATTCTTATTTATTCGAGGAACGAGGAAGAGCATGCCCATCATTTGCGGGTAGTGTTAGACATTTTGAGGACCGAGCAACTCTGCGAAGTTCTCGAAATGTGAGTTCGGGTGAAGGAGGTGATGTTTCTAGGTCATGTGATTTCGGTAGGGGGTTCGGGTGGATCCACGAGAAGATAGAGCGAGATTGGATTGGGCACCGCCCAAGAATGTGAAGGAGATCCGTAGTTTCTTGGGTTTGGTGGCTACTACCGTAGGTTCGTCGAGTTTCTCAAAACTAGCCCGACCACTTACACGCTTGCTCGAATCCGAGAAGTTCGTCGGACCGATGAGAGGCGATCGAGTTTTGAGGAGTGAAGAAGCGTTTGACTTCAGCCCGGTTTTGGCATTGCCATGTGGCAACGAGGGTTTCGCCGTTTTTAGCGATGCTTGGTCGTGGTCTTGGGTGCGTATTGATGCAAGACGGCAAGACCATTGCCTATGCGTCGAGACGATTGAGGCCGTATGAGCTTAACTACCCTACTCATGATTTGGAGTTAGCGGCGGTTGTCTTTGCACTCAAGATTTGGCGTCACTATCTTTTCGGCTCTGCATGTCGATTTTACCGATCATAAAAGTCTCAAATACATATTTACTCGGAGAGTTGAATATGAGGCGGAGGAGGTGGTTAGAGTTGATTAAGGATTATGACCTCGAAATCCTTTACCATCCGGTAAGGCGAATGTCGTGGCACGCCTTGAGTCGGAAACCGATTGCGTTGCGAACGCTTGAGATCCTTACGTCTCGTCGAGCTTGGCGGGCTTTGATTGAGTTTGATATTGGGGTTTTGTTGCACAGGAGTCGAGCAACTTTGTGCTTTGGAAATTTCGTCGTCTTTGATCGATGAGATTAAGCTAAAGCAATTAGAGGATCCGATGATTACTCAAATCCGAGAGAACGTTCTTAAAGGAAAGTCTCCTGGTTTGTGATTCACGAGGATGGCGCTTTGAGATTCAGTCGGCTTTGTGTGCGAGCGATCCGAGTTGCGACAGTATTTTGCGTGAGGCCCATTCCACACCCTATTCCGTTCATCTGGTTCGAGTAAGATGTACAAGGACACGAGGAGGAACTTCGGTGGAATGATATGAAGGGTGAGGTCGCCGATTTGTAGCGAGATGTTTGACTTGTCGGAGTGTCAAAATCGAGCATCGAGACCACGGGTTATTGCAGTCACTTCCGTTCGGAATGGAAATGGGAAGATATATCGATGGATTTCATTACGAGTTTGCCGAGATCGAGGTCGGGCATGAATATGGTATGGGTGATTGTTGATCGCGACCAAGTCGGCACATTTTACGGGCATCAAGGACACTTGGGGCCGGAGAAGTTAGCTCGTGTGTTTATTGCGCAGATCGTGAGACTTCACGGTACTCAAGTCTATTGTTTGGATCGTGACGGCCGTTTGTATCGCACTTCCGGGCGGTGCATAAGGCGTTAGGTACCGGTTGCGTTTGAGTACCTCTTTTCATCCCGATCGGATGGACGGTCGGACGCACTATCCAGGACATTCGAGGACATGTTGCGTGCTTGTGCCCTCGATTGGAGTAGTATTTGGGAGGAGCATTTGCCATTGATCGAATTCACGTACAACAATAGTTGGCACGCGTCGGTCGGATGGCACCGTATGAGGCACTTTATGGCGGCGATGTCGATCGCCGATTTGTTGGAATGAGGCGTCCGAGTTAGTCGGGACCGAGCCGGATGTCGTTTTAGAGACGAGGCGGAGGATAAAGTTAATTCGAGACGGATGTTGGCGCCCGAGTCGGCCGAAGTCATATCCGACGTCCGTCGTCGACCTTTGGAATTCGAGGTGGGAGACCACGTTTTGCTAAAGGTGTCGCCGACGAAGGAGTTTTTCGTTTTGGGAAGAAAGGAAAGGCTGAGCGAGATTTATTGGACCCTTTGAGATTCTCGAGCGAGTCGGTGAATTAGCGTACCGTTTGGCGTTACCTCGGCCTTGAGTCATGTTCATAGCATTTTCATGTTTCCCGATTGAGGAAATATGTTCCGGATCCTAGTCACGTCATCGATTATGGCGAGATTGATATTGTGAAGATATTACTTTTGAGGAGCGTCCTTTGAAGATTTTGGAGCATCGTGAGAAACGAGTGAGGCATAAGACCATCCCTTTGGTCAAAGTTCGGTGGTCGAGACACGGTGTCGAGGAGGCAACTTGGGAAACCGAGGATAGCATGCGTGCTAGGTACCGGAGTTGTTTGTTTCTTAAGTTTCGGACGAAACTTATTTTTAGAGGGTAGAATGTAATATCCGGTATTTTTCTTTCCCTTGTATTTTCATTTTGGTATATTTCTCGGTCATAGTGACCCTCATGTATCTTTCAAGTATGTCCTTCCGTCAATTGTTGAATTGTATTCGTTATTGTTCGTTGTTTCAACTTTCATCATATGAGTTCGACTTTGTTAGATCACCATTAATTTTTGGTGACTCCAAAAATTATAAATATTTGCAATATTATAGAACATCGAGTTAGCTTTAAAATGGTTCAAACGGTGAGTCAATCGGAGTCCGGACTAGAGAGTTATGGTCGTTTCGATTTTGGCGAGCACTTCCAGAGCCTTTCGGCCGATAGGGGGTCGATAGACTCTACTGCCGGCATTCTGTATGGGTATCGGTTGGGCCTATCGGCCGATAGGCTGGCCGATATGTAAATTTCTTCACCTTCGAACTTCCAGGAGCCTTTCGGCCGATAAGGGGGGTCGATAGACTCTACTACCGGCATTCCGTATGGGTATCGGTTGGGCCTATCGGCCGATAGGCTGGCCGATAGGTTCTGCTGTGTTACACTATAAATGTGTTGTTTTGAGCGTGAAGCTCATTTCCTTCCCCATTTTTTCCACAGCGTCGCGAGAGAGAAATATAGAGGGGGAGAGTTCTTCATCCGGGGGTCGATTTTCATCATTTCTTTTCGGTTGTGAGGCTCGGATAATCAATCTAACGCGTGTTCTACGGATCTTAATACTTGAATCACTCAAGGTAATATCTCTTGAAACCCTACCTTTTTGGATAATTGGGGATTTTGGGGTTTTGTCCGATTCTTTCCGTTTCGTTGATGGATTCATGATGAATATGATTATTCTTGTTGGTATTCTTAGTTTCCCTACGGATTCATGGTATATTTCGTGATTTTTACGGAATCGAGAGGGTTCGGTTGTGGTCCGCCCTCGTTGTTGTTTGTATACGAATATACATGAATCGTAGGCGGGTTTCCGTGAGTATTCCATTTCCATAATCGTTTAGAAGTGGTTGTGATTGTGCTATTCAAATCGTTAGGTTCATTTCCGCCGGTTCCTTGCGGTCGTGTTCAACTCTTCCGTTCCGTTCGTGTCATCGTCTATTTAATCGAGGCAAGTATTTTTGGAAACCTTTAAGCTTAACATGAAATGGTGATGTATATTACTTGTTTGTAACTCACCTTGTGTTGGCCCGATGGGGTCAAGGAGGGAAATCTATGCTGCCGCCCTGGATTTCACGAGTTTCGTACCGCTAGCCAACTCGTTAGGGTCCTTGCAAGGCCTCGAGTGAGAATGTATGCTGCCGCCCTGTTCTCACGGCTTAGCGTGTGCGTGGTTTTGTTTTTCTGTAATTGTAGCCAACTCGTTAGGGTCCCTGTGAGGCCCCGAGTGAGAATGTATCTTTGCCGCCTGTTCTCAAGGCTAATTGTTTATTTGTTTATTTTAGGAAAAGACATGTCTTGTTTTGGTTTTTGGAATGATATTGGTGCATGTACTATGGAATGTGTAAGCGATTGGTTTGCCTGGATTACTTGTACTAGCGTAATTGCTAACCCCTCTGGGGACCCGTTTTGGGGAAATTCTTGCTATGGATTTCAGGTTATGACTACCCGGACGAGCGAGCACCAGGACAGTACGAGGATGTTGGCCAAGGTCGTTGACATGTGCATTTGGGTCTACTTATTTCCTTTGTCCATTTCGATATGGTTGTTCCCACAGTTTTAAACTTATAGATTGTACTCGCGAGTACTTAGGCTTTTCGTTTCAAACTCCGTATTGTATTACTTTAAATTGTCACGTTGTTGGTTGATGCTTATTCTGCCGGTTGTTCGGGCGTATATTTATATGTCATATGATTTAATTATGTATCCTCGCTAACCAAGATGGTTAGTCGAGCGGAGTTTTCCTATTGTAGCCTGGTAGGTCCCATGTAGGGGTCTACGGCGCTGTAACATATTTCCGAATATCTCGGGGTGTTACAATATTATATGGTGGGAGTAATTATAGATTTTTGGGTTATCTTTTAGAGGCTGCACAAAATGGGAGAATAAGAGTAACAAGTGTCTTACACTTTCCCACAGTCAGAACCAGTAGTATAGGAGGTTCAACTGGGTTGATGCTTCAAGCACAGTCTGTTCATGATAGTTTGATGTATGTGGTGAATAATAGTGATGCCTTTATTGTTCTTCCAGGTGGCTATGGCACACTCAATTAGATATTCAACATCACGTCATGGGCTGAGCGGGACTTCCATACCAAACATATAGGTTTGTTGAATATTAATAATTTCTTCAGCGATTTGCTTGCCTTTTTGGATCATGGAGTAGATCACAAGTTTATATCTCAGCCATCACGAGATATAATACTACGTGCTGATACTGTTGCTGATCTACTTATAAAGTTTGAAGCATATATTTCAGTTAAGAATTTGGAAGTCAAAGCTCATCAGCCACAGGCTATTGGCGCCAAACGGAAAAGAAGTTTAGATCATGTAGATCTTTCATAAACCCTTATGCCAGGGGGTGGCAGAGTTACGGAGTTTTATACTCTCGAGACGCACCCCTTTTCTTTTTATTGGTTTCATATGTATTTTCTTTTTCGCGTTTCATATTGTCGAGTGTTTACTGCCTTTCAGCTAGTTTCGATATTTTCACTTCGACTACTGTGTGCTTCTTCCAGAGCAATAATAAGATCATATTTTGCTTTTATGTAAATACATTGTTTTCACAAATATGTGATATATGTTTCCCCATGAATATTGTCAATCAATATGATTTCAATGATCCAATCATGTGATATAATCAACGTGGGATTTATTGAGCAATTATTTTACAGTGATAGCTTTTCATATCACTTGTCAAATGATCCCACCATGCAGTTTGCATGGGATTTTCTTAATTAACCGGTGATAGCTTCTGGTATCACTTGCTCAATTTTCTCCGTTCGTGCTTAATAATTATGAAAATCGGATATTATTTCCATCAATTGCTTCTTCTTCGAGAGCATGATTTGAATCATTGATCAACTACTTCTTTAGAGTAGGATTTATTTCTTTCAACTGCTTCTTCAGAGCAGGATTTAGATAATCGATCAACTACTTCTCCAGAGTATGATTTATTTCTTTCAACTGCTTCTTCAGAACAGGATTTAGATAATCGATCAACTACTTCTCCAGAGTAGGATTTATTTAATCAACTGCTTCTTTTTCGAGAGCAGGATTTATGAACCATTCATGTGGTATAACCAACCACGATGGTGATATATAATATATAAATTACGTACATGTAAAACCATCCGTCTTGTGATAATTGAACTCATCACATGGGAGGTATTATAATTATATAAAATAAACGCAATAAATATGTGGTTTTAAACCGCCACTTTGAGATAAGTAAGAGACATAATTTAAACTGCAAAATAATTAACTGCTTCTACCAGAGCAGGATCGTCCAATCAATTCCTAAAAATAGTCATCGTCAAGGTATAGGTCGAAATATCGACTACCGTTAATAGCAAGTGTAATGGTATGTATAAATCTTTGCGATTTCCAGAGTTAGATGTTATTCGTACATTTTAATAAATTTAATAATGACATATATGAAAAGAGTTAATACCCTTATCAATACTAGTGTCAAATCGAAGCTTTCGTAAAATGGGTCACGGTGGTATCAAGAAAAATTAATTCTGATAACATATGTATCTTATATTTAAGAAAAACGAATGTATGATTCAATAAATTAAAAGAATATTTTATTCTTTTTTATATTTTATTATTCTTCTTGTCACTTTCCACTTGCACTAACGTGAAGTTGCGATTTTTTTTTTCGTTTTTCTTTACTTTTTTTTACTTTGTTTATTCTTTCCTTTTTGTTTTTCTTTCTACTTTTTTTTTTTGATACCTAGGGTTTATACCGACTAGTCGCCGGGATAACATTTTTGCACAAGATCGCTACGGTTAAATCGCGAGATGTGTATTTGGCTCCCAGGTTCTTAAATATCCTCAACTACCGCGCACAAGGAGTCGTCCCCCAAGTGATTGCTCCATGCTGGACCCCCCCAAATCCAACCGCAGGTTTCCACCGAGATCTGGCCTCCCACACTGCCGCTTGAAGCCCTCAATATTTAATTGTTCCACCAGCGTACCCCGGAGGGCTAGACCCTAACCCTTAGTCAAAGACTAAGGGATCATTGGGCCTTGAGAAATTCAATTCCAAAGTGTTGCCACTAGGAATTGAACCCCTGACCTCCAACTAAATTGAAGGTCAGGTGGCCAACTGCGCCAAGTCAGTTGGTTTCTTTCTACTTTTACTTCTTATGCCGACAACTTGTCTTTCTTCCCCCTTCTCTCATTTCCATTTTATTTATTTTATCTGGTCTTTCTCCTCTCTTTTTTTTATGTCTGTACACACATATTTACACATAAAGATTACCTCATGGGTGGATGTAAGATTTGCCCGTTTATCACGCTAAGCTTCGCCAGGAGCTTAGAACAAATCGAGTGAAGAATCCAATTACGACACCTCCTTGAAACGGAATCTGATTTGCATCTCTTCCATTTGATCCTTTGAGTCTCAAGTCAGAAGATGGAAGCTCCCAGTGAACCTCGGCGAGTCGCCGCCGGATTATTCGTCGGAATCCAGCTGAAGTCTCTGCCGGCGTATGAGGTGGTGAGGGCGGCCATCTGCGTGAAAGCGCAATTCATTCATGCTGATGGGCTCGGTATGAGATTCAGTGGAGTTTGCTGCGCCTGGATTTACTGGGCTAACCGGGGTCATCAGGCTTTGGATTTATTGGAGCTATCGGAATTGTTGGGACTGGACTCACTGGAGTCGATGTGGTTGGTATTTGAGTCTGTATAATCTACTGGTTTGACAAAATTGCTTTTTTTTTTTTCTGGAGAATGAAAGATATGATGAATAGAAGAAGGTCGGACAAGTTACATGCTTTCTGGATTTTTTTTTTTAATAAAGGTGCATCTACGGAATACGAAAATATAAGATATCCAGCTTAATAAGAAAACCAGATCAAACTCATATCCTCTTGATACTCATATCTTTTTTTTTTTTTTTGATAAAATTGAAGAGCGTTGACTAGATTAGAGATGAGATTACATGCTGGGAAGGTTTTTATAAAATTATGATTTAAGGAATGAATAATCCGGGTGAAGGAACCAGGATTAGTACAGCTGCACCGATCTAAATTGTAGATATGAATGTATTAATCATATCATATCACAAGAAGAAGAGAGAGAGATAGAGAGTTTGGATGTATTGTGTTTGTTTGTAATAATCTAATTTCTGATACAGAGGATCATCTATAAGATGCAACTGTAGAGCATACTCTCGTCATATTACTCATTTGGTTAGAGTCGTGCTGATAACGTGTTGTAAATCGGAATATTATAGAGAGAGAATTTAGAGAGAGAATAGAGAATGATTCTCAGGTATATTTTTCATTAATAACTGAAGCCCTATTTATAGGAAAACTTCAGATGGCACAATCGTAATTACATAATTACATCAGGGGCATAATAGTCATTCACACTATATAAAAACAAAGGGGTAATTGAAATGTCATTTTCAAGGTATATTATAACACTTATGTTGAATCAGGAAAAATGCGAGAAATATTATTTCAAAATGAGAAAATAAGGTCACGTTTGGGAGGAAACTGATTTCACCCTTTGGTCAATGCAAAAATAGAAAAAAATAACTTATATGTAATTGTTGTGCTAATGAGTACACATATGTAATTAGAACATCTGACACGGAAGGTCGATGGGATTCACCCTTATTGTAGTATGTCAAAAAATAATCTAAATCAATTTAATGATTAATGATTTCGTAATTTAATAGATATTAGGTAGACGGGATTAAATTAGATAATCTAACTTTATAGAATTTACTTTTAAAATTTAAGATAAAATAAGTGTCATTTCATCAACAAAATGAACAAGCCCTTAGAGTGTTATCCGGATACTACATGTTTGCTTAGTGATATTAATGCGGTGAAATAAAGAAATTACAGAATTTAAAGTTGAAATAACTCCAAATTTGCATGAAATACACGAGTAAAAGATTGAGACTGCCTTTCAACTCTTTGGAAAGAATATATTCGATCACACAAAATGGTATAAATTCTTGTTAAGGATAGTAATGACTATAAACTCCAACAAGAGATCCTCTCCAGTACTGGAGGGTCCAGTTCAATCTGGACCCTCCAATTCACACACACCAGCATGGGTGTATGTGTGTGTGGAAAATGAAGGGTGCAAATCCCCTCCCGTCCTCTTCAGTAAATGGAGAGGATCCAAACTCCAACAATTCATCCTTGTGTAGGTTGATGGTAGTGAGAATATACTATCCATTCTTTTAGTCAAAGGTTGGCAGTCTGCATGTTTTGAACATACAACTAAAATATATCTAAACATAGCTGCAACTGCTTAAAGGGAGAATATAGATGTAAAGGTGCAGCTGCAATTCAAATTGATAATACAGATGAAAGAAAAATATGAAAACTATAAAAATGTAGGCCGTTGAAAAATGTGGATACTATTGCTAGGCTATTGTCCTACATCAGATATAAAACGTTTAATTACAAAAACTAACCTCATGTTTGTGATAATTACAAAAAAAAAATACACTTATTACAAATCACCCCTCAAGATTTGTATCATATATTATATAAGATTAAGTCGTTAAGTCTTAAAGGTTCAAGTCATCATGCAAAAGTGTTTAAAGTATCAAGCAACAATTAAATTTTAAGAATTTGTAGAGTCATGAACAGAACTATTAATTGCCCAAAGTATGTTCATTGTTTATTTCTTTCAACTTTTTCATGTTTAATGAATAATCAATCAACATTTATTAAGTCCTCTTATTTAATGTTAAGTCTTAAAGGTTAAGTCATCATGCAAAAGTGTTTAAAGTATCAAGCAACAATTAAATTTTAAGAATGAGTAGAGTCATGAACAGAACTATTAATCGCCCAAAGTATGTTCATTGTTTATTTCTTTCAACTTCTTCATGTTTAATAAATAATCAATCAACATTTATTATAAACTTTTCATGTGTTGTTGGCCACTAAGTATACTAGATACAGTTTGGGAAATAGTTTAAACAACAAACTGTATGGATTATAAATCTGAGTGCGTAGCGGAAGTCTTGGATACAGTAGGTTGCTGTGGATACAACAACTAAATGTATAGAGTATACTTAATTAATCACAGTAATTAAAACACTAAAAGCTGAATGTAAATAACACAGTAATTAAAGTGGTTCGAGGTAAACCCCTCTACGTCCACTGGTCCTCCACACAGTAGTAAAAAGTTTATTATAATTACTATGTACACAACTACGTAATTATAACAACACACACAATCAATATATCGTTCACACAGATTGATATAAAGATCTTAGCTTCAACCGTTCACACAGATTGGTTTTGAGCTAATGCTTTGACTTGCTTCTTCACACACAGTTCTGAAGCTTCGTCTTCTTCAATGCAAATCCTTCATACACAGTTCCGGAGAAGCACAGATTGTTCAATCCACACAGGGCTGTTTGTTCAAAGTATAGAACAGATGGTGAACAACAACTTTTACTTTAAGAGCTTTCAGCTGATGAAGTGTTGTTCAGAATAGTGAGCACTGTATATCTCTTTTGATCTGAGTTGCAGTAAGCTTTGGAGATATGTTTTGCTCTGATAGTAATTTCGATAGCTTGGGTTTTTGGTAACTGATCTTCAATGCCTTCATAAGATATATATAGTCTTTGAAATATATATCCGTTGAGATGTATCCGTTTGAGTGAGATTTCGTTCCAACGGGATTATGACACAATCCGGATTTAGCGGGATTTTGAAGATCAGTTGACTAACAGTATTTAAATACTTTATCCTTGAGTATTTAAATACTTCTTTATTCAACGGGACTTGACTTCTGGAGATTCCTTCTTTGTCCTGTTGTGAGCTGTATGAAAGATAACTGTATTTGAGCTTCGAGACAGTTTCCATACTTGGTCTTTTATAAGACTTCTTCAGATCAAGGGCTTCACAATATGCTGATTCGAGGCAGGTCTTCGATACAGGATAATGCCTCAATGCTTCGATACAGTTTCCTTTACTGTATGTGGATTGGCATATATGTCAAAACCTCTTTATCAAATACCATACGATACAGGGATTGGATATCTCGGCTGTTTCGATACAGGGTTCTTGTTTTCCCAACAATTTCCCCCTTTTTGACAATTTGCCAAGACTTACTTTCTTAACTTTTCAAGTCTTCTTGATGATGCCAAAACCTTCTTCATGAAGTGATCTTCTTTTGATGTCTTCTGGCAGTTTCTTGGTCTTTTGACAAAAGGTCTGTCTTAGTCTAAATGGTGAACTGCTCGCAGGCAAGTTCGATACAGTTAAGGATTTTTACAACTTAAGCTTATGATTGGCGCGCAGGCACAATTTTATAATGTACTCTAAGCTTACAACTGAAATCATGAACTGTTCGTAGACTAGTTCGTACAGCTTTGTTTTCAATCAAGTTACCTAACTTGAGTTTGTTTATCAAACAATTTAAGTAATCATACATCAACACAGTAGATTACGAGTTGTAATCTTTCAAGACAAACAAACACTTTTATTGATATTCAAAATAAATTGAGTACATGGTTTGCTGTTTCGAAGGAAAAATTATAAAGAAAGAAAAAAAATAATATACAAGGATTTCAGCTCCTATAGTGATCTGCATGTCTCCACGGCTTTCTCCCTGGATCATTCTCGGCACCACGCCACCAGTTCTGTAAGGAATCGTTGCCTCGATCCTGGTATATAGCTCTTCCTTCATAGGATCGATCAAAGGCAAGAATCCAGTCTTCTAGATGGGTGATCCGATCTCCTCTTTTGTGTTTGCTCTTCATATCAAGCTGGAGAGGGAGTTTTCCATCTTCTAGCATCTTCGTGAATTTCTCTGCGGCCTCCGCTAAAGTCTTATAGCTCTTGAAGATGGTGGATTCCCTGACGAGTTTTGCGAAGTATCTCATCGGGCCTGCTTTTTCCTCCATTGCTTCACTTCATGGCAGTAGGGTTGCGGTTGGTTGCGACGAATTTGAAGGTCTCTGGATAAGAGTTTGCCAAGGGACATTTGGATCATGAAATTCGTGCCGGAGCCTGAGATCCTAAAACTTTGGGAGTGAGGGGCTAGCTTGTTTAACTCGGAAGTAATGCTGTCTTGAGCGGCCTCGAATTCCCTTTCTTGCTGTAGCCTGATTCTCCTAGCAGCTTCTCTTGCCTCTTCCCCTTTTTTGGCTTCATCAAGACTTTTTAGGATTTCTAGTGCAGCATCCTGTTTTGTCTCGATGTTAGTCATTCTTTCCACGAGGGAGGAAAGCGTTTGCGACATATCCTTAATGCATTTGTCGTGGGCGCGCAGTTGAGAGTTGTTTTCAATCATGGCACATGTGGTCTTGGCTTCAGCTATTCGTGTTTTTGTTGCTTCTTCCTTCAGGAGTTGCTCCTGCTTGTCTTCCATGATTTTCAGGGCTTGTTTGAAAACTTCTGGCAAAATAGTGAATGCCTCGACAACACGAGATACTTCATGTTGAAGAGTGGTCATTTCTTCCACGGCAGAAGTATGCATCCAATTCAATGCTTTCTCAACAGAAGACAGAGCATTCACTGCATCCTGGATGAATACAGTTTGAAGACCAAGTGCACGCAGGCGCTCTTTCCTAGCAGCAGATATTGGAGAATCTGGTTGACCAAAGTCACCAGAGCTGTTCAACCTCCTTACGTTCACGGTTGGTTGTGAAGTAAGTTGGACATCCTCAGGTTCGATACCGTCCTCGGATTCCACAGTTGAAGGGGCGGGAGCAGCTTGTTCTGGTTCGGCGACAGGGGGTTGAGTGGCTTCCTGTTGCGAAGTTTCTTCAGTAGACATGGATACAGGAGGGACTGAATCCTCCTGTTGTCTTTCAGGTACAACTTCTTCGGTGGCAGCAGGCTCAGGTTCTTGTTCCAAAATTGCTTCAACTTCCTCGACTGGAGGGACTGATTCCTCTTCGTCGGGACTGTTCTCATGCTATGGCGAAGGGGGATTGTTCTGGGTTGATGGCCCTTCGTCGCCTTTGGGTGGAGAGGCGTCTCTAGCTTCAGCCTCTTCACGACTCATCCTCAGACCTACTTGAAAAGCATCGTCGTCGTCGTCTGAGTCATGGTCATCGTCTTTTGGATTTGCGGGAGAGTCCTATGATTTGTCCTTTCCTTTCCTTCTAGCGTCAGATTTCTGCATCAGATGGCTTTCAATCAGCTCCTTGCAGAAGGCATTTTCCCATCGGATCAGGGCTTCAATCTCCATTGAGTCCGTCACTTCTGAGACAAATCTTTCTTCTTGGCTCCAATCGCTCCAGTTGTACAATGTTTCGTACGGAGCTAGCCTGTAGCCTTTCCATGTGAGAAATCTTTCGTAAGCCTGTTCAATTTGAACAGAAAGAAGGGTCTTATGAATGATGGAGTCGGGGGAGGGACTACGTACAACGTCTGGAGACGCTGTCGCGAGGGATTCCTGTACAGGTATGGGATCCTGTATGGAAGTGGGACTCCTTACAAGGGATGGTGCCCTGAAGGAAGATGGATCCTGTACGGGTGTGGGATCCCGCAGAGGAGAAGCAGCTGTTGGCTCCAAATGGGCAGCCGACTCGCTAAAGTCTTGTTCGTTGGCAGATGTCTCATTATCCGTCCTAGCCACCAAAGGCTCAGGATCTACTGTCGATACAGTAGGAGACACCTCTTCCACAGGGGTTGGGCCCTGGGGTTCTTCGTCAGTGGGTTGAGCCACGGGGGAGACTTCTTCGGAGGGCTTGGCAGATTTGACTTTCGAAAGCCTCCTAAGTCTCTTCTTGGGCTTCTCACCAGCAGTGGGTTTCTTGCTGTGAGATCTCTTTCTTTTCTTTGAAGATTCCACTTCCTGGAACTTCAAGGATTCATCTCGAGGATCTGCGGAAATTGGCATACTTCAAATTTTTGGTTGGTTGCAGACCATCGTGGTTTGATTATACGCAGTAGGCTTGACGCCTCCTAGGTATATCCTGGGGTTATTTTTCTTAGCATCGGCGGATTGCGACAGTCCGCATTTCGTTAGGATATGGTTTAACATCAAACCAAAAGATCTCTTCTGGGAGGCCGGTTTGCACACCTCCTATTGCAGGCGTTTCAGGATTATTTGGCACCAATTGACCTTTTCACAGGTCAGAATAGCCACCATCATCCTGAATCTCAGGTTGGTACACATTTCGAACGCACCGGTTCGATTCTCAATTATCCTGCAACAAAAATCATGAAGATATACATATGGGAGACAAAAATTTTTCTTGTGACATGTAGTCTGAACCATGTCAACAACTTTGGATCCTGTGAACAGTCCAAAAAATTTAGTGATCAGCTCTTGAGACCCGAATGTCTCAAGTTGTTCCATAGTCAGGCCATCAGCGGGTAGCCTGTAGATGTTCTGGAGCAGAGCGTTATTAATACAGATCTCAACTCCCTGGATTGTAGCGGTGATGTCGGCTACATGACCTCCTTGGGCCAATGACAGAAAGCGTACGGCGGCATTGAGGTAAAACTCCTCAACCAGATGTGCATCGTACTTATCAGCAGTCTGACTTCCAAAGCGATAAAGGCCTTGTTGACGAAGTCGAGTTATGATGTACTCCATGGGTTCTGCGTCGTTGGTTTCGCAGACGCGCTCAATGATAACAGATCTTGAAAAGATCCGGCCATCAATGATGTTAGCAGTCTTCTTCAGAGCAGGAGAAGAGGTTTGTCCAGCCATTTGATGATTACTTAAGAAAAAGTGCAAGAAAGTAATCGAAATATGCAGTAAAATGCAGAAAAGTATGTAGGCTATTTTTGCTTGAGAACTCTTGAATTTGCAGAAAGCGTAAAGAGTCTCTAATGGCAGATTCAGTCCATTTATAGTTGGGCGGCGAAATAGGGTTTTGCAGAGTACGAATGGTCAGATTTTAAGGGATGGGAACCAGTTTTTGAAATCAACGGTTAAGATGGACTGAGTGTAACTGGTACGCTAATCCATTAAAATGTTTAAAGAATGAGCGGGTCCCATTTCTGACATTTGTGTCACCTAAATGCCTAAAACGGCAGTTTTAAAACAATAAACAATTTAAAACATCGCGGCTTTTGAGATTCAGTTGTCCAGATGTCGTGTAAGGCATTTAATGTACATGACGTTTGACATAGAAACAGGGCACGTGGACAAAAATCATTTTAAAAAGAGACAATATGATATTATATATATACTGAATCGAAATCCTATAGTATGTGCTGTTTCCGCGTCGATACAGCGTTCCCCCTTAAAAAGGTACATATAGGTTTTAAATTCCATACAACAACTTAAGGATTAATGCTGTATTCATGGGTCCTACAGTATTCCCCCTTAATTATTGCACACGTCAGCTGTAGGATTCATATGTCTTCGCTCGCTACAGTGCTATATTGACGATTCTGAGTGTACAAATAACTAACGTTGGATACTGTATTCTTGGGTCTTACAGCGTTCCCCCTCAATTTGTTGAATAAAAACAGTAATTTACTTACAGGGAGTCTGGCTGTAGCATTCCCAATTCTTGTCTGAGCATGTTGAATCTTGCTGTGTCGAGCGGATTGGTGAAGATGTCGGCCAACTGAACGTCTGTATGAACTTTTTCAAGGCGAACATTCTTATTCTCGACGTGATTCCTTATGAAGTGATGCTCCATGTTGATATGCTTAGTGCGCGAGTGCAGGACAGGATTATGCGTGATTGCAATTGCACTCGTGCTATCACACATGATTGGAATCTCTCTGGCATCGATTCCATAGTCTGACAACTGTTGCTGCATCCAAAGGATCTCGCATACAAAGAACTACCAAGAACATAGTACTGATTCAGCCGTGGAAAGAGAATTAGCCAATTGCTTCTTACTGAACCAAGAAACGAGTCTAGGTCCAAGAAAGTGACAAGTTCCACTTGTACTCTTCCTATCTAGCTTGCAGCCTCCGAGATCCGAGTCGCTGTATCCAACTAAATCGAATCCGCCTTCCTTAGGATACCAAAGTCCTGCGTCGACTGTTCCTTTAACGTATTTCAGGATTCGTTTAGCTGTATTGAAGTGTGATTCCTTAGGTGCAACTTGATATCTTGCACACACTCCAACAAAGAATCGATATCGCTCATAGCCGTTAGGTACAGGAGCGAACCAATGAGCTTCCTGTAGAGTGATTGGTCAAACGGCTTTCCGACTTCATCAGCACTAATTTGCGCGGAAGTGCTCATGGGGGTTAGCGAGGATTTGGAAGTGTTCATTCCAAATTTGTTGAGAAGCTCCTTGCTGTATTCTTCTTGGTTGATGAAAGTACCTGTAGGCATCTGCTTTACCTGCAAACCTAGAAAATAACTAAGTTCCCCCATCATACTCATTTCAAATTTACTTTGCATGAGATGAGAGAACCTTTGACATAGAGCAAGGTTAGTTGAACCAAAAATAATATCATCCACATAGATTTGCACCATAAGAAGGTCATCACCTTCCTGTATCTTGAACAAGGTCTTGTCCACAGCACCTTTCTCAAATCTGTTGTTGGTTAGATACTGGGACAGGGTTTCGTACCAGGCTCTAGGGGCTTGTTTAAGTCCATACAGCGCTTTCCTTAGCCTGTAAACTAGATCGATACCGTCTGTGTTGGCAAACCCTGGTGGTTGTTCAACATAAACTTCATTTGCAAGATCTCCATTCAGGAAAGCACTTTTGACGTCCATTTGGTATACAATAAAACTCTTATGGGCGGCAAAGGCAAGAAATATCCTGATGGCTTCTAGTCTCGCTACAGGAGCGAAGGTTTCATCATAGTCTATGCCTTCTTCCTGACTATAGCCTTGTGCTACTAGTCTGGATTTGTTCCTTATGATAAGTCCATTTCGATCCTTTTTGTTTCGAAATACCCATTTGGTTCCTATAACCGATTGATGTGTTGGTCTGGGTACAAGATACCATACATTATTTCTTTCGAAACCATTAAGCTCTTCTTCCATAGATGTTATCCAATGAGAATTATTAAGAGCGTCTATGGTCGAAACAGGTTCGGACTGGGCTAAGAATACAGCAATAGTGCACATATTGAGTCTTCTAAGCTCGGATTGAGATTTCCATTCAAGAAACTGTGACATCTCAGCATCAGATTCTTCTTGTGCACAAAGTACATTTCCTTGTGTACTCTGTATTCTCCTACGAGTAGAAACACCAGCATTTATGTTTCCAATGATCAGCTCTTGCGGGTGATCTCTCAACCATCTTCGGTCGGGTTCTAATTCAGGATCCCGTACTGTATCGAAAGATTCTGTGGATATAGCTTCAGCTTGTACAACGTCGGCTTCATCCACATCGATTCTTACAGTTGCGGGGTTGATTTCTAAATCAACTACAGGTTCTATGGGAGTCGGAGGATCCAAGATAGATAGATGGTGAATGTTCTGAGTGCTATCATCTACTCCTTTAGGGTCAAGGTGTGGTTCGTCAAACACTACATGAACTGATTCCTCGATCGTCAGCTTCCTTTTATTAAAGATTCTGAAAGCTTTGCTGACGGAGGAGTATCCTACGAATATTCCTTCATCTAATTTCTCATCAAAGGTTCTAAGTTGGTCTTTCCCATTATTCAATACATAACACCTGCATCCAAAAATATGGAAATACGAAACTAACGGAGTTTTGTTGTTCCATACCTCATATGCTGTTTTGTTGTGGTGCTTGTTGATGATACAACGGTTTTGAGTGTAGCAAGCTGTATTGGTTGCTTCACCCCAGAAACGTTGTGGCAATTTGCTTGCGGCAATCATTGTCCTTGTTGCTTCTTTCAACGTCCTATTCTTTCGCTCGGCAACACCATTTTGTTGAGGTGTACGGCACCGAGTATTCGTCAGTATTCCATTCTCCGAACAGTATTGCTCTATAAAGCGGTTAGTAAATTCTGTACCTGCCGAACGAATGCACACGATACTCGATGACTTTTCATTTTGCAACTTTCTCGGGAGCTCGGCGGCTTTGATGTTGTTTCCTTCTTCTTGCTAAGAAAGATCGTCAAGCATACGGAATAATCATCAACAACAACCATGCGGTATTTCTTACCTCCCAAACTTACGGGTCTACAGGACCGTAGAGATCCATGTGTAGCATTTCCAACACTCTTTGGGTTGAAAGGTAGGATTTGCTCTTCAGGGTTGACTTGATTTGCTTGCCTTTCTGACATGGTCCGCAGACGCTGTCCTTCTTGAATGACACATTTGGCAAACCTCTAACCATTCCATGTCTTGAGAGCTTGTTGATTGTCTTGAAGTTGACGTGAGACATCCTCTTGTGCCATAACCAGCTAAGATCTGCAGTGCCTTTGGCAACAAAGTATGGAATTGAGGAGCTCATAGGCTTCATCGGAATATACATATTACACGATCTGCTTCTGTAAGCACAACTTCCTTGGTTTGGATGTTCTTGACTCTCTGATCTATATAGAACTTCACCGAGAACTGTTTATCACAGAATCAAGCTAATACTAAGTAGATTATACTGTAAGCCTTCAACATATGCAACATCGGTGACTTTGAATTTCCCGACAAGTAGGTTTCCTTTCCCTCTTGTTCTTCCTTTAGATTTATCACCGAAACGAACTTTTGGACCGCAACCTTCTACAAAATCTGATAGCTTGCTCCTATCTCCGGTCATGTGTCGAGAGCATCCACTATCAAAGTACCAGGTATCCTCCTCTAGAATGTCCTGTAACAAAAAGATTAAGTAGATTTAGGTCCCCTTTGATTTTTGGGTCCATGATTGTTAGTTCCTCTTGGTACCCAAGTTTTCCTGACAGCAATTGGTTTACTGTAGGACCTACTCGGTACAGTGTTTTGATATCTACGGGGGCATATCCGTAGTTGTTATAACCATGATAATTATTATGCATGAAAAATTCAGGGTTATTATTATTAATCCAGTACGAGTGCCGTCTTGGAGGTGGAGCCATTTTCTTAGGCCTAACAGCTTGCCTTACGGGTCTCGGTTGGATTCCCAATCTTTGTTGTTGATCTTGAACCGGCATCTGGCTCTCGAGGATCAATACCTCGGCGTCAGATCTTGATAATGCTGCCGTGCGGGCCTTTGGTGGTTGGATCTGACCTTCCTTACGAGCAGTGTTGGCGGCTGTTGATATGCTCGGGAGCATCTTTGTTGAGTGCGCCTCACGGGTTGAAACGGCTTATGATTCCATGCGGAATAGGATTGCGGGGCGGAATAGCGACCTTCGGTTTTCTCGGTGCTGACGAGTTCCTTCACGGGACTAGGGATTTCTTCCGATTCTGGAATGTGTTCCACACTCTTGACGAACACTGTACTAGTTTTCCCTTTGTTTGAACATGAGCTATATCCTAAGCCACTTTTATCATGAGCATTTTGCCCAGTGCTCAGAATTTCTTCCATTCTTTCGGACGATTTTTCGAACGATTTCAGAGTGGTCTCAAGTTCAGTTTCTCGCTTTTCGAGAGTTGTGATTTTGGCTTGTAGTAGAACCAAATCATTTGTCTTGCTCTCGTTGTGAGTTGTATGGAAGATAACTGTATTTAAGCTTCGAGACAGTTTCCATACTTGGTCTTTTATAAGACTTCTTGCTGTACTGAAGGGCTTCACAATATGCTGATTCGAGGTAGGTCTTCGATACATGATAATGCCTCAATGCTTCGATACAGTTTCCTTTACTGTATGTGGATTGGCATATATGTTAAAACCTCTTTATCAAATACCATACGATACAAGGATTTGATATCTCGGCTGTTTCGATACAAGGTTCTTGTTTTCCCAACATGTGTCTACTTGAAAAAAATACAACAAATAACACATTCATGCAAAAACTCACATCACATTACATCACAACACTGGCACAAAACTAGATGTTTAACGTGCGATTTATCTATCGAGAATGATACACGTAACAATGCTTCCAAGTCTGATAGTGATAAGAGGAAGGCAAAAGCTCGCGAGAGGCAAGCTGCAATAATGGTACAATATTTGTTTATATGTTGTAACATGAATTACATTTTTACGCTATTATATTAATAGTTGATATCAGGTTTTCAACTATATTAGATGCAGGCAAAAATAGAGGCACTCATGGAGAACGTAAATTCATAAGTAGAAAGTGGCTTAGATGATTCTAATGATGCTGAAGAAAGTGTCTCTGGAGTTGCAAAAGATTTCGATGAACCTGAGTGTGTAATCTATTCTCTTTGCCATGAGGCTAACTCAAAGTCTCTTTTACCATTTTTAATTCTTCTCCAGGTTTGTGATCTCATTAATACACCATAGTTTAGGCTTTATGTTAGTGAATTCTCTATTGAAAATATGTGTTTGGGTTTTCACTGAGCCTTTGATGTAGTTAGTTATTGTTATATACGAGTATCTAATTTATGTGGTTTTGTTGTATAGGATGAACGAATATCAGAAACTTTCAAGAAGATGGATAGTTTTAAAGAGGAAGCTGCGAATCTCGAGAGATTAGTTTTGCTTCTCCAAACGAAAAAGGTTGCGATTTTACGGATAAGTTGTTAGATATGTATTGCTATGTGGAAATGATTATGGTTTGATAATGTGCCTTTATATTTGTGATTTAGTTTCTCGAGAAGCGATGAGCGGAAGTTGAGTTCAAAGTATAGTAAAGTATTTGTGTGTTGTGTTTGTATTTGTGTTTGCATGTGCCTTTATATTTTGTGATTTAGGTTATGGAGAAGCGAGCAGCAGAAATTGAGTTCAAGTATAGTAAAGTGTTTATGTGTGTTGTGTTTGTATTTGTGTTTGCCTTTTTTAGTTTTTTCATTTGTAGTCCATTTGACTGTTTTTATTACATCGTTAATCCTTGATATATTTACATTGTTAGTCCCTAATGTACTTTTTTAAATTTTATGTAATGTATTTTCCATTAACGAAATTTATTTTTAGTTAAACATGTTGTTTTATTCGAAGTAAAAGGCAAATGAATAGCATTGTACGAAACAATAAATTATAATGACGAAATCATGTTCTCAAGTAGTGCAATGTTTGATGTGACTTATTAGAAATAAGTCAGGTAATATTTGTAGATTATATGAATTTAGTATGTTAGTTTATAGGGAACTATTATCTCTTTTAACAAGTGAATAAAACCGACTAATATCTATACTACTTAAAGCTTATCCCCCTTAATTTAATGTGGAAGGGGATTTGTGCACAAAGTAACCAAATAACTACAAATTCGTTTATGATAAACTCATTTTGAATGCTCTCTTTAATTTCAAAGTATACAAATCATCTTTCACTTAATCAATTCTTAGTAATGCAAATCATGAATGCAACCATTAAGATGAATATGAAGTGTTGCATTTAAAGGGGTCTATACATATGCCCATCACCCATGCAACCATTAAGATGAATATGACGTGTTGCATTTAAAGGGGTCTATACGTATGCCCTAGAAACGTTTTATGCATTCTAATGTGTAAATAGACCACTTTCATTTGAGTCAGCACGCCACACCACCCAACCCAACCCCACGAATGTCGGTAACACTCACAAAAACGAAAAGAGTAGAAAATAATTACTCGATCTCAGATTTATTTCTTTCACCTTATTCAAGGTAATATCAAACCTTTTAAAGGTCAATCAAATGAAAGAATCATCCCATCATAGATCTTATAACTTAACATAAATGATAAATACAAGATCTCAGCTTTTCTTTTCGTGTGTAACAAAATCAAATCTGACTTCGAAAGTCTATAACACGAAAGAGATCATCATCGATCCATTATTGTGAAGCTAAACTTCAATTGATAACCGAAACAAAAAGATTAGAGAAATAACATATCTGTTAATTTCTTATCTTTGTTCGTTTACAAACTCTTAAACAACAAATAAAACCTACCGGAGACCCCATTGGATCTTGAAGCCTTAAACTTGCTATCTTGATTCGAATGGAACAGAAAATGAAGATATAGGTGTGTACGGTTTGAGTTTGTATTTGTGAAAGGGTTTAGTATTCGGTTATGGTTAGATGATGGAGATGAGATAAGACGTGAGTTTGGTGACAGAGAGTTGAGATGGGGGCGGAGTATACAATGTATGTGTAGGGTTAGGTTAAGAAATGATAATTAGTTATCTTATCTGTGTTGGTGTGGATAGTTTAATGTTTGATAGACGGGCTTCTCATTTGATTTTGGGCTATATCCGGAGATTATGCTTAAGCTAATTAAATATTATGAAAGTTATTATGATTTCTTGAATTGTTCATATCGGAACTCTCGAATAGAACGTTCATATCGGAACGTTGCCAACCCTTACTCTTCTTGAATTGTTCATATCGGAACTCTTGAATTGTTCTTTATTCAAATTACATACCAAAGATAATAAACAATATATTCTTTACTCTTCTCATATGAACGTTCGAATACACTTTATATCACAAACATATTGTCTAATTAACATGTGACTGACACGGGCCAAAGTATTTGCAAACGCAGGTAATAAAAGCGGTATCAAGGACGTCCTAATCTACTAAATTATATTCGACGCCAACAAAACAGTACCAACAAAAACGCTTACCTTCAAACATAACCAAAATTAGTTCCGCACATTAAGCGAGGAATGTTTTATAATTCGCTATGACAAAACTGACAAATAAATAGACAAAAAAAATTATGTAACTTATTCATATTAAAAGATTACATGTGAAAATACTATTTTAATTGTAACTTTTAATGTAAATAAACTAATTTAAATACAAAGTTATGATAACATCACAATCAAATCAACTAAAATAAATACAGTACATTAAATATAACTAATTATATAGACTAAAATAAAAGGATAATAACAATAAAAAAACCCTATAAACTTCTCTAAAAGGCATCTAAATTTCGCCATATGTTTATTCAACCGTCTGCACCAACATTACGTAAAAAACACGTAGATATTCAACCAAAGACCGTACAACGCACGAGTTGGATAAAACCTCGTATTTAGTAGATTGGTCTTTGCAGTGCTCATTAATGGACAAACTAATCAATGTTTGTCTAAAAAGTTGAGTTTTAGACACAAGCAAAAAAACAAGGCATGTGCATCACATTAGTAAATTTCAACCTTAAATAAAAAGAAACACAAATAAATACTTTTCTTACCGTTATCACCTTGAATAATGAATATAGATGAAAAACTACATATTTTGCTCGAACCCATTTGTAAATTATAATAACAAATTAAAAAAGTTAAGCTCAAGACATAAGCAAAAGTTCAACAGTTTATCGTAAAAAAAACGGTGCAACGCACGAGTCTGAATGTCTCGTTTACCTTATAAACAGATCACTCTTGTTTCATCTTAATGGTGTTCTTTTGTATATAATATAGAAAAATGCTAAGATGGTTATCTTTATTTTTGAAATATAATTGGGTTATTGTTTGATTTTTTGTTTTATATTTCATTCTTGATGCGTTGGTGTATGGTTGGTTGTGCAATTTTTACTTGATGACGTACATTGTTGCAACTAAAGTTTTTTTTGTTGACGGGGAGACGAGAAACTCCACCACCTGTATCAGATGTCCCTTGATCAGGTGGGTGTTAAATCGAAGGATGTGCATTAATGGCAGCCATACAATGGAGAAAACCAACGAGACACGAATCCAACAACAAAACTTGCAATATTTCAGCACCGCGATGTCGGAGTGTTTCCACCCCAACCATCTTGAAACTTATCATCGGTCTATGCCCATGGGTACTTGTTGCATCTAAAGTTGTGTGTGGAGCTCGTGGATAAATAGTTGAGCTTGAATAATCAACTTTTTTATTAACTGATACTATAATTTATTAAGTAGATATTTAAGAAAGAGTTATATATTGATACAATAATTATTCTCAATAAATAAAATAAGAAAAAATAGGTGCTCTATGTGAATAAATTTGGACGTATCCGTAAACTCATATTCTTAGTTAATTTAAGAATTTCATAGAAGCACAAATTTATAAGAATTTATTGAGGCATGCACAGTGTCATGTCGGCTCCCTTTAGGAACGAACGGAAGGATTTGGCTAAAATAGAAATCGGAAATATAGGAACAAATGGAGTCTCATTAATATCGGTGTGCAATTCAAAATTTTATATAAATGCAAATAAAAAACTCAAAAAATATCGCATAGGAGAGATGTAATGTAGTGCTCTTAGATATTTATTTGAAAATAAAAACAATCAAGTTTATTAAAAATGAAATACAAAGAATATAAAAATAATCAAGAAAATAAGTACGTAAATATATTGGGTAGTAGAAGATTAAAAATAAAAAATCGTCACATAGTATGAATGATTAAATTTTTTTTAAGTTTCTTATGCAGTAAAATATAATTTGTAATTTATCAAGATTTTTCATGTTGCGGAAGTAATCGAAACTTTAGTTGTGACTTAATTTAATTTAAAAAAAAAAGATGAAAATTATTTATTTGACCAATTTTAAAAATAGATAAATTAAATTGATGGTGCAAGATAATTATGGGGTAAAAAAATACAAATTGATTCTGAGGATTTATTTATGTTATTCAATTTAATTCAGTATACCTGAATGCTCCAAACTTGATAATTATAAAATACCAGTATGACATTCCAAATTATTGATAAATAAAACTAATATGAAAATAATTAGTTACTTAGCCAACTTAATAATTATTCATATATTAACCGAATAATTGTTCCAAACAAAAACTAAAATCATTTATTCGGTCACTTAATGATATGCAAATTAAAATTGATCAGTTGAATTTATTAACTAAAATGAAATAATCTATCTGGCCAAATTAATAATTGAACAAATTAAATTGGTGATATAAAAATATATAGTTGGTAGAAGTATATATTGATTCTCAGTATCTATTCAATAGACATCGTTTTCGTTTTTCAAAATAAATTTTTTCATAAATAACCTTTTAATTATATCATGAAAACATATCAAAAAGATGATACTGTAGAAATATTTTAAAAAACAAATATAATGCGGATATTTTTATATTTCAGATAATATCAAAAAAATAAATTATCAAAATTTCAATATTGATAAAACAAATGAAACTACTTAATAAGTTGCAACGTTCTCATAACCAACGGTCATTAATTTGAATTTGTGAAACAGGATAGGAAGATTACTTGATTAATGTAAATTAATTATACATATTTTCAGAAAAAAAAAAAGAAAGAAGATAATTTATAGTATTTCAAAAAAAGAGCCGTTACTGCCGAGTGGGGTCCACACCTGAATGAAGTATTGCTTTTCCGCGTAAGTTGTAACCAAATCTGTTTTTAGGGGACCGACACATTTCATATCCCGATAAAAGAGATACTACTATTTTCATTTCATATTAATTAATTTTTTATTATTTTTTTCTCAATTGAACTTTAATAACAACAGTATCTTTTAAAATACTAGTCATTCAGACCCGTGCGTTGCACACGGGCTCTATCTAATTGGTCATAGTGTAATGTGTGGTATTTATTTTCGTCATTAGGTTTGTAAGTTGTGATGGTATCACAACTTTTGTAAGCATCGCATGAGTTTAAGATGAATGAGTTTAAGATGAATGTTTGGTGACTTTTATATTTAGGCCAGAAGTCATTCGAGGCCAGGTCACGATGCACGGGCTTAATCTAAATGTTCATAGTGCATTGTTCAACACTAATTTTCGTCATTACATGGACTGTATATAAGTGTTCATAGCGTAATCTTTGACACTTATTTTCGTCATTATATATCTAAGTTGTGATGGTATCACACCTTCTCTAAGAATGACACACATTTAAAATAGTTTATTGACATTAAAAGAGTATATGTGAAGAGACTTTTTTCAAGATGCTATATTTAAAAAAATCTCTTCACATGTAACTTTCAAAGGGAGGTTAAACGCATACGGTTCTTCAAAATAAATGTAACCCTTATATAAAATCGTAACAAAGTGGATATTCGCTATATTTTGAGATCTAGCTTGTGACAATTAATTATCCTTTTGGTGTAACACCCCCAGAATACGTCCGGAAATGTTACACGCCGTAGGCCCTTCTCACAAGGATCTACCAGGCTAAACTCCACTAGACTACACAATGATTGACCGACCGGGGTCAATCTAAATACAACGCAGACCGACAAGGTCATTATACAATTCAGAAACTAATGAATTTTACATCTCAATGACAAAAATAAACTTTCACACAAAAGGGGATGACGACTCCATTCAATAAATGAAAACTACACCCGTGCAAGGGTGAATACTTAACCAAATGGGAAAAATACCGACCAAGATGAAACAAAAGAAAAGACTCTAACTCTGGTGTGATTAGCATCGTTGTCCTCCATCTCCTTCCAAGCCAATCTGTGTTGCTCCCATTGCCAAAACTGAGCGCATAACAGCACCCACCCCGAAAACTCGGGGTTAGCAACTGAATTTTGCTAGTGCAAGTACATAATGTTCAAGATATACGAATAATAACAACACAAAACTCAACAATGCGAAGCCTTAACACAAACCATACATTCCCTAGTCAACACAAGATAGCACTCGCATACACAAGGTGAGAAATAATCACATAGTCATATTCTCTATATGGAACGTAACACCAATTAAACTTTAAACGAACCAAGGAGTCAAAAGATCTACTTTGTAAATCTATTCTTATAAAGGGAAAAGTATTTTGATAAGATAGTTTGAAAATATTATTAATGACTCGGGTCGTCTTGGGGTTTTAAACGAAAATCGAATGAGGATGCCTTTAGAAAATAATTTCAAGAGCTCTCGGGTTCTCGACCCAAGATATGGAAAATGATTGCACGAAAATATGTCAACATTATTCAGGATCCTCAATCCAATTTATAGAACACAGTCACAAACGAAATCATCACAACATCTCACGGGTTTCTCAACCCAATCCAATTAACATCATCACGAGATCAATCATCTCAACGCGTTTCACGGGGCCCTCGACCCAATACGAGAATAGCACCACAATACAATCAAAGGCACAATCTCTCATTCGTCATATCTGCTCAAGACCCCGATTAATTAACCTCGGAGATTTCGTCAAACCTCCTTGGTTAATTAACCATGATACCAACGCTTTAAAAACAAGTTGAAACAAACTTTTCAAAAACGCGAATCGCGGTCTATATCAAGACAAACGTTTAAGAGAGAGTTTGAAAGATTTTAGATACGAACATCGTTCGTAGCAGTCTTAGCTATCACTCAAATACCCGAAACCAATAAGCCGCCGGGCGCCTCCTTGCACTGTGTGCGGCGTTCACTCCACTATGTTGGCCGCTCCTTGAACATGTCACCGCGCCGGCGATCACTCCCGCAAGAGCCGCCCCTTGCGCGCGCATTAGGTAACACCGGCGTTCACCACCCATATGGAGCCGCACATTGCAGCATACACCGGTAGGAGTGCCCCGCCCTCAGAGGTTCCCGGATACGACGTTTCTCACAACAAGTATCCACATTATTTCAGACATCAAGCACACAGACAAACGTCACAACAATTATCAACTCAGTACATCAAATCACACAATTTCTCCCCCAGTCCATAACCATACAAATAAACAATAACACGCACGTTGTCAATCAAAACTCAATCACAATAAGTCTTCAAGCATAACCAACCAACACCGCACATATATCGCTATATTGCGACTCAACCGAATATATATATATATATATATATATAAAGATAAGTATAGTTCATCCATCAATCCAAGTTGAGTACGTCAACTATCATCGATATTAATCACACGACATAGGTATGTGTATATCTATATACATACATACTTACACACACACATATATATATATATACACACACGTATAACTTTATACATACATGTATTTAGTATATAAATATATATAATTCACACACTTCGGCAACAATGATTTCACATAGTTATAATTCGTATATAAAGGTACTTGCCTTGGAAATCTCTCACGAATACTTCAGAAAATGCGGTTGATTGGAGAAATCCGGAACTCCAATGAAAACGGCGATCGGAAAGGCTCAACACTAGATTTTTGTAGGGAATTCGTCCCTAGTATCCTATCATCAAATAAACAACAAATCACACGAGGAAAACATCGCAAAACGACCAATTTTCTCTCTGCGGCATTTTCCCGGACACCTTGAAGGCGTCAAACGAAAGTTCATATAAGCATTTAATCGGAAATGGTAAAACCGTGGAAAGATGATAAAAATGATAGAATACTACTTAATCTACAATTATCCATCGAAATATGAGTTAAAGCGATCAAATCGGACAAAATCAACTAAAACCCCAAAACTAGATTTTAAGAAAACTTGCCTTGATTCGGTCGATCGGAGCAAGTTATGGAAGGATTAATCGATGTTATGAACTCCAAAACTTCATGGATTTAACCCTAACAACATCCCTCCATGATCATGAAATCTCCGGCCGCGGAAGGGTATGAAACGAGTGATAAAAATGAAGAAAAACCGATCGCTCTGCCATATTTATACCCCTAGGACACGGCGCGGCAAGCAGCCCAGACAGCGCCGTGTGTCTCGGCCGTGTCTCGGCAGCTGCGATCTGGCCGACCAGCGCGAGACACGGCGCCTGGCAGCCGTTTCGGGGCCGTGTTGCACACTGGCAGCCTCTCCGACGGCCGAAAATTACGTCCGAACGACCCCAAACCCGAACTGAATACGAATCGGTTCACGAAGTACTCGCAAAGATGAATCTAAGAGCTAATAGAACACACGATTCCGACCACCCGAAGGCTCGGAATTCGACAACGGAAGTAATTACCCAAAACTTTGGGAAATTACGAAAATGGCCCAAAACGTCCGAAACTCACGATACGCGATCGAAACACCAAACCAAAGCTCGCAACATGAATAATATCATTAAATGAACTTACGAGAAACTCGAAACAACAGCTTCGGACGAGATTCGCAAGAATCGAACTCAAGTGCGGAAAAGTCGCTAAAAAGCTCGGAATTCAACAAAACGATACTTAAACGAACTCGGATGACAAAAAGTGCAGAATTAATCATTCTCGAAATGACGAAACGGTCATGAGCGAGTCGTCAAAACGGACTCCGGCTGAAAAAGAAATTTACCGAAAATCGAAAATTGCGGATATTACATTTGGTTTATCATATCAAATATGGTAGTTCCACATTACTACGCTTAATTAATCGAACTTTATATTATGCACAAAAACCATTTAAGTTTCAATATTTTTTCTTGTTGTGAAAATCGGTCCAATATTATTAGTATATTTAATTTATACCAGGTTGCATATATAAATATATTTGAAGACATCAATCTCAACATAGAATTTTTCTACTCTTAATAACTAATATAACAATTTTATTTTGCCAAATTTATTTGTCATTATACAAATGAAACTAAAATTATATTAAGATAATCAATTAATCTCCATAGTGATATTACTTATTGAGTAAGATTTAAATTTAATTTATAATAGATTATATAAATGGTACATCTATATTGTTTAAACTACATAAATCGTCAAAATGATATTATTTATTATGTAAGATTTAAACTACAGTAAAGTTATATAAATGATAAATTCTCAAAATAACATAATCGCTTAATTGTCGATACTAATTGTGGATATGATTACCCGAATCATTAATACGTATTTGTTTTATCTATAATCTATTGCTTTGCACCATTTATGGATAAAGATGGTAGTGTGAAGATATTTTTATTATATACTACCATTTTCAATATGTAACATCGACATAACTTACACAATCATATCAAGTATCAAAGTCACGCAATATTTCAAGACGTTTAATTAAGAAAGTGACATTAACACACCACAAGACAAAAAACTACATTAAGAGCAAAAATATTAAAATGCACCAACAAAGTGTAGTAATAATTATTGACTAAAAATTGAACTCGTCACATTATTTTCAATAAACTTACTTGCTAACGAATCAATAGTATTAACCCATTTATCGGTATTACATGAAGCAAAATATTGCATGTTTAATTTGTAACATATATTAATATGAATGCTAAGTATTCATCCCACCGATGGCCATGGCGTCGTTCTTGTTTTTGTTGTTGTTCTTGTTGTTGTTGTTGTCTTTGTCGTTGTTGTTCATTGGCCTTTTTCATGTTTTGTTCTTGATACAATTTTTGTGACTTCTCGATATCTTTCTTTAATGCTTCTTGACGCGCTACAAAAAATAATTAGATATAGTTGATCGTTAGTAACTTAAATACAATTAATCAATATATTGCATTTTCGATCAAAGTAAAAATGTTCGTGCATGTACCACATAATTGATAAGACAACGATGTGTAGGATCTCTTAAACCATTAGAGAAGATGATGTTACTACCAAACCTCCTAAGCACCATCTTTATGTCCTACATTGTTACACACACAAAACACACGTGAAATTTACATAAAACAATATAAATCAATATGCTAAATAAGCTAGACGATATGATGCTTACTGTACCACCATAATAAGTTGTAGCCCAATGTGCACGCGGTGTGGAGGAAGTTGTGTTTTGTTGTGTGTGATTTTTGACACATTATATAGTTGATAAAATATTTGTAACTCATGGACGGGAAGGTAAAAAGACTAACACTAATTGGTGTGTTTAATTTATGCATTCATGGCACCAAACACTTCATCTCCACATTTCACTTTCAATTCGTGAGCCATTTATTATAACCACTTTACATTTATAAGGCAACTTAAGCTTTTAGTATATAAGATAAATGGCCATTATGTGAATATTCATTGTACACTTAACGAAAGTTGCTTGACATGCCTGGAAATCAATGTGAAATAACAAATATGATACAATCAATTCATCAAGCATTAATCATGACCACTTACATTTATAAGGCTTCTTAAGCTTTATATATATAAGATAATTACAAAATATACTCTCTGTCTCTCTCTCTCTCTCTCTCTATATATATATATATATATATATAATGTGAATCTAATGATATATTTATTTATAAATTTTATAATTATTTTGTATGAGATAATCTATCATTAAACAACAACAACATTATCCCAATGCCTCAATGGCTCCCGCAAAAAGCGGGGTAAGGGGATCGAATGTACGCAGCCTTACCCCTGTCTTAACACAGAGAGGCTGTTTCCGGATGATCCAAAATGAAAATTGCATCGAGAATTGCATGGAATGACTAGTACTTCATGAGAAAAAGAAGTGCAGCCAGTTTAGTGAGTCATTTTGTTTTATTCCATTATAATCAAGAATCAAAGAATAAGGAGTCTTTGGCTCCATCGGAAACAATGGAAATTTATAACCTAAAAACCAAAAAATAAGGAGTCTTTGGCTCCATTATAATCTATCATTAAAGTTCAACCTAAAAACCAAAACGTCAATTAAAATGAAACTCAGGGTATATCATATTGTAGTTCGACCTAATCTTGTAGTTTTGAATGGAGAAATTTGTTGTAAGGGTGTGTAATTATTATTGTTAATTAATTAAAAAATAAAAGGTGTGCGTCATTCTTGGTATTATTGTATATAAATTGAAAAGATGAAGTAAAAATATAAAATGTATTTTCCAAAAATGGAATGGGCACACTCTTGTGAGACGGACGAAAATGGCAAATTGAGCACACTCTTATTAAGCGAAAGTTAGGGAAGGGAGATTGAGATGATTTGTTCACGTCCGTAGGAGGCAGGCATCAGCTCCGGTTAGGAGGGTTGAGAGTTTATCGGTAGAAGGGGTGAGGAGGAGAGGCCGACCGAGGAGGTCGTGGGAGGAGCAGTTGAGGTTAGATTTGAAGGCCTTAAACCTAGACGAGGCCATGATCGTATTAGGAGTTCTTGGAGACGTCAGATCAGAGTTTTGGATTCTCTTTTAGGGAGTGGCTCAGTAATAGAGAGTCTGAGTGTTGGGTTCTCTCGTTTAGTTTTGATATAGCGCATTACATTTATATTATAATTTTTTATTGTCTTTTATCTTTCGCTTGTGGTTTAGTCTTGCAGGGTCTTGCACGAATCAACGTCTATTCTGGTAGAGCAGAGTGCAGCAAGATTTGAGTAATCAAAATCATCTGAGGTAAGCCTCATGGGGACAAAGCTATGGACTCAGGTACTGTTTTGAGCGTTTTCTAATCACATGTATCTCTGGGTAAATATCACTCACTGTTTTATCGTGCACTAAGCCGATGGTCTTCACGGAAACAGTCTCTCTACTTTAAAAAGTAGGGGCATGGCCTGCGTACATCTTACCCTCCTCAGACCCTGCTATGAGCGGGATATATTGGGTATGTTTGGTTTGGTTTGGTTTTTTTATTCAGAATTGAACGAACCGGACCCAGACTTTATAATTTATCAAACGAAAAAACTGTGTTCTAATTTGATTTGTTGTACAATAAAACCTATATAAATTAATATTGTTGGGACCGGAGAATTTTATTAATTTAGAGAGGTATTTTATTCGATAATTTAATAATATTAATTTAGAGAGGTAACGTATATACATAACCGACTTTCAAAATTTTGGGGTTGTTTACTCCACTTACAATGTACATTAGTTATTTATATATACATTACATTATTTTTAATCATTATTCATAGAATGATGAAGCGGATGATGGTTCAATATTTTTGCAATAGGTCACTCAAAAAGAAGCCGAGGCCCTTTCAGTCCCACCGTCTGGAAGGGCAATTAAATCCCAGCGCCTACGTGGCGCTTGCATGGCTGCCACGTAGGCCAAGTGATGCTTGTTGGGATTAGGTATTTTTTTAAGAGAAGCAAAAATAAAAGGGGCTGAATTGTAATAAAAAATTATTATCTCTATTTTTGAACTTTGAATTTTTTTTATAAAAACATAAATTTATTTTTTAATAAAAAATATATTTAAAAACCTGAAAAAAACAGAAACGAAAAATTGGTAATAATAAAAAAACTATTTTTATTGTTTGCATAAATGAAATAAAAGGTTTGTAATTTTTATTCTTCTTAAAAAAATCTGAAATTTTTTTCCGTTAGAAAAAATATTTGGATATATATATTTTTAGTTCAATATTATTAGTGTAAAAATATAATAAAATTTAAAAAATAAAAAAAAATAAAAAACAAAAAATAATAAAAAAAATCAGAATTTCTCATTAAATATTTTTATTTAAATGAAAATTATAATTAACAAGTAAATATAATATTATAAAAATCCTAATTTAATTCTGAATTAAAAACACTATTGGTTAGGAAATTGATACATATGTTAGGGATTTGACACGTAGGAATGTTTATAGCCACGTAGGTGATAGTCGGCTGCAATGGCACAGATGACAGTTAACGAAGACCAACGGAAAAGGCTAACTTTGCTTAAAATTGGAAAGATAAAGGAATTAGTTAGGACAAAAAAAAAAGATAAAGGACTAAATCGTTATATGAAATTAAGTTAAGGGACCTGAGGAGCATTTTAGCCAACAATTTATATATTGTATTTAGTTTAAATAGAATTTTGTAGTTTCACCCATAATACTATTAGTATGTGTAAAATGATTCTACCCATACTGCTAGTAGGTGTAAAATAATTGTACCCATATTTTACTCCTACTGCAAATTAATTTTTTGATATCCGACTTAAAATATTTATCATCTTATTGAAAAATATTTGATGAAATTTATAATTTGATCACTTGAATTTTCCATCTAAACTAAAACAACCCATGTCAATCCATGCCTATGTAATTCTAGTGGCATCCACTTGTGTGCCACACCGTATGCCACGACGTTGGTATATTAATCCCTTCCGAATTTGGGGCCAGGAAGGGGCAGAAAAAAAGCTGCTATGCGAAGCTCTTCATAATTTTTTACTGCAATACGAGAAGACAACGCTGCAATTCTTGGGTGCAAGGAGGAGATTTAAAGATGAGATTATTGCAAATTTGAAGTTCAACAAAAAGAAAGTAACAATAAATTCATATTTTACTAAATTATCTTAAAATATTCAAGTGGATATGAACCAAGAACTCTTCATAATCTTTTACTGCAATACGAGAAGACAACGCCGCAACTCTTGAGTGCAAGGAGGAGATTTAAAGATGAGATTATTGCAAATTTGAAGTTCAACAAAAAGAAAATAACAGTAAATTCATATTTTACTAAATTATCTTAAAATATTCAATTGGATATGACCATGACTCAGAGAAAAAAAAAGATATGATTTTTGTATTTTTAAATTCATGACTCGAAAAAATATGAACCATCCACCAATAAATTCAAATTCGCTCGTTATCTTAGCAAATCAAATTAAAATGATTTTGTAACGATTTATCTCTAATTATTATTGGAGAAAATAAGATAATTTAAATAAACTTCACTGTATCCTATCCCCCACCCACCCACCCCTTGTCCCCCCATCACTCCCCAGGCCACGTTCTCTGGTCTGCACTGCACACTATATATACAGATATGATATATCTATATGCATACACAAACCACTCACCACACTGAAACAACTCTCTCTCTCTCTCTCTACTCACACCTTGTGAGGCGTGGTTGGCCAGATTGGTAAGCGTTTGTGCGTTTTTACACTTTTGTTCAATCTATTGGGCCCTTTAGACATACATTTACAGGGAAGACGCTTGTTCATGTCTCTCTCTCTCTCTCTCTCTCTCTGTGTGTGTGTGTGTGTGTGTGTTTGATGTTTAATTTTTTTTTTACAACCAATACAGAGGTAGAAACAGAAAAGCGGCAATGGGGGTGGACGCGAACAGGAGATTTCCGATGGCCATGTTTGTGGTATGCTTGTGGGCTGCTGCTTTTACAGAAGCTGATGAGATGAAATACAAAGATCCGAACCAGCCATTGAATGTGCGAATCAAAGACTTGATGGGTAGAATGACACTTGAAGAAAAAATCGGACAGATGACGCAGATCGAGAGGAAGTTTGCCACTCCTGAAATCATGAAGAACTATTTTATTGGTAAAAAAAAAAATTTACCCATCTTTCTCCTTTTCCTTTTTTTTATTCGATATATTTAATTTCGTCGTGATCTTTTCACTTTTTCCTATTATCAGGGCAAGAACTTCTCACATTAGATTTTATTTATAATTATTTAGTTTATTTTTTTCGTTTTTTATGTTTTTTTTTCAGTTTTAGTTATTTTATTATTTATTTATTTATTATTTATTTATTTATTTCAATTTGATTTGTGATTCTTTTTTTTAGCGGTTCATTTCCAATTTCTTAGAATTATACTCTTATATTTTAATAGAAATTTCTAGTTTCTGGTATGTTTTAACAATTTTTATTTAAAATTTTTATTTTTAGGGACCATTCTTATTGTAAAACCGGTCTCTACTCTTGAGAGTGTATTTGTTTATTTAATAAAGGTGCATTTGATAATGATAACATGTTTGTATGTGATATATACTCCGTATTTAAGAGAAAAATATGTGATTTGGATCAAGCAGGGAGTGTGTTGAGTGGAGGAGGAAGCGTTCCGGCTCCAAAAGCTTCGATCGAGACTTGGGTAGATATGGTGAACGAGATTCAACGAGGTGCCCTTTCGACTCGACTAGGAATCCCGATGATTTATGGGATTGATGCTGTCCATGGCCACAACAATGTGTACAATGCTACTATTTTTCCTCACAATGTTGGACTTGGAGTCACTAGGCAAGTGTACACTACTTGGTTGAAAATTATTTTTTCTTAATTTGTGAAGTTGTTCTTGTTTAGTAATTTAGTAAAAAAAAAAGGAGAGAATTTTTGTTTATTTGTCTTGGAATGTGATTGAAGATGTAAGATATCGGAAAATTCTAATGTACCCATACGGGTATCATATCTGCATGTATATTTATGGCAGTCAACAATGGTAGACTTGTTGACTGCCGTCGGATTTTAGGAGATATCATATTCAATTCCTTATTCTAATTATGAATATTTATGCATGTATGGTATGCGTGTGAGACGCCTTAGAAGTTAGAACTTCCCTAAGATGTCTGCTAAGATGCTGCCGTCAACAATGGCAGACATTGTTGACTGCGGTCGTATCTTAGGAGATATCTTACTCTATTCCAAGAATGGCACATTTCACTAGAATTAAAAAAATTCTTGTCACCATTTAATAATTTCAAGAATTTGAAAAATATTGAACATCTTTCCAAATTTATAATTTTATTGTAAAAACTGATAAATATAAAATTAGATCATTTAATTTATATCTTGAAAATACTTTTATGATATTAATCTTTTGATAATTTTTTTTTGTGATATAATTAGAAAATTATTCATGGTCACAATTTGGTTTCGAAAAGCGAGAACGACATCTAGTTATATAGATACAAAGGGAGGGACTACTGTTCATGAAAAACATAAGAAGATTAGTCATTTTTCAATCATTTACTTACGTCCGGTTTATTTCGATCTAATTTCGTTATCATAAATAGAGATCCTGATCTTCTGAAGAGAATTGGAGCTGCCACTGCACTTGAAGTTAGAGCCACAGGCATTCCATATGTTTTTGCACCTTGTATTGCTGTAAGTAAAAATCTAAGCCCTTTCCCTCCTATATTGGATGTTCAAAATGCTCTCGTTCGTTACGACTGATCATTCCGTTTTTGTTTATTTGTTTTCTAACAGGTCTGTCGGGATCCAAGATGGGGCCGATGTTATGAAAGTTACAGTGAAGATCACGAGATTGTTCAAATCATGACTGAGATTATACCTGGTTTGCAGGGTGATCCACCGGCTAACTCATCCCACAAGGGCGTTCCGTTTGTCGCTACCGGAAAGTAAGATTTTTTTTTATTGCTCAACATGGTGTGAATTTTGTTCTAATTTACATCTATGTTAAATTATAAAATTACCCGAGGGTAGGCGTAATTACAGAAAATACCCCATATGTTTCACAACTACCCCCTCCAAGAACTTGTGAAAAATAACAAGGTATTCCAATCTTTTCAGAGTGCTTTGGTTTAAAATATTTCATGGATGAGTATTATTTAGTTCCAAGGTAATTACAAAAGTACCCCTGAGTTTCGATGTAATTACAGAAAATATCCGGTATGTTTCAAAAATGACAAGATATTCAATTCTTTGTTAGAGTGCTTTGGTAATTACAGAACTACCCTTGAAGCTTAGCGTAATTACGGAATTACCATGTGTACGTTTTTCACTTTTCCTTGTTTTCTGGTTGAGTACAATGGTTGACATGTTTTTTCATGCATTAACTTTAATATATGTAAAAGTCATGCCAAAGACATATTTAATTAATATTACATAAACTGCCCTAAAGTTTAGCCTAATTTCAAAACTGCATGTCCTACAACTACATTCTTCAAGCTGCTCACATTTAAGGTCCGATTTTAAACAATTTAAATAATTTTTCTTTGCTATTTTCCATTCAAGAGCAAAGGTTGCTGCTTGCGCAAAGCATTTTGTCGCGGATGGTGGCACGACCAATGGGATTGACGAAAACAATACGGTGATTGATTATAAAGGGTTGATGAACATTCACATGCCGGCATATTTCGATTCGATCAAAAAGGGTGTTGCCACTGTTATGGTATCTTACTCGAGCTGGAATGGTAAAAAGATGCATGCCAACCAAGATTTAGTCACTGACTTCTTGAAGAACAAACTTAAATTCCGGGTAAACATCAATAAAATTTTCTCGATTTTCTTTTCTAATGGACCTGTGGATTGATCGACCTATTGTGGATTCATGTTTTTAGGGATTCGTCATATCAGACTGGGAGGGCATTGATAGGATTACGGATCCACCTCGTTTGAACTACTCTTATTCTGTTCAAGCAGGAATTCTTGCAGGCATTGATATGGTTAGTGTTTTTTCCCCATAAGAATTCTTTTGTAATTATAGAACTTGTATGGGTGTTTTTGTAAATACTCAAAACCTCAAGGTTGCTAAATGTTAAAAGTCATGATGCTAATTAAAATTTTAAACCTCATTAATTACTTTTATATGGATTGGTTATATTTCTCTATTTATCAACTTCATTAACTAACTTTTAAAACTTCATTAACATGGTTCGATATAACTTTTTTTTCCCTTGCAGATTATGGTTCCCGAGAGCTTCAAAGAATTTATCGACGACCTGATTTTCCAAGTGAAAAATAAAATAATTCCCATGAGCCGGATAGATGATGCCGTTCGAAGAATATTAAGAGTTAAATTCGTTATGGGCCTATTCGAGAATCCTATAGCTGATTCCAGCCTAAAAGACAAAGTTGGCTGCCAGGTTATTTATCTTTTCTCCTGTTTTATTTATTTATTTATTTATTTATTTTTCATTTATTTTTACAAGTAGTGTACATTTTTTTCCGGTATGTTTATAGGAACATAGGGAGCTGTCAAGGGAAGCCGTAAGGAAATCGCTCGTCCTTTTGAAAAACGGAAAAAATGCTAATCAGCCGTTGCTTCCTCTTCCGAAGAAGGGGACGAAGATATTAGTTGCCGGGACCCATGCTGATAACTTGGGGTACCAATGTGGAGGGTGGACGATAGAATGGCAAGGTGTCCAAGGCAATGACCTTACGAATGGTACGCTTTTAGATTTTCTCGGAAAGCTCGTCTTTTTTTTTCTTTTTACATTTGTGAAAAATCCCATACGAAGTGTATTGATTAAACGTATATTGTATACAAGGGATCATTAGCGAAATGGATGGCATTTTGAAAATTAAAGTAGCAAAAAACTCGTTCGATCTTATATTGTTACCCCTTGATAAGCAAAAAACTCCTATAGAGGATGGCATTTTTAAAGATAACTGGATTCAGTTGTAGTTGCGCTAATCTCCAGTAGCTTTTTGTAATTTATCCTAATTTATACCTTTTCGAGAACTCCTATAAAAGATGCCATTTTGAAAGACAATTGGATTCAGTTGTAATTATACTAAATCTCCGGTAGTTTTTTGTAATTTATCATAAGTTGTACCTTTTTGTATTTATGAAAAGAACCTGCAGAAGTTTCAAAATGACAAAACTCCTTCAGTCTTATATTTCCCCCTTGATAAAGCAAAAAAAAAAACTACTATGAGGATGGCATTTTGAAACATAACTGGATTCAGTTGTAATTACGCTAAATCTATGGTAGTTTTTTGTAATCTGCCCTAAAGTTACACCTTAAGGATGTGCTTGTAATTTTGAAACGTAACTGGATTCTTTTGTAATTAGGCCAAATCTGAGTGTAGTTTTTTTGTTAATTAATTCAATAATTATTATAGACCTTTTGTTTGTCAATATTTAGTAGTATCAAATGAAGTTTCATATATGCATGTGTACTATTTTCAGGAACCACAATCTTAGCTGCCATAAAGAACACAGTCGACCCTTCCACGCCAGTCGTCTACTCGGAGTATCCCGATGCGGATTACGTAAAATCCAACGGATTTTCGCTAGCCATTGTCGTCGTTGGGGAGGTGCCATACGCTGAAATGTATGGCGATAGCAAGAACCTAAGTATAGTCGACCCCGGCCCAGCCACGATTCAGAATGTTTGTGGCTGTGAGGCCGTCAAGTGCGTGGTGGTCGTCGTCTCTGGCCGCCCCGTAGTGATCGGTCCTTATCTTGAACAAATCGATGCGCTCGTGGCGGCGTGGCTTCCGGGAAGCGAAGGCGGTCCTGGCCTGACCGATGCCTTGTTCGGAGACTATGGTTTTACGGGAAAGCTCGCGCGGACATGGTTTAAATCGGTGGATCAGCTACCGATGAATGTCGGGGACCCGCATTACGACCCACTTTTTGCGTTTGGATTTGGTCTTACCACTACAGGCCAGAATGAAAACTGAAATTTTGGACATCCTAACCTAAAATTTGAATTTGCTAGTATCTATTTTAGTTGAGGTATCAGGTATGTATGTAAGAAATTGTTGGCGGTTGAGCTTTAATTATTGCAGAAAGAACCTTAAATTTGCTCTTGTTGTATAGTTTTCCCCTCTCATATGCAAAGCTATTTCACAATTATGCACTTAAATTTAAAACAAAATTAAACCATGCAGCATTATACGCTATAATATACTAAATAATAGTGGTGTTTTTTTGGTGGTGCATTTGGAAAGACAATTTTACTACTCACCTCCATCTTAAATTTAATAATATCAAAAATTAAAAAAAAAAAAACTCTCAAATTTTGAAAAAAACCCTCAATATTAAATTTAATATTAATTGGCAGATTTTGTTTGCGGCCGTCTAATTTTTTTTTTTTACTGTCGGTCTGCGGGACCGTCGGAAGCTCATTCTCTTTCTCCTAGCGAATGGGGCATGGTTGGCGTGCCATTGGGTCGGGCAGCCGGCCAACTTTTTTTTATGTGCAACCGCCTGCCTGCTCCCTCCTGCAAATCGCCGGTTGCCGATGGGTGGAGCTCCGACGGCCTTCTTTTTATTTTTTATTTTTCTTTCGGTTGGCTGTGGCTAGGGGTAGGGGTGTTCATAAAAACTCAACCCGAACTACCCGACTCGACTATCTGCTGACCCGAGGTAAATTTACCGGGTATTTTTATAAATTTTAAAAATATTTCGGGCTGGGTACCCGACCCGGCAAAAGAGACTAAATTCGGGTCCGGATATGAGCCGAGAATATTTTTTGGACCGGGTACCCGACCTGACATATATATATATATATATATATATATATATATAATAGTTATGAAGTAGGGTTTCTTTCTGGCTTTGATTCACTTCATCGTCCCGCGTCCGCAGACCACAACGTCCGGCCGATTTCAGACGGAAAATAATCTGCCCGTTACTTGAGAGTTTCAATCGGCTGTCATTGTAAGTTCATCGATTTGCTCTTTTTTCTTAGACTTCAAGTAATTTACAGTGTCATTGTAGAGAATCCCTATCCTCTTTTCCTCCACATCGGCCCTCCCAAAGAAGTGAAGTTAGAAATAGATCCGTAGAGATCAACGAGTGGGGCATTGTGGTTCCTCGGCCATTTGCTTGCTCGTCCTCCCACGCCTTTTAAGATTTTAAATCATGACTCCATAACAACTACCTTATCATCAATTGTACAAGTTCGTGATTTTTCTATCATTTTTTCAGTGTCATTTTTTCTGTCATTTTTTCTCTTCCAGTAATTTACGGTGTCATTTTTTATGTCATTTTTTTTTAGACTTCCAATAATTTACAGTGTCATTTTTTCTCCCTGACCTCTTGTAGAGAGTCCGTTTTTCTGCTATCAATGAAACCGAAAGAAAGAAAAAAACAGTGCCTTTCGTATTGATCGAGACTTGTAGCTTGATTCTTTACTCATTCCCTACTGGAATGAATTGCAGGAACGATAACACTGTAAAAATTTCTGTAATTTAATTGATTTCTGTAAATATTTTGACCAAATTGATTTCCTTTTTCTTCTGTAAATATTTCTGTAATTTAATTGATGTTGTCTAATTTTTTAATACAGAGTATGTCACAGTCACGGTGTGGGGATAACAGTGATGATCATTTGATTGATATCACTTCCAAAGATGTAGAGCCTCAGATAGTGATGGTGGCAGAGACTCAAACACAGAAGAAGAAAAAGAAGAAACGCACCAGCAGCTCCACAGAAGTTTCTAAAGGAGCGACCACAACGAAGAAAAAATCAGGTGTTTGGGAACATTTTATTGAAATTTGTGGTGATAAAGATCATGCAAAATGTGCTTATTGTTTGTCTTTGATTAGTTGTTTGGCTAAAAATGGAACTAATGCAATGTCTCGTCACACTGATAGGTGTAAGAAGGCTCCTTTTAACTTGGATAAAAGGCAAACCATCTTGGATTTTGAATCTAGAACAAAAGTTAACAGTGATGGGAGTGTTGAGACTGTTAATATTCCTAAGGTATGATCAAAATGAGATTAGAAGGGCTCTTGTGAGGATGCTGATTATTATAATTCTTGTCCCGAGTTTGCACAATTCTAAATTATAAAAATAAAATAACTTTTGCAAAAACCCAACAACTCTACTTAATAATTAATACATCAAAATCAAATAACTCACCAAATCACATATGCATCAATCCAAAATGAATTACAATAATTTAAAACAACATAAGAAATTAAAGTTTTAATACAAAATCAAATAAAAAGTCCCCTTTCAAGACAATCCAAGTTTAGAAAGTAAAATTAAAAGGTCACATTTCAAGACAGCCCATTTTAAAACTACATCCTAAAGACACCATCAACTCCAAAAGCCAAAGTCGCTAATGCCATCAACCGTCGACACGATTTCGTGCTCAAGAAGTCACATTGAGCATGTAGTATAATTATGAATCATGTGAGCTATAGTACAAGCCTTTAAGGTGCACATTTCAACTCATAAGAAATAGGAACTAATTATATCATTTACAATTCAAAGGTAGATGACCGCGCTGTCGTGACACGTCAAAATTAGTTATTTATATTTTTCCTTGGCTTACTTCTACTAACTAGTAGTATCGGCAAGTAAGGATCGATCCCACGGAGAACGGTAAATCAATTAGACTAATTAAGGATTAAATACTTTTAGCAAATAGAAAAACGAAAGGGGGGGATTTTGTTTCTGATCTTAACTAAAATAATTTGCATATAATAAAATAAAATAAACAAAGGAAATAAAAATCGAAAATATCAATTAAAGGAATAATCTAGTCCTTAGTTTCGTTATCCACCGTTTCGAATTAATTCAAGTTTCAATGCAGCGCTTATCTCTTCTCTAATCTCATGAAATCCTATTCCGAAGCCAACAACAAGCTCTGTTGACCTCAATTATATCTTAAGTTTATTCAATTAAAACAAGCTCTTTAATCGAACCTATCTATACGGTGGATTCAAAACAAGCTCTTCAAATCTCGCTCGCTAGATGCATTAAAAACCAAAATAATGGAATAGACAAGATATTAAGTTCATAAGCTCGACTTAAGGGATCTCGATTTTGTGTTACCCAATTGGGAAAAATCAATTGTTTGCTACTTGTGAAATTAAAATTGCAACAATTACGGATTACAACTCAATTTCTAGCATAAGACATAAAACTCCTAATCTAGTTGGCCAAACCAAATCAAGAAATTAAATGGCATAGCCGTGAATTCAATAACACAAAAGTAATTCAAGAGAATTCGAGTTGAGAATACGCTGCGGGATTAAAACATGAATAATTCAAATACGGTTTCAAACTTCACTAAGAACTAGAATAGAAAATTAGCCGGACATGTTGGCTTTTGAAAACAGCAAATAAATAAAAGACATGAGAAGAAAGAAATTCAAACGGTATAGTCTTCTTCTTCGCACGTCGGAATCGGCTCGGTTGCTCCGGTGAAAAATCGATTCGGTCGTCCCTTGTATTTTCTTCTGCTCCAGCCGTGTATTCTTCTCCTTCAGCCGTGAATTTGCTGCTCCAAGGTCTGTTTTTATTCCAGCCCTCCTCCCTTATATAATTATCCCTTATCTCCTAGTTTCCTTCTTTAATTAGGACTCCTTCCTTCTTTAGTTTTATTTTCCTTGGAGTCTTTCTTCCCAAATCTATTCCAATTCCTTTTTCCATCATATGGACCGATTTATTGCCTTGTGGAACTGATTAGGCGATTTTTGAGTCGTTTCTTGGGCCCAAAGTAAGGTTATATTCGTACAGGTGATCGTGACTGGTCACGAATCGACACTGGCCCCGATCTCGCATGATATTTTCTTCATTTAAGCCCCAAATCACCTTGGCTTGGTCCGTTTGATGATCCAAATTATTCCTTAAGCTTAAAAACTCCATCAAACACCTAAATTAAACAACAAAATGCCAAGTGAAGTAAATTGCACCCAAAATATAAATAGATAGAAAATAACCAGGTGTGCCAACATAAAATTCATTAAAATCTTATAATTAAAAATGATTTTAGCACAGTATTTTTGTCCTATCAAATGTCCCCAAACTTAAACCAATGCTTGTCCTCAAGCATAGTTCGAGTGAAAGAATTTCAAGAAGCATGTATTGAAAAATCCAAGATGATAGCCATATTCAAGGGAGAATAAATATTCATGAACAAGTAAGAAGAAAATTAAAGCACCTCAACAATCTCAACATCTTCATTGGCATCAAGTGAGAGAGAATTCAATGGCCTCACAAGGGGTCACCCTCGCCCAAGTAGATATAGGGATTATTAAGCAATCACTCACGTCAAAACATGGTGTGTCCTTACCATATACTCGCACAAAAATCAAATCTCCACTACGTAGAAGAACTCATGCATATAATCAAAAGGGCTTTTATGGTTGTAGCGGGGCTTTAGGTATGGGTAGGATAAAAAGGATAAACAAAGGATTCATTGGTCGAGACTAATCATGAAATTAAGTGCATAACAAATCCTACAAACAATGAATCACCATCCTTTCCTTGAGCACCCTTTTGGGTACATACATGTAATCGCATAGCCACTGTTGGAACAATATCTTTTAGATCATTTTGATGATGTGTTATTAAAACCAAAATTTACTTAAAACATATTTTCTCTTCAGTTAACGTACGTAACACAAACCACATTAACGTACGTAACATTCACAGTTGTCTGCAAGATTTTTAGTACAGTTAACGTACGTAACTCATCTATTATAACGTACGTAACACTCACTGTTTTCGTAAGTTTTTCTGTACAGGTAACGTACGTAACCAGAGTTATCTAACGTACGTAATGCTTGAATTATTCTGACCGTTGGAAAAGCCACTAGCCGTTGCAACAAGTCGTCTCAATCAACGGATCTTTGACCAGAATATTACGTACGTAACCATGAGGTTCATAACGTACGTAACGCATTCTATCATATCTCACTGGACAGTTTCTTCACTTTCGTTACGGCCGCTATTCGGAACATATAACGTACGTAACGTTCATAACGTACGTAACCTTCAGCATATAACGTACGTAACCAGTTAAACTGTTCCAACGGGAAATTGAGCTCAAGAAGGCTATAAATAGCCAACTTCATGGAGATTGAATATATACAAGCATTCTGAGCCTACTAGCATACTCAAGCAATATCAAGCAAACATTTTGAGAGATATACTTATTCTAGATTGTGATACGAGAAGATTTGTTCTATAATTTCCAATCTTCATTCTTGTATCTAAGAGCGATATATCGTGAAAGTCGAGTTCCTACTCGCATTTATTTTGTGTATAGGTTATCTTGTGCCCAGAAAAACAAGAGTATTTTTGTGAGGTTGTTCTTGAGCCCGGAAATCAAGAAGTTGTAAGAAGTTGGCACTAAATTAGAAAGTGCAATTCCAAGTTCTAAGAAAAGTCCTAGTCGATAAAACTAGGTAGGGGACGTAGGCTTCGTTAATAACCGAACCTCTCGAACAATTCCTTGTGTTCTTTCTTTTCCGCACTTTTATTACTCCGATATTTTTGCTTCCGCACGAAAAGAGTATAATACTCTTATCCGCACTATTCAACCCCCCTTCTAGTGGCGGTACCAATCTAACAATTGGTATCGGAGCAGTCTCTTTATCACCGGATTAACACCCGCTAGAGAAAAGATCCAAATGGCCTTTATCCACTCCTCCGTTGAAGGCAACGCTCTCAATCGCCCTCCTTTCTTCGATGGCTCAAACTTTATGACATGGAAGAAGAAGATGTCCATCTTCATCCGAGCTCACGATATTGAAATATGGAAGGTCATTGCCCTTGGACCTACCATTCCTAAGAAGACGGATGGCTCTCTCAAAAGTTTCTAAGAGTACGACGATGCATTTGGAAGAACGATCACTTCAACAAGAAAGCCACTCAATTGCTTTATTGTGCTCTCAATCAGAAGATCACAATAGAATTTCTTCCTGCGAGACGGCAAAAGAAATCTGGAAAATGTTAGAGATCACCCATGAAGGTACGAGTCAAGTTAAGGAAACCAAAATCAATATGCTTCTTCACGATTATGAACTCTTCACCATGAAAGAAGAAGAAAGCATTACCACTATGCTTGACCGTTTCTCGGCAATCACAAATGGGCTAGCTTCATTCGGAAACCGATATCAAGTAGTGATAAAGCCAAGAAAATCCTTCGGTCTCTACCAAGAGAATGGGACGCTACTGCTACGGCTATCATGGAGTCGAAAGACCTCAATACAATAGAATTCGGCGCTCTCATCGGATCTCTCATTAATTATGAGATTGTCATTAAATCTCAAGTTCAAACCAAAACCTAAGGAGAGAGAAAGGACAATCGCTTACAAATCCAAAGAAGAAAGCGATCTAGAGGATGAACCTATCGAAGAAGAGGACGAAGAAACCGCCTTTTATGCCAAAAACATAAAAAAATTCAAAAATATTTTACAAAGGCGCCAGAGAGATATCAAGCAAGAATCAAGGGATGAATCCAAAAAGACTCACTTCCCTCAAAACAAAAAGTTCGACAACACTTGTCGAAGGTGCGGCGTTCGAGGCCATTTTGCAAAAGATTGTCGTGCTGCTGCTCCAATAAGTTCATCAAAACCACCTCATGAAAAGTTCAAAAAGAAGGAAGTTTATGTCGCCACATGGAGCGATGATGATGAGGATGATGAACCACAAGTCCAAACCAATCTTGCTCTAATGGCCCACGCATCCGAAGATAGTGACGAAGAAGTCGAGGTTAGTGATTCTCATGAAGAACTACTTGATGCTTTTGAATCCCTAAATAATGAATACGAAAAGGCTTGCAATAGCAATAAAGATTTGAAAAAGAAAATAAAACTTCTTGAAATTGAAAATGCAAAATTATTGAAAAACAAGGAAGTTTCTACTAATCATACAAATTGTTTGGAAACTGAGAAAATTCTGAAAGATGAATTGCACAAAACTCAGAAAGAATTAAAACTTTATGTTAGAAAATTTTCATGTGGTAATGACAAATTCGAGCAACTATTATTTGGTCAAAAATTTTCTCTTTCAAAACAAGGACTTGGATATAATTCATTTCCAATGAAAAAGTCCTTAGAAATTACCACAAAAGATTCGGACACTTTAAAAATAGGAATTCTATCATGTCCAAAATATTTAAAACCTGGACATACCGAAACTTACTGTCGTAATTCTAGACGCACTATAAGGGTTAAGCAAATTTGGGTACCAAAAGGGACCATTGTTAAAAATCAAGTTTTTGTATCTAACTCCTCAGGACCCAAATTAGCCTGGGTACCTATAAAACGGAAGAAAATTGTTTTTGTAGGTACAAGCAAGGAAGACAACATTATCAAATAAATGGTATGTTGATAGTGGATGTTCAAATCATGAGTGGAAATGAACATCTCTTCACGGAGCTGAAAAAGGAAGATCGTGGATGTGTTACCTTTGGCGATAATAAAAAGGTCCAAATAAAAGGGACATGTAAAATTGGTAAGAAACCTTTACCTACTATTGAAAATGTTCTATTTGTTGATGGACTTTGCCATAATCTCCTAAGTGTTTCCCAACTATGTGACACCGGTCTTAAATTAATTTTTGAAATTACGCATTGCACGGCAATGAGAAAAGACCAAATCGTTTTTATTGGATTGCGTTATGAAAATATTTACATTGTTGATCTCCAAGATGAATCTTCTTTTAACGAAAAATGTCTACTTTCGTACGATGAAAATGCCGTTGTTTGTCACCGAAAATTGGGACATGCCTCTTTACCACTTCTTTCAAAATTGGCCAAAAATGATATTGTTCGTGGTCTACCAAAATTGAATTTTAGAAAAGACCACATTTGTGAGGCCTGTATTAAAGGTAAACATGCAAGAGGATCGTTTAAACCAAAAATGGAAATTTCCACTAGTCGCAGACTTGAATTAATTCATATGGATTTAATTGGTCCATCTCGACATGCCAGTCTAACAGGTAAACTTTATACTTTAGTTATTGTCGATGATTTTTCAAGATTTACTTGGGTAAAATTCTTAGCCAATAAATATGATGCTTTTAACGAGTTTGTTAAGTGGTGTAAGGTTACCCAGAAGGAAAAAGAATTACCAGTTATCGCCATTCGAACCGATCATGGTGGAGAATTTGATTCTAATCTCTTTGAAGATTGGTGCGATAAATATGGTATTGGGCACAACTTTTCGGCACCTCGGACACCTCAACAAAATGGAGTTGTCGAGAGGAAGAATCGCTCTCTAGAAGAAATGAGCCGAACAATGCTCAATGAGTATGGTCTTCCTAAATACTTTTGGGCCGAAGCCGTTAACACTGCTTGTTATGTTATTAATCGTGTCCATCTCAGGAGGAACAAAATGATGACTCCTTATGAGATTTTTAAAGGTAAAAAGCCCAATTTATCTTATTTTCATCCATTTGGTTGTAAAGTGTTTATTCATAACAATGGTAAGGATAATTTGGGTAAATTCGATTCAAAATCAGATATTGGCATATTTCTTGGTTATTCGACTAATAGTAAAGCGTATCGTGTATTTAATTGTAGAAGAGGTTCGGTAGAAGAATCTATTCATGTAAAATTTGATGATACAGTTTTACCCCCGAGAAAGGTTGTTTTTGATGATGATGCAGGTATGGTTCCAGCTAACGAAGTATCCGAAGTATCAAAGGAGTTGGAGAAGCTCGACGTAAGCTCGGACAAACAGGAGGAAAATACTTACAACCTTCCTAAAGATTGGGCAAATGTGAAAGACCACCCGATGGAACAAATTCTCGGAAAAATCGATGAAGGTGTACGAACTAGGAGAAATATAAATGATTGTATTAACAATATTGCATTTATTTCTCTTACAGAACCAAAGAATATCGATGAGGCCATAAATGATGAGAATTGGGCTATTGCTATGCAAGAAGAGCTAAACCAATTCGAAAGAAATAATGTTTGGGAATTAGTTCCTGACCGTGACAAATCAATCATTGGCACCAAATGGGTTCATAAAATCAAAACCGATGATGATGGTCTCCCAATTAAAAATAAATCGAGGTTGGTCGCCCAAGGTTATAATCAAGAAGAAGGCTTGGATTATGAAGAGACGTTCGCTCCTGTTGCTCGTCTTGAAGCTATTCGTCTTCTATGTGCCTTTGCCGCATACAAGAAGATCAAACTCCATCAAATGGATGTAAAAAGTGCGTTCCTAAATGGAATCATCCAGGAGGAAGTGTATGTCAAGCAACCACCGGGTTTTGAAGATTATGATCATCCGGATCATGTGTACAAGCTCCATAAAGCTCTCTATGGATTAAAACAAGCTCCGAGAGCATGGTATGATCGTCTAAGCTCTTTTCTTATCTCAAATGGTTATAAAAGAGGTAATGTTGATAATACTCTATTCATTAAGGTCTTAAGTGATGATATGTTAATTTGTCAAATTTATGTGGACGATATTGTTTTTGGTGCAACTAACGAAACTCTGTCCAAAGAATTTTCAAATCTTATGAAGGGAGAGTTCGAAATGAGTATGATGGGAGAGTTGAAAAACTTTCTCGGACTCCAAATTAAGCAACTCAATGACGGAATATTCATTCACCAATCCAAGTACGTCAATGAGCTCCTAAAGAAATTTAAGATGGAAGATTGCAAAGAAATATCCACTCCTATATCCTCCACTCTTAAACTCGATAAAGATGAAAAAGGTAAATCTGTTGACCAAAAACAGTATCGAGGTATGATCGGATCTTTACTTTACTTAACTGCATCTAGACCTGATATAATGTTTGCTACTTGTCTATGTTATCGTATACAATCAAAACCAAAACAATCTCATCTCATTGCATGTAAACGGATTTTTCGATATTTAAAATATCTTCTTTGGTTTAGGCTATGGTATCCTTCTTGCTTTGATTTTCAACTTTTTGCATTTTGTGATGCCGATTTCGGTGGATGTAAAATTGATAGAAAAAGCACCTCCGGAACTTGTCATTTTTTGAGTTCATGTTTAATTTCATGGGGAAGTAAGAAACAGACTAGTGTCGCTACTTCCACAGTGAAGCAGAATATGTGGTCGGGAAGTGCATGTGCACAAGTCCTTTGGATCAAAAATCAATTACTTGATTATGGCATTGAACTTAAGAATACTCCTATTTTTTGTGACAATACAAGTGCCATTAATTTAAGTAAAAACCCCATTTTGCATAGTAGGACAAAACACATCGAAATTCGTCACCATTTTATTCGTGACCATGTCCAAAACGGGAATGTTCGTCTCCAATTTGTTGGTACTAATGAACAATTGACGGATATTTTTACAAAACCATTACCCGAAGAAGCTTTCAACTTTATTCGCATAAATTTAGGAATGGGACATGCTGATCATTTTTAAATATTGCATACTCATCATAGTCACATTAAATGGTCATTTAAATCGGGACATCATCGAAAGGAAAAGACTATTCATTTGGTCCTGCTTACGTACGGTAGGAGCGGTCCATTACGTATGTAATAGGACCTTACGTACGTTACATGTTTTTACGTTACGTACGTAACGAAACACAGGATTCAGTCCAGAGAGTTCAGGTTTTTACGCTACGTACGTTACATAAGGGATATAACGTACGTAATCCGTCGTTTACCCTAACATATATAAACCCATTTCGACCGTCCCCTTTTCATTCCTTACAATCCCTAGCGACGTCGACGAAGATTTTCCTGCAAAATCTACCTAAACATCAAGTTCATCCATCAAACCTTCACTTTTCGACCGATTCAATCTTCATGGCATCCAGAACCGGAAAAAAGAGAAGAGGAGAAACCTCCCAATCATCCTCCACGGCTTCCGGCGATCCATCATTTCGGAATGCTCAAGCCATGAAAGTTTTCAACGAAATCCTTATCGACGAAGAGGTAACTCCGAGTCACCACTTTGATTTCGAATCTCTGAACTGTGCTGGTGTTGCTATCGAAGAATTCTTCGATATGCTTGGGATAAATCGGTTTGTTAGTCTTGCTCGACCAATATCTGTGGACTGTGTAAAAGAGTTTTATGCAAATTTTTTTGTCACTTATGATGCCGACGGACTTGCTGTAGTTAACTCTCTTGTGCGTGGTAAACCAAAATCCTTTGATGCCGCGAAACTTTTGGAGATTTTTGGTCTCCTTAATGAGGGTTTTCGATGCAAAGGAGAGTTTGCTCCTCCGGATGAAGTCATTGACAACTTCTCCGATGATGAAAGCTATGGTGTTCATGAGTCCAAAGTCCGTGATTTTTTGTCGGACAAAGCCGTTATAAATGTTCATTCCGGGCGGTTTGAAAACAATGACTTTGGGATAAACATTCGTTTGCTTCACGATGCTATCACTCGTTGTCTTATGCCTAAAGTTAATGCTCAGCTTCGACTTGTGAATATCGATATGGAGATCATTTATCATGTGTGGAAGGATCACCAAGTCAATTTCGCGTCTATTGTGCTAAAATGGTTCGTGGAAAAGGGTCAAATTTTCCACAAAAAGAGCTAAGCGAAAGTTGATCGACAGAGAAAATCGGGAATGCCGTTTGGATCAATCTTAACGGAAATTTTTGAGAAAGCAGGAGTTGATTTGTCTGGGTCCATGGGGTTCCGATTCCTAGGGGTAGCCTCGTCACCGAGGGGACATTACGGACGATGAGGTATCTACGCACGAGAAATCGTGGATGGATATACTTTGCGTATATCAAGGATGATGATCAGCTCATAGATGGGGGTACTCTTCCGAGACCGGAGGAGAGGATCACATCGAGGGGGATCGAGCATACTAGACCTCATCCTTCATCCCAGCTTGGTTCCTCCCGTCCTCGTCCGGAATCCTCTTCATCCCAGATGGCTTCTCGGATGGATAGGCTCGAGAAAGATATGAGTGACATCAAGATCATGGTCAAGAACATCTGCACGCATTTTGGGATACCGCCGACACCTCCGGATGCGGACCTTGACTAGTCGGGCTATCCTTTCTGATGATGATGTTTCCTAATTTATTAAAAGACCAAACATTTCACTCTCATGTTTCTGTTTAAATGCCGTAATAACTATCTCTGTTTTTATGCATCATTTTGGTTATCATTTTGGTTAATCATTGACTTGGATTATGTTGATTATTATGCGTATCATTGATTTCTCTTGCAGGATCTCTCAACTTTTTGTTAATGACAAAAAGGGGGAGAATAATATATATTCGTTTTTGAAATCAACTTTTGAAATAACCCGTGCGCGTTTTCAGAGGGAGCATATTAATTTTTGCGGTGCTCGTGTTCGGGGAGCCTTATTAAAATCATGTTTTCAAAACTCACATACGTAAATTTTGTCATCATCAAAAAGGGAGATTGTTGGAATAATATCTTTTAGATCATTTTGATGATGTGTTATTAAAACCAAAATTTACTTAAAACACATTTTCTCTTGATTAACGTCGTAACACAAACCACATTAACGTACGTAACATTCACAGTTGTCTGCAAGATTTTTAGTACGATTAACGTCGTGACTCATCTATTATAACGTGCATGATCACTATTTTCGTAAGTTTTTCTGTACAGGTAACGTACGTAACCAGAGTTATCTAACGTACGTAATGCTTGAATTATTCTGACCGTTGGAAAAGCCACTAGCCGTTGCAACAAGTCGTCTCAATCAACGGATCTTTGACCAGAATATTACGTACGTAACCATGAGGTTCATAACGTACGTAACGCATTCTATCATATCTCACTGGACAGTTTCTTCACTTTCGTTACGGCCGCTATTCGGAACATATAACGTACGTAACGTTCATAACGTACGTAACCTTCATCATATAACGTACGTAACCAGTTAAACTGTTCCAACGGGAAATTGAGCTCAAGAAGGCTATAAATAGCCAACTTCATGGAGATTGAAGATATACAAGCATTCTGAGCCTACTAGCATACTCAAGCAATATCAAGCAAACATTTTGAGAGATATACTTATTCTAGATTGTGATACGAGAAGATTTGTTCTATAATTTCCAATCTTCATTCTTGTATCTAAGAGCGATATATCGTGAAAGTCGAGTTCCTACTCGCATTTATTTGTGTATAGGTTATCTTGTGCCCAGAAAAACAAGAGTATTTTTGTGAGGTTGTTCTTGAGCCCGGAAATCAAGAAGTTGTAAGAAGTTGGCACTAAACTAGAAAGTGCAATTCCAAGTTCTAAGAAAAGTTCTAGTCGATAAAACTAGGTAGGGGACGTAGGCGTCGTTAATAGCCGAACCTCTCGAACAATTCCTTGTGTTCTTTCTTTTCTGCACTTTTATTACTCCGATATTTTTGCTTCCGCACGAAAAGAGTACAATACTCTTATCCGCACTATTCAACCCCCCTTCTAGTGGCGGTACCAATCTAACAGCCACGAAAGATCAACTGAGGTCAGTGGCTTAACAACATTCGAGGGGGGTATTTTTACGGCCGCCCCCCTATTTTTTTTTATTATATTTTTTTTTGTTTCGGCCTTTTCCTAATTTGCCTTTATCACTTTACTGCATGAGAACACTAACATAGTCTTGACATGAATAATTGATTAAGTTCTAGTATGAACACAACACGTTTGACCCCACAAGAAGAAGTAGTGAGCATGTATATGTATAATTATTTATATATGTGTAAATATATATTTTGCTCTACGGCTCAAAACTCACGAATAAAAAGGGCTTGTGCCATGAATCCCTCACACTTTTATCCAAATCCAAAATCAAGACTAGTGAACTACCCTAATTAAAATCAAACTAGTCAATCATATTCATTTCCTATGTCAGGCCATACTTAAATCCCCAATACACGAACTTGATTCAATCACACAAATTTAGCTAAGGACGCAAAATTAAATTCATCACAATTTCCAAATTCAACCAATCGTTCCAAATTCAACTTCCCCAAACTTAAAAATTAAGTACATACTCCAAATAAAGCATAGTAAAAGAAAGTCTAGAATAGGAATCATCGGGCTAATGAGGACGACGGGCCTCCAACTGCTCAGTCAAACGATCCACCTTGGCTTGAAGTGCGCGATGTCCCTCCTCAAGCTGCTCGATCCGACGCCTCAGCTCGGTCTCTGTAGCCGATTCTTCTGCTCGGCTTGTGCTCGCGCCGGCTGTCTGAGCCCTTGCCGCCGGGCTGTCTAAAGGAGTGGAAGGAAGGCTCCTGTGCAACATTTTTAAATTTCTCTCCTCCCATGGCGAAGTGTATGCGGTGTTTGGTAGAGCTATCATCTCCCTTGCCGATATTCGCCACTTAAAAGTTCTTTCATTTTTTTTCTAAAATGCCCATTTTCGTAAGAAGATTTACATCGATTTTCCAGCGCCCGATCGGAAACCTCCGTGAAATCGGCCGTGTACCAAGCTACAGTAGTGACCCATTCCCCATCACGATTGGATTTTTCGAAACATCATCCCCAATAAACATCATCAATAAATCTTTAACACATTTCACTCTTTTTCTAAAAACCATCGCATACATCATCCTTAGCTCAAAAATCTGCACCACATTTCGATTTGAGTATCTCCCGGTGACCGTGTATGCCATAAGTTGTTGAACGTAACGGATCACCGGGTTTCGAATGGCGGTGGCCTTAGTTTTTCCCACAGCAAATGGACCGGCATCATTCGTAATCATTTGTCAAATCTCATTTTTGGGTGGTATGTCATCTTCTTCCTCGGGTTCGGCAGTCAGCCCAAGTGCTCGGCCGAACTGCTCAACCCCCCATGTATACCCCTTACCATTCAAACGAAAATAAAAGGTCCCTTTCTTTTCAAAATCTCCTTTCCAAATTGAGCTAAAAAATTCATAGGTGAGATTCTCATAAACTTCCCAGTTCCCCTTTGCCAATCTCTCCCACCCCAGCACACTCAACAACGCCATAACATCATCATACAATCCCAATTGTCTCAAAATAATTTCATCAAGATAGACTGAGGGAATTACCTTTCGTTCCGTGAGTTTGCGGTAGCGTGTAACCTGTCTGGGGGAGCCGAAGGCGACATTATAACGGTTCGGTAGGCCAAGAAGACTCTTGCGCCTTTCTCTTACTGGAGGTGGAGCTGGGTTTTCGGTTTGCGTAGAGTCGTGCTGCTGGTCGGTCTCCTTTTCATTTCCTCTTTCGTCTCTCGGTCGCGGCTCGTTTTCAGAATTGTGTTCGGGTTGGGGTGGATGTTCCGAATCATTCCCCTCGGCTGTTGTGGAACTCGATGTCTCTACGCCATACCATGTAAGTAGCAACGGGGGCGGCGATAATAATTGATAGATTAGCTCAGGGGTCGTATCGTCATTGGTGACTGGTGGTGCGATCGACGAGGGCGGAGATGGTGGTGGTGTGGGCTCGTCTTTCAAGCCACGGCTCGGCGATGTCTGGATTTGTTTCCCCTTTTTTGAAGTTTGACCCGACGGCCGCCGCTTAGGCTTTTTGGTGAGTGGTTCGTCGGTCGCTGGTCGGCCGACCCTTCATTTTCCGGCGGTGGAGGGTTTTGTCGCGGGTGTTTCGGGCTCGGTGAGGTCATAGAAGGTCGGAGCCCTAGGGTTGTTCCTCCAACCGCCGCTACGAGTGATTCGATTCAGTGGCCGATTAACATTCCTTGTTCCTTTTCCGGTCATGTCGGTCGGCGATGTCTGCAGAAAAGAGGGATGGATATGTTAGTTGGGAAGGACCGAGCGGGGAGGGGGGGTGATCGCGCTGATATATGAGGGAGAAGGGGATGGAGTGCTTTTTTAGGAAAAATATTAATAAGTAAAAAGGAGTAATAAGGGAAGTATATTTTAAAAGAAGGCAATAAGCAGAAAAGGAAATAAGCAGGTAAAAGATTTTTTTAAAAATTAAAAAAACTGACGAATAAATAGAAAAAAATGCGAAAAAAAAAATAAAATAAACAAATTGGGTTGCCTCCCAATAAGCGCCTTTTTTTTACGTCGTTGGCTCGAACTCCCTATTTTATATTTCGGAGGGGTCCTCGAGTTTGTATTCTTCCATATTAGCCGTCGTAAATCCTTCGCGTTAGGGTTTTAGGAGATGGCCGTTGACTTTGAAAATTTTTCGTGTCTTTAGACTTTGAACTTCGATCGCTCCATGAGGAAAAATATTGATAATTATAAATGGACCAATCCAGCGGGATCGCAACTTGCCCGGAAATAATTTGAGCCGAGAGTGGTAGAGTAGCACTTTTTCACCTACGACGAAGTCTTTCCTTATTATTTTTTAATCGTGGAACGCCCTTGTCTTTTCTTTGTAAATTGCTGCATTTTCGAACGCATCGTTTCGTATCTCTTCCAATTCTTGGAATTGCAACTTCCGGTGGGTGCCTGATTCGTCAAAATTCATATTGCACTTCTTGATTACCCAAAAGGCACGATGCTCGAGCTCGAGGGGAAGGTGGCACGGTTTGCCATAGACCAAGCGATACGGTGACATGCCAATTGGTGTTTTATATGCCGTCCTATAGGCCCAAAGCGCATCGTCGAGTCGTAAGCTCCAATCCTTCCGATTTGGTTGAACTGTTTTCTCCAAGATTGCTTTTATCTTCTTATTGGATGTTTCGGCTTGCCCATTTGATTGCGGGTGATAGGAAGTGGACACCTTGTGCAAGACTCGATATTTCCTTAGGAGTGCCTCAATCATTCGATTTTTGAAATGCTTTCCCCGATCGCTTATTATAGCCCTTGGAATTCCGAATCTAGCGAAGATATTAGTTTTAATAAATTGGGCCACTACTTTAGAATCATTGGTCCGTGAGGCGGTCGCCTCCACCCATTTGGATACGTAATCCACGAAGAGTAAAATATAGAGATTCCCATATGAGGAGGGAAAGGGTCCCATGAAGTCCATGCCCCAGACGTCGAAGATTTCACAAACCAAGATAGGATTTTGAGGCATTTGATTGCGTCGAGAAATATTACCCATTCTTTGACAATTATCACACGTCTTGCAAAAATCATAAGCATCTCTAAATAGCGAAGGCCAATAAAAACCACTTTCCAAAACCTTATGTGCTGTCCTTCTTGAACCGAAGTGTCCTCCGCATGCATACGAGTGACAAAAAGTGAGAATTGAATGAAATTCAGCCTCTGGTACACATCTTCGAATCATTTGATCTGAACAATGCTTCCATAGATAAGGATCATCTCACACGTAGTATTTGGAATCACTTCTGAGTTTATCCCTTCTGGCCCGTGTCATTCCAGCAGGAAAAATATTGGCTACGAGAAAATTCACCAAATCGGCATACCATGGTGCTGCAGAGTCTGACACTGGGTCACCCAGTGTCGAACAGTCCTCCCAGTGTTGAGCGGCGGAATATAATTGTTCGTCGGGGAAATTGCCATACACAGGTTTCCCATCATTTTCTAAGACTAACCGGCTCAGGTGATCGGCCACCGAATTTTCGGACCCTTTCTTGTCCTTGATCTCCACGTTGAATTCTTGAAGAAGTAGGATCCATCGAATAAGTCTCGGTTTTGCCTCTTTTTTGGCTAACAAATATCGTAGGGCAGCGTGATCTGAGAAAATAATGACCTTGGTCCTGAGTAGGTAGGAACGGAATTTTTCTAGTGCAAAGACCACGGCCAAAAACTCCTTCTCGGTTGTAGAATAATTCGCTTGGGTCGGGTCCAGTGTTTTAGAGGTGTAATAAATTACATGGGGCGCTCTCCCCACTCTTTGGCCCAAGACAACCCCTACCGCGTAGTCGCTTGCATCGCACATCAATTCGAATGGCAAATCCCAATTTGGTGGTTGAATTATGGGTGATGTTGTTAGCAATTTCTTCAACTTGTCAAAGGCGGCCTTGCATTCGTCGTTCATGTTAAACTCTACTTCCTTGTGGAGAAGCTTGCATAAGAGCGCCGCTATCCTTGAAAAATCCTTGATGAATCTCCTATAAAAACCTGCATGGCCAAGAAAAGAACGTACTTCCCGCACCGTGGAGGGGTAAGGCAAAGCGGCAATAATATCAATTTTGGCTTTATCAACTTCAATTCCTTTTTCCGAGACTACATGCCCTAAAACTATTCCTTGTTTTACCATAAAATGGCATTTTTCCCAATTAAGTACGAGATTAGTTTCTACACAACGCTTTAAAATAAGGGTGAGATTTTCTAGGCATATATCGAATGAATCCCCATACACACTAAAATCATCCATGAATATTTCAATGATATTGCCTACGTACTCAGTAAAAATGCTTACCATACACCTTTGGAAGGTAGCGGGTGCGTTGCATAGTCCGAAGGGCATCCGTCGATAGGCGAATGTGCCGAAAGGGCAAGTGAATGTCGTCTTTTCTTGGTCTTCGGGTGCGATTGCAATTTGAAAGTATCCCGAAAACCCATCCAAGAAACAATAGTACGCATGTCCGGCAAGCCTTTCAATCATTTGATCTATAAATGGCAAGGGAAAATGATCTTTTCGGGTCATTGAATTCAGCTTGCGGAAATCGATGCAAACCCTCCATCCAGTTTGTATACGACTAGGAACAAGTTCGCCTTCTTGATTCTCGACCACGGTAACTCCTGATTTCTTCGGGACGACTTGCGTTGGGCTTACCCATTTGCTATCGGATATTGGAAAGATCAGCCCTACATCGAGGAGCTTAAGAATCTCCTTTTTCACTACCTCCATAATTGGTGGATTCAACCTTCGTTGTGCTTCTCGTGTGGGCTTGACGTCCTCCGTTAATAGGATTCGATGCATGCATAGGGCTGGACTAATCCCCTTAATGTCGGCTATAGTCCACCCAATGGCTTCCTTATATTCTTTGAGAACTTTTAGCAAAGCCTTTTCTTGATTAGGACTCAGCTCGGCCGAAATAATGACGGGTAAGGTTTCGTCGGCTCCCAGATGTGCGTATTTTAAGTGTTGTGGCAAAGGTTTTAGCTCCATCTCGGGTGCGTGCATAATCGAAGGCTCGATCTTCCGGCGTTCCTCATTAAGTCGAATGAAGTTTGCTTCCCTTTTCGTTCTGATCGGTCCCGCCCCTTTCAAGGCACCCACGACTTCGAGCAACTCTCTTGAAATTTCAAATGCTTCCTCATCGTTGGTTCCTACGTCCCTTGTGAGTGCTACCTCGAGTGCGTCCCTGAAATTCAAATCAAACACTTCCTCGACAAGAGGGTCAATCACACTTAATGCAAAAAGAGAGCAATCTTCCTCAGGGAATTTCATAGCATCATAAATATTAAACCGTACGATCTGGTCATCAAATTCCATCGTGATGGATCCCTCACGAACATCTATTTTGGTATTGGCCGTGTTTAAAAAAGGCCTTCCTAACAAAATAGGTGTGGAATTTGATGACTCATGTTGCATGTCGAGAACATAGAAGTCGGCTGGAAATACGAGCTTGTTGACTTGGACAAGAACGTCCTCAATTACCCCTTTGGGATACACAAGGCTACGATCCGCCAATTGTATAATTATCCTTGTTTCCCGAAGAGGTCCTAGATTTAAGGAGGTGTATATAGAGCGTGGCATAACATTTATTGATGCTCCTAAATCTAGCATAGCTCGTTCAAAACCCGTATTTCCAATTCGACATGGAATAGCGAACATACCAGGATCTTCCCGTTTTGGTGGCAATTTCTTTTGGAAAACAGCGGACACATTTTCTCCCATCATCACCTTCTCGTTCCGTTTTAGCCTCCGTTTGCTGGTGCATAAGTCCTTGAGGAATTTTGCGTATTTTGGAATTTGTTGGACTGCGTCGAGCAAAGGAATATTGATCTCAACCTTTCGGAATACGTCGAGGATTTGCTTTTCTTTATTCACGATTGCTGCCTTTTTGACCATGGATGGAAAAGGTAACTCGTTAGTCTCAAAAGGAGCAGTTTTGGACGAATTTACCTTCTTTGTCGGCGATTACGCCTGGTGCTGATTACGCCTTTAGGTGTCCCAGTGTTGATCTGTTCAGTGGATTTTTCATCCTCGTTTTCAGCTTCCTCCACCTTCTCAGGCTCCTTGAGATGCTTCCCACTCCTTAGAGTTACAGCACTCACGTTCCTTGGGTTCGGTTCAGGTTGGGATGGCAATTTCCCACTGTTTTGGTTCTCCAAACGGCTCACAGTGGTGGATAGTTGACTCATTTGATTTTCGAGAATTTTGATACTCGATTTAGTGTCATGCTGGAACTGATTCATGCCCTGTTGTAGCTGCATAGTATTTGCCATAAGGGTCTTCATCATATCCTCCATAGATTGTGTCGGACTTTCAGTGGGCTGCTTGTAGAATTGTCCTTTATTTTGTAAGGCCGCCTCTTGCTGATTTTTCCACCGAAAGTTAGGGTGATCCCTCCATCCTGGGTTGTATGTGTTTGAGTACGGATCGTTCTTCCTCCCATAAGAATTTTTGGTTCCAATTGCATTGGCGTGCGCCTCGATTTCATCAAGCAAAATCCGACAATTGTTCGTTGTATGCTCCGTGGTTTTGCAAATGCGACAGGGTGCGACTGGAGTGCTACTACCTACAGCAAGTTTTCTAACAAAAGTAGTTAGCTCATTCAATTTTTCCTCAAGGGATGAGTCATGCATCCCTTTCACCATCCTGATCGGTGCATCGCGACATCCAAATTGCTGTGAATTGGCCGCCATGTTGGATATGAGAGCCCTTGCGGACGTGGGAGTTTTGTCCACTAGAGCTCCTCCACTTGCCGCATCTATCGTGTTCCGCTCCATCGGATTAAGTCCTTCGTAAAAATATTGAATAAGGAGTTGCTCGCTAATTTGATGTTGCGGGCATCGAGATACCAATTGTTTGAATCGTTCCCAATATTCATGCAGTGTTTCTCCGGTCATTTGCCTTGCACCACATATTTCTTTCCTTAGGTTGGCCGCTCGAGAGGCTGGAAAATATTTTTGTAGAAATAAGATCCCCATCTCGTTCCATGTTGTGATGGTGGCCGACGGTAAATAAAATAACCAATCCTTAGCCGAATCTTTCAATGAGAATGGAAAGGCCCTAAGCTTGATTTGTTCTTCGGTGACACCGTTTGGCTTCATGCTTGAACACACTACATGGAATTCCTTGAGATGTTTGTGTGGATCCTCTCCCGACAGACCATGAAATGCAGGTAGCAAGTGAATCAATCCCGACTTCAATTCAAAGGTGTTGTTATTGTCAATAGCGGGGATCGTGATGCACAGTGGTTGTTGAGGTAGCTCCGGGTTGGCTAATTGCTTCAGCGTCTTTTCAGCGTTAATTGCCATGACTCCAATTTCGTCCTCCGACTCACTCGGTGATGTTTCGAAAGAAAATGGTAAGTGCCCGAGTGCTTCTTTGGTTTCTTTTGCTTTTCGCCTGAAAACACGATCTCGCTTGGTGATTTCTGGAAAATATTGTAAATTCTTATCTCCACGTGACCTTGTATTCATGCAAAACTAAAACAAAACGGATTAGCGCACAACTGACAGTTATAATGAATTTCAGGCGACCTTTGGGTCACCGATGTCGAAATTGCAGAAAGTTTTTAACCCAAAATAAGTAAAGTTAATTTAACACCGTTCCCCGGCAACGGCGCCAAAATTTTGACCGCGCTGTCGTGACACGTCAAAATTAGTTATTTATATTTTTTCTTGGCTTACTTCTACTAACTAGTAGTATCGGCAAGTAAGGGTCGATCCCACGGAGAACGGTAAATCAATTAGACTAATTAAGGATTAAATACTTTTAGCAAATAGAAAAACGAAAGGGGGGGATTTTATTTCTGATCTTAACTAAAATAATTTGCATAAAATAAAATAAAATAAACAAAGGAAATAAAAATCGAAAATATCAATTAAAGGAATAATCTAGTCCTTAGTTTCGTTATCCACCGTTTCGAATTAATTCAAGTTTCAATGCAGCGCTTATCTCTTCTCTAATCTCATGAACTCCTATTCCAAAGCCAACAACAAGCTCTGTTGACCTCAATTATATCTTAAGTTTATTCAATTAAAACAAGTTCTTTAATCGAACCTATCTATACGGTGGATTCAAAATAAGCTCTTCAAATCTCGCTCGCTAGATGCATTAAAAACCAAAATAATGGAATAGGCAAGATATTAAGTTCATAAGCTCGACTTAAGGGATCTCGATTTTGTGTTACCCAATTGGGAAAAATCAATTGTTTGCTACTTGTGAAATTAAAATTACAACAATTACGGATTACAACTCAATTTCTAGCATAAGACATAAAACTCCTAATCTAGTTGGCCAAACCAAATCAAGAAATTAAATGGCATAGTCGTGAATTCAATAACACAAAAGTAATTCAAGAGAATTCGAGTTGAGAATACGCTGCGGGATTAAAACATGAATAATTCAAATACGGTTTCAAACTTCACTAAGAACTAGAATAGAAAATTAGCCGGACATGTTGGCTTTTGAAAACAGCAAATAAATAAAAGATATGAGAAGAAAGAAATTCAAACGGTATAGTCTTCTTCTTCGCACGTCTCGGCTCGGTTGCTCCGGTGAAAAATCGGTTCGGTCGTCCCTTGTATTTTCTTCTGCTCCAGCCGTGTATTCTTCTCCTTGATAGTGAATTTCTTTGCTCCAAGGTCTGTTTTTATTCCAGCCCTCCTCCCTTTTATAATTATCCCTTATCTCCTAGTTTCCTTCTTTAATTAGGACTCCTTCCTTCTTTAGTTTTATTTTCATTGGAGTCTTTCTTCCCAAATCTATTCCAATTCCTTTTTCCATCATATGAACCGATTTATTGCCTTGTGGAACTGATTGGGCGATTTTTGAGTCGTTTCTTGGGCCCAAAGTAAGGTTATATTCGTACCAGGACTGGCACTGGGTCAGCGAACTGGACACTGGGCCACCCAGTGTCGCATGATATTTTCTTCATTTAAGCCCCAAATCACCTTGGCTTGGTCCGTTTGATGATCCAAATTATTCCTTAAGCTTAAAAACTCCATCAAACACCTAAATTAAACAACAAATTGCCAAGTGAAGTAAATTGCACCCAAAATATAAATAGATAGAAAATAACCAAGTGTGCCAACATAAAATTCATTAAAACCTTATAATTAACAATGATTTTAGCACACTATTTTTGTCCTATCAGTAGAGAAAATAGAGATAAAGTACTAGCCTGCTTCATATGTTATATCTGAACTGTCGTCACTAGTCTCAACAATTATGATTATCGGTTGCTTGGAAATTAAAACTTTGATACCTACAAAAGGATGCAGAAAATATTAGCAAACAAAAGATGCAGAAAAAAAAATATAAGACAACCCATTCAAACAAAAGAAAAAATTTACCTATGTTAGCAAAAATATAAGATGCAGAAAGTAAATATGAAGCACAAAAAGATGCAGAAAGTAAATACATTGTGCTTAATATATACAAGATCAGTCTAGCAAATCTAACATGCTATGAACTTGAAAGTTTTTCCTCAGATGCCAAATGCAATGTATTCGCCCAGCATTAAAAACCATTAGGTAACAGCTATATAGCGTATCCTACTGTCAAGCACTAAAATTTTCCTTTGTGCCTAAAAGTTTCTTCTGCAAGCCCAAATATTTAAGTTCTATAAAATAAAGGAGGCACTAATTGTTGCTAAAAAAGTAAAAGCAACGTCAAGATAATCTAAAGGAAAACTAAATCTTGATTACAAAACTCTACAACATTGCAGAAGCGGTAATATGACACTGGACAGGCTGATACCATTTGAAATCTCTTTTTCTGTTTTTATAGTAAGTTACAGATTAAGCACAAAAATGATACTAAAGTAAATAAAAGATGCAGAAAGTTACCTTCTCCTTTTTCCATAGTTTCCAAATCAACCATATTTTCCTCTATATTGATTGGTTCATGAGAGGCACGCATCCAATCTTGAGAACATATAAGAGCTTCAACCATCCTTGGAGTCAAAGAGGTTCGGAAAGAGTCAGGTACACGCCCTCCCGTGCTAAAGACGGACTCTGAAGCTACTGTTGAAACAGGGATTGCTAATATGTCACGAGCCATTTTCATAAGAATGGGATAACTCTTTCTTTGTGCCGACCACCAATCCAATATATCAAATTTCTCGTCAATATTATCATCACATTCTGGTTCATCACCCAAATACTTTTCCAATTCAGTCTTTGAAATAAAAGAATCCATATTCACATTTTCCTTCTTATAATTCTTTCTCAAGCTTTTCCTCTTGACTCCCATTCCACCATCACCCACAAGAGAAGGTGTTGAAGCCAAAGAAGATGACACAATTTGCTTTGGCTGAGCTTCAGATGATGCATAGAAATCAAATAAAGTTTCCAACGCATGTTTAATCCGTTGACACAAGACAACTGACGAGGCTTCAGCATAAGATCGACGAACAATGTACTCAACATAATTCAATTTGTGCCTATGATCAAGAACCAATGCAATGAACATCAAAATATTAACATTCGTAACATTTGACCAATACTTGTCAAACTTACCCTTCATTTGCAAGGCCATATTCTTAAGGCCCTCATTCTCACTATTAGTATAATCAGAAATCTCATAACCAATATCATATATATGTTCAACAAGAGAATTACCCGTCACATATCGAGAATCGGATAATTTCAATGTAGCTTCATAAAAAATACCAAGAAAAGGCAAGAAACAAGCAATTCTATCCCATTCCATATCATCGGGTGCACCACCCACCTTCCTAAGTTCCTTAGTATAAGGAGTATACTTAGTTTTTAAATTCTTAAAAGCCTTCCTAAACTCCAAAGCTGTCTTAAGCATCAAATAAGTGGAATTCCATCTCGTTTCAATGTCCAAATAAACAAGGCCTTTACTTTTCAAGTTTTCTTCTTCAACACAAGACTTAAACTTCTGAAGCCTAGAAGGAGAGGACCTCACATATTTTACTGCAGCACGGATTTTAACAATAGCAACATCAACCTCTTTCAAACCATCTTTGACAACCAAATTCAAAATATGTGATGCACACCTCACATGTAAAAATTCTGCATCTAACACACATCCATCCCATAATTTAGCAACTTTTTTCAAGTATCTTATTGCTACATCATTTGAACTAGCATTATCAACAGTCACAGTCAAAATCTTCTTCAGACCCCATGCTAGCAAATATTTTTCGACACTCTTACCAATAAAGTCTCCAGAATGACCACCAACTTGACAAAAGTTAATGATTCTCTTATGCAATTTCCAATTATCATCAATAAAATGAGCAGTGAGACACATATATGATAAATTTTGACTATAAGTCCATGTGTCAGTGGTAAGAGAAACCCTTGAAGTAAAATTCTCAAAAAACTTCTTTAAAGTTTCCACCTTTTCAATATAAAGTGCATAACAATATCGCGTAACAGTAGGACGTGACGGAAGAATAAAATCAGGAATAGCAACCTTGCAAAACAAGATAAAACCCTCTCGTTCAACGAATGAAAAAGGCAACTCATCAATAATCAACATCCTCACAAGAGCCCTTCTAATCTCATTTTGATCATACCGCCATAACTTAGGAATATTAACAGTCTCAACACTCCCATCACTGTTAACTTTTGTTCTAGATTCAAAATCCAAGATGGTTTGCCTTTTGTCCAAGTTAAAAGGAGCTTTCTTACACCTATCAGTGTGATGAGACATTGCATTAGTTCCATTTTTAGCCGAACAACTAATCAAAGACGAACAATAAGCACATTTTGCATGATCTTTATCACCACAAATTTCAATAAAATGTTCCCAAGCACCTGATTTTTTCTTCCTTGTGGTCGCTCCTTTAGAAACTTCCGTGGAGCTGCTGGTGCGTTTCTTCTTTTTCTTCTTCTGTGTTTGAGTCTCTGCCACCATCACTATCTTAGGCTCCACATCTTTGGAAGTGATATCGATCAAATGATCATCACTGTTATCCCCACACCGTGACTATGACATACTCTGTATTAAAAAATTAGACAACATCAATTAAATTACAGAAATATTTACAGAAGAAAAAGGAAATCAATTTGGTCAAAATATTACAGAAATAATTACAGAAATCAATTAAATTACAGAAATATTTACAGTGTTATCGTTCCTGCAATTCATTCCAGTAGGGAATGAGTAAAGAATCAAGCTACAAGTCTCGATCTATACGAAAGGCACTGGTTTTTTTCTTTCTTTCGGTTTCATTGATAGCAGAAAACGGACTCTCTACAAGAGGTCAGGGAGAAAAAATGACACTGTAAATTACTGGAAGTCTAAAAAAAATGACATAAAAAATGACACTGTAAATTACTGGAAGAGAAAAAAATGACAGAAAAAATGACACTGAAAAAATGACAGAAAAATCACGAACTTGTACAATCGATGCCACAAAGATAATCAATGGATAAGGTAGCTGTTATGGAGTCATGATTTAAAATCTTAAAAGGCGTGGGAGGACGAGCAAGCAAATGGCCGAGGAACCACAATGCCCCACTCGCTGATCTCTACGGATCTATTTCTAACTTCACTTCTTTTTTCTGGTCGTTCCTGGCAAGAGAAATTGGGGAGGGCCGATGTGGAGGAAAAGAGGGCAGGGATTCTCTACAATAACACTGTAAATTACTTGAAGTCTAAAAAAAAAGAGCAAATCGATGAACTTACAATGACAGTCGATTGAAACTCTCAAGTAACGGGTAGATTATTTCTCATCTGAAATCGGCCGGACGTCGTGGTCTGCGGACGCGAGACGATGAAATGCAGAGCTGGACTTTGGCGGTTGAAGTGCAGAAATGTTTGGAGGCGGTGGAGTAAGTGAATCAAAGCCAGAAAGAAACCCTACTTCATAACTATAATATATATATATATATATGTCGGGTCGGGTACCCGGTCCAAAAAATATTCTCGGCCCATACCGGACCCGAATTTAGTCTCTTTTCCCGGGTCGGGTACCCGACCCGAAATATTTTTAAAATTTATAAAAATACCCGGTAAATTTACCTCGGGTCAGCGGGTAGTCGGGTCGGGTAGTTCGGATCGGGTTTTTATGAACACCCCTAGCGGCCGCATGCCATATGTCAACGGACCTCCCGCTACAGACATCTTTTTATTTATGTTTTTGTCTACAACGGCCAATATATTTTTCTTCTACCAAGATAATCTGATAATTTGGTAAATTTAATTTAATTATGACACCACTAACATGCAATTACGGCACGGATTATCCACTAGTTCCTAAATAATCGCATGCCTGTATTTCTAATCTAAACACAATACCACTATTTATGGCCATCAAAACATTTCAAATTTTCTTAAAAAAAAAAAAAATAATAATAATCACCACTATGATCAATGAAACAAACCATTGTTTCTTTAGTTGTTTTATATGATAAAAATGAGGGGAAAAAAAATCGAACCGTTGATACGACAAGTGCATAACACGATAACTGGTACAAAATTAACAGCATCGAATCTATATCCGGAAAAAAAGTGAAGCGTATGCGGATTGTAATGAAAACACGAAGGAGTTTCGAGCATTTCCTTAACACACATAATTTCTTCATCACATGGGGAATTTCAGAAATACAATTTCAAAAATTTAGTATACAGATCCAAAATTATACCCAAGCCAAGGAATGAATACAATGATCCATAGTGATACACCACATGTTCCTCTAGCTAATTCAAAGGCAAATTACACGACACCAACATTTTTGGGTCGACCACGAACCACGCACATCTCGAGCTGTTCATAACCATAATCGGCATTTTCTTTTCTGTAACATAAATGTCAGCTTCAGCCGACGACGAACTCAGATACGTGTTTTTCTAATTCGTCCGCATAACCTTTCCTCATCTCGATTCTCGGACCAAAAGCCGCCATCTTTTCCGTCAGGCACGAAATCGCTTCATACTTATTAGCCAACTCCATAAGCACTTTTATCCGCCTGAACGACACGTTGCTAGGCTTCTGCCCTTTCTCCACCATTTGCAAGAAACACCTCTCGGCCTCATCCAATCTCCCCAAAACACAAAGCAAATCGAACAAAATATCCGAAACCAAACCATAAGACCCAAAACCCTTATCGATCATATCACCCCACAATTCCAGCGCCATGTCGGCCCTCTCGTGCCTTCTCATTAACCTAATCAAGAACATGCACGTCTGCGTATTTGGCAAGCACCCAATCCTTTTCATCCTCAAATACAAATCCCAACAACTCTTTAAATTATTCGCCCAATACAATGACCTAAATATTACGTTATAACTCGTCGCGTTAGGGTTCAACCCCTTATCAACCATCTCTTCCATCAAACTATATGCGTCGCCTAATCTCTTTGCTATGCAGAAATTCCTTATCACCGCATTATAAGCTGCAACATCAGGATAACACCCATATTCCCTCATCTCCTTCAGAATGTCCCTTGCCTTATCGGGTTGCCCGGCTAATCCTAGCCCTCCGATCAAAGATGTATACGTAATCACATCCAAATCAATCCCTTCATCCCTCATTTTATTTATCACCTCATATGCCTTCTCTAATTCCCTTGCTTTGCAATAAACATCCACCAAACAATTATACGACACGATATCCGGCTTGATTCCCATATCGTTCATTTCACTGAAAAACGACTCTGCCTCTTCCGATGATTTCCATCCCGATAGCAATATATTAAATGTCTGCAAATTAGGCCTGAATTCGTGCTTCAACGAATGATACACATTCCTAGCATCACTCATACTCTTTTCCTGACATAAACTTCTAAGCAGTGCATTGTAACAGCTAACATCAAACTCCGAAACGAGCCTTTTGAACCGTTTAAACGAGTCAACCGTTTGCCTAACAGAACAGACCTTAGCTATTCTAGCCAAGACAACTTGTATAGTTCTTGGGGTTATCAAGGATTGATCCGTTTTCTTGGTTTCCAACAAAACCCACCAAATTTCTTCGAATTTGCGGTTCCTACCAAGAATGTACAACATGGTGTCCAGAGAAAAAGGGGTGTGAAAAAACCCGCTTTTTTCCGAAGTAATTTTGTAGAACTCCAAAGCCGGAAGTGGGCTTGAGTGGGAAAAGCGAACCCTTTTAAGGACTCTATCGATTAGGTCATTTGAAAAGGGGATTTGATTTGCTCTGAGTAAGCGCCTCATAGATTGTGCGTCTGGTGAAGTTGTGATTACGCGGAAAATTGCCTCCACGGCGTCGTGTTGAGGAGACGACGACGAATTAGATTGGGGATTAGGGATTGAAGAGAAATAGTACCTTGTTCTTGTTAATGGCGTTGGAGAGGAGAAGAGAGAGTGGAGTTCGAGCTTCTTGGCCATGAGATTGTACATTTTTTCTTAATTCCTGGAGAGGGCTTTTTCACTGTTACTCGCAATTCTTATCATTTTTGTTTGAGAGGGAGAGAGTGGGCATACTTAGACGTACTTGGCTTTTCAGGTCCGTCGGTTTTGCCCGGAACCGACCCAAAGTCAACGGTTTTAGCTCGGGCCCGAATCGGACTGGGACCAAAAAGCTCGGGCTGGGTTAGGGTCGGAGGAATTGGGACCAAAGACCGACGGTTAGGGCAACGGGAAAATCAGAAAAAAAAAATAGCAGCAGTCCAGTGACTGCTGCCATGCCAACGGCCCCCAAAAAAAAATATAAAACTGGGCAGCCCGGCTCGGGACCGGCGGTTTTAGCCCGGCCCTGGACCGGCGGGCTTCTAGCCCGGCACGGGTGGTCGGGCTAGTCTACGGTCCGGGCTCGGTCCTGTGTTTTGGGGACCGAGGACCGCCGGTTCGAGGCCCGAAACCGGTGGTTTCGGCCCAGCGGCACGTCTAGGCATACTCCCTCCGTCCCATAAGAGAGTGTCGACTCTTTACATGCATGGATTTTAATAAAAATTAAATCGGTGGTTGTTGAGTGAAAAAAATATCACTTTTTATTTGAGGAAGACGTCGAAAAGGTGAAATAAAAGTATAAAGAGTTATTTTTAAAAATAGAATGGACACACTCTTATGAGACAAATGGAAATGACAAATTGAGCACACTCTTGTAGGACGGATGGAGTATTTATTTTCGAACCTATTTAATAAGACTCTTTAAAACAAATGAATCGAATTTGATTCACTAGTTTTTGAGTAAGTTAGGGGCTGTTTGTTTACCTCTTAATGGTTCTATTAAGAGGCAACCTCTGAATCGTTAAGAGGTAATTCTTGTTTGGCGAAAAAAATGTCTGCCTCTTAATGGTTCCAAAACTCTCTGAATGATTTATATCCTGACCCTCCCTTAATCATTAGTAGGGGTGAGCAAAACCGAACCGAGAAACCGAGAAACCGAAAAAAACCGACGAAACCGAAACCGAAAAACCAAATCAAAACCATCGGTTTGGGTTTAGAATTTTTAAAAACCGAAAAGTCGGTTTTGGTTTCGGTTTATACACTAGAAACCGAACCATTAAAACTGAACCGAACCGATATCATATAATATATATGTATTTCGTAAATTTTATATGTATATATGCATTATGTAGAATAGGCAAAAATAGTGTCCTGGTCTGGTGGTTATAACGCTGGTAGTTCGCGCGTTGGTCCCAGGTTCGATTCCTATCCAATGCACATTTTAAGTTTTTTTGAAGAATAGACAAAAATCGGGTTGGTTGGGTTTAAATCCGGAACCGACCCGTAAAAAACCGAAAAACGGAGAAACCGAACCCATTGGGTTGGTTTCGGTTTCGGTTTGATTTTTTGGAAACCGAAGCAAGTCGGTTTGTGTTCGGTTTTAGCCTAAAACCGACCCAAACCGACCCATGCTCACCTCTAATCATTAGGAGTCCTGATTTCATTTTGAATAATTAAAAACAATTGTATTTCATTTTGCACTTAATCATTCTGACCACTTAATCATTCTGCACCAAATCAATCAACAACTACCAAACAGCCCCTTAATTTGTCAGTAGCTCGTGAACAAGCTCGTTAAAAAGCTGATATTAACATTAGTGTTGATATTAACCTTTACACGTATACTTGTTTATAAAGATTTAAGTAGATATTTTGTGCATTTTATAAATGCTTTATTCTATTCAAAATTTTATATAAGTTAATCAATAATTTTATACATCAGTTCAAACTTGAATTAGATTGTGTATTTCTTTTCCTTTTTTTTTTTTTTTTGGTTTCATCCATTTCGCTATTAGTTTAATACCTTTTGCAACAGATGTGTTGTGTGGCTTCTTCATTCTTTTTTGTTTACCGAACAAAGCAAAGCAATGTCCGGGAATGAAATCTTTAACTCGAGAACCGGGCCCAATAAGTGGGGGCCTGTAATTCAAGCGGGGAACCATGAGGCGAACAAGTCATGCTGGAAAACTTATCTCTAGATCGGGGGTCAGATCGAGCCTCTAGGGGGTACTCAGGACACGGGACAATCCTCCTATTTAAAAGAAAAAAAATAAAAGAAAAGGAAGTACTTGAGACCCGCCTGGATGTTGCTTGTTGCGTTCTTAGAGCATCTCCAATAGCAACTGCAAGATGGTGCTGAGTATTATTTTTGTGTTAGAGTATCTTCAATAGCAACTGTAAAATGTTGCTGAGCATAATTTTGTATTAATCCTTCTCCAACAGCTACTGTAAAAGCTCCTGTATTTTCGGGATATATGCATTGTTTCCCTATTTAGACCATCTCCAACAGTTTACACAAAAATACTGCAACTCCAAACACAAAAATACAGAAAATCAACAATGCATCTCCAACAACTTACACAAAAATACAGAAATTAGTAATACATCTCCAACAGTTTGCACAAAAATAAAGTAAAAACAGATATCTATTATATGTGCTAGGCTTTAAATTTCTAAATTGAGCATTAAATAATTGGATTAAAAATTATATATATATATATATTAAAAAAAATTATATTGACTGAATTTAACTATAGCTTTCAAAAGATATTTATTAAATTGTATTCATGTACATAAATTCACCAATTATTTATTGCTCAATTTAAAAAAAAAAAAAAAGCCTAGCTATTTTGATGCTTTAAAATGTATTGGTTGAATATTTGTGATAATATTCCCCTAATATAATGTATAATTTTATAATATTATTATAATTTTTCGCATTAATTCAGCAAATTTAAATACATTTAAAATTTATTATTAGTTCATGGAGGTAAAATACAATTATATTTGCACATAATATTAAGATTATAAAAGAAATATAACAGAGTATTTTTGGGTAAGTTGTTGGAGGGTTGATTTTCTATATTTTTTATTTAAAATTATAGTGTTTCTGTGTAAACTGTTGGAGATGATCTTATACAGGTCTGTCTAGTTCGTCCCACAAATCATATTAGGACCCATAAAAACCAGTTTCCATCTTCACATTGGTAGCCAATTGCGTTTATTAATTATTTTATTTTAAGACCAATCATGTCGTGACGAGTACAACTTCGCTCCAAGAAAAACTTCACCCAATTTCGAATCATAACATATTAAAGCATCACTCTCCCGCTTGTTCGCTTTCGGCTTCTGATTAAATGAAGCAGAAACTCACAGAGACAAACATTATAACTTTTCTCAGCTGTAGAAAGAGAATCGCACTATTTTTAACGTTTCCACTCTGCGAGAAAGAAACACAGCACTTCTCTTCGTATCCGCCTCCTTCAATGATTCCTTTAACACAAAACATGTGGTTTCGCAACACAAGCACTTACAGATAGAATTACAAGTGAAACGGGAAGCAAAAGGAGCGAAAGTAAACGGTCTTCTGAAAAGATGGTCTAAAGAGACACCTTACGAACAAAAGAAAACAACCAAAACACAACGGCATTTTCACCACTATACAAAAAATTCCGAGCTTTTTATGTTTCGTGAGGTGGTCTTCGCTTGCCACATAGACCGATATACCTCTGCTGCAAACTATCTATTCCTCAGTCATTTCTTTATATAGTTCAGGTACGGATCTTGAGCAATACTTAAAACATCGGGTCTATCTGCTTGGTTATATGTTAAACAACGGCGAACAAAATCCTGCAAGAAACATTGATGAATATAGGGATGATCATAGAAACTACTACTGAGGTTAAAGCCTAATTACAAAACACTCCACTCATCTTTTCAAATTACAAATCCCCCATAAACTGTTGCAAATACCTCCATTCAGGTTGTGCTTGGATTGAGGGATTTGAATTCTATTCTTTCGACATTTCTTTTGTTCGGTGCAATGTGGATCTTTGAAGATTTTAACCCATCACAAGTTCTAAATTTTTTCTCAATTTTTATTTCATAACTAACAGAATGATACAACAATAAACAACAACATCTAAGCCTTAATCCCCAAATGATCTGGGGTCGGCTAACATGAATCAAACTTTGAAACCGTCAATGATAAATAACAGAATGATATAAATTTAAAAATTTTAGGGTACGGGTGCAGTATGCAGGAAAAATGGCTGGGTGAAACATGTAGTGTGGGCGTCAAATCTGTGTGTGGGAGGGAGAAAGGGATCTGTGCGCGGCGTGGGCGCCGGAAGGAGGGAGGAGGAAGGGAGAGTGAATATAGGAATGAATTCCAAATGACTAGATATAATGAAGGATTTCAAATGCACAAAAAGCAAAATAAAATATAGGGAGGATTTGAAATCAAATGAATTCAATTTTGTCAGCCAAGCATGTTCGGTGGATTTGGCGACAGATTTCAAATCCTTCCCAGTCTCTCCTCAAATCCTTCAATCTCACGGAAGTATTTAAAATATTGAAAGATGTGTAAGGTGCATTTTTGTAATAAAATGCATTTCTCATGGACTTTCACTAGTGCAAGACAGGATAGAACAAAGTATTTACCTTTGCCTCATTCGATACAGATGGCCTTGAAGGGAACTCAACTTTGCGGGCTTTGATAATCGTGTCTTCACGCAAGATTCGCTCTTGCGTCTGGTCATGCCCAAAAGGCCGTCTGCCGAACAACATTTGGTACAACAAAATGCCCGCAGACCAAACATCCACCTGTTTCCAGCAATGCAAAAGTGAGGTTGGGTTTTTTTATGCTACGAATAGATATACAAATATGAAAAAAGGATTTGGAAGATAAACAATAAAATACACATAATTGTTTACCCAATTCGTCGGAAATTCTGACTATGTCTAAGGCGCTATCAAGCCAGGATATGCACCAGGTTATTGAGAGTGTACATCAATGAGCTAGTTATAATCGAAAAATCGTAACCCTAATACAAATGTTATGCATTTCCTAAAGTACCCTTAGAAAGTTGTGGTCCAAAATGTATAGTACTTCAGGCTCCACAACCCAACGATTTAATACTCTTAAAAGAATTGATACCACAATAAACTAAAAGTTAAATTTGCAAACTCAACAATTATTTAATACTCTTAAAAGAATTGATACCACAATAAACTAAAAGTTAAATTTGCAAACTCAACAATTATTATTTCGATTGCAAATAATTTTTAGAACCAACAAAGAAAGAAAGAAAAGAAAAAAAAAAATCAAAATCACTGACCTTTGAGGAAATGAGAGGTGTCTTGTTCAGCTCAAAGCATTCTGGAGGCAGATACCTGAATTTATAAGGAAATGATAGAAGGAGAAAAAAAAAGGGAAAAAGGGATAATTCCACTCGAAGACTACACTATTTATGCACCGATGTAAAATTAAATAATTATAGTCCAGTACAGCACACAACAAGATTGGCCTATCATTTCTTTGAGAGAGAATAGGGTCATTGAATAGAATGTTGAATATAATTTTGAAAAATAAAGAAACTCAAAAAAAAATTTCCTTCTAGAGAGAATTTAACTGTCTCCCCCCCCCCCCTCCCCCCCCAAAAAAAAATATATTTTTCCATATGATGGTCAAGAAACTTCGAACGGGATGGACTCAGTCAAAGTTGAAAAAAAAATGATACAGATTGAAAATTTGCAGCAGTAACCTCCATGAAACAAAAACCAAATTAGAGAGAATTACAAAAACTACCCTTGAAATTTGACCTATTGGCCAGAGAACAAACATCTGTCGAAATTACAGACACCGACGCCCCTCCCCCAAAGGTATCACAACTAGTCCCTTGAGATTTGCATTTTCTTAACAAAAATTCCACTATCGGGGTGCAATTTGTAAAATAGAAACAAAATATTGGGGGGTATTAGTGATTTTGAAAAATAGCTGGATTTTTCTTTTATTTTTTGTAATTAGACTAAACTTCATGGGTACTCTTTTTAATTAACTCATCAATTTATTTTTAATCTTGAATCTAATGTAATTGAAGCCTAAAAGCAGCCTTCGGGTAAAAAATGAAATTGTCTAACTCACCAATATGTTCCAGCACCCTGGGAAGTAAGTTCCATGCCCTGGGATCCAACATCGTCCTCCACAATCTTGCTAAGACCAAAATCTGTTACTTTAGCAACACCGAATTCATCAAATAAAACATTTCCGGGCTTCAAGTCATAGTGAATAATCTTTTGTGATCTTTTATTCAGGTAAACAAGGCCTTGAAAGATCTGGACGATAATGATCTTAGCTTCTCTTTCTGGTAGTACAGGGGTTGCTTTAAGAACGGCATCAAGATCCTTGCCTGCAGGCAAACAAATAGAGAACTTTCCATCATCACATTTGTCGTGATTGGTCGACTATAAATAGATTGCACTCGGAGAAAGTGCTATTCATCTTTAACTAGGAATAAAGAAATGCATTAAATGTGTCATTGTCCAATAAATCTATTACAAAAAAAAAAGAATGAGGTTCGGTCTAATTTTACAAGAAATACTTGTATTTATTACAAAAAAAAAAAAAAACATGAGGTTCAGTCTAATTATATATATATATATATAGGGATTGGCTATGGTGGAAACCCTCTTAATCGTGAAATCTAGAAACCAATTGCATTATTAAGTAATTTCATTGCATATTTGTTATTATTTGTTGCATCAAGCTGGTCGCTAGTATATGCAATAATAATGCAATAAAAAAAAATACATAAATGCATATAATCCTACTCATCTACAGCCGTTAGATCACTAATATCAATGGCCTACAAAAGTTTCTAGATTTCACAAGGTAATTAGTTTTCATATGATCTATATATATATATATATATATATATATATATGTGTGTGTGTGTGTGTGTGTGTGTGTGTGAAATTACAGATACCAACTTGTTTTTTTTGTTCTATTTTACAAAATACACCCTAAAGAGGAGGATATTTGTCAAGTGGAAACAAACCTCAGGAGGGTGTTTGTGATATCTGAAGGGGCGTATGTAACTTTGAAAGATAACTGGATTTTTTTGTAACTAAGCCAAACATCAGAGGTCGTATTGCAATTTTCCTAAATCATTCTTCTTCTTCTCTTAGCTTCCGAAGGAAAAATTTAAATCGCTGATATAATGGAGGAAATACTCATATGAAACATACCACTACAGTATTCCAAAATAGTGCAGAATGTATTATGATCAATCTCGAAAATGTCCCAAAGCCGAACTATGTGATGGTGAACCAACGTTTTATGAATGTTGTATTCCCTGATCGCATGTCGTATGTAGCTTTGCTTCTTCTCTTCACTCCACTGAGCGTTCAAACCATGAAGCTTACAGGCAACATATCTATGTTCCACCAAGTCAAAAGCCTGCAACATTTTTCACTAAATATCACCACAGGACATTTTATTAGCAGGCATTGGGTCCGACACTTAGCCGGCTCATCTAAGAGAAACTATCCTAAAGGGCTAACCTTTTCTTGATCTACGACCAATCTTTTAAAATCTATTTTAAACTCAGAGAAAAAAAAAACTCAGGAATACAAGTATAAAGGGTTAATTGAAAAAGATCTGGAGGTTTATTCTAAATTCTACACCTACCCCCCACCCACCCAAAAAAGGAAAAAAATATCAGTTACTTTCAAATCACATATATGCTCTTGATATTTGTTTCTAATTTACAAATTGAAGGGTAGTTTTTAAGAAAATACAAACTTAAGAGGGTGTTTGTAATACCTTAAGGGGATATTAGTAGTTTAGAAGATGATGGAATTTTTTGAAACAATATCAAACCTTGGGAGTAGTTTTGGTAATTACTCTTGGGGACAATCACAATAACTACCCATCAGATTTGGGTATTTACAAGAAACAGAGAGAAATTCTGAAATTACCAAAAAAAAAAAAAAGAAAAAAAAAGGGGGACCTTACAGGCTGGATTCTGCCATAAATATAAGGGGGTAAATATAAGGAATCAAACCTCGTGGATATTTTTTCTTAATTTTGAAACCTTTTCTTTTGTAAATGCATCCCTTATTCCCAAGTATACAACAACATCAGAGCCTTAGTCCCAAAATGCTTTGGGGTCGACTACTTATTCCCAAGTATACAAGTTCACTAAATCCTTATAAGCTCACCTTATAAACCTCACTAAATCCTCCTTTGCCCAGAAGGTTTAAGAGAGCGTAACGATGATTCAATATCTGGAAATTGTTAAAACGAGAGCCATCCTCATCCCTTATGCGTTTCATTTCACGTATAAGTTTTCCTTTCTCCAATTCATACCGGTCTCTTTCACGCATTATTCCTTCCTCTTCCTGAAAACAGTGCAGGTGTGCAATATATCAAATACAGAGCAAAAATAAGAAGAATTTACAAGAATAAACAAACTTACACGTTTGATGCTGGCTAAACGAGACCTGAATATTTCATCCTGAATGAATATATCTTCTTCCTGAACGCCACCCTCAGATTCAGATATGTCGACCTTATCTAGAATGGATCATAATGCTATCAGTTTTTACTGTAGTGGGGAAAAGATAAATTTGAGGTAATGGGGAAGAGAGAAGATCTCAAAAACTAAAAACACACTATTGTAACCATAATGATAGGCACACATATTCAAAGTGGAATACTTTTATGAAGTAGATGTTTATTCCATTGATAAACATCCTTTCTAGGACCAATAAAATACAGGGATAACTAAGAAATAAAAAATAACGTTTTGGCTGGTTATGAAATTACTCAGAAGTTTTTTGAAATTACAATAAAAAAATGAGATTTCATTCTGTATGACGCTTTAGCCCCTTCATAAGCAAAAACAGTTCAAACACTCACTTCATTTGTAAAATACAGTAAATACTACAGATAGTTATCACCTTATATTTAAGATAGAAGCACCTCAATGGTCTTCTATCTTTTTCGTAAACCTCTGTTTTTTTATTAACCCAAATGTCATTTTTTCAAAAACCTCTGTTCTTTTTGTAATTAACTCTAATCTCAAGGGTAGCATAACTATTGGAGCCTTTGACAAAATTAGTTTGACGACGTCCGGAGATGGGTTTGGGACTCATCTGGACAATTTTCTTGCAGATCTTTCCACTTGTCTTCCCTCCTCAGGAATCTGTTTCCTCCTTTCATTTTCTTTAAAAATATTTGGAAGGTTCCAGTTCCTAGAAAGATTCATGTTTTCATAGTTGATGAGATTAACTTGCTTACTAGTTACTTATGATGTGCTACAAAAACGGTTCGCGCATACCTATCTTTCCCCAAGTTGGTGTGATTTGTGCAGCGCTCACTCTAAAGAGTTAGATCCTAATTTTCACACTGCCCTTTCATTTCAAACTGTTGAGTAGAGTGGTCTACAATGGATTACACCTCCGGAAGTATCTTGGAGCGCATACTTATTAGCCAAAAAGAGAAGGTACTGCGGGTATTTATAATTCCAGTGCTTTGTTGGTCAGTTTGGTTGGAAAAGAACAGGAGAATGGAACCTTGCCCTTTATGGTTGATCTTGTTTAGTTTTGGAAGAATGCATTGTCTTTTCAAAATTTTCTGGTTATAAATTTTCTCGTTAATTGAATATAACATTGTTGTTTCCTTGGGGAAAAAAAAACTTCATTACTTTCGCGGGAATGCAATGTGTATTATTTTACCTCAGAAGGCTATAGTTACTAAAGCACAGCAAGAGAATCCGAAGTAGAGATATGCAAAGATAAATGAAGTCATTTACCAGATTGGCGTTTCTTCAGAGATTTTCTCTGCCTCTCAACGGCCTCCTTTGTTTCCAACAAACTCCTCTAATCCAAAAAAGAAGTTAGGTGGATCCAACAGTGTAAGTTCGGACAGAAAATTGTATATCAAATATACAGAGGCACTACATTTTACCGATGCATATAACATGTTTATGCATCTTACACAATCTATGTTCAGTAACATTGACAAAATACGATTAGTACAGCTTTGACATCAAAGCTAATATGGAGTTGGATACACCCTGAAGCGATCACCATTTACCTAAAGAAATCATGCACAAATTCAAGATAATATCATCGAAACATATGCCTATATGATGGCAATGATAATGATAACAAATATGAGAGATCAACACAGATATTAAAAAATCAAGTTGGAGCAGGAAAGAGCATACAAGGTGAGTATTGAGATCCTTTAGTGCTTGTCCATCCTCCCATGCTTCGGATATGACCGTCCCAGCTCTACCAATATTAATTGAGAACAAAAAGAAAGGAGACACATGATTAATTTGACAGCATATCAAATTAAGGTGATAAAATTGAAATAAAGATTTAGTAGTTTCCTGTGACAACAATGTTTCATAGAAATTAAAAGAATCAGAACTAAGCGAGAGTTTATTGAAAAATGTGTAAAATGAGGCCAATTCTAAGTTCTTAGGAAAATCCAGTGTCATTAAGACCCTTGGTAAGAGAAATTAAGAGGGTACCTTACTTTATTAACCCCCAGCCTGTGACTACAACCACCACTGAATAATTACAACGAAATCCTTGTAAAGAAACCTCAAAAAAAAAAAATGTGATCGAAGCACTGTGAAAGTGGAAGCAAATCTCGTTTCCAATTTTCCATGCACAATAAATAAGACGTTGAACTTGGTTAACAAAGCTATTCCTGAAAAATGAATCAATTTAAAATAATATGCACATGCCCACTAAACATGACAAGTTTCGACTGATTCAACCCTCTTTGCAACTAAAAGGGATGTGTGGCTGAAAATTAAAAATCTTGAAGTACCTGACAACACCCACATTGCCAAGTCTCAAAGAATCTTGCCGTACTTTCATCCTTGCTTCATGCCTCTCAGCTTTTGATACAGATATCAATAAATCAGATATCACTTTTATTCTCTGCATTCAAGGAAGAAAAATAACAACTAAATCGTCATTCAACATCTGGAGGACACATACAGCCAAGCCCCGCTCGTCAAGCCAATCAGCTATAATTGTTAGCGTTGGCACGAAAAGTACAACAAAGACCAAACACTTGAGTATCATACATGTTTATTATTTCTACTAAAGACGAAGATTCAAATTGTGTTTGCATATTTTGGCTCGCTAGCGGAGCAGTCCAGCTAATTACCCTGTTTACCCAAACCCATCAGGAAAAGATAATCCCGACTCTATACTACTAACCCCTTCAGGAAAAGGCTATATTAAATATAGAGAAGCTGATCATGCCGCATGGACTATCCAACTCTTTTCATGTTCAATTTATACAAATTAGACTTATCACTAGTAAAGAATAGAGAAAACATAGAGAGATTTATCTATATAAAATATCCAATAAAATTCAGAAGATCAGAATCATAAGCATTCCCCAGGGACTTGTAATGCTCGTGAATATATTCAGAATAACAATACAAAATGTACTCCCTCCGGTCGTTATTATAAATCCCCTTTTAAATGGTTGAGACGGTCCAAAATGTAAGTCCCCCTGTCTAGTTTTCTACAATTATTCAAGACCATTTACAAAAGTACCCTTCATTTTAGCTCCAAAAAAAAAAGAAAAAAGAATATGATGGTTCAAATTCCAGCACATATATCAACTCTTCCTCTCTCCATGAATACTCTCTATACATATTATTTATATTAAGGGGAAAGCAGGAAATTGATTTTTTTTCAAAACACCTTTAACTAACTTACCTTGGTATTGATGAATTAGTTAAAAGAGACTTATACCATGATCTTTTGTTTTCTTTCTCTCCTTTTTTAACAATTAAAAAGTAATCTACTAATATGAGACTGTCATCGAAAAGAACCACCAAACTAATATCATCATCATCATCAACAACTTCACCTTAATCCCAACTGTCCGGGTCGGTGGTGTAAAGATCATAGTGTCTCAAATGTCAATTAATAAACTTAGTTAACACTATAAATTCATCCAAAAAGTAAAGTAGCAAAGTTTTATGTCGGATGCCCTTCAAAGCGCGACCTTCATAAGAAGGAGAAATGCAAATGAGATGAAATTCTAAAACCGTCATGATCATAACAATACAACAACAACAACATCTAAGCCTTAGTCCCAAAATGATTTGGGGTCGGCTAACATGAATCAAACTTTGAAACCGTCAATAATCGTTACATAAATAACATAAAAGGAAAAAAGAGGGAAAAAGTAGAGAAAAAAGCAAATAAAAAAAGAGAATGAATGTAAAAAAAAAAAAGAAAAAAAAAAAAAAGATAACATGAAATAAAAGAAAATAGGGAGAAAAAAAAAAAAAAAGAATCAGACTCCATCCACCATCCGTATTCTTTCCCGCCACATTTGCCTCTCCATCGCCATATTTTCTCCAATTCCAAGAAACCGCATATCATTTTCAATCATCTTTATCCAAGTTTTCTTGGGTCTTCCTCTACCTTTCACAACATTACTTGTTCCCCAACTTTCTAGCCTCCTCACTGGGGCATCAATAGGTCTTCTTCTCACATGACCAAACCATCGTAATCGATTCTCCATCATCTTGTCTTCTATAGACGCAACTCTTACCTTTTCTCTGATCACCTCATTTCTGAGCCGATCCTTTTTTGTATGACCACACATCCATCGTAGCATACGCATCTCTGCCACATTCATCTTTTGAACGTGACACTGTTTTACAGCCCAACACTCGGTGTCATATAACAGCGCAGGCCTAATTGCCGTGCGGTAAAATTTACCCTTTAATCTATGAGGAATGCCAGGATCACATAAAATCCATGTGGCACTCTTCCACTTCAACCACTCTGCCTTTATTCTGTGAGCCACATCGCCATCTAGCTCTCCATCCTTTTGGATAATAGATCCAAGATACCGAAAGAAAGTGGATCCATGAACAACTTTCCCATCAAATGTGATCATCTCCGCCTCTCTATCACTGTTTTCGCTAAACCTACACTCCATATATTCAGTCTTACTTTCGGCTAAAGCCTCGAGCTTCCAAAGTATCCTCCAAAGTTCCAATTTCATTGCACTCCAACCTTCGTTTCATCAATCAACACAATATCATCTGCGAACATCATACACCACGGAACGTCATTTTGAATTTCTCTTGTCAATTCGTCCATGACTATGGCAAAGAGAAAAGGACTAAGAGCAGATCCTTGATGTACCCCAATCGTAATAGAGAATTCTTCTGTCCTCCCAACATTAGTACGTACACTTGTACTAGCTTCCTCATACATGTCCTTTATAATGTCAATATATTTCCGCGATACACCCTTCTTTGCTAAGGTCCACCAAAGTACTTCTCTTGGTACTTTATCATATGCCTTCTCTAAATCAATAAAAACCATATGCAGATCTTTCTTTTTATCTCGATAATGTTCCATCAATCATAGGATAAGATAAATTGCTTCCATGGTCGATCTTCCAGGCATAAATCCAAACTGATTTTCTGTTATCTTCACACATTTCCTGATCCTTTGTTCAATCACTCGTTCCCACAACTTCATGGTATGACTCATTAGTTTAATTCCGCGATAATTAGAACAATCTTGAACATCACCTTTGTTCTTATACAAAGGGACGAAAATACTTTTCCTCCATGCTGATGGCATCTTATTGCTTCTCCAAATCTTATTGAAAAGCATAGTTACCCATTCGATCCCTCTCTCCCCCAAACACCTCCAAACTTCAATAGGTATACCATCTGGTCCTTCTGCTTACTTTGACCCCATCTTCTTCAATGCAATTGTCACTTCACCCTTTTGGATTCTTCTCTTAACCTCTCGGTTAACCATACTTGAGGGGATGTTTAAATTCCCAATATCTTGTTCTTGATGGCCATTGAATAGGGTATCAAAGTATGACCTCCATCTCTCTTTTATCTCTTTATCATAACAATGAGTTTAAATAATTGGTATAGATATGTCAAGTTACATGATTATTGTAAAATCAACATGCACTTCCTGGAAACATCATAATCACCAAACTAATATATATTAGTAATCTAATGAGAATCACAAGTCAAAAAGGTAAGCAGACTAGAAAAAACAGACCTTCGGCTTCATCTGCTGCTCAGAATCTTTGAAATCCTTCAGCTCCTGTCCAAGTAGGAAATAACGTACAGAGAAATGAAGTAAGATTGTGCAATAAACTACAAAAATGTGACTTAACAATACAAAGATAACAACAAAGAACATAATAATTATAATTTCTTCAACAATTGGCAATTGAAATCCAAAAAAATAAAGAAGCCTATGGTACCTTTTCTAGGGATTCACACTTGTTACGATAATCAGCAGCTTCTTCACGCGATTTTTTCAGCTCCTCCCCCAATAGTACAACCTTAGCACGTAATGAAGATGCTTCATCCTAATATCATAAATCGTATGTAAAATTATCAAATACCATACCATCTCAAATATAGCAAAAGCACAATATATAGGCATAATCTATCATAATAGGAACGGAAATTTCTAGGGTTAATTTCAAAACAACTTTGGCCATGAATTTTAAAAAAGTAGAGAAATTGACACGATGAGAGACCTCATTTGAGTGGCTATCATGCCCATGTTGCTCTTTGAAGAACTCATCCTGCATACCCGGGCCAGGCATCCAAAAGTAACCAAATGCATCAATTTTTGTTAGAGAACACCAAAAGTTAAACAAACAATGAATCAGTTTTATCAACTTGACCAATTCAAAGTGGAGAGTTGGCTACAAAATAGAAAACATTATCACTTAAAATATCTAGGAAGCTTACAAATCTCTTACACTATCTGCCACCACACAATCCAACAACAAGGTCTGAATTGTACATATTCTCATATTCTAAAAAGCTTTTTAACCGACAATGTAACTGCATCGTGTACAATAAGGTAGAAATGGCATTAATAGACTTCAAAAGTGGCAGCAGTAAGGTTTACAAGTTAAGATAGTAATTTAAAACCATTCGCTGATGCGACCTATCCAACCACTTGATTGGCGCAGTACTGGAGTTCAATTACAATACCGACTACAAAAGTAGGTTTAAGAAGATAATATCCAAGTTCTTTTTTAGCAAAATTTTACTCAAACATGAAAATTTCAAACATCAAAATATTACACCACTACTCAGTTTGTGTCGTTCATCAGGATAACAAAGTCGATTCAAACATAGAAATGGGACATACACATATTCTTTCAATCTCATCAGCTCTAATACCATAATAAACATGGTGATTATACTCTCGCATATACAAACAAAGTCTCCTCATTTGCGCACATTTCCAAAGATAAGCCATGTATTTCAGAAAATATCTCCACAATTAAATTTCAGGTTCTTCATAAATAAAACAGAGGAAAAATAAAAGTGATTTCACTAGCAAAGGAAGCAAAAGAAGCGGCCATAGGCACAAACAAAAGAAGCAACTACCGATACAAACAAAGCAACTTCCAAATTGGACGCACCTTGTGATGTGAGTTTACAACCTGACCATTTGATGGAGAAATCAACTGATTTCTTGCCTGATCATTAACTCGATTACCTCGGCCTCTACCTGAAGAATTTGCCCTACCACGGCCTTGTTTTCTTTTATTCATATCAGCTACTACCTTGTTGGAGTCTATTATCTCTATGGTTTTTTGCCTAGCATCAGGTGCTGCCTGATGTACATTTCCTGAAATATTACCATCCTAAAAAGACTCGGATGAACAAAGAAATAACAACCTCTCAGCAATTCCAAATAGTAATAAGCAAAGGAACATGAAGAAATAGAATATGCAGTTAGAAGTTAAAGATATAGGGAAAACATTTAAGCAATAGATCATGTCGTCTGGAAAAGAAGAGAGTGTCTACCTCAACGTGTTCACCAACAGTACCCAAATCTTCTTCAACCTTCCGTCGCTTTTGAGTATTTGCTTGTATAAGAAAGGCTCCTCCATTCTGGGACGGAGAGTAAGAGAAGCCAAAGTGAGAAGAAAGAACATGTATGAATAAAACGGATGGATTCCAAATAATAATTAATATACATTTTATGTTGTATACACTTAATATACATTTAAGAAAATGGAATAGAAGATGAAATACCATTTCAGAATCAAGAATCCAAAATACTACTAAAAATGCATTTCTAGTTAGGAAACTAGAACTGATTATCTAAAGAAAATGTTGTGAAAGGGTAGATGCTAATCAGGCATTAGACTCGGGACTAGCATCTAGGCCGGACCTGGGCAGGATTAGGCAGGTCTTTATCGGGGTTAGCTGGGCATAAGTGAGAAATGCGGAGGCAGTCAAGGTGCCTAGGGCCAGTATTTGTTACGACATTGTCTAAACATAAATGCTAACTCCAGCAGTTAAATCAGCGGAAGCATATGGAACGTAATTTAAGGTCCGGTACAATCACTTTAATGATTATCAGCTTTAGCAAATGATATGAAATAAATTGGATATTCCTAAATTGATATTACTTTGATAAAAAATACATGTCAGTCTTGCTTTAAACATATCAATCGATTTTGATTACCTTCATATATATGATTGCTGATCATCTGATACCATGAATTGTGGGAAGACAAAGGTAATAGAATCCTCCCACAATTCGACTACACCGATTGGCAATTTAAAAGGATCCTTTGATAGACATACGAGACACATTTTTTTACGTACTTTATATATAGATTATTCCCATATTCCTTATGCCTTGACCTCTCACTTGAGTGTTGGAGGGGCACTGAGTTTCTCAGCATACCCCTTCCTGCAGCTTAACGGTTTTGCAACTTATAGACAAAATAATTGACTCATGAAACTTCGATTCGAAATAAATTAAGGAAACATTATTTGATACATAATTTTCTCATGATACCTCGTTGAAGACGGTTAAAGAGGTACGTGAATGGCTCTTCGGAACATAAATAAATGAGTTGATATCCTTCGTCCGTCAGCTGACGACAAAGGGACCATATAGTTAAATCACGCCGCCTTTGGGAAATTAAAGCTGATAGATATCTTCCATAACTCTACTACACTGATTGATTATTTGAAAAGATTCTTTGATAGATGTAAGGGACACATTTTCTTTACGTCTTCTATATATTGATTATTCTCTGACAGTCAGGTCAGAGGAATGCTGGTTTTCCTAGCGCTTCTAACATTGTTTTGCAAGTTATGGGAAGTATATTTGCATGAAACTTTGGATTCATGATAAATGAAGGAAAATTTATTTGATGCCTAAAGCACTCATTTAGCATGATGGAAGTGTCTGATTCTATCTAGGCATGCTACTTAATTCGCTCGATCGGAAAGATCAGCTATCTAGTAATTTTTAGTGCCACTATAAGGAAAGATAGCTTTAAGAATGAGGCAAACTTCATGGAATTCATTGCCCCGTTGCAAAGCCAGACTTACTTCATTAATTCAGTCTATGGAAGGAAATGCATCACATTAAAGGGTTCCACTACCTCCAAAGAAACATCCCCTTCCTCATTACTCCACATGGTCTCGTCGTGGTTTTTAGTTTTAATTCTTGCCAGGCATACTACCATGCTCAGGATACTCCATTCTCCACAAAGGGGCCTTTAGCAAAGACAACTAATCACTCATATGTGATGCAAATAGGAGTAAGAAGCCTCCCCTTTCCTCATTTAGTCTTACAATGAGGAAAAATCATCTCAAGATGTGCCTATGCCATCAGTTATATCTACTTCAAGCATTAATGCATCATCTTCTCACCCAACCTACCTCATCCAGTTGAGAGTGAATATTACGTGACGAAATAATAAATAGTTAGATAAAACCATTCTAACCTTGGTTTAGAAGATATGAATGACTGTAATGGGTTACGGTTCATACTTTCGTCTAGACCTAGCTATTACCAAAGTTCCAAACTATAAATAGACTAGCTCTTAATGTATTAAAAGAAAAATGAAAATAGAACATGTAAAAACACGCTGCCAACTCATGAATGTTGCGTGAGAATGCTAGATGTTTGGTAACATGCCCTCCAGGATGGCTTCTCCTTCACTGAGCTCACGCATATGCTGAAAATCCTAGCTATTCTTGGAAACCATGCAACATTTAAGCAATCCTAATTCTCAGCTCTATCATTTCAAGTTAGATTGTTCTTTAAGCTAATGCATGGGCCACAAAGCTAAAATTAAAAAGATTATGGCCACTGAAGGCAATTAAAGCCGATTCGCCATGCATTATCAGCATTTGCTTGATTACTTCTATATTTATTTTTAACTCGTTTTAGAAGTAAAATTCGCGAAGTTCAAAAAGATTGTGGTGGTTCGTGTTGACAAGTATCGATCCAAAAGCAAGTGCAACATTTGGAACCAGGGTAGGACCTCTCCTGGTTCATTGTGGTTGGGAATGAACCAAGTGGAAGTTGGCGGGCATGTGACGCCCAGGGTCGATGAGAGCAGAGCAGGAAGTGATCATCAACACAAAGAGGAAGCAATAACAACAAGCGGCTCTTGAAAGGCGTCTACTCGAAGAGACAGATAAATGAACCGATCTCACACCCAAAAGATGAGAGATTACGAGGTTGTGTAATCAACTACTGTGACCTCACATGGATTAAAACTTGATTAGTCGACCAAAATCATCAGTTCAAACAAAAACTTATCTTCAAGATATTAAAGAATAGTAACACGTGAAATATCTTCGAGGTATCAAAAACAATTTTATATTTTCAAAAGAACTAAGAAAATCAACATATGAAATATATCAGTTGATAACGAAACGAGATAGCAAGTATATCACACTATAAAGATACTACAAATTTCCTTAATCTACCATATATTCAGGATATACATAATTCATAAGAAAATTCTTTCTAATTCTGAGTACTAATTTAAACCACATATACGTCAAACCAACTTTCTCATGATCTGGTTCTAGTGCGTGCTTTGATATACTTACCTTTACGTTCGAGATCAAAATGAATGTCCAAGTTGAACACAAATATTCAATGCATGACATGTGATAACCATTAAGCAATAAGACTCAACCAAATACCACTACAAAAGCAGAGAACAAGAAACGGGATCAATCAGCAGCATAACATAATTCCTTAATCTCTCCATTCATCACAGAAATTAACCGAACAAACATTCCGTTAACAACCCCCATCCACAGTGAGCATCAGTAACCACACATTCGTAGTCAACTATATATGCACACAAGAGACCGGAACTAGTAAGTTCAAGGTTTTCTTTTCAGCTTAAGATACAATCCCACCCATTTAGTTAGATATATGTAATAAATACTACGGTGGATGGACCAGAAGCAAAATTAACAAACAACAACAACCAATATCCCAAATACTCACATCATCAGAATCATCGCTATCGATAAGAGAATCGGGCAGACTATCTGGGGTCCCTCCAAACTTGGCAGGGACAGACCATGAATTCAGCTGAGACTGGGGTTGGGACTGGGAGGCAACAACAGATGACGGCCTGCCGACTAATCTAGCCTCTAGTTTCGCGATCTTTGAGGATTGATCCGATTGGTTTGAAGAATTGGAGGAGAAATGTACGATCATGTCGTCCGACATTGCTTGATGATTGAGTTGAAACAAAAATTCTGATTCAAATTTGTAGTCAATGCAGCTAAAGATCACTCAGTCTGTTGGTCATTTGAGTCATTGACACAAAGCGGCAACAACATTAAAAAAAAAAAGCCATAGATTTCGGGTTTCTAGGACTGGATGAAGTGATTCTTCCTGGAACCCTTTACAGGAAATAACTCATTTATTCATGCCGAGTTGCGGTTTAGTCTTTCACTGAAATTTCACCTCTGTGAATGTATGTTCACGTGCGCGAATGTGTACGTGTTTCAGATTTATATATAGAGAGGGGGGGGGGGGGGGACGATACAGACAGATTGAATTGAATTGATGGGTGAGAGAATTAGGGTTTTTGATTTCCTTTCTCAGCAGAGCTGAACTTGAAGATTGAGTGATGCCGGAGGGAAATGGTGGGCAAATAGAAGGAAGTGACGGAAGATTTTTTGAATTTTTGGTATGGTGGAAAGTGGTGGCTGTTTTGTCTCGAGGGAGAAAGGTTTTTTTTCTTCTCTCCCTGTCTATTTTGATGGAATTCTTGGATATGGGAGAAGAGAGTAAAAATAATGTTTTGATTTCTGCATAGTCATTGGAATGACTTTCTTTAGGGCTGGTTTGCGACAATAAAATTTAGAGAGAGAGGAGAGGAGAGAGAAAGTAAATTTAAGAGTACAATGTTATTTTAATATTTTATTCGTCCTATAAAATTAGAAATACGATTTTTAAAAGATATATTTAATCAGTATATTTTATAAAATAACATATTCTATATGTTATTTATGATAATATTTTTAAATATATATCAATAAAATTTAATGATCAAACTTAATTAATTTTGATTCAATGAATAGTAACTATAGATTGTAATGTGAGAGGAGGATAGTAATTTCTTTACAGCTATTTTGATTTTTTTTTTTTTGAAAAAAGCAAATAATTGAAATTTGAAAATTTAATTATGCAAACCTCTCAAGAGGAGAGAGAGTATGAGAGAAAACAAGGGGGGTGTATCAAAAATAGTGTGGGGAAATAACGGTACCGTCCATGCCAGATAGTGCATCCGACAGGGGATGCACTATATGGGGTGTACCATGGATCCAACCGGAAATAATCCAACTGCGAACTAAACATCAACTTTTACCAAAAAGGAAAACTTTATTTTTAATACAAAATACAATTTTTATATAATACCATTAGACAAAAGTTTCAAGTAAGTTATTTTCTTGAAAATTTTTTATGAAATTTGGTGGAGATATTTCATTTGTTATGAACAATTTCTCTAGCAAATATCAATAAAAATAATATCACATTAGCTCGATTGAAAATTTTTAAGTATGGGCCTTAACTGAAAGATCTCATTTACGGACCAGACTACTTTGAGTGTTTTCTGATGAATTTTTGTGTAATTTAGTGAAAAAGTTATTCATCATGTTTAGAATATCTCCACCAAAAATTCATCCTTAAATCCAACCGTGTGTATATATATATATATATATATTGACGCATTCTATGCAGTACCAATATTAGATGCAGTACTTTACAGTACTAATTTATGCATGAATTTTGTACTAATTATGCATGAAATATGTGCATTTGTGAATCAAAATTTCAATGCATTAATTCTCACAAAAATTTGATGCATATAATCTAATATATTAATGCATATAATCTAATATTTTAATGCATCGATATTTTGGTGCATATATTGCAGATTTTAATGCATTAATGCATATATTTCATGCATAATTAATACAAAACTCATGCATAAATTAGTACTGTAAAGTACTGCATCTAACATTGGTACTGCATAGAACGCGTCCCTATATATATATATATATATATATATATATATATATATATATATATATATATATATATATATATGGGATATGGATCGAGAGTGAATTTGGTACTGTTGTGAGAACTAAGAATCACTCTTATCCATTAGATCAATCAATAAGGAGGGTCCAGATTTTGCCATATCATCGTTTATAAATAGCGTGTGAATAGCATTAGTTAATGAGAAGGGTAATCTTGTAAACTACGAAGCAGTATATTTATATATTCTATGAAGCAGTACATTTCTCTCCACAATCCACACTGATTTGTATTAGTACAATACATTTTTGTTATTTAATTTTTACTTCTAAGTATGACATATGCATCTTAAATTGTAAATAATGAAAAGACAATTATTTTGACAAACTTTTTGCATAAAATAGATAGTAAATGAATAAGTTATTCTATTTTAAATGGAAATAATTTATTTATGAAGGGACAAAATTATCATTCTCCTTAATTAATATCATTCACACGCTCCATTTGTTGTGATGATGCGGCAAAATATGAACTCTCCTTATTTTATTAATTAATGGCTCAGATTGGTTCCTAGTTATCACACCGTGGAAGGTCTCTCTCTCTCTCTCTCTATATATATATATATATATATATATATATATATATATATATGTGTGTGTGTGTGTGTCTCAAAAGTGAACTTCTCTTAGTGTGGGAACTAAGAACTATTCTAATCCATTAGATCAATCAATAAGGAGAGTCCAAATTTTGCCATATCATCACTTATAAATGGCGTGTGAATGATATTAGTCAAGGAGAACTATAATTTTTCTCCCTTCATATCTCGATATAAAGTACAATAACGTATTCATTTATCATCCATTTAAAATAAAAATATATCAACTTAACTGTCCTTGCATAATCTACGATATAAGGTGCATATTGCATACGTAAAATATAAAGAAAAATAAAAAATCAATATATTTATATATTCTTATAAAGCAAGCATTGTGACGGTCTCCATTAAAAATATTAACTCTCTCCATAATTAATTTTAGTGTTTTTTTTTGTTGGTACAGACTCATTTGATTTTCCAATAGTATATTGCACGACTCATAATTCATACCCAATGGTGCAAGAAGTAGGAGTTGAGATTGAGACAGCGAGACAAGAAATATATTGAGCTCAAATCTTGAATGCATTTTTAGAGAAGAATTAGGGAAAAAATTTGTGGGAATCTTTCTTAATCTCTTCTAAAATATCTCTTTTGCATTTCGGAATCATAAGGTTGAGATATTTCTATTACGAGAGATATCTTATTGGAGTTTATGTGTTTCGGTATCTTCCACCATTTTGTTAATGGCAAAAGTTGTTCTATGGAATAAAATCGAGGCTACTTAAAAATAGTTCAAGTCTTGAAAGTAGAAACGAACAAGTAAACACTTTGCAAACACTTTCAAATCTCAGGAGTTTTGAAAACATTTGTGATTGAAAAGTTCTAATTCCTCGAAAGCCACTTAGGGTCACCGCCCCAAAATTCATTTTCCAAAATGCAAATCCGTTAATAAAACACGGGGTCCACGATCCAACCATTCCGGTCACAAAACACAGGGTCCACGACCCGATCATCAACTTCAATTCACTTCCAAAGACATATTACACATAATACATTATTCTTATGCCATTCTAGCCAAACAACACGACTCAATATATAATGTCTCTCGACCCCGAGCCCCAAGCATTGTGATACTCTGGACATATCACAATTAACCATCAGTACAAACATTCTGGCAATCCTCGCGACCCGGTCAAGCCCTCAAGCCACCAAGTCCCTGTGTGCCCCGTCGAGCGACCACAAGTGAGAATGCCCACTCGAAAGTAACTCTCGCGACCCGGTCCAGCCGTTAAGCCACCGGGTCCCTGTGTGACCCCATCGAGTCAACCCCGAGTGAGAGTACCCGAGAAAAAAACCTTATAATTCTCATTAGTTCACATTTCCAAACCAAAATCCTCAAGAGTCAATCACAATATATATAGTCGAGATATTTTGCTAGAATGGCCAACTTATCCAACACATACTCATGACCCAAGCTTATACAATTAACAAAGAAGCACACCATCTAAACAGCACCAAACGACACAACCAATATCACAGAAGCTCACATATTCACACACATCTGCATGACTCCGCACGCAATCTTAACAAAATAATTGAACTTTACACTTAACGACAACAAAATCACACATAATGGCATCATTTGAAAATAAGGTGATACTATACTCGACACCAACACACATAGTCAATTAAGCATATTAATTCACGAACACAAGAATCATCTTTTAAGAAAACCATGATGGTAAATATACCGATTCTTTTGAAAAATGGGTGTAAACAATTCATTTAGCACATATCGTTGATTACCAACCATTATATCCACCAAAACACGTAATGTATGGGCAAGATACTTGCCTCAATAGTCGATGCCGGACACTCCGACGAACATGGCTCAACCGGAAAACCTCGAACGCCCACAACTCTCCGGCGGAAATGGCGGTAACACAACCGATCGGGAAACGGTGAACGAAAGGTTTTCGACTGGAGCTCTTCGCAAGGAACCTGACCCTAACATCATACCATGAATAAATTGACGATAGAACGAAGAAGAATAATCGTAGAATGCCTGAATCCCCTTTGTGACATTTAATTAAACATTTTCAAGGCGTCGATTAGAAACTCAATAAAACGACAAATCCTCGGCAATCCAACCGTGGAAAAACAAGGGATTCGATATAATACAACTTAATAATCATCAATCCATCACTATTCTAAGTTATAACGAATCAAACGGACGAAATCAACAAAATTCCCAATTTCCCAAAAACTAAGGTTTTAGGAAAAACTAACCTTGATTCGCTGGATTGAAGGATGTTATGGGATGATCAATCGACGATATGAACTTCAGAACTTCGTGGGTTCATAGTATAACAACATGTCTTCGACTCCTCCAGGACTCCAGCCGCGGACAGGAAAGGAAGGAAATAAAAAAATCGGTCATATTTATACTGGTGCAGCCTAGCGCACGCTAGGCTGCCGAGCTAGCGTGCGTTAACAGGCGGTCATGGTCGAGAATGTTCGGTCGGGGCCCGCCATCATGCGCTGGACACGTGCGCTGTCGGCCCGGGCCGCAATCCAGAGACTTCCTGGACTAAACCGCTCGGCCAGGCAGCGTGCGCAGCCTTCGTGCCGGCCGTAGCGTGCGCAGTGTCCGACAGTAGTTGCGCTACCTGCCGATCCTCCTCAGTCCAGAACCTCTCTGCCCCCACTGTCTCGGCCGACTAGCGCACGCAGCTAACCGGCCATAGCGTGCGCTGCCTCCCGGCCGTAGCATGCGCTACGCCGGTTCTTGCCGCACCCGTCCGGCCAGTGCCTGCACCCGTCCGGCTAATGCCCGCAACCGGCCGAACAGTGCCCGCAACCGTCCGAACAGTGCCCGCAACCGTCTGGCCAGTGCCCGACCACCATGATTCGACGACTCGATTTTTCGAAAATTCACGGAACAAACACGACAAAACGCTCGCGGACAATATCATTGTTCCGAAATGAAGACAACATACAACAAAACACCATATACGGCCATAAACACCGAAATCAATTGTCGAGAAAATAATACCGGCACTCGACAACCGGAAAATATCTGGAGAAAAAAAAATCCAAAATAACCGGAACGGAAATCGTTGGTATTACATTCTACCCCCTAAAAATAAGTTTCATCCCGAAACTTAAAACAAAAGCAAGGCGACTCTCGACAACACACCAGGGCTCCATGTAGTATAAAGCTACTACGATCCGATTCAACACACAAGAATGCTTACGAAAAGCAACGAGCATGAATCACTACGGTTGATAAAACTGAGCAGTACAAAATATCATATCACGATTCCAACGCTGAAGGGTATGAAATTCCAGTAACTCAAAGATTTGGAAGACCAAATGCTAAGACAATTTCCCAACACTTATGGAAATTACGAAATGGCCCGGATGTTCAATAATCACGATTACGAGATCAAACAATAATGATTGTACAAGGACGAACAAACAGCAACGATCGAACAACAACAATCAACTATGAAGTTCACACCTCAAATCAAGACATCAACAAACTTGTAAGAATCACGATGTGTTAATTTCAAACACGGTTCACAAGAAATCGATCCGAACGTGGAAAGATCACAATGATATACACATCAATTTGGAATAATATCAGAACTCGCTTGAATGACAAAGGTGAGAAACAATACAAGGTCAGAAGCATTAACGAACACAATCGCCTCGATACGGTCGAACAAAACGGAAACGAGAAAAAAAATGTGGGTATTACATCATATCACCCTTAAAAGAGGTTTTGTCCCCGAAACCTAAACAACGAGAACGAAGTGCTCGAATAGAAACCTTCCCGGCCATATCCTCTTGGTCCCGCATCTGATTTCCATGTCCAACTATACAGTGGTCACGACAGCGTACTCTATCCCTCAGCATACTAAGTGGATTCTCACTCAATACGATGGCACCACTTTGCAAAAACAATATGCTAAAGTACCAACTTAGCATGACATATCACATAAGGTAACCAATAACAACTCGATAAGAAAATCCATGAGGTATCCTTTTAAATGAACTCTTCTGAAAATCCTTGGATTTATACGTTATTCAAAATAAACTTTAAAAGCACTTTTGGTACCTCGGGTTGTTTCATCAAAACTCGTAAACAACATACTTTAACCGCCTCATTTTGAAATCATTTGCAAAATAGTATTTTTTTTTTTGTGCAACCGGCATTGTCAAAATCACCACGCCACTACACACCAGTATCACCGTTAATAACAAACAAGGTAACCCCGCAAGGTCTTCAAATCATCCGTACATACTTTAATCAGTACAGGAAACTTTCCAAATCCGAGTTTGAAGTTTAAATCGAGTAAGATTTTACATTTTCACTATGTATTTTGAAAATAAAAATCGTATTGGTTTTTGAAAAAAAATTATTTTGTGTGAAAGATTTTTGAAAATCATGTGCTCGGATTATTCGAAAATACAATAGTATGTTAAAAGTCATTTCTGAAGCTTCTCCCAACACTACACAAAAATCAACGAGGGTAACATTTAACAAAATGTTCAAGGTACTTTAAAATAATTCTTTCAATACCGTCGATGTTTTATTTGAGAATCCTAGGCCGGTTCGCAATTTTCAAACAATTTTCAAAGTTCATATGAAGCCGCCGACTTAATCGCAACGTCAAATTACTTTCAAAATTGATTTTTCGCAACTTGCACAAACTTATGAAAGTTTCAGGAAAAATATTTTCGAACACACACACACAGCAGACATAATTTATCAACTCACGGAACAAAATCCATTATTACTTAGCGCAACGAAAATTCATAACACCTATTCAGAACAATTGTCATTACTAGACAGCACTCATAGAACACAGTCACAGGTGATTGGCCGTAAAGGTTAGGCCTAACGGCTAAAAGAAATGCGGCTTTCTAGCCTCAATCCAGGCTAAATAACGCGCGCTACCACGATTATTTAGCATGCGCTACCCATGCCGTATTAGCGCGTGCCAGCCTAACACTTAGCGTGCGCTGGTTGCTCCAGCTCAACAACATGATCGCGAACGTATATTCGACATTACTAGAATCGAAGGTCACAAATAAACAACAACACAACATACGAACCTAATTGCCATCGAACCACATAATTACAACACTTCGTGAGCAGCCATCAAAAGACAACTGTCATCTAAAATCGAAATCTCGTCTATCAATAAAGAGGACTATCTAACTCATACCGAACGACTCAGCATTCACATCACCGTTTTAATCTAAAACTTGCACCACTGCCCAAACAACAAGAAAATCATTATGTACTTCTCGACTAACAACCATGAAACCGAAAAGTTGAAAGCGAGAGTCACGTCTTGAGTACAATTTGTAGACCTCATTTGAGTTTAAAAGCTGTGTTTTGAAAACTTATAATACAAAATGCAAATGAAATATCGGTAGTTTGAATTCTCAAAAATTTCGGCCTTGAGGTCATCATACGAAAATCAAACCTTTTTCCTCTCTTTGAAGGATGTTTTAAAATAAAATTTACGTGACTCCCCAAAAACATTTAAAGTTCTAAAATACCATACTGGTGAATTTTTTTCCGTGCGTAACCACACCAAGGCCATTACTCTGGTAAAAATAATAATTATGCAACGGTATAAATATACATGTAAACCGTCACCACCTTCATTCTAGCATAATACGAGTATCAAACAAGTATAGGCCACATAATCACAAATCATATTTGGACTCTACGCCATAACACAAAATCATACAAGCTCGTATAACAAGGCACAACACGTAATAGGGAGACTTACATCCACAGATCGCACGAAGATGATGGCTGCACCTTGATACTAATCACGGCCGATATCCCTGACGACGCGTCGCGACACGACTTAAACAGACACAATCTGACAGGACAAGACACGACAATACCTAACTGGACCCGGCAGCCTAGGTTTCCGCAACCTAAGCTTCGATACCATAAATGTAACACCCCCAGAATCAAACTGGGAATATTACACGCCGCTAGGGCTGTTAGCGGTCCGAGTGAACCCGAAACCCGGTCATGAACCGGACCGAAATACCCGGGATCGAAACTCACCCGAAAACTAACGAGTTCGGATTCGAGTTCTAAACATTGAACCGAAACCGATAAGACCCGGACCGATAAAACCGAAAAGAAACCCGGTAATAAATTAAAAAAAAAGTTTATATGTATTTTATAATTTATATATTTTATACATATATTATTAATACGTTTTGCGTGTTTTAAACACAAATAGCATACTGGTCAAGTAGTTAAGACGCTATACCTTTGAACAAAAAGTCTGGAGTTCGAATCATGTAACCCCCATTTATGTGATTTATTTTGCTGCTCTTCCTTCATTTTCCTAGTAAAGATCCACCCCACATAGGGCTGTTAGCGGTCCGAGTGAACCCGAAACCCGATCATGAACCGGATTGGAATACCCAGGACCGAAACTCACCTGAAAACTAACGAGTTCGAATTCGAGTTCTAAAAATTGAACCGGAACCGTTATCGGTCCGGACCGGATCTACCCGGTAACCTATCGGACCGGATCCGAATCTGGAGAAAACTGGTCTGAACCGGTCCGATAACAGCTCTACACGCCGCAGACCCTCTCCATGAGGATCCACCAGGCTAGACATCCAAACAACACAATTCATTACATATCGACATGATAAAATACCAAATCAACATACTAACTTGGTCTTTCATCACAAACATATAAGTCAAAATACACATTTCTATCTCGACTCATACCCATGCAAGGGTAAAATACATTCACAAACCAAAAGTACGACAAAAGAAAGACCATACACGAACTCCGACTGGCAGCATCCAAAACTGGCCTTCGTGTGATTAGTATCATTCGCCTTCCATCATCCTTCGCGCCGATCCTGTGTTTTGCTCCCAAACCTGCATGTACCTGGATGCAAAACAGACATCCACCCCCGAATACTCGGGGGTTATCAAAACTCCACTGTTTTGCTAGTACAAGTATAAAGAGCAAATACGAGCCATACATAACACATTCTGAGAATACAACGAAAGACTTCCCGAGATATTTTAATTAAAAATAGTTCAAGTCTTGAAAGCAGAAACGAACAAGTAAACACTTTGAAATAACTTCCAAATCTGAGGAGTTTTGAAAACATTTGTGATTGAAAAGTTCTAATTCCTCGAAAGCCACTTAGGGTCACCGCCCCAAAGTTCATTTTCCAAAATGCAAATCCGTTAATAAAACACGGGGTCCACGACCCACCATTTCGGTCACAAAACACAGGGTCTACGACCCAACCATTTCGGTCACAAAATACAGGGTCCACGACCCAACCATTCCGGTCACAAAACACAGGGTCCACGACCCGATCATCAACTTCAATTCACTTCCAAAGACATATTACACATAATACATTATTCTTATGCCATTCTAGCCAAACAACACAACTCAATATATAATGTCTCTCGACCCCGAGCCCCAAGCATTGTGATACTCCGTACATATTACAATAAATCATCAGTACAAATATTCTGGCAATCCTCGCGACCCGGTCCGGCCCTCAAGCCACCAAGTCCCTGTGTGCCCCGTCGAGCGACCCTAAGTGAGAATGCCCACTCGAAAGTAACTCTCACGACCCGGTCCAGCCGCTAAGCCACCGGGTCCCCGTGTGACCCCGTCGAGTCAACCCCGAGTGAGAGTACCCGAGAAAAAAACCTTACAATTCTCATCAGTTCACATTTCCAAACCAAAATCCTCAAGAGTCAATCACAATATATATATAGTCGAGGTATTTTGCTAGAATGGCCAACTTATCCAACACATACTCATGACCCAAAGCTTATACAATTAACAAAGAAGCACACCATCTAAACAGCACCAAACGACACAACCAATATCACAGAAGCTCACATATTCACACACATCCACATGACTCCACACGCAATCTTAACAAAATAATTGAACTTTAAACTTACCGACAACAAAATCACACATAATGGCATCACTTGAAAATAAGGTGATCCTATACTCAACACCAACACACATAGTCAATTAAGCATATTAATTCCCGAACACAAGAATCATCTTTTAAGAAAACCATGATGGTAAATATACCGATTCTTTTGAAAAATGGGTGTAAACAATTCGTTTAGCACATATCGTTGATTACCAACCATTATATTCACCAAAACACGTAATGTATGGGCAATATACTTACCTCAATAGTCGATGCCGGACACTCCGACGAACATGGCTCAACCAGAAAACCTCGAACGCCTACAACTCTCCGGCGGAAATGGCGGTAACACAACCGATCGGGAAACAGCGAACAGAAGGGTTCCGACTCGAGTTCTTCGCAAGGAACCTGACCCTAACATCATACCATGAATAAATGGACGATCGAACGAAGAAGAATAATCGTAGAACGCCCGAATCCCCTTTGTGACATTTAATCGAATATTTTCAAGACGTCGATTAGAAACTCAATAAAACGACAAATCCTCGGCAATCCAACCGTGTAAAAACAAGGGATTCGATATAATACAACTTAATAATCATCAATCCATCACTACACTAAGTTATAACGAATCAAACGGATGAAATCAACAAAATCCCCAATTTCCCAAAAACTAAGGTTTTAGGAAAAACAAACCTTGATTTGTTGGATTGAAGGATATTATGGGATGATCAATCGACGATATGAACTCCAGAACTTCGTGGATTCATAGTATAACAACATATCTTCGACTCCTCCAGGACTCCAGCCGCGGACAGGAAAGGAAGGAAATGAAAAACGGGTGAAAATATGACTGCTCGGTCATATTTATACTGGTGCAGCCTAGCGTGCGCTAGGCTGCCGAGCTAGCGTGCACTAACGGGCGGTCATGGTCGAGAATGTTCGGCCAGGGCCCGCTATCATGCACTGGACACGTGCGTTGTCGGCCCGGGCCGCAATCTAGAGACTTCCTGGACTAGACCGCTTGGCCAGGTAGCGTGCGTAGCCTTCCTGCCGTAGCATGCGCTACCTGCCGGCCGTAGCGTGCGCAATGTCCGACAGTAGCGTGCGCTACCTGACGATCCTCCTGAGTCCAGAACCTCTCTGCCCCCACTGTCTCGGCCGACTAGCGCACGCAGCTAACCGGCCGTAGCGTGCGCTGCCTCCCGGCCGTAGCGTGCGCTACGCCGGTTCCTGCCGCACCCGTCCGGCCAGTGCCTGCACCCGTCCGGCCAGTGCCCGACCACCATGATTCGACGACTCGATTTATCGAAAAATCACGGAACGAACACGACAAAATGCTCGCGGACAATATCATTGTTCCGAAATGAAGACAACATACAACAAAACACCATATACGGCCATAAACACCGAAATCAGTTGTCGAGAAAATAATACCAGTACTCGACAACCGAGAAATATCCGAAAAAAATCTAAAATAACCGGAACGGAAATCGTGGGTATTACAGTGTTAGGACCATGTCCGTATGTGGTATTGATCTGATCTCGGATTAGACTAACATGATTGTCGTGGCATTACATATCTTGAGGTATGTTCCGTATTTCTTTTGGTATTTGTCTTTGATGGACAATCGATTATCGTGTTGGGATTTGATGATGCTATCCGATGGATCGTATTTGTCAAAGCTGGTATACTTCCGTATAGTGAGTTAGTGATTATATTTTGAGAATATTGAGTACTGTTAGAGGTACAATACGGATGTTATGTTTGAGTTTATTGGTTATTCGAGATTACGATATGTGTAATATGATAATGGTTATTTTGATGAGGATTATTCGAGTAAGTAAAGTTACGGCGGTAAGATTACATTGGTCGTATTCTTACTTGACATTTTCATCGGTATGTAATTATTGACGTGATGTGATTGTTATCATTGTTGGATATTATGGCTGACCCCGTCGTGGGATTTCTTTTTAGGTTCTTGTGATATCGAGATGGTAGCGATCGTTAAGAGATGAGCTTCCCGGAGGATACTGGCTATGACATGTGTTTGTGTATCGAATATTCTGATTAATTGTTTGTCCATTCGGCGGCGTGAGTATTCTTAAATGCCTTTTTGGTTTTGGCAACTTGAATTATTTTGGAAATGGTTTTCTAAACTATTTTGTTAGTACGTGTAAGCGATAGCTTAACGTATATTTTTAAACTGTTGAGTTTTGGCATTTCGGGCCTTTTCTTTTCAAATGAGAGTCTTCGAATGTTTTTAAAAGACAGTACCGTCGTTAGCCTCTTGGGCGTTTGTAAACGTTTGCGAAAATGTCTTTTAGCCTTGTGGGTTCCGTCTCGGAGCCCACGACGCTGTAATATTCCTGGATGATTCTGGGGGTGTTATAGAGGCAACATGATATAGCACCAAATTATGTACTGAAATCTACTTGACCAATATCTTAGTTTGTTACTTGATAATTTGGATGCAACACTAATGTTTATTCACTAATTATGTCCTGAGTGGAACTTAGAATTTGCATATCGTTGAATGAACAATTTATGAACGAATGAGCAAGATCGTCTCCCAACAGAAAATCTTAATGTGACATCTCATAGCTTCTTCTTTGGCTGAAGCCCAGCTCCAAAAACGATGTTTCAACCCTATGAACAGTCTCTCTTCCGAGTACTGCTCATTCCTAAAATCGCAAGGGAACTTGGCGAGAACTTGTGGATGGATAGGCTGGGTCCAGCATGAAGCAAACATTTGAGGGACGACTCCTTGTGCGCCGTAGTTGTAGATATTTAAGAATCAGGGAGTCGTATACACATCTCGCAGTTTAACTGATAGCCGTTCGAAGAGGCTAGGGATGTTGTCCTCTGGACTAGTCAAGTGTAAGTTTCGAACCTCGATATCAAAATATAATTATATATATATATATAGGGTGGGGTTATTCTAAAAAGTCTCTTATAATAAAAAGTGTAGGAAGGATTGTGGGAGTGACATTTATCACCTCGCCACATCATATGACATGTGGCACCCCTATCCCCCACCCACCCCCACCGATAAAAAAAAAATTCCCGCAAAAAAAAAATTTGGGGGTCCCAAAAAAAACAAAATGCTCAGGAGAAGTGGTGTTTCCGGTAGAATTAAAGAAGGTAGACACGGCACTTTATGGGTTATGCATGACCGAGGTACAACCAGTCGGAGAAGTGGTGCTTTCGATAGCACTGGGTCGGATACCTCATCGGAAGGTCAAGATGCTCAGGTTTTTAGTGGTGGACACCAAATCGGCCTATAACGCCATTCTAGGGCGACCGGGACTCAACAAGTTCGAAGCGGTAGCATCTACCGCACACATGAAAGTAAAGTTCCCCGTAGGAGGCGGAATAGGGGAAGTAGCCGGGGATCAGTTTGTGTCCCGATCCTGTTACCAAACAACGGTAAAGCAGGGCGTGCAGCGCGGCAAGAGGGCGTCCGAGCTAGGAAGCCCGGACCCAGAGTTTAAAAAAAATAAAAAATCAAAAGCGCCCGAGGAGGTCTAGAAAGAGGGTGTCAAGCCTAATGACGAGCTGATGGATATAGAACTGATTCCTGGAAAGCCAGAAACAAAAACTCGCATGGGAAATCGGTTGGACAGTGGGATAAAGGAAAGTCTTATCTCCTTACTAAGGAGATTTGTGGACATTTTCGCGTTCACGACCGAGGATCTGGTGGGAATCAGCCCAGCAATCGCCGAGCACAGGTTAAACATCGACCCAACCATAAGCCAGTAAAGCGGAAGAGGAGGCATTTTAGGCCGGAGATGGACGGGATCATTGGAGAAGAAGTTGATAAGCTCCTCCGAGCTTGACACATAATGGAGATCCAGTTCCCGGAGTGGTTATCCAACGCTGTCATGGTAGGGAAAAGCAAGGGAAATGGAGAATGTGCATGGACTTCCGAGACCTAAATAAAGCATGTCCAAAGGATCACTACCCATTGCCCCACATAGATCAACTAGTGGACTCAACCTCGGGGTGCGAATTGCTCAGTATGATGGATGCTTCTCAGGGATATCATCAGATTCCCCTCGCACCCGAAGATAGAAAGAGGGTTAGCTTCGTGGTATCAAAAGGAACCTTTTGTTATGTACGCATGCCTTTCGGGTTAAAGAATGCAGGAGCCACGTATCAAAGGATGGTTGATAGAATCTTTAAATCCCAAATCGGCAGAAACATGAAAGTTTATGTGGACGATATGCTAGTAAAAAGAGCAAGGGCAGGAGAGCATATCAAAGATCTATAGAAAACGTTCGAAAAACTGCGCACGTACGGAATGAAGCGCAACCCATCAAAGTGTTCTTTTGGAGTAAAATCGGGAAAATTTCTGGGGTATGTAGTCACAGAGAAAGGAATCGAGGTCAACCCGGAAAAATTCAAAGCAGTGCTACAAATGAATCCACCAAAAAATATCAAGGATATGCATATACTAACAGGAAGGATAGCGGGGCTGAGCCGGTTCATATCACGCTCAGCCGAGAAAGGATTCTCATTCTTTAAACTCTTAAGGAAAGGGAACAAATTCGAATGGACCGCCGAAGCACAAACAGCATTCGAAAAACTAAAGGAGTATCTAGCCGAGATGCCCTTGCTCACCAAACCAATACCAGGGGAGGAGCTCATACTCTACTTGTCCGTAGGAGAAGGGGCGGTTAGCTCGGTCTTGCTAAAAGAAGAAGGGAGCAAGCAGAAGCCCATCTATTACACAAGCCGAATTTTACAAGGGGCAGAACGGAACTACTCCGAGCTAGAGAAGGGAGCACTGGCATTAGTAGTTACATCTCGACGATTGAGGCCATACTTCCTAGCCCACCGAATAAAGCTGCGAACTAGCTTGCCCCTAAGAGAAACACTAGGGCAACCTAATGCGTCAGGTCGTCTGGTAAAGTGGGCGGTAGAGATGGGGGAATACGACATGGAGTATGAGCCAAGAACGGCGATTAAAGCTCAGGCCCTAGCGGACTTCATCCAAGAAGGGGCCATGCCATCGCCGACGGAGGGACAATGGCTACTGCACGTGGATGGATCGGCAACAATCAGTGGCTCCAGGGCAGGGATAATCCTTACTACCCCGGAGGGCGAGCAGCTAGAGTATGCTGTAAAATTCGATTTCAAAGAGCTACTGGATCATGGAATTTCCCTTGAGTATACATTGTTATTATTGTTTTGAGCATATTAACGTTATCATATGAGTATGCATTTGTAGGTCTCGTGTTAGGACCATGTCCGTATGTGGTATTGATCTGATCTCGGATTAGACTAACATGATTGTCTTGGCATTACATATCTTAGGGTATGTCCCGTATTTCTTTTTGTATTTATCTTTGATGGACAATCGATTATCGTGTTGGGATTTGATGATGCTATCCGATGGATCGTATTTGTGAGAGCTGGTATATTTCCGTATCGTGAGTTAGTGATTATATTTTGAGAATCTTGAGTACTGTTAGAGGTACAATACAGATGTTATATTTGAGTTTATTGGTTATTCGAGATTACGAGATGTGTAATATGATAATGGTTATTTTGATGAGGATTATTCGAGTAAGTAAAGTTACGACGGTAAGATTACATTAGTCGTATTCTTACTTGACATTTTCATCGGTATGTAATTATTGACGTGATGTGATTGTTATCATTGTTGAATATTATTTCCATGGGCTGAATACGAAGCCTTGGTTAAGGGCATGCAACTAGGAATAGACTTGGGTGCGCGACGACTCACAACTCATTCAGATTCTCAGTTAGTCACACAAGTAGGAGGAAAATTTGAGATAAATGGGGAACGGATGAAAAAATACGTTGAAGAAGTAAAAAAAGGCTGCCAAAAAACTAAGTGAGTGGAAGTTGATCCATATTCCTAGGGCGGAAAATGTAAAAGCGGACTACTTAGCAAAAATGGGAAGCTCTTTGGTGGATTGTCGCTCACGTGCAGTAACAATTTTAGGGGCAGCAGAGAGTAGCATCGCGAACCAGGTGATGGAGGTAAACGAGATAGTGGACCGGCGAACCCCTTTGTTGGCATACCTGAGAAGAGCAGAACTACCAAATGAAAGGCGAGAAAGAATGAAGATTGTACGAAGGGCAGCGAGGTTCTGTTGCATTAACGACGAATTATACAAGAGATCCTACCTCGATCCATACCTACGGTGCGTCTCGGAAGAAGAAGGGCGGGATATACTGGAGGAAATCCATGAAGGATGTTGCGGTGATCATACCAAAGGAAGGGCGCTAATTAGCAAAACACTAAGAGCCGGCTTTTTCTGGCCGACAATGAGCAAGAAGGCGGTGTAGATGGTTAAGCGGTGCCAAAAATGTCAAATACACGCACCTTTAATACACATCCTAGCTGAAGATATGATCACCATGGGAGCACCCTGCCCTTTCGCTAAATGGGGAATCGATATCATGGGGCAGTTTACACCTGGCTCGGGAGGAAGGAAGTTTTTAGTAGTAGCCATAGACTACTTCAGCAAGTGGGTGGAGGTCGAACCCGTGGCCACCATTACCGAGCAAAGAATCATAAGTTTTCTATTTAACAAAATTTGCTGCAGGTATGGAGCGTCTCAAATACTTATCTCGGACAATGGAACTCAATTCAACGGTAAAAGAACCCAGTCCTGGTGTGAGGGGTGCACATCAAGCAAAGGTTCGCCGCGGTTGCTCATTTGCAGACTAACGGGCAAGTGGAAGTAACTAACAGAACAATCTTGCAAGAGATCAAGACCCGTTTAGACAAAGCTGGAGGAGGATGGGTGGACGAACTTAGCTCAGTGCTATGGTCATACCGTACCACACCTAGATCATCCACGGGAGAAACGCCCTTTAGTATGGTATACGGGTCCGAGGCTGTCATCCCAGCGGAAGTTGGAGAAATGTCACGTCGAGTTCGGTGGTTCAACGAGGAGGAAAACGAAGAAATGATGAAAGAAGCGTTGGACACCATAGAATAAATAAGAGAAACAGCCGCGGCATGAACGGAAAGATACAAAATCTTGACAAAAGCAGCTCACGACAAAAGAGTAAGGAAGAGACAGTTCCAAGTCGGCGACCTGGTGCTTAGGCGGGCGAATGCCCTTAGGAAAACAGGAAAACTGGAACCGAACTGGGAAGGCCCTTATAAGGTAATCCGAATTTATGTAGGGGGAGCTTATGAGCTTGAGGATATGGAAGGACACCCTATCAAAAGACCTTGGAACATATGCCACTTGAAAATATATTTTGTATGAAGAAGTGTGGAGGAAAGTTGGTGGTGTTTTAATAAAAGTCCATTACAAAAAATCTGAATGTGTTGATCGAATAAAAAATGACATCTGATCAGGTGAAATGCCTTTAGATCCGAGTAAGGGTGAACCGCCCTATGAAATCTGATCAGGTGAAATGCCTTCAGATCGGAGTAAGGGTGAACCGCCCTATGACATTTGATCAGGTGAAATGCCTTCAGATCCGAGTGAGGGTGAATTGCCCTATGACAAACTACCCCGATCTATAAAAAATGATGCTTTCAGTAAAAAGAGTTGGAATTATCCAAACTACATCTCACTCAATAAAGTTAGGAACATTCGAGCTACCTTAAAAACTCTAAAAGGTTGTTCGAAATACCCGAGCTGTATTAAGGTTGGTGACAAGGTTAGGCTGGGCCTACTAAACGGCCAAGTGATCATAACTTGTAAAATCGTAGTGACCAAATTATATTTAAAGTGTTACAAAAATAAGAGCATCCGAGCTATACTAAGAGGAAGATTAAAAAACAAGTGGCATAGACCTCAATAAAGCTTCGAAGCAGTTGGATTATTGAAATATATTAAGGTCACGATCAATAACGAGCCATATTAGCTTTAAAGAGGTAGCTTGTAGGGGCAAGCTATGTCAAAAGGTACCATTCTCATAATCAAGTTACAAGGCACATCTCTGTCATACAGATCCGGGCTATATGCCACTCAAAAGAGTTGGAAATAGCCAAGCTATATTAAGGTTTCGGCTAAAGACGAGCTACGCTGACTTAAAAGAGTTGATTGAAGTAGCCGAGCTACATTAACTTTGAAATATTGCCAACTTCAAATAGTCGATTAAAGTATGTGAGCTATTTTAAGGTTGTGAACTAAGCCGAGGAATGATGACTTCAAAGAGTTGATTGAAGTAGCCGAGCTACATTAACTTTGAAATATTGCCAACTTCAAATAGTCGCTTAAAGTATCTGAGCTATTTTAAGGTTGTGAACGAAGCCGAGGTATGATGAATTCAAAGAGTTGATTGAAATAGCCGAGCTACATTAACTTTGAAATATTGCAAAATAGTCGCTTAAAATACCCGAGCTATATTAAGGTGGTGGTTTAAGCCGAGTTATGTTGACCTCAAAGAGTTTTTTGAGGTAGTCAAGCTATGTTAACTTTAAAAAAAGGGTGGCTTTTAAAAACAAGATGTATTAAAAGAAGACCAATTTCATAACCAAGTTATATTAATGACGAGCTACGATCAGATCAAAAGGCTTTTCATTAAATACATCTTCACTAGTACAATAAACAACGACAAGAATAAATACATTTACAAATAAAGGCTAAGCTACAGGCTCGGAAGATCGGGGGTGACGAAGGAGAAACATCAGGGTCGGCCCCAGTCGCATCCGGATTAGGAGTACTGACTTCAATTGACGACGAAGACGGGATAGAAGGCAGCTCCAAATCCAGGCCGGATTCCTTCACAGACTCTCCAAGGGCGTCCTCCTACCAGGATGCCTCGGGAGATTCGTTCACATCACCAGACCAGCCTGAAGGGACGGGAGCCCCATCCAAAGCCGCATCCCTATCCAGCTCCCCCAGGAAGCCCAAAGCAGCCAGTTGCTCGCGGGCGCGAGTGAGGGTAAAGTAGAAGTACTGCGTCGCGGCGGGAGCCAGCCTAACTAGATAGGTAGTAGAATTGTGATACCGGGCTAGGGGAGCAGAACGGTAAGCCCCTAGGAAAGAATAACCGACGTCGCTGGTTAGAAATCGACGCCGACCATCCATTACTCCTCGCTCGTAGGACGATCCCTCAGATCTAGCCTCAGCTAGTTGAGCTTCGAGTTGGGGACCTTCTCCGAATCAGCTTTAGCCTGAGCCTCAAGTCGGGCGACCTTCTCCAAATCTACTTTAGCCTCCGCCACTTGAGTCTCGAGCTGAGCCAACTTCTCCGATTCCACCCGAGACTGAGCCTTTGAAAGATTCAGCTCTTGATTCAGCTGAACGTTGGCCATCTGAGCCCGTTCCAAGACCGTCTCTCGCTCGGAAATCTTCTTAAGAGCAACATCTAAACGATATTCTCTTTCCTGAAGCTGGGCAGAGAGATCGGACTTAGCCTACAGGGCGGCCGCCAGGTCGGCGGACATCTGGGAAAGCTGAGAAGAAGATGAAGCGCCAACCTTATGCTCCTCTGCAAAGGTCACAAAAGTAGCGCAGAACTACGCAGGGGGAAAAAAAAATGGCATCAGAACATCAAAAAGAAAGAAATATAAAAGTAGTGGAGAAGAGGAAAAAGGCAAAAAAAAGAATGCCTTCCCAAAATACATCATCATAGCATCAAAACGAGAATCCTCCGCGGAGTCTCGTAATGCCTGCTTATCCTTGGCTGGGATCATAGAGCTAAAATATGGAAGGAATTGCTCCCACTCCTTGCAGCGGAGAAAAGTCTCCATAACTGGACCAGGAGGACCTGCAGTCTTCGGTCGCTTTGAGACAGGGGTGCCGGGGGAGTGGGCCCTCTTAGTGACCTGAAGCTGCCGAGAGGAACTTGCAAGGCTCCGCCCAGTAGTCAATGGAGGGGCCAGGTCGGAGGGGAGAGTCACCCCAACTTTGGGGCGGGACGAGGGCTTCTGCTTGGTTTTTGATGAGCCCTCCGACTTCTCTTTAGGAGGATTCATCGACCTGGGGACCTTCTCCTTCGCCGGTTCAGCGGGCTTGGAAGCATCGGACTGGCAGCTCTGCATGAAGCGATCTACGAATAATAATACAACGTGTCAATAAGGTAATCAAAAAACAAAGTAATGGAAAATAAACTGTTAAAGCCTACCAATATCAGGGATAGCTGGATAAGGATTCGAGCTCAGCCCGCAATGGAATAAAAGGTCATGGAAGTGCGTCAGTTGGAAAGCATTGTAAGGAATGACGTTCTATTCCCGAACCTTCTCAAACCACCCAGCTCGGATAGAACTACGCCTAGGAATAGGAGCTTGGCTCGGAGTGGTCTGCGTCCATTCCGTGGGAAAGCCCCAGGAGTCGACCGAAGGGAGCCGAAGGAAAAAGAAACGCGACCTCTAGTCATTCACATTGGAAGGAAGGTGGGTGAAAAAATGGGCGTCGTTCCGAGAAGTTAAGTAAAAGGATCCCTTAAAGCTCTTTAGCCCGAAACAAAATTAGAAAAAATCCAGGTGAGGTTCCTCGCGTCTATAATGACATAATACTAGAAAACCGACCATATAGCGAAAAGAGTTGGGGGAAAACTGGTTAAGGGGAAGGTTATACTTGACGGGAAGAGAAACAAGGAAGGGGTGAAGAGGGAAGAGAAGCCCACTGCTCACCTGATCCACAAACCAAGTCATATGGCCCGGAGGAGGGTGATCAGGGGTGTCGCGAGCCTAGGGCGTGACGAATTCCCACCCCGGAGGAAGCCTAAGAAACTTTATAAAACTAGCCAGCGCGGTTGGGCTAGTTCTAGACAAAGGATGAGGTGGAAGGACCCGAGTAGCTCCTGCAACCGCTTGATACGGGTCAGCTAGGAGGTCGGTAATAGTTACTTCGCTCGCAGGAGGAGGAGACGGGGGATCTACGACGATCAGAGGGATACCAGAGGCCAGGTCCGAGGGGATGTCACCTAGCTCGGACCATCTACATCACCTAGAGATTCATCTCTACGACAAAGGGAGGATCCCATAGCTCGCTCCGACCTACCCCCCGAATCCCCATCGGAAGAAGATAAATCTTCTAAAACGGAGTCCACGGCCGATTGGCCGAAAAGATTCCGAGAATCGGAGGCGGACGACATAGTAAAAGGGAGAAGGAGAAGAAAGGAAAATATAGGTAACAAAAAAAAAGAGTAAAAAAGAAGAATGAAGAAGATAGTGTAGGTGTTTAGATAGACATCGGACAGAGATCCGCGATTTACGTCGAAATTTTGGAAGAGTCTTCAGAGTGCATTGGGCACTAAGTTGAATTTCAGTACTGCATATCATCCGCAGACCGATGGTCAGTCTGAGCGGACTATCAAAACACTCGAAGATTTGTTGAGGGTGTGTGTTCTTTATACTGGTGAGAATTGGGAAAATATTTTGCCGTTAGTAGAGTTTGCTTATAACAATAGTTACCAAGCAACTATATAAATGGCCCCGTATGAGGCTCTGTACGGAAGAAAATGTCGATCGCCTCTTTATTGGAGTGAGGTTGGAGAAGGAAAGATTTTGGGACCAGAATTGATCGAGCAGACTGTAGAGAAGATAGCCGAGATCAGAAGTAGGATTAAGACTGCCCAGGATCGGCAGAAGTCTTATGCTGATAAACGAAGGAAAGATATACAATTTGAGATTGGAGAAAAGGTGTTCTTAAAGGTAGCACCGATGAAAGGAGTGATCCGATTTGGTAAAAAGGAAAAGTTACAGCCACGTTATATCGGACCATTTGAGATTTTGGATCGTGTTGGTGATCTGGCTTATAGCTTGGCATTGCCGTTGGAATTATCAGGAGTGCACAATGTCTTTCATGTCTCCATGTTGAGAAAATACGTACATGATCCTGGTCATGTATGCAATTTCAAAGAGTTACATGTAGCCAAGAATCTGACTTATGAGGAGGTACCTATAGCTGTTTTGGAGCGCAAGGTACATCGGTTACGAAACGGAGAGGTTAAATTGGTGAAAGTTCAATGGAGTCGTCATGGACCGAACGAAGCGACTTGGGAACGTGAAGAAGAGATTCGTTCTAAGTATCCGACGTTTACCATTGAAGGTACATGATTTAATTTTCGAGGATGAAAATTTATTTAAGAGGGGTAGGTTGTAACGCCCCGATTTTTCACAAATGCATTTATTTTATAATTTATAGAAAGCGCATGAATAAGTTTAAATGTCCAACAAATTACTTACGAATTTCATTTCATTTATTAAATAAGGTAAAATTTTCCTTGTTTGCATATCATGATTTTAATTTTTACTCCAGACTCAAGTCCAAGCTCTCGTATTATTTTAGTCGGACAATATCGATTTTTTTTTTTTATTTGTTTAGAATCTCTTAATGACCCAATTAATAAATATATTTTACTTTAGTCCCAATTTAATAAGTTGACCCAATTATTTAAATATCTACTTTTCAGTCGAATTATCATCTTAGTTGGCCAAGACTAGGGCTGGGACTTTTGGAACCGGGAACCGCAAAACCGATCCGAACCGCATCGGGCAAGCCAGTTGATTCGGTTCCTAGCAACAAATTTTTTTTGATTCGGTTAAATCTTGTTAGTATTGATTCGGTTCGATTCGCGGTTCTGTCTGCTTTAAAGAGGAACCGTCTGACTGCAAGGAAACCGTCCGAAAACCTCTGAATATAATATAATATAATATATTCTTATTAAACATAATTAATATAATATAAATTAATATAATATATTCTTAATAAAATAAAATATAATATAATATATTTCGTCCAAACCATACAAAATCGATTCTGGTTCGGTTCCAGTTCGGTTCGGTTCCTGTGCGGTTCGGTTCCTGTGCGGTTCGGACAAAAAAAATTGGAAAAACCGAACCGCGAAAAAACTATGCGGTTCGATTCCGGTTCCTGTATTTTTCTCCCAGGAACCGAAAAGTCCCAGGCCTAGCCAAGACTATTTGTCTCAAACGTTGAGGCAATTCATTCCTATTTATTTCTTCTTAAACCTTTCAAATCAAAACATTAAATTCGCAGTATTAGTGACACAATTAAAACACAATTATGAGTGTACTCTTAAAATTCTTCCTAGTACAATATAAACTAGGAATCAGAAAAAGGTAAACACAAAAAAATATATCCTTGTTCTTCTCCTCGTTCCAGCCGCCCCTCACCTCCTTGTGCAATTCTCTACAACTTTTCATCTTCTCTGGGTACACCAGCAAAACTCAACCTTCCATCTAATTTTACGTTGCTTCATTCTCTTTGTATAATCATAGCTTTCAGTATTGCGTAGTCACAATCGTGAAACAATATCCCTGTTCAGGCTTTTGATTTTACCGTATCCATCGAACGAAATTCAAACCCAGAAAAAAAAAAAAAAAAGAGACCGACCTTCTGCCACTGGACCAAAACCACCTCGAATCCTAACCACGAACCGCCGGAGCCTCAACCCCGTAACCAACCTCCTTTCCCCGTCTATACATCACCACCAAGAAAACCCGATTGAAATCATCAAATAACAGAAACCGGACCTTAAATCCGGCAAACCCGTTGTCCTCTGCTTTCTTTTTTCCGCCGGAGGTCGCCGGCAACAACCGCGCTGAACCTTCACCGCCGCCCGAGCCATCCAGTTCGCGGTGGGTCTGACCGATTCGTGTTTGTGCAATTGTGTGTTGATGTGCGTGTGTTCCTTTCATTTCCGGTATGAATTTCGCAGTAAGAATAGAAAGGAGAGGGGGCGATTTTTTTGTTCAGGAGAGAGAGAGAGAGAGAGAGAGAGAGAGAGAGAGAGAGAGAACAGAGGGAGAGGTGAAATCATCTGAGAGAGAGAGGAATTGAGAGTGATAGATCGAGAGGTGAGAATGAGTTTATTTCGGCCGACATTGTGTTAATAGGGTATTTATATACCCCCTAATTTCCTAGGGTTATTCAATTGAGTCCCCCTTGTTTCCAGACCTTTCGATTTAACCCCAGATTATTTTTCAGTCTTTTAATTTCAGTCCATTCAGTCTTGATTCCCTCAAATTAACCCCAGCCTATTTATAATTATTCCAATTTCAATCCTTGCGTTTTCTCAATTCTTTTAATTTGATCCCATCCAATATTTAATATTTAAAATCAAATACCTTTTACTCAATTATGAATTCAATAATTTATATAAATTTATTTTGGGCACTATATTGATATTAAAATTTAATTGTTATTTAGGAGACGAGGACTTGGAGCCTAGGATTTGAACTGCATTCGCATCTCAAATTTTCAAGGATCATCATCGTAATTCGAGGTGGGGATTTTACGCTTGTTTTATTTAATGCATGATGTTACTTGTATATATGTTTGTTTCTTGCCAAACATTTATATGCTCGAAGTTTGCATATTAATTACGTTGTAGCCTTCAATGAGTAATAGGTATAATGTGCTCAAAGTTTGCATGTTATTAACGTTGTAGCCTCCATTGAGTAGTAGGCATAATGTGCTCAAAGTTTGCATATTATTTACGTTGTAGCCTCCAATTAGTAGTAGGCAGTATGCACAAAGTTCGCATATGAATGGCCCCCGGGCAATCACTAGGTTCAGGAATGTCATATCTACTTGGCAACATGTATGTATTTAAATTTAACAAAGCGTTCCCTCCTCACTCAGCGAGTTGAAAGCTCACCCCATTATTTAAACCTTTCAGGTTGAGAAGTCTGACGTGGCGAGCAAAGGCGTGGCATGATAATAATAATTATCAACTTTTTATTTTTTTTGTCCATTTAATGTTTTAAATTTTGTCTTCAATGTCATGTTGGATATTATGGATGTTTGAAATTTTGAGAATTTATTTTTATTCACTTACGAAATAATTAACTCTACTTCAATTTCTGCTGCAACTATTCAAGTACTTTTTTTAGGGTATTTAAATCTCCCTTGAAATTATTTTAAAAGGATATTTTGAAAAGTGGCCGCTACACAATTAGCATCAGTATATCCTTCCAAACTGCAGGATAGTTACTATAAAATAGCTCATAACTTAGAGTGTACTTTAAGTATCTTAAAACCCTAGTCAGTGCATTCCTGTGCTCTTTACTCGGAATCTGGTCAACTTGTTTACAGCAAATGCCAAGTCTGGTCGTGTACAGTTTGTAATGTACATCAGGCTTCCGATTACTCTTGAATATTCGACTTGAGCCACTGGATCACCTCTGTTCTTACTTAAGTGAATACTGTTATCAACAGGTATTTTAACAGGTGGGCCGTCAAAAGCGTTAAACTTCTTGACCACTTTCTCAACATAATGAGATTGTGATAAGAAGATACCTTCTCACTTTCTGATAATTTTAATTCCAGGAATTAAATCAGCTAAACCCAAATCCTTCATGTCGAAGTTTCTACTTAACATCTTTTTTGTATTCACAATTACTTCATTGCTACTACCCATGAGCAACATATCGTCTACATATAGACAAACTATGACAAATGACTCCAGTGTGCCTTTAATATACACACATTTGTCACATTCGTTGATCTTGAATCCAGTTTCCAACATAATTGTGTCAAACTTCATATGCCATTTTTTGGGAGCTTGTTTTAGTCCATATAATGACTTCAATAGTTTACACACTTTCTTTTCCTGACCAGGCGCAATGAAACTTTCAGGTTGTTCCATATAAATTTCTTCTTCTAGTTCACCATTCAAGAATGTAGTTTTCACATCCGTTTAATGAATTTCAAGATTGTGCAATGCAGCAATAGCAATAAGCACTCGAATGGAAGTTATTCTGGTTACTGGTAAATATGTATCGAAGAAATCATAACCTTCTTTCTGTTTAAACCCTTTGGCAACAAGCCGGGCCTTAAACTTGTCTATCGACCAGTCATCTTTGTATTTCCTCTTTAGGATCCATTTATATCCTAAAGGCTTACATCCTGGCGGAAGTTCAACCGGTTCCCAAGTAGAATTTTGCATGATGGAATCCATTTTACTATAAATAGCTTCCTTCCAAAAAGGAGCATCAGGACTAGCATAAGCTTCCTGTATAGTCTTTGGATCATCGTCAACTGCAAAAGTCTCAAAGTCAGGACCAAATGACTTAGTCTTTCGAGCTCTCTTACTCTTTCTTGGCTCTTCATTTATAGGATTTGAACTACTTGCAGTTTCAAGAGTTTTTTTTGTTTGAGTTTGTCACAATCCTCTCTTTACATGGATAAACATTTTTAAAAAAAATGGCATTTCTTGATTCAATGACAGTTCCTTCATACATATCAGGAATTTCAGATTTATGAATCAGAAATCGATATGCACTACTGTTGTATGCATAACCTATGAATATGCAATCAATTGTCTTTGGGCCGATTCTTACTTGTTTTGGTTCAGGTACTTCAACATTTGCCAAACACCCCCACACTTTAAGATATTTGAAAGAAGGCTTGCGCCCTTTCCATAACTCATACAGAGTTTTATCTTTCCCTTTGTGTGGCACTTTATTCAGAATGTGGTTAGCTGTAAGAATAGCTTCCCCCCACATGTTCTGCGGCAACCCTGAGCTTATTAATAAAGCATTCATCATTTCTTTCAGGGTTCGATTTTTCCTTTCGGCAACTCCATTTGACTGAGGAGCATAAGGAGCAGTTGTTTGATGAATTATGCCTGAATCGGCACATAATTGTTCAAACGGTGCTACATACTCACCTCCTCTGTCACTTCGGACTGCTTTTATTTTACAGTTAAGTTGATTTTCAACTTCATTTTTATACATCTTAAATGCCTCGATTGCTTCATCTTTGCTTCTCAGAAGAAATACATAGCAATATCTTGTGCAATCATCTATAAATGTGACGAAGTATTTTTTACCTCCTTTAGTTTGCACAAATTTTAAGTGACACACATCAGTGTGAATTAATTTTAGAGGAGTAGTATTCCTTTCCACTGAATGTAAAGGCAATTTAGCTATTTTTGCTTCGACACATACTTCGCATTTCTTATTAAGTCCATCATGGGTTTTTGGAATTAATTATAGATTAATTAGTCTTTTAATTGATTTTAGACCAACATGTCCCAATCTAGAATGCCATAAATATGAACACTCGAGCAAGTAAATAAAAGAAGGAGCATTATTATTATTATTTTTGTTCTTGCCTTAACGGCTTACACGCATCACATTCATTTTGAATAATCCACTGTCAAGATAACCTCGACCAAGGAACATTCCAAACTTGCTCATAATCAATTTTTCAGACTAAAAAACTAGTCTAAACCCATGACTAACTAGTAAAGAGCCTGAAACTAAATTTCTTCGGACGTCTTGGACATGCAGCACATCCTTAAGAAGGAGCTCATTTCCAGAGGTCAGCTTTAAGACCACGTTCCCCACACCTGCAATCACAGAAGAAGCAGAGTTTGCCATATGCAATTTCCTACCATCAGTAACAGTGTAGGAAGAGAACATGTCTTTTTCAGAACAAACATGACGAGTAGCCCCAGTATCAACGTACCGGGCGCGGTGATTCTCCACCATATTGGTTTCAATCACCATGGCTGAGACCTCTTCATCCAGCTCCTCAACCATAGCTGACAGCTCCATATCTGGCATGTCAACATCGCCATGTTCAACCACATTGGCAACTAGTTTGCCTTTGTTTCGCTGACCAGTTGAACTTACTGGCAAGCGAAAGTCTTTTGCCTTATGGTTTGGTTTACCACAGTTGTGCAATTTCCAGTGAATTTCTTTGCCTTAAACGGCTTTTTCCCTTTATTCTGAACATGGTTCAGTTTCCTCTTTTTACTAGAGGACCCATGTTCAAGCAAATTTACTTTGGCCTCCAAAGGGCCTCTCTTGAACTTAGAATCAGATTTTCGGTTGTCTTCCTCAATTCTGAGTCGAACAACAAAATCCTCTAAGCTCATTTCCTTTCGTTTGTGTTTCAGCTATTTTTTGAAGTCCTTCCAACTAGGAGGAAACTTCTCAATTACCGTTCCCACAACAAACGGTTCAGGAAGGATCATTATTTCAGCATTGATTTCATGCACAATCAATTGAAATTGTTGGACTTGTTCGATAACGGTTTTGAAGTCCGTCATCTGAAAGTCCAGGTAGCATCCGATCACGAACTTCTTGGCACCAGCATCATTGGTTTTATACTTTTTCTCCAAAGAATTCCAGAGCTCTATGGAAGTCTTGATTTGACTGTACATGTTGTACAGAGAATCAATCAGCACATTCAATATTGTATTACGGCATATAAAGTCGCCGTTGAACCATTGATCGTAAGCAAAACGCTTCGTACGATCAGTTTCCGTCTCACTGACCACATGATGATCATCCTTGAGGTAAACAGCAAGCCCGAGGGTAGTGAGATCAAACAGCAATCAACACCCGAAAATTTCTCGGGTTTCTCAGCCTGAACTGCAATGGTAGGTGCAGCAGCTTTGGCAGCGGCGGCGGCAGCATCAGCATCGGTCGCCATTGGAAATTACAGAGAATATAAATAAAAATTGTCTGACGATTGTTGGGTCTCTATGAATTTCCACAATGTAATTACAATAAAAATTACAAATAAAGACAACCTATTACAATCTTAATAAATTAAAAGGCTGAATTAAAATTACAACTTTAGAAGAGGCGAGATTACTCTTTCCGTAAGACAATTTTACCCTCGTATAAGAGCAGACGGCTCAGGCAATATGTCCCCAAGACTGCTATATGTTTCTGAGTTAGGTGCTCTCCAAAACTCAGAACTCCAGCGAACGTTCAAGTACTGGAAACTAGGCACGAAACAAGAGGAAAATATGCTGCAATATGTGGTATGCTTGTATTTTTTCTATGTTCTAATTGTATGAAATGAAATGCATAAGACCCCTTTTATAGGGTTCAATTCCACTCCATCTGGTGGGGAGTTACAACAAATTAAAGTGCCATAAGGTGGGGAGTTACAACAAATTAAAGCTCCATAAATATTCTCATTTAATTCGGACGTTACATTATGGAATGTGAAGAGTCATATTCTAGAAGCTAAGTTCTCAACCTGCTTCATTTCAGACGAGATCAAATATCAGATCAGATGGGTTCTGCCCCAAATATCAGATCAGACGGGTTCAGCCCCAAATATCAGATCAGATGGGTTCAGCCTCAAATATCAGATCAGAGGGGTTCAGCCCCAAATATCAGATCAGATGGGTTCAGCCCAAATATCAAATCATACAGCTTTCAGCCCAACTATCAGATCAGACAGCTTTTAGATAAGACAACTTCTACATCAGACAGCTTCCAGATCAGACAGCTTCCAGACCAGACAGCTTCCAAACCAGACAACTTCCAGATCAGACAGCTTTCAGCTCAAATATCAGATGAGTTTTCAAACCTCGTTAACTCTTCACCTTTTCGATTAAATGACCAACTTTAATCATTTATTTCTCACTCACCGGAAATCGGTTTTGAGAAAGATAAAATCCTACGTTCATCTTCTCGAAGCGTAGATTCACAATTTATTATTTAATTTCCAAGAATTAAATATTTTATCATTATTGGTTTTAAATTGTGTTAAAACTCATTTTTCTAAAACTAATTTCCAACAGTTATTTCATATAACAACGTGATTACATTAATAATCACGATGAATATGTATCTTGTACCGTACGTCACGTCGTGGATATCGAGGGTGGAGGGAGGGGGGTTCAAGGGGGTCCACGGACCCCCGGCGGACGGAAATTACCCTATAAAATAGGGGAAGCAATATATATAATTGTCCGACCTTCGTAATTTCTATAACTTCGGACTCTTCTGAATAAATATTCTGCTTCCGACACCGGTGGATATACCAACTCTTTTTAGCTCGGGTCGTTTGGGCCAGTCCCGCCCGCTTGCCGGTCTACTTTGACACGCATAAATGAAACCGTTTTTCGCCTGAAATTAGTCTTCCTATTTTTTCTCCTTTATTTTCGACCTTTCGCATTCATCTCTCTCTCTCTCTCTCATATATTTCAGTTCTGTTCTGAGTACCAACCGCAAAAGATTCGATCAGGGGTTTTTCACCTTCCCATTTACTTTATGAAACAAAATTGGCTGTTAACATTGGGAAACTCTTCTGCTTGTACTGTAAAATCCGTATCCCTCAAATGTCAGGAACGATCGCCGTAGAATCACCGTCGGCGTCCGTAAGGCGACGGCAACCGCTCCTGACGGCGACGGCCTCGACGGAGAATAATGTTAAAAACGTCCGCCGCCGTGGTAGCAGGATGGGGGAGACGGCGGGAGAATGCGCGGCGGTGTGCTGCTGCTGTCCATGCGCGATGGCGCATCTATTGATCCTCGCCGTGTATCGCGTCCCCAGGGGCATCTGGAGTAAGAAGAAGATGAAGGGTTTGTTGAGAAAGAAGAGGAAAAATCCGCCGGAGGAAAAGGAGAATCAGAGGAAAATTAATTCGTCGGGATTCACCGGCGGCGATGATGATGATGATGAGTCTACGGATGAAAGTGGGGGAAACGACGGCGTTGACTGGGACAATGAGATGTGGGACCGGCTTGGAGCTGGTTTTTGGCGGAGCGATTCTCAGAGAAAGGATGATTGATGATTCGATTTTGGCCGCAGCATGTTCTGGTACATACACAAACTCTCTCTCTCTCTCTCCCTCTCTCTCTCTGCTACATAGGATCTAGAATATTCAATTTTTTGAAGAGAAATAATGCACCCACGTCTCCCCAACCACACCTCATACACACCTGTGCTTTATGAGTTGTACTGTATGCTTTACAGATATAATATTATTATGATTATTTTATTTATAAATCATAAGGTACAACCCCATAAAGCCGGGTGTGTATGGGGTGTGGTTTGGGAGATGTGGATGTATCCTTCCTCTTTTTTGAAACCTCCATTCAATTTATTCATTTGCCTAAAATCTTGACTGCATGTGTTTGGCTTTTATTTTATTTAATTATAATTGGAATATTATTACAATAAGATGGAAGGCAAACGAGCAACAAGCTGAATTCCATAAATGTAGATGTTTGCCTTGTTTAACTGCTGTTGAATGCTTTTAATATTAGATTTGTGCCTTTATATAGTTAATTGCTGTTTAATTATTCTATGCATTCGAATAGTCGATTCTTGATTAGGATCTCTACTCTAAGGTTTATCATATAGATACAATTGGTTCACTTTGAGCATACAAATCGACATATGTATAAGCGACAAGATCACGATGGTAAAGAAACCAAGTTTTTTTTTGTTGAATCGTACATTTTGCTATTACTTTTAATTCTTGGGCAGCATATGTTCGTAGAATCGAAGGAATGTGTATCTCGGATCAAGATATTAAACATGGTTGGCTAAGAAAAACACATTAAAATTTATCGTGGTGCTCGGAAAATCATTTCCGGTCATAGAATTGTACGGTGCTAAACATGACGAATAAAACATGTTTTATTAAAAAAATTGCTAATAAACAATTTTGAGAAGAGGAATGGCCATTTTTTGCTATATCGACACAAAATAAGATGTAAGTGTAGGAGTAATTTCCAAAATATAGGATTTTTTTTTCATTTTGCATCTTGACGCGGCACCACAATGCCCGCGGCCCGGAATTTTCTTCAAGAATGGCCGACAGACATGCGTTGGGCGCGGCCCCTGAAAGCACGTCATGCCGGCCCATGTCGGGCAACCTCCTGCCGATACCTGCCGATCACTCTGGGCCGCGGCACATCCCTGCCGAGCCGCGGCCCCCGTCGCTTGCGTAAGATGGCCAAAGTGGCATGTACTACGGGCCGCGGCACCCTCCTGCTGGGCCGCGGCCCTTACCGGATACCTGGGCGCATTTTTGCGCTGTGTGCCGTGGCACACTTGGGCTGGGCCGCGGCACACGAGTCAACCGTGCACAGGTTTTTCATTTTTATGCTGTTTGGAACGGGAGTTTCAGTAATCATTCATCTCCTAAGAGAGAGATAGAGAGAGAAACAAGAGAGAGAAATACAATTTTTCATTTTCCCGGAGATTTATCGGTCGGATCGTCGTGATCTTTTGACAAGAGCTTGGTGGCTATTGGGCAAATCTTTTCACCGGTGTAGATCGAGATTTTGAGTCTGGAAGTTCGGGTATTTCGTTAGCTCTTTGTGTAAGCTATTTACGGTTGTTTTCTTTATCCATCTTGTTGTTGTTATTGATTCCAAATACTTGAAGAACATTTATTACCAAGTATTTGACGATTGGTGTATACCCCTAGTTTGTATTAGGGACGATTGTGTATTTGTGTGTATTGGTGATAGTGGATTTAAGCGGCTTCGGTCCCGTGGTTTTTTACTCTCGTCTTGAGGGGTTTTCCACGCTAAAAATTGTGTCTTATTATTTTTCGGATATCATTTGTATTAATTTTATCGAGTTGTAATTGTTGTTCTACTCGTCGGTAACCACAAAGTTACGATTGAAGAGTGGGAATTTGTCAAACGAGGTTCCGCTTTATTCGTTGTGACGTGATGTTAGTCGGTATTTTTCCCAACAAAGTGGTATCGGAGCCACGAGATTTGTTGTTTCGTGGTGTTTAGTATCCCAATCGTAAGATGGAAGCCAACACGAGTAGAATAATTAACTTGAACGGTTCAAACTACCACGTATGGAAGGGGAAGATGGAAGACCTTCTATACGTGAAGGATTATTATATGCCGGTTTTTAGCAAAGATAAACCGGAAGGGAAGTCCGACGCGGAGTGGACTATTTTGCATCGCCAAGTTTGCGGATATATTCGACAATGGGTGGATGACAACGTTTTGAACCATATTAGTGGAGAGAAGGATGCTCGAGAGTTATGGCACAAGCTCGAGCAATTGTATGCTCGGAAGACGGGGAATAATAAGTTATTCATCATTAAACAAATGATGAATTTGAAGTTTCGAGACGGGACTCCTCTATCGGATCATTTGAATACATTCCAAGGCATAATTAATCAACTTGCCGGAATGGGAATTAAATTCGAAGAGGAGGTGCAAGCTTTGTGGTTGTTAGGCACATTGCTGGATTCTTGGGAGACGTTTCGAACGTCGTTGTCTAACTTCGCCCCCGATGGAGTCATTTCGATGGAACTAGCAAAAGGGAACATGTTGAATGAGGAGGTCCGAAGAAAAGCACAAGGATCTTCTTCACAGTCGGATGTTCTAGTTACCGAAAGACGGGGGAGAGGTCGAAGTAGAGGTCCGAGTAATAGAGGGCCACAAAGGAGTAGTTCTCGGGGGAAGTATGCCAACATCGAATGTTACCATTGTGGTAAGAAAGGGCATACTAAGAAATTTTGCCGACAATTGAAAAAGGAGAATCGCCAAGGCCGAGAAAATTCACAAAAGAAGGAAAGCGGTAGTAATGATAAAGCCGAAGTTAATACTACTACCGAAGAATTCTTTGTATGTTGCGACTATGATATGGTCAACCTTGCGAGAGATGATTCGAGTTGGGTGGTCGATAGTGGAGCTACGTGTCATGTTACATCACGTAGAGATTTTTACTCTTCCTATACTCCGGGCGACTTTGGTATAGTCAAGATGGGTAACGATGGGTTATCCAAGATTGTTGGAGTGGGAGATGTGCATTTGAGATTCGACACCGGAATGGAACTTGTTTTACGGAACGTAAAACATGTTACGGACATGAGGCTTAATGTTATGTCCGTTGGTTTACTCGATGATGACGGTTACCATAGCGGTTTTGGCAAGGGGTTGTGGAAACTCACTAGAGGTTCCTTGATTGTCGGGAGAGGACAAAAGGAAGGAAAATTGTACGTGACACTTCCGAAGGTCACGACTAATTTCGTGAACACAATCAACAATAATGACATGGCCGAGCTATGGCATAAGAGGCTCGGTCACATGAGTGAAAAAGGAATGGCGCTATTGTCGAAGAAGGAGGCGTTGTCCGGGGTTCACAAGGTACACCTTAAAAGATGCTCTCATTGTCTAGCCGGGAAGCAAAGGAGAGTTACTTTTAAGAGTCATACTCGTTCACGGAAGGAAAATGTTCTTGATCTTATTCATTCCGATGTTTGTGGTCCTATGAAGACAAGGACGCACGGTGGTTGCCGATATTTTGTCACATTCATCGACGATCACTCTAGGAAGGTGTGGGAATACACCTTGAAGACCAAAGATCAAGTATTAGACACTTTCAAGAAATTTCATGCCTCGGTGGAAAGAGAGACTGGGAAGAAACTAAAGTGTATCCGAACGGACAATGGTGGAGAATACACCGGACCCTTTGATGAATATTGCCGAGAGCAAGGGTTCCGACATCAAAAGACGCCCCCGAAGACTCCGCAACTCAATGGTTTGGCGGAGAGAATGAACCGGACTTTGGTCGAGAGAGCTCGTTGTTTGCTCTCACATGCCGGATTGCCAAAGTCGTTTTGGGGAGAAGCTTTGAACACGGCGGTTCATGTTATTAATTTGACGTCTTGTATTCCTTTGGATTTTGATGTGCCGGATAAGGTGTGGAGCGGTAAAGAGATCTCGTACTGCCACTTAAAGGTCTTCGGATGTAAAGCTTTTGTTCACATTCCGAATGATGAAAGATCAAAGCTTGATTCCAAGACGAAGCCGTGTATCTTTATTGGCTACGGGCTTGATGAGTTCGGGTATAGATTATATGACCCGGTTACAAAGAGGCTTGTTCGGTCGAGAGACGTTGTTTTTGTATAAGATCAAACGATGAAAGATGTTGAGAATGGAGAGTCGGCTCCACAACATGACTATGATCTTATTGATTTGGACCCCGTTCCTCCACAAAATGTTGAGACACCCATTGGAGATGACGTCCAAAATGATGAACAACAAGATGCCGGTGACAACGATGAGTTGAGACAAGATGACACCGATGGAGCTCATCCCGAGCTACCCGTGACGAACATGCCATCTTTTGTTCCACATAGGCGGTCGACGAGGGACCGTCATCCCTCCACCCGTTATTCGACCGATGAGTACGTTTTACTCACCGACGAGGGAGAGCCCGAATATTTTGCGGAGGCCATGGAGGATGAAAAGAAGAGGGAATGGATGGATGCCATGCAAGACGAGATGAGTTCCTTATATGAGAATAACACTTACGAGTTGGTGAAGTTTCCGAAAGGCAAGAGGGCTTTGAGAAACAAATGGGTGTATCGAGTGAAGTCGGAGGAGCATACCTCGTTGCCCCGATACAAATCTAGACTCGTGGTGAAAGGATTTAGTCAAAATAAGGGCATTGATTTTGATGAGATTTTTTCGCCGGTTGTGAAGATAGGATCTATTCGATTGGTCCTTGGTATTGCGGATAGCCTCGATCTTGAGATTGAGCAAATGGATGTCAAGACGGCTTTTCTTCACGGAGACCTTGACAAAGAAATTTATATGAAGCAACCGTAAGGATTTGAGGTCGAAGGAAAAGAGGATTATGTGTGTAAACTTCGGAAGAGTTTATACGGGTTGAAACAAGCACCAAGGCAATGGTACAAGAAGTTTGAGTCGGTTATGGGGGAGCAAGGCTATCGGAAGACGACTCTCGACCATTGCGTATTTTTCAAGAAATTCGGAGATGATGACGTTATCATCTTATTGCTCTATGTGGACGACATATTGATCGTTGGCAAGAATGCCGAGAGGATTGCCGACTTGAAGAAAGAATTGAGTAAGTCCTTTGCCATGATGGACTTGGGGGCGGCTAAACAAATTCTTGGAATAAGAATCACTCGGGATAGAGCAGCCCGGAAATTGCACATATCGCAAGAGCAATATATCGAGAAGGTGCTTAAACGTTTCAACATGGACAAAGCTAAAGTTGTTAGCTCGCCTCTTACTAACAATTTTAAATTGTCGAGCCAAGATTGTCCTAAGACGAAGGAGGAGATTGAGGATATGGATAAAATTCCATATGCCTCGGCGGTCGGGAGTTTGATGTACGCTATGGTATGTACTAGGCCCGACATTGCTCATGACGTGGGAGTGGTGAGCCGGTTTCTATCGAATCCGGGTAAAAAGCATTGGGAAGCCGTAAAATGGATATTTAGATATTTGCGGGGTACTTCCAAATTGGGGATTACGTTTGGAAACGGGAAAGCAATGCTTGTTGGATATTCCGAGTCGGATATGGCCGGTAATGAAGATAACCGAAAATCCACTTCCGGTTATTTGATGACGTTCGCAGGGGGAGCCGTGTCATGGCAATCAAGATTGCAAAAGTGCGTTGCCTTGTCTACAACGGAGGCCGAGTATATTGCGGCGGTGGAAGCGAGCAAAGAGCTCTTATGGTTAAAAATGTTTTTACGAGAGCTAGGCTTCCGACAATGACGTTACGTAGTTCTTTGTGATAGTCAAAGTGCGATTCATTTGGCTAAGAATGCGACTTTTCACAAGAGAACGAAACATATCGATGTGAGGTATTATTGGATCCGAGATGCTTTGGAGGATGGTTTGTTTGAACTTGATAAAGTTCATACCGATGATAATGGTTCCGATATGTTAACGAAGGCATTAAGTAGAGATAAGGTGAAAGTGTGTTGTTCGATCGCCGGGATGGCGAACTCTTCCTATATTCCGGAAAGGGGGAGATTTGTAGGAGTAATTTCAAAAATTTAGGATTTTTTTTCTCATTTTGCACTGCCGGGCCGCGGCCCCCGGAATTTTCTTCAGCAATGGCCGACACTGTACTCTGGGCCGCGGCCCCTGCCGAGCACGTCCTGCCGGCCCATGCCGGGCAACCTCCTGCCGATACCTGCCGATCACTCTGGGCCGCGGCACATCACTGCCGAGCCGCGGCCCCCGTCGCTTGCGTAAGATGGCCAAAGTGGCCTGTACTACGGGCCGCGACACCCTCCTGCTGGGCCGCGGCCCCTGCCGGATACCTGGGCGCATTTTTGCGCTGTGTGCCGCGGCACACTTGGGCTGGGCCGCGGCACACGAGTCAACCTTGAACAAGTTTTTCATTTTTAGGCTGTTTGGAACGGGAGTTTCAGTAATCATTCATCTCCGACACACTTAGAACAAGAGAGAGAGAGAGAAATAAGAGAGAGAAATACAATTTTTCATTTTCCCGGAGATTTATCGGTCGGATTGTCGTGATCTTTTGCCAAGAGCTTGGTAGCTATTGGGCAAATCTTTTCACTGGTGTAGATCGAGATTTTGAGTCCGGAAGTTCGGGTATTTCGTTAGCTCTTTGTGTAAGCCATTTACGGTTGTTTTCTTTATCGATCTTGTTGTTGTTATTGATTCCAAATACTTGAAGAACATTTATTACCAAATATTTGACGATTGGTGTATCCCCCTAGTTTGTATTAGGGACGATTGTGTATTTGTGTGTATTGGTGACAGTGGATTTAAGCGGCTTCGGTCCCGTGGTTTTTTACTCTCGTCTTCAGGGGTTTTCCACGCTAAAAATCGTGTCTCGTTGTTTATTGTTTTTCGGATATCATTTGTATTAATTTTATCGAGTTGTAATTGTTGCTCTACTCGTCGGTAACCACAAAGTTACGATTGAAGAGTGGGAATTTGTCAAACGAGGTTCCGCTTTATTCGTTGTGACGTGACGTTAGTCGATATTTTTCCCAACAGTAAGCTATCATCATCATTAACAGTATCAACCGCACATTAATCCCGACTATGTTGAGGTCGGTGACATGAAGATATAGTTTCAATTAATTATCTAAAGTTAGTTAACACTATATTCGTGCAAAAACCAAGTAGCAAATCTTGCGCTGGATGTCGTTCGTGTCGCAACCTTCATATGAAGCAAAATTTGAATGGAATTCTAAAACCATCAACATCATCATAGGTTTTTTTCATTTACTTGGAAAATATCATGAGACGTTAATGAGTCGAGATAGTTGCTATAGTCATATCACATTACGTTATTGATATTGTACGTACATCGTGGGAAATTGATTTAGGACCTTTGATCATTGGTTTATATCTGATTTCGGACTTTGAATACTTGCGAGGCTTTCATTCTCCCCTCTATTTCAGGTTAAGAGATGCATATTCTGGGCCACGAGGTTTTCTTTCTCCCCTTTATTTCAGGTGAGAGTTAAGAGATGCATATTCCGGGCCATGAAAATGTTGAAAGCATGAAAATGTTGAAAGCTCGAAGTAGTATTCTTGTGCATAATCAAGAAGAATATTTTACTATGCATTCCCATATGTTGAAAGCCATGTTTTTTTTTTTTTTTTAATATCGCCAATGAGTTGGGTATACTTTAAGTAAATATTGGAGAAACTAGAGAAGAAGTTGGAATTGAGATTTATCAAACGTTGGTGTTGACAATTAGATTTGCCTAATCCATTCGGCCAGGAATTTGGTAGCAAATTTGTGTTGAAAGTATATTTCGAGATAACTCACACAACATCTCGCATGATTATAACTTTTTCGTATATATAAAATTACAAAAGATGGTCAAAGAAAGAGTATTTAAACATTTTACTAGTCAACTATCGCGGTAATAAGAAAACAGATGAAGATGGCTGTCTAAAAGGTTCGTGGTTAATGGTTTTAACCGAAACAGAACCGAACCGACGTGGTTCTGGTTAATCGAGAATCACTATTTGTGGTTAGGGTGCGGTTTGTGGTTCCTACTTCAAAAAAAATATGGTTAGTGGTTAACCGGAACCGAATGGTTCCAGAACCACAGAACCATAAGCCGAAATTATGATAAATTAATAAATTATAATTATATATTTTTATCCTAAAATGAAATTCAATTGAATTAATAATATGTAAATTAATTACCCCCACATCAATTCTCCGTTTGTGATTGTGTTGCATTTTTAATTGTTGGATTTCTGGATTAATTTTGACTTATAGTTGTTGGATTTATGGATTAATTGTGTTGTTGTCTACTATTTTTTTTGTTTTAAAAGATTAATTTTAGCATTTTAGAATGGATTATTTCAGTTTTTTTCGGATAAAAAAAAGAAAAATGATTTTTAAGGTTAACCGAACCGGAACCATATATAATCGGTGTGGTTCCGGTTAACCGAAATTTAAAATGGTGTGGTTAGTGGTTCCTATTTTGGGGCGTTTATAGTTCCGATTAATCGAAAATTGTGGTTCGATTAACCGGAACCGAACCACTTGACACGCTTAGATGAAGTATATTTTAATTACACTCATGTGGGACGGTATTATGGATCTTGATTTGTTACTCTCCTCTAAAACTAAATTTTACGAGAAAAAGTACCAAAAATGTAAACTTCACAAATAGTGTAATTAAAATACTGAAAAAATGGTGAAAATAGAAAAAAAAATATTATTGTCAAGTATATTATAGATTAAAGATAACTCGTACCATAATGATACGACGACGTTGTTATAATTGAATTAAAATAATCAAATTACCATAATATCTTGCTAGACGAAAAAAATGGCTCCGAGAGGTCTCCCAACAGCAGCTATGTCGGCGTAGGCCGGCATACGGCCTCACAAAAAGAAAAAAGAATGGCTAGCCGCAAGCCGACGACGACAATTTCAACGCGCAGACCGGCAGTCGATCGCAATTAAGAAAAGTGGTCGGTCGCCGGAGGTCTGCCGGCGGCGGCTCCGCCAGAGAGCAGGCCGGCAGGCAGTTGCACCAAAAAAAAAACAATGGCCGGTCTCAGGTCCGCCGGAGGTCCGCCGGAAGTTGGTGGTCAGTCGGAAAAATACGAGATCATATGTTAGGTTGATTAATATAATATTCTAAATTTTTTTATGATTGCGAGTATTTGTAACTTTTTTATATTATTAAATTTAATACGAAGAGAAAAGAAAAAGGTGCACACGAAATTAACATCATTGTTCTTTATATTATAGATTTTAGAAATCGTCCGATGAATACAATTTAGTAAAATCTACCGATCTTTAAAAGGCATGAACTTGGAGGGCGTAGAGCTAAGCATAAATGGTCCGGACCCGATTTTTACCCGGACCGGACATGTTAATCAGGTCCGGGTCTTGGGTCTGCATTTTGCCTAAATCCGGGTTCCGGACCGGACCGGGTCAAAACCTTGAAAATTCGGGTCTAGTCCGGAACAACCCTGTAAAATAAAAATACATGAAAAATATTTTATTATTGTAATTTACCCTCGGTGGTGATGAAATAATGATGATTAATGGCTCGATTATGATTGCATATTATTCTAATTAAGTTTATTTATCCTAAAATATTCTAATTAAGATTAATAACGGTATTTTATAGGAGTATGTAAAGAAAAAAGCATTTTAAATGTAATAACAGGACACTTAATATGCAATTTTTTTTTTACTAAATCGAGCTAGAACCGGGTTTGGACCGACCCGGTTTTACCGGGTCCGGACCGAGTTGGCCCGGTTCCGTACAGGCTCAGGCTTCGGATCGATAAAGTCCGACCATTTATATTTCGATTCATTCCGGACTGAGTCAGTCCGGGCCGAGTCAGGCCCGTGCTCGGCCCTATTGGAGCGTATTCCTTAAAATTTCAACCACTCAGTGAATATTGACGGCATCGATGGTTTAGTATGCTCATATATCAATGACCACTAAATCTTGGGTATCATATATTCGGTAGATAATTAGTTTAGAGAGTATTAATCACCATGCTCCAGAAATATTTTTACCCTTTTGAATAAGTTGTACAAAATAATATTTAAAAAATACACATTTATATCACTATTTAATTATATATATTGGTTCTAATTCACATCGAAAACTCATAAATTGTAACCATAAATTCAATTATAGAGATGGATGGAGTTATATTTACACTGCCCCACTAGTACCAATATCATGTACCAATTTATGGTACGAGACGCTTATGTAGTGTTTACATAGCAACCGCATATCCGCCACACCAGCACCACATGGATTGAAGGGCATGTGGTCACTAGGAGGTTAAAATTATAATAAAATTAAAAATATGAAAATAATTACAAACTAAAAAAATACAAAAAATTATTGAACAAAGAACAAAATAATTTAAACAAAAATAATTAGTAAATTTTAATTGAAACAATTGGAATATATAATTATCAACAAAATAGTTGAAACAAATAATTGACAACATATAATTGAAACAATTGAAAAATGCAATTATTAGCAAAATAATTGAAATAAAAAATTTGACCCGCCAGAAAAAATTATAATAATTGTTTATTGTAGGTTATAATTTTTAATTTATAATTTACATATGATTGAATTTTTTTTGAAAATCCAAATAAAAATGGGATCTCTCTTTTTTAGTACCAAATCATAAAAGTAATAAGTTATATATCCCAATTCATAAAACTATAAGTTTTTTATACCAAAATGTGTTAAAAGACTTTATTACCCTTAAAGTCTACCACTAAAAGATAAAAAACATAAAAAATAGAAAATTATTAAAAGCAAAAAACAATAATCTAAACGGTCCCACAACTCAATATTTCTCTCTGCAAAAAAACTCTCCGCTGTATCTCTCTGCAAAAAAACTCTCCCGTCGTGAAACCCTTTCGCCGGCCAGAAAATGTCGAACTCCGACTACCACAGAGAATCTGAAGACGCCAGAAGTTCCTCACACGCTAGTGACACTCCATCTGAAGAGGAATTCATCAATGAGCCGCCGGTTAGTGTATTTTCATTCACACACGATCGTGCCACGATGGTTGTTCATCGTCTCACGATTGTGCTGAAGAAGATGACACCATCGTGTGCACAATGGTCTTCCGTGGGCACGATGGTTTACACACGACGGTCGTCGATCGTGTGTGCCGTCGTGGGCAAGAAGATCAAAGGCTTCTGCCTTACACACGATGGCATGCGCACGATCGATGCCCGTCGTGTGAGCCGTCGTGTTGCACACGATGGTCTTCACACGACGGGCATCGATCGTGTGCATGCCATCGTGTGCAATGCAGATTTTTTTTTCGTTCTCTTAAGCATTCTATCATATTCTTATGATTTGTATGTCTATATTGGAGACTGGTTGCGTATGGAAGAGACCTATATTGCGCTTTGTTACATGTCAAGTGAATCTTTACATACGGGAGGCGATATTTAAAGAGATCATTGAGACACTGAGAAGTATGGGCCATAATTCCGCAGTTGGTGATCGAGCTATCGAGAGCTTGACCGAGGGGGTCCTGTGGCGTTTGATTAAAGTTAGGAGAAATGGGAGTTCAAATACTGCCCTACATCACTTGATTGCCCATCAATTGAAGGGTGATCAAATCCCCCGGATGAATCGTGGTTCCAGGTTTGCGGGAGGACCATTCGCTTTACGGCCCGTGATTTTGCCATGATCACTGGACTGCATTTTGGAAACTCTACCTTCCATCCACAGGACGACCATCTCCTTCGGTCTGATGGTATTTTCCGCAGAATACTCCATAGCAAAAATATTAAGGTTATTGTTCTGTGAAAGAGGTTCAATGCTCGAGATTTTGGTAGAGACATAAGAGATTATGGGAAGGTTGTCAATTTGCTTATATACTACTACTTTATCCTATGTCGTGACGTCATGATGGTCGATACATGGGCATGGGCATTAGTTGAGGATTTCGAGCAGTGGGATATGTTTTCTTGGGGTTCTTATGCCTTTGGGGTTTTATCTTACTACATAGGCAACGTTGTCATGAAGGAGGGACAAGAACATAAGGACTATCACTTCTATGGTCATGTTTGGGCTTTACAGATATGATCGTATGAGATGATTCCTTTATTGGGAGCATTGTGTGGTATTCGAGATAAATCTGCCCAAGTCCCCCGGTGTTTGATGTGGACTACAAGGAAGATGTTCTGTGATTTCACTCATTTCTTCGACGATAAGGTACATAAATTTATAAACGTATTTTCTCCTGACTTCACTCATCTCTTCAACGTTATGTGATTGCCCATCTAATGGTATGCTTTAATGACTACTTTTGCAGCACAAAGTACTTCCCTCTTTACCGCATCTGGAGGAGGATGAGGCTGAGTACTACTACCTGAGTTTTGAGAATGGCTCGCCATATGACGTTAAGTTCATTAAGCCTATAAGAATAGCTGTGAAGAACAAGGAGGATGATCCTGCGCCAATCCCGAGAAAGAAAGTTATGGATAGGTTGAAGAAGGCTGCTCGGAAATTGATTACATATGAGTCGGCACATAAAGTGTCAAAGCGACGCCGACAGAATACCCCACCAGTAGATGGTGCAGAGACATCGGACCGGGAGAGGCAGCCAGAGAGGGTGTGTTGTGTCCACGGACTTCCTTGTCCGGACCACACCCAGGACGCGAGCAGGGATGAGTACTTAGATTGCCGTTTCAAGGCGATCTTGTACGACGAGTCTGAGACAGGATTTATTGCTCGAGTTTCTCAAAAGGTGCTTTCTGGGATTGTTGGGATAAATAATATTGTTTTGATAATTGCCAAACAACAAAAGCTTGATACAGCAAGCCCTGTATCGAAAGCCGGTTGAAGTTGCAATCCTGTATCGAAGATCTTATCATAGCGCCAGCATACAGCAAAGCTTTCACGCTACTAAGATACAGTGACAAAGTCTTAGTTAAAAAGCCAAGTATGGAAGCTGCCTCGAAACCTCAATACAGCACCCTTCCATACAGCGCCGGACTACTCCAAAATGCCTACAGCACTAGTGGATACAACATTCTCATCGGAACAGGACTGAAGACCGTTTTAAAAGGAATCTTTAGTATTCACTAAAGTCAAGTACCGTTTGATAAAGAAGTATTTAAATACTGAAAGGATAAAGTATTTAAATACTGAAGCTGTCAGAGATCTTCAAATCCCGCAATATCTGGATCCTGGTCTATTCAAGTTGTCACGGAATCTTGCCCAACGGATCCATCTCAACGGATATATTATTCAGAAGACTATATATATCTCATAAAAGCGTTGAAGATTATACACCGAAGTTACCAAGTGAAGAAGCTATCATTATATACATCAGAGCAAAACATATCTCCAGAAGCTTTCTACAAGTTAAGATCCAAAGAGATATACAGTGCTCAACATCAAGAACAGTCATCATCTGCTCAAGAACTTCATATTCAAAGCTGCTGTTCTTACGTGGTTACCTACCTTTTACCTTGTGTAAAAACTAAGCTCTGTGTGAACTCAACAAGTTATTCTGACCTGTGTGGGACGAATAAGAGGACGAAGCTTTGGAACTGTGTGTGAAGAAGCAAGTCAAGAAGGAAGCTTCAACCAATCTGTGTGAACGGTTGAAAGCGACATTCTTTGTATCAATCTGTATGAACGATACAAGGATAGGTTTGATTATAAATACATAGTTGTGTACGCAGTATTTATAATAAACGTTTTACTCCTGTGTGGAGGACCAGTGGACGTAGAGGGGTTTACCTCGAACCACTTTAATTACTGTGTTATTTACCTTTCGCCTTTACTGTTTTCATAACCGTGATTTATACAAGTATACACTGCAAAACCCTGTACGCACCAAGCTAACAGGAGATTAGACCGAGTTGCTGTATCGACAGCATATCTACTATTTTAAGACTTCCGCTACACACTCTGACTTTGAAAATTATACAGCCTGTTGCTTAAATATTTTCCAAGCTGTACCGAGTATACCAAAAAGGGGACCAACAATTGGTATCGGAGCGGTTGATTCTAAAAAGAATCAGTCGTATTTTTAACTGAATTAGATCCTTAAAAACACTTATTTTCGAAAACAGTCTTTGTAATTCCCATCTTCTAATATGGATACCTTTATGTCTAACAAGATATCTATGTTTCACATTAACGAGTTTGATGACTGGAGAAACAGGATGAAGAACAAACTCAAAGCCTTCATTGGAGAATCAAAAGCTCCGCCCGCATCAACAAAGACCGAAGAATGTCTTCAGGTGGTCACTGATAGTGACTCATCTGATGATGAGCTGGAGGATAGATCCTATGTGTGCTCTATGGCCGAAGTTAAAGAAGAAAATGAAGACGGCGATGATGATGAGGTAAGCTCCACCTCAACTATTCCTATAAATGCATCTCATACCTTTGAAAATATGCTGAATGAATTTAATAACATTCAAACGGCCCATGAGATATTGAAAGGAGAAAACATACAACTTGAAATTTCTAACTTAGAGCTGAAAGAAGAAAATGACTTGCTGAAGAATAATTACGAAAATATGTCAGTTGATTGCGAAAACAGCAAAGTCAATTTAGAAAAACTCCTGGAGAGCAATCATCAACTTGCTCATAATCTAAATGAGACTAAGTCTCATCTTGAAAGCAAGACAAATGATTTGGCTCTACTCGAAGCCAAAGTAAAATCTCTCGAGAAACGTGAAGGAGAATTAGAGACAATCTTGAAATCTTTCGAGAAATCCTCTAAAAGAATGGAAGAGATCCTAAGCACTGGGCAACATGCTCATGATAAACGTGGCTTAGGTACAACTCGTTCTCCAACAAAGAAAAATCTAGTACGAGATTCGTCAGAGGAGGAATCCATTCTTGTATCGAAAGAAGTCCCGAGTCCTGTGAAGGAACCTGTTGCACCGCGAACAACAAAAGCCGCCATTCCGCCCCGCAACTCTACTATTCGAGACAGTGGAACCAATGTACCACTCGAAGGCGTACTCAACAAAGATGCTCCACAAGCATATCATAAACGCCAGATCATTCGTAAAGAAGGTCAGATTCCAACCAACAAAGGCCCGTACGGAAGACTCTCGGTACAGCGTGCCTAGACATTGGATACAGGAGCCCCGCTATTCCTCGAGACAGCAGGTGTCCGCACAGTATCAACAACAGAATTGGGAATCCAACTGGAGACCCAGGAGGCAATATGCAAGATCTATGAAAATGGCTCCACCTCCGAGACGACAATCGTACTGGAATAACAACTATAATTCTCGATTTTTCATGCATTATAATAATTACAACGACTACGTGCATGCCCCACGTAGATATCGATATAATGGACCAAAAGTAGCCTACAACAAACAAATTGTTGCCCGGCAAATTTGGGTACCAAAAGGCACTATCACACCAGGACCCAAATTTACTTAATGTTTCAACATGAATTGGAAACGCTACAGCCAGAAATTCCTGTAAGTTTTTATGCTTTTACTCATTAAGTGAGGGGGAATACTGTAAGACCCAAGAATACAGTGTCAATCCGAACATTAAATCCTGTATGTACCTTTAAGGGGAAACACTATATTATTCGCGGATACAGTATTTTCACTACAGGACATCAATTTTGATTGATAATTTTTTTTATTACTGTAAGAACTCGTCTGCGAACAGTTCATAGGTTAAGTTGTACTCAACTAGATCACAAATGTAAGATTGTGCCTGCGCGCCAATCATAAGTTTAAGATGTAATACACTTCCCTATTAGATGTTATCATTTTTAGAACTTGCCTGCAAGCAGTTCACATTTCTTTTAGATCAAGTGCTGAAGACCAGATCATTTGATAGAAGATCAAGAAGCCTGCTCAAGGAATTATCAAATAGAGAGGGAAACTGTTGGGAAAATTAAACTCCTGTATCGAAGTCCTCTCAAGTTGCCATCAAGTGGTTATCAAAGAGGGAAATTGTTTCTAGCCTGAAGAGGTTTTGATATCAAGACCTTGGCATGATCAAGAAGTTTTTGAATCATCAAAGAAGTTTTGGAAATTATCAAAAAGGGGGAAATTGTTGGGATAAATAATATTGTTTTGATAATTGCCAAACAACAAAAGCTTGATACAGCAAGCCCTGTATCGAAAGCCGGTTGAAGTTGCAATCCTGTATCGAATATCTTATCATAGCGCCATCATACAGCAAAGCTTTCACGCTACTAAGATACAGTGACAAAGTCTTAGTTAAAAAGCCAAGTATGGAAGCTGCCTCGAAACCTCAATACAGCACCCTTCCATACAGTGCCGGACTACTCCAAAATGCCTACAGCACTAGTGGATACAACATTCTCATCGGAACAGGACTGAAGACCGTTTTAAAAGGAATCTTTAGTATTCACTAAAGTCAAGTACCGTTTGATAAAGAAGTATTTAAATACTGAAAGGATAAAGTATTTAAATACTGAAGCTGTCAGAGATCTTCAAATCCCGCAATATCCGGATCCTGGTCTATTCAAGTTGTCACGGAATCTTGCCCAACGGATCCATCTCAACGGATATATTATTCAGAAGACTATATATATCTCATAAAAGCGTTGAAGATTATACACCGAAGTTACCAAGTGAAGAAGCTATCATTATATACATCAGAGCAAAACATATCTCCAGAAGCTTTCTACAAGTTAAAATCCAAAGAGATATACAGTGCTCAACATCAAGAACAGTCATCATCTGCTCAAGAACTTCATATTCAAAGCTGTTGTTCTTACCTGGTTACCTACCTTTTACCTTGTGTAAAAACTAAGCTCTGTGTGAACTCAACAAGTTATTCTGACCTGTGTGGGACGAATAAGAGGACGAAGCTTTGGAACTGTGTGTGAAGAAGCAAGTCAAGAAGGAAGTTTCAACCAATCTGTGTGAACGGTTGAAAGCGACATTCTTTGTATCAATCTGTATGAACGATACAAGGATAGGTTTGGTTATAAATACATAGTTGTGTACGCAGTATTTATAATAAACGTTTTACTCCTGTGTGGAGGACCAGTGGACGTAGAGGGGTTTACCTCGAACCACTTTAATTACTGTGTTATTTACCTTTCGCCTTTACTGTTTTCATAACCGTGATTTATACAAGTATACACTGCAAAACCCTGTACGCACCAAGCTAACAGGAGATTAGACCGAGTTGCTGTATCGACAGCATATCTACTATTTTAAGACTTCCGCTACACACTCTGACTTTGAAAATTATACAGCCTGTTGCTTAAATATTTTCCAAACTGTACCGAGTATACCAAAAAGGGGACCAACAGGGATCGTGGATTTTTTCGGACCTACACATAGACGTTCTAGGAGCCCGGCGCACTACTCAGCTGGGAGCCATGATAGGTTTCCTGATAGGCCTCGTCATTCTGCATCTATTAGCAGCGCCCAGCGGAGGATTCCTGACCCTCCACGTCACTCAGTCTCTGGTGCAGCCCACAGTCACCATTCTCATCATTCTCAGCGTCATCCTAGTCACCATTCTCAGCGTCATCCTACTCACCATTCTGAGGTCCAACACAGTCACCATTCTGAGATCCAGCACAGTCATCATTCTCAGATTCAGCATTCTTTTGAGCGGACTGAGCAGCCCCTTGATTATGAGCATCAGTATCAGCCATTTGACGTGCCGTTTCAGCAGTATGGGATGATGTTCGACTGGTTTCAGGACGAGCATCATTATAGTGCGATGTTTCAATGTGAAGGTGGTGGTCCTCAGTAGCAACCTCCATTTCAGATCGAGCAGCCAATTTTTGAGATCGAGCAGCCGGTTGTACAGCTCTCTAATCGTTATAGTTGTGAGAGGGATGCTGAGGGTGATGAAGATGGTGCGACTGCTGGGACGCAGCAGTTGGGTGAGCGTAGTCTTCCACCACGAGTGAGTCGACCATCTGCTGCTCTTCGGGAGCCTTTTGTGGTGGCGCCTCCAAGAGATAGCGAGGCTATGAAGAAGTTGTACCTACACTTTAGGAGGGAGCAGTCACGTGATGCTATTGTCCGGTGTTTGGAGACTGGGCATGCTCTCACCTAGGCATTATTTGACCGGATATAGTCTAGCCGTGAAGACTTTGATGCCGAGGTGATAGATTGTTATGTGCTTGCGACTCGAGCGAGGCTTCGGAGGGGAGTTCGTAGTGTTGGTGTTGGTAGAGTTGGCACTGTACTTGTCGTCTCCCAATTTTACGTAAGTTCTATAACTTACTCGCTTGTATATCATTGGTGTGATGCTGATTTTTTTTTTATTTTGTGCTTTGGCTTTTTGTAGTTAGTTATGGCCAACGAGTTTGCAAGACTCCATCCGGATGATCCACTTGGTATCAAGGTGACAGGGAAGCCGGTTTACAGGGATTGAAAAATTTCTAAATGCATCGAGGACTACATGACAGGTCTTGATACACCACATGCGGTTCCATGGTCAAATTGCAACGAAGTAAGTTTGAAATTTATATTTATAAATGATTCGCTATGTTTGATGTGATGATCTTATGTGATTACATATTTTGTTTCAACAGATCATTGCCATTTGTTGTCTCGACCAGAGTCAATGGGTGACTATCAAGATTGACATCATAACATGGACCGTGGAGTTGTACGATTCCTTGTCACACCAACACCAAGATGGTCGATACCGATTCAACCAACTGCGACCTATTACTCGTCTGATGCCTCGTGTGCTAACTCAATCCGGGTACTGGCTGAACAACCAATCGAAGAAGAAGTATGACACGGATATGAGTTTCAAAATTATGCCACGAGAGCTACAGTTCATACAAAATGACAATCACAGTTGTGGCCCCTTCACGTGCATGTACTTGGATCGACTCGTCTCTGCAAACCCAACAGCAAGGCACCAGATCAAGGAACTTAATGAGAAATATATTAAGAAATATCAATATGGTTTAGCTGCTAAAATCTTTATGTTGTCGTTAGACATGTAAAATGGTTTATGGTGTGTTGTGTTGTGGCAAGATTAATGTGTCGTGTTGTTAAATATTTCTGTTGTCGTTAGACAGTTTTGGCAAGATTAATGTGTTGTGTTGTTAAATCTTTATGTTGTCGTTGGACAGTTTTGGCTCTGTGTTGCACACGATGGCAGCATCAAATTATTTTATTATAAAATCCCATCATGGGTCCCCCCTTTTCAATATAAGCCCATCTTCCTGGACCGAGAGTGAAATACCTGAACCGTAGTCCCCCCCTTTTTCACTATAAACCATAATCAATTACAATCGGTTAAAATCCATTAAAATCAAATACGCGAAATGAGCGACCGATTACGAGAAAGCGAATTAGGAGGAATCGAATCACCTCCACCAAAAAGAAGAAGGAGGATACCTCCTCCCAACCCACCATACAAAACTAGTGTAATATCCGACTGTAATTTTTCGTTTTTACCTGTCATTGTATTATTCGGATAATCTGATTATCATGAATCGTTGCATTTAGTATTATGTTGAGGTATTATAGATTTGAACTTCATATCGTTGTTATTTCATTTCATACTCGATGATTCAATATTAATTAGAGAGATGCATTTTTTTAACTTTTCTGTTGACGTAGCGTACGCTACGTAGCATGATTAACGTACGTTAATCTTGTGCCTTAGCGTGCGTAATGTTTCCTCTGTTGCGTACGCTAAGAGAGAATCTGGAAACAGTTGACTTCAGCACGTGAACTTCTTAGCCGTTGGCATGCATGTGAGTAATGTCTGAGCTGTCATGTCGGCCAGAGTCAACTTTTATTAGCGTGTGTAACCCCTTTTTCATTAGCGTGCGCTAACGACCTGCGAATTTAATACAGTAGCCACTGTAAGCCGCTTACTTACGTAATATTAACCAGTTAGCGTATGTAAGTGTGTTAGCGTACGCTAAAGCTTACCGTTAGCGTGCGCTAAGTCTGCACAGTCTATTTATAGGACCAGCCTATTTTTCATTTCTTCACAACTCCAAACCGATTTTCTCTCCATATATCGTCCCTCTGCACTCCCAAACCGATATCAACCTCCCCTAACTTGCTTCTAAGCCTTAAATCTTGGAGTGGAGCTCATTTCCTTGGAGATTATGAGGTGTTCTTGAGCTTGGAGTATATTTTCTCATAGCATTGAGGTTGTTCTTCGTTTCTGAAGGTAGGTGTACTTTCTTCTCAGTATCATTTCCATATGTTGATGTAGTAACGAATTATACTTCACCTAGAGTTAGATTAATCAAGTAAAACATAGTTTTAATCCAACCTTTTTAACACTTTTGATGAATATGATAAATAAGGGTTTGAGATGGATGTGTTCTTGATGATATAGTGATTTTAACCATGTTGTAACTATCATGCTCATCTTATTGGACGAATTTAGCTCAGTAGAACACCTTTGAATCAGTTAACTTCACCATAGTTGGATTTAACTAATAGAGTTGTTATCATAAAGTGATTAACACCATTTTAAGTTTTCACTTACCTTGGGAAGAACTTGGCCATGTTAGAAGTAGAAGGATGTCTTCTTGCTCAGATTTCTTAAGAATCATATTCTTCTTATGTTTAGTTCAGCAAGATTTTGAATGGTTAAGGATATTTGTGAAACCAACAACAACAACTTTTCATTAATCTAATGTGTTGAGAACTTAGAATGTTTTGATCATCATACTAGATAAATGGTGAATTCATCATAATGTTAATGGATCTTCCAGCCTTGTAAAGAAAGATTTTGATAACCTTCATGAATATGGTGTAATCTCATAACTAATAACCTTGTGGTAAGCTTAATATTCAATTTAGATGAGAGGAGAATGATCATAAATGTGCAGATTTTGTTCCTTCAACATTTTAATGTTTTTGGAAAGTTTAATCATCATAAGATGATCTTAACATCATAATTGGTTATTCAACATACCCTTGATAGAATTCTTATTTATGATGAACCATGTGAACATTCGGTAAAAATATTGCAAACCAATTTTTATGGTTGTAATGATGTTAAAAAAACTCTTGGCATAAGGCTTCGATATTTCGAGATATCAAACAATTCTAAAGGAGTGTAGGATGTCGTCTTACTAATCCTATAGTGATAATTATACGAATATGTTATTGAGTAAAATACATTTCATTTAAGGTTGATTGTTCGATAAAAACAACATTAGTCGAGGGCCGTTCGTTCGTTTCGACAAGAAGAGGACTATTCTCGTCTCCGTATTGAGGCAAGTTATCTTGCTTAGTTATAATGATGATTAGATTCTTGTGATGTTTATACATTTCATGTGTATGAAATGTTTATGAAATGCTTGTCGTGATTTGACATTGTCCTTGACGTTATTCCGTTTCATCTTGGGGTTGCATTCCCAAGTACGTCGCTTTGAATCGTTGATCTCGTTGGCCTTTATTTTCACTTCGGTGAGTTTTCTTGATCCTTAATCGGATGTGTGATTTATTGAATTCGTTGTCATGTTGTATCGTGACATATCCGGAATCATATCTGCGTTCCGATTGGTTATTGTGTAGGATTTTTAGCCAGGCACATATATAGTCATGCGTGGATGTTATTCCGCATTGGACTGTGCACACGAGACGTAGTTCGTGAGGCTAATTAGGTACATCGTCACACGTATATTCTGAATTCCGTATATGGGGTGGACATGTACACGGACACATTTCTGGATCGGGCGTACTGTGATATCCATCTTGAGCTATATTGTTAATCGTTCATAGTCCATGTATGATTGGATGTGTTCGACGGTTTGTGACTGATTGTTTCATACGCCTGAGGGGTATGATTAATAGTTGGGATGTTTTTCCTTGAATTCTATATATGTGAATTGTATAATGTCGGAAGATTAATTATCATGTATATCTGACCCTGTGTTATGGGCGAAATACTTGTATTGTATTTTAGGTCGAGGCAAAGGCAAGGCACGGGAAGAGCATGTTGACGGCGAAGGGTTCGAAGGATACTAGTTCGGGGGCCCCACATCATTTGTTGTCCGGTTATGTTAAACCGTGTTATGTTATTTTATTTTCTGCTTCATTTAAATTACTATCTGGTTGTATTGACATTTGAAGTATTTTCCATCTACATATGGTTTATACTTGTTGTTCGGATCCTGTGTATTATAAGGCCGTTGGCCATATTTTTAATAAACTCCTAATCGGAGTAATGACTATTCATTGTGGTTCGGTATCACAAATAATATTTATTTAATTTGTTTTGGATATCGCCTGGTGGGTCCCAGTGTGGGGTCCACGGCACTGTAATAGCCGCCTTTTGGGGTGTTACAGAAGATGGTATCAGAGAGTTGTTTCCTTTTTATTGTGAAATGAACTAGTATCAATAGACCTTCGTGTCACGTGTGACCTTTGCAAGTGCCTGACCCTACGAGCCAAATACGGTATGTACTTTATGAGCCATGATTTAATTACTGGCATGATATTGATATCAGAATGGGTCTCCTTGTTGATCTTGTTATTTCGAGGATTTGTGACAGGATTTATCTGATTAATAATCCGAGATAAATGCTGTATTGATTATATGATTAAAATTGTTCGACTTGACGTCGATATAATATTCGGTGCGACATTCGTCGTGTTGATAACTAATTGTGAACCGCTTCCTTGAATATGCGATTCCTTGTTGCTATTAACTTAGCATGAATTTTAGTATCTTGAACTGTACTTATGGTTATCATTATGATTGATTCTTTCAGTATGGAAAGAAACCTGAGAGGTTGTGGCAGAGGGGGACGAGGCCGCGGAAGGGACTGAATCCCGATACCTCGAGCCAACAGACACGCGAATGTGGATCATAGTTCCGCAGACAGTGGTTCACCTTATAGGGATCAATCGCACCACAGTGGGCGTGGGGATGCGCGTGTCGACCCTTACATTGTGATGCAGGGCATGATGACGCAGATGACCCAGATGGGTCAACTAATGGAAGCTATGCAGAGGGCCACTACTGGCCAGCAACAGGGGCCTCATCCTCCTCCTGTGCTTGGTGGACCCGTGAGTCGGATCATCAGCGACATCTCTCGCCAGCGAACTCCGACCTTTGAAGTATCCTCTGAGCCTGCTGACATTGTGCATTGGATCAAGCATTTTGAGAAACTTTTCCAGATGGTGGACTGCCCGGAAGAGAACTGCGTCTCGGTAGCTGCATACTATCTTAGCAAAGGCGCTCATACCTGGTGGCTTTCAGTAAGGCCAGCTGATGGTGTTTATACTTGGGAGGAATTTAAAAACCTCATGCTAGACCGTTACTATCCAGGGCCACTCCGTGAGGCCAAACTGTCGGAACTGCTGAACCCCGACCCATCTGAAGATGATGATGTATTATCTGTTGTTGAGAAATTCCAGGCACTTCTTCCTTTCGCCACGACAATTATCCGAACAGAGGCTGATAAGATCAAATACTTTCTCAAGAGGCTAAAACCCCGAATGAGAATGCAGCTATTGAATCACCACTGTACTACCTTACCAGAGTTCATCGAGAAGGCTATGGAGTATGAACTCACCGCGAAGGAGATTTCCAAGAAGCAACTACAGTCCAACAACAAAAGGTCCAGGAACCAGAACCAGACTGAGAGTAACCGGGGGACATTCAGGAAGCCCCAGTCATTGCCAAACTCTTCTGATTGACCACCCAGAAGCCAGCTGGGTCGCACTCTCGAGCGGTCCCCTCATCTGTTGTGTGCCATAACTGTGGAGACCAGTGGCACTTCAGCTCCAAATGCCCGAAGCCTGCCGTCACATGCCATACTTGTGGCAAGATTGGTCACCGTGCTCGTTTTTGCAGAAGTGGGCCCGGACCTGAACCAGTAGCGTCTCATGCTCCGGGCCACCTCTGTCTGTAACCGGCGCCTCCGTCCGCTTCCTATCGGACCACCGGCGAATAGGGGTTTGGGCCGTGGGAATCAAAGTGGTACACTGTGCCGAATCACGAAACCCAGGATTTACGAGATGAAAAAAGCTGACGATCCCGAGGCCAGCATGATTTCAGGTATAGTCGAGATCCACTCCCAGCCTGTGTGTGTTCTTTTTGATACCGGTGCTTCACACTCCTTTATATCTTCTTCTTGTTTAAGTCGTTTGCCTCTAGACCATGTTATCAATTGTGAGCCCTACGTGATTGGTCTACCTGATGGTAGAAGAATTATTGGAAATCGTGAAGTCCAGGACTGTCCGATTCGTTTGAACAACCGTGAGTGGTTGTCAAATCTGATTGTAGTCGATTTACCTAAGGATGATATAATCTTGATCGATTGGATGGATCGTCATGATGCAATACTCAGTGTCCGCAAGTGGATGGTAACCGTCACTTCTGATGATGGTTTCGAGTGTATTTTTCGAGGTGATAATCCCAGTCGTTCTGGGAGAGTCATCAGCGCTATGAAAATAGTGAAACTGCTTAATCAAGGGTGTATTGGTTATTGGTGCTACATGACCAAAACAGCAGATCGACCAGTTGAATTGGCCGAAATTCCGGTAGTCCGAGACTACCCAGATGTATTTCCAGACGAGTTGCCAGGCTTACCTCCTCATCGTGACGTGGAGTTTATTATTGAGTTAGAATCGGGTACATCCCCGCTTTCAAAAGCACCGTATCGTATGGCTCCGACTGAGATGCAGGAATTGAAGAACCAGCTTGAGGAGTTGACTGAAAAGGGCTACATTCGACCTAGTGCGTCTCCTTGGGGAGCACTAGTGTTATTTATATGGAAGAAAGATGGATCTCTGCGCTTATGTATTGATTACCGTGAGCTGAACAGGGTAACCATCAAGAACAAGTATCCTCTGCCTCATATTGATGATTTATTGGATCAACTTCAGGGAGCTGCCGTGTTTTCTAAGATCGACTTGATATCTGGTTATCATCAGTTGAGGATTCGAGAGTCTGACATTTCGAAGACAGCCTTCCGTACTCGCTATGGGCATTATGAGTTTGTGGTTATGCCATTTGGACTGACTAATGCACCGGCGGTATTCATGGAGTTGATGAATCGAGTTTTTATTAACTATCTGGATCGCTTTGTAGTCGTTTTTATTGACGACATTCTGATTTACTCTCGTGACCACGAAGAGCACGAGCGTCACCTCCACCAAGTTCTCGATACATTGAGGCGGGAACAGCTTTATGGGAAATTTTCTAAGTGTGAATTATGGATGCCTGAGGTTATCTTTCTCGGGCATGTGATATCAGCCGAAGGAGTGAGACTTGACCCACAAAAGACGGAAGCCATTCGAGATTGGCTACCACCGAAGAATGTGAAGGAAGTTCGTAGTTTCCTCGGCCTAGCAGGTTACTACCGACGGTTCGTAGAAGGATTTTCTAAAATTGCGCAACCGATGACTAACTTACTGTGGAAGGATAAGAAGTATTTGTGATTAGAAGCATGTCAGCAAAGTTTTGATGAGCTCAAGAGTCGATTGATTTCGGCACCTGTTTTGGTCTTACCAAAAGGAACGGAAGGATTTGTGGTGTATAGTGACGCGTCGAGACAGGGCCTGGGATGTGTACTAATGCAGAAAGGGAAAGTGATTGCCTATGCATCGAGACAATTGCGACCCTATGAAGTTAACTATCCGACCCATGACTTGGAGTTAGCAGCCGTGGTGTTTGCTTTGAAAATCTGGCGTCACTATCTGTATGGAGTTACCTGCCAGATCTTTACAGACCACAAGAGCCTAAAGTACATTTTTACTGAGAAGGAGTTGAACATGAGATAGAGAATGTGGCTCGAATTAATCAAGGACTATGATATCGAGATCCTTTATCATCCGGGAAAAGCAAATGTGGTTGCCGACGCTTTGAGCCGTAAGACAGTGCATGAGCATATGCTGAGCCGTTTGACAGCACAGAGAGAGTTGCAGTTGGACCTTATGAGGCCAGAAATTGAAGTTTGGTTACAGCGTGTTCAGGGACAACTTTGCACCCTGGAGATTTCTTCGTCTCTTGATGATATGATCAAATCGAAGCAAATTACGGACCCATTCTTATCTCGAGTTCGGGATGAGGTAACCCAAGGGAAAGCCCCTGGATTCGTGATCCGCGAGGATGGATTGATATGCTTTAGAAATCGAGTTTGTGTACCCGCTGACGAAGAATTGAGGAACTCTATCATGAGAGAAGCCCATGCTACCCCGTACTCTATTCACCCGGGATCTAGCAAGATGTATAAGGATTTGAAGCAGAATTATTGGTAGGGGAATATGAAACGTGAGGTTGCCGAATTCATTTCGATATGTTTAACCTGTCAGCAGGTTAAGATTGAGCACCAGCGACCCGCAGGAATGCTGAAACCGCTCCCGATTCCCGAGTGGAAATGGGAGGACATATCTATGGATTTTATCACTAGCTTGCCAACGAGTCGTCGAGGAATGAATATGATTTGGGTGATTGTAGACCGTCTGACCAAATCAGCCCACTTCTTAGAGATTAAGGACACGTGGGGTCCCGAGAGATTGGCCCAGCTGTTTATTAAGGAAATCGTGAGATTACATGGTACCCCCAAGAGTATTGTATCAGACCGTGACGGGCGATTTGTGTCACACTTCTAGAAGGCAGTTCATCGTGCGATGGGCACGCAGTTGAATTTCAGTACGGCTTTTCATTTACAGACCGATGGTCAGTCTGAGAGAACCATCAAGACTCTAGAGGACATGTTGAGAGCATGTGTTCTTGATTGGAAGGACGATTGGGAAGCCCAGCTACCTTTGGTGGAATTCATTTATAATAATAGTTGGCACGCTTCGATTCAGATGGCACCGTATGAGGCATTATATGGCCGTCGCTGTAGGTCCCCTTTGTGCTGGGACGAACTGTCAGAATCTCTTGGTACGGAACCCGATATGTTATTAGCAGCCCGTGAGAAGTTCACTTTGATTAGGAGTCGGTTGTTAATGGCTCAAATTCGACAGAAGTCTTATGCTGACCACCGTCGACGACCGCTTGAGTTCGAGGTTGGTGACCACGTGTTAATGAAGGTGTCTCCTACCTGAGGTGTTTTTCATTTCGGGAAGAAATGATACACCTCTTCTTCTGCCGGCGCCTTTGCCTCGTTTGTTCATCCATTCCTTGAGTTTCTTCAGGGATATTCAAATCCACACCACCTATGGGAATGAATGCTTTGCAAGATTTTCTATTGTGGCTTGTTCCTTTAAACCTACAGCATACCTGAGGTTGTCCACCTGCGGGCAAATTTTCAACAGCAGACCTTGACGACTCATCCTTGGTCGGCCGGCTTGTCGTACCCCCTCTGGAGGTACGCAAATGATGGATGAGATCTCCGGTGGTACATTCCACTCATCACGATGTGGGATAGGATTAATATGCTCCTTATAAGTCTCCCTAAGGCCTTGTTGCTTGAAATAATGACTAACAAAATCATACACGGACAAACCATTGCCGGCGCGCCTGTTACAATAAGCAATTATGTCAAGGATGTGGTGTACGATAATGTATTTTTGATACTAATGAGGTGTAGGATAAATCCAGACCAGTCCTGTGTTGCACACGATGGCAGCCCACGACCGTGCCCATCGTGGGTTATGATCTTGTGCATCTTGGCCACGGTAATGGGATGCTGCTGTCGTGTGCATCCTGCCATGACCGTGGACACACGATGGCTAGTCCCATCGTGGGCACGACCGTGTGCCCCGACAGCACTCAGCAGATGTAGGATACAGCGCCCGCAAGCTGTAGGATACAGTGCTCGCAAGCTCTAGGATACAACGCCCGCAAGCTATAGGATACAGCACCCGCAAGTTGCAGGATACAGCATCCGACAGTACCCCCATGCCCACGGCCATGAACGTGTGTATACGACAGCATAGACAAAAACATTGAATGGTGTGCACATTAGAGCAAAACAATTACCTTATAGCGGAAACAGCATGACGACATGGAATCCGATCCAAATCAAACTCATGACAACAACATGTCCAGGTTCAAAGGTCGACCTCATAAGAAAGTTTGTTTTCTTCGACTTTATAAATAAGTGGGGTGGTAGCTCGAACGGTAAGAGTCAGACTGGCTTGCACAGAGTTAGAAAGCTTTTCAAAAGTGTGCATTGTCAACTCATGATCTCTTGATGTAGCTTCTCCCCGCTTCTCATCAAACCAATTCTCTAAAATTAGGCGAAATATATCAAGTAACGAGCAAACAGGTAAACGCCTCGCCCACAACATACGATTATTAAATCATTCAACAGCATTGGATGTCAAGAAGTTATAGCGTCGTACCGGACCGAAGACAAGTCCATGACTCGTCGTTCTCTATCGGACCGAGACCAACTGCAAGTGGAAATACTTGCTCGTTCCCGTCAAATGTGACGGCCGCAAATATAGTTCCTTTATTCATTCCCTTCACGTGGGTCCCATCAACAATAATCACCGGTCGAAGGCATGTATCAAATGCCCTAATACTCTGTCCGAGTGCAACGAACATGTGGCAAAACACTCCCTCACGAGTCGTATACAAATCATAAATTGTCCATGGATTACGCTGTTTTAACAAACGCAGATAAGATGGGAGCCTCTGATACGACTCATCAAAGCTGCCATATGTATTCTCTATCGCTATACTCCTCGTCCAGAGAGCAAAACTGTATAGCATGTCAATGCCGTACTCCCGACACATCTCTGCAATCATCTCATTTGGCCTCAAAGTGACCCACTCACTCGTCAATATTTTAGCAAAATAATGGGCGGCAACCTCAGAAGTGACCGATCGTGCGGCAGCACAGTTCAAATCAGGGTGACAGCTGTGCTCCAAGGTCAACTTAGTAATTCTCCAAATAGTTGCACCCTCAATAACACACAACCTAAACTGATAATTTTTTCACCCACTCTTACAGACAAACACTATACGTTTATCGGCGGAACGATCAGTGATACACTGTAGCATGTTTTCCAAATGATACATTCCTACAGTTATCCTCAACTCTATCTTGGAACGAAAGGTGGACCCCACCTCTAGCTGACCGGTAACCGGTAGAGGCTGCTCGACCCAACCCAAAATCTCGGCACTATCGGGGTCCGGAAATGGAATGATCCAGTTACGCATTGATTGTAGATGCTCATGCTCGCTCGCAGATTGATGGTCGGATGAGAAGTTCTGATGACTCATAATCCTATCTATTTATGCCGGTTGGCGAACCCAAGCAAGAAATTTCGCAGATAGTGACTCAAGCAAGTCTTTACAACAATCTTCATCTTCGGATGTATCCAGCTCCTCATCTTCCTCGTCTTCCTCATCTTCATCGTATTGATAATCTTCGGAAGGCATGTCATAATTTATATTGACGGGCTCTACTCTAGAGCTGCTACATCCCATATTAACCTCAGTAGTGGAGGAGCTGTCGTTCTCAACATATACCTCAGGATCCTCCTTGTATTCTACTAGTAATCGAAGTATCTCGGTATTGCCCCGTAATAGGACTTTTACTTTGTTTCCCTTGGCCATGTGTGTCAAGTACCATAATTTGTAATCGGACTTATTTGGACCACCCAAACCCTCTCTGATAACCCCCACGAGGTTTGCACGACTAACTTTGCTCGTGTAAATGTAGACAAAAAAAGAGTCCCCGTCTACATATGTCGAGCGCTCCCAATGACCACCGTGATGTATCAAAACACGCTGCCACGACATCTGATTACAAAAAGATGAATAACTATTCAGAAAACTGAGCGAACAATATTATAAAACGGTCTGCCTTAGACACGACCGATGCACACGGTCGTATGATACCGTGTGCATCGATCGTGTGCAAGTTTCTGGCCATGAACACGATCGCTGCACACGATTGTAGATGATCGTGTTAAACGATCGTGAACACGTTAGTTGAGCGCACAATGTCAAGGTCGTTGGACACGACCGTTGCACACGATCGTTGCACACGGTGGCTTCCCATCGTGTGAAGCGATCGTGTCCGTAAGAACTGGTCGGAAATTTTTTTTCCCAGCGGTCAAATACTGATGCATACCTTCTTTATGAACCCAGAAGCACGACAAATGAAGTCCTATTTGAACGTCAACTTTTCTTTTCGAATAATCTTGTGATTTTTATAAGATTTTTGAGAGACCCTTTGTCAAAAATGGTTGTGTTGTTTTGATGTATATGTTGTAGTTAAATTTTGGTTGTTGGACATTAATATCGATCGGAGTAGATGAGGAAAGTAAAAAAGAAAAAAGAGAAAAAAAGTAGTTTAAATTAAATAAAATAAAAAAAGGAAAAGTCAACATTACAACAAAAGAGAGGAAATTTTAGTCTTTTAATCAAAATGGTACTAAAAAATTATAGTTTTATGAATGGAGATATAAAACTTATCAATTTTATGATTTGGTATTAAAAAATTGATTCGCACGTAAAAAATTATAACAACTTTCCATTGTAGGTTAGAATTGTTAACTTAATACTTTAGTCCCTTTATTTTTTTTCTCCCAAATTAACTCGGCCTAACGGACTCGATATCATGATATACGATCAGAAGAGTGATATGTCCACCACGACGTCGAATGTAGTATATATAGAGTGTTTTTGTAATTTGTAAAATAAGACATGTATGTTTTTTTATTCCATAAATTATTGATCACTCTGTTCCTTTATTTGCTTAATCTTTTAAAGACATTCAAATTAAAAAAAATATTTATTTTTATTTTTATAACTTGAATTATAACCCGTAAAACGCATGACATGCTTTACTATTGTAGAGATTATACTATTAGTGTGTAGTTTCTTAAAGAAAAAAGATTTTTTGACGTAATGTCTCTATGCCATATTATCGCTAATTTGTTTTTTCATAATTATATTTTATGTATCGACTAATATACCTTTATGCTATTTTGGATGGAGATATGAAAGTATATTTTTGCAATATAATATAAAGATTTAAATGCAAGAAATATAAGAACTTGGAATAGTATTGTTTCATCTTCACCACGTACTCGACAATTAAGGACTTGGACGAAGTTGTTGCTATTCAAATTGGACAAAAACTTATGTTACCGCTATTCAAATTGGACAAATGAAAAGATGTGGACCTTAGGAAATTATTTTCTCAAATAATAATAAAAAAGAAGAATCGAGATAATGAGGGAGTATGATTTGAAGAGTTCGGTTCAGTGATTTGGGGGTTTTCGGATTTAGGCATTCGCATGACTGAGAGAGGATGTGATAGACAGCAACGTGGTGCTGAGGGGCGGCCTTGGCGGCGGGCGGCGGCGCTGCATGAGTGGCGTCGACCCGCTGCTGTCGATGGTGAGAGATGGGGTTGAGATGGGAGAGGCTTACGGTTTGAGCGAGATAGAGAGGGTTGAGGGAGATGATGGGTGACGGCGTTGACGCCTCGAAAATTGAAGGGCGGCAACGGCGGATTCGCCGAGTATTGAAGGGGCCCTTGTGAGAGTATGGAAAACTTTGAGATTGAGAGTGAAGAGGAGAGATGTTCAAAGAGAGAGAGAACGAGAGTATGGAGAGAGATATATGGTGGCTAATTAAATCAAATATTATTGTAATCTTTAACCTAAATTAATTAAAAAATAAGAAAGTCTATACACAAATTTTGAAATTAATTAAAAATAAAATAAACTATAAAATTATTAAATAAGCTTTAGTATGGGTGAGATATTATGTCTCTAAATCCTGACCCTTTCTTGAATTCCTTTTTTTTTTTCGTGTCAGTTTTTTAGGCAATTTCCTCTATTCTTTATCGTAGGCCCTCGACTGTAAACTCCCCACCGTATCGTCAGGCCCTCGACCAGGTCGGTTAAATCGAGGATGTCGCGACTAACGACATTCGCAAGAGAGACCAACGATACGAACCCAAAGAATAAACCTTGCAATATTTCAGTAAAGTATTGTCACCACACGGATTCGAACCCACGATGTCGAAGTATTTCCACCCCAATTACCTTGCAACTTACCACCAGTCTATATCCGTTCGTTATGTTCTCTCTGATGGAAGTTGTGCACACATCATGCACTTCCAAAAACATCAGCTTCTCCGCCACGCGTCCTTACCACAGGTATTTGACGGAAGAGAGAGATGCATTTTTAATAAGTGTCAATAACAATATTTGGTCTAAAAAATAGTTTTTCTTAAAGTAATATTTTAGTAATAACTAAAATCAAATTAAATATTTTTTTAATCTTCATTATACATAGGTCGATCCTGAGATTTTGAAGCCCACGAGAAAAAATATTGGAGCCTTTTTTAAATTTATTTCAGTATACTCATTATTTATTTTATAAGCAATTTTTATAATGTCTATTTTATATATTATAGTTTTCAACATCCAACAATCTATATACAAAGATAAATTCTTTGGATTTCATAAATTAATAAATATAAAAGCTCAATGAGGGATATAATCATTTAAAATAAAAAAAAAATGACTCCAATCAAATTATAACACTATTTATTAGACTGTATTAAGTGTGAAAAAACTCAATTGTCATAGTTAGGGGTGAAAACTGGGCGGATATTTCCCGCCTAATCCGGAGCCGTATCCGTTCGGGATCGAGTTCGGGATGAAAAATAGATATCCGGTCGGATTCGGATACGGATCCGGATAGTTGAATTCGGATATGGGTTAGAATTTGGGTTATGCAATATCCGTCTGTATCCGAGTTTTTCCATATTTTATCGGATATTATCCGGATACCAATCCGGATAATAAATCCGGATATCCATATGTTTAAATTTTAAATATACTTTATTATATATATATATATATTATAATAATTGTTAAAAAAAAATTAACACTCTTTAGTCTCCTTCCCAAACCCAGTCTCAGAAATACACGAACTCGGAACTTCTCTGCCCTGAAATCTCAGAACCCGCTCGGCAGCTCGCAAATGGAAGAAGACTCGTCGTCTCCGATCAACTTTGCCGTCGGTGAGTGCCCGACGCCGCTTACACTTTACAGCCACCGAGTCTCCTTCCCAAACCGAGCACAACCATCCAAGAAATTAGGTTAGCAATAAGTTTGGGTATTTTGCAAGACTAGGGCATTGTAAAATTGTGTTTTTGTGCAAAGTTATAAGCCTTAGGGTGGTGGCAACGGTGCGGTGAAGGGGTGCGGCTAAGCCTTACCCGGGCGGTGAACACCGCCGCCACCCACCCGGGTACGGTGAAGGTAGGAGGAGCTCGGGTAGAGAAGCCGCGTGAAGAGGAGTGGGGGTAGAGAGCCAACGGCTCTTTTTTGGACATGCGTGTGTGTGTGTGTTTTTACAAGTTGTGTGTGTGTGTGTGTGTGTTATATATATATATATATATATATATATGTATGTATTTGCAGGTAGTATATGTAATATATGTATGTATGTAATATATGTATGTATTTGCAGGTCGTCAAAACGAGAAAGAAGAAGAAGAGCTTTTTTGTGGTTTTTTTTTATTATTTTATTATTAGGAATTTTTGTTTTAAACCCTCAACTATTTAATGCTTTACATATAAAATTTATAGTTTCTATTAACTACAATTTATACCCTATTTTAATAACTACAAATTATATTTATTAATATTTAGTTGTATTAGTAAAATATTATGTGTTTTTATTAAATTGTTTGATATAATTTTTAATATGAAAAGGTAAAAAAGAAAAAAAAAAGTGGTGAGGGTAGATGAGGCACCATTGCCACTAAAAAATGGTGAGTGGGGGTAGAGTGGGGGTAGATTGGGGGTTGGATGAGTTGGAAGAATATTATTGGTGGGGAGTGAGGGTAGATGGGGGTAGATGGATGACCATTGCCACTACCCTTATCTTGTGTTGATTAACTATTTCTTGTAGTTTGACCGTATTCGTGTATATAAGCTTTTTAGTTGGTTTGCGCTTTTTAGTTGGATGTAGGTAAAGCTCTATTGGCTGCAACTAAAATATGAGAATATTTGTGATGTCCTTTGCAATGATTATGGCTTCTGTCTTCGCCCAAGAGCTCAACAGTATGCTACATTGCTACTATAAAAACCTCTTTTGAATTTAGCTCATCCCTCTTTTGCTGATAGTGTAAACTTTCTTCAAGCTAGGATGCAACAGATTTCTATTTAACAGGACCTTATTATATGAATAATTATAGTTTGGAGTATTCTGTTGTCCATTACCTATAGTATCATTGAAGACATTTTTACTAATTAATCGCATTGTATTAGCACACGGCAACATTTTCCATCCACACTCTGCTACTCAGTATTTTAAGTGCTTAACTCCCTTTTCCCATCTGAATTCTGAGATTTTCTATGCAGGGAAAGTGAAAGTCTCGGTGTATCTTCCACCGCAGAAAATGTTAATATTGGAACTGTTGATGTTGATTCGTGTACAAAAGAAGTGGATGACGAGCCTCAAGAAAAGAGACAAAAGAGGACTACATCAACGGTTTGGAATCACTTCACTAAGGTGCGCCAGACCATTGAAGAGAATGGCAAGAAAACCGTGATACTTTGGGCTCATTGCAATAAATGCAAATACAAAGCTAGAGGTGAGAGTACAAATGGAACAAAGGTATTCTGGAACCACTTGAAAAAAACACAATATTAGGTCGGGTCAACAACAACTAAAAGTGGAAAAGAAAGACAGTGTCGCAAGTGTTGAACCTTACAGGTACGATCAAGAAGCTAGCTTGAGAAAATTTCATTTAGCAATAATCATGCATGAGTACCCTTTCAATATAGTTGAGCATGAATACTTTGTGGAGTTCATCAAGTCCTTACGTCCAAGTTTTTCAATGAAGAGCCGAATCACCGTTAGGAAAGAAATACAGGAAATCTTTACACAAGAAAAAGAAAAGCTCTATGAATATTTCAAATCTGTTAAATGTCGCTTTAGCACAACTATGGACATGTGGACATCAATTCAAAACAAGGGCTATATGTGTGTCGTTGTACATTAGATTGATGAATATTGGCACATTCAGAAGAGAATCATCAAATTCATGCATGTAGGAGGACGACATACATGTGCGAGGTTGTCAGAAGCATTCGTTGCTAGTGTTATGAGATGGTTTATTGAGAAGAAGTTGTTTTCTCTAATTCTTGACAATGCCTTTGCAAATGAAGTTTGTGTTAAGGATGTTATTTCCGAGCTTGAAAAAATATGCCCCCTCATTTGTGATGGCATGTTCTTTCATGTGAGATGTGCTAATCACATACTCAATCTTGTTGCTAGAGATGGTCTTGCTGCAATTGCAAGTACAATCAGGAATATTCGTGCTTTTGTTGTAGCTATAAAGAGCTCTCCATTACAGCAGAAGGAGTTTATGAAGTGTGCAACTGAATGTCAATTGGATACAAAGAAAGGTGTTGCACTAGATGTAGCTACGAGGTGGAACTCCACCTACCTCATGTTGAAGGATGCTTTATATTACAAGAATGCTTTTCAAAGGCTTCTTGTCTTGGAGCGCCACAGGTATGAGAACATTGCACCATCAAATGAAGGATGGGGTAAGGCTTTATCTCTTTGGAAATGCTTGAAAAAATTCAATGATATTACTGAGTTTTTGTCTGGCACATTGTATCTAACTGCAAATCTATTTTATTGGAACTTTTGTGAGATTAAGCTTTGCTAAGAGAGTGGCATGTTAGTGATGATATCACCATTAGGACAATGGCAATATCTATGACTGGCAAGTTTGATAAGTATTGGAAGAAGTCAAATGTTGCTCTTGCTGTGGCTAGTTTTCTTGATCCTAGATTCAAGAAAAGGATCATAAAAATTTTTATGAGGAAGTTTCATGGTGAGCTTGCTTATCAAGCTGAAACAGAAAAGTTGATGACGATACTCGTGATGCATCAGACGTCACAAGAAGTTCTGCTATTGTTGCTAGTCATGGTGAAACTTGTGAATTCTTTATTGAAAAAGAAAACAATGAACTTGATAGTTACTTATACAACGTTGAAGGGGCTGGTACAACAAATGACTTGGAGAAATACATGGTAGAACCACCATTCATGGTGCCTAAATCTAAAAAATTTGATATTTTGTCCTGGTGGAAGGCTCATCAACATGTATACCCTATTCTCTCACGACTTGCTCGTGATATGTTAGCCATGCGAGTATCAACTGTTGCTTCCGAATCTGCATTCAGTGCTGGTGGTCGTGTTATAGATCCATTCCGTAGTCGTTTGGATCCTGAGATGGTTGAAGCACTCATTTGTATTAAGGATTGGCTAGCTGCATCTAAACAAGGTTATTTTTTAAACTTATTGTCATTTTATATTATAATTATGTACGCATAATCCTCTTATGAATTTTCTTTTAAAAATTTCAGGTTCTCAAAAAAATATTTCATCCATTGTTGGTGATCTTGAGGTTTTGGAAGCACTTGTAGCAAATGTGGTGGATCGGGTTTATCATTATCACTTCTTAAATGATTGCTATCAATGCTCAGTATTGCTGGAAGTATTTCACTGATTATTTACACATTATCAGCTTGCAATTATGATTATTTTGTGCTGGTTACTATTATTTATAGCTATATTGTATAGTACTTGCTGAGTTGTACAGGGGAGATTTTTCTCGAAATGGAAGTATTTTGGCATTTTCTCATCAGTTTTTTAACTTGTCAAGTATTTTTATGGCCATGCAGTACTTATGTGGGAGTGACATGGGCTTTGAATAGAGAACACTTGTTAAGAGTGATCTTGAACGTCTTTTAAATGCATGAAAAACTAGTATGTTTATTCATGTTTTATGATTAAATATAGTGTGCTGTTTTGTGGTTAAAGTAGTCCGAAAAATGATATATTGCTTTGCACTTTAGCCAATTTAATTTTACATTTCTTTCAAGTCCCTACTCCAGAAGTTTCTTATGTATAGGCATGGCTAGTCAGTAGCTACAATCAAAAAATATTAAGTTCACAATATTTACAGGTCTCGGACATCGTTTTTTTATTAAATCTTATAAAAAATCATGCATTTGTAAGAGTTAAGACATTGTCAGTAGTCTGACTCAATAGATAATTAATCATATTCAAAATGGATCTTGAGGCCTTTATCTTTTTCCTTAATATGCAGGACGGGAAATTGTGGAGCCATCATATGGTTATTTGGTTATTATATTGGATATTGTTAGAAAAATATCTAATTTTAGCTAATGCATTTATTTGGTATGGGCTACTTATACTATATTATTAACAATTCTTCTTTATTTTTCTCCATACTTGCCTTTTTTCCACGAGTCTTGGTCATTAATGAAATACTAACTGCTTATTAAAAAAATATAGGTTGAAGAAGAAACAGACAATGATGAGGATTGATGAGGATCCGAAAGTTGAAGCCTCCATTTCATGTTCATACGGAAGATGGTTCTCTAATAGATTATCTCATTATCATAGTATTATTTTAGTTTTGATGTGATTTCACTAAATTCAGACAGGCTATTGGATTATAAGTTGGATTCTGGTTGTTGTTTTGTTTAATACCTTGAACAGGTTTTGCTTGAATTCTCTTTGCTAAGTATGGATCTTGAACAAGTTTTGCTTGAATCCTCTTTGCTAAGTATGGAGCGTATGTTTTTCATGGGAGAGACTGAATAAGTAAAAATGAGGGAACCTTATTATGAAACGATTTAAAAAAAAAAATTACTATAGTTTGCATTAGAACTTTTATGAAATATTGTGTAGGTAGTTTTTTTATATGCTGCAATCACTTCCAAACGATTTTTGTATGAAACGTATTATCCGATTATATTTATTCGAGTCCGTCCCGAATCCGTCCTGTATCCGTCCCGTGTCTGTGTCCCGAATAATCCAAATTCATATCCGTATCCGGCCTTCCCGTATCCGACTCCGAATCCGAGAGAAAAATATGGGTTAGGATGCGGGAAGAGCACTATCCACCCGTATCCGATCCGTTTTCACCCCTAGTCATAGTAGCATACAAAAATAGGACATCCAGTCATCATATGTACAATAAAGTAGGCGAAATTACATCATTCTCACTCGAAGAAGAACATACTCTAAAATATAGCACACACTTGAAACTTGAAATTGGGCGTTGGACCCTAGTGGGCCTAGTGCGGTTGCACTGCCACCACATAGTCAGGACATAAATACTTTTTATCTTTTAATCTCCACACGCTCACTATCAATACTTACAAAATTTACACATCTATCACATTTAATCATTCACCTTAAATACATCGATTTTCTTCTAAATTTTGCATTTGGCTCGGACGGAGAGAGTATATATTGTTCACTATTAATAATTTTAACTATATATCTATAAATATTGTTAGAAGAATAACATTCTATGTATGTATATTCATTACTGAATCTGTATTTATTATATATCTAATGTCAGATATACATACAGTTACGGTGTGTGTGTACCTTAATTGCAAAAAATACTAGATTGAAAGTTACTATATCACACTAGTAGAATAAACATCAAATACTTTGGTACGTCTCACTCCGGTAATGTAAAGTAAAAACAAACAACAACTTCGCTTTTCAATTTACTGAAGTAAAAAAACCCACATAGACTTCAGTAAATGGTACCAAACAGAAAAACAGTAGCTAGTTAGAAATTTTAAGTTACAAAGACTTCGCTAATTTGATAATTACTGAAGTAAAAAGTATGAAATTTTATTTTTTACCAAACAAATTTTACAATAGCAAACTGTATGTCCTGAGACCGAGAACTAATATTTTGAGGTTCAATTTTTTTCATTTGGGCTCTAAAAATACTTAGCTCAGTTTTTTTTTTGAAACCAGAACATTACTTTAGTAAATGGTATTTCAAAATTTGAAATATTTTGCTTTATCTTGCTTTAATTTGATTTTTAGGGATTTAAATTCTGCTATTCCAGTCAATTAATCTGATGTGTTGATTAATTTTTGAATTTTGTAGCCATTTGTCGTCTTAGTCTTACTCTGTACAAATTGACTTTCTTTAGCATATCTCCTCAAATCTCTCGTTTCTTCTCTCTCACTCTCCCACCTCCGATCTCGGCTCCTCTCTCTCCCCCTCTCTTCTGCTCTCTTCTCTCTATCTTTCACTCTCAAAAACTCACACACTCACGCACCCGTACACACATTATCAGGGAAAAGAGATTAAATCATCTTCTCTCTCTCTCTCTCTCTTTCTCTCTCTGTCTCTCCCTCTCTCCTGCCCAACTCGCCTCAAATCACGTCACTCGCCTGAGTTCTGAAAAATCCCGCCCGCGACCTGCAAGACACCGCCGACAGAACACCAGCGGTGACCATGCACCCAATCGGAGTGGTGGCTGTACTCCGTGACTCAACAATTCCGTTCAGGCTCCCCAAGACTCATAACCGACTCCCGCGACAAAAGGAAAAAGGAGCCCTGGTTTTGGAGTTGGTGGAATTTAGCAGTGATGGCAGTAGGCTGAGGGTTGAAGTTATCACGGCCAAAGAAGTCACAGGTTTGATTGTTTAAATCTGAACCTTACTGTTTTCTGTTTTTCTGATTTCGATTTTGGGTTCTAAAAATGAAATTTCTGAAATTAGGTTTTGTTATTCTGAAACTAGTGTATGTATGTGTGTGTGTGATTTATGGTGTACTGACTAAGATGGAACTGATATGGCCGGGAACAGAAGAATTTCGCCGGCAAAGGGCTTCGCCGAGTAAGGTGATATTGCTGTAGAAATGAGGATGATGTATTTGAAATCGAAGGAAGAGAAATTTACCTGTTGTACGTATTCTGGTGTGAAGATAAGTTTTTTCGAAATTGATCATCTTTTGTACGTATTTACCTGTTGTATGTGTTCTAGGTCAAAATTTACCTGTTGTACGTATTCTCTATTTTTATCCTTTTGAAATTGATCATCTTTTGCCTATTAACATGTTTTGTCAAAATTCAAGAAATATCGATCCTATTTACCAACAGGATGGACATCCGTTTGGTGAGAAGCTGTGGAATTCTTCGTGTGTGAGATTGTTGTACAAGGACTTTACCAAAAGTTAGGTACGGTTTATGAAGAAGGTCTCCGTACGGGATACACATGGAATTCAAACTATGAGAATTGCACAATGCATCTCATTGTCTTCAAGAATCTTCTTAGTGCTTTGGGTGATTAAAGTTGTTTTTTATTGGTAGTTAAGTTGAACAAATGGGAATTGTTTGAAGGTTTGTTAGTTTGAACTGATGGTAATTAAATTTTGGGTGTTGTATAAAAAACTGATATCTACTCTAATGACTTTTTTAATAATTTCATGTTACCATCTATGATGCCGTTTTAATTTTTGGTGTTTCTTTTAAGTTTGATGTTTGAAGTTTGCTAATTTTCTATACTTTAAACATATAGAGAAACATATTTATTTGTTGAAGTTTTTGTATTAGGTAAACTACTTGGCAACCATTGAAATCAGAACTCGATCATGAAGTATTGTTGGTCTTTGTTCAATCACATGTTATCATTTTAAGTAGCAAGTCGTTTAATATTTTAGTTTGATTCCTCTTCAAAACTCTGAATATCCTCTACAATTTTTTAAATTATTTCTTTAAAATTTTTCAAAGTAGTGATTCAGTGAAGTACACTTCTCCATATGACAGTTTATAATTCTATGTTCTCTACAATGTATATTATCTTGAGTTACAGACATAGTAGAACTGAACTCCAATACTAAGATCTTTATATGACTTATGTTTCAGTACTTCATTGTCCTTATTTGTTGTTTGTACAACAACCACAGGTCTTCATTTGTTGTTGATCGTGTTATATGATAAACAGCAGTTACGACCTCATTACTTAATTTGTATTTGTGAAGGAATTGTTACCTGGTTGTAAAGGGATTTGGACTGTCTACCACAAGAATTTACGCAGTGATTCCTCAAAAACGGCAACTGATGAAGATGAATATCATGCGTACTTGATTATTCGTTTGGAAAACTGTTCGATGGTATGCCACTATAAACTTTTTCTGTTGATAAGATGACAACATTGGGAAAAATGATATTGTTAGTTGAGTAGAACTTTTGTTATCTTGAATGTGTGGTCTGCTTTTGTGCTACATGTACTGCAAACAACTAGTAATCTTGAGGAGGTAACTGCAAATGTTGACTATTACGTCTAGGGAAGTAATATGTTTGAGTAGAAGTTATTTTTGACTGTTCGATAATGTTGTAGTATGTGTGTGTTACGACACGCTATGCTAATATGTTTTAGTTGGTAATATAATTTTGGCTTTCAGGCAAAACCTTGTAATTTCTTTATTAGGGAAGAAGATTTGTTAAACCAACAACAAAGTGATTATGTGGATTTGTTTGCTTCACGTGCCGATGTTGAAGATTTGAAGAAGAAAGTTGATAAGTTTGATCGTCTGATAAAAAACAATGATGTGCTGAAGAGAGGCTTGGTCGTTTCGAAGTATATGATCTTTTTTAATCCTTTTTGTCCTATTTGTGGTGTTCATGATGAAATATATAGAATTTTATTACACATTCTATGTCTTTGTTATGATATGTATCTGGTTTTGAATTGGTTGGAACGCATGTTATTTTTTTTAGATGGGATGATATGAAATTATTGGTTCTTATATTATTGAGCTCTTGTGGTTGATGGTTAGTTACAGGTGAATGTAGACTTTGGCAATGAATTTTAAATTGAAATGTGAAATACTAATATATATTACTGTAGAAAATACTAATATATATTATACAATAACTGAAGTAAAAAGTCCTTTTTTACTACGCCAATTATAAAATAACCAAAGTTAAATGCATTCTTTTACTTGACGTACCCCATATTTGGATCATAATTAGAAAAAAAATCGAGATAGACTTCAGTTATTAGGATATTAGACTTCACATAAGAAGCGAAGTCTAAAGTATACCTTTTACTACACGAACATAGACTTCGGTAATTATAACGTTTTTACTTTAATTATTATCCGAAGTCTTTGACGTTTATTGTTATAGTGTCAATGCAACAAAATTAGAAAGTGTTGTAATTAAAAATGAATGGAAAAAGGTATAAAATGCTTCCGTCAATGCTGAGTATATATTAAACATACTAGCTCAAATATTTAATTATGATTAAATATATATAACTGTTATTATTAATATTTAATTATATATTAAAAATATTTAAAAATTAAATTAAATTTATATACTTCATTTATTTTCTTAAAATAACAACACTTTGATTTTTTGTATTATTTATATATAATTTTGATACATTAATTTAGTACTATATAAAAAGGAGATATTATGGCGTAGAATCTTGTTGGAATAGTTGTAATGCATATTTTCAAAATATTATTTTCTGTAATTTTTAATAATAATTGATTAAAATATTAACAGTCAAAATTTTGTATTGACTAACGTAAAAATCAAATTCTTTCAACTTTAAGAAACCAGAGAAACTACATTTGTTCCTATATTAATAGGAAAGTATGGATATCATACTCTATCGATCCGCCAACGTGCTACGTTTAATCCAAACAAATATCAATTTACAAGTGCTACAGTTTATTAATACCTCTAACAATATCAAACCATCATACTTTCTCATCTAATTTCCACCATAGAATCATCATCAGTACCTTCTAAATTTTAATACACACCACCCCGTCGTCATCAATACTTAAAAAAACTTTATAATCTGTTACAACCAATCACCCACTTAATATCAATTTTCATCTAAATATTATAATTTAGCTGAGACAGAGGGAATATATAAAGTACAAAATGTGAATAATAGCAAATTATAAATAGGGTAGAAATATTAGTATAATACTCATTTTGTCCTCCATTTTTTTTTCTATTTTTCCTTTTCAATATATCCCCTAAATTTGTTTTTATGACATGTATAAACACCAATTAATGAAATATTACACTAGTATAAGATATATTCTCCATTTACATAACATTATACATTACACTCAACTATTTTTTCAAAATTATTGTTGAAGATTTTAAGCACAAATTTAGGGATCAAAGGAGTATATATCAATAATATTACCTCGTTCCTTCGGGGACATCCGATAAAAATTGGAAAAATATTATCTCTTATCACTATTGATAAGTGGCAATGTGATTGGGTGGAAATACTCTGATATTACGGGTTTAATTTATGCGGTGACAATCTTTTGCTGAAATATTGAAACAATTGTTGTTGGGTTAGTGTTTCGTTCATCTTCTTTCTTATGAAACTGCTAGTAATGCACGTCACTTAATTTACAATCTACCTGATCAAAGAAGCTCTGATAAAAATTTCGCCTTGAGAACTTTTCCCTAAGGCTATGTTTATCGACAACCTACCCATTCACCCAATCATCCAATTTTTTTAATATTTAATTAACTTATCTCTCTCTCATATCATCAATATTCCTTACAACCATCCACATAATATATGTTGTTTCTCTGCACCCGCAACTCTTCGAATGAGTATTGAATGAATCCACAAAAATTATTGGCTATTGAGAAGGTGGAGGGCGGTTCTTAAAGACCACGGGCAGTTGCCTATTTCTCTTTCATCCTATATACTCCCTCGTCCCGCCCAAAAGTGTACATTTCTATCAAAAAGTAGTCCTTTTAGTAAGTTTACATATATCACTTTTTACAATCAAATCAAACAATCACTTTTTACTTTTTAATCTCCACCACTCGTTTATCATCAATACTTTTTACTTTTTAATCTCCACCACACATTTAATCAACATTACTTATACCAATCATTACCTAAAATATACCAAATATACACCCTCTGTCAACCTTTGACTGGGATAGAGGGAGTAATTTTTAATCCTTTTTATTCATATTTTGTATTTGGAGGTCTCACAAGGGTAGAATCCATATTGCAGCTCATGTAGTGCATCTCTTCCTTAGTGGCTGTTTATTTTTTTTCCATTAATACCTGAATAGATTAAGCTGTCTGAGTGGATTAATCTTTCTGATTTGAAAAAATATTCTGTTGTTTCTTTCTTTTCTGAATGAACTATCTGAATGACATAAATGACCATTTTACCCTTCAATATGAATTAAGTCCTTTTTTATAAAGGACGGATTGAGCATTTTAGTTTATATAATCAATTTAAATTATATGACATAATATTTATTTTAATTTATATTATAATATATATTCATAAATCATATTATAATTTTCAGGTATATTTAAATAATCAGGCAATATTTTATAAATATATTAAGTTACATTTTAATATATATATATATATAGTTATATTAATTTTTAATAGTCAATATAAAAAATCAATTTAAATAATATAACATAATATATATTTTAATTTATATTTTAATATATATTCATAAATCATATTATAATTTTCAGATATATTTAAATAATCAGACAATATTTTTATAAATACAATAAGTTATATTTTAATATATATAGTTATATTAATTTTTTAATAGTCAATATAAAAAATCAATTTAAATAATATAACATAATATATATTTTAATTTATATTATAATATATATTCATAAATTATATTATAATTTTCATATATATTTAAATAATTAGACAATAGTTTTATAAATATATTAAGTTATATTTTAATATATAGTTATATTATTTTTTTAATAGTCAATATAAAAAATCAATTTATATAATATAACATAATATATATTTTAATTTATATTATAATATATATTTATATATCATATTATAATTTTTAAGTATATGTAAATAATCAGACAATATTTTTATAAATATATTAAGTAATATTTTATTATATATAGTTATATTAATTTTTTAATAGTTAATATAAAAAAATCAATTTATATAATATAAAATAATATATATTTTAATTTATATTATAATATATTTATATTCATAAATTATATTATAATTTTCGGTATATTTAAATAATCAGACAATATTTTTATAAATATATTAAGTTATATTTTAATATATATAGCTATATTAATTTTTTTATCAATAAATAGCTTATATTTTATGAATTTTAAATGTATAATATTAATATATATTTTAAAATTATACTATGTATACTCAATTATAATTAAGATTATATGATAATTTATACTATATATATTCAATTTTTTTATTATTAAAGAGGGTAATTTTGGTATATTGGGGAAGTATTTCTGTCTTAATGATAAGGACACCCCAAAAGTTGCTTGATGAAAAAGACATTATTAAGATCATTAAGTAGAAAGTAAACAGCAAAATATAGCTGATCGATTAAGCTGATTAAGTATTAAGCTGATTAAGTAAAAAAGTAAACAAACCCTTAGACAAGGACACGTTAAGCTGCTTTTCACCTCCCTTTATTTATTGAACTTTTAAAAAAGTTTAATATTTGTGGAATATAATTAAAAAATAAAAATAAATTAAAATTACACAGAAAATGAATTAAAAAAACCGGGCCTTTTTGGCCTAAAGTCCGCGGGCCGAGCCAACCCGCCCGTTTTTGGGCGGGCATTGGGCTTCATATTTTTGGCCTAAAAGAAATTGGGCCTTTTTGGCCCGGCCCAGATTTGGCCCGTCCGTTGAGGCCCGGCCTGCGGGCGGCCCGCCCGACCCAATTTTTATATATATATATATATATTTATGTTATATGTAATTATAATATTTAAATTTTGTCCTTATTTGTTAGATTAGATTACATCTATATATTAATTATTGATGTAGTTTTATTTTTTAGGGACTTTGTGATTACTTTGTAGTATCTCATATCAATAATAATATTATTTTATGATTTTTATAAGAAAGTAGTAGTGATAAATGAAATGATGATCAAATAAATATATTTATATATTTGTCTTTTGATTGTGGTAGTGTAGTAAATAATATAATTATCAAATAAAAATAATTTTACATTTATTTAATTGATTGTGATAGTATAGTGAATAATATAATAATTACGGATCGAAAAATATTTCTATATTTATTCAGAAATAATATTTCGAAAAAAAAAGAGTCGAGACCAGCGGGCCGGGCCGGGCCCGCCCGGGGCGGGCCACGGGCCTAATATTTTTGGCTTAAAAAAAACCGGGCCTTTTTGGCCCGGCCCAGATTTGGCCCGCCCGTTTTTTGCCCGGCTCGTTTGGGCCGAGCCCGCCCGTTTGCCAGGTCTACCTATTAGTATACCCTAACCCCACTCATGTGGGGTGGAGGTCACGAGTTCTATCCCTCTTGCCTCCACTTCAAAAATATTTCCCGGGGCATATACGCTAGATCTAATTAAGCTTTTGACAAGACCTCATACTGAATATCATCCGTGTGGGTTCGATTCGGGGGGAGGACTACATGTTCTCTTTACCTGGGAGGATCTGGTTGTACGTCAGCAGAACCCGACAAGACACCGATCAGTTCGTGTACATCCCGTGATTTAACTTGGTGGCAGTAATGAGAAAACGGAACTGTTACTGATGTAACCGAGCTGATCGGTCACCAAGAACCGGGTTAATCTTAGAAGTTTAGCTAAGAAAACCCAAGATATATGAAGTACTCTCTTTTCTTTCTCTCTCTAAAATATGCTGTATTCTCCAAGTGTGTTCCCTTTTGAAGAACCCCCTCTCTCCCTTTTATAGGAGGAGGATGCCTTGTTGTCTGAGATTTTCCGATTCTAGAGAGAATCCCGGATATCCAGGATTCAAGTGCGATTTTCCATCCTCGGATTTAGGGATTGTGAGGTATGGGCTCTCAATCCTCGGATCTCCGGGATGGTCGGTATGGGCTCTCAACTCCGGATCTTAGGGATTACATCGGGTGAGTAAGGATCTTCTTTCTCAAGAGTTCGACCTTCCCGAGTTCGGTGGTTTTAGGTCGGCTCATCCCTATTCAAATCGGTAGTTTGAGACCTATGAGGTCGGCGACACATATCGGATATCATAGGTCAGCGGGGGCCTCCGAGGTCGGCGTCCTTCTAACAAATGTCACAGCTAAACGGGACCTCCGAGGTCGGCGACCTTTATCAGATATCCTAGGTCAACGGGGCCTCCGAGGTCGGCGACCTTATAAAGGACCCTGGGGTTGTCATCTCCTTATCTAAGAACCTAGGTCGGACCGTTATTGGTCCATATTTTAAACCGGGTTTTCAGGGAGCGTACATTCGACGTCCTATCAACCAGTCCCCCCTACTCTAGTCGAGCTGTAAGACCGAGTAGAGTAAGATTTGTTTACAACCGGACGACTTTGACGCAATTATCCTTGGGACTCCCGTTCCCAGATAACGAGGCTCTTCGGACTTTGTGCGCTATAATTAACCCGTCTTTTCCTTTCCCTGCCTCCCAAACGTCGCGTCGATGGCCGAAGCCAGGTGTCGACCTGCCATAGGTCGGCTAAGACGGTGCCAAATCCCCGCCGTTCCTTCGAATAGGGCATCGGACGCTCCAGATCGTCCCTATCCTTCTCGGTTTTTGCCCCACCCTCCTATAAAAGGTCGTCTTCTTCCCCCTTTACCACTTCCGCGATTTTATACCCTCGGCCTGCAGTGCGAAAATTTTCGGGCGACACTAGCGATCACATGCACTGTCTCTGACGCGCTTGCTCTACTTTTCTCCGCGAACTTCCACCCAATCCCATGGGTATGTTCATCTAAACATCTCTTTAGCTTTTTGATTTGTTTTGAGATATTTTCCTTTTCTTCTTCCTCCCCTTTTCTTCCTTTAGTTATGTAAATGCCTTGACTCCCAAAATATTTCCGGCGAATCGGCCGTGAACTCCTTTTTGGAGGGTCTTTCCTCTTCTGATGGGGATTCGGGGGGTAGGTCGGGGCGAGCTACTGGTTCCTCTCTCCGTCTCAGGGATGAACCTTTAGGTGACATAGACTGGTCCGAGCTAGGTGACATCCCTCCCTCTGGCATCCCCCTAATCATTGTAGATCCTCCTTCCCCTCCCCCCATGGATGAGGTAACTGTGACCGGACTTTTAGCCGACCCATATCAGACAGTTGTAGGGGCGACTCGAGTTCTCCCTCCCCATCCTCTATCGAGGACTAGCCCAGCCGCGCTGGCTAGCTTTATAAGATTTCTTAGGCTTCCCCCGGGGTGGGAATTTGTCACACCCCAGGCTAGCGATACCCCTGATCATCCCCCTTCGGGTCATATTACCTGGTTTGTGGATCAGGTGAGCAGTGGTCTTCGCTTTCCACCCCATCCCTTCCTTATCTCTCTCTCCGTTAAATACAATCTTCCCCTCAACCAGTTCTCTCCTAACTCTTTTCGCTACATGGTGGGTTTCTCGTCTTTGTGTCATTACAGACATGAGGAACCCGACCTGGGCTTTTTCTATTTTTGCTTTGGGCTAAAGAGTTTTAAAGGCTCTTTTTACTTGACCTCCCGAAACAACGCCCATTTCTTCACCCACCTCCCTTCCAATGTGAAGGACTGGAGGTCCGCTTCTTTTCCTTCGGCTCCCCACATCCGATTCTTGGGGTTTTCCTACGCAATGGACGCAGCTACTCCGAGCCAGATCCTATTCCTAGGCGTAGTTCCATCCGGCCGCGTGGGTCGAGAAAGTTCGGGAATGGAATGCCATTCCCTATAATGCTTTCCAGCTGACGCAATTCCATGATCTTCTGTTTCATTGTGGGCTGAGCTCGAATCCCTACCCGGCTATCCCTGACATCGGTAGGCTTTATCTATATATTTCTTTTAGCTCTTTGTTATTTTGCTTTTTAGCTATTTCTTTGACCGTTTGTATTGTTGTTTTTTTTTTTTTTTGTAGATCGGTTTATGCGGACCTGCCAGTCGGATGCCTCCAAGCCAGCTGAACCAAATAAAGAGAAGGTCCCTAAGTCGACGAATTCTCCCAAGGAGAGGGCGGAGGGCTCGTCCAAAGCTAAACGGAAGGTTCCTGCTCGCCCCAAGTCTGGGGTAACTCTCCCATCCGACTTGGCTCCTACCTTGACCACAGGACGAGGCTCTGCGAGCTCGTCTCGGCAGCTTCAGGTCACTCGGAGGGCCTCTTCTCCTAGCTCCCCTGCTTCCAAACGGCCGAACACCGTGGGTCCTCCAGGTCCGGCTATGGAGACTCTTCTCCGTTGCAAGGAGTTTGAGAAATTTCTCCCTTATTTTAGCTCCATGGTCCCGGCTAAGGATAAGCTGGGGTTACAAGACGCCGAGGAGGACCCTAAATTTGATGCTATGATGATGTACTTTGGGAAGGTATTTCCCTTTTCGCCTTCATACCCCTTTTGGTTATCTTTATGTTTATTATTACCCTCTGCCGACCTGATATAACTTCTTGTGCAGTTCTTCGCCACCTTCGTGACCTTCGCCGAGGATCACAAGCTCGGCGCTACTTCTTCTTCGCAGCTCACCCAGACGTAAGCCGATCTGGAGGCCGCCCTGTCGGCTAATTCTGATCTTTCGGCCCGGCTTCAGGAGAGGGAGTATCGTTTAGATGCTGCCCTTAAGAAAGATTCTGAGCGGGAGGCGGTTTTAGAGCGGGCCCAGATGACCAATGTTCAGCTAAACCAAGAGATGAAATTTTGGAAAACCCTGTCTTCGGCTGAAACGGAGAAGGTGGGCCAGCTCGAGGCTCAGTTGTCGGAAGCTAGGGCCGAGTCCGAAAGGATAGCTCAACTTGAGGCACGGGCTAAGGCTGAGTTGGAGAAGGTCGCCGACCTCGAAGCTCAAGCTAGAGCGGCATCGGAAAAAGTGACCCTGCTGGAGACTCAACTAGCCGAGGCTAGATCCGAGGGATCGGCTTATGAGCGCGGGGCGACGGATGGCCGACGTCAATTCCTGACTAGTGACGTTGGTCACTCTTTTCTGGAGGCCTACCGTTCCGCCCTCCTGGCCCGGTATCATAATTCCACCGCATTCCTGGTTAAGCTAGCCCCAGCTGCGACCCACATGAGAGATCAAAGTCTTGTATATATTCTTATTCAACCCACATGAAAACAAATACATATATCATGATTTGATTCCCCATATAATGTATATGATACTTGTCCCCTCAATCACATGAGATTCCAAAACCATGATGGGGACAAGTCAATACACACACATGGTAATAAGTGGGGGGTTGGCCCATGCTAGAAAACGGTCGAGTTCGGTTCGTTTCGGACTCCCGTGAGTCCAAACAGATAAACTCCTATTCCGTTCCGATGTATTTATGTCGTTTAATTAATCCAATTAATTAAACATATCAAATACAAAATAACATAATTAATTTCTCCAAGAAATAATTATATTCATGAATTAAATTAATCACCCAAGAATTTATTTAATTCATTAGGCCGTAAATCAATTTATCCAATAAATCGATTTAAACATCCAATGTTCCAAAATTAGATATCCAATATCTAATATTCATAATGAGATAATTAGCTCGATTCATTCCGTTGTCAATCCTAATGCGCGACTCGGTAGGTCCGTCTCGATCAAGAATGGGAGGAACCAAAGAGTAGTAGCACCACCTAGCCACCTGGTGGCCTACACTGTACTTCGATCGAGAACGAATGATTGGGATCATTCAAGAACCATTCTATCGTGAATACCAAGATAATGTATAAACTCTTCTTTCAAATGTCCCGATCAAGTTATAGGGTCACGGCTACCAAACCATATCTCAGACTTGACGCTATGCATGCGTTAATGCAAATCGAGATCATCGAAATGCCGTGTATCTAATACAACTAGCTCCAATGCTTTGGCCAAAGACTTATGATCTCATCGCCAATAACCGCATAGACATATAACCCGCTCACTAACGGGAGAAAGAATTCTATCTTGGTATTCGTAGACTGCTACTTGCCCGTCAAGATGCACGTCGAGGTTGACCCCCGCCTTCCGGTTTACAGGTGGTCGAACTACTCTAATGAAAATCTTGACGCTACAAGCACATCCCTACTAAATCCTCAAGTCGAAGGTTCACGAATACCTATCACAACCTTTCGATTCCGTCATTGATCGGCCCCGAGTGAAATCCATGTGACGAATCGAGGGTGAGTCGGTTCGAGTATACTAATCCAATTAGCATACCTATAACGTGTGCTCCCACTAACCATTAGTGTTCGACAGCACTCTCCATGTCAAAGAACACGTCATACAAGTCTTCACATAAACTTAACGCCTACCAAGTTTCATCGACTTGCGAACGATTAAGTATTTGAGCTATAACCTTTCCAGTGCCGACCCCCTTATCCAATAAGGAGTGGAACGTTTTGCTCTCAAATACATGGACTAGTTTCTATATGTTTATTTACGAGTTAGGAATGCCAGTAACTACCAGTAAATAAAGAAACATTCATTTGCCTTATATAAATGGTTTACATAATTACAAGTACAATGCCCTCACTCAACAACCTCTGAGTGGCATTCGAGGGCATACTCCTAACAGATGTATCTTGTGCCTGTTTGATTTGATACAACAAAGTTGATATAGCTCGGAGGCCCCACTTTTTTAAATTTCGAAAAATCCTAAATGTAATCCGACCAGTTTGACTTAATCTTTTCACCGATCTTTAGTGTAGGTTGGGTATTTCCCTTAGTCATAGCTTCATAGGTCGGTTCGCCCTTACTCGGATCTGGAGGCGTTTCGCCTATTCAGATGTCAGAGGGCGGTTCACCCTTACTCGGATCTGGAGGCGTTTCGCCTATTCAGATGTCAGAGGGCGGTTCACCCTTACTCGGATCTGGAGGCGTTTCGCCTATTCAGATGTCAGAGGGTGGTTCACCCTTACTCGGATCTGGAGGCGTTTCGCCTATTCAGATGTCAGAGGGCGGTTCACCCTTACTCGGATCTGGAGGCGTTTCGCCTATTCAGATGTCAGAGGGCGGTTCACCCTTACTCGGATCTGGAGGCGTTTCGCCTATTCAGATGTCAGAGGGTGGTTCACCCTTACTCGGATCTGGAGGCGTTTCGCCTATTCAGATGTCAGAGGGCGGTTCACCCTTACTCGGATCTGGAGGCGTTTCGCCTATTCAGATGTCAGAGGGTGGTTCACCCTTACTCGGATCTGGAGGCGTTTCGCCTATTCAGATGTCATTTCTAGTTTTACTTGATCAACACATTCAGAGATATATTTTTGTAATAGACTTTTATTAAAACAACATAAGCTTTTTTCCACATCTCTTCACACAAAATACTTTTTTAAGTGACATATGTTCCAAGGTCTTTTGATGAGGTGCCCCTCCATATCCTCAAGCTCGTAAGCTCCTCCCGCATAAATTCGGATTACCTTGTAAGGGCCTTCCCAGTTCGGCTCCACCTTTCCTATTTTTCTGAGGGCATCAGCTCGCCTAAGCACCAAATCACCGACCTGGAATTGTCTCTTCCTGACTCTTTTGTCATGAGCTGCTTTTGTCAGGCTTTTGTATCTTTCATTCGCCGCCGCGCTTCCCTCCTTTCTTCTATGGTATCTAACGCCTCCTTCATTATTTCCTCGTTCTCCACCTCGTTGAACCATCGAACCCGATGGGACATTTCTCCGACTGCATGGATGACGGCCTCGGACCCTAGACCATCTTGAAGGGTGTTTCTCCCCTGTGACGATCTAGGTGTGGTCCTGCACGACCATAGTACCGAGCTAAGTTCATCCACCCATCCTCCTCCCACTTTGTCTAAGCGGGTTTTTATCCCTCGCAAGATTGTTCTCGTTAGTTACCTCTACTTGCCCATTAGCTTGCGGGTGAGCAACCGCAGCGAATCTTTGCTTGATATGCATACCCTCGCACCAGGACTGGGTTCTCTTCCCATTGAATTGGGTTCCATTATCTGAGATGAGTATCTGGGGTGCTCCGTACCTACAGCAAATGTTGTTAAACAGGAAACTTATGATTCTTTGCTCGGTTATGGTGGCCACAGGCTCGGCTTCTACCCATTTGCTGAAGTAGTCTATGGCTACTATTAAGAACTTTCTTCCTCCCGAGCTGTGTAAACTGCCCCATGATATCAATTCCCCATTTGGCGAATGGACAGGGCGCTCCCATGGTGATCATATCCTCGGCTGGGATATGAATTAAGGGTGCGTGCACTTGACATTTTTGGCATCGCTTAACCATTTCCACTGCTTTCTTGCTCATGGTTGGCCAAAAGAAACCAGCCCTTAGCGTTTTGCTAATCAGCGCTCTTCCTTTGGTATGGTCTCCGCAGCACCCTTCATGGATTTCTTCCAATACACTTCGCCCCTCTTCTTCCGAGATGCATCGTAGGTATGGCCCGAGGTAGGACCTCTTATATAGCTCATCGTTAATGCAGCAGAACCTTGCTGCTCTTCGCACAATTTTCATTCTTTCTTGTCTCTCCTTGGGTAATTCTGCCCTTCCTAGGTATGCCAACAAAGGAGTTTGCCAATCTGCAATCTCATTCACCTCCATCACCTGTTTCATGATGCTACTGGCCGCTCCCGAATCGCATCGTTTCGCGAGCGGCAATCCACTAAGGAGCTTCCCATCTTTGCTAGGTAATCACCAGATTCTCCGACCTAGGGATATGGATTAACTTCCATTCCCTAGTTTTTTGCGACCTCTTTTACTTCCTCCACATACTTCTTCATCCGATCTTCATTTATCTCAAATTTTCCTTCTACTGTTGTGTGACCATTGGGAATCGAGTAAGCAATGAGTCGTCGTGCGCCCAAGTCTATTCCTACCGCATTCCCTTAACTGTGGCTTCATATTCGGCCTCGTTGTTAGATGCCTTGAAATCGAATTTTATGGCATACTCTAATTGCTCACCTTCCGGGTAGTGAGGATTATTCCCGCCCTGTAACCACCGGTTGTCGCCGATCCATCCACATGCAATGCCCACCGTCCTTCTCGGTGATGGCACGGCCTCTTCGATAAAGTCTCAGGGCTCGAGCTTTAATCGCCGTTCTCGGCTCATATTCCATGTCGTACTCCCCATTTCTACCGCCCACTTCACTGCATTTAACTGATACATTAGGTCGCCCTAATATCTCTCTCAAGGGCAAGTTGGTTCGCAATTTTACCCGGTGGGCTAGGAAATAGGGCCTCAATCGCCTGGCCGTAACCACTAACGCCAGCGCCCCTTTTTCTAGTTCGGAGTAGTTCCGTTCTGCTCCTTGCAAGATTCGGCTCGTATAATAAATGGGCTTTTGTTTATTCATTTCCTCTCTTAGCAAGACCGAGCTCACCCCTCCTTCTCCCACGGATAAGTAGAGTACAAGATCCTCTCCTGGTACCGGTTTGGTGAGTAAGGGCAGCTCGGCCAAATACTCTTTCAATTTTCCGAATGCCGTTTGCGCTTCGGGGGTCCATTCGAACTTGTTCCCTTTTCTTAAGAGTTTAAAAAATGGGAACCCTTTCTCGACCGAGCGTGATATGAAACGGCTCAGCCCTGCTATTCTTCCCGTTAGTATCTGGATATCCTTTATATTTTTTGGAGGATTCATTTGCAGTACTGCCTTGACCTTCTCCGGGTTGACCTCGATTCCTTGTTCTGTGACCACATACCCCAGGAATTTTCCCGATTTGACTCCAAAAGAACATTTTGATGGGTTGAGCTTCATTCCGTACGCGCGCAGGTTCTCGAACGTCTCTTCTAGGTCCCTGATATGTTCTCCTGCCTTCACACTTTTCACTAGCATGTCATCCACGTATACCTCCATATTTCTACCGATTTGGGATTTAAAGATTCTGTCGACCATCCTCTGATATGTAGCTCCTGCATTTTTCAATCCAAAAGGCATGCGTACATAACAAAAAGTTCCCTTTGAAACCACAAAACTAACCCTCTTTCTGTCTCCTAAAAGTAGAGGAATTTGATGATATCCTTGGGAAGCGTCCATCATACCGAGTAACTCGCACTCGAGGTTGAATCCACCACCGATCTATGCGGGGTAACGGGTAGTGATCCTTGGGACATGCTTTATTTAGGTCCCTAAGTCCATGCACATCCTCCACTTCCGGCCCTTCCCTACCATCACAACATTGGATAGCCACTCTAAATCGGATCTCCATTATGTGCCCAAATCGGAGGAGCTTATCAACCTCTTCCCAATGACCCCATCCATCTCTCGCCCGAAATGCCTCCTCTTCTCGCTTTATCGTCTTATGGTGGGGTCGATGTTCAACTCAGGTGCTCAAATCGCTGGGCTGATTCCCACCAGATCCTCAGCTGCGAACGCGAAAATGTCCACGAATCTTCTTAGCAGGCTGATGAGGCTTTTCTTTACTCCATCGTCCAACCGACTCCCCATGCGAGTATTTGTTTCCGGCTTTCCTGGAATCAATTCTATTTCTAGTAACTCCTCGTTGGGCTTGACACCTTCTTCCTCAGCTTCCTCGGGTGTCTTCGATTGCTTATTCCTCTTAGACTCCGGATCCGGACCCCCGAGCTCGGGTGTCCTCTTTCCGCGTTGTACTCCCTACTTTACGGTTGTTTGATAACAAGAACGGGCGACAAACTGATCTCCTGCTACTTCTCCCACCTCACCTCCTACGGGGAATTTTACTTTCATGTGCGCGGTGGAGGCTACTGCTTCGAATTTGTTGAGCCCTGGTCGTCCTAAAATGGCGTTATAGGCCGATTTGGTGTCCACCACTAAAAATCTGAGTGTTTTGACCTTCCGATGGGGCATCCGACCTAGTGCCACTGGAAGCACCACTTCTCCCACTGGTTGCACCTCGGTCATACATAACCCATAGAGCGCGGTATCTACCTTTCTCAATTCCACTTCCAGGTTCATCTGTTTGAAACAGTCATAGAATAAGATGTCTACTGAGCTTCCCGTATCGATAAACACTCTTTGCACATCGTAACTGGCGATTTCCGCTGTGATGACCAACGCGTCATTGTGGGGCGTATGTATCCCATTATAATCCATGGGGCTGAACTGAATGATCGGCCCACTGCCTACAGAGGCGACCTCCTTGAGTTGATGACACCTAGCCTTTCGTGTGTGGGCTTTTCTAGCCTGATTAGAACTTCCGCTTGGTCCCCTGATATCATGTGGATTACCTTTTTAGCTCGGGAGCAATGGGTCCCCGAGGAGCTTCTCTTTCACCCCGCCTCCTTGGGGAATGGGTGGTTGCCTCCGACCTCCATTTCTCTGTTGATATGTGAACTCCATCAGATGTCCCGCTCGGACCAGCCTCTCGATCTCATCCTTAAGGTGCTTGCATTCGTCTGTTTTATGCCCGTAATCATTGTGGAATCGGCAATAAAGCTCTGATTTCGGCTGGGTGGTGTCCAACACCAACCCATCTAATGGATGATTCGATCTTCTTTTTCCCCTTGTTCACTCCCCTCAACCTATACGGTTTCTATGGTTCGTGAACAAGTTAAGTTTATACCATCGACGCAAATCGCCACAATCAATCTTATCCTAAGCAACCTATCAGGTTTCTAGGGATAAAATTTGCTCCAACCGAAAGGCATCCAATGCGCTCCCGGTAATTTATCCGTCCTCCCCGAACGACTACCCCGATAACTCGGAAGCATAGCACATCCGGTTTGGATTTCAATTTCCCGAAAACTCGATGGAGGGAAGGAAAACCTTGAAACCTTATAAACTTAATAATTTATTGTGGGAGAATTTTCGCGATTTACGTTGCACTTTGCACATTAATCATATTAGCGCGTTTGTGGCATTCATACAATATGAAACAACCATTCACAACCTAGTTGCTACCAACATGTGGTTCATGGACCGTTCCTAGAAAACAAAAACTTCGTAATCTAATTACAAGTCTTCGTCTTGAATCTTCGTCTTCTCGAAATGGATCTTCCTCCGGTCTTCGTCATTACATATAAATTTTACATTGAAAATTGCATCCTAGATACAAACATTTCTAGTAAAATAAATAGGCTCAAAACGGCCTTTACAACCCAATCGAATAAAACGAACGATTCAAATCTAAGTCCACGAACCACATCCCCATTCAAAAAGCATTCATCCAATAAATACTATATAAATGGAAAGCGTAGAGATACATTGATCCAATCAACAATTCGAACCGATCCAATCGATTCACACAATCGGTAATATGATAACGCTCAAAATAATTCTGCCGACCATAAATATTCCAATTAATCAAATTTCCTTATAAAATGAAATACCATAAATCATTTTAATCATATTAAATCCAATTTAACATGCGAGATTAATTTTCAAGATTACACGAAAAATCGAGCCGGGCGAAATTGGCTCGCCATGGCCGAAGTCATCACGGCAAAGATGCCGCAGACATGCTGGCATGGCCGATCACGATCGGCATTGCCGGCACGGCCCGTGTCTCCCGACACGGTCGGGTCTGCCGCTCGGGCAAGGCCTGGGATCGCCGACACGCCCGTGTCACGACACGCCGAAGTCACCCCGGGCAAAGAATCGCCTTTGTCCGAAAAATCGTCCGACGACGATTCGAGCTCGATTTTCGACCGATATCAATATCAATATTTTTCAACATTCATATCTTCAATATAAATCATATTTCCAAGAAATTAAGATTTATATTTAGACATAAACTTACGAAAAATATAACTACAACGAACGTAAAATTATATATACCACGATTATGACTAAAATGATTCCAAATCATTCATCATCTAATCAAGCATTCCAAACGCTAATATCGTATATACGATCGCAAGACCTACGCCTCCGATACCATCATGGGATTCGGTGCCTAAAACGAAGGCCCAGTAAGCGGTAAAACGAAAATTAATTCGACCAATCCCTACGATGATCGATCGAGCTACGATATACGAATATATAAACGAAAAGCAAGAGTTGTAAGAAACTAACCCTCAAGTCCGTTGATTAAATGGTAACCTTCTCTTGAGCTATTCCCCAAGCTCTTGAACGATCCAACGCCGAAAGCACCGCGTCTCTACTTGCCACGCCACGAGAAACGAACGAATGACAACACCTTGCTATCCTCCGAGGATACGGCTAGAGCTAGGTGATGAAGTTATATATGTAAAGATTACTACACTCTAAGTGTTTTAATCTTACTCTCTCTTTATGTCTTGATATTTTTCTCTAAGAAAACAAGAACAAGGTTGAAGAAGAAGATGACTAAAGAGAAAACAATTTTCTCTCTCTCTCTCTCAAACTCAATGATACGTAAATGCCAAGAAGTATTGTAAGGATGAGAGATCAAAGTCTTGTATATATTCTTATTCAACCCACATGAAAACAAATACATATATCATGATTTGATTCCCATATAATGTATATGATACTTGTCCCCTCAATCACATGAGATTCCAAAACCATGATGGGGACAAGTCAATACACACACATGGTAATAAGTGGGGTTGGCCCATGCTAGAAAACGGTCGAGTTCGGTTCGCTTTGACTCGTGAGTCCAAACAGATAAACTCCTATTCCGCTCCGATGTATTTATGTCGCTTAATTAATCCAATTAATTAAACATATCAAATACAAAATAACATAATTAATTTCTCCAAGAAATAATTATATTCATGAATTAAATTAATCACCCAAGAATTTATTTAATTCATTAGGCCGTAAATCAATTTATCCAATAAATCGATTTAAACATCCAATGTTCCAAAATTAGATATCCAATATCTAATATTCATAATGAGATAATTAGCTCGATTCATTCCGTTGTCAATCCTAATGCGCGACTCGTAGGTCCGTCTCGATCAAGAATGGGAGGAACTAAAGAGTAGTAGCACCACCTAGCCACGGTGGCCTACACTCAGACTTCGATCGAGAACGAATGATTGGGATCATTCAAGAACCATTCTGTGTGAATACCAAGATACGTATAAACCCTTCTTTCAAATGTCCCGATCAAGTTATGTGGTCACTGGCCACCAAACCATATCTCAGATTGACGCTATGCATGCGTTAATGCAAATCGAGATCATCGAGTCGCCGTGTATCTAATACAACTAGCTCCAATGCTTTGGCCAAAGACTTATGATCTCATCTCGCCAATAACCGCATAGGACATATAACCCGCTCACTAACGGAGAAAGAATTCTATCTTGGTATTCGTAGGACTCGCTACTTGCCCGTCAAGATGCACGCCGAGGTTGACCCCGCCTTCCGGTTTACGTGGTCGAACTACTCTAATGAAAATCTTGACGCTACAAGCACATCCCTACTAAATCCTCAAGTCGAAGGTTCACGAATACCTATCACAACCTTTCGATTCCGCTATCGATCGGCCCCTGAGTGAAATCCATGTGACGAATCGAGGGTGAGTCGGTCGAGTATACTAATCCAATTAGCATACCTATAACGTGTGCTCCCACTAACCATTAGTGTTCGATGTGCACTCTCCATGTCAAAGAACACGTCATACAAGTCTTCACATAAACTTAACGCCTACCAAGTTTCATCGACTTGCGAACGATTAAGTATTTGAGCTATAACCTTTCCAAAGGCCGACCCCCTTATCCAATAAGGAGTGGAACGCTTTGCTCTCAAATACATGGACTAGTTTCTATATGTTTATTTACGAGTTAGGAATGCCAAGAACTACCAAGAAATAAAGAAACATTCATTTGCCTTATATAAATGGTTTACATAATTACAAGTACAATGCCCTCACTCAACAACCTCTCGAGTGGCATTCGAGGGCATACTCCTAACAATCTCCCACTTGCACTCAATGCCACACACTATGGTATCTAATACCTATGTTCTCCAGATGACGCCCAAGCTAGTCCGAGATAGTGGCTTGGTCACTGGATCGGCGACGTTGTCGGCCGAGTCTACTCTATACAAAGACAATGTATCCCTTGCGAACAAATTCTCTTACGAGATGATACTTCCTCTCAATATGTTTGGTGTTGTGAAACCTCGGCTCGCCTGTCATAACTCCGTCGTTGTCGCAAAGACAATGAACAGCAATCAAAGACATGGTATCATTTAAAGTTCTCCTAGAAACTTCTTAATCCGTAACCCTTCCTTCGAAGCCTCCGAGGCCGCTGATACTCACCTGACAGTGGAATCAAGAATCGCGCTTTGCTTGGCACTACGCCAAGATACTGCTCCTCCATTAAGAGTAAATATGTAGCCAAGTGGACATCGAGTCGCCCTTCGGCCTTGGAAGTCCGAATCGGTGAATCCCACCACATCCAAATCTCCACCGCCATACATAAGAACCATATCTCTCGCTCTTCTCAAGTACTTGAGAACGTTTCTACAAAGCCCAATGTTCTCTACCTGGGTTTGCCTGAAACCTACTCACCACGCTTACAGCATGCGCAATGTGAGGTCTTGTACACAACATATCATACATAAGGCTACCCACGGCCGAAGCATATGGTATATTACTCATTTCCTTGCGTTGTTCCTCACTTTGAGGACACATCTTCAAGGTGAGTTTTATTCCATGTTGCATCGGTAGGAACCCTATTTTAGAATCATCCATCTTAAATCGCTTTAAGATCTTATCTATATAGAGGGCTTGGGAAAGGCCTATTGTTCTCTTCGCTCTATCCCGGTAGAGTCGAATGCCAAGAATATAGGTTGCTTCTCCCAAGTCTTTCATGGAGAAATTACTCGAAAGCCAAGCTTTCACAGAATTGAGCATTCCCACATCATTTCCTATTAGTAGAATGTCATCTACATATAGTACTAAGAATGCGATCTTGCTCCCACTAACCTTCTTGTATACACAAGGTTCCTCTTCATTTTGCACGAAGTCAAACTCTTTGACCGCCTCACAAAACGAAGGTTCCAACTACGCGACGCTTGCTTCACCATAAATGGAACGTCAAGCTTGCACACTTTCTCGAATATCGACTTCGGACACAAAGCCTTTAGCCGCTTCCATATAGATTTCTCCTCGAGGAATCCATTAAGGAAAGCCGCCTTTACGTCCATTTGCCATATCTCATAATCGTGGTAGGCACTATAGCAAGCATCATGCGAATATACTTGATCATGGCTACGGGCGAGAAGGTATCGTGGTAATCGATCCCTTCCTTTTGGGTATAACCCTTTGCCACAAGCCCGGCCTTATAGGCGCTAACCTTGCCATCACCATCACTGCTCTCTCTTGTAGATCCACTTGTTCCCAATAGCACTATGCCCTTGGGGCGGTCTACTAGAGTCCGCACTGATTGACATGCATCGAGTCTATCTCGCCTTCCATAGCTTCACGCCATTTCGCGAGTCTACATCCACCATCGCTTGGTCATAGGTTGTTGGGTCGGTCTCTTGGCTATCACTTGGAACCTCATGGAGACCTGGCCTCCTCCAAGTGCACAAGCCCATACCTCTCGTAAATGAGACACCCTACTAGACCTACGAGGTGGTTGTACTTGTGTTTCGTAAAGTTCGGTTCCAGCTTTCTTGCACAGTGTCTCTCGAGGAGTTTCATTGTATTCTTCTAAAGAAATACTTCTACTCCGCTCCGCCTTCCCGAATGAACTCATCTTCCAGAAGTGTGCTTGTAAAGCAACAATGATCCTTCGATCTTCGGGCATGTAGAATAGATATCCCATCGTCCTGCACGGAATCCAATGAAACGCCCCTTCGCAGACCTAGCTTCCAACTTTTCCACCTTAGTCTTCTTGACATAGCGGGACATCCCCAAATCCTAATATGATTAAGACTTGGTTTCCTTCCTTCCCACATCTCATGTGGAGTTTTAGGAACGGAGTTAGAAGGACATCTGCTCAAGATATACGCGGCAAATGGTGCATACCCCACAGTAAATCGGCAAGTCAAGATAGCTCAAGATGGAACGGACCATGTTCAACAGGTCCTGCCTTCTTTCTCGACACACCATTTAACCGAGGAGTACTGGAGGTGTTAGTTGTGAAACTATTCCATGTTCCTTAAGGAACTCACAAACTCCGTACTCATATACTCGCCACCTCGGTCCGACCAAGTGCTTTGATATGATTACCGCTTGTTTCGACTAGGCCTTGAATTCTGGAATTTCTCAAAGGCCTCGGATTTATGTTTCATTAAGTATACATAACCATACCTAGTATGATCATCTGTAAACGTAATGAAATATTGATATCCGTCACGTGCCGCTTCCAAAGCACCACATACATCGGTATGGATTAATCCCGCTTATCGCTCTTTGAAATGTCCTCGTGAAGGGGGACTTAGTCATTTTGCCTTTAAGGCAAGATTCACAAGTAGAAAGGGATCCGATCCCAATGGACCCATAAGTCCATCTTTTTCCATCTTGTAAACCTTGGTCCGACCAACATGACCAAGTCTAAGATGCCATTTCAAAACTTGATTGGTTTCATCCCTACCGCTTTCTAGTTATAGTATTCACAACTACTTTGTTGCCGAGATTTAGATGATACAATCCATTCAACAATGTAGCAGCATCTACTAGTTTATTTCTAAAATAAATTTTGCAGAACCATCACCAATGAAAATGAAAGCCTTTTTCGGTCCATGACCGAATGGATACAATGTTTTTGTGCCCCTTGGGCAAAACAAGTACATCTTCTAAAGTCAAAACAAAGCCGGATTCTAAACCTAAAAGAAGTGATCCTATGCCTGGCCGCCTCGACACTATGCCCGCTTCCAACCGTGATCATAACTTCTCCACTCCAAGCTTCCTACTTTGTTCCGCATCCCGATTCACGGTACAAATATGAGAACTAGCACCGTAATCCAAGATTCAGAAGTAGAAAATACAAGAGCGTAACAATTTGTTTCCAAAACTAAAAGTTCTCAGACTAAGTGCCATGAAGAATCGGACAGCCTCTAGCCCAAAGGGCTCACCACCGCACTTGAGACAAGCATCCTTCTTCTTCTTGTTCTTTGGAACCATCTGGCCTTGCCCTTACCCTTAAGGTCCTTAGCTTGTGGTCCACCCGCTTGGTCTTTTTCTTCTTATTCTTAGACTTCAAGTCCGTAAGAAATCACAAGAGCAGACTCCTTCATCCGCGGAGTCTTCATCTCGAGACCGAGCAATACAAGTTTGTTCATTAGCCTAATAAATTACATGCAATCTCATTGCAGCTTGAAGTTCATAACAAATCGTGAGAAGGAATCGTGAGAGACTGTAGGATAAGGTCGGTTTGAGAGAAGTATCCATTTTAAAATCAAGAGCCTCCAATCTCTCGATCATGGATATCATTTTGAGGACGTGTTCCCCAACCTTCTCACCTTCCTTCATCCTTGCACCGAACAGCTGTTTGATATCTCATATCTAGCGCTTCTACTATGCTCACCATAAAGCTCGGCTAAGTGAGATAAAATCGCCTAGCGAAGTCATTTTCTCATGAGCTCTCTCAAGCTCATTAGACATGGAAGCCATCATATAAGCACGGACTTTCATGTCATCCTTAACCCACTTTTCGTGGTTTTCAATCTCTTCCCGATTGCCTGGTCCGCACAGAGGCGCCGAATGTCCGTCTCCAAGACGTATCTCAAGGCCTCTATACCGAGGACAATCATCGATTGCGGAGCCAATCCACAAAGTTAGGTCCCATTAAGGTGTTCTTTTCGAGTAGAATTGCGAGTGGATTCATTGTCATATTGAGATTTGTCTCGCATTAAGTATAATGCATTAGTTAGTGACTCATTTAATTATGTTCGAGTATAGAATTAAGGTCTTTTCTATTCTTGTTACCCACCTCCCACTATTTTTATCTAATAACACACTCCCATGTGAAATCCTAAGTATCGTCGCTCTACTTCATAGTGGTGATCGAGTTCTTTATAAATTTTAATAGAGGGCAACCGAACAGTTTCTAGTCTATTAATTTTCATAAAGTGGTGTCCAACACCAACCCATCTAATGGATGATTCGATCTTCTTTTCCCCTTGTTCACTCCTCAACCTATACGGTTTCTATGGTTCGTGAACAAGTTAAGTTTATACCATCGACGCAAATCGGCTTCACAATCAATCTTATCCGCAACCTATCGTGTTTCTAGGATAAAATTTGCTCCAACCGAAAGGCATCCAATGCGCTCCTAATTTATCCGTCCTCCCCGAACGACTACCCCGATAACTCTAAGCATAGCACATCCGGTTTGGATTTCACTTCCGAAAACTCGATGGAGGGAAGGAAAACCTTGAAACCTTATAAACTTAATAATTTATCAGGAGAATTTTCGCGATTTACGTTGCACTTTTCACATTAATCATATTAGCGCGTTTGTGGCATTCATACAATATGAAACAACCATTCACAACCTAGTTGCTACCAACATGTGGTTCATGGACCGCCTTAGAAAACAAAAACTTCGTAATCTAATTACAAGTCTTCGTCTTGAATCTTCGTCTTCTCGAAATGGATCTTCCTCCTGTCTTCGTCATTACATATAAATTTTACATTGAAAATTGCATCCTAGATACAAACATTTCTAGTAAAATAAATAGCTCAAAACGGCCTTTACAACCCAATCGAATAAAACGAACGATTCAAATCTAAGTCCACGAACCACATCCCCATTCAAAAGCATTCATCCAATAAATACTATATAAATGGAAAGCGAGAGATACATTGATCCAATCAACAATTCGAACCGATCCAATCGATTCACACACCTGTAATATGATAACGCTCAAAATAATTCTACGACCATAAATATTCCAATTAATCAAATTTCCTTATAAAATGAAATACCATAAATCATTTTAATCATATTAAATTCAATTTAACATGCGGGAGATTAATTTTCAAGAATACACGAAAAAATCGAGCCGGCGAATCCTCGCCATGGCCGAGTCATCGCGGCAAAGATGCCGGCAGACATGCTCGCATGGCCGATCACGACGGCACCGGATGGGCACGGCCCGTGTCTCGACACGGCCGGCCGCTCGCAGGGGCTCGGGATCGCCGACACGACCCGTGTCACGACACGGCCGAGTCACCCTGGCAAAGAATCCTCGCCTTTGTCCGAAAAATCGTCCGACGATTTATCTGAGCTCGATTTTCACGGATATCAATATCAATATTTTTCAACATTCATATCTTCAATATAAATCATATTTCCAAGAAATTAAGATTTATATTTAGACATAAACTTACAAAAATATAACTACAACGAACGTAAAAATATATATACCACGATTATGACTAAAATGATTCCAAATCATTCATCATCTAATCAAGCATTCCAAATGCTAATATCGTATATACGATCGCAAGACCTACGCTCCGATACCACGTTGGGATTCGTGCCTAAAACGGGCCCAAATGGAAGGTAAAACGAAAATTAATTCGATCCAATCCCTACGATGATCGATCGAGCTACGATATACGAATATATAAACGAAAAGCAAGAGTTGTAAGAAACTAACCCTCAAGTCCGTTGATTAAATGGTAACCTTCTCTTGAGCTATTCCCAAGCTCTTGAACGATCCAACGCCGAAAGCACCGCGTCTCTACTTGCCACGCCACGAGAAACGAACGGAATGACAACACCTTGCTATCCTCCGAGGATACGGCTAGAGCTAGGTGATGAAGCTATATATGTAAAGATTACTACACTCTAAGTGTTTTAATCTTACTCTCTCTTTATGTCTTGATATTTTTCTCTAAGAAAAACAAGAACAAGGTTGAAGAAGAAGATGACTAAAGAGTAAACAATTTTCTCTCTCTCTCTCAAACTCAATGATACGTAAATGCCAAGAAGTATTGTAAGGATGAGAGATCAAAGTCTTGTATATATTCTTATTCAACCCACATGAAAACAAATACATATATCATGATTTGATCCCCCATATAATGTATATGATACTTGTCCCCTCAATCACATGAGATTCCAAAACCATGATGAGGACAAGTCAATACACACACATGGTAATAAGTGGGGGGTTGGCCCATGCTAGAAAACGGTCGAGTTCGGTTCGCTTGACTCCCGTGAGTCCAAACAGATAAACTCCTATTCCGCTCCGATGTATTTATGTCGCTTAATTAATCCAATTAATTAAACATATCAAATACAAAATAACATAATTAATTTCTCCAAGAAATAATTATATTCATGAATTAAATTAATCACCCAAGAATTTATTTAATTCATTAGGCCGAATCAATTTATCCAATAAATCGATTTAAACATCCAATGTTCCAAAATTAGATATCCAATATCTAATATTCATAATGAGATAATTAGCTCGATTCATTCCGTTGTCAATCCTAATGCGCGACTTCGGAGGTCCGTCTCACCAAGAATGGGAGGAACCAAAGAGTAGTAGCACCACCTAGCCACCTGGTGGCCTACACTGACTTCGATCGAGAACGAATGATTGGGATCATTCAAGAACCATTCTATCGTGAATACCAAGATAATGATAAACTCTTCTTTCAAATGTCCCGATCAAGTTATAGGTCACGGCCACCAAACCATATCTCAGATTGACGCTATGCATGCGTTAATGCAAATCGAGATCATCGAGTCCGTGTATCTAATACAACTAGCTCCAATGCTTGCCAAAGACTTATGATCTCATCTCGCCAATAACCGCATAGACATATAACCCGCCACTAACGGGAGAAAGAATTCTATCTTGGTATTCAAGAGACTCGCTACTTGCCCGCCAAGATGCACGCCGAGGTTGACCCCGCCTTCCGCCATGTGGTCGAACTACTCTAATGAAAATCTTGACGCACAAGCACATCCCTACTAAATCCTCAAGTCGAAGGTTCACGAATACCTATCACAACCTTTCGATTCCGTCATTGATCGGCCCCGAGTGAAATCCATGTGACGAATCGAGGGTGAGTCGTTCGAGTATACTAATCCAATTAAGATACCTATAACGTGTGCTCCCACTAACCATTAGTGTTCGGCTGTGCACTCTCCATGTCAAAGAACACGTCATACAAGTCTTCACATAAACTTAACGCCTACCAAGTTTCATCGACTTGCGACGATTAAGTATTTGAGCTATAACCTTTCCAAAGGCCGACCCTTATCCAATAAGGAGTGGAACGCTTTGCTCTCAAATACATGGACTAGTTTCTATATGTTTATTTACGAGTTAGGAATGCCAAGAATCACCAAGAAATAAAGAAACATTCATTTGCCTTATATAAATGGTTTACATAATTACAAGTACAATGCCCTCACTCAACAACCTCCGAGTGGCATTCGAGGGCATACTCCTAATGATGTATCTTGTGCTGTTTGATTTGATACAACAAAGTTGATATAGCTGAGGCCCCACTTTTTAAATTTCGAAAATCTTAAATGTAATCCGACCAGTTTGACTTAATCTTTTCACCGATCTTTAGTGTAGGTTGGGTATTTCCCTTAGTCATAGCTTCATAGGTCGGTTCGCCCTTACTCGGATCTGGAGGCGTTTCGCCTATTCAGATGTCAGAGGGCGGTTCACCCTTACTCGGATCTGGAGGCGTTTCGCCTATTCAGATGTCAGAGGGCGGTTCACCCTTACTCGGATCTGGAGGCGTTTCGCCTATTCAGATGTCAGAGGGTGGTTCACCCTTACTCGGATCTGGAGGCGTCGCCTATTCGGATGTCGAGGCGGTTCACCCTTACTCGGATCTGGAGGCGTTTCGCCTATTCAGATGTCAGAGGGCGGTTCACCCTTACTCGGATCTGGAGGCGTTTCGCCTATTCAGATGTCAGAGGGCGGTTCACCCTTACTGGATCCGGGAGGCGTTTCGCCATTCGGATGTCGAGGGCGGTTCACCCTTACTGGATCTCGAGGCGTTCGCCTATTCAGATGTCGAGGGTGGTTCACCCTTACTGGATCTGGAGGCGTTTCGCCTATTCGATGTCATTTCTAGTTTTACTTGATCAACACATTCGTAGATATATTTTTGTAATAGACTTTTATTAAAACAACATAAGCTTTTTTCCACATCTCTTCACACAAAATACTTTTTTAAGTGACATATGTTCCAAGGTCTTTGATGAGGTGCCCCTCCATATCCTCAAGCTCGTAAGCTCCTCCCGCATAAATTCGGATTACCTTGTAAGGGCCTTCCTGCCTGCTCCAGCCTTTCCTGCTTTTCCGAGGGCATCACCGCCTAAGCACCAAATCACCGACTGAATTGTCTCTTCCGACTCTTTGTCATGAGCCGCTTTTGTCGCTTTTGTATCTTTCACTGTCTGCCGCTTCCTCCTTTCTTCTATGGTATCTAACGCCTCCTTCATTATTTCCTCGTTCTCCACCTCGTTGAACCATCGAACCCGATGGGACATTTCTCCGACTTCATGGGATGACGGCCTCGGACCCGTAGACCATCAAGGGTGTTTCTCTTGTTGACGATCTAGGTGTGGTCCTGCACGACCATAGTACCGAGCTAAGTTCATCCACCCATCCTCCTCCCACTTTGTCTAAGCGGGTTTTTATCCTCGCAAGATTGTTCTCGTTAGTTACCTCTACTTGCCCATTAGCTTGCGGGTGAGCAACCGCAGTAATCTTTGCTTGATATGCATACCTCGCACCAGATCGGGTTCTCTTCCCATTGAATTGGGTTCCATTATCTCGAGATGAGTATCTGGGTGCTCCGTACTGCAACAAATGTTGTTAAACAGAAACTTATGATTCTTTGCTCGGTTATGGTGGCCACAGTTCGGCTTCTACCCATTTTCTCAAGTAGTCTATGGCTACTATTAAGAACTTTCTTCCTCCCGAGCCTGTGTAAACCGCCCCATGATATCAATTCCCATTTGGCGAATGGATGGCGCTCCCATGGTGATCATATCCTCTACCGGGATATGAATTAAGGGTGCGTGCACTTGACATTTTTGGCATCGCTTAACCATTTCCACCGCTTTCTTGCTCATGGTCGGCCAAAAGAAACCAAATTTCTTAGCGTTTTCTAATCAGCGCTCTTCCTTTGGTATGGTCTCCGCAGCACTTTCATGGATTTCTTCCAATACACTTCGCCCTCTTCTTCCGAGATGCATCGTAGGTATGGCCCGAGGTAGGACCTCTTATATAGCTCATCGTTAATGCAAAGTAACCTTGCCGCTCTTCGCACAATTTTCATTCTTTCTTGTCTCTCCTCGTAATCTCGCCTTCTTAGGTATGCCAACAAAGGAGTTCGCCAACTGCAATCTCATTCACCTCCATCACCTGCTTCATGATGCTACTGGCCGCTCCTAATCGCATCGTCGCGAGCGGCAATCCACTAAGGAGCTTCCCATCTTTGCTAGGTAATCACCTTTTGCATTCTCCGACCTAGGGATATGGATTAACTTCCATTCCCCTAGTTTTTTGGCACCTCTTTTAATTCCTCCACATACTTCTTCATCCGATCTTCATTTATCTCAAATTTTCCTTCTACCTGTTGTGTGACCAATTGGGAATCGAGTAAGCAATGAGTCGTCGTGCGCCCAAGTCTATTCCCACTGCATTCCCTTAACTGTGGCTTCATATTCGGCCTCGTTGTTAGATGCCCCAAATCGAATTTTATGGCATACTCTAATTGCTCACCTTCCGGGTAGTGAGGATTATTCTCGCCCTGTAACCACCGGTTGTCGCGATCCATCCACATGCAATGCATCATCCTTCGTGGCGATGGCACGGCCCTCTTCGATAAAGTCTGCTAGGGCTCGAGCTTTAATCGCCGTTCTCGGCTCATATTCCATGTCGTACTCCCCATTTCTACCGCCCACTTCACTGCACGACTGATACATTAGGTCGCCTAATATCTCTCTCAAGGGCAAGTTGGTTCGCAATTTTACCCGGTGGCTAGGAAATAGGGCCTCAATCGCTCGGCCAGAACCACTAACGCCGCCGCCTTTTTCTAGTTCTGAGTAGTTCCGTTTCGCTCCTTGCAAGATTCGCTCGTATAATAAATGGGCTTTTGTTTATTCATTTCCTCTCTTAGCAAGACCGAGCTCACCGCTCCTTCTCCCACGGATAAGTAGAGTACAAGATCCTCTCCTGGTACCGGTTTGGTGAGTAGGCGGCTCGACCAAATACTCTTTCAATTTTCCGAATGCCGCTTGCGCTTCGGGGTCCATTCGAACTTGTTCCTTTTCTTAAGAGTTTAAAAATGGGAACCCTTTCTCGGCCGAGCGTGATATGAAACGGCTCACCTCGCTATTCTTCCCGTTAGTATCTGGATATCCTTTATATTTTTCGAGGATTCATTTGCGATCGCTTGACCTTCTCCGGTTGACCTCGATTCCTTGTTCTCGTGACCACATACCCCAGAATTTTCCCGATTTGACTCCAAAAGAACATTTTGATGGGTTGAGCTTCATTCCGTACGCGCGCAGGTTCTCGAACGTCTCTTCGAGGTCCCTGATATGTTCTCCTGCCTTCACACTTTTCACTAGCATGTCATCCACGTATACCTCCATATTTCTACCGATTTGGGATTTAAAGATTCTGTCGACCATCATCTGATATATAGCTCCTGCATTTTTCAATCCAAAAGGCATGCGTACATAACAAAAAGTTCCCTTTGAAACCACAAAACTAACCTCTTCTGTCTCTAAAAGTAGAGGAATTTGATGATATCCTTGGGAAGCGTCCATCATACTGAGTAACTCGCACCCGAGGTTGAATCCACCACCGATCTATGCGGTAACGGTAGTGATCCTTGGGACATGCTTTATTTAGGTCCCTAAGTCCATGCACATCCTCCACTTCCCGGCCCTTCCCTACCATCACAAAGATTGGATAGCCACTCCGAAACCGGATCTCCATTATGTGCCCATTCGGAGGAGCTTATCAACCTCTTCCCAATGACCCCATCCATCTCTCGCCCGAAATGCCTCCTCTTCGCTTTACCGGTCTTATGGTGGGGTCGATGTTCAACCTGTGTTTCGCAATCGCTGGGCCGATTCCCACCAGATCCTCACCGCGAACGCGAAAATGTCCACGAATCTTCTTAGCAGATCGATGAGGCTTTTCTTTACTCCATCGTCCAACCGACTCCCATGCGAGTCTTTGTTTCCGGCTTTCCTGGAATCAATTCTATTTCTAGTAACTCCTCGTTGGGCTTGACACCTTCTTCCTCGCCTTCCTCGGGTGTCTTCGATTGCTTATTCCTCTTAGACTCGGATCCGACTCCCGAGCTCGGTGTCCTCTTTCCGCTGTACTCTCGCTTTACTTGTTTGATAACAAGAACGGCGACAAACCGATCTCTGCTACTTCTCCCACCTCACCTCCTACGGGAATTTTACTTTCATGTGCGCGGTGGAGGCTACGGTCAATTTGTTGAGCCCGGTCGTCCTAAATGGCGTTATAGCCGATTTGGTGTCCACCACTAAAAATCTGAGTGTCTTGACCTTCCGATGGGGCATCCGACCTAGTGCCACCGAAGCACCACTTCTCCCACCGGTTGCACCTGGCCATACGTAACCCATAGAGCGCGGTATCTACCTTTCTCAATTCCACTTCCAGTTCATCTGTTTGAAACAGTCATAGAATAAGATGTCTACCGAGCTTCCCGTATCGATAAACACTCTTTGCACATCGTAATCGCGATTTCCGCTGTGATGACCAACGCGTCATTGTGGGGCGTATGTATCCCATTATAATCCATGGGGTCAATCGAATGATCGCCCATCGCCTCAGAGGCGACCTCCTTGAGTTGATGACACCTAGCCTTTCGTGTGTGGGCTTTTCTAGCCTGATTAGAACTTCCGTCGGTTGGTCCCCCGATATCATGTGGATTACTCCTTTTTAGCTGGGAGCAGCGGGTCCCCGAGGAGCTTCTCTTTTCACCCCCGCCTCCTTGGGGCATGGGTGGTTGCCTCCGACCTCCATTTCTCTGTTGATATGTGAACTCCATCGATGTCCCGCCGACCAGCCTCTCGATCTCATCCTTAAGGTGCTTGCATTCGCCTCTGCTTTATGCCCGTAATCATTGTGGAATCGACAATAAAGCTCGATTTCGGCCGGTGGGCCTATTAGTGGCGAGATGCGTGCCACTCGATGACCCCGCTCATCTTACCCTCAACCGCTTCCAAAACTCCGGGCTCTCTCATTGTTAGTGGGCCGTATTGGTCAAATCTTGGTCGCCTTAGAACGATATCGTTCTTCTTCCGACTGCTTTTCCCGTGACATTTCTTCCCGAGGCAAATTTCTCGAAGGTGTACTCCTCCCGTCGTATCAATCTGCTGGACCCCTTTCCCCATCCTCGGGCTTTTCATGCAACTCCTCCATATCCTTCTCGGTTTCCTCAACATTGATGTACTTCGAGCATCGGCTAAGACCTCATCGTATGTTCTCGGGCTGGTTTTTAGCTAATGAGGTGCGTAATAACCCCGGCCTCGCCTCCCTCGTGTCAAGGCACTGGTTTTTACTTTTCTCGACGACGAGGGTACCTCCGCATACGCCTTCGTGAATCGGGTCACATAAGCTCTCGCCGCTTCTCCGAATATTGCTTGATACCGAACAAGGACATGAAGGTCTTTGGTGCGCCCGGCGCTGCAAAGTGCGTCAAGAACGCTGAGCCGAAAGTTTTGAAGCCGGTGACTCGACCTGGGGGTATCCGTGGAACTAATCTCGAGCCGACTCAACAGGCCAAGAATGCCCCCTGCATCTCTCGGCTTCCGTATATCTTTGTAGTACTGCCATGTTCTCTAATCGGTATAAATGTCGGGTATGATCTCGAGAGTCCATCATAGGTGAAGGTAATGACCTCTAAACCCATACGGAGCTCACTGTAGTATGCCTTTCCGAGAAGGGATGGCTCGGATGACTTTCCATGTCCCTCCCCGCAACCCTCTCGCCGCAACTCTTCCAGCCTCGCCCCGCATGCCGGATATCAAGGGATCTCGCGTTTTTCCCGCCTAGATCGCTCCCATATTTTGGATAACTCTCCCCATATTCTTCCCGCCGATCAATTTTTCCGCCCATCCGATAGACGGGTATTATTTTTCGTGGTACCCTTTGTTTTTCGACCTCCTCTTTCCTGGATCGTGACCGCGATTATGTCGGCTAAGGCTTCCTTCGTCAGTGTAATTGTGCTTGGTGTGACTTCTTCTACAGGGGTGACGGGTGTTTTCTCCAGAGTCCCTTCTCCACCCGCCGCTGCTAGTTCCTCTTCTAGATTTCTGGGTATTAACTCCACTGTTCTCTTCTGGTTCATTTCTTCTGCCATTACTAACCTCACGTCTCAACTCAAAGTGACTCGATGTCACAGTTCCCACAGACGGCGCCACTTGATGTAACCGAGCTGATCGGTCACCAAGAACCGGGTTAATCTTAGAAGTTTAGCTAAGAAAACCCAAGATATATGAAGTACTCTCTTTTCTTTCTCTCTCTAAAATATGCTGAATTCTCCAAGTGTGTTCCCTTTTGAAGAACCCCCTCTCTCCCTTTTATAGGAGGAGGATGCCTTGTTGTCTGAGATTTTTCCTGATTCCTAGAGAGAATCCCGATTATCCAGGGATTCAAGCTGCGATTTTCCATCCCTGGATTTCCGGGATTGTGAGGTATGGGCTCTCAATCCCTGGATCTCCGGGATGGTCAGGTATGGGCTCTCAACTCCTGGATCTTAGGGATTCTGTCAGGTGAGTAAGGATCTTCTTTCTCAAGAGTTCGACCTTCCTGAGTTCGGTGGTTTTTAGGTCGGCTCATCCCTATTCAAATCAGTAGTTTGAGACCTATGAGGTCGGCGACTGCATCGGATATCATAGGTCACGGGGCCTCCGAGGTCGGCCCTTCTAACAAATGTCACAGCTAAACGGACCTCCGAGGTCGGCGACCTTTATCGGATATCCTAGGTCAACGGGGCCTCCGAGGCCTGGCGACCTTATAAAGGACCCCGGGTTGTCATCTCCTTATCTAAGAACCTAGGTCGGACCGTTATTGGTCCATATTTTAAACCGGGTTTTCGGGAGCGTACATTCGACGCCCCTATCGCTTACCTTCGTATATAAGTTAGTTCTTAAACCGAGCTTATAAAAAAAAATATAACCACTAATACTAAAAATAACCCTTACTAGCAACATAACCCTACTAGTAAATATAACCTCTACCAGTAGTGTTTTAGTAGGACGCACATGGAGTGCAAACTTAATTTTTGCGGAATATAAACATTCCGTGATTTAACTTGATGACAGTAATGAGAAAACGGAAGTGTAAACTTAGAAACTGAATTATCCAAAAAAAAAAATTATAACCCCTACTACTGATAATAACCCTTACTAGCAACATAACCCTACTAGTAAAAATAACCTCTACCAGTACCCCGGGCATAGCTCAGTGACAAAGGAGGGGGACATAAAGTCTTGCTGGAGGCATGTAGCGTGAGTTCGCTTCCTGGTGGGAGCATTCTTCTTTTTTCTGGGACCTTGCATGTGTTATCAGTTAACCTGTACTAAGATCCGGGTTACTGAGGCACATCCCACGATTTAACCGGTGGTAGGGAAGAGGAACCAGAACTACGACCCCCAGGATTCGACCTCGGTCCGAAAAAAAAAGGAAAAAAAAACCCTCTACCAGTAGTAAGGGTGTCGAGTGGTTCGGTTCCGGTTAACCGAACCACAATTTTCGGTTAACCGGAACCATAAAAGCCCCAAAATAGGAACCACTAACCACACCACTTTAAATTTCGGTTAACCGAAACCACACCGATTATATATGGTTCCGGTTCGGTTAACCTTAAAAACCATTTTTCCTTTTTTGATACGAAAAAACTGAAATAATCAGTTCTAAAATGCTAAAATTAATCTTTTAAAAGAAAAATAGTAGACAACAACACAATTAATCCATAAATCCAACAACTATAAGTCAAAATTAATCCATAAATCCAACAATTAAAAATGCAACACAATCACAAACGGAAAATTGATGTGGGGTAATTAATTTACATATTATTAATTCAATTGAATTTCATTTTAGAATAAAAATATATAATTATAATTTATTAATTTATCATAATTTCGGTTTGTGGTTCTCTGCTTCTGGAACCATTCGGTTCCGGTTAACCATTAACCATATTTTTTTTTGAAGTAGGAACCACAAACCGCACCCTACCACAAATAATGATTCTCGGTTAACCGAAACTACGTCGGTTCGGTTCAATTCCGATTAAAACTACTAACCACGAACCTTTTAGACCGTCCTAACCAGTATTGTTTAAGTAGGACGCACATGGAGTGCAAACTTAATTTTTGCGGAATATAATTAAAAAATAAAAATAAATTAGAATTACACAGAAAATGAATTAAAAAGTGTGGGGTGGGGGGGAGTGGTTGGATTTTTTTGACTGATAAACGTAGTCTAACCAAAGTGCATCTCTCTGTCAGTATGTGTTTGTGCCTGTGGGGCTCAGTCATCAGACTCATCACCTCCAAGAAAAAAATTAATATAATAAAGTAAAAGAAGAAAGTAGTTATTTATCCAATAAAGAACAATAAAAAAAGAAAAGAAAAATCCACAAAGACTTTGATGTTCTTCATTCCTGCTCTCTTTGTCCTTCCTTTCCCAAATTCCCTCATCAAGATAAACATAGTCTCTTTGTTTATCTCCCTCTCCCTCTCTCTCTCTCTCTATATATATATATATATATATATAATAATAATAATAAATCTTTTTTTTCCTTAATAGCTCTGGGCTGTGATCTGCTATTAGATTAGCTTAGTTTCCAAGAAGAAGAGACTCTGAGGTATTTTTTTTTCTTTTATGTTTTAATTATACTTTTTGGTTTTTGTTCCTGCAACTTTTTTTTTTTGTAAATTATAATTGTTGTACGAATTTCTTTGTGTTTGGGTTGTGCAACCAAGTGTTTTAACTGTAAAAAAAAGATTTTTTTGGGGGGTAGGGTGGGGGTGGGGGGTGGGTGGGTACTGTGTTGTTGGATGATCATATCTTTGAATGGGGGAAACAGAAAACTGGAGTTCACGAGAGTTTCCTAATCTTTTTTAATGATTTTTTCTTAGCTTAGGTCATTTTTCTTTGTTTTTTTGGGATGGGGTATAAGTGCCAACACGACTTATGTAACTGGACGACTAGCTAACCGAAAAATGTAACCAAACGTATCGACGGTGATTTTAAAACACGCATGTATCCTCTCTTATCCGCCCAGACCTCTACAATCACGAGAAAAATTTCGGACCTAAATGACGACTTAGCAGAAACAGAAATCACTGACTACAACCCGACTAGAACTCGACCGTTTCTTCAGAGAGAAAAACAGTGTCGTAACATCAGTATCACACAAATAGAAGCACGAAAAATTCACGAATAGAGTAAAATCAAGACAAGCAAGGCTATCGACAAAAAGATAACTAAAAATAACAAAAAGTGCAACGAAATAAGTACAGCAATAAATGTAGCGACAGAAAGTAAATCCCCCCCCAAACTTAGGACGTACATTGACGTCAATGAACAGAATATAATATGCAATAGAATAAGAAGGTCAAGTACTCCCCTCCAGTCCTCTCACGAGCTGGTGCCGGCATCATCCGGTGAGGAGGGTGGTGTGGCTGGCCGAGCAGGTGCAATAAATGGCCCGTCTGGGTGCATGATATGGGCCGTCCATGCGGCAAGGTGATCCTGATGGTAGGCGTCCCTCGCTGCCAGACGCCTCGCCTCACGCCGGTTGGCCCGGCGGGCCTGCTCTCGCATCTCACCCCTGACGGCAGCAATAATGCTCTCTCGCTCCGTCCGCTGGGGGGGGGGGTGGGGGGGTTGGAAGTGTGTCTGAGTTAGTTGCTGCAATTTTTTTTTTAAATTTTGAGACAACCTCCATTGTGAATATAATGGTGTATATTACTCCACCCGATTCATAACATATGTTGTTTTCTCCTTTCGAGATGATATTTTGATCATGAGTAACTTTCTAGTTATATCATAAAAATTATCGAAAAATAACATTGTGAAACTATTTTAAATCCAAAGTATAATATAAATAGAAATAAATGGTCGAAGAAGTCAGAAGAAGTCGGACGTCACTTATTATGAATCAGGTAAGTAATTATTAAGAGCTTATATACATTTCGAAATCCATATCCTTATGAGTTATGGAGAGAGTCAGCTTGATGGCTGGAGAGTTTAAACCAGATGCTTTGAATATACATTTCCCATTTTTTTTTTTCAATTCTCTATCGAACTATATTTTCTGGATATCGATCGCCTCGTAGAGAAAATGCATATCCTTGTCTATTCAATCTGAAGGAATTGAGAATCGGTATATAGTATATTCTTACCGTTCTTTCCTTATCATTCCGTTCTTTGTCTGGATAGTGCCGGTTCGCAGTCCGCTTCATAAGATGCCCGGTTGAAAATTTTTGCCTGGCCCGGATAGTATGTAGATCTCTTACGTGCATCTTTTCAATTGCTCGTCTGAGTTTCCATCAATAGTTTCTTTCTTTTCAGCCAAAAAATTACGGTGCATAGTGTGAATTAAACTTTTTTTTTTCTTTATAAATCGTTTTATTGGGGTTTCTTGCCGATTACCTCCCCCCCCCCCCCCCCCCCTTGTTTTACAAAACGGGCCATTCTACCCCCTTGTGTAAATGAAATAGTCAAATTACCTCCTGTCTTTTTAAAAAATAGCCGATAACCCTACCATGTAATTAGGTAAGCACATTACCCTCTTGCTTTCGGAAAGGTCCATCTCGCCCTCTCTCTCCCCTTGTGCACGAGAGATGAATCTGCACCGTCTGAATAAAACACCTGCAGTTAATCTATACCTTTTTGGAATCACAGACCGAGTAATGTGCCTATTTAATTTACACAGGGGGTAATCTCTCATATATTGTAAATACAGTGGTTGATTGATTTACACATGGATATTAAACGATCTATTTCGCAAAACACGCGCGCGCGCGGGGGGGGGGGTGTTAATCCGCCATTCACACGTTTTGTTGTGCAGAAATTGTAAATGCCCGGATCTTTAAAATTTTTATCTTTCTTTTATTTTTCTTCCTAAATTAAAATTTGCATTTCTTTGATAGATGGAGGTGGGAAAGATGTCCGAGAGCAGTTTGACTTCTGCTGCAGCTTTCGTGGAAGGAGGAATTCAAGATGCATGTGATGATGCCTGCAGTATATGCCTCGAAGCCTTTTGCCATAGTGATCCTTCCACTGTATGTGCAACAATTATCAACTTTTATCATTTTTTTTTTTGGTTGGGATTTTTTGCCTTGTTTTCGATTGATTCGAAGTCATTAATTGCAGGTGACTAGTTGCAAGCATGAATATCATCTTCAGTGCATTCTTGAATGGTAAATAGCTACACTTCCTCTTAAATATTTTCTTTTTGAATACATTTTAACATGTTGATTTTATGTTCCCTTTCTTTTGTGTGTGTGTTCTTATTATAATAATAATAATTATTATTATTATTATTATTATTATTGTTGTTGTTGTTATTATTATTACTCCCTTCATCCCACTTGAAGTGTCGTATAGCCAAGAAATAATGTTGTGACAATAGAAGAGTCCACTTTCAGCATAAAACATTAATATCTAAATAAATTATACTATTTCTTAAGTTAATGTTTTTTTGTTATAATAGCTTATTGGACAACAAAAATTAAAAAAAAAAACATACGTGGGAACATATGATTTGAAAAAAGTTGTACCTTTGTTAAACGACTAAAATCAAATAATTGTACATTCACTAAAGTGGACTTTTCAAGTGGTCGGATAGAATATTTGTCTTCTGAATGTATGACGTACGATCTTTTTGCCAGTTGCTGTGAGTGCCTATGTTGCTTATGTTATTGTAGCGTAATGTGTGTCTTATGTTGATGTTTTCTATTCCGCTTTTATTTTGGTAGAGTATATAGTACATAGGGTAAAGAAATATACATCATCATCGTCATCAACTGCACCTTAATCCCAACTATGTTGGGGTCGGTGGCATGAAGTTTATAGTGCCAATTAGTTGTCTAAAATTAGTTGATACTATAATTCATGCAAAAAAAAAGTGATAGTTTACGCCGGATGCCCTTCCTGTCGCAACCTTCATACGAAGGAGAAATGAGATGGAAAATATCATGAGACGGCTCCTCGAAAAAATGCTATTTGTCGCGTTCAACTTGAACACGAAAAATATAATGTTGTTTGGCCGTTGGCGTGCATTCCATAAAATGCCCATGAGAGCTAAATCTAAACAGTTTCTAATTGTACATTTTTTTTTTTTTGAAAAAGAGTAATTTTGATTCTGGACAAGTACTATATGAAAACAAATAAATATATAGGTGCCAGAGAAGCTCGCAGTGCCCGATGTGCTGGCAGTCCGTCAGCTTGAAGGATCCCAGCAGGTACATTAGTTTTATTTCCAAGTTTTTGTTTTTGCATTTTTTTATGGATTTTAATTTTACATTGACTTTTTTTTTTGGCAGCCAGGAATTGCTTGATGCTGTCGAGCATGAACGGAATATGCGTATTAATCCGCCCAGAAATACCACCATGTTTCACCATCCAACTCTAGGAGACTTTGAGTTGCAGCATGTCAGTTGCTCCTTTAAATTTGTGTTTTGGCTTTATTTTCATTATTAGATTAAGAGTCCGTATATAATGATTAACATGTAGATTGGTTAAAATCTATGTCAAATTAACCCGATATGTTTCGTTAAGATATTCAAATAAGTGGATTTGAATTACTTGGTTCATTTTTGGTAGATGTGAAATTCATCCCGAAACTTGGTCATTTGAAATCCATCCTTTTATTTCTTGTATAACGTCTCTCTCTCTCTCTCTCTCTCTCTCTCTCTCTCTCTCTCTCTCTCTCTCTCTCTCTCTCTCTCTCTCTCTCTCTCTCTCCCTCCCTCTCCCTCCCTCCCTCCCTCCCTCCCTCCCTCCCTCTCTCTCTCTCTCTCTCTCCACACACACACAGAATTGTGTGACAGTTTATGTTTCTTTTCTAGTATTTATTAAATAGCAATCGAGAAAAAAATTATAACTTGTAATGTTTGAGATCTATAAAAATCCACATTACACAAACAAAGAAAATTGAAGAACGAATGGAATTCATATCCATGGTATTTAAAATCCCTCGATCCGAACACAACCTTAGGATTTACAAAAATTACCCAAATTATCTGCTTTTGTTCAAAAAGTTGTAAATACTCTACTGGGAAGTGTGCTTTTTTTAGAAATTATTCCATTGGCATTTTTTGTCCTTAATATTTGCTTGGATTTCTTGTGCAGTTACCGGTTAACGCAACTGAATCGGAACTCGAGGAGCGAATTATTCAGCACTTAGCTGCTGCTGCTGCTATGGGAAGGGCTCGTCAGCTAGCCCGGAGGGAAGGCCATCGGAACAGGTCCTCAACTCAAGGACGTTCCCATTTCTTGGTTTTCTCCACTCATCCAAACGGAGCCTCTGCCGCCTCGTCTCCTCCTTCCGTCGCTCAGAGGGATGGCAGTTTTGCGCCAAATGCTGTCATGATAGCCGACAGCCCGAATTCTCCTCTAATTACCGTCTCCGATGATACTTCGCAGCTTATTGCATCAGGGCCAAGTGCAGCAGCAAATCAACATCAAACATCCTCAAGCAATAATAGGTATACACTTTTTAGGGAATAATTATATAAACTACCCCTGAGGTTTGTGGTATTTGTGGGAAAAAAAAGAAAGTGGCTATCTTTGAACAACAACAACAACAACATCTAAGCCTTAGTCCCAAAATGATTTGGGGTCGGCTAACATGAATCAAACTTTGAAACCGTCAATAATCGTTACATAAATAACATAAAAGGAAAAAAGAGGGAAAAAGTAGAGAAAAAAGCAAATAAAAAAAGAGAGTGAAAAAAAAAAAAAGATAACATGAAATAAAAGAAAATAAGAATTAAAAAAAAAAAAAAAAAAAAGAATCAGACTCCATCCACCATCCGTATTCTTTCCCGCCACATTTGCCTCTTCATCGCCATACTTTCTCCAATTCCAAGAAACCGCATATCATTTTCAATCATCTTTATCCAAGTTTTCTTGGGTCTTCCTCTACCTTTCACAACATTACTTGCTCCCCAACTTTCTAGTCTCCTCATTGGGGCATCAATAGGTCTTCTTCTCACATGACCAAACCATCGTAATCGATTCTCCATCATCTTGTCTTCTATAGACGCAACTCTTACCTTCTCTCTGATCACCTCATTTCTGAGCCGATCCTTTTTTGTATGACCACACATCCATCGTAGCATACGCATCTCTGCCACATTCATCTTTCAACGTGACATCGCTTTTCTGACCCAACACTCGGTGCCATATAACAGCGAGCCTAATTGCCGTGCGGTAAAATTTACCCTTTAATCTATGAGGCATGCCGATCACATAAAACCCTGTGGCACTCTTCCACTTCAACCACCCTGCCTTTATTCTGTGAGCCACATCGCCATCTAGCTCTCCATCCTTTTGGATAATAGATCCAAGATACCGAAAGAAAGTGGATCCATGAACAACTTTCCCATCAAATGTGATCATCCCCGCCTCTCTATCACTGTTTTCGCTAAACCTACACTCCATATATTCGGCCTTACTCGCTCACCCTAAAGCCTCGAGCTTCCAAAGTATCCCTCCAAAGTTCCAATTTCGTCAGACTCCAACCTTCGTTTCATCAATCAACACAATATCATCTGCGAACATCATACACCACTTAACGCGTCATTTTGAATTTCTCTTGTCAATTCGTCCATGACTATGGCAAAGAGAAAAGGACTAAGAGCAGATCCTTGATGCACCCCAATCGTAATAGGGAATTCTTCTGTCCTCCCAACATTAGTACGTACACTTGTACTAGCTCCCTCATACATGTCCTTTATAATGTCAATATATTTCCGCGATACACCCTTCTTTGCTAAGGCCCACCAAAGTACTTCTCTTGGTACTTTATCATATGCCTTCTCTAAATCAATAAAACCATATGCAGATCTTTCTTTTATCTCGATAATGTTCCATCAATCACGGATAAGATAAATTGCTTCCATGGTCGATCTTCCGTGCATAAATCCAAACCGATTTTCTCATTATCTTCACACATTTCGATCCTTTGTTCAATCACTGCTCCCACAACTTCATGGTATGACTCATTAGTTTAATTCCGCGATAATTAGAACAATCTTGAACATCACCTTTGTTCTTATACAAAGGGACGAATACTTTTCCTCCATGCCGACGGCATCTTATTGCTTCTCCAAATCTTATTGAAAAGCATAGTTACCCATTCGATCCTCTCTCCCCAAACACCTCCAAACTTCAATAGGTATACCATCCGGTCCTTCGCTTTCTTTGACCCCATCTTCTTCAATGCAATTGTCACTTCACCCTTTGGATTCTTCTCTTAAACTCTCGGTTAACCATCCTGGAGGGGAGGTGTAAATTCCCAATATCTGGTGCTTGATGGCCGTTGAATAGGGTATCGAAGTATGACCTCCGTCTCTGGTGTATCTCTTTAGCTTGAACCAAAACTTTTGGTCAAGATCTTTACACATTTAACTTTTCCAATATCTCGTCTTCTTCTCTCTCATTCGAGCAAGTTTATAGATATCTTTTTCCCCTTCTTTAGTATCTAATCTTGCATATAATTCTTGATTGACCTTTGATCGGGCATTTCGACCGCCTTTTTAGCTTCGTTTCGAGCTTTCTTGTACTTCTCATAATTCTCATCGCTCGAGCATTTACCCAAGACCTTATAACATTCACGTTTGGTCTTTATCGCTTGCTTAACTTCATCATTCCACCAAGATGTGTCCTTACTTGATGGTCTGCTTCCTTTAGATTCTCCTAGGACTTCTTTTGCAACTTCCTTTATGTTGTGTTCCAACAAGTTCCACATCGAATCTATATCCATCTCCGTGCAATCGGACCAAATACCACTATCGACAATCTTAGCCACAAAAGTATGTCGACTCTCCTTGGAGCTTCCACCACTTAATTCGAGGGTCAACTTGTGGTCTTCTCTTTCTTAAGTGCCTCTTACCTCGAAAGTCAAGCACCACAACCCTATGTTGTGTTGCAAGACTCTCACCGGTATTACCTTGCAATTAGTAAAACTTTTCCTCCAAACATTCCTTACTAAAAAGAAATCAATCTGACTTGCATTACCTCCGTTTCTATATGTCACCAAATGAGAGTCCCTTTTCTCGAACCAAGTGTTCATAATACCCAAGTCATGAGCTAATGCCAAATCCAATATATCATTTCCTGCTTCATTCCTGTCCCCAAAACCAAAGCCACCATGAATGCTCTCAAAGCCATCTCTGCTAACACCGACATGCCCATTGACGTCACCACCAATGATCAATTTCTCACCCATAGGAATTCGTTCGACAACCTCTTCCAAATCTTCCCAAAATTCTTGTTTGATCGATGCATCCAATCCTACTTGTGGTGCATAAGCACTTATGATAGTTAGAAACTCATCCCCTATCACAAGCTTAATACTCATTATTCTATCGCTCTTTCTTGACACTTCCACCACATCATCAATGAATTCTTTATCAATGACGATACCCACTCCATTTCTACTTCTATCCTTTCCAGAGTACCAAAGCTTGTAACCCCAAGGAGCTAACACTCTTGCCTTCTCGCCAACCCACTTAGTCTCTTGTAGACACATTATGTGAATTCTCCTCCTTTTCATAACCTCCCCCACTTCGCCGATCTCCCCGTCAAAGAGCCAACGTTCCAAGTTCCAAACCGCACCTTACTACCCTTACTAGCCGCAAGAACTAACTTCTCTGTCTGTCCCCGTCCACGCTGCAAGGATTCTTGCACATTTGACACCACACCCATACTTCGAGGTGGCGCGCCGCTTCCGTGCGACGACCTAGCAACCCTTGCATATTTTCCACTACACCCGGGCCTATGAAGTGTAGCGCATCCTTGCTCATTTGACACCACCCTCAGATGTAAAGGTGGCGCGCCGCTTCTGGGCGACGACCTAGCAACCCTCGCATACTTATCACTGCACCCGGGCCTATGAAATGCAGCGCTACGCAACAGAGGAGACGCCCCAACGATTTTCAATGTTTGATTCATGTCCATGGAATGTGACGAGTTTTACGCTGGCTGCCACTAACCTACCGCAACCCTCCTCTTTTATCCGGGCTTGGGACCGGCAATGGATGTCAAGAAGACACCCACAGGCAGAGTTAGTGGCTATCTTTGAAAATTAAAAAAAAACTGCCTTTGTGGTGAAAATTCGATTCTACCGGACGAGATTAATGTTTTTCTTTCCTTTTTCGTTTTTTTTATAAAGGAGGTCTCCTGCCCAGACTTCTCCGGGTAGTCAAGGTAGAGCTGGACCATCAGATCTTCAATCATTCTCGGAGAATCTAAAATCCCAGCTTAGTGCATTGTCAACGAGGTAAAAGGAAAAAACAAAACAAAAATCGATTTAAATGCAAATTTCATTACACTATTGTAAGATAATACCTTTATTCAAAGGCGCGTAACCTTATCGTTCTTTGTTCCAGATACAAAGAGTCGATAACTAGGAGTACTAGAGGTTGGAAGGAGAGACTATTTGCTCGAAATACTTCGACGCCGAACAGCTCGAGCGCTGAAGTTCGTAGAGAGGCTGAACAAAGTGTTGGTGCTGTATCTCGGATGGTGGATCATCTTGAAATAGCCGAAGATGATAGAACTAATAACACCGCCGCTGTATCAAGAAATCCAGAGGATGTTCTATCGCCAGACATACTGAACAACAGGTTATCCAGACAATAAGTAGGGGCCCTTCTTTGTGTGAGACTGAGAGATGATTCATGTTCTCCTTTTTACTGGTAAGTGTTCGCTGAATTGTTCGATGTGTTTTTTTTTTTTTTTGTTTTTGGTGTGTGTAGTTTTTAGGGATAATTACAGAAGCTAGCTCTAAAATATGGCTAATTACAAAAAAAAAAAAATAACTGAGTTATTTTCCAAAATTACAAATACCCCCTTAAAGTGTTAAAAATGCCCTTGAGATTTGTATTTACCTAACAGATACGGGCGCGGATCTGGTGTTTAAGCCCGCATACTTGAGTATTATGAGTACAATGATACTTATATACACGGCCAAATGAGTATTATTTACTCATGTAATATGACAATATATATATGTATATATATATATATATATGTATATAATAAAAATATATATATATGTATGTATGTATATATACACACACAGGGGTGGGTTCTCGTGAGAATGTATTGATACTTAAGTATGCATATATTGATACTTAAGTTAAGAAATAAAAACAAAAACGTATGCGCAGAATGTAATATTTTAGTGCATCAATATTTTGATGCATATAATGCAGAGCTGTGATGCATTGCAAGTTTGATGCACGAAATGCATATATTGCATGCATAAGCCAATCTGAACCGTACATCACACACAAATCAATGATTCAGATTTATTCTCAATTCACAACATAAAAACCGTTCTCATATGATCCTAAATCTACACACACAGGTGTGTGTGTGTTTGTGTGTGTGTGTGTGTGTGTGTGTGTGTGTGTGTGTGTGTGAGTACTATACTTGTATGCTCGGCCAAAGAGTATAGAAGTACTTATAGTTATATGAGTAAAACAGTACTCTTTGGTCGAGCAACATGAGTATATGAGAACTGTGGTACATTTAAGCCTGCCAACACTCAAGTAGCCGTTTGTTCATCAGCTTAATGGCACCTTGGCTGGCAAATTCAGTACTAGATTGGATTTGTAAATTCATCATTGACTGCGTCCGTACCCTAATTCATCATCGGTTCCTAATTTTTTCCGCAAATTTATGTCAAAAAGATTCTTCTTTTTTTACCCCAACCACTATTCGTAGGGTCATGATCCGGAATGATGGTAACCTCTTGAGTCGACTTTGGGTTCTTGGGGTATTTTTCGGTTTGCCTTCTCCCACTTTACAAGGGGGAAGCCTTGAAAGGCATTCGAATGTGCCACTACCCAGCCGGGCCGATGATGCCCTTTTGATGAATCATCCACGAGGGTTTCGAGAGACTCGGACGATAGAGGGTAGGGACGCAGTCAATGATGAATTTACAAACCCAATCTCCTACTGAATATGCCAGCCAAGGTGCGCCATTAAGCTTATGAGCAAACGGCTACTCAAGGTGTGGGCAGCGCTGCCAGGACTGCTTAAAGATAGATAATCTATTGAATGGAGCTTATATACACGCACGCGCACGCGCACACACAGACATATATATATACATACATATATATATGTATATATACATACATACATATATATATATATGTGTGTGTGTATGTGTGTGTATAACGTGAGTAATATACTCCTGTGCTCGGTCAAATGAATATAGTAGTACTCATATAGTTGTATGTGTACAATAACACTCTTTGATCGAGCAATATGAGTATATGAGAAGTGAAGTATATTTAAGCATGACTGAAGCACGAAAGAGCTCAAGCATGAGATCCGTTCCCAAGGATGACATTTTGTAAAAGAAAAGAAAATATCATTTTTTATGAAGATAGCTGAAATTTATTGAAAATAACCCTTGTTCGATGATACGACATAAGTGCGAGGATGACATTTTAAAATTCTATAGATACGGGCACAACATATATATACGTATGCAATTATATGTTTTTATATTATTCAAAACATATGCTTATTAAGTACTAAATAAACGATAATTTTAACGATATAAAAATAAAATTTCATAAATATTCAAATTAAAGATGTGACAAGTGGCTCAGACACATAAAATATGTTGAAAATATTGATATTAGAATATCAAAAAATTTCCTTTTTAATTGGAAATTTATTTTATGAAAATATGCAACCATTGGGTGTTGGATTGCGTATGTGGCAATGTGAACCTTTGCTTTCTAATTTCGAAGTCGGTTTGTATTTGTTTGTGTATTGCTCTACCATTATGATCTGGTAATATCGACTGAAACTCAAATAGATAACAATTAGCACGTCCTCGTATTACTACGCGGCGATGCCTGTCGTCTAGTACCAAAAAATGCGGCGTAAATTTATTTGATAATATTTATCATCTTATTAAATTTATTTGAGTTTCGGCCCATCCCTTTGTCGCTGCTGATATTCTCGACTGATTGCTTGCTTGCTGTATCAGGCGAACTTCCATCCGATGCGACGGTACCTCGTCTCTTCGTTGGGGGGTTCTAAAGGAAACTACTACTCCTTTGGACCTTGGAATTCCACTTGTCTATGTAAATGATTTACATTAGTCATAAATTTGGTTTGTTAATTCGGAATTATTTAATGAATGTTTGTTTAGTATCTCAAAACAGAAAGAAAACAATTGATAGTGAGACTGAGCCCTTTCATATTTGTATGTTGAATAATTATCCATTTTTTTTATTTTTTTTTATTTCTATATTTTGCATGAGTGGGATGTATGCATTCGTACGTAAGGAAATGTCGCATTCCACACCGAGATTGAGAACATATAAATAGTTATTTTATGACGGTTTCATCTTTAGAATCAACAAAATCACATTCATATACCAACATAAAAATAATTCTCTCTCTACGTCTCGTCTCTGGAATGTATGATGACATCAGCTATATATATCATGAGTCATATCATTGGGTCACGGGTGTTTCCATCGGGGTTACAGGTGATTCCATCGGGGTCGCAAGTGATTATGTACTTGTCAGAATCACTTGTGATGAAGTTTGTCGTGATTCTTGATAAACGTCGACTAAATGTTTCCAGGTACATTATGTGTGAGACCATTGTCCTTGCATACCCCACCACATATCGTAACAAATGCTTTCATTTTGTCCTTTATTTATACCATTGATTTTTGTTTTCCTCCTTTTTCTATCAACATTGTTGTCGAAAACCTTTTCATCGATACCATTTGTCACGTGATGACTCTTGCGCCTCGCAAAGATCCTCCTATTCGAGCGGCACTAGATTAGATAGCCCCGAGTTCAGCTACTAAACCTGATATAGATTGTCGAGTGAAAAAAGAGAGGAACTCTGAAAGAATGCTTGGAAATATTTTATTGTTTGCGTGCTCTCAACTTGATCCATTTCCAAGCATTATTTCAAAGGTTTTTTTTTTTTTTTTTTTTTTTTTTTTTTTGCCTTCACTTGGTAATAGTTGCTTTAGGCTCACTCGCCAGATTCTTGGATACTTAATTTAGGTCTTGTTTTTTTGGACTTATTTTTCAATTCAATTCATTCGCCCATCGATTCGCGCTGCGTCCATTCAGATTCGATTCGGATCGTGGTCCATTTAGTTGCCGGGCTTCTTCTTATTATTATTATTAATAATAATAATCTTAATTGTTATTATTACTAATAATATTTACTATTATCGTTGTTGATTATTATTATTATTATTTACCATTATTATCAGTGTTATTATTATTAATCTTAATAATTATTATTATTATTATTATTAATAATATTTACTATTATTATTAATAATATTTATTATTATCGTTGTTATTGATTCCTAATATTATTATTTACCATTATCATCAGTGTTATTATTATTATTGTTATTATTATTATATTTATTGTCATTATTGTTATTAATATCATTAATATTATTATAATTTATCTTATCAAATAGATCTCAACTTATCATTTATATTTTATTATATTATTATTTTGATTATTATTTTATTATATTTATTATTTTTGTTTTTATTATTATTATTATTATTATTATTATTATTATTTACCCTTAATGTATATTTCAGTTTAGGTAAGTTCATATTCATTCAGTCCAAAAGAACAGATGAGGACAGTCATCCCGTGACATCCCCATGACTATGATTAGATTATGCCGCAATCCCCACGGGACAAATCCATTAAGACAAAGACAATAGTCATGGTTATTTATTAGAAACTCCGTTATTTTCTCGGACAAAAGAAGATAGGAAATCAATGTGGAATATCTTGTAAATTCTTTTTGCATGAATCCATTTAAGTCATTGAATGAGGTGGAATTTCCCCCCAAATGTATCACAGTTAATGATACTATCTTCATATAATTTTAATATGGAGCCTATCTCGAACAATGTCGACGATTCACTAATGGGATTTACAATTTAGAAAACGAAGTGCAATCCAATCATAACGAGCTTTTCCAGAGGAGCCCTATTTTCTGGTGATCATATCGTTCTTTTAAAGATTTCTAAGGATCTGAACGATTTTCAGTTCCCAAGCTCCATAGGTGGTGGCGAAGAAAAACCATCACATTCGCCGAATCTTAATTCGATCTTTTTCTTTTTTATTAATCTAATGCATCACCAAGACTTTTGACGTCTAGGTAATTTTCAACATCTAATATAAGTATTCTTTTAAATGATGTCAATGCGCCTCGAACTCAAGCCTAACAAAACGTGATGTGATAAATAACATCAAACATGCTTAGGAAGGGTTAACGCGGTTGTGCTACTCGACATTTAGGAACGCTTATCATTCCATAAACAGTCCTTCCTTTTCTTTAACAACATAAGTGACTATGTATGGTGAAGATAAAAAATGGTATTGGGGGGAGAAGTTCTTTATTCATCACAGTTAACACACTTGGTCCACTGGTAATCAACAGCCAGAGATTTAAAATGCACAAAAGATGAAAGAAAAAACACAGCTTTCAATCTCTAAGAAAACATAGGCAGCCAAAAAAAAAACTCAAGTGTAAGAAAGAAATCCACAATAAAGACGAGCTGATCACTACCTTTTTTCTTGAAAATCCGAGCTATCGCTATTATTATTATTATTGAAAACGGAGTCTCGGTCGGTGTTTGAAAATGGAGTGCCTCCTTAAGCTCTCTTCTGCAACCACTCGTAGAATTTAACCTGTGAAGCCTTTGTGTCCAGCCGATATAACTGGTACCAGTGGCTACCGACTTCAAGTCCAAAAGTGCCTCCAACCACTGCTCCAAAAGCCAAAGATAGTGCCGCGCCTGTCAAACGAGTAGAGTTCAGCTGAAGTTACTTTTAGTTTGTTAAAGATGATTAACAGTAACGAAATAAGAGGTAGAGATGAATACAAAAACGACCATTGAGGTTTGACCTAATTATTGGAAAAGGGTATCTTTCAGACTTACATATACACCCCCTAAAAATATTAAAAAACACAAAGTGATGTTTGTAATTACTTAAAAAATATCGCCTTATTGTGGGAGCAATTAGAGTCATGTTCCATGATGTATGTGTTGATTTTACAATATCAATCACGTATTGTGACATGACAATAGCAATTATCTCAAACTCATCGCCGTCTCATGATATTTTCCATATAAATGGAAAAACCTATGATGTTGACGGTTTTGGAATTTCGTTCTATTTCTCCTTCATATGAAGGTTGCGACAGGAAGGGCATCCGGCGTAAAACTTTGCCACTTTGTTATTTGCATGAGTTATGGTGTTAACTAATTTTAGACAATTAAACGACACTATAATCTTCATGCCACCGACCCCAACATAGTTGGGATTAAGGTGCTGTTGATGATGATGATGATTGTGGGAGCAATTAGTAAAATAGAAGCATAGGTATATGCAACTATGAAAGAAAGCTGGATTTTTTTTGGGTAATAAGGTTATAACCTTAAGGGTACTTTTTGTAATTAACGCTAAGTTGTATGAAGAGTAATATAAGGAAATGCTATAAGCAACAGATATGTAAAAACTCCGCTCTTTTCAAGCTTCATAGAGCTAAGTGCATATCTTATCTTTCTGAATGTTCATTTCTTGCGAAAAACTCTATGGATATCCCGGGGTGTTTGGTAAAATGATACATATGAGGCAAGCAATGCAGTCAGAAATGGTTAAAAGAACCATGTTATCCAAACACACAAAGGCAGAGAGTAAAAGAGATTTCTTCGATGATACTCTATCGAAGATTACTTTCAAACAATATCCCCCACTCCAACCCCCCCCCCCCCCCCCCGCCATAACGACATCAACATCAACATAATCTAAACCTTAATCCTTAAGCCAAAATTATTTGGGGTCAACTAACATGAATCATAAAATAAAAGGGAAAAAAGAAAAGAAAAACGTGAATAGTCAATCTGCAAATAAAGCTATAAAAGTCATAAAAAAGTGAAAACGTAATTTTGAAAAAGGTTTAGAAAAATAATATAGATTAATAGCAAGAATTGAAAAAGATGTGAAAAAAAAAACATAAAATAGGAGCTATTTCCACCAAATTTTCAATCCATACTCAAGAAGATATCATATGCCCTGAGAATACAACACTTCTCATCCAGAGGCGAACAATCAAGTCAGTCTCCACAAGCAAATGCAAAAGTAAAGCTTTCAGAAAATGTAGAGAATATGTCAATATGTCATACAATTAGCATAAATCAAATATGTACAAGTCCAAGTAAATATATTAATACATTGGCATGTAAGCGAAAGAGAACAATTAATCAGACGTTCTGTCCAAATCTTCAAAGGTGCAAACTATCACGATAGGTTTTGGGTCGAATCTGTATTTAATTTTCATTTTTCCAAAATAAAACCATAACATTTCCACACATTCTCCAACACACATTCTCCAACACACTTCCATCAAAACAGTCTTCCCTTAACCCGAATGTTTCAAAACAGTCTTATCATCAGACTCCAAAAACATCAGAATTCAAGCCTATCACATATGCCACATCCTTGTTGTTTCTTTTAACAAATAGCATAATTTCGAGTCAACAGTTGGTAGGAGCCGTCGGAAAGATACTTTCCACACACAAGGAACTTTAGCAAGGTGAAAATAAATGCATTCACTGACCATGAGAGAGAAAAAAACTACAACATACCATGAGGACTCCTTGACCATTTCCAAGCAAGTCCAGCAGTTGAAACTGCTCCAATAGCAGCACCTACAGCACCAAACTTAGCTGCTTGTCTTGTAGTCTTCAGCTGAAACAGAAGCAAACAAGACAAAATAAAACAAAAACTGAGAAGATATCGAGAGATAAGAAGAATTTCAGATCAAACCCCCCAAAAGATACAATAACTCGAAACATGGACTTTTAAATCCTAATTCTCGATTTACACCAAAATAAGTGAAAACGAGAGAAAAATCTCCCAACCTTTAACTTCCACGACGCCACTAGCCAAAATCACTAATTTTAAAATCTCCCAAAAGCCTTGTAGTATGGCTAGTATTCCAATTGTGAGGTTCTAGAATGCCACATACAGATATAAAAAAACTAAAACACAAAAAAGGGGGAAATTTTTCGGTTGAGAGATTTTTCTTTAGGTATCATTTAAATTAGTATCACCCAACCCCAAAAAAATCTATAAAATCTTTACAGGTGGCTTGTGTTCAAATTGTGAGATTCCAGACAGACCACACGGATACAGATTAATATAACTAAATGCACAAAAGAGAGGGGAGAAAAAGAAAAAAAAAAATCGTGTTCTACCAAATAAGGCATCCACACATGGATTAAAACATCAAGTTCTTGCATACAACATGGAAGAGATAATCTTCCGAGACCTGTATCGGCAGGTCTCCACCATTGACGCGCTGGTCCATACAACTCATCATTTTACGCTGGACCTAGTCCGTGAACACCCCTCAACTACCGCAGCACAAATATGATCGGATTTGGAGAATTAAAACCTAGAAATTACCTAAAAGAACACATAATGACAAATAAAACCAGAACAGGGCCCAATAAACCATCCCTTCGCAGCTCCAAACACAACAATACCAACAAAAAACGCAAGAGTGGAAAGTGATGAATAAAGTTCAAAATCACAGATACATAACAAAACGAACAACTCAAGAAATTCTAAAGGCGTGTAAATGAGTGGAGGTAAAATCCGAATTACCGTGGGTCCATGGACGGGATCGGATGCGATGAACTCCTCGACAACAGAACTGTCCCAATGGGGCAATGGCTTCGAAGGATCAAGAAATCTCGAATAGTTATCAATAGAGGAGAATCTCTCACCCCAGAATTCCTTATACCCTTCCCAGTATCGTCTGAAGAACGATTTCGATTCCTGAGACTCGCTCATTCTTCTCTTCTCAATTAAATCTTCTGGTTGGGATCGATTGATTTTGGAGTTTCGTTCGAAGTTATATATATATTAAAATCAGTCTTCTAAAAATCCCCCTCTAAACCGATTAATCCACCAATTAATCCTTATAAGGTCCGATTATGGCCTAGACGTTTGAGTGATTAATCGGTCGTCTAGACTGACTGGGCGGGGGTCTATGAAGACAAGCTAAGATACTATGGATACTATAGACTACTTTATATCTATATTAATATTTCAAAGTTCCTCGCTACTTGGGTGACTAGGCGGATGTCTACGCGGTTATACTTTTTTATTTTTTTTGTTTCGTTCTAATAGTATTATAAATTCATAAACTGAGATATTGTAGATATTATGAACTCTTTTATATCTAAATCAATATTTCAAATTCGATATATGATTGATTTTATATCTATTTAAATTATTAAATTTTAATTATTTTAAATTATTTTACATATATAATTTTTTTATATAATAATGATTAAGATAATAATAAAAAAATAAATTCGCCTAGTCCCATTAATCTTTGATTAATCCCCAAATAATTCTCTGGGTGCTAGGCGTTAGTAATCCGAACGTCCAGTGTGTAGCGTTTTTTAGAATCATGATTAAAATAGGAGAACTAATGCTACATCCTTGTTATATTTAGGGGTAATTCCACTTTACCCCTCTACTCTTTGTTGTGTCTCACTTGACCCTTATGTAACTATGTTGATAAAAACTAACTTCAGATGTTGCAGTAACATCGCTAGAGATAGTCGTTTGATATAATGGCACCATATAGGGGTGGCAAAATATACCGAAATGTCGAAATATCGAATTTATCGTACCGAAAAATTATCGAAATTGCCGAAAATTTCGGTATACCGAATTTTCGGTACGGTATGGTGCGTGCATCAAAAATTTTGAGATCTGATTCGGTATGAATTTTTTTTATTTTCGGTATTTCGGTATATACCGAGATACCAAAAAAAATTCGGTATTTCAATATATATATCGGTATGTCGATATTTTCGATATCTTTGTTATTCGGTATTTCGGTATATATCGGTATATCAAGATTTTTTCGATATTTTGGTAATTCGGTATTTCGATAAGTTCGGTATATACCGATACCGAAACAAAATTCGGTATACCGAAATTTCGGTACGGTATCGGTATGAATTTTGTTGTACCGAAATTTTCGGTACGGTATACGGTATCGACAAAAAAATTTGGTACGGTACGGTATACCACCCCTAGCACCATACCATGTAGTTGTCGGAATAGTAAAATAAATAAAATTTTACTTTAAAGTCGAAGTCGGTAGCTTTTGTCGGATCAAACTTTAAGGCTGCATTTGGTTCGCAGAATGATTTCTGAAGGAATGGAATCTGTCAAAGAAATTGGTATTTGGGACGAATTGGAATGAAATATTGTCAGGTTTGACCACCTGTTTGGTTGACAGAATTGGAATGAAATCTATTAAATGGAATAGAATCTGTCGATTTGGAATTAGAATGAATTTCCGACAAATGACAAAAATACTCTTTTTGATAAAATAGTTATTAAATACTTTAAATAAAAAATAAAATAAAAATATATTAAATTATATTAAATAAAAAATAAAATTAAAATTAGAAAATAAAATTAAAATTAAAATATAAATTAATTAGAAACTAAATGTATTAAATTATATTAAATAAAATTAATAATAATAATAAAATAAAAATAATAATAAAATAAAAATAAAAAAAATAAAAACAAAAAATAAAAATAAAATAAAATAAAATGAGAATATTTTTGTCATTTAGCAAATCGTGGATGAAATGTAATTCAATTCCATTCCTTTTACGAAGGAATGATGAAATCCACATATTGTGGAATCCTTGGTATTCAATTCCGTTCCACTGGTAACCAAACGTCGTAATGGAATTTGGTCAACGAAATTGACCATTCCAATTCCATCCAATTCCGACGGAATCCGCCGAACCAAATGTAGCCTAAAATTTAGTTTTGTTAGTTTATGTGAAAAAATATCCTGAAAGCTAAACATTTTTCTCCGCGGTTACTTTCCTCGCACTAATATTCCTATTTAGTAATATCTTGACTTAGTCAGAAAAAAACAACTAAGACCCCATCTCGTATTCCTCGACTTTAAATAGCTTTCTAACAAACTTTTAATTTGGTAGATGACATTAAAATAACTTTTTTAGAGTTTACGAGTAGCTGACAGCAGATTTTGAAAGCAGACTTAGAATTGCACTTTCAAAAATAATATTTACGAAACACAAATCTAATTAAATCCACAATTAATTATCAATTTTTTCTTTTTAAGTCGCAACAATACCAAACTACGTACAAACAACAATACCAAACTACGTACAAAAAAAAAAGTTTGCCAAACACACACTATACCGTCAGTTGTCTCATCTTGTATCCTTGTAGTGGTAGTCTCAATTTCTCTCACTTCACCCTTTCACAAAATTATCATCTCATCTAGGGTTGGGACCGGTTCGGTTCTTGGTAAAAAATTAAAAAATCGGAATCGTTTTTTAAATACATAAACCGGTTCGGTTTTTGACCACTTCTTTCTGGAACCGAATTAGGAACCGAAATCGAAAAAACCAATTTTTTCTTCAGAAACCGAAGTAAGAACCGGAACCGAATTTTAATGTGTAAAAACCATTTTTTCGGTTCTTTTAGGAACCGAATTGTGCAAAAAAATCGAATTTTGTAAAAAAAAAACTGAATTTTGAGTAGAAACCGAATTTATTGTGTAATATTTTGAACAAAATACATTTATTTTGCTTTATTTAATACCTATATTATGTAAAAATTTATATATAATATTATTTTTATTATATATATATATATAATATAGAACCAGTTCCAAACCGATTTTTTCTAACATCATAAAACAGGAACCGAAAGCGGAACCAAATTATTAAAAAGGAACTGAATTAAGAACCGGAACCGATTAATAATAAAAAAAACAGAACCGGAACCGAATTTTTCGATTCGATTCTTATTAAAATTCGGTTCTTCGGTTAAAAATCCCAGCCCTAATCTCATCAACCCTCTATATACCCTATATCTCATAGAAAGCTACTCTAAAAGCCAAGGAACAAGGTTCAAGTATACCGATCAACTAGGATGGCTCGGCTTCGTACATGACTACACTTCCACTTAACAACTATCGTAATTATAAACTGCTTGTCTCGCCGTGACCTTCTTTCAAATTCTCAAAACTTCGTTCTGCCGTATATAACAAACTTCGTAGCATAACTTCCGATTGTTTTGCAGTTTTAGTCTCCAATGGGTATATTTCGAACATACAAGTGTTGGATAACAATGAAAATCACACATTCTAAAACTCTTTATCAGTTAAAAAAGAAACCTAATGTCAAGAAGTCAGAAGCAGTATCAACAAAAGTGGATCACATCACATCAACCAAGCCAAAAAAAAAAAAAAAAAAATGGGACAGTCATCTCTTTCTCTTAGAAGCAGAAGCATCCCCGGAGCCTCGACTCCCTTTGCTACCTGAGGTTCCTTTCCCTCTGCCTGATGATCCCTTTTTCGCGCTCGAGCTTCCCGAGCCCTTCAAGTCCATCTGGACTCGGATTGCTGAGAATCGAAAATTCAATTAAAACTTTTGAACAAAAATGATGCAAAATCTTCGAATAAGTGGAAATTACAACTCACAAATGGTCATAATTACAAAATTGCCCGTGAAGTTTAGCATAATTAGCAAAAAACACAGTTATTTTTTAAAATTACAAAAAACTTAAAAACCTCTATCGAGATTTGTATTTGTTCTACGAAATAACCCCTCCAGTGGTTGAATTTTGAAAAATAGAAATTCGAGTTATGTCTAAGGGGCTATTTGCAAATTTGTAATACAACTTTATTTTTTATATTTATTTTATTTTTATTTCTTGGTTAAACCTAAAGGGTAGTATTTGTGATTATACACACTTATACACCAATTATAACATCACACAGTTGAGCATAAAAAGAATTGCATCTTATGTTAACAATTTCACCAACCTTTCGAATTTAAACTCTCCAGATTCGATTGCAGCTTCTTATTCGAATCAACGGAGTCGTCGTCATCCTCTGAAACAAACCATGTGGAATGGATAAACAACCTCGACTTTTACAACTATTTTATCGATTCAAGACAAGAATGGCAAAATAGCAGAGATATAAATGACAGCATTCAGATACGAATCTAACACTGTACTGTCTTGATAGAAAAAAAAAACGCAGTTCATCCTTCTCATTAATAAATAAATAAAAAATTGGAACGGAAAAAAAGGAACAGAAATCAACTTCGTGAATAAATTGTTGCCATTAAAAAAAAATCTCAAATTATACTGGAGGATCGTACCCTGGTCCTCAGCGTCTGAGGGGTTTTCTTCTCCATTTTCAACATTTTCTCCAGCTAAAGTGTCGTCGATAGGTTCCAGCATTGCCGCAACCCGCTTCTTAGGCGCCTTTTTAATTCCAGGGAGCGTGATTAAATCCGCAGCCCGAACCACACGCGATGAGCTGCCTTTGTTGTAAGCTCTTGTCAGAGCAGCTTTTACTGCGGGCTGTATGCCGTCCAGTGGATTCGGATGCCCCTAAAGTACGTATACATCAAGTCAGAAGAGAACAGCTTTAAGGGATATTTCCGAAACTACCCACTTTCTTTTTTCTACCTAATTACCACAAAACTCCACTTATCTGTCAAAACTACAAACACCCCCCCTTGAGGTTTGTATTTACCTAACAGATATTCCCTCTTGACTAGTGATGTTAACAAGTCGGACCGAGTCGGGTAATAGTATAGCCGGACCGGCTCGGTAGAGTCTTGAGTCGGGTATCAGACTGTCCCGTTAAAGAACTGGGTAGCAAGTCAAGACAGGGACCGGCTCATTGAAAAATCGGGCAGTCCATGGGACGGGTGTTCGAGCTGGACCACCGGTCAGGTACCAGGTATCTCGGTCCATTAACAACACTAGATAATTAGGTTTGTTCGGGCTGGACTACTAAAATTGAGTTTAAGTTCAGTTAAAAAAATGGGCGGGTATATACCGGGAGGACCGAGTATACTCGGTTTCACTATCTGGTAGCAAGTCGGGTACCTCGGTCCATTAACAGCAGCTACTCTCAACGGCGTAATTTGATTTTTTTTTAATTATGCTAAACCCCAGGGGTTATTTTAGTAATAAACCCTAATTTTCTAAAAAAAAATACGAGACAATAAATATAAAATGTGATTTCAGGTTCACCTTAAATTTCGACATCTCCACTATGGTATCAAAGTCATCCATGCTAATAGAGTATAGATCCATGAACTCCACAACTTGCTCAACAGCTTCATCCTGACCAAATATTCATTCATTCCAGAAAATAATGCAAGATAAGCCGAAAAAAAACGAGGGGTAAAAAACCTTTAGCAGATACAGGAGGGAACATAACATCAACCTTAGGCAGCATCCTTAAAGGATCAGTCAACCGCTTCACAAGAATTGTAAGATAATCAAGTCGCAAGGTGGACCTGCCATGGTTAATATATTAAGCATGGTATTTACAGATTGATCGAGACATATAAATAGAGTGACGGAAAAAACAAAAATACCTTCCCGAAACGGATTCACGTGAAGCAAGAAGATGAACATGAAGATCCTCCAAAAGTCTGTAATTCTTCCCCATAGTTGAGTTCTTTCCCAGCCAGCCACCAAATCTACTGAAATTCCGTTCACCCTGTAAAAGTACAAAACAACTTGTAATAGATCATACGAGTAATGTCTTTATTGATTTCTCCACTCTCGTCAATGATAGGTCCTAAATCTCTATAACTCTTTTTTTGCTCCTTTTTCTACCTCTATCTCATAGTTACTTTCAGTTTACCTTTATCACATAAAAAATTAAACTAATAATTACAAGAACCAACCCTGAGATTTGGTGTATTCACGAAATAATCCATTTTCACCTTTTATCTCATTGTATCTTTAACCTATATCTCATCAAATATATTGACACCTGTTACAATAAGTGTAGTCATTGCACAATGCACATGTAACACGCTATATTCTGAACTGGCACCAAATTTCTAATGATTAGAGAATAAACACTGGTCAAACATATGATAAGTATAGCTACTGTCATGACATGGATAAACATCAATGACCTGCTCAAATGTTTCACGTTGACCATGCAAGAGAGCCGCACTGTTTTACAACAAAAAGTAAAACCATCAATGTCATCATTTAAAAAATTGAAAAAACAAGACCCAACTCCTAAGTCTAGAGAACTTACGGAATTATGCAAGATGCAAGGCAACCAGTTTGAGAGAGCTGCCACTGTCGGTATCTACGAATCTGGACACTGATGATATCACCATCCCCAATTGACTCAGCAGCCCGAGCTAGTAAACTCATCCTTTTCATTCCATTATCATCTTTACCAGCTGAACTTGGCCTATAGTTGATATAGTTTTCCTGAAATTAAGGCTAAAATGCATAAGATTCTCATATTACATTTTTTTTTTCGTTTTACGAACTAACTGCATCCGAGACATGTAATGAATTTAATAAATGCAATGGCATTAGAACAATTGTCATATTCTCCATATGATACACACACATATACACACACATGCATTAATGTGGTAACACATCTAAGAATTTGTAGAACTAGTGTTTCTCACCCGTGCGATGCAACGGTTTTGTATTTTTATAAACTAAATTAATAAATTATATATTAAAGCAACTAAAAAAGATTTCCAAATTAAGAATTGGAGAAACACTGAACACACTAAGAAAATATGCAAAATCAAGAACTGAATGAACCTATAGAATAAATAGTATAATAATCAGACTGACTACTAGTAGTTCAGAAATAATTCTAGTTCGCTGTGTGTGTGTGTGTGTGAGAGAGAGAGAGAGAGGTACCTGGATAATAAGAGGAACTAGATCAGGATCACTCATGCTAAGATCAATTCTCTCATCCATTCGCAACTTCCCACCATTGAAGCCAAAAAGCCTGTATAAGAAAAAATGGTGACCTTGTTTGCTAGCACACATGAGAAACAAACAAATCAAGAGAAGAACCTTATTCAACAAAAATACCGACTTAGAGAGCAATATCACATCAAGTATGTATGTGTGTGTGTATGTATATATGTATTATGTATATATATATACACACACACACATATATATATATATATTATAATGAGGGAGTTATAGCTTCCGATAAGTGTATGACCAAGGCAAATACCATCCCACATTAGAGAAAAATTGGACAGAGTCAAGGAAAGAAAGAAAAAAAGGAGAGAAACTAGAGCTAAAGAGAATAGGAAAAAAAAAAAGACAATCGGATTAAACAAAGAACTGCAAACATCTAAGGGTAGCGTACTTATCAACAGCAGTGAAGGGGGAAATGTCTTCATCCTTCGAGCTGCTCTGAAGGCGTTGTCTAATGTCATCAAATTTAATGACTGACATTGAGAGACTCATATACTGCAGCTGGTTGAGGGCCATGCGTATATCTCCATTAACTCTTTCTGCAAGTTCCTCCAATGCAATCTACAGCCGCAAAACACCATCTCAATCAATTATATATGTACTACATATGCGTGGAAGTTGACAAAGAATTTATTCCATCTCGGATCAATGACAGGAGAAGCAGTAGAAAGAGTATTGCGGCAGCAGGGCTATAAGTAACATTAACAGATGGATTATTGGAAAGCAACAATTGATAGTATTAAACAAAAGTCATACCGTAGGGAGAGAAAAAAGGAAGAAAATATGTACTATGTACCTCATTAACTTGAAGGCTTTCTGCTTTTGCTATTTGCAATAACCTCTTAGCCATCTGCATTGGCATTCACATAAATGTCACAGACTAAAATGCTATGCAACAACAAAAACGAACTTTCCAATTCGACCGTAGCTAATCCATTTCCATGTCAACCAAAAGAAACTCAAGACATGAATTTACAGGCAAGGTCTGGGTTGCACTAACTTTTAGTACAAAATACAATTTCCAACTTCACTTAATACATTTACCACATCATCATACAGATCAGTGTCCCGATTCCACTAACTTTTACTCATCCTAAAGTTTAATTTAACATCAATGGATTGACTAAACTGAAATATAAAATCAACTTTCTCAACAAAAAGGGAACCTCGAAACTGAATATACATACACACCAGATGCACTATTCCACGAGATGTTCCTAAGAATTTGAGGGTAAATAACTGTTTATCACTGTTAAGATTTAGATTTCAGCCAAAATGAGAAAATATTACAAAAATTAGATACATTTCTAATTTCTCTTTTTGCACCAACAGATATGATGAATATAACAGATGATACCTGCTGCTTTGTCGGCTTCCGGAAGCTAAGAAGCAAGCAGTAGTTCACAAGGCTCTTGAGTTTCTGACTATAGCGATCATTACAAATGCATATTATAGGAATTTTTGAGATTTTGATGCTGGCAATAAGATCAGCTACTCCCCCTCTATCTCCAGCAGACATACCATCAACCTCATCCATAATTAGAACGGTCTTCGGATGCTGAGAACTGCAACGGGAGTTCATAAATTATGAGCACGTCAACAAGTTACTTTCTGATGCAAGCATAATAAGATAAAATGCCAACCGTTCCATGTGAAGACTCAGGGCTTCATTGCTAACAAGTTCTTTGATAGAATTAGATGTGCTTCCACCAATTCCTTTCTCAATTTTAGCATCAGCCTTTCCACGACTATCACTAGCATTAACCTAAATAGAAAGAATGTAATTATATGCATTGAGCATCACTAAACATATTTAGCTTGAAACATAAAATAGGGAGAAAGGATGAAAGATAGTGCCTAACCTCGACAGTGTGAAAACCCAGCATCTTACTAACCAACTTTGCGGATGTAGTCTTCCCAATGCCAGGTGTCCCGCACAAAAGCACAGCTTTTTTAGCACCAGCATCACTCTGTTTCTTCCCCTTTGCCTTTTTCCCTGTGTTAAGGAATTGATCATTCCAATTTATCAACCAATCATGGAGCTGCTTCACCTGCACTTAACCTGATACTGTCACTGATAAAGCATTTACAGACATAGGCTCAAAAAACAATAATAGCAAAGACATACCAGTGATTGATTCCCAACGATATCATTCGGAACCTTTGGTTTATATTTTTCGGTCCATGGCAACAAATTTTGTGCAGTAGGCTTCTTATGCATGCCTGCAGATTCTTTAATCAAGTCTAAAACGAAGGAACCACAAACTCCAATAAACTAAGAGGTTAACTAACAACCACAACCAATTCAACCATTGTATGTCCCTATATGGAACTCCCATAAGGTTAAAAAAAAAAAAGGAAATCTTACAGTCACCATGTGCATTATAGTGACAGGTCATTTATTAAACCATGATGGCCTTAATTTTCATAAGTTTATTCCAGAATAGCCAACCAAAAAAAAAAAAATTGTAATCCTAGTGGTAAATTGAAGAAAAAACAGATCATGATTAATGAGAACATACTTTTCTCCGACTTCTGAGGGCTTTTCTTAGGAGGAGATGGTGGAAGGCTCTTCTCAGGTGGTGCAACCTTATCCACCAGCTTCTTTGAGTCTTTTACAGGAGTTTTTGGTTTTGGTTTATATGATGCTCGAATCATATCAAATAAACCATCCTCTGTAAGAAAAGCAGTACTGCATAAGAGATTAAAAAAAAAACATTAATACAAAACAAAATAGTATGAGAACAAAAAAGAATGAAAAGAAGAGGAACTTGCCCAAGCTCCTTGGCCTTGGCAGATTTCAGTCCACCGACATCTTCATCACATAGAAGGTAATTCTGCAAGAAACCTCGTAAGCTATGGACTCATAAATACAGAAATGATAAAACACTAATAAGAGAAACTAATCAACAAACTAATCACCGTCTTTTTGCTGACAGATCCTGTAACACGCCCACCATGGCGTTTGATCAAAGCCTCAGCTTCTTCTCTTTCTAAACTGAATCATGAAGAGTTCAAGCACCAAACAAAGATAGATAACCAAACCACATCGCCATAAAAATAGAATGCATTAGTCAAATAGCAGCATATGAGCCAGTGGAACAAAAGAGTACACAAACAATCACACCTCTCATGTAGCTGAAATAGAAAAATTACCTGTCTAATGTTCCACTAATCACAAAGGTCAAACCATCTAAACAGTCAGCAGCACCTTCAGGAACTTCCTGTACACGAGAAAATTAATAAATGACAAGTGGCATTTCAGATAAAATATCTATAACTGCTTAAACTTTTTTTACCTTCTCTCCTTTATGAGGAGGATCTTTTCTCTCACCAAAGTTCATAAACCCGCCCCTACCCCCACCACCTCTTCCTCTTCCACCTGCCGGTGCACTTTTTCCACCACGGCCCCTACCAGCAGGTTTTACAGATTTATCATCATCTTTATGATCCATGTCTTCTTTATCACTTTCATCAACATCCATGGCTTTTGCATTAGTTGAAGTGACTGAACAGCCTTTCGCAGCGCGACCTCTACCACTTCCAACGGATTTTGAATTAGATTTTACTTTTCCACCATCATCTTCGTCAATTGCACCAACCATTTTTTGAGCAATTCCTTTACCAGAACCACTTTTCAACTTCTTGTTTGGAGTGGTGGCAGAGCCTTTCTTCGAAGTAGGTGTAACAAAATCTTCATCTTCATCATGACCAACCATTTTTTGAGCAATTCCTTTACCAGAACCACTTTTCAACTTCTTGTTTGGAGTGGTGGCAGAGCCTTTCTTCGAAGTAGGTGTAACAAAATCTTCATCTTCATCATCACTCTCGAGTTTGTGGATTTTTTTACCAGGTGGTGTCTTCACGTTGCTGGCTATTACTGTTGTGCCGCTTTGGGCCTTCTTTTTGGCAGGGACTTCCTCGACATCCATCTCATCTTTTCCACTTCCATCTTTAGCAAAATATTTGCTTGTTTTCCTCCTGCCCGAAGAACACTCTTGAACTCCTTGTACCTATGATCCCCACCCACCCAAAAACAAAAAAAAAAACAAAAAAAAAGGTAAGAGAAATCCAACTTCTTGATTTCTTTCACTTTTTAAAATAGAAGAAAAAAAAACTATAGTAGCTGCTACTAGGGCCGTTCTTTATTTTCATATTTTACCATGCTTTCCAGCAGTTCACTTAGACCATTTTAAGAAAAAGAAAGGCAAAATACACATACGCACCAGGTGCTCCTAAACAAGACTTCGAATTTCCAAGGAAGCAAGAAACTAACTATATTCTTTTACGTTTCATCCCATTTCTCGTATCTTCACATTCTGTTTCCAAGGCAAAAAATTTAAACACGTTTTTTACACAACTGAGAAGGCCTGATCCTTCCCAAAAGCAAAAATAAAACAAAATCACATACACATCATGTTTTTTTGCATCTCCCCATAAGAAAATGTCAGAAACGCTATAAAATTCATAGAAACAAGAATCGAATGAACAGTTTCATTTGGCAACGGGTATCTAAAACAAAAAACCAACCAATTTCCCAGGTTGTGTAGTGGCAGGAGGCTTCTCAGGTATAGAGGGCTTTGTCGGCTTCGATGTATTGCCATTCCCAGTGCTTTTCTCGTGTTGCTTCATGAACCACTTTCTTATATCTTGAGACTGCTATGCAGAGCAAAATAGTTAAACCCACAAAAAAAAGGAGAAAAGGAGAATAACACGACGCCACTATAACCAGGAAACCACGTCTATGAAAAATAAGCAGCAGAGCATTTGATTTGTGATTGATGTGTGAACTTGATTTTTAACTTACCATTGTTAAATCTTGCAACTGATTTTCACCCTCGGGAGTCTTAATTCCACCAAATTACCATCTGAAACAAGAAATCAAAGCAAAAGTCTTTACCGGGCTGTATTATATCAAACGAGAAACCCCCAAAAAAAAAAAAAAAAAAAAAATGGGGTGGCATGTAAAGTTCACCTTACTACCTTGCAGGAGGGCAGAGCCTAAAAGGGGTCAAATGAAACTAAAACATGTATAAAATTTCCTCGAGAAAATTAGGGTATATGGTCCACCGCTTCAAGAAACAGTGATATGCCGAACCGCCCAGCCTAATTCCTATTATGTACTGTATCACAATGAGAAAGAAACGCAAAAGAAAGGGAACAAAACTGCGGTTGTGTGTGTGTGTGTGTGAGTGAGTGAGAGAGAGAGAGAGAGAGAGAGAGAGAGAGAGAGAGAGAGAAATTACTCAAATCACGGCATAATACTAAAATTGCAATTTCTACGAACCACAGACCCCCAAACGGTCAACTGTTAAAATCCTGGTGCCTGTGTGTGTGTGTGCGCGCGTGCGTGTGAGATAGAGAAAACAGAGGGAGGAAGGGATGCAGAGAGCGCAGGGAAAGCTTCTCGAGGAAGCCGCGCCATTTCAATGTGGAGTATTAAACAGTGGGGGCTGTGGCTATCTCTCAGCCGTCGATCTCTTTCGAAACGGACGGAGCACTTGTAACGTTGAGACTGTATAAATTTCTGTAGGACAGACAAACGAGGACTTGACCCAATTCAACGGGCTGATGTCTTCCCCAATTTGCATATTTGGGCTTTGAATCCAAGATAAAGGGGATGAGGCCTCTATGTCAAGGCCCAATTTGCATGGTTTGGCATCTGAGTCCAATGTAAACTATTGCAGGGCCGGAACTGAGATCTTCAAATTTTATAGTGTACTAAATTTAATTTATTTTTGTAAAAAATTCCCACTTAAATTCACATCAAAGCATTAATTGAGTTTTTGGCATAAACATGTATAATATAATCAATTAAATAACTATTCACAAGAGGGATTAGTTGGTGTATATAAAGCCTTCGAGTAAAGACTACTCTTTAAAATAATTTTGTGGCTAGTTTTAACGGCGGTATGTACTACACTTAGCTCTGTTTAATTAAGTTCAGCTCAGTTTAGTTAAGTTCATTTTAGTTCAGCAAAATTCAGCTCAAAAAACAGTCGTATTTCAAATATATATATATATATATATATATATATACATGAATACACTAAAAAATATAGACTCTAAAAATTTTGGGAGTGAGTCGGACGACTTTTGGGCCTGTCAGGTCCGGCTCTGAACTCTTGGTTTCAGCTATACTTCCTCCATTCAATTTCAATGCAACGTTGGACTTTCATGATCGTTAAGACGTGAATCCAATCATTAATAGCTTGTATATAAGACGTGAATCCAATCATTAATAGCTTGTATAGTTGAGAAGAAGTAATTATCGTGTAAACATAATTTACATTACATATTATTTACATAGTAAGAGTTCTGGCATGAAAATTTAACTATATCGCATTCTTTTTATTCAATACTCTACATTTTCCATTTTTCGTTATTTGAGAGAAGAGGCATATCTTCAAGAGAAGTTGGTCTTGTACATTCTCTGTGTTCGCTGGGCTGTACTTGAGTAGCAAACCAGCCCGAAAGTAGGTTTGAGCTATATCTCCTAGAGAAATTGGTTTCAGCTATACTTCTTGCATTCATTTTCAATGCAACGTTGGGCTTTCATGACCGTTAAGATGTGAAATCAGTAATAGCGTGTATAGTTGAGAAGAGGTAACTATCGTGTAAACATAATTTACAGTATTATTTACATAGCAAGAGTTCTGGCATGAAAGTTTAACTATATCGCATTCTTTTTATTCAATACTATGCATCTTTCATTTTCCGTTATATCTCCAAGAGAAGTTGGCCTCGGACTATTTGTTTCTGATGTTTCCGATGGACTGTGCTTGAGCAGCAAATCAGGCTCCTGGAAGCAGGTTAACAAGCCTTAAATATAATAAAAAAATCTGATAAATAAGAAGGAAGAGCAACAAAATAAACAAGCAAAGGAACAAACCTCCATATGTTCCCAAGCTAAAATTCAAAGAACATGTAGTTTTTTATAAATTGGAAGGAATCAAGCTAACCACAAACTACCCAAGTTGTCTTTCCAGAAGCAAGATAATTCTCACGGCTCCCCCTCCCTCCCTCTGTTCCCCTCATCTTGTGCATATTACTAATCTAATTTAATTTGTTGAGGGAGTTGATTTCTCCCCCCACAGGACCGTTGGCCCCTCGGTCCTGCAGGAGATAAACGAGGGATATGTCCTAGTGGTCAGAATCTGAGCGAGAAGACCCACGATATCGACTCCCAGCACAGCCCCCCACAACAAGATGAGGAAACTGCACCATACGAGAATCGAACCGCGGTTGCCGGGGATAATATCCCACGTCATCTCAACCTTAACCACTAGGCTATGCCCCTGGGGCTAATCTAATTTAATTATATCCATAGTGAAAGGTGCGCCATTCTCTATAAAACTTTTTCACATGGCAATAAGAGCAAAATGTCATCGTGGGAGTATAAAAGGTTGTGTAGAAACTGTTAGAAATATTGGAAAAAATAGAGGAAATAGGCTGTTTTGAGCATTTTAATCACCTTGTGTATTAGAAGGTGCACGTGTTCTGTACGTAATGTTGGGGCAGACGGTTGAATCAGCAGATGACAGGATTTAAATGTCTTTAAGAGAAGTTTATATATTTTTTTATTGTTATTGTCCTTTTATTTTAGTCTATGTAATTAGTTATATGAAATGAGATTTTACTAACCCGTATGTTGCTCTGGGGTTGTTTTTGGTTTATTCAACTCATGCGATGCACCGATTGTATCTAAGATTTCATAGCTAAAATTTAACCATCTTGTGATTTATACTATCATTTAAAAGTTCATTTTAATCACCTTGTGTATTAGAAGGTGCATTTGCATTGTGATGTTTATCATAACTTTTGTATTTAAATTAGTTTATTTACATTAAAAGTTACAATTAAAATAATCTCTTCATATATTTACAATTAAAAGTACAATTAAATCCCCCTTCCATATTAAATTAAGGGGGATAAGTATTATATAGTATAGATATTATGGATATAAAAATTAGTAAGTACAAATTTGATTAACTCAATATCAAATATTTTATAATTACACACACACCTACTTACTTAAAAAATCGATTGAATGAACCTCAAAACTCCTAGGTCATCTTAATCGGTTGAAAAAAAATTATGTATTTTAATCACCTTGTGTATTAGAAGATGCATTTGCATTGTGATGTTTATCATAACTTTTGTATTTAAATTAGTTTATTTACATTAAAAGTTACAATTAAAATAGTCTCTTCATATATTTACAACACACACACACACCCCTACTTACTTAAAAAATCGATTGAATGAACCTCAAAACTCCTAGGTCATCTTAATCGGTTGAAAAAAAATTATGTATTTTAATCACCTTGTGTATTAGAAGGTTCATTTGCATTGTGATGTTTATCATAACTTTTGTATTTAAATTAGTTTATTTACATTAAAAGTTACAATTAAAATAGTCTCTTCATATATTTACAATTAAAAATTACAATTAAATCCCCCTTCCATATTAAATTAAGGAGGATAAGTATTATATAGTATAGATATTATGGATATGAAAATTAGTAAGTACAAATTTGATTAACTCAATATCAAATATTTTATAATTACACACACACACCCCTACTTACTTAAAAAATCGATTGAATGAACCTCAAAACTCCTAGGTCATCTTAATCGGTTGAAAAAAAATTATTTATTTTAATCACCTTGTGTATTAGAAGGTGCATTTGCATTGTGATGTTTATCATAATTTTTGTATTTAAATTAGTTTATTTACATTAAAGTTACAATTAAAATAGTCTCTTCATATATTTACAATTAAAAGTTACAATTAAATCCTCATTCCACATTAAATTAAGAGGGATAAGTATTATATAGTATAGATAATCAATTAAATATCTATTCACAAGAGGGATTAGTTGGTGTATATAAAGCCTTCGAGTAAAGACTACTCTTTAAAATAATTTTGTGGCTAGTTTTAATGGCGGGTATGGACTAGACTTAGCTCTGTTTAGTTAAGTTCAGTTCAGTTTAGTTACCTTAATTTGCACGTGCACTAAATAATTATAGTATTGGGATTATGGAACGACCAAATCAAATGTTATGGAAAATGTTGAATATTTGATTTTGTTGAAGTTGTCATGGACTTTGTGAATATGGGAGAATTGTTTACAAGAATGACAGTTGTCGACAACACTTTGTGTCTCAACAATTGCTAGTGGAGTGCCTGAAGCACTAAATAAAATATAAGCAATTGACAGAGCTTAACTCGCAAAATAAAATAAAGTGGTGAAAGATAAGCGAGATTAGCATATCAAGGGTTTAAGCGCATACCCAAAACATATTCTCGAGTTGGCACTACATTTCGTCATTTAATATGCATATGACAATTATTATGAATATAGATATTCAATTAGTGACGTCATCACCACATTTTTCTATGGGTCATTGGACGCGAATATCTATATGAAAGTCCCTGACGGACTTGAGGTTCCTAAAGTAATAGAAACACGAAATTCGCAATATGTACTATTTTGAGTTATAAATATTTATACTTTTTGAAATAGTCTGGTGGATCAACCGACTAAGTGAATTCTTCTTGAAGGGGATATATGTGAATTATTTGAACTCATGTCTAAAGACAAGTTCAAATGAAAAACTTAGACAAAACTAAGTATTAGTATTGTCTCGACTTGTAGATCGAGCATATATGATGGAAAAAATTTATCCATTTAGCTACCCAAAGGTTGTCTTACCACTTGAAGTGGATAGTGAGTCATATAGATCTCAAGAAGATAACAAAGATATAAGAGGACCAGAAGTTCCATACTTGTCTTGTCTGCTATTGAAGCATTACATTATCAGGCATGATATACAATTTGAAGTTATTATGCTAGCAAAATTTAATATTTCTCCACGAAGGAGAATGTGGAATGGTGTTAACCATATTAGTCTATTACATGAAAGAGATCGAGATTCGATATTGGTGGCTATTAGGGTATTATCATCTCATATTTGTTCTCATACTGCCTATTTATTATGATGAGAAATATTCTCCATTTATGTGTTGCATATAATGTTTGGGCAAGTAAGATGAAATTTATTTCCACATGAGCTTCAGAAGAGCAATAATGATAATCTAGCAGATTTATTCACTAAATCTCTCCATGTCTCAAAATTATATTCATGGTATTGGAGTGCAAGATTGTTATCTTGAGAGGGAGAGGTGATAACTTTTAAATTAGTTTGAAGACTATGTCGACCCTGAAGGTCAAAAGGTCCTCAAGACCAAATGGTTGTACTATTTTTCCCTTTCTAATTTTTTTTCCACCGAATTTTCTTAGTTAAGGTTTTTAACGAGGCAACCAATGCAATACATGAGCAAATTTATACTGTGTACTCTTTTTCTCTATCGGTTTTTTCCCACAGGGTTTTTCCGAAGGAGTTTTGATGAGGCATGATCATAATATTCATGAGGAAGTATTGTATGAAGACGATATCACTTGTATCTCAAAGGTAGATACATCAAATATTCACTTAAGTGATTAATCGGCGAACTTATTCACAAAGGCGTTGCCGACATCAACATTCAGAAGACTAGTACACAAGATCGGAATGCGTTAACTCAAAAATCTTATGTAATCGATTTCAGGGGGAGTAGCTGTACTCTTTTTCCTTCGATCGGGTTTTTTCCCACTGGGTTTTCCCGACAAGGTTTTAATGAGGCAGCATGTATTAAAGGTCATTCAAGGTGGAGTGTTGTAATTAATGTATTTACTAATGAATGACATTTATACTCCTGAAACCCTAGATGTGTACCTATAAATAAAGGCTTTTGGCCCTCATAAGAATACACACATTATTCTTCTTCTCTTTCAATTTCTCTTTTTCTCTCAAATTTCTCTTTTTCTCTCAAATTTATAACATATTGATATATATATATATATATATATATAATGTTATATCGTAAGTAAGAGTACATTGATAAATTGGGATCAAGTCCATCCTGCATCGTGGACTTTGGTCCACGATATAATATAACATCTGACACCACCCTTGTACGCATCCTCTCCCTCTCATCTCTTCTTCCGTCCCGTCATGAACCATCATGGTCTAACCTTTTGACATCTCTTAAAAATGTGTTAATACAAAAATAATTACAGATATATAGCTTTACTACAGAGCATGACCATCCATGATACATACAATTGCAAGTGGTGTAATGTTTCCAACAGCAAAAGGCATAACAACATACCTATGAAACCCTTTCACCAATCCCAATTGATCTCATACAAAACTTTTTTTACTATATTTCCTTATTTTAATTAAATTTGAAGAAATGGTGTGTTTAGGCATGAAAAATATCTTTCATCACCATAGAAACAAACGACACTGTCATAACATGAAACCCCTAAAGAAAGTCCCAAGAGACAAACAAATGTGTGGAAAAAAGCATGTAAAAAACAATACCTTCATCTCTCTCGCTCCCCCCCCCCCCCTCTCTCTGTCGAGTCTTTTTGATATCAGCATAACTGATAAACAGCAACAAACGGCATCATAACACTCCCCATCCAAAGCTTGCCATCTTTCTCCTCGACTTCACTTACCGCCTTAACTACCTTCCCTTGTCTATCTTCTAAAATCCGCAAAATCTCGCCTTCCGGACTATACTTGACGACGGCTGCATGCAAACGTCCTCCAATTTGCATCAAATAGTGGATTTTTGCAGAAATCGGAAGCTTCAGACAAAATTTCCGTACTTTAGGGTAGAGACCTAAGAAGTGGGAGTATATGGTCCGGCGGCAGTGGATCGCTACCCAAAACTCGCCCTTTTCGTTTGTCCGGATATTGTCCGGATGTCCAGGAAGAATCGCCATTATCTCGGATGTCCCCGTCTTTTCACCCTTTAACCAGTACTTACGCAACCTACGTAATTAGAGGGTAGACAAGATGAACATTATAAGCAAAACAAAAGATGCGAGCGGACAAAAGTTCTTATTTTTTTTTAAATAAATGAAAAAAAGGAGCCATGTTCCATGATATACGTGTGGATTTTATAATATCAATCATGTAATGTGACTTGACTATAGCAATTATCTCGACCTGATATTTTTCATGTAACGGGAAAAACCTATGATATTAATGGTTTTGTAATTTCATCCCATTTCTCCTTCTATGAAGGTTGCGGCAGGAAGGGCCACTTTGTTTTTTTGCATAAATACAGTGTTAACGAATTTTAGACAATTAATTGACACTATAATTTTCACGCGACCCCACCCCAACATAGTTGGATTAAGGTGCAGTTGATGTGAGAGAAACAAAACTTGGAAGGTTAATTTTGCAAAACCTATGGAAGGTTTGGCCTATTACAAAAATATTCAATTACAAATACCCCCATGAGAAGGATCAATTTGTAGATGAGGAAAAATTGTCTAGGGGGTATTATGTAATTTTCTGAGATGCTATGAAGCAACGATACTCCTAAAAGGTCGAAGTATGCGTGTCAGATACTCGAAGATACGGGGATACGTACGGGATACGTGGGGATAAGGATTTCTCCTATTTTATCTTTTTCAAAATAAGGGATACACAAAGGATACGCTGGGATACGCTGGGATATTGATTTATGGATCTTTTTATAAAAGTTTTTTTATAAAATGGGGATTTTTTATATAATAGAAAATTTTGGGGTCTTTTTTATTAATCTTAAGAAAAGGATTAATATGTTATTAATCATGAATATTTTTTTAATCTAAGTATATTTTTGGTTTTTATTACAACATGTGTGTGTGTGTGTGTGTGTGTGTGTGTATATATATATATATATATATATATATATATATTCTTTGCCGTATCCAGGTACACCCATTTCTCATTTTCAAAAGATGCCTCGGTGCTTCATAGATGAGATGACTGCTCTCTTTTTTTTTAGCTAAAGTTCAAGGTTAGTAGCATCAAGAACCCTGAGGTTTAGCATATTATAAAAATATCCCGGTTATCTTTAAAAATTACAAATACCACCATCGAGATTTGTGTTTGTTTTACAAATATCACCCTAGAAAGGATCAATTTTGTTAAGTAGTAGGAAGACATGTTTCAAGGTGTATTCGTAATTTGAAAAAAATAATTATTTTCTTCTCTTTTTAATTGAGCTAAAGCGCAAGGGTAGTACGAATATGCATGGATATTTCCAAGTATGATAAATATGGTCATACCTTCCAACCGATCCCTCGCAGAAGACGAAGAATGAACCATCCTTACTCAGGGAAAGACCATTTGGGAATTGAAGATTCCGAATGAGAACAGTGGTTTCTTTTGTGTTCGGATTGTATTGCAGCACCCTTCCACTATCTTCCCCAGTGAAAACTAACTGGAGAAAGTTCCTGAAACAAGTAAAATGTGAGAACTACAAAGTGATTCTCAGCTTTTGGATCGGAAAGAGGGAAAAAAAAACACTCGTTTCCACCCAAAAGCCGAGAATCGCTTTTTTTTTTAAGTGTTTGTAAATTGATGCCCCGGATGTATTTATTGACGAAAGAGAAGAGATGGACCCACTTTGATATGGTGAAGATTAAATGGTGTGGGTGTATTAAAGGTATTTGGAGGGCGAATCTTGTAAGGGTTTGTATATTTCCATTTTGGGGTGTGCAAGCTTTTGCAGGACGTCCAAAAATAGTAACTCGGTAAGTTTTCATGGGACGGGGGAGTATTTATTATGGAAATTACAAATATAACCCTCTGGAAGTTTAGGCTAGCTCTAATTAATTGGGGGGGGGGGGGAGGGGGGGGAGTTGATTTCAAAATTGCACCCCCTCACCCCCACCCTCACCCCGACGTATGCTTGTATTTTGCAACCTGCACCTATTGAGAGGGGTATTTGTATAACAAATATAAACCAAAAGTAGGTATTTGTGATTTTTAAGGACAGTTATAAATACTACCCTGGAATGTTAGCCTCATTGAAAAAAAAAAAAAAAGGCAAGCCCGGTGCACGAAGCGTCCCCGCAAGGCGAGGGTCCGGGGAAGGGTCCCACCACAAGGGTGTATATGGGGCAAGCCTTCCCTTGCCAATTAAATTGGCAAGAGGCCGCTCCTAGGACTCGAACCCGTGACCACAGGTCACACGACAACAGCTCCTCCCGCTGCGCCAAGGCTCTCATTACATAAAAAAAAAAAAAAAAAACAGTTATCTTTCAAAATTGCAAACACCCCCAAAATATCTTCACATTTTACAAATTGCACCTACTGGGATGGTTGTTTGTATAACGAAATACAAACCTCAAGGGGGAATTCGTGATTTTAAGAGATAACTGGACTTTATTTTATTCCTTAACTAAGTTAAACTTCAGTGGTAAATTCATCTACCTTCTTTGGTACTTGGTGCTGCTATCGGTGAAATAAACATTTCCTTCATCGTCAATGTCTAAGTCATTAGTAAATCTTAGAGGAACGCCCTCAGCTTCAGTAGCCAATGGTTTTGCCAAACCACCTTCAGGCCCGACTTTCATCAACCCAAGATATGCATCGGCAATGTACAGATCACCCGTTTTCTTGTCGAATCTTAAACCCAATGGCCGCCCACATATGTGCTCGTTCTTCAAGTAGTCAAGGAATGATGGTTTCGGATCACATAAGCCCGACCTGAAAAAAAAAAATGATATGATGTGGAAATATGCTATATAGAATTTAGTTCCATTTTTTTAAAAATAGACTGTCCATATGAGACAGTTTTATCATGAGGTGGTCTAAGTAAAACGCATTGTTTAGTAGTCAAAATCACATCTCATATCTCTTTTAGTAATGAAGTACCCCAATATTAATATCATCATACTTATGAGTATGTTATATGTAATCATAGTTTCAAAGTTTTATTTTATTTCTTAGAATATAAAATGATATTTAGCACTACTATTCTTCCATAAGGTTAAAACTTGAAACTAATCATTCTCAAATATCCCATTCAAATAATAGAATAATAATATTAATAATAATAATAATAAAAAAAGAAGAAGAATGAGACTCCATCGTCCACCCGTATATTATCCCTCCATACACTCCTCCCCATCGCCATAGAACCTCATATCATTGCCTAAAAATTCGTCGAACTACTTCCGGAAAATCAAAGCAAAAGGAGAAACAACAAGATTATTCCTTGCAAAAGAAAAATGGGAAGAAAGAATTTCTATAAATAATCGCGTAGTTTAGATCGACTAATATTCCATTTGGCCTAAAACAGAGCCTGTTAACGGGTTTTTGTGCTTAGAGAGCTGGTCCGCCAGGACTTGCAACGAAAACCTACTTGACGTACAGGTATGGGGGTCTGAGCCTAGCGGTACGGGGTTGGCTAGTGTCTTGGGGTGGCATAAAAACCTGGGCCTCATGAGATGTTCGGACAAGTGCTCTGAGCGCGAGGACTTGGCACTTGATGGAGCCCGACATAATGGCAAATGGCATCATAAGCTGAACAAACTTAAGGTTGTGGGATAAAGGGGAACATAAGAGTTATATTAAAATCTATCTGAAGATGCTAAAATCCAGGGCCAGCCCTGAAAATTTAAGGATCACAAGCGACCAAAACAATATGGTTTAATCACAGTATATTGTACCAAAACACACACACACACACACACATTAAAATGATAAAAAAAAAACATTAGATTATACATGGTGTAGTTCTCATATATATATAGTCTTGCAAAAATAAATAAATATATAGAAACTAAGAACAAGAATGGCCTATCTTTTTTTGTTTTTTAATTTGTGATCACGAGCAATGAAGGGGAGCCTTGGCGCAGCGGTAAGAGCTGTTGCCGTGTGACCTGTGGTCACGGGTTCGAGTCCTAGGAGCGGACTCTTGCCAATTTAATTGGCAAGGGAAGGCTTGCCCCCTATACACCCTTGTGGTGGGACCCTTCCCCCGACCCTCGCCTTGCGGGGACGCTCCGTGCACCGGGCTGCCCTCTGGCTGAACCGGCTTGTGCGGAGGGCCGGAGGCTGATAAAATCAGAGATAGAAGCAGAACCAAAGCAAACCTTAAGCTAAACAAATTAACATAAAAAGAATCACACACACGCACACATTGCTAAACGTCAAAGTTTGAATCACACACACACACAAAGGAAGAAGAAGAAGAAGAAGACGAAAAAATTATCTGGTGTCTCACCGATTAGCTGAAGTGTAGGCGAAATCATTCCACGTGTGGCCATCCCAGAAAATAATCCTCCCATCAGCAACCCCAGTATACGGGCCGCGGCCCATCGGGTCGAAAGCCATGCTTTCGGGCCCTTGAACCTCGTTCAGAAACTTGATTTCCGATTTCTGGAGCAGGTTTTCGTGGTCTCTCTCAACTGGGATTTCGGACCATGTGGGCATTTCCACCTTAACCGACTCGAAATCCGGAAATTCAGACATCGCCGAGTGACTGAACGGGTCAACGGCACAGTAAACAGCGAGAAGGAGGCATACTCCGGCGAATACTCCGGCTGCTGTCATCGCCGTCAAATCCAAGATTGTTGGGCGTTATGGCTGTTGTTTTCTTGGGTTATCAATAGAAAAAAAAAAAGTTTAATTTGGAGAAGAAAAAAAACAAAAAAAAAACTCCGGCTACAAATTAATTTGGTGTGTATTGCAATCCAACTACCACCTGCCTACTCCCTATCAGGAATTCAGAAGCACATTATGGTGTCTTCCGAGTGGTATCAGGTATGTCTGTCCATCTGTTAGAGACAGATTAATAAATATTCCCTGCGCCGAGTGCGCGCGCCATTACTGTACTGAGAAAGAGTTAGGCACAGGACTGTTGAATGACTTGATTATACCACCCAACTCACGATCTTATGTCGAGAAGACCGACCCAACTTGATCTGCCTTGGTCCGTATTATGTGACCCGTAATAAAGTGGATGGATATAGGGGTGTTAATAGAAATCCGAAAACCGACCAACCAATCCGAATCACTTCGCACCGACCGAAAATCCTCGACCGAAAACAACCCCGAACTTGAAACTTACGAACCGAAACCGGAACCGAAACCGAATTAATTCGGGTTTAGATAACTTAAAACAGAACCGAACCGAACCGAATTACCCCGAATTGAACCGAACTAACCCGAATTATTTATATAATATAAAATTTTATTTGTATGACTAAAATATCTAAACTTATAAATAATATATTTACATATATATTTTAGTTTTGATAAAAACAATGATTAAATATATCAATTAAAGATCTATCTATTATTTTAGAACAAGTTTTATTAATATAATTAATTTTTTTGTTACTTTATTAAATAAATAGGCTAAAATGTTCCTGGGGTCCCTTAACTTAATTTCAGATAACGATTTAGTCCTTTATCTTTTTTTTGTCCCAACTAAGTCCTTTATCTTTCTAATTTTAAGCAAATTTAGCCTTTTCCGTTGGTCTCCGTTAAATGTGTCCAGTTGGCTGTTAAGTTGCTGCGTGGCTATATTCAAAGAGGTTGAGAATGCAGAAGGACTTTCAGATAGATGGGGCCCGTCTCTTTGACATTGACTCTTCTGGTGAGATCTATATATTTGCTCGAAGACTTCCGGGAATGCATGTGTTGACCAAAGTAAGCTTGTTATCCAGTTATGTAAAGGAGAACATTGGGCTCCCTGAGAACAAAAAAGCTGTTAAGGATCTACGAGTTTCTCCTCATGCTAGAGCTGTTGGCATCCTTAGGAAAGAAGTTTTTTTTTTTAAAAAAAAAAATCCCTCTGTTTTTACGGTAATATTCGCTCCATCTATCACGGTTTCATAGAATGTTGTCCCAGCCAATCCCCACAGGCACAACACTTTCCACCTGAGGAAATACTCGATCTCCTGAGGACCCACTCACCCTTTCCGAGCCACCCAAGTCCATGCCACCCACCTCCATTCCTCAAAATGGCTTCCTTAATCTGAACCGGATCAAAATCAACTAAACTCGCTTCAGCTGCCTTTTTCTCTCTAAACCAACTCTCCAGGATTGCCACTGTTGACTTATCAACTCCTCTTAGTATCCCTCTCATTTTATGCAAATACTCATAAACCTTGATCTCCCTCCCCGTCTCGACACTCACCTTTAACAATGCCGCGAGCTCAGATTCTTCTAAGTGCAGCCCCACGGACTCCACATGCTCCTCCACTTCATACGCCTTATCCGCCGCTCTACCACCACAAAAGCAGATCAACGCCGGCACAAAAGTCCTAAGCTTCAGACCAACCACATAGTTCTTAAAACTCTTGGCGAGCTCGAACGCGTATTCGCCATCGCCTTTAGCAGTCGCCAGCCCATTTAGGTTCCGTGAGTGTCGCCTCGTTTGGCTTCAAATTATCCTTGTTATGGTCGTGGAACAACCTGAATCCAAAATCGATAGCCGGTTGTAGGATTTCAGGATTGGATAGGGATTCGAAACAGATGTAGAGGAAGGAATTGAGGTTGTTGAGGCTCAGGGTTTGAGAGGGGGAGGACTCGTAGAGGGAGATGGCGGCGGATAGGTCTTACGTTATGGAGCAGTGGTCTAGTGTGGCTCGGAACTGAGCTTCCAGCGTCAGTTTCTGCTTCTTCCGTCGAGTGTTGTGGCGGTTTCCTTAGGAAAGAAGTTATCAATACTTAGGCTCAGTGAGTAAGCGTGAGTGCCACCTGGACTTCAAATTCCTCCACACAGGTATGTTTGTAGCCACGCATCAACTTAACAGCCACCTGGACAACAATTAACGGAGACCAACGGAAAAGGCTAAATTTGCTTAAAATTAGAAACATAAAGGACTTAGTTGAGACAAAAAAAAGATAAAGGACTAAATCGTTATCTGAAATTAAGTTAAGGGACCTCAGGAACATTTTAGCCTAATAATATATAAATTAAATATGTTTGGGTCAAAATCGAATTTGACCGAACTAATCCGAAACCGAAACATTTGGGGAGAGTTTGGGTTTTGAGTTTTGAAAACCGAAACCGACCGAAATCGAAACCGAATTTTAAAGTTTGGGGAGGATTTGGGTTTCGAAAATTTTACCTCGACCGAACCGAAAACACCCCTAGATGGATATGGTATTGTGACCGATTTCGCTATTTTAGATCACCCATCAAGGTTCACCTTTTAGCTCTCTTTTGGCACACACCATTAGGGTGGTGGCAACGGACCGCGGCTTAGCCGCGGGTTGGGCTAACCCGCACGGTGAACACCGCCGCCACCTCTGCGGCTTGGCTCGGGTAGAAGGCTTCGCGGGTTCTTAAACCGTTGCGGCTTGTGAAGGAAAAGAGCCGTTGAACGGGGCGTGCGTGTGTGTGTGGTTATATATATATACTGTGGTTATATATATATATATATGTATTTGCAGGTTGTATATATATGGTTGTATATATATATTTCGAATGGGTGTGTGTGTGCTGCGTTTTTTTTTTTTGCAGGTTGTATATATATGGTTGTATATATATATGAACAGAAAGAGAGACTTGCAAAGAGGATGGGTGTGTGTGTGCTAGTAGCATGGGTGTGTGTGTGCTGTGTTTTTTTTTTTTAATATTTATATGTATTTTGTTTTTTTTAATCTTATATTTGTAATTATTTAAAAAAAATTTCTTTTAAAAATAAAAGTTAGATGTGGTGTGGTATATAAAAGTTAATTTTTTTTTAAGTATTTTGTAATTTTCTTATAATTAAATAGGAATTTTCGCTTTAAACCCTCAATTATTTAATGCTTTACATATAAAATTTAGTATGTTTTTTTAAGTATTATTTCTTTTTTTAGGATCTATTTTTTTTTAAGTATTATTTCTTTTTTTTTAGTATTATGTAATTTTTTTTAAGTGTTTTGTAATTTCCTTTTAAGTAATAATAAAATATTATGTGTTTTTATTAAATTGTTTGATATAATTTTTAATATAAAAAGGTAAAAAAAAATTTTAAAAATAGTGAGGGTAGATGAGGCATGGTTGCCACTAAAAAATGGTGAGTAGGGGTAGAATGGAGGTTGGATGAGTTGAAAAAATATTATTGGTGGAGAGTGGGGGTAGATGGGGGTAAGGGAGGCACCATTGCCACCACCCTTAGAACTAGTTAATAGGCCGAATGCCTCATCCCGCACGGGTCTGGCACGGTCTTTTTTTCTCAAAGGCTCATATTAGTTTGACCTGGCCCAACGTGATCCAACCAATTATTGGGTTGCACCGATAATGGGTTAGACTTTTTAATTCATAATTTGGCCTGTTAAAATATCAACTTAATCCGACCTGTGGCTCATACCAACTCGGCCCGCGGCCCACACCATCTTGCTCAATATTTTTTTTTTATGACCCAGGTTTAATCTTGTGGGTTGTAGGTCCGATCCCTCATTCCTACCCCCGGTTAAATCGCAGGTTATGCCTCAGTAACTCGGTTTTGAGGATGCTTCAACTGAATAAACACACAAGGTCCAAATCCCTGAAAAGAGCGGATGCTCCCACGAGGATTCGAACCCACGCTGCGTGTCACCAGCGCGAAAGATATCCCCCTCCTTTGCCACTGAGCTATGTCCTGGGGGATATCTTGCTCAATATTTATCGTGGTAAAGTGGTTGGCCATGAAGGTCGTCGTTGTTTTCTTTCCTGCCATGGTGATTTGTCATGGTGTTGGCGGGCTTGGGCCTAGATGTGTTTGATTCAGAATTGATCGACCTATGACGGTTTCGGTTCGATCGAAAACCGACAGTAAGCGGTTCGTAATTTTAAAATTTTTAAATAAAAAGTGTGAGGTAGAAGAACAAATAGACTTGAGTTTGTCCAAATATCCAAAACTGGAAAAAAAAATTCAAAATTTGAATCAAGATGTTTAGGTATTCTTTATTTTCGAATTTATGAATCAAAGTTCACATAGTTTATTTTTAAAGTAGAAAGTGGGGGAAGGGGTCAAATTGACTTTGAGTTTAATTCAACTAGTGATAAACATAATTTTTTTGCATGCATTTAGAGTCATCTAATTTATAGTATAAGGTGGATCGTGCTTAAATTGGACATTTAGTGTTTAAAATTTATTACAATGCGATGTCACATGTTTGTTTTGAAGAAAATAAACGACAATTATGAATGATTTAGATTAATGAGCATGGGATGAATTCAAAATGATCTAAGAGGTGCAAAGCAACAAGTTTAAATTGAACATTTGAAGTTTGAGATATTTGGATTAAATTATCTACGTAACCCCATTACTTTACGGAGTGGATGTGGAAAGGTGGTGGTTCAGTGAGCCAAGTCAATATATAGAATTATGACTAGATCCATTGTCATAAGTGTCAATGTCTTATTATTCTTTGAAATTTAGTTCTTGTTGGCGTAAATCCTAAATCGACCCTCATCCAATCGCTCATTAATATTTGGGCTTCTAGACTTTAAGATCAAATATCGGGCAACTTGGACTATACTACGCGAGTACACAATAATGAATTGGTTATTTCCCGATCCAGCTTCAACCGAAAGAAACATATCATGTTCGAGAGAACTATCAAATCTAAATAAAGTGATGTAAATTCCACGGATCTAAAAAGATACAAAAAAAAACACTATTAGATGGAGGAAAATAGTACCAGTAGGAATAACAAACCGCTTAAAAGAGCGAAACAATCCCAAAATGATGGAGAAATTAATGAAAATAAAGACTCATCTGTCCCAATAAAAGTGGCTATATTCAAACTCTTCAAAGAAAACCATAATAATACCTAAAGTTTATATTTAAATTAAAGTGTTCCATTATAAAAAGTACAATAATAGTTGATTGAAAAAAGTAATGAGATTAAATGGTTAAAAACGAGTTGTACATACATTAAATTGACTAAAATTAGAAAGTCGTACATTATTTGGTTGGTTTTTACTGTATTTTTCTTGTGTTCTCTTGTCGTGTTTTGTTTCTATTTTTATTTAATCTTATTCGTGTTTTACTAGTTTTATAGTTTTTGTCATGTGGTGTTTTATAGGGTTGAGCAAAATTAATCGAGAATCGAAAAAACGGTTAGAATTGAACCGAAATAACCGGTTCGGTTCCAGGTTCTAAATTTACTCTAACAATCGCTCCGATTCATATTTACATAGAATCGGTTCAGTTATCGATTCTTGACCATGTGTATACTTAGAAACTGAAAAAAAATATGTATTAACCGAAACATAATCGATGAATCGATAATAATCGAGGAATGTAAAAAAAACGAAACCAATGCTGTAGACGAAGCAATACGATCTGAATGGTGTAAAATAACCCATAAGAACGATACACATTCATTGATAGTTACTCTGCTTCCAATTTGCACAAATCCATATAGTTCCAAACTATTCTAGTGGTTCCTAACAAGGTTCGGTTCCTAATCGGATTCGGTTCCATACGGTTCTGCCTGAGTTTTTCTATATTTCGGATAACCAAAGAACCGTTGGGACCTAACCGATGTAACCGGTTTTGATTCGTGAACAGTTCCTGGAGAAAATAGATGAAATTGAATCGTTACGCATATATCGGTTCCGGTTCCTAGATTTTTTCGTATGATCCAAACTGATATCACCCCTAGCCGATGTTATATTCGGAGGAACAAAATGGTCTTTCGAAGAGATGACTGAGGGGTTTAAAGCCCCATATGTTTTATGTTGGTGGTGATAGAAAAAAAGAGAAATAATGTGATATGGAACGAGGAAGAGATAGTCAAGACATGTAAAGTCACACTGAGTGAGATTCTATGATATTCAAATAGAAGGACGAATGAACAAATAGCTTACAAATCAAAATAACACATAAATTAATGAAGCCTAAGACAGAATAGTACAAAAATGCTCTGAAATTTCAATACTTGGAATCCGGGAGCAAGTGATATATGATTGGAAATATAATTAAGTTAAGTTTCCATATCCACCAACTCTTCCTAAATCTACATTTTTCAAAGAAAGCTCTGTTAGAGGTAAAAATATAAGTTAAGATGCTTCACCAAGTCAAAACTCCTATTAAGGATAAAAATAGTGTTCCATGAAGTGTCATCTCTATGGCTTTTAGTAGGGGTGTTCAAAACCGGATATCCGGACTTTCGGATATCCGAAAGTTCGGATAGTAGATCTTGATATTCGATATTCGTATCCAAAATTTTGGATATCCGAATATCCGGAAAAAATATGAATTTTATTCGGATATCCTTACATTCGAAAAAAATATTCGGATTTGGATATCGGATATCCAAATATCCGAAAAAAACTTCGGATATAGATATCGGATATCCGAATATCCGAATACCTTCTATTATTTAAAATATAAAAAAAAATAAAAAATTTAGGATTTTTCGGATATCCGAATATCCGATTTTTCTGAAAAGTACTATCCGATATCCGAATCTGAAGTTCAGGATATCCGAATTTTTGGATATCCGGAACTTCGGATTTTCGGATATTTTGGATCAGATATCAAATATCGGATATTTTTGAACACCCCTAACTTTTAGTAGTAGTATTTTGAAAAAGTTTAAAAAAATAGCTTTTGTGTATAAGTAGTTGTTGGGGTAGCTTTTGAAAGTATACAATTCATTTTGACACCTACATCTAGTAGAACAAATGACCATTATGGCGTCGATTAAAAACCAGTGCAACAACTACTTTACCCGAACATACTCTAAGGACGTGTTCAGTAATACTTTTTCGATTAGCTTTTAAAAGTTTGACTAAGTCAAAATTCTACCAAAGGTAAAAAGTCGTGTTTAGTTAAATAACATCTTAACATATATTTCAACGGTTAATGTTCTGTTTTGAGAATACTAAAATAGTGAGCTTTTTGTGTGGACGTTAGTTTTTTTTGGATATCTTTTGAGGTATACCATATTTATTTTTTCGTGTATTTTTATTAATTCTAACAACTAGTACAGTAGTTAAGAGTTTAAATAACAACTAACAACTACCACTAACACTTACTTTTGCCAAATCGGCCTGAGACGACCAATTTAAAACCATACAAACTACTTTTTTTTTTTTAAAAAAAAAGTGATATATTAAAGCACAAAGATGATAGGGGGACCTATTCCCTTACATAGCCGATATTTTTTTGGGGGGCCAAATCTCAAACATAGCCCGAAAGAAATTAAAACAAGCTAACTAAGAAGTAGAAAGCAAGTAAATTATAGGGAGGCCAAATCCCTAACATAGCTACACGACAAACGACACAAACAAATATCTTCAGCTGAGTGTCTGGTTCGAGCTTGAATATTTGTTGAACTGCACCATGAGCCGTGTAAGAATTAGGTACTTTAACGACATACCTAGGTCAAGTTTGAGCGCCAACTGAGTATCAGGCCTTGGTTCAGAGCCAAAACTGAATCCGGCAAATCACCAGGAGCCATCATCAACGAGTCTGAAGCGCCAGCTAGAGCATCTTGGAATATGCAGATTCGAACGGACCATATCAAAAGCCAAATAAAGGTCTAACAAAATCCCCCATCAATACCTACTTCCTCATTACTGCAATGCGTATAGGCAAACCGACTCCACGCCCCATACGTAGAGTATAACTAATAACCACATTTCTTCATGATTCTTCGATATCTCAGGGTTCATTCAAAATTCCCAATCCAGCTATTGAACAGGAGCCATCCGTCATGATCCTTAGCGCGATTTTGAGCATCTTGGAATATGCAGATACGAAAGGACAATATCAAAAGCAAAATAAGGTCTAATAAAATCCGCCACAAATACCTACTTCCTCATTACTGCAATGCGTATATACAAACCAACTCAACGCTCCCCAACGTAGAGTATAACCTATCACCGCATTTCTTCATGATTCTTCGATATTCAAGGTTTCATTCAAAATTCCCAATCCAGCAATTAAACATGACCCATCCGTCTTTGATCCGGAGCGAAAGCATGTGCATCTAGAATGCAGATACGACAGGACTCCTTCAAGAGCCAGATACAGGTCACACGAAATCGGCCATAAACACCTACTTCCTCACTACTTCAATGAGCAAATGTGAACCACCCTAGCGCCCCTCATACGCATGGTAGAACAAATATGCACCACATCTTCGTGATTCTTCGATATTCAAGGTTTCTTTCGAGGAACCCAATCCAACCATTTACAGAAAGCCAACCATCGCATAACCTTACGAGCAGTTATAGAGTAGGCTGAAAACAAGTTCAAAAACAAAACCCAAGCACCTACTAAGACACTTCTCAAATTCGGGTCCCGCTCCAACCCAATGCCGGCCGTACACTGGGAAGGGCCATTCCGTCATCTGCCTCGTGGCCTTCGATATCACTGAGAAGAATTCCTGGACCCGATTCAGCCAGTAACAAGAACCAGTGCCATTTTGGATATGACAGGAGTAAACGTCTTGGAATCAACAAGCTCAAGCCGAGAGCCAAATGCAGATAAAAAAAAACACAACCACCAACACCTACTACATCATTACTGCAATGAGCACAGATGCACCAACCCAGCGCCCCCATACGCAGGGTAAGATTCTCGTGTAACACATATCTTCATGAATTTTCAATATTCGAGGAAGCGATTGAAGACCCATCCAGCCATAAACCAAAGCCAGTCGCCAAGTCTTTAATAGTAACCATAGCAGGCCAAGAAGAACTCCGACCCCGGCGCGATTCGATTGGGTCGTTTGTTGTTTTGACCAATCTCCCCACCCCCGAGGCCGTTTCAAGACTTGCCTAGGTCTCTTAGGGCCGTTTCAAGACTTGCCCAGGTCCCTATGGGCTTTTTAAAGGTCCCAAGTCACGATGTCCATTTGATAAGTTACTCTAAATATGCTATTAATTATATTTTGGGAGCACATAAATTATAATAAACACTTGCACAAATATTTCCTCAATAGAGAAGAAAATGAATCGTATCATTTTCCACGTGTAGGATTTTATTGTAACGACACTTACTATATAAATCAAATATAAAAACTAGGGCTGGAATCAGACCGAGTCGAGTCGAAATTTTTAAAAACTAAACTTTGAATCCAAAATTTTGGATCGAGCTGAGACGATCTTTTTAAAAATTTAAAATTAAAGTGATTTTTTTAAAATTAAATACGAGTTGAGTTCAAAAATTATTTTTTTCCAAATCGAGTTTGATCCGAACTTTTTCAGACCGAGTCGAGTTTTTGAGCCCAAAGTCCAAGCTCAATAGAAACCTTCGGTAAAACCCCAACTATTTAACGCGCCCCCCTTTCTCTTCATTTCTCGAGGAAGGCGTCTGGAGATGGAGGTTTTGCCCGCTGAGAGAGACTGGAGAAGAAAGGGAATTGTAGCGGCGATCAACGGAAATATGTGGACAACCAAAGAAACCTGAATGCAATTCGAATCCAGTATGATGGTTTTATTTATAGTTTTCAATCTGAATTCCTGTTACGTCGCTGCTCGTTCTTTCAATCGCCTCTCTAACTCTCTGGGCATTCAGACATCCGAACGCTGCCCTCGGCCCCCGATGACGATATTGCTCTGAGGGAATCTCCTTTGTGTTTATGCGCCTTTATTAAATATCTTTAGGGTTGAATTTCAATATTTTATTTTTATTTTTTATTATAATATATTTTTCGTTATGATTTTATATTCTCTTTCATATTGTTAACTTCATGTTTGTGCACTCGAGAGCTCTTCAATTCGATTTATTTTTGTTTGCTTGTGGGTTGTGTGATTATGGGAGTGTTTTTGCTAGCACTCTGTATCTATTTTGGAATTATCAGTAAACTTGAGATAAGTCTGATGAACGCCAATGTTCGAATACTCTCGGCGAGTCTGTTTATAGATGGTTTTTGAGTTATTGGCTTCTCCTTTTTTTTTCTGACTGAATTGTGTTGTGTTGTTCTGTTTTGTTCAAGCTACAGGTTGGCGAGCAAATAAACGTAAAGGTTGGTTGCTTTTATTGGTTTTCTTGTTCTTGTTTTCATGAGTTATGAATTGTCTAAGTAGACATTGGTGATACAGTGACTCCTGATTGATGGTATCTACTCTTTCTTTATGTATAATGTTTGTTTAGTTTCCTTTCATGTTGTTTCACTTGTGTTATTGTGGTTTTCAGGTGCCATTTTTCATTCATATTGTGATTTTTATTTTATTTTCGTTGGGTGGGTCATCGGACCTAACAGGACTTTTCAGTCTTAAAATTCCGACCCTGCCTCCTACTTATACTACTTCCTTCCTCTCTAGACAATTCCGCGAATCACCTCAATTCTAAAACCAAGTCCGAACCCCTTGAGCAGCAGCAAGTCCCTGACGAACACTTTGTATACACACTCTTGTGGTACTTTGTGGAAATAGTGGAAGTTGTTTTCCATAAATTATCTTTGCTTTAGACCAAAGCAAACTCTAAACTGCGAGGGGCCGAAAATTTCAGCATTTTAGTTTGTTTATTTGCATGCAGGATAAAGAAATTTTGCTCTCTCTAGCATGGTTTATAAGAAGAGATGATTTAGAATCCAGTCCCTTTGTTTCAACATTTTAGACCTGAAAAAATTATTGAATTCCCTTATTTTTTTTTCAGGGTTTTGCTGATCAAGGTTATTATTTTTACCTGTGCTGTTCTACTGTTATTCTTCATTTGCAACATTTTGAATATCATCTGTACATCAAATAAAATGAGAAGCATTTATGGACTGGCAAAAAGATTCTGCTAAATGCACTAGGGTCGATTTAAGTATGTGTTTGAGTGCATGTTAAGCTATTGTCTGAGTGAATCTTGCTCGAATTCAGACAATTCTGCATTCGAAACATAAAATCAGATGCAAATTTTTTTTTTTTTTTTGGGGTGGGGGGTGGGGTGGGGTGGGGGATTTCAACTCTTGGGCAGTGTTTTAAAAGGTGGAACGAGGCTCGCCTCAAGGCGAGGCGCCGGGAAAACGTCCCGGGGCGCTTTTTCAAGAGCTGAAAAAGAAGGCGGACGCCTTCTCCCGTTGTGGCGTATGACGGGCACACACCTCTAAAGCGGACGCGTAAGGTGTTTGAGGCGCTTTGTTTCTTCTTTTTTTTTTCTTCAAGGAAATGGAAAATAATAAATAGAGCGGCCCAGACAAAAAATATAGAAAAAAATAGGGACTTGCAGCCCTAATTCCAGCGCGACTTATTCCCCTCCGACTTCCATCGCGACTTCTAGCGACCGACGACTTCCAGAGACCTCCGACCTCCAAAGACCTCTGAGGCTCAGACTTCCAGTGACCTCCGACTTCCGCCGTACGTTTCCGACGACCTCGTTTCCCAGCGACAAATAGTGGTTTTGATCCATTTTTCAAACTACTAGATACCGATGATCCCATTTTAAATTCATCGTGATATTCTAGTGTTTTTTTTTGTTTGTTTGAGATGATACTCTCTTTTATGTGTTTTTATGTTCGTTACACTGGTGTAATTGTTAGGTAATTCAAAACATTACTATTTGGCAATGCTCCTTTGTTAATGATGAAGCTTCTATTATATCTAAACATATTTTTTTATAAAAACTGAGGCTTACGCTTTGGTACGCCTCGAGGCTTATGCCTCGGCCTTGCCTCATTTTTTGAAAACGCCTCAAACACGCCCCACGCCTTTTAAAACACCGCTCTTGAGTGCTTATTAGTAGTCGTAAACTATGCATGTGATATGAATTTTGATCACATGGTAGAATCTCTATAAATTAATACTCTTGGGAATATGAAATTTTAATTAATTTAGAGAGAGAGTAATGTATCGCTAAATTAATAATTTATTAATTAAAAGAAAAGTTTCTCAATTTAGCAAATATAATTTTGATAAAAATATTGTGTGCAAATAAAGTGTACATAATATTCCGAATAATTAAAATTAAATAGATTCATGTATACGTTATTGAATATATTCATGTAATCAAATCATTATTCATATCTAACTGGATTAATTTATGTACTTAATAATTCGTTGTTTCAATTCAATATTGTATTCTTGAACTTGCAAATTCATTGAAACTAATTGGATACATCGTGTATCTATTAAGTTCAATCAAATAATAAGTTGAAAAACTATGTACGGATTTAATGCAACTAATTAAATATATCCATGCATGATAAGTGAAAATTACTATATAAATATCAATATGGTTAGAAGATGATTCAACTTGAACCAGTCACGGGAAAGGAAGCATTGAATGCGGCAACACTCTACACAATTTTTTATTGCAGTTGGAGAGCTCAACGCCGGAATTTGTGTGCAATTAGAAAAGTTGGAGATGAAATTGAATACATTCATATTTTAGCAAGTTACCGTAGTAGTAATTGTAATATTTATGAATTATTAATTTATAGTTTTGATGGGTCCTTTATATTATAAAAGGGATCTCCGAAAAATTATTATATTAATATCGAATTTGATGATTTTTTACATTGGCCCAAATTAGGACCGGAGAAAATTTACTATTTAAGAGAGTTCATTAATTTAAATAGTATTAATTTATCGAGATTTTACTGTAATTAACTTTCTAACCATGTCATGAAAAATAATAAAAAATCAATATTAATAAAATATCTAAAAAAAATTATCCGAGGATATAACTTTTATATTTATCAACACAATATCTTAGAAGAAAAAATTGTGAATAATTTCTTAGTTAGCACTTTTTCTTTATTACATCTCCATCGGTTGGCATTTTTCTGGAATTCATTTCCATCAAGAATAGCCGTCTTTTTGGTGAAACTTTTTAATGACTTTCATTTGGATACCACTGGTGCGCTAGACAAAATTATGGAAACAAGTATCCGGGGATGGAGCGGAGCCTCTAGCAAGTCCCGTCTGATTGTTTTTTTTTTACTATATTTAGGTGGGAGTTTGCATTCCCCCAAACTTTTTAAATACATAAGTATAATCTCATTCGTCATTTTTAAATCCCTAAACGTACCAAATGATAATACAATATGATATCATTAGTTTTCTAAATTAAAGGTTTCTTTACCTTATTTTGAATTGAGAGATGTAAATATGAAATTGTTTTCATATGCTCATGATATGCTATTAATGTTTACAAGTTCAACATTTCCAAACTCAGCCATGGGGGAGATAAAGGTCTGAGAGATGCGAGACCTAACACGAATCGAAAGAATCGGCCCTAAATCCTTATGCTTAGTTTCCGAGTTTTAGTAAAGGAAAGAAAAGAAAGGGAAAGAAAGTTAGGAAAGAAAAGAAACCCTTTTCGCTATGCTCGTGGGCAGCGAGCTTTTCTCACTCGAGATGTCAAAAAATCGAGGCCCTAATGCAGGCTTTCAGAAAGGCGATTGGGGTTAGAATTAAGGAGGAAACTGAAGTCATTGAGGGCAAGGTTGTGGAGATACAAATCGACCGTTCGGCTGTGGCTGGGGCAGCTTCTAAGACGGGGAAATTGACATTGAAGACGAAAGAGATGGAGACTTGTATGATCTGGGGGCAAAAATGATTGAGACGTTGGGGAAGGAGAAAGTACAGAGTGGGGACGTTATTTCCATTGACAAGGTGTTGGAAGCGTGTATGAGCTTTATACACCGAGACTTTGATAACACAAAAAAAATAGGTATATTGTATATAATAGAGATATTGTAACAAAACAATCACACTCTTGTATATCACACAGAATACAACAATAAAACTTCAAATTTCTTTTTCACACAAATAGGCTACAACCTATTTATTTTCTCTCGATTATGAGCTTCAGCTCTTTCTATTCTTTCTCTGCAATTTCTATTTTCTCTCCGTGTGTTATTTTACAAGCTTGCAGTATATCTTATTTATAGGCTTGAACTTGATTGTCTCATCTCTTACGTTATCATGCTAACTGTATTACACAGCCACCTTATACACGTAACCAGCTGTAGTTTTTCTTTCTTCAATATCGGCCGCTGCCTTGATTCTTTGGTTCACATGCATGTGAGCTTTTATTTCCCGCCTACCATATTTTACTCGTTGAAGTCCAACTAATACTTTTCCAAGATTCTAGAAAGACTTCTGTACATTTCTTATATGAAAAGTTGACCAATGCATGCATGTAGAAATTTTTAAACACGGCTGCCCACCATATTTCCAAGATGCATGTGTACTTTGTGTTCATGCATTTTATTGGAGAGTTTGACTTCTAACACCCCCCTCAAACTCGACTTTGCATTCCGAGCTTTTCTTTCATTTTATGAAATATCTCCGGCTTCAACGGCTTCGTGAAAATATCCGCCAAATTTTCTTCGGTCCTGCAGTGCACCAGCTCCACGATTTTATCATTCACATGTTCTCGAATAAAATGATATTTTATGTTGATGTGCTTGCTTCGACTGTGTGACACTGGATTTTTTGCAAGTGAAATAGCGGATTTATTATCTACGTAAATGGTAATCGGATCTTCCTTTGCAAGATTTAACTCGCTCAATATGTAGCCTAGCCACATAGCTTGACATGCGCACGCTGCTGCTGCGATGTATTCTGCCTCACATGTTGATAGAGCAACTGTTTGTTGCTTCTTCGATGCCCATGAAAATATCGCCGAACCGATATGAAAAGCATATCCCGAAGTGCTTTTCCCGTCATCCAAATCGCCACCATAATCACTGTCTGAGTAGCCAACTAATTTTGAATCTTGAGAATGCGTGTAAAATAAACCATGATCAAGTGTACCTTTAATGTATCTCAAAATTCTTTTAGCTGCCATGAAGTGATCTTGCTTCGGCTTCTCCATGTACCTACTAACCAGTCCAACTGCGTACATAATATCGGGACGAGTGAAAGTTAGCTACCTCAAACTTCCAACCAAACTTTTGAATAATGTCGGATTTACCGACTCTCTGGTTGAGTCAACTCTCAGCTTTATGCTAGTGTCTGCTGGTGTGCTCACCGGCTTGCATTCTTCCATTCTGAATTTCTTTAAAATCTGTTCCGCGTATTTTTTCTGTGACATAAAGATCCCATTTTTGCTTTGCTTCTCCTCGACTCCTAGAAAGTAAGACATTTGACCAATATATGTCATCTCAAATTCGTTAGTCATAACTTTCTTAAAATCATCGAACATACGAGGGTTGTTGCCAGTGAAAATCATATCATCCACGTACAAGCATACTATCATGATATCTTCCCCTGAATTTGTTTTTGTGTAGAGTGCATGCTCGTATGGACTTTTCACAAAACCATTCTTCTGAAAATATTCATCAACCCTTGTGTTCCAAGCTCTCGGAGCTTGCTTCAACCCGTACAAAGCTTTCTTCAATTTGTAGACTTTATCTTCCTGGCCTCTTTGAACATATCCAGGTGGTTGATCAATATAGACTTCTTCTTCGAGATAACTATTTAGGAATGCTGACTTGACATCCATCTGATAAATTTTCCACCGATTCTGTGCTGCAATTGCTGTAAGAAGTCGTATAGTATCAACTCTTGCAACCGGAGCAAATACCTCATCATAGTCAATTCCGTATCTCTGCTTGTAGCCTTTAGCAACTAGCCTTGCCTTGTATTTCTCCACTTCTCCGTCTTGATTGGTCTTTGTCTTGTAGACCCATTTGACACCAATTGCTTTGTGTCCGTCCGGAAGATCTGTGAGCTCCCAAGTATCATTCTTCTTGATTGCACCGATTTCTTCATCCATGGCTTTATTCCACTTACCTTCTTCAGATGCTTCCTCAAATGTTACTGGATCACATTCAGCCATCAAACAAAATAATGAATAATCAAATGTTGTTTGTATTGGACTTGTTGCATCATAGATATCAGCTAGACTCCGCAATTTTCTTGGTGCTCCCCCTGAATTGTTACTTCCTGACGTCGATGGTGTTGATGCAGGAATTTGTTGATTTGGACTTGGTGGAGGAGTCGGATCATCATTTCCATCACCTTCATTATGTGAGTCATCACCATCATCTTCTTCAAAAAATAAACCTGCAACTTTTCTTTCTTCTGCGCTCCATCTCCAGTAATCTGTTTCATCAAATTCAACATCTCGTGAAATGATTACCTTCTTTGTCAATGGATTGTAGAGTCTGTAGGCCTTGCTGCTTTTGTCATATCCGATGAAGATACACTTTTCACCTTTGTCATCTAGCTTCTTTCTCTTTTGATCAGGAACATGAGCATATGCAATGCATCCAAAAATTCTGAGATGTCCAACAGCTGGTTTGCTACCACTCCATGCTTCATTTGGTGTTTTGAATCTGACACTCTTTGTTGGACAACGATTTAGCAAATAAACAAAGACATAGCACGGCTTCACCCAAAACTTCTTGGCATGTGCTTTCCCTTCACCATACTTCTTGCCATATCAAGAATTGTACGATTCTTTCTTTCAAAGAACGCCATTTTGTTGTGGAGTATATGATGTTGTCAACCGGTGATTGATTCCATGTGCTATGCGAAATCATTGAACAAATTTGAAGTATACTCGCCTCCTCTGTCTGATCTCGGTATTTTCAAATCGACCACTTTGTTTTTCCGCCATTGCTTTGAACTCCTTGAATTTATCAAGAGCCTCTGCCTTTTCTTTAAGAATGTATACCCAACTCTTTCTGCTAAAATCATCAATAAATGTTAGGTAGTACCTGTTCTCGCCAAGTGATGCGATATCAAACGGACCAGCTATGTCAGTGTGAACAATCTCCAATGGCCTCCTAGCTCTCCATGACTTTCCAACAGGAAAACTCTGCCTGTGTTGCTTTCCTTTGATACATGCTTCACATAATTGATTTGGTTCGTTGATTTCTGGCAAGCCGTCCACCATCTTTGCTTTTGATAATAATTTCAGGCCAGTAAATCCAAGATGACCAAATCTTAAATGCCATAACCATGAGTCATTTTTAATGACGGACTTTAAGCATTTGTGCACCTCTGTCTGCATATCAAGTATAAACAGACGGTTCTTTGTCATCTTCACATTAGCAATCAATTCCTGAACTCGATTTCTAAGTATGAGAGAGTTGTCCCTCATTCGTATGTCATATCCTTTCTCCACAAGTTGACCAAGGCTGATAATATTACTTTTCAAAGCAGGTATATAATAGACATCATTGATATACTTTTTATCACCATTCTTTGAGATGATCATAATAATACCTTTCCCTTTGATTGGAGCCTTTGACGAGTCACCAAAAGTAACTTCTCCGTAGACGGTATCGTCTATCTCTGTAAATAGCTCTTTTTGGCCGGACATGTGATTACTGGCGCCTGAGTCAAGATACCAGGTATTTTTCTTGCCTTCTTCATTTTCTTTGTATGTGAGGAATACAGCAGTCCCCACATCCTCGTCTTCTTTTGAGGCAGCAAAGTGATTCTTTTCTTCTTCCTTTGGAGCTCTACACTCGTAACTGAAATGGCCATACTTGTTGCAATTATAACATTGAAAATGAGACTTGTCACCTCGTTGTTGAAATCTGCCTCTTCCCCGGCCTCTGAAATTTTTGACCACGACCAGATGACTGATAGCCTTCATTTTTCTGGTCTCTGTTGAAAGATTGTCTTCCTCGTCCTCGTCCACCTCGGTAGCCACCTCTATAGCCACCTCTTCCACGTACATAATGTAACACCCTCAAGATATTCGAGGTATATTACAGCGCCGTGAATCCCTATATGGGACCCACCAGGCTGAACAGCATCATACTCATCGACTCACATAAACGACAAACCAACACCATGTCATAAAGACGCAAAACAGAATAATCCACCGGTTCTTGGCCAAACATAACATCATCAATCAACACAAACATATAGGCAACAATACAATCCGGACGGACAAGAACTCTTAAGTACTCGAGTACAACCATTAGTTCAAAAGCCATAAAAGATGAAAAGACAAAAAGACATTAAGACGTCACTTAGGCACAATCATCACGCTCGGCCATCGTCCGCATACTGGTCCAGCGCCCGCTCGTCTCGATGAACCCGACTGAAATTCATAAAACGAATTTCCCCAAAACGGGTCCCCAGAGGGGTTAGCAATTACGCTAGTACAAGTAACCAAATGAACATTTTACATCTTACACATATAGTAATGCATGCCATCAAGAAATCATAGTTTCCAAAACGCTCATTTCCGGAAATGCCAATAATCAAAACCACATTTGTAAAATGCACCACAATTAACCGCGGACCCACAACTTCGTGGATCCCTGCCGAGACCCCGTCGGATCTAACCCACAGTGGTTAAAAGCAAGCTCGCGGTCCACAGCTTCGTGGAACCCTACCGAGACCCCGTCGAGTCTAACCCGTAGTGAGCATACACACACACACAATTTCTCATACAAAACTACTATGTCAAGATTGTAAGTTCATAAGGATACTTGCCTCGATTAATTAGACGATGACACGAACGGAACGGAAGAGTTGAACACGACCGCAAGGAACCGGCGGAAATGAACCTAACGATTTGAATAGCACAATCACAACCACTTCTAAACGATTATGGAAATGGAATACTCCCGGAAACCCGCCTACGATTCATGTATATTCGTATATAAACAACAACGAGGGCGGACCACAACCGAACCCTCTCGATTCCGTAAAAATCACGAAATATACCATGAATCCGTAGGGAAACTAAGAATACCAACAAGATTAATCATATTCATCATGAATCCATCAACGAAACGGAACGGATCGGAAGAAAATCCCAAAACCCCCAAATTATCCAAAAGTAGGGTTCTAAGAGATTACCTTGGATTTAGGATGAGAAACACAAGTGGATGATGTTAGTCTTACACCAAGAACTCAAGCACAAGAATCTCTGAAGTGATTGGAGGAAGAAAATCGCCTCAAATTGTCTCTGGAGTCGTCGGCCGCGGAAAGAGGAAGAAATGAGATTTTGTGATTATCTCGGTCAACTCCCTGGTTTATATAACCAGGGAGTGTTAGCGCACGCTAAGACCTCAAGATTAGCGTGCGCTAACGGGATAGGGTTACCAACCCTCCTGTTAGCGTCCGAGTCCAGAAGCCAGGGTTTTTGCCGTTAGCGTGCGCTACCATGCATGCGTAGCGTGCGCTAATAACCTATCGTTAGCGCGCTATCGACCAACAGCGTGCGCTACTCGAACATCACCGAGTCCAGAGCTAACCGCCCAAACCTCACGACCGTTAGCGTGCGCTACCATACCAACAGAAGCGTGCGCTAACTAGAATCTGCTTGAATTCGGTAGTAAAGCGCCCAAGATCGACAATACACTAGCGCTGCCATCAACAACGTAACGTGCGCTAGTCTCCCGACATTAGCGTGCGCTAGACAAGATAGCGTGCGCTAATCCGATAGTCCGCAGGATCGAGCCGAATCGCCACTCCGGGGCTAAATCGTTAGCGTGCGCTATTTAATTAAGCGTAGCGTGCGCTACCAATGGATTTCTAGCGCGGCGCTACACAGAAATGTAGCGGCGCTAGATACAGGATATAAACGACCCAAAATACCTAATATGAACGAAACGTCAAACGGAACACCTCAAAACGCAACATAGCATAGAATGGATCCACGAACCCCAAACGGCGGTTCCGCACAACAATTACGAGAATCGGATCAAAAGATGACGGAAAAGTTACATCAAGGATACATGAGGGTCACTACAATCGAGAATTACACCGAAATACCATTACAAGGGAAAGAAAATGCGGATATTACATTCTACCCTCTAAAAATAAGTTTCGTCCGAAACTTAAGAAACAAACAACTCGGGGTACCTAGCACGCATGCTATCCTCGGTTTCCCAAGTCGCCTCCTCGACACCGTGTCTCGACCACTGCACCTTGACCAAAGGTATGGTCTTATGCCTCAATCGTTTCTCACGATGCTCCAAAATCTTCAAAGGGCGCTCTTGAAAGTAACATCTTGGCGACATCAATCTCTCCATAATCGATGATGTGACTAGGATCCGGACATATTTCCTCAACTGGGAAACATGGAAAACGCTATGAACATGACTCAAGGCCGGAGGTAACGCCAAACGGTATGCCAATCCACCTACTCGCTCGAGGATCTCGAAGGGGCCGATAAATCTCGGACTCAACTTCCCTTTCTTCCCGAAACGAAAAACTCCCTTCGTCGGCGACACCTTTAGCAAAACATGGTCTCCCACCTCGAATTCCAAAGGTCGACGACGGATGTCGGCATACGACTTCTGTCGACTCTGGGCAGTCAACATCCGTTCCCGAATTAACTCTACCTTCCGCCTCGTCTCTAAAACGACATCCGGCTCGGTCCCGACCAAATCGGACGCCTCATTCCAACAAATCGGTGATCGACATCGCCACCCGTAAAGTGCCTCATACGGTGCCATCCGAATCGACGCGTGCCAACTATTGTTATACGTGAATTCGATCAGCGGCAAATGTTCCTCCCAGTCACTACTCCAATCGAGAGCACAGGCACGCAACAAGTCCTCGAACGTCTGGATAGTGCGTTCCGATTGTCCATCTGACTGGGGATGAAAAGAGGTACTCAAGTGTAAACGGGTACCCAACGCCTTATGCACCGCCTGCTAGAAGTGCGATACAAAACGGCCGTCACGATCCGAAACAATAGACTTCGGAGTACCGTGAAGTCTCACAATCTGCGCGATAAACACACGAGCTAACTTCTCCGGGCCCCAAGTGTCCTTGATGCCCAGAAAATGTGCTGACTTGGTCGACGATCAACAATCACCCATACCATATTCATGCCCGACCTCGATCTCGGCAAACTCGTAACGAAATCCATCGATATATCTTCCCACTTCCATTCCGAATGGGAAGTGATCGCAATAACCCAGCCGTTCTCTGATGCACGAAGTTGACCTGCTGACAAGTCAAACATCTCTCTACAAACAGTTCGACCTCACCCAAAATATCATTCCACCAGAAATTTCTTCTCGTGTCCTTGTACATCTTACTCGAACCAGATGAACGGAATAAGGTGTAGCATGGGCCTCCCGTAAAATACTCTGCCTCAACTCTGAGTCGTTCGGCACACAAAGCCGACTCTTGAATCTCAAAACACCATCCTCGTGAATCACAAATCCAGGAGACTTTACTTTAAGAACGTTCTCTCGGATTTGAGTAATCATCGGATCCTCTAACTGCTTCAGCTTAATTTCATCGATCAAAGACGACGAAATCTCTAAAGCACGAAGTTGCCCGACGGCTCCCGGCAACAAGACCTCAACATCTAACTCGATCAAAGCCCTCCGAAGCTCAGACTGAGATGTAAGGATCTCAAGCGTTCGCAACGCAATGGTCTCCGACTCAAGGCGTCGGCCACAACGTCGCCTTGCCGGATGATAAAGGATTTCGAGGTCATAATCCTTAATCAACTCTAACCACCTCCTCTGCCTCATATTCAACTCTCGCTGAGTAAATATGTATTTCAGACTTTTATGATCAGTAAAAATCTGACATGTGGAGCCGAAAAGATAGTGACGCCAAATCTTGAGCGCAAAAACGACTTCCGCTAACTCAAAATCATGAGTAGGGTAGTTCACTCATACGGCCTCAATCGTCTCGACGCATAGGCAATGGTCTTGCCGTGCCGCATTAATACACACCCAAGACCACGACCCAAGCATCGCTATAAACGGCAAAACCCTCGCCGCCACATGGCAACGCCAAAATCGGGCTGAAGTCAAACGCTTCTTGATTCCTCAAAACTCGATCGCCTCTCGTCATTCCAGACGAACTTCTGATTTCGGAGCAAGCTGCGTAAGTGGCCGAGCCGTTCGAGAAACCTCGACGAACCTACGGTAGTAGCCACTAAACCCAAGAAACTACGGAGCTCCTTCACATTCTTGGGCGGTGCCCAATCCAATACGGCCTCAATCTTCTCGCGGATCCACACGAACCCCCTACCAAATCACGTGACCTAAAAACATCACTTCCTTCACCGAACTCACATTTCGAGAACTTTGCATAGAGTTGCTCGGTCCTTAAAATGTCTAATACTATCCGCAAATGATGAGCATGCTCTTCCTCATTCCTCGAATAAATAAGAATATCGTCAATAAAGACGACGACGCACTTATCCAAATATTCGATAAAAACTTTGTTCATCAATTGCATGAACACCGCGCATTAGTTAACCCGAAAGGCATGACTACGAACTCATAATGTCCGTACCTCGTCCGAAAGGTCTTTCGGCACATCGGACTCTCTCACCCGGAGCCGATAGTACCCCGATTTCAAATCAATTTTCGAGAATACCGCAGCCTCCCCGCAATCGATCGAACAAGTCATCAAATCTCGGCAAAGGATACCTGTTCTTGATGGTCACCTTGTTTAGTACGCGATAGTCGATACACAAACGTAGTGAACCATCCTTCTTCCGCACAAACAGGACCGGTGCGCCCCAAGGCGAGGCGCTCGGTCGAATATACCCCGACTCAAGAAGCTCACTCAATCGCTTCTTCAACTCGCCATCTCTCAAGGTGCCATGCGATAGGCGCCTTGAAATAGAGCGCCCGGCTCTAACTCTATAGCAAACTCAACCTCACGTTCCGGTGGCAATCCCGGTAACTCGTCAGGGAATACATCAGGAAACTCACTAACGACTGGAATCGACGAAAGCTCGACTCTACCATCCTCCGCCTTCAAGGCATAGCACCAATAACCAGTACACCCCTTTCGCAGGAGACTCATCGCCTTCAAGGCATTAATAACGAATTTCTGGTTTCCTCTCTTTCGCCCCGCGAAAGAGTGCTCGGTGCCGTCCTCGGCTAACATAGTGATGATTCTCGTGCGGTAGTTCATGATCGCCCCATGCCGCTCGAGCCAATCATCACCAAGAATTAAATCCTCACCCTCGATACTCACAACAATAAGATTAGAGGGCCAAGTCCTCTCACAAATAAGTACAGAGCAGTCTCGAACCTCCTGATCACCAACGATCCTATCGCCGCTAGGAAGCTTAACGATGAAGGGCTCACAAGGCGTCAAACGGTCGAGACTTAAACGACGCACACAATCTAGAGATATGAACGAGTGCGTAGCACCGGAATCGAAAAGCACACTGACAGGATGAGAAAGAATATAAACGGTACCTGTCGCTACGGTAGCCGCTGGATCATCGGCTCTCCGCATCTCATAGACACGCGGGTGGGCGGAGCCGACACTGGAAGCTCCCCCCTTAGAGGGCTGACCCCGACCTCTCCCCCGACTAGCACTCGGCGGAGACTGAGGAACAAACGATCCCTGATTCACACTTGGTTCCCTAGGCGCTGGAATGGAAGCCCGGGCACCAAGAATTTTCTCTCTCTCGGCACAGAAAACAGCCTTGTGACCCGACTGGCCACACTGATTACACGTCAGCAAAGGGTTCGGACAAACACGACTGATGTGGCCCGTACGACCACAATTGAAACACTTCACATCACGGAAAGGAGCACTGGTAGTTCCACGAGGACCCCCAGCGGAACGAGCTGGACCACCGCCGGCGGGGAAGTTAGCAGATTGGGATCTCTGCTGACCCCCACTCTTGTGGCCCGAAAAGTTCCCAACGGACTTACGCTTCTTACTCTCGCGGGCCGCCTCACTCGCCGTCACGGACATATCATAAGCAAGGGCCCTACTCGATAATCCTTCAATGTAGTGCATACGAGCACCGACATATAGTCCCGAATCGGCAACTTCATCCGTCTGGAGAAATGGAAAATCTTGTCACTCTCCTCGACAACTTGGGTCTTCACATAACCCAACTCTTTGTTAAAATCAGCAATTGCTTGAGCTACGGGGATATCCCGTGGTTGAGCATCATAATATGCATGTACCCGAGCACATCCTGATCGCCACGGCAATATTCGATCTCCATCAACTCTTGAAACTCACCACGAAGCAAGATGGTCTTTGGGCCCAACGGCCTCCCACCACCAGAAGGCCCCCGGTGAGAAAATATTGAGCAATAGGGACTTTACGGTCCTCGGGACGATTAGTGGCAACGAAGACCTTAGACATCTCCTTGATCCACCCTTCCCGCCCAATCGGGTCCAAGCTCCCGAACCGAGGAGGATGCATCTTGATGACATCTTGGAGCCAACGGTCCGCTCCGCCCGATTAGCATGGGCTTGATCCGGGTTCGAACACTTTGAGCTATTGCCGCCATTTGGTTCACCATCATTTGCATAACGGCCGCAATACCAAGATCGGCACGCTCCCGAGAAGAAGCATGGCTATGACGGCCGCCCGATCTGCCGGCTCCGAAGATCGTGACGTGGCCGCCACCGGCCGCTGCCCCACGTCCCGGCCGCGTCCACGACCACGACCGCGACCACGACCTCTTCCGGCATCCATCACGGAGTTAAATAAGTAGCAAAAGCCATACGGGGATCGGTCAAGAAAAGAACAATTACAAGTCGAGAATCAAGGGTACGATACAAGAAATAAATGAACAAAGGAAAGAAAACTTACGGACACTGGTAGTACCGGAATCATGGCAGCGTGACGATGATGTGCAAAACCAAACACCACAAGACCCAATAAACCAACAAGCCTAGGTATCCATAAACCTAGTGCTCTGATACCATTTTCTCGTAACACCCTCAAGATATTCGAGGTATATTACAGTAGCCGTGAATCCCTATATGGGACCCACCAGCCGAACAAAGATCATACTCATCGACTCACATAAACAACAAACCAACACCATGTCATAAAGACGCAAAATGTAATAATCCACCCTTGCACGGTCAAACATAACATCATCAATCAACACAAACATATAGGCAACAATACAATCCGGACGGACAAGAACTCTTAAGTACTCGAGTACAACCATTAGTTCAAAAGCCATAAAAGATGAAAAGACAAAAAGACATTAAGACGTCACTTAGGCACAATCATCACGCTCGGCCATCGTCCGCATACTGGTCCAGCGCCCGCTCGTCTCGATGAACCTGACCTGAAATTCATAAAACGAATTTCCCCAAAACGGGTCCCCAGAGGGGTTAGCAATTACGCTAGTACAAGTAACCAAATGAACATTTTACATCTTACACATATAGTAATGCATGCCATCAAGAAATCATAGTTTCCAAAACGCTCATTTCCGGAAATGCCAATAATCAAAACCACATTTGTAAAATGCACCACAATTAACCGCGGACCCACAACTTCGTGGATCCCTGCCGAGACCCCGTCGGATCTAACCCACAGTGGTTAAAAGCAAGCTCGCGGTCCACAGCTTCGTGGAACCCTACCGAGACCCCGTCGAGTCTAACCCGTAGTGAGCATACACACACACACAATTTCTCATACAAAACTACTATGTCAAGATTGTAAGTTCATAAGGATACTTGCCTCGATTAATTAGACGATGACACGAACGGAACGGAAGAGTTGAACACGACCGCAAGGAACCGGCGGAAATGAACCTAACGATTTGAATAGCACAATCACAACCACTTCTAAACGATTATGGAAATGGAATACTCCCGGAAACCCGCCTACGATTCATGTATATTCGTATATAAACAACAACGAGGGCGGACCACAACCGAACCCTCTCGATTCCGTAAAAATCACGAAATATACCATGAATCCGTAGGGAAACTAAGAATACCAACAAGATTAATCATATTCATCATGAATCCATCAACGAAACGGAACGGATCGGAAGAAAATCCCAAAACCCCCAAATTATCCAAAAGTAGGGTTCTAAGAGATTACCTTGGATTTAGGATGAGAAACACAAGTGGATGATGTTAGTCTTACACCAAGAACTCAAGCACAAGAATCTCTGAAGTGATTGGAGGAAGAAAATCGCCTCAAATTGTCTCTGGAGTCGTCGGCCGCGGAAAGAGGAAGAAATGAGATTTTGTGATTATCTCGGTCAACTCCCTGGTTTATATAACCAGGGAGTGTTAGCGCACGCTAAGACCTCAAGGTTAGCGTGCTCTAACGGGATAGGGTTACCAACCCTCCTGTTAGCGTCCGAGTCCAGAAGCCAGGGTTTTTGCCGTTAGCGTGCGCTACCATGCATGCGTAGCGTGCGCTAATAACCTATCGGTAGCGCGCGCTATCGACCAACAGCGTGCGCTACCTGAACATCAGCCGAGTCCGAGCTAACCGCCCAAACCTCACTCGACTGTTAGCGTGCGCTACCATACCGGCGTAGCGTGCGCTAACTAGAATCTGTTTGAATTCGGTGAGTAAACCGCCCGATCGATAAATACACTAGCGCGCCATCAACAACGTAACGTGCGCTAGTCTCCCGACATTAGCGTGCGCTAGACAAGATAGCGTGCGCTAATCCGATAGTCCAGAGGACTGGGAGCTGAACTGCCACTCCCGGGGCTAAATCGTTAGCGTGCGCTACGAATTAAGCGTAGCGTGCGCTACCAATGGATTTCTAGCGTGCGCTACACAGGAAATGTAGCGTGCGCTAGATACAGGATATAAACGACCCAAAATACCGGAATATGAACGAAACGTCAAACGGAACACCTCAAAACGCAACATAGCATAGAATGGATCCACGGCAACCCCGAAACGGCGGTTCCGCACAACAATTACGAGAATCAGATCAAAAGATGACGGAAAAGTTATACTGAAGGATACATGAGGGTCACTACAATCGAGAATTACACCAGAAATACCATTACAAGGGAAAGAAAAATGCGGATATTACACATAATTGCTACTGCCTGGACTGTCATCAATAGTCGCCTTGCTTTGCAACACTTTTTCTAAATGACTTGTATCATCGTACTGATTCATCCGTTGCTCATGTGCTTGTAGTGAACCCACGAGCTCATCAATAGAAATTGTGGACAAATCTTTTGACTCTTCGATTGACGTAACAACATAGTCAAATTTTCTTACCAACGAGCGAAGGAGTTTTTCCATGACCCGAAGATCATCGAGACTTTCGCCGTTTCTTTTCATCTCATTTGTTACCGTTTTCAAACGCGTAACATATTCACCGATATTTTCTGAACTTTTCATTTTGATATTTTCAAACTCACCACGGAGTACTTGGAGCCGCACCCTTTTGACTTTCTCGACACCTTGGAATGATTTTTGCAAAATCTCCCACGCATCTTTTGCTGTTTTTGCTTCCGAAATTTTTTCAAAGGTTGATTCGTCAACACCTTGAAAAATAGTAAGCAAAGCTTTTTTATCTTTTTTTCGGGACTCTTTTAACGCCGTCTTCTAGGCTAGAGGTGGGCAAAAAAACCGAAACCGAAACCGAAAAAAAAACTGAAACCGAAACCGGTCAAAACCGGTTTTTGACCAAAACCGGTCCGGGTTGTCGCAAAACCGGCGGTTTCTACCCGGTTTTGCATTTATCCGTTAAAAACCGGTCCAAACCGGTTTTTAGTGTAACCGGTTTCTAAAACCGGGTTGAAAAAACCGGTTTGAAACCGGTTTTTTTCATGTAGCCGTTAGGTTCCGTTTTTTTCAAAATGTGACCGTTTTTTGTGTCTTTTTTTACCATTTTGCCATCCCTAAACCAACTATAAATACCCTATTTGTGTTTTGGTTTAGTCACAATACTCAAACACTCTTCAAGTACTAAAAAAATTACAAAATTCTCGTTTCTCTCAATTAAAATGGCAACTCAATCTTCTTCCGCTTCCACGAATGCACTCGAGATTGTTGAAGTTATAGAAACAACTCGAAACCAAAAAATTTGGTGTAATTTCAACCTTGTGAGGTTGTCGGATGGGCAAGTTAAGGCTCATTGTAAACATTGTGGTAAGTTTTTGAAACATGAATCCAACACGACGTTGAAGATGCATACCGACAAGTATTGCGAAGGACTCAAATCCGTTCCGGAAGCCGGTCAAGCATATATGTCACGAGAGGGTGGTCTTTTTGCATACGAGGCGGAGCGGTGCCGACAACAATTTGCAAGCTACGTGATTCAAGAAGGTTTGCCGTTCAACCACTTCGATAACCCTCGATTGACTAAGGTGATTCAAAATACTCTTCAACCGCGATATAAACAAGTAAGTCGTGGTACTCTTAGACGTGATTGTATTAAATTATGGAAAAAGGCTAAAATAGAACTAGTAAACGGTTTTGCAAACTTAAATACAAATGTAAACTTAACAACCGATGTTTGGTCGGCACCTCATGGTTTGCCCGGTTCATACCTTTGTGTTACCGCACATTGGATTGATCCCGATACATGGCTAATGATGAAGCGTACGATTGCTTTTGAAAATTTTGAGTACCCTCACACGGGTCAAAATTTATTTCATATGTTACAAAATGTAATGAATAACTTTAACTTACAAGAAAAAGTTTTTTCGATCTCATTTGATAACGCGTCTAATAATACAAACGAAAAATTAATATTAACATATAAACCGCCTTCGAAGGGTATTTTTTATCATAGTCGATGTGTTGCACACATTATAAATTTGGTTGTTCAAGACGGATTAGCGGTACCCGAAATAAGTTTGGTAAAAGACGCTTTTAAAAAAATGTTACAAGATATATTTTGTTCAAGTAAAGCTAGATATAAACAATATATGAAATTGTGTAAGGACACGAATTCTATTTTTTAACCCCTAATTGGGACGTTCCTACAAGATGGAATTCGACTTATAAAATGTTTTGTTGTGGTTTACGCCAACGTGATACTTTACAACTTTTTCATGATGAACTTGCGAATAGGACGAGTAGGGTTACATCATTTACGTCGGAACAATGGGATATAGTTAGAAAAATAAGCGAATTGCTCAAAGTTTTTAAAAACGCAACAACCTTATTATCGGGTGTTTATTATCCCACGAGTCATTTGGTACTTAATCAAATTTATTTAATGTGTTCAAAATTAAGTGACTACGAATTAAGTGGTGATTTATATGAAAAAATGGTTTCGCCCATGAAAGAAAAACTAAGAAAATATTTTAAAGAAATGCCACCGGTAATTACTTGTTCCGCTGCCTTGAATCCATGTATGAATACTAGCGGGGTGGAACTACTTATCGACAAAATCTCTATTGATTTAGAGTTGCATAACGAAAATGTTTTCTATTCAAGAGACGCAAAAGCCATTTTTAACAAAAATTTCAAAGACTTATTCGGGGTTTATTTTAAAAAGTATGGTTCAAGAAATGATTCTTCAAGTTCGTTTTCATCATCATTTTCTACTTCTACTAGCGCGGATCCCATGCTTAACTTATATAATAGTTTAAGAGAAGAAAACACTAAACGGGCTAGGGGTAAGGGTGATCAATCATCGACTAGCGAATATGGGAGATATATTGGAACCGATTTTTTATCGACTATGGGACCCCATGAATTCGCAAATTTTGATATTTTGGCTTGGTGGAAAGGAAGGGAGACTCAATTTCCCGTTCTAACCGCTATGGCCCGAGATTTACTAACCGTCCAAGCTTCTACGGTAGCTTCGAGATCCGCCTTTTCTCTTAGTGGTAGGGTATTATCTATACGAAGAACAAGACTCACACCGGCATCATTGGAGATGTGTATTTGCTTGAAGGATCACTTGGACGCATCCGAGCGTATACAACACACTCAAAGTCTTGAAGGAGAACTTGACATTGAACAAGAAATACACGATATCGAGGTGGAAGAATGTTTTGCAATCTCACTCTCCGATGAAGAAATTGATCTCGATGAAGCTTCACGAGGCTAGCTCAGAAGAAGATATCACTCTCGATGAATAAAAATTTATGTTTTAAATTCTAAATGTTTGAATAATAGTTGATGTTGTTATGAGTTTATTTAATAAAAGTTTATGTTTTAAATTCTAAATGTTTGAATAAAAGTTGATGTTGTAATGAGTTTATTTAATAAAAGTTTATGTTTTAAATTCTAAATGTTTGAATAATAGTTGATGTTGTAATGAGTTTATTTAATAAAAGTTTATGTTTTAAATTCTAAATGTTTGAATAAAAGTTGATGTTGTAATGAGTTTATTTAATAAAAGTTTATATTTAATGTATAATGGGTTTATTTAATAAGAATATATTATTTTTAAATTTTTTTTTAAAAACCCGGTTTTAACCGGTTTTTATACGAACAGTCACAAACCGACCCAAACCGGTTAGTATAGGGTCGAGTTTTTACACTCCCCAACCCAACCCGACCCGAACGGTTTGGTCAAAAACCGCTTTTGACTACGACCAAAAACCGGTTCGGTTATACAACCCGAACCGGTTTGAAAAAAAAACCGAAATGTACACCTCTATTCTCGGCATTCGAAAGTGCTGCTTCTGCAGTTGCATCTACGGGCTCGTCATACCCGTTTTCGATAATATCCTAATTATCATAGGAACCGAGTAACACCTTCATTTGGATACTCCAATTTCCATAATTTGTACCCGTCAATTTCGGAATTTGTGGTTGCATCATATTCGCCATTTTATTTTTCACGAACGGAACCTGGATCTCCGATACCACTTGTTGGAAGCGTGTATGAGCTTTATACACCGAGACTTTGATAACACAAAAAAAAATAGGTATATTGTATATAATAGAGATATTGTAACAAAACAATCACACTCTTGTATATCACACAGAATACAACAATAAAACTTCAAATTTCTTTTTCACACAAATAGGCTACAACCTATTTATTTTCTCTCGATTATGAGCTTCAGCTCTTTCTATTCTTTCTCTGCAATTTCTATTTTCTCTCCGTGTGTTATTTTACAAGCTTGCAGTATATCTTATTTATAGGCTTGAACTTGATTGTCTCATCTCTTACGTTATCATGCTAACTGTATTACACATCCACCTTATACACGTAACCAGCTGTAGTTTTTCTTTCTTCAATATCGGCCGCTGCCTTGATTCTTTGGTTCACATGCATGTGAGCTTTTATTTCCCGCCTACCATATTTTACTCGTTGAAGTCCAACTAATACTTTTCCAAGATTCTAGAAAGACTTCTATACATTTCTTATATGAAAAGTTGACCAATGCATGCATGTAGAAATTATTAAACACGGCTGCCCACCATATTTCCAAGATGCATGTGTACTTTGTGTTCATGCATTTTATTGGAGAGTTTGACTTCTAACACAAGGCGCCTGGATAGATTACGGTGCTCGGGAGGTCTTTTCAAGACCACGGGATTTCGATGCCATGGGGCCTCAGACTAAGTTCGTGCAGTGCCCGAATGGTGAGTTGCCGGGAAGAGGAAGAAATGTATTTCTCTCTCTTGTTTCTCTCTCTATCTCTCTTGTTCCTCTCTCAAAGATGTGTAGGTGTAGTTATGATAATACCGGAGAAAAACTGCATAAAAGGATCCCCATTGCTGGGTTGACCCCATGTGCCGCGGCCCGGGCCAAGTGTGCTGCGGCACACACCAAAAATCTGCCCAGTGGTTGCGAGTAGGGGCCGCGGCCCAGAGTACAGGAGGGTCGGCAGGTTTGAAGGGTGATCAGTAGGGGCCGCGGCCCAGCCGGCAGGGGCCGCGTCCCAGAGTACAGGAGGGTCGGCATGGCAGGGGTGATTCTGGGGGCCGCGGCTCGGCAGCCTTGTGCCGCGGCCCGGTTGTGCAAGGTGAGAAAAATGACTATATTTTGGAAATTACTCCTATACCAAGTTCATGCAGTGCCCAGATGGTGAGTTGCAGAAGAGGAAGGAGGTTGTGCATTGTGTCACGCTTCACGAGATAGATGTTATCAACAGCAGAACACAAGGGTTCCTAGCACTCTTCACAGGCGACACGGGCGAAATCCCAGCAGAAGTCAGGGAACAAATCGACACGAAAGTCGCCGAGTGGAGAGAAGGAAAAGCCAAAATCATACCCGGCGTCCTTTTCATCGACAAAGTTCGCATGCTCGATATTGAGTGCTTCTCAGCGTTAGAAAATGACATGGCCCCTATATTAGTCGTTGCCACCAACAGAGGAATTACAACCATCAGAGGTACAAACTACAAATCCCTGCACGCCATCCCAATCGACTTTCTCGACCGTCTGCTTATAATCTCAACACAGCCATACACGTCTGAAGAGATTAGGATTCTGGACATTAGATGCCAGGAGGAAGAAGTGGAAATGTTTGAGGATGCAAAGGTCTTGCTTGCTGAGAGATTGGGGAGGATACTTCTTTGAGATATGCTATTATATCTTATCACGTCAGCTGCATTGGCTTGGCAGAGAAGGAATGGTAAGGCTCTGATGTCGTTGTTGTATTATCAACTTTTATTAAAAGTATACAATCGATATTCTTACTAATATAATTTTTTATATGATTTGTCATTAATATAATATATTTTACTATTTTATAATTAGAACAAAATAACTCTTAAAAATCAAATAATTCTTAAAAAGCTATGAAAATAAACTGAAAATATATTTTTCTTCAATATTCTTATATTTTTATATTAAAATATTTTAATAATCTAAATATATTATAATATATTTATATTATTTTATATGTACTATATAGATGTCAAATTAAAGAGCACGAAATAAGAATTAATTTGATATATTTTTTCAAAAATAAAATTGATACATAAAAGTTATAATTGTTTAAACTATTAGCTTAAAAATAAAAGGAATAAAATGAGAGATTTTTTTAATTGGTAGATAGTATATAATGAATAACCCTCTAACCCCTCTCAAATTAAACGTCCATTTTTTTTAAGATTTTTAAAAGAGGATTAACGTGGAGATGACACATGTTTTCTTAGATTTAAACGTATGAGCTTTATTCTATTGTAGATCAAGGAAGTTCTTAGGAGAAAAAGCGGAGAATTTCAGAAGTTGGCTGTGAGAGGTGTATTGAATAAAGATTTGGCCGCCAAATTTTAGATTGGCTTGCAACTTGGGCATGGCATCTGATGTAGTTTTATGTTTCACTGCTCTTTGTCCGGGCGGGAGTGATCTAATTTGCCTTAAAGAGATACTGGTCTTGCGGAAGCGTTAATTGTTGGTTGGAATTGACCGTGAATCTGTTGATTTTCTTGAACTGAAGCGATGAGAATGAATCAAAGTGCTAACGGTTCTTGGCAATCGTCCCTAAGATACAACGACTTCCTAGTTTAAGTTAGCAGCACTTGCAAAATTTAAACCTTCAGCAAACAACTTTGTGTTTTGACCTTTCTAATATTCAAAGAACGGAAGAACTCAAGATGCTCCAATGCTAATGATTATATGATTTTTGGATTTGATGTTTCGATCTCGATGTCGATGTTTTCTGATCGTGTTTTGATCATTCAGATGAGGGGTCTTTATATAGAGTTTCAGGTACCTCTTGGGACTGGCAGCACCCCTTGGTCCGGATCGATTTGGTGGACAGACGCGTCCGTATTAAATGGTATAATTGCTTGATTGCTTCATTCCACAAACATGATACATATATAGGTTACATGAGATGATTCTAGAAAAGGTTACAAGTGGGCTAGGCCTAAATACAAGGAAAGCCATTCGGGCCTAAATATAATTGACTAATACTCCCCCGCAGTTGGAGCGGGAGGAAGCCGGACACTCAAACTGGACCGAAACTCTTCAAATAATGCTGAAGGAAGACCCTTGGTGAAGATATCGACATACTGATAGCGGGAGGGCATATGGAGAACTCGAACCTGACCAGCAGTAACCATGTCACGGACAAAATGTATGTCGATCTCAATATGTTTGGTCCGTTGATGTTGAACTGGATTGGCGGACATATATATGGCACTAACATTGTCACAGTAGACAAGGGTTGCAGTGGACAGTGGAGAGTGTAGCTCTCGTAGGAGGTTGCGAAGCCATGCAGTCTCAGTGACGACATTGGCAACGCCCCGGTATTCAGCCTCAGCACTCGAACGGGAGATAGTCTGCTGGCGCTTAGAAGACCAAGATAGGAGATTGACTCCCAAAAAGACACAGTAACCTGAAGTAGACCTTCTTGTCGAAGGACAGCCTGCCCAATCCACATCTGTATATCCAACAAGAGAGGTGGTAGTAGAAGAGTACAAGTGAAATCCAAAATCCAGAGTTCCGCGAACGTAGCGAAGGATACGCTTAAGGGTAGCAAGATGAGGTTCACGAGGGTCATGCATGTAGAGACAAATATGTTGCACTGCATAGGATATATCTGGTATAGTGAATGTGAGATACTGAAGACCACCTGCAAGACTGCGATAGAACTAGAACACCTTCGGGACCCAGTTTGGAATCCGTATCAACTGGTGTTCTTGAAGGGTTACAGTTAATCATGTGAGCACGCTCAAGAAGCTCAATAACATACTTCTTCTGGGACAGAAACAACCCTGTAGAGTGGCGGGTAGCAGAAATACCAAGAAAATAATTAAGTGCCCCGAGGTCAGTCATTTCAAACTCACTGTGTAGAGAAGCAATGACTTGCTGTAGCAAAGCTGTAGAAGAAGCTGTAAGAATAATGTCATCCACATAGATAAGTAAATAAGCAACCTGAGATCCCTGACGAAGGATAAATAGAGAAGAGTCACAACGGCTGTGGTAAAATCAATCACGAGTGGCATAACTTGCAAATAGCTGAAACCAAGCACGGGGTGCCTATTTCAGACCATATAAAGACTTCTGCAGAAGGCAGACATGATGGGGGTACCGGGGGTCCACAAATCCTGGTGGTTGGTGCATATATACAGTCTCAGATAAATCCCTATTAAGAAAGGCATTTTTAACGTCAAGCTGATGAATGGGCCACTTGCGAGATACCGCAAGACTGAGGACTGTGCGTATGGTGGCTGGCTTGACCACTGGGTTGAAAGTCTCGTCACAGTCAATACCAAGTTGCTGACTACTACCATTGGCAACCAAACGCGCCTTATAGCGACTCAGAGATCTATCAACATGAAATTTATGCTTAAACAGCCACATAGATCGTACCAAATTAATACCAGTGGGCCGTGGTACAAGAATCCAAGTACCATTTTTAACCAACGCATTATACTCATCATGCATAGCATTATTCCAATAAGGGTTTTGGAGAGCGAGGAATGAAGATTTATGTAGTGGTGAGATAGAAGTAGTGTGAAGGGAGAGACGGTCAATGGGTTTGACAATGCCTGATTGCGACCGAGTGACCATGCGGTGAGTACGGGGTGGTTCGGTGGGAGGCTGTGGGTTTGGAGATGGTGGATTTGGCGGTTCTGGTTGGGGTCTGTTGGGTTGTGGTGAATTGACGGGAGTTGGGCTGGCGGGTGTGGTGGGTTCAGTTGTGTATGTGGGTCGGTTTGTAATGGAGTTGAGGCAAGAGGTTGAGTGAGTATAGTGGTGTCTAAGAAGGTGTAGGAAGATGGGGAATCGGGTGTCATTGAGCGGTAGGGGATTTGAGTTTCGTCAAAAGTGATGTGGCGGGAAAGTAAAATTTTGTTTGTTTCAAGGCCAAGGCATCGAAAACCACGGTGATAGGCGGGATAGCCCAAGAAAATGCAAGGTGTTGCGCGTGGGGCAAGTTTGTGTGGTGAGTGAAGGTGAGGGTAGCAAAGGCAGCCAAAGATACGAAGGTTGGAGTAGTCGGGTGTTTTGTGAAACAGTCGTGTGTAGGGAATTTCGTTGTTGGTGGATGTAGAGGGTAAAAGGTTGAGAAGATAAGCGGCCATATGTAGAGCCTCGACCCAAAAGGTGGGGGGAAGGTGGGCTTGAAACAAGAGCGTACGAATGACATTGTTGATGGTTCTAATTAGGGCTAGCAATTCGTGCGTGTCGGGTCGTTATCGGGTCGACACGATAACGACACGACACGACACGATAAGGCCAAACACGAACACGACCCGTTAAGTATATGCCCGACACGAACACGAACACGGCACGAAAGATTGAAACACGAACACGACACGAACACGATATTTTTCGTGTTGACACGACACGATAACGACACAATATGACACGAATCGATAAATTCAAATAAAAAATTAGAAAATAAACTAAAAATATTTATAATAATAATAAAATTAATGCTAAAAATATATAAATATTATCGGGTTATACGAACACGACACGAATACGAAAGTTATCGTGTTACACGAACACGACACGAACCCAACCCGAACACAACACGAAATTAGCGTGTCCTTATCGTGCCGACACGATAAGGACACGAACATGATAAGGCCAAACACTAACCCATTAATTTCATGCATGTTCGTGTTGGGTTATCGTGTCGTGTCAGAAATTGCCAGCCCTAGTTCTAATCATGCGTTCCGCTTTGCCGTTTTGTTGAGAGGTTTTTGGGCAAGAGAATCTAAATGTGATGCCATGTTTAGCAAAAAGGTTATGTAAGCAGTTATTATCGAACTCACCGCCATGATCACATTGAAAGCTTTTTATTTCGCATTGAAATTGGTTTTTAACATAATTACGAAAATGCAGAAATTTATCAAGCATGTCAGATTTATTTCGAAGTGGGTAAATCCATAATTAATGAGAGAAGTGGTCACGAAATAATACGTAATATTTGAAACCACTTTTACTAGTAATAGGAGATGTCCATAAATCGGAATGAATAATATCAAAGTAATTTTTCACAATAGACTTGGAACTATGAAAAGGAAGCTCCATATGTTTGCTAAGTTGGCATGCATGACAAACATGAGGAGACTTTTCTTTATTATACGAAATAAAGTGACGAGAAGCAAGAGACCGTAACACTTCATCACCGGGATGACCGAGGCATTGGTGCCACGTGGAGGAGTTTGTGGAGAGAAGAGTGGTAGGAGTAGTCGACTGTTTGGTGACGGGATAGAGATCACCGGAGCTATCACATCGAAGGAGGATATGGGGAGTCCAGAAGTCCTTCACAGAGAAACCAAAGGCATCAAATTCAATTGTACAATTATTATCTCTAGTAAATTGACGGACTGAAATGAGATTTTTAATTATATTGGGTGTGACAAGAACATTATGTAAATGAAGTGGGCGATGAGAGGATGGAATAATGCTATGGCCGGTGTTGGTGACGGGAATAGAATTTTCGTCGCCAACGTGTACATATGGGAATAAGCGCGTGTTAAAAGTGTACTTAAATTACTTGCATTGCAATTTAAATGGGAAGAAGCACCTGTATCCATGTTCCACGTGAGATCTTGCAAGGTCATTGTGCTAAACGCGCTTGGTAATGTTGTCGCCTGAGAAGGATAATACCCTGGTGTGGGCCCAAGGAGGCCGCTTGCCGCCTGAGAAGGATAATACCCTACCATCTATGATACATATCTAATCAGTATTGGTAAGACACATCACGAGAATTATAATTCCCGGAACAGTCTATTTATTAAGTTTGCACATATTATTTTTCACAATTAAATAAAATAATCATTTTTTACCTTTTAATCTCCATCACACGTTCATCATCGATACTTTTTTTACTTTTAAATTTTCATCACACATTTACTATCATTATTTACACCAATCATTACCTAAACTATACGAAATATACACCATCTGTCAACCTTTGGCTGAGACAGAGGCAATAGATTTTAGGTGAATAATTGAACGTGATAGATATGCAAAGTTTTATAAGTATTGACGGTGAATATATCATGTAGATTAAAAAGTACTCCCTCCGTCCCGTCCAAAGGTTTACATTTCTATCAAAAAGTAGTCCTTTAGTAAGTTTACATATATCACTTTTTACAATCAAATCAAACAATCACCTTTTACTTTTTAATCTCCACCACTCATTAATCATCAATACTTTTTACTTTTTAATCTCAACCACACATTTAATCATCATTACTTATACCAATCATTACCTAAAATACACCAAATATACACCCTCTGTCAACCCTTGGCTGGGACAGAGGGAGTAAAAGATATTGTTGATGAGTATGTGATGAAAATTAAAAGATAAAATATAATGATATGACGTGATTGAAAATATTTAATTAAACATAGCAAAAGATTTGAGTGAAATATTGCGATTTGGATGAAACGAAGAGAGTCATTACTTTAATGTTCTCTCTCTAGCTAGCATCATACTCTTTAGGTATTGGGGTTTTTAATGTCAATTGGGGGTACAGTTAAACCTCGATAAACGAATAATCTCGCCAAATGAATAATTTTCCTCGGTCCCAACTCTTTATAACATTTTCAAATTTTCTTTCTATAAATGAATAATTTCATTAAATGAATATTTTTTTCCGATCCCGATCATATTATTTATCGAGATTTTACTGTAAATAGTTGTTATTCATCTCTCTTATCCCTAAACATTCCAAAAGCATAAATATCTCGCCCCCCTCGTCCGCGACACAGAATGAATGCAGTTAATATTGTCACAACCAAATGTAGATGAATCCCACCCACTCATCCACTCAATCATAATACCTCTCTCTCTCTCTCTCTCTCTCTCTCTCTCTCTCTCTCTCTCTCTCTCTCTCTCTCTCTCTCTCTCTCTCTCTCTCTCTCTCTCTCTCTCTCTCTCTCTCTCTCTCTCTCTCTCTCTCTCTCTCTCTCTCTCTCTCTCTCTCTCTCTCTTAGCCCCCCCCCCCCCCACACACACACTTGTTTTCACGCTCTCTTGCAATAATACTCCACAAATACTCAAATACAATACACATACCATCACATTTACATCTTTCATTATTCGCAAGTATATTTCTTCCTCTCTCTTTCTTTCTCTCACTCTATCTCTTTATTTTCTTTACCTTTTTATTCCCCCTTCTTGTTTCCAGCTTTTTCTTGAAGCTCTCAAGCTGAACTCTTCGCTTATTCTAAGTCCTTGATCTGCTTTAGCCACTTATTACCTTTCTTTATTACTCAGGGAAAAAGAATTATATATATAAGTTTCTAAATAGCGATTTTCCGATCGAATCGAGCTAAAATGTCGATGGAACTGACGAGCGAACGTGTTTCTTATGTTAACTGCAACTACTGCAACACCGTTCTAGCGGTACATATGTATTTCTTAATTCTTTCAGCTTTTTATTTAGCTTTGCATGTAAATTAACAGCTTCCTTTGTGATGATATTTGAAATTACACTTATAATAAATAGGTTAATTATCAAGAGGGACAATATTATTTCCTTTCTTATATATTTTATTTCCAAAGTTCATTTTATTTTATGTTTTTTCTTACTGATGAATTTCAGTACCTGAATCTGGCAGATAAATTTAATAAATTTAATTGGTTAACATTATATATATATATATATATAGGTTTCATTTAAAGGAAAAAAAGGTTAAACCTTTGAAAAATTCTTGATTTAATATATATATATATATAAATGGTTTCATTTAAGGAAAAAAAGGTTAAATCTTTGAATTTTTTTTGTGTAAATCAAGAACTTGAAAAACCCTAGGGATCCCAATTTGGTAAGGGTAATCATTTTTATTTCTTTTTTTGTACTGAAATTAAGAACCCTAGTTATCTACCTACCTAAATATAGCATGAACTTTTATATTCTTTAATGGTTTCTAGGGTTTTTTCTTCTCTGAATGCATTTGACTTAATTTTCTTGTTAATTACAAAAGTTTTACACTAATATATAGTATTATTAATTACATAAATATCCCTTAGTATATGCTATGCATCATCCATTCCTAAACACACCCACTGTGTGTGTGGTGTCAGCACAGAGGGTACAACACTCCACTAAACAATGTACTACTTCCTCCGTTCTTTTATTATTGCAACATGTTGACTATTACACTGTTCACATACTCTCTTTTGACTATCTTTTGTGATTTATATATATGAAAAAATATAGTCATGTGAGATCTTGTTAGATTCATCTCGAAATATACTTTCAAAATATCAACTTTTTATAATTTTTAAAAGTAAAGAATTGAAGATATTAATAATCAAATTTGTGCATTGGCAAACGTGAAAGTCCAGATGTTGCAGTTATAATAGAATAGAGTTAGTATTTCTAAATATGAACCCAAAACACACACACACTCTGTGTGTGTCATTGTGTGTGAAAAATGGGTGCTACATATGTTGACACTATCCCCTTCACTTTTTTGAGATGTGGGATCTTAGTTACATGGACTGGTCATGATTTTTCATACTAATAATTTCAGTACAAAATCATGCATATAGTGCTGATTTTTTAAAAAATAAATAAATAATAATCACTATTTTTTTAATTCCTTTTTACTAGCAATTCAGTACAAAGAATTTATGTTTTTTTAATGTAAAAAAATAATTTCAGTACAAAGTATTGAGTGTTAAGTTTCATTTCAAAGTACATTAACATTATACAATAAATTGGCTCAAAATAAAAATGGCTGGATTTTTACGGTACGTACAAAAAAATAGCGACAATGTGTATCCAGTTTAATGATTCTTGTATTCATTATGGTCTTTTTATGATTTCCGTTCCAGTCATGTCGTCGTCTTCTCTCTCTTTCCTCGGTCTCTCCCTCTATGTATAAAGATTATAAACATTAAGACACATATGAGTGATTATGACAGTTGTGCAATGTGGTTACCGTTGATTGTCAAACAAGGCCATAATAAGCGGTGATAATTAGGAGCCGAGTGCTTCTTTTAACACAATATACAGTGCAGTTTTTCTTTGTGGTTATTGCCATAAGAGGGCTTTGATATTTTGCAATTCAATCATAACCTTTATGGTTATTGCCATTATCATACACATCATTTATTTATTTCTTGCAATCTCAATACATTCGGTGGAAATCTAGTTTAACTCAATGCTGATGTCGATGTTGGAGCTCGATCGTGCATTTGCCACGCGACACTTGCATGAAACAACCACCGTTTTGGGCTATGAATTGTGTGGAATTTGAGCAAGAATTGAAAGTTGTACATGATAATGATAATCAATACATGCATATGTATGTTTGTGTATATATATGCGCACGCACGCGCGCGCACACACACACACACACATATATATATATATATATATATATAGAGAGAGAGAGAGATTTGTCCAAGAGACTAACTTCTTTATAGTAAACACCCATTTTCATTCCCCCCTTCCCCCCCCCCCCCCAGTAAGTTATAAACACCAGGAGATAACTTCTTCTTGATCAAACACAGAAGAAAGGGTTACTTTCTAGGGTTTTTGCATTATCAATAAGACTGAATATATATATATATATATTTATGGGCAGGTTAGTGTTCCACATGGCAATATGTTCACCATTGTGGCTGTGAGATGTGGGCATTGTGCAAATTTGCTCTCAGTTAATATAGGAGCTTCACTTCAGTCTGTTCAGCTTCAAGATTTCCAGGTTATATATATATATATATATATATATGTGTGTGTGTGTGTGTACTCTTCTGTCATTCAGTCTCTCTGTCTAGCATAACTAATTCTCTTACAAAAACTCATTATATATGTGGATCTGTATATATTTAAGAAAAATAAGAAGTAATTATCAAAGGTTCTTTTTTTTTTTTTTTTTTTTTTAATTCTTATTCTCTAGTTTGATTACTACAACCATCAATGTAAATTTAACTTGCTTAATATATTATCGACTTCTGATTCTCAATAATCATCGTTTCGAGATATCGAATTGGATCGATCAGTCCAATCGGTCAAAAACCGGTCAAATCAATTAAAAAACGGTGAAAATCGATTCAGATTCGATGCGAAGAACTGGTTGAATTATTGTAGAAATGTGCAATGTCTATATGCCTAAAATCATGGTAACATTTGAAAATTGCATGAATGCGTAAGACACCATCCATCACGGCGGAAACTGCTACTATTAAAGACGGCGGCTCGTCATCAAAGTGCAATAAGTTTGGACCAATACACACTGATTATGAACAACCTAAGATGCCTCCGGTTCGCCGTAAGTTCTATTTCAGGGAAGTTCTAAGGTACATGCATAGGTACTATACCTGCATGTATATTCACTATCAGATTCATGGTGAAAATCATCTACTGTAAGTCCAATGGTGACTCTGCATGCAGGTATGGTACCCGTGCGAGTACCTTAGAATTTTCCTATACTTCGTATCTATTCCTTTTATACTTGCAACACTTTATAATTCCTTATTGTTTATATACTGACATTTAATCGTACTTTCTTCTATTGATATACATATTAAATGTTAGCATGTAGATGTTGTCGGATTTGTCTAGGTTTATACTCTCTCAATCCAAGAAAATGTATCTTTTTGACTTTTTTTCTATCAAAATTTATAAATAATTTGACCATACATTGCGCCCATATATATAAAAAATTATAGTCATGTAAGTACTTAATAGATCTGCCTTAATGTGTATTTTCAAAATATAACTTACTCGATTATAATTTTTTATATTTTTCGTGCAATTTATGGACAATTTTTTTATATATTTTGACGAGAAAATCAAAATAGGGCATATTTTCATGGACGGAGGGAATAATTAAAGATAATAATGATCAAAGTTATACAATGGACGATGCAGTTTTCTAACTGTTCCAAATAATATGAAATACTTCCTCCGTTATTTTATTATTGCAACGTGTTGACTATTACATTGTTCAGATACTCTCTTTGACCATTTTTTGTGATTTATACACATGAAAAAATATAGTCATGTGAGATCTTGTTAGATTTATCTCAAAATATACTTTTAAAATATCAACTTCTTATAATTTTTAAAAATAAAAAATCAAAGATATTAATAATCAAAGTTGTGGCAAGCGTGAAAGTCCAGATGCTGCAATTATGAGAGAACGGAGGTAGTATATAAACTGCTCCTCAATCCCACTTGAAGATGAGTAATTTCAAAACATGATTTTATCCCAACTAGAAGAGCTCATTTTTACTTTTTTTACATAAATTTACTCTCAAATAGTAAGTAAGGATATAACTGGAAAAAAACGGTAATAAAGAGCTTACTTTGTGTATTGTACTTTACAATAAATAAAAAGTTGTACATTTATCAATTCGATCTCTTCAAGTGGAATGGATGCACTACTAAAAAAAGGGGTTTTACTGACAGCAAAAAACTGTCACTAAATCCTTTTAGTGACACATGTAAAATGTGTCAGTAATTCGGCAGTCAAAACGCGATGACACTATTTTACGGTTATAACTGCAATATTTGAATTTCTATATGTATACTAAAAGTATATACTTTAGTTTTATGCATGTCATGAAAGTAATTTGAAGAGTGCATATGTTGATGATAAAAAGAAAGGCACCTGACATAATTGTGACGATTGTGACATTACGTTTCTATACAAGTACTCATCTTACAAACATTAAGCCATGTACTTTTATAAAATGCAAACACCTCTTTATTCATAAGCTATTAACTCCCAACCCCACCTACATAAATGCATATGTTATTTATTTAATTTTATTAAATTTTTATGTTTTATCTAATGTTTTTTTTCGCGGAAAAGTACGTACGAGTAAACCCTAGGTAAACTCGTGACTACGTAAATTTATTACTTGAAAGAGGTTTGAATTCATCGAGTGATAGTTTTTCTTCTGGAGTCGAGTCGGGACTATGAGTAGTCATATACCATGCATGATGCTATGTGAACCATGTGATGAATATGCAACTAATGAGTAATGAATATGAGACGAGGATAAAACTTTTTACGTCCCGTAATTTTTGATCTTTTTCAAAAACATGCCACTAAAGTTAATTTCGCCAATTGCATCCCAAATTTTTGCTAATTATACAATTTACGTCCCAAATTTCACTAGAGTCGCCGGAATGCACCAAAACGATGTCGTTTTGGCCGACGTGTCATCCCAATTTGGGGATCTCCGGCCTGGACGCTGATGTGGCTATCTTGGGGTTATAATTGTGGCTTTTTTAATTAATTTACATGCCACATCATTTCCAGATTTTTTTTTAATTTTTATATATTTTCTGGAAATTAAAAAAAATTGTATTCCCGACTAATATTTAAATTTCCCGAATAATATAAAGTTCTGGAAATTATAAAAGTTGAAAAAAAATAAAAAAAATGATTTGGAAATTAAACTTATATATATATATATGTAGACAATTTATCTAGAATAAAAGTTTAATAGAATAAAAATCTGAAAAAAATGTCAGGAATAAAAATAATATATTCAGATTTATCCAGATAATAAAAATAATAAATCTGGAAATAAATTTATTCAGATTTTTATAAAGTTTTATATAATAAAAATAATAGAATAAAAATCTGAAAAAATTATCGGGAATAAAAATAATATATTCGATTTTTATTCAGATAATAAAATAATAAATCTGAAAATAAATTTATTCATGTTTTTTAAAGTTTTATATAATAAAAATAATAGAATAAAAATCTGAAAAAATTATCGGGAATAAAAATAATATATTCAGATTTTTATTCAGATAACAAAAATAATAAATCTGAAAATAAATTTATTCAGATTTTTTTATTTCTTAAACTTTTATAATTTCCAGATATAATATACTAGTCGGGAAATTTAAATATTAGTCGAGAATAAAACTTTTTTATTTTCCAGAAAATATATGAAAGTTTAAAAAACAATAAAAAAATAATATGGAAATGATGTGGCATGTAAATTAATTAAAAAAACCACAATTATAACCCAAGATAGCCACATCTGCATCCAAATCGGAGATCCCCAAATTAGGATGACACGTCAGCCAAAACGCCGTCGTTTTGGGACGTAATTGTATAAAAACTATTTTTTCATTATATATAACGTATAAAAATATACATCTAATAAATTTATGGCTCATTTTTCGCAAGGTTACAATACTCAAAGTAGCAACTCACAAGTTTTTTTCGGGAATAACTGACAGAGTCGGGAATAGAAATATGCTCTTTAGCGGGGAGAGGGGCAAGATTGGGTTGGTGTTCCGTGGACTATATATAATTTTAAATTGGAGGTTTAGACGATGACTACGATATTTTAGCCGACGACCCAGATCAAGTCGTCGGCTAAAACTGTTTAGCCGACGGTAGTATGGGTCGTCGGCTGAAGTGCGAAGTTTAGCCGGCGACACTTAAAAGTCGTCGGCCGTTCTTTTACGGGTCGTCGGCTAAAGTGTGAATTTTGGTAGTGTTGGCGAAATTAATTTTAATGGGATATTTTTGAAAAAAGTAAATTATGAGATGTAAAAAGTTTTATCCTCGTGAGACAATATTCAGATGACATTTATCACTCATCACTTCAATGATCATCATTTTCCATATTATTAACATAAATCTCTAGTTAGTTTTATTTACTTTTTCAAATTCATCTATTTCATTAATTATATATTAAGTTAAAACGCTTTCTTGTAATTTTGATTTTGCAGCTCCGGAGAAAAGACCACGTGTTCCATCAGCATATAATCGTTTTATAAAGTAAGTATTCTCTCTTAATTTGTATATTAAGACATAACTTAACCATTATTAAGACATCATTTAACCATTGTATATAGTCTATTGACCACGGGTTCTCTCCACTAGGGATTACACTCGGGTTCGACTTCCCCACCCTCATTCTCCCTTGTATCAACTCTAATTGTTTCGGGAAAAAAACATCATTTTATTAACAATGTTTTTCCAAGCTAAAATACTCATTTAAACTAAAATCCCAAATATGTGTATATATATATATAATATAAATAATGAGATAGGTTTTACCTCACCTAAATATTTTAGGGCTTTGACATTTACAAAATAGGTCATTTATTTATGTATAAATTAAATAAACACATTATCCGTTATGTGATGCTAAGAAGGTCCATTTCACCTCTTCTGTTGCCTTGTGCACGAGAGGGTAATCTGCACCGCCTGAATAAAACACATGAGAGTAATTAGCATATTTTTAATAATACAGGATGTAAACGTGCATATTTACTCCATTCGTTCAGCTCAAAGTATTACACTTAGCTCTTTTTTTGGTCCTTTTAGAAATTTTACGTTTATTACATTTAAACAATCACATCAAACAATTATCTTTTACTTCTTAATCTCCACCACACATTCACGGTCGATATTTTTACTTTTCAATCTCCACCATACATTTATCATCATTACTTACCCTAATTATTACCTAAAATATATCATCATCTGTCATTGACTAAGTTTTATCTTGTTCTGTACTTACAGAGAGGAGATTCAGAGGATAAAAGCGAGCAATCCTGAAATTAGCCACCGCGAAGCTTTTAGCACAGCTGCAAAGAATGTAAGTCTTTATATATATATATATATATATATATATATATATATATGGGTTAGGATTGAGAAATAGATTTCTCGGGAGGAAAAAAGTAGACGAACATGCGCTTAAAATCAACGAACAAGCGCTTAAGATCAAACGAACACGAAATAAACGAAAGTGATCAGAATTCGAACACAAGTGCTCCATTCGTCCAGTAAGAAAATACATCCACTATATATCACTGTGATCGAAAGGCTAGAAATGATTCTCCTTTCTTTCCTAAAATTTCCTTTATCTCCGAATTTGTTCCCATATATTATGTTTATTTTAATACATAGTGAGAAACCAAGTATATTTGATTGTCGATAAAGCTTAAGTAAGATTTATCATGCATTTATTTTTCATTTTTTAGGTTTATTTTCTTCAATTCTAGTTATTTTTATTTTTTCTTTCGTTTCTTTAGTTTTCTACGGTTCTCATGGGGGGAAATTATACCATACAACATGATGTATCGTGCATGATACATCAGTTGTGAGTATGTTACACATCAATTGTGATTATATTGTTGCATCATATTTTCACCGTAGTTATATTATACACAATTGTGATTATACTATACCCCAGTTGTGATTATATTAGTAATCACATATGTTGCACCGTGCATCATATCGTAGGGTATATCTAACTCCTCACAGGTGTTTGGTTGAGGGGTTTGAAGAGTGGTGAGTTGATATGGAAATCAAAATGAATGCTTGATATTGCACGTGATTTTGATTCTCCATGTTTATGGAATATTCTGGCTCGGTTTAGTAAATTCGATCGATAAGGTGATTGAAAACTGATAAAATACATCTGATAACGTGCATGATAAGATAGATGTCTGATTTTATAGAAAATATTTGACAAGCTAATTCTGTCCCACAATTATATTATTATATTATTCTTGTTCTTTTTCCTATTATTATTATTACTATTATTATTATTATAAATAAGAGTAAAAAATATTCTTAGAAAGCAATTTAAATTTTGTACAATTAATATTGCATTGCAAATTTCTCATATTAAAACACATACATTTCGTTATGAGTATTTTTGCTTGAAGCGGCATATCATACTATTCTACAAAGTGAAAGTAAAGAAGTCTATTATTGAATTTATTAAATAGTATTATTATTATTATTAATAATTTTGAAAACAAGGCACAAAAATACAAATAAAAAACTGATCGGGTGGTTACTTTTTAGTAAGGTATGATGACTATCTTGTCATTTCAGATACTAAATTGTATCATCACTAAATAAATTTATTTGATCAAACTAACTAAAATCTAATGAAATAAATTATTTTTATCTGACCAGTCATATGAAAATCGCATGTCAATCACAGCTCTCCATATATACCCCTCAAATATGTGTATTATAATTCATGAACTTAGGGTTGTCGAACAGTTCGGTTTCGGTTAATCGGACCGAAATTTTCGATTAATCGGAACCATAATTGCCCAGAAATGAGAATCAAAAACTAGTTATTTTCGGTTCTGATTCGATTAAATCGAAAAAACGATTTTTTTCGAAAAAAGCTGCTTGCACGTATTTTTTAAAATTATAAAATATAAAATATAAAATTAATATTTAATAAATATATAATACATTATTATAAATGTTTAACAGGATATAAAATATTTATTTAACAAAATTAGAGTTTTAAATTATAATTTACGAAAATTAAAACAATAAAATATATAAGTATAAAATATAAAATAATATTTAATAAATATATTATAAAATTGGTTTTCGATTCTAACCGAAAATCAAAATATTTAAAACGACGGAATCGAAAACCGAACCGTTAACCGAAAATACACGGAACCGGCTCGGTTCCGGTTCTAACCGAGAACCGGAAACCATTTAGATACCCCTACATGAACTTATGCTTTCATACCAATCCTATCTTCCTATATTACCAACCATCCCCTTAGTTTTTTTTTTTTTTTGGCATAAATCTAACTATTAAGATTTGGTTTTTCAATTTATTATTCTTGTTATTGATATGCAGTGGGCACATTTTCCTCATATCCATTTTGGACCAAAGTTGGATGGCAATAAAGAAGCAAAAGTGGACCATTCAATTGCAGGAAAAGGAATACATAAATATCCTGATTTCTAATTAATATTAAATTTTTTATGAAATAATTAAGGATTAAGAAAATGTACATTTTTGGTTTTTCATCCCACAATGTTTCAAGATTCTTGTGGTCTTTTGATCCCTCTTATTTTGAAAACTATTATTATGTAGTTCACAAGATTTTATATGGTATATTTTATGCCTTATTAAATGACATGGAGACTAATAATTTTCATTAAATAAATAAAATATAAGAGACCTAACCACACATATTTTTCATCTCTAAGATTTTGCAGATATATACTTTATTTCCCATGAATAATAAAAAATTTAGCTTTTTTTTAGTAAATATTTTCATGCCACAACATATTTTTCAGCTCTAAGATTTTGCAGATATATATATGTGGATTGGTTCTAGTGGGAGCTTTCCCTGATGTGAGAATTAGGAATCAATCTGAGTTATTAAATAATAAAATAAGGAGAGTCCAGATTTTGCCACATCATTACAGCAGATGGGGGGTTATGACATTAACTAAAGAGAACAATAATTTTGTCCCTTCATAAATAAATTATTCTCATTTAAAATACAATAATTAGTTTATTTATTATTCATTTTAAATAAAAAATATATCAATATCATTATCATATTTTCATGGTCTACAATTTAAAATACATACTGCATACCCATAAATATTAAAAATAAAAAAGCAGTGTATTATTATAATAAAAACAATGTTAATTATAGAGAGAAAATGCACTACTTCATAGAATATACAAATACACTGCTCCATAGTGCATAAATACACTACTTCATAATGTATAAATACATTGTTTCATAGTGTATAAATGCAATGCTTTATAGTATACAAAATACTGCTTCTCTTTAAAAAATTTACACAAAAGTTCCTGATAAAACCATCAACTTCGGTGAATAAACTGCTTTCATTGGATATGAATTAGGAGCCATGCTATATACCATTAGAAAGCTAAATGAGTCTAGTTTTTCAGTAAAAAACGGCACAAAAAATATTAAGTATGGAGAGAGTTATGATGCATTGAATGGAGACTGCCAGGATATTTATTTTATAAGATTATACCAATGAGTTGCTTCATACCGTACAAATACATTACTTCATAATGTACAAAGTACTGCTTATCTTCAAAATTTAACTTATAACACATTGCCTCTTAGCTTATAACTACACTACTTCAAAATATATTTTAACTTAATTTTAACTTGTAACATATTGCCTCTTAGCTTACTGTAATCTTCACATCTAAAACCTTGATTTTGACTCATTCTAATTTCTTGGTCTTTGGAGACTGATTTTGGGGCTACCTCACCATGCCAATCCCAAACTATGTACTCTTCTAAGAAACCTTTTTTAAACAAGTGATGTGAAGCGACAGCTGGGGTGAAAAACTCCATATTACAACATGATGAGGTACATGGAGAGAGAGAGAGAGAGAGAGAGAGAGAGAGAGAGAGCTATTTTCAGAATTAATGACAGCAAAATCTATGAACTCAAGAACTCCCTGCTTATACTCATCGGATAAGTGATTACAAAATATCCAAGACTTGTCCAGATCAAACAATTTTCCTGTTCATTTATCATATAGTGTTAGTTTATTCCACTAGTACAAATTTCTCCTTTACTGACACTAAAATAGTGTCAGTAATTAATTTTACTGACACCTTGTAATAGTGTCAGTAATGCTAAAGCCAGAAAATACTGACACTAATTTTTAGTGTCAGTAATACAAGAGTTAATAAATACTGACAAAAAAATAGCGTCAGTATTTTTTTTACTGACACTAAAATTGTGTCAGTAATTAATTTTTTACTGACACTAAACATTAGTGTCAGTATGTTCAACTTTAGCATTACGACACTATTATAAAGTGTCAGTAAAAATAATTACCGACACTATTTTAGTGTCGATATGCTCGATTTGTGAAAAAAATTATTTTTATCTCAATTCTATTTTTATGAATCTTGCATTTTTGTTTAATTACATGAAAAAAATACCATAAATTGAAAGTTTCAAACAGACAATTCAATTATAAAAAATCCCAAATGCAATGCACTTAAAAAGAGCAATACAAAACCAAGTATCGAGCCATCAAAATACAATCAAAATACTAAACTACCAACAAAACACCTCAATCAAGTATACTAATCAAGCATTCAACTTAACTACTAACAAAACACTTAATCAACCAAATTTCGCAGCAAATGTCTTTGCAAACCTCACAAAAAAATTCCTCCAGCTCTAACAATCTCCATCAACACAAAAACAATGGATTTTAAGCATACAATGATACAAAATACAATGATAACCATCGACAACATCAATCATCCCACCACACCTACATGCTCAACAACTTCAAATTTTTCCCACATACAAGTGTACAGAATCAATTAACATACTATATCTAACTAATGTTCCATAGATATTCAGAAGAATTTTGTATATAAATGACTCATATTAAAATTACCTCACGATTGTAAGCTGTAATTAACTTGGCAACATATGTAGCCCATCGATCACGTAGTTCCGAAAGATCTTTCATGCTGTAGTTATCGATTCCCTTGAACTGACATTTCAAAATTACTTTCAAAATTTCTAAAATAGAAACTAAATCACATCCACATTAAGGTAACAATTTCTTTGGTCTGCAACCTCACCTCTTAAGCTGCTGCATAGCATTTGCTAGGAATACAACTGGAGAATATTTACTTTCACCATTTCGTTGCTTGACACTGATGGTACTTAAGCTAGGAACCTTCATCTTTATATAATCACCAAGATTTTCATGGCTTAAGACTTGTCCTGAAAGGTGAGTTTAGTAAGCAATCCACGATAATGAACAAAAACCAAATTACTGAAAGAACTCAAACAAATTATTTGATAACAGATGTCAAGAATCAATGAACATACTTCCATAGAGTTTCTAGATGGATTTTATCACCACCTGAGTGATGCGCTTTGCTGGAAATTTGGATGACTGGAAACAGTCATCTGCTATCACAATATTCCTTGGATTGCGTTGTGCAGCATATGGAAGCTGCAACATGACATGACCAACACGAAGAAGTACACTAGGATCCTTTGCAAACCATCTATTCAGTTTCGATACTATACAGCTGACTTGGTCACTTATCCCAACAAAAAAAAAAACAGCATTCAAAAGAATATTTGAGTACTAAATACCCTTCACTGCCGTCTCACATCGGTATCTTTTTTATCCCAACATTACTCCAAGGCATGTTTTTGTAATGAGAACATAAATAGAAAAATAATGGGTAACATTACTTCTCATTCTAAACTCGAAAGGCTTCGACCAAAACTCAGGGACAAAATTCAAACAAAAAAAAAAACTCATCTTCAACACAACAACAATGGGACATGTCGCAAAACTGTTTTTATATCAAAATGGCAGCAATCCACACCATTACTGAATACGATTTGTTATAATAGAACTAACACTCATTAACATGAAGAGTTCATGCACCAATAACAACATTAAAAAAAAAAGGCATACTCGTCCTCCAGTTGAGAACCACAAATGTTCAACGGTAACTCTTCAAAGGATCAGCTATTTTGCCTGATCGTGCATCAGTCCATGCTTTAGCTATTGTTCTCTTCATATCTTCATCCCCTTCCTCATACATATTCTGTAAACAAATTAAGAATTAATTTAAATCATCATTATTTACTAAAAAAAAAAGGAAAAAAAAAAACAGGTTTCTCAATGTGCTCAAGGCCATACCTTCGTCAAGTCCATTATTCCAGCCATTGGATCCCGTTCCTTGTCTAAGTTCGGCTTCAACTGTGACATCATACAGTTATACAATAATGACAACTCCACACCACAGTACGAATATTTATACATGCAAAAATTAATTACCTTGTCTTTCTTGAAGTGCAAATGCGACCAGTTCCCTTTAGAAGCTTTGACTAGAGCAATAACCACCCTATTGGACTTCACAATCAACTTGCATTTCTCGGGCACGATCTCTTTGTTCAGCTTAGGTATAGCACACCTGTACTTTTTCCATTGGACATCATGAAACTTGATATCAAAAGACATCGGCTTAAACACTTAAATCAAAACTGTAAACACTTAAATCAGAATGACACAGGCCTATGATGAGTATTGTAAACACTTAAATCAAAACTGACCTCTATCAAACGGCCATTTGCAATGAGTCTCTCACTTAAATTACACTGTACGGCCCTAGAAAATAAAGCATACAACAGTACATTTATGAATCATTTATCATATATCTTCCACAAACAGAAAGCAGAGAGTGAATGGGGGGAGAGACAAATCATGTTGCTCTATATTAACATGTCGATGCAGGTTCACCAGAAAATAAATCACCCATATGGAGAGACTTGCATGAGGTAACTCATGTACAAATTTCATTGAAAATAAAAAATACATGGTAAAAATGTGGCAGTAGAAGAAGAATGAAAACCATCACAAAGGTTTTTGAAGTTTCCAGTGAGTGATACCATGCATGAACGGTATAATATATAGATGGATAAATAATATCTTCAAGAGAAAATAATTCATACAATAATACAGCAAAAGAAAGTAGTTCGTGTGGCTCTTTTGCCCGTAAAACAAGGGGAAAATTGCTAGGTTCACTTGATGCTTCCAGATCAACATTTTTAGAGTTGGCCGTTTGCAAAATCAATTCAGTCTTATTGCGAGTGTCCATACCCTGAGTAGTCATACCTGCAGAAAAGGAAAATGAATTTCATAAGCATTCAGACTTCATTAGCATCACTTTGCTAGTCTCAATTAATTCATTGCAGAAAATATGACGCTGAAACTTATTCAGTGAATATAAGAGCTCTACAAAAGAACAGAAACTAAATACTATTGAGCATCAGATAATACACCTTAATCTTGGAGTCTATATAACTCTTTGGAGAACAATGGTCAAGTGGATGCTGGGAAATAAAGCATTCCTTAGAGATGCCATCACTTCTTCGTATTTGGATACGGAAATGGGCTTATTGTCGGTTATTTATACAATTAACCCAATTTTTATTCATATTTACGACTTTGCAAATATGAGCAAATCATGTCGACCTCACACCACGAGCTCCATCAAATGTGCATAACCCGACCTCGAGCATATTTTCGTGGCTTTACCTGCGACAAATTGAATCACAATTCGGTCCAACAAGCAAATAAACATAACAAAAAACAAGAAAAATCGCACACGACAAAAAAGATCGTACACGACAAAAGAAAACATTTATAAATATATAGTTGGTTCCTACCTTCGTCAAGAGAAGATCCATAATATTTTGACCATATTGGTACAGACTTGCATTCTTGTCTAAGAACACCGAAGGCTCCTATGGCCTGATTAATCACGGAGATCACAGTCTACAAACATATGAAAAACAAAAATAAACATTCGCATTACTAAAAGTCAGTTATTTCTGTTTTACATTCTAAACAACAAAATATGTATAGATAAAGAATCACCACCATGGGTAGCTGGACTACAACAGAACATATGCAGATCCTATTCAAACAATACATCAAAAAAGAGGAAATAATTACTGAACAAATGACATTTTTCGTATTTGGACCAGCTACGAGAGAAGTCCCGGAATCTGCAATTGCCCAACATCCACCACTACAATAACCTAATAAACACAGTGACATTTATTTAGACTACATGACTACAAGGAACACTTTATCAAATTCTGCATAAAAAATATGATTAATGGAAAAAAATAAAAAAATTACCTTGGCTCGGGCCATATATCCAGCTTTCTCATAAACACCATCACATGTCAACTATTGTTTATACTTTAGCCATCAAAAGTCACTTTGCATATTTACATGATAAGAGTCTATATAACTCTTTGGAGAACAATGGTCAAGTAGATGCAGGGAAATAAAGCATACCTTAGAGATGTGCACAGAAGAGCAAAGATAAAGGCAACCACCATAAGAGAGAAGGTTTCCTTTGGTCTCCCCGTAAGACCAGTCCTGTAAAACTCAATCTTATAAACTAAATAAAAAATACCCGGCGAGCGTGGACGAGGTGGAGAGTCGACCCCTTCTGGATGTTGTTGTCGGCGAGCGTGCGGCCGCCCTCAAGCTGCTTTCCGGCAAAGATGAGACACTGCTGATCCGAAGGAATTCCTTCCTTATCCTAGATCTTACTCTTGCCGTTGTCGATTGTGTCGGAGGATTCAACCTCTTACCCATTAGGGTTTTGACGAAGATCTACATCCTCGCAGCGGGGAGAGGGTACACGGACTATAAGATTTGGATGTGTGAGAAATGAAATGAGACTGCCTATTTTAAATCATGATTTAACATTTTTTTATTAGTTTTGATATTAAAATATGAGAAGTGTTTGATATTTAAATTACTGATACTTTAGTGTCAATAGATTTTGACACATTTATATTAAAATCAGAAAATAGATCAAATATCGAAAGTTACTGACACTTTTGGTAAAGTGTCAGAACAAAAGTGTCACTAATAGGTGTTTTTGTAGTAGTGTTCAGATTTGTTATAATTTATTAAACATACAAGTTTTAGTATAAAAAAGATCACCTACAGTTACTTAAGAAAAAAATTAAAAATGAAACAAATATATCAACTGAAAGGTCCCAAATCTGCTAATAAATCAACAATAAGTCTCAAATATGCTCAAACATTAACACAACAATACAAATAATATTAAAAAAAAAATACTAAATTACAAATGGGATCAACAGATTGATAGACAATAAGAATACTTGCAGAAAAGTCTATATAATCCCAAATTCAAGCCATCATCTTTGAATTCTATAAGAGTAAAAAATACCAGATAACAAACCTTACTGGGACCAAAGAAAAAACTACCAAAGAAATAGAACTCCGAAAAAAAATATAGTAAAGAACCCTAAAAAACTGAAAAAACACTAAAGAACATAAGAAGAACTAAAGACTGGAAAAAGAAACAATATAACTCAAGAAAACAAAAAACACTAGATTTAGACCCGTCTCACGGGATATATTCGGCATACCATAAGATTAAAGGATGAGAGAACTTACTGGGATACGCAAAGACCGATGAGTATGTAATACCCGAGATTTCTGATATGTATTTGGAACTTGTGATATTGTAATGATTGTACTTTTGTCTGAGTACTATTCTCCGTATTTCATAATCCGATGTTGTTAAGCGTATGATTTCATGAATGTGATTTAAAAATTGTAATTCTGCGCATGTAGCGCACGCTATCGGCTATGTGTAGCGTACGCTAACATGGATCCATAGCGCACGCTACAAAGGAACATTAGCGCACGCTATGCGTGGTCAATTTGATTGAGACGTGTGGTAGGTGAGATCAGGCCGAGAATCTTGGTCGGATTGTGTCGGGATGAACCTGGACGGCTTTCGTGAAAAGCCAAGTCAACGCCTTAGCGCACGCTACAGGTATGTGAATAGCGCACGCTAAGTGCTGAGTACAGTGAAGTCAGTGAGACGTTAGCGCACGCTACGAGCAGGGACTAGCGCGCGCTAATAACCATTTCCTATAAATAGGACATCATCCTTTTCGTATTTTCAGTCCTTTCTTTTCCCACATCCGAATTCTTATACTTAGAGTATAACTTCCTACATCCTAAACACTTCATATCAGCATCCTAACTCGTATTGAAGATTGTAGATCATTGAGGATTGGTGTTCGAGCCTTCGACGTTGGATTGCTTCAATTTCCTCGTAGTTCTTCACTACTTTGAGGTAGGTGATTCCCCACCAATATTAGTAGTGTTCTTAAGGACGTTTGATCATGTTTTGATAGCCAGTTATTTCGTTTATAATCGATCATCACATGTTAGAAGGATACTTTTGACGTATCGGCACTATATATCGTATGAACCTTTGAACCGTCTTAGTATATGGACTCCTAAGCATTTTCAAACCGATTTGTGATCAGTAAACGGATATTACCTAGATTGTTACGTTTTACACATTGGAATCATGCGTTTTGGAACGTAGGACGAACGGAACTTAGAATATTTTCTTGAAGATCTAAGATGAATTATGGTGTTGAGATGATTATCCGTATCTTTGTATCTCATAGTCATTCAGTACGTATAGAACTTCCACAAACCTTATTAGCATGATATGCTCGTGGATGACTTGTATTATCACCATAGAATTCATGAGTTCATCACCATTAGCTCCAGTTTTGTGTCAGTAGTAATCTGCCATGCACGGTTAGTGCACGCTAACATACGTAAGTTAACGTGCGCTATCGGGGATAAGTTAACGCACACTACGTTTGGTGCGTAACGTACGTTATGATATCAGCCGAGTCAGTCGGCTGATCAGAGAGAACTGTCAGTCCATGGCTAGCGTACGCTAGGCTTAGACGATAGCGTACGCTAACAGGCAGGCTTAGCGCACGTTACGTAGAGTACATAGCGTACGCTAAGTAGTTCAGGCAGATTGTTTATTTTGAGCTTTTGGCCGTAAACCGAATTGTTAGGCAATCGTTCGACTTGAGATGATTTGTATATCATTTCTTTTGTTAAGGTTCAAGCTTGCTAGGTTGATCGAAGAAGGCGACCTTCGAGTGTGTTGAGATCATTGAAGTGTTTCGTTCTTGCCATCTTCGAGGCAAGTATCGTAATGTGTTAAAATTGGTATTTTGAGCATGTTTGTGGTTTATTCATGTTGTTGAACATGGAAATTATTTTGTTGAAATGTCATGATATTCATTATCTAGTGTTTGTATGTTTATGTTGATGAACATAATGATTTGGCATATGTGTATGCATGAGTTGTGTTTGTGTACGTTGTACGATCTATGCTAAGGGCGCTGGATCGGATGTCCACCTCGTGTTGGTCCGACGGGATCATCTTGGGATCTAGGCTGAGGGCGCTGGATCATTGGACGGGTTATTTCTGTAATATCCGCAATTTTCGATTTTCGGTAAATTTCTTTTTCGGCCGGAGTCCATTTTGACGACTCGCTCATGACCGTTTCGTCATTTCGAGAATGATTAATTCTGCACTTTTTGTCATCCGAGTTCGTTTCGGTATCGTTTTGTTGAGTTCTGAGCTTTTTAGCGAATTTTCCGCACTTGAGTGCGATTCTTGCGAATCTCGTCCGAAACTGTTGTTTCGAGTTTCTCGTAAGTTCATTTAATGTTATTATTCATGTTGCGAGCCTTGGTTTGGTGTTTCGATCGCGTATCGTGATTTTCGGACGTTTTGGGCCATTTTTGTAATTTCCCAAAGTTTTGGGTAATTACTTCCGTTGTCGAATTCCGAGCCTTCGGGTGGTCGGAATCGTGTGTTCTCTTAGTGCTCGGATTCGTCTTTGCGAGTACTTCGTAACCGTATCTTCGATTCGTACTCGGGTTCGGGTTTCGGTCGTTCGGGCCGTCGGAATTGGTCTGGCGAGTCATGGCGGGCATGCTCGGGCAGGCGATCTGGCCGAGTAACGTGCGTTAGTGCTCGGCCGTTACGTGCGTAAGGGCGATTACGTCGTAAGGCCCACTGGCCGTAACGTCGTATTGGCCGTGATTTTAGAGGCGATGACTTCGGTTACGTAACCCTTGGCGGTTCGTCGTAACGTGGCGATCGGCTTTATTTAAGGCTGGCGGCGTATTTTTCACCCGATTTCTCATTCCTTTTCTTCCGTTCGCATTTGTGGGTGTACACATCATGGAGACATGATGTTGTTCTTTCAATCCATGAAGTTTTGAGGCTCATATCATCAATCATCCGTCCTATAACATCCTCCGATCTACCTGACCAGTCGATTTCCTAGAAATCTAATTTTGGGGATTTTGGGTATTTTGGTTGTTTTCGTCCGATTAATCCGATTTAACTTGGTATTATGATAGATTGATGATTATTAAGATGTATTACATCTTTTCCCTTAATATTCCATGGTTGGATCGTATCGATTCGTTGTTTTCGTCGAGTTCTTGATCGACGCCTTGAAGGTGTCCGATAAAATGTCATAGAGGGGTTTTCGGGCGTTCTACGATTATTCTTCCTCGTATGATCGATGATTTATTGATTATATGTTGTTAGGGTCGAATTCTTGCGAAGAACTCGAGTCGGAACCCTTCCGTTCGTCGTTTTCTTAAAGCTTTTCGATCGTGGGCGTATTCTTTGTCTTCGCCGGAGAATCGTAGGTGTTCGAGGTGTCCCGACCGAGCCGTGATTGTTGTAGTGTCCGGTATCGATTATCGAGGCAAGTATCTTGCCCATACATTACGTGTTTTGTGGATATAATGGTTGTTAATCGTCGATATGTGCTAAATAAATATTCATAACCATTTTTCTCAAAAGTATCGGTATATTTACCAACAAGGTTTTCTTAAAGACGACTTGTGTGTTCCGAGAATTAATATGCTTAATTGAATACGTGTATTAATGTTGAGTATAAGATCGTAATACTTTCGTGTGACGCCATTGTTTGTGATTACGTTGTCGGTAAGTTTTGAAGTTTAGTCCTTTGTTAAAGGCATGCGTGGAGACATGTGGTTATCGATGAATTATGTGAATTTATGTGATATTGGTTGTGCCGTTCGGTCTTTGTTGGAATAGTGTGCTTTCTTGTTGATAGTATTAGTTACGGGTTATGAGTATATGTTGGATGAACGCCATTCTAGTAAGGTACCTCGACTATATATTGTGATTGACCTTCGAGGCTTGTGGTTTGCAAGCGTGATTTTGGAACGTGTGTGTGTGTTGTTCCTTCCACCGGAGTGTCCGACGGGATGTCCGGGGTCGATACTAAGGGGTACGGCCACGGAAGTGGACTTGGGTGCGTGTGTGGATGAACTTCCACCGGAGTGTCCGACGGGATGTCCGGGGTCGATCTTAAAGTACGGCCGCGGAAGTGGTTTCCCACCCGGAGTGTCCGACGGGATGTCTGGGGGTCGATACTAAGGGGTACGGCCGCGGGTTACCAGTTGTGGTTTTTCATCTTGAGGATGACGATGTTATCGTTAATTGTGATATTGTCCGGAGTATCACAATGCTTTGTGCTCGGGGTTGAGAGACATTGTATATCGAGTCTTGGTGCTTGGCTAGAATGGCATAGGAATAATGTGTTATGTGTAATGTGTCCTTGTAAGTGAATTGAAGTGGATAATCGGGTCGTGGACCCTGTGTTTTGTGACCGGAATGGTTGGGTCGTGGACCCCGTGTTTTGTTAAACGGACTTGTATTTTGAAAAATGAACTTTGGGGCTGTGACCCTAAATGGCTTTCGAGGAATTAAGAGCATTTTCAATTTTTGATGTTTTCAAAAATCCCGAGATTTGGAAATGTTTTCAAAATGCTTACTTGCTTCATTTCTGCTTTCAAGACTTGAACTATTTTTAACTAAATACACCTCGGGAAGTCTTTCGTTGTATTCTCGGAATGTGTTGTGTATGGCTCGTATTTGCACTTTATACTTGCACTAGCGAAACAGTGGAGTTTTGCTAACCCCCGAGTAATCGGGGGGTGGATATCTGTATTGTGTCCAGGTACATGCAGGTTGTCGGGAGCAAGACACAGGATCGGCACGAGGGATGATGAAAGACAAATGATACTAATCACACGAAGGCCAGTTTTGACTTCAGTTAGTCGGAGTCTATTGTATTGTCTTTTCCGCTGTCTTATTGTTCGACGTTGCAAGTATTTTACCCTTGCATGTGTATGAGTCTGGATGAGTTTATGTATTTTGATTTGTAAGTCAGTGACGGAAGACTAAATCGGTCTATTGATTCGTTATTTTGATTCATCAGTATGTAATGTAATGTGTTGTGTTGATGTCTAGCCTGGTGGATCCTCACGGAGAGGGTCTGCGGCGTGTAATATTTCCGGTTTGATCTGGGGGTGTTACATTTATGGTATCGGAGCTTAGGTTGAGGAAACCTAGGCTGTCGGGTCGAGTTGTGTGTTGTTGAGTCTTGTATTGTCAGATTTTGTCTGACTGAGTCGTGTCGCGACGCGTCGTCTGGGATGTCGGCCGTGATTAGTATCAAGGTGCAACCATCATCTTCGTGCGATCTGTGGATGTAAGTCTCCCTACTACAGGTTGTACCACGAGCTATACGAGCCTGTGTGATTTTGTGTTATGTAGTTAATATTTGAAGATGCATCGTGAGTAAGTGACATATATTTGTTGATTCCCGTCTTGCGCTAAAATGAAGAATGATATGGCCAAATGTATCCTTGTATGAACTGTTTTGCTTGCAAGAGCAACAACCTTGGAATTTTTAGTTTCGAAGGCTTCCGGGGAGCCACGTAAATTTTTAAAATGTTCTCCAAGGGAGAAAAATTTTTGATTTTTGTATGATGACCTCAAGGTCGAAAATTTTTAGACTTCAAACTACCGATATTTCATTCTCATCTCATACTATAAGTTTTCAAAACTCGAGTTTTTAACTCAAATAAGGTCTACAAATATACTCAAGACGTGACTCTCGTTTGTAACTTTTCGGTTTCATGAATGTTGGTCAAAAGATGCGTATTGATGATGCTCTCGTTGTTGAGCAGTGGTGCCCGTTTTATGATTAAAATAGTAACGTGAATGTTGAGTCCATCGGTATGTATGTGTTGAGATAGTCCTCCTTATTGAGAAATAAAATTTTCATTTTTGTAGGATGATTTTCTTTTGATGGTTGCTTGTGAGTTGTTATAATTATGTGAGTCGATGACATTTAGACTTGTATGTTGTTGCTTATTTGTAACCTTCGAGTTTAGTATTACCTCGTATATGTTTGCAATCGTGTTGGTGATTAGAGCAGTTAGCACATGCTTAATACGAGCCTAACGCGCGCTAACGTGGCGTGTTTAGCGCACGTTAATCTTTGTTGTAACGCACGCTAATCAACCTGGGCAGAGGCTATGGAGCCGCATTATAGCCGTTAAGTCTAACTTTTGCGGCCAATCACCTGTAGTTGTATTCTCTACGTGGTGTCTAGTGATAACAACTGTTGTGCGTGAATGTGTGTTAAGACTTTTCGTATTGCTAGGTGATATTTGATTGTGTTTGATGAATTGATAAATTATGTCTGCTGCGAGTGTGTTCGAACAAGCTTTTCTAAAACTTTCATAAGTTTGTGCAAGTGCGGTTAGCCGGCGGCTTCGTATGAACTTTGGAAATTGTTTGAAATTTGCGAGCCGGCCTAGGATTCTCAAATAAAACCTCGACGGTATTTGAAAGAGTTGTTTTAAAGTACATGTAGACATTTTGTAAAATATTACCGTCGTTGATGTTTGTGAAGTGTTGGGAAAATTTTCGAAAATGATTTTTAACGTATTATTGTATTTTCAAATAATTCGAGTGAATGATTTTCAAAAATCTTTCACACCATAAAAATATTTTATTTCAAAAACCAATGCGATTTTTATTTTCAAAAAAAAAATATAGTGAAAGATGAAAAATCTCACTCGATGTAAAGTTCAAACTCGGATTTAGAAATGTTAGAGTATGTAAGAATGATTTGATGATCTTGCATGGTTAACTTGTTAGTTATTAACAGTAATGATGATACGTAGAGGCTTGATGACTTCGAATGATTTCAAATGAGACGGTTTAAGTATGTTGTTTACAAGTTTTGACGAAACAACCCGAGGTACCAAAAGTACTTTTAAAGTTTATTTTAAATACCATACAAATCCAAGGATTTTCAAAAGATTTCCTTTAAAAGGATACCTCGTGGATTTTCTTTTCGAGTTGTTATTGGTTACCTTATGTGATATGTCGTGCTGAGTTGGTACTTTAGCTTAATATTTTGCGAAGTTGTGCAATCGTATTGAGTGGGAATCTGCTTAGTATGCCGATGGGCAGAGGACACAGTCGTGACCACGATACTAATGGCCTTGAAGATCGGATGTGGACCAAGAGGGTATAGTCGGAAAGGTTGCTATTCCAGCACTTCGTTCTCGTTGTTTAGGTTTCGGGACGAAACCTCTTTTAAAGGAGATATGATGTAATACCCGCATTTTTTTCTTTCTTTCTCTTCTGTTTCGTCCAACCGTATCGACTCGACTGTGTTCGTTGATGCTTCGACACAGTGTTGTTTCTCACCTTTGTCATTCGAGTGAGTTCTGATATTGTCTCAAATTGACCTATATATCGTTGTGACCTTTCCAAGTTCGGAAAATTAGTCTCGTTTTCGATCTTCCAACCCTTGGGCGGTGGAATTCTGTATTTGTTCAGCGATTGACTCGCGTTTTGATTGATGTACCGTTGGGTTGGTCAATCGTATTGATTTTCGTCCGTTGTGTTTTGTGATTGTTCGGATAATTGACTTGATTATATTATCCATTTGATGACGCTTGTCACTTGTTAGTTTTGTTATATCCCTAACGGCGACGTTGTGTTGGTCGTCGTGGAGCGTGTTTTCACGCCGTATATTCCTTTGCGTTGCTTGTAACGTTTCGCCGATGGGCGTAAGTTACGCGTTTCCTTGCGTATCTCGTTGAGTTTTCCTGGCGGCATATTGCTTCTCCCTACTTGTTTTAAGTTTCGGGACGAAACTTCTTTTAAGGAGGGTAGAATGTAATATCCGCAATTTTCGATTTTCGGTAAATTTCTTTTTCGGTAGAGTCCATTTTGACGACTCGCTCATGACCGTTTCGTCATTTCGAGAATGATTAATTCTGCACTTTTTGTCATCGAGTTCGTTTCGGTATCGTTTTGTTGAGTTCGAGCTTTTAGCGAATTTTCCGCTTGAGTGCGATTCTTGCGAATCTCGTCCAAAGCTGTTGTTTGAGTTTCTCGTAAGTTCATTTAATGTTATTATTCATGTTGCGAGCCTTGGTTTGGTGTTTCGATCGCGTATCGTGATTTTCGGACGTTTTGGGCCATTTTTGTAATTTCCCAAAGTTTTGGGTAATTACTTAGTTGTCGAATTCGAGCCTTCGGGTGGTCGAATCGTGTGTTCTCTTAGTGCTCGGATTCGTCTTTGCGAGTACTTCGTAACCGTATCTTGATTCGTACTCGAGTTCGGGTTTCGGTCGTTGGCCGTCGGAATTGGTCTGGCGAGTCATGGCGGGCATGCTCGGGCAGGCCGATCTGGACCGAGTAACGTGCGTTAGTGCTCGGCCGTTACGTGCGTAAGGGCGATTACGTCGTAAGGCCCTGGCCGTGCGTCACGTAAATGGCCGGCGATTTAGAGCGATGCTTCGGTTACGTCGTAACCCTTGGCGATTCGTCGTAACGGCGGCCGTGATCGGCTATTTAAGGCTGGCGGCGTATTTTTCACCCGATTTCTCATTCCTTTTCTTCCCGTTCGCAATGTGGGTGTGCACATCATGGAGACATGATGTTGTTCTTTCAATCCATGAAGTTTTGAGGCTCATATCATCAATCATCCGTCTTATAACATCCTCCGATCTACCGAGATCGTGATTTCCTAGAAATCTAATTTTGGGGATTTTGGGTATTTTGGTTGTTTCGTCCGATTAATCCGATTTAACTTGGTATTATGATAGATTGATGATTATTAAGATGTATTACATCTTTTCCTTAATATTCCATGGTTGGATCGTATCGATTCGTTGTTTTCGTCGAGTTCTTGATCGACGCCTTGAAGTGTCCGATAAAATGTCATAGAGGGTTTTCGGGCGTTCTACGATTATTCTTCCTCGTATGATCGATGATTTATTGATTATATGTTGTTAGGGTCGAATTCTTGCGAAGAACTCGAGTCGGAACCCTTAGTTCGTCGTTTTCTTAAAGCTTTTCGATCGTGGCGTATTCTTTGTCTTCACGGAGAATCGTAGGTGTTCGAGGTGTCCCGACCGAGCCGTGATTGTTGTAGTGTCCGGTATCGATTATCGAGGCAAGTATCTTGCCCATACATTACGTGTTTTGTGGATATAATGGTTGTTAATCGTCGATATGTGCTAAATAAATATTCATAACCATTTTTCTCAAAAGTATCGGTATATTTACCAACAAGGTTTTCTTAAAGACGACTTGTGTGTTCCGAGAATTAATATGCTTAATTGAATACGTGTATTAATGTTGAGTATAAGATCGTAATACTTTCGTGTGACGCCATTGTGTGTGATTACGGTGTCGGTAAGTTTTGAAGTTTAGTCCTTTGTTAAAGCCATGCGTGGAGACATGTGGTTATCGATGAATTATGTGAATTTATGTGATATTGGTTGTGCCGTTCGGTCTGTTGGAATAGTGTGCTTTCTTGTTGATAGTATTAGTTACGGGTTATGTGTATATGTTGGATGTTCTTGTCATTCTAGTAAGGTTCCTCTACTATATATACCGTGATTGACCTTCGAGGCTTGTGGTTTGCAAGCTGTGATTTTGGAACGTGTGTGTGTGTTGTTCCTTCCACCCGGAGTGTCCGACGGGATGTCCGGGGTCGATACTAAGGGGTACGGCCACGGAAGTGGACTTGGGTGCGTGTGTGGATGAACTTCCACCCGGAGTGTCCGACGGGATGTGCTGGGGTCGATCTTAAGAGTACGGCCGCGGAAGTGGTTTCCCACCCGGAGTGTCCGACGGGATGTCTGGGGGTCGATACTAAGGGGTACGGCCGCGGGTTACCAGTTGTGGTTTTTCATCTTGAGGATGACGATGTTATCGTTAATTGTGATATTGTCAGGAGTATCACAATGCTTTGTGCTCGGGGTTGAGAGACATTGTATATCGAGTCTTGGTGCTTGGCTAGAATGGCATAGGAATAATGTGTTATGTGTAATGTGTCCTTGTAAGTGAATTGAAGTGGATAATCGGGTCGTGGACCCTGTGTTTTGTGACCGGAATGGTTGGGTCGTGGACCCCGTGTTTTGTTAAACGGACTTGTATTTTGAAAAATGAACTTTGGGGCTGTGACCCTAAATGGCTTTCGAGGAATTAAGAGCATTTTCAATTTTTGATGTTTTCAAAAATCCCGAGATTTGGAAATGTTTTCAAAATGCTTACTTGCTTCATTTCTGCTTTCAAGACTTGAACTATTTTTTAACTAAATACACCTCGGAAAGTCTTTCGTTGTATTCTCGGAATGTGTTGTGTATGGCTCGTATTTGCACTTTATACTTGCACTAGCGAAACAGTGGAGTTTTGCTAACCCCCGAGTAATCGGGGGGTGGATATCTGTATTGTGTCCAGGTACATGCAGGTTGTCGGGAGCAAGACACAGGATCGGCACGAGGGATGATGAAAGACAAATGATACTAATCACACGAAGGCCAGTTTTGACTTCAGTTAGTCGGAGTCTATTGTATTGTCTTTTCCGCTGTCTTATTGTTCGACGTTGCAAGTATTTTACCCTTGCATGTGTATGAGTCTGGATGAGTTTATGTATTTTGATTTGTAAGTCAGTGACGGAAGACTAAATCGGTCTATTGATTCGTTATTTTGATTCATCAGTATGTAATGTAATGTGTTGTGTTGATGTCTAGCCTGGTGGATCCTCACGGAGAGGGTCTGCGGCGTGTAATATTTCCGGTTTGATCTGGGGGTGTTACAATTTCCACCTCGTGTTGGTCCGACGGGATCATCTTGGGATCTATGCTGAGGGCGCTGGATCATTGGAATACCCTTGCTGTGTTAATGGAATCTTGTGGATTCGCATTGTCGGATTCCGGTAGCGGAAGTCCGTGTGGTGCATCTTGTTATGTATTGTTGATGCATATTCGAATTGTTTAATATGATACTTGTACTAGCATCATTTTGCTAACCCCTTTGGGGGTGGACATTGGTTTTGATGTTCAGGTAGTCGAGAAGCAGGGAAACAGCCACAGTACCGACGTGACGACGAAGGGGTTCAGTGATGTTTGTTGTTGTTGGTGATTTGTTTTCTTGGTTTGATTTCAGTACTTGAGTACGCGTGTCTTATTAATATCATTTCGATATGGTTGTATTAATTACTCGTTGAACCAGATGTACGGTTTTGTAAACTTGAATTTCCGTGATGTTGATGTCTTATATTTACATTTCTTTTAAATTAGCCTTGTAAATCCTTACTTAAAGGGTTTACGGCGCTGTAATTATTCCGAATATCTCGGGGTGTTACAGAATATGGTATCGGAGCTAAGATTTATGGATATCTTGGCAGTTGGGTTTTAAGTTGGGTCTGTTTACGTTATTGATTTACGAGTCGTTCGTAACATCACTGTTCAGCCAAAAGTCGTCATGTGGACCGTGGTTGTAAGTCTCCTAATCTCTTATACTACCGTTTTACTTAATTACTGTTTTGTGAGTATTGACGGGCTTTATTTCGAAAACCTTGTCCTGGATATTGAGGAATTGTGTTTACAGTATGTTGAGAGGACGACGTGGACGCGGACGCGGTCGTGGACGCGGATGGGGTAACGTGAGACAGGAGGATTCCGCAACTACCCCAGAATTATCAGCTAGTCGAACCGATTCTCATTCTGGAGGGCAGCAAGGATCAGCGAATGACGACGCAAATCCTAACATGCCGGGAGTGCTTCAACAGGTGGTGGCGCAGATAAACCAGTTCGCTCAGGTAGTCGACCGCATGCAGACGGCGATGGGACAGCAGCACCATGAGGATAACCGGGGAGAGAGATGGCTTGCTGAGGTGGTCAAATTGCACCCGCCAAAATTTGACGGATCTGCTGAAGCGCTTACTTGGGATCATTGGCTTAAGGAGTTAGAGAAGATATTCGCGGGTCTTAACTGTCCCGAGGACCGGAAGGTTCCTATTGCCCAGTATTTTCTGACTGGGGAGGCCTTTGATTGGTGGGAAGCTATTCGACCCGAGAACCATAATGCGGATTGGACAGAATTCAAACTAATGATGGAAGTACAGTATTGTCCTCGTCCAGTTAGAGAGGCAAAGATCCGAGAGTTTTTCTCACCACAGAGTTCTAAGCATCTGTGACGGATGTAATCAAAACTTTTAATCATCGGTGACTTGTGTGCGACACTTGGTGAACGGAGGCGAAAAAGATTTTCATTTCGATATGCGGATGAAGCCGGAGATTCAAAGATACATGTCCGGGTTCGAGTGTACTACGTTGCGGCAGTATCAAGACAAAGCGCTGGCCTACGACATGAAAGAGGCGGCGGTGGAAAAATCAGTAGAGGCAAAGAAGCATAAGGTGACCGGCAACTTTTCAGAAAACAAGAGTGGTGGGCCCCGCAAGGGCCAGTCTTCCTTTTATTCGGCTAGGAAACCTCCACAACCTTCTAGAGGCGGAAAGAAGTTCCGAACTACATCAGCGGTTTCGGACGCATCAAGGAAATGCTACAATTGTGGTCGAGCAGGGCATATCCGACGTGATTGCCCCGCATCTTCTGTGACTTGCTACGATTGTGGGCAAGAAGGGCACCGTGCGGCCTTCTGCGGAGTTGCTACTAGATCTTTTGGTACTCGCACTCCATCTCCAGTTCTGAAGGAGGCAAGTGTGAACCAGACGCAGCAGAGTGGATTTCAGCAGCAGAACGTCGGGAAGAGAGAGACATCCAGTGCTGGGTCCGTTCCTCCGCGCCTATACGAGATGAGGAAATCTGACGATCAAAACACTACTGTTGCATCAGGTACGATTCAGATCCTTTTGCAACCAGTTAGTGTTTTATTCGATTCCGGAGCTACACATTCTTTTGTATCATTGAACTGTGTAAATCGTTTAAAAATCTCGTGCTTATTTGATTGTGAACCATATGTTGTGGGTTTGCCGAGTGGAGAGAGAATTGTGGGAACCCTAGAGGCTAGAGATTTTCCAGTGTCTATAGGAGGGAGAGATTGGCCATCGAATCTTATTGTAGTTGATATCTACGGTGAGGATTTAATTCTCGGAGACGACTGGCTCAACCGTTATGGAGCTATTCTGAATTACCGAGAGAGAGTCATTTCTATCATTGCTGATGACGGATCTGAACACTTATTCCGAGGATGGAGACCAGGAAGCTCGGGAAAATTGATCAAAGCAATGAAAGCCGTGAAATTCAAGCGGGGATGTCACGGACTTTGGTGTTATGCCATGAGGAAAGAGGAAGGAGTAGAGCTCGTCTATTTCGATTGTGAATGAGTTCTCGGATGTATTTCTGACGAACTACAGGTTACCTCCGCAGAGAAGTGGAATTCACTATCGAATTAGAGCCTGGAGCAGCTCCTATTTCCAGAGCACCATACCGCATGGCGCCAACCGAGATGTATGAACTCAAGAAGCAACTGGAGGAATTGTTATAGAAGGGCTATATTCAACCTAGCGTTTCTCCTTGGGGAGCGCCCGTTCTCTTTGTCCGGAAGAAAGACGGATCCTTCCGACTGTGTATTGATTACAGGGAGCTCAACAAGATGACGATCAAGAATAAGTATCCTATACCTCGGATCGACGACTTGTTTGATCAACTGCAAGGGGCAAGGGTATTCTCGAAGATTGACTTGCGATCAGGATACCATCAGTTGAGAATTAAGGAATCGGATATACCGAAGTCTGCTTTCAGGTCCCGGTACGGGCATTATGAATTCGTAGTGATGCCGTTTGGATTTACCAATGCTCCTGTGGTATTCATGCAATTGATGAATCGGGTATTCTTGGAATACTTGGATAAATTTGTGGTCGTCTTCATTGATGACATCTTGATATATTCGAAGGACGCAGGGGAGCATGCCGAACATTTGCGTATGGTTTTGAGCACCTTGAGGAAGGAACAGCTGTATGCAAAGCTTTCAAAATGCGAGTTCTGGCTCAGGGAGGTAACTTTCCTTGGGCATGTGATATCAGCCGACGGAGTTCAGGTGGACCCAAAGAAAGTCGAAGCAATCTTGGAATGGGAAGCTCCTAATAACGTGAAAGAAGTCCGGAGTTTCTTAGGACTTGCTGGTTATTATCGCCGCTTTGTAGAGGGATTTTCCAAAATTGATCGTCCGCTCACTCAGCTGTTACAGAAAACTCAAAAGTTCACGTGGAATAAGAAATGTCAGGCTGGTTTTGATGAACTTAAGAAGAGACTAACGACAGCACCTATATTAACATTACCAGATGGAACTGATGGATTCATGGTGTCTGACGCTTCAAATCGAGTGCAGGATGTGTGTTGATGCAAAAAGATAAGGTGATTGCCTATGCTTCTCGGCAGCTGAAACCATACGAGGTCAATTACTTGACTCATGATCTGGAGTTAGCAGCTGTAGTCTTTGCACTGAAAATTTGGAGACATTATTTGTACGGCACTCATTGTCAGATCTTTACCGATCATAAGAGCCTCAAGTACATTTTCAGTCAGAAAGAATTAAACATGAGGCAGAGAAGGTGGCTGGAATTGATCAAGGATTACGACTTGGAGATTCTCTATCACCCGGGAAAAGCAAACGTAGTAGCCGATGCATTGAGCCGTAAACCTGTTTCTCTTCGAGTGTTGGAAGCTCTTACGTCCCAAACCAGCATTCAACGAGAACTGATCCGCGAAGGGATTGAAGTATGGGCACCAGGAATCCAAGGGCAACTTTATGTGATGGAACTGACTTCATCACTAGTCGAGGAGATCAAGTCTAAGCAGTTGAACGATTCTCTGATCCTTCGGTTGTGTGACGAAGCAAATAAAGGAAAGGCCCCAGGATTCGTGATACAAGATGATGGAGCTCTGAGATTTCAGAGTCGACTTTGCGTTCCCGATGATGATGATTTGAGACGGACTATTCTGAAGGAAGCTCACAGCGCGCCTATTCTATTCACCGGGCGTGATAAGATGTATAAGGATTTAAAGCAAAACTTACGGTGGGGAATATGAAGAAGGACGTAGCAGAGTACGTTTCGAAGTGTTTGACTTGTCAGCAGGTTAAGATTGAACATCAGCGACCTGCCGGAATGTTAAAGCCGCTTCCGATCCCTGAATGGAAGTGGGAGGACATCTCGATGGATTTCATCACCAGTATGCCAAGGACTAGAACGGGAATGAACATGATTTGGGTTGTAGTTGATCGACTAACCAAGTCGGCTCATTTCCTAGGGATTAAAGATACATGGGGACCTGAGAGATTGGCGCGAGTATTTATTGCGGAGATAGTCAGATTGCATGGGACGCCGAAGACCATTATTTCGGATCGAGATGGTCGTTTCGTGTCGCACTTCTGGAAAGCAGTTCACAGGGCTTTGCGGACTGAGCTCAACTTTAGCACGGATTATCATCCCCAAACGGACGGTCAGTCCGAAAGGACTATACAAACGGTAGAAGACATGCTTAGAGCTTGTGCATTAGATTGGTCAACTGATTGGGAAGTTCACTTGCCCTTGATCGAGTTCACCTATAATAATAGTTGGCATGCTTCTATTAAGATGGCACCATTTGAAGCTTTGTACGGGAGAAGATGCCGATCACCCCTGTGTTGGGATGATTCTTCGGATTTGATCGGGACGGAACCGGAATTGATTATTCAGACTCAAGAGAAGATAGCTTTGATTCGAGAAAGTCTGTTGACTGCCCAGAGTCGACAGAAGTCTTATGCAGATGTACGTCGTCGTCCTCTAGAGTTCGACGCTGGGGACCATGTACTGTTGAAGGTGTCTCCTACACGAGGGATTTTCCGTTTTGGGAGGAGAGGCAAGCTTAGTCCTAGATATATCGGACCATTCGAGATCCTTGAGAGGGTTGGAGATTTAGCATACAGGTTGGCCTTACCGCCATCGCTGAGTCACGTTCACAATGTGTTTCACGTATCCCAACTACGGAAGTATGTACCGGACCCCAGTCACGTCATTGATTTCGACGAGATCGAGATAGCTAATGATGGCACCTTCGAAGAGAGACCAATCAAGATACTTGAGAGTCGGATCAAACAGTTGAGGAATAAACCAATACACTTGGTTAATGTACAATGGTCACGACACGGAGTCGAAGAGGCCACTTGGGAAACAGAGGACAGTATGAAGACTAGATATCCGGAGTTGTTTTCATCTTAAGTTTCGGGACGAAACTTCTTTTTAGAGAGGAAGGATGTAATACCCGAGATTTCTGATATGTATTTGGAACTTGTGATATTGTAATGATTGTACTTTTGTCTGAGTACTATTCTCCGTATTTCATAATCCGATGTTGTTGAGCGTATGATTTCATGAATGTGATTTAAAAATTGTAATTCTGCGCATGTAGCGCACGCTATCGGCTATGTGTAGCGTACGCTAACATGGATCCATAGCGCACGCTACAAAGGAACATTAGCGCACGCTATGCGTGGTCAATTTGATTGAGACATGTGGTAGGTAAGATCAGGCCGAGAATCTTGGTCGGATTGTGTCGGGATGAACCTGGACGGCTTTCGTGAAAAGCCAAGTCAACTCCTTAGCGCACGCTACAGGCATGTGAATAGCGCACGCTAAGTGCTGAGTACAGTGAAGTCAGTGAGACGTTAGCGCACGCTACGAGCACGGACTAGCGCGCGCTAATAACCATTTCCTATAAATAGGACAGCATCCTTTTCGTATTTTCAGTCCTTTCTTTTCCCACATCCGAATTCTTATACTTAGATTATAACTTCCTACATCCTAAACACTTCATATCAGCATCCTAACTCGTATTGAAGATTGTAGATCATTGAGGATTGGTGTTCGAGCCTTCGACGTTGGATTGCTTCAATTTCCTCGTAGTTCTTCACTACTTTGAGGTAGGTGATTCCCCACCAATATTAGTAGTGTTCTTAAGGACGTTTGATCATGTTTTGATAGCCAGTTATTTCGTTTATAATCGATCATCACATGTTAGAAGGATACTTTTGACGTATCGGCACTATATATCGTATGAACCTTTGAACCGTCTTAGTATATGGACTCCTAAGCATTTTCAAACCGATTTGTGATCAGTAAACGGATATTACCTAGATTGTTACGTTTTACACATTGGAATCATGCGTTTTGGAACGTAGGACGAACGGAACTTAGAATATTTTCTTGAAGATCTAAGATGAATTATGGTGTTGAGATGATTATCCGTATCTTTGTATCTCATAGTCATTCAGTACGTATAGAACTTACACAAACCTTATTAGCATGATATGCTCGGGGATGACTTGTATTATCACCATAGAATTCATGAGTTCATCACCATTAGCTCCGATTTTAAAGCCGTGTGTCGCCATGCACGGTTAGCGCATGCTAACATGCGTAAGTTAACGTGCGCTATCGGGGATAAGTTAACGCACGCTACGTTTGGTGCGTAACGTACGTTATGATATCAGCCGAGTCAGTCGGCTGATCAGAGAGAACTGTCAGTCCATGGCTAGCGTACGCTAGGCTTAGACGATAGCGTACGCTAACAGGCAGACTTAGCGCACGTTACGTAGAGTACGTAGCGTACGCTAAGTAGTTCAGGCAGATTGTTTATTTTGAGCTTTTGGCCGTAAACCGAATTGTTAGGCAATCGTTCGACTTGAGATGATTTGTATATCATTTCTTTTGTTAAGGTTCGAGCTTTCTACGTTGATCGAAGAAGGCGACCTTCGAGTGTGTTGAGATCATTGAAGTGTTTCGTTCTTGCCATCTTCGAGGCAAGTATCATAATGTGTTAAAATTGGTATTTTGAGCATGTTTGTGGTTTATTCATGTTGTTGAACATGGAAATTATTTTGTTGAAATGTCATGATATTCGTTATCTAGTGTTTGTATGTTCATGTTGATGAACATAATGATTTGGCATATGTGTATGCATGAGTTGTGTTTGTGTACATTGTACGATCTATGCTAAGGGCGATGGATCGGATGTCCACCTCGTGTTGGTCCGACGGGATCATCTTGGGATCTAGGCTGAGGGCGCTGGATCATTGGACGGGTTATTTCCACCTCGTGTTGGTCCGACGGGATCATCTTGGGATCTATCTTTGAGGGCTTGGATCATTGGAATACCCTTGCTGTGTTAATGGAATCTTGTGGATTCGCATTGTCGGATTCCGGTAGCGGAAGTCCGTGTGGTGTATCTTGTTATGTATTGTTGATGCATATTCGAATTGTTTAATATGATACTTGTACTAGCATCATTTTGCTAACCCCTTCGGGGGTGGACATTGGTTTTGATGTTCAGGTAGTCGAGGAGCAGGGAAAGCGACAGCTGCAAGCGTGACGATGAAGGGGTTCAGTGATGTTTGTTGTTGTTGGTGATTTGTTTTCTTGGTTTGATTTCAGTACTCGAGTACGCGTGTCTTATTAATATCATTTCGATATGGTTATATTAATTACTCGTTGAATCAGATGTACGGTTTTGTAAACTTGAATTTCCGTGATGTTGATGTCTTATATTTACATTTCTTTTAAATTAGCCTTGTAAATCCTTACTTAAAGGGTTTACGGCGCTGTAATTATTCTGAATATCTCGGGGTGTTACAGAGTATGTATTAGGGCTGGGTTCGTGGATGAGAGAACTTAGATGAGTCTGCGATTGTAGGGTTTTTTTGAGTCCAGAGGTGAAGAAGATGCCGAAGAGATTCAGGAGAAATATGGAGATGCAGAAGGTGTCAGTGGACAGAATAAGTTGTGGAGATGCAGAAGGTGTCGGTGGACAGAAGAAGAAGTATTCGTAGGATTGAGATTAATGTTGACATAGCACTTAGCTTTTCCCAAGGGTTGACTCATAATGGACGGTTGGGATGTATTATTAATGAACGGTTCAGATTAGAGCATATTTCAGTGTGTTTTTTTAATTACGGATACATTAGTGTCAGGAATTACTGATGCGTTAATTAGTGATACGTCTGTGTGAGCAATCAGTGACACTTATATGTTAAATATGAAAATCGGTCCAATTTTATATATTTAGTGACACATAACAAAAAACTCTGAGAATCCAAGTGTCACTAAAGCCCCTTTTTTTAGTAGTGATACAAATGCAATGCTCCACAGTATATAAATGAAGTGCTTCATAGCATACAAAGTACTGATTTTACTTCAAAATTTGCATCAAAATTCCTCCTAGAACCGTCAAAATCAATAAATAAACTGTTTTCATTGGGTATGAATTATGAGTTATGCTATACAGCAATGGAAAGCCATAGGAGTCTAGTTTGCACAGAATAAAGGACATTAAAAAATATTAGTATGAAGAGTTATTATATTTTGAATACATATTGTCACGATTCTTGTTTTATAAGAATATACAAAGCATTGTTTTTTTTCTTTTTTACAATTTTAGGTATGTAATATGCATTTTAATTTATAGATCATGAAAGAGTGATTAATTTGATATTTTTTTATTTTGAATGGATAATAAATAAATTAGTCACTGTATTTTAAATCGAGATAATTTATTTGTGAAGGAATAGAATTACCCTTCTTCTTAATTAAGGTTATCCACATGTCATTTATAAGTGAGATGCGATAAATTCTAAACCCTCCTTATTGATTTATCTAATAAATAAGAGCGCTTATTAGTTCTCACACTAGACCAAGTCCATTCTTGATATATATATATATATATATATATATATATATATATATATATATGATCAAATGAGAATGGTTATTATCCTACGAATTACGAATATGCATGAAATATATTCATTTCGTGCATCAAAATTGCAATGCATTAAAATATGCATTATATGCATCAAAATATCGATGCATTAAAATATTGCATTATATGTATCAAATCTTTGTGATAATAAATCTAGGTCATCCATTTATTAAGATCTATGGATGTAATTTATTCCTATTTCTTAACTTAAATTGCATTCTCACCTGAACTCACCCCTATATATATATGATCAAATGAAAATGGTTCTTATCCTGCGAATTGCGAATTTGCATGAGTTTTGTACTAATTATGCATCAAATATATACATTTCGTACATCAAAATTGCAATGTATTAAAATATACATTATATATATCAAAATATCGATTCATTAAATTATTGTATTATATATATATATATATATGTGTATGTGTGTGGGTGTGTTTTTGTGTCTTTTAGGGGTGATGGCGACGGTTCAATTGTTGATGAGTCAGTATTGAATGAGACTGATGAGGTTATATATCAAATCAGGAAACTGAGAACACAGAGCCATCGAATTTGATAGTACCTCCACATTCATGTGATACCCACCGAAGTATTATACACTATTCCCTAGGTCTGGTTTAAAACTCGATAGAGAGTGTAATTATTATAAAGTATTGATGATGAATGAGTGGTGGAGATTAAAAAGTAAAAAGTGATTGTTTGATTTGATTGTAAAAAGTGATATATGCAAACTTACTAAATGGACTAGTTTTTTATAGAAATGTAAACCTTTGGGCGGGACGGAGGGAGTAATGTTTTTAGATAAGTTTAGTTGTACTAGATTGATAAATTGTGTAACTAATAATAATATATATTAATCATAGATTAAAAATAATAAATATTATTATTTATTATATTAAGATTAAGTAACGTGATTATAATTGTTTCAAACGAGCGTGCGAAAGTTATAAACATAAATCTTCTTAAAAATAAAAAAGAAAATAAATGTGAACAAGACGAAGAACACTTAATTGAAGTCACAACCACTTCCACGCGATTATTCGATATTTTTGGTGTCAAAAAGATCTAATGGAATTGTAATAATTTGTACTCCCTTCGTCCAAGTTGAAGTGTTAGATATTAGTAAAATTGATATATTTTAGGAACATGATTGGGTATGATAGATGCATGAATTTTGTAAGTACTGATGATGAGTCTGTGGTGTAGATTAAAAGGTAAAAGGTATTGACAGCGTGTGTGTGGTGGATATTAAAAAGTAAAAAACGATTATTTGATCTGATTTCAAGTGCTTAATAAAATATTATATCTCTAAAAAGATATTTTTTTTGAACCAAATATTGCACCTCCGGTGAAACGGAGAGAGTAAATTATATCATGAATCTGAGTTCACATATATTATGGATTTAGATGTATTTTCGTATGAGCTACGTACAAGCTACATATGCCTTGATGTACACCTATTTACTTATTTATATTTTTTCGAATGTAATGTACATATATTTACTTAATCTCATTGCTCTTTAATTCTTTCTTTTCTAATATTCAAGAGCATCTCTAACGATTACTTTCTCATTTTCAGTTTTTACTGATATCATCACAGACACGTCACCATCTCTACTTTCTCATATTTTTACCCACAATAATACGAACTGGGATCCCATGTGCCAAACTTTCGTGTTCCACACCTGTGCCACATGATAATTAACTATTTTAAAAATATTTTATTATAAAATAAAATTTTATTATTAGATAATATATCATGATTAACATATATATCAAAAAATCAAAATTTTAAAAAATCATATACCATAGTTTTGGAATATTTTGATTATAAAATTATTATTTTGATTGATTATTCCAAAACTATGGTATATGATTTTTTAAAATTCTAATTTTTTGATATATATATGTTAATCATGATATATTATGTAATAATAAAATTTTATTTTATAACAAAATATTTTTAAAATAATAAAATTTCGTGTGGCGCACAGTGTGACACAGAAAATCCCTTGCCCAATAATACTTACTCAACTTTAATTTTTGCTTACATCATTATGAACCCACAAACTCAATGATTCAATTATTCACTTTCATATTCCCATTTAATTAAAATAAAAATAAATTAATATGGCAAAATAAATATAGTTAACTGTAAAAGTATTAGACAATAATGAAGACATTTCTCACTCAAAATTCATACAATAAAAAAAAGATAAAAAAATAAATGAATTGCGTTAAGAATGGGGGATGCTCATATATATATATATATATATATATATATATATATATATATATATATATATATATATATATATATGAGACGGTTATAGTGAAAATGAGATTTGCGTTAAGAAATGTGAATGAATTGTTCTAAATGTGTCAATATTTTTATGCTTCACTATATTAACATTTTGATATGAATTGCATGAATTATAGATCATATGAAAATCAATAATAAGGGTAGCCAAGTTGGTGGAGTAGGTGAGCGCGTTACTGAAAGGTCACGAATTCGATTCCCCATACCAACACTTTCTTGATTGAGCCTATCACACAGAACTTGCCTAGTGTGGTTTAACTAGTTGGCGTAGTTTGCGGTTTATTACGTCAGTAGAATTTATCAAGTCTTGTATTTAAAAGTAGAATTGCGATTTAAGTTATAAAAAAAATAGTATGTGTCGACACTTAAGACTGTTACGGAATAGGAAAAGTAACTGTAAAAATCTGCATGACTCTATTTTAGCTTTTTCGATCACCATCTTTTTTATAAAGAAACTTTTTATTAGAAAAGAAAAAGAAAAAGTAAATTAAAATTCCAAAACCAAGAATCCGTAACGTCAAATCATGTCGTTGGGGGTCTTGGATTCTAGTGGGAGGTGGTATGGTTATTGCCGGTCGTCTCTCTCCCCCGTCTCTCTCTCTCCCCCGTCTCTCTCTCGAGAAAAAAATTGCTTCAAATTCCCTGGGTGTTTTCGGTTTCAGTCGGGATAAAATTTTCGAAACTCAAATCCTTCTTAAATTTTAAAATTTGGTTTCGGTTTTGGTCGGTTTCGATTTTCAAAACTCAAAACTCAAACCCTCCCCAAATATTTCGGTTTCGGATTAGTTCGGTCAAATTCGGTTTTGACCCAAGCATATTTAATTTATATATATTTATTTAATAAAGTAACAAAAAAATTAATTATATTAATAAAACTTGTTCTAAAATAATAGATAGATCTTTACTTGATATATTTAATCATTGTTTTTATCAAAACTACAATATGTGTAGATATATTATTTTATAAGTTTAATAATTTTAGTCATATAAATAAAATTTTATATAATATAAATAATTCGGGTTAGTTCGGTCTAATTCGGGGTAATTCGGTTCGGTTCGGTTCGGTTTTAAGTTATCTAAACCCGAATTAATTCGGTTTCGGTTTCGGTTTGTAAGTTTCAAGTTCGGGGTTGCTTTCGGTCGGGGATTTTCGGTTCGGTGCAGATTGGTTCGGATTGGTTGGTCGGTTTTCGGATTTCTATTAACACCCCTACCCTAACTTATGCACAATGTGCATATTGAAACATTAATCTCATATCGGGAAAATACAAACATTCGTTTAATAGATCTTGAGCTACTTCTTTTATTGTCAATTGATTTTGAGATGAAACCCTAGACTTTAACATGGTATCGGAGCAGGCTTTCTACACGTGTGAGCCCAACGGTCCACGATGTTCTAGCTCCGCGTCGCTCGAGTTAAAAAATCCACGCTGTAAGCCTTGACCTCGGCTACACGTGAGGGGACGTATTGAAGCATTAATCCCACATCGGGAAAATATAAGCCTTGCATTTAATACATAAAGATCCTGTGCTACTCCTCTTATTGTCAATTAATTTTGAGGTGGAACCCCAGAAACAGTGCAAAAATCCCCAATCATTCAAGTTTGGTGAATAAAACCCCAACCTATTTAGTGCATATTGTATTTCTTTGACGGGCCGTAGTCAGTTTAATTTTTAGGTTCTTGACTATGGCCCAATTCTAGTCATAGTTCGGGTCGAATTGTTTGTGTTTCTCGATTATTTCTATCTCACAGGTTGGTGGGTTCCGCCTCAACTCTCATCCACAATGGACGAATTTGATGAAAACTGGAAGTACACACATGTTCTTTGAAGGCGTGCATGTATGTTCTTGGAAGGCGTGCACACATATTCGAACGATGCTGATGAGAAAGCTCAAATACATATGCTATGTGCACATATGTTCTTGGACGGCTATGAGTGTGTATATATGTCTGACTTCTAAAAATGTCGAAAACAATGAGTGTGAACATATGTCCGTTTGAGTTAAATATTATTAGTGCACACGTATATAGATCGATTATATTCATGTATTTCTTCTTTTTAGAAATTTTTATTTTAATTGTATTTCAATCGATATCGAATTTTGTGTTTAACATTTATGTTCTTGGTTTGCTATATATTTACATTATTGAAAAAACACACATGCACCTTATTATTTGAAAAACAAGCATGTCGAAAAAATTATTCCAAAACTGAAATAAAAAAATTAATTCTTAAAAACACATATACACTAAATCAATTTTAAAACATGCATGCTCGAAAAAAAAAACAAATAAAAAAATTAAGGATTTTTAAAAAACATAATTTATTTAAAAAAATCAAAAATAATATAAAAATATCTTTTACTATTATACCCTTTTAGATTAAAGAAAAATATTTCAATATTTATAAAAATATAATTGGTCTAGAGGAGGTTCTCGCAATTTTCGCATTTAAGAGGGTTATGAAAATAAATCATATATATATATATATATTACTTTTAACTATAGCTTTCAAAAGATATTTATTAAATTATATTTATGCACATAAATTTACACTAATTATTTATTGCTCAATTTAGAAATTAAAAGCCTAGCTATTTTGATGCTTTAAAATGTATTGAGTGAATATTTGTGATAATATTCCTCTAATATATATCGTTAAAAGCCTATTCATGGGCATGGTGCAGCAAGTGCACCACCAAAATTTTATAGAAAAAGCCATTCATACCTATATAAATATCTATTTAATCCTCACTTTTTACACTTATGTATAGGTGTGTATAAGTATCTATGTGCGTTTATTATTTTTGTATTTTTTATCTATCCAGTAATTGAATTGGTTTAAGAGTTGAATCATTTTTATTATTTCTTTTATCAAATTATATAGAATGTTTACATTATATTCTGTTAGTGTCGAATACCTCCTCTCGTAATTCTTCGGCATTACTGGAGGTGCTGTGTGAAATCCTAAATGTGTCCTTATATAAAATGATTTAATATACCATAATATATTTATCAAAATCTTAGTACTAAATAAATAAATAAATATATAAGGCATGTAAGGGAGCATATAACAATCATAAATAAAGCTCAATATTAAATTGAATAACTTTAATCAAATGAGCTACCATTTTAAGTTTGTTAATGTTCTCTACTAAATCGAACCCTATGAGGATTCGAACTTGGTGTTGAATAATTTTGAAAACGCTTACTTGAAAAATAACAGAATATAAATATATATCGAATATATATATTTTATCTAAATCCTGCAAAAAATCGGTTAGCAAAAAAGGAAAATTCCCATTCGCGTAAACGAGCGGAAGAGTTGCTGTTGAGTCCAGAGTATTTGTCTCTTTAAAGCAAATTCGCCCTCACCACGGTGTATGATGTCTGCCTACCAGGATAAAACAACAGCTCGATGCAGTGAATCGATGATGCGCTGCACCCTCAACGAACTAGATCAAATCTGTCTACTATCACTGACTGAAATTATCCGAAAGAAAAAAAACGAAGAAGGAAAAAGAAATCTGTCTGGAGGAGGTTGTGTAAAAACGAAGTGTGTGAAAAACGAGCCCCTCAAGCCGGGTATTTATAGGTGAAGGCTGGAGGAGGTTGTGTGCTGGAGGAACTCTATACCGATCAGGATTGGTATCTGGAGGAACTCTAAACCGATCAGGATTGGTATCTCAATACTTATGCAAATCTATTTAATTCGATTTTATCCGGATCCGAAAAATTCGGAATTTATTAATTGAGGTATTTTCAGTAAAATAAAATTTTGCCGAATAAAATTGCAGTAAAAAGATAACTTCGAGACGCCGAGACATTTTGCCCAAATCGCCCTTCGACCGAGACCGACCCGAACCGAGCCGATCCGAGTCGAACAGACGTCGGCGGCGCGCGCGTGTGTGTGTGCGCGAGGGGCGCCTAGTCACACATCCACAGATGTCTCACTTTTTGAACATGACTTTGTCCACATCTCCTTATATACTCACAATTTTTCCCTTCTTTTTCCAATGTGGGATAGCATCCTAAACCCATTTCTAAAGGGTTCACTTTGGAACATTATATCTCATTCATACCTCAATCATTTTGAGTGTTATTACATGTTTTGGAAACCTCATACGGAGTACTATGTATTCCAACTAAGTCCCGACTTTAACTCGTAGTCGAGCCCACTCAAAATTTCCTCTCAAGTGGGCTGCTCAAAACAGCCAATTTTCCTTCATTTTTCCAACAATCCCCCATATGAATGAGATTGATGGTCCAGCAGCACACGTCAGACACGGAGTTGACTTGGTGATAGTTACTACGGTTAGGCCTTGCATAGGATAGGTAGAGTATGCTCCTTGAACCTTCCCTCGAAAAGATATATTCTCCTTACTAACTGGACAGTGTGACTAGATGCCTTTGAACTGTCCGACCGCTTGTGTAAGTAATCGTATATCCTTCACAAGTGTTATTCCTGATTTGTTCTGTTCTCATTATTATGCCCATTTTGGCCGTGGACACCGTCCTAGTTCTGCGAGAGTTTCTAAAGAATTGTGCCTTTGCAATTCTCCTTTGAAGCGGCCCCTCTCCTCTATAACATAGGTGATTCTCTTTAAGTGTTTTGAGTAAACCCGTGTTTTACTCCACCCGACTATACGTTGTCGACTTAAAAATCATTAAAAGCATAAGCATAACCTCTCCCTACGGGTATCACTGTTTTCATCCTATGAATGGTTGGTTCGGGGTAACCCCCACAGTGATCGTTCCCAGTTTTATGGATTGGTTGTCCTATTGAATTGGTTTTATGGATTGGTTTTATAGACTCATTCCTCTTGATGATTTATCAACAAGGTCTCTTGATAACCCTTTGGTTAGCGGATCCACAATATTATCCTTTGATGATATATAATCAACAGTGATAACTCCTGTTGATATCAATTGTCGAATGGTATTATGTCTCCTCCTTATGTGACGAGACTTACCATTTTACATTACGCTCTGTGCTCTGCCAATCACAGATTGACTATCACAATGAATACATAATGCGGTCACAGGTTTTGCCCATCTTGGAATATCTTCTAAAAATGGTGTAGCCATTCTCCCTCTTCTACACATTTATCTAAGGCTATAAACTCGTATTCCATCGTTGACCGAGATATAAGTGTCTGTTTTGAAGATTTCCATGCCACTGCTGCACCGGCTAGTGTGAATACATATCCGCTTGTTGACTTGGAGTCTTTCATATCAGATATCCAATTTGCATCACTGTATCCTTCAAGTACTGGTGGATATTTGGTATTGTGCAGCCCATACTCACAAGTACCCATTAAGTATCTTAGTACCCTTATGATCGCCTAACAGTGATCCTTTCCGGGATTGCTCGTGTATCTACTTAGTCTATGAACTGAGTAGGCTATATCTGGTCTTGTACATCTTATCAAGTACATCATATTTCCTATTATGCGTGAGTACTCAAGTTGAGATACTCCTTCACCCTTATTCTTGGATAGTCTTAACGTCATATCCACCGGGGTTTTGGCTGTGCCAGAGTCATCTTTATTAAATCTTTCAAGGATTTTGTCCACATAGTGGGCTTGACTCAGCATGAGACCTTCTGACGTTCGTGTGATTTTAATCCCTAAAATTACATCTGCGAGTCCCATATCCTTCATATCAAATCTCGACCTCAGCATGTCTTTGATCGATTTGATTATTCTTTCATTACTGCCAGTAATGAGCAAGTCATCTTCATATAGACACAAAATGACATAGCCATCTTTTGTGTCTTTCACATATACACATTTGTCGGATTCATTAATTTTGAAGCCACCGCTTTGTAACACCCCCAATCCATTCGGGGATATTACACGCCGTAGAACCCTTCCTCAAGGATCTACCAGGCTGGTAACAACATCGAACATCTCAACAATGCCTTTAAGGCTAAAATGACTCAGTAGACCGATTTGGTCTTTCAATAAAAACATACAACTCAACCTCAATACATGCCCATGCAGGGGTCGAATACAACACATTCCCATACAACAGGGAAGGAATACTGCAGCGGAATAAAATACAACTGAAACAATACAACAATAAACGGGTCCTCATGTGATTAGTATCGATCATCTTTCATCATCCTTCATGCCGACCTTGTGCTATGCTCCCTAAAACCTGAATGCAATACAAACATCCACCCCCGATTACTCGGGGGTTAGCAAAATTCCACTATTTTGCTAGTGCAAGTACAAAGTGCAAATACGAGCCACACAATCCAAGTTCCAAGAATAACAATAACCGGAAATCCTCAAAAATTAAAACGTAACAGCAAGTACTTCCCGAGGTAAGAGTTTGGGTAAAACATTCCAAAATCGAAAGATCACACTTCAAGAGAAACAATTTACAAAATGGTGTAATACGCCACCGGGAGTTTTAATAGAAAACAATTTAGGATTATCGAATCCAACTCTTTCCAAAAATCAATGGGGGTCACAGCCCAAAGGTTTTGTTTTCACAAATAAAACCAACGGAAATTCACAGGGTTAAAACCCACGTCAAGTGTCCTCGACGGACATAAAATCAACACAACATAACCACCCAAGACACGCAATTCTGGGTCACACAAATACAGCACCAACTCATGAATCCAGAGTGAAGTCATAGATTCCCTCGAGGCCTCGACGGACCCTCCCGAGGTGGCCATATCATAAACAAATCACGCACAGGCATCGCCTAGGACCGGGACGAAGCCACAAATCCCACTCGACGCCTCTAAGGACCCCCCCGAGCGGGCTAGCGAAACACATTCACAAATCATAAATACACCAGCGTGAACACTTGTCACGGCATCTCACGGTTGGATCAATCACTTGTTGTCTCCTGACCATATGATCGTATGCCATACGTCACCGCAGGTCTTATCATCTCATGGTTGGATCAATCACTTGTTGCATCCTGACCATATGATCACAAGCCATGTGTCACCGTAGATTGTCTTAAGCTCTCACGGTTGGATCAATCACTTGTTGCATCCTGACCACATGATCACATGCCATGTGTCACCGTAGACCTTCGACCATAACCAGACATTCACAAAATTAACATATCACACCAACAATATCCAAACAATTCACCCAGAGGCATCAAACACTTAGCAAAACACCATGTCAAACCACAACGCGACGGAAAGAAGTAATATACATACACACGCATTATCAAGCACCACATCAACACCAACCATATTCATAGGATTCACATAATCGTGTACGAAACACACCAATCACAAAATACCCACGGTTTTTAAAGAGAGCCTTTAACGAGGCTAGCCGAATCTTTTGAAAGTTTATTTCAAACAACCAAACAAACACATTTAGATGATCACCGATCATCATATCCACAAAACAAGAAATGTATGGACAAGGTACTTGCCTCAAAACCACGATCGCAACGAGACGACGAATGGGATGTGGTCGAACAGCCCCGAACCGCCGAACACTATCAAGAATGCGATAGCACCACGAGTACTATGAGAATAACACCACACGAATTATGAATCGCCAAACGGGATTCAACTCGGAATCCTGGAGCACCTATAATCCTCCAGAAGGAACAATAAAAACAACGAATATACGATTAAAATGAGAATCAAGGTAAAAAACAACGGAAATCCCACCAAACTATCGAAGGAAAACTCATTGGGACATTTAATCGAACATTAAATGTTCAATAATTCCCAAGAACACTCGAATCGTCAATCGAGTTAAACAAACTCGGGATATGGATATACAATCCATAGAACACGATTAATAACATCATACTACACCAACCAATTCATCAAAATCGGACTAGGATCGAAATCAAGAACAAATTTCCAAGAAAAGTCAACTCAAAGAAAAATCAAGAATTACCTCAATCCTACGAAGAACAAGGGATTACATGATGTTACAATCACCTAGAGATCTCCAAAAGACCTTATAATTGAGTAGAAACGACCAAGAACTCGAACCCTAGTCTCACCCGCCCGACAACCGCGAGGAGAAGAGAAGAAGGGGGGAAATGGGGTGAAAAACCCGTCTGTCCCCTTAAATACATCAGCGACGCACGACCAAGTGCTCTTGCATTTGGTCGTGCGCTAGGACACTGCCCAGCTACTGACACCACACACGAGCAATGCGCACGAGCAGTTGCTCGTGTGTCCTGCTCGTGCGTCCCTGAAGCTCACTGCTGAGCACTGGATTGCGCACGAGCGCCACGCACGAACACGTGCTCGTGTGGCCTGCTTGTGTGCTACAATAGGAGGCTAATATCGAGCCTGAGACGGTCCCGAAGGCACCCAGGATATAACTAACTCAAAAGGTAACGGAAACAATGGCTCACGACGCCCTCGAAGAGACAAAACGACAACGGAAAACAATATGCCATTTCACACATGCATACACGCGATCTGCACGACTTACACAACAACAAGTCGTACCCGACCAACGCTACAACGTGGTACCCAACATATGGAAAATCCCGAATAATCATCAAAGAAACAAAATAACTGGCACAACCAAAAAATAATTCGAAGTAACCTGAAACAGAAATCTCGGGTATTACATTCTACCCACCTTAAAAAAGTTTCGTCCCGAAACTTAAAACATGAAACAATCAAGGCAGATCAACCCTTGATAACACGTGATTCCGATCACCTGAAGATTGGGGAAAGGCGATACGAAGGCAAACACTCCAAAACTTTGGAAAATTACGAAACGACCTGAACGACCGAAAAATCACGATACGACAACGAATAACCAAATCGAAGCTCACAACACGTATAACAACGTTAAATGAACTTAAGAGAAACTCGAAACAACAGTTTCGAACTCGATTTGCAAGAATCAAACTCAAGTGGGAAAAAGTCGCTAAGAAGCACGTAACTCAACAAAACGACACCAAGACGAACTCGGATGACAAAAAGTGCAGAGTTAATCATTCTCAGAATGATGAAATGGTCACAAGAGAGACGCTAAGATGGACTTCCACTAGAAAAGAGAAAATTACCGAAAATCGAAATTGTGGATATTACATACTACCCTCCTTAAAGGAAGTTTCATCCCGAAACTTAAAACAAGTAGGGAGAAGCAATATCCCGCCAGGAAAACTCAACGAGATACACAAGAAGCGCGTAACTTACGCCCAACGGCGAAACGTTACAAGCAACGCAATGGAATATACGACGTGAAAACACGCTCCACGACGACCAACACAACGCCACTGGTAGAGATATAATAAAACCAACAAGTGACAAGCGTCATCAAACAGATAATACAATCAAGTCAATTATCCGAACAATCACAAAACAGGAGGTACCAATATAAAAAAATATGCACAGTCAAGAAAACAGAAAATAAACACAAAACGATCCACAAGAACAATCACAAATAGTTCGGACTACGCCGAAATCCTCAAAAAGCACACTAGGCATCTCCGTGTCCTTTTGGAGCGGAGACGCAACCTCGATCCCCAAATCTCTCAGCTATCGTCTCGCAATGTACGGCTCGGTGACTCACCTGGCCACACTCGAAACAGCTGACTAACGGTGAACGACAATTCTTCGCGGTATGGACCGCTCGACTACAGTTGTAACAGGTCTTCATGCTGCTCACATTACTCACTACAGGGGTACTATTCCTCTAATCACGCGATCGAGGAACCATCTTAGGACGACGAAATGAAGTCCCAACCTCAGGGGGCCCACTCCCCTGATTTCATGAAAAGTTCCCAACGGTTTCTGTTTCTTCGAGTCAGACATACTCTCAGTCGATAATCTGGATAGCTCATATGCTAATGCCCTATTCTGATAATCTCTCAAGGAAGTACAAGTGAGACCTGCCATGTACTGACGAATCTCCGGCTTCATCCGCCTACTAAAATGACACATCTTATCCTCCTCTGTCCTTACCTGATCCTGCACATAGCTGAGTTGTTTGCTAAAATCAATAATAGCTTGAGATAGCGGTACATCTTGCGGTCGCCAAAAACAATTCATTAATCCTCTGATTTCTGATCGGCTCCTGACTAAACTCATCTCTCATGAATTTCTGGAACTCTGTCCACGTGACAACACGATTTCGAGGCTTAACAGCCTCCCACCAACTGGAGGCATCCTTGTTAAGAAGATACTGAGCGACTGGCAACTTACGCTCTTCTGGACAATCATCTTCCTCGAATATCTTTTCCAACTGGAAAATCCAACCATCCCAGCCTAATGCGTCTGCAGCACCAGCGAAATGAGGGGGATTCATATGAACCACTTCTCGAAGACACTGAGTTGTACCAGTGTTCTAGGTCACATCTGTAATACGCTGAACTGCCTGAGTCAATTGAGTCATCTGTGTAGCTACCTGCTGTAAAATGGTAGCAACACCGATACCGATATCATCACCAGCAGCATGATCCCGATCACGCACCCGATCGCCACGACCATGACCTCTGCCCCTCGGCATACTGAAAATCATAACACGTAACACTTACAACGATTACCATCGTAAAGCAACACACATACAAACACCACGGCAACGACGGTATCGTTCGGCGACCTCAACGGCCCGAACGATAACCAACATACGATTACTAAACATCACGAAACAACCACGTATGTACACAATCATGCAAACTCAAGTTCCAACAGCTCGCACGGGTGCGATAACACACAAATCATCACAAAGTGACAACTTTCAATACCAACATCTCCCTCTCACAGAGGGCGAATCACAACAAATGCGTGGCAAACGACTCAACGTTCACGCCATCAATTCCATCATACTCGGGAGATAACATTCTAACGACAATGCGAATATCATACACATCTTCTCCGACCACAAGCAGGAAGTGATAGGTTTTAAAAACAAAAACCACCTTTGAAAAAAATGATTTTGGAAACACTAGTTGATCTTGAGTATCACCTTTCAAAAAGTAGTACAAACACCATTATCGAGACTTTGAAAACCATATTTCGTTTGATAAAACGAGGACATTTCCCTTTTAGTGAAAAACTTTCAGAAATATTCGACCCTCGGGTCCAAGCAAAGCATTTCTAAATAGAAAATATCTCAAAATATTTTGGTCCTCCACTGGAATAATTTTGAATCGTACAGTGACACCTTGAAAGTACCGAGAGAAAATAATTCATTTTAAAAGTACATCTCGAAATTTATTTTCTAAGATACTCAAGGTTTTCAAAAATCCAATAGGCCAGAATGCCCAAAACTCACACGTATCGATATTCACGTACATGCATCATAATACACGCATCAACTCGTTCAAAACCAAGACAACACTTGTCTTTTACCGGAAACAAACAGTCAAATGTCACAGTCAAAATGACATAAATAATGACAACACTCCTCATATAAACGAAACATGAGAGTCACATAAACGCGTCACGAAACCAAGAATATGCATAAAGATTCTGTCACTTAACACATAATCATACCAGTAACTCGCATCAGATGAGGCACAATCACAAAGAATGGAGACTTACATCCACACGTCGCACGAAGGTGATGATCGCCCCACGATAATAATCACGACCAATAAACTCAGACGACGCGTCGCGACATGACTCAGTCAGACAAAATCCGACGAGACAAAAACTCAATAGACACCACTAAACCCGACAGCCTAGGTTTCCACAACCTAAGCTCCTATACCATTTATGTAACACCCCCAATACATTCAGGGATATTACACGCCGTAGAACGCTTCCTCAAGGATCTACCAGGCTGGCAACAACATCGAACATCTCAACAATGCCTTTAAGGCTAAAATGACTCAGTAGACCGATTTGGTCTTTCAAAAAAACATACAACTCAATCTCAATACATGCCCACGCAGGGGTCGAATACAACACATTCCCATACAACAGGGAAGGAATACTGTAGCGGAATAAAATACAACTGAAACAATACGACAATAAACGGGTCCTCATGTGATTAGTATCGATCATCTTTCATCATCCTTCATGCCGACCATGTGCTATGCTCTCCAAAACCTGAATGGAATACAGACATCCACCCCCCGATTACTCAGGGGTTAGCAAAATTCCACTATTTTACTAGTGCAAGTACAAAGTGCAAATACGAGTCATACAATCCAAGGTCCAAGAATAACAATAACCGGGAATCCTCAAAAAACAAATGTAACAACAAGTACTTCCCGAGGTAAGAGTTTGGGTAAAACATTCCAAAATCGAAAGATCACACTTCAAGAGAAACAATTTACAAAATGGTGTAATACGCCACCGAGAGTTTTCATAGAAAACAATTTAGGATTATCGAATCCTACTCTTTTCAAAAATCAATGGGGGTCACAGCCTAAAGGTTTTGTTTTCACAAATAAAACCAACGACAATTCACAGGGTTAAAACCCACGTCAAGTGTCCTCGACGGACATAAAATCAACACAACATAACCACCCAAGACTCACAAATTTGGGTCACACAAATACAACACCAACTCATGAATCTAGAATGAAGTCATAGATTCCGTATAGGCCTCGACGGACCCTCCCGAGGTGGCCATATCATAAACAAATCACGCACATGCATTGCCTAGGACCGGGACGAAGCCACAAATCCCACTCGATGCCTCTAAGGACCCTCCCGAGCTGGCTAGCGAAACACATTCACAAATTATAAATACAACAGCGTGAACACTTGTCACGGCATCTCACGGTTGGATCAATCACTTGTTGTCTCCTGACCATGTGATCGCATGCCATATATCACCGCAGGTCTTATCATCTCACGGTTGGATCAATCACTTGTTGCATCCTGACCACATGATCACAAGTCATGTGTCACCGTAGATTGTCTTAGGCTCTCACGGTTGGATCAATCACTTGTTGCATCCTGACCACATGATCACATGCCATGTGTCACCGTAGACCTTCGACCATAACCACACATTCACAAAATTAACATATCACACCAACAATATCCAAACAATTCACCCAGAGGCATCAAACACTTAGAAAAACACCACGTTAAACCACAATGCGACGGAAAGAAGTCATATACATACATACGCATTATCAAGCGTCACATCAACACCAACCATATTCATAGGATTCACATAATCGTTTACAAAACACACCAATCACAAAATACCCACGGTTTTTAAAGAGAGCCTTTAACGAGGCTAGCCGAATCTTTTGAAAGTTTATTTCAAACAACCAAACAAACACATTTAGATGATCACCGATCATCATATCCACAAAACAAGAAATGTATGGATAAGGTACTTGCCTCAAAACCACGATCGCAACGAGACGACGAATGGGATGCGGTCGAACAGCCCCGAACCCCCGAACACTAACAAGAACGCGATAGCACCACGAGTACTACGAGAATAACACCGCACGAATTATCAATCGCCAAACGGGATTCAACTCGGAATCCTCGAGCACCTATAATCCTTTGGAAGGAACAATAGAAACAATGAAGATACGATTAAAATGAGAATCAAGGTCAAAAACAATGGAAATCCCACCAAACTATCGAAGGGAAACTCATTGGGACATTTAATCGAACATTAAATGTTCAATAATTCCCAAGAACACTAGAATCGTCAATCGAGTTAAAAAAACTCGGGATACGGATATACAATCCATAGAACACGATTAATAACATCATACTACACCAACTGATTCATCAAAATCGGACTAGGATCGAAATCAAGAACAAATTTCCCAGAAAAGTCAACTCAAAGAAAAATCAAGAATTACCTCAATCCGACGAAGAACAAGGGATTACATGATGTTACAATCACCTAGAGATATCCAAAACACCTTGGAATTGTGTAGAATCGACCAAGAACTCGAACCCTAGTCTCACCCGCCCAACAGCCGCGAGGAGAAGAGAAGAAGGGGAGGAAATGGGGTGAAAACCCCGTCTGTCCCCTTAAATACATCAGCGACGCACGACCATCACACACGACCAAGTGCTCATGCATTTGGTCGTGCGCTAGGCCACTGCCCAGCTACTGACACCACACACGAGCAACGCGCACGAGCAGTTGCTCGTGTGTCCTGCTCGTACATCCCTGGAGCTCACTGTCGAGCGCTGGATTGCACACGAGCGCCATGCACGACCACATGCTCGTGTGGCCTGCTCGTATGCTACAATAGGAGGCCAATTTCGAGCCTGACACGGCCCCGAAGGCACCCAGGATATAACAAACTCAAAAGGTAACGGAAACAAGGGCTCACGACGCCCTGGAAGAGACAAAACGACAACGGAAAACAATATGCCATGTCACACATGCATACACACGATCTGCACGACTTACACAACAACAAGTCGTACCCGACCAACGCCACAACGTGGTACCCAACATAGGGAAAATCCTGAATAATCATCAAAGAAACAAAATAACTGGCACAACCGAAAAATAATTCGAAGTAACGAGAAACAGAAATCACGGGTATTACACGCTTATCATGACATGATCAAATTTTTCATGCCACTGTTTTGGTGCCTGCTTCAATCCGTACAAAGATTTTACCAGCTTGCAGACTTTTCTTTCTTGTCCAGGAGCTGAGAACCCCTCAGGTTGTTACATGTAGATTTTCTCTTCCAAGTCCCCATTAAGAAAGGCAGTCTTAACATCCATTTGATGAACTTCTAAGCCTCGTAATGCTGCGATGGCAAGTATCATCCTGATGGAAGTTATTCTCGTCACAGGAGAGTAAGTATCAAAATAGTCTAGGCCTTCACGTTGGTTATATCCCTTTGCTACGAGCCTAGCCTTATATTTATCAACTGCTCCATCTTTCAATTTCTTCTTGAAAATCCACTTATTTCCTAATGGTTTACACTTAGGAGGTAATTCCACTAGTTCCCAAGTATGATTCCGTAATATAGAATCAATCTCTTCTTTGATAGCCTCCTTCCATAGAGGTCCATCCGTCGAGCTTACAGCTTCTTTGTAAGTCTGAGGTGCCTTTTCGAGCAAGTAGGTGATGAAATCTGGTCCATAAGATTTCTCCGTCCTTTGTCGCTTGCTCTTTCTAGGTTCGTCCTCATTATCCATTATTTGGTCTTCATTATCTTCGTCCATTAGTTCAGAAGTCTGTTCGGATGAGATAAGGGGTTCACTTGCAGTCTTACAAGGAAAGATGTTCTCAAAGGATGACGCATTCCTTGATTCCATAATCGTATTCTTGTGAATCTCAGGCACTTTGGATTCATGCACAAGAAATCGGTAAGCATTGCTGTTGTGTGCATATCCAATGAAAATGCAGTCAACCATTTTTGGGCCTATTTTAACTTTCTTAGAAGTAGGTATCAGCACCTTTGCTAGACACCCCCACACTTTCATGTAATTGTAGGAAGGCTTGACTCCTTTCCACAATTCATAAGGAGTTTTGTCCCCGTTCTTACGGCATATCTTGTTTAAGAGATAATTCGCCGTTAAGATGGCTTCTCCCCACATATTTTGCGGCATACCTGAATTTAGTAATATCGCATTCATCATCTCTTTTAGAGTGCGATTCTTACGTTCCGCCACGCCATTTGACTGTGGTGCATATGACGTAGTGACTTCATGAATAATCCCATGTTGCGAGCAAAATTCGCCGAAGTGTGTGAAAAACGAGCCCCACAAGCCGGGTATTTATAGGTGAAGGCTGGAGGAGGTTGTGTGTTGGAGGAACTCTATACCGACCAGGATTGGTATCTGGAGGAACTCTAAACCGATCAGGATTGGTATCTCAATACTTATCCAGATTTATTTAATTCGATTTTATCCGGATCCGAAAAATTCGGAATTTATTAATTGAGGTATTTTCAGTAAAATAAAATTTTACCGAATAAAATTGTAGTAAAAAGATAAACTTCGAGATGCCGAGACATTTCGCTCAAATCGCCCTTCGACCGACCCGAGCCGCCGGACGGACGGCGGCGGCGGCGGCGCGCGCGCGCGTGTGTGTGTGCGCGAGGGGCGTCTAGTCACACATCCACACATGTCTCACTTTTTGAACATGACTTTGTCCACATCTCCTTATATACTCACAATTTTTCCCTTCTTTTTCCAATGTGGGATAGCATCCTAAACCCATTTCTAAAGGGTTCACTTTGGAATATTATATCTCATCCATACCTTAATCATTTTGAGTGTGCTTACATGTTTTGGAAACCTCGTCCGGAGTACTACGTATTCCAACTAAGTCCCGACTTTAACTCGTAGTCGAGCCCACTCAAAATTTCCTCTCAAGTGGGCTGCTCATAACAGCACGTTTTCCTTCATTTTTCAAACACTTGGCTCTATTAATAAACTTAATTATTAAACACATTTTTCAATCCAACCACAATACGAAATTTTAATCCGATATTTTTTATATTTTTTGGAAAAAATGTTAATTGTAGCCCTAGAAAATTGAAGATCTTATATGAGGCACAAGTCGCACTTTCTCAGTACCTCATCCCCATAGTCGATGCACCAATAAAAATCAGGTGCTGGATCTGCCTATGCTAGGCAGACCGATGTAATATGTTTATATGTAGTGTTACTATTAATCATACACGTGATCGTTAATTGATACGAAAAATATCGAGGGAAGCTCAAGGCCCTGTTTAGTTCAGGAAAATTATTCCACTTTTCCAGAATAATATTCTAGAATACAAGAGAATTTGGAAAACATGTTCAGAAACAGTTCAGTTTGAATAATTTGGAATACACGGTATTCCAATATTCCATTTTTCTCGAAAACCAAGTCAAAATTTGGAAAACAATCTTAGATTGTTTTCCGACTTGAACTGGAGTATTCCAAAAATTTGGAATAATGGAATACCGCGTATTCCAAATTGGAAAACTTGACTGTTTCTGAACATATTTTCTCCAATTTTCCATATTTTCTGAAAACTGAATATTTTGGAATACTCTTGATGATTACCTCGATTCAAGGGGGAAAAGGATGATTTGATGTTGTTAATACACACCTTGATGATAATGTCGTAGGATGAAAGATTGATGAATTCCCGTGAAGAATCGCCCTGGAATCGCCTCAAGACTCTGCCCGTCGCGTGAGGAAGGAAAAGAGTAAAAGCATTACGAAATAACACCGCCCATTGCTGAAATACGAGTCTTTGTTACGGCCGTAACATCATGTCCATTACTGGTGTAATATCTTTGGCCATTACGACCGTAACATCTGCGGCCATTCTGGCCGTAACATCTTGCATTCAGCGTGATTCCTTTTGTTGTCCGATCAGTTCCGAACAACCTCAAAATGCGACGACTCGAAAGGTGCGACATAGCGCTAATGAAGAGTTCTCAACAACGAATGAAAGTGCTAAACAAACATGCGATTCCGACAACTCGGAGGTGGGTAAAAATGAGCATGAAAACAAATACCCAAAACTTTAAGATATTACAAAATGGCCCAAAAGTCCGAAAAATCATGATACGTGATCGAATAACCAAACCGAAGTTCACAACACGTCTAACAAGGCTAAACGGACTTGCGGAAAATACGAAACGGCAGTTTCGAACGAGATTCGTAAGAATCGAACTCAAATGCGGAAAAGTCGCCAAAAAGTACGGAACTCAGCAAAGCGACACCGAAACGAACTCGGATGTCGAAAAGTACAGAATTAATCATTCTCAGAATGACGGAATGTTCACAAGCGAGCCACTAAAATGGACTCCCGCCAAAAAAATAAAATTACCGAAAATCGATATTGCGGGTATTACATACTACCCTCCTTAAAAGAAGTTTCGTCCCCGAAACTTAAAGTATAGAATGAACAATGCAAAACAAACTCAGATAATACACGCTATCCATTGCCGACGACCTGCAATGACTCACATGCAGCACGCAGCTGCTACCATTCATATCGCCATACCAGAACGATAACAAAACACAACAAACAAAAATCAATACGGTTGACCAACCCAAACAGTACAGTAATCAGAACTCGAGTTAATCACCGAACAGATGCAAAATTACCCCACCCAAGGTTTAGAAGGTCGAATACGAAGCTAATTTCCCGAACTTAAGGAAATTACGAAGTGATCTGAACGCTCAAAAGATCACGCTACGAGATCAACAAAAATCGGAAACAAACAATCGGACCACAGCGACTGAGACAACAACGATCGAACAATCATACTCGAATCATGACGAACAACAAGAATTAAACAACAACTCCGAAGTTCACATCTCGACCGGCAAGATATGCATTCACATAAGATTCATAAGTATGGAACCAAATTCGGGAAAAGTCACAACGACAAACAGATTAATCCGAAACAATACCACAACTCGTTTGAACAACAAAAATCAAAGGATATAGCAAGTTCAGAAAATATCAATGAATGCAAACAAATCGATAGTGTCGAAAATACAGAAGTTCAACAATCTGATCCGCCTCTCATAAAAGAGGTTTATCCCCGAATTTCGAAACGACAAAGCAAGGAAATAACACAACATACAGCTGGTAGACTATACCCCTCAGGTACTCCTCAGAGTCGATCTTGACATCAGTGCTCAAGTCCGTGTCGTGGAAGGCTCGGCGACCAATTCGCAAAACTGAACCCGGTGTCCCTTGAGTCCGCACTTGTAACATGTTACTGGCGGAGAAGGACAATGTGCACGAACATGTCCCGATACGTTACAGTTAAAACACCTCCTAGCTTCACCAAGAGTCAAAGTAGACGACTTGGAACTCTCAGTCTCTTGCATCGAGCGATGGAGCTTCACAGCAGAAAGACTACGACGTTGCAATCCAGAACAACCAACTCCAGTACTAACCACACTGTCATCCAACTTCCTCAGCTTTCTACTCGGTTCCAGACAAAACCCAACTTCCAGAAGTTCTCGGAACTCCTCCCACATGACGACACGATTTCGAGGTTTGACAGGTTCCCACCAATGAGTAGCATCTTCGCTAAGAAGGTACTGAGCAATAGGAACCTTCCGATCTTCGGGACAATCAATAGCCTCGAATATCTTTTCCAGCTGAAGGAGCCAGCAATCCCAACCCTGCATCCACCATACCAACAAATCGAGGAGGATTCATACTAACTACCTCTCGGAGCCATAGGTTTGCCCCGATCTTCTGAATCGCATCAGTGTTGCGTTGAACCGCCTGGGTCAACTGAGTCAGCCGTGCTGCTACTTATTGCAATATGATAGCAACATCCATACCAATATCGTTCCTGGCAACATCCTCTCGAGCCCGCTTCTGATCCCCGTGGCCATCTGTACCACAGTTGCGACCACGACCTCTGCCGATCGGCATATTAATCAAGCAACAAACCTAACGCAATGAAAGTCACATAATCACACACAACAATATTACTGCACACATGAAATCCACTCACAGGTGATCGACTGCAAAAGTCAGACCTAACGGCAAAATGCAGTCTAAAACTTTTGCCCAGCTAGAAAGCGCGCTCTATGACAAGAGATGGCGTGCGCTAACTGTGCAACTTTGGTAACTCATTCATAATCACCTTCCAGCAGTACTATACCGGAGGTTACGAATAAACAACAGCGTACAAATCCAAACGCCAACAGTTCACATACTTGTAACATTACACAAATAACCATCAAAAGTTAACTAACGTTCCAAACCGAATTTGTTCGCTATATTTTTAAACAATCCACAAGTGTACGGAGAATATGTAGAAAGCGGCGAGCAAGGTCGTATTCCACAGAGACTAAATATTCTTATTGTGTTGAGTACTAGATTATAGTGTTTTCGGTTTTATCTAGACGATCGAAAGGTAAAATGGATGGTTAACGAAATAACATGAAATGATCACAATAAATTAAAACAATTGAAAATATCCGAATTAAAGCGAATTGCAAGAGTTTAGAAAAGTAGATTCCAAAGCTAGGTTTCCGTTGATTACTAAATTTAGTCGGGATTGGTTCCAAAAGGTTCTAAGTGCGTCTCCAATACGATGATCACAACAATATTTTAAAGTCTCTCTCGAGATGCATTAAAACGTAGATTAAACAACCTATAACAACGTCTCCGTCTATTATAAATTATCTAACTCCATGCCATCTTCTCTCGAATTATGAGCAATTAAGTTTAACATGTAAAAACATTGATCAAGTGTCTAAACATGAATCAAAACCAAGTATTTGATAAAGCAATCACACTAGATAAATATAATCATCAATCCCTCAAAATCATAGCAAATCAACGTACTCCCATGCCCGGAATCTAAAGAGTTTCGTCGGACATGGTAATGAAAGGAAGATTAATAATCATCATGTTCATGCTAATTAAAACAACAAAATGAATAAAAGATAGGAAGAAGATAAAACTCGTGGTGTGTCTTGATCGATCCCGGTTGAAGCCTTCAAATGTTCTTGAAGTGTTCTTCAAGAATTTCTTCAAAACTCCTTCTTTTTGGAATGAAAGCCCTTAATCTTTTTTTTCCTCTCTCTCTCTAATCTCTCCAAATTCAGCATATTTCAAGTCTTGCCCCATATCCTCCTTTTATAAAGCTAAAAATATCACTTTTTCTACACAAATCTTGCAAAAATGTCAAAAGATGATATTTCCATCGAAAAGTGACACGGCCCGTGTCAAATGACACAGCCCGTGTCATAGTGCGCTCAAAATGCTAAAACCCGCTGGATAGGGAACTCGACTGTGTCAAATGACACGACCGAGCAAATGACACGGGCCGTGTCATACTCGTCTGGATAAGCAAAACTCGCTGGATGTGAAACCCGACCGTGTCAATATGGCACGGCCGGGATAATGACACGGCCCGTGTCGATTGACACGGCCGGGCTCGTGTTGACTCGTTTTGACACCGTTTTGACTCCTTTTTAAGCCCGATCTCTCGTTTCCGCATTGCTTGATATGATTTGGGGTTGGAGACTTCGTTCTTGCTTGATTTATGTCCATAAAGTGCCTATAAAATCAATAAAACGTACCCAAGCGTGATCGAGTCCAATAAACACAATATGAGTATAAACGACACATTTCTACACATTTTAGGATCTTAAAACCCGGAAAATCGGTGCAAAAATATATGTAAAAATGAGTGTTATTAGAATTCCCACCTCTCAGTCCAGAGAACTACCTCGACGAATGTATACCGAACGACTCAGCGTTCACGTCACCACTTTAATCACAACTCGGGGCATTAAAGCCGAAACGACAACGACATCATTACCACATACCTTTTTACTGGAATTATATGAAATCGAAAAGTTGAAAGCGAAAGTCACGTCTTCAGTAAATTTTTGATAAACCTCATTTGAGTTTTAGAAATCAAATTTTGAGAACTTGCAATGCAAGAGGAAATTAAAATATAAGTAGTTAAGTTCTAACAAAAAAAATCCGATCTCGAGGTCATCATACGAAATCAAAAATTTTCCTTTCTTGAAGGATGTTTTAAAATAAAATTTACGTGACTCTTCAAAAAATAATTAAACTTTGAAATATCACACTGAAAAACTTTCCTTGCGGGATCACACCAAGCCATTACTCCAATAAAACGATTCACACAATATATATACACATTTATAAACGGGTATCACTTTTTATTCCAGCACACACGAGAATCAACAAGCATGAATTACGTATTCACAGAATCACAATATATATACACATTTATACACGGGTATCACTTTTTATTCCAGCACACACGAGAATCAACAAGCATGAATTACGTATTCACAATTCATTAATAACACAAAATCACACAAGCTCGTATAACACGAGACGCAACAAAGTAGAGAGACTAACATCCACAGATCGCACGAAGATGATGGCTGCACCTCGATACTAATCACGACCGACACCTCAGATAACGCATCGCGACACGACTCAGTCAGGCAAAATATGACAAGACAAGACAAGGCAACACAAAACTCGACCCGACAGCCTAGTTTTCCGCAACCTGGCTCTGATACCATAATCTGTAACACCCCCAAACCACTCGGGAATATTACAGCGCCGTAGACCCTCTCCATGAGGATCTACCAGGCTAAATACAGAAACACCACAATACAATACATACCGACATGGGTAATTAACGGACCATTAGACCGATTTGGTCTTTTACCACAACATACACATCAACCATACATTACTCTTTCTCGTAACTCATACCACGCAGGGGTTAACATAAATCAACATTCCCGTATAAGGGGAAAAATAAACACAACGGAAGGACAAAACAAGACATCACCAAATACTCAACACCAGTCTTCATGTGATTAGTTTCGCCGTCTTCCATCATCCTTCGTAATGATCCTGTGAATTGCTCCCCAACAACCTGCAAGTACCTGGACGCAAAATAGATATTCACCCCCTGAATACTCGGGGGTTAGCAAAACTCCACTGTTTTGCTAGTGCAAGTATAAATCCAAAGACAAACGATACATATCATACTCCAAGAACATAGAAAATCGTGAATATACTTCCCAAGATAATCTACTTGATCGGAACAATTTGAATTATGAAAGATAGGAATAAACCCATTTTACATCTCACAAACATTTTACGATCTCGGAAATTTTGAAAACATTTGGGGTTTAAGAATTCTCAAGACTTTCGAAACATTTAGGGACACAGCCCAAAAATCATTTATTTCAAAATACGATTCTAATAACAAAATACGGAGTCCACGACCCACTCATAACATTCCAATTACAAACACGGGGTCCACAACCCAAATCATCCACATCAGATACTCGCAAGAATAACCCGACGAAAACTACACCGTGTCAAACATTAACATGACAATAGTCTCACAGAACAACATCAGAGAGCACAACTTTGCAACTTAACCATACGGTCGAACTCGACACATCACAGAGCTACAATACACAGAGCAACCACAGGACTCACGTACCAATACCAAATTATCACAGCCAAGGGACGAATCACACACAACACATCTACTGGTGCCATTCCAGCCAAATACGATACCATTTGGACTGCCATTCTAATCAGACGAAATATGCATCAAAAATCACAGTTCTCCAACAAAACATTTCAAAGTTAACAGTTGGTACGAGACTCACGGCCGCCGTACCCCGCAGAGCCCCGTCGGACATCCCTGGGTGGTAAACCATAGTTCGTGATACGCACACTCACGGCAATACGTATCTCTAGAGGCCCCGTCAGACTGTACCTAGGTGAACATACACATATCATCCACAACGACACAGGAAGGCATAATTCGAATACTAGAATATGCATACAAATGCTAGGTACTTCGCTAGAATGACCACTTTAGTCGACGTATACTCTCAACTAATATCACACAACCACAAGCAATTACCAATACCAAACAACACCAAGCGCCACAACCTCCTTACGAAGGAATAATAACTAATATCACACAACATCACATATTCACCGAACAATTACACATATCAATACACAATCCTCGGCAAATAATTTCGGTCTACTAACCTCACTAAATATGATCAACATCTTCCAACATACGAAACTAACGCACATATTTCAAAAGCACATTAATCTACGAAGCATACGAGTTATCTTTTAAAAGACAACAATTATCGAGAACATACCGATCCTTTTAAAAGTTCATTAAAACATTCAAATTGTAATTTGGTTCCAATACCAACGAACACGTCTACGAAGCACGAAATGTATGGGCAAGATACTTGCCTCGGATAATTACAAGCGTGGAGAATCGACCGAAGTGAGGAGACCTGAACCGTCCACAAACCCGCCGACTCCGCCGAGCGACAACCCGCGATGATAAACTACGAATGACAATAACAACAATGAAAATAAATTCCACAACATAACTCAAAGCCGCCTAATTAGAGGGTCTAAAGACGAAAGTTCAATGGTTTCCACCAAAACGGTTAAGAACGCGAATCGACTCGTTAATTCATGAAAAACAGAATTCCAACCATGGGTTATGATCAACATGACTAGATAACAACAAAGGAACCAACAATTTCGGATTAAAATCACAAAATCAAGACAACCCCCAGTTATTCCCGAAATAGGGTTCTAGGATGATTACCCCGACTCAAGGGGGAAAAGGATGATTTGATGTTGTTAATCCACACTAAGACCTTGATGATAATGTTGTAGGATGAAAGATTGATGAATTCCCGTGAAGAATCGCCCTGGAATCGCCTCAAGACTCTACCCGTCGCGTGAGGAAAGAAAAGAGTAAAACTGCTCTGAAATAACACTGCCTGCTGCCTGAAATACAGGTCTTTGTTACGGCCGTAACATCATGTCCATTGCGGCCGTAACATGCTGGCCATTACGGTCGTAACATGCTGCATTCTGGCAGCAGATTCCTTCTGCTGCCCGATCAGTTCCGAACAACCTCAAAATGCGACGACTCGAAAGGTGCGACATAGCGCTAATGAAGAGTTCTCAACAACGAATGAAAGCGCTAAACAAACATGCGATTCCGAAAACTCGGAGGTGGGTAAAAGTGAATATGAAAACAAATACGCAAAACTTTAAGATATTACAAAATGGCCCAAACGTCCGAAAAATCACGATACGTGATCGAATAACCAAACCGAAGTTCACAACACGTCTAACAAGGCTAAACGGACTTGCGGAAAACACGAAACGGCAGTTTCGAACGAGATTCGTAAGAATCGAACTCAAATGCGGAAAAGTCGTCAAAAAGCACGGAACTCAGCAAAGCGACACCGAAACGAACTCGGATGTTGAAAAGTACAGAATTAATCATTCTCAGAATGATGGAACGGTCACAAGCGAGCCACTGAAATGGACTCCCGCCAAAAAAAAATTACCGAAAATTGATATTGCGGGTATTACAAATATGACACATGAACAACCGAAGCATCAGAAGATGACATGTGGCATCCGAAGCATGGGAAGCTGCCATGTAGGCTCAACATATTCTGCATTAATATATAGGGGGATTTGGCACATCTATCTTTTTGAAAACAAATTTATCAAGAGCTCCGTATTGTGATTTTGTAAACTCTACATCTAGTTTTCTTTTTTGTTTTGTTTTTCAGCACCAGATTTGTATTTTTTAGGATACATCTTGATCGAAGTACAACACTAACACTAGCAAATTAGCAAATAACGATTAGCAACAAACCAAACAAAATGAGATAGGAATTAAAAAATAAAAATCAGAACAACAGATAGCAATTAGCAAACCAAACAAAACAATCTAGGAATTAAAAATCAGAACAAAAACACCTCGGCCTCGCGGCGGCGCGGCAACGGATGGCGTAGGACATAACAGATGGAGGCTTGGAGTTGGAGCACCTCGGGTCGGGCCTAGCAGTCGCAGAACAAAACACGTCGCGCGGACAGTCGCACTTCGTCTTCGCGGCTCGCGCAGCGCCGCAACAGTAAGAAGAAGAAGATGGAGGCAGCTTAGAGTTAGGGTTACTTAGGCTGCGGTTCAGGTTCAGTCATTCAGACTTTTTTGGGGGGCTGGGTACTTTTTCATTATTTTTTTAATGTCACTTAGTTGGGTTAGAAAAAAAAAGTCTAGGGCTGGTGGACTATGCCTATAACTAGTATTTCAAAAAAAAAAATTGGGCCCCTTTACACTATGGGCCCTGGGCCGGCGCACGCCACGCCTACCCCAGGACCGGCTTTGGTAAAAAGTAGGGATATGGTCTGCGTACATGTTATCCTCCACAGATCCTGTTCTGAGCGGGATATACTGGGTATGGTTGGTTTTAAAAAAAGATTCATCACATGTAGTGTATAATTCACTATGGTCCACCAACTTGAAACAATTATGGCTGTTCCAACCATTTCTTTTTTCTTTTCGGGAAAGGGGAAATAAATAAAATAAAAATAAAATAAAATAAACTGGGGAAATTTCTCTTTTGTATGGCTAATTTGAGCTTGGATCCTCTCTAGTAACTGGACCGTCCAGATCACACACACCCGCACGTGTGTGTGGAGGTGCATTAAAGGGTGCAGATCCCTCCAGTCCTCTCCGGAAATGGAGAGGATCCGAACTCGGCTAGCTTCTAACGATTTGCACTTTACCCCTTTCGAACTAACTTGGACCTATCATCAGCGGACACATGTTGACTTTGGATTTGGTTAGTGGATAAAATGCTGCGAATAAGATACTAAGGCCCTGTTCTTTTGGACTTATTTTTCGATTTTCGATTGAGTCAGTCCATTCGATTCGATTCAATTGATTCGATTCGAGTCCATTCACCGATTCGATTGATTGATTCGATTGATTGATTCGATTCACTTCTTCTTCTTATTATTATTATTGTTATTATTACTAATAATATTACTATTATCGTTGTTGTTGTTGATTATTATTATTATTATTTACTATTATTATTATTATTATTATTATTTACCCTTAATATATATTTGATTCATTCGATTCGAATCCGTCACCATTTCATTTCGATTCGATTCATTTAGTCCAAAAGAACAGAGCCTAACCCTCCAACGTACTTGAACAGTCTCCTTAAAAATTATTGATTATATATGTGCTAGTGTATTTTTTAATTTTTGTTTTTTTGGGATGTTTCGTAATCTTCCAACCTAATAAAAACTGTTAATTTCGAAAATAATTTTAGTTTTAGTTTTTCTATACAAAAATTATTGTCGTCGGTTCAATTTTTGCATGATATAATTGTGCACAAACATATATTTTTGATTATTATTTTTACATTTTTAAATACATATATATATATATATATATTAGTGATATTAGTGATCTAACAGTTGTAGATGAGTAGGATTATATGCATTTATGTATTTTTTTTTATTGCATTATTGTTGCATATACTAGCGACAAGCTTGATGCAACAAATAATAACAAATATGCAATGAAAATTGTTGGAACATTTTGTTCCATACATAAATTAATAATGTTTTGATGATTAAAGTTGCTAAACAAAACAAAACAACAAAGAGACGAAGCAAGCATCGAAGGAAAACGAAGTGCAAAATGCTGGAGAAAAACAAAGCTAACGTACGTAACAAGACAGTGTTAACGTACGTAATATGATGAAGCTAACGTACGTAATGCAAGAGAGATAACGTATGTAACACAGTTCAAACAAGTGAACGTTGGAGGAGTCAAAGTCAGAAAAGCATACAACGGATATATGACGTCATCAGTGACGTAAGGCTTAACGTACGTAACGAAGTCTATACTAACGTACGTAACCCAAAATGACGAAACTCCCTGGTCTGTTTTGTGAAGATGCTAACGTACGTAACCAGCCATAGTTAACGTACGTAAAAGAGCCTACGTACGTAATATAGATCAGATAGCGTACGTAATGAAAGAACAGGCAGCTAACGGCTAGTTTGTTCATGGAGGCTATAAATACCATGCTTATGGTATTGATCAAGAACAACAACTTCAAGCATTCTATACCTTGATCAGAGATTGATATTCATTATATTGTTGTTGTAATATTGAGCTTACATTGAGTGATTGAGTGTTATACACAAAATCATACACGAGTGGTAAAAGAAAAGATACGATTGGATTCGGTGTTATTAGGATCAAGGATCCGGCATTGTTAGAATCGCAATCGCTATCTTCGTGAGGTTTATCTAGTACCCATAGAAAGATAGAGAGGTTGATTCCTTGTCCTACTAAAAGGAAAACGGTTTAACTTGGACCGACGCAAAGACAAGTACGAGTGGTTTATCACGGACCAATAGAAGACGTGATTGTAACGGTTATCCCTCGACCGATAGAAGAGAGGCGTATAGGTTTTTATCTTGATACTATAGAAAAAGATACCGAGAGAGGATGTAGGCTCGTTTATAGCCGAACCTCTATAAATCCTCGTGTCATTTAATTTCCGCAATTTTATTTACGCTTCCGCAAAACGGCGCAATATCCGATCCCATTCCCAACAATTGGTATCAGAGCAGTACTCCAATACGTGGCTTAACATCCGAGGAGAAAAGATCCAAAAAATGGCGTTTCAATTCTCTCCAGTCGAAGGCCTTGCTCTCAACCGACCACCATTCTTCGATGGCTCAAATTATTTGACATGGAAGAAAAAGATGTCAATCTTTATTCGTGCCTACGATATAGAGATTTGGAAGATTATTTGTCTCGGCCCAAAAGTTCCTATCAAAACCGACGGTACGCTCAAATCTTTTGAAGAGTACGACGATGCCGATTGGAAAAATGACCATCTTAATTGTAAGGCCACCCAACTTTTATTTTGTGCCTTAAATCCCGAAGAGGTCAATGGAATCTCGTCGTGTGAAAGTGCGAAAGAAATATGGAAAATTCATGAAATCACACACGAATGGACAACTCAAGTCAAGGAGACGAAGATCAATATGCTTCTCCATGACTACGAGTTATTTATGATGAAGGGTGACGAGTCCATCACCAATATGCTCGACCGATTTTCGGTCATCACAAATGGACTTGCTTCGTTCGGAAAACTATTATCTAGTAGTGAAAAAGTTAAGAAAATTTTACGATCACTACCTAGCGAATGGGACGGCCCCGTGACCGCGATTATGGAATCCAAAGATCTCAACACGCTCGATTTTAGTGCTCTTGTTGGTTCACTAATCAATTATGAGATCGTGTTAAAATCACGAAGTGTCAAGCCGAAGCCGAATGAACGATCGTTAGCCATGAAGGCTAAGATATCGAGGAAGAAAGAAGAAATCCCGGTGGAGGAAAGCGACGAAGAAGCGGCATACTATGCCAAGAATATTAATAAATTCCAAACTTTATTAAACCGGAGGAAGAAGGATATCTCGAGCGAAACGAAGAAATTCGACAACTCTTGTCGACAATGTGGAAAACCAGGCCACCTCGCTAAGCATTGCCGAGCTAAACCCAAGAAAGAGGTTCTCGTGGCAACATGGAGCGATGAAGACGTAGACGACGATTTTATCGAACAAAATAATCTCGCTCTCATGGCCCGAAGTTCGTTCGACGACAGCGACGTCGAAAGTCAGGTTAGTATATCCTTCCGTGATGAACTTTTTGATGCATTTGAACTACTTCATACGGATTTTCAAAATGCATTATTGGAAATAAAATCCCTTAAGTCTAAAATTAAATCTTTGGAAATTGAAAATTCTAAAATTATCGAAAAGGGAAAATTTATTGAAATCGATCATTCAAAGTGTATTGAAAATGAAAATATTTTGAAGGATGCTCTCGCCAAAATTCAAACCGAGCTTAAATCTTTGACAAAGAAATTCTCGTGCGGAAACGAGAAATTTGAACAAATACTTGGTGTTCAAAAGTTTACTTTGAATAAAGAGGGGTTAGGATTCAAAACTCGTTCGAAAAACGAATCCGTTAATTTTAAAATACCCTACTGCGATAAATGTTTAAAAATCGGGCATCATATTTCAAGTTGCAAAAGCCCGAGGCGGACGATAAAAATTAAGAAAATTTGGGTTCCTAAAGGAACAATCGTTTCAAATATCGTCTACGTTTCTAAACAAAAACCAACTATAGGTTGGATCCCCAAAAATTGATTTTTGTATTTTACTCAGGGGGAGTAATTTTTTTAAGGGGAGATATTATTCTCAGGGGGAGTTTTTACTCTTTTTGCAATTATTCATAAATTGTATCATGCATATTTTATATTTTGGTATTATTTATTTCAATTGATATTTTATCCACTTTTTGATGAAAACAAAAAGGGGGAGAGAATGGAGAAGGAGAAAAAGAAGTCGAAAATGGGATTAACCCTAAAAGGGGGAGAAAATCGAAAAATGAAAAGGAGAAGTCAAAAATGACAGAAAAAGAAAAATGCGGAGACGTCGAAAACACGATGAAAATTTGAAAATGAGAAAAGAAATGGAGAAAAGAAAAGAAGGAGTCGAAAAAGAAATGGGAGAAGATTCTAACGAAACGGACAAAGTCAAAAACTTTGGTCTGTAAAGATATAATTATATTTGTATTTTTGCAGGTAAATCCCATTGGCGTATTGTTGTTTTGTAATCATCAAAAAGGGGGAGATTGTTGGAACATTTTGTTCCATACATAAATTAATAATGTTTTGATGATTAAAGTTGCTAAACAAAACAAAACAACAAAGAGACGAAGCAAGCATCGAAGAAAAACGAAGTGCAAAATGCTGGAGAAAAACAAAGCTAACGTACGTAACAAGACAATGTTAACGTACGTAATATGATTAGAGCTGTTATTCGAGCCGAGCCGAGCTCGAGTACTTGATGCTCGAGCTCGGCTCGAGCTCTTAACGAGCCGAGCCGAGCTCGGCTCGATAACACTAACGAGTAAAGAGATGAGCTTGACTCGACTCGTAAACGAGTCTAACGAGCCTAACGAGCCTATCGAGCCGAGCCGAGCCCAACGAGCCTAATGTAATTATAAGAAAAATCTTAGTTATCGAGCCTAACAAGTCGAGTTCGAGCCGGCTCGTTAATAAATCGAGCAACAAGTCGAGCTCGAGCTCGGCTCATTTAATATTCGAGTCGAGCTTTAACGAGCCTTAACGAGCCGAGCCGAGCCGAGCTTTCGAGCAGCTCGTTTCGCATAACAGCTCTAAATATGATGAAGCTAACGTACGTAATGCAAGAGAGATAACGTACGTAACACAGTTCAAACAAGTGAACGTTGGAGGAGTCAAAGTCAGAAAAGCATACAACGGATATATGACGTCATCAGTGACGTAAGGCTTAACGTACGTAACGAAGTCTATACTAACGTACGTAACCCAAAATGACGAAACTCCCTGGTCTGTTTTGTGAAGATGCTAACGTACGTAACCAGCCATAGTTAACGTACGTAAAAGAGCCTACGTACGTAATATAGATCAGATAGCGTACGTAATGAAAGAACAGGCAGCTAACGGCTAGTTTGTTCATGGAGGCTATAAATACCATGCTTATGGTATTGATCAAGAACAACAACTTCAAGCATTCTATACCTTGATCAGAGATTGATATTCATTATATTGTTGTTGTAATATTGAGCTTACATTGAGTGATTGAGTGTTATACACAAAATCATACACGAGTGGTAAAAGAAAAGATACGATTGGATTCGGTGTTATTAGGATCAAGGATCCGGCATTGTTAGAATCGCAATCGCTATCTTCGTGAGGTTTATCTAGTACCCATAGAAAGCTAGAGAGGTTGATTCCTTGTCCTACTAAAAGGAAAACGGTTTAAACTTGGACCGACGCAAAGACAAGTACGAGTGGTTTATCACGGACCAATAGAAGACGTGATTGTAACGGTTATCCCTCGACCGATAGAAGAGAGGCGTAGAGGTTTTTATCTTGATCCTATAGAAAAAGATACCGAGAGAGGACATATGCTCGTTTATAGCCGAACCTCTATAAATCCTCGTGTCATTTAATTTCCGCAATTTTATTTACGCTTCCGCAAAACGGCGCAATATCCGATTCCATTCCCAACAAAAATGATGTGCAATAATGGCACCGAAAGATGATGTGATATGCCGGTAAAATATCTATAAGGTGATACAGACACATCATGTCTTCAAATATTTGTTCTCGATTAATATCACTACAAGCCAATATTGGGAATGAATCCCCAATAAATTTGGAATATATTAAGGGGGAGTATGAGCCCACTTCTTCTACATGTGAACTACTAGATATTATGGATCCACTAGATAGTCACATGTGCATATGACTCATAATAAAAAAATTACGAGATAATTTGCTCACAGATTGAGCATATATTCTATATCAGATCGAGCTAGTAATATGTCCCAAATAAACTTGAATAAATCCCAGAAATGATCAAGATATGTGCATACAAGTGGGATATCAATTGGCATACCATTCGATGTCCTCCAGCCAATATCGAGAACATAATATATAAACTCCCATGACTGAAGATGAATACTAAGATACTCGCATACGAATTTGGTGCTCAATAAATCTCTTAGCATGAGGGGAGTATTAGTGGTTGGAAATATGTGAAATGCATCACAATATATTCTCACAACTGAAATATGAACTTGAAGTTCAAAGATGCATGACAGATTATTAATCTTTTGTACCAACTACAACTCCTTTGATAAATACATAATAATTCCCCGAATATCAAAACAAATGATAAAAGGAGGCATATACTTTTGAGAAGTATATAGACATAACCACAATGTGTAATTCCAATGGATGGTTGATAATGAGATATCTCGACAAGTTATGTTGCCATGGGAAAATAAATATTGAAAAGTGTCGACACAATATAGCGCTATGAATGAAATGAGGATATCAATGATTGGAAAGAGGATATCAATAAATGATATGAGGATATCCATGACTGTGAAATATGGATATTCGAAATGGGGATATTAAAATCCATGATTTGTGAAAATGAGGATATTGAAATCTATCGAAATTGAAATATATGCCCTTATAATAAAATGAAATATATGGGCTTACTGAAAGTGACTCCTCAGGAGATTTTAAACATATTATCAGTGCGTGCAGTCACTCAAAATAAGGTGTTGTGAAAGAAAACTATCTGCTGTACTCTTTTCCTTGACTGAGGTTTTATTCCACCGGGTTTTTCCGACAAGGTTTTTAACGAGGCGGCTTGATCACAACTAATATGAAATTTCCAAAAGAGATTTGGAATATATCGCAAAGAATATGAGTTCGATATTACAAATTGCACTGAAGATGATACTCATATTAATCCCTGGAGGATCATTGAAATGTCTGGGGTATATTTGTATAAAATACGCGTTGCACTCTTTTTCCCTTGGCTGAGGTTTTGTCCCATTGGGTTTTCCTAGCAAGGTTTTTAACGAGGCAACTGGAATGGCATATTAGTATGAATAATGTACACTTTTCCCTTCGTTATGATTTTTCCCATTGGGCTTTTCCTAATAAGGTTTTAACGAGGCATATTCATGGCATAATGAGGAACACTACAAAGATCAAAATTATTCCTCAAAGCTTGAAAATAGAAGGAGTAGTTGTACTCTTTTTCCTTCGATCAAGTTCTTTTCCTACTGGGTGTTCTTGACAAGGTTTTAATGAGGCAACACGTGGATACTTCAACAACGAATGATATACATGACAGATTCACTTAATTTTTGTCCCACGAGGTTTTACTGAGACGGCACAAGAATACTCATACAAGAACTATCGAGATAAGGGGGAGCAAATTTACGAGATTACAGATTGCTAAAATTTTTATCCAACAGAGCTTTCCTACCAACATTATGATGCAACATGATATGATTGCCACAAGCTCCAATACAAACAATTTGAAAGTTTTTCTCCCATTGGGTTTTTCCTCAAACTAATTCAGCAGATAATTATGCAAATAGTCATTCAAGAGGGAGTGTTATAATATACCATGAATGTGACATTTTAATTACCCATTTGTTTTTATATAGTGTGAATGACTATTTTGCCCCTGATGTAATTATGTAATTACGATTGTACCATCTGAAGTTTTTCAATAAATAGGACTTCAGTTATTAATGAAAAATACACCTGAGAATCATTCCCTATTCTCTCTCTAAATTCTCTTTCTATAATATTTCGATTTTATAACATGATTATATATGTGCTAGTGTATTTTTTAATTTTTGTGTTTTTTGGAATGTTTCGTAATGTTCCAACCTAATAAGAACTGTTAATTCCGAAAATTTTCAGTTTTTCTATACAAAAATTGTCGGTTCAATTTTTTGCATGATATAATTGTGCACAAACATATATATATATATATATTGTATACAGTGTCGGATCCAGGATTTTAGATTCGGGAGTACGATAAATATTATGTGGTAAGTAGCATGCCTCTTTGTTTCAACAAGTTTCATCGAAAGAGAGGTAACATCATCCAAATTTTGAAACTCACCATCTTTTTTCATATCTTCCATGAATATATCAAGTCGACATTCAAGACTCATCAAATCAATACTTGAAAATTCGGAGGGATAAAAAGTGGCAAGTTTGAGTACCTTTTCCTCTGTGTTACATTCCCAATCTTTTCATAATATCATTACTCAAAGCCGTATTTAAAGGGAAAGATTGGGAAATGCTTTGCCATTGCTCTATGGCAAGGTATTGTTTGGTCAATATGGAAGGAAGAAATACTGCGATTTTCGAAGGTACTACTTTTTCGATTGATATAATTGTAGAAGAGTTGAAAGCTAGGCTTTCGAGTTGGTTTTGTATTAAAAATCTCATCCGTAATTGTTTTAGTTTTGAGGAATGGTTATTAAATCCTCGAATATTGTTACGTTAAATTGTTGTACTTTGAGGGCATCTCTTATGCCCCGTTTTTGGTATTTAATAATATTTCTTTTTTTCGATCAAAAAAAAAAAGCCATCTTTAAAATTCAAGCAAGCCATACATCTAAGCAACTCCATATTAATATATACTATTTTTTTTGGGTACAAGTACCATGCTGAATTCGCCCCTGACTGTATATGTATACAGTAGATACTTAGCTACTGTATACAAGTGTATACAAAGTGGTTCCCACGGTTCCCATTTTTCTATGGTTCTCATTTGACCTCTATATATATATATAGAGAGAGAGAGGGGAAATACATCATATGAAAACTAATTACCTTGTAAAATGTAGAAATTTTTGTAGGGCATTGATATTAGTGATCTAACGATCGTAGATGCGTAGGATTATATGCATTTATGTATTTTTTATTGCATTATTGTTGCATATACTAGCGACTAGCTTGATGCAACAAATAATAATAAATATGCAATGAAATTGCTTAATAATGCAACAGGTATAGGTTGGTTTCTAGATTTCACCGTTAAGGGGGTTTCCACCATAATCAATCCCTATATATATATATATATATATATATATATATATATATATATAGGCAATGCTGCATGCATAATAAAAGAAAATCACACAATTTAGGTCATAATTAAAATTGAGATAATTTATTGGACGTATAAATATAACTTACAGTTTGTTAGCTTATAAATGACAAAGTATAAGTAGTATTTTGGACAATCGTGTCCTTATAAAAATTATCACTCGAGTGTTCTTACAAAAATTATCACTTGAGTTAGTTGATTTAAATATGACAAGCGAGTCTCATTAATTGAAAAATATTGGAGTATAATTTTTTTAAAATTATACTCACTCCATCCGAGAGTAAATGTCTACCTTTTCTTTTTAGTCTGTCCCAAAATAAATGTCTCATTCCTAAAATGGCAAAGAAACTTTACTATTCCGTCTATTTATTCTCTCCTACTTTAAATTTCATACTCACAACATTTTTCTCTTACCTCATCGTTTCTTGAGCTTTGTGCAACTGGAGGGGAGAGAGATTTACTTCGTGTGGCGGATGGAGTATAATTTTTAATAGCAATTTTTTTATATAATTTGAGGTGAGACGGAATATATGTCGCGTATGTTCAATATTATGGTTAATAATCTAATTTGGCTCAAGGCTAAAAAAGACTATTTTGAAAACTAGTCAATGGTGGACGCTTTTAAGCCCTTCACTAATCACGGTCTTTCCTATCCGTGCTCTCAAGGTTCACGACTCCAAGTCTCGTCAACTACTGGGAGTATAAAACCTACTATTGCTTGTGGACCTGCGTGAGCAAGTTCAAGCAAGCCCCAAAATCTATACAGAAGATCCTATGGAGAAGTGTTTATGAACCCAAGATGCTAGCTAGAATCCCGATCGGATTTAGTTGCCTAAAGAGATCCGGAACTCATTCTGGTGCAGCCCCACTTTGACGAAATCCCTGAGGAGCATTTGTGAACCCAGGATACAGACTCCCATTATAATTAACCACTCAAATAGGCCCTGAACTAACTCAAAAGTGTAGCCCCTGCTGACAGAAAATCAGTGTTTAGCCCTTTATAAATGTTCATGTTACTTAACCACTAATCCTGATATGAACAAATATTTTCAACCAACTGCCTTGGCGCAGTTGGCCACCTGACCTTCAATTTAGTTGGAGGTCAGGGGTTCAATTCCTAGTGGCAACACTTTGGAATTGAATTTCTCACAGTGATCCCTTAGTCTTTGACTAAGGGTTAGAGCTAGCCTCCAGAAGTCTGTTGGTGGAACAATTAAATATTGAGGGCTGCGGCGGTGTGGGAGGCCAGATCTCGGTGAAACCTGCGGTTGGATTTGGGGGGTCCAGCGTGGAGCAATCACTTGAGGCGACTACTACAAGCGCGGTAGTTGAGGATATTTAAGAACCTGTGAGCCAGATACACATCTCGCGATTTAACCTGGTAGCGATCTTGTGGGGCACATTATCCCGGTAACTCAGTGTAAGGCTTAACCCTCGGTATCAAAAAAAAAAAAAAAAAAAAAAAATCGATTAATTATGAGGAGAAATTCAACCGATATCGGGGATCAAGTTTGGTTAGGTATGAAAGCAAGGTTTTGTGGGGAAGGTCACCGGTGAGACCGGGTTTGTCCTTGAGAGTGGTAGGTTGCTCTATGGTTATCTTCTTTGTAAGGAAAGACGGAAAAATAGACAAGATTGAAGTAAAAAGAAGACAAGACTTTCACCGTGATGATAGCCCCTTCTATTTTTCGTGTCTTTCATTCTTGTATTTTCCCACAATTTCTCAAATACCAAATGTCGCCGGATATAGACATCTTTATTTATACAAGTATCAATATATATTATCATTAATTTTGCTACTTTTTTTAATCATTATAAGCATGTGGTAAATCTCTGTGTGTGTGAAGAAACCGAGATTCAATATATAAGAAACCATGCAAAACTTCTAATTTCTAATAAAACGTTTACTAATCAAGCGCGACATGAACGAGGTTCCTTGCAAGTGTGACGTAGTAGTGGGAAGCAGTGAAGGATACAATAGTTCTGAACAAGAAATCAAGAGAAAACATAGCAATCTATCCTTTCCCTCAAGGCCCAACCTTGCATATCAATAACATACTCCCTTCGTCCCACCTCAAACCGGACTTATTTCTCTTTTGGTCCGCCCCATCTCAAACCGGGCTACCGAAAATAGCAAAGAATCTTCACTATTCCTCCCACTCATTCTTTCTCCTACTTGACTTTTACATTCACAATACCAATCAACTTACTATTCCTCACACTCAAACCGAAATCTGGGTTTGATCTTCTGTTAGACATTAACATACAGCAAAGCTCCAGTGCAAGTGCCGTCATATGCAAGTCTGAATCACTGACATGCAAAAATTAAAGCTCAGTATTCTTATAGTAAATCATTGGCTATGCAAGACGGAGTTGATTAAAGAATCCATCACCACCAAAATAATGGCAAAAACAGTAGGAAAAAACTGATCAGAGTTGAATTTTCCACAATGATAAGTTCATATGCGGCCGAACCGATTTTATCACCATAAGCAACAATTAACGTCCCCAAGGTTTCTTGTCTCAAAGCTCGGTTTGCCTATTCTCCAAAAAATTAAATGGACTTCTGGTACTTTTTATGAAGAATCATAAAAAATATATGTACTTGAGAAGTTATAGTCGTGCATACCATTTGTAAGAAAGCTGTTAACAACATTCTCTAAGACACATGATAGATCCAAGTGAAGAGGAGATGCAGCTATGACAGCAAAAGCCTGGATAAAGAAATTCATGGTTATAAAGCAAGCCTCAAATTTAATGACTCAGGGGCTGTTTGGCATTTACCGAATGATTTAGTACAGAATGGTTGAGAGGCCAGAATAGTTGAGAGGCTCTGTATGGTTGAGTGCAGAATGAAATTTGGTTGTTTGGTAACTGTTCTGAACGGTAACTCTGAATGGTAACAAATTACCATTTTACCCTTCTGTATAAAAATAGCGATTAAAAATCCCATTTTTCCTCCCCTTGCGTACCAAAACCTCTCCATTTTATAAATAAAAACCCTAATTTTTTTAAATAATTGTGTATAATATTTTTAAATTTAATTCATTTAAAATAATAATAATAATTATTATTATTATTATGTATAATATTTTTAAATTTAATTCATTTAAAATAATATTGGTCTCTTAGACCAATAACCCAATATTGGTCGTACGTTAATGTTACATACTACATACATATATTTTAGTTTAAACAGAAACGCCAATAACCCAATATTGCATATAATAGTATAAAAGAAGTTAGACCACACAACATACACAAGTTCAATGACAGAAGGAAAGGAGTTCAACTACAGAAGTTATAGGAGTTCCAAATCAACTGCAAAATAAACAGTAACATAAACACATCAGTCTTTATTGAAGACAAATATATATATGTAAATGTGAAACTATGTTGCTTGTTATATCGGTAATCTATACACTTCTGCAGGGGATGAATCTATTCAAGGAAATGATGCACGTTGGAGCATGGAGGATCCAAGAGTTCTTCGAGTGAACACTATAAGGTGAGGACTGGGTCAATCTGATAGCTACTCAATATCCGCATGAGGTAACCTGATCATTTCACAACTTTTTCTGCAGTTATTTTCGAAAGGAACGAGAGAGCCTGAGCAACGACAGGTGACTTTGTGGATACAAGCCTCTGGTAATTGTTGAAGTATTCCTTCTGATTTTTATAATGCAGGTTGTTGCAATCATCTTTTAACTTGGATTTTCTTTGATATGTTGAATATTATGTATGTTATTCACAACTGGCAATGATTTAATTAAAGAGATCGTTTATCAATGAAAGACATATGCATCAAAGATACACATAAGAATATGAAAACTGAACAACAACTGAAACATGAAACATTTAATTATCAAGTAATTATTCATATGGTTATTTTAACCGGCAAAATGAACATGTAGTTTAAGAGGTAAATACCTCTCCAATTTTAAGGAGAGAAGTTAGGATAGGAGTGCATGAAGGGGGTGGGGGCTCCAAAAGTAGGAGAGTCCAAAGAGACAACCGCTCTCCTCTCGCTTAGTATATAGTTCTAGATAGATAAGTACCCAAAGTCGATTCCTAATTCCAAATTTTTATAACTAAAACTAACTAATTATGAACTAATCCCGCCGTCCCAATTATATCTTCATACTTTGACTATACACGCTTATTAAGAAAAGTGGGTAGGTTTACTAAAATGAGTGGAGACGGAATAAGTGGGGTAAGTTGAATAAAATGAGTGGTGGTAATGGAAGAGAGAGAGAATAAGTGGGATAGGTTTTTTTTTTTTGTAATTATAGAAAACTATGAGGATATATATGTCCAAAACGCTAATTAACTTTTTGCTATTTTGGGAATAAAGCAAAGTGTGAAGATAAAATTGGGACGTACTAAAAAGGAAAGTATGAAGATATAAATGGAACGGAGGGAGTACAAGATATTATAAGGAAAAAGTAAAAAAGAAAGCAAAGGGAAAAATGGTAATGCATTGTGTGCGCCATATTAGTTGGTCAATACATAGATGGAAGAACTCAAAGATGGCATGTCTGCCTAGAACATCAGTATTGCATATGAAGAAACATTGCACCTTCACAACTAACCTTAACTGATGTAACCAAGGTTATTTCATTTCCCATTCGATCCACAAGAACAGGAAGGCATGAAGGTAATTCTGCCCTAAGGTAATCACCAACAAGCCCTATGCAAGAAATAGCACACTCCTTAACTTCCTCCTATAAGAAGACCAATGTATAGAATAATCACAATAACACATGGGACAGACTCTTTTCAATGAATGTTCTAACCTGGTCCTGATCTTGATTCGTTAAGCGCGTCATGATAGCATTATAAATTGGATGGACATATGGTTTGGAATCAAAACCAATAACCTAAATAGAAAACCGTATTATCAGAAAAGGAGCCCACAACATTTCTTACTCTGATGAATGTAAAAACAATGTACAAAAGCTTGTCACATGTATCAAAATCTTTCTCAGATTTTGAGGAAAGTAAAAGCATTTCAACCTCAATGGATGCACAACATGAACAAGCTCCCCGCATACTTTTAAAGCCTCAGCTGTAATGTAACTTTGTAATAGCGTTCAATGACGGCAGACAAAACAGGAGCAGAAATAGCCTGAAATAAAATTATTAAAGAAGCAACGTTGATATACATAGAAGCTTCATGGATTGTTATGATCAACTGTCGAAGCTAATGCAACACATGTGCGATGTGCTATCTAATGAGCCGCGCTCTGATTTTGTTGGAAATGGTCCTCGGGATTAGGATTAATATCACTCGTTATTTAGGTTTTATTTTAATGGTGATTTTTTTCTTTCACAAGTTGTATATTATCTTAGTCTTTGTGGTATTAGTTTGATGTTATCCTACAATACGAGGAACAGTCATATCCAAGAAATATAGTAATGCCTTGAAGATATATATACAGAGTTGGTTATTCACTTGAGGTTAAGCATTCGAGTTGGAGGATTTATCCTGGTAAAGTTGACAGTCGAGAAATGAGAAACCACATCATCACCATCATACTCAAATGGAAAAGGTAAAGTTTAATGTACTCACACACATCACTTTCTCAATTCCTGGAATGAGGGATCCAATGTGGTCCGCAAGGCAGTACGGCAAGACCACAACCAGTTCTTTCAGAACTGAGAATGCGCCAATCTGCAAAAAAGAAAAAGTTATCTCTGTACAAATGCATGCAACGATACTATCAACACTTCCATTAATTTGCTACCTGTGTCTTAATAGAGTTTTCCCGCAGCTTCCTATTTATTGATATAACAATCTTGGGCTTCAATGACCATCTAGGGCTGCAAGAAAGAAATAATCTTAGCATCATAGTATTCCAATTAATTAGTTGCATATCGGTGATATTATTATGTGCTTGTGTGAGACAAAAAGTAGCACCTATTAAAATTATGTATTGTAACAACAGTTTGTGAAACCATAGATCCAAAATTTATCGCAATCATAACCATTTAAGCATCCCTCTGGATTACAAAAAAGATGTGGGTTGTTCAAATTAATTCATATCCAACACAAAAAATAAACTCACAAGCCCTGATGTGACAGATGTCAACAACTCTCATCACCTAGTGTCGCGAAAATATAATTTTCATGGCACTCCGTCAATAGAAAAAAAATCAAAACACCCACTCAATAATAAAATGTCTTCATTTTTGAAAGTAGCAACAGCCAGTATCACATAATTAATTGAAGAAGAATCAGTTCACCAACATCATCTTTAGGTTCAACCAACTTCACTAATTACTATGTCTACATTCGAATTGCTTTGAAATTGAAATCCACTGCATATGCATTAAATCCAGAACAGTTGCATACGTTATAGATTAACTCTTCCTCCACCCAATTTCTCAGCCTAAAGAATTACACACTATCCACATGCAACAAACAAAAAGAGACAGATGATGAAAGTCTACTTAATGAAGTTTTAACCAAGTGGTCCTCTAAGTTAGAAAAAAGAGACCCAGCCCAAGCATATACAAGTACCAATTTGTAAATGTATGATAAACAGAGAAATTAAAAGTTGCATAAAACTCACCATCCGCGAATTTGATCCAGCCTCTCAGCCACAACATGTCTAGTAGACATATCGTGTTGAAAAGAAGACTCTCCTTGATCACGGCGAGATGTTTTTTTTTTATCGTTCCTTTTGTGAGTCGTCCACCCCGATCATCACCCATATGAGTCTTCCTCTGGCGGTCCCGCACGTGAGTCTTTCCCTTCCTCCGGTCGTCCCTGATCAAGTGTATCTTGGTAAACACTAGAAATCCATGCAAATTCTAAGCAATCTTCCCAGATCATCATGTAACCATTCATTCCACATCTGGGACCATAAGAATTTCGACACACAAAATAACCTCTCCGACAATTTGTCTTTTCATCATGGCAAGTTCCGGTCCCTACTATGAGGATTGCATGACTTTCCCAACCATTCTTAATTTTCTCACGAAATGGCTGACAAGTCCCATGGGGTTCCCCCTTGATATGATCGCAAGAATCTTGTACACCACAATATCCTTGATACCCTCTGTATAACCAGAAAACTCCATATACGGGTCCATTCTTCAACCCTCTCTTAATAGAGATGTTATGATCATTGAAATTATTCAAAATCTCACCCTCCCTAACCGGAAAGTGGGGGACATTGACCTCTCCCACTTTATATGATCTTTTGGTCCATATTCCTTCTCCTCTACCTATCACTTCATGACAATAATTTGCATAATCTATTAGGCCCTCTCCTCCTTCTCCAACCTCACAGCACCTTTAGACCCATAAATAGTATGTTTTGAAAACAATTTTCCATCTAGGACATATTGAACCGAAAGTCTGTTAAAAGGTACAGTTATTACTAACCTTTGAAAAGCAAGCCTATATCGATATTCAACTGTATCTGTACTGACATGTTGGGATCAAGTTGGGCCAATTTGAGATGGAAAGTGGTGAACCAAACCATACCATGCTTCTTCTGTCAATCATAATCGCTTCAAGAATTTGCCGACGTTCCGTACTTGAAAACCAGAATATAATAGAAAGCAAATGCAGAGAAAACAAAATAACACCCAAAAATCGAATATAGTACCCAAAAATAACACCTAGTAATTTGTTTAATTCCTGCATCTGCATTTTATGTATATCCATATGCTTGTATCTATCTCTTTTCTGATCACCATCCTGATGTGCAGGTGTCGGGACGTACTCACAACTTGGCTATTCGGCGTCTGGACGGAGTGACAGGCTTGGCCAGGCTGCTTGATTAAATCCGGTGCAGCCTATGCCTCCAAGACCATCTGTGGCTAGGGAACCACCTGTTCCAACCGACTGGCGGGATGGATGCGGAGTGGCCTTTTGACCGGTCTTCTAGCCGACATGACAAGATTCCCAATTTGTATGCCCGTCATTCTCATGGCGAGACTTCAAGATCCCGAACGTATACTCTTTCTGGGTTTGAGCATCGGGGATCTTCAGGATCTTATGGACAGGGCCGCTACTCTTAGGTTGCAGGAGTCAGGGCCGGCCCTGGCCCATGGCAAGTGTGGCTTGGGCCATGGGCCTCAAGTCCAGAAGGGGCATCACCAAAATGGTAAGCCTTGTAGTATACTGTATATAGCATCGATTTGGGGAGAGAAAAATCAAAAAATCATCTCAAAAAATCAGAAAATCATCTTTCATCAGAAAATCATCTCATCAGAAAAATCAGAAAATCATCTTGAAGTTGTTGAAGTCATATCTACGTTCTACTATGAGACAAGAAAGATTGAACGGGTTAGCAGTTCTGAGTATTGAGAGTAAATTTTTAGCGGATGTTAACTATGATAAAATAATTGATACTTTTGCTTCAAAAAATGCACGAAGGCATCGTTTTAAGTAATGTATTTTATGATCTATTATACGAGGTTTTGGTTTATGTCCCCCTCGTTGTACTATTTTTGTTTCTTTTAATAAAGACCCGACGTGGGGATGAGCCGCCTAGCTTGACTAGGTTCCAAACCCCGTTAAATTATTTTTCGTTTTTATAATATAGGGGCATTTTTTGTCTTTCGCCATGGGCATCCGAAATCTCAAGATCGCCCCTGGCAGGAGTGGATGATTTTATGGGATATCCTTTTGCCACAGATCCTGTCGCGGCTCCAGAATTCTTCGATTGCTCAGATGATGAGCAGGATTCGGATGATGAGTAGGATTCGGAGTAGTCCTGTTAGACAGCCTCTTTCCATATGTATTTCTTATTTTAGATACTGTTTATTATTATTTATTTGAGATGCCTTTGTTATGGGGCCAGACTTTGTATTTATTATTTATTTGAGCTTGTTGGACTAGCTTTTGGAAGGTTACTATATTCGATTTTTGGGTGTTATTTTATTTTCTATGCATTTGCTTTATATTATAATTTGGTTTTCGAATATGGAACGTCGAGAAATTTACAATGACTCGAAAAGATTACAATTGACAGAAAATGCATGTCTTATACTTCAACTATAATAGTTTTATTATATAAATTATCATATTTTCATGGCTATTATTGGAATTTTTGATTTTTTTTAGATGAAAAATTATCTTATAACTAAATTATAAGAAGTGAATTGGTTGTACTTCAGCTATAAAGTTGTACCAGGTGTGAGATAACATTTCAAATAAATGTCTTGGGCTGACATTTCTATAATTACAGTTAAACCTCGATAAATGAATGTTGATAAACGAATAACCTCGCCAAATGAATAATTTTATCCGGTCCCAACTCTTTACAACATGTTCAAATTTTCTTTCGATAAATGAATAATTTCGCTAAATGAATATTTTCCCTGATCCCGATCATATTCATTTATCGAGGTTTTATTGTAGGTAATTTAATTTTGGTAAATATATTACTTAATTGGAGTGTAATAATGTGAAGATACAAAAATGAAGTTTTGGGAAGGAAAACAAGTTTTATAATTCAGCTATAAGAGTTGTAATATATAAATTATCAGATTAATTTGTGGTTATTATTGGAAATTTTGATTTTTTAGTTGAAAAAAGTCATCTTATAACTGAACCATAAGAGATGAATTGATCTTATACTTCAGCTATAAGTGCACTCGGAGTGAGATTACAGTTTTGTAATTGTATGCATTGGTAGCATTTCCATAAATAAGTGACTTAACTGGTGACATTTTTATAAATAAATTACGTAACTAGAGGATAATAAAGTGAAAAATATATAAACCCCTTATATAGTTCAATCATAAGAAGCAAACTACTCTTATACCTCAACTTTAAATTATTAAATTAAAGTTGTCTTTTAATACTTTTATATATTATATAATAAAATATTACGGCCTTTTATATACTATTTTCATATTGTTTGAACTAATAATGGAGTATATTATTAAAAAAGAAACAAATAATGCATTGTTAGGGTGGATAATGTTAAGCTTTCACACATTTGGTCATGGGTTCTACTCTTGCTAGCTCATGCTGTTTATTTTGTGGGTGGTCTAGGAGAGTCATTGTAATAGCGAGGCGTGTCTCTAGGAATTTTGAAATCCCTGTTCTAGCCTGGAATTAGATTTCTCCTGGAGGGCTTTGAAGTCCATGGCCCATTTCATTTTAGTCGACTGATTCGGAACAGAGATTCCACCAAAATTCAAAACCCCCAAATTCAAAACCTAGAATCGTCTATTAATGCCAACACCGACGCCTTGCTCCTCAATCGGCCTTTGCGCCTACCTTATTTCCTTAGCCTCCCTTAGCTCTGTTCAAGTGTAGTCATCATCCAGCTACGTGATCTTGAGCTCTTCACAATGGGGATTCTTTCCTCGGGCACGCAAAGGGACTAAGAGGGTCCGCTACCCAGCCAATGGGTCCTAAACTTGCGTTTTGAGCCTCAGATTGACAAGGAACTCTTCTGAAACAGGTTTCCTCTTTCTCGGTCTTACTTGATGGACTAGTTTTTGGAGGGTACTATATTCGATTTTTGGGTGTTATTTTGTTTTCTCTGCATTTACTTTCTATTATATTCTGGTTTTCAAGTACGGAACGTCGGCAAATTTATAATGACTTGAAGAGATTACGATTGACAGAAGAAGCATGGTATGGTTTGGTTCACCACTTTCCATCTCAAATCGGCCCAACTTGCACCCCACATGTCATTACAGATACAGTTGGATATCGGTATAGGCTTGCTTTTCAAAGGAGGTTAGGAATAACTGTACCTTTTAAAAAACTCTCGGTTCAATATGCCCTAGATGGAAAATTGTTTTCAAAATCTACTATTTATGGGTCTAAAGGAGCCCTAATTAAACTGTGTTGTGAAGTTGGAGAAGGGGGAAGAGGGGGCCTAATAGATTATGCAAATTATTGTCATGAAGTGAGAGGTAGAGGAGAAGGAACATGGACGAAAAGATCATATAAAGTGGGAGAGATCAATGTTCCCCGCTTTCCGGTTAGGGAGGGTGAGATTTTGAATAATTTCAATGATCATACAGATGTTAAGACTAATTCTATTAAGAGAGGGTTGAAGAATGGACCTCTATATGGAGTTTTCTGGTTATATAAAGGATATTGTGGTGAGATTCTTGCGATCATATCAAGGGGGAACCCCATGGGACTTGTTAGCCATCTCGTGAGGAAATTAAGAATGGTTGGGAAAGTCATGCAATCCTCATAGTAGGGACCGGAACTTGCCATGATGAAAAGACAAATTGTCGGAGAGGTTATTTTGTGTATCGAAATTCTTATGGTCCCAGATGTGGAATGAATGGTTACATGAGGATCTGGGAAGATTGCTTAGAATTTGCATGGATTCCGAGTGTTTCCCAAGATACACTTGATCAGTATTCTTCACCAGGGATGGGGAACGATCGGGGGAAGAGAAAGACTCAAGTGCGGGACCACCAGACTCCACCGTGATCGGATCTGATGGCGATAATTGGTAATTCTTTTTCTTTCTGGGTAACCTTACACCACTTAACACTCATTAAATGCATCACTTTTATTTGCTAAGAATTTTACCCAAGTAAATCTAGAAAATCATCAACAAGAACTAATGTGTAAAGTTTAGCATTCAAGTTAGCATGCCGAGATGGTCCAATCAAATCCACATAAATTCAAATTCAAAGCTGATAATGTACGTTATGGATGTAGATTTACGTACGTTATAATACATAACCGTTTCAAAGACTTTGACAATCTAGAAACTTTATCAACGATTACAAATCAATTGTTATGTACGTTATGTAACGTAGGTTACGTACGTTATGAGGATTATATTGCGTACGTTATGAAGTTTATATTACGGACGTTAGTTATGTAAAATATGTTTGATTTATTTTGTTCAAGTAAACATCATCGAAATGTGTTTATTAAAAAATATTGTTTCAATTATAAAGTTTATTTTGAAAGGCTCCCCCTGAAAATAACTCCCCTTGAGTTAATTATATGAATTCAAAATAATCCAAAATGAAGTTCAAAATGAAATGATATGCATATTTACTCTAAGTGGGTCCCTCCAATAGCAATTTCTCTCCAAATTTTCATTTGCGGAAATCCAATAGGAAATAGGAAGTTGACCGGGTGGTCGACTATCTCGATAGAAATTTCTATTACACTGCTGCGTTTACATTGTCATAAATTCCTATTTATGTCGGGACCCGCCTAGAGAAATTTCTATTTTCACCAAATAGGAATTACCGCTGCATATGCTCTAAGATCCACGCTAGGGGCTAGCAGAAGTTAAAAAAAAATCAAAGTTAGTTAACTGTGTCTTTTTTGGTGCGGTCAAAAGTTTTGTTCACATTCTTCGTTTTTTTCCAAAATTGCTTGTCCCTATGAAGCAGCCAATGTGGATAATTTTGTGCCATAATTTATGTATGCAAGTTGTAATATATATTAGATTAATTTTGGTGTATTGCTTAAAGATTATAATGGTGTGACACCCCCTTGCTATTTATATAAATCTAAAGTAAAGTCAAATGAAAGGGGAATGAGACCAATGGCAATTCAACCAATTCCCGGTGATACCTCCAGACGTGTAGATTAGTTCGTTAGGGGCTATTCTAGCTTAACCAGATTTCTGGGTATGCAGTAACGTCATGGAGGAAGAGCTTTACCGCCGTGATGGTCCGTGTCAAGCTCGACACTGAAGTGGCTAACTTCCAACCCAATAAGAAAATACTCCTAAAGTAACTCGGGGCACGGCGTTCACTGCGATGATGTTTTCTTGCCAAATAGGAGTATAAAGTAATAAATCTCTATCTAGTATTAGGGACATGGAGTTCGCTGCTACAGTGCACCCTACTTGAATGGTAGAAAATTTTAAAATAATGTGCTCAAATGATCAAGTTTGGGGGTGTAAATGGTTATTAAGTTGTGAAATTTCAAGGAGTATTCATAATTTGGTTAATATAAGTGTTTTTATTTGATGGACAAAATCTATAAAATAAAAGATGATTGGTGTACTTAACTTTATAAAAATAAATCATATTTAAAAGCAAAGGGCGAGTTGATATTCACACACACGGAGAGATCTACCACATGCTTATAATGATTAAACAAAGTAGCAAAATTAATGATAATATATATTGATACTAGTATAAATAAAGATGTCTATATCCGGCGACATTTGGTATTTTGAGAAATTGTGGGAAAATACAAGAATGAAAGACACGAAAAATAGAAGGGGCTATCATCACGGTGAAAGTCTTGTCTTCTTTTTACTTCAATCTTGTCTATTTTTCTGTCTTTCCTTACAAAGAGGATAACCATAGAGCAACCTACCACTCTCAAGGACAAACCCGGTCTCACCGGTGACCTTCCCCACAAAACCTTACTTTCATACCTAACCAAACTTGATCCCCGATATCGGTTGAATTTCTCCTCATAATTAATCAGAAATATTTGTTCATATCAGGATTAGTGGTTAAGTAACCTGAACAGTTATAAAGGGCTTTGGAGCAAGGGGCGGCGGCGCAATCAGTGGCTCTTTCCTCTTCAGTCGCAAATTAGGTTTACGTTTGTTTAGTAGCACACTAAAGGCTACGGGTTTTCGCTTTTTTTTAGATAACTAATTAAATGGGTCGGGTTGTGACCCAGTCGGGCCGTCTAAGATTTCAATCGAACGACTAAGTCGACCTAGACGACGACCTGAGACAAGTCGGGCGACTAAGCCTTCTCTCCCTAGTCGAGGCTCCCAGTCGGCCGAGAGAAACCAGCTTGTCGACTAGTCGGCGACTAGGCGTCGACTAGTCGGCGACTAGGCGTCGACTAGTCGACGACTTGACAACCATGGTCAAAAGGATTCACATTGTTTGGTTATTGACATTGAGTAGTTTAGTAAATACCATACCTATACCAGCCTGCGTCATGTTTACACAGGTATTGACCAAGCCGCCTTCATCAATATTAAGTTCCGCAAAAAAATGTTCTGAAGTGTCATTAAGGCAATGAGGATCCTTATTCTTCGCCATGAAGGTGACATGCACATAAAGTGTAGCATCCAAAGACACGTATAGCTTCCCGACACGTCGATCACCAAAGCGAGCGATGGCGAAAATCTCCGAAAGCTCGTATTCACGCTCCTAAAAACAAATATAACAACAAAAGGATAGAATCACGCTCCTAGAAAACAAACATAATGACAAAAGGATAGATGGTAGAGTGTGATAATATAGTACGTAGTATAAAATAGGAACAATATGTGTGATGATATAGTATAAAATGGGTGGAAGAATAATAACATAAATTAACATACCTCAAGTCCACAGTAACAACGTAATGCTATCAATGCATAGCCATTAGTAATCTTGCTCAACTTCTTATATTCCCCAGGAGACAAAAATATTCGACACTCTTTCCAAAACTATAGTTCTTGCTGAAAAGTAAAAATGATCAATAAGTTTTCTTCTGCACACCAAAATTTAAAAAAAAAAATCACTACAAGCCCACACTATAAATATAGGAGTGAAGAGACTAGAAAGTATCTAGTTGACATCATTCCTAGCATGGATTAGGAAGTAGAAGGGCAAACAAAGAAGTAGAGTACACAGGAGTGCAGTGGCGGGGTAAACATGTGAAAAATCCCAACCCTATCCATAACAGACATTACATGAACATTCAAAAAGAGAATTAACCAAATTTAATTCAAAACACATATTAACGAATGATGGGAGAAGGCATACTTAAGCCATTTTTTTGCAGATTTTTCAAGTGAATCCATCTTCACGGCAGGAGGGGCTGCTCAATCCATACAAGAACCGTTAGAGACGAAACAAAAACAAAGAATAGCATATTTACAATATATAAAGGTAATTCCCTAATTATAACAAAATGGGAAGGGGTGTCACGTACAATTAAAAAAACGACGAGACCCCTCTTCATGATTTCCAACTGGATGATAAATGACACCTTTGGGATGACATTTTCCCCAACCAAGACGAAAAAGAGGATTATCTACAATGCAAAAAAACAAAAACAAAAACCAAAAAAAAAAAAAAAAACAATTGATTAAAATATGTAGCCCTACAACTAGTGGTGAGAGAGGAAAATTTGTATGTCTTTTTAAACAAAGAAAATGACGATAGATAATGAAAGTGAACCAAATTATCTTTCATTAGTTGATATTTGGGGACAACACACCTGGCTCCACAGGAGTACAAGCCTTCACAACTTGATCGGAACAAACTTCAGCAAAGAAAAGTTTAATTTTTGGAGAAGGATCCTTGCTCCCAGCAATAAAGCTCAGGTGAGTGTATTTCTCTTCTTCCCAGTAATAAGCAGTAGCATCATTGACGTACAAACAATCCACAAGTTCAAAACAGTCCTGTTCAAACAAGGAACAATAAACAATTTCACCTGTTTCAAGGATAACAGCACATTATTATGGTTAAATTGGAAAGTAGGGTCCAACATTGCAAAATGCACAGCACATGTCAACTAAACAAACAAATTCCGTAAAAAAAAGTCTCAACTTGACAACAAATTGATGAAATTGAAACTATGGACCTTGTTCTAGAAAGACCCCAGAAGACTTTGAATTTCCATTATTATTATTTAGTGTGGTATGCATAACCTCTAAAAATTACCAATTTCCCCCAGATAATCCATGGTTGCTTTAAGCAGAAAATCCTCCTTGTAATCTTTGCTAGCGTTTGCTTTAAACAGGAAACTCTCCTTGTAGGATCTGTTACTGAAAGAAACAAAATTGCTAATAATTTTAATATATAAGCGAAATTTCTAACACATAAATACTAAAAAAAAAAAAACACGTCGATTTACAAACACAAATAAAAAACACATAGTAAAATGAATTAATCTAATCAACTAAAACTAGTAGAACAAATTAAAACCCGTTCAAACATATCTTAAAACAAACAGATGATGAATAAAAGAAAAGAAACCCTTACGCAGGAGGATATGTGCCGCTTGGCAGATAAACAGGCGCGCCGACTGGCAGCTTAATAGGGACGCTATTTGAAGACGCGCTGTCGACGTTCATATTCTTGAAGCGAGCTTCAATTTCCATGGCAAATCACCGGAGAACTGATTAATGGCGGTAGATTCTGATATGTTGGAGAATGATGACGAGAGAAAGAGGGGATCGAGAGTGACGGAGGGAGTGGTTGACGGAGGAATTGCCGGAGGTTGGCAGATGGAAGCTAGGGTTAAGATGTATCGAGAGAGAAGGTAGAGAGGGAAAAAATAAGAAATGGGAAAATAAAAGGTAAATATCTGGGTTTTGGATTTTATAAATATGGATTGAGGGTGGTATTGTAATTTAGGAAGGTTGAATGGTGTTTTGAGCATTGAATTTGATATTGATGTTATAAAATATAACAATAAAAGGAACAGATTTGTTGACCCAATTCGTCAATAACGACTACATCTGGGGCATACCAAGTCAGGAGTGTATTCACTATAATTTGTGTTTTTGAGTACAAGAATACAATCAAAATAGATATATTTATACTAATAAATGGGGATGTAACGCTAAAAGCCCACTAGGCATCTTAACCCATTAAGTGTCTTATCCTGCAAGTAATGTCCATAAAATAATATATTTACAACACTCCCCCTTGGACATTATGCTTTAATGTTCATGCTGAACGAAAATCTCGATAGAAAAATCTGGAGGATAAACTTAATAAAAGGAAAAAGGAGTACCATCATTGATCTTCAGGAAAACAATAGTCTTCCAAGTATATGAATGAACATAGAGATAACAATCTTGTAAGAGAGTATATAAATTTTAATAATATTCATTCATAAAATTGGGGATAATATGAACATAGAGATAACAATCTTGTATATCCCCCTCAAGATAACAATCTTGTAGTCCAATATCATGAATATATTTTTCATACATAGAGATAGTTAGTGAATGAATCTGCTAAGTTATCACTACCGCTCTTCTGGAGCTCATTTGGAAATAAAATATATTTTCCTCTTACTTATCCAAACATGATGTGCAACACAAAATAGGAGAATATATATCAAGTCATACATGAAATGTTATGGAGATCATATTATAACATCCAAATAGCCACCAATATCGAATCTCGATTTCTTTCATGTAATAGACCACTATGGTTAACACCATTACAAACATTAAATCTTGCTAGCAAGTTAACTTCAATATCAAGCTTGATAAGAGTAGTGCTTCAATAATACACAAGTAAGGAACTTCTGGTCCTGTATATCTTTGTTATCTTCTTGAGGTCTACACGGGTTCTTGCCCACGTCAAGTTACTAGGTAGCTAAATTGATAAAATTTCTCCATCAGATAATTCATATATCCTCTTTAGAAGGAATTTGTTTAGTCGGTTGTTCCACCAGACTATTTTGAGATATTTCTAACTGAAATAATATATGTTGCGAATTTAATGTTCCAACTATCTTAGGAATCTCAAGTCCGTCAGGGACTTTCATATAGATATTCGCGTCCAATGACCCATAGAAAAATGTGGTGATGACGTCACTAATTGAATATCTATATTCATAATAACTGTCATATGTATATCAAATGACGAAATGTAGTGCCAACGGGAGAATATGTTTTGGGTATGTGCTTAAACCCTCGATATGCTAATCTCGTTTATCTTTCAACAATTTATTTTATTTTGCGAGTTAAGTTCTGTCTCAATTGCTTATATTTTATTTAGTGCTTCAGGCACTCCACTAGCAATTGTTGAGACACAAAGTGTTGTCGACAACTATCATTCTTATGAACAATTCTCCCATATTCACAAAGTCCATGACAACTTCAATAAAATCAAATATTCAATATTTCCCATAACATTTGATTTGGTCGTTCCATAATCCCAATACTGTAATTATTTAATGCACGTGTAAATTAAGGTATTGAGATTCTCGTCTTCGAGACGATCCTCTTCAGGAGGTTATTGAAGTGATGTTATAGTTTAATCTATTTGTATTCTGCGGATTTTATCTTTAATACCAATAAAGAATATGTCTCTCACGCTTCTGGCGTCGAGGAGTATCAACAAATATATTTCGTTCAGAGTCGACTTTAATTCTTTATGGTACATATACAACTGGTATATGAGATTTCATCACTCCTTTGGCAATCAATAATTTGTTGAACTTCGAGTTCATAGTGCGTAAATTTAAATATCCAACCCAACGAGAATTTTCTCTTATTTATATTTCATATCTCCCCCTAATGTCGGCGATAATTTGAGTTAGATTATAAAATCAGCGTATAAAATGATCAATTGACCCCAATTTTGGGCTCAAAAATATGTATTTTGACAAAGTATATATGTATTTTTCATGTAGCCCATATAGATACGTGAAATTATCATATGATAAATCCTCTTCCGGAGGTATTTTTAATCACGCACTAATTACATATTGATCCATATATTCATGCCTTGATAATAATTTGGATCCTTGAATTATAAATTCATCGCAACATGGTCGTTGGATGCAAAATACATCATGTAATTAGTTTGATACTCATTGTAGAATCAATATATAACTAGTTTGATACTCGTCGAATGATCAATGAAGCTTTTCGAGAGACAATAATAAGAATATTATCATTTGAAATTCTACCAATCCTTCAGGGAATGTTTTAATAAGATATTGCAAATCAATTTCAATATCATTCCACAAATAAGATTGATCAAATCAATGTTAATATGACATATTACATGTTTTCATTGGAGATAAACATATCACCTAAAATATTAATTGCTTTTCAGGAGCATGTAATATTCTTCAAGAATTGTGCTACTTCGGGAGCAACAATTTAAAATAATATAAGGATAATGATTAAAACAATTAAATAATGAGAATGGAAGATAACAATGCTCGAAATAAAGCATAGAAAAATGCAATCTCAATTTTTTAATATTCTTCAGGAATACTAAATTTATTTGACGTGATCATCATAAATATATTATAGAATTATGATGAGATATCATTGTGTTGTTCTTCAGGAACTTCAACTATTTATTTTTAATTATCTTCAAGATTATTGAGATTGCAAATTTATGTTTCTTCGAGAAACTAGTTATATGGATAAACATATATCACCTATAATATGAATTATTCTTCGAGAATTTGTATTATTCATCAAGAATATTTATTGTGGTACTCGAGGAGCAATAATTTAAATCAATATAATGATAACTATAAAATAATTCAATAACGGGAAGGAGTACAAATGCTCAAAGTAAAGTTAAAAAAATGCAACCTCAATATTTAGTATTCTTCAGGAATATTAACTTATTTAATGCGTTCATCATAAACACGTTTTTAATATGATAAGATATTGTTGTGTTAATTAAAAATATCGATTATTTATTTCTTAATAATCTTCAAGATTATTAATAATATTTCAATTTATGTTTCTTCTAGAAACTACAAAATTAATGCAATATAATTGATTTCATAATCAAATCATGTAGCAACAGAAATACATGCATTACATAAGTTTATAATAACCAAAGCATGTCGATGCAGTTGAGCAAATCACAATTTCTGCACAAGTAACAAAGTACTTCCATTTTAATATCATAACTTGTAGTTTATGAAATGTAGAATTATGACACAACATACTTCAATAGTAGAATCATATCCATTGATTTTTTTAGAATTATGACACAACATACTTCAATAGTAGAATCATAAGAAAACGAATCAATTGAATTTGTCATATTTTAAACCATTCGTAGATAATTGATCAAGCACTGAACCAAAATATTCATGTCGTGTTTTAAATTGTAAAGTATGTTAATCCATAATTATTCAATCAAAATATCATCAAAAGTTAGTTTTGAAAAATTCTTTCAATTTTCATAACTTTCGATCGGTAATAATGTTAATACAATATCAAATTTAAATCTATAGCTTTCGTACCCTTAGGAAGTCGATCCCCCAAAAGAATGGAGAAGGTAGAACCATAGATCCAAAAAGAACTAGAGAAGATAGGGTAAAACTATAACGTGATGTGATTCATTTATTTGTATTTTGCGGATTTGGATCTTAATCACCAACGAGTCTCCCTCGCATCAGCGTAAAGGATCATCACTTAATTCATTTAGTTCACAAAGAACTCTAATTATCTTGTGGTGCATATACAACAGGTATATGAAATACAATCACTCGTTTAGCAGTAATATTTCTTGAACTTTAAGTTCATCTGCGTGAATAGTCGATAACTTTCGACATTATTTCATATATTATTCAAAATGTGAATCGCTCTTTCCAGAGCATGTAATATCCATCAAGAATATCAAATTATGCTACATCAGGAGCAACAATAATTTCAAATTTATAAAGAACATTTAATATATGCTCCATAAACATTAAGTGTGTTACTTGTGAGCAACGATAAACAATAATCTATAATATTAATATTCATCAAGAATATCAATTGCTCATTCGGGAGCAACTATGTGAAATAATTCTTAAGATTATTTGAGAGCTTCAACTTGAAACTACGTTTATCATATCAAGATGATAATAATATAGTTCTCGTGAGAACTATCACATAGTGAACTCAATTTTCACTTTTATCTATCATTTGTGCCATTTTGCACAAAAGATCATGTATAAATATCAATATATTTTCCATAGACTTAATTTGCTCCTAAGAGCATGTTATATTTCTAAGGAATATCAATCTTGCTACTTCGGGAGCAACGATATGTAATATTTATCATAAATCATAACCATATATCAATCGTGCTACTTCGGGAGCAACGATATATAATCATAAATATTATATATAAATCGTAACAAATACGATTACTACATCAATACAACATGATATATGAAATATATCTTGCAATAAAATATATTTTTCATAATTCACAAAATCAAAGCATATTCACAAATTAAAATATGCTATGAATTAATTTCAATATATATAAAATTAAATGATTTGGTACGCTTACTTACACATAAATAATTCCAGATCTTTGATCCTTGAACGGATACTAAACTATGGCTTCTCTCCATAGCATGCACATTGTCATGGGCAACATATTTTCCTATATGCACGTAAAACATAAATATGGTTAGATTCATAAGTGTACAAATCAATGGATAAACGAATCATTAATTAGAAAAAAGATGGGTAGTTGAGAAATGCCCGGAAAAGGGGCCACTGGGCTCGATAATTGGCCGAAAAAGGACTCGAGCGCGAACTCGGTGTTGGATGAGGCCGAATCTTCAAATTTCCTCGTAAAAATCTGCTTCTGTTCGGCGACAGATTCAATAAGAAATATTACACAAAATCCGATCTCCACCGTTGGATATATAGATATTTATGTTAGGAAGTTGCTATCAAAATTTCAAGCTTATCCGATGGTTAACAATGCGGGAAACGCAATTTTTCCACGGCCTCACAGTGCAGAAATCTGCTCGCGCTTTTTTTTTTTTGCGATTTTCGGAAATCAAAAGGAAAAAAAAACTACTGTTAGAGTATCGTGCTGATAACGTGTTATAAAATATAACGATAAAAGGAACAGATTTGTTGACCCAGTTCGTCAATAATGACTACATCTTGGGGCATACCAAGTCAGGAGGGTATTCACTATAATTTGTGTGTTTCTGAGTACAAGAATACAATCAAAAGAGATATATTTATACTAATAAATAGGGATGTAACCCTAAAAGCCACTAGACATCTTAGCCCATTAAGTGTCTTATCCTGCAAGTACTGTCCATAAAATAATATATTTACAACAATTGAATTTTTTTTAAAAACTAAAAATATAGTAGAAACTCTATAAATAAATTAATAAGGTTGAGATCAACAAAATTTATTAATTAAGTGATATATTAATTTATTTATTAATCAAGGCTTGCTATATTTGATTGAAATGTTTAGACAATTTAGATGAACAGTTAAAATGTAAAATCACTCAAGACTTGCAAAATCAGATAAAAAAATTGGGCTGACGCAATTCAATTGTCCAACATTTCCTAAATTATCCGGAACAAAATGAAGTTACGCAGTTACTTATTGATAAAGAAATAATTTAGAGCATTTTGTGAACTGATAAAAATAAGGAAGAATATGAAAGTTATACAATAGAGTCCTCTTCACAAAGCAAGGTTGCACATTGAATATTTTTTAAGAGTTTTGAGAAACTTACAATGGGATCATCCCATAGCCACATAGCAACTTACAATGCACTTCTGTCAGGAGACAGATGTGAAATTATTACTAGAGGAGAACTGATTCATATCTCACTTTAAACATAATATAGACCAGTTCATCCTTCATATCATGGAAGGTGTGGCACAGGGACAAACCCTAGGTGAGGACAGAGGAGAAGAAGAAAAGAATGGAGGAGAATAGGGGTGTATTTCGAACCGAACGAACCGAAAAGTGACTTTAACGGACGTTCGTTCGTTAAGGATTCGGTTCGTTCGGTTCGTGTTCGATAAAATTGCAAACTACTTGTTCGTATTCAGTTCGTTAAAATTTCAAATATTTCGTGTTCGTTCGTTAGTGCTCGATTGTTCGGTTCGTTTTGATCTTTCGTTTGTTCGTTTGTATTCTAAAATATAAAAAAAAAACTCAAGTACAAGCAAATATAATTAAAAAATAAAAAAGAAGAAGATATATTTAGAAATTAAAAGTTTTGGAACGGCAGGTTTTATTTTATATATATATATATATTTATTAATTATTGTAAAATTATTAATTATATTTATGAATTATCGTAAGATTACTAATTATATTTATTAATTATTGTAAAATTATTAATAAATATATAAAAAACCCTTTGTTCGAGAACTGTTCGCGAACTAACGAACATATATTATTTTGTTCGTGTTCGGTTCGTGTATGTAACGAACATGTTCGCGAACTGTTCGAATTTGACCGAACCGAACACAAACTGAACGTTGACCGAATATTTTCACGAAATTTTCACGAACGTTCGGTTCGAAATACACCCCTAGAGGAGAAAGAGAAAAGAAAGGAATTACAATTAAAGAAGTTGAAGGAAGTGTAAAAGAAGCTGAAAAGGAAGAAGAAGAAAAAGAGAAGGAATAAGAAGTTGAGGAGAAAGAAGAAGAGGAAGAGAAGGTAGAGAAGGCAGAAGAAAGAAAAGAATATGATGATGAGGACCATGATCAGAAATCACCTGATCAGGCCTTCAGCTCAGCTAAACCCTCAGAAGCTGAGAAATCAGAGGAACAAAGGGATCAGGGGGAACAGGCTTGGAAAAGTCATTATAATAAGTCATCTGCACCGAAGAAGTCAAAGTCACCTGCAGATGACTCTGAGAAATCAGGAACCCCTCAAAAAACCCCATCTGATCAAGCGCCAGCTGATAGGCAAGTCCCCTCTGAGAAATCTACAGCTCGGAAATCAGTTGCACATGAGGACTCGGGAGAGAACGTTGTTCATACAGAGGCACCTATATATCAGCTGCCTTCAAACCTCACTGAGCTGATCAAAGGCATGGTGAAAGAGACAATTGCTGAGCTCCTGGCAACATAAGTCAAACCTGAGCTGATATCTCTCAATAATAAAATGGACACCCTACTCAACCGGAAGGAACCCTCTCCAACACCTTCAAGTTCAAGAATACCTCTTGGCATGTCAGATTTCATGCATAAAGTGGAGGAACAGCTAGCGTTTATTATTGATGCTGGCAAAAAGGGGAAAGAAAGGAGACAGGGGGAAGAGATGACTCAGGGGGAAGGTAGAATGAGGATCTAAGATCGGACTTCAACTTTGAAAAGGAAAAATAATGTATCACCATCTGAAGCACCAACAGCCAAGAAAAGGAAAACTGGACAAGAAACTGTTGTGCCTCTTCAATGGGAAGGAAAAGAGCTATGCGAAGTTGAACAGTTTCTTCCAGTAGAAGCCACGAATAAATGGGGGGGGTGCCAAGAAGCAATTTATTGAAAAATACTATATCTGGGAAATCCTCCAAGACCCAGACTGCACTCATCAACAAATTTTTGTTGATTTCATGGAGATTAACTTTCCTAATCTGTGGGAAATACTGAAAAGGGTAGCTGAAGAAGATCTCAATGCCTATCCTAGAATTCCTGACTTCAGACCACAGGATCCTCCAACTGATATCCATGGGAAGCTGGATGATGAAGCCCTTCAGAAGGAGATCAGAGACATCTGTATCAAGAACAACTACACCTATCCTAAAAAAACAAGAGTGCTTCATCAATCGTTAAAAAGAAATATGGTCTTATACCAGTTTCAAAGAGGTCCATTGGAGCAAAGCCACTGAGGTCACTTCCTCCAGCAAGGCAGATCAAAGGCAGAGAAAGAGGAAGAGGAATGAGTTAAAAATGTTATTTTTGTTATTTTCTATGTTTTCAATTACTTGTAATCTTTCAGTTTATTATTTGTAATTTGCAGTAATCTTTCATTTTTACTTGTAATTTTCATTCAGGTTGTACTGTAACCTGAAATAAAAGTTTATAACAGTAAACTTGAATGACAACCACTAGTTGTCTAAAAAAATACTGAGTTTGATTTTTGTCTTGCACTTTACCTTGTGCAGACTTGTTTACATTTGAATGCTTAAGTTTTCCCATCATCAAAATAGGGGGAAATTGTTAGGAATACTTGTTAGATTTTGATGATGTCATCCCTGTATTCATGATTTATTCAAATGTATGCACTAAGTACTTGGCACTGTAAAGAAAAACCAAATGAGTATCTTCTATAGGCCATTAAATAGGCTAAGTTTGATCAAGAGTTAATCAGTATAAAATCGGCTAAGTATAGAACTGTCAAGATATCATTTTGGTCAACTGTAATAACAGAGAGGTTTGACCAAAACACTGTAGCATCCGAGGTTCAGACAAGTAATCATCAGGCGAGATAGCTTCAGCCGAGTTTCAGTCAAATCAACAGATCAGAGAAGGATGACCACAGACGAGATATAACCAGGCGACATATCAGGCGAATTCTGGTCAATAGAGTATATCAGAGAACTTTGACCACAATCGAGATATAACCACGACATATCAGGCAAGTTTCCAGGTCAAAAGAAATATCAGTTGAGGTTTGACTGCAGACGAGTTCTTTATCAGTCGAGGTTTTCGGTCAAGCAGAATATCAGAGGAGGTTGATCAAACTATATCTGCAAGCCAAGTAAGCTCAGTCCACGTCAGCAAAGTGTTGAAAGTCAAACAATAACGACAAGACATGCGGACGTAAAAGTAGGAGACAAAGTGAATGATTCTCGAAAATTAAGGAATAATTTATTTCTAGAGACCGGCGCCCGAAAGACATTCCAAATATAGTAATCAAGAAAAATGGCGCAACGGGAAGTTTCTTCGAACGGACAGATTTGAAGAAAGAGACAAGCCGTGCAAATAGATGAACGAATAAACAAATAAGTCCACTCTCCAACGGACGTATTTGTTACAAGAGATGCAACGGCTATGAAGAAGCTCAAGATTCGTCTATAAATATCTAAAGTACAGATTGAGCAAAGTACGATGTGAACAACACATACAAGCGTTCAAAGCAAATAAAGCATACAAAGCAATCTATAGCATCGTGAAAGAGCAAGCCTAAAGTCATATTCAAGAGAAGAACTTTTAGTTGGAGAAGACAATACTCTTGTCTTTAAAGACGAGATACTTCTGTGAACGAGGTTTTCAGAAGTTTCGAGGCTGATAAGGCATCCATGGGTTCTTGATTGGAATGTGATAGACAGCTTGTGAGTTGTTGAGGCATCCAAGGATTTTCGATCAAGAGGTGCTAGGCAGCCAAAGGGAGTTGCAACGGCCACGGGTTTCCACTGGTTGGAAGCTGTTGTAACTAGGAAATTTATCGCAACATTTATCACTGGTTGACAGTTATAATGAATTTATCTCCAACTGGTTTGGAGAGAAGTGGATTAGTGGAGGATTACCCCACCTCTGAAACCACTATAAGTGCTTGTGTGTTTTTACTGCTTTACATCATACTTATCTGTTGCATCCATAGTTACTATTCCATTTAGCAGTCAACTGTCTTTCGCATAACTTAGTTTACAGTTGACATAAGTCACCTGCATTATCATCAGGTGTGCTTCCGCAAATCTCATATGTAGCTAAGTTTTTATTAGCTACATATAATATCAGCTGAGTAACTCACCTGAGATTCAGGAAAAGAGTTTAATAAGTCTATTCACCCCCCTCTAGACTTATTCCTGATAACTTGTGACCTGCACACTTTTCCATTTCAACCAACCTGCTTTAATCCAATGAGCCACACTGTAAGTACCCAATCCGGATTAAAAATTAAAGTGTATTAAAAACACGTTCAAAAACGTCAAAATAACACTTTTCCGGGTTTGTTCGAACATTTATTCGGATTGTTAACGCGCAAAACTGCCAAAAGACAGAATACCGACAAAAAGACAAAACAATTCCCAACAAAAGACAAAATAGGTTTCTTGTAAATATAAAACCTTCAAATCCGGATTTTAAAATCAGAAAATCTGGAAAAAGTTGAAATCAAATCAACTTTTCATCAAATCACCGCCAAGAAGTCATTGGCAAAACCAATGATCTGGCATAAGTGGCCACGGCCACTTCTTCCTGTGAGTGGCACATCTATAAATTGAGACCCCCAGTCTCAGTTCTCAACAAGCCTTTCACCCCCCAAGTCCCAGAAACCAGAAAAAAACCTCAGTTTAGGCAGCTTTTCACTTGAAAATCACATTTTCATATAAAACCCTAATCCAAATCTCCTCTCAAACACTCTCAAAATCAACCTTCATCCTTTGAAGATAGAGCAAGACCACAAGTATTAGTGAGCTCTCCTTCTAACCCTAATCTCTTCTTTCATGTTATTTTAGATCACATAACTCATATTATTGTCATAATCATCTCACTATTATTTTTCTTGCTATTTTATCTATAGTGTAATGCTACAATATCAAACTTGTGTCAAGAAGTGATCCTAATATTCCTCTACACTCCTCTCTTTGGAAGGAGTAATATGAGAGTTGAATAATGGAAGATCTTGACAAATATAATTAAATCTATGTGTAAATGATGATTCTTCACATTTTAAAGTCATTATCTTTATTATGTTCATCATCATTTTATATTTGTCTACCTAAATCCTAAAATGGTCAACTTCTCCATGTGAAGAATAATGATCTAAGGATTTTTAGGTTAAATTTATGTGTTTTATTTCACATTAAAATGTTCATCCTTTTTTTGTATAATATTTCTTTCTTTATTTGTTTGTCAAAATGTTAAATATCATCATGTTAAATGTCTTCTAGAATTTCTAGATAAAATCCAAGAATGAATCATTTTCATAAAAAATGACATTTTCATAAACTAGAATTTTCAAGAAACTTAGTGTTTTTTCAGAAACTTTTAAGAAAATCAAACAAAAACCAGCTTTCTGTTTTTCTGGACAGATTTGCAGTTTGGTCATTGTACTTTCTGTTATTTACAAAACAGTCCTTTTTGTTAACTTTCATTGCAGTTTAGTCCTATTTCTAACCGTCTCATCCAAATTTTAACTAAAACATACACAAGCTCAATTTTCGAGAAAGGTAAAAAGACTCGTCAATACGAGGCGTTTCGGGTGAGCACTCATATTCTCTTCCCGAGGCGTAACGTGACCTCCGAACCTTCAAATCCGTTTTAGCCTTTTTCAAAATTTTGGCTTAAAATAAAAATAGCGTGGCCACTCTTCTTTTTTGTGAAATTCATCCGTTCCTGTTAACATGATTTTCCAAACTTCCAATGCGTCCGGGCATCGGTTCGGGTAATTTCAGTTGGCGACTCTGCTGGGGACTCTTTAAAAATATTTTCTTAAACTGTCTTGTTTAAAACATTTTTTCTGTGGGTCAGACTTTTGGTAACCGTTCCTCGTTTTATGTGCTAAAATGTGTTTTATTTTATCTTGTTTAAAATGTTTTGCATATCTGTTCATGAAAATTAGTGCATGCTTTTAACTGCTCATAAATTCTTAAAACACATTTTGAAAATCCCTATTTTACTCAGAAAAAGAATTTAGTGACCGCACACTACGCACATTGTGTAATATCCGCAAATTCGATTTCCGGTAATTTTTCTTTTTTGGCGAAAGTCTGTTTTGGCGACTTGCTTGGGACCGTTTCGTCATCCTGAGAATGATTAATTCTACACTTTTTGTCATCCGAGTTCGTTTCGGTGTCGTTCTGTTGAATTCCGTGTTCTTTAGCGACTTTCCCACGTACGAGTTCGACTTTGTTAGATCACCATTAATTTTTGGAAACTCCAAAAAATTCTGAATCTTTGCAATATTATAAAGCATCGAGTTAGCTTTCCAATGGTTCAAACGGTGAGTCAATCGGAGTCCAGACGAGGGAGTTATGGTCGAAATAGCTAAGTCACTCTCATTTTCCAGATTCGGCCAAAACCGTCTGTACCCTGTGCCGCGGCACACTTCGGCTGAGCCGCGGCACACTGCCGAGCCCTGGGAGCAAATTTTGGGCCTGTGCCGCGGCACACTTCGACTGAGCCGCGGCACACATGACAGTCAACCCTATATCTGCGTTTTTTTGAGCGGATCACCTCATTTTTTCCCCATTTCTTCACTTGGGCACGAGAGAGAAGGCTTGAGAGAGAGAAGTTTCTTCACCTATCACTTGAGTGTGTGATTTCTCTTCATCTCTTTTCGATTGTGAAGCTCGGATCATCGATCTATCGCGTACTCTTCGAATCATAGTGCTTGGATCTTCAAGAGGTAATTTCTTCAACATCTTGAATTTCGATTTTGTATTGGGTAATGATGTTTTGGATGTTAAAATCATGGTGTATGAAGTGATATACGCATGATTATGGACACGTTTGAGTATTCATCGGATTATTGAAAGATTATTCAAGAACACTTTGAATATTGTGTTGGATTTTGGGGGTTTTCGTAGATTCGTCCGATTTATCCGATTTGAAGCTTGAGAACCTTGAGATTATGATATATCTATGCCGTATGCGTGTTTTTCTTACGATTTTACGGGTTGGATTGTGCCGTTTTCGAACTTGTGGGAGTTTGGGCGATTTCCCAACCTTTAGTTGTTCACCCGTGTATTTTCTTGAATCGTAGACGAGTTTCGGGAGTCTCTTCGTGTAATTTGAGTATGGATAATTAATTGTCATTTCCTTGCGAATCGTTTAGGTGCCGGAAGCGCGTTCTTGGACCTACCGAACTCATACCCTTCCTCCGTTCGATTTCTCGATGTCTCAAAGGCAAGTATACATTTATGATTGTACGTTCTCGACTTTGAAAGTAAGAAATATTGATGGCATATTATGAACGAACCGTTTTTACGGCATTCATAGATATATTGATGGCATATTATGAACGAACCGTTTTTACGGCATTCATGTATGTATTGTTGGCATGTAATGAACGAACCGTTTTTACGGCATTCCTACATGTATCGGCGTATGATATGAACGAACCGTTTCTACGGCATTCACATACGTATCGGCGTATGATATGAACGAACCGTTTCTACGGCATTCACATACGTCTTATGAGATTTTAGTTATTCCGGAATACTAGTCTTGAATTGATGAATTGACGGTTACATTTACTTTATTGTCGAGGAGTATTGTATTTCATACTTGATATACTTGCACTAGCTATTCGACGGCTAACCCTTTATGGGGGAAATACTTTTTATGTATTTCAGGTTCCAGGAGATCGGACAGGCAGGTATCGGGTCGGCATGAAGATGATGGGCAAGTGTGATACTGTGTCTTGTCTCCGGTTATCTTTTTGGATTCCTCCATTCAGTGTTGTTGTACTGGAATGGATTTTAAATACTCGAGTATTGTATTTTCAGTTTCCTTGATGTTCCGGCCTGTGTTGCCGAGGTATTGATTTGTGTGGTGATGTATATGGTTTCATTGGTTATGGTTTTTAATACCATTTGTATTGTCCTTCATTCCATTGTATGTAGACCTTCTCGGTCAAGTTTCATAGTTCCGCGTATGTTTAGCCTTGTGGGTCCCACGGCGGGGCTCACGGCGCTGTAATATACCCTGAATAACTTGGGGGTGTTACAGAATATGGTATCAGAGCTTAGGTTTATGGATACCTAGGCTGTCGGTCTTTTGGGTCGATTGAGTCGTCATTTGCCCACAGTATCACTACTCGCCATCATCACAAAGGCGACCGGTACTTGTAAGTCCTCTCACTCTTCTTGTATTTTTCTTAATCGTTTCGTTTATAGCTTGGTATTCTTGGGAATTGATCACTTCGAGAATGTGCGATTTGGATTATACTTACGCACGTATGTGCCCTTCAGAATGTTGGCTGAAAGTAGGAAGAATCGTGGCCGTGGTCACGGACGTGAACTCTTCCTTGAGATTTTGTTAAGTTGCTAATTGCGATAATGGTGTGTATCGGTATTATGTTGAGACTTTGTTTAGGAGTCGCATGCTAGTATCACGGGAGATCTTCGACTTCGCAGACTTGTAAGTATGTTGTTCGGATTATTCGATAATTCTTGGTGAATTTAAATTTCCGTTGAAATGTTGTTTGTGCGAGTGATTGCAAGTTTCGAGGACGAAACTTATTTTTAAGGGGGGTAGAGTGTAATACCCCGATTTTTCGGATATATTTTTTTTTCGTTTATATGTTGGATGTCGTTGATGGATAATTGTTCTTGAGGATGATGTGAACGTATGACAATGTTATTGAATGCGTTTATGTATTCATTGTGCCGTATGATCGTTTGGTATGTCGAGATGTTTGTCGAGAATAGCGGAAAATGGCTAAGTACAGCCACGTTAGCGCACGCTACAAGGTATGCCTAGCGCACGCTAAGACATATATACTTAGCGTACGCCACGGTGCATACTTAGCGCACGCTAAGAGGTTTGAGTTACGTACGCTAAGGAGGACCCCTAACGTACGTAAGGTATTCTGGATAAGGTCCGTAAAGTGGCCGACAGGTAGGCCCAGACTGTTTATTATCGGCGATTAACGCACGCTAATTTCAGATCGTCAACAGGGGATCTTGGCTTTATTGGTTGCTTTCGGCGTGTAGGACCCGGGCATCTTCTGGGAAGGTACAGGTTGTCGGGTCAACGACGATTAGCGCGCGCTAAGGTCGAGGAATAGTGCACGCTACTGAGCATTTCACTGTAGCAAGTCAACGCCTATTTGCGTACGTTAATGCATGGGCATTACGTACGTTAGATGAATTTCGAAGCAATGCAGTAGCTTCTGGACTTCCCGATAGCGCACGCTATCAAGGAAGGATAGCGCACACTAGTTCTATAGCGCACGCTAAATATAAGGTCTAGCGCGCGCTAGTGATGTGTTTTATGTTGGGTACCAAATCGGATATTTGCGCCGTTTTGTGCGGAAACGTAAATAAATTGCGGAAAATAAATCACACAAGGATTTATAGAGGTTCGGATATTAACGAAGCCTACGTCCTCTCTCGATGTATCTTTTTCTTAGGATTAAGATCAAAACCTCTACGCCTCTCTTCTATCGGTCGAGGGATTACCGTTTCAAGCTCGTCTTCTATCGGTCCGAGTAAAACCGTTTTTTCTTTTCTATTGGATAAGGAATCAACCACTATAGCTTTCTATGGGTACTAGATAAACCTCACTTAGATATCGATTGCAATTCTAACAATGCCGGATACTTGATCCTAATAACACCGAATCCAATCGTATCTTTTCTTTTACCTCTCGTGTATAATGTTGAATGTATAAACACTCAAACTAACAATATAAGCTCAATATTACAACAACAATGTATGAATATGATTCTCAGATGAATATCTCGTTTGCTTGAAGTTGTACTCAAACAATACCATAGGGATGGTATTTATAGGCATTTTCCACAAACTAGCCGTTGCTGGCTGTTTTGACTTGCTAGCGTGCGCTAGCCTTCTTTTGTAGCGTGCGCTAGATCTTTCCAGTTTCAGTCCAGTAGCTTCGTTTCTTCTTTAGCGTACGTTATGCATTCTTCTTTACGTACGTTATTTCACTTACTTAGCGTACGTTAACCATGATTGAATAGCGTGCGTTAACGTAATATATCCGTTGCCTTTACTTGTCAAACTATCCGTTTGGTGCTTGACTTTGACTTGCTTTTCCCAACGTTCGGATTGACTAGATTCAAACAACTTAGCGTGCGCTAATCATACTTTGTAGCGTGCGCTAATGATGACTTCATTGCATACGTTATTCTGTGTTTGAATTCTTCCACAACAGTAACATGGCTCGATAGCGTGCGTTAATAATGATGTGTAGCATGCGCTATCCCTCAGCTTACTTCACTGCAGCTTACTTCGAAACTTGGCTGGAATGCAGCTTACTCCTCGTTAGCGTGCGCTAACATATATGCCTTAGCGTGCGCTAATGCAGTCCAAATTGCAACTTTTTGCGTCTTAAATGCCTTCGTTGTTTTGCTTCGCCTCGATGTTGTTTTGTAGTTTAGCAACTTTAATCATCAAAACACAAATTAAATAATGTGTGGAATAAATATTCCAACAATCTCCCCCTTTTTGATGATTACAAAACAACTCTTGAATTGGATAATCTGTAAAAACAATATATGTATATTTCTACGAATCAAAGTTTTCGGCTTTGATCGTTTCGTTAGTTTCTCCAATCCTTTTCTTTTTCTTCTTTTTCGGCTTCTTCATTTTTCAATTTTTCAACTCCTTCGTTTTAACTCCCCCTTTTTTGTATGCTTTCTTTTTCTTTTCGACTTCTTCGATTTTTCTCATTTTTATCTCAATTCATCTCCTTCTCCTTTTTATCTCAATTCATATCTTTCTCCCCCTTTTTGTCTTCATCAAAAAAAAAAATATAAAGAATACCAAATGAAATATAAATATGCATGATACCAATTTATGCATTAATAAGGGTATAAACTCCCCCTGAAAATATTATCTCCCCCTTTTTTTAAAATATCAAATTAATTTTTGGGGATCCAACCGATAGTTGGTTTTTCTTTTGAAACATAGACGATGTTTGAAACGTTTGTTCCTTTAGGAACCCAAATCTTTTTAATTTTTATCGTCCGGCGTGGGCTTTTACATTTAGAAATATGATGCCCAATTTTCAAACATTTTTCACATCGGGGTATTTTGAAATTGACGGATTCGTTTTTCGAACGCGGTTTGAATCCTAACCCCTCTTTATTTAAAGTATATTTTTGAACACATAACATTTGTTCAAATTTATCATTGCCGCACGAGAATTTCTTTGTCAAAATTTTTAGTTCATCTTGAATTTTTAAAAGATCACTTTTCAAAGTATTTTCATTTTCAAGGCATTTCGAATGATCGATTTCAACAAATTTCCCTTTTTCAAGTATTTTGGAATTTTCAATTTCCAAAGTTTTATATTTAGACTTGAGGGATTTTATTTCATTTAAAGCATTTTGATAATCCGTATGTAATAACTCGAATGCTTCAAAAAGTTCGTCGTAAGAATTACTTACTTGGCTTTCGACGTCGCTATCGTCGAATGAACTCCGGGCCATGAGCGCGAGATTATTTTGTTCAAGAAAATCTTCATCGGGATCTTCGTCGCTCCATGTTGCGATTAGAACCTCCTTTTGCTTTACTCGACAGTTCTTAGCAAAGTGGCCTGGTTTACCACATAATCGACAAGTGTTGTCGAATTTCTTAGGTTCTCCCGCTTGAATGTCCTTCTTCCTCCGGTTTAATAAGTGTTGAAACTTATTAATATTTTTGGCATAATATGCCATTTCTTCATCGCTTTCGTCCACCGGGGTTTCTTCTTTCTTCTTTGACATTTTAGCCTTGAAGGCTATCGACCTCTCCTTCGGTTTCGGTTTGGCATTCCGAGATTTTAGAACAATTTCGTAGTTGATAAGAGAACCAACGAGAGCACTAAAATCGAGAGTATTTAAATCTTTGGATTCCATTATTGCCGTAACTGCACTGGCCCCATTCTCGAGGTAGTGATCGGAGAATTTTCTTTACTTTCTCACTACTCGAAAGTGGTTTTCCAAAACATGCTAATCCATTAGTGATGACCGAAAATCGGTCGAGCATAATCGAGATGGATTCGTCGTCCTTCATTTGGAATAATTCATAATCGTGAAGGAGCATGTTTATCTTCGTCTCCTTGACTTGAGACGTACCTTCGTGTGTTACCTCAAGCATTTTCCAGATTTTTTTGGCACTATCACACGATGATATCCGGTTGTGTTCTTCCGGATTTAAAGCACAGTATAATAATTGCATCGCTTTGCAATTATAATGGTCGTTTTTCCAATCCGCATCGTCATACTCTTCAAAGGTTTTGAGAGTTCCGTTTGAGTTCGTCGGGATTTTGGGACCAAGACAAATCACCTTCCAAAGTTCGATGTCGTAAGCTCGAATGAATATCGACATCTTCTTCTTCCAAGTCATGAAGTTCGCGCCATCAAAAAATGGTGGTCGGTTGAGAGCAAGGCCTTCGATGGGAGCCATTTGAAACGCCATTGGATCTTTTCTCCTCGGATGTTAAGCCGCGTATTGGAGTACTGCTCTGATACCAATTGTTGGGTACGGGATCGGATATTGCGCCGTGTTGCGGAAGCGTAAATAAAATTGCGGAAAATAAATCACACAAGGATTTATAGAGGTTCGGATATTAACGAAGCCTACGTCCTCTCTCGATGTATCTTTTTCTTAGGATTAAGATCAAAACCTCTACGCCCCTCTTCTATCGGTCGAGGGATTACCGTTTCAAGCCCGTCTTCTATCGGTCCGAGTAAAACCGTTTTCCTTTTCTATTGGATAAGGAATCAACCACTCTAGCTTTCTATGGGTACTAGATAAACCTCACTTAGATATCGATTGCGATTCTAACAATGCCGGATACTTGATCCTAATAACACCGAATCCAATCGTATCTTTTCTTTTACCTCTCATGTATAATGTTGAATGTATAAACACTCAAACTAACAATATAAGCTCAATATTACAACAACAATGTAAGAATATGATTCTCAGATGAATATCTCGTTTGCTTGAAGTTGTTGTACTCAAACAATACCATAGGGATGGTATTTATAGGCATTTTCCACAAACTAGCCGTTGCTGGCTGTTTTGACTTGCTAGCGTGCGCTAGCCTTCTTTTGTAGCGTGCGCTAGATCTTTCGATTTGATCCAGTAGCTTCGTTTCTTCTTTAGCGTACGTTATGCCTTCTTCTTTACGTACGTTATTTCACTTACTTAGCGTACGTTAACCATGATTGAGTAGCGTGCGTTAACGTAATATATCCGTTGCCTTTACTTGTCAAACTATCCGTTTGATGCTTGACTTTGACTTGCTTTTCCCAACGTTCGGATTGACTAGATTCAAACAACTTAGCGTGCGCTAATCATACTTTGTAGCGTGCGCTAATGATGACTTCATTGCATACGTTATTCTGTGTTTGAATTCTTCCACAACAGTAACATGGCTCGATAGCGTGCGTTAATAATGATGTGTAGCGTGCGCTATCCCTCAGCTTACTTCACTGCAGCTTACTTCGAAACTTGGCTAGAATGCAGCTTACTCCTCGTTAGCGTGCGCTAACATATATGCCTTAGCGTGCGCTAATGCAGTCCAGATTGCAACTTTTTGCGTCTTCGTCTGCTTCGTTGTTTTGCTTCGCCTCGATGTTGTTTTGTAGTTTAGCAACTTTAATCATCAAAACACAAATTAAATAATGTGTGGAATAAATATTCCAACATTTTATAGAGAGGATAGACGAGTGCTGAGAGGCATTTTGTCCATTCTCCTTCCTTCAGTCAATAGAGAGAGCCTTGGGAAGTACTTGAAGTTCCTAAACATTGAGAGATGATTCTCTTAAACAAGATTAAGATGGAGAGCTCGGATTTAAGTATTGTTCTTGAAGTTTTGATGATTCTTGGAATGGAGTTCAATTATTCTTCTTCGTGGTTCGTTTTTTTAAGGATTACTACTTGGGAGGGAGTATGTTGGGAATCGTGTATTTTGATGTTCGTCTTATTTCAATGTAAATGCATAAATTGGACTGTACTTTTATCCAGTGCGTGAGTATTTTGAAATTGCTTTTGGTATTTTGCCAACTGAATTTTATTTTGTAAAACCGATTCCCTAAACTGAGTTTTTGGCATTTTAGCCTTGATCGTTTTGACGGTATTTGGAAAATGATTTTTTTTAGTATTTGAAAAATATTACCGTCATCGGTCTTTTTGGCATTTTTGAAATGACGTGGAAAATTGTGCTTAGCCTGGTAAATCCTTGTGAGAAGGGTTTACGGCGTGTAATATTCCCGGAGGATGCAGGGTGTTACAATTATGGTATCATGTGATAATGTTATACGAGATTTATTGGAATTGTAATAAGAGATTTCGGATGTTGATATGATTATTGAGATCTTCTTCATATGATGATAATGGTTTTGTTGCGATTCTTGAGGTTGTATGAATGATATGATGAAGAAAATGGTAACATGGAGATATATACCTCGGATATGTTGTTCTGAACGTGATTTCGGATATTTCATGTTCTTGAAGAACTCTTGAATTATACGAGGTGATGAAATTTTTTAAGAAGTGTTGATGTTTTGAAAATGAATATGGAATATTCATATCTAGAGCTAAACTATGTGTTGGAAATAATATTCGTATAGGAATACGAATGTGATTATGAGTTTGATGAGACTATTATTCATCTCTGAATTTGGAAGCCCATACGTATGGAGCAAATATTCAAGTCGAATGATTGGATTGTTTGATAACCTTTTTAATATGATTATCTATTGTTTTGAACCAGTCGGATGATTCGAATTGATGACGGTCATAAGTAAATTTTAGCGATGGATTTACGAGAAGGGAACCTTGTCAATTCGTATTTAAGAATTGAGTTTGGAACATTTAGACCCTTATTATTGGTCCGAATTGGTTGCTGATATGATCATCATATTTCAACTCGTATTGTGGACAGGATTTGTAAGTGCCTGAGTTGGATTGTTCAGACTGTAATTAGTCGAGATATGGTGAAACGGTTAAGTTTATGGTTTGGTGGTATCGATATTGGTCGTCATCGAACCTGTTAATTATTAATCCTTCGTTTTACAATAAGATATGATGTTTGATCAGGGATTATGACTGTTGTGTTGCGGTTGAGGTTGAAGGGTTCGTAGATTAACTTGGTCGAGACTGAGGAACTCGTAAGACGAAATCAACTGAGTTGGTAACAGTTCGTTGTATCGATATCGAGGCAAGTTTTATACTTGTACTAATCAATGAGATTAATGTTATCGTGTAGGTGTACGAATGTGTGTATCATTTCGAGACTTGGCCTCTTTATGATTGTATTGATATCAGGGGATTGTTTGATACGACACCCGTCGACAAATTATGCCCAATATTATTGTTGTTCGTAAATGGCCGATTTAAGGCATTGCGATACTTGTTGGTAATATTTGTCGATAGCCGGTTCGCGGTATCGACGTATCGATTGTTATTATTGATTGATGTTCCATCAAGATATTTTTTGTGAATCGTCGTTATTGATATCAGTGTTTTTCTATTGATGTCGTTTTGGCCGATTGAAGGCATTGACGTATTCGATTATCATCTTCGTTATCGGTAACCGATTAAAGGTGCCGAGACATCCGTTGTATAATTGTTATCGATTGTCCGCTCTAAAGGTAATCGATATATTGAATTGGGATTATCAAAGATAATTCCCATCCGTTGTCAAAAATATTCTCATCCGTTGTATCGTTGTTATCGATTGGCCATTCTACGGTAATCGAAGTATTGAATTGGGACTGTCGAGGATAGTTCCCATCCGTTGAATTATTATTGTCGTGTTGGCCGACTCAAGGCAGCACCCTATTATTCTTGTGAACTCGGTAGTTTTGTGATCGTTGAGGGTTGAGGATTTTCCGAATTGTTGTGTTGTGATTGTTGCTCGTATTAATCGGTCCTTAAGGATTTTGATCCCAGGATGGTTGTTTTGAATATTGTTGGTCGTGTCGATCTTTCATTATTCGTGTGTCATCGTTCACTTGGTGAGTCGTATGATCCGTATTGGATATGTTATCTTTTGAGTTCGTTGTCATGTTGTATCGTGGCATATCTGGAATCATGTCTGCGTGCCGATTGGTTATGTGTAGGATTTTTAGCCCGGCACACGATGGTCATGCGTGGATGTTTCCGCAATGGACCGTGCACACGAGACGTAGTTCGTGAGGCTAATTAGGTACATTGTCACACGTATATTCTGGATTCCGTATACGGGGTGGACATGTGCGCGGACACATTTCCGGATCGGGCTTACTGTGATGTCCATCTTTGAGCCGTACAATTTTTGATCGTTCATAGTCCATGTTTGATTGGATGTGTTCGACGTTTTGTGATTAAGCGTTCATACGCCAGAGGGGTATGTTCGACAGTCAGGTTTGTTTCTTTGAGATCTGTATTGTGATGATTTACAGCTTTGGGCTGTTCGGCTTTCAGGCCATCGTGATATACAGCTTCGGTTGAGGGGCTTTCAAGCCATTGCGATGTATTGGTATTTCTGTTGGAGCCTTCAGAAATTGTGATTCGTATTTACCTCAGTGTTGGCTTGGATTACCTTCGGGTAATGTATTGTTGTGTTACTTGTAACGTTTCGCCGTTGGGCGTAAGTTATGCGTTTCTTGTGTATCTCGTTGAGTTTTCCTGGTGGGATATTGCTTCTCCCTAGTTGTTTTAAGTTTCGGGACGAAACTTCTTTTAAGGAGGGTAGAATGTAATATCCGCAAATTCGATTTCCGGTAATTTTTCTTTTTTGGCGAAAGTCCGTTTTGGCGACTTGCTTGGGACCGTTTCGTCATTCTGAGAATGATTAATTCTACACTTTTTGTCATCCGAGTTCGTTTCGGTGTCGTTCTGTTGAATTCCGTGTTCTTTAGCGACTTTTCCACGTACGAGTTCGACTTTGTTAGATCACCATTAATTTTTGGAAACTCCAAAAAATTCTTAATCTTTGCAATATTATAAAGCATCGAGTTAGCTTTCCAATGGTTCAAATGGTGAGTCAATCGGAGTCCAGACGAGAGAGTTATGGTCGAAATAGCTAAGTCACTCATTTTTTTCAGTTAAGCCAAAACTGCAGACTGTGCCGCGGCACACTTCGGCTGAGCCGCGGCACACTGCCGAGCCCTGGGAGCAAATTTTGGGCCTGTGCCGCGGCACACTTCGACTGAGCCGCGGCACACATGACAGTCAACCCTATATCTGCGTTTTTTTGAGCGGATCACCTCATTTTTTCCCCATTTCTTCACTTGGGCACGAGAGAGAAGGCTTGAGAGAGAGAAGTTTCTTCACCTATCACTTGAGTGTGTGATTTCTCTTCATCTCTTTTCGATTGTGAAGCTCGGATCATCGATCTATCGCGTACTCTTCGAATCATAGTGCTTGGATCTTCAAGAGGTAATTTCTTCAACATCTTGGATTTCGATTTTGTATTGGGTAATGATGTTTTGGATGTTAAAATCATGGTGTATGAAGTGATATACGCATGATTATGGACACATTTGAGTATTCATCGGATTATGGAAAGATTATTCAAGAACACTTTGAATATTGTGTTGGATTTTGGGGGTTTTCGTAGATTCGTCCGATTTATCCGATTTGAAGCTTGAGAACCTTGAGATTATGATATATCTATGCCGTATGCGTGTTTTTCTTACGATTTTACGGGTTGGATTGTGCCGTTTTCGAACTTGTGGGAGTTTGGGCGATTTCCCAACCTTTAGTTGTTCACCCGTGTATTTTCTTGAATCGTAGACGAGTTTCGGGAGTCTCTTCATGTAATTTGAGTATGGATAATTAATTGTCATTTCCTTGCGAATCGTTTAGGTGCCGGAAGCGCGTTCTTGGACCTACCGAACTCATACCCTTCCTCCGTTCGATTTCTCGATGTCTCAAAGGCAAGTATACATTTATGATTGTACGTTCTCGACTTTGAAAGTAAAAAATATTGATGGCATATTATGAACGAACCGTTTTTACGGCATTCATAGATATATTGATGGCATATTATGAACGAACCGTTTTTACGGCATTCATGTATGTATTGTTGGCATGTAATGAACGAACCGTTTTTACGGCATTCCTACATGTATCGGCGTATGATATGAACGAACCGTTTCTACGGCATTCACATACGTATCGGCGTATGATATGAATGAAACTTTTATACGTCATTCACATATGTCTTATGATATTTTAGTTATTAGGAATACTAGTCTTGAATTGATGAATTGATTTACATTTACTTTATTGTCGAGGAGTATTGTATTTCATACTTGATATACTTGCACTAGCTATTCGACGGCTAACCCCTTTATGGGGAAATACTTTTATGTATTTCAGTTCCGGGAGATCGGACAGGCAGGTATCGGGTCGGCATGAAGATGATGGGCAAGTGTGATACCGTGTCTTGTCTCCGGTTATCTTTTTGGATTCCTCCATTCGGTGTTGTTGTCTTGGAATGTATTTTATATACTCGAGTATTGTATTTTCTTTTTCCTTGATGTTAGGTACTGTGTTGCCGAGGTATTGATTTGTGTGGTGATGTATATGGTTTCATTGGTTATGGTTTTTAATACCATTTGTATTGTCCTTCATTCCATTGTATGTAGACCTTCTCGGTCAAGTTTCATAGTTCCGCGTATGTTTAGCCTTGTGGGTCCCACGGCGGGGCTCACGGCGCTGTAATATACCCTGAATAACTTGGGGGTGTTACACATTGTTACCGTGAACACTTGCACAATACAACCCTTAACCCGGGGTGACCGTTCAGTTGAAACTTGATTGGCCTTCCTATGCCTCTCTCGTGCGCACGGGATCATCCCAAACATCCCATACTCGCCTGTGTAACCATGCACTCTTTGTGTCACACTTCGTCCGAGACCTTGGTTGGTTTTTGGCTTAGTTCGTGTCATATAGCCCAAGGGTATATTTTTACACCCATCTTCCTCACAAGTCATAACATAAAGTTAAGATCAACAAGTCGTTTTGACTTAAGTCTTCACTTTTGGCTTTGACTTTGATGTAAGATCCGTACTAAAAATATACACAAAGGTTCAATGTGACGCCGTATGATCAAGCCTTTAACCAGGGCCGGTCCAATAGTTTTGGATGCCCTGGGCGAAGGGCGAAAAATATGCCCTTTAATTTAAGAAACTAATAACACAATTTTTTGAAGGAGTTTGGAACCTAGTCAAGCTAGACGGCTCATCCCCACGCCGATTATTATTAAAAAGAAAAGTTACAATGGGGGACATAACAAAACCCCGAAAAACAAAACAAACATAATATCACCTAAAACGATGTCTTTTTGCATTTCGTGAAGCAAAATCTTCAACTAATCTCTCATAGTCAACATTCGCTAAAAACTTACTTTCGATGCTCAAAATTGCTAACCCGTTAAGCCTCTCTTGACTCATGGTAGTCCGCAAATATGACTTCAATAGCTTTAATTTTGAAAAACTTCGTTCGGCAGATGCTACCGTGACTGGTATGGTTAACAAAATCTTGTAGGCAAGCAACACATGTGGGAACATATCCACCTTCCTTACAAACTCCATAACTTGAATAGACGTCCAAGGTTTTTCTTCCTCGTATGCTTCAGATGGTATCATGCCCTGCAAAATTTGTAACTCCGTAAAGAGATACTTCCCATCAATGTCAACATCGTCACCATGTGTCAAAGCAACCTCAAGATTCAAACAACATTTCTTTAATTCATCATCTTTTAATTTCACCAACTGTGACGCATTAAACAAGAACCCAAATATAGACTCAAAATGTTTTATCTGTTCAAATCTACTCTTAACTGAGAAAGTGCCATATCCACTAAAACTAGAAAATAATCGGTCCTGAATGATTCTTGTGCAGATTGTTGTTCTCTTTCACTATTTGGGATCTCGTCAAAATGTTTTTTTCTACAAGCATAACGTTTTAGAGGAAATTCGGGTTCAACTCCAATGTTTTCTGCAATTTCTTTAGCCTCAATAATAGCTGAGTCAAATCTATTGTCCCTATATTTTTCAAAATAAACAACCAATCCTTCAAAGTTTTTTACCGCAACATCTAGAAGCATATTTTTTGATTGTAATTTTTTACTAACCAAGTTGATTCGATATAAAATTTCATGCCAAATGACCAAACTTAAAACAAATTCAAAACTTGAAAGTTCACCATTTATCAAAGATTCAGCATCTCTACACACTTTTCCGTCTTCACATACGTTGGCTAATTTTATTAAGGCATCTTTTATTTGGCCAAGTTGAGATTTTATTGCTCTGACACTTTCAACATGACTTTCCCAACGAGTAGCACATAAAGACTTTAAAGTCAAGTCATCAATATATTCAAGTAAAACGCTCCACCGTTTTGTAGAATTAGAGAATACAGTATAAATCGTTTGACATGTACCAAAAAAAGTTTTTGCTTTGTGACAAGAGTTTGCCATATCGCACAAAACTAAATTAAGACAGTGGCATCCACATGGCATGTAAAAAGCTCTAGGATTTATATCAAGTAATCTTCTTTGAACACCTTGATGCTTTCCTTTCATATTAGCCCCATTATCATAACCCTGTCCCCGTACGCAATCAATATCCAAATCAAGAGATTTCAAAACATCTTGTAGCACATCAAAGAGACCTTTACCGGATGTATCTTCTACAACTAAAAACTCTAAAAAAAAACTCCTCTACTTTAATAGGAACACTCAAGACATCAACACATCTTACAATCAAAGTCATTTGTTCTTTATGACTTGCATCAGGAGTACAATCAAGAATGAAAGAAAAATATTTTGCCTCTTTGATTTTTGAAATAATTGCACATTTTACATTGGATGCCAACATTTCAATCAACTCATTTTGAATTTTATGACTAAGATAATGATGATGAGTTTCTTTTTCTTTAATCATATGAAAATGGTGTTGCATGACGGGATCAAACTCAGCAATCATTTGAAGAACACCTAAAAAGTTACCATTTGACTCTTCATAAAGCTTTTCATTTGTTCCACGAAAAGCCAAATTATATTGTGCCAAACATTTCACAACAGCAATTATGTGTTTCAGAACTTGTTTCCAATGAACGGTGTCTTTCTTGATTAACTCTTGCAAGTCCTTATCAATCGTTTGGTTCTTATCTAACCTCATTTTCAACTCAGACCATGCTCTCAAGTTAATCCAATGTTCAGAACTATTTTCATGTAATGATAATGCATAACTAAGATGTTTCCAATCATTAAGTCCCTCACTTGCTAATTGACTTTTTGATCTAGCAACTTTGAACAATTTGCAACAAAAACAAAAAACTTTATCCAAATCTTTGGAATAAACCAACCATTTTCGATAATAGGATTCACCATTTCGTAGCTTCCGAATGTAATGAGTACAAGAAAAATGTCTATTTTGTTCATCTTTTGGAAAAACAACATTTGGATCTCTAATAGGCCCCTTTTCTTTAAGCAAATCTTTCATGTTTGAACTCATACCATCCCAAACACTCGGCTCAAAAATATTCAAATCTATTTTATCAACATGAGGCTCATCAAAGTCATTAGAGTTAGGAATACGAACAACTTCTTCATCAACAAGATTTTCCACAAAATCATTAGAATTGGGATCACCAACAAGTTCTTCATCAACAAGATTTTCCACATTGTCATTAGGATCACCAATAAGTTCTTCGTCAACACGATTTTCCATATTGTCATTAGGATTTTCAATGGGTTTTTCTTGTCTAACAAAAAATCTATTTAATGATCCATGTAAAGATTGAGCAATTTCTTGTTGTTTTTTCTTTCTTTTTCGATTTTGAGCTCCGGATGGTTGTGATCTAGGAAACATTTTTCAACAAGTAATCAAGCAACTAAGCAAAAATACCAAATAATACCAAGTAATACGGTCCTACTAATACCAAGCAAATAAGAAAATAATACCAAGTAATTTAGCAAATAATACCAAGAAATAAAATAAAAAATTTACTTGAAAGGAAAAAAATGGAAAGAAAACACCTGGGGTTGGGGATTGTGGCCTGGCCGATTGGATGAAACGGGCGAGAGGCAGAGCGAGCGACCAGGGTCACCAGGCTCACGGGCTGCCTGCCTGTGGATTCAGCAGAAGAAACAATGGTGTCAGGTGTGGTGTCGGTCAGGGCCAGTCGCCAGTCGGTGTTGATTTGTGAGAGACGAGTGAGAGAGAGTCAGACCAGAGAGAGGGGAAATACAAAGGCGAGAGAGAGACTGGAGAGGAGGGTTTAAAAAAAAACTAAATATACTACTACTAGGTGGGTTTTTGGCCGGTGATGCCCCTTGGGCTGGTGCTGCCCTGGGCGGAGGCTCATTTGGCCCACTATGTGGGTCGGCCCTGCCTTTAACGCACGAACCGTGTCGCTCACAACTTGGCCAACGCTAAGAGCTAAGACCCCTCGCAAAGGCGAGGTAAAGAGGGGTCATGCCGAATTTCCGGCAAGATGTCTCTCTTAACTCAAAAACGTTGACTTTGACCGTGACCCTCATGGCGTATACGTTGAAAGTCTGCATGATCAGCTAGCCTTTAGAATCACTTTTCTTTTTGGTCGGTGGAACCTGCTTACCCTATAGGATCCTCGCTCGGGATTGTCCGTCCCGAAAAGAAGATGTGCAGGTGAAAAACGAGGGGCTTATAGACGTAGTGTCAGGGTTCATTGATAGAACCTTGGTTAGTTACGAAAAAGAAGAGCAGATCTTTTCCAACCAGATAAGATTCTGGGAAAACGTGTTTTATGTAAACTTGAACAGTTAACTCGCAAAAACATGTTGCACGAGCCCTCAGCCTAAACCAGAGTACCTTCTCAAAAGATCTAAAACTCTGACCAAGGCTTCACATGGCCACTCCTCAGAGTGCTCCCGGCCAAACAAGCGTAAACCCTTTCGGTCAGCAAGGCACCGTACCCTCTCAATCAGATCCTAGTAACCTCCAATATCCTCCCGGGTTCACCCCACTTCCCATATACGAGCCCCGTAATCTCGAGGTAAGGCCCCAGTTCAATCCCGAAAAGGCTCCTGCCTATCCAAATATCTCAAATCTGCCTCCGCCAACCCTGCATGTGGGAACGGGAGAGTTTCCCCCTCCATATATAGGTATCCCTTAGCGTAATCCATACATTCCCAATCCAGGGTATGGACAAGCGTTCACTCAAGACTTCCAAGGAATGGTTCCCTCTACCAACCTGCCGCCGTCAATCAATTCCTCTCTTGTCGCAGCCCCTGGCACCGAGCATGTCGTTGGATCCGAACATGGCTTGGATGACCGGACAAGAGAAAGAGATAAAAGCTAATCTGGGAAAGACCAAGAAAGAAACCCTTACGTCCACTGATTCGGGAAGAGTCACGCCCATTCCTCCCAAATTCAGAATGCCCGAAATGGAAAGATTCGACGGAACCGAGTGCCCCAAAACTCACGCTGATACTTACATCCTCGGTATGAGAGCCAAAGGAGCCACCCTCCAGCAGATGGCCAATCATTTCTAACACACTCTCAAAAGCTCAGCACTCAAATGGTTCCTGAGGGTCAAGCCCGAAGACTGTCGCACGTGGGACCAGATCAGCGACATCTTCCTTGACCGATATCGCTCTAACATTGAATGGGAAATGAGTCGTGAAGACTTGATGATCTCTTTAACATCATACTTTCATCCAATCTAAGTAAATTTTTCAATCACTTTAATCCAAGTTTTCTTGGGTCTTTCCCTATCCATCGCCATTTTATTATTTTTCCACTGTTCAGGCCTCCTAATTGGTGCATTACTCAGTCTTCGTCTCACATGATCAAACCACCTTAGCCGATTCTCCCTCATTTTATCCTCAATGGGCGCAACTCCTACTTTACCTCTTATCACCTCATTCCTCAATCGATCATTTCTTGTATGACCACACATCAATCGAAGCATATGCATCTCCGTCACATTCATCTTATTCACGTGACATTGTTTCACGGCGCAGCGTTCGGTGCCATAAAGCAATGATGGCCTAATTTTCGTGCGGTATAATTTTTCCTTTAATCTATGGGGGTATGCCGGGATCACATAGAAACTATGTACACTTTTCCATTTCAACCAACCTGCTTTAATCCCATGAGCCACACTGTAAGTACCCAATTCGGATCGAAAATTAAAGTAAAAACACGTTCAAAAACGTTAAAATAACACTTTTCCGGGACTGTTCGGACATTTATTCGGACTGTTAATGCGCAAAACTGCCAAAAGACAGAATACCGGCAAAAAGACGAAATAATTCCCAACAAGAAGACAAAATAGTTTTCTTGTAAACATAAAACCTTAAAATCTGGATTTTAAAATAAGAAAATTTGGAAAAAGTTGAAATCAAATCAACTTTTCATCAAATCAGCCTGCCAAGAAGCTGCTGGGCAAAACCCAGCAGTCTGGCATAAGTGGCCGGTCGGCCACTTCTTCCCAGGAGTGGCCTGTCTATAAATTGAGACCCCTAGTGTAACACCCCAAATTAGGCGGATATTACAGTGCCGTGGACCCCCGACTGGGACCCACCAAGCGAATGAAAACTGATGAATTAAATAATATAATTGTAGTACCGAACCACATTATATTACCAAGTACTCCGATGAGGAGCTTAAGTACATTACACCAGGACAAAACAGAATACTAGTATATTTTATATGAAGATAAAATACACCACCCTGAATAAATAAACATCTCAAGCGGAATTTGCAGCGGAAATACAACTAAAGAGAAATAAGAATGACTGAAATGACTGAAATGACTGAAATAAACGGAATGACTGGGACCTCCTACTAGTATCACTGGGACTCCTCGCCGTCAACATGCTCTTCCCGTGCCTTTGCCTTGCCGTGACCTGAAAACAAAATCCCCCAACGGGGTCAGTTACACAGAACAACAATCCTCAAGAGTTGAATAAACACAATCATATATATGTAGTATAAACCACAAGTTCGATCAAAATGAATCGGCTAGATTATAACCCAATCTTGTTGAAAACATGCACAATCAAACATGCTGTATGAATCAACTAACAGTACGGCTCAAAGGGTGGCGCCACACTACGCCCGGGATGGAAATGTGTCCGTGCACAAGCCACCAACGAGTATCGATCGAATACACGTGTGGTCTTGTACCTAATCAGTCTCACGAGGCAAATGACTCGTGTGCACAGTCCAATGTGAGGCCAACAACCAACACACGACTTAAATGTGCCGGACATGAAAATCCTACACATACCAACCGGCACGCCAGTATGACCCGGAATGCCACGATATAACAAAAGTGACATCGAAAATGAATAATGACTCACCGAGATGGAATGATAGTGAAATGAATGACAGCTCAATGAAATGATTGGAACTGTCGTTCCTTATGACTGAAGTGATTATTTGACAATGACAAGTTTTGATACGGTTAATACAATGATGAATGAGTTATAATTATGAATGAACAACAACAAAAGGAATGAATATCCTTTTAACCGAGTAAGAATTAACTTACCCAACACCGGTGACAATTATCCTTCCACGAACAACGTCCTAATTGAGATATCGGTCGCTCGAACAACCTTGAATAACACAATTACCAACAATCCGTTCAACACACGTATCAAGCATGAATATAACGAACTCAAAACGTCGATACAACTAAACCAAGTTCATTGGGGCATTATATCGAACACGTTGTGACCAAACTTCGATTGTTAACAACCCAACCTTGATTATACCAACATCAAGTCCCAAAAAGTGTTTCAATCCAACAAAACATCTTCCATACGATCAATAAACCGATATGAATATTCAAAAACGTGATTTCAACAACAATTTATCGGAAACCCCCAAATCCAACACAATATTCAAAGTGTTCTTGAATAATCCTTCAATAATCCAATGAATAATCAAACATATCCATAATCATGCGTATATCACTTCATACAACATGATATTAACATCCAAAACATCATATCTCAACACAAAATCGAAATCCAAGAGGTTTGATGAATATTACCTTTGAAGATCCAAGAACTTTGATCCGAAGAACACGCGTTAGATCGATGATCCGAGCTTCACGATCGAAAGGAGATGAAGAAAATCAAGTACTCAAGTGATAGATGAAGGAAAAATCTCTCCCTCAAGCCTCTCTCTCGGACCCAAGTGAAGAAATGGAGAAAAATGAATTGATCCGCACAAAAACTGCAATTATAGGGTTGACTGCTCCGTGTGCCGCGGCCCAGGCCGAGTGTGCCGCGGCACAGGCCCAAAACGGCTCCCAGTGGTCGGCAGTGTGCCGCGGCCCGGCCGAGTGTGCCGCGGCAGTGACTCGGCAGTGTGTCGCGGCCCTGTCGGCATGTGCCGCGGCACAAGGTACAGAGGGGGTTGGCCGATAATGAAACATGAGTGTGCCGCGGCCCAGATGGGTGTGCCGCGGCAGTGACTCGGCAGTGTGTCGCGGCCCTGCCGGCATGTGCCGCGGCCCACAGTACAGGCTGCTCGGTCAAAAACTGGAAAATGAGTGTCTGAGCTATTTCGATCATAACTCTCTCGTCCGGACTCCGATTGACTCACCGTTTGAACCATTGGAAAGCTAACTCGAAGATCTATAATATTGAGAAGATTCAAAATCTTTGGAGTTTCCAAAAATTAATGGTGATTTTACAAAGTCGAACTCATACGTGGAAAGTTGAAACAATGAACAATATCGATACACAACTCGAAGTTATTCCGAACGGTGAACATGGGTGAATGAACATGATTGATGAATAATTATCAATGAGTGAAAATCCACTGAGTGACAATCACCGAATGAAATTACTGAATGATAGTGACTGAATTACAACCGGGTATTACATACGCCCCCCCTTAAAAGAGTTTCGTCCCCGAAACTAAGGGTCAAACAACTCGGGATAACTCTCCCGCATACTATCCTCGGTTTCCCGAGTAGCCTCTTCGACTCCGTGTCAAGACCACTGAATTTTAACCAAGGGAATCGCCTTATTCCTCAACTGTTTGATTCGCCGCTCTAATACTCGTATAGGACGCTCCTCGTATGAATGATCATCGGCGATCTCGATTTCGTCGAACTGAAGTATGTGACTCGGGTCGGCAACATACTTCCGTAGCTGAGAGACGTGAAACACATTATGAATTCGGCTTAACGCCGGAGGTAAGGCCAGTCGATAAGCTAGCTCGCCTACTCGTTCCAAAATCTCAAACGGTCCAATAAATCTTGGACTCAACTTTCCCCGTTTCCCGAAATGGAAAATACCTCGACTCGGGGATACCTTGACCAACACGTGGTCACCTGTCTTGAACTCTAATGGTCGGCGACGATTGTCTGCATAAGATTTCTGTCGACTCTGAGTGGTCAACAAACGACTCCTGATCAAAGCTACCTTCTCACGGGCAGCTATAAGCATATCGGGCTCGGTGCCGATTGATTCGGATAGGTCATCCCAACACAAAGGAGATCAACAACGACGACCGTACAAGGCCTCGTAAGGTGCCATCTTAATCGAAGCATGCTAACTATTATTATACGTGAACTCGATCAATGGTAGTTGGGCTTCCCAATCGTCTTTCCAATCGAGGACACATGCCCCCAGCATGTCCTTCAAAGTCTGAATAGTCCTCCCTGATTGTCCGTCGGACTGAGGATGAAAAGCTGTACTGAGATTAAGCTGAGTTCCCATAGCACGATGAACTGATTTCCAAAAATGAGACACGAATTGCCTGTCACGATCAGAAACGATACTCTTAGGAGTACCGTGCAGTCTCACTATCTCTTTGATGAACAGCTGGGCAAGTCTCTCGGGACCCCATGTATCCTTAATCTCAAGGAAAAGAGCTGATTTAATTAAGCGGTCCACAATCACCCAGATCGTATTCATGCCACGGCGACTCGTCGGCAAACTCGTGATGAAGTCCATTGAAATATCCTCCCACTTCCATTCTGGAATAGGGAGAGGTTTCAGCATACCCGCCGGTCGCTGATGTTCTATCTTGACTGGCTGACAGGTTAAGCATCTCGAAACGAATTCCGCGACTTCTCGCTTCATATTACTCCACCAGTAATTTGTTTTAAGTCTTTATACATTTTGCTAGATCCCGGGTGAACGGAATAAGGGGTAGCATGAGCTCCTCTCAAAATCGAGTTTTTCAACTCGTCATTCGCCGGTACGCATACCCGATTCTTAAAGCGCAAAAGTCCATCCTCGTGGATCACAAAGCCAGGGGCTTTCCTTTGAGCCACATCCTCATGGATGCACAACAATGATGGGTCTGAACCCTAATTCTCTCTGATTGCCCCCTCAAGTGGCGACGAAATCTCTAACATGAAAAGTTGCCCTTGTATTCTCTGAAGCCAGACCTCGATCTCGGGTCTAAGGAATTCTTGTTGCAGTTCCTTCTGAACTGTTAAACGAGCAAGCATCTGCTCCTGAACGGACTTACAACTCAAGGCGTCGGCGACAACGTTCGCCTTGCCCGGGTGGTAAAGGATCTCGATATCATAATCTTTGATTAGTTCCAACCATCGTCTCTGTCGCATATTTAACTCCTTCTGAGTAAATATATACTTCAAACTCTTGTGATCGGTGAAAATCTGACAGGTGACGCCATAAAGGTAATGACGCCAAATCTTCAACGCGAAAACCACGGCTGCTAGCTCCAGGTCGTGGGTCGGATAATTAACCTCGTAAGGTCTCAATTGCCGTGAAGCATAGGCAATAACCTTCCCATTCTGCATGAGTACACATCCGAGACCCTGCCCGGACGCACCACTATATACCACAAATCCTTCCGTCATTTGCGGCAAGGAAAGTACAGGTGCTGAAATTAACCGGTTCTTGAGTTCCTCAAAACTCCGCTGACACGCGTCGGACCACGTGTATTTCTTATCCTATCGCAAAAGGTTCGTCATTGATTGAGCAATTTTAGAAAATCCTTCCGCAAACTGCCGATAATAACCGGCTAATCCGAGAAAGCTTCGGATTTCCTTAACATTCTTTGGAGGTAACCAATCTTGGAGAGCCTCCGTCTTCTGAGGATCAACACGCACTCCATCTGATGAAATCACACGCCCGAGAAAAGTCACTTCGGACATCCTGAACTCACATTTGGAAAACTTTCCATAAAGTTGCTCTCATCTTAACACGTCGAGAACCTGATGAAGATGAACCTCGTGTTCCTCTCGGTCATGAGAATAAATCAAAATGTTATCGATGAAGACAACAACAAATTGATCCAAAAAGTCGATGAAAGTCCGATTCATTAACTCCATGAACACCGCGGGTGCATTAGTGCATTAATTAGCTCCACGAACTCATAATGGCCATAGCGTGTTTGAAACGCCGTCCTCGCGATATCCGACTCTCGAATACGCAACTGATGATATCCAGATCTTAGGTCGATCTTGGAAAAATATTGAAGCTCCCTGAAGTTGATCTAAGAGATCATCAATACGGGGTAAGGGACACTTCTACTAGATTGTCACCCTGTTCAACTCCCGATAATCAATACACAAGCGAAATGAACCATTCTTCTTCTTGATAAACAACACTGGTGCTCCCCACGGAGACGCACTCGGTCGGATATAACCTTCTCGGTCAAATCCTCTAATTGATTCTTTAATTCCTGCATTTCGGTCGGGGCCATCCGGTACGGTGCCTTTGGTAATGGGGACATACCAGCTCCAACTCTATCGTGAATTCCATATCCCTCGGTGGAGGTAAAACAGGTAGCTCGTCTGGGAGTACATCGCCAAGCGATAACGATGATACCACGAATGGTTGAACACCTCGATTGACTAAGAATGGCCAATCAACGACAACGATACGATGAATGGTTGAACACCTCGACTGCCTAAGAACGGCCAATAGGTGACAATGATATAATGAATGATTGAATATCTCGATTGCCTATGAACGGCCAATCGATGACAATGATATAATGAATGATTGAACAACTAGATTGCCTATGAACGGCCAATCGATGACAATGATATAATGAATGATTGAACAACTCGATTGCCTTAGAATGGCCAACCGATGAAAATGATACGATGAATTATTGAATACGTCGATTGAGTAATTTCACTGTTTCCATCATATTAATGATTCTTCCGGAACAACGGGGATCACCTCCCTGAAGCACACATTCAACATCCAACGACGGAAATGATAGTGACCATACGCTTACGAACATTGACAATGGTATCATGACGATCCATCTAATTAACACCCAATATTACATCGTCCTTAGGTAAGTCCACCACAATTAGATCCACCAACCAATCGCGGTCATTAAGCTTACCTTGGTATGATTTCCGAAAATCTTCCATCGTCAGGTAGACCGATGGTATGAGGTCCACAAGCAATAGGACTATCCAAATTAAGTTTATTCAAACGCGATTCGAAAATGAATGAATGCGGTGCACCAGCATCAAAAGGTACACACAGGTTGAAATAAAAGTATGAGTATACTTGAGATCATTCGGGCCACCGGATCGCCGATCCTCTTCATCACATGAATCCGGGACTTGCCGGCCCCCGAACCGGACGCTCCCGTCTGATATATATGAGCTCCGCCTTTGTTAGCTCCTGTCGTTTTAAACGACGCGGACTGGGTGGCCTGGTTCGGAACCGCTGACTTGTTTGGGGCCTGAGATGTCGCCGGAGTGGGTTTGGAGTCCCTTCGGCAAAAACGAGCCCTATGCCCCGCAATTCCACAGTTACGGCATGTGACAGTCTGCCTCGTACATTTAGCACTGAAATGACCCTGTTTTTCACAGTTGAAACAGGTGATGTCCGAACTGGCCGTTCGGGACTGAGATCCCAAAGGATTAGGCGCCGTAGGAGGTCGCTCAGAAACGTTAGGGCTCGTACGAGGCTTCTTGAAGGTTGACTGACCGCCTTCGGACTGATTACGCTTCGTTGATTTCTTACTGCCAGATGAAGGTTGTTGCTCAACAATTTCCTTAGCAGCAGGCTTATACGTGAGAGTCCTCTCGATTAATTCGGCCAGAGTGGCGCAATGATGATTAAGCAATTGCATATGGGTCATCATGACCTGCATAAAAGTGAGTGGATCAACCCGATCATCTTCCGATCGAGCGGAGTCCTGAGTACGGTTTCCCGACAGTGAGTGATTATTCCTTGGGTTTCGGCCCGCACCGCGGCCTCTCCCCGTGCATCCCCTGACAGCTCTCTCCATAATGAAGTAGGAAGGTCGCATGATAATCGTATATCTCGTATGAGTACCGCATTATGATTTACGTCATGAAATGATGAAAATGAGCTTATGCGCTCTAACACAGTGATTACATGAATGATTAACTGAGGTGACATGATTATCTGATGAAATTCTTAAAATGAGTATCTTGAATAAGTTAACAAGATTAATACTATGATCTTTTAGATCAATAACCGAGTAATGAAATGAATTGAGTAATTAATGAGTTAACATGATCGTCCTGATCATCAACTGAGTAATGAAATGAATTGAGTGATTGATGAGTTAACATGATCGTCCAGATCATAATGAATGAGGATGTTTGAGGATTGTTAATTGATGAATGATGAATGAATGATTATTGCCAGAAATTATACCATGGCGTTAGAAATCTTACAGTTCTTTCGGTCTGATTGGCTCGGCATTTGCACAGGTCACACGTGACGCGAAAGTCCAATGATACTAGTCTAATGACGATGATTTCAAATGAGGCATGACTCGGAAGGTAGTATTCAAAACCACGCTCCGATACCAACTCTGTAACACCCCAAACTAGGCGGATATTACGGTTGCTGGACCCCGATCGGGACCCACCAGGCGAATGAAAACTGATGAATTAAATAATATAATTGTAGTACCGAACCACATTATATTACCAAGTACTCCGATGAGGAGCTTAAGTACATTACACCAGGACAAAACAGAATACTAGTATATTTTATATGAAGATAAAATACACCACCCTGAATAAATAAACATCTCAAGCGGAATTTGCAGCGGAAATACAACTGAAGAGAAATAAGAATGACTGAAATGACTGAAATAAACGGAATGACTGGGACCCCCTACTAGTATCACTGGGACTCCTCGCCGTCAACATGCTCTTCCCGTGCCTTTGCCTTACCGTGACCTGAAAACAAAATCCCCCAACGGGGTCAGTTACACAGAACAACAATCCTCAAGAGTTGAATAAACACAATCATATATATGTAGTATAAACCACAAGTTTGATCAAAATGAATCGGCTAGATTATAACCCAATCTTGTTGAAAACATGCACAATCAAACATGCTGTATGAATCAACTAACAGTACGGCTCAAAGGGTGGCGCCACACTACGCCCGGGATGGAAATGTGTCCGTGCACAAGCCACCAACGAGTATCGATCGAATACACGTGTGGTCTTGTACCTAATCAGTCTCACGAGGCAAATGACTCGTGTGCACAGTCCAATGTGAGGCCAACAACCAACACACGACTTAAATGTGCCGGACATGAAAATCCTACACATACCAACCGGCACGCCAGTATGACCCGGAATGCCACGATATAACAAAAGTGACATCGAAAATGAATAATGACTCACCGAGATGGAATGATAGTGAAATGAATGACAGCTCAATGAAATGATTGGAACCGTCGTTCCTTATGACTGAAGTGATTATTTGACAATGACAAGTTTTGATACGGTTAATACAATGATGAATGAGTTATAATTATGAATGAACAACAACAAAAGGAATGAATATCCTTTTAACCGAGTAAGAATTAACTTACCCAACACCGGTGACAATTATCCTTCCACGAACAATGTCCTAATTGAGATATCGGTCGCTCGAACAACCTTGAATAACACAATTACCAACAATCCGTTCAACACACGTATCAAGCATGAATATAACGAACTCAAAACGTCGATACAACTAAACCAAGTTCATTGGGGCATTATATCGAACACGTTGTGACCAAACTTCGATTGTTAACAACCCAACCTTGATTATACCAACATCAAGTCCCAAAAAGTGTTTCAATCCAACAAAACATCTTCCATACGATCAATAAACCGATATGAAAATTCAAAAACGTGATTTCAACAACAATTTATCGGAAACCCCCAAATCCAACACAATATTCAAAGTGTTCTTGAATAATCCTTCAATAATCCAATGAATAATCAAACATATCCATAATCATGCGTATATCACTTCATACAACATGATATTAACATCCAAAACATCATATCTCAACACAAAATCGAAATCCAAGAGGTTTGATGAATATTACCTTTGAAGATCCAAGAACTTTGATCCGAAGAACACGCGTTAGATCGGTGATCCGAGCTTCACGATCGAAAGGAGATGAAGAAAATCAAGTACTCAAGTGATAGATGAAGGAAAAATCTCTCCCTCAAGCCTCTCTCTCGGACCCAAGTGAAGAAATGGAGAAAAATGAATTGATCCGCACAAAAACTGCAATTATAGGGTTGACTGCCCCGTGTGCCGCGGCACAGGCCGAGTGTGCCGCGGCACAGGCCCAAAACGGCTCCCAGTGGTCGGCAGTGTGCCGCGGCCCGGCCGAGTGTGCCGCGGCAGTGACTCGGCAGTGTGCCGCGGCCCTGTCGGCATGTGCCGCGGCACAAGGTACAGAGGGGGTTGGCCGATAATGCAACACGAGTGTGCCGCGGCCCGGACGGGTGTGCGCGTGATGACTTCAGCAGGTGTCTTTGCAGCCTGCCCGGCATGTGCCGCGGCCCAATCTGTTTGCTCGGCCAAAAATTGAAAAATGAGTGTCTGAGCTATTTCGACCATAACTCTCTCGTCCGGACTCCGATTGACTCACCATTTGAACCATTGGAAAGCTAACTCGAAGCTCTATAATATTGAAAAGATTCAAAATCTTTGGAGTTTTCAAAAATTAATGGTGATTTTACAAAGTCGAACTCATACGTGGAAAGTTGAAACAATGAACAATATCGATACACAACTCGAAGTTATTCCGAACGATGAACATGGGTGAATGAACATGATTGATGAATAATTATCAATGAGTGAAAATCCACTGAGTGACAATCACCGAATGAAATTACTGAATGATAGTGACTAAATTACAACCGGGTATTACACCTGGTCTCATTTCTCAACAAGCCTTTCGCCCCTCAAGTCCCATAAACCAGAAAAAAACCCTCAGTTTAGACAGCTTTTCACTTGAAAATCACATTTTCATATAAAACCCTAATCTAAATCTCCTCTCAAACACTCTCAAAATCAACCTTCATCCTTTGAAGATAGAGCAAGACCACAAGTATTGGTGAGCTCTCCTTCTAACAATAATCTCTTCTTTCATGTTATTTTAGATCACATAACCCATATTATTGTCATAATCATCTCATTATTGTTGTTCTTGCTATCTTATTTACAATGTAATGCTATATTATCAAACTTGTGTCAAGAAGTGATTCCTGACATTCCTCTACACTCCTCTCTTTGGAAGGAGTAATATGAGAGTTGAATAATGGAAGATCTTGACAAATATAATTAAATCTGTGTAAATGATGATTCTTCACACTTTAAAGTCATTATCTTTATTATATTCATCATCATTTTACATTCATCTACCTAAATCTTAAAATGGTCAACTTCTCCATGTGAAGAATAATGATCTAAGGATTTTTAGGTTAAATTTTATGTGTTTTATTTCACATTAAAATGCTCATCCTTTTTTTGTATAATATTTCTTTCTTTATTTGTTTGTCAAAATGTTAAATATCATCATGTTAAATGTCTTCTAGAATTTCTAGATAAAATCCAAGAACGAATCATTTCATAAAAAATGACATTTTCATAAACTGGAATTTTCAAGAAACTCACTGTTTTTTCAGAAACTTTTAAGAAAATCAAACAAAAACTAGCCTTCTGTTTTTCTCGACAGATTTCCAGTTTTGGGGGTTTGATTTTTTTTTTTTATTATTTCAACAATTTTTTTTCACGATGACATATGAGAATTATGTTAGTCGATCAAATTATTTTGGGACTAAGTAGACCCCATCAACAACAACAATAACAACTAGGTGTGTCTATCGGGAATTCGGTAATCGGGATTCCCGGTACCGAACCGGTACCGTATCGGGAACCGGGTACCGAATATCGGTTTAACCGGTTCTGGTAGGTAACCGGTACCGTCTCTATTGGTAATTCCGGTACCCGGTTAACCGGTACCGGTTAATATATAATACTTTATATATTTTTATAAAATTGATATTATTTCTTATTATTAATTTTAACAATTTAAAATTTAAAACATAAAATTGTATCTAAAAAGTAGAAAAAGATGTTAGGAATATGCCCTCGAATGCCACTCAGGGGATGAGAGAGTAGGGGCATTGTACTTGTAATTATGGAATAAATAATAAAAAGGCAATTCGATTCATTCACTGTTTATTGTATTTCAATTGCATTCTTGACTTGGTAAACATTGAAGTGAAGTCCATGTAAATAAACTGAACATTCCATTCTCGTTATGGGATAAGAGAAAATGCACTGGAAGTGTTTAAAGTTTATTTACGAAAATCGTTCGCAAGTCAATAAACTTAAATGGGCATTAAGTTTTAATAAGACTTGTATAACTGATGCTAGGACGTGTGCACGTCTTGATAGCATAGTTATAAAGTATATTGGTGGGACCAGTATACTCGAACACGACTCATACTCGATTCAATCACACGGTATTCACTCTCAAAGAGTCGATGACGAATCAAAAGGTTGTGATAGTGTATGTGGACCTTTGACTTGAGGATTCAGTAGAAGATGTGCCTGTGACGTTTAGTTTGTCATTAGAGTAGTTAGACTCATTTGCTTGATTGCTGAGTCGACCTCGAAGTGCGGACTATACGGGCGGGTAGCGATCTTTACCGTATGCCAAGAAAGGATTTTATCTCCTGTTAGTGAGCGGGCGTATGTCCTATACGGTTAATGGCAAATAAGATCATGAGTCTTTGGCCAAAGCATTCGATATAGTCGTATTAGATACACTATTAATCAGTCGGTCTTGATTTGCATTAACACATGTATAGAGTCTAGTCAATAGTAGGGTTTGACTTTACCGTGACCGAAGACTTGACCGACATCCGATAAAGGGTCTATACGTATATAGTATTCACGACATAATGGTTACGGAATGATCCCTTCATTCGTTCTCGCCGGTTTACGATGCGGCCCGCTAGCCGCTAAGTCCGCCCGCACTCATTGGTTCCTCCCAATGCCACCGAGACGGACCTACGAGTCGCGCATCGGGAGCGTTGACGGATAAATGTGAATTTATTATCTCTTTATAAATATTAGATATTGGATATCTAATTATGATTTATTAGATAAATCAAAATAGCGGTCTTATGAATTAAAATAAAGTTACCGGTTGATTAATTTAATTCATAAATTATATTTCTTAGAGTAATATATTTGTATTTGATATTATTAATTAATTAGATTAATTAATTAATATAAATACATTGGTGATTAAACGGAGTGTATTTAACTGAGTCGTTTGACGAACGTCGGCACGAGCCGAGTGACTCGGCTCGCTTTCTAGGAAATTTCCACCATGGGCCGCCTCCCTCTCCCCACATCACATGGAATCATTTCCATGCATGTGTATGTTTTAGTTTTATTTTTGTTATTATGTGTTGACATTTTATCTCAATTATATGGTTTGAGATAATATAAAAACAACACATTATATAACAACTACTACAACACACACACACATACTAACCTGCAAAAAAAAAACAGGACGTGAGCTTAAGTGAGGAGAGAGAGAAAATTTTCCTTCTTCATTTTGTTCATCTTTGAGGTGAAAAGAAGTAAGAAAATTAAGAGAGAAAAATTCCTACAACACTTCCTAGCCGTGTTCTTCATAGAACGGAGTATTGTAGATTTTTCCGGCAACTTCCGACGCGTGTGAAGTAGAGGCTTCAATTTTCGGTGCTTGGAACGAAGGGATTTCGTGTTCGGGACGGATCGTGATCATCGTCTACACTTTACGAAGATTTATTTCAAAGGCTTCAAGGGTATGAATCTTTATCTTTGTATGTATTTTTTTCGTATATACGTTACTTGATCGATCCTGTTTGGGATTCGTATTTATTTCCATTGCGTATTTCGCTTTATTTTCTAATCCCAACAAAGTGGTATCGAGCGAGGTCAATGTTTCCGTATATACGATTATTTGTGCATTTTGAATGCTTTTGGATGATGATTATGATTTAGAATCATGTTTGGAATAATTGTAGATTTTAAATTATTCGTTGTAGCATCACGCTTTTGAAACGGGCGAAAAACAAAGAAACGGGCCGGCAGGTGTCGCAAAGCGCACGGGTTGCTCGCCAGTGCCGCCGAGCATGCTCGGCCATGTCTCGCCACAACGGCCGAGAATGATCGGCGATCTGAAAGCGGTGGCTCGGCCAGTGCTCGGGTTTTTGGCCCGATTTTGAATCGGGCCGCGGCCGGGCCTAAAATCGGATTGTCGGACTCGTTTAAGTTTATATTTCGTTTTAATTATTTCCCAAAATTTAAATTGGATTTTAATTTGACTAAATTAATATTTGGAATATTTTTTAGTTAAAGGAAATAAATTAAACGAAAATATTATTTTCGGATTACTTCGAATGAATTTAAATGACGATTATTAGTATTAATTGGATTAATACCATTAAAATTGAATAGATTAATTTTATATTTATTGGATTAATATCTTAATTGATTATTTAATTTTAATGCCACTTTATATTAATTGGATTAATATAGTAGAAATTGAATAGATTAATTTATAGATTAATTAGATTAATTTATATTAAGATTAATTGTTTAATTTCGTTGCCATTACATGTTGTATGGAATCCTTATGTGATGGTGATATAGCTCGTGGACTTAGTTTTTTGATTTGTTCGGTTCGATTGGGTTGTAAAGGCCGTTTTGAGCCTATTTATATTTACTAGAAAAACTTGTATAGGATGCAATTTTTCAATGATGTAATTATTATTTTGGGTATGAAGAAGACCGAAGACAACCGACCGAGAAGACGAAGAATCGAAGACTGCTTTTTTATTGGGTCATTCGTTTGGCCCAAGATTTAGGAATTAGGTCCATGAGCTATATGTTGGTAGTAACTAGGTTCTTGTTTTCGCTTTTTCATTTTGAATGATTGACAAACCAACAAACACGCGTATAATTGAATTAATGTGCAAAGTGTAACATTAATCGCGAAATTCTCCCGACTACAAACAGGACTAAGTTTGAAAAGGTTACGAGGTTTCCTACCCTCCATCAAACTCGTAGAAAATTGATACCCGATTTGGTGTGCTATGCTTCCGAGTTATCGGGGTAGTACATTTGGTAAAGGTTGAAAAATTCTTGAGTGCATTAGATGCCTTCGGTTGGTGATAAATTTCGCCCTAGAAACACGATAGTTGCCGGTGAGATTCAATAGTCAAACCGATAGACGTTGATGGTCAACAACTTAGATAGTCTGGATTGCCAAGAAACCCGATAGGTTGAGGGCATGAAGACTAGGGTAAAAGAAGATCAAATCATCCGTTAGACGGGTTGGTGTTAGACACCACTTTACGTAAATTAATTGGCAAGAAACCCGATAGGTTGCGTCTGTTAAAATTTGTAAAGAACTTGATCACCACTAAGAAGTCGATCTAACCATGATTTCGGATTATAACATGGGAGTGTATAATTCCGATAAAATTAGTGGGAGCCGAGACAAGAATTATACAAGCCCTTAAGTTCTATACTCGGACATAATTAAACAAGTCACTAATTTAATCTTGTCTAAATCTTTGCGTAAAACGAAATTGAATCTCTAAAATGGCTAAAAACCCACTTGCAATACTACTTGGAAAGAATCTCCTAACGGCCCTAACTTTGTTGGATCGGTTGCGGAATCGATGATTGTACTCGCATGGAGTCTCTGGAATACGCCTTGGAGGCGGACATTCCACCGACTCAATCCGGACTAGGGGTAATCAGAAGACATTGACGTCCATGAAAAATGGGTCAAGGATGATGTGCTAGTCCGTGGTTTTATGATGGGCTCAATGACTAATGAGTGCAGAGAGCGCACGAGAAAATGACTTCGCCAGGCATTCTCGCACACTTGACCGAACTTTATGGAGAGCACAGTAGATCGCTAGATATGAAATATCAAAGCGGTTGTTCGAAGGCTAGGATGAAAGAAGGGGAGAAAGTGGGAGACCACGTCCTCAAGATGATCTCTATGATTGAGAGGCTCGAGGTGCTCAACTTTAATATGGATTTATCCCTTCAAATTGATCTCATCCTTCAATCTCTACCTGACTCTTTCACGCAGTTTGTAATGAATGTCAACTGTCATGAAATTACATGCACATTAGCTGGGCTAATGAATAAACTGGTGACGGCGCAGTCTAACATGAAGACTAAACCGAGAGAGGCTGCTCTTGTGATTTCTTCTGGGCCTAAGAGGTCCAAGAACAAGAATAAAAAGACCTACGAGCAGTACAAACCCAAGAAAGGGGTGCAAAAAGGAAAGGGCAAGGCCCGAAAGGTTCAAAAGGTAGGCGGTCCAAAACCTACGGACAAATGCCTTGAATGCGGTGAGTCACATCGCGAAGGACTTGTCCCAAGATTAATGGCGCATCAGGTACGGAACTTTTTGTTTTTGAAACTAATTGTTCCGCTACTGTATATTCTGCTTCATGGATTCTGGATATAGGTGCCACTTCTCACATTTGTACTATGAATCAGGATCTGGAACGAAGTAGAAAACTTGAAGCTGGGAAAATAATGATCATTGTTGGAAGCGGACAAAGTGTCGAGGCAACCGATATTGGATCAATCCTTACGGTTTAGAATCGGGTTTTATTTTGACATTAGATGAAGTACTTGTTTTGCCCAAGGGGCATAAAAACATCAGATCCATTCCGTCTTGACCGGAAAGGATTTTGTTTCTTCATTGGCAATGGCGTTGTAAAATTTATTTTCAAATAAATTGGTTGGAACAAATACATTGTTGAATGGTTTATATCATCTGAACATGCAAAATAAAACAGCAGTGAACACTATAACTAGGAAACGTGGTAGGCAAGATACTAATCAAGCTCTTAAATGGCACCTTAGACTTGGTCATGTTGGTCAGACCAAGGTTCAGAAAATGGAAAAAGATGGACTTTTAAGCCCATTGGGTGTAGAACCCTATCCAACTTGTGAATCTTGCCTTAGAGGCAAAATGACTAAGTTCCCCTTCATAGGGACTTTTGAAAGGGCTGCCGATAAACTTGGATTGGTGCATACCGATGTTTGTGGTGCTTTAGAAGTAGCCCGAGACGGATATCAATATTTCATAACGTTCACAGATGATCATACTAGGTATGGGATTGTGTACTTAATGATACATAAATTTGAAGCCTTTGCTAAATTCAAAGAATTTAAGGCCCTAGTTGAAAAACAAACTGGATGTCATATCAAAGCACTTCGGTCGGACCGAGGTGGCGAATATATGAGCACTGAGTTTGATGAGTTCCTTAAGGAACATGGAATAGTTTCACAATTCACGCCTCCAGAACCCACAGCTTAAATGGTGTTTCGTAAAGGAGAAATCGGACTTTGTTGGACATGGTTCGCTCCATGTTAAATTACACTGATTTACCTATTTACCCGTGGGGTATGCCTTACTAACCGCCGCCTATATCCTAAATAGATGTCCTTCCAAATCTGTTCCTATCACTCCGCATGAGATGTGGAAGGGTAAGAAACCAAGCCTTAATCACATAAGGATTTGGGGATGTCCAAATTTATGTCAAAAAGGCTAAGGTGGACAACCGAAGCGAGGTCCATAAAAGGACGTTTCATAGGATACCCAGAGGACTCGATGGGTTATCTATTCTACATGCCTAGGAAGACCATAGGGTCGTTGTGGCATTACAAGCGCACTTCCTTGAGGATGAATTCATTCGGGAAGGTGGCTCGGGTAGAAATATCTCTTTGGAAGAGCATAATGAAACTCCTAAGGAGACATCCGATCAGAATCAAGAACCGAACCTATTGTAACACAACCTCCACTTGAAGGTCCGATAGGGTATCTCACTTACCTAAGAGGTATGGCTATACACATGTCGAGGAACCGGGTCTCCACGACACACACGATAGCAAGAAAACGACTCCCGTCACCTATGACCAAGCGATAGTGGATGTAGACTCGATAAATGGCAAGAAGCAATGGAAGCCGAGATAGACTGATGCATACCAATCAGTCTGACTCTAGTAGATCTTCCAACTGGCATGAGGACTATTGGAAATAAATGGATCTATAAGAGAAAGACTGATTGGGATGGCAAGGTTGATGCCTATAAGGCCAGGCTTGTGGCAAAGGGTTATACCCAAAGGGAAGGAATCGATTATCATGATGTTGTGTCACGATTTATTCATCCCGACAGGCGATCGACTATAAAGCCGAGCGACCAAGTCAACTCCAGTCAAACCCTGACTAGCTCGCCAAGTCGAAGATATCAAACCACCATCAGGTACCTAGCGATCGACTCCCAGGGCGATCGCCCTTGGTACCGGGCGACCGCTCTACTAACCGGCTAAGGACAATCGACCTGCGCCCCGAGCAGAGACGATCGCCCATCAAAACCGTCAAGGACTGGATCTCAGGAAAGCACCCACGTGCAGATCCACCAAAGGCGCTGACGAGATCTTCGCCAGCAGATAAGATCTTTTGCTGACAGACAAGACATTTGACCACAGCCTGTCACCTACCTCACCTACCAAAGGCGCGCCAAAGTTGTCGGTGGGACCACCCGCGACAAGAACTCAGACGCGTGTAAGCTCCCCATTGACCGCACGCTTAATCGCAAAGAACTCCTGCAGCTTTGAAGGGACAGCCCATGTGCTAAAAGACGATCGCCCGATTATTATATTACAGTAAAGGCGATCGCCGTGGATCCAAGCCCTATAAATAGAGAACCTCCTCCTACTGGAAAAAGGTTCTCGATTCAATTCATTTGAACCTACAACTCGAATTCACTCTACATTCCCAGTTCACATTCTCTCACATTCCGATACATTCACGGAAATATCAAGAACACACATACCATCAAGCTCCCGGCTATTTCACCGAATCCATCTCAGACTTCTCTCTCCAAATCTCTCGTCCGTAAGACGATCGGCGTATGCGAGTCCCCACTAGCATTCCAAGGGTCTCATAAGCCCGTAAGCCCAAACATCCAGCTAAATACTCGCCGTGAGAGGCGGTCGATCTCTCACCGCCGCGACTGTTCATCACCTTTGTTACAAGAACTCACAGAGCATCAAATCTGGTTCTTCCGGCAATCTACACGCTCACTAGCTAAGATAACAAGAAACTTTACACTCATTGTAATTGTATTCTTACATTAATACTTGTATCCCCGAATATCGGTATTAATAATATCTCGCGAGAGCATTCAAGCCCGGGACTAACAACCCCGGCAAATCTTGTGTTATTTATCTTTCTCTCGGAAGTGCTCTTGCATTTGTTTGCTATCCCATCCATTCCAGCAATATCTATCTCCGGATAATATTTTGGGTAGCAACAATTGGCGCTAGAGGAAGGACATCTAACCCTCATATTTTTATTTCTACCGTCCCGAAGAACACTCACTGTTCTCGGGGCAGATACTTGAAGTGACACTCACTGCACTTCAAAGAAAGCCTTCAGAATCATGACATCCGCCGGTCCATCGAAGAAAGCTGTTCTCCGAACCGCCGGACACCATTTCCCGGCTCAGTCCGAACCCCAGCCGACGACAGGGGGAGGCCGCAGCAACGCTAGACTCTCGATCCCGCATCCGAGAGATGGCCCCAACCTCTCACTCGATCAGTTCCAAACCAAGGAACAGATCGAGGAGGCTATGGCCATCCTGGAGGAGCGACGGAGAGCATGCACGCCGCCCGCGATAACTCCCTCGATCATCCGCCGCATGGGAAAACGGAAATTCAACGGGCTACTGAACGAGCGATCGTCAGAAGCCCCAATGCTCGAGGTAAGGCTCTAGCACGACCGGACGGTTAGATATTCGATCTCTTGGGACGCGACCCATCCCGGCCGACCGGGCACTCGCTTTCCAACCTTGAGAAGACGGAATCCGAACTGTCACCAGGAGTTCGCCTACTCACTTCACACCAACGCATGTCGCCATCCGACTCCCGCCCGATCGCTGTGGACTCGTGACTCAATCGCCTCGGCTCGCTCCGACCGCGAGCCGCTAGCAGCCAAAGCCACGGCGATGGCCGCCATGCAACGCGCCGACGAGATGAGAGCACTCTTGGACACTGGGGCAAGCACCAACAAGAAGATCGCCGGCCCGACCGAGCCACTCGCGGTCCACATCGAGCTTGCCCCCATACAACCAACGATCGCTCCTCCTAAAACACCTCTGTATAAGGGGAGATCGGACCCAGAAACCCACTTGAGTAAATTCCGAATTTACATGACTGGGTGTGGGGCATCTGATGCAACCAAGTGCCGGATCTTCCCGCTGACATTGGGCGAGCTGGCCCATAAGTGGTACGTCTCACTACCACCACGATCGGTCACCTCTTTTAAGAAACGCGGATGACTTCACGTCATACTTCGCCAAAGAAGGTCGCCAGACAGAGGCCCCAGCATGATAAAAATCAAGCAGGGAAAGACGAAATCGACGCAGATTACATCGACCGGGTAGACGAAATCATCCTCACCGCGAACCGTCGCTGATGAGCTCGCTCTACTCGGTCATGGGGGATTCCACGGTCACTCTCCCATGTTCGACATCTCTCCAAAGATATCCCCCAACTTACACGATCTTCCGCGCTAAAGCCGCCAAATTCTGGCCGTGCAAAGGCTACTCACCCTCCGCATAGACGAGGAAACGCCACCTCTTGCCCGGAAGATAGCGATCGCCAAAGCAAAGAAGGCGATCGCCAAGACACCGTGAGATCTCAAAGCTTTCGAGGACATGGAAGCCCATCTCCTCCATACGTTCAATGAACACCGGCACATATTTTCTATGCCATCAAGGGGCACGAAGAGCTAAAAAGCCTAAGGCGATAAGGGACCACGGTCACTGGACAACAATCAATATTGCGCCTACCACAAGAGTCCCGCCACACAAGACCAACAATTGCCGCGACCTCCTCAAGCGCTCTGGAGACTGCTCGAGGAGGGCAAGTTGGGATGCCTTATTGGTTTAGCGGAGCCCCGCCTATCTCTATAGACGATCGTCCGAGTCGAACGCAAACAGCCGGGAAGCTCATACGAGCCGACCCTGGATCAACCTCGCGACCGTCTCTATATGCTTCGATCAAGAGAAGGAGACCACGGAAGTCACCCCGATCTCCCTCCTTATTTAAGAAACCAGAGGACTCGATCGCCATCTCAGCTTCACCGTCTAAACACGATGGACTAAGGCACGAGATCGCCTCCCCGCACAACGTACACCGTCGAAGGTCGGCATCTACATGACGATCCAAGGTGGAAGAGTGCGCCATGGTCCCTGGCGGTCGATGGAACCGATCGCTTAGGCCATGCAAGGTCCCTTTAGGCCAAGATCGCCCGCCTTCGTTTAAATACGAGGCCGGCGTAGTCCGAGGGCCCTCCAAAATAAATCGGTGGACACGATCGCCCTCAAAGGTTCATCATCTAACATGGTGAACTGACAATGCGACGTGCCACAACCCCGTCTCAACGCACACCGCCGAGGTCGGCCATCTCCATGGCCGGCCGAGGTGGAAGCAGAAGCTAACAAGCCGCGGCGCGGAGTTGATTCATCCGACGCCGCTCGCGCAAGGACTCCTCTAGACCGAGACCGCACGCCCTTCGTTTAAATACGAGGCGAGGCGCAGCTAACGGAGGACCCTCATAATAAAGTGAGTCACGAGACACTCAATGTCTTCGCGCATCAAGACATGATCAAGGAGTCGGTCCATCGAACTCCGCGATCGTGCACGGTGCCTCAAGACGGACGACCGTCCCCGAGGATTCGACAAACTTGAAGACCGCATCAAGGAATTATTTTCATCCCCTTACTTCCACTAAGTGAATAAAAACAAGGGGCAAGAAGAGTGCGGACTACCTACACGATCGTCGCTATTCAACCACATACGGAGATCGTCATTTTTTCGATGTAGTGCAATGATCGAACTTGTTGTAAAAGTTGTCTTATGAGTTTATCAATTCATTTGGAACTACCCTCGCAACGATCTCTCCTCACACATTTGTACAAAGTCAAACAAAGACTTAAAAATAACCATTCATTCAAGAGATAAGTCGAAAGACAAATGCTCATTTCATTACTTGAAAAATAGAGTACACTACGCCCGAAGGCCTAAGTGCTACAACAAGAAAGCAACAAACAACAAAGAAAGTAAGCTAAAAACATCAAAGGAAGCGCCAAAGCCCTCGCCGGCCTTCGCCATCGGCATTCGGCGCGGTTCCTCATCTTCCGAGCATCGGATGAGCGAGACTATCCGGAGACGGATACCACCAAATCCACACCGATGTCCGCCAGGTCCAAGATCGGCAAGGAGAAAGCCGAATTGAGAGGATGCTCCAATGCATATGACTTGAACTTCTCGGCAAGAAGACCGACCTCCAAGCCTCCCTTCTGAGCCGCTCGGATCGAGTCGGCGAACGCCAAGTAATAGGCGAACTCGCCGACATACTCCAAGTTTTGGAAGGGATCGCCTTGGTCGCCTCAACCTCTCCTCTCGGCCTCGGCCATCGCTGTTGCGATCCCCAGAGCTCGGCCTCCTCGCAGCAACCTTCTCTTTCGCCTCCGCGCTCGCTCATCGCCCGAGCGATCGTCACCTTCCCGCGATCGGCCTCCTCCTCAAAGAACATTCCTCGCCTGGATAGCACTCGCATCCGGTCCCGAAATCGGTCGACCGCCATTCGAATTTCTCGCCTCCTTCTTCTCCACTCAAGCTCAAGGCTCGCCGCTGCCGCCTCCAAGGAGTCCCTCTCCATCGCCGCAATCTTGTCAAGAAACTCGGCGTTCTTTCCGAGCCGCCTCAAGATCCTCCCGTAGGCGAATAGTGGAGGGCCGCCTCAAACTCTCCCCGAGCACTGACGGCCATGGTCGCCGTGCCGAAGAGAAAGGGCGACAACAAAGATCCATCGAACTCGACGATCGCAGGCGGGCGATCGCATCCAGATCGATTGTCCACGCCTTCGGCAAGGCGTATGTACCTTGCTCACATAGGAGGAATGTCGCAGAATGGCGAGGAGATCGACTCGCCGTAAAATCCACGACCATCGGTGGGCAAGACGGGTCTTTGCGACGGATCTGCACCAAAACACCAAGGTTAATACAACTCCTACGCAGATGTAATTGTCAACACAAATGCTATCTACCTCTCACCTTCTCGATCCCGACCAAAACGGTTTCCTCGAGGAGTTTCCGCATCCGCGATCGCCGTCTCCCGCAGAAAAGCCGCAGAGGGCGGCTCGCGCTCCGAGCAACGATGGTGATCGGAGGCGCGCGATCGGCACTTCATCGCCGGGCAGAAACGGTTTCTTGCGGCCTCGGCCTCTTGCGATTCGCCCAAGCCCCTCCTCCGAAGTTCCTCCTCAACCTCGACTCGCTCTACGCGAGGCTCCGGCTCCGCACGAGGCACCGCCTCGGAACTATAGGCAATGCGACGGTGGAACCCGAGTCGACCTCTTCGACTTGAGACGGCCTAGACTCCCGGGTTCGACATAGCGATCTCCTCCGAGGCTCCAAAAGCGAGGGAAACGAACCTCTGCAGCTAAAGACGATCGACTAACTGGTCGACACTATATTCAAATAAGGCGATCGCCTAGAAATTGAAGGTCGCATAAAGTCATACTGCACCGCGAGATGTCTCGGGAAGCGGAATAGTCGAGCCGACAACCGACTCTCCTTGTTGATCCGAGTGGCGTCTAGGTCGTCGTCCGACAAGCTCCTAATTCGCTCCCAAACAACGAGGAAGTCGAAAGGCGCCTCCGATCGGGATATGAAAGCCTCGCAAAATGTAAATCAAATTAGATCAGTCCAACACGCATCCAAGCGAAGGGAGAGTCTAAACCCCACGGATTCCTCTCCCGAAATTCGCTGGGGATCTCCATTCGCCTGGGATTGTCGCCGCCGAAGCTCTCCACTTGCCGCCGACCTGAACCACTTCGCCTCGATCGCCCGTATCTTATTCGAACTCCATGAATCACCCGACCAGATCGGCCTTGAATATGGTAACCGCCGACCAACCCTCTATGTGCCGCCGCTTAAACAAATAGTTCATCTCCAACGGCGACGGAGACAGACAGACGGTGACCGCCGAAAAGGGTGAGAGTGCATATGATTTGGAGCCGGGCGTTCGCGTCACCAAGTGGCGCCACATTCCAAGCGGCCAACAGATGGGAGACCGCAGCGACGAGGGAAGCGCACTCGGCCTCCATAACGGCCTCACTCACCGCGACCATACCCATCGGAGGCCGGTCGGCTCGTTCATTCTCCGCAGCGCGAACATGTCCACATCTCAAGGAACATGGAATCTTGTCCTCCAGACGCCGATCTCTCCCGACGCCGAGCTCAGATTTGGCCGAGCGACCACAACGACACCGCTGCACGATATCGCGACCGCTTGGGAGCACATAGGATAAGCGACCGAATATCCCTCAAATCGAATCGCGGAGTAGACCGCCAATCTATCCATTATTTCAAAGAAAGGCCCTATAGGCCCGTCCAAAATCACTATGTTGCTCCCAAGAAGCCCCGATCGCGATCTCTCTCGATCTGCGATCGTCTCTCTCGGCCGCCGACTCCTAGCAACATCGGCCTCATTGAACAAAGCCTCAACTTCAAACGGGTCGATTCCGCTCGAATGGCCACCGCCTCTGTGTGGAAGACGGAAGAAGTTTCTCCCCTGGCACCGATGTCCCGGCGGCAGAACTAGTTCCCGCTCCAAACGACGATGAGGTTCCGCCATTTTCGAGTTAGAAAGGAAGAGAAGAATTTTTCTTACCCTAAAGTGAAATCGATCGACGATCGGCGCTTAAATCTTCAAAAATTCGGCAGCAGGACCTTCTTTCTCCAATGCGTACGCGTGAGTGAGATCGCACCCCGCGCCCCCCTTTTATAGGAGAAAGCAGGGACCCGATTGCAATAAAGGGAAACCTCGGGGTCGGATCTCAAACGGCGCACTGGGCTTGACCCTCGAGACCCGCGTACGCGTCTTTTCGAGGACGCGTCACCGAGGAGTCATTAATGACCGTTGGCGTCCTCCAATAGAAGCCCGACACGTGCGCGGAGACTTTTCAACGCCCGTTGTTTTTTCCCGCGCAGTCAGCGGCCAACCAGTCGTCCAAATCCAGAGTATATCAGCTCAAAGACGATCGCCAGTTCAATAAAACACTTAGTCGCTCGTTAAAAATTCAGCGATCGCCAAGAAAGCCACCTCACCCCACGTTTCCAACGTATGAGCGAGCTGGGGGGCAATTGTTGTGTCACGATTTATTCATCCCGACAGGCGATCGACTATAAAGCCGAGCGACCAAGTCAACTCCAGTCAAACCCTGACTAGCTCGCCAAGTCGAAGATATCAAACCACCATCAGGTACCTAGCGATCGACTCCCAGGGCGATCGCCCTTTGGCAGCTGGCGATCTGCTCTACTAACCGGCTAAGGACAATCGACCTGCGCCCCGAGCAGAGACGATCGCCCATCAAAACCGTCAAGGACTGGATCTCAGGAAAGCACCCACGTGCAGATCCACCAAAGGCGCTGACGAGATCTTCGCCAGCAGATAAGATCTTTGCCGGTGACAAGACATTTGACCACACTGTCACCTACCTCACCTACCAAGCGCGCCGAAAGTTGTCAGTGGGACCACCCGCGGCAAAGAACTCAGACGCGTGTAAGCTCCCCATTGGACCGCACGCTGATCACAAGAACTCCGCAGGCTTTGAAGGACAGCCCATGTGCTAAAAGACGATCGCCCGATTATTATATTACAAGAAAGGCGATCGCCGCGGATCCAAGCCCTATAAATAGAGAACCTCCTCCTACTGGAAAAAGGTTCTCGATTCAATTCATTTGAACCTACAAACTGAATTCACTCTACAGCTCCTACCACATTCTCTCACATTCCGATACATTCACTAAATACCAAGAACACACATACCATCAAGCTCCCGGCTATTTCACCTAATCCATCTCGTGACTTCTCTCTCCAAATCTCTCGTCCGTAAGACGATCGGCAAGCGCGAGTCCCCACTAGACAGATTCCAAGGGTCTCATAAGCCCAAGCCCAAACATCCAATAAATACTGCCGTGAGAGGCGGTCGATCTCTCACCGCCGCGACTGTTCATCACCTTTGTTACAAGAACTCACAGAGCATCAAATCTGGTTCTTCCGGCAATCTACACGCTCACTAGCTAAGATAACAAGAAACTTTACACTCATTGTAATTGTATTCTTACATTAATACTTGTATCCCCGAATATCGGTATTAATAATATCTCGCGAGAGCATTCAAGCCCGGGACTAACAACCCCGGCAAATCTTGTGTTATTTATCTTTCTCTCGGAAGTGCTCTTGCATTTGTTTGCTATCCCATCCATTCCAGCAATATCTATCTCCGGATAATATTTTGGGTAGCAACACATGATACCTTCTCGCCCGTAGCTATGATAAAGTCGATTCGCATGATGCTTGCCATTGCTGCCTATTATGATTATGAAATATGGTAAATGGATGCCAAAACGGCTTTTCTAAATGGATACCTCGAGGACGAAATCTATATGGAATAGCCTAAAGGTTTTGTGTCCAAAGCTAATATTCATAAAGTGTGTAAGCTGCAACGAGCCATTTATGGTCTGAAGCAAGCTTCTCGGAGTTGGAACCTTCGATTTGACGAAGCAGTTAAGGACTTTGACTTCGAACGAAATGAGGAGGAACCGTGTGTTTACAAAAAGATCAGTGGGAGCAACATTGCGTTCTTAGTACTATATGTAGATGATATTCTACTTATAGGAAATAACATAGCAATGCTCAGCACTGTGAAAGCTTGGCTTTCTAAAACGTTCTCCATGAAAGACTTGGGAGAAGCTTCCTATATTCTAGGGATCCGTCTTTACAGAGATAGACCGCGATAAAATCCTGAGAAGATTCAAGATGGATGAATCTAAAAGAGGGTTCCTTCCCATGAGACATGGAATTCATCTCACCACGAAAATGTGTCCTCAAAGTGAGGAAGACAAGAGAGAGATGAGTAAGGTACCCTATGCCTCGGCAGTGGGTAGCCTCATGTACGCTATGTTGTGTACGAGACCAGACTTAGCCTACGCTGTGAGTATGGTAAGTCGATTTCAAGCAAACCTGAGAAGGGAACATTGGACTGCCGTAAAGAACATTCTTAAGTACTTAAGAAGAACTAGAGATTTAGTTCTTACTTATGGTGGTGGAGAACTGAAGGTGATTGGATTCACCGATTCTGATTTTCAAGGAGACAATGACGACTCTAAGTCGACATCTGGGTATTTATTTACTCTCAATGGAGGAGCAGTATCTTGGAGAAGCTCCAAGCAAACCGCCATCGCAGATTCCACCGCCAAGCAGAGTATCAAGCCGCCTCGGAGGCTAGCAAAGAAGCATTTGGATGCGTGTTTATACAAGAACTTCAAGTGGTGCCTAACGCGGAGTTGCCTATATCACTATTCTGTGATAATGATGGAGCTGTCGCCCAAGCCAAGGAGCCGAGGGCTCACCACAACACCAAGCATATAGAGAGAAAGTACCACATCGTTCGAGAGATGGTGGAAAAAGGATATGTTTCATTGGAAAGAGTAGACTCAAGACAATGTCTCTCGACCACGACTAAGCCATTATCTCAGGCCGTCTTGGAAAGACATCTGAAGAACATGGGTATTGGATATCATGATGTGTGGCATTGAGTGAAAGTGGGAGATTGTTAGGAATATGCCCTCGAATGCCACTCAGGGGATGAGAGAGTAGGGGTATTGTACTTGTAATTATGGAATAAATAATAAAAAGGCAATTCGATTCATTCACTGTTTATTGTATTTCAATTGCATTCTTGACTTGGTAAACATTGAAGTGAAGTCCATGTAAATAAACTGAACATTCCATTCTCGTTATGGGATAAGAGAAAATGCACTGGAAGTGTTTAAAGTTTATTTACGAAAATCGTTCGCAAGTCAATAAACTTAAATGGGCATTAAGTTTTAATAAGACTTGTATAACTGATGCTAGGACGTGTGCACGTCTTGATAGCATAGTTATAAAGTATATTGGTGGGACCAGTATACTCGAACACGACTCATACTTGATTCAGTCACACGGTATTCACTCTCGAAGAGTCGATGACGAATCAAAAGGTTGTGATAGTGTATGTGGACCTTTGACTTGAGGATTCAGTAGAAGATGTGCTTGTGACGTTTAGTTTGTCATTAGAGTAGTTAGACTCATTTGCTTGATGGCTGAGTCGACCTCGAAGTGCGGACTGTTAGGATTGTATACTGCAAAGCATACTTTATGCTTGTATTATCTAATTTCCCTATTACTACCTATGAGGATATTAATTATATTTAATCACATGTTTTGCATATTAATTCACGTTATGGTTATGCAAATGAAATGTCTAATTATTTTATATTGTAGATAATGTGGTGTGTTGGTGTCACACGGAAGATCACATTATCGGTGCCTTATAAAATAATATAATAGTTCACAACCTATATAATTATTAGACAAATTATATAAAGGGTTGTAGTGTATGCTTGAGAATAGTTGGTCTTGACTATTAGCGTACATTAGCGTATTTGCATACGTTGAACAGGATCGAGGTGAGATAGTGTCTTCTCAGATCGACCGTAAGAAGAACGTAAATCTCGGATAATTATTATTTCTTAATTCTAAGTATATAATATTTAATTGTGTATTTATAATAATTATTGCTTTGATTTACCATAGGTGAGAGTCAAAATGATCGACTCAATAAGCCTCGTATCTTGGGCAATAATATTGTTTATACGACAATTATTATTATTACTAGAAATCGTGTCCCGACTCGTGCGGGTTGATGATGTCCCCTTGAGGAGCTCGATAATGATTATTATATTAAACCTCGCAGTGGATTTAATTAGGTATAATAATAAGGTTCGAGTGGTACTACTCGATAAGATATTAATTAATTAAAGTCACAAGAGCTTATAATTAGTTAATGGACATTCGATATCTTAAACACGGAAAATAATATATTTAATAAGGAGCCCAATTTCGTAATTTGGGATTTTGGTAGGAAGTGCAATATCAACTTTTTAGTGGACTAAGTTGATATTAATTGATTCATCATATATTAGGAAGAGTCCTAATAAGGTAAGGTGAATTAATTGGGAGTCCTTCCATAATCCTCCTTTAGATCCCTAGTAGTAGTCCAAGAGCCTATAAATAGGACATTATGGCTTGGCCGATTTTATGCTCATACTTGCACAAGAAATTTCGATTTTTCTTCTAAGTGTTTAATTGTGGATCTTGACTTGTGTCTTTGATTCCACAATTGAGATAACACTTTAATTCTTGCTACATATCGGAATTACTTGAAGAAAATAAAATCGAGAGTTGTGAGACAAGTTGTTTCGCCGATCCCATAAGGTGTCCAAGCAAGTTCCTAGCTCGTTGCCCACACAACGTCCGGTTCAAGGCGGATCATACTCTAGAAGATCTGAAGGTAGAAATACAAGGCGATCAAGAAGGAAATAACCAACCGCTTCAAAAGGTAATATCCTATGATCTTGGATCTAGATTAGGATATTTTAAATAATCAACATATTTAATTAATAAATAATAAATAATATTTAAATTGCTTGTTAATCTTAGTAATTAATTAATTAGCATGCCTATATAGATCTAATGCTCGTAGATGCGTAAAACGCTATAATCATATTTTCCCAAACTTCGCCTCCATGCGTTTTACTTTCCAACAATTGGTATCGGAGCCGATTTTTGTGCTTTTGCTATTTTAATTAATTTTAGTGATTAATTGATAGCAATTTAAATATTCATATATTTTGATGTTGGAATATTTTGCTAGATGTGTTCTTGCAGTGATATGATCCAATTATCATGGTTTATATGAATGGTGCATTTATTTATTTATTTTATTAATTATGCAATTGTTGGTTTGACCCGTTTTTGAGGCATGTAATGGTTTTTTCCGTGAGAAAATCCGCGGGTAGTTCTAGGTGGTTTTATTTTTCGTGTAATCTTGATGTAATTTCGATGTATTTTATTTCGTATAAAATTGTAATCGAATTCGGAAAAGACGGATCACGAAGAAATAGAGCGTAACCGGATCGCGGATCATTGCCGACAAGCAGCAGGTCGCTGAAAGCAGGCCGAAGGCCGCCAGTGCCGCGGCACTGTCCGGCCGGCCACTGTTCGGGCCGGCCGCCCAGCTTTAGTCCGGTCCGTGCTGCTCGCTAAGGCCCGTCATTGAAGTCGGGATTTAAAATTAAAATTTTTTTATGTAATTAATTTTGCATAAAAGTAAAATTTTAATTTTGAAAATCCACGGCCCGGCCGGGGAGAAGCGACGAGATGCTTGATTCAGTGGGAGAGATCGAGCCGAAGATTTTCTCGGATTCAACTCAAGGAAGAAGACCATGATAATTGGATAAATTTAATTATCCATGCTTTATTTTGTTTTTTTTTATTGTTTTGATGTATGGCATGTATGGATGTATGCGTGATATGTTTCCTTGCATGTTAGGATGAGAAAATTAAAAACCTTAAGGCTAAAATAACTAAGTGATTAAATTGATTTTTATTTTAATTAAAATCAAATTGGCCTCCATAATTAATTTAAATTGTGAAGTAATTAGCATGCGCGTTGACATTAGAGTCTTCCTCCATATCGGATGTGCTAATTATAGGTTCACTAGTTTTAAATTTCAAAAAGATAACATAAGGTAAATATTACTTTTTATGATAGGACCTCTCCATCTGTAGGACTATTATTTAAAAGATAATATTTTAAGGATGTTAAATTATGGTGTTCACTTAGGTGTATTAATTAATAAGCTCCCCATCGGAGTCTATGTTAATTAATACATGGCCAAGAGGAACCAACTATTAATTTTACTTGTCATAACGTAATTTGACTAGATAGTAAAATTAAAGACGTAAAACTCTACTTGAAAAATGTGTGTGTAAACGTCCACACGATCGTGGCTTGCATGTGCGGATTTTTGAGGTGTTGGTTGCTAGCATATATATTGTGTTTTTGAGGTTTTTCGATATATTTTGCTATGCATTATGTGATGGATGTTTTTAATTTTTATTCTCGGATGTCTTTCAATCCACTATTTGTTATTCTCAAAGAAAATAAACTAGATGGCACTAACTTTGCCGATTGGAAAAGAAATCTTGACATTGTCCCGATCCGAGGGGCATAAGTTTGTCTTAATCGAGGAGAGCCCTCTAGAACTAGAACCGGATGCCACTCCCGAAGAGTTGGCGGAATTCGAAATGGAAAAAGTCTGATGAGATGGCTCATTGTTACATCTTGGCTTCACCGACAAATGTATTGCAAAGACGCATCGAGACGATGGGTTCGGCCGCGAAATGATGAAAAGTCTCACCGAGATGTTTGGTCATCGAACCGGCGGCTAGACAAAATTCTATGAGGGTATTGATGACAACCCAAATGTCAAGGGACTCCAAGAAGGGATCATGTTCTAAAAATGATGTCTCATTCAACGAATCGAGCATACTGGGGCTACTATCGATGCGGAAACGCAGTCGATATTATCTTAGGCGGCTTACCTAGAAGCTTTGAGCGCTCCGCCTCAACTACAATATGAACCGTAGGACATATAGTTTGGCGGAACTTCCGACAGAGCTTCATCTGAAGGTCTCTTCAAACAAGGTTATCATCAAATTCTTGCAGAATCGGTGCTACTTCTTCCAAACCCAAATGGGGAAAGAAGAAGAAGCAGTTGGCTGTATAGTGGCAGCCCTCAAGGTGAAAAGCAAGGCTCCTCACCCCGAGGCGAACAAAAAGCCAAAGGGAAAGTGATACAAGTGCGGTCAGAAAGGACATTTTAAAGCGGACTGCCCTGCTCTTAAGAAATGTATGTCTCGTGCACTAGTAGTCCAAACATGTTTGGCAGCTTGTTCTTCCACTTCGTGGATAGTTGATACAGGCTCCACTGATCATGTTTGCTTTGACTCGCATGGTTTTCAAGTAACCAAGCAACTTAGTGCGGGCGAGATTACCATCAACTGGGGCGATTATTCCAGGCTTATGGCTGTTGCAGTGGGAGTCGTGCAGTTGAAGATTAATGATAAATTATTAGTTCTGAATAATGTATTATTAGTACCAGATTTTAGAATGAATTTAATTTCGGTTTCTAAATTAAAATGCGATGGTTATTCAGTTTCTTTTGATGATGATGTCATTATTAAGAAAAGAAGCGGTGAATATATTTGCAGAGGTACTTTTAATGATGGACTATATATTGTTAATACTGCACAAACTCCTATGCATAAATCACTTAACTCTTTGTCTAAACCTAAAAGAGAAAAGAACCTTCAAGCGTAAACCAAACATATCTGTGGCATTTACGGTTGGGACATGTAAACCTTAGAAGGATTCAAAGATTGGTAGATGATGGCCCATTGGATGATCTCCAAGTTGAGTCATTTCCAATTTGTGAATCCTGTCTGGAAGGTAAGATGACCAAAAGAGTTTTTAAAACCAAGGGAAACCGTGCTCAGGATGTGTTAGAATTGGTTCATACGGATGTATGTGGTCCAATGAATATCCAGGCTAGGGGAGGTTTCGAATATTTCATCACATTCATAGATGATTATTCGAGATATGGATACATCTTTTTGATGCGACGTAAGTCTGAAGCTTTTGACAAGTTCAGAGACTTCAAGGCTGAAACGGAGAAGCGTCATGGGAAGAGTATCAAGTCACTACGATCGATCGTGGTGGCGAATACCTTAGTGGAGAGTTTTGGATTTCTTGGCGAATGAGGGATTTCATCCCACCACCACACGGAACTCCACAACAAAATGGTGTGGTGAAAGAAGGAATAGGACTCTTTTGGAAATGGTTAGATCAATGATGAGTTATTCGATTTACCTATTTCGTTTTGGGGATACGCCTTAGAAACAATGGCGTACATTCTAAACTCCGGTGCCTTCAAATCGCCCAAAACACCTACAGAATCGTGGAGTGGGCGTAAGCCCGATCTAGACATGTTCGGATTTAGTACTCAAAGACATGTACTGAATAAGGAAGCTGACAAGTTGGCATCTCGCACAGAAGTACGAGTGTTTGTGGGATACCCTAAGGGAACGAAGGGTGGCTTGTTCTATAGTCCCCAGGATCAGAAGGTCATTGTTAGCACCAATGCCCGATTTCTGGAAGAGGATTATATGATTAGTCACAAGCCCATGAGCGAAATAATTCTGGAAGAGCTGAGGGGCGAGATTCCGACTATACCAATCGTATAAGCGCCAACTAACACTGCACCACGTATCGATTCTGAAACTTTTACACCAACTCAGGATTTGCCTCGTCATAGTGGGAGGGTTGTTCGTCACCAACGATTCATAGGTGTGGGAAAGTCTTCGACTCAATCCCGCACGAAGATGAATCGGTTCCCTGGACCTATAAGGAGGCAATCCAAGATAAAGATGCCGACTCGGCAAGAAGCAATGGAATCGAAATGGGATCTATGGATTCCAATCAAGTGTGGGAGCTAGTAGAGCTACGATGGTGTACAAGCCATTGGGAGTAAATGGGTCTACAAGCGAAAGAAAGGACGTGACGGGAAGGTTGAAACCTTCAAAGCGAGGCTTGTTGCAAAAGGTTACACTCGAAAGAGGGTATCGATTATGATGAAACCTTTTCGCCGTGAGCCATGCTTAAGTCAATCCGATTCTTTTAGCTATAGCCGCGCATTTGGATCTCGGAGATTTGGCAGATGGATGTCAAGACTGCATTCTTGAATGGAAGTCTAGACAAGGAAATCTATATGCGCCAAGCGAGGGATTCATTCTTTGAAGGAGAAGAGCACTTGGTGTGCAAACTTAAGAAATCCATTTATGGACTTAAGCAAGCATCTAGATCTTGGAACACCTGCTTTGACGAAGTAGTCCAATATATGGATTCGCCCAATGTCCGAGTGAGAGTTGTGTCTATAAGAAATGCGATGTAAACGTGTTGGTGTTTCAGATCGTATGTAGACGATATCCTTCCGATTGGAAATAACGTGAAGGAATTGTCGGACGACGGTATGGCTATCTCGAGCTTCGATATGAAGGATCTAGGAGAAGCAGACACATCCTTGGAATCGTGGATCTTTCGTGATCTAAGAAGAGGATGTTGTGCTTATCCTGCATCCTATATCGATACAAAGGTCAAGCGGTTTAGCATAGAGAATTCCAAGAAAGGTTTTCTACCTTACAGACATGGAATTCAACTATCTAAGAACATGTGTCCTAAGACACAAAAGGAGATAGATGACATGAAGATGGTCCCTTATGCATCCGCCGTGGGAAGTCTCATGTATGCTATGCTTTGCACTAGACCAGATATCTGTCATGCCGTGGGCATGGCTGCTAGATATCGGGCCGAACCCTGTGACTGTGACACTGGATTGTCAAGCACATACTCAAGTACCCGAGAAGGACTAGGAGTACATGCTTGTATATCAATCGACGACTGCTTCCTGGGTTACACTCGACTGCATTTTTCATCGGACAAAGAAAAGTCCAAGTCTACTTCGGTTATGTGTTTAGCTTTGAGAGGTGGAGCCATTAGTTGGAGGAGTGTGAAGCGTAAATGCATCTCGGACTCTACCATGGAAGCCGAGTACGTGGCGCCTTCTCGAGGCGGCCCAAGGAGGCAATGTGGCTCAAGTACTTCTGCAGACTTAGATGTGATTCCCGATTTGCCGAGGGTATTACACTCTATTGTGATAATACTGGTGCGCCGCAAATTCGAGGGAACCACGAGCCCATCGTGCAAGTAAACATATCAACCGCAAGTACCACATCATACGACACTTCGTAAAGGAAGGAGACGTAGTTGTAGCCGTGGTTGCATCGGAAGATAATCTTGCCGACCCTTTCACGAAAGGCCTACCTTCAAAAGTTTTTGAAAGGCATGTGGAAGGAATGGGATTACGGTGTATGGCAAGATTGCTTTGAGTATAAGTGGGAGAAATGAGAGACTATGTAATAGAGTAGTATACTTAAAAGCATGCTTTGAGTATAAGTGGGAGATTGTTAGGATTGTATACGTCAAAGCATACTTTATGCTTGTATTACCTAATTTCCTATTACTACCTATGAGGATATTAATTATATTTAATCACATGTTTTGCATATTAATTCACGTTATGGTTATGCAAATGAAATGTCTAATTATTTTATATTGTAGATAATGTGGTGTGTTGGTGTCACACGGAAGATCACATTATCGGTGCCTTATAAAATAATATAATAGTTCACAACCTATATAATTATTAGACAAATTATATAAAGGGTTGTAGTGTATGCTTGAGAATAGTTGGTCTTGACTATTAGCGTACATTAGCGTATTTGCATACGTTGAACAGATCGAGGTGAGATAGTGTCTTCAGATCGACTGTAAGAAGAACGTAAATCTCGGATAATTATTATTTCTTAATTCTAAGTATATAATATTTAATTGTGTATTTATAATAATTATTGCTTTGATTTACCATAGGTGAGAGTCAAAATGATCGACTCAATAAGCCTCGTATCTTGGGCAATAATATTGTTTATACGACAATTATTATTATTACTAGAAATCGTGTCCCGACTGTGCGGGTTGATGATGTCCCCTTGAGGAGCTCGATAATGATTATTATATTAAACCCCAGGGGATTTAATTCGGTATAATAATAAGGTTCGAGTGGTACTACTCTTGGATAAGATATTAATTAATTAAAGTCACAAGAGCTTATAATTAATTAATGGACATTCGATATCTTAAACACGGAAATAATATATTTAATAAGGAGCCCAATTTCGTAATTTGGGATTTTGGTAGGAAGTGCAATATCAACTTTTTAGTGGACTAAGTTGATATTAATTGATTCATCATATATTAGGAAGAGTCCTAATAAGGTAAGGTGAATTAATTGGGAGTCCTTCCATAATCCTCCTTTAGATCCCTAGTAGTAGTCCAAGAGCCTATAAATAGGACATTATGGCTTGGCGATTTTATGCTCATACTTGCACAAGAAATTTCGATTTTTCTTCTAAGTGTTTAATTGTGGATCTTGACTTGTGTCTTTGATTCCACAATTGAGATAACACTTTAATTCTTGCTACATATCGGAATTACTTGAAGAAAATAAAATCAAGAGTTGTGAGACAAGTTGTTTCGGCCGATCCCATAAGGTGTCCAAGCAAGTTCCGGTAGCTCGTTGCCCACACAACGTCCGGTTCAAGGCGGATCATACTCTAGAAGATCTGAAGGTAGAAATACAAGGCGATCAAGAAGGAAATAACCAACCGCTTCAAAAGGTAATATCCTATGATCTTGGATCTAGATTAGGATATTTTAAATAATCAACATATTTAATTAATAAATAATAAATAATATTTAAATTGCTTGTTAATCTTAGTAATTAATTAATTAGCATGCCTAAATAGATCTAATGCTCGTAGATGCGTAAAACGCTATAATCATATTTTCCCAAACTTCGCTTCCGCTGCGTTTTACTTTCCAACACGGACTATACGGGCAGGTAGCAGTCTTTACTGTATGCCAAGAAAGGATTTTATCTCCTGTTAGTGAGCAGGCGTATGTCCTATACGGTTAATGGCAAATAAGATCATGAGTCTTTGGCCAAAGCATTCTGATATAGTCGTATTAGATACACTATTAATCAGTCGGTCTTGATTTGCATTAACACATGTATAGAGTCTAGTCAATAGTAGGGTTTGACTTTACCGTGACCCGAAGACTTGACCGGGACATCTGATAAAGGGTCTATACGTATATAGTATTCACGACATAATGGTTCTGGAATGATCCCTTCATTCGTTCTCGCCGGGTTTACAAAGGCGCCCGCTAGGCTGGCTAAGTGCTGCCCGCACTCATTGGTTCCTCCCAATGCCGGCTGAGACGGACCTACGGAGTCGCGCATCAGGAGCGTTGACGGATAAATTGTAATACCCGTAATTTCGATTTCCGATAATTTCTTTTTTTTTCGGCGGAAGTCCGTTTTGACGACTCGCTCATGACCGTTTCGTCATTCCGAGAATGATTAAATCTGCACTTTTTGTCATCCAAGCTCGTTTCAGTGTCGTTTTGTTGAGTTCCGTGCTTTTTAGCGGTTTTTCCGCACTTGAGTTCGATTCTTGCGAATCTCGTCCGAAACTGTTGTTTCGACTTTCTCGTAAGTTCATTTAATGTTATTATTCATGTTGCAAGCTTCGTCTTGGTGTTTCGATCATGTATCGTGTATTTCGGGCGTTTTGGGCCATTTTCGTAATTTCCCAAAGTTTGGGGTAATTACTTTCCGTTGTCGAATTCCGAGCCTTCGGGTGGTCGGAATCGTGTGTTCTCTTAGTGCTCGGATTCGTCTTTGCGAGTACTTCGTAACCGTATCTTCGATTCGTACTCAGGATCGGGTTTCGGGGTCGTTCGGGCCGACGGAGTTCGACCCGGCCGAGTCATGGCCGGCATGTCGGGCCAGCGCCACCGCCGAGTTACGTGCGGTAGTGCTCGGCCGTTACGTCTGTATGGCCGGTTACGTACGTAAGGGCCTGGCAGGTAACGTACGTAACGGGCCGGCTGTTTTGGGGCAGTGACTCGGTTACGTACGTAAGCCTTGGCGATACGTCGTAACCCGGCAATGCCTATTTAAGGCCTGGCGGCGTTTTTCTTCACCATTTCTCACTCATTTTCTTCCCTTCCGCGGGGAGATTAGTTCATCATGGAGATATGTTGTTGGACAATAAATCCATGAAGTCTTGGAGTTCAAATCATCAATCATCCATCCTATAACATCCTCCGATCTACTGACCAGTCGATTTCCTAGAAATCTAGTTTTGGGGAATTTGGGTATTTTGGTTGTTTTCGTCCGATTAATCCGATTTAACTTAGGATTGTGATGGATTGATGATTATTTAGATGTTTTATATCTTTTCCCTTGTTATTCCATGGTTGGATCGTATCGATTCGTTGTTTTGGTCGAGTTCTTGATCGACGCCTTGAAGGTGTCCTAAAATGTCATAGAGGGGTTTACGGGCGTTCTACGATTATTCCTCATCGTATGATAATTGAATTATAAATTATATGATGTAAGGGTCGAGTTTCTTACGAAGAAACCGAGTTGAACCCTTCCGTTCGTTGTCGTCTTCCTTTTCGATAGCATCGGGCGTTTGAAGCTTTCCGTTGAGCCGTGTTCGTCGAATACTTGCGTACCGATTTTGAGGCTAGTATCTTGCCCATACGTTTCATGTTTCATAGGCATAATTGTTGATAAATGATTTTTATACGAAATCCAAATGTTTAATGAACGTAAAAAGGGATCGGTATGTCCTCGATAAATGTTGTCTTTCAACGATAATTCGTATACTTCGTGAATATGTGTTCTCGGAATATGTGTGTTGGTTTTGTATGTTTAAAGATAATATGATCACTTCGAGTGAGTTTGATAGACCGTAATCCTTTGCCGGGATTACGTATTGTTATTGTGTACTTGTTCGGTAAGAACGTAATGTGTGTGATATTAGTTGTTACTCCTTGAAAGGAGGTTGTGATACTTAATGTTGTTTGGCTTGATAAGTGATTATTGTTGTGTGCTTGATGTATGTGATGTGCCTCGGGTAGGATTGTTGAATCTCAGGATCCATACTTGCTAGTATGGGTCGGGCGTGACCGTAGGGTTATCCAATCCGGTATCTCTTGCGGGGACTCCGAGGTTCGTGGCTTGTTAGCCCGATGCCGAGATAACTTGTGGGGTTATCATCGGGTATGTCTTGGGGACTCGAGGTTCGTGGCTTGTTAGCGCGATGCCGGGATAACTTATGGTTGTGGTTTGATTATGTACGTATATGTGCTTGTAGTCACGTGACTGCGGTTACGGTGACATGTGATTTGATATAGTTTCCCTGTGGGTTATTCACTCGGGTTTGTTCTACGGGAGCATCTGAGGTCCGTGGCTTGCTAGCACGGGACGCGAATAATCTGTGGAAACAGGTTGTTATGGTATGATCGGGTCGTGGACCCCATTTGTTGTTATCGAATTTATGTTTTGGGAAAATGACTTTTGGGCTGTGTCCTTAAATGTTTTGAAAGGTTTGAGAATTCTTAAAATCCCAAATGTTTTCAAAACTCCCGAGATCGTAAAATATTTTCACAAGATGTATATCGGGTTTACCCCTATCTTTCGATTTAACCATTTTGATTAAGTGATTTACCTCGGGAAGTATGTTTATGATTAACATGTTCCGTGGAGTATGATATGTATGGCTCGTTTTCGTATTTTATACTTGCACTAGCAAAACAGTGGAGTTTTGCTAACCCCGGAGTATTCGTGTAATACCCGTAATTTTGATCCCCGGAAATTTTCTATTTTTGGCGGAAGTCTATTTTGACGACTTGCTTGGGACCGTTTCGTCATCCTGAGAATGATTAATTCTACACTTTTTGTCATCCGAGTTCGTTTCGGTATCGTTCTGTTGAATTCCGTGTTCTTTAGCGACTTTTCCACGTATGAGTTTGACTTTGTTAAATCACCGTAAATTCTTGAAAACTCCAAGAATTCTGAATCTTTGCAATATTATAAAGCATCGAGTTAGCTTTCCAATGGTTCAAACGGTGAGTCAATCGGAGTCCAGACGAGGGAGTTATGGTCGAAATAGCTAAGTCACTCTCATTTGCCAGATTCGGCCAAAACCGCCTGTACCCGGTGCCGCGGCACACCTGGGCTGAGCCGCGGCACACCGCCGAGCCCTAGGAGCGAATTTTGGGCCTGTGCCGCGGCACACATATACTGAGCCGCGGCACACATGACAGATTACCCCTATATCTGCGTTTTCTGCGCGTTTCAACCGATATTTTTCCCATTTCTTCACTTGGGCACGGGAGAGTAGGTTTGAGAGGAAGATGTTTCTTCATCTATCACTTGAGTGGGTGATTTCCTTCATCTATTTTCGGTTGTGAAGCCCGGATCATCGTTCTATTGCGTGCTCTTCGAATCATAGTGCTTGAATCTTCAAGAGGTAATTTCTTCAATATCTTGGATTTCGATTTTGTATTGGGTAATGGTGTTTTGGGTGTTAAAATCATGGGGTATGAAGTGATATACGCATGATTATGGACATGTTTGAGTATTCATCGGATTATTGAAAGATTATTCAAGAACACTTCGAATTTTGTATTGGAAATTGGGGATTTTGTTCGACTTCATCCTTTTAATCCGTAGTAATTTAGATTAGTGATGGATTGATGATGATTTAGGTGTATTCTATCATTTCCATCGTTGTTCCGCGGTTGGATTGTATTGATTCGTCATTTTGGTTGAGTCATTAGTCGACGCCTTGAAGGTGTCCGACAAAAGGTCTAGGAGGGGGGGTTTGTGCGTTGTACGATTATTATTCATCGTACGATTGTTGATTTATCATTGATATGACTTAGGGACGAAATCCTTGTGAAGAACTCAAGTCGAAACCCTTCCGTTCGTTGTCTTCTTTGTGGTTCAAGCTTCCCGGTCGAACCGTGTTCTTCGGGATTTTCGGTAACGTTTATTAAGGCAAGTATACATTTATGATTGTACGTTCTCGACTTTGAAAGTATGAAATATTGATGATATGATTATTTCTAGCCACTCCGGGACGGGCCTATGGTCCTCTGAGGGTTTCGTAGCCTCTGGTGCGATTCCATGGTTGATATGAACGAACCGTTTCTACGGCATTCATATGAAATAATGTTGGCATGTAATGAACGAACCGTTTTGACGGCATTCCTACATGTAACGGCATATGATATGAACGAACCGTTTCTACGGCATTCACATACGTCATGAGATTTTAGTTATTCCGGAATACTAGTCTTATATTGATGAATTGACGGATATTGATGAATTGACGGATTACATTTACTTTATTGTCGAGGAGTATCATGTTTCATATTGTTATACTTGCACTAGCTATTCGACGGCTAACCCCTTTATGGGGGAAATACGTTTCATGTATTTCAGGTTCCAGGAGAGCGGACAGACGGGTATCGGGTCGGCATGAAGGTGATGGGCAAGTGTGATACTGTGTTTTGTCTCCGGTTATTTTCTTGGATTCCTCCATTCAGGTTGTTGTACTGGATTGGATTTTTAAATACTCGAGTATTGTATTTCAGTTTCCTTGATGTTCCGGCCTGTGTTGCCGAGGTATTGATTCGTGCAGTGATGTATATGGTTTCATTGGTTATGGTTTTTGAATACCATTTGTATCGTCTCTCTTTCTATTGTATGTAGACCTTATCGGTCAAGTGTATAGTTCCGCGTATATTTAGCCTTGTGGGTCCCACGGCGGGGTTCACGGCGCTGTAATATACCCTGAATAACTTGGGGGTGTTACAGAATATGGTATCGGAGCTTAGGTTTATGGATACCTAGGCTGTCGGTCTTTTGGGTCGATTGAGTCGGCATTTGCCCACAGTATCACTACTCTGCCATCATCACAGTGCGACCGGTACTTGTAAGTCCTCTCACTCTTCTTGTATTCTTCTTAATCGTTTCGTCTATAGCTTGGTATTCTTGGAAATTGGTCACTTCGAGAATGTGCGATTCGGATTATACTTACACATGTATGTGCTCTTCAGATTGTTGGCTGAAAGTAGGAAGAATCGTGGCCGTGGTCACGGACGTGAACTCTTCCTTGAGATTTTGTTAAGTTGCTAATTTCGATAATGGTGTGTATCGGTATTATGTTGAGACTTTGTTTAGGAGTCGCATGCTAGTATCACGGGAGATCTTCGACTTCGCAGACTTGTAAGTATGTTGTTCGAATTATTCGATAATTCTTGGTGAAATTGAATTCCCGTTGAAATGTTGTTTGTACGAGTGATTGTAAGTTTCGAGGACGAAACCTATTTTTAAGGGGGGTAGAGTGTAATACCCCGATTTTCCGGATTCCGGATATATTTTTTTCATCTATATATTGGATATCGTGGATGGTTAATTATGCTCGAGGACGTTGTGAACGTTTGAAAATGTTATTGAATTGAGTATATGTATTGATTTTGCCGTATGCTCGTATTTGGTATGTCATGACTTTGGACAGGAATTGTTGAAATTGGCTAAGAATGGAATTATTACGTACGTTAATAAGGTGAGATTACGTACGTAAGATTGGCAAGGTTACGTACGTTAAGGCTAAGGTATTACGTACGTAACGAAGGCATCGGACAGAACCGAGTCCTGGTCGGCAGGTGGGACCCTATTTCGGCACTTTCGGTGGAGGATGTTGACAGGTGAGTCAACGTACGTGTTACGTACGTTATACAGGACGTGTTACGTACGTAACACAACCATTGTACCGTAGCAAGTCAACTGGTATATTACGTACGTTTTATGGTATGGGTTACGTACGTAATGGACTGCACGGAATGAGACAGTGAGTTGGTTACGTACGTTATGGATATTGGATTACGTACGTTAAAGTTGTTACGTACGTTAAGAAAGGACACTTACGTACGTAATGAGAGTGCAATTTATATATTGAAGTGTTGCCTTTCATTTCTCTCACGATCCTTTGAGATATTTCCCTCCAAAAACTCGTCCCTCTTTACTTTTAAGAGTGTTTTAAACACTTTTAACATGATTGTGAGCTTGGAATCATGGAATTAGAGCTTGGTTATGGAACTATTGTTAATTCTTGAAGTGATTTCTTGTGTTATACATATTCTAGGAGGTTTATGTTGAAGGAAGATAATGATATGCTTTGAATATGTTGATTATGATTATGGAATCATAGAGATCTTGATGTTCTTGAGGCCATATGATGACTGTGATGATTTAATGATTCTTGGAATGGAGTTCAATTATTCTTTCTTCGTGGTTCGTCCATACAAGATAATCCTCGTATCCCTTTGATAGTGGCTCATTTTTTTTTCTTTTTGGATTACTACTTGGGAGGGAGTATGTTGGGAATCGTGTATTTTGATGTTCGTCCTATTTCAATGAAAATGCATAAATTGGACTGTAATTTTATCCGCTGCGTGAGTATTTTTGAAATGGATTTTGGTATTTTGCCAACTGAAATTTTATTTTGTAAAACCGATTCCCTAAAATGAGTTTTGGCATTTTTAACCTTGATCGTTTTGACGGTATTTGGAAAATGATTTTTTTTAGTATTTGAAAAATATTACCGTCATCGATCTTTTGACATTTTTGAAATGACTTGGAAAATTGTGCTTAGCCGGGTAAATCCTTGTGAGAAGGGTTTACGGCGTGTAATACTCCCGTAAGGTTTTGGGGTGAAGATTGTAGTATTCGGATATTGTTGATGTCATTTTGGATATTCTTGGTCTATGGTACACATTTCGGAAGGAAGTCCGGATAGAGGTATGTTTTGTGGTAATCGTACATAGAAGATTGTGTACGGGAAGGTATTCGGTATTGAGGTATTATATGGTATCATGTGATAATGCTATACGAGATTCATTGGAATTGTAATAAGAGATTTCGGATGTTGATATGATCATTGAGATCTTCTTCATATGGTGATAAGGGTTTTGTTGCGATTCTTGAGATTGTATGAATGACATGATGAAGAAAATGGTAACATGGAGATATATACCTCGGATATGTTGTTCTGAACGTGATTTCGGATATTTCATGCTCTTGCAGAACTCTTGAATTATCCGAGGTGATGAAAATTTTTAAGAAGTGTTGATGTTTTGAACATGAATATGGAATATTCATATCTAGGGCTAAACTATGTGTTGGAAATAATATTCGTATAGGAAATACGAATGTGATTATGAGCTTGATGAGACTATTGTTCATCTCTGAATTTGGAAGCCCATACGTATGGAGCAAATATTCAAACCGAATGATTGGATTGTTTGATAACCTTTTTAATATGATTATCTATTGTTTTGAACCAGTCGGATGATTCGAATTGATAACGGTCATAAGTAAATTTTAACGATGGATTTATGAGAAGGGAACCTTGTCAATTCGTATTCAAGAATTGAGTTTGGAACATTTAGACCCTTATTATTGGTCCGAATTGGTTGCTGATATGATCATCATATTTCGACTCGTATTGTGGACAGGATTTGTAAGTGTCTGAGTTGGATTGTTCAGACTGTGATTAGTCAAGATATGGTAAAACGATTGAGTTCGTGGTTTGGTGGTATTGATATTGGTCGTCATCGAACCGATTGATTATCAATCCTTCGTTTTACAGTAAGATATGATGTTTGATCATAGATTATGACTTTTGTGTTGCGGTTAAGGTTGAAGGGTTCGTAGATTAACTTGGTCGAGACTGAGGGAAATTTGTAAGACGAAATCAACTGAATTGGTAACAGTTCGTTGTATTGATATCGAGGCAAGTTTTATACTTGTACTGGTCAATGAGATTAATGTTATCATGTATGTGTATGAATGTGTGTATCATTTCGAGACTTGGTCTCTTTATGATTTTGTTGATATCAGGGGATTGTTTGATACGATACCCTTCGGCAAATTATGCCAAATATTATTGTTGTTCGTAAATGGCCGATTTAAGGCATTACGATACTTGTTGGTAATATTGTTGTCGATAGCCGGTTCGCGGTATCGACATATCGATTGTTATTGTTGATTGATGTTTCTTCGAGATATTGTTGTCGATAGCCGGTTCGCGGCATCGACATATCGATTGTTATTATTGATTGACGTTCCATCAAGATATTTTTTTTGTGTGAATCGTCGTTATTGATATCAGTGTTTTTCTATTGATGTCGTTTTGGCCGATTGAAAGCATTGACGTATTCGATTATCATCTTCGTTATCGGTAACCGATTAAAGGTGCCGAGACATCCGTTGTACAATTGTTATCGGTTAACCGTTCTGAAGGTTATCGATATATATTGAATTGGGATTATCAAAGATAATTCCCATCCGTTGTATAATTATTATCGATTGTCCGCTCTAACGGTAATCGATATATTGAATTGGGATTATCAAATATAATTTCCACCCGTTGTCAAAAAGATAATTCCCATCCATTGTATAATTGTTATCGATTGGCCATTCTACGGTAATCGAAGTATTGAATTGGGATTATCAACGATAATTCCCATCCGTTGAATTATTATTGTCGTGTTGACCGATTCAATGCAGCACACTATTATTCTTGTAAACTCGGTAATTTTGTGATCGTTGAAGGTTGAGGATTTTCCCGAACTGTTGTGTTGTGATCGTTGTTCGTGTTAATCGGTCCTTAGGGAATTCTGATCCCAGGATGGTTGTTTTGAATATCGTTGGTCGTGTCGATCTTTCATTATTCGTGTGTCATCGTTCACTTGGTGAGTCGTATGATCCGTATTGGATGTTTTATCCCTTGAGTTTCGTTGTCATGTTGTATCGTGGCATATCTGGAATCATGTCTGCGTGCCGATTGGTTATGTGTAGGATTTTTAGCCAGGCACTCGATGGTCATGCGTGGATATTTCCGCATTGGACCGTGCACACGAGACGTAGTTCTTGAGGCTAATTAGGTACATTGTCACACGTATATTCTGGATTCCGTATACGGGGTGGACATGTGCACGGACACATTTCCGGATCGGGCGTACTGTGATGTCCCTCTTGAGCTTTATTGATTGATCGTTCGTAGTCCATGTTGTATTGGATATGTCCGACGGTTTATGCATCGTTGTTCATACGCCGAGGGGTATGTCCGGCGATCGGGTTTGCTTCTTTGAGATCTCAGATTGTGATAATTTACGACTTTGGTCATTCGGCTTTCAGGCCATTGTGATGTATCGGTATTTCCGTTGGAGCCTTCGGGCATTGTGAATTCGTATCTTTTTCGGCATTGGTTTGGTTTGCCTTCGGGTAATGTATTGTGGTGTTCTATATTGATGATTCGTCGTTTGGGCATAAGTTTCGGTTCTTGTGCATCTCGTTGAATTTTCCTGGCGAAATACTTCTTCTCCCTACCTGTTTTAAGTTTCGGGACGAAACTTCTTTTAAGGAGGGTAGAATGTAATACCCGTAATTTTGATCCCCGGAAATTTTCTATTTTTGGCGGAAGTCTATTTTGACGACTTTCTTGGGACCGTTTCGTCATCCTGAGAATGATTAATTCTACACTTTTTGTCATCCGAGTTCGTTTCGGTATCGTTCTGTTGAATTCCGTGTTCTTTAGCGACTTTTCCACGTATGAGTTTGACTTTGTTAAATCATCGTAAATTCTTGAAAACTCCAAGAATTCTGAATCTTTGCAATATTATAAAGCATCGAGTTAGCTTTCCAATGGTTCAAACGGTGAGTCAATCGGAGTCCAGACGAGGGAGTTATGGTCGAAATAGCTAAGTCACTCTCATTTGCCAGATTCGGCCAAAACCGCCTGTACCCGGTGCCGCGGCACACCTGGGCTGAGCCGCGGCACACCGCCGAGCCCTGGGAGCGAATTTTGGGCCTGTGCCGCGGCACACATATACTGAGCCGCGGCACACATGACAGATTACCCCTATATCTGCGTTTTCTGCGCGTTTCAACCGATATTTTTCCCATTTCTTCACTTGGGCACGGGAGAGTAGGTTTGAGAGGAAGATGTTTCTTCATCTATCACTTGAGTGGGTGATTTCCTTCATCTATTTTCGGTTGTGAAGCCCGGATCATCGTTCTATTGCGTGCTCTTCGAATCATAGTGCTTGAATCTTCAAGAGGTAATTTCTTCAATATCTTGGATTTCGATTTTGTATTGGGTAATGGTGTTTGGGTGTTAAAATCATGGGGTATGAAGTGATATACGCATGATTATGGACATGTTTGAGTATTCATCGGATTATTGAAAGATTATTCAAGAACACTTCGAATTTTGTATTGGAAATTGGGGATTTTGTTCGACTTCATCCTTTTAATCCGTAGTAATTTAAATTAGTGATGGATTGATGATGATTTAGGTGTATTCTATCATTTCCATCGTTGTTCCGCGGTTGGATTGTATTGATTCGTCATTTTGGTTGAGTCATTAGTCGACGCCTTGAAGGTGTCCGACAAAAGGTCTAGGAGGGGGGGTTTGTGCGTTGTACGATTATTATTCATCGTACGATTGTTGATTTATCATTGATATGACTTAGGGACGAAATCCTTGTGAAGAACTCAAGTCGAAACCCTTCCGTTCGTTGTCTTCTTCGTGGTTCAAGCTTCCCGGTCGAACCGTGTTCTTCGGGATTTTCGGTAACGTTTATTAAGGCAAGTATACATTTATGATTGTACGTTCTCGACTTTGAAAGTATGAAATATTGATGATATGATTATTTCTAGCCACTCCGGGACGGGCCTATGGTCCTCTGAGGGTTTCGTAGCCTGCAGTGCGATTCCATGGTTGATATGAACGAACCGTTTCTACGGCATTCATATGAAATAATGTTGGCATGTAATGAACGAACCGTTTTGACGGCATTCCTACATGTAACGGCGTATGATATGAACGAACCGTTTCTACGGCATTCACATACGTCATGAGATTTTAGTTATTCCGGAATACTAGTCTTATATTGATGAATTGACGGATATTGATGAATTGACGGATTACATTTACTTTATTGTCGAGGAGTATCATGTTTCATATTGTTATACTTGCACTAGCTATTCGACGGCTAACCCCTTTATGGGGGAAATACGTTTCATGTATTTCAGGTTCCAGGAGAGCGGACAGACGGGTATCGGGTCGGCATGAAGATGATGGGCAAGTGTGATACTGTGTTTTGTCTCCGGTTATTTTCTTGGATTCCTCCATTCAGGTTGTTGTACTGGATTGGATTTTTAAATACTCGAGTATTGTATTTCGCTTCTTGATGTTCCTACTGTGTTGCCGAGGTATTGATTCGTGCAGTGATGTATATGGTTTCATTGGTTATGGTTTTTGAATACCATTTGTATCGTCTCTCTTTCTATTGTATGTAGACCTTATCGGTCAAGTGTATAGTTCCGCGTATATTTAGCCTTGTGGGTCCCACGGCGGGGTTCACGGCGCTGTAATATACCCTAAATAACTTGGGGGTGTTACAATTCGGGGGGTGGATGTCTGTATTGCATTCAGGTTTTGGAGCAGAGCACAGGGTTGGCATGAAGGATGATGAAAGATGAACGATACTAATCACACGAGGACCCGTTGATCTCGTATTGGTTTAGTTGTACTTTATTTTCCGCTGCTATATATTTTTCCCGTTGTACGGGTGTGGTTGTATTTTGACCCCTGCGTGGGCATGAGTTGTATTCGAGTTGTATGTATTTATTGAAAGACCAAATCGGTCTACTGAGTCATTTTGCCTTGAAGGCATTGTCGAGATGTTAAATGTTGTTACCAGCCTGGTAGATCCTCGAGGAGAGGGTCTACGGCGTGTAATATCCCTGAGTGGATTGGGGGTGTTACACAAATGGTATCAGAGCTTAGGTTGTGGAAACCTAGACTGTCGGGTCAGTGGTGTCTATTGAGTTTTTGTCTCGTCGGATTTTGTCTGACTAAGTCGTGTCGCGACGCGTCGTCTGAGTTTGTTGGTCGTGATTGGTATCGTGGGGCGATCATCATCTTCGTGCGACCTGTGGATGTAAGTCTCCCTTCTTTGTGTTGTGCCTCGTGTGACACGAGCTATTTTTATGATTATTTGTTAAGTGACAGAATCCTCTTATGGATTTTGATTTATTGATATGTGGTTATTTGACCCTCATATTTCGTTCATATGAGGAGTAGTATTGCTGGATTGTGCATGTTGGACTGTATTTCTTTTATCCGCTGCGTGAGTTCTTTTTAATGGCTTTCGGTATTTTACCGACTGAGTTTTATTTCGAAAACCGATTCCCTTCACCGAGTTTTTGGCATTATGGCCTTGATCATTTTGGCGAAATTCTTATGACGGTATTTAGTATTTTTGTAAATGGCTTTTGTGAGTTTTTGAAATATTACCGTCATCAACCCTTTTGACGTTTTTGTAAATGATTTTTAGCCTGGTGGGTTCTGGCGTGGGGCCCACGACGTTATATTGTTCCGTGTAATTACCTGAAATTTTTGGGCATTCTAGCCCATTGAATTATTTTTGAAAACCTTGAGTATCTTAGAAAATTAAAATTCGAGACGTACTTTTAAAACGAATTATTTTCTTGCGGTGTTTTCTAATGCCGCAATTCATTTCAAAAAAAATTTCCGGTTGAGGACCAAAAATATTTTGAGATATTTTCAAATGCAGTTGCTTAGACCCAAGGGTCGAATATTTTTGAAAGTTTTTCACTAAAAGAAAGGTGTCCTCATTTTTGTTCAAACGCAAGATGATTTTCAAAGTCTCGATAATGGTGTTTGTACTACTTTTTGTAAAATGATACTCAAGATCAACTGTTGTTTCCAAACTGTTTTCAAAAGGTGGTTTTCGTTTTTAAAACCTATCATTCCTGTTTGCGGACCGGAAATGCGTGTATGGTTTTCGAACTTTCGTTATGGTGTTAACCCCGAATTGTGATTGAATTGGTGGTGTGAACGTTGAGTCGTTCGCCACGCATATGTTTTGTTAGCCCTCTGTGAGAGGTGTGAACTGGTGTTTACTGTTTATCGCCTCGTGGTGATTTGCGTGTTGACACGCGAGTGTGAGCTGTTGAAGCTTGGGTTGGTATGTTCGTGTATATGTGTGATTGTTCCATGATGTTTTGTGATTATGTCTTTGGTTATCGTTCGGGCCGTTGAGATTGCCGAACGATATCGTTGCTATGATTTTAGTATGCATGTTGCTTTACGATGGAAATTGTTGTATGTGGTATATGTTATGATTTTTCACAGTCTTTGAGTAATTACTTATTCAAGATGCCGAGGGGCCGAGGTCGTAGTCGTGGCAATCGACGCGTGGTCGAGATCATGCCGACGGTGATGATGCCGTATCGGTGTCGCTACTATTTTACAGGTAGCTACACAGATGACTCGATTGACTCAGGCGATTCAGCGCATTACGAGATGTGACTCGAACACCAGTGCAAACCAAAGGGCTTCGGGAGGTAATTCGTATGAATCCCCTCGATTCGCCGGTGTTGCGGATGCGTTGGTAGGATGGTTGGCTTTTCCGGTTGGGAAAGATATTCGAGGTCATCGATTGTCTGAAGAGCGGAAGGTACCTATTGCGCAAGACCTTCTTGACAAAGATGCCGCTAATTGGTGGGAGGCCGTTAAGCCTCATGATCGTGATGTCACGTGGGCGGAGTTCCGGGCATTTATGGAAGCCGAGTTACGTCCAAACCGATTAGAGAGCAGAGGATTCACGAATTTTATTCGGCGTAACCGCAAGATGTTTGATGTCACAGGCTATCATCGACTATAGCAAACAACTCAGTTATTTGCGAGATCGGGTGAGAACCGAGGAAGAGAGGATCTTTCATTTTGACAGACGAATGAAGCCAGAGATTCGTGTGTATATGTCGGGACTCACTTGCACTTCGTTGAGGGACTACCAAGATCGAGCCTTGGCCCGTGAACTAGCTTCATTATCGTCGGAGCGTGTGCCCGATTCGAAGAAGCAGAGGAAGTCCGATGACCTTGTGGACAGTGCAGGAGTTGGTGTTTATAGTTCGCAACGTCGTAGTCTTTCGGCTGTGAAGTTCTGTCGCTCGTTGCGTGGGATTGAGAGTTCCAAGTCTTCTGCTTTGACTCCTGGTAAAGCCAGGAGGTGTTTTAACTGCAATGTGGCGGGGCATGTCCGTGCACATTGCCCTTCTCCGCTAGTAATGTGTTACAAGTGCGGGCTTGAGGGACACCGAGTTCAGTTTTGCGAGTTGGTCACCGAGCCTTCCGAGGCACGGATTTGAGCACTGAAATCAGGACCAACTCCGAGGAGTCCCTGAGGGGCGTGGTCTATCAGTTGTATGTTATGTTATTTCCTTACCCGGTTGTTTCGAATCTCGGAGATTAAGTTCTTTTATTCGAAGTGGATCGTTTTGTGTTTATTTTTCGTTTTCTCGACTGTGCTCGATGCTTAGTGTTTTGTAATTGTTCGGATAATTGACTTGATTGTATTATCTATTTGATGATGTTTGTCACTTGTTGGTTTTACTATGTTTCTACCGGTGGCGTTGTGTTGGTCGTCGTGGAGCGTGTTTTCACACCGTATATTCCTTTGCGTTGTTTGTAACGTTTCGCCGTTGGGCGTTAGTTACGCACTTCTTGTGTATCTCGTTGAGTTTTTCCTGACGGGATATTTCTTCTCCCTACTTGTTTTAAGTTTCGGGACGAAACTTCTTTTAAGGAGGGTAGAATGTAATACCCGTAATTTCGATTTCCGGTAATTTCTTTTTTTTCGGCGGAAGTCCGTTTTGACGACTCGCTCATGACCGTTTCGTCATTCCGAGAATGATTAAATCTGCACTTTTTGTCATCCGAGCTCGTTTCAGTGTCGTTTTGTTGAGTTCCGTGCTTTTTAGCGGTTTTTCCGCACTTGAGTTCGATTCTTGCGAATCTCGTCCGAAACTGTTGTTTCGACTTTCTCGTAAGTTCATTTAATGTTATTATTCATGTTGCAAGCTTCGTCTTGGTGTTTCGATCATGTATCGTGTATTTCGGGCGTTTTGGGCCATTTTCGTAATTTCCCAAAGTTTGGGGTAATTACTTTCCGTTGTCGACCCGAGCCTTCTGGTCGGAATCGTGTGTTCTCTTAGTGCTCGGATTCGTCTTTGCGAGTACTTCGTAACCGTATCTTCGATTCGCACTCGTTCGGGTTTCGGGTCGTCGGGCCGTCGGAGTTGGTCGGCCGAGTCATGGCCGGGCATCTTTGAGCCGGGCCAGCACCGCCGAGTAACGTCTTGGTAGTGCTCGCATTTACGCACGTAAGGCCGATTACGTGCGTAAGGGCCTGGCCGCAACGCACGTAACGGGCCGACGCGGGGCGATGACTCGATTACGTACATAAGCTTGGCCGGTTACGTCGTAACCCGGCCGATCGGCTATTTAAGGCTTGGCAGCGTTTTTCTTCAGCCATTTCTCACTCATTTTCTTCCCTTCCGCGGCTGGAGATTAGTTCATCATGGAGATATGTTGTTGGACAATAAATCCATGAAGTCTTAGAGTTCAAATCATCAATCATCCATCCTATAACATCCTCCGATCTACCGAATCAGGTCAGATTTCCTAGAAATCTAGTTTTGGGGAATTTGGGTATTTTGGTTGTTTTCGTCCGATTAATCCGATTTAACTTAGGATTGTGATGGATTGATGATTATTTAGATGTTTTATATCTTTTCCCTTGTTATTCCATGGTTGGATCGTATTGATTCGTTGTTTTGGTCGAGTTCTTGATCGACGCCTTGAAGGTGTCCGGTAAAATGTCTTAGAGGGGTTTTCGGGCGTTCTACGATTATTCCTCATCGTATGATCATTGATTTATTAATTATATGATGTTAGGGTCGAGTTTCTTACGAAGAAACCGAGTTGAACCCTTCTGTTCGTTGTCGTCTTCCTTTTCGATAGCATCGGGCGTTTCGAAGCTTTCCGGTTGAGCCGTGTTCGTCGGAATACTTGCGTACCGATTTTGAGGCAAGTATCTTGCCCATACGTTTCATGTTTCATAGGCATAATTGTTGATAAATGATTTTTATACGAAATCCAAATGTTTAATGAACGTAAAAAGGGATCGGTATGTCCTCGATAAATGTTGTCTTTCAACGATAATTCGTATACTTCGTGAATATGTGTTCTCGGAATATATGTGTTGGTTTTGTATGTTTAAAGATAATATGATCACTTCGAGTGAGTTTGATAGACCGTAATCCTTTGCCGGGGATTACGTATTGTTATTGTGTACTTGTTCGGTAAGAACGTAATGTGTGTGATATTAGTTGTTACTCCTTGAAAGGAGGTTGTGATACTTAATGTTGTTTGGCTTGATAAGTGATTATTGTTGTGTGCTTGATGTATGTGATGTGCCTCCGGGTAGGATTGTTGAATCTCCGGATCCATACTTGCTAGTATGGGTCGGGCGTGACCGTAGGGTTATCAATCCGGGTATGTCTTGCGGGGACTCCGAGGTTCGTGGCTTGTTAGCCCGATGCCGAGATAACTTGTGGGGTTATCATCGGGTATGTCTTGCGGGGACTCCGAGGTTCGTGGCTTGTTAGCGCGATGTCGGGATAACTTATGGTTGTGGTTTGATTATGTACGTATATGTGCTTGTAGTCACGTGACTGCGGTTACGGTGACATGTGATTTGATATAGTTTCCCTGTGGGTTATTCACTCGGGTTTGTTCTACGGGAGCATCGAGGTCCGTGGCTTGCTAGCACGGACGCGAATAACTGTGGAAACAGTTGTTATGGTATGATCGGGTCGTGGACCCCATTTGTTGTTATCGAATTTATGTTTTGGGAAAATGACTTTTGGTATGAGACCCTAAATGTTTTGAAAGGTTTGAGAATTCTTAAAATCCCAAATGTTTTCAAAACTCCCGAGATCGTAAAATATTTTCACAAGATGTATATCGGGTTTACCCCTATCTTTCGATTTAACCGTTTTGATTAAGTGATTTACCTCGGGAAGTATGTTTATGATTAACATGTTCCGTGGAGTATGATATGTATGGCTCGTTTTCGTATTTTATACTTGCACTAGCAAAACAGTTGAGTTTTGCTAACCCCCGAGTATTCGGGGGGTGGATGTCTGTATTGCATTCAGGTTTTGGAGCAGAGCACAGGGTCGGCATGAAGGATGATGAAAGATGAACGATACTAATCACACGAGGACCCGTTGATCTCGTATTGGTTTAGTTGTACTTTATTTTCCGCTGCTATATATTTTTCCCGTTGTACGGGTGTGGTTGTATTTTGACCCCTGCGTGGGCATGAGTTGTATTCGAGTTGTATGTATTTATTGAAAGACCAAATCGGTCTACTGAGTCATTTTGCCTTGAAGGCATTGTCAAGATGTTAAATGTTGTTACCAGCCTGGTAGATCCTCGAGGAGAGGGTCTACGGCGTGTAATATCCCTGAGTGGATTGGGGGTGTTACATAAATGTGAATTTATTATCTCTCTATAAATATTAGATATTGGATATCTAATTATGATTTATTAGATAAATCAAAATAGCGGTCTTATGAATTAAAATTAAGTTACCGGGTGATTAATTTAATTCATAAATTATATTTCTTAGAGAAATATATTTGTATTTGATATTATTAATTAATTAGATTAATTAATTAATATAAATACATTGGTGATTAAACGGAGTGTATTTAACGGAGTCGTTTGACGAACGTCCGGTACACGAGCCGAGTGACTCGGCTCGTTTTCTAGGAAATTTCCACCATGGGCCGCCCTCCCTCTCCCCACATCACATGGAATCATTTCCATACATGTGTATGTGTTAGTTGTATTTTTGTTATTATGTGTTGACATTTTATCTCAATTATATGGTTTGAGATAATATAAAAACAACACATTATATAACAACTACTACAACACACACACACATACTAACCTGCAAAAAAAAAACAGCCCTGGACGTGAGCTTAAGTGAGGAGAGAGAGAAAAATTTTCCTTCTTCATTTTGTTCATCTTTGAGGTGAAAAGAAGTAAGAAAAATTAAGAGAGAAAAAATTCCTACAACACTTCCTAGCCGTGTTCTTCATAGAACGGAGTGTTGTAGATTTTTCCGGGCAATTTCCGACGCGTGTGAAGTAGAGGCTTCGAATTTTCGGTGCTTGGAACGAAGGGATTTCGTGTTCGGGACGGGATCGTGATCATCGTCTACACTTTACGAAGATTTATTTCAAAGGCTTCAAGGGTATGAATCTTTATCTTTGTATGTATTTTTTTTCGTATATACGTTACTTGATCGATCCTGTTTGGGATTCGTATTTATTTCCGCTGCGTATTTCGTTTTATTTTCGGAATCCCAACAAAAGAAATATTTTGAATCTTTTTTAAAACCGGTACCATAACCGGTATTCCGAGATTCCCGGTACCGAACTGGTACCGGACCGGAAACCGGATAAATTATCCGGTACCGGTACCAGTACCTAAAAAAGTACTTAATTCGGTAACCGATAAATCGGTTCCCGGTACCGGTTAACCGGTACCGTACCGTTTAACACCCCTAATAACAACAAAGCATTAGTCCCAAAATAATTTGGGGTCGACTAACATGAATCCTTAAATGTCATCGTGAAAGAAGGTTGTTAAAAATAAAGAATGAAGTAGCAATAAAATAATAATAATAATAATAATAATAATAATAATAATAATAATAATCAACTTCCCCCCATGGCCCTAACATGGTTTTTGTAGACCCCATATAAATTATAAATTAATAATTTACTAATATCTATATTTAGTACATTAATGATTTATAGCTATGTTTTGAAAAACAATTCAATTGTCTTTTGTTTTTTATTAAAATTAATATAACATTAAATTTCATCTATAACTTTTCTGATCATCATAATAAGTTCTGCTGTTGTTTTCTCAAACCTCTTAATTTTTTTTCAATGTGATTGTCGTTTTAACAACCTTGCTTTGTGAATGGGACTCAATCAGATAAAATCCGACGAGATAAAACTCAATAGACACAACTTGACCCGACAGCCTAGGTTTCCACAACCTAAGCTCCGATACCATTTATGTAACACCCCCAATCCACTCAGGGATATTACATGCCGTAGAAACTTTCCTCAAGGATCTACCAGGCTGGTAACAACATCGAACATCCCAACAATGCCTTTCAGGCTAAAATGACTCAGTAGATCGATTTGGTCTTTCAATAAATACATACAACTCAATCTCAATACATGTCCACGCAGGGGTCAAATACAAAATACTCCCGTGCAACGGGGAAAATACTGCAGCGGAAATAAAGTACAACCAAACCAATACGATAACGTATGGATCCTCATGTGATTAGTATCGATCATCTTTCATCATCCTTCGTGCCGACCCTGTGTTATGCTCCCCAAAACCTGAATGCAATAAAGACATCCACCCCCGATTACTCGGGGGTTAGCAAAATCCCACTATTTTGCTAGTGCAAGTACATAAACATACGAAATGTAACAAATAATTAGAAATCACGAATCAGATACAATAATTATCCGCCAAAGCCTTCCCGATAAGTTTTATTAATTAGAAAACAATCAAGGAAGTATTTGAAAAATAAATTCCTCATATCGGGGATTTTAAAAGTAGAAACCTTGTTGGACCTCAAGTCCTTAGTTGAAAATAACCATCTCAAGACGAATGGGTCTCGGCCCAAAATCACTTTCCGTAAAACGACCTTTACAAAACCGTTGGGATCTCATCCCAAATCTCATCAAATCACAGTACCATAGGACAAAAGCAAGGTCCATTTTCCAACATCAAAACCCCACAATTAAAGGACTAAACACATACGACGAAAATACTCTAGTGCCATCCTAGCCAAGTAGGCCAATGAACAACTTACCTCTTACACACTCAGTCAATGCATGCAATCGTGAAAACCGTTCAAAAACACTCGTTTCCAGAAACGCCATAACCCAAAACACATTCATAGAACGCACCCCAATTAACTGCGGACCCACGCCTCTGTGGACCCCTACCGAGACCCCGTCGGATCTAACCCGTAGTGGTTAAAAGCAAAGCTCGCGGATCCACGCCTCTGTGGACCCCTACCGAGACCCCGTCACACACACGTTACTCATGCAATACTAATATGCTAAAAATGTAAGCTCATCAAGAATACTTACTAGAGATGGCCACCTATCCGACACCATTATCAAACTCTTCAAAATACCTCCATCATAAACAATCAATCACAACTCAACAACACAATTAACACGGAATACACGATTCCACCACATTAAATAAGCAGGGGTATCATTAAAGCCCTCAACGTTCAACACATACATCAAGCCCACCATCCCATGAGTAAAGTAACATGTCAGCTGGACGTAAGGGTTTGTCCCTTTCCCCAATAAGCCCAATATCAACCTCCTTACGTGCCGAAATCCCGGACCGAGAACATATGTCAACAAGAACATCACGCACAACATTATGCCGATGTTGAATACCAATAATACCCGCGCACGATACAGCATGGTCCCCATAAATATCCCCAGTAAAGACCTTGGAACAAGCTGAGCACGACATCTGAAAAGAAAAAAGGGGAACACCTAGCCGATAGCACAACACACATCGGTAAGTCCTGGCGTTCATAGTCTGTCCTAAACCAGATATTGGAACCACTCTGAGCCAATCTGAAGTGTAGTCCTCCTTTTGCGAATTCCATAACGCCATCTGCCGAGAAGATAGGCGAAAGGTGGATTCAACCGTTTGGGTAACCCGTGCGAAATGTATATCTGCCAATTTCTTCATGAGTTTGGGGGCAGCGATCTCACTCAGGTTACTCAAAAGGTCCATATCCATTTTCGCATTAAAAGTACATAATGCATCATCAAAAGAAGGGCCAGAAGCCACAATACCGGTATGTCGGAGAAGCTTAGTTTGTAAGCTAGCAGATTGAAGTCTAGAAGCAAGGAAAGCATAGTTCAAGACATCACCTGCAGAATATACACCAAGTCCCCCAAAAGTAAAGGGTAAGGTGGCAAGTCTCCATTGCCAATCACCAAAACCAGGTCCAGAAGCAGTGACAATACGCTCCAAAGAAGAACGAAGAGCCACATCAAAAGAAATCTGAGCACTCTCAAAGACCCGGGGAGAACAAGTGCGCATAGCAAAATATAACTTGGAAATATCGGCACAAGCACGAAGCAGCAACAACTCACACTGAGGATCATTAATTTTAGCAATAGCACCCATAAGCTCAATGGTTTTGACAACCCTTTTCATAAAAAGCTCACTACTAAAATCAAGGTCCACACTAACAGGCCCACCCAGTAATTTAACACCGTGTAAAGGTCGGGCAATATTAGGTGGGAAAACGCCCAAATGCCTGCTTCTGGGATCCTCCTTAGGCCAAAAAACCTCAGTTTTATCAACATTGAGGTGCAAACCAAAACGGGGTCCATCCAACATAATAAGCTCTAAAACATTCCCGACAACCAAAGTATCTCCAATAATAGTGCCATCATCCAAATACCAAGCTTGAAAGGAAAGGCTAAATGAGATACCGGAGGATGTAACACTAAAGAAAAAAGCAAAGGTCCAAGTGGATCACCTTGTTGCACACCTTGATGCGACCATAAAGTGTGTTCCCCATAATAAAGCCTAGCTGGGCTTGAGTAACAAAATTCCACCCAACGTGAAATAGCAGGACATTGCAGACGAACCTCATGTAGCATAGCCTCCCGATCCACCAAGTTAAAGGCATTTTTGAAATCCACCAACAACATCGAAAAGCCCACATCATCTCCACGTTCTTCAATTAACCGATTCACGGCATGAAGAATAGCCTATCCTCCACCAGATACCCTGACACCGAACTGTAGATCATTTAAGTAACCATCCAAAGAGTGGCCAATCATGGTGGCACTAACCTTAGAGACCAAACGCCTCCAAACGGTCCCCACAGCAATAGGTCGAATACCACCACCCGACTTGACCAGTGGTGTGAGATGAGCACTAGCAATATACTCACCCAACACCCTGGGGCATTTACCGTATAGAAAAAGATTCACCACTTGGGTGATAGAAGCGACTAACTCATCAGAAATAGCCACTGCAGCACCACTTAAACAATCCAAAAGGTGCTGAGCATGTAAACCATCCCAACCACAAGAAGTACCACGAGGAAAACTCTTAATCATATCAAGAACCACAGCATGAGGTGCAACAAGGTGATGATGATCTATAGGTGAATGCGGCAAAGAATGAGCTGGTTTGAAGGGGTGCTTAGCCTTTAAGTCTTCGAGAGTAGCATCATTATAATTAGCAACACCAGAAGAAGAAAGAACTCTAACAGCCGCAGTATAATGGCCATTGTTGGAAAGTAAAACGCAACGGAAGCGGAGTTTGGGAAAATATGATTATAGCGTTTTACGCATCTACGAGCATTAGATCTATTTAGGCATGCTAATTAATTAATTACTAAGATTAACAAGCAATTTAAATATTATTTATTATTTATTAATTAAATATGTTGATTATTTAAAATATCCTAATCTAGATCCAAGATCATAGGATATTACCTTTTGAAGCGGTTGGTTATTTCCTTCTTGATCGCCTTGTATTTCTACCTTCAGATCTTCTAGAGTATGATCCGCCTTGAACCGGACGTTGTGTGGGCAACGAGCTACCGGAACTTGCTTGGACACCTTATGGGATCGGCCGAAACAACTTGTATCACAACTCTCGATTTTATTTTCTTCAAGTAATTCCGATATGTAGCAAGAATTAAAGTGTTATCTCAATTGTGGAATCAAAGACACAAGTCAAGATCCACAATTAAACACTTAGAAGAAAAATAGAAATTTCTTGTGTATATGAAGCATTAAAATCGGCCAAGCCCCATAATGTCCTATTTATAGGCTCTTGGACTACTACTAGGGATCTAAAGGAGGATTATGGAAGGACTCCCAATTAATTCATCTTACCTTATTAGGACTCTTCCTAATATATGATGAATCAATTAATATCAACTTAGTCCACTAAAAAGTTGATATTGCACTTCCTACCAAAATCCCAAATTACGAAATTGGGCTCCTTATTAAATATATTATTTCCCGTGTTTAAGATATCGAATGTCCATTAATTAATTATAAGCTACTGACAGCTTTAATTAACTAATATCTTATCCAAGAGTAGTACCACTCGAACCTTATTATTATATCGGAATTAAATCCACCTGCAGGGTTTAATATAATAATCATTATCGAGCTCCTCAAGGGGACATCATCAACCCGCACGGGTCGGGACACGATTTCTAGTAATAATAATAATTGTCGTATAAACAATATTATTGCCCAAGATACGAGGCTTATTGAGCCGATCATTTTGACTCTCACCTATGGTAAATCAAAGCAATAATTATTATAAATACACAATTAAATATTATATACTTAGAATTAAGAAATAATAATTATCCGAGATTTACGTTCTTCTTACGGTCGATGTAAGACACTATCTCACCTCGATCTGTTCAACGTATGCAAATACGCTAATGTATGCTAATAGTCAAGACCAACTATTCTCAAGCATACACTACAACCCTTTATATAATTTGTCTAATAATTATATAGGTTGTGAACTATTATATTATTTTATAAGGCACCGATAATGTGATCTTCCGTGTGACACCAACACACCACATTATCTACAATATAAAATAATTAGACATTTCATTTGCATAACCATAACGTGAATTAATATGCAAAACATGTGATTAAATATAGTTAATATCCTCATAGGTATTAATAGGGAAATTAGGTAATACAAGCATAAAGTATGCTTTGCAGTATACAATACTAATAATCTCCCACTTATACTCAAAGCATGCTTTTAAGTATACTACTCTATTACATAGTCTCTCATTTCTCCCACTTATACTCAAAGCAATCTTTGCCATACACGTAATCCCATTCCTTCCACATGCCTTTCAAAACTTTTGAAGGTAGGCCTTTCGTGAAAAGTCGGCAAGATTATCTTCGATGCAACCACGGCTACAACTACGTCTCCTTCCTTTACGAAGTGTCGTATGATGTGGTACTTGCGGTTGATATGTTTACTTGCACGATGGGCTCGTGGTTCCCTCGAATTTGCGATCGCACGGTATTATCACAATAAAGTGTAATACCCTCGGCAAATCGGGAATCACATCTAAGTCTGCAGAAGTACTTGAGCCACACCGCCTCCTTGGGCGCCTCGGAGGCCGCCACGTACTCGGCTTCCATGGTAGAGTCAGAGATGCATTTACCTTCACACTCCTCCAACTAATGGCTCCACCTCCCGGGCCAAACACATAACCCGAAGTAGACTTGGACTTTTCTTTGTCCGATGAAAAATCGAGTCGGTGTAACCCAGGAAGCAGTCGTCGATTGATATACAAGCATGTACTCCTAGTCCTTCTCGGGTACTTGAGTATGTGCTTGACGGCAATCCGGTGTCACAGTCACGGGTTCGGCCCGATATCTAGCGGCCATGCCCACGGCATGACAGGATATCCTGGTCTAGTGCAAAGCATAGCATACATGAGACTTCCACGGCGGATGCATAAGGGACCATCTTCATGTCATCTATATCCTTTTGTGTCTTAGGACACATGTTCTTAGATAGTTGAATTCCATGTCCGTAAGGTAGAAAACCTTTCTTGGAATTCTCCATGCTAAGCAACCCGACCTTTGTATCGATATAGGATGCAGGATAAGCACAACATCCTCTTCTTCCGATCACGAAGATCCACGATTCCAAGGATGTGTCATGCTTCTCCTAGATCCTTCATATCGAATCGCTCGAGATAGCCATACCCGTCGTCAGGCAATTCCTTCACGTTGTTTCCAATCGAAGGATATCGTCTACATCTGATCTGAGAAACACCAACACGTTTCCATCGCATTTCTTATACACACAACTCTCACTCGGACATTGGACGAATCCATATGACTGGACTACTTCGTCAAAACGAGTGTTCCAAGATCTAGATGCTTGCTTAAGTCCATAAATGGATTTCTTAAGTTTGCAAACCAAGTGCTCTTCTCCTTTAGCAATGAATCCCTCTGCTTGGCGCATATAGATTTCCTTGTCTAGACTCCCATTCAAGAATGCGGTCTTGACATCCATCGCAAATCTCCGGATCAAATGCGCAGCTATAGGTAAAAGAATCCGGATTGACTTAAGCATGGCTACCGGCGAAAAGGTTTCATCATAATCGATACCCTCTTTCTGAGTGTAACCTTTTGCAACAAGCCTCGCTTTGAGGGTTTCAACCTTCGCGTCACGTCCTTTCTTTCGCTTGTAGACCCATTTACTCCCAATGGCTTGTACACCATCAGGTAGCTCTACTAGCTCCCACACTTGATTGGAATCCATAGATCCCATTTGATTCCATTGCTTCTTGCCGAGTCGACATCTTTATCTTGGATTGCCTCCTTGTAGGTCCAGAGGCGATTCATCTTCGTCAGGATTGAGTCGAAGACTTTCCCACGCCTATGAATCGTTCGGGTGACGAACAACCCTCCCACTCTGACGAGGCAAATCCGAGTTGGTGTAAAAGTTTGAATCGATACGTGGTGCGGTGTTAGTTGGCGCTTATGCGATTGGTATAGTCGGAATCTCGCCCCTCGGCTCTTCCAATTATTTCGCTCATGGGCTTGTGACTAATCATATAATCCTCTTCCGAAATCGGGCATTGGTGCTAACAATGACCTTCGATCTGAGGACTATAGAACAAGCCACCCTTCGTTCCCTTAGGGTATCCCACAAACACTCGTATACATGCGAGATGCCAACTTATCGGCTTCCTTATTCAGACATGTCTTTGAGTACCCCAAATCCGAACATGTCTAGGCGGGCTTACGCCCACTCCACGATTACGTGGGTGTTTTTGGGCGATTTGAAGGCACCGGAGTTTAGAATGTACGCCATGTTTCTAAGGCGTATCCCAACGAAATAGGTAAATCTGAATAACTCATCATTGATCTAACCATTTCCAAAAGAGTCATATTCCTTCTTTCACCACACCATTTTGTTGTGGAGTTCACGTGATGGTGGGATGAAATCCCTCATTCGCCAAGAAATCCAAAACTCTCCACTAAGGTATTCGCCACCACGATCGGATCGTAGTGACTTGATACTCTTCCCATGGCGCTTCTCCGTTTGACCTTGAAGTCTCGAACTTGTCAAAAGCTTGGACTTACGTCGCATCAAAAAGATGTATCCATATCTCGAATAATCATCTATGAATGTGATGAAATATTGAAACCTCCTAGCACGGATATTCATTGGACCACATACATCCGTATGAACCAATTCTAACACATCCCGAGCACGGTTTCCCTTGGTTTTAAAAACCCTTTTGGTCATCTTACCTTCCAGAGACGGGATTCACAAATTGGAAATGACTCAACTTGGAGATCATCCAATGGGCCATCATCTACCAATCTTTGAATCCTTCTAAGGTTTACATGTCCCAACCGTAAATGCCACAGATATGTTTGGTTTACGCTTGAAGGTTCTTTTCTCTTTTTAGGTTTAGACAAAGAGTTAAGTGATTTATGCATAGGAGTTTGTGCAGTATTAACAATATATAGTCCATCATTAAAAGTACCTCTGCAAATATATTCACCGCTTCTTTTCTTAATAATGGCATCATCATCAAAAGAAACTGAATAACCATCGCATTTTAATTTAGAAACCGAAATTAAATTGATTCTAAAATCTGGTACTAATAATACATTATTCAGAACTAATAATTTATCATCAATCTTCAACTGCACGACTCCCACTGCAATGACCATAAGCACGGAATAATCGCTTGATTGATGGTAATCTCGCCCGCATTAAGTTGCTTGGTTACCCGAAAACCATGCGAGTCAAAGCAAACATGATCGGTGGAGCTGAATCAACTATCCACGAAGTGGAAGAACAAGTGCCAAACATGTTTTGACTACTAGTGCACGAGACATACCTTTCTTAAGAGCGGGCGATCCGCTTTAAAATGTCCTTTCGACCGCACTTGTAGCACTTTCCCTTTGGCTTTTGTTCGCCTCGGGTGAGGAGCCTTGCTTTTCACCTTGAGGGCTGCCACTTGCTACAGCCAACCTGCTTCTTCTTCTTTCCCCATTTCGGCTTGGAAGAAGTAGCAGGTTGCCGCAAGAATCGATGATAACCTTGTTTGAAGAGACCTTGGAGATGAAGCTCTGTCAAGTTCCGCCAAACTATATGTCCTACGGTTCATATTGTAGTTGAGGCGGAACTGCTCAAAGCTTCTAGGTAAGTCGCCTAAGATAATATCGACTGCGTTTCCGCATCGATAGTAGCCCCGAGATGCTCGATTCGTTCAAATGAGACATCATTTTTAGAACATGATCCCTTCTTGAGTCCCTTGGACATTTGGGTTGTCATCAATACCCTCATAGCATTTTGTCTAGCCGCCCGGTTCGATGACCAAACATCTCGGTGAGACTTTTCATCATTTCGCGGCCGAACCCATCGTCGATGCGTCTTTGCAATACATTTGTCGGTGAAGCAAGATGTAACAATGAGCCATCTCATCGGACTTTTTCCATTTCGAATTCCGCCAACTCTTCGGGAGTGGCATCGGTTCCAGTTCTAGAGGGCTCTCCTCGATTAAGACAAACTTATGCCCCTCGTGATCGGGACAATGTCAAGATTTCTTTTCCAATCGGCAAAGTTAGTGCCATCTAGTTTATTTTCTTTGAGAATAACAGCTAGTGGATTGAAAGACATCTGAGAATAAAAATTAAAAAAAAAACATCCATCACATAATGCATAGCAAAATATATCGAAAAACCTCAAAAACACAATATATATGCTAGCAACCAACACCTCAAAAAATCCGTACATGCAAGCCACGATCGTGTGGACGTTTACACACACATTTTTCAAGTAGAGTTTTACGTCTTTAATTTTACTATCTAGTCAAATTACGTTATGACAAGTAAAATTAATAGTTGGTTCCTCTTGGCCATGTATTAATTAACATAGACTCCGATGGGGAGCTTATTAATTAATACACCTAAGTGAACACCATAATTTAACATCCTTAAAATATTATCTTTTAAATAATAGTCCTACGGATGGAGAGGTCTATCATAAAAGTAATATTTACCTTATGTTATCATTTTGAAATTTAAAACTAGTGATCCTATAATTAGCACATCCGATATGGAGGAAGACTCTAATGTCAATGCGCATGCTAATTACTTCACAATTTAAATTAATTATGGAGGCCAATTTGATTTTAATTAAAATAAAAATCAATTTAATCACTTAGTTATTTTAGCCTTAAGGTTTTTAATTTTCTCGTCCTAACATGCAAGGAAACATATCACGCATACATCCATACATGCCATACATCAAAACAATAAAAAACCAAAATAAAGCATGGATAATTAAATTTATCCAATTATCATGGTCTTCTTCCTTGAGTTGAATCCGAGAAAATCTTCGGCTCGATCTCTCCCACTGAATCAAGCATCTCGTCGCTTCTCCCAGTGGCCGTGGATTTTCAAAATTAAAATTTTACTTTTATGCAAAATTAATTACATAAAAAATTTAATTTTAAATCCCGACTTCAATGACGCGAACGAGCAGCGAAAAGCAGACCGGACCAAAGCTGGGCGACCGCCCGAACAATGGCAAATAGGACAGTGCCGCAGCGTGCTTCGGCCCTTTCAGCGAGCTGACCTCGGCCGCTTTCAGCAGCCTAACTGCTATCGGCCATGGCTCAATGACAGCCCCAATGATCCGGTTACGCTCTATTTCTTCGTGATCCCGTCTTTTAATTCGATTACAATTTTATACGAAATAAAATACATCGAAATTACATCAAGATTACACGAAAAATAAAACCACCTAGAACTACCCGCGGATTTTCTCACGGGAAAAACCATTACATGCCTCAAAACGGGCCAAACCAACAATTGCATAATTAATAAAAATAAATAAATAAATGCACCATTCATATAAACCATGATAATTGGATCATATCACCTGCAAGAACACATCTAGCAAAATATTCCAACATCAAAATATATGAATATTTAAATTGCTATCAATTAATCACTAAAATTAATTAAAATAGCAAAAGCCTAAAAATCCGGCTCCGATACCAATTGTTGGAAAGTAAAACGCAGCGGAAGCGGAGTTTGGGAAAATATGATTATAGCGTTTTACGCATCTACGAGCATTAGATCTATTTAGGCATGCTAATTAATTAATTACTAAGATTAACAAGCAATTTAAATATTATTTATTATTTATTAATTAAATATGTTGATTATTTAAAATATCCTAATCTAGATCCAAGATCATAGGATATTACCTTTTGAAGCGGTTGGTTATTTCCTTCTTGATCGCCTTGTATTTCTACCTTCAGATCTTCTAGAGTATGATCCGCCTTGAACCGGACGTTGTGTGGGCAACGAGCTACCGGAACTTGCTTGGACACCTTATGGGATCGGCCGAAACAACTTGTCTCACAACTCTCGATTTTATTTTCTTCAAGTAATTCCGATATGTAGCAAGAATTAAAGTGTTATCTCAATTGTGGAATCAAAGACACAAGTCAAGATCCACAATTAAACACTTAGAAGAAAAATCGAAATTTCTTGTGTATATGAAGCATTAAAATCGGCCAAGCCCCATAATGTCCTATTTATAGGCTCTTGGACTACTACTAGGGATCTAAATGAGGATTATGGAAGGACTCCCAATTAATTCATCTTACCTTATTAGGACTCTTCCTAATATATGATGAATCAATTAATATCAACTTAGTCCACTAAAAAGTTGATATTGCACTTCCTACCAAAATCCCAAATTACGAAATTGGGCTCCTTATTAAATATATTATTTCTCGTGTTTAAGATATCGAATGTCCATTAATTAATTATAAGCTACTGACAGCTTTAATTAACTAATATCTTATCCAAGAGTAGTACCACTCGAACCTTATTATTATATCGGAATTAAATCCACCTGCAAGGTTTAATATAATAATCATTATCGAGCTCCTCAAGGGGACATCATCAACCCGCACGAGTCGGGACACGATTTCTAGTAATAATAATAATTGTCGTATAAACAATATTATTGCCCAAGATACGAGGCTTATTGAGTCGATCATTTTGACTCTCACCTATGGTAAATCAAAGCAATAATTATTATAAATACACAATTAAATATTATATACTTAGAATTAAGAAATAATAATTATCCGAGATTTACGTTCTTCTTACGGTCGATCAGAAGACACTATCTCACCTCGATCTGTTCAACGTATGCAAATACGCTAATGTATGCTAATAGTCAAGACCAACTATTCTCAAGCATACACTACAACCCTTTATATAATTTGTCTAATAATTATATAGGTTGTGAACTATTATATTATTTTATAAGGCACCGATAATGTGATCTTCCGTGTGACACCAACACACCACATTATCTACAATATAAAATAATTAGACATTTCATTTGCATAACCATAACGTGAATTAATATGCAAAACATGTGATTAAATATAATTAATATCCTCATAGGTAGTAATAGGGAAATTAGGTAATACAAGCATAAAGTATGCTTTGCAGTATACAATCCTAACAGCCATCACAAATCTTCCTCCTACACTGCTTGACATTACACTCCCCCAAGTCCAAATTTCCCTCATTAATATCAGACCATGTTGGGGAGGGTTCGGCTAAAACCTCTCTCACAAGTTGCAAACCACCACCGGGAACACCCCAAGATCGAATGGCATTAGCAATAAACTCTTCCTGGCGTTGTCGCTTAATAGCAGGCCTACACTCAAGATTACTCCTCGGATAAAAGGTTTTAAGGAGACAAAGGGGCAAGACTAACAAACTAACCCAACAAGAAATGTCATCGGGTGTGCAGATCACCTTATCAAGAGCCCCTTTCAAAACCCGAGAGAACCCCAAACGGCACTTGGGAGGGATGGATTTGACAGTACGAAGCCCTTTGGAAAGCAAAGTGTCGAGGAGAGGCAAATCGAAACCACCATACTCATCCAAAACCAAATTATCAACTTGGGCAAGTTGAATAGAAGAAGAAACTTGTGGTTTGTTGAGATCATACAACACGAACCTAACCACACCATCACCACAATCAGGAGGAGACACAAAGTTAGAACCAATACCATGTCGGCACTTAGAACGAAAGGTATGCGTCGTAAAACACACACCACATAACCAAAGACCCATGCGATTAAGGGTAACTTCAGCCGCCTCAAAAACAACAAGACTAGTAGCCAAAGAATGTTTAGTAACAACTAGCGCCTCCTCATTAAAGTGACGATCCCGAAGGTGAGTGATCAGTTATTATTATTATTATTTACCTTTAATATATATTTGATTCGATTCGAGTCGAGTCGAGTCCATTCGATTCGATTCGATTCGATTCGATTCGAATCCATTCGATTGATTCGATTTAGTTGATTCAATTGATTCGGTTGATTCGATTGATTGATTCGATTCAAAAGAACAGAGTCTAATCGGAACAAAATGAAGTTATGCAGTTACTTATTGATTAAGAAATAATTCAGAGCATTTTGTGAACTCATAAAAATGAGGACGAATATGATGAAAGTTCTACAATAGAGTCTCATTCACAAGGTTGTTAAAACGACAATCACATTGAATATTTTTTAACTGGTTTGAGAAAACAACACCAAAACTTGTTATGATGATCAGAAGAGTTATAGATGAAATTTAATGTTATATTAATTTTAATAAAAAAAACAAAGACACTTGAATTGTTTTTCAATACATAGTTATAAATCATTAATGTACTAACTATAGATATTAGTGAATTATTAATTTATAATTTATACGGGGTCTACAAAAACCATGTGGGGGCCATGGGGAAGTTGATTATTATTATCGTCATTACTATTATTATTATTTTATTGCTACTTCATTCTTTATTTTTAACAACCTTCTTTCACGATGACATTTAAAGATTCATGTTAGTCGACCCCAAATTATTTTGGGACTAAGACTTTGTTGTTATTGTTGTTGTTGTTAATGGGGTCTACGAAAGAACAACAACAACAAAGCCTTAGTCCCAAAATAATTTGATCGACCAACATAAATTCTCATATGTCATTGTGAAAAAAATTGTTGAAATAATAAAAAAAAATCAAATCCCCTCATGGGTTTTTACCCTCCATTCCGGTCTCTTTAACATCATACTTTCATCCAATCCAAGTAAATTCACATCATTTTCAATCACTCTAATACAAGTTTGCTTGGGTCTTTCCCTACCCATCATCATTTTATCATTTCTCCACTGTTCAAGCCTCCTACTTGGTGCATCACTCGGTCTTCGTCTCGCATAACCAAACCATCTTATCCGATTCTCCCTCATTTTATCCTCAATGGGCGCAACTCCTACTTTACCTCTTATCACCTCATTCCTCAATCGATCATTTCTTGTATGACCACACATCCATCGAAGCATACGCATCTCCGTCACATTCATCTTATGCATGTGACATTGTTCCACAGCCCAGATTTCGGTGCCATAAAGCAGTGACAGCATAATTGCCCCGTGCGGTATAATTTTCCCTTTAATCTATGGGGGTATGCCCGGATCACATAGAAACCATGTATACTTTCCATTTCAACAAATCTGCTTTAATCCTATGAGCCACATTGTAAGTACCCCAATCCGGATCGAAAATTAAAGTGTATTAAAAACACGTTCAAAAACGTTAAAATAACACTTTTCTGAGACTGTTCGGACATTTATTCGGACTGTTAACGCGCAAAACTGCCAAAAGACAGAATACCGACAAAAAGACGAAACAATTTCCGACAAGAAGAGAAAATAGGTTTCTTGTAAACATAAAAACTTATAATCCGGGTTTTAAAATCAGCAGATCCGAAAAAGTTGAAATCAAATCAACTTTTCATCAAATCAGCCTGCCAAGAAGCTGTTGGGCAAAATCCAGTCGTCTGGCATAAGTGGTCGGCCGGCCACTTCTTCCCAGGAGTGGTCTGCCTATAAATTGAGACCCCTGGTCTCATTTCTCAACAAGCCTTTCACCCCCCAAATCCTAGAAACCAGAAAAAAAAAACATCAGTTTAGGCAGTTTTTCACTTGAAAATCACATTTTCATTTAAAATCCTAATCCAAATCTCCTCTCAAACACTCACAAAATCAACATTCATTAGAGAAAGACCACAAGTATTGATGATCTCTCCTTCTAACCCTAATCTCTTCTTTCATGTTATTTTAGATCACATAACCCATATTATTGTCATAATCATCTCATTATTGTTGTTCTTGCTATTTTATCTACAATGTAATGCTATAATGTCAAACTTGTGTCAACAAGTGACTCCTAACATCCCTCCACACTCCTCTCTTTGGAAGGAGTAATATGAGAGTTGAATAATGGAAGATCTTGACAAATATAATTAAATCTATGTGCAAATGATGATTCTTCACATTTTATAGGCATTATCTTTATTATGTTGATCATCATTTTTTTATTCATCTACCTAAATCCTAAAATGGCAACTTCTCCGTGTGAAGAATAATGATCTAAGGATTTTTAGGTTCAATTTTATGTGTTTTATTTGACATTAAAATGTTCATCCTTTTTGTATAATATTTCTTTCTTTATTTGTTTTTCAAAATGTTAAATATCATCATGTTAAATGTCTTCTAGAATTTCTAGATAAAATCCAAGAATGAATCATTTTCATAAACTGGAATTTTCAAGAGACTCACTGTTTTTCCGAAAACTTTTAAGAAAATCAAACAAAAATCAGCTTTCTGTTTTTCTAGACAAAATCTGTCCCGTTGGAGTAAGTGGCCGGACGGCCACTTGTTCCAAATGGACATATTTCCAGTTTGGTCACTGTACTTTCTGTTATTTGCAAAACAGTCCTTTCTGTTAACTTTCATTGCAGTTTAGTCCTATTTCTAACCGTCTCATCCAAATTTTAACTAAAACACACACACACAAGCACAATTTTTGAGAAAGGTAGAAAGACTTGTCAATACGAGGCATTTTGGGTGAGCACTCATATTCTCTTCCCGAGGCGTAACGTGACCTCCGAACCTTCAATTCTCTGTTTTAGTCTTTTTCAAAATTTTGGCTTAAAATAAAAATGGCGTGGCGACTCTTCTTTTTTTGTGAAATTCATCTGTTCCTGTTAACATCATTTTCCAAACTTCCAATGTGTTTGGGCATCAGATCGGGTAATTTCAGTTGGCGATGCTAAGAGCTAAGACCCCTCGCAAAGGCGAGGCATATAGAGGTCATGCCAAATTTTCATCAAGATCTCTCTCTTAACTCAAAAACGTTGACTTTGATTGTGACCCGCATGGCGTATGCGTTGAAAGTATGCATGATCAGCTAGCCTTTATAATCACTTTTCCTTTTGGTCGGTGGAACCTGCTTACCCTATAGGACCCTCGCTCGGGATTGTCCGTCCCGGGGAAACAATGTACATATGAAAAACGAGGGGCTTATAGACGTAGTGTCAGGGTCCATTGATCTAGAACCTAGGTTAGTTGCGAAAAAGAAGAGCAGAGAAAACGTGTTTTAAGTAAACTTGAACAGGTAACTCCCAGAAACATGTTGCACGAGCCCCCAGCCTAAACTGGAGTACCTTCCCAGAAGATCTGAAACCCTGCATTTCATCAACTGCAGCGAATAAAGAGTGGGTTAGAGTTGCGGGCAGTCGTCTCTCCAGCATTACAGTTACGGAATCTTCGGACAGTTCCTCAGTTTCCTCAGTTCCCACAGTCAGGCTCTCCGAAATGTCAGAATCACCGAGAAATCGCGACCTGAACGAAACCTCACCGCCCAATAACGATATGACACTGGAAGAAGCTCTTCAGGTTATCGATGCCCTCAAAAAGCAGAAGGAATCTCATTAGAACTTCGTGATACAGTTTATGAATGAGCGGGGGGTGATGGCTATTCCCCGAGCAGATGGTACCTTCGACACAATTGAAGATGGCAACCCGCCCCGGTCAGCTCCCCAAACCTTTCACCAAGTTTCTCCTTCTCCCAGTTACGGGAATCCGTCTACCCAAACGAATAGCCGATCAAGGCTTCAAGACATCCTTGCTCCATCCGGCCAAGCTGGTTTTGCCTCCCTCGTGCAATATAACCAGCAAAACATTGGACCTTCCCAGTCATATCCAAATAGCCTCCAATATCCTCTCGGGTTTACCCCGTTACCCATTTATGAACCTCAGAATTACGGGATAAGGCCCCAATTCAATTCAGAGAAAGCTCATGCATATCCAAACATCTCAAGCTTGCCTCCTCCAAGTTTGCCCATGGAAGCAGGTGAAGTCTCTCCCCAGTATCCGATCGGCCCGCAAGGCAACACTTACTTCACGAGCCACAGGTACGTGCAAAGCTGCAATCAAGATTTTCAGGGGCATGTTCCTTCCACCAACTTGCCTCCTTCTCTCACGGCTTCCCTAAACGCAACACCCGGCAACACACCCCAGAGTGCACCTTTGGACTCAAACATAGCTTAGATAATGGAGCACATGAAAGAACTCAAGGCCAACATGGGCAATGCCAGAATGGAAATGCTCAAATCCACAGATCCCGAAAAGGTCGCGCCTCTTCCAGCCAAGTTCATAATGCCCGACATGGATAAGTTTGATGGCAAGGTGTAAAGATTGAGTCTTTGCACTAATTTCCCACCCAATGTGCTAGGAAATGCTAAGGAACATATAGATTTAAGGAGTTTATGTACAAAGATTGAATCTTTATGACTTATCCTATGCTTTTAATACCTCATAGGTGGACAATCATAGGAAAAGCTAGATCTAGGGATGCGGAGGAACATTTAATATATAAAAGATTGCATTTTGTTTAACATAGAGATGAAAAGGGATCACATCATCTTTAGGTTAATCAACCCTAGAACAAGTCATTAATAGACCATGTTCATCCTAGGGAGAGGATCCCCATGAATCATTTGTGAATAGGAGAATGGATGATGGATCTACATCTTAAATAAATAAAATAGAAACTTTATAGCATAATAGGAGGTAATCGACAAATAGCAAGAGAATGAAAGAATATAAGAATAGATTTGAGGTAAAGAGAAGGAGAGATTACCAATATTGGTGCTTCTCTATCTTCTTATGAAGTGTTATTTGGACTAGATCTATTAGGATAGATTAGGGTTAGATTAGTTTAGGAGAGATGAAAGATTGCTATTTCTAGGAGAGGAAATTTCGAGTATGTATTTCTGCAAAGTAAATTTGCTCTCAAATCTATGTGTCCAAATGAATAGAGAAGGGCTCTATTTATTGGTTTCTGCCAGGTGGTAAATAAGTCCGCGCGGCGCCATCTTCAGGCAAAGAGGCCGCACGGCGCCATCTTCAGAAAAAGAGGCCGCGCGGATTCTTCTTCCGGTGCTCCAGATTGTTCTAGAAACAAGCCAGGTGGGAGGAAGAGAAACTTCTTTTCTGCGAGGTCCTTTCCATATTTTTTATTCCTGGTCAGTCCTTCCTTGCTCGGAAAGTAAAAAAAAAAGTTCCCGAAATGCCCTCAATCTTTATGAAAGGTGGGGAAACATTTTGAAGACTTAGATAAATGACTGTGAGCCAGATTTGGGTACTTACTGATACCGTTCGATACCCAACAGTGTTACCAATACAGGAACTGTTGTGAATCGTGGTTGCGAGAAGCGGAAGTATAAGTTCTCGAGCGGAAGCAAACGAGCAGCAAATAACAATAATGGTCAACACTTGATGCAGTGACGCCCGATCTGACTCTTGATGCAAGGCGACGCCCGATCGCTCTTCAATACAGCAACACTTCGATACAGCTCTTCAATACAGCAGCACTTCGATGCAGACAGAATCGATGGTACTTCGATTCAGCGAGAGCCGATCGTACATTGGCACAGCAATATTTGGACACTACTCCAGTACGATACTTTGGTACAGCGGCAATTGGACAATACTTCAGTCCGGTACTTCGGTATAGCAATGGATTGTACTTTGGTATAGCAATAATGGACTGTATTTCGGTACAACAATGGATTGTACTTTGGTATAGCAATAATGGACTGTATTTCGGTACAGCAACAATGGATACGGAAATGATGAGGGCACTTCAAACCCTTAGAATTGATTACTATAATCCCTTAGAATCCTGTTCTAAAGAAACATTTGGAATTATTCTAAGAACTCAAGTTTCTATAATTAAGACTTAACAATTTTATGAACTAAAATTACAAGAATGTAGAAGTGAGAATTATAAGTATAATACTCAAGAAAATTCGAGCAACAACTCTGATTCTAGCATAAAGCCGAAATATGTTTTTGATTTCAAAAAGGGTTGATTTTCTCGTTACCTAAAGGTCTCCTTTTATAGGAGAGTACAAAACAAACTATATTATCCGTGACATATTAAACTAAGGAAATAAAATCAAGTGTCCCTACTTTTTAAGACAATGAGGGGCGGCTACACATGGGACTGGATTAAAAAAGGAATAAACTAACAACTTAACTATAAAGTAAGTAAAGTAGTCTGGAAAAGGTCTTGGTCTTCACAATCCTCACGTTCATTTTGAAACTTCCACATGCTGAAGTTCCCTTTTCCAAGACAACACCAACATCCACCTTCCTTGAAGCTTCCTCATGCCTAAGTCTAATTTCCAAGCTAGGATGGATTTTCCTTAATCATCAAGCCGACCTTCGGTTGTTCATCCTTTTTTATAGAGTATTTCTCTTTTCGAGTTTTTATGATTTAACTCTCATTTTCAGGAAATACGACAAAGACGCCCTCATACCATTATATAGGCAATATCTGGGGTCCGCCCTCAAGCTTTCTGTTTTTAGCTATATCTGGGCTGCCCTCAAGCAAAGCTATATCTGGGCTTAGGATTTGAACAACTGTTGGGCCTTCTTGAATCTCAAGTAGATCCACCGTTTCACAGTCACTAAACTTAGACATGATTTCCACTTCTAATTCGGGCAGCTTAAGGACAAGCTTGTCTTCTTCTTTTCTTTGGACGTGAATTCTTCTAGGTTTAGGGTCTTTATTCAGTGTACTCCAAGCAGCCTCAGTGTGAGGGTCTTCAAAAGAGGATTTGATCGAGGTCATACAGTAAACCTCTTGAGTAGGAATCGAGTTGTCTTCGTAAGAGTTAATAACAGATAATAGGTAATAGGTGAGGAACGTGCATTAAGTTTATTTTGTGAGGTGGTGCTAGTGTCACTCGTTCTCAACATTTCACTCGTTTGTTCTCTCAACTTCCTAGCACGTGCACGTGTGATAGGACCAGTGGGGTCCATGACGGTTCCAACCGTTCCTAACTCTCTTGGTAGCACAACCGTGTTTGTATCATCCCCTTCCTCTTGAGAAGGATCTGTCCTCAGATCCGCGAGGTCACCTGCTTCAAACAAAGACAAATCAGAAACATTAAAAGTAGCAGATACATTGTATTCTCCTGGTAAGTCTAGTTTATAAGCATTATTATTTATCCTCTCCAAGATCATGAAAGGACCGTCTCCTCGTGGTAGCAATTTTGATCTCCTTTGTACAGGAAACCTTTCCTTCCTCATATGTATCCACACCCAGTCTCCAGTTCAAGACCACTTCCTTTCTCCCTCGGTTGGCGCGCTCAACATACTGCTTAGTATGCCTTTCAATGTTAGCTCTTGCTTTCTCATGGAGTTGTTTGACTAGCTCGGCTTTCTTCTTCCTATATGTACTAATTCTTTCAATCACAGGCAAAGGCACAAGATCAAGTGGGGTCAAAGGGTTAAATCCATAAACAATCTCAAAAGGAGATAATTGAGAAGCGAGAATGCACTTTGTTCGATTATAAGCAAACTCAACATGTGGCAAACATTCTTCCCAAGTTTTAATGTTTGTTTTTATTATAACCCTTAACAAAGTAGAAAGAGTTCTATTTACTACTTCGGTTTGCCCATCAGTTTGTGGGTGACAAGTGGTAGAAAATAGAAGCTTTGTGCCTAATTTAACCCATAAGGTTTTCCAAAAATAACTTAGGAATTTAGCATCACGATCAGAAACTATAGTCCTAGGCATTCCATGTAAACGAACGATCTCTCTAAAGAAAAGATTAGCCACGTGAGATGCATCATCAGTTTTGTGGCAAGCTATGAAATGTGCCATTTTTGAAAACCTATCAACCACAACAAATATAGAATCCCTCCCATACCGGTTTCTAGGCAATCCCAGCACGAAATCCATCGATATATCAGTCCAAGGAGTATTAGGAATGGGGAGTGGGGTGTACAAACAGTGGGGTTGAACTCGACTCTTAGCCATTTTACAATCGATACAGCGACCACAAATACGTATGACATCTCGTTTCATACCCGGCCAGTAGAAATGTTCTTGCAAAACAGACAAGGTTTTATCAATGCCAAAATGACCCATCAACCCTCCCCCATGTGATTCGAGTAACAATAGTTCACGTATATAGCTAGTAGGTATGCATAACTTATTTTCTCTAAACAGAAAACCATAACTCTTATAGTACTTATCTACTCCAGACTTCTCACAAGTAATGAAAATTTCGCCAAAATCAATGTATTTCTCGTACAGATTTTTAATCAATTCAAAACCAAGTATTTTCGAATCTAAAGTAATCAGGAAGGTATACCTGCGAGATAGAGCATCAGCAACGACGTTCTCTTTTCCCTGTTTGTACTTGATTACATACGGGAACATCTCTATGAATTCCATCCATCGAGCATGCCTTCTATTCAACTTTTGTTGCCACTTCAGATGTTTCAAGGACTCGTGATCAGTGTGTATCACGAACTCTTTGGGCCATAAGTAATGTTGCCAAGTTTCGAGTGCTCGAACCAAGGCATATAGTTCCTTGTCGTAAGTTGGATAGTTCAGCGAAGCTCCTCCCAACTTCTCACTGAAGTAGGCAATCGGCCTACCTTCTTGCATCAAAACAGCTCCTATACCTGTACCGGATGCATCACACTCGATCTCAAAAGACTTAGCAAAATTCGGCAGGGCTAGTAGTGGAGCGTTTGTCAGTTTTTCTTTCAAGGCCTTGAAGGCTGTATCTTGTTCCTGTTCCCACTTGAATCCAACATTCTTCTTGATTACCTCGGTCAAAGGGGCGGCTACAATACTAAAGTTGGGTACAAACCGGCGATAGAAGCTTTCCAAGTCGTGGAAGCTTCGGACTTCGCTCACATTCTTGGGGCTGTCCCATTCTCTAATTGCCCTCACTTTCTATTCATCGACTTGTATCCCCTGGGAACTAACAACGAAACCAATGAAGGCCAATTTCTCGGTGCCAAAGTTGCATTTTTGAATGTTAGCAAACAAGTGTTCCTTTCTAAGCACCAGCAACACCTCCTTCAAATGCTTGATATGTTCATTCAAACTTTTGCTATATATTAGGATATCATCAAAGTATACGACAACAAATTTTCCAATAAAAGCACGTAGAACATGATTCATTACCCTCATAAATGTACTTGGTGCGTTAGTGAGCCCGAATGGCATAACTAACCACTCATACAAACTAAACGCCGTTTTCCACTCGTCTCCCTCTTTCATTCGAATCTGATGGTACCCACTTCTTAAATCAATTTTTGAAAACATTGTGGAACCATATAATTCATCTAACATGTCGTCAAGTCTAGGGATGGGATGTCGATACTTCACCGTAATGTTGTTTATTGCACGGCGATCTACGCACATCCTCCACGAGCCATCTTTCTTTGGTACTAGCAATACCGAATCGCACAAGGACTCATACTCTCTCTCACATGTCCCTTTGCTAGTAGTTCATCCACTTGCCTTTGCATCTCTTTAGTCTCTTCTGGGTTACTTCGGTATGCAGACGGTTTGGTATTGAGGATCTGGAACAAAGTCGATATAAAGGTGCTCGATGCCCCGAACGGGCGGCAATCCGGGTGGGGTCTCCTCAGGAAACACGTCTTCAAACTCCTGCAATAAAGAGACAATCAACGGATCAGTAGTACAGGAATTGATGGAATATTAAGCAATACGTCACGAAATAGTAATAGAACCACAGGCCGTTTTGCGAGCAAAGCCCGTTTAACTTCACTAGCCCTACAAAGGGCGACGGTTTTTATCCCTTTAGGGATCCCCGTGACTGTTTTCTTTTCCTTCTCCTTTTTTTCGCTTTTTCTCAGTGCTTGTTCTAATATCCTATGATCTTTAAGGATTTGCTTAGGGGTCATAGGTGATAGGTTAAATTTCTTCTTTCCAAAAATGAAGGAATACTTGTTCGAAAACCCATCGTGAGTAACTTTGCGGTCGTACTGCCATGGTCTTCCTAAAAGGATCTGGGTGGCATGCATAGGGGCGACGTCGCAAACTACTTAGTCCTCATATCTACCTATTTTAAAGGGTACGGTGCATCTACTCACTAATTTCAGTTCCCCAGCATTATTCATCCACATCAACTTATATGGTTTAGGGTGTCTTTCGGTTTTAAGTTCTAGTTTCTGCACCAAGGCTGTACTAACGACATTGACACAACTACCCCCGTCTATGATCATACTACAGAGGTTTTCCTTAATGTAGCACCTACACTGAAACAAGTTCTCCCTCTGGCTATCCTCATCTTCCACTACCTTAGCTGACAAGGACATTCTAAGCACTATATTAATCTTCCCTTCTAAGATTTCTTCATTACATTCTTCTATCTCTTCTCCACTATCCTCATCCTTAATCTCTTCTTCTCTCTCACTTTCAGTCGCTATTTCCCCTGACTTAATGACTACAGCTCACTTGTTTGGGCAGTTTGGGGCTATGTGACCTATACCTTGACACATATAGCATCGTATCTCATGTGTCCTAAGTTGAGGTTTGGAACTTGATGAAGGTTGGGTCTTAGTTGGCGGATTAGGGGCAGTCTGGACCCTAGTGACCGACGGTTTTGGGTCTTCTTTATGGTTAGTGGGCTGTCTCGATTTCCATGGGATACTAGGAGTGGGGTTCTTCCTAGTTTGATGCCTCCGAACTTGGGTTTCTATTTTTCTAGCCGTGTGCACCATTTCTTCTAAGTCATGCATAGTCATGAGCTCTAATTGGTCTCTAATTTCAACATTAAATTCTCCACCTAATTGGTCATCCGGCACTATAAGACCGAGCTCGTCTCGGCACCTCATAAGACTGGCTCATCCGGCACTATAAGACCGATACGAAAGGTAAAGAATTCTCCACCTTTCGCCAATTATTCAGAAGTTAAGGAAAGAGGGGCCCGGCCGACCAAGTTACCAAGGAGGTCGTAAAGCAGCGCCAATCCTGCGACTGCCGGCCCGAGGAGAATCCCGCTGCAATCGGCACCGCCTTCGCTGGATCGGAAAATGCGGTCCGACATTCGGTCTATCTGATGTCGAGCTCGGATACGCCACGGTAGAGCTGGTCTATGAAGTCATACTGGTCCCCTGAAGACAAGCGCAGGAATGGCCCTCGCCGGCCCCGACCAACGTTTGCCCTGCTCGGCCACTCGCTTAGGTTTTCTAGCCCCCCAACTATAAGGCTGAATATGAGGCCCCCAGGGCCGGTCTGGAAGTGGCGAACTCCCTCGGTCCTGCTCACCTCATTATCTTTGAGCGATTCTCAGTTTAGAGGTGAATCAAATTAAGGGCGAATACGAAGCCAGGGATCCCAGTTTGGTCAATTTCCTCGGCCCGGCTCGGACCGGTGGTGACATTTTCGAGGAACTACCTAACACCTTCCTCGAACTAAGAACAACCGAGCAGACTCCGTGGCAGCCGAACAATTCGAGCTGCAAGGACGGATACAGCTTCTAGCTCCATGCCCCCGCACCACATGACACCCACAAAGACAAGATTACTTCCACCCCAACCGCTGAAGGAACCTTAGGCGGAGGTATCCAGTTCCATCGCTGAATGGCTTAGTCAAGTATGCCCTCAGAAAGGTGCCCAAGCGGACACGCGGCAGCCACTTTGTCAACCCGGTATCGGCCTACAAATTGCTCCAACGAGGATATTACTGGCCGAATCTTAAAAAGAGGCCACTGAGCTGGAGCGAAGGTACGCCCGAAGCCAAACCTCCGGTTAGCTCCAAGCCTCGCGTGAAACCTGCTTACGCTTATTGACTTCCGCCTTTCGTCAAGTGGATAATCGTCCGGGTCGGCCTCCCCATCTAAAGGACAAGTCGAGATATACTACGCCATCACAGTGGATCATTTTGTAAAGCGAGCCAAGGCCGAACCATTGTTCGATCGACCGAACAACAAATAGTAGATCTCGTTTGAAAGCCGCTCAGGACCCCTCAGTCCATCATATCAGATAAAACCACTATGACGAGGAAAAATCTCAGGCCTTCTGCGACGACCTCTATATACGAAACGACTTATCCATGTCGCACGATTCACAATCCAACGGACAAGTCGAGGCGATTAATGCAATTATGAAACAGTACCTCAAGACCCGCCTCGAAAAGCGCAAAGGGTCACGGCCTGAAGAACTCCCTCAAGACTTGGCAATGCGTCGGTCCGCCACTTGAGAAATATCTTCGTAGCCTACGGCACTGAGGCGATGACCCCGGTCGAGATTGGAGCACACGCCCACCGGAGAACCCATTTCGAAGAACAAGATCAATGTGACCCTAAAAACCTGGGCCTTATCACCAAAAACAGAACCAAGCAGAAAGGCGGAATACCATCTATAAAGAAAACTCCCAAGGTTCATCATCGAAGCTTCCAGACCGAAGACCTCATTCTTAAACAAGTATTGGGGCCAGATCCGGGACCTCCTAAACCCAAGTGGCAAGGACCGTACGAAAGTAACGAAGCCCTTCAGAACGGAGTTTGCCAGCTAGAGTATCTGAATGGCCAAAGATTAATTCATTCGACGAAGGCCATGTCCTTAGAAAGGTATTACCAATGAAATTCAACTCTATTTCATCTCTAATTTGAATGCACTATAAGACCGAGTTCGCCTCGGCACCTCGAATGACCGGCTCCTCCGACACTACAAGACCGAGTTCGCCTCGGCACCTCGAATGACCGGCTCCTCCGGCACTATAAGACCGAGTTCGCCTCGGCACCTCGAATGACCGGCTCCTCCGGCACTATAAGACCGAGTTCGCCTCGGCACCTCGAATGACTGGCTCCTCTGGCACTATAAGACCGAGCTCGCCTCGGCACCTCGAATGACCGGCTCCTCCGGCACTATAAGACCGAGTTCGCCTCGGCACCTTGAATGACCGGCTCATCTGGCACTATAAGACCGAGCTCGCCTCGGCACCTCATAAGACCGGTTCATCCGGCACTATAAGACCGAGCTCGTCTCGGCACCTCATAAGACCGGCTCATCCGGCACTATAAGACCGAGCTCGCCTCGGCACCTCATAAGACCGGCTCATCCGGCACTATAAGACCGAGCTCGCCTCGGCACCTCATAAGACCGGCTCATCCGGCACTATAAGACCGAGCTCGTCTCGGCACCTCATAAGACCGGCTCATCCGGCACTATAAGACCGAGCTCGTCTCGGCACCTCATAAGACCGGCTCATCCGGCACTATAAGACCGGCTCATCCGGCACCTCATAAGACCACTCTTTTCGAGTTTTTATGATTTAACTCTCATTTTCAGGAAATACGACAAAGACGCCCTCATGCCATTATATAGGCAATATCTGGGGTCCGCCCTCAAGCTTTCTGTTTTTAGCTATATCTGGGCTGCCCTCAAGCAAAGCTATATCTGGGCTTAGGATTTGAACAACTGTTGGGCCTTCTTGAATCTCAAGTAGATCCACCGTTTCACAGTCACTAAACTTAGACATGATTTCCACTTCTAATTCGGGCAGCTTAAGGACAAGCTTGTCTTCTTCTTTTCTTTGGACGTGAATTCTTCTAGGTTTAGGGTCTTTATTCAGTGTACTCCAAGCAGCCTCAGTGTGAGGGTCTTCAAGAGAGGATTTGATCGAGGTCATACAGTAAACCTCTTGAGTAGGAATCGAGTTGTCTTCGTAAGAGTTAATAACAGATAATAGGTAATAGGTGAGGAACGTGCATTAAGTTTATTTTGTGAGGTGGTGCTAGTGTCACTCGTTCTCAACATTTCACTCGTTTGTTCTCTCAACTTCCTAGCACGTGCACGTGTGATAGGACCAGTGGGGTCCATGACGGTTCCAACCGTTCCTAACTCTCTTGGTAGCACAACCGTGTTTGTATCATCCCCTTCCTCTTGAGAAGGATCTGTCCTCAGATCCACGAGGTCACCTGCTTCAAACAAAGACAAATCAGAAACATTAAAAGTAGCAGATACATTGTATTCTCCTGGTAAGTCTAGTTTATAAGCATTATTATTTATCCTCTCCAAGATCATGAAAGGACCGTCTCCTCGTGGTAGCAATTTTGATCTCCTTTGTACAGGAAACCTTTCCTTCCTCATATGTATCCACACCCAGTCTCCAGGTTCGAAGACCACTTCCTTTCTCCCTCGGTTGGCGCGCTCAACATACTGCTTAGTATGCCTTTCAATGTTAGCTCTTGCTTTCTCATGGAGTTGTTTGACTAGCTCGGCTTTCTTCTTCCTATATGTACTAATTCTTTCAATCACAGGCAAAGGCACAAGATCAAGTGGGGTCAAAGGGTTAAATCCATAAACAATCTCAAAAGGAGATAATTGAGAAGCAGAATGCACTGTTCGATTATAAGCAAACTCAACATGTGGCAAACATTCTTCCCAAGTTTTAATGTTTGTTTTTATTATAACCCTTAACAAAGTAGAAAGAGTTCTATTTACTACTTCGGTTTGCCCATCAGTTTGTGGGTGACAAGTGGTAGAAAATAGAAGCTTTGTGCCTAATTTAACCCATAAGGTTTTCCAAAAATAACTTAGGAATTTAGCATCACGATCAGAAACTATAGTCCTAGGCATTCCATGTAAACGAACGATCTCTCTAAAGAAAAGATTAGCCACGTGAGATGCATCATCAGTTTTGTGGCAAGCTATGAAATGTGCCATTTTTGAAAACCTATCAACCACAACAAATATAGAATCCCTCCCATACCGGTTTCTAGGCAATCCCAGCACGAAATCCATCGATATATCAGTCCAGGGAGTATTAGGAATGGGGAGTGGGGTGTACAAACAGTGGGGTTGAACTCGACTCTTAGCCATTTTACAATCGATACAGCGACCACAAATACGAATGACATCTCGTTTCATACCCGGCCAGTAGAAATGTTCTTGCAAAACAGACAAGGTTTTATTAATGCCAAAATGACCCATCAACCCTCCCCCATGTGATTCGAGTAACAATAGTTCACGTATATAGCTAGTAGGTATGCATAACTTATTTTCTCTAAACAGAAAACCATAACTCTTATAGTACTTATCTACTCCAGACTTCTCACAAGTAATGAAAATTTCGCCAAAATCAATGTATTTCTCGTACAGATTTTTAATCAATTCAAAACCAAGTATTTTCGAATCTAAAGTAATCAGGAAGGTATACCTGCGAGATAGAGCATCAGCAACGACGTTCTCTTTTCCCTGTTTGTACTTGATTACATACGGGAACGTCTCTATGAATTTCATCCATCGAGCATGCCTTCTATTCAACTTTTGTTGCCACTTCAGATGTTTCAAGGACTCGTGATCAGTGTGTATCACGAACTCTTTGGGCCATAAGTAATGTTGCCAAGTTTCGAGTGCTCGAACCAAGGCATATAGTTCCTTGTCGTAAGTTGGATAGTTCAGCGAAGCTCCTCCCAACTTCTCACTGAAGTAGGCAATCGGCCTACCTTCTTGCATCAAAACAGCTCCTATACCTGTACCTGATGCATCACACTCGATCTCAAAAGACTTAGCAAAATTCGGCAGGGCTAGTAGTGGAGCGTTTGTCAGTTTTTCTTTCAAGGCCTTGAAGGCTGTATCTTGTTCCTGTTCCCACTTGAATCCAACATTCTTCTTGATTACCTCGGTCAAAGGGGCGGCTACAGTACTAAAGTTGGGTACAAACCGGCGATAGAAGCTTTCCAAGTCGTGGAAGCTTCGGACTTCGCTCACATTCTTGGGGCTGTCCCATTCTCTAATTGCCCTCACTTTCTATTCATCGACTTGTATCCCCTGGGAACTAACAACGAAATCAATGAAGTCCAATTTCTCGGTGCCAAAGTTGCATTTTTGAATGTTAGCAAACAAGTGTTCCTTTCTAAGCACCAGCAACACCTCCTTCAAATGCTTGATATGTTCATTCAAACTTTTGCTATATATTAGGATATCATCAAAGTATACGACAACAAATTTTCCAATAAAAGCACGTAGAACATGATTCATTACCCTCATAAATGTACTTGGTGCGTTAGTGAGCCCGAATGGCATAACTAACCACTCATACAAACTAAACGCCGTTTTCCACTCGTCTCCCTCTTTCATTCGAATCTGATGGTACCCACTTCTTAAATCAATTTTTGAAAACATTGTGGAACCATATAATTCATCTAACATGTCGTCAAGTCTAGGGATGGGATGTCGATACTTCACCGTAATGTTGTTTATTGCACGGCAGTCTACGCACATCCTCCACGAGCCATCTTTCTTTGGTACTAGCAATACCGGAACTGCACAAGGACTCATACTCTCTCTCACATGTCCCTTTGCTAGTAGTTCATCCACTTGCCTTTGCATCTCTTTAGTCTCTTCGGGGTTACTTCGGTATGCAGGACGGTTTGGTATTGAGGATCCTGGAACAAAGTCGATACAGTGCTCGATGCCCCGAACGGGCGGCAATCCGGGTGGGGTCTCCTCAGGAAACACGTCTTCAAACTCCTGCAATAAAGAGACAATCAACGGATCAGTAGTACAGGAATTGATGGAATATTAAGCAATACGTCACGAAATAGTAATAGAACCACAGGCCGTTTTGCGAGCAAAGCCCGTTTAACTTCACTAGCCCTACAAAGGGCGACGGTTTTTATCCCTTTAGGGATCCCCGTGACTGTTTTCTTTTCCTTCTCCTTTTTTTCGCTTTTTCTCAGTGCTTGTTCTAATATCCTATGATCTTTAAGGATTTGCTTAGGGGTCATAGGTGATAGGTTAAATTTCTTCTTTCCAAAAATGAAGGAATACTTGTTCGAAAACCCATCGTGAGTAACTTTGCGGTCGTACTGCCATGGTCTTCCTAAAAGGATCTGGGTGGCATGCATAGGGGCGACGTCGCAAACTACTTAGTCCTCATATCTACCTATTTTAAAGGGTACGGTGCATCTACTCACTAATTTCAGTTCCCCAGCATTATTCATCCACATCAACTTATATGGTTTAGGGTGTCTTTCGGTTTTAAGTTCTAGTTTCTGCACCAAGGCTGTACTAGCGACATTGACACAACTACCCTCGTCTATGATCATACTACAGAGGTTTTCCTTAATGTAGCACCTACACTGAAACAAGTTCTCCCTCTGGCTATCCTCATCTTCCACTACCTTAGCTGACAAGGACATTCTAAGCACTACATTAATCTTCCCTTCTAAGATTTCTTCATTACATTCTTCTATCTCTTCTCCACTATCCTCATCCTTAATCTCTTCTTCTCCCTCACTTTCAGTCGCTATTCCCCCTGACTTAATGACTACAGCTCACTTGTTTGGGCAGTTTGGGGCTATGTGACCTATACCTTGACACATATAGCATCGTATCTCATGTGTCCTAGGTTGAGGTTTGGAACTTGATGAAGGTTGGGTCTTAGTTGGCGGATTAGGGGCAGTCTGGACCCTAGTGACCGACGGTTTTGGGTCTTCTTTATGGTTAGTGGGCTGTCTCGATTTCCATGGGATACTAGGAGTGGGGTTCTTCCTAGTTTGATGCCTCCGAACTTGGGTTTCTATTTTTCTAGCCGTGTGTACCATTTCTTCTAAGTCATGCATAGTCATGAACTCTAATTGGTCTCTAATTTCAACATTAAGTCCAGCTAAGAATCTAGTCATGGTACTATCGTGGTCCTCCTCTATACGACATCTAATCAGTCCTGTTTCCATCTCCTTATAGTAATCGTCTACTGACTTAGTCCCTTGTCTTAATGTTTGGAGACTATACCTAAGGTCCCTCATGTAATAGCTAGGAACAAATCTTTCCTTCATCACTCGCTTCAGTTCTTCCCATGTATCTATGGGTCTTTCCCCACGTCGATGCCTAAGTTGAACTACATGATCCCACCAAACAAGAGCATACCCAGTGAACTCTACAGTGCCTATCTTAACCTTCTTAAGATCTGAAAAATTTCGGCACTCAAATTGTCCCTCGACCTTCCTAACCCATTCAAAATAAGTTTCGGGATCAGATTTGCCTTCAAAAGGTGGTATGGAGAACTTAACACTACTTAAGTTATCATCTACCCTTACTCGTTGTTCTCTAGGTTCTTGGTCGATCTTAGGCTGTCTGTCATCCTCAAAGTACTCGTCATATTCATCTCCCAGATAGTATTCGGGTGGTGGAGGGGCTGCCCTAACTCTACCCCTTTCTCTACCTCTATACCGTGAATCCCTTTCTCCCATTGTGGGTTCTCTCTCTCGATTCTCCCTGTTTCTAATAGTAGGTTCGGGAGTTGGTGACGTTCTATGGGATTTCAGCTCTTCCCTCATTTCCAACATCATGTTTTCCATCCTTCGTATGTAGGATGTTAGGCCTTCGAGTTGGAATTGCACATCACGGAAGCTTTGGATTTTATTAGTAACTGGGTCGTCGCTTAAGACCTCTTCCTCATCTATGGGATCCTTCCCAGCTCGTCTAAGGGCTGGAGTTTCTGCATCCTTCGAGTTTCTTGATCCTGTCATCATGGTACTAAGTGATTCGAAACAGTAAGCAAGTATCGAGTAGCTTACTTAAAACGCCACAACTTAACTCCAATGCGAATCACAAAATTATATATATATATATATATATATATAGATATATGAGAATAACGATAAGAAAGGAACGACAAAACCGTGCTCCGATACCAAATGATACCGTTCGATACCTAATAGTGTTACCAATACAGGAACTGTTGTGAATCGTGGTTGCGAGAAGCGGAAGTATAAGTTCTCGAACGGAAGCAAACGAGCAGCAAATAACAATAATGGTCAGCACTTAGATACAGCTCTTCAATACAGCAGCACTTCGATACAGCTCTTCAATACAGCAACACTTCGATACAGCTCTTCAATACAGCAGCACTTCGATGCAGACAGAATCGATGGCACTTCGATTCAGCGAGAGCCGATCGTACGTTGGCACAGCAATATTTGGACACTACTCCAGTACGGTACTTTGGTACAGTGGCAATTGGAAAATACTTCAGTCTGGTACTTCGGTACAGCAATGGATTGTACTTTGGTATAGCAATAATGGACTGTATTTCGGTACAACAATGGATTGTACTTTGGTATAGCAATAATGGACTGTATTTCGGTACAACAACAATGGATACGGAAATGATGAGGGCACTTCAAACCCTTAGAATTAATTACTATAATCCCCTTAGAATCCTGTTCTAAAGAAACGTTTGGAATTATTCTAAGAACTCAAGTTTCTATGATTATGACTTAACAATTTTATGAACTAAAATTGCAAGAATGTAGAAGTGAGAATTATAAGTATAATACTCAAGAAAATTCGAGCAACAGCTCTGATTCTAGCATAAAGCCGAAATATGTTTTTGATTTCAAAAAGGGTTGATTTTCTCGTTACCTAAAGGTCTCCTTTTATAGGAGAGTACAAAACAAACCATATTATCCCTGACATATTAAACTAAGGAAATAAAATCAAGTGTCCCTACTTTTTAAGACAATGGAGGGCGGCTACACATGAGACTGGATTAAAAAATGAATAAACTAACAACAACTTAACTATAAAGTAAGTAAAGTAGTCTGGAAAAGGTCTTGGTCTTCACAATCCTCACGTTCATTTTGAAACTTCCACATGCTGAAGTTCCCTTTTCCAAGACAACACCAACATCCACCTTCCTTGAAGCTTCCTCATGCCTACGTCTAATTTCCAAGCTAGGATAGATTTTCCTTAATCATCAAGCTGACCTTCGGTTGTTCATCCTTTTTTATAGAGTATTTCTCTTTTCGAGCTTTTATGATTTAACTCTCATTTTCAGGAAATACGACAAAGACGCCCTCATGCCATTATTTAGGCAGTATCTGGGGTCCGCCCTCAAGCTTTCTGTTTTTAGCTATATCTGGGCTGCCCTCAAGCAAAGCTATATCTGGGCTTAGGATTTGAACAACTGTCGGGCCTTCTTGAATCTCAAGTAGATCCACCGTTGCACAGTCACTAAACTTAGACATGATTTCCACTTCTAATTCGGGCAGCTTAAGGACAAGCTTGTCTTCTTCTTTTCTTTGGACGTGAATTCTTCTAGGTTCAGGGTCTTTATTCAGTGTACTCCAAGCAGCCTCAGTGTGAGGGTCTTTAAGAGAGGATTTGATCGAGGTCATACAGTAAACCTCTTGAGTAGGAATCGAGTTGTCTTCGTAAGAGTTAATAACAGATAATAAGGTAATAGGTGAGGAACGTGCATTAAGTTTATTTTGTGAGGTGGTGCTAGTGTCACTCGTTCTCAACATTTCACTCGTTTGTTCTCTCAACTTCCTAGCACGTGCACGTGTGACAGGACCAGTGGGGTCCATGACGGTTCCAACCGTTCCTAGCTCTCTTGGTAGCACAACCGTGTTTGTATCACTTACTGTAGCGCTTCTGACCGAATTTGCTGAAACATTGAGGATGTGTGTCGCTTATGGTCGAATTACCGATATATTGAGGACGCGTGGCGCCTCTGACCATGTTACTGAAATATTGAGGACGTGTGGTTCCTCTTACCAAGTTACTGAAATATTGAGGACGTGTGGCGTCTCTAACCGAATTACTGAAATACTGAGGACATGTGGCGCCTCTGACCGAATTACCGAAATATTGAGGACGTGTGGCGCCTCTGACCGAATTGCTGAAATATTGAGGATGTGTGGTGCCTCTGACCGAATTACTGAAATATTGAGGACGTGCGATGCCTGTGACCGAGTTACTGAAATATTGAGGACGTGTGGCGCCTCTGACCGAATTACAGAAACATTGAGAACATGTGGCGCCTCTGACCGAATTACCGAAACATTGAGGACATGTGGCGCCTCTGACCGAATTACTGAGGACGTGTGGCGCCTTTGACCGAATTACTGAAATATTGAGGACGTGTGGTGCCTCCGACCAAGTTACTGAAATATTGAGGACGTGCGGCGCCTCTAACCAAATTTGCTGAAATATTGAGGAGGTGTGCGCCTGTGACCGAATTGCTGAAATGTGTGCAGAGTATCGTCAAAATGCAGAGGTGTATGGCTATCGCTAAAGCTTTTCTAAAAGTCCTAATGATGACAGTTAGGTTGCAGACATCCTTTGTGCAGAGGAATTATATGGTTCTTCTTTCGGGAGGAGAGAGAGATTAGGCCCGTGAAGATGGTAAGCTGTATGTCATGATTTTCCAAGCAATCACCTCATGTAGCATTTTAGTTTGTTGATACAGAGGAAGACATATAAATCCCAGAAGGAAGGAAGCAAGGAAACAAGAGAAGATGGATAAGCTATTGGAATTCGGCAGAAAAGCGATGTTCTATGTGAGGGTTCTTTCTGGATATGAAGAGCGCAGAATCAGATCTTACAGATTACAGCTCCAGCAACGCCTCCAACAGGTTTCCCTTTTTTTTGTATGTGTGTGTGTGTGTGCAGTGACGTTTAATATGGAATTTACAGTGAGATTTTTGAAGGTAATTTAATAAATTCGCTTTCATTTCGGCAATGAGTAAAATAACGTTATGATAACAGAGTATAGCTCGTCTTCTTCAAAAAAAACTGAAGAATCTTGAATGATCAAGTTGGATATAGAACTCAAACAACTGGTGGTAGTCTACATAATTTGTTCTTTTTGCCCAAAAATAAAAAGAATAAAGGCACTTGGAGTGGAAGAGTGTCATAGGGGTTTTATGTGATCTGTCATGCCTCATAGATTAAAGGGTAAATTTTATCGCACGGCAATTAGGCCTGCGCTGTTATATGGCACCGAGTGTTGGGTTGTAAAACAGTGTCACGTTCAAAAGATGAATGTGACAGAGATGCGTATGCTACGATGGATGTGTGGTCATACAAAAAAGGATCGGCTCAGAAATGAGGTGATCAGAGAGAAGGTAAGAGTTACGTCTATAGAAGACAAGATGATGGAGAATCGATTACGATGGTTTGGTCATGTGAGAAGAAGACCTATTGATGCCCCAGTGAGGAGGCTAGAAAGTTGGGGAGCAAGTAATGTTGTGAAAGGTAGAGGAAGACCCAAGAAAACTTGGATAAAGATGATTGAAAATGATATGCGGTTTCTTGGAATTGGAGAAAGTATGGCGATGGAGAGGCAAATGTGGCGGGAAAGAATACGGATGGTGGATGGAGTCTGATTCTTTTTTTTTTTAATTCCTATTTTCTTTTATTTCATGTTAACTTTTTTTTTTTCATTCATTCTCTTTTTTTATTTGCTTTTTTCTCTACTTTTTCCCTCTTTTTTCCTTTTATGTTATTTATGTAACGATTATTGACGATTTCAAAGTTTGATTCATGTTAGCCGATCCCAAATTATTTTGGGACTAAGGCTTAGATGTTGTTGTTGTTGTTGCCGCCCAAAAATAAAAAGAGATGATGAGATCAGCTAGCCATATTACTAAAGAGCTTAATCAACCGTGAACACAAGATGGTGGTAGAAGTTAAAAGTTAAAACTGACCTTGGGCATGTTTTATGAGTTGCTATACATCATATAAGGGGATAGATGTATTATTGGCTAACAAAAATGCCTACCAAGATTATTTCACTGTCCGAAAGGAGATTTTACTTTGTGCGCGTGTGTGTCTATGTGCAATGTAGAATTTTGTGGTTGAATCTATTCCATTATAGTGTTTCTAGTTATATCTTTGCATATTGCCTAACGTGAGGACGATCCGATGTTCATAGTTTTCACTGTCATGTGATATTTGTCGTCGTGCCCTTGAGGAATACTTTTGTTATTCGGGGCACTAAGGCTCTTTTCAGACTGACCGAATGAATCGAATCGAATCGAATCAATCAGATGGATCAACCGAATCGAATCGAATCGAACGGACGAATCGAATCGAATCAAATATATATTAAGGGTAAATAATAATAATAATGGTAAATAATATAATAATAGTAATTAACAAAAACAGCGATAATAGTAATATTATTAGTAATAATAACAATAATAATAATTAAGATTAATAATAATAATAATAATAATAAGAAGAAGAAGAAGAAGAACCGAGATGAATCGAATCGAATCGAATCAATGAATGGACTCGAATCAATCGAATCGAATGGACTGACTCAATCGAATCAAAATCAAAAATAAGTCCAAAAGAACAGGGCCTAATACGTTCTTACCCTGCCCAAGTTATGAATATTGACTAAAACAACTAAATCAAACAATCCCACGCAGAACCCTGAATTCTTGTCTTTGTAAACTTAATCCCTCATTTCTTCTAATTGACTAGGCACGAGAGAGGAAAGCAGCTCTCAAGATGGTTCCGGAACAAATTATTTTATCTGAGGTGCGGCGGATGGTGGAAGATATGCAATCCATGAATAAGAAGTTAGAGGAGACAGTAAGTTTGTCCTTGCTCTCAGTTCTATAGTGCGGTTCGTATAATATATGTCTGACTGGTTATTGTACAATGATTTGCATAAGACCAAGATCAGAGCGACAGAAAGATTTACACGTGGAATTTTAAGTTACAAATTCCGGATTCCAGGATTCTGTCAAAAGAGGACTTGCATTAGGGAATGGGTACTGAACTCTCTATTTGTGAATCAAATTGCATAATAACTACATTTCTTTGAAGAAATTTACATGTCAATCAAAATGAGAACAAAAACTAGATCAGCTAGGTCTTATCTTATAATTAATGGGAGCCGAGGCGCATCTTGTTATAATATTTTTGTGCGAGTTTGGCTTAGTTGTTCGGGCATGTTTAGTCTCCCAGAGTTTCAAACATACATCAACTGTTGTATTAAGCGTTGAGACATGGTCTTAACATCCTCCTACATCGAACAAAAACTTGGCGGCAGCCCTTTCGGGGGTTCCTTAGGGACCGATTCACTCTGCATAGATTGACTGAACGCAGAAAACCTTCCACTGGCAGGCGATCGTGTTTTGCAGTTACGCGACTAAACTTCTCATATTTAGCAATGAAATGTGAGATTGAGATTTGTTTGAGTTTGATAGAAACTTTTATTAGTGACCGAGCCAAGTAAAGTTTGTATCTTGTGGAAAATAGTCCAAATTTTATACATTTTTTCTCTGACTTAAGCAATTAATTAGTCATTCTGTCATCAATCCCTTCACAACCTTTTGTTACAAGTACACGACACGATACGAAAACACGATACGAAAACGACACGAAAATTTAGTGTTTGGGTTTGCATTTTGAGTACACGACACGAAAATACACGAATACGAAAGTACACGACCGAGATTTAGTGTCGGTTTTGTGTTGACCCTTTGGGTACACGACACGACACGAGATACACGAAATAAATAAATATATATAATATTTTATATTTAATTTAATAAAAATATAGATTTTATGAATTCTGTTTATACTAAACTTTAAAATTTGAAAATATAATGTGAATTTTCATAAATTTCGTGTAAACATTCGTGTTTTCGTTGCCATTCATTTCATTTCGTCTACTAAAAAACCTATAAAAATAATATTATCATATTAAAATTATTATTTTTTATAATATTTTAATATTTATTTTATATTATGTGTCTGACACGAAAACGCGATACGAAATGACACGAATTTGCGCGGTACACGACACGACATGACACGAATTCATTTAGTGTCGTGTATGAGTTTGGACTTTTGGTACACGAAACACGAAAGTACACGGCACGAAAATACACGACACGACTAAATTGCGAGGTCTAGTTATAAGCTGAGTAAACACTAAACAGAGTTTCTCATCTCTGCAAGTTTGCTGAGTCGTAATTCCGATATTCATTGATAACACCAATAAATTCTTTACCCACTGAATACATCTTTCTAATTGTTTTAGGAGTAGTTTTTCGGCAGTTTGGTTCGCAGGTAAATAACGCCGGCCATGCTATCCTCTCGAAATTTCTTGCTGGTGTTGTAATTTCTCTATCTTATTGGTGATCTTGGAAAAGGACAAAATTTGGCAATTATAGGACAGTCCAGCCTATTTCTTTTTCTGAGTACTTTTTTTCGTTGTTATTTAGTCCAAACTAAAAATAAAAATCAATTTTCACAAAAAAAAAAAGATAAAAATGAAATTTATGCAATGAAGTGAGATAAATAATTTAGAGTGTTAGGTATAAGTAGAGTTGTAAACGAGACGAGTTGAGTTCTGGCCTTAACGAAAGAGGCTCGTTACTATTCACTCGAACTCGAACTCGAACTCTCTCGAGCCACAAAGTCCGAGCTCGAGCTTGAATCAAACATCATTCTCGAGCAATCGCGAGCATTAGTTTTTTTAGTTTCTTTCATTTCAATATTCAATTTTTTGTTAAAAAATTATAAAGTAACTATTTCCCTTAATAAATATAATTATTATTAAGAAATGATCAAAACATTAAGTATATTTATATATATATATATATATATGTAAAACTACAATTTAAAACATTTAAAAATAATATTTACTACGCTCGCGAGCTAGCGAGGAGTATTCACAAGCTTGAGTCGAGCTCAACTTGAGCTCATTCCGCTCGAGCCTGGGCTCGAGTTTTGACCAAGCCTGCTCACGAGCGGCTTGATTCACTTGCAGCCCTAAGTATAACTATGCGAGGAAAATGAAATGTAACGAGGAATTTATCTTGTTGGAGTTTGAGGCGAATAATCTTGCAGAAGTGGACTAAATGGCAGTTCTCCCTATCTCTTTTCTTCATTATATTTTTTCTTTCATATGGGGTGTTCGATTCGTTGGAATATGAATTGTAGTGTCATTCTTCTTGATTTAAAACTAGTATACCGATTTCTGGTAGCCAATCCTTGTGGTGTCACTGGTGTGGTGCGTCATTCTTCTTTCCTTATATATTTGTCTACAGGAAGCAGCAATTGATGAATACTTCAAGCCATTATATACAAGGAGGCAGAAATTATAATGAAGACACAGCTTGAAGGTGAGGAGAAATCCATGAGAGAGATGATGATAGCCATGCAAAGACAGGCTTTGCTCGAGAAAGCTGAATCAGAAAGAAATGCAAATTCACAAAACGAAGAAAAGGATCAACAGAATATTCAGGAACCAACGTGTTCGGACAAGAAAACCGAGACGGCATAACCATATCAACCTTACTTTTTTTTTTTGTGTGTGCCTGTCTGTGGTCAGTGGCGGATCCAGGATTTTCTGAGATCGGGGGCACAATTTTCATTACCGTAGTAAAAAAATCAATAATGAAGTACAATATCATTATAAAGGTGAAACAAATTATGTTTTACAGTTGTTCTCTACGAAATTTCATCTTTTGAAAGCGATTCATTACATCTTCATTCGTAACATCGGCAAGTCCTTTTTCAACGGTACAAATTACACAATCGTTCAAATAGCCTTCCGAAATTCGGCCTTATTTCATCTCTTTGATTAGGGTGATACTCTAAAATTCTTTTCCTTTCGATCTCAAGGAAGATCATCCAAATCAATTTCCGTAGGCATCAAAAGAGTAGAACTAGGTTGGGAAATATTATCTGCACTTGAAGACCGTGTGCGGTGGGTGGGTGGGTGGGTGGGTGGTTTGGAGAAAGAGGCAGGCGTGCTTCTAATGTCATGCTCTTTCCTACTAAGTTAGATGATTTAATCTGAAAAAATGCAGCAAACATATATAGTGGGTGTTTGGGATTGCTTATTGAAAATAGATTATGCGTTTTGAAAACGGATAATCAGATAATTAGTTGTTGAAAAACGTGGGTTTGAAATATAGTGTTTGGATTTGATTATGTTGTTTGATATCGCAATAATCAGATAATCAGTTTTTCTAGTGTTTGGCAAATCAGATTATTTATAACTTAACTTGTAAAATGACTAAAATAGACATTTTAAATAATGTATATTTATTACCTAGTGCTCTAACAAAAATGAGTATGAAGTTAGTTGGCTTTTGGTGGGGCAAGGATATGGTTATCCATAACACTCTTTTATAACAAAAAAAACCCACCTTTTTTACTTCACCATCATCCTCTTCATATTCACTGCAACTACAACACTTTAATCAAACTTGTTAAATTTAACAAACCCATTTTAAATTAACTAACACCAACTCTTCAAACAAAAAAAAATTAACTAACACCAAGAAGTTCAACACTGATCCCATATTCATGACAGTGGATGTTGTCGTCGGTGATCATTTGCCGAAACAATACCATTGAAGTCAAGGTTGATAGTGGTTGAAGGATTGAATCAAGGTAACACTTGATAGACTTATGATGAAGAAGATGAAGTATTATCTGAGGTTATATTGGTCATTTGACAACTAATCCATTGCTTCTCTAAAATCACGTTTTCAAAAAGCACCTCCGCACCTACTTTTCAAAACGCCGTTTTGGAGCTTGTAAAATGCAGAAAAGCACTTTTCTTATTTTATGATCCAAACACTAATTTTAGATTATTTGAGTTTTGAGAACACAATAAGCAGATAATCGGGTGTCAAACGCAACCCCAAACACCCTCATAATAGCATTAATAGCTGGTGAAGTAAATAGTAGCTTTGTGCACTAAAGTGCAAGTTTTTCTGGGAGTTGCATTTTCTGTTTGACTCTACTCCATCCGTCCACTTTAAGAGGGTCATTTCAAAGCATTATTTTGTCCCAATAGAATAGATTCATTTTTATTTTTTTACATCTCATGTCCTTGCTTATATGATTTACGAAAATAGATCATATGAAAACTAATTAACTTGTGAAATCTAGAAACTTTTATAAGCCATTGATATTAGTGATCTAACGGTTGTAGATGAGTAGAATTATATGCATTTATGTATTTTTTTTATTGCATTATTTGTTGCATATCTTAGCGTGAGTTCGATCTGTGAATAATATGAATATCTGATGAAATTACTTAATAATGCAATTGGTTTCTAGATTTCACCATTAAGGGTGTTTCCACCATAATCAATCCCTATGATTTACTTATATGATTATGTGTAGTCCAAAACTTATTTACAATTGATATATAAGGATATAATTGGCAAAAAATAGCACTATAACCGCATGTATATTCACCATTGAATCTATAATATATTATTTTTATCAAGAATTCAATAGTAAATACATATCAGATATAATACCCATATGGGTACCTTAGAATTTTTCCCTGTCTTCTATTATGTACCTTGAAATCAATAGAAAATTATACATTCACCGATGCAGTCTCTTCAAATGGGATGGATGGAGTATATACTTAGGGCCTGTTTGGTAGGCATGTTTCGGCAGGTTAAGATATATTAACCGGTCGAAACATGCGTTTGGTAGCCTAGTTATCTAATTCTTCGGCCCGTAGAAAAAACACGGGCCGACTACTTTTTAACTGTTTGAGCCGGTTTGAGGCTGATAAGGTAACCCACCAAAATGGTGGGTTACAAAATAACTTTATTGAACAGTAGCTTAAGTTATCCCCCATCCCACAATTACCCCTCCAGCTCCATTAACTGGAATTGCTCCATTAAAATGGGTTCTTCATCCTCTTCCTCTACAATTTCATTTTGCTCAGGCAATCATCTTTTTCATCACTTCTCAAAGAACTCATCTTTTTTTCTTAATTTTTTTCTTTTTTTGGAGAAAGAAAAAGAAATGAAATTTTATCTTATGTTTATCTTTTTGGAATTAGTACGAAATAGAGAAGACTTATCTGCCGCCGAAACTCATCTTCCGCCAAAACTCCTCCGGGCGCCGCTGCCACCTGTCCATTTTGCTTCTGTCAAGACCTAAGCCAGGTTTGAGAAAATAGTATTTTTTTGTCGACATTTTCTGTCGACATTTTTGAGAAAATAGTATTTTTTGTAATTGATAAGAACAAAAAAGTAATTTTACATGTTATTTAAGAAGAACAGTAATTTTACCATTTTCCTACCAAACAACAAAATAACATATCTGTTTTAACTATCTTCTCATATCCTAACATGCCATATCCTAACCTGCCATATCCTGACATGGCTACCAAACGAGCTCTTAATGGTTCTTGTTCGCAGACTTTCACCAGTTTTTGTTTTAGGGGGTGCTTGGTAGGATGTTTTTTAGGGTGGGTAATGGTAAAGGTAATGAAAAATAATGCTTGGTGCTCTATAATGGAATGACTCATTACCTAATAGTGGGTAATGGACCATTACCCAATAAATTGGGGGGAATGTTTTTTTCTCCCTTTTCCTTTCCCCACTATTATCATTACCTTTCCCTTTCCCTTTCCCGAGTTTGAACCAAGCACCCCCTTAGTATTATTTGGTTTTATTGGTTCTTGCCCACACAGTGAAAAGATATTTCCAATGCCTAGGCTGAAATTCCTAGTACATCTCTATATTTGACCTTTCATAAAAAAAGGCTAAAGGCACCTTCAATTTATTTTTCACTAAAGGCAACTATGCAAACAGCAAAATCAGATGCTGAAATAAAAGTCTACATGCTTTTCTGAACCTTATATATATATCCATTAGTAAGAGGGAAAATTCTGTAAAAATCACTATACTTTGTATTTTTTTTTTATTAAACCACCGAAAGAATATTTTTCTATGTTAACCACTGAAAGTTTGTTTTTAGTTTTAAAAAATCACTCTTACCGGGTATCACAGATTTTCCAAATTAAAAAAAGATAATATGGCTTTTTTCATATAAATAATAATAATATGGCATTTTAATTAAAAAAAATTGTTAATTGAGTGGCTCTTAGGCCAAAAATAATAATCAAATAAATTTACGTTTGAAAATCCCTAGAACCCCACACACTACGTTCGTCTTTCTTCTAAACCTCTCAAAACCCAAAAACCGCTTAGAACCGATTTTGTAATATCAAAGCAATTTTTGAAATTATTTTTCAAAATCGAAACAGGAAATAAAATATAAAATTTGAGTTGATATCATCATTTGATTATTTATGGAACGAAGGACGATTTTATAATTATTATAATATATTGTTAATTTAATTAGAATATATATGGAATGACCAACCCAAAGTATAGTGGTTTCCATGAACTTTGGCCTAAAAACCAGTTATTATTTTTAATAAAACAATGCCACATCTGAAAAATCTCTTATTCCCGATTAGGGTGGTTTTTTTAAAAATAAAAACAAACTTTCAATGTTTATCATAGAAAATATTTTTTTGATGGTTAATTCGAAAAAAATGCAAAGTATAGTGCTTTTTGTAGAATTTTCCCTTGGTAACATTCATAAATGATCCTCAACTATTACAGAAAATCAAGACAATCAGCCAAATGACAGAAACATGAGAACAAGGCCACAATTATGCAAGAGACGCCACCCACTAAAAGAACAAAAGCAATCTTTGTCAACCCGTGCCCTTCTCTTTCGGTTGGTGAACCGTTTCCAAACATTCTTTGGCTCTATGAACCTTCGATTGGAGATAAAAGCTCCCGCTTTTTGTATTCCGCTCAAACAAGTTATCGTACCTCTGAAAAGAAAAACAAGTTAAATTTTCAAGATAACGAACTTACATTTCAATTACAGTATCAGAAGTTGGATATTTTTTCAAGGAAAAGGGAGAAAAAATATTAAAAACCTGCAAAATCTCTTCCCATGTAGAATTCTCAGAGACGCCGAGGATCTGCCTCGCCTCTGATGCGGACATCATTTTACTACCTCTCTTGATGTTTTGTACTGCTTCTTGAGCGACACCGTTCTTCGAGGCGTCTGACATATTACATGAGCTATACTTCACATGATTCTCGAAAAAATATCAATTTGTGTATGAAAAGAACGGATTGATTAAGAGACTCGACCAATCCAATCTGGGTAATAATCCATTTGAAGAAGCCATAGTCCATACCAATGAGGAAAATTTTTTGATTACTATAAATTAAAACACAAGTCTAAAGGCAGGCTTACTTGCAAGTGCCTGACGATATGCTTGAGCAAATGCTTTTACCATTATTCCAGAGCCCATAATGATCAAGTTAGCAAGAATCCTAGCCTGCACAAATACGTGGCAGTAAATATGAAATAAAACAAACATATATCTGTTGATTTCCGAATAGGGCGAGCTTATTTATATGTTCTGTCATTCTCGAGTCCAAGCATAAAAAAATATATAATTCATTATAGGTAAACTGGCACCCCCCCCCCCCCAGGTTAAGTTACAACTCTGATATCAAAAAAGTTAAATATAATGGTAGGCTCCACTAATTAAACACACAAATGCATATATCTTAGCATAATCAAGAAAGTTGATTTCACAGTTATACCTAACAAAGACCACATAATTCTAACCCATGATTAGCAGAAAATCAGGAAAAAGAATCCCCAATTATACTTCCTCCTCGTGCAAATCCACAATTAAAACTTCATGGAACTGGGCCGATAACTTAGTTAGAAACCTCCCAGATTTTCAAGATAATGTTCTGCAGTGTCTTTTTGTAATTTTGGAAACCAATTAACATTCTAAACAACCCGCATTTTATTGCAATTCGCAGACAAAACTTTCACTGGTTTGATTAATCGGCATTTAACAACCAGACACAAAGCACTAATTTCAACTCCATCTACAATGACCTGTATTAGCATATTTCAAAATGTGATCATCAGGGCAGGACCCTGGACTCAATCCTCACACTCGAGATGAAACTTTGTAATACAATCACTTGCTACCATTACTCTTCAGTTTTCTGCCTTTTTCTAATTGTTAGCTGTCGAATTGCCAGTTGAAAGTAACGAAGCATAGAAAAGAGAGAGGTACAATGAAATTGTGAGAGATGAACTTTTTAGACGTTACCCCCTTGTTGCACGTGCCGGGTGAAGGGATAGACAGGATGAACACTCACAGAGGAGCTACACGGGTAACGAAGACATTGAGGAAACAGAGACAATAAACCGCAGCAGTGAAGGGGATTGCATGACTCAAGTAATTGCAGCATTATGCTACCAAAGTATCAAACAAATAAACGGGAAGAGGACTATTTGACTTACTAATTCCACCAATCCTATCCTATGAGTTTAAAGGCTTTTGGGTTTTCCTTAAGTTCACATCCGGTTCGAATTCCCTCACTAAAATCTTACTAAATTAAATAGGATTTTTTATGGCATTCAAGGACACAGGTCAAGAACCTGGGCATAAATCTAATTATGCTTGTATCAAAGATAGATTAGGACGAGAAGCATACCATAGCTGGAGACAAGATTGAATCACCAACAGATGTTTGAATCCAATTAACCTACAAGACCTTAAAGAGCAGTATAAGCAGTACTCAATTACAAAACACCGAAGTAAATTGTGCAGAGTTTGATTGCATGAGTATGATCTAAGTGACAGCAAAGTATGCAATCAATTGTTAATATCAAAAACTATGCTGGAAACTGCCGACCAAACTTGGATGTAAAGTCAATTTGGTTTTCTACTCCAAGACGTTTTCAGTTACTTGCTATTTGAATTTTAAGAACTATAATTAAAATGCATTAGTTCTAATCATTCATAATAATGCAACTGAACTTTTCCAAAAATATTCTTCAAGCCTTCTCATCTCATCTATCACATCTTCTCACATATCTATTTTTCAAAAATGTCTTCAAACCTAGAACACCACAGAACAAATACAGATTCGTTTTCAATTTTTAATTAGCTACATGAAAATGTAGCTAATCCACACTCTTTATTCTTTTATAAAGAAATAGGGAAAAAAAAGAAACAAACAAGGCTTTTTCCAATGCAAACATGAAAATAAAACCAACAGACCTCATGATTTTATGTTTCAGAAGAAGTTCAATAAGACAATCAGACATGGGGGGGTCCAAAACATCTTCTCATTCACCAACACATAGCACAACCTAATCACAAAATTAACCTATAAACTTAGCCAACTAACTGTATGCAGCCTCAATTGTATAATACTCACAATCTTCCTATGTTTATATATCATATCACATTATACCATAGTTGTTAAAGGAGAAAGGTGCAGCAAGGCGATAAGGGATCCTATCGAGGGAGGCACAAGGCCAAGGCACCGCGCCTGAATGATGTGAGGCTCTCAGGCTCAAAAAATATATGAAATAAATAGAAATTATAAAACTTATAAACACATAACGACAAGAAAGTACAACTATTCACAAAACTTAATAATTAACAAATTATACTGTCGGGACAATAAAATAACTTCCGAAGTGTTCTAAAAAAACAAACAAAATATAAGAAATATATAACAAAGAGGCGCACCTAGGTGCACTGTGACTGAGGCACACCTAAAAGGCGCACCAAGGTGAGCGCCTTGCTAACATTTTCTGGGCTTAAGAGGCAATTTTCATTTCATCCGCGCCTGAGGCGTCATTAGCACCTATGTTTTATGCATTACAGAACTTCAATGCTCCTACCCAAGAATTACGTTTCCTGTTCGAAAAAGCTGAAACCAGAAAATCAAAGGCCCCACATCATCAATGATTTCAAGACTAATGAACACAACAAAAACTTATAAAGAAATGGAACCCTGCATCAAGAACCAAAATAAATACTGCATCATAAACAACTTCCCCAGACTCCAAAAATCCACACTATACATCACCGATTTATTAAAGAACCTACTCTATAATCATGTTAACCTTTGATTTTCTGGTTCCAGCTTTTTCGAACAGGAAACGTAATTCTTGGGTAGGAGCATTGAAGTTCTGTAATGCATAAAACATAGGTGCTAATGACGCCTCAGGCGCGGATGAAATGAAAATTGCCTCTTAAGCCCAGAAAATGAAAATTGTACCGACACGTTCAATTGTTCACAACATGCTACAAACTTTATCCGTCTACCTACAGTCCCCTTAATATACTTCACGCTCTCCCTAATCTTGCGCAAAGATTCACTTGCAATTCTCGAACCATCTTGAACAATGAGATTTAGTATGTGGGCCGAACATCGAACATGAAAAAAACTACCTTTACACAACAAGTTACCTCTCAAATGAGCCTTCAAAAAGTTTTGCATGTTAAAATTGTTTGAGGCGTTGTCTAAAGTGATAGAAAATATCTTCTTCCCAATTCCCCAATCCTTCAAAAACTCAGACTTTTTCTGATAAAAGAGTGCCATTATGTGGCGGGGGGAAATGACAAAAAATTATGATTCTACTATGCAACACAATGTCATTATCAATGAAGTGAGCAATCAAACAAATATAATTTCACCTTTTCAAGGTTAAAAATTTTAATGCAATCCGCTTTTGCAGTGTTTCTAGTACATTATTTCACATCCGGATTCAAGTAGTAATGTACTTTTCGTAAACATTCATGTTCAACAACCAAAAATGGGTAGTTATGCTTCATGATTGCTTCAGCCATTTTTTCCCTATAAATAAGCTGGCTAATTTTTCTACTACGCATTTTCCCTTCATGATCTATATGCATTTGAGACACATTTTGGTTGACTAAACCAGGACACAACTTCTCATGCGAGTTCAAGTTTCTAGTTCCATGAGAACCACTACCATCTCCAATGGCATAACTCTTTGTGCATGTTTTACAATATGCTCTAAGTTTTTTAGTTAATGGATCTTGTTTTTTCATATCGACGCCAAATAGAAGTGTTCTCCTTTTGTACTTTTATTGACAAACTATCACCTAACTGTGTAATATTGTCCGAGCCTTCATGTTCAGGATCAAACAAATCAATTGTCACACAATCCATATCAAATCTACACAAAAATGGTAGAATAATGAGTTAACTGGGAAACATAAGATTGTGAAATATTTATTCATAACAGTGGGCAAAAAAATTTCATAATTATGCTTTCACAAAATTTATTAAACCTTTTTCCATAATTATGCTTTCATAATTTATCAACAGTGTACTTTTTTCATAATTATGCTTTCATAATAGTGAGTCCAGATTTTATTGCTCCAATATTTTGCAGAATCTCCTAGAAGTTATTAAACCTTGTTTCGGAAGAAATAAAGGAAGAAAAAAAATCTGGACTGATGGCGTTAGAAATAAAGGAAGAAAAAAAACCTGGACTGATGGGTGATGGCGTTAGAAAAACATTCAACATCTTTTGCAGAAGCTCTAAGAAATTATTACACAGTTATATAATATTATTGCAAAATTAATCATGCATAAGAAAAAAAAAGGAAGAAACTCCTAAATTTTCACCTTTTCAGGTTGACCGCGGCGTGGTTTGGGACTGATGGTGGCCGAGGCGTAGTCGGGACTGATGGCGGCCGCGGCGGTCTGAATCTGACGCGAAAAGTCGGTGGCGGCGGCGGTGTGAAACTGAATGTGAGAGTCTGAGACGAAAGAGAATCTGATGGCCGCGGCAGTCTGGGAGAGATGAAGGAGAATCTGAGAATCTGAGACGATGGAATCGGCCCAGTCGGGAATCTGAGAATCTGAAACTGAAGCCGAAGGAGAGACGAAGGGGGAAAGCTGAAAAGGGGCGGGGGGTCGGGACTGGGGGACGGGAAAGCAGAGTGAGAAATGAAATGAGAGTCGGCGGATGTTAAATGAAATAAATGTTAACTTAGTTCTATTACTGGGCTGGGCCGGGCGCCCGCGGGCTGGGCCATCCTGAGTCGGCCAAGTTTTGGACGGGTCAAAAAGGCCCAATTTTTTGGGCAAAAGTGAAATGTAACGCCTGTTCAAAAGCGGGCGAAATTTAAATCTGCTTCCTTGAGCGCAGGCTGGTTTGTCAGGTCTATGTATTATTGACATAGATAGGGTATGCAACTCTTCAATTAGTGGCTTTGGTTCGCTGGCCGTGGTACTTTCACTTTAAGTGAAAGATTCGGGTTGGGTCCCTCTGTGGACAATAATTTTCAAGAATTTACGATCTTTTAGTCTACGACAAAGAAGAGACATTAGCCTTCCGAGGTATGTTGGTTGAACAATTAATTATTGAAGGCTAGAGGTGTTCGACGGTTCAAGACCTACGATTTTTTTAACCACCGATTTTTGAACTGTCGGTTTCGGTTCCCGAAAATTCGGAATGAAACCAAACCGCCTTATGCCGGTTCAACCGAAATCGGCGGTTTCGAACCGGAACCGGACCGACGGTTCGACAGTTTTTTTTTTTTTTTAATTTTCAAAATATAATATATGAAGGTAATAACATAACAAAACTAATGATGATGATGATGATAATAATAATAATAATAATAATAATAATAATAATAATAATAATAATAATAATAACAAATATTGATATTTAATGTAATATATTTGAAACGATATTAATGTAATATATTAGTAAATTAAGTGGAATACATATAAAATCAAAGTAACAAAGGCCTAATTTGAAGGTTGATTTCACAAAAAAAAAAAATACTATCTCCTCTATATACTAATGCAGAATGCGCTGAAGTGGCGAACTTCACCTTCGATCGCCACATGTTTTTCTTTGGTCTTCGTGTCTTATGTGTCATGCTACAGCTGACACATAATCAATTACTGGCCTAATCATTATTGCATTAATTACATTATAATTATACCTCAAATAACTCCTACATACCTTATTAATTTCTACGAAAATATGAATTATGAATAAATAGGAATTGATTGTATTTACAGAAATATTTCATATTTTCATTAAATAATATAAATCCCAAACAAAGAGGAATTTAATATAGTAATGTGCACTATATACTACAAACTTAAACGTAAAATCCCGCGAAATATTTTATATTCCACTAATTAATTAGTTTATATCAGTTAATCAATATAATTAGGTATATCAATAAGAGAAATATCAATTGAAATGAAAGATGTATGAGAGTATTGCAAAAGAAGTGATGAATATATATAATTAAAAAGGTACTTTAAGTCCTAATCAATTAAATCGAAAAAATCTTATTAAAAAATATTATTGAAAGTGTAGAAATAATGGTTTCAATTATTATTTATAAATAAATCAAAAAAACTATGGAATAAATCAAAAAGTATATTTTAGTTTTAAATCTTATTTAATTATTATAAAATAACAAAATAAATGAAAAAACTATATTTATTAAATTATATAATTACTGATTTTATGATTTTTCAAAGAGATATTTCTAAATATACAAGAAATAAATTTAATAATAATATATTATACCATATATTCATCTTTGTACAAAGAGAATTTCAGAAAATAAAATTGAAGTTATTTTTTCTTTTTTCTTTAAGTTTTAGAAGATTTGTTAATGTACAACTATATATTTTTGAAAGTTTTGGATTTGCTTTTGTATTTTAAATTATATCCAAATAATTTATGTAATTTTTTTTCAAATATAAGGATTAAATTATCTCCTTTTTTGCCATTTAACAGTAACCGTTAAATACTTAACAATTTGGACCATTTTGGCAAAAAAAAGACCAAAAAAACGTGGAACTAAAATTTCATCAAATATATTTCAACACAATCAGATATGAATTGAAGTTTTTTCTAATACGAATTTCCAAAATTCCTAAAAGTGCCCAACTATTTATGTGTTCTCTTGAATGTAAAATGTGTCAACTTTAATACTTCTATATATTAAGTTAAATATTTGAAAATAATATCATATAAAAATGATATGAAGTTTCAACTGAACCAAATGTCACTTAGGTTTTTGTAATACAAGTTTCACAAATTACTAAAAATACTCTAATTATTTTTCTCTTATTTTGAATATAAAATTTATTGAACTTAGTACTCTTAAATATAAACCTCAATGCCTGAAAAGTACCCTATAACTTTTCCCGGCTCATCTTAATAACAAACAAAATTGGGCATTTTTTTACTTTTAAAAAATGGGAATAATTTTAATTAGGCTAGAATGTGGATGTAGTTTTCTTAGTTAACCCCGCGATTAGTATATTTACAATAAGTCATACAATTAAGTCACTTTTATATATATACTACGATAATGATGCTTCTTTTTTTTTGGCAATTGGAAAGTACTTAATTTTAAGTTATAAATCATAACCTCCTTACTTTACAATTCCAAAACCTATTTTAAAATGAATATACATATAGTTTCACTTCAACCAAATGCCAGTTGGGATTTTTTGTTACGAGTTTCAGAAATTACTAAAAGTACTTCAACTCCTTTTCTATTTTTTATTGTAGAATGATTAGACTTTAATACTCTTAAATATGAAGCTAAATATTTGAAAGGATATCACATAAGCATAGATATGTCATTTAACTTTAATCAAATCTTGAGTTTTTCTTTTGTAATTTTCTAAAATTTCTAGGTCGTATTTAATTAGGACAAATCTCTGATGTATATTTTTTAACTCATCCAAACTATTCTTATATTACAATCTAAATTGTTAAATTTCTTGGTAAATTTTAAGGCTATGACTTGGATATAATTCTCTAAATCAACATGTATATTATATACTATTATTATATTTTTATTGCAATTTGAGAATTGCTTAATTTTAAGTTATAAGCCACTTATGTATTTACAAAAGCTTTTAAATCTCAAATATTATTAAAATTGTCCTTGCCACAATTATTTAGTATAATTCTACATATAAAGTTGTACCAAAGGACAATGCATATATTCAAGTATAAACTCTTATTCACTTTGGCATCATTGCAAACTCATATGACTGACCAAGAATATGAGATTAACTATTGGACAAACAATGTCATCTCACAATCTACAAGAAATTAAGGACTTCTCCAAATGAATCCTCAAATTCGTAGATGGTGAGCTGGGTGAAGAAGTCGATAGAGAAACCTTGACTGATATTCTTGATATTTACTAATATGGAATGCCGACGATCATATTGCAGTCATTGTTGAAAGTACTATCATTCACTTATAAGTAACTTTCCATAAAGTAATTTTTTTTTAAGAAAGAGCAATTCTTGCGCAACAAACGACGTTGTGGAGATAGTAAACGATTACATGATGTTTATAATTTCAAAAGACAAGCGGATATGTATCAGTTCTGATAGTATATGTAAAATTTCTGCGACCTCTAAAAGTCAAAATCAAGTATATCCAATTGTTTTTTTTTGAAAGCATCGAGTGTTCTAGAATTCCAAATCACATCTTAAGATCGATCGTAACTTAGAGTTTCAGTTATGCTAATTCAAAATATGGATCAATCATCAGGATTATGCAATGTCACATCATTAATAATGGCTAAAATGCTCATGGGGTCCCTTAATTTAATTTCAGATAACGATTTAGTCCTTTATCTTTTTTTAGTCCCAACTAAGTCCTTTATCTTTCTAATTTTAAGCAAATTTAGCCTTTTCCGTTGTCTCGTTAAGCTGTGTCAGGCGCATTAAGTTGCCTACGTGGCTATAAACATACATGCGTGGAGAATAAAGTCAAATTCCTAACCTATGTGTCCATTTACTAACCTATGTGTCCATTTACTAACCTCCATTTTCTAATTTTACCTGAATTTATATATATATTTTTTTTTCAAGAAAATAATTTTATTTCGAAAAATTATTATTTTGCCAAAAAATATTTTTTCCTCCTGAAAATATTTTTTAATTTTTTGGAATTTTTTTTTTTTTTATTTTTTTCCAGAAAATAATTTTACTTTTTGAAAAATAATTTTTTTCCCAGAAAATAATTAAATTTCAAAAAAAAAATTTATTTTCTGGAAAAAAATAAAAAAAATATTTTTTCGAAAAAATTAAAAAAATATTTTCTGGAGGAAAAAATATTTTTTGGCAAAATAATATTTTTTCAAAATAAAATTATTTTCTGGAAAAAAAATATTATTTTCTGGAAAAAATATTATTTTTCGAAAAAACAAAACTATTTTCTGGAAAAAAAATAAAAATAAAATGTTTTTTCGAACAAAATTAAAAAAATATTTTCTGGAGAAAAAGGTATTTTTTGGCAAAATAATATTTTTTCGAAAAATAATTTTTTTTCCAGAAAATAATCTAATTTCGAAAAAAAATTATTTTCTGGAAAAAAATAAAAAAACATTTTTTCGAAAAAATTAAAAAATTATTTTCTGGAGGAAAAAATATTTTTTGGCAAAATAATATTTTTTCGAAATAAAATTATTTTATGGAAAAAAAATATTATTTTCTGGAAAAAATATTATTTTTCGAAAAAAATAAAACTATTTTCTGGAAAAAAATTAAAAAAAATATTTTTTCGAACAAAATTAAAAAAATATTTTATGGAGAAAAAGGTATTTTTTGGCAATATAATATTTTTTCGAAATTAAATTATTCTCTGGAAAAAAATATTATTTTTTCGAAAAAATAAAATTATTTTCTGGAATTTTTTTTTTTTTTGAAAAAATTAAAAAAATATTTTCTGTAGGAAAAAATATTTTTTGGCAAAATAATATTTTTTCGAAATAAAATTATTTTCTTGAAAATATATATATATATATATATAGAGAGAGAGAGAGAGAGAGAGAGAGATTCAGGTAAAATTAGAAAATGGAGGTTAGGAACTGGAGACATATGTTAGGAAATGGACACATAGGTTAGGAATTTGACTTTGTTCTCCATGCATGTATGTTTATAGCCATGTAGGCAACTTAACAGCCACTTGGACAACAGTTAACGGAGACCAATGGAAAAAGCTAAATTTGCTTAAAATTAGAAAGATAAAGGACTTAGTTGGGACAAAAAAAAAGATAAATGACTAAATCGTTATCTGAAATTAAGTTAAGAGACCTCATGAGCATTTTAGCCTTAATAATTATCCAAATTCGTAACCATATCATTGAATAAAAAATTTCGGAGAATAATTTTGAGAGTAAAGCATTTATTCAACGATTGATATTAAGCCCGTCAGATATCATATTACCATTTAAATTTTAATACGCCAGTTTCCACTTATTATGAGCTTTGCCCTGACTATATTTAAGAATCAAGGTCAAACGCTATCTCATATTGGTATGTATCCTTCAAGACCCGTATTTGGTCATGGTTAACTTTATGTAGCCATATCAAGAGTGAAAATCATGAAAGACTAGAAATTTTGTTGTGATAGAATGGTGTAATTATAAACAGAACAAATAGTGTAGTTTATAAAGAAGTATTATGAAATTTATAGTGAACGATTTTCATATTATATATTTATATAAGAGTGTTTTTTTGTTCCCGTGTAATTACACGGGTGTTATACTAGTAAAAGAAATAATAACAAAGAATGGTCCAATTTGAAGTTTAATTAAAAAAAAATAACAATTGTATTAATATAATAATACTAATAATGAGGAATGGTCCAATTTGAATTGTTTTAGAAAAAGACCGGCGGTTGAACCGATGGTTTGTAGTTCATCAATATCGCGAACCGGAATTGAATCGTCTTAAAACGGTTGACGGTTTCGGTTTTGGACCGAATCGCGGTCAACGGTTCCAAATCGGTTGTTCGTCGGTTCGAACCGAACCCCACTGAACACGTCTATTGAGGGCTTCAAGCGACAGCGTGGGAGGCCTGATCTCGAAGGGACTTTGCGGTTGAATTTGAGGGGTTCAATATGGAGCAATAACTTGGGGGCGACTCCTTATGTGCGGTAGTTAAGAATATTTAAGAACCTGGAAGACGGATAAATATCTCGCAATATATATATATATATATATATATATAATATTTTGGATTGGAGTCACCGCATTAATTCATGTGTCTATGTGAAAAATTCTGAATTTTTTATTCCTATTTTTCTAATTCAACCATTAAATATTTAAATACCCGTTCAAGAATTAATAAAGAATTGAAATATATATATATATATATATATATATATATATAATATTTCGGATTGGAGTCACCGCATTAATTCATGTGTCTATGTGAAAAATTCTGAATTTTTTATTCCTATTTTTCTAATTCAACCATTAAATATTTAAATACCCGTTCAAGAATTAATAAAGAATTGAAGACACGTGATGCATCTTTTTTCCTTTCGTTTACAATAGAGTTTTTTTTCTTCTGCACTCCTCTTTCCTATTTTTTTTTCTTCGGCTCACGACTCACGGCTCTTAAGACGTCACGGCTCTTCAGGGTTCTTCCGGCTCTTCTTCTTTCTTCTTCTTGGTCTCACAGGAGTCTCCCTTTATATTTTGGTGTTTCTACCGCGTTTCCTTCTCCTATACCCTTACAGGTAATTTTTTTAATTTTATTTATCCATTACGCTGATCTTTTTGCCTGTGCTGTCCACACGTCTGTTCTACTTTCCCAGCTACGCCGATGTGACCTCGGCCTCCTTCTCCGGTGACACTATTTTATATTTGCTGGCGTTTTTTCTTTTGCTGCTTTTTTTTATTTTGAACTCTCTTTATTGTCATTTGGTTGCTCAATTCCGTCGTATTTGTTTCATTGTTATGTTTTTTGTCGATGATTTTGCGCACTTCAGATTTTCATTCATTGTTGTAGTGATGATATTGAAAATACCTGATTGATTTCTGATCTTCATTGGAAATATCGTTCTTCTGCTCATTTTAATTTTTTTGATTTTGTTATTGCTTCCTGGTTGAATGCGTTTTCGTTTCTTTGTTCAGATGATAGGCTTTTCCCGCAATTTTTTACTTAAATCCGCTATTATATATATATATATATATATATATATATATATATATATATATATAGAGAGAGAGAGAGAGAGAGAGAGAGAGAGATTACCCTTCGAGTTTAATTTTTAATTTATATTTTACTTTTGGACGACAACAAGGTTTCGTACTTTGGTTGATTCTTAATCGGGAAGATATGTTTTTTAGTTTCTTTTGATTTTGATTGGAAAAATCAGTTGTCCGAAAACACGTTAATGAATCCGGATGTGCATATGTTTTTTAGTTTCTTTTGATTTTGATTGGAAAAACAGTCGTTCGAAAGCACGTTAACGAATCCGGATGTGCATATGTTTTTTAGTTTCTTTTGATTTTGATTGAAAAAATCAGTTTTCCGAAAGCACATTAAGGAATGCTTGGATATTGCTGAAAATGGATTTAATTTTATTTCTTTTAGGGATATCTGCAAACATGATACATCGTTAGTATTGGGTTAGTGTATTTACTTATGTGAATTAAATTCTAATTTTATCTTGCAACTTTCTTATACCCTATGATGGATTGACGTTCGAAATACATATGTTGCAGATGTTCTTCGAGGTAAAGACTAGAAATATTAGCATAGAGTCGGTAGAAATGAGAAACGGCAAGGCTGCAAAGTGTGACATAACATTAGTTGATGCAGAGTATTATTCAATTATTAGTGTTTTTTAACATAACATTAGTTGACACAGACTATGATTCAACTCTTAGTTTTTTTAATTGACAATAATTTAAATGAAAATATATTCGTTATTTGTAACAGTGGCACACAGTTGACTTGCGTGTTGTGGGAGTCCTTTGCTAATCAACTCAAGCTATTTATAGACAACATGTCAACTAGTGATACGGAACCAGTTATTGTGGCTTTACAATTTGCAATGATATCAAATTATAGAGGTTTGAATTTCATTCTTACGTTTGAGTATTCATTTTATGGCTTTGCGGTTTGCAGTGTTATCAATTTAGAGGTTCAGATTTTTATTTTTATGTTTTAGTCTTCTGTGTTTTGAGTTACGTGCTTTACAATTTGCAATGATATCAAATTATAGAGGTTTGAATTTCATTCTTACGTTTGAGTATTCATTTTATAGCTTTGCGGTTTGCAGTGTTATCAAAATTTAGAGGTTCAGGTTTTTATTTTTATGCTTTAGTCTTCTGTGTTTGAATCTTTATTTGTTTTGAGTTAGGTAGATTTTAGATTCTTGCTGTTAATTTAAAATTTACTGCAAATCAAACTTTATTTTAGATTCATACTTATTAATTTTATGTTTGAATCTTTATTTGTTTTGAATTTGCCGTAATTAAGGTATCTACAATGAAGCACGCAAGCAGGGTTTTTATCCGTCCTGACAGTCAAGAGGTTAAGGATTTTATTTTGAGGTGTGTAAATATGTATTGTGTTCATAGTAAAGTTGTTAAAGAATATTTTTTATATGTTTTATTTTGTTTATTTTGATATTCCTTAAATGATCACAACATTATAATAAGGCGCGGTGTTAGTGGAGCTTCGATATTTCCAATGGTGCCCGAGATTTGAACAGTGAAGAATGGTTGAATGCTGGTTCTCTAAGGACCATTGAGACTGGTTGTTGTAGAGATACACTAGTATCTATTACTTCCGTTTCCGGTAGCAAGTTTGTGATTAATTTCAATGAAATCCATCTCAAAATGGATTACATATCATTGTAGAAATTCTAAGATGCTTAAGTTGTTGAGGTAATCATAAAGTAATATATTTGCCTGTGTATCTCTGCATATTGGGTGTCACTTAAAGTGTTAACTAATCTTTTTAGGTGAATCTGCAAGCTATATACAATACAGTGCTTTTGTTGTCTAATTATTTAGTTTTTTTTTTAAGACCGGAAGAGGTGGAACATTCTATTCTTGAAGACTTGAGAAACCGTGTGCAGTTAAGTAGCATGGCATTGCCTTCGGTCAGTTTCTACACCTTTATCAACACTCATCAAGGTATGCTTTCCATAGAGGAAAAGTTAATACTTTGATTTGGTCCACAATATGTTACTTTTTTGGTTTAAACCCTTATCTCAAGTTTTAGATCGAACTAATCATTGGCACAAATAGTTCATGGTAGAAAATTGAGTATGTTGTTCGATAGTTATAGTAAATAGTAATCTCCAAAAATCTCTTATTTTAATCTGTCACAGCTTGAATTGTGCTGCAAAAATCTCACGATGGGTCAATGGTAGCTGGTGGATTTTCTGACTCCTCATTAAAGGTAGTTTACCTTTCAGTATAGTTTATTATCTTATCCATTGATAACTAACTGTAAGCCAAGAGTGACAGGTTTGGGACATGGCGAAGCTTGGGCAACAAAATGGAAACTGTAAGTTTTTTTTTTTTTTTTTTAGTTCCTTAGACTCTTTAAAAATATTATGTAGAAAAATACATATCTTAATTATCTTTATTCCTAGCTGTTGTATTGCTACGAATGGAGTAGTGTCATTTATAAGTGGAAGAAGGGTTAAGCCTGATTAATCAGATTGATTGTTGATCAATTTAAACAACATGGTTGATTCAAGAGGCAAATAGACAACCCAAATTATCATTCTAAGCTCAACTGAGTTTCTAGTTTGGTGCAGGCAGGTGGCTTGTTTAGTCTATGGTTAGCAAGATTTACCCCTTGGGTTTCGGTGCTTGCATAGTAGTATAGTTACGCCGTACCTTTTCCCCCTTATAATCATGTATCTGACCTACTCTAAGAAGAATCAGCTCAGGATGCTTTCTTTTATTAAAACTGTCTTGTAGATTTGAAGATGTGATATTTGTGAATGCCTATGACGAAACCAAGTAATTGTGTTTCTATTGCTCTTTTATATCTCTATCATTTGAGTTGTATACTGAAACCAAAGATTAATGCTATATTGTGACGGCACCGGCATTTTCTTTTCTGCTTAATTTTGAATAGAACCATTTAGGTTGCTATGCTTTGTGTTGCAAGGTTAGATTGTGGTTGATTCTCTGTATAAAACTCACATCTACAAGACATGTGTATTTCAGGTGTTTAGTTGCTCTGCTTTTCATTTTCAAACCCTACATTTTGGTTTTAAGATGTTGTCTAGGATCCTATCATTCATCTAGCTATAGAGATATTTGATGTATGGTCTTCTGTTCATGTAGGACTGCCCAAATACAACTAAAATTCTGGTGAGATGGATATATAATGTAACTTAAAAATATCTTAAGTTTAAAATTAACATGCTTTATTCCCTTTTGGTTTGTCATATAGCCAAATTCTCGTTATTCATGGTGAAAATATGCATGTATGCTTATGAATGGATATTGATATTGATTCTAGTTATATCAGCTTCATTGCAGAGTGAAAATGAGTTGGGTCCCAATGAGCATATGCCGAGCTCACATTCTGGGGGAAGATTTTACACTTTATTTCGGGGTCATTCCGGGCCTGTTCATTCTGCAACTTTTAGTCCATTTGGGGATTACCTCCTATCATCATCATCAGATTCTACAAGTATGTCATCTTTCACTAGTACCTTGTGCTTTATTTTTCCTGCTTTCTTCATCTCATAACTATAACAATGACCTCAATTGCAGTTCGGTTGTGGAGCACAAAATTTAATGCGAATCTTGTTTGCTACAAGGGTCACAATTATCCTGTATTGGATGTGCAGGTAGGAGTAGAAGTTTTAAATGTTTTGGTGATTCATTGTGATATACTGCCAGCTGTTCTCTACATATTGTGCAGCAGGAAAATGCTATGTCCTTCAATGGAAAAATTTAAATAACGATAACAAAACGGAATTGTGTCCGCTGGTATTTCTTATGGAGTCTTTAATACAAAGAAGAAAAAGAAAAGAAAAACAAAACAATAAAAAGCAGACAGTAACTGATAGTCATTACTCCCCCTGTCCCACTCGAAGAGCTCACTTTTTAAAATATGATTTTGTCCTAATGTATTAATCCACTTTGAAATCTTCATTTGAATATCATCACCAAAAATTAAGAACACCTAATATTATCTACTGTTGGAAAAAAGCCAGTGGATCAAATGTCTTATTTAGCTGCTTTTACCGGGGGTTTATCCTTTGTGTTCCGATAGCATACTTTTCTATCGGATCTTGTTTTGAATTCTTCTGCTGTCTTTCTCTTATCTTTCTCACTTTGTCTGTCTTTATTATTTTATCTGCTCATGTCAGAGTTTCTTTGATTCAAAGTAACATCATCTCAAAGCGACTATCCAAAAAACTTGTACTTTGTTGTTCATGATAAAATATATTTGCTCAGTGAATTAGCTTTCAGATGACGTTTTTGCATAATCCGAAGGTTTTAAATTATAATCAACTAGGTTTATTGGCACAAAATCTTGATAGAAAATTTGTACTCCCTCCGTCCCATAAAAGAACGTAATTTGGTTAAGGTGCAATTTTTTAATTTTAGTATAATTAACAAGGTACTACTCCTTTTAAGCCATCTATTTTTCTTATTTGTTCAATTTTTTTGTCCAATCAACTAATGTTGTAATTTATATGACATAATACATAAATTTGAAAAGTATTATTATGAATTTCAGTTAGATATTGATTTTTGGAAGTGGACTCTTTTTATGGGACAGAATTTAGTTTTCAAAGTGGACTTTTTATGGGACGGAGGGAGTATAAAATAAGTCAAGCAATGACCAACACAATCGGCTCTCTTTTAAATACTGTGCAAGTCTGAACACATTTTTTATCCATAATTGCTTTCAGTATATGCTTTGATCCACTCTATGGAAAGATTTAATTGAATGCAGTATCTAGTCTCATTAACATATTAGGTCTGTCATGCCCGATGTGTATGACTCAAGCCACTGTATAATCTAATGCAGTTCAGCCCAGTGGGACATTATTTTGCTAGTGCTTCACATGATCGGACAGCAAGGATCTGGTCTATGGACAAAATTCAGCCTTTAAGAATATTGGCAGGTCATTTGTCTGATGTAGATGTAAGTACATACTCTCTGTGTTTTCCACCTCTGTCTTCCTCAATTCCCTCTCTCTATATATACATAATAGTTTTAGCTATTGAACTTGCTTCTAGAGAAGATGCTATAATAATAAAATTTTGTACAAATTTCTTTATTGTCTGTCTAAGCTCGTAAGATTCGTAATATGTTGAACTGGAAGCTTCATTCAAGCAGAATTGAACAAAAGAATTGGCGCTGTCTTATCAATGGCTATCTGTTTTAAATTATTACCATATATATTAATACTGAAATATCTTAACAATGTGACGAGATGGGCTTCTGCTTGTACGCATATTTGTTGTATTCGATGGATGGGTTCCATCTTTGACAATTTTATTTCCCATCATTTAGTGTGTGCAATGGCATGCGAACTGCAACTATATTGCCACTGGGTCCAGTGACAAAACAGTGCGTCTGTGGGATGTTATGTTCAGAGTGGGGAGTGCGTTAGAATTTTCGTTGGTCATCGAAGTATGGTTTTATGTTTGGCAATGTCACCTGATGGTCGTTATATGGCATCTGGCGATGAAGATGGCAAAATAATGATGTGGGATCTTTCATCTGGACGCTGCGTCTCCCCTTTGGTTGGTCACGGTTCTTGTGTATGGTCACTTTCTTTCAGGTAGAAAGCACTTTCTGCTTTTTATATCTCGATATTACCCATCTAATTTTATAGATATAAATACAAAAAACTACCTCACCTAAAATCGAGTGGCATAACCAGATTTTTATTTCCCTTGGGGGTCAATTAATGATATGTAGACATACATAGATAAACTTAAATTACCTGGATTTTTTGGTGCAATAATTACTACAAAAATATGTAAACAATAAATATATAAAACAAAACAATATTATAATCGAGTTTTCTTTTTGGGATTCAAGACTAGATACAAAGCTAATATTGATACCTCAATTTGTTTTGTAGGGTCAGTTTTTATATTAATAAAAACCTACTAGCATGTCCTTTTAAGTTATTCTAGGACGCAGTTTGTAAAATAGAATCAAATATCAAGGGTATATGTAACTCCGAAAGATAGCTGTAACTTTTTGTAATCAGATAATACTCTTCTTGTAATAAACCTAAATATTATATCATGCATCAAGTAAAAGGCGAAGCTTTTTCAGCCATTAAATTGTGATGGGATTTATTTTTAGAGGTTCTTGGCAAAAAGGGCAAAATTTGGCAATTATAGGACAATTTGTCAAGGCGAACGTTATCATTGTCATTTAGCGAAATTAAAGATATAAGTCAACATTACCCCGTGTGTAATCAGTGAGGATTAAATAATGAGATGAGAATCGAGTATAATCAGGTGATGATTAGGGGGGTATTTTAGTCGGAATATATGGTTCAAGTATAATCAGGTGAGGAAAAGACTATTTACCAAGGATTGATTTTTTGTTGGAGTTTGAGGCGAATGATTGTGCGGTAGTGGACTAAATGGCAGTTATCTCCCTTATTTTTATTTCAGCTGTGAAGGTTCACTTCTGGCATCTGGTTCTGCCGATTGCACTGTGAAGATATGGGATGTAGCCACAAGCTCCAAGGTCCCAAAAACGGAAGAGAAGTCAGTTTATCAAATTATAACTGGAGATAGCGATGATTATCTTATATCGAAATGTAACTGGATTTAACAAAATATTTACATTATAATCACTGTGTTTCACGTATTTCCTGGTATTTGGCACAGCAAAAATGGAAATACAAGTAGACTCAGATCATTAAAGACCTTACCCACCAAATCTACTCCTGTGTATGCGCTGCAGGTAAACAGAGGGAGTTTAGCTTTAGAGAATAATTACAAATAATACCCCTGAGGTTAGGGGTAATTAACAAAGAACGAAAGAATAAGCTTCCTTCGAAAATTACAAAACTACCCTTGAGGTTTGATTTCGTCTCACATTTTGCCCAACGGTTACTTTGGTGATGTCATGAGTTATTTTACAGTTACAGCCCTCAACTTTTCTAAATACCATACTCTTGTGTGTTTTTTTTTTTTTTTTTTTATTTTTTTATGTAATTATGCCAAACCTCAAGGGTATTTATCCCTTACCTTTAATTCGTCAGTTGGTAAAACTGAATCTTGATACAAGGTGTTTCTTTGTTGTGGATTTACAAACAGTTCTCTAGAAGGAACCTTTCCTTCGAAAATTACAAAACTACCCTTGAGGTTTGATTTCGTCTCACATTTTGCCCAACGGTTACTTTGGTGATGTCATGAGTTATTTTACAGTTACAGCCCTCAACTTTTCTAAATACCATACTCTTGTTTTTTTTTTTTTTTTTTTTTTTTATGTAATTAGGCCAAACCTCAAGGGTATTTATCCCTTACCTTTAATTCGTCAGTTGGTAAAACTGAATCTTGATACAAGGTGTTTCTTTGTTGTGGATTTACAAACAGTTCTCTAGAAGGAACCTTTTATTTGCTGCTGGGGCCCTATCGAAGCAGCCATGACTGGATTATCAGGTACTCTAACCTTAAGCTCGGGAAATTTTAGTAGGATTCTGCAGATTATGACATGCATTTTTCATCTTACTTGTTCGTACAATTTGCTTTCCGTCCCTTTGATTTGTAATTTTTCTTTGTTTCTGTAACATATTGATTCTGATAACATTGTGGCTGTAGAACTAGTTTTGTGAGTTATGCTGATTTAAACCCGTAGTGTTTTTCATACTTGGGTTCACAAGAAACCTTTTACGTCTCTATGACACTATATTCCTCTTCTATTGTTTGGATGCGATTTCTTGCAAGGAAATTGGAGACAAGTTAGAATTTGTCTGGAATACATGGCCCTATAACTTATTTTACAACTCATGTACCCAAAAGGTTTATGAACCTTAAAAATGGTATGTGATGTGCAACCCAAAAGTGCGAGTAATTAGTGTGGTTTTGTTAATATGGTTTTAGGGCACAATAGACCGTCTATCATACTTCGTGTCACACTAGAAACAACTTACAGCAACCCCAACCATGTACAATGTGGCGATAGCGATTAATGTGATAAAGAATCTCCACGGGTCTTAGGGAAACATAATGTGGTGTGGTCGCACCAAAAAAAGTTGTTTGTATAGGTACATGTTTATGATTGTTTGAGTTTAAGTTTTACCTCCAGATTATAGTTATCCTTCGAAGAGACAGTTTGTGTTCCTTCACTTGTTCTTGCCTGTCAGAATCTATTCCATCAACTATATATCAAGCAAAATCAAATGAAGACGTGTAATTTACGCCATTTTTTTTTGTAAGATTGCAATTTACGTCGTTATGAAACTTTCGTGACAGCTAGAGAGCTTTATTTAGGTATCTATCGATAGTGAAGAGAAACGAATGATCGGTTTGGAGGGTACTGCTTTATGAAAGATTCATTCACTACGATTCATGAAGGATATGAAAGTAGGAGTAGTTATACAATCTAGCATGTCAGTTGGTTCGTTTTTGGAGTGGATTTAGGTGATTGGCGTGACGTCACCAATCACGCGAGTTTAAATATAATGCTTCTCATGTCAAATGTCAATAAAGATTTTTGCCCCTTTCATTTTCTTGCTCAATGTCAATTAAAGATTTTTCCCCTTTCTTTTTCTTTCTCATGTCAATAAACATATAATCCAAGCCTCATGGATTAAAGTATATTAGGCCTCGTTTGGATCGAGTCTGTATTTGGCTTTTAAGTTTGTGGGGTAAAATTTTGAAAAAGATGTAAAAATTTAAAATAGGTAATTAAGTTTGTGGGGTAAAATTTTGAAAAAAGATGTAAAAATCTAAAATAGGTAATTAGGTAGGGGGTGGGAATCAATTTTTTAATACCAAATCATAAAATTGATAAGTTTTATATCCCCATTCATAAAACTATAAGTGTTTAGTACCATTTTGATTAAAAAGACTAAAATGTCCTCTCTTTTGTTGTAATGTTGACTTCTCACTTCTTTTTTTATTTTGTTTAATTTAAACTACTTTTCTTCTCTTTTTTCTTTTTTACTTTCCTCATCTGCTCTGATCGATATTAATGTCCAACAACCAAAATTTAACTACAAACATATACATCAAAACAACACAACCATTTTTGACAAAGGGTCTCTCAAAAATCTTATTAAAAATCACAAGATTATTCGAAAAGAAAAGTTGACGTTCAAATAGGACTTCATTTGTCGTGCTTCTGGGTTCATAAAGAAGGTATGCATCAGTATTTGACTGCTGGGAAAAAAATTTTCCCGACAGCTTACGACACGATCGCCGCACACGATGGGAAGCCACCGTGTGCAACGATCGTGTGCAACGGCCGTGTCCAACGACCTTGACATCGCGGCGCACAACTAACGTGTTCATGATCGCTTAACACGATCGCCTACAATCGTGCGGCGATCGTGTTCATGGCGAGAAACTTGCACACGATCGCCGCACACTGTAATACGACCGTGTGCATCGGTCGTGTCCAAGGCAGACCGTTTTATAATATTGTTCGCTCAGTTTTCTGAATAGTTATTCATCTTCTTGTAATCAGATGTCGTGGCAGCGTATTTTGATACATCACGGTGGTCATTGAGAGTGATCGACATATGTAGACGGGGACTCCTTTTTTGTCTATATCGACACGAGCAAAGTTAGTCGTGCAAACCTCGTGGGGGTTATCAGAGAGGGTTTGGGTGGTCCAAATGAGTCCGATTACAAATTATGGTACTTGACACACATGGCCAAGGGAAACCAAGTAAAAGTCCTATTACGGGGCGATACCGAGATACTTCGATTACTAGTAGAATACAAGGAGGATCCTGAGGTCTATGTTGAGAACAGCAGCTCCTCCACTCCCGAGGTTAATATGGGATGTAGCAGCTCGAGAGTAGAGCCCGGCAACATAAATTATGACATGCCTTCCAAAGATTATCAATACGAGGAAGATTAGGAAGACGAGAAAGATGAGGAGGTGCATACATCCGAAGATGAAGATTGTTGTAAAGACTTGCTTGAGTCACTATCTGCGGAATTTCTTGCTTGGGTTCGCCAACCGGCCCAAATGGATAGGATTATGAGTTGTCGGAACTTCTCATCCGACCATCAATCTGCGAGCGAGCATGAGCATCTACAATCAATGCGTAACTGGATCATTCCATTTCCGGACCCCGGTAGTGCCGGGACTTTGGGTTGGGTCGAGCAGCCTCCACCGGTTATCGGTCAGCTAGAGGTGGGGTCCACCTTTTGTTCAAAGACAGAGTTGAGGATAACTGTAGGAATGTATCATTTGGAAAACATGCTACAGTGTATCATTGATCGTTCCGCCGATAAACGTATAGTGTTTGTCTGTAAGAGTGGGCGAAAAAATTGTCAGTTTAGGTTGTGTGCTATTGAGGGTGCAACTATTTGGAGAATTATTAAGTTGACATTAGAGCACAGCTGTCACCCTGATTTGAACCATGCTGCCGCACGATCGGTCACTTTTGAGGTTGCCGCCCATTATTTTGCTAAAAGATTGACCGGTGAGGGGGTCACTTTGAGGCCAAAGGAGATGATTGCAGAGATGTGTAGGGAGTACGGCATTGACATGCTATACAGTTTTGCTCTCCGGACGAGGAATATAGCGATAGAGAATACATATGGCGGCTTTGATGAGTCGTATCAGAGGCTTCCATCTTATCTGTATTTGTTAAAACAGCGTAATCCAGGGGACAATTTATGATTTGCAGACGACTCGTGAGGGAGTGTTTTGCCACATGTTCGTTGCACTCGGACAGAGTATTAGGGCATTTGATACGTGCCTTCGACCGGTGATTATTGTTGGTGGGACAAACCTGAAGGGAAGGAATAAAAGAACTCCATTTGCTGCCGTCACATCTGACGGGAACGAGCAAGTATTTCCTCTTGCAGTTGGTCTCGGTCCGATAGAGAACGACGAGTCATGGACTTATTTTCTGTATAACCTGCGCAGATGCTACAATCCGATGGAAGATTTACTGATTGTGAGTGACCAACATAAGAGCATTGAATCTTTGTTCGAGTCGCCTATCCGAATGCATTCCGCGGGTTGTCTATCACCATCTTGCAAAAAATCTGACCTCCTACGGTGCGCATGCTATAGGACTCTTTAGAACTGCTGCCTACACGCATCGTGAAGAAGTTTTTGAAAACTACTTTTCGAAACTACATATCGAAAGCCCTAATGGGGCTCACAGGCGCCTTTCTGAAATTGGGCCAGAGAGGTGGGCTAGGTGTCCTATCCCACATCCTGATGAGTGGAATGTCCCACTGTAGATCTCATCCATCATTTGCGTACCTTCAGAGGAGGTACGACAAGCCGGCCGACCAAGGATGAGTCGCGCACGGTCCGCTGTTGAAAATTTGCCCGCAGGTGGACGGCCTCAAGTGTGCGGTAGGTGTAAAGGAACCGGCCACAATAGAAAATCTTGCAAAACATTCATTCCCATAGGTGGTGTGGATTTGAATATCCCTGAAGAAACTCAAGGAATGGATGAACAAACGAGGCAAAGGCGCCGACAGAAGAAGAGGTGTGGCATTTGTCGTAATGATGACCATGACATAAGGGGATGTCCATACCATGAAACTTAAATTGCTTATGTATTTTTATATTTTGTGACTTACTAGCAACAATCATGTGCTGATATTTTGATCCTCGATGGACCATGTATTGATTCAGTATTCTGATTATTAGTTGAAATGCATAATTTTGTGTCTATTTTCTTTATCTTTGAATTGAAATTTAAGTGTTCAGTGATGTAAAGCAAATAAAGGTGATTATGGAGGACACACCAAAATATTTAATAATAACTTAAAAACCACAACCACTTGGATCCCTTTTCCCCCATCTGCTGCTGTATCTTTAGTCTTGTATCACCATCTTCATGAACTTCTTCTTCTAAAATAACTTCTTTACTTGTCTTCTCAGAAATCTCTAAATCATCATCATCACCATCTAGTATGACGGGAGTGCTCGCAGTGTTTTTAAATAGGCCCTGTTTCATGAAACACATTAATTCGCAGTACACACTACACATACAACAAAATCAAAAAACTTACTCTGAGCATTGAGTATCTTCCTCTCGGCCTAGTTCTGTATGGTGGGTTGGGAGGAGTATCCTCCTCCTTTTTGGTGGAGGTGCTTCGATTCCTCCTAAATCGCTTTCTCGTAATCGGCCGCTCATTTCGTGTATTTGATTTTAATGGATTTTAATTGATTTTAATTGATTAGGGTTTGTAGTGAAAAGGGGGGCTACGGTTCATGTATTTCACTCTCAGTCAAGGAAGATGGGCTTATATTGAAAAAGGGGGGACCCACGATGGGATTTTATAATAAAATAATTTGATGTTGCCCTTTGCAGTACACACGATGGGCACGATCGTGTGCTTCGATCGTGTGACACGTTGGCAACCAGGTGTCACGGTGTCTATGGTGTCAAATTGGTACTGTATCCACGTGTGCACACGGCCGTGGCCATGATGGGACACACGGTCGTGTGCACAAGAACATCAACAATTTTCACCAATTTTTCAAATTACTCGTCAATTTAAGTGTTGTTACTTATATATTAACAAGTATTTGTTAACGATACACTTATTTTAAAAAGTTATTGATTGAATTAACATAATATATTGCATATCATGTGTAGTCTATATGTTCTCAGTGTATTAGTTCGTACGGATAAGTTCATCATATGGATGAAATATCTCATATACTAATGAATTACAACAAAATGACAAATACGAGTTTGTGTAAGAAGTTATATAGTAATTAATGTTTGAACAAACAATTTTTGAATCACAAAACATCCTTCTAGATAACACAATAAATCAAATTGACAAAAATACCAAAAGTTTATATGCACACGATGGGACACACGGTCGTGCCCACGATGGGACACACGGTCGTGTGCACAAGAACATCAATAATTTTCACCAATTTCTCAAATTACTCGTCAATTTAGGTGTTGTTACTTATATATTAAGAAGTATTTGTTAACGATACACTTATTTAAAAAGTTATTGATTGAATTAACATAATATATTGCATATCATGTGTAGTCTATATGTTCTCAGTGTATTAGTTCGTAAGGATAAGTTCATCATATGGATGAAATATCTCATATACTAATGAATTACAACAAAATGACAAATACGAGTTTGTGTAAGAAGCTATATAGTAATTAATGTTTGAACAAACAATTTTTGAATCACAAAACATCCTTCTAGATAACACAATAAATCAAATTGACAAAAATACCAAAAGTTTATATGCACACGATGGGACACACGGTCGTGCCCATGATGGGACACACGGTCGTGTACACAAGAACATCAACAATTTTCACCAATTTCTCAAATTACTCGTCAATTTAGGTGTTGTTACTTATATATTAACAAGTATCTGTTAACGATACACTTATTTAAAAAGTTATTGATTGAATTAACATAATCATATCATGTGTAGTCCATATGTTCTCAGTGTATTAGTTCGTACGGATAAGTTCATCATCTGGATGAAATATCTCATATACTAATGAATTACAACGAAATGACAAATACGAGTTTGTGTAAGAAGCTATATAGTAATTAATGTTTGAACAAGCAATTTTTGAATCACAAAACATCCTTCTAGATAACACAATAAATCAATTTGGCAAAAATACCAAAAGTTTATATGCACACGATGGGACACACGGTCGTGCCCACGATGGGACACACGGTCGTGTGCACAAGAACGTCAACAATTTTCGAATTGTATATGAAGAGGACACACGGAAGTGACTTCTGTCTGAAGAGGGGCTGCTGCAAATAACAAGAGAGGGCAATAATTTGTTTCAGAATTTTCGAATGTAAGAATGGTCAAGCATTTTGTTTGGTAATATGACGGTCATCTTCTTCACTTGGTATGTCACTTCATACAGATTGGTGAATTGTATGACAAGTTGACAACTATCTGATTAATGTTTCTTGTTGAAAAATTTGATTCTTATCTAAAAAGTCTTGGTGCTACTGACATGTCAAATGCAGCAAGTGATTGACATTAAGGTAGGCTGATTAAACTAAAATATTCAACCTGTTCATGGGTGTGGGAAAATGATTTAGTGATCTAATTGATATTGTTTTATCCATTAAGATTTAGCTCAATCCTCAAGTTTAATCTACACAGTCATAAGTTCTCATTTAATATAACAAGATTTTATTATTGTCTTCCGGTGATGGGATTGATTCTTCCCATGCCGACTTATATTTTTCATCAGGTACAGTATCAGCTTTTTGTGACTTCTATTAGTTTATTTCAGTGCTTTGATAAATTGTTACTCACGTGTCTAAAATTGTACCGAATATCTTGTTATAGTCACATTGAGTTTGAGTATTCTAAAGTTTCGTTTTCTAATTCTTACTATTGATTCTTTCAGGCGCATCACTCTATTTTTTGTAAAATATTTTGCAGCTCTCCCTATCTGCAGCAAACTTGCGTGACCGCGATGTGCTCTCCAAGTTATGTTCTATTATCAACAAATATTATAATTAGGGCAACCTTATCAGATTGTTCTCAAATTTATTTTTCAAAATCTTTTTTTATTCTCTTTATTTACGTGTATCATTTTGAGTTTATGGTTTATAAAGGGGATTACTAAACACCGCCCTAAATTACTAGACACCGCCCTTAAAAATTACTTTTTTGCCCATTTGACAATCTTCATTATTTCTAGCCAACACACAATTCTTTACCAACAAACAAGTTTTTCGAATTGAAATCTAGAAGCAATGTTTCAGTTATTCTACCCAACACACAATCAAATATATATTGTCAATATCATCGACAGCCACGAAAATGGGCGAGAATTCACATCTGGAGGTAATTTTTCGAAGAAAATGATGCAGGCGTCTGAATATTCCGGCTGACCCATGGCCCGGGCGTCCACAGATTCCGCTTAGACCATGGTACAGCGTACGCAAAGGACGCCGCCTTGGTCTAGCGTCTGCAGACGCCTGGACCACGGTCTTGGCCAAGACGACGCTGGACCACGGTCTTGGCGTCCGTGCGATGCTGCACCATGGTGCAGGCGTCGATTCAGACGCTGTATCAGAAGTCGGCGTCCATGGCAGACGCCTCTGCCATGGTCCAGGCACAATTTCTGGACGCCTGGTCGCTTTTTTTGCATGATTTTAAATTTTAATAATAATAATAATATTATTGGTATTATTATTAACATTATGTCAATTAAAAATTTCAGGTTATATTGGAAGAATTTGAAGGTGACGGCGTTGATTATAGTGGTTATTTCGTCAATGACGAAATATTCGATAGTGATTGTGATGCGATTGGTTGGGCGAAAAAAATTGCTCTTCAAATTGGTTTCGAGTTGATCATTTCGTCGTACAAGAATAAAGGAAAGACAAAGCTATTGAGATGTAACCGTGGTGAACGGTACAAAGGGGTATTAAGAGATTTGGATGTCGCTGCTCGAAAGGGCACAAAGACGAAAGCATGCAAGTGTACATTTCAGATAAAGGCGAATAATTGCATGACTTGAGTGGTTGGATAATCAGACCAATGTCTGGGAGTAAGGGTATGCACAATCACTCATTTATTGTATATCCGGAGGGGCATCGTCAAATGAGTGGACTGAGTAAATCGGCCCAACAAGTTGTTCGTGAGATGAGTGCTGCTCAAGCCAAGCCGTGTGCCATCTTGGCGGCCATTCAGAATAAAATTCCCGAGGACAAACCGACTAGACGACATATCTATAACTATAGAGACCACTTGAGGAAGCATGGTTTTGAAGAAAGAGATGTCGTCGGTCAGTTTCACCATTTGACCGTGACGAATAACTACGTACATTGGACGCAGGCCGTCCCGGATACAAATGTTGTTACCCACGTGTTCATGGCACATCCAACATCAATCAACTTAATCCGGACCTACAGATGGTTCATTGGCATGGATTCTGCTTACAAAATGAATAAGTGTAAGATGCCATTCCTCGAGATAGTCGTGATGACTCCATGTAACAAGAACTTCCGAATCGCCTATGTAATTATGAAAGATGAGACCGAATCGAGCTATGCGTGGGTGTTGGAGAAGTTGAAAATTTTGCTTGGGTTTGATGTTCATCCGACGGCTATTGTTACGGATCGCGAGTTGGGATTGATGCGTCCTATTGGAGAGATATTTTCACAGAGTGCCCACTTGCTTTGTACATGGCATATTAATAAGGATGTTGAAGAGAAGGTCTACAGAATTTGTGGAAAAGATAAAGAAACGAGCCAAAAATTTAAAAATGAAAAATGGAAGAAAATCATGGAAGCGGCGATCGAAGAGGAATACGATCAAGCGGTGCAACTCATGAAGAATACATGGAGATGGAATCCTAAGGTGATATCCTACGTTGAGGGTACATGGCTAAAATACAAGGAGATGTTCGTTGTTGCGTGGACGAATAAAGTGCTTCATTTTGGAAACACAACCACTTGTAGAGTAGAGAGTGCACATGCCGAGTTAAAGCAATGGCTTAACTCTTCCACCGGAGCCCTCGATACCGTCTGGACCAAAGTGAACCAGGAGACTGAATCACAACTAACGCAGATCAAATACACTCTTGAACAGTCTAGGTGTCGTACAGGCGTGGTGTACTCTGGTTTTTCATTCAACTATTTGCGTTGTCGTGTTTCCCATCATTGTCGGTGCTGAATCGGAGGACCAGCGGTACTTCCAAGCTCTTGTCGATGAGGTCAGACAGAGCGATCCTGCAGTTGTCCGTAACGTATCACTTATTATCCACGATCATCTTCACCCTTATCAAACGCGTTACGTTGAACCACAAGTGAATACGGCAGTTAAGGGTCGACCAAGAAAGTTCATCGACTAGACGCGATCCTAGTGGTTGGGAGTATAGCCAAAGTGGTCGTGGCCATTCCCGGTCATCCAGTGGTCGTGGCCGCAGCTCTTCTGCATCAGTCCACAATGCCTCTTCATCGAGTATGAACAAATTTATTAATACTCGTGATATGCTTTTTAAGTTTGATATTGTTACGATAATATGTAATATATTGAATATGGGTTTGGAGATGCACACCACCGAGTGGAGATAGGTAACTATCACATATCGACAAGATACCTGGAATTATTTTGTCGTTTGTAGAAGGTTATCTTGATGTCCCCGGCGATGGTAATTGTGGATTTCGTGTTATTGTCGGCTACATATTTGGCGACCAAGATAAATGACGTCTTGTACGTGTATGCATTGCAAATGAAATTATGGCTAACTGTACACTCTACCGATCGATCTACTATAATGGGATTGAACCTGAGGTTCGACGTATTACATGGGATGGTGGTGCGTGTGGATCGGATCATTGGATGGCTGTGGCTGAAGATTTATTCCCTATTGCTACTATTTTCTGCCGCCGTCATACTATTCGGATTCGGAAACGGTTGATCTTTATTTTCATGTCTCAATGTGCTGCCGTTGAAAGCACCCTCAACGGCAACACGGCCTAGCCAGGAGATTGTCATTTGTCATTTAGCGGATACGTACAAACATTTTCTTCGTCTAGATTTAATGCCCAATTTTCCTGTACCGCCCATAGTGACTAACTGGTTTAAATACCATGATAGTAGTGTTGGTGGCTGAGAGAATTTGTATACGAGCAGGACAGAAAAATGGAATAGATTAGTCGGTATGATGTAAAAATGAATTTTGTTGTATGTTCCTTAATTATTAATACTTTCGTTTTTGTTGATCGTGATAGTTGATTGTTATTACAATGTATGTAGAAGAGAAAAAACAGTAAAATACAAAATACAAAAAAAACTACTAAAACATGAAAAAATATTACAGTGCTGGGTAATACCGTCATACGCAAAGCAAACAAAATACAAAATGTTACGGATGAAAAAAAATCAGTTGGCCAAATGCCAATCCCTCATGTACTCAAGCATCGTCGTAAACGCTTTGGTGCAGGGGAAGATGTACGATCTGATCTTTAGGTATCTGACGATCGACTCACCAGCTGTAAAAATATAGATAATATAATACAATGAGTAATGTATGATGAAATGAAACAAAGTGCAAAGTTAAACAACATACGTAATCGCTGCTAGAACGAGAAGGGATCACTGATCTAGCTGTAGCTCTGTTGTTGAGTAGCTGAGGGTGCGAATACCGATAATACCACTCAATGTAATCATTGGCGCATGTAGCTTGATCATGAGTAGCAGCCTGATAGCCAGCGAGAGGAAGCCTGTATGCGCCCGGAAACATCATCCAAGCATTAGATTACATCCGAGTGGGATACTCAACTCGGTACAATCTGCTCGTCCACGCCCGAACCGTTTTCTCCGGTCTGGTGATCGGCAAAGGGATGGTCTGCACATAACCGAGCTGCCGTAATGCCCGACCAGGCATGTATGGCTCGATAATATCCCGATACCGTAGCCATTCAATGAATGTGGTCCTCGGGACATCCCTCACTGGATCAGCGTCATAAGGCAACCACTGTATCTGCGTACATATAATCAACAAATTAAACAAGTTATTTTTAAATGAATTGTGAGATTGTTAGAAGGAATTGTTATACCTCTGCGTCTGTCAACTGATCAATGCGGCGACGCAAAGATTGGAGTCGGTGCTCGTTCTTACCCTCAGCCTGGACACTCCATGTAGAAGCTCGAGGCTGCGTGGACTCAATAATCATACACTCTCGATGAGGTCGGAAGCAGGGAAAATACTCATAAATCCAAGCCTGAACGAGGGTAAGACATCCACAAGCAGTCTTTCTCATGCACGCACTTTTCGTCTTGCTCGAGGAACCTTCTTTCAGCGAAAGTATCGAAAGCAGTCTTTCTCATGCACGCACTTTTCGTCTTGCTCGAGGAACCTTCTTTCAGCGAAAGTATCGAAACATTGTGGATGTCTTACCCTCGTTCAGGCTTGGATTTATGAGTATTTTCCCTGCTTCCGACCTCATCGAGAGTGTATGATTATTGAGTCCACGCAGCCTCGAGCTTCTACATGGAGTGTCCAGGCTGAGGGACCGACTCCAGTCTTTGCGTCGCCGCATTGATCAGTTGACAGCCGCAGAGGTATAACAATTCCTTCTAACAATCTCACAATTCATTTAAAAATAACTTGTTTAATTTGTTGATTATATGTACGCAGATACAGTGGTTGCCTTATGACCCTGATCTAGTGAGGGATGTCCCGAGGACCACATTCATTGGATGGCTACGGTATCGGGATATTATCGAGCCATACATGCCTGGTCGGGCATTACGGCAGCTCGGTTATGTGCAGACCATCCCTTTGCCGATCACCAAACCGGAGAAAGCGGTTCGGGCGTGGACGAGCAGATTGTACCGAGTTGAGTATCCCACCCGGATGTAATCTAATGCTTGGATGATGTTTCCGGGCGCATACAGGCTTCCTCTCGCTGACTATCAGGCTGCTACTCATGATCAAGCTACATGCGCCAATGATTACATTGAGTGGTATTATCGGTCTACTGAACAACAGAGCTACAGCTAGATCAGTGATCCCTTCTCGTTCTAGCAGCGATTACGTATGTTGTTTAACTTTGCACTTTGTTTCATTTCATCATACATTACTCATTGTATTATATTGTCTATATTTTTTACAGTGGGTGAGTCGATTGGCCGGTATTACCCAAAGATCAGATCGTACACCTTCCCAGACTGTGCGAAGCGACGACGATGCTTGAGGAGTACATGAGGGATTGGCATTTGGCCAACTGATTTTTTTTCATCTGTAACATTTTGTATTTTGTTTGCTTTGCGTATGACGGTATTACCCGGCACTGTAATATTTTTTCATGTTTTAGTAGTTTTTTTTGTATTTTGTATTTTACTGTTTTTCTCTTCTACATACATTGTAATAACAATCAACTATCACGATCAACAAAAACGAAAGTATTAATAATTAAGGAACATACAACAAATTCATTTTTACATCATACCGACTAATCTATTCCATTTTTCTGTCCTGCTCGTATACAAATTCTCTCAGCCACCAACACTACTATCATGGTATTTAAACCAGTTAGTCACTACAGGAAAATTGGGCATTAAATCTAGTCGAAGAAAATGTTTGTACGTATCCCCTAAATGACAAATGACAATCTCCTGGCTAGGTCGTGTTGTCGTTGAGGGTGCTTTCAACGGCAACACATTGAGACATGAAAATAAAGATCAACCGTTTCCGAATCCGAATAGTATGACGGCGGCAGAAAATAGTAGCAATAGGGAATAAATCTTCAGCCACAGCCATCCAATGATCCGATCCACACGCACCACCATCCCATGTAATACGTCGAACCTCAGGTTCAATCCCATTATAGTAGATCGATCGTTAGAGTGTACAGTTAGCCATAATTTCATTTGCAATGCATACACGTACAAGACGTCATTTATCTTGGTCGCCAAATATGTAGACGACAATAACACGAAATCCACAATTACCGTCTCCGGGGACATCAAGATAACCTTCTACAAACGACAAAATAATTCCAGGTATCTTGTCGATATGTGATAGTTATCTATCTCCACTCGATGGTGTGCATCTGCAAACCCATATTCAATATATTACATATTATCGTAACAATATCAAACTTAAAAAGCATATCACGAGTATTAATAAATTTGTTCATACTCGATGAAGAGGCATTGTGGACTGATGCAGAAGAGCTGCGGCCACGACCACTGGATGACCGGGAACGGCCACGACCACTTTGGCTATACTCCCAACCACTAGGATCGCGTCTAGTCGATGAACTTTCTTGGTCGACCCTTAACTGCCGTATTCACTTGTGGTTCAACGTAACGCGTTTGATAAGGGTGAAGATGATCGTGGATAATAAGTGTTACGTTACGGACAACTGCAGGATCGCTCTGTCTGACCTCATCGACAAGAGCTTGGAAGTACCGCTAGTCCTCCGATTCAGCACCGACAATGATGGGAAACACGACAACGCAAATAGTTGAATGAAAAACCAGAGTACACCACGCCTGTACGACACCTAGACTGTTCAAGTGTGTATCTGATCTGCGTTAGTTGTGATTCAGTCTCCTGGTTCACTTTGGTCCAGACGGTATCGAGGGCTCCGATAGAAGAGTTAAGCCATTGCTTTAACTCGGCATGTGCACTCTCTACTCTACAAGTGGTTGTGTTTCCAAAATGAAGCACTTTATTTGTCCACGCAACAACGAACATCTCCTTGTATTTTAGCCATGTACCCTCAACGTAGGATATCATCTTAGGATTCCATCTCCATGTATTCTTCATGAGTTGCACCGCTTGATCGTATTCCTCTTCGGTCGCCGCTTCCATGATTTTCTTCCATTTCCCATTTTTATACTTTTGGCCCATTTCGTTATCTTTTCCACAAATTCTGTAGACCTTGTTTTCAACATCCTTATTAATATGCCATGTACAAAGCAAGTGGGCACTCGGTGGAAATCTCTCTCCAATAGGACGCATCAATCCCAACTCGCGATCCGTAACAATAGCCGTCGGATGAACATCAAATCCAAGCAAAATTTTCAACTTCTCCAACACCCACGCATAGCTCGATTCGGTCTCATCTTTCATAATTGCATAGGCGATTCGGAAGTTCTTGTTACATGGAGTCATCCCGACTATCTCGATTAATGGCATCTTATACTTATTCGTTTTGTAAGTAGAATCCATGCCAAATGAACCATCTGTAGGTTCGAATTAAGTTGATTGATGTTGGATGTGCCATGAACGCGTGGGTAACAATATTTGTATCCGGGACGGCCTGCGTCCAATGTACGTAGTTATTCGTCACGGCCAAATGGTGAAACTGACCGACGACATCTCTTTCTTCAAAATCATGCTTTCTCAAGTGGTCTCTATAGTTATAGATATGTCGTCTAGTCGGTTTGTCTTCGAGAAATTTATTCTGAATTGCCGCCAAGATGGCACACGGCTTGGCTTGAGGAGCACTCATCTCACGAACTTGTTTGGCCGATTTACTCAGTCCACTCATTTGACGATGCCCCTCCGGATATACAATAAATGAGTGATTGTGCATACCCTTACTCCCAGACATCGATTTGATTATCCAACCACTCAAGTCATGCAATTGTTCGGCCTTTATCTGAAATGTACACTTGCATGCTTTCGTCTTTGTGTCCTTTCGAGCAGCGACATCCAAATCTCTTAATACCCCTCTGTACCGTTCACCACGGTTACATCTCAATAGCTTTGTCTTTCCTTTATTTTTGTACGACGAAATGATCAACTCGAAACCAATTTGAAGAGCAATTTTTTCGCCCAAACAATCACTATCGAATATTTCGTCATTGACGAAATAACCACTATAATCAACGCCGTCACCTTCAAATTCTTCCAATATAACCTGAAATTTTTTAATTGACAGAATGTTAATAATAATACCAATAATATTATTATTAAAATTTAAAATCATGCAAAAAATGTGACCAGGTGTCCAGAAATTGCGCCTGGACCATGGCAGAGGCGTCTGGCATGGACGCCTGACCACGGTACAGGCGTCTGAATCGGACGCCCGGACCATGGTACAGGCATCTGCGTCGGACGTCAAGACCGTGGTCCAGGCGTCTGGTCTAGACGCCTAGACCAAGGACTGAGCGTCCTTTGCAGACGTCTGTACCTTGGTCTAAGCAGAATTTGTGGACGCTCGGGTCATGAGTTAGGCGGAATATTCAGACGCCTGCGTCATTTTCTTCGAAAAATTACCTTCAGATGTGAATTCTCACCCATTTTCGTGGTTGTCGATGATATAGACGATATATATTTGATTGTGTGTTGGGTAGAATAACTGAAACATTGCTTCTAGATTTCAATTCGAAAAACTTGTTTGTTGGTAAAGAATTGTGTGTTGGGTAGAAATAATGAAAGATTGTCAAATGGGTAAAAAAGTAATTTTTAAGGGTGGTGTCTAGTAATTTAGGGCGGTGTTTAGTAAGCTGTTTTATAAATTATCATTTTTTAGGCTTAGCTCGCCTAGCAACCATTATCTGCTCCTATTTCACATTTTGATGAGTATGATTCACTGAAGGGTGAACCCTAAAATTTTCAATTTTTGACTCAATATATAACTTTGTTGATATATGCGAAGAGAAAAGATTCACATATTGTTCTTCTTCTTTTTCTTCTTCTTAAACTTGTTTCTTTTTTTTTTTTTTCTATCAAAACTTGGCTATTTAATAATGTACCACCTTATTGCTATTTCAATTATGTTTGAAATGTAGTTTCTTGGATCAGCAAGTTTGTAGTACTGATGCTGTCTGTAGAAAACTTTCATGGTTTCACCTGCTGCTTCACTATTCATGTTCCATTTCAGAGTGACCCTATGGCGGTTCTATATATGAAAGGAAGTGATGGTTTGCTCCAAGAGCTTGGCCGCACGGAAGTTGTTTTAAATTCGTTCAGTCCCAAGTTGATTAAAAAATATACTGTTACTTATCAATTCGAGATGGTGCAGAATTTGGTGTGAGTTTTATTGCAAAGATGTACTTTTGTGCCAAAGATTTTTTATGCATTTGGTCTTAATCTTAAGAAACTGACTTTGCAGGTTTCGTTTCTATGATGTTGACACTCAATTCCACAATATGGATGTAAAGGTATATCATATGCCTTATAATATGACTTTTAGCACAAGAAAATGTAAACTTCACTGAATGTTCGTTGTTGCGCTATCACATCATATCTCTCATTGATGTTTGATGCATTTTATAGTTTGTAGTCAAGATATGGAGAAAGACCTTGAATCTTGATCATGTTTATTTTTACGAAATCCTATTGAAGGTGCCCATGTTGCCATCTGAGTAATGTGCTTTTCCACATTGGTGAACTTCCTATATGACATTGCATCAGTAGCCAAATAATATGTTCCAATTTACTGACATTCAATTGCCTCTAGACCCCCCCTTTCATCTTCTTTCCTTACATTTGTCTGCTACATGTACAGAGTGTGTATTTTTTGTCCCAATAGTTTGATAGAGATCCAAAGAAATCTGATAATATAAACTAATTAAGCATTTGAAAGATTCAAGGATCACAAATGAAGCAGAATAACAGGGATTGTCAGATCCCAAAATCAAGAAGATGAAAAATTAGGGATTACCATATTATGTTTCTTACAATGTACCCATTTATATTAGACTATAAATATAGACCTTCTCCCGGGAGAGGAGGTATCAAATAATCTGTTAAAATAATAACCGATCTAGGAGCAGGACAGGGAGCTATCCATGTTGGAGGGTGTTTTTTCGACGTCTTTGGTCGCATCCATCTACTTTTTGTTCCGATTTCTTCATTTGCATCTCTGACCTGCCCCTTTAACCCATCATAGTTGTTATATGCTCAATATAATTAAGATTTATTTCTTGATTTCATTTTTATGTAAAAATGCTAAAACTGTAATTATTAGGTGTGCATCAAATGTTTAATTTAATGCACAGGTACTTAAGCTGGAGGAACAGCAGTTTCTTGGTGAGGCTAGTTGTACAGTGTCTCAGGTATGATTATGCATCACTCTGGCTATCTTTTATTGTAAAAAACGTGCTGCCAGAAACGACAGAAATGTCAGACTTGTTGCACCTCAAGCGCTTCCTCTTGTTCTGTCTGTATTTTACGGATAAGATTGTTGTGTTCTGATTGTTTAGAACCTGTGCTAAAATTGGTTAAGGAGATAAATTGCTGTGATAGTGCCATAGTGGGGTGATTGTATTAGCCCCTTCAGTTGAATGTCTCATTTTACTTCTGTATTTATGGCTCGACTTTTCAGTTTCACTTGTTACAGGTTGGAGAATGGACATTGTGCAGGTCTGCTTCTGTACCTTCCATATCCGTTTCAGTCTTTTAGTAATCTAACTTTCTGCAGTAGAAACATATCATTTCGTAAAAAGCCTTATCTACATAAGAAGTTACTATTCATCTGTGTGTTTATTATTTTTTTCTTCCAGATCGTCACAAAATAGAGCCGGGTATTAACCTTAGATCTTGGACATGAAGAAGGTTCTTTACCTGCCCATAGTCGAAAATTTGGTCAGCTCGTGGTTTATGCCGAAGAAAGTGCTACATCAAAGACTACAGCAGACTTGATATGGAGATGTTCGGACCTGGAGGCGAAAGACTTGTTCTCAAAAAGTGTAAGTGAATACTTCCTCTTGATTTTGTTTTTTCCCAAGTCTATTTGAAGTTGGAAAAGCTGATCCAAAGCATTTTTTTTTTGTGTGATTTTTCCAGGACCCGTTTCTGGTATTATCAAAAATCACAGAAAGTGGAATATTAGTTCCAATTTGCAAAACCGAAGTCCTGAAAAATGATCACAATCCTAGATGGAAACAAATTTTCTTGAGCATTCAGCTCTTTTAGAATCTGAGCTGCTCTCCTTTCGCCTCCTAGCCTCCTCAGCGTTTCTTGGTCTAGATGACCAAGTCTCTTATTGATGTGGAAGGGGTCAGTGTTTCCCTTCGCCACACCAAGCTTCTCCAATATCCAACTGAGCTGCGTTCCGAACGCCAGCTTGGATTTGAATTTCTTTTCTTCAACAAGCCATTCGGCCTTGTTAACCTCACGCACCAATTGCCTGTAGATGTAATCAGCCCAGTCAATTGGTTCGTCTTGAATCAGTGCTCCCAGCACCATAAACTTGGCTGACGACAATTGGTCGTAGCTACATGCCATTCCCGTAACTATCTTGTTGGTTATATCCAACGCATAGCGGTACTCCTTTATTTTGCTCCTTTTGGCGGTCAGCTTCAATTTCTCCGGTTGGTCGACAACCTTGATTTTCAGCCATGTGTCGGCTGCGCTCTGCTTTAGTGCTTCGACCGCCACGCCGCGGATTTTCATCCCAAAGGTTTTTTCGATTGTTTTCGGCGTGATATCCACTTGGATTCCACAGATTGTGCTCCGAATCCCAGATTCGATCACTCGGGCCTCTCGGTAAAAAGCAATAACAGCCTCCTTGAACAGATGCTTGGGGTTGATGTCCAAGAATGGGTAGATCCCATTTGTCTTCAGAGCGATGAGGTTGCGCACGTCGTTGTTTTCCAGATTTGCCTCTAGGAGTCCTTCAAAATCGACGACCAGAGAAAAGATGATCTGGTCCTTCACCGCCTTAAGGTTGACTCCATTGAAGTATGCTTCCATTTCTGCACAAGAGAGATTTCTTCTGAGTGTGAAAATTCAAAAGGGTTTTTGCTATGTGAAAATTAGGATTTTGCGAGGTTGAAGAAAATAAAGTGAAAAGGCTTTTCCCGTCCTTAAAAGGAAAATGAAACGACGTTTGTAATTAAATATTCATTTATTTTAAACGGTGGTCCACCTTTTGAGGCTTTTAAAATTCAAATTTAGTAATCGGTGGTCCAGGTTTTGAGAATTTGAAAATGGACGGTTGGATTTTAATTGGTCACAGTGGAGGTCGATTGAACTCGTAGTTACCACGTGTATTTTAAACATATAGTATTATGCCACTTGTGATCCAAATAGTAATATGATATTATACAAATAGCAGATAATAATATAATATTCAGAAGTCGGTCAGATATAGAAAACTTAGCTGGTTGACTGTTTGACTCTTGACTGCTCTGCATCAGGTGAGTTGACTCCTTTGACTTCTCGCCTGTGGTTTGATCGGCTAAGTTCCTTCGTTTGTCCTTCGTCTTCTTGTCTGCATCAGGTAGGGTCTGATTCCTATGATCAGCTTAGTCCGTCCTTCGTCTGATGCTTGACTAGCTTTTCATCATCTTAGATTCCCAATCTAGTAATCCAAGTTCTCTGCTCAGCTCCAAAAACCTCTCTTCTGGCAAAGGTTTGGTGAAAATGTCGGCAATTTGGTAGTATGTGCTGATTCTTTCAACTCTGACTCTCTTGTTAAGCACGTGATCTCTTATGAAGTGATGCTTAACATCAATGTGCTTTGTCCTTGAATGCAATACTGGGTTGTTGGTTATTGCAATAGCACCATTGTTGTCACACCAAATTGGAACTTCATTTAGTCCCTTAGCTGTTGTCTGATCTGGGCGCAACAACTACCTGCAGCTAGGTATTCTGACTATGTTGTGGAGATAGAGTTAGAAACCTGCTTCTTGCTAAACCAGGATATCAGTCTGGTTCCTAGGAATTGACACGTTCCACTAGTGCTTTTTCTATTTATTTTGCATCCTGCGAAATATGCATCTGAGTATCCTGATAGCTCGAAGTTATCATCCTTAGGGTACCATAGTCCAACATTGACTGTAGACTTAAGGTATTTGATTATTCTCTTGGCTGCATCTTGGTGAGACTGCTTTGGCTTGGATTGAAATCGTGCGCATACTCCTACGGCATAAGGCTGATCTGCAGGTGAGTCCACCATTCCTGTGTCATGAACAATGACTTCTTCTAGGGTTGCGGATTTGAGCTTATCCTCAATTAGTTCCACTTGTTTCCTGTACTCAACGGTAGATTCATCAAATACAACATGAGGTGTTTCCTCCACAACTAAGGTTCTTTTGTTAAAAACTCTATATGCCTTGCTTCTTTGTGAATATCCCATAAAGAGACCGTCATCAGTTTTAGCATCAAAGGCATTTAGTTGGGTTTTACCATTGTTGTGGATGAAACACTTACAACAAAAAATATGAAAATAAGCAACTGTAGGTGTTCTGCCATTCCAAACCTCATAGGGAGTTTTGCCATGTCTCCCTGCTATCGTACTCCTGTTCTGAATGTGGCATGCTGTGTTGACAGTTTCAGCCCAGAACCTCTCTTGGGCAGGTCTGCTTCTGCAATCATGGACCTGGCTGCTTCCTTTAAGGTTCTGTTTCTTCTTTCGGCAACACCATTCTGCTGGGGGGTCCTGGCTGCAGAGAGCTCATTCTGAGTATTTTTGTTAAGGTTCCGTAGTTTCCCCATTCCAATGTGTTGTTATCAAGTGTTCTCTGTTTGCACAGGTTGAAGGGACCCAAGGCATTATGACGGCATATATAAGTGCTCTGTTTAATGTGTCGTTTAGCTGGACCAACATTATTTGGGCATGTAGTCACGAATGCTGCACAGATAGCTGCTGCATCTGCTGCGAGAAACGAAAGGAAGTATTTCGTTTTGTTGATTATCACGGTAGTGCAGAAATATATTCTGAATCAACTTTTAGTTCCTAATATGATTCTTGATATTATCTGGTATTTATTTCGTAAAGAACATGTGTGGAGTTTACAGTTATCGGAGTTAAAGGGGTTTATATATATATATATATATATATATATATATATATTAGTTAGTTAGGTTAAAAATCAAGGTAATTTTTGTAATTTTACAGTCATTTGGTAATTTGTTTTCATATTAATATTTTTGTAGGATGGAGTGATAACAGATCTTCAGGAGACAAAGGATGCCTTTGTTATGGCATCCGATCTGACTTTAAAGAAATGGAGGTATATCTGTCATATATGCTTTTCTATTCTTCCTTGTATGGTCTTTACTTGTCCCAGTACTTCCTCAAGCCACCTAAATAAATTTTCTGTCCAATAATGTCTGACTCCTCACCTTATGCATCGACATTTTTTGTCATTCTTTATCAGATATTAGATGCGGATAAAGGGGAGACTTGAAAGTTCGACCGGACGGATTGCATCACGAGATATAGTACAGTTTGTCCCTTTCCGGGATGTACAGAGTAAGACCTAAGACCACTGGATACACTTCTATCCATAAACCACTATAAACTTGCTTTTTCGATTCCCAATGCATCATATGCTGAAATAGAGTGTGATTTTGTTCACCCTCCTAAAAAGAGGGTGAACTTACCCTCCATAATTGGAGGGTAATTTTGAGATATAAAAATTAAATTTTTTAACTTTTTGTTTTTTCTATGTTATTCTATTTGTCGAGATCTTTAATTTGAGTATAATTTTGATACATAATTTTGTAGTTTTTTAATTTTTTTTATTTTGAGTGATAAATTTATATTTTTTATCACTCAAAATAAAAAAAATTAAAAAACTACAAAATTATGTATCAAAATTATACTCAAATTAAAGATCTCGACAAATAGAATAACATAGAAAAAACAAAAATTAAAAAATTTAATTTTTATATCTCAAAATTACCCTCCAATTATGGAGGGTAAGTTCACCCTCTTTTTAGGAGGGTGAACAAAATCACACTCGCTGAGATATAGACGTTATTCGCAAACCTCCGATATCTATAAACCTTCATAAACTAATTTTTCATGGTATACCTCGTAAAGGCTAGAAAGTTGGGGAACAAGTAATGTTGTGAAAGGTAGAGGAAGACTCAAGAAAACTTGGATAAAGATGATTGAAAATAATATGCGGTTTCTTGGAATTGGAGAAAGTATGACGATAGAGGCAAATGTCGCGGGAAAGAATACGGATGGTGGATGGAATTTGATTCTTTTTTTTTTATTCCATGTTATCTTTTAATTTATTTTTCAGGATTTTTCATTTTTTTTTTTTAACATTCATTCTCTTTTTTTATTTGCTTTTTTCTCTATTTTTTCCCCTCTTTTTCTCCTTTTATGTTATTTATGTAACGATCATTGACGGTTTCAAAGTTTGATTCATGTTAGCCGACCCTAAATCATTTTGGGACTAAGGCTTAGATGTTGTTGTTGTTGTATATATAATAATTGAAAAATAATAAAAAGCCAAAAATTCATAAAATATTAGACATAAAAATATTATAAAAAAACACACGAAAATAGAAATAAATTAAAAAAGGAACAAGATTTAGAAAAAGTGGGAACAAAAAATTTTAAGTAGAAAAGGAAAAATAAAAGACGATGTGTTTTAAATAATTACTTTAATATCAGTTTTATTAAATGATTTATTTAAAAACTTCAGCAGAATAATTATAGCATAAAACATGATAAAGTTTTATAATAATATGAACCATTAACAACTACTAAAAGAAATTATAATTATTTAAATTTATATTTTTACTAGATAATATGTGTAAAAAAATTGTTACACAAAAATAAATAAATAAAATAAATAAAGCTGGGCGCCACAAAGGTATTGAGAGATACCTTTGCAGATAGAGAGATCTTAGTTGTTCAATTGCTTCTAGCAGAATTACCTTCCCAGTTCTTGACGTATGTGCGAGCTAGAGGTGTTGGTCCAAAACCCATAATCGGATCTACATCCGTACATACAGTTAACGCTCTCTTGGTTGCTTTTTATTCGTTGGTGCCTATTAAATTGCGCCTGTGGCCATCCATCATCATCATATGTCGAGTTCATGGCTTAAAGAAAGATCTCTTCCCATGTCACCAAGGAAACATGCTCAATTTTGTTTTCAGCAGCACGTTAGTGTTGCATTTTTCTTTTCCAAGAACGATTCGTTACGTCGATTCTATTGAGATGATCTTGAATTGTTTTCTTTCAATTGTATTTAGTTTGTCGACATCTGATTCTTAGGAATGCATTTCGCGTAACCGAAAAAGTTATTAACAGCCTACTATCTACACGGGGCTTTTTTCTTCGAAACAAGACACTTGATAATTACCCACATTTGAGGTGTACGTCGACAAAAAGAGCTATATGTGCTCACGACTCCGAAGAATTTGGGTCGTGTGGTTGTAGAATTAAACAGTAATCTATTGTTGCCAGAAACATGTCTCGGACCGTTTGATAAATACACTCGTTCGTACGGAACTTAAATGACGGCTTTTAAAATATCTGAAAATAAGAATTGAAAAATGGAAAATCCGCTGAAGGAACCCTTAGGGTTTTTATTTTTATTTTTTATTTCGTCTCTAGTTTTTAGCTTTTTTTCTTAGTTATACTAGTTTTTTTTTAATATATTCTAATTGCTGATATTTTTTTTATTTCAAGATTTAGTTTTAGGGGACTGTCCGACAAGAATGTGTCTCATGTGCACCCAAATAAGAATATGAAGAAAAATAAGTCAGGAAGGTATCTGATGGATAGTTTCGTTACATATTCCATTTTTATTTCTTTCAATCAATTAAATTTGGGCAACTAATAATGAGAGGAATCATTTTTTTAGATCGACTCAATACAAGAAAAATATGAGTGAGGGGAATCGAACTTGAGTATAATCTCTAGTGAAGAGAACCCGTGGCCATTGAGTTATTCTCAGTGGCTAAATCGAAATTTAGAAACACAACCTATTCAGGATGAATCTTAAAAGACGGTTTGATGACGAAACATGTCACTTGAACAACCTTTGCCGGATACAAACGTCCAATCTAATTCAACTTTGATTCTTATACGGAATTTATTTGAACTTATTCTCCAACACAATTTCACTTCATTTTGTTTCAAAGAAAAATGAAAATTATAAATTGACCTGCCATATTTATTTTCAAAGCTATAATTAGTTAGAATATAATTGTTTCAGATCGAGTTTTTTTGTTTTTAAATTTGAATATACTTTGACAAATTAAAATGAACTGACAAGCGAGTTTAACATTAAGTAGAAACCTACAACAACTATTTGAAATCATGTGGATGTAGAAATCTTAATGGATGATTTTGATATGTTAGTTGAAGATGGTGATGATGATGGTGATAGAGATGCTCAGGTTATTGAGGAGTTCTTCGACTTCAATGATTTTAATGCCGATAATGCTTGCATTGCTTTAGAGGAGCTTAAGGAGAAAACATTGGTGATAGCATAAAAAAATTTAAATGAACCTTTCTATTTTTGTATACTGGTATCGCTAATATAAATATTGTATTTTATTCAGATGTGTTTGGTCATTCTATTTCTTATGTTAAAAAAATACTCCCTTCGGTCCTTATTATAACTTCATTTTTAAAAGGTCGAAAGGATTCAAAATTCAGGTCCTTCTAGGTTTCTACATTTATTCAAGAATAATTATAAAAAAATACCCTTAATCTTAACTCCAAAAGAAGAACAAAGAATACGATGTTTCAAACTTGAACAAATATACTTACTCTTTCTCTAGCTTCATGAATGCTCTCTCTATATATTTAGATTAAATGCAAAAGTAAAAAATTGATTTTCTTAAAATACTTTTTTACATAGAAATGATTATTTGCACTTAAGCAACTTTGAGATAGTAATTTCCTTTTGTATCCTCATATATAATACTCCTTACATCCAACGAACTCGAGTCATATTTCTTTCCGGGCCGTCAATGAACTTCAGGCATCTCCTTATGTGGATAGGGAGTTGAACCCATAATCAACTTGATCGATTGGGCACTTTTTTTCCCAATTAAGAGCCCAATTATAACCCTCTCCCATTCTCACTATTCGCTCATTCTTACTCTTTCGATCCTTCTTCATATTAGGAATATGCTCTTGAATGCCATTCAGAGGATGAGAGAGTGGGAGCATTGTATTGTAATTATGAACTTTTATTGAATAAGACATTTATTGTTTACTATATTGTTGTATATCAATGGCATCGTGATTTGGTATATAGAATAATAGTTCTTGCATTCGAGAGCAAACATTCCACTCCTTATGGAGATAACGAAATAGGCACTGGAAGCGTTTAGGGCTCGAATGCATAATTGGTTCGCAAGTCGATAAAACTTAACTGGGCAATAAGTTTAGACAAGGTTTGTATAACGTGTACTGTGACATGTAGAGTGCATGTCTTCACTAAAAGTTAGTGGAAGCACAAGTTATAGGTATGCTAATGAGATTAGTATACTCGAACACGACTCACCTTGATTCGGTCACATGGATGTCACTTTGGGATTGTCAATGACTGAATTGAAAGGTTGTGATATGTATACGTGGACCTTTGACTTGAGGTTTCGGTATGAGCTGTGCTTGTGACATTAAGTTAGTAATTAGAGTAGTTCGATACAATCACCGGTTTGTGGAGTCAACCTCGAAATGCAACTTAGTGGGCAAGTAGCAGTCTTTACTGAATATTAAGATGGGATTCTTTCTCCTATAAGTGAGCAGGTAAGTGTCATGTGCGGTTAATGGCAAATAAGATCATAAGTCTTTGGCCAAAGCAGTTAGATCTAGTTTTATTTGATACACGAGAGCTCGGTGATCTCAGTTTGCATTAACAAATGCATATAGTCAAGTTACAATAGAGTTTAACTTTACCGTGACCCTAATACTTGACCGGGACATATGATTGAAGGATTTATACGTATATCATTCGTTCTTAGTTGGTTTACGGTACGGAGCACTAGACTGGCTAAGTGTTACCCATACTCCTTGGTTCCTCCCAGTGCTGACTAAGACGGACCTATGGAGTCGCGCAAAGGATATTTGATGGATAAAATATATATTTATTATATCTTCATTAATGTTAGATATTGTATATCTAATTTGATTTATTTGACAAATCATAGTGGTCTTGTGAATTTATTAATTACTGGATGATTAATTTAATTCATAAATAATTATTTCTTGAAAATATATTTTTATTATTTTGCATTTGATAAAATTAATTAATTAGATTAATTAATTAAGTATAAATATATTTGAGATAAAACGAAGTGTACTTAACGGACTAGACACACGACCGTCCGGTACACGAACCGAGTGGCTCGACTCATTTTCTCACCAAGACACCATGTGGCCGCCCCCTCACATTCTCCTTACCTTCCATGTTACTTCCTAATATGTGGTGTTTTTGATTATAGAATGAGATGAGGGCAAATGGATGAGATATCATATCTCATCATTTGATTCCATTTTATTTTATAAAATGAGAAAGTCTTTCATTTGAAAAAAGACTTGAAAAACACATACACACACACATTACATGTTCAGCCGTGAGCATTACCAATGAAGGGATAAGTTTATCTTTTAAATTCTTGTTCATCTTAGAGAGAAAGAAAAAGGAGAGAAGAGAAAAAAAATATTAAACGAGAAAGGGAAGATGGAGGGCGACATCGCTGATGTAGCTGTAATGAAGATTTCTCAGTCTCTGACTTAACATCGGTGACACCTTAGTGATATAAAACCACTTCTCGTCAATATGTAATATGTTGTGCATATTCCTAAACTTGATTCAATTGAGAATCCTGTCTAATCCTAAGGCTTCTAAACCGAATCTCAGGCGTAACTTGTTTGGGGATGTTAAACTAGACTTTATGAACGAAGTATGAGCTTTGATCAGCCTTGTATGCACTCATCTCTCTATTATACTCTTACTTTATCCTAAACGAGCAACTAATTTCCTTATGGTGCCTCTTTTGGTATATTCAAGACTTGAGAGTAACATGAGGCAATGTGCACTACCTTATTGCATTTTTTGTTTTTTACCACTAACAAGGTGAATAACATCACCTTTTTGTTGTTGGTTCTTTGCGGTTGTCCACAATATGCTCACAATTTGCCTTGCGGTGGAGAATGTGTTGAGCTTCTAAAAGCTTGTCTCGAGATGGTTTTCCATCGATGCAGGCTTCCATAATGTATTTGACAACTTGATTTATTTTTTATGTTGATAAAATCTGTTACGGTTGTATACATCAAAGCATACTTTATGCTTGTATTACTTAATTTTCCGGTCTTTATCTATAAGAATAATTAATTCATTTATCACATGTTTTGCATATTTATTCACGCTATGGTTATGCAAATGTTGTCCAAATTACTTTATATTGTAGATAATGTGGTGTGTCGAGTCACACAGAAAATCACATTATCGGTTCCTTACATAGTAATAATTAGTTCACAACCTATATAATATTAGACCGTTATGTGAGAGGTTGTAATACATGCTTGAGATTGATTGGTCTTGACCATTAGCATATATTAGCGTATTCGGTATACGTTGAACAGGATCGAGGTGAGATAGATTCTTCTGTATTGATTATAAGAAGAACGCACATCTCGGACAATTATTATTTCTTAATTCTAGTGATTAATATTTAATTATATATATTTAATATTTATTGCTTTGATTTATCATGGGTGACAACCACAATGATTGACTCAATATGCTCGATATTTTGGGTAATATTATTATTTATATAATAATTAATATTATAGCTAGAAATCGTGTCCCGACCAGTCAGGTTGATCATGTCTCTTGAGACACTCGAAAGGATTATTATATTAAACCCTACAGGTGGAATTAATTTTTCGATATAATAATAAAAGTCGAGTGGTATACTAATGTATAACACATTGATTAATTAAAAGTTGCCAGTAGCTTAAATTAATTAATGAACATGGAATATCTTAAACACGTGACATAATTAATTAAAAATGAGTCCAATTTCGTAATTTAAAATTTTGGTAGGAAGTGCAATATCAACCTTTTAATGGACTAAGTTGATATTAATAGAGTCTTCATATTAGGAAGAGTCCTAATATTGGAAAGATAATCTCTATTGGGAGTTCTTACCTTATCCTCCTTAAGGTCCTTAGAGTAGCTCCAAACACCTATAAATATGATACATATGGGGGTCGATTTTTACACCTTCTTGGAACAAGAAATTCGATTTTTTTTCCTTTGTGTTTAATTGTGGATCTTGACTTGTGTCTTGGATTCCACAATTTAGCTAACACAATATTTTTCTAAATACTAAAATATTCAAGAAAAATAGAGAGGAAAAATTTGTAAGGTACTTCTTGAAGATATAGTTTTCGGCCGACCCATATTGTTCTCCAAGTAGTCCGGTAGATTGTTGCCCACGCGACATCCGGATATAGGCAGGATATATAAGAAGATCTTGAGGTAGAAATACAAGAAGATCCAGGAGGAGTACGAAGGGGGGTTCGATCGACCCAAAAGGAATTTTTCCATCACTTCGCTTCAAAGGTATGAATTACCAATTTATACTGCGTAAATACATATATTTAAATTGTTAATTAATCTGTTTAATTAATTAATTAACAAGCCTAAATAGATCCGCTATTTATGTTGGTTAGCTTATAAAATATTTTATACCATCTCGCTTCCGCTGCGTTTTACACTCCAACAATTGGTATCAGAACCGGTCTTTAGGTTTTGTTCAATTTATTTAATTTTTGATTAATTTGCTAGCAATTTAAATATTCATATGGTATGATGTTTGGAATATTATGCTAGAAATTGTCTTGCAGGTGAATATGGTCCAATTATCATGGCTATGTGATTTTATCTATTTACTTACGCGTTTTGGTAATTTGGCCCGGTTTTGAGGCATGTATAAGTTTTTCCCGTGAGAAAATCCACGTGTAGAATAGGACTTTGTTTTTCCTTGTGAAATTTGATGTAAATTCGATGTATTTTAATTTTTATAAAATTGTAATCGAGTTGGCATACACAAAGTACGAAGGAAAAAGAAGTCCAGCACGAAAAGGAGTCCCGATCGGACGAACCGACCGAGACCAGACAGCTGCCGATCGGGACTCGGCCAAAGCAGCTGTCTCGGCCGAGCACTGCCGCCATGGATCGGGCCCAGGCGGCGGGTCTGGCATCCCAGCGCGGGTCGGGCAGTGGGTCGGGTTGGCTGGTCGGGTCGTCTGGAGTTTGGTCCTATTCGTTTATCCATCGTTCGTTGCGTCCGTTGGAGCACAATAATTTTAATTTGGAAATTTCTTGTGCAATTAATTTTGCATGGAAGAAAGTTTCTAAATTTGGAAATTTTTGTGCCCCAACCGGGAGGAGGTGACGAGATGCTTGAAGCAGTGGGAGCAAAAGAGCCGAGGATTTTCTCGTTATTCAAAACGAGGAATAAAAGCCATGATAATTGAATTTCATTATCCAATTTTTTTTATGTTGCTTTTTACTGTTTTGATAAATAGCATGTATGGATGTATGGGTGATATGTTTCTTGCATGTTAGGACGAGAAAATTAAAAACCTTAATTTTTCAAAATAACTAAGTAATTTTAATAATTGATTTTTCAAAATCAAATTGGCCTCCATATTTGGTTTAAATTGTGAAATAATTAGCATGCGCGTTAACATTAGAGTCTTCCTCCACATCGGATGTGCTGATTATTGACTCACTAGTTTTAAACTTCAATTAGATAGCAAAAAAGGTGAATATTATTTTTTATGATAGGACCTCTCCATCTGTAGGACTATTATCATTAAATAATATTCTAAGGATTGTTAAATTATGGTGTTCACTTAGGTGTATTAATTAATAAGCTTCCCATCGGAGTCTATGTTAATTTAATACATGGCCAAGAGGAATCAACTATTAATTTTACTTGTCAAAACACATCTTGACTAGATAGTAAAATTAAAGACATTAAAATCTACTTGAAAAATATATATATTTAAACGTCCACACTAACGTGGCTTGCATGTGCGGGTTTTTTTTGAGGTGTTGGTTGAGTGCATATATATTGTGTTTTAAGAGTTTTTCAATATATTTTGCGTCGAATTATGTGATGAATGGGGTTTTAATTTTATTCTCAGATGTCTTTCAATCCTCTAGCTGTTATTCTCAAAGAAAATAAACTTGATGGCACTAACTTTGCTGACTGGAAAAGAAATCTTGACATTGTCCTGACTGCCGAGGGGCATAAATTTATTTTAACTGAGGAAAGCCCCCTGGAACCAGAACCGGATTCCACTCCTGAAGAGTTGGCTGAATTCCGAAAATGGAAAAAGTCTGATGAGATGGCTCACTGTTACATTTTGGCTTCACTGACAAATGTATTGCAGCATCAGCATCAGACGATGGCCCCAGCCGCGAAAATGATGAAAAATATCACCGAGATGTTTGGTCATCAGAACCGGGCAGCTAGGCAAAATGCAATGAGGGTGTTGATAACAACCCAAATGTCTGAAGGGACTCCAGTAATGGATCATGTTCTGAAAATGATGTCTTATTTAAACGAACTGAGCATACTGGGGGCCACTATCGATGCCGAGTCGCAGGTCGATATTATCTTGAGCAGCTTGCCAAGAAGCTTTGAGCAGTTCCACCTCAACTACAATATGAATCGTAGGACTTACACTTTGGCGGAACTTCTGACAGAGCTTCAATCTGCCGAAGGTCTCTTCAAACAAGGTTATCATCAAATTCTTGCGGCAACCGGTGCTAGTTCTTCAAAACCCAAATGAGGAAAGAAGAAAAAGCAGGTTGGCCAGAAGAAAGTGGCAACCTTTAAAGCTAAGGGCAAGGCTCCTCAGTCCAAGGCTCCTCAGTCCGAGGCAAACAAAAAGCCAAAGGGCAAATTCTATAAGTGCGGTCTGAAGGGGCATTTCAAGAGTGACTGCCCTAAGAAAGGTACGTCTCATGCATTAGTAGTCAAAACATGTTTGGATGTCTGTTCTATCACTTCGTGGATAGTAGATTCGGGCTCCACTGATCATGTTTGTTATGACTCGCAGGGTTCTAAGTAACTAAAGTACTTAGTGCGGATGAGATTACTATTAGCTGGGGCGACTATTCTAGGCTGAAGGCTGTTGCAGTGGGAGTCGTGCAGTTAAAAGTAAATGATAGGATTCTAGTCCTAAATAATGTGTTTTAGTACTTGATTTTAGAATGAATTTAATTTCACTTTCTAAATTGCGTTGTGATGGATATTCAGTTTCTTTTGAATATAATGCAGTTATTAAAAAAATGGTGAATATGTTTGCACGAGTACTTATAATGTAGGACTTTATATCATTATTGCTGCACCAGCTCCCTTGCATAATTATAAATCACTTAATTCTTTGACTAATCCTAATAAAAGAAAAGAACATTCGAGCATAAATCAAACATATTTGTGGCATTTACAATTGGGTCATATTAACCTAAGAAGGATTCAAAGATTGGTGAGCGATGGCTCATTGGATTCGCTCCAAGTTGAGTCATTTCCAATTTGCGAATCCTATCTAGAAGGGAAAATGACTAAAAGGGCTTTCCAAAGCAAAGGAAATCGTGCACAAAATGTATTGGAATTAGTACACACCGATATATGTGATCCAATGAACATCCAGGCTAAGGGTGGTTTCGAATACTTCATCATGTTTATAGATGATTATTCGAGATATGGATACATCTATTTGATGCGATGTAAGTCTGAATCTTTTGATAAGTTCAAAGAATTCAAGGCTGAAACGGAGAAGCGTCATGGACAGAGTATCAAGTCACTACGATCTGATCGTGGTGGCGAGTATTTTAGTGGAGAGTTTTTGGATTTCTTGGCACATGAGGGGCTTACTTCACAGCTCACTGCGCCTAGTACACCACAACAAAATGGTGTTGCTAAACGAAGGAATCGTACTTTATTAAAGATGGTTAGGTCAATGATGAGTTATTCTAATTTGCCTATTTCGTTTTAGGGATACGCCTTGGAAACAGCGGCATACATTCTAAACTTGGAGCCTTCGAAATCAGTTCCAAAAACACCCACAGAACTGTGGAATGGGCGCAAGCCCAGTCTAGGACATGTTCGGATTTGGGGTTCATCAGCTCGCGTGATGAATAAGGAAGCTGATAAGTTGGCATCTCGTACAGAATTACGAGTGTTTGTAGGATATCCGAAGGGAACGAAGGGTGTCTTATTCTACAGTCCTAAAGATCAGAAGGTCATTGTTAGCACCAATGCCCGGTTATTAGAGGAGGACTATGTAATAAGCCACAAGCCTAGGAGTGAGGTCATTCTAGAAGAACTTAGGGGCGATATTTCGACAATACCAATTGTAGAAACACCTAGTGTACCACGTATCGACACTATTGTGGATACACAAACCAAGGACACGCCTTGTCGTAGTGGGAGGGTTGTTCGTCAACCTGAACGTTTCATCAGCGTGGGAGCGTCTTCGGACCACCAGGATGAAATGGATCCATGTATGTATAAGCAGGCAGTTCAAGACAAGGATGCTGAATCCTGGCAAATAACAATGGAATCCGAAATGGGATCTATGGATTCTAATCAAGTGTGGGAGCTAGTAGAACTACCCAATGGGGTAAAACCCATTGGAATTAAGTGGGTCTACAAGTATAAGAGAGGATCGAAAGGGAAGGTTGAAACCTTCAAAGCAAGGCTTGTTGCGAAAGGTTACACTCAGAAGGAGGGCATCGACTACGATGAGACCTTTTCGCCAGTAGACATGCTTAAATCGATCCGGATTCTCTTAGCTCTAGCTGCGCATTTGGATATGGATATTTGGCAGATGGATGTCAAGACTGCGTTCTTGAACGGGAGTCTTGATAAGGAAATCTATATGCGCCAACGTGAGGGATTCATTGCTGAAGGAGAGGAGCACTTAGTGTGTAAGCTTAAAAGAGCCATTTATGGTCTCAAGCAAGCATCAAGGTCTTGGAACATGCGATTTGATGAGGTCATTCAATCGTATGGTTTTGAACAGTGTCCTAGTGAGGTTTGTGTATACAAAAAGTGCGATGGAAACGTGCTAGTGTTTCTTGTACTGTACGTATACGATATACTTCTAATTGGAAACAATGTGAAGGTATTATCAGACGTAAGGGTATGGCTGTCTGAGAAATTCGATACGAAGGATTTGGGAGAAGCTGGGCACATCCTTGGTATTAAGATCTTTCGAGATCGCAAGAAAAGGATGTTGTGCTTATCTCAGGTATCCTATATCGATACGGTGCTAAAGCGGTTTAGTATGGAGAATTCCAAGAAAGGTTTCTTACCTTACAGACATGGAATTCAGCTATCTAAGGCTATGTGTCCTAGTACACAAAAGGATATATATGACATGAAGTTGGTCCCTTATGCTTCGGCAGTGGGAAGCCTCATGTATGCTATGCTTTGCACTAGGCCTGATATCTGTCATGTTAGGGTTGTATACATCAAAGCATACTTTATGCTTGTATTACCTAATTTCCCGGTCTTTATCTATGAGAATATTTAACTCATTTGTCACATGTTTTGCATATTCATTCACGCTATGGTTATGCAAATGTTGTCTAAATTACTTTATATTGTAGATAATGTGGTGTGTCGTGTCACACAGAAGATCACATTATCGGTTCCTTATATAGTAATAATTAGTTCACAACCTATATAACATTAGACCGTTATATGAGAGGTTGTAATACATGCTTGAAATTGGTTGCTCTTGACCATTAGCATATATTAGCGTATTCGGTATACGTTTAACAGGATCAAGGTGAGATAGATTCTTCTGTACTGACTATAAGAACGTACATCTCGGACAATTATTATTTCTTAATTCTAGTGATTAATATTTAATTATATATATTTAATATTTATTGCTTTGATTTATAATGGGTGAGAGCCACAATGATTGACTCAATATGCTCGATATTTTGGGCAATATTATTATTTATATAATAATTAATATTATAGCTAGAATCATATCCCGACCAGTCGGGTTGATCATGTCCCTTGAGGCACTCGAAAGGATTATTATATTAAACCCTGCAGGTAGAATTAATTTTCCGATATAATAATAAAAGTCGAGTGGTATACTCATGTATAACACATTAATTAATTAAAAGCTGCGAGTAGCTTAAATTAATTAATGGACATGGAATATCTTAAATATGGGAAATAATTAATTCAAAAAGGAGCCCAATTTCGTAATTTGGGATTTGGTAGGAAGTGCAATATCAACTTTTTAGGGGACTAAGTTGATATTAATAGAGTCTTCATATTAGGAAGAGTCCTAATATTGGAAAGAAGATATTTATTGGGAGTCCTTACCTTATCCTCCTTAATATCCCTAGAGTAGCCCAAAACACCTATAAACGGGATATGGGGGGGGGGGGGGGGGATTTTTCACTCTTGAACAAGAAATTTTCGATTTTTTCATATCTTGTGTTTAATTGTGGATCTTGACTTGTGTCTTGGATTCCAAAATTTAGCTAACACAATATTTTTCTAAATACTAAAATATTCAAGAAAAATAGAGAGAAAAAATTCGTAAGGTATTTCTTGGGAATAATTCGGCCAATCCATATTGCTCTCCGAGTAGTCCGGTAGATTGTTGCTCACACGACATCCGGATATAGGCGGGATATACTCTAGAAGACTTTGAGGTAGAAATACAAGTATATCAAGGAAGAATACAATGAGGTGTTTGATCGACCAGAAAGGGATTTTTCTACCACTTTGCTTCAAAGGTATAAATCACCAATTCTACTGCATAAATACGTATATTTAAATTGTTAAATTCTACTGCACCAATACCACTTTGTTTCATAAAATATTTCTCCAAATCGCTTCCGCTGCGTTTTATACTCCAACATGTCATGCTGTAGGCATGGTGGCGAGATATCACTCGAATCCAGGACCGGAACATTGGATTGATGTGAAGCATATACTTAAGTACCTGAGAAGGACTAGGGAGCATATGCTTGTATATCAATCGGAGACACTTTGTCCTTTGGGTTACACTGACTTAGATTTCAGCGCGGACAAAGAAAAGTCGAAATCAACTTCCGGATATGTTTTCACTTTAGGAGGTGGAGCCATCAGTTGGAGGAGTGTGAAGCAGAAATGCATAACGGACTCTACCATGGAAGCCGAGTATGTAGTAGCCTCAGAGGCAGCTAAAGAGGCGGTATGGCTCAAGTACTTCCTAAAGGATTTGGGTGTGATTCCTAATTTGCCTAGGAGTATTACACTTTATTGTGATAATACCGGTGCTATTGCAAATTCGAAAGAACCACGGGCCCACAAATCAAGCAAACATATCAAGCGCAAATATCATATCATTCGAGATTTTGTGAAGAGAGGGAAGATTATTGTCTCCAAGATAGCATCTGAAGACAACCTAGCTGATCCTTTCACGAAAGGGTTGCCCTCAAAGTCATTTGAAGGGCATGTGGAATGAATGTGGTTGAGATGTATGACAGCATTGCTTTGAGTATAAGTGGGAGATAGATAGACATAGTCTAAATAGTATACTTCAAAAGCATGCTTTGAGTATAAGTGGGAGATTGTTGTTGGAATATTTATTCCACATATTAATAAATAGTGTTTTGATGATTAAGTTGCGAAAAAAAACAAAACAACATCGAGGCGAAGCAAAACATCGAAGCAGACGAAGACGCAAAAAGCTGGACAAAATACAACGCTAGCACATGCTAGACATATAAGTTAGCGCACGCTAACGTGAGTTATGTAATATCCGCGTTTTCTATTTTTAGTAATTTCTATTTTTGGTGTATATTCGTTTCGGACAACTCGCTTGGCACTGTTTTGAAATTCTGAACCTATTTTGTTCTTGGAGTTTCTCCGCTTAGACGGGTCTCGATGATGTTTTTACGTAATTTCATCTTGTGTTATATTTTGTCTCATGTGTATTCGATTCTCGTTAAACTCGTTCGATTTTGTCATTTTCTTACTTCCATGAGTTCGTATAATTGAGTAGAGCATGTTGTGAGTTTCGGATTGTTAATCCGACGTTGTATCGTGATTTTCGGATGTTTGGGCCGTTTTTATAATTTCCTAGAAGTTTAGGGAATTTGTTCCTTGTTCGACTTTGGTTGTGTACCTCAGATCGTTTTGGGGTTTCCGAACTTCCATTTCGTGTTATTGTTGCCCAAATATCGATTCCTATTGCTTTTATTCTCTTTCCGGATCATTTATCGTCATTTTGGGACCCGAAGGGGGGGTGGGCCGCGGCACAAGGATTGTCTTGCGGCCACACATTACCCGATTCTTGGCAGCGGTATGCCGTGTGCCGCGGCACAAGGATTGTGCACCGCGGCACACAGCCGAGTCAGTGCCGCGGCACACTTGTCCGGGCCGCGGCACACCCGTGTGGCACTTTTCGGCCAAAACCCTCATGCAGCGTGCGCGGCCTGATCCGGCAGCCGCGGCACATGCCGAATCTGCGCCGCGGCACACTTCGAATGAGCCGCGACACAACGAGCGGTCAGCCGATAACTGGGCGCAATTTTTGGCCCTGTGCCGCGGCACAGTTCAGCTGAGCCGCGGCACACAACGCGGTCAGCGCTATATCTGCGTTTTTATTCAGCGAGAGTCACTCATTTCCCTTCCCTTCTTCAACCGTACGAGAGAGTGGCTTGAGAGGGAGATTTCCTCCATCTATCACTTGATTGTGTAAATTTCTTCATCTCTTTTCGATTGGGTGGCTCGGATTGCGGATCTAACACGTGGTTTTCGGATTAGAGTGCTTGAATCTTCAAGAGGTAAGAACTCCTTTGACCCTAGTATGATTTTGGGGAGGGTTTGGTGGTGATCTTGTGTTTTAATCCGAATTAACCGATGTTGTTGTTAGATTTTGATAGTATACTCGTGACCCTTGGTTTTCTTGTTATTGGTTGGGATGAAATCCCGTTATTACACCATTGACCGATTTCATTTCCTTATGCGCTCGTGGTGTCCGATGAATTATCCCAACGGGTAGGGTCGGATTTGAGAGGATTGTTCGGATCGTAACCTATTCCTTCGTCGTTTCCTTCGCGTCGTATTATCCAAGGCAAGTACATGTATTATATTTCATTATGTGTGTACGGTTTTGATGCGAATGATGTAAACTGGTTTATTCAACGATTGTGTTGGTTACTCTTCCACCTGGGGATGGCATAGGGCCTCTGGGGGCCGATACTAATGGGTACGGCCACGGAAGTGGACTTGGGTGCGTGCATTGATGTTCTTCCACCTGGGGACGGTTTGACGGGACCTCTGGGGGTCGATACTAATGGGTACGGCCGCGGAAGTGGTTTCTCACCTGGGGATGGTCCGACGGGACCTCTGGGGGCCGATACTAATGGGTACGGTCACGAGTTACCAAACGTGGATAATTGTGATGTGGAAAGCTTGATAATATATTGATTTGGTGTAAATGTGATATTCCGGAATATTGATTCTTCCTATGATTTGTTTGCATTGAATCGTGTATGTATATAATGTTGTGTAATTGTGTACTTGCACTAGCTATTCGAATGCTAACCTCTTAAATGGGGGAAATGCGTCTTATGCATTTCAGGTACCGGGAGGGCTGAGGAGAAAGCACGGGACATGCATGCAAAGGATGGGCTGGCTTGATGATGTGGCTCGAGTCTGCATTTTTATGTTTTGTCATTGCATTGTCGAGTATTGAAGTTAGATTGTCTATTTTGAAACTTGGTTTAAGTCCGCTGCGTGGGCAATGAATTGGTATTTAACCTCTGTTCCTGTCTTACGTTAAAAATGTTTTGGCCGAGGCCACGGCCTTATTTACTTTTGAGTGCATCATTCGGGATTACCTTGTGGTTTATATGTCAAGTGTTAGCCTGGTAGACCTCACGAGGGTTCTACGGCGTGTAATGTCCTAGTTGTGAATTGGGGTGTTACAAGTTATCTGCAGAACAGCCAAGTTCGAAGTTACCTGAAGTGAAGTCACCTGATGAGGATGGAGCACGCTACACATGTTAACTAACGCACGCTATCGAAGTTATTTTACCGTTGTGAAGAGATTCAAACACAGAATGACGTATGCAGTGAAGTCAGCTTAGCGCACGCAACAGATGATATTTAGCACACGCTAAATATCAGTTTCAAGTCAAGTCAATCAATCTGTTAGAAAGATTCTGATGCAAAGTCAAAAAGTATAAACGGATATATGATGCATGCAATGACGCAAGTTTAGCGCACGCTACAAGGAGATGTTAGCGTACGCTAAGGAAGAGAGACAGTAGCCACTGGACTGAAACTGGAAGACATTAACGTACGTATCATGCAGTGAATAACGTACGCTAAGGCAAAAATGCGAGATAGCGCACGCTATTGAGAAGAGCTAGCGCACACTAGCAAGTCAACTGGCAGCAACAGATAGTTTGATGAAAAAGGTTATAAATACCAAGTGAGTTGGTATCAATCCACACAACAACATTGAGCAATTCATATATACTTGAGATATCATTGTAAACATTATAGTTGTTGTTCTTGAGCTTAATTTAGAGTGATTGAATGTGATACACTAAATCATACACGAATGAGAAAAAGAAAATATACGATTGGATTCGGTGTTATTAGGATCAAGGATCCGGCATTGTTAGAATCGCAATCGCTATCTTAGTGAGGTTTATCTAGTACCGATAGAAAGCTAGAGTGGTTGATTCCTTGTCCAATAGAAAAGGAAAACGGTTTTACTCGGACCGATAGAAGACGAGCTTGTAACGGTAATCCCTCGATCGATAGAAGAGAGATGCATAGGTTTTGATCTTTAGCCTATTGAAAAAGATACATCGAGAGAAGACGTAGGCACATTTGGCCGAACCTCTATAAATCTGTGTGTCGTTTAATTTCCGCACTATATTTACGCTTCCGCAACACGGTGCATATTCCGATAATTTCCCAACAATTGGTATCGGAGCAGTACCTCCAATAAGCGGCTTAACATCCGAGGATTCGATCCAAATGGCGTTTCAATATGCTCCCGTCAAAGGCCTTGCTCTTAACCGACCACCATTTTTTGATGGCTCAAACTTCATGACGTGGAAGAAGAAGATGTCAATATTCATCCGAGCATATGACATCGAGCTTTGGAAGGTGATTTGTCTTGGTCCGAAAATTTCGACGAATTCCAACGGTACGCTTAAAACTTTCGAAGAATATGACGATTCCGATTGGAAAAATGACCACTACAATTGTAAGGCAACTCAACTCCTATATTGTGCCTTAAATCCGAAAGAACACAACCGGATATCATCGTGTGATAATGCCAAAGAAATTTGGAAAATGCTTGAGGTAACACACGAAGGTACGTCTCAAGTCAAGGAGATGAAGATAAACATTTTTGGCCACTAAGTATACTGGATACAGCTTGGAAAGTGTTTTAAACAACAAGCTGTACTGTTTTTAAATCTGAGTGCGTAGCGGAAGTCTTAAATAGTAAGTTGCTGTGGATACAACAACTCGATGTGCAGTGTATACTTAAATAATCACAGTTAATAAAACAATAAAGGCAGAAGGTAAATAACACAGTATTTATAGTGGTTTGAGGTAAACCCCTCTACGTGCACTGGTCCTCCACACATGAGTAAAAAGTTTATTATAATTACTGCGTACACAACTACGTAATTATAACAACACTTCATCAATATATCGTTCACACAGATTGGTATAAAGATCTTAGCTTTCAACCGTTCACACAGATTGGTTTGAGCTAACACTTTGACTGGATTCTTCACACACAGTTCTGAAGCTTCGTCTTCTTCAATGCAAGTCCTTCACACACAGTTCGGGAGAAGCAAAGATTCCTCAGTCCACACAGGACTAATATGAGTTTGTTCAAAGATAGAACATGGTTGAACAACAGCTATGACTTTCTGGGCTATAAGCTGATGATGTGTTGTTTAAGGTTTGAGCACTGTATATCTCTTATGTCTGAATAGCAGAAAGCTTGGGAAGATATGTTTTGCTCTGAATATTTCTTTGTAAGCTTGATCGTTTGTAAGTCGTTCAGTAGTTCAGTTTTTCAGTTGTATTGTAGTTGATGATCTTCAAACTCTGGGGATATATATAGCCTTCTGAAATATATCCGTTTGAAATCTATCCGTTGAGCAAGATTCCGTGACAACAGATATTTGACCGAGATCCGGAGTTTGCGGGATTTGAAGATCTTTTGACTTACAGCATTTAAATACTTTATCCTTTAGTATTTAAATACTTCTTATCAACGGGACTTGACTTCTAGCGAATACTGAAGATTTCTTCTTTGTCCTGTTGAGAATTGTATGGAAGGATCACTGTATTGATATTCGAGACAACTTCCATACTTTGGCTTTGCTGGACTCTTTGCTGTATGATCAATATACTGTATGGATGAGACTGTGAGAGGCCTTCGATACATGGTTTGATACTTGATCAGCTTTTCGATACAGCTAGAGGCGGTATTCAGGATTTGGCATATTGTCAAAACATTCTGACAATACAATCGATACAGGGACTGTTATCCAAGCAGCATCGATACAGGGATTTGTTATCCCAACAATTTCCCCCTTTTGATAATTTGCCAAGTCCTTCCGAGTCTTCCTTTTAAAACCTTATGATGTTATCCAAACATCTTTGATGATGCCAAAACTTTGACACTTAGCGGTTTTGAAGTAGGGCAGACTTCTTGGCCTTCTTTCGAATGTTATTGCCTTCGGTTTTTGGCTTTAACACTAAGAACTGCTCACAGGCAAGTTCATCGTTTATCAAAAAAAAGTTACATTGAAAACTTTTGATTGGCGCTAGGCACAATCTTACATTGTTTTCTAGATGCATACAACTTAAACTATGAACTGTTCGCAGACAAGTTCTAACAGCTTGTGTATGAGATAGATTTCGTAATATGAATACAGTAAGAATAAATAAAGTGTACAAAGATTGTAATCTTTCAAGACAGGCAAAAATTTCATTGATACTGAAATAGAGTACAAAGATTGTTGTTTTGAAAGTAAAATTATAATCGAATAATACACTAAGGTATTCAGCTCCTAAAGTCAGAGTGTCTCCATGGTCTCTTTGGATCATTCTTGGTGTTTCGCCACCAGTTCTGATGAGCGTCCTTGTCTCGATTCTGATAAATTGCATGCCCTTCATAAGATTTATCAAAGACTAGGATCCAGTCCTCTGGATGGGTCACCAAGTCACCATTTTGATGCTTTGACTTCATCTGTTGCTGTAGCGGGAGCGTTCCTTCTTCTAGCTTCTTCTTGAATTCCTCGGCGGCTTCCTGTACCGTTCTGCATCTATTGAATAAGGCGGAATCCCTGATAAGTACAACGAAGTATCTTAGCAGTTCATTTCTCTTCCAATTTTTGGTCTCTGCAGCAGTCGGCTGTCGGTCAGTCGGGAGGTTCATAGAATGAGGCTTTTGAACGAAGATTTTCCAAGGATACTTAGGACCCTGGAATTCTGGTCTATCTCCCTGTATCCTCACGTTTGGTGTAGAGATACGATCTATATCAGCAGCGATTGAGTCTTCAAATGGAGCTAAGTACCTTTTCTCTTGCTCCAACCGCGTTCTCCTAGCGGCTTCCCGTGCTTCTTCCCCCTTTTTGGCATCATCAAGGTATGATACCTTTACATCAAGACGTTCCAGGATCTCCAGAGCGGCATCCTGTTTCGTCTCCATATTTGACATTCTCTCAACAAGGGAGGCGAGCACCTGCGACATATCCTTAATGTTCTTGTCATGAGTTCGCAGTTGGGAACCAGTTTCGATTAGCGCAGATGCGGTCTTAGCCTCAGATACGCGTAGTTTCGATTGCTCTTCTCTCAGGATCGATTCTTGCTTCTCTTGCAGATTGCTCAGGGCTTGCTTAAAGACTTCTGGCAAGACAGTGAAGGCTTCGACTACTCGAGAGACTTCATGCCTTAATCCAGTCATTTCTTCAACGGCAGATGTGTGAAGCCAATCCAGAGCCTTTTCTACTGAGTGTAGAGCATTCACTGCGTCCTCAATGAATACAGTTTGGAGGCCAAGAGCACGTAATCGCTCTTTCCTAGTTTCAGTGCGGGGAGAATCTGGTTGGACAAAGTCTTCTACTCCATTCAACCTTCTCAAGTTCACGTTAGGGCGTGAAGTGAGTTGGATATCCTCAGGTATAGTACCATCGTCGGATTCCAAGACGGTTGGTGGGGCGGGAGCAGCTGTTTCGATTTCAGCGGCAAGAGGTGCGACATCCTCCTGTTTCGAAGAGGTTTCTGTAGACATGGATACAGGAGGGACCAAATCCTCCTGGTGTCTCTCAGCGTCCGCCTGTTCCGGCAGAGGGACTGATTCCTCTTGCTGGAAGGCGAGTGATTCTTCTTCTTCGGCGGCGACGACAGGCTTGGGTGCCTGTTGCGAAACATTTTCTTCTTGTGGTGAAGGGGACGATTGATGGGTGGATGTCCCTTCATCCTTCTTGGTTTGGGCTTCCTCTCGACTCATCCGCAAACCAGCTTGGAGTGCATCGTCATCGTCGTCGGAATCAGGATTAGATTTTGGACTGTCGGGAGCTTCCATTGACAAAGCTTTTCCTTTTCTATTGGCCTCATCCTGATCAAGCAGATTACTCTCAATTAACTCCTTCATAAATAAGTTGTCCCATTGGATCAGGACAGCAATTTCTTGGGTGTCCGTCACTTCTAAAACGAACTTCTCTTCGTTACTCCACTCACTCCAGTTGTATAAGATTTCGTACGGAGCAAGTCTAAAATTCTTCCATTGGAGAAATCGCTCGAATGACTGCTCAATCTGCACGGAAAGCAGAGTCTTGGAAATTATTGTGTCAGGGGAGGAACTCCGTATAGCGTCTGGGTTTGCTGTAGGAAGGGGTTCCTCTACAGGTGTGGGATCCTGTATTGGAGAGTGATTCCTTACAGGGGATGGTACCCCGAAGGAAGGTGGATCTTGAATGGGTGTGGAATCCCGCATAGGAGAGGTAGCTGTTAGCTCCAAACAGGCAGCCGACTCACCAGAGTCTTTTGAGTTGGCAGATGTCCTCATATCCGTCCTTGCCGCCAAAGGCTCGATATCTACTGTCGATACAGTAGCGGGCATCTCTTCCACAGGGGTTGGGCCCTGGGGTAGTTGATCAGTGGGTTGCGCCATGATAGGAGCATCCTCGGAGGGTTCTGTAGATTTAGCTTTCGTGAGCCTTTTTAGCTTCCTTTTCGGCTTCTCAGCAGCAACTGGTGTCTTGCTGTGAGATCTCTTTTTTTCTTTGAAGATTCAACACTCTGGGACTTGGAAGAAACGTCCCTCGGATCTTCAGATAGCGGCAAGTTCTGGATAAAAGGCCTGTTTGTGATCAGAATGCTTTGATTGAATGCAGTGGGCTTGACTCCTCCCAAGAATATCCGCGAACTTATCTTCTTTGCATCTGCGGATTGTGGAAGTCCGCATTTTGTCAAAATATGGTTTAAGAATAAACCAAACGATTTCTTCTGAGTAGCAGGTTTGGACACCTCTTCCTGCAAGCGTTTCAGAATAATCTGACACCAATTGATCTTTTCACATGTCATAATTGCTACCATCATCCTAAACCTAAGATTTGTGCACATCTCAAATGCACATGTACGATTCTCAATTATGCGACAACAAAAATCATGTAAATAAACAAACGGTAAGCAAAAATTTTTCTTATGGCATGTGGTGAACCACTTCCACCATTGCCAAACTGATGAACAAGCCATAATATTGAGTCAGAAACTCTTAAGACCCAAAGGTCTCAAGTTCTTCCATGGTCAGGCCATCATAGGGTAGCCTGAAAATGTTTTTGAGAAGCTCTTGGTCGACACGGATCTCCACTCCGCGATTGACTGCTGTGATATCAGCAACATGTCCTCCTAGAGCCAGAGGCAGAGAACGAACCACGGCGTTGAGGTAGAACTCCTCAACAAGATGAACGTCATATTTCTCGGCGGTGTGGCTCCCAAGGCGGTAGAGGCCTTGTTGACGGATTCTAGTGATGACAACCTCCATCGTATCGACGTCATCAGTTTCAGCATGAATGCGTTCCATCACGACAGATCTGGAGAAGATCCGTCCATCGATGAAGTTCAAAGACTTCTTGAGAGCGGAGGAAGATGTCTGAGTGGACGCCATTGAAGAATCTCAAGAAAAGATGAAAAAGATTTAAGAGGAATATGCAGTAAACACAGAAAAACTTGTAGGCTGAATTGCTTGAGTGCTCTTAAAATATGCAGAAGGCGTAAAGAGTCTCAAATGGAATTTGCAGTCCTTTTATAGTAGGCGGCGAAGAAGGGTTTTCAGAGAACGAATGGTCAGATTTAAGGGATGGGAACCGGTGTTTGAAATGAACGGTCACGATGGACTGAGTGTAACTGGTACACTTATCCATGGTATTTTAAAATAGGAGCGGGTCCCACTTCTGACATTTGTTGTTACCCTTAATGCCTGAAACGACAGTTTTAAATATTAAACAATTTGAAAACATCGTGGCTTTTGAGATTCGATTGTCCAAATGTCGTGTAAGGCATTTAATGTAAATGACGTTTGACATGAAAACAGGGCACATGGACAAAAATTATTTTTAAAATGAAATATTATAATATATATAATGAATCAAAATTACATAGTATGTGCTGTATCCGCGACGATACAACGTTCCCCCTTAAAAGGTACATATAGGTTTCAATTCCATACAACAACTTTTGGATTAATGTTGTATTCATGGGTCATACTGTATTCCCCCTTAATTATTGCACACGTCAGCTGTAGGATGATTCATATTGCTTTGTTCCCTACAGTGCTGTATTGAAGGCTCTGAGTGTACAGATAATTAATGGTGGATACTGTATTCTTGGGTCTTACAGCATTCCCCCTCAATTGTTGAGTAAAAACAATAAATACTTACAGGAAGTCAGGCTGTAGCAATCCCAATTCTTATCGAAGCATGTTGAATCTTGCTGTATCGAGAGGTTTGGTGAAGATGTCGGCCAACTGAATATCTGTATGAACTTTTTCAAGCCGAACATCCTTGTTCTTGACATGATTCCTTATGAAATGATGCTTCATGTTGATGTGATTAGTGCGCGAGTGCAGTATAGGGTTGTGCGTTATTGCAATTGCACTCGTGCTATCACACATGATTGGCGTTTCCTTGGCTTCAATCCCATAATCTGACAACTGTTGCTGCATCCAAAGGATCTGCATACAACAACTACCAGTAGCATAGTATTCTGATTCAGCCGTGGAAAGTGAGTTTTCCAATTGCTTCTTACTGAACCAAGAAACAAGTCTAGGTCCAAGAAAGTGACAAGTTCCACTTGTACTCTTCCTATCTAGCTTGCAGCCTCCGAGATCCGAGTCGCTGTATCCTACTAAATCGAATCCGCCTTCTTTAGGATACCATAGTCCTACATCGACTGTTCCTTTAATATACTTCAGGATTCGTTTAGCTGTATTGAAGTGTGATTCTTTGGGTGCTACTTGATATATCGCACACACTCCTACAGCAAACTGGATATCGGGCCTGCTAGCCGTTAGGTACATGAGAGAGCTAATAAGCTTCCTGTAGAGTGATTGGTCAACCGACTTTCCAGCCTCATCAGCACTAATTTGCACGGAATTGCTCATGGGAGTTGACGATGATTTGGAAGTGTTCATTCCAAATTTGTTGAGAAGCTCATTGCTGTATTTTTCCTGGTTGATGAAAATCCCTGTAGGCAACTGCTTTACCTGCAAACCTAGGAAATAACTAAGTTCTCCCATCATACTCATTTCAAATTTACTTTGCATAAGATGAGAGAACATTTGACATAAAGCAAGGTTAATTGAACCAAATATAATATCATATACATAGATTTGAACCATCAGAAGGTCATCGCCTTCCTGTATTTTGAACAAGGTTTTATCCACAACACCTTTCTCAAATCCATTATTGGTTAGATACTGGGACAAGGTCTCATACCATGCTCTAGGGGCTTGCTTAAGTCCATACAGTGCTTTCCTCAGCCTGTATACTAGATTGATGCCATCTGTGTTGGCAAACCCTGGTGGTTGTTCAACATAAACTTCTTCGGCAAGGTCTTCATTTAGGAATGCACTTTTGACGTCCATTTGGTATACAATGAAGCTCTTATGGGCGGCAAATTCTAAGAATATCCTAATGGATTCTAGTCTGGCTACAGGGGCAAACGTTTCATCGTAGTCTATGCCTTCTTCCTGTCTATAGCCTTGTGCAACTAGTCTGGATTTATTCTTTATAATTAGTCCATTTCGATCCTTCTTGTTTCTAAATACCCATTTGGTTCCAATAACCGATTGATGCGTAGGTCTGGGTACAAGATACCATACATTATTTCTTTCGAAACCGTTAAGCTCTTCTTCCATAGATGTTATCCAATGAGAATTATTAAGAGCTTCTATGGTAGAAACAGGTTCGGACTGGGCTAAAAATACAGCAATAGTGCACATATTGAGTCTTCTAAGCTCGGATTGAGATTTCCATTTAGGAAATGGTGATTTCTCAGTATCTAGTTCTTCTTGTGCACACAATACATTTCCTTGTGTACTCTGTATTCTCCTTCGGGTAGAAACACCAGCATTAATATTTCCAATGATCATCTCTTGCGGGTGATCTCTCAACCATCTTCGGTCGGGTTCTAATTCGGGGTCCCGAACTGTATCTTGAGTTGATGTAGTTTCAGCTTCAGCTTGTACAACATCGGCTTCATCTACGTCGATTCTTACAGCTGCGGGGTTGATTTCTAGGTCAACAGCAGGTTCTATGGGAGTTGGTGGATCTAAGATGGAAAGTTGTTGGATGTTCTGAGTAACAACTTCTACTCCTGTAGGGTCATGGTGAGGTTCGTCGAACACTACATGAACTGATTCCTCGATCGTCAGCTTCCTTTTATTAAAGATCCTGTAAGCTTTGCTGACGGAGGAATATCCTACAAATATTCCTTCATCTGACTTCTCATCAAAGGTTCTAAGTTGATCCTTCCCATTATTCAACACATGGAACCTGCATCCAAAAATGTGAAAATACGAAACTAATGGGGTTTTATTGTTCCATACCTCATATGCTGTTTTGTTGTGGTGTTTGTTGACGATACAGCGGTTTTGAGTGTAGCATGCTGTATTGGTTGCTTCACCCCAGAAACACTGTGGCAACTTGCTTGCGGCAATCATTGTCATTGTTGCTTCTTTCAGTGTCCTATTCTTTCGCTCGGCAACACCATTTTGTTGAGGTGTACGGGCAACTGAGTATTCGTGCTGTATCCCATTCTCCGAACAGTACTGCTCTATAAAGCGGTTAGTAAATTCTGTACCTCTGTCGGAACGAATGGACACGATACTCAATCCCTTTTCATTTTGAAGCTTTCTCAGGAGCTCGGGCAGCTTTGATGTTGTTGCCTTCTTCTTGCTTAAGAAAATTGTCCAAGCATACCTAGAGTAATCATCAACAACAACAAGACAGTATTTCTTATCTCCCAAACTTACCGGGTCTACAGGACCGTAGAGATTCATGTGTAGCATCTACAACACTCTGTGGGTTGAAAGGTAGGATTTGCTCTTCAGGGTGGACTTGATTTGCTTGCCTTTTTGACATGGTCCTCAGACACTGTCTTTTTGGAATGATACATTCGGCAATCCTCTGACCAGTCCCTGTCTTGAGAGCTTGTTGATCGTCTTGAAGTTGACGTGTGACATCCTCTTGTGCCATATCCATCTTAGATCTGCAGTGCCTTTGGCAACGAAACAAGGAATTGTGGAGCTCGTAGGCATCTAGTCAGCAATATACATGTTACCTGATCTGCTTCCTGTGAGCACAACTTCTTTGGTCAGGATGTTCTTGACTCTACAGTGATCTATATAGAATTTCACCGAGAACTGTTTGTCACAGAACTGGCTAATACTAAGTAGATTGTACTGTAAGCCTTCAACATAAGCTACATCAGTGACTTTGAATTTTCCGACAAGAAGGTTTCCTTTTCCTCTTGTTCTTCCTTTAGATTTATCACCGAAGTGCACTTTTGGACCGCGACCTTCTACGAAATCTGATAGCTTGCTTCTATCTCCTGTCATGTGCCGGGAGCATCCGCTGTCGAAGTACCATATGTCCTTCTCCAAAATGTCCTGTAGCACATAAATTATGTAGATTTAGGTCCCCTTTGATTGTTGGGTCCATGAATGTTAGTGTCTTTAGGTACCCAAACTTTCCTGACAGCAATTGGTTTACTGTAGGTAACATTTGGTGCAGATTTGAGGTATCTACGTGGGGCATGTACGTAGTTATTGTATCCGTGATAATCATTATGCATGTAAAAATCAGGGTTATTATTATTAGTCCAGTACGTATGTCGTCTTGGAGGTGGAGCCATTTTCTTTGGCCTTACAGCTTGCCTTCTGGGTCTCCAGTTGGATTCCCAGAGCTGTTGTTGATACTGTGCGGAAACTTGCTGTCTCGATGGATAATGCGGCTCCTGTATCCAATACCTAGGCGTGCTGTACTGATAGTACTACCGTGCGGGCCTTTGATATTTGGATACAGCCTTCTTTCTGAATGGCTGTTGGCGCTGTTGATATGCTCGGGGAGCATGCTGTTACGTGCGCCTTATAGGTTGAAACGACTTATGATTTCGCTGTCTGGAATAGGATTGCGGGGGCTGTGTAATACCCGGTCGTAATTCAGTCATTATCATTCAGTACTTATTGTTCAGTAATTGTCACTCAATAATTTTCACTCATTAATGATCATTTGTCACTCATATTCAATCATTGTATTCATCGTTCAGAGTAATTGTATCGTGTATCAATCGTCATTCATCATCAATCTAGTTGGAGAATCGTGCCGTGTTTATCATCGTTGTCATCTTCATAGTGTGATGTGTGTGAGGAGTAGTGCACGCTACGTACTCTCTTTAGCATGCGCTAATTGAGTACGGGTAGCGCACGCTACCTCTCAACACTAGCGCACGCTAGTGTAGTTCAAGCAGGCAGATTCAAAGAAAATGCAGAAAAATGCAATAAATCTTGTAGGCTGTTTGCTCGAGATCTCTTTTAATTTTGCAGAAAGCGTAAAGAGTCGAAGGGAGCAATAAACAGTCCTTTTATAGTGGGCGGGGAAGATTAGGGTTTCCAGACATTGAACAGTCAGATTAAGGGATGGGAACCGTCGTTTTTACATGAACGAACAGGATGAATCGAGCGTAACTGGTACATCTTATCCATCCGATTTTGAAATGATAACTGGTCACACATCTGACATTTTGACTTCCTTTATCGCCCGAAACGGCGGTTGGAAATTATTAAATAATTTGAAAAATCGCGGCGTTTGAGATAAAATAGTCCAGATGTCGTGTGAAGCATTTAATGCAGAGACATTTGATATTAAAACAGGGCACGTGGACTCAAATCTGTTTTAATGAATAAAATATTAGTATAATATTAATTGATTTCCCACAGTATGTGCTGTATCCGCGAAAATACAGCGTTACCCCTTAAAAGGTACATACGGGATTCAATTTTTACAGCAATTTTTGGATTAATACTGTATTCATTTCTTTTTATTATTACAATGTTGTTGGATTGTCTGAGTGTACAGATAATTAACGGTGGATACTGTATTCGTGGGTCTTACATCATTCCCCCTCAATTGTTGAGTAAAAGCATTAAAAACTTACAGGGAGTCGGGCTGTAGCATTCCCAATTCTTGTCGAAGCATACAGAATCTTGCTGTGCTAAGGAGTTTGGTAAAGATGTCGGCTAACTGGATAGCTGTATGAACTTTCTCGAGCCGAACATCCTTGTTCTCAACATGATTCCTAATGAAGTGATGCTTTATATGGATGTGCTTAGTACGCGAGTGCAATACAGAATTGTGCGTTATTGCAATTGCACTCGTGTTATCGCACATGATTGGTGCTTCCTTGACGGTGATTCCATAATCTACCAGCTGTTGTTGCATCCAAAGAATCTGCATACATCAACTACCAGCAGCATAGTATTCTGATTCTGCTGTTGAAAGCGAGTTTGCCAATTATTTCTTGCTAAACCACGACACAAGTCTAGGTCCAAGAAAGTGACAAGTACCGCTTGTACTCTTCCTATCTAGCTTGCAACCTCCGAGATCTGAGTCGCTGTAGCCAACCAAATCGAATCCACCTTCTTTAGGATACTATAGTCCTACATCGACTGTTCCTTTGACGTACTTCAGGATTCGTTTGGCTGTTGTGAAGTGTGATTCTTTAGGTGCAACTTGATACCGAGCACACACTCATACAGCAAACTGGATATCGTGCCTGCTAGCTGCTAGGTACAGGAGTGAGCCAATAAGCTTCCTGTAGAGTGATTGATCAACCAGCTTTCCAGCTTCATCAGCACTAATTTGCACGGAAGTGCTCATGGGGGTTGAATATGATTTGGAATTATTCATTCCAAACTTATTGAGAAGCTCCTTGCTGTATTTTTCCTGGTTGATGAAGATCCCTGTAGGTAACTGCTCTACCTGCAATCCTAGGAAATAGCTAAGTTCTCCCATCATACTCATTTCAAATTTACTTTGCATGAGATGAGAGAACCTTTGACATAAAGCAAGGTTAGTTGAACTAAATATAATATCATTTACATAAATCTGAACCATCAGGAGGTCATCACCTTCCTGTATTTTAAATAGGGTTTTGTTCACAGCATATTTCTCAAATCCATTATTGGTAAGGGACAGGGTCTCATACCACACCCTAGGTGCTTGCTTGAGTCCATACAGTGCTTTCCTTAGCCTGTATACAAGGTCTCCGCCTTCTGTGTTGACAAACCCTAGTGGTTATTCAACATAGACCTCTTCGGCAAGGTCTCCATTCGGGAATGCACTCTTGACGTCCATTTGATATACAATAAAGCTCTTATGTGCGGCAAAGGCTAAAAATATCCTAATGGCTTCTAGTCTGGCAACAGGAGCAAAAGTTTAATCGTAGTCTATGCCTTCTTCCTGTCTATAGCCTTGTGCGACTAGACGAGATTTGTTTCTAATAACAAGTCCATTCGAATCCTTCTTGTTTCTAAATACCCATTTGGTTCCAATTACGGATTGATGCGTAGGTCTGGGTACTAGATACCATACATTGTTTCTTTTGAAACCATTAAGCTCTTCTTCCATAGATGTAATCCAATGAGAATTGTCTAGAGCTTCTCTGGTAGAAACAGGTTCGGATTAAGCTAACCATACAGCAATAGTGCACATACTGAGTCTTTTAAGTTCGGATACAGACTTCCATACAGAAAATGGAGAAATCTCAAATTCGGGTTCTTCTTGCGCACGTAGTACATTTCCTTGTGTACTCTGTATTCTCCTACGGGTAGAAACTCCAGCATCAATGCTCCCTATGATCAACTCCTGTGGGTGACCTCTCAACCATCTTCTGTAGGGTTCTAATTCGGCGTCCCGTACTATATCTTGAGTTGCTGTAGTTTCAGCTTCAGCTTGTACAACATCAACTTCAACTACCTCTGTTCTTACAGCTGCGAGGTTGATTTCTAAGTCAACGACAGGCTCTATGGGAGTTGGAGGGTCATTGATAGACAGTTGTTGGATGTTCTGAGTAAGATCTTCTATTCCTGTAGGATCATGGTGAGGTTCGTCGAACACTACATGTACGGATTCCTCAATTGTCAGCTCCGTTTATTAAAGATCCTGTAAGCTTTGCTGACAGAGGAATATCCTACAAATATCCCTTCATCCGACTTCTCATCGAAGGTTCTAAGTTGATCTTTCCCGTTGTTCAGAATGTAACACCTGCATCCAAATATGTGAAAGTACGAAACTAATGGAGTTTTGTTTTTCCATAACTCGTATGCTGTTTTGTTGTGGTGTTTGTTGATGATACATCGTTTTTGTGTATAGCACGCTGTATTGGTGGCTTCACCCCAGAAAGGTTGCGGCAACTTGCTTGCGGCAATCATGGTCCTTGTTGCTTCCTTCAGCGTCCTGTTCTTTCGCTCGACAACATCGTTTTGTTGAGGTGTGCGGGCAGCTGAGTATTCGTGCTGTATCTCATTTTCCGAACATTATTGCTCTATAAAGCGATTAGTAAATTCAGTACCCCTATCGGAACGAATGGACACGATACTCAACCCTTTCTCATTTTGAAGCTTTCTCAGGTGCTTGGGCAGCTTTGATGTGGTTTCCTTCTTCTTGCTCAAGAAGATTGTCCAAGCATACCCGGAAAAATCATCAACAATAAGGAGACAGTATTTCTTCCCTCCCAAATGTAACACCCCCAAGTACCACCGGGAATATTACACGACGTAGACCCTTTTTCTAGAAGGATATACCAGGCTAACAACCATGATATGACAACGTTTGATCGTCCGAGATCAAACAGCTTACCAACACAGACCGATAAGGTCAAATATTAATTACAATGACCAATGAGGTCTCACGATTAAATCAACCCAAAAATAACTCATTATTGTACATACTCAAGATACAATACAGCGGAAGACTGAAAATAACTCAACAATACAACAACATCAAATTGGACTCTTAACTCTTGATTAGTATCACGGCTCGTCTTCTTCCATGTCGTCCCTGTGGTTGCTCCAACGAACTAAGCACACCTGAAATGCATGGTACGCATTTCCCTCATTTAAGGGGTTAGCATTTGAATGGCTAGTACAAGTATTCAGTCTATACAAAATATATCACGCCAATATCAGTTATATTCAAGTAACAACAGTCGTGAAAGAAGTTCCCGAGAGGTTTTCAATATTCAAGGTACAACTCAAGTCTTTGAAAATAATATAAATAAACACTGGGAGTTTTAGAAAACGACAGAAAGTCTTTTGGGACTTCAAGTTCAAGATTATAAAACCTTATTAAAAAATAATGGAGTCTCGACCCAAATCTCGTTCATCTAACAAATTTTATAAATAGGAAATCTATATGGACCTCGAGTCCATAGATGCAAAACCATCTCAAGACGATTGGGTCTCAACCCAAAGTCATTTTCCACATAACAACCTTTACACAACCGTTGGGATCTCAACCCACAATTTCATCAAACCACAGTACACGAAAATAATAATAAGTTCGTTTTCCAACACCAAAACCTCACAGTCAAGGGGATAAACACTTACGACACATATCCTAGCGACATTCTAGCCAAGTACCAAAATTCAATATATAATGTACATCAACATCGAGAACCAAAACATTGTGATATTACGGACATATCACAATTGTCGGAAACATCAACATCATCCTCAAGATGAAAAACCACACCTGGTAACCCTTGACCGTACCCCTTAGTATCGGACCCCAGATGCCCCGTCGAACGCTCCAGGTGGAAGATCAACAACACACACACACACACGTTACAAAACTGCACGCCTCGATTGCTAGCCACAATATATATAATTAAGGCACTTGCTAGAATTGGCCATTATCCGACACATAACTATGACCGACCCAGTTATACTACAACCTAACAATCCTAAACACATCTTCACACATCAACGGCATAACAACCGGTTAACCATTACGACTAACCCAACTCATAACACACAACTTAACCCACACAACCCGGTGATCGCCAAAACATTATAGCACATGTCTAAGTGTACTATCTACCCGGTACTACGTCTCTATTAAAATATCTCTAAGACAGGCAATTAGAGGTGCCCAACCACGGGTCCGGGTCCGGGTCCGGGTCGGACCCGCCGGGTCGCCCGGACAGGTCCCGGACCCCACCCGTACATATGAAATGTACGGGTTGGCGGGTCGACGGGTTGGCCACGGGTCCGGGTCCGGGTTCGACCCGCCGGGTCACGGGTCCTACCCGTCTCCATTTTTTTTTTTTTTTTTTTATGTATATAAAACTTTTATTTGTTATCATTTTATACACGAAAAATAACTATAAGTGAAAAAGGAAATCATTTGAAAAAATTAGCTTGTATTTAATTTTAAGTTTTTACTTAAAATTAAATTGCCTACGTATCCCCGTGAGGAATCAAAGCTCCACGTAGTTCTTTTACTTGAGAAGAGTTAAAAAAATGGGCTTGTATTTAATTTTAAGTTTTCACTTAAAATTAAATTGCCTACGTATCCTCGTGAGGAATCAAAGCCCTACGTAGTTCTTTACTTACCTGACTTACCTTACTTACCTTTAGTCGAAGTCGATGTCGTCGTCGTATTGATCATCGGTTTGACTCATTTGACTAGACTCTCCTTCAGTAGTGCCTTCTTGATAGGCATCTTGGTCCGCTAATAGGTCATCCCATTTATTTTCTTGATCTCATAACTCGGCTTTTGTTGCGTCTTTAAGTATCATTTGAGCCTCGAGATTTTTTGGCGTCATTGGGGATCTCCGCTCGTCCAACATATAGCCTCCTTCACTAAAAGCACTCTCAACGGGGACTGTGGATGCGGGCACTGCAAGAATTTCTTGTGCCATAATGGAAAGTATGGGAAATTCGGTTCCCCTTCTCTTCCACCAATCCAACAGATCAAAGGTACCTGCATTGTCATCCTCTGGCACAAAACTAGTTGCATAATATCTACTAAGGTCATTTCTTTGACCGACGTTACTACCACCCCTCTTGCTATATTATAGAGTTGTTGTTGAAATGGGTTAGTGGGAGTTCTGTCGAATTCCATGTTAAATGTATTTGTAGTCTTAGTTCTTGTTTTTTGAGTTTGAATCTTATCACCATATTTAGAAGAATATTCAGAAAAAACAGTTTCTAAACTATTTTTCAAATCAATTTTTACTTGTTCAACGTGAGGAATATTTTCAAATAACGTTTGACTTTCAACACTATCCACAATATTAGGAAAACCCAAATTTTTAAGAATATTATAATATATTTCAAGTAATTGTTCGACTTGAGCTAAATTCAAATCGGGAGATAAAACAGCACTAATCAAGAAAACATCATGAATACGATTAAAGTATTTTAGCCATTTTAAACACATATTGTAAATAGCATTCGATAATCTTTCGGATTTACTACAAGCATCCATTTCAGATACAATAAAACAACAATGAAATAAAACTTTAGGAGACGTGGGATAATAACAACCACTTAAATCTTTAGTTGCATTTTCAAAAACCCTTAATAGTTTTATTAAATCTTTAGTTTCATCCCAATACGTTGGCAATAAATAAAATCCTTCTATGCAAAAATACGTATCAAAAAATTCACACAATAATTCTTTATATTCATTAGTTGAATTTAACATCTCATAAGTTGAGTTCCATCTATGTTTTACGTCTGGAGTAAAAAAAATTGGGTTGCATTTGTTTTAACTTTAAAAATTTTACCCATTGTCTAGCTAACTTAGTGCGATTATGTAAAAACAAGACACATTAATATGACATATACATCTAGTATGAAATAATCGACCCGCTAAAACAGGATTGCAAGCTTGTATTAAAGCTGGTACACTTGCAGTATTAGAACTAGCATTATCAAAACCAATTGTGAAAATTTTATCTTTTAAGCAATAAAAAGTTAAAATTTTAATAATTGCTCTAGCTATATTATCTGCACTATGTGTACAATTAAATTTTTTAAACGCAAGTAATCTTTTGTTTAAGTTCCAATTTTCATCAATCCAGTGTATAGTTATTCCCATATAATCATTTTTTTGTTTAAAATCGCCAAGTATCTGACTAAAGAAACTCTATGATTTATAGATCTAAAATAAGCTCGTAGTGCAAGTTTATGTTGTTTGGCTAGGTATACTACTCGTCTAGTCATTGTGGTACGTGGAATTCTTTTAATAGCAGGATTATAGGCATTTTGCATCCTGTATTCCCAACCCGTACTATCCGCAAAATTAAACGGTAAAGATTCTTGTGCACATAATTTTGTCATTTGTTCTCTAGCAATTTTTTCATTATATTTATAAAGTTGAGATTCAGACATACCTTGATTACCGACTGGCCCGGCTCCAGTAGAAGGTTGGAAGTTGAGTTGACTTTGTGACTTTTGTTCTCCGTGGAACGAGGCATGGTTATTCTCAAAATGCCTTTTAAAATTTCCATATCCATCCCCGACTTTATACAGATACTCTTTCGAGCAGTAGTTGCAAGATACTTTTATCGAACCATCCGACATTTTTTCCTTGTTAAAGTGTTTTGAAAAAAGTACGGATACCGGTCTCCTTTCTGCAACAGGGGTAGGCTTGTTTCTTGCTTTTGTTTTCTTGCTTCCTCCGCCTTTCACATTTTCTTCCTCCTCCGACGATAACTCCTCAACATAAGGAGGTTCTTCTTCAGCTTGGCTTGCCGCAGGACGCTTCGACTTTGATTTTTGCGTCAGAGTTGGTACGCCATGAAGAGTGCGCTCGAATGTTGCATATGTTTGATTTAACATAGCTTCATCGATTTCATGGTCCATTTCTTCGTCGATGTTTTGTAGTTGTTGACGATTCGGGACACGTCGAAATCCCCGGAGATCAACTTCTTCTTCACTGGTAGTTGTTGTACTACCGTAATAGATATTTTCATGTATAGCATCATATTCAGCTTCTTGACTTTCATTTTCAAAACCGGGTGGAGTTTGGTTTTGGGGCTCCCGAATAATTATTCCAGATGGTTTCTTCGATTTGCCCCAAAGACCCATTAGCTCGAACTTGGACATTTTGGATTTTTTGGGAGATGTAGCAATACCCTTTCCCTTGTCAGAACTCGACATAATGATTAAATGCGAAAAAAAAGAGAGAGATTAAGTTGTATAGCAATTAGCAATGAGAGTTTGAGAGATAGATAGTATTGAAAGTGTGAAAAAATTGTGTTGGGAAGGGGGGTATTTATAGATAGGAATTTTTTTTTTTTAAAATTTGGACTAGCCGTTAGACCCGCCGGGTCCGGGTTCGACCCGCCGGGTCCAACGGCCATTTTTTGAATTTTTTTTTAATATTTCACGGTCGCGGGTAGGAGAAGCTCGACCGGACCCCACCCGTGTATACCACGGGTCCGGTCGGGCGGGTCGCACGGGTCACCGGTCCGGTCCTGCATACTCGGTCCGGTCGGGCGGGTCGACCCGGCGGGTTGGGTCGTTTTGGGCACCTCTACAGGCAATGAACCAACACTAACTTCATATAACCACATAAAAACTACGATAATTCATATAAGACAATCAACAAAAATGCACAAACCAACACAATTACATATGCAACCCCAATTCACACGATATAAATCGTATAGACAAGAATACTTGCCTCGATGATCGATAGCGGAATTCCGACGAACAAAGCTCCACCAACTAGCTCCAAACACCTATATACTCCATGGAAAACCATCAACAACGCAAATACTACGGGAATAACGAATAAAGACAACGGAAAATACGCTTAAAAATCGAAGGAAAACTCATTGAGACATTTAATCGAGCATTAAATGCTCAAGACTCCAATATGTCACCGAATCACGATTCGGATTATACGAAACAGGAATATGGATATACAATCCATAGAATGTGATCAATAACAATGTTTAACAACGATCAATTCATAAAAACTGGATTAGAAACGAGATCAAGAACAAAATCCTCAAAAAGGTCAACTCTAGGGACAACAAGAAAATACCTCGATCTGACGAAGAACAACCGATTAGATGATGTTGCAATCACCTAAGATCCTCCAAAATACGTTGGAATCGAGAAGAATCGACCAAGAATCCAACCATAGCTTCATCTGACCGTCGCCCGCGAGAAGAGAAGGAGAAAGGGGTGAAAATGAAGTGAAATTCGTCGCCCAGCTATTAAATAGCTGGACGTGTTACAACCGTAACACATAGGATATTACGGCTGGAACCCAGCTCACGGGTATTCTGCCCAAAATGTGAGGATGTGTTACGGCTGTTACCGATAAGCCATTGCGGCCGTAACACCCACAATCTCATACTGCAGGTTACAGTCGTAACCTGCTGATCGCTTGTTTTCGCGTAGTATGGTTTTCAAATCCGATCAATTTTAAAATTTGTAAAACCTCGGAGTATGTCCAAGGTGTCGAACCCAAGGGAATTGATGTGTCGAAAATAAAGGAATTAACTCTACTCAAAATTTGACTGCTATTTAGGAATCCGAAAAATTGTTTTGATTCTAATTATCTAACTTTAAAAATCGAAGAACAAAAATTAAATAAAAGATGAAATATCTAAATTAAGCAAATAAAGCAAATTAGCAAGATAAAATCACAAGTCGAAAGGTAATTGATCCTAGGGTAGTATCATCTAATTGAGTTCACACAATTCATTCATTTAATTCCTTTTCCCCAAATTTTAATTCAATCCTAGAAATAATCACTTAGCCGATCTAGAATTCCGATCAAGGCAACTTAGAAAGATAGTTAGTTTAAACCCTTTTCCCCGCCAGGGCTCAAAGAATTGAAATCACTTAAAAAGCACCAACTTATTTATCTATGATTTATCTTTCTCCGCTAGGTCTCAAGATAAAATCATATTGTGCATAAAGTATTTCCACTAATTAATTACTCCTTCCGGACAAAATCAATTAGCTAACATGCATCGATTAAGGGCCCTTTAATCTAACATGAGATTTAACACAACTTGAACACAAGCCTAGGATGAAAGGTCAAAAGGTAATCAAAGGAACATCATGTGAACATCAATTAAAATTACTAACCCTAGAATCAATCAATGAATTAGCCAGACATAATTGAAATTAAACAAGAAATTGATGAAGAATGCATATTATTAATATGAAAAGAGAGATTACAACCCTTATGGATGAACTCCGAGTCTTCAATCTCCCAAAAACAATAATAATTCTCCTCCAAAAAGTTCTTGCATCAAAGGATTAATCTTGCTAAGAAGATGTAAAAATCTGCTAAAGATGAAAAAGAATGAAAAAGAATGATGATCCCAAATAATCAAAGATAGCAAAACTAGGTCTAGGAGGAGGCTTATATAGCCTAGGGGGTTTACATTCCCGATTAGCCCTAATCTAGGAAATAAAATCTATCCAAAAGAGTTAAAATCCGTCAAAACACGAGAGTCCGCTGGGCAGCCTATCGGACTGGCCTATCGGCCGATAGGCTGGCCGATAGTTGGTTCGTCGATCTCTTCACTTGGCAGGGCAGAATCTCCTTTCGGGCGCCCTATCGGCCGATATGCTGGGCCGATAGGTTCGACTGTCTCTCGCAAAATTCCGTCTCTTCGTCCGTTTGACTCGACTCTCGGTCCTTTGTCTCGTTTTGGGTCCTTTTGGCTCTAAAAACCTGCAAACACACTAAAACCAACCCAAACGCGTAATACGGCTCGACTAATCATAAATAAGCCAAATACGAGCACATTAATCACGACACGAGATAAAAACCTAGTATAAAATCCTAGAAAAATGTGGTAAAATTACCACTTATCAAACCCCCCCAAACTTAAGCCTTGTTCGTCCCGAACAACAAAAAGAAAAGAAAAAGAAAGTCGTGAATTATCGTGCAACTCATAGTGTTTAACCTAATCAATACTATCCTGTAATTCTCTCTAAATAATCCGATTGTCGTAAAAGCGAGCTGCACTCAGAATAATGATTCCGCAAAGTAGTCAAGTTCAGTCCTAATCATTCGTTCATGAAGAAAATCCAGCTCAAAGATTAACAAAACGTGAGTCAAATCGACCGTCAATATGAAGGGCTAAAATAAACAAGCTAGTTCGTCCCGTTACACAGTCTAGTGGCACAATTTTCACGAGTTTCATAACAATTAACCCTCGGACAGTATTCCCTTATATATATGTTCAATAATTTAATTCGAGTTGACCACTAGGTTAGGATCTCGGGATGTTTCATCGGGGTAATCCTAGGGTGGAACTTCCATTATCATGTATTAGGAAACCGTTTGACGTAAAAGACACTCATGGGGCACATGGATGCTTCTAGTTACTAAGTTCCCGTCTACAACGGAGAAACAACTCGAATATATAATTTCCGCATGTCCGATTCAAGGTCGCCGTTTTACGCGAGAGTAAACAGCGGGTCACGCGAATACCCCCGGTTACTAAGTTCCCTATCATTGGCACATGTGAAATATCTAAATCACTAGTCTAATCAGAGTCGTCGTTTTACGCGAGGGTAAACAACGGGTCACGCGAATACCCACGGTTACTAAACTTCCCTTCATAGAACAACATTATCTCAACTTTTGGAAAAACTGACCGACTCTAAACTCAATCTAAGTGCCAACACGACTGACGAAACAGTACGACTCATTATCCGGAAGATGTAACCAAACGTATTGACGGTGATTTTAAAACAAGTATGTATCGTCTCTTATCTGCCAAGACCTCTACAATCACGAAAAATTTTGGACCTAAATGAATACTATGCAAAACAGAAATAACTGACTACAACTCGACTAAACTCGACCGTTTCTTCAGAGAGAAAAACAGTGTCGTAACATCGGTTTCACACAAATAGAAGCACGAAAAATTCACTAAAAAAAAGAAAAACTAAGACAAGCAAGGCTATCTAAAACAAACAACGAAAAGCAAATAAAAGCAAACACGAAAGCAAAACACTACTACGACCTAAAAAAAATAGAAACTAGCAAACACACCAAACGAAAATGAACATAAAAATCTAAAAACTAAGCAACAAAAAGCTAAATCCACGCAACACCAATATGATAAGCACAAATAAAAACAACGGGCACCAACACAATCAAATAATGATACAAGGCAAACAAGGTACTCACACGAAATGAAATTAACAAAGCCGCACTTCTCCCCCCCCCCCAAACTTATTTCGCATCCCAAAGGAGGAATAAGTTTGAAAAGAGAAAGGAGTGGCTTTGTTAACGGAGTACCTGATCACTGTGGCGGAAGTCGAAGCATATAAAGCGCCGGGTATGTCATATCGGGCTGCCTATCGGCCGACAGGCTGGGCCGATAGGAACTTCTGTCTCTTACGATGCTCATATCGGGCGGGATATCGGTCGATAGGCAGACCCTATCGACCACTGCTTGTAATCAATAAAAATTTTTTATTTTCCTCAGCCTATCGTCCGGGCCTATCGGCCGATAGGCTCGCCCGATAGGATCTTCTGTCTCAAAAATTTTTTTCAGCTTTTTCTACTTCACATAATTGGTCCCGTTTTTGCTTGGATATGGCGATTAAAGACCTGCAAGTATTCAAAACTCGGCGTGCATGGATTAGAACTTAACAAAAACTAACAAAGCTACTACGAAACTAGAAACTACAAAAATCACGCAGACGAAAAATCGAAAATAAACGAATAAAACGAACTAATATACATACGTTGGGTTACCTCCCAACAAGTGCTACGTTTAACGTCTTTAGCTAGACGATACCTCATTCAACCCGGGTCTTCGGTGACAACTCCCCCTTGAACGGGTTTGTTGATATCAAGATAGCATACGCTCCTCTCATTAGGTCGAGACTCGTTCGCCTCCATCATTCGAACATACTCTGGCAAATCCTCGGAAATTTCATCAACATCGGAATGTGAGTAAATGGAGTGTGAAATACAATGCTCCAACAAGTCGGTCGGGGGCGGCATAATAGACTCAATTTCATAACATTCCTCGGGCGCATCATCGGGCTTCTTCATCGCGTCATAGATGGAAATTTTTAGATTTTGATCATTAACCCGAAAAGTAAGATCACCCTCCTGGACGTCGATAAGTGCTCTCCCCGTTGCTAGAAACGGTCTCCCAAAGATCAATGGTTGATTCTCGTCCTCGGGCATATCAAGAACTACGAAATCAGCCGGGAAGACCAAGTGTTGGACTCTAACGAGCACATCCTCCACAATTCCCCTCGGATAAGTGATCGACCGGTCCGCCATGAGTAGAGAAATGGTAGTCGGCTTCATCTTCCCAATCTTCAACCTCTTAAAGATGGATAGAGGCATAAGATTGATGCTTGCCCCGAGATCACACAACCCATTACGGAACGTTTGGTCGCCAATCATGCATGTCAAAGTAAAACGTCCCGGATCCTTCTGCTTGAGCGGAAGCTTGTTTTGAATGATAGCGCTACACTCCTCTGTCATATTTATTGTTTCAAACTTCCTCAACTTCCTCTTGCTTGCCACAGCGTCTTTCAAGAATTTAACGTACCCCGGCATGTCTCTCAAAGCGTCTAGAAGTGGAATGTTAATATTCACCTTTTGAAACATGTCGATAAATTGTTGAAGCTTTTCATCATATCTCGACTTGGCCAATCGCTGTGGAAATGGAGCTTTTTCCTCAAAATCCTTCACATTCGAACTTCCAGGAGCCTTTCGGCCGATAGGTGGGTCGATAGGCTCCACTGCCGGCATTCTGTATGGGTATCGGTTGGGCCTATCGGCCGATAGGCTTGGCCGATGGGCCTGCTGCATTTCATCTTCTTTCTTGTTCTCGGCTCCCGTCTCTAATGCATCCTCGTTTCCAGATTCCTTAACTCCAGCCCCATGATTACTGTACCTTGTCCCACTCCGAAGCTCGATTGCGTTGCATTGTTGCGTCTTCGGGTTGGTCTCGGTGTTGCTCGGAAAATGCCCCGGCTTATGAAATCCGGCTTGGGCGTTCGCCATTTGACTCATTTGGGTCTCCACCATCGACATCTGCTTTGTCAAGGCTATCACTGAGTTTCCAATTGATGTCACACTATGCTCGAGAGCCCCGAACCTCTTGTCTACTTTATAAATAAAATCTTTTTGGCTCGCCTCCAATCGTTCCAACATCTCTTCCATAGGTGTCTTAGCAATCGGTTCTTGAATAACCCCGTTTTTCACGTTAAATCCCGGTGGTGGCTGAAGAGCATTGTTCGGGTTGGCGTAGGAGAAATTAGGGTGGTTTCGATTGTTCGGGTAATAGTTCCCCATATTTCCCCCTTGCCGGAAGTTTCCTCCTTGCATGTAATTCACATCCTCCTTAACTGCAATAGGCTCGTTTAGCTCTTCAAAAACTGAATTGACACCCAAAGTATTCTTTCTTAGCATATCAAGCTCTTTTTGTTGTTTTTCAAATTTCGCCTTCAAATCACCGTAGGCGTCCTCGTCACTGGATGGAACCTTTCTTCTCGTCATCTTCCTATCGGTCACCTCCTCATAATCATTGTTGACTGCTAGTTCGATGAGATTCTTGGCCTCTTCATAATCGTTAGCAAGAAATCCCCCTTTCGATGAATAGTCCAACTCTCTTCTAGCCTTCCTCGTCAAACCCCGATAAAACCGAATATAGATCTCCTCTTTGTCAATTCCATGCTGTGGGCATTTGCGAAGTAGCTTCTTAAATCGGATCCATGCCTCGTATAAATATTCATCCTCATATTGCTCGAATTGCAAGATATCGTTGATTTGTTTTTGCACCTTCGAGGGAGGATAGAACTGTGCTAAGAACAACCGAGTCATCTCTCTCCAAGTACCAATTTTCTTCCGATCTAGGCTCTTGTACCAATCTAGCGCATCGTCTTCTAAGGAGAATCGGAATAGGCGGAGCTTAATGACATCCGGAGGCACTCCGTTTTGCTTGATGGTGGCACATATGTCCAAAAACGACTCAAGGTGAGCATTTGGATCTTCATTAACCCCCCCTCCGTATGTTTGAGACTTCACTGTAGCAATGAGGGACGGCTTAAGCTCGAAGTTGTTGGCATCAATCTTTCCCCAACCTCCTTCTTGATAATCGTCCAGCTTAGGTGAGCGGGCATTCAAAGGGATTTTCTCGGGACGAGCGAGTTCTCGTGGTGGGTCAACAATGCCGGCCATGGTATTAATGAAAGGTATAGAAATAGTCTCGGTTCTCGCTTCTTGCTTCTTCCTCCTCAAAGACTTCTGGATTTCTGGATCCAAAGGAAATAAGTCCTTTCCTTGGGATCTTGTGATCATGCACCGCCTACAAGGAAGAGAAAACAAGACGTGAGGAAACGAGATCGAATATTAATAATAAGAGTAAACAACCTAAAGTAACAATCTCTTCTTTTTCGAATTATTCCCTTAAATTTTCTATCAATTCCCCGACAACGGCGCCAAAAATTGATCGCTTGTTTTCGCGTAGTATGGTTTTCAAATCCGATCAATTTTAAAATTTGTAAAACCTCGGAGTATGTCCAATGTGTCGAACCCAAGGGAATTGATGTGTCGAAAATAAAGGAATTAACTCTACTCAAAATTTGACTGCTATTTAGGAATCCGAAAAATTGTTTTGATTCTAATTATCTAACTTTAAAAATCGAAGAACAAAAATTAAATAAAAGATGAAATATCTAAATTAAGCAAATAAAGCAAATTAGCAAGATAAAATCACAAGTCGAAAGGTAATTGATCCTAGGGTAGTATCATCTAATTGAGTTCACACAATTCATTCATTTAATTCCTTTTCCCCAAATTTTAATTCAATCCTAGAAATAATCACTTAGCCGATCTAGAATTCCGATCAAGGCAACCTAAAAAGATAGTTAATTTAAACCCTTTTCCCCGCCAGGGCTCAAAGAATTGAAATCACTTAAAAAACACCAACTTATTTATCTATGATTTATCTTTCTCCGCTAGGTCTCAAGATAAAATCATATTGTGCATCAAGTATTTCCACTAATTAATTACTCCTTCCGGACAAAATCAATTAGCTAACATGCATCGACTTTTCTGTTTTCATAATCGACAGACAATTTCATAATTTACTATCAGCAAGTCGTTTTCTTCCCTCAGCTCTAAGTTAGAAAGTTGGAGTTGTATGTTTCCATTTTTCAATGTCTCATGGGCCTTTTGAATGTTTTTAAATTCATTCATCATGTTTTCAAAGGTATGCGATGCATTTACAGGAGTAATTGAGGTTGAGCTTACCTTATCATCGCTATCTTCGTCTTCCGGTATGTCTTTGGCCATAAAGCACATATATGCTTATCTTCTAATTCATCATCGGACGAGTCACTGTTAGTGACTGTCTGAAGACATTCTTCGGACTTTGTTGGTGCGGGGGAGGCTTCTGATTCTCCAATCAGGGCCTTTAGCTTGTTTTTCTAAGCACGTCTTATTTCGTCTTTTTCTTGTTGCTCGGCTTCCGGCAACTTTTGAACTTTAGGGTGAGGACATTTATTTGCATAATGTCCTGATTTCCTGCAATTGTAACACAGGTTAGCATCACCAGAGGAAGATTCGGTACTTATTACCTTGTGAACAGGCTTGGGCCTGTAGGGAGTCTTTCCAGACTGTTTGATGAATTTCTTGAATTTTTGCATGAGAAGCGTCATATCATCTTGTGACAGGATATCATCATCACTGTCAGCATTCTTTTGGGCAGACTTGGATGTGCTAGGCATGATGTGTCTCCTGTTGGATACAACGGCTAGTGCTGTAGTCCTCAATATCATACTCAAATGCTTTGAGGTCAGAGAAGAGATCAAAAGTAGATATATCATTAATATTACATGACACACGCATAGCTGTGGTTTTTATGTCCCATCGGGTAGGGAGAGATCTGAAAATCTTTAAGTTCTTCTCCTTTTGGGTATAAATTTTGCCTAACGCTTCAAGTTAACAGACAATGCCAGTGAATCTGAGGTCAAGTTCCTCAAGAGTTTCAGTTGGTTTCATTTCGAAAGATTCAAATTGCTTTAAAGAGATAGAAATTCTGGACTCAACATCATCCATCTTCGGATTCTTTCTTTATATATATGAGAAAATTATCAAATTGGTCCCGTATGTGGGATCAATTGGCCAAAAAGCCCCATCTGTCTCCGGCAGACCAAAAAACCCCACATCTTCCCCCTGCTTTAGCCAATATAGTCCTCCGTCGCCGGTTGGACTATTTTCCGGCCATCGGAGCTGACATGGATGACACGTGGCAAAAAAATATATATAAAAGCCTAAGTAATATAAAAAAAATCTAGAAAGGTTTAAAAAATATCGAAACTTAATTTTTTAATTTAAAAAATCTGAAAAATAAAAAAAAAATGGAACTTTAGGTAATTATTTTTAATTCTGTAATATTAATATGAAAATATTAGATTTTTTAATTAAAATTTCGAAAATAAAAAAATTAAAAGCATGTGGAATATATTTTTATAAAATGTTTTTTATTTAAAGAAAATTGGAATTTTTTTCCATAAAATAAATAAAAAATCCGAATTAACAATTTGATAATTTTTCCAAAATAATGTTTTTATTTATTTTATAGAAATTGATAATAATAATTTTCTCAATTTGAAAATATATTATTAAAAAAATTTGGAACTTTAGGTAATTATTTTTAATTCTGGAATATTAATATAAAATATTAAAATTTTTTATTTAAGTTTTTTTAATTTTTTAATTCTCAAAACAATTTTTTATTTTTTTTGCCATGTGTCAGCCACATGGCCTGACATGGGCTCACTATTTTTGCCATGTGTGAGACACGTGTCGTCCACATCAGCTCCGACGTTCGGAAAATACTCCGACCGGCGACGGAGGACTAAATTGGCTAAAGCGGGGGAGATGTGGGGTTTTTTGGTCTGCCGGAGACAGACGGGGTTTTTTGGCCAATTGGTCCCACATACGGGACCAATTTGATAACTCTCTCTCTCTCTCTTATATATATATATATATTATTTGCTGTTTGCTTTATTAATGAATCTGTCTCTTGATCTTTTCATATTTGCAGCTCATGCAGTAGATTCAAAGCATGGTATATTCCAACAATCTTAAAGCAAATTATATTACTTTGTATTATTAATTTCGAAATCATTAATATCGAATCTATGATTTATTTTCCAACTCATGAAAAATTGGTTTTATATTGGAAATTAATTTTAAATAGGCTTGGATCTGCTCAAACTCTTGAGTACTGATTTATTATTTTCGAAATTATTAAAAGAGGTTTAGATCTACTCATGGATGTCATGAGATGATTCTCCACTTGGCGAACTCCACGATATGCGAAAGGTGATGTTTGAATATCTAAAATCCTGAGTTTGCTATGCTATCGGGATTCGTGAAAATCTTTGGACTCGGTGGATTTGGGGTGCCGACGAGGTGAAGATGTAAAAAGACATTCTTTAAGAGAAATGGAAAATTTGGGCGGAACGGAAGGTGTGAAAGTGTAGAGTAATTATTTCACGTGACAATATATATTTTCTGTTTGCAGGAATCTAAGCAACAACCCCTTCTGAGATGCCCATGGCTAATCCATGCTACTATAATAAATGTGTATGTTAATTGTCCACCATGCATGATTGAGGATGTGTGATTCAGTTTGAATCTTATACTAATATATACTTTTTATAATGCATGCTTTGAACAATGTGGTCACTTTGGTCTTTCTGCATGCTCTTTGTATTGTCACATGCAACGTGTGGTGCATGTTTTTATGTTTGCAAAAAATATGTATGTAATACTCGTAAATTTCGATGACGTGACACTAGAGAGGGTTCTTGAAATCAGACACGAGCAATGGAAAGCCGGAGACAGCGATTGTGCAATGAGTCGCTAGACCTCAAAAGGTAGTGACCTAGTTTTCAAATTTCATAAAACTGATTTTGAATTTGGGCTCAATTTTGAGAATTTGATTAAGTAACAGTTCGGCCATCACCTGTTTCAACTGTGAAGAACAGGGTCATTTCAGCACCAAGTGTCCGAGGCAGACTGTCACGTGCCATAACTGTGGGATCGCTGGGCATAAGGCCCGTTTTTGCCGAAGGGACTCCAAACCTACTCCGGCATCATCTCAGGCCCCGAGACATTCAGCAGTGTAGAATCAGGCCACTCAGTCCACGTCGTTCAAGACGACAGGAGCAAATAAAGGCAGAACCAAGAGCTATCAGACGGGAGCGTCCGGTTCGGGGGCCGGCAAGCCCCAAATTTATGAGATAAGACCGACGATCTAGAGGCCCAGATGATCTCAGGTACACTCGATATTCTATCTCAACCTGTGTGTACCCTTTTTGATACTGGTGCATCGCATTCATTCATTTCCGAGTCATGTTTGAGTAGACTACGCCAGGGTAGTGCTACTAGTTGTGAGCCTTATGTCATTGGTCTACCTGATGGTAGAAGAATTATTGGGAATCGTGAGATTAAAGATTGTTCGATTCAGCTTCATGGACATAATTGGTTAGCAGACCTAATCGTGGTAGATTTACCGAGAGACGACGTCATTCTGGGTATTGATTGGATGGATCGTCACGATGCCGTCATCAGTGTCCGTAAGTGTATGGTCACTATTATTTCAGACGATGGGGTCGAATGTATATTTCAGGGAGGTAATCCCGGCTGCTCCGGGAGGGTCATCAACTTGATGAAAGCAGTGAGATTACTCAATCAGGGGTGTGTCGGTTATTGGTGCTATATGACCAAGACCGAGAAACCATCAGTAATGATGACGGATATTCTTGTAGTGAGAGAATATGCCGATGTATTTCCAGACGAGTTACCTGGTTTGCCTCCACAGAGAGATGTGGAATTCACGATTGAGTTGGAGCCCGGTACGTCCCCTATATCGAAGGCACCGTACCGGATGGCCCCGACCGAAATGCAGGAGTTGAAGAATCAATTAGAGGATTCGACCGAGAAGGGTTATATTCGACCGAGTGCGTCCCCGTGGGGAGCACCAGTGTTATTTGTCAAGAAGAAGGATGGTTCATTCCGCTTGTGTATTGATTACCGGGAATTGAACCGGGTGACGATCAAGAATAAGTATCCTCTACCCCGTATCGATGATCTTTTGGATCAACTTTAGGGAGCTTCAGTATTTTCCAAGATCGACTTAAGATCTGGATATCATAAGTTGCGAATTCGAGAGTCGGATATCGCAAGGATGGCGTTCCGAACACGATATGGTCATTATGAGTTTGTGGTTATGCCGTTTGGGTTAACTAATGCACCTGCGGTATTCATGGAGTTAATAAATCGGGTTTTCATCGACTATTTGGATCAGTTCGTGGTTGTCTTTATTGATGACATTTTAATTTATTCTCGTGACCGGGAGGAGCACGAGTTTCACCTTCATCAGGTGCTCGACGTGTTGAGACGAGAGCAACTTTATTGGAAGTTTTCCAAATGTGAGTTTTGGATGTCCGAAGTGACATTTCTCGGACATGTAATTTCATCAGACGGTGTACGTGTTGATCCTCAGAAGACGAAGGCTATCCGAGATTGGCAACCTCTGAAGAATGTTAAGGAAATCCCAAGTTTCCTCGGATTAGCTAGGTTATTATCGGCGATTTGTTGAAGGATTTTCTAAAATCGCTCAACCCATGACGAACCTTTTAAGGAAGGATAAGAAATACACGTGGTCCGACGCGTGTCAACAGAGTTTTGAGGAACTCAAGAGCCGGTTAATTTCAGCACCTGTCCTTTCTCTACCGCAAGGGATGGAAGGATTTGTGGTTTATAGTGATACGTCCGGGCAGGGTCTCAGATGTGTACTAATGCAGAACGGGAAAGTTATTGCTTATGCTTCACGGCAATTGAGACCTTACGAGGTTAATTATCCGACCCACGACCTGGAGCTAGCAGCCGTGGTATTCGCATTGAAGATTTGGCATCATTATCTTTATGACGTTACCTGTCACCGATCATAAGAGTTTAAAATATATATTCACTCAGAAGGAGTTAAATATGCGACAGAGACGGTGGTTGGAACTAATCAAAGATTATGATATTGAGATACTTTACCACCCGGGCAATGCGAACGTTGTCGCTGACGCCTTGAGTCGTAAGTCCGTTCAGGAGCAGATTCTTGCTCGATTAACAGTTCAGAAGGAACTTCAGCAGGAATTTCTGAGACCCAAGATCGAGGTCTGGTTACAGCAAGTACAAGGGCAACTTTGTACGTTAGAGATTTCATCGCCACTCGAGGAGGCGATCAGGGAGAATCAGGGTTCGGACCCATTTTTGTTGCGCATTCGAGATGATGTGACTCAGGAGATTGTGGTCCATTAGGATGGACTTTTGAGATTTAAGAATCGGTTGTGCGTACCGGAGAATGACGAGTTGAAAAACTCAATTTTGAGAGAAGCTCATGCTACCCCTTATTCCGTTCATCCGGGGTCTAGCAAGATGTACAAAGACTTGAAACAAAATTACTGGTGCAGTAATATGAAGCGAGAAGTCGCGGAATTTGTTTCGAGATGTTTGACCTGTCAGCAAGTCAAAATAGAACATCAGCGACCGGCGGGTATTCTGAAACCTCTCCCTATTCCAGAGTGGAAGTGGGAAGATATTTCAATGGACTTCATCACGAGTTTGCCGACGAGTCGTCGTGGCATGAATACAATATGGGTAATTGTGGACCGATTAACTAAATCAGCTCATTTCCTTGAGATTAAGAATACGTGGGGTCCCGAGAGACTTGCCCAGTTGTTTATCAAAGAGATAGTGAGACTACACGGTACTCCTAAAAGTATTGTTTCCGATCGTGATGGATGGTTCGTGTCTCATTTTTGGAAATCAGTTCATCTTGCTATGGGAACTCAGCTTAATCTCAGTACAGCTTTTCATCCTCAGTCCGACGGACAATCAGAGAGGACTATTCAGACTTTGGAGGACATGTTGAGGGCATGTGTCCTCGATTGGAAAGATGATTGGGAAGCCCAACTACCGTTGATCGAGTTCACGTACAATAATAGTTGGCATGCTTCGATTAAGATGGCACCTTACGAGGCCTTGTATGGTCGTCGTTGTCGATCTCCTTTGTGTTGGGATGACTTGTCAGAATCAATCGGCAACGAGCCCGATATGCTTAAAGCCGCCCGTGAGAAGGTAGCTTTGATCAGGAGTCGTTTGTTGACCGCTCAGAGTCGACAAAAATCTTATGCAGATAATCGTCGTCGACCATTAGAGTTCGAGACAGGTGACCATGTTTTGGTCAAGGTATCCCCGAGTCGAGGTATCTTCTGTTTTGGGAAGAGTGGAAAGTTGAGTCCGAGATTCATTGGACCGTTTGAGATTTTGGATCGAGTAGGCGAGTTAGCTTATCGATTGTCCTTACCTCCGGCGTTGATCCGAATTCATAATGTGTTTCACGTCTCTCAGTTGCGGAAGTATGTTGCCGACCCGAGTCACATACTTCAGTTCGACGAAATCGAGATCGCTGATGATCATTCGTATGAGGAGCATCCTATACGAGTCTTAGAGCGGCGAATCAAACAGTTGAGGAACAAGATGATTCCTTTGGTTAAAATTCAGTGGTCTAGACACGGAGTCGAAGAGGCTACTTGGGAAACCGAGGATAGTATGCGGGAGAGTTATCCCGAGTTGTTCGGGGACGAAACTCTTTTAAGGGGGGGTGTATGTAATACCCGGTCGTAATTCAGTCATTATCATTCAGTATTTATCGTTCAGTAATTGTTACTCAGTAATTTTCACTCATTAATGATCATTTGTCACTCATATTCAATCATTGTATTCATCGTTCAAAGTAATTGTATCGTGTATCAATCGTCATTCATCATCAATCTAGTTGGAGAATCGTGATGTGTTTATCATCGTTGTCATCTTCATAGTGTGCTGTGTATGAGGAGTAGCGCACGCTACGTACTCTCTTTAGCGTGCGCTAATTGAGTATGGGTAGCGCACGCTACCTCTCAATACTAGCGCACGCTACTGTAGTTCAAGCAGGCAGTCCAGAAGGCACTGGACTGCAGTTGAGTTGTAAGTAGTGTAACACCCCAATTCACAAATGGGACATTACACGCCGTAGAACCCTCGTGAGGTCTACCAGGCTAACACATGACACAAACCCACAATGCAAATCCAAACAATGCACTCAAAAGTAAATAAGGCCGTGGCCTCGGCCAAAACAATTTTAACGGAGTACATGAACATAAAATAAATACCAATCCGTTGCCCACGCAGGGGACTTAAACCAAGTTTAAAAGTAGACAGTTTAATTCCAATACTCGACATATGCAATATCCAAACATAGAAATAAACAAAACAGACTCGAGCCACTATCATCAAGCCATCCCGTCCTTCGCGTGCGTGCCCCGTGCCTGCTCCTCAGCTCTCCCGGTACCTGAAATGCATAAGACGCATTTCCCCCATTTAAGGAGTTAGCATTCGAATAGCTAGTGCAAGTACACAATTACACCACATTATATACAAAAATGCGGTTTTACACAATCATCTCAACATAAGTCATTTGCCACATATATATTCCGGAATACTACATTGGCAATCACATCAATTTCCAATCATCACGATATCACAAATCACAACTGGTATCCCGTGGCCGTACCCCTTAGTATCGACCCCCAGACATCCCGTCGAACACTCCGGGTGGGATACCACTTCCGCGGCCGTACCCCTTAGTATCGACCCCCAGACATCCCGTCGGACACTCCGGGTGGAAGTTCAACCACACACGCACCCAAGTCACTTCGCGGCCGTACCCCTTAGTATCGACCCCCAGACATCCCGTCGGACACTCCGGGTGGAAAGAACATAACTCACGCACCCAAAAATCACCATTCATCATTCATTTCGAAAATCACAATATACATAACGAAATGTAATACATGTACTTGCCTTGAATGAAACGAAGCGAAGGAAAGCAGCGGAATAGGTTTCGGTCGAACAATCCTCCCAAATCCAATCCTAACACAATAACGGTATACACAAGTCTCAATAATGCGGAAAGGTAAGAATTAATCCTAATTCTACCCGTTGGGACAATTAAATCGGACACCAAGAGTGCAAAAGGAAATGAAATCGGTCAATGGTATAACAACGGGATTTCATCCCAACCAAAAACAAGAAAACCAAGGGTCACGAGTATACTATAAATTCTAACAACAACATCGGCTAATTCGGATTAGAACACAAAATCACCACCAAACCCTCCCCAAAATCATACTAGGGTTAAAGGAATTCTTACCTCTTGAAGAATCAAGCACTCAAATCCGAAAACCACGTGATAGATCCGCAATCCGAGCCACCCGATCGAAAAGAGAGGAAGAAATCTACACAAATATGTGGTGTATGGAGGAACTCTCCCTCTCAAGACTCTCTCTCTCTCGCACGGTTGAAGGAGGGGGAGGAAATGGGCGATTCTCGCTGAATAAGAAGCAGATATAGCGCTGACCGCGCCGTGTGCCGCGGCTCAGCTAAACTGTGCCGCGGCACAGAGCCAAAAATTGTGCCCAGTGGTCGGCTGACCGCTCGTTGTGCCGCGGCTCATCTGAAGTGTGCCGCGGCACTGCCGGACTGTGCCGCGGCACGCGGTACAGTCGATTTTGGCCGGCAAGTGTCACACGGGTGTGCCGCGGCCCGGACAAGTGTGCCGCGGCACTGACTCGGCTGTGTGCCGCGGCGCACAATCCTTGTGCCGCGGCACAGTACGATTAGTTTAGGCAACAATCGGGCGATGTGTGTGCCGCGGCTCACAATTCTTGTGCCGCGGCCCACACCCCCACAGGGTCCCAAAATGACGAAAAATGATCCGGAAGGAGAATAAAAACAACGAGGATCGATATTTGGGCAACAATAACACGAAATGGAAGTACAGAACCCAAAACGATCTGAGGTACACAACCAAAGTCGAATAAGGGACAAATTCCCTAAACTTCTAGGAAATTACAAAAACGGCCCAAACCACCGAAAAGTCACGACACAACGTCGGATTAACAATCCGAAACTCGCAACATGCTCTTCCTAAGCATACGAACTCATGGAAGTAAGAAAACGACGAAATCGAACGAATTTAACGAGAAACGAATACACATGCGACAGAATATAACACGAGATGAAATTACGTAGAAACATTATCAAGACCCGTCTAAACGGAAAAACTCCAAGAATAAAAATGGGTTCAGAATTACAAAACAGTGCCAGGCGAGTTGTCCGAAACGAAAATGCACCAAAATAGAAATTACCCAGGATAGAAAATGCGGATATTACATTATCTCCCCCTAAAAATAAGTTTCGTCCCGAAACTTACAATACGAATAACTCGGGGTATCTCGACCTCATACTCTCCTCTGTTTCCCACGTGGCCTCCTCGGATCCATGCCTCGACCACTGCACTTTGACCAAAGGGATGGTTTTGTGCCTGAGTTGCTTAACCCGACGCTCTACGATCTGAATCGGCCTCTCCTCGAAGGTAATGTCGGGCCCCAACTCGACCTCTCCAAAATCAATAATATGGCTAGGGTCCGATACGTACTTCCTAAGCTGGGAAACATGAAATACGTTATGCACGTGGCTCAGGGACGGCGGCAAGCCTAACCGATACGCGAGTTCTCCAACTCTATCTAAAATCTCAAACGGCCCGATAAATCTCGGACTAAGTTTACCCTTCCGAAGCGGTAAACTCCCCGTGTCGGCGACACCTTAAGCAAGACGTGATCTCCCACCTCAAACTCCAACGGTCGGCGACGTGTATCGGCATAAGACTTCTGCCGACTCTGGGCCGTCAACAATCTACCACGAATCAGGGTAATCTTCTCCCTCGTCTCAACTATCGATCGGGCTCGGTGCCGATTAGCTCGGACGTATCATCCCAACACAACGGTGATCTGCACCTCCTTCCATACATCGCTTTGAATGGTGCCATTTTGATCGAGGCATGCCAACTATTGTTATACGTGAACTCGATCAACGGCAAGTGTGTCTCCCAATCATCCTTCCAATCTAAGGCACGTGCTCTCAACATATCTTCTAGCGTCAGTATCGTCCGCTCAGTGTCCGTCTGTCTGGGGTGGTAGGATGTACTAAGTCTCAACTCGGTTCCCAAAGCTCTATGAACGGCCTGCCAAAAATGTGATATGAACCGGCCATCACGATCCGAAACAATGCTCTTAGGGGTCCCATGCAATCTCACTATTTCCGCAACAAACACTCGTGCAAGCCTCTCCGGCCCCCAAGTGTCCTTTATACTCAGAAAATGAGCTGATTTGGTTAGTCGATCAACAACGACCCAAATCATGTTCATTCCGTCCGAGTCTTGGGCATATTGGTAATGAAATCCATAGAAATATCCTCCCATTTCCACTCCGGGATAGGAAGTGGTCGTAATGACCCAGCGGGTCGATGCTCAATCTTAACTCGTTGTGAGTCAAACACTTCGCCACAAACTCGCTAACATCCATCTTCAAATTACTCCACCAGTAGTTACTCCTCACGTCCTTGTACATTTTACTCGTACCGGGATGTATGGAGTAGGGCGTGGTATGAGCTTCGCTCAAGATCTTCTGTCTCAGCTCATTATCACATGGTACACAAAGTCTGCCGCGAAACCTCAAAACTCCATCATCGTGAACCACAAATCCAGGGCTTTCCCTTTCCTCACATCCTCCCTCAGCTGGACCAAAAACGGATCGTCATATTGCTTCGCCTTGATATCATCGATCAAGGACGAAGTGATCTCTAATGCACATAATCGGCCTGAACTCTGCGAACCCAAACCTCAATATTCGACGGATGAAATCTCGCTGGATCTTACTCTGCGGTGTAAGTACCTCTAACATCTGCAAAGCCATCGGTTTTCTGCTCAACGCATCGGCCACTACGTTGGCCTTACCAGGTGGTAAAGTATCTCGAGGTCGTAATCTTTAATTAACTCTAACCACCTACGTGCCTCATGTTCAACTCTTTACGGTGAAGATGTACTTCAAACTCTTGTGATCCGTAAAAATCTTACATGATGACCCATAGAGGTAGTGCCTCCAGATTTTTAAGGCGAAAACGACCGCAACTAACTCCAAATCGTGCGTGGGGTAGTTTACTTCATAAGGTTTCAATTGGCGGGACGCATAAGCAATCACTCTGTCTCTCTGCATCAAAACACACCCTAGACCAAGGCCCGAAGCATCACTATACACTACGAAGTCCTCGTTCCCCTGAGGCAATGCTAAAACGGGCGCGGTAGTCAGACGTCTCTTTAACTCGTCAAAGCTGTCCTGCCTGTCTGCAGTCCACTCGAACTTCTGAGTTTTCTGGAGCAACTGAGTGAGTGGTCTAGCGATCTTAGAAAATCCCTCAACGAATCTGCGGTAATAGCCGGCGAGACCCAGAAAACTCCTCACCTCCTTCACATTCTTAGGCGGCTCCCAAGCCATCACTGCCTCTATCTTCTGCGGATCAACCCGAACTCCCTCTGCTGAAATCACGTGCCCGAGGAACGTCACTTCCTCGAGCCAAAACTCACACTTAGAGAACTTCGCGTACAACTGCTCCGTCCTCAAAGTGTCTAACACAATTCGGAGATGTAAGGCGTGATCCTCCCGACTCCGTGAATAGATAAGAATATCGTCGATAAAAACGACTACGAATTTGTCCAGATACTCAATAAAAACCTTGTTCATCAACTGCATGAACACTGCTGGGGCATTGGTTAGCCCGAAAGGCATAACCACAAACTCGTAATGGCCATATCTCGTCCGAAAGGCGGCTTTCGGAACATCGACGTCCCGAATTCTCAACCGGTAGTAGCCCGATCGCAAATCAATCTTCGAAAAGACGCCCCTGAAGGTGATCAAACAAATCGTCAATCACGGGCAAAGGGTATTTTTTCTTGATGTTCAGCTTGTTTATTTCTCGATAACCGATGCATAAACGAAGCGACCCATCTTTCTTCTTAACGAAAAGCACTGGCGCACCCCACGGCGTTGCGCTCGGTCGAATATACCCTTTATCTAGCAATTCTCCCAATGGTTCTTCAACTCTAACATCTCGACGGTGCCATACGGTACGGTGCTCGAGAAATAGGGTGCATTCGGCTCTAGATCGATAGGAAACTCCACCTCTCGCCGTGGTGGTAATCACAGTAAGTCGTGCAGGAAGACATCGGGATACTCACTAACAAGCTGGAATTGACGACATGTCAACTCCACCATCTTCCGCCTTCAGGCATAGCACCGATGGCCGACACGGCGGTTCGGAAGTTTCATCGCCTTCAAGGCGCTAATCACGCTTCCGATCTACCGGCCTACGGTAACGAGTATGCTCGGTGCCATCCTCGGCCACGATCGAGATAGTACGAGTCCGATAGTTCATGATAGCACCGTGACGCTCTAACCAATCGTCCCGAGGATTAAATCCTCACCCTTGAGGTCGATAACGATGAGGTTCGAGGCGATCTCGGCTCCCGATCCTCACGGGCAATCCCTAACTTCCCGGTCCCCAACCATACGATTCCCGCTAGGCGTACCCACCACAAACGGTTCACACTCAAACAAGCGATTAAAGCCAATACGATTCACACAATCCGACGCAATAAAGGAATGGGTAGCACCCGAATCAAAAGCACGGAACTGGATGAGTAAGGATCCGAGTGGTACACGCCTTCGAATGTCTGCCTCCTCGGTGCGCCTCATCGATACGATCGGGGGTGGATCAACCCGAGCTCGAGGCTGGCGGCGATCCATTGTCCCGACCTCTACCGCGACCCGAACCTGCGGAACTGAGTAGGCCGGAGTATTATGATCCCCGGATCGGTAGTGGTAGTCGGAACTCTAGCGACCACAGTGGCTCTCTCACAATGAGCCGCCGATGCGATACGCCCGCAAGTGAAGCAAGCAACGGGGAAAAGGACAATCCTTCATCAAATGCTCGTATTGGTTGCGGTTAAAACAAACCACAGCACAAGCGACGGATCGAATCGAGCAGTTACCACGAGATCCACCGTGCTTGATGGAACGGCCTCTTCCCGGTGTGGGAGCGAGCGAGACCTCGAAAATGACCACCCTTCCGGTCGAGAATCCACCGGTAGTCTTACGCTTCTTAGCTTCGAAACCGACTCGATTAGGAACCGCCATCTCGATCGCTAGGCGCGATCACGGTATTCTTTCAAAGTGGCACACATGAGCGGTGCCATACTGCGCCTAATATGCGGCTTCATGCGCATATTGAAGTAACGGATTTTATCGGCCTCCGACCTCACACGATCTCTCACGAAACCCAACCGCGATTGTAAGTAATGATGGCACGAGAAATAGGCACGTCACGAGGTGTAGCGGTGAAGAACTCCACAGTCTGCGCTCCTTGGCGGCGGCGGACAATACTCTGCTTCCATAGCGGCCTTGAATTCCTCCCAAGTAGCTCGACGGTCTCGGGCACGGCCTCCCACCATTCGCAGCCTTCCTTATCCGGGAGGTCTTGGGCAATATGTACCCTCTGTCTTCGGGACAAGCTACGGCATCGAAGGTCTGGACAACCGAAAGAGCAATTCTCCCAACCGAGGAGTCGGAGGATCGGAGAAACGAGGAGGGTGCATCTTAGTCACCGTCTGAAGCCACTTACTAGCCTCCTCTTACGGTGTCGGGGCGGATTAAGCGTCCACCACTGAGCTATCTGAGTAAGTTGGGCTACCAAGCTGGCAAATCTGTGATAGCCAGCGTCGGCATTATTACCCGACGGCACCGAGTGAGAGGCCGAGTCCGCGAAGGGCGAGAAAGTGAGCCCTCCTCATTATCGGCACCCCGACCACGGCCTCGGCCGCGTCCCTAGCCGGTCTACCACGACCTCTCAACATCGAAGGAAAGTAAGAAAAGGACAAGATCAGAAAGATTCACAATTCACCAAGTTGGTAACACAAGTTACGATTCCGAACAGCGCAAGAAAACGAATTACAGAGATATAAGAGTTCGAGGAGACTTACAGCCACGGGTCGCACGAAAAGACGGTAGCATGACGATATCAGGCTCAATGACTGACTCTAATGACGCAACTGACAGACCCAAAATTCACCGACAGCCTAGGTATTCAAAACCTAAGGCTCTGATACCATAAATGTAACACCCCAATTCACAAATGGGACATTACACGCCGTAGAACCCTCGTGAGGTCTACCAGGCTAACACATGACACAAACCCACAATGCAAATCCAAACAATGCACTCAAAAGTAAATAAGGCCGTGGCCTCGGCCAAAACAATTTTAACGGAGTACATGAACATAAAATAAATACCAATCCGTTGCCCACGCAGGGGACTTAAACCAAGTTTAAAAGCAGACAGTTTAATTCCAATACTCGACATATGCAATATCCAAACATAGAAATAAACAAAACAGACTCGAGCCACTATCATCAAGCCATCCCGTCCTTCGCGTGCGTGCCCCGTGCCTGCTCCTCAGCTCTCCCGGTACCTGAAATGCATAAGACGCATTTCCCCCATTTAAGGGGTTAGCATTCGAATAGCTAGTGCAAGTACACAATTACACCACATTATATACAAAAATGCGGTTTTACACAATCATCTCAACATAAGTCATTTGCCACATATATATTCCGGAATACTACATTGGCAATCACATCAATTTCCAATCATCACGATATCACAAATCACAACTGGTATCCCGTGGCCGTACCCCTTAGTATCGACCCCCAGACATCCCGTCGAACACTCCGGGTGGGATACCACTTCCGCGGCCGTACCCCTTAGTATCGACCCCCAGACATCCCGTCGGACACTCCGGGTGGAAGTTCAACCACACACGCACCCAAGTCCACTTCCGCGGCCGTACCCCTTAGTATCGACCCCCAGACATCCCGTCGGACACTCCGGGTGGAAAGAACATAACTCACGCACCCAAAAATCACCATTCATCATTCATTTCGAAAATCACAATATACATAACGAAATGTAATACATGTACTTGCCTTGAATGAAACGAAACGAAGGAAACGACGACGGAATAGGTTTCGGTCCGAACAATCCTCCCAAATCCAATCCTAACACAATAACGGTATACACAAGTCTCAATAATGCGGAAAGGTAAGAATTAATCCTAATTCTACCCGTTGGGACAATTCGTCGGACACCAAGAGTGCAAAAGGAAATGAAATCGGTCAATGGTATAACAACGGGATTTCATCCCAACCAAAAACAAGAAAACCAAGGGTCACGAGTATACTATAAATTCTAACAACAACATCGGCTAATTCGGATTAGAACACAAAATCACCACCAAACCCTCCCCAAAATTATACTAGGGTTAAAGGAATTCTTACCTCTTGAAGAATCAAGCACTCAAATCCGAAAACCACGTGATAGATCCGCAATCCGAGCCACCCGATCGAAAAGAGAGGAAGAAATCTACACAAATATGTGGTGTATGGAGGAACTCTCCCTCTCAAGACTCTCTCTCTCGCACGGTTGAAGGAGGGGGAGGAAATGGGCGATTCTCGCTGAATAAGAAGCAGATATAGCGCTGACCGCGCCGTGTGCCGCGGCTCAGCTAAACTGTGCCGCGGCACAGAGCCAAAAATTGTGCCCGGTGGTGGTGACCGCTCGTTGTGCCGCGGCTCATCGAAGTGTGCCGCGGCTCGGACTCGGCATGTGCAGCGGCCTTTGCCGGGATGCACGCAGCGCCTGATCGATTTTGGCCGGCAAGTGTCACACGGGTGTGCCGCGGCCCGGACAAGTGTGCCGCGGCACTGACTCGGCTGTGTGCCGCGGCGCACAATCCTTGTGCCGCGGCACACGGTACAGTTAGTTTAGGCAACAACTGGGCGATGTGTGTGCCGCGGCTCACAATTCTTGTGCCGCGGCCCACACCCCCCCTCGGGTCCCAAAATGACGAAAAATGATCCGGAAGGAGAATAAAAACAACAGGGATCGATATTTGGGCAACAATAACACGAAATGGAAGTACAGAACCCAAAACGATCTGAGGTACACAACCAAAGTCGAATAAGGGACAAATTCCCTAAACTTCTAGGAAATTACAAAAACGGCCCAAACCACCGAAAAGTCACGACACAACGTCGGATTAACAATCCGAAACTCGCAACATGCTCTTCCTAAGCATACGAACTCATGGAAGTAAGAAAACGACGAAATCGAACGAATTTAACGAGAAACGAATACACATGCGACAGAATATAACACGAGATGAAATTACGTAGAAACATTATCAAGACCCGTCTAAACGGAAAAACTCCAAGAATAAAAATGGGTTCAGAATTACAAAACAGTGCCAGGCGAGTTGTCCGAAACGAAAATGCACCAAAATAGAAATTACCCAGGATAGAAAATGCGGATATTACAAGTAGCGCACGCTACGAATGGTAAGTAGCGCGTTAGTAGGCCGGAGTAGTGCACGCTATGCAGTCGGTGTAGCGCGCGCTAAGGTCGGATCAGGCCGAGTCCAGTGGCTACTGGACTGAATTGGATTAATTCCTAACGTATGCTACGAGTAATAATTAGCGTACGCTAATCGGGGTCAGTAGCGCACGCTGAATCTTGTGTGTAGCGCGCGCTACCGCGAATCAGATCAGAGAACATAAGGTTTTGGACTCCAGTACTGGGCATCAGATAATTAGTTAGCGCACGCTAACCATTTGTGTTAACGCACGCTAAGTTCATGGTTGTAGCGCACGCTACAAGAGGTACGTAGCGCACGCTACTGTTGCGAACAGAGGATTCTGGACTACCCATTTCACCCGTTAGCGCACGCTACGCACAGAAGCTAGCGTGTGCTAACCTGAGGACAGTATATATTGGACAGTGCAGTCCATTTCGTCATTTCATCATCTCACTTCATTCCTTCGGCGGTTTTGGGCTATTTCGGGCGATTTGGAGAGTTTTCTTCGAGCTGAATCCACAAATCATCATCTTCAAGATTATCATTCGAATTAATCATCATTTCATCATCCCCATCACATCGAATCAAGGTAATGATTTCTTGAATCTAGAATTTTTGATTTTTGGGTTTTTCCTTCCGATTTCTTCGTGTAAGCTTGGATTATTGTTGGAATATGTTAGATATGGATTATCTGCCTTGGATAAATGTATTCCTATGGATTTATTGTTGTATATTTCGGATGTCATGAATATTGGGGTTGAATCAAGAACACCTTGGGGGTTGACTTCGATATATTTTGGGGGTTTTCGATTAGATGTTGTCGTTAACTCGTATTGTGGATTCCTACGGGATTATTGATATCATTGAAGGTGTCTTGTTGGTTTTAAATACTCATTTTGGAGTTGGTTTCGATATATTCGGGTTTGGATATTATCAAAGGATGTGTGTTTGCTTAGTGTTCGCTAGAACGCCTCAATGAGTTTGGATATTATTGTATCGACGTTTGAGTCGGTTATAATCATGTTTGATACGTATATTGAGCATTGTTGGTAATTGTCATTCAAGGTTGTTCGAGCGACCGACATCCCTTTTTGGACGTTTGTTCGCGGAAGGACATTCTTCACCGGTTGAGTAAGTTAATTCTTACTCGGTTAAAAGGATATTCATTCCTTTTGTTGTTGTTCATTCATAATCATAATTCAGTCATAATGTATTAACCATATTGGGACTTGTAATTGTCAATTAATCACTTCATTCACGAGGAACGACGGTTCCAATCATTTCATTGAGCTATCATTCGTTTCACTATCATTCATCTCGGTGAGTCATTCTTGATTTTGTCGGATTGTTATTCATTATTATTCTTCATGGTCATTCCTTGCCCATATGACCTTCTGGGTTCATATTGCGTGGCCGGGTGGGGATGTGTGGAATTTTTAGTCGGGCACGTGATGGTCATGTGTTGGGTTTACCGATACATTGGACTGTGCACACGGTAATGTACCTCCGTGAGACTAATTAGGTACAAGGACAGGTGTGTCCGGACACTCGTCTTGTGCACATGCACATACCATTACGGGCGTACTATGATGCCTCTCTTCGGTGTCATTTCATAATTAAGATATATCATGATTGTGTTTATTCAACTCTTGAGGATTGTTGTTCTGTGTAACTGACCACGTTGGGGGATGTTGTTTTCAGGTCATGGCAAGGCTAAGGCACGGGAAGAGAACGTTGATGGTGAGGAGTCCCAGTGATACTAGTAGGGGCCCCCAGTCCTTTCATTCACTCGTGTTTTCTTTATTTTATTTCCGTTGCAGACTTCCATTTGGATATTCATTTCATTCAGTGTTGTATATTTTATCTCCATATAAAATATACATGTATTCGGTATTATCTTGGGTGTGTTGTAATGAAACTCCTCATCGGAGTGATTGATGATATAATGTGGTTCGGTACTACAATTATATTATTTAATTCATTAATTTTCATTTGCCTGGTGGTTCCCAGTCGGGGGTCCACGGCACTGTAATATCCGTCTAGTTTGGGGTGTTACCGGCGGAATGGCGGCCTTTGCTTTTCGCGGTGCAACAGGTTCCTTCACAGGACTAGGTGTAATATCCGGAATTTCAACTACTGATGTTTAATATTATTTTATCCGAGTTATATTGTACAGCGTGGAATCTGTACAGTAGAGATAAAATAAATAAAGGACTGAGATATCAGTATCGGTATAATTGTCGTATTTGGTCGACAATTACATTTGAGGATATTGTGTATCAGGTTGTCGTACTTTTGATATTGGGTATATCGTATGATGATATTATTGGATTCAGTGTTTGTGTTCAGTGTGTCTTATGTTCGCTTTTGGTATGTCGAGACGTTGGACAAGAACTGCGGAAAATGGCTAAGTATAGCCTTATTAGCGCACGCTGATATTCATGCATAACGCACGCTATCGTGCAGGATTGGCGCACGCTATGTTTATAGGTTAGCGTACGCTAGTGCAGACAGATCGGAAGGAATCTGCGTGTGGACCCGGCTGCTTTCGGCGCACGTTCTGGTAAGTCAACGGTTGTTGTCCTGAAGTATTAGCGCACGTTAAAGATTAGGCTTAGCGCACGCTAACTATATATCAGTCAACAAGGAATCTTATCCTTGCTAGATGCTGTCGGAATGTGGGGGCGAGTGGTAGGTGAACACTGTAGTAAGTCAACTTCGGATAGCGCACGCTAAGAGTAAGGACTTGCGTACGCTAGACATGATGATTTACGTACGTTAATGCATGGGCATTACGTACGTAAGGTAGTTTACGAAGCAAGACAGTAGCCTCTGGGCTTCGATAGCGCACGCTAACAAAGTCAGTTAGCGCACGCTAAGGCTAGCGCACGCTAAACATAATGGTTTAGCGCACGCTAGTAAGGTATTCTATATAAAGGGACAAACAGGTGTCATGAAGCATTTCGTCCATTTCTTTCCTTTCACCCGATAGAGACAACCTTGGGAGAACATTTGGAGTTCCTAAACACTGAGAGATGATGATCTTTAACAAGATTAAGATGGAGAGCATAGATTCAAGCCTTGTTCTTCAAGTTATTCATGATTCTTGGAATGGAGTCTAGTGTTCTTATTCTTGGTCCATCCAATCCGTAATTTTCGTATCCTCTTGATGATAGTTCGTTTTCTTGGATGATTTCATGTAAGGAGCATGTTGGATAATCATATGATGATGTTATATGGGATTGATGGAATTTTGATAAGAGTCTCGGATGTTAGTTAAGATTCTTCATACTATAAGGATGTTGATTCGTTTAACCCGATCTAAGATGGATTTCGAATCTTGTTAATTATATTGATCGATTTAGAGGAGTTAAATCATGATACGAGGTTGAATTCCGGATTGAATATGATATGATCCTTGTTATCGAGTCGGTTTGATTGTTGGTGTTATTATTGATATATGGACAATGATATGATCCTTGTGATAGTTATGGTGTTGTTTATCTTCAAGAGATATGGAGATTCATATCTCCCTTCATTCGGATTCGTAGTTGCAAGATGTTAGTCGATGCTTGGATTGCATGCCACTGTACAGCATTAGCGCACGCTAAGCTTACTGGCTAGCGCACGCTAACGGGACAACTTAGCGCACGCTACGTTATGCGTTTAACGTGCGCTAAGTAGGCAGACAGTGCAGTATTTTTGTGTTTTGATTATGAATTCGTGATGGTTTGACTTGGTTGGTTCTGACTGTGTTTATTCGAGGTTGTGTTGAACCGTTGAGTTCGATTGGTTAGTATTGTCAGTTGTTGATTGTTATCGGATATGTGTTATTTGATTTCTTCGATAGGTTGAGATTGCTGATCGGTGATTATAACCGGATATTGCGGTCGTGTTCGAGTATGTCCATTGTATTGCTTTTGATCGGGGCTGAGGAGCTCGTAGACAAAGGCAATGTGTTCGACAAATGACTTCGTGGTAACGGTATCGAGGCAAGTTATTACTTGCTCAGTTATAATATTTAATGAATGGTTTCAGTTTCATTTCGTTTATAATGCATATAGCGATGATTATTATTGTGAACTCTGGGTATTCGGATCGCATATCGTTCTTTCGATTCTGGGAGATAAATCATAATGTATATGCTTATCTCAGTTATTGGTATGTTCGAGTATCAAGGTTACATTATGGTAAAGACGAGGATATGAGTATCTATAGTTCATTGTTCGTATGGATCGCCGAGCATTGAGGATAATCGTCGGTGATGATTGGACATCGAGATTTCTCCCGAAGGACTCGGGGCAAGTATCTTATATCGATTCAATTAGAGTTAGTGATTTGATCATGCGTATTATCATTCATGTTGTCGAACATGAGGTCGTCTTAATTGATTTGTCATATTGTCGTTCATGTTGCGTTGTTCATGATGATGAACATATTGTTTTGCATATGTGTATGCATATTGTGTTGTTTATGTTGTGTTGATCGATGGGATCGCGCGATCTATCTTGAGGGCGCCTGGATCGGATGTCCACCTCGTGTTGGTCCGACGGGATCATCTTGGGATCTATCTTTGAGGGCGCCCTGGATCATTGGACGGGTTTTTCCACCTCGTGTTGGTCCGACGGGATCATCTTGGGATCTATGCTGAGGGCGCTGGATCGTTGGATTACCCAGTATTGTGTTATTGTTGTGCATATGTATATTGTTGGTTATCCACCTCGTGTTGATCTTGTAGGATCATCTTGGGATCTATGCTGAGGGCGCTGGATCATGGGATTTCCATTGAGTATACATTGTTGTTATTGTTTTTGAGCATATTGACGTTGTCATATGAGTTTGCATTTGTAGTTCTTGTGTTAGGTCCCTGTCCGCATTGCATTGTTCGATATCGGATTAGACCGATATGATTATCGTGGCACATCATATCTCGAGGTATGTTCCATATTTTCCTTGGTCTTGTCTTTGGTGGACAATTGGTTATCGTCTTGGGATTTGATGATTTTATTCGATGGATCGTATTGGTCGAAATGGTAGATTTCCGTATCGTGAGTTGGTTATGATAGTTTGAGGATCTTGAGTATTGTTTGAGGTACAATACAAATATTATGTTCGAGTTTAATGGTTATTCTGATGAGAATTACTTGAGTAAGTAAAGTCATGGCGGTAAGATTACATTGGTCGTATTCTTATTCTCATTGGTATGTATTCTTAATGTGATGTGACGGTTATCATTGTTGGATATTATGGTGACCCCGTCGTGGGATTTCTTTTAGGTTCTTGGAGTATCGAGCTTGTAGCGGTCGTGAAGAGATGAGCTTCTGAGGATCTTGGCTAGGACATGTTGTGTGCATTGAGTTTTTGATTGGTTCTCGTATTCATTGCTAGAGTATCCTTATGGTTGGTCTTTTTCCGCTGCGTGAGTATTTTGAAATGACCTTTTGGTATCTGGTAACTGAGGTTGCTTTGGAAGTCGTTTTCTAAACTTTTGAGTGTCGGCTGTTTGGCCTCGCGATTTCAAATGAGTTTTTACGACGGTTTTTGATAAATGGATTTTATAAGTCTTTGTGAATTTTTAAAGTTAGTACCGTCGTTGGCCTCTTGGGCATTTGTAAATGTTTGTGAAAATTTCTTTTTAGCCTTGTGGGTTCCATCTCGGGGCCCACGACGCTGTAATATTTCCGGTTATTTATGTGTGTGTTACAGAATATGGTATCAGAGCTTAGGTTGAGAAAGCCTAAGCATTTGGGTCGAGTTGGGTCGTGTTTTTGTCGCGTCATTCGAGATTTCGATTGACAAATATTAGAGCCGTGAGTTTTTGTTGTTCACTCAGGCTTATGTGTTATGTGATTTACCAAGATCGTCATCGGGCTTGTTATAACTTTTCCAAATGGTGTTAACGAGATTCTCGGAATGAGATGTATTGTGTTCTTGAGTCGGTGAGTTTGCCAACGTGTGTTTTGATAATGTCCGTGTCGAGTATTTTCTAGAGCCGAGACATGTGCCGATATCACGGGAATCGTCGGCTTCACGATCCGTAAGTATTTGGATTTTGAATTTCATTGAGATTTATTGCCGTTCTAAGTTGATACGTTTTGAGATTCATAGATATTATGCGTTACGGTATAAGGTGTGAGTTGGGACGGGATTGATGATCTTGAGGAGTTATGATTTCGAGAATCGGTATGTTGGTTAGATTCAGGCGAAATTATGTATTCGGGAGAAGGGCTATGGATTGTCGAGAAGAACATGTAGTCGTGTTAGTTCATTTTGTGATATATATGAATCTGTTTTTGAGCATTTGAAAATGATACTTTTCAAAATGAATGTCTTACGGATGTTTTACGGAAAATGATTTTGGGCGAGACCCAATCGATTTTGAAATGGTTTTATAACTCGGGACTTGAAGTCCGAAAAGGGGTTTTCTACTTTTTAAACTTTTTGTAATGCGGAGCAGTTACGGGCTAAGACCCTAATGTTTCAAACGGCTTTTCTGCTTTCTTAAAACTCCGAGACTTGTAAAACACTTTACCAATCGTTTACCTATGTTATTTCCGCCTTTGAGGCTTTGGTTTACTTGTTCAAATTGAACCTCTCGGGAAGTCTTTATTTGTGTGGATTTGTTTCAATATTTTGTCATATCATATTTAAGGTGATCCAGATGGGTTAATGGTGACGTTGCAAGTCATGTGTGGAAAAGGAGTTTAGTCGAATTTATATATTGAGATTTTGGAACTCGATCGTGTGGTTTTCCGATGGAATATCGGTGGATATTGGTGACGAACCGAATTGGTATACGGGAGTATGGATATAGTCGAGCATTTGCATACTTTTCATTTTAAAACTTCAAATCGTGTGGATTCGAAGGAAACTGTTATCAAATACTTGGCACCATCGAGCCAAGTTAATTTTTCGAAAATTGATTTTGTGGTCTTACCAAAATTTATGTTTTGAGTTTTCAAACTCTTGAAAGAATTTTCGAAAATTTGTCTTTTGATAAGAATATATGATTTCAAACTGGTTTTGAAAATGTGATTGATATACATACGCATTTAGTGCATAGTGCATATCATATTGATGGTACGATGGAAATGGAATTCGAGCTTCAGTATGTTAGTTTGATTATCCGGTGATGATCGGTTGAGTTATCAGATAAGAGAAATATGTTGCGTGTTGTAGATTCATGCACATAATATTATTTTGGAAACTTGGGATTTTGTGAAACCGGAACATATGTGCTATGTGATTCCATTGGTATGGTAGTAGCGCGATTTTACCTTACTGATTCTGGAATGATTTCCTTGTAAGCGTAGATTTGGGGATGGTGACCCCATCTTGGTTGTTTTAGATAGTGAGTGGTCGTTTCCACTCCGTGTATGATTAGGTATGTTCGTCGGTTTGTGATTGGTTGTTCATATGACGAGGGGTATGTTCGCCATCGGATATGTTTATTGAGATCCACTGTATGTGATCGGTGTGTCGTTTTGAGAATTTTGCTTTTTCGTATATCTGTTTATGTGGTTCTGTGTTGATAGTGTTGGAGTTTACCGTGTGAAGGTATTCTCGATTTCCGTTGATCGTTCGTTGGTTGTATTGGAGTTTATCACGTTGATGATATTCTCGATTGTGTTTTGACCTCTGGTTGGTCAGATTGGAATTTATCATGTCGATGATAAATTCGGTTGATTGTTGATCATTGTTGGTGATCATCTGAGCGTTCAGATTGTCTATCGATGTTTCGGGATTCGTTGCCATTGTATTGAGCAGTTGTTTCACAGATACATCGGATATTATTCGTTTTATCAGAATTGAGACTTGATTATGTAATCAGGCAGACAGGATTTGATTCGGGCAGATTGTTTGATCCGAAGATGATATATTTTGTTGAGAATCAGGGAATTGTGATCGTAAGCGTATTGAGACTGTACCGTGAGAACGCTGGCTAGTATCTCCGGATATCGTCGACCTGCGTATTTGGAAGTATGCTCTTTTGGATATTCGGTAATGATGATGATAAATCGTTATCGTGATGGTTTTGGGATATTTTGAGTTGAACGGTATGTTTGTTCGTTTTATGATGGATTGCAAGTTTCGAGGACGAAACTTATTTTAAAAGTGTAGAATGTAATATCCGAATTTCTACTACGATGTTTAATATTATTTTATCCGAGTTATATTATGCAGCGTGGAATGCATGCAGTAGAGATAAAATAAATAAAGGACCGAGATATCGATATCGGTATAATTGTCGTATTTGGTCGACAATTACATTTGAGGATATTGTGTATCGGGTTGTCGTACTTTTGATATTGGGTATATCGTATGATGATATTATTGGATTCGGTGTTTGTGTTCGGTGTGTCTTATGTTCGCTTTTGGTATGTCGAGACGTTGGACAAGAAGCTGCGGAAAATGGCTAAGTATAGCCTTATTAGCGCACCCGATATTCATGCATAACGCACGCTATCGTGCGTGATTAGCGCACGCTACGTTTATAGGTTAGCGTCGCTAGTGCGCATGAGATCGGAAGGAATCTGCGTGTGGACCCTTTCGGCGCACGTTACGGTAAGTCAACGGTTGTTGTCTGAAGTATTAGCGCACGCTAAAGATTAGGCTTAGCGCACGCTAACTATTTATCAGTCAACAAGGAATCTTATCCTTGCTAGATACTGTCGGAATGTGGGGGCGAGTGGTAGGTGAACACTGTAGTAAGTCAACTTCGGATAGCGCACGCTAAGAGTAGGACTTGCGTACGCTAGACATGATGATTTACGTACGTTAATGCATGGGCATTACGTACGTAAGGTAGTTTACGAAGCAAGACAGTAGCCTCTGGGCTTCGATAGCGCACGCTAACAAAGTCAGTTAGCGCACGCTAAACATAATGGTTTAGCGCACGCTAGTAAGGTATTCTATATAAAGGGACAAACAGGTGTCATGAAGCATTTCGTCCATTTCTTTCCTTTCACCCGATAGAGACAACCTTGGGAGAACATTTGGAGTTCCTAAACACTGAGAGATGATGATCTTTAACAAGATTAAGATGGAGAGCATGGATTCAAGCCTTGTTCTTCAAGTTATTCATGATTCTTGGAATGGAGTCTAGTGTTCTTATTCTTGGTCCATCCAATCCAGGCAATTTTCGTATCCTCTTGATGATAGTTCGTTTTCTTGGATGATTTCATGTAAGGAGCATGTTGGATAATCATATGATGATGTTATATGGGATTCAATGGAATTTTGATAAGAGTCTCGGATGTTAGTTAAGATTCTTCATACTATAAGGATGTTGATTCGTTTAACCCGATCTAAGATGGATTTCTGAATCTTGTTAATTATATTGATCGATTTAGAGGAGTTAAATCATGATACGAGGTTGAATTCCGGATTGAATATGATATGATCCTTGTTATCGAGTCGGTTTGATTGTTGGTGTTATTATTGATATATGGACAATGATATGATCCTTGTGATAGTTATGGTGTTGTTTATCTTCAAGAGATATGGAGATTCATATCTCCCTTCATTCGGATTCGTAGTTGCAAGATGTTAGTCGATGCTTGGATTGCATGCCACTGTACAGCATTAGCGCACGCTAAGCTTACTGGCTAGCGCACGCTAACGGGACAACTTAGCGCACGCTACGTTATGCGTTTAACGTGCGCTAAGTAGGCAGACAGTGCAGTATTTTGTGTTTTGATTATGAATTCGTGATGGTTTGACTTGGTTGGTTACATTGTGTTTATTCGAGGTTGTGTTGAACCGTTGAGTTCGATTAGTTAGTATTGTCGGTTGTTGATTGTTATCGGATATGTGTTATTTGATTTCTTGATAGGTTGAGATTGTTGATCGGTGATTATAACCGGATATTGCGGTCGTGTTCGAGTATGTCCATTGTATTGCTTTTGATCGGGTGAGGAGCTCGTAGACAAAGGCAATGTGTTCGACAACGGACTTCGTGGTACAGTATCGAGGCAAGTTATTACTTGCTCGGTTATAATATTTAATGAATGGTTTGATTTCATTTCGTTTATAATGCATATAGCGATGATTATTATTGTGAACTCGGTATTCGGATCGCATATCGTTCTTTCGATTCTGGAGATAAATCATAATGTATATGCTTATCTCGATTATTGGTATGTTCGAGTATCAAGGTTACATTATGGTAAAGACGAGGATATGAGTATCTATAGTTCATTGTTCGTATGGATCGCCGAGCATTGAGGATAATCGTCGGTGATGATTGGACATCGAGATTTCTCCCGAAGGACTCGGGGCAAGTATCTTATATCGATTCAATTAGAGTTAGTGATTTGATCATGCGTATTATCATTCATGTTGTCGAACATGAGGTCGTCTTAATTGATTTGTCATATTGTCGTTCATGTTGCGTTGTTCATGATGATGAACATATTGTTTTGCATATGTGTATGCATATTGTGTTGTTTATGTTGTGTTGATCCGATGGGATCGCGCGATCTATGCTGAGGGCGCTGGATAGGATGTCCACCTCGTGTTGGTCCGACGGGATCATCTTGGGATCTATCTTTGAGGCCCGGATCATTGGACGGTTTTTTCCACCTCGTTTTGGTCCGACGGGATCATCTTGGGATCTATGCTGAGGGCGCTGGATCGTTGGATTACCCAGTATTGTGTTTTTGTTGTGCATATGTATATTGTTGGTTATCCACCTCGTGTTGATCTTGTAGGATCATCTTGGGATCTATGCTGAGGGCGCTGGATCATGGGATTTCCATTGAGTATACATTGTTGTTATTGTTTTTGAGCATATTGACGTTGTCATATGAGTTTGCATTTGTAGGTCTTTTGTTTGGACCACATCGCATTGCATTGTTCGATATCGGATTAGGCGATATGATTATCGTGGCACATCATATCTCGAGGTATGTTCCATATTTTCCTTGGTCTTGTCTTTGGTGGACAATTGGTTATCGTCTTGGGATTTGATGATTTTATTCGATGGATCGTATTGGTCGAAATGGTAGATTTCGTATCGTGAGTTGGTTATGATAGTTTGAGGATCTTGAGTATTGTTTGAGGTACAATACAAATATTATGTTCGAGTTTAATGGTTATTCGATGAGAATTACTTGAGTAAGTAAAGTCATGGCGGTAAGATTACATTGGTCGTATTCTTATTCTCATTGGTATGTATTCTTAATGTGATGTGACGGTTATCATTGTTGGATATTATGGTGACCCCGTCGTGGGATTTCTTTTAGGTTCTTGGAGTATCGAGCTTGTAGCGGTCGTGAAGAGATGAGCTTCCCGGAGGATCTTTGGCTAGGACATGTTGTGTGCATTGAGTTTTTGATTGGTTCTCGTATTCCGCTGCTAGAGTATCCTTATGGTTGGTCTTTTTCCATTGCGTGAGTATTTTGAAATGACCTTTTGGTATCTGGTAACGAGGTTGCTTTGGAAGTCGTTTTCTAAACTTTTGAGTGTCAATTTGTTTGGCCTCGCGATTTCAAATGAGTTTTTACGACGGTTTTTGATAAATGGATTTTATAAGTCTTTGTGAATTTTTAAAGTTAGTACCGTCGTTGGCCTCTTGGGCATTTGTAAATGTTTGTGAAAAATTCTTTTTAGCCTTGTGGGTTCCATCTCGGGGCCCACGGCGCTGTAATATTTCCGGTTAAATCTGGGGGTGTTACACTAGGAGTATCTTCCGATACAGGAATGTGTTCCACACTCTTGACGAACACAGTACTAGTTTTCCCTTTGTTGGAAAATGAGCTGTATCCTAAGCCACTTTTATCGTGAGCATGTTGCCCAATGCTTTGAATTTCTTCCAATCTTTTAGATGATTTCTCGAAAGATTTCAGAATGGTCTCAAGTTCTCTTTCTCGTTTCTCGAGAGTGTTAAATTTAGCTTGAAGTAGAACAAAATCATGTCTTGATTCCATTTTGAGATTTAGTCTCACTTAGTTCATGAGCAAGTTGATGATTGCTCTCCACGAGTTTTTCATGCTCGACCTTGCTGTTTTCACAATCAATAGACATATTTTCATAATTTATCTTTAGCAAGTCGTTTTCTTCTTTCAGCTCTATGTTGGAAAGTTGAAGCTGAATGTTTTTATTTTTCAAACTCTCGTGGGCTTTTTGAATATTTTTAAATTCATTCATCATGTTTTCGAAAGTATGCGATGCATTTACTGGAATAGCTGAGGTTGAGATTACCTCATCATCGATGTCTTCTTCTTCTGGAATTTCCTTTGCCATAAAGCACATATATGCCTTATCTTCGAATTCATCGTCAGATGAATCACTTTCAGTGACCACCTGAAGACATTCTTCGGATTTGGATGGTGTGGGGGAGGCTTCTGATTCTCCTATCAGTGCCTTGAGCTTGTTTTTCCAAGCACGTCTTCGTTCATCCCTCTCTTGTTGCTCGACTTCTGGCAACCTTTGAACTTTGGGATGAGGACATTTGTTTGCATAATGTCCTGGTTTCCTGCAATTATAGCATAGGTTAGCGTCACCAGAGGAAGTTTCAGTACTTACCTTGTGAACAAGCTTGGGCCTGTACGGAGTTTTTCCAGATTGTTTGATGAACTTTTTGAATTTGTGCATGAGGAGCGCCATTTCATCTTGTGACAGGATATCGTCGTCACTGTCGGCATTTTTCTAATTTGGCTTTGATGGGCTGGGCATGCTGTGTCGACGGTTAGATACAGTGGCTAAGGTTGTAGTCCTAGCTAGAGATTCTTCGGCTTTCTCTCTCATGTCTATATCACACTCAAAAGCTTTGAGGTCAGAAAAGAGATCAAAGGTAGATATTTTACTAAGGTTACACGACACACGCATAGCCGTGGTCTTAATGTCCCATCGGGCAGGGAGAGATCTGAAAATCTTTAAGTTTTTCTCCCTTTGAGTGTATTTTCCCCAAAGCTTCAAGTTCACCAACAATTCCAGTGAATCTGAGGTCAAAGTTCCTCAAGTGTTTCAGTTGATTTCATTTCAAAAGATTCAAATTGCTGAGTTAGTTTTGAAATTTTATTTTCTTTGGAGAGCTCAGTTCCCTCACAAATCAACTTGAGTTTATCCCAGATTTTCTTGGCTGTTTTACAGCTCTTTACCTTCGAGAATGTGCCTTTGTCAAGGGTGACAAACAACGCATTCTTCGCAACATTGTCGAGGTTGGCGCGCTTTCTTTCATCTGTGGTCCATTGTTCGCGCTCCTTCTCGAGCATCTCATCATGGGCTTGGCCTTCAATCCTTGCGGCCGTGTTTACCTTCATGATCTTAATGGGGCCATCCTGTATAACAAAAATCATTTCTTTGTGCATTGCTGCAAGATGAGCCTCCATCCTGATTCTCCAATCATCAAATTCATTAATAGAGAACATAGGAACTTTGTTGATCATTGATGTATCCATATGAGATTGTAGGAATGAAAAAGACTGTTTTATAAAATAAGTGAATACTGGATCTGATTCGGTTAAAAATACGACTGATTCTTTTTAGAATCAACCACTCTGATACCACTTGTTGGCCACTAAGTATACTGGATACAGCTTGGAAAGTGTTTTAAACAACAAGCTGTACTGTTTTTAAATCTGAGTGCGTAGCGGAAGTCTTAAATAGTAAGTTGTTGTGGATACAGCAACTCGATGTGCAGTGTATACTTAAATAATCACAGTTAATAAAACAATGAAAGCAGAAGGTAAATAACACAGTATTTAAGTGGTTTGAGGTAAACCCCTCTACGTCCACTGGTCCTCCACACAGGAGTAAAAAGTTTATTATAATTACTGCGTACACAACTACGTAATTATAACAACACTTCATCAATATATCGTTCACACAGATTGATATAAAGATCTTAGCTTTCAACCGTTCACACAGATTGGTTTGAGCTAACACTTTGACTGGATTCTTCACACACAGTTCTGAAGCTTCGTCTTCTTCAATGCAAGTCCTTCACACACAGTTCGGGAGAAGCAAAGATTCATCAGTCCACACAGGGCTGATATGAGTTTGTTCAAAGATAGAACAGGGTTGAACAACAGCTATGACTTTCTGGGCTATAAGCTGATGATGTGTTGTTCAAGATTTGAGCATTGTATATCTCTTATGTCTGAATAGCAGAAAGCTTGGGGAGATATGTTTTGCTCTGAATATTTCTTTGTAAGCTTGATCGTTTGTAAGTCGTTCAGTAGTTCAGTTTTTCAGTTGTATTGTATTTGATGATCTTCAAACTCTGGGGATATATATAGCCTTCTGAAATATATCCGTTTGAAATCTATCCGTTGAGCAAGATTCTGTGACAACAGATATTTGACCGAGATCCGGAGTTTGCGGGATTTGAAGATCTTTTGACTTACAGTATTTAAATACTTTATCCTTTAGTATTTAAATACTTCTTTATCAACTGGACTTGACTTCTAGCGAATACTGAAGATTCCTTCTTTGTCTTGTTGAGAGCTGTATGGAAGGATCACTGTATTGATATTCGAGATAGCTTCCATACTTTGGCTTTGCTGGACTCTTTGATGTATGATCAATATACTGTATGGATGAGACTGTGAGAGGTCTTCGATACATGGTTTGATACTTGATCAGATTTTCGATACAGCTAGAGGCCGTATTCAGGATTTGGCATATTGTCAAAACATTCTGACAATACAATCGATAGAGGGATTGTTATCCAAGCAGCATCGATACAGGGATTTGTTATCCCAACAAACATGCTCCTTCACGATTATGAGTTATTCCAAATGAAGGACGACGAATCCATCACTATAATGCTCGACCGACTCTCGGTCATCACAAATGGATTAGCATGTTTCGGAAAACCACTTTTGAGTAGTGAGAAAGTTAAGAAAATTCTCCGATCACTACCTCGAGAATGGGACAGTACGGCTACGGCTATAATGGAATCAAAAGATTTAAATAATCTTGATTTTAGTGCTCTCGTTGGTTCTCTTATCAACTACGAGATTGTTCTAAAATCTCAGAATGTCAAACCAAAGCTGAACGAAAGATCCATAGCCATGAAGGCTAAGATGTCGAGAAACAAAGAAGAAATTTCGGTGGACGAAAGCGACGAAGAATCAGCATATTATGCCAAAAATATAAATAACTTCCAACACTTATTAAACCGGAGAAAGAAGGACATCCAAGCGGGCGAATCTAAGAAATTCGACAACACTTGTCGATTATGTGGTAAACCAGGCCACTTTGCGAAGAATTGTCGAGTAAAACCCAAGGAGGTTTTAATAGCAACATGGAGTGACGAAGATATCGAGGATGAAGATTTCATGAATCAAAATAATCTCGCACTCATGGCCCGGAGCTCATTCGACGATAGCGACATCGAAAGCCAAGTAAGTAATTCTTACGACGAACTTTTTGAAGCATTCGAGTTATTACATACCGATTATCAAAATGCTTTAAAAGAGATTAAATCCCTTCAAACTAAATACAAATTTTTAGAAATTAAAATTTTCAAAATTCTTAAGAAGGGAAAATTTGTTGAGATAGATCATTCTAAATGCATTGAGAATGAAAATATTTTAAAGGATGATCTTGTTAATCCAAACCGAGCTCAAAAATTTAACGAAGAAATTTTCTCTCGGAAATGAGAAATTTGAAAATATGCTCTCGGTTCAAAAATTCACGTTAAATAAAGAGGGGTTAGGATTCAAACCACATTTTAAAAACGAATCCGTAAATTTCAAAATACCCCAGTATGAAAAATGTTTGAAAATCGGGCACCAGATCTCAAAATGTAAGAGCCCAAGACGGACGATTAAAGTTAAGAAAATTTCGGTTTCTAAAGGAACAATTGTTTCAAATATCGTCTACGTCTCGAAATAAAAACCGACTTTCGGTTGGATCCGCAAAAATTAATTTTATCAAAATGATACTTTACAAAGGGGGAGATAATATTTTCAGGGGGAGTTATTCCTATTATTGCATATTTTTTTATTCATTCGATTATTGGTATCCTATATTTTTTATACTTTTTGCTGAATACAAATAGGGGAAGAAGAAGTTGAATCGGATAAAAAGCGTCACGAAAGAATGACGAGAAAAATAAAAATCGAATAAGTCGAAAAGGAGAAAAAGAAAGCATACAAAAAGGGGGAGAAACGAAGGAGTTGAAAAATAAGAAACGAAGCAGTCGAAAATGACAAAAGAAAAGAAAATGGGTGAAACTAACGAAACGATCAAAGCCGAATATATATATATATATAACTTTATTTTACAGGTTTTATCCAATTCAAGAGTTGTTTTGTAATCATCAAAAAGGGGGAGATTGTTGGAATATTTATTCCACATATTAGTAAATAGTGTTTTGATGATTAAGTTGCGAAACAAAACAAAACAACATCGAGGCGAAGCAAAACATCGAAGCAGGCGAAGACGCAAAAAGCTGGACAAAATACAACGCTAGCGCACGCTAGACATATAAGTTAGCGCACGCTAACGGGAGTTATCTGCAGAACAACCAAGTTCGAAGTTACCTGAAGTGAAGTCACCTGATGAGGATAGCGCACGCTACACATGTTAACTAACGCACGCTATCGAAGTTATTTTACCGTTGTGAAGAGATTCAAACACAGAATGACGTATGCAGTGAAGTCAGTTTAGCGCACACAACAGATGATATTTAGCGCACACTAAATATCAGTTTGAAGTAAAGTCAATCAATCCGTTGGAAAGATTCTGATGCAAAGTCAAAAAGTATAAACGGATATATGATGCATGCAATGACGCAAGTTTAGCGCACGCTACAAGGAGATGTTAGCACACGCTAAAGAAGAGAGACAGTAGCCACTGGCCTGAAACTGGAAGACATTAACGTACGTATCATGCAGTGAATAATGTACGCTAAGGCAAAAATGCGAGATAGCGCACGCTATTGAGAAGAGCTAGCGCACGCTAGCAAGTCAACTGGCACCAACGGCTAGTTTGATGAAAAAAGCTATAAATACCAAGTGAGTTGGTATCAATCCACACAACAACATTCAGCAATTCATATGTACTTGAGATATCATTGTAAACATTATAGTTGTTGTTCTTGAGCTTAATTTAGAGTGATTGAGTGTGATACACTAAATCATACACGAGTGAGAAAAAGAAAAGATACGAATGGATTTGGTGTTATTAGGATCAAGGATCCGGCATTGTTAGAATCACAATCGCTATCTTAGTGAGGTTTATCTAGTACCGATAGAAAGCTAGAGTGGTTGATTCCTTGTCCAATAGAAAAGGAAAAGGGTTTTACTCGGACCGATAGAAGATTAGCTTGTAACGGTAATCCCTCGACCGATAGAAGAGAGGTGCAGAGGTTTTGATCTTTAACCTATTGAAAAAGATACATCGAGAGAGGACGTAGGCACGTTTAGCTGAATCTCTATAAATTTGTGTGTCGTTTAATTTCCGTACTATATTTACGCTTCCGCAACACGACGCATATTCCGATAATTTCCCAAGAGGGTGTGATTCTTAATTTGCCTAGGAGTATTACACTTTATTGTGATAATACCGGTGCTATTGTAAATTCGAAGGAACCAAAGGCCCACAAAGCAAGCAAACATATCAAGCGCAAATATCATATAATTCGATATTTTGTGAAGAGAGGGAAGATTATTGTCTCCAAGATAGCATCTGATGACAACCTAGCTGATCCTTTCACAAAATGGTTGCCCTCAAAGTCATTTGAAGGGCATGTGGAATGAATGTGGTTGAGATGTATGGCAGCATTGATTTGAGTATAAGTGGGAGATAGACATAGTCTAGATAATATACTTCAAAACCATGCTTTGAGTATAAGTGGGAGATTGTTAGGGTTCTATACATCAAAGCATACTTTATGCTTGTATTATCTAATTTTTCGGTCTTTATCTATGAGAATATTTAATTCATTTATCACATGTTTTGCATATTTATTCACGCTATGGTTATGAAAATGTTGTCTAAATTACTTTATATTATAGATAATATGGTGTGTCGAGTCACACAGAAGATCACATTATCGGTTCCTTTCATAGTAATAATTAGTTCGCAACCTATATAACATTAGACCGTTATGTGAGAGGTTGTAATACATGCTTGAGATTGATTGGTCTTGACCATTAGCATATATTAGCGTATTCGGTATACGTTGAACAGGATCGAGGTGAAATAGATTCTTCTGTACTGACTATAAGAAGAACGCACATCTCGAACAATTATTATTTCTTAATTCCAGTGATTAATATTTAATTATATATATTTAATATTTATTACTTTGATTTATCATGGGTGAGAGCCACAATGATTGACTCAATATGATCGATATTTTGGGCAATATTATTATTTATATAATAATTAATATTATAGCTAGAAATCGTGTCCCGACCAGTCAGGTTGATCATGTCCCTTGAGGCACTCAAAAGGATTGTTATATTAAACCCTGCAGGTGGAATTAATTTTCCGATATAATAATAAAAGTCGAGTGGTATACTCATGTATAACACATTAATTAATTAAAAGCTGTCAGTAGCTTAATTAATTAATGGATATGGAATATCTTAAACACGAGAAATAATTAATTCAAAAAGGAGCTCAATTTCGTAATTTGGGATTTTGGTAGGAACTGCAATATCAACTTTTTAGTGGACTAAGTTGATATTAATAGAGTCTTCATATTAGGAAGAGTCCTAATATTGGTAAGAAGATATTTATTGGGAGTCCTTACCTTATCCTCCTTAAGGTCCCTAGAATAGCCCAAAACACCTATAAATAGGATATATGGGGGGGGCGATTTTTCACACTCTTGAACAAGAAATTTTCGATTTTTTCATATCTTGTGTTTAATTGTGGATCTTGACTTGTGTCTTGGATTCCACAATTTAGCTAACACAATATTTTTATAAATACTAAAATATTCAAGAAAAATAGAGAAAAAAATCATAAGGTATTTCTTGGGAATAATTCGGCCGATCCATATTGCTCTCTAGAAGATCTTGAGATAGAAATACAAGAAGATCAAGGAGGAGTACGAAGGGGAGTTCGATCGACCCAGAAGGAATTTTTCCACCATTTCGCTTCAAAGGTATGAATTACCAATTTATACTGCGTAAATACACATATTTAAATTGTTAATTAATTTGTTTAATTAATTAATTGACAAGCCTAAATAGATCCGCTATTTATGTTGGTTAGTTTATAAAACCTTTTATACCATATCGCTTCCGCTGCGTTTTATACTCCAACAAAATCTCTCTTCATCATCTCCTAATTCCTCTTCCTCTCTTTTTTTGGTTGAATAATTGCAGCCAGTTTTGGAATGAGATATTTATTCGATTGTAATCCCACTCGGTTTGAATTTTGAGGTGCCAAATCTAAAATGTTCAGTCTGAATTTTATAAAGGCAAAATTGTTGGAAAATAGAGTAAATGGGTTGTTTTGAGCAGCCCACATGAGAGGCAATTTTGAGTGGGCTCGACTACGAGTTAAAGTCGGAACTCAGTTGGAATATATAGTACTTCGTAAGTGGTTTCCGAAATATGTAAGAACACTCAAAATGATTGAGATATGAATGAGATATAATGTTCAAAAGTGAACCTTTTGGGAATGGGTCTGGAATTCTATCCCACATTGGAAAAAGAAAATTGTGAGTATATAAGGTGATGTGAACAAACTCTTGTTCACAACAACAAGTGAGACATGAGTGGATGTGTGACTGAGCGTCCCTCGCGCACACACACGCGCACGCCGCCGCCGCTGCCGTCCGGCCGTCTAGGCTCGGGTCGGTTCGGGTCGAAGGGTGATTTGGGCGAAATGTCTCGACGTCTCGAAGTTATCTTTTTACTGTAATTTTATTCGGCAAAAATTTATTTTGCTGAACCACCCCAATTTATCTGGATAAATATCAATTGTCAATTATCGAATTAAACAGAATATGATAAGTATTAAAGATACCAATCCTAATCGGTTTAGAGTTCCTCAAGCACATATCTTTCTATCGTCTTCACCTATAAATACCCAGCTTGATGGGTCCGAATTTTTCACTCTCTTCATACGATTTTCAGAGCAGTTTTCGGTCCAATTTTTCTTCATTTTTCCGGTCCAGTTTTTCTTCATTTCTCTTCTAGTTCGCTGAGGGTGCAGGGATCATCGATTCAGTGCATCGAAGTGTTATTTTATCCTGGGAGGCACAAGTTACACACTGTGGTGATAGAGAATCTACTTTAAGGAGACAGATCTTCTGGACCCAATATCGAATTTCATTCGTTTTCGGCATTAGCAAATATTTATTTCGCTAACACTTTTTTGCAGGGTTTTAATAAATAAAATTTTGATTTTTTACTGTTTATTCAAGTATTCGTTTTATTATTGCCAATAATCTTAAAGCAGGTTCTCTTTACTTGATTAAACAAATTTATTTTCAAAAGTTTAGGACATAATGGATGCTTCAATCCCTACTCAAAACCCAACTCTGTCTATGGACGTTTCTGGAGGTGCGCCTCAGAAAACTGGATCGGCTTTCGCGACTGGAGGTGCGCCTCTGAAAACTGGATCGGCTTCAGTGAACCACTCTACTTCGGTTCCGATAAGTAATTTGGTTTCGGTTCCGATCAACCATGCTGACAAACCAGAGAAATTCAACGGCTAGAATTTCAAGAGATGTGAGCAAAAGATGATGTTATATCTGACCACTCTAGGCTTGTCTCGATTCCTCAAGGAGGACACGCTGAAATATGATGAAGATAGTGACCAACAGACTTTGATGGCCATTGAAGCTTGGAAAACTTCCGACTATCTATGTCTGAACTATGTAATGAATGGCCTTGATGATTCACTATACAACGTGTATAGCAGTGCTAAATCAGCCAAAGCATTATGGGATTCACTAGATCATAAGTACAAGATCTAGGATGCTGGTGCCAAAAAGTGGATTGTTGGGCGGTTTCATGACTATAAGATGGTGGATTCCAAGACTGTGATTAGTCAGGTACAAGAGCTACAAGTGATCATTCATGAAATCCATGATGAAGGAATGGTCATTAGCGAATCCTTCCAAGTGGCTGCTGTGATTGAAAAACTGCCCTTGACTTGGAAAGACTTCAAGAATTATCTCGAGCGCAAGCGCAAGGAGATGTGCATGGAAGATCTGATCGTTAGACTTCGCATTGAAGAAAACAACAGAGGATCAGAGAAGAAGGTAAATGCTGCTGTGGCAAAAGCCAATGTTGTGGAAACTGGACAGACATCCAAGAAAAGCAACAATAGAAAGGGAAACCAAGCTGGGACCTAAAGGAGGAATTACGAAAAATAAAGAGAAATTCCTTGGTAAGTGCTACAACTGTGAAAAGATGGGTCAGGGCGGACTTATGTGCTATGATCTCCGAAGTAAACTTAGTTGGCTCAAATACCAAGGAGTGGTGGGTTGACACTGGAGCAACTAGGCATATATGTGCCAACAAGACAATGTTCTCCTCCTTGGAAGAAACAGATTCCGGTGAAAAACTGTATATGGGAAATTCTACAACCTCAACTATCTTGGGTGAAGGCACGGTGATCTTTAAGATGATGTCTGGAAAGTAAATGAATCTTAAACGTGTGTTATATGTGCCTGATATTCACAAGAACCTTATTTCTGGTTCCTTGTTGATGAAGCATGGCTTTAGATTAGTTTTTGAGCCTGATAAAGTTATTTTGTCAAAGAATGGTGTGTTTATTGGCAAGGGCTATGAGTGTGATGGGCTGATTAAGCTCAATGTTATAACTGTTTAAAATAATGAAATGAAGAATTCTTCTGCTTACTTGCTTGAGTTTCCTAATTTATGGCGTGCTATATTAGGACACGTTAATTTTAATGTGATGCGTAGACTAATTGCATTAGATCACATACCAAAGTTTAAAATTGATTTAAACCATAAGTGTGAAACTTGTGTATAGGTAAAATTAACTCGATCTCCATTCTGAAAAGTGGAAAGAAACACCAAACCTTTAGAATTAATACATAGCAACCTATGAGATTTGAAATTTGTTCAAACTAAAGGTGGAAATAAATATTTTATTACTTTCATGGATGATAGTACTAAATACTGCTACGTATATTTGCTTAAAAGAAAAGACGAAGCTATAGAGAAATTCATTTTCTATAAAACGAAAGTTGAGAATTAATTGAATGCAAAAAATAAAAGTCTTAAGGAGTGACCATGAAGGTGAATATGTGGAACCATTCGGCGAATATTGTTTGCAACATGGGATTATTCATGAAGGCACTGCCCCATATGCACCTCAGTCAAATGGCGTGGCGGAACATAAGAATCGCACTCTAAAAGAGATGACAAATGCAATATTACAAAATTCAGGTTTGCCGCAAAATATGGGGGGAGAAGCCATCTTAACGGCAAACTATCTCTTAAACAAGATATGCCGTAAGAACGGAGACAAAACTCCTTATGAATTGTGGAAGGGAGTCAAGCCTTCCTACAATTACATGAAAGTGTGGGGGTGTCTAGCAAAGGTGCTGATATCTACACCTAAGAAAGTCAAAATAGGCCCAAAAATGGTTGACTGCATTTTCATTGGATATGCACACAACAGCAATGCTTACCGATTTCTTGTGCATGAATCCAAAGTTCTTGAGATTCACAAGAATACAATTATGGAATCAAGGAATGCGTCATTCTTTGAGAATATCTTTCCTTGTAAGACTGCAAGTGAACACCTTATCTCATCCGAACAGACTTATGAGCAAATGGATGAAGACAACGAAGATCAGAGAGTAGATAATGAGGATGAACCTAGAAGGATCAAACGTCAAAGCACGGCGAAATCTTACGGACCATATTTCCTCATCTACTTACTCGAAAAGGAACCTCAGTCTTATAAAGAAGCTGTAAGCTCAACGGATGGACCTCTTTGGAAGGAGACTATCAAAGATGAAATTGATTCTATATTACAGAATCATACTTGGGAACTGGTAGAATTGCCACCAAAGTATAACCCACTAGGAAATAAGTGGATTTTCAAGAAGAAATTGAAGGATGGAGCAGTTGATACGTATAAGGCTAGCTCGTAGTGAAGGGCTATAACCAATGAGAAGATCTAGACTATTTCGATACTTACTCTCTACTGGAGAGAATAACTTCCATCAGGATGATACTTGCTATTGCTGCATTACGAGGTTTAGAAGTTCATCAAATGGATGTTAAGACTGCCTTTCCTAATGGGGATTTAGATGAGGAAATCTATATGGAACAATCCGAGGGGTTCTTTTGCCCCTGGACAAGAAAGGAAAGTCTGCAAGTTGGTAAAATCTTTGTACGGATTGAAGCAGGCACCAAAATAGTGGCATGAAAAATTTGATCATGTGATGTTAAGTGGTGGCTTCAAAATTAATGAATGTGATAAGTGTGTATATGTGAAGGATACAGAAGATGGCTATGTCATTTTGTGTCTATATGTAGATGACTTGCTCATTACTGGTAGTAATGAAAGAATAATAAAATCCACCAAAGACATGTTGAGGTCGAGATTTGACATGAAAGATATGGGACTCTCAGATGTAATTTTAGGGATTAAGATCACACGAACATCAGAAGGTCTCATACTGTGTCAAGCCCACTATGTGGACAAAATCCTCGAAAAATTTAACAAAGATGACTCTGGCACAGCCAAAACCCCGGTTGATATGATGTTAAGACTATCCAAGAATAAGGGAGAAGGAGTATCTCAAGTTGAGTACTCTCGCATAATAGGAAGTCTGATGCACTTGATGAGCTGTACAAGACCAGATATAGCCTACTCAGTTAGTAGACTAAGTAGATACACGAGCAACCTTGGAAAAGATCACTGGAAGGCGATCACAAGGGTACTAAGATATTTAAGGGGTACTTGTGAGTATGGCCTGCACTATACCAAATATCCCGCAGTACTGAAAGGTTATAGTGATGCAAATTGGATATCTGATATAAAAGACTCCATGTCAACAAGTGGATATGTATTCACACTAGCTGGTGCAGCAGTGGCATGGAAATCTTCGACAGTTATATCTCGGTCAATGATGGAATCCGAGTTTATAGCCTTGGATAAATGTGTAGAAGAGGTAGAATGGCTACACCATTTTTTAGAAGATATTCCAAGATGGTCAAAGCTTGTGACCGCAATATGTATTCATTGCGATAGTCAATCTACGATTGGCAGGGCACAGAGCGCTATGTATAATGGTAAGTATTGTCATATAAGAAGGAGACATAATACCATTAGACAATTGCTATCAACAGGAGTTATCACTATTGACTACGTGTCGTTAAAGGATAACATTGCGGATCCGCTAGCCAAAGGGTTAACAAAAGACCTTGTTGATAAATCATCAAGAGGAATGAGTTTATTTCCATGAGATCATGGTTTTATGGAGGATACCCAACCTAAGTTGACTGGAGATCCCAGGATCTAGGTTCAATGGGACAACCAATTCATAAAACTGGGCACGATCACTGTGGGGGTCACCCCGAACGACCTATTCCTAGGATGAAAATAGTGATACTCGTAGGAAGAGGTTAAGCTTATGCTTTTAATGATTCTTAAGTCGACAACATACAGTCAGGTGGAGTAAAATACGGATTTACTCAAAATACTTAAAGAGAATCACCTATGTTAGAGAGAAGATGGGCCGCGTCAAAGGAGAATTGTAAGGCACAATTCTTAGAAACTCTTGCAGAACCAGGACGGTGTCCATGGCCAAAACGGACACAATAATGAGAACAGAATAAATCAGGGAGGGCACTTGTGAAGGATATACGATCACTTACACAAGCGGTCGGACAGGTAATTTTGAGTGGACTCGACTACGAGTTAAGGTCGGGACTCACTTGGAATACGTAGTACTCCGTAAGAGGTTTCCAATATATATAAGAACACTCAAAATGATTGAGATATGCATGAGATATAATGTTCCAAACTTTTGGAATGGGTTTGGAATTCTATCCCACATTGGAAAAATATGAGGAAAATTGTGAGTATATACGGTGATGTGAACAAACTCTTGTTCATAACAACAAGTGAGACATGAGTGGATGTGTGACTGTGCGCCTCTCACGCGCACACACACACACACACACCGTCGCCGTCGTCCGTCCGTCCGGTCAGCTCGGCTCGGCTCGGCTCGGCTCGAAGGGCAATTTGGGCGAAATGTCTTGGCGTCTCGAAGTTATCTTTTTACTGCAATTTTATTCGGCAAAAATGTATTTTGTTGAACCACCTCAATTATAAATTCCGAATTTTTCGGATATGAATAAATATCAATTGATAATTATCGAATTAAACAGATTAGGATAAGTATTAAAGATACCAATCCTAATAGGTTTAGAGTTCCTCCAGCACATGTCTTTCTCTCGTCTTCACCTATAAATACCCAGCTTGAGGGGTCCGAATTTTTCACTCTCTTCATACGATTTTCAGAGCAGTTTTCAGTCCAGTTTTTCTTCTTCATTTTTCTTCTCCTCTGTGTCGGTGATAGTATACAGATTCTATTCTAGTTCGTTGAGGGTGCATGGATCATCGATTCAGTGCATCGAGGTGTTGTTTTATCCTGGGAGGCAGACGTTACACACCGTGGTGATGGGGAATCTGCTTTAAGGAGACAGATCTTCTGGACTCAACATCGAATTTCATTCGTTTTCGGCATCAGAAAATATTTGTTTCGCTAACATTTTTTTGCAGGGTTTTAATAAATAAAATTTTGATTTTGACTATTTATTATGTTGGCACCAAATCGGAATAATGCGCTATTTTGCAGAAGCGAATTTAAAGTGCGGAAATTAAAAGCACACAGAGATTTATAGAGGTTCAGTTATAAACGAGCCTACGTTCTCTCTCGATATCTTTTTCTATAGGATTAAGATAGACCTCTGCACCTCTCTTCGATCGGTCGAGGGATAACCGTTACAATCACGTCTTCAATTGGTCCGTGATAAACCACTCGTCCTTGTCGTTGTGTCGGTCCAAGTTAAATCGTTTTTATTTTCTATCGGACAAAGAATCAACCGCTCTAGCTTTCTATCGGTACTAGATAAACCTCACAAAGATAGCGAATGCGATTCTAACAATGCCGGATCCTTGATCCTAATAACACCGAACCCAATCGTATCTTTTCTTCTACCTCTCGTGTATGTATTGAATATATAAACACTCAAACTATCAATATAAGCTCAATATTACAACAGCAATAGAATGTATATGAATATCATATCAATGTCTTGAATGCTTGAAGTTGTTGTATTGAAACAATACCATAGGAATGGCATTTATAGCCTTCTTTATCAAACTAGCCGTTAGCTCCCTGACACTCAATTACGTAAGCTATCATCCCTTCCTTACGTACAATAACAATGTTACGTACGTTAACGTCAAAACCTTACGTATGTTAGCATGTATGCAGTTTAGTCCAGTAGCATCCTTCTCCCTTCATTACGTACGTTATTCCATCACCATTACGTATGTTAAGTATACGTCATTGCTGATGTCATATGTCCGTTGTAGCTTTCCTGACTTTGACTCCTCCAACGTTCATCTGGTTTGAACTCTTAACCCTTCTTTACATACGTTACACACATACAGTTACGTATGTTAATTTTACTCTTTTACGTACGCTAAGTTATCCTTGTTACGTACGTTAAGCATGCATTTTGGACAGCTTTTTGCGTCTTCGTCTGCTTCGATTCTTTGCTTCGCTTCTTTGTTGTTTTGCTTTGTTTAGCAACTTAATCATCAAAACTCTATTAATGAATGTATGGAATAAATATTCCAACATATTCAAGTATTCGTTTTATTATTGCCAACAAAAACTAGCTCCCCTTGTATTGATGTAATACCCCGATTTTTCGGATATATTTTTCGTTTATATATTGGATATCGCGGATGGTTAATTATGCTCGAGGACGTTGTGAACGTTTGATAATGTTATTGAATTGAGTATATGTATTGATTTTGCCGTATGTTCGTATTCGGTATGTCGTGACTTTGGACAGGAATTGCTGAAATTGGCTAAGTATGGAATTATTACGTACGTTAACAAGGTGAGCTTACGTACGTAATATTAGCATGGTTACGTACGTTAAGGCTAAGGTATTACGTACGTAACGAAGGCATCAGACAGAATCGAGTCCTGGCCGGCAGGCGGGACCCAGTGTCGGCAACTTTCGGCGAAGGATGTTGATAGGTGAGTCAACGTACGTGTTACGTACGTTATACAGGACGTGTTACGTACGTAACACGACCATTGTACTGTAGCAAGTCAACTGGTATATTACGTACGTTATATGGCATGGGTTACTTACGTAAAGAAGTTCACGTTTTGAGGCAGTAGGGTTTGGGATGGCGACGTCGCTAACCAGACAAGATAGCGTCGTAAGAGGTGTTACGTACGTTAACTTAGGAATGTTACGTACGTAACGAGGGAGTTTATATAAGGATTGGCCGTCATTTCATTTCACTTCACTTTTCACTTCGTTTTCTCACCTTCAACCCTTATAGATGGGTTCTTAATCCTTCTAAGTCGATCATGAGCTTAAAAACATGGAATTGGAGATCGGGATATGTAGATATTGATGATTCTTGAAGTTATTCATGGTTCTTGGATTTTAGTTCAATTGTTCCTCTTCTTGATTCGTCCATACAAGGTAGTTTTCGTATTCCTTTGATAGTTGGTAGTTCTTAATGGATGATTACATGTGAGGAACATGTTGGACAATCATGTTATAATATTATATGTTGATTATGATTGTGGGATCATAGAGTTCTTGATGTTCTTGAGGCCATATGATGACTATGATGATTTGATGATTCGTTTAACCGATTTAAGACGGTATTCTAAATCATAGTGATGATAGTGGTTGATTTAGATGAGATGAATCTTGATATGAGGTTGAATTCCGGATTGAATATGTTATGATCATTGTTACCAAGTTGGTTCGATTATTGATATGATTATTGTTCTAGGTTGATTAACCAATAGGTATAATCGTTTTGCCGCGGTGAAAAGCCATAGATTCCGTCCAGTCGGGGCTGAAGAGCTCGTAGACGAGGGCGATGAGTTCGATGTTGGTTTTGCGTGTTGGTATCCAGGCAAGTGTTTACTTGTTCGGTTGTAATGTTTTGATGAGTAATTCCATTTACATTTCATAAGTATTTTATGTTGTATTGCATATTGACGAATGTTCAGTGATGTTCTAAAAGGATTAGAATGCACAGTTGATGATTGTTGAGATACTTGGACAATCTTGGGAAGATTGTAGTATTCGGATATTGTTGATGTCATTTTGGATATTCTTGGTCTATGGTATACATTTTGGAAGGAAGTCCGGATAGAGGTATGTTTTGTAGTAATCGTACATAGAATATTGTGTACGGGAAGGTATTCGGTATTGAGGTATTATGTGGTATTATCGTGATATTGGGATTTTGATGAGAATCGTTGGATTACCGGAAGTGGTAAGGTTATCGTTGAGGTTATTATTCTCATGATGCATGGCATGTGAATATTTATGTTTATGTACTTGTGGTTATTTGTCGGGCATTATTGCTGACCCCGTTGTGGGACTTGTTTTTCAGGTATTGAGAACTTTGATGGTAGCGGTCGTGAAGCGAGGATTCCGGACGATACTGACTATGGCATATTGTTGGGGAATCGTGTATTTTGTTTGTGTATATCATTATTGATATATATGTATATTAGACTGTATTTCTATCTGCTGCGTGAGTTCTTTCAAATGGATTTCGGCTTTATGCCAACTGAGTTTGATTTCGAAAACCGATTCCCTTAACCGAGTTTTTGGCCTTGATTATCTTGACGGTGGTTGGTGTTTTCAAATGATTTTGTGAGTTTTGGAAAATACTACCGTCATCGGCCTTTTTGGGCGTTTTTGTAATTGGTTTTTAGCCTGGTGGGTTCCGGCGCGGGGCCCACGGCGTGTAATACTCCCGTATGGTTTTGGGGGTGTTACAAATATGGTATCGGAGCCCAAGGTTTTGTGATAACCGGGCATGTGTGTTATGTGGCTCTACCAGTGTGGTAGTTGCGTGATTTTTGTGTAGCTGGATTTCTGGCTATTTTGGACTGTGTTGTTTTGGTTCTGTGTGATTTTCTGAGTACTGTCGTGGTGATGTGTGGGTATGGGGATTGTTGGTGTTTCCGAGACCGACGAGGCAGGGAGTGAACGCCGGTGCCGTGGTCATGTGCAATGTGCGGCTCCAATCGGGAAGTGAACGCCGGTGCGAGGCACGTGCAATGTGCGGCTTTCGATGTGGAGTGGAACGCCGGTGATACGTGCATGTGACAAGGAGCGGCTCATGCGCTTTAGGTGAGGAGACACAGCGTCACAGATCCCACAAAACTCGACAGTGCTCTAAACTTGTTGTGGTCTTGGCAGAGACCAATCGTTTTCAAATTGTGATTATTCCTGTTCTGGCATTCTTGTTGTGTCGAGATTTTTAAAATGGTGTCATATGCTAGTATCACGGGAGATCTTCGTCTTCACTGACCTGTAAGTATGTTGTTCGGATTATTCGATAATTCTTGGTTATCTTGGTGATTTTGGATTTTCCGTTGAAATGTTGTTTGTGCGAGTGATTGCAAGTTTCGAGGACGAAACTTATTTTTAAGGGGGTAGAGTGTAATACCCCGATTTTTCGGATATATTTTTCGTTTATATATTGGATATCGCGGATGGTTAATTATGCTAGAGGACATTGTGAACGTTTGATAATGTTATTGAATTGAGTATATGTATTGATTTTGCCGTATGTTTGTATTCGGTATGTCGTGACTTTGGACAGGAATTGCTGAAATTGGCTAAGTATGGAATTGTTACGTACGTTAACAAGGTGAGCTTACGTACGTAATATTAGCATGGTTACGTACGTTAAGGCTAAGGTATTACGTGCAACGAAGGCATCGACAGATCGAGTCCGGCGGCAGCGGACCCGGTGTCGGCAACTTTCGGCAGAGGATGTTGATAGGTGAGTCAACGTCGTGTTACGTCGTTATACGGGACGTGTTACGTCGTAACACGACCATTATCTGTAGCTAGTCAACTGGTATCTTCCGTAGGTTATTTGGCTTGGGTTACTTACGTAAAGTTGTTCACGTTTTGTGGGTGTAGGGTCTGGGATGGCTTTACGGACGCGAACCAGGACTTGATAGCGTACGTAAGAGGTCCAACGCACGTTAACATAGGAATGATACGTACGTAACGAGCGGCGAGATTATATAAGGATAGGCCGTCATTTCATTTCACTTGACTTTTCACTTCGTTTTCTCACCTTCAACCCTTATAGATGGGTTCTTAATCCTTCTAAGTCGATCATGAGCTTAAAAACATGGAATTGGAGATCGGGATATGTAGATATTGATGATTCTTGAAGTTATTCATGGTTCTTGGATTTTAGTTCAATTGTTCCTCTTCTTGATTCGTCCATACAAGGTAGTTTTCGTATTCCTTTGATAGTTGGTAGTTCTTAATGGATGATTACATGTGAGGAACATGTTGGACAATCATGTTATAATATTATATGTTGATTATGATTGTGGGATCATAGAGTTCTTGATGTTCTTGAGGCCATATGATGACTATGATGATTTGATGATTCGTTTAACCGATTTAAGACGGTATTCTAAATCATAGTGATGATAGTGGTTGATTTAGATGAGATGAATCTTGATATGAGGTTGAATTCCGGATTGAATATGTTATGATCATTGTTACCAAGTTGGTTCGATTATTGATATGATTATTGTTCTAGTTTGATTAACCAATAGGTATAATCGTTTTGCCGCGGTGAAAAGCCATAGATTCCGTCCATTGGGTGAAGAGCTCGTAGACGAGGCGATGAGTTCGATGTTGGTTTGGTCGTGATGGTATCCACGCAAGAGTTTACTAGTTCGGAAGTAAAGTTTTGATGAGTAATTCCATTTACATTTCATAAGTATTTTATGTTGTATTGCATATTGTGAATGTTCAGTGATGTTCTAAAAGGATTAGAATGCACAGTTGATGATTGTTGAGATACTTGGACAATCTTGGGAAGATTGTAGTATTCGGATATTGTTGATGTCATTTTGGATATTTTTGGTCTATGGTATACATTTTGGAAGGAAGTCCGGATAGAGGTATGTTTTGTGGTAATCGTACATAGAATATTGTGTACGGGAAGGTATTCGGTATTGAGGTATTATGTGGTATTATCGTGATATTAGGATTTTGATGAGAATCGTTGGATTACCGGAAGTGGTAAGGTTATCGTTGAGGTTATTATTCTCATGATGCATGGCATGTGAATATTTATGTTTATGTACTTGTGGTTATTTGTCGGGCATTATTGCTGACCCCGTTGTGGGACTTGTTTTTCGTGTATTGAGAACTTTGATGGTAGCGGTCGTGAAGCGAGGATTAGGACGATATCGCTATGGCATATTGTTGGGGAATCGTGTATTTTGTTTGTGTATATCATTATTGATATATATGTATATTAGATCGTATTTACATCCACGCGTGAGTTCTTTCAAATGGATTTCGCTTTATGCCAATCGAGTTTGATTTCAAAACCGATTCCCTTAACCGAAGTTTTGGCCTTGATTATCTTGACGGTGGTTGGTGTTTTCAAATGATTTTGTGAGTTTTGGAAATACTACCGTCATCGGCTTAGGCGTTTTGTAATTGGTTTTTAAGCGCATGGGTTCGGCCCACGGCGTGTAATACTTCCGTATGGTTTTGGGGGTGTTACAATTGAGTGGCGCCAACTTTTTTAGTCAAAAAGCCAAAAAAAAAAAAAAAACTCAAATTTCAAGTTCATTTATGTTGCCTCTTTTTTTCCGTCTTTTTTTTTTTAATTTTGTTTAGTTCTTTAGTCATTACGGGTGCTCAAAATTCAGAACAACATCAATAAGCTACCAAAAAAACATTGATTAAATAAATTAAAATTTTATTAATAAATCTGAATAAAAATTAGATTATGCAAATTAAAATTAATAAAAGTCAACCCTTATACACATAATTACTCATATGTATTAAATTAAAAATAGAAACACCTACTACTAAAAATTCCCTGCCCAGACGAAACCCCTCAAGTTTAATTATAATCCCCAGAGAGAAGAGACTGCTCAATTTCTCATCTTCGTTCTCAAAGCAAGTTTCATTTAACAGACAAAATTCAACCATCTAAATCTGAAAATCCACAAAACCTCATTTCTCTCTCTTTCTCTGCATATCTGCCCTCTTTCTATCCAGAGTTGATTAGGGGCTGCGTACAGTACATGGGTCTACTGTATGAAAGGGTTCCTCTACAGGCGTGGGAGCCTGTATGGGAGAGGGATCCCGTACAGCGGTTGGTACCCTGGGGGGAGATAGATCCCTTATGGGTGTGGGTTCCCGTTCAGGAGATGTGGCTTTTGGCTCCGAAGGGGCAGCCGACTCGCCAGAGTCTTCAATGTTGGCAGGTAGCTGTGTATCCGTCGTTGCCGCCAATGGCTCGGGATCTACTGTTTGGACAGTAGCAGCTATCTCTTCCGCAGGGGTTGCGCCTTGGGGGTTCGATACAGTGGGTTGGGCCGTTGAAGGAACATCCACAGAGATTGCTGAAATCGCTGTGGCCTTGACTTTAGAAAGCCTCATTAGCTTCCTTTTCGACTTCTCACCAGCAACAGGAGTTTTGTTGTGAGATATCTTCCTTTTCTTGAAGTCTCCTCGCTCCCGAACTTCGAGGTTATGTCCCTCGGATCAGCAGAAAGGGGCAGAGTTCTGATAAAGGGTCTCGACCCAATCAGGTGATCTTTGTTGAATATGGAGGGACTGGTTCCTCCAATATATTTTCGTTGATTGATCTTCTTTGCTTCCTTTGATTGCGGGACACCGCACTTGGTCAGAATATTATTAAGAATCAAACCAAAGGATTTCTTGTGAGAAGCAGGCTTAGAGACTTCTTCTTGTAGCCTTTTGAGGACAATATGAAACCAATTGACCTTCTCGCCTGACATGATGGCGACCATCATTCTAAATCTAAGATTGGTGCACATCTCAAAAGCTTCGGTCTTGTTCTCATTCACACGGCAACAAAAATCGGGTAAATAAATAAATGGTAAGCAAAAACATTTCTTCTGGCAAGAGGCATGAACAGTCATGTTCGATGTAGAGCCAGTGAAGAAACCCCAATATTTGGTGAGGACTTCTTGAGACCCAAAAGTCTCAAGTTCCTCCATAGATAGACCATCAGCAGGTAGCCTATGTTGAGGCAATATCGGAATTTGCGTCGTTTGTGCAGAAGTGTAAATATAAAGTGCGGAAAATAAATCACACAAGAATTTATAGAGGTTCGGCCAAACGTGCCTACGTCCTCTCTCGATGTATCTTTTTCTATAAGATGAACATCAAAACCTCTGCACCTCTCTTCTATCGGTCAAGGGATTACCGTTACAATCTCGTCTTCTATCGGTCCGAGTAAAAGCGTTCTCGTACTTGTCTTTTTGTCGGTCCAAGTTAAACTATTTTCCTTTTCTATTGGACAAGGAATCAACCACTCTAACTTTCTATCGGTACTAGATAAACCTCACTAAGATAGCGATTGCGATTCTAACAATGCCGGATCCTTGATCCTAATAACACCAAATCCAATCGTATCTTTTCTTTTATCTCTCGTGTATGTGTTATATAAACACTCAAACTAACAATATAAGCTCAATATCACAACAACAATATAATGTATATGAATATAAGATCAATGTCTTGATTGCTTGAAGTTGTTGTATGGTTTGATACCAAGGATGTGGCATTTATAGCCTTCTTCACCAAACTAGCCGTTGCTGTCAGTTGACTTGCTAGAGTGCACTAGCTCTTCATCTTAGCGTGCGTTATTGCGCAATTTTGCCTTAGCGTACGTTATGTACTGCATGTTACATATGTTAGTGTCTTCCAGTTTCAGTCCAGTGGCTACTGTCTCTGACTGTTAGCGTGCGCTAATACTTCCTTGTAGCGTGCGCTAATCTTGCATCATTGCATGCGTCATATATCCGTTTATACTTTTTGACTTTGCATCAGAATCTTCCCAACGGATCGATTGACTTGAATTCAAACTGATATTTAACGTGCGCTAAATATCATCTGTTGAGTGCTCTAAGCTGACTTCACTGCATACGTCATTCTGTGTTTGAATCTCTTCACAACGGTAATATGGCCTCGTTAGCGTGCGTTAGTAAACATGTGTAGCGTGCGCTATCCTCATCATGTGACTTCACTTCAGGTCATTTCGAACTCGTCTGTTCTGCAGATAACTCCCGTTAGCGTGCGCTAGCCTTTATATGTAGCGTGCACTAATGTAGTCCAGATTGCAACTTTTTGCTTCTTCGTCTGCTTCGTTGTTTTGCTTCGCCTCTTTATTGTTTTGTTTTGTTTAGCAACTTAATCATCAAAACACTATTTATTAATATGTGGAATAAATATTCCAACAATCTCCCCCTTTTGATGATTACAAAACAACCCTTGAATTGGATAAAATCTGTAAAATAATATATATATATATATATATATATATATATATATATATATGTACGTTTCAAAGTTTTCGGCTTTGATCGTTTCGTTAGTTTCTCCAATCTTTTTCTTTTGTCATTTTCGACTACTTCATTTCGTATTTTTCAACTCCTTCATTTCTCCCCTTTTTTGTATGAATTCTTTTTCTCCTTTTCGACTTCTTTGATTTTTATTATTTTCTCATCCTTTTTATTTTTTATTTTTCTTGTCATATCTTTCATAACGCTTTTTATCCGATTCAACTTCTTCTCCCCCTTTTTGTATTCATCAAAAAGTGTAAAAAATATAGAGGATACCAATTATTGAATATGCATGATACCAAATAATGAATATAATTATATTCATTAATATGGTATAACTCCCCATAAAAATATTATCTCCCCTTGAGTAAAATATCAATAATTGTTAAAAATTAATTTTTGGGGATCCAACCGATAGTTGTTTTTTGTTTGGAAACATAGACGATATTTGGAATAAACGTTCATTTGGGAATCCAAATTTTCTTAGTTTTTATCGTCCGTCGTGGGCTTTTACAGTTTGAAATATGATGCCCGATTTTCAAACATTTTTCACACCGGGGTATTTTAAAATTTACGGATTCATTTTTAAAACGTGGTTTGAATCCTAACCCCTCTTTGTTTAACGTATATTTCTGAACCGAGAGCATATTTTCAAATTTCTCGTTTCTGAGAGAAAATTTCTTCGTTAAATTTTTGAGCTCGGTTTGAACTTTAACAAGATCATCCTTTAAAATATTTTCGTTTTCAAGATATTTAGAATGATCGGTCTCAATAAACTTCCCTTTTTCAAGAAATTTGGATATTTCATTTTCCAAAATTTATATTTAGATTTAAGGGATTTAATTTCACTTAAAGCATTTTGATAATCGGTATGTAATAACTCGAATGCTTCAAAAAGTTCGTCGTAAGAGTTACTTACTTGGCTTTCGACGTCGCTATCGTCGAATGAACTCCGGGCCATAAGTGCGAGATTATTTTGATTCATGAAATATTCATCCTCGATATCTTCGTCACTCCATGTGGCAATTAAAACCTCCTTGGGTTTTACACGACAATTCTTTGCAAAGTGGCCAGGTTTACCACATAATCGACAAGTGTTGTCTAACTTCTTAGATTTGCCCTTTTGCATGTCCTGTTTTCTCCGGTTTAATAAGTGTTGGAACTTATTAATATTCTGGGCATAATATGCCGATTCTTCGTCGCTTTCGTCCACCGGAATTTCTTCTTTCTTTCTCAACATCTTAGCCTTCATGGCTATCGATCTTTCCTTTGGCTTCGGTTTGGCATTACGAGATTTTAGAACAATCTCGTAGTTGATAAGAGAACCAACGAGAGCACTAAAATCAAGATTGTTTAAATCTTTAGCTTCCATTATGGCCGTCACCGTACCGTCCCATTCTCGAGGTAGTGATCGGAGAATTTTCTTTACTTTCTCACTACTCGAAAGTGGTTTTCCGAAACATGCTAATCCATTTGTGATGACCGAAAATCGATCGAGCATTATAGTGATGGATTCGTCGTCCTTCATTTGGAATAATTCGTAACCGTGAAGGAGCATGTTTATCTTCGTCTCCTTGACTTGAGACGTACCTTCGTGTGTTACCTCAAGCATTTTCCAAATTTCTTTGGCACTATCACACGATGATATCCCGTTGTGTTCTTCCGGATTTAAGGCACAATATAGGAGTTGAGTTGCCTTACAATTGTAATGATCATTTTTCCAATCGGAATCGTCATATTCTTCGAATGTTTTAAGCGTACCGTTGGAATTCGTCGAAATTTTCGGACCAAGACAAATCACCTTCCAAAGCTCGATGTCATATGCTCGGATGAATATTGACATCATCTTCTTCCACGTCATGAAGTTCGAGCCATCAAAAAATGGTGGTCGATTGAGAGCAATGCCTTCGACTGGAGCATATTGAAACGCCATTTGGATCGACTCCTCGGATGTTAAGCCGTGTATTGGAGAAACCGCTCCGATACCAATTGTTGAGACAATATAGGTATTTGCGCCGTTTGTGCGGAAGCGTAAATATAAAGTGCGGAAAATAAATCACACAAGGATTTATAGAGGTTCGGCCAAACGTGCCTACGTCCTCTCTCGATGTATCTTTTTCTATAGGATGAAGATCAAAACATCTGCACATCTCTTCTATCGGTCGAGGGATTACCGTTACAAGCTCATATTCTATCGGTCCGAGTAAAACCGTTCTCGTACTTGTCTTTTTGTCGGTCCAAGTTAAACAGTTTTCCTTTTCTATTGGACAAGGAATCAACCACTCTAGCTTTCTATCGATACTAGATAAACCTCACTAAGATAGCGATTGCGATTATAACAATGCCAGATCCTTGATCCTAATAACACCGAATTCAATCGTATCTTTTCTTTTACCTCTCGTGTATGTGTTGAATGTATAAACACTCAAACTAACAATATAATCTCAATATCACAACAACAATATAATGTATATGAATATAAGATCAATGTCTTGATTGCTTGAAGTTGTTGTATGGTTTGATACCAAGGATGTGGTATTCATAGCCTTTTTCATCAAACTAGCCGTTGCTGCCTATTGACTTGCTAGCGTGCGCTAGCTCTGCCCCTTGGCGTGCGTTATCGCGCATTTTTGCCTTAGCGTACGTTATGTACTGCATGTTATGTACGTTAGCGTCTTCCACTTTCAGTCCAGTGGCTACTGTCTCTGACTGTTAGCGTGCGCTAATACTTCCTTGTAGCGTGCACTAATCTTGCATCATTGCATGTGTCATATATCCGTTTATACTTTTTGACTTTGCATCGGAATCTTCCCAATGGATTGATTGACTTAAATTCAAACTGATATTTAGCGTGCGCTAAATATCATCTGTTGCGTGCGCTAAGCTGACTTTACTGCATACGTCATTCAGTGTTTAAAACACTATTTATTAATATATGGAATAAATATTCCAACAGCATATACAGATTCTGCAGCAAAACTTGGTCAACGCGGATCTCCACTCCGCGGACGGTGGCGGTGATGTCAGACACGTTTCCTCCTTGTGCAAGAGAGAAGAAACGAACAGAGGCATTGAGATAGAATTCCTCAACCATGTGCTCATCGTAGAGCTCAGCAGTGTGGCTACCAAGGTGATAGAGGCCTTGTTGACGAATCCTTGTAACGATGATCTCCATTGAGTCAACGTCGTCGATTTAAGCACGGACACGTTCAACTACCACAGATCGGGCAAAGATCCGCCCGTCGATGATGGTGGCGGTCTTCTTGAGAGATGGAGAAGAGGTCTAGGAAGATGCCATAGTATTTTCTTGAAAATACAGTGAGTAAGATTCAAAGAAAATGCAGAAAAATGCAGTAAATCTTGTAGGCTGTTTGCTCGAGATCTCTTTTAATTTTGCAGAAAGCGTAAAGAGTCGAATGGAGCAATAAACAGTCCTTTTATAGTGGGCGGGGAAGATTAGGGTTTCCAGACATTGAACGGTCAGATTAAGGGATGGGAACCGTCATTTTTAAATGAACGAACAGGATGAATCGAGCGTAACTGGTACATCTTATCCATCAGATTTTGAAATGATAACTGGTCCCACATCTGACATTTTGACTTCCTTTATCGCCCGAAACGGCGGTTGGAAATTATTAAATAATTTGAAAAATCACGGCGTTTGAGATAAAATAGTCCAGATGTCGTGTGAAACATTTAATGCACAGATATTTGATATTAAAACAGGGCACGTGGACTCAAATCTGTTTTAATGAATAAAATATTAGTATAATATTAATTGATTTCCCACAATATGTGCTGTATCCGCGAAAATACAGCGTTGCTCCTTAAAAGGTACATACGGGATTCAATTCTTACAGCAATTTTTGGATTAATATTGTTTTCATTTCTTTTTATTATTACAGTGTTGTTGGATTGTCTGAGTGTACAGATAATTAACGGTGGATAATGTATTCGTGGGTCTTACAGCATTTCCCCTCAATTGTTGAGTAAAAGCATTAAAACTACAGGGAGTCGGGCTGTAGCATTCCCAATTCTTGTCGAAGCATACAGAATCTTGCTGTGCTAAGGGGTTTGGTAAAGATGTCGGCTAACTGGATAACTGTATGAACTTTCTCGAGCCGAACATCCTTGTTCTCAACATGATTCCTAATGAAGTGATGCTTCATATGGATGTGCTTAGTACGCGAGTGCAATATAGAATTGTGCGTTATTGCAATTGCACTCGTGCTATCGCACATGATTGGTGTTTCCTTGACGGTGATTCCATAATCTACCAGCTGTTGTTGCATCAAAAAAATCTGCATACAGCAACTACCAGCAGCATAGTATTCTGATTCTGCTGTTGAAAGCGAGTTTGCCAATTATTTCTTGCTAAACCACGACACAAGTCTAGGTCCAAGAAAGTGACAAGTACCGCTTGTACTCTTCCTATCTAGCTTGCAACCTCCAAGATCTGAGTCGTTGTAGCCAACCAAATCGAATCCACCTTCTTTAGGATACTATAGTCCTACATCGACTGTTCCTTTGACGTACTTTAGGATTCGTTTGGATGTTGTGAAGTGTGATTCTTTAGGTGCAACTTGATACCGAGCACACACTCCTACAGCAAACTGGATATCGGGCCTGCTAGCTGCTAGGTACAGGAGTGAGCCAATAAGCTTCCTGTAGAGTGATTGATCAACCAGCTTTCCAGCTTCATCAGCACTAATTTGCACGGAAGTGCTCATGGGGGTTGAATATGATTTGGAATTATTCATTCCAAACTTATTGAGAAGCTCTTTGCTGTATTTTTCCTGGTTGATGAAGATCCCTTTAGGTAACTGCTTTACCTGCAATCCTAGAAAATAGCTAAGTTCTCCCATCATACTCATTTCAAATTTACTTTGCATGAGATGAGAGAACCTTTGACATAAAGCAAGGTTAGTTGAACCAAATATAATATCATTTACATAAATCTGAACCATCAGAAGGTCATCACCTTCCTGTATTTTAAATAGGGTTTTGTTCACATCACATTTCTCAAATCCATTATTGGTAAGGGACAGGGTCTCATACCACACCCTAGGTGCTTGCTTGAGTCCATCCAGTGCTTTCCTTAGCTTGTATACAAGGTCTCCGCCTTCTGTGTTGACAAACCCTAATGGTTATTCAACATAGACCTCTTCGGCAAGGTCTCCATTCGGGAATGCACTCTTGACGTCCATTTGATATACAATAAAGCTCTTATGGGCGGAAAAGGCTAAAAATATCCTAATGGCTTCTAGTCTGGCAACAGGGGCAAAAGTTTAATCGTAGTCTATGCCTTCTTCCTGTCTATAGCCTTGTGCGACTAGACGAGATTTGTTTCTAATAACAAGTCCATTCGAATCCTTCTTGTTTCTAAATACCCATTTGGTTCCAATTACAGATTGATGCGTAGGTCTGGGTACTAGATACCATACATTGTTTCTTTCGAAACCATTAAGCTCTTCTTCCATAGATGTAATCCAATGAGAATTGTCTAGAGCTTCTCTGGTAGAAACAGGTTCGGATTGAGCTAACCATACAGCAATAGTGCACATACTGAGTCTTCTAAGTTCGGCTACAGACTTCCATACAGAAAATGGAGAAATCTCAAATTCGGGTTCTTCTTGCGCACGTAGTACATTTCCTTGTGTACTCTGTATTCTCCTACGGGTAGAAACTCCGGCATCAATGCTCCCTATGATCAACTCCTGTGGGTGACCTCTCAACCATCTTCTGTAGGATTCTAATTCGGCGTCCCGTACTGTATCTTGAGTTGCTGTAGTTTCAGCTTCAGCTTGTACAACATCAACTTCAACTACCTCTGTTCTTACAGCTGCGAGGTTGATTTCTAAGTCAACGACAGGCTCTATGGGAGTTGGAGGGTCATTGATAGAGAGTTGTTTGATGTTCTGAGTAAGATCTTCTATTCCTGTAGGATCATGGTGAGGTTCGTCGAACACTATATGTACGGATTCCTCAATTGTCAGCTCCGTTTATTAAAGATCCTGTAAGCTTTGCTGACAGAGGAATATCCTACAAATATCCCTTCATCCGACTTCTCATCGAAGGTTCTAAGTTGATCTTTCCCGTTATTCAGAACGTAACACCTGCATCCAAATATGTGAAAGTACGAAACTAATGGAGTTTTGTTGTTCCATACCTCGTATGCTGTTTTGTTGTGGTGTTTGTTGATGATACAGCATTTTTGTGTATAGCACCCTATATTGGTGGCTTCACCCCAGAAACGCTGTGGCAACTTGCTTGCTGCAATCATGGTCCTTGTTGCTTCCTTCAGCGTCCTGTTCTTTCGCTCGGCAACATCGTTTTGTTGAGGTGTGCGGGCAGCTGAGTATTCGTGTTGTATCTCATTTTCCGAACATTATTGCTCTATAAAGCGATTAGTAAATTCAGTACCCCTGTCGGAACGAATGGACACGATACTCAAACCTTTCTCATTTTGAAGCTTTCTCAGGTGCTTGGGCAGCTTTGATGTGGTTTCCTTCTTCTTGCTAAGGAAGATTGTCCAAGCATACCCGGAAAAATCATCAACAATAAGGAGATAGTATTTCTTACCTCCCAAATGTAACACCCCCAAGTACCACCGGGAATATTACACGACGTATACCCTTTTTCTAGAAGGATCTACCAGGATAACAACCATGATATGACAACGTTTGATCGGCCGAGATCAAACAGTTTACCAACACAGACCGATAAGATCAAATATTAATTACAATGACCAATAAGGTCTCACGATTAAATCAACCCAAAAATAACTCATTATTGTACACACCCAAGATACAATACCTCGGAAGACTGAAAATAACTCAACAATACAACAACATCAAACTGGACTCTTAACTATTGATTAGTATCACGGCTCATCTTCTTCCATGTCGTCCCTGTGGTTGCTCCAACGAACTAAGCACACCTGAAATGCATGGTACGCATTTCCCTCATTTAAGGGGTTAGCATTTGAATGGCTAGTACAAGTATTCAGTCTATACAAAATATATCACGCCAATATCAGTTATATTCAAGTAACAACAGTCGTGAAAGAAGTTCCCGAGAGGTTTTCAATATTCAAGGTACAACTCAAGTCTTTGAAAATAATATAAATAAACACTGGGAGTTTTAGAAAACGACAGAAAGTCTTTTGGGACTTCAAGTTCAAGATTATAAAACCTTATTCAAAAATAATGGAGTCTCGACCCAAATCTCGTTCATATAACAAACATTTTTATAAATAGGAAATCTATATGGACCTCGAGTCCATAGATGCAAAACCATCTCAAGACGATTGGGTTTCAACCCAAAGTCATTTTCCACATAACAACCTTTACACAACCATTGGGATCTCAACCCACGATTTCATCAAACCACAGTACACGAAAATAATAATAAGTTCGTTTTCCAACACCAAAACCTCACAATCAAGGAGATAAACACTTACGACACATATCCTAGCGTCATTCTAGCCAAGTACCAAAATTCAATATATAATGTACATCAACATCGAGAACCAAAACGTTGTGATATTACGGACATATCACAATTGTCGGAAACATCAACATCATCCTCAAGATGAAAAACCACACCTGGTAACCCGCGACCGTACCCCTTAGTATCGGCCCACAAACGCCCCGTCGAACGCTCCAGGTGGAATATCAACAACACACACGCACACGTTACAAAACTGCACGCCTCGATTGCTAGCCACAATATATATAATTAAGGCACTTGATAGAATTGGCCATTATCCGACACATAACTACGACCGACTCAGTTATACTATAACCTAACAATCCTAAACACATCTTCACACATCAACGGCATAACAACCGGTTAACCATTACGACTAACCCAACTGATAACACAACTTAACCCACACAACCCGGTGATTGCCAAAACATTATAGCACATGTCTAAGTGTACTATCTATCTGGCACTACGTCTCTATTAAAATATCTCTAAGACAGGCAATGAACCAACACTAACTTCATATAACCACATAAAAACTACGATAATTCACATAAGGCACAATCAACAAAAATGCACAAACCAACACAATTACATATGCAACCCCAATTCACACGATATAAATCGTATAGATAAGAATACTTGCCTCGATGATCGATAGCGGAATTCCGACGAACAAAGCTCCACCAATTAGCTCCAAACACCTATATACTCCGTGGAAAACCATCAACAACGCAATTACTACGGGAATAACGAATAAAGACAACGGAAAACACGCTTAAAAATTGAAGGAAAACTCATTGAGACATTTAATCGAGCATTAAATGCTCAAGACTCCAATATGTCACCGAATCACGATTCGGATTATACGAAACCGGAATATGGATATACAATCCATAGAACGTGATCAATAAAAATGTCTAACAACGATCAATTCATAAAAACTGGATTAGAAACGAGATCAAGAACAAAATCCCCAAAAAGGTCAACTCTAGGGACAACAAGAAAATACCTCGATCCGACGAAGAACAACCGATTAGATGATGTTGCAATCACCTAAGATCCTCCAAAACACGTTGGAATCGAGAAGAATCGACCAAGAATCCAACCCTAGCTTCATATGACCGTCGCCCGTGAGAAGAGAAGGAGAAAGGGGTGAAAATGAAGTGAAACTCGTCGCCCAGCTATTAAATAGCTGGACGTGTTACGGCCGTAACACATAGGATATTACGGCCGGAACCCAGCTCACGGGTATTCTGCCCAAAATGTGAGGATGTGTTACGGCTGTTACCGATAAGCCATTGCGGCCGTAACACCCACAACCTTACGGCCGTAACATACTGCAGGTTACATCCGTAACCTGCATTCTGGCAGCAGATTCCAATCTGCTGCCCGACCAGCCCCGAACGACCCCGAAATGCAATGATTCAGAAAATTCAACGAAACGCTCAAAAGGGATTCCAACGATAGAAGGTAAGTAAAAACGGGTATGAAAACGAGTACCCAAAACTTTAAGAAATTATGAAACGGCCCAACAGTTTGGTAATCACGATACGAGATTGAATAACAATTCCGAAGTTCACAACATGACCACAATTGTTAAACGAACATGTAGGAATGGCAAAATAAAAATTCCGAGCAAGATTCACAAGAATCGGACCGAATGCGGAAAAGATGCTATAATATACCGATTAACCCGAACAATATCAAAACTCGCTCGAATAACAAAAAGTGAAGAACAAAACATGTCCAAAATGTGTCAATGAACACAGGCGAGTCGCTAGAATCGAAAAATACAGGAATCAAAAATACAGGTATCACACCAAACTTACCGGGTCTACAGGACCGTAGAGATCCATGTGTAGCATTTCTAGAACTCTATGAGTGGAAAGGTAGGATTTGCTCTTCAGGGTGGTCTTGATTTGCTTGCCTTTCTGACAGGGTCCGCAGACGCTGTCTTTTTGGAATGACACATTGGGCAATCCTCTAACCATTCCTTGTTTGGAGAGCTTGTTGATAGTCTTGAAGTTGATGTGAGACATTCTCTTGTGCCATAGCCAGCTTAGATCTGCAGTGCCTTTGGCAACAAAACATTGCTTCCTGTGAGCACAACTTCTTTGGTCAGAATGTTCTTGACTCTACAGTGATCTATATAGAATTTCACCGAGAACTGTTTGTCACAGAACTGGGTAATACTAAGTAGATTATACTATAAGCCTTCAACATAAGCTACATCGGTGACTTTGAATTTTCCAACAAGCAGGGTTCCCTTCCCTCTTATTCTTCCTTTTGATTTATCACCGAAGCGCACTTTTGGACCGCAACCTTCTACATAATCTAACAGCTTGATTTTATCTCCTGTCATGTGCCGAGAACATCCGCTGTCAAAGTACCAGATGTCCTTCTCTAAGATGTCCTGTAGGCAAAGAAATTAAGTAGATTTAGGTCCCCTTTGAATGTTGGGTCCATGGGTGTTAGTGTCTTTAGGTACCCAGATTTTCCTTACAGCAATTGGTTTACTATAGGTTACATTAGGTACGTTCTTGCGGTATCTACGTGGGGCAGACATGTAGTCGATGTAAACATGATAACTATTATGCATGTAAAATTCAGGATTACTATTATTAATCCAGTACGAATGCCGTCTTGGAGGTGGAGCCATTTTCTTCGGCCTTACAGCTTGCCTTCTGGGTCTCCAGTTGGATTCCCAAAGTTGTTGCTGATACTGCGCGGCGACCTGCTTTCGCGATGGATAACGAGGTTCCTGTATCCAATATCTAGGTGAGCTGTACTGTTGGAAGTACTGTTGTGCGGGCCGTTGATATTTGGATACAGCCTTCTTTCTGAACGGTTGTTGATGCTGTTGATATGATCGGGGAGCATGCTGTTGGTTACGCCTTACAGGTCTGAATGGCTGAGGATTCCGCTGTCTGTGATATGACTGTGGTGGTGGAATGACAGCCTTTGATGTTCGCGGGGCAACAGGTGTTTTGACAGGACTCGAGATTTCTTCCGATACAGGAATGAGTTCCACACCCCTGACGAACATAGTACTAGTTTTCCCTTTATTGGAGAATGAGCTGTATCCTAAGCCACTTTTATCATGAGCGTGTTGCCCCGTGCTTAGAATTTCTTCCATCCTTTTAGATGATTTCTCGAAAGATTTCAAGATGGTCTCAAGTTCTCCTTCTCGTTTTTCGAGAGTTTTTACTTTGGCTTCGAGCAGAACAAAATCATTTGTCTTGCTTTCACTGTGAGACTTAGCCTCATTCAGTTCGTGAGAAAGTTGATGATTGCTCTCCATGAGTTTTTCGTGATCGACTTTGCTGTTTTCATAATCGACAGACAATTTCGTAATTTACTATCAGCAAGTCGTTTTCTTCCCTCAGCTCTAAGTTAGAAAGTTGGAGCTGTATGTTTTCATTTTTCAATGTCTCATGGGCCTTTTGAATGTTTTTAAATTCATTCATCATGTTTTCAAAGGTATGCGATGCATTTACAAGAGTAATTAAGGTTGAGCTTACCTCATCATCGCTATCTTCGTCTTCCGGTATGTCTTTGGCCATAAAGCACATATATGCTTATCTTCTAATTCATCATCGGACGAGTCACTGTCAGTGACTGTCTGAAGACATTCTTCGGACTTTGTTGGTGCGGGGGAGGCTTCTGATTCTCCAATCAGGGCCTTTAGCTTGTTTTTCCAAGCACGTCTTATTTCGTCTTTTTCTTGTTGCTCGGCTTCCGACAACTTTTGAACTTTAGGGTGAGGACATTTATTTGCATAATGTCCTGGTTTCCTGCAATTGTAACACAGGTTAGCATCACCAGAGGAAGATTCGGTACTTATCTTGTGAACAGGCTTGGGCCTGTAGGGAGTCTTTCCAGACTGTTTGATGAATTTCTTGAATTTTTGCATGAGAAGCGCCATTTCATCTTGTGACAGGATATCATCATCACTGTCAGCATTCTTTTGGGCAGACTTAGATGTGCTAGGCATGATGTGTCTCCTGTTGGATACAGCGGCTAGTGTTGTAGTCCTCAATATCATACTCAAATGCTTTGAGGTCAGAGAAGAGATCAAAAGTAGATATGTCATTAATATTACATGACACACGCATAGCTGTGGTTTTTATGTCCCATCGGGTAGGGAGAGATCTGAAAATCTTTAAGTTCTTCTCCTTTTGGGTATAAATTTTGCCCAACGCTTCAAGTTCACCGACAATGCCAGTGAATCTGAGGTCAAGTTCCTCAAGAGTTTCAGTTGGTTTCATTTCGAAAGATTCAAATTGCTTTAAAGAGACAGAAAATTCTGGACTCAACATCATCCATCTTCGGATTCTTTCTTTATATATATGAGAAAATTATCAAATTGGTCCCGTATGTGGGATCAATTGGCCAAAAAGCCCCATCTGTCTCCGGCAGACCAAAAAACCCCACATCTTCCCCCTGCTTTAGCCAATTTAGTCCTCCGTCGCCAGTCGGAGTATTTTCCGGCCATCGGAGCTGACATGGACGACACGTGGCTGACACGTGGCAAAAAAAATATATAAAAGTCTAAGTAATATAAAAAAATCTAGAAAGGTTTAAAAAAATATCGAAACTTAATTTTTTTTATTTAAAAAATCTGAAAAAAAAAAAATTGGAACTTTAGGTAATTATTTTTAATTCTGTAATATTAATATGAAAGTATTAGATTTTTTTAATTAAAATTTCGAAAATAAAAAAATTAAAAGCATGTGGAATATATTTTTATAAACTGTTTTTTAATTAAATAAAATTGGAATTTTTTTCCATAAAATAAATAAAAAAATCCGAATTAACAATTTGATAATTTTCCCAAAATAATTTTTTTATTTATTTTATAGAAATTGATAATAATAATTTTCTCAATTTGAAAATATATTATTAAAAATTTTGGAACTTTAGGTAATTATTTTTAATTCTGGAATATTAATATAAAATATTAAAAAAAATTATTTAAGTTTTTTTAATTTTTTAATTCTCAAAAACAATTTTTTAATTTTTTTTTGTCATGTGTCAGCCACATGGCCTGACATGGACTCACTATTTTTGCCATGTGTGAGCCACGTGTCGTCCACATCAGCTCTGACAGCCGGAAAATACTCCAACCGGCGACGGAGGACTAAATTGGCTAAAGCAGGGGGGGATGTGGGGTTTTTTGGTCTGCCGATGTCAGACGGGTTTTTTTGACCAATTGGTCCCACATACGGGACCAATTTGATAATTCTCTCTCTTATATATATATTATTTGTTGTTTGCTTTATTAACGAATCTGTCTCTTGATCTTTTCATATTTGCAGCTCATGCAGTAGATTCAAAGCATGGTATATTCCAACAATCTTAAAGCAAATTGTATTACTTTGTATTATTAATTTCGAAATCATTAATATCGAATCTGTGATTTATTTTCCAACTCATGAAAAATTGGTTTTATATTCGAAATTAATTTTAAACAGGCTTGGATCTGCTCAAACTCTTGAGTACTGATTTATTATTTTCGAAATTATTAAAAGAGGTTTAGATCTACTCATGGACGTCATGAGATGATTCTCCACTTGGCGAACTCCACGATATGCGAAAGGCGATGTTTGAATATCTAAAATCCTGAGTTTGCTATGCTATCGGGATTCGTGAAAATCTTTGGACTCGGTGGATTTGGGGTGCCGACGAGGTGAAGATGTAAAAATACATTCTTTAAGAGAAATGGAAAATTTGGGCGGAACGGAAGGTGTGAAAGTGTAGAGTAATTATTTCACGTGACAATATATATTTTCTGTTTGCAGGAATCTAAGCAACAACCCTTTCTGAGATGCCCATGGCTAATCCATGCTACTATAATAAATGTGTATGTTAATTGTCCACCATGCATGATTGAGGATGTGTGATTCAGTTTGAATCTTATACTAATATATACTTTTTATAATGCATGCTTTGAACAATGTGGTCACTTTGGTCTTTGTGCATGCTCTTTGTATTGTCACATGCAACGTGTGGTGCATGTTTTTATGTTTGCAAAAAATATGTATGTAATACTCGTAAATTTCGATGACGTGACACTAGAGAGGGTTCTTGAAATCAGACACGAGCAATGGAACGTCGGAGACAACGATTGTGCAATGAGTCGCTAGACCTCAAAAGGCAGTGACCTAGTTTTCAAATTTCATAAAACTAATTTTGAATTTGGGCTCAATTTTGAGAATTTGATTAAGTAAATGGATGGTTTTGAAAATTCTTAAATCTATTGGCTGAAGCCCTCGTGAGATAACCGGGTTAGCAACAATTTTGAAATTGACAGATTAAACTCTGTTACAATTTTGATAAAATACTGATTTACTCAAAAACACTTAAAGGAATCACCTATGTAGGAGTGAAGAGGGGCCGCTTCAAAGGAGAATTGCAAGGCACAATTCTTTAGAAACTCTCGCAGAACCAGGACGGTGTCCATGGACAAAACGTACACAATAATGAGAACAGAATAAATCAGGGAGGGTCTTGTGAAGGATATACGATCACTTACACAAGCGGTCGGACTATTCAAAGGCACCAAGTCACACTATCTAACCAGTAAGGAGAATATACTCTACCTATCCTATGCAATCCCTAACCGCAATAACTATCACCAAGTCAAACTCCGTGTCTGATGTGTGCTGTTGGACCATCAATCTCATTCATGCGGGGGATTGTTGGAAAAAAAAAAAGAGGAAAATGGGTTGTTTTGAGCAGCCCACTTGAGAGGCAATTTTGAGTGGGCTCGACTACGAGTTAAAGTTGTGACTTGATTGGAATACGTAGTACTCCGTAAGAGGTTTTCAAAACATGTAAGAACACTCAAAATTATTTAGGTATGAATGAGAAATAATGTTCCAAAATGAGCTCTTTGGAAGTGGATTTGTGATGCTATCCCACATAAATCATTTGGCAAAAAATCATTTTGCTAAACCGCCTCAGTCATAAAATCCAAAATATTCATTTAATAAAATTTCTGATAATTGGCGAAATATTTTATTTGGGGCCCTATTTCGGCAAAAAAATATATTAGGGTCCATCCTAGTAACGCCTATGTATTTCAGGCCCTAAATTGCCATTTGTCCTTTTTTTTTAAAGAAAACTATGGTTATTGTCCTAACGTATGGGCCTTTTTACGTCTGCGTCCTAATCTAAGCATAATTGCAAATTGCCATATAACGTATTCAAAATTTTAATGTCCGTGTCCTAATGACCAGAATCCGGCCAATTTGCCTATGTGGCACACCGGAAATGTGACGTGTCTTGATTACATCAATTTAATAAAATAAAATTGGCCACATCAGCTCCAAATCATCAATTATCACTTAAAAAAATTAAAAAATTAAAATATTATAAAATAAAATTGAAAAAGTAAAATTATAAAATACAATTGTAAAATAAAATTATAAAATTAAAAAAATATTAAAAATTATAAAAATTTTAAATGTGGTCAATTAAAATTTTATAATTTTATAATTTTTTAAAATTAAAATTATAAAATAAAACTGTAAACTAAAATTATAAAATTAAAAAATTATAAATATTATATATGTGGTCAATAATATTTTATAATTTTTTAATATTTTAAAAAGTAAAAAATAATTATAAAATTGTAAAAAAAATAAAAAAAATAAAAAATTGTAAAATTATAAAATAAAATTGTAAAATTATAGTAAATAAAATTTTAAAATAAAATTAAAAAATTATAAAAAAATTATAATTTTATAAAAATTTCCACATGTGTGGAATTGATAACTGATGATTTGGAGCTGACGTGGTCAATTTTATTTTATTAAAATGATCTAATTAAGTTATAAAACATGTGTGGCATTATATATTATAGTATCGTCATTATTGAAAAAACAGACAATGCCATACATGTTTTATAACTTGATTAGATCATTTTAATAAAATAAAATTGACCACATGAGCTCCAAATCATCAGTTATCAATTCAAAAAAACTATAAAATTATAAAATTATAATTTTTTTAATTTTATTTTAAAATTTTATTTTCTATAATTTTACAATTTTATTTTATAATTTTACATTTTTTAATTTTTTTAAATTTTTTACAATTTTATAATTATTTTTTACTTTTTAAAATATTAAAAAATTAAAAAATTAAAAAATTATAAAATAAAATTGACCACATTTATAATATTTATAATTTTTTAATTTTATAATTTTAGTTTACAGTTTTATTTTATAATTTTAATTTTAAAAAATTATAAAATTATAAAATAAAATTATAAAATTTTAATTGACCACTTTTAAAATTTTTATAATTTTTAATATTTTTTTAATTTTATAATTTTATTTTACAATTGTATTTTATAATTTTACTTTTTCAATTTTATTTTATAATATTTTAAATTTTTAATTTTTTAAGTGATAATTGATGATTTGGAGCTGATGTGGCCAATTTTATTTTATTAAAATGATGTAATCAAGCCACGTCACATTTCCGGTGTGCCACATAGGCAAATTGGCCGGATTCCGGTCATTAGAACACAGACATTAAAATTTTGAATACGTTATATGGCAATTTGCAATTATGCTTAGGTTAGGACACGAACGTAAAAAGATCCTTTACGTACGAGATTCCTGTGGGTTGGGCAGGTTGTAGAATGATTCTCATTAGGAGAATGAGGCCAGTTTGAGGGGGAAAAAGAGAATACGTTAGGACAATAACCGTAGTTTTCCCTAGTATTTATAATGATATATTAATAAAAAATTTAATTTTTTGTTAGAATAACTAAAATTAATTTAAAATATTGATTTAGATTCATTTAATTTATCCTTGTAGTATAATTGTATTCTGATAACAGCCCCTTAGAGTTAAACCTACGGAACTGAGTTTAGAGTGCTCGTGCTCATTCAGCCTTTTGCATGTGGTGTTTTTTTGACAAAAAGCTCTGCGCAGAGTCAACTTCTCTTATGTTAGAGCAGCGTTCATCAAGAGTGCAGTTGCCAAAATCCCCTTAGATAAATCTCATGTGAATTAAGCTATGGGCTCAGGTATGGTCTTGAGCTTTTTCGTATCATATGCTTCTTTGTATATATCACTCATTACTTTATTGTGCACTAAGCTGGAGGTCTTCACGGAAACAACCTCCCTACCATAAAAGTAGGGGTATTGTCTGACTACATTTTACTCTCCACAGACTCTACTCTGAACGGAATATGGTATGTTTGGTTTGATTTATTAGGAGCGGGGGTTCAGAGTTCCGCGTGCGGTGTTGTCAACTCTGTGTGGGGGATTCATCGGTGGAAGAAAAGTGGGGTCAGGGCTGTAAATAAAAGAAAAAAGAAAACACAACTATAGGTAAATAAAATAGGCAAAAAGACCATCAATTGCCCTTCTCATTCATGCATGCAATCATTTTTCTTTGTCAAATACGTTTACCACCCCCAAAGTATACATGCAGTTCCATTTTGCACCCCAAACCAAATTATCTTTCGAAGTAACACTTTAATTAACCTTCAATCCCACTTTGAACCCCAACACCTAACGAGGTTAAAAATCTAACGAAATTTGGTCATGTGCATTTAATGTGAGGGCTAATTTAGTCATTTTCGATTAAATATGGAGGTCCATCCATACCGTGTTTTTTTTTTTAAATCTAATTTTGTTAATTGATTATCACTTTTAATTTATTTCTTTGGATCAACTGTAAATTGGCATTCATGCCCTTCACTTTTCAATTAAAATACTATCTAAACTAGTCCTCACATCACATGATATGCACATGACTAAATTTCGTTAGATTTCTAAATCATCGCCTGTTTTTTAACAATAAAATTAGTAGTTTTAATTAACTTGTTTTTAATTTACTATTTTAAACATTTAAATTACAATTTAAAACAACCACATAGTAGAATTAACATTTGTAATTAATGGACAACGTTCTTAAAGTCATAAAGAAAATTTTCAGCGGGCTTTCACAAGATCTTGCGAATTTAAAAATTGTTATTGATATTAAAAATAGAGAAGACTAAATTGTACATTAATTTGTATAATTTTATAAAGATAATTATATTTTTTCTTGGAGTTCAAAATTAAAATAAAATTATTTGGTAAGATAATAGATTTCCTCTTTTTATATGTACCTCTCTATGTCCTTCCTTAACCTAAGCCATTGTGGCCCAATTATATGATATCAACTAGGGGTGAGCATGGGTCGGTTTTAGGCTAAAACCGAACCCAAACCGACAAGCTTCGGTTTCCAAAAAATAAAACCCAAACCGAAACCAACCCAATGGGTTCAGTTTCTCGGTTTTTCGGTTTTTACGGGTCGGTTTCGGGTTTAAACCCAACCAAACCGATTTTTGGATTTAACAAGCAAAAAAAACTTAAAATGTGCATTGGATAGGAATCGAACCTGGGACCAATGCGCGGACTACCAGCATCCTAACCACCAGACCAGGATACTGTTTTGTCTATTCTTCATAATGCATATAAACATATAAAATTTACGAAATATATATATATATTAAATGATATCGGTTCGGTTCGGTTTTAGTGATTCGGTTTCTAGTGTATAACCCGAAACCGAAACCGAGTTTTCGGTTTTTTAAAATTCTAAACCCAAACCGATGGTTTTGATTTGGTTTCGGTTTTTCGGTTTCGGTTTCGTCGGTTTTTTCCGGTTTCTCGGTTTCCCGGTTCGGTTTTGCTCACCCCTAATATCAACTTGTCAATAATCCTAACAATCATATCCAAACTCAAAAAAATAATTGTTAAAGGGAAGCAAATCACACAAAATAAAAAAGTAGAAAAGAAAGAAAACGAAAATAAACTACACCATTCTATTTTATCCCAAAAATGTGGAAACATTAATCAAGAAAGGGAGAATTAAAAGGGGTCCAAAAGACAGGTTAATCAACAACAAACATTCCTGGCTAATGATGAAACAATTGACAATTTAACTACTGTTTATATTACTATAACATAGTCAGTTAATCTTGATTATGACTACACAAACCATTATAAGTTTGTTTTGTACCAAAATTAATTTTCTGCACTGTTAGCTTTAGGAGACCCGACATTATGTTTTATGTATTCGTACATTTTTTTTATTCGTATTTATGTATTGAATTTAGAAGGGGAGCCTTGGCGCAGCGGTAAGAGTTGTTGCCGTGTGACCTGTAGTCACGGGTTCGAGTCCTAGGAGCGGCCTCTTGCCAATTTAATTGGCAAGGGAAGGCTTGCTTCCTATACACCCTTGTGGTGGGACACTTCCCCGGACCCTAGCCGGGCTGCCCTCTATTTATGTATGAGATTTATTTATGTATCTGCCTGATTTAGTAGTTACTAATTATGTACATTATTTACTGTTAATGTTGTTTATGCATTGCATGAGCCAAATGAATGGTTTGGGCTTGGTATGGCCTAGATGGGTGTCTCCATTTGTTAATGGGCTAGATTGGGCCCAAAATCGCCCAGGTTGCTTAGTATGCCGCCTGGCATGGAACGAGGCATGCCGCTTGACATGGGGCGAGGTATGCCGGCCGGCATACCTAGCTAAACCGACTGTTTTTTCTAGTTTTCCTGTTACTCCTATTTAAACAGCTGATCCTGTGCAGAAACGGGACAGACTTTGGTTTTCTCACAATTTAGCTCCCGTCTTCATCTTTTCTTTGCTTTTCAATGGAGAGATGCCCATTGGTTTCTATGGAGTATGGTAATGGCTTTTTAAAAGGTTTGAAGGCTTGGGTTAAGAACACTTCGAAGCTAGATCGCAGGGCTTTTGAAGAGTTGTTCGGAGTGAAGTGTGTCTGGTCATTGTTGCGGGCTGATGTTGATTGGGATTTACTTCGAGCAGCTGCCAAATTTGGGGATGCTAGACATAATGTCTTTAACTTCTCCTATAACAAGATCACACCTATTTATGAAGATTTCTTCGCATTATGTGGTGGTGAAGAGACGGATAATGTGGCGCTTCCTCAGACTCGTGTTCCTCTAGAGCTTCAATTAGGCAAGCTTCTTGATATTCCCATAGATGCGGCCATGGATATTTTGGACGGAACCAAGGCTATTTATAGTGCATCTTCCCGGTTGGCTAGGCAATCTGACTGAAAATCCCCGCAGGCAACAGCATGGTCTGGCACTTTGTTTATTTTCTTATCTGTTCTCTTCGAGTGGTTGCATCGACATGGTTTATCAGGCTATGGGTCGTCGTAGTATTGTTCCTGCCCTGCTGGGAGAGACTTTCATGGTATTACCCAGTTACCCAGAGGTGAGCAGTATATGACCAGGGGTAGTGCGGCTCTATCATGTTTGTGGCTGCAAGAGAGGCTGTTTGTGTTGGAAACTCCTTCGGTGATGCCGGCTCCGTGGATTTCTAGGAGGAGAGTGGATTGCTTTGTTGATTTTACGCAGGCTGCATGGGAGGTTTACATGGCGGAGATGGGTACTGCTAAGATTCAGTTGAGAGTAAATCACTAGGATGCGGGATACATCAGGCGAAATCAGGCAGGGGTATGCATGGTTCGTGTTCCGGCTTTCGAGCAATCCAGCTTTTACTATCCAGTGAGAGTGCTTCGTCAGTATGGGCTGGAGCAAGTGATTCCCGAGTCTTGGGATATGACCACACATGTTACTTTGGCTAGGCTGCTGCCTATGGATGGGGGGGTAGTGGTGCTCTTGAACCAGTTGTGGTCGTATGCTGATTTTCCGCGCTCTCCTATCTTGAGACGGACCCGTTGCAGAATTTTGTTACCAGAATACTTGTCATGGTATGCGGGGAGGTTGGGCCCGATGGACGAGACTCTTAGGACTCTGAGGGCTGAGCTAATACCGAATTGTGTTTCGAGCAGACGTTTGAGGGATTTGGAAGCCCGACAAGCGTTGGAGGACCAACAGGCAACCAACAGGGGGGGACTCCGAGAGCAAGGGAATCCTTAGTAAATCGAAGGAGGTGAACGAGGGTCAGAGTGCCAAGAAGACGCAAACTCCGAGTACCCTGAAGCAAGACGTATCTGACTGGTTTTACACAGGTGGCAGGGCAAAGAGGCCTCGCCGGACTATGAAGAAGAAAGATGACCAGGGGCCGAATGCCAAGGAGTGATTCCGAGTATCTTCTCATGATCATTGCAGACACATTAGTTTATTTTATGCATTTTATTTTGTTTTAGTTTTCCAAGAAAATTACGTAGTCAAAAGTTTAGTCGTGCTTAGACTCATCAAATAAGTCTTAGCATGTAATGATCGTGGGAATAAAATTATTGCTTTTGAAAAACAACTTCCTTTTGTGATTGCCATGGACAAATTCGGATTTTATTTATTGTTTAGACCGCACCATTTAAGGTTGCCTACGTTCCCCTTTTACATGTGGAGCTAAGGGGCTCAGGTCGTCGTAGTTCATTCCAGTCAACTTACTATTTTTAGAAAGGGAAGACAGAAGTGGGACAGAATTTTTCATTTTTTATTTTTTAAGAGAGAGGGATACCCGAGTTGGGGTTTCTAATCGTAATATTTCCTGAGTGCAATGCTGAGGTTGACCGGCTCCTTGAATTGATTGCCATCCAAATCTGCCATCTTTACTGCTCCGCCTGAGAAGATTTTCTGAACAATAAATGGACCCGTCCAGGTAGGGGCCTATTTCCCAAGGAGATTAAATTTGTTGGGAAGACGCTGCTTGAGCACTAAATCTCCTTCTCTTATGACTGAGGGCTGAACTCGTTTGTTGAATGCCCTTGCTGTTCTCCTTTGGTATGCACGGATATGCTCCATGGCTCGTAGCCTTCGTTCGTCTAAATAGCTAACTGATCGTGCCGGCTGCGAAGCCATTCCACTTCATTGATCTGATTGTCAAGCAGAACCCTTAGGGACGGGACTTCCAATTCGATCGGGAGTACCGCTTCCATTCTGTATGTGAGGGCGAAAGGTGTTTCCCCTGTAGCTGTGCGGACTGATTTTTCTATATCCCCAGAGTGCTAGTGGCAGTTTATCGGGCCAATCTCTACCTCGGATGGCCATTTTCCGAATGATCTGTTCAACTGTTTTGTTTGCCGTTTCTACTGCACCGTTGGTTTGTGGTCTGTAGGGAGAAGACTTATGTCGGGTGATTTTGAACTCTGCTAGCAACCTGTCGCATTCCCCGTCGAAGTGAGATCCGTTATCTGAGATGACCTCGTTTGGTACCCCATACCTGCATATGATGTCTTCCCTGATGAACTGAGCTACCTTTCTAGAGGTGAAGACTTTGTATGATTTAGCTTCAACCCACTTTGTGAAGTAGTCGACTGCCACTAATATGAACTCGTGGCCGTTGCTTCCCGGAGGGGTCATTTTGCCGATTACGTCTATTCCCCATGTCGCGAATGGCCAGGTCGTAGTCATGCAGTACAACTCGTGAGGTGGAATGTGATTGAGGTTGGAGCACACCTGACACTTGTGGCATTTCTGAACCCACTGGATGCAGTCGGTTTCCATGGTGATCCAGTAGTAACCTAATCTCATGATCTTCTGTCTAAGCATTCTGGAGTTCATGTGAGGTCCGCACAGCCCGTTGTGTATTTCTTCCATGATTTGTTCGGCCCTTTGGTTCCCGACACAGAAGAGTAATATGCCGTTGGAATGCTTGTGATAGAGGATGTCCCCGAGTAACACGAATCTGCTTGCGAGACGCTTAAGTGCCTGGAGGCTTTTGGCCTTGATGCCGTCTAGAGGTTTTCCATCATTACTTAGGAAGGAGGCTTCGCCACTTTTAAGGAATTGGTGAATCTGTGTGTACCATTGTTCTTTGACTTCTTCGGGTTCGACCTGAATCTCGTAACAATATGCCGGGTTTTCTCTGCGACCAACTCTGAAGGGTTTAACGGACATTCCTTTTGGTATTTCGATGAGAGATGCAAGTGTGGCCAAGGCGTCGGTAAATCGATTTCTGTCTCTTGGGAGGTAGTGGAACGTGACTTCCCGGAACTGCTTGATTAACTCGTCCATGTGGGTTTGATAGTGTTGTAAGTGGGGATCGACTGTTTTCCACTTCTTGGCTGTCTGATTTATGATTAGGGCTGAGTCCCCGTAGACTTCCAATTCTTTGACGTTACGTTCCACTGCGGCTTCTAGTCCAGCGATACATGCTTCATACTCGGCTACGTTGTTGGTGGTTGAGAAATTGAGCTTGATGGCTATTGGCGTGTGCTCATCTCTTGGGTCAACCAGTAGAAGTCCTACTCCGTTACCTCTCTTATTTGCGGCTCCGTCGAAGAATAACTGTCATTTTTCTTCTGTTTCTAGGGTAAAAATGTTATCATCGGGAAATTCGGGCTCCGGACCTTTTCCTTCTGTACTAGGGGAGTCGGCCAACTGATCTGCCATGGCTCTTCCTTTGACTGCCTTGCGTGATTTGTACGAGATATCAAATTCGCCAAGGAATACGGACCATTTAGTCAATCTATTGGACAGAGAGGGTTTGTCGAACAAGTATTTGATTGGGTCCATCTTAGAAACAAGCACAATAGGATGGGTCACCATGTAATGTTTAAGCTATGTTACTACCCAGACCAATCCCGTGCAAGTTTTGTCTAATGCTCCATAATTAAGCTCGCTGCCCTGAAGTTTTCGACTGACGAAATAAATGGCATTTTCGATCCGTGAGTCCTTGGCTTCCTGTGCGAGCATAGCCCCGATGGCCGTATCAGTCACTGTTAGGTAGAGCAGAAGTGGTTTCTCCCCATGCGGTGGGCGTAGGATAGGGGGGTTCACCAGGTATTTCTTGACTTCTTCGAATGCGGCTTGGCATTGCTCATCCCATCCTATGTCTGCTGTCTTTTTCATCAAATGGTAGTGAGCTGATTGATGAATCGGCTAATATACTGTAATCGGCCCATGAAACCCTTTATTTCTGTCTCCGTACGAGGTGGTTTCACTTCCATGATAGCCTTTATTTTGTTCGTGTCTACCTCTATTCCGTGTTCTGTGACCGTGTATCCTAGAACCTTTCCTCGGCTCACTCCGAAAGTGCACTTTGCCGAGTTTAGACGCATGGCATGCTCCCTTAATCTGTCAGAACTTCCTAAGATCTATCAGGTGCTGGTCGTCCGATTTCAAAAATCTTCTTAGCACCTTCCATATCTGGCTGGAAATTCTTCTTACCACTTCTTGGGTCGGCTTGGTAAATTTGCCCGGATCTAGTGAGTAAGTTGACCCCTGACTGTGATGTTTCCATATAGCTGACTTCCTTACGGATATCTTCTAGAGATAATACTCCAATTTTAACAGGGTTACTGTTTAGCACATTTACTTCTTCAGTGAGTTCATCAAAAGACAGCATGTAGCAGGAAAATTCTTTATTCATTTCAAAGGTAGGATTACAAACTGACTCAATCATAGCTGCCTCACAGTCCGCCACAATGTGGTTGGTCGAATCAGTGGGGATTTCCTCTGCTATTACTTCACTAGCTAACATCCTATCGTATTCATCCAACTCTCTATTGATAAGTACATGCTGAGCCGCCCTTCTGATGGAGTGACAGTCTTCATTGGTGTGGCCTAGGCAATCATGCTGGGTGCAGTACTTTGACTTATCTGTGGTATCGGGCGATGCGAGGCTCTTTAACTGTCGAAGTGCTTTGTTTACCTGTATCTTCCCTAGGGTAACTCCTATTCTGTCCAAGGCATCACTGAGTTCAGGAAAAGAAGTGTGTCCACCTTTGATATGGAGCAGGACGGCATTTCGCGTTAGTGCTTTCCTGAGATCCTCGAGTATACCATCGTGAAGGAGCTCTACCAGTTTTTCCTTAAGTGTCAGGCACCTTTCGGTGCTGTGGCCGTATCCTTTGTGATAGTGACAGTAAGCAAGGGGGTGAAGAAGGCTTCTCTTGACCGTTGTGACAGGTTCTTTTAATATGCCTCTGGTGATGAGGTCTCGAAGAAGGTTTGCCATTGGTATGCGCATTTCTTCAAATGCAGCTTTGAGCTCGGTGACGCTGATTTTTTCTTCTTCTAACTCGATCATGCAGACATTGTTAGCCAAGGCATGTAGGGGATTTTCCAAGAGTCCATCTCGGATGAGCTTCTGCACAGCCTTCTTTAGGGCAAAGCATTCTTCTGTTGTATGGCTGGTGCATCGATGGTAGTGGCAAAACTTGGATAGATCTGCTCCTATCCGTGGCAAGTAGCCTTCCAAGGGTGTTAGCAGGCCTTTTGATCTGAGAACTTTGAGAACAAAGCTCACTGTGAGGCCGAGCCGGGTCATAGCATCCCCTAGATCTAATATTCCTATTTCTCCCCCAGCTACCATGTGTACTGAGTTATTCGGGAGAGGATTGCCGACAGTGTTGGGGCCCTTGGGCTTCTCGATTTTTCCGTCATTGATTAGGCTTTGAACGAGACGTCTGAGCTGTATGCAATTATCTGTGGTATGTCCAATGTACTTGTGATACTTGCAGAATTTGGTTGCGTCTAAATTGGCCCTCTTCTGTATGGGTTCATAATTTTCTAAGGGTTTGACCAATCCCTTTTTGACTGGTACCTCAAACACCTTTTCCATGGGTATGCCGAAGTTATCGAAGTGCTCTTTTCCTTGTTGAGGTCTTGTTGGTTGGCCACTATTAGCTATTGCCTGAATGTCCAGAGGGGATTTTCTTTTCATCTGAGGTGGGGCGAGGCCACGATTACCCCTACGGATTTTGCCGCTATCACTGGGTTGTCCGTCCGGGGCGAGCCCGTAGAGTGGAATGACGAGCTCACTACTGCGGAGATTGAGGGTATGCTTGCTGGGGTTTCCTGTTGGAGAGCGCAGGGGTAATGGTATTTCTTATCCTGCGATGGAGACACACACCACGAGGACCATTCGTTATTACAGGGAGGGCAAGCTGGCTGCTGAGCCTTTGACTCGTTCTTTTATATGGTTCGGACTATCCGCTTATATATATATATATATATATATATATATATATATATATATGTGTGTGTGTGTGTGTGTGTGTGTATATATATATACACATTAAAGGATTTTATAAAATAATAATATATAAATAAATAGGATGTAACCTTGCCGAGTCGTATCCAAAAGATTTCAGAAAAAACGAACGTATCGGCTCTCCTGTGTACTGGTGCAATATAAACGGATGGAGTAGTTTAAAGGACACAATACGCATTGCAAAATGAAAAATACATTTGTAGTTTAAACTATTAATCGAATTACGTAGTTCTGTAGGCAAAGTGAAATATACATTGTAGTTAGAGGAAAAACTATTAACTATAATCTGTAAAACACCGAAACAAAAAGCAGGAACATGAAACACACACTATAAATTGAGCACCATCACAGAGAATAACCATGTCACACTAGTCAAGAGTCGAATAACCGAAAATAATTTCGAATCGTACATGTTACATAAACTTCAATCCTCACACTACTAATTTGTCTTAGATTCTACTAGTTCGACCCCTAAAGGTTTTTTGTTCTACTGGTTAGGCTATTCCTTATACGAACCTTCTCCGTCTTCGGTTTTCACTATGTTATGATGATGATATCCTTTTGCATTTTTTCATCATCCTATACTAAAGGGTCTTTAGTTTTTACCTACAACTATATGATAATAATGACAAAAGAATGGTACCAGCGAAATAAAAAAACAATAATATGACCATCAAATAATCACTTACAGTCATCTCGAGTCAGACATCTTCGACTCTTCTATAAAATAAAACATAGGCAGTCGAAGTTTTGATCTTGTCCACACTGATAGGCGACACATGGCTGTCGTCAAAGTCGTACGAATGATCACCGCCATGCTTCATCAGAGCAAGAACAAATATATTAGATATTCATAAAAAATAGTACTATCGTAGGCTCTTTTCCACACCAATGGGCTCTTTAGCCCACAGACAAAACAAATAATGATTGGGGAATCAACAAAAACTTATCGGCGTGTTTTTTTTACAAGACAATCCACTTATTATTCAAAATTACAAGACAAATTCCGTACATTATAGATGTATAACAATCATAAATATCAAGCGGAGCGTCTGTATATATATATATATAATATTTTTTTTGTGAAACTCAATGGTTAGCAATTACTCTCTCCATCCACTGAATTTGTTCACATTTGACTTTTCACAGTCTTTATGATTTTTTATGTAACACTATTCTTTTTATATTGTATGCTAATCCTTTTCACGGTCTCCACGATTTGATGGTATCCTTTTGCATTTTTTCTCATCATCCTATACTAAAGGGTCTTTAGTTTACACCTACAACTATATGATAATAATGACAAAAGAATGGTACCATATCAGACAACAAATAAAAAAACATTGATTGGACCATCAAATAATCACTTACAGTCATCCCGAGTCAGACATCTTCGACTCTTCTATAAAATAAAACATAGGCAGCCGAAGTTTTGATCTTGTCCACATTGATAGGCGACACATGGCTGTCGTCAAAGTCGTACCAACGATCACCGCCATGCTTCATCAGAGCAAGAACAAATACTAGTATTAGATATTTATAAAAAAAATAGTAATATCGTAGGCTCTTTCCCACACCAATGGGCTCTTTAGCCCACATATAAAACAAATAATAATTGGGAAAATAACAAAAACTTGAGCATGTTTTTTACAAGAAAACCCACTTATTATTCAAAATTACAAGACAAATTGCGTACATTATATTTGTATAACGATCATAAATATCAAGCGGAGCGTTTGTAATTTTTCTTTTGGTGTAAAACTCAATGGTTAGTAATTACTCCCTCCGTCCACATAATTGGTTCGCATTTGATTTTTCACGGTCTCCAAGACAACACTTTGACCATGATTATTTATTATAATTTTATATTCATAAAAAATATAAAATCATAATATTTGAAAATAATATTATTTTTTTCATAAAACTTATGGTCAAAGTTAATATAGTTTGACCCCTAAAAAACAAATGAGGACAAATTATGATGGAGGATGTCCAAGAATTAGCATACAATTTAGTGCCTTTCATGCTGCTATTAGACGCAAAAAGGTGTGTAGCAAATGAGGACCAAGAATGCCCAGAAAGGGTACTCTACTGATCTATGGATTGATGAAATGTAGAAACAATACAAAAATCGATATCACCTCTAAAAGAAGTACGAAGTACGAACTTACACAAACAAAAGCTGTGTAATGACCGCCTCCCATACTTCCGTAATGGTTACTGATTGCATAAAGCATATAGCGGTTAGAAGATGGTCCTCCCTGCTGGGCAATGTAACCGGACAAATCAAGATCGTGAATGGGGAAATCAACGTAAGTCTCCAATTTATTCTTCAGGAACCGGTTGTATGAAAATCTTTTCAAATGAATCACCAAAACTTCTGGCAATCTCCAGAGATCTAATTTTTTATCCGCTTGGCAATGCTTCTTGCATATAGGACAGTACCTAAAATAGAAAATACGCAGATTAGAAACATTCTGGTCATCGAAGTTTCTAACAAACTGATATCAATGCCTCCAAAGATAACATAAAAGAGAAAAAATAGAGCACTTATTTGATGAATAAGTAAAATCATCAAATATATCAGACACGTTTATCCTAATCTCAGAGTCATTTGATCACGGGTTAGAGTATGGATTCACAATGCTCAATCCTACCAGGCTTAACGCACAAACATAGCATGGGGGGAAAACATGCTATTTGTAAAATAATGCAGAATAAAGACTACAGCCCAATAATGTTGAGGGTCAAAAAAATAGTTTTTTTTGAAGTTCCCAGCCATGGATGAACTGCCTTGAAGTACATTAAACACAAGCCAACAAAAACAGAATGTTCTTATCCTTCAACATGGTCATGGACAAAAAGATGCTGAAAATTTTATATGAGGATGCTAAAACAATTGTTGGAGAAGCATTAAAAATAATAAAATTTCTCAATTTTTCTTCAGGGATAACTGGACTAAGTTACTAGCAGTAACAGGTTGCAAAGATGTCAAATTGGTAGGCATATAAGCTAGGGAGTTCTAAGTTAACCCAAGACCTTGGCCAAAGAAAAAGGGTTGACTCCAACTTAAATACCCTTCCACACTTTCATGTGAAACCGATGTGGGATATCGTAACAATCTATCCCCCTTTCAATCCGGACATCCACGGACGGCACACTCTGGGTGGCAACCCATACCAAGGCCCACTTCCCAGGTGGCAACCCCCTTGGCCCCGCATTCAGGGTGGCAACTCCTGGACCCACCATCGGGTAGCCCCTTTCTGCAGCCCACCCGGATCCGGCAGGTCGGACCAAATTGTTAGACATAAGCTAGAGAGCTCTAACTTAACCCAAAACCATGGTCAAAGGTAAAGGGTTACACTCCCACTTATATATCATTCCACATTACATGTGGAACCTGTGTGGGATATCGTAACACAAATGTAACTTGAAAAACAAACAAAATGTGTTTAGGCGAAGTAACATCTTCAAAGACTTAACAAATTGAGCGCGATCTCCTTATTATTTGATCACACACACACACACACAACAAATGCCACTAAACTAAGCAATCATACGAGAAAGAAGTTGTCTGGAACCAAGGACTAGCATACTGACCACATATCATCAGGCCCTAAAGGCTCCTCCTTAAGAAAAGCTTCAAGACATTTATACAGAGAGACAGACTCTTGTGGTCTTTTTGTGAAGAATCCAGACTTAAACACTCCGGGAAGCAAATTAAGAGGCTCTACATTATAAAGCTTAGCCATCTTCTCTGACCAAGATACAAGAACATACAATCTTTCAGGCACAGGTGTGAGCTTTTCCAGCTCTCCCATTCCAATCTCAGAGCCTTTCTCTGTTCCCTTTTCATTCGTGAAGTAAAAGAGAAAATCATTACCAGAATCCGCATCAGGCTCTTCTTTATCAGATGTCTCAGGGGACCCACTTAATCTAGCATTGCTGGTGTCACTAATTTCCAAGTCTTCGGTAATTTCAACAGGCTCTTGATCAGGTACCAGGAATGGAGCTAGTAACTTGGCATATGTTTCACGAATATCAGAGCCATTAGCAATGTTTTTGCGCACAAGAAAAGGAACTCCAAATGCTCTCCAACTGGGTGTTAATTTCCCACAAATGAATTTTCTGTGATAGATATTTAACTAATTAGCTAGAACTTAAATTAACAAAGAGACAAGCAATAGAATGAAAGACAAATTCACTTCCTTGCAAAGATAGTACTCAACATGACCGTGACTAACCGAAGGCAATGAAAATAAAACAAATATATGCATTAGCAACTACACTAAAAAAATTCGCAATGACATTCACCTGCATCTCCCAACATGGTATAGCATTCAACGTTAGAAGGTTCAATGTTCAAATATTTATGTGCAATTTGCAGCAGCAGGAGTTCAGGTATCTCAAATAATTTGCAGATAGTAACTTTTTATGGCTTTAAGCACATGACATTTTAGGGTCATCTCAACCCAAATCTATAACCACCTAGAAGATGAAGAGCAACTATTAAAATCCTTCGCGCCATTACTTGCCAAATAGGACAAGAACTAGGTTCACATAAAGATATGTAGCGTCACCAAAACTTTCATTGCTAGCTGCCAAATGACAATGATGACACGCTGAACCAATGGTTTCGACTTATATCAGACAATTTGACTTCTCCACTATCATCTATAGTTGTTAAAGGCATGCCTCAGACGACAGGCGCGTAGGAAAAAGCCCTCATCGCCTCTCAAGACCAAAGGCTGGCGATGTGGGTGAGGCGCGCGCCTTGGTGCGCCTCGGTGCACCTTTTACCTGCGCCTAGGCGCGCCTTGGTTTCATTGGATTAGTTTTTGATTTTTTTTGTTTTTTAACACTTTTAAAGGTTATGTTTTAATGTATTGACACTTCATTTACGTTTTCATGTTCTTTTGAATAGTTATAATTTCTTTTCATTATGTGTTTATGAATCTTATAATTTAATTTATTTTTTTATTTTCATTATTTTTGCGCCTCACATTTGTCAGGCGCGCGCCTCGCCTTGCGCCTTGCGCCTCAGGCGATAGGAGCCCTATCGCCTTGGTGCGCCTTTCGCCTTTAACAACTATGCTATCATCTACCTTTCTGTATCTTTTCAGGAAAAAACACTAGCATTAGCCAATAGTTTAAGGAAAAATCCTCTGTTTTCATGTGTGCATCTAGAAAATACAATTACTAGCAATCTTCTAGCATATATATCTGAAAAGACATGCAAATTATGGAGAAAGCATTGCACAAATTAAAACCCACTCTTCAACCCGCTGATGCATAAACACGAACAGAGGAGCTTCCTTATCATCCTTCGACAATCTGTAAGCGATTAGTTGATCATTGTCTCTGACTAATGATAACGAATCAGTTGGCTCCCCCAGAAAACCTATTATGCGGTTGTTGTATATCTGTAACCAATCATAAAGTCTTAGAGCATCAAAATTAAATAATATGGCAAAATAGACATGATACTAGAAACCCCAACGACTTGCAACATTAATGCATCAGTGTAATCGCTGCAGTTACCTCAGCTACCAAAAGTGTTTCATCAGCCCCCAGTGAACATGCAGTGCTTAAAGCCTGAGTCAAATCTTCAAGCTTTCCATTCTTGGGCACATTAACAGTAAATGGGGATGGCTTAGTACTGCCATCTGCTTTTACCACGGTCAGAGTCATTGTCCGCATAGATGACGACGGCAGAGGTAAAGACAGGTACATGAATGGGTCAAAGGTAACAGACACTTTTCTACAAATTGGACATACTAATGTGGACCGGTACTGGCCCTGCAATAATAGCAATCCACCGGATGTTAGCTGAAGTATAAAAGATAATAGAAAAACAACAAAAACTACCACACAATTTCCTTAACTTTCTCTGAGATGTAAAAGCCACAGAGCAAGTTCAATAACTTTGGTAATTAAAGTAACATAATTTGATTCACAGAAAAATTTGGAAGATTGGTCTAATTTGATTGAATATTGGATAATGAAACCTGATGAAGATAAGGACATTTTCAGATAATTGAAACGCAGAAAAGAATAAACATTGACAGCTTATCTCAACTATACAGACAAGAGCTTTTAGATATTTCTACTTTGGAATGATCAAGGGAAAAGGATAACAAGAAACATCTCTAGAAAGTAAACCAAAGAGAAAGGAAACCACTTACATAAATGAACACAAGACTCGCAGATAATTCTAGAAAATGACACTCACTTGGCAAACATCAACAATTATCGAGTCATTACGAGCCAGATGATTCCTCCAATATTCATCAGCTACTTCTTCATCTGGGCGGTCGTCATAGTCCTTGGCTTCAACATAAGGTTTGCATCTCACACGATTCAGATCCTCATGGAGACCATCTAAGAGAAATGCCAAGAGTTCCTACAGTAATCAAATATGGCCCTCCACTTTAAACAGATGGCACACTGAATCTCAGACAGATTTGGACAAGAGGAGAATATTTATTCACTTAGAGAACATACATACTTGAGAATCATGCTGATTAAAACCGCTGAATTGCGGAGCAAAATGAGCGAGCTTCATTTTAAATGTTCTTGGTGCCAGAGGTGTTACTCCAGGAGCCCATAATTTCTTTAAAATATCTCCAAAAGATGAAGCAATTTCACCCTGTCAAAGCACATATTCTTTTGGTTGAGGAATAATGTTATATTGAGCCCAACTTAAATCATACGACATAATAAGAAGAATGACCGATCCTAATTTCTATAACACAGAACTCTGCAAAAGATCCACCAAAATAATCTATACAACTGGAGCACTTACTAAGTCAGTCATACACAAGCTCTCGTATATATCTTTCTTTTCAAGAAACTCAGAATTATCATTAAAAAAAATAAAAGGTATAAATGGAAAATACATGAAAAGAAATCAAATTTATGGCATACTATGAAAAACATTTTGAGGTAATCTGAATGACCGAAAAGGCAACAGTCTTTTGTGAACTGCAAAAGAGAAAACCCATGGATGGAAGTGAAAATGTACAACTACTCAAAGCGCATGGCTGTTATAATGTCCCAAGTATGAGAAACGTACTTTCATGCCCAACGGGTTCTCTGGGTTTATTTCTCTCTTGTAATCTCCAAGAAAGTAGTCAACAAGCTTTGGCGTGTGTGCTAGACACTGTAGAGCACTGTTCATGAAGCAAGTATTCCCCAGGTTTTGTAGCCCAGATAAGCCCAACGTACCAGCTTCAAATGAATTCCCCAGAAACTTAGAAGAACTGCTTCCGGCAGAACTTGAACTATTGTTCGTAGCACCACCGTTCATAAAACATGAAGTACCATTAGCATATGTTCCAACATCATCTTTTCTAGCTCCTCTACTTCTAAAAGAATCTGACAACCCATAAACTTGCAACTCAAGGAGCAGCTGCATTAATAAACAGAAGCAAACAAGTTAATTTACATAATATAAAGCAAGGACAAAGTTCAAGAATACATTATCGAAACTCAGTTCAACGTCATTACCAAGTCACTTTTTATTTGATTAATCAGTTAAATAATGCTATATCAGAGAAAACAAATATTTAGGGTTATTATTAATCGTAAGAATTTTTAAAACACCATATGACTGAAAAGCAATAGCACTCATCTACATTTTGGTGATTTTGCCTATGTGCAAGTGAAACAAGAGAAAATAAAATCTATCTGCGAAAGAGAATCACATGTCTTTGATATTGTTTCATTTCTTTCCACTTTCTAAGGAGGGTAAGGATGTAATGGACATGATTGCAGAGGTATCTTTATAAACCTTATCAATAAATGCAATGCATTTATACACATGCTATGGACTTCATGCCGAAATTTTCAAAGCAAAAATATCACAGAGAACAATGTCACTGACATATAATATTGGAGTTCAACAAATGTAATTCTTTGCAATTCCAGGCTCAATAAGTTAAAGATGCATAACCATATCCAGAACTACATTATCACTTGATGCATATTACATCAGATATGTTACTTACATCCTGTTCTGTTTGCTTATACGGTTCTTTTAAGTTCTTATAATTGTTATTCAACAATAGCAGCGTTGTCTGCCCAGAAAAATCCCAAACCCGTATCTGCACAGAGATCGAGTTGATCGTCAGTCTCCAGGATAATAAATTAAAGTTACATTTGCGAAAAATTATAAATAAGCTCACAGGCTCAGCTTCCACATTAAAAATCTTGCAGGCTCTTCTGAAGCACTCAACTGAATTATCCTGGATTTTAAGGCAAAAGAGAAACTTAAAGAATTAGAAAAAGAGGTGATCAAGAACATAAATAATAAAGGCTTCGAAAATTGCTGAAAACTAATTGCTACTTATGCAGGTCAAAGTTATGGCTCAGCTTTTTTTTGTAATAATGAGAGCATCTTTATTCATAACACTACATAAACCTTCTTTTTCGATTCCCAATATGCCATATCACTAAAATATAAACCTTACTCCTACGACCACAAACCTCCAATATCCATAAACCTCGTAAACCTACTTTTTCATCGGTCCCACATTTTCCCCACTTTCTTTTTCTCTAATTCAATAAAAGTTCATATTTATATCTTCATTCATTTAGTAATTGTTATTTTAAGTTTATATATAATAACTAGAAAATAATAAAGGGACAAAAATTTTAAAAATATTAGACATAAAAATAATATACATAAATAATACTATTAAAAATAGGCATAAAAGTATTAGACACGAAATAAATAAATAAGTAAAAAAAAAGATAAAAATTAAAACTTTACAATCCGAAAATGATGAAATAAAAGAAGGAAAACAATAAAGCATAAAACATAAAAAATTTAAGAAAAAGATATAAACCATAAAACACTAAAATAAGTAAAGCATAAAACAAACAAAAAAATACAAAACAAATATATAATAAACAAAATGAAAAAGTGGAGGAGAGGGAGAGAGGTTTATGGAGGTTTGAGTTATCAAACCTAATTTACAAACTCAAACCTTAAACCTCCCATTCCTACCCATAAACATTTTTAAATCTCTCCAAAACCTCCAATAAAGTTGCTCTGAAACAGAAGAATGCACAAAGGCAGCATTTGGTCAATGCATATCATTTTCAGACTTCCAACAAATATTGCAGTTGGATTGTGTTGTTCTAATAGAAGCTCAAATATGCTGCAACTCTACTGAAGTCCAGAATCTTGAAAACTTAAGGCCCAGATGCACACGGCTACTACTTCAACTAAGTTAAATTTCCTTCTTATTCTGCAGATCACATATCAAATAAGAAGGCATATATCACCAACTAAACAAACAAATACACAAACAAAACAAACAAACCGGCCATTTATCCCAATATATTGGAGTAAGCTAGATGCACCAAAATAGAATCACGTCGGATCTTCTGCATGTACTAGTTAGATGAAAGAATAAAGATTCACATCTTAATTTTTGCATACAATGCATGAAAAATTGTATTTCTTTCTTATTTTCTTTTTTGATCTATATATCAGTACTGAGACAATTTTATCTTACTATGAAGGTCAAACAGGATATTTATTATCCAATTTCATCAAGATCTTCATTAAGTCTCTTGGCCTCCATAGCTTTACATATGACTTCTAGCCACGTCTTCTTTGGTCAACCCCGTGCTCTTTTGGAAGGACCCAAGTCCAACTCCAAGTGCATCTCTAAGCCTACCCGAACGATCATAAATGATGTTCTTGCATTTTGTCTTCAATGGGTGCAATACCTAACATAAAACGAATTTCTTCGTTCTTCACCCCATCTCTCCTATTTTTACCACACATCCACGAAGCGTGCACATCTGCGCCACATTAATCATGTGACTTATCTTTGGTGCACAACCTTTTGTTCGTATAATAATCTTATGGCAGTCTGGTAGAACTTCCCTTTCAGTCATAGTGGCATATTACGACCACATAACTATTTTACCAAAAAATGAAGCATATTAAACCTAATTAAGTTTCAAACTAAACCATAGATCCGTTATAGAGTTAAACTAAATGAAAAAAAATAGCAATATTGTTTCCCATGATAGGGCGTCACGCTTAATTGATCAGGAATTGTTAAATACATAGTTAAAATACAATGTTCTGCAATTCATGTTGTTTCCTTAAAAATACTCATTATTGACACTATGATTTACAAACATTTCAGTTCTTCGTACATTAGTAGAATAAAGTGAAAGGATAATATTGAGCAGAAGCCACAAAGAGAAAACAGAGAACAAAAACAATCATACAATTACAAGTTTTGGCATTTCATAAATCGAAAAAAAAAAAAAAAGAGTAAATATTAAGAGACTGGCGAAGTACAACCTTTTTGCTCACTTTTACTGCCAATGCATTGGTTTCCCACAGAACAGAAAGCTTAAGTTGCAGTGGATAGACATCTGACATAGCATCTTCAACAGCTGTAAAACCTTTTCTTTCCTTCGATGAACTTTTGGAATTACTGTGCCTGGATAGCACAGACAAGTAAACCGAAAAGGAATCAATTTCAGTAATCAAAAGGAACCGATAAAAGTTGTACTAGTAATGCTCAATTGAATCCACATGATATGTGCTTTTCAGCCTAGAGGTTACAAAAATGACAAACAGAACCAAACACCTTCCAAATGCCTTAAAATGGAGGCTAATATTACGTCAAGCTAGTTAACAAAGACTGTCAGACTAGCAATGCTAATGTCAAAGACTAAAAATACAAACTCAAAATAGTCAAAATTGTGGGATTCTGGCAGGCCGACACATACCCACAGACGTGGACACTACCCAGGGATTCACATTTCTAGCACAATATTATGCCTAAGTTTACTTCACATTTTACCGCTATAGTTATATAATTACACTGAATTCTTACATCACGCTTTCTGCAGTCAGGTGTGCGCACATTGCATCCCCCACACAGTAAGGCTAACTGAAATATATCACATGAAACCAAAGTAGGGTCAATTACAAAAAAAATACCCCTGCGCTTTAGTCTAATTACAAAAAGAAATCCAGCTACCTTTCAAAATCATAAATACCCGTTAAAATTTGTTTCTACTTTACCAATTATATCACCAATAGAGGGGAATTTATTAAGAAAACACAACCCTCGAGGGGGTGGTTGTAGAAAACTTAAGGGGGTATTTGCAATTTTGAAAGATAATCTGTTTTTTTAATTAGGCCAAACACTAGGCGTAGTTTTTTGTAATTATACCCGATCATGGTATGAAGTTTAAGCAACGGAAGTTACAAGCGGATCTAGTAGGAATTCCAACAATACATACCATTTCAGCGTCTGAAGCCACGTGTCAGCAGGGATCAAAGCGTAGTCCCTACTCGATACCCCAACTTCACCACTTTCCAAATCGTACGACAGTCCATCCTCTTTCCTTAGGTTGAATGCAATATCTGAGTTGAATATGTTGTTGAATATCTTCATTGGACCCCCATATGGAGAAGCATGGGATGCGGCATACGGGATTCCCCTCTTCACCTCTGATGAAGAAGGATCCTGTGCCTCTTTCCACCATCTAAAGCACAATCATTTAAACATTCACTTACTCTGTAAGAAATAGTGCACAGAAAAAGGAAAATAAAATCCTAAGTAAATTAAATTCAAAAGTTACGAGATAATTAATTCGTCATGCTAGACACTACAGTGTTAGAAAAGCAAGATAACCCTGGAAATCAACACAAACAAGTAAATCAAGCGACAATATATTCCTACATCTTTTTCCAAATAACTTCAATCTTCCCGTTTTGTGTTCTATAACTAATATTCGATTCTTGCTGATACTTGTCCGCCACATTTATCTTAAATAATTCGAGAATCGGTGTTTATCTGTGTTTATTTAGTTTTCTCCCCAAATCAAATTTTGTTTCCTAGTTCACTATTTTATAGTACTAGTATTTTCGAACAACACTTCTAGAAAACAATTATAATAATATTACCAACAATAAATCGATTCTGGAGCGACATTCGAGAATGCGTGTACCTGAAAGGAACTAAATAAACTCTCTGGTCTTCATCTACAGATGATGCCTCTTCTTCATCTTCTCGCCGTGGCTCCGGATGCAAACAGCTCGAAAAAATTCCTGTTGCGCTATCATTGTTAATATCATTATCCATTTGTATGTATATATGTATCTATAGAACGAGAAAGACACGGGTTCAGAAATGGCGGAGGAGATTTGCAGAAGTGCGCAATCAGTTTTATAGTATCTGCTAAAATGTTTTTAATAGTATAGTTTAATTAATGTCAATGTGTATAAATATTTAGGGTTATTATTATTTTTTTTATACCGAGGTTCCAAACTTACAACTGACTAGTGGGATAATGTACTCTCATTCCTCAAGATCGCTACCGCTTAAATCGCGAGATGTGTGTGCAGTTCTGGTTCTTAAATATCCTCAACTAATACAAGCATGCGAGTCGTCTGCCGATTGCCTCCTCAAATCTATACGCAGGGTCCCATCGAGATCTGGCCTCCCACACTGCCGCTTGAAGCCCTCAATATTTAATTATTCCACCAGCGTAGTCCGAAGGTTTAGAACCTAACCCTTAGTCAAGGACTGGGTTATTAGTATTTTTAGTCAAGGGAGTATAGATCAATTAAAGTTCTTAAGTAAAATTTTGAAGAACCAATTGAAACGGTTCAAAACCGTTCAGTTTTTGTTGTTAAATGTTTTTTGGAAAAATTGAAGTGGAATCGTTGGGTTCTTCGATTATCCTAAGAATCGGATAGATCAAAATAACAATTCAATAATTGTAAATATACCGTAAGAATCGAACTACAACTTAAGAATCGTAAATTCATATTAATCAAAATTAACAAAATCTATAAAATTAACAAAATCATTAGATATTATCGAACAACATATGCATCTTAAACTATATATTAAAGGGCAATTGTAATATATTAAAAAACACTTTCAACTTATATGTATTTATATTTATTCACATTTTATGTTTGTTTTATATTTATTTTCTATTTTGATATTTATATTTCATGTTAAGTTTATATTTATTGTATATTTTAATAAATATTAAATATTAATAATAATAATAATAATACCATCCGATCCAACTATTCACTCATAAAAATTTCATGAACTGGAATCAAGAATCGTAATTATTAAAGATAACTGAATCGGAACCAAGAGTTGGATATAAGAAAAATGACTCAACTAAATGACTAGATCCCCATTCGGATTGAGTTTTTCTCCGATTCTCAAGCATAAAGTCCCAATGCTAAGTACGACATTATAAATTTATGGACATAAATATAGTAGATCTTGAAGTAGCTTTTAATGTTTTAAATTAAAATGGGGCAGAAAAATTATTTTGCATCATTCGGCAATGGGGGCGGTTTAAAATGTCAAGGTTGGCGTGTTATACTCAAAACCCACATATGTCAACAGTCAGTATATCGTTGATACAGATTGATACAATTGATTGTAGCTTTGGGTCGTTCACACAGATTGGTTGTAGGTTTCCTTGAACTAACTTCTTCTCACAGAGATTGAAGCTTCGTTCCGAACTCTCTTTATCCCACACAGGTCAGAAAGGTTCCGATTAATCGACACAGGGCAAATATACTGAAAGATCAAAAACATTAGTCATTTTTAGCAAAATAGCGGTAGATAATATATTTTATCTTTGGTATTTTGGTTTCATATAACCTAACAAAAATAGCTCTTGGAGTAGCGCTTGGTAAAAACTACAAGATTTGGCACTAAATACTAATTTATTCATTTTATGTGAAGAGCTTAATGCATATATCAAAACAGTTATGGATACCTCTAATAGCTAGGAGTTGACAGCCAGCAACTACTTAATAGTTGACAGTTATTATAACAACCAACCACCAATATCTACAGTTGGTTTTGCTGGACAAAATCTTAATTTCCATGAATATTTTGTGTATCAATTGTTATGTCTCGTGTGGGAGGAAGCAAACCTCCTAGTAGAAGCTTTTGCGATTAGGGTGATTGAATGTTTTGATTTCATGTGATCTTGCGAATATATTATAAATTTTGTGCATTTCTTTCTCTAAAGTTATGAAAATAAAATCTGCACAAGAATGTGCATTGGGGGCCAAAATTGGAAAAAAAAAATCCTAGCATTAGAAATTCTGGATAAAATACTTGCAGAACTAAGAGGGGCGTATTCAATTAGAATTTTGTAGGATTTTTTTAGATTTTAGAAATCTTAGGGTATTCAATTTGGATTGTTTTGAATCTATTAAAATCTTGAGATATTCAATTTGGATTTCAGAATGTCATTTAATGTCTTGGTGTATTCAATTAGGATTTGAAAATGTCATTTAAAATCTTGGTGTATTCAATTTGGATTTTTAACAATCCATTAAAATCTGAGGGTATCCAAAAATTCATGAATTTTTTTGGATTCATTAAAATGGTAGATTTTGATGGATTTGTTAGTGTTTTTTGTAAGTTTTGAAATCCCACCAAAATCAATGAGATTTTGAAGGATTTCTAAAAATCCATTTGTAAATCCGAAAGATTCTCCGTCAACTTTATAAGATTCTACGATGATTATTATTAATCCTTGCAATGTTTCTAATCCGCCAAAATATTTAAAAATTCATGAATTATTATTGATCCACCAAAATCTGAATTGAATACACCTCTGTAAATGTCTGTCCTTTAGATTTATTAAAATGGGTAGTTTATATATATATATATATATATATATATACAACAATTATAAAATATTTATACAAATATAACATGGGAAAGCATTTAAAGGATAACCTAAATTAATGATTTGGCAGTTATAAATATACCTCTGATTTCACTGAACCAATTCCAGACTAGAGAATTTGAAGGAATATGAGTTACCAAAAATAACAAACATTTCAAAAATGGCTGAAGCACCATAAAAGAAAAAAATCTCCTCATTCGGTTACTTAGTTTATTCATCCCTACAAAAAGGTCAACTCCACGAATTTGGGAGAATTGGATACCTACGGCGAATCGAGAATGCACAGAACAAGATCTTCAAACAGCCACAGATATTATAAATTTCAAAAGTATTTGCAAAACCCAATTTCTAATATTTATGATTCAGTAAAATATTTTTAGGAACATGATAAAATTTCAATATTGTTGTATACGATCCTGATTAATTTAATTTTTCTGCAAACATGGAATTGCACTCTTGCCTCTCAGTTGGGATGATTTCTGCATCAATTTTTAATTTGATTTAACTTTATGAATATAATAAGATACCATCTCTGATTATTGTATTGAATTGGATCTTTTATGATAGCTATATTCATTAACTTATGTGTAATAATATGTTCGAATTTGATAATGATTATTATAATGAATAATATTGATACTACTTAATTTTCACTTTTTTAAATTTATTTATAAAAAATTATGTTGGATATATGGAACTAGTACACTTTCTTGTAAATATTTAGATAATGATTTTAATCTTGTTATTGAGTTTGCTCCTATGAATTTTTTGTGTAGCTTACCAATGTAATGAGATTTGCTACATTTTTATTCAGTTGGATACAATGATTTTTAGCATGCAAATATATATCCACAAGGCATGAAGATATAAAGTGCATAATAAGAGAAGAACAAAGTCGAATACAACATATACGAAGAAAAGGGTCACAACAAAAACCATACAAGAATCGCCGTGTTTTATGGGCATATTCTCTTGGTATTTAGTTACCAAAATTTTATTTTGTAGCAGTATCTTGAAAAGCTCCTCTTTTGTTCCTCTATATTAAAGTAACCAAACACTTTTATTCAAATATTTTAGTTGTTTAATAAATACATAAGCATGCATTATATTAACTGAAAAATAGTATACACAAAATTTCTATATGATGCCACCAAACTTGAAGTGTACGAACTAAAAACCATTATGTAAAACAAGTATGTATCTCGTACTATGTATTAAAGTAACAAAACACTTTTGTTCAAGTATTCATTTTTTTTAAGTAAATACAATACTCACTAAAAACTACCTTTAAAAAAAAAATATCTCATGTCGCACTTTAAAGTAACTCAACACTTTTGTTACCGTACACAATGGTTATATAAGTTTTTTTAACATGTGTTAGAATAAATAATAACTATTATGTCAAAAACGAGTATCTTGTACTGTTTATCGAAATAACCAAACACTTTTATTAGAGTATCCATTTTGTATAACTGAATACGTCAGCATGAAGTATATTCACTTCAAACTATCATGTCAAATGTAGGAGTGGTATACCGCACCGTATCGATTTTTTTTGCCAATAGCGTATACCGTACCGAAAGTTTCGGTACAATAAAATTCATACCGATACTGTACCGAAAGTTTCGGTATACCGAAATCTGGTATACCAAAATTTCGGTATGGCTCTCGGTCCATACCGAAATTTCGGTATACCAAATTTTGTTTCGGTATCGGTATATACCGAACTTATCGAAATACTGAATTACCAAAATATCAAAAAAAAAAATCTTGATATATCGATATATACTGAAACACCGAACAAATAAAATACTGAAAATATCGATATACCGATATATATATATATTGAAAACCAATTTTTTTTTGTATTTCGATATATACCGAAATACCAAAAAGAAAAAAGTTTCATACCGTTACCGTACCGAAAATTTTCGGTATGGTACCATACCATAGCGAACATTCGGTATACCGAAATTTTCAGTATTTTCGGTGTAACACCCCCAAGTTATTCAGGGTATATTACAGCGCCGTGAGCCCCGCCGTGGGACCCACAAGGCTAAACATACGCGGAACTATAAACTTGACCGAGAAGGTCTACATACAATGGAAAGAAAGACGATACAAATGGTATTCAAAACCATAACCAATGAAACCATATACATCACCACACAAATCAATACCTCGGCAACACAGGCCGGAACATCAAGGAAACTGAAAATACAATACTCGAGTATTTAAAAATCCATTCCAGTACAACAACACTGAATGGAGGAATCCAAGAAAATAATCGGAGACAAAACACAATATCACACTTGCCCATCATCTTCATGCCGACCCGATACCCACCTGTCCGCTCTCCTGGAACCTGAAATACATGAAACGTATTTCCCCCATAAAGGGGTTAGCCGTCGAATAGCTAGTGCAAGTATAACAATATGAAACATAATACTCCTCGACAATAAAGTAAATGTAATCCGTCAATTCATCAATATCCGTCAATTCATCAATTTAAGACTAGTATTCCGGAATAACTAAAATCTCAAGACGTATGTGAATGCCGTAGAAACGGTTCGTTCATATCATACGCCGTTACATGTAGGAATGCCACAAACGGTTCGTTCATTACATGCCAACATTATTTCATATGAATGCCGTAGAAACGGTTCGTTCATATCAACCATGGAATCGCACTGAGGCTACGAAACCCTCGAGGACCATAGGCCCGGAGTGGCTAGAAATAATCATACCATCAATATTTCATACTTTCAAAGTCGAGAACGTATAATCATAAATGTATACTTGCCTTAATAAACGTTATCAAGATCCCGAAGAACACGGTTCGACCGGGAAGCTTGAACCACGAAGAAGACAACGAACGGAAGGGTTCCGACTTGAGTTCTTCACAAGGATTTCGCCCCTAAGTCATATCAATGATAAATCAACAATCGTACGATGAATAATAATCGTACAACGCACAAAACCCCCCTCTTAGACCTTTTGTCGGACACCTTCAAGGCGTCGACTAATAACTCAACCGAAACGACGAATCAATACACTCCAACCGTGGAATAACGATGGAAATGATAGAATACACCTAAATCATCATCAATCCATCACTAATCTAAATTACTACGGATTAAAAGGATGAAGTCAAACAAAATCCCCAATTTCCAACACAAAATTCGAAGTGTTCTTGAATAATCTTTCAATAATCCGATGAATACTCCAACAAGTCCATAATCATGCGTATATCACTTCATACCCCATGATTTTAACATCCAAAACATCATTACCTAATACAAAATCGAAATCCAAGATGTTGAAGAAATTACCTCTTGAAGATTCAAGCACTATGATTCGAAGAGCACGCGATACAACGATGATCCGGGCTTCACAATCGAAAATAGATGAAGGAAGTCACCCACTCAAGTGATAGATGAAGAAACTTCCCTCTCTCAAGCCTTCTCTCCCGTGTGAAGGTGAAGAAATGAAAAAGTATCGGTTGAATCGCACAAAAAAACGCAGATATAGGGTAAACTGTCATGTGTGCCGCGGCTCAGTATAGGTGTGCCGCGGCACAGGCCCAAAATTTGCTCCCAGGGCTCGGCAGTGTGCCGCGGCTCAGCCCAGGTGTGCCGCGGCACCGGGTACAGGCGGTTTTGGCCGAATCTGGAAAATGAGAGTGACTTAGCTATTTCGACCATAACTCCCTCGTCTGGACTCCGATTGACCCACCGTTTGAACCATTGGAAAGCTAACTCGATGCTTTATAATATTGCCAAGATTCAGAATTTTTGGAGTTTCCAAGAATTTATGGTGATTTAACAAAGTCGAACTCATACGTGGAAAAGTCGCTAAAGAACACGGAATTCAACAGAACGATACCGAAACGAACTCGGATGACAAAAAGTGTAGAATTAATCATTCTCAGGATGACGAAACGGTCCCAAGTAAGTCGTCAAAATAGACTTCCGCCAAAAATAGAAAATTTCCGGGGATCAAAATTACGGGTATTACATTCTACCCTCCTTAAAAGAAGTTTCGTCCCGAAACTTAAAACAGGTAGGGAGAAGAAGTATTTCGCCAGAAAACTCAACGAGATGCACAAGAATCAAACTTACGCCCAAACGGCGAATCATCAATATAGAACACCATAATACATTACCCGAAGGCAAACCAAACCAATGCCGAAAAGATACGACCACAATGCCCGAAGGCTCCAATGAAATACCGATACATCACAATGGCTCGAAGCCGAATGCCCCAAAGTCAGAATCATCACAATACAGATCTCAAAGAAGCAAACCTGACTGTCGGACATACCCCTCGGCGTATGAACAACCAGTCGCAAATCGTCGGACATATCCAATACAACATGGACTACGAACGATCAATCAATAAAGCTCAAGAAGGACATCACAGTACGCCCGATCTGGAAATGTGTCCGTGCACATGTCCACCCCGTATACGGAATCCAGAATATACGTGTGACAATGTACCTAATTAGCCTCAAGAACTACGTCTCGTGTGCACGGTCCTATGCGGAAATATCCACGCATGACCATCGAGTGCCTGGCTAAAAATCCTGCACATAACCAATCGGCACGCAGACATGATTCCAGATATGCCACGATACAACATGACAACGAAACTCAAGGGATAAAACATCCAATACGGATCATACGACTCACCAAGTGAACGATGACACACGAATAATGAAAGATCGACATGACCAACGATATTCAAAACAACCATCCTGGGATCAGAATTCCCTAAGGACCGATTAACACGGCAATAATCACAACACCACAATTCGGGAAATCCTCAACCCTCAACGATCACAAAATTATCGAGTTCACAAGAATAATAGTGCGCTGCCTTGAGTCGGCCAACACGACAATAATAATTCAACGGATGGGAACTCTCCTCGACAGTCCCAATTCAATACTTCGACTACCGTAGAATGGCCAATCGATAACAACGATACAATGGATGAGAATATCTTTGACAACGGATGGGAATTATCTTCGATAATCCCAATTCAATACCTCGATTACCTTAGAACGGTCAATCGATAATCAATGATACGATAGAATAGATGTCCCGGTGTCTTAAACCGACCACCGAAACGGAGATGACAAAAGGATATATCAAACGTCCCAATTCGGTTAACGCAACATCATAGCAACAGTTCCAATTCGACAACAAAGATTCAACGATGTCTCAGAACGACATTAATCGCGAACAATAATAATCGATACATCGATACCGCGAATCGCTATCGGCAAGAACTTTACCAACAAGTATCGTAATGCCTTGAACCGCCATTTACAACCAACAAGAACATTTGGCATAATTTGCCGACGGCCGTGTCAACCAATCCCCTGATATCAATACACTCATAAAGAGGTCAAGTCCCGAAATGATACACACATTCGTACGCCTACACAATAACATTAGTCTCATTGATTAGTACGAGTATAAAACTTGCCTCGATATCAATACAACGAATCTTACCAATTCAGCTTGATTTCGTCTTACGAATTTCCCTCGATCTCGACCAAGTTAATCTACGAACCCTTCAACCTAACCGCAACACAATCATAATCTATGATCAAACATCATATCTTATTGTAAAACGAAGGATTGATAATCAACCGGTTCGATGACGACCAATATCAATACCACCAAACCACAAACTCAATCGTTTCACCATATCTCGACCAATCACAATCTGAATCATCCAACTCAGACCCTCACGAATCCATGTCCACAATACGAGCCGAAATCCGATGATCATATCGGAACCAATTCGGACCAATAATAAGGGTCTAAATATTATCGGTTCCAAACTCAATTCTTAAATACGAATTGACAAGGTTCCCTTCTCGTAAATCCGTAGTTAAAATTTTCCGATGATCATCGTTAATTCTAACCATCCAATTAGTTCAACATTATAGATAATCATATTTTAAGGTTATCAAACACTCCAATCATTCGATTTGAATATTTGCTCCATACGTATGGGCTTCCAAATTCTTAGATGAATTATAGTCTCATCAAGCTCATAATCACATTCGTATTTCCTATACGAATATTATTTCCAACACATAGTTTAGCTCTAGATATGAATATTCCATATTCATATTCAAAACATCAACCTTCTTAAAAATTTTCATCACCTCGGATAATTCAAGAGTTCTGCAAGAGCATGAAATATCCGAAATCACGTTCAGAACAACATATCCGAGGTATATATATCTCCATGTTATCATTTTCTTCATCATGTCATTCATACAACCTCAAGAATCACAACAAAACCCTTATCGTCATATGAAGAAGATCTCAATAATCATATCAACATCCGAAATCTATTATTACGATTCCAATAAATCTCGCAAAGATTATCACATGATACCAAGATTGTAACACCCTGCATCCTCCTGAATATTACACGCCGTAAACCTTTCTCACAAGGATTTACCAGCTAAGCACAATTTTCCACGTCATTTCAAAATGCCAAAAAGACCGATGACGATAATATTTTTCAAATACTAAAAATCATTTTCCAAATACCACAAACGATCAAGGTTAAAATGCCAAAAACTCGGTTTAGGGAATCCGTTTTACAAAATAAAATTTCATTGGCAAAATACCAAAATCCATTTCAAAAATACTCACGCAATGGATAAAAGTACAATCCAATTTATGCATTTTCATTGAAATAAGACGAACATCAAAATACACGATTCCCAACATACTCCCTCCCAAGTAGTAATCCAAAAAGAAAAAATGAGCCACTATCAAAGGGATACGAGGATTACCTTGTATGGACGAACCACGAAGAAAGAATAATTGAACTCCATTCCAAGAATCATTAAATCATCATAGTCATCATATGGCCTCAAGAACATCAAGATCTCTATGATTCCATAATCATAATCAACATATTCAAAGCATATCATTATCTTCCTTCAACATAAACCTCATAGAATATGGATAACACAAGAAATCACTTCAAGAATCAACAATAGTTCCATAACCAAGCTCTAATTCCATGATTCCAAGCTCACAATCATGTTAAAAGTGTTTAGAACACTCTTAAAAGTGAAGAGGGACGAGTTTTGGAGAGAAATATCTCAAAGGATCGTGAGAGAAATGAAAGGCAACACTTCAATATATAAATTGCACTCTCATCACGTACGTAAGTGTCCTTTCTTAACGTGCGTAACAACTTTAACGTCGTAATCCAATATCCATAACGTCGTAACCAACTCACTGTCTCATTCCGTGCGGTACCATTACGACGTAACCCATACCATAAAACGTACGTAATATACCAGTTGACTTGCTACGGTACAATGGTTGAGTTACGTACGTAACACGTCCTGTATAACGTACGTAACACGTACGTTGACTCACCTGTCAACATCCTCCGCCGAAATTTGCCGAAACAGGTCTCATCTCGCCGACCAGACTCGGTCGTCCGATGCCTTCGTTACGTACGTAATACCTTAGCCTTAACGTACGTAACCATGCCAATCTTACGTACGTAATCTCACCTTATTAACGTACGTAATAATTCCATACTTAGCCAATTTCAACAATTCCTGTCCAAAGTCATGACATACCAAATACGAGCATACGGCAAAATCAATACATATACTCAATTCAATAACATTGTCATACGTTCACAATGTCCTCGAGCATAATTAACCATCCACGATATCCAATATATAAACGAAAAAAAAATATATCCGAAAAATCGGGGTATTACACTCTACCCCCCTTAAAAATAAGTGTCGTCCTCGAAACTTACAATCACTCGTACAAACAACATTTCAACGGGAATTCAATTTCACCAAGAATTATCGAATAATTCAAACAACATACTTACAAGTCTGCGAAGTCGAAGATCTCCCGTGATACTAGCATGCGACTCCTAAACAAAGTCTCAACATAATACCGATACACACCATTATCGCAATTAGCAACTTAACAAAATCTCAAGGAAGAGTTCACGTCCGTGACCACGGCCACGATTCTTCCTACTTTCAGCCAACATTCTGAAAGGCACACACGTGCGTAAGTATAATCCGAATCGCACATTCTCGATGTGACCAATTCCCAAGAATACCAAGCTATAAACGAAACGATTAAGAAGAATACAAGAAGAGTGAGAGGACTTACAAGTACCGGTCGCACTGTGATGATGGCAGAGTAGTGATACTGTGGGCAAATGCCGACTCAATCGACCCAAAAGACCGACAGCCTAGGTATCCATAAACCTAAGCTCCGATACCATATTCTGTAACACCCCCAAGTTATTCAGGGTATATTACAGCGCCGTGAGCCCCGCCGTGGGACCCACAAGGCTAAACATACGCGAAACTATAAACTTGACCGAGAAGGTCTACATACAATGGAAAGAAAGACGATACAAATGGTATTCAAAACCATAACCAATGAAACCATATACATCACCACACAAATCAATACCTCGGCAACACAGCCTAACATCAAGGAAATCAAAATACAATACTCGAGTATTTAAAAATCCATTCCAGTACAACAACACTGAATGGAGGAATCCAAGAAAATAATCGGAGACAAAACACAGTATCACACTTGCCCATCATCTTCATGCCGACCCGATACCCACCTGTCCGCTCTCCTGGAACCTGAAATACATGAAACGTATTTCCCCCATAAAGGGGTTAGCCGTCGAATAGCTAGTGCAAGTATAACAATATGAAACATAAAACTCCTCGACAATAAAGTAAATGTAATCCGTCAATTCATCAATATCCGTCAATTCATCAATTTAAGACTAGTATTCCGGAATAACTAAAATCTCAAGACGTATGTGAATGCCGTAGAAACGGTTCGTTCATATCATACGCCGTTACATGTAGGAATGCCACAAACGGTTCGTTCATTACATGCCAACATTATTTCATATGAATACCGTAGAAACGGTTCGTTCATATCAACCATGGAATCGCACTGAGGCTACGAAACCCTCGTAGGACTGCAGGTCCGTCCCGAGTGGCTAGAAATAATCATACCATCAATATTTCATACTTTCAAAGTCGAGAACGATAATCATAAATGTATACTTGCCTTAATAAACGTTATCAAGATCCCAAGAACACGGTTCGACCGGGAAGCTTGAACCACGAAGAAGACAACGAACGGAAGGGTTCCGACTTGAGTTCTTCACAAGGATTTCGTCCCTAAGTCATATCAATGATAAATCAACAATCGTGACGATGAATAATAATCGTACAACGCACAAAACCCCCATCTTAGACCTTTTGTCGGACACCTTCAAGGCATCGACTAATAACTCAACCGAAACGACGAATCAATACACTCCAACCGTGGAATAACGATGGAAATGATAGAATACACCTAAATCATCATCAATCCATCACTAATCTAAATTACTACGGATTAAAAGGATGAAGTCAAACAAAATCCCCAATTTCCAACACAAAATTCGAAGTGTTCTTGAATAATCTTTCAATAATCCGATGAATACTCCAACAAGTCCATAATCATGCGTATATCACTTCATACCCCATGATTTTAACATCCAAAACATCATTACCTAATACAAAATCGAAATCCAAGATGTTGAAGAAATTACCTCTTGAAGATTCAAGCACTATGATTCGAAGAGCACGCGATACAACGATGATCCGGGCTTCACAATCGAAAATAGATGAAGGAAGTCACCCACTCAAGTGATAGATGAAGAAACTTCCCTCTCTCAAGCCTTCTCTCCGTGTGAAGGTGAAGAAATGAAAAAGTATCGGTTGAATCGCACAAAAAAAACGCAGATATAGGGTAAACTGTCATGTGTGCCGCGGCTCAGTATAGGTGTGCCGCGGCACAGGCCCAAAATTTGCTCCCAGGGCTGGGCAGTGTGCCGCGGCTCAGCCCAGGTGTGCCGCGGCACCGGGTACAGGTGGTTTTGGCCGAATCTGGAAAATGAGAGTGACTTAGCTATTTCGACCATAACTCCCTCGTGTGGACTCCGATTGACCCACCGTTTGAACCATTGGAAAGCTAACTCGATGCTTTATAATATTGCCAAGATTCAGAATTTTGGAGTTTCCAAGAATTTATGGTGATTTAACAAAGTCGAACTCATACGTGGAAAAGTCGCTAAAGAACACGAAATTCAACAGAACGATACCGAAACGAACTCGGATGACAAAAAGTGTAGAATTAATCATTCTCAGGATGACGAAACGGTCCCAAGTAAGTCGTCAAAATAGACTTCCGCCAAAAATAGAAAATTTCCGGGGATCAAAATTACGGGTATTACATTCGGTACGTTAAATACGATATTTCGGTATATTTTGCCACCCCTAGTCAAATGAGAAACAATGAATACATATTTGGATATTTTTAATAATTTATTGATCACTTAATCATAAATAATAATACCCATTTTTTTATAAATAGATGACCAGATATTTGTTCTCGTGAACTCAAAATAAAAGTAATCATATACATTAATTTAGGTAACTGTTCATGGGTCATTTAGTATCCAATTGCAATACCATACAAAGAATCGAAAGACTTTACTATGAATCTCTAGTAGTATTACTTAAATTACAAAGATGAGTAGTTGCACTATCCATCATCTTTTAATCAAGTAATCAACCATATATCATTTAGTATTCGACTACATAATGACATACATTTCAAACACACTACAACACAGTTTCAAGTATAAAATACATCACAAAAACTTATTAAACACAAAAATTAAGCATGGACTAGAAATAATATTCACGTTCAGTTTCAAATCCTTACTCTTATTTTATAATTTTCAAAAAAAAAAAAATCAAAATCTATATTTGACCACCATATATCCAAATATACTATACAAACTTATGTAGACCAAATATAATTCAAACAAAAAATGTCTATGCAAGTATCCATTTATTTGTATAACAGTAAAAATACATCATAAGAAATGTATCCAAATACCTGCTACAAACTTATATGCAATTCAACCATCATCCGACCACCGTAGCTCAACCGTTGACCAAACCCAGCTCCACCTGGAAACCTCGTCCAACCGACTCTACACTCCACTCCAACCTGAGACCCAGCAGACCAGTGCCTCAGCCCAAAACCCAAACAGAAACTAGAACCCGGATAGCCATCCACCCCCGACCTGACCCAGAACTTTGCCTGTGTACTACCTTAGTCGGTGTCCCATGTCGCCTCCGTTATCTTTGCTGATTCAAACCGCTATCGACAGCTGCAATAGAGGAGTTATGTGAGGCGTGTCTTCCATCGCGAGAGTGAGACTGCAAGGAGATGTGATATCTCCAAACAAAATCGCAGAAATCATATTCCTTGTCGTCTTTCGATCAATCGTGGCCAACCACCACCAGACATGCAGGTTGCGGTCATAACCTCCAATCTATGTCGATCGTCGCATTCGATTCACTACCAGTCGTACAATCTTCGACCAGCACAACACAGAAACTCTAATCTTCTCAGATCTACAACTATTTTGATTTTTTTCAATTATCTATATTAATAAAGTTTTATTTTTGAAACAGAAAAAAACTTAAAATTGAGTGGAGAGAGAGAGAGAGAGAGAGAGAGAGAGAGAGAGGTGAGAGGTGGGGTAGCCGTAGATAGAAAGAAAATCAATATATAAATTAAATTAATTACTAGATAGTGTTATATTTGTAATATTCTACCATATTAGCATATGTAATTTTTCCTATTAAAATTGGACACAAAAATAAAATAACAAATACGTGGCCCCAAATTGCTGCATATTATACTCATATGACCAAAGTCCAAATATACCACCTTTCATAAGTTATAGGACCAAAATTACAATTAAGTCAAATATCTTATTTTTAAAACTTAAACGTGTCTTTTTCATTTTTTTTTGTATGTTTTACTCGTGCGATGCACGGCGTAAAATATTAAATATTTTATTATAATAGTAATATGTGATTGAATTTCAATAATATTGTAAAATTATTATAAAATATACATGAGTCAATATACAAACACATGCACATAAACTATTATTTGATTTGTTTTAATTTATAAATTCTCATGATGTGATCTAAGAGCATGTGATAGGAAAATCATAATTTAATTAAGCATAGGCATTTATTTTTTCATATAGGACAATATGAGCTTATATCTAATTTTATAAATAATAAATTACATTATATTTATTATTATCAACTTTCATTAAAAGTATCCAATCCATATTCTTACTAATATAGTTTTTTTATATGATTTGGCATTAATTATTTTAAAATCAGAAGAAAATAATTCTAAAAAATCAAATATCTGTTAAAGTACAAAATTATGAAAAAAAACTAAAAATATATATTTTCTTCAATATTCTTATATCTTTATATGGAAATATTTTAATAATCTAATATATCATTATTATATTTAAATTACTTTATATATATACTATATGGATGTCAAAATAAAGAGCACGAAGTAAGAATTAATTTGATATATTTTTTTTATCAAAAATAAAATTGATACGAAAAAGTTATAATTGTTTAAACTATTAAGTTCAAAATAAAAAGAATAAAATAAGAGGAATTTTTTAATTGATAGATATTATATATGGAATAACCCTCTAACTTCCCTCCCAAACTATAATCTATTTTCTTAAGACTTTTAAAATGAGAAATAATGTGGAGATGACACATGTCTCTTTAAAATTTTTTTCGACTCTCTTTTAATATTAAGTATGGATTAGAGAAGAAATTATAGGGATGGGATGGGTGAGATCAAAGACGGAGTTAGGATATCGAGTTTTTGGGACGAAAAATATTTTTGCAGAAAAACTATTGCGACAGATTGCAATTCACGGAATAAATACTTATGTATTTATACAAAATTATAGAAGTACGAGGCATTATCCAACCCGTGCGATGCACGGTCTTTGGTTGAATATCTACGTGTTTTGTACGTAATTTTGGGGCAGACGGTTGAATGAGCAGATGGCAGAATTTAAATGTCTTTTAGAGAAGTTTATATGTTTTTTTATTGTTATTGTCCTTTTATTTTAGTCTATGTAATTAGTTATATGAAATGAGGCTTTACTAACCCGTATGTTGCTCCGGGGTTGTTTTTAGTTTCTTCAACCCGTGCGATGCACCGATTGTATCTAAGATTTCATAGCTAAAATTTAACCATATTGTAATTTATACTATCATTTAAAAGTTCATTTTAATCACCTTGTGTATTAGAAGTTGCATTTGCATTGTGATGTTTATCATAACTTTTGTATTTAAATTAGTTTATTTACATTAAAAGTTACAATTAAAATAGTATCTTCATATATTTATAATTAAAAGTTACAATTAAATTCCTCTTTCACATTAAATTAAGAGGGATAAGTATTATATAGTATAGATTATTACACCACGTACACTTTTTCACAATGGGGGGTGGGGGGCGATGAACCCCTTAGATATCCACATTGGGTGGGAAAAGTTAGGTGATTTGCTATTTATGCTCTTTCAATTGTGAATCCAATAACCAATCAAGAAGGTAATATTTTTAACCTTGGTTCACTGGCCACGAGGCTTTCATTTTAAGTGGGAGACCCGAGTTCGAGTTCTTATGAGGACAAGAATTTTTAAGAATTTATGACTCTCTATTCTAGGATTAAAGAAGAGAACTTAGTCATATGGGGTACGCTGGTGGAATAATTAAATATTGAGGGCTTCAAGCGGCAGTGTGGGAGGCCAGATCTCGGTGGGACTCTGCAGTTGGATTTTAGGGGGTCCAGCATGAAGCAATCACTTGGGGGGCGACTCATTGTGCGCGGTTGTTGAGGATATTTAAGAACCTGAGAGCCGGATACCAAACATGTAAAACGGATAATACGGATACGGATACAGCTATATCCGAATCCGAATCCGGAAGTTCAAAACCATGTCCGAATCCGCAATCGAATCCGGGAATATCCGAAAAATCATATCCGTATCCGAATTCGGCGGATATTATACGGATACGGATAACATCCGAATCCGAATCCATTTTTCAAAAAATGATAAATTTTTTTATGAAATTTGCAATACTAGAAAAACCATACAGACTACATATTAAAGAGTTGCTCAGTTCACTAATCTACAAAGTAAAAATACCAAATACATCTTTGCCCGATACTTGCACAAAAATACAAATCAAATTCCTTCTCCGAATAGTACATGATTAAAGTAATCCATGTCCAGTCCTTGGATTTGCTCAGAAATCGACATCTCATTCACTGTAGCTTAAATCGCACATCATAATTGAATCCTCCTCGACAACTTTTTCAGATTGACCTATAATAAATTCAAATAATAAGAATCATTTTAAATTAAGAACCAGCAATACAATATTAATAATTATTTGGATTAAATTAAGAACCAGCAATACAATATTGATCTCCAGTTTTAACACACATTATTTGGATTATCATCTTTCGGAAAGTTTTAATCAGTTCTATTTTCACTTTCATTTGCTTCAGAGTTTACAAAATGCGAAGTAATCAATTGCTCTTGTTAAGTCTCACAAATATTCTCACAAATAACATGTAGCTCAGAAGTCAAAATATTACCAGAAAGACAAAACATTACCTTTAGTTTTTAGACTTGCTCAGAAGTCTACATCCCACTCACTGTAGTTTGAATCTAATATCGTAGATGAATTATCCTCGACAACTTTTTCAGATTGACCTATAATAAATTTAAAGAGTAAAATTAATGTTAAATTCATAGACGAGAAGTGCAAATTTAATGCATAAGTTATTAAAAACATACCATCTTTGATATCAGGAAGCCAATCTTTGACACACATTAAGGTTTCAACCGAGCCATGGTGTAGAGAGGAACGAGTGTCTGTTATGATTCTCCGACACTTACTAAAAGAATTTTCGGATGCAACAAAAGAAGTTGGTATAGCTAGTATATCTTGAGCCATCCGTGCAAGTATTGGAAATTTAGGACCATTAAGCTTCCACCAATGTAGAATGTCAAATTCAGTTTCGTTATCAATTGGAAACAAACCTTCTTTTAAGTATTCGTCCAACTCACTTTTTTTTTTGTGTTCCCCTAAATTACTACATGCAACAAAATCTTGGAAACCACCCAACCATTCTCTACCAACTGAATTTCCAATTATTCCCCCCTTCCCGAATGAGAACTTTCCACAAGCCCACTATTTTTTCCAAACTTAGCAGAATATTCATTAAAAATCTGCGATAAAAACTCACGTATCGCATCTATATAAAAATCAGCACGTAAATCATACATATCCTTGTATGCATATGAAACTATGGCCATCTTATATCTAGGATCAAGAATAACAACAACCGTTAACAACTTATTGCATTCATCCCAATACCTGTCGAACGTAAGTTGCATTTTTGAAGCCATCAGACTAACCCAATCATCACCAGATTCAACCCACATCTTAATGCTTCTGTGAATTTGAATCACATCAATAAAATATAAATTTGCAGTTGGATATTTGGCACGTGAATGTTTTTTTGTTATATCTGAAAAGATCTTCAAACACTCACACACTTTCTTTCCATTTTCCCACTCGATTTCTGAAGGCAAACATTTATATTTGGAGTCTAATTCTTTTAGACATTCAATAGCAGGACGTAGTTCGAGAGCAGCAACAAGCATTTCATAAGTTGAGTTCCAACGGGTGTCAACATCTAAGGGGATGCGTCGCTTAGTGTTGAGTTTGGTTTGAGACAAGGCAATAGTGAATTTCTCATCTCTTTGCACATATAATCCAATATATCTTGCAGTTTTTTGATTTTTTTCAATTAATTGATCTAGCAATTCTAACCCACTCTTCACAATCAAATTAAGAATGTGTGGCACACAACGCATGTGAAACATATCACCATTGTGAACAAGTGCTTTTTTCCATTCAACCATGTATTAGTACCCGAAAGCATCCCCGAATTATTAGAAGCATTATCCACAACAACCGAAGATAGCTTATTATCAATATTCCACTCTAGAATTCTCTCTTTCAACCACTCACTTAGATTAACACCATGATGTGGGTATGGAACTACACGGAAAGCAATAATCCTTTTGTGCAAAACCTAAGCATCATCAATATAGTGACAAGTGACACAAAAGTAGGATCGCTGTTGATGCTTGGGCTTCCACCCATCAGTGGTAAGACTAACTCTATAATTCAGATTTTCAATTTCCTTATAAATTCGCTCTTTCTCAGCCGTATACACATCAACCAAGTCAGATTTTACAGTATTTCTAGACCGATGCTTGTAAGAAGGCATTATGTAAGAGATCCAAAGACGAAAATAATCATATTCAGCCATTAAAAATGGCAAATCATGTTTAGCAACCATTTTAGCATACAACGCTCTCTCCGTAGCTTGATCAAACTTATGGACTCCTAATTTCGGTTGAGAATCCTCACTACTGACTTGTTTTCCTAAAAGTCTTTGAGATACAGTAACTTTTATTAATCTCATTCGACACTTTTGCGTGTGATTTCTTAAATGAGTTGTTCCATTAGTGCTTGCCCCATTGAAACTAGCATCACAATACTTACAAATAGCATCAATTTTCTTCGTACCTTCTTTAGTTTCACTTTTGATACGAGCAAAGTGTTCCCAAACAACTGAAGTCAATACCTTCTGTTTTTTGGCCGACTGTTCCGTTTCCTTACTGGTGAGATCATCTCCTTGTGAAATTATAGTGCAATCTTGATCATTCTTAGATATATTTTCAGCGCATTTCGTCAATACCATCCCAACTGAATTTGATGATGCAGAACCCGAAGCATTCCATGTGATTTTAAAGAACAAACATCATGCTTCTAACCCCACCAAAGGAGGTGAAAGAGGAAGTTTTTCTCTTTATGATCCTCTAGCTCCCCGGGGATAGCTCAAGCAACCGCTAATCAATGTTTAATCTCGCGTCAAACGGCAGTGTGTGAGTATTTCCTTGCTGGGAACCCGGAGGTGCTGACCAATCAGTGGCTGTTCTCCCGAGAACTGTGCTGGGAACCTGAGGCGCTGTTAATCAGTTAAGGGCTTCTCCTTGTGCGCAGAGGTGTACAGAAAAGGCATTGGGAACCTTGGAATTGCTCGAGCGACTCGCGATTTACTTCTCTCAATGAGTTAGGAGTGGGTTCATTGAGGGACTAGGATTAGTCCGGCTAAGCTGGGATCACCTAGTTATCAAAAAAAAATAAAAATAATGCAATGATATATTGAAAAGACTTTTCAAAAGAGGAATATAGGAAAAAAATACATTGTTCCATTATTCGAACAATAAGTTAGATCTGCAACCCGATCAAACTCATGTTAAATTAAGAGATAATAATCGTTGTAGGATTGAATATTTGATTAGGAAAAGATTAAATCAAATACTTACGCACAGCCGAACGAAGCTTTAGTCAGTGCGAAGAGATAAGAATCTTCTATCGTGGAGATAGCAGAGCAGAGGTGGGGGTTTCTGTGATTCTCGATCAATCATCAAACACCACGAAGTCGCGGGATCTCCTCCTTGTAAAATTTGGCTGGCAGTGAGTGAAGGAAGGGAATGTAAGAATTAGGGTTAGAGTAAGCGGCGCAGGCTTCTGAAGAATCTGAACTCGTGTGTGTGTGCGTGTGTGTGTGTGGGGGTATTCTAAAGGCTTCTCTTTTGAATCTGAAGTGTGAACGGTATTATTAAGATTTAAGAATAAGACATAGATGTGTGTTTATGTTGACTAGTTTAGTTATTATTTTTTTTTTCTTGTATTTTATTAATTAATAATAAAATATAGTAATAAACGCGTGATTCATTAAGTGAAAGTGAAAGATGTTAATTGAATAGTTAGAGACTACTTCGTCTTTCCTTTATTAATTTAGGTAGGGATTAGGCGTGCTCTAAGCGGGATTACCAACCAAATTAATTTATAAAAATTTAAATTATTATAAATATAAAATGTGTTATATTTTGTAATTATATATTAAAAATATATTAAAAATATATATTATATATAATTTATCTCGGATACGGATATTTTCGGATACGGATGCGCCTATATCCATATCCGTATCCGGTATTTTCGAATACGAATAATATCCGTATCCGCTTTTTTTTGGATACAGATAATATCCGTTTTTTCCGGATATGAATACAGATATTTCGGACGGATATTGGATTTTTCGGATTTTTTTGCCAGCCCTACCGGATACACATCTAGCGATTTAACTAGTCACAGTACTGTGGGACCGGGGCTGTTATCTCGAGAACTAGTTAGGTGTAAACTCGAAACCTAAGTATAAAAAAAAGATAATTTTTTTATCTTCAAAAAGTGAATATAAAAAGGTAGGCATCATTTAGGGCTAATCATCAAACTTTGAAATTTGTTTTTGGTTTGAATTACTAGCAACTACTGACCTATATGTAATGGAGGGGGGCACCCCCAGTCAAAATCTCCTATTTTCACCTTTTTTTTATATAAAAAAAATATTACTATTCGCGGCTGACCGCCGGCACTTCCATCACCGGCAACCAGCACAACAGCAACACCACCTACATGGCAGGCAGTCGTTTATATTTTGTTAATTAAAAGTATTGCCCCCAATCTCCGAAAATTATGGATTCGCCACTGACTACTAGTGAAGTGAAATGATTTGATTCTAGCTCTTGACGTCTACTAGAGTAGTAGCATAATAGCTGTTGATCAACTGTTAGTTGTCAACTAATTATTAACTAATTAATAAGTAGTTGCATAAAATAAGCGTTTTGGATAACCATTTTTTTTTTTATAACGGAGAACCCGCAACCGCTACTCTTCGAAATACAAGACTTGATAAACCTCTACTTGACATAATACCGCAAACCGCGCTAATCAAGAAACCACACCAGCAGTTCTCGCGCGATGCGCCAACCCAAAAATATTGATAGGGAGAATCAAACACGTGACCTTTCAGTCCCGCGCTCACCTACTCCACCAATTTGGATAACCACTTTGATCAACAAAACAAACTAGATTTCTCAACCGCTAAAATCTACCCATAAAATTGGATCGATAATAAAATGTAGAATTACTGATTAACCAAACTAATAAGGTTTAGTACAATAATACATAAATTTCTCATACCAATGAATTTACGCTCGCAATTCACAGCTGAAAAATAAAGCAGAATACAAACAGATGACTCTCACCAAGATTTCGAAAAAAAAAAAAAAAAAGTAAAAGGCAATTGATAAACGACACAAGATGGTAAAAGATTCGACCGCGATCTACCTCATGAGCCATAAGGGGATCTATAATAGAACAAAGGCCCTATAAAAGTACAAAAAACTAACTAATAGAAGCGCGAGCCCGACTCATAAGCCCGGCCCTTTGGATACGGGACTTTAGAATCGTATCCATGATCCCTAACATTGCCAGGAAATCGACTCCGCTCTCTGTAAGCATCATAGGATTCTGAGTTGTAACCACGGTGAGGTTCCCCTGCGGATGCATCCACTGGATTGTAACCCCGAGGATCACTAGGGCCGCTGTTATTATTGGTCGGATATGGTCCCATAACCATTTGCTGGTATTGCTGTTGTCTTGCTTGAGATTCCCTACGAAGAAACTCGTCTCGCCGAGTGGCGTGCCGGGCCCGGAGCGCAAATAACTGCTCTTCGTGTTGTTTATTGATTGCATTTATTCTCTGAGACCACAATATATACATAGAATAAACGCGTCATTAGGTCGACACCTAATTTCTTAGAAGATGTAAGGAAGATAAAGAGAGCGATAATTACAAAAAAGGATAGCTACGAAAACGACCTTGAGGTTTGGCCAAACTACAAAAAAAATCCAACTAACTTTGAAACCCACAAAAATCACCTTCGAGTATTATACTTACATTTCGCATTGTTGAAGTCCCAAATGTTTCTACAGTTACATCCCTCAACGATTATAAATATACACACAACCCAATTTTGGTCTTGTACTGTACATTTACATTCTTCAAATTTATTCTAAATATTAAAAATAACCAAATGAAACTTTGGACAATTTGTGATATTTTGGACGATTGAAGGGTGTAACTGTAGAATATGTGATAACTTCAACAAACTTGGACGATTGGGCAAAAAATAAACGCACTAGAACCTCAAGAGATGTTTTCGTAACTTTAAAAGTTAGTGGAGAAGTTTCACTTTTTTTTTTTTTTTTGTAAATTATTGTGATCAGCCCTTACAAAATACCCTTTTTTAAGAGAGAAGAAAAACCTTGAGGTCCACTCCAATTACGAAAAAAACCAACTTTTGGAAATTAGTCAATTACCTATATCCTTTGATACTCAAACGGGGCTTATTTCTAAGCAACTACAAATTAGGGTGCTTTTGTAAGACATACTAAAGCGAATGCAAAAACACACCGTGAAATGCACCAGTTAGAAGATGTGAGCAGATAAAAATAGAGGTAGCTTTATCTTAATCTGCGTAACGCGAAAAGTAGAAATTGTCCTAGGCTACTCGGAACAGTGTGGTTCAAAAAGGCCTACAAGTTTCACAACTAACGCATTATGTTGCCAACGATGGTGCAAAATGGAGAAACAAATCCACATAACTGACTTCAACAAAGTTAGAATCAAGACAGTTGAGTTGAGCACATAGTATACTTCCTGCTTATCTTCACAAACACAAACACACAAAGATGTTGTGCATCAATGCATCTTTGGTATCTTAGTAGTTTGGTTTAAACAAAGGCCTTTCCTAGTAATGCTCGCTCGCTTCAAGCCATTTTTCTGTTTTAAACAAACGTATCAAACTACACTCTGCAGCAATTTTTCCCTCCATGTAATAACAAGGTCGGAACCCTGATTACATTCTTTATTTTGTGACACAATCTGCTGAGTAGGAAAGGCGCTTTCCTTTTTACTAAGAATAGACGCAGTTATGGAAAACTATAAGAAGAAGACAATTGGGTTCGGACAAACTGATTTTCCAGTAAAAACGGATATTATCACAATGATTGGATACTAGCCTCAATTGGATGGAGTACGAAGACTTGATACTTTAAATGCAGTAGCAAGCATCTCAGGCCAATGTGAATGGTGGAACTCCGAGGCCAAAAGATACTAGGTACATGAAACAAATGTCACATTTTATTACCACCTCACAGATCAAAAGTTCAATTTGCGAGGCCCTGGAAACAAAAAGTGCATCTTTCAAGCATCAACCTCCATTTGGACCAGAATATTGAACCTTATTCCATTTTAGACGCTGATTAAATCACGCACAAAATCAGCAAAAAATTTACTTAAAACTAGGTTCAACTTCCATTGTACGCAGATTCAAGCAACACACAGATGGATTGAAAAAATTTAATATAATATTTTCCCATTAGAAAAGTAAAAAGGCTATTCGCCAAAAAATTAAAACATGAAAAAGAAAAAAAGAGTAAAAAGATTATGAAATCAACATAAAGTAGAGTACAACTAACCTCTCTATGTCTGGCATTTTCAGCATCCTCTGCATCAGTTTGTTCTCTGCTCAGTTTCATGATGTCATCAAGGAATCTCTGCTCAAGACCTTCAAAAGTCTGAGTCACACAATTATTATCTTCGTAGCCTATATCCATATCCTCTTCATGAGACTGAGCTCCAGCACCTTGTCTCTCCAATGGCATTCTCTGGTTTTGGTAATAAGATTTAGGTGCTTCACGCCCTAGAATAAAACACACAGTTCAATAAAAATGAAGAGAGAGTAACATTTTCTCTGTTCTTCCAATTTCTTCATTGTGTGTTTCTGTGGGTGTGTGGTGCGTGGGAAAAATCTATGAAGACTAACATCGTAATTCTCAAAGTATTCAAGTGTCTATGAAAGTATCATATATCAACTAGTTTATCAAAATGATAGTTGACGGCTCGTTTGGCTAAAAAACTAGTTCACTGAAGGTGATGGCCCTGATAAGGTTTAGGCGATTGGCGCGCATCACCAGAGAGAAGTGCATTAAGTTTTTACATAATAACTCAACCACTTAGTGTCAGTGACACCAAAAGCAGGGACCAGATATCCAGCCATACGTGGAATGTTGGGTTTTATGAGGGCCTAGTTGGGACCCCGGAGTAACTGTTAATCAAGGATATGATGGGAGATAGTAAAATGCGTTGCCACTTCCTTTAATAGTCATAATAATAATAATAATAATAATAATAATAATAATAATAATAATAATAATAATAATAAGAAGAAGAAGAAGAAGAAGAAAACTTAAAACAATATGCCATAAGCAAGAAACGGTGTTTTCGTTCAGATCTAAAGTTATCAAATTATAAGAATGAATAACTGTGATGCAATGAACCAGCTTATTAAGAAACAAATTGAAGCCTACAACAAATCTTTAACAAATCCAGTCAATTCTCGATTTTATACTAAATAGACAAACCTCTCGAAAACCCAGTCCTAATTCTCGAACAAAATATCGCTGACCATAATCTACTTCATGAGTTTTAGGGTTCCCACTCTCACCACAAGCAAGTTGGTGAAAACAGGAACCACACAATAAGTTAAATTCTCTTTTACCTATATCATCATTTTCAATTTTTCACAGCATGTATAGTAACTTATCATTACTTAGTCTACGGACCTGAGAATGTATTTAAACCAATGAAGAGGCAGTGAATCAAGTAAAGTATTAGAATTTTTTCTCCAAAAATCGATACTCTAGATCCTAAGTACGAAAAGGAAACGCATGACCATTAGGAATTCCTTCTAGTGCGATGTTTGGTGGGGGAGATCCCGTGCTTAGAGTGCCAGCAATTGAGGCTCGAGTATGCGGCCACATCGATGACTCGCCTCTCAACACATTACCAGAACAAACAATACATGCTTTTCAAAATTGGTTTTAGATGCCAGTGTTGTTCCAATTACTTTAAGAGTTGCGCGACAAGAAGGATCCATAGAAGCCCCTTCGGCATAGGTAAGAAATTCTATCGCTCATGAGTTTCACTAGTATCTAAAATATTCAAAACAAAAAATTAAACCTCCTTCAATTTCTTCATTTGCCTAAGATTTGGTTTGCATCATTCCAAGTGTCTGTTTTTTTTTTTTCTGGAGCAGAGTCAGAGCCCAATTCTGAATACATTGTGTGTTCTTGAGCTGTCAAGCACTCCGTAAATGCAGAAATTGCTTCTTGTTCCTTTATTTCCCTTTTTGATAGGACACTGTTATTATATTGTTACATTTGTGCCTTTTATAGTCGATCACTGTTTAATTATTATAATATTCATAGAAATTACTAAAAGAGCAGTAAATTATAAATTAAGTTGCTAAATATCATAATGTTGAGAATTACTTATTTTCTTTTTCTCTAATAAAAATCACAAAAAAATATAAATTAGGTTAATTTTTCATTAATAAATTCAATTGCATTCTCTACCAAGAATTAACTAAATTTTGATATTTAATAATGAACATCATTCCTTAATTTTCAATTAAATACCATTTAATAACTAACAACTTTTTATGTTCTATATTTTTAAGAAAAAAAAGAGCAAGAACTCATAAATTTAATGGACCCAATAGCAACTCTATAAATATTCAATATTAAAGGGAATAAACAAAATAAATAAAAAATATAAAAATACTTAAATAAATAAATTATAAAATAATAAATGCATAAAATATATATCATCACATATAATTATATATTAAATACTTTTACATAGTACTTTATACATCTTTACTAAAAGATAAAGATATAATTTTATGCTGAGAAATTATTATTTATTTATAAAAAAGAGTTGTACTTTAAATAAAACCGTAATCTTACTATAAGATAATCGCGGACGCTGAGCGCTGAGAGTCGCTTTGTCTTTTTCTGTATTGCTCACTGTCTAAGTCGATATAGGACTGGGCTTCTTCTATTTCAAAAAAGAAAAAAAAAGAAAAAAAAAAAACGCCTCGAGGCGCACGCCTTAGATACGCCTCGGAAGCTCGAGGCATAAGCCTCAAATTGGAGGGAAATGTTAGCGCATATAAAGTTGTTTTCCACGCGCCTCGCCTCGAGCGTTTTTTAAAACATTGCTCTAAGGTCTACCATATGAATACAATTGGTTCACTTTGAACATGCAAATCAGCACACGGATAAATGCACTGGTCAGGATGGTAAAGAAACCACAAGTATTTTTCTTGATTTTTTGTGATGAATGATTTTATTTGTGTTTATGGATTTGAACCCATGGAAAAATATTAAAGTTAGGCGGATTTGTGACAAAAAAATACATTTTAACCATTTGTTTCATCAATGAACCTCTGCTAAAGACCTTCAAAAGTCTGTGTCACACGGTTATTATCTTCGTAGCACATATCTATATCCTCTTTATGAGACTGAGATCTAGGATCTCTACCACCTTGTCTCCCCAATGGTATCCTGTGGTTTTGGTAATAGAATCTGGGTGCTTCACGCCCTTGAATAAAACACAATTAGTTCAATGAAGATGAAAAAACCTACTGCATCCAAAGACTAACGATGTAATTCACAAAGTGTTCAATGTCTATGAACTATTGTATATCAACTAGATTTTTATCATACTGATAATTAGGGCTTGGTTTGGTTTATAAAACTAGTTCAATGATAGTGATGGGTTTAAACGGTTGCTGTTTGGTGTGCATCACCTGGGAGAAATGCCTTAAGTTTTTACATAATAAATTCACCACTTAGTATCAGTGACACCAAAAGAAGGGACCAAATATCTAGTCATAGGTGCACTAAACAAGAACTTTTTCTTTCAGATCTAAAGTTATAAAATTCTGAGAATGAATGATGGTGATGCAATGAACCAGCTCATATTAAGAAATAAACTGAAGCCTAAAACAAATATTTCACAAATCTAGTCAATTCTCGATTTTCTACTAAATAAACAAACCTCTACAAGAGAAGTCCTAATTCTCAAACAAAATATCGTTGATTATAATCTACTTTATAAGTACTCGAGTTTTGATATCACCACAAGCAAGGTAGTGAAACCGAATCCACATAAAAAAAGATATATTCTCTTTTAATTATCTCATTATTTTTAAAAAATTTACAGTATGGAAGAGTGGAGCAGGATATCTTCCCTTGAGCACACTATATAGTAAATTATCACTACTCAGTTTACGGATCTGAGAATATTTTTAAACCAAGGAAGGCACAGTGAATCAAGCAAAATGTATTATAATTCTTTCTCCAGATCATGAAGTGTATTATCAGTGATAAGCTGTCATGGGATTTGAGTAAGTTTGCATAGCATATGAGCAGACTGGCTATGCAACAACATTAGATTCAATATGCCCACTCCTTTAATTTTCATAATCTGTTGGACGTTAAGTGAAATTGACCTGATAATGAGATTATTGAGAAACTAAAATGATACGCAAAACATGTTGAGGAGACATTTAAATGTTTAGTGCACACAAAAATGCAACATGTCCACTTCAATTATCTAAGTAAAAGCCAAAAATGATGGCGGATATCCAGAAAATAACGACATTATCTAACCACATTCACATAATTAGTACTTCATTGAACTCTTCATATCAGTTCTGCAACTAAAATATATTTCTTCCAGGCACAGTTTCTTGAAACTAATGGTCTATATACAAGAAATCAAGAACACCACCATGTGTTGTTATGCATCAATAGTAATGAAATGGGACAAGTACAGTTACTGCTAATTTGTTAAGATGGTAGTAATTAAAAGTTCAAATCCAGTCTGTCACTGTCCATAAAACTTAATTCTCCATCTGACTGAATAAACAGGCATAAGCTTCCAACAACACAAACCGCAAAAAATAGTATAGATACTCAAAAAATGATTTTGAACAAACGACGAAAAAAAAAAAAATATTGGGGGAAAAATAAAAGAAACAAAAAACTTGCCTTCAGAGAAAGGCACTGTGGGGGACATAGCAGTTTGAGGCAATTTATCCTGCCCACCATCTCTCTCCCTTCGCCATTGATTATTATGCTGCAGACCTCCTTCTTTCTCGTCGAGGGTTTGCTGCTCCTGGTGGCGTCCTTGGTAGTACCCAGACTTGCTGTTAAGGTGCTGCTGATGCGTTTGAGCGGCGGAGCCACCGTAAGAATGGTGACCACCGCCATCTCCACGGACGCTGCCGCCTCCGCCGCCGCCGCCGCTCGAATCACCTCCATAGTGGCCGCCCCCTTGCCTTCTCATCTTTTCCTTTTACTGCAGAGTAATAACAAGTTCTAAAACAATTGTAAATCTTTTCTAGTAATACAGAACGTGCCAAGTATATTTAGCTGCCTACTTTTTGGACGTCAAATATTATCTTATGATAATTTGGCTAACCATTTATCTCGTTATTTTGTATTTATTTTTCAGTTTTTCAGTTCAGTTTAGTTCATTTTAGATCAAGTCAGTTCAGGTCTATTCAATTCAGTACATATTATTATTAATAATAATCTTAATTATTATTGTTGTTATTATTACAAATAATATTTACTATTATCGTTGTTGTTGATTACTATTTTTATTATTTACCATTATTATCATTGTTATTATTATTATTATTGTGTTGAAGGGAAAATAATTGAGACAGAAAGTAAGGCAAAGTTGTTGTTGTATTATTCCATTAATGAGCTCCCTTTAAATAGGGAGAAATACATACAATTAGGCCTTAGCCAAACCCTAACTAGGAAAGCCCGTAAACTAACAGACTTAGGCACACAATGGGTATTATTCCTTTAACACTCCCCCTTGTGCCTAGTCTACAAGCGCATGTCATGTTGCCTCGTTAAAACCTCGTCAAGCAAAAACCCAGTGGGAAAAATGTCTTGATCGTAGGGAAATGAGTACACCATCTAGACACATCAAGTTTAGACTTCGTCCTTTGAATCTATCCTCTCATATGATCGTTACATTTGATCATAACGCTACTAAGGTGACCATTCCATCGATCCCTAAAATCGTACATCTTGTTACCTCGTTAAAAACCTTTCCAAGTGATAAAAACCTTGTGGGAAAAATGATCATTGGAAGGAAAAGAGTATAACGTACGTTGTGGATATAAGACTCCCCCTCAAGTCTACATCTCCCCCTCATTTGTACATCAATCAAGTAGTTGTTGCCTCATTAAAAACTTCGCCAAGTAACAAAACCCAATGGGAGAAAATGAACCTTGGTCAAAGAAAAGAGTACAACACATGTGATTAAGTTTCTTTATAATCATCATTTCCTTGTGATCTTTACATCGATCTCGAGAGTTGGAAAATTCTATAGCTCCCCCTAATGCTTACATTCATATATCGTTGCCTTGTTAAAAACCTTGCCAAGTAACAAAACCCAGTGGGAAAAATAAACCTTGGTCTAAGGAAAAGAGTGCAACCTATGTGAGTATGTTACGTTATATCTCACATATTTCCCGTTATGATCATTCCATCAATCAAGGGGATTTACAAGTTACATCATGTTCATAAATGTAAGTATGCTCATCAGTGGCAGTACTTAACCGCTAGTTCCTCACAAGTGTAGAATGATAGTTCTTAATCATGTACACTCACGGACTGATTCATGCAAAGCAAGAATCTTATCATGATTCGATGAGGTAGCCAAAAGGGGTTTGCTTACTCGATTTCCAAAACATAAGCAAGCCATTCCAACACATACTTTGTGGTAGTTGCTTCGGCATCAGCATTTATTTTAGCATTTGCCTTTTCGTAAGCAGCTTCCTTTGCCTGCTTGTAGGGAAAGATTAGTCCCAAGTCAATGGTTTCTTTTAAGTATCAGAAGATATTCTTGATACCATTCCATTGATGTTGCGTCGATGCTGAACTAAATTTAGTCAGCGGATTAACTGAGGAGTGATATTAGGTCGTGTACATTGAGCCAAGTATAATAATGCGCTATTACACTCATGTAGGGAATTTCAGCTCCCAAAGCTCTTCGTCACTTTCCTTTAGACGAAATGGATCTTTCCTTTGCATCCAAATGTCCGACCTATCATGGGGTGCTAGTCGAGTTTACCTTGTCCATGTTAAAGTGCCTGAGAAACCTCTGGACATAGGAAGACCGGTGGAATGAATTCCACAAACTCGATGTCTATGTCAATGCCTCGACAGAACCGAGTTTTCCCGAGATCTTTCATCTCAAACTCATATTTCCAGTATCCGGTGGTTTCTCTTATTTCATCAAGATCGATTAAGTTCATGTCATCGGCGTACATTACGATGATCGTGAATCTGGAACTTATTTGTGAAGACGCAGGGACACAGTTCATCGTTCTTTTATCCCTTCCCAGTCAAGTATTCACTTGGACAGTTATACCACATCCTTAAGGATTGCTTTAAAACCGTAAAGTTGAGCGTTTCAATCTAATTACAAACGCACTCCGTGGTCTAGAGTTACTTGATTTGGGTAGTGAAATGCCATATGGCACTTCCGTATATATCTCCGTATCTAGATCCCCATAGAGATACGTAGTAACAATATCTATTGGCTGCATTTCCAGTCCCTCGGAAATTACTATGCTAATCAAATAGCGGAACGTATACGTGGGAGTACATTTCCTCGTAATCAATTCCACGGCATTGTGAGAAGCATTACTTCGTGAAACCTTGTACATTAGGACTCTATATTCTCACTACGCTTTACGACAAAGGTTCATTTATGTCTTATAGGCTTTACACTTGGGTAGGTTAGCATTACCCACACCAAATACCTGACTCTTTATCGGAGAATCTAGTTCTACCTGGAATGTTTGTCTTACAGGCCAATCAGCTCTATGTTGATTTCATCCAACTAAGCGAGGTTCGACATCATCGTACTTTATGATTCATGACATGTCATCAAAGTGGGTGGTTGATCAGGCCACACCCTCATAATTTCATCGAGATTCTTGATTTTCTGAATCATATCTTCGGGGCGTCCCCCTCGTCATGATTCATAGATATAATAAAATCAAGCATGATCTCATGAACCGAGTTCATTGATGGTTAACATGTGAAGTTGTGCCATACTCTACCTCTTACTTGGGTGAGTATTTAGTCGAACCATGTGGCTTCCACCCCTTCCTTCGCAGGGAGCCACAGCCTCAACCACACCTCCACCAAGTGCGGTTGCATCACCCGGTTCATTGGTGATGTGCCCCTTGCAGGGAACTTCTAACCTTACAGGCACATTTGCAGCTGTAATGTGAGATCTTGTCACTTGAACGATATCAGTAAATGCATCAGGCATCGAATCTGCTACATCCTGAAGATCGAGTATTCTTTATGCTTCACGGTAACATTGTGAAGTTCGGGGATCATAATGAGACAAAGTGGGGACATCATGACAATTCCTGTCGTTCCCCGAGAAATTTTCTCTTTTCCACCTAACGACGGGAAGATTGTCTCATTAAAGTGACAATCCGCAAATCGTGCAGTAAAGAGATCACTGTGAAGGTTTTAAATAGCGGATAAACGTCTGGAGATTCTTATCCAACGTGAATACTTAATCGTTTCTAAAGACCAATGCGTTGTGGGGCGCAGAAGGCACATATAATGCGTAACCAAATATGCGCAATTGGCACTCAAGTCCGTCTGGGTCCAAAATACAAAAATCAGGCTATCCAGTTACCAACTGGTATGCATAAACTAATTGGTTAGCAAAAGATCTAAGAATGAACGATTTAAGTAAAGTTGCGTGCAATATTGCATAATTCCAGGCAAAATATGCAAATTGGTGCGCATAACCAATGACATAATCACCATACATATTCTTTCGACGGTGGTTTATGTGAGACCGTTTGCATATGCAGATGGAACGAGATACTATTCATTGATCTCTATCATGCAATAAACATCAAATACTTTTTGATGTGAACTCTCTAATCATCAAGTCCTTTAGATGTTATAAGGGAGGTGAGTCCTTATAAATTGTTTTGGAAGTTCTGCAGCAGTTTGAGTGGACAGGAGAGCGACATGTGACCAACATCAACATGTCGGAGAATCCATCAAAATCATAAATACATAAATGGTCCGCATATTAGGTGGATGGATCCACAAATATCTCCTTATATTCAGCGTAAGAATGAAATGTTTGCTTTTGTTTCTTTAGCGTAGGAAGGTCTCGCTCCTACTTTGGCTAAAGAGTAGGCTTTGCAACACTAAGTGGTGGGCATTTGATATGCATCTTGTTCTTTGGATGACATAACACGATTAACGTCAACATTGTGCTTTATGTTGAGTTGTTGCCACATTTTCGCTCGAAAAGTAATGATGTTCGTACAGGTTCTTTAGTATACATATCATCATACTTCGACCAGGATGACCTAGTCTATCATGCCAAAGCCTATATGAGTCTATGTCCCAAAGCACATTGTTGGTGACAACATAGGTTTTTAAAAACCTAGTAGTAGTGAGGTACAGTCCACTAGATTGACTTATGAGTTAATCTAAAATGCGTTTACGTCCGCATTCATTAGAATTAATAAAAGAAACTATATTCCATTCTCACAGTGGGTTTCAATCTGGAAACCATTGCTACGTATATTATTGAAGCTAAGTAAGGTTCGAAGGGCTCTAGATGCATACAGAGCATCGGTAACTTAGAAGACTGCTGTTTAGGCATCAAGAATTGGGCATTACCTCGCCCTTTGATGAGTTGGGAGGACCCAATCATCGTAGTTACCGAGATTTGGCAGGTGATTTATTTGATGAATAGAAGTCTTATTCTAAGAACATTCAAGTTCTACTCGATTCATTCCTTTGAAGAGAGAGAAAGTTCGAACCACAGGCATTCAAGCAATATTCAGTACTTCGAAATAAAGCTAATAATCTAACGTAAGCAATATTAATATCTTGTTCGTGAAATAACATTGCATCACGCCATTATTGAAAATAAAACACCAACACAGTCGTCTTGAGGTAACTATACCAAATGTAAACGAGAAAGTAAACATAATACTAAGATTCAGTCTATAGACTGTGGCTCGTATGACTCAATTCGACGATTGGTGACTGAGAAATTGACATAGGGGGACTTGTCTAGATCATATTCCTCCATATAGTGAATTCTCATTTTCTTTGGACTCTCTATATTTCTTGTAGTGAGATGCGACTTGCTTGCTTGCATGGCAGTTCTTGTACGATGTCCAGCATCTCCACAATGATAGTACGGTTCATTGCCAACTCGAGCCTTAGAGGCGATGGGATGGGTAGGTGCTATTTGGTTCCCTTGGCTAGAACAGCCGGGAGCACCAAGTCTTCACATTACATTGGAAAAAACCCCACGTTCTTGACCACGAAGCCTATCATGTCCAGTCCCCTATTCATTGGGGTAGTTTCCATCCTTCACTTTGCCATAATTGGCCTTGGGAATTTTCTTTGTCCCAATCGGCCTGGCATTATTGCTCACTAACACTTCGTTATGCCTCTCAGCCACTTGCAGTAGGTTGATTAGATTACTGAAGGTAGTGATGCGTTTATTATCATACTCCAGCCTAGACTGGTTCGTTAGTATATGAGCGGAAGTAGGGAAGGTGGAAAAAGCTTTATGGATCATGCATCTTCTGTGATGTCCTTCCCACAGAAATTTAGGCGTGCCTTGAGAGAGCATATCTGTGTTGAAATCGTTGATCCGTTTATAGTCGAGCAAGTGGATTTTATTCCACTGCACGGTCAACTTTGGGAGCAAAGTGTCGTGAATGTTCCCAAATTAGCCCTTACGGGCATCCCACAGTTCTTTAGGGAATTTCAACTGTAGATATTCCTATCTCAGGCTGGGTTCGATGTGCCACCTAAGGAATATAAGTGCACTCGCTTTGATCTTGTCAGACGGTACTTGGTCTGTGGTGTTAAGGAACGTACCACTATATTCTTCAGTGATAAATGTGGTCTCGACGTAGGAGACCCATCTATGGTACTCAAGCTCTTTTGAGTCCAATATATCAAATTTGGAACGAGTTGGATCAGCTATCTTAATACGAGAAAAAGGAAAATGATTTTTCACAGTTTACCATGAGTACTTTCCATGATAAAATTTTCAATAGTGGGAGCGTTATTATTTTTCGGAACCAAGATATGGTCAAAATTTCTTTCGATGCCATTGAGGATTACCAATGATATTACTTTATCATTGTTCTATTTAATATATGCAGTAGAAATAAGTCCTCTAAAGTCTACTAAAATGAAGCCTAATTGCATGTCATATCTATATATGCATGCAAATATATGTATATTTATAGATATAGACACGTAATCCTAAAAATATATCTATACACGTATATATGCGGTCAAAGAGGTGTCTTATGCCGGAATAATTTTTAATTCAACGTGAATTTATTTTAATTCAAGTTGCTTAAGCAATTTATTTTAATTTAATTAAAATTATGAATGCATCATGCTTTTGGTTAAATTAAGCATAAATAAATTCGGAGTATAATATGCAATTAATAGTAATTAAAACATGTAAAATCGCGCACGTTGCAAATAGTAGGGTTATTCGGATTGTGTACCTTATAGGAAAGACAAGATTCTTTCCTAGGGCATACCGTCGATTTGTTTGGATGAAAATATATTCTTCGTTCCATTCGCCGCGTGGAAAATACCTCCTGGATCGACCCCGAGTCATCCCTCAAAGTTAAAGCCACGAGCCTTCCAAAACCCCTGCGACTCGCAATTCTTCCAGCAATAGATACACCATCCCTCTTAATAGTCGACTCTTCACCATTTGCTAGATCTCTGTAAATCTCTTGAAGCTGATTTGCAGTATGAGTACGCTCCCACTTGTACGCTTAGGGATCTAAACCTCTGCTTCTTAGATCTTGCACCTTTTTTTTTCGAATGGCGCGAATAGCTTCTCTGTCGGATGTGGAGTTTTGAGGGTTTGGGAAAAGTGACGAGGTGGAAGGAAGGTGATCGGTCGGTTTGCAGGGTGGGGTGGCGGCGGACTGCTCCCGCTAGGTTTTTTTTCGATTTTTCTTTTTTTTTTCTTTTTTTTTTTAGAAAATCGGGAGAAAAAATTTCGTGCTCAGCCGGGAACTACGTGCTGATAACGTGTTGAAGGGAAAATAACTGAGACATAAAGTAGGACAAAGTTGTTGTTGTATTATTCCATTAATGAGCTCCCTTTAAATAGGGAGAAATACATACAATCAGGCATTAGCCAAACCCTAATTAGGAAAGCCCGTAAACTAACAGACTTAGGCACACAATGGGTATTATTCCTTTAACATATTGTTATTATTACTAATAATATTTACTATTATTATTAATATTATTTGTTATTATCATTGTTGTTGTTGATTACTATTATTATTATTTACCATTATTATCAGTATTATTATTATTATTATTATTATTAATCTTAATTATTATTATTGTTATTATTACTAATAATATTTACTATTATTATAAATAATATTTATTATTATCGTTGTTGTTGTTGATTACTATTATTATTATTTACCATTATTATCAGTGTTATTATTATTATTGTTATTATTATAGTTATTATCGTTATTTTATTAATATCATTAATATTATTATAATTTACCTTATCAAATAGATCATAACTTATCATTTATATTTTATTATATTATTTTTTTATTATTTGATTATATTTATTATTTTTATTTTTATTATTATTAACATTAATATTATTATTATTATTATTATTCACCCTTAAAATATATTTCAGTTCAGTTCAGTTCAGATTCATTCAGTCCAAAAGAACAGAGTCTTATCTACTCATTAATCTATCTAAATTATCATTTTTTATTATCTACTCATTGAATCAAGTAATTATATTTTACTTTGATAAATCTAGGGGTGTATTGGATTGAGACTATGTAGTATTTTAGAGGGTTTTGAAACTCTCGGTTGATTCAATCTGGACTTTTAAAAGTCCTTTAAAATCCAGAGGTATTCAATTCAGACTTTTTAAAGTCTTTTAAAATTCAGAGGTATTCAAATCAGACTTTTTGAAGTCTTTAAAAATCTGGTGGTATTATGTGGATTTTAACAATCCATGGATTGTGATGATTTTTTCAAAAAAATTACAAAGGACGAAATCCGAGCTTCACACATGAGATTTCGATGGATTCTGCCTCAGCGCCCGTTGTCACCCAACGGTCGCTTATGTCATCTGAGCTTCCCCCCTTATATCCGCCCCCACCCTCCGCCTTCAGAATCTCGCCGGACCGCCCCACACCGCCGTCGACGTCACCATTATTAAAGTTGTCGCCATTGCTGCCGGATCTGAGAAAGTTGAATCGGAGTCGTGGCAGAGGTGGGGTTGTCGAGCGTCTCCAGAGAAGAAGAGGGTGTCACGAGAAATCTGAGGGAGTCCATCCCAGTCGTTGTTGATGTCCAGAGTGCATTCCCACCCGCGGCTGAGACCTAGCGCGAGCGTTGGGTTAATGGATTTGAACTCCAACAAAATCCACGCGAAGGAGTCTATAGAATTCCCCTAAACTCCATGACGAGTCTATAAATTTCAAAAGTCCAAAAAAATCCTACATAATTTCAATCCAATACACCCCCTAAATCTCTAGATTCTTCTCTGCCTTGAGAAAACTCATATGAGGTCATTTGGTCCTTCCCCTTCTTCAGATAACGGATAAATCTTCATTCAATTTCATTTTATTTCGATTTCGATTTCTAATTAAAATTTGTTGTTTATGCAGTTGTTGATTATGTCGCTTTTTTCCAACTTAACTTTTTCTCGGGTTTTATTTGAGATTATAGAGTTTTTTTTAATTTCAGTCTAATCTTTTCTTTCTCAATTTCAGTTGAGATACATATTTCTTTTTTCCAACTTCAGTTTAAAAAAAAGGAGTTCTGAGTTCAGTTTCCAATTGAAATTTGTGTTTAAACAAATTGTTATTGTTCTTATTGAAAATTATTTATTCATCTATGACAATATATGTAATTGAGATTATATATATACGAGACATTATCCAACCAGTGCGATGCACGGTCTTTGATTGAATATCTACGTGTTTTGTACGTAATGTTGGGGCAGACGGTTGAATGAGTAGATGACAGAATTTAAATGCCTTTTAGAGAAGTTTATATGTTTTTTTTATTGTTATTGTCATTTTATTTTAGTCTATGTAATTAGTTATATGAAATGAGGCTTTACTAACCCGTATGTTGCTCCGGGGTTGTTTTTGGTTTATTCAACCCGTGCGATGCACCGATTGTATCTAAGATTTCATAGCTAAAATTTAACCATCTTGTAGTTTATACTATCATTTAAAAGTTCATTTTAATCACCTTGTATATTAGAAGGTGCACGTGTTGTACGTAATGTTGGGGGTAGACGGTTGAATGAGCAGATGACAGAATTTAAATGCCTTTTAGAGAAGTTTATATGTTTTTTTATTGTTATTGTCCTTTTATTTTAGTCTATGTAATTAGTTATATGAAATGAGGCTTTACTAACCCGTATCTTGCTCCGGGATTGTTTTTGGTTTTTTCAACCCGTGCGATGCACCGATTGTATCTAAGATTTCATAGCTAAAATTTAACCATCTTGTAATTTATACTATCATTTAAAAGTTCATTTTAATCACATTGTGTATTGAAGGTGCATTTGCATTGTGATGTTTATCATAACTTTTGTATTTAAATTAGTTTATTTACATTAAAAGTTACAATTAAAATAGTCTCTTCATATATTTACAATTAAAAGTTACAATTAAATTCCCCTTCCACATTAAATTAAGAGGGATAAGTATTATATATATATATATGTGGCACGTTACTACGCAAGACTAATATTAGATGCGATCTTTCTGATCTTAATTTATGCATGAGTTTTGTACTAATTATGCATGAAATATATGCATTTCGTGCATCAAAATTTCAATGCATTAAAATATGCAATATATTTGATGCATATAATTAGTACAAAACTCATGCATAAATTAGATCAGAAAGTCTCCATCTAATATTAGTCGCATGTAACGCGCCACTATATAGGGATGCATTAAAATATTAGATTATATGCATCAAATATATTGCATATTTTAATGTGTTGAAATTTTGATGCACGAAATGCATATATTTCATGCATAATTAAGACAAAACTCATGCATAAATTAGATCAGAAAGATCGCATCTAATATTAGTCTTTGCGTAGACGCGTATATATATATATATATATATATATATATATATATATATATATATATATATATATATCAGTATATATATATATATTCAATTTTTAGGTGGTTATGTTTTTTTTTTCGATTTCGATTTAGTACTTTTTTGTGATTTCAAATCCCAAATTTCCTTTCTTCCGGATTTATATGTCATGGTTCAAATATTAGACCTGGGATTATAAAATTACTTTTGTTCTCCGATTTTAAGGCAGAATTCTTCATTTATATAGATTGTTGTTGTTATCTTAGTTCAAAAAAATTTCTCGACTGAACCTCGGTTGTTTGAGAAGTATTTTCAAGTTCAATTTTTGACAGTCACTTCCATGAAATCTCTTGAAACAATTTGGTAATTTAATTTTTTTTTTTTTTTTTTTTCGTTTGAGAAGTACTTTCTTTTGCCCTATTCGTGTTGCTCGGATTTTCGGGATTGTTGTTAGTATCATGGGTGATACGTAACAAGAAAAATAGTTTTCTTGTCACGATTGTTGTTTTCGGTTTGACATTTGAATGCCACCACTTTTTGTCTATGTTTTAGTTTTCAGTTCTTTTACTATAAATTACAGTAAACTAAATTTGTGGGCGGCGATTCTTATTGTGTAGATGCGACTTAATTTTTTTGGTAATTTTTATTTTCGTTTAGACTTTTCTTTGATATGAATTAGAGTAAACTAAATTTATGGGCGGCGATTCTTATTGTGTAGATGCGACTCAATTTCTTTGGTAATTTTTATTTTCTTATTGACTAGGATCCGGTTTAATGTGATAAATCCAAACCCGTTAAGTCTCCGACCATTTTGAACCTACTTAGAACCTAAGTGAGCCCAACTTAACAACCTAAAACTAACCCGATGACAATTAAAATACAAAACAACCTAGAGTATAATGTGATAAATATATACACACACACATAGAGGCGGGGCAGCGGGGAGGGATAGGGTGAGGTGGTAGTCAAACATGATATAGTCACCTAAGCAGACTCGTGAGACTACCAGATTCACACACTGAAAGAGCTGGTAGCTCGGGTGTACTATGAAGCATCGGCACACCGTAGTCAGATGAATGAATTACTGCAAGCATTGGAGAAACACCAAGATGAATACGAGAAGATGACTGACAAGCTTCGCTACCTAGACGATCAACTACAATTGCGAGAATGGACCATCAGTCAACTTCGTGAGAATAAGCTATATCAGGCTCATCATACCGAGAAGCTCGAGGATCGGATCACATTCGAATGTTGCTAATATGAAATATTCGAAGCATCGGTGAGGACAAAACTAGCCACTATAATTGATCTGCTCTCGAACTCAAATATCAAAGTTGGAGGGATATTGCAGGCGCCGCCAACTGACCCTGCTCGACCCGAAGGTTCCAGAGCTTAAGATCCGGAAAAAGAACTCAAAGGCGTCAATTTTACAGTCTTTACAAATCACAAGAGTCTTAAGTATCTATTCTCTCAAAAGGAACTGAACTTATGAGGGAGAAGGTGGATTGAACTTATGGAGTTACCATTATCATCGTGAAAAGGCCAATGTTGTTGTAATAGTGTTGGTATTTAGATTCTTTTTGTGATGTATTTTAACCGTATTTTATTCTATATGTTGAATATTATATGATTTTGAACTTACTGTTGCACGCATGTTATTGCTATGACTGGTTTGGATTTATTGCACTGTATCTTTGTGATTGTGTTAATGAAATTAAGAAGTCAGATAATACTCTTTGAAATTCATAGGATAACTGTAGTGCGAATATGGATGTTGCCAACATCATTGTTCCCCAATAAATTATTTGAACAAAGTTAGAGAGGTTATACGGACTGTGTTTGGACTTGTGGGAAAATATGGTTGTAAAGAGCGAAGATGGCTAAGTATAAAGAGTGTAGCGTATGCAAACACGAGAAGATAACATACGCTACATTATGCTAGTAAGGTATGCTATGCGTGACACCCAATGTACGCTACGGTGGAATCGAACAAGGGGAATATTGATCCAACAGCTTTCGGCCACGTGGGGCCATCGTTTGACGCTCGTGCTGAAAGCAGGTCAACCCCTCTAATATACGCAACCTGTATTGTATTGCATATGATACCTTCGAGTTATTAGCGCACTGGATTAAGCATTGCGTATCCAATTATCATGGTCTTCTTCCTTGAATTGAATACGAGAAAATCTTCAACTCGATTTCTCCCACTGGATCAAGCATCTCGTTATTTCTCCCCGGCCCGGGCCGTGGATTTCTAAAATTAAAATTTCACTTTTATTCAAAATTAATTACATAAAAAAGTTAATTTTAAATCCCGACTCTCCAGCGGACGCAACGAACAGTGAAACGGACCGGACCAAAATCTTGACGACCCGACCCGAACCGGCGAACCGGCCCGGAACAGGATGCCCGCGGCCCTCGGCAGCAAGCCCCGAGCTTCTCGGCGGGCAGCCATGTGCTGCTCGACAGCGCCAGCATGCTGCTGTCGGCTGCAGCTATCCAGTAGTCCCGGCGTCCCGATTCTGCTCTACTTCTTCTTGATTTGTTCTTATCCGAATTCGATTATAATTTTACACAAAATAAAATATATCGAATTTACACCAAGATTACACAAAAAAAATAAGATCCTAGATCTATCCGCGGATTTTCTCACGGGAAAAACCATTACATGCCTCAAAATCGGGCCAAACCAACTATTGTATAAATAATAAAAATAAATAAATAAACCATTCACATAACCATGATGATTGGATCAAATTCCCTGCAAGAACATATCTAGCAAAATACTTCAACGTCAAATTACATGAATATTTAATTGCTATCAATTAATCACCAAAATTAATTGACATAGCAAAAGCGTAAAAATCTGGCTCCGATACCAACTGTTGGAAATAAAACGCAGCGAAAGCGAAGTTGGGAAAGGTTCGATTAAAGCGTTTTACGCATCCACGAGCACAAAACCTATTTAGGCATGCTCATTAATTAACTACTAAGATTAATAAGCAATTTAAATATTATTTATTATTTATTAAATAAATATATTGGTAAATTAAATATTCTAATCTAGAAAGATCATATGATATTACCTTTTGAAGCGTAGTGGTTGCTTGATCCTCGATTTTCTTGTATTTTTACCTTTAGATCTTTTAGAGTATGATCCGCCTTAATACAAAAGACACTATCTCACTTCGATCGTGTTCAACGTATGCAAATACGCTAATGCATGCTAGTCAAGACCAACTAATCTCAAGCATACACTACAGCATTTAATATAATATGTCTAATAATTATATAGGTTATGAACTATTATATTATTTTATAAGGCACCGATAATGTGAACTTTCGTGTGACACCAACACACCACATTATCGATAATATAAAATAATTAGACATTTCATTTTCATAGCCATAACGTGAATAAATATGCAAAACATGTGATTAAATGTAATTAATATTCTCATAGGTAGTTATAGGGAAATAATGTAATACAAGCATAAAGTATGCTTTGCAGTTAGACCTGGCAAACGGGCGGGCCCGGCCTAAACGGGCCGGGCATAAAACGGGCGGGCCTTTTTTGGGCCGGGCCAAAAAGGCCCGTTTTTTCCCGGGCCAAAATTATTAGGCCCGTGGCCCGCCCCGGGCGGGCTCGGCCCGACCCGCGGGCCTCGGCTTTTTTTTTTTTGGAATATTAATTCTGAAATAAATATACAAGTATTTTTCGATCCTTAATTATTATATTATTCACTATACTATCACAATCAGATAAATAAATATACAATTATTTTTATTTGATAATTACATTATTTACTACACTACCATAATCAAAAGACAAATATACAAATATTTTTATTTGATCATCATATCATTTATCACTACTAATTTCTTATAAAATCATAAAATAATATTATTATTGATACGAGATACTACAAATAATCACAAAGTCCCCCAAAAAAATAAAATTACATCAATAATTAACATATAGATATATTATAATCTAACAAACAAGAAAAAAAATTAAATATTATAATTACACATAACATAAATTAAAAAAAAAAAATTGGGCCGGGCGGTCCACCCGCGGGCCGGGCCTCTACGGGCGGGCCAAATCTGGGCCGGGCCAAAAAGGCCCGGGTTTTTTTGGCTAATAATATGCAGCCCAATGCCCGCCCAAAAACGGGCGGGCTGGCCCGGCCCGCGGGCCTGAGCCTATTTTGCCGGGTCTATTTGCAGTATACAACCCTAACAATCTCTCACTTATACTCAAAGCAATGCTGCCATACACGGTAATCCCAATCCTTCCACACGCCTTTCATAAACTTTTGAGGATAGGCCTTTCGTGAAAGGATCAGCAAGATTATCTTCCGATGCAACCCTGGATACAACTACGTCTCATTCCTTTACGAAGTGTCATATGATGTGGTACTTGCGGTTGATATGTTTATTTGCCTTACGGGCTCGTGGTTCCCTCGAATTTGCGACTGCACCAGTATTATCACAATAAAGTGTAATACCCTTTGACAAATCGGGAATCACATTTAATTCCTACAGGAAGTACTTGAGTCATTGATGGATTCAAATTAAATACTCGCAAGTGTACGAATCGCTCTTGTAGTAAGCGGCAAGTAACTCCGAGGTCGATCTCTCGAGGAATTGGAAACGGTTTAAAATTCGATAATGTTTGGCAAATAGTCGAATGAACAAAAGTAAATTAAATTAAAATACATCATTGGTTGATTATGATTACAATTACTAATGCACAAAATTTAAATTGAACTAAGTGATAACAACACCAATTTGATAGTCGGATAAATGAGAGATAACAATAATGAGATTAATATGGGAATTTAGAGTCACCGACACACACGTAATCAATTGTTAGTTCCGATACTCAAATAAATAAGGTTAGGAATTATCGATTGCTCACGATTAAAAGAAATCCGTTTGATGGCGGAAATTCTAAAAATCACGATTGTTCTCAACGAAAATTAAGGGATACTCTTTTGATGGGACGAAACCCTAGCTAACAATCAATTAACCGACTACTTTTGATGAGGTAAATCGTTAAAAGATCGCGCTAAAAGCTCGAGAACATTCACAATCGTTTCTTTCGGGTCGTTTGATGGCGAACACCGATAAAAACCCTCGATTCGAATAATAATAACAACAATGAAAAAGGTTTGATGATCTAATTCAAAAGTTCTTAAACGAAGAACGAACAAGAGGAACAATCCCAAACTTTATCCGGAAAATCAAAAGGAACTAACAGTAAAAAACATGTGTGTGGCTATATCTAAAAACCCATATGAAGTGTTTAGCCACACATGATTAATTCAACAACAATAATGGAAATTGAAGAACAAAACATGGTAAAAACTTCCCTTGTAAATGCCGAAATCGAATTCCCGATGAAGGTTTGATGATCTTCTTACAAGAACTCACAACAAATTTATACAAGGAATTATTATATCTCACTAAAGTATTTTTCTCCCTCCAAGAACACACAAGGAAGATGATGAAAATCTCTCTCTTTCCCACTCTTTTGGTGTTTTTCCTCCCTAATCTTGTGTTTTTCCACAAAATAGCTTCTTCACAAGACAAGCACACCTCTCAAGGGGTCACTCCACTTTGTTTTATAGCCAAAAAATCAAGACAAAGGCTTAAAATATGCAAAGATGTCAAGGAAAGTGACATGAAACAAAAAGTGGCACGGCCCGTGTCCTAGGACACGGCCGTGTCGCATAAGTTGAATAATCAAAAAGGTAGTCTGTCAAGGGGCTCGGCCGTGTCCCGTGACACGGCCGTGCAGCACTATGCGGGAAAGGCGAAATGGTCGATAGTGACTCGGCCGTGTCCCAAAAGGCACGGTCGAGTTCTTCTCATCCGGAAAGTGCAGTTCTTGCTGGAATGAGACCCGGCCGTGTCCTGTGACACGGCCGAGTTACCTGATGTGGCTCGAGTCGCCTGGTGCAGCCTAGTTGAGTCGCCTGGTGCAGCCAAGTCCGGTTTTTGGTCTTCTCCGGCTAGATCCTTCGTTCTTGTATCAATTCACCTCGGATTTTAGCATTGATATACCGTTTCGAAGCTAATTTCACGAGGAATTTATATCAAAGGAGAATACATCTCGATTCGGAGTGGAGATTCTGGGATTTAGGAGATTTGACCGATACTGCTTAAATCTTTCGTCGTTTTAGGCCCCGTTTTAGCTTTTGATCGTCATGGACTCCAATATTAGCTATGAAAGCGCATATTTCACCACAATCTTCGCTTGGATACCTATAAATTAAAAACACACATACCACGCATAAAAGAGAACAAAAATACTAAAAATCAAATAAAAACACGACTAGAAAGAACAGAGTGAGTCGATCAAGAATCGACTCATCAAACCCCCCCCAAACTTGAACTTTGATCGTCCCGAGCAAATCACTTTAAAATAACCATTCTGAAAAGGGGAACTCAACTGTTAAAATACCTCAAAGGATCTCTTCGAAAATTTCATCAATTCTCACAAGTAAAATAAGTCGAGTTCTACAAAGTTTTCAAACCTCCGGGGTGCTTCCTTAACATCATAGTCCATACTTGGCAATATAAACCTCACTGGTCAAGTGTATTCGCTCACTCTCAAAGTGATATGGATAAGTATACGCTCGGAACTTATTCAATGAAATAAGGAACCCCATAGGCTTGCCAATCATCTTAATCTCTACCACTGTTTTGTGTATGCAAAAATTTTGTGAATCAAAATGGGCATTACTCGGCTTGAAATGTAGGCTTTGGTCCGGCCGGGATATATGGCTAAAGTAACTTGACTCGAGCAATTTTTAGAATTTAAATCACCATAGTCGCTTTAGAAGCTCAAGCTTTGAGATTTGCTTCTTTCATCCCCTTAATTATGAACCACTTGTAACAAGCACTATCGGAAGTGAAAAACGCAGCGTCATACCCTCCTTATTGCTCCGATTTTTTTTTTTTTTGGGTTGTTTAAGGATCCGTTTTACGCGAATGTAAACGATGGGTCACATGAATACACCCGGTTACTAGGATCAAAATATACGCAACTACTTCCAAGCATACTCATATCTAAGGGATCCGTTTTACGCGAATGTAAACGATGAGTCACATGCATACACCCGGTTACTAGGTTCCCAAAAATAGCGGAGTAATTATTTTCACCAATTCAACACTCCCGACAATATAAATGGCACCCAATATCACCACAATCTTTGCATCCTCGTCAAAAATATTTCTAATTGTTCAAGTAGGGATCGAAGGATTATAGTAAATGAAAGCTCGATATGTGGTTTAACAATGAAATAGACAATGACCTCAATTGGGTTTATTTAATAAATGATCAAATGTCGGGTTGGCCAAAATCGAAGGGTAAAGATCAAAGGCGCCAAAAATCATTTTCACTCAATTTGCACACACACACCAGTGGTTTTAAACAAGATACCAAGGCAAGTTCTAGAGTTTTAAATCAAGAATGAAACACTCGACAATGAAACTTGCATTTAAGAAAATGCACGAAGGCTCAATAGCTCACAAGTAGGTTTGCTCATACTTCCAAGATATTAAAACCACTTATTCAATTTCACACCCGTTTCGATTATCAACAATTTTTTTCCTCAACAAATTATTCTCGATTTGTATATCAGAACAACGAAATAAATCCCGAGGCATTCCAAAAAAAAATACACACTTCAAAGTTTTCTTCAGGTTTGAAAGATAAACACACCAAGTAAAAACACACCAAGTAAAAACACACCACAAATAAGTGCAAAATGTTCAAAACACACCAAAAATAATCAAACAAGCAAAATTAAAAAAAATCGAGAGTAATGAAGTATTTCTTGACCCCCCCCAAACTTGAATTAAAGAATATACGAACGAAGGGGGTATAGTATTTAAAGAAAAGAATTTCATTGGTCAAGAAATACTTACGACCGGTTTACTGCTCGGGCGGAGGGAAGTGGCCTTGCTGGACATGCCAATCGACCATTTGTCTCACAAGAGACAATATCTGGCGTCGCTCCTGTCTAGCCTCCTCTCGGTCCCGTCTAGCCTCCTCTCGGTAGGCTTCGAATTCCTCCCTCAATGATGGGCGCGATGGGGCACGTCCAATTCCGGCTCGCCTTGACGTCTCGGGCCGATCTCTCGTGATTTCTTCCTCTTCTTCTTCACTCTCTTCTTCCTCGTCATCCGGGCCTCTTTCATAAGCCTCCTCCTCCTCCATCCTCTCGGCTCTATCCTCATCATCCGTAATGCGCCTAGGTCGAACGCGTTTGGCCGACAGTATGTGACCTGAGCAATGCCGCCCACCGTGCCCGACGGTGTGCCTCCGTAGCCATTTGAAGATTTCCAATATCCCGAATATTATTTATGGTTGTTAAAGGTGGATTTGGGAGGAGGAAATGGTCGTTATCCGTCTGCATGAAGACTAGGGGTGGACTCGGTTCCATTCGGTTCGGTTTTTGATCGAAACCGAGAGTCGAACCAAATATTCGGTTTCGGTTTGGTTTGGTTCTTTTTGAAGTTCGGTTCGGTTAAGTTCGGTTTTATAAATATTCGGTTCGGTTTCGATTTGGTTTTATGTTTTTTCGGTTCTTCACAATATAAATTCAAATATTATATGCAATAGAATAAGTTATATATAACAACAAGCCAACAAGAGTTATATATATATGTTCAAGATAAAAGCTAGAGTTGCATAGCAATTTCCAAATATCTCAAAATATATAACAATCGTAAATCACAGTAGCTCATTCTCTCAACCTAAATTAATTGAATCACAAATTCATGAGCATATTATCGGTCCTTCTTGGACCCATGAGGGTCTTACAAAAGGAAAACGAATTATACTAAAATTCGAAACACACCAAAATCACAAAAACAAGGTCATTTTAGTATGTTGAAATTTGACTTCGGTCCATTTCGGTCCGGTTCGGTTCCGCTCTACCCCGAACTGAGAACCGAACCAAATTAGTTCGGTTCGGTTCTGTTTTTTTGTTTTTCAGTTCGGTCTTCTTCGGTTTCAGTTTTTTGGTTATTTTTTCGGGTTTTTTCGGTTCGGTTTTGGATTTTCGGTTCCGAAATGCCACCCCTAATGAAGACCATGCGATGTTCGTAGTCCAGGATATTCATCACTTTCATCACGGAGATTGAAAGAAGCATATTTCCAGGAAGGGGGGTCCTCTGGGCTAATGAAATACCGAAGTGTAGTGCGATAGGGGTAATCAAACCCCCTATCCATATCTCCCCCTTGGGTTTTTTCGCGACATCCTCAAAATGCTCCGCTACCATGGGCCCGGTTGCCGGAATCGAGTCGTCGAGCATATGAGTCAGGATATACAACTCCCGCAGTGAAATCGGTCCGGTTTCCTTTCGGCCATATATTGTATTCGCAACCACCTTGTGTAAGTATCTGAGCACGGGATTGCGAATGTTCGATCCTTTTGCCGATCTTGCCATGTAATATCGCGCCTCACTACCCGGGTATTCTACCATGGCCCTCCAGTAAGTTTCACAAGCGAACCGATTTATCGGGTAATGGCCCTCGTGTCTTGCATGATATATTTCCTCCAACTGGACGATAGTCAGTGTCTCTTCGTTGTTGTTGATCCGGAATGTCATTTTGGATGGTTCTCTGGTTACCGGATCTCTTCTTACAGTTAGAGTGCTTAGAAACTCCATCGTTAGACACCTATATGTCGGCCATCGTTGAGTCATCATCCACGCCCAATGCACTCTTCCAAGGAATTTCATTACATCTTCCCTTATCCCCATTGCATTCATGCATTCGTCATCGGGCCATCTTGTAGGGAGCATTTTTTTACATCAAGCATTTCCCACCTCTCATATTGCGTTTAGGTAGATTGATTCCATAAGATTCCGGGGTTTCCACAGCCCTTTGAATAGTCCTTCTTACCGGCTGCACTTGTTCCCCGCCATTCCTACCCCTTCCGCGTTGAGCATTTCCACGTCCTCTTCCGCGTGCCATTTCTGCAAAAATTTAATCTATCATTAACCAAGTATTTCAGAATCGTATCCCTCCCCCAAACTTATAGCAAGCAATAAAATTCCCCCTATCGATCAAAACGTCTCCCAAGCAAAATTATCGTTTAAATTCATCATCTTTATCATGGAAAACTATCTCTTAATTACAAAAATTTTCAATCGAAAGATTTAATCATCAATGCATGAAGAATTATTCAAAACCCCCAAATTTCATCAACTTCAATCTACTCAAGAACCCTAGATAATTAAGGACTATCGATTCAAATCATCATGGCATGTTCAGAACAAAGAATAATCATAAAAAACATGAGAATCATACCTTGATATCGGAGAATTTGAAGAAAGAAAGAAAATTAAACCCTGGTCCAAATTCGTCCGAGTTGCTCCTTAGATGAGTGAAATTGGTTGAAAGATGATGATTATATAGTTGATTCTTGTATCTCTTCTTGATTTTGCATAAAATTTCTTCAAAAAGGAAGAGAAAAATCGATGCAGCAGCAGCTAGGGTTCGCAGGTTTCGCAGGGAGGGAGAAAGATAAAAGTTGGAGAAGGTAAAATTGGGGAAACGGCCGTGTTTCCTTTTTATACTGACCGACTGACACGGCCGTGTTGAATATGACACGGTCGTGTCGTGCTGTGCGGAATAACTCAAAACCTTCTGTCGGCCGACTCGGCCGTGTCCTACGACACGGTCGTGTCGTACTATCACGGAAATCCAACTCTTGCTGTATTGAGGCCCGACCGTGTCCTGTGACACGGCCGTGTCGTCCTGTTCGAAATAATCAAATTCCCACTGTTTTGAGGCCCGGCCGTGTCCTGTGGCAACTCGGCCGTGTCCTTCCTCTCCAGATTATTAGTTTCAAAACGTCTTGGTTTCTGCAATTTTAGTACCACTGATCAGGCGGTGAGTTTTGAATCGGATAAAAACAAACAAGGAATATAAATGCGAAAAATAAAAGACAAAAAAATCTAACTAAAACGTTGGGTTGCCTCCCAAGTAGCGCTTTTTATAGTCATTAGCTCGACTTCTTCCCACCGCTCAAGCTTCAACGTCGTGCACCTCTATGCACTCGAACGCATTGATTTATTCGGTTCGTCCAAATACGGCTTCACTCTATGCCCATTTACTTTAAAATGCTCGTTCTTCCGAGGATCAAGAAGTTCAACCGCTCCGTGCGGCCATACTTTAACGACTTTGAATGGTCCGCCCCATCGCGATACCAATTTTCCGGGCATAAGTTTGAGACGGAGTTATGTAGCAAAACATCCATACCGGGTTCGAGAGATTTACGAACGATACGCTTATCATGATACTGCGTTTCGTCGTTCTTTGTAGAGTTTAGCGTTTACGCCTCATATCGCATCTCATCAAGCTCGTTTAAATGCAAAAGTCGTTCCTCGCCCGCCTTTTCTTGATCTAAATTGAGCGCTTTGATTGCCCAATACGCCTTGTGTTCTAGCTCAACGGGTAGATGACATGCTTTCCCAAATACTAGGCGATACGGACTCATTCCGATTGGAGTTTTGTAGGCCATGCGGTATGCCCATAAAGCGTCATTCAACTTTAATGCCCAGTCTTTTCTTGTTGGTTTCACCGTCTTTTCGAGCACTGCCTTTATTTGTCGATTGCTTACTTCTACTTGCCCGGAAGTTTGTGGATGATACGCTGTTGCGACCTTATGCATCACATTGTACTTCTTAAGCAAGCCTGCAAGTTTTTTATTGCAAAAATGCGTGCCTCTGTCGCTGATTACGGCCCTAGGCATCCCGAACCTGCAAAAAATCACATCCCTAAAAAAATTGCAAACCACGTTAGCATCGTTAGTTCGGGTTGGAATTGCTTCCACCCATTTAGAGACGTAGTCTACAGCAACTAGAATATACTCAAAACCATGGGAAATTGGAAAAGGACCCATAAAATCCACTCCCCAAACATCGAAAAGTTCCACAACGAGGTTGTTTGTCAACAACATCTCATTTCTTTTGCTTATATTCCCCGTTCGTTGACAACGATCGCAACTCTTGCAATGGAAATAGGCATCCTTAAACAATATTGGCCAGTAGAATCCCGATTGAAGGACCTTGTGAGCCGTTTTCTTTGCGCTAAAATGTCCTCCACAGTGCAACTCATGGCAAAATAACAATATGCTCTCGTGCTCTTCCTCCGGGACACAACGTCGGAATATCTGATCAGGCCCCAGCCTGAATAAATAGGGCTCGTCCCAAAAGTAATGCCTGCACATGGAAACGAACCTCTTCTTCCCTTGATAGGTTAAGTCGGGCTGCAAAACACCACTAACAATGTAATTGACAATATCAGCATACCAAGGTGTCTTTGTTACATCGAATAATTGCTCATCGGGGAAAGTTTCAACAATTGGCAAATGATTATCAAGCTTAAAATTATCACCCTCGGTTAGCCTAGATAGATGGTCGGCCACTACGTTTTCCGACCCCTTTTTATCTTTGAATTCCAAATCAAATTCTTGCAGCAAAAGAACCCACCGAATCAATCTTGGTTTTGCATCGGATTTTTTTAGTAAATATTTCAATGCGGCGTGATCCGTATGCACAATCACCTTTGAGCCAACCAAGTAGGATCGAAATTTGTCTAAAGAAAATACAACGGCTAAAAATTCTTTTTCAGTGGTGGTGTAATTAGCCTGAGCTTCATCGAGCGTTTTACTCGCATAGTAAATCACGTGGAAGAATTTATTCACTCTTTGCCCCAAAACGGCACCTATAGCAAAGTCAGACGCATCACACATAATTTCAAAAGGGAGAGACCAATCGGGAGCGACAACAATCGGTGTTGAAGTTAACTTTTCTTTCAAAGCGTTGAAACCGACTAAACATTCCTCGGTAAAATCAAATTTAGCATCTTTGCACAAAAGGTTACTCAAAGGGCGGGCAATTTTCGAAAAATCTTTAATAAAACGCCTATAAAACCCGGCATGCCCTAAAAAGCTTCGAACCTCTTTGACACAAGAAGGTGGCGGTAATTTAACAATCAAATCGACTTTAGCCTTATCAACCTCCATTCCTTTATTTGAAACCATATGACCTAGAACAAGACCTTGTTTTACCATAAAATGACTCTTTTCCCAACTAAGTGTAAGATTACACTCAATACATCGTTCTAGCACAATAGTCAAATTATTTAAACAATCATCGAAAGTGGTTCCAAATACAGAGAAGTCGTCCATGAATACCTCGATGGATCTTTCTAACAAGTCGGAGAATATAGATAGCATGCACCTTTGAAAAGTGGCGGGGGCATTGCAAAGACCAAACGGCATCCTCCTAAAGGCAAAAGTGCCAAAAGGGCAAGTGAAAGTGGTCTTCTCTTGATCTTCCGGAGCAATAGAAATTTGATAGAAACCTGAAAGACCATCTAGAAAACAGTAATAATCATGCCCAGCTAAACGTTCCAACATTTGATCAATGAAAGGTAGAGGAAAATGATCCTTTTTGTTACGGCATTTAATTTCCGTAATCAATGCACATCCTCCAACCGATTACCGTTCTAGTGGGCACCAATTCATTTTTATCGTTACGAACCACCGTTATTCCAGATTTCTTAGGCACTACATGCACAGGACTCACCCACTTACCGTCGGATATCGGGTAGATGACTCAGACATCTAGCAATTTTAAAACTTCCTTTTTCACAACTTCCTGCATGTTCGGATTCAAACGCCTTTGAGGTTGCCTAACCGGTTTAACATTTTCCTCAAGAATTATTTTATGCATGCACCTAACCGGACTTATTCCCTTGATATCGGAAATACTCCACCCAATCGCTTCTTTTAACTTAGTTAGAACTTCTACTAATTTGTTTTCTTGCAAAGGAGTTAATTCGGAAGAGACAATTACAGGGTAAGTGTCACTTTTGCCTAAGAAAACATATTTAAGATGTGTCGGAAGTTCTTTCAATTCAAGTTGGGGTGGGGTGATTTCAATGGGCTCCTCAAATTTTAATTCCAACGGTATCTTAAAACCGTCAACTTCATCAATTATTTCTGAATTATCTAATAACGCAACATATCTTTCAATTTCTAGATTATTAAGCCCCATATCATGCTCAACGGTTAGAGCATCATGCAACGTGTCACCTACATCATCATGAAAATATATATCATCAACCAAAGAATCAATGCAATCAACAAAATTCACATCATGGGAAGCATAAATATGAGAAGGGATAGGAGATGAACCGAACACATTGATTTCCACGGTTTCGCCCAAGACGGTCATGGTGACCTTTCCTTCATCAACATCGACGATTGTTTTTGTTGTACGCATGAACGGCCGTCCTAGAAGTATTGTCCCTTCATTTTCGCTTGTCCCGAAATCGCTCATCTCCAAGATAACAAAATCGGCCGGAATCACCAACTTGTCCACTTGCACTAATAGGTCTTCAATGACTCCTTTGGGGTATTTCACCGACCTATCCGCCATTTGAAGAGTCATTCTTGTCGGTTTTATTCCCCCCGAGTCCAAGCCTCAAATAGGTCGAGTATGGCATGAGATTCACACTTGCCCCCAAATCTAGCATCCCACGAGCAACTCTCTTGTCTCCCATAGTAATGTCGATCATAAAACTTCCGGGATCGCCTTTCTTTTGACCCCTTGCTTCTACCTCGTAGAGCACTACTTTCTCGTTCCCATTGTATCTTCTTTTGTTCGAGGTCAACTCTTTGAAAAATTTTGTATAAGCGGGAATGTTCTTCACAACATCCAAAAGAGGTAAGTTGACATGAACCTTCGAAAGCATGTCGTAGATTTCGGAAAATTGCTCATCTTGCTTTGCTTTTCTCAGACGGCTCGAGAAAGGAATTGGTGGCTTATATGGTTGAGCGGATTTGTGAAGCTTGGAAGTTGAAGTTGCTTCGTCTATTTTCTCTTCTTGATTTCCCGACTCGTCTTCTTTCTCATCGCCTCTTTCTTTTACTTCGGAATTAACTTCTTTATTAATCACTTTACCACTTCGGAGAGTGGTAATGGCTTGAGCTTGCTCGGGTTGACTCGGTAGTTTACCCCTTTCTTGTCTACGTGCCTCGGTAGCAAGTTGCCCAATTTGGACCTCCATTTTCTTCATCGAAGCTTCTAAAGATTCGAACCTTTTATTGTTCTCCTCTCGGTTTTCCTTGCTCTCCTTAATGAATGCCGCTATACTCTCCTCAAGAGAGTTCCTTTATTGTGGAGGTGGTTCACTTCGCGTTGGTTGTTGGGCTCAGTTTCCTCCGTTGTATTGAGCTTGGGCGTTTGTGTCGTATGGCACCGGGTTGTTGTTTCTCCATGAGAAATTCGGATGGTTTCTTAGCCCAGGATGATAAGTATTTGGGAGAGGTACATTTCTTGCGTTTCCGCCATAATTATTTCTCCTCTCTTCCCATTCGGGCCTTCCCGTGCTTTGCCCCATAGCCCAATTAACTTGTTCGGTTTGTTCTCCTGGAAAAGTATGACGGCATGAATTGGCATCATGTCCGGGTGCTCCGCAAATCTCGCAAAGTCGTGAGCTAGAAGGTTTATTTTGAGTCTTGAGTTGTCTTATTTCATTTGTCAACTCATCGATTTTAGATTGCATCTCGTCCTTCTCGCTCACTTGGTGCACGGCTCCCCTACGAACATGTACACTTTTTTGTTGAGAATTTGCTCCCAATGTTTCATACACGTCATATGCTTGTCGCTCCGTCAAACCCCAAAACGAACCACCGGCTGCATTATCTACCGCTCCTTGGCAATATTGAGTCAATCCGTCATAGAAGAATTGATTGAGTAGTTGAAGCGGATAGTGATGGTGTGGGCATTGAATGAGTAGCATTTTGAATCGGTCCCACGCTTCGTGAAATGCCTCTCCGTCTTGTTGTCCGAAAGTTGAGATTTGAGTTCTCAATTGCGTCGTTTTTGAATGGGAGAAGTACTTGGTAATGAATTTATCGTAAACTTCATCCCATGTTCTTAGTGATCCGGGCGCCAAAGTCATCAACCATTTTTTCGCCCCGTCTTTGAGTGTATAAGGGAAACACTTCATTCGTAGTTGATCCTCGCTCAACCCATTCAATGGGAAGTTATCAATCGCCACATAGAAATCTCGGATGAATGATAACGGATCCTCTCGTGCTAATCCGTGAAATGAGGGCAATTGCTCGATGTGAAATCCGCTTATGTGGTAGTTCCTTGCGGCGGTGCTAATTGGATGCATGAAATGGCGGTGTTCACTACGGGCTTTGCATAGTCCCTCATAAGATGTTCGACCAGGAGGTTGTTGCGGCATGTTATAGTTCGCCTCCATCCCATATTGAGGTCCGGATAATAATTCGCTCCATATTGCATTCCGACGGGTGGTTGTCTCGGATAAAAGTACCTCCCTTGTTGAGCTTCCGGTATCCCTTGATTGCGCCCAACATTATCATATCTCGGAAACCTTGGTTGACGAATTTCTTCCTCATCTATATTTTGTGCAACATTCTCAACCCTTGGTTGACGAGTGTTTTCTTCTTGGATCAAAAGTCGCTCTTCAAAGTCCGGATTCACCTCGTCGTTTGCCATTGATGTTGTGGCCATTATTTTTGGTGCTCTAATTCTTTGAACTTCGTCTATCGGTGGAAGAATCGAGTTACCCAACGATCTCCTACCAAGCATAAACAAAGGAAGTAAGAGCGAATTTTATCGAAATAGTATTGATCAAGAATAGCAATTCAACTATCATTAAAACAAGATTAAAAATTAAACGCCAATTCCCCGGCAACGGCGCCAAAAACTTGATGGATTCAAATTAAATACTCGCAAGTGTACGAATCGCTCTTGTAGTAAGCGGCAAGTAACTCCGAGGTCGATCTCTCGAGGAATTGGAAACGGTTTAAAATTCGATAATGTTCGGCAAATAGTCGAATGAACAAAAGTAAATTAAATTAAAATACATCATTGGTTGATTATGATTACAATTACTAATGCACAAAATTTAAATTGAACTAAGTGATAACAACACCAATTTGATAGTCGGATAAATGAGAGATAACAATAATGAGATTAATATGGGAATTTAGAGTCACCGACACACACGTAATCAATTGTTAGTTCCGATACTCAAATAAATAAGGTTAGGAATTATCGATTGCTCACGATTAAAAGAAATCCGTTTGATGGCGGAAATTCTAAAAATCACGATTGTTCTCAACGAAAATTAAGGGATACTCTTTTGATGGGGACGAAACCCCTAGCTAACAATCAATTAACCGACTACTTTTGATGAGGTAAATCGTTAAAAGATCGCGCGAAAAAGCTCGAGAACATTCACAATCGTTTCTTTCGGGTCGTTTGATGGCGAACACCGATAAAAACCCTCGATTCGAATAATAATAACAACAATGAAAAAGGTTTGATGATCTAATTCAAAAGTTCTTAAACGAAGAACGAACAAGAGGAACAATCCCAAACTTTATCCGGAAAATCAAAAGGAACTAACAACCAAAAACATGTGTGTGGCTATATCTAAAAACCCATATGAAGTGTTTAGCCACACATGATTAATTCAACAACAATAATGGAAATTGAAGAACAAAACATGGTAAAAACTTCCCTTGTAAATGCCGAAATCGAATTCCCGATGAAGGTTTGATGATCTTCTTACAAGAACTCACAACAAATTTATACAAGGAATTATTATATCTCACTAAAGTATTTTTCTCCCTCCAAGAACACACAAGAAAGATGATGAAAATCTCTCTCTTTCCCACTCTTTTGGTGTTTTTCCTCCCTAATCTTGTGTTTTTCCACAAAATATCTTCTTCACAAGACAAGCACACCTCTCAAGGGGTCACTCCACTTTGTTTTATAGCCAAAAAATCAAGACAAAGGCTTAAAATATGCAAAGATGTCAAGGAAAGTGACATGAAACAAAAAGTGGCACGGCCCGTGTCCTAGGACACGGCCGTGTCGCACTGCGCTGAATAATCGAAAAGGTAGTCTGTCAAGGGGCTCGGCCGTGTCCCGTGACACGGCCGTGCAGCACTATGCGGGAAAGGCGAAATGGTCGATAGTGACTCGGCCGTGTCCCAAAAGGCACGGTCGAGTTCTTCTCATCCGGAAAGTGCAGTTTTTACTGGAATGAGACCCGGCCGTGTCCTATGACACGGCCGAGTTACCTGATGTGGCTCGAGTCGCACAGTGCAACTAGTTGAGTCGCTGGTGCGGCAAAAGTCCGGTTTTGGTCTTCTCGGCTAGATCCTTCGTTCTTGTATCAATTCACCTCGGATTTTAGCATATGATATACCGTTTCGAAGCTAATTTCACGAGGAATTTATATCAAAGGAGAATACATCTCGATTCGGAGTGGAGATTCTGGGATTTAGGAGATTTGACCGATACTGCTTAAATCTTTCGTCGTTTTAGGCCCCGTTTTAGCTTTTGATCGTCATGGACTCCAATATTAGCTATGAAAGCGCATATTTCACCACAATCTTCGCTTGGCTACCTATAAATTAAAAACACACATACCACGCATAAAAGAGAACAAAAATACTAAAAAGCAAACAAAAACACGACTAGAAAGAACAGAATGAGTCGATTAAGAATCGACTCATCAGTCATACCGCCTCCTTGGCTGCCTCAGAGGCTGCCACGTACTCGGCTTCCATAGTAGAGTCCGAAATGCATTTCTGCTTCACACTTACCCGACTAATGGCTCCACCTCCCAGGATAAACATATAACCTGAAGTAGACTTGGACTTTTCTTTGTCTGGTGAAAAATTTGAGTCGGTATAACCAAATGTACACATGTCGTCTGATTGATATACTAGCATATACTCCCTATTCTTTCTCAGGTACTTGAGTATGTGCTTTACAGCAATCCAGTGTCCTGGTCCTGGGTTCGACTGATATCTAGCAGTCATGCCTACGAGATGACAGATATCTGGTCTAGTGCAAAGCATAACATACATGAGGCTTCCCACAGCTGATGCATAAGGGATCAGCTTTATGTCATATATATCCTTTTGTGTCTTAGGACACATATCTTTAGAGAGTTGAATTTCATATCTGTAAGGTAGAAAACCTTTTTGGGAATTCTCTATGCTAAACTACTTTAGCACTGTAGCGATATAGGATGCCTGAGATAAGCACAACGTCATTTTCTTCCGATCACGAAAGATCCTGATTCAAAGGATGTATCCTGCTTCTCCCAAATCCTTCATATCGAACTGCTCATATAGCCATACTCGTACGTCCGATAACTCCTTCACGTTGTTTCCAATCAGAAGGATATCATCTACATACAGTACAAGAAACACCAATACGTTTCCATCACATTTTTATACACACAACTCTCACTCGGACATTGGATGAATCCATATGACTGGACTACCTCGTCAACCGAGTATTCTAAGATCTAGATGCTTCTTATGTCCATAAATGGATCTCTTAAGCTTGCACACTAAGTGCTCCTCTCATTCAGCAATGAATCCCTCTGGTTGGCGCATGTGGATTTCCTTGTCTAGACTCCCATTCAAGAATATAGTCTTGACATCCATTTGATAAATCTCCAGATCCAAATGCGCAGCTATAACTAAAAGAATCCGGATAGACTTAAGCATGGCTACCGGCGAAAAGGTTTCACCATAATTGATACCGTCTTTCGCTCTGAGTATAACTTTCCGCAACAAACCTCGCTTTGAAGGTTTCAACCTTCCTGTCGCTTCCTTTCTTTCGCTTGTATACCCACTTACTCCCAATGGCTTGTACCCCATCAGCTAGTTCTACTAGCTCCCACACTTGATTGAAATTAGACCTGGCAATTCGTTCGTGTCGTGTATTTTCGTGTCGTGTACTTTCGTATTTCGTGTACCAAAAGTCCAAACCCATACACGACACTAAATGAATTCGTGTCATGTCGTGTCGTGTACCGCGCAAATTCGTGTCGTTTCGTGTCGTGTTTTCGTGTCAGGCACATAATATAAAATAAATATTAAAATATTATAAAAAATAATAATTATAATATTATAATATTATTTTTATAGGTTTTAGTAGACGAAATGAAATGAATGACAACGAAAACACGAATGTCTACACGAAATTTATGAAAATTCACATTATATTATCAAATTTTAAAGTTTAGTATAAACAGAATTCATAAAATATATATTTTTATTAAATTAAATATAAAATATTATATTTATTTATTTCGTGTACCTCGTGTCGTGTCGTGTACCCAAAGGGTAAACACAAAACCGACACTAAATCTCGATCGTGTACTTTCGTGTTCGTGTATTTTCGTGTCGTGTACTCAAAATGCAAACCCAAAAACTAAATTTTCGTGTCGTTTTCGTGTCGTGTGGTAAATTGCCGGGTCTAATTGAAATCCATAAATCCCATTTTCGATTTCATTGCTACTTTCCAGGAGTCAGCATATTTATCTTGGATTGCCTCCTTGTAAGTCCAGGGATCTGATTCATCTTCACCTGGGATTGAGTCCACAGACTGTCCCACAACTATGAATTGTTCCGCTTGACGAACAACCCTCTTGCTATGACGAGGCAAATCCTGAGTTGATGTAAAAGTCTCAAAATCGATACGTGTTGCAGTGTTAGTTGGCGCTTGTACGATTGGTATAGACGGAGTCTCGCCCATCAACTCTTCCAGAATTATTTCACTCATGGGCTTGTACCTAATCATATAATCCTCTTCCAGGAATCGGGCATTGGTGCTAACAATGACCTTCTAATCCTGGGGATTATAGAACAAGCTACCCTTTGTTCCCTTAGGATCTCCTACAAACACTCGTACTTTTGTACGAGATGCTAGCTTATCAGCTTCCTTATTCAGCACATGTATTGGAGTACACCAAATCCGAACGTGTCCTAGGCTGGACTTTCGCCCACTTCATAGTTCTGTGGGTATTTTTGGAACTGATTTCAAAGGCACCAAGTTTAGAATGTACGCCGCTGTTTCCAAGACATACCCCCAAAACTAAATATGTAAATCCGAATAACTCATCGTTGACCTAAACATTTCTAAAAGAGTTATGTTCCTTCTTTCATCAACGGTATTTTGTTGTGGAGTTCCCGACGCAGTGAGTGTAACACCCCCAATCCACTTAGGGGCACACCGTAGACCCTTTTCTTAAGGATCTACCGGGCTGGTAACAAAAATCAAACATCTCAACATCGCCTTTAAGACTAAAATGACCCAGTAGACCGATTTTGTCTTTCAATTAATACATACAACTCAATCGCAATACATACCCACATAGGGGGGTCAAAATACAACACACTCCCATACAACGCGGAAAATACTACAGTGGAAATAACTACAACTAAACTAATGCAACATCGTACGGGTCCTCATGTGATTAGTATCGATCCTCATTCATCATCCTTCCTGCCAACCCTGGGTTATGCTCCCCAAAACCTGAATGAACCTGGACGCAAAATAGACATCCACCCCCCGATTTCTCGGGGGTTTGCAAAATTTCACTATTTTGCTGGTGCAAATACAGAGTGCAAATACGAGTCCTACAAACATATTCCAAGAATAATAATCAGGAATCCTCAAATATTCAAACATAACGAAAAAAAATACTTCCCTAAGAAGAGAGTTGAGTAAACTTTTCAAATTCGAAAGATCACAAATCAAGAGAACAATTTATAAAATGTTTTTAAAATGCCCTCGGGAGTTTTAGCTGAAAACCATTTAGGATTTATCGAATCCTTCTCTTTTCAAAAACTAAAAGGGGTCACGTCCCAAAGATTTGCTTTCTCAAATAAAAACTAACAATAATTCACGGGGTCCACAACCCATACCACGTGTCCTCGACGGACATAAAATCAACAAAACATAAGCACCCATGATACGAAATCTTGGTAACACGTCCAAGGTACTCGACCCTGGCAACACACATCCAGAATCATATCCATGATATCGTGATCGCTTTCCACATAGCACCGTAAGTCTTCTTAGGCTCTCACGGTTGGACCGATCACTCGCCCTGTCCTAACCACCATGATCACATGCCATGTGTCACCGTAGACCTTGTCCGAACATCACGATTAGACTATGACCACACATTCACAAATCACGCAACACTACGGTACACATCACAATATCAAGCAACAAAATACATCTATATTCATATCCCTGATACTGTGATCGTTTGCCACATATCACCGTAAGTCTTCTTAGGCTCTCACGGTTGGACCAATCACTTGCCATGTCCTGACCACCATGATCATATGCCATGTGTCACCGTAGACCTCGTTCGAACATCAAGGTTGGATTATGACCACACATTCATAAATCACACAACACAATACACCAAGAATATCACAGTAATCCACCCAAAGGCAACAAACACATAGCATGACACAATTGTCGAATCACAACGCACCGAAATGAGATAATATATGTATATTATCAAATCACAACACCAACACCAAACATATCCATATGATTCACTTAATCGTTCACAAAACACAACATTCACAAAATACACACGTTTTGAAAGAGAGACTTTAACGAGGCAAAACAGAATCCTTTGAAAGTTCCTTTCAAACAACTAAACAAATACACTTAGACGATCATCGATCATCATATCCACAAAACAAGAAATGTATGAACAAGGTAATCGACTCGAAACCACGATCGAAACGAGATGACGGACGGGATGCAGTCGAGCAGCCCTGAATTCCCGAACACAATCAAGAACACAATAGCACCGTGAACACTACGAGAATAACACCACACGAATTATCAACACAAAACGGAAATCAACTCGGAATTAAGAACAACATGGATCCAAGGGTTTGGTTCCGCAATAGCGAAATCATGATTGAAATCAAAGAGAACCGAAACATGGAATTACACTCCATAGAACATGATCAACAACATCCAATAACATGAATCGATTGGATGAATCCGGACAGATATCACGAAATCTAGGGAAAACCCCCAAATTCAACGAAATTAGGTTTGAGAGAAAAATACCTTGGATCCGAACAAAGAAGATGATTCGATGATGTTAGACTTGCACGAATTCACCCCTAGATGAGGCTTGAAGAAGGGGACCACCTCAAATTGCCCCAAAGGAACGGACCCGACGAATGGCGAATGAAGAAATGAAAGTTGACTTCTAAAAGCTGCTGCCCGGATATATATATATATATATGTATGTATATATAAATATTACTAACGAAACGGTGACAAGCGAGCCGTTAAAATGGACTACTGCCAAAAAAAGAAATTTATCGAAAATCAAAATTGCGGATATCACAGTGAGCTGGGACGAAATCCCCTCTTTGTCAAGAAATCCAAAAACTTTGCCACCACGATCAGATCATAGTGACTTGATACTCTTTCCAAGACGCTTCTCCGTTTCAGCCTTGGAGTCTTTGAACTTGTCAAAGGCTTCAGACTTAGGTCGCATCAAATAGATGTATCCATATCTCGAATAATCATCTATAGAAGTGATGAAGTATTCGAAACTACCCCTAGCTTGGACGTTCTTGGGACCATATACATCCGTATGAACCAATTCCAACACATTCTGAGCATGGTTTCCTTTGGTCTTAAAAATCCTTTTGGTCATCTTACCTTCCAGACAGGATTCACAATTGGAAATGACTCAACTTGGAGGTCATCCGACGGGCCATTATCTACCAATCTTTAAATCCTCCTAAGGTTTAAATGACCTAACCATAAATGCCACATGTATGTTTGGTTTATGCTCGAAGGTTCTTTTCTCTTTTTAGGCTTAGATAAAGAGTTAAGCGATTTGTGTTTATACATGGGAGTTTGTGCAGTATTAATGACATACAGTCCATCAGTAAATATATCTTTGCAAATATATTCACCGTTTTTTCTTCTAATAATAGCATCATCATCAAAAGAAACTGAGTAACCATCACATTTTAGTTTAGAAATCTAAATTAAATTCATTCTAAAATCTCATACTAATAATACATTATTAAGGACTAATATTTTATTATTAATCTTCAACTGCACGACTCCTACTGCAACATCTATAAGCCTGGAATAATCGCCTCAGTTGATGGTAATCTCGCCCGCACTAAGCTGCTTGGTTACCTAAAAACCATGCGAGTCAAAGCACACATAATCAATGGAGACTGGATCAACTCTCCACGAAGTGGAAGAACAAGCTGCCAAAATATGTTTTGACTACTAGTGCACGAGACATACCTTTCTTAAGAGTAGGACAGTCCACTTTAAAATATCCTTTTTGACCGCACTTGTAGTACTTTCCTTTGGCTTTTTGTTCGCCTCAGGCTGAGGAGACTTGCTTTTTACCTTGAGAGTTGCCATTTGCTTCTGGCTCACTTGTTTCTTCTTCTTCTTCTTCTTCTTCTTCTTCTTCTTCTTCTTCTTCTTCTTCTTCTTCTTCTTCTTCTTCTTCTTCTTCTTCTTCCCCCACTTGGGTTTAGAAGTCGAAACACTAGTAGCCGCAAGAACTTGATACCTTTGCCTGAAGAGACCTTCTGCAACTTGAATCTTTGTCAGCAATTCCGCCAAGGTATACTCCCTACGATTCATATTATAGTTTAGGCGAAACTGCTCAAAGCTCATAGGTAAGCTGCATAGGATGATATTGACATGGGTTTCCGCATTGATAGTTGCCCCTAAGATATCAAGTTCGTTTAGATGAGAAATTATCTTTAGAACATGATCCCTTATCGGGGTTCCTTCAGGCATTTGGGTCGTCATCAAGACTCTCATAGCATTTTGCCTAGCTGCCCGATTCTGATGACCAAACATCTCGCCGACATTTTTCATCATTTTCGCGGTCGTGCCCATACTCTGATGTTGATGCTGCAATACATTTGCTAAAGAGCCAAGATGTAACAACGAGTCATCTCATCAGATTTCTTCCATCTGCGGAATTCTTTCACCTCACCGGGTGTCGAATCCGCATCTGGCTCGAATGGGCATTCCTCAGTTAGAGCAAACTTGTGTTCCTCAGCAGTCAGGACAATATATTAAGATTACGTTTCCAATCAGCAAAAGTAGTGCCATCTAGTTTGTTTTCTTTGAGAATTACAGCAAGTGGATTGAAAGAAATCTGAGATAAAATTAAATACATTCATCACATAATGCATAGCAAAATATATTAAAAAACCTCAAAACACAATATATATGTTAGCAACCAACACTCCGAAAAACTTGCATATGCAAGCCACGATCGTGTGGACGTTTACACACATTTTTCAAGTAGATTTTTATGTCTTTAATTTTACTATCTAGTCAATTTACGTTGTGATAAGTAAAATTAATAGTTGGTTCCTCTTGGCCATGTATTAATTAACATAGACTCCGATGGGGAGCTTATTAGTTAATACACATGAGTGAACACTATAATTTAACAACCATAAAATATTATCTTTTAAATAATAGTCATACAGATGAAGAGGTCCTATCATAAAAAAATAATATTTATTTTTTGTTATCATATGAAATTTAAAACTAGTGAACCTATAATTAGCATATCCGATATGGAGGAAGACCCTAATGTCAGCGCGCATGCTAATTACCTCACAATTTAAATTAATTATGGAGGCTAATTTGATTTTATTTAAAATAAATAAATTTAATCACTTAGTTATTTTAGTCTTAAGGATTTTAGTTTTCTCGTCCTAATATGCAAAAAATATATCACGCATACATCCATACATGCCATACATCCAAACAATAAAAACCAAAATAAAGGCATGGATAATTAAATTATCCAATTATCATGGTCTTCTTCCTTGAATTGAATCCGAGAAAATCTTCGACTCGATTTCTCCCAATGGATCAAGCATCTAGTCATTCCTCCCCAGCCAGGCCTTGGATTTCCAAAATTAAAGTTTCACTTTCATTCAAAATTACTTACATTAAAAAATTAATTTTAAATCCCGACTCTCCAGTCGATGCAATGAACGGCGGTGAAACGTACCGGACCAAAAATTGGATGACCCGACCCAAATCGGAGAACCGACCCGGAACAGGCTCCACGCGGCCCTCGAAAGTAAGCCCGGCTGCTTCGGCGCCGCGTCTTGTTTCGGGCGCTGTCCCAGCGATCCTGTCCGGTCTGCTCTACTTCTTTGTGATTTTGTCTTCTCCGAATTCGATTACAATTTTACACAAAATAAAATACATCTAATTTACAGCAAGATTACACGAAAAAATAAGATCCTAGATCTACCCGCAGATTTTCTCACGGAAAAAATCATTACATGCCTCAGAACCAGACCGAACCAACAATTGCATAAATAATAAAAATAAATAAATAAACTATTCACATAATCATGATAATTGGATCATATTCCCCCAAGAACACATCTAGCAAAATACTCCAACATCAAATTACATGACTATTTAAATTGCTATCAATTAATCACCAAAATTATTTAAAATAGCAAAAGCCTAAAAATCTGTCGAAAACTTATTTGTCACAACTCTCGATTTTCTTTTCTTAAAGTAATTCTAATAGGTAATAAGAATTAAAGTGTTATCCCAATTGTGGAATCAAAGACACATGTCAAGATTCACAATTAAACACTGAAAAGAAAAATAGAATTTCTTGTGTATGTAGAAGTCAATTCGGCTGAACCCCCCAATTGCCCTATTTATAGGCTTTGGACTACTCTAATGATCTTAAGGAGGATTAGGTTTAGGACTCCTAGTACAACCCAACTTTTCATATTAATCATTTCCTAATATAGTTGAGTTCACTAGTATCAACTCAGTCCACTAAAGAGTTAATATTGCATTTCCCACCCAAATCCCAATTTACAAAATCGGGCTCCTTATTTAAATATATACTTTTCGTGTTTAAGATATCGAATGCCCATTAATTAATTTAAGCTACTGACGGCTTTAATTAATTAATATCTTATCCAAGAGTAGTACCACTTGAACCTTATTATTATATCGAAATTAAATCCACATGCAGGGTTTAATATAATAATCATTATCGATCTCCTGAAGGGGACATCATCAACCTGCATGAGTCGGGACACAATTTCTAGTAATAATAATTGTCATATAAATAATATTATTGCGCAAGATACGAAGCTTATTGAGTCAATCATTTTGACTGTCACTCATGGTAAATCAAAACAATAAATATTATAAATACACAATTATTATATACTTAGAATTAAGAAATAATAATTATCTGAGATTTACGTTCTTCTTACAGTAAGTACAAAAGACACTATCTCACTTTGATCCTGTTCAACGTATGCAAACATGCTAATGCATGCTAATAGTCAAGACCAACTAATTTCAAGCATACACTACAACCTTTCATATAATTTGTCTAATAATTATATAGATTGTGAACTACAATAGTATTTTATAAGGTACCGATAATATGATCTTCCGTGTGACACCAACACACCACATTATCTATAATATAAAATAATTAGACATTTCATTTGCATAACCATAACATGAATAAATATGCAAAACATGTGATTAAATGTAATTAATATTCTCATAGATAGTTACAATAAAATAAGGTAATACAAGCATAAAGTATGCTTTGGAGTATACAAACCTAACAATTTTCAGATCTTCCTAGCTTGTGTATTGTCGAGTGTTGGGTTGTTCTGTAACACCCCAAGACATTCAGGGCATATTACAGCGCTGTGGACCCCACACTGTGGAATCCACCAGGCTAACGTACCAAACAAGACATTCGACAACGACAAACAATCATTAATAAAACGACAATTCAAATAAAGGACTACAAATCGACAAATAAAATCAAACATCAAATCCATTTCTCAAAACGAGAACACAACATTAACAATTTCAAACAGGAAGTACTCGAGTACTTAAACCAATTTTATAATACAAAAATCCCAAAATCAGACATCAATAATAACCGACAGGCATAACACCGATAATCAACTGCTGGACAATATCATGCTTGCCCATCATCCTCATACGGCTCGAGTGCTCGTTTGTCCCCACGATCAATACCTGAAATACAAAAAGTATTTCCCCCATTTAAGGGGTTAGCGACAACTGCTAGTGCAAGTACAATCCATTTGAACTACATTCTAATCAGATGAATAATGCGCCAGAAATCAATTTTGAAAACGTTTTATATTCCGGAATATTTACAATGTACAATCACAAAACACATTATCTCCAACAAATCACAATTCAAAGTTAACCGTTGGTATGAGACTCATGGCCACCGTACCCCGCAGAGCCCCGTCGGACATCCCTGGGTGGCTAACCACAGTTCACGATACGCACACTCACGGCAATACGTATCCCTAGAGGCCCCGTCGGACCGTCCCTAGGTGAACATACACATATCCATCCACAACAACCACGATACAGCCATAATTCAAATACTAGAACATGTAAACAAATGTAAAGTACTTGCCTTTGAGACATCTTCGAAGAATCGGAAGTGAAAAATGACTACAGATGATCCGAATGGAAAACGACGGTTCCTAAACGAAGAATTAGCATAACTCAGTCCCAACGGACATCAATAATCGAAAGGAATACTCCCAAAACCCCGATTACAAATCACGACAATAGACGTTCAATTGATACGGACGAGGGTTTACGCAAAACCTCCCCGTATTGATAATTCACGGATTAAAATCAAGGAAATTGGATTTAGAATTACTCAACAATCACAATCGGTAAAGAATATCGATATATAGATGAACAATTCGAACTAAACCCTAGAATCCCGATAAACCCCCCCAAATTCGTCAAAATTAGGGTTCCTGAGGAATTACCTTTGAAGATCCAAGTACTATGATCCGTAGAACACGCGTTAGATTGATTATCCGGGCTTCACAACCGAACGAGAATGATGAAAATCGACCCTCAAGTGATGAATGATGAGAAGTTCTCCCCTCAACCCTCTCTCTCTCGTGCGCAGGTGAAGAAAATGAGGGAAATGGCCGATCTCGCCTAAAAAGAACGAAATTATACAGTTGACCGCATTGTGTGCCGCGGCGCAGCCGAAGTGTGCAAGACGTGCCCAAAATCGCTCCTGTGGTTCGGCAGCAGGTGCCGCGGCCGCCAGTGTGCCGCGGCACCGTCTGATCGGGTTTTGGTCGAAGATGCCACACGAGTGTGCCGCAGCCCGGACGGGTGTGCCGCGGCACACAGTACAGTCTGCTCGGCCAAAAACTGGAAAAATGTGTGTGCCGCGGCGCACACTCCTTGTGCCGCGGCGCACACTCCTTGTGCCGCGGCCCACACCCCCTTAGGGTCCAAAAAAGATGAAAAATGATCCGGGAAGAGAATGAAAGCAATATGAATCAATATCGGGGAAATAATAACATGAGATAGACCCACGGCAACCCCGAAACGGTGGTTCCGCACAACAATAACGAGAATCAGATCGATAGATGACAGGAAAAATACACTGAAAGATTCACGAGGGTTACTACAATCGAAAAATACACCGGAAATGAAAATACAAGGGAAAGAAAAATGCGGATATTACATTCTCCCCCTCTAAAATAAAGTTTCGTCCCGAAACTTAAGAATCAAAAAGCTCGGGGTGTCTCGAACGCATATCCTCCTCTAACTCCCACGTCGCTTCTTCTACTCTGTGTCTCGACCATTGCACCTTAACCAAAGGAATGGTTTTGTGCCTTAACTGTTTGTCTCGACGCTCCAAAATCTTGACGGGCCTCTCTTCAAACGTAACATCCTTCTCGATCTCCACGTCCCCAAAGTCAATAATGTGGGACGGGTCCGGAACGTACTTCTTCAACTGGGAAACGTGAAATATGCTATGCACATGACCTAGCGACGGAGGTAAAGCCAAACGGTATGCCAACTCACCGACTCTCTCCAATACCTCGAAAGGTCCAATATATCTCGGGCTGAGTTTCCCCTTCTTCCCAAAACGGAAAACTCCTTTCGTCGGAGACACTCTCAACAGAGCATGATCTCCCACCTCAAACTCCAAAGGTCTACGCCTAACATCCGCATAAGACTTTTGCCGACTCTGAACAGCCAACATTCTCTTCCTAATCAATTCAACTTTCTCCCTCGTCTCTAACACAAGGTCCGGCTTGGTGCCAACCAAATCGGACGGCTCATCCCAACATATCGGTGATCGGCAACGTCGGCCATAAAGTGCCTCATACGGTGCCATCTTAATCGACTCGTGCCAGCTATTATTATAAGTAAACTCAATCAAGGCCAGATGATCCTCCCAGTCACTACTCCAATCTAATGCACATGCGCGCAACAAATCCTCGAACGTCTGAATGGTACGTTCGGACTGTCCGTCAGTCTGAGGGTGGAAAGATGTACTCAAACGCAACCGTGTCCCCAATGCCTTATGTACCGCCTGCCAAAAGTGTGATACAACCGGCCATCTCTATCTGAAATAATGGTCCTCGGCGTACCATGAAGTCTCACTATCTGTGCGATAAAAACACGAGCCAACTTTTCTGGACCCCAAGTATCCTTGATGCCCAGAAAATGCGCCGACTTAGTCAGTCGGTCTACAATCACCCACACCATATTCATACCATTATTCGTCCTCGGCAAACCCGTGACAAAATCCATAGAGATATCCTCCCACTTCCACTCCGGGACGGGAAGTGGTTTCAACAACCCGGCTGGCCGCTGATGCTCAATCTTGACTTGCTGACAAGTCAAACACTTAGCCACAAACTGAACTACCTCCCTCTTCATGTCGTTCCACCAGAAATTCTTTCTTAAATCCTTATACATTTTACTCGAGCCTGGATGGACTGAGTAAGGTGACGCATGAGCCTCTCGCATAATACTCTGTCTCAATTCCGAGTCGTTCGGAACACACAACCATCCTCGGAATCTCACCACTCCGTCCTCATGAATAACGAATCCCGGGGCTTTCCCCTTCCCTACACTCTCTCGAAGCTGAATAAACATCGGGTCCTCCAACTGTCCCGATTTAATGTCATCGACCAGAGATGAAGAAATCTCAAGAGTACGCAACTGCCCGGAACTCTCTGGCAGCACAATCTCAATGCTCAACCTCATAAACTCTCGCTGAAGTCCCGACTGGGCCGTAAGTAACTCAAGCGCCCGAAACGATACCGATTTCCGACTCAAGGCATCTGCTACCACATTAGCCTTGCCCGGATGATAAAGGATCTCGAAATCGTAATCCTTAATCAATTCCAACCATCTCCTCTGTCTCATATTAAGCTCCTTCTGCGTGAAAATGTACTTCAGGCTCTTGTGATCAGTGAAAATCTGACACGACGAGCCATACAAGTAATGACGCCAAATTTTCAACGCAAATACAACTGCGGCCAACTCAAGATCGTGCGTAGGGTAGTTCAACACGTACGGTTTCAGCTGACGGGAAGCATATGCAATCGTCCTCCCGTGCTGCATAAGTACGCATCCGAGCCCTTGGCCCGAAGCATCACTGAAAAATGAGAAACCATCATTACCACTTGGTAAAGCCAAAACAAGAGCGGTCGTCAACCGCTTCTTCAACTCCTCAAAACTATTCTGCCTCTCATCGGTCCACACAAACTTCTCTGACTTCTATAACAACTGAGTCAGCGGTCGAGCGAGCTTATAGAACCCCTCGATGAAACTACGGTAATACCCAGCTAACCCCAGAAAACTGCGGACCTCCTTCACATTCTTGGGCGGCGCCCAATCCAACACTGACTCTACCTTATGTGGGTCCACACGAACACCCTCGGCCGAGATCACATGACCGAGAAACATAACCTCCCGTAACCAAAACTCACATTTTGAGAACTTAGCAAAAAGATGCTGAGTTCTCAAAATATCTAACACAATATGCAAATGACGGGCGTGCTCCTCCTCGCTCCTCGAGTAAATCAAGATGTCGTCGATAAAAACGACTACACACTTATCGAGGTATTCGATAAAGACTTTGTTCATAAGCTGCATGAACACGGCTGGGGCGTTAGTTAGCCCAAAAGGCATAACCACAAACTCGTAGTGACCGTATCTCGTCCGAAAGGCCGTCTTCGAAATGTCTGTATTCTTCACTCGGAGCTGATAATACCCCGATCTCAAGTCAATCTTCAAAAACACAGTTGCCCCTTGCAACTGATCAAACAAATCATCAATCCTCGGGAGCGGATACTTGTTTTTGATGGTCACTTTGTTAAACTCTCGGTAATCGATACACAAACGAAGTGACCCATCCTTTTTCTTCACAAACAGGACCGGTGCGCCCCAAGGTGAAGCACTCGGTCGAATATACCCCATGTCTAGCAACTCTCCCAACTGTTTCTTCAGCTCCAGCATCTCGGCGGGCGCCATACGGTATGGCGTCTTAGAGATCGGTGCTGCACCCGGCTCTAATTCCACGGTAAACTCAACTTCTCGGTCCGGCGGCAAACCCGGCAACTCGTCTGGAAAGACATCAGGATACTCACACACTACTGGAATAGACGAGAGCTCGACTCCCCCTTCTTCCGATCTCAAGGCGTAACACCAATAACCCGTGCAACCTCCCCGAAGAAGTCTCACCGCCCTCAAGGCGCTGATCAGTAATATCTGGCTACTCCGCTTACGCCCCACAAAAGAATGCTCGGTACCGTCAGAGGCTAACATCGAAATGGTTCTTGTTCTATAATTCATGATCGCCCCATGACGGTCCAGCCAATCCTCACCCAGAATCAAATCCTCATCCTTAATATCTACCGCAATCAAATTAGAAGGCCAATCCCTCCCCGCGATACTCACAGAAAAATCTCTAATCTCACGGTCCCCCACGATGCTATCCCCACTGGGAAGTTTAACAACAAAAGTCTCACAGGCAACTAGGCAATCAACATGCAGACGACACACACAATCCATAGATATAAAAGAATGCGTAGCACCAGAATCGAACAATACGGAAATAGGATGATCAAGGATGTGGACGGTACCTGTAGCCACCGTCGCGTCAGGATCTCCTGCTCGTCTCATCTCGTACACTCGGGGCGGAACAGACCTCGCATTAGAAGCTCCCCCTCTAGAAGGCTGACCACGTCCTCGACCTCTACCAAAACTCTGCTGCGGCTGAGGAACTGTCGGTGCCTGATTCACACTCGGCTCTCCCGCGGCTGGGGCTGATATCTGAGTAATTGGAGTCCGAGCTGCATCCGTACAAAACTTAGCACGATGACCCATCCGACCACAAGCAAGACACTGAATCGGAGGCCTATCGCACTCACTCATCATGTGACCCGGGCGACTACAGTTGAAGCACGTAGGACCAGGAACGGAACCAGTAGGAGCAGACCTAGAACCGTTCCCTCGCCCAACTGACGGCGAATGACTCCCGAAGACTTGCGAACCAGACTGAGCCTTCGGATACCCTCCAGACTTGCCTCCCGAAAACTGACCGGAGGTCTTCTGCTTCTTTCCTTCGGTTGCCGTCTCTGTCGCAGAAAACGACATCTCATAAGCCATCGCTTTATTATGATAATCTTTCAAAGTCGTGCACCCCAGACCAGACATGTAGTGGCGCACCCTCGGTTTCATCCGCATATCAAAGTGGCGGATCTTATCAAGCTCATCTCGGACTTGGTTTCTCACATAATGCAGCTGTTAATTGTAGTCTTTGATAGCTTGAGAAATAGGAACGTCTTGGGGCTTAGCCTCAAAGAAGGCTCGGATCCTCCCCTCTTTCACTAGCCAAGGACAAAATTCGTCTTCCATCAGATCCCGAAACTCTGCCCACGTAGCTTCCCGGTCACGCGGTTTCACCGCTTGCCACCACGTTGCTGCCTCCTTGGCGAGGAAGTACTGAGCAATGGGTACTTTCCTCTCCTCAGAGCAATTAGCAGCCTCAAATACTTTCTCTATCTCGAATAGCCAATTCTCCCAACCAGAGGGGTCGGAAGCACCATCAAACTGCGGAGGACGCATACGAATCACGTCCTGAAGTAACTTATCACTGCCGGATCCAGTAGGCGGAACCGGGTTGGCATTCGCTTGGCCGACTAGAACAGCCTGAGTCAGTAGCGTCATCTGGTTCGCTACTTGTTGCAAAATGTTGGCCACTCCAACATTCTCATGTGCATTACCGGAGCTAGCAGATTGGTCCTGCTGACCTCCGGAACTAGGGGGAACACTGTTCGACAAAGAAGGCATCGCCGAATCAGTTCCCGAGTGATCGGACATGGCCGCCCCACCGGCTGCGCCACGTCCCCTACCGCGTCCGCGTCCTCTACCAGCAGGAATTCTGAAGAAGTAACGGGTAAGTACAATTCAAACGCAAAACGCAACAAGATACTAAGACATGATTAGAACAGAACAGCGAAACGAATCAAGTTAGGAAAAACTTACGAGCACCGGCGTACTGAGATGATGGCATAGCAGTGATACTGTCCCAAAAAAAACGACACTTAACTAGACCCAAATAACCGACAGCCTAGGTACCCATAAACCTAAGCTCTGATATCATATTCTGTAACACCTCCAAGACATTCAGGGCATATTACACCGCCGTGGACCCCACACTGTGGAATCCACCAGGCTAACGTACCAAACAAGACATTCGACAACGACAAACAATCATTAATAAAACGACAATTCAAATAAAGGACTACAAATCGACAAATAAAATCTGACATCAAATCCATTTTCCAAAACGAGAACACAACATTAACAATTTCAAACAGGAAGTACTCGAGTACTTAAACCAATTTTATAATACAAAAATCCCAAAATCAAACATCAATAATAACCGACAGGCATAACACCGATAATCAACTGCTGGACAATATCATGCTTGCCCATCATCCTCATACGGCTCGAGTGCTCGCTTGTCCCCACGATCAATACCTGAAATACAAAAAGTATTTCCCCCATTTAAGGGGTTAGCGACAACTGCTAGTGCAAGTACAATCCATTTGAACTACATTCTAATCAGATGAATAATGCGCCAGAAATCAATTTTGAAAACGTTTTATATTCCGGAATATTTACAATGTACAATCACAAAACACATTATCTCCAACAAATCACAATTCAAAGTTAACTGTTGGTACGAGACTCACGACCACCGTACCCCGTAGAGCCCCGTCGGACATCCCTGGGTGGCTAACCATAGTTCACGATACGCACACTCACGGCAATACGTATCCCTAGAGGCCCCGTCGGACCGTCCCTAGGTGAACATACACATATCCATCCACAACAACCACGATACAGCCATAATTCAAATACTAGAACATGTAAACAAATGTAAAGTACTTGCCTTTGAGACATCTTCGAAGAATCGGAAGTGAAAAATGACTACGGATGATCCGAATGGAAAACGACGGTTCCTAAACGAAGAATTAGCATAACTCAGTCCCAACGGACATCAATAATCGAAAGGAATACTCCCCAAACCCCGAATTACAAATCACGACAATAGACGTTCAATTGATACGGGCGAGGGTTTACGCAAAACCTCCCCGTATTGATAATTCACGGATTAAAATCAAGGAAATTGGATTTAGAATTACTCAACAATCACAATCGGTAAAGAATATCGATATATAGATGAACAATTCTAACTAAACCCTAGAATCCCGATAAACCCCCCCAAATTCGTCAAAATTAGGGTTCCTCAGGACTTACCTTTGAAGATCCAAGTACTATGATCCGTAGAACACGCGTTAGATTGATTATCCGGGCTTCACAACCGAACGATAATGATGAAAATCGACCCTCAAGTGATGAATGATGAGAAGTTCTCCCCTCAACCCTCTCTCTCTCTCGTGCGCAGGTGAAGAAAATGAGGAAAATGGCCGATCTCGCCTAAAAAGAATGAAATTATACAGTTGACCGCATGGTGTGCCGCGCACTGGCCAAAGTGTGCCGCACAGCCCAAAATGCTCCCTGTGGTTCGAAGGTGTGCGCGGCCGCCAACAGCCGCGGCACCGTCAGATCGGGTTTTGGTCGAAGATGCCACACGAGTGTGCCGCGGCCCGGACGGGTGTGCCGCGGCACTGACTCGGCAGTGTGCCGCGGCCCCAGATGGGTGTGCCGCGGCACACAGTACAGTCCGCTCGGCTAAAAACTGGAAAAATGTGTGTGCCGCGGCGCACACTCATTGTGCTGCGGCCCACACCCCCTTAGGGTCCAAAAAAGATGAAAAATGATCCGGGAAAAGAATGAAAGCAATATGAATCAATATCGGGGAAATAATAACACGATATGGACCCACGGCAACCCCGAAACGGCGGTTCCGCACAACAATAACGAGAATCAGATCGATAAATGACAGGAAAAATACACTGAAAGATTCACGAGGGTTACTACAATCGAAAAATACACCGGAAATGAAAATACAAGGGAAAGAAAAATGCGGATATTACATGTTCAAGCTTATTGAGAGAAGTTTTAAAGTTTCCTAGTCTGTTCTTCGTTGTTCTTCGTCATTCTTCACCGTTCTTCATTATTCTTCGCCATTTGAGGTAATTTTGGCCATCTTTAGATTCTTCTACAGTTTGTATTGATGATATAATGCTCATTTCGAGGTCTTAGAGTTGGGATAGTGTTCGATTATGAGTTTCTTTAGGTAACTCGAACCGTATAATTATTTTTAAAGACTATTGTCATATTTCTACCATGAACTTGATTAGAATCAGAATTGTTGTCGATCATTGAATATTGAAGTTCTCCAGAATTCGTTTACTCACAAATTGTTGTTATGTTTAGTCGTATTTATCACAATTAGAATATTTTAGAACGTAGTAATTAGTGCTTGCTAAACACCATTGTTAATCTTGTTTGTAACTGATCGAGTTAATGATTCTAGATTTATTGGGGACTGAGTTAGGGAGTCGGCGAACTATTCGTGTAGTGAATTGAACTTCGCATTCTAGTAGTTTCGAGTTTATCATAGAAATTGTAAATTCTGTAACATTAGACATAATTTGAATTGTAATTAAACTATCAACTAGAGTAACTTGATAGATGGATTAGTTGGCCGATTGGAAAGGGGGAAGAGTTCGTCCTTGACATAATCGAACACGTTGAATGAAATATTGATCGATTATATCAGTTAGGTTGTGAATTGTGAATTGACTGGGGTTCGTGTACCTGTGACATTTGTGTTAATCCAGAAACTACGTTCATTGGACATAAGCAAGTTTGATACTTGCTCGGCCTATGATAATTGATATTATTGAATTGTTTGTCTGATTACGTGATTGTGATTGTTTGGACAGTATGATTGATTTTTGGATTATTTCCTCTCTAGAGTATGCGCAAGTCAGTACCACTGTGATCCTTGATTGCGATCAGGGGAGTATTGTGTATTTTTGGATTGATGTCATGTCTGGTGGTATGCGCGTCTTTTACTTCAGTAACCCTTGGTTGCGATCAAGGGAGTTGTAAAAAGTATTGTGATACTGATGATTCATCCGTACTATTTGTTTTATTGGTAATACAGTAATGGGTTTATAGATTTTCAGATACATGTTAGTATGATTCTGTAATTTTGGTTATCATCGACTGACCTCAAGTGCGCTGGCATGATTCATCGTGTCAGGAAAATTTATTGCTCATGTGCAGGACGTTACCGAGAGTTCTGTCAGGCTTGAACAAGTGTTGGAGCGCATGCATAAAAACCGGTTTGTAATAATTCTGTTAAATAAAACTTTTTTGAAAATCTGTTTGCAATAATTCGTGTATGGATGGTAATAACTGGTTTGATGGTTGTGTTTTTTGAATAAATAGTTTCGTTTGTAAAAATCAATTGAGTGACTCGTTTCTTCATCATTTACAAAAACAACAAGTGTCCTATTTTTTTAGAATAGTCTGGTGGGTCCGGACAACGGATTCACGGTGCTGTAATTCTACGGTAAGCCGTTACGCTAATTATGGATAGGAAAATTCATATGTTGTGGCCGATTCTTTGAGTAGAAAAGCAAGTGTAGCCAGAATAATGGTACGAGAATGGCAAGCTCTAGAGGATTTGAGTTACTTAAAAACCGTCCACAAAGGTACTCATCTCCTTTGCGCCAACATCGCGATAAAACCAAATTTGATCAACGATATTCACAAGGCATAAGAGAAAGATCCAAAACTTCAAGGTCTCAAGGAAAAGACCACACGAGGTGAGAGACCAAAATTCTCCATTTTTAAAGATGGGGCGGTATGATTTAAGGATCAAGTATGCGTACCACGTGACAAGGAGTTGAGAAGAAATATTTGAGAATAAGCTCATTGTTCAAAGTATACGATTCACTCCTGAAGTAATAAGATGTATAAGGACTTGAAGGACATTTTTGATGGGTGAACATAAAGAATCAAGTAACTGAGTTTGTGTCTCGATGTTTGACATGTCAATGATAAATATCACTAACCCTCCAGGACTGTTTCAACCATTAGATATCCTAGAGTGAAAATGAGAGATGATAACTATAGACTTTGTTATGGATTTACCCACAACCAGAAGAGTATATAACACAATTCGGGTCATAGTGGATAGGCTAACAAAGTAACACACTTCTTGCTGGTTATGAAGGATGACAATTTACAAAAGTTAGCTAGGACTTCTATCCAAGAGATAGCCTGACTTCATGGAGCACCGAATGATATTGTATCGAGATCCGAGATTTATCGCATAACTCTTGAAGGTTTTCCATAAGGAATTGAGAAATTCATAGTTTCAGCACAATGCACACTCTCATATTGGCGGACAATCCAAGAGGACAATCCAGACCCTCGAGGATATGCATGAGTGTGTGCACTAGACTTTCAAGGAAATTGGGATCATTATTTACTTATGGTCGAGTGTGCCTATAACAACACCTATCACGCTACGATCAGCATGGCACCATATGAAGCTCCCTATGCAAGAAAGGAAAGATCCCCAATCCACTCGGAAATTGAATGATCAATGGACGTCGAAGACGCCTAGGACGCAACCTTTGATATCAAGAACAAATTTGGTTAAAGCGGATTTGGATAAGGTTTGTCTGATCAAGAAAAAGATATGCATGTTTCAGAGCTGACAAAATAGTTATGCTGATCAAGGAAAAATCTGAAGTTCGAGAAGGGTAACCAAGTGTTTTTAAAGTTGTCATCACGGAAGGGGTTGATCGCGTCATGGAGAGGAGTTAAATTGATCTTCATATACATTGGACCCTTCAAGATCATCGAGAACGCTAGCATATTGCCTAGAATTTCCAATCAATATCATGGGAATGCACGACGTTTTTCACGTGTCAAGACTTAAGACGTATCATCCAGATCCAACTCACATTCTCATAGAAAAAGTTCCTCTAATATTTATGAAGAACCTAACCTATGAAGAAATGCCAGTCGAAATCCTCGATATATAGGTGCATGAGCTAAGGAATAAGTATATTCATTGGTTGAAGTTGTCTGGGCAATCTACAATCGTGAAGACGATGCCACGTGGGAAGCTGAAGATGAAATGAAGAAATCTTACCCCGAGCTGTTCTAGAAGGAATTTGGGGACTAAATTCTTTTAATAAATGGAGGATGTAGGACCCGACCTAATTGTCTAGGGATCTTATGTTGCATCAGTAACTATAATTTATGTTGTAACTTCAATTAGTGAGTAAATAAAACTTTGTCGTCTAGATATTCTCACTTATTCACAAAGAATGCCATTATTTAAATATTAGTTTACTGTTTGTTGGCCACAATATACAGTATAAACATCTTAGAATGTGGGTTGGATAAGCTGTATCTTTTTCGAAGTTTGTTTGCGTAGCGGAAGTCTAAGGTTAAGTTGTTGTAAATACAACAACTGAATGATCTCCTGTTAACATGATGCGTACATGGTTTTTATGATATATATTAAAATCACACAGGCATATAGAAAACAGCAAAGACAGAAAGTAAATACACACTGATTAAAGTGGTTCGAGGTAAATCTCTCTACGTCCACTGGTCCTCCGCAGAGGAGTTAATTATTTATTAAAATCACGGCGTACATAATTATGCGACTTTAACTAAACACGTCACTGTAACGTTCACACAGATTGATATAGCCGACAACAGCTTGGGTCGTTCACTCAGATTAGCTTTGGCTTCTTCGACTCGCATCTTCTCACACAGACTGAAGCTTCGTCCTTTGATGCGACCCCCACACGACGTGTCGTGTTTACCGCTATCGCTAGTATGATTTTAGTTCCCAACATCGTTCCAATATTAAGCAAATGATTGTTTTACTTCAAGCCCTCTACGTGACGCGCCGTAGCAAACCGGAAGGTGCGATTCAAACACGCCGCGAGGTTTCTAACGTCTCCATAAGTGAATTGAAATCACGATTTATATTTTGGAGACACACTCAACAAAATAATAAGAAAGTTTGTTAACACAAATACTCACAATTTTGATAAATTACAAGGTGTCTTTACAAATGAAAATGAGGGCTATTTATAGCCAAAATTCCTACAACTATTACAATATATAAATATAAAATAAAGACTAAGAAATTATAAATTCAACATTCAAAACTCCTAAAATCTGATCAATAAACTTATAAGTTAAGGAGTCAATACATTTTTTAGGGGACAAAAATCAAGGACCATGACTTATGTTTTGAAAATAAGAAATCAAAGTTAAAGAAAAATATGCTGTTGTCGTTTTAGTGGCATAACAGATCATAAACTTCGGATTTTAGTCTTGATGTCTTCTAGATGATTGTAGTACTGTCTCTTAGCTTTCCAATCCACCTTAATCGTCTCAATCGGACATCGGATGCGAAAGTTGCGACAAAAATACGAAGGTGTATCGTATCTGAAATTTCCAACGCCTGCTTAATTGTATCGCATTTTCACCGCCGAAAATATCTGATTTTGATGTCATAATGAACATAAAATTTAGTACTTTATCTTAGCTTTCCGTTGGTATAAATACGAGCTTAATTGGATACTGTATGTAGGAGATACATCTGAATTACGAAAGCTGCTTCAGTTAGGCTTATTGCTTGGAATGATGACATCAACACTTTTGATCTAACATGTGACGGCTTCAATAACACAAATAAAGATGTTATTATATTTGTGGTCATCGGTCTGATTGAAATGATTTTACACGTGCATTGTTAATGAATTCTTTATCGCATTTGCTCGTGATATTGTTATTAGTCCCACAGGAATGTATAGTTCTTCTTCTGACTGACTGATTGCTTCTTGATTCACATCATCCTTAGTGATCTTCATCCAACACAATCATAGATAGCGAAGCTTAGTTGACACAGGGCAAAGTAAACTCAACGGTAAGATTGGTATGGCAAGATCGAACAACAGTTGTATGCTTGATGAGCTTTCGCTGTAAGTGTACTGTTCGCGTGGAGGACTTGTATATTTCTTCTCTTTTGATGAAGTTGTATTCTTGAAGAATATAGTGCTCTTGTAAGCTTGATAATCAGATTGTCAATTCTTTTAATCGTCAGGTGAGCAATGTCCTCTTGCTTGGTGCTATTTATAATCTTTGAAATAGATATGTTATAAATGTAGATGTTGGCCGGTTGGCGAGATTGAGACTGTTCTAATTAGCGGATTCAGAATGTTTCATATTAAAGGCGATTCACATTTAATGCTTCAGACATTCTTTGACCATCATTAAATGCTCTTCAAACTGTAGGTTCTCCGGTTGCATTAAATGGTTTCAGCATTAAATGCTACTTTAACCGTTAATACTTTATGAATAAAGAATGTTTGCTTTCTCAACGGTTTAAAGTTTCTTCACTTCTATTGGATTTGTGTTTTATTTTTCCTCAGTAAAACACTTACAATATGTTTGCTGTATCCAACATCTTCATCTTTGCTGTATCTTGAAGACTATGTTGTAGGATTAAACTCTTGACTTTGCTGGAAGATCTTATGTTGTATGGACAGGTTGTATGATGTTATCCCAACAACGTCCATACTTAGACTGATATTCTGACTTTGAAGATTCTTGCTGTCTGAGGCAATTATCAAAACACAGAAGGATTTTTTCCAACACTACACAATATATGTATGTAATATCCGGAATTTCTACTACTGTTTTTTAATATTATTTTATCCGAGTTATATTGTACAGCGTGGAATCTGTACAATATGGATAAAATAAATTAAGGACTGAGATGTTAGTATTGTATAATTGTCGTATTTGGTCGACAATTGTATTTGAGGATATAATGTGTTGAGTATACTTATTCAGTATGCCATATGTTCGTATCTAGTATGTTGAGACGTTGGACAAAGATAGCTGAAAATGGCGAAGTACAGCCACATTAGCGCACGCTACGATGTATACTTAGTGTACGCTAATGCACAAGGATTACATACGTTAAGAAGGATAGTTAACGTACGTAAGGTGTACAGATATTATGTACGTTAAGCGGACATGTTAACGTACGTAAAGTTCATATCGGACAGATCAGGATATGGGGGACAGGTGGGTCCCGTGGTCGGCATCTTTCGGCGAAGAACGTGCATGGGTGAGTCAACTCTTGGTTAACGTATGAGTAGTGCATTACGTACGTTAAATGGAGATTTACTGTAGCAAGTCAACGTACGTATTACATACGTTATGAAGGAAGTATTACGTACGTAAGCGAGTGAACGAAACAAGTCAGTGAGTTCTGGGATGATGTTACGTACGCTATGTTTGACATGTAGCGTACGCTATGGAGCATTACGTACGTTAATATTGAGTGATAACGTACGTAATGAGCGATGCAGTTTATAAAATGAAGTTCGTTCTTTCATTTCTTCACGAGAGAAAAACCATTTCTTCCGCTAAACTTCGTCCCTATGAGTGTGCTAGTGAGAATAAACATCTTCCAACTTGATTATGATCTTGGAAACACGGATTTGGAGCTTGGATATGAAGATATTGATGATTCTTGAAGAGTTTGATTGTGTTATTCATGTTCTTGAGGTATGTTGATGAACTCTACACCTTGAATTCGGATTTTGATGTTATTGTTGATGAATAATTCATATAAAGATGATTATGGTATCGTTGTTAAGATTCTTGAGGTTATGTGAATTGTATATTGGAAAGATACAATGATATATGTCACACCCCCTTGAAGTTTACTATCAGATACCGGATATTAAAAATATCCTTATTATATATTACAGCACAGCGGAAAACTTAAAACCTTTAAGAGGAAACTCTTTTTACACACCAAAAGTCACTTTTACACATCAGCCGACTATCATATTACAACCAAAAGAAAACATCGGCTGTATAGGTTTATAAGCAAACTTAGACTTAACACACACAGAGAACACTCCACAGGTCTGATGTTCATATACAACGGCTCGTTGGTGTAGAGAAGCGTCCCATATGTCACCCTATGCCTGATACCCCGAATTATTACCTGTATCACAAGAATCCAACTAAATGAGCGAAAGCTCAGTAAGTAGTGACACACAATGCATGAATGCATTTATGAATGAGTTTGTGAAATGCAGTTTCATTTTCCTTTAACTTTCAAAAACTCTTTTATAGCGCGCTGCTATGTACACCTCGAGTTCCTGGCCCGGGCCAAAAGTGTGCATGTCCAATCATAGCCAAAAAAAACTACCCAATCATAACACATGGGTCAGCCTGGCGTGTCCCAGACTCCACCAGGATCATGGCTATAAGGTGCCCAATCATACACATGAGTCACCACGGTGTGTCCCAGACTCCACCGCAAAACATCACACAAAGTGTCCAATCATAACACATGGATCACTATGACGTGCCCCAAACTCCGCCACAAAATAGCCCCTTACCAGTAGCCCGCGATGCACATAACCAAAACAGTTTGTTCTGATCACCTTTAGAACGCCTGTACTATGATCAATGCATGCGACAACCTCTAATGCTATGCTATGATCATATGCATCGTGATAATATGATAAGTGGTAATTTTACCACATTTTTCTAGGATTTTATACTAGGTTTTTATCTCGTTTCGTGATTAATGTGCTCGTATTTGGCTTATTTATGATTAGTCGAGCTGTATTACGCGTTTGGGTTGGTTTTAGTGTGTTTGCAGGTTTTTAGAGCCAAAAGGACCCAAAACGAGACAAAGGACCAAGAGTCGAGTCAAACGGACGGAAGAAACGGTTTTTTTGCAAAGTCAGACCACCTATCGGGCCAGCCTATCGGCCGATAGGTGCGTCCGATAGGCTGCTCCGCGGGTTCTCGAGTTTTGACAGATTGTGACTCTTTTGGATAGATTTTGTTTCCTAGATTAGTTCTAATCGGGAGTTTAACTCCCATAGGCTATATACACCTCCTTCTAGACCTAGTTTATCATCTTTTATCATCTTTTATCATCTTTTATCATCTTTTATCATCTTTAGCACACTTTTACGTTTTTTTTGCAATTTTAATTCCTTTGATACTAGAACTTTTTGCAAAGCAGCAATTATTATTGTTTTTCTACTTTTTCGGAGATTGAAGACTCAGAGTTCATCCGGAAGGGTTGTAATCTCTCTTTTCATATTAATAATATGTATTTTCCATCTATTTCTTGTTTAATTTCAATTATGTCTAGCTAAATCCATTGATTGATTCTAGGGTTAGTAATTTTAATTGATGTTCACATGATGTCCCTTTGATTACCTTTTTACCTTTCATCCTAGGCTTGTGATCAAGATGTGTTAAATCTCATGCTAGATTAAAGGGCCCTTAATCGATGCATGTTAGCTAATTAATTTTGCCCGGAAGGATTAATTAATTAGTGGAAATACTTGATGCACAATATGATTTGATCTTAAGACTTGAGTGGAGTAAGATAAATCATAGATAAATAAGTTGACGCTTTTTAAGTGATTTAAATTCTTTGAGCCTTGCGGAAAAAGGGTTTAAATTAACTATCTTTCTAGGTTGCCTTGATCGGAATTCTAGATCGGTTGAGCGATTATTTCTAGGATTGAATTAAAATTTGGGGAAAAGGAATCAAGTGAATGGATTGTGTGAACTCAATTAGACGATACTACCCTAGGATCAATTAGCTTTCAACTTGTGATTTTATCTTGCTAATTTGCTTTATTTGCTTGATTTAGATAATTCACTTTATTGTGCTCTCTTTGCATAACACTTGGAATTCTTATCTTATTGTTCTAGATTTTTTTATTTTTAGGATTAATTGTTATTTAATTTTTATTTTTCGATTTTTGAAGTTAGATAATTAGAAACAAACCAAATTTTCGGATTCCTAAATAGCAGTCAAATTTTGAGTAGAGTTACTTCCTTTATTTTCGACATATCAATTCCCTTGGGTTCGACACCTTGGAAATACTTCGAGGTTTTACAAATTTTAAAATTGATCGGATTTGAAAACCATACTACGCGAATTTCAGTGATCAATTTTTGGCGCCGTTGCCGGGGAATTGATAGAAAACTTAAAGGGATAATTCGAAAAAGAAGAGATTGTTACTTTAGGTTGTATATTATTATTATTATTATTCGATCTCGTTTCCTCACATCTTGTTTTCTCTTCCTTGTAGGCGGTGCATGATCACAAGATCCCAAGGAAAGGACTTATTTCCTTTGGATCCGGAAATCGAGAAGTCTTTGAGGAGGAAGATGCAAGAAGCGAGAACCGAGACTATTTCTATACCTATCGTTGATACCATGGCCGGCATTGTTGACCCACCACTAGAACTCGCTCGACCCGAGAAGATCCCTTTGAATGCCCGCTTTCGACCGAAGCTGGACGATTATCAAGAAGGAGGTTGGGGGACGATTGATGCCAACAACTTCGAGCTTAATCCGTCCCTCATCGCTACGGTGAAGTCTCAAACATACGGAGGAGGAGTTAATGAAGATCCAAACGCTCATCTTGAGTCGTTTTTGGACATATGTGCCACCATCAAGCAAAACGGAGTGCCTCCGGATGTCATTAAGCTCCGCCTATTCCGGTTCTCCTTAGAAGACGATGCGCTAGATTGGTACAAGAGCCTAGATCGGAAGGAAATTGGTACTTGGAGAGAGATGACTCGGTTGTTCTTAGCACAGTTCTATCCTCCCTCGAAGGTGCAAAAACAAATCAACGATATCTTGCAATTCGAGAAATATGAGGATGAACACTTATACGAGGCATGGATCCGATTTAAGAAGCTACTTCGCAAATGCCCACAGCATGGAATTGACAAGGAGGAAATCTACATTCGGTTTTATCGGGGTTTGACGAGGAAGGCTAGAAGAGAGTTGAACTATTCCTCGAAAGGGGGATTTCTTGCTAACGATTATGAAGAGGCCAAGAATCTCATCGAGCTAGCAGTCAACAATGATTACGAGGAGGTGACCGATAGGAAGATGACGAGAAGAAAGGTCCCATCCGGTGACGAGGACGCCTACGGTGATTTGAAGGCGAAATTTGAAAGACAACAAAAAGAGCTTGAGATGCTAAGAAAGAAGACTTTGGGAGTCAATGCGCTTTTGAAGAGCTAAACGAGCCTATTGCAATTGAGGAGGATGTAAATTACGTGCAAGGAGGAAACTTCCTAGGCAAGGGGAAATAGGGGAACTATTATCCGAACAATCGAAACCACCCTAATTTATCCTATGCCAACCCGAACAATGCTCTTCAGCCACCACCGGATTTAACGTGAAAACGGGGTTATTCAAGAGCCGATTGCTAAGACACCGATGGAAGAGATGTTGGAACGGTTAGAGGCGAGTCAAAAAGATTTTATTTATAAAGGCATAAGAGGTTCGGGCTCTCGAGCATAGTGTGACATCTATTGGAAACTCTGATAGCCTTGACAAAGCGGATGTCGATGGTGGAGACCCAAATGGGTCAAATGGCGAACGCCTGCCGGAATTCATAAGCCGGCCATTTTTCCGAGCAAGACGAGACCAACCCGAAGACGCAACAATGCAACGCAATCGAGCCTTGAGTGGGACAAGGTACGAATCATGGGGCTGAAGTTGAGGAATCGGGAAACGAGGATGTACAAGAAACGGGAGCCGAGAACGAGAAGGAAGATGAAACGCAGCAGGCCTATCGGCCAAGACTATCGGCCGATAGGCCCACCCGATACCCAGACAGAATTCCAGAAATTAAGCCGATCGACCCCCCTATCGGTCGAAAGGCTCCTTTAGGTTCGAATGTGAAGGATTTTGAGGTAAAAGCTCCATTTCCACAGCGATTGGCCAAGTCGAGATATGATGAAAAGCTTCAACGGTTTATCGACATGTTTCAAAAGGTGAATATCAACATTCCACTTCTAGACGCTTTGAGAGACATGCCGGGGTACGTTAAATTCTTGAAAGACGCTGTGGCAAGCAAGAGGAAGTTGGCGAAGTTTGAAACAATAAATTTGACAGAGGAGTGTAGCGCTATCATTCAAAACAAGCTCCCGCTCAAGGAAGGATCCGGACGCTTTACTTTGACATGCATGATTGGCGACCAAACGCTCCGTAATGTGTTGTGTGATCTCGGGGCAAGCATCAATCTTATGCCTCTATCCATCTTTAAGAGGTTGAAGATTGGGGAGATGAAGCCAACTACCATTTCTCTACTCATGGCGGACCGTCGATCTCTTATCCGAGGAGTTGTGGAGGATGTGTTCGTTAGAGTCCAACACTTAGTCTTCCTACGATTTTGTAGTTCTTGATATGCCCGAGGACGAGAATCAACCATTGATCTTTGGGAGACTGTTTCTAGCGACGGGGAGAGCACTTATCGACGTCCAAGAGGGTGATCTTACCTTCCGGGTTAATGATCAAAATCTGAAAATTTCCATCTATGACGCGATGAAGAAGCCCGAGGATGCGCCCGAGGAATGTTATGCAATTGAGTCTATTATGCCGCCCCCGACCGACTTGTTGGAGCATTGCATTTCACAATCCATTTACTCACATTCCGATGTTGAAGAAATTTCCGAGGATTTGCCAAAGTATGTTCGAATGTTGGAGGCGAACGAGTTTCGATCTAATGAGAGGGACGTATGCTATCTTGATGTCAACAAACCTGTTCAAGGGGGAGTTGTCGCTGAGGACCGATCGATCGAGGTGCCGAAGTTAGAACTTAAGCCGTTGCCGGATCACTTACAATATTGCTTCTTGGGCGAGAACGAGGCTTTCGAAAATGCGAGGATTTACAAGGAAAGAGCGAAAAAGTTTCACGATGATCGCATTCGGAAGAAGGACTTCGTCCCGGGAGACGAAGTGCTCGTTTTCAATTCTCGGCTTCGTCTATTTCCGGGGAAGTTGATGTCGAAGTGGACTGGTCCATACACCGTCTTTCAAGTAAATCAAAACGGATCATGTGTCGTGATGAAAGAAGATGGGAACAAGTTTATTGTGAACGGACATCGGATGAAGCACTATTTCAAGCCGTTGCACCACGAAGAGAAGTATGTTACTTACCTCGAAGACCCGGAATGAATGAGGTATCGTCTAGCTAAAGACGTTAAACGTAGCACTTGTTGGGAGGTAACCCAACGTATGTATATTAGTTCGTTTTATTCGTTTGTTTTCGATTGTTCGTTTGCGTGATTTTTGTAGTTTCTAGTTTCATAGTAGCTTTGTTAGTTTTGTTAAGTTCTAATCCATGCACGCCGAGTTTTGGATACTTGCAGGTCTTTAATCGCCATATCCAAGCGAAAACGGGACCAAGTATGTGAAATAGAAAAAGTTGAATTTTTTTTTGAGACTGGCGAGCCTATCGGGCGAGCCTATCGGCCGATAGGCCCGGCCGATAGGCTGAGGAAAATTGAAAAAATTAAATGTTACAAGCAGTGGTCGATAGGCAGACCCTATCGACCGATATGTCCCGCCCGATAGTCAGGTACGTAATTTTCTGTATGTCCTATCGGCCAAGCCTATCGGCCGATAGGCCAGGCCGATAGGACATACCCGGTCCAGTATCCGCTTCGACCCGGTTGATTAATAACCCCTTTTAAACACCTTAACCACCCGTTTTTCTCACACACACACACCTATCGGCCGATAAGAACACAAGGGGCGATTTTCTCTACTGTTCTTCCTTCAAAATTCGATCAAGGTACTTAATTTCGACACTTAATCCTCTTGTTTTTCAATTCTATACATGTTTTGAAGCACTTTGACGGATTCTTTTTGGAGTTTTGATGAAATTCGAATTGGGGATCCACTTTTTGGGGGCTTTTGTTAGACTTTGATGTTCTGTGAATTTTATGCCCGATTGTTGATAGGATCTTGATGGAAACATGTTATCTATGCTTGATTGTTCATGGGTACTTCGAATTGGGGGATTAATTGATGAAATTGAACGAATTTTGAAAAAAACCCCCAAATTGGAAGAACCCTAATTTTGAATTTGTTGAAATTGGGTAAATTTGTTGAATTGAATTGTTAATTGGGATTGATATGAGTTGGATTGTTGATGATGATTCGAATTTTGAATGAATTAGATTGGATTGGAGAGAATTTGTCCTAATATGATCGTAGTGTGTAGTTTTGTTATTGTGGGTTGTGATTTTGATCCTTTGAATATGAAATGGGGGAGTCGAAGTTTGGGGGAGGTTGTGTGATTTGTTGATCGTAGTATATGGCTGTCGGGTCTATGATTTTGATGTTTATTGGACATTATAGGGCTCTTAGTTGATATTGTGGGATTATTGGATTATGTCGACACTCGTTGAATGTTTGCATTATGAGTTGCTTATTGGATATTGATTGGATGGTTGTTTTGTAGGAACTTTGAAATGGCTGGAAATCAAAGCAAGAAGTCGAAGCCGTGTAAGGCCGGAAAGTCTAAGGCAACCACAGAGAAGGAAAGGGCTCCGACGAAGGTAGTGCCGACTATTCAGATCCCGGCTGCGCTTAACCTGAAGAAGTTCAAGCTAAGATTGACTGGATCTGAGTCTAAAAGAAGGTGGTCGCACCTTATCGGAATGCCACACAAGCATTGCCGATTTTTGCATGAGGAGACGGCTCGGGGTATGGGGATATACGATGATATTATGTTACTAGCGAGATAGTGCGGGTTTGAGCACATTTTTCGGGCAAACTATCTCGCTTACCACGTGCTCACCGTGGAGTTTCTGTCCACGCTTGAGGTTTTTAGGGAGCACGGGACTACGACATCTATTCGCTTCAACCTCGACGACACAGAAAGGGAGCTATCGGCCGACGAAGTTAACGCCATTATCAACGGGGCCGAGGACGGGTCATTCCATCAGGGCGATCATGCCAAAGAAAACATAGAGCTGTGGTCCACGATGATTTACCCCAGGGAGGAGACGCTTCTCATTTATAATCCGACGTATGCCAAGGCCTCCTCGATCAGGAACCCAGTTCTCCGTTATGTCCACCGTCTGTTCACCTCGACGATTTTGAGCCGTACCGACTCGGGGATGTGCTTGTCCACTGATCTTCACCTTTTACGGTCGGCCTTGAACGGTAGGCGGAAGCACACTAGATGTTTTCTGATTGAGCACATGGAGAAACAAGCCCGGCTGACCGGGAAGCAGAGGATTGGGATTGGGGCGTTCGTGACCCCTATCGCGGAGCATCTCGGGTTGCGCATTAGAGGAGAGCCGGTGTCCCGAGACATCTATTTGGATAAACCGGCACTGCAGAGGCAAGAGATGCTTGCCTTCACCGAGGGGTTCGACTGGAAATTGCACGGTCGGAACAAAATCGTGTCCCTCTTCCGACTCCCCTCTCCGACCTTGACCTCTGTGATGTGCGACGCGTCTGATGTATATGAGAGGTGGAGTATGAGCTCCGAGGCTCATTTGGCACTTATCCGACCGTTGGATGCGTCTCGTAAGAGGCAACGCCGGGAGGTGACCATTGATGAGCCGTTCTTGGAGGGAGCCGAGGAGGAGCTGGATGATATACCTGAGGAGTAGGGGTGGACTCGGTTCCATTCGGTTCGGTTTTTGACCGAAACCGAGAGTCGAACCAAATATTCGGTTTCGGTTTGGTTCGGTTCTTTTTGAAGTTCGGTTCGGTTAAGTTCGGTTTTATAAATATTCGGTTCGGTTTCGATTTGGTTTGATGTTTTTTCGGTTCTTCACAATATAAATTCAAATATTATATGCAATAGAATAAGTTATACTACCTCCGTTCTCTTATAACTGCAACATCTAGACTTTCACATTTGCCAATGCAAAGTATATTTCGAGATGAATTTAACAAGATCCCACATGACTATATTTTTTCATATGTATAAATCACAAAAGATGGTCAAAAGAGAGTATGTGAACAGTGTAATAGTCAACACGTTACAATAATAAAAGAACGGAGGAAGTATATAACAACAAGTCAACAAGAGTTATATATATGTTCAAGATAAAAGTTAGAGTTGCATAGCAATTTCCAAATATCTCAAAATATATAACAATCGTAAATCACAGTAGCTCATTCTCTCAACCTAAATTAATTGAATCACAAATTCATGAGCATATTATCGGTCCTTCTTGGACCCATGATGGTCTTACAAAAGGAAAACAAATTATACTAAAATTCGAAACACACAAAAATCACAAAAGCAAGGTCATTTTAGTATGTTGAAATTTGACTTCGGTCCATTTCGGTCCGGTTCGGTTTCGCTCTACCCCGAACCGAGAACCGAACCAAATTAGTTCGGTTCGGTTCTGTTTTTTTGTTTTTCGGTTCGGTCTTCTTCGGTTTCGGTTTTTCGGTTATTTTTTCGGGTTTTTTCGGTTCGGTTTTAGATTTTCGGTTCCGAAATGCCACCCCTACTGAGGAGGGTAGCCGTGACGAGATTCCCACCGGTGGAGGTAGTAGTTTTCAGATGAGAGCTCCGGATTTTGAGGCTTTTGAGTCGAGATTTTTTGAGAGAGAGAGAGATGCACGAAGAGAGTATGCAGGCGCAAGACAATTATCATTTGGCGAGTATGCGTTCTTTGACAACCGAGTTTGGTTCTTTGGGAACTCGGCTGGGCGAGGTTGAGACTCGGGTGGGTGTTGTTGCCACTCGGGTCAATCAGTTGTACAAGCTCGTGGAGAAACGAGCCGAAGAGGACAGAGTGTGGCGACAAGAGGAGATTGCTTGGAGGGAGCAAGAGAGGAAGAGGCAGGAAGATAGGTGGGCCCAGGAGGACCACTACAACCGAATGGTACACGAGATGTACCACTTTGCTCCTTTCCCCGATTCACATGCCCGCTATGATCCGAGCTCGCCGACAAACCTGCCATTTCCGCCACAGTGATCAGGTACTCCGTTAACAAAGCCACTCCTTTCTCTTTTCAAACTTATTCCTCCTTTGGGATGCGAAATAAGTTTGGGGGGGGGGGGGGGGAGAAGTGCGGCTTTGTTAATTTCGGCACGTGTGCGTACCTTGTATGCCTTGTATCACTATTTGCTTGTGTTGGTGCCCGTTGTTTTTATTTGTGCTTCTCATATTGGTGTTGCGTGGATTTGGCTTTTGTTGCTTAGTTTTTAGATTTTTATGTTCATTTTCGTTTGGTGTGTTTGCTAGTTTCTATTTTTTAGGTCGTAGTAGTTTTTTCCTTTCGTGTTTGCTTTTATTTGCTTTTCGTTGTTTGCTTTGATGCCTTGCTTGGGTAAATAGTTTTTTTTTTTTTTAGATTTTGGTCTAGACTGAGCATGTCCCTAGGCCATAGACATAAATTTGTTCGTGAAAAAATTGGCCGATGATATTAAAACTTGTTTTTCGTGAAAACCGTTTTCGGTATTATGCTTGGGACTTTGGCCGAGTCTTGCATTGTGGGTAATTCTAAGTCTAGTTTTAGTAATTCGGGAAATCGTTTTGTTTAGCCGTGAGGATCTTTGAGCCTTTGGTGCATGCTAATGCCTATTTATTGTTGAGAGATCATGTAGTGCATTGTACTTCTAGAACTTGCCTTGGTTCTTAGTTGAGGCCACACATGTATGCGTAGATTAGGAGATGATCTTAGGTCGTCTCTTGTTTTAGCCGATTTTCCCAAACACTAACCTTTACATATTTATCCTTTGCTACCCCATTTGAGCTTTTATTAGCCTTTTATTCATAGCCGGTGATAGGGGGAAATGGAGGGTATTTATGGGAATCCTTAGTTGAAGTTGGTGTAGGTGAAATTGGTGGTTTGTCATTTGATATTTATAGAGATGTTTTAGACCCCATTTTATGAACCGAGTATCCCTATAGACTCTATGATGTGTGAGAAGTCGATAGTAGAAAAAGCGAAACATTATCAAATCATGTTGTCGACTGAAAAAAAAAATAATAATATGAAGAAGAAAATGATAAAATGGCAAAGTGAGCCACTTGGCCTAATAGAGTATAAGGGGATCGCTCGGGCATACATTAAAAAGTACTTGGGGTCGAGAAAAATAAAAAGGTTGGGATTTGATTGCATGATGGATTGGTGATTGAGTTAGGTAGCCGTGTATGATTGCAAAGAGTTGGGTGGTTTGAATACACGTTTGAGTCACTTAGCCAAATTTTCCTACCTTAACCAAAAGCCTACGTTACAACCTTTGAAAGTCTTATTTGATTTTAGTCTATGCATACAAATTAGTGGTGGAGACGATAGATAAGAGGCAAGCCTATGGTAAGACATTGCATTTGCATTGGATTTGAGTGACCCCTTGGCATAATTTGCCTAGACATACTTGTCTATTTCTTTGGAGAGAATGAGCGATCACTTAAAAATCATCTTACCTTAGGTTTTGTGAGGGTTTCCCGGTTTGCTAGAGCTTGCTTGATTTTATTTATCTTTGTCTGATTTGTACTAAGAGTCGTTTGTATAATATTGTTCATTGTGATTGCGAAAAATTTTGAGGCCAAATAATTTGACGTGATCTCGTTTGTGTCTATGTGCCGTGTCCTTGTTTTCTTTTTATTGGTTCTTTTCTTTCTTTCTTTCTTTTTCTTTTCTTTTTGTTGTTCGGGACGAACAATGCTCAAGTTTGGGGGGGTTTGATAAGTGGTAATTTTACCACATTTTTCTAGGATTTTATACTAGGTTTTTATCTCGTTTCGTGATTAATATGCTCGTATTTGGCTTATTTATGATTAGTCGAGACGTATTACGCGTTTGGGTTGGTTTTAGTGTGTTTGCAGGTTTTTAGAGCCAAAAGGACCCAAAACGAGACAAAGGACCAAGAGTCGAGTCAAACGGACGGAAGAAACGGTTTTTTTCCAAAGTCAGACCACCTATCGGGCCAGCCTATCGGCCGATAGGTGCGTCCGATAGGCTGCTCCGCGGGTTCTCGAGTTTTGACAGATTGTGACTCTTTTGGATAGATTTTGTTTCCTAGATTAGTTCTAATCGGGAGTTTAACTCCCATAGGCTATATACACCTCCTTCTAGACCTAGTTTATCATCTTTTATCCTCTTTTATCATCTTTTATCATCTTTAGCACACTTTTACGTTTTTTTTGCAATTTTAATTCCTTTGATACTAGAACTTTTTGCAAAGCAGCAATTATTATTGTTTTTCTACTTTTTCGGAGATTGAAGACTCAGAGTTCATCCAGAAGGGTTGTAATCTCTTTTTTCATATTAATAATATGTATTTTCCATCTATTTCTTGTTTAATTTCAATTATGTCTAGCTAAATCCATTGATTGATTCTAGGGTTAGTAATTTTAATTGATGTTCACATGATGTCCCTTTGATTACCTTTTTACCTTTCATCCTAGGCTTGTGATCAAGATGTGTTAAATCTCATGCTAGATTAAAGGGCCCTTAATCGATGCATGTTAGCTAATTAATTTTGCCCGGAAGGATTAATTAATTAGTAGAAATACTTGATGCACTATATGATTTGATCTTAAGACTTGAGTGGAGTAAGATAAATCATAGATAAATAAGTTGACGCTTTTTAAGTGATTTAAATTCTTTGAGCCTTGCGGAAAAAGGGTTTAAATTAACTATCTTTCTAGGTTGCCTTGATCGGAATTCTAGATCGGCTGAGCGATTATTTCTAGGATTGAATTAAAATTTGGGGAAAAGGAATCAAGTGAATGGATTGTGTGAACTCAATTAGACGATACTACCCTAGGATCAATTAGCTTTCAACTTGTGATTTTATCTTGCTAATTTGCTTTATTTGCTTGATTTAGATAATTCACTTTATTGTGCTCTCTTTGCATAATACTTGGAATTCTTATCTTATTGTTCTAGATTTTTTTATTTTTAGGATTAATTATTATTTAATTTTTATTTTTCGATTTTTGAAGTTAGATAATTAGAAACAAACCAAATTTTCGGATTCCTAAATAGCAGTCAAATTTTGAGTAGAGTTACTTCCTTTATTTTCGACATATCAATTCCCTTGGGTTCGACACCTTGGAAATACTTCGAGGTTTTACAAATTTTAAAATTGATCGGATTTGAAAACCATACTACGCGAATTTCAGCGATCATAATACCACATGTATAAATGCTCTATGGGACATGTCACACAATAAGAATAGAGCAATATGTTATCCACATATACACAAGGTATAAGCAATATCCAAAACATCAATCATTAGCACATATTTCAGACAAAATGCTCTTGTGATACAGTTTTGCAATCAGTTACTACTTACCTTGATCAGGTGATACCTTTGCTTTTATACCAATAAGAGTTGGTTGTGATGATATATCTTCAAATCCTGTTTCAAGGAGTGCCTTTAACGAATCTATATGGTATACACAAGGTTTAACTCACTGCGTATCCGAAGGGTTTTACCAATTTCACATAATTAGTATTCTACAAATTTTATGTGCGCCTTTCGTTATATACGAGCATAATACTCTATACTTTTTGCACTCCTAAATCATTATGAAGCCTATTATTTTCTGTTCATATTGTTAGATAACTCTTATAGGCCACAATTCTAGGATTCTACAACAAGACAATGGTTTAGGGGAATTTATCAAGATCTTGAAATCACTGAATTTGTCCCGCGCATATCCACTTAATTATAAGTCGGATTTGCATGAATTTTTGATATAGTATACCTAATATACTTAAGAACATGTATATATCAACTTCTACCCCTGAGTCACACGAATTCAATACCATCCACACATATTTTCAAAAGGTGGCAGAATTGATTCTTTTGTTGTCTTAGTGAGTTTTAAGCCCTATAAATCCACCTTAAACACAAGTTTAGGCTATGTATGAGTTCTAAACACCATTAGAACGTACATAAGCACCTAAAACAGCTCTCACAACTTCATATCATACAAGAACCATAGCTAGAACAAGAGTAAAATGAAGATAACTCACCTTGATTGTGAACTGAATTTAGGTGTTGATGTTTTTTGTGATTTCTCCTCAATTTTTTGATGGATTTTCGAAGTGTGGAGCTTATGGATCGAGTTCAGAGTGTCTAGAAGAGTTTAGAATCAGTTTATTCCCTTATCTAAGTGAAAGAGTCGGTTTATAAGGGTGAAAGTTCTAAAATGCCCCTAAATGGCCTCCAGAAGTCAGGTTTAGAAGAATGGACCGGTTGAAGTTGTTATAATCCGGTTCTTGGATGTTTTAAACCGGTTCTTAGGAGGTATTGATCATGTTTAGGGTATGGATGTATGGTCCGAGGTTTTTGATAAAGTTTAATATGTATTTTTATTGTTTAAACTCAGCTACTTTTGCGAATACCTTCGAAAGTGGTAGAAACTGAGTTTGTTATTATCTTTATGAAATTTTATATAAATAAACCATAGAAATAAGAGTCCGAGTACTCACTTAGAAATATGACATTATTGTATAATGATCAAAAGGACAAATTCCATTCTGCCCGACCGCATTTGGGACGAATAAGGTACTTACAAATCGAATGACTTAACAAAGGTTATCACTGAGGCCCTGAATTTCATCATTGATGGTATTCACCAGTATCAAGATGCTTGACACGTGTTATTAGAATAAGAAAGGGTTATTTTCTTAAATCATCAATCCAAATTGACTCAGCATACCCGCCGACTAAAACCCCGAGACCAACCGATAGACACGTCACTGATATTACTTACTGCTAATAGGCTTACCACTTGAACTTGGGGTTATGTTCAATGCTTAGCCACTTCAATGCCGTTAACTTAACTATCAAATAAGGTGAATCATGAAATGCCAAATAATACTTAATAACAAGTAATGATGAATCATATTATTCAAATAATAGCAGTTTCATGTCACACTGTCACATTTTTATACGATTAAGCATAAAGTCTTACATGTTTTAAGATTAATATGTTATTATTGACTAGACCTTGTGTGTGAGAGTTTTTGGGCATCACAATATATGTCTCCGATTATGTCATTTATTATAATCATGATTATGGAATCATGGTGTTCTTGATGTTCTTGGTATATATATCACATCAAAAAGGGAAATTTGATAAGATATATGATGGTTTTTAAGTATAATCATGGGATTGATGATTTAGACCAATGCTATGTTGATTGTAGTGGTAGAATTCATATGTTCTTGACGAAATACAAACCATGATAACAATTTTGAATCCGGAAAGATGATAGTTAATCTTATAACAAGATTCTCAATGGTATTGAACTATTTGGGTAGTTCGGATTGCTGATAGTATTGTCCTGCTATGAAATTTATAATTATAAACAAGGAGGAACCGTGTTAATTCGTATGAATTCGGAATAGAGTATGTTATGTAATCCTTGTTATCGAGATGAATTGATCGTTGATATAATTATCGGATTATGGAAACGTATTGTGGTTATGAGTTCATGATTGATTGATTCGGGTTGTTCGGATTTATGTTTAATCGGGATATTTTGGAACCGTTGGGTTTATTGATCGATTGTATTGATTGTTAAGTATGATCATCGAGTGCGGTTTGTATTGTAGATATGAGTTCGTATTTGTTGAGTTGGATTATTTGGTTTTGTATATGATTGAGGAATTGTTGAGCCGTTGAGTTTGATTGATTGGTTATATCGAGAATTGATTATTATCGAATATGTGTTAATTGATTACTTCAACAGGTTGTGATCATTGATCGTTGGTTATAATTGTCGACTAGAAAGTGTGTTGCGGTCGTGTTCGAGAACATTCGTGAATCACTTTGGCCGGGAGCTGAGGAGCTTGTAGACGACGACAAGGAATTGGTAACGGCTTCATCATCGTCGTGTTGGTATCGAGGCAAGTTATTACTTGCTCAGTTTATAATGTTTAATGAATGGTTTCAGTTTCATTTCGTTTATAATACATATAGCAATGATTATATGTATTGTTTTCCGATTTTGGGAGTTAAGTCATAATGTATATGATTTATTTCGGTTATTGGCATATTTGGGTACCGAGGATACACTATGATAAAGAAGAGGATATAAGTATCTATAGTCCGTGGTACGTTTGGTCGCCGAGCATTGAGGATAATCGTCGGTGATGACTTGACATTGAGATTGCTCCCGAAGGACTCGGGGCAAGTATTTGATATTGATTGTGGTTTAGTGTTAGTGATTTTGGTCATGCATATTGTCTTTCACGTTGTTGAACATGAGGTCGTCCTAGTGATTTGTCATAGTGTCGTTCGTGTTATTGATTCATATGTTGTTCATGTTGATGAACATATTGATTTGCACATGTGCATAATTGTATTGTATATGTTGTGTTGATCTGATGGGATTGTGTGATCTATGCTGAGGAAGCTGGATCAGATGTCCACCTCGTGTTGGTCCGACGGGATCATCTTGGGATCTATGCTGAGGGCGCTGGATCATTGGACGGGTTTTTCACCATGCGTTGGTCCGACGGGATCATCATGGGGATCTATGCTGAGGGAACATCGTGGGGATCGCATCGTTGGTTTTACATGTGTTGTTGTGCATATGTATATTGTTGGTTAACCAACTCGTGTTGATCTAGTAGGATCGTCTTGGGATCTATGTTGAGGGTGCTGGATCATGGGATTTTTATTGAGTATACACTGTTGTTATTGTTTTGAGCATATGACGTTGTCATATGAGTATGCATTTGTATGTCTTGTGTTAAGACCGTGTCCGGATGATGTATTGATCTGATCTCAGATTAGACTGACGTGATTGTCGTGGTATTGTGCAACTCGAGGTATGTTCCGTATTTCCCTTGATATTTGTCTTTGATGGACAATTGGTTTCGTGTTGAGATTTGGTGATGATATCCGATGGATCGAATTGGACAGAGTTAGTAGATTTCGTAACAGGGAGTTATGATGATGTTTTGAGAACTTTGGATATTGTGTGAGCATCAGTATGAGACGTGAATTTGGTAGAGTATGGCAGTAGGATTACTTTGATAGTATTCTTCCTTAGTATCTCATTGGTATGTAATTATTGATGTGATGTGATTGTTATCATTGTTGGATATTATGGCTGACCCCGTCGTGGGCTTTCTTTTTAGGTTCTTGGGATATCGAGCTTGTAGCGGTCGTGGAGAGATGAGCTTCCCGGAGGATACTGGATAGGGCATGTATTTTCCGAATTGAGTTTCTTGATTAGTTGTTGTATTCTGTTGCTAGAGTACTTTTAACTGTTGTCTTTTCCGTTGCGTGAGTATTTTTAAATGACCTTCCGTTATCTAGTAACTCAGGTTACTTTGGAAAATCATTTTCTAAACTATTGAGTTTCAGCTGTTTGGCCTTGTCCTTTCAAATGAGATTTTACGATGGTTTCGATAAACGAGTTTTATAAAGTCTTTGAATGTTTTTAATAGATAGTACCTTCGTTCGCCTCTTATGCGTTTGTAAATGTTTGCGAAAATATCTTTTAGCCTTGTGGGTTCCGTCTTGGAATTGTATATTTATTAAGGCAATAATTATTTCTATATTATTGTATATAATTGGCATTGTGATTTGGTATATAGAATAATAGTCCTTGCATTTGAGAGCAAACATTCTACTCCTTGTGGAGATAAGGAGATAGGCACTTGAAGTGTTTAGAGCTCGAATGCTTAACTCATTCGCAAGTCGATAAAACTTAACTGGGCAATAAGTTTAGACAAGACTTGTATAACGTGTAACGGTCTTCACTAAGGGTTGGTGGGAGCACACGTTATAGGTATGCTAATGAGATTAGTATACTCGAACACGACTCACCTCGATTCGGTCACATGGATATCACTCAGGGTTTGTCAATGACTGTATTGAAAGGTTGTGATAGGTATACGTGGACCTTTGACTTGAGGTTTCAGTAGGAGATGTGCTTGTGATATTAAGTTAGTCATTAGAGTAGTTCGATCCAATCGCCGGTGGGTGGGGTCAACCTCGAAATGCAACTTAGTGGGCAAGTAGCAGTCTCTACTGAATACCAAGATAGAATTCTTTCTCCTATAAGTGAGCAGGTAAATGTCCTATGCGGTTAATGGCAAATGAGATTATAAGTCTTTGGCTAAAGCATTTAGAGCTAGTTGTATTTGATACACGAGAGCTCGATGATCTCAGTTTGCATTAACAGAAAGCATGGAGTCAAGTTACAGTAGGGTTTGACTTTACCGTGACCCTAATACTTGATCGGGACATATGATTGAAGGGTTTATACGTATACGGTATTCACGGCATAATAGTTTTGGAATGATCCAATCATTCGTTCTTAGTTGGGTTACGGTACGAAGTACTAGACTGGCTAAGTGTTACCCGTACTCCTTGGTTCCTCCCATTGCCGACTAAGACAGACCTACGGAGTCGCGCACAAGGATATTTGATGGATAAATATGTATTTATTATCTCTTCATTAATATTGGATATTAGATATCTAATTTTATTTATTTGATAAATCATGCGGTCTAGTGAATTGAAATTAATTACCGGGTAATTAATTTAATTCATAAATAATTATTTCTTGGAAATATATTATTATAATTTTGTATTTGATAAAATTAATTAATTAGATTAATTAATTACGTATAAATACATTTGGGATAAAACGAAGTGTATTTAACGGACTAGAGACGCGAATGTCCGGTACACGAATCGAGTAGCTCGGCTCGTTTTCTCACCTAAACTCAAGTGGGCCGCCCCCCTCTCATGCTTGGAAATTCATCATGCGTTGTGTGGGGTGTGTTAGTCATATTTTACAAAGTTGATGACATAATGCATGAGATTTGGAATCTAATCATTTTGATATCACTTTGTATTATATATTGAGATCTCTTTCACACCTCAAAATAGAGTTGAAAAAATACACACCCATCAATACTTGATCAGCCGTGAGTTCACAAGGTAGGAGGAGAAAAATTTATTTTCTTTTTCTTGTATATCTTTAAGAGAAAGAAAAGGAAGAAGAGAAGAAAAGAAAAATACCGTATCAATTCCTAGCCATGTTCTTTGAGAACGAATTGATATTTTATTTTTCCGATCAATATCCGACGCGTGATAACGTAGAGACATTCGGCATTTTCGGTGTTGGATCATTCAACAAGCTACAACGAATTGGATTCGTGTTCGTGTCGATAATCGGGAAAAGGCTTGCTCGGATTTTTCCTTCGAAGATTATATTATCAAAAGACTACGAGGATAAGTATTCTTTGATTATCTTTCTCATTATTTACATTCGTTTATACGATACTTGATCGGTCTATTTTTTGGGGTTTGGTTTTATCCGGTTGGACCAGTTTATTTTCCGCTGCGTATTTCGTTTTTAATCACCGAATCCTGACAGTGGTATCGGAGCGAGGTCTATGCGATCGTATATTCGATATTTTCATTTGGAATGCTTGATTATTTTTTATGATTTAGGATCATAATTGTTTTAATTGTTGATGTTTAATTGTTCATCTAAAAATTATTTTTCATGATTTTATGTTACAATATAAATCTATTTTTCTTTTGAAAAACTGATTTAATTGTGTAATATAAAAATTAGAAAAATATTATTTTTGGATTCGGGACGAAAAAAATAAGCCGGAAAATTGGCCGGACCCGACAGCTCGGGGCTGCCGGGACTGCTGGGCTGGGCAGCCCCCTGCCGGGCCGCGGGCTTGGCCCGGGCCTTGTGTTTTCCGACTCCATTTTTATATTTCGTTCGGTAAATTAATTTTTCGCAAATTAAATTGGATTTAATTTGACTAAAATATAATTATGGTAATTTTATTTTAAGGGAATTAATTTAATAAAATATTTATTTTGTCCGGAGCAAATTAAAATTAACTTAAGTGAATTAATTGGATTGATTCTAATTGTTGGATTATTTTTTTTGATTAGATCAATTTTAGATTAATCATTGCCATTTATTTTAATGTAATTGTTGCATTAATTTTGAATTGGGATGTAGTTCATGGACCTAGTTTTGAATCGTTTGTTTTGTTTGATTGGGTTGTAAAGTCCGTTTTGAGCCTATTTATTTTACTAGAAAATTTGTATAGGATGCAATTTTTCAAATGTAATATTTATATGTAATGACGAAGGCCGGAGGAAGATCCGCTCGAGAAGACGAGGATTCAAGACCGAAGGCATGTAATTAGATTACGATGTTTTTGTTCTAGGAACGGTCCATGAACTGCATATTGTTAGTTTTAGGTTGTGTATGTTTTCATATTGTACGACAAACAAACAAACCGACAAACCGCGCTTATAAACGGATTAATGTCCAGAGTGTAACATATAATCGCGTTAATACTCCCACTTACAAACACTAAGTTATAAAGGTTACGAGGTTTCCTACCCTCCATCAAACTCATGGAAAATTGAAATCCTAGAGTGCATTAGATGCGTTTGGTTGTGACAAATCAAACCCCTATAGACCGTATGGGTTGCCGGGTAAGATTCAATTGTCAGACTAATAGGAGTTGACAGTTTAAACTTAGATAGTTCAGCGAGCCATAGAAACCGAATGGGTTGAGGGCAAGTGAACTAGGGGTAAAAGAAGATCGAATCATCCATTAGATGGGTTGGTGTTAGACACCACTTTATAAAGAATAATAGAATAGAAACCGTATGGGTTGCCCTCTATTAAACTTTGTAAAGAAATCGATCACCACTATGAAGTCACCCAAGACTTCCAGATTTAACATGGGAGTGTGTAAATGCCGATAAAATAGTGGGAGCCGAGTTATGAATAAAGAAAGTCCTTAAACCCTTTACTCGGATCATAATTAAACAATCACTAACGAATCTTAAATTATTCTCTGCAGTTAACAAAACTCTCAATATGACAATGAACCCACTCGCTATACTACTCGAAAAGAACGTCCTGACTGGTCCGAACTATGTGGACTAGCTTCGGAACTTGAGGATTGTCCTAACTATGGAAATGCCGGGATACGTCTTGGAGGCGGACATCCCAGCGGCTCCTGCAAGAACCCGAGCCAATCAGGGAGATGTCGATGCCCATGAGAAATGGGTAAAAGACGACATAAGAGTGCAAGGGTACATGTTAGGCTCAATGACCAATGAGCTTCAACGTGCCCATGAAAAGATGGCGTCTTCAAGAGCCATCTTAGCGCACCTAGCTGAGCTCTATGGAGAGCATAGCCGAACTGCTGGATATGAGATATCGAAGCAATTATTCGGTGCCAGGATGAAGGAAGGAGAGAGGGGTGGGGATCATGTCCTCAAGATGATCTCGATGATTGAGAGATTGGAAGCTCTTGATTTTTAGATGCATGTATCTCTCCAAACTGACCTTATCCTGCAGTCACTTCCTGACTCCTTTTCCCAATTTGTCATAAACTTCAACTGCAATGAGATTACATGTAACTTAGGTGGGCTAATGAACAAATTGACGACTACTCAGTCTAAAATGAAGACAAAGGGAAAGGAAGCTGCACTTGTAATTTCTTCTGGAACTTGGAAGTCCAAGAATAAGAAGAAAAAGAATAAGAAGCAGTCCAATAGCCAAGATCGACAAGGGAAAGGGCAAGACCCCAATAGTTCAAAAGAGAAAGGGGGCAAGAAAGCAGATTTATGCCTCAACTGCGGTGAGCTAGGCCACTGGAAGAGGTATGTCCAAAGCTTGACCGTAATGCGCCTTCAGGTACGGAACTACTGGTTTTAGAAAGGAATTGTTCTGTAACTGTATATTCTACTTCTTGGATACTTGATTCCGGTGCGAGTTCTCACATTTGTACAATTAATCAGGATCTGGAACGAAGTAGGAAGCTGGATTCAGGGGAGGTTATGGTCACCTTCGGAAGTGGGCATAGTGTCGAGGCTTCTGATATCGGATCCCTTATGTTGGATTTAGAATCTGGTTTTATTCTTACTTTAGATGATGTACTTGTTTTTCCCAAGGGGCACAAGAATATTGTATTAATTCCGGTCATGGACCGAAAGGGATTTCACTTCTTTATAGGAGATGGATCCTGTCGTATTTATTTCAAAAATAAATTGGTTGGTACTACTACATTATTAAATGGTTTATACCATTTGAATCTAAAGAATAAAACAACCGTGAACACTATAACTAGAAAGCGTGGTAGGGATGAAACAAACCGAGCATTTAAGTGGCATCTTCGACTTGGTCATATTGGTCAGACCAAGGTTCATAAGATGGAGAAACATGGCCTTACGGGTCCATTGGGATCATATCCCTATCCAACTTGTTAATCTTGCCTTCAAGGCAAAATGACTAAGTTACCCTTCGCAGGGACTTTTGAAAGAGCTGCTGAGTAACTTGGATTGATCCATACCGATGTCTGTGGCCTTTGTGAAGTGGCACGAGATGGATTTCAGTATTTCATTACATTCACTGATGACCATACCAGGTATGGATTCGTGTACTTAATGAAACATAAGTCTTAAGCTTTTGATAAATTCAAGGAATTTAAAACCCTAGTTGAAAATCAAACAGGTAACCATGTTAAAACTCTTCGGTCAGATCGAGGTGGTGAGTACATGAGTACCGAATTTGATGAGTTCTTAAAAGAACTAGGAATAGTGTCACAATTCACTCCTCCAGCTACTCCACAATTAAATGGTGTATTATAAATAAAGAACCGAACATTGTTGGACATGGTTCGCTCCATTCTTAATTATATTGATCTACCGATTTATCTGTGGGGTTACGCGCTCCTTACTGCTGCGCATATCTTGAACATATGTCCTTCCGAATCCATTCCTAAGACTCCACATGAGATGTGGAGAGGTAGGAAACCAAGTCTTAATCACATTAGGATTTGGGGATACACTGCTTATGTCAAGAAGACTAAAGTAGAGAAATTGGAAGCTAGGTCTGTGAAAGGTCGTTTCATAGGATATCCAAGGGATTCCATGGGATATGTATTCTACATGCACGAAGATCATAGGATCATCATTGCTATACAACCACACTTCCTGGAAGATCAGTTTATTCATGAAGGAGGGGCAGGTAGAAATATTTCTTTGGAAGAAATAAAAGAAACACCAAATGAGACAGCTATGCAAGATATTAGAACCGAACCTTCTAAAATACAAACACAACCTCGCAAGTCTAGTAAAATTTCTCAATTGCCTGAGAGGTATGGCTATCTGCATCAAGAAGAATTGGGTGTCCATGAGATGACAAAAAGTAGTCAAGAGAATGATCCTTCTACATACGACCAAGCGATGGTAGATGTTGACTCCGCCAAGTGGCAAGAAGCTATGGAAGCTGAGATAGACTCAATACATGCTAATCAGGTCTGGACTTTAGTAGATCGCCCTAAAGGCATAGTGCCTATTGGAAACAAATAGATCTATAAAAGAAAGACTAATGGAGATGTAAAGGTTGATACCTATAAGGCCAGGCTTGTGGCAAAGGGTCATTCCCAAAGAGAAGGGATCGAATACTTCGAGACCTTCTCGCCTGTAGCTATGATTAAGTCTATTCGCATGATGCTTGCTATAGCAGCCCACTTAAATTATGAAATATGGCAAATGGATGTGAAAACGGCATTCCTAAATGGATTCCCCGAGGAGGAAATTTACATGGAACAGCCTAAGGGATTCATATTTCAAACTAATATTCATAAAGTATGCAAACTTCAGCGTGCCATTTATGTACTGAAGCAAGCTTTGCGGAGTTGGAGTCTTCGTTTTAACGAGACAGTCAAAGAGTTTGATTTTGTCCAAAACGAAGAGGAGCTCTATATTTACAAGAAGGTTAGTGGGAGCAAAATGGTGTTCTACTATATGTAGATGACATTCTACTTATAGGAAACGACGTAGGAATGCTCAGTTCTGTGAAAGCTTGGCTTTCTAAAGAGTTCTCAATGAAAGACTTGGGAGAAGTTACCTATATTCTGGGTATTCGTCTCTACCGGGATAGAGCGAAAAGAATGTTAGGTCTTTCCCAATCCCTCTATATAGAAAATATCCTAGAGCGATTTAGGATGGAAGATTCTAAAAGAGGGTTCCTTCCGATGCAACATGGTGCAAAACTTTCCTTAGAGATGTGTCCTCAAAGTGAGGAAGACAGAAAGGAAATGAGTAAGGTGCCCTATGCTTTGGCAGTAGGTAACCTCATGTATGTTATGATTTGCACTAGACCGGACATTGCCTATGCTGTGAGCGTAGTAAGTCGGTTTCAGTCAAATCCAGGGTAGGAACATTGGACTGCTGTAAAGAACATTCTTAAGTACCTAAGGAGGACTAAAGACTTGGTTCTTACATACAGAGGTGGAGAAATTAGAGTGATGGGCTATACAGACTCAGATTTTTTGGGGGACATGGATGCTCAGATGTCCACATCAGGGTACATCTTCACTCAGAATGGTGGGGCAATTTCTTGGAGAAGTGCCAAGCAAAGTTCGACTACTATCTCTACATGTCAAGCCGACATCGTGCAACACGAGGTCGCTAAAAGCTTTTGGATTAAGAAGTTCACTGAGGAACTTCAATTGGTTCCTAATGCAGAGAAGCTCGTGACGCTGTTTTGTGACAACGACGGAGCTGTTGCACAGGCTAAGGAGCCTAGGACTCACCACAATACCAAACATATTGCGAGAAAATATCATTTTGTGAGAGAAATGGTTCCGGAAAGGAAATGTTATACTGCAGAGAGTAGACACAGCGAATAACATTGCTGATCCGCTTACCAAGCCACTATCTCAGGAGGTCTTAGAGAGACATCTAGTGAGTATGGGTATTAAATACCATAGTTTGTGACACTGAGTGCAAATGGGAGATTATTAGGGATATGCCCTAGAATGCCACTCAGAGGATGAGAGAGTGAGAGCATTTGTATTGTAATTATGAATATTTATTAAGGCAATAATTATTTCTATATTATTGTATATCACTGGCATTGTGATTTGGTATATAGAATAATAGTCCTTGCATTTGAGAGCAAACATTCTACTCCTTATGGAGATAAGGAGATAGGCACTGGAAGTGTTTAGAGCTCGAATGCTTAACTCATTCGCAAGTCGATAAAACTTAACTGGGCAATAAGTTTAGACAAGACTTGTATAACGTGTACTTTGACATGTAGAGTGCCGGTCTTTACTAAGGGTTAGTGGGAGCACACGTTATAGGTATGCTAATGAGATTAGTATACTCGAACACGACTCACCTCGATTCGGTCACATGGATGTCACTTAGGGTTTGTCAATGACTGGATTGAAATGTTGTGATAGGTATATGTGGACCTTTGACTTGAGGTTTCAGTAGGAGATGTGCTTGTGACATTAAGTTAGTCATTAGAGTAGTTCGATCCAATCGCCGGTGGGTGGGGTCAACCTCGAAATGCAACTTAGGGGGCAAGTAGCAGTCTCTACTGAATACCAAGATAGAATTCTCTCTCCAGTAAGTGAGCAGGTAAATGTCCTATGCGGTTAATGACAAATGAGTTTATAATTCTTTGGCCAAAGTATTTAGAGCTAGTTATATTTGATACACGAGAGCTCGATAATCTCGGTTTGCATTAACAGAAAGCATAGAGTCAAGTTACAGTAGGGTTTGACTTTACCGTGACCCTAATACTTGACCGGGACATATGATTGAAGGGTTTATACGTATACGGTATTCACGACATAATAGTTTTGGAATGATCCGATCATTCGTTCTTAGTTGGGTTACGGTACGAAGCACTAGACTGTCTAAGTGTTACCCGTACTCCTTGGTTCCTCCCATTGCCGACTAAGACGGACCTACAAAGTTGTGCACAAGGATATTTGATGGATAAATATGTATTTATTATCTCTTCATTAATATTGGATATTAGATATCTAATTTTATTTATTTGATAAATCATGCGGTCTAGTGAATTGAAATTAATTACCGGATAATTAATTTAATTATTAATTAGATTAATTAATTAAGTATAAATACATTTGGGATAAAACGAAGTGTATTTAATGGACTAGACATGCGAATGTCCGGTACACGAACCGAGTGGCTCGGCTCGTTTTCTCACCTAAACTCAAGTGGGCTGCCCCCTCTCATGATTGGAAATTCACCATGTGTTGTGTGGGGTGTGTTAGTCATATTTTACAAAGTTGAGGACAAAATGCATGAAATTTGGAATCTAATCATTTTGATATCACTTTGTATTATATATTGAGATGTCTTTCACACCTCAAAGCACAGTTGAAAAAATACACACCCACCAATACTTGATCAGCCATGAATTCACAAGGTAGGAGGAGAAAAATTTATTTTCTTTTTCTTGTATATCTTTGAGAGAAATAAAAGGAAGAAGAGAAGAGAAGAAAAATACCGTATCAATTCCTAGCCATGTTCTTTGAGAACGAATTGATATTTTATTTTTCCGATCAATATTCAACGCATGATAACATAGATACATTCGGCATTTTTGGTGTTGGATCATTCAACAAGCTACAACGAATTGGATTCATGTTCGTGTCGGTAATCGGGAAAAGGATTGCTCGGGGTTTTCCTTCGAAGATTATATTATCAAAGGACTACGAGGGTAAGTATTCTTTGATTATTTTTCTCATTATTTATATTCATTTATACGATGCTTGATCGGTCCATTTTTTGGGGTTTGGTTTTATCCAGTTGGACCGATTTATTTTCCGCTGCGTATTTCATTTTTAATCACCGAATCCCAACAAAAACACATGTCCACCTTTCACCATGTTAAAGGTGCTTCTTCTCACCACCATAATTACCCCTAGAAAAGCTCACATTTATCTCTAGCCACCATTTTACTTAGCAAATTTTGCACGCTGCTTAGAAAAAAAAAGAGATGCCCAGTGATAGAGGAGAAGAGAGAAGAAGAAAAAGAAGTACTGGAGAACCATAGAAATGGGCTACATGAAATATCTGTAAGAATATGTTATACGGGCCGAAGAACCACAAGAAGACCCTATATAGAATAACCATAAAATGGTGTCAAATGGCAGAACCATAAAAAATACTATTCCGTCCACGAAATTGTGTCCATTTTTGACTTTTTTTCCAGTTAAAATTCATACACTTTAACCATAAATTACAACCTATATATAAAAACTTAATTTAATGTAAGTACTTGATAGAATTGTTTTCGTGTGTATTTTTAAAAGTATGAATCAATTTTTTAGTACCAAACTATAAAATCAACAAGTTAAACATCCTCATTCACAAGAGTAGAAGTTATTGTTACCATTTTGGTTAAAAAGACTAAAGTACTCTTACTTTCCGATGAGTGTACATCTAGTGTTCCCACGATCACTGTAACACCCCAAATCTCATAGGGGACATTACACGCCGTGGAACCTTCACAAGGTCTACCAGGCTAACACATGACACATAATCCACAAAAGACTCCCATAAGACATATTAATAGTAATAAGTAGGGTCGTGGACTCGGACAAAACATTCTAATTCAATACCAGCAACACAGAAAGCGAAACATATTCAATGCCCACCCAGGGGACTTCAACGACATCATTAATCAATAACGGAATAGATATAGTAAAAGAAATAACACCGACTCGAGCCTCATCATCATGGTGGGCCATCCTTTGCATGCGTGTCCCATGCCGGCTCCTCAGCTCGTCCGGTACCTGAAATGCATAAGACGCATTTCCCCCATTTGAGGGGTTAGCATTCGAATAGCTAGTGCAAGTATAGATTTACATAACATTACATATGAGTACAATCCAACATGAAAAATACATTTGAAAATACTAGAAAGATGATATTCCGGAATATCACATTTTCATCAAAACATGTCCAACGAGGCAATCATAACATCACATTACTCCAATACAATTCCATACTTGGTAACCCGTGGCCGTACCCCTTAGTATCGACCCCCAGAGGCCCCATCAGACCGTCACCAGATGGGAAACCACTTCCGCGGTCGTACCCCTTAGTAGCGACCCCCAGAGGTCCCGTCGGACCGTCTCCATGTGGAAGAACAACATCAACATACACACGCACACATTTATCACAACTTTTCATCAATGTCGAATTTACATTCTATATAATACTATGTAAAGTAAGTACTTGCCTTGAATCACACGACGTGAAAGAAACGGTGAAAGGAAAAGGTTTCATCCGAATAATCTTCACAATAACGCTCTAATCATAATAACGATATACAATCAACCACAACATTGCAGAAACGCAAGGATTCATCCTAGTTCTACCCATTGGGACAATTCATCGGTCACTACGAAGTCATAATCGATTCCAATCTATTAACGGTGAAAACCTTGAAGTTTAATCCATTAAACTATAATGAAAGCAAGCGACTACGATTACATAATCGTAATTTAAATAACTTATCAAAGCTAAATCGGATTCAAAGGGTAAAATCATGCCAAAATCCCGAAATCTCCAAAAACTAGGGTTCTAAGAATACACCTCAATCCGAAGGCGAAACCTGTGATGATATGATGATAGGGTGATGATATAATGCTCGAATAAACTTCTCCAATGGAGTTTGGATGGAAAACGGACGATTCCTAGTCTGAAGGATCGCTCCCGTCGCGCAAGAAGTAGAGGAAGGTGAAAAATGAAGAAAAAGGTCGTTGCCCAGTTTATAAACTCGGCAGGTGTTACCGTCGTAACACCTATACCATTACGACGGTAATGGTATTCACGACCTTACTGCCCAAAATACACAACTACGTTACGGCCGCTACAAAAAGGACGTTACGGCCGCAATACAATCTTACGGCCGTAATGCATGCCATCTAACGGTCGTAACTCAGCTCTGGCAGCAGGTCAGGCTGGTTTGAAAACAACGACTTGCCAACAACCGGAATGAAAGTACGAGGGATGAAACTATAGATATACGAAGATCTTTCATAGACGAGATAAACATAAAAACCATCACAAGCCTCCGATCATCCGAAGGCCGGAATAAACGAATATTAGCCATCAATGCCCAAGATAATAAGAATTTACAAAAATGACACAAACATTTGAAAATATAAACTCGAGACCTGAACGACAACTCAGAAAGTTGTAACATATCCAGAATTATTAAAGGGACTTGAAGAAGTAAAGAAACGTCAGTATATAACGAGATTTACGAGAATCGAGCCTCAACGCGAAAAAATTACACAGTAAGTAAAATCTCATAAAAACAACTCCGAAACTCGTCCGGATGGTCATGGATACAGAACAAAATAGTTTCAAAATTCCAAAACAATAACAAGCGAGTCGTCCGAAATGAAAATACACTAAAAATAGAAATTACTAAAAATAGAAAGTGCGGATATTACATTCTCTCCCCTAAAAATAAGTTTCTTCCCGAAACTTACAAAGTAAATAACTCCAGGTATCTCGCCTTCATACTATCCTCTATTTCCCAAGTCGCTTACTCTGATCCGTGTGTCGACCACTGTACTTTAACCAAAAGGATGATTTTGTGCCTAATTGTTTCACTCGATGCTCTGAAATCTGAATCGGTCTCTCCTCAACTGTGATGTCGGGACCGAGTTCAATCTCTCTAAAATCGATAATATGACTAGGGTCTGGTACATACCCCCAAAGCTGGGAAACATGGATTACATTGTGCACATGACTCAAGGACGGCGGCAAGCCTAACCGATAATCAAGCTCTCCAACCCTTTCCAAAATCTCGAACGGCCCAATATATCTCGGGCTAAGTTTACCCTTCGGGCCGAAGCGATAAACTCCCCGAGTCGGAGACACCTTCAGCAAAACATGGTCTCCCACCTTAAACTCCAAGGGCCGGCAACACGCGTCGGCATAAGACTTATGTCGACTCTGGGCCGTTAACAACCTATTACGAATCAAAGCAATCTTCTCTTTCGTCTAAACTACCATATCTGGTTCGGTGCCAAACAATTCGGATGCATTATCCCAACACAACGGCGATCTGCACCTCCTTCTATAAAATGCCTCAAATGGTGCCATTTTGATCGAGGCGTGCCAACTATTGTTGTATGTGAACTTGATCAACGGAAAGTGCGACTCCCAATCATCCTTCGAGTCTAAAGCACAGGATCTCAACATATCCTCCAGTGTCTGTATCGTCCGCTCCGACTGTCCGTCTCTAAGGGTGGTAGGATGTACTGAGTCTCAACTCAGTTCCCAAAGTTCGATGAACAGCCTGCCAAAAATGTGATACAAACCGGCCATCTCGATCCGAAGCAATACTCTTAGGAGTCCCATGCAACCTCAAGATCTCTGTAATAAACACTCGTGCTAGTCTCTCAGGCCCCCAAGTATCCTTAATACCCAGAAAATGAGCTGATTTGGTTAGTCGATCAACAATAACCCAAATCATGTTCATTCCAGTCCGAGTCCTAGGCATACCGGTAACGAAATCTATAGAAATGTCCTCACATTTCCACTCCGGAATGGGAAGTGGTCGTAATAACCCCGCGGGTCGCTGATGCTCGATCTTAACCTGCTGACAGGTCAAACTTCGCCACAAACTCGCTAACGTCCATCTTCAAATTGCTCCACCAGTAGTTACTCCTTACATCCTTGTACATTTTGCTCGTACCAGGATGTATGGAATAAAGCGTTGTATGAGCTTCACTCAAGATTTTCTGTCTCAACTCAATATCAGTCGGTACACATAATCTGCCGCGAAATCTTAAAATTCCATCATCCTGGACCACAAATCCAGGGGCTTTCCTTTTCTTCACGTTGTTGCTACCCAAAATATTATCCGGAGATAGATATTGCTGGATGAGTGGATAGCAAACAAATGCGAGAACACTTCCGTGAGAAAAGTAAATATCACAAGGTTTGCCGGGGTTGTTAGTCCCGGGCTTGAATGCTCTCACGAGATATTATTAATATAAATATTCGGGGATACAAGTATTAATGTAAGAACACAATTACAATGAGTGTAAAGATTCTTGTTATCTTAGCTAGTGAGCGTGTAGATTGCCGGAAGAACCAGATATGATGCTCTGTGAGTTCTTGTAACAACGTAGATGAACTGTGACGGCGATGAGAGATCGATAGTCTCTCACGGCGTGTATTAGCTGTATGCTTGAGCTCCTGGGCTTGTGAATCTCTTTGAATCTGCACTATGGAGACTTCTTGCCTCTGCCGACTGTCTTCTGGTTGAAAGGTACTGAGAGAGAAATCCTAAGATAGATTCTGGGGAGGAAGCTGGGAGCTTGGTGTAACACCCCCAAGACGTTCGGGGCATATTACAGCGCCGTGGACCCCACACTGTGGAATCCACCAGGCTAACGTACCAAACATGACATACGACAACGACAAACCATCATAAACAAAACGACAAGCTAAATAAAAGACTATAACCGACAAATAAAATTCTGACATCAAATCCATTTCCCAAACGGGGACACAACAGTAACAAGTTTAAATAGGAAGTACTCGAGTACTTAAACAAATTTTATAATACAGAATCCAAAAATCAGACATCAATAATAATTCGACAGACAAGACACCAATAATCAACTTCTGGACAATATCATGCTTGTCCATCATCCTCATACGGCTCGGGTACTCGCTTGTCCCCACGATCAATACCTGAAATACAAAAAGTATTTCCCCCATTTAAGGGGTTAGCGACAACTGCTAGTGCAAGTATAATCCATTTGAACTACATTCTAATCAGATGAATAATGCGCCAAAAATCATTTTTGAAAACGTTTTATATTCCGGAATATTTACAATGCACAATCACAAAACACATTATCTCCAACAAATCACAATTCAATGTTAACCGTTGGTACGAGACTCACGGCCACCGTACCCCGCAGAGCCCCGTCGGACATCCCTGGGTGGCTAACCACAGTTCGCGATACGCACACTCACGGCAATACGTATCCCTAGAGGCCCCGTCGGACCATCCCTAGGTGAACATACACATAACCATCCACAACAACCACGATACAGTCATAATTCAAATACTAGAACATGTAAACAAATGTAAAGTACTTGCCTTTGAGACATTCTTGAAGAAACGGAGTTGAAGCACGACTACGAACGGTCCGGGTGGAAAACGACGGTTCCTAAATGAAGGACCAATACAGTTCAGTCTCCACGGACAACAATACTATATTGGAATACACCCATAACCCCGATTACATGATACGGCAATGAACGATCAATCGATACGGGCGAGGGTTTACACAAAATCTCCCCGTATCGATAATTCGCGGATTAAAATTAAGGAAATTGGATTTGAAATCACTCAATAATCACAATCGGTGAAGAATATCATAACATACTGGAATAATTCGAGTCCAATAGGCAAAACCCGGAAACCCCCCCCAAATTTGACGAGTTAGGGTTCTAGACGAAAATACCTTGATTTCGGATGATGGATGACGATGATAATATGTTAGCACGACTCTACGGTGATGGAATTTGAAGAGAACTCCGATCAGGACCGATGGAAATCGCCTCTGAGGTCGCACGTCGAAGAAACGAAGGGAAAAGAATAAAACTGCTGCTCTGAAAACTGCCCGCTGGGCTTATATACTGTGAAGTTAGCGCACGCTAACTGCCATATGTAGCGTGCGCTAACGGGGCCGTGACAGTCCAGTGGCTACTGCCACCATTCGTTAGCGTACGCTAACAATAGGGGGTTAGCGTACGCTAACTGCTTATCGGTAGCGCACGCAAGGGAACAGGGGTAGCGTGCGCTACCTACATGCATTCAAAGATCGGCCGATGTCACATCGCCAGTGAAGTCTGCCGAGGGTATAAAACACGAAACGTACGACGAGACCAGAATCCAGGAACATAGACGCGAAGCATACAAGACAACGGAGCTAAGCGCTGAAAGAAAATACAATTCCGACCACCGGAGGGTCCGTAATACGACAACGAAACTAAGATTCCCTAAACTATTAGGAAATTACAAAAATGGCCCAAGTGCCCGAAAATCACGAAACGACGTCGGATTTACAAACCGAAAGTCTCCACATGACACGAACTTGTACAAATCAAGAAACAACAAAAACGAATGAGTTTTACAAGAATCGAACGTTCATGCGGCAAAACATGCCATAAAACGAAATTACGTGAAAACTTCATCAAAACTCATCCAAATGGAAAAACTCCAAGAACAAAATAGATTCAAAATGTCGAAACGGTTACAAGCGAGTCGATAAAAATAGACATACACCAAAAATGGAAACTGCTAAAAATGGAAAAATTACGGATATTACATTCTCCCCCTCTAAAATAAAGTTTCGTCCCGAAACTTAAGAATCAAAAAGCTCGGGGTATCTCGAACGCATATCCTCCTCTAGCTCCCACGTCGCTTTTTCTACTCTGTGCCTCGACCATTGCACCTTAACCAAATGAATGGTTTTGTGCCTTAACTGCTTGTCACGACGCTCCAAAATTCTGACGGGCCTCTCTTCAAACGTAATATCCTTCTCGATTTCCACGTCCCCAAAGTCAATAATGTGGGACGGGTCCGGAACGTACTTCCTCAACTGGGAAACGTGAAATACGCTATGAACATGACTCAGCGACGGAGGTAACGCCAAACGGTACGCTAACTCACCGACTCTCTCTAATACCTCGAAAGGTCCAATATATCTCGGGCTGAGTTTTCCCTTCTTCCCAAAACGGAAGACTCCTTTCGTCGGAGACACTCTCAACAGAACATGATCTCCCACTTCAAACTCCAAAGGTCTACGCCTAACATCCGCATAAGACTTTTGTCGACTCTGAGCAGCCAACATCCTCTTTCTAATCAATTCAACTTTCTCCCTCGTCTCCAACACAAGGTCCGGCTCAGTGCCAACCAAATCGGACGGCTCATCCCAACATATCGGTGATCGGCAACGTCGGCCATAAAGTGCCTCATACGGTGCCATCTTAATCGACGTGTGCCAGCTATTATTATAAGTAAACTCAATTAAGGCCAAATGATCCTCCCAGTTACTACTCCAGTCTAACGCAGACGCGGGCAACAAATCCTCGAACGTCTGAATGGTACGTTCGGACTGCCCATCGGTCTGGGGATGGAACGAAGTGCTCAAACGTAACTGTGTCCCCAATGCCTTATGCACCGCCTGCCAAAAATGCGATACAAACCGGCCATCTCTATCTGAAATAATGGTCCTCGGCGTACCATGAAGCCTCACTATCTGTGCGATAAAAATACGAGCCAACTTTTCTGGACCCCAAGTATCCTTGATGCCCAGAAAATGTGCCGACTTAGTCAGTCGGTCTACAATCACCCACACCATATTCATACCAGTCTTCGTCCTCGGCAAACTCGTGACAAAATCCATAGAGATATCCTCCCACTTCCACTCCGGGATGGGAAGTGGTTTCAACAACCCGGCTGGCCGCTGATGCTCAATCTTGACTTGCTGACAAGTCAAACACTTAGCCACAAACTGAACTACCTCTTTCTTCATATCGTTCCACCAGAAATTTTTCCTCAGATCTTTATACATTTTACTCGAGCCCGGATGGACTGAGTAAGGTGACGCATGAGCCTCTCGCATAATACTCTGTCTCAATTCCGAGTCGTTCGGAACACACAACCGACCTCGGAATCTCAACACACCGTCCTCATGAATAACAAATCCCGGGGCTTTCCCCTTCCCTACACTCTCTCGAAGCTGAATAAACATCGGGTCCTCTAACTGTCCCGACTTAATGTCCTCGACCAGAGATGAAGAAATCTCAAGAGTACGCAGCTGCCCGGAACTCTCTGCGCATAATCTCAATGCTCAACCTCATAAACTCTCGCTGAAGTCCCGACTGGGCCGTGAGCAACTCAAGCGCCTGAAGCGATACCGATTTCCGGCTCAAGGCATCTGCTACCACATTAGCCTTGCCCGGATGATAAAGGATCTCAAGATCGTAATCCTTAATCAATTCCAACCATCTCCTCTGTCTCATATTAAGCTCCTTCTGCGTGAAAATGTACTTCAGGCTCTTGTGATCGGCGAAAATCTGACACGACGAGCCATACAAGTAATGACGCCAGATCTTCAACGCAAATACAACTGCGGCCAACTCAAGATCGTGTGTAGGGTAATTCAGCTCGTACGGTTTCAGCTGACGGGAAGCATAGGCAATCGTCCTCCCGTGCTGCATAAGTACGCATCCGATCCCTTGGCCCGAAGCATCACTGAAAAATGAGAAACCATCATTACCACTCGGTAAAGCCAAAATGGGAGCGGACGTCAACCGCTTCTTCAACTCCTCAAAACTATTCTGCCTCTCATCGGTCCACACAAACTTCTCTGACTTCTGTAACAACTGAGTCAGCGGTCGAGCGAGCTTAGAGAACCCCTCGACGAATCTGCGGTAATACCCGGCTAATCCCAGAAAACTGCGGACCTCCTTCACGTTCTTGGGCGGCGCCCAATCCAACACTGCCTCTACCTTATGTGGGTCCACACGAACACCCTCGGCCGAGATCACATGACCGAGAAACATAACCTCCCGTAACCAAAACTCGCACTTTGAGAACTTCGCAAAAAGATGCTGAGTTCTCAAAATGCCTAACACAATATGTAAATGACGGGCATGCTCCTCCTCGTTCCTCGAGTAAATCAGAATATCGTCGATAAAGACGACTACACATTTATCGAGGTACTCGATAAAGACTTTGTTCATAAGCTGCATGAACACGGCCGGGCGTTGGTTAGCCCAAAAGGCATAACCACAAACTCGTAGTGTCCGTATCTCGTCCGAAAGGCCGTCTTCTAATATCGGTATCCTTCACTGAGCTGATAATACCCCGATCTCAAATCAATCTTCAAAACACGGTTGCCTTGCAACCGATCAAACAAGTCATCAATCCTCGGGAGCGGATACTTGTTTTTGATGGTCACTTTGTTCAACTCTCGGTAGTCGATACACAAACGAAGTGACCCATCCTTCTTCTTCACAAACAGGACCGGTGCGCCCCAAGGTGAAGCACTCGGTCGAATATACCCCATGTCTAGCAACTCTCCCAACTGTTTCTTTAACTCAAGCATCTCGGCAGGCGCCATACGGTATGGCGTCTTAGAAATCGGGGCTGCCCCCGGCTCTAAATCGACGGTAAACTCAACTTCTCGATCCGGCGGCAAACCCGGCAACTCGTCTGGAAAAACATCAGGATACTCACACACTACCGGAATAGATGAGAGCTCGACTCCCCCTTCTTCCGATCTCAAAGCGTAACACCAATAGCCCGTGCAACCTCCTCGAAGGAGTCTCACCGCCCTCAATGCGCTGATCAGTAATCTCTGGCTACTCCGCTTACGCCCCACAAAAGAATGCTCAGTACCATCAGAGGCTAACATCGAAACAGTCCTCGTTCTATAATTCATGATCGCTCCATGACGGTCCAGCCAATCCTCACCTAGAATCAAATCCTCATCTCTAATATCCACCGCAATCAGATTAGAAGGCCAAACCCTCCCCACGATACTTACTGGAAAATCCCTAATCTCACGATCCCCCACGATGCTATCCCCGCTAGGAAGTTTAACAACAAAAGGTTCACAAGCAACAAGGCAATCAATATGCAGACGACGCACACAATCCATAGATATAAAAGAATGCGTAGCACCAGAATCGAACAATACGGAAACAGGATGATCAAGGATGTGGACGGTACCTGTAGCCACCGTCGCGTCGGGATCTCCGGCTCGCCTCATCTCATACACACGGGGCGAATGCACCCCGCACTAGAAGCTCCTCTAGAAGGTGACCACGACCTCGACCTCTACCGTAACTCTCTGCGGGCCGAGGAACCTGCTTGCCTGATTCACACTCGGCTCTCCCGCAGCTCGGGCTGATATCTGAGTAACTAGAGCCCGAGCTGCATCCGTACAAAACTTAGCACGATGACCCATACGACCACAAGCAAGACACTGAATCGGAGGCCTATCACACTCACTCATCATGTGGCCCGGACGACTGCAGTTGAAGCACTTAGGACCACGAACGGAACCAGCAGGAGCAGACCTAGAACCGTTTCCTCGACCAACTGATGGCGACTGACTCCCAAAGACTCGCGAACCAGACTGAGCCTTCGGATACCCTCCTGACTTGCCTCCCGAAAACTGACCGGAGGTTTTCTGCTTCTTTCCTTCAGCTGCCGTCTCTGTCGCAGAAAACGAAATCTCGTAAGCCATCGCTTTATGCTGATAATCTTTCAAAGTCGTGCACCCCAGACCAGACATGTAGTGGCGCACCCTCGGTTTCATCCGCATATCAAAGTGGCGGATCTTATCAAGCTCATCTCGGACTTGGTTTCTCACATAATGCAGCTGTTGATTGTAGTCTTTGATAGCTTGAGATATAGGAACATCTTGGGGCTTAGCCTCATAGAAGGCTCGGATCCTCCCCTCTTTCACTGGTCAAGGACAGAATTCGTCTTCCATCAGATCCCGAAACTCTGCCCACGTAGCTGCTCGGTCACGCGGTTTCACCGCTTGCCACCACGTTGCTGCCTCCTTGGCGAGGAAGTACTGAGCAATGGGTACTTTCCTCTCCTCGGAACAATTAGCAGCCTCAAACACTTTCTCCATCTCGAATAGCCAATTCTCCCAACCGTAAGGGCCTAAGCACCATCAAACTGCGGAGGGCGCATACGAATCACGTCCTGAAGTAGCTTATCATTACCGGATCCAGTAGGCGGAACCGGGTTGGCATTAGCTTGGCCGACTAGAACGGCCTGAGTCAGTAACGTCATCTGGTTCGCTACCTGCTGCAAAATGTTGGCCACTCCAACATTCTCATGTGCATTACCGGAGATAGCAGACTGGTCCTGCTGACCTCCGGAACTAGGGGGAACACTATTCGACAAGGAAGGCATCGCCGAATCGGTTCCCGAGTGATCGGACATGGCCGCCCCACCGGCTGCGCCACGTCCCCTACCGCGTCCGCGACCGCGTCCGCGTCCTCTACCAGCAGGAATTCTGAAGAAACAACGGGTAAGTACAATTCAAATGCAAAACGCAATAAGATACCAAGACACGAATAGGACATAACGATGAAATGAGTCAAGTTAGGAAAACTTACGAGCACCGGCGTACTGAGATGATGGCATAGCAGTGATACTGTCCCAAAAAAAACGACACTTAACTAGACCCAAATAACCGACAGCCTAGGTATCCATAAACCTAAGCTCTGATACCATATTCTGTAACACCCCCAAGACGTTCGGGGCATATTACAGCGCCGTGGACCCCACACTGTGGAATCCACCAGGCTAACGTACCAAACATGACATACGACAACGACAAACCATCATAAACAAAACGACAAGCTAAATAGAAGACTATAACCGACAAATAAAATTCTGACATCAAATCCATTTCCCAAACGGGGACACAACAGTAACAAGTTTAAATAGGAAGTACTCGAGTACTTAAACAAATTTTATAATACAGAATCCAAAAATCAGACATCAATAATAATTCGACAGACAAGACACCAATAATCAACTTCTGGACAATATCATGCTTGTCCATCATCCTCATACGGCTCGGGTACTCGCTTGTCCCCACGATCAATACCTGAAATACAAAAAGTATTTTCCCCATTTAAGGGGTTAGCGACAACTGCTAGTGCAAGTATAATCCATTTGAACTACATTCTAATCAGATGAATAATGCGCCAAAAATCATTTTTGAAAACGTTTTATATTCCGGAATATTTACAATGCACAATCACAAAACACATTATCTCCAACACATCACAATTCAATGTTAACCGTTGGTACGAGACTCACGGCCACCGTACCCCGCAGAGCCCCGTCGGACATCCCTGGGTGGCTAACCACAGTTCGCGATACGCACACTCACGGCAATACGTATCCCTAGAGGCCCCGTCGGACCATCCCTAGGTGAACATACACATAACCATCCACAACAACCACGATACAGCCATAATTCAAATACTAGAACATGTAAACAAATGTAAAGTACTTGCCTTTGAGACATTCTTGAAGAAACGGAGTTGAAGCACGACTACGAACGATCCGGGTGGAAAAAGACGGTTCCTAAACGAAGGACCAATAGAGTTCAGTCTCAACGGACAACAATACTCTATTGGAATACACCCATAACCCCGATTACATGATACGGCAATGAACGATCAATCGATACGGGTGAGGGTTTACACAAAATCTCCCCATATCGATAATTCGCGGATTAAAATCAAGGAAATTGGATTTGGAATCACTCAATAATCACAATCGGTGAAGAATATCATAACATACTGGAATAATTCGAGTCCAATTAGCAAAACCCGGAAACCCCCCCAAATTTGACGAGTTAGGGTTCTAGACGAAAATACCTTGATTTCGGATGATGGATGACGATGATAATATGTTAGCACGACTCTACGGTGATGGAATTTGAAGAGAACTCCGATCAGGACTGGTGGAAATCGCCTCTGAGGTCGCACGTCGAAGAAACGAAGGGAAAAGAATAAAACTGCTGCTCAAATTGCCTATTGGCTAATATAACTGTGAAGTTAGCGCACGCTAATCGCCATATGTAGCGGCGCTAACGGGGCCGTGACAGTCCAGGGCTATCGCCACCATTCGTTAGCGTCGCTAACAATAGGGGTTAGCGTACGCTAATCGCTTATCGGTAGCGCACGCAAGGGAACAGGGTAGCGTGCGCTACCTACATGCAGCTCAAAGATCGCTGATGTCACATCGCCATGAAGTCATTGCCGAGGGTATAAAACACGAAACGAACGACGAGACCAGAATCCAGGAACATAGACGCGAAGCATACAAGACAACGGAGCTAAGCGCTGAAAGAAAATACAATTCCGACCACCGGAGGGTCCGTAATACGACAACGAAACTAAGATTCCCTAAACTATTAGGAAATTACAAAAATGGCCCAAGTGCCCGAAAATCACGAAACGACGTCGGATTTACAAACCGAAAGTCTCCACAAGACCAACTCAACCATACGAACTTGTACAAACCAAGAAACAACGAAAACGAATGAGTTTTACAAGAATCGAACGTTCATGCGGCAAAACATGCCATAAAACGAAATTACGTGAAAACTTCATCAAAACTCATCCAAATGGAAAAACCCCAAGAACAAAATAGATTCAAAATGTCGAAACGGTTACAAGCGAGTCGATAAAAATAGACATACACCAAAAATGGAAACTGCTAAAAATGGAAAAATTACGGATATTACACTTGGAAGCATGTATGTTCTTCTATATTTCCGTGAATGAATTCGGAATGTAAGTGAACGAATTAGGGACTGAATCTGGAACCTTTTTCCAGTAGGATGAGGTTATCTATTTATAGGACTTGGACCTGCTGGGCGATCGCCTTTGCTGTATTATAATAAGCGGGCGATCGTCTTTTAGCACATGGGCTTGTCTCCTTAAAGTCTGCAGAAGTTGCTGGCAGTCAGTCGCGCGGTCCAATGAGAAGCCTGCACGCGTTTGAGTCGCTGTCACGGGCGGTCCCACCTTGTGCCTTTCGGCGGGCTTGTCGGTTGGTAAAGTCGTCCTAGTCAGAGACGGCTGTTGGTGGTCAATGATCCATGAAATGCGGATCTTGTCTCGGAACTGGACATGGGTGCTGTTTTGAGATCCAGTCTTCGTAGACTTTGATGGACGATCGTCTCTGTTCGGGGCGTAGGTCGGCCGTCTTTAGCCGGGCACTAGAGTCGATCGCCAGATGCCAAAGGGTGATCGCCTTGGGATTCGATCGCTAGGTACCTGAAGGCGGTCCGGTATCTTCGCTTAGGCGAGTTTGCCATAGTTTGATTGGTTGTGGACTCGGTCGCTCGGCCTTGTAGTCGATCGCCTGTCGAGGTGAATAAATCTCGATACAACAATTGCCCCCCAGCTCGCTCCTATGTTGGAAACGTGGGGTGAGGTGGTTCTGCTGGCGATCGCTGAACTTCGACGATCGACTCTGCGTTACACTGAACTGGCGATCGTCTTTGAGCTGATAGATTCTGAGTTTGGACGACCTGGTAGCTCGCTGAAATGAGCGGGAAATGGCAGCGGATGCGGAATAGTCTCTGGGACACGTGTTGGGTTCCTGTTGGGGTAGACCGACAGTCACTTATGACTCCTCGACTGACGCGTCCTTGAAAAGACGCGTACGTAGGTTTCAAGGGATTAATTGCGACGGTTGAGATCCGACCCCTGAGATTCTCCTTAATTGCATACGAGTCCCTGCCATCTCCTATATAAAAAGGCGTAGTGTTGCAGTGTTCATTCTTACGCGCACTTATCGGAGAAAGAAGGTTTTGCTGAAGATTTTTCTGGAGATCTGATTGCCGATCGTCGGTCGATTCCATCTTTGGTAAGAACACACTCCTTTTCTCCTTGTCTTGAATTCGAGAATGTCTGGAATACCTTCTTCATCGGGAGTGGGGCCCTCCTCCGCCGTCGGGACTTCTAACGTCCGGGGAGGATTCTCCGCTGATTTCCACCTGGAGACGGCCACAGAAGCTATCCGCGCCGGCATCGACCCCGCGGAAGTCGAGGTGTTATTTAACGAGGCCGACGTCGCTAGGGAGGCGGCGGTTGAGCATGGACGGTCACAGATGGAGAGGGATCTAGCGGTGAGAGCCTATTGGGAGCAGCACAGCGCCTTCGGCCAGGCCTACGTGGCTTTTGCCGAGCATATGGAGAGGTTGACTGGTCCGTCTCCTCGATTCGATTTCCGGGAGTACTCGATCGCTAATCCTTATCAGCCTCCTAAGAAATCGCTATTTCGGGCCGCACAGCGATCTCTATGGTCTCTTGGACAAATTAGGAGTTCGGCGACCAGGAGGGATCTGGCCGTCTGGAGGACGAGGTTCCATATCCCTTCAGATGTGGATCTCTTTGTGCCGACCGAGAATGAGAGAGCCGATCAGCCTCCGGAGGGAATGGTCGCTGTGAACGAGGCGATCATGGAGGCGGGGTTGCGATTTCCTCTGTAGTTCTCCGTCTCCCATCTGCTGGCTGCTTGGAATTTGGCGCCGCTCCAGCTAACGCCGAATGCTTGGCTTCAGATTATCTGCACTCTGACCTTGTTCGGCGGTCACCGACTGTACCGCCTCCCTTCGCCGTCGGATATGAACCACTTGTTCAAACTGACGACTCAAAAAGGGTCGGTCGGAGGTTATCATATTCAGAGCCGATCCGGTCGGGTGATCTTTGGAATCCCGAACAAGGTGCGGGGCGATCTGACGAAGTGATTCTAGGTCGCTGGTGCCTGGAAAGCCTCAGCGAGCGACAACCCCACCGGCGAGCTGAACATACCCACTGGCTTTCGGGAGAGAAATCCCGATAAGGGTTCAGACTCTCCCTTTGTTTGGATATGTTCTGAACTGATCTAATTCCATTTTGTTTTTGCAGGTTTCCATATTCCAGCGATTGAGGAGTTGCCTTTTGATTTCCTGGTCGTCTGGGAGCGGATACGAAGTTTGCCGGACGACGAATTGGATGCTAATCGGATCAACAAGGAAAGTCGTTGGTTGTCCGCTCGCCTATTCCGTTTTCCGAGACATCTCTCGGTCTCAGGTACGACCTTCTACGATCTCCATTTGCTGGGCGATCGTCCTGTTGGAGGAATACGACTAACTGTGGCTCGATTGTTCTCATTTGTAGAGGTTAATTTTCCTCGCTTTTTGGAGCCCCCACCGGAGATTGCTATGTCGAACCCTGGAGTTCTGGGTCGTCTCCTCCAGACGAAGTCATCGCGGGCTCTGCCTGTGGCGTTACCTATCATCCCAGAGGCGGAGCCTCGCGTGGATCCGATTGTGGCCGAGGAGGAAGTCCGGGAGGAGGGGCTTCAGATGAATCGCAAACGGCAGAGGTCGGGAGAAACTCCAGTTTATGCCCCTGCCAGTGAGGTGCCGATCGCCGCGCCTCCGATCACCATTGTTCCTCCGGAGAATGAGCCTGCTCCCTCCACGGCTTTCCTGCGGGAGATGGCGATCGCCGAAGCTGAGACCCCTCGCGGGAAGCCATACTTTGGTTGCGATCCCGAGAGAGCCGAGAGGTAGACTTTGCTTGCTGAGTTTAGACTTGTCATTTGCGTGGGAGATGGGCTAACTTTGTGTTTTGATGCAGGGTCCGTATCACTGATCCGTCTTGCCCGCCGATGGTGCGGGATTTCCTAGCGAGCCGATCTCCTCGCCAATCCGGTGATATCCCGTTGTACGTCAACTGGTCCGTATCCGCTTTACCGAAGGCTTGGATGACTGATCTGGATGCGATCGCTCGTCAGCGATCTGGGAGTACAATGCAGGCTGCTTTCGCCCTTTCTCTCCAGGCGGCGACCATGGCTGCCCAGGCTGTGCAGGAGTATGAGGGGCGTCCTTCCACTATTCGCCTGCAGGCGGATCTCGAGGCGGCTCGGAAAGAGAACGCCGAGCTCGCCGACAAGATTGTGGCGATGGAGAAGGATTCCCTGGCCGCAGCTAATCGGGCGAGCCAAGAACTTGAGCTGGCGAGAAAGGATGCTGAGCTATCCCGGGTGACGGTCGATCGCTTTCGGGATCGGATGATAAATGCCGTCCGGGCGCAGAAGGCCGCTGAGATGGAGGCCGATCGTCTGAAGGTGACGATCGCTTGGTTGACTAGCGAGCTGGCGGAGTCGCGGGAAAAAATGGCTGCAAGGGAGGCCGAGCTCCAAGGCGCGCAGCAGGCGATGGCGGAGCTGAAAGGGGAGGTAGAGGCGACCAAGGCCGATCCCTTTCAAAACTTGGAGTTTGTCAGCGAGTTCACCTATTATATGGCGTTCTCCGACTCGATACGAGCTGCTAAGAAGGGAGGTTTGGAGGTCGGCCCTCTTGCTGAGAACTTCAAGGCGTACGCGTTGGAGCATCCTCTCCATTCTGGTTTCTCCTTGCCGATCTTGGATCTCGCGGATATCGGCGTGGATTTGAGCTGGTATCCGACTCTGGCCAACCTTGTTCATCCCGATGCTCCGGAGGGTGGGGAGGCCGTTCCGGAGGCTGAAGGCGAAGGCCAGGCAGGGGCCTGAGGCACTTCGTTTTTTTAATGTTTTAGCTTATTGCCTTGTAATTTGTAGCTTTCTTTTTGTAGCATTTGGGCCGTCGGGCGACCATGTATTCTGATCCTTCACGTAATGAAATGAATGTTTGATTCTCTGATTTTTCACTTGAATGATTGCTATTTTTGAGTCTTTTGCTTGACTTTGTACAAATGTGTGAGGAGAGATCGTTGCAAGTGTAGGTCTACGTGAATTGATAAACTCATATAGATAACTTTTACAACTAAATCGATCGCTACACAACATCTGAAAAATGGCGACCTCCGTATGTTATTGAATATGGACGATCGTCGTATAGGTAGTCCGCACTCTTCCCCCTTGTTTTTGTTCACTTAGTGAAACTAAGGAGATGAAAATAATTCGTTGAGTGAGCAGTCTTCAACTTTGTCGAATCCTCGAGGATGGTCGTCCATCTTGAGGAACCGTGCATAGTCGCGGAGTTCGATGGACCGACTCCATGACCATGTCTTGTGCGCGAGCGACTTTGTCTGTCTCGTGACTCATTTTATTGTGAGGGTCCTCCGTTAGGCTGCGCCTCGCCTCGTATTTAAACAAAGGGCGTGCGGTCTTGGTCTGGAGGAGTCCTTGGGCGGGGCGTCGTCGGATTAATCAACTCCACTTCCGCGGCTTGTTAGCTCTGCTTCCACCTCGGCCCGCCATGAAGATGGCGACCCTCGACGGTGTATGTTGAGACGGGGGTAGTGAAGCGTCGCATTGTCCGGGTTCACCATGTTAAATGATGAACCTTTGAGGGCGGGCGATCGTGTCCACTGATTAGGTTTGGAGGGCCCTCAGACTACGCCGGCCTCGTATTTAAACGAAGGGCGGGCGATCTTAGCCCAAAGGGACCTTGCATGGCCTAAGCAGTCGGTTCCATCGACCACTAGGACCATGGCTGCACCCTTCTACCTCAGATCGTCATGTTAAATGCCGACTTTTGACGGTGTACGTTGTGCGGTGGAGGCGATCTCGTGCCGTAGTCCACCATGTTAGATGATGAACTATAGATGGCGAACGAGTCCTCCGGTTTTGATGATGTTGCTTGATACCGGCGATCAGGCTGGAAGACTGGAGATCCTCGTTCGGGCGCCGATCGCGCTGCTCATAGGCTAAGAAGAAACCTTTGCCTGGCCAGAAAGTCTGCGGCCTTAGCGCGGAAGATCGCGTAGGTCGTGGGTTGGTCCTTCGTAAGATGCCTAAACATAGGCGAAAGACCATGGAATCCTCCTAGGACCGAGTATAGGGCGATCTCATCGCTTACGGGATCACCGTTGAGGATGATCTCGTCTACCCGGTCGATGTAGTCCGAGTCGGACTCTTCTTCCCCTTGCCTGATCTGCATCATGCGATGGGGACCTTCTGGCCGAGCGACCTTGGTGGCGAAGTACGTTGTGAAGTCGTTCGCCAGTTGTTTGAAGGAACCGATGGATCGAGGCGGCAATGAGGTGTACCACCTGTGGGTAAGGTCGTCCAGCGTCAGAGGGAACATTCGGCACCTGGTCGCGTCTGATGCCCCACACCCGGTCATGTAGATGTGGAACTTGTTCAGGTGAGTTTCGGGGTCTGATCTCCCCTCGTACAGAGGTGTTTGCGGAGGAGCGATCTTATGCTGTACGGGGGTGAGTTCGATGTGGACCGCGACCGGATCGCTTGGCCCGGCGATCTTGCTCTTGGCGCCTATCCCAGATTCTAGGAGCGCCTTTATGTCGTCGAGCTGGCGTTGCATCGCGGCCATCCCTGTAGCTTGGTCGCTCGTGGATCGGCTTTTGGAGCGGGAGCCGAGGCGAACGTGTACCGATCTCCTGACTCTGCTGCTGCCGACCCCAACTCTTTGGCGAGGGGGAGCTAGGTGGCTGGCCTGCCTTCTGGGAGTTGGGTACGCCGAACTCCTGGTGACGGACTCGAGCTCAGTCGTCTCGTGGCTGGGGCCGGACTACCCCAGTCGCCAAGATGGGTCGCTGCCTAGACGATCGAAAACAGAGGTGCCCTGGCTGGCGAGCGCTTCTTCTTGCGAATGGGAGCCTCCTGGCGATCGCTTGGTCAGTAACGCCTTGTACTTCCATTTGGTCATGCGGTGGACGGCCGAGGGGGTGATAGCGGGCGGCGCGTCGAGAGCACTCCGTCGCTCCTGTAGGATGGCCATGGCCTCCTTGATCTGTTCTGCGGTTTGGAACTGATCGAGCGAGAGACTTGGGCCGTCCCTCAGGGGCGGGATCGAGAGTCTCGGACCGCGGCGGCTACCCTCCGCCATCGGCTGTGGCTCGGACTGAGATGGAAGGAGGCGTCTGGTGGATCAGCCAGCGGCTTTCTTCGATGCGGAGGCGGAAGACATGATTCAGAAAGCTTTCTCTGAAGAACAGTGAGTGTTTCTTCAGGTATATGCCCCGGAGAACAGTGAGTGTTCTTCGAGACGGTAGGAATAAAAATGAGGGTTAGATGCCCTCCTTCTAGCGCCAATTGTTGCTACCCAAAATATTATCCGAAGATAGATATTGCTGGATGAGTGGATAGCAAACAAATGCTAGAACACTTCCGTGAGAAAAGTAAATAACACAAGGTTTGCCGGGGTTGTTAGTCCCGGGCTTGAATGCTCTCGCGAGATATTATTAATACAAATATTCGGGGATACAAGTATTAATGTAAGAACACAATTACAATGAGTGTAAAGATTCTTGTTATCTTAGCTAGTGAGCGTGTAGATTGCCGGAAGAACCAGATATGATGCTCTGTGAGTTCTTGTAACAATGTAGATGAACTGTGACGGCGGTGAGAGATTGACAGTCTCTCACGGCGTGTATTAGCTGTATGCTTGAGCTCCTGGACTTTTGAATCTCTTTGAATCTGCACTGTGGAGACTTCTTGCCTCTGCCGACCGTCTTCTTATTGAAAGGTACTGAGAGAGAAATCCTAAGATAGATTCTGGGGAGGAAGCTGGGAGCTTGGAAGCATGTATGTTCTTCTGTATTTCAGTGAATGAATTCAGAATGTAAGTGAACAAATTGGGGACTGAATCTGTAACCTTTTTCTAGTAGGAGGAGGTTCTCTATTTATAGGACTTGGACATGCTGGGCGATCGCCTTTGCTGTATTATAATAAGTGGGCGATCGTCTTTTAGCACATGGGCTTGTCTCCTTAAAGTCTGCAGGAGTTGCTGGCAGTCAGTCGCGCGGTCCAATGAGAAGCCTGCACGCATCTGAGTCGTTGTCACGGGTGGTCCCACCTTGTGCCTTTCGGCGGGCTTGTCGGTAGGTAAAGCCGTCCTAGTCAGAGACAGCTGTTGGTGGTCAATGATCCATGAAATACGGATCTTGTCTCGGAACTGCACATAGGTGCTGTTTTGAGATCCAGTCTTCGTAGACTTTGATAGACGATCGTCTCTGTTTGGGTCGTAGGTCGGCCGTCTTTAGCCGGGCACTAGAGTCGATCGCCAAATGCCAAAGGGCGATCGCCTTGGGAGTCGATCGCTAGGTACCTAAAGGCGGTCCGGTATCTTTGCTTAGGCGAGTTTGCCATAGCTTGATTGGTTGTGGACTCGGTCGCTCGGCCTTGTAGTCGATCGCCTGTCGATGTGAATAAATCTCGATATAACACACGTCCTCCCTCAGCTGGACTAAAAATGGATCATCATACTGCATCGCCTTGATATCATCAACCAAAGACCAAGTGATTTCTAACGCACATACCTGACCCTGAACTCTCTGTACCTAAACTTCGATATCCTGACAAATCAAATCCCGCTGGATCCTGTTTTGAGACGTAAGTACCTATAACATCTGTAGCGCCATCATCTTACGACTCAACACATCTGCCACAACATTAGCCTTGCCCGGATGGTAAAAAAATCTCAAGATCGTAGCCTTTAATTAACTCCAACCACCTACACTGTCTCATGTTCAACTCCTTCTAACTGAAGATATACTTCAGACTCTTGTGATCCGTGTAAATCTTACACGGCGACCCATAGAGATAATGCCTCCAAATTTTTAAAGCGAAAACGACCGCAACTAACTCCAAATCATGCGTGTTGTAATTTGCTTCGTAAGGCTTCAACTGATGGGACGCATAAGCAATAACCCTATCTCTCTACATCAAAACACATATGAGTCCGAGGCCCAAAGCATCACTATACACCACAAAATCCTCGTTCCCCTGAGGCAAAGCTAAAACTGGTGCGGTAGTCAACCGTCTCTTCAACTCATCAATGCTATCCTGCCTATCTGCGTCCCACTCGGACTTCTGAGTCTTCTGGAGTAACTGAGTGAGGGGTCTAGCAATCTTAGAAAATCCTTCAACAAACCTACCGTAATAGCCCGCAAGTCCTAGAAAACTCCTCACTTCCTTCACATTCTTAGGCGGTTCCCATGCCATCACTATCTCTATCTTCTACGGATCTACCCGAACTCCCTCCGCTGAAATCACATGCCCAAGGAATATCACTTCCTTGAGCCAAAACTCACACTTAGAGAACTTCGCACACAACTGTTCAGCTCTCAAAATGTCTAACACAATCCGGAGTTGTAAAGCGTGCTCCTCCTGACTCCGGGAATAGATGATATTGTCGTCGATAAAGACGACCACAAATTTGTCCAGATACTCAATAAAAATTTTGTTCATCAACTGCATGAACACTGCTCGGACATTGGTTAGCCCGAAAGGTATAACCACAAACTTGTAATGGCCATATCTCGTCCGAAAAGCAGCTTTCGGTATATCTCTATCCCGAATCCTCAATTGGTAGTACCCCAATTGTAAATCATACTTCGAGAAGACTGTCGCTCATTGAAGCTGATCAAACAAGTCATCAATCCGGGGCAAAGGGTACTTGTTTTTGATGGTCAACTTGTTTAATTCTCGATAGTCGATGCATAAACGAAGCGATCCATCCTTATTCTTAACAAAAAGCACAGGCGCACCCCAAGGCGATGCGCTCGGTCGAATATACCCTTTATCTAGCAACTCCCCCAACTGCTTCTTTAACTCCAGCATATCTGACGGTGCCATACGGTACAGTTCTCGAGAAACAGGTTCCGTATTCGGCTCTAGATTAATAGGAAACCCGACTTCCCTCTGCGGTGGTAATCCCAGCAAGTCATACGGAAATACGTCAGGATACTCGTTCACAACTGGGATCGACGACATGTCAACCCCACCATCTTCCGCTTTCAAAGCGTAACACCAGTAGCCTACACAACCCTGGTTCAGAAGTTTCATCGCTTTCAAGGCACTAATCACACTTCCCGATCTACCAGCTTACAACCAACAAGAATATGCTCTGTGCCATCCTCGACCACTATCGAGATAGTACGAGTCCGATAGTTCATGATAGCACCGTGACGATCCAACCAATCGTCCCCGAGGATCAAATCCTCACCCTTAAGGTGTACAACAATGAGGTTCGAGAGCCAATCCCAGCTCCCGATCCTCACTGGGCAATCTCTAACTTCCCGGTTCCCAACCATACGATACCCACTAGGCATACCCACCACGAACGGTTCACACTCAAACAAGCAGTCAATACCGATACGACATAGACAATCCGAAGCAATAAAAGAGTGAGTAGCACTCGAATCGAAAAGCGCCAAAACTGGATGAGAAAGGATCTGAGTGGTACCTAATGCCACGGGAAGTATTCCGCTTCCATAGCGGTCTTAAACTCCTCCCAGGTAGCTAAACGATCACTAGGCATCACAACTTCCCACCACTCTGCAGCTTCCTTATCCAGGAGGTACTGAGCAATAGGCACTCTCCTATCGTCAGGATAAGTTACAGCATCAAACGTCCTACCCATCTGAAAAATCCAATTCTCCCAACCTAGGGATTCAGTAGAACCAGCAAAGCGAGGGGGGGTGCATCTTGGTCACTTTCTGAAGCCATTTACTGGCCTCATCTTCCGGGGTCAAGGGCAGATTCTGATGCCCACCCTGATCTATCTGAGTGAGCTGAGCTACCAACTGCTGAAGTACAGCAGTAGCTCCAGTGTCGGCATTATTACCCGACGATTGATCCTGATTGATTGATAAATTCTGCTGTCCGTCAGAACTCAAGGGTAGAGTATTCGGCAGTGAATGAAAGGCCAATTCTGCAGAGGACTGAGAAAGAGGAACTCCCTCACTACTAGCACCACGACCACGGCCTCAGCTGCATCCCCTAGATGGTCTACCGCGACCTCTCAACATACTGAAGAAAAGAATTGAAAAGGACAGGATCAGAAAAATTCACAATTATACAAGTTGGTACCACAACTCACAGTTCCAATCTACACAAGAGAAATATAAAATACAGAAATACAAGAGTTCGAGGAGACTTACAGCCACGGGTCGCACGAAGAGATGGTAGCACGATGATATTAGGCTCAACAACTGACTATTACGACACGACTGACATACCCAAAATTAACCAACAGCATAGGTATTCATAACCCAAGGCACCGATACCATAAATGTAACACCCCAAATCTCATAAGGGAAATTACACGCCGTAGAATCTTCACAAGGTCTACGAGGCTAACACATGACACATAATCCACAAAAGACTCCCATAACACATATTAATAGTAATAAGTAGGTTCGCGGCCTCGACCAAAACATTTTAATTCAATACCAGCAATACATAAAGTGAAACGTATTCAATGCCCATGCAGGGGACTTCAACGACATCATTAATCAATAACGGAATAGATATAGTAAAAGAAATAACACCAACTCAAGCCTCATTATCATGCTGGGCCATCCTTTGCATGCGTGTCCCGTGCCGGCTCCTCAGCTCATCCGGTACCTGAAATGCATAAGACGCATTTCCACCATTTAAGGGGTTAGCATTCGAATGGCTAGTGCAAGTACAAATTTACATAAACATTACATATGAGTACAATCCAACATGAAAAATACATTTGAAAATACTAGAAAGACAATATTCCGGAATATCACATTTTCATCAAAAACATGTCCAACGAGGCAATCATAACATCACCTTACTCCAACACAATTCCATACTTGGTAACCCGTGGCCGTACCCCTTAGTATCGACCCCCAGAGGCCCCGTCGGACCATCCCCAGGTGGAAAACCACTTCCGCGGTTTTACCCCTTAGTAGTAACCCCCAGAGGTCCTGTCGGACCATCCCCAGGTGGAAGAACAATATCAACATACACACGCACACATTTATCACAACTTTTCATCAATGTCTAATTTACATTCTATATAATACTATGTAAAGTAAGTACTTGCCTTGATCACACGACGTGAAAGAAACGGTGAAAGGAAAAGGTTCCGTCCGAATAATCTTCACAATAACGCTCCTATCATAATAACGATATGCAATCAACTACAACGTTGCAGAAACGCAAGGATTCATCCTAGTTCTACCCATTGGGACAATTCATCGCTCACTACGAAGTCATAATCGATTTCAATCTATTAACGGTGAAAACCTTGAAGTTTAATCCGTTAAACTATAATGAAAGCAAGGGATTACGATTACATAATCGTAATCTAACAACTTATCAAAGCTAAATCGGATTCAAAGGGTAAAATCATGCCAAAATCTCGAAATTCCCAAAAACTAGGGTTCTAAGAATATACCTCAATTCGAAGGCGAAATCTCTGATGATATAATGACAGGGCGATGATATAATGCTTGAATAAACTTCTCCAATGGAGTTTGGGTGGAAAATGGATGATTACTAGTCTGAAGGATCGCTCCCGTCGCGCAAGAAGGAGAGGAAGGTGAAAAATGAAGAAAAATGTCGTTGCCCAGTTTATAAACTGGGCAGGTATTACGTCCGTAACACCTATACCATTACAGCCATAATGGTACTCACGACCTTATTGACCAAAATACACGGCTACGTTATGGCCGCTACAAAAAAAGGACATTACGGTCGTAATGTATACAATCTTACGGCCGTAATGCATGCCATCTAACGGCCATGACTCAGCCCTGGCAGTAGGTCAGGCTGGTTTGAAAACAACGACTTGCCAACAACCGGAATGAAAGTACGGGTGATGAAACCACAGATATATGAAGATCTTTCATAGACAAGATAAACATAAAAACCATCACAAGCCTCCGGTCATCCAAAGGTCGGAATAAACGAATATTAGCATCAACGCCCAAGATAATAAGAATTTACAAAAATGACCCAAACATTCGAAAATCTAAAATCGAGACCTGAACTACAACTCAGAAAGTTGTAACATATCCAGAATTATTAAAGGAACATGAAGAAGTAACGAAACGTCAGTATAGAACGAGATTTACGAGAATCGAGCCTCAACGCGGAAAAGTTACACAATAAGTAAAATCTCATAAAAACAACTCCTAAACTCGTACGGATGGTCATGGATACAAAACAAAATAGTTTCAGAATTCCAAAACAATAACAAGCGAGTCGTCCGAAATGAAAATACAATAAAAATAGAAATTACTAAAAATAAAAAGTGTGGATATTACAATCGTTGCACATGATCATGGAATGATCGCATTCCGTCTTATGTAGTGATCATGTCCTTACCCATGGTCGTTGCACACGATCGCATCCCACCATGTGAAGCTATCTTATCCAAATGTTAGTTTGTGCTTCGATCAGTTTTAATAGTATTAATGTATTTGGTATCAAAAACTTCTACTATTGTAGATGAGGATATATAACTTGTATATTTTATTGAGTGGTATTAGAAAGGATATGACCTTTTTAAAAATATAAGTTATATTTTTATAATTTTTTTATATATTGGTTGTAACTTATGGTCAAAGTTTTTAAAATTTTGACCAAAAAAATAAAAAACAGGACATATTTTCCTGGACGGAAGGGATACTATATAAAGGAACAAAATATAAATAACATCTTTATATAATAATAGCTACATTTTTACTAATATATAATATCTCGTAATTTGAATTAGTCATTATTTCTTAATCTAGAACAATGTATAACTATTGGTTATTCTTGTTCCAGGATTATTCTCGTGATGTGTCTTACATAATACTGAATAGATGGTAGGGATTCTAGATCCTTCTAGAGGTAGTAGGATTCTACTTGATTTCTTTCTTTGTAAGAAATCCTATTTATGGAATGAGTCTCATTGTAAAACTTATATAAAGTCCCTCTATCAATGTTATCAATACATTGTTTTACATCTTTTACTTTCTACTGTGTTTTTTACTATTTTTCCTGAAACACGTTATCAGCACATTGCTTTAACATTAGCATTTTTCTTCCTCTTTGAATTTTCAAAATTCCAAAAAAAAATCGTGATTTCCGCGCGTCAATTTTCTGCACTGTAACACTACGCAAAAATTGCATTTTTCGCTTTGTCAACCGTCAGTTCAGCCTGAAATTTTGACAACATGTTCATGATATACATAACTACAAGTTCAATGGTGGAGATTTGATTCGAAATAGTATTTCTCGATGAAACTGTATGCAAACAGAAGCATATTTTTACAAAAAAATAGAGATCTGGCCTGATCTAACACCGAGTTGCACGATCGCACCCGAGACTGATCCCTTCTGACCCACACGTCAGCCGCCACATGTCTGCCCAGCCCCTCCGCCACCGACTGTGATACCCGAGATTTTCGTTCTGGTTGCCTTGAATTCTTTTCTGCGGTTTAGCGAATATGTGGTGCCTGTGTTTATGTAATCATATGTCATTCTTTGTTATTTGTTTGTTTTCGATTTGGATCATTGGTGGTGTACATTAGTGCTGCGCTGCATGTTGAATGATCGTTGTTTTGTCGAGGAGTATCATTATTGTGCATTTGGATCGACTTTGTAAGATCACCACCAGCACTTATAAATTCAATAAAATTCTGAAACTTTACAGTGTGATAGAGAATCAAGTTAGCTTTCCAATGGTTCAAATGGTGAGTCAATGGAGTCCGGACGAAGGAGTTGTGGTTGAAATAGTAAAGATTGCACTGTCAGCATATAGTGTATAATTAGCGAATGCTAACGCGTCTATTAGTGCGCGCTAACTGTTAGGGACAGAACGTTCTGTCCTTTACTGGACTGCCTCATTTGTGCACGCTAATGCATTGATTAGCACGCGCTAACAGGGACTGGCAGAAGGTTCTAGACGGCATTTTTCAGCCCGATAGCACACGCTACACATGCCCGTAGCGCGCATTAATTGTTGACAGTATATATAGGACTGCAGAGGTCAACTTTCGGCATTTCTTTCGCTCCTTTCTTCCTTCCGGCTATTTGGGCGATCTTGAGGATGTGTAAGCATGGATTTGGCCTGATATCATCATCCATAAATATTTTTGAGTTCCTTGTGTGGATTTAACATCATCTAACCATCTTTTACTGTACGGATCGAGGTAATATTGCTAGAACCCTAGTTTTTGGGAATATAGGGGCTTTGTTGAGATTTCATCCTTTAAGTCCATTTTAGCTTTGATTTGTGCTAGATTATGACGTTGTAATCATAATCCCTTGGTTTTCCTTGAAGTTTACGGATTAAATTTCGAGTTTTCACCCGGTAATTGTGAATATCAAATTCACCTCCGTAGTGTTCGATCGATTGTCTCTAAGGGTAGAACTTGGGGTGATTCCTCCCGTTTCTGTAGTATTGTGCTGTATTTAGTATTGTGTTGTGCTAGGAACGAATCGCTGAAGGGAGTCCGGACCACAAGTCCTTCCATCTATCGTTTTTCCTATCGTTCTAATCGAGGCAATTATCGTCCATATGCTTCGTGTTTCATAGATGTAATAGTTGGTAATTGACTATGTGCGCAATTTGAATGTTTTTAATGAACTTTCAAAATAATCGGTGTATTCTCGATAAAGGTTTTCTTCAAAAAAAATCAACTCGTGTGTTTGTGAACGAATGTGTCGTTCTGAGAATGTGTGCTAGTGTTGTGTATTGGAATACCTTGTTTTCTTGTGGCACCGTTGTGTGCGACTATATTGCTAGTGGTCTTAAAGTTATATCTTTTCGGCAAGGGGTGTGTGGATATGAGTGCTTATTGATGAGTATGTGATGTTGTGTGATATTGGTTGTGACTGTAATATCCGCAATTTCAGATTTCCGGTAATTTTCATTTTTCGGCGGAGGTCCGTTTCGAAAACTCGCTTTTGACCGTTTCGTCATTCGGAGAATATTTAATTCTGCACTTTTTGTCATCCGAGTTCGTTTCGGTGCTGCTTTGTTGAGTTCCGTGCTTTTTAGCGACTTTTCCGCGCTTGAGTTTGGTTCTTGCGAATCTCGCTCGAAACTATCATTTGGGGTTTTTCGTAAGTTCATTTAACGTTGTTATACGTGTTGTGAGCTTCGGTTTGATTATTCGTTGTCGTATGGTGATTTTCGGGCATTTGGGCCATTTTCGTAATTTCCCAAAGTTTTGGGTAATTACCTTCCGTTGTCGAATTTCGAGCCTTCGGGTGGTCGGAATCGTGTGTTCTACTAGCTCTTAGATTCGTCTTTGTGAGTACTTCGTAACCGTATCTTCGGTTCGTATTCAGGTTCGGGTTTCGGTGTCGTTTTGTGGAGTTCAGGATTACTAAACGACTTTTCTAAGTATGAGTTCGGCTTTGTAAAAATCACCATAAATTCTTGGAAACTCCAAAAATTCTGAATCTTTGCAATATTATAAAGCATCAAGTTAGCTTTCCAATGGTTCAAACGGTGAGTCAATCGGAGTCCGGACGAAGGAGTTATGGTCGAAATAGTCAAGACTGCACGGTGTGCCTTTTTGGTGTTGAAGGGGCTGTACCGTGTGCCGCGGCACACTCTGGGTGTGCCGCGGCACTAAGCTGATTCCTGGGCGTTTTTGGTGGCCCTGGGCCGCGGCACACTTGTCCTGTGCCGCGGCACACAAGTGCGAATCGGCTATTTAATGGCACAGACCGAGTTATCCGCCATTTCTCATTTTTTCCTTCGTTCCTTCGCGATTCTTGACATAAATGGATGGATTTGAGTAAGAGAATCATAGAACAACACGTTTTGGAAGTTTGATTCATGGATTAACATCATATTCCACCGGATCGAAGGTAAGAACACCTAAACTCTTGGTTTTGGGAATTTTGAGGTTTCTTGATGTTTTGGCGATTTGATTCGTTTTAGTTTAGATTATTGTTAGAACATGGTTGTATACTCGAAATCATTCATTACCCCTGAAGTTTTGTGAAACGAATTTGAGTATTACCTTGAATAATCGATTGAATTGGACTATGCCCTCAAGGTGTCCGATAAAATGCTTCAATGAGTAGAACTTGGGAAGTTCCATACGTTTTCGTAGAATTGTGATTGAATTGACATCGTTGTGACTTAGGAGCGAATTCTTGTGAAGAACTCGAGTCGGAACCCTTCCGTTCGTTGCCTTCCTTGGGGTTCGAGCTTCCCGGTCGAACCGTGTTCTTCGGAGCGTTCGGTAGCGGTTATTAAGGCAAGTATCTTACTATACGACTTGTATCTTGCGACTAGTAATTACGTATGAGATGTATAATGACTTCGCTTGCCTTCGTAAATATGTTCCGTTTGAGTTGGTTGTGTTTTCCGCAATTTGAAGGCTTTGTAATAATAGTGTTATATCAGTATACGTGTTAGGCGTTGTGCCATTTGTGCAGGAATGCGACGTACATATGGGATGGTTGTACACTTGGTTGTACAATGTATTGTGTACCGAATATGTGTTATGTTGGTTAAATGTCGTTGATTGATGATAGTTGTTGCGAGTGTCGAGGTTGTGTTATTTGCGTGCAATGTACGATTTTGTGGTGATCAAGGTGATTGATTAATTGTGCTCGTTGTTGTATGTAATGTGAATGTGAATATGTGTGTGACTGCTAAGTTCACTCGTGTTGGTTCGACGGGACCTACGAGGATTCGTGGCAGTGGACTACGGGATCAGAACTTAGTGAGGTACTGAGGTCCAATCGTGCTGGTCTGACGAGGCCTACGATAACGCATGGCAGTGGACCATGAGTTTCGGACACGGTCGTCAACCGAGTGAGCTCGACGGGCTTACGGTGACACGTGGCGGTGGACTACGGTGTCGGGACCGTGTGTGATTGTTGTGATTGATATAGTCCGTGCGGGTTGTTGTGCCTACGGAGACACGTGTGATGGATCACGGTGTCGGAATTGGTTATGTTTGGTTAATAGTCCGTGTGGGTTGTTGAACCTACGGAGACACGTGACAGTGGATCACGGTGTCGGAATTGATTATGTTTGTTTAATTGTGCGTGATGTAGTCCGTGCGGGTTGTTGAACCTACGGAGACACGTGACAGTGGATCACGGTGTCATGAGCATGATACTTTTCAAATCAAAGTTTTTACAGGAAAAGTTTTAAGAAAGAATGTTGGGCCGATCCCCACGAGATTTATGGAAATGTTTCCGGTATTGTAAACTGTTGAATTATGAAACAAGTTTTGGGTTAAGGCCCTTAAGTTTTTCGAAAGGTTTTGTGAATCAGGACTTGAGGTCTTAAGGTTTTGAAATTCTAAAAATTCCCGAGATGATAATCTTATTTTCGAATGCTTCATAGCTTATCTTCTCTTGTGAAAACCTCCCGGGAATATTTGATACTTGATTATTATATTTGATCACGATTATTAATTGCTTGTTACATTTCGTATGATTTGATACTTGCACTAGTAAAACAGTGGAGTTTACTAACCCCGAGTAATCGGGGTGGATGTCTGCTTTGCGTCGGTACATGCATTCGAGAGCGATCACAGGATTGGCACAAGAGGATGACGAGTGCGATACTAATCATGAGTCGAGAGTTATTTTGATTTTTGTTGTGTTGTCGAGTTGATTTGATCTTCCATTGTATTGTATTTCGACCCCTGTGTGGGTAATGTTATTTAAGTCGGTTTTATCGATTGGGTTGTGTGACCTCATCGGCCGTGTATTCACGTGTAAGTGACCATATCGTCTGTATCATTTTATTGTTTGACCACAGTCGGGCAAGCATTTGGTTGTTTATGGATGTTTAGCCTGGTAGATCCTTGTGGAAAGGGTCTACGGCGTGTAATATTCCCATACGGTTTTGGGGATGTTACAATTATGGTATCGGAGCTTAGGTTTGCAGAAACCTAGGCTGTCGGGTCGTTTCAAGTCATGTTTTGTCGAGTAATGTGTTGTCTTGTCGTTCGAGTCGTCAGGTGACAAGTTGAGTTGTGCGTGGTCACAACGTGTCGGCTATGTTGTCGGACGAGATTAGTATCGTGGGCGACTGTCACCTCCGTGCGACCTGTGGATGTAAGTCTCCTCCTTTATGCGTAATACCTGTGTATCTCGATTTTATTTTAGTGAGTTAATTGTGGTGTATAATTTTATTTACACAGTATTGTGTAATATAGTTGTGTTTCATACTTGTGGCACATAGTATGTGTATAGAACTGGGCACGTTATTATTTTATCTTTGAACCACCGGGTGGGGTGGTATGTTGTGAAGGTTGTAAACCTCGATGGGTTTCGAAAAGGTACCAACGGTAGAGTTTGTGAGAAACTCCGATGAATGATTTTACTGTGTGTTTAAACTTGATACCACGAGATGCATTTGATTGAATTGGCGACCCTGGTTGCCATTTGAGTATGTGGTTTTAAATTCGACTGTTTTTGGAATGTTGTAATTTTTGTCCACTATGGGTAAGTTTGTGAATGTTTCCTGAAGGACTTTACAGTTTGAGAATTTTGTAGAAATCGATTTTTGAAAAATATTTTGGTGGTGCGGTCAAACCATGGTTTATATGGATTTTTAAAATTTGTTAAATTTTGACAAATGGGCCGTGTATTTTCAAATGACACAATCAGACGGTATTTGAAAAATGTGTTTTAAAAATACTTCGGACATTGTAAAATATTACCGTCATTTTGCTTATGAACTAAAGGATTTTGGAAAATTTCTGTTTTGCAAAACAACTTTGGCTTCCGTAAATTAGAACGTTATGTGTTTATGTATTGAGGTTAAGTCGTGCAGTGAGTTGCTATATTATTATTCTCGTCAGAAAATCTGGGTTGTATGCCCAAGTGGCGGGATACGTTGTTAGGTATCGTTCCCCACTTCAATGACCGAGGTATTAAACAAAGTACTTTCAAAATTTCACCCCAGCAAAATCTTTCGAACTCGCGAATTTTTTTTTATATTATCATTCGAACAAATACCTCGTTAAACTTGTTTTTTTTTTAAAATATTATCGGTGTTGGACCACAATGGTATGCTTAATGTTTTAACCGTGTATGCTGAGGTATAGGTCGTTTATCTTTGTCAATGTGAACGTGTGAATATTGCATTGTGCTGCTGATTTTGGGCTTATGTCGATTATGTGAGGTTTGTTTTATCTTGTTATTCTGATTGGATGTCCGTTCAGTATGCTAAGGGGTCGAGGTCGAGGCCGTGGTCATGGTCGTGGTCGTGGTCGTGGTCGTAATCGGGAGCAGGAGAGGGCGACTCCCTCCTTGTCGAGTACCAATCAGCTCAGTACAGATCAGGGATATTCGACTAGCGTTAATGTTGACGTTGGCGCCGCCACCATCCTTCGTCAGGTGGTTGATCAGTTAGTGCAGATGAATCAGGCCGTACGTCGGGATGAGAACCCAAATAGACATAACGGAACTAGTAAGTGGTTACGAGATGTGATGAAGATGCAGCCGCCCCGTTTTGTGGGTTCGTCTGACTTGTTAGGTTGGGAAAACTGGCTCTTCCAGTTGGACAAAATATTTGATGCTGTAGCTTGTCCGGATGATAGGAGGGTACCCATTGCTCAGTACCTACTCGACAAAGAAGCTGCAGACTGGTGGCACGCTGTAGTGCCTGCAGACCGTACACCTACATGGGCTGAGTTTAAGACCGCCATGGAGGCATAGTATTGCCCGTTGCCTGTTCGTGAACGCAGAATCGTTGAATTTTTCTCGGCTACGCCCCAGGATGTGTCAATATCCCAGGCGATAGTCGATTATAATCGACAGTTGGCTTATGTTCGTGATCAAGTGAGAAGTGAAGCGGACAAGGTCCGATACTTCAATATGCGCATGAAACCCCATATCCGTGAGAGTATGGCTCCGCTCATGTGTACCACCCTGAAGGAATATCAGGACCGAGCTTTAGCCATTGAGATGGCCGTTTCTGTGACGGAATTTGGTTCAGAGAGTAAGAGACAGAAGACCTCGAGAAATTTTTCAAGAGGCCGGAGGAGTGAGATCCGTGAGCCTGTTGCTTGCAGCTTCCTTCGGGAGCACTCCTCGTTCGGTTGACTAGTCTAAGAACCTTACCCCAGAGGCGAGTAAGACGATCGGTGTGAAGACCTTCTTTAACTGCATCGTGTAGGCCATGCGAGACAGAATTGTCGTTCGCCACCGGTTAATTGTTTTAAGTGCGGCCAATGGGGCACCAAGCGGTGCATTGTGAGACCGTTGCCGGGATGTTCGGGAATCGGGTTTTCATTCCTACTCGGGAGGGCCGGTGGTGTCGATGATGTAGTTGTGTATCGTACTTTGTCTTGTAATTCGTGTAGAGATTGATATTTGTTGCGTGAACTTTTTGGTTTTGTTTCTATTCTATCATGATGTTTTATTTTAAGTTTCGGACGAAACTTAATTTTAATAGGATAGAATGTAATATCCGTATTCTCGTTTTCCGTTATCTTGAATTGTTTGTGTTTTGACATCGGACATTTTCTTGTTGATGAGAATCGGAATGATTTCTATCGTAATACTCTATTTGTTTCGTCGCATAGCCGTTTTAGTCGGGTGCGACTTGTTGTCGCGTCGTTTCATTGATTAAACGTGTGCATATGATGTGGTGTGTGATGCGTCGTTAATTGATCGTTATTGTTTTGAATCATTGCCGGTGGCTTTGTTATGGTCGTCGTGGGCGTGTTTCCACTGTATATTCTTTCGCATTGCTTGTAACGTTTCGCCAATGGGTGAAAGTTATGCGTTCTTGTGTATCTCGTTGAGGTTTCTGTTGGGATATTGCTTCTCCTACTTATTTTAAGTTTCGGGACGAAACTTCTTTTAAGGAGGGTAGAATGTAATATCGCAATTCAGTTTCCGGTAATTTTCATTTTTCGGCGGAGGTCCGTTTCGAAAACTCGCTTTTGACCGTTTCGTCATTCGGAGAATATTTAATTCTGCACTTTTTGTCATCCGAGTTCGTTTCGGTGCTGCTTTGTTGAGTTCCGTGCTTTTTAGCGACTTTTCCGCGCTTGAGTTTGGTTCTTGTGAATCTCGCTCGAAACTATCATTTGGGGTTTTTCGTAAGTTCATTTAACGTTGTTATACGTGTTGTGAGCTTCGGTTTGATTATTCGTTGTCGTATGGTGATTTTCGGGCATTTGGGCCATTTTCGTAATTTCCCAAAGTTTTGGGTAATTACCTTCCGTTGTCGAATTTCGAGCCTTCGGGTGGTCGGAATCGTGTGTTCTACTAGCTCTTAGATTCGTCTTTGTGAGTACTTCGTAACCTTATCTTCGGTTCGTATTCAGGTTCGGGTTTCGGTGTCGTTTTGTGGAGTTCAGGATTACTAAACGACTTTTCTAAGTATGAGTTCGGCTTTGTAAAAATCACCATAAATTCTTGGAAACTCCAAAAATTCTGAATCTTTGCAATATTATAAAGCATCAAGTTAGCTTTCCAATGGTTCAAACGGTGAGTCAATCGGAGTCCGGACGAAGGAGTTATGGTCGAAATAGCCAAGACTGCACGGTGTGCCTTTTTGGTGTTGAAGGGGCTGTACCGTGTGCCGCGGCACACTCAGGCTGTGCCGCGGCACTAAGCTGATTCCTGGGCGTTTTGGTGGCCACGGGCGCGGCACACTTGTCTGTGCCGCGGCACACGCAGTCAAATCGGCTATTTAATGGCACAGGTGAGTTATCCGGCCATTTCTCATTTTTTCCTTCGTTCCTTCGCGATTCTTGACATAAATGGATGGATTTGAGTAAGAGAATCATAGAACAACACGTTTTGGAAGTTTGATTCATGGATTAACATCATATTCCACCCGGATCGAAGGTAAGAACACCTAAACTCTTGGTTTTGGGAATTTTTGAGGTTTCTTGATGTTTTGGCCGATTTGATTCGTTTTAGTTTAGATTATTGTTAGAACATGGTTGTATACTCGAAATCATTCATTACCCCTGAAGTTTTGTGAAACGAATTTGAGTATTACCTTGAATAATCGATTGAATTGGACTATGCCCTCAAGGTGTCCGATAAAATGCTTCAATGAGTAGAACTTGGGAAGTTCCATACGTTTTCGTATAATTGTGATTGAATTGACATCGTTGTGACTTAGGAGCGAATTCTTGTGAAGAACTCGAGTCGGAACCCTTCCGTTCGTTGCCTTCCTTGGGGTTCGAGCTTCCCGGTCGAACCGTGTTCTTCGGAGCGTTCGGTAGCGGTTATTAAGGCAAGTATCTTACTATACGACTTGTATCTTGCGACTAGTAATTACGTATGAGATGTATAATGACTTCGCTTGCCTTCGGAAATATGTTCCGTTTGAGTTGGTTGTGTTTTCCGCAATTTGAAGGCTTTGTGATAATAGTGTTATATCAGTATACGTGTTAGGCGTTGTGCCATTTGTGCAGGAATGCGACGTACATATGGGATGGTTGTACACTTGGTTGTACAATGTATTGTGTACCGAATGTGTGTTATGTTGGTTAAATGTCGTTGATTGATGATAGTTGTTGCGAGTGTCGAGGTTGTGTTATTTGCGTGCAATGTACGATTTTGTGGTGATCAAGGTGATTGATTAATTGTGCTCGTTTTTGTATGTAATGTGAATGTGAATATGTGTGTGACTGCTAAGTTCACTCGTGTTGGTTCGACGGGACCTACGAGGATTCGTGGCAGTGGACTACGGGATCAGAACTTAGTGAGGTACTGAGGTCCAATCGTGCTGGTCTGACGAGGCCTACGATAACGCATGGCAGTGGACCATGAGTTTCGGACACAGTGCGTCCAACCGAGTGAGCTCGACGGGGCTTACGGTGACACGTGGCAGTGGACTACGGTGTCAGGACTGTGTGTGTGATTGTTGTGATTGATATAGTCCGTGCGGGTTGTTATGCCTACGGAGACACGTGACAGTGGATCACGGTGTCGGAATTGGTTATGTTTGGTTAATAGTCCGTGTGGGTTGTTGAACCTACGGAGACACGTGACAGTGGATCACGGTGTCGGAATTGATTATGTTTGTTTAATTGTGCGTGATGTAGTCCGTGCGGGTTGTTGAACCTACGGAGACACGTGACAGTGGATCACGGTGTCATGAGCATGATACTTTTCAAATCAAAGTTTTACAGAAAAGTTTTAAGAAAGAATGTTGGGCCGATCCCCACGAGATTTATGGAAATGTTTAGGTATTGTAAACTGTTGAATTATGTATCAAGTTTTGGGTTAAGGCCCTTAAGTTTTTCAAAGGTTTTGTGAATCGGGACTTGAGGTCTTAAGGTTTTGAAATTCTAAAAATTCCGAGATGATAATCTTATTTTCGAATGCTTCATAGCTTATCTTCTCTTGTGAAAACCTCTCGGAATATTTGATACTTGATTATTATATTTGATCACGATTATTAATTGCTTGTTACATTTCGTATGATTTGATACTTGCACTAGTAAAGCGGTGGAGTTTTACTAACCCCAGTAATCGGGGGTGGATGTCTGTTTGCGTCGGTACATGCAGATTCGAGGCGATCACAGGATTGGCACAAGAGGATGACGAGTGCGATACTAATCATGAGTCGAGAGTTATTTTGATTTTTGTTGTGTTGTCGAGTTGATTTGGTCTTCATTTGTATTGTATTTCGACCCCTGTGTGGGTAATGTTATTTAAGTCAGTTTTATCGATTGGGTTGTGTGACCTCATCGGTCTGTGTATTCACGTGTAAGTGACCATATCGGTCTGTATCATTTTATTGTTTGACCCTGGTCGGGCAAGCATTTGGTTGTTTATGGATATTTAGCCTGGTAGATCCTTGTGGAAAGGGTCTACGGCGTGTAATATTCCCATACGGTTTTGGGGATGTTACAGTGACTCCTTTGTAAGGAGGTTGTGTCGTTCGGTGTTATTGGGAAAGTATACTTCCTTAGTGATGTGTGATTGTTGTAAAGTGATGTTCCACCGGGTAGGATTTGTTGAACCTCTGAGATCCGTCCTTGCTAGTACGGGTCGAGTTTGACCATAGGTTTATCCAAACTGGGTATGTCTTGAGGAGGCTCCGATGTGCGTGGCTTTCAAGCCCGATGCTAGGGTAACTTATGGTTGTGGTTTGGTTGTGTGACGTATGTGTCATGGGTTATCCAAACCGGATATGTCTCGAGGAGGCTATGAGGTTCGTGGCTTGCTTGAACGATGCCAGGATAACTATGAATGTATGTTATGGTTATGGTTATGTGACTGTTGTCATGGTGATGTGTGATACTGTGTGGTTTCCCGTTGGTTATTCACTCGGCTATGTTCCGTGGGAGCATCCGAGGTTCGTGGCTTTCTAGCACGGGATGCGAATAATTCTTGGGAGTATGTTTATGTGCATGATTGGATCGTGGACCCAGTGTTTTGTGATCGGGTTTGTATTTTGAAAAATAATCTTTGGGCTGTGTCCCTAAGTGGCTTTCGATAAGTTGAGGGTTCTTCAATACCAAATGTATTTAAAACTCCCGAGATCTTAAAATATTTTACAAGATGTATATTGGTTTCATTCCTACCTTTCATGGTTCGAACTGTTTTACTCAAGTGAATTATCTCGGGAAGTCTTTTGTTACGTTTAACTGGTTGGTTGTTCACGATTATTATGTTCCCGGAGTATGTTGTGTATGGCTCATATTTGTAATTTATACTTGCACTAGCGAAATAGTGGAATTTTGCTAACCCCCGAGAAATCGGGGGTGGATGTCTGTATTGTGTCCAGGTACATGCAGGTTCTTGGGGGAGCTAAATACAGGACCGTTATAAAGGATGATGGAAGACGAATGATAATAATCACATGAAGACCATTTCTGAGTGCATTTATTATGATTATTATGTTCTCGGAGTATGTTGTGTATGGCTCATATTTGCAATTTATACTTGCACTAGCGAAATAGTGGAATTTTGCTAACCCCGAGAAATCGGGGGTGGATGTCTGTATTGTGTCCAGGCACATGTAGGTTCTTGGGGGAGCTAAATACAAGACCGTTACAAAGGATGATGGAAGACGAATGATAATAATCACATGAAGACCATTTCTGAGTGCATTTAGTCGGAGTTCATTGTATTGCCTTCTCCGCTGTCGTATTTTCTGTTGTATGAGTTTGTGAGTGTATTTGACCCTTGCATAGGTATGAGTCCTGAAAGAGATATGTATATGTAAGTTGTATGTCTGTGGTGAAAGACCAAATCGGTCTAATGGTTCGTTATTTAGCCCTGTCGGCATGTAATGATGTCTTGTGTCTGTATTTAGCCTGGTAGATCCTCACAGAGAGGGTAATCCTCACGGAGAGGGTCTGCGGCGCTGTAATATTCCCGAGTGGATTGGGGGTGTTACAGAATATGGTATCAGAGCTTAGGTTGTGGAAATCTAGACTGCTGGGTCGAGTCGTATATTGTCGAGTGTTATCTTGTCGGATTGTGTCTGATTGAGTCATGTCGCGACGCGTCGTCTGTGATGTCGGTCGTGATTAGTATCAAGGTGCAGCCATCATCTTCGTGCGATATATAGATGTAAGTCTCCCTACTATATGTTGTGCCTCGTGTTATACGAGATTGTGTGATTCTGTGTTATGAGGTGGAGTTTAAACGTGAATTGTGAATACATGACCTATGCTTGTTTGGTTCTCATATTGTGCTGGAATGAAGAGTGGTGCCGGTGTATATATCTTTGTATAAACCGTTTTTACACGAGTAATGGTTTCGCTATTTTAAGGCTTTGAATGTTTTTGGGGAGTCATGCAATTTTATTTTAAAACATCCTCCAAGGGAGGAAAAATTTTGATTTTCGTATGATGACTCAAGGCCGAAATTTGTGGAGAATTCAAATTATTGATATTTCATTTTCATCTTGTACTATGAATTTTCGAAACATGATTTTTAAGCTCAAATGAGGTCTACCAAATGTACTCAAGACGTGACTCTCGCTTTTAACTTTTTGGTTTCTTGATTGTTAGTCAGGAGGTATGTGGTGATGATGATATTGTTGGTTGGGCAATAGTGCTCAGGATTGTGATTAAGTTGGTGGTGTGAACGTTGAGTCATTCTGTATGCACTTGTTGAGATAACCCTCTTTACTGAGAGGTGGGATCTCAGTTTTAGATGTTAATTATCTTTTGATGGTTGCTTGTGTGATATTATCATTATGTGAACCGTTGGCGTTTGGATTTGTATGTTGTTGTTTATTTGTAACCTTCAGTTATAGTACTGTTTGGGATGTGTTTACGATTATGTTACTGAATCAAAACAGTTAGCACACGCTAAATATGAGGCTAGCGCGCGCTAATGTGGCATGGGTAGTACACGCTAATCTCTATTGTAGAGCGCGCTGATCGAACTGGGCAGAAGCTATGGAACTGCATTTTTAGCCGCTAGGTCTATGTTTTGTAGTCGTAAAACCGATCACATGTGACTGTATTCTATGTGTGCTGTCCGGTGATGACAATTGTTGTGTGTGATTATGTATTATGATTTCTGTTGCGCCAGGGAGTTACTTGTTAATATGCCGAGAGGCAGGGATCGTGCTCGTAACCATTATATAGATGGCCATGGGTATCAGACACAGGACCAAGAGAATGTTGTCGGGAACAATATTGGTATTAGTGTTGCTACTATATTACGACAAGTAGCGATAGAGATGACTCGTTTGACCCAGGCGGTTCAACATAACACTGATGCGACTCGGAATGTTGGTGCAAACCAATGGCTTTGAGAAGTGGTTCGTATGAATCCCCTTCGATTCGCTGGTGCTGCGGATGCATTGGGCTGGATGGTTGGCTTTTTCAGTTGGGAAATGTATTCTAGGCAGTTGATTGTCCCGAAGAGCGGAAGGTGTCTATCGCTCGATACCTTCTTGATGAAGATGTCGCTAATTGGTGGGAAGATGTTAAACCTCGGGATCGTGTCGTCACGTGGGCGGAGTTCCAGGAATTTATGAGGCTGAGTTTTTTCCGAAACTGATTAGAGATCAGAGTATTCGTGATTTTTGTTTAGCAAAACCGCAGGATATATCGGTGTCGCAAGCTATCATCGACTATAGCAAACAACTCAGCTATGTGCGAGATCAGGTGAGGACAGAAGAAGAGAAGATCCTTCATTTTAACATGTGGATGAAGCAGGAGATTCTCCAGTATGTGGCAGGACTCACTCGCGCCACGTTGAAAGATTATCATAACCGAGCCTTAGCCTACATCTAGATTCATTATCGTCAGAACGTGTGCTCGAGTCGAAGAAACAGAGGAAGTCTGATGATCTTATGGTCAGTTCGGGAGTTGGAGTTTCTAAACTGCAACACCGTGATCTTTCTACCGTGAAGCTTCATCGTTCGATGGGTGGAACTAAGAGTTCCAAGTCGTCAGCTTTGCCTCCTGGTAAGGCCAGGAGGTGTTTCAACTTTAATGTGTCGGGACATGTGCGTGCACATTGTCCTTCCCCACCAGTAATGTGTTACAAGTGCGGACATGAGGGACACAGAATTCAGTTTTGCGAGTTGGTCGCCAAGTCTTCTGAGGCACGGACTCCAGCACCGATATCACGATCGACTCTGAGAAGTCCTTGGAATGTGTTGTCTGCCAGTTGCTTGTTATGTTATTACCTTGTTTTCATTGTTTTAAATTTTTAGGACAAACTTCTTTTATTGGAAGTGGATCATAATACCAGGATTTCTAACTTATGTATTCTCAATTCTATCGACTCGTTTGTGTTCATTGATACCTTCTGAACTTGTTATGTTCTTCGCTTTTTGTTGTTCGAATGATTGTGATATTATTTCAGATTAATTCGTTTATCATTGTGACTTTTCCGAGTTCGGTTCGTTTCCCGTGAGCCCTATGCGAATGAACGTCCTGTAGTTCTTACAAGTTCATTTAATGTCTCGATTTGAGTTGGGAACTTTGGAGTTGTTGTTTGATCGTTGTTGTTCAATCATTGCGGTTCAATCGTTATTGTCCGATTGTTATTGTTCGGTCCCGTATCGTATTTTTGAGCGTTGGGGTCACTTCATAATTTTCCATAGTTTCAACTGATTGTCTTCGTAAGTTGGTCTTCCAAACCTTTGGGCTATTGGAAATTCATACTTGTTCAGCGTTAGACTCGTGTTTTGGTTGTTGTGCTGTTCAGCTTAATGAACTGTAGTTATTTTTGTTCGTTGCATTTTGTTAACGCTCTGGCGTAGCGAATCAGACTATAGCAGCTCTGTACTGCATGAGGTTTGTTGTGTGCTGTCAGCAGCTGATAATGGGTGTTATCTAGAGTTGCCCTGCCTTGATTGTTCCATGTTTTAAGTTTTAGGACGAAACTTATTTTTAGTGGGGTAGAGTGTAATACCCGAGATTTTCGTTCCGATTGCGTTGAATTCTTTTCTACGGTTTAGAACATATGTGGTGCCTGTGTTTATGTAATTGTATGCCATTCTTTGTTATTTGTTTGTTTTCGATTTGGATCGTTGGTGGTGTCCGTTAGTGCTGCGCTGCATGTTGAATGATCATTGTTTTGTCGAGGAGTGTCATTGTTGTGTATTTGGGTCGACTTTGTAAGATCACCACCAGAACTTATAAATTCAATAAAATTCTGAAACTTTAAAGTGTGATAGAGAATAAAGTTAGCTTTCCAATGGTTCAAATGGTGAGTCAATCGGAGTCCGGACGAAGGAGTTATGGTTGAAATAGTAAAGATTGCACTGTCAGCATATAGTGTACAATTATCGCACGCTAACGTGTCTATTAGCGTGCGCTAACTGTTAGGGACAGAGCATTCTGTCCTTTACTGGACTGCCTCATCTGCGCACGCTAATGCATTGATTAGCGTGCTCTAATGAAGAATGGCAGAATGTTCTGGACTGCATTTTTCAGCCCCATAGTGCACGTTACACATGTCCGTAGCGCGCGCTAATTTTTGACAGTATATATAGGACTGCAGAGGTTAAATTTCGTCATTTCTCCTTCTTCTTTCTTCCTTCCGGCGATTTGAGCGATCTTGAGGGTGTGTAAGCGTGGATTTTGGTCTGGTATCATTATCCATCAATATTTTTGAGTTCCTTGTGTGGATTTAACATCATCTAATCATCTTTTACCGTCCGGATCGAGGTAATATTGCTAGAACCCTAGTTTTTAGGAATATTGGGGCTTTGTTGAGATTTCATCCTTTAAGTCCATTTTAGCTTTGATTTGTTCTAAATTATGATGTTGTAATCATAATCCATTATTTTTCCTTGAAGTTTATGGATTAAATTCCGAGTTTTCACCCGATAATTGTGTATGAGCAAATTCACCTCCGTAGTGTTTGATCGGTTGTCCCTAAAGGTAGAACTTAGGGTGATTCATTCCGTTTCCGTAGTATTGTGCTTTATCTAGTATTGTGTTGTGCTAGGAACGAATCGTTGAAGTGAGTTCGGTCCACAAGTCCTTCCGTCTATCGTTTTTCCTATCGTTCTAATTGAGGCAAGTATCTCGTCCATACGCTTCTGGTTTCGTATATGTAATAGTTGGTAATTGACTATGTGTGCAATTTGAATGTTTTTAATGAACTTTCAAAAGAATAGGTATATTCTCGATAAAGGTTTTCTTCAAAAAAAAAAAATTAACCCGTGTGTTTGTGAACGAATGTGTCGTTCTGAGAATGTATGTTAGTGTTGTATATTGAAATACCTTGTTTTCGTGTGGTACCATTGTGTGCGACTATATCGCTAGTGGTCTTAAAGTTATATCCTTTCGGCAAGGTGTGTGTGTGTGTGGATATGGGTGCTTATTGATGAGTATGTGATGTTGTGTGATATTGGTTGTGACTCATTTGTAAGGAGGTTGTGCCGTTCGGTGTTGTTGGGAAAGTGTACTTGTTGATGTGTGATTGTTGTAAAGTGATGTTCAGTCGGGTCGGGTTCGTTGAACCTCCGGGATCCGTCCTTGCTAGTATGGGTCGAGTTTGACCATAGGGTTATCCAAACCGGGTATGTCTCGAGGAGGCTCCGAGGTTCGTGGCTTGCTAGCCCAATGCCAGGATAACTTATGGTTGTGATTTGGTTGTGTGACGTACGTGTCATGGGTTATCCTAACCGGGTATGTCTCGAGGAGGCTCCGAGGTTCGTGGCTTGCTAGTACGGTGCCAGGATAACTATGAACGTATGTTATGGTTATATTTATGTGACTGTTGTCATGGTGATGTGTGATATTGTTTGGTTTCCCACTGGGTTATTCACTCGGGTATATTCTGTGGGAGCATCCGAGATTCATGGCTTGCTAGCACGGGACACGAATAATCATTGGGAGTATGTTGGTGTGGATAATTGGGTCATGGACCCCGTCTTTTGTGATCGGGTTTGTATTTTGGAAAATAATCTTTGGGCTGTGTCTTTAAGTGGTTTTCGATAAGTTGAGGGTTCTTCAATACCAAATGTTCTTAAAACTCCCGAGATCTTAAAATGTTTTACAAGATGTATATCAGTTTCATTCCTACCTTTCACGGTTCGAACTGTTTTATTCAAGTGAATTATCTCGGGAAGTCTTTTGTTACGTTTAGCTGGTTGGCTGTTCACGATTATTATGTTCTCGGAGTATGTTGTGTGTGGCTCGTATTTTCACTTTATACTTGCACTAGCAAAATACTGGAATTTTGCTAACCCCCGCGAAATAGGGGGTGGATGTCTGTATTGCGTCCAGGCACATGCAGGTTCTTGAGGGAGATAAACATAGGACCGTTACGAAGGATGATGGAAGACGAATGATACTAATCACATGAAGACCAGTTCTGAGTGCAGTTAGTCAGAGTTCATTGTATTGTCTTCTCTGCTGTCATATTTTCTGTTGTATGAGTTAGTGAGTGTATTTGACCCTTGCATGGGTATGAGTCGTGAAATAGATGTGTATATGTAAGTTGTGTGTTTATGGTGAAAGACCAAATCGGTCTAATGGTTCGTGATTTAGCCATGTCGGCATGTAATGTGATGTCTTGTGTCTGTATTTAGCCTGGTAGATCCTTACGGAGAGGGTCTGTGGCGCTGTAATATTCCCGAGTGGATTGGAGGTATTTCACCAACAACTCAATTGCCTGGCCGCTGCAAAACGAGCTCCGATCCCGTCTGCCCGACCCTCGCTGCCGATCGCCACCCGATCACGCCACACTGCATCCACCGCCGACTAGCCCGACCAGTGCCTCCCATTAGCCCGGTCGCTACCGCCCACTAGCCCGTCCATCGCCATCCACTAGCTTGACTGCCGCCGCCCTCAACTAGGGAGCCTGCGGCCGCGACCCAGCCCAGAACCCACCGCAGCTAGTTGTCGCGACTTGCCATCGTGACCCAACCCGAGATAGCTCGGCCCTGACCTATATTTGTCCTGGTCCTAGACGCATAAACTGAGTCCTTTTGGGCCAATTGCGGAGCCCAATAGCCCTTTCCCCGAGCGTTTCTCAATTCTTTAAGTTTTCCTAATTCATGATTCATTTACTCATTAATTTATACGTTTATGAATCTAACTATGTTTATTCTTTACGTGGCATATCAGAAAATATGTTGCTCATGATGATGTGCACACAATGGAGAGAAGCCATATTTAGTATCCCGCTCAAGGATCAAAATAAATATGGAAGCGAGTACTCACATAAGATTTTATTAAAGTTCTCGTTTTTCAATTCCTCTCTATTGGGAATTCTTTTTAGGGGAATTGGATATTTAGGTTCTTTATCTCCCACGCTACTTTGCGGTGGATGAGACTATGACAGGTGGTATCACTCTCATATGTCGAAGTAAATTATGTGACGGTCCTGGGGCTGGGGGAGTCACGGATAATTGTTGAAAGTCGATATTTGTGGTTGTTGCATACACCACATTTTGGGGGCGATTTGAAGTCGCCGTTTTGCCGATTTTAAACCAACAATTGAAAAAAAATTAACATTATCGGTAACAGTAAAGTTATGACTTTTTCACGATTAGTATGAATTTATGACGAACAAATGGGACAAACATCGATTGCGACGGATATATCGTGGTTAAAATCAATGTGTGACGGATTTGTCACGTTGAATTGAGGGACCACCACGTTGGTCTTGACCCAATCCCATACTTGAAAAACTTCATCTTTCAACTTATTAAAATAAAATATTGCATGTGGGTGTAGTCATGCACTGTCTCCTTGTAATATGATATATGAAAGAATGTAAGAGTAATTCTCACGAATTTTGACATGTAAAGCAATGACATATTGCGGTAAATACATGAACTCGTTGACCTTGATTATAGTTCGTGTGACTATAGGTCTGAATACTTTTTCAAGTTTTTGTAAAGGTACGCGCCTTACACATTTGACTATGTTTAGTCGATCTTATTGGACGGTCAAGATGAGTTGGTTGTGGTATATTCATTATGTCTCATGGTTCAAAATGCTTAATTATGATGCACTCCGTTGCATCCACATAACTTGGCTATTAAAACGTATACTTCTAAACTGAGAATTTAATTATTTGGTTGGTTTGATGCTTTTTGGCGGATTTTGTCTACAATTTTGATCATGACTAGGCACATCCTCCTTGTTTTATGTTTATACTTTGAAAGTTCAAACGGAATCAGTGGTTTTTAAACAGTCTTAGTTGTACCGACTTTCCTACTTTCTTTGCAAGTCTATCAAGTTAGATTTACTGAAATGATCATAAATCGAACACTTGCTGTGTTTAAGCACACCTATGACTGTCATTGCCATGTTTTTCATCAACACTTATACCATTGGGTGTGGTCCCAACCTTGTTTTCTCACTAAACTTGAGAAATACTAAAGCAGCTATATAAAACATGCAATGTGATCTAAGTTTAATGATCCGTGTGGTGCACGACCTATATATAGAAAGGTATGGAAGTCTAGTTTCCAGAATATAAGACTGTTCGTCCATAGCCTTCCTAACGAGGGAGTTATCACTATTTTAGTGAATAAAGGTCAAGCTGTACAGAATTTTATTTCCAGCGATTGTGCCAACTTTTATTTCAACCAACTTGGTTCCTATCTTCAATTTGCAAGAGGTCTTATGACATACGTTTTTTCAACCACTTTTTTGCCGAATTTGTCATAGATGATGCGATTTTTTATATGCATTATACGCTAAAATGTCATCTTTCAAATATTAAAAAACACTCTCATTGGGGAAGCCCAAAATAAGCACCCTTTTAAGAAGGTCGAGCGTGTGCATGGTAGTTTTACATCATGCTTGTGTCATAATTTTGCTCCTAAGGCATATAATCACCAGAAAATCGAAAGTTACCCCATTTTGTAGCCATTGACGCAGTAAAGCTTCACCTTGTCACCTCTACGGACGGATTCTTGCCATATTATGCACTCAATATGATAGATCATTTTAATCGTATCATGTATAAAATCTCTATATTGATTGAGTATTCGCTATGCTCATGTTTGTAAATTTTGTAAGCAAAATTGAGTGCTTATTAAGCCATTTCTAAGGAACATAATGTTTTGGATTTCTTGTTGTAAATCCATTGTGACTATGATGACAAGGTCATCACAATCAATAAGTGGTATAATGCTCAAGTTGTTGAGTGTCGAATGGCGTTTTCTAGTTACATATGTTCCGTAATAATTGAACCATGTTATAACTCGATAGTACTTATGTCAAAGTATATCACTCATAGCATCTCGTTGTGATTTGTGAGAAATAAAATCTTATGCATCAATTGTATTGAATATGTGAAAGAATATTCCCGCATCAATATGGTCCGACTTGCATCAGTTTTTGCAACCAGAAGATGTATTGGAATATTGACACATTTAGGATTTAATAGTGTGGAGTTTGGACAATTTGATGATCCATATACCACGGTATTGCCATGGACATCATTTTTTTTCTCTGAATAAAGAAACTAACTGGATCAAAGACACCAAAGTATGTTTGGTGGAGTCATGAGCAGGGCTCATGACCGATGATGATATTTATGTCATCCGCGTCTTGCTTTCATAAGCATATGTGACGCCAAAGACCCCCCCAATGATCATTCTTAGTCATGTTCATTAATTAAGCCCATTATTTGGCACAATTAGGAGAAGACACCCTCTTATGCTAAAAAGAATAATGTAGTAATCGCATAAGCATGGTGCTGAGTCCTCTCTTTTCACCAAGTCCTTATACAAAAATGATCATAAGTGTTAGCCTGTGTGGCTTATGATGCTATGATGGTAGTCACAAATGGTCGCACTCAAGTGATAACATTTATATGTTATGTGGTTCTTTTGATAATAATTGAGTTGATGAAACCTGGGTTTATGGTTGTCCAACTTGCGGACCAGTTATTGTAAAGGCCGGTTCACCCACTTTTAGACCAAGTCTTAAAGTGAAATTTTAACGAGTACTTCCTAACATCCAAGACTACCTTCTCACAAGTTTTTGATACAATTTGGAGACTTGGAAGGAGGTGAACCACTCAAATAAAGTTTCCACATACCACCAGCCATTCCAATGACCAGTTTGATGTATTTTCAGTCGGTCAAGATTGATGGTTTTGGAATCCTAACTCCCGTTTATACATGCTCATGAGATTTTGTGGTATTTGGGGCTGGTGAAGGGAGTGAACTCTTCAAGAAAGTACTAGAGGTTTGATAAAACTATCGGCCTATCATCGGTTCAATCGCTTCTTTATGTTCGATCCCGGTGGTGCATGGTGGTGGTTTTGTTGGATTCTCAAGAGCAGTAGCTACGGTTATGTAGCATAGGTCAACATGTCATATTCACATATGCCTATCATCATTCAAATGCTTAGTTACAAGTGAAACAGTATGCATTTTATTAACTGGATTGTGTTAACAATGAAAAACCTTTATCGTCCATATGTTCATGTGCCAAAATGTGTCACCACAACGCATTATGATGAGTTATAAATGATGAATATGACATGCGCTTTCACTCATAATCTGCTTAAAATATACATTGGCAAATGATCTCATAAGTTACTTTGATGAGCCAGTCTTTCCGTCGTTAAGAGGAGATGCGAACGATCATGTTCGAGTAGAATGACTTGGAATTATCGTAGTTTGTCCCTACTGTGTCTCACTAAGTTTTCTAAAGTGACGAGATTAAATACATGCTGTAAACATGTCTGCAAGGATTGTGTCCTATCATGGACACTTGTCACCTATAAATGGTGATATGCTAACACCACAAATTGTGGTAGACGGTGTTACTAGGCCGTGGATCTCATAGAGTATTGGGATGCCACTTGGTTTGATAAGAATGTATGCAGGTTTGGTATGCGAAACTTGATCATGTGGTCAAATGAAATCATTGGGGGACGCCTCAATGAATGTCAATCCATAAAGAGTACTCTATTAATAAAGCCGGTCAATGAGGATGTGGAATGTGAGTTTAATCGAACCATACTTCGCTGAAAATCTACAACGTTGTAGCGTTGGCCTAAAATGGAAATATATGTGACTCCAGTATGAACAAAGTGATAGCCCTTTGTTGAAGTGGTGTCAACACTCCAAAGATAAGATCTATCTGTATACTTTGTTAAAGCGAGTGAGAGAGGGAGTTAAACTCACCTCATGGCGCGAGGTTTCTCATGAACGCACTGGAATCAACCACGATAACACAAAATTTAGTTATGTTATCGTAATGGATGTTATAACATCCACTATCTTGTCCAGATAGCTTCCCAAAACTGACGTGCAGCTTGTGGTTAAATCTTATCTTTAGTGGAGAACTAAGTTAAGTGATAAAAGATCTCGTGGTGGATCAGACTCAAATCAAGTGGCTACTAACCATGGAACGCGTTGACAAGCGAACGCACACTAAGTATATACTTGATTTTGGAAGAGATATGAAGCTTTTGCGTGTAAAACCAAGGGGGTTCATAGTGATATACTCTTGTGAGACTAAGAGATTCCGCTAAATCCAAAGTTAAGAATGAAAGGATCTTGGGAACACATGATGATGTGTATTCATCAAATCGGTTTAAGGCAATCTAAGGGAGGGTTCCCTAGGAGACGATAAAGTAATGCCTATATGATTCCCAATGACTAGTCGAAGTCATAATAAGACTTCGCTCACTTAAGGGATGATGCAGTCTTAAGAGAAGTTATCTCTATCAAAGTGCGGTACTATGTACTCATGTTTGACTTGATAAACTCATTCGTAATAATTCGATAAAGCCACTGTGATGAGTGCCTAGGATGCATTAACGCAATATCTGTGATTGACAAGAAGCTTGAAGCTTGCTCTATCTCAATAAAAGGACACTTGAAAATAGATACCCAAATTTGCCCAGAATGTATTGGTCTAACTCCCATATGACCTACAGGGCAGCTCACTTGTTGGAAAATAGTGAAATGGGTACCATTAAAAATTTCTATGTGTATGCTTTCCAAGAAACTAAGTATTTGATCACACCTATCATGTTAAGTAACATATGAATATTGTTGCAAAGTAGAACGAATATGTACGGTAATTTGCTTAGTCAACTTTGATAGAGCTTTGTGAACTGCTCAGATCGATGTAGGTTACGTACTTGTTTGAATGAAAAGCAATGAGAGTCTAGTTTTCAGAAGTTCCAACAGTTTTATTGATACCTATTGAATCGAAGAAGTTATGACTGATTTAGTGCATAAAGGTCAAGACTTTAGAAAACTTGATTTTCGGATAAGTCTTTAGCGACTTTTGCACTTTGGATGTGTCGCGCTCTTTTTTTCCTTAGACCAATGTTTTTTCCCGTTGGGTTTTCATTTGGTAAGGTTTTTAACGAGGCAACCTATGAGAACATCCATACAATGATGCATTGTACTTTTATTCAACTTGGACCGAGCGGTATTTTTTCCACTCGGTTTTTCCTTGGCATAGTTGTGAGGGCAACTTGGCATCTGACTCTTATGATTTGAGCTACTTATCAGGGGGAGTCGTTGTGCATACATCAGGGGGATATACATGACATGTTATGTTGGTGTGTTGCAATCTTTTCCCTAATCAAGCCTTTATTTTTGCCATGGGGTTTTATTTTGGTTTGAATAGGTTTTTACCAAGGCAACATCTTCTGCACCATTGTGATATTAGTGCTCGACACAGGAGGAGTATTCTGGGAGTTATTATTCTCTTGATGTGTATTATCTAATACTCATTAGATAGGTATCATAGATGGTAGGACTTTAGATCCTTCTAGAGGTAGTAGGATTCCACTTGATGTCTTTCCTTGTAAGGAATCCTATGTATCGAAGGAGTCTCATTGTAAAGCATATATAAATGCTCATCTATCAATGTTATCAATATAATGTTTTACATAACCAACTGCCTTGGCGCAGTTGGCCACCTGACCTTCAATTTAGTTGGAGGTCAGGGGTTCAATTCCTAGTGGCAACACTTTGGAATTGAATTTATCATGGCCCAATGATCCCTTAGTCTTTGACTAAGGGTTAGGGCCTAGCCCTCCGGGGTACGCTGGTGGAACAATTAAATATTGAGGGCTTCAAGCGGCAGTGTGGGAGGCCAGATCTCGGTGGGAACCTGCGGTTGGATTTGGGGGGGTCCAGCATGGAGCAATCACTTGGGGGACGACTCCTTGTGCGCGGTAGTTGAGGATATTTAAGAACCTGGGAGCCAGATACACATCTCGCGATCTAACTGGTAGCAGTACTGTGGGGCCGGGGCTGTTATCCCGAGGACTAGTCAGGTGTAAGCTTGGAACCTCGGTATCAAAAAAAAAAAATATAATGTTTTACATCTTTTGACATATTCAGGCGGGCTGGATTTCAGTTAAGAAAGGAAGCACCAGTGAATTTCTTGACTGACCCGATAGAAGGAAGATCGACACTTAGACCAGCTGACATTTTGGTCTTTGGATGGATAGGAGGGAAACATGCTTGTGTAGATCTAACGGGGGTTTCTCCACTTGTGGGATTGGGGAATCATGCTTTTACGGTAGGTCAGGCTGCTTTGAAAGCCGCTTCATGCAAAGTAACCAAACACGAGAAAGCGTGTCTTGATAACCAACACGCGTTTATACCTTTTGCATTTGATACATTTGGCTTCCTTGCACCTGAGGCTGTGGAGCTGTTCAAAAGAGTCCAACGGGTTATGCATGGCAATGTTACGACCCCAAGGTCTCTGAATGTAGTTTTTAAAAGACTTAGTTTTGCTATTCAAAAAGGGCTAGCGGCGCAGCTTGTTGCCCGCTTGCCTGTCGTTTCAGTGTAAAATGTTCAAACTTTCTAGTAACTTGATTATTATATGTGAAAAAAAAAATTTGAAATTAATTTGTTAATCTAAAATAACTCCAGACTTTATTATATTCGTCTATTTGAGGTGGTCATTAATTTTGATGTAGTTTATCAACTAAACTATTATATTTACGAGACATCATGGCCCGTGCGATGCACGGGCTTTATTCACTCTAAAGCACGGGTACTTTATCTTCGTTAATATCGAATATCATATTTATATTACATATTATTTCAAAGCCCGAGCATTCACAGTTTTTATTATTCGAGTGAAATTATTCTAAGTTAAAATATCGTATTTTTATCTAACGTATTTAATATCAAGTATGGACTAAGTGGGTAATTGACAAAGTTAAAATGACTTGTACCCAAAATGTGTATTATATTTATACATGATACTAACACCAAAAAAAAACTACATGTGCATTTCTTAAGATGAATTATTTATCACTGAAGCAAAACATTTGTTCGTGTTTACAGAAATCAATACGAACTACTTTTTAATTAGTAGCATCAAACTATCATATATAGCTTATTCGGTGGTGCATCCTAGCGTCAATATGTGGAGTACTATATGAGATTGATTTCAAACAATGGGTTCATATATAACATATTAAGATATCGAATTGACATCTATATAGTCAAGTTACCAAACATGTACGATCATCTAAAATGAATGATTTGTTGCCATTTAATCAAACACTTATTACGCCTACGATGCTACGTATTTGAATTAATTTTTCTCACACATTTTTTTACTTTAAAATTCTTATGGCAAATATTATGATTTTTATTACATATTTCACTCTTACTCCTTAGTTGTTTATATTTTTTAGATGTAAAAAATTACACTCTTAGTTGTTCATAGAGTAAGTTTTTATGTAAATAATGTTATTTTGCGTCACGTGCATGTAATTCGTGGTATGTGTGTTCTCAAGACTGTATAACCTCAAATTTTTAAATTTGTAAATTTTCAAAATTAGTTAAAACCATCTTTATTTTCCTGTAATATAATCAAAAAAATTTTAATGTCTATCATCTTTGCATTGCCTTTCATTTTGAATTGACAGACTTGAATTTATTATCCTTTAAAATTAGAGTTAACTAAATTTTTAGTCCTTGTGCTTTGCGGGGTATTTCATTTTCAGTCAAATTTTGAAAAGTTTTAGGTTTGGTCCAAAAGTGAAAGGATAATTCTATATTTACCCAATCTGAAAATCAAAATACCATATTTCCCCCAAACACAAATTTTTAGTGCATAAGTACAATGCCTTTAAAGAATTTGTTAAGAAAATATGAAATTATTATGTTTAAGTTGAGTATATATAGAATTGCCCCAAAAAAGTGAAACATCCGTTTCGAATTTGATCCGAATTTCCTAACTCCATTAGTTTGACTGTTAAATAAGAGGGTATTTTTGTCCTTTCAAAATATTTTCTTTAATTTTATTATATCTATCAAAATTAACTACTTGTAAGTTGTATCCTCCACCCAAAAACACACTTTTTTTTCTCATCACAAAATATATATGACCCTTTCATTTCTCTCGCTAAACCATCATCCATCAACAACCAAACACCGGCCAAAACTACCATGTAACCACACCCTTGTCGCCAAACCACCACCAACAAACCTCCATCGCTGGAATCTCGGGTCTCCTCTAGAATGTATTTCGAGCTTATAAGTAAGTTACAAACTCGGGTTTTGGTTTTGTGTTCAGATCTGGATATTTCAGTGGCCGACGGCGGTTAAGGCGATGGTGGTGGGGTTTCGGTGGTCGAGAAGGTAGAACCAACGATGTGGACACCCTTAGCTCAATTCCTTTGATACTCATAATGTAATACCCGTACTTTTATTGACTGTTTGACTCTGTCATCCTCCCTATTTTGTCGCTCTGTAAATGCTTGGAGACGTGGTTGATATTGCTATTGAGTTTCGTATCTCGTTTGGTTCTTGATCATGTCGTTTAGACCTTGCGGGATTGTTCTGTGCTAGAGAATTAGCGTACGCTAGGCCTAGACTAACGCACGCTAATTCTGCTTGATTAGCGCACGCTAGCTCTGAGCCGTAGCGCACGCTAAGAGTATCAGTCAGGTCAGAACCAGTATTCGGACTGCTCTCTGGACTGGCGGATTAACGCACGCTACGAGGTTGTTAGCGCGCGCTATCCATGTATAGTAGCGCACGCTAACATCCGTCCGTAGCGCACGCTACCGGGCTGGTCAGCAGAGGCAGTGAAGTTGCCGTGCTCGACTATCGATAGCGTACGCTAGGCTTCGACTAGCGCACGCTAAAGCTATGCATAACGCACGCTAAGCAAAGCGGTAGCGCACGTTAAGTATTGAGCAGGCGTAGCCGTAAGTTCGACTCCGATCGATGCCATATTTTGGGCTAGCGCACGCTAGGGCAAATGATTAGCGCACGCTAACGAGACCGGCGAAGCCACCGGACTATCCGGTGACTTCGCTTAGCGCACGCTAATGAAGGAGGCGTAGCGTGCGCTAGACTGACATACATAAATATGGCGCTGACTTTATTTTCATCATTTCTCACCTTCTTCATCCTTTTCGACGGAATCACTCTGAGAGGCAATCTTAGGCGTTTGGAAGCGATCTTCCTTCTAACAAAGAATATATTTGCTTGGAGAACAAGGATTTCTCAACATCTAATTCCTCCTAACGTCCGAATCAAGGTAAAAATCCTTAGAACCCTACCTTTTGGGAATTTTGGGGTTTTTCGTAGATTTGTCCGATTTACCCGTTTTGAAGCTTGAGAACCTTGAGGTTATGATGTATCTATACCGTGTGTATACTTTTCCTACGATTTTATGGTTTAGATTGTGCCGTTTTTGGACTTGTGAGATTTAGGACGATTTTCCAACCTTTAGTTGATTATCCGTATATCTTTATGAATCGTAGACGGGTTTGGGGAGTTCCTTCGTAGTTTGAATATGGATGATTGATTATCATACTCCTTGCGAATCATTTAGGTGCCTAAGCGCGTTCTTGGACCTACCGAACTCATACCCTTCCCCGCTCAATTTTCTCGATGTCTCAAAGGCAAGTATACATTTATGATTGTGCGTTCTCGACTTTGAAAGTAAGAGGAATTGATGGTATGATATGAACGAACCGTTTTTACGGCATTCATAGATATATTGATGGCATATTATGAACGAACCGTTTTTACGGCATTCATATATGTATTATCGCATGTAACGAACGAACCATTTTGACGGCATTCCTACATGTAACGGCATATGATCCGAACGAACCGTTTCTCCGGCATTCACATACGTCATGAGATTTTAGTCATTCCTAATACTAGTCTTAAATTGATGAATTGACGGATTACATTTACTTTATTGTCGAGGAGTATTGTGTTTCATACTTGATATACTTGCACTAGCTATTCGACGGCTAACCCTTTATGGGGAAATACGTTTCATGTATTTCAGTTCCAGAGATCGGACAGTGTACCGGTCGGCATGAAGATGGTGGGCAAGTGTGATACCTTGTGTTGGCCTTCCAGCTTATGTTTTGAGTTTTCCATTCAAAGGTTGTTGTTATCGATTGATTATTGAATACTCGAGTATTGTTTTCCTCTTTCCTTGAAGTTCCGGCCTGTGTTTGCCAAGTATTGATTTGTGATGTAATGTCTGGAATACATTGGTTATGTTTTGGATACCTTTGTATCGTCTTTCTCCCCATTATATGTAGACCTTCTCGGTCAAGTTTTATAGTTCCGCGTATGTTTAGCCTTGTGTGTCCCACGGCGGCTCACGGCGCCGTAATATACCCCGAATAACTTGGGGTGTTACGGTAATATGGTATCGAGCTTAGGTCTATGGATACCTAGCCGCCGGTCTTTTGGGTCGAATGAGTCGTCAATTTTCCACAGTATCACTACTCTGCCATCATCACAGTGCGACCGGTACTTGTAAGACCTCTTACTCTTCTGATGTTTCCTTATTCATTATGCTTCATCTATGGATGTTCTTGCGAATCGATTACCTTAATGACGTGCGTTTGAATTGTGCTTACGTACCTTGTGTGTTCTTCAGTATGTCAGCTGGTAGGGGCCGTGGCCGTGGTCGTGGCCGGTTTGTCGAACTCGGTGCATCCCGATACCGAGAGTCAGCACGACCAGTCAGGCGGTCAAGGGAACAACGCGGACGTTGGAGTGGCGAATGCACTTCAACAATTGGCTACTCAAATGACTATTTTGGCCCAAACTGTTCAGATGAATAACCCGAACCCAAACACGGATGCCTTGCTCCAGAATGTAATCCGTATGCACCCTCCACAGTTTGGCGGTGCACTCTGACCGGGAAGATCAAGAAGGCGCTAGCGGAATTAGAGAAGATTTTCGAAGCGGTTGATTGCCCCGAGGTGAGGAAAGTACCAATTGCTCAGTATTTCCTCACTAAGGAGGCCGCTACTTGGTGGAAGGTCATCAAGCCACAGGGTCGCATTGCCTCGTGGGACGAGTTTAAGGAGCTCTTGGAGGCCGAGTTTTGTCCTTGGCCGGTACGAGAGAGCCGAATCCGAGCCTTCTTCGAGGCTAAACCACAAGATATTCCCGTTTCGTAGGCGATCGTGGAGTATAACCAACAATTGATCCATGTGAAGGATCAAGTGCGTAACGAGCGTGATAAGATCCGTTATTTTGATATGCGGATGAATTTGGATTTACGGCGGTACATGGCCGGATTTGATTGTACCACACTAAAAGAGTATCAAGACAGAGCTTTGGCCCATGATATGTTGAGCCCCGACAACGATACCGTTGAAGAACCAAAGAAACAGAAAGTTGCGGGAAATTTTTCTGGATCTAAAGGTGGCAACTTTCAAGTCTCGACGACTAACCGCTTACCGGACAATGCCGCGTTCTAATAAAGGGAAGAGGGGTTACTGCTCCACCTGTGTACCTCAAATCGCACGGTGACTTGCTATAATCAGGCCGCCTGTGCCACTTGAATTCTAATGCTACTTTCCACCATTAAAGTGTCACACGTGTGGACAGATGGGGCATAGAGCGGTTTATTGCTCCGAGCCGAACCAGATTTGGACACTCTAAGGCCGCCAACACCACTTGATCAAGGTATTAATCGGCGGCAATCTTTGGTCAACCTCACAGAATTTCGGCGGGGGCCGGACGGGTCGAATGCCGGAGGGGGAAACTCTAGCGTCGGTTCGGTACAACCACAGTTTATGAGATGCGCCGAAAGGCATTTAACCCGACGCGGCGGTGGCTTGTGTACCATTCATATTCTATCTCATCCTGTCTGTACTTTTTGATTCGGGTGCCACACATTCTTTTATTTCTTTGGAGTGTGTACGCCGTTTGAATATAACTTGTGTGACTACTTGTGATCCCTTCATCGTGAGACTGCCTAGCGGGGATAGAATTGTGGGGAACCGGAGATTAGAGATTTTCCGTGACTATATCCGTATGGAATGGTTATCGAACATGATTGTAGTTGATATGGAAGGCGAGGATGTAATCCTCGGTGAGGATCGCTTGATAGTCATCAAGCGATTATGAATTACCGTACCAAGGTTGTCACCATGATGATCAAGACGGTCCGAGTACTCATTTTTGGGGCGTAAGTCGGGACTACCCAAGTTACTTATCAGTGCCATGAAGGCCGTAAAACTTTTGAATAAAGGTTGTGCGGGCTATTGGTGTTATGCCTTCAAAATGGAAGGAAACGAAGTCGATCTCTCTTCGATTCCGGTTGTTAATGAGTATCCTGATGTTTTTCCGGATGACCTCCCGGGATTACCGCCAGATCGAGAAATAGAGTTTACCGTGGACCTAGAGCCAGATGCGGCTCCGATTTCTAAAGCACCTTACCGGATGGCACCTTCCGAAATGCAAGAATTGAAGAATCAGTTGGGAGAACTTCTGGAAAAAGGGTATATCGACCGAGCGCTTCGCCTTGGGGCGCGCTGTTCTTTTTGTGAGGAAGAAGGATGGTTCACTACGTTTGTGCATTGACTACCGTGAGCCGAACAAAGTAACCATCAAGAACAAGTATCCTTTGCCCCGTATAGACGATTTATTTGATCAATTGCAAGGGGCCGCAGCTTTTCTAAAATTGATTTAAGATCCTGTATTACCAACTCGGGTGAAGGAGTCGACGTTAGAAGACGGCATTTCGGACGAGATATGGGCATTATGAATTTGTAGTTATGCCTTCGGGTTGACTAATGCACCGGCGCTTTTCATGCAATTAATGAATAAGATATTCATCGAGTACCTCGACAGATGTGTAGTCGTCTTTATTGACGACATCTTGATCTACTCTCGAGATAAGGAGGAACATGCCCGACACTGCGTTTGATATTAGACATTTTGAGAACCGAGCACCTCTATGCAAAATTCTCGAAATGTGAATTTTGGTTGGAAGAAGTTATGTTTCTCGGCCATGTGATTTCGGCCGAAGGGGTTCGTGTAGACCAAGAAGATCGAGGCAAGGCTAGATTGGGCACCGCCTAAAAATGTTAAGGAGGTTCGTAGCTTTTGGGCCTTGCCGGGTATTATCGTCGGTTTGTCGAGGGTTCTCGAAACTCGCTCGACCGCTACGAAATTACTCCGTAAGACCGAAAAGTTTGTTCGACGGATGAGAGACAAAGCAGAGCTTCGATGAACTAAAGAGACGATTGACTTCAGCGCCGATTCTAACTTTACCACATGGTAGCGAAGGCTTTGCGGTTTACTGACGCTTGGTCAAGGCACAGGTTGTGTCCTTATGCAGCATGATAAGACAATAGCTTTTGCGTCACGACAATTAAAGCCTTACGAAATGAATTATCCTACTCACGATTTGGAATTAGCCGCAATTGTCTTCGCACTCAAGATTTGGCGACATTATTTGTATGGTTCTTCGTGCCGGATTTATACCGATCACAAGAGTCTGAAATATATTTTCAGTCAGAAGGAGCTGAATATGAGACAGAGGCGTTGGTTAGAGTTGATAAAGGATTATGATTTGGAAATTCTTTACCACCCCGGAAAAGCTAATGTCGTTGCGGATGCTTTGAGCCGCAAATCGGCATCTCTTCAAATGCTCGAGGTTCTTACACCTCAGCCAAAAATCCGTCAGGACTTAATTGAACAAGGGATAGAAGTTTGGCTTCAACGAGTGCAGGGGCAACTGTGTACTCTCGAAATTACTTCGTCTTTAGTTGATGACATCAAAGGGAAGCAGTGGAGTGACCCGATGATTTCTCAACTGAAGGAAGATGTAATTAAAGGAAAAGCTCCTGGCTTTATGGTACACGAGGATAGTATTCTGAGATATCAGGACAGGCTGTGTGTTCCGAACGATTTAGAGTTGAGACAGAGAATTCTCCGAGAAGCGCATGCTACGCCTTACTCAATCCACCCCGGGACGAGTAAGATGTACAAGGATTTGAAGCGAAATTTTTGGTGGAATAACATGAAGAAGGATGTTACGGAGTTTGTACTACGGTGCTTGACGTGCCAACAAGTCAAGATCGAACATCAACGACCAGCGGGGCTGTTGAAACCACTTCCCATACCCGAGTGGAAGTGGGAAGACATTTCTATGGATTTCATCACTGGCATGCCGAGAACTCGGGCCGGAATGAATATGATTTGGGTAGTTGTCGATCGGTTGACCAAGTCTGCACACTTTTTGGGTATTAAGGATACTTGGGGGCGGATAGATCGCTCGAACCTTTATTCGAGATCGTGAGGTTACATGGTGCCCCCAAAACCATTGTTTCGATCGAGACGGCCGTTCGTATCACACTTTTGGCGGGCCGTTCATCGAGCTTTGGGTGCGAGTTGAGATTGAGCACTTCTTTTCATCCTCACGGATGGTCAGACAGAGAGGACGATTCAAACGTTGGAAGATATGTTACGGGCTTGTGCCTTAGACTGGAGTAATGATTGGGAGCTTCACTTGCCGTTGATCGAGTTTGCTTACAATAATAGTTGGCATGCGTCGATCCAAATGGCACCCTTCGAGGCACTTTATGGTAGGCGATGTAGGTCGCCATTATGTTGGGACGAGGCTTCCGAACTAGTTGGGACGGAGCCGGATATGTTGATGGAGACTAAGGAAAAGATTACTATTATCCGGACCGATTATTGGGCCGCCCAGTCGTCGAAATCTTATGTCGATACTCGTCGCCGACCCTTGGAGTTCAAGTGGGGATCATGTCTTACTCAAGGTGTCGCCGACCCGTGGAGTTTTCCGCCGGGAAAAAGGGGGAAACTTAGTCCGAGGTATATCGGACCTTTCGAGATTTTGGACAGAGTTGGAGATTTAGCTTATCGCTTGGCGTTGCCTCGGCTTTGAGTCACGTCCATAGTGTTTTTCATGTGTCTCGGTTGAGGAAGTACGTCGGATCGAGCCACATCATCGACTACGGTGAGATTGACGTAGCGAGGATATTACCTTTCCGAGAGAGACCGTGAAGATCCTTGAGCGTCGCGAGAAACAACTTCGGCATAAGACCATTCCCTTTGGTTAAAGTGCAATGGTCGAGACATGGAGTCGAGGAGGCAACTTGGGAGACGGAAGAGAAGATGCGGGTGGAATACCCCGAACTATTTATTTCTTAAGTTTCGGACGAAACTTCTTTTTAGAGGGGGAGAATGTAATACCCGTACTTTTATTATTCGTTTGACTCTGTCATCCTCCTTATTTTGTCGCTCTGTAAATGCTTGGAGACGTGGTTGATATTGCTATTGAGTTTCGTATCTCGTTTGGTTCTTGATCATGTCGTTTAGACCTTGCGGGATTGTTCTGTGCTAGAGAATTAGCGTACGCTAGGCCTAGACTAACGCACGCTAATTCTGCTTGATTAGCGCACGCTAGCTCTGAGCCGTAGCGCACGCTAAGAGTATCGGTCAGTCGAAACTGATGATCGCTGCTCTGGATCGGCGGATTAACGCACGCTAGGAGGTTGTTAGCGCGCGCTATCCATGTATAGTAGCGCATGCTAACATCCGTCCGTAGCGCACGCTACCGGGCTGGTCAGCAGAGGCAGTGAAGTTGCCAGGTTTTCTGGACTATCAGATAGCGTACGCTAGGCTTCGACTAGCGCACGCTAAAGCTATAGCATAACGCACGCTAAGCAGTGGCGGTAGCGCACGTTAAGTATTGAGCAGGGCAGAGTCAGTAAGTTCTGGACTCCAGTACTGGATGCCATATTTTGGGGCTAGCGCACGCTAGGGGCAAATGATTAGCGCACGCTAACGAGACCGACAGAAGCCACTGGACTATCCGGTGACTTCGCTAGCGCACGCTAATGAAGGAGGCGTAGCGTGCGCTAGACTGGACATACATAAATATGGCAGTTGACTTTATTTTCATCATTTCTCACCTTCTTCAGTCCTTTTCGACGGGAATCACTCGGGAGAGGCAATCTTAGGCGTTTGGAAGCGATCTTCCTTCTAACAGCAATATATTTGCTTGGAGAACAAGGATTTCTCAACATCTAATTCCTCCTAACGTCCGAATCAAGGTAAAAATCCTTAGAACCCTACCTTTTGGGAATTTTGGGGTTTTTCGTAGATTTGTCCGATTTACCCGTTTTGAAGCTTGAGAACCTTGAGGTTATGATGTATCTATACCGTGTGTATACTTTTCCTACGATTTTATGGTTTAGATTGTGCCGTTTTCGGACTTGTGAGATTTAGGACGATTTTCCAACCTTTAGTTGATTATCCGTATATCTTTATGAATCGTAGACGGGTTTGGGGAGTTCCTTCGTGTAGTTTGAATATGGATGATTGATTATCATACTCCTTGCGAATCATTTAGGTGCCGGAAGCGCGTTCTTGGGCCTACCGAACTCATACCCTTCCCCCGTTCAATTTTCTCGATGTCTCAAAGGCAAGTATACATTTATGATTGTGCGTTCTCGACTTTGAAAGTAAGAGGAATTGATGGTATGATATGAACGAACCGTTTTTACGGCATTCATAGATATATTGATGGCATATTATGAACGAACCGTTTTTACGGCATTCATATATGTATTATTGGCATGTAACGAACGAACCGTTTTGACGGCATTCCTACATGTAACGGCGTATGATCTGAACGAACCGTTTCTACGGCATTCACATACGTCATGAGATTTTAGTCATTCCTAATACTAGTCTTAAATTGATGAATTGACGGAATACATTTACTTTATTTTCGAGGAGAATTGTGTTTAAAACTAGATATACTTGCACTAGCTATTCGGCTAACCCCTTTATGGGGAAATACGTTTCATGTATTTCGTGTTCCAGGAGATCGGACAGCAGTGCCGGCCGGCATGAAGATGGTGGGCAAGTGTGATACTGTGTTGGCCTTCCAGTTATGTTTTGAGTTTTCCATTCAGTGTTGTTGTACTGGATTGATTATTGAATACTCGAGTATTGTTTTCCTCTTTCCTTGAAGTTCCGGCCTGTGTTTGCCGAAGTATTGATTTGTGATGTAATGTCTGTGAATACATTGGTTATCTTTTTGGATACCTTTGTATCGTCTTTCTCCCCATTATATGTAGACCTTCTCGGTCAAGTTTTATAGTTCCGCATATGTTTAGCCTTGTGTGTCCCACGGCGGGGCTCACGGCGCTGTAATATACCCTGAATAACTTGGGGGTGTTACACATAAATATTGAAAACCCATCTTTGCAATCAATCCATTATTTTGGCTATAAAGAACTTGATATCATCTTTATTTTTTAAAGATTTGGTGGGAATTGACAATTTGATTTTATAATGTTTTGGATATCTCATGGTTTGTAGGTATCTGTAGGCTATTTTGAATAGAAACGTTTTAATTGTTTAATTGTTTATAAGAAAATTGTTTGAGATTTCAAGTTTGGTATGTCGGCAGCGGAACCACTAAAACAACAATGAAACCACTCAAGCTCGAAACACCACCTATTGAATTAATATTCATTAGTGTCGGCGGCGGAAGCAGTTGATGTTGGCAGCGGTTCCGGTGGCTGTGGCGGCAGAAGAATATGCTTTACTGGAGGTGATGGTTGTGACCTGTTTTGTGGGTGAGTTGTGTGACTTTTTTTGTTCGTTTATAAGAGAGTATAATACCTCAAAGAAGAAGTTGAAAGAGTTAAACAATAAACATGCTTTGTGTGGTATGACTATAGAAATTTTTAAAATTTAATAATGAGACTTTGACATGTTTTAATTGGTTGAATTAATTTAGCTTATGACAATGAACATGTATGCATACGTTTTTTATTCGTGCATTTTTTTTTATTGTGGTTTGTAAAAGCTCTTTAAAGCTTTAAAAAAAGCTTTAGAGAGTAGCAATATTTCAATTGATATGAATGGCCTCTACTTATAGCGTAAATCTTAATTAATATATATATATATATATATATATAAAGACATAAATGCTGACATTAATACATGGAACTCAATTTTTATATATATATATATATATATATAGATTTCTAATAAAATATTTATTTATATTTTTAGAAAAAAATCTATTGGAACGAACATTAAATAATCTTATCTTTTTTACCGCTTCTTATATTGTACTTGCTCAATCTATAACAGTTCTTATTAACTGTCGTAATAATGTAAATTTTAATTTCAAAGATAAGAATTTTGTGAGTTTTAGATTATAAATTAAACCATTCACATATTTCCGTCGAATTTCGACGGGTTAACACTAGTGTTAATAATATAATACTCTATTCGTCCTCTTCAAAATTTTACATTTATTTTTTCTTGTCCCGTTATAAACTTTACATTTATCACTTTTACACAATCAAATCAAACAATTATCTTTTAGTTTTTAATCTCCACAATACACTTACCATCAATACTTTTTACGATTTAGTATCATTATTTACGTCAATTATTGAATAAAATAACGCTATTTGTCAAGCTTTCAATAGAGAGAGAGAGAGAGTGAGTATAAAATTCAAATAGGGACTTTTTATTGAGACAGTATAATGACAAAAGTACTATTAAAAATAAAGATTCTGCTGGGCTGGTTGCCAATATTACTGAGAATCAAAAATGGGTTTCACATTCACAGTCACTCAGTATATAGGAATAGGACTAGAAAAGGGAAAAAGAAAGAGACAATAGCCAGAACCCAATGGCCCTAGGTCTCAAAGGCTTGGACTAAAGAAAAAGACTTGGTGGGCCTCGCTTCGCGTATCCACAGTAATGCGACGTTTCGATCGTCAATTGGGTAGGTTGGGCAAAATGGGGGACAATTAGTGGATGATTTGATATAAAAATACTATAAACGAGGCATTATTCAACCTGTGTGATGCACGATCTTTGATTGAATATCTATGTGTTTTGTACGTAATATTGGGGTAGATGGTTGAATGAGCAGATGGCAGAATTTAAATGCCTTTTAGAGAAGTTTATATATTTTTTTATTGTTATTGTCCTTTTATTTTAGTCTATGCAATTAGTTATATGAAATGAGGCTTTACTAACCCGTATGTTGCTCCGGGGTTGTTTTTTGTTTATTCAACTCGTGCGATGCACCAATTGTATCTAAGATTTCATAGCTAAAATTTAACCATCTTGTAATTTATACTATCATTTAGAAGTTCATTTTAATCACCTTGTGAATTAGAAGGTGCATTTGCATTTTGATGTTTATCATAACTTTTGTATTTAAATTAGTTTATTTATATTAAAAGTTACAATTAAAATAGTCTCTTCATATGTAATTCCACCCCAATAATTGCCTTTACAGTTCTGTTGATGTTTCTCTCCCCAAAATACCCTTCTGCAATCTCTTTGCTAAAACCAAAAATTAATAAATGAAAATATGAAATTATGATAATAAAAATTAATAAATGAGACAGCTGTTTCATCTTACAGAACTTCCAAATACGGCTCGCCCATCTTTTGAAGTTAGGTATAATTATAATTTTTAAATCTTTTTTTATGTATTTTGTTATATTCTTTTATATTATATATTTAAATAAGTGACATAAATCCTCCTTCCACATTAAATTAAGGGGGATAAGTTTTATTTAGTATAGATAAGAACATGAATGCCTTTGTTGAGTTTTTTTAGCTTCTAAGTTTTAAATTTTATATTTATCATATTTATTACAAACAAATCAAACAAACATATCTATCAATATTTTTACTTTTTAATCTCCACCACACATTTATCGTCATTACTCACACCAATTATTACCTAAAATACACCAAGTATACACTATTTGTCAAGTTTTACTCAGGGAGTCTTTGACCCGCGAAGGAGGTTTTTTGCCGGGGGGCGATGCTAACCTTATGTGGACAGCATGGCCAATGCTATTAGGAGTGTGGGCGAAAAGGTGGTAGGGATTTCTTCGGGCAGGTCTAGTGGTCCTAGGGAGGCATGGTGGTGGAATGAAGGGGTCCAAAAGAAGGTTAAAGCTAAACAAGCGCTATTTAAGGAGCTTTTGTCGGTTAGTGCTGGGGATGAGAGAATCCTGAAGCTTGTAGCGTACAAGGTGGCGAAAAGAGAGGCTAAGAAGGCAGTGGCTAAGGCTAAAGGTGAGGCTTACGAGGAGATGTACAAGCGCCTAGACACTAAAGAAGGAGTGAATACTATCTTTAAACTAGCCAAAGCTAGGGAAAGAGGGCGGCGCGATCTGGGTCCCGTTAAGTATATTAAGGATGATTTGGGCCAAGTGTTAGTGAACGATGTGGCTATTAAGGAGAGGTGGAATAAGTATTTTTTTGAGCTTTTCAATGAGGCTAGGGGAAGCGACCCGGTGGTGCAAGGAGTTAGTCTTTCTTCTACTCGTTCGTTTAGTTCCTGTGAACGCATCAGCAAGGAGGAAGTAAAGGGTGCCCTTTTTAAAATGGGTAGAGCTAAGGCTGTAGGCCCGGATCAGATCCCTATTGAGGTGTGGCTTTGTCTGGGGTAAGTTGGTGTTCAGTGGTTAGTAGAGTTGTCCAACATCCTTCTCAGAGGTTCTAAGATGCCGACGGAGTGGAGGCGTAGTATTGTTGTGCCATTTTTCAAGAATAAAGGCGATGCTCAGAGTTGTAGTAATTATAGGGGTATTAAACTCCTCAGTCATACTATGAAACTTTGGGAGAGAGTAGTGGAATGCAGGGTTAGAAGAGAAGTTGAGATCTCTAGAACCAATTTGGCTTCATGCCGCGGAGGTCCACGACTGAAGCCATTCATCTCGTCAGACGCCTTATGGAGAAGTTTAGAGAGCGGCGTAAGGACCTCCATATGGTGTTCATTGATTTAGAGAAGGCTTATGATAGCATTCTGTGTGATGTTATTTGGAGGAGCCTAGAAGAGAGGAGGGTGTCGTTGCCGTTCGTTAGGACGATCCAAGACATGTACTTCCAAGCTAGGACTTGCGTTAGGACCCCAGTTGGTGACACCCAGTATTTTCCGGTTGAGATGGGACTACACCAGGGGTCGGCGCTAAGCCCTCTTCTCTTCGCTCTAATCATTGACGTCATTTCGCGGGGGATACAGGATGGCGTCCCGTGGTGCATGCTTTTTGCTGACGACATTGTGTTAGTGGCGGAGTCGAGGAGAGAGGTGAACGCGAAGTTGGAGCTATGGAGGTCTAAGTTAGAATCCCAGGGCTTGCGTGTGAGCCGGTCTAAGACCGAGTATCTCTGGTGTAACTTTAGTGGTGAGGTCAACGAGGAAGTAGTAGAGGTAATGATTGCGGATCAGATCGTACCCCGTATGGATAAGTTCAAGTATTTGGGTTCGATCATTCATAAGGAAGGTGAGTGGGAATATGATGTCACTCATCGTATCAAGGCGGGGTGGCTAAGGTGGAGAGCAGCGACTGGGGTCATGTGCGACAAGAAAGTCCCACTTAAGTTGAAGGGTAAATTCTATAGAACGGCAATCAGACCTGCGATGTTGTATGGATCAGAATGTTGGGCGATTAAGAAGTCGCTTGAGAGCAAGTTGGAAGCGGCTGAAATGAGAATGTTACGTTGGTCGTGTGGTCGCACATTGTTGGATAGAATCTCAAACGGGGTTTTCAGGAGCGCGCTTGAAGTGGTGCCTATTTCAGCGAAAGTTAGGGAAGGGAGATTGAGATGGTTTGGCCACGTCCGCAGGAGGCAGGCTTCTGCCCCGGTTTGGAGGGTCGAGAGTTTATTGGTTGCCGGGGATAGGAGGAGAGGCAGACCGAGGAGGACGTGGGAGGAGCAGCTGAGATTAGATTGAAGGCCTTAAACCTTTCTGAGACCATGACGGTTGATAGGTGCTCGTGGAGGCGCCAGATCAGACTGGTGGATGCTTTTGTAGGGAGCGGTGCTGTAGTTGAGAGCGTCAGGGTTGGGTTGTCTCGGTTAGCTTTGACCTAGAGCATTGCATTTTTACTTTTATTGTATATTTTATCCTATTGTCTTTGCGTGTGGTGTATTATTGATAGGGAGATGTCCGCAGAGTCAACCTCTCCTTTGTTAGAGCAGCGTGCATCGGGAGTGAAGTGGCGAAATCCCGCTTAGGTAAGTCCCATGTGGATTAAGCCATGGGCTCAGGTATGGTCTCGAGCTTTTTCGAATCATATATTTTCCTTTGTATTTATCACACAAGATTCTGCTATGCACTAAGCTGGGGTCTTCACGAAAACAGCCTCTCTACCGTAATAAGTAGGGGCATGGTCTGCGTACATCTTACCATCCCCAGACCCTGCTCTGAGCGGGATATACTGGGTATGTTTGGTTTGGTTTGGTTTATATGGAGTATCATTTTTTTTTAGTTACTCAGGTGTTCGAACTTTCGTACCAATTTGGGCAAGTGCTCTTCTTCACTCTGGTTCACCACTGTCATATCAGGCAAATTCGGATACAATCATAACTTCCACATATAGGTCATAATTTCGGGAAATTATACTCCCCTTGTCCCGCTCAAAGCTTGTCAGAGGGTGTATATTTGGTGTGTTTTTGTTAATGATTGGTGTAAGTAATGATGATAAATATATGGTGGAGATCAAAAAGTAAAAGGTATTGTGACTGAGTGTGTGGTGAAGATCAAAAAGTAAAAAAAATAGTTGTTTCATTTGATTGTGTAAAGGTGATAAATATAAAGTTTTTTTTTAAAAAAGAGTAAGTGTAAAACTTTGACCGGTACAGATGGAGTACTTATTAGACCATATGTTAACTTTGTACGTTGGACGAATAAGTCCTCTGGAGTGGAGATATAGCTTCGATTGCTAAATAGTAGTTGAATGTTGTGATTGCCTATTTTATTTGATTGACTTGACTAGCTAATTTTATTGATTGTTTACCGTATCTATTATTGACAGGTCTTGTGGAAAGAGTTTCCCGCCTCAACTGTTTTGAATTTTACAATAACATTTTTTCTATAATTTTTATTCTTCTGTTCTAAATTAATTCTGTAATCACCTTATGACAGCATTGCTACTGTTAAGTAGATTTATGTTCTATCTTTTTCTGTAATTTTCGTACGATCGCAATCAACAATTGCAAGATAATTAGCCGAAGATGTCTCAACCATCACTGTCCAAACAAAGATGTCGAAAAATTCAATGGTGTCGTGTTCAAGAACTGTCAATATAAGATGTTTTACCAAACCACTCTAGATTTGGTGAAATTTCTAAAAGATCATCCTACTTTCATTGATGGGAATAAGATGATGTTGAGAAATGCATTGCGTTTGATGCTTTGGGGCAAGGTGATTACCTTAGCCGAAACTATATCCTAAACAGACTAAGCAATAAATTGTACGATTTGTATAGTAATGAGAAATCTTTAAAGGAATTCTAGAATTACTTGGAAAAGAAGTACAAAAATTGAGGTTGCTGGAACGAAGAAATTCATTTTCGGAAAGTTTCTAGACTTTAAGATGGTTGATTCAGAAACCATCTTCTTCAAAATCATGGAGTTGCAATTGATATTGCACAATGCCCCGAGCCCGAAAATCCAAACCGCTACATGTAGCTCATACACTGGCCCACTAGGCAACGACATCTTAGATCAAATGGGCCTACCACAAGCCCATGCTGAGGGCGTGGGTCTAAGTGAGTCTTTGACGCACGTAGTTGAATAATTGCCACTAGGTAGGAGAGTTTTCTAGAATTATTTGAAACACAAAGAAAATATAATGTCTCTAGAAAATTTGGTTGTTCGTCTTCGTATTGAGTACGATAATCTCAAATCTGAGGCTAAGTTTTGCAAGTCATTTGTTCTGAATGATGCTCGTGCAAACTTGATGGAGCAGGGTAACTCCTTCAAAAGAAAAGCACCGCAAAACGCCTAAAGAAAAGCATCCTGCCAAGATTTGGAAGTCTATCAGTAATAGTCATAATTGTGGCAAACCAAATCATATGGCTAAGGACTGGCGAAAGCAAAAAATAAATGGACTGAAAAGCAGAAGTCAAGTGCCCATATTATTGAACATGGTCCTGTGCCCATTGAATTGAATGATTTTGAGATTTGTCTTATGGTATTTGAGGTACCAGAAGAGCAAGGCTATAGTGATGAGGATATGTATGCTTCCGACAAGACTGATATAGTTGTTGATGTCAACCTGATGGAGAACACAAAAGAATGCTCTATTGATACTAGAGCCACTCGTCTTATTTGCTCCAATGAGAAGATGTTCCAGACATAGATTTCCATTATATGGTAGGAAATTGTGTATGGGGACTTCCTCTTCTTATGAATGGGTTGGAGTTGGAAGTGTGGTTCTGAAGCTAACTTCTTTAAAAGAACTGATGCTGAGATGTGATGCATGTTCCAGACGTCTGCAAGAATCTGGTCTCGGCCTTACTGTTGGTGGAGCATGGTTTTAGGCTAGTGTTTGAGTCTAAGAAATCTGTACTTAGCAAGTTTGGTCAGTTTCTAGGCCGTGTCTATCTAGATTATGATCTGTTTAAATGAATGTAATGTTTGTGCATCGTGTAGCGAAACCAAATATTAATTAGAATACTTCTACTTCAGTTTATATGCTGGAGTTTTTCGATATATAGCATGTTAGATTAGAACATGTAAAATGCTATAAAAGGTTAATAAATTTGGAATTACTTCCAACTTCTAAGATTGATTCATAAAAGAGATGTGAAATCCATATTGAGCCAAATGGCTAAATTATCTTTCCGTTATGTGGAAATGAATACCGAACCTCTAGAATATATACTGGTGTATGTGATTTTAAAATAGTGCAAACAGAGGCAGAAAAAGGTGTCATATTACTTTTGTTGATGGTCTCACCCGATATTGCTACTTATACTTGTTAAGAAATAAGGATGAATCTATTAAAGTTTATAAAAAATATAAGACTGGAATTGAAAATCAACTTAATTTTTTTTTTAAATAGTTCGAAGTGATAGAGGTGGATAATATATTGCACCTATTGAAGAATTGTATTTTACTTCACGCACAATTCATCAAGTGACTGCACCTTATGCTCCTTAACCTAATTATGTCACTGAACGCAATAATTAACATTAAAAGAAATGATGAACGCCATGTTGATTAAGGTTTATGCGAGAATATGTGGGGGAAGCTCCACATATTGAATAAAATTCCACTTAAAGGGAAAGATAAGACTCCATACGAATTGTGAAAAAATCGTAAGCCTTAATACAAATATCTTAAGACGTGGGGAGTTTGGCTAAGGTTGCTCTACCTGAACATAAACAAGGTAAAATCGGTACAAGGATGGTCGACTGTATGATTATAGGATATTCAACAACAATATGGCATATAGATTTATCGTATATATCAGAAAATATTGATATAAGTATGGATACCACAATTGAGTCGACAAATGCAAAAAAAATTGAAAATATTTTTCCATGTAAATATAGAGCAGATTTTAGTCCTAATAAGAGAATTTGTGAAACTGCAATGAATTTTACACCGACTGTGAAGAACCGAGAGATGAAGAACTCAGACGTGATAAGAGGGCTAAAACAACAAAGTGGTTCGGACTCGATTTTATCACGTACATGTTGGATGATGAGCCAAGTTCTATCGAATAAGCTCTATTGATCCAAATACTCCATTATGGGAAGAAGCTAACAGTAAAATGGAGTCCATTCTCGAAAATAATATTTGGGAGTTGGTTGATCTCCCTTCAGTCTGTAAGCCTCTCGGATTCAAATGTGTTATGAGGAAATACAAATATTAATCTATTGATAAGCATAAAGCCATATTAATTGGTAAAGGGTTTAAACAAAGAAAATAATATGATTTATTGATATTAATGCCCAAATAGATTGGGAATATTAACCAAGACTATGAGTAGGGTACAGGCAATCTCGGTTGGACTGGGTTGACTTGGACTTTGCCAAGTATAAATTTTGTTGCGAGAAGTTTTGATTGCCTCTCTCTATCCATAAGAGATTGATTGTCTTATGGTGTGTGAAGGAAATTCAGAAGAGTTGCTCGTCTGGTATCGTTGCGCTTTTGGTCCAAAAGAGTTGATCTCTTTTGGTTTTCTAGTTCGCTTCTGCTAATCAAAAGTTGACTCTTTGGTTTACATTGAAATACCTCTTATGGTTTATGACTGTTGTCATAAGACCGTCATATGTCTTAAGTATGTTTTAAATGGCTAATTTCGTAGTCACTAAATACTATTAAATATGTCGCTGATGCCCATATTTAATCCACTACTTGATGGAGATTAGTAGAATAAATAGTAGCATTCTAGGACTGCATTTTATACAATCAGATTCAAGCATTATTGTCTACAAATTAATAATCTCATGCATACGTAGTTATTTTGCTCAGTTCTCGCAAATTTTCAGTTCGCCAGAGTTCCGAATTTCTGGGGTGCTATACATTCGGAGACGTTAGCAGTTGTATATTTTGGGACAATATGTCAGATCTGTCGGTACTATGTAGGACGAAATTGTCTTGCAGAAAAATTTTCTCGCCTCGACTATTTTGCATTTTATTGTATCGTTTTTCTTTCTGGAATGTTTATTCTTCTGTTTCCAGTTTCGTTCTTGTAACAGACTTGTAAAAACTTAGTAGATTTCTATTTCCTCATTTTTTGTAATTTCCGTACGATCGCAATCAATAGTTATTTACTATTTTTGAGTTGTGAATTATAGAATATGTAAAGTGGGAATCAATTTTTTAATACCAAAATATAAAATTGATAAGTTCTATATCCCCATTCATAAAACTATAAGTTTTTGATACCATTTTGATTAAAAAGACTAAAATGTCCTCTATTTTGTTGTATTGTTGACTTCTCACTTTTTTTATTTATTTAATTTAAACTACGTTTCTTCTCTTTTTTCTTTTTTACTTTCCTCCTCCGATCGATATTAATGTCCAATAACCAAAATTTAACTACAAACATATACATCAAAACAACACAACCATTTTATTTTTGACAAAGGGTCTCTCAAAAAATCTTACAGAAATCACAAGATTGTTCGAAAATAAAATTTGACGTTGAAATAGGACTTCATTTGTCGTGCTTCTGAGTTCATAAAGAAGGTATGCATTATTATTTGAACGCTGAAAAAAAAATTCCAGATCTGTTCTTACGGACACGATCGCTGCACACGATGGGAAGCCACCGTGTGCAACGATCGTGTGCAACGATCGTGCGCAACGACCTTAACATCATGTGCAACACTAACGTGTACACGATCGTTTAACACGATCGTCTAAAATCGTGTGCAGATCGTGTTCATGGACAGAAACTTGCACACGATCACTGCACACGGTAGTATACGACCGTGTGCATCGGTCGTGTCCAAGGCAGACCGTAATATTGTTCGCTCATTTTTCTGAATAGTTATTCATCTTTTTGTAATCAGATGTCGTGGCAGCGTATTTTGATACATCACGGTGGTCATTGGGAGCGATCGACATATGTAGACGGGGACTCCTTTTTTGTCTATATCGACACGAGCAAAGTTAGTCGTGCAAACCTCGTGGGGGTTATCAGATAGGGTTTGGGTGGTCCAAATGAGTCCGATTACAAATTATGGTACTTGACACACATGGCCAAATGAAACAAAGTAAAAGTCCTATTACGGGCGTCTGAGATACTTCGATTACTAGTAGAATACAAGGAGGATCCACGAGGTCTATGTTGAGAACAGCAGCTCCTCCACTCCCGAGGTTAATATGGGATGTAGCAGCTCGAGAGTAGAGCCCGGCAACATAAATTATGACATGCCTTCCAAAGAGTATCAATACGAGGAAGATGAGGAAGACGAGGAAGATGAGGAAGATGAAGAGGTGCATACATCCGAAGATAAAGATTGTTGTAAAGACTTGCTTGAGTCACTATCTACGGAATTTCTTGCTTGGGTTCGCCAACCGGCCCAAATGGATAGGATTATGAGTCGTCAGAACTTCTCATCCGACCATCAATCTGCGAGCGAGCATGAGCATCTACAATCAATGCGTAACTGGATCATTCCATTTCCGGACCCCGGTAGTGTCGGGACTTTGGGTTGGGTCGGCGGCCTCCACGGTTCTGGTCGGCTAGAGTGGGGTCCACCTTTCGTTCGAAGACAGAGTTGAGGATAACTGTAGGAATGTATCATTTGGAAAACATGCTACAGTGTATCACTGATCGTTCCGCCGATAAACGTATAGTGTTTGTCTGTAAGAGTGGGCGAAGAAATTGTCAGTTTAGGTTGTGTACTATTGAGGGTGCAATTATTTGGAGAATTACTAAGTTGACATTGGAGCACAGCTGTCACCCTGATTTGAACCGTGCTGCCGCACGATCGGTCACTTCTGAGGTTGCCGCCCATTATTTTGCTAAAAGATTGACCGGTGAGGGGGTCACTTTGAGGCCAAATGAGATGATTGCAGAGATGTGTAGGGAGTACGGTATTGACATGCTATACAGTTTTGCTCTCCGGACGAGGAATATAGCGATAGAGAATACATATGGCAGCTTTGATGAGTCGTATCAGAGGCTCCCATCTTATCTGTATTTGTTAAAACAGCGTAATCCAGGGACAATTTATGATTTGCAGACGACTCGTGAGGGAGTGTTTCACCACATGTTCGTTGCACTCGGACAGAGTATTAGGGCATTTGATACGTGCATTCGACCGGTGATTATAGTTGATGGGACCCACCTAAAGGGAAGGAATAAAGGAACTCTATTTGTGGCCGTCACATTTGACGGGAACAAGCAAGTTTTTCCTCTTGCTGTTGGTCTCGGTCCGATAGAGAACGACGAGTCATGGACTTATTTTCTGTATAACCTGCGCAGATGCTACAATCCGACGGAAGATTTACTGATTGTGAGTGACCAACATAAGAGCATTCAGAATGCTATTCGAGCCGTCTATCCGAATGCATTCCACGGGTTTTGCTATCACCATCTTGCAAAAAATCTGACCTCCTATGGTGCGCATGCTATAGGACTCTTTAGAACTGCTGCCTACACGCATCGAGAAGATGTTTTTGAAAACTACTTTTCGAAACTACATATCGAAAGCCCTAATGGGGCGCACAGGCGCCTTTCTGAAATTGGGCCAGAGAGGTGGGCTAGGTCGAAGTGTCCGGTACGACGCTATAACTTCTTGACATATAATGATGTTGAATGCTTTAATAATCGTATGTTGTGGGCGGGGCGTTTACCTGTTTGCTCGTTACTTGAGATATTTTGCCTAATTTTAGAGAATTGGTTTGATGAGAAGCGGGGAGAAGCTACGTCAAGAGACCATGAGTTGACAATGCACACTTTTGAAAAGCTTTCTAACTCTGTTCAAGCCAGTCTGACTCTTACTGTTCGAGCTACCACCCCACTTGTTTATAAAGTCGAAGAAAACAAAGTTTCTTATGAGGTCGACCTTCGAACATGGACATGTTGTTGTCGTGAGTTTGATTTGGATCAGATTCCATGTCGTCATGCCGTTGCCGCTATAAGGTACATGTCTATGCTGTTGTGTTCACGATCGTTACCCACGATGGGCACGATCGTTACCCACGATGGGCACGATCGTTACCTACGATGGGCACGATCGTTACCCACAATGGGCACGATCGTAAACCATGATGGTCACGATCGTAACCAATGATGGGCACGATCGTAACCCCACGGTCGCCATGACCGTAACCCACGATCGCCCTTATCGTAACCTACGATGGGACACACGATGGGCACGATCGTAACCCAATGGGCACGATCGTACCCCAATCGTGCCGATCGTAACCCCACGATCACTGTGATCGTAACACACGATCGGCACGATCGTGTTTTGCCATCGTTTGCAAAATAGGGATGGTCTGGATTTATCACCTCATCAATATCAAAAATACATTATCCTATACAACATCCTTGACATAATTGCTTATTGTAACAGGCGCGCCGGCAATGGTTTGTCCGTGTATGATTTTGTTAGTCGTTATTTCAAGCAACAAGGCCTTAGAGAGACTTATAAGGAGCATATTAGTCCCATCCCACATCCTGATGAGTGGAATGTCCCACCGGAGATCTCATCCATCGTTTGCGTACCTCCGGAGAAGTACGACAAGCGGCCGACCAAGGATGAGTCGCGCACGGTCCATTGTTGAAAATTTGCCCACAGTGGGCGGCCTCGGGTGTGCGGTAGGTGTAAAGGAACCGCCACAATAGAAAATCTTGCAAAGCATTCATTCCCATAGGTGGTGTGGATTTGAATATCCTGAAGAAACTCAAGAAATCGATGAACAAACGAGGCAAAGGCGCCGAGGAAGAAGAGGTGTAGCATTTGCCGTAATGATGACCATGACATAAGGGGATGTCCATACCTGTGAAACTTAAATTGATTATGTATTTTTATATTTTGTGACTTACTAGCAACAATCATGTGCTGATATTTTGATCCTCGATGGACCATGTATTGATTCAGTATTCTGATTATTAGTTGAAATGCATAATTTTGTGTCTATTTTCTTTACCTTTGAATTGAAATTTAAGTGTTCAGTTATGTAAAGCAAATAAAGGTGATTATGGAGCCAAACATTAACCATAACAAAGTAGCTCACTTCAAAGAGCAATAGTTTACAGTTCCAAAGCATATAACTTTACAAAACAAAATTTAATCACCATCACACAAAAATATCTAATAATAACATAAAAAAACAATCAATTAGATCCCTTTTCCCCCATCTGCTGCTGTATCTTTAGTCTTGTATCACCGTCTTCATGAACTTCCTCTTCCAAAATATCTTTTTTGCTTTTATTCTCAGAAATATCCAAATCATTATCATCATCACCATCTAGTATGACTGGAGTGCTCGCAGTGTTTTTAAATAGGCCCTGTTTCATGGAACACATTAATTTGCAATGATAGTCACTATACATACAACAAAATCAAAAAACTTACTCTGAGCATTGAGTATCTTCCTCTCGGCCTAGTTCTGTATGGTGGGTTGGGAGGAGGTATCCTCCTTCTTTTTGGTGGTGGTGCTTTGCTTCCTCCTGAATCGCTTTCTCGTAATCGGCCGCTCATTTCGCGTATTTGATTTTAATGAATTTTAACTGATGTTAATTGATTAGGGTTTGTAGTGAAAAAGGGGGGGACCGACCCACGCTGGGATTTTATAATAAGGGGGGCGACCCACGATGGGATTTTATAATAAAATAATTTGACCTTTGAAGTAAACACGAGCGTGCACACGATCGCCGCGATCGTGTGTTCCAATCATGTGACACGTTAGCAACCAGGTGTCGCGTTGTCTTTGGTGTCAAATTGGCGCTGTATCCACGTATGCACACGATCGTGTACACGATCGTGTCCACGATGGAACACACGATCGTGTGCACAAGAACATCAAGAATTTTCACCAATTTCTCAAATTACTCGTCAATTTAGGTGTTGTTACTTATATATTAACAATTATTTGTTAATGATACACTTATTTAAAAAGTTATTGATTGAATTAACATAATATATTGCATATCATGTGTCGTCCATTTGTTCTCAGTGTATTAGTTCGTACGGATAAGTTCAATCATCTGGATGAAATACCCCATATACTAATGAATTACAACGAAATGACAAATAAGAGTTCGTTAAGAAGCTATATAGTAATTAATGTTTGAACAAGTGATGTTTGAATCACAAAACATCATTCTAGATAACACAATAAATCAAATTTGCAAAAATACCAAAAGTTCATAAGCACACGATCGTGTACACGATCGTGTCCACGATGGAACACACGATCGTGTGCACAAGAACATCAAGAATTTTCACCAATTTCTCAAACTACTCGTCAATTTAGGTGTTGTTACTTATATATTAACAATTATTTGTTAATGATACACTTATTTAAAAAGTTATTGATTGAATTAACATAATACATTGCATATCATGTGTCGTCCATTTGTTCTCAGTGTATTAGTTCGTACGGATAAGTTCAATCATCTGGATGAAATACCCCATATACTAATGAATTACAACGAAATGACAAATAAGAGTTCGTATAAGAAGCTATATAGTAATTAATGTTTGAACAAGCGATGTTTGAATCAAAAAACATCATTCTAGACAACACAATAAATCAAATTTGCAAAAATACCAAAAGTTCATAAGCACACGATCGTGTATACGATCGTGTCCACGATGGAACACACGATCGTGTGCACAAGAACATCAAGAATTTTCACCAATTTCTCAAATTACTCGTCAATTTAGGTGTTGTTACTTATATATTAACAATTATTTGTTAATGATACACTTATTTAAAAAGTTATTGATTGAATTAACATAATATATTGCATATCATGGGTCGTCCATTTGTTCTCAGTGTATTAGTTCGTACGGATAAGTTCAATCATCTGGATGAAATACCCCATATACTAATGAATTACAACAAAATGAGAAATAGGAGTTCGTATAAGAAGCTATATAGTAATTAATGTTTGAACAAGCGATGTTTGAATCACAAAACATCATTCTAGATAACATAATAAATCAAATTTGCAAAAATACCAAAAGTTCATAAGCACACGATCGTGTATACGATCGTGTCCACGATGGAACACATGATCGTGTGCACGGCCGTGCCCACGATGGTACTCACGGTCGTGTTCACACGGTCATGCCAGCCATCGTGCGCACACGACAACATCAAGCCATTATCATGGGTAGGTTGAACACGATCGTAACACATGATGGCCAAGATCGTGTGCATCCATCGTGTGTAACACAGAGCCAAAACATAAAGATTTAACAACACAACACGATCGTGACCCACGATGGTCACGATCGTGTTCATCCGTCGTGTGTAACACAGAGCCAACACATGAAGATTTAACAACACTGACACATTCATATTGCCAAAACTGTCTAAATACAACATAAATATTTAACAACACACCATAAACCATTCTACATGTCTAAAGACAACATAAAGATTTTAGCAGCTAAACAATATCGATATTTCTTAATATATTTTTCATTAAGTTCCTTGATTTGGTGCCTTGCTCCTGGGTTTGCAGAGACGAGTCGATCCAAGTACATGCACGCGAAGGGGCCACAACTGTGATTGTCGTTTTGTATGAACTGTAGCTCTCGTGGCATAATTTTGAAACTCATCTCCGTGTCCTACTTCTTCTTCGATTGGTTGTTCATCCAATACCCGGATTGAGCTAGCACACGAGGCATCATATGCATAATCGGTCGCAGTTGGTTGAATCGGTATCGACCATCTTCGTGGTGGTGTGACAAGGAATCGTACAACTCCACGGTCCATGCTATGATGTCAATCTTGATAGTCACCCAGTGGCTCTGGTCGAGGCAACAAATGGCAATGATATGTTGAAACAAAATATGTAATCATATAAGATCATCACATCAAACATAGCGAATCATTTATAAATATAAATTTCAAATGGCAACAAATCGTCAATGATATACAAGTGAGTAGGTTATAGAACTTACGTAAAATAGGGAGCCGGCAAGTACAGTGCCAACTCTACCGACACCAACACTATGGACTCCCCTCCGAAGCCTCGCTCGAGTCGCAAGCACATAACAGTCTATCACCTCGGCATCAAAGTCTTCACGGCTAGACTCTATCCGGTCAAATAACACCTGGGTGAGAGCATGCCCAGTCTCCAAACACCGGACAATAGCATCACGTGGCTGCTCCCTCCTAAACTGTAGGTACAACTTCTTCAGAGCCTCGCTATCTCTTGGAGGCGCAACCACAAAAGGCTCCCGAAGAGCAGCAGATGGTCGACTCACTCACGGTGGAAGACTACGCTCACCCAAATGCTGCGTTCCGGCACTCTCACCATCTTCGTCACCCTCAGCATCCCTCTCACAACTATAACGATCAGAGAGTTGTACAGCCGGTTGCTCGATCTCAAAAACTGGCTGCTCGATCTGAAATGGAGGTTGCTGCTCAGGACCACCACCCTCACTTCGAAACATCGCACTGTAATGATGCTCGTCCTGAAACCAGTCGAACATAGTCCCATACTGCTGAAACGGTGCCTCAAATGGCTCATACTGATGCTCGTAATCAATGGGTTGCTGAGTCCGCTCAACAGAATGATGAATCTGAGAATGGTGACTGTGCTGGACCTCAGAATGGTGGGTAGGCGGATGCTTAGAATGGTGACTCTGCTGTCGCTGAGAATGGTGACTCAGCTGACGCTGAGAATGATGACTAGGCTGACGATGAGAATGGTGACTGTGTGCTGCGCCAGAGACTGAGTGACGTGGAGGGTCAGGAATCCTCCGCTGGGCGCTGCTAACAGATGCAGAATGACGAGGCCTATCATGGCTCCCACCGAGTAGTGTCTGGGCTCCTAGAACGTCTATGCATAGGTCGAAGAAATCCACGATCCCGAGAAAGCACCGGCGAAACTCGAGCAATAAATCTGGACTCAGAATCGTCGTACAAGATCGCCTTCAAACGGCGATCGAAGTACTCATCCCTGCTCGTGTCCTGGGTGTGGTCCGGACAAGGAAGTCCGTGGACACAACACACCCTCTCTGGCTGCCTCTCCCTGTCCGATGTCTCTGCACCATCTACTGGTGGGGTACTCTGCCGGTGTCGCTTCGACACTTTATGTGCCGACTCATATGTAATCAATTTTCGAGCAGCCTTCTTCAAACTATCCATAACTTTCTTCCTCGGGATCGGCGCAGGCTCATCCTCCTTATTCTTCACAGCTATTATTACAGGCTTAATGAACTTAACGTCATATGGCGAGCCATTCTCAAAGCTCAGGTAGTAGTACTCAGCCTCATCCTCCTCCAAATGCGGTAAAGAGGGAAGTACTCTGTGCTGCAAAATTAGTCATTAAATAATACCATTAGATGGGCAATCACATAACGTTTAAGAGATGAAGTCAGGAGAAAATACGTTTAGAAATTTATGTACCTTATCGTCGAAGAAATGAGTGAAATCACAAAACATCTTCCTCGTAGTCCACATCAAACAGGGGACTTGGGACGCTTTATCTCGAATACCACACAATGCTCCCAATGCAGGAATCATCTCATACGACCATATTTGTAAAGCCCAAACAGGACCATAGAAGTGATAGTCCTTGTGCTCTTGTCCCTCCTTCATGGCAACATTGCCTATGTAGTAAGATAAAACCCCAAAGGCATAAGAACCCCAAGGAAACATATCCCACTGCTCGAAATCCTCCACTAATGCCCATGCCCATGTCTCGACCATCATGTCGTCACGGCATAGGATAAAGTAGTAGTATATAAGCAAATTGGCAACCTTGACATAATCTCTTATGTCTCTACCAAAATCTCGAGCATTGAACCTCTTCCGCAGAACACTAACCTTAATATTTTTGCCGTGGAGTATTCTGTGGAAAATACCGTCAGACGGAAGGAGATGGTCGTCCTGGGGATGGAAGGTAGAGTTTCCAAAATGGAGTCCTGTGATCAAGGCAAAATCACGGGCCATAAAACGAATGGTCCTCCCGCAAACTTGGAACCACGACTCATCCGGGGGGATTTGATCACCCTCCAATTGACGAGCAATCAAGTGATGTAGGGCAGTATTTGAACTCCATTCCTCCTAACTTTAATCAAGCGCCCCAGGACCCCCTCGGTCAAGCTCTCGATAGCTCGATCAGCAACAGCGGAATTGCGGCCCATACTTCTTAATGTCTCAATGATCTCTTTAAATACCGCCTCCCGTATGTAAAGATTCACTTTACGTGTAACAAAACACAATGTAGGTCTCTTCCATACGCAACCAGTCTGCAATATGGACATACAACTCATAAGAATATGATAAAATGCTTAAGAGAACGAAAAAATGCGCCTTTCACACTGATCGAGGCACACGATCGATGCCCGTCGTGTGAAGACCATCGTGTGCCACACGACGGTTCACACGACGGGCAACGATCGTGTGCCTGTGATCGTGTGCAAGGCATGAGCTTTTGCTCTTCTAGTACACGACGGCACACATGATCGACGACCGTCATGTGTAACCATCGTGCCCACGAAAAACCATCGTGTACACGATGTTCTCATCTTCTTCAGCACGATCGTGGGAAGATGAACAACCGTCGTGGCTGTAATACCCGTAATTTTTGTTCCCCGGAAATTTTCTATTTTTGGCGGAAGTCTATTTTGACCACTTGCTTAGGACCGTTTGGTCATCCTGAGAATGATTAATTCTACACTTTTTGTCATCCGAGTTCGTTTCGGTATCGTTCTGTTGAATTCCGTGTTCTTTAGCGACTTTTCCACGTATGAGTTCGACTTTGTTAAATCACCATAAATTCTTGGAAGCTCCAAAAATTCTAAATCTTTGCAATATTATAGAGCATCGAGTTAGCTTTCCAATGGTTCAAACGGTGAGTCAATCGGAGTCCGGACGAGAGAGTTATGGTCGTTTTAGCTCACCCGCTCGTTATTGGCGATCATGCCGGCCGAACCGGCCGTGTCGTCCGACACGGCCCGTGCCGCACTCGTCCGGAAATGCCGGAGTCTCTACCTCAGGACCCGACCGTGTCGTCCGACACGGCCCGTGCCGAACCCTTCCGGATAAGCGAAATCGCCGCCAAAGACGCCCGACCGTGTCGCCCTGCACGGCCGAGTCATGCCGAAGTCATTGTCGGATGGGTCATCGTCGGAAGGCCCTCCGCGCGCGACCGTGTCAAGCGAGGACACGGTCGAGTCCTGTCGGCCAGTATGCGACACTACCGCGTGCCGATCGGCACGGGCCGTGTCCGGCAGATCAACCCTATAAAAGGCCCCGCAGACGCTTTTTGTTGCCTTTTTCTCCTTCTTCTTCTCCTCTTCCTGAGCTTGGCTTGTTCTATGGTTGAATCCATGTTGTTTAACAACATATCCATGGAGTCTTGGAGCTCATATCATCAATCATCCATCCTATAACATCCTTTGATCGAGCGAATCAGTCGATTTTCCAAATCTAATTTTGGGGATTTTGGGTATTTTGTTCGATCTCGTTTAATCCGATTTAACTTAGGATTGTGATGGATTGATGATTATTTAGATGTATTGTATCATTTCCCTTGTTATCCCATGGTTGGATCGTATCGATTCGTTGTTTTGGTCGAGTTCTTGACCGACGCCTTGAAGGTGTCCGGTAAAATGTCATAGAGGGGTTTTCGGGCGTTCGACGATTATTCTTCCTCGTATGATCGATGATTTATTGAATTTATGTTGTTAGGGTCGAATTCTTGTGAAGAACTCGAGTCGAAACCCTTCCGTTCGTTGTCTTCTTCGTGGTTCAAGCTTCCCGGTCGAACCGTGTTCTTCGGGATCTTCGGTAACGTTTATTAAGGCAAGTATACATTTATGATTGTACGTTCTCGACTTTGAAAGTAAGAGGAATTGATGGTATGATATGAACGAACCATTTTTACGGCATTCATAGAAATATTGATGGCATATCATGAACAAACCGTTTTTACGGCATTCATAGATATATTGTTGGCATGTAATGAACGAACCGTTTTGACGGCATTCCTACATGTATCGGCGTATGAGGTGAACGAACCATTTCTACGGCATTCACATACGTAACGGCGTATGAGGTGAACGAACCGTTTCTACGGCATTCACATACGTCTTATGAGATTTTAGTTATTCCGGAATACTAGTCTTACATTGATGAATTGACGGATATTGATGAATTGACGGATTACATTTACTTTATTGTCGAGGAGTATTATGTTTCATATTGTTATACTTGCACTAGCTATTCGACGGCTAACCCCTTTATGGGGGAAATACGTTTCATGTATTTCAGTTCCAGGAGAGCGATGACGGCAGTGCCGGTCGGCATGAAGATGATGGGCAAGTGTGATACCGTGTCTTGTCTCCGGTTATTTTCTTGGATTCCTCCATTCGGTTGTTGTCTTGGAATGGATTTTTAAATACTCGAGTATTGTATTTCGCTTTCCTTGATGTTCCTACTGTGTTGCCGAGGTATTGATTTGTGAAGTGATGTATATGTTTTCGTTGGTTATGGTTTTGAATATCGGTTGTATCGTCTTTCTTTCTTTTGTATGTAGACCTTATCGGTCAAGTTTATAGTTCCGCGTATGTTTAGCCTTGTGGGTCCCACGGCGGGCTCACGGCGCCGTAATATACCCCGAATAACTTGGGGGTGTTACGAATATGGTATCGAGCTTAGGTTTATGGATACCTAGTCATCGGTCTTTCGGTCGATTGAGTCGGCATTTGCCCACTGATCACTACTCGCCATCATCACCGTGCGGCCGGTACTTGTAAGTCCTCTCACTCTTCTTGTATTTTTCTTAATCGCTTCGTTTATAGCTTGGTATTCTTGGGAATTGGTCACTTCGAGAATGTGCGATTCGGATTATACTTACGCACGTGTGTGCCCTTGAGAATGTTGGTGAAAGTAGGAAGAATCGTATTGTGATCACGGACGTGAACCCTTCCTTGAGAATTTTGTTAAATTGCTAATTGCGATATTGGTGTGTAACGGTATTATGTTGAGACTTTGTTTAGGAGTCGCATGCTAGTATCACGGAGATCTTCGTCTTCACTGCACTGTAAGTATGTTGTTCGGATTATTCGAAAATTCTTGGTTATCTTGGTGATTTTGGATTTTCCGTTGAAATGTTTGTGCGAGTGATTGCAAGTTTCGAGGACGAAACTTATTTTTAAGGGGGTAGAGTGTAATATCCCGATTTTTCGGATATATTTTTTCGTTTATATATTGGATATCGTGGATGGTTAATTATGCTCGAGGACGTTGTGAACGTTTGAAAATGTTATTGAATTGAGTATATGTATTGATTTTGCCGTATGCTCGTATTTGGTATGTCATGACTTTGGACAGAATTGTTGAAATTGGCTAAGTATGGAATTATTACGACGTTAATAAGGTGAGATTACGACGTAAGATTGGCATGGTTACGTACGTCAAGGCTAAGGTATTACGACGTAACGAAGGCATCGGACGTAACCGAGTCCCGTGAGGCGGTGGGATCTGTTCGGCAACTTTCGGCGGAGGATGTTGACAGTGAGTCAACGACGTGTTACGACGTTATACGGGACGTGTTACGACGTAACACAACCATTGTATCGTAGCAAGTCAACCGTATATTACGACGTTATATGGTATGGGTTACGCATTTAATGGATCGCACGGAATGAGACAAAGGAGATGGTTACGTGCGTTATGGATTTTGGATTACGCACGTTAAAGTTGTTACGTACGTTAAGAAAGGACACTTACGCACGTAATGAGAGTGCAATTTATATATCAAGTGTTGCCTTTCATTTCTCTCACGATCCTTTGAGATATTTCTCTCCAAAACTCGTCCCTCTTCACTTTTAAGAGTGTTCTAAACACTTTTAACATGATTGCGAGCTTGGAATCATGGAATTAGAGCTTGGTTATGGAACTATTGTTGATTCTTGAAGTGATTTCTTGTGTTATCCATATTCTATGAGGTTTATGTTGAAGGAAGATAATGATATGCTTTGAATATGTTGATTATGATTATGGAATCATAGAGATCTTGATGTTCTTGAGGCCATATGATGACTATGATGATTTAATGATTCTTGGAATGGAGTTCAAATTATTCTTTCTTCGTGGTTCGTCCATGCAAGGTAATCCTCGTATCCCTTTGATAGTGGCTCATTTTTTTTTTTTGGGTTACTACTTGGGAGGGAGTACATTGGGAATCGTGTATTTTGATGTTCGTCTTATTTCAATAAAAATGCATAAATTGATCAGACTTTTATCCGCTGCGTGAGTATTTTTGAAATGGATTTTTGGTATTTTGCCAATCAAATTTTATTTTGTAAAACCGATTCCCTAAACTGAGTTTTTGGCATTTTAACCTTGATCGTTTTGACGGTATTTGGAAAATGATTTTTTTTAGTATTTGAAAAATATTACCGTCATCGGTCTTTTTAGCATTTTTGGAATGACGTGGAAATTGTGCTTAGCCTGGTAAATCCTTGTGAGAAGGGTTTACGGCGTGTAATATTCCCAGGAGGATCTGGGGTGTTACAATTATGGTATCATGTGATAATGTTATACGAGATTTGTTGGAATTGTAATAAGAGATTTCGGATGTTGATATGATCATTGAGATCTTCTTCATATGGTGATAAGGGTTTTGTTGCGATTCTTGAGATTGTATGAATGACATGATGAAGAAAATGGTAACATGGAGATATATACCTCGGAGATGTTGTTCGGAACGTGATTTCGGATATTTCATGTTCTTGAAGAACTCTTGAATTATACGAGGTGATGAAATTTTTTTTTTTAGAAGTGTTGATGTTTTGAAAATGAATATGGAATATTCATATCTAGAGCTAAATTATGTGTTGGAAATAATATTCGTATAGGAATACGAATGTGATTATGAGTTTGATGAGACTATTATTCATCTCTGAATTTGGAAGCCCATACGTATGGAGCAAATATTCAAATCGAATGAATGGATTGTTTGATAACCTTTTTAATATGATTATCTATTGTTTTGAACCAGTCGGATGATTCGAATTGACGACGGTTATAAGTAAATTTTAACGATGGATTTACGAGAAGGGAACCTTGTCAATTCGTATTTAAGAATTGAGTTTGGAACATTTAGACCCTTATTATTGGTCCGACGGTTGTTGATATGATCATCATATTTCACTCGTATTGTGGACGGGATTTGTAAGTGTCCGAGTTGGATTGTTCGATCGTGATTAGTCGAGATATGGTAAAACGATTGAGTTCGTGGTTTGGTGGTATTGATATTGGTCGTCATCGAACCGGTTGATTATCAATCCTTCGTTTTACAATAAGGTATGATGTTTGATCGTGAATTATGACTGTTGTGTTGCGGTTAAGGTTGAAGGGTTCGTCGATTAACTTGGTCGAGACAAGTTTTATACTCGTACTAATCAATGAGACTAATGTTATCGTGTAAGCGTACGATTGTGTGTATCATTTTGGGACTTGGCCTCTTTATGATTGTATTGATGTCAAGGGATTGGTTGACACGACGCCGTCGGCAAATTATGCCAAATGTTACTGTTGTTTGTAAATGGCCGGTTCAAGGCATTACGATACTTGTTGGTAAGGTTGCTATCGATAGCCGGTTCGCGGTATCGATGTATCGATTATTATTATTCGCGATTAATGTCGTTCTGAGACATCGTTGAATCTTTGTCATCGAATTGGATCTGTTGATATGATGTTGCGTTAACCGATTGGGGACATTTGATATATCCTTTTGTCATCTCCGTTTTGGTGGTCGGTTTAAGACACCGGGACATCTATTCTATCGTATCATTGATTATCGATTGACCGTTCTAGGGTAATCGAGGTATTGAAATGGGATTATCAAAGATAATTCCCATCCATTGTCGAAGATACTCTCATCCGTTGTATCGTTGTTATCGATTGGCCATTCTACAATAATCGAAGTATTGAATTGGGATTATCAACGATAATTCCCATCCGTTGAATTATTATTGTCGTGTTGACCGATTCAAGGAAGCACACTATTATTCTTGTGAAGTCGGTAATTTTGTAATCGTTGAAGGTTGAGGATTTTCCCGAACTGTTGTGTTGTGATCGTTGTTCGTGTTAATCGGTCCTTAGGGAATTCTGATCCCAGGATGGTTGTTTTGAATATCGTTGGTCGTGTCGATCTTTCATTATTCGTGTGTCATCGTTCACTTGGTGAGTCGTATGATCCGTATTGGATGTTTTATCCCTTGAGTTTCGTTGTCATGTTGTATCGTGGCATATCTGGAATCATGTCTGCGTGCCGATTGGTTATGTGTAAGATTTTTAGCCAGGCACCCGATGGTCATGCGTGGATATTTCCGCATTGGACTGTGCACGCGAGACGTAGTTCTTGAGGCTAATTAGGTACATTGTCACACGTATATTCTGGATTCCGTATACGGGGTGGACATGTGCACGAACACATTTCCGGATCGGGCGTACTGTGATGTCCCTCTTGAGCTTTATTGATTGATCGTTCGTAGTCCATGTTGTATTGGATATGTCCGACGATTTGCGACTGGTTGTTCATACGCCGAGGGGTATGTCCGACAGTCAGGTTTGCTTCTTTGAGATCTGTATTGTGATGATTTACAGCTTTGGGCTGTTCGGCTTTCAGGCCATTGTGATGTATCGGTATTTCCGTTGGAGCCTTCGGGCATTGTGAATTCGTATCTTTTTCGGCATTGGTTTGGTTTACCTTCGGGTAATGTATTGTTATGTTCTATATTAATGATTCGCCGTTTGGGCGTATGTTTCGGTTCTTGTGCATCTCGTTGAGTTTTCCTGGCGAAATATTTCTTCCCCCTACCTGTTTTAAGTTTCGGGACGAAACTTCTTTTAAGGAGGGTAGAATGTAATACCCGTAATTTTTGTTCCCCGGAAATTTTCTATTTTTGGCGGAAGTCTATTTTGAAGACTTGCTTGGGACCGTTTCGTCATCCTGAGAATGATTAATTCTACACTTTTTGTCATCCGAGTTCGTTTCGGTATCGTTCTGTTGAATTCCGTGTTCTTTAGCGACTTTTCCACGTATGAGTTCGACTTTGTTAAATCACCATAAATTCTTGGAAGCTCCAAAAATTCTAAATCTTTGCAATATTATAGAGCATCGAGTTAGCTTTCCAATGGTTCAAACGGTGAGTCAATCGGAGTCCAGACGAGAGAGTTATGGTCATTTTAGCTCACCCGCTCGTTATTGGCGATCATCGCGGCCGACCGGCCGTGTCGTCCGACACGGCCCGTGCCGCACTCGTCCGGAAATGCCGGAGTCTCTGCCTCAGGACCCGACCGTGTCGTCCGACACGGCCCGTTCCAACCCTTCCGGATAAGCGGGAATGCTCGCCCAAAGACGCCCGACCGTGCCGCCAGCACGGCCGAGTCATGCCGAAGTCATTGCTTGACGGTCATCGCCGGAAGGCCCTCCGCGCCGCGACCGTGTCAAGCAGACACGGTCGAGTCCCTGTCGGCCAGGCATGCGACACGACCGTGCCGATCGGCACGGCCGTGTCCGGCAGATACCAACCCCTATAAAAGGCCCCGCAGACGCTTTTTCTTGCCATTTTCACCTTCTTCTTCTCCTCTTCCGCACTGGCGTGTTCTAAGCTTGAAGCCATGTTGTTTAACAACATATCCATGGAGTCTTGGAGCTCATATCATCAATCATCCATCCTATAACATCCTTTGATCGAGCGAATCGTCGATTTTCCGTAAATCTAATTTTGGGGATTTTGGGTATTTTGTTCGATTTCGTCCGTTTAATCCGATTTAACTTAGGATTGTGATGGATTGATGATTATTTAGATGTATTGTATCATTTCCCTTGTTATCCCATGGTTGGATCGTATCGATTCGTTGTTTTGGTCGAGTTCTTGACCGACGCCTTGAAGGTGTCCTAAAATGTCATAGAGGGGTTTTCGGCGTTCTACGATTATTCTTCCTCGTATGATCGATGATTTATTGAATTTATGTTGTTAGGGTCGAATTCTTGTGAAGAACTCGAGTCGAAACCCTTCCGCTCGTTGTCTTCTTCGTGGTTCAAGCTTCCTGGCCGAACCGTGTTCTTCGGGATCTTCTAACGTTTATTAAGGCAAGTATACATTTATGATTGTACGTTCTCGACTTTGAAAGTAAGAGGAATTGATGGTATGATATGAACGAACCGTTTTTACGGCATTCATAGAAATATTGATGGCATATCATGAACGAACCGTTTTTACGGCATTCATAGATATGTTGTTGGCATGTAATGAACGAACCGTTTTGACGGCATTCCTACATGTATCGGCGTATGAGGTGAACGAACTGTTTCTACGGCATTCACATACGTAACGGCGTATGAGGTGAACGAACCGTTTCTACGGCATTCACATACGTCTTATGAGATTTTAGTTATTCCGGAATACTAGTCTTACATTGATGAATTGACGGATATTGATGAATTGACGGATTACATTTACTTTATTGTCGAGGAGTATTATGTTTCATATTGTTATACTTGCACTAGCTATTCGACGGCTAACCCCTTTATGGGGGAAATACGTTTCATGTATTTCAAGTTCCAGGAGAGCGGACAGACGGTGCAAGGTCGGCATGAAGATGATGGACAAGTGTGATATCGTATCTTGTCTCCGGTTATTTTCTTGGATTCCTCCATTCAGTGTTGTTGTACTGGAATGGATTTTTAAATACTCGAGTATTGTATTTCAGTTTCCTTGATGTTCCGGCCTGTGTTGCCGAGGTATTGATTTGTGAAGTGATGTATATGTTTTCGTTGGTTATGGTTTTGAATATCAGTTGTATCGTCTTCCTTTCTTTTGTATGTAGACCTTATCGGTCAAGTTTATAGTTCCGCGTATGTTTAGCCTTGTGGGTCCCACGGCGGGGCTCACGGCGCTGTAATATACCCTGAATAACTTGGGGGTGTTACAGTGGCACGATCGTGTGTGAATGAAAATACTAACCGGCGGCTCATTGACGAATTGCTCTTCAGATGGAGTGTCACTAGCGGAACTTCTGGCGTCTTCAGATTCTTTGTGGTAGTCGGAGGTCGATATTTTCTGGCCGGCGAAGGGTTTCACGACGGGAGAGTTTTTTTGCAGAGAGGAGGAGAGTTTTTTTGCAGAGGAAAATATTGAGTTGTGGGACCGTTTTTTATTGTTGTTTCGTTTTAATAATCTTCCTTTTTCTTTTTTATGTTTTTTTTTCTTTTAGTGGTAGACTTTAAGGGTAATAAAGTCGTTTAACATATTTTGGTATCAAAAACTTATAGTTTTATGAATTGGGATATATAACTTGTTACTTTTATGCTTTGGTCCTAAAAAAGAGAGAATATCTCTAATCTCTAATATATATATTTATACTAGGATTAGTGTTACATCAATTTTGATATGACGCCATATTATTAAATCATATTACTCTTAAATTATATTAGATATTTATAATTAAAATGGTAGATTGTTTGTAAGTTTAAATCCATTGTATCAGTTATATCGTATTAAATATTAAAGTAAATATATTAGAGACTAGATATATATAATTATAATAGTATATTGCTTGCTAGTCCAAATCCAATGTATTTATTATACCATACCAAATATTAAAGTAAATATATTAGAGATTATGTGTATATATATATATTAAATTAAACATTTATATTTCTTATCTCTATATATAATCATTATATAAATAATTTATTATTTAGAAGTCTAAATATAATGTCAATACATATAATTTGTGTCCAAGTCTACATAATTTAAAACACACTATCTTTCTCTTAAACTCCCTATTTCATATAAAGCAATCTACTCATATGACTCCATAATTAAAACTATATCTCGTATAAAAACGATCCTCAATTCGTAGTAAGAAATCTTCATCTTAAAACTCCAATATATATATATATATATATGGAAGAGATCCCGAGAGGAAGAAAATTTTGGGAGAGAAAGGAGAATCATTTCCAGCCTTTTGATCACAATGATCTACGGTGGATGCATCTCCTTACTTGACGAATGAAGCACCTGGGTTCGAATCCGGGAGAGAATAACATTTTTATATTTATTCATTTATTTCTTGTTTGTTTGATTTTAACTGCCTCTTCGTTGATCTTAAGTGTCTGTTCGTCTATTTTTTCTCCCGGAAAATTCATTTCTCCCTAGACACGGGTACCATTTTTATAGGAATCTATGTATGACCATCGATAATGTAAAATCTCTTGACAAAAAAAAATATAATCAAAAAAATATTGTCACACAAACTACAATAAATTACAATCAAGAAAACATTAAGAAGTCCCTACCTCAATCCTGTAACAAATATAAATAGGACTGAGATCCTCTGCAGCACAGCACCGTACTGTGCTGCATTCTAATCGTTAGATTACACATACCCGTACGTGTGTGTGCGTGTGCGTGTCGAATCGCACGATGCAGTGCAGCACAGCACCGTGCTGCAGTGCAGAGGATCTTGGTCCATATAATTATCTCTGAATCCGTAAATTATGATTGAGATAGGGTGCAATTTTATTAAAAAAATGATGATCTCAAATGATGTGGAAAAAAGAAACATAAGTGTTCTCAATAAAAGATATATTTTCCCCCAAGAAAATGATAAATGAACTATACATAATACGAAATTACCTCTAATATGGTAATGTTATCTATTATCTCGATTTATTGATTAATTTTTCATGTGCCGTTTGTCATTAATTTGGTTCTTATATTATGTCACTTGTGATTGGATGGCAAGAATATAAGTCCACACATAATATTTCTAGAATTATCAAAAAATATTATTTTTTTTAGCATAATCTACTAAAAAAAACCAGTTACCTTCATCGGCAAATAGCAAATCTGTGGGAGATTCGGGTTCGAGTCCCTCTGAGGACAAGAATTTTCTAAGGGTTTATGACTCTTTAATCTATGATTAAAGAAGAGACCCTAGCCCTCCGGGATACGCTGGTGGAACAATTAAATATTGAGGGCTTCAACCGGCAGAGTGGGAGGCCAGATCTCGGTGGGACTCTGCGGTTGGATTTAAGGGGATCCAGCATGAAACAAAACAATCACTTGGGGACGACTCCTTGTGCGCGGTAGTTGAGGATAAAACCTGGGAGCCAGATACACATCTCGCGATTTAACTGGTAGCAGTACTGTGGGGCTGTGGTTGATATTCCGAGAACTAGTCAGGTGTAAGTTTTAAACCTCGGTATCAAAAAAAATAGCAAATTTAATTATATTTTACCAAATCAAGTCAAAACAGTAGAGATAAAATTTGAAAAATAAATTTAAAATTTTTATTTCTAAACTATTTTTTTTTTCTTTATGTGATTTTAAAAAATATCCAGTATATTTTCTCAATAAGACTAGGGAATATAATTTTGAGTAAACTAGATAAATTACAAGGGGAAGAAAAAATCTTATAAGGTTCTTGTAGAGTAGGGCTGGCAAAAAAATCCGAAAAATCCGATATCCGTCCGAAATATCTGTATTCGTATCCGAAAAAAGCGAATATTATCCGTATCCAAAAAAAAGCGGATACGGATATTATTCATATTCGAAAATTCCGGATACGGATATGGATATAGACGCATCCGTATCCGAAAATATCCGTATCCGAGATAAATTATATATATTATATAATTTTAATATATTTTAATATGTAATTACAAAATATAACACATTTTATATTTATAATAATATAAAATTTTATAAATATAATTTGTATTTAGATCTTAGTAGATCACCTATATAATTTAGTGTTATTCCCAAATTTTCAAAAAATAAAAAAGTATTTTGGTTGGAGATCTTAATAGATCTTTAATTAAGTGATATGTTTATACTACGTTATCTATAATTATTTCTTTCTTTAACACAACAATCAAGGTTGGAGTGTGGAGCACTTAAAAATCCACAAAGAGAGGGGTTGTGGGTTCAAATCCCTTTGCACCCATTTATTTTTGAAAAATAAACCAGGAATTGCAGATTCGGATACTATCCGTATCCGGATAATATTCGCCGGATTCGGATACGGATAAGGTTTTCCCGGATATTCCCGGATTCGGATATGAATTTCTGGTTCCGGATTCGGATACGGATATAGCCATATTCGTATCCGTATTATCCGATTGACACCCCTATTGTAGAGTTTGCTTTACAAACTAAAATAAACTAATACAACATTAAAAACTAATCTATAGATCTTGGGAAAACAAATGAAAATAACGTATATATTCATCGACATATACAGTAATATCAGAACAAAAAATTTGATCATAAACACGACCACAATTTTTCGCACGTGCAATGCACATGAATAAGACTAGCTAGAAAAAAAAGAGAATGATCAATCAAAAAATTTAGGGCCTGTTTAGTCGGAGGAATTTTTTTTTAATTTTTCTTTTTTGGTTTTCAAAAAGTTCTCCAAATCTTTCACTCATTGTAAAAACATGAAAAATTGAAAAAATATGTTTAGATACGATTTGGTAATTTTCTGGAAAATCGGGTATTCTATTTTTTCAAATTGGAAAACACACTCTTGTTTATAAAGGAAAGGTGGAAACCTATCCAAAATAGTTTTCCAATTTTTAGTGATTTTCTGGAAAACTGGGTATTCTATTTTCCAGTCATTTTCTTGGAAATATCAGTCCAAATAAACATATTTTCTGAATTCCGTGTATTCTTAGAAAAATTTTCTGGAAAACATGACGGTTTTCCATCAACTAAACACGCCCTTAATACAGTAAAACCTCGACAAATGAATATGATCGGGACCAGAAAAAAATATTCATTTAGCGGAATTATTCATTTATCGAAAGAAAATTTGAACATGTTATAAGGAGTTGAGACCGAAGAAAATTATTCATTTAGCGAGATTATTCGTTTATCGAATATTCATTTATCAAGATTTAATTGTATTACTAACTTTTTTATTTTGATTTAAACGTGCTATTTATCAAATACATTTATCAGAACCATCATCTTCAAAATGGGACGGGACATGACAGATCATATCTCATCATGATTTTTTGGCCCACTCCTATCGAATATAGCTAAGTTTTTTTAAAACTTGAGTTTTTGATCAAAAGGGTATTTTTTAAAAATTTATTTATTAAATAAGTGTAGTTTTAAAAATATTTATTGATGTAGTTTTAAAATTTTATATTTTTCTAAAATTTCAGATTTTAATTATTTTTACTATATTTCTTAATATAATTTTTTTGATTTTTTTGAAACTTTTTGCTATTAGTGTTTATCAAATTTTTTTACGAACACCATTATAAGCAATAATTTTTTGAATCTAAACCAACAAGGACTTCTTACAAAAACCAACAGATAATTTTTTGAATCTAAATCAACAAATGTATAAAAAATATATAAAAATAAATACTATATATAAAAAATATATTAAATATATTTAAAATAATTAAAAAATAATTAAGTAATTAAAAATCAATATCGTAGGTAAAATGTACAAAACCAACAATTGCTTCTTACAAAAAAATAAAAAAAAAAATAAGAAACATTCGGAATAGCTTGATTCGATAACCACTATCTGCAAAAAAATAAAATAAAAAAAATAAGATATAAAGTCATAACAATGAACTAAATAAACAAAAATATTGAATATGTCTTCATTTACCTTGGCTTGAACGGATATTTTTTTCAAGGTACCTAAAATATTGTATCTACGGTATTGCTTTTATTTTAAGATGGTGTTTGTTGGTTTAAATTCAAAAATAATTGTTCGTTGGTTTTTGTAAGAAGCCCTTGTTGGTTTAGATTCAAAAAAATATTGATTGTAATGGTGTTTGTAAATTTTTTTGATAAAGAAGTTAAAAAAATAAAAAATATATATTAAAAAACAGTAAAAATAATTAAAAAACTAAAATTTTAGAAAAATATAAAATTTTAAAACTACACCTACTTAGTAAATATTTTTAAAACTACACCTATTTGGGAAATAAATTTTCTAAAAACATCTTCTTGGTCAAAAACTCTATTAACTTACTCTTCTAATAGGTAGTTAACATATTCAATTTGAATGCTCTTATTCGTTCAAAAAATTTGAATGCTCTTACATGCTACTTTTTCAATCCCACTTAAAAATTGACAGAATATATATATTTAGTGTATTTTAGGTTATGACTCGTATAATTAATAATAATAAATGTGTGGTGGAGATTAAACAGTAAAAAATATTGATGATAAATGTATGGTGAAAATTTATAAGTAAAAATAATATTTAATTTGATTGTAAAAAGTGGTATATATATGTATATATATATCTATATATATACTCGCTCCTTCCCGCCCGAAGTGCAATATTTGATCCAGAAAAGTATTCCTTTAGAAATGAAATATTTCATTAAATATTTATACTTTTTAATTTTCACCACACACTCACCATCAATATCGTTTATCTTTTAATCTACATGCACACTCTCCATTAATACTTACAAAACTTACGCATCAATCACTTCCAATCATTCTCCTAAAATACTACTTAATTTTACTCCAAATATTACACTTCGACTGAGACGGTGGAATATATAAACTTGCTAAAAAAACTAAATTTTTATAGAAATTTTTAAACCTTGAATGAGACAAAGGAGTATTTTTTAGATCCGACCTTTCATTAGATCAATCAGATCAAATTCAGAAATTCTAATTTGTTGGTGATGTGACAATCGATCGTTATCATGGGTGGGAATCCATGCATGAATCGAGAAATTGAAGGTAATTAGACGGTTCCGTCGCTGGCATTCACGTATAAGATCGCCGGATATGCATTACGCGTGGCGTGGGGCAGACAGATTGATGGACACAGATCGATCTGCACCGGCCCATGCACGCCACGCAGAAGACATCCGGCGAACGACATGCGTGCACGGGTACTGGGCATGCACTGTAATTAGACCATATTCATTTTTGAGACAAAACTTTCCGTGCCTTTTTATATATAATATTATTTTTTTTGTTCGAAGTTTACCAACTATTTTGATACTTAAATTATCGAAATTGATATTTACTCGAATGCATTCGTGCCATATATTGTATTTTCGAGTAATAAAATTTCAAGTCAACTTAAAAAAATATACAATATTGAGAAGGTTATCATCCGGATAACACGGATGCCCCGATCGGTAACACGAATGCTCCGATCGAGTAACACGATTGCCCCGTCGAGTAACACGATCGCCGCATTCGAGTAACTCGCTTTAATTCGAGTAACTCGCTTTAATTCGAGTAACTCGCTTTAATTCGAGTAACCCATATGACTTCTTCGGGTAACTCGAATTCGTATGCGAGTTATCCCTTTCGAGTAACTCGATCCTCGAGTAACCCGTAATCGTAATTCGGTTAACTCGAATGCTCGAGTTACGCCAATCGAGTAACTCATTTACGATCGAGTAACCCGTAATTCTTATTCAATTGTGTAAATTGTGTTACCCGAAAACTCATATCGTATATTTTTGCAAGTTGACTCGAAAGTACAATATATAACATGAATGCATTCGAGTAAATGTCAATTCCGACAATTTTGGTATCAAAAAAGTTGTTAAACTTAGGACAAAAAAGAATAATAATATATGTAAAAGGACAAGACACACTATTCCCACCATTTGTTCTTCTTGAAACTCGGCAAATATGTAGTTTTAGTTCTTTTAGATGGGATGAGACTTGAAATTTTAATACTTCATCGTCCCGGCTCAAGTGCAACACTTCAGAGAAAATTAATATTGTTTCTGTCTTATTAATATTGACATGTTTTGATTTTTTTATGGTCAATAATTTTCAAGTTCGACTACAATTATTCAAACTACAATAGTAAAATACTTAATAAAATTATATTATGAAACTTCACAATTTAAAATTTCATAATTTTATTAAACATTTTATCAATATAATTTAAAATTAATTCGTAGTCAAACTTAAAAAATATTGACTGAAAAGTCAAAATGTGTCATTTAAGGTGGGACGGGGGAGTATATTTTAAGTGAATGATTGGATGTGAGAGATATGTAAATTTTGAAAGTATTGATAGTAATGTATGATGTAGATTAAAAGGTAAAAAAAAATTTATGGTGAGTGTGTGATAGAGATTAAAAAGTAAAATGTTACTGTTTGATTTGATTTGAGATACTTAATTAAGTATTGTACTTCTATAGAGACACTTTTTTCGACCAAATATTATACTTCGTGCAGGATGAATGGAGTAATTTACATGAAAAATAAATAAATCGACAATTATATACTCTTCGGTCCCATCAGAAGTACAATTTTTGGTAAAGAAAAATGTCTTTTTAAAAGTACAACACTTTATTAAGTATTTCATCAACCAAACAATTATTTTTTATTTTTTAATCTTCATCGCACACTCAGCGTCAATACATTTTATATTTTAATCTACACCAATCAATATTTTCAAAATTTACACATCTATCACATCATTATTCACCTAAATTTTACTTCATCTATCCCACTTAAAGCTTGACAGATAATGTATATTTTAGATAATGATGGGGGTAAGTAATTCTGATAAATATATGGTGGAGATCAAAAAATAAAAAGTACTGATAATTAATGTGGTAGAGATTTAAAAGTAGAAAGTAATTGTTTGATTTGATTATTTAAAGACAATAAATGTAAAGTTTCTAAAAAGACAAAAAAAAAGCATATGTAAATCTTTGAGCGGGCGGATGGAGTACTAATTTTCCTCTAACTGTTGTGCTTGAGTTGGGACAGAGTGAGTATGTTGATCCTTCATGTCCCAGCCAAAGATTGACAGACGGTGTGTATTTGGTGTATTTTAAGTAATGATTGTTAAAAGTAATGATGATAAATGTATGGTGAAAATTAAAAAATAGAAAATATTGATTGTGAATATGTGGTGGAGATTAAAAAATAAAAAATTACTGTTTGATCTAGTTGTAAAACGTGATATATACTTCTTAATGTGTGATGAAGTATATAAACTTATGAAAATGATAATTTTTTATAGAAATTTAAATTTTTAAGCGGAACGGATGAAGCATTAGATTAGTTTATAAAAATAAGGAGATAAGGGCAGCGGCCACCGCCGCCACCCACCCCCTCTGGGCTCCGTCCCTGCATAGTACACTGATTGTACTTCTGTTCTTTTCTAAGAAATTAATCATTGTGATAATAGGTTTTATTTGATTAATATTAGATTATATGATTGGTAGGTGTTTTGATTGAAAAAAAAAATAAGAGATAAAACAAAATACTACCTGTAAGATTGGATAAAATAAATAACTGATAGATCCAAACTAGTGAAAAAACAAAAGACAACCATTGAAAAATGAAACCATCATTATTTAATTATTAAGAAAAAATAAAAAAGTTAAAGACACTTGATACTGATATCATTATTTACCTATATCGAGTTCTAACAATTAGATTTCTTTTCACAAACAAAAAAAATTGATATTTAGACTCTGTTCTTTTGGACTGAATAAATTTGAACTGAACTGAACTGAACTGAATGGATCTGAACTGAACTGAATGGAACTGAACTGAACTGAACTGAACTGAACTGAAATATATATTAAGGGTAAATAATAATAATAATAATGGTAAATAATAATAATAATAGTAATTAACAACAACAACGATAATAGTAATATTATTAGTAATAATAACAATAATAATAATAAAGATTAATAATAAAAATAAGAAGAAGAAGAACGGAGTTGAATCGAATCAATCAATCGAATGGACTTGAATCGAATCGAATCGAATCGAATCGAATCGAAAATCAAAATAAGTCCAAAAGAACATGGCCTTACTCTTATATTTTGAATTCAAGTGGCAATTTTTCATTTAGCTATTGTTTGCATTTTTCGGTTCGTTTTACCTTAAAATACCATTTTCGGCGTGTTTCTCTTCGATACGATATTTTCGACCAGTTTTATCACGTGTAGTTATTTTGGATTTGTGCAAGTGGCCTCCTAGAGGGCTGGTCACAAGTTCTCAATTTGAGTTCTTGTGTTGGGATTTCCCCGGGTTCGAACCTGGGCATAGGGCATATAGGGTATATAATTGGGATTGGTTTACCGTTGAAGCAAACTTGTCAAAAAAAAAAAGTTATTTTGGATTTGTTACGCATTGGTATGACATTTTCAACCTATTCACTCCGTGATGGCATTTTCGATCGGTTATACCCCGAGACGTCAATTTCAACTGTTTTCACTCGAGGATGTCATTTTTGACCTGTTTCGTCCCAGAGTGTTATTTCGGCCTGTTTAGCCACATGACGATATTTCGATTCGTTTCGTCCTGGGATGATATTCTCGACCCATTTCTTACCGCATATGCCTCCCTTTTCTTCTCGATGAAGTAGAGATATCTCCACACCATGATGACAAAATCAAGGCTGGAAATCAACCAAGCTACTCGATACTCGATACTCGAATCGAATATGATTAGTAAAAAAACTCATCCAATAATTTTTTGTCTGATAAGATATAAAGCTCGATTCGTGTTCGATTCAATTGAGTGGAAATTATAAAATATATAGAAAAATCAAACTATTCGAGCTTGATTCGTGTTTGGCTCGATTAAAATTCGTTCAAGCTCGGCTCGACACTAATCAAATTAAATTTAAATATAACATTTAAAGTTCGATAGATTTTCAACCAAATTTAAATATATACATTCAGTTCGTTTGGATTAATTTACAAACCTATATACAACTCTACACTCCTTATGACTATTTAGTATTTTTAATACATTTGTTCACTAGGAATGAGTCTCAATTCTTTGTGGATAGTCGAGAGAATTGAAGCCATGATCTCAAAATCTCTGTGGACTATCCAAATTCCACATCTATTTGGTGCTTCAACAAAAGAAGAATGACACATGTATAAAAATAACAATGTTTTTATGACCTCATAAGGTTAAAAATTGACAGGGCGTAGCCTGCAGTTCAACTACTCAGTTCTGTAGTATGAGGTGTCTAAGTAAATTTTGAGTTATTCATACCAATAAGATGCATCTTCATTTATGAAGTAATCTCATAGAAATTACAAAATAAAGCATGCTTGGATTGGATTTTCGCAGGGAACGCGTGAGTAAAGACAAAACGCGCTAATGGATAACTAGTAAAGCATGCAATCATCATAACTATACGAACCTAACAAGTGGTACCACAATGTGATACCTTGACTTAGTTAGACTCTCATATATAATAAACTAGTGGATACCTTGGGCCATAATGGCAAGGTGACGTCTATAATCGGATTACAATTATCAAATTGTCAGATTATATTGCTAAAAAAATATATTGGTTGTCGGATACAAAAGGAAAAACTGCTTATAGTTGGAGGTTCGTCGACGTTGTAAAAAAAGAAATTGCTCTATCGTCGGAGGTCCACTAACGATCGACATACACTCCACCGGAGAACATGCTGGCAGGCGGCCGCAAACAAAAATTCCCTGGTTGCTGAAGGCCCCGTCGGAGAACAGGTTGATAAGCGTCCGCAAAACAAAAATTTATCCAGAGGTTCGTCGCCGATCGATGTAGGCCCCATCAGAGAACAGACTAGGAGGCGACCACAAAAAAAATGTCGATCGATGAAGGTCCGTTGTTGCCCGAATTTAAATAAAAATGTATGGGCATGGAGGTCTGCAGGAGGCCTGCAGGAGAACGAGCCGATAGTCGGCCGCAAAACCAAATGCTGGAGGTCTACCGGTGGGTGCGAAAGCCCTGTCGGGAATAGGCTGGCAGACGGTCGTAAGCAAAGAAACTATTTGGTCGTCAGAGGTTTACAGGCGGTCGGCTCGCGACTCGCCCAAGAACCTTAAAGAATGAAAAGAACCGAAGATTAATTATCTATATAATTTAAAATTCTAATAGTACCTTAGGAGTTTATTAATTTTGAACTTTTGATATTAAATTTAGTAGTAAGGGGTACATTGATCTTTTCAGGTGCACACGACGACAACTAAAATACTATTGTCCTTTATATTTAAATAAACTAATGGATAATCAATGCCTAGGACTGTTCTCGGTCCGGTTCGGTCCCGGTATTGTCTTCTCGGGTCTGGACCGTTAAGGTATCGAATATTACTGGTTTCGGTCCTTATCGGTTTCGGGTCCTAACTTCAATACGTGTATCCAGACCGCTAACGTTTCGGTGAACATCGGTTTCGAGTATTTCGGGCGGGTTCTCGGCTATCTTGTATCATTAAAAATCATAATCACCAAAACCTCATAATCAAAACAAGAATTGAGTTTTTTTTTTGTCTAATGTATGCTAAGGAAATTAAGAGATAAGGTCTTTTAAACTTATTTTTTCTGTATGTACTAATACCTTATATAATATTTTGTATAATGTATGTTTACAAAAAAATACCGGTTTTTTTACCGGTTTACCGATTTCGGTCCTTATCGGTTTCGGTTCTAACTTTGGTACCAGTATCCGGACCGCTAACGTTTCGGTGAGTATCGATCCCGGGTATTATCGGACAGTTCTCGGGCGGTTCTCGAGTATACTTGGACCGCTAACAGACCTACACATGCCATAATGGCACGATGGTGGTGCTATATTTTGGTTACAATTATCAAATTATGAGATTACCTTGCTAGAAAAAAAATATGCCTGCTGGCGGAGCCAAAAAAACTTGCAGTTGTTGAAGGTCCCCTGACAGTGGCAGGCGGCCTGCAGGATAACAGGCTGGCGGGAGTGCACAAAAAAAAAAGGTGACTAGTTGTGGAGGTGTGCCAGCGGATGTGGTAAAACAAGCCGGCAAGCGGCCCAAAAAAAATTACCAGATCGTCGGTGGTCTGCCCACGACCAATAGGCAGCCAAAAAAAATGATTGATCGCCTTACATCTGCCGTCAACTAGAAGGTGGCCGCCGAAGAAGGCAGGCACCAGAAGTCTTCCAGCGGCTTGCAGGCGGCCAGCCAAAGAAAGAATAGACTGACAGGTGGTCGAGAAAAAAAAACATGTTCAGTTGCTGGAGGTTCGGCAGAGAATTATCAGGAACGAAAAATATAGAAGATTAATTGTCCGTTTAATTTAATATTCGAAAATTCTTTTTAAAATTTATTATTTTTGAATTTTTGATATTAAATTTAGCATAGATAAATATAATAATCATTTCCAATTTCATATTATGATGACGATAACAAAAAAGATATCATTATCTTTTATATTATAAACAAAATAATTGCATTAAAATTACTTTTAAAAAATTGAATTTTATTCTAATTCATAAAATATAGGATAGCTCAGCTCATACGACCAATCAACCGACCGATGGGTCGGCTACATTTTCGTTAGGGTTTTCCTCTTCAAATTGATAACCATGGACCATGAGCTGGGTGTCACTCTCCACTCTCTAGTGCAAGTGGGAATATATTTATTAGAGACCAAACAAAGGGTGGCGAGGGTTGGGTGCTATTAAAGCTAGAGTTGTTGGCGGAACCATATGCTCTCTTTACATGAACCTTCCTTTGTTTTCCTATTCTTTTTTCTAAACAATAATTTTTATTAATTACTCTATCTTTTCGAGTCTAAGTTTGACAGATGATGTATATTTGATATATTTTAAATAATAATTAATATAAATAATAATGATAAATGTGTGGTGTAAATGAAAAAATAAAAAGTATTGATGATGAATGTATGGTGAAGATTAAAAAGTAAAATGTGTTTGTTTGATTTGATTTTAAAAAATAATATATGTAAATTTACTAAAGAAACTGTTTTTTGATAGAATTGTAAACTTTTAAACGGGACAGAAAGAATATTAGTTATCGGTGGGATTTGGGTTAAAATTCGTTTCCCACACACTGCAAAATATGTGTTCATCATATTTCCCTAGAGCCTAGACAAATTTAGACTTACATACTCATTCTCTCTCTTTTTAATTAAGATATTAATATAAATGGAATAAAAAAATATTTAAGATATGTAAATTATTTATATACAATTTCAAAAGTTTGAAAGACATTTTAAAAAAATACATAAAGATGCATTTTGGAGTGTTTTGGACATTCTATAAAATGTTGCGTCATTAATCTTTTGTCACACATTTATTTCTATATAGAATTAGAAAGATTTTGATGTGCCACTATTTTAGTGTAACGCTAAATGCATTATTTTTTTTGATAACTAGGTGATCCCAGCTTAGCCGGACTAATCCTAATCCCTCAATGAACCCACCCCTAACCCATTGAGAGAAGTAAATCGCGAGTCGCTCGAGCAATTCCCAATGTCTTTTCAGACACTTCGCGCAAGGAGGCTCTTAATCGGTGACAGCGCCGAGTTCCCAAAGACAGCTTCTCGGGAGAACCACCGATTAGTCAAGACCTCCGGGTTCCCAGCAAGAAAATACTCCCACACTGCCGCTTGACGCGAGATTAAACATTGATTAGCGGTCGCTCGAGCTAGCCCCGAGGAGCTAGAGGATCATAAAGAGAAAAACTTCCTCTTTCACCTCCTTGGTGGGGTTATAACCCAAGACCTCTCCCAAAGGAGTGTCTTGGGAGTAGGCGTCCTACCACTGGACCACCGACCCTTCCCCCAAATGCATTAATTTTCTATTATTAATGATATTAATTTCATTCAACATATCTAAGATTAAAAAAATGAATTGAATTGACATTGGCTTACATAAATTATTACTAAAATACATGATACCCGCAAATAGGACCCAAAAGAATCACTTTAACACATCACCCAACAATTAAAAATCACTCTAACACATCATCACAATACATTAAATATCGTGCCCAACATTTTGGTTCAAGAAATCATGAACAGAGGGAGTATAAAATTATATTAGTGTTCATATGATCTGTTTACTTATTAAGTAAATACTGAGGATCATCTGATGGTTTACTTTCAAAATGAATTTTTATTTTAGTCATATCCAAGTAAAAATAAATAATAAAAGAAACTCTAACCAACAAAATACTGTTATAAAACTGTAATAAAGTAAAGAGAATACAAAGAGAATAGAGAGAATATAGAGAAGGTATTTCTCTTGGAATGAATTTTCATTAAGAACTGAAGCCCTATTTATAGGAAAACTGCAGATGGCACAAACGTTACATAATTTTATTAGAGGGCACAATAGTCATTCACATGTTATACTATATTATCTTGTTACGCATTACGAGAAGTGATATACTTCAACAATTCTTAACACTCCCCCTTGAATGACTATTTACATAAATATCTGCCGAACTAGTTTGAAGAAAAACCCAATGGGAGAAAAACTCTCAAACTTTTTGTATCGAAGCGTGTGACAATCATATCATGTTGCATCATAACGTTGGTAGGAAACTTCTGTTGGATAAAACTTCAGCAATCTGTAATCTCATAAATTTGCTCCCCCTTATCTTGATAGTTCTTGTATGAGTATTCTTGTGTCGTCTCAGTAAAACCGCATGGGACAAAACTGAGTGAATCTGTCATGTATATTATTCGTTGTTGGGGTATCCACGTGTTGCCTCATTAAAACCTTGTCAAGAAAACCCAGTGGGAAAAAAACTTGATCGAAGGAAAAAGAGTACACCTACCCCTTATGTTTTTAAATCTTTGAGGAATAATCTTGATCTTTATAATTTTCCTCATTATGCCATGAATATGCCTCGTTAAAACCTTATTAGGAAAAACCCAATGGGAAAAATCCCAATGAAGAGAAAAGAGTACAATATTCATCCTAATACGCTATTTCAGTTGCCTCGTTAAAAACCTTGCTAGGAAAACCCAATTGGACAAAACCTCGGTCAAGGAAAAAAAAGGGTGCAATGCGTATAAACAAATATGCCTCAGGCATTTCAATAATCCTCTAAGGATTAGTACGAGTATCATATTCACAGCAGTTTGTAATATCGAACTCATATTCTTTGTAATATATTCCAAATCTCTTTTGGAGATTCCATATTAGTTGTGATTAAGCTGCCTCGTTAAAAACCTTGCTAGGAAAACCCAGTGGGATAAAACTTTAGTCAAGGAAAAGAGTACAACATATAATTTTCTTTCACAACACCTTATTTTGAGTGACTACTCGCACTGATAATATATTTAAAATCTCTTCAGGAGTTACTTTCAGTAAGCCCATATGTTTCATTTCATTATAAGGGCATATATTTCAATTTCGATGGATTTCAATATCCTCATTTCAAATATCCATATTCCACAACCATGGATTTCAATATTCTCATTTCATTTATAGCGCTATATTGTGTCGACAATTTCAATATTTATTTCCTGTAGCAACATAACTTGCCGAGATATCTCATTATCTTCCTTTATAGTTATGTCTATATACTTCAAAAGTATATGCCTCATTTTATCATTTACTTTGATTTATATTCGAAAAATTATTTTTATCAAAGCAGTTGTAGTTGGTACCAAAGATTAATAATTTATCATGCATCTTTGAACTTCAAGTTTATATAGTTGTGAGGATATAGTGTGATGCATTTCATATATTTCCAACTACTAATACTCCCCCTCATACTAAGAGATTTCTTGAGCACCAAACTCATATGCTAGTACCTCAGTATTCATCTTCAGTCATTGGGGTTTATAATTATGTTCTCGATATTGGCAGGAGGACTTCGAATAGTATGGCAATTGATATTCCACTCATATGCGCATATCTTGATCCTTTCTGGGATCTATTCAAGTTTATTTGGGATATATTACTAGCTTAATCTGATATGGAATATATGCTCTAACCATGAGCAAATCATCTCGTAAATTTCCGATTAGGAGTCATATACACATGTGACCATCTAGTGGATCCATAATATCTAGTAGTTCACATATAGAGGAAGTGGACTCATACTCCCCCTTAATATATTCCAAATTTATTAGGAATTCATTCCCAACATTGGCTAGTATTAATATTAATCGAGAACAAATATTTGAAGACATGATGTGTCTATATCATCATATAGATATTTTACCGACATATCACATCATCTTTCGGTGCCATTATTGCACATCATTATCAACATGGAGTCGCCGCTCCCACATGTCATATTATGTTTATTATTCAAATATAGAACTGTAGTTCATACGCTTAGGGATATGAACTATTGAAACGCGGAGTCAAATCTCATACGCGTAATTTCAATCTATAAATAAATTAGCATTGTATTCACAATCACCCATATAGAGGGTTTGATTATCATAATGGATTCAATGCTTTATAGTCTTCACAAATATTACCCGTGAATATCATAAAAAGAATTTGTCGAGCTCGACTCGAAAGATTAAGGGTGCTAATGAGGAATGACATCCCAGAAGATATTCGATGGTTGATCGAAGCACAAGTTCGATTATCTGGTGAATTTTCAAATTCATTTAAGTACATGCCAGGTACAGGTAGGAGTAATTTTGCAAAGAAACGAAGAGCAAAAAGATTAGGTGGATACTATAAATGTGCTCGGTGGACATGTGACACACAGTGCAAATCGGTGGGGTTTGTATCCAAAAAATCGAGAAGACAAAATCGCATTTATCAAGGATGGATTGAGTAAGGAATCTATGGATCACGATATCCAACAGATTCTTGATACACATCCCAGTGGATACGTTCATCGTGAACTATTGGCTCTGTGGACACAATTTAAGGATGAACTAGAACGCTATAGTCATGAAAAATTAGTCTCAAAAGATCCAGTTTGTAAGTCCGTTCTGTCAAAGTTGGTATAAGGTAAATAGCAAAATAATGCAAGTTGGTGAGTATTGTTCTCCAATATTTAAATTTCTCAGCTGCCGATAGATAACGTTATTTTCATTGAAAAATATAATATCATATCTTTCGTTTTCTTCTGCAATTTTATCAAAAAGAAAATAGTAAAAGCAGTGACTTATCTGCTGCTCGTTTTTCAATAAAAATAGTGAAGTCATTTGTCTTCTAGTAAGAAGTTTGTTCTTTAAATTTGGGATCCACAAATCAGAAATTATATATCTCATAAAAGTACTTTGAAAATCTAGTGTAGATGGATGGAGTTCTCAGAATCCTCATACAGATCTCATCCTATTAAAACCATATGTATTTTAGGTGGATCCAAACTGATAGGTCATATCCAGCATATAGATATGTCGTATCAATTCGTAAAAGAATTAGGAAAACACAAAATCGATATATTGTATGGTGGGAGTAACCATAGATTTTTGGGTTATCTTTTAGAGGCTGCACAAAATGAGAGAGTAAGAGTAACAAGTGTCTCACACTTTCTCACAGTTAGAACCAGTAGTATAGGGGGTTCAACTGTGTTGATGCTTCAAGCACAGTCTGTACATGATAGTTTGATGTATATGGTGAATAATAGTGATGCCTTTATTGTTCTTCAAGGTGGTTATGGCACACTCAATGAGATTTTCAATATCACGTCATGGGCTGAGCGGGACTTCCATACCAAATTTATAGGTTTATTGAATATTAATAATTTCTTCAACGATTTGCTTGCCTTTCTGGATCAAGGAGTAGATCACAATTTTATCTCTCAGCCATCAAGAGATATTATTATATGTGCTGATACAGTTGCTGATCTACTTATAAAGTTTTAGGCATATATTTCAGTTAAGAATTTGAGCGTCAAAGCTTATCAGCCACAGACTATTGGTGTCAAACAAAAAAGAAGTTTAGATCCTTTAGATCTTTCATTATGAACCCTAATGTCAGGGGGTGGCAGAGTTACAGAGTTTTATACTCTTGAGATGCACCCCTTTTTATGGGTTTCATATGTATTTTCCTTTTCACATATTGTCGAGTGTTTATTACCTTTTTGGCTAGTTTCAATATTTTCCACTTCGACTGCTTTGTGCTTCTTCCAACAATAATAAGATCATCTTTTGCCTCTATGCAAATACATTATTCTCACGAATATGTGATATATACTGCTCTATTGTGATATCAATATGATTTCAATGATCCCACCATGTGATATAATCAACATGAGATTAATTGAGTAATTATTTTCTGGTGATAGTTTTTCATATCACTTGTCAGATGATCCCACCATGCGGTGTATTTGCATGGAATTTTCTTTAATTAATCGGTGATAGCTTCTGGTATCATTTTCTCAATTTTCTTCGTTCGTGTTTAATAATCATGGAGATCGGATATTATTTCCATCAACTGCTTGTTATTCGAGAGCATGATTTGAATCATTGATCAACTACTTCTTCAGAGTAGGATTTATTTTTATCAACCGCTTCTTCGAGAGTATGATTTAGATAATCGATCAACTTCTTCTCCAGAGTAGGATTTATATTTATCAAGCTTCTTCGAAAGAAGCATTTAGATAATCGATTAACTACTTCTCCAGAGTAGGATTTATATTTATCAACTGCTTCTTCGAGAGCAGGATTTAGATAATCGATCAACTACTTCTCCAGAGTAGGATTTATATTTATCAACTGCTTCTTAGAGAGCAGGATTTAGATAATCATTCATGTGGTATAACCAACCACGATGGTGATATATAATATATAAATTTCGTACATGTAAAACCATCCGTCTTGTGATAATTTAACTCATCACATAGGAGGTACAGTAAATATATAAAACCGACCGTCTTGTGATAATTGAACTCATCACATAGGAGGTACAATAAATATGTAAAACCGTCCGTCTTGTGACAATTGCATTTATCATATAGGAGGCATCGCCATCCATCTTGTGATAATTAAACTTGTCACATAAGAGGTATCACCATCCATCTTGTGGTAATTCATTATCATATGGGAGGTATCACCATCCATCTTATGATAATCAAACTATCACATGGGAGGTATAGTAATATTTACATAATGTAAGCTTAACAAATAGATGGTTTCAACCACCACTTGGAGATAATTATAATAAAGTCAGGAATTAGATTAGTAAATATTTAACTGCTTCTTCTGGAGCAGGTTCGTCCAACCATTTTCTCAAAGTATAACCATGTGGTATTAGGTTGGATCATCAAAAGTCATCATTGACCCCAGTTGTCGGCATTAGTGCCGCTTGGTCGTCCCGTAATATTACACATACCACTTTATAAATTTCCACACTACAATGACATATATCCACAAGTCCTTTCAATATTTTGGAGGGAATGAAGGTACTAATTTGTACATTTTAATAATGACAGATATTAAAAAAATTATAATCAACATATCAATATTAGTGTCAAATTGAAGCTCTCGTGAAATAGGTCACAGTGGTATCAAGAAAAATTAATTCCGATATCATATGTATCTTATACGTAAGAAAAACCAAATTAATAATTTAATAAATTAAAAGAATATTATATATTTTATTTTATTGTAATAGATTTACTTCTTCTCCCGTCCCCTTTTTTTTCTTTTTCTCTTCCTTATCCGCTCTTCATCGTCTCGTTTATTTTCCTTCCTTTTTTTCCATGGCTTTTTATTTTTTTTTCTTGTTAGATGTCGTGACCTCCTTTTTTTTCTTATTTTTCTCCATGACTTCTCTGTTAGTAACAAACATATTCACACACACAGAAGAATACCTCATAGGGAGCTTCTCAAATGACAAAAGCCGCCAATTCCGTCGGATCTGTGCGCTGTAGAACGGAGATGGAGGCGCTGGGGTGGCTGGTCGGTATCACAGGGCTGTTTCTCGGGTCAGATCCGGATGATGGTGCATCTGCAACGGGTCGGCATCTCGATAGCTTAGGTTAGGTGATATTCATATGATATAAAATTGATGCTTTGATATGCAGAATTATTTTTCTGAATCTCCACCAATTAGAGATTCATCGTGCTGATAACGTGTTATAAAACTGTAATAAAGTAAAGAGAATACAAAGAGAATAGAGAGAATATAGAGAAGGTATTTCTCGCGGAATGAATTTTCATTAAGCACTGAAGCCCTATTTATAGGAAAACTTCAGATGGCACAAATGTAATTACATAATTTTATTAGGGGGCACAATAGTCATTCACATATTATACTATATTATCTTGTTACGTATTACGAGAAGTGATATACTTCAACAATTCTTAACAAATACATGACTGTTATATTATAAACAATTCTTACTCCATAAAATTAGATACAATTAGGATTGTGAGTAAATGTAAAAAGTTCGATTCGACTCTTGTTATTCGCTCGAAAAAGTTCGCTTGGGGATCGGTTGGCACATGCAAATGCGAACTCAAACGTTAAAATCCATAGATCGATGGACCGACCGCACAGTTCGATTTAGTCCGGTCCGCAACTAAAGGGCATCTGGGATATATTTCCCATATATAGTAATTGTTTGATATTTTTTACGGATTTATGTGTTTTAGAAACCTGCGAATTCGAACTATTTCGAAACATTCTCAAATTCTGACTGAATCGAACCGAATAATTTTTGTAGAAAAACCATGCGAGCTGAACTTCGAACTTCAAAATCTGAGGTCTGCACGAATCGGATCGGTTTGAAAAAATACGAATCGAACTTCGAACATACCATAGTTCGATCAAATTACAGCCCTAGATACAACAATAGCAACCAAATGTTAATAGGTGTGAATGGCATCACCTTCACCAATTATGAACAAACACCAACTACTAACACCAAATTGTTCCGGGAATTATTATTCCCGTGATGTGTCTTACATAATACTGGTTGTAGATATATAGGTGGAAGGTTCTAGATCCTTCTAGAGGTAGTAGGATCCTATTAGATGTCTTACCTTATCTAGGAATCCTATGTATGGAAGGACTCTCATTGTAATGCCTATATAAAGGCCCCTCTATCAGTGTTATGAATACAATTGATTGACTCTATTTACAGTCTTTTTACTTTCTCCTGAAACACGTCATCAGCACGTAGTTTCCCAACCGAGCAAGAAAAAAAAACTATAAAAAAAAATGAGAAACGAGAATTTCCGCGCGTAAATTTTCTGCAGAGCGCAGCCGTACCAAAAACATGTTTCCTGATTCGTTAACCGTCAGATCGATGTGAAATTTTGACAGCAACTTCCCAACACAAATATCTGTATATTATACGGTGGAGATCGGATTCTGAGTAATACTGGATTACTGAATATGTCGCCGAAAACAAATATATTTTTACGAGGAAATTTGGAGATCCGACCTCATCCAATACCGAGCGGCTGCACCGCCGCGCTCGAGTCCTTTTTCGGCTGATTATCGAGCCCAGTATCCCTATCTGGGCATTTCTCAACTCTCCATCTTTTCCTAATTAATGATTCATTTGTTCATTAATTTGTACACTTATAAATCTTACCATGTTTATGTTTTACGTGTATATAGGAAAATACGTCGCTCATGATGATGTGCACGCTATGGAGAAAAGCCATATTTGTTATCCCGTTCAAGGATCAAAGTAAATATGAAACTGAGTATCACGAAAATATGTTGTTCATATGGAGAGAAGCTCCCGTTCAAGGATTAAAGCAAATATGGAACCAAGTACCCGTAAGATTTTATTAAAGTTCCCGTTTTTCAATTTCTCTCTTTTGGGAATTTTTTTTGGGAATTGGGGAATTGGGTTCTTTATCTCCCACGCTACTTTGCGGTGGATGAGACTATGAGAGGTGGTATCACTCTCATATGTCGAAGTAAACTGTGTGACGGTCCTTGGGGAGTCACGGATAATTGTTGAAAGTCGATATTTGTGGTTGTTGCATACACCACGTTTTGGGTGCGATTTGACGTCGCCGTTTTGTCGATTTTAAACCAACAATTGAAAAAAAAAATTAACATTGTCGGTAACGGTAAAGTTATGACTTGTTCATGATTAGTCACGAATTTGTGACGTACAAATGGGACAAACATCGATTACGACGGATATGTCGTGGTTAAAATCGATTTGTGACGGATTTGTCACGTTGAATGAGCGACCACCACTTGGTCTTGACCCAATCCCATACTTGGAAAACTCCATCTTTCATCATATTAAAATAAAATATTGCATGTGGGTGTAGTCATGCACCGTCTCCTTGCAATATGATATATGAAATAATGTACGAGTAATTCTCATGAATTTTAACATGTAAAGCAATGGCATATTGCGGTAAATACATGAATTCGTTGACCTCGATTATAGTTCGTGTGACTATAGGTCCGAATACTTTTCTGAGTATTTGTAAAGGCATGTGCCTTATACATTTGATTATGCTTAGTCGATCTTATTGGATGGTCAAGACGAGTTGGTTATGGTATATTCATTATGTCTCATGGTTCAAAATGCTTAATATTGATGCACCACGTTGCATCCATATAACATGGCTATTATGACGTATACTTGCAAATTGAGAAGTAAAATTCTTGGTTGATTTGATGCACTTTGGTGGATTTTGTCTACACTTTTGATCATGACTAGGCACATCCTCTTTGGTATTTGTTTATGCTTTGAAAGTTCAAACGGAATCAGTGGTTTTTAAATAGCCTTAGCTGTACCGACATTCCTACTTTCTCTGCAAGTCTATTTAGTTGGAGTTACCGAAAGGATCATTAGTCGAGATAAGAAATCAAACACCCTGCTGCATTTAAACGCACCTATGGCTGTCATTGCCATATTTTTTCATCAACACTTATGCCATTGGATATGGCATCAACCTTGTTTTTTCACTAAACTTGGGAAATACTAAAGTAGTCAATTAAAACATGCATTGTGATCTTAGTTTAATGATTCATATGGTGAACAATATATGGATAGAAAGATACGGAAGTCTAGTTTCCAGAACATTTGACTGTTTGTCCATAACCTTCCTAACAAGGGAGTTATCGCTGTTTTAGTGAACAAAGGTCAAGCTGTGCGGAATTTTATTTCCAGCGATTGTGCTAACTTTTGTCCCAACCAACTTGGTTCCCATCTTAAATTTGCAAGTGGTCTTATGACACATGTTTTTCAACCTCTTTTTGGCCAAATTTTCCACAGATGATGCAATTTTTGGTATGTATTGTATGCTAAAATATCATCTTTCAAATGTTGAAAAACAGTTTCCTTGAGGAAGCACAAAATACGCACCCTTATAAGAAGGTCGAGCGTGTGCATGGTAGTGTTACACCATGCTTGTGTCGTAATTTTTTCCCTTAGGCATATGACCTTGCCATGTTATGCACTCAATATGATAGATCATTTTGATCGTATCTGGTATAAAATCTCTATGTTGTTAGAGTGTTTGCTATGCTCATATTTGTAAAATTTTGCAAGCGAAATTGAGTTCGTATTAAGCTATTTTCAAGGAACACGATATTTTTGGATTTCGGTTTGTAAATCTATTGTGACTATGAAGACTAGGTCATCACAATCAATGAGTGGAATAATGCTCAAGTTGTTGAATGCCGAATGGCATTTTCTAGTCACATATGTTCCGTAATAATTGAACCATGTTATGACTCGATGATATATATGCCAAAGTGTATCACTCATAGCATCTCATTATGATTTGTGAGAAATAAAATCTTATCCATCACTTGTATTGAATATGTGAAAGGAAAAATATTCATGAGTCAATATGGTCCGACTTGCATCGGTTTGTGTAACCAGAAGATGTATTGGGACATTGACACATTTAGGCTTTAGTAGTCCGGAGTTTGGACAGTTTGATGATACATATACTACGGTATTGTCATGGATATCATTTTCTTTGAACAAAGAAACTAGTTGGATCAAAGACACAAAAGTACGTTGGTGGAGTCGTGAGCAGGGCTCATGACCGATGATGATATTTATGTCATCTGCGTCTTGTTTTCATAAACATGTGTGACGCCAAAGATCCCCCCAATGATCCTTCTTAGCCATGTTCATTGATTAAAACCTATTCTTTGGCACGAATAGGAGATGACGCCCTCCTATGCTAAAGAGAATAATGTAGCGACTCGCATAAGCATGGTGCTGAGTCCTCCCTTTTCACCGAGTCCTTATACATACATGATCATAAGTATTAGCCTGGGTGGCTTATGATGCTATGATGGTGTTCATAAATGGTCGTACTCAAGTAATAACATTTATATGTTATGTGGTTCCTTTGACAATGATTGATAAGTTGATGAAACCTGAGTTTATGGTTGTCCAACTTGCGGACCAGTCATTGTAAAGGTCGGTTCACCCACTTTTAGACCAAGTCTTAAAGTGAAATTTTAACGAGTACTTCCTAACATCCAAGGCTACCTTCTCACAAATTTTGGTGCCATTTATAGACTTGGAAGGAGGTGAACCACTTAAATGAAGTTTTCACATACCACCAGCCGTCCCAACAACCAGTTCGATGTCATTTCAATCGGTTTTTGACCACAAGGTTGATGGTTTTGGAATCCTAAACATCCATTTATACATGCTCACGAAATTTTGAGGTGTTTGGGGCTGGTGAATGGAGTGAACTCTTCAAGAAAGCACTAGAGGTTCGATAAAACCAACGACCTATCATCGGTTCAATCGTTTCTTCATGTTCGATCCCGGTGGTGCATGGTGGCGGTTTTGTTGGATTCTCAAGACCAGTAGCTATGGCTATGTAGCATAGGTCAACATGTCATATTCACCTATACCTATCATCATTCAAATGCTTAGTTACGAGTGTAACCATATGCATTTTGTTAACTGGATTGTGTTAACACTGAAAACCTTTATCGTCCACATGTTCATGTGCCAAAGTGCATCACCACAACGCATTATGACGGGTTATAAATGATGAATATGACATGCGCTTTCACTTATAGTCCACTTAAAATATACCTTGGCAGACGATCTCGTAAGTCACTTTGATGAGCCAGTCTTCCCATCGTTAGGGGGAGATGCGAACGATTATGTTCGAGTAGAATGACTTGGAATTGTCGTAGTTTGTCCCTACTGTGCCTCACAAAGTTCCCTAAAGTGACTAGATTAAATACATGCTGCAAACATGTCTGCAAGGATTGTGTCCGGTCATGGACGTTCATCACCTATAAATGGTGATATGGTAACACCACAAATTGTGGTAGATGGTGTTACTAGGCCGTGGATCTCATAGAGTATTGGGATACCACTTGGTTCGATAAATACTCTCGCTAAGAATGTATGCGAGTTTGGTACATGAAACTTAATCATATGATCAAATGAACTCATCCATCTCATGTGATTCTGGATTATAGTCATCATTGGGGGACGCCTCAATGAATGCCAATCCATAAAGAGTACTCTATGAATAAAGCCGGTACATGAGGACGTGGAATGTGAGTTTAATCGAACCATACTTCGTTGAAAATCTATAACATTGTATCCTTGGCCTAAAATGGAAACATATGCGACCCCAGTATAAACAAAGTGATAGCCCTTTGTTGAAGTGGTGCCAACACTCCAAAGATAAGATCTATCCGTATACTTTGTCAAAGCGAGTGAGAGAAAGAGTTAAACTCACCTCATGGCGCGAGGTTTATCATGAACGCACTGGAATCGACTACGATGACACGAAACTTAGTTGTGCTATCGTAATGGATGTTATAACATCCACTATCTTTTCAGTTAGATAGTTTCCTAAAAACTGACATGCAGCTTGTGGTTAAATCTTATCTTAGTGGGGAACTAAGTTAAGTGATGGAAGTATCTCATAGTGGATCAGACTCAAATCAAGTGGATCATGACCACGGAGCGCGTCGACAAGTGATTGTCGGGAACGCATACTAAGTATATACTTGATTTGGAAGAGATATGAAGCTTTTGCGTGAGACTAAGAGATTCCGCTAAATCCAAAGTTAAGAATGAAAGGATCTTGTGGACACTTGATGATGCGTATTCATCAATCGTTTTAAGGCAATCTAAGGGACAGTTTCCCTAATAGACGATAAAGTAATGCCTATATGATTCCCAATGGCTCACTTAAGTGATGATGCAGTCTTAAGAGAAAAGTACGGTATTATGTACTCATGTTTGACTCGATGTACTCATTCGTAATAATCTGGTAAAGCCACTATGATGATGGCCTAGGACGCGCTCACGCAATGTCTGTGATTGACAAGAAGCTTGAAGCTCGCTCTATCTCAATAAAAAGGACATTTGAAAACTGATACCCGAATCTTCCCAGAATGTGTTGGTCTATCTCCCATATGACCTACAGGGCAGCTCACTTGCTGGAAAATGGTGAAATTGGTACCATTGGAAAGGTTTGTGTCTACTTTCCAAGGAAACCAACCATTTGATCACATCCATCATGTTGAGTGACATATGACTATTGTTGCAAAGTAGGACAGGATATGTCCGGTAATTTGCTGAGTCAACTTCGATAGAGCATTGTGATCTGCTCAGGTCGATCTAGGTTACGTACTGTATGTGAATGAAAAGCTATGTGTGTCTAGTTTTCATAAGTTCTTACAGTTTCGTTGATACCTATTGAATCGAAGAAGTTATGACTGATTTAGTTCATGGAGGTCAAGACTTTAGAAAACTTGATAAGTCTTTAGCGACTCTGCACTTTGGATGTGTCGCGCTCTTTTTGTCCTTAGACCAAGGTTTGTTTTTTCCCATTGGGTTTTCACTTGGTAAGGTTTTTAACGAGGCGACCTATGAGAACATCCATATAATGATGCGTTGTACTTCTGTTCAACTTAGACCAAGAGGTATTTTTCCCACTGGGTTTTTCCTCGGTATAGTTGTGAGGGCAACTTGGCATCTGACTCCTATGATTTGAGGTACTCATCAGGGGGAGTCATTATGTATACATCAGGGGAGTATACATGACATGTTATGTTGGCGCGTTGCAATCTTTTCCTCATCAAGCCTTTATTTTTCCCATGGGGTTTTGTTTTGGCTTGGAATAAGTTTTTACGAAGGCAACATCTTTTGCACCATTGTTGTATTAGTGCTCGACACAGGGGGAGTGTTCCGGGAATTATTATTCCCGTGATGTGTCTTACCTAATACTGGTTGTAGATATATAGATGGAAGGTTCTAGATCCTTCTAGAGGTAGTAGGATCCTATTAGATGTCTTACCTTATCTAGGAATCCTATGTATGGAAGGACTCTCATTGTAATGCCTATATAAAGGCCTCTCTATCAGTGTTATGAATACAATTGATTGACTCTATTTACAGTCTTTTTACTTTCTCCTGAAACACAAATAACCCAATATGTTATAAAATATATTACTGCAACCTCAAAATAACGTGTTGCGTAATAGGGATCTAAAAAAAAAGAAATTATAAAATATTTCTCCAACGCCTACAACTAGAGGTGGCCAAAAAAACCGAAACTGAAACCAGAAAAAAAACTGAAACCGAAACCGGTCAAAACCGGTTTTTGACCAAAACCGGTTCGGGTTGCCTCAAAACCGGCGATTTCTACCCGGTTTTATATTTTCCCATTAGAAACCGGTCCGGGTCGGTTTTTAGGGGAATCGGTTTCGGAAACCGGTTTGAAAAAACCGTTTTGAAACCGGTTTTTGTAGGTGTCCGTTAGCTAGCCGTTGCATTCAAAAATCTGACCGTTTTTTGCCCTTTTTTACCATTTTGCCATCCCTAATCAACTATAAATACCATATTTGAGTTTTGGTTTAGTCACAATACTCAAACACTCTTCAAGTACTAAAAAAATTACAAAATTCTCATTTCTCTCAATTCAAATGGCAACTCAATCTTCTTCCGCTTCCACGAATGCACCCGAGATTGTTGAAGTTATAGAAACAACCCGAAACCAAAAAATTTGGTGTAATTTCAACCTCGTGAAGTTGTCGGATGGGCAACTTAAGGCTCATTGTAAACATTGCGGTAAGTTTTTGAAACATGAATCCAACACGACGTTGAAGATGCATACCGACAAGTATTGCGAAGGACTCAAATCCGTTCCGGAAGCCGATCAAGCATCTATGTCACGAGAGGGGGATCTTTTTGCATACGAGGCGGAGCGGTGCCGACAACAATTTGCAAGCTACGTGATTCAAGAAGGTTTGCCGTTCAACCACTTCGATAACCCTCGATTGACTAAGGTGATTCAAAATACTCTTCAACCGCGATATAAACAAGCAAGTCGTGCTACTCTTAGACGTGATTGTATTAAATTATGGAAAAAGGCTAAAATAGAACTAGTAAACGGTTTTGCAAACTTAAATACAAATGTAAACTTAACAACCGATGTTTGGTCGGCACCTCATGGTTTGCCCGATTCATACCTTTGTGTTACCGCACATTGGATTGATCCCGATACATGGCTAATGATGAAGCGTACGATTCCTTTTGAAAATTTTGTGTACCCTTACACGGGTCAAAATTTATTTCATACTGTATGTTACAAAATGTAATAAATAACTTTAACTTACAAGAAAAAGTTTTTTCGATCTCATTTGATAACGCGTCTAATAATACAAACGCGGTAAAAAAATTAATATTAACATATAAACCGCCTTCGAAGGGTATTTTTTATCATAGTCGATGTGTTGCACACATTATAAACTTGGTTGTTCAAGACGGATTAGCGGTACCCGAAATAAGTTTGGTAAAAGACGCTTTTAAAAAAATGTTACAAGATATATTTTGTTCAAGTAAAGCTAGATATAAACAATATATGAAATTGTGTAAGGACACGAATTCTATTTTTTTAACCCCTAATTGGGACGTTCCTACAAGATGGAATTCGACTTATAAAATATTTTGTTGTGGTTTACGCCAACGTGATACTTTACAACTTTTTCATGATGAACTTGCGAATAGGACGAGTAGGGTTACACCATTTACGTCGGAACAATGGGATATAGTTAGAAAAATAAGCGAATTGCTCAAAGTTTTTAAAAACGCAACAACTTTATTATCGGGTGTTTATTATCCCACGAGTCATTTGGTACTTAATCAAATTTATTTAATGTGTTCAAAATTAAGCGACCTCGAATTAAGTGGTGATTTATATGAAAAAATGGTTTCGCCCATGAAAGAAAAACTAAGAAAATATTTTAAAGAAATGCCACCGGTAATTACTTGTTCCGCCGCCTTGAACCCATGTATGAATATTAGCGGGGTGGAACTACTTATCGACAATATCTCAATTGATTTAGAGTTTCATAACGAAAACGTTTTCTATTCAAGAGATGCAAAAGCCATTTTTAACAAAAATTTCAAAGATTTATTCGGGGTTTATTTTAAAAAGTATGGTTCAAGAAATGATACTTCAAGTTCGTTTTCATCATCATTTTCTACTTCTACTAGCGCGGATCCCATGCTTAACTTATATAATAGTTTAAGAGAAGAAAACACTAAACGAGCTAGGGGTGAAGGTGACCAATCATCGACTAGCGAATATGGGAGATATATTGGAACCGATTTTTTATCGACTATGGGACCCCATGAATTCGCAAATTTTGATATTTTGGCTTGGTGGAAAGGAAGAGAAACTCAATTTCCCGTTCTAACCGCTATGGCCCGAGATTTACTAACCGTCCAAGCTTCTACGGTAGCTTCGGAATCCGCTTTTTCTCTTAGTGGCAGGGTATTATCTATACGAAGAACAAGACTCACACCGGCATCATTGGAGATGTGTATTTTCTTGAAGGATCACTTGGACGCATCCGAGCGTATACAACACACTCAAAGTCTTGAAGGAGAACTAGACATTGAACAAGAATACATGATATCGAGGTGGAAGAAGGTTTGGCAATCTCACTCTCCGATGAAAAAATTGCTCTCGATGAAGCTTCGCGCGAGGCTAGCTCCGAAGAAGATATCACCCTCGATGAATAAAAGTTTATGTTATAAATTCTAAATGTTTGAATAAAATTTGATGTTGTAATGAGTTTATTTAATAAAAGTTTATGTTTTAAATTCTAAATGTTTGAATAAAAGTTGATGTTGTAATGAGTTTATTTAATAAAAGTTTATGTTTTAAATTCTAAATGTTTGAATAATAGTTGATGTTGTAATGAGTTTATTTAATAAAAATTTATGTTTTAAATTCTAAATGTTTGAATAATAGTTGATGTTGTAATGAGTTTATTTAATAAAAGTTTATATTTTAAATTCTAAATGTTGAATAATAGTTGATGTTGTAATGAGTTTCTTTAATAAAAGTTTATATTTAATGTATAATGGGTTTATTTAATAAGAATATATTATTTTTTTAAATTTTTTTAAAAAATCGGTTATAACCGGTTTTTACTACCCGAACCGGTCACAAACCGTCCCAAACCGGCTAGTATAGGGTCGAGTTTTTACAGTCCCCAACCCAACCCGACCCGAACCGATTTGGTCAAAAAACCGATTCCCAGAATACGACCAAAAATCGATTCGGTTTTAAAACCCGAACCGGTTTGAATATAAACCCAATTTGTACACCCCTACCTGCAACTATGACTACAAGAATTTTGTAAAATAGTGATAAAAAAATGTCACTACTTAATCAAAAAATGTCCTTAAATGAAATAGCGATGGAATTTTTTCGTGGCTGTTTTGCTTGTCGCCAACCCAAGCTAACTCGAACCCAGATTGCCCATCCCGAATCCAAAATCTCCCGATACACATAAATACACATAAATCCCAATTTTGGTATTTTTTGGTATATGTAACACCCCCAAGTTATTCAGGGATATTACAGCGCCGTAAGCCCCGCCGTGGGACCCACAAGGCTAAACATACGCGGAACCATAAATTTTGACCGATAAGGTCTACACACAATGGAATGAAAAATGATACAAAGGTATTCGAAATATAACCAATGTATTCACAAACATCACAACTCAATTCAATACTTCGGCAAACACAGGCCGGAACATCAAGGAAAAAGGAGAACAATACTCGAGTATTCAATAGCCAATCCAGTACAACAACACTGAACGGGAAACTCCAAACATAACTGGAAGAAAGACACAGTATCACGCTTGCCCACCATCTTTATGCCGACCCGATACCTGCCCGTCCGCTCCTGGAACTGAAATACATGAAACGTATTCCCCCATAAAGGGGTTAGCCGTCGAATAGCTAGTGCAAGTATAACAATATGAAACATAATACTCCTCGACAATAAAGTAAATGTAATCCGTCAATTCATCAATATCCGTCAATTCATCAATTTAAGACTAGTATTAGGAATAACTAAAATCTCAAGGCGTATGTGAATGCCGTAGAAACGGTTCGTTCATATCATACGCCGTTACATGTAGGAATGCCGTCAAAACGGTTCGTTCATTACATGCCAACATTATTTCATATGAATGCCGTAGAAACGGTTCGTTCATATCAACCATGGAATCGCACCGGAGGCTACGAAACCCTCAGAGGACCATAGGCCCGTCCGGAGTGGCTAGAAATAATCATACCATCAATATTTCATACTTTCAAAGTCGAGAACGTACAATCATAAATGTATACTTGCCTTTGAGACATCGAGGGACGAACGGAAAAAGGGGTATGAGATTGGTAGGTCCAAGAACGCGCTTAGGCACCTAAACGATTCGCAAGGAATATGATAATCAATTATCCATATTCAAATTACACGAAGAAACCCCGAAACCCGTCTACGATTCATAAAGATATACGGATAATCAACTAGAGGTTGGAAAATCGTCGAATCTCATAAGTCCGAAAATGACATAATTCAACCCGAAAATCGGAAGAAAACACTCATACGGTATAGATATATCAAAATCTCAAGGTTCTCAAGCTTCAATCGGATAAAACGGACGAATCTACGAAAACCCCAAAACCAACACAAAATCAAAGTGTTCTTGAATAATCTTTCAATAATCCGATGAATACCCAATCATGTCCATAATCACGCCTATATCACATCCTACACCATGATTTTATCATCCAAAACGTCAAAACCCACACAAAATCGAGAAGTCAAGATGTCGAAGAAATTACCTCTTGAATATTCAAGCGCTATGATCCAAGGAATACGCGATAGATCGACTATCCGGGCTTCCCAACCGAGTGAAAGTGGTAAATCTTCAACACACAAGTGATAGATATGAAAAGAGTTCCTCCCTCAAACTCTCTCTCGCGATGGAAGAAGAAATGGAGGAAAATGGTGAAATCTCGCTTAAAAAGCCGAATTATGCGATTGACCGCATTGTGTGCCGCGGCTCAAGATAGGTGTGCCGCGGCACGAGCCTAAAAATTGTTCCTGTGTTTCGGCGGTGCCGCGGCTCAAGATAGGTGTGCCGCGGCACCGGTGATCGGTTTTTGGCCGAGGATGCAACACCAGGTGCCGCGGCTCAAGATAGGTGTGCCGCGCATCACGGGAGTGTGCCGCGGCACCCAGACAGCTCGGCCAAATTTAGGAAATGTGTGTGCCGCGCGCACACTCCTTGTGCCGCAGCTCACACCCCCTTCGGGTCCTAAAATGATGGAAAATGACCCGGGAAGAGAATAAAAGTAATAGGATTCAATGTCCGGCAACAATAACACGAAAATAGAAGTACGAAACCCCAAAACGGTGGTTCCAAGCAATGATTACAAGGGTTCGCTCAACAAATCACGATCCGAAGAATATGAAAGGTTTGAAATGACATGACTTTCGACCGGGTATTACATTCTCCCCCTCTAAAAAGAAGTTTCGTCCCGAAACTTAAGAAATAAATAGTTCGGGGTATTCCACCCGCATCTTCTCTTCCGTCTCCCAAGTCGCCTCTTCGACTCCATGCCTCGACCATTGTACTTTAACCGGTGGAATGGTCTTATGCCGAAGCCGTTTCTCGCGACGTTCAAGGATCTTCACGGGTCTCTCCGGAAAGGTAATATCCTCGGCTACGCTAATCTCACCGTAGTCGATAATGTGGCTCGGATCCGCACGCATACTTCCTCAATCGGGACACATGAAAAACATTATGGACGTGACTCAAAGGAGGCAACGCCAAGCGATAAGCTAAGTCTCCAACTCGTCTAAAATCTCGAAAGGTCCGATATACCTTGACCGAGTTTTCCCTTTTACCGGGCGGAAAACTCCTCAGTCGGCGATACTTTGAGCAAGACGTGATCCCCACTTCAAACTCCAAGGGTCGACGACGAGTATCGGCGTAAGATTTCGACGACTGGGCGATCGATGTCGATCTCGGATGATAGAAATCTTTTCCTTGGTCTCCAACAACATATCTGGTTCCGTCCCAACTAGCTCAGAAGCCTCGTCCCAACATAATGGCGACCTACATCGCCTACCATAGAGAGCCTCGAAGGGTGCCATTTTGATCGACGCATGCCAACTATTATTGTAAGCAAACTCGATCAACGGCAAGTGAAGCTCCCAATCATTACTCCAGTCTAAGGCACAAGCCCGCAACATATCCTCCAACGTCTGAATCGTCCTATCTATCTGACCGTCCGACTGAGGATGAAAGGAGGTGCTCAATCTCAACTCGCACTGCAGCCCGATGAACGGCCTGCCAAAAATGCGATACGAAACGGCCGTCTCGATCAGAAACAATGGTCTTGGGGGTACCGTGTAACCTCACGATCTCAGCGATAAAGGTTCGAGCCAATCTATCCGGTCCCCAAGTATCCTTAATACCCAAAAAGTGTGCAGACTTGGTCAATCGATCGACAATTACCCAAATCATATTCATTCCAGTCCGAGTTCTCGGCATGCCAGTGATAAATCCAATTGAGATATCTTCCCACTTCCACTCGGGAATGGGAAGTGGTTTCAACAACCCCGCCGGTCGTTGATGTTCGATCTTGACTTGTTGACACGTCAAGCACCGTAATACAAACTCCGTAACATCCTTCTTCATGTTATTCCACCAAAAATTTCGCTTCAAGTCCTTGTACATCTTACTCGTCCCGGGGTGGATTGAGTAAGGCGTAGCATGGGCTTCTCGGAGGATTCTCTGTCTCAACTCTAAATCGTTCGGAACGCAAAGTCTGCCCTGAAATCTCAGAATACTATCCTCGTGTACCATAAAGCCAGGAGCTTTTCCTTTAATCACGTCTTCCTTCAGTTGGGAAATCATCGGATCACTCCACTGCTTCCCTTTGATGTCGTCAACTAAGGACGAAGTAATTTCGAGAGTACACAACTGTCCCTGTACTCGTTGAAACCAAATTTCTATCCCTTGCTCAATTAGATCTTGACGAATTTTCGTCTGGGACGTAAGAACTTCGAGCATTTGAAGAGATGCTGATTTGCGGCTCAGAGCATCCGCAACGACATTGGCTTTCTCGGGGTGGTAAAGAATTTCCAGGTCATAATCCTTTATCAACTCTAGCCAACGTCCGTGTCTCATATTCAGCTCCTTCTGGCTGAAAATATATTTCAGGCTCTTGTGATCGGTATAAATCCGGCACGGTGAACCATACAAATAATGCCGCCAAATCTTGAGTGCGAAGACAATTGCGGCCAATTCTAAATCGTGAGTAGGATAATTCATCTCATAAGGCTTTAATTGTCGAGACGCAAAAGCTATCGTCTTATCATGCTGCATAAGCACACAGCCCAGGCCTTGACCCGAAGCGTCACTATAAACTGCAAAGCCCTCGCTACCATGCGGTAAAGTTAAAATCGGCGCTGAAGTCAATCGTCTCTTGATTCATCAAGCTCTGTTGTCTCTCATCCGTCCAGATAAACTTTTCGGTCTTCTGGAGTAATTTTGTAAGCGGTCGAGCGAGTTTCGAGAACCCCTCGACAAACCGACGGTAATACCCAGCAAGGCCCAAAAAGCTACGAACCTCTTTAACATTTTTAGGCGGTGCCCAATTTAGCACTGCCTCGATCTTCTGCGGGTCTACACGAACCCCTTCGGCCGAAATCACATGGCCGAGAAACATAACTTCTTCCAACCAAAATTCACATTTCGAGAATTTTGCATAGAGGTGCTCGGTTCTCAAAATGTCTCAGACCAAACGCAAGTTCCGGGCATGTTCCTCCTTATCTCGAGAATAGATCAAGATGTCGTCAATAAAGACGACTACACACCTGTCGAGGTACTCGATGAATATTTTATTCATTAACTGCATGAATACTGCCGGCGCATTCGTCAACCCAAAAGGCATAACTACAAATTCATAATGCCCATATCTCGTCCGGAACGCCGTCTTCGGAACGTCGGACTCCCTCACCCTGAGTTGATAATACCCGGATCTTAAATCAATTTTCGAGAAAACTGCAGCCCCTTGCAATTGATCAAATAAGTCGTCTATACGAGGCAAAGGATACTTGTTTTTGATGGTTACTTTATTCAGCTCACGGTAGTCGATGCACAAACGTAGTGAACCATCTTTCTTCCTCACGAAGAGAACAGGCGCGCCCCAAGGCGAAGCGCTCGGTCTGATGTACCCTTTTTCCAAAAGCTCTCCCAACTGAGTCTTCAATTCCTGCATCTCGGAAGGTTCCATCCGGTAAGGTGCTTTAGAGATCGGGGCCGCATCTGGCTCTAAGTCTACGGTAAATTCTATCTCTCGATCTGGTGGTAATCCCGGGAGGTCATCCGGGAATACATCGGGGTACTCACTAACAACCAGAATCGAAGAGAAAACGATTTCATTTCCTTCCGTTTTCAAGGCATAACACCAATAGCCCGCACAACCTTTATTCAAAAGTTTTACGGCCTTCATGGCACTGATAAGTAACTTGGATAGTCCCGACTTACGCCCCGAAAAGGAGTACTCAGATCCGTCTTTAGCCATCATGGTGATAACCTTAGTACGGTAGTTCATAATCGCTTGATGACTATCAAGCCAATCTTCGCCAAGGATCACGTCTTCGCCTTCCATATCAACTACAATTAAATTCGATAACCAATCCATACCGGATATAGTCACCGGAAAATCTCTAATCTCCCGGTTCCCCACGATTCTATCCCCCGCTCGGCAGTCTCACGATGAAGGGATCGCAATCAGTCAGACCAGTTATATTCAAACGGCATACACACTCCAAAGAAATAAAAGAATGTGTAGCACCCGAATCAAAAAGCACACGGACTGGATAAGATAAAATATGGATGGTACCTGAAGCCACCGCCGCGTCGGGCTCGTCTGTTCGACGCATCTCATAAACTCGTGGTTATACCGAACCGACGCTAGAGTTCCCCCCTCCAGCGTTCTGACCCCGTCCCCGGCCCCTGCCAAAATTCTGCTGAGGTTGACCAGCTGGGGCAGAAGCCCGAGTGTCCAAAGTCTGATTCGGCTCGGAACAATAAGTCGCTCTATGTCCCATCTGTCCGCACGTGTGACACTTCAACGGTGGAAAGTGGCATTCCAAATTAATGTGGCCTGAACGGCCACAATTATAGCAAGTCGCCGCGCGATTTGAGGTACCCGAAGTGGGACGGTAACTCCTCTTCCCTTTATTAGAACGTGACGACTGTCCGGCAAAACGGTTAGTCGTGTGACTTCTGAAATTTGCCACCCTTAGAGCCAGAAAAATTTCCCCCGACTTTCTGCTTCTTCGGTTCTTCAACGGTATCATTGTCGGGGCTCAATATATCATGGGCTAAATCTTTGTCCTGATACTCTTTCAGTGTGGTACAAGCAAATCCGGCCATGTACCGCCGTAAGTCCAAATTCATCCGCATATCAAAATAACGGATCTTATCACGCTCGTTACGTACTTGATCCTTCACATGGATTAATTGTTGGTTATACTCCACGATCGCCTGCGAAACGGGAATATCTTGTGGTTTAGCCTCGAAGAAGGCTCGGATTCGGCTCTCTCGTACCGGCCAAGGGCAAAACTCGGCCTCCAAGAGCTCCTTAAATTCATCCCATGAGGCAATACGATCCTGTGGCTTGATGACCTTCCACCAAGTAGCGGCCTCCTTAGTGAGGAAATACTGAGCAATCGGCACTTTCCTCACCTCGGGGCAATCAACTGCCTCGAAAATCTTCTCCAATTCTGCTAGCCAATCCTCCCAGCCTAACGGGTCTGTGGCACCGCCAAACTGTGGAGGGTGCATACGGATTACATTCTGAAGCAGGGCATCCGTATTTGGGTTCGGGTTATTCAGCTGAACAGTTTAGGCCAAAATAGTCATCTGAGTAGCCAATTGTTGAAGTGCATTCGCCACTCCAACGTCTGCGTTGTTCCCGACCATCCGATCGTCGTCTTGACTCTCGGTGTTGGGATGCACCGAGTTCGACAAACTGGGGTCGGTCGACCCCGCAACTGAACTGATGGAAACGGCCGCGCCACGACCTCTTCCTCGCCCACGGCCACGACCACGGCCACGGCCCCTACCAGCTGACATACTGAAGAACACACAAGTCATGCAAGCACAATTCAATCACGCATCAACAAAGTGTCCGGTTCTCAAGAATACCGATAAAATGGAAGCAAAACGAATAAGGAAACACCAGAAGAGTGAGAGGTCTTACAAGTACCGGTCGCACTCTGATGATGGCAGAGTAGTGATCATGGACAATTAACGACTCGATCGACCCAAAAGACCGACAGCCTAGGTATCCATAGACCTAAGCTCTGATACCATATTCTGTAACACCCCCAAGTTATTCAGGGATATTACAGCGCCGTAAGCCCCGCCGTGGGACCCACAAGGCTAAACATACGCGGAACCATAAATTTTGACCGATAAGGTCTACACACAATGGAATGAAAAACGATACAAAGGTATTCGAAATATAACCAATGTATTCACAAACATCACAACTCAATTCAATACTTCGGCAAACACAGGCCGGAACATCAAGGAAAAATGAGAACAATACTCGAGTATTCAATAGCCAATCCAGTACAACAACACTGAACGGGAAACTCCAAACATAACTGGAAGAAAGACACAGTATCACGCTTGCCCACCATCTTTATGCCGACCCGATACCTGCCCGTCCGCTCCCCTGGAACCTGAAATACATGAAACGTATTTCCCCCATAAAGGGGTTAGCCGTCGAATAGCTAGTGCAAGTATAACAATATGAAACATAATACTCCTCGACAATAAAGTAAATGTAATCCGTCAATTCATCAATATCCGTCAATTCATCAATTTAAGACTAGTATTCCGGAATAACTAAAATCTCAAGACGTATGTGAATGCCGTAGAAACGGTTCGTTCATATCATACGCCGTTACATGTAGGAATGCTGTCAAAACGGTTCGTTCATTACATGCCAACATTATTTCATATGAATGCCGTAGAAACGGTTCGTTCATATCAACCATGGAATCGCACCAGAGGCTACGAAACCCTCAGAGGACCATAGGCCCGTCCCGGAGTGGCTAGAAATAATCATACCATCAATATTTCATACTTTCAAAGTCGAGAACGTACAATCATAAATGTATACTTGCCTTTGAGACATCGAGGGACGAACGGAAAAAGGGGGTATGAGATTGGTAGGTCCAAGAATGCGCTTCCGGCACCTAAACGATTCGCAAGGAATATGATAATCAATTATCCATATTCAAATTACACGAAGAAACCCCCGAAACCCGTCTACGATTCATAAAGATATACGGATAATCAACTAGAGGTTGGAAAATCGTCAAATCTCATAAGTCCGAAAATGACATAATTCAACCCGAAAAATCGGAAGAAAACACTCATACGGTATAGATATATCAAAATCTCAAGGTTCTCAAGCTTCAATCGGATAAAACGGACGAATCTACGAAAACCCCCAAAAACCAACACAAAATCAAAGTGTTCTTGAATAATCTTTCAATAATCCGATGAATACCCAATCATGTCCATAATCACGCCTATATCACATCCTACACCATGATTTTATCATCCAAAACATCAAAACCCACACAAAATCGAGAAGTCAAGATGTCGAAGAAATTACCTCTTGAATATTCAAGCGCTATGATCCAAGGAATACGCGATAGATCGACTATCCGGGCTTCCCAACCGAGTGAAAGTGGTAAATCTTCAACACACAAGTGATAGATATGAAAAGAGTTCCTCCCTCAAACTCTCTCTCGCGATGGAAGAAGAAATGGAGGAAAATGGCTGAAATCTCGCTTAAAAAGCCGAATTATGCGATTGACCGCATTGTGTGCCGCGGCTCGGCATAGGTGTGCCGCGCACGAGCCTAAAATTGTTCCTGTGTTTCGGCGGCAGCCGCGGCTCAAGATAGGTGTGCCGCGGCACCGGGTCATGTTTTGGCTGAGGATGCAACACCAGTGTGCCGCGGCTCAGCATAGGTGTGCCGCAGCAATGACTCGGCAGTGTGCCGCGGCACTGCCGGAGTGTGCCGCGGCACCCGGTACAGCCCGCTCGGCCAAATTTAGGAAATGTGTGTGCCGCGGCGCACACTCCTTGTGCCGCGGCTCACACCCCATTCGGGTCCTAAAATGATGGAAAATGACCCGGGAAGAGAATAAAAGTAATAGGATTCAATGTCCGGGCAACAATAACACGAAAATAGAAGTACGAAAACCCCAAAACGGTGGTTTCAAGCAATGATTACAAGGGTTCGCTCAACAAATCACGATCCGAAGAATATGAAAGGTTTGAAATGACATGACTTTCGACCGGGTATTACAGTATACACATCAATTATGAGAGCATGGTTCCAGTTAAGCACTTGGGCCACAAAAAGGAGTGGAATGTTGCTCTCAGATGCAGGGACCATTATTCTATATACCAAATAATGGAGCCATTGATATACAGTAATATAGAAATAATAAATATCTTATTATTAATATAACTCATATTCATAATACAATACAGTGCTCTCACACTCTCATTCTTTGAGCGGCATTCAAGGTCATATTTCTAACAATACATTTCAGTGTAACATATAAGGATTGCGACCATAACTCAAGTCTTATAAGACTAAATAACAGAAACCATTCCAACCACCCAACCACACAACCTCTTCAATATTTAATTAATTTATCTTTCTTCCACGTCATTAAAATTCATCCCAACCCAACCACTTTTATTTTTGATAATTTATCCATGACACTCAACCATAACATTAAATATAATTATTTTATTATATATTCTAAGTTGAAAAATTATCTGTGCTAAAAATAATATTAAAAATTTATAACTACAATAAAAAATTATAAAAATTCCAAAAAATAAAATCGAACAATAAACAGAAGGAAGAAAAAAACAATACCAATATATTGCAAGTGTAAGAAAATTTGGATTATTCTCAGAAATACTTTACTAAATAATTATGGCTAATGATCTATTATATATAAATCTTATCCTCCTTAATTTAATGTGCAAGGGGGATTGTGCACAAAAATTAGTACTGTACAACTAATGCATTGCATACCAAAAATAATTTCGTTTTTTATAAACTCACGAATTTATATTTACATATTAAACTCCAAGGAATACAAACAATCGTGTAATGATGGAGTGAACACAACAGGGTTCCTGGAACCATGCTCTCATAATTGATGAATATGAAGTGTTGCTGAAGTATTAATGCTTGAAGCACTACATAATCCAAAGACGAGAAAACAACATAGCAAAAAACCACACCAGTTTTGCAGTTTGCCATATAAGCCTCCTGTTACGTTTTCTATTTATATGTAGATAAGAGGTTGTCACTATTTTTTAATCTTGGCCTACCTTTTCGAATATGGAGTTAAAGACTTGCTGTGGTATTCTTTAAAGATGTTTTTGTGTGCTTCTGACATTAAAGGGTTTCATGTTTTTATGGAGTTAAAGACTTGCTGTGGTATTCTTTCGAATATGGAGATCTGTGATTTGATGTTACATTCTTTTCTTTGTTCGTTAAAAAACACAGAAACTAAATCGAATGATTTTGAGCAGAAACATTAAAGGGTTTGATGTTGTGTTTGATTATTTTGGGTAAGAAGTTACAACGACGGTAGTTTGTATGTGAAGCTGTGTTCATGTTTGGTGGTTGATCTGCAAAACCAGAGAAAAAGATGGATGGGAGGCAGATATTTTTAGGATAGTGATAAAAAAATTAGATGTATATCTTGGAATGGATTGGATCCCATCTTACCCGAATTTTTTACCCCATTGGTTTTGGGTTTTAATCTGTTGGACTGGATCCAACCGCAGCAAAACAATCTCAAAACACAATGAATTGATGTCAATAATCAATCGGTTGGTGTTTGCTAAAAGAAATGAAATAAAATGGATTGAAATAAAATGATTGTTTTAAAGTGTACAACTCATGAAAAGCTAATGAATGAATATATGCATGTAATAATGAGAAGCTTATGTGAATACTGAGTCGGACCTCCGACAATTGGTAAATTTGACACATACATACATTCGTCAATGCATACATAAACACCTATCACATATGTATGCAGACACATAGGTACGATATTGGTATACATTGAATAAAGAAGCTGAAAAATATTATAGATACAGCATGGCTGCATGGGTATTTTGCTTTATAGGTGGCATTCTTCATTGGAAATTTACCTCATATTAATGATTTACATAATCAATATGCACGCTTTCTCTCTATCTCATGATGATGCTACTAATAGTCTCCTACAATATAATGGAGACTCTTCATGTTCATTTCTTTTGTATTATTCACTTTTACTTTTTGTTTGGGGGGATGGTAAGTTGGTAACCGTTGTGAATTAAAAACGAAATCATATCATAGTTTCAAGATTGCATAAAATTGTAGAATGTTAAAACAAAAGTTGTTAGTATTTAAATATTACATGTGAAGAGACTCTTTTAAATGTAACGTCTTAGAAAAAGTCTTTTTACATGTACTCTTTTAATGTGAATAAACTATTTTAAGTACTGGAAACCTAATTAGTACCAACCATTACTCTATGAATATTTAGATGCAATGGGTGCAACGCACGGATTGATAAAACATTACACTATGAACATTTAAAATAAATACAATACATTACATATAACTAATTACATATACTAAAAGAATTCTACATGGAAAAAGCGTTACGGATGAGTCCTTATTCATATTAAAAGACTACATGGGAAAAGACTATTTTAATTGTAACTTTTAATGTAAATAAACTAATTTAAATACAAAAGTTATGATAACATCACAATTAAATCCTCTAAAATAAATACAATACAAATTCTCTAATAGGCATCTAAATATTGTCATATGCTCATTCAAGCGTCTGCAACCAATGCTCATTCAAGCATCTGCAACCAAAGACCGTGCATCGCACGGGTTGGATCAAACCTCGTGCAAGATATATTAATATTTTATTTAAATATAAAAATGAAAAATAAATAGTGCCAAGTATCAAATGTTGGAGTAAGAGACCACAAGGTCTATTTCCTATCGTTTGCGGACCGCGGTCGGTCGTTCAAATGCTAAGCATATTAATTTCTTTTTTTTTTTTTAAATACTGGTATGCTAATGTGGCTGGTCGACCAACACTCAAATGGCTTCTGTTATTGTAATACCCGCATTTTTCTTTTCTCGATATTTTTATTTTTGATATATTTTTCATTTTTGGCGACTCATTTCTAACCGTATTGATATTTCGAGAATATTTAATACTGGACTTTTTGTCATTCGAGCTTGTTTCGGACTTGTTTTACTCAATTCCGTGTTTAATGTCATTTTCGTCGCTATTTTGTTTGATTCTCATAACCGTTGTTCGGAACTGCCGTTTCGGTGTTGCCGCAGGTCCGTATCATGTTGTTATGCATGTTGTGAGCTTTCGTTTGTGGTTTCGATCATGCATAGGGTGTTTCATATGTTTTGGGCCGTTTTGTAATTTCCCAAAGTTTTGTGGTTATTACTAACGTTGTAGTTTCCCCTACCCTCGGGTAGTCGGAATCGCGTTTCATTTGAATGTTTTAGTTTCTGTCGCGATACTCGTTGTGATTGTATCCATTGGTAATTGGTACACCTTGGTATTCTCCGATTATTCATTATCGAGAAGTTATTAACTTATTTCATTTCTAGCCTGCTGTCACAGGCATGCTACGGCCGTAAGCCAGGGACGTTACGGCCGTAAGACTCGATAGTTACGTCCCTAAGCTTGCCTTCGTACGGCCGTAACAAGACTTCGTTTTTTCTTCTTGGGTTCCAGTGGCATCTTACGGGCGTAAGGAATTGTGAGTTACGACAGTAAGAGATGATACGACCGTAACCAGGGGGTATTACGGCCGTAGGTGCACTTCGTTTTGTTGTCCAATTTCATTCTAGGGTCCAGTTACGGCCGTAAAACGACTTACTTACGTCCGTATTGGGATGATGTTACGTCCGTAACATCTGCCAGTATATAAACTGGCAACGGCCGATTTTTATTCATTTTTCATCCTTCTCTCTTCTCTTCGCGACGGGAGCGACTGTGGAAGCTAGGGTTCGTCTGATTTTCACCCAAACTCCATTGTAGAAGTATATTCAAGCATCATAACATCAATCTATCACTAATCATCCATCGTTCATCTTCGAATCAAGGTAAAATCTCTTAGAATCATACTTTTGGGAATTTTGGGGATTTTCGATTTTATGACCGTTTCGTTCCGTGTTGTTGATTAATCCATGATGTATATGATTAATCTTGGTAGTATTCTTGTTTTCCCTACGAATTTATGGTAAGTTTCGTGATATTTGTGGAATCAAGAGGGTTCGGTTGCGATCCGTCCTCGTTGTTGTTTTGTACGAACTTACATGAATCGTAGGTGGGGTTTCGGGTGTCTTCCGTTATTGTTATTCTTGTCGAATTGGTTGTGATGGTGTTTGACGAATCGTCTAGGTTCGGTGTGTCCAATTTCTCGTAACCGTGATTGTTTCATTCCGTCCTTTTCGTCGGAATATCGAGGTAAGTACCCTTAATGAACTTTCATGCTTAACATGGTAGTATTGCATGAGTAACGTGTGTGTATGCTCACTACGGGTTAGATCCGACGGGGTCTCGGTAGGGGTCCACAGAGGCGTGGATCCGCGAGCTTGCTTTTAACCACTACGGGTTAGATCCGATGGGGTCTCGGTAGGGGTCCACAGAGGCGTGGGTCCGCGGTTAATTGTGGTGCATTTTATAAATATGTTTTGAGTTATGGCGTTTCCGAAAATGTGTGTTTCAAATGATGTTTTCTCTTTTGCATGCTTTGACTATATGTGTAAGGTGTAAGATGTTCATTTGGTTACTTGCACTAGCGTAATTGCTAACCCCTTTGGGGAACCATTTTGGGAAAATTCTTGTTATGAATTTCAGGTCATGTTCAGCCGGACGACCGGGCACTCGGGCAGTACGAGGATGCTCGCCAGGGTTGATGACGTGTGCAATTGAGTCTCTTTATTTTCGTTATCCTTTTTAATGTGGAGTGTTTCTTTAAACTTGTGAACTTATAGAACGTACTCACGAGTACTTAGGTATTTCTACTGGGTTATGGTTTGTATTATTATATGTTAATTATGATCGCCGGTGATATTTATTTTGCCAGTTATACCGGGGGTTTTATTTATTTTGTTCTGGTGATGTATGTTTTCTCGCTAACCAAGGTAGTTAGACGAGTTTCTCAATTAGCCTGGTGGGTCCCATGTAGGGGTCAACGACACTGTAATATTCCCTGAATATCTTGGGGGTGTTACAGTTATATGCAGTCTGAAGGTTACGGCCGTATCTCGACCTCTGGAAGACACTTAATTACACCACTCAAATATAAGGCCCTCTGATATGGCATTACGATCGTTCGGTCATAATAGTATGGCCATTATAGGCATAACCCACTGCCGGACAGCATAAACAATCCAGCAGTTCTGAATCACCCCCAAACGACAATACTGTTGGAAATTTATTCGTAAAACTTTCCGGGCGAAAATAAATTACAACTGGAAACGAAATTACAACTCGAAAAACAGAAATTACAAAACTCGAAACTGAATTGAAATTACACGAAAGAAATAGAAAAAACCATAAACTATTGACTAAATTTGAACAGTCGGGACGCATCTGGACTGTATTCATCTCCTTGACCGCTCGAGGGATGTACGTGGACATCCTTATGTGTACATACGAGCCCAAAAATATTGTTGAGCTAGTCCAAAAAATCTTTAAGCAAGCCAAGGCCTAGCCCAAAGACCACCCAAAGACCAATTGCCAAGATCCAAGATCAAAGACCAAGTCTAAGTCCAAGGCCAAGGCCAAGGTCCAAGATCCATGGTCCACGGCACGCGGCTCCCAGCCGAGGCCGAGGCGAGGCGAGCGGGCGGCGGCAGCGCATGCGTGTGGGCTTTAAGCCCATCATGTGCCATTAATTAATACATATATAATGAAAAGTTCATATATACTTGAACAATGATAGCTCATTTATCAATGTGAAATAGCCATCCCTCATTAATTCATAATTAAGTGACAAACTTTAATTCACTATTTCTCACTCACCGAAATCGGTTTAGAGAATGTTAATATACCACGACATCTACTCGGAACGTAGATCGATCCTATGATATTTAATTTTATAAAATAGTATTACATTCATTAACGATTCCAACAATTACCCACATGAGTGAAAATAGCCCAAATGCAATGTACAGACACAAGCTCAGTCTTCAATAGGTGTTAAAGTATAAGGATAGGTAGTTCGTGGCTTTGAACCTTCCATAGTTAACATCATCGGGTACACAGGCGGATTAGTGGCGTGATGCTTTGAACTATTCCCCCACGGCGTGCACCGAGACAATGGTGCTAACACTTGAACACCTCAACCTCATCCGTTCTCACGTTTTTTATCCTTTGCGGGCCTTGGACACCCCTTTGGATTCATAAGTGTATTTCATGAAGCGACTCTAACTTCTTAATTATATAGGTGATTCTTTACCGAGTATCTTGTCATACTCTACCTCCTCGAGTTCTTTAGGAATCATTAAAAGTCATAGACTTAACCTCACCACTATGCAAGCTTTCAACACTCAATTGCTCGACATGGAATAAACTTAGATGAGTGTTTCACATGAACTCTCATAGCTTAGTTTTCCCATTTAACCAAGTTCTTGGATCTCCAGTCATCTTGGTTGTGTTACCACTATGACAATTCTCAATTTGTGGATTTTAAACCCATTCCCTCTAGCAATTTATTCATTTGATCACGGTTTAACCCTTTGGTTAGCGGATCCACTAGATTATCCAATGACCTCACATAGTCAATAGAGATAACCCCACTTTTGATCAAATGTCTCACACGGTATTATGGCATCGACAAATATGTCGAGACTTTCCATTATACATGTTACTTCTTGCCCTATCAATAGCAGCTTGGCTATCGCATTGAATCATCACTGCAGGCACTGGCTTTGACCAACATGGAATTTCTTCTAGAAAGTTTATGTTCCACTCGGCTTCTTCATCAGCTTTGTACAAAGCTATGAATTCTGATTCCATGGTGGGTCGGGCTATATACATTTGTTTCGTGGACTTCCAGAGACAACTCCATCCCCATGGTAAACACGTAACCACTTGTAGAAAATGAACTTTTCGTATCAGGTATTCAATTCGCATCACAGTACCCTTCAAGTACCGAGGTATCTCGAATAGTGTAGTCCAAGATTTTAAGTATACTTTAAGTACCTCAAAACTCTAACAATAGCTTTCAATGCTCTTTGCTTGGATTGCTCGTGCAAGGACTCAATTTGTTCACAGCGCAAGCTAAGTCGGGTCGAGTGCAATTTGTAAGATACATTAAACACCCAATGACTCGTGCATATTCTTCTTGTGCAACAGGCTCCCCTCTAGTTTTGCTCAAGTGAACATTTAATTTTATTGGGGCCTCAGCCGGTAAGGTATCAAAAGCATTAAATGTAACACCCCAAATCTCATAAGGGACATTACACGCCGTAGAACCTTTACAAGGTCTACCAGGCTAACACATGACATATAATCAACAAAAAAAATCCCATAATACGCACTAATATTAATTAGGGCCGTGGCCTCGACCAACAAATTTTTGATTCAATGCTAATAAAACATAGAGTGAAATGTATTCAATGCCCACGCAGGGGATATCAACGACATCATTAACCAAACATACGTTTACTCGACTACATCAACCAACAAGTGATTAAACATAATAAAGAAATAACCCGGCTCGAGCCTTATCATCATGCTGGGCCATCCTTTGCATGCGTGTCCCGTGCCGGCTCCTCAGCTCGCCCGATACCTGAAATGCATGAAACGCATTTCCCCCATTTAAGGGGTTAGCATTCGAATAGCTAGTGCAAGTACAGATTTACATAACATTACATATGAGTACAATCCAACATGACAAATACATTTGAAAATACTAGAAAGACAATATTCCGGAATATCACATTTTTATCAAAACATGTTCATCGAAGTAATCATAACATCATATTACTCCAACACAATTCCATACTTGGTAACCCGTGGTCGTACCCCTTAGTATCGACCCCCAGAGGCCCCGTCGGACCGTCCCCAGGTGGGAGACCACTTCCGCGGTCGTACCCATTAGTAGCGACCCCAGAGGTCCCGTCGGACCGTCCCCAGGTGGAAGAACACATCAACATACACACGCACACATTTATCACAACTTTTCATAAATGTCGAATTTACATTCTATATAATACTATGTAAAATAAGTACTTGCCTTGAATCACAAGACGTGAAAGAAACGGTGAAAGGAAAAGGTTCCGTCCGAATAATCTTCACAATAAATGTAACACCCTAAATACCATAAATGTAACACCCCAAATCTCATAAGGGACGTTATACATGACACACAATCCACAAAAAAATCCCATAATACGCATTAATATTAATTAGGGTTGTGGCCTCGGCCAAAACATTTTAATGCTAATAAAACATAGAGTGAAATGTATTCAATGCCCACGCAAGGGACTTCAACGACATCATTAACCAAAAGTATGTTTACTCAATTGCATCAACCAACAAGTGATTAAATATAACAAAATAAATAACCCGACTCGAGCCTTATCATCATGCTGGGCCATCCTTTACATGCGTATCCCGTGCCGGCTCCTCAACTCGCCCGATACCTGAAATGCATGAAATGCATTTCCCTCATTTAAGGGGTTAACATTCGAATAGCTAGTGCATGTACAAATTTACATAACATTACATATGAGTACAATCCAACATGAAAAATATATTTGAAAATACTAGAAAGACAATATTCCGAAATATCACATTTCATCAAAACATGTCCATCGAAGCAATCATAACATCACATTACTCCAACACAATTCCATACTTGGTAACCCGTGGTCGTATCCCTTAGTATCGACCCCCAGAGGCCCCGTCGGACCATCCCCAGGTGGAAGAACACATCAACATACACATGCACACACTTATCACAACTTTTCATCAATGTCGAATTTACATTCTATATAATATTATGTAAAGTAAGTACTTGCCTTGAATCACACGACGTGAAAGAAACGGTGAAAGGAAAAGGTTCCGTCCGAATAATCTTCACAATAACGCTCCTATCACATTAATGATATACAATCAACCACAACGTTGCGGAAACGCAAGGATTCATCCTAGTTCTACCCATTGGGACAATTCATTGGTCACTACGAAGGTATCATCGAATATACTTAATAAATAATGGAAATATCAGTGTTTATACCACAAAATATCAAAAAAAAAAAGGCTTACAAGTTTCCAACTGAAATCAAGCAACAATTTATGATGAATCGGATTAAAAGGGTAAAATTACAAGAAACCCCCAAAATTTCCCCAAAATCTCAAAACAAGGGTTCTAGGGATCCTTACATAGATTCGGGTGGTGGAAGATGTTATGAAGTTGGTAAATTCGCACAAGGAACGCAAGGATGATAGTGGATGATAATATTTGGCCAAAATCGACTCCAACCCTCGCCTAATATCGCCCAAAGACGGAAGGAAGAAATAAGGATGAAAAATGACGAAGTTAAACTAATGTTGTCCTATATATATCAGACAGACTTAGCGCGCGCTACACACAAAGTTTAGCGTCCGCTAACGGGCTGCAGAATGCAGTCAGAGACTTCTGTCCTCCCATTAGCGTACGTTGATATAAGTTTAGCATGCACTAAGGTTGGCAATTAGCGTACGTTAACAGCTAATTAGCGTACGCTACCTGGTTCACTTCAGAAATACTGAACCTTCTGTCCAGTTCCAGAGTACTCTGCCCAGATGCCTTAGCGTACGCAATAAAATAAGTCTAGCCTGCGCTAGATATACCCTCATAGAGCGCGCTACGGATAAAACGTTAGTGTGTGCTAACTGTTCCTGTACAGAGTACAGATAGGAAACTCGGCCAGACTGTACCCGACTCGAAAGGCATGAAACTTGACAGATACCAGCAAATAACGATACATGACAAGAAAACAACAACATGTAAGCACAATATCCCAATCCGAATATACGATTCCAACCAAACAACGAAACAGACAAATTGTAACGAAAGGTGATACCCAAAACTATAATATATTACAGAACAGCCCAAATTCTCGAGAATCGCAACTCGAGGCCAACTAACAATCTCCGAAAATTGTAACGAATCCAGAAATATTAAAGGAACTTACTGACGAAATGAAATGTCGGTTTAGTTCGAGATTTACAAAAATCGATTCTAAACGTAGAATAGTTACACAATAATCGAAATCTCATAAAAACAACTCTGAAACTCATTCGGATGACCACGAACGCAGAACAAAAGAACTTCAGAATATCAAAACACATACAAGCGAGTTGCCCGAAATGAAAATACACTAAAAATAGAAATTATTAATAACGGAAAGTGCAGATATTACATTCCTTCCCCCTAAAAATAAGTTTCGTCCCGAAACTTACCAATGCGAATAACTCAGGGTATCTCGACTTCATATTCTCTTCCGTCTCCCATTTGGCTTCCTCTGATCCATTTCTCGACCATTGTACTTTAACCAAATGAATGGTTTTGTGCCTAAGTTGCTTCACACGACGCTCCAAAATCTGAATCGGTCTCTCTTCAAAGGTAATGTTGGGACCCAACTCAATCTCTCCAAAATCAATAATATGGATATGGTCCGGTACATACTTCCTAAGCTGGGAAACATGAAACACGTTATGCACGTGACTCAAGAACGACGGCAATCCTAACCGATATGAAAGCTCTCCAACTCTCTCTAAAATCTCGAATGGTCCAATATATCTCGGAATAAGTTTACTCTTCCGGCCGAAGCGGTAAACTCCCCTAGTCGGCGACACTTTCAGCAAGACATGATCTCCAATCTCAAACTCTAATGGCCGACGACGCGTGTCGGCATAGGACTTCTGTAGATTCTGCGCCGTTAATAACCTACCACGAGTCAAGGCGATCTTCTCTCTCATCTCAACGACTAAACCTGGTTCAGTGCCAATCAATTCGGATGTATCATCCCAACACAACGACGATATGCACCTTCTTCCATACAATGCCTCAAATGGTGCCATTTTGATCGAAGCGGTCCAACTGTTGTTATACGTAAACTCGATCAACGACAAGTGCACTTCCCAATCATCTTTCCAGTCCAAGGCACATGCTCTCAGCATATCCTCAAGTGTCTGAATAGTCCACTCCGAATGTCTGTCAGTCTGAGGATGGTAAGATGTACCGACTCAATTCAGTTCCCATAGCCCGATGAATAGCCTGCCAGAAATGTGATATAAACTGGCCATCTCGATCTGAAACAATACTTTTAGGGGTTTCATGCAACCTCACGATCTCTGCAATAAACACTCGGGCTGGTCTCTCCAGTCCCCAAGTATCCTTAATACCCAGAAAATGAGCAGATTTGGTTAGTCGATCCACAATAACCCAAATCATGTTCATTCCTGTCCGAGTCCTACGCATACTGGTGATTGTAACACCCCCAAGACGATCAGGGCATATTACAGCGCCGTGGACCCCATACTGTGGAATCCACCAGGATAACGTACCAACAAGACATTCGACAACGACATACATCAACAACAAAACAACAATTTCACAAACCACGACATTCAAACCAAAGACTGAAATACGACAATATAAATTGACATCAAATCCACTTCCCAAAATGGGTACCAATATTAACAGATTCAAGAAAGAAGTACTCGAGTACTTAAACCAATTTTATAATATAGAAATCCCGAACAAGACATCAATAAATAATCACTGAACAGAATCACGCCTGCCCATCATCCTCGTACGGCTTGCTTGCTCGTTTGCTCCCAAGACCTGTACCTGAAATACAAAAGTATTTCCCCCATTTAAGGGGTTAGCGACAACTTCTAGTGCAAGTACAATCCATTTGAACTACCATTCTAATCAGATGAAAATATGCGCCAAAAATAATTTTAGAAATTATTTATATTCCGGAATATTTTACGGTGCACAAGCACAAAACACATTTCTCCAACAAAACATTTCAAAGTTAACCTCGGTACGAGACTCACGGCCACCGTACCCCGCAGAGTCCCGTCGGACATCCCTGGGTGGTTAACCATAGTTCGCGATACGAAACTCACGGCAACGTATCCCTAGAGGCCCAGTCGGACCATCCCTAGGTGAACATACACATATACATCCACACGACCACGAAAAGCCATAATTCAAATACTAGAACGCATAAACAAATGTAAAGTACTTGCCTTTGAGACATCTTCAAATAACTGGGAATGAATAACGGCTATGAACGATCTGAATGGAAAACGACGGTTCCTAAATGAAGGATGAATGTAACTCAGTCCTAACGGACAACAATAATCGAATGGAATACACCCATAACCCTGATTACAAGCTATGACAATAAACATTTAATCGATACGGGCGAGGGTTTACGCAAAATCTCCCCGAATCGATAATTCACGGATTCAACTTGAAGAAAACAGTTTGGGAATCACCCAACAACAACAATCGATGAGGAATAATACAACATATATGAACAATTCGAGTTTAAATGAACAAAATCCGAAAAAACCCCAAAATTGACAAAGTAGGGTTCTAAGTCAAAATACCTTGAATTGAAGTGGAGGAGATGGATTGGGGTGATGAAGTACTAAGCTTGGGACACCAGAATCGGTCTGGAATAAGATTCCACGGATCAATCTCCACAAATCGCACTAAAATCCCCGGAATCGCCCAAAGGAAGAGAAAAGGAGGAAAACTGACGAAAAATGGGGTTGCTGTCCTATTTATATTAAAAATAGTTAGCGCACGCTAACCATCAAAATATAGCGCGCGCTAACGGGGATCGCAAGCAGTCCAGAAGCAGCCCGGCGTCGCTAGCGTGCGCTAGACATGTTTAGCGCGCGCTAAATACTACCCGATAGCATACGCTACGAAAGCCTTAGCGCACGCTACCTGATGATCAGTGTACAGGATATGATTTCAGAACCCCCAGTGCCCAGTACGCTGAAATCGTTAGCGCACGCTACAAACTCCGAGTTAGCATATGCTAACCAAACAACGATAGCGCACGCAAGGAATCAAGGAGTAGCGTGCGCTACTCACGCAGCAGTTCAGTACTACTCAGATCAGTACCCTCCTGCAGACAGTACGAAAATCGAAATGCAAAGCAAGGCCAGAATCCAGAAACATAAACACGGACTATTCAAGACGATAGAGCTAAGCGTTGAAAGAAAATATAATTCCGACCACCGGAGAGTCCGTAATGCGACAAAGAAAATGAAATTCCCTAAACTTATAGGAAATTACAAAAATAGCCCAAGTGCCCGAAAATCACGATACGACGTCGGATTAACAAACCGAAAGTTTCAACATGACTAACTCAACCATACGAACTTATGTAAACCGAGAAACAACAAAAACAAACGAGTTTACGAGAATCGAACGTACATACGGCAAAATATGTCATAAAATGAAATCACGTGAAAACATCACCAAAAGTTGTCCAAATGGAAAAACTCCAAGAATAAAGTAAATTCAAAATGTCGAAACGGTTACAAGCGAGTCGATAAAAATAGACATACGCCAAAAATGGAAACGGCTAAAAATGGAAAGGTACGAATATTACAGTGATGAAATCCATAGAAATGTCCTCTCACTTCCACTCCAGAATGGGGAGTGGTCGTAATAATATTGCGGGTCGCTGGTGCTCGATCTTAACCTGCTGACAGGTCAAACACTTTGACACAAACTCGCTAACATCTGTCTTCAAATTGCTCCACCAGTAATTACTCCTTACATCCTTGTACATTTTGCTCGTAGCAGGATGTACGGAATAAGGCGTAGTATGATCTTCTCTCAAGATTTTCTGTCTTAACTCAATATCACTCGGTACACACAATCTGCCTCGAAATTTGAGAATTCCATCATTCTGAACCACAAACCCGGGGGTTTTCCCCTTCTTCACATCCTCCCTCAACTGGGCTAAAAATGTATCATCACAGTCATATCATCAACCAAATACGAAGTGATTTTTAATGCACATAACTAACCCAGAACTCTGTGAACCCAAACTTCGATATCCTGACAAATCAGATCCCGTTGGATCCTGCTCTGAGTCGTAAGTATCTCTAACATATGTAGCGCCATCGGCTTACTACATTAGCCTTGCCTGGATGGTAAAAAATCTCGAGGTCGTAATATTTAATTGATTCCAACCACCTGCACTGTCTCATGTTCAACTCCTTCTGACTGAAGATATACTTCAGACTCTTGTGATCCGTGTAAATCTTACATGACGACCCATAGAGATAATGCCTCCAAATTTTTAAAGCGAAAATGACCGCTGCTAACTCCAAATCATGTGTAGGGTAATTAGCTTCATAAGGTTTCAGTTGACGAGACGCATAAGTAATAACCCTATCTATCTGCATCAAAACACACCCGAGTTCGAGACCCGAAGCATCAATATACACTACAAAATCCTTGTTCCCCTGAGGAAAGGTTAAAACTAGTGCGGTAGTCAACCGTCTTTTCAACTCATCAAAGCTATTCTGCCTATCCGCGTTCCACTCGAATTTCTGAGTCTTCTGGAGTAACTGAGTGAGTGGTCTAGCGATCTTAGAAAATCCTTCAACAAACCTACGGTAATAGCCCGCAAGTCCTAGAAAGCTCCTCATTTCTTTCATATTCTTAGGCGGTTCCCATGCCATCACTGTCTCTATCTTTCTGCAGATCTACCCAAACTCCCTCTGTTGAAATCACATGGCCGAGGAACATCACTTCCTCGAGCCAAAACTCACATTTAGAAAACTTCACATATAGCTGCTCAACTTTCAAAATGTCTAACACAATGCGAAGGTGCATGGCGTGCTCTTCCTCACTCTGGGAATAGATGAGAATGTCGTCGATAAAGACGACTACAAATTTGTCCAGATACTCAATAAAAACTTTGTTCATCAACTGCATGAACACTGCTGGGGCATTGGTTAACCCAAAAGGCATAATTACAAACTCATAATGGCCATATCTCGTCCAAACGACAGTTTTCGGTATGTCACTATCCCGAATCCTCAAATGATAATAACCCAATCGTAAACCAATATTCGAGAAGACTGTCGCTCTTTGAAGCTGATCAAACAAGTTGTCAATCCGGGGTAAATGGTATTTGTTTTTGATGGTCAACTTGTTTAATTCTCAATAGTTGATGTATAAACGAAGCGATCCATCCTTCTTCTTAACAAAAAACACCGGCGCACCCCAAGGCGATGTGCACCCTTTATCTAGCAATTCCCCCAACTACTTCTTCAGCTCTAATCTCCGACGGTGCCATACGATACAGTGCACGAGAAAAATGAGCCGCGTTCGGCTCCAGATCAATAGGGAACTCAACTTCCCGCTGCGGTGGGAATCCCAGCAAGTCATCCGGAAATACGCCAGGATACTCGTTCACAATTGGAATCGACGACATGTCAACTCCACCATCTTCCAGTTTCAAAGCGTAACACTGGTATCCTACACAACTCTGGTTCAGAAGTTTCATCGCTTTCAAGGCACTAACCACATTTCCCGATTTACCTGGCTTACAACCGACGAGAGTATTCTCTATGCGATCCTCGGCCACTATCGAGATAGTATGAGTCCAACAGTTCATGATAGCACCGTGGCGATCCAACCAATCGTCCCCGAGGATCAAATTCTCACCCTTAAGGTCTACAACAATGAGGTTCGAGTGCCAATCCCGGCTCCCGATCCTCACCGGGCAATCTCTAACTTTCTGATTCCCAACCATACGGTCCCCACTAGGCATACCCACTACGAACGGTTCATACTCAAACAAGCAGTCAATACTGATACGACATATATAATCCGAAGCAATAAAAGAGTGAGTAGCACCCGAATTAAAAAGCACATAAACTGGATAAGAAAGGATCTGAGGGGTACCTGATGCCACCGGAGCATCTGTCTCCGTGCGTCTCATATGATACACCCGGGGTGTACTGATCCCGAACTGGATACTGCCCGGTGGTCCGGCTGACCGTACCACGACCCGTACCCTGAGGACTCTGTGATACCGGAGCCTTCTGGCCGACACTAGGTTCCCCCATTGCTGCAGTTACCATTGGAGCCCTCACTGACCTTGCGACTGCCTCACAATGAGTCGCACGATGACCACTCCATCCGCATGAGAAATATGTAACTGGAGGATACGGACAATCCTGTTGGAAATTAAAACGCAGCGGAAGCGAAGTTTGGGAAAGTTGATAATCGCATTTTACGCATCCACGAGCATAAGATCTATTTAGGCATTGCTAATTAATTAAATACTAAGACTAATAAGCAATTTAAATATTATTTATTATTTATTTGATAAATATGTTGGTTATTAAAATATCCTAATATAGATCTAAAGATCATAGGATATTACCTCTGAACAGTAGTGGTTGCTTTCGTATTGATCACCTTGTATTTCTACCTTTAGATCTTCTAGAGTATGATCCGTCTTAATCCGGACGTTGTGTGGGCAACGAGCTACTGGATATTATTTGGACTTCTATGGGGAATCGGCCAAAACTTCTTCTTGTATGTGGTTACTCAATTTTTCTTTAATTTCTAGTATTTTATGAACACTCTTAGCAAATTAATTGTGTTATCTAAATTGTAGAATCAAAGATACAAGTCTATATCTACAATTAAACACAAGAGGAAAAAATTGATCTCACGTCCTCATAAGACATACATAAAATCGGCCTCCCCCCCATAAGTCTTATATATAGGCTCTTGGACTACTACTAGGGATCTTAAGGAGGATTATGGAAGGACTCCCAATAATTCCATCTTACCTTATTAGGACTCTTCCTAATATAATGAATCTATTAATATCAACTTAATTAGTCCACTAAAAAGTTGATATGCACTTCCTACCAAAATCTCAAATTACGAAATTGGCTCCTTATTAAATATATTATTTCCAGTGTTTAAGATATCGAACGTCCATTAATTAATTATAAGCTACTGACAGCTTTAATTAATTAATATCTTATCCAAGAGTAGTACCACTCGAACTTTATTATTATATCGGAATTAAATGAACCTGCAGGATTTAATATAATAATCATTATCGAGCTCCTCAAGGGGACATCATCAACCCGCACGAGTCGGGATACGATTTCTAGTAATAATAATAAATGTCGTATATATAATATTATTGCCCAAGATACGAGGCTACTGAGTCGATCATTTTGACTCTCACCCATGGTAAATCAAAGCAATAAGTATTAGAAATACACAATTAAATATTATATACTTTGAATTAAGAAATAATCATTATCCGAGATTTACGTTCTTCTTATAGTCAGTACATAAGACACTATCTCACCTCGATCCAGTTCAACGTATGCAAATACGCTAATGCATGCTAATAGTCAAGACCAACTATTCTCAAGCATACACTACAACCTTTTATATAATTTGTCTAATAATTATATAGGTTGTGAACTATTATATTATTTTATAAGGTACTGATAATGTGATCTTCCGTATGACACCAACACACTACATTATCTACAATATAAAATAATTACACATTTCATTTGCATAAACATAACGTGAATAAATATGCAAAACATGTGATTAAATGTAATTAAGATTCTCATAGGTAGTTAGAGGGATATTAGGTAATACAAGCATAAAGTATGCTTTGCAGTATACAATCCTAACAATCTCCCACTTATATTCAAAGCATGCTTTTAAGTATACTACTCTATTACATAGTCTCTCATTTCTCCCACTTATACTCAAAGCAATGCTGCCATACACCGTAATCCCATTCCTTCCACATGCCTTTTAAAAACTTTTGAGGGTAGGCCTTTCGTGAAAGGATCAGCAAGATTATCTTCTGATACAACCCTGGCTACAACTACGTCTCCTTCCTTTACGAAGTGTCGTATGATGTGTTACTTGCGCTTGATATGTTTACTTGCCTTGTGGGCTCGTGGTTCCCTTGAATTTGTGACTGCACCAGTATTATCACAATAAAGTGTAATACCTTTTGGCAAATGTGGAATCACATCTAAGTCCTGCAGGAAGTACTTGAGCCACACCGCCTCCTTGGCTGCCTCAAAGGCTGCCACGTATTCTGCTTTCATGGTAGAGTCCGAGATGCATTTCTGCTTCACACTCCTCCAACTAATGGCTCCACCTCCCAGGCTAAACACATAACCCGAAGTAGACTTGGACTTTTCTTTGTCCGACGAAAAATCTGAGTCAGTGTAACCCACCGTACACAGGTCGTCTGACTGATATACAAGCATGTACTCCCTAGTACTTCTCAGTTACTTGAGTATTTGCTTGACAGCAATCCATTATCCTGATCCTGGGTTTGACTGATATCTAGCAGCCATGCCTATGGCATGACAGATATCTGGTCTAGTGCAAAGCATAGCATACATGAGACTTCCCACAGCATATGCATAAGGGATAGGGATGTTAATTTTATCCGTACCCGATCCTACCCGTCGGATAAACCCGAAATCAGGTCGGGTATCGGCCGAACCCGAAGTTTTATGATCGGGTACGGGTAGGGTATGGGTATAGTATATTACCCGAATACCCGACCTGATTACCCGATCCGCGTACCCATTTGAATTATATAAATATATTATTATTATATATTATACATAAATATTATAATGTATTATAAATTAGATATATTATTATATAAATATTATATTTTAAATATTTATTACACTAAATTGAACTTATTAATTACATTATATGTATATATAATATATATTAAAAATATTTATATTCTTAAATATAGGGTATACGGGTACCCGAATACCCATTGAGTACCCGATTACTCGATGGACAATACCCGAACCCGATCCGAATCAAATAGGGTAGGGTATGGAGGAGGCATACCTATACCCTACCCGACCCATTGAGATCCCTAATAAGGGACCATATTCATGTCATATATCTCCTTTTGTGTCTTGGGACACTTATCCTTACATAGTTGAATTCCATGTCTGTAAGGTAGAAAACCTTTCTTGGAATTCTCCATGCAAAACCGCATTAGCACTGTATCGATATAGGATGCCTAGGACAAGCACAACATCATTTTCTTTCGATTAAGAAGATCCTGATTCTAAGGATGTGTCCTGATTCTCCCAAATCCTTCATATCGAACAGCTCAGATAGCCATACTCGTACGTCCGACAATTCCTTCACGTTGTTTCCAATCAGAAGGATATTGTCTACATACAGTACAAGAAACACCAACACATTTCCAGCGTATTTCTTATACACACAACTCTCACTCAGACATTGTACGAATCCATATGACTGGACAACTTCGTCAAAATGAGTGTTCCAAGATCTAGATGCTTGCTTAAGTCCATAAATGGATCTCTTAACCTTGCACACCAAGTGCTCTTCTCCTTCAGCAATGAATCCCTCTAGTTGGCGCATATAAATTTCCTTGTCTAAACTCCCATTAAAGAATGCAGTCTTGACATCCATTTGCCAAATCTCCAGATTCAAATGCGCAGGTATAGCTAAAAGAATCCGGATTGACTTAAGCATGGCTACCGGCGAGAAGGTTTCATCATAATCGATACCCTCTTTCTGAGTGTAACCTTTTGCAACAAGACTCGCTTTGAAGGTCTCAACCTTCCCGTCACCTCTTTTATTTCTCTTGTAGACCCATTTACTCCCAATGAATTGTATACCATTAGGTAGCTCTACTAGCTCCCACACTTGATTGGAGTCCATAGATCCCATTTATGATTCCATTGCTACTTGCCAGGAGTCAACATCTTTATCTTGGATTGCCTCCTTGTAAGTCCAGGGATCTGATTCATCTTCGCCTGAGATTGTGTCCGAAGACTTTCCCATGCCTATGAATCGTTCTGGCTGACGAACAACCCTCCCACTACGACGAGGCAAATCCTGAGTTGGTGTAAAAGTCTCAGAATCGGTACATGGTGCAGTGTTAGTTGGCACTTGTATGATTGGTATAGACGGAGTCTCGCCCCTCAGCTCTTCTAGAATTGTCTCGCTTATGGGCTTGTGACTAATCATGTAATCCTCTTCCAGGAATTGGGCATTGGTTCTAACAATCACCTTCTGATCCTGGGGACTAAAGAATAAGCCACCCTTCATTCCCTTAGGATATCCTACAAACACTCGCATTTCTTTATGATATGCCAACTTATCAGCTTCCTTATTCAGCACATATTCTAGAGTATCCCAAATCCGAACATGTCCTAGACTGGGCTTACGCCCACTCCATAGTTCTGTGGGTGTTTTTGGAACTGATTTCGAAGGCACCAGGTTTAGAATGTACGCAACTGTTTCTAAGGCGTATCCCCAAAACGAAATAGGTAAATCTGAATAACCCATCATTGACCTAACCATTTCTAAAAGAGTTCTATCCCTTCTTTCAACCACACCATTTTGTTGTGGAGTTCCTGTCGCGGTGAGCTGGGACGAAATTCCCTCATTCGCCAAGAAATCCAAAAACTCTCCACTAAGGTATTCGCCACCACGATCAGATCGTAGTGACTTGACACTCTTCCCATGACGCTTCTCCGTTTCAGCCTTGAAGTCTCTGAACTTGTCAAAGGCTTCATACTTACGTCGCATCAAATATATGTATCCATATCTCGAATAATCATCTATAAATGTGATGAAGTATTCAAAAGCACCCCTAGCCTGAATATTCATTGGACCACATACATCCGTATGAACCAATTCTAACACATTCTGTACACGGTTTCCCTTAGTTTTAAAAACCCTTTTGGTCATCTTACCTTCCAGACAAGATTCACAAATTGGAAATGACTCAACTTGGAGATCATCCAATGGGCCATCATCTGCCAAACTTTGAATCCTCCCAAGGTTTACATGCCCTAACCGTAAATACCACATATATGTTTGGTTTATGCTTGAAGATTCTTTTCTCTTTTTAGGTTTATACAAAGAGTTAAGTGATTTATGTATAGGAGTTTGTGCAGTATTAACGACATATAGTCCATCATTAAATATACCTTTGCAAATATATTCACCGTTTCTTTTCCTAATAATGGCATCATCATCAAAAGAAACTGAATAACCATCGCATTTTAATTTAGAAACCGAAATTAAATTCATTCTAAAATTGGGTACTATAATACATTATTGAGGACTAATAATTTATCATTAATCTTCAACTGCACGACTCCCACTGCAATAGCCATAAGCCTGGAATAATCGCCCCAGTTGATGGTAATCTCGCCCGCACTAAGCTTCTAGGTTACCTGAAAACCATGCGAGTCAAAGTAAACATGATCAGTGGTGCCTCAATCAACTATCCACGAAGTGGAAGAACAAGCTGCCAAACATGTTTTGACTACTAGTGCGCGAGACATACCTTTCTTAAGAGTAGGGCAGTCCGCTTTAAAATGTCCTTTCTGACCGCACTTGTAGCACTTTCCCTTTGGCTTTTTGTTCGCCTCGGGGTGAGGAGCCTTGCCTTTCACCTTGAGGGTTGCCACTTGCTTCTGACCAACCTGCTTTTTCTTCTTTCCCCATTTGGGTTTGGAAGAAGTAGCACCGGTTGCTGCAAGAACCTGATGAGAACCTTGTTTGAAGAGACCTTCAGCAGATTCAAGCTCTGTCAGCAGTTCCGCCAAAGTATATGTCCTACAGTTCAAATTGTAGTTAAGGCGAAACTGCTCAAAGTTTCTTGGTAAGCTGCCTAAGATAATATCGACCTGCGTTTCCGTATCGATAGTAGCCCCCAGTATGCTCAGTTCGTTCAAATGGGACCTCATTTTTAGAACATGATCCCTTACTGGGGTCCCTTAAGACATTTGGGTTGTCACCAATACCCTCATTGCATTCTGTCTAGCCACCCGGTTCTGATGACCAAACATCTCGGTGAGACTTTTCATCATTTCTGCGGATGCTGCAATACATTTGTCAGTGAAGCCAAATGTAACAGCGAGCCATCTCATCAGACTTCTTCCATTTCCGTAACTCATCAAACTCTCCAGGAGTGGCATCCGGTTCTGGATCCAGAGGGCTATCTCATTTAAGACAAATTTATGCCCCTCAGCAGTCAGGACAATGTCAAGATTTCTTTTTCAGTCGGCAAAGTTAGTGCCACCAAGTTTATTTTCTTTGAGAATAACAGCTAGTGGATTGAAAGACATTTGAGATAAAAATTAGAAACATCCATCACATAATGCATAGCAAAATATATCGAAAAACCTCAAAACACAATATATATGTTAGCAACCAACACCTCAAAAAATCCGCATATGCAAGCCACGATCGTGTGGACGTTTACACACACATTTTTCAAGTAGAGTTTTGCGTCTTTAATTTTACTATCTAGTATGACAAGTAAAATTAATAGTTGGTTCCTCTTGGCCATGTATTAATTAACATATATTCCGATGGGGAGCTTATTAATTAATACACCTACGTGAGCAACATAATTTAACATCCTTAAAATATTATCTTTTAAATAATAGTCCTACAGATGGAGATGTCCTATCATAAAAAGTAACATTTTCCTCATGTTATCATTTCGAAATTTAAAACTAGTGAACCTATAATTAGCACATCTGATATGGAGGAAGACCCTAATGTCAACGCGCATGCTAATTACTTCACAATTTATATTAATTATGGAGGCCAATTTGATTTTATTTTAGAAAAATAAATCAATTTAATCACTTAGTTATTTTAGCCTTAAGGTTTTTTAATTTTCTCGTCCTAACATGCAGGAAACATATCACACATACATTTATGCATGTCATACATCAAAACAATAAAAACCAAAATAAAGCATGGATAATTAAATTATCCAATTATCATGGTCTTCTTCCTTGAGTTGAACCCGAGTAAATCTTTGACTCGATCTTTCCCACTGAATCAAGCATCTCGTCGCTCCTCCCTGGCCGGGCCGTGGATTTCCAAAATTAAAATTTCACTTTTATGCCAAATTAATTACATAAAAAAAATTTAAATCCCGATTCTCCAGCGGACGCAACGAACCGCAACGAAACAGACCAGACCAAAAACTGGACGACCCGGACCAAACCAGCGAACCAGCCCGGACCAGTGCCGCGCTCTGGCGGTACTCGGCGGCGATCGTGTCTTTCGGCGCTTGCTCAGCCGTCATTGTTGTCGATCCGGTTGTGCTCTATTTCTTCGTGATCCCGTCTTTTCCGAATTCGATTACAATTTTATACAAAATAAAATACATCGAAATTGTAATATCCACATTTTTCCTTTCTCTTAATATTCTTATTTTGGTGTATTTTTATTTTTGGCAACTCGCTTGTAACCGTATTGACATTTTGAGGATATTTAATATTGGACTTTTTGTCGTTCGAGCTTGTTTCGGACTCGCTTTACCCGATTCGGTGTTTCATGTTGTTTTCATCGCTATTTCGGGTATTCTCGTAAATCGTCGTTTGGAATCGCTGTTTCGGGGTTGTCGAGGATCCATCTCATGTTATTCTGCGTGTTGTGAACTTTTGTTTGGTGTTTCGACCATGTATCGTACATTTCGGATGTTTTGGTCCGTTTTGTAATTTCCCAAAGTTTTGGGATAATTACGTTTGTTGTTGTTTTTCAGAACCTTTGGGTATTCGGGAATATGTTTTCCTTCAACACTTAAGTTCGTCGTTTCGAGTCCTTTACGTTCGTACCATCGTGAATTGTTCACCGTTATATTTCGATTTTTCGTTTCGGTTCCTTCCTTGTCAGTGGTTGGCCTGTACTCCCCAGCATGTTGCCATTACGTACGTAATGCATGTTGCCATTACGTACGTAACGGTTGTGTGTAAAGTAGTACAGGGAATTCTGCGATTTTCGTTACGTATGTAAGCATGGGATAACTTACGTACGTTAACAAGCTAACGTATGTTAGCTACCTGTGGCTAACGTACGTAACGCGGCCTGGGTTTATAAACCCAGGAGTTGACTGATTTCAGTCATTTTCCATCCTTCTCCTCTCCTCCGACTCGTGGGCGATTTTCTTGGTGTTTTCCGGCGATTTGAAGCTTAGCAACTCTGAGCCATCATCTTCTTCGAGTTTTTAGAGTATTTTATCAACATCTAATCGTGTTCTTCGTCTTTAATTTGAGGTAAACTCCTAAAACCTTCTTTTCAGTAAATTGGGGGTTTTCACGTTTTCGTTCGATTCGTTCCGTATGATAGATTAATTCATGATGAATATGATTAATCTTGTTGGTATTATTGGTTCTCCTACGGATTCATGGTATATTTCGTGGTATTTTTGTAATCGATAGGGTTTGGTTGTGGTCCGCCCTCGTTGTTGTTTTTATACGAATATACATGAATCGTAGGCGGGTTTTCAGATGTATTCCAATTCCGTATTCGTTAGGATTGGTGGTGATTGTATTCTTTCAATTGTTAGGTTCGTAATTGTCGGTCCCTAGCACTCGTCGGCGTCTTTCCTTCCATTCATTGCGTCATCTATTATTCAAGGCAAGTATTTTTGGAAACCTTTATGCTTAACATGAAATGGTAATGTATATTGTGTGTGCTTTACTCACCTCGGGAGGGTCCGACGGGGCCTCGGGGGAATCTATGACTTCACTCTGGATTCACGAGTTTGTTTCGCTAGCCAGCTCGGGAGGGTCCTTAGAGGCCTCGGGTGGGATTCATGGTGGCGTCCTGGTCCTAGGCGATGCCTGTGCGTGACTTGTTTTATAAAGTGGCCAGCTCGGGAGGGTCCTTAGAGACCTCGGGTGGGATTCATGGTGGCGTCCTGGTCCTAGGCAAATTGATTATTTGACTGTTTGTTTCCGGAAAAGACATGTCTGGTTTTGGTTTTTGAAATGATATTGGTGCATGTACTATGAAATGTGTAAGCGATTTGTTTGCCTTGATTACTTGTACTAGCGTAATTGCTAACCCCTCTGGGGACCCGTTGTGGGGAAATTCTTGTTATGGATTTCAGGTTATGATCATCCGGACGAGCGAGCACTGGGGCAGTACGAGGATGTTGGCCAGGGTCGTTGACATATGTGTTTGAGTCCTTTTATTTCCGTTATTCCATTCGATATGGTTGTTGTCCACTTTTGAAACTTATAGATTGTACTCGCGAGTACTTAGGTTTTTCTCTTCAAATTAAGATTTGTATTCGTCAAGTAATTTATGTTTGCCATTGTTGATTATTCCGCCGGTTGTACTGGGCGTGTGATTTGGTTTTCAATTGGATGTTGTGTATTTTTACTGTGGTAAATTATGTCTAGCCTGGTGGGTTCCATGTAGGGGTCCACGGCACTGTAATATACCCTGAATATCTCGGGAGTGTTACAGAAAATGGTATCGGAACGCTAGGTTTATGGATACCTAGGCTTGTCGGTTATTTGGGTATAGTTGTGTTTTATTTTGCATATTGTCACACCGCTGCCAGTATCTCGGTACTTCCAGTGCTAGTAAGTTTTCTTATTCGGTCCTTTGTTTTCTTGCATTGTATTTCCGCTTCTTGAATCGTAGTTGCTTTTTCCTACCTTACTCATCATCAATATACTTCTGTTATCTCTTAACACCAGTATGGATGCTAGAGAAAACCGTGGTCATGGTCGTGGTCGCGGTCGTGGTCGTGGACGCGGTCGAGGACGTGGGGCAGCCGGTGGGGCAGCCACGTCGCATTCTTCAGGAGCCGGCAGTACCGGAAACCGCCACAGTCATGCTTCTTCTCAAGGTGGCGCTGACCTTGTTGTTGCGGCTGTTATGCAACAGATGGTAAACCAGATGGCGGCGATTTCCTAGGCGGTTCAGAATCCGCCCCATGCTGCTCGGGACGGAGCTGACAGTTGGCTCCAAGATGTCATCAAGATGCATCCTCCTCAGTTCACGGGAGCCTCTGACCCGATTGGCTGGGAAGGGTGGATCAAGAAGATATCCAAAGTCTTCATTGCTACCAACTGTCCCGAGGACCGTAAGGTCCCTATTGCCCAGTACTTTCTCACTGGGACGCTACGGATTGGTGGGAGGCCGTTGGGCCCAAAGACCATGTTGCTTCGTGGGCCGAATTTTAGGAATTGATGGAGACTGAATATTGCCCGTGGCCGATTCGACAGGCTCGAGTCCATTCCTTCTATGATGCTCAACCACGAGATATTCTTGTATCCCAAGCTATTGCCGATTTTAACAAGGAGTTGGGCTATGTGAAGACCCAAGTTGTCGAGGAGAGCGACAAAATTTTCCATTTTTCCAGGAGGATGAAACTGTCAATTCGGGACTACATGTCTGGGCTCGTCTGTACTACTTTGAAGGATTATCAGAGTCGAGCTCTTGCTTATGATATGTCGGTGACAGCCAGTGCGGCGGTTCGGGAGAGTAAGAAACAGAAATCCATCGGAAATTTCTCGGGTCACAAGGGTGGAGATTAGCAGAAGTCTCAGTCTCTGAATATTCCTGGAGGTAATTCGGTTCGTTTCTATGGGGGCTATCGAGTTACTGCCAGTGCCTCCGTTCGGGATGCCAAATGCTTTAAGCGTGGCGGCCAGCCGCCAGGCAGGAGTGTCCTCGTCCGCCTCTGACTTGTCATACTTGTGGTCAGTCGGGCCACAAGGCTTCCTTTTGTGAGCGGGCAAGACGGCTTCTTGGTGCTCAGACTTCTTTTCCAGCACCTAGGGAGCCAAGTGTGAATCAGGGCTCGTTCGCTCCGCAGTCTCCGCCGAGTGTTAGCCGAGGGAGAGATCGGGGTCAGCCCGCTAGAGGGGGAGCTTCCAGTGTTGGCTCCGCCCCTCCACGTATCTATGAGATGAGAAGGGCCGATGATCCAGCGGCTACTGTGGCGACAGGTACCGTTCATATCCATTCACATCCTGTCAGTGTGCTTTTTGATTCGAGTGCTACGCATTCATTCATTTCTATGGAGTGTGTGCGCCGTTTGAGTCTTGACTACTTATCACCCTGCGATCCTTTCATCGTTAAATTTCCTAGCGGTGATAGAATCGTCAGTGATCGAGAGGTCCGGGACTGTTCTGTGTTTATTTGTGAGAGGGCTTGGCTCTCTAATCTTATTGTTGTGGGTATTGAGGGTGAGGATTTGATTCTCGGGGATGATTGGCTCGAGCGGCATGGTGCAATCATGAACTACCGCACGAGGATCATCACCATACTAGCCGAAGACGACACCGAACACTCTTTCGCGGGGCGAAAGAGAACACAGAAGTTTGTTATTAACGCCTTGAAGGCGATGAGACTCCTGCGAAAGGGGTGTACTAGTTATTGGTGCTACGCCTTGAAGGTGGAGGATGGTGGAGTTGAGATTTCCTCGATTCCATTGGTTAGTGAGTTTCCTGATGTATTTCCTGACGAGTTACCGGGATTGCCACCGGATCGTGAGGTTGAGTTTGCTATAGAGTTAGAGCCGGGCGCGGCTCCAATTTTGAAGGCACCGTATCGCATGTCACCTTCAGAGATGGCCGAGCTGAAGAAGCAGTTGAGTGAGCTTCTTGAGTCGGGTTATATTCGACCGAGCGCTTCGCCTTGGGGCGCACCGGTTTTGTTTGTTCGGAAGAAGGATGGTTTACTGCGTTTGTGTATCGACTACCGCGAGCTAAACAAGGTGACCATCAAGAACAAGTATCCTCTACCGAGGATTGATGACTTGTTCGATCAGTTGCAGGGAGCTACGGTATTCTCGAAGATCGACTTGAGATTGGGGTACTATCAGCTTCGGGTGAAGGAGTCAGACGTTCCGAGAACAGCCTTTCGGACGAGATACGGACACTATGAGTTTGTAGTTATGCCTTTCAAGTTAACTAATGCGCCGGCAGTGTTCATGCAGTTGATGAACAAGGTCTTTATCGAGTTTTTGAATAAGTGTGTCGTCGTCTTCATTGACGATATCCTTATCTATTCGAGGAACGAGGAGGAACACGCGTATCATTTGCGAGTAGTGTTGGACATTTTGAGGACCGAGCAACTCTATGCAAAGTTCTCGAAATGTGAGTTATGGCTGAAGGAAGTGATGTTTCTAGGTCACGTGATTTCAGTCGAGGGTGTTCATGTGGACCCGCAGAAGGTTGAGGCAGTGTTGGATTGGGCACCACCTAAAAACGTGAAGGAGGTCTGTAGTTTCTTGGGTTTAGCTGGCTACTACCGTAGGTTCGTCGAGAGTTTCTCGAAACTAGCTCGGCCACTTACACAGTTGCTCCAGAAGTCCGAGAAGTTCGTTTGGAATGACGAGAGGCAATCGAGTTTTGAGGAGCTGAAGAGGCGTTTGACTTCAGCCCCGATTTTGGTGTTGCCATGTGGCAACGAGGATTTTGTCGTTTATAGCGATGCTTCGGGTCAAGGTCTTGGGTGCGTGTTGATGCAACACGGCAAGACTTTTGCATTTGCGTCGAGGCAGTTGAGGCCGTATGAGCTTAACTACCCTACTCACGATTTGGAGTTAGCGGCAGTTGTTTTTGCACTCAAGATTTGGTGTCACTATCTTTTTGGCTCTGCATGTCAGATTTTTACCGACCATAAGAGTCTGAAATACATATTTACTCAGCAGGAGTTGAATATGATGCAGAGGAGGTGGTTAGAGTTGATTAAGGATTATGACCTCGAAATCCTTTATCATCCGGGCAAGGCGAACGTCGTGGCCGATCCCTTGAGTCAGAAATCAGTCTCGTTGCGAACACTTGAGATCCTTACATCTCAAGTCGAGCTTCAACGGGATTTGATTGAGTGGAGTGTTGAGATTTCGTTGCCCGGAGCCGTAGGGCGACTTTGTGCTTTAGAGATTTCGTCGTCTCTGATCAATGAAATTAAACTGAAAGAGCTGGAAGATCCGATGATTGTGCAAATCCGAGAGAATATTCTTAAGGGAAAGTCTCCTGGGTTTGTGATTCATGAAGATGGTGTGTCCAGAGTCGGCTTTGTGTACCGAACGACTTGGATTTGAGACAGAGTATTTTACGTGAGGCCCATGCTACGCCTTACTCCGTTCATCCTGGTTCGAGTAAGATGTACAAGGACCTGAGGAGGAATTTCTGGTGGAATGATATGAAGGAGGAGGTCGCACAGTTTGTAGCGAGATGTTTGACTTGCCAGCAGGTCAAAATCGAGCATCAACGACCAACCGGGTTATTGCAGTCATTTCCCGTTCCGGAATGGAAATGGGAAGATATATCTATGGACTTCATTACGAGTTTGCCGAGATCGAGATCGGGCATAAATATGGTTTGGGTGATTGTTGATCGCCTGACCAAGTCGGCACATTTTCTGGGCATCAAGGATACTTGGGGCCCGGAGAAGTTGGCTCGTGTGTTTATTGCGCAGATTGTGAGGCTTCACGGTACTCCAAAGTCTATTGTTTCGGATCGTGATGGCCGTTTTGTATAGCATTTCTGGCAGGCGGTGCATAAGGCATTGGGTACTCGGTTGCGTTTGAGTACCTCTTTTCATCCTCAGTCAGATGGACAGTCGGAACGCATTATCCAGACGTTTAAGGATATGTTGCGTGCTTGTGCTCTCGACTGGAGTAGCGACTGGGAGGAGCATTTGCCATTGATCGAATTCACGTACAATAATAGTTGGCACGCGTCGATTCGGATGGCACCGTATGAGGCGCTTTATGGGCGGTGTTGTCGATCTCTGATTTGTTGGAACGAAGCGTCCGATTTGGTCGGGACCGAACCGGATATTGTCCTAGAGACGAGGCTGAAGGTGGATTTGATTCGAGAACGGATGTTGACCGCTCAGAGTCGACAGAAGTCATATGCCGACGTCCGTCGCCGACCTTTGGAATTCGAGGTGGGGGACCACGTTTTGCTAAAGGTGTCGCCGACGAATGGAGTTTTTCGCTTCGGCAAGAATGGAAAGTTGAGTCCGAGATTTATTGGACCCTTTGAGATTCTCGAGCGAGTCGGTGAGTTGGCATACCGTTTGGCACTACCTCCGGCCTTGAGTCACGTTCATAGCGTTTTCCATGTTTCACAGCTGAGGAAATATGTTCCGGATCCTAGTCATATCATCGACTTTGGCGATATCGATATTGTCGAGGACATTACCTTCGAGGAGCGTCCCTTGAAGATTTTGGAGCACCGTGAGAAGCGACTGAGGCATAAGACCATTCCTTTGGTCAAAGTGCAGTGGTCGAGACATGGTGTCGAGGAGGCAACTTGGGAAACCGAGGATAGCATGCGTGCTAAGTACCCCGAGTTGTTTATTTCTTAAGTTTCGGGACGAAATTTGTTTTTAGAGGGGTAGAATGTAATATCCGCATTTTTCCTTTCTCTTAATATTCTCATTTTGGTGTATTTTCGTTTTTGGCAACTCGCTTGTAACCGTATTGACATTTTGAGGATATTTAATATTGGACTTTTTGTCGTTCGAGCTTGTTTCGGACTCGTTTTACTCGATTCGGTGTTCCATATTGTTTTCGTCGCTATTTCGGGTATTCTCGTAAATCGTCGTTCGGAACCGCCGTTTCGGGGTTGCCGAGGATCCATCTTATGTTATTCTGCGTGTTGTGAAATTTTGTTTGGTGTTTCGACCATGTATCGTACATTTCGGATGTTTTGGGCCGTTTTGTAATTTCCCAAAGTTTTGGGATAATTACGTTTGTTGTTGTTTTTCCGAACCTTTGGGTAGTCGGGAATATGTTTTCCTTCAACACTTAAGTTCGTCGTTTCGAGTCCTTTACGTTCGTACCATCGTGAATTATTCACCGTTATATATTCGATTTTTCGTTTCGGTTCCTTCCTTGTCAGTGGTTGGCCTGTACTCCCCAGCATGTTGCCATTACGTACATAATGCATGTTTCCATTACGTATGTAACGGTTGTGTGTAAAGTAGTACAGGGAATTCTGCGATTTTCGTTACGTACGTAAGCATGGGATAACTTACGTACGTTAACAAGCTAGCATACGTTAGCTACCTGTGGCTAACGTACGTAACGCGGCCTGGGTTTATAAACCCATGAGTTGACCGATTTCGGTCATTTTCCATCATTCTCCTCTCCTCCAACTCGTGGGCGGTTTTCTTGGTGTTTTCCGGCGATTTGAAGCTTAGCAACTCCGAGCCATCATCTTCTTCGAGTTTTTAGAGTATTTTATCAACATCTAATCGTGTTCTTCGTCTTTAATTCGAGGTAAACTCCTAAAACCTTCTTTTAGGTAAATTTGGGGTTTTCACGTTTTCGTCCGATTCGTTCTGTATGATAGATTAATTCATGATGAATATGATTAATCTTGTTGGTATTATTGGTTCTCCTACGGATTCATGATATATTTCGTGGTATTTTTGTAATCGAGAGGGTTTGGTTGTGGTCCGCCCTCGTTGTTGTTTTTATACGAATATACATGAATCGTAGGTGGGTTTTCGGGTGTATTCCAATTCCGTATTCGTTAGGATTGGTGGTGATTGTGTTCTTCAAATTGTTAGATTCGTAATTGTCGGTCCCTAGCACTCGTCGGCTTCTTTACTTTCGTTCGTTGCGTCGTCTATTAAGGCAAGTATTTTTGGAAACCTTTATGCTTAATATGAAATGGTAATGTATATTGTGTGTGCTTTACTCACCTCGGGAGGGTCCGACGGGGCCTCGGGGGAATCTATGACTTCACTCTGGATTCACGAGTTTGTTTCGCTAGTCAGCTCGGGAGGGTCCTTAGAGGCCTCGGGTGGGATTCATGGTGGCGTCCTGGTCCTAGGCGATGCCTGTGCGTGACTTGTTTTATAAAGTGGCCAGCTCGGGAGGGTCCTTAGAGACCTCGGGTGGGATTCATGGGGGCGTCCTGGTCCTAGGCAAATTGATTATTTGATTGTTTGTTTCCGGAAAAGACATGTCTGGTTTTGGTTTTTGAAATGATATTGGTGCATGTACTATGAAATGTGTAAGCAATTGGTTTGCCTTGATTACTTGTACTAGCGTAATTGCTAACCCCTCTGGGGACCCGTTGTGGGGAAATTCTTGTTATGGATTTTAGGTTATGATCATCCGGACGAGCGAGCGCTGGGACAGTACGAGGTTGTTGGCCAGGGTCGTTGACATATACATTTGAGTCCTTTTATTTCCGTTATTCCATTCGATATGGTTGTTGTCCACTTTTGAAACTTATAGATTGTACTTGCGAGTACTTAGGTGTTTCTCTTCGGATTAAGATTTGTATTCGTCAAGTAATTTATGTTTGCCATTGTTGATTATTCAGCCGGTTGTACTGGGCATGTGATTTGGTTTTCAATTGGATGTTGTGTATTTTTACTGTGGTAAATTGTGTCTAGCCTGGTGGGTTCCATGTAGGGGTCCACGGCACTATAATATACCCTGAATATCTCGGGGGTGTTACAGAAATTACAACAAGATTACACTAAAAATAAAACACCTAGAACTACCCGCGGATTTTCTCATGGGAAAAACCATTACATGCCTCAAAAACGGGCCAAACCAACAATTGCACAAATAATAAAATAAATAAATTAACCATTCACATAAACCACGATAATTGGACCATATCACCTGCAAGAACACATCTAGCAAAATATTTCAACATCAAAATACATGAATATTTATATTGCTATCAATTAATCACCAAAATGAATTAAAATAGCAAAAAACCTATAAATCCGGCTCTGATACCAATTGTTGGAAAGTAAAACGCAGCGGAAGCGAAGTTTGAGAAAATTGATAATCGCGTTTTACGCATCCATGAGCATAAGATCTATTTAAGCATTGCTAATTAATTACTAAGACTAATAAGCAATTTAAATATTATTTATTATTTATTAAATAAATATGTTGGTTATTAAAATATCCTAATCTAGATCTAAAGATCATAGGATATTACCTTTGAAGAGTAGTGGTTGCTTTCGTATTGATCACCTTTTATTTCTACCTTTAGATCTTCTAGAATATGATCCGCCTTAACCCAAACATTGTGTGGGCAACGAGCTACCGGATATTGTTTGGACTTCTATGGGGAATCGGCCGAAACTTCTTCTTGTATGTGGTTACTCAATTTTTCTTTGCTTTCTAGTATTTTATGAACACTCTTAGCAAATTAATTGTGTTATCTAAATTGTAGAATCAAAAACACAAGTCTAGATCTACAATTAAACAAGAGGAAAAATTGATCTCACAACCTCACAAGACATACATAAAATCGGCCTCCCCCCATAAGTCCTATATATAGGCTCTTGGACTACTACTAGGGATCTTAAGGAGAATTATGGAAGGACTCCTAATAAATTCATCTTACCTTATTAGGACTCTTCCTAATATAATGAATCTATTAATATCAACTTAGTCTACTAAAAAGTTGATATTGCACTTCCTACCAAAATCCCAAATTACGAAATTGGGCTCCTTAATAAATATATTATTTCCCGTATTTAAGATATCGAATGTCCATTAATTAATTATAAGCTACTGACAGCTTTAATTAATTAATATCTTATCTAAGAGTAGTACCACTCGAACTTTATTATTATATCGGAAGTAAATGAACCTGCAGGGTTTAATATAATAATCATTATCGAGCTCCTCAAGGGGACATCATCAACTCGCACGAGTCGGGACACGACTTCTAGTAATAATAATAAATATTGTATATATAATATTATTGCCCAAGATACGAGTCTATTGAGTCGATCATTTTGACTCTCACCCATGGTAAATCAAAACAATAAGTATTATAAATACACAATTAAATATTATATACTTAGAATTAAGAAATAATAATTATTCGAGATTTACGTTCTTCTTACAGTCAGTACAGAAGACACTATCTCACCTCGATCCAGTTTAACGTATGCAAATACGCGAATGCATGCTAATAGTCAAGACCAACTAATCTCAAGCATACACTACAACCTTTTATATAATTTGTCTAATAATTATATAGGTTGTGAACTATTATATTATTTTATAAGGTACCGATAATGTGATCTTCCGTGTGACACCAACACACCACATTATCTACAATATAAAATAATTAGACATTTCATTTGCATAACCATAACGTGAATAAATATGCAAAACACGTGACTAAATGTAATTAATATTCTCATAGGTAGTTACAGGGAAATTAGGGAATACAAGCATAAAGTATGCTTTGCAGTATACAATCCTAACAATCGTCCCCGAGGATCAAATCCTTACCCTTAAGGTCTACAACAATGAGGTTCGAGGGCCGATCCCGGCTCCCAATCCTCACTGGGCAATCTCTAACTTCCCGATTCCCAACCATACGGTCCCCACTAGGCATATCCACTACGAATGGTTCACACTCAAACAAGCAGTCAATGCCGATACGACATATGCAATCCGAAGCAATAAAAGATTGAGTAGCACCCGAATCAAAAAGCACCAAAACTGGATGAGAAAGGATCTGAGTGGTACCCGATGCTACCGGAGCATCTGTCTCCTCCATGCGTCTCGTCTGGTACACCCGGGGGTGTACTGATCCTGAACTGGATACTGCCCGGCGGTCCGGCTAACCCAACCTCTACCACGACTCGTACCCTGAGGACTCTGTGATAACGGAGCCTTTTGGACGACACTAGGTTCCCCCGTTAATGCAGTTACCATTGAAGCCCTGATTTACCTTGCGACTGCCTCACAATGAGTCGCACGATGACCACTCCATCCGCATGAGAAACATGTAATTGGAGGATACGGACAATCCTTCGCCAAATGCTCACTCTTACTACAATTGAAGCAAACTTTACTGCCTGGTACCGTGGACTGGACTGAGCGGTTGCCCTGAGACCCTCCCGTCTGATGAAACGGCTCTTCCTAGATACTGGAGCAGACTAAGACCTCGAAAACTGACCACCCTTACCGGCCGAGAAACTGCCAGTAGTTTTCTGTTTCTTAGCTTCGGAACCCGATTCTAACTCCGGGACTGCCATCTCAATTGCTAGAGCGCGATCCTGGTATTCCTTCAGTGTAGCACACATGAGTGGTGTCATGCTCTGTCTGATGTGCAGCTTCATGCGCATATTGAAGTAACGAGTTTTATCAGCCTCGGTCCTCACCTGCTCTTTCACGTACCCCAACTGCTGATTATAAGTGATGATGGCCTGAGAGATAGGCACATCCTGAGGCGTTTCAGTAAATAACTACACAATCCTACGCTCCCGAACCGACAATGGGCAATATTCCGCTTCCATAGCGGTCTTAAACTCCTCCCAGGTAGCTAAACGGTAACTGGCCATCACAGCTTCCCACCACTCTGCAGCTTCCTTATCCAAGATGTACTGAGCAATAGGCACTCTCGTGTCATCATGACAAGCTTCAGCATCGAACGTCCTACCAATCTGAAAAAGCCAATTCTCCCAACCAAGGGAGTCAGTAGAACCAGCGAAGCGAGGGGGTGCATCTTGGTCACTTTCTGAAGCCATTTACTGGACTCGTCTTCCGGGGTCGGGGCGGATTCTGACGCCCATCCTGAGCTATCTGAGCAAGCTGAACTACCAACTGCTGAAGTACAATAGTAGCTCCAGTGTCAGCATTATTACTCGACGGTTGATCTTGACTGACTGATAAATTCTGCTGTCCGTCAGAACTCAAGGGTAGAGTATTCGGCACTGAATTAGAGGCCGAATCTGCAGAGGACTGAGAAAGCAGAACTTTCTCACTACTAGCACTACGACCACGGCCTCGACCGCGTCCTCTAGCTGGTCTACCGCGACCTCTCAACATACTGTAGAAAAGAATTGAAAGGAACACGATCAGAAAAATTCACAATTATACAAGTTGGTACCACAACTCACAGTTCCAATCTACATAAGAGAAATATAAAATACAGAAATACAAGAGTTCGAGAAGACTTACAGTCACGAGTCGCACGAAGAGATGGTAGCACGATGATATTAGGCTCAATAACTGACTCTTACGACACGACTAACTGACCCAAAATTAACCAACACCTAAGTATTCATAACACGAATACGATACCATAAATGTAACACCCCAAATCTCATAAGGGACGTTACATGCCGTAGAACCTTTACAAGGTCTACCAGGTTAAAACATGACACACAATCCACAAAAAAAATCCCATAATACGCATTAATATTAATTAGGGTCGTGGCCTCGGCCAAAATATTCTGATTCAATGCTAATAAAATATAGAGTGAAATGTATTCAATGCCCATGCAGGGGACTTCAACGACATCATTAACCAAACGTACATTTACTCGACTACATCAACCAATAAGTGATTAAACATAATAAAAGAAATAACCCGACTCGAGCCTTATCATCATGCTGGGCCATCATTTGCATGTGTATCCGTCTTGGCTCCTCATTTCTTTGATGCAGAAATGCATGAAACGCATTTCCCCCATTTAAGGGGTTAGCATTCGAATAGCTAGTGCATGTACAAATTTACATAACATTACATATGAGTACAATCCAACATGAAAAATATATTTGAAAATACTAGAAAGACAATATTCCAGAATATCACATTTCCTTCAAAACATGTCCATCGAAGCAATCATAACATCACATTACTCCAACACAATTTCCATACTTGGCAACTCGTGGTCGTACCCCTTAGCATCGACCCCAAAGGCCCTGTCGGACCGTCCCCAGGTGGGAAACCACTTCCGCGGTCGTACCCCTTAGTAGCGACCCCCAGAGGTCCCGTCGGACCGTTCCCAGGTAGAAGAACACATAAACATACACACATACACATTTATCACAACTTTTCATTAATGTCGAATTACATTATATATAATACTATGTAAAGTAAGTACTTGCCTTGAATCACACGACTTGAAAGAAACGGTGAAAGGAAAAGGTTTCGTCCGAATAATCTTCACAATAACGCTCCTATCACATTAACGATATACAATCAACCACAACGTTGCGGAAACACAAGGATTCGTCCTAGTTCTACCTATTGGGACAATTCATCGATCACTATGAAGGTATCATCGAATATACGTAATAAACAATGGAAATATCGGTGTTTATTCCACAAAATCTCAAGGAAAACAAAGGCTTACAAGCTTACAACTGAAATCAAGCATCAATTTATGATGAATCGGATTAAAATGGTCAAATCACAAGAAACCCCCAAAATTTCCCCAAAATCTCAAAACAGGGGTTCTAGGGATCCTTACCTCGATTCGGGTGGTGGAAGACTTTAAGAAGTTGATAAATTCGCACAAGGAACGCAAGGATGATAGTGGATGCTAATATTTGGCCAAAATCGACTCCAACCCTCGTCTAATATCGCCCAAAGCCCGAAGGAAGAAATAAGGATGAAAAATGACGAAGTTAAACTGCTGTTGTCCTATATATATATCAGACAGACTTAACGCGCGCTACACACAAAATTTAGCGTGCGCTAACGGGGTGCATAATGCAGTCAGAGATTTTTGTCCTCCCGTTAGCGTACGTTGATACAAGTTTAGCGTGCGCTAAGGTTAGCAATTAGCATACGTTAACAGCTAATTAGCGCTACAGTTCGATTCGAAATACCGAACCTTCATCGATTTCAGAGTACTCGCCCAGATGCCTTAGCGTACGCAATAAAATAAGTCTAGCGTGCGCTAGATATACCCTCAAATATATTCAGTTAATCAATCTCGCTTTCGCTGCGTTTTATATTCCAACACTCGTCAATGGAATCGCCCAGATCGTCGTTCGAGAAGAAGAGAAAAATGGAATAAACCCGTACAGTAAACGCTGAACCAGGTATATAAATATGTACGCTATAACGTACGAAAAGTCAATTACTATAATGATTAATAAAAAATAAACATCATAATCAAAGTAAACTTGACTATTTGAGGAACATTTTGATCAACTTCTCAAAATAACGAAAAGTTTAGAATACATATATTTCCTTTTTGTGTGACTTTAATTTCAAGATGAAATTGAGAATTTAGTTTTGTTCTTATTAGAAAAAAAGAAGAAAATATATGGCCCATGAGTGCTTTTAGCTTTTGACTAACTGACTTTCCATGAGTGATGTGTTCTCTTTTTCTTTTCTTTTTTTCCTTGAACATCATTCTCTCTTTCTTTCTCTTTATAAATATATGTGATGGATTGAATAAAAATGTTTTTTTAAATAAAAAGTAAAAATAGATAGAAGTCATTGATCTTTGTTTAATATATTGTCCGGTTAACTTATGCATAAAATTTATGCATTTCATGCATCATAATATAAATACATTAAAATTATGCATTATTAGCATAAGAATGTCGATGCATTAAAATAACGCATTACATACATATTTCTTTCATGAGAATAAATCTTGACCATCTATTTAATTAAGAGCTATGAACTAAATTCATTGTTATTTTTAACTTAAGCTTAATTCTCACAAAACCACCTTTTATATATATATATATATATATATTCTTCATCATATTTGGAATATCTTTTACCAAATTTTTGTCAAAAAATTCAAACAAAAAATAAATTGATCGAAATTTGTGTCAAATTTATGTATCAAATTTTTTTGTTGCATAAACCATCCTAATACATACTCATAATGTTTTTACTAAAATATATTGGGGCCAAACGAAATATCTGGCTTTGAGATGTCGCCCACTTTACCTACCGTCTAAGCCGTTGTTGGTGTTAATTTAGTTTTGTTATAAACTCTAGATAAAAAGAGAGAAATTGGAAGAGAAGAAGAATAATATGTGTGTATTTTTATGAGGGTCAAATGCCTTTATTTATAGGTACACATCTAGGGTTTCGGGGGTATAAAGGTCATTCATTAATAAATACATTAATTACAACACTCCCCCTTGAATGACCTTTAATACATGCTGTCTCATTAAAACCTTATCGGGAAAACTCAGTGGGAAAAAACCCGATCGAAGGAAAAAGAGTACAGCTACTCCCCCTGAAATCGATTACATAAGATCTTTGAGTTGACGCATTCCAATCTTGTATACTAGTCTTCTGAATGTTGATGTCGGCAACGCCTTTGTGAATAAGTTCGCCGACTAATCACTTAAGTGAATATTGATGTATCTACCTTTTGAGATACAAGTGACATCGTCTTCATACAATACTTCCTCTTGAATATTATGATGTTCATGCCTCATCAAAACTCCTTCGGAAAAACCCTGTGGGAAAAAATCGATAAAGGAAAAAAGTACATAGTATAAATTTGCTCATGTGTTGCATTGGTTGCCTCGTTAAAAACCTTAACTAAGAAAATCTGGTGGGAAAAAACTTAGGAAGGGAAAAAGAGTACAACCATTTGGTCTTCACGACCTTTTGACCTCCAAAGTCGACATAATCTTCAAGTTAATTTAAAAGTTATCACTTCTTCCCCTCAAGATAACAATCTTGCACTCCAATACCATGAATATAATTTTCAGGTATGGAGAGATGTTAGATTATCATTATTGCTCTTCTGAAGCTCATGTGGAAATAAATTTCATCTTACTTGCCCAAACATTATATGCAATACATAAATTAAGAATATTTCTCATCATAATAAATAGGCAATAGAGAACAAATATGAGATCATAATACCCTATTAGCCATCAATATCGAATCTCAATCTCTTTCATGTAATAGACCAATATGGTTAACACCATTCCACATTCTCCATCTTGGAGAAATATTAAATTTTGCTAGCATGTTAACTTCAAATTTTATATCAGGCCTGATAATATAATGTTTCAATAGCATACAAGTACGGAACTTCTGGTCCTCTTATATCTTTGTTATTTTCTTGAGATCTATATGAGTCGGTATCCACTTCAAGTGGTAAGACAACCTTTAGGTAGCTAAATGGATAAAAACTTTCCATCATATATGCTCGATCTACAAGTCGAGACAATACTAATACTTAGTTTTATCTAAGTTTTTCATTTTGAACTTGTCTTTAGACACGAGTTCAAATAATTCACATATATCCTCTTCAGGAGGAATTCACTTAGTCGGTTGATCCACCAGACTATTTTAAAATGTATAAATATTTATAACTCAAAATAGTATATGTTGCGAATTTCACGTTCCTATTACTTTAGGAACCTCAAGTCCGTCAAGGACTTTCATATAGATATTCGCGTCCAATGACCCATAGAAAAATGTGGTGATGACGTCACTAATTGAATATCTATATTCATAATAATTGTCATATGTATATTAAATGATAAAATATATTTTTCCAACGGGAGAATATGTTTCGGGTATGCGCTTAAACCCTTGATATGCTAATCTCGCTTATCTTTCACCACTTTATTTTATTTTGCGAGTTAAGCTCTGTCTCAATTGCTTATATTTTATTTAGTGCTTCAGGCACTCCACTAGCAATTGTTGAGACACAAAGTGTTGTCGACAACTATCATTCTTATAAACAATTCTCCCATATTCACAAAGTCCATGACAACTTCAACAGAATCAAATATTCAACATTTTCCATAACATTTGATTTGGTCGTTCCCATAATCCCAATACTGTAATTATTTAGTGCACGTGCAAATTAAGGTATTGAGATTCTCGTCTTCCAAACGATCCTCTTCATGAGGTTTTTGAAGTGATGTTATAGTTTAATCTATTTGTATTCCGCGGATTTTATCTTTAATACCAATAAAGAATACGTCTCTCACGCTTCTGTCGTCGAGGAGTATCAACAAATATATTTCGTTCACATTCGACTTTAATTCTTTATGGTACATATTCAACTGGTATATGAGATTTCATCACTTCTTTGGCAATCAATAATTTGTTGAACTTCGAGTTCATAGTGCGTAAATTTAAATATCCAACCCAATGAGAATTTTCCGACTTTCTCTTATTTATATTTCATATCTCCTCCTAATGTCGAAGATAGTTGGAATTGGATTATAAAATCAATCCTCTTCAGGAGGTGCACTAATAACAGAGGGGGTGACCCAGATATTGTGCCTTTGATATGGATACCTAAATTTGAAATTCATCGCAACATGATCATTGGATAAAATAATATATCGCTTATAATTAATTCGATACTCATTGAATAAAGCTCCTTTTAGAGCCGACAATAAGAATATTGCCATATGAAATTACACCAATCCTTCGGGAATTGTCCTTCCATTCCTCAAGTAGAAATTGAACAAATCAATATGACACAAAGTTATGTATTTTCATTTGAAATAAATACATGCAACTTCAAATGTAAATTGCTCTCCAGGAGCATGTATTTTTCGTCAAAAATATCAATTGTGTTAACTCAGGAGCAATAATTTAAATCAAAGATAATCATATATTACCAAAAATATGAAGTACTCATCAAGAGTATGTGATATTCTTCAAAAGTATCAATTATACTACCTTGGGAGCAACAATCTATAAGCATATAACACCCAAAAGATAAAATACTCTAAAGAGTATGTAAATATTAATTAAAAGTATTAATTGTGCTACATCATGAGCAACAATTTATATCAATATGGTGATAATAAAAGCAATTCAATAACACAAGGCCATATAGAAAATATTCAAAATAATACCTTTTTTTGTTTAATATTCTTCAGTAATATTAACTTTAATTGATCTGTTTATCATAAATACTATCATAAAGATATGACTATATATCGTTGTGTTTATCAAGAACATCAATAATTTCTTTTTAATAATCTTCTGGATTATTAAAATTACAAATTCATATTTCTTCAGGGAACTATGAAAATATATTAATGTAATGTATTAAAAGAATCATTACAAATAATTTTATATCAATGATACAAGTATCATCATCAATATAATATGTAATAACTATCGTTATTACTCTTCTTCCAGAAGAAAGTGCAATAATTATTATGCAATTAATCCAACATCTATAAGATGTTGATAAAAATTGGTCAACTCAAAATAATATAATTTTAAGTGTAAAAATGTACTTATGATATTTACTAGTAATTTGTGATATTTATCATTGAATATGTATGAATTTTTGTATTAATATATCTTCAGGATATATATCATAAATAAACATATAGTTAATTAAAATATAAAAAAATATAAATAGACTTTAACACCAAACACGTAAATTTAAACATGTAAATATTGAAAGTATTGGGATTAGTAGACTTCTGTTCTAATAAGTGGTGAATTTTATACGTCATTTACATTGATATTTTCTCTAATGCCAATTTCTTTTCTTCAAAAATTGTATATATCATTTGTCTCACTTGTTATTGCGGAATCATACATATTTCAAGTGATAGTTTAGAAATCCATAGATTTATCGATACTTAGAAGATAATAGTGCATAATCTTCGACCCTGTAGGAAGGAATTTAGTAGTTCTTCAGGAACTGTCATAAAATTTAGCACTACCTTTTTTTTTTTTCTTTCATACGAAAAGTATCATTCTAGAGATATCATGCGTATTTGCACTTTGATGAGACAATAAATCATGACCACTATTTAATCCAAGAACTTGACATTCTATTCAAAAAAAGAAGAAATAAGATAAGCCAAGAATTTGAATGATACAAATATCTTCAGGATATTTGACCCCTTTATCACTAAGTATATAGCAACGATCAATTTAAATCATACTTTAGGTATGACATCATATCTTATATTGATAAAAATTTGCAATATATCATAAGAGTAATAAAATATTAAACTACACAATATATAAGATTAGATATTGACATATAATCTTAAGATTATCATTTTCACTTCCGGGAACAACTTGATAGGAATATTCGACCACTCATTAATCTTGCTACCATTGGAGCACAGTCGGATTATGATTGTGGAGTATATCATATCTTGTACAATCTTGATAGAGAATATTCTCAAATCATATTAATATTTTTTATTTGAGATATAAGTTATATTTACCTTCAAGGATAATATCATGCTACATCAAGAGCATAATGATTTAATTATGCTATTATATTTATAAGTAACAAATCAATATTCTTCAGGAATATTGTATCATCACATAATTCATGTATAAATAAGAACTATTCATTTAGAATAGTAATATTCTTCAAGAATATTACAGTTAATTGTGCTACTTCGGGAGCAATAATTTTAAGATCCATAATTGAATATACGAAGGGAAAAATATAGTACGAGAATTAATCAAGGCTCGAAATAACTAAACTAAAATAGTTGCTTCTTCAAGATCACTTACAATATTCTTCAGGAATATTATTTTGTATTTTTCATTAGCAATTGCACAAATTATTAGATCTCATAGTGTTCTTCATGAACACATCATATTCAACTAGAATATGATGAGATAATATTGTCCTTCTTCAAGAACTACAATAAATCTTTTATCTTAATAATCTTCTAGATTTATTAAGTATTGTTGAATCGTGTTTCTTCTGGAAACAAAGAGGAATATGATTTGATAATAAATTTTGAGGTCATCATATATATTATTTATATATGATGCACACAAAAATATAAAATTTAATAACTAAATATAATATATTTTTCCTCAAAATCATCATATGCAAGAAAGTTTTTGAAGGAGTAAATAGAATTAATACCTTTCACCAATGTAAAAAAAAAGACTATTTCTGCTCGGACTTTTATTTTTTTTATGCATGCAATACATTTTAGAATCCGATCTTCACCCTTGAATTTGTAGATCTGTTTGTCAGGAAGATACTGTAAAAATTTCATGATGATCCGACAGTTAACAAAGCGGAAATCGCGATTTTAGCGCGATCTCGCAGTGTAGAAAAGCTGCTCGCGTTTTTTTTTTTTTATTTCGAAAATCGGAGAGAAAAAAAAATTACGCGTAGAGTATCGTGCTGATAATGTGTTATAAACTTTAGTGAAAAAGAGAGAAATTGGAAGAGAAGAAGAATAATATGTGTATTCTTATGAGGGCCAAAGGCCTTTATTTATAGGTACACATCTAAGGTTTCAGGGGTATAAAGATCATTCATTAATAAATACATTAATTACAACAGTTTTGTGTTTATACTTTTTTATTGTCAAAAAATTAATAAAACTGTCTAGTTAAAGGGGTATAGATTGATGGTGAGTTGCAAGGTGATTTGGGTGAAAACACTCTGACATCGCAGATTCGAATCCGTGTGGTGACAATACTTTGCTGAAACATTGCAAGGTTTGTTGATGGGTTCGTGTCTCGTTGGTCCTCTCCCTTGCAGGGCTGCCATTAGTGCACATCTCTCGATTTAACACCCGTCTGATCAAGAGGCCTCAGATACAGGTGGGGAGAGTTTCGCGTCTCTCCCTCAACAGAAAAAATAAAAGTAAAAATTAAAAATGTCTAAATTTATTAAACCATTTTGAAATGCTTTTGGCTTTTGACTAATGAACTTTATAATTTAATTTGTATTGATTCCTTATTTTGGGGATCATTTATTTTTTTTCTTAACATCACTCAATAATGTATATTCTGTCTCAAATTTTACAACAACTCTTTTGATACCTAAATTATCGAAATTGACCTTTGCTCGAATAAATCCGAATCATATATTGTAATTTTGAGTAATATAATTTCGAGTCAACTTTAAAAAATATATCTTACCGGATAAGATACGAGTCCCGTAACATAATCGGGTAACTCGAATCAGATTCGGGTTACTCGAATTTCTGGTTCGGGTAACTCGAATCTGAATTCGTGTTACCCGAATTTGAATTCGAGTAACCCGAATCAGAAATTCGAGTAACATGAGACATGCACATGTTGACTAACACTGCATATGCACTGTGATTCGCGTAACATGTTTCACTTTTTTTTATGTTTAAACATTCAGATTTGTTTTCGGGTTACACATTCATGATTCGGTTAACAAAAACACTGCACATGCACATGTTGACATTTTTTTTATGTTACATGTTTTGAAATTTCGGGTAACTCGAATGCTACTCGGGTAACTCGAATTCAGATTCGGGTAACTCGAATACTCACATCAAAACTGATATCGTATATATTTGCAAGTTCACTCGAAATTATGTTACTCGAAATTACAACATATGACTCGAGTTCATTCGAGTAAAAGTCAATTCCGACAATTTGGGTATCAAAAGAGTTTGTACTAAACTTGGGATAAAAAGAATAATGCTATACATAAAAGGGCAAGACAAGCTATTCCTACTATATATATACCCTCTTCGTCCCAACTTATTAGTCCTATGTTGGGGCGGCACGAGTTTTAAGAAATTGTTAGGTGGATGTGTGATGAGTGGAGAAAGAGTAATTAGTGGAGAAATGGTCCCACTTTATTAAGTGATAAAGTAAAGGTAAAAGATAAAGTATTTGTAGTGGGGTAGTGTCCAAAATTATATAGGACTAATAAGTTGGGACGGACCGAACGGCAAATTAGGACTAATAAGTTGGGACGGATGGGGTATATAATATAGTTCAAGAGTGAACTTGGTTCAGATATGAGAACTAAGAACCACTATTATCCACTAGATCAATCAATAAGGAGGGTCCAGATTTTACCATATCATCACTTATAAATGGCGTGTGGATGACATTAATTAAGGAGAATGGTAATTTTGTCCATTCATGAATAAATTATCTCCATTTAAAATACAATAACTTATTCATTTATTATTCATTTAAGACTAAAAAAATATATCAAATTAATCATCTTTTCATGATCTATAATTTAAGATGCATATTAAATTCCTAAAAATATTAAAAAAACAGTGCATTAATTTGTACACTATAAAGCAGTGTATTTGTATATTTTTATAAAACAAGCATCCTGAAATTTGCATTCAAAGTATCATAACTTTCTCCATACTTAATATTTTTGTGTTCTGTTTTAATTGAAAACTAGACTCACTTGACTTTCCAATTGTATATGCCATGACTCGTAATTCATATACAATGAAATCAATTTATTGTTGAAGTTAGTGGTTTGAGGAAGAATTTTTGTGTAGATTTTGAAGTTAAAGCAGTACTTTGTATGCTAGGAAGCACTGCATTTGTACACTATGAAACACTGCGTTTGTACATTGAAGCAGTTTAGTTATAAGCTAAGTATTATGTTATAAGTCGAAATTTGAAGCAGAAGCGGTACTTTGTACACTATAAAGCATTGCATTTGTACACTATGAAGCAATGCATTTGTATATTCTTACAAAATAGGCATCATGGCACTCTTTATTCAATGTATCATAACTCTTTACATACTCAATATTTTTTGGTGCCATTTTTTGTTCGAAACTACTCATTTGGCTTTCTAGTAGTATATGACACAACTCCTAATTCATATCCAAGTAACTCAGTTTATTCATTGAAGTTGACGGTTTTATCAGGAACTTTTGTGTTAATTTTGAAGCATAAGCAATACTTTGTACACTATGAAGCAGTACATTATACGCTATGAAGCATGATATTTGTATTCCATGAAGCAATGCATTTATCTCTACTATTAACATTGCTTTTATTATTATAATACACTTTTTTTTAGGTATGCAATATGCAACTTAATTGTAGATCATGAAAAGACAATTAATTTGGTATATTTTTTATTTAAAAGGATAATACATAAATAAGTTATTATGTTTTAAATGAGAACACTTTACTTATGAAGGTACAAAGTTATCCTTCCCCTTAATTAATGTCATTCACAAGCCCCATCTGTTATGATGATGTGGTAAAATCTGAACACTTATTATTTGATAATTTTAAGACTCAGATTGATTCTTAGTTCTCACACTAGAAAATATTCTCACCCGAACCGATCTATATATATGAATTCTTTTCTACCCCAAGTTTAACAACTCTTTTGATACCCAAATTATCAGATTTGACCTTTACTCGAAGACATTCGAGTCACTTATTCGAGTAACACATTCGAGTCACCTACTCGATTAACACAAAACGCATTCGAGTCACCTATTCGAGTGACTCGAAACATATTCGAAGGGAAAAAATTTGTATTGCCCTTTGAAATTTAATAGAATTCTTTTCTACCCCAAATTTAACAACTCTTTTAATACCAAATTATCAGATTTGACCTTTACTCGAAGACATTCGAGTCACTTATTCGAGTAACACGTTCAAGTCACCTACTCAATTAACACAAAACACATTCGAGTCACCTAATCGAGTCATCGAAATTGCATTCGAGTCACCTATTCGAGTGACTCGAAACTTATCTGAGTGACTCATATACGTTTGAGTCACCTATTCGAGTTACTCGAAGCCTATTCGAGTTACTCGAAGCCTATTCGAGTGACTCATATGCATTCGAGTTGCTTATTCGAGTGACTCAAAACCTATTCGAGTGATTCATATACATTCGAGTCACCTATTCGAGTGACTCTAGGTGACTCAGCTGTATATTAGGTGATTTGGATGTAATGAAGTGGCTCGAATAGGTGACTCGAATGCAATTTAAATGACTGGAGTAAGTGATTCGAATGTGTTTTATATTAATCGGGTAGGTGACTCGAATGTGTTACTCGAATAGATGATGGTAATATTTTCGAGTAAAAGTCAAATCTGATAATTTAAATAGAAAAACTTGAGTGAGAAAAGAATTCTACTCTGTTCTAAAAAAGGCACGATACAATATTCTCACTGTGAATGATACTTCTTAACTAAATTATTAGAGGCATAATAAAGTAATTGACTTTGAGCTGTCGCCCACTTTGCCTGCTGTTTAAAGTTTAAACAGTTACCGATGGTTGTGATTAAGTTTGATTTTGTGCTCACTAAATATGAAGGGGAAAGTTATCCTCTATGTCACTTAAATTTTTTACTTTTTTTATAACTTAATTTCTAGTATTACTAGTAACTATATCTGAAGATAACAGTTCCACTTTTTTTTTACTGCCACCAAGTTAATCGCATGATGTGCACGGACTGAACAGTGTCTTGTCAGGTTCTGCTGACGTACAACCAGATCCTCCCAGATAAAGAAAACATGAAGTTCTCCCCCAAATCGAACCCACACGAATGATATTCAGTATGAAATCATGTCAAATGCTTAATTATAAGGTATATACCCTGGGAAAGATTTTAAGGTGGAGACAAGAGGGATAGAACCTCTGACCTCCACACCACATGAGTGTAACATGAGAGTTTTTACACTCACGTGGTGGCCAACTGGTTGGTTCATTTAAATTTTTTACTTGTTACAAAATGTAAGCAATTTACAATCTTTTATCATATTATTCCCATTATACCATTATTCTTATCTGAATAGAATTTTGCAAATTCTAATAAAATAATATCACTACCATTTCATGTCAAGTACTAATCTACTTGAATAAAAAATGTACATATGGTAAGTAATTATTAGGAGAACATAGAAGGAATTAATAAGGTGTTCATTAGTCAACATTCTTATATTTCTTGGATCTCGTTTGATATTGTTGTGATTTAAAAAAACATTGCATCTATGATGTTGTTTAAAAATATTATTTTTAAAGTAATTTTAAAATGTAAAATATTAATCTCCAGCATTTTCATCTTACAAAAACAAATATAATGCTGCTTCCAAAATCTACTGCCAGTAGTTTGTAAATTCTAAATTTTTTTATTTTTTATGATCTATCAAATACTATAAAATTTAAAAATTTATCATAAAACTAATTATTTTATAAGTTAATCAATAACAAATGGGATACTAATCTATCAACAAAATAAGAAAAGGACTTATTCTATGAAACACATGAAATATCAATTTGATGGGACCTAAATATAAAGATATGTAGTAAGAGTTGGTTGACGAGAAAAAGAGAAATAGCAATTTTTTTAGTTAATTTTTTTTATTATTATTTTTTCATAAAACCAAGCTAATTATGTTTGCCTTTATTAAATAAAACAAATTTATTTCAGTTTAATTAATATACTTTCTAAATTTTTTATTTTTTATTTTCATTATCATATTTTGCACTAAAATTGTTCTTTTGATAGGCATCAAAAATTGGAGACTCTTCCACTATAAGTTTATGCAGGGCCGTCACGCCGGATGTTTGTGGTAACAATATAGTTGTTTCAAACGAGAATGAGTTCTTAATTCAGAACGTGAATCCGTATATATTTAGTACGGATTCAATGTACACACAGTATATTGTAATATATAATAATTTTTTGGAGTCAGTGCACATATTTAGTACGTATTCACTTGCATTGGTAGGAAACGTGAATGTGCATTACAACATACTATGTGTGCAGTAAATCTGTACTAAATATGCATGGTCTCACGTTACGTCTCTCATCAGATATAATATCTTCTGCACTTCTCAAGCAATTTATCATTTCAGTACTTCTCTAACTTTCTAAGAAACAAGTGCACAAAATTCATTACAATAGATCAAGTTGTTCAAATAGCTTTTTAAGGGGTATTTGTTTAAGGGACAAATGTTATTCCACACCCCAATAACACCTAACAAGATATTCTCCTTGCTATATTTAGAGTAATTTATTATTATATATAGTTTGGATATAATATAAATATGAAAAGTATAATATTTTGGAATAAGTGGTGCAAATTTATCATATATTTAAAGTTTACATCAGTTATTCTAAAATCCATGTAAAATTACTATTTTCTTACATCAGTTTTGGAAAAACCAATGTAAATTTACCATATTTTCAATTTGTGGGAATCAATTTTTTAATACCAAATCATAAAATTGACAAGTTTTATATCCCCATCCATAAGAGTATAAGTTTTTAGTACCATTTTGATTAAAAAGATTAAAATGTCCTCCCAAAAGTTGCAATGTTGACTTTCTCTATTTTTTTTTGTATTTTATTTAATTTAAACTACTTTTCTTTTCTTTTTACTTTTTCATTTTCCTCAATTGCTCAAAGTCAATCATTAATGTCCAACAACCAAAATTTAACTACAACATATATATCAAAACAACACAACCAATTTTGACAAAGGCTCTCTCAAAAATCTTATAAAAATCACGAGATTATTCGAAAGAAAAGTTGACGTTCAAATAGGACTTCATTTGTCGTGCTTATGGGTTCATAAAGAAGGCATGCATCAATATTTTACCGCTGAATTTTTTTTCCTGACAAGTTCTTACGGACACGACTGCTGCACACGATGGGAAGCCACCGTGTGCAACGATCGTGTGCAACGGTCGTGTCCAATGGCCTTGACATCGTGCGCACAACTAACGTGTTCACGATCGTTTAACACGATCGTCTACAATCGTGTGCAGCGATCGTGTTCATGGCCAAAAACTTGCAAACGATCGCTGCACGCGGTAGATTCGTGTCCAAGACAGATCGTTTTAGAATATTGTTCGCTCAGTTTTCTGAATAGTTATTCATCTTTTTGTAATTAGATATCGTGGCGGCGTATTTTGATACATCACGGTGGTCATTGGGAGCGATCGACATATGTAGGCGGGGACTCCTTTTTTGTCTACATCGACACGAGCAAAGTCAGTCGTGCAAACCTCGTGGGGGTTATCAGAGAGGGTTCTCAAATGAGTCCGATTACAAATTATGGTACTTGACACACATGGCCAAGGGAAACAAAGTAAAAGTCCTATTACGGAGCGATACCGATATACTTCGATTACTAGTAGAATACAAGGAGGACCCTGAGGCCTATATTGAGAACGGCAACTCCTCCACTCCCGAGGTTAATATGGGATGTAGCAGCTCGAGAGTAGAGCCCAACAACATAAATTTTGACATACCTTCCAAAGGTTATCAATACGAGGAAGACGAGGAGGTGCATACATCCGAAGATGAAGATTGTTGTAAAGACTTGCTTGAGTCACTATCTGTGGAATTTCTTGCTTGGGTTCGCCAACCGGCCCAAATGGATATGATTATGAGTCGTCGGAACTTCTCATCCGACCATCAATCTGCTAGCGAGCATAAGCATCTACAATCAATGCGTAACTGGATCATTCTATTTCCGGACCCCGGTAGTGCCGGGACTTTGGGTTGGGTCGAGCAGCCTTCACCGGTCACCGGTCAGCTAGAGGTGGGGTCCACCTTTCGGTCCAAGAGAGAGTTGAGGATAACTATAGGAATGTATCATTTGCAAAACATGCTACAGTGTATCACTGATCGTTCCGCCGATAAACGTATAGTATTAAGAGTGGGCGAAACAATTGTCAGTTTAGGTTGTGTGCCATTGAGGGTGCAACTATTTGGAGAATTACTAAGTTGACCTTCGAGCACAACTGTCACCCTGATTTGAACCGTGCTGCCGCACGATCGGTCACTTCTGAGGTTTTCGCCCATTATTTTGCTAAAAGATTGACCGGTGAGCGGGTCACTTTGAGGCCAAATGAGATGATTGCAGAGATGTGTAGGGAGTACGATATTGACATACTAGATAGTTTTGCTCTTTAGACGAGGAACATAGCATAGAGAATACATATGGCGGCTTTGATGAGTCGTATAAGAGGCTCCCATCTTATCTGTATTTGTTAAAGCAGCGTAATCCAGGGACAATTTGTGATTTGCAGACGACTCGTGAGGGAGTGTTTTGCCACATGTTCGTTGCACTCGGACAGAGTATTAGGGCATTTGATACGTGCATTCGACCGGTGATTATAGTTGATGGGACCCACCTGAAGGGAAGGAATAAAGGAACTCTATTTGCGGCCGTCACATCTGACGGGAACGAGCAAGTATTTCCTCTTGCAGTTGGTCTCGGTCCGATAGAGAACGACGAGTCATGGACTTATTTTCTGTATAACCTGCGCATATGCTATAATCCGATGGAAGATTTACTAATTGTGAGTGACCAACATAAGAGCATTCAGAATACTGTTCGAGCCGTCTATCCGAATGCATTCCACGGGTTGTGCTATCACCATCTTGCAAAAAAATGTGACCTCCTATGGTGCTCATGCTATAGGACTCTTTAGAACTGCTGCCTACACGCATCATGTAGAAGTTTTTGAAAACTACTTTTCGAAACTAAATATTGAAAACCCTAATGGGGCTCACATGCGCCTTTCTGAAATTGGGCCATAGAGGTGGGATAGGTCGAAGTGTCCGATACGATGCTATAACTTCTTGACAATGCTGTTGAATGATTTAATAATTGTACGTTGTGGGCAAGGCGTTTACCTGTTTGCTCGTTACTTGAGATATTTCGACTAATTTTAGAGAATTGGTTTGATGAGAAGTGGTGAGAAGCTACATCAAGAGACCATGAGTTGACAATGCACACTTTTGAAAATCTCTCTAACTCTGTACAAGCCAGTCTGACTCTTACTGTTCGAGCTACCACCCCACTTGTTTATAAAGTCGAAGAAAACAAAGTTTCTTATGAGGTCGACCTTTGAACCTGTACATGTTGTTGTCGGGAGTTTGATTTGGACCAGATTCCATATCGTCATGTTGTTGCCGCTATAAGGTAATTGTTTTGCTCTAATGTGCATATCATTCATTATTTTTGCGGGCGCTGCTGAGTGCTGTCGAGGCACACGATCGTGCTCACGATGGGACTAGCCATCGTGTGCCCACGGTCATGGCAGTATGCACACGACAGCAGCAGCCCATGACCGTGGACAAGATGCACACGATCATAACCCACGATGGGCACGATCTTGTGCTGCCATCGTGTGCAACACAGGTCTGGTCTGGATTTACCAACTGAACCATAAACCAGTTTTTCAGATTTAACAACACAACACATCAATCTTACCAGAATATATCTGGATAAAAAAGTAAAATACATACTCATCAGTATCAAAAATACATTATCCTACACCACATATTTGACATAATTGCTTATTGTAACAGGCGTTCCGGCAATGGTTTGTCTGTGTATAATTTTTTTAGTCGTTATTTCAGGCAACAAGGCCTTAGAGAGACTTATAAGGAGCACATTAATCCTATCCCACATCCTGATGAGTGGAATGTCCCACCGGAGATATCATCCATCGTTTGCTTACCTCCGGAGGGGGTACGACAAGCCAGCCGACCAAGGATGAGTCGTGCACGGTCCACTGTTGAAAATTTGCCCGCGGGTAGACGGCCTCAGGTGTGCGGTAGGTGTAAAGGAACCGGCCCCAATAGAAAATCTTGCAAAGCATTCATTCCCATAGGTGGTGTGAATTTGAATATCCTACAGAAGAAAGTCAAGGAATGGATGAACAAACAAGGCAAAAACGCCGGCAGAATAAGAGGTGTAACATTTGTCGTAATGATGACCATGACATAAGGGAATGTCCATACCATGAAACTTAAATTGCTTATGTGTTTTTATATTTTGCGACTTACTAGCAACAATCATGTGCTGATATTTTTGATCCTCGATGGACCATGTATTGATTCATTATTCTGATTATTAGTTGAAATGCATAATTTTGTCTCTATTTTCTTCATCTTTGAATTGAAATTTAAGTGTTCACTGATGTAAAGCAAATAAAAGTGAATATGGAGGCAAACATTAACCATAACAAAGTAGCTCACTGTAAAGAGCAATAGTTTACACCAAATGCATACAACTTTACATAACAAAAGTTCATCACCATCACACCAAAATATCTAAGAATAACTTAAAAACCACAATCACTTGGATCCTTTTTCCCTCATATGCTGTTGTTTCTTTAGTCTTGTATCATCATCTCCATGAAATTCTTCTTCTAAAAGAACTTCTTTACTTGTCTTCTCAGAAATCTCTAAATCATCATCATCATCGTCATCACCATCTAGTATAACTGGAGTTTTTGCAGTGTTTTTAAATAGGCTCTGTTTCATGAAACACATTAATTCGCAGTACACTCTATACATACAACAAAATCAAAAAACTTACTCTCAGCATTTGGAGGAGGTATCCTCCTTCTTCTTTTTGGTGGAGGTGGTTCGATTCCTCCTAAATCGCTTTCCCATAATCGGACGCCCCATTCGCGTATTTGATTTTAATGGATTTTAATTGATTAGGGTTTATAGTGAACAGGGGGGACTACGGTTCAGGTATTTCACTCTCGATCCAGGAAGATGAGCTTATATTAAAAAAGGGGGACCCACGATGGGATTTTATAATAAAATAATTTGATGCCCCCTTTGTAGTGCACACGATGGGGCACACGATGGGCACGTTCGTGTGCTCCGATCGTGTGCCACGTTGGCAACCAGGTGTCACGGTGTCACCCTGTCACTGTATCCACGTGGGCACACGATGGTGCACACGGTCGTGCCCACGATGGGACACACAGTCGTATGCACAAGAACACCAATAATTTTCACTAATTTCTCAAATTACTCGTCAATTTACGTATTGTTACTTATATATTAACAAGTATTTGTTAACGATATACTTATTTAAAAAGTTATTGATTGAATTAACATAATATATTGCATAACATGTGTAGTCTATATGTTCTCAATGTATTAGTTCGTAAGTATAAGTTCATCATCTTTATGAAATATCTCATATACTAACAAATTACACGAAATGACAAATGCGAGTTTGTATAAGAAGTCATATAGTAATTAATGTTTGAACAAGCAATTTTATAATCACAAAACATCCTTCTAGATAACACAATAAATCAAATTGGCAAAAATACCAAAAGTTCACGTGCACACGATGGTGAACACGGTCGTGCCCACGATGGGACAAACGATCGTGTGCACACGGTCATGGCAGCCATCGTGGGCACACGACAGCAGCAACCCATGACCGTGGGCAGGTTGCACACGATCGTAACCCACGATGGTCACGATCGTGTGCAGCCATTGTATGCAACACAGAGCTGACCTGGATTTACCAACTGCACGATAAACCATTTTACGTGTGATTTAACAACACAACACATCAATCTTGCCAAAACATATCTGAATTAAAATTAAAATACATACCCATCAATATAAAAAAATATATTATCCTACACTACGTCTAACGACAACATAAAGATTTTAGCAGCTAAACCATATCGATATTTCTTAATATATTTCTCATTAAGTTCCTTGATTTGGTGCCTTCCTGCTGGGTTTGCAGAGATGAGTCGATCCAACTACATGCACGCGAAGGGGACACAACTGTAATTGTCGTTTTGTATGAACTGTAGTTCCCGTGGAATAATTTTGAAACTCATCTCCGTGTCAAACTTCTTCTTCGATTAGTTGTTCAGCCAGTACCCGGATTGAGCTAGCACATGAGGCATCAGACGAGTAATTGGTCGCAGTTGGTTGAATTGGTATCGACCATCTTGGTGTTGGTGTGACAAGGAATCGTACAACTCCACGGTCCATGTTATGATGTTAATCTTGATAGTCACCCAGTGGCTCTGGTCGAGGCAACAAATGGCAATGATCTGTTGAAACAAAATATGTAATCATATAAGATCATCAAATCAAACATAGCGAATCATTTATAAATATCAATTTCAAACTTACTTCATCGCAATTTGACCATGGAACCGTATTTGGTGTATCAAGACCTGTCATGTAGTCCTCGATGGATTTAGGAATTTTTCAATCCTTGTAAACTGGCTTTAGTGTCACCTTGATACCAAGAGGATCATCCGTATGAAGTCTTGCAAACTCGTTGGCCATAACTAACTACAAAAAGCAAAACCACAAAATAAAAAAATCCACATCACACCAATGATATACAAACGAGTAATTTATAGAACTTACATAAAATTAGGAGCCGGCAAGTACAGTGCCAACTCTACCGACACCAACACTACGTACTCCCCTCTAAAGCCTCGCTCGAGTCGCAAGCACATAACAATCTATCACCTCGACATCAAAGTCTTCACGGCTAGACTCTATCCGGTCAAATAACGCCTGAGTGAGAACATGCCCAGTCTCCAAACACCGGACAATAGCATCACGTGGCTGCTCCCTAAACTATAGGTACAACTTCTTCAGAGCCTCACTATCTCTTGGAGGCGCCACCACAAAAGGCTCCCGAAGAGCAGCAGAGGGTCTACTCACTCGAGGTGGAAGACTACGCTCACCCAACTACTGCGTCCCGGCACTCTCACCAACTTTATCACCCTCAACATCCCTCTCACAACTATAACGATCAGAGACCTGTACAATCGGCTGCTCGATCTAAAAAACTGGCTGCTCGATCTGAAATGGAGGCTGCTGCTGAGGACTACTACTATGGACGGGAAACATCGTACTATAATAATGCTCGTCCTGAAACCAATCGAACATCATCCCATACTGCTGAAACGGCGCGTCAAATGGCTGATACTGATGCTCATAATATAGAAACCGTAGAGTCGTCTCAAGGGGCTGCTCAGTCCACTCAAAGGAATGATGAATCTGAGAATGATGACTGTGCTGGATCTCAGAATGGTCACTGTGATGGACCTCAGAATGGTGACTACACTGACGCTGAGAATGATGACTAGGCTGACGCTGAGAATGGTGATTAGGCTGACGCTGCGAATGATGTCTAGGCTGACGCTGAGAATTGTGACTGTGGGCTGCACCAGAGACTGAGTGACGTGGAGGGTCAGGAATCCTCCGCTGGGCGCTGCTAACAGATGCAGAATGACCAGGCCTATCGGGAAACCTATCATGGCTCCCAGCTGAGTAGTGCACCGGGCTCCTAGAACGTCTATGCGTAGGTCCAAAGAAATCCACGATCCCAGAAAGCACCCGGAGAGAAACTCGAGCAATAAATCCTGTCTCAGACTCGTCGTACAAGATCGCCTTCAAACGGAGATCAAAGTACTCATCCCTGCTCGCTTCTTGGGTGTGGTCCGGACAATTATGTGGACACAACACACCCTCTCTGGCTGCCTCTCACGGTCCAATGTCTCTGCACCATCTATTGGTGGGGTACTCTACTGGCGTCGCTTCGACACTTTATGTGCCGACTCATATGTTATCAATTTCCCAGCAGACTTCTTCAACCTATCCATAACTTTTTTTCTTGGCATCGGCGTAGGCTCATCCTCCTTGTTCTTCACAGCTATTCTTATAGGCTTTATGAACTTAACGTCATATGGCGAGCCATTCTCAAAACACAGGTAGTAGTACTCAGCCTCATCCTCCTCCAGATGCGGTAAAAAGGGAAGTACTTTGTGCTGCAAAAGTAGTCATTAAAGCATACCATTAGATGGGCAATCACATAACGTTGAAGAGATGAGTGAAGTCAAGAGAAAATACATTTATAAATTTATGTACCTTATCGTCGAAGAAATGAGTGAAATCATAGAACATCTTCCTGGTAGTCCACATCAAACACCGGGGGACTTGGACAGATTTATCTCGAATTCCACACAATTCTCCCAATGAAGAAATCATCTCATACGACCATAACTGTAAAGCCCAAACAGGACCATAGAAGTGATAGTCCTTATGTTCTTGTCCCTCTTTCATGGCAACATTGCCTATGTAGTAAGACAAAACCCCAAAGGCATAAGAACCCCAAGGAAACATATCCCACTGCTCGAAATCCTCAACTAATGCCCATGCCCATGTCTCGACCATCATGTCGTCACGGCATAGGATAAAGTAGTAGTATATAAGCAAATTGGCAACCTTCACATAATCTCTTATGTCTCTACCAAAATCTCGGCATTGAACCTCTTCCTCAGAATACTAACCTTAATATTTTTGCCATGGAGTATTCTGTGGAAAATACCGTCAGACCGAAGGAGATGGTCGTCTTGTAGATGGAAGGTAGAGTTTCCAAAATGCAGTCCATTGATCATGGAAAAATCATGGGCTGTAAAACGAATGGTCCTCCCGCAAACTTGGAACCACGACTCATCCGGGGGGATTTGATCACCCTCCAACTGACGAGCAATCAAGTGATGTAGGGCAGTATTTGTACTCCCATTTCTCCTAACTTAAATCAAACGCCCCAGGACCCCCTCAGTCAAGCTCTCGATAGCTCGATCACCAACTGCGGAATTGCGGCCCATATTTTTTAGTGTCTTAATGATCTCTTTAAATACCGCCTCCCGTATGTAAAGATTCACTTGTCGTGTAACAAAGCGCGATGTAGGTCTCTTCCATACGCAATCAGTCTGCAATATAAACATACAAATCATAAGAATATGATAGAATGCTTAAGAGAACGAAAAAAAATGACACTGCTTGCACACGATCGATGCCCATCATGTGAAGACCATCGTGTGCAACACGGCAGCTCAGACGACGGCCATCGATCGTGTGCATGGCATCGTGTGCAAGGCAGAAGCCTTTGGTCTTCTTGCCCACGACGGCTCACACGATCGACGATCATCGTGTGTAAACCATCGTGCCCACGAAAGACCATCGTGCACACGATGATGTCATCTTCTTCAGCACCATCGTGAGACGATGAACAACCGTCGTGGCACGATCGTGTGTGAATATAAATACACTAACCGGCGGCTCATTGACGAACTTCTCTTCACATGGAGTGTCACTAGCGTGTGAGGAACTTTTGGCGTCTTCAGATTCTATGTCGTAGTCGGAGTTCGACATTTTCTGGCCGGCAAAAGGGTTTCACGACGGGGGTATTTCGGTTTCACGAGAGATACAACGGAGAGTTTTTTTTTTCAGAGAGAGAAATATTGAGTTGTGGGACCGTTTAGATTATTGTTGTTTGCTTTTAATAATTTTTTATTTTTTATATTTTTTCATCTTTTTGTGGTAGACTTTAAAGGTAATAATATCTTTTAACACATTTTGGTATCAAAAACGTATAATTTTATGAATGAGGATTAAAACTTGTTAGTTTTATGCTCTGGTACTAAAAAAGAGAGATCCTTTTCAATTTTTACATCGTTATTTTAATAACATATGTAAGAAAATGGTAATTTTACCTCCCTTTTGGAATAACCGATGTAATTACCGTATTTTTTTTACATCGTTTATTTGAACAATCGATGTAAAAAATAATAATTTTACACCGGTTATTTTAACAACCAATATAAAAAATAGTAATTTTACATCGATTTTGAATTACCGATGTAATATTAACATATCTTCAACTTTTGCATCGCTTATTTACAATTGATGTAAACAAGTTAGTAATTTAACATCGGTTTTCAAGAATAACCGACGTAAAATCACCGCATCTTCAATTTTTACATCGGTTATCTTGATAACCGATGTAAATTTACCGAAATTTTAGTTTTTACATCGATTTTATTTGACAATTGATGTAAATTGACCATATTTTTAATTTTTACATCAGTTTTTGTTAAACTGATGTAAATTGAGCGTCGTAAAAAACATATTTTGTAGGAGTGAATGCAGATTATAAAATGATATTAACCTTAAAAGCATCAATTTTCACAATAAAAATATAATGTTTGACGTGACATGAGAGTTCCCAAATAGGAAATAGGCAAATAGATTTAGAGTAGAGAGGAATATGAGTGGTATTGCTTTATCGACAGACAAGGAGCATCCTGGCTTTTATTTGCCTTCCACGGTCTGCGGCAAAGCAATGTACTTCAGATTTTGTTGTTTTGCAATGGTCTCACACAATCATTAAGTCACCCATCCTCCAATCAATTCGATACCTGTTATAATATAACACGAAATTGACGTTTCAATTACCCTTTGTTTTTATATAGTGTGAATGACTATTATGCCCCTGATGTAAATATGTAATTACGATTGTGTAAATGCAAGCTTTCCTATAAATAGAACAGGTTATTAATGAAAATATACCGAGAATCTTTCTAATTTCTCTCTAATTTCTCACTCTATATTATTAGATTTTATAACACGTTATCAGTAGCATTTCTGGCCAAATGAGTAATATGACGAGTATCTTTCTGATTAAATCGTATAGATGACCCTCTGTATCAGAAATCAAATTATTACTAATCAATCAATTTTAGATCCATATCCGGTGAATGATTTTTCAAAGTTCATCAAGAACTCCAACACCATTTTCCCCATAAGAAAAGGCTACAAAACTTTTATCTTCATACATTTTACTCACTCTACATAAAAAAAAAAAGAACAGAGTAAAGAAAATGTAATGAATATCCCCATTTCTTTCCTGTTACTCCATCTACATGGGTCTCTCGCCGGTTTACTAACGGAGTGGGTAGGCTACAGCACGGTCCCCGCCGTTCCGATCCAGACCTTGGCCCAGATTTGCAGCTTAAACTTGTCGGCGGAGCTCTTCGGGGGCGTCGGCGCCGCGTATGGACGCGTCCTGGACTGCAGCCGGTGCTGCCCCGTTCTCGCCGCCTGGCTCTTCGCGGTCCACACTCAGTCGCTTGATCTCCGATTCGACCGACATCCCCACAGATCTCTGAAACCTGATCTTTTACGTACTATTGCTGAACCGAGACAAGATTTTTGAGCAACATAAGATATTCTCTGATCTGAGGAGAAACATTGAGAATTTAGAGAAGAATACTGTGACCAGTTTGAGGACACTAGTCAACCTTGGTTCTGAAGATATATGCAAGCTGATGTACTGGATACTCGGCATATATTTGTTGGACTTGGATTTCACGTGGAATTTACATGGTTTGAAGCTCTGAACTTCATAGCCACCGGGGAAGAAGAAAGAAAGGTGAGTAAAATATCTAGTATTATTGAATGGACTCTATAACATTGTTTATTTTGTTGAAATAAGAAAATCAAAAGGGACAAAGAAGAACGGGGATGAAGAAGACGATGAAAAAAAAAATAAAAAAAAAAAAAGACAATAAGGGGCAGTCGGTGAAGGAAACCAAAGCACCAAAAAAAAATAATATGAAAGAATAAAATATTCTTTTAATTTATTAAATCATAAGTTCGTTTTTCTTACATATAAGATACATATGATATCAAAATTAATTTTTCTTAATACCATCGTGATCCATTTCACGAGAGCTTCAATTTGACACTAATATTGATATGTGTATTAACTCTTTTCATACATGTCATTATTAAATTTATTACAACGTACGAATTAATATCCAACCCCGGAAACCGCAAAGATTTATGAATACATATCATTACACTTGCTATTAACGGCAGTCGATATTTCGACCTATACGTTGACGATGACTATTTTGCGGAATTGATTGGACGATCCTGCTCTGGCAGAAGCAGTTAATTATTTTGCAGTTTAAATTATGTCTCTTACTTATCTCAAAGTGGCGGTTTAAAACCACATATTTATTGCGTTTATTTTATTATAATACCTCCCATGTGATGAGTTCAATTATCACAAGACGGGTGGTTTTACAAGTACGCAATTTATATATTATATATCACCATCGTGGTTGGTTATACCACATGAATGGTTCATAAATCCTGCTCTCAAAGAAGAAGCAGTTGATAAAAAATAAATCCTACTCTGGAGAAGTAGTTGATCGATTATCTAAATCCTGCTCTGAAGAAGCCGTTGATAAAAAAAAAAATCCTACTCTGGAGAAGTAGTTGATCAATTTCCTGCTCTGAAGAAGCAGTTGAAAGAAATAAATCCTACTCTGAAGAAGTAGTTGATCAATGATTCAAATCCTGCTCTCGAAGAAGAAGCAATTGATGGATATAATATCCGATCTCCATGATTAAACACGAAAATTGAGCAAGTGATACCATAAGCTATCACCGATTAATTAAAAAAATCCCATGGAAACTACATAGTGGAATCATTTGACAAGTGATATGGAAAATATCACTGGAAAATAATTGCTCAATAAATCACACGTTGATTATATCACATGGTGGGATCATTGAAATCATATTGATTGGCAATATTCATGGGGAAACATATATCACATATTTGTGAAAATATTGTATTTGCATAAAAGCAAATGATGGTCTTATTATTGCTGAAGAAGCACACAATGATCAAGTGAAATATCGAAACTAGCTAAAAGGCGGTAAACACTGACAATATGAAACGCGAAAAGAAAATACATATGAAACCCATAAAAAGAAAAGGGGTGCGTCTCGAGAGTATAAAACTCCGTAACTCTGCCACCCCACAGGATAAGGGTTTATAATGAAAGATCTAAATGATCTAAACTTCTTTTCCGTTTGGCGCCAATAGCACATGGTGATGAGCTTTGACTTCCAAATTCTTAATCAAATATATGCCTAAACTTTATAAGTAGATCGATGCAGTATCGACATATTATTATATCTCGTGATGGCTGAGATATAAACTTGTGATCTACTCCTTGATCCAGAAAGGCAAGCAAATCGCTGAAGAAATTATTAATATTCAACAAACCTATAGGTTTGGTATGGAAGTCCCACTCAGCCCATGATGTGATGTTGAACATCTCATTAAGTGTGCCATAGCCACCTGGGAGAACAATAAAGGCATCACTATTATTCACCACATACATCAAACTATTATGAATAGACTGTGCTTGAAGCATCAACCGAGTTGAACCTCCTATACTACTGGTTCTGACTGTGGGAAAGTGTAAGGCACTTGTTACACTTATTCTCTCATTTTGTGCAGCATCTAAAAGATAACCCAAAAATCTATGATTACTCCCACCATACAATATATTGATTTTGTGCTTTCCTAATTCTTTTACGAATTGATATGCCATATCTACATGCTGGATATGATCTATCAGTTTGGATCCACCTAAAATACATATAGTTTTAAATGGATGAGATCTATATGAGGATCCTGAGAACTCCATTTTTCTACACTAGACTTTTATGAGAGATACATTTTCTGATTTGTGGATCCCAAATTTAAAGAAGAAACTTCTTTCTAAACGACAAATGACTTCACTGTTTTCATTGAAAAAGGAGCGGCATATAAGATATTACTATTGACAAAATTGCAAAAGAAAACGAAAGATATGATATTATATTTTTCAATGAAAATGACGTTACCGATCGGCAGCTGAGAAATTTAAATATTGGAAAACAATATTCAACAACTTGCATTATTTTGCTATTTACCTTATACCAATTTTGACAGAACGGACTTACAAACTGGATCTTTTGAGATTAATTTTTCATGACTATAACGTTTCCGTTCATCCTTGAATTGCATCCACAAAGCCATTAGCTCACGATGAACGTATCCACTTGGATGTGCATCAAGAATCTGTTGAATATCATGATCCATAGATTCCTTACTCAATCTATCCTTGATAAATGCTATTTTATCTTCTCGATTTTTGGATACAAACCCCACAGATTTGCATCGTGTGTCACATGTCCACCGAGCACATTTATAGCACCCACCTAATCTTTTTGCTCTGCGTTTCTTTGCAAAACTACTCTTACCTGTACCTGGCATGTCTTAACACCAGTATGGATGCTAGAGAAAACCATGGTCATGGTCGTGGTCGCGGTCGTGGTCGTGGACGCGGCCGAGGACGTGGGGCAGCCGGTGGGGCAGCCACGTCGCATTCTTCAGGATCCGGCAGTACCGGCGACCGCCACAGTCATTCTTCTTCTCAAGGTGGCGCTGACCTTGTTGTTGCGGCTGTTATGCAACAGATGGTAAACCAGATGGCGGCGATTTCCTAGGCGGTTCAGAATCCGCCCCATGCTGCTCGGGACGGAGCTGACAGTTGGCTCCAGGATGTCATCAAGATGCATCCTCCTCAGTTCACGGGAGCCTCTGACCCGATTGGCTGGGAAGGGTGGATCAAGAAGATATCCAAAGTCTTCATTGCTACCAACTGTCCCGAGGACCGTAAGGTCCCTATTGCCCAGTACTTTCTCACTGGGGACGCTACGGATTGGTGGGAGGCCGTTGGGCCCAAAGACCATGTTTCTTCGTGGGCCGAATTTCAGGAATTGATGGAGACTGAATATTGCCCGTGGCCGATTCGACAGGCTCGAGTCCATGCCTTCTATGATGCTCAACCACGAGATATTCCTGTATCCCAAGCTATTGCCGATTTTAACAAGGAGTTGGGCTATGTGAAGACCCAAGTTGTCGAGGAGAGCGACAAAATTTTCCATTTTTCCAGGAGGATGAAACTGTCAATTCGGGACTATATGTCTGGGCTCGTCTGTACTACTTTGAAGGATTATCAGAGTCGAGCTCTTGCTTATGATATGTCGGTGACAGCTAGTGCGGCGGTTCGGGAGAGTAAGAAACAGAAATCGATCGGAAATTTCTCGGGTCACAAGGGTGGAGATCAGCAGAAGTCTCAGTCTGTGAATATTCCTGGAGGTAATTCGGTTCGTTTCTGTGGGGGCTATCGAGTTACTGCCAGTGCCTCCGTTCGGGATGCCAAATGCTTTAACTGTGGCGAGCCGCCATGAATCGAGTGTCTCCTCGTCGCCTCGACTTGTCATACTTGTGGTCAGTCGGGCCACAAGGCTTCCTTTTGTGAGCGGGCAAGACGGCTTCTTGGTGCTCGAGACTTATTTTCCAAAGACCTAGGGAGCCAAGTGTGAATCGGGGCTCGTTCGCTCCTTGATCTCGCCGAGTGTTAGCCGAGGAGAGATCGGGAGTCGGCCCGCTAGAGGAGCTTCCGGTGTTGGCTCCGCCTCCACGTATCTATGAGATGAGAAGGGCCGATGATCCAGCGACTCGTGGCGGCAGTGCGTTCATATCCATTCACATCCTGTCAGTGTGCTTTTTGATTCGGGTGCTACGCATTCATTTATTTCTCTGGAGTGTGTGCGCCGTTTGAGTCTTGACTGCTTATCACCCTGCGATCCTTTCATCGTTAAATTTCCTAGCGGTGATAGAATCGTCAGTGATCGAGAGGTCCGGGACTGTTCTGTATTTATTTGTGAGAGGGCTTGGCTCTCTAATCTTATTGTTGTGGGTATTGAGGGTGAGGATTTGATTCTCGGGGATGATTGGCTCGAGCGGCATGGTGCAATCATGAACTACCGCACGAGGATCATCACCATACTAGCCGAGGACGGCACCGAACACTCTTTCGCGGGGCGAAAGAGAACACAGAAGTTTGTTATTAACGCCTTGAAGGTGATGAGACTCCTGCGAAAGGGGTGTACTAGTTATTGGTGCTACGTCTTGAAGGTGGAGGATGGTGGAGTTGAGATTTCCTCGATTCCATCGGTTAGTGAGTTTCCTGATGTATTTCCTGACGAGTTACCGGGATTGCCACCGGATCGTGAGGTTGAGTTTGCTATAGAGTTAGAGCCGGGCGCGGCTCCAATTTTTAAGGCACCGTATCGCATGTCACCTTCAGAGATGGCCGAGCTGAAGAAGCAGTTGAGTGAGCTTCTTGAGTCGGGTTATATTCGACCGAGCGCTTCGCCTTGGGCGCACCGGTTTTGTTTGTTCGGAAGAAGGATGGTTTACTGCGTTTGTGTATCGACTACCGCGAGCTAAACAAGGTGACCATCAAGAACAAGTATCCTCTACCCAGGATTGATGACTTGTTCGATCAGTTGCAGGGAGATACGGTATTCTCGAAGATCGACTTGAGATTGGGGTACTATCAGCTTCGGGTGAAGGAGTCAGACGTTCCGAGAACAGCCTTTCGGACGAGATACGGACACTATGAGTTTGTAGTTATGCCTTTCAGGTTAACTAATGCGCCGGCAGTGTTCATGCAGTTGATGAACAAGGTCTTTATCGAGTTTTTGAATAAGTGTGTCGTCGTCTTCATTGACGATATCCTTATCTATTCGAGGAACGAGGAGGAACATGCGTATCATTTGCGAGTAGTGTTGGACATTTTGAGGACCGAGCAACTCTATGCAAAGTTCTCGAAATGTGAGTTATGGCTGAAGGAAGTGATGTTTCTAGGTCACGTGATTTCAGCCGAGGTTGTTCATGTGGACCCGCAGAAGGTTGAGGCAGTGTTGGATTGGGCACCACCTAAAAACGTGAAGGAGGTCTGTAGTTTCTTGGGTTTAGCTGGCTACTACCGTAGGTTCGTCGAGAGTTTCTCGAAACTAGCTCGGCCACTTACACAGTTGCTCCAGAAGTCCGAGAAGTTCATCTGGAATGACGAGAGGCAATCGAGTTTTGAGGAGCTGAAGAGGCGTTTGACTTCGGCCCCGATTTTGGTGTTGCCATGTGGCAACGAGGGTTTTGTCGTTTATAGCGATGCTTCGGGTCAAGGTCTTGGGTGCGTGTTGATGCAACACGGCAAGACTTTTGCATTTGCGTCGAGGCAGTTGAGGCCGTATGAGCTTAACTACCCTACTCACGATTTGGAGTTAGCGGCAGTTGTTTTTGCGCTCAAGATTTGGCGTCACTATCTTTTTGGCTCTGCATGTCAGATTTTTACCGACCATAAGAGTCTGAAATACATATTTACTCAGCAGGAGTTGAATATGAGGCAGAGGAGGTGGTTAATGTTGCTTAAGGATTATGACCTCGAAACCCTTTATCATCCGGGCAAGGCGAACGTCGTGGCCGATCCCTTGAGTCGGAAACCAGTCTCGTTGCGAACACTTGAGATCCTTACATCTCAAGTCGAGCTTCAACGGGATTTGATTGAGTGGAGTGTTGAGATTTCGTTGCCCGGAGCCGTAGGGCGACTTTGTGCTTTAGAGATTTCGTCGTCTCTGATCAATGAAATTAAACTGAAAGAGCTGGAAGATCCGATGATTGTGAAAATCCAAGAGAATATTCTTAAGGGAAAGTCTCCTGGGTTTGTGATTCATGAAGATGGTGTGTCCAGAGTCGGCTTTGTGTACCGAACGACTTGGATTTGAGACAGAGTATTTTACGTGAGGCCCATGCTACGCCTTACTCCGTTCATCCTGGTTCGAGTAAGATGTACAAGGACCTGAGGAGGAATTTATGGTGGAATGATATGAAGGAGGAGGTCGCACAGTTTGTAGCGAGATGTTTGACTTGCCAGCAGGTCAAAATCGAGCATCAGCGACCAACCGGGTTATTGCAGTCACTTCCCGTTCCGGAATGGAAATGGGAAGATATATCTATGGACTTCATTACGAGTTTGCCGAGATCGAGATCGGGCATGAATATGGTTTGGGTGATTGTTGATCGCCTGACCAAGTTGGCACATTTTCTGGGCATCAAGGATACTTGGGGCCCGGAGAAGTTGGCTCGTGTGTTTATTGCGCAGATTGTGAGGCTTCACGGTACTCCAAAGTCTATTGTTTCGGATCGTGATGGCCGTTTTGTATAGCATTTCTGGCAGGCGGTGCATAAGGCATTGGGTACTCGGTTGCGTTTGAGTACCTTTTTTCATCCTCAGTCAGATGGACAGTCGGAACGCATTATCCAGACGTTTAAGGATATGTTGCGTGCTTGTGCTCTCGACTGGAGTAGCGACTGGGAGGAGCATTTGCCATTGATCGAATTCACGTACAATAATAGTTGGCACGCGTCGATTCGGATGGCACCGTATGAGGCGCTTTATGGGCGGCGTTTTCGATCTCTGATTTGTTGGAACGAAGCGTCCGATTTGGTTGGGACCGAACCGGATATTGTCCTAGAGACGAGGCTGAAGGTGGATTTGATTCGAGAACGGATGTTGACCGCTCAGAGTCGACAGAAGTCATATGCTGACGTCCGTCGTCGACCTTTGGAATTCGAGGTGGGGGACCACGTTTTGCTAAAGGTGTCGCCGACGAATGGAGTTTTTTGCTTCGGGAAGAATGGAAAGTTGAGTCCGAGATTTATTGGACCCTTTGAGATTCTCGAGCGAGTCGGTGAGTTGGCATACCGTTTGGCACTACCTCCGACCTTGAGTCACGTTCATAGCGTTTTCCATGTTTCACAGCTGAAGAAATATGTTCCGGATCCTAGTCATATCATCGACTTTGGCGAGATCGATATTGCCGAGGACATTACCTTCGAGGAGCGTCCCTTGAAGATTTTGGAGCACCGTGAGAAGCGACTGAGGCATAAGACCATTCCTTTGGTCAAAGTGCAGTGGTCGAGACATGGTGTCGAGGAGGCAACTTGGGAAACCGAGGATAGCATGCGTGCTAAGTACCCCGAGTTGTTTATTTCTTAAGTTTCGGGACGAAATTTGTTTTTAGAGGGGTAGAATGTAATATCCGCATTTTTCCTTTCTCTTAATATTCTCATTTTGGTGTATTTTCGTTTTTGTCAACTCGCTTGTAACCGTATTGACATTTTGAGGATATTTAATATTGGACTTTTTGTCGTTCGAGCTTGTTTCGGACTCGTTTTACTCGATTCGGTGTTCCATATTGTTTTCGTCGCTATTTCAGGTATTCTCGTAAATCGTCGTTCGGAACCGCCGTTTTGGGGTTGCCGAGGATCCATCTCATGTTATTCTGCGTGTTGTAAACTTTTGTTTGGTGTTTCGACCATGTATCGTACATTTCGGATGATTTGGTCCGTTTTGTAATTTCCCAAAGTTTTGGGATAATTACGTTTGTTGTTGTTTTTCCGAACCTTTGGGTAGTCGGGAATATGTTTTCCTTCAACACTTAAGTTCGTCATTTCGAGTCCTTTACGTTCGTACCATCGTGAATTATTCACCGTTATATTTCGATTTTTCGTTTCGGTTCCTTCCTTGTCAGTGGTTGGCCTGTACTCCCCAGCATGTTGCCATTACGTACATAATGCATGTTTCCATTACGTATGTAACGGTTGTGTGTAAAGTAGTACAGGGAATTCTGCGATTTTCGTTACGTACGTAAGCATGGGATAACTTACGTATGTTAACAAGCTAGCATACGTTAGCTACCTGTGGCTAACGTACGTAACGCGGACTGGGTTTATAAACCCATGAGTTGACCGATTTCGGTCATTTTCCATCATTCTCCTCTCCTCCAACTCGTGGGCGGTTTTCTTGGTGTTTTCCGGCGATTTGAAGCTTAGCAACTCCGATCCATCATCTTATTCGAGTTTTTAGAGTATTTTATCAATATCTAATCGTGTTCTTCGTCTTTAATTCGAGGTAAACTCCTAAAACCTTGTTTTAGGTAAATTTGGGGTTTTCACGTTTTCGTCCGATTCGTTCTGCATGATAGATTAATTCATGATGAATATGATTAATCTTGTTGGTATTATTGGTTCTCCTACGGATTCATGGTATATTTCGTGGTATTTTTGTAATCGAGAGGGTTTGGTTGTGGTCCGCCCTCGTTGTTGTTTTTATACGAATATACATGAATCGTAGGCGGGTTTTCGGGTGTATTCCAATTCCGTATTCGTTAGGATTGGTGGTGATTGTGTTCTTCAAATTGTTAGGTTCGTAATTGTCGGTCCCTAGCACTCGTCGGCGTCTTTCCTTCCGTTCGTTGCGTCGTCTATTAAGGAAAGTATTTTTGGAAACCTTTATGCTTAATATGAAATGGTAATGTATATTGTGTGTGCTTTACTCACCTCGGGAGGGTCCGATGGGGCCTCGGGGGAATCTATGACTTCACTCTGGATTCACGAGTTTGTTTCGCTAGCCAGCTCGGGAGGGTCCTTAGAGGCCTCGGGTGGGATTCATGGTGGCGTCCTGGTTCTAGGCGATGCCTGTGCGTGACTTGTTTTATAAAGTGGCCAGCTCGGGAGGGTCCTTAGAGACCTCGAGTGGGATTCATGGGGGCATCCTGGTCCTAGGCAAATTGATTATTTGACTGTTTGTTTCCGGAAAAGACATGTCTGGTTTTGGTTTTTGAAATGATATTGGTGCATGTACTATGAAATGTGTAAGCGATTGGTTTGCCTTGATTACTTGTACTAGCGTAATTGCTAACCCCTCTGGGGACCCGTTGTGGGGAAATTCTTGTTATGGATTTCAGGTTTTGATCATCCGGACGAGCGGCCGGGACAAGATCTGAGGTTGTTGGCCAGGGTCGTTGACATATACATTTGAGTCCTTTTATTTCCGTTATTCCATTCGATATGGTTGTTGTCCACTTTTGAAACTTATAGATTGTACTCGCGAGTACTTAAGTGTTTCTGTTCGGATTAAGATTTGTATTCGTCAAGTAATTTATGTTTGCCATTGTTGATTATTCAGCCGGTTGTACTGGGCGTGTGATTTGGTTTTCAATTGGATGTTGTGTATTTTTACTGTGGTAAATTGTGTCTAGCCTGGTGGGTTCCATGTAGGGGTCCACGGCACTGTAATATACCCTGAATATCTCGGGGGTGTTACAGAAATTACAACAAGATTACACTAAAAATAAAACACCTAGAACTACCCGCGGATTTTCTCATGGGAAAAACCATTACATGCCTCAAAAACGGGCCAAACCAACAATTGCACAAATAATAAAATAAATAAATTAACCATTCACATAAACCACGATAATTGGATCATATCACCTGCAAGAACACATCTAGCAAAATATTTCAACATCAAAATACATGAATATTTATATTGCTATCAATTAATCACCAAAATGAATTAAAATAGCAAAAAACCTATAAATCCGGCTCTGATACCAATTGTTGGAAAGTAAAACGCAGCGGAAGCGAAGTTTGAGAAAATTGATAATCGCGTTTTACGCATCCAGGAGCATAAGATCTATTTAAGCATTGCTAATTAATTAATTACTAAGACTAATAAGCAATTTAAATATTATTTATTATTTATTAAATAAATATATTGGTTATTAAAATATCCTAATCTAGATCTAAAGATCATAGGATATTACCTTTGAAGAGTAGTGGTTGCTTTCGTATTGATCACCTTTTATTTCTACCTTTAGATCTTCTAGAATATGATCCGTCTTAACCCAAACGTTGTGTGGGCAACGAGCTACCGGATATTGTTTGGACTTCTATGGGGAATCGGCCGAAACTTCTTCTTGTATGTGGTTACTCAATTTTTCTTTGCTTTCTAGTATTTTATGAACACTCTTAGCAAATTAATTGTGTTATCTAAATTGTAGAATCAAAGACACAAGTCTAAATCTACAATTAAACAAGAGGAAAAATTGATCTCACAACCTCACAAGACATACATAAAATCGGCCTCCCCCCATAAGTCCTATATATAGGCTCTTGGACTACTACTAGGGATCTTAAGGAGAATTATGGAAGGACTCCTAATAAATTCATCTTACCTTATTAGGACTCTTCCTAATATAATGAATCTATTAATATCAACTTAGTCTACTAAAAAGTTGATATTGCACTTCCTACCAAAATCCCAAATTACGAAATTGGGCTCCTTAATAAATATATTATTTCCCGTATTTAAGATATTGAATGTCCATTAATTAATTATAAGCTACTGACAGCTTTAATTAATTAATATCTTATCTAAGAGTAGTACCACTCGAACTTTATTATTATATCGGAAGTAAATGAACCTGCAGGGTTTAATATAATAATCATTATCGAGCTCCTCAAGGGGACATCATCAACCCGCACGAGTCGGGACACGAGTTCTAGTAATAATAATAAATATTGTATATATAATATTATTGCCCAAGATACGAGGCTATTGAGTCGATCATTTTGACTCTCACCCATGGTAAATCAAAACAATAAGTATTATAAATACACAATTAAATATTATATACTTAGAATTAAGAAATAATAATTATTCGAGATTTACGTTCTTCTTACAGTCAGTACAGAAGACACTATCTCACCTCGATGCAGTTTAACGTATGCAAATACGCGAATGCATGCTAATAGTCAAGACCAACTAATCTCAAGCATACACTACAACCTTTTATATAATTTGTCTAATAATTATATAGGTTGTGAACTATTATATTATTTTATAAGGTACCGATAATGTGATCTTCCGTGTGACACCAACACACCACATTATCTACAATATAAAATAATTAGACATTTCATTTGCATAACCATAACGTGAATAAATATGCAAAACACGTGACTAAATGTAATTAATATTCTCATAGGTAGTTACAGGGAAATTAGGGAATACAAGCATAAAGTATGCTTTGCAGTATACAATCCTAACAATCGTCCCCGAGGATCAAATCCTTACCCTTAAGGTCTACAACAATGAGGTTCGAGGGCCGATCCCGGCTCCCAATCCTCACTGGGCAATCTCTAACTTCCCGATTCCCAACCATACGGTCCCCACTAGGCATATCCACTACGAACGGTTCACACTCAAACAAGCAGTCAATGCCGATGCGACATATGCAATCCGAAGCAATAAAAGATTGAGTAGCACCCGAATCAAAAAGCACCAAAACTGGATGAGAAAGGATCTGAGTGGTACCCGATGCTACCGGAGCATCTGTCTCCTCCGTGCGTCTCTTCTGGTACACCCGGGGGTGTACTGATCCTGAACTGGATACTGCCCGGCGGTCCGGCTAACCCAACCTCTACCACGACCCGTACCCTGAGGACTCTGTGATAACGGAGCCTTTTGGCCGACACTAGGTTCCCCCGTTAATGCAGTTACCATTGAAGCCCTGATTTACCTTGCGACTGCCTCACAATGAGTCGCACGATGACCACTCCATCCGCATGAGAAACATGTAACTGGAGGATACGGACAATCCTTCGCCAAATGCTCACTCTTACTACAATTGAAGCAAACTTTACTGCCTGGTACCGTGGACTGGACTGAGTGGTTGCCCTGAGACCCTCCCGTCTGATGAAACGGCTTCTTCCTAGATACTGGAGCAGACTAAGACCTCGAAAACCGACCACCCTTACCGGCCGAGAAACTGCCAGTAGTTTTCTATTTCTTAGCTTCGGAACCCGATTCTAACTCCGGGACTGCCATCTCAATTGCTAGAGCGCGATCCTGGTATTCCTGCAGTGTAGCACACATGAGTGGTGCCATGCTCTGTCTAATGTGCGGCTTCATGCGCATATTGAAGTAACGAGTTTTATCAGCCTCGGTCCTCACCTGCTCTTTCACGTACCCCAACTGCTGATTATAAGTGATGATGGCATGAGAGATAGGCACATCCTGAGGCGTTGCAGTAAATAACTACACAATCCTACGCTCCCGAACCGACAATGGGCAATATTCCGCTTCCATAGCGGTCTTAAACTCCTCCCAGGTAGCTAAACGGTCACTGGCCATCACAGCTTCCCACCACTCTGCAGCTTCCTTATCCAAGATGTACTGAGCAATAGGCACTCTCCTGTCATCATGACAAGCTTCAGCATCGAACGTCCTACCAATCTGAAAAAGCCAATTCTCCCAACCAAGGGAGTCAGTAGAACCAGCGAAGCGAGGGGGTGCATCTTGGTCACTTTCTGAAGCCATTTACTGGACTCGTCTTCCGGGGTCGGGGCGGATTCTGACGCCCATCCTGAGCTATCTGAGCAAGCTGAACTACCAACTGCTGAAGTACAATAGTAGCTCCAGTGTCAGCATTATTACTCGACGGTTGATCCTGACTGACTGATAAATTCTGATGTCCGTCAGAACTCAAGGGTAGAGTATTCGGCACTGAATTAGAGGCCGAATCTGCAGAGGACTGAGAAAGCAGAACTCCCTCACTACTAGCACTACGACCACGGCCTCGACCGCGTCCTCTAGCTGGTCTACCGCGACCTCTCATCATACTGTAGAAAAGAATTGAAAGGAACACGATCAGAAAAATTCACAATTATACAAGTTGGTACCACAACTCACAGTTCCAATCTACATAAGAGAAATATAAAATACAGAAATACAAGAGTTCGAGAAGACTTACAGTCACGAGTCGCACGAAGAGATGGTAGCACGATGATATTAGGCTCAATAACTGACTCTTACGACACGACTAACTGACCCAAAATTAACCAACAGCCTAAGTATTCATAACCTGAATCTGATACCATAAATGTAACACCCCAAATCTCATAAGGGACGTTACATGCCGTAGAACCTTTACAAGGTCTACCAGGTTAAAACATGACACACAATCCACAAAAAAAATCCCATAATACGCATTAATATTAATTAGGGTCGTGGCCTCGGCCAAAATATTTTGATTCAATGCTAATAAAATATAGAGTGAAATGTATTCAATGCCCATGCAGGGGACTTCAACGACATCATTAACCAAACGTACATTTACTCGATTACATCAACCAATAAGTGATTAAACATAATAAAAGAAATAACCCGACTCGAGCCTTATCATCATGTTGGGCCATCATTTGCATGTGTGTCCCGTGCCGGCTCCTCAGCTCGCCCGATACCTGAAATGCATGAAACGCATTTCCCCCATTTAAGGGGTTAGCATTCGAATAGCTAGTGCATGTACAAATTTACATAACATTACATATGAGTACAATCCAACATGAAAAATATATTTGAAAATACTAGAAAGACAATATTCCAGAATATCACATTTCCTTCAAAACATGTCCATCGAAGCAATCATAACATCACATTACTCCAACACAATTTCCATACTTGGCAACTCGTGGCCGTACCCCTTAGCATCGACCCCAAAGGCCCTGTCGGACCGTCCCCAGGTGGGAAACCACTTCCGCGGTCGTACCCCTTAGTAGCGACCCCCAGAGGTCCCGTCGGACCGTTCCCAGGTAGAAGAACACATAAACATACACACATACACATTTATCACAACTTTTCATTAATGTCGAATTACATTATATATAATACTATGTAAAGTAAGTACTTGCCTTGAATCACACGACGTGAAAGAAACGGTGAAAGGAAAAGGTTTCGTCCGAATAATCTTCACAATAACGCTCCTATCACATTAACGATATACAATCAACCACAACGTTGCGGAAACACAAGGATTCGTCCTAGTTCTACCTATTGGGACAATTATCGATCACTATGAAGGTATCATCGAATATACGTAATAAATAATGGAAATATCGGTGTTTATTCCACAAAATCTCAAGGAAAACAAAGGCTTACAAGCTTACAACTGAAATCAAGCATCAATTTATGATGAATCGGATTAAAATGGTCAAATCACAAGAAACCCCCAAAATTTCCCCAAAATCTCAAAACAGGGGTTCTAGGGATCCTTACCTCGATTCGGGTGGTGGAAGACTTTAAGAAGTTGATAAATTCGCACAAGGAACGCAAGGATGATAGTGGATGCTAATATTTGGCCAAAATCGACTCCAACCCTCGTCTAATATCGCCCAAAGCCCGAAGGAAGAAATAAGGATGAAAAATGACGAAGTTAAACTGCTGTTGTCCTATATATATATCAGACAGACTTAACGCGCGCTACACACAAAATTTAGCGTGCGCTAACGGGGTGCATAATGCAGTCAGAGATTTTTGTCCTCCCGTTAGCGTACGTTGATACAAGTTTAGCGTGCGCTAAGGTTAGCAATTAGCATACGTTAACAGCTAATTAGCGCTACCTGGTTCAGTTCAGAAATACTGAACCTTCTGTCCAGTTTCAGAGTACTCTGCCCAGATGCCTTAGCGTACGCAATAAAATAAGTCTAGCGTGCGCTAGATATACCCTCAAATATATTCAGTTAATCAATCTCGCTTTCGCTGCGTTTTATATTCCAACACTCGTCAATGGAATCGCCCAGATCGTCGTTCGAGAAGAAGAGAAAAATGGAATAAACCCGTACAGTAAACGCTGAACCAGGTATATAAATATGTACGCTATAACGTACGAAAAGTCAATTACTATAATGATTAATAAAAAATAAACATCATAATCAAAGTAAACTTGACTATTTGAGGAACATTTTGATCAACTTCTCAAAATAACGAAAAGTTTAGAATACATATATTTCCTTTTTGTGTGACTTTAATTTCAAGATGAAATTGAGAATTTAGTTTTGTTCTTATTAGAAAAAAAGAAGAAAATATATGGCCCATGAGTGCTTTTAGCTTTTGACTAACTGACTTTCCATGAGTGATGTGTTCTCTTTTTCTTTTCTTTTTTTCCTTGAACATCATTCTCTCTTTCTTTCTCTTTATAAATATATGTGATGGATTGAATAAAAATGTTTTTTTAAATAAAAAGTAAAAATAGATAGAAGTCATTGATCTTTGTTTAATATATTGTCCGGTTAATTTATGCATAAAATTTATGAATTTCATGCATCATAATATAAATACATTAAAATTATGCATTATTAGCATAAGAATGTCGATGCATTAAAATAACGCATTACATACATATTTCTTTCATGAAAATAAATCTTGACCATCTATTTAATTAAGAGCTATGAACTAAATTCATTGTTATTTTTAACTTAAGCTTAATTCTCACAAAACCACCTTTTATATATATATATATATATATATTCTTCATCATATTTGGAATATCTTTTACCAAATTTTTGTCAAAAAATTCAACCAAAAAATAAATTGATCGAAATTTGTGTCAAATTTATGTATCAAATTTTTTTGTTGCATAAACCATCCTAATACATACTCATAATGTTTTTACTAAAATATATTGGGGCCAAACGAAATATCTGGCTTTGAGATGTCGCCCACTTTACCTACCGTCTAAGCCGTTGTTGGTGTTAATTTAGTTTTGTTATAAACTCTAGATAAAAGGAGAAAAATTGAAAGAGAAGAAGAATAATATGTGTGTATTTTTATGAGGGTCAAATGCCTTTATTTATAGGTACACATCTAGGGTTTTGGGAGTATAAAGGTCATTCATTAATAAATACATTAATTACAACACTCCCCCTTGAATGACCTTTAATACATGCTGTCTCATTAAAACCTTATCGGGAAAACTCAGTGGGAAAAAATCCGATCGAAGGAAAAATTGTACATCTACTCCCCCTGAAATCGATTACATAAGATCTTTGAGTTGACGCATTCCGATCTTGTATACTAGTCTTCTGAATGTTGATGTCGGCAACGCCTTTGTGAATAAGTTCGCCGACTAATCACTTAAGTGAATATTGATGTATCTACCTTTTGAGATACAAGTGACATCGTCTTCATACAATACTTCCTCTTGAATATTATGATGTTCATGCCTCATCAAAACTCCTTCGGAAAAACCCTGTGGGAAAAAATCGATAAAGGAAAAAAGTACATAGTATAAATTTGCTCATGTGTTGCATTGGTTGCCTCGTTAAAAACCTTAACTAAGAAAATTCGGTGGGAAAAAACTTAGGAAGGGAAAAAGAGTACAACCATTTGGTCTTCAAGACATTTTGACCTCCAAAGTCGACATAATCTTCAAGTTAATTTAAAAGTTATCACTTCTCCCCCTCAAGATAACAATCTTGCACTCCAATACCATGAATATAATTTTCAGGTATGGAGAGATGTTAGATTATCATTATTGCTCTTCTGAAGCTCATGTGGAAATAAATTTCATCTTACTTGCCCAAACATTATATGCAATACATAAATTAAGAATATTTCTCATCATAATAAATAGGCAATAGAGAACAAATATGAGATCATAATACCCTATTAGCCATCAATATTGAATCTCAATCTCTTTCATGTAATAGACCAATATGGTTAACACCATTCCACATTCTCCATCTTGGAGAAATATTAAATTTTGCTAGCATGTTAACTTCAAATTTTATATCAGGCCTGATAATATAATGTTTCAATAGCATACAAGTACGGAACTTCTGGTCCTCTTATATCTTTGTTATTTTCTTGAGATCTATATGAGTCGGTATCCACTTCAAGTGGTAAGACAACCTTTAGGTAGCTAAATGGATAAAAACTTTCCATCATATATGCTCGATCTACAAGTCGAGACAATACTAATACTTAGTTTTATCTAAGTTTTTCATTTTGAACTTGTCTTTAGACACGAGTTCAAATAATTTACATATATCCTCTTCAGGAGGAATTCACTTAGTCGGTTGATCCACCAGACTATTTTAAAATGTATAAATATTTATAACTCAAAATAGTACATGTTGCGAATTTCACGTTCCTATTACTTTAGGAACCTCAAGTCCGTCAAGGACTTTCATATAGATATTCGCGTCCAATGACCCATAGAAAAATGTGGTGATGACGTCACTAATTGAATATCTATATTCATAATAATTGTCATATGTATATTAAATGATAAAATATATTTTTCCAACGGAGAATATGTTTTAATTATGCGCTTAAACCCTTGATATGCTAATCTCGCTTATCTTTCACCACTTTATTTTATTTTGCGAGTTAAGCTCTGTCTCAATTGCTTATATTTTATTTAGTGCTTCAAGCACTCCACTAGCAATTGTTGAGACACAAAGTGTTGTCGACAACTATCATTCTTATAAACAATTCTCCCATATTCACAAAGTCCATGACAACTTCAACAGAATCAAATATTCAACATTTCCCATAACATTTGATTTGGTCGTTCCCATAATCCCAATACTGTAATTATTTAGTGCACGTGCAAATTAAGGTATTGAGATTCTCGTCTTCCAAACGATCCTCTTCATGAGGTTTTTGAAGTGATATTATAGTTTAATCTATTTGTATTCCGCGGATTTTATCTTTAATACCAATAAAGAATACGTCTCTCACGCTTCTGTCGTCGAGGAGTATCAACAAATATATTTCATTCACATTCGACTTTAATTCTTTATGGTACATATACAACTGGTATATGAGATTTCATCACTTCTTTGGCAATTAATAATTTGTTGAACTTCGAGTTCATAGTGCGTAAATTTAAATATCCAACCCAATGAGAATTTTCCGACTTTCTCTTATTTATATTTCATATCTCCTCCTAATGTCGGAGATAGTTGGAATTGGATTATAAAATCAATCCTCTTCAGGAGGTGCACTAATAACAGAGGGGGTGACCCAGATATTGTGCCTTTGATATGGATACCTAAATTTGAAATTCATCGCAACATGATCATTAGATAAAATAATATATCGCTTATAATTAATTCGATACTCATTGAATAAAGCTCCTTTTAGAGCCGACAATAAGAATATTGCCATATGAAATTACACCAATCCTTCGGGAATTGTCCTTCCATTCCTCAAGTAGAAATTGAACAAATCAATATGACACAAAGTTATGTATTTTCATTTGAAATAAATACATGCAACTTCAAATGTAAATTGCTCTCCAGGAGCATGTATTTTTCGTCAAAAATATTAATTGTGTTAACTCAGGAGCAATAATTTAAATCAAAGATAATCATATATTACCAAAAATATGAAGTACTCATCAAGAGTATGTGATATTCTTCAAAAGTATCAATTATACTACCTTGGGAGCAACAATCTATAAGCATATAACACCCAAAAGATAAAATACTCTAAAGAGTATGTAAATATTAATTAAAAGTATTAATTGTGCTACGTCATGAGCAACAATTTATATCAATATGGTGATAATAAAAGCAATTCAATAACACAAGGCCATATAGAAAATATTCAAAATAATGCCTTTTTTTGTTTAATATTCTTCAGTAATATTAACTTTAATTGATCTGTTTATCATAAATACTATCATAAAGATATGACTATATATCATTGTGTTTTATCAAGAACATCAACAATTTCTTTTTAATAATCTTCTGGATTATTAAAATTACAAATTCATATTTCTTCAGGGAACTATGAAAATATATTAATGTAATGTATTAAAAGAATCATTACAAATAATTTTATATCAATGATACAAGTATCATCATCAATATAATATGTAATAACTATCGTTATTACTCTTCTTCCAGAAGAAAGTGCAATAATTATTATGCAATTAATCCAACATCTATAAGATGTTGATAAAAATTGATCAACTCAAAATAATATAATTTTAAGTGTAAAAATGTACTTATGATATTTACTAGTAATTTGTGATATTTATCATTGAATATGTATGAATTTTTGTATTAATATATCTTCAGGATATATATCATAAATAAACATATAGTTAATTAAAATATAAAAAAAATATAAATAGACTTTAACACCAAACACGTAAATTTAAACATGTAAATATTGAAAGTATTGGGATTAGTAGACTCCTGTTCTAATAAGTGGTGAATTTTATACGTCATTTACATTGAGATTTTCTCTAATGCCAATTTCTTTTCTTCAAAAATTGTATATATCATTTGTCTCACTTGTTATTGCGGAATCATACATATTTCAAGTGATAGTTTAGAAATCCATAGATTTATCGATACTTAGAAGATAATAGTGTATAATCTTCGACCCTGTAGGAAGGAATTTAGTAGTTCTTCAGGAACTGTCAATAAATTTAGCACTACCTTTTTTTTTCTTTCATACGAAAAGTATCATTCTAGAGATATCATGCATATTTGCACTTTGATGAGACAATAAATCATGACCACTATTTAATCCAAGAACTTGACATTCTATTCAAAAAAAGAAGAAATAAGATAAGCCAAGAATTTGAATGATACAAATATCTTCAGGATATTTGACCCCTTTATCACTAATTATATAGCAACGATCAATTTAAATCATACTTTAGGTATGACATCATATCTTATATTGATAAAAATTTGCAATATATCATAAGAGTAATAAAATATTAAACTACACAATATATAAGATTAGATATTGACATATAATCTTAAGATTATCATTTTCACTTCCGGGAACAACTTGATAGGAATATTCGACCACTCATTAATCTTGCTACCATTGGAGCACAATCGGATTATGATTGTGGAGTATATCATATCTTGTACAATCTTGATAGAGAATATTCTCAAATCATATTAATATTTTTTATTTGAGATATAAGTTATATTTACCTTCAAGGATAATATCATGCTACATCAAGAGCATAATGATTTAATTATGCTATTATATTTATAAGTAACAAATCAATATTCTTCAGGAATATTGTATCATCACATAATTCATGTATAAATAAGAACTATTCATTTAGAATAGTAATATTCTTCAAGAATATTACAGTTAATTGTGCTACTTCGGGAGCAATAATTTTAAGATCCATAATTGAATATACAAAGGGAAAAATATAGTACGAGAATTAATCAAGGCTCGAAATAACTAAAATAAAATAGTTGCTTCTTCAAGATCACTTACAATATTCTTCAGGAATATTATTTTATATTTTTCATTAGCAATTGCACAAATTATTAGATCTCATAGTGTTCTTCATGAACACATCATATTCAACTAGAATATGATGATATAATGTTGTCCTTCTTCAAGAACTACAATAAATCTTTTATCTTAATAATCTTCTAGATTTATTAAGTATTGTTGAATCGTGTTTCTTCTGGAAACAAAGAGGAATATGATTTGATAATAAATTTTGAGGTCATCATATATATTATTTATATATGATGCACACAAAAATATAAAATTTAATAACTAAATATAATATATTTTTCCTCAAAATCATCATATGCAAGAAAGTTTTTGAAGGAGTAAATAGAATTAATACCTTTCACCAATGTAAAAAAAAAAGACTATTTCTGCTCGGATTTTTATTTTTTTTTATGCATGCAATACATTTTAGAATCCGATCTTCACCGTTGAATTTGTAGATCTGTTTGTCAGGAAGATACTGTAAAAATTTCATGATGATCCGACAGTTAACAAAGCGGAAATCGCGATTTTAGCGCGATCTCGCAGTGTAGAAAAGCTGCTCGCGTTTTTTTTTTATTTCGAAAATCGGAGAGAAAAAAAATTACGCGTAGAGTATCGTGGTGATAATGTGTTATAAACTTTAGAGAAAAAGAGAAAATGAATTTGAAAATTCGCCAGATAGTCGAACTTGTGCTTCGATCAACCATCGAATATCTTCTGGGATACCATTTCTCATTAGCACCCTTATTCTTTCGAGTCGAGCTCGATAAATTCTTTTTATGATATTCAATGGAAGAGATGGATAATATTTACGAAGATTCGAAAGCATTGAATCCATTATGATATTCAGACCCTCGGTATGGGTGAATTTTGTGAATACATTGATAATCTATTTATAGATTGGAATTACGCGTATGAGATTTGACTCCGCGTCCTGAAGCGTATGAACTACGGCTCTATATTTGAATAATGAACATAATATGACATGTGGGAGCAGCGACTCCATGTTGATAATGATGTGCAATAATGGCACCGAAAGATGATGTGATATGCCGGTAAAATATCTATATGGTGATATAGACACATCATCTTCAAATATTTGTTCTCGATTAATATCAATACTAGCCAATATTGGGAATGAATCCCTAATAAATTTGGAATATATTAAGGGGGAGTATGGGCCCACTCCCTCTACATGTGAACTACTAGATATTATGGATCCACTAGATAGTCACATGTTTATATGACTCGTAATCAGAAATTTACGAGATAATTTGCTCACGGTTTGAGCACATATTCCAAATCAGATAAAGCTAGTAATATATCCCAAATAAATTTGAATAGATCCGAGAAAGGATCAAGATATGCGCATACAAGTGGGATATCAATTGGCATATTATTTGAAGTCCTCCAGCCAATATCGAGAACATAATATATAAACTCCCATGACTGAAGATAAATACTGAGATACTGGCATACGAGTTTGGTGCTCAAGAAATCTCTTAGCATGAGGGGGAGTATTGGTAGTTGGAAATATGTGAAATGCATCACAATATATCCTTACAACTCAAATATGAACTTGAAGTTCAAAGATGCATGACAGATTATTAATCTTTGGTACCAACTACAATTGCTTTGATAAATACATAATAATTCCCCGAATATGAATCAAAGCAAATGATAAAAGGAGGCATATACTTTTGAGAAGTATATAGACATAATCCCAATGGGTGATTGATAATGAGATATCTCGGCAAGTTATATTGCCATGGGGAAATAAATATTAAAAGTGTCGACACAATATAGCGCTATGAATAAAATGAAGATATCAATGATTGGAAAAGGGATATCGATAAATGATATGAGGATATCCATGACTGTGAAATATGGATATTGGAAATGAGGATATTAAAATCCATGATTTGTGAAAATGAGGATATCAATGATTGGAAAGAGGATATCGATAAATGATATGAGGATATCCATGACTGTGAAATATGGATACTGGAAATGAGGATATTAAAATCCATGATTTGTGAAAATGAGGATATTGAAATCCATCAAAATTGAAATATATGCCCTTATAATAAAATGAAATATATGGGCTTCGAAAGTGACTCATAAGGAGATTTTGAACATATTATCGGTGCGTGCGATCCTCAAAACGTTGTGAACGAAAATTATATCTTTGTACTCTTTTCCTTGACTGAGGTTTTATCCCACTGGGTTTTCCCAGCAAGGTTTTTAACGAGGCAGCCTAATCACAACAAATATGGAATCTCCAAAAGAAATTTGGAATATATCGCAAAGAATATGAGTTCGATATTACAAATTGCACTGAAGATGATACTCATACTAATCCCTGGAGGATTATTGAAATGCCTGGGGCATATTTATAAAATACGCGTTGCACTCTTTTTCCCTTGACTGAGGTTTTGTCCCAATGGGTTTTCCTAGCAAGGTTTTTAACGAGGCAACTGGAATGGCGTATTAGTATGAATAATGTACTCTTTTTCCTTCATTAGGATTTTTCCCATTGGGTTTTTCCTAATAAGGTTTTAACGAGGCATATTCATGACATAATGAGGAACACTATAAAGATCAAGATTATTCCTCAAAGTTTGAAAACGGAAGGAGTAGTTGTACTCTTTTTCCTTCGATCAAGTTTTTCCCACTGGGTTTTCTTGACAAGGTTTTAATGAGGCAACACATGGATACTCCAACGAATGATATACATGACAGATTCACTCAGTTTTTATCCCACGAGGTTTTACTGAGACGGCACAAGAATACTCATACAAGAACTATTGAGATAAGGGGGAGCAAATTTACGAGATTACAGATTGCTGAAGTTTTATCCCACAGAGATTTCCTACCAACATTATGATGCAATATGATATGATTGCCACAAGCTCCAATACAAACAGTTTGAAAGTTTGTCTCCCATTGGGTTTTTCTTCAAACTAGTTCAGCAGATTTTTATGTAAATAGTCATTCAAGGGGGAGTGTTATAATATAACACGAAAGTGACGTTTCAATTACCCCTTTGTTTTTATATAGTGTGAATGACTATTATGCCCCTGATGTAAATATGTAATTACGATTGTGCCATCTGAAGTTTTCCTATAAATAGGACTTCAGTTATTAATGAAAATATACCTGAGAATCCTTCTCTAATTTCTCTCTCTAATTTCTCACTCTATATTATTCCGATTTTATAACAATACCAACTTTTATGTCCTAAAAATTATCAATACGAGGCATTATCTAACCCGTGCGATGTATGGTCTTTGGTTGAATATCTACGTATTTTGTACGTAATATTGAGGCAGACGGTTGAATGAGCAGATGGCGGAATTTAAATGCCTTTTAAAGAAGTTTATATGTTTTTTTATTGTTATTTTCCTTTTATTTTAGTCTATGTAATTAGTTATATGAAATAAAGCTTTACTAACCCGTGTGTTGCTCCGAGGTTGTTTTTGGTTTATTCAACCCGTGCGATGCACCGATTGTATCTAAGTTTTCATAGCTAAAATTTAACCATCTTGTAATTTATACTATCATTTAAAAGTTCAATTTAATCACCTTGTGTATTAGAAGGTGCATTTGCATTGTGATATTTATCATAACTTTTGTATTTAAATTAGTTTATTTACATTAAAGTTACAATTAAAATAGTCTCTTCATATGTAATCCTTTAATATGAATAAGTTACATAATTTTTTTTTTGCCTATTTATTTGGCACTTTTGCCATAGCGAATCATAAAACCATTTGTAGTATGATATATATATATATATATATATATATATATATATTTCCAATGGCAGATTTTGAGTTGTTAGAGAACTTGATGAATGTTTCTGGATCTTCTAAATTGCATGATTGTATGCGTTTGTGGTTTGTGCAACAGGCAGGTGAAGATTATGCATTTTCGAGGTTGCTTTTTGGTTGTTGTCAGCATTTGAGGTGGGTAATGGCAAAGAACCATACCATGATGTTGAACTTGGAAGCTTTAGGTGCTCGTGGTGTATCTTTGGATTCTCTAGAATATGAGGACTTCAATATGAGGTACCGTTGAATACTAATGTTTACTGTTTTATTGTTCTATATTAAAAATCATATATGGTAAGAGTGATTCGTATTCTTTGAGGGTGAAAAATCGCAGCCCTTTGGTGTTCCATACCTGCATATTTTATTGGGAGCATTCAAGATGAGTTTATTGTGAGCATTCAAGATGAGTTTATCATAAACGAAAATTTGTACTATTTCAACATTAACGCATCAGAAACATTAGATGATGATTTTCTGACATATATAATTATTAATATATACCAACTGTATATTGGTAAGGTTAATTGGATAAAGTCTTCAACAGTTGATAAACAGAGTAAAGACATAAGCCAAGAGAAGGAAATATATATAGTTTCAGAAATTTTTACAGTTAGTTTGACATTATTTATTTTGATCAATATAATTTCTTGCGGTGAAAATAATGTGAGAGAAAACATTTTCGGAATAAATTGATAAATATTAATGGGGATAACCTTTATTTTGTGCACAAACCCCCTTCCACATTAAATTAAGGAGGATAAGTTTTAAGTAGTATAGATTTTTTTCCCCTGTCCGGTGAAAGCTTCAACTTAAAGAGAGTGATCATTAATTCATAGAATAAAAAAAATTAACAATGATATGTGGTGATAGCCGATCAGACATGGCATGCGCACGTATATTGTGAATGCCTCCCCATGTACCGACACATGTCTCTGAAATACTTCTCCTTTTGACATGTGTTTCAGAAGCTTTCGAATATTCTCCAGCTGTTCGTCTTTTGATTGAGCGGGATCTTATATAAATATGGAGAATAAATGTTGGAAAAGACTTGGAATAAAATTCACCATTATGAATTAAACACTGACGGTCTTCTGACGCGCAAATGTAACACGACCAACCTGACATTCAGCTTGGTCCTACTCAGAAGAATCAATAACAATTTGCACTTACAAGTTCTGTCTGGTTCTTGATTTTGGTTCGATTAATCTATTACTGTATATAAAACACGTCTTTGTCGATCAAACTAGCATCAATAAATTTATGCTAGAAGAAGGGCTCGTCGTCAACACAACACAAGAAGCTGATTTTATCTGCCGGAAATTCAGAGAATTCTACCCGATTTCTGACTTCTTCAACCACGTCTCAAGAAAGTTCATCGTAACATCCTCGTAAACATAGCAAGCCCCGGTACTGACGACCGGAAGGAGATACTTCCCAGCTCAACACTGATAAGGCCAACCTGGCTAAGGCAATAGTATGCTTCCATAACCCCATATTTATTTAGGGTGTGTCTGCTCTCCCGGCATATGCTTCAAAAAGCGCCCACCCCAACGATAGAACGTGTTGGTCCCTAGAATGATGAAGACTGTCCTCACTGTACCAACACGAGTCTTTTCTAGCGCGCTTTGTCCTCACTCACACGCACCTGAGAAACTTCCCAGTGGGTCACCCATCCCATAACTACTCCAGGCCAAGCATGCTTAAATTTGGAGTTTCTACGAGATGGCTACCAGAAAAGAAGATGCATCTTGTTGGTATGAGTAGTCCAAATCAATTCATTTAACCACTTTCTAGTGCAGATCTCACAGGTCGAATCGCAAGCCATGCCTTGTGCATTTTTAAGCTCATGCAGGCAGGATGCTGGACCAAAGCCCAACAATCCCCCTCCCAGTACCTGCCAGTATCTCGGCTCCATAGTTTGGAAACCTCCGCGAAGTAGATTTGATCACACAACCCTCTAGCATCTGAATTCATTCACACAGTCCTCCAACACTTGACATGAGCATCTGTTCCAGCTTCGTTTACTTCCGCTGCGCCAGTATCTCAGTTCTAGCATACTAGATTTGATCCAATAGCCCTCCAGCACCTGACAACCTCCACCGCGCCAACATCTTAGTTCCGGCCAACTGGCAACATTTGCTGCATGCCCGCCTCTCAGTTCCAACACTATGGCAGCCTCCACTGTAGGATACTTCAAGGAAATTCGCACCCGTGAACTGCTCTGATACCACTTGACCTTTTCTCTAGACATGATGGCGACCATCATTCTGAATCGAAGGTTGGTTCACATCTCGAATGCGCCAATCCTGTTTTCAACAATACGACAACAAAAATCGTGTAAGTATACAAAGGTCAAGCAAAAACTCTTCTTGTGGCAGGAGGCATGAATGTTCGTGTTCGATGCAGCTCCAGTAAATAGTCCCCAATATGCGGTGAGGATCTCTTGGGACCCAAAAGTATCAAGCTCCTCCATAGTCAGGCCATCAGAAGGCAGCCTGTACAGATTCTGCAATAGATCCTGGTCAACACGGATCTCAACTCCGTGGATGGTGGCATTTATGTCGAAAACGTTTCCTCCTCCGCATCCCAACTCTCCCAGAACTGAAGCCAACCATGAGCAACTGTATGCAATCAGGCGCCAAACAGTGTTTCTACAGGATGTTGTGGATGCCCTGTACAACATTGGCAAACAGCTCGATTGGCTCCATGCTACTGCCATCGATGAGATGACCGGCATGAAGAGAGAAATCACGAAGATTAAAGAATATTTTTGCATTTTTCCAAGTGCATTAAAACAAGCACTCACCCAACTTCAGAAATGCCAGGAAGAGATTCTCAAAGAGGAGCAGGCAAATCTCAGAATCTGCGAAGCTAGGACTGTCGCCTCCCTTCAGGATACTGTTCCCAGCTCACATGACATGACCACAAGATCAGTGACATGTCTGTGATGCTCAGTTCCCTGATGAATAAATTATCAAGCATGAAGACCAAACAGGACAATGCGATGAATATCCTGGAACTCCTTGATGAGAAGGTCTCTTATCTTGATGAAGCAAAAAAGGGGGAAGAGTCCAGGGAGGCCGCTAGGCAATGGAGGATAGAAAGAGAGAGAGAATTTGATGATCTACTAGAAGACAGCGTCAGTGCTGCAATCAACCAACTGGCCGCACCTGCACAAAGTTACAGGGTATCTGGTTCTTGCCCAGAGTTCTACGACCCCATCTTTCCATGGAAGAATAATGTGCAGAAGTCATCGGAGATTCGTCTGCTGACCAACCGTCAGCCTACAGCTGATGAATTGAAGCAATGGAGGAAGAATGAACTGATGAAGTACTTTGTCAAGCTCATCAGGGAGTCCGCCATTTTCAACAAATGCCATTGGCATAGGCTACAGACAAATTTGCTAAAATGCTGGAAAAAGGAGTGCTCCCATTGCAAATTTTAATGAAATCTAGGCATTGGAAAGGAGATCGGATCACTCACCCGGATGACTGGATACTTGCCTTCGACCAATTGGCTGAAAAAGAGCGATCTATCTAGATCGAGGCAAGGATTCATTAGAGCACTGGTGGAGAGGAACTGAAAATGATCCTGACATGAGGCTTTGGAGACATGCTCAATACAGGAACTAGCATGGAGGATCCATTTTAGCAATAATTTTAGCAGCATAAAATTTTGTATCTTTATTTCGGTTTTTATTGTAATATTTGCACAATATCAATAAACTCTAATTTTGTCTTGAAAGATTACAACTCGTAATCTACTACCGTGTTACTGTTTGATTACGAAATCAATTTATATACTGCAAACAAACAAGTAAAAACTTGTTAAGTATAAAAGCTGTAAGAACTTGTCTGTGAACAGTTCATAGGTTAAGTTGTATTAAACACTAGACTACATTGTAAGATTGTGCCTGCGCGCTAATCAATAGTTTAAGTTGTAATACACTTCTCTATTAGATGCTATCATTTTAGAACTTGCCTGCGAGCAGTTCACTTTTTTTTTTAATTGCTGAAGACCAGAACATTCGACAGAAGATCAAGAAGAAAGTGTTGGGGCAATTTCGGTATTTGCGCCGTTGTGCGGAAGCGTAAAAATAAAGTGCAGAAATTAAACGACACACGGATTTATAGAGGTTCGGCCAAACGTGCCTACGTCCTCTCTCTGGGTATCTTTTTCTATAGGATGAAGATCAAAACCTCTGCACCTCTCTTCTATCGGTCGAGGGATTACCGTTACAATCTCGTCTTCTATAGGTCCGAGTAACACCGTTCTCTTACTTGTCTTTTTGTCGGACCAAGTTAAACCGTTTTTGGAGAAGGAATCAACCACTCTAGCTTTCTATCGGTACTGGATAAACCTCACTAAGATAGCGATTTCGATTCTAACAATGCCGGATCCTTGATCCTAATAACACCGAATCCAATCATATCTTTTCTTTTTCCTCTCGTGTATATGTTGAATGTATAAACACTCAAACTGACAATATAAGCTCAATATCACAACAACAATATAATGTATATGAATATAAGATCAATGTCTTGATTGCTTGAAGTTGTTGTATGGTTTGATACCAAGGATGTGGTATTTATAGCCTTCTTCATCAAACTAGCCGTTGCTGCCAGTTGACTTGCTAGCGTGCACTAGCTTTTCCCCTTAGCGTGCACTATCGCGCATATTTGCCTTAGCGTACGTTATGTACTGCATGTTACATACGTTAACGTATTCTAGTTTCAGTCCAGTGGCTACTGTCTCTGACTGTTAGCGTGCGCTAACACTTCCTTTGTAGCGTGCGCTAATCTTGCATCATTACATGCGTCATATATCCGTTTATACATTTTTACTTTGAATCAGATTCTTCCCAACGGATTGATTTACTTGAATTCAAACTGATATTTAGCATGCGCTAAATATCATCTGTTGCATGCACTAAGCTGACTTAACTGCATACGTCATTCTGTGTTTGAATCTTCACAACGGTAATATGGATTCGATAGGGTGCGTTAATAAATATGTGTAGCGTGCGCTATCCTCATCAGGTGACTTCACTTCAGGTTGCTTCGAACTCGTCTGTTCTGCAGATAACTCCCGTTAGCGTGCGCTAGCCTTGTTATGTAGCGTGCGCTAATGTAGTCCAGATTGCAACTTTTTGCGTCTTCGTCTTCTTCGTTGTTTTACTTCACCTCTTTGTTGTTTTGTTTTGTTTAGCAACTTAATCATCAAAACACTATTTATTAATATGTGAAATAAATATTCCAACAGAAAGCCTCTTCAATCAAAAATATTTAAGAGGTTTTGGCATCAAGGTTTTGGCATCATCAAGAGGTTTTGGCATTATCAAAAAAGGGGAAATTGTTGGGATAAACAATCCTGTACCTTGTTTTGATAAGTGCCAACATACAGCAAAAGGATAATTTCCCATCATACAGCAAGAAGTTCATAAGTCTATATGACACCAAGTATGGAAGCTGTCCGGAAACATTCATACAGCACCTTCCATACAGCAGCACTAAGAGATAGCCTACAGCGTTGGAACCTACAGCTACAGAATTATAAATACAACACGTTGGATACAGCAAACAAGCTGTAAGTGTTTGGATCTTCAAAGACAGATCCAAAAGGACTGAAGACCATTGGAACGGAATCTACTTTATACGCTAAAGTCAAGCCACCATTTGAAAAGAAGTATTTAAATACTGACTCGATAAAGTATTTAAATACCAGCCGACAAAAATCTTCAGACAAAGAGCAAAATCCGGATCTTATATTTTGCAAGTCAGTCAACACGTTGGAACAGACTCTTTGCTCAACGGATCAATTCCAAAGGCTATATATACCCCGAAGTTTGAAGATCAGAAATACGAATGATATATCAACTGAAAACTGAAAGAACTAAGATATACTGAGATTCACATGAGATCTTCACAAGAACAGTATATCAAAAGCAAACATATTTCTTCGAGCTTACGGCCATTCTGTAGAGAAGAAATATACAAGTGCTCAATCTTGAACAACACATCATCATCTCAAGCTCAAGAAGTCAAGCTGTTGTTCAAACTTGTGTTCTTACATTTGAAGAAAACCGTCAGCCCCGTGTGGACTGAAGAAAGCCTTGCTTTTCCTGAAATTGTGTGTGACGGATCTGCATTGTAGACGAAGCTTTAGAACTGTGTGTGAAGAAGCAAGTCAAGTGAAAGCTTTAACCAATCTGTATGAACGGTTGAAAGCGACAGTTTTTATATCAATCTGTATGAACGATACAAGGATAGGTTTGATTATAGTCATGTAGTTGTGTACGTAGTGATTATAATATACGTTTTTACTCCTGTGTGGAGGACCAGTGGACGTAGAGGGGTTTACCTCGAACCACATTAAATATCGTGTTATTTACCTTATGCACTTATTGTTTTCATTACTGTGATTATTTATAAGTATACACTGCATACCCTGTACGCATCAAGCTAACAGGAGAAACCTAGTTGCTGTATTTACAGCAACTTATTTTAACAGACTTCCGCTACGCCCTCTTATTTGAAAAACGTACAGCTTGTTGTACTAACACTTTTCCAAGCTGTATTCTGTATACTTAGTGGCCTACAGAACGCAACTGAGAAAGGGCCCTAAAGATCACGTCGAAGCCCGATCCTAGACAAGCTGTCTGATAACTGCCCAATGAGACAAAATGAAGGCCGTTTCCCGAGTTGACGGGAGAGACGAAGTTGAGGGACACGATGAAAGCTTTCATCATTCTAAAAACTCCCTATTTCAACACCCGAATGGATTTCATCCAACACCCCAATTAGATGTTTTAATTACATCTCGTACCCATTAGTTCAACAATTACATATATGTCATTTTTTTTTTCATTTTTGCATTGACCAAATAGTGAAATTTGATTTCCCCCAAATATGGCTTTATATTTTTCATTTTGAAAAAGTATCCCTCATTTTTTTCCTAATTCAACTCAAGCCTCTTATCTTCGAGCACTATTTATTGTTTAATTTTATTTTAAATATTAAAGAAAATTACTTAAACAGAAACACATTATTTTACAAGAAAATGAAATCTGAAAGAAAAATCTTTGTTTTATTTTATTTTAGTTTTCGCTGCTTTTATCTAACAATAATATTTTAAAAATCACTTTATTTAAAAAAAGGAAAAAAAATTCTTTTTATTTATTTTTTTCTATTTCTTCCGGTTTACAAAAATATTTTAAAAAACACTTTATTAAAAAAAGAAAAAAATATTCTTTTTTTTATTTTGCTTTTTTGCTTTTTTACGGTTAACAATTTTTCTTAAAAGGCACATTATTTTGAAAGAATTTTTTTTTTGTTTTCATTTCTGTTAACAGGAATATTTTAAAAAGTACATTATTCTAAAAGAAAAAGAAAAATAGAATTTTTTTATTTTGTTTTATTTTTCTGTTATTTTTCGCTTAACAAAAATATTTTAAAAACACATTATTTGAAGAGAATATAAACATTTTTTATTGTTTTCTATTTTTATTTCTGGTTAACAAAAATATTTTTAAAAACACATTATCTTAAAAGAAAAATACAAATCGAATACAGTGCTATACACTTCGATTCTATTCATTTACAACCCTACTTATGAGAAGACATACTATATCTTTCTTCAGTTGCTGAATGAGAACGGGAGAAAAATAGAAAAGGACACATTCTATGGGGTTCGGACTTGGGAGAATCGAGTATTGTCTAAGGCACTCTCCACTTGGCGAGACGTGATGTTCGGTATATATATATATATATATGGGAATTATTATTCCCGTGATGTGTCTTACCTAATACTGATTGTAGATACATAGATGGAAGGTTCTAGATCCTTCTAGAGGTAGTACGATCCTATTAGATGTCTTACCTTATCTAGGAATCCTATGTATGGAAGGACTCTCATTGTAATGCCTATGTAAATGCCCCTCTATCAATGTTATGAATACAATTGATTGACTCTATTTACAGTCTTTTTACTTTCTCCTGAAACACGTTATCAGCACGTAGTTCCCCACTGAGCAAGAAAAAAAAACATCCCTCCCGTTTTTTTTTCCTGCAAAATTCCGAAAAAAAAAGAAAAAAAAAATTCGGCAGAAACCCTAGATCGAAAGCCGCCAAATCGCGCCTCCTTCCCCGAATGAATTTTTTTCGAAACCCTAGCACTTCCACTGCCGCCGCCGCCGCCGATCCAGACCAGATCCGACGCAACCCCCCGTCAACGGAACAAACCGACCTCCTTCATATCGCTGTACATGCACATCAGAACCCCGCAACCCTAATTCCCGCTGCTCAGATCGGACCAGCAACCCCTCCGATTCCCGATTTGATTTCGACCTCCGTTTAGACCACCTCGGATCGCAACTCCTGTCGGATATCTACCATAGATCCGACCGCAACCTTCCAGCAACCTCCTAGACCGACTACAGACTATCAGCTTGTCCTTCCACCCCGCTCGTTTCCAGAAACGCGAAGCGCCGCCATCCAATAGACCCGACCCGGACCCGGATCGGTTCCAGACCCAGTCCAGATTCGGTACGTGTTACAGATCCAATCCAGTCGCGGTCCGACACGATTTCTTTAGTGCTCGCTCAGATTGTTACCATCTCAACCATGTAGCAAGAACTACAAATTTAATGGTGAAGATCTGATCCGGGACAGTATTTCTCGATGAAACTGAACGCGAAAAAAAAAACGAGAGACGAAAATTTCCGTGCGTAAATTTTTTGCACAGCGCAGTCGTACTAAAAACATGTTTCCCGATTCGTTAACCGTCGGATCGGTGTGAAATTTTGACAGCAACTTTCCAACACAAATATCCGTATAGTCAATGGTGGAGATCGGATTCTGAGTAATATTGATTACTGAATCTGCCACCGAACAGAAGCAGATTTTTACGAGGAAATTTGGAGATCCGACCTCATCCAATACCGAGCTGCTGCATCGCCGCGCTCGAGTCCCTTTTCGGCCGATTATCGAGCCCAGTAGCCCTTTTCGGGCGTTTCTCAACTCTCTATTTTCCTAATTAATGATTCATTTGTTCATTGATTTGTACACTTATGAATCTTACATGTTTATGTTGTACGTGTATATAGGAAAATACGTCGCTCATGATGATGTGCACGCTATGGAGAAAACCCATATTTGTTATCCCGTTCAAGGATCAAAGTAAATATGGAACCGAGTATAACGAAAATATGTTGGTCATATGGAGAGAAGCTCCCGTTCAAGGATCAAAGCAAATATGGAACCAAGTACCCGTAAGATTTTATTAAAGTTCCCGTTTTTCAATTTCTCTCTTTTGGGAATTTTTTTTGGGAAATTGGGTATTTGGGTTCTTTATCTCCCACGCTACTTTGTGGTGGATGAGACTATGAGAGGTGGTATCACTCTCGTATATCGAAGTAAACTGTGTGACGGTCCTCGAGGAGTCACGGATAATTGTTGAAAGTCGATAGTTGTGTTTGTTGCATACACCACGGTTTGGGTGCGATTTGACATCGCCGTTTTGTCGATTTTAAACCAACAATTAAATAAAATGAATATTGTCGGTAACGGTAAAGTTATGACTTGTTCATGATTAGTCACGGAATTGTGACGTACAAATGGGAAAAACATCGATTGCGACGGATATGTCGTGGTTAAAATCGATTTGTGATAGATTTGTCACGTCGAATTGAGCGACCACCACATTGGTCTTGACCCAATCCCATACTTGGAAAACTCCATCTTTCATCCTATTAAAATAAAATATTGCATGTGGGTGTAGTCATGCACTGTCTCCTTGCAATATGATATATGAAAGAGTGTAAGAGTAATTCTCATGAATTTCAACATGTAAAGCAATGGCATATTGCGGTAAATACATGAATTCGTTGACCTCGATTATAGTTCGTATGACTATAGGTCCGAATACTTTTCTGAGTATTTGTAAAGGCATGTGCCTTATACATTTGACTATGTTTAGTCGATCTTATTGGATGGTCAAGACGAGTTGGTTATGGTATATTCATTATGTCTCATTGATAGGACGCCGAATGTACGCTCCCTTAAAACCCGGTTTAAAATATGGACCAATAAAAGTCCGACCTAGGTTCTTAGATAAGGGGATGCCAACCTCAAGGTCCTTTAGAAGGTCGCCGACCTCGGAGGCCCCGCTGAGCTGTGACATTTGTTAGAAGGGCGCCGACCTCGGAAGGCCCCGCTGACCTATGAGATCTGATAAAAGGTTGCCGACCTAAAAGGTCTCTCGACCTACGGATTTGAGTAGGAATGACCCGACCTAAGTAATCTTTTATAATATTAGCCGACCTAAAACCACCGAGCTCAGGAAGGTCGAACTCTTGGGAAAGAAGATTCTGACTCACCTGACAGAATCCCTGAGATCCAGGGATTGAGAGCCCATACCTTGCAATCCCGGAAATCCAGGGATGGAAAATCGCAGCCTGAATCCCTGGATATCCGGGATTTTCTCTGGAAATCAGGGAAAATCTTAGACAACAAGACACCCTCTTCCTATAAAAGGGAGAGAGGGGGTTTCTAAAAAAAACACACACTCTGAGAATATAGCATATTTTAGAGAGAGAAAGAAAAGAGAATACTTCATACATTTTGGGTTTTCTTAGCTAAACTTCTAAGATAAACCCAGTTCTTGGTGACCGATCAGCTCGGTTACATCACTCATGATTCAAAATGCTTAATTATGATGCACCGCGTTGCATCCATATAACATGGCTATTATGACGTATGCTTGCAAATTGAGAATTAAAATACTTGGTTGATTGATGCACTTTGGTGGATTTTGTCTACACTTTTGATCATGACTAGGCGCATCCTCCTTGGTATTTGTTTATGCTTTGAAAGTTCAAACGGAATCAGTGGTTTTTAAACAAATTTTTAGTCACTGACATTCCTACTTTCTCTGCAAGTCTACCAAGTTGGAGTTACCGAAAGGATCATTAGTCGAGATAAGAAATCGAACACACTGCTGCGTTTAAACGCACCTATGGCTGTCATTGCCATGTTTTTGCATCAACACTTATGCCATTGGATATGGTCTCAACCTTGTTTTCTCACTAAACTTGGGAAATACTAAAGCAGTCAATTAAAACATGCACTGTGATCTTAGTTTAATGATCCTTGTGGTGCACAATATATGGATAGAAAGATACGGAAGTTTAGTTTCCAGAACATCTGACCGTTCGTCCATAGACTTCCTAACAAGGGAGTTATCGCTGTTTTAGTGAACAAAGGTCAAGCTGCACGGAATTTTATTTCCAGCGATTGTGCTAACTTTTGTCCCAACCAACTTGGTTCCCATCTTGAATTTGCATGTGGTCTTATGACACATATTTTTCAACCTCTTTTTGGCCAAATTTGGCACATATGATGCGATTTTTGGTATACATTGTACGCTAAAATATCATCTCTCAAATGTTGAAAAATAGTTTCCTTGGGGAAGCCCAAAATACGCACCCTTATAAGAAGGCCGAGCGTGTGCATGGTAGTGTTACACCATGATTGTGTCGTAATTTTGCCCCTGAGGCATATAACCTTGCCATGTTATGCACTCAATATGATAGATCATTTTGATCGTATTTGGTATAAAATCTCTATGTTGTTAGAGTGTTCGCTATGCTCATATTTGTAAAATTTTGCAAGCGAAATTGAGTGCGTATTAAGCTATTTTCAAGGAACATGATATTTTTGGATTTCGGTTTATAAATCCATTGTGACCATGATGACTAGATCATCACAATCAATGAGCGGTATAATGCTCAAATTGTTGAATGCCGAATGACGTTTTCTAGTCACATATGTTCCGTAACAATTGAACCATGTATGACTCGATGACATATATGCCAAAAGTGTATCACTCATAGCATCTCATTGTGATTTGTGAGAAATAAAATCTTATGCATCACTTGTATTGGATATGTGAAAAGGAAAAATATTCATGAGTCAATATGGTCCGACTTGCATCGGTTTTTGGTAACCAGAAGATGTATTGGGACATTGACATATTTAGGCTTAAATAGTCCGGAATTTGGACAGTTTGATGATCCATATACCACGGTATTGTCATGGACATCATTTTCTTTGAACAAAGAAACTAGTTGGATCAAAGACACCAAAGTACGTTGGTGGAGTCGTGAGCAGGGCTCATGACCGATGATGATATTTATGTCATCCGCGTCTTGCTTTCATAAGCATGTGTGACGCCAAAACCCCCCCCCAATGATCCTTCTTCACCATGTTCATTGATTTAAGCCTATTATTTGTCACGATTAGGAGATGACACCCTCCTATGCTAAAGAGAATAATGTAGCGACTCGCATAAGCATGGTGCTGAGTCCTCCCTTTTCACTAAGTCCTTATACATACGTGATCATAAGTATTAGCCTGGGTGGCTTATGATGCTATGATGGTGTTCACAAATGGTCGTACTCAAGTAATAACATTTATATGTTATGTTGTTCCTTTGACAATGATTGATAAGTTTATAAAACCTGAGTTATGGTTGTCCAACTTGCGGACCAGTCATTATAAAGGTCGGTTCACCCACTTTTTTTAGACCAAGTCTTAAAGTGAAATTTTAACAAGTACTTCTTAACATCCAAGGCTACCTTCTCACAAATTTTAATGCCATTTGGAGACTTGGAAGGAGGTGAACCACTTAAATGAATTTTTCACATACCACCAGCCGTCCGAACTGTAATATCCGCAATTTTCGATTTTCGGTAAATTTATTTTTTCGGTCGGAGTCCGTTTTGACGACTCGCTCATGACCGTTTCGTCATTCTGAGAATGATTAATTCTACACTTTTTGACATCCGAGTTCGTTTCGGTGTCGTTTTGTTGAGTTCCGTGCTTTTTAGCGACTTTTCCGCACTTGAGTTCGATTCTTGCGAATCTCGTCCGAAACTGTTGTTTCGAGTTTCCCGCAAGTCCGTTTAACTTTGTTAGACGTGTTGTGAACTTCGGTTTGGTTATTCGATCACGTATCGTGATTTCCGCGTTTGGGCCATTTTGTAATTTCTTGAAAGTCACGTATCCGTATCTGTAATTGTTGTCTCGACCGTTTCTTGGTCGCGTATGACTAATTATGGTATTACGCTTTCATTTCGAGTCGTTTATGTTGTCCGCGAACTTTTCGCCGTGTTCGCCCGCACGTTTTCGAAATCGGGTCGCCGAGCCACGGGCGCGGGATCGCCGGACGGTGGCGGATCGCCGGACGATTGCGGGCACCGCCGGACGGTGCGGCAGAACCGGCATAGCGCACGCTACGGCCGGAAGGTCGCGCGCTAACCGGCAGTGTAGCGCACGCCGCCGGTGGCCTAGCGTCTGTCGCCCGGGCAGCTGGGTTTCGATGTTCGACTCGGCCAGATCGGGCAGGTAGCGCACGCTACGCCGAGCGTAGCGCGCTAGTCGGCAGCGTAGCGCCTTGGCCGGCCGGCTAGCGACGTTACTGCCGGGCAGCTTCCAAAGGGCTACCGATGTGCCGGCCAGCGCGCAGCAGTATCCGGCCGTAGTGCACGTTAGCGGAGTTGGGTCGGCAGTTCGGTCGGCGGGGTTGGTCGGTGATGCCGGGTCGTGCGGGCCTGGCCGAGGGTACTCGGCCGAGCACGCCGATAAGCGCACGCTAGTCCGGGAAGGCTAGCGCACGCTAGGTCGCCCGATATAAATATGGCCGAAATCACATTTCACTTCGTTTTCATTTCCTTCCTTCTCCATCCGCGAGTGGCGATTCATGGGCGACGGCCATGTTGTTTAACAACAAATCCATGAAGTCCTTGAGTTCATAACATCAATCGATCGTCCGTTATCAACCTTTGATTCAAATAATCAAGGTAATCTTCCTTAGAACCCTAATTTCGTGAATTTGGGGATTTTTGCATTTTCGTCCGATTCGTTCCGTGTTGTTGATTAATTCATGATGGGTATGATTAATCTTGATAGTATTCTTGTGTTTAACATCATTTAATCCATTGTTCTTCGTCGAATCGAAGTATATTTCTTGATTTCCTTCGAATTGACTTTTTGGGGGATTTGTCCCCGATCTCGTTTTTCATCCGTTTTCGATGGATCGATTATGGTTAAATGATGTTGTTAAACATGTTCTATGGATTGTATATCCATATTTCAACTTGGAATTCCGTTTTCGGGTTTTGACGGAACGAATCGTGTTCTTGGCCGTTTTGGGGGAAATCCGTGAACTTTCGTCACTCGTTCCTTGAATTCAACGGCTTTGAGTCGTGTTATGGAATTCATTTCATTGTTATTATTTGTCCTTCGTAGTTTATGAACGTGAGTTGGCGTTCGGTGGAGTCGGCGGGTTCGTAGTCGGTTCGGGCCAACCTACTTCGGTCGATTCTCCGCGTTGTTCTTATTCGAGGCAAGTACCTTGCCCATACTTTTCTTATTTTGTGGATATGATGATCGGTGATCGTATTAGTGTGTTTGTTTGGTTGTTTGAAACGAAGTTTCAAAAGGATTTCGGTTTGGCCTCGTTATGATTTGTGAACGGTGTTTTGAGAATTGATTATGATTTGGTTATTTGAACGTTGAAGGATTTGATGATGATACTCCTATTGTTTAAAGTTATGGAATCGTGTATTCCGTATTTAATCTTGTTATTGTGTTTTGAAGAGTTTGATAATGGTGTCGAGTTAATGGCCATCTCTAGTGAGTATTCTTAATGAACTTACATTCTTAGCATATTAGTATTGCATGAGTAACGTGTGTGTGTATGCTCACTACGGGTTAGATCCGACGGGGTCTCGGTAGGGGTCCACGGAGGTGTGGATCGACGAGCTTTGCTTTTAACCACTACGGGTTAGATCCGACGGGGTCTCGGTAGGGGTCCACGGAGGTGTGGATCGACGGTTAATTGTGGTGAACTTTACAAATGTGATTTGATATTGGCATTTCCGGAAATGAGTGCTTTTGAACGGTTTTCATGATTGCATGCATTGACTAAGTGTGTAAGAGGTAAGTTGTTCGTTTGGCTTACTTGGCTAGGATGGCACTAGAGTATTTTGTTGGTTATTTTAAATCCTTTATTTGTGGATTTTGAGGTTGGAAGACGAACCTTGTGGTCGTTCTTGTGTACTGTGAGTTGACGGATTTGGGGCTAAAATCCCAACGTTTTTGTAAAAGTCATTTTACGGATTTGGGGCTAAAATCCCAACGGTTTGGTAAATATCATTTTTCGGGAAGTAAACCTTTGGGGCGGTGACCCCCTTTTGTCTTTTGGTTTTCGAAAAGTAGGATTTGATAATCCTAAATTGTTTTCTATTAAAACTCTCGATGGCATTCTAAATCGTTTTATAAATTATTTCCATTGATTTATGATATTTCGATTTTGAAAGGTTTTCTCAAACTCTTGCCTCGGGAAGTATTCTTCATTTTGTTTGGATCTTTGAGGATTCCTGGTTATTGTTATTCGTGGAATGTGAATTGTATGGCTCGTATTTGCACTTTGTTCTTGCACTAGCAAAACAGTGGAGTTTTGCTAACCCCCGAGTATTCGGGGGGTGGATGTCTGTTTTTGCATTCAGGTTTTGGAGCATAACACAGGGTCGGCACGAAGGATGATGAAAGATGATCGATACTAATCACATGAGGAACCGTACATCGTGTGTTGGTTCAGTTGTACTTTATTTTCCGCTGCTGTATTGTTCCCGTTGTACGGGTGTAGTTGTATTTTGTCCCCTGCGTGGGCATGAGTTGTATTTGAGTTGTATGTATTTGTGGAAAGACCAAATCGGTCTACTGAGTCATTGTAGCCTTGAAGGCATTGTCGAGATGTTAAACGTTGTTACCAGCCTGGTAGATCCTCGAGGAGAGGGTCTACGGCGTGTAATATCCCTGAGTGGATTGGGGGTGTTACATAAATGGTATCAGAGCTTAGGTTGAGGAAACCTAGGCTGTCGGGTCAAGTCGTGTTGTTTGAGTCTTGTTTCGTCGGATTTTATCTGACTGAGTCGTGTCGCGACGCGTCGTTTGAGTTTGTTGGTCGTGATTAGTATCGTGGGGCGATCATCATCTTCGTGCGACCTGTGGAAGTAAGTCTCCCTTCTTTGTGTTGTGCCTCGTGTGACACGAGCTATTTTTATGATTATTTGTTAAGTGATGGAATCCTTATGTGAATTTTGATTTCACGATATGTATTTAGTCGACTCTCGTATTTGATTTATACGAGGAGTGTCGTCGTTTGTGATCTTTTTATTGTTGTTTTTGTCCGTTGTTGATGATTTTCGAATCGATTTGCACGTTTTACAAGTTCTATTGTGGAAGCTTTGTGCTTATACGCGTTCGACTTGTTCACTAGCCGCCATGGGAGGGTATTTTATCGGTGGTTTTGTTCTCGAATGTGGCATTTTATCGCTTATTTCCGTTTAAAGACATGTATTGTCTTGATTTTAAACGTTTTGATGCGTGTGCTAGGAGTTGTTTTAGTGAACGTCGATATGTGTGAGTTTTGGGCATTCTGGCCTATTGGATTTTTGAAAACCTTGAGTATCTTGGAAAAACAAATTTCGATACATACTTTTCAAATGAGTTATTTTCTTGTGGTACATCCTAGATGCCACAATATATTTCAAAATTTTTCTACCTCGAGGACCAAAATGTTTTGAGATATTTTCAACACTTTTATTTAGACCCGAGGGTCGAATATTTTGAAAGTTTTCACTAAGAGAAAGTGTCCTCATTTTTTTATCAAATGCGAAATAGTTCTCCAATGTCTCGATAACGATGTTTCACGTTTGTACTTTTTTTGAAAGATGATACTCAAGATCAATCGGTGTTCTTCTAAATTATTTTCAAAATGAGGTTTTCGTTTTTAAAACCTATCCATTCCCGTTTGAGGGCTGGGTATGTATGTGTGATGTTCGCGTTGTCCTTTTGATACTTTCTCCCGAGTATGACCGAATTGGCGGTGTGAGCGTTGAGTCGCTTTCCACACATTTGTTGCGTTAGCCCCCTGTGAGAGGCGGGATGTTGGTGTTGAATATTATCGTCTCGTAGTGATTCCTGCGTTGTCGCGCATGTGCGAGCTGTTAGAGCTTGGTTTGGTATGACCGTGTGCATCGGTGATGGTTCCGTTATGCGTCGATTGTTTAATGTCTTGTTACCTTGCTCCCGTTTTTGTGAATTGCGTGGACGAGGTCGGAGGTAATGCCCGTACTATTTTGACTTCTGTATATTCTCTTTCTCCAGTCTAACGATTCGCCCATGTTCACTGGCACTTTATGAACTTGTTCTATATTTCGATTTCATCGTCCGAACGAGCTGTGATCTTGTTGTGGGTCGATCTGGTTATCGATGTTACTTTTTCGAGTTCGGTTCGATTCTTGTGAACCTTGTTCGGAAGTAACATCATTTGGTTCTACTAGTTCTTTTATTCGAAGTGGATCGGATTTGGAACTCTTATGTTTTCGACTCTGTCGACTCATTTATGTTTGTTGACATTTCTGAGATTGTCCGCCCCTTGTTTTTGTTCATCGAACGAGTGTGGTATCGTTTCGGAATAACTCGTTCGTCGTTGTGACTTTTCAATCGCTATCCCCTTTCCTGTGGATCTTCGGCAATGCATGTCTTGTAGTTCTCACCAGATCATCCTGGGAGTTGTTGTTTGAACTTTATTGTTCTTTGTGATTCGAACATGATTCTTCGATTTTTGTTGTCTCGATCGTTGTGGTTTGATCGTTTGATTGTTCGGTTTTTATTGACCTCGTGATTGGCGAACATTCGTGCTCCTTCGTAATTCCTTTCAGTTCGGGAAATTAGTTTCGTTTTCGATCTTTCAACCTTAGGCGATGGGATTCCGTGTTTGTTCAGCGGTTGACTCGCGTTTTGATTGATGTACCGTTGGGTTGGTCAATCATATTGGTTTTCGTTCGTTGTGTTTTGTGATTGTCGGATAATTGACTTGGATATATTATCCGTTTGATGACGCTTGTCACTTGTTGGTTTTATTATATCCCTAACGGCGACGTTGTGTTGGTCGCCGTGGAGCGTGTTTTCACGCCGTATATTCCTTTGCGTTGTTTGTGACATTTCGCCGTTGGGCGTTAGTCACGCATTCTTGTGTGTCTCATTGAGTTTTTCCTGGCAGAATATTTCTTCTCCCTACTTGTTTTAAGTTTCGGGACGAAACTTCTTTTAAGGAGGGTAGAATGTAATATCCGCAATTTTCGATTTTCGGTAAATTTATTTTTTCGGTCGGAGTCCGTTTTGACGACTCGCTCATGACCGTTTCGTCATTCTGAGAATGATTAATTCTACACTTTTTGACATCCGAGTTCGTTTCGGTGTCGTTTTGTTGAGTTCCGTGCTTTTTAGCGACTTTTCCGCACTTGAGTTCGATTCTTGCGAATCTCGTCCGAAACTGTTGTTTCGAGTTTCCCGCAAGTCCGTTTAACTTTGTTAGACGTGTTGTGAACTTCGGTTTGGTTATTCGATCACGTATCGTGATTTCCGCGCTTTGGGCCATTTTGTAATTTCTTGAAAGTCACGGTATCCGTATCCGTAATTGTTGTCTCGACCCTTCTTGGTCGCGTATGACTAATTATGGTATTACGCTTTCATTTCGAGTCGCTTATGTTGTCCGCGAACTTTTCGCCGTGTTCGCTCCGTGACGTTTTGGAAATCGGTCGCCGAGCTCGGGCGGTATGGATCGCCGGACGGTGGCGGATCGCCGGACGATTGCGGCACCGGCCGGACGGGTGCGGCAGAACCGCGTAAGCGCACGCTTACGGCCGGAAGGCTGCGCGCTAACCGGCAGTGTAGCGACGCCGCCGGTGGCCTAGCGACGCCATCGGGCCCGGGCGATGGGGTTTCGAGGTTCTCGACTCGGCCAGATCGGCGAGTAGCGCACGCTACGCCGAGCGTAGCGCGCGCTAGTCGGGCAGCGTAGCGCACGCCGCCGGCCGGCTAGCGTCGTTACTGGCCGGGCAGTCACCGATGGCTATCGGACAAAGCCGCTAGCGCGCAGTATCCGGCCGTAGCGCACGTTAGCGGAGTCGGGTCGATGTGTCGGCCGACAGGTTGGTCGGTGATGCCGGGTCGTGCGGGCCCCGCCGAGGGTACTCGGCCGATCTCAGCCGATAGCGCACGCTAGTCCGGAAGGCTAGCGACGCTAGGTCGCCCAAGATAAATATGGTGGCAATACATTTCACTTCGCTTTTCATTTCCTTCCTTCTCCATCCGCGAGTGGCGATTCATGGGCGACGAAGCCATGTTGTTTAACAACAAATCCATGAAGTCCTTGAGTTCATAACATCAATCGATCGTCCGTTATCAACCTTTGATTCAAATAATCAAGGTAATCTTCCTTAGAACCCTAATTTCGTGAATTTGGGGATTTTTGCATTTTCGTCCGATTCGTTCCGTGTTGTTGATTAATTCATGATGGGTATGATTAATCTTGATAGTATTCTTGTGTTTAACATCATTTAATCCATTGTTCTTCGTCGAATCGAAGTATATTTCTAGATTTCCTTCGAATTGACTTTTGGGGGATTTGTCCCCGATCTCGCTTTTCATCCGCTGATGGATCGATTATGGTTAAATGATGTTGTTAAACATGTTCTATGGATTGTATATCCATATTTCAACTTGGAATTCCGTTTTCGGGTTTTGACGGAACGAATCGTGTTCTTGGCCGTTTTGGGGGAAATCCGTGAACTTTCGTCACTCGTTCCTTGAATTCAACGGCTTTGAGTCGTGTTATGGAATTCATTTCATTGTTATTATTTGTCCTTCGTAGTTTATGAACGTGAGTTGGCGTTCGGTGGAGTCGGCGGGTTCGTAGTCGGTTCGGGCCAACCTACTTCGGTCGATTCTCCGCGTTGTTCTTATTCGAGGCAAGTACCTTGCCCATACTTTTCTTATTTTGTGGATATGATGATCGGTGATCGTATTAGTGTGTTTGTTTGGTTGTTTGAAACGAAGTTTCAAAAGGATTTCGGTTTGGCCTCGTTAAAGGCTTTCTTTCAAAACGAGTATGATTTGTGAACGGTGTTTTGAGAATTGATTATGATTTGGTTATTTGAACGTTGAAGGATTTGATGATGATACTCCTATTGTTTAAAGTTATGGAATCGTGTATTCCGTATTTAATCTTGTTATTGTGTTTTGAAGAGTTTGATAATGGTGTCGAGTTAATGGCCATCTCTAGTGAGTATTCTTAATGAACTTACATTCTTAGCATATTAGTATTGCATGAGTAACGTGTGTGTGTGTATGCTCACTACGGGTTAGATCCGACGGGGTCTCGGTAGGGGTCCACGGAGGTGTGGATCGACGAGCTTTGCTTTTAACCACTACGGGTTAGATCCGACGGGGTCTCGGTAGGGGTCCACGGAGGTGTGGATCGACGGTTAATTGTGGTGAACTTTACAAATGTGATTTGATATTGGCATTTCCGGAAATGAGTGCTTTTGAACGGTTTTCATGATTGCATGCATTGACTAAGTGTGTAAGAGGTAAGTTGTTCGTTTGGCTTACTTGGCTAGGATGGCACTAGAGTATTTTGTTGGTTATTTTAAATCCTTTATTTGTGGATTTTGAGGTTGGAAGACGAACCTTGTGGTCGTTCTTGTGTACCGTGAGTTGACGGATTTGGGGCTAAAATCCCAACGTTTTTGTAAAAGTCATTTTACGGATTTGGGGCTAAAATCCCAACGGTTTGGTAAATATCATTTTTCGGGAAGTAAACCTTTGGGGCGGTGACCCCCTTTTGTCTTTTGGTTTTCGAAAAGTAGGATTTGATAATCCTAAATTGTTTTCTATTAAAACTCTCGATGGCATTCTAAATCGTTTTATAAATTATTTCCATTGATTTATGATATTTCGATTTTGAAAGGTTTTCTCAAACTCTTGCCTCGGGAAGTATTCTTCGTTTTGTTTGGATCTTTGAGGATTCCTGGTTATTGTTATTCGTGGAATGTGAATTGTATGGCTCGTATTTGCACTTTGTTCTTGCACTAGCAAAACAAGGGAGTTTTGCTAACCCCCGAGTATTCGGGGTGGATGTCTGTTTTTGCATTCGGGTTTTGGAGCATAACACGGTGGTCGGCACGAAGGATGATGAAAGATGATCGATACTAATCACATGAGGAACCGTACATCGTGTGTTGGTTCGGTTGTACTTTATTTTCATTCTTTGTATTGTTCCCGTTGTACGGGTGTAGTTGTATTTTGTCCCCTGCGTGGGCATGAGTTGTATTTGAGTTGTATGTATTTGTGGAAAGACCAAATCGGTCTACTGAGTCATTGTAGCCTTGAAGGCATTGTCGAGATGTTAAACGTTGTTACCAGCCTGGTAGATCCTCGAGGAGAGGGTCTACGGCGTGTAATATCCCTGAGTGGATTGGGGGTGTTACACGAACGACCAGTTCAATGTCATTTCGACCGGTTTTTGACCACAAGGTTGATGATTTTGGAATCCTAAACACCCGTTTATACATGCTCACGAAATTTTGAGGTGTTTGGGGCTGGTGAAGGGAGTGAACTCTTCAAGAAAGCACTAGAGGTTCGATAAAACCAACGGCCTATCATCGTTTCAATTGTTTCTTAATGTTCGATCCCGGTGGTGCATGGTGGCGGTTTTGTTGGATTCTCAAGACCAGTAGCTACGGATATGTAGCATAGGTCAACATGTCCTATTCACCTATACCTATCATCATTCAAATGCTTAGTTACAAGTGTAACCATATGCATTTTGTTAACTGGATTGTGTTAACACGGAAAACCTTTATCGTCCACATGTTCATGTGCCAAAGTGCGTCACCACAACGCATTATGACGGGTTATAAATGATGAATATGACATGCGCTTTCACTCATAGTCCGCTTAAAATATACCTTGGCAGATGATCTCGTAAGTCACTTTGATGAGCCAGTCTTCCCGTCGTTAGGGGGAGATGCGAACGATCATGTTCGAGTAGAACGACTTGTAATTGTCATAGTTTGTCCCTACTGTGTCTCACCAAGTTCCCTAAAGTGACGAGATTAAATACATGCTGCAAACATGTCTGCAAGGATTGTGTCCGGTCATGGACGTTCGTCACCTATAAATGGTGATATGGTAACACCACAAATTGTGGTAGATGGTGTTACTAGGCCGTGGATCTCATAGAGTATTGGGATGCCACTTGGTTCGATAAATACTCTCGCTAAGAATGTATGCGAGTTTGGTACATGAAACTTGATCATCTGATCAAATGAACTCATTCGTCTCATGTGATTCTGGATTATAGTCATTATTGGGGGACGCCTCAATGAATGCCAATCCATAAAGAGTACTCTATGAATAAAGCCGGTTCATGAGGACATGGAATGTGAGTTTAATCGAACCATACTTCGTTGAAAATTTACAACGTTGTAGCCTTGGCCTAAAATGGAAACATATGCTATTTCAGTATAAACAAAGTGATAACCCTTTGTTGAAGTGGTGCCGACACTCCAAAGATAAGATCTATCCATATACTTTGTTAAAGCGAGTGAGAGAAAAAGTTAAACTCACCTCATGGCGCGAGGTTTCTCATGAACGCACTGGAATCGACTACGATGACACGAAACTTAGTTGTGCTATCGTAATGGATGTTATAGCATCCACTATCTTTTCAGTTAGATAGTTTCCCAAAAATTGACGTGGTTAAATCTTAGTGGGGAACTAAGTTAAGTGATAAAAAGGATCTCGTGGTGGATCAGACTCAAATCAAGTGGCTCCTGACCACGGAGCGCGTCGACAAGTGATTGTTGGGAACGCATACTAAGTATATACTTGATTTGGAAGAGATATGAAGCTTTTGCGTGTAATACTAAGGGTTTATAGTGATGTACTCTTGTGAGACTAAGAGATTCCGTTAAATCCAAAGTTAAGAATAAAAGAATCTTGGGGACACTTGATGATGCGTATTCATCAATCGGTTTAAGGCAATCTAAGGGACGATTTCCCTAAGAGACGATAAAGTAATGCCTATATGATTCCCAATGATTAGTCGAAGTCATCATAAGACTTGGCTCACTTAAGTGATGATGCAGTCTTAAGAGAAAAGTACGGTATTATGTACTCATGTTTGACTCGATGTACTCATTCGTAATAATCCGGTAAAGCCACTGTGATGATGGCCTAGGATGCGCTCACGCAATGTCTGTGATTGACAAGAAGCTTGAAGCTCGCTCTATCTCGATAAAAAGGACACTTGAAAACTGATACCCGAATCTGCCCAGAATGTGTTGGTCTATCTCCTATATGACCTACAGGGCAGCTCACTTGATGGAAAATGGTGAAATTGGTACCATTGGAAATGTTTGTGTCTACTTTCTAAGAAAACCAACCATTTGATCACATCCATCATGTTGAGTGACATATGACTATTGTTGCAAAGTAGGACGGGATATGTCCGATAATTTGCTGAGTCAACTTCGATAGAGCTTTGTGATCTGCTCAGGTCGATCTAGGTTACGTACTGTATGTGAATGAAAAGCTATGGGTGTCTAGTTTTCATAAATTCTTACAGTTACGTTGATACCTATTGAATCGAAGAAGTTATGACTGATTTAGTGCATGGAGGTCAAGACTTTGGAAAACTTGATAAGTCTTTAGTGACTCTGCACTTTGGATGTGTTGCGCTCTTTTTGTCCTTAGACTAAGGTTTGTTTTTTCCCATTGGGTTTTTACTTGGTAAGGTTTTTAATGAGGCGACCTATGAGAACATCCATATAATGATGCGTTGTACTTCTGTTCAACTTAGACCAAGAGGTATTTTTCCCACTGGGTTTTTCCTTGGTATAGTTGTGAGGGCAACTTGGCATCTGACTCCTATGATTTGAGGTACTCATCAGGGGGAGTCGTTATGTATACATCAGGGGGAGTATACATGACATGTTATGTTGGTGCGTTGCAATCTTTTCCTCATCAAGCTTTTATTTTTCCCATGGGGTTTTATTTTGGCTTAGAATAGGTTTTTACGAAGGCAACATCTTCTGCACCATTGTTGTATTAGTGCTCGACACAGTGGGAGTGTTCCGGGAATTATTATTCCCGTGATGTGTCTTACCTAATACTGATTGTAGATACATAGATGGAAGGTTCTAGATCCTTCTAGAGGTAGTAGGATCCTATTAGATATCTTACCTTATCTAGGAATCCTATATATGGAAGGACTCTCATTGTAATGCCTATATAAAGGCCCTCTATCAGTGTTATGAATACAATTGATTGACTCTATTTACAGTCTTTTTACTTTCTCCTGAAACAATATCGTAATATCTGATTATATAATGTCTAATCTTAGAAAACTCTTCACAAAGGCTCGTATTTCTCCACAAATTTTCGACTTCCACAATTTAAAATCCCTCGAGTGAGATTAGAACACGCAATTATTCACATTGATGCATATTTGCTTCTTGACATTCACTATATATTGCATAGACACTACATTTTAGAAAAAAGTTTCAAAACGTTACGTGCTCGCGAGTCTTTCAATTTGTTGTGCTACTGAAACGAGAATTATTGTATTTTGGTATATGGTTGTCATAAACCGAGATCATTTATTCGGGGTAAATTCATTTTAAAGACAAAAGGTTGTTCTCGCCTTTACTCAATTTTAATAATTTATTGTTTGAATCACCAGTGTACCCCGTAATTTTTCCAACAATTTAAGATGAATTTTAATATTTTATATTTTGATCGTGTTGATTAAATGAAAAGTATACTGTTAAGTACTATCAAGTTGGTTTTGAAAATGGATGACAGACTGTTTGCAATTTTTATATATAAAAGAATGTTATGAGGTACATTTGTCTATTGGCATGTATTATTTTTTTGTTTCATTTTACATGCAATAATTGCTTATTTATTGTTGGAAAGTTGTTCGTAAATCTTGTCGGGCGAAATAAATTACAACTGAAAATGAAATTACAACTAAAAAAAAGCAGAACTTACAAAACTCGGAAAACAGAATTAAAATTACAAAAAAAAATAAAAAACCCGTAAACTAATGCCGAGTCGAGGAATCCTCTATCCGCAAGACGAAATGCGCCCCGATAGTGCTCTTGGTTCTGACATATCGCCTCCAAAGATTAAACGGCAGCGTCTCGGAGCTAGTAGCACCACAAACCTACGAGCTCCGACGAAATGGAATAAGGTGAGGGCAAAGCTGACTTATGAAATGCAGAGTATAGTATGCGTTCGATTTTCGTGTGTCAGATGCAAATGAGATGCATGCCTATTTATAGGCCATCTCACTCTGCAGAGATTAAACACATCCACTAATGACTGTCATAATACAGTCATTTATGCTGCATTAATATCAGGAGTTTCAAAATTCAAAATGGCAGGAGTTACAGAATTCAAAACCTGCCATTTACTCCTCCTCATTACACCTGGGAGGTCACAGCTGTGTTCTGGCTAAATTTGAACAGTCAGGATGTACCTGGACTGTATTTAACTCCTTAACCGCACGAGGGATGTACCTAGACTTCCTTATGTGCATATACGAGCCCAACTACATTGTTGAGTCAGTCCAAAAATTCTTTAAGCAAGACAAGACCAAGCCCAAAGACCAATTGCCAAGATCCAAGATCCAAGTCCAAGATCATGGTCCAAGGCACGTGGCGTGCGGCGCACGGCTCGCGGCCGAGGCGAGCGGAGGCGGCGCGCGTGTGTGCGCGCGTGTGGGCTTTAAGCCCACTCACATGTGCCATTAATTATTACGTGAATAATAAAAACTCCTTATATACTTGAACAATGATAGTTCATTAATCAATGTGGGACAACCATCCCTCATTAATTCACAATTAAGTGACCAACTTTAATTCACTATTTCTCACTCACTGGGTATCGGTTTAGAGAAAGTGAATATATCACGATCATCTACTCGGAATGTAGATCGATCCTATGATATTTAATTTTACAAAATAAAATTAAAAATCATTAACGATTTCAACAATCCCCCACATGAGTGAAAATAGCCCAAATGCAATGTACAGACACAAGCTCAGTCCTCAATAGGCGTTAAAGTATAAGGATAGGTAGTTCATGGCTTTGAACCTTCCATAGTTAACACCACCGGGTACACAAGCGGATTAGTGGCGTGATGCTTTGAAATACTCCCCTCGGCGTGCACCGAGACAATAGTGCTAACACTTGAACACATCAACCTCATCCGTTCTCACGTTTTGTGTCCTTTGCGGGCCTTGGACACCCATTTGGATTCATAAGTGTATTTCATGAAGCGGCCCTCACTTCTCACTTATATATGTGATTCTTTACCGAATATGCCATACTCTACCTCCTCGAGGTCTTTAGGAATCATTAAAAGTCATAGACTTAACCTCACCACTATGCAAGCTTTCAACACTCAGTTGTTCTATAGGGAATAAACTTAGATAAGTGTTTCACACGAACTCTCATAGCTTAGTTTTCCCATCGAACCAAGTTTATGGGATCTCCAGTCATCTTGGTTGGGTTACAATTATGATAATTCTAAATTTGTGGTTTTTAAACCTATTCCCTCTAGCAATTTATTCATTTGATCACGGTTTAACCCTTTGGTTAGTGGATCCACTAGATTATCCAATGACCTCACATAGTCAATAGAGATAACCCCACTTTTGATCAAATGTCTAACAATATTATGGCGTCGACGAATATGTCGAGACTTTCTATTATACACGTTACTTCTTGCCCTACCAATAGCAACTTGGCTATCGCAGTGTATCATTACTACAGGCACTAGCTTTGACCAACATGGAATATCTTCTAGGAAGTTTCTGACCCATTCGGCTTCTTCACCAGCTTTTTCCAAAGCTCTGAATTTCGATTCCATGGTGGATCGTGCTATACACGTTTGTTTCGTGGACTTCCACGAGACAGCTCCACCCTAAGTGGTAAACACGTAACCGCTTGTAGAAAATGAACTTTTCGTATCAGGTATCTAATTCGCATCACAGTTTCCTTCAAGTACCAGGGGTAGTGTAGCCCAAGGTTTTGAGTATACTTTAAGTGCCTCAAAAATCTAACAAGAGCTTTCCAATGCTCTTTGCTTGGATTGCTCGTGTAACGACTCAATTTGTTCACAGCGCAAGCTAAGTTCGGTGGAGTGCAATTTGTAAGATACATTAAACACCCAATGACTCGTGCATATTCTTCTTGTTCAACGGCCTCCCCTCGATTTTTGCTCAAGTGAACATTTAACTCTATTGCGATCTTAGCCGGCAAATTATCAAAAGCATTAAACTTCTTGAGAACTTTCTCGGCATAGTGAGATTGTGTCAAGATGATTCCATCAGATTTTCTCAAAATTCTCATTCCAAGAATCACATCGGCTAGCCCCATGTCTTTCATGTCAAAATTTCTTTTTAACATGTTCTTAGTGTCGTTATTTACTTCTATATTGCTACCCATGATTAACATGTCATCTATATATGGACACACAATAATATAGCCGTTATTAGTGTTCTTAATATAAACACATTTATCACACTCGTTTATTTTAAAACCATTTGATAACATTACATTATCAAATTTCAAGTGCCACTGTAGCGGAGCTTGTTTCATTCTATATAGAGACTTAACCAGTTTGCAGACCTTTTTCTCTTGTCCAGGTACTACAAACCCTTCAGGTTGTTCCATATAGATCTGTTCATCCAGATCACCGTTCAGACTAGCAGTCTTAACATCCATTTGATGAATTTCAAGATTGTGCAAAGCAGCAATCACGAGAAGCACTCGAATAGATGTAATCCTCGTTACAGGTGAATAAGCATCGAAAAAATCGTACCCTTCCTTCTCCTTGAAACCTTTGATTACTAAACGAGCTTTATACTTATCAATTGACCCATCAGCCTTGTACTTTCTTTTAAGGATCCATTTGCATCCTAAGGGCTTACAACTTTCACGTAAATCAACCAAAACCCAAGTTTGGTTTTGTAAAATTGAGTCAATTTCACTCTGAACTTCTTCTTTCCAGAGCAACCCATCTGGTCTAGCATAAGCTACTTTGATCGATGTTGGTTCTTCATCTAACATGAATGCTATGTAGTCATGTCTAAATATCTTTGGTGTCCTAACCCCCCACCACATCTTAGTTCTATATCTTCCAGATTAGATCTCGATCGTTTACGTGACTTTGGATCTACATCCACAGATTTTGAACTTGTTGCTTCATCTTCGACTCTATTGCTAGAATTGTTCTCAACTTTATCATTGTCTTTACAAGGATATATGTTTTCAAAGAATATAGCATTCAATTGTTGTTCCCACAGTCATATTAGGTACCTCTGACTTGTGGATAACAAACCAATAAGCGTTGATGTTCAGTGCATACCCAATAAAGATATAATCGATCATTTTAAGACCAATTTTAGCTTGTTTAGGTAGAGGCACCTCAACCTTCACCAAACACCCCTCACACTTTGGGATATTTGTATGATGGTTTTCTACCTTTCCGCAACTCATAAGAAGTAACATCCTTACCTTTGCGTGGAATCTTGTCCAGTATGTAGTTGCCTGTCAAGATAGCTTCCCCCCACATGTTATGGGGCAACCCTGAACTAATTAATAAGGCATTCATCATATCTTTAAGTGTTTGATTCTTACGTTCAGCAACGCCATTAAATTGTGGTACATATGGAGCTATTATTTGATGAATTATACCACTCTTGTTGCATAATTCCTCAAACGGAGCTACATATTCACCTCCTCTATTGCTTCGAACCATCTTGATACGACAACCTAGTTGGGTTTCGGATTCATTTTTGAAGTTCTTAAAGGCTTCAATAGCCTCATCTTTACTTCTCAAAAGTTAAAGATAACAATATCTTGTGCAATCATCGATGAAAGTGATAAAGTACTTCTTACCACCTCTAGTTTGCACAAACTTTAAATCACACACGCCTGTGTGAATTAATTCAAGGGGTTTAGTGTTATGTTTTACCGAATGAAACGGCAACTTAGTCATTTTTGCCTCAACACAAATCTCACATTTGTTTTGAGTATTGACTTCATTTAATTTTAGTAAATCTAAGTTTACTAATCTTTTTATAGCATTTAGATTCACATGACCTAATCTACAATGCCATAATTCAGAACACTCGGTCAAATAAGAGGAAGCAGTAGCATTTTCATTACCATTAACAGGCTTGATTACATGGAGTATAGCCAAAGCATTAAGTTTAAAGAGTCCCTCCTAGAGGTAACACTTACCAAAAAACCTATCAAACTTCTTTATGATAACCCTATATGACTCAAACATTAGTTTAAACCCCTTACTAACTAGTATAGAGCCCGAGACCAAGTTCTTTCGAATGTCAGGGACCTGAAGCACATTCTTCAAGGTGAGTATTTTTCCGGACGTTAGTTTGAGGGCCACTTCTCCAACTCCGACAATCTCAGAAAAAGCTGGATACCCCATGTTGAGCTTCCTCACCTCAACAGCTTGATATGTCTTAAAGTGGCTTTTATCGGCACAAACGTGGGAGGTTGCACCGGTGTCAACGTACCAACCACCTTGGTTCTCAACATGGTGGACCTCCTCGGTGGCCACAGCAGCAAGATCGTCCTCTTTCCACTCTGGGTTAATCTCAGCGATGTTGGCAACATGTTTCTTCTTCTTGTTGACCTTCGGCTTTCGGCAGTCTTTCACCATGTGCCCATGTTTGCCACAGTTGAAGCAATCACCATCAAACTTATTGGCTGGTTGCTTCCCTTTGTCATTGTTTTTGGCACTTGGACAGGCTCGTTTGTTGGAAGGACCGCCTTGCTCCAACAGATTTGCCTTAGCATCGATCAGGCCTTTTAGTTTATGATCATTCTTGCACACGTCTGACTCGATGCGCACTTTCACAATCAAGTCTTCAAGAGTCATCTCTTTTCGCTTGTGCTTGAGGTAGCTCTTGAAGTCTTTTCAACTGGGGAGCAACATCTCGATCACAGTTGCAACAGTGAAAGCGTGAGACAGGACCATCCCTTCGGCATTAACATCATGAATAATGAGTTGGAATTCTTGCACTTGTTCCATGATTGGTCTTGAGTCAACCATCTTGTAGTCCAAATACTTGGCGACTACAAACTTCTTCGTACCTGCATCATCACTGCGGTACTTCTTTTCAAGTGCATCCCACATCGCTTTTGATGGGTTTACAACAGAGTATACATTGTACAAACTACCCTCTAAAGAATTCAGAATAAAGTTTTTACAAAGATAATCTCCATTATGCCAGTTGTGATAGGCAGCTCGGACAATGAAACTTGTCTCTTGTGCACTTGGCACTGGTTGCTCATATTCCTTAAGGAAATTTGCAAAGCCCAGTGTTGTCAAATAGAACAACATCTTTTGTTGCCACCTTTTAAAGTCGGTTCCACCAAACTTTGGCGGCTTCTCGGCGGTAGGCATCATTCTTGGCCCTAAGATTTTCCAAAAAAAGAATCACTTGTGTTGAACCCGTAGGCTCCAAAAGTAGATCCTAACATGGATCCTACGGTACCACTGAAAGTGGAACCAACGGTGCCACTCGAGGTGGATCCACCGGTTGTCAGAAAGGGATTAGAAAACACCCATGGGATTGTCGCTAAATTGGTTGAGCTCATCAGGTTGGACATAGTCGCAGCAACAATTTTCGCATGGTTGATGCAGTGGCATAGGCAAAGCCAGCAGTGGTGCTTGAGTCGGTGGAAGCAGCAGTTGACATCTCCAGTCGTGGGATTTAGTAGAAAATAGCAAGTATTATATTTCGTCTTGCGCTTGTTGGAAAGTTCTTCATAAAACTTGCTGGGCGAAAATAAACTACAACTGGAAATAAAATTACAACTCGAAAAAAAAAGAACTTACAAGACTCGAAAAACAGAAATACAAAACCTGGTAAATAGAAATACAAAACTCGAAAAACAAAATTAAAATTAGAAGAAAATAAAATCCTGTAAAATAATGCTGAGTCGAGGAATCCTCTATCCGCAAGACGAAATACGCCCCGATAATACTTTCGGTTCTGATCTATCGCCTCCAAAGATAAAACGGCAGCGTCTCGGAGCTAGTAGCACCACAAACCTACGAGCTCCGACGAACTGGAATAAGGTGAGGACAAAGCTGACTTATGAAATGCAGAGTATAGTCTGCAGAAAGCTTTTCAATTTTCGTGTTTCAGATGCAAATGAGATGCATGCCTATTTATAGGCCACCTCACTCTGCAGGGATTAAACACAGTCACTAATGACTGTCATAATAAGGTCATTTATGCTGCATTAATCTCTGGAGTTTCGAAATTCAAAATGACAGGAGTTATAGAATTCAAAACCTGCCATTTACTCCTCCTCATTACACATGGGAGGTTACAGTCGTGTTCTGGCTGAATTTGAACAGTCAGGATGAACCTGGACTTTATTCAGCTCCTTAACCACTCGAGGGATGTACCTGGACATCCTTTTGTGCATATACGAGCCCAACTACATTATTGAGCTAGTCCAAAATTCTTTATGCAAACCAAAGTCTAGCCCAAGGCCAAGCCCACGACCAGGCCGGTCTGCGGTCCGCAGCACGCGGCTCGCGCCTCGCGGCCGCGGCCGAGGCCGAGGCGAGGCGGGCGGCGACGCGCGCGTGTGGGCTTTAAGCCCACTCACATGTGCCACTAATTATTACATGAATAATGAAAACTCCTTATATACTTGAACAATGATAGGTTATTAATCAATGTGGGATAGCCATCCCTCATTAATCCACAATTAAGTGACTAACTTTAATTCACTATTTCTCACTCAACGGGAATCGGTTTAGAAAAAGTGAATATACCACGATCATCTACTCGGAACGTAGATCGATCTTATGATATTTTAATTTATAAAATAAAATTAAAAATCATCAACGATTCGAACATTTATAAAATCTGCTTTGTCTCTTAGGCATTGCATATTAAATGTTGTGGTATGTACAAAATGGATATTTGAACGTGGAATTCCCTAAATTTGAGTAGGAAGATTTTCCTATAATACTTATCTATGTATTCATGTTAATCCGCATATGCATTCGAGTGGATATGATAGATTACATCATGGTAAACACTAGAGATGTCCAAATACGAATTTGGGTTTGAGTCTGATCTGCCGCATCACGGATCGGTCAAACTTAGACCCAGGATTCCACTCGTATGTATATGATATGTATGGATTTGGATCTTCACAGATCGGTCATGGGTTCGGGTCGGACGATCGGGTCACCTATCGACCCGTATTTTTTTTGAAAAAACATATTTTTAAGATTTTATTTAATTACCATTCTTTACACAAAAAATGAATAATGAACAAAAGGGAAAATAAAAAAATTGAATTATATTTAATTTTTATTTAAAGTAAAAAGAAATAAAAAACCTTTAGAAATAAAACTAACAAAAAAATCTATATCATACACACACACCGAAGTACACAAAAATATATATAATTTTGTATTCAAACAAACTAAAAAGGTAAGTTTTCAAATGAAGAGTTTAAAATTTTTGTTAAAACTTTGACGGAGACATCAATTATATAGGCTATAATGGTGTCGTAATGTTTTTGCGATTTTTGTCAGATATAAAAATATGAATAATAACTAAGTGGGAATACTCGATTGTGTTTTTTTTATATAGTAAAATTCTTTTCTATCCCAAGTTTAATATCAACTTTTTTATACTAAAATTATCAGATTTGACCTTTACTCGAAGACATTCGAGTCACTTATTCGAGTAACACCTTCGAGTCACCTACTCAATTAACACAAAACACATTCGAATCACCTACTTGAGTAATCTAAATTACATTCGGGTCACCTATTCGAGTCACTTATATCCAAGTCACCTATTTGAGTCACTCGAATAGGTTTCGAGTCACTCGAATAGGTTCCGAGTCACTCGAATAGGTGACTCGAATGTATATGAGTCACTCGAATAGGTTTCGAGTCACTCAAATAGATTTCGAGTCACTCGAATAGGTTTCGAGTCACTCGAAATAGGTTCCGAGTCACTCGAATAGGTGACTCGAAGGTATATGAGTCACTCGAATAGGTTTCAAGTCACTCGAATAGGTGACTCAAATGCAATTTCGATGACTCGAATAGGTGACTCGAATGTGTTTTGTGTTAATCGAGTAGGGGACTCGAATGTGTTACTCGAATAAGTGACTCGAATGTCTTCGAGTAAATGTCAAATCTGATAATTTAGGTATCAAAAGAGTTATTGTTGAATTTGGGGTAGAAAAAATTCGATGAAATTTAAAAGGGCAATACAATTTTTTCCCCTAATAACTAAACCAAATTTTTAGACGACGTAATTTTAATTGTGCCACATAATCGACCAATTCAAGCCACCTCAGCGCGACGTGAGTAATTAGACCATGTCAAGAATAATTTCACCTAAAATCTAATCGGGTGAAAATTGAGAAAAATTGAAAGGTTGACAATTTTAGGCTAAAATTAAAAGGTGGGAAAATAAACCAGAATTGCAAAAAAAATTAGCAATTTTTATGCAATTTAGCCTAAAAACAATGGAGTTATTTGGTCATTGATTAAAAACAAACACAAAAAAGAGAAAAAGGAGAAAAAATAACGAGATTTTCAATAAAAAAATCCAAGAAAGAGTCAACCAAGAAGGTTACAAATCGAAAATTTCTAGAATCCGTGTATACCTAGTGTCCGAGTCCGAATCGGACCTGTGATCCGAACTAATGGGTTGCTGTCGGGTCGCATGGGTTCGGGACTGAGCATCGACGAGGTGGATTCGGTTTGACTGGGCACCTCTAGTACACGCATTGTTTTTTTTTTTCTTTTTTTGCAATCCTAGTACACACATTGTTTTTTTTTTCTTATTTTTTTTTGATATCGAGGTTCCAATCTTACACCTGACTAGTCCTCGGGATAACAGCACCGGTCCCACAGTACTGTTACCAATTAAATCGCGAGTTGTGTATCTAGCTCCCAGGTTCTTAAATATCCCCAACTACCGCGCACAAGGAGTCCCCCCCAAGTGATTGCTCCATGCTGGACCCCCTCAAATCCAACCACAGGGTCCCACCGAGATCTGACCTCCCACACTGCCGCTTGAAGCCCTCAATATTTAATTGTTTCACCAGCGTATGCCGAAGGGCTATGACCTAACCCTTAGTCAAAAACTAAGGGATCATTGAGCCTTGAGAAACTCAATTCCAAAGTGTTGCCACTAGAAATTGAACCCCTGACCTATTGAAGGTCAAGTGGTCAACTGCGTCAACGTGGTTGGTTAGACATGGTTACTACTAAAATATGCATTCATTAGCTTCACAACAATGCCAAGATATTAAAGTTGACAACAATGCGAAAATATTAAAGTTGACTATAAAGCTAAATTTTTTACTTCACATAATTAAAGTATGAAGTTAAAAGAATTTGAAATTAAAAAAATTTTAATTTTAAAATTTAACCACGTACAGCTAAAAAAGATGAGGGCTTCACGTTTATCAGATTAGTAAATTCACTCATTTGAAGCTAAGGAAACGATCTTTCAAAATAAATTAACACATGCATGAAATTGTTGCAAATTTCTTTCGTAAAAACTTACCGGGCGAGGATAAATTACAACTGAAAACGAAATTACAATTCGAAAATACAGAAATTACAAAACTCGAAATTACAAAACTCGAAAACGGAAATTACAAAATTCGAAACTGAATTGAAATTACAAGAAAAAATATAAAACCGTAAACTAATGCTGAGTCGAGGAAACCTCTATCCGCAAGACGAAATATGTCACGGTATTGCTCTCGGTTTTGACGTATCGCCTCCAAAGATAAAACGGCAGCGTCTCGGAGGTAGTAGCACCACAAACCTACGAGCTCCGATGAACTAGAATGAGGTGAGGACGAAGCTGACTTATGAAATGCATAGTATGCAGAAAGCTTTTTGTATTAGGAATTTTGCATGTGCTGATGCAAATGAGATGCATGCCTATTTATAGTCCATCTCACTCTGCAGGGATTTAACACAGCCTCTAATGGCTGTCATAATGCAGGCATTTATGCTGCATTAATACAGGAGTTTCAGAATTCAAAAGAGGTCAGGAGTTACAGAATTCAAACATCCATTTACTCCTCCTCATTTCACCTGGGAGGTTACTGCCGCGATTTGACTGACTTTGAACAGTCAGGACGCACCTGGACTGTATTCATCTCTTTGACCGCTAAGGTATGTACCTGGGCATCCTTATGTGCACATACGAGCCCAACAAAATTGTTGAGCTAGTCCAAAAATTCTTTAAGCAAGCTAAGGCCTAGCCCAAGGCCAAGCCTAGGACCAGGCCCAAAGAACAGCCCAAGACCACCCAAAAACCAATTGCCAAGATCCAAGGCCCAAGGCCCAAGGTCCAAGGTCCACGGCACGCGGCTGCGGCCGAGGCGATGCAGGCGGGCGGCGGCGCACGTGTGTACGCGCGTGTGGGCTTTAAGCCTGTCACATGTGCCATTAATTAATACATGAATAATGAAAACTCCTTATATACTTGAACTATGATAGCTCATTTATCAATGTGGGATAGTCGTCCCTCATTTATTCACAATTAAGTGACCAACTTTAATTCACTATTTCTCACTCACTGGGTATTGGTTTAGAGAAAGTAAATATATCACGATCATCTACTCGGAATGTAGATCGATCCTATGATATTTAATTTTAAAAAATAAAATTAAAAATTATTAACAATTTCAACAATCCCCCACATGAGTGAAAATAGCCCAAATGCAATGTACAAACACAAGCTCAGTCCTCAATAGGCGTTAAAGTATAAGGATAGGTAGTTCGTGGCTTTGAACCTTCCATAGTTAACACCACCGGGTACACAAGTGGATTAGTGGCGTGATGCTTTGAACTATTCCCCCTCGGCGTGCACCGAGACAATGGTGCTAACACTTGAACACATCAACCTCATCCGTTCTCACGTTTTGTGTCCTTTGCGGGCCTTGGATACCCCTTTGGATTCATAAGTGTATTTCATGAAGTGGCCCTCACTTCTCACTTATATAGGTGATTCTTTACCGACTATGCCATACTCTACCTCCTCGAGGTCTTTAGGAATCAATTAAAGTCATAGACTTAACCTCACCACTATGCAAGCTTTCAACACTCAATTGCTCTATTGGGAATAAACTTAGATGAGTGTTTCACACGAACTATCATAGATTAGTTTTCCCATTAAATCAATTTCTTGGGATCTCAAGTCATCTTAGTTGGGTTACCACTATTATAATTCTCAATTTGTGGATTTTAAACACACTACCTCTAGCAATTTAATCATTTGATCACAGTTTAACCTTTTGGTTAGCGGATCCGCTAGATTATCTAATGACCTCATATAATAAATAGAGATAATCCCACTTTTGGTCAAATGTCTCATGGTATTATGGCGTCGACGAATATGTCGAGGCTTTCCATTATACACGTTACTTCTTGCCCTACCAATAGCTGCTTGGTAGGGCTGAGAATTTAGGATCGGAAAATCCCGAGTCCCGGTCCCGTCCCGAGTCCCGACGGGAAACGGGACCCCGAGTTCCGAATTATACGGGATCGGGACCGGGACCGGGAGCTGAGATTTTGGTAATTTCGGGACTCGGGAGTCCCGAGTCCCGATCGGGACTATCCCGAAGTCCCGATTGAAATTTCTAATTTCAATCAATTTTTTTTCTTTTCTGATTTCGGGACATATCGGGACATTCGGGACATTTCGGAAAATTATCCTCGGGATCGGGACCGGGACCGGGATTTCCATTTATCCCATTTCAGGAATCGGGACTCCCGAAGTCCCGAACGGGACCGGGACCGGGACCACCAAATTGGTGATTTTCGGGACTGGGACAATCGGGACTCGGGACCGGGACCTCGGGATGTCCCGATTCTCAGCCCTACTGCTTGGCTATCACAGTGAATCGTCACTGCAGGCACTGGCTTTGACCAACATGGAATATCTTCTAGAAAGTTTCTGAGCCACTCGGTATAACACCCCCAAACCACTCGGGAATACTACAGCGCCGCAGACCCTCTCCGTGAGGATCTACCAGGCTAGATACAGAAAACACAACAATACAACACATGCCGACATGGCTAAATGACGAACCAATAGACCGATTTGGTCTTTTACCACAACATACACGACAAACATACATTACTCTTTCTCACAAATCATACCCACGCTGGGGTTAGAATGCATAAATATTTCCATAAAACGGAAAATACCACAACGGAAAGACAAAACAACAAGGCTACACTAAATACTCAACACTCGTCTTCATGTTATTAGTATCGTCATCTTTCATCATCTTTCGTAACGATCCTGTGAATTGCACCGCAGCTGCTTGCAAGTACGTGGACGCAATACAGACATCCACCCCCCGAATACTCGTGGGTTAGAAAAACTCCACTATTTTGCTAGTGCAAGTATAAATAAACACAAATACAAGCCATACACAACATACTCCAAGAACATATTAATCGCGAATATACTTCTCGAGATAAATCACTTGATCAAAACAGTTTGAATTATGAAAAGTAGGAATAAAAGCATTATACGTTTTACAAGACACTTTACGATCTCGGGAGTGTTGAAAACCTTTGGGATTTAAGAAGTTGAAAACCTTTAGGATTTAAGAATTCTCAAGCCTTTCGAAACCACTTAGGGACACCGCCCAAAAATCATTTTTCCAAAATACAATTCCGATAACAACACACGGGGTCTACGACCCAACCATACATTTCAATCACAAACGCGGGGTCCACGACCCAATTCATCCACATCACATAATCGAAAAAATAACCCGACGGAAACTACACAGTGTCAAATGTTACCATGACAACAATCTCACACAACGACATCAGAGAGCACAACTCTGTAACTTAACCATATAGTCGAACTCGACACACCACAAAGCTACAATGCACGGAGCAACCATAGGACTCACGTACCCATAACAAACTATCGCAACCAAGATACGAATCATACACAACACATATTCTGGTGCCATTCAAGCCAAGTACAATACCATTTGAACTGCCATTCTAATCAGATGAAATATGCGCCAAAAATCAAAGTTCTCCAACAAAACATTTCAAAGTTAACCGTTGGTACGAGACTCACGACCACCGTACCCCGTAGAAGCCCCGTAGGACCATCCCTGGGTGGTTAACCCTAGTTCGCGGTATGCACACACACGGCAATACGTATCCCCAGATGCCCCGTCGTACCATCCCTGGGTGAACATACACATTCACATCCACAACAACCACGGGAAGCCATAATTCAAACACTAGAATATGCAAATAAATGTAAAGTACTTGCTAGAATGGCCACTTCATCTGACATATACACACAACTAATGTCACACAACATCACATATTCACCGAATGAGTACACGTATCAATACACAATCCTCGAATACAATCACGTAATGCAATCACAACACCTTCCATCATGCAACACGGATACATATTTTCAGGAAACACATTTATTCACCAAGCATACAAGTTATCTTCGAAGGAAAACCTTTATCGAGAATATACCGATCCTTTTTTTTTTGAAATTTCATTAAAACATTAAAATTACACATATAATCAATTGCTAACTATCACGTCTACAAAACACGAAATGTATGGAAAAGATACTTGCCTCAGTACCACGAGCAACGGAACAACGAATGGACACGGTCGGGTAGCCCTCGGACTTCCAAGAATGACCAAGAACTCGCCAATCTCACGAATACTACGAAAATAATATCACCACGAATCAATAACGCTAAACAAAATCCGAAACAACCCGAAAAACAACAAGAATCTGAGGGTTTCTTCGAGGAAATCAGAAATCAAGTCCCGGGTGATAAAAATCGACAAACGAGTTAAAAAAGATCATGACCAATACAATGGGATTACCATGAACAATTCATCAATATCGGATAAAATCAATGAATCACGAAGAAAACCCCCAAAAATTACACAACTAGGGTTCTACAGAAGAATTACCTCGATCCGGCGAAGAACAAGGATTCGGTGATGATATAATCGACAAGAGTCTTCCAAAATGACTTGGAATTGATTAGAATCGACCAAAAACTCCACTTCCCGAATACTCGCGTCCGCAGCCGCCTCAAGATGAGAAAAACAAAGTAAAATGAAGTCTGGCCGAGCCCGGGCCTATTTATGGCCGACAATGTTACGTTCATAACCGGCAGGGCCTTACGACCGTAACTCGGTCAATGCCTATAACGTACATAGCGGCCGACGCCTTGCATACGTAACGAACACCACTTACGGCCGTACTCGGCATAGCCTTATGGCCGTAACTGAACTCCCGGGCCACTGCCCGAAATCTGTCGACGCATTACGGCCGTAACCGGCCAATGCCTTGCGGCCGTAACGAAGCTTTACGGCCGTAACAGGATGACCCTTACAGCCGTAACCGAGTCCTCCCAGGCCAGGGCGTGCGGTTGCCGTACGGCCGTAACTCGGCCAGGCCTTACGGCCGTAACTCGGTCCAGCAGCCCTCCGACTGCCCGGCTAGAGACTCGACGACGTCTCGATCACGCAAACGCACCGACTAAGATCCAAAACGATAACGAGCATGCTACGAAACTCAACGTGCCCCCGTACAAGCTTAGGATTCCAAAGACGTGAACGATAACAAACCGTTCGACCGAAGAAAATTTAACAAAATCGGAACGAAGAGCTCGGGTATTACATTCTACCCCCCTTAAAAGAAGTTTCATCCCCGAAACTTAAAACATAGAATGAACAACGCAAAATAACTCAGATAACACAAGTTATCCATTGCCGACGACTTGCAACGAACCACATGCAACACGTAGTTGCTACCATTCATATCGCTACACCAAAACGATAACAAAACACAACGAACAAAATCAATATGGTTGACCAACCCGAACAGTACATCAATCAAAACGCGAGTTAATCGCTGAACAAATATGAAATTCCACAGCCCAAGGGTGGGAAGATCGAGAACGAAGTTAATTTCCCGAACTTAAGGGAAATTACGAAGGACTCTGAATGCTCAACAACCACGATACGAGATCAACAAAAACCGAACAAAAGCGGTCGAACCACAACGATCAAGGCGACAAGTCGAACAATCATGTCCGAATCACGTCGAATCAATAGGAATCAAATAACACTCCGAAGTTCACACCTCGACTCGAGACAATAGGTGATCTGGTAAGGACGATAATACATGCACCCGCATAAGATCCACAGGAATGCAATCGCATTTGAAAAAGCCACAATGTCAAGTGGATAAATCCGAAACAATACCAAAACTCGTTCGAACAACAAAAAGTGAAGGATAGAACAAGTTCAGGATATATCAACGAACACAAACGAGTCGATAAAAGTGAAAATACAGAAATTCAAAATCCGATCCGCTTCTAATAAAAGAAGTTAATCGCCGAAATTCAAATAAACAAAGCAAGGAAATAACATAACATACAACTGGTAGACTATACCCCTCAGGTGCTACTCAGATTCGATCCCGACATCAGTGCTCAAGTCCGTGCCTCGGGAGGCTCGGCGACCAGTTCGCAAAACTAAACGCGGTGTCCTTCGAGTCCGCACTTGTAACACGTTACCGGAGGAGAAGGATAATGTGCACGAACATGACTCGACATGTTGTAGTTAAAACACCTGCTAGATTTACTAGGAGTCAAAGCAGACGACTTGGAACTCTCAGTCTCATGCATCGAGCGATGGAGCTTCGCAGCGGAAAGACTACGACGTTGCAATCCAAAAACACCAACTCCAGTACTAACCACAATATCATCCAACTTCCCCAGCTTCTTAGTCGGTTCCAGACAAAACCCAGCTTCTAGAAGTTCTCGGAACTCCGCCCACATGGCGACACGATTCCGAAGTTTAACAGCTTCCCACCAATGAGCAGCATCTTCGCTAACAAGGTACTGAGCAATAGGGACCCTCCGATCTTCAGGGTAATCAATGGCCTTGAATATCTTTTGCAACTGAAGGAGCCAACTCGAGGAGGATTCATACTAACTACCTCTCAGAGCTATAGGTTTGCGCCAATCTTCTGAATCGCATCAGTGTTGCATTGAACCGCCTGGGTCAACTGAGTCATCTGTGCTGCTACTTGTCGCAATATAGTAGCAACATCCATACCAATATCGTTCCCCGCAATATTCTCTCGATTCTGCATCTGATCCCCGTGTTCATCGGTACCACGGTTGCGACCACGACCTCTTCCCCTCGGCATATTAACAAGCAACAACCTATCACAACAAAAGATCAAAACACATAATCGCACACAACAATTGTTATCACTGGACAACACACATCACAACGATCATTCTAACAATCGCAAAAGTTCCTACGGCCAAAATGAAATTCCTGAGCTTCTGCCCAGGCTGATTAGCGTGCGCTAGCCATGTCACGTTAGCGCGCGATAGCTCCACACTTGGCGTGCGCTAACTGTTCTAATCCAGTAATACGTTCATGAACATATACCAAATAATACCAAAAGTTGGGGGTTACAAATAAATAACAACATAGGAATCCAAACGCCGACAGTTCACATACTTATAACATTACACAAATAACCATCAAAAGTTAATTAAATTCCAAACCGAACACCTCTCAGTCAAGAGAACAACCTCGACGAATGTATACCGAACGACTCAGCGTTCACACCACCACTTTAATCACAACTTGGGGCATCATAGCCGAAATGACAACAACATCATTACCACATACCTTTTAACTGGAATTTATGAAACTGAAAAGTTGAAAGCGAGAGTCACGTCTCAAGTAAATTTTTAATAGACCTCATTTGAGTTTTAAAAATCAAATTTTGAAAATTTGCTATGCAGAATGAAAATAAAACATAAGTAGTTTGAGTTCTCCAAAAATTTTCGATCTCAAGGTCATCATACGGAAATCAAACTCTTTCCCTTCTTGAAGGATGTTTTAAAATGAAATTTACGTGACTTCCCAAAACAGTTAATGTTTTTAAAATATCACGCTGATAAACTTTCATTGAGTAACCACACCAAAACATTACTCTGTAAAAACGGTTTATACAAATATATATATATATATATATATATATATATATATATGTGTGTGTGTGTGTGTGTATATACATACATACACACACACCGGCGCCGCTCTTCATCCACGCACAACACGAGATTCAACAAGCATGGATTACGTATTCACAATTCACGTTTAAACTCCACATGATAACACAAAATCACACAAGCTCGTATAACACGAGACACAGCAAAGTAGGGAGACTTACATCTACAGATTGCACGAAGATGATGGCTGCACCTCGATACTAATCACGACCGACATCTCAGATGACGCATCGCAACACGACTCAGTCATACAAGATCTGACAAGATAATACAAGACCCGAAAACACACAACTCGACCGACAGCCTAGGTTTCCGCAACCTAAGCTCTGATACCATATTCTATAACACCCCAAACCATTCGGGAATATTACAGCACCGCAGGCCCTCTCCATGAGGATCTACCAGGCTAGATACAGAAAACACAACAAAACAACACATGCGGACATGGCTAAATGACGAACCAATAGACCGATTTGGTCTTTACCACAACATACACGACAAACATACATTACTCTTTCTCACAAATCATACCCACGTAGGGGTTAGAATGCATAAATATTTCCATAAAACGGAAAATACCACAACAGAAAGACAAAACAACAAGGCTACACTAAATACTCAACACTGGTCGTCATGTGATTAGTATCATCATCTTCCATCATCCTTCGTAACGATCCTGTGAATTTCTCCCCAGCCACCTGCAAGTACGTGGACGCAATACAGACATCCACCCCCAGAATACTTGGGGGTTAGCAAAACTCCACTGTTTTGCTAGTGCAAGTATAAAACACAAATACAAGCCATACACAACATACTCCAAGAATATATTAATCGCGAATATACTTCCCGAGATAAATCACTTGATCAAAACAGTTTGAATTATGAAAAGTAGGAATAAAACCATTATACGTCTTACAAGACACTTTACGATCTCGGGAGTTTTGAAGATATTTGGGATTTAAGAATTCTCAAGCCTTTCGAAACCACTTAGGGACACCGCCCAAAAATCATTTTTCCAAAATACAATTCCGATAACAACACACGGGGTCTACGACCCAACCATACATTTCAATCACAAATACGGGGTCCACGACCCAATTAATCCACATCACATACTCAAAAGAATAACCCGATGGAAACTACACAGTGTCAAACGTTACCATGACAACAATCTCACAGAACGACATTAGAGGGCACAACTCTATAACTTAACCATATAGTCGAACTCGACACACCACAAAGCTACAATGCACGGAGCAACCACAAGACTCATGTACCCATACCAAACTATCGCAACCAAGAGACGAATCATACACAATACATTTTCTGGTGCCATTCCAGCCAAGTACAATACCATTTGAACTGCCATTCTAATCAGATGAAATATGCGCCAAAAATTAAGGTTCTCCAACAAAATATTACAAAGTTAACCGTTGGTACGAGACACACAGCCACCGTACCCCGCAGAGACCCCATCGCACCATCCCCAGGTGGTTAACCCTAGTTCACGATACGCACACACACGGCAATACGTATCCCCAGAGGGCCCGTCGGACCATCCCTGGGTGAATATACACATTCACATCCACAACAACCACGGGAAACCATAATTTAAATACTAGAATATGCAAACAAATGTAAAGTACTTGCTAGAATGGCCACTTCATCCGACATATATGTAACACCCCCAAAACCGTATGGGAATATTACACGCCGTAGACCCTTTCCTCAAGGATCTACCAGGCTAAACATCCATAAACAACCAAATGCTTGCCCGGCCAGGGTCAAACAATATAATAATACAGACCGTTATGGTCACTTACACGTGAATACACAGACCGATGAGGTCACACAACCCAATCAACAAAACTTACTTAAACGACATTACACAGGGGTCGAAATACAATACAGCGGAAGACTGAAATCAACTCTGACTACACAACAAAAATCAGAACAACTCTCGACTCATGATTAGTATCGCAGCTCGTCATCCTCTTGTGCCAATCCTGTGACTGCTCCCCTGAATCTGCATGTACCTGGACGCAAAATAGGCATCCACCCCCCGATTACTCGGGGGTTAGTAAAATTCCACTGTTTTACTAGTGCAAGTATCAAATCATACGAAATGTAACAAGCAATTAATAATCGTGAATCAAATATAATAATCAAGTAACAAATATCCCCGGGAGGTTTTCACAAGGAAAGATAAGCTATGAAGCATTCGAAAATAAGATTATCATCTCGAGAATTTTTTTTTGAATTGCAAAACCTTTCGAAAATCTTAGGGTCTTAACCCAAATCTCAAATTGTATTTCAACAATTTACAGTACGAAAACATTTCATAAATCTCGTGAAGCTCGGCCCAACATTCCTTTCTTAAAAACTTCTTTTCAAAACTTTGATTTGAAAATAATCATGCTCATGACACCGTGATCCACTGTCACGTGTCTCCGTAGGTTCAACAACCCGCACGGACTACACCACACACAATTAAACAAACATAATCAATTCCGACACCGTGATCCACTGTCACGTGTCTCTGTAGGTTCAACAACCCGCACGGACTATTAACCAGACATAACCAATTCCGACACCGTGATCCACTGTCACGTGTCTCCGTAGGCTTAACAACCCGCACGGACTATATCAATCTCAACAATCGCACACACAGTCCTGACACCGTAGTCCACTGCCACGTGTCACCGTAAGCCCCGTCGAGCTCACCCGGTTGGACGTACTGTGTCCGAAACTCATGGTCCACTGCCATGCGTTATCATAGGCCTCGCTGCATCAAAGACGATTGGACCTCAGTACCTCACTAAGTTCTGACCCCGTAGTCCACTACCACGAATCCTCGTAGGTCCCGTCGAACCAACACGAGTGAACTTAGCGGTCACACACATATTCATATTCACATTCACATTACATACAACAATGAGCACAATTGATCAATCACATTGATCACCACAAAATCGTACATCACCCGCACATAACACAATCTCAACACTCGCAACAACTATCGTCAGTCAACGACACATATCCAACATAACACACGTTCGGTACACAATACATTGCACAACCAAGTGTACAACCATCCCATATGTACGACGCAATCCTGCACAAATGGCACAACGCCTAACACGTATACTAATATAACAATATTATCGCACAACCTTCAAATTACGGAAAACACAACCAACTCAAACGGAACATAATTACGAAGGCAAGCAAAATCATCACACATCTCATACGTAATTACTAGTCGCAAGAAACAAGTCGTATAGTAAGATACTTGCCTTAATAACCGCTACCAAACGCTCCGAAGAACACGGTTCGACCGGGAAGCTCGGACCCCGAAGAGGACAATGAACGGAAGGGTTCCGACTCGAGTTCTTCACAAGAATTCGACCCTAACAACATATAATCAATAAATCATCGATCATACGAGGAAGAATAATCGTAGAATGCCCGAAAACCCCTCTATGACATTTTACCGGACACCTTCAAGGCGTCGGTCAAGAACTCGACCAAAACAACGAATCGATACGATCCAACCATGGAATAACAAGGGAAATGATACAATACATCTAAATAATCATCAATCGATCACAATCCTAAGTTAAATCGGATTAAACGGATGAAATCGAACAAAATACCCAAAATCCCCAAAATTAGATTTCTAGAAAATCTGACCTGATTCGCTCGATCAAAGGATGTTATAGGATGGATGATTGATGATATGAAGTCCAAGACTTCATGGATTTATTGTCCAACAACATCTCTCCATGATCAAAACACCCCCAGCCGCGGAAGAGAAGAAAAACGAGTGAGAAATGGCTGAAGAAAACGTCCGCAGGCCTTAAATAGCCGATCGCCGGCCGTTACGACGTAATCGGTTATGGCTTACGACGTAATCGCCATGGCCGAACTCACGCTGGAAATACCGGAAACATTACGCACGCACGCCGGGGCCTTACGTGCGAATCGCCTTACGTGCGTAATCGCCGATCACTACCGTGCGTTACTCGGCCAGTGGCTAGCTCGCCTCAAAGATGCCCGGCCATGACTCGGCCGGGACCAACTCCGACGGCCCGAACGACCCCGAAACCCGAACCTGAGTACGAATTGAATATACGGTTACGAAGTACTCGCAAAGACGAATTCGTGCACTAATATAACACATGATTCCGACCACCCGAAGGCTCGAAATTCGACAACGGAAAGTAATTACCCCAAACTTTGGGAAATTACTAAAATGGCCCAAAACGCCCGAAAATCACGATACATGATCGAATAACCAAACCGAAGTTCACAACACGTCTAACAAAGTTAAACGGACTTACGGGAAACTCGAAACAGCAGTTTTGAATGAGATTCGCAAGAATCGAACTCAAGTGCGGAAAAGTCGCTAAAAAGCACGGAACTCAACAAAACGGCACCGAAACAAACTCGGATGTCAAAAAGTGTAGAATTAATCATTCTCGGAATGACGAAACGGTCATGAGGGAGTCGTCAAAACGGACTTCCGCCGAGAAAAAAAGAAATTACCGGAATTCAAAATTACTGGTATTACATTCTACCCTCCTTAAAAGAAGTTTCGTCCCGAAACTTAAAAAAAGTAGGGAGAAGCAATATCCACTATTAGGAAGACTCGACGAGATACACAAAAATCGAAAACTCGCGCCCAACGGCGAAATGCTGTAAGAAACGCAAAGAGACATACGGCGTGAAAACACGCTCCACGACGACCATAACAACGCCACCGGCAATGATTCAAAACAATAACGAGTAATTAACGACGCATCACATGCACACATTTAATCAAAGAAACTCACGCGACAACAAGTCGCACCCGACCACAACGACTATGTGGTAGAAACAAATACAGTATTATGATAGAATCCACTCCCATTCTCGTCGACAAGAAAATGTCCGACGTCAAGACACAAACAATTCAAGATAACAGAAAACGAGAATACCGGACATTACATTCTATCCTATTAAAAATAAGTTTCATCCCGAAACTTAAAATAAAACATCATGGTAGAATACAAACAAAACCAAAAAGTTCACGCAACAAATATCAATCTCTACACGAATTACAGCACAAAGTACGATACATAACTACGTCACTGGACACTGCCGGGCCCTCCCCGAGTAGGAACGAAAACCCGATTCCCGAACATCTTGTCAACGGTCTCACAATGCACCGCTTGGTGCCCCAGTTGGCCGCACTTAAAACAATTAACCGGTGGCGAACGACAATTCTGTCTCGCATGGCCTACACGACTGCAGTTAAAGCAGGTCTTCACACCGATCGTCTTACTCGCCTCTGGAGTAAGGTTCTTAGACTGGTCAACCGAACGATGAGTGCTTCCAGAAGGAAAATGCGAAGCAACAGGTTCACGGATCTCACTTCTCTGGCCTCTTGAAAAATTTCTCGAGGTCTTCTGTCTCTTACTCTCTGAACTAGATTCCGACACAGAAACAGCCATCTCAATGGCTAAAGCTCGGTCCTGATATTCTTTCAGGGTAGTACACATAAGCGGAGCCATACTCTCACGGATATGGGGTTTCATGCGCATATTGAAGTATCGAACCTTGTCCGCTTCACTTCTCACTTGATCCCGAACATAAGCCAACTGCCGATTATAATCGACTATCGCCTGGGATATTGACACATCCTGGGGCGTAGCCGAGAAAAACTCAACGATTCTGCGTTTACGAACAGGCAACGGGCAATACTCTGCCTCCATGGCGGTCTTAAACTCAGCCCATGTAGGTGTACGATCTGCAGGCACTACAGCGTGCCACTAGTCTGCAACTTCTTTGTCGAGCAGGTACTGAGCAATGGGTACCCTCCTATCATCCGGACAAGCTACAACATCAAATATTACATCCCATTTGGAAGAGCCAGTTTTCCCAACCTAACAAGTCAGACGAACCCACAAAACGGGGCGGCTGCATCTTCATCACATCTCGTAACCACTTACTAGTTCCGTTATCCCTATTTGGGTTCTCATCCGGACGTACGGCCTGATTCATCTGCACTAACTGGTCAACCACCTGACGAAGGATGGTGGCGGCGCCAACGTCAACATTAACGCTAGTCGAATGTCCCTGATCTGTACTGAGCTGATTGGTACTCGGCAAGGAGGGAGTCGCCCTCTCCTGCTCCCGATTACGACCACCACCACGACCACGGCCACGGCCTCGACCTCGACCCCTTAGCATACTGAACGGACAACCAATCAGAATAACAAGATAAATCAAACCTCACATAATCGGCATAAGCCCACAATCAGCAGCACAATGCAATATTCACACGTTCACATTGGCAAAAATGTACGACCTATACCTCAGCATACACGGTTAAAACATTAAGCATACCATTGTGGTCCAACACCGATAATATTCAAAAAAAAAAAACAAGTTTATCGAGGTATTTGTTCGAATGATAATATATATAAAAAAAATTCGCGACTTTGAAAGATTTTGCTGGGATGAAATTTTGAAAACACTTTGTTTAGTACCTCGGTCATTGAAGTGGGGAACGATACCTAACAACGTATCCCGCCACTTGGGCATACAACCCAGATTTTCTTACGAAAATAATAATATAGCCACTCACTGCACGACTTAACCTCAATACATAAACACATAACGTTCTAATTTACGGAAGCCAAAGTTGTTTTGCAAAACAGAAATTTTCCAAAATCCTTTAGTTCATAACCAAAACGACGGTAATATTTTACAATGTCTGAAGTATTTCAAAACACATTTTTCAAATACCGTCTGATTGTGTCATTTGAAAATACACGGCCCATTTGTCAAAATTTAACAAATTTTAAAAATCCATATAAACCATGGTTTGACCGCACCACCAAAACATTTTCCAAAAACCGATTTCTACAAAATTCTCAAACTGTAAAGTCCTTCAGAAAACATTCTCAAACTTACCCATAGCGGACAAAATTACAACATTCCAAAAATAGTCGAATTTAAAACCACATACTCAAATGGCAACCAGGGTCGCCAATTCAATCAAATGCATCTTGTGGTATCAAGTTTAAACACACAGCAAAATCATTCATCGGAGTTTCTCACAAACTCTACCATCGATACCTTTTTGAAACCCATCAAGGTTTACAACTTTCACAACATACCACCCCACCCGGTGGTTCAAAGATAAAACAATAACGTGCCCAGTTCTATACACATACTATGTGCCACAAGTATTAAACACAACTATATTACACAATACTGTGTAAATAAAATTATGCACCGCAATTAACTCACTAAGATAAAATCGAGATACACAGGTATTACGCATAAAGGAGGAGACTTACATCCACAGGTCGCACGGAGGTGACGGTCGCCCACGATACTAATCTCGTCCGACAACATAACCGACACGTTGCACAACTCAACTTGTCACCTGACGACTCGAACGACATGACAACACATTACTAGACAAATCACGACTTGACTCGACCCGACAGCCTAGGTTTCCGCAACCTAAGCTCCGATACCAGAAATGTAACACCCCCAAAACCGTATGGGAATATTACACGCCGTAGACCCTTTCCTCAAGGATCTACCAGGCTAAACATCCATAAACAACCAAATGCTTGCCCGGCCAGGGTCAAACAATATAATAATACAGACCGTTATGGTCACTTACACGTGAATACACAGACCGATGAGGTCACACAACCCAATCAACAAAACTTACTTAAACGACATTACCCACACAGGGGTCGAAATACAATACAGCGGAAGACTGAAATCAACTCTGACTACACAACAAAAATCAGAACAACTCTCGACTCATGATTAGTATCGCAGCGCGTCATCCTCTTGTGCCAATCCCGTGTTGCTCCCCGAATACGCATGTACCGGGCCTTAAGCAGACATCCACCCCCGGATTACTCGGGGTTAGTAAAACTCCACCGTTTTACTAGTGCAAGTATCAAATCATACGAAATGTAACAAGCAATTAATAATCGTGAATCAAATATAATAATCAAGTAACAAATATCCCCGGGAGGTTTTCACAAGGAAAGATAAGCTATGAAGCATTCGAAAATAAGATTATCATCTCGGGATTTTTTTTTTTGAATTTCAAAACCTTTCGAAAATCTTAGGGTCTTAACCCAAATCTCAAATTGTATTTCAACAATTTACAGTACGAAAACATTTCATAAATCTCGTGGGGCTCGGCCCAACATTCCTTTCTTAAAACCTTCTTTTCAAAACTTTGACTTGAAAATAATCATGCTCATGACACCGTGATCCACTGCCATGTGTCTCCGTAGGTTCAACAACCCGCACGGACTACACCACGCACAATTAAACAAGCATAATCAATTCCGACACCGTGATCCACTATCACGTGTCTCCGTAGGTTCAACAACCCGCACGGACTATTAACCAGACATAACCAATTCCGACACCGTGATCCACTGTCACGTGTCTCCGTAGGCTTAACAAGCCGCACAGACTATATCAATCTCAACAATCGCACACACAGTCCTGACACCGTAGTCCACTGCCACGTGTCACCGTAAGCCCCGTCGAGCTCACCCGGTTGGACGTACTGTGTCCGAAACTCATGGTCCACTGCCATGCGTTATCGTAGGCCTCGCTGCATCAAAGACGATTGGACCTCAGTACCTCACTAAGTTCTGACCCCGTAGTCCACTGCCACGAATCCTCGTAGGTCCCGTCGAACCAACACGAGTGAACTTAGCGGTCACACACATATTCATATTCACATTCACATTACATACAACAATGAGCACAATTGATCAATCACATTGATCACCACAAAATCGTACATCACCCGCACATAACACAATCTCAACACTCGCAACAACTATCGTCAATCAACGACAGATATCCAACATAACACACGTTCGGTACACAATACATTGCACAACCAAGTGTACAACCATCCCATATGTACGGCGCAATCCTGCACAAATGGCACAACGTCTAACACGTATACTAATATAACAATATTATCACACAACCTTCAAATTACGGAAAACACAACCAACTCAAACGGAACATAATTACGAAGGCAAGCAAAATCATCACACATCTCATACGTAATTACTAGTCGCAAGATACAAGTTGTATAGTAAGATACTTGCCTTAATAACCGCTACCAAACGATCCGAAGAACACGGTTCGACCGGGAAGCTCGGACCCCGAAGAGGACAATGAACGGAAGGGTTCCGACTTGAGTTCTTCACAAGAATTCGATCCTAACAACATATAATCAATAAATCATCGATCATACGAGGAAGAATAATCGTAGAACGCCCGAAAACCCCTCTATGACATTTTACCGGACACCTTCAAGGCGTCGGTCAAGAACTCGACCAAAACAACGAATCGATACGATCCAACCATGGAATAACAAGGGAAATGATACAATACATCTAAATAATCATCAATCCATCACAATCCTAAGTTAAATCGGATTAAACGGACGAAATCGAACAAAATACCCAAAATCCCCAAAATTAGATTTCTAGAAAATCTGACCTGATTCCCTCGATCAAAGGATGTTATAGGATGGATGATTGATGATATGAACTCCAAGACTTCATGGATTTATTGTCCAACAACATCTCTCCATGATCAACACACCCCCAGCCGCGGAAGAGAAGAAAAACGAGTGAGGAATGGCTGAAGAAAACGTCCGCAGGCCTTAAATAAGCCGATCGGCCGGGTTACGTCGTATCGGCCATGGCGAACTCATCGCTTGGAAATGCCGAAAGCGTTATGCGTTACGGCCGTGGCCTTACATACGTAATCGCCTTACGTCGTATCGCCGAGCACTACCGCATGTTACTCGGCCAGTGGCCCGGCTCAAAGATGCCGGCCATGACTCGGTCGGGACCAACTCCGACGGCCCGAACGACCCCAAAACCCGAACCTGAGTACGAATCGAATATACGGTTACGAAGTACTCGCAAAGACGAATTCGTGCACTAATAGAACACACGATTCCGACCACCCGAAGGCTCGAAATTCGACAACGGAAAGTAATTACCCCAAACTTTGGGAAATTACGAAAATGGCCCAAAACGCCCGAAAATCACGATACATGATCGAATAACCAAACCGAAGTTCACAACACGTCTAACAAAGTTAAACGGACTTACGGGAAACTCGAAACATCAGTTTTGAATGAGATTCGCAAGAATCGAACTCAAGTGCGGAAAAGTCGCTAAAAAGCACGGAACTCAACAAAACGGCACCAAAAAAAACTCGGATGTCAAAAAGTGTAGAATTAATCATTCTCAGAATGACGAAACGGTCATGAGGGAGTCGTCAAAACAGACTTCCGCCGAGAAAAAAAGAAATTACCGGAATTCGAAATTACGGGTATTACAATATACACACAACTAATGTCACACAACATCCCATATTCACCGAATGAGTACATGTATCAATACACAATCCTCGACCAGTGGAAAAGAGTCTACTATAATCACGAAATGCAATCACAACACTTTCAATCATGCAACACGGATAAACATTTTCAGGAAACACATTTATTCACGAAGCATACGAGTTATCTTCAAAGGAAAACCTTTATCGAGAATATACCGATCCTTTTTTTTGAAAGTTCATTAAAACATTAAAATTCCACATATAATCAATTGCTAACTATCACGTCTACGAAACACGAAATGTATGGGCAAGATACTTACCTCGGTACCACGAGCAATGGAACAACGAACGGACACGGTCGGGCAGCCCTCGAACTTCCAAGAATGACCAAGAACTCGCTAATCTCACGAATACTATGAAAATAATATCACCACGACCCTCTTAGGATCAATTTTAATTTGTTTAGGTAGAGGTACTTCAATCTTTGCCGAACACCCCCACACTTCGAGATATTTGTATGATGGTTTTCTACCTTTCCACAGCTCATAAGGAGTAACATCCTTACCTTTGGGTGGAATCTTGCTCAATATGTAGTTGGCTGTCAAGACAGTTTCCCCCCACATGTTATGGGGCAACCCTGAACTAATTAATAAGGCATTCATCATATCCTTAAGTGTTCGATTTTTACATTCAACAATGCCATTAGATTGTGGTGCATATGGAATTGTTGTTTGTGTTGAAAATATAGCACCTCATTAAAAATGGTGGATAATATCGTAGATTAGAGTTTTCAAACTCTTTTGCATTGCGGAAGCGTAATTAACTTGCGGAAAGTAAATAACACAAGATTTATAGAGGTTCGACCAAACGTGACTACGTCCTCTCTCCGTATCTTTTTTCTATAGGCTCAAGATTAACCTTTTCTGCCTTATATTCTATCGGTCCGAGGCAAACCGTTACAATCTCGTCTTCTATCAGTCCGAGATAAACCGTTACACTCTTTTCCTTATGTCAGTCCAAGATAAACCGTTTTCTTTTTCTATCGAGCAAGGAAGCAACCTATCTAGCTTTCTATTGGTACTAGACAAACCTCACTTGGATTTAGATATGATTCTAATAATGCCGGATCAACGATCCTAATAACAATGAATCAATCTACAATCCGTATATTTCCTCTCGTGTATATGCTTTCGTGTATGAACACTCAAACACTTATCAATTAGGAACAAATACAACAACGGTAGTGTACACAATGATATCTGATCAATATGTGATTTCCTTGAAGTTGTTGTGTTGAACGATACCAAACGACTTGGTATTTATAGGCATAAAGCCTCAACTAGCCGTTAGCTGCTGTCTTCAGTAGCGTGCGCTATTTTTCCTGTTTATCGTGCGCTATTCCATGTTACGTACATTAATGTTGCATGGTTACGTATGTTAACTGCTCTTTTGTTTAGTCCAATAACTTCTGCTTCTTTCGTTAGCGTGCGCTAACTTTCACTCTTAGCGTGCGTTACCTGGTCTTCGTTTACAACAGTCTGATGCTTGAAAGTCTTCGGTCCAACGGACATATTTCAAACTTAGCTTGCGCTAAGTATTCTTCTGTAGCATGCGCTATATTGTTCAAATTCACTTTTCAGATTCGTTGACTGACCGCGTGATCTCCACGTTGAAATTCTTTACAACGGATATATATTCCTTCGTTAGCGTGCGTTAACTTGTATATGTGGCGTGCGCTAACTTGGTCATGTAGCGTGCGTCCATCAGGTGAGACTTCAGGTGGCTTTCTTAGCGTGCGTTACACTATATAAATAGCGTACGTTAGCTGCTCCATTTAGCGTGCTCTAGTCTTGCTTACTAGCGTGCATTATCTGCTTGTTTTGCCTAGCTTGATGCATTTTCGTCTTCTTTGTTGTTTTGCTTTGATCTATTTTTGTTTTCTTTGATAAAAAACACATCAATTACTCATCATCAAAACCATTTCATAATTATGTGGAATAGAATATTCCAACAATCTCCTTTTTTTTATGATGACAAAACAACAATCGTCAATGAGATTTTATACCTGCAAAAATATAAAATAATACAGATAAAAGTTTTCGGCTTTGTCCCTTTCGTTAGTTTTCTTCTCCCCATCTTTTCTTTTTTCTTCTCTTCAACTTCTTCTCATTTTTCGTTTTCAACTTTCTTATTTGTTTTCGACTTTCTTCTCTTTTGTTTTTTTTTCTCCCCCTTTCACGATTGGAATATTATTTTTATTTTCCTCGTCATTCTTCCATGACTCGTATTATCCTTCTCCCATCATTTTTCTGGACATTTTCTCCCCATTTTGTCATAATCAAAAAGTGCAATAATATTAATAAAAAATCAATTAATTTAAGTATGACAATTAACGGGTAAAACTCCCCCTGAAAAATAGTTTTCCCTATTTTTTTAAAAATAGTAACTCCCCCTGAGTTAAATACCAATTATTAAAAATATAAATTATCAAAATACCAATTGATGGAAATATATTAATTATAATGGTTTCTTTTGGGATCCAAACTTTTTAAATTTTGATCTTCCGTCTTGGGCTTTTACAAATCGAAATATGATGCCCAAGTTTTAAATATTTCTCACATCGGGGTATTTTAAAATTTAAGGATTCGTTTCTATTATTCGGTATGAATCCTAACCCATGTTTATTTAAGGAAATTTTTTGAATAGAAAGTATTTGTTTAGATTTGTCATTTCTGCAAGAAAATTTGTTCGTTAAAACCTCAAGTTCATTTGAACTTTCAAAAGATCATCCTTTAATTTATTTTCATTTTCAAAACATTTAGAATGATCGGTTTCAATAAATTTTCCTTTTTCATTTATTTTGGAAATTTCAATTTCCAATAATTTATTTTTTGATTTCAGGGATTTATTGTCAATTAAAGCATTTTGAAAATCGGTATGTAAAAGTTCGAATGCTTCATTGATTATCATTCAGTAATTTTCACTCATAAATTTTTCACTCAGTAATAATCATTCACCATTCATATTCATTCAATTGTGTTCACCGTTCGGTGTACTTTAGAATCGTGTATCATTTATCATTCGTCGTTTAACCCGTTTGTGAATCGAGATGAGAATATTATCATGATCATTGTAATTGTTCAGTAACTTGATATTGATGTTGGAGTTCATATCATTTCGAAATTTCTCTTTCTTGTTCGGTTCATGCTATTTTGGACCAACTCTTGTAATCCCTGCTCGGAACCGCCATTTTCGGGTTCCCACACTTCCATTTTGTGTTTTTGTTCCCCAGTTTTGAGCTCCATTACGTTTATTCTCTTTCCGGGTCATTTTTCATCACTTTTTGGGCACGAACGTTGTGCGCCGCGGCACAGGGGAGTGTGCGCCGCGGCACACACATCATGCAGGACCAGCCTGGCGTGGCGATACCGCGCGCCGTGGTCCACTGCTGGCCGGGCCGCGGCACCAGCTGGGAGCAATTTTCGGCCGCGGGCCGCGGCACACTAGTCCGGGCCACGGCACGCGAGTCAGATTTTCTCTTTTTCAGCGGATTCTCGAGGAGAGAAGTTCATTTCATCATTTTCTTCATTCCTCCTCTCCTTGGGTGACTCTTGGGCGAATTTTTGGGCGATTCATCATCATCAATCTCATAGATTTCATCCTCCTTGAGTTCTTGGTGTGGATTAACAACATATACTTAGATTCAAGAACACTTTGAAGGTTGACTTGGAATTTGGGTTTTCAACTAGATGTTATCGTAATCTCGTGTTGCGTCTTCCTTTTGGATTATTGGGTGTATTGAGGTTGTTTGGTTGGATTGAATCACTCATTTGAAGGTTGGTTTTCGATATAATTGAGATTAGTTGTAAACAATGGGAGATTGTTTGCAACGTTTTTGTTTAAATGCCCCAATGAGTTTTGGGTAGTGTTGTATCGACTTTTGAGTTGGTTGTGATCATGCTTGATTCGTATATTAAGCGAATTGTTGGTACTTGTGTTATTCAAGGTTGTTCGAGTGGCCGATATTTCCTTTAAGGACGTTTATCGTGGAAGGACTTTCTCGCCGTCGGTTTGAGGCAAGTTTTATACTTGTACTAGTCAATGTGATTAATGTTATTATATATGTGTATGAATGTGTTGCATCATTCCGAGACTTGGTCTATTCATGAGTTCATTGATATTAAGGGATCGTTCGATACGATACTCTTCAACAACTATGATAAATGTTATTATTGTTCATTAATGGCCAGTTCAAGGCATTGGGATACTTGTTGTTAATGTTATTGTCGATATCCGGTTCGCGGTATCGATGTATCGATTGTTGTTAATATTAATGTCGATCTAAGATATTGTTGTAATCATTGTTATTAATGTTGGCGTCCTGTCATTCATGTTGTATTGGCCAATTGAAGGCATTGGCTTATTCGTTCTCATCTTCATCGTCAGTAACCGATTAAAGGTGCCAAGGCATTCATTGCATCATTGTTATCGATTGGTCGTTCTAAGGCAATCGAGGTGTTCAATCATTCATTGTATCACTGTTATCCATTGGCCGTTGTAAGGCAATCGAGGTGCTCAATCATTCATTGTATCATTGTTATCGATTGGCCGTTCCAAGGCAATCGAGGTGTTCAATCATTCGTTGTATCATTGTTATCGATTGGCCGTTCTAAGGCAATCGAGGTATTGAATCATCCGCTGCATCATTGTTATCGGTTGGCCATTCTAAGGCAATTGAGGTATTGAATTGGAACTTTCGAGGACGGTGCCCATCCGTGAATTACTGTCGTCATGTTGGCCGACTCAAGGCAGCACACTATCATTCTTGTGAATTCGATAATCTTTGGATCGTTGCCGTTTGTGATTAATTGTATTTTGGAATCTAGTCCCAGCTAGTGCTCATTATGGGTAAGGTTGGGCTTGAACCTTCGCGGTTGGTTTCCCAACACCTACAACTCAGTAGGTCACAGTCATGTTGATGATCTCATTATGGGTAAGTCTAGGTCTTGAACCTTTGCGGTTGGTTTTCCAGCACCTGCAATTCAGCAGGTCACGGTCACTGGGTGATCTCATTATGGGTAAGTTTGGGGCTTGAACCTTCGCGGTTGGTTTCCCCACACCTACAGCTCAGTAGGTCACGGTCATGTTCATGATCTCATTATGGGTAATTTTGGGGCTTGAACCTTCGCGGTTGGTTTCCCAACACCTACAATTCAGTAGGTCACGGCCATTGGATGGTCTTATTGTGATACGGCTTCGTGTCGTGGCTTCGACCCTCATTGTTACAGCTTCGGGCTGTTTTGGCTTCAGGTGATGGTGATATTTGACAGCTTCGGCTGAGTGTCTTTGAGGCATTTGTGATGTCTTGGTATTTTTGTTGGTGCCTTCGGGCATTGTGATTCATATTTAATTCAGTTCTGATTTGGTTCATGTTCGTGTAATTCACTGTGGAGTTCTATAATTATGATTCGCTGTTGGGCATTTATGTTCTAACCTATTGAACATGTATTAGTACTATGCCGTGGGCATAGTGTTTCACGAATGCTCGGTTCTTACCTTGGGTTGTGAGCATCTCGTATTATTATTATTATCATTGTACCGTTTCATTCTGCCTTTGGATGCATATCACGTTATACATGTATTTGATATTCATTATCTGGATGACTGACCCCGTGGGGGCGGAACATGTTTTCATGTTTTAGGTGCTTGCGAGGAGAGAGTTTAGACACAGGGGCATGACGATGGCGACGAGGCATTCGAGCGATACTAGCCCGAGTTGTTCATATTGGTTAGTCAGTTAGAGTGTTCTCGAGTTGGTCAGTCACTGTCATTATATATTACCCAATAAGATGCTCGTGGATGTTGTTGTATTTTTATTTTGGCCATGTAGGACCATCGTTGTCGTTGAAATTCCTTATCGGAATATTGTGTTGGATATCATAGTAGGGACTGTGATTTCCCATGTTGGTTAATTTGATGTATTTTAGTCGTGTCCGCCTAGTGGATCTCCTAGTGTGGGGTCCACGGCACTGTAATAACCCAATGGGATTTGAGGGTGTTACAGAAGATGGTATCATAGATTTGGGTTGTGAGATACCCTGATATGTGAGTTATGTGGCTCTACCGACGCGGTAGTAGTGGGACTGTTAGGTTATGACAATATGGACAGTCGGGTTTTGTGAGTCGTGAAATTTGTACGACTTTATGAGTCATTCATTCATCGATTCGTCGTCAGTGAAGACTAGTATCGCAAGACCTCGAAGCTTCGCTATGACCTGTGTAAGGACTCGATTATCATTATGTTTATACATTCACCATGTCATTAATTATACGTGTTTTGTTGAAAACTATATGTGATATTAGTGTTACGATTGATTCATGACTAATTGTTTTGGAGCACGTGTGACCGGTGCAAGCGATAAGGATCAACTCATTCACCAGTCAACAATCCTCAATCATCATTTTTGATCTTGTTGATCATGTTAATTCATTAATCACTCAGTCAATCTCATTGCTCAGTTGTTGATCTTGTGGATCGATTTATCAATCTTGTTAACTTGTTCAAGGTAATCATTTCAGGAATTTCATCAGATAATCATGTCACCTCACTTGATCTTTTAAGCAATCTTATCATATTCCGGCATCATATCGGTGATCATTTTACTGCACTATTAATGCGTTCGTTGTGTTAGAGCGTATATGCTCATTATTATCATTCCGTAACGTAGTAATAATGCGATCTTCATGCGGGATCCATAATTATCATGTGACTTTCGTGCTTCAGTATGGATAGAGCTGTCAGAGGACGCATGGAAAGAGGCCGCGGTGCGGGCCGAAACCCGAGATCTCGTATGAATACCTGCGCGAATGCGAGGGATAACATTAGTTCAACAATTAGCGATGCTACTCATTCATTGTGAGATAATCATTCACTGTCCAGTAGTCGTACCCGAGATGCAGCTCAATCGGAAGGTGTTCAGGTGGACCCATTCATATGTATGCAGGGCATGATGGCCCAGATGACTCAGATGGCACGTCTGATGAAGACCATGCAGACCTCGATGGTTCGTGGTCCACCGCAGCAGGGATTCCAGGTGCCGTTTCATGGACAGACTAAAGGAGTGAGTCAAATTGTTGGCGATATCTCTCGTCAGAGGCCACCTACTTTTGAGGGTTCGTCGGAACCAGCTGATATTGTTCATTGGCTTGAGCATTTTGATAAACTCTTCGACATGGTTCAGTGTCCGGAAGAGAGTAAGGTGGCAGTAGCGGCTTACTACTTGAGTAAGGGCGCTTATTCTTGGTGGCTTTCCATGAAACCACCAATCGTGATTGTGCTTGGAGCGAGTTCAAGACTCTCATGTTAGAGAGGTATTATCCGGCTCCACTTCGTGAAGCCAAGTTGTCAGAGGTTTTAAACCCTAAACCCATCGATGACGAGGGTGTTATTCTCATTGCTGAGAAGTTTTAGGGACTTCTTTAGTTTACTTTGTCTGTTATCCGTACTGAGGTGGATAAGATCAAGTATTTTAGCAAGAGGCTAAACCCGCAATTGAGGATGTAGTTGTTCAATCATAATTATAATTCGCTTAGTGAGTTCATCAAGAAGGCTCTTGGAGCAGAGCTTTTGATTAGGGAGCTTGCTCGAAAGCACCCTTCAGCTTCTTCTGGTGGGAAGACTAGGATGTCGGTTCGTTCAGAGGGACATCAGGCTCCGACGTCCAAGAGGTTGTTTTCTAGTCGTCTTCATGCTGAGAAAGCATCTTCCTCTCATATGACGAGTTCGACTGTTGTTTGCTTTAACTGTGATATAATAGGACATCGCAGTACCCGGTGCTCGATGCAGGCCGTTGTTTGTTTTCTGTGTGGGAGGCACGGACACCTGCAGAAATACTGCAGGAGCTCTAGTGCCAATAGATCTCGAGAGAGCTCGCAAACCTCTAGATATTTTGTTACTCCAGCCCGTGCAACATCCAAGGGGTCCTATCAGGCTTCGAGAGCCATAGGTAAGGACATTCATCGCCGGTTTTGAACAAGTTAATTCTTGCTCGGTTCATTGTCGTTCATTTATTCATCATACATCAATCATGTTGAGACTTGTAATTATCAAACTAATCATTCAATTCTCGAGGAACAACGGTTCCAATCACTTCATTTGAGCTATCACTCATTGCGTTATTAGTTCACCTCAATGAGTCATTCTTGATCCGTGTCGGATTTCTATTCATTATCATTCACTGTGGCCACTCTTATTCTTGTGACCTTACAGGATCATATTGAGCAGTGAGTTCAGATTTGGGTCTTCCTTGAATCGATGGGATCGAGGAGATCGATGATCTGGAGTATATCGAGGTTGGGTACATTTGAGATGTAGCCTTAATTTTTGTATTTTCCTTCCTCTATTTTTCGGATTAATGTGTAATTTAATCCGTAATAATGTATCGTGGTTGTGGATCATTTATTGTTGATCTATCTTATAATGATCATATTTGAGAATCTTGAGATTTGGGTCATTTTTTGGGATTTCTTCCCGTTGGTGTTGTACCCGAGATTTCGTAATAATCTGGGTAATTGTTCATTGTGATTCGAGACGTCAAGTCATGAGAACTTTGGCATACGATTGATATGGTTCCGAGGACTATATGTGCCTTGTTGCTTTTCTTTTGAGTCGCGAGTCAATGCTTGCATGGGCGTCTGACGCCGATGAGGACGAGGAAGTGTACACCGTTAGATTGTAGACATGTACAATGAGCGGCTCCCCCGGGACGTGTACACCGGTGTTTCGAATCATGCGGTTGGTACGACTTTCTGGTTGGTCTCCGGCGGAGTGTTTCGCGTTGAGGAGTATTCCTGGAGATGTTGTTTTCAGATCGTGATGGATAGTTCATATCCCGAGCTGTGTACCCTTTGTTTCGGAGACGAAACTCTTTTTAAGGGGGGAGTATGTAATACCCGGTTGTGAATTCATTGATTATCATCCAGTAATTTTCACTCATAAATTTTTCACTCAGTGTTGTGCGGCGATTAATACGCCTCGATAGGCGATCGGCATCACGATCAGAGAAGCCAACCATGGAAGACATACTCTGGACAAACGCCCAGAGTTCGGCACAATACGACGACCGTCTTTTGGTACCCAGCGATCATCTTTTGATATCTGGCGATCGTCTTTAATGAGCGAACCAGAGGCGATCATCTCATGCCACCTGTGGATCCAACATCCGTCAAAGTCGTCGAAGACCGAATCTTGGACGGTGACCCACGTGCAGATCCACAAAGGGCGCCGAAAGATTGGACATTTGACCACAGCATGTCACCTACCACACCTACCGACAAGGCCGCCGAAAGGTACAAAGTGGGTCCTCCCCGGACAGCTACCCAGGACGCGTGCTGGTCTCCCATTGGCTCGCACAGCTGGCACCAGCAGCGGCCCCAGACTTTAAGGGAACAGCCCCACGTGACGGGACGATCGGCCACCTTATTATAATATAGAAAACGGCGGTCGCCCGCGATCGCGTGAGGGGTCCCAACTACCTTGTCCCCTATAAATAGAGAACTCACTGCAGTAGCTAAAGGGGACGGGAATTTACTGTGAATTCAGTGCAAAATACACACAAAAAAGAGAATCAAAGACTCTTTTGGCAACCACTTATACATTCATAGTGATATTCATACACATTTATCATATATCCCAAGCAAGAACTCACAGATTTACCTATCTGGTTCTTCCGGTAATCTACGCGCTCTACAGCCTAGATAACTAGAAGTCTTTACACCCCTTGTAATAGATTCTAACATTAATATTTGTACTCGACAGTATATTTATTAATAACATCTCGCGAGAGCATTCAAGCCCGGGATTAACAACCCCGGCAAATCTTGTGTTATCTATTTTCTCACGGAAGTGTTCTCGCATTTGTTTGTTACTCGATCATTCCAGCAATACTATCTCCGGATAATATTTTGGGTAACAACAATTGGCGCTAGAGGAAGGACATCTAAAGCTTCATTTTTATTCCTACCGCCTTGAAGAACACTCACTGTTCTCCAGACATATACTTGAAGAAACACTCACTGTTCTTCAATAGAAAAACCTTCAGAAAAATGACATCTGCAACGACCTCCAAGAGAGCCACCCTAAGATCTGCCGGAAACCTCATTCCGGCCCGGACCGAATCCCAGCCCACAGCGGAAGGCGACCGTGGCGACGCTAGGCTCTCACTCCCGCCCCCGAGGGACAGTTCTAGCCTCTCACTCGGTTAGTTCCAGACCACGGAACATATTGAGGAGGCTATAGCCATCCTCAGGGAGCGACAGAAGGCCAATGGCTCGCCCACCATCACCCCGTCAACCATCCGCCGGGCAAGCAAACGGAAGCTCAAGGGGATCTATGTTGAGAAATCGATAAAAAGCCCCGAGCCACAGGGGAAGGCTCTCGTAAGGCGGGACGATTCCGTCTTCAGCCGCCTGGGGAGCGATCCCTCATGGCGACCCGGGCACTCATGCCCCAGCCGGTAGACATCGGTATCCGAATCCTTTACCAGGAGTTCGGCATATCCGACTCCCAGGAGACAGGCCGGTCAGCGAGCCCCTGCTCGCCCAAGAAAGGAACCCACTGGCAGGGAACTCGTCATTCACCACGGGGCTAGGGGATCGGTACACGATCGCCTTGGTTCGCTCTGAAGCTTGATCGGCGGCGATCGGCGGCAGCGATGGCCACCATGCAACGCCAGCTCGACGAGATGAAGGCGTTCCTGGAAAATGGGGCAGGCGCCAGGAGATCGATCATTGGATCAAGCGAACCACTCACGGCTCAGATCGAGCTCGCCCCAGTCCAACCAACGATCAATCCCCCACAAGCACCTCTATATGAGGGGAGATCGGATCCGGAAACCCACTTGAGCAAATTTCGGATCTACATGACCGGATGCGGAGCATCAGATGCGACGAAGTGTCGAATGTTCCCGTTAACTCTGGGCGACCTCGCCCACAAGTGGTACATCTCACTACCACCTCGCCCAATAAATAGCGTTGAGAAGCTGGCGAGCGACTTCACGTCGTACTTCGCCGCAAAAATCGCTCGCCCTGAAGGCCCCCACCGCATAATGAAAATCAAGCAGGGGAAGGACGAGTCAGACGAAGATTACATCGACCGGGTAGATGAGATAGTCCTCACCGGCGAGCCCATCAGCGACGAGCTCGCTCTCAACTCAGTCATGAGCGGATTCCACGGACGCTCGCCCATGTTCAGGCACCTCACAAAGGATATCCCCCCGACCTACTCGGTCTTCCACGGCAAAGCCGCCGGTTTCTTGGCCAGGCAGAGGATGCTCTCACTCCGCTTAGACGAAGGATCTGCCGGAGAAGGAAAGGTGCCATCCCATGTCCAGAAGAAGGCGGTCGCCAAGCCCAGAAAGGCGGTCGCCAAGCCGCCTGGCGAGTTCAAAGCCTTCGAGGATGTAGAGGTCCACCTTCTCCACAACCTCAACTTATCTCCGGCCCACATCTTCAACGCAATCAAGGGTCGCGAGTGGCTTTCCAAACCAAAGCCGATAAGGGACCACGGTCATCTAGACCGTAGCAAATTCTGTGCCTACCATAAGAGTCCCGGCCACAACACCAGCCAATGCCGCGACCTCCTCAGACAGCTCTGGCGACTGTTTGAGGAAGGCAAACTGGACAATTTGATCACCAAGCCAGAACCTAGGATGGAGAGAGCTGGAGGGCGCGAGCGCCGACCAAACGAAAGAACTCCTCCCAATCCGGTCGCCAGAATCGAGCATGAGCCAGAGTACTCTGATGAGTCGATCCCTCTGATCAACCCGGGCAGTCGGATCAACATGCTTCAAGCAGGAGATGGAAACCTCGGGGGTCTTTCCCCGATTTCCACCATGTCAAACAGGAAGCGAAAGGCCGAGCTGAGGGCGTTCGCCGGGGTCTATACCGTGGTACCTCCGGAGCCGACCATTTCTAAAGACGCACTCATCACCTTCTCCAACAAGGACAGGAAGGGAGTGCAGTGTCCCAAAGAGGATGCACTGGTGATCTCCGCCTGCATCCTTGGAAAGACGGTCGATCGCGTGCTGGTCGACAATGGGAGTTTCTGCAACATCATATTCAAATCCTCCCTAGACCAACTCGGCAACTTAATCAAATTCATCAAGCCTTTCGACACCGTGCTCCAAGGGTTCGGCGACAACACAGTCCAAGCCTACGGGAGGATCAAGCTCTCCGTCGAGCTAATATGCTTTTATGATCCCAAGGTTAGGATTACTAGGAACCTAAGTTTTGTAATCATAGATAGGCCCAGCATCTATAATGGGTTCCTATGTCGCCCCTTTTTAGAAACCTTTGAGGCGGTCGCCTCGTCTTTCTTTTACTGTATCAAATTCCCCACTGCCGATGGGACGGTCGGTACTGTAAAGGGAGATCAGCTAATGGCAAAAAGATGTTTGAGTTACTCTTATGTCGTTACTGCTTTCAATACTTCCCATAATATGTGTAACATTGAAGCGATCGACGATCAACCCATGAAGATCGACGAGCCGAGCGCATCATACCAACCCGACTCAGGGACGCCATCTCGGTCCGGTTAACGGACGACATCGAGCCAAGGATCGGTTTCGAGCCAAGTCTCGACATCGACCCAAGAATTGAGTCCGGAAATCTTTCCAAACGAGAGGCGACCGTCCCCGTCGAAGAGTTGGAGAGTATAACGATAGATCCGGATCATCCAGAACGGGAAGTACAGATCGGCGCGAGCATCGACCGCGAATTAAAAGGGGATCTGATCGATTTGTTACGTAAGAACATCGGAGTCTTTGCCTGGTCGCATAAAGATATGGTCGACATAAGTCCTGAGCACGCTTGCCACTATCTAAAGATCGACCCGGTAATGAAGCCTGTTCACCAAAAACGTAGGAAATTCGGTCCCAAAAAATACGCGGCGCTCGACGTAGAAGTCCAAAAATTACTCAACAACAAATTAATCGGGGTAGCTACAAACGAACCACAATGGGTCGCCAACGCGGTACTCGTCAAGAAGCCGACTGGTTCCTGGAGGTTATGCATCGACTTCACCGACCTCAACGCGGCATGTCCAAAAGATCACTTTCCGATGCCTCATATTGATCACTTGGTCGATAGCACAGCAGGTTGCGAAATGATGCCGTTTATGGATGCCTTCGCCGGATATCATCAAATTCCAATGGCGGAGAAAGACATAAAACACACATCTTTCCACACGGAAAAAGACATATACTTTTGGGTCCGAATGCCGTTCGGCTTGAAAAACGCAGGGGCAACCTACCAGCGACTAGTCAACAGAATGTTCGCCAATCAGATCGGCAAGACCATGGAGGTCTACATTGATGACATCGTCGTCAAAAGCCTCAAGAAGGAAGATCACCTCAATGATCTCGCCGAGACGTTCGCCATCCTCGAAAGATTCAACATGAGGCTAAACCCCTAGAAATGCAACTTCGGGGTGGGCTCCGGGAAATTCCTGGGGCACATTGTGAGCCAAAGGGGGATCGAGGCGAACCCCACCAAGATACAGGCGATCCTTGACATGCAGGAGCCGCGAAACATCAAGCAGGTACAACGCCTTACAGGTTGTCTAGCCGCCCTCAACCGTTTCATATCTCGACTCGGCGATAAAAGCAAGTCTTTCTTCGCGACCATCAAGAACAAGAAGTTCGCATGGACGAAGGAAAGTCAGATAGCGTTAGCCAAAATAAAGGAATATCTATCTAACCCCCAGATCCTGGCAAAGCCAATCCCCGGTGAGAAACTATTCCTTTACCTGGCAGCCTCGGAGGTCGCACTAAGTGCCGTTCTGGTGCGAGCGGAGGGACAAGCCCACTTGCCGATCTACTATGTTAGTCAAGCACTCCACGACGCTGAAACACGCTATACACCATTGGAGAAGATCGCCTACGCCCTTGTCATGAGTGTCCACAAACTAAGGGCTTATTTCTTCGAACATCAAGTGGAAGTCCTGACAACTCTACCTCTAAGACAAGTTCTACATCGACCAGACACCAACGGGCGACTCCTCAAGTGGTCGCTGGAGATCGCCCAATACGGTATCACTTACGCCCCTCGCACGGCGATCAAAGGCCAAGCTCTGGCTGACTTCATGGTGGAACTGACGTTCCCTCACAATCCAACCCACGTCGGCCGACCTGCCTGGAAGTTATATGTGGATGGCTCGGCGACCAATGCGAGAGCAGGGGCAGGGATTGTCCTCATCAGTCCCGACGGACAAAGTTTCACTAATGCTGTGCGTTTCAGCTTTCGTGCGACCAACAATGAAGCCGAATACGAAGCCTTGGTAGGCAGGCTCGATCTGGACCTCGTCCTAGATGTTCGTCGCCTCCATATCTTCATGGACTCCCTTTTGGTCGTGAACCAAGTTAAGGGAGAATATGAGGCGCGCGGCGAACAGATGGTCAAATACCAAGAGCTGGTCGCCGAAATGTGCACAAAATTTGAAGAAGTATTAATCGAACAAGTCCCGAGAGAGCACAACTCCCAGGCCGATGCACTTTCCAAGCTAGCATCATCGGATAGGGCAGCCGACTTCTCCAATATCCAAATCACAAAGTCAGCAAGGCCGGCGATCGACAGAAGCCTGGTTACCACGGTCGCCATCGCCGAGGAGAACTGGATGACTCCGTTTATCAAATACTTAAAAGACGGAATGGTCCCTGACGACCGTGTTAAAGCTCGCCAACTCCAGCTTCGTGCGAACAGATATACCCTATTGGACGACCGGCTTTACAAGCGAGCCTTCAGCCTTCCCCTCCTCAAGTGTATTACACCGGAGGAAGGTCGGCTCGTTTTAGCTGAGATCCATGACGGGATTTGTGGAAACCATGCGGGCGGTCGAGCTCTCATCCATAAGACAACCAGACAAGGTTTTTTCTGGCCATCACTTCAGAAGGATGCGATCGCCTATGCCAGATCGTGTCATAGGTGTCAGATAATGGGCCCCAACATTAAACTATCCCCCGAACAGCTCACCTCCATGTATAGCCCTTGGCCATTTGCGCAATGGGGCATCGACCTTATAGGTCCCTTGCCGACGGCTCCAGGGGGTTGTAAGTTCGCCATCGTAGGGGTCGACTATTTCACCAAATGGGCTGAGGCCGAACCGCTCAACAAGATCGGCCAAGAGCAAGTGATCAAGTTTATATGGAGAAACATCGTATGCCGATTCGGTCTGCCCCAGGCCATCATCTCCGACAACGAAAAGCAGTTCGATGGCTTAGAAGTCATGCAATTCTGTGAGAAATGGGGAATCAAAAGATTATTTTCAGCACCCTATCACCCTCAGACGAACGGACAGGTAGAGGCTGTGAAAAAGATCCTCAAACACACAATTAAAGCGCGACTCGAGTCCAGGCAAAGGCGATGGGCGAGCGATCTTCCAGACGTTTTATGGTCTTATCGAACGACGACCCGTAATTCAACCGGCGAAACCCCATTCGCCCTCGCCTTCAGAACAGAAGCGGTGATTCCTTCGGAGATCGCCATCCTCAGCCATCGAACCGAACAGGAGATGACGACCGACAACGATGTGGCCCGACGAATCGACCTAGACATGCTCGAAGAACGACGGCTGACCTCAGAAATGAAGAACACGATCCACAAAAGGAGAGCCGAGAAGTTCTTCAATTCAAAGGTCAAAGAAAGAAGGTTTCAAGTGGGCGATCTCATCCTCAAGAAGATCCAAACCCACACAGGCGTTTTTGGTCCGAACTGGGAAGGACCTTTCAGGATATCAAAATGGCTAACCAAGGGAGCCTACGAACTTGAACATCCTGACGGTACCCCGGATCAATATCCCTGGAACGTCGTGCATCTGAAAAAATACTACCAGTAGAAATTTTGTATTCCATTTCCACTGCCCAATGTACAAGGAATATAATGAGATTTTTTCCTATCCCATCTATTCTGGCGATCGCCCCACCAGGCATATCGCATACCACCGACGATCGTTGATCATGACGATCCGAGGTAGAATCAATGCAGCCATGGTCCTAGAGGTCGATGGAACCGACAGCTTCGCCCATGCAAGGTTACTTTGGGCTGAGATCGCCCGCCCTTCGTTTAAATACGAGGCCGGCGTAGCCAAAGGACCCTCCAAAATGATCAGGGGACACGTTCGCACGTCCTCAAATTACGTCATCTAACATGATGTACTCGGACAAGGCGACGCGTCCCTACCCCGTCACAACGTATACCGTCGAGGGTCGTCATTTAAGGTGCCGACCCAAGGTAGAAAGGTGCTTACAAAGCCACGGACGTGGAGTCGAATAAACCGACGACGCCCCGTGCAAGGACTCCTCCAGACCAAAATCGCCTACCTTTCGTTTAAATACAAGGCAGGCGCAGCCTAACGGAGGACCCTCACAATAAATTGAGTCGCGGGATAGGCAATGTCCCTCGCATACAAAGACACGGTTGTGGAGATCGGTCCATCGAACTCCGCGACCGTGCACGATCCCTCAGAGTCGGCAAAACGGAAGATAGCTCGCCCAACAAACTTGTTTTTGTACCCTTACTTACGATAAGTAAACAAAAACAAGGGGGCAGTGAATAGGGGAGCTAGTCTTAAGTGCAATCGAAAGAAAGGAACCGCACCTGATCGGCTTCGCTCAGATACACGCAGGACGATCGCCATTTTTCAAACAACATCTACAAGTAAGAATTTCGATTCGAAACAAGTCAATACATTCGACATTCAAACAACCAGTCGGACGAACAAGACATCGGATGCAAACATACACATACTTGTAAAAATTGCACACAAACATTCAAGAACGATCGTACATAAAAAAGACAGTGCGAAAAAGGAATATTTCATTCATTATCAAAAGGAGTCCGTACAACATGAAGCCCGAAGGCAATACAAAGAGAAAGCAAAAATTACAAGATACAAGGGAAACAAAAAATATCTCTCAAGGCCCCGCCGGCTGGTCATCGCCCTCAGGTTGCGGATCGGCTTGGGCCCCCCCATCGGCCTCAGGATGAATGAGTTTGCCAGTATACCAACTCAAGTCGATCCCAAAGTCGACAAGGTCAAGGATCGGCAAAGAGAACTCCAGGTGGAGAGGGTGCTCGAGCGCATAGGCTTTGAAGCTCTCCATCAAGGGACCGATCTCGATCCCTACCTTATCGCGGCTCGACAAAGACGGCGTAGGCCAGGTAATAGGCGAACTCGCCAACGAGCGCCACATTGAGATAGGGATCGGTCTCGATCGCCTTCAGTTGCCCCTTCAACTCCACGGTCGTCTTCTCAGCCTCCGCCAGCTCGACCACCTTGGCGGCATTCTCTCCCTTGGCCATCTCCAGCTCTTTCTTCGCCGCCTCCAGCTCACCGCTGAGCCGATCCACCGTCGCCTTCAGACCGGCCGCCTCCTCCTGCGAAGCCGCATACTTCTGGCGGGTTTCCTTCTCCTGATCACGGACGGCCGGGCAGCCTCCTTAGAGCGGCTCAGCTCCTGCTTCAATCGGTCAACGTCCTGTTTAGCCCTTTTGGCCGTCTCCGCATACTCCTTCTCCATAGACTGGATCCGGTTGGAAAATTCAATGTTTTTATTCCGGGCGGCCTCGAGGTCACTATGGAGACGAGCAGTGGAGGGTCGCCCCTCAAAATCCCTAGCAGCTTGGACGGCCATCGTCGCCGTCTGTAGAGCCAGGGCAAGGGTCGCCTGCATGGCATCTCCAGATCGCCGACGAGCGATCGCATCAAGATCGGTTGTCCAGGCCTTGGGCAGAGAGGTGATAGCCTGCTGGACGTAAGTGGGGATGTAGAGAGATGTTTGCAGAGCCTTACTCGACAAAAAGTCCAGCACCATCGGAGCGACGTCCGGGTCGGCAAGACGAACCCTGCAGCACAAACCAAAGAAACCAAGGAGTTAGCCTATACCTTGCTCAGAATGCCTAACTCAGAAAATTTTGATCCTTTCTTACCTGTTGACCAGCTCGGGATCGCGACCAAAATAAGGCTTTCCCCGAGAGATTTCCGCCTCAGAGATCGAAACCTTCTTCGTAGGGCCGCCCGATGACCGGGAGCCGGACGCCGAGGGCCTAGGGCCTGATCGCTCCGTCATCGGGATGGCAGAAATAGGAGCCGCAGCAACCGGAGGCTCAAGAATGGATACATCCGCCTCAGTAATCGGCAGGGACTCCTCCGACCTCCGCCTCTTGCGGCGCTGAAGTTGTTCCTCTCCCTGAACTATCGGCTCGGCGACCGGCACCTCAGTAGGCCTCGTCACCGGAGCAGGGCGAGACGTCGTCGCAGGAACGCGACGAGTCTTCTTACCCAAATGGAGGCGACCGATGAGTCCTGGATTCGACATGGCAATCTCTGGTGGTGGCTCGGCAAGTCTTGGAAAATGAACCTCTGTCAAAAAAGAGGTACAAACAAGTTCGACAGCAACTTAAATGCTACGACCTCCTAGAGACGATCGTCAAGCAAGGAAGCACCACTTAAGCTCATACCTGGAACTTTCAAGTGATGAGGGAAGCGAAACAATCGAGCCCCCAACCGATGAATTTCGTTACCAAGCGAGCGAACGTCAATGAAGGAATCCGACAAGGCACGAATCCGCTCCCAAACGATCAAGAAATCGAAAGGGAGATCGCCGATCGCTGGAACGAGAGGTCCTGCAAAAATAAAACAAAATTAGATCAGTCCAAGACAAGCTCAATCAAGGGGAGAGTTAAAATCCTTACTCGGATTCCTCTCCCGAAAATTGGTAGGAATCTCCAACTCCTCCTCCGGTCCGTCACTCGATGCCGATCGCCACGCTCCGCCGACCCAGCACCATTTGGCCAGGTCGCCGCGGGTCTTGTTCGGCACACCAAGGACCACTCTCCCCATTCGGCCTTGGATATGATTGCCGCCGATCGACCCTTTCTGCGCGGCCAGTTTAAACAGATAATTCATCTCCAGCGCAGTAAAGAGGCGGAACAACCGGTGACCGCCAAACAGTGTCAACGTGCAGATGACCTGCAGCCAAGCGTTCGGCGTCAGTTGAAGCGGCGCCAAATTCCAGGCGATCAACAAGTAGGAGACGGCGAATGGCAGAGGGAATCGCAGGCCGGCCTCCATAATCATCTCGCTGACGGCAACCATACCCTCGGGCGGTTGATCGGCACGTTCATTCTCCGAGGGCACGTGCAAGGAAACGTCAGAGGGGATGTGATATTTGGCCCTCCAACGGCTCAGGTCTTTCTTGGTCGCCGTACTCCGGATCTTTCCGAGGGTCCACGGAGACAGGCCGGCGGCCCGAAAAACCGTCCGCTTTACATGTTCATAAGGATGAGCGGCGGAGTAGGCTTCGAAGTCAAATTCCGGACAGGGTCCGGCGATCCCCTCCATAATCTTGGCAAAAGCCATATAGGCGGGGCCAAAAACACTCTGCCGTTCCCAAGTTAGCCGCTCCTGTTCGTCCTCATCCGCCTGCGAGCCCCCCTGCTCCGCCGTCACCGCCGTCTTCGCCACTGCGGCCTCGTTGAAAAGCTCTTCGAGTTCTGCGGGTGAAATCCCCGCACGAATAGCCTCGACGTCCATTTCCATGTCGACTCCAACGGGAATCTCCTCCCGGTCAGGCGAAGCCGCGGCGGCAGAAGAGCTTCCGGCCTCGAAGATCTTGGATCCTCCCGACATATTGTAAAAAAAAAAGAAGAAGGAGATAGAAGATTGATTTTTCTTACCTAGAGAAAAGAAGAAGATCGGCACAAGAAGGTCCAAAAATTTTTGCAGAGTTTCGGCTATGGATGCAAGGACGCGTAAAGAGTGAAGGAGAAGAAGCCCTGGCCGTTTTATAGATGGAGGCGGGGGTCTAAATGCAAATAGGAGAAATCTCGAGGGCTGGATCGCAACCGTCACGTGGGGACACATTAAATGCTGCCCTCGAATCCCGCATACGCGTCTTTTCGAGGGCACGCCAGCCGACAAGTCTGACAAACCATCGGACTCCCCCAACAGCGGCGCGACGCGTGTCCCTGCCACTTTTAGAGAGCCCGCCTTCATTTCCCACTGCTCCCGGCGCGAAAGGAGATCGTCCAGATTTGAATTCAGATCGGCTGATCGGCTAAGCATTGGCGATCGCCAACAGTGCCACCTCACCCCATGTTTTCAACATCGAGGCGAGCTGGGGGTCAATTGTTGTGCGGCGATTAATACGCCTCGATAGGCGATCGGCATCACGATCAGAGAAGCCAACCATGGAAGACATACTCTGGACAAATGCCCAGAGTTCGGCACAATACGGCGACCGTCTTATGGTACCCAGCGATCATCTTTTGATATCTGGCGATCGTCTTTAATGAGCGAACCAGAGGCGATCATCTCGTGCCCCGTGTGGATCCAACATCCGTCAAAGTCGTTGAAGACCGAATCTTGGACGGTGGCCCACGTGCAGATCCACAAAGGGCGCCGACAGATAGGACATTTGACCACAGCCTGTCACCTACCACACCTACCGACAAGGCCGCCGAAAGGTACAAAGTGGGTCCTCCTCTGACAGCTACCCAGGACGCGTGCTGGTCTCCCATTGGCTCGCACAGCTGGCACCAGCAGAGGCCCCAGACTTTAAGGGAACATCCCCACGTGACGGGACGATCGGCCACCTTATTATAATATAGAAAACAGCGGTCGCCCACGATCGCCTGAGGGTTCCCAACTACCTTGTCCCCTATAAATAGAGAACTCACTGCAGTAGCCAAAGGGGACGGGAATTTACTGTGAATTCAGTGCAAAATACACACAAAAAAGAGAATCAAAGACTCTTTTGGCAACCACTTATACATTCATAGTGATATTCATACACATTTATCATATATCCCAAGCAAGAACTCACAGATTTACCTATCTGGTTCTTCCGGCAATCTACGCGCTCTACAGCCTAGATAACTAGAAGTCTTTACACTCCTTGTAATAGATTCTAACATTAATATTTGTACTCGACAGTATATTTATTAATAACATCTCGCGAGAGCATTCAAGCCCGGGATTAACAACCCCGGCAAATCTTGTGTTATCTATTTTCTCACGGAAGTGTTCTCGCATTTGTTTGTTACTCGATCATTCCAGCAATACTATCTCCGGATAATATTTTGGGTAACAACACTCAGTAATAATCATTCACCATTCATATTCATTCAATTGTGTTCACCGTTCGGCGTACTTTAAAATCGTGTATCAGTTATCATTCGTCGTTTAACCCCGTTTGGGAATCGAGATGAGAATATTATCATGATCGTTGTAATTGTTCAGTAAGTTGATGTTGGAGTTCATATCATTTCGAAATTTCTCTTTCTTGTTCGGTTCGTGCTATTTTGGACCAACTCTCGTAATCCCTGATCGGAACCGCCGTTTTGGGGTTCTCATACTTCCATTTCGTGTTTTTGTTCCCAAGTTTTGAGCTCTATTACGTTTATTCTTTTTCCGGGTCATTTTTCATCACTTTTTGGGCACGAACATTGTGCGCCGCGGCACAGGGGAGTGTGGGCCGCGACATACATATCATGCAGGACCAGCCTGGCGCGGCTGTACCGTGCGCCGCGGCCCACTGCTGGCTGGGTCATGGCACCAGCTGGGAGCTGGGAGCAATTTTCGGCCGCGGGCCGCGGCACACTCAGGCCGGACCGCGGCACGCGAGTCAGATTTCCTCTTTTTCAGCGGATTATTGAGGAGAGAAGTTCATTTCATCATTTTCTTCATTCCTCCTCTCCTTGGGCGACTCTTGGGCGAATTTTTGGGCGATTCATCATCATCAATCTCAGAGATTTCATCCTCCTTGAGTTCTTGGTGTGGATTAACAACATATACTTAGATTCTTCATCCTAAATCTAAGGTAATTCCTTCAAACCCAAGATTTCGATTTGAGTTTGGAGTTTGATGTTTTGGATGTTGTCATCATGATTTGTGAAGGATATACCTATGGTTATGAGTTTTTATGAGTTATCATCGGATTGTTGGAAGATTATTCAAGAACACTTTGAATGTTGACTTGGAATTGGGGTTTTCAACTAGATGATATCATAATCTCGTATTGTGTCTTCCTTTTGGATTATTGGGTGTATTGAGGATGTTTGGTTGGATTGAATCACTCATTTGGAGATTGGTTTTCTATATAATTGAGATTAGTTGTAAACAATGGGAGATTGTTTACAACGTGTTTGTTTAAATGCCCCAATGAGTTTTGGGTAGTGTTGTATCGACTTTTGAGTTGGTTGTGATCATGCTAGATTCGTATATTAAGCGAATTGTTGGTACTTGTGTTATTCAAGATTGTTCGAGCGAGCGATATTTCCTTTAAGGACGTTGATCGTGGAAGGACTTTCTCACCGTCGGTTTGAGGCAAGTTTTATACTTGTACTAGTCAATGAGATTAATGTTATTATATATGTGTATGAATGTGTTGCATCATTCCGAGACTTGGTCTCTTCATGAGTTCATTGATATTAAGGGATCGTTCGATACGATACTCTTCAGCAATTATGCTAAATGTTATTATTGTTCATTAATGACCGGTTCAAGGCATTGGGATACTCGTTGCTAATGTTATTGTCGATAGCCGGTTCGCGGTATCGATGTATCAATTGTTGTTGTTAATATTGATGTCGATCTAAGACATTGTTGTAATCATTGTTATTAATGTTGGCGTCCTGTCATTCATGTTGTATTGGCCGATTGAAGTCATTGGTGTATTCGTTCTCATCTTCGTCGTCGGTAACCGATTTAAGGTGCCGAGGCATTCATTGTATCATTGTTATCGATTGGTTGTTCTAAGGCAATCGAGGTGTTTGATCATTCATTGTATCACTATTATTTATTGGTTGTTCTAAGGCAATCGAGGTGCTCAATCATTCATTGTATCATTGTTATCGATTGGTCGTTCTAAGGCAATCGAGGTGTTCAATCATTAATTGCATCACTTTTATTGATTGGCCGTTCTAAGGCAATTAAGGTGCTCAATCATTCATTGTATTATTGTTATCGATTGGTCGTTCTAAGAAAATCGACGTGTTTAATTATTCGTTGTATCATTGTTATCGATTGGTCATTCTAAGGTAATCGAGGTATTGAATCATCCGCTGCATCATTGTTATAAGTTGGCCATTCTAAGACAATAGAGGTATTTAATTGGGACTATCGAAGACGGTGCCCATCCGTGAATTACTGTCATCGTGTTGGACGACTCAAGGCAGCACACTATCATTCTTGTGAATTCGGTAATCTTTAAATCGTTGCCGTTTTTGTTTAATTGTGTTTTGGAAGCTAGTCTCGGATAGTGCTCATTATGGGTAAGCTTGGGGCTTGAACCTTCTCGGTTGGTTTCCCAACACCTACAGCTCAGTAGGTCACGGTCATGTTGATGATCTCATTATGGGTAAGTCTGGGGCTTGAACCTTTGCAGTTGGTTTCCCAGCACCTTCAATTCAGCAGGTCACGGTCACTGGGTGATCTCATTATGGGTAACTTTGGGGCTTGAACCTTCGCGGTTAGTTTCCCAACACCTACAGCTCAGTAGGTCACGGTCATGTTCATGATCTCATTATGGGTAAGTTTGGGGATTGAACCTTCGCGGTTGGTTTCCCAACACCTACAATTCAGTAGGTCACGACCATTAGATTGTCTTATTGTGATACGACTTCGTGTCGTGGCTCCGGCCCTCATTGTTACAACTTCGGGCTGTTTTGGCTTCAAGTGATGGTGATATTTGACAGCTTCGTCTGAGTGGCTTTCAGGCCTTTGTGATGGCTTGGTTTTTTTGTTGGAGCCTTCGGGCATTGTGATTCATATTTAATTCAGTTCTGGTTTGGTTCATGTTCGTGTAATTCACTGTGGAGTTCTATAATTATGATTCGCCGTTGGGAATTTATGTTCTAACCTGTTAGTATTAGTACTATGCCGTGGGCATAGTGTTTCACGAATGCTCGGTTCTTACCTGGGTTGTGAGCATCTCGTATTATTATTATTATTATTATCATTTTACCGTTTCATTCTTGGATGCATATCACGTTATACATGTATTTGATATTCATTATCTGGATGACTGACCCGTGGGGGCGAAACATTTTTCATGTTTTAGGTGCGTACGAGGAGAGAGTTGAGACACAGGGGCATGACGATGGCGACGAGGCATTCGAGCGATACTAGCCCGAGTTGTTCATATTGGTTAGTCAGTTGGAGTATTCTCCAGTTGGTCAGTCATTGTCATTATGTATTACCCGAGCAGATGCTCGTGGATGTTGTTGTATTTTTATTTTGGCCATGTAGGCCCATCGTTGTCATTGAAATTCCTTATCGGAATATTGTGTTGGATATCATAGTAGGGACTGTGATTTCCCTTGTTGGTTAATTTGATGTATTTTAGTCATGTCCGATTGGTGGATCTCCTGGTGTGGGGTCCACGGCACTGTAATAACCCAATGAGATTTGGGGGTGTTACACAAATAATTCATCGTGAGACGAGGTACTAACCTGTCTTTCGACGTCGCTTTCGTCGAATGAACTCCTTGCCATGAGTGCGAGGTTAATTTGAGTATATTCATCGTCGTCCTCTTCGTCACTCCATGTTGCTACGAGAACTTCCTTCTTGGAAGTCGTGCCTCGGTAATTTTTTGCAAAGTGGCCAGGTTTACCACAGTTTCGACAGTTATTGTCGAATTTCTTTGATTCACTCGTCTTGATGTCCTTCCTTCTCCGGTTCAATAAGTTTTGAAACTTATTTATATTCTTGGCATAATATGCCGATTCTTCATCGTCTTCATCAACCAAGATTTCTTCTTTCTTTTACATCTTAGATTTCAAATCTATGGTTCTTTCTTTCAGTTTCAGTTTGGCATTTCGAGATTTAAGAACTATCTTGTAGTTTATTAGCGATCCGACGAGGGCGCTAAAATCAAGATTATTGAGATCCTTTGATTCCATTATAGCCGTATCCGTCCCATTCAACAGGCAGTGATCGTAAGATTTTCTTCACTTTTTCACTACTTGTTAATGGTTTTCCATCCATTCGTGATGACCGAAAATCGGTCGAGCATGTTTATTGTGGTCTCGTCACTTTTCATCATAAATAGCTCGTAGTCGTGGAGAAGCATTGATCTTCGTCTCCTTGACTTGTGATGTTCCTTCATGAGTTACCTCAACCATTTTCCAAATATCTTTGGCACTATCATATGATGATATCCGGTTGTGTTCTTCCTGATTTAGAGTACAATATAATAATTGCGTTGCTTTGCAATTATAATGGTCATTTTTCTAATCCTTATCATTATAATCTTCGAAGCTTTTTAGAGAGCCGTCCGGTTTTGTAGGAATTTTAGGACCTAGGCAAATAACTTTCCAAAGCTCGATGTCGTAGGCTCGGATGAAAATAGACATTTTCTTCTTCCATGTCATGAAGTTTGATCCATCAAAGAATGGAGGTCGATTTAAGGCAAGACCTTCAACCGGGGCAAATTGAAACGCCATGTGATCTTCTTCTCATCGGATGTTAAGCCTCTTTCAGGAGAAACCTCTCCGCTACCAATTGTTGAAAATATGGCAACCCACTTAAAATGGTGGATAATATAGCGGAGTAGAGTTTTCAAACTCTTTTGCGTTGCGGAAGCGTAATTAACTTGTGGAAAGTAAATAACACAAGATTTATAGAGGCTCGGCCAAACGTGCCTACGTTCTCTCTCCATATCTTTTTTCTATAGGCTCAAGATCAACTTTTTCTGGGTTGTCTTCTATCGGTCTGAGGTAAACCGTTACAATCTCGTCTTCTATCGGACCGAGATAAACGTACGCTCCTGTCTTTATGTCGGTCCAAGATAAAAAGTTTTCCTTTTCTATCGGACAAGGAAGCAACCTATCTAGCTTTCTATTGGTACTAGACAAACCTCATTTGGATTTAGATATGATCCTAATAATGTCGGATCAACTATCCTAATAATACCGAATCAATCTACAATCCATATCTTTCCTCTCGTGTATATGTTTTCATGTATGAACACTTAAACACTTATCAATTAAGCAAAAATACAACAATGATAGTGTATACAATTATATCTGATCAATATGTGATTTGCTTGAAGTTGTTGTGTTGAATGATACCAAACGACTTGGTATTTATAGGCATAAAGCCTCAACTAGCCTTTAACTGCTGTCTTCAGTAACGTGAGCTATTTCTCCTGTTTAGCGTGCGCTATTCCATGTTATGTACGTTAGTGTTGCATGGTTACGTACGTTAACTGCTCTTTTCTTCAGTCCAGTAACTTCTGCTTCTTTCGTTAGCGTGCGCTAACTTTCACTCTTAGCGTGCGTTACCTAGTCTTCATTTATAACGGTCTGATGCTTGAAAGTCTTAAGTCCAACGGACATATTTCAAACTTAGCTTGCGCTAAGTATTCTTATGTAGCATGCGCTATATTGTTCAAACTTCACTTTTCAGATTCGTTGACTGACCGCGTGATCTCCGCGTTGAAATTCTTTACAACGGATATATTCCTTCGTTAGCGTGTGTTAACTTGTATATGTAGCGTGCGCTAACTCAGTCATGTAGTGTGCATTAATCCATCCGGTGAGACTTCATGTGGCTTTCTTAGCGTGCGTTACACTATATAAATAGCGTACGTTAGCTGCTCCATTTAGCGTGCTCTAGTCACGCTTACTAGTGCGCGTTATCTGCTTGTTTTGCCCATCTTGATGCGTCTTCGTCTTCTTTGTTGTTTTGCTTCGATCTATTGTTGTTTTCTTTGATCAACAACACATCAATAACTCATCATCAAAACCATTTTATAATTAGAGCTTGAAGACAATAAAGTTTTGTTAAATGATTTCCGCCGCCTTAAATACCCAGTTGAAAGGACTCTTTGAATTTTAATAATTAAATAATCAAGCGACGGTCCAGTTTTTGATAAATAAGGAATGACGGTTGGAGTTGATTGGACGTTGTGGAGGTAGACGTGGAAGTAGTGTGGTCGTGTATTCTTAGCCACGTGTAATGAAGTTAAGTATTTAAAGAAACAAAAAACTTAGCTGGTTACTCTTTGACTTCTTGTCTGCTCTGCATCAGGTAAGCGCCTATGGTTGATGTCAGCTAACTTTTCCTTGTCTGGTCTGATCAGGTTGCTTTCTCGCCTGGTCTCCGCATCAGGTAGCTTTTCATCATTTCGTCTGATCAGGTGACTTTTCCTTCGTCTGGTCTCCACATCAGGTAGCTTTTCCTGTACTGGTTCAGATCAGATAACTTTTATTCATCTTCAGATCAGATGACTTTTCTCGTCTATACTAGATTCCCAATCTAGTAGTCCAAGTTCCCTGCTTAGCTCCAGAAATCTTTCTTCTGGTAAAGGTTTTGTGAGTATGTCAGCAATTTGGTACTCTGTGCTCACTCTTTCCACTCTTACTCTTTTGCTAAGCACGTGATCTCTGGTGAAATGATATTTGACATCTATGTGCTTTGTTCTTTAGTGCAATACTGGATTGTTTGTTGTCACACCATATCGGAACTTTTGCTACGATGTTGTAATCTCTTAGCTGTTGTCTCCATAAGATTTGAGCACAACAGCTACCTGCAGCTAAGTATTCTGACTCAGTTGTGGATATTGAGTTAGGTACTTGCTTTTTGCTGAACCATGAAATTAGACTGGTTCTTAGGAACTAACATGTTCCACTGGTGCTTTTCCTGTCAATCATACGCCCTGCAAAATCTGCATCTGAATATCCTGAAAGCTTGAAATTGTCATCCTTGGGATACCATAATCCAACATTGATTGTGGATTTAAGATATCTGATTATCTCTTAGCTGCTTCCTGGTGAGACTGCTCCAGCTTGGATTGGAATCTGGCACACACTCTTACTGCATATGAGATATCTGGTCTGCTTGCAGTGAGGTATAAAAGTGATCCAATTAGTCCTCTGTAGTGGGTTGGATCCACTGGAATGCCTCCTTCATCAGCATTAAGGTGCAGGGCTGTGCTCATGGGAACTCTTAGTGATTTGGCTGAGTCCATGCCAAATCTTTTGATTAAATATCTTGTATACTTGGCTTGGTTGATGAAGATTCCATTGTCAACTTGTTTGACTTGCAAACCAAGAAAGAAATTTAGCTTTCCCATCATACTCATCTCAAATTCTCTTTGCATGAGACTTGAGAATTTTTCACATAGCTCAGGATTGGTTGAGTCAAATATGATATCATCCACATATATTTGAACAAGTAATATGTGGTCTTCTTGTTCTACTCTGAAGAGGGTCTTGTCCACCTTTCCTTTGCTGAATCCATTCTTCTCCAGAAACACAGATAGTGTCTCATACCATGCTCTTGGTGCTCGCTTGAGTCCATATAGAGCTTTCAAAAACTTGTATACTTTGTCTCCTTTGACAAATCCGGGGGTTGCTCCACATAGACTTCTTCTTCTAGAACTCCATTGACAAATGCATTTTTTACGTCCATTTGGTAGACTTTAAAATCCTTGAATGCTGCATATGCAAGGAATAGTCTGATAGCTTCTGATCTTGCTACAGGTGCATTAGTTTCATAAAAATCTATTTTTTCACATTGAGCATTATCCTTTTGCAACGAGTCTGGCTTTATTCCTAACAATAGCTCCATCTTCATCACATTTGTTTTTATACACCCACTTGGTGCCTATGACTTTCTTGTGATCTGGTCTGTTTGTTAGTTCCCAGACATTGTTTCTTTCCATTTGGTTGAGCTTTTCTTGCATTGCAATTATCCATGAATGATCCTCCAGTGCTTGATCACTTGTCTTGGGTTCCATTTGAGACATGAAACATGAGAACATAGTCATTCCTGTTGGTTATGTAGATTGTCTGGTTTTGACTCAATCGGTTAGGTTTCCAATAATTTGTTGAATGTGATGATCTCTGAGCCATTTGGGGATATCATCTTCAGGGTTTGTTCCCCCTGTTGAGTTGCTTTGATGGACTTCTTCTCTCTCTGCATCTGCTTGGTTCTAGTTTTCTTGAACTGGATCATCTACGGTCTTGTCATATGCAGATGGGGAACCTGTCTGCTCTATAGGTGCGTCTTTGTCAGCTACAGTTGGATTTTCATCAGCTGCAATTGGATCAGCTATGTTTTGGGATCCTATCTGATCTGCAGTTGAGTCTTCAAGATGACCTGCAGTTGGGTCTTCTGGCTGGTCTGCAGGTGAGTCCATCATTCCTGTGTCATTGATGATGACTTCTTCTAGGGTGGAGGATTTGAGATTTTTATCAATTGATTCCACCTGTTTCCTGTACTCAACAATCGACTCATCAAACACAACATGAGATGTTTCTTCCACAACTAATGTTCTTTTGTTAAAAAATCTGTATGTCTTGCTTATTTGTGAGTATCCCATAAAGACACCATCATCAGTTTTAGCATCAAAGGCATTCAGTTGGATTTTACCAATGTTGTGGAGAAACACTTACAACCAAATATATCAAAATATGCAGCAATTGGTGTTGGAACATTTTGTTCCATACAGAAATTAAAAGTGTTTTGATGATTAATGGCGATAAACAAAACAAAACAACGAAGAGACGAAGCAAGCATCGAAGGAAAACGAAGTGCAAAATGCTGGAGAAAATCTAAGCTAATGTACGTAACAATACTATGTTAACGTACGTAATATGAGGAAGCTTACGTACGTAATGGAAAATGAATAACGTACGTAACACAGTTCAAACAAGTGAACGTTGGAGGAGTCAAAGTCAGAAAAGTATGCAACGGATATATGACGTCATCAGTGATGTAATGTTAACGTACGTAATACAGAATTGCTAACGTACGTAACCCAAAATGACGAAACTCCTTAGACTGGATTGTGAAGAGGCTAACGTACGTAACCCGTGGAGGTTAACGTACGTAATCAAGCTTATAACGTACGTAACCAGAGTTACATAGCGTACGTAATGCAGTGTGCAACAGCTAACAGCTAGTTTGATGATGGAGCCTATAAATACCATGTCTATGGTAGTGATTCATACAACAACTTCAAGCATACTTCACATTCATCTGAGATTGATATTCATTGTATTGTTGTTGTAATATTGAGCTTACATTGAGTGATTGAGTTTTATACACAAAATCATACACGAGTGGTAAAAGAAAAGATACGATTGGATTCGGTGTTATTAGGATCAAGGATCCGGCATTGTTAGAATCGCAATCGCTATCTTAGCGAGGTTCATCTAGTACCGATAGAAATCTAGAGAGGTTGATTCCTTGTCCTACGAAAAGGAAAACGGTTTAACTTGGACCGACACAAAGACAAGTACGAGTGGTTTATCACGGACCAATAGAAGACGTGATTGTAACGGTTATACCTCGACCGATAGAAGAGAGGAGAAGAGGTTTTTATTTAGCCTATTGAAAAAGATACCGAGAGAAGACATAGGCTCGTTTATAGCCGAACCTCTATAAATCCTTGTGTGCTTTAAATTTCCGCACTTGATATTTACGCTTACGCAACACGACGCAATATCCGATCCCGTACCCAACAATTGGTATCGGAGAGGTACTCCAATACACGGCTTAACATCCGAGGAGAAAAAGATCCAATGGCGTTTCAATTTTCTCCTGTCGAAGGCCTTGCTCTCAACCGACCACCATTCTTCGATGGCTCAAATTATTTGACATGGAAGAAAAAGATGTCAATCTTTATTCGTGCCTACGATATAGAAATTTGGAAGATTATTTGTCTCGGCCCAAAAGTTCCTATCAAATCAGACGGTACGCTCAAGTCTTTTGGAGATTACGACGATGCCGATTGGAAAAATGACCATCTAAATTGTAAGGCCACCCAACTTTTATTTTGTGTCTTAAATCCCGAAGAGGTCAATCGAATCTCGTCGTGTGAAAGTGCGAAAGAAATATGAAAAATTCTTGAAATCACACACGAAGGGACAACTCAAGTCAAGGAGACGAAGATCAATATGCTTCTCCATGACTACGAGTTATTCATGATGAAGGGTGACGAGTCCATCACCAATATGCTCGACCGATTATCGGTCATCACCAATGGACTTGCTCCGTTCGGAAAACCATTATCTAGTAGTGAAAAAGTTAAGAAAATTTTACGATCACTACCTAGCGAATGGGACGGCACCGTGACCGCGATTATGGAATCCAAAGATCTCAACACGCTCGATTTTAGTGCCCTTGTTGGTTCACTAATCAATTATGAGATTGTATTAAAATCACGAAGTGTCAAGCCAAAGCCGAAGGAACGATCGTTAGCCATGAAGGCTAAGATATCGAGAAAGAAAGAAGAAATCCCGGTGGAGGAAAGCGACGAAGAAGCGGCATATTATGCCAAGAATATTAATAAATTCCAAACTTTATTAAACCGGAGGAAGAAGGATATCTCGAGCGAAACGAAGAAATTCGACAACTCTTGTCGACTATGTGGAAAACCAGGCCACTTCGCTAAGCATTGCCGTGCCAAACCCAAGAAGGAGGTCCTCGTGGCAACATGGAGCGATGAAGACGAAGACGACGAATTTATCGAACAAAATAGTCTCGCTCTCATGGCCCGGAGTTCGTTCGACGACAGCGACGTCGAAAGCCAGGTTAGTACATCCTCCCGTGATGAACTTTTTGATGCATTTAAATTACGTCATACGGATTTTCAAAATGCATTATCGGAAATAAAATCCCTTAAATCTAAAATTAAATCTTTGGAAATTGAAAATTCCAAAATTATCGAAAAGGGAAAATTTGTTGAAATCGATCATTCAAAGTGTATTGAAAATGAAAATATTTTGAAGAATGATCTCGCTAAAATCCAAACTGAGCTTAAATCTTTGACAAAAAAATTCTCGCACGGAAACGGGAAATTTGAACAAATGCTTGGTGTTCAAAAATTTACTTTGAATAAAGAGGGGTTAGGATTCAAAACTCGTTTGAAAAAAGAATCCGTTAATTTCAAGATGCCCCATTGCGAAAAGTGTTTAAAAATCGGGCATCATATTTCAAGTTACAAAAGCCCGAGACGGACGATAAAAATTAAGAAACTTTGGGTTCCTAAAGGAACAATCGTTTCAAATATCATCTACGTTTCTAAATAAAAACCAACTATAGGTTGGATCCCCAAACATTGATTTTTGGTATTTTACTCAGGGGGAGTAATTTTTTTTAAAACGGATAATATTTTCAGGGGGAGTTAATTCCCTTGTATTTATTTTTGCATATTTCATTATTTATTGTATTTTTTTGATGAATACAAAAAGGGGGGAGATAGGAGAATGGAGAAATAAGTCGAAAATGTGATTGGAAAAATAAATCGAAAATGTGATTAACCGTGAAAGGGAGAGAAGAATCGAAGAAAATCGATAGCATACAAAAAGAATTGGAAAAACGAAGGAGTTGAACAAAAATAAGGAGAAGTCGAAAATGAAGGAAAAGAAAAATGAGGAGACGTCGAAAAGACGATGAAAAATTAAAAATGAGAAAAGGAAGGAGAAAATAAAAGAAGGAGTCGAAAAAAAATGGGAGAAGATTCTAACGAAACGGAAAAAGTCAAAAACTTTGGTCTGTAAAGATATACATATATTTGTATTTCTGCAGGTAAATCCCATTGGCGTATTGTTGTTTTGTAATCATCAAAAAGGGGGAGATTGTTTGAACATTTTGTTCCATACATAAAATAAAAGTGTTTTGATGATTAATGGCGATAAACAAAACAAAACAACGAAGATACGAAGCAAGTATCGAAGGAAAACGAAGTGCAAAATGCTGGAGAAAATCTAAGCTAGCGTACGTAACAATACTATGTTAACGTACGTAATATGAGGAAGCTTACGTACGTAACACAGTTCAAACAAGTGAACATTGGAGGAGTCAAAGTCAGAAAAGCATGCAACGGATATATGATGTCATCAGTGATGTAATGTTAACGTACGTAATACATAATTGCTAACGTACGTAACCCAAAATGATGAAACTCCCTGTACTGGATTGTGAAGAGGCTAACATACGTAACCCGTGGAGGTTAACGTACGTAATCAAGCTTACGTATGTAACCAGAGTTACATAGCATACGTAATGCAGTGTGCAGCAACTAACGGCTAGTTTGATGATGGAGCCTATAAATACCATGTCTATGGTAGTGATTCATACAACAACTTCAAGCATACTACACATTCATCTGAGATTGATATTCATTGTATTGTTGTTGTAATATTTAGCTTACATTGAGTGATTGAGTGTTATACACAAAATCATACACGAGTGGTAAAAGAAAAGATACGATTTGATTCGGTGTTATTAGGATCAAGGATCCGGCATTGTTAGAATCGCAATCGCTATCTTAGCGAGGTTTATCTAGTACCGATAGAAAGCTAGAGAGGTTGATTCCTTGTCCTACGAAAAGGAGAACAGTTTAACTTGGACCGACACAAAGACAAGTACGAGTGGGTTATCACGGACCAATAGAAGATGTGATTGTAACGGTTATACCTTGAACGATAGAAGAGAGGAGAAGAGGTTTTTCTTTAGCCTATTGAAAAAGATACCGAGAGAGGACGTAGGCTCGTTTATAGCCGAACCTCTATAAATCCTTGTGTGCTTTAAATTTCCGCACTTGATATTTACGCTTCCGCAACACGGCGCAATATCCGATCCTGTACCCAAAAATTGGTGTTATGCCATTTCAAACCTCATAGGGAGTTTTGTCATGTCTCCCTACAATCATACTCCTGTTTTGAGTATGGCGTGATGTGTTGACAGCTTCAGCCCAGAACCTCTTTGGCAGGTCAGCTTCAGCAATCATTGACCTGGCAGCTTTCTTCAAGGTTCTGTTCCTTCTTTCAGCAACACCATTTTATTGTGGTGTTCTTGCAGCAGAAACTTCATGTTGGATTCCATTCTGATCACTATATTCAGTGATTGCCTTGTTGAGAAATTTCTCCACCTCTGTTTGATCTTGATGATGGAGAGGGATTTCTCATCTGAATCTTCCTTAGCAGCTCATGTAACTTTGATAATGTTTCACTCTTTTTATAGAGGAAAACAACTCATGTGAATCTTGAGTAGTCATCCACTACTACTAAAGCACTTCCTTCCACTCAATGTCCTTGGCTTGATGGGGCCAAAGAGATCCATATGAAGTAGATCCAAAATCCTGGTGGTGAGAGCGGTAGGCTGAACTGGTTTGAAAGATGCTCTGGTCTGTTTTCCTTTCTGGCATGCATCACAGAGAGATTCTTTCTTGAATACTTCTTCTGGAAGTCCTCTGACCAACTTTTGAGAGCTTATCTTGTTGATGGCTTTGAAGTTTACGTGACATGATCTCTTGTGCCATAGCCATCCATTTTCAGCAATTGCCTTTGATAGAAAACATGTGTTTGGAGTGCCTGTATTCCAGTCTATCATGTAGAAATCTCTTCTTCTAAATCATTGTAGCTTCACTTCTCTAGATAGGATATCAATCACCATGCAAATAGTGAAGACTACTAGATTCTTTTCATCACAGAATTGGCTTATGCTCAATAGGTTGTATTTGAGCCCTTTGACATAATGTACTTTAGATATGGTAATGTTTCATCTATGCAGCTCTCCAAATCCTTTTGCCTGTCCTCTAGATCTATCTCCAAAGGTTACATATGGACCTCTTTCTTTGATGTAGTTTGAGAGCACCTTTTATTCCCGGTCATGTGCCTTGAGCATCCAGAATCTACAAACCATTCTTCACCTCCTATTGTTGAACTTGAGGAGATCTGGTAGAAGTCCTTCCACCTTTTCTGCTATCAGTAGGGCTGGGACTTTTGGAACCGGGAAATGCAGAACCGATCCGAACCGCATCGGAACCGATGGTTCGGTTCGGTTCCTAGCAACAAATTTTTTTTTCGGTTCGGTTCGTACTGTTAGTATTCGGTTTAGTTCGGTTTGCGGTTCCTGTCTGTTTTAAAGAGGAACGGACCTGAACCGCAAGGAACCGTCCGAACCGCACTGAACCGGAAAACCGACCCTCTGAATATAATATAATATAATATATTCTTATTAAATATAATTAATATAATATAAAATAATATAATATATTCTTAATAAAATAAAATATAATATAATATATTTCGTCCAAACCATACAAAATCGGTTCCGGTTCGGTTCCGGTTCGGTTCGATTCCTGTGCGGTTCGGTTCCTGTGCGGTTCGGACAAAAAAAACTGGAAAAACCGAACCGCGAAAAAACTATGCGGTTCGGTTCCAGTTCCTGTATTTTTCTCCCAGGAACCGAAAAGTCCCAGGCCTAGCTATCAGACAAGTAGAGATTTAGGTACCCAAATTTTTGTGGGTCCTTTGGGGTTAATAGGCTTCATGGAGAATTGGTTTCTCATTGGATTATAAAAGTTATGTTGACTACCCCTATAAGGTGTGTGTTGTCTGGGTCTATATCCTTGGTTAGGATTGTGTATTGGATATGCCTCATAAAATCTCTGGTTTGGGCCATTTCTAACTCTTGACTGAGACCATTTATTAAATCATTGAGGTCTACACATCTGTTCATTTTGGAATTCTGGATAACCTTGAGGTCTCATTTTGCCTCTCCCATTTTGAAATTTGTTAGTTGGCATAATGTTTTGGCTGCTGCTTCTGCCTTGGCCATTGCCTAGTCTCCTGTCTAGGTGGCTGCCTTGTAAACCTTGGCTGATGCCTAAACTTTTGACTGGGTTGTTGCCTATTTTGAAATACAGGTTTATATGTAGGCTCAGCAGTCTGGACAATTGTTTCTCCCTTGATAAAGGTGGTTTTTGAGCTAGAGGGAGTGTTGGGGTCATATCCAAGACCTGATCTCAATTAAAGTGGCCTTTTGTTCATACACAAATCATCCAGGTTATGGATGCCTTTAAGGATGTTATTTCCTTAGCTTGTGTTTTACTTAGTTGTGTCAGTTTAGCAAACTCAGATTTGACATGAGCAAGTGCAGCTGATTTCTCACTGTTTAAGACAGTTAGCCTTTTAATCTCAGCTGTAGTATTATCAGCTCAGTTTTTCAATTTGTTTTCAGTCTGTTTTTCAGATTCAGATTTGATTTTTGTTAACTCTAGGCTGAGTTTTTCAAAATTATTTTTCAGCTGCCTATTCTCAACTTGCAGCTGTGTTTTATCGGCTGTCACAGTCAAGTGTGCAGATTTTAATTTTTCAAAGTCTTTGAGGAGCTGATTGACAGATTTGTTGGAATATTTTATTCCAAATATTCATTAATCAAGTTTTGTTTATTGGTTGTTAAACAAAGAAAAACAATAATGAAGCAAAACAAAACAACGAAGAAGTCAAAGAAGCAAAAAGCTGGACAGAAAGATGAGTTAACGTACACAACATGGATAACGTATGCAATGCATGTAGCATAACATACGTAATGTAGCAAGCCTAACGTACGTAACACTGTATGGTTAACGTACGTAATGAATCATTTCAGAATTCAAACAAGGAGCGGTTGAAGATGACATCATGGCATAGATCAGCATGCAACAGATAATTTGACTGAATGGACATCATGATGTCAAACAAGGAGCCGTTTAACTTGGACCGACAAAAAGAAAAGTGAGTTACGGTTAATCTCGGACCGATAGAAGACGAGAATTGTAATGGTAATCCCTCGACCAATTGAAGAGAGGTGCAGAGGTTGATCTTTAGCCTATAGAAAAATATACGAAGAGAGCATGTAGGCACGTTTGGCCGAACTTCTATAAATCCTGTGTCGATTTATTTTCCGCACCTTTAAATACGCTTCCGCACAATGGCGCGTATACCGAATATTGCTCCAATAATTGGTATCGGAGCGGTACCTCCTAGAAGCGACTTAACATCTGAGGAGAAGACGATCCAAATGGCGTTTTAGTTTGCCTCGGTCGAAGGTCTTGCCTTGAACCGACCACTATTCTTCGATGGATCAAACTTCATGACTTGCAAGAAGAATATGTCGATATTCATTCGAGCTTACGACATCGAATTGTGGAAAGTGATATGTCTTGGTCCGAAAATTCCAATCAAATCCGACGGTACGCTTAAAAGTTTTGAAGAGTATGATGATTCCGGAAGAAACCGGATATCTTCTTGTGATAGTGCCAAAGAGATTCGGAAGATGTTAGAAATCACACACGAAGGCACAAATCAAGTCAAGGAGACGAATATTAACATGCTTCTCCACGACTACGAGCTATTCCAAATGAAAGACGGAGAATCCTTTACAATCATGCTCGACCGTCGGTCATTACAAATGGATTAGCTTGTTATGGAAAACCCCTTTCGAGTAGTGAAAAAGTAAAGAAGATCCTTCGATCACTACCTCGAGAATGGGACAGCATGGTGACGGCAATTATGGAATCAAAAGATCTCAATAATCTTGATTTTAGTGTCCTCGTTGGTTCACTAATAAATTACGAGATAGTCCTTAAATCTCGAAATGCAAAGCTGAAGCCGAAGGAACGATCAATAGCTTTAAAAGCGAAGATGTCTTGCAAAGAAGAAATCCCGGTGGACGAAGTGACGAAGAATCGGCATATTATGCCAAAAATATTAATAAGTTTCAAAATTTATTAAACCGGAGAAAGAAAGACATCAAGATGGGCGAATCTAAGAAATTCGACAACAACTGTCGAATCTGTGGTAAACCAGGCCACTTTGCAAAGAATTGCCGAACAAATCCAAAGAAGTATGTTTTAATTGCCACATGGAGTGACGAAGATGAGGCCGAAGATTCCACCAATCAAAATAACCTCGCACTCATGGCAAGAAGTACATTCGACGAAAGCGACGTCGAAAGCCAGGTTAGTACATCGTCTCAAGACGAATTATTTGAAGCATTCGAATTATAGCATACATATTTTCAAAATGCTTTATCCGAAATAAAATCCCTCCAAGCTAAAAATAAACTATTGGAAATTGAAATTTCCAAAATTCTTGAAAAAGAGAAATTTATCGAGAGCGATCATTCAAAATGCCTTGAAAATGAGAATAATCTAAAGAATGATTTTTTGAAGTTCAAGACGAACTTAAAATTTTGACAAAGAAATATTCATGCGGTAATGATAAATTTGAACAAATGCTATCGTTTCAAAAATTCACTTTGAATAAACAGGGGTTAAGATTCAAACCGCATACTAAAAACGAATCCTTAAATTTCAAAATACCCCATTGTGACAAATGTTTAAAAATTGGGCGCCATATTTCAGATTGTAATAGCCCACGACGGACGATTAAAATTAAAAAAGTTTGGATTCCTAAAGGAACCACTATTCCGAACATCGTCTATGTAAATGAAAACGACCAACTTTCGATTGGATCCCCAAAAATTAATTTTCATCAATTAGTATTTTTATTGGTATTTTCAAAATTGGTATTTTATTAAGGGGGAATATTATATTTTTTTCAAAAAGTGGGAGATTTTTTTCAGGGGGAGTTTACCCATTTCGCATACATTTTCTTATCGATCGTTATTTGTATTTTATTTACACTTTTTGTTGATCACAAAAGGGGGAGAAAAACAGTTGAATAGATAAAAAGAAGAATGATATAAGGAGGAGAAAAATCGAAAAGAAAAAACGAAGAAGTTGAAAAATGAAAAGAAGAAGTCGAAAAGGAGAAAAAGAAAAGATGGGAGAACTAACAAAATGATCAAAGCCGAAAACTTTGATTCGTACAAATATATATATATATATATATATATATATATATATATTATTTTGCATGTTTTATCCAATTCAAGTTGTTTTGTAATCATAAAAAAGGGAGAGATTGGAATATTTTATTCCAAATATTCCTTAATCAAGTTTTGATAACTAGTTGTTAAACAAAGGAAAACAATAAGAAAGCAAAACAAAACAACGAAGAAGCAAAAAGCTGGACAGAAAGATGAGTTAACGTACGCAACATGGATAACGTACGCAATGCATGTAGCATAACGTACGTAATGTAGCAAGCTTAACGTACATAACACTGTATGGTTAACGTACGTAATGAAGCATTTCAGAATTCAAACAAGGAGCCATTGAAGATGACGTCATGGCATATGTCAGCATGCAACAGATAATTTGACTGAAGATAACGTACGTAAGGGGGAGAAGCTTAACGTACGTAATGGAAGAAACGAAGCTACTGGACTATTCTGCATTTAGCTTAACATACGTACCAGGTTGATGTTAATGTACGTAATGCATAAAACGTACGTAATGAATGGACAATAACGTACGTAAAGAAGGCAAAAGAGCTACCGGCTAGTTGAGGCTTTGGAGCCTATAAATACCGCTTCCTATTATATTGAACATTCTACAACTTCAATCAATCGATACATTGATCAGATATTGATATACATTCTATTGTTGTTGTAATTGTGCTTATATTGTCAAGAGTTTGAGTGTGATACACGAAAGATGATACACGAGAGGTAAAAGAAAGGATAAAATTCCATTCGGTGTTATTAGGATCAAGGATCCGGCATTGTTAGAATCGCAATCTATATCCGAGTGAGGTTTATCTAGTACCCATAGAAAGCTAGCTAGGTTGATTCCTTGTCCGATAGAAAAGGAAAACGGTTTAACTTGGACCGACAAAAATACAAATGAGTTGTGGTTAATCTCGGACCGATAGAAGACGATAATTGTAACGTTAATCCCTCGACCGATTGAAGAGAGGTGCAGAGGTTGATCTTTAGCCTATAGAAAAAGATACGAAGAGAGAACGTAGGCACGCTTGGCCGAACCTCTATCACTCCTGTGTCGATTTATTTTCCGCACCTTTAAATAAGCTTCCACACAATAACGCGTATACCGAATATTGCTCCAACAAGATTCATGTAAGTCAATATCTTGAGATATGTCTGAGCTGTCATTATTTGCAATTGAAGGTTTAGATGTTACCTCTTCATCAGCTAGGTTGGCCATCAGACAGTTATAGTCTTCATCATCATCAAAGAAGAATCCGCTGCTAGAATCTACTTTTTCTTGATCTTCTCCAATGAAAGCTTTTCTTTTGTCTTCTTTTCTGCCCACTTCTTTCTTGCCTTCATCCTTCTTGAGTTCTGGACAGCCAAACAGGATGTGTCCAGTTTTGTGATAGTTGTAGCACTCCACCTTCCAGTTGCCAGCCTTTTGGTTCCTCCTTGGATTGTCCTTGTAGTTCTTCTTGTACTTGGAAAAATTCTTCCTAAAATTGCTGAACCTTTGCATGATGAAAGCCATCTCTTCTTCAAAATTCAAGGGGCTGGGGGGACTGACTTCATCTAGACTCTTTGCAGATGATTCTGCTGCAAATGATATCCCTTTTTCAGCTGGTTCATTAGATGATAAACAAGGTAGCTCAAATTCATAGGCCTTTATATCAGAAAGCAGCTCTTATATCTTTATTTTGTTGAGATCCTTTGATTCTCTCATGGACACAGTCTTCATGCTCCATTCAGGGTTGAGAGATCTTAAAACTTTTAGAGACATCTCCCTGCTACCATATGTCTTTCCCAGGAAGGTTATTTCATTGATAATCTCTGTGAATCTTGTGTCCACTTGGTCAATTGTTTCTCAGGTCTTCATCTTGAAGTTGTCAAATTTTTGAGTAGCACTTAACAACTTATTCTCCTTGATCAGCTCGGTTCCCTCATACATTACAGTTAATGTGTCCCATATTTCTTTGGCCTTTTTCTAATTCTTAATCTTGACCATGGTTGCTTTGTCAAGAGTTTAGTACACCACATCTCTGTCCCGGTTGTCAAGATTGGCCAGCTTCCTTTCTTCAGGGGTCATCTTTGTCCTTTTCTTGGGAATCTTCTGTGGCTTCCCAGCAGCAATTTCTTCTGGTGTATTATCCTTCTCAAATATGAAGGGTCCTTCCTCAATGATACACCACATGTCATTATGAATGGATGATAGATGAGCCTGCATTCTTATTTCCTATAAGTCATATTCATCAACAGAAAATACAGATAATCTAAAGTGCATGTGTTCAATTATACTGAGAGATTAAAATATATATTCAATATATGGATTTGGTTCTGTAAAAATTGAACCAACCTCTCCAATACCACTTGTAGGTCAAAAGTTCTTAGGAATAAGTCTAGGGGGGTGAATAGACTTATGAAACTCTTTTGCTGAAAGTCAGGTGAGTTTCTCAGCTGTGATTAAGTGCAGATGACTTATGTCGACTGCAGATAGATAGTGCGGAAGACACAGCTGATAATAATGCAGATAACAAGTATCGAATGCAGATAGCTTTCTAGTGGAACAGTAAATATGTATGCACCAGTTATGTATGATGTGTAAAGAAGTAAATCACACAAGCACTTACAGTGGTTTCAGAGGTGGGGTAATCCTCTACTAATCCACTTCTCTCCAAACCAGTTGGAGATACATTCACTATAACTGTCAACCAGTGATAAAGGTTACAATGAATTCTTCCTTGTTACAACAGCTTCCAACCAGTGGAAACCTGTGGCCATTGCAACTCCCTTGACTGCCTAGCACCTCTTGATCGAAAACCTGTAGATGCCTCAACAACTCTCGAGCTGTCTATCACCTTCCAATCAAGAACCCGTGGATGCGTTTACAGTCTTTTTACTTTCAAGAACCTCGCTCAAGAAAGCAACCCCGTACTCAAACTTTTAAGACAAGAGTGTTTGTCTTCTCCAACTTAAGAGCTTCTTCGAATATGACTGTTTAAGCTTTGCTCTTCATGATGCTATTTGTTCACTATGATTTCTTTGATTGCTTTGATCGATTGAATGTATTATTCGCATCGTGCTTTGCTCAATTCATATCCTCAGATGTTTATAGTTCTTTGAGCTTCCTTCATAGCCATTGCATCACTGTAACAAATCCGTCCGTTGGAGAGTGGACTTCTTTGTTTATCTTACCATTCCGTTGCACGGCTTGATTCCCTTTTCATTTCCGACCGTTTGAAAGACTTCATTTGATAGTGCCGTTTTTCATGATTAGAATAATCGTAAGTCTTTAGATCGCGGATCTCAATGAATATTTTATTCCTAACTTTCCGGAAATCTTTCCAGTTTATCTCCTCACGTATGCATGTGGATTTTCGTTATTGTTGACTCCAATGCTTGCTGACGTGGACTGAGTTACTTGGTTGATATCTTTGACTGAGAACTTATCTGATATCTTTTGGTCAATCCTGCCTAGGGCTGTCTAAATGGTTCTCGGTTCTCGGTTAGAACCGGAACCGAACCAGAATCGAGCGGTTCCGGTTAACCGAGAACCGTTAGTACGGTTCTCGGTTCGGTTTTGGGTTAGGGATTTCGTGGATAAAACGGTTTCGGTTTAACCGAGAACCGATCGGTTCGGAACCGAGAACCGTATAAAATTAATAACTATTATTTATTAATTATTATTTATTAAATAATAATTTTACTATTTTTTTTACGGCCCAGCCCAGTCCCTTGTAGTTATACAATTTTGCTAATTTTTTTTACTACCCTAATCGTCTGCCACTTTTGACATTTCCATTCCAGTCCAGAATCTCTCTCCCCGTCTCCCCGTAACCCTCCTCCTCTCTCTCAGTCTCCCGCCCGCGCCGCCGTGCCCGTGCCCGCTCCACCGCTCCACGCCGTCGCCGCGCCTCCCAATCCCTCTCAGTTCAGTTTCCCGTGGTCGTCTCCGGCGTCCGCTCCACCACGTCAGTCGTCCGCACTCCGCAGCATCGTCCCTTCCTCCCGTCAGCTCCTGTTGTTATTGCTTGTTATGATGTTTAAGTTTTTATTATAGGAGCTTTGTTTAAAATTAAAACAGGAGTATGCAGCATGGTAAAAAGGGAAACCGTAAACAGGAGTTTTTATTGCTTGTTATATCCTGTATGCTGTGTTGTGGGTGTTGCTGCACGCAAAATAAAATTTAAAAAAAAATGGTTTTTACGGGTTACCCGAACCGGAACCGACTTAATTCGGCGCGCTTCTGGTTAACCAAAAGTGTAAAACGGTCCGGTTTACGGTTCCACTTTTTTGGCTAAAATGGTTCCGGTTAACCGATTTTTTCGGTCCGGTTAATCGGAACCTAACCGTTCGACAGGCCTAATCCTGCCTGATGTGCGGTCAACTTTCTCTGATGTAACTTCTCTGATATATCTTGGTAGAAGTTCTCTGAGATAAAGTTCTCTGTTCTTATGGTATGACTGAAGTTCTCTGACCTGATGAATGTTCTCTGATATAAAGTTCTCTGTTCTGATGGTCAAACTTCAGCTTGATATTTTGTGTTGACCAGATCTCGTCTAATAACTCGACTGCAGATGGGTTTTGGTCAACCTCTCTGATATTCTGCGTTGATCAAAACTTTTCTGATGTATCGTTCCTCTGAACTTAACTGCATCTTGGTTTTGGTCAAACCTCTCTGATGTTTTGCGTTGACCAAAACTTCTATGATAATGAACTTGCTTGTAAACTTCTCTGATAAATGGCACTTCTATTCTTAGTCGATTTTGATATTTGATCAACACTCGATCAAGACTTAGCCTAACTTTTAAGGCATATAGAAGATACTGATTTGGTTCTTCTTTACAATATCAAGTTATTTAGAACATACATTTGAATGAATTACAATACAGGGATGACATCATCAAAATTTAACAAGTATTCCTAACATCGGCTCCACCAAACTTTGGCGGCTTCTCGGCGGTAGGCTGTAATATCCGCACTTTCTATTTTTAGTAATTTCTATTTTTAGTGTATTTTCATTCCGGATGACTCGTTTGTTATTGTTTTGGAATTCTGAAACTATTTTGTTCTGTATCCATGACCATCCGGACGAGTTTCAGAGTTGTTTTGATGAGATTTTACTTATTGTGTAACTTTTCCGCATTGAGGCTCGATTCTCGTAAATCTCGTTCTATACTGACGTTTCATTACTTCTTAGAGTTCCTTTAATGATTCTGGATATGTTACAACTTTCTAAATTTTCGTTCAGGCCTCGAGTTTAGATTTCCGAATGTTTGGGCCATTTTTGTAAATTCTTATTATTTTCAGTGTTGATGTTAATATTCGTTTATTCCGACCTTCAGGTAGTCGAAGGCATGTGATGGTTGTTATGCTTAACTCGTCAGTAGGGAACTTTAGTATATCCGGCGGACTTATCCTTGTATTTTCATCTCCGGTGGTTGTCGAGCCGTTATTTTTCAGAATGCAGGGCTGACCAACTTTCTGGGCTAAGTTACGGCGGTAAGATCGCATGTATTACGGCCGTAAGTCTCCATGTATTACGGCCATAATGCCACCTTCGTAACGGCCGTAATGATGGCGTGAAATCGATCCAGTGGGTTCTGGAGCACCATTGCGGCCGTAATGGTGCACATGTTATGGCTGTAACACTGCCCAGTATATTAAACCGGGAACGGTTTTCTCCTTCATTTTTCATCCTCCTCTTCTTCTTTTCCCGGCGGGAGTGATTTCCAAGCATGGGGTTCGTCCGATTTCACCCAAACTTTGTTGGGGAAATATATCCAGGCATCATATCATCATTCTTACATCAAATCATATATTGTTCATCTTCAAATTGAGGTATATTCTTAGAACCCTAGTATTTGGGGGATTTCGGGATTTTGGCATGATTTCACCCATTGAAACCGATTTAGCTTCGATAAGTTGTTCGATTACGAATGTGTAATTGTAATCCCTTGCTTTCATTATAGTTTAACGGATTAAACTTCGAGGATTTCACCGTTAATAGATTAGAATCGATTATGACTTCGTAGTGACCGATGAATTGTCCCAACGGGTAGAACTAGGATGAATTCCTATGTTTCCACAATATTGAGATTGTTTGTATATCATTATTGTGTTAGGAGCGGATTTGTGAAGATTATTCGGACTAATTCCTTTCGCCATTTCCTTCACCTCATTTTATTCAAGGCAAGTACATCTATTTCATTTCGTTATGTGGTTTACGGTTTCGATGCGATCATGAATTGTGATACCGTGTGTGTGTTGATGTTCTTCCACCCAGGGACGGTCCGACGGGGCCTCTGGGGTCCGATACTAATGGGTACGGCCGCGGAAGTAGTTTCCCACCCAGGGACGGTCCAACGGGGCCTCTGGGGATCGATACTAATGGGTACAGCCGTGGGTTGCCAAGTATGGATAATGTTGTGATGAAATGAGTTCATGTAATGTCATAAAAATGATGTTTGACGCAATAAGTGATATTCCGGAATATTATTTCCAATTGTTTTCTAAATGAGTAACTGTGTTGGATCGTATTTGTATATATATAATGTAGTGTGATTGTGTACGTGCACTACCTATTCGAATGCTAACCCCTTAAATGGGGGAAATGCATCTTATGCATTTCAGATACCGGGCGAGCTGAGGAGCCAGCACGGGACACGCATGCAATGTATGGCACAACATGATGATGAGGCTCGAGTCGATGTTAGATGTTTTGTTATTGTATTTATTTGGATGTTGGAGTTAGACTGGTTGTTTTACAAATATGGTTAAAGTCCCCTCCGTGGGCATTGAATACATTTCGCTTTTTTTTTTAGTATTGAACTAAAATGTTTTGGTCTAGACCACGGCCCTACTTATTATGATAAATGTGTTTTGTGGGATTCTTTTGTGGATTTGGTGTCTTATGCTAGCCTGGTAGACCTTGTGAAGGTTCTACGGTGTGTAATGTCCCTTATGAGATTTGGGGTGTTACATTTATGGTATCGGAGCCAGGTTTCGATACTGTGACCTGTGGGTTATGGTCCCACCACGCTTACCGTTGCGGCCGAAAGGGTAAACCTAGTCCAAGATATATTGGACCGTTCGAGATTTTAGAGAGAGTTGGAGAGCTTGCATATCGGTTAGGATTGTCGCCGTCCTTGAGTCACGCATAACGTGTTTCATGTTTCCCAGCTTAGGAAGTATTTGCCGGACCCTAGCCATATTATTGATTTTGGAGAGATTGATTTGGGTCCCAACATTACCTTTGAAGAGAGACCGATTCAGATTTGGGAGCATCGTGTGAAGCAACTTAGGCACAAAACCATTCTTTTGGTTAAAGTGCAATAGTCGAGACATGGATCCGAGCAAGCCACGTGGGAGATGGAAGAGAATATGAAGTCGAGATACCCTGAGTTGTTCGCTTTGTAATTTTCAGGACGAAACTTATTTTTAGGGGGAGAGAATGTAATATCTGCACTTTCTATTTAAGTAATTTCTATTTTTAGTGTATTTTCATTTCGGACGACTCGCTTGTTATTGTTTTGTATTTGTTATGTATCCATGACCATCCAGACGAGTTTCAGAGTTGTTTTGATGAGATTTTACTTATTGTGTAACTTTTCCGTATTGAGGCTCGATTCTCGTAAATCTCGTTTTATACAGACGTTTCATTACTTCTTCGAGTTCCTTTAATGATTCTGGATATGTTACAACTTTCTGAATTGTCGTTCAGGCCTCGAGTTTAGATTTCCGAATGTTTGGGCCATTTTGTAAATTCTTATTATTTTGAGTTGATGTTAATACTCGTTTATTCCGACCTTCGGGTGGTCGGAGGCATGTGATGGTTGTTATGCTTAACTCGTCAGTAGGAAACTTTAGTATATCCGGTGGACTTATCCTTGTATTTTCATCTTCGGTGGTTGTCGAGCCGTTATTTTCCAGAATGCAGGGCTCACCAACTTTCTGGGCTAAGCTACGGTCGTAAGGTCGCATGTATTACGGCCATAAGTCTCCGTGTATTACGGCCATAATGCCACCTTCGTAACGGCCGTAATGATGGTGTGAAATCGGTCCAGTGGGTTCTGGAGCACCATTATGGCCGTAATGGTGCACATGTTACGTCCATAACACTGCCCAGTATATTAAACTGGGCAACGGTTTTCTCCTTCATTTTTCATCCTCCTCTTCTTATTTTTGCGATGGGAGCGATTTCCAAGCATAGGGTTTGTCCGATTTCACCCAAGCTTTGTTGGAGAAGTATATCCAGGCATCATATCATCATTCTAACATCAAATCATCCATTGTTCATCTTCAAATTGAGGTATATTCTTAGAACCCTAGTATTTGAGGGATTTCGGGATTTTGGTATGATTTCACCCTTTTAAACTGATTTAAATTCGTTAAGTTGTTAGATTATGATTATGTAATTGTAATCCCTTGCTTTCATTATAATTTAATGGATTAAACTTCGAGGTTTTCACCGTTAATAGATTAGAATCGTTTATGACTTCGTAGTGACTGATGAATCGTCCCAACGGGTAGAACTAGGATGAATTCCTATGTTTCCACAATATTGAGATTTTTTGTATATCGTTATTGTGTTAGGAGCGGATTTGTGAAGATTATTTGGACTGAAACCTTTCTTTTCGCCATTTCCTTCACCTCATTTTATTCAAGGCAAGTACATGTATTACATTTCGTTATGTGGTTTACGGTTTCGATGCGATCATGAATTGTGATACCGTGTGTGTGTTTTGATGTTCTTCCACCCAGGGACGGGCCGACGGGGCCTCTGGGGGCCGATACTAATGGGTACGGCCGCGGAAGTAGTTCCCCACACAGGGACGGTCCAACGGGGCCTCTGGGGGTCGATACTAATGGGTACGGTCGTGGGTTGCCAAGTATGGATAATATTGTGATGAAATGAGTTGATGTAATGTCATAAAAATGATGTTTGACGCAATAAGTGATATTCCGGAATATTATTTCCAATTTTTTTCTAAATGAGTAACTGTGTTGGATCGTATTTGTATATATAATGTAGTGTGATTGTGTACGTGCACTACCTATTCGAATGCTAACCCCTTAAATGGGGGAAATGCATCTTATGCATTTCAGGTACCGGGCGAGCTGAGGAGCCAGCACGGGACACGTATGCAATGTATGGCACAACATGATGATGAGGCTCGAGTCGATGTTAGATGTTTTGTTATTGTATTTATTTGGATGTTGGAGTTAGACTGGTTGTTTTACAAATATGGTTAAAGTCCCCTCCGTGGGCATTGAATACATTTCGCTCTTTGTTTTGTTGGTATTGAACTAAAATATTTTGGCGGAGGCCACAACCCTACTTATTATGATAAATGTGTTTTGTGGGATTCTTTTGTGGATTTGGTGTCTTGTGCTAGCCTGGTAGACCTTGTGAAGGTTCTACGGCGTGTAATGTCCCTTATGAGATTTAGGGTGTTACATAGGCATCATCCTTGGCCCTGAGGTTGTTCCAAAAAAGGAATCACTTGTGTTGAACCTGTCGGCTCCAACAGTAGATCCTAACATGGATCATACGGTACCACTGAAAGTGGAACCAACGGTGCCACTCGATGTGGATCCGCAAATTGTGAGAAAGGGGTTCGAAAACACCCATGGAATTATCGCAGAGGTGGTTGAGCTCATCAGATTGGACATAGTCGCAGCAACAGTGTTCGCCATGGTGGATGCAGTTCCAGAGGCAAAGGCAACGGTGGTGCTTGAGTCGGTGGAAGCAGCAATCGACATCTCTGGTTGTAGGATTTAGTAAAAACAAGTATATTTCATCTTGCGCTTTTTTGGCGAGAGTCTATTTTGACGACTCGCTTGTGACCGTTTCATCATTCTGAGAATGATTAATTCTGCACTTTTTGACATCCGAGTTCGTTTCGGTGCCGTTTTGTTGAGTTCCGTACTTTTTGGTGACTTTTCCGCCCTTTTCTTGGTCGCGTATGATTAATTATTGCATTATGTTTTCATTTCGGGTCGTTGATGTTGTCCGCAAGCTTTTTGTCATGTTCGTTCCGTACGTTTTCGAAAATCGAGTCGTCGGGTCATGGCGGTGGCGGTGGCCGGACAGTGCGGCAGCTTGTCGGAGTCTTGGGCAGCGAGCACGGCGGCAGAACCGTAGCGCATGCTACGGCCGGAAGGCTGCGCGCTAGCTCGGCAGTGTAGCGCCTGTTGTCGAGCGGCCAGACGTCTGTGTCTCAGTGCAGGCGGAGGGGTTATGAGGTTCTGGACTCGGGTAGGATCGGCAGGTAGCGCACGCTACTGTCGGTCGTGGCGCACGCTAACCGGCAGGGGTAGCGCACGCTGTCGGCCGACTAGCGTACGTTACCTGGGCGAGCTGTTTAGTCCAGAGGTTACTGGACAGGTCGGCTAGCGCGTGCAGCCTTCCGGCCATAGCGCACGCTAGCGGGGGTCGGGCGGGCAGGTCACGGCCGGCATGTTTGGTCGGTAGTGCTGGGCCGATACTGTTCGATAGCGCACGCTAGTCCGGGAAGGCTAGCGCACGCTAGTTCCGTCCTAGTATATATATGGCAGAGCAGCCTCATTTTCACTCGTTTTTCATTTCCTTTCTTTTCTGTCCGCGGCTGGAGGTTCAGAGGAGGCGAAACCATGTTGTTAGACAACGAATCCACGAAGTTCTAGAGGTTATATCATTGATCAATCATCCTATAACATCCCTCGATCCAGCGAATCAAGGTTAGATCTTTAGAACCCTACTTTTGGGAAGATTTGGGGGTTTTCGCGTTTTTGTCCGATTCGTTCCGTTTTGTTGATTAATTCATGATGAATATGATTAATCTTGTTGGTATTCTTAGTTTCCCTACGGATTCATGGTATATTTCATGGTTTTTACGGAATCGAGAGGGTTTGGTTGTGGTCCGCCCTCGTTGTCGTTTTTATACGAATATACATGAATCGTAGGTGGGTTTTCGGGTGTATTCCAATTCCGTATTCGTTTAGAAATGGTTGTGATTGTATTCTTCAAATCGTTAGGTTCGGTTTCGTTGGTTCCTAGCGTTCGTCGGTGACTTTCCTTTCCATTCGTTGCGTCGTCAATTATTCAAGGCAAGTATTTTTGGAAACCTTTATGCTTAACGTGAAATGGTAATGTATATTGTGTGTGATTTGCTCACCTCGGGAGGGTCCGACGGGATCACGGAGGGAGTCCAATGGTTTGTGCCCTGGATTCATGAGTTTGTTTAGCTAGCCAGCTCGAGAGGGTCCTTAGAGGCCTCGAGTAGGATTTGTGGCTTCGTCCCGATCCTAGGCGATGCATATGCGTGATTTGTTTTATGATATGGCCAGCCCGGGAGGGTCCTTAGAGGCCTCGGGTGGGATTCGTGGCTTCGTCCCGGTCCTAGGCAAATTGTTTGACTGTTTGTTTCCGGAAAAGACATGTCTGGTTTTGGTTTTGAAATGATTTGGTGCATTGTACTATGAAATGTGTAAGCGATTGGTTTGCCTTGAATACTTGTACTAGCGTAATTGCTAACCCCTTTGGGGACCCGTTTTGGGGAAATTCTTGTTATGGATTTCAGGTTATGTTCAGTCAGACGAGCGGGCGCTGGGATGGTACGAGGATGTCGGGCCAAGGTTGTTGACATGTGCAATTGAGTCTTATATTTCCTACTGTCTCTTTTGATATGGTTGTTTTCCAAATTGTAAACTTATAGATTGTACTCGTGAGTACTTAGACTTTTCCTTTCGGATTGTGATTGGTCTTCGTTGAAATTACTATATTTGTCGGTTGATGTTTATTATGCCGGTTGTACCGGACGTGTTGTTTAATGTTCTTGTTGTTAATCATTGTTTCCTTGCTAACCGAGACGGTTAGTCGAGTGGTGTTTTCTTGTTTTAGCCTGGTGGGTCCCATGTAGGGGGTCCACGGTGCTGTAATACACCTCGAATATCTCGGGGGTGTTACAAAAAATGGTATCAGAGATCTAGGTTTATGGATACCTAGGCTTGTGGGTTATTTGGGTCTAGTTGTGTTTTGTTTTGCACATTGTCACACCGCTGCCGGCATCTCAGTACATCCAGTGCACGTAAGTTTTCCTTACTCGATTATCTTGTTTTCTCGTATTTTATTTCCACTTCTTGAACTGTGATTGTCTCTCTGGTACTTATCGTCGAGTTGTTTTTCAATCCATCCGGTTCGTGTACTTTTGATTCTAGTATTGCGCAGTCGTTTATCTCTCTGGAGTATGTGCGCCGTTCTGGGCTTGACCGTTTGTCGTCTTGTGAGCCTCCCATTGCTAAACTTCCCAGCGTTGGTGGGATCGTTGGTGATCGAAAGATCCGAGATTTGCTCCGTGGTATATTGTGAGAGGGCTTAACTCTCTAGTCTTTTGTTGTATGATGGAATTTGTGTTTGGTAATTGCGATATACTAAATGTATGTTGAGCCGAATGTACTGATGGTTTGGACACCGAGGGGTGCAGTATGATGTGGAAGTTTTGAACATTAATATGTTCCGGGAAAGGTATCGATGGCAGAGTTTGTTGAGAAACTCACATAGATGGTTTTGACATGTGTTCGAATCGGTGTTCATTAGTTATGCTGTTAAACTTGAAGAGAGAGTTTGACATATGCTTGTAATTAGTGTTTTCGAGTTGCGCTTATTGAACTGGTGATTTTTGAATGCCGTATATACGTGTGTTCGGGAATTGATGGTACGTGGCTAATTATTGTTATTTACAACCAATGTGTTTCTATTAATAATAATACATGCGGCGTGCATGCTTGAAAATTTCTTAGACTTGATCGTATTGTGGGTTTTTGAAAAGTGACATGAATTTGGGCAAGCCACCCTTGTATTTCCAAGTAAAACCTTGTGTCGGTATTTGAAAGTCGTGTTTAAAAGTGTTTTAGGACATTTTATAAAATACTACCGCTGTTAAACCCTTGTCGTGTTTGAAAGGGTCTTGAAAACAATTTTTAACTTATCGGTTTTATTTTCGAATAACTAGAGTATACGATTTTAAAAATCAGATTAGCTTGGGGAAACCTAGGCTGTCGAGTCAAGTTGTGTTTGTTGAGTTTTGTCTCGTCGGATTTTGTCTGACTTAGTCGCGTCGCGATGCGTCGTTTGAGTTCATTGGTCGTGATTAGTATCGAGGGGCGATCGTCATTTGCGTGCGACCTATGGATGTAAGACTCCCTTCCTTGTGTTGTGCCTCGTGTGACACGACTTATTTGTATGATTAGTTGTTAAATGATGGAATCCTTCTGTGGATTTTGATTTCATGATATGTATTTATTCGACTCTCGTATTTGGTTTATACGAGGAGTGTCGTCGCTGCTGATGTATTTTCGAACTGCATTTTATCCGCTGCGTGAGTTCTTTCAAAACGGCTTTCGGTATTTTGCAAACTGAGTTTTATTTCGTAAAACAGATTCCCTAAATCGAGTTTTGGCATTCTCGCCTTGAACATTTTATGACGGTTTGACAAATAATTTTGTGAGTTTTGGAAAATATTACTGTCATCAGTCTTTTTGGCATTTTTGAAATGACGTGGGAAATTGTGCTTACAATTTTCTAGGATGTTCTGTTGCTGTCTCTCTGGGTCGTTAGCGCACGCTACGCTTTGCGGATAGCTAGCGCGAGAGTGCGTTGGTGGCACGCTATCTGGGAGGATAGCGCACGCTACCTGGTAGTTCAGGGCAGTCCAGGAGCTACTGGACTGGTTCTGAAGTTCTCGTTAGCGCATGCTAACACTTGGGGTTAGTGCACGCTAACAGTGTATTTTGGTCAGGAGTTTTGTCTGGTGTCGTGATAGCGCACGCTAACTTTAATGATTAGCGCACGCTAATTGCGTCCAGTATAAATACTGGACACCAGGCTAGAATCTGCATTTTTCTTCATTTCTTCTTCTTCCTCTGTGAGTTTGAGACGTAGCGACTAGGGTTCGCATCTCAGCTGATTTTCTTCCATCCAAAGGTGTCCATTGAGTATCCTAGGTGATTTTAACATCATCTAATCCATTGTTCTTCGCCGAATCTAGGTATTTTTCTTGAATCCCTAGAGTTGACTTTTTGGAGTTTTGTTCTTGATGTCGTTTCCCATTCGGTTTTGATAAACCGATTGTTGTTTAATGATGTTGTTAAACATATCATAGGGATTGTATATTACTGTCGTGATTTTGAACGATTTGATGCGTGTGCTATGATGTGTTTAAGTGAATGTTGATACGTGTGAGTTTTGGGCATTTTGGCCTATTGTACTTCTGAAAAACCTTGACTATCTTAGAAAATAAACCTCGAGATGTACTTTGAAAATGAATTATTTTCTCGCAATGTTCTCAAGATGCCTACTAGCGCCACGCTATGTTTCAAAATTATTCTACTTCGAGGATCAAAATATTTTGAGATATTTCTAATGATTTAGAAACGTATTTGCTTAGACCCGAAGGTCGAATATTGCTGAAAAGTTTTAATTTAAAGAAAGGTGTCTTCATTTTTTTTATCAAACGCAAAATGATTTTTCTTTCAAAGCCTCGATGACGATGTTTGTACTACTTTTTGTGATATATGATACTCAAGATCAACTGGTGCTTCCGAATTATTTTCAAAAGGTGGCTTTCATTTTTAAAACCTATCGTTCCTGTTTGCGGCCCGGGAATATATGTGTGATGTTCGTACTCTCGTTAGGGTGTTAACCCCCGAGTTGTGACCGAATTGGTGGTGTGAGCGTTGAGTCATTCGCCACGCAGTTGTTGTGGTAGCCTCTGTGAGGGGTGTGATGTTGGTATTGGATGTTGTCGCCTCGTACTGATTTATGCGTTATCGCATATATGCGAGCTGTTAGAGCTTGGGTTGGTATGGTTGTGTCCATCGGTGGTTGTTCCGCGTTGTATCGGTTGCTTGTTGTATTGTTACCTTTGTTTCGTTGTTGTGAGTTTCGGGGGCGAGGTCGAAGGTAATCCCCGTATTATTTTTGACTTTTGCATTTTCTTTTTCCCAATTCCATCGGATCACTCGTGTTCGTTGATACTCTATGAACTTGTTCTGTATTTCGGTTTTTATCGTGCGAACAAGCCGTGATCTTGTTTTGGTTTGATCTGGTTATTGCTGTGACTTTTCCGAGTTTGGTTCGATTCTTGTGAACCTTGTTCGAAAGTAACATCTTTTAGTTCCTACCAGCTCTTTTAACGTCTTGAGTTTAAGTGTGAACTTCGGAGTTGTTGTTCGATCATTGTTTTTTGATCGTTGTTGTTCGATCATTGTTGATTCGATCGTGGTCACCTTTGCAGATTGCTGTACGCATCATTTCTATTTTTCGACTGTTCGTGTTTCTTTGTAATAGATAGGGCTGGGACTTAGGACCCGAATAACCGAAGATCCGAACCGAAATGTCAATTTCGGTTCGGTTCGGTTCGGGTTTTAAGAAAAAAATTATTTATAAATTTCGGGTTCGGGTCCTGCAATAAATTTCGGGTTCGGGTTCGGTTATTGTAATTTTAAAATTTTAATAACCGTACTACCCGAAATTAGTGACAATAACCGAACAAAAAATTAAAACCCATTATACCCGAACACAAAATTAAAACCCATGCTAACCGTACTACCCATAGTTATTTTATTTTAGATGTTTCTACTTTCTATACACTATATAAATTAAAAAAACCTAACCTAACAAATTTTATTTCGGGTTTTTCGGTTATTTTTGAAAATTTTGAACTGTAAATTTCGGTTCGGTTTTTTCGGTTTTTTGGTAAAATTACTTCGGTTCCTAGAAGTTCGGTTCCTGCAGAAAAAAGTCAGGAACCGAACCCGAATTACATAACACATTTGGAACTTCGGTTCCTTACTTTTTTTTCAAGAAACCGAACTATCCCAGCCATAGTAATAGATGCCTTGTGTTTTACAACTGTTCAGATAATTGACTTGATGATATTATCTATTTGATGACGCTTGTCACTTATTGGTTTTATTATGTCTCTACCTGTAGCGTTGTGTTGGTCATCGTGGAGCGCGTTTTCACGCCGTATGTTTCCTTGCGTTGTTCGTAACGTTTCGCCGTTTGGGCGTGAGTTTTCGGTTCTTGTGTACCTCGTGGAGTTTTTCCTGGCGGGATATTGCTTCTCCCTACTTGTTTTAAGTTTCGGGACTAAACTTCTTTTAAGAAGGGTAGTATGTAATATCCGTAATTTTGATTTCAGGTAATTTTATTTTTTGGCGAGAGTCCGTTTTGACGACTCGCTTGCGAAAGTTTCATCATTCTGAGAATGATTAATTCTGCACTTTTTGACACCCGAGTTCGTTTAGGTACCGTTTTGTTGAGTTCCGTACTTTTTGGCGACTTTTCCGCACTTGAGTTCGATTCTTGCGAATCTCATTCGAAACTGCTGCTTCGAGTTTCTCGTAAGTCCGTTTAACTTTGTTATACGTGTTGTGAACTTCGGTTTGGTTATTCGATCACGTATCGTGATTTTCGGGCGTTTTGGGCCATTTTGTAATTTCCTAAAAGTTATGGGTATCCGTACCTGTATTTGTTGTCTCGACCCTTTTCTTGGTTGCGTATGATTAATTATTGCATTATGTTTTCATTTCGGGTCGTTGATGTTGTCCGCGAGCTTTTCGTCGTGTTCGTTCCGTATATTTTCGGAAATCGAGTCGTCGGGTCATGGCGGTGGCGGTGGCCAGGCGGGTGCGCTTGTCGGAAGTCTTGGGCACGGCCGGCGAGCACGGCAGGAACCGACGTAGCGCACGCTACGGCCGGAAGGCTGCGCGCGTTAGTTCGGCAAGTGTAGCGCACGCTGTCGAGCGGCCCAGCGTACGCTATCGGGTCTGGGCAGAGGGGTTCTGAGGTTCTGGACTCGGGTAGGATCGGTAGGTGGCGCACGCTACTGTCGGTCGTGGCGCACGCTAACCGGCAGGGGTAGCGCACACTGTCGGCCGACTAGCGTACGTTACCTGGGCGAGCTGTTTAGTCCAGAGGTTGCTGGACAGGTCGGCTAGCGCGCGCAGCCTTCCGGCCGTAGCGCACGCTAGCGGGGGTCGGGCGGGCAGGTCACGGCCGGCAGGTTTGGTCGGTAGTGCCGGGTCGTGCGGGCCCTGGCCGAGGGTGCTGGGCCGATACTGGCCGATAGCGCACGCTAGTCCGGGAAGGCTAGCGCACGCTAGTTCCGGCCCAGTATATATATGGCAGAGCAGCCTCATTTTCACTCGTTTTTCATTTCCTTTCTTTTCTGTCCGCGGCTGGAGGTTCGGAGGAGGTGAAGCCATGTTGTTAGACAACGAATCCACGAAGTTCTAGAGGTTATATCATTGATCAATCATCCTATAACATCCCTCGATCCAGCGAATCATGGTTAGATCTTTAGAACCCTACTTTTGGGAAGATTTGGAGGTTTTCGTGTTTTTGTCCGATTCGTTCCGTTTTGTTGATTAATTCATGATGAATATGATTAATCTTGTTGGTATTCTTAGTTTTCCTACGGATTCATGGTATATTTCGTGGTTTTTACGGAATCGAGAGGGTTTGGTTGTGGTCCGCCCTCGTTGTCGTTTTTATACGAATATACATGAATCGTGGGTGGGTTTTCGGGTGCATTCCAATTCCGTATTCGTTTAGAAATGGTTGTGAGTGTATTCTTCGAATCGTTAGGTTCGGTTTCGTTGGTTCCTAGCGTTCGTCGGTGACTTTCCTTTCCGTTCGTTGCGTCGTCAATTATTCAAGGCAAGTATTTTTGGAAACCTTTATGCTTAATGTGAAATGGTAATGTATATTGTGTGTGATTTGCTCACCTCGGGAGGGTCCGACGGGATCACGGGGGAGTCCAATGGTTTGTGCCCTGGATTCATGAGTTTGTTTAGCTAGCCAGCTCGGGAGGGTCCTTAGAGGCCTCGAGTGGGATTTGTGGCTTCGTCCCGGTCTTAGGCGATGCATGTGCGTGATTTGTTTTATAATACAGACAGCTCGGGAGGGTCCTTAGAGGCCTCGGGTGGGATTCGTGGCTTCGTCCCGGTCCTAGGCAAATTGTTTGACTGTTTGTTTCCGGAAAAGACATGTCTGGTTTTGGTTTGAAATGATTTGGTGCATTGTACTATGAAATGTGTAAGCGATTGGTTTGCCTTGAAGACTTGTACTAGCCTAATTGCTAACCCCTTTGGGGACCCGTTTTGGGGAAATTCCTGTTATGGATTTCAGCTTATGTTCAGTCAGACGAGCGGGCGCTGGGATGGTACCAGGATGTCGGGCCAAGGTTGTTGACATGTACAATTGAGTCTTATGTTTCCTACTGTCTCTTTTGATATGGTTGTTTTCCAATTTGTAAACTTATAGATTGTACTTGTGAGTACTTAGGCTTTTCCTTTCGGATTGTGATTGGTCTTCGTTGAAATTACTATATTTGTTGGTTGATGTTTATTATGCCGGTTGTACCGGACGTGTTGTTTTATTCTTGTTGTTAACAATTGTTTCCTTGCTAACCGAGACGGTTAGTCGAGTGGTGTTTTCTTGTTTTAGCCTGGTGGGTCCCATGTAGGGGTCCACGGCGCTGTAATACACCTCAAATATCTCGGGGGTGTTACAAAGACTTGCCGGGCGAAGATAAATTACAAATGAAAATGAAATTACAACTCGAAAATACAGAAATTACAAAACTCGAAATTGCGAAACTCGAAAAACAGAAATTACAAAATTCGAAACTGGATTGAAATTACAAGAAAAAATATAAAACCGTAAACTAATGCCGAGTCGAGGAAACCTCTATCCGCAAGACGAAATACGCCCCGGTAGTGCTCTTGGTTCTGACGTATCGCCTTCAAAGATAATACGACAGCATCTCAGAGGTAGTAGCACCACAAACCCACGAGCTCCGACGAACTAGAATGGGGTGAAGACAAAGCTGACTTATGAAATGCAGAGCATGCAGAAAGCTTTTTGTATTTCGGAGTTTTGCATGTGCTGATGCAAATGAGATGCATGCCTATTTATATGCCATCTCTCTCTACAAGGATTTAAAAATTCCTAATCTATTAAATTATCATCAACTAATTTATAAGCTAACTCAACCCGACAATTGATTTACCCACTAAATTTTGGATTCAATTTACGAAAAAAATATCAACTAAAATATCTATTATTTCGAATCATCAACTGGAATTTCAACTAATTCAGGGGAGCTTATAAATTAATTTATCATTTACTTTCCAATTATCAACAATTTCATCAATTCATTTCAAATTATAAATAATTAAAACCTAATTTCAAGTTATCCACCAATTAGCATATAATCCACAAAAAAAAAAAACAATTTTAATTTTACATCAATATCAACACTTTAAGATTCATTTATAACTAAAATTCATGATATAAATAATAAATTAAATAATACGAACTAAAACAGTACAAAAATTCAAAGTAAACAAAAATCAACGCACATATTTTACGAATTTAATGAAATTACACTTAAAATGGAAAAAAAAAAAAAAAAAGCTCGAAATTGGACGATTTGGATGGGAATAGAAGAAATTTGAAGCAAGGAAATTGAAATTTTCATAGTACATTAAGGGGAGAAAAAGTGGAGGAAAGAAAAACGAAGGAAAAAAAGGCAATCAGTTGTTGAACAAGTCGGTAACATGTGCATCACATATGTAAAGTTAAAGAAACCGATTAATTAAATGACCTGTTAAAAGTAATCGTGGTGGCGTCACATATGTGATGCTTACATTACACATCGTCCCACACTAATTTCACTAGTTTCTTTCAAAATTAAAAGCATCACATATATGAAGCCTTCGTTTTATAGTTTCGTAGTTCTTTTCTCTTCAGATTCACCTTTTGTTTGTGAAGCTAATATTCTAAAGTCATTGTGACTGTCTTTTACGCTTAGTTCCCGAGTTTTAGTAAAAGAAAAAAAAAAAGGGAAAGAAAGTTAGGAGAGAAAATGAGAGAAAGGAAAGTGAAAGGAAATTATATTTGTGTTCTCGAGTTGTAAGGAAGTGAAAGGAAAATTAACAATTTTGTTCTTTTCTCTCCAAATCCTTTCAAATCGGAAGGAAAGTTAGGAGGGAACACCAAATATTTTTTTTCCGTTTCAAATCCTTCCAAATCGGAAGAAAATTAACAATTTCTTTCCGTTTCTTTTCATTAAAAAACTCAGGAACACCAAATATTTTTTTTCCTTCTTATTTCCATCAATTTCTCTTCTTTTCTCTCGTTAAGTTAAACTCGGGAACTAAGCGTTAGTATCGTAGCCATATATAATATCATGATGCTCCGAATTATTTTATTTTGGAGTATGTCAAACAATATTATTGCCATCTTACATATCATTTTTATTTTACTATAATGTGTATAAAATGACGAATTTTATCTAGATGAGTTCATGCACTAAACGTAAAAGATTGCATCTACTTATGCGAATTTGGCCAGTGGTCTTAATCACCAATTTCTATTTGGAGTCTTGGGCCACATATGATCAACTACATGAAAACTCTGGAATTTGCATTATGAATAATTGTTATAAAACTGAAATATTATAGAGAGAATTTAGAGAGAGAATAGAGAGAATGATTCTGAAATATGTTTTTCACTAATAACTGAAGTCCTGTTTATAGGAAAACTTCAGATGGCACAATCGTAATTACATAATTACATCAGGGGCATAATAGTCATTCACATATTATAATACATTATTTTGTTACGCATTACGAGAAGTGATATACTTCAACAATTCTTAACACTCCCCCTTGAATGACTATTTACATAAATATCTGCCGAACTAGTTTGAAGAAAAACCCAATGGGAGAAAAACTCTCAAACTTTTTGTATCGAAGCGTGTGACAATCATATCACGTTGTATCATAACGTTGGTAGGAAACCTCTGTTAGATAAAACTTCAGCAATCTGTAATCTCGTAAATTTGCTCCCCCTTATCTTGATAGTTCTTGTATGAGTATTCTTGTGCCGTCTCAGTAAAACCTCGTGGGACAAAAGCGAGTGAATCACATGTATATCATTCGTTGTTGGAGTATCCACGTGTTGCCTCATTAAAACCTTGTCAAGAAAACCGAGTGGGAAAAACTTGATCGAAGGAAAAGAGTACAACTACTCCTTCATTTTCAAATATTTGAGGAATAATCATGATCTTTATAATTTTCCTCATTATGCTATGAATATGCCTCGTTAAAACCTTATTAGGAAAAACCCAATGGGAAAAATCCTAACGAAGGGAAAAGAGTACATTATTCATACTAATACGTCATTCGTGTTGCCTCATTAAAAACCTTGCTAGGAAAACCCAATGGGACAAAACCTCGATCAAGGAAAAGAGTGCAACGCATATTTTATAAATATGCCCCGGACATTTCAATAATCCTCCGAGTATCGTATTCGGTGCAATTTGTAATCCCGCACTCATATTCTTTGCGATGCGTTTCAAATCTCTTTGGAGATTCCATATTAGTTGTGATTAAGCTGCCTCGTTAAAAACCTTGCTAGGAAAACCCAGTGGGATAAAACCTTAGTCAAGGAAAAGAGTACAGCATATAATTTTCTTTCACAACACCTTATTTTGGGTGATTGCACGCACTGATAATACTTTCAAAATCTCTTCAGGAGTCACTTTTAGTAAGTCCATATGTTTCATTTTATTATAAGGGCATACGTTTCAATTTCGATGGATTTCAATATCCTCATTTCAAATATCTATATTCCACAACCATGGATTTCAATATCCTCATTTCATTTATAGCGCTATATTGTGTCGACACTTTTCAATATTTATTTCTCCATGGCAACATAACTTGCCGAGATATCTCATTATCAATTATCTATTGGAATTACACATTGTGGTTATGTCTATATACTTCTCAAAAGTGTATGCCTCCTTTTATCATTTGCTTTGATTCATATTCGGGGAATTATTATGTATTTATCAAAGCAGTTGTAGTTGGTACCAAAGATTAATAATCTGTCATGCATCTTTGAACTTCAAGTTCATATTTTAGTTGTGAGGATATAGTGTGATGCATTTTACATATTTCCAACTACTAATACTTCCCCTCATGCTAAGAGATTTCTTGAGCACCAAACTCATATGCCAGTACCTCATTATTCATCTTCAGTCATGGGGGTTTGTATATTATGTTCTCGATATTGGCAGGAGGACTTTGAATAGTATGCCAATTAATATCCCACTTGTATGCGCATATCTTGATCCTTTCTGGGATCTATTCAAGTTTATTTGGGATATATTACTAGCTTAATCTGATATGGAATATATGCTCCAACCATGAGCAAATCTTCTCGTAAGTTTCCGATTACGAGTCATATACATATGTGACTATCTAGTGGATCCATAATATCTAGTAGTTCACATATAGAGGAAGTGGGTCCATACTCCCCCTTAATATATTCCAAATTTATTAGGAATTCATTCCCAACATTGGCTAGTATTGATATTAATCGAGAACAAATATTTGAAGACATGATGTGTCTATATCATCATATAGATATTTTACCGACATATCACATCATCTTTTCGGTGCCATTATTGCACATCATTATCAACATGGAGTCGCCGCTCCCACATGTCATATTATGTTTATTATTCAAATATAAAATTGTAGTTCATACGCTTCGGGATATGAACTATTGAAACGCGGAGTCAAATCTCATACGCGTAATTTCAATCTATAAATAGATTAGCATTGTATTCACAATCACCCATATCGAGGGTTTGATTATTATAATGGATTCAATGCTTTCTAGTCTTCGCAATATTACCCATCTCTTCCAGTGAATATCATAAAAAGAATTTTTCGAGCTCGACTCGAAAGATTAAGGGTGCTAATGAAGAATGGCATCCCAAAAGATATTCGATGGTTGATCGAAGCACTAGTTCGATTATCTGGCGAATTTTCAAATTCATTTAAGTACATGCCAGGTACAGGTAGGAGTAATTTTCAACCTTATTATAATAAGGCAGATAAGGATGAAAAACAAGAAAAGAATAATGGTGGTTTGAACAAAAGAAAAAGGGAAGAAATTTGTTACCGTTTTGGTATGAAAGGCCATTGGTCGCGTACATGTCGTACGCCGAAACATCGTGCTGATAACGTGTTATAAAACTGAAATATTATAGAGAGAATTTAGATAGAGAATAGAGAGAATGATTCTGAAGTATGTTTTTCATTAATAACTGAAGTCCTATTTATAGGAAAACTTCAGATGGCACAATCGTAATTACATAATTACATCAGGGGCATAATAGTCATTCACATATTATAATACATTATCTTGTTACGTATTACGAGAAGTGATATACTTCAACAATTCTTAACAATAATTACTTTTTTTTTTTTAATAACTAAAAGTAATTACTTTTAGTTGTATGTTCCGTGCATGTTTTATAATTGGATGAAGATGAAATTGATGTGAGTAGACATGACGACTATCTCTTCTACATATATCAACTAGTTTGTAACTTGTCGAAAATCGTTGAATATATACGATATTCATTACTCAAAAAATATAGCGACATACAACCAACAATGGCTGAAGACAGATTGGGGAAGGTAGAGAACTACGTGTGGAAGAGCCCATCCTTGACTCTTGTTTATAGTCCTAATAATGCAAATAGTCAATGTGAACTTTATTCTTTACAATCTGATGGGGAATTTTGTGAAATTCAATGTGTTCATGATCACTCGAGAGTTCAATGCAACTGACATCTATCCTTAGCAGATATCAATGATGCCTTGATTATTTGTTTTTTTTAGTCTAGTGACTGCCATCCTCGGTCCATTATATATCCCTCGAGCATGATCAATATTCCTGAGCAATATAAGCAAATAACCAACCTTAAACTTGATCATGTGTTCAACAATACATGATATTTTATCATGTTAAGGAACTCAAAAAATATATATATATATACGCCCATGTGGTCAAACACATCTCCTTCTATTTGCAAATATTGTGGGAACTAATATACTCCACCTCTACATTGGCCATCTTCAACATCATATTTTTGTCGATTTTATCAATATCATTGGTCAGGGTGAGTATAGCTCTATCTTATAAAAATTATGGACACGACATAGCCTACAAAATATATGGGTACGTACTTTCCGCAATGACAGTAAGAGGATTTTCAGCATATCGTATATGGATATCATATGACCAATTAATACGAGCTTCTCCATCATTTTCCTTGCTAACAATCACATTCACTATTTATAATATTCAGTCAACAAAATAGTATCCAAATATATAGTGTGCAATCCTACCTCTGGGAAGAAAGAGCGAAGCGATAACACTGAAAAGTCATGGAAAGGATAACATTATCACCACCCTCGAAGGCAAATACAAAATCCTATATATAAAAGTATTTTCGCACCATTGTATGCACACAAAAAAGAATACATCACTTCCTCATTGACCGCGGACATGATGTTCTCAAAAACTGTCATCTGCTCATCAATAAATAACAATAAAACCTAGTATGGGCAATCCCCATCTCATCTAAGTAGTAATATACCGCTTTCGATATAAGCCTTGTTTCAGCATCAACAATGACAAATTCGTTTGATGAACGCATACAACTTGAATTATCTGTGAGTAACTTTTTGATTTCATCCAAAGCAAACTTGTGCACATGTTCATCTGTGGGATGTAAACCACCCAATATTGGAGAGTGATGTTGAAATATAAGTACATAATAGAAAATATAATATTGTTATCTTACAAACCACAAAAATAGATTTTTTACTGAGTAAGGATAGTAAACTAATATGATCTAATAAAGATAATCTATGCTTTTAACAGTCACCATGATATAATTAAAAAAATAATAATGAACCACACAAATATAGTTTACTTGAATTAATAATGAATTATACAGAAGAAATTAGAGTATCGTAAATAATTTGTATAAGTATAATTACTCGTATTCCTATAAATTTAGCATCTCATATGAATGATGTCATCTGAAAGCAAATGACACGCTTTATCAACACCTCATCAACTCTCGACATACTATTGGATATCTGTAATATCCGCATTCTCTTATTCCGGTATTTTCATTTTGGTGTATTTCTCGTTTTATTTTTGCGACCCTCGTGTAACCGTATCGATTTTTCAAGAGTAATTGTTTCGAGATTTTGGTCGTCCGGTTCTGCAATTCTCGGTTCTTTCGTCGTTTGTTGATCTAATTCTCGTAATTGTTGCTCGGAACCGCCGTACGGGGTTGCCATAAATCCATCGTATGTTATTATACGTATTTTGTGGTTCCATTTGATGTTTCGGCCGTGTTTCGGTGTTGAGGACCGTTTTTATCCTGTGCCAAACGCGCGCTAATATTATGGTATAGCGCGCGCTAAACATCCTTGATGGCGCCGCGCTACGATTGATTTATTAGCGCGCTAGCGAAATACATCGATCTTTGACAGTTTACCACTGGACTCGGTCAGGTGCCCAGTTAGCGCACGCTTTGGCCGATAGCGCGCGCTACCGATATGCTGTTAACGCACGCTACATCTGGTCGGCAGCGCACGCTAACAGGGTCAGGTGAGTACTGGGCAGTTCACTTCTAGACTCAGCTGATGTCCAGGTAGCGCATGCTATGACCGATAGCACGCGCTACCGAGAGGCTATTAGCGCATGCTACATTTCGGGTAGCGTACGCTAGCGGTCCAGAACTCTGGGAACTGGACTGGGGTGTTAACTTTATGGACTGGAGTTTTGTCCCGTTAGCGCACGCTAACTTTTGAGAATTAGCGCGCGCTCACGCCCCCTGGCTATATAAACTAGGGAGTTGACCCGGAACAGCTCACTTTTTCTTCCTTCCTTCTTCCACCGCGATCTGGGCGATTTCTTCCTCCGATCATTTCATGCGTCTTTTACCTTGAGTTTTTGAAGTAGATTAACAACACCTACTTGTGTCTTCATCCTCAATCCAAGGTAAATCTCTTAGAACCCTACTTTTGGGTAATTTGGTGGTTTTTGGATTTTCGTCCGATTCGTTCCATTTTGTTGGTTAATTCATGATGAATATGTTTAATCTTGTTGATATCATTGGTTTTCATACGGATTCATGGTATATTTTCGTGGTTTTGGGAAATCGAGAGGGTTTGGTTGTGGTCTGCCCTCGTTGTTATTTTTATACGAATATACATGAATCGTAGGCGGGTTTTCGGGAGTATTCCATTTCCGTAATCGTTTAGAAGTGGTTGTGATTATGTTCTTCGAATCGTTAGGTTCGGTTTCATCGGTTTCTAGCATTCGTCGGTGATTTTCCTTTCCGTTCGTTGCGTCGTCAATTATTCAAGGCAAGTAATTCTTGGAAACCTTTATCCTTAACGTGAAATGGTAATGTATATTGTGTGTTCTTTACTCACCTCGGGAGGGTCCGACGGGGCCTCGAGGGAATCTATGGCTTCGTCCTAGATTCATGAGTTTGTTTCGCTAGCCAGCTCGGAGGGTCCTTAGAGGCCTCGAGTGGGATTTGTGGCTTCGTCCCAGTCCTAGGCGACGTGTGTGCTTGATTTTTTTTTATGAATGTGGCCAGCTCGGGAGGGTCCTTAGAGGCCTTGAGTGGGATTCGTGGCTTCGTCCCGGTCCTAGGCAAATTGATTGTGACTATTTGTTTCCGGAAAAGACATGTCTGGTTTTGGTTTTTGAAATGAATTGGTGCATGTACTATGAAATGTGTAAGCGATTGGTTTGCCTTGATTACTTGTACTAGCGTAATTGCTAACCCCTCTAGGGACCCGTTGTGGGGAAATTCTTGTTATGGATTTCAGGTTATGATCATCCGGACGAGCGAGCGCTGGGACAATACGAGGATGCTGGTCAGGGTCATTGACATGTGCATTGAGTCCTTTTATTTCCGTTGTTTCTTTCGATATGGTTGTTGTCCATTTTCTAAACTAATAGATTGGACTCGCGAGTACTTAGGCTTTTGTCTTTGAATGGTGGTTGTTATTTGTTGGAGCTTTTATGTTTGCCGGTTGATGTTTTATTCCGCCGGTTGTTTCGGGCGTGTTGTTATTGTGTGTATCCTCACTAACCGAGATGGTTAGTCGAGTAGCGTTTTCTTGTTTTAGCCCGGTGGGTCCCACGTAGGGGTCCACGGCACTGTAATATACTTCGAATATCTCGGGGTGTGTCAGAAAATGGTATCGGAGCACTAGGTTTATGGATACCTAGGCTTGTCGGTTATTTGCGTCTAGTTGTGTTTTGTGTTGCACATTGTCACGCCGCTGCCAGCATCTCGGTACTTCCAGTGCTCGTAAGTTTTCCTTACTCTCTTCCTTGCTTTCTCGTAACGTAATTCCGTTTCTTGAATTGTGGATGTTTTTCACCTCTTACTTATCATCGAGTTGTTTTTTTTGCTATCTCTTAACATCAGTATGGATGCCGGAGGAAACCGTGGTCGTGGTCGTGGTCGTGGACGCGGCCGAGGACGTGGGGCAGCCGGTGGGGCGGCCACGTCGCATTCTTCGGGAGCCGACAGTACCGACGACCGTCACAGTCATGCTTCTTCTCAGGAGCACGCCGACCTTGGTATTGCGGCCGTTATGCAGCAAATGGTAAACCAAATGGCGGTGATAGCTCAGGCGGTTCAGAACCCAGATCCAGCCCACGCTAATCGGGCGGAACGGATCGTTGGCTTCAGGATGTCATCAAGATGCATCCTCCTCAGTTTTCGGGAGCTTCGGACCTGATCGGCTGGGAGGGGTGGATCAAGGATATATCTAAAGTCTTCACTGCTACCAACTGTCCCGAGGACCGTAAGGTCCCTATTGCCCAGTACTTTCTCACTGGGGACGCTACAGATTGGTGGGAGGCTGTTGGGCCCAAAGACCATGTTGCTTCGTGAGCCGAATTTCAGGAATTGATGGAGACTGAATATTGCCCGTGGACGGTTATACAGGCTCGAGTCCATGCTTTCTATGATGCTCAACCACGGGATATTCCCGTATCCCAAGCTATTGCCGATTTTAACAAGGAGTTGGGCTATGTGAAGACCCAAGTTGTCGAGGAGAGTGACAAAATTTTCCATTTTTCCAGGAGGATGAAATTGTCGATTCGGGACTACATGTCTGGGCTCGTCTGTAATACTTTGAAGGATTATCAGAGTCGAGCTCTAGCCTATGATATGTCGGTGACAGCCAGTGCGGCGGTCCGAGAGAGTAAGAAGCAGAAATCCACTGGGAATTTCTCGGGTCATAAGGGTGGAGGTCAGCAGAAATCTCAGTCTGCAAATATTCCTGGGGGTGGTTCGATCCGTTTTTCTGGGGGCTATCGAGGTATTGCCAGTGCCTCCGTTCGGGACCCCAGATGCTTTAACTGTGGCAAGCCAGGCCATGGGAACCGGGAGTGTCCTCGTCCGCCTTTGACTTGTCATACTTGTGGTCAGTCGGGCCATAAGGCTTCTTTTTGTGAACAGATCAGACTGATTCGTCGCGCCCGTTCTTCTCATCCAGCGCCTATGGAGCCGAGTGTTAACTAGGGCTCGTTCGCTCCGCAGTCTCCGCCGAGTATTAGCCGAGGGAGAGGTCGGGGTCAGCCCGCTAGAGGGGGAGCTTCCAGTGTTGGCTCCGCCCCTCCACGTATCTATGAGATGAGAAGGGCCGATGATCCAGCGGCCACTGTGGCGACAGGTACCGTTCATATCCATTCCCATCCTGTCAGTGTGCTTTTTGATTCGGGTGCTACGCATTTAATCATTTCTCTGGAGTGTGTGCGCCGTTTAAGTCTTGACTGTTTATCGCCTTGCGAGCCTTTCATCGTTAAACTTCCTAGCGGTGATAGAATCGTCGGTGATCGAGAGGTCCGGGACTGTTCTGTGTTTATCTGTGAGAGGGCTTGGCTCTCTAATCTTATTGTTGTGGGTATTGAGGGTGAGGATTTGATTCTCGGGGATGATTGGCTCGAGCGGCATTGTGTAATCATGAACTACCGCACGAGGATCATCACCATGCTAGCCGAGGACGGCACCGAACACTCTTTCACGGGGCGAAAGAGTAACCAGAAGTTTGTTATTAACGCCTTGAAGGCGATGAGACTCCTGCGAAAGTGGTGTACTGGTTATTGGTGCTACACCTTGAAAACGGAGAGTGGTGGAGTCGAGATTTCATCGATTCCAGTCGTTAGTGAATTTCCTGATGTTTTTCCTAATGAGTTACCGGGGTTGCCACCGGACCGTGAGGTCGAGTTCGCTATAGAGTTAGAGCCGGGTGCTGCTCCGATTTCGAAGGCACCGTATCGCATGGCACCTTCAGAGATGGCCGAGTTGAAGAAGTAGTTGAGTGAGCTTCTTGAGTCGGGGTATATTCGACCGAGCGCTTCGCCTTGGGGCGCACCGGTCCTGTTTGTGTGGAAGAAAGATGGTTCACTGCGTTTGTGTATCGACTACCGCGAGCTAAACAAGGTGACCATCAAGAACAAGTATCCTCTGCTGAGGATTGATGACTTGTTCGACCAGTTGCAGGGAGCTGCGGTATTCTCGAAGATCGACTTGAGATCGGGGTACTATCAGCTTCGGGTGAAGGAGTCCGACATTCCGAGAATAGCTTTTCGGACGAGATACGGACACTATGAGTTTGTAGTTATGCCTTTCGGGTTAACTAATGCGCCAGCAGTGTTCATGCAGTTGATGAACAAAGTCTTTATTGAGTATTTGGATATGTGTGTCGTCGTCTTCATCGACGATATCCTTATTTATTCGAGGAATGAGGAGGAACACGCGTATCATTTGCGAGTAGTGTTAGATATTTTGAGGACCGATCAACTCTATGCAAAGTTCTCGAAATGTGAGTTCTGGCTGAAGGAAGTGATGTTTCTAGGTCACGTGATTTCAGTCGAGGGTGTGCGTGTGGACCCGCAGAAGATTGAGACAGTGTTGGATTGGGCACCGCCTAAGAACGTGAAAGAGGTCCGTAGTTTCTTGGGTCTAGCTGGCTACTATCGTAGGTTCGTCGAGGGTTTCTCGAAACTAGCTCGGCCACTTACGCAGTTGCTCCAGAAGTCCGAGAAGTTCGTCTGGAATGACGAGAGGCAGTCGAGTTTTGAGGAGTTGTAGAGACGTTTGACTTCAACCCCAATTTTGGTGTTGCCGTGTGGCAACGAGGGTTTTTCCGTTTATAGCGATGCTTCGGGTCAGGTTCTTGGGTGTGTGTTGATGCAGCACGGAAAGACTATTGTGTTCGCGTCGAGACAGTTGAGTCCGTTTGAGCTCAGCTACCCTACTCACGATTTGGAGTTAGCGACAGTTGTTTTTGCGCTCAATATTTGGCGTCACTATCTTTTTGGCTCTGCATGTCAGATTTTTACCGATCATAAAAGTCTGAAATACATATTTACTCAGTGGAAGTTGAATATGAGGCATAGGAGGTGGTTAGAGTTGATTAAGGATTATGATCTCGAAATCCTGTATCATCCGGGTAAGGCGAACGTCGTGGCCGACGCCTTGAGTCGGAAACCGGTCTCGTTGCGGACATTTAAGATCCTTACATCTCAATCGGAGCTTCAGTGAGATTTGGTTAGGTTGAGTGTTGAGGTTTTATTGTCGGGAGCCGTCGGGCAACTCTGTGCTTTAGAGATTTCATCATCCTTGATCGATGAAATTAAACAGAAGCAGTTGGAGGTTCAGATGATTATCCAAATCCGAGAGAATGTTCTTAAGGGAAAATCTCCTGGGTTTGTGATTCATGAAGATGGGGTATTGAGATTCCAGAGTCGTCTGTGTGTGCCGAACGACTCGGAATTGAGGCAGAGTATTTTGCGTGAGGCCCATGCTACGCCTTACTCCGTTCATCCTGGGTCGAGTAAGATGTACAAGGACCTAAGGAGGAATTTCTGGTGGAATGATATGAAGGAGGAGGTCGCCCGGTTTGTAGCGAGATGTTTGACTTGTCAGCAGGTTAAAATCGAGCATCAGCGACCGGCTGGTTTATTGCAGTCAATTCCCGTTTCGGAATAGAAATGGGAAGATATTTCGATGGATTTCATCACGAGTTTGCCGAGATCGAGATCGGGCATGAATATGGTTTGGGTGATTGTTAATGTCAATTCGTCTAATTTAATCTACACATTATGTAATTGAGAGAGGCCATAAACAAATAGTGCAATCATCTTATAGATAAGATAAGTAAAAGTTTAAGCAAAATTTATTTAATTAAATCTAGCAATTAACTAAAACAATCCACTTGAAATCTCTTCATAAGACTTGTTTTATTCTCTTTGAAATTTATTTTTGGCTATTTTAATTTTACTCAATTTTAATATTATTTTGGTTTGATCTCTTCGAGAATATTAAAGATATAGTACTCAATACAATAATTAATTTAATTTCCACGGATACGATCTTGCTCGATTTACCAGGCTAAATACTATAAAACGACCAACTGTCTGACCGGCTGGGGTCAAACAAGATGACGACATGGACCGATAAGGTCATAGAACTAAATCAAGTTAAAATAAATTCCTTACAACGCATACCCACGCAGGGGTCCAAATACAAAACGACATAACACATCTTAAGACTGGGAAAAATTCTGTAACACGACGACATCAGACTGAACTCCATTTCTCTTGATTAGTATCGTAGCCCATCATCTTCCGTGCCGATCCTGTGACTGCTCCCACGAACCAAGCATACCTGAAATGCATAAAATACATTTCCCCCATTCAAGGGTTAGCAATTCGAATTTGCCAGTACAATTATCATAACCATGCAAAATGTTGCAAGCCAGCAATAATCACAAATCAAGTAAGGATGACCATTCACCAAGTATTTCCAAGAGGTTTTAATGTTTAGAAAACCAAGCACTTGAAGCCATTGACAATATAATCAACATCTCGGAAGTTTTAAAAATATAAAGTCTTTAGGATATCGAGTCCTGGGTTTGTAAAAAACTTTATCGAAATCTTGGGGTCCTAACCTAAGTCTCATTTTGAATCTCAACAGTTTTACAATACGAAAACATTTCCACAAGTCGCTTAGGTCTAATCCCACTCATTCCATTTACGAAAACTTTCCTTTCAAAATCTTTGTTCATCAAAACATGTTCTCGAACTCCTTGATCCACTATCACGAGTCACCGTAGGTTCAACAACCTGCACAGGCAAATTCAAACACAATACATCAATCAATCATGCTCATGACCCCGTGATCGCTTGCCACGTGTCTCCGTAGGTTCAACAACCCGCACGGACAAACCAAACACAATACATCAAATCAATCTTGCTCATGACCCCGTGATCGCTTGCCACATCTATCCGTAGGTTCAACAACCCGCACGGACAAAACCAGACACAATACATCACAACAACCAGTCCCAACTCCGTGATCCACTGCACACGCAGTAGGATCGCACCAAACTCACAACAACATCGACACTCCTCAACCGAAAGACAATCACGTAACAATCTGAATCGAAACCAACACGTGGTAAAACACTAATGCACCACACCAATAGTCCGAGTCGAAAACAGACACATGACAAAGCACGACACATGATCATATAGACACAAACATCATGCAATCCACTTAAAATGGTAAAAATTCAAGGTAATCCGGAAATGAAAATATCGGATATTACACAACTACCCCATTCACTTGGAGGTAGTAAAATATTTTGCGAGCAATAAACTTGTGTATTAAACAACATATATTAGCGTCCAAAAGCATATAAGATCAAATATTCTCACAAAGAGCTATTGATTTCTCAACTCAAAGGTATGTTGTGTCAAGTACCTAAGACTTAATATTGAACTCATTATGAACAATATGGTATAACATGTATATCATAAGCCACCAGGCAAACATGGATTAAACCAAGATACTTGAATAAGACATAGAAAGAAAACAAGTGAAACATGTTAAAAAAAGAACACATAGACATACTATTTCTAAATATGTCCAACACAAAATTACAAGGATAACAGGATGAGATGAAGAAACAAAACTTGTAGGAGCGAGTAATCTCTCGATCCGTTTGGACTCCTTATAGAATTTTATCGAATCTCATCCTTCTTACGCCTTTCTTCCTCTCTTGGATGATCTAGGATTGATATATGATGAGTAATAATTTCTTTGGACCCTAAACATATATCACGTGGGATTTGTTAGATTCATCTCAATGATACTTTTAAAATATCAATTTCTTATTTTTTACTTATAAATTGTTGGAACGGGATTGGATATTGCGCCGTGTTGCGGAAGCGTAAAATAAAGTGCGGAATTAAACGACACAAGGATTTATAGAGGTTTGGCTATAATCGAGCCTACGTCCTCTCTCGGTGTATCTTTTTCTATAGGATAAGATCAAAACCTCTGCACCTCCATTCTATCGGTCGAGGGATAACCATTACAATCATGTCTTCTATTGGTCCGTGATAAACCACTCGTACTTGTCTTTTCGTCGGTCTAAGTTAAACCGTTTTCCTTTTCGTAGGACAAGGAATCAACCTCTCTAGCTTTCTATGGGTACTAGATAAACCTCACTTAGATATCGATTGCGATTCTAATAATGCCGGATCCTTGATCCTAATAACACCGAATCCAATCGTATCTTTTCTTTTACCACTCGTGTATGTTTTCGTGAATTCTCACTCAAACACTTACAATTAAGCTCAATATCAACAACAAGAATGTCTATAATAATATCACAAGTATAGACAAATTGCACAAGGTTGTTGTATTCAAACAATACCATAGGGATGGTATTTATAGGCTTCTTGATCAAACTAGCCGTTAGCTCCTTCAGACTGCATTACGAACGCTATCAGCTTCTCATTACGTACGTAAGCTTGTTTACGTACGTTAACCTTGAATGGTTACGCATGTTAGCCTCTTCACAAACAGTCCATGGAGTTTCGTCATTTGAGTTACGTACGCTAGCCATCTACCCATTACGTACGTTAACTTTAGTCAATATGTCCGTTGCTCGCTGACCTATGCCATGACGTCATCTTCCAACGTTCTTCTTCTTTGAATTCGCAAACATCAAATTACGTACGTTACATAACATGTATTACGTACGTTAAGCATCCAATATTATGTACGTTAAGCTATCTGCATAGCGTACGTTAATAGGCCTTCTGTCCAGCTTTTTGCACTTCGTTTCCTTCGATGCTTTGCTTCGCCTTTTTGTTGTTTTGTTTTGTTTAGCAACTTTAATCATCAAAACATTATAAATATATGTATGGAACAAAATGTTCCAACAATCTCCCCCTTTTTGATGATTACAAAACAACACTTCGTCAATGGGATTTTCCTGCAAAAAATACAAATATATGTACATGTGTACAGACCAAAGTTTTCGACTTTGTCCATTTCGTTAGTTTCTTCTCCAATTTCTTTTTCGACTTCTTCTTTCCTTTTCTTTTTCTTTTCGACTTTTCAAATTTTCATCATCTTTTCGACGTTACCTCATTTTTCAACTCATTCGTTTCTCCCCCTTTCAGGGTAAATCCCATTTTTTTTCTTTTCTCCATTTTTCTTCCCCTTTTTGTTTTCATCAAAAAGTGTAATAAAATGAATAATAAATAAATGATAACAGTATGAGATTGATATAACTATAATGCATAAAAGGTAAAAACTCCCCCTGAAAATATTATCTCATTTTTAAAAAAAATTAAACTCCCCCTGAGTAAAATATTAATTGTTAAAATTAATTTTTGGGGACCCAACCGATAGTTGGTTTTTATTTGGAGACATAAACGATATTTGACATAATTTTTCCTTTAGGAACCCAAATTTTCTTAACTTTAATCGTTCGTCGTGGGCTTTTACAGTTTGAAATATGATGCCTAAATTTTAAACATTTTTCGCAACGGGGTATTTTAAAATTGACGGATTCATTTTTCGAATGTGGTTTGAATACTAACCCCTGTTTATTCAAATTGAATTTTTGAACACCAAGCATTTGTTCAAATTTCTCGTTTCCACACGAGAATTTCTTTGTCAAAGATTTAAGCTCGGTTTGAATTTTAGCAAGATCATCTTTCAAAACATTCTCATTTTCAATGCATTTCGAATGATCGATTTCAACGAATTTTCTCTTCTCGATAATTTTGGAATTTTCAATTTCCAAAGATTTGATTTTAGATTTTAGGGATTTTATCTCAGATAAAGCATTTTGGAAATCCGTATGTAATAACTCAAATGCATCAAATAACTCGTCATGAGAGAATGTACTCACTTGGCTTTCGACGTCGCTGTCGTTGAACGAACTTTGGGCCATGAGAGCGAGATTATTTTGATTGATGAATTCATCGTCTTCGTCTTCATCGCTCCATGTTGCCACGAGGACCTCCTTCTTGGGTTTGGCACGGCAATGCTTAGCAAAGTGGCCTGGTTTTCCACATTGTCGACAAGAGTTGTCGAATTTCTTCATTTCACTCGAGATATCCTTCTTTCTCCGGTTTAATAAAGTTCGGAATTTATTAATATTCTTGGCATAATATGCTGCTTCTTCGTCGCTTTCCTCCACCGGGATTTCTTCTCTTTTAGACATATTAGCTTTCAAGGCTATCGATCGTTCATTCGGCTTTGGCTCAACACTTCGTGATTTTAACACGATCTCATAATTAATTAGCGAACCAACGAGGGCGCTAAAATCAACCGTACTGAGATCTTTGGATTCCATAATCACGGTCACGGTGCCGTCCCATTCACTAGGTAGTGATCTTAAAATTCTCTTGACTTTTTCACTACTAGATAATGGTTTACCGAACGAAGCAAATCTATTTGTGATGACCAAGAATCGGTCGAGCATATTGGTGATGGACTCGTCACCTTTCATCATGAATAACTCGTAGTCATGGAGAAGCATATTGATTTTCGTCTCCTTGACTTGAGTCGTCCCTTCGTGTGTGATTTCTAGAATTTTCCATATTTCTTTCGCACTCTCACACGATGAGATTCGATTGACCTCTTACGGATTTAAGGCACAAAATAAGAGTTGAGTAGCCTTACAATTTAGATGGTAATTTTTCCAATCGGCATCGTCGTATTCTTCGAAAGATTTGAGTGTACCGCCGGATTTAAGAGGAATTTTCAGGCCAAGGCAAATAATCTTCCAAATCTCTATATTGTAGGCACGAATAAAGATTGACATCTTTTTCTTTCATGTCAAATAATTTGAGCCATCGAAGAATGGTGGTCGGTTGAGAGCAAGGCCTTCGACAGGAGCAAATTTAAACGCCATTGGATTTTTTTCTCCTCGGATGTTAAGCCGCGTATAGGAGTACCGCTCCGATACCAATTGTTGGAACGGGATCGGATATTGCGCCGTGTTGCGGAAGTGTAAAATAAAGTGCGGAATTAAACGACACAAGGATTTATAGAGGTTGGGCTATAATCGAGCCTACGTCCTCTCTCGGTGTATCTTTTTCTATAGGATAAGATCAAAATCTCCGCACCTCCCTTCTAACGGTCGAGGGATAACCGTTACAATCACGTCTTCTATTGGTCCATGATAAACCACTCGTACTTGTCTTTTCGTCGGTCCAAGTTAAACCATTTTCCTTTTCGTAGGACAAGGAATCAACCTCTCTAGCTTTCTATGGGTACTAGATAAACCTCACTTAGATATCGATTGTGATTCTAATAATGCCGGATCCTTGATCCTAATGACACCGAATCCAATCGTATCTTATCTTTTACCACTCGTGTATGTTTTCGTGAATTCTCACTCAAACACTTACAATTAAGCTCAATATCAACAACAAGAATGTGTATAATAATATCACAAGTATAGACAATTTGCTCAATGTTGTTGTACTCAAACAATACCATAGGGATGGTATTTATAGGCTTTTTGATCAAACTAGCCGTTAGCTCCTTCAGACTGCATTACGTACGCTATCGGCTTCTCATTACGTACGTAAGCTTGTTTACGTATGTTAAGCTTGAATGGTTACGCATGTTAGCCTCTTCACAAACCAGTCCAGGGAGTTTCGTCATTTGAGTTGCGTACGCTAGCCATCTACCCATTACGTACGTTAACTTTAGTCATTATGTCCGTTGTTTGCTGACCTATGCCATGACGTCATCTTCCAACGTTCTTCTTCTTTGAATTCGCAAACATCACATTACGTACGTTACATAACATGTATTACGTACGTTAAGCATCCAATATTACGTACGTTAAGCTATCTGCATAGCGTACGTTAATAGGCCTTCTGTCCAGCTTTTTGCACTTCGTTTCCTTCGATGCTTTGCTTCGCCTTTTTGTTGTTTTGTTTTGTTTAGCAACTTTAATCATCAAAACATTATAAATATATGTATGGAACAAAATGTTCCAACATAAATAACTGAAGCTAATAATAGTCAAAGTTGTACATTAAAAATACGAGAGTCCAGATATTACAACTATAAAAAATGGAAAAAGTATATATCAACAACATCTTAATCCCAATTATGTAAAAATCCACAACATTAAAATTATAGCGTCAATTAATGATCTCAAATAATCAACCGTATGAATTAATTAAAAAAGCAAAATAACAAGGTTTTACATTATATCAAAAATTTACGAAATAGACATGAAATGAAATCGTTATCATCATAAATATTTCCACTTGCATGAAAAATATTAGTATGAGAGATGAATAGATTGAAATAATTGTATATACATATTTTATTATAAGATTGTTATTTAAATAAATCAATTTTCATATAATATGTTGGTTCTGTATATTTTCAACAATATAATTACAATAAAAATTACAGGCAAAGTCAAATCTAATGGAACCTAAAACCCCCCCAAGCCCCAAGCCCAAATCCAGTCCAAAGTTCAGTTGCCAAAAACCAATGCCCGAGCAGTGGCTTCGTGTCTCTGACCCACTAGTGTAGACTATTATTAGCTTGTTGAGCTATCCGTACACCTTTTTATTAATAAAGTAGTCATGAAAATTTTATTTTTCAATGTGGAATGACCTTTCATATCCCACTTTAACTCTTCACCTATTAAATGACCAACTTTAATTATTATTTATCACTCATCGGAAATCGATTTGGAAAAAATAAAATCATACATTTATCTCCTCGAAATATAAATTTACAATTTATTATTCAATTTTAAGAATTAAATATTTTAGGCTAAAATGTTCCTGCGGTCCCTTAACTTAATTTCAGGTAACGATTTAGTCTTTTATCTTTTTTTTGTACCAACTAAGTCCTTTATCTTTCAAATTTAAAGCAAAGTCAGTCTTGGTTATGCTTTTCCGTTGATGGCGTTAACTGTAGTCCAGGTGGCTATCAAGTTGCTCATGTGGATGCCAAATCAGATTCTGAGTATCATCTTCTTCATTTAAACCCTAGATCTCATCTTTCACCATTGTTGAGTTCTGAAAGTTTGAAAATCTGAAAATCTGAAAGCTTGTGAAACCTTGAAACACCATAACAATGGCTTCTTATCGCTCCAATGGGTCACAATCCAGAAGTTTCCATTCTGTTTCAGTCACTTCAAGTGGGAAACGTGCTCCTACAAAACCACCAAAGTGCAGATGTGGAACCAAAGCCGTTGTTCGCACCGTCATCAAAGTTGGACCCAACAATGACAAGACATTTTGGGGTTGCAGGCACTTTGTGGTAAGCTCGTGGCTTCTGCCATGGTGATTTGGTATCTGCATATTTTTTTCATTAACTATTTGGTCCCTTATCTTATTTTGTAATATTGAGTAAGTCCTTTATTTTATTTAACTTAAAACAATTTTGTCCGCTTTGATATTGTAGGCTACTGGCATAGATTGTGGCTGTGGATTTTTTATGTGGTACTCAGATTGGCTTGCTAAGTATGTTGATGATAACGACGATGAATGTTTACAATGTTCCGAGAAGGATTTAGAGTTAACAATGGTGAGAAGTACATTGATGACTATGAATGAGGAGAAGAAATTGATGAAGATTAAGATGAATTTTGTTGTTGTTATATGTTTTATTTTAGGAGTAACTTGTGCAATGTTGTTATTCAAACCTCCGAAATGTGGAGCACATGATTTGAAGTTAGGCTTTAACTGAAAAGCTATATGTAATGGTTCAATTTGAAGTTTGAATTGGTCGTTGAAAATGATGTTTGATTTGTTTGAAACCAACATATGTATTGTTTCAATAATTTAGACCAAAGTAAAACCAAAGTCATTAAACCTGCCATTCACATTAAACCTAGTCATTCATTATTGTCTCTGCATTAAACCTGCCATTCACATTAAACCTGCCAATACACATAAACATAGTCATTAAACCTACCATTCACCAAAGTAAAACCAAAGTCATTAAACCTGCCATTCACATTAAACCTGTCAATACACATAAACATAGTCATTAAACCTGTCATTCATTAAATCTACCAACATAGTTCCAAAAAGGGCAGATATTAAACATCCAAAAGGGCAGACATTAAACACTAAATCTTTTGTCCCTGCGATTCACTATTGTTCCAAAAGGGCACACATTAAATCAAGATACATGTACCAACAAAAGGGCAGAAATTAAACACTAAATAGTTCCTCCTATGATAATTAAACATAAACAATAAACACTAAACATAAACACTAAATCTGAGTAGCCCTCCTTGTTGGTAGCTTCACTCTGAAAGGACCTTTGGACAGTTCTCTAGTGCTTCTTTTGGGTGTGGAATTGAGTTGAGTTGCAGCAGTGGGTTGAGTTGCAGCAGTGGGTTGAGTTGAAACAGTGGGTTGAGTTGAAGCAGTGCAGACTGATTTTTTTGGTCTTCCCTTCCTCCTTAGTTGTGAAGGTTCTGTTTGTGCATTTGATTGGGAGGTTTGTGTTGGTGCATGTGGCTGTTGTTCTTCTGTTGGTGCATTTGAATGTGGTCCTTGTGGTTGTGTTTGTGCAGTTGTTTCTTCGGTTTGAGATGGTGGCAAAAGGCAAGAGGCCCTGTTATGACCTCCTTGTTTGCATCTACTATACTTATGTGGCATCCCCCTTCTACTTAGTTGTGTAGAATCTTTCTTCTCATCTGCATATTTCCTTTTTGCTTTCTTGGGCCTGCCTGGAGCTCTTCTAAATGTAGGAGGCAAGATGTCCATATATGGTGTTTTCTCCCATAGGTTTGGACCATTTGTGGGGTAGATCATTGAACTGTAGCAGTTGGTGACTATAGGCTTCTACCTAGAAAAACCAATGCCTAGAAAGCTCTTTCTCCTTTTCCAGCCTCTTCTTTATTTTGGGAAGGACTGATCCTTGGTAAGCTTCAATTTTCCTCCTATTTGTTTCCCAGTGAAGACTAGTACCGTGAGACCTCGAAGCTTCGTATGACCTGTGTAAGGACTCGATTCTCTTTATGTTCATACATTCATCAGGCCCATCGTTGTCGTTGAAATTCCTTATCGGAATATTGTGTCGGATATCATGGTAGGGACTATGATTTTCCCTTGTTTAATTTAATGTATTTTAGTCATGTTCGCTTGGTGGATCTCCTGGCGTGGGGTCCACGGCACTGTAATAACCCAATAGGATTTGGGGGTGTTACAGAAGATGGTATCAGAGCTTTTGGGTTGTGAGATACCCTGATAGGTGAGTTATGTGGCTTTACCGACGTGGTAGTAGTGGGACTGTCAGTTTATGACAATCTAGTCAGTCGAGTTTTGTGAGTCGTAATATTAGTACGACTGCACGAGTCATTCATTCATCGATTCGTCTATCTTTTTCCCAGATTTAGTCTTCGTACTTTTCCCAGATTTAGTCTTCTTGCAATCCCCACCTTCAAACCCAACCCCCACAGTTGGGACTTGTTCAAACCCATCATGAAGGTCAACTTCATCATCAGAGTCAATATTATTTTTGGTTCCAAATCTTACATTTAGTGCAATATCCTCACTATTATATCCTACATCAGGTTGGGCCTCAAAATCACTTTGGGACTCAACATCAGGCTGGTCCTCAACATTAGGTTGGGCCTCAACATCAGGTTGGGCATCAACATTAGGTTGGGCATCAACTACTACTGGTTGTGACACTGGATGGATACGGTACAAGTCAACCTTTCCATTTACCTTAGACCAATGTACCATTTCCATAGCACCAACATCATTCAGTAATTGTTTTTTAACCCCATTTACTTCATAAAATATTGCAACTAGTTTTAAAAAACCCATGTCCTTACAAATCCCTAGAATCTCAAAGTAGGACCACCTATCAGCATCACATTTCCAAGTAGCCACCTCACCTTCATATGTAGTCATTTGTGTGTCCACAAACTGACCACAATGGTGAACATCAACTATAAAACTATCCATTATGACCTATAAAATGAAGAATTAAACAAATAACCTTCAGTTTCTGTCATTTTCAGTTAAATGTAGTGCCAAACAAAGACAGTAACACATGAATCAACAACAAAAGTTACATATACTGACATCTACATGGAAAGGAATAGTATAATGGAACATATGCCAAAACCCCACATTCAATCTTTTCCCTAAACCTAGAAATAGAAACAAAAAACCTAGAAATAGAAAAATGCATAATTTGTTTCAACAACCAAACAAACAAAAAGAAGATTACACTGACCTTTTCGATTTGCTTCGCGTTTTTTTCTTCCTCTTCTCTCGGTTTGCTTCGCGATTTTTCTTCTTCTGCTGCTGCTGCTCTGTTCGCGTTTTTTTCTTCTTATTCTCTCGATTAAACTCACCTTCTTTCTTTTTCTTCTGCTCTGTGTGAAACCCTACTTCTCCCCCTTCACCTCCCTTCTCTCTTCGTTTTCTGAGAACTTCTTAATTTCAGGAAATTGGGGCTATTTGATTTTACACTAATCCACATAGGCAAGAAAATGGACAGGTACGTTAGGGATTTGATACGTGGGAATGGTTATAGCCACGTAGGTTTAAAATGAGCGTCTCATTGACTATTGTAACGGAGACCAACGGAAAAGGCTGACTTTGCTTTAATTTGAAAGATAAAGGACTTAGTTGGTAAAAAAAAGATAAAAGACTAAATCGTTACCTGAAATTAAGTTAAGGGACCGCATGAACATTTTAGCCAATATTTTATTATCATTAACTTAATTCACGTCAAGTCAAATTCATTTCCCCTTGAACCAATTTCAAATATAATGTACATCTACGATGAGTACTCAGTGTGCAGCTTTTGGGATGCTAATAATGTAGTATACGTAAAAAAATATGCTTGCGATGTGTGTTTGTATGTATGTATTGTAACACCCCGAGATATTCAGAGTATATTACAGCGCCGTGGACCCCCCACATGGGACCCACCAGGCTACTAACAAGAAAACTCCACTCGACTAATCATCCCGGTTAGCGAGGACACACATTTAATTATAAGACATAAAAAGTTACGCCCGGAGCAACCGGCGAAATGATCATCAACCAACAATGTAACAATTTAAAAGTAGTACAACACGGAGTTGAATTTGAAAAGCCTAAGTACTCGCGAGTACAGTCTATCAGTTTATAAATATAGAAAACAACCAAATCGAAGTGGACGAAAGAAATAGAAAGACCCAAATGCACATGTCAACGACCCTGGCCAACATCCTCGATCGTCTGTGTGCCCGCCGTCCAGGATAATCATAACTCAAATCCATAACAAGAATTTCCCCAAAACGGGTCCCCAGAGGGGTTAGCAATTACGCTAGTACAAGTAATCAAGGCAAACCAATCGCTTACACATTTCATAGTACATGCACCAATATCATTTCGAAAACCAAAATAAGACATGTCTTTTCCTAAACAAACAATACAATTAATTTGTTCAGACCGGACGAAGCCACGAATCCCACTCGAGGCCTCTAAGGACCCTCCCGAGCCGCCACATTCATAAAACAAACCAAGCACCACACGTCACCTAGACCGGACGAAGCCACGAATCCCACTCGAGGCCTCTAAGGACCCTCTCCCGAGTCAAGGCTAGCGAATCAAACTCATGAATCCAGGACGAAGCCATAGATTCCCTCGAGGCCCCGTCGGACCCTCCCGAGGTGAGTAAAGCACACACAATATACATTACCATTTCACGTTAAGCATAAGGGTTTCCAAAAATTACTTGCCTTGAATATTTTGATGACGCAACGAATGGAAAGGATAATCACCGACGAACACTAGGAATCAACGGAACCAAACCTAACGATTCGGAGAACATAATTACAACCAACTCTAGTCGAATACGGAAATGGAATACACCCGAAAACCCGCCTACGATTCATGTATATTCATACCAAAAATAACAACGAGGGCGGACCACAACCAAACCCTCTCGATTCCGTAAAAATCCACAAAATATCCATGAATCCGTAGGAAACTAAAGATACTAACAATATTAATCGAATTCATCAAGAATCCACCAACAAAACGGGACTAATCGGAAGAAAAACCCAAAACCCCCAAATTAATCGAAAATAGGTTTCTAGAGATGTTACCTTCGGAGATTCAAGTACTAAGATCCGTAGAACACGCGTTGGATTGATTGTCCAAGCCTTCACGATCAAAAGGAGATGAAGAAAATCAAACACTCAAATGATTTGTGAAGGAAAAACCCTCCTCAAGCTTACTCTCTCGGTTGAAGGTGAAGAAAAGGGGAGAAATGGGCTAAAATGTGAAAAAATGAATTTATAGGTTGACTGCCTGGACACGGGCCGGCCGATCGGCACGGCCGTGTTGCATACCGCCGACAGACTCGACCGTGTCCCGCTGACACGGCCGTGTTGCATACCGCCGACAGGACTCGACCGTGTCCTCGCTTGACACGGCCGCGCGGCGAGGGCCTCCCGACAGTGACCGTCCGACAATGACTTCGGCATGACTCGACCGTGTCCCGAACACGGTCGGGCGTGTCAGCGATCGGTTCCGCATTTCGGACGAGTACGGACGCCGTGTCGGACGACACGGCCGGTCCCGAGACGAAACTTTCAGCCCGACGAGTACGGCATCGCCGTGTCGGACGACACGACCGAGTTCGACGGCAGTGATCGCCAAAATCAAACGACCATAACTCTCTCGTCCGGACTCCGATTGACTCACCGTTTGAACCATTGGAAAGCTAACTCGATGTTCTATAATATTGCAAAGATTTATAATTTTTGGAGTCACCAAAAATTAATGGTGATCTAACAAAGTCAAACTCATATGAGGAAAGTTGAAACAATGAACAATAACGAGAATACAGTTCAACAGTTGACAGGAAGGACATACTGAAAGATACACGAGGGTCACTATGACCGAGAAATATACCAAAAATGAAAATACAAGGGAAAGAAAAATACCGGATATTACATGTATGGTGATTCTCAGGTTGGGTATCTGCACCGTTTATACACGTCACGTGTAGTGCATCCGACAAAAAATACACTATATGGAGTGTACCATGGACGGTACAGTGATTCCCACTCCCATAGTAATAAAATTGCATAAAATAAGGCATTTTGGATTTACGGCCGCCCAATCATATTGCGAAAGTGATTGCTTTGCTTCCTTCTTAAGCCATTTTCATCCAATCATCAACCACTTTTATGCTGTACCTAATTGTTAAAAATTCCTGAGCGGGAAATATTCTTGCGATGTTAACCTTATCTTCTTTGTCGTGACCTCTCATACTTCCGATAAGAGTGGTTCATTTGATTTTTTTCCTCCAAAGCTGCTACATACACTCAATTGCACACACACCGCACACCGCTTTGTAGAGGATTGCACTCGCGTAAGAGGGATTGCACTCTACACAACTCCTACTACCCATAAAGAGTAGACAACCCCTACTACACAGCAGACAACCCTACAAAGGTGTGCGTAATCATGCGTAATCAAAGTGTGTAGCATTATTCTTTTTTCTGATTGATTATGTCTTAGATTTTCATTTGGAAATAATAGTCGTACCCATTATTCAAATCGTATTAAATATTTTGGATACGATTCTTTATTTTTTTAACATTACCCGAAAATATCCAATCAAAATTTTATCGGGTACTTTTTTCGATTCTTCGGTTATTTTCTCTCTCTATATATATAAACTTGCATTTTACTATTTTATTTGTAATGAAAGCCTCTTGGTAACATAACATTTTAATTTGGCTCACCAAATTTATATAGTAGCAAAAAATTTTGAATTTTGGAGTTTATTGATTAAATAGAAATGAATAAAAAATTATATAAATAACCAAAATATATATAATAACCGGGTATTTCAAATTTTAATTTAAATATCGGGTATTTTAATTTTTCTGGTATTTGGAATATTAAAAAAATCAATACCCGTTACGGGAAATTCAGTTTGAAAGGAGGATCCAATATCTAAAATTCTCACGAATTTTTTTTCGATAACCGAACCGAACCGAAAGGTTTTTACCAATTTGGTTCGGGTATTCGGATTTTAAGTCCCCGCCCTAATTTTGACAATAAATTTATGAAAAGATAAATTTATTTATGATGTGGCATTAATAGAGATAGATCTATCATGAAAAATAATTTTTAAAATATTATAATTTTATAAATTTTATAATTATAAAATTATAAATAATCATGGTCAACGTATTGTTAGTTTGAACAAAAAAATCAAATCGGCCACTTTTATTGGGATGGATGGAATACTATTTAACTAAAAGAATATCGACTTAGTCTCTCGTTATATAATCTAAAAGTAAATATCGTCGGGTTTGGTAAGCACGAGCATGTGACTTCATGGAAGGATCCAAAATGAACAAATAATACACGAATATTAATTCTTTTCTTTTTTTATAACTAGGTGATCTCAGCTTAGCCGGACTAATTCTAGTCCATCAATGAACCCACTCCTAACCCATTGAGAGAAGTAAATCCCCGAGGAATTAAGACAATTAAATTTTACTAAAATTGTTTCATTAGCGAGTCGTTCGAGCAATTCCAGGGTTCCCAATGCCTTTTCTGTACACTTCTGCGCATAAGGAGAATCCCTTAACTGATTAACAGCGCCTCAGGTATTGGTCAGCACCTCCGGGTTCCCAGCAAGAAAATACTCCCACACTGCCGCTTGACGCAAGATTAAACATTGATTAGCGGTCGCTCGAGCTAGCCCCGGGGAGCTAGAGAATCATAAAGAGAAAAACTTCCCCTTTCACCTCATTGGTGGGGTTAGAACCCAAGATCTCTCCCAAATGAGTGTCTTGAGAGTAGGCGTCCTACCACTGGACCACCGACTCTTCCTAGAGGGATACTCGAGAGAGTTTTATTTTGTTTTACTCTTATTATAATTTTTAACATACTACTTGTGTGATACATAAATTTTAAAAAAATGTTTTATCTCTTATAAAAAAATATATAGTTAGATAATTAAATAAACAAAAACAAGTGGTTGGTAACGAAAGAACTTCACTGTGCATTTCCTTTCAACTACTAAACATATATACAACAAGAAATTGGATATCGCAGACGGATTTTTCCACCAGAAATGGACTAAAAAACTACTTGTACCAAGTTTTTCAACAGATCGACCAACGGAAAGCGTTCGTCGCCTAATTGGTTGTCGGTAAATAGGGCTTTCATTCGAGCCGGGTGAGTTCGAGCTTGATATTTTTTTTTTACGAGTCGAGCTGGCTCGTTTAGGTAAACGAGCTCAAAGTACTGATCGAACTCGACTCTTGTAATTCACGAGCCGAGCCGAGTCGGATCGTTTAGCTAAACGAGCTGAGCCGGTCGAGCAGCTCGTTTAAAATTACACTTAAACGAGCTTAATTTTGTGTTCGAGATCGACTTGTATTATAAACGAGTTCGAGCCGAGCTGACTCATTTAGCTAAACGAGCCCTATTTTATGTTCGAGCCCGACTCGTTAACGAGCTCGAGTCCAGTCGAGTCCTGATAAACGAGTTCGAGCTTGAGCTCGAGCTGCTCGCGAGCAGCTCTGCTCGAATTACAGTCCTATCGGTAAACCATGTCCCATGGATTTTGTTATTTCCTGAATGAGTTTATCTGGAAAATCATCGGTAATATGAGTCAAAATCGCCACATTTTGGAGCCACAATGGCCCGCTTCTGTGTCTGACCCGATCTATTCGACTCATTTTTATTTTCACCTAAAAATATATATAAAAATCCCAAGATTCACAAAATTCACCTAAAATACAAAAGTAACATAAGAATCTAAAAATCAAGCCAGGTATCACAAAAAATACGACATTACAAGACTAAAATAACATTAAAAACACTAACAAAAATGGCTAAAATAACTCCCTCCATATTTAACCATCTGCATGTGCTCAACCAAAACAATCGTGCGACGGGCTAACCAACACTACCTGCGGTCATAAAACAAAAATGGCTAAAACAACTTCATCCATGTATACGGGCATAACCAACACTAGCTACTTGCGGTCGTAACTCGGCCAGCGTATGGCCGTATATCCACTCCTTAATAGCCACGAAACTTCTCTCGGTTTTATCAACTCGACTCGATGCCCCTCAATGTATCGACTTCCCGATTCAAATTCCACATTAATCATTCAATAAATACTATGTTCAAAATCTCTATGGTTTGATCACTAAGTTCCATGACCTCACTATAACCCCGATTACTCGTCGTTATTCTCGCACCCCAAGCAAATCTAACAAAACTGTCAATCATGTACGATCACATACGTCAGCGGTCCATTCAATGGTATTACTGTTCGGTTTGTTCTCCCTCAACTTTATCCCAAAAAAATTCGAAGACATGAGACTCAAATTTCCCTCAACTAACACAAAAGGCTCCTAGATAAGTTGTTTGCATTTACTTAGGCAGGATTTTGGCTTTGGTTAAGCCTAATATGTTTGTCCATATATATTCATCTCTCGTTAGGGAAGGGCTTGGCCATTTCCATACTCCACCTGCATGCTCAATTGATGTTGGATACATCCATCTCCCTCCCTCCAAAGAAAAATGGTAGTAGAAAATCTCCGTCGAGAATAAGAGCATCTTCAAAGCAACAATATCGACATTGTATACAAGGCCAAATATTGGCATTACAAAAATGTCTCCAAATTGTAAATATGGCAAACAATAGTATTTGGAAAAAAGTAAACGAAGAGAATTACATTAAGTGGATCTATTGTCAAACATGTAATACGTCACATGTACATCAGTTTTGTCTTTTTGCAAGAGACTATTCTCTTGACAATATTATTATTGGAAACAAATAAGTCAAAGTGTGATTTTGACTAGACTTTCCAGATTCGACGCGTCGTCGAAATTAAAACAAGCATAATCATGGTGTATTTATTTCTACAAATACGAGTATGGGTGAGTGAGGAGTTATTGCTCAAAGGTTGAACTTTGGAGTAGGCAATGTGAAAAGAAAAGTCTATTCCTTTTGGAAAGAGTGAAAGCCATCCGATATAGGAAACTTTTACTTGTCACGGGCACCTTATAATAGGAAGGTGAACTAAAATGGTATAAAACTCTTACGGGAGTGCATAGATGGAATGGGGCCACATGTGCACGCGTCCACCCATCCGACCGACCATCTAGACCGACGATTCGGCTCAACTCGGCTTGATTCAGTCCGGTTCAGTCCGGCTCGACTCAGCCTCGAACCTTAGCCCGTCACGGATCGCGCCTGTCATCCGTTCCCCTTCCCGATTGGGTTGGCCTCTCTTTCCCTCGAGCGACTTTCTGCATTCTTGCATACTAGATTCATAGGGTACGTTGCTGAATTGTGCGGCTAGGACTCATTTACCTGGGTAATTGGTTTCGAAGCTCCGATCCAATACTGAGCCATTGTGTCTTGTGAGGTTAATTGTATCGTGAGCTTGTACAGGACAATAAAAATCTTAAACAAAGAGGTCGCTCGCCTTGGATTGATTTTTTGTTATTATTTTATTACTTGTTGCTTAGTTCAAATTTTCCCCGTATATCCAATATTTTTGTTATCCCCAATAATTTTCAAAATTTTATTTGTAATTTTGAACTAATGGCATCCAAGGGAATCCTGATAGGACCACCACCGCCACTAGCGCATGTCCAAGGCCAAAATGGACACAACCTTAATAACTTGAGAAATGTTGTTAAACTTGTTATGTGAATACGATTGTCTTGGTATATTCATAAACGGAGTAGTTCAAGGCATCATGCATTAAGCCACGGGTATACATGATGGTATTTTGCTACTAAGGGCTCCCAACCACAAGCTACTTATCCTGATTTACAAGATTTAATCGGAAGCTCAGCAACAATATGTATACATGTATAATTTCCACTTATGTGGGGGTTTGTTGCGATTTTGGAAACAAGTACGTTAAAGACTTAAAGTGCGATTTTGACTAGACTTCTGAATTTGGCAGGTCGTCGAAATTATAAACGAACGTCATATTCAAAATCTAAGTTCCTAGTAGAAAATCGTGGTTTCTTTATTTTCACAAATCTGAGTTCGAATGAGTGAGAGATTATTGCTCAAAGGTTGAACGTCGGAGTAGAAAATGTGAAACGGAAAGTCCATTTCTTTAGAAAAAGTGGAATCCATCCGGCATAGGAGATATTTTCTTGTGGGTGACACCTTATATAAAAATATGGATTAGAGTGACTACAAAACTCTTAAGTGCGTGCCTAGGTGAAAGGGGTCACACACAAGCGTGCACGCGCGTATGTCCGATCGTCCGACCGGCTCGTTAGACTCGAGCTCAGCTCAGCTCGGACCTGACCCTTAGCCTTAGCATTAGCCCTTAGCCCATCCCGAATGGGATGGTGTGGTTGCAGCTAGCGTCCGTTGCCTATTCCCCGTCCCGACAGGATGTTCCTGTTTTACTCTGAATTTAACTCTATAATTTTGGGACTCCTCTATTCTGGAACCTTCCAGGTTGTTTAGGAAGCAAGTCCAAGAATTATATTTTAGTTAGGATTCTCCTCTCCTTGACCTAATCTACACATATAAATATAACCCCCTGCATAGAGGAAACTTGCAACTCATAAGACAATAAAATCGTGCATCTCTCTCTCCCTCCGTCGATTTTCTGCATTCTTGCATATTAGATCTTTATGATACGTTGTTCAGTTGTCCGGTTAGTACTTGTTCGCCAGGGTGATTGGTTTGGAAGCTCCAATCCAATACCGAGTCATTGTATCTTGGGAGGTTCATTGCCATATACTTTGAGTTGCTGTATGGGCAATAAGATTTAGAATCTTAAAGAAAGAGTTCACTCACTTTTTGATCAATCTACTGTTTAGTTTAAATTGCCCTTGTGTATTCAAATATAATGACATTACAAAAATATCTCTAGTGCGAGAATCCTGACATTGTAAATAAGGCAAGATTATAGTATTTGAAAAAAAAAAAAATGAAGAGAATTATAGAAATTGACCATATTAATGGTAGACAATGTCAAATATAGTCATTCTCTTGACGATATTGCATTGGAAATGCTCTCTATTGTGAGACTCCAACATGAGCTAATGATGTAGAATAGATTTATCTAAAATAGTTGAACTTATTGCGAACTTGAATTGTTCATTGTGTTATTCGATGCATCATTGTCCATAAAGTATTGATGCAAATACGAAATACGGACACGATATGACACAATTTTAAATCTTCTAACAAAACAGAAATTCAATTAATGATACAAAATTTGTGGTATTTTTTATTTTTCTTTTTCAATCTATAATTTATATTCCCCTTTCAAATTTCGTCCCATTTTCAAATTTTTTATTTCTTATTTCATGTCAAATGGTTTCGTATAGTATTTTGAGTGTCTAATATTTTATAAGTTTTTCTCCCTTTATTATTTTCCGATTATGATATATCGTATAAATTTAAAATCACAATTAATAAATGACTAAAAATATAAATATAAATTTTTGTTGAATTATTAAAATACAGTGGGAAGCATGCGGGATCTATAAAAAAAGAGACAATTACATCTAACACCCTTGTTGGAAGACCACTTCACATCTAAACCACCATCTGCTCAACAATTACATCTTGGTCCATTAATCTGTAATTGTGTTGACCAATTTGAGATAAAAATCAGAAAACTTAAAATCCAAACACAGCCTTACGAGTTCTATTGTCATGTCTGAATATTCAGACTGGCATATGGATTTTTGACCGTAAATTATTGTTTGGTCAAATTTTGATAATCTTCATACGTGCATTGCCTCTCGCCATTTGAGTATCTGTGGTCGTAGCTGCAGTCGTCCAATCAGAGTATCTATGGTCGGCGCTGGAGAGTTCGCCTGCATCGGCATCTGAATTCGGACACAATTCACTGGTGGCGGAATTACCTGCAATGCCGCATTGGTGCATATGAAGATATCCTCAGCGCTGCTTGTTCATCATTCATAATTTCCCTTCCCATTATACGACCGAAAAAAACTCTGAGCAAAACCGGTGATACAGATTTCACTCCGGTGGATTGTCGCCAGAGATCATTTTCAGATCTTGTTGCCGATCTAAAATCAAAGTGGAGATCCGATCCAGATGGGGAAGAAGAATTTTCGTCATTGGTCTCAAATCCGACGGTAATAGAAAAGTTGACTGGCATATGAAGAACCTACCTATACATATGAGATACTGTGTGTAAATCATATATGTCTGCCTGAATAAAAAAAGGGGGAATAACAAGATTCTTCAGCTGGTCTGAAGGGTGGTATTATACCGCCAACTAGGCTGATGTGGCGCTTACTAGGCCGACGCAGATATTTTAATATAAAAAATAGTAAGGGTGATACAAAAACACCCCTACTATCTACACCATGCTTTGTAGGGGTTGTACCGGATGCTGTATATGTAGTAAGGTTTTGATAGTAGGGGTGTTTTTGTATCACCCATACAATTTTTTTATATTAAAATATACCACATCAGCGCCACGTAGGCGCTGGTATAATACCACCCTTCCGGACGCGGTGACTGGAAGGGCTCCGGGGAAAATAAGGAGCAAATTACACATGAGGAAAAAGAAAATGAAGAAAAAAAAGCTGGGAGGTGAAAGGAAAATAAGGCAACGAGAAGAGAAAGAATATAAAACAATAAATAATAAAAGGGATTTTTTAGTCCAACCAAAAGTTCAATATTTGAAGAGGGGTAAAATTGGCTTTTCTAATATTTAATTCCGAAAAGTCAAAATCGAGGATCTAGATGCAATTAGAATAATCCTGATTGTTACTATGTCGTTATTGTTGAACTGACTAGTACCCTGTTGTAATTAGAACATCTAATTAGAATGCTGGATGAAATTTACCCATAAAAAAAAGTTTACAAAGTTTGTAAATATTTAAGGTTTGTAACTGTAGAGTAAAATTTGTATTTTAATGATATAACATATTTAAAAATAAAAAGCAAATTTATAGAAATTTATGAATAAAGATGGAGATTTAGTAGTGATATTTCCATGCTCAAGTGGATTTCAAAAGGACAGGAAAAAGTTAGAAAACATGTCCAACAATAATGACACATGTACTTATTGGCAAACTAGTGGGTGTTTATGGTATTCTCTCCCTTCACAGCCTAAAGTAAAAAAGTTGAGCTAAAAAGTTACCCTCTCGGTAAAACGAGTCATTCAAAAATATCTGATATCCGATATTCGATCCGAAATATTCAAAAATCCGAAGTTCCAGATATCCGAAAATTCAGATATCCAAAGTTCGAATATTCGGAACTTCGAATTCGGATATCGGATAGTAATTTTCAGAAAAATCGAATATTCGGATATCCGAAATATCTGAAAAATATTAAAATTTTTATTTTTTTATATTTTAAATAATATAAGGTATTCGGATATTCGGATATTCGATATCTATATTCGAAGTTTTTTTCGGATATTCGGATATCCGATATCCAAATCCGAATATTTTTTTCGAATATATGAATATCCGAATATAATTCATATTTTTTCCGGATATTCGGATATCCGATATCCGCATTCGAAATTTCGGATATTCGATTTTCGGATATCCGAAATTTCAGATACGGATATCAGATATCAAAATCTACTATCTGAATTTTCGGATATCCAAAATTTCGGATATCCGAAATTCCGGATATCCAGTTTTGAACACCCCTACATCTTACAACAATGCTATATGCACAACCAAATTTTACAACACACCATTTCACCACATACTTATCATTAAATTTATTATTTATTCCATCACCTACCTCACATTCCACATAATCAATGGTCCAAACAACCACAATCGTTACAACGGTTGTGATTGTATCATTTTTCCACCTCTTATGAGGTTTTGATGCGTCTATAAAAAATTTATCTTTTTCTATTTTTAATAATTATAACTCATACATTTTAAAACTACACCAAAAGTAGGACTCCCATTTGAATTACACAACACACTCGGTTAATTTCTTAAAACACATGCCGAATTCAAAATAGTAACTTCTTGATGGACGGAAGTAATATTTTTTTTTTGAAACTTAATATTTTTAATTTTTACACAATCAAATCGATACATTTTAGCTTCTATTTTTAATATCCAACAAACACTTAATATCAATATCTTGTATGTTTTAATTTTCATTATACAACTCGCCACTAATACTTGCACAACTTACAAATTTATTATATTCAATTATTCTGTTAAAATACATCATTTGTACACCAAATATTAAACTTTAGTGCGGATGAAGGGAGTAGTATTTTGGGTCTTAAGACTTCACTTTAATTACATTTGAATAATAAGTTTTTACCTATAAATTTAGCCCTATTTTCAAATAAATAATATTCTGAAAATAATAGTTTTAATCGATAAAAATCAATTTTAATGTGTGGAATTTAGTTCCGATCAATAAGATTCGGTTAGTAAAATTAATTTCAATGAGTAAAATTAATTTTATTCCAAAAGCATAAGTTCAATTTAAGAAATCATGCAAAGAGTAGGATTTACTCTCTGTCCCAACCAACGGTTGACAAAAAATGTATATTTGTTGTATTTAAGGTAATAATTGGTATAAATAATGATATTAAATGTGCGGTGGAGATAAAAAATAAAAGATATTGATAATAAATGAACGATTTAAAAAATGATTGATTAATTTGATTGTAAAAAGTAACATACGTAAACTTAGGGGTGTTCATAACCGGGTACCCGGTTTTTCGGGTACCCGAATTTACGGATACCCGGTTATACGGGTAATGAAAAATTCGGCTCGTGACCCGACCCGAAAAGTTGGGTACCCAAAAAACCGGGTACCCTATTTTTTCGGGCCGGGTCATAGGGTACCCGACCCAAAATTTAATACCACTAATTATAATTTTTTATAAGTAATTTGTAATTTTAATATAAATTTATTTTAAAATTTGTTATATAAATTAATTCCCCGAGTACTAAATACATTATAAATAATTTCCGTACAATAAATAAATTTCAAAACTAACTAATTTTTTTTATATATATTATTTTTTTTATTATATAATTATGCCCAATTCAATATTCAATTATATATATGAAAGAATATACTAGTTTTTATTTAAATTTTCAACCTAGTGAAAATAAATACCATTACTGAAAATACATTAACATAAATTCACATATTAAATATAATTCATATTATTTGAAAGATAAAGTTTCATATAATACAAATTAAAAATTAAATTTATAAAAAAATAACTATTAAAAAATAATCGGGTTTTTGGGTACCCGAATTTACGTAACAAGTCGGCTCATGACCCGACCCGATTATATGATTTTTTTCCATATCGGGTACCCGGTCCGAAAAAAATTTAAAAATTTTAAAAATACCCGAAATATTTAGTTCGAATTATCGGGTAGTTGGGCCGGGTAGTTCGGGTCGAATATTTCTGGACACGCCTACGTAAACTTACGGAAAGGACTATTTTTTTGATAGAAACGTAAATCTCCAACACACGAAGGAGTAATTAGTAAATGGAGTGGAAAACGAGTAAAAGAGATACTTTCATGGTGGCGTAGGCAAGAGGGTCCCACGTTCCGTATGCCGTTTGGCACTCCTACAAATACCCCACCACTCTCGTCCCTTCCATCTGCATTCAAACCAGATAAAAAAACAAACACCACCATCCTTAATTTTCTCTTATAAAATTTCAGCTCTCCAATCCGGGCCATTTAATCACACAAGTGATCGTCAAGACATGCCTGTGAGAAACATCATAAATCAAATTCCATCCTCTCCTGTAATGAAACAGGGGATAGTCACCATTCTTGGTTCCGACTGCGAAATGAATAGATCAGCAGCCGCATCCATTAGAAGAACACTCTCAGCCGACATGTCTTCAAGAAAATGGCTCGAGCAAGATGGGTTCTTCCCCCAATTGAAGAATACTGTCTCTTCTTCTTCTTCATCGGAAGTCGAAGAGGAATTTGATCGAACACCTGGTCAGGATGACGTCTGGAGGTCGATCCAGGGAAAGGAAGAGACGCAGAGAACGACGAAAATGGAGTATTGGGGCTCAATTCTCACTCAGAAGAGTGAGAACTCTCTGCTCCCACCACCTTATGTTCACCCTCTCGTGAAAAGCTCGCTCAGCGGCTTGAGCGAGAAGAGCCTCGAGATTTGCACCGAGAGTCTCGGGTCTGAAACAGGGTCGGATAGTTTCTCCTCCGACTGTTCGACGGAATGCCTGAGCGAACGAGATGAGGTGTATAGAGAGAAGAGAGAGGGGCTCGGGGAATATCAACCGGCCCCGTTTGCGCATTTGCGTGTCGTGAAGTACAGGACTTCACCGGGGCGTCCGCTCCCTCCGCCGCTACCGTCCATCGCCGGCGGAGGCGATGGGGCCCCACAGCTTCACATGCAGTCCCGACGGGTGAACGGTAGGCTTATTCTCGAAGCTGTTACTGTTTCGCCCAAAAACTATTTCCACGCGCAGCGTAGAGATGGGCGCCTTGTTTTGACTTTGGTTCGTGGTGAAAAAACGACGGAGGAGAACGAAAAGGTCGAGGAAGTGTTCGGCAACATGGAGGATGTAGGCGACGGTTTTCCGACGGAGGAGATGATGGATGACTGCGGAGGAGACGGTGGTTTTGAGGAGGACGAAGATCAATTTGTGGTGGAAAAAGATCTCTCTCTGTCTCGTGGGACGATAGATGTGCATAAAAAAAGCCTAGTGACGAAAAAGTTTGCGGCGGCGGGGAATATGAACGCCACTTGGTCCAATAAGGAGGAGGAGATCTCGATCCCGCAGTCGCTGCCGCCACCATCGAGGGCGACGCGCCTGATTCCGGCGGCACCTGCAGCGCCGGCGGCCGCCTCGTTCAATGCGTACGACTATTTCTGGCGGAATAAAGCCGTCGTCTCGGGTGGTTTCGTTAATCTGGTCATCACTTATCCCGAGTCGGTTAAAAACAAAATTTCAAACAATAACAATAATAATAATAACAACAACAACAAAGTCGACGATAATCGAGATTTGGTGATTATGAAAGGTAATAAAGGAGAGCATTTGGTTCCATGCTTGAGGGGATGCAAGGAGCCAAGGAGATTACTAATAAATTGGGAGCCATATTGCATTACCACTTCTTCTTGAGTATGTGTGGAAAAAAAAAATACAAGTAATATTTACCTAGCCAAAACATATTGATTAAATCCAATTAAAATTATTAATTAATTAATTACCACTATATTAACCTCACAATAAGTCACGTGTTAAAAAAAAAGGGGGCCCACGTTGTCCAAAAATATTTATGTAGCCACAATAAGCATGAGTGGGGGAGTGAGGAATGTAATAGAGTACTACTATTAGTGTAAGAGAAGATTTTTACATAAAACTTTTATCTCGATTCACGAGTCTCACACACACTTTATGGTTCGGAAGACTTGAGTGGTATTATAGTAATAATGACTATACTATAAGACCAAAATCTTTCATCAGCACCATGTTTGACTTAGGTTGCTATGTTGTCTTTGATCATAATGGGAATTTTTTTTTTTTTACGTACTTTGTTTTGTCCTTTGGCTTTTGTAGTTTATGGTCCATTTGATGTTCTTCTTGGGGACACCATGACCCATTATTTTCTTGATTTGATATATTGTGCTTTATTTAGGGTTAAAGTTTGGCAAAAGTCTTCAACTTTTTTTTTTTTTTTACTATGTTATTTACTGTCTTTTTTTAACAAATATCACTTTCGCTTTTAAGACTAAATTTTGATGAGAAATTGTTTTCTAATTATATTATGAGAAATTAAAAAAAAAAAAGTTAGCATAACGAAATGTTTCGAAAACGAATATAATCATATGAATTTTATATTTATATTCGACCCAGTTTTTATCCGGACCCGGACTGGACTCGGGCCGGACCCGGACCAGAACTGTTAATTAGGTTCGGGTCCTGGGTCTGCATTTTGTCTAAATCCGGATTCTGGGCCGGACCAGGTCAAAACCCGAAAAATCCGGGTCCAGCCCGGAACGACCCGGTAAAAATAAAAATACAAAAATATTTTTATTATAATTTACCCTCGGTGGTGATGAAATAATGATGATTAATGGCTCGATTATGATTGCACATTATTCTAATTAAGTTTATTTATACTAAAATATTGTTGAACTTGGGAGTTTGATGAATAAATGAAGATATCAAGATTGATAATTGTATTTTATGGGAGTATGTAAAGAAGAAAGCATTTTATATGTAATAAAAGGACACTTAATATGCAAATTTTTTTTTTTTTTACAAAATCGGGCTAGAACCGGGAGCCCGGACCGACCCGGTTTTACCGAGTCCGAACCGGGTTGGCCCGGTTCTGAACAGGTCCGGGCTTCGGGTCGATAAAGTCCGACCATTTATAATCCGGCCCATTTTGGACGGGGTCGGTCCGGGCCAGGTCAGACCCGGTGCTCAGCCCTAGTTGAAGGTATGGAAGGTGAACAACTAGGCATCGTTCACCTCAGCATGAGCGTAGGCCGAAGTAAGATGAGAATGAAAACTTACACGTCCATCTCGGTGTGGAGTAATCCATATGATCGTCGAATGACCAACTAATGGTGATTCTCGTTGGGCACGAAAACCCATGTTAGAGATTTGACGCCCAATCACAAGAGAGTAATGCAAATCACATAACATGTCTCGCAAACTGTATGTGGAAAGTATAAGGAATTTGTATTTAGGGACCACAACAAAATTATTAAGATTGAGAATGAGCCCGAGCATATCCGTCCTAATGAGAACTTTTTGACAATATAGCCGATTCCTGGAGATGCAGATAAGGCGGTAAAAGTAGGAGAAAGTTTGTCATGTGACCTCCTCAAAGAACTCATGCATGTGGTGAAGTTAAATGTGTATATTCGCCAAATGATTTGATTGGAAAAGACCCAAATATTATCGAGTACCGGCTCAATGTAAATCCTTCGTGCCAATCAGCATAAACGAAATTTAGGTCCCCAGAAAGAGGTGGTTATAAGGATTAAGATAGAAAAGTTGCTCGAGGTTGGTCATGTTCGGAAATCCAATTCATGTAGTGGCTCTGCAACCTATTGTGGGTTCATAAGACTTAAGAATTTAGAGACCTAAACAAGCTTGCCCAAAAGATCAATATCCGCTCCCTAAGATTGAACAATTAGTTGAATCAATTTTAGGTCGTGAACTACTTAGCATGATGGATATTTCACAAGGATATCATCAAAACAAGTTGTCTACAGAAGTCCAAAAAGGCGCAAGTTTTACCACACTGTTGGAAACATATTGTTATGTGGATACGCCTTTTGGTTTGAAGAATAGAGATACGTATATGTACTAGAAGTTGGTGGATAGAATGTTTAACGATAAATTGAAAAGGAATGTGGAGATATATGTAGATGACATGATAGTTAAAAGCCTCAAGGCCGAGTCTCATGCAACTGACCTGGATTGAACCTATGAGACAATATCGAATGAAGATTGTAATAATTCACTCGTTAACTTTCTAAAACAGTTTGTATCATTACACTATTCAGATTTTATTTCTTGTCTTGATTGTTTTGTTGTTTATCATTAGGAGCTTTTGTGATCTTGAGAATTTTTTTGGATTTTTATTGTCATGTATGAAATTATAACTGGATTACTAAACACCGCCCTAAATTACTAGTCACCGCCTAATAATAGTACATTTTTGCCCTTACTTCATATTCAGCAGATTTGTAATTCTACCTTCTCAATACTTTTCTCTCTCCACCTATTCTAAAGAAGCCACCAGCCGCCGCCGCACCAGCCACCACAGCCGCCGCACAGCCACCGTCCGCCGCCGTCTGCCGCCATGAGAGGAAAAGGAAAAGCTCTGGTAAATATTTTTTTTCGGGTTTCTGCTACTTTGGCCATCGGCCGCCGTGTCGGTGTGCACGACAAAGGCCGTGGTCGATTTTTTGTCACAGGCGTCCGCTGATGACGCCTGTCCATGGCACAGGCGTCCGCCGATTCCGCCTGTCCATGGCGCAGGTGTCCATGGCGGACGCGCAGGCCTTAGGATAGACGTCCAGGTCGAACGTCTGAACCGTATACAGGCGTCCAGATCGGACGCCTATGCGCTGGAATAGGCGTCTGATACAGACGCCCTAACCATGGTCATGGCGTCCGCACTGCACGCCCTGCCTTGGTGCAGCATCCTGGCCGACGCCCAAGATTTCTTTTCAAAAAATAAAATTTTCAATTAATAATTAATAATGTGTATTGTTTGTATGATTATTACTCATTAGTTGTATTGTTTTGTAAATGCAGATGAGAGGAGGAGCGGACAAATCTATGCCGCTAGTCACAGAGTTGATGGGTTCTGGAGCGCGTCACACCAGAGCTCGTGGTGTTGATTCTTCCGTTCGTAGACATCGGGAGGCAGAGCGTAGGGGATTCGAGCACGTACCTTATACAAACTTTAGTATTGAGGATTCGAGCGAGTATTATTCGCACGAAGAGGACGACGATCAGGACATGAGCGAGGGCGGTGATGATTCTTCTTCCTTTTCGTGCCGGGTTCGGAAGGGGAGAGAAGGAGGTTTGCCACTTCTAGGTCTACCAGTAGTAAACGACGTAGGGCAGAGGATGACACATCATGGATGGTTACTGAGGAGATGCCTGGTGGCCCTATCGACGACAGCGTTATCCCGAGTTTCGGTGGGCATGTCGCCGCGCATATCTGGACTAGAGAGATGAGAGGTATTCTGAAGTGTGACACCAGGACTGCTGCTTGTTAGAGCTTGAGTCAGTGGCGCTCAGTGATGTCACCCTCTTTAGTGAGCCGGATCAGTGGGACTGGGATATCCTACCTGACGGACGCCATGTTCAGACACATTGACTCCCCGTTAATAATTAAGGAACATACAACAAATTTATTTTTACATTATACCGACTAATATATTCCATTTTTCTGTCCTGCTCGTATAAAAATTCCCCCAGCCAGCAACACTACTATCATGGTATTTAAACCAGTTAGTCACTATGGGCGCTACAGAAAAATTGGGCATTAAATCTAGACGAATAAAATGTTTGTACGTATCTCTCAAATGACAAATGACAATCTCCTGGCTAGGCCGTGTCGCCGTTGAGGGTGCTTTCAACGGCAGCACAGTGAGACATGAAAATAAAGATCTACCGTTTCTGAATCCGAATAGTATGACGGCGACATTGAAAAATAGTAGCAATAGGGAATAAATCTTTAGCCACAGCCATCCAATGATCCGATCCACATGCACCACCATCCCATGTAATACGTCGAACCTCAGGTTCAATCCCATCATAGTAGATCGATCGGTAGAGTGTATAGTTAGCCATAATTTCATTTGCAATGCATACACGTACAAGACGTCATTTATCTTGGTCGCCAAATATGTAGTCGGCGATAACACGAAATCCACAATTATCGTCTCCGGGGACATCAAGATAACCTTCTACAAACGGCAAAATAATTCTCGGTATCTTGTCGATATGGTTATAGTTACCTATCTCTACTCGGTGGTGTGCATATGCAAACCCATATTCAATACATTACATATTATCGTAATAATATCAAACTTAAAAATTGTATCACGAGTATTAATAAATTTGTTCACACCCGATGAAGAGGCATTGTGGACTGATGCAGAAGAGCTGTGGCCACGACCATGGATGATTGGGAACGGCCATGACCTCTTTGGCTATACTCCCAACCACTAGGATCGCGTCTAGTCGATGAACTTCCTCTTGGTCGACCCTTAACTGTCGTATTCACTTATGGTTCAACGTAACGCGTTTAATCAGGGTGAAGATGATCGTGGATAATAAGTGATACGTTACCAACAACTGCAGGATCGCTCTGTCTGACCTCATAGACAAGGGCTTGGAAGTACCGCTGGCCCTCCGATTCAGCACCGGTAGAAGGATCGACAAATTCGGTCGTGTCCACACCATCACCAATAATAAGTGTTTGCCAAAATATGTGAAGACGATTAACACTATATGGGGTCCGCGATTCCATAACTCTCTTGAGCTCACGCGCACAAGGAATCTGATGGGTGGTTTGGAGTGCACAACCGCAATGATGGTACACTTGATCACTTAATTCTCTCATATGTGTCAATTCATTCGACAGTAATCGCAGACAATTATGGGAAACACGACAGCGCAAGTAGTTGAATGGAAAACCAGAGTACACCACACCTGTACGATACCTAGAATGTTCAAGTGTGTATCTGATCTGCGTTAGTTGTGATCCAATCTCCTGGTTCACTTTGTTCCAGACAGTATCGAGGGCTCCGGTGGAAGAGTTAAGCCATTGCTTTAACTCGGCATGTGCACTCTCTACTTTACAAGTGGTTGTGTTTCCAAAATGAAGCACTTTATTCGTCCACGCAACAACGAACATCTCCTTGTATTTTAGCCATGTACCCTCAACGTAGGATATCACCTTAGGATTCCATCTCCATGTATCCTTCATGAGTTGCACCGCTTGATCGTATTCCTCTTCGGTCACCGCTTGATCGTATTCCTCTTCGGTCACTGTTTCCATGATTTTCTTCTATTTCCCATTTTTAAACTTTTGGCCCATTTCTTTATCTTTTCCACAAATTTTGTGGACCTTGTCTTCAACATCCTTATTAATATGCCATGTACAAAGCAAGTGGGCACTCTGTGGAAATATCTCTCCAATAGGACGCATCAATCCCAACTCGCGATCCGTAACAATAGCCGTCGGATGAACATCAAACCCAAGCAAAATTTTCAACTTCTCCAACACCCACGCATAGCTCGATTCGGTCTCATCTTTCATAATTGCATAGGCGATTAGGAAGTTCTTGTTACATGGAGTCATCCCGACTATCTCGAGGAATGGCATCTTATACTTATTCGTTTTGTAGGTAGAATCCATGTCAATGAACCATCTGTAGGTACGTATTAAGTTGATTGATGTTGGATGTGCCATGAACACATGAGTAACATCATTTGTATCTGGGTCGGCCTGCGTCCAATGTACGTAGTTATTCGTCAAAGCCAAATGGTGAAACTGACCGACGACATCTCTTTCTTCAAAATCATGCTTCCTCAAGTGGTCTCTATAGTTATAGATATGTCGTCTAGTCGGTTTGTCCTCGGTAAATTTATTCTGAATGGCCGCCAAGATGGCACACGGCTTGACTTGAGCAGCACTCATCTCACGAACAACTTGTTTGACCGATTTACTCAGTCCACTCATTTGACGATGCCCCTCCGGATATACAATAAATGAGTGATTGTGCATACCCTTACTCCGAGACATCGGTCTGATTATCCAACCACTCAAGTCATGCAATTGTTCGGCCTTTATCTGAAATGTACACTTGCATGCTTTCGTCTTTGTGTCCTTTCGAGCAGCGACATCCAAATCTCTTAATACCCCTCTGTATCGTTCACCACGGTTACATCTCAATAGCTCTGTCTTTCCTTTATTCTTGTACGACGAAATGATCAACTCGAAACCAATTGAAGAGCAATTTTTTTAGCCCAACCAATCGTATCACAATCACTATCGAATATTCCGTCATTGACGAAATAACCACTATAATCAACGCTGTCACCTTCAAATTCTTCCAATATAACCTGAAATTTTTAATTGACAAAATGTTAATAATAATACCAATACTATTATTATTAAAATTTAAAATCATGCAAAAAAAGCGTCCAGACGTCCAGAAATTGCGCTTGGACCATGGCAGAGGCGTCTGGATCGGACGTCTGGCCACGGTACAGGCGTCTGAATCGGACGCCCAGACCATGGTACATGCGTCTGAATCGGACGCCCAGACCATAGTACAGGCGCCTGGTCTAGACGCCTAGACCAAGGACCGAACGTCCGGTGCAGACGCCTGTACCATGGTCTAGGCGGAATCTGTAGACGCCCGTGCCATGGGCCAGGCGGAATATTCAGACGCCTGCGTAATTTTTCCGCAAAATTACCTCCAGATCTGAATTCTCACCCATTTTCGTGGTTGTCGATGATATTGACGATATATATTTGATTGTGTTGGGTAGAATAAATGAAAAATTGCTTCTAGATTTCAATTCGAAAAACTTGTGTGTTGGTAAAGAATTGTGTGCTGAGTAGAAATACTAAAAGATTGTCAAATGGATAAAAAAATATTTTTAAGGACGGTGTTTAGTAATACCCAATTATAATTATTCGTCTAGTCGAGCTATTGTTACTCGCCTTAATCTCGTGATTATAGATAATTAATAATTAATCTACGTTTCATCTTGTCTGTAACAAGAGAGCTGGAATATTTAAGTGATGAATCCGTATAAGAAATAAACTTGGTATTAATTATCAATTAGATGAATAAATTAGGGGAAATCATATCCTAGGATCACACTTCTTGATTGCTTGTTTATCATGATTATTTTTTCTTAGTTGTTTCTTTCACAATTTCTCTATTAGTTTATTTTGCTTTATATTCTGAATCAATTTTAAAACTTAAGAACCGTCTAAATAAAATCCAAATGTCACGATCTCAATAGTCTTAGAATTTCTCCCCAAATTAATCTTTATGGTGTAACCCCAGGATATTCAGGGTATGTCACAGCGCCGTGAATTCTATCTGGGACTCACAAGTCTAAATTCATACAAAATTCATTTCAAAAACGTCAATAATTTTCTAACAATATCAAAAATCAACAATTATTAATCGGATCAATCGATGAAACTCCAACGACAATACCCAGAACCACAACGGACAACAAGCCCAACATAATTGACATGAAGAAAACAACCCCTATAGTACTCGACCCTCCGAGGCCCGTCTGACCATCCCGGAAATGTTCGTTGACCCAACCTAATATGGATCCCTCCGAGGCCCCGTCGGACCCTCCCGGAATGAACGTATATGCTCTAACACTCATATACATCACTTTGCACATTTAAGAATGTAAGTTCGTAAGAATTACTTCTCTTCAAGACATGTGGGGATGTTTCGAGACGGTAAACAACCACCATTGAAAGAACTCGGAGATTCCGAACCTAGACGATTCGTAAAATGACTATCAACAACAATACGACTGAAATAGAAATTGAAACACGCTCGAAAATCCCGCCTACGATTCATGTAATCCGGCAACATAACACATAGAGGGAGGATTACAATCAAACCCTCCCGATTTAACAAAAACTTAAACTAAACCATGATTTCGTAGGGGAAATATTAATCTGGGGTAGTTAAATCATACAAATCATGATTTCATGAGTAATTCGGAAAGGAACGAAGGAATCATGAATATTCGAAAATTACAAAACAGCCCAAAACGTTCGAATTGTTCGAAAAAATATTACTTAAACTTAAACTGTAAGTTCGCTTAATATTCGTTGAACATTCGATGTATGAAATATTAGAAATTGCTGTTTCGTTTGATTAGAAATTTTTAGAAAATTACAAAATAGCCAAAAACATTCGAAAAAACACGATACAAGGTCGAACAGCCAAAGTAAAGCTCACAACACGACTTCCAATGTTAAGCGAACTTACAGGAGCCACAAAACAGCAATTTCTAACAATGAACATGCCAAACGAACCAAAAAACGAAAAAATTTCTAATGAACACGAAATTGAGTAAAACGTCTCCGAAACACGCTCGGATGGCAAAACATGCAGAAATAAACATTTTAAAAAAATGTCAAAGCAGTTACAAGCGAGTCGCTGAAAATGGAAAATACACCAAAATAGAATATACTAAATATAGAAAGATGTGAATATTACATTCTCCCCCTCTAAAAATAAGTTTCGTCCCGAAACTTAAGAGATGAATAATTCAGGGTATTTAGCGTGCATGCTATTCTCGATTTCCCAAGTTAATTCTTCAACTCCATGTCTTGACCACTGTACTTTAACCAACGGAATAGTTTTGTGCCGGAGTTGTTTTCCACGACGCTCGAGGATCTTTATCGGGTTTTTTTCGAACATGGCATCATCTGTTACCTCAATATCCCCATAATCAATGATGTGGCTCGGATCCGGGACATATTTCCTCAGTTGAGAAATGTGAAACACGTTATGAAGGTGATTCAGAGTTGGAGGTAGTGCCAAGCGATAAGCCGACTCACCGACTCTGTCTAGAATCTCAAACGGCCCTACCTTCGACTAAGCTTTCCTTTGTTTCCGAAGCGGAAAACTCCCTTCGTCGGCGATACTTTGAGTAAAACATGATCTCACACCTCAAACTCCAAGGGTTGACGGCGAATATCGGCATAGGATTTCTGTCGACTCTAAGCAGTCAACAATCTGTCTCTAATGATATAGATTTTCTCCTTAGTTTCCATTAACATGTATGGTTTTATCCCAACTAACTCCGACGCTTCATCTCAACAAAGTGGGGATCTACACTGCCCACCATACAATGCCTCGAAACGTGCCATCTCGATCGACGCGTGCTAATTATTATTATACGTAACTCGATCAACGGTAGATGCAATTTCTACTCCAGTACAGGGCACACGCCCACAATATATCCTCTAATGCCTGGATCGTCCGTTCGGTCTGACCGTCTGACTGTGGATGAAAAGATGTACTTAACCTCAACCCGGTACCCAATCCCTGATGGACTGATTTAAAAAAATGCGATACAAAACGGTCATCCCGATCCGAAACAATAGTCTTAGGCGTACCATGCAACCTTACTATCTCCGCTATAAATGTCCGAGCCAACCTCTTCGATCCCCAAGTATCATTAATACCAAGGAAATGCGCTGACTTGGTTAGTCGATCGACAATCACCCAAATCATATTCATTCCAGTTTTCGTTCTCGGCATTCGAGTGATAAAATCTGTGGAAATATCTTCCCACTTCTACTCGGGTATAGAAGCGGTTTCAACAGCCCAGTTGGTCACTGATGCTCGATCTTGACTTGTTGGCATGTCAAACACCATGCAACGAACTCAGTGACGTCCTTCTTCATATTATTCCACCAAAAAATTTTCTTAGGATCTTTATACATTTTACTCGTTTCGGGATGGATTGAGTAAGGAGTAGCGTGGGCTTCTTGGAGTATTCTATGCCTCAATTCCAAATCATTCGGGAAGCGTAGTTTTCCCTAAAATCTCAAAATGTTGTCCTCATGGATCATAAAAGTGGGGGCCTTCTCTTTTCCGACATCCGCCTTCACTTGACTAATAATCGGGTCATTCATATGTTTTCCTTTGATGTCATCAATTAAGGACGAAGTAACCTCGAGGGTACACAACTGACCCTGTACCTGCTGAATCCATACCTCAATCTCCTGATCAATCAACTTCCATCGAATCTTCACTTGAGGTGTGAGAATCTCAAGAATCTGAAATGTTTTTATTTTTGTGTGAGTTTTTTTATTTTTATGCTTGGAATAAAATTATGGCTTTGATGTTTAGCCATAATAAGTTATTATTATATGCTACTATGTTATTCCGATGGTACTTCGGATTTATTTTGTCAATGTTTTTATTTTAATGCTTTGAATAAAATTGTGGCTTTCTTATAAACAACAACAAAAAACTCAAGAATCTGAAGTGTTACCAGTTTCCGGCTCAACGCATCCGTCATAATATTGGCTTTTCCCGAATGGTAAAGGATCTCTAAGTCGTAATTCTTTATCAACTCTAACCAATGACGTTGTCTCATATTCAGTTCCTTCTGGCTGAAAATATATTTTAAACTCTTATGGTCGGTATGAATCCGACACGAAGAACCGTACAAATAGTGGCGCCAAATCTTCAGTGCAAACACAACTGCAGCCAACTCCAGGTCGTGAGTAGGGTAATTCATTTCGTACGGTTTCAACTTCCGCAACGCAAAAGCTATAGTCCTTTCGTGTTACATGAGGATGCATCCGAGTCCCTGTCCTGAAGCATCACTATAAACCAAAAATCCATTGTTCCCTTGAGGCAAGTCTAAAACTGGCGCCGTAGTCAAATGCCTTTTCAACTCCTCGAAGCTCTGTTGCCTCTCATCGTTCCATTCGAACTTTTTGAACTTCTGGAGTAATTGTGTAAGTGGTCGAGCAAGTTTGGAGAACCCATCGACGAACCATCGATAGTACCCAGCAAGACCCAAAAAGCTATGAATTTCCTTCACGTTTTTAGACGGTGCCCAATCTAACACTGTCTAGATCTTCTGGGAATCTACACAGACCCCTTCAGCTGAAATCACATGTCCGAGAAACACAACTTCCTTCAACCAAAACTCACATTTCGAGAACTTTGCATAGAGACGTTGGGCTCTCAAAATCTCCAACACTAATCGCAAATGCTGAGCGTGTTCCTCGTCATCACGTGAATATACCAAGATGTCGTCGATAAAGCTGACTACACATTTATCAAGGTGTTCGATGAATATCTTATTCATCAGCTGCATAAATACTGTTGGAGCGTTGGTTAGCCCAAATGGCATAACCACAAACTCATAATGTCCGTACCTCGTCCGAAAAGCGGTCTTAGGAATATCGGACTCCCTCACCCGGAGCTGGTAGTATCTAGATCTCAAGTCGATCTTCGTGAGCACCATAGCCCCCTGCAACTGGTCAAACAAATCATCTATGCGAGGCAAGATATATTTATTCTTAATGGTCACTTTGTTCAGTTCCCGATAATCGATACATAAACGTAGTGAACCATCTTTCTTCCTCACAAACAAGACTGACGCACCCCAAGGTGAGGCGCTAGGTCTGATATGTCCTTTCCACAACAATTCCCCTAACTGACTCTTCAGCTCCTGCATTTCTGAAGGTGCCATGCGATACGACGTCTTAGAAATTGGAGCTGCACTTGGTTCTAAATCAACTGTGAACTCGATCTCACGTTCCGGCAGTAGCCCTGGCAAATCATCTGGAAAAACATCCGAAAACTCGTTCACCACTGGAATCGAAGAAAGTTCGACTCTCCCGTTCTCTATTATCGCAGCATCACCAGTACCCCACACAACCTTCCCTAATGAGTTTCGCCGCCTTCATAGCGATGATTATAAGTCTCTGGCCTCTCATCATGTGTCCCATAAATGAATGCTCGGTGTCGTACTTAGCCAACATTGATATAACCCTCGTGGATAATTCATTATCGCTCCGTTTTTATCAAGCCAGTCATCACCGAGGATCAAATCCTTATCAATATCCACGATGATCAGATTCGAAGGCCACCCTCTCTCTATAATTATTATCGGATAGTCTCTAACCTCCCTATCCCCAACAATTTTATCCCCACTAGGCAATTTAACCACAAAAAGTTCACAAACAGTCAAGCAACTAATACTCAATTGACGTACGCAATCCAAAGAGATGAACGAATGAGAAGCACGGGAATCAAAAGGCACTCTAACTAGATGAGAGAGAACATAAACGGTATCTGTAGCCACTATAGCCTCTGGATCATTAGCTCTCCTCATCTTGTAAATGCGCGGTTGCGCCGCACCAGCACTGGAGGCTCCCCCTCTAACGGAGTGGCCCCGTCCTCTGCCCCGACCGAAACTCTGAGGCGGCTGACCTGCTAATGGCTTCTGATTAACACTTGGCTCTCCAGGCGTAGGAGCGGATGCCTGAGCCCCAAGTGTCTTTTCTCCCTTGGTACAAAATGTGGTTTTGTGGCCTGCCTGGCCGCAACTGTATCATTTTAAGGTAGGTAGACTGCAATCACGACTGATATGGCCCTGCTGGCCACAGTTAAAACACGTCAGGACTCGATTGGCAACACTAGGGCCGGCTCTAAAGTTCCAATTTCCTCCGGATGTACGGAAAGACTTTCCGGATGAGTAGTTTGTCGACTAGGACCTCTGTTGGTTGTTGCTCTTACCGCCTGAAAAGTTACCGAAGGCCTCCTGCTTCTTACCCTCGTTTGTTGTCTCTGTAGCGGCAAAAGACATATCATAGGCCAAAACTTTGCCCTGATACTCCTTCAGCGTGGTGCAAGCAAAACCTATCATGTAATGTGAAATCTTTGGCTTCATACGCATGTCAAAATGTCAGATTTTATCTCTCTCTTCTCTCACTTGACCCTTCACATGGTTGAGCTGCTGATTGTACTCGACTATTATTTGAGATACGGGGATATCCTGGGGTTAGCCTCGAAGAAGGCTCGGATTCTGGCCTCTTGAATAGACCACGGGCAATATTCGACTTCCATCAATTCTTTAAATTCATCTCAAGTAACTTCATGGTATTGGGGTTCGATTGCTTGCCACCAGCTAGCAAACTCTTCCGTCAGAAAGTATTGAGCAATCAACACTTTACGTGCCTCAGGACAGTTCACTGCCACAAAAACCTTTTTCATTTCGTAATCCGGTTTTCCCAACCATCTGGGTCCGTAGCACCAATGAACTGAGGAGGGTGCATTCAGATCACATCATGTAACAATTTCTCTGCCCCAGTGTCCGCCACAGGAGATGGGTTGTTGAGTTGAACCGCTTGGGTCAAAAGAGCCATCTGGTTACCTACTTGCTGTAATATAGTGGACACACCCATACCCGCATTCCTTGTGGAATTCCCCTGACTGGATGACTGGTCCTGATGACCATCGATACTGGGATGAACTGAGTTCGACAAAGTAGGTGTAGTCAAACCCGCATCCAAACTGAGAGACATGGCTGCCCCACCGGCTGCGCCATGCCCTCGACCGCGACTGCGTCCTCTACCAGCTGACATTCTAAAAGATGGAAAAAGAAGAAAATACATAAGTACGGTTCAGAATATAACTGTCATGGTGACCGGTTCCCCACATTACGAAATCGAAAGACAAGACAGTAAATACGATAAGAAGGATAAGAGAACTTACGAGTACCAGTCGTAACAAGATGATGGCAGCGCGATGATACTGTGTTTACAAAACAACGTGACTAGACCCAAAAGACCTACAACCTAGGTATCCATAATCCTAGGCTCTGATACCATAATCTGTAACACCCCCAAGATATTCAGGGTATGTAATATTCCTTGAATTCCATCTAGGCTCACAAGGTTAAATTCATAAATAATCCATTTCAAAAATGTCAATAATTTTCTAACAATATCAAAAATCAACAATCAATTAATTGAATTAATCGATGAAGCTCCAACGACAATACCCAGACCCACAACGGACAACAAGTCCGACTTAATTGACATGAAGAAAACAACCCCTATAGTACTCGAGTACCAACTAACAATTCACGACAAAACAAATATCTCAAAAGACCAGACTCAAAGAAAAGCAACATGAATTCTTCACAGTATCACGCCTGGACGTCACCCTCGTAGTGCCCCGGTACTCGTCCAGTCGCATTCTTCGTACCTGAAATAGATAAAATGTATTTCCCCTAAATGGAGTTAGCCGAGGAATAGCTAGTACAAGTAATACAAACGAACTCTTACATCTTACAATTTCAAATCACATGCATCAATAGTTTCAAGTATTAAGATAATGATTTCTGAAAATGCAATATCCCAAAATATACCACATTAATATAAATCCTCCCGATTAACCATGGAACCAACCATGCGTGGATCCCTCCGAGGCCCCTTCAGACCCTATTGGAGTGGTTAACCCCAATGTTCATGGACCCAACCAAACATGGATCCCTCCGAGGCCTTTTCAGACCCTCCCGGAATGAACGTATACGCTCTAACACTCATATACATCACTTTGCACATTTAAGAATGTAAGTTCGTAAGAATTACTTGAGTTTGAGACATGTTGGGATGTTTCGAGATGGTAAACAACCACCGTTGAAAGAACTCAGAGATTCCGAACCTAGACGATTCGTAAAATGAACTATCAACAACAATACGGCTGGAATCGAAATTGAAATACACCTGAAAACCCCAACTACGATTCATGTAATCCAGCAACATAACACACAGAGGGAGGATTACAACCAAACCCTCTCGATTTCAAAAAAATTCATAAACTAAACCATGATTTCGTAGGGGAAATATTAATCTGGGATAGTTAAATCATACACATCATGATTTCATGAGTAATTCGAAAAGGAACAAAGGGAAAAAGCAAAAACCTCCCAAAATCCCAAAAATTTAGGGTTCTGAGAAGGATTACCTCGGTTCGACGGAGAAGGAAGGTTGAATGTTGATTAAATCATGTTAGGAACTTAGTGATAATGTTGGATGATGATATACTGACCAACTCCCGTCAGTGGAATCGCCCAAATCGCCGTTTGTACGAAAGAGATGAGAAAATGAGAAGAAAAACGTGACTGTCAGGTTTTCATACTCGCAAAGACGCACGACCAATCTGCTCGTTCGTCTGCCCGTGCGTAACCACAGTCCAACTTCTACCGGGATGCACGAGCAGCAGCTCGTACATCTGCTCGTGTGTCAACTTGTGCGTCCCTGCTAGGTGCAAGACATGCAGCAATTAGCTGCAAAACCATGACGTGACTCGCTGCCTCGAATGTCCCCACACTCAGCAAAGTTAAATATAACAGAGCACGAAGAGTCTCCCAACACGAAGTCGAGCGTAAAACATATACACGATTCTGACTGCCCGATGGTTTGGAAAACGACAATAAAGTAATTACCCCAAATTTTTAGGAAATTAGAAAACGGCCCAAAGGTTCGAAAAAACATGATACAAGGTTGAACAGCCAAAGTAAATATCACAACACGACTCCTAATGTTAACGAACTTATAGGAGCCACAAAACAGCAATTTGGAACCATGAACATGCCAAACGAACCAAAAAGCGGAAAAATTTCTAATGAACATGAAATTGAGTAAAACATCTGATGGTTCAAATTATATACTCGCAAGTGCACGAATCGCTTTTGTAGGAAGCGGCAAGTAACTCCGAGGTCGATCTCTCGAGAAATTGGAAACGGTTTAAAGTTCGATAATGTTCGGCAAATAGTCGAATGAACAAAAGTAAAATAAATTAAAATACACCATTGGTTCGATTGGATTATAATACTAACGCATGAAATTAAAATAAACTAAGTGATAACAACACCAATTTGATCGTCGGATAAATGAGAGATAACAATAATGAGATTGATATGGGAATTTAGATTCACCGACAAACACGTAATCAATTATTAGTTCCGATACTCAAATAAATAAGATTTGGAATTATCGATTGCTCACGATTGAAAGAAATCCGTTTGATGGCGGTAATCTTAAAAATCACGATTGTTCTCAACGAAAATAAGGGATACTCTTTTGATGGGGATGAATCCCTAACTAACAATCCATTAACCGACTATTTTTGATGAGGTAAATCGTTAAAAGATCGCGCGAAAAAGCTCGAGAACATTCACAATCATTTCTTTCGGGTCGTTTGATGGCGAACACCGACAAAAACCCTCGATTCGAATAATAATAACAACAATGAAAAAGGTTTGATGATCTAGTTCAAAAGTTCTTAAACGAAGAACGAACAAGAGGAACAATCCCAAACTTTTACCCGGAAAATCAAAGGGAACTAACAATCAAAAACATGTGTGTGGCTATATCTAAAAACCCATATGAAGTGTTTAGCTACACATGATTAATTCAACAACAATAATGGAAATCGAAGAACAAAACATGATAAAAACTTCCCTTATAAATGCCGAAATCGAACTCCCGATGAAGGTTTGATGATCTTCTAACAAGAATTCACAACAAAATGATACAAGGAATTAATATATCTCACAAAAGTATTTTTCACTCCAAGAACATACAAGGAAGATGATGAAATAATCTCCCTCAATCCTCACTTTTTGGTGTTTTCTCCCTCAATCTTGTGTTTTTCACCCAAGAATATCTTCCACAAGATAAGTCTCCTTCACCTAGGGTCTCTACCCTTTGTTTTATAGCCAAAAAATCAAGACAAAGGCTTAAAGGTGTGCAAAGATGTCAAAGAAAGTGACATGAATCGAAAAGTGACACGGCCCGTGTCCTGGGACACGGCCGTGTCGCACTACGATGGATAAGAAAAAAGGTATCTGTCTTGAGACTCGGCCGTGTCCCACGACACGGCCGTGTTGTACTGCGCCAGAAAGTGCAAATTGGCCGATCGTGAGTCGGCCGTGTTCCAAAAGGCACGGTCGAGTTGTTCTCATCCGGAAAATGCAATTCTCGCTGGAATGAGACCCGGCCGTGTCCCATGGCATGGCCGAGTTGCCTATTGCAGCCGAGTCGAGTTGCCTGGTGCAGCGTAGTTGAGTTCTTCTGTTCCGGTTTTTGGTCTTCTTCGGCTTGATCCTTCGTTCTTGTATCAATACACCTCGGATTTTAGCATATGATATACCGTTTCAAAGCTAATTTCACGAGGAATTTATATCAAATGAGAATACATCTCAATTCGGAGTGGAGATTCTGGGATTTAGTAGATTTGACCGATACTGCTTAAATCTTTCGTTGTTTTAGGTCCCATTTTAGCTTTTGATCGTCATAAACTCCAATATTAGCTATGAGAACGCATATTTCACCACAATCTTCGCTAGATTACCTATAAATTAAAAACACAAAATACCACGCATAAAAGAGAACAAAAATACTAAAAAGCAAACAAAAACATGACTAGAATGAACAGAATGAGTTGATCAACAATCGACTCATCAAATCCCCCCAAACTTGAACTTTGATCGTCCCGAGCAAATCATTTTAAAATAATCACTCACAAAGGGGAACTCAACCGTCAAAATACCTCAAAAGATCCTTTTTGAAAATTTCATCAATACTCACAAGTAAAATAAGTCGAGTTCTACAAAGTTTTCAAACCTCCGGGGTGCTTCCTCAACATCATAGTCAATACTTGGCAATATAAACCTCACCGGTCAAGTGTATTCACTCACTCTCAAAGTGACAGGGATAAGTAAACGCTCGGAACTCATTCAATGAAATAAGGAACTCCATAGGCTTGCCAATCGTCTTAATTTCTACCACTGTTTTGTGCATGCAAAATTTTCGTGAATCAAAAAGGGCTTTACTCGGCTTGTAATGTAGGCTTGGGTCGAGGTGAGATAAATATGGCTAAAGTGACTTGACTTGAGCAATTTTTAGAACAATATCACCATTTTCGCTATAGAAGCTCAAGATTTTTGAAGTTTCCTTCTTTTATCCCCTTAATTATGAACCACTAATAAGCACTATCGAACGCAGCGTCAAACCCCTCCTTATTGCTCCGATTTTTTTTTTTTTGGCTTGGGTTGTTTTCGTATCCGTTTTACGCGAATGTAAACGATGGGTCACATGAATACACCCGGTTACTAGGATCAAAACATACACAACTGCTTCCAAGCATACTCATATCTAAGGGATCCGTTTTACGCGAATATAAACATGGGTCACATGAATACACCCAGTTACTAAGTTCCCAAAAATAGCGGAGTAATTATTTTCACCAATTCAACACTCCCAACAATATGTATACCACCCAATGTCACCACAATCTTAGTATCCTCGTCAAAAATATTTTCTAATCGCTCAAGTATGGATCGAAGGATTATAGTAATGGAAAGCTCGATATGTGGTTTGCAAAAAAAAATGAAATAGATAATGACCTCAATTGGGTTTATTTAAGGAATGATCAAATGTTGGGTTGGCCAAAATTGAAGGGTTAGGATCAAAGGCGCCAAAAATCATTTTCACTTAATTTGCACACACCAGTGGTTTTAAACAAGATACCAAGGCAAGTTCTAGAGTTTTAAATCAAGAATGAAACACTCGACAATGAAACTTGCATTTTAGAAAATGCACGAAGGCTCAATAGCTCACAAGTAGGTTTGCTCATACCTCCAAGATATTAAAACCACTTATTCAATTTCACACCCGTTTCGATTATCAACAATTTTTTTTTCTCAACAAATTATCCTCGATTTGTATATCAAAACAACGAAATAAATCCCGAGGCATTCCAAAAAAAATTTACACTTCAAAGTTTTCTTCAAGTTTGCAAAATAAAAACACACCAAGTAAAAACTCACCAATTAAAAACACACCACAATTAAGTGCAAAATGTTCAAAACACACCAAAAATAAGCAAACAAGCAAAATAGTATCCGAAAACAAATAAAAAAACAAGAGTAATGAAGTATTTCTTGACCAACCCCCCCCCCCAAACTTGAATTAAAGAATATACGAATGAAGGGGGTATAGTATTTAAACAAAAGAATTCCATTGGTCAAGAAATACTTACAATCGGTTTACTGGTGGGGCGGGGGAAAGTGGCCTTGCTGGATGTGTCACTCGTGCATTTGTCTCACAAGAGACAATATCTCGCGTCGCTCCCGTCTCGCCTCCTCTCGGTAGGCCTCAAACTCCTCCCTTAATGTTGGGCGTGAGGGGGCACGTCCAATTTCGGCCCGCCTTGACGTCTCGGGCCGATCTCTCGTGATTTCTTCCTCTTCTTCTTAGCTCTCTTCTTCTTCCTCGTCATCCGGGCCTCTTTCATAAGCCTCCTCCTCTTCTATCCTTTCTGCTCTATCTTCATCCATAATGCGCCTAGGTCGAACATTTCGGTCGACAGGGCTCTGACCCGGGGGAGCCAAGCCGGCTGCCCACCGTGCTCGACGGTGTGCCTCTGTAGCCATTTGAAGATTTCCCATATCCCGAATATTATTTATGGTTGTCAAAGGCGGATTCGGGAGAAGGAAGTGATCGTTGTCGGTCTGCATGAAGACCATGCGCTGTTCATAGTCCAGGATATTCATCACCTTCATCACGGAGATCGAGAGAAGCTTATTTCCAGGAAGAGGGGTCCTCTGGGCTAAGGAAATACCGAAGTGTAGTGCGATAGGGGTAATCAAACCCCCTATCCATATCTCCCCCTTAGGATTTGTCGCGACATCCTCAAAATGTTCCGCTACCATAGCCCCGGTTCCCGGAATCGAGTTGTCGAGCATGTGAGTCAGGATATATAACTCCCGCAGTGAAATGGGCCCGGTTTCTTTTCGGCCATATATGGTATTCGCAATCACCTTGTGTAGGTATCTGAGTACAGGATTGCGAATGTTCGATCCTTTAGCCGATCTTGCAATGTAATATCACGCCTCATTCCCAAGGTATTCTACCATGGATCTCCAATAAGTTTCACAAGCGAACCGGTTTATCGGGTAATGGCTGTCGTGTCTTGCATGATAAATTTCCTCCAACTGGACGATAGTCAGTGTCTCTTCGTTGTTGTTGATCCGGAATGTCATTTCGGTCGGTTCTCGAGTCACCGAATCTCTTCTTACAGTGAGAGTGCTGAGAAACTCCATCGTCAGACACCTATAAGTCGGCCATTGTTGAGTCATCATCCACGCCCAATGCACTCTTTCAAGGAATTTCATCACATCTTCCCTTATCCCCATTGCGTTCATGCATTCGTCATCGGGCCACCTTGTAGGGAGCATTTTTTTCTGCCCCAGCATTTCCCACCTTTCATATTGCGATTCAGTTAGATTGATTCCATAAGATTTTGGGGTTTCCACAGCCCTTTGAATAGCCATTCTTGCCGGTTGCACTTGTTCCCCGCCATTCCTACCCCTTCCGCATTGAGCATTTCCTCGGCCTCTTCCTCGTGCCATTTTCTGCAAAAATTTAATCTATCATTATCCGAGGTTTTGAGAACGTATTCCTCCCCCAAACTTATAGCAAGTAATAAAATTCCCCCAATATAAACATTATCGATCAAAATAACTCCCAAGCAAAATCTATCATTTAAATTCATCATCTTCATCATGGAAAACATCCCTTAATTACAAGAATTTTCAATCGAGAAATTTAATCATCAAGCATGAAGAATTATCAAAAATCCCCAAATTTCATCACCTTCAATTTATTCAAGAACCCTAGATAATTAAGGACTAGCGATTCAAATCATCATAGTATGTTCATAACAAAGAATATTCATAAAAAACATGAGAAACATACCTTGATTTCGGAGAAATTGAAGAGAGAAAAAAAAATTAAACCCCGATCCCAATTCGTCCGATTTGCTCATTTGAAGAGTGAAATTGGTTGAAAAATGATGATTACGTAGTAGATTCTTGTATCTCTCCTCGATTTTGCACAAAATTTCTTTAAAAACGAAGAGAAAAATGGAAGTGCAGAAGCTAGGGTTCGCAGGTTGGGAAAAAAAATTATGGAGAAGATGATAATGGGAATCGGCCGTGCTTCCTTTTATATAAGACTGACTGACACGGCCGTGTTGCATAAGACACGGTCGTGTCATGCTGTTTGTAATAACACAAAACTTACTGTCGGCCGACTCGGCCGTGTCCTATGACACGGTCGAGTCATACTATCATGGAAAATCAAAATTTACTGTACTGAGGCCCGGTCGTGTCCTGTGACTCGGCCGTGTCCTACTATTCAAAATAAGCACAAGTCGACTGTCTTGGCACTCGACCGTGTCTTGTGACACGGTCGAGTCGTGCTGTTCAGGAAAATGAAATTCCCCCTGTATTGAGGCTCGGCCGTGTCAGTTGCAACTCGGCCGTGTCCTGCCTGCCAAGATTATTAGTTTCTGAAAACGCACTCTTTTCCTGCAATTTTAACACCCACAGTTGAACCGGTCAGTTTTGAATCGAGTAAAAACAAATAAGGAAAATAAATGCGAAAAACAAAAGACAAAAAAAATCTAACTAAACCGTTGGGTTGCCTCCCAAGTAGCGCTTTTTTATAGTCATTAGCTCGACTTCTTCCCGTTTTGCTCATGCTTCAATGTCGTGCACCTCTATGCACTCAAATGCATTGATTTCTTCGATTCGTCCGAAATACGGCTTCACTCTATGCCCGTTTACCTTAAAGTGCTCGTTCTTCCGAGGATCAAGAAGTTCTACCGCTCTGTGCAGCCATACTTTATCGACTTTGAACGGTCCGCCCCATCGCGATACCAATTTTCCGGGCATGAGTTTAAGACGGGAGTTATGTAGCAAAACATCTATCCCGGGTTCGAGAGATTTACGAACGATACGCTTATCATGATACCGTTCCGTCCGTTCTTTGTAGAGTTTAGCGTTTTCGTACGCCTCATATCGCATCTCATCAAGCTCATTTAAATGCCAAAGTCGTTCCTCGCCCGCCTTTTCTTGATCTAAATTGAGCGCTTTGATTGCCCAATACGCCTTGTGTTCCAACTCAACGGGTAGGTGACATGCTTTCCCAAATACTAGGCGATACGGGCTCATTCCGATTAAAGTTTTGTAGGCCGTGCGGTATGCCCATAAAGCATCATTCAACTTTAATGCCCAGTCTTTTCTTGTCGGTTTCACCGTCTTTTCGAGCACTGCCTTTATTTTCCGATTGGTTACTTCTACTTGCCCGGAAGTTTGTGGATGGTACGCCGTTGTGACCTTATGCATCACATTGTACTTCTTAAGCAAGCATGCAAGTTGTTTATTGCAAAAATGCGTGCCTCTGTCGTTGATTACAGCCCTAGGCGTCCCGAACCTGCAGAAAATCACATCCCTAAAAAAATTGCAAACCACGTTAGCATCGTTAGTTCGGGTTGGAATTGCTTCCACCCACTTAGAGACGTAGTCTACAAAGAACTTAATATACTCAAAACCATGGGAAATTGGAAAAGGACCCATAAAATCCACTCCCCAAACATCGAAAAGTTCCACAACAAGGTTGTTTGTCAACGGCATCTCATTCCTTTTGCTTATATTCCCCGTTCGTTGACAACGATCGCAATTCTTGCAATGGAAATAGGCATCCTTAAATAATGTTGGCCAGTAGAATCACGATTGAAGGACCTTGTGAGCCATTTTCTTTGCGCTAAAATGTCCCCCACAGTGCAACTCATGGCAAAATAACAATATGCTCTCGTGCTCTTCCTCCGGGACACAACGTCGGAATATCTGATCAGGCCCCAACCTGAATAAGTAGGGCTCCTCCCAAAAGTAATGCCTGCACATGGAAACAAACCTCTTCTTCCCTTGATAGGTTAAGTCGGGCTGCAAAACACCACTAACAATGTAATTGACAATATCAGCATACCAAGGTGTCCTAGTTACATCGAATAATTGCTCATCGGGGAAAGTTTCAATAATTGGCAAATGATTATCAAGCTTAAAATTATCTCCCTAGATTAGCCTAGATAGATGGTCGGCCACTACGTTTTCCGACCCCTTTTTATCTTTAAATTCCAAATCAAATTCTTGCAGCAGAAGAACCCACCGAATTATTCTTGGTTTTGCATCGGATTTTTTTAATAAATATTTCAATGCGGCGTGATCCGTATGCACAATCACTTTTGAGCCAACCAAGTAGGATCGAAATTTATCTAAAGAAAACATAGCCTGAGCTTCATCGAGCGTTTTGCTCGCATAGTAAATCACGTGGAAAAATTTATTCACTCTTTGCCCCAAAACGGCACCTATAGCAAAGTCAGACGCATCGCACATAATTTCAAACGGGAGAGACCAATCGGGAGCGACAACAATAGGTGTCGAAGTTAACTTTTCTTTCAAAGCATTGAAACCGACTAATCATTCCTCGGTAAAATCAAATTTAGCATCTTTGCACAAAAGGTTACTCAAAGGGCGGGCAATTTTCGAAAAATCTTTAATAAAACGCCTATAAAACTCGGCATGCCCTAAAAAGCTTCGAACCTCTTTGACACATGAAGGCGGAGGTAATTTAACAATTAAATCGACTTTAGCCTTATCAACCTCCATTCCTTTATTGGAAACCATATGTAATACCCGAGATTTCTGTTATGTAATTGGAACTTGTGATATTGTAATGATTGTACTTTTGTCTGAGTACTATTCTCCGTATTTCATAATCCATTGTTGTCGAACGTATAATTTCGTATATGTGATTTAGAGGTTGGAATTCTGTGCATGTAGCGCACGCTACAGGCTGCATGTAGCGTACGCTAACAGGGATTCATAGCGCACGCTACAGGGGATCATTAGCGCACGCTATGCGTGGTCAGATTGATTGAGACGTGCGGTAGGTGAGATCTGGCCGGGGGACCCCTGTCGGATCGTGTCGGACGTACCTAGACGGCTTTCGGGAAAAGGCCGAGTCAACGCCTTGGCGCACGCTACAGGTATATGTGTAGCGCACGCTAAGTGCCGAGTACAGTTTAGACTGTGAGCCGTTAGCGCACGCTACGAACAGGGTCTAGCGCGCGCTAATAGCCATTTATTATAAATAGGACAGCATCCTATTCGTGATTTCAATTCTTTCTCCTCCCATAGCCCGAACTCTTACACCTAGAACATAACTCCCTTAGTCCTAAACACTTCGAATCAACCTCCTAGTTCGAGATCGAAGATCGTATATCATTGGAGATTGGTCTTCAAGCCTTCGGTGTTGGATTGCTTCATTTTCCTCCGTGTTCTTCGCTAATTTGAGGTAGGTGATTCTTCACCAAGGATTTGTAATGTTCCTAAGGAAGTTTGAATCATGTTTGGATAGCAAGTATTTCGTTATAATCGGTCATCACATGTTAGAAGGATACTTTTGACGTATCGGCACTATATATCGAATGAACCTTTTAACCCTCTTATTATAAGGACTCCTAAGCATGTTCAAATTGATTTATGATCAGTAATCAGATATTACCCAGTTGATACGTTGTACACGTTGGAATCATGTGTTTTGGAACGTAAGACGATCGGAACTTAGATTATTTCTTGAAGATCGTAGATGGATTATGATATTGAGATGACTATCCGTATATTTGTATTTCATAATCATAAAACTTCCACAAACCTTAGTAGCTTGATATGCCCGAGGATAACTTGTATCTTCACGGTAGGATTCATGAGTTCTTCACCATTCAACCCGCTTTCGGTTTGCGTGATTCGCCATGCAAGATTAGCGCACGCTAACATGTGTGAGTTAACGTGCGCTATCGAGGTTCGGTTAACGCACGAAACGTCGTAGCGTACGTTATGAGACCAAAAGTCGATCGCCCGATCAGTGGCTAGCGCGACGCTAGTCTTATACGATAGCGTCGCTAACGGTCCGGATTAGCGCCGCGTTACGTAAAGTACGTGGGCGCGCTAAGCAATCCAGCATGCCTTGTTTATTTTGAGCTTTTCGGCCGTAGGCCGAATTGTTAGGCCGTTGTTCGACTTGAGATGATTTGTATATCATTCCTTTTGTTAAGGTTCGAGCTTGCTACGTTGATCGAAGGAGGCGACCTTCGAGTGGGTTGAGATCATTGAAGCATATCGTTCTTGCCATCTTCGAGGCAAGTATCGTGATATGTTAATATTGGTATTTTTGGAGCATGCGTATGGTTATTCATGATGTTGAACATGATATTTATTTCGTTGATTTGCCATGGTATTCGTTATATAGTGTTTATATGTTCATGTTGATGAACATAATGATTTGGCATATGTGTATGCATGAGTTGTGTTTGTATACGTTGTACGATCTATCTTTGAGGGCTGGATCGGATGTCCACCTCGTGTTGGTCCGACGGATCATCTTGGGATCTAGCCGAGGCGCCTGGATCATTGGACGGGTTATTTCCACCTCGTGTTGGTCCGACGGGATCATCTTGGGATCAATGCTGAGGGCGCTGGATCATCGGAATACCCATGCTGTGTAATGGAATCTTGTAGATTCGCATTGTCGGAATCCGGTAGCGGAAGTCCGTGTGGTGTATCTTGTCATGTATTGTTGATGTATATTCGAATTGTTTAATATGATACTTGTACTAGCATCGTTTTGCTAACCCCTTCGGGGTTGGACATTTGTTACGATGTTCGGGTAGCCGAGGAGCAGGGAAACAGACATGCAGGCATGACGACGAAGGGGTTCAGTGATGTTTGTGGTTATTGGTGATTGGTTTTCTTGGTTTGATTTCTGTACTCGAGTACGCGTGTTTTATTGATATTAATTCGATATGGTTGTATTAATTACTCGTTGAACCAGTTGTACGTTTTCACAAACTTGAATTTCCGTAGTGTTGATGTCTTAGATTTACTTTCCTTTTTAATTAGCCTTGTAAATCCTTACTTAAAGGGTTTACGGCGCTGTAATTATTCCGAATATCTCGGGGTGTTACAGATTATGGTATCGGAGCTAAGATTCATGGATATCTTGGCAGATGGGTTTTATTTGGGTCTGTTTACGTTATTTGATTTACGGGTCGTTTGTAATATCACTGTTCAGCCGAAGTCGTCATGTGGACCGTGGTTGTAAGTCTCTTAATCTCTTATACTACCGTTTTACTTAATTACTGTCTTGTGAGTATTGACGGACTTTATTTCAAAAATTTTGTTCTGGATATTGAAAAATTGCGTTTACAGTATGTTGAGAGGAGGACGTGGACGCGGGCCGGTCGTGGACGCGACGTGGTAACATGAGACATGAGGATTCCGCAACTACCCCGAAATATCGGCTAGTCGAACCGATTCCCATTCGGGAGGGCAAGGATCGGCGAATGATGACGCAAATCCTAACATACCGAGTGCTTCAACAGTGGTGGCGCAGATAAACGATTCGCTCAGTGTCGTTGATCGCATGCAGACGGCGATGGGACAAAGCAGACCACGAGGATAACCGGGAGACAGATGGCTCATTGAAGTGGTTAAATTACACCCGCCAAAATTTGACGGGTCTCGCTAAGGCACTTACTTGGGATCACCGCTCAAGGAGTTGGAGAAGATATTCGGGTCTTAAGCGTCCCGAGGACCTAAGGTTCCCATTGCCCAAGATTTTCTCGACCGGGAGGCCTTTGATTGGTGGGAAGCTATTCGACCCGAGAATCATAATGCGGATTGACGGAATTCAAACAAATGATGGAAGCACGATTGTCCTCGTCCGTTAGAGAGGCAAGGATCCGAGAGTTTTTCTCACCACGAGTTCGGAGGCATCTCGTGATGATGTAATTAAAACTTTTAATCATCACCGACTTGTGTGCGACACTTGGTCAGAACGGAGGCAGAAAAGATTTTTCATTTTGATATGCGGATGAAGCCGGAGATTCAGCAGTACATGTCCGGATTCGAGTGTACTACGTTGCGACAGTATCATGACAAAGCGCTGGCCTACGACATGAAAGAGGCGGCGGTGGAGAAATCCGTAGAGGCAAAGAAGCAGAAGGTGACCGGCAGCTTTGCAGAAAACAAGAGTGGTGGGGCCCGCAAGGGCCAGTCTTCCTTTTATTCGGCTAGGAAACCTCCACATCCTTCTAAAGGCGGAAAGAAGTTCCGGACAACATCAGCAGTTTCGGACGTATCAAAGAAATGCTACAATTGTGGTCGAGCAGGGCATATTCGAAGTGATTGCCCCGCATCTTCTGTGACTTGTTACGATTGTGGGCAAGAAGGGCACCGTGCGGCCTTCTGTGGAGCCGCTACTAGATATTTTGGTACCCGCACTCAAAGACCAGCCCTAAGGAGATAAGTGTGAACCAGACACAACAGAGTGGATTTCAAAGAAGAAACGTTGGGAAGAGAGAGACATCCAGTGCTGGGTCCGTTCCTCCGCGCCTGTACGAAATGAGGAGATCTGACGATCAGAACACTGCTGTTGCATCAGGTACGATTCAGATCCTTTTGTAACCAGTTAGTGTTTTATTTGATTCCGGAGCTACACATTCTTTTGTATCATTGAACTGTGTAAATCGTTTAAAAATCTCGTGCTTAATTGATTGTGAACCGTATGTTGTGGGATTGCCGAGTGGAGAGAAAATTGTGGGAACCCTAGAGGCTAGAGATTTTCCAGTATCTATAGGAGGGAGAGATTGGCCGTCGAATCTCATTGTTGTTGACATCTACGGTGACGATTTAATTCTCGGAGACGATTGGCTCAACCGTTATGGAGCTATCCTGAATTACCGAGAGAGAGTCATTTCTATCATTGCTGATGACGGGTCTGAACACTTATTCCGAGGATGGAGACTTCGGGAAAATTAATCAAAGCAATGAAAGCCGTAAAATTGCTGAAACAGGGATGTCATGGACTTTGGTGTTATGCTATGAGGAAAGAGGAAAGAGTAGAGCTCTCGTCTATTTCAGTTGTGAATGAGTTCTCAGATGTATTTCCTGACGAACTACCAGGGTTACCTCCGCAAAGAGAAGTGGAATTCACCATCGAATTAGAGCCTGGAGCAGCCCCTATTTCCAGGGCACCATACCGCATGGCGCCAACCGAGATGTATGAACTCAAGAAGCAACTGGAGGAATTGTTACAGAAAGGCTATATTCAACCTAGCGTTTCTCCTTGGGGAGCGCCCGTTCTCTTTGTCCGGAAGAAAGACGGATCCCTCCGACTGTGTATTGATTACAGGGAGCTCAACAAGATGACAATCAAGAATAAGTATCCGATACCTCGGATCGACGACTTGTTCGATCAACTGCAAGGGGAAAGGGTATTCTCGAAGATTGACTTGCGATCAGGATACCATCAGTTGAGAATTAAGGAATCGGATATACCGAAATCTGCTTTCAGATCCCGGTACGGGCATTATGAATTTGTAGTGATGCCATTTGGACTTACCAATGCTCCTGCGGTATTCATGCAATTGATGAATCGGGTATTCTTGGAGTACTTGGATAAATTTGTGGTCGTTTTCATTGACGACATCTTGATATATTCGAGGGACGCAGAGGAACATGTTGAACATTTATGTGTGGTTTTGAGCATCTTGAGAAAGGAACAGCTGTATGCTAAGCTTTCTAAATGCGAATTTTGGCTTAAGGAAGTAACCTTCCTTGGACATGTGATATCATCCGACGGAGTACAGGTGGACCCGAAGAAAGTCGAAGCAATCTTGGAGTGGGAAGCCCCTAAAAACGTGAAAGAAGTCCGAAGCTTCTTAGGACTTGCTGGATATTATCGCCGCTTTGTAGAGGGATTTTCCAAAATTGCTCGTCCGCTCACTCAGCTGTTACAGAAAACTCAAAAGTTCACGTGGAATGAGAAATGTCAGGCGGGTTTTGACGAACTTAAGAGGAGACTGACGACAGCACCTATATTAGCACTGCCAGAGGGAACTGATGGATTCATGGTATACAGCGATGCTCCAAATCAGGGTTTGGGTTGTGTGTTGACGCAGAAGGATAAAGTGATTGCTTATGCTTCTCGGGAATTGAAACCGTACGAAGTTAATTATCCGACTCATGATCTGGAGCTAGCAGCTGTGGTCTTTGCCTTGAAAATCTGGCGACATTATTTGTACGGCACTCATTGTCAGATCTTTACAGATCATAAGAGCCTCAAATACATTTTCAGTCAGAAAGAATTAAACATGAGGCAGAGAAGGTGGCTGGAATTGATCAAGGATTACGACCTGGAGATTCTCTATCATCCGGGGAAAGCAAATGTAGTAGCCGATGCTTTGAGCCGAAAACCCGTTTCTCTTCGAGTGTTGGAAGCACTTACATCCCAAACCAGTATTCAACGGGAACTGATCCGCGAGGGGATTGAAGTATGGGCACCAGGAATCCAAGGGCAACTTTATGTGATGGAACTGACTTCATCACTAGTCGAGAAGATCAAGTCCAAGCAGTTGGACGATTCTCTGATCCTTCGATTATGTGATGAAGTAAAGAGAGGAAAAGCCCCAGGATTCGTGATACAAGATGATGGAGTTCTGAGATTTCAAAGTCGACTTTGCGTTCCCGATGATGATGATTTGAGACGGACTATTCTGAAAGAAGCTCATAGCGCGCCCTATTCTATTCACCCGGGCGTGATAAGATGTATAAGGATCTAAAACAAAACTTCGGTGGGGAATATGAAGAAGGACGTAGCAGTACGTTTCAAGTGTTTGACTTGTCGCAGGTCAAGATTGAGCATCGGCGACCTGCCGGGATGTTAAAGCCGCTTAGATCCCCGAATGGAAGTGGGAGGACATTTCGATGGATTTCATCACCAGTATGCCAAGGACTAGAGCAGGAATGAACATGATTTGGGTCGTAGTTGATCGACTAACCAAGTCGGCCCATTTCCTAGGGATCAAAGATACATGGGGACCCGAGAGATTGGCGCGAGTATTTATTGCAGAGATAGTCAGATTGCATGGGACGCCGAAGACCATTATTTCGGATCGAGATGGCCGTTTCGTGTCGCATTTCTGGAAAGCAGTTCACAGGGCTTTGGGGATCGAGCTCAACTTTAGCACACTTATCATCCCCAAACGGACGGTCACCAAAGGACTATTCAGACAGTAGAGGACATGCTTAGAGCTTGTGCATTAGATTGGTCGACTGATTGGGAAGTTCACTTGCCCTTGATCGAGTTCACCTATAATAACAGTTGGCATGCTTCTATTAAGATGGCACCATTTGAAGCTTTGTACGGGAGAAGATGCCGATCACCCCTATGTTGGGATGATTCTTCGGATTTGATCGGGACGGAACCAGAATTAATTATTCAAACTCAAGAGAAGATAGCTTTGATTCGAGAGAGACTGTTGACTGCCCAGAGTCGACAGAAGTCTTATGCCGATGTACGTCGTCGTCCTCTAGAGTTCGACGCTGGGGACCACGTACTATTGAAGGTGTCTCCTACACGAGGGATTTTCCGTTTTGGGAGAAGAGGCAAGCTTAGTCCGAGATATATCGGACCATTCGAGATCCTCGAGAGAGTTGGGAATTTAGCATACCGGTTGGCCTTACCGCCATCGCTGAGTCATGTTCACAATGTGTTTCACGTATCCCAACTGCGGAAGTATGTACCGGACCCCAGTCACGTCATTGATTTCGACGAGATCGAGATAGCTAATGATGGCACCTTCGAAGAAAGACCAATCAAGATACTTGAGAGCCGGATCAAACAATTGAGGAATAAACCAATACATTTGGTTAAAGTACAATGGTCACGACATGGAGTCGAAGAGGCCACTTGGGAAACGGAGGACGGTATGAAGGCTAAATATCCGGAGTTGTTTTCATCCTAAGTTTCGGGACGAAACTTATTTTTAGGGAGGAAGGATGTAATACCCGAGATTTCTGTTATGTAATTGGAACATGTGATATTGTAATGATTGTACTTTTGTCTGAGTACTATTCTCCGTATTTCATAATCCATTGTTGTCGAACGTATAATTTCGTATATGTGATTTAGAGGTTGGAATTCTGTGCATGTAGCGCACGCTACAGGCTGCATGTAGCGTACGCTAACAGGGATTCATAGCGCACGCTACAGGGGATCATTAGCGCACGCTATGCGTGGTCAGATTGATTGAGACGTGCGGTAGGTGAGATCTGGCCGGGGGACCCCGCCGGATCGTGTCGGACGTACTGGACGGCTTTCGAAAAGGCCGAGTCAACGCCTTGGCGCACGCCATGTATATGCGTAGCGCACGCTAAGTGCCGAGTACGATTTAGGCCAGAGCGTTAGCGCACGCTACGAATGTGGTCTAGCGCGCTAATAGCCATTTATTATAAATAGACAAGATCCTATTCGTGATTTCAATTCTTTCTCCTCCCATAGCCCGAACTCTTACACCTAGAACATAACTCCTTAGTCCTAAACACTTGAATCAACCTCCTAGTTCGAGATCGAAGATCGTATATCATCGAGATTGGTCTTCAAGCCTTCGGTGTTGGATTGCTTCATTTTCCTCCGTGTTCTTCGCTAATTTGAGGTAGGTGATTCTTCACCAAGGATTTGTAATGTTCCTAAGGAAGTTTGAATCATGTTTGGATAGCAAGTATTTCGTTATAATCGGTCATCACATGTTAGAAGGATACTTTTGACGTATCGACTATATATCGAATGAACCTTTGAACCCTCTTATTATAAGGACTCCTAAGCATGTTCAAATTGATTTATGATCGAATCAGATATTACCCGGTTGATACGTTGTACACGTTGGAATCATGTGTTTTGGAACGTAAGACGATCGGAACTTAGATTATTTCTTGAAGATCGTAGATGGATTATGATATTGAGATGACTATCCGTATATTTGTATTTCATAATCATAAAACTTCCACAAACCTTAGTAGCATGATATGCCCGAGGATAACTTGTATCATCACGGTAGGATTCATGAGTTCTTCACCATTCAACCCAGCTTCGGTTTGCGATTCGCCATGCAAGATTAGCGCACGCTAACATGTGTGAGTTAACGTGCGCTATCGAGGTTCGTTAACGCACGAAACGCACGTAGCGTGCGTTATGAGACCAAAGTCGATCGCGATCCGTGGCTAGCGACGCTAGTCTTATACGATAGCGTCGCTAACAGCCTGATTAGCGCACGCTACGTAAAGTACGTAGCGCGCGCTAAGCAATCCGCATACTTGTTTATTTTGAGCTTTTCGGCCGTAGGCCGAATTGTTAGGCCGTTGTTCGACTTGAGATGATTTGTATATCATTCCTTTTGTTAAGGTTCGAGCTTGCTACGTTGATCGAAGGAGGCGACCTTCGAGTGGGTTGAGATCATTGAAGCATATCGTTCTTGCCATCTTCGAGGCAAGTATCGTGATATGTTAATATTGGTATTTTTGGAGCATGCGTATGGTTATTCATGATGTTGAACATGATATTTATTTCGTTGATTTGCCATGGTATTCGTTATATAGTGTTTATATGTTCATGTTGATGAACATAATGATTTGGCATATGTGTATGCATGAGTTGTGTTTGTATACGTTGTACGATCTATGCTGAGGGCGCTGGATCGGATGTCCACCTCGTGTTGGTCCGACGGGATCATCTTGGGATCTAGGCTGAGGGCGCTGGATCATTGGACGGGTTATTTCCACCTCGTGTTGGTCCGACGGGATCATCTTGGGATCTATGCTGAGGGCGCTGGATCATCGGAATACCCATGCTGTGTAATGGAATCTTGTAGATTCGCATTGTCGGATTCCGGTAGCGGAAGTCCGTGTGGTGTATCTTGTCATGTATTGTTGATGTATATTCGAATTGTTTAATATGATACTTGTACTAGCATCGTTTTGCTAACCCCTTCGGGGGTGGACATTTGTTCTGATGTTCAGGTAGCCGAGGAGCAGGGAAACAGCCACAGTACCGACATGACGACGAAGGGGTTCAGTGATGTTTGTGGTTATTGGTGATTGGTTTTCTTGGTTTGATTTCTGTACTCGAGTACGCGTGTTTTATTGATATTAATTCGATATGGTTGTATTAATTACTCGTTGAACCAGTTGTACGTTTTCACAAACTTGAATTTCCGTAGTGTTGATGTCTTAGATTTACTTTCCTTTTTAATTAGCCTTGTAAATCCTTACTTAAAGGGTTTACGGCGCTGTAATTATTCCGAATATCTCGGGGTGTTACACCATATGACCTAGAACAAGACCTTGTTTTACCATAAAATGACTCTTTCCCAACTAAGTGTAAGATTACACTCAATACATCGTTCTAGCACAATAGTCAAATTATTTAAGCAATCATCGAAAGTGGTTCCAAACACAGAAAAGTCGTCCATGAATACCTCGATGGATTTTTCTAACAAGTCGGAGAATATGGATAGCATGCACCTTTGAAAAGTAGCGGGAGCATTGCAAAGACCAAACGGCATCCTCCTAAAGGCAAAAGTGCCAAAAGGGCAAGTGAAAGTGGTCTTCTCTTGATCCTCCGGAGCAATGGGAATTTGATAGAAACCTAAAAGACCATCTAGAAAATAGTAATAATCATGCCCAGCTAAATGTCCCAACATTTGATCAATGAAAGGAAGAGGAAAATGATCTTTTTTTGTTACGGCATTTAATTTTCGGTAATCAATGCACATCCTCCAACCGACCGTTCTAGTGGGCACCAATTCATTTTTATCATTACGAACCACCGTTATTCCAGATTTCTTAGGCACTACATGCACAGGGCTCACCCACTTACTGTCGGATATCGGGTAGATGACTCCGACATCTAGCAATTTTAAAACTTCTTTTTTCACAACTTCATGCATGTTCGGATTCAAACGCCTTTGAGGTTGCCTAACCGGTTTAACATTTTCCTCAAGAATTATTTTATGCATGCACCTAACAGGACTTATTCCCTTGATATCGGAAATACTCCACCCAATCGCTTCCTTTAACTTAGTTAGAACTTCTACTAATTTGTTTTCTTGCAAGGGAGTTAGTTCGGAAGAGACAATTACAGGGTAAGTGTCACTTTTGCCTAAGAAAACATATTTAAGATGTGCCGGAAGTTCTTTCAATTCAAGTTGGGGTGGGGTGATTTCAATGGGCTCCTCAAATTTTAATTCCAATGGTATCTTAAAACCGTCAACTTCATCAATTATTTCGGAATTATCTAACAATGCAACATATTCTTCAATTTCTAGATTATTAAGCCCCATATCATGCTCAAAGGTTAGAGCATCATGCAACGTGTCACCTACATCATCATGAAAATATATATCATCAACCAAAGGATCAATGCAATCAACAAAATTCACATCATGGGAAGCATAAATATGAGAAGGGATAGGAGATGAACCGAACACGTTGATTTCCACAGTTTCGCCCAAGACGGTCATGGTGACCTTTCCTTCATCAACATCGACGATTGTTTTTGTTGTTCGCATGAATGGCCGTCCTAGAAGTATTGTCCCTTCATTTTCGCTTGTCCCGAAATCGCTCATCTCCAAGATAACAAAATCGGCCGGAATCACCAACTTGTCCACTTGCACTAATAGGTCTTCAATGACTCCCTTGGGGTATTTCACCGACCTATCCGCCATTTAAAGAGTCATTCTTATCGGTTTGATTCCCCCGAGTCCAAGCCTCAAATAGGTCGAGTATGGCATGAGATTCACACTTGCCCCCAAATCTAACATCCCACGAGCAACTCTCTTGTCTCCCATAGTAATGTTGATCATAAAACTTCCGGGATCGCCTTTCTTTTGACCCCTTGCTTCTACCTCGTAGAGCACCACTTTCTCGTTCCCATTGTATCTTCTTTTGTTCGAGGTCAACCCTTTGAAAAATTTTGTATAAGCGGGAATGTTCTTCACAACATCCAAAAGAGGTAAGTTGACATGAACCTTCGAAAACATGTCGTAGATTTCGGAAAATTGCTCATCTTGCTTTGCTTTTCTAAGCCGGCTCGGAAAAGGAATTGGTGGCTTATATGGTTGAGCGGATTTGTGAAGCTTGGAAGTTGAAGTTGCTTCGTCTATTTTCTCCTCTTGATTTCCCGACTCGTCTTCTTTCTCATCGACTCTTTCTTTTACTTCAGAATTATATTCTCTATTAGCCACTTTACCACTTCGGAGAGTGGTAATGGCTTGATCTTGCTCTGGTTGACTCGGTAGTTTACCCCTTTCTTGTCTACGTGCCTCGGTAGCAAGTTGCCCAATTTGGATCTCCATTTTCTTCATCGAAGATTCTAAAGATTCGAACCTTTTATTGTTCTCCTCTCGGTTTTCCTTGCTCTCCTTAATGAATGCCGCTATACTCTCCTCAAGAGAGTTCATTTGTTGTGGAGGTGGTTCACTTTGCGTTGGTTGTTGGGCTCGGTTTCCTCCGTTGTATTGAGCTTGAACGTTTGTGTCGTATGGCATCGGGTTGTTGTTTTTCCATGAGAAATTCGGATGGTTTCTTAGCCCAGGATGATAAGTATTTGGGAGAGGTGCATTTCTTGCATTTCCGCCATAATTATTTCTCCTCTCTTCCCATTCGGGCCTTCCCGTGCTTTGTCCCATAGCCCAATTAACTTGTTCGGTTTGTTCTCCCGAAAAAGTATGAGGGCATGAATTGGCATCATGTCCGGGTGCTCCGCAAATCTCGCAAACTCGTGAGCTAGAAGATTTATTTTGAGTCTTGAGTTGTCTTAGTTCATTTGTCAACTCATCGATTTTAGATTGCATCTCGTCCTTCTCGCTCACTTGGTGCACGTATCCCCTACGAACACGTACACTTTTTTGTTGAGAATTTGCTCCCAATGTTTCATACACATCATACGCTTGCCTCTCCGTCAAACCCCAAAACGAACCACCGTCTACATTATCTACCGCTCCTTGGCAATATTGAGTCAATCCGTCATAGAAGAATTGATTAAGTAGTTGAAGCGGATAGTGATGGTGTGGGCATTGAATGAGTAGCATTTTGAATCGGTCCCAAGCTTCGTGAAATGCCTCTCCGTATTGTTGTCCGAAAGTTGAGATTTGAGTTCTCAATTGCGTAGTCTTTGAATGGGAGAAGTACTTGGTAATGAATTTATCGTAAACTTCATCCCATGTTCTTAGTGATCCGGGCGCCAAAGTCATCAACCATTGTTTCGCCCCATCCTTGAGTGTATAAGGGAAGCACTTCATCCGTAGTTGATCCTCGCTCAACCCGTTCAATGGGAAGTTATTAATCGCCACATAGAAGTCTCGGATGAATGATAACGGATCCTCTCATGCTAATCCGTGAAATGAGGGCAATTGTTCGATGTGAAATCCACTTATGTGGTAGTTCCTTGCGGCCGGTGCTAATTGGATGCATGAAATGGCGGTGTTCACCACGGGTTTTGCATAGTCCCGCATTAGATGTTCGATCGGAGGTTGTTGCGGCATGTTGTAGTTTGCCTCCATCCCATATTGAGGTCCGGGATAATAATTCGCTCCATATTGCATTCCAACGGGTGGTTGTCTCGGATAGAAGTATCTCCCTTGTTGCGCTTCGGGTATCCCTTGATTGCGCCCAACATTATCATATCTCGAAAACCTTGGTTGACGAATTTCTTCCTCATCTATATTTTGTGCAACATTTTCAACCCTCGGTTGACGAGTGTTTTCTTCTTGGATCAAAAGTTGCTCTTCAAGGTCCGAATTCACATCGTCATTTGCCATTGATGATGTGGCCATTATTTTTGGTGCTCTAATCCTTTGAACTTCGTCTATGGGCGGAAGAATCGGGTTAGCCAACAATCTCCTACCAAGCATAAACAAAGGAAGTAAGAGCGAATTTTATCGAAATAGAATTGATCAAGAATAACAATTCAACTATTATTAAAACAAGATTAAAAATTAAACGCCAATTCCCCGGCAACGGCGCCAAAAACTTGATGGTTCAAATTATATACTCGCAAGTGTACGAATCGCTTTTGTAGGAAGCGGTAAGTAACTCCGAGGTCGATCTCTCGAGGAATTGGAAACGGTTTAAAGTTCGATAATGTTCGGCAAATAGTCGAATGAACAAAAGTAAAATAAATTAAAATACATCATTGGTTCGATTGGATTATAATACTAACGCATAAAATTAAAATAAACTAAGTGATAACAACACCAATTTGATCGTCGGATAAATGAGAGATAACAATAATGAGATTGATATGGGAATTTAGATTCACCGACACACACGTAATCAATTATTAGTTCCGATACTCAAATAAATAAGATTTGGAATTATCGATTGCTCACGATTAAAAGAAATCCGTTTGATGGTGGTAATCTTAAAAATCACGATTGTTCTCAACGAAAATAAGGGATACTCTTTTGATGGGGATGAATCCCTAACTAATAATCAATTAACCGACTACTTTTGATGAGGTAAATCGTTAGAAGATCGCGCGAAAAAGCTCGAGAATATTCACAATCGTTTCTTTCGGGTCGTTTGATGGCGAACACCGACAAAAACCCTCGATTCGAATAATAATAACAACAATGAAAAAGGTTTGATGATCTAATTCAAAAGTTCTTAAACGAAGAACGAACAAGAGGAACAATCCCAAACTTTTACTCGGAAAATCAAAGGGAACTAACAATAAAAAACATGTGTGTGGCTATATCTAAAAACCCATATGAAGTGTTTAGCTACACATGATTAACTCAACAACAATAATGGAAATTGAAGAACAAAACATGGTAAAAACTTCCCTTGTAAATACCGAAATCAAACTCCCGATGAAGGTTTGATGATCTTCTTACAAGAATTCACAACAAAATGATACAAGGAATTAATATATCTCACAAAAGTATTTTTCACTCCAAGAACACACAAGGAAGATGATGAAATAATCTCCCTCAATCCTCACTTTTTGATGTTTTCTCCCTCAATCTTGTGTTTTTCACCCAAGAATATCTTCCACAAGATAAGTCTCATTCACCTAGGGTCTCTACCCTTTGTTTTATAGCCAAAAAATCAAGACAAAGGCTTAAAGGTGTGCAAAGATGTCAAAGAAAGTGACATGAACCGAAAAGTGACATGGACCGTGTCCTGGGACACGGCCTTGTTGCACTACGCTGGATAAGAAAAAAGGTATCTGTCTTGAGACTCGGCCGTGTCCCACGACACGGCCGTGTTGTACTGCGCCAGAAAGTGCAAATTAGCCGATCGTGACTCGACCGTGTTCCAAAAGGCACGGTCGAGTTGTTCTCATCCGGAAAATGAAATTCTCGCTGGAATGAGACCCGGCCGTGTCCCATGGCACGGCCGAGTTGCCTGTTGCAGCCGAGTCGAGTTGCCTGGTGCAGCCTAGTTGAGTTCTTCTGTTCTGGTTTTTGATCTTCTTCGGCTTGATCCTTCGTTCTTGTATCAATACACCTCGGATTTTAGTATATGATATACCGTTTCGAAGCTAATTTCACGAGGAATTTATATCAAAGGAGAATACATCTCAATTCGGAGTGGAAATTCTGGGATTTAGGATATTTGACCGATACTGCTTAAATCTTTCGTTGTTTTAGGTCCTGTTTTAGCTTTTGATCGTCATAAACTCCAATATTAGCTATGAGAACGCATATGTCACCACAATCTTCGCTAGATTACCTATAAATTAAAAACACAAAATACCAGAGAACAAAAATACTAAAAAGCAAACAAAAACACGACTAGAAAGAACAGAATGAGTTGATCAACAATCGACTCATCAACATCTCCGAAACATGCTCGGAAGGCAAAACATGCAGAAATAAACATTCTCAAAATATCAAAAACGGTTACAAGCAAGTCGCTGAAAATGAAAAACACACCAAACTAGAATTTATTAAAAATAGAAAAATGTGGATATTACATGTGGGATATGACATTGTCTCACTGCTTACTATAACTACACCTTACACTTGCGGTTAAAAAAAATATTTAGCGAACAACTCTGGTAAGGAAGCCTCTACAAGAGGGATATTATTAGTCGTCCCATAAAGCAGACTGAAAGCATGATAAATCTTGTCGTAACTATCAATCCACGCCCCGCGTATTCATCAACGAGTAGAAGAGTTAATGACTATGAGTTCACCAATCTATTTCGCAAAATGGGGTATTAATATAGTTGAAAAGTTCATAGTGGATTCAGAACAGAGGAAGTACGTGATAGGGGTTGTCGATTATTTCGTGAAATGGGTTTAAGTCAAATCGATAGCATGATCGGATAGCATACATACTGCTTACTAGCTTAAGTGAGAGGGGGAGGGTTATGGTCATTGAGAATGTGCATATTATAATGTGACGTTTGGTCTTTCGTTACTTCACAAGCCAAAATCAATTTTCTCTCGTTAAAATCGTCCATCTTGAGGTTTGGATGATATTTGGCCTCTTCCAACTTAGTTTAGAGCATCATAGCATGGAGTAAAACTTAAGACTTGGATATTTTGTTGATTCTTGTGGTGTTTGATTGTATTGTTCATTTTCAATAGATATTTTGGCTAATCTTGTGCTCCTTCCAAGATTATAGTATTGTTGTTGGTTCTTCATATGATGACAGATTATTGAAAGATGGTTATGATTCTAGATGTTTTATGAGTATGTGCTTAAGAGCATGATGAATGTATCTTGTTTTAGAGTAATTCATGATTGTTCAAGAACTCTTAAACATACAATCATGATGATGAAGGATAATGTTGAGTTTATTAAGTGATTGATGTACTTGAGAGATGCTTATAGATACTGATGATAATCTCGAATTATTGTTGAAAATTACTAAATGTTGGATTTGAACATAATAAATAAGAGGTTTGGGTAAATTAAAGGATGCTTTTATCATGGTTTTGAAGAAATAATGATAGTATGTTTTTGGTTTTATTGGAGAATTCAATTGACTAAAGTCATAAGAACATTGTTACCATGTTAATGTGATCACTAGTATGGATTAATGGTTCTGGAATATATAGCTTTAGGCTTTGATATTCGAATGGGTGTATCGATCAATTCTTGTTGAGTCGAGAATATCTATCGTGTTAATTTTGACATTGGAATAGTGGAATTATTGATATTTAATGAATTGTGTTTTGTTCAAGATTGTTCGAGTGATTATTGATTTGTTCAAAGACGTGCATTCGAGGAAGGATATTTTCATCTATGACATTGAGGCAAGTTAATTTCTGCATGATTATGCGGATAGTGATTGTTTTATATGGTGTATGTGTGACATACATTGTTTTATGCTTTCTGAATTGTGATTCATATTGGGATGACAATGTTGATTGCGTCGATCATTCGGTTTTTGAGGAACAAAGTTTTAAGTCTTTGTTTTGTCATTGTTTCGCTTTGGTGAGTTGTTTTGAATTTTGTTGGGCTCGATAATTCTTATTGATGTCCGTTGTCAGTTTTTCTATTGTGACATTCTTAGAGTTATATGTGTGTGTCGATTGGTAATGTATGGAATTTTTAGTCGGGCATATATGGTCATGTGTAGATGAACAAATTGGATCTTACACACGGAAGGAAAATTTATGTGAGACTAATTAGGTACACGATTACGCGTATACTTTGAGGATTCGAAATACGGTAGTGGCTTCTGCACGGAGATAATTCCATTTCGGGGGACTGTGACGTCCTTTGTGCCTTATATTTTGTTGATTCGTACTCATGTCTGACCACTTATCTTCAGCATCTTGAGATTTGATATCTTGTATAACTGGCCATATAATTTTGGACAAATATATTCTTACCGTATTTTAGGTCGAGGAAAGATCAAGGCACATGAAGAGCATGTTGATGGTGAAAAGCCTCAATAATACTAGTTGGGGCCCGAGTCTTCTTTCCTTCGATTATACTATTTGTGTATTTAATTTTGTTACATTAGGAAATACATAATTCATTAACAATGGACAACAATCCTGATGTTTCTCTTGGTAAATATATCACTAATAGTACATCTCTTTAGGGTCGCACAAAATCTTAGGTGATAGCAAACTAAGAGATCCACTTGTACAAAAGTGTTCTCGGCCTCCAGTTCTATGACTAGTACCATTATCAGCTATTATAATAATCATCAAATAATAAGAGTCTAAAATTATATCTAATGATCCATCCGATCCATGCCCAAAATTATATCTCATTTTTCAGTGGAGAAAATATCAAATTTGTCAACCAATTTCTAGCATCCATATAGTCTATAGATAGAAGAATTTGTGGCCTTTTGGTTACCCCTAGCTGTACTACTTTCCTGTAGTTTTATCATAATATACTCACAAGACGTACACACGAGATTCAAATTCTAATCATCATATATAAATGAATGCATTGCATAAGTATCAAACAACATATGTACAGACTGACAATGTACTAAAAGTGTACTTGAGAGTGACGGGGCAATCAAATCACCGGTCGCCCTCAACCCAAACGCTCAGGATGATGTTGTCCCATAGTTAGAAACATCACCACCACCTCGCCCACGACCTCATCAGTAACCGTGTGATGTCTGATGTGATTGATGCATGGGGATCGATAACTCATCTCTTGTACGGAGGTATGAGTTTGTAGAGTTTGAAGAGGATCCGACAGAGGATCTATTTCAATAGTCAACGAGCCCCGGGAGTCAATTACGTTTAAAGTTATGGGAGATCATGGATGACAGAGTGAATACTGTTGATCCATATATCATGCTTGTGTTTGGAGATATTTTGTATTTGTAAACTACATGCATATATCTTATATACCTACACATAGTGTAATGCAATGTACATATTTTGACATATGTTATGTATATAAGATACACAATGTCCAGATTGTAAGATATAGGATTATAGTTGCAAATATAACATTAACCATGTATAACAATTCATTTTATGATTTTTATCGACCTTCATATATTCTCATAAACACCAGAAGACGATTCTTATTGCGTTCCTCGTTTGCTATACATGTTCTTGGCTCAGTTCATCATTCTTGATTTTATTTTTTCACTCACGTTTAATTTTTAATAATCCCTCAAAAAACGTCATGTCAACTAGGGCTGGGCACAAATGGCCCGGACCCGATTTTTACCTAGACCATACCTGTTAATTAGGTCCGGGTCCCGGGTCCGTATTTTTATAAAATCCGGGTTCCGGGCCGAACCAGGTCAAAACTCGGAAAATTCGGGTCCAGCCGGGTAAAAATAAAGATGCATAAAAAATATTTTTTTATTCTAATTTATACTCGGTGGTGAAATAATGATGATTAATGGCTCGATTATGATTGCACATTATTCTAATTAAGTTTGTTTATCTTAAAATATTATTGAATTGGGAGTTTGGTGACTGAATGAAGATATTAAGATTGATAAATGTATTTTATGGGATTTATTTTAACAAAATCGGGCTACAACCGGTCCGGACCGGGTTGGACCCGTTCCGAACATGTCCAGGCTTAGGGTCGATAAAATCCGATACATTTATATTTCGGTCCATTCCGGACCGGGTCGATCCGAGTCGGGTCAGGCCCGGTACTCAGCCCTAATGTTAACGGCCATCATTGTACTTATGTATTAAAAATATAACTATTCGCTCTCGTTTGTTTTATAATCACCACTCACATTTAATCACAATTGTAGTTAAAATAAGGGTTTGTGGGTTTATACCCCATCAATTTAGGAGGGACACCCCACCACATGATCAATCATTAATTTTTTTTTGTATTTTGTCTTTTTGTTGTTTTTCTTTTTGGCTTTTTATTTCTTTTTTAGTTTTACTTTATTTTATTTTATTCTCTATTTTAGTTTTTGTTATTAATACTTAGTTATTTTGTCTTTACTTTTAGTTTAATTTCTAATTATATGAGTTCGTGAAAATGATGATACGTTTGAATACCCGACTCAGTTGGCATTGTCTAATATATATTTTTTTGTCATCCATCTATACCATTCGGAAACTCAAAAATCCAGAACAAGTGTCACCAAGAAAGTCTCGGTTATTTATTGAAACTCGCAAACGTGATCCTAAAAAAGAGTACAAGACCGATACTGAAGCAATCAAAACCAAATTTGTAAGAATTTATTTAATGATGCAATTTATTAATATTTTGTAGCTATTCCTGTGATCTTGTGTTCCTGTCAAGTGTTGCCAACAGGACCACAGGGGTTGTGTGTTAGCTATCAAATACTTTATATATAAATATATATTTGTTAATTTTATGGTATAGTGTTATATTGGTGTTAGAAATGCTAGGTTCCTTGACATGAGTATATGTTCAACCAGACATATACATAGTGGTTTTGGGCCTTCACCATTTATTTGAGTTTCCTAGTTGAAATAGGCACTTAGTTTTGACTTGTTTAATATAGAAATAATTACAGTATTTGATGAATTAATGTGTGTATTTAGATAGTGACAGTTTATAAATTTTTATGTAGGACGATATCGAAAAGATAATTACTTCCAATGGAGAAATCGATACAACTGATCAATTGTTTTGTGAAGCTGAAATATCTCTGTTGTTACCCAAAATATTATCCGGAGATGATATGCTGGAATGGACGAGTAACAGACGAAATGCGAGAGCACGTCCGTGGGAAAGTAAATAACACAAGATTTGTCGGGGTTGTTAGTCCCGGGCTTGAATGCTCTCGCGAGATATTATTAATACGAATACGTTGGAGTACAAATATTAATATAAGAGTACAATTACACGAACATGAAAAATTCCAAGCCATGGTGAAATCCAAGTTAGGAGTCGTTATCGACCTTTTTCCTAACTCCACCACTGAAGTCGGAACCACGTCACGAACATCCCCAATCACTGATCCTCGATTCCGTGAATTTGAGGAGGAGGACCCAGAAGAGGAACCGGAGGAAGATCCGGAGGAAGATCCAGAAGAAGACGCGAGCATGAATTCAGAAGACAACTAGAAAGTTCTAGGATCGAGAATGTTTATGTAACCTTATGATGTTTTGATGTTTTGATACTGGAACATTTAGGCCTGAGTGTCGTACAAACTTGAAATATGTGATTGGTGGTTAAGCCACATATAATTGAAATCAATTATGCCTTCTAGCTTATTTCATAATTCTAGAATTTATTAAAATCATGATTGTCGATTAATAAACACCCTGCCAATTCTACAAATTTACTTAATTCATCAACAAACTCCCTAGCAACAACTAACTCTATCACATTCTTTTGTTGCACCTCATTATGCACAAAAATTGAATGTCGACATGGAGTCACTACCCATAAGCGTAGAAGTATCCACACCTATGGGTGTGAGCCGAGAAACAGATTTAGTATTTAGAGATTGTGAAGTGATCATTAAAGGTCACTGTTTTCCTGCCGACCTAATTCTTCTCCCTATACTTAAGTATGACCTCATACTTGGGATGGATTGGATATATAAACACTTTGCACAACTCGACTGCCATTCTAAAATAGCTCGATTCTGCAAACCCGATCACCCAGTAGTAGAACTACACGGGGATGCTAGAATTAACTCGGCCCCAATCATATCAGCCACGAAGGCGAGAAGGGCCATCTCGAAGGGAGCAACGGGATATTTGGCTTTTGTCATTAACAAACCCAAGAATAAAATGGAGATTGACGCTACACCGGTAGTATCAGAATACCGTAATATTTTCCCCACGGAACTCACTTCTCTACCTCCATATAGGGAAGTTGAATTTAGCATTAATATCTTGTCGGGGAAGGCACCTGTGGCTAGAACGCCATATCGAATGGCCCCACTGGAACTGCAAGAACTGAAGGTTCAGTTGCAGAAATTGCTAGAGGTTGGATTTATCCAACCGAGTATATCTCCTTGGGGAGCACCGGTGCTATTCGTAAAGAAAAAAGATGGCACACTAAGATTGTGCATCGATTACCGAGAACTTAACAATATTACTGTTAAGAACAAGTATCCACTTCCTCAGATCGATGAGCTATTCGACCAGCTACTAGGAGCAACGGTTTAATCAAAGTTCGATCTTCAACAAGGATATTACCAATTGATGATCAAAGAGAATGACATACCGAAGAATGCCTTTCAAACTAGGTATGGTCATTACGAATTCGTGGTAATGCCTTTTGGATTGACCAATGCGCGTGTTATCAGAATACAAATAGTTAACGAGAAAATAAATTGCATATTAAAAAAAATAGCAAAATATAACAACTATAATCACTTTATAAAATAAAGAGTCATGATTACATTAATGAAAATGCTACAATTGTCTTCGATTATCAATATATTCAGTCTACGTGAGTTGTCGACTTAAATATATGTCTTGCCATGTGGATGCGTCCCCACTCTTGTACCTCCTCCATTATGGGTGAGTTACCGGGATTGGACAACTTTCATCTAATGTCACACTAATATAATGATTACCCCTCACATGTGCAATCACAATGGGACCACTTGGTTGTGACCAGTTTGGACTGTACCAAAGCGGAAAACATGTATAATTTTGTTGCATGGATAAGAATATAACTGGCCGGTTATAGAGTGAAGCAATAACCAACCTTGTGTTTGGCATCAACATCCATTTATCCCGCGGCGCAAATCCAGCTCCCCTAAAATTCACAGAGTCCCGAATTTATCGAAAGCCATCGTTATGCCACATAGCCTTGTAATTTAGCTCGTTATGATCTAGCTCTTGCAATAGATCTTGTCGAATTGCGGATTAACGAGACCAATACCGACGGCAACTGACCGAAATCCACAATTTCCATCACCCACGACATCGTTTATACTTGTGATGTGTCGACGGAAAGGCATTGGAATATGATGGATCAAATTATCGCTTTGAGGCGGCTGCACCACGTATGAACTGTATCTCGCGGGTTCTTGGACGTATGAACTGTGTCTCGCAGGTTCATCGTTCAAGTCTGGGACTTTTGTAGATTTTGAATAACTTCGGCGGGGATCTACATTTGGTGGAACAAACTGGTTTGTTTCTGGAATATAATCAAAAAAATTAGTCGGCTCTTTATTTAAATCCACAAACAAACTATGTCTCGCCGGCTCTTCATTTAGATCTGGGATCGAATCGCAATCAAAATTTGTTTGATAGTTCGTGTAAGAACTATGTCTTTCCGGTTCGACATTCAAATCAATCTCAGAAAACCTCGCTGACTGACTACGTGTTCGCGAATCTTTACTCTTAGGAGGAGCATGTCTTTGTTGTTGTTGTTGTTTTTTCAAACTCGGTCGTCTGCGGGTGTTTCTCTTAACCGTGGGTGGTTTCATGGTAGTTTTACTTGGATTGAATATGTCAACCAACTTTCTTAGGAACTTCTGTTTCCTGCTTCAGACTGCTTGTTAAAATATTCTTTAAAATAGTTTATTTCAGTGTCGCAACGACTATTGTCACTTTGCATAGATGTTGTTGGTGAAAGATAGTGTTCTCCAAAATAAATCTATTGAATCTAAGGGAATACACTTGTAATACCCGTAATTTCGATTTCCGGTAATTTCTTTTTTTTTTTCGGCGAAAGTCCGTTTTGACAACTCGCTCATGACCGTTTCGTCATTCCGAGAATGATTAATTCTGCACTTTTTGTCATCCGAGTTCGTTTCGGTGTCGTTTTGTTGAGTTCCGTGGTTTTTGGCGACTTTTCCGCACTTGAGTTCGATTCTTGCGAATCTCCTTCGAAACTGCTGTTTCGAGTTTTACGTAAGTCCGTTTAACTTTGTTAGACGTGTTATGAACTTCGGTTTGGTTATTCAATCACGTATCGTGATTTTCGTACGTTTTGGGCCATTTTTGTAATTTCCCAAAGTTTGGGGTAATTACTTCCGTCGTCGAATTCCGACACTTCGGGTGGTCGGAATCGTGTGTTCTCTTAGCGCTTGGATTCGTCTTTGCGAGTACTTCGTAACCGTATCTCCGGTTTTTACTCGAGTTCGGGTTTCGGTCGTTCGGACCGTCGGAGTGGCCACGACCGAGACGGCCGCAAAGCGAATCGGTCTCGCGAAGTTACGGCCGTAAGGTGCGATTACGGCCGTAAGTGATCGGCGAGCATGGCACGACTAATGCGATTCGGCCGTAAGAGTCGAGAGTTACGGCCGTACGGGTGCTGACGACTCCGGACGAATGCGATTCTGGCCGTAAGAGTCGAGAGTTACGGCCGTGCGGGTGCAGGCGGCTTGCGGACGAATGCGATTCTGGCCGTAAGGGCTGCCGAATGCAGCCGTAAGTGCGAAGTTACGGCCGTAAGGCCCGCGATTCTGGCCGTAAGTGTCCCGGCGATGGCCAGCTATATAAGGCACAGGCGGCCGTTTTACTCATTTCTTCACTTTTCTTGCGGCTATCGGACGGTGCGACGGAAATTGGGTTCTTGGTCGATTCTACTCAATTCCAAGACGTTTTGGAAGATCCTTGTCAATTATATCATCATCCAATCCTTGTTCTTCGTCGGATCGAGGTAATTCTTCCGTAGAACCCTAGTTATGTAATTTTGGGGGTTTCTTCGTGATTCTTCGATTTAATCCGTGGTGGATGAATTTATTATGGTATTCTTGTTGTCTTGGCCATGATCTTCGGATTTTGTAACTCATATATCGATTTTATCACCCGGGACTTGATTTCCGATTTCTTCGAAGGAACCCTCGGATCCTTGTTGTTTTTCCGGTTGATTCGGATTCCGTTTAACGTTATTTATCCGTGGTGATGTTATTTTCGTAGCGATCGTGAGGTTTTCGGATTCTTGGTCGTTTTCAGAAGTTCGAGGGCTATCCGACCGTGTTCGTTCGTTGTTTCGTTGCTCGCGGTACCGAGGCAAGTATCTTGCCCATACATTTCGTGTTTCGTAGACATAATAATTGGTAATTGATTATATGTGGAATTTTAATGTTTCAATGAACTTTCAAAAAGGATCGGTATATTTTTATAAAGGTTTTCCTTCGAAGATAACTCATAGGCTTTATGAATAAATGTGTTTTCTGGTTAAGTATTTCAGTGTTGTGTGATGGAAGATATTGAACATATTATAGTGAATTTAGTAGGCCACAATTATTTGCCGAGGATTGTGTATTGAGATGTGTAATTATACGACGAATATGTGACGTGTGATATTAGCTGTTACTCCTTCGTAAGGAGGTTGAGACACTTGGTGTTGTTTGGCATTGGTACTTGTTTGTTGTGGTGTGACATAAATTGTGAGTATATGTCAGTTAAAGTGGCCATTCTAGCGAAGTACCTAGCATTTGTATGCATATTCTAGTATTCGAATTATGGCTTCCCGTGGCGTTGTGGATGATATGTGTATGTTCACCTAGGGATTGGTCCGACGGGGCCTCTAGGGATACGTTGCCATGAGTTTCGTATCGCGAACTATGGTTAACCACCCAGGGATGTCCGACGGGGCTCTGCGGGGTACGGTGGCCGTGAGTCTCGTACCAAGGTTAACTTTGAAATGTTTTGTTGGAGAACTGTGATCTTTGGCGCATATTCCGTCTGATTAGAATGGCAGTCCAAATGGTATCGTACTTGGCTGGAATGACATCGATAAATGTGTTGTGTGTGATTTGTCCCTTGACTGTGATAATTTGGTAAGGGTACGTGAGTCATGTGGTTGCTCTGTGCATTGTAGCTCTGTGGTATGTTGAGTTATATTGTTGTCATGGTAATGTTTGACACGGTGTAGTTTCCACCGGGTTATTCTTGCGAGTATGTGATGTGGATGATTTGGGTCGTGGACCCCTGTGTTGTGATTGGAATGTTATGATTGGGTCGTGGACCCTGTTATCTGCTATCGGAATTGTATTTTGAAATAAACGATTGTTGGGCTATGTCCCTAAGCATTTCGAAAGGCTTGAAAATTCTTAAACCCCAAGCGTTTTCAAAAACTCCCGAGATCGTAAAATGTTTTGTAAATTGTAAAATGGTTATATTCTTATCTTTCGTAATCTAAATTGTTTTGATCAAGTGAATTATATTGGGAAGTATATTCATGATTTCTATGTTCTTGGAGTATGATATGTATGGATTGTCTTTGTATTTATACTTGCACTAGCAAAACAATGGAGTTTTGCTAACCCCCGAGTATTCGGGGGGTGGATGTCTCAGATTGCCCGTGTATTTGCAAAGTTCCGGGAGCAATTCGCAGGATCGTTATGAAGGATGATGGAAGACGACGATACTAATCACATGAAGACCGGTGTTGAGTATTTTGGCGATGTCTTGTTGTTTTGTCCTTCCATTGTGTCCATTATTTCCATTTTACGGGAATGTTGATTTATGTTAGCCCCTGCGTGGGCGTGAGCTGCGAGAAAGAGTAATGTATGGTTGATGTGTATGTTGTGGTAAAAGACCAAATCGGTCTAATGGTTCGTTATTTAGCCATATCGGCATGTATAGTGTTAATGTGTTTTCTGTATTTAGCCTGGTAGATCCTCACGGAGAGGGTCTGCGGCGCTGTAATATTCCCGAATGGTTTGGGGGTGTTACAGAATATGGTATCGGAGCTTAGGTTGCGGAAACCTAGGCTGTCGGGTCGAGTTTTGTGTTGTCGGGTCTTGTCTTGTCTTGTCTTGTCAGATTTTGTCTGACTGAGTCGTGTCGCGACGCGTCGTCTGAGGTGTCGGCCGTGATTAGTATCGAGGTGCAGCCATCATCTTCGTGCGATCTGTGGATGTAAGTCTCCCTACTTTGTTGCGTCCCGTGTTATACGAGCTTGTGTGATTATATGTTATTATGTGGAGTTTAAATGTGCCTGGTGAATACGTACTCCATACTTGTTTGATTCTCGTATTATGCTAGAATGAAAAGTGATACCGGTGTATAAATGTGTGTATATATTGTGTGAATCGTTTTATTGAAGTAATAGCTTGGTGTGACCCCGCAAGGAAAGTTTGTCAATGTGATATTTCAAAGTTTAATTATTTTGAAGAGTCACGTAAATTTTATTTTTAAACATCCTTCAAGAAAGGAAAATTTTTGATTTCGCATGATGACCTCGAAGTGTGATGGGATTTGATGGTAATGGATCGTATTTTGATATAGTGGTAAATTATATCTGTTGTGTGTGTGTTCGAAAACGCTTTTCTGAAAATTTTATGAACTTGAACGAGTTGTGGAAAATTAAAATTCATAAAGTTTTGACAAGGTTAATTTCAAACCGAGGTACCAAAAATACTCTAAAAGTTTTATTTTGAATAATCATGCAAATCCAAAGATTTCCAAATGACACCATTTAAAAGGATACCTCGTGGATCTTCTTATCGAGTTGCTATTAGTTGTCTTATGTGATATATCAAGCCGAGTTGGGAATTTGGTACATTATTTTGCGATGTTATACCATTGTATTGAGAGAGTATCCGCTTAATATGCCGAGGGGCAAAGGGCGCGGTCGTGATCACGGTAGAGGCAGTCATGGAGATTAGATGCGGGACCAAGAGAAGATTTTTGGGAAGGTTGCTATTCTAGCACTTCGTTCTCGTTGTTTAGGTTTTGGGGACGAAACCTCTTTTAAAGGTGATATGGTGAAATACCCATATCTTTCGCTTTCATTTTATTCGACTCTCTCGACTCGCTTATGTCACGATATTTTCTGGACTTTTTCTACACTTCACTTTTGTTGTTTGAACAAGTTGCGGTATTGTTCTGGGTTAATCAAATTGTCGTTGTGACTTTTTCCGAATTTGGTTCCGCTCTTGTGAATTTTATATGAATTCATATCTTGTCGTTTTCACCGGATCATATATGTTGTCTTGAGTCGAGCTGTGAACTATGGGGATGCTATTCGATTTTTGTTATTCGTTATGATTCATACATGATTGATCGACTGTCATTGTCTCGATCGTTGCAATTCAATTGTTTGATTGTTCGGTTTCTGTTGATCTTGTTCCGTGATTGTTAAATGTTCAGACTCCGTCGTAATTCCCTTAAGTTCGGGAAATTAGTCTCGTTTAAAATCTTCCAACCCTTGGGCGGTGGAATTCCGTATTTGTTCAGCGTTTGGCTCGCGTTTTGATTAATGTACTGTTGGGGTGGTCAATCATATTAATTTTCGTTCGTTGCGTTTTGTGATTGTTCGGATAACCGACTTGGTTGTATTATCTGTTTGATGACGCTTGTCACTTGTTGGTTTTATTATGTCTCTATCGGTGGCGTTGTGTTGGTCGTCGTGGAGCGTGTTTTCACGCCGTATGTGTCGTTGCGTTTCTTGCAGCGTTTCGCCGTTGGGCGTGAGTTTTCGGTTTTTGTGTATCTCGTCGAGTTTTCCTGGTGGGGATATTGCTTCTCCCTACTTGTTTTAAGTTTCGGGACGAAACTTCTTTTAAGGAGGGTAGAATGTAATACCCGTAATTTCGATTTCCGGTAATTTCTTTTTTTTTTTTCGGCGAAAGTCCGTTTTGACAACTCGCTCATGACCGTTTCGTCATTCCGAGAATGATTAATTCTGCACTTTTTGTCATCCGAGTTCGTTTCGGTGTCGTTTTGTTGAGTTCCGTGGTTTTTGGCGACTTTTCCGCACTTGAGTTCGATTCTTGCGAATCTCCTTCGAAACTGCTTTTTCGAGTTTTACGTAAGTCCGTTTAACTTTGTTAGACGTGTTATGAACTTCGGTTTGGTTATTCAATCACGTATCGTGATTTTTGTACGTTTTGGGCCATTTTTGTAATTTCCCAAAGTTTGGGGTAATTACTTCCGTCGTCGAATTCCGACACTTCGGGTGGTCGGAATCGTGTGTTCTCTTAGCGCTTGGATTCGTCTTTGCGAGTACTTCGTAACCGTATCTCCGGTTTTTACTCAGGTTCGGGTTTCGGGGTCGTTCGGACCGTCGGAGTGGCCACGACCGAGACGGCCGCAGCAGGTACTGGTCTGGCCGAGTTACGGCCGTAAGGTGTCGGTTACGGCCGTAAGTGATCGGCAGGCATGGCCTGACTAATGCCGGTTACGGCCGTAAGAGTCGAGAGTTACGGCCGTACGGGTGCGTGCATTTTCCGGACGAATGCATTCTGGCCGTAAGAGTCGAGAGTTACGGCCGTGACGGTGCTGTGCACTTCCGGACGAATGCGATTACGGCCGTAAGGGCTGCACGGTACGGCGTAAGTGCCGAGTTACGGCCAGTAAGGCCCGCCGATTACGGCCGTAAGTGTCCTGATGGCCAGGCTATATAAGGCCCGGGCGGCCGTTTTTACTCATTTCTTCACTTTTCTTGCGGCTATCGGACGGGTGCGACGGGAAATTGGGTTCTTGGTCGATTCTACTCAATTCCAAGACGTTTTGGAAGATCCTTGTCAATTATATCATCATCCAATCCTTGTTCTTCGTCGGATCGAGGTAATTCTTCCGTAGAACCCTAGTTATGTAATTTTGGGGGTTTCTTCGTGATTCTTCGATTTAATCCGTGGTGGATGAATTTATTATGGTATTCTTGTTGTCTTGGCCATGATCTTCGGATTTTGTAACTCATATATCGATTTTATCACCCAGGACTTGATTTCCGATTTCTTCGAAGGAACCCTCGGATCCTTGTTGTTTTTCCGGTTGATTCGGATTCCGTTTAACGTTATTTATCCGTGGTGATGTTATTTTCGTAGCGATCGTGAGGTTGTCGAATTCTTGGTCGTTTTCAGAAGTTCGAGGGCTATCCGAACGTGTTCGTTCGTTGTTTCGTTGCTCGCGGTACCGAGGCAAGTATCTTGCCCATACATTTCGTGTTTCGTAGACATAATAATTGGTAATTGATTATATGTGGAATTTTAATGTTTCAATGAACTTTCAAAAAGGATCGGTATATTTTTATAAAGGTTTTCCTTCGAAGATAACTCATAGGCTTTATGAATAAATGTGTTTTCTGGTTAAGTATTTCAGTGTTGTGTGATGGAAGATATTGAACATATTATAGTGAATTTAGTAGGCCACAATTATTTGCCGAGGATTGTGTATTGAGATGTGTAATTATACGACGAATATGTGACGTGTGATATTAGCTGTTACTCCTTCGTAAGGAGGTTGAGACACTTGGTGTTGTTTGGCATTGGTACTTGTTTGTTGTGGTGTGACATAAATTGTGAGTATATGTCAGTTAAAGTGGCCATTCTAGCGAAGTACCTAGCATTTGTATGCATATTCTAGTATTCGAATTATGGCTTCCCGTGGCGTTGTGGATGATATGTGTATGTTCACCTAGGGATTGGTCCGATGGGGCCTCTAGGGATACGTTGCCATGAGTTTCGTATCGCGAACTATGGTTAACCACCCAGGGATGTCCGACGGGGCTCTGCGGGGTACGGTGGCCGTGAGTCTCGTACCAAGGTTAACTTTGAAATGTTTTGTTGGAGAACTGTGATCTTTGGCGCATATTCCGTCTGATTAGAATGGCAGTCCAAATGGTATCGTACTTGGCTGGAATGACATCGATAAATGTGTTGTGTGTGATTTGTCCCTTGACTGTGATAATTTGGTAAGGGTACGTGAGTCATGTGGTTGCTCTGTGCATTGTAGCTCTGTGGTATGTTGAGTGATATTGTTGTCATGGTAATGTTTGACACGGTGTAGTTTCCACCGGGTTATTCTTGCGAGTATGTGATGTGGATGATTTGGGTCGTGGACCCCTGTGTTGTGATTGGAATGTTATGATTGGGTCGTGGACCCTGTTATCTGCTATCGGAATTGTATTTTGAAATAAACGATTGTTGGGCTATGTCCCTAAGCATTTCGAAAGGCTTGAAAATTCTTAAACCCCAAGCGTTTTCAAAAACTCCCGAGATCGTAAAATGTTTTGTAAATTGTAAAATGGTTATATTCTTATCTTTCGTAATCTAAATTGTTTTGATCAAGTGAATTATCTTGGGAAGTATATTCATGATTTCTATGTTCTTGGAGTATGATATGTATGGATTGTCTTTGTATTTATACTTGCACTAGCAAAACAATGGAGTTTTGCTAACCCCCGAGTATTCGGGGGGTGGATGTCTGTATTGCGTCCAGGTATTTGCAGGTTGCTGGGGAGCAATTTGCAGGATCGTTATGAAGGATGATGGAAGATGACGATACTAATCACATGAAGACCGGTGTTGAGTATTTTGGCGATGTCTTGTTGTTTTGTCCTTCCATTGTGTCCATTATTTCCATTTTACGGGAATGTTGATTTATGTTAGCCCATGCGTGGGCGTGAGCTGCGAGAAAGAGTAATGTATGGTTGATGTGTATGTTGTGGTAAAAGACCAAATCGGTCTAATGGTTCGTTATTTAGCCATATCGGCATGTATAGTGTTAATGTGTTTTCTGTATTTAGCCTGGTAGATCCTCACGGAGAGGGTCTGCGGCGCTGTAATATTCCCGAATGGTTTGGGGGTGTTACAGAATATGGTATCGGAGCTTAGGTTGCGGAAACCTAGGCTGTCGGGTCGAGTTTTGTGTTGTCGGGTCTTGTCTTGTCTTGTCTTGTCAGATTTTGTCTGACTGAGTCGTGTCGCGACGCGTCGTCTGAGGTGTCGGCCGTGATTAGTATCGAGGTGCAGCCATCATCTTCGTGCGATCTGTGGATGTAAGTCTCCCTACTTTGTTGCGTCCCGTGTTATACGAGCTTGTGTGATTATATGTTATTATGTGGAGTTTAAATGTGCCTGGTGAATACGTACTCCATACTTGTTTGATTCTCGTATTATGCTAGAATGAAAAGTGATACCGGTGTATAAATGTGTGTATATATTGTGTGAATCGTTTTATTGAAGTAATAGCTTGGTGTGACCCCGCAAGGAAAGTTTGTCAATGTGATATTTCAAAGTTTAATTATTTTGAAGAGTCACGTAAATTTTATTTTTAAACATCCTTCAAGAAAGGAAAATTTTTGATTTCGCATGATGACCTCGAGACCGGAGTATTTTTTTTTAGAACTTAACTACTTATATTTTATTTTCACATTGCCTTGCAAGTTTTCAAATTTTGATTTTAAAAACTCAAATGAGGACTACCAAAAATTTACTTGAAACGTGGCTCTTGCTTTCGACTTTTTGATTTCATGATCATCGGTTCGGGAGTATGTAGTGATGTCGGCATTATTATTTGGTCAATAATGCTCAAAATTGTGATTAAGTTGGTGGTGTGAACGTTAAGTCGTCCTAAATGCACTTGTTGTGAGAGTCCTCATTACTGAGAGGTAGGATTTCAGTTTTTGATGTTAATTATCTTATGACGGTCGCTTGTGTGATACTGTAATTACGTGGACATATGATGTTGAAGTGTGATGGGATTTGATGGTAATGGATCGTATTTTGATATAGTGGTAAATTATATCTGTTGTGTGTGTGTTCGAAAACGCTTTTCTGAAAATTTTATGAACTTGAACGAGTTGTGGAAAATTAAAATTCATAAAGTTTTGACAAGGTTAATTTCAAACCGAGGTACCAAAAATACTCTAAAAGTTTTATTTTGAATAATCATGCAAATCCAAAGATTTCCAAATGACACCATTTAAAAGGATACCTCGTGGATCTTCTTATCGAGTTGCTATTAGTTGTCTTATGTGATATATCAAGCCGAGTTGGGAATTTGGTACATTATTTTGCGATGTTATACCATTGTATTGAGAGAGTATCCGCTTAATATGCCGAGGGGCAAAGGGCGCGGTCGTGATCACGGTAGAGGCAGTCATGGAGATTAGATGCGGGACCAAGAGAAGATTTTTGGGAAGGTTGCTATTCTAGCACTTCGTTCTCGTTGTTTAGGTTTTGGGGACGAAACCTCTTTTAAAGGTGATATGGTGTAATACCCATATCTTTCGCTTTCATTTTATTCGACTCTATCGACTCGTTTGCGTTCGTCGATATTTTCTGGACTTTTTCTACTCTTCACTTTTGTTGTTTGAACAAGTTGCGGTATTGTTCTGGGTTAATCAAATTGTCGTTGTGACTTTTTCCGAATTCGGTTCCGCTCTTGTGAATTTTATATGAATTCATATCTTGTCGTTTTCACCGGATCATATATGTTGTCTTGAGTCGAGCTGTGAACTATGGGGATGCTATTCGATTTTTGTTATTCGTTATGATTCATACATGATTGATCGACTGTCATTGTCTCGATCGTTGCAATTCAATTGTTTGATTGTTCGGTTTCTGTTGATCTTGTTCCGTGATTGTTAAATGTTCAGACTCCGTCGTAATTCCCTTAAGTTCGGGAAATTAGTCTCGTTTAAAATCTTCCAACCCTTGGGCGGTGGAATTCCGTATTTGTTCAGCGTTTGGCTCGCGTTTTGATTAATGTACTGTTGGGGTGGTCAATCATATTGATTTTCGTTTGTTGCGTTTTGTGATTGTTCGGATAACCGACTTGGTTGTATTATCTGTTTGATGACGCTTGTCACTTGTTGGTTTTATTATGTCTCTATCGGTGGCGTTGTGTTGGTCGTCGTGGAGCGTGTTTTCACGCCGTATGTGTCGTTGCGTTTCTTGCAGCGTTTCGCCGTTGGGCGTGAGTTTTCGGTTTTTGTGTATCTCGTCGAGTTTTCCTGGTGGGGATATTGCTTCTCCCTACTTGTTTTAAGTTTCGGGACGAAACTTCTTTTAAGGAGGGTAGAATGTAATACCCGTAATTTCGATTTCCGGTAATTTCTTTTTTTTTCGGCGAAAGTCCGTTTTGACAACTCGCTCATGACCATTTCGTCATTCCGAGAATGATTAATTCTGCACTTTTTGTCATCCGAGTTCGTTTCGGTGTCGTTTTGTTGAGTTCCGTGGTTTTTGGCGACTTTTCCGCACTTGAGTTCGATTCTTGCGAATCTCCTTCGAAACTGCTGTTTCGAGTTTTACGTAAGTCCGTTTAACTTTGTTAGACGTGTTATGAACTTCGGTTTGGTTATTCAATCACGTATCGTGATTTTCGTACGTTTTGGGCCATTTTTGTAATTTCCCAAAGTTTGGGGTAATTACTTCCGTCGTCGAATTCCGACACTTCGGGTGGTCGGAATCGTGTGTTCTCTTAGCGCTTGGATTCGTCTTTGCGAGTACTTCGTAGTATTCTCGGTTTTACTCGGAGTTCGGGTTTCGGTCGTTCGGACCGTCGGAGTGCCACGGCTGACGGCCGCCGCAGCGGCATCGGGTCCGGCGAGTTACGGCCGTAAGGTGCCGATACGGCCGTAAGTGATCGGCAGCATGGCACGACTAATGCGATTCTGGCCGTAAGAGTCGAGAGTTACGGCCGACGGGTGCTGCGACTCCGGACGAATGCGATTACCGTAAGAGTCGAGTTACGGTCGACGGTGCCAGGCTTAGGACGAATGCGATTACGGCCGTAAGAACTGCCGCACGGCCGTAAGTGCCGAGTTACGGCCGTAAGGCCCGCCGATTCTGGCCGTAAGTGTCCGGCGATGGCCGGCTATATAAGGCACGGCGGCCGTTTTTACTCATTTCTTCACTTTTCTTGCGGCTATCGGACGGGTGCGACGGGAAATTGGGTTCTTGGTCGATTCTACTCAATTCCAAGACGTTTTGGAAGATCCTTGTCAATTATATCATCATCCAATCCTTGTTCTTCGTCGGATCGAGGTAATTCTTCCGTAGAACCCTAGTTATGTAATTTTGGGGGTTTCTTCGTGATTCTTCGATTTAATCCGTGGTGGATGAATTTATTATGGTATTCTTGTTGTCTTGGCCATGATCTTCGAATTTTGTAACTCATATATCGATTTTATCACCCGGGACTTGATTTCCGATTTCTTCGAAGGAACCCTCGGATCCTTGTTGTTTTTCCGGTTGATTCGGATTCCGTTTAACGTTATTTATCCGTGGTGATGTTATATTCGTAGCGATCGTGAGGTTGTCGAATTCTTGGTCGTTTTCAGAAGTTCGAGGGCTATCCGACCGTGTTCGTTCGTTGTTTCGTTGCTCGCGGTACCGAGGCAAGTATCTTGCCCATACATTTCGTGTTTCGTAGACATAATAATTGGTAATTGATTATATATGGAATTTTAATGTTTCAATGAACTTTCAAAAAGGATCGGTATATTTTTATAAAGGTTTTCCTTCGAAGATAACTCATAGGCTTTATGAATAAATGTGTTTTTACGGTTAAGTATTTCAGTGTTGTGTGATGGAAGATATTGAACATATTATAGTGAATTTAGTAGGCCACAATTATTTGCCGAGGATTGTGTATTGAGATGTGTAATTATACGACGAATATGTGACGTGTGATATTAGCTGTTACTCCTTCGTAAGGAGGTTGAGACACTTGGTGTTGTTTGGCATTGGTACTTGTTTGTTGTGGTGTGACATAAATTGTGAGTATATGTCAGTTAAAGTGGCCATTCTAGCGAAGTACCTAGCATTTGTATGCATATTCTAGTATTCGAATTATGGCTTCCCGTGGCGTTGTGGATGATATGTGTATGTTCACCTAGGGATTGGTCCGATGGGGCCTCTAGGGATACGTTGCCATGAGTTTCGTATCGCGAACTATGGTTAACCACCCAGGGATGTCCGACGGGGCTCTGCGGGGTACGGTGGCCGTGAGTCTCGTACCAAGGTTAACTTTGAAATGTTTTGTTGGAGAACTGTGATCTTTGGCGCATATTCCGTCTGATTAGAATGGCAGTCCAAATGGTATCGTACTTGGCTGGAATGACATCGATAAATGTGTTGTGTGTGATTTGTCCCTTGACTGTGATAATTTGGTAAGGGTACGTGAGTCATGTGGTTGCTCTGTGCATTGTAGCTCTGTGGTATGTTGAGTGATATTGTTGTCATGGTAATGTTTGACACGGTGTAGTTTCCACCGGGTTATTCTTGCGAGTATGTGATGTGAATGATTTGGGTCGTGGACCCCTGTGTTGTGATTGGAATGTTATGATTGGGTCGTGGACCCTGTTATCTGCTATCGGAATTGTATTTTGAAATAAACGATTGTTGGGCTATGTCCCTAAGCATTTCGAAAGGCTTGAAAATTCTTAAACCCCAAGCGTTTTCAAAACTCCCGAGATCGTAAAATGTTTTGTAAATTGTAAAATGGTTATATTCTTATCTTTCGTAATCTAAATTGTTTTGATCAAGTGAATTATCTTGGGAAGTATATTCATGATTTCTATGTTCTTGGAGTATGATATGTATGGATTGTCTTTGTATTTATACTTGCACTAGCAAAACAATGGAGTTTTGCTAACCCCCGAGTATTCGGGGGGTGGATGTCTCAGACAAGGCCCGTGTATTTGCGAGTTCTTTGGGAGCAATTCGCAGGATCGTTATGAAGGATGATGGAAGACGACGATACTAATCACATGAAGACCGGTGTTGAGTATTTTGGCGATGTCTTGTTGTTTTGTCCTTCCGTTGTGTCTATTATTTCCATTTTACGGGAATGTGGATTTATGTTAGCCCCTGCGTGGGCATGAGTTGCGAGAAAGAGTAATGTACGGTCGATGTGTATGTTGTGGTAAAAGACCAAATCGGTCTAATGGTTCGTTATTTAGCCATATCGGCATGTATAGTGTTAATGTGTTTTCTGTATTTAGCTTGGTAGATCCTCACGGAGAGGGTCTGCGGCGCTGTAATATTCCCGAATGGTTTGGGGGTGTTACAACACTCACCTGCATATATAAATATATTTTGTCTTAAATGTTGAAGTATAAAGACTTAAAAGTATTAAATCAATCATGAGTAATTATATATACGAACCTGAATTCACGTACAATGAAAGTCTGCAAGCACACGGTAACCCGCAACTGTTATGTAGTTAACAACCACAAGTCGAGGAATCTAGTTGAAAACCATTGGACCGATTAATCTCTTTCACCATCAAATCGAGAGCTTCATTTGAGACGACACCCTGTAGTAAACTGAAGCATGGTATATTGTGTTTATGATAACGAGAAATTTCACTTTTTCCAAAACTTTCTTTGATTGCCGTAAGTTGTGACTTTACGATTTTATCAATACAAAGAACAAATTTATCCGAAGTGTAACTTCGATTATACATGTAATTCTTCAACTTGACATGTTGGCTCTCAACTGTGTTGGTAGTGCGATTTCCAAAGTTCAAACATTGGTCAATTGAGGCAGAGACAAAATGGTTTTTATATTTGTCCAGCCAGTTATTATGTACGTATCTTAAAACACCTGAAATGATAGAAAAACAAGTATTAGAAAGAAAAAAAATATTTAATAGAAAAATAAATATTGTATAGAAAAATAAACATTGTATAGAAAAATAAATATTGTATAGAAAAATAAATACTGTATTGAAAAATAAGTCATATAAAAGACTTACAGGGGTATTTTGACAACAATATTCGAAGTTTCTCATAGTTTTCCGTGTACGATATCCACGTTGGAGAATCTTCTAGTAACTTCCACGCCGATTGAAAAAGGTTCCAATCACGTTGCGACCTAATAGTTTGTCTGTAATTCTTCCAAATATTTTGAACAATGTGTCATCTACAAAGTAAATGATTGGCGTGCGGAAAAACTATTTCACACGCTTTCATAAGAGACAACTCTCTATCCGTTACTATGACACGTGGGTGCATGCACTCATTTAGCATCAACTTTAGTTGTTCCAAGGCCCATTTATAACTGTCCACGTTTTCTTCACTTATAAAGATAAAAGCTATGCAAAATGTCTTTCCGGTTGAAGTTACACCAACGATTTGAACTATATATGTTTGTCTTGTACGTGGCATCTAAAATCAACACGTGTGGGAATGCACGCCATATCTCATAAGATGTAGGATGAACAAAAAATAAAGCTTGCAACTCGTTGGTAACTAGGTGTGTATAAGGCTGATACATAGCGATTACTTTGCAAAAGATACATAAGAACCTGCATAGGCGTTTCCCGGCTCTCTCGTCCTTGCGAATTTTCTTTTGTGCCTCATATATTGTCAGGAGTGTTGACAAGTTATTCTCATCTTGATCCTTTAACGTTGGTATAATTTCACGTGGTGGCACACTCTTCCACGTCAAATCTTCTACCAAACGGAATTCATCATCAGATAAACGTCTTGCATATGCATGACCCTCTAGATTCACTTTAGGGGGGTGGTTATGTTGATCGCATACAACTCTTATCGTCCAATAATGATGTTTCAATGAATATTTACCTACCAACTTAAACGGACAATCTGTCTTTTTGAAACTAGTATTTGTATTTGATCCGGATCTGCAAGGTTTACCACCACGGTGTCACATAAGAACCAATTTATTCGTGAGATCATTTTTGCATTGCTTTGATCTTTGTGTGACAATGACATAACCAAGCAAGTATGCCGTATTTTTCACCCAATTCATCATATCTTCATGAGACCCAAAAGTCTACAATTAAATTTATTTTTGTTAATGGTGAGGTGACAGATATTAATTTTACTAATATAATATAAATATTTATTATTTATGGTCTATTGTACCTGATCGGTAAAAAAAATGATGTCCATGTAGAAAATTGAGCTTCTTCCGTTCCATAAAAATAGTGAGCGTCGTCACCACCTGGATTTGAGTTGTGTTGATAAAAAAATGACATTTTTTTAAAACAAAGTAATTTCCTGCATTTAAAAAGAAAAAAATCATCATAATCATATATAATAAACAAAATCAAATTTTGGGGATAATTATATAAATAAATTGGAAGAAAATTGACCATTTATATTCAGCATTAAGTTAAGGATATTTTGGGGAAAATAGCATCAAATTAAAGAAAACTACAAAAAAAATTTCATATATTAAACCACGAAAATTAGAATTTTTTTATATTGTTGACCGGAGACCTAATAAATTTAATTATCACTATGACATCAATTTCCTTAAAACTAAATTTTAAAACTAATAAATACAAAAATTCTGGAAAATAAATTATAAAAATCAAACCCTAAAAATTGCAAGAGAGCGTAAAAAATAAAACTACACTAAAAAAAATTAGCATTAAATGAAATATATATAATTTAATTCTAATTTTTTATTTTATATATATATATATATATATATTGACACGTACCACCAGATGTATAGCAGATTGCCGCAGAATTTTCATCCAAAATCTCCTCTCTGAATGCTTATGAACAGCTCCTCATTCAGATAAACGCAATCATTTTGACCACTGGCCTGAAATATCAGGATTTGATCAAATAATCTCTTTTAGACATAGCTACATATATAGTGTGTGTAGTGCGAGACATATATGTATATATATATATGTATATACATACATACATACATATTATCTCGTGAGGTTCACAACACCCTAAAAAAGACCCAAAACGTGACAAGACCCAAAACGTCTGTCTCCTGTTAAAACGTTTGTCCCCTGTGAAAAGACCCAAAGCGTGACAAAACATCTTTTTGAGAAGTACTTATTGGACAAGACCCAAAAAAAAAAAAAAAAATACTTACGTGACAAAATTTGATCAAAGTGTGTGAGGTGGGTGTAAACCATAGCCCCTAAAATAATTATTGCAATTTTATCTTTACCTTTTTTTTTTTACACCAAGTTACACTCCTTCTAAAATAAAGATACCTTTAGCTTTTCCAAACCAAAGAGCTCACCGATTGGCTCTTTTAGTACAATGTGTGCCACCAATAAAAAAAAAAAAGTTGGTGACCATAATATCATTTCTAAGAAAATTAAAAGTCTTTTTCATTGGGGGTGGGGTGGGGGATGGGGTGTCTTATTTTATTATACAAATATATAATAGACAACTAACATTTATATGCACATGTTTAATTATTTATATAGTATATATTTTTATTGAGATTTCGAAAATAAAATATTTGGAAAAAAGATTAGGAAAATATTTGTTTTTTTACAATGAAAATGTTTGAATTTTGATAAGCCTAGGTTTCGATTAGATGTTAGGTCAATTTGTGTACTCCCTCTGACTTTTTAATGTTGACACATTTGATTTTTGTTTGGTCATTTTTTTAAAATTTTGACCATGAATTTATGAAAATATATATTTAATTATGATGTGACGTTAATAGAAATAGATTTATCATGATGTATTTTTTAAAAATATTATGATTTTATTATTTTTATAATTATAAAAGTATAAATAATTATGATCAAAGTGTTGTTAGTTTGACCAGAAAAAAGTCATATGTGTCGACACTAAAAAGTCGGAGGGAGTATAATTTTCTGGTCTAGAAAAACTCCAGGAAAGTCGGGAAAGCACCCAATATTAGCCATTAAGTTCAAACAAGTAGGGGTGTGTAAGGTATCAACTTTTTAAGTTATTTTTAAAATTTTAATATGAGTGTGTTTTAGTAGTCTAGCTGATAATTTAGTTGATGACTAGCTTATTCAGATAGTATTTTGAGTAGCATCTCAATAGGTTAGTTTATAAGTTACTTTATTGCGTACCGGACGAGATTTTTTAAATATATTCAAAAAATAAGTTAGTTTATTTTTACCAACCACAAGATCAAAAGTAATAAAAGGTATATAGTGAAATGACATTTCAATTAGTTTTTAATGATTGTGTTAATTTTTAAGAAAGGCTAAACAAATTAACTTTTAAGCATTGTTAATTTTTGGGTAGCTTTTGAAGATATAATATAGTTTAGCTTTTGTATTTTTATTAGTTAAGCAGCTACTTTTATTAAATATTAATTATTTTAAAATGTATTTTGACAGCTAACCTTTTTTTTTGGTAAATAAATTTTTATTCCACCAAAATAAGAAATTTCAAGTATACAAAACCAAAAAACAAACCAACATACAATCAACAGAATTTAGCTTAGCTAATATCCTTGCTAGTGCTTGATCCTTCTCAAAGCAATAAGCAATTGACATTGCTTAATAACTTGATCTGCATCACAAGAGGCATCCTTAAATCTTCTATTGTTTCGTTCCTGCCAAATCTCGTACAGCACAATAGTTATTGTTAGTCTATACATCTTTTGACCATTTGTTTTAGTAAGAAGATGTATAGACTAGCAATAACTATTGTGATAATACAAGATTTGGCAGGAAATTTTGACAGCTAACATCAAACAACAAGCGAGTGTGATAATAATTAATAGCTACCGTGACAGCTAACAGTTCTACCGGAGTTACTTTGATGAACAATCATAGGTTTAAGATTAATGTTAAAAGTGATGAATTTAAGATTGACAATTTTTCTTAAACAATATGACTGTTGGATTTATTAATGGAATTTAATATTATTTTCTTAAATAACAGAGCAGAAAGTCTTATTGACATTTGAATTATTTCGAGTTAAACAAACTACATCTAAAAGTGATAAATGTAGGATTTGACTATTTTCCTTTATAACATGATTGTAAAGAGTTGTTAATGGAATTTAAGATTGTTTAATATATTTATTGAGAAAAGCTTATTTTAGAATTATAACTATGAGTAACATCATAGATGTGTAGGCAATTTAATTTTAAAAATAGACTAAATTTCAAAAAATAATCTAATTTCTAAAAAATAAGATCAAGTCCAATATTTAAATTCAAAATAAATTTTCTAAAGTTCAAATTATTTTTTAATATACATCCCCACCTGGTCGGTCCAGACTCGCCCACAGACAGCTCGGAGCGGGGCGGCAGTGGTCGTGGATGCCCAGCCCAGACCCCATCTATCCTTCTGAGGAGAGGTTTATTCGGCCCAACCCACCACAATGTGGGCCGATCCTGGCCCGCCTACTCTCCGGTCGGGTCGGCCCGAGCAATGGCCACCACTCAATGAGCTATTGGAATGCGGACCATTATTGCTAGTACAGAACTCGTGAATAAATTCACAAGATAGTAATTTTTTACAATAATTTTTATTTTTATATATTAAAATTATATATTTGTAACTTATATATTAGACCGCAAATTTTTTTATCTCATCTAATTTTCATGTAAGATGTACTCCCTACGTCCCCAAAAAACTTGCCTTAGTTGGGATGGCACGAATTTTAATAAAAACTAGTGTAAAGTGATTTTAATGGATAAAGAGTCTCATTTCTTGAGAAGAAAAACGAGAGAAACTTTTCTTTTATAACTGGGGCAAATTTTTCACGGACATGCCTATAAAAAAAATCGGGGCACATTTTTGACAGACGGATGGAGTATTAGTTAATGTGTATTTACTATTTTCCATATTAATATTGATAGTTATGTATTTCCAAATAAAAATTTAACATTGTTTCCTTAATTAAATCTCATTTATTTAATTAACCTTCTTTATTTAAATTCACCCAATATAAATGTATTCTTTAATAATATTTGATTTCAAAATTATTAAAAAATAGATAAATTGCGGACATGTCACAAAAAACTTTCTTTTGACATATAGTAAAATATTATATATTAGGGAGTATAAAAAAGTAAAATGGGCTCATGACTAATTCTCTCTATGCATACTCTTAAAATTATATGGCAAATTATATCGCGGATCGGGATCCACCTTGTAAGGAAGATCCCTTTCTTAAGAAGTACATTCACATCAGCGTCAGTAGGGTTTTGTCTCTCGATTCTTTTCTTTATTTTTCACTTGCTTTTTCTTCTTTTTATTCTTCTTCTTCTTCATCTCCCTTTTTGTTATTCAATATTTTTAAACTTGCAAGTCCTCAAGAGAAAGACGAAACATCCAAAAGTGAAACACTCCAAAGCGAAACACGGGGAACCAAAGATCATCGCAACTACTCAAAACTCGAGGATTTATCATCGCAACCAAACATTTTCACAAACTAGTTGCATTGTACATATGAAAAATAAATTACAAAAGGCAACAAAAACACTAGTAGACACTTCACTTATAGGGACCTCATGTTCTCTTAAAACGGAAACTAAATAATAGACCTAAAATAAAGGGCAAAAAAAAAAAGAAATACATAAAATAATAGATTCAATTAACGTGTAAAATCAAAGGCCGTTCGATAAATGTAGTGTATAAGTGAAATAAAGTAATATACATTTATCACGAGAATCATGTATCTTTTTTTTTGGAAGTTGACTTTCTATACTACCCTATTACATGAAATCCTATTACATGAAATCTCATTGCCAAGGTTCGAACCTTGGACTTATCCCCCTAAAGGCAAATGCCTTACCAACTATGCTAGGCAGATGAGATACCTAATGTAGAAAGATGAGATACCTAGTGTAGTAAGATGGTGTACTTGTAATATATAATAAAATGCTATACCTAGTATAGGGAAATATTGCAAATAAAGTGATGTACATTTGTCATTAAACGGTGTGCGTATGCTATGCAAATAAGATGATGTATATGGGTATGTTTGGATGACCACTTAATCTAGATTATAATCTTAATCTAGATTAAAGTTGGTGAAATAATCTAATTTGATCTTCAAAATCTTATTTGGATGGTGCTAATTTAATCTAGATTATAATCTTAATCTAGATTAAATTCAAACGTTTTCCAATATAGCTTTCAACCCAAAGCTACCAGATTTTATTTTTTCATTCCGATTTTACCCTTAATGTATATTATTTATATATATATATATAATACAGATTTTATTTTTCATTCCAATTTTACCCTTAATAAATATTTGTATAAAATTTGTATAATAATATAAGTGATAACATAAAAAAAAAAACTAAAATACCATTAGAAGTTGAAAACAAAATAAATAATAATATTGCATAATGTCAAAGAATAATAAGCAACATAAGAGTTAATATATAAATATTAAGGTTGTTTTTGTAATATTATAATATAACAATAAATATAAAAGATGTACCTTTATGTCATTTTATAAATTTCAGCTAGTATGATAGCTAGTTTAATTTGCCAAACACTTTTAAATACAATAATCTAAATTATCATACTACAGCTAGATTATCAATTTTCAGCTAGATTATCTGATATAATCTAGATTATTGGTTTTCAGCTAGATTATCAGTTAATGCATCCAAACACACCAATAGTTTAGAAGAATGATGTAAAATAAAGTGATTTATATTTATCATCGAAATAATATACTCAATATAGTGGTGATGTAGTATAGTAAATGTGATGTACGTAAGTGATATATATTCTGAGACAAAGTCATGTATAATGTGCATAACTGGTGTATATTGTTGGTGATTTTAGTGTCACCATTCATTTTGTATAATTGGAACTAATATGTGAGCTAAGGGGTTTATAATTCGTATTCTAATATATGATCGGGTATGTGCGGAGAGCACACATGTATAAGATCGAATTATAAGCGTGCTGACGGCTAATGTCGGGTCCGGGCGGCGCACTGTGGTCTAGGGCGGCGCCCTGCTGGTCCATGGGGCGAGCCTCAGTGAAATTGATTAATTTCGTTAACCACCCGTCAACCCTAATTTCGGACCACTAATGACGGCGCCGTCATCAAAACCCTAAAATCGACCTACTTGTAACCTTAATCCGACATTATAAATAGGGCTCTCCTCATGAGTCTGAGATACAACCCTTTTCTGAGCTCTTTATCTTTCTGATAAACACAGAATTTCTCTGTGATTTGACTTTACGTTTCGTGGATTCGTAAGTGTTCCATTGGATTATCCTAGGCTGAATTTCTTGTAACCCGGGCATAGGGTAGAAATATCAGTTCGGAAAGTGTTTACACGATCCATTGGAAAATCCGGATCTCCACAATACCCTTATACCCCAACATATATTTATAATCATGGGTAAAACAACTCCGAAATATGTTCGGATGACAAAATATACAGAATTAAACATTCTCAAAATATCATGACGGCTACAAGCAAGTCGCTGAAATCGGAAAATACACTAAAATATAAATTACTAAAGATAGAAAAATATGAATATTACAGAAATACCATAAAATTTTGTTATGTAATAGCAGTATTCTAGTACTAATATGTTTATGAAGGAATCCATCTTTCATGGTGGACTCTGGTCCAAAATATGGCAATTGTAATTATACTACCACATACATATACTTTTTTATTTGAGTCAGTCAGTCATATGCATGAAATATTTGGGCATGTTAGAATATGGTATAATGGAAACGGTTTGATAATTTTTTTAAATAAAATGACTTATATTTTGTAACAAAAAATACATCTAGAAAAAAATACTTATAATCTAGGGGATATCTGGATCAAAATACCTGGAGTTTGGGGAAAATACAAAAATAAAAAAAAAATGCTATAAAATCAACGATGTCACGGTTTATGGCGCTCACCATAGATGATGTACTGGCACGTGTTAGTGTCCGGCTAAAACCCCGAAAATTTAGTTGTCTTAGTTCTAACGACTAACTTAAATTTTTTCGTAAGAGTAAATGTCATGTGAAACTTAATAGATCAGTCTCACCGTGAAACTTATCCCTAAAACTAACTTTTAAAACAAATAAATAAATAAATATATAAAAATAGGAAATTCTAAAAAATAATTAATGTATTAGAAAATGAAACAGCCGGAAAATATGAACCCTAAAACTAAATGAAAAATGGAAAACTAAACTAAGTAAGGCTTAGTTTGGTATTATTGTTAGTTAGAACAAATCGATGTAGCTGTGGTGTGAAAATAATCAACTTAGAATTTAAACAGATTTGTGTCTGGTGAATATATTATTTTGTAAAGTGTTTTTAAGATGTAAATATTACTACCCCATACACGAAGATGTGTCGCATTTTTGATTTTCCGGTCAAAATTTAAAAAATTTGTCCATAAATTGCGACCTATATATAAAATTTATAAAAATATAGTTTATATTTTTGAAAATACGCATTAAGACAAATCCACAAGCACTTTCATGATTCTAATTTTTCATATATTGATCGCAATTTATGGACAAAGTTTTTAAATTCTAACCTAAAAGTCAAAAATGAGTACATTTTCGTAGATAAAGGGTAGTAATTTTCGGTGTTTTGGCAGGATCTTCTAAAAATAATTCCAATGCTGCTTCTAAAATCTGATGTTACTGACTCGCTAAATAAATTATATTTTTTTCACCTAGCAAATACTATTAAATTTAAAAATCCATTAAAAACTCATTATTTTTAAAATCAAACAATATCAAACAGGCCAAAATACTGTTCTTATAAGGAAAATTATTTCAATGAACAAATAGAACAAAAAACTAGAAAGCCTGACCAATCAGATGATGCATGAATCTCAGGATTCTAATATCAGCCGTAAAATTACAAAACCTATCTCACTCATATTGGATACACAAAATCAACGGTGCATAATTTAAGTTTGTCTCTAGTGAGGGATATTTATCTAATCTTTTCTTACAATATCCTTTTCACTTAATAATAATACGTTTTACCAAATCATGCATTAATCATCGAACCCAAGTCATTGTCTTGAATCAAGACATCTTTCATTTGTTCATTTATGTATGATTCAATGAAAGATATGATCGAGTGGTGTTTTCTACAACCATTTACGTGGTGTTAAGGGGGAAGGTGGATCACATTAATGATAAATATAACTATTCCTATATGTAAAATTTGTGATATAGAATATATATGAGATAGAAATACATTCTCATTCGATATTATAAAAAAAAAAACTATTTCTCATTGTTCTTTAAGAAATGACAAATACTATCACTGCGTCGATCAAAACATTCATCGGTGCATATTTGAGTTCAATTCAGGAGGAGAGTTCTACTCACTTGTGCTTCTCTCTGTTTTAACCTAGTTTTAATTTTGTTAGAATTGTAGTAGGTTGCCGGCCTCTATTTGTAATTTTTATTGTAATCTTGGAAATATACCGATCCAAAATCGTAAGACAATTTTACTTTCTGTGATTTCCAATGGGTACCGATGTTAATGTTGTCGCTGCTGATGCAGCGTCTGCTCAAGCTGCTGTAAATAGGGATGGCAATTTTGGCCCGACCCGCACTGCGCCGCCCCGACCCGTTACATCTGGGTTGCCCCGCCCCGTGATCCGGCAGTGGGGCGGAGCGGGTCTGGGTACCAATATTGCCCCGTGGGTACCCGCCTTGCCCTGTACAGTTTTTTATTTATTAATATAGTTAATATATATTTTATATATTTATATACTTTTCATATATTTATTATTATATCTTATATATTTCTGTTAATAATGACAAGTTTTATAAATGATATGTATTATAAAAATGAAATACTAGATAAAAAATACATCAAAATATTTATTTTATTGAATTTAAAGTAATATTTTTTTCCTATGCGGGTCGACCCACCCCGCCCCGCCACCCCCCCCCCCCCTCCCCCCATTCACCATGTGGGACGGGTCTGGGTCTTCACTGATCCGTCCCGATCCGCCCTATTGCCATCCCTAGCTGTAAATATTCATGTTGCACATGCTGCTCCGACTATTGCAGTGCAAACCGAGAAACTCGAGAAATTCACTAGTGTTGATTGCAAGAGATGGCAGCAAAATATTATTTTATTTCACTACCTTGGGATTTGCTGTTTACCTCAAGGATGATCTCCATGTGGTGAATGAGACGGACACTGATCGTACGAAGTGCTTTTCTTATGGTCGGTGGTGTAACGGACACTTCATGTGTCGTAATCCAATTTTGAATAGACTGGTTGATTCTCTATATAACGGGCACATTCAAATCAAGACCTCCAAAGAGATCTGGAATTCTTGGTAGAAAAGTACAAAACTGATGATGATGGAGCTAAAAAATTCGTGATCGGATGTTACCTGGACTTTCAGATGACGAAATTTAAAACCTTTATTGGACAAGTTCAAAAGTTTCAATTAATTGTGCACGAAATCAGTGATGAGAAAATGATTCAACCTGAACCGTTTGTTATGGGACGGTAATTGAGAAGTTGCTTCCTAGTTGGAAGGACTTCACAAATTACCTGAAACACACAAAAAAAAAAAAAGAAATGAGTTTAGATGACTTGGTTGTTCGACTGAAAATTGAAGAAGACAACAGAATGTCTGATTCTAACTCAAGAGAGGCCAGATGGAGACCGAAGCTAATTTGCTTGAACATGTATCTTCTACCAAAAAGAGGAAACTCAATCATGTTCAAGACAAAGAGAAAAAGCCTTTTAAGGCAAGGAAATTTGTTGAAAATTACTTGTGACAAGTCGAACCACAAAGCAACAGACTCTCGCTTGCCAATTAAACTGGTCAGCGAAACAATGGCAAGTGAGTTGCTAATAGGCTTGAACATGGCGACGTTGACATGCCGGATCTGTAGCTGTCATCCATGGTAGGGGAGATGGACGAGTAGGTCTCAACTATGGTGATTGAAACCAGCATGATGGAGAATGACCCCGCCTGATACATTGATACTGGGGCTACTCGTCATGTTCGTTCAGATAGGGATATGTTCTCTTCCTACACTCTTATTGATGGTAGGAAATTGCATATGGCAAACTCTAGTTCTTCTGTACTTGCAGTTGCGGGGAACATGGCATTAAAGCTCACCTCTGGAAAGGAGTTGCTCCCTAAGGATGCGTTGCATGTCCCAGACATCCGGAAGAACTTAGTTTCAGGCTCTTTTCTAGTTAGTCATGAGTTTAGGCTAGTCTTTGAGTATGAAGATTTTATTTTAAGCTAGTTCGGAATGTTCATTGACCAAAATTATTTTGACAGAGGATTGTTCAAAATGAATGTGATGCCTGTAAGCCGCGAAGGCAATAAAGTTATGAATAATAGTATAGCTCCTTCATCTGTTTACTTGCTCGAGTGTTCTGATTTATGACATTCTAGATTGGGACATCTTAGTCTTAATTCTATTAAAAGACTAATAAATATAGAATTGATTCCAAAAACTCATGCTGGAATTAATAAGAAATGTGAAGTATGTGTTGAAGCAAAAAATGACTAATTTGTCTTTTCATTCGGTGGAAAAGAATACAATTCCTCTGGAATTAATTCACATTGATGTGTATGACTTAAAATTTGTACAAACTAGAGGAGGTAAGAAATATTTTGTTAATTTTATAGATAATTGCACAAAATATTATTTTGTGTTTTTTTTTTGAAAAGCAAATATGAAGCAGTCGTGGCCTTTAAAAATATTTGAAAATAATGTTGAAAACCAATTGAATTGTAAAATAAAAGCAGAATGAAATGATTGTGGGGGTGAGTTTGTAGCACCATTTGAACAATTATGTGATGATTCAGGCATAATTCGTCAAACTACTTCCCCTTATGCTCATCAGTCAAATGGAGTTGCTGAACGAAAAAAATCAAACCCTGAAAGAAATGATGAATGCTTTATTAATAAGTTCAGGGTTGCCACGGAACATGTGTAGAGAAGTTATTCTTATAGCTAATTATATTCTGAATAAAGTTTCGCGCAAAGGAAAGGATAAAATTTCGTATGAGTTATGGAAAAGGCACAAGCCTTCTTTCAAAAATCTTAAATTGGGGGGAGTGGGTGTTTGGCTAAGGTTGAAGTAACTGAACCAAAACAAGTGAAAATTGATTCAAAGAGAGTTGACTGCATATTTATAGGTTATACATAAAACAATAGTGCATATCGGTTTCTGATTCATAAATCTAAAATTCTCAATATGCATGAGGGAACTGCCATTAAGTCTAGAAATATTATTTTCTTTGAAAACATTTATATTTACAAAGAGAGAATTGAGACAAGCTCGAACACAAAACTCTTGAAACTACAAGTAGTTCAAATTCTACGAATGAAGAGCCAAGACAAAGTAAGAGAGCAATAAATGCCAAGTCATTTGGTCCTGATCTCGTGACTTATACAATTGATGACGACCCAAAGATGATACATGAAGCTTATGCTAGTCCTGATGCTTTTTTTGAGATGAAGCTACTTATAGTGAAATGGATTAAATCATGCAAAATTATACTTGGGAACTGTTTGATCTCCCACTATGATGCAAGCCTTTAGGATTTAAATGGATCCTAAAGAGAAATTATAAGGATGGTTGGTCAATAGATAAGTTCACTGCCCGACTTGTTGTCAAAGAGTTTAAATAGAAAAAATGTTATGATTTCTTCGATACATATTCACAGTAACCAGAATAACTTCCATTCGAGTGCTTATTGCTATTGCTGCATTGCACAATCTCGAGATTCATCAGAAGGTATTTTCTTGTCACAATCTCATGATATTTACAAAATGCTCGAGAAATTCAACGCTTTTGAAAGCCCACCTGTAAAAATGCCCATTCATACCAGTATTCACTTAAATAAGAATAGAAGTGAGCAAGTGGCTCAGCTTGAGTATTCAAGAGTAATCGGAAGCCTAATGTACATTACGAAGTGTACAAGGCCAGATTTGGTATTTTCTATGAACAAGTCGAGCAGGTTCACGAGTAATTCGAGTAAAGTGCACTGGAATGCATTGACTAGGGATTTAAGATATTTAAAGTTCACCCTAATTATGCCTACTTTATTGTAATTAGCGTGCAGTGTTGGAAGGATATACTGATCCCAATTGGATTTCTGACACGAAATATTCTTACTCTATAAGTGGGTATGTATTTACCATTGAAGATGAAGAAGTGTCTTGAAAATCAAGTAAGCAAACTTGCATAGTCCGATCCATCATGGAATCGGAATTTATAACTCTGGATGAAGCTGGAGAAGAAGTTGAATGGCTTCATAACTTTCTTGAGGGTATCCCTTGCTGGAAAAAGTTTGTGCCCAGTGTTATGATCTACTACGATAGCCAAGCTACAATTAGAATAGCACAGAGCCTTATGTGTAATGGTAAATCTCTAACACATTCATGGGACGTAATATAGTGAGACAATTGATAACAAATGGAGTTATATCTGTTGACAATGTGAGGGCAAATGTTAATTTGACGAATCCACTCATAATAGGTCTGAATATAGATCAATTTTATAAAATGGGAGAAGGAATGAAAGTAAAATCCACGTCTTGGAAGAACGATCGTAATGGTAATCCAACCTTGAAAACTGGAGATCCCAGAAATTCGGTTCAACGGGAAAACAAAGTCACCTAAGTTCTATTAAAGACACTTACTATAAATCCATCCTTATAGAGCACCTTATAGAGCAGTATAAGTGCTGAGTCCTGTGATTGTGGTGAGGTTAAGTCTTTGAACATTTAATGGTTCCTAGTTCTTGGAAAAGGAGAAGTATTACATGGTATTTTATAACAAGGCCGTCTTAAACATTTAGAAGGCCCTGTTCTTACAAATTGAAGCACAAAAAATTGTGTTGATTTTTTTGTCATAAATAAAATAAACGCATATTATTATACTAACTAAAAAAATGTTTCAAAAAAATAACAAAAATAGATAGAATAAAAAAATAGCCCTATTTGTTGGGGGGCTGTGTAATATCCGGATTTATTATTGTGTATTTCATCTGTATTTGAACCCTGTATTATTCGGAATTGTGATCTCGATAATTGGAGTATGATATTTCTCACATTTGTATCCTTGTACATAAGTATAACAACATGCAAAATTTCTCATGCAAACTCGTGATAGCGCACGCTAAGAATGTAGCTTAACGTGCGTTATCGGGCCACAACTAGCGCACGCTACGAATGAAGAATTTGCGTGCGCTAGGCAGTCAATTATTGAGCTTAGCGGCTAGCACATGCGCCAGCCGGACGTGGGTCCGGATAAGATTCCCGTGGGCGAACCTGGACAGATTTGGAGTCAACTCTAGTTAGCGTGCGCTAAGGATGTGGAGATAGCGTGCGCTAATTAACGTAAGTGCAGAAATGTTATAAATGGGACAACAACCCATTTTTGGCTTACATTTCCTTCGTTTATCCTTCGTTCTTGAGAGACCAGAGAGCATTATATCCTCCTTAAACACTTAGACCACCTCTACTTGATTCATTAAAGATTGGATATCACTTGTGATTGATCATTGAAGTGGAGTAGCACCTTGGATTGGCATACAACCAACCGGAGTCGGATTCTACCTTTTTGGCTCAGTGATATCTTCATATTAAGGTATGTTAATTCTATCTCCAGCCTTAGATTCGTGTTCTGAAGAATAAGATGAATAGATGATCATGCTATCAAGATATTGAATTCCATTGATGAATTATTCAAACAACATCATGTTTAGAAGTGGGAATGATTATGCTTATGATATCGTCGTTGAACATCGTAGTTGGAATTGCTAGTTCACCTTTTAGATGAGGTCTGAATGTGTAAATGACAATGGAATCTAGTGCATCAACCTGAGATCACAAACTTCACATGAGAATGATAATCGAGTTGGATATAAGAGTTGTGATGATATTCATTTCCTTGAAATTCAAAGATGTTTGAATCAATAAAATCATTCATAAGTTTATAAACATGACATGTAGACGGATAACGTACGTTAATCACTGAAGAATTCGTATACTTCATCACCGTTTGAACAAGTCTGCTGCCCAGTAGTGAACTGCCATGCACGATTAGCGCACGCTAAGCTATTAAGATTAACGTGCGCTATCGGGCATGTTTAGCGTACGCTACGTTTGGTACGTAACGTATGTTATGTCATCAGGCAAGTCAGTCGGGTGATCAGTGAGGTACTGACCGTGCATGCTTAGCGTACGCTAGGTTGCGTATAATTGCGTGCGCTAACGAAGTAGCCTTAACGTACGCTACATAGGATACGTAGCGTGCGTTAAGCATGCCAGACAGATTATATTTTTAAGAACTTCCGACCGTAATTTTTGGATTATTAGATGTTCGTTCGACTTGAGATGAATTTTATATTATTTCTTTTGTTAAGGTTTGAGCCTAGCAACGTGATTGATCGAAGGGGACGACCTTCGAGTATTTTGATATTCGTGGAAGTTTTATTCTTGTCATCGAACCGAGGCAAGTACTCTAATTAGAATTGTTTATATTATGACAGTTATATTGTGATTTTATTGCGTATATGTGTTGTGATTAAATGTCCACCATGCGTTGATCCGACGGGAATCATCATGGGAATCTATAGTGTGTGTCTTTGGATCGTTGGCCGATGTAGTTCCACCATGCGTTGGTCCGACGGGATCATCATGGGAATCTATAGCTATGTGCGCTGAATCGTTGGAATACCATCAGTACGTTGAGACTGATGTGATGTGATAAGTGTTGTTATTTCTCGTTGGAGAAAATTGTTATGATGATTGTTGATTACATCACTCTTGTATGATTATTGTACTTGTACTAGCATCGTTGTGCTAACCCCTTTGGGGGTGAACATTTGTTTATGTTCAGGATCCAGGAGAGCAGGGAAACAACCACTGGAGTTGCATGACGACGAGGGTGCATAGTGATGTTCCGGCCGGGTTTATTTGTCTGTTGTTTGTATCGTTTTAATAAGTATTCGAGTACGTAGTCGTTTATGATGAATTTGGATTTGGTGATGTATAAATACTTTTCCGTTGAACATTCGTATTTTCAGTATTGGTCAGAACTGTTGTACCTTATTTCCGTTATTTTCATACGTTGCTATCTGTTAATGTCTTTTTAGTTCTTCAGCCTTGTAAATTCTTATGTAAAGTATTTACGGCGCTGTAATATTCCTGAATATATCGGGGGTGTTACAGAATATAGTATCGGAGCTGAGATTATGGATATCTTGGCCATTGGGTTAAAATAGGGGTCATATACGTCTTTTGAGATAACCGGCCGTGAATAACATCACTGTACTGCCTACGTCTTCGTGCGAGCGGTGGTTGTAAGTTCCTAAACTCTATCTCATCCTTTACATATTGTATCTCTTTATACTTGAACATTAGAACGATATTGTTTCCTGTATATTGAGTATTTGTGCTTTCAGTATGTTGAGAGGTGGACGTGGACGTGGTCGCGGTCGCGGACGAAGGAATGTCGAAAGAGAGGCTTCGCCTTCTAACCAGGACAGCCACAGCTCAGGCGAGCCACAGAGATCTATTAATAATGAACCGGAACCTGCTGTGCCCGAAATCCTTCATCAGGTGGTGAACCAGATGACTCAATTCGCCCAGGTCGTGGACCGAATGCAGGTGGCGGTGGGATTACAGCAGAGAGATAGACAGCAAGGGATCCCAGACATGGGAAATCGAGGTGACCGATGGCTGCAAGAGGTGGCGAAGATGCAACCACCCAAATTCGACGGCTTTTCTGAGACTCCCACATGGGACCATTGGTTGAAAGAATTGGAGAAGATTTTTGCCGGAATTAATTGCCCAGACGACCGGAGAGCCTCTATTGCTCAGTACTTTCTGATAGGGGAAACATCCGAGTGGTGGGAAGCCATCCGGCCTGCAGATAATGATGCTGACTGGACAGAATTTAAATTGATGATGGAAGCTCAGTACTGTCCTCGTCCTGTGAGGGAAGCCAAAGTTCGGGAGTTTTTCTCCGTTCAGCCGTCAGACGAACCTGTATCCCAGACAATTAAGACGTTTAACCAGCAGTTGGTATTCGTTCGACATCTGGTCATAACAAATGCAGAAATGATGATCCATTTTGATATGAGAATGAAACCAGAAATCCAGAGGTACATGTCCGGTTTTGAATGTACCACTCTCCGTCAATACCAAGATAAGGGATTGGCGTATGAGATCAAGGAAGCAGCAATGGAGAAGTTTGCAGAATCCAAGAAGCAGAAAGTCTGTGGTACTTTTACAGAGCACAAAAGCAGCGGCCCCCGCAAGACCCAGTCATCCTTTCACCCATTCAAGAAACCTCCGCACCCATCTAAGAGCAGAAAGAATTTCGGAACAATGTCAGCCACGACGGATACAACTATGAGGTGCTTTAATTGTGGTCACCCCGGCCACCTTTGGCGTGATTGTTTGCACACTCCAGTTACATATTTTGATTGCGGACAGGAAGGGCATCGTGCGACGTTTTGCAAAGATGCCACCAAGTTCAATGGAACCCGTACATCACAGCCAGTTCAGAAGGAAACTAGTATCCAACAGATGCAGCAAAGTGTTCAGATGCCTCAGAATTTTGGCCGCGGACGAGGCAGAGGACAGTGGGACCGAAAAGGTACATCGAGTGTCGGATCTGTTCCCCCATGTCTGTACGAGATGAGGAGAACAGACGATCAGGATGTCTTTGCCGCATCGTGCAATCGCTCGATCCTTTCCCAGCCAGTTAGCGTTTTATTCGATACAGGAGCTACGCATTCATTTATATCCTTGTCTTGTGTAAATCGTTTGAATATCTCTGGTTTTCATAATTGTGAACCTTATGTTGTTGGTTTACCGAGTGGAGAGAGGATTGTTGAAAACTTAGAAACTAGAGATTTCCCTGTATCATTTGGAGGCAGAGAATGGCTCTCAAATCTGATTGTGATAGAAATGTAAGGAGACGATCTGATACTCGGTGACGATTGGCTTAATCGATATGGAGATATTGTAAACTACCGAAGGAGGAATATCTCGTTGATCGCTGACGATGGTTCCGAAATAATGTTTGAAGGATGGAAACCAGGAAGCTCAGGAAAGTTGATCAAGGCGATGAAAGCTGTCAAATTGTTGAAACAGGGCTGTACCGGATACTGGTGTTATGCAATGAAGAAAGAAGACGAAATTGTTGAACTTTCATCCATTCCTGTTGTGAACGAGTTTCCGGATGTATTCCCTGACGAGTTACCTGAACTACCTCCACGACGGGATGTAGAATTCACCATTGAGCTGGAACCCGGAGCTACACCAATTTCTAAGACGCCGTATCGTATGGCACCTACTGAGATGTATGAACTGAAAAAGCAGCTGGAGGAGTTACTGGACAGAGGCTATATCCAGCCAAGCGTTTTGCCTTGGGGAGCGCCAGTTCTTTTTGTCCGGAAGAAGGATGGATCGCTCCGAATCATCAGCTGAGGATTAAGGAATTTGATGTTCCGAAATCAGCATTCAGAACTCGTTACGGGCATTATGAGTTTGTAGTGATGCCATTTCGTCTCACTAACGCACCTGTTGTATTCATGCAATTGATGAATCGAATGTTCATCGAATATTTGGATAAATTTGTGGTTGTGTTCATTGATGACATTCTAGTTTATTCCAAGAGCCCGGAAGAACATGCGCAGCATTTGCGGATTGTATTAGAACTTTTGAGAAGCGATCAATTGTACGCCAAACTTTCTAAGTGTGAATTCTAGCTAAAGGAAGTAATGTTCCTCGGCCATGTGGTATCAGCTGAAGGAGTCCGAGTAAATCCTCAGAAGATCGAAGCAGTTATGGATTGGAAGCCTCCAAAGAACGTGAAAGAAGTCCGGAGTTTCTTAGGACTTGCTGGATATTATCGTCGATTCGTGGAAGGATTTTCCAAAATCTCCCGCCCACTTACTCGACTACTGCAGAAAACACAAAAGTTTGAGTGGAACGAGTTGTGCCAGAAAAGCTTTGATGAATTGAAGAAGAGATTGACGACAGCACCAATTTTAGCATTTCCACAGGGAACTGGAGGATTCATAGTTTACAGTGATGCTTCGAACCAAGAACTCGGATGTGTATTGATGCAGAATGATAAGGTGATCGCTTATGCGTCACGACAGCTGAAACCTTATTAAGTGAATTACCTAACGCATGATTTGGAGCTAGCAGCAGTAGTTTTTGCTTTGAAAATCTGGAGGCATTACCTGTTCGGGACTCACTGTCAGATCTTTACGGATCACAAGAGTCTCAAATACATATTCAGTCAGAAAGAGTTGAACATGCGGCAAAGGAGATGGCTAGAACTTATTAAGGATTATGACTTGGAGATTCTTTATCATCCAGGCAAAGCAAATGTAGTGGCCGATGCACTTAGCCGCAAGCCTGTTTCTATCCAGATGCTGGAGACTGACCTCCCAGCTCAGCATTCAACGAGAGATGATTCGAGAAGGAATTGAAGTGTGGTTACGAAGAATCCAAGGACAGCTGTGCGTGATGGAATTAACTTCATCATTAACCGAAGAAATCAAATCTATGCAGGGAGATGATCCTCTGATGATTCGGTTACGTGATGAAGTGATCAAGGGAAAGGCCCCCGGATTCGTAATTCATGATGATGGAGTTTTGAGATTTTAGAACCGACTCTGCGTTCCCGATGTCGATGTTCTGAAACAGACGATTATGGAGGAAGCTCACAGCTCGCCCTATTCTATCCACCCGGGCACCAGTAAGATGTACAAGGACTTGAAGCAAAATTTTTGGTGGGGCAACATGAAGAAAGATGTAGCGGACTATGTTTCGAAATGCTTGACTTGTCAGTAGGTTAAGATCGAGCATCAACGACCTGCCGGAATGCTGAAGCCGCTTCCGATTCCTGAATGGAAGTGGGAGGACATATCGATGGACTTTATCACTAGTATGCCGAGAACCAAGACAGGAATGAACATGATTTGGGTGATAGTTGATCGTTTAACCAAATCAGCTCATTTTCTAGGCATTAAGGACACTTGGGGACCCGAGAGGTTAGCACGAGCATTTATTTCAGAGATAGTTCGATTGCATGGTACGCCGAAGACTATTATTTCTGACCGAGACGGTCGCTTTGTATCGTATTTTTGGAAAGAAGTTCATAAGGCCTTGGGGACCAAATTGAACTTCAGTACAGCTTATCACCCGCAGACAGACGGACAATCCGAGAGGACTATTCAAACGGTGGAAGACATGCTGAGGGCATGTGCCTTAGATTGGTCAAACGATTGGGAAGTTCATCTACCGTTGATTGAATTTACCTACAACAATAGTTGGCATGCTTCCATTAAGATGGCACCGTTTGAGGCATTGTACGGGAGGAGATGCAGATCGCCCTTATGTTGGGACGATTCATCAGACTTGATCGGACGAGAACGAGTTGATCGTGCTGCACACGAGAGAAGATAGCCTTGATTCGTGAAAGGTCATAAGCCCGCAGTCGGCAAATCTTATGCAGACGTACGCCGTCGCCCATTGGAATTCAGTATTGGAGACCACGTACTTTTAAAGGTTTCTCCTACTCGGGGAATCTTCCGTTTTGGAAGGAAGAGAAAACTGAGTCCGAGATATATCGGACCATTTGAGATCCTCGAGAGAGTTGGAGAGTTGGCATACAGATTGGCATTACCGCCGTCATTGAGCCATGTTCATAATGTGTTCCACGTATCCCAGTTACGGAGATATATACTGGATCCTAGTCATGTCATTGATTTCGGCGAAATCGAAGTCGCTCAGGATGGAACATTTGAAGAAAGACCGGTCAAGATACTCGAGAGTCGAGTTAAGCAATTGAGGAACAAACCAATTGTTTTGGTCAAAGTTCAGTGGTCACGCCACGGAGTGAAAGAAGCCACTTGGGAAACGGAAGATAGTATGAAGTCCAGATATCCAGAGTTATTTTCGCCTTGAGTTTCGGGACGAAACTCCTTTTTAGTAGGAGAGTATGTAATATCCGAATTTATTATTGTGTATTTCATCTGTATTTCAAATACATCAATGATATTTTTTTCCCCAATGCGGTAACTCTTGCGTCATTTCCCAATTCTCAGTATTTCAGTGGTATTTCGACAATACCAATATATCGAAAAAAATAATAATCAATATGCCATTCTTCATGAATAAAATTTGGCATGCTGGTGTTTTGATACCGAAAATCCCAATAGAATATCACGATGGATGGAATGCATGTGCATCGAAATACGTACACTACACACTACACATATATATATATATATATATAAAAGTGTTATAAATAGCACGCTATAGCGCGCTACAGACCTTTAGCGCGGCGTAAATAACGTTTTGCATAAATAGCGTACACTATTTGCTCATGTAGCGCGCTGTTTACGCTATTTAGGCAAATACTTGCGCTATTTGTGCAAAAACTATAAATGCCTAATAACATAATTTTTTTCAGGGAATGTAGGCTTTTAATAATCCACTCAAACAAAATAATTTATTTTCACATTGATCGACTTTAACAAATAAAACATCCACATCCCAAAAAATGGAATAAAACCTTAGGAGAAGGTTGGCGCACCTGTAGAAGGTTTGAGACTGAGATGTGCAATTTTTGGTGCGTCTCTGGACGCAAAGAGCGGTATTGCACATAATTTACTAGTATAAGTCCATTTTTATTTCCTTATAGTTCTATGGTTAATTATCTCGTTCATTTACCTAAATTAGCTCGAATAGCTTACGCTTTGCACTACGCTATTTATGCTACGCTACGACGTAACAAAAAAGCTACACATGTAAAAAGCTCTATTTAAAACACGGATATATGTATATACAGCATAATACGTAGAAGATTGGTAGGAAATTTTGTATGCCAAGAATTACGATATCGCAAATATACACACAAACACACGGTATTGTCCAATCTCTAGAAATCAAAAATCAGATCCACCCAACATGTGAAAATACGCAAACCAACGACAACAATTCCTTCCCAAGTTTAGTTCAGTTTTTGGTAAATCTTAAATTTATCTTAAAACCAAGTGATTTGAAATTTATCCTCATACATCTCATGCATGCAACACACAATGTATACACCTTCACACATTTCACCCCTCTTTCCACATTTTATTAAAAAAAAATTGAGACTCATGAGTCATGATGGAACTGAAATTTTCACGAATCCACGGTATAAACAAGAAATTTCAAATGATTGAAATTCTTATCGAAGTGTGTTTGAAAACCATAGATTCGAATCCTTCGAATTTGGATGCCCACAATCCCTAAGGATGACTTCGCTCCAAGATTCCAAATCATTAATGCCGACTTGCAAGTCCCCAGAAGAAAGACGAAGCATTCAAAAGGGAAACACGAGGAAACCAAATATCATCGCAACAACTCAAAACCCGAGGATTTATCATCACCACCACCAAATGCTAATACAAAAAATGGCTTCTAATCATTTTCACACACTAGTTGCATTGTACATATTAAAATATATATATATATACATATACATATATACATATATATATATATATATTACAAAAGGCAACAAAGACAATAGTATACAGTTCACGTATAGGGACCTCATGTTCTCTAAAAATAGTACTAAATAATACACATAAAATAAAGGGAAATAAAGAAAAAAGGAAATACGTAAAATAACAAGAAATACGGAATGGTGACTACCTTTTCTTTTCTCATGTACAGAGGATATCCTTGAGCACAGACTAAGTATCCACCTTTTGGTCGTATATTTTTTCCTCTTTTTCTGAAGGCAATTTGTGTGTGAGAGATTTCATGTACCCAAAGCCTCGAAGCCTCCAAGGAGTGTATATATATAGCTAACCGTGAAATTCTCAATATGTGAAGTCGTGCTATGTACAAAACACTTGAGATTCCAGGTTTTCAACCAAGCCTGGAAGGGAGAATAATCTAAATCCATGCAAGAGAACCTCGATCATTAGTAACTTGAGGACGACCTCTAGTTGGTGTAGGTGGCCGGTTAGCATTGAGCTCCTAGATTCAAACCAAAATTGAAGGGGAGAAAAAAGAAGAGGAAAAAGAAGAGGGAGAGAGAGAGAGAGAGAGAGAGAGAGAGAGAGAAACACAATCATTCTTAGCACATGATAAATAAAAAAACTAGCTCGACAGAAGTTTTTATAGCTTATGGGATGTATTAATTTTAAAAATAGGTTTTGGGAGTCTCTGGATAAATAAGACAGTTCCTTAATTAACATAGTCAAAATCAAGGGAGCTATTTACAAGGGTGAATTACAACAAGTACCCCTGAGGTTTGAAGTAGTTACAAAAACTATCAGGATTGAGCTGCACCTGTTCCTTTCCTGAGTTAAATGTAAGGGGATAACTGTAATCGGGTTTTACAACTATAAGGGGGATGTTTGAAATGTTTTTGCTGATGAAGTGGGTAATGTTTAATACAAAATCAAGCCCAAAGGGATTTTTCGTAATTACGCTATTGGGGGTAGTTTTGTAACCCACCCAAATTATAATAGGACGTTCTTTTTTTTTTCTAAATGTGAGATAAACTTTATGAAACCAGCTAATAAGCTCCTAAAAAGCTTTTCCTAGGAAGCTTTTTCTAGGATCTTAATAAGCTCTGCACCTTAATCCAACTATTTTGAAGTCGGTGGCATGAAAATTAGTGTCAAATAATGGTCAAAATTAGTTAACACAATAAAATCATGCAAAACATAAAGTAGCAAAATTTTACGCTGGATGTCTTTCCCTTCGCAACCTTCATACGAAGGAGACTAGGATCTTATAAGCCATTTCACAACAACAACATTACCCCAATGCCTCAACGGCTCCCGCAAAAAGCGGGGTAAGGGGGGATCGGATATACGCAGTCTTACCCCTTTCTTAACACAGAGAGGCTGTTTCCGGATGATCTAAAATGAAATTGCATCGAGAATTGCATGGAATGACTAGTAGTTCATGAGAAAAAGAAGTGCAGACAGTTTAGTGAGTCATTTTGTTTTATTCTATTATAATCCAGAACCAAAGAATAAGGAGTCTTTGGCTCCATTATAAGCCATTTCACACAAAAAAAAAATTACCAAACAAATTTCAAGAGCTTATAAGCTTTCGGACTTGGAAAATATTTCGAAGTAGGAGAAAGTAGGAAAGTAGATTGAGCACCTGCATCCATGTGTCCTCTAGATGGCGTTCAGGTGATGTTTCAGGAGATGATATTGCAGGCGGCAGTGGATGAATAAGTTTCGGTACGACTACTAAATCTCTACCCAGAACCAAGATAGCGCCAGCATTATTTGCAGTACCTGTGGTATTTTAGAAAACGCATTAAGGCAAGTGCAAAATTTAGACAACTAATACAAAAAATTTATAGAATTAGGACATACCACAGTAATTTGTGGCTGAAAAGAGAGTGATTAGATGTCCCTGCGCAAATCTTTCGAATCCATCCATTACACATTCATGTGCTCGGACAATCAATTGAAGATCATTGTTGTTACAAAATTCCATGACACGGTCGGGCTGCCAACCCACAAAAAAAAAAAAAAAAAAGTTTAGATGTATTATAAAGCACGGCAAGGAGAGGTAATAATAAATCCGTCCCTGAAACAAAATTCTCTCACAGCCTTCTTGAAGATTGAACACTTTTGACACCTCATGAGCACAATCAATTTCAAAACTTTTAAGCGGTCCCTGTTAAAATATATATTCAAAGCCAAGGAGAACTTGAAAGGAAAATATGCTATGGAACACCCACCCCAAAGGTTACTAATCCAGGACCTCGTGCATTTGGCCGCAACCCTTCCACGCTGTCGTTTTCAGTGGGATCAGACCTACAGAGAAGCATTCACATCAAGAAAGTGACTCACAAAAATTAAAAGAGAAAGGGGAAGTACAAAAAAAATAGAGAAGTTTCAACATCACAAAAAGCCCCTTGAAGTTTGATCTGCCTTAAATTTTTACGGGGTAACTATAATACTTCTATGAATGTAATTTTTTTTTTGTTACGAACGGGAAATATAGACAGGATCAAACCTCCAACGGTTTTGGTAATTTTAGAAACAATGGGTCTTTTTGTATATATCCCAAACCTCAGGTTTTTTCGTAATTATCCCAGAAAAATAAAAGAACAAGAATCAAAAGGCACCAACCACAATAAGTCCATAAGAATAATCGATCCTGCTTCCATTGGAATTGGACGCTGAATGTTCTCAATTTGTTCGACGTGGTTTATTGATCTCCCAATGCCACCATGCATACAAATAATTTTTTTCTCAATTAATGCAGCCAGAGGAAGCCAGTTGAACAATCTGTTTATCCTGTGCCATGTCCATATTCCATCTCTCTCTCCCTATTCAGGAAACAACCATAAGTTTTATGGCTTCATCCAAACAACGAAGCAAGAAAATAATGTAACACGGATACGTCAACATATACGGATACAACATCGATAAATGACTATACGAAGGTGTGACTGATCGGATACACATGAGATACGGCCTGGACACGAACAGTACTCCGTTTTTGGATACGATGGGAAAATAAAAAATTTGAGGGGGTTAAGTTAAATTAAATGGAACTTGTGTGATAAATCTGAAAAAAGAAAAACTCGAACTAAATCCATATTCATCACGAACTTTCAGAAAATCTCCCTCCCTCCCTCCCTCCCTCCCTTACGCGGGCGCATCTCTTTTTGTGGTCCTTCCAAAGTTCCAATCCTTAACTGTTTCCTCGAGTTAGAAAGATGTATATAGCATTCTATCTTAGAGAATTTCTAATATTTCATACTAAATTGATATAGATATATCAAATATATTTTTATATACATTTTAGTAATAGCCATATCCTAGCCGTATCATGTCCTATATTTCAAAATTTGTCGTATCGCCGTACCCGTGTCGTATCGGATACGAGGTAACTGTATCCGTGCAACATAATAAAACTTCTGGATTTACCATACGCTCAATGCACTCAATTCGAAAGCCAAAAAGGGCATTGATATCTGCAGCTTCATGATTACCACGGATTAGATGTACTTGATGCGGATGTTCGACCTACATATTCATGTATTTGCACAAAGACGGAATATCAGCTTTGATTTAAAGCACTACAATGGGAAAAAATTGCAACGCTCACAAATGGGCTGATACCTTCAAAGCAAGGAGAAGAGTAATAGTTTCCAAGCTGTGCTGGCCACGATCAACATAATCTCCCAAGAACAGATAATCAATATAACTGATAGGTGTTGAGCAAAATCAGCACACATAAAAGAAAGCCACATATAGGTATCTAAAGAAGGTCAAGTCAAACAGCTGTACAACTTTCTACATATTTTTCTGCGTAAGGTGTGCAGAAGAGTCCAAATACAGAAACAGAGCCCACGTTGATGAGTAATAATTTTGTTACAAATAACGAGAACTGAGAACAGAAACATAGTCAACATAGATCCAGTAATAATTATATAAAAGTACTCCACATCAGCCTATATTCTTAAACAAGACAATTAAGGAAGGATTGGTGTGCTTAGGAGTTCAAGTATAGAAACAGAGCCAACGTTGATATGAGTGACAATTTTGTTACAAATAACGAGAATTGAGAACAGAAACATAGTCAACATAGATCCAGTAATGATTATATAAAAGTACTCCACATCAGCCTTTATTCATAAACAAGACAATCGGAGAAAGGGATTGACAAAATGAAATTTCACAATTTCATCTTAAAGGGTGACATGTAACAGAACAGGCAAGAAAGGATTAAGAAAGCATGAAAAAAAAAATATTCAAAGTAATCTCAGTATGAAACATTGCAAGAAGACTTTAAAAAAAATGTATTCAGTTAGGACAAGTCAGCCGACACAGTTACTGACATGCCATTCAAGTTCAATGCTCCTCTTCTCCAGTAAACCACTCAATGATGCAAGAGATGGACCCTTATGACTAAGTAGGCATGCGCACTATACTGAAAGTCTGAAACTAAGGGGAAAAAAGAAATAGCATCTGCCCTACCAATCCTTTTTGCAACCACCATAATAAACCATAATTTCTGTGGTCCATAGTCAGAGTTGCATTTTGTACTGTCTATAAAAATGGTATAATAGAAGTGTTATAATCACATAATGCCACCAAATAGAAGTACATTCTACAAGAGAGTGAATTGCAGAAGTCTCAACCATGGGTTTTAAGAAAAAATCCTCTCTTAACAAGTAGGTCATCATAAGAAGTTGATTAGCTTGATATATTAACACCTAACCTAACCCACCCCACCCCACAAGAGAGGGAGGGAGAGAGAGAGAGAGATATGGGAGGGGGGAGGGAGGGGGGGGGGGGAGAGCGTATGCGCGGGAGGGAGGGCGGCAGGGAGAGAGGGAGTGAGGGAGGGAAGGAGAGAGAGAGAGAGAGAGAGAGAGAGAGAGAGGTCATCCAAAAACGTGTTTTGAAGCAAGAAGTAAGAGAGGTCATCCAAAAACTCACGCAATATCTCCTGCAGTAGAAGGTGATCCATACTCATCAAAGAGCCGCATAAGATCTCCAAACTGGCCATGCAAGTCACCAAATATCTTAATAGGAGCCCTCAGCTGTAGTACACTAGGTTCACTTGCAAATATTCTCTCAGCACTATCACAAAGATCAGCAATCTCATTGCAGTCCAAGAAAAACTGTCTTCGAACTGGAGGCTTCCAACCACGAGGTTTCAGAAGATGAGCAATGACCTGGGAGGCAGAACAAGTGAGGCTGATTCCAAAGCTTGAAATTTACCTAAGTGATGAACTAATTGGAGGGGAAAAATAGATAATATGATCAACTTCTTGTGCACTCATTCCTATGAAACAAGTTCTGCTCCTATGCTACTCTAAAGCACTTGCACTGCCACAGGCACAAGAAGATTGGGCATCAATCTGCCTAACAACTTAATGCAGAAATAAAGGGAAATAAGCAACATTTAAGAACCGAATATTAAATTCAAAACCAAATTAATTCCATATTTTGATCACCCTAAACACTCTACTATAGCCGCATATACAATAAACATTCTATGTGAAAGGAAAAGGATATACCTTCTTAGGTACACTATTAATTGACATTTGCCGATCTAAAAGTTTCCTAGCTGCTGTTGCATTTTCTGGAGTCCCATAGCTGACCCGCCTGCCCTCATTTTCAAACTGATCAATTGAAAGCTGTCTGACCATACCGCCTAAAGCACCACCAGTTTCTGCAGCTACAACCACCTGCAAATACATTGGTAGTAACATAAGTAAAACATGTAAGCAACTCAAATGTGATTAACGAAGTAAAATATCTAGTGTCCTGATACTGACGGCACGATGATGAAGCCGAACTCCAGCGGGCGTGAAATTATTCGACACTGCAGAGTCAGGTTTGGTCAACATTGGTATTTGTTTTCCGCTTGGGGTTGCTTCAGCTCCACGATCTCTGTCTGGCAGCTCAACTTCTCCATTAACCTGTCGGGCTTTAGCAGCGGCCATTGTGGCACTAATAGCCTCAGCTTCAGCTGCAGCTGCCTCAACCAAGTACTCGACACCTTTGCTCAGACTTCTGTACATAATATCATAGTCACAGAAACTGAAACAAGCCCAAAAAAAAAAGGACACACTCTAGTGGGAGAATTACAAAACATGATGAAGAGGGTAACATAAAACATACCTGGAATGGTGCGTTACATTTTCTGTGCTTATATCTGTATATATATCACCGTTTTCAGGGGGCGCAACAGGAGTTCCTACCACGACTGCACCATCAGCAGCAGCATCAGGTACAGGTAGCTTTATTCTATCATCGGTAAAACCATATCTATTTTGCAATCTCCCTTGCTGCAAATTGGATGCTGCAGCTACAGCAGCTGCATGAGAAGCTGCACTAGTTGTTTCAGCGGCAGCAAGATCTTCAGCAACAAGTAAATCATCAAGCAGCACCCCTGCGAAAGCATTACAATTATTAGTATAACTAAGCCCATATTCTACACAATACAATTCGCACAAACCATGTGCAGTGAGCTATATCCTACGTGAAGTTCTGTATTGATGTTTTGGAGGAAACGATGCCTGATATGGAACTCAGAAGTTGCGAGCAATAGAAAATTTGAACAAAACAATGGAGCATTCCTTATAGCTGATCTTTCAATAGGTATAGGTTTCGATTTAGGGTACGGGCATGTATTGGAACATATTTAGGACAAAATCATCTTTTTGATGAGGACAAGAAAAAACCTAGACGATGGAGTTGAGCAATAGCAAACTGCATTCCAAAGTAACTGCTCGATGTGCCACCAATAGGAGCAAACCAATTGACAACGCTACTGCAGCTGATCATTAATCTATTACTACTTATTAGTATTCTCTAACTAGTGATCCAAAAGTTCAAACTTCTATACAAAACTTTCAGTAGTTTCCACAACTAGAAGCAACAAGATACTACACTACATATAATTGCATATAATCATTTCTTACAACGTATGTTCAAATAAGCTTATAATTTGCTGATCATTCTTTACCAGCAGCTACTGAGCTTCTAGTTTCCACAACTAGAAGCAACACGAATACTACACTACATATAATTGCATATAATCATTTCTAACAACTTACATTTAAATAAGCTTATAGTTTTCAGATCATTCTTTACCAGCAATTATTGAGCTATTAGAGACAAATGGACATTTAATCAATTATAGAATGCCCTACATCATTTGCAACGCTGACTCTCTAGATCTTACAGCTGAATCAATAGAAAATCTGGATTAGAACTAAGAAAGCTTCTCATCTCCATTGGATCCAACTTCTCTCTATCCATCCTGCCCACTCCCTCCAAAATTCCTTTGTCCTCATGAAGCAAGGGAATTTCATGGGTCTCAAAAAGCTAGAAAGCTTTTTGCTTGAGTAAGCAACCTACAATCTCCTCACCCTGATTTTGAAGCATGTCCTAAATTAACTTTTTCTTTATCTACAGCTGTACACCAGGAAAAGTAAAGATACCCAGAAAACATGATTACTCAAGTGACCAGAGCCACAAGTTAACAAAACCACTAATAAAGATTATCAGCCGGTCTCCAAATCCAAAATACATATATCTATTCATATAAAAATTTCATGTCTCACCACCACGTAGACCACCGTAGATGAAGACCAAGTCGCCCACGGCAGCAGCAGCATGCCTACAACGTCTTGTCAATTCCACAGCTGCATCCCCACCAGCGGCATCAGCACTGTATCTTCCAGTCCTCGGGCTCGTGACTACAGACTTTGTGTCGCACCATACTCCAGCTGCAGTATCCAAAACTACACAGGAAAATGCAGATATTAACGTAATATATCTTTATGACAATGCAATAAATCTAGATAGAGAAGTCAAAAAGATAATTACCAGCCACACTTGAGGAGTCCTCAACCATGCGTCCACCACCAAGTGCACCTCCAGACACATGCAGACGCGCATTGACAAAAACCTATAAAAGCAGCACAAAAACATAATTTTCTATCGGTAAATATTCATTTTATCTGAATAGACTAATTAATATATGAAAATAATACATAATAACAAGATTAACTCACTGCTGCATGTTGATATCTCGAAGATGGCGAGACACCAGGGGCAATGGCCCATTCCCACCGACCATCTCTATGTTTGGCAAGCCCATATGCACTAGCCAGTGGCTACATTATATGTCATTTGGAAAACCAGTCAGAGACAGAAAGCATAAGAAATATTGCAATACCATGAAACATACACTTGGATCTATCAAGATTCAGAAGTATGAGAAACCACTGCTCTTCTTCATTTAAAAAAAAAAAAAGAAAGTTTAAAATAAGAAGACTGTACAAATGCATGACGTTCCAAGGAATGAAAGTAAATACAAGCAATTTTTATAGGGAAAAAAATTAAAAAAATTAGAACTTTGTAAGACAGTGGTCCCATGGGACAATGTATTTTTGTCAACGCTTATATTCAAGCATGAAGGAAAACATTGGATGTCACACTTACCACACTATTCGCATCTCTTCCACCACATAGCAGGAGAAGACCATCAGAACGTGCACTTGCAGTTGCATACCTGGACAAGTGGGTAAAGAAGGTACATCAGGTTTTCAGTTTATGCACCACTGAAAGTCGAAAATTTATACATAACTAGAATAGTGGAACTCACTACTTGAAAGCCATAAGTTTCTAACCTACAACACTAGTATAATCCTATGGCACAAGAAAAACAAATATTGTTAGCATGAAGGCAAAGGAAACCTCACAGAAACCAAGTTAGCGCACACTAATGCTTATTTGGGATTACTTTCATGAAGCAATTTCATCTTCCCTGTGCAATTAGAGGGGTAGAGGGGGGTGGGGGGGGGACTTCTCACTTTCAACATAAAAAGAATGAATGTACTTCTGAAAAAACTTGTCCATAGTTCCCAAATTTTAATAAAGCCTGAAACCTTATCTTAACCCATATTCAACCATTTGGTTACCAACCTCTTTATTTCATCAGATTAGCAAACAAGTCAACCAAACAAACTTTTTGTTTCCACATGTCAAATCAATCTGTTAACTCAACTCACCAAGCTTTTCATTTCAAATCATGAAACAGATGTTCATTTTGTCACCAAGAAAAATTTAATGTCAAATTCTGGAATCCTTCCTGCGACATTGGTATATGAAAACAAGAATTGCCTTCATTTTTCTTCCCCCCATCCAAATACCACTTTGAGAGCATTAGGTTTGCACACACAAAAGCGTCCACTATGATTCAAATGGCATTTTCCATGCAATTTCAGTTATCAAAAACAAGGAAAGGAACGTTAAAACTACGATCAAAATTATCGTCCGGAAACAACACAAAAATGACAATAAGACATGATTTTCCATTATCATCCGATTTCCTCGGATGGAAAATATGAAGTAAGCCCAAACACGCACAAAATAAAAAAATTAGCGACAGAGATGCAAATTTTAGAAGGAAAGAACACAGATGGAAAGAAGAAACTAAAACTATCATTTTGCCCCTCAATCAGACACGTCACCTCAAATGATTAGTATTTAATAAATGCACATACTCGCGTAGATTATAACAAGGGTAAAAGTTTTACAAAAAAAAACTTGAGGGAACTTTTAAGTAAAATACTTCACCCAAAACCAACATAGGTGTAGTTCAAGAATATTTTGAATATGGGAACGAGTCTACTCTCTCAAAAGAATCCAGTTAAAATAGTCGCATAACATCGGTACAAACAAAGGATGGCTTCTAAAGAAAGGGGTTAGAGCAACTAGACCAAGTATTCAAATCTTCCCAAAGGCATGTAAAGAAGTTGACGCTTACCTAATACTGGGAAATCAACTCCAAGCCAGTTGGCGACATGCCCTATATTAGATTTAAAAATATACATGACGGTTTCATTCCTATGATTGTTATTTACAAATATAGGAATAATAAAAAAGAAATTGATTTGCATTAAGTAATCTTAGTATAATATAATGAACAATGCGAATTTATCTAATTTAATTTGGTTTGTTCTATCATTATTATTATTAAGTTCAAACTTCAAAGAATAACTTCGAAGTTTCAATACCTTCTCATGTACTTTTGCAAAGTGTATATTTCTATAATTTAAGGGGAGCTGTGGATGGGAGTAGCATGCATTCAACTTAAATGGAGTAACGTGAAATTCACCCTTAAAAATAATGTAGTCACTAAAAAAGTTTCACAATCTCACATGCATGGAGGTGGACCTTCACCCTCGGGTTCTAATTTGCGCCATTCGTATGGCTTGGCAGCAGTGTCCAGCGCCCATACATCAGCTAAAGGCCGTTTTCCTAAAAAAGAAGAAAAAAAATGAACCAAATTGTTTACCTACAGAAATTACAAGATGGAAGAGGAAACCAATTGAACACAAACCATCATTTCCGCCAATTGCCATGAGATACCGCTGTCCCACCAAAGCCATGACATGTCCATAGCGTGGCCCTGGCCCAGGACCTTGAACGACAACCCTAAGAGAAATTAATGTACAGTCTATCACTCTGCACTTTGTAAGGTTACTTTAACAATTACAACAAGACAAACCTATGCCATCTTGGCCGTTGTTGTGTAAGGTCTAGAACATGAAGATCTTCGGCCGACAAACCAGCTGGGCCAATCCCACCCTGCAATGGGAAACAACTCTTAAATTGTTATATCACTCAAGTTAAAGAAAAAGAATGCAATAACTTTCCAAGATTATTCCACGAGTGAACAAACCTGAATAACAACCATGGTACCTACAGCAGTAGCCACATGAGCTGCCCTAGGTGTGGGCGGTTCTCCAATGGGGATAACTCTGCAAAAATTAATGACACATTCCTTATTAAGAAAGTTTAAATCAAGCAAGAAGCAAGAACCACAGCAAAGAACACCGGCTGTCTGAAATTAAAAATTCAGATCTAAAAGCTTACCTAGACCATTTATTTGTCAACACATCATAACAGTGCACATCGGCAGTAGCCCCTGCTAACCCTGCAATAAAATGCTGGCTTAAGCGACATTTACATCTACCAACTAAAATGATCAACTGGTTGAGCTCTTTCATAAATCACTATAAGCACGATATAGAAATGATATCTAAAAGCAGGTCTTCACTAAACTACCATGTATAAGCTATTAACAGACAGCTTCTCTTTGGCCATTCCCCATGGACTCGATAAAAAAAACTTCACTGTTTATTCAACTTAAAATACTATCAGTTAAACTTATCCAACCTCAAGACAAACTGGTGATCTATAAGAATATAAACCATATATGCTTCACTGAACCATCACAAACTGCAAACCTGTAAACGGTTAACCACTCTCCCACTTAAATCAAATATAGCAGATATCTGAGATAATAGCAGCAAATTCACTCCCATCCCGACCATAGATTTACATAATAAAAAAGGGTTGGAAAAAATAAACCAACTCTCCTTTCAGATTACTCCAGAAAATTATTATTCCATCAAAACACTTAAAACATATCTAAACATTAACCTAAACACATACAAAACTGAACATCACTTCTTCTGGTTGTTATCGTCATTTCTTCTATCTTAAGGAGCAGAAATCATCTCCCACTCAGTTTAAGCCAACAACATCCAGCGGCGGAAGTAAAACATCACTTTGCCATATCCAACAAGGATTGTGCACTCATAAAACCTTAAAAAAAAAAAAAAAAAAAATCTGAATATCAAAGTTTTACAAAAACATACGAATTCCTGCACTTCCAGCAGAAGATGGAGTTCCTGATGCAGCAGAATTCCCTTCAAGTGCAGTTGCCCCTCCAAACAGAATTAATCTCGGCCCAATATACCCAGGACTCCCCTCCTCCCCAACTGCAGGCACAGCCGTCAGCGTGTGACCACATCGCGGCCCTGGACCATCCTCCTTCTTCTCAAGTATAGCGTTCGCCACACTGTAACTCGGCGCACAGCGTGGCCCGGCCACGACTGCTATCCCCCCACCATCACCATCATCAACACCACTGTCACTGCTAACGTTAACACTATTGCTCATATTACTCTGTTCTTGCTGCTGCTGTTCCCGAGGCGAAGAGGACTGCAATTCGACGGGCTGGACAGCACCGTTACCAGTGGTTGACTCCTCCGACAGATCGTGATCCGTCTCGATTGCCACCGAATCCACGTCCATATCCGCTTTAAAACCCTAAATTCCGAAGGTCAGCAATAAGATCGGAGCTCGATTTCTCAATAATTCGTATCTCGAAGCTTCATTTTCGAAGAAAAAAAAAAAGCCCCAGCTCTGATCCTCAGAAAACCCAAACAACGAGAACACTTTTGTTCCTTCGAGAGTTGGCTCCTCTCTCTCTCTCTCTCTCTCTCTCTATATATATATATATATATATATATATATATATAACCGTCAATCTCTTCGAAATAGGCGACGACGAATACTAACAGGGAGATGGCCAATCCAAAAACACGCACTCTCTCTTTCTCTCCTCTCTCTCTCTCTCTCTCTCTCTCTCTCTCTCTCTCTCTCACACACACACACACACACACAATATTCGTTTCCGTTTTCACGAATGTAACTAATTTACGGCTGCGAAAGCTCCCGACAAGTACCGTATAGACTTCAAATCCGACGACGGCGGACAAGACCAAATTTTAGGACTGGTCAATTTCGTCAATTTAACCTTCGGCTACTTCAATTTAACTAGCGATTCAAATATATCGAAAAACGTTCGAGAACTGTACGATAATATCTCGAATCGATACTCATTCAAAATGTTAACGATCTGAATACTGGTATCAAAGTTAGAACTAAAATAGAATCAAAATCGTTAGCCCGATAAAAAAAATCGGTAAATTTTTCGTAAACGTACATCGTACAAAATATTGTATGAGATATTAGTACATATAGAAAAAATAAGTTCAAAAGACCTTATTTTATTTTTCTTAGCATACATTTCAAAAAAAAAAAAAAAAAACATACATTCTTGTTTCGATTTTGAGGTTTTGGTGACTAAAGCTTTTAACGATCCAAGATATTCGAGAACCAGCTCGAAATACCCGGAACCAATACTCACCTGAAACGTTAGCGGTCTGAATACAAGTATTGAAGTTGGGATCCAAAACCAATAAAGACCGAAATCGATAATACTCGATAAATGAACAATCTAGAACCAAAAAAACAATACCCGAAACGAACCGAGCCAACAGAGAACAACCCTAATTACTCTTCACTGTTTGTCTTGAAATCTCGTGTTTATTTAAAAATAGTATGTGTGATACATAGGGCGAGTCCAATGTCTTATAGCAATGTCTCAATTCACTAAGGGCCTGTTTGATAGGTTGGTTTGGTCAGGTTAGGAAAAATAATCTGGTCTAAACTTGTTGTTTGGTAGGCCATATTAAAATCTACTTGGCCCGGATAAAAACAAGGCCATATCCTATTTCTACTGTTTCGCTTGGATTTTAATCTCACCGATAGGGTCCGATTATAATTAACATGGGTGATTATTTTAGCTTTTTACAAAAATACCACTCCTCTCTCCCTGTCCTACTGCCCTACCACCAAGACCGGCTTTTTGGAAATCCTACTGCCCTACCACCAAGACTCCATCTTTTTGGAAATCCTACTGCCCCGACTCCAGCTTTTTGGAAATCCTATTGCCCTACCACCAAGACCGGCAGCAGCAGCGGATTCCATAGCAACTCCAGTCGCCCGACTCCAGTCATCGTCTTCAGCCGCCCTCACGCCCCAACTCCAGTCGCCCGACTCCAGCTTTTTGGAAATCCTACTGCCCTACCACCAAGATCGGCCATGGTGGATGCGGTGGGGTTGGGTGGTAGAAGAAAAAGGGAGAAAGTGATTAGGTATATTTGTCATATCTTATATACTAAAAGCTTAAGTTGTCTTATAAATGCAAAGTGCTCACAATAAATGTTTCATGAATTGAAAGTGAAATGTGAAAAGTTCATGTGTTAGTACATTGATTTAATAGTTATGCATAAGGGTAAGTACATAGGAATCGTGCACAAAAATCTCAAAGAATACAAACCAAAAATGTCATGAATGCATAAATTAAACACACCAATTAGTGGTTAGTCTTTTTACCTTCCCGTCCATGAGTTACAAATATTTTATCAACTATATAATGTGTCAAAAATCACACACAACAAACCACAACTTCCTCCACACCGCGCGTTGCATCGCTACAACTTATTATGGTGGTAAAGTAAGCATCATATCGTCTTACTTATTTAGCATATTGATTTATATTATTTTATGTAAATTTCACGTGTGTTTTTGTGTGTAACAATGTAGGACATAAAGATGGTAGCTTAGGAGATTTGGTAGTAACATCATCTTTTCTAATGGTTTAAGAGATCCTACACATCGTTGTCTTATCAATTAAGTGGAACATGCACGAACATTTTTACTTTGATCGAAAATGCAATATATTGATTAACTGTATTTAAGTTACTAACGATCAACTATATCTATTTTTTTGTAGCGCATCAAGAAGCATTAAAGAAAGAGATCGAGAAGTCACAAAAATTATGTCAAGAACAAAACATGCAAAAGGCCAATGAACAACAACGACAAAGACAAAAACAACAAAAACAACAACAACAATAAGATCAACGCCGCGGCCACCGGTGGGATGAATACTTAGCATTCGTATTAATAGTACATTACAAATTAAACATGCAATATTTTACTTCATGTAATACCGATAAACGGGCTAATACTATTGATTCGTTAGCAAGTAAGTTTATTGAAAATAATGTGACGAGCATTCAATTTTTAGTCAATAATTATTACTACACTTTGTTGGTGCATTATAATATTTTTGCTCTTAATGTAGTTTTTTGTCTTGCGTTGTGTTAATGTCACTTTTTTAATTAAACGTCTTGGAATATTGTGTGACTTTGATATTTGATATGACTGTGTAAATTATGTCGATGTTACATATTACAAATGGTAGTATATAATAAAAATATAATAAAAATATCTTCACACTATCATCATAACAATGAGAATCTTCTAAATCGAAGAAGTATATAAAGGAGAAGAAAATTGTATTTCAAATGTTATCCACATATCACGAGGTAAGCATTATTCATTTGAGTTTGAGATCATGTGATTTATGTCGTCATACTGTAAATACTTAGAATGAGTTACTAATGAATGCTCCAAATTCGATATTATAGTTTATGGAAAAATATTGTAATAATGCATTAATTAAAAAATAATTTATGTCTCACATTAAAATATTACATATGAAAAACCTCATTTAAATATAACATTTTGCGAAAAACCTCTTCACATTAAAGAAAGAGATTGACAAGTCACGAAAATTATATCAAGAACAAAACATGCAAAATGCTAATGAACAACAACGACAAAGACAACAAGAAGAAGAAGAAGAACAACAACAACGCCACGGCCACCGGTGTCAATATAGATGAATACCTGGCATTCATAATAATAGTACGTTACAAATTAAACATGCAATATTTTACTATACGAATTATAATTTATTATACGAATTATAATTTATACTCTTGAATATACTAATCACTTTAATGTTTTATGTTTTTATAGTTTTGTTAAGAAGGAAATTTGTTTTATAGTTTGCTTTTAATAATGTAATTTATTTGAACAACGAAGTCCGTCTTTCACAAAAAAATGAGAGTTTCAAACATGAACCGAAAATTAGTCCCGAACATTACGAAAAAAACAATTAGATCCAACCTGAGTGCATCGCATGGGTCCTGAGGCAGTCCAAACCTGTGTGCATTGCGCGTAGATGAATATAAAAGGTCTCCAACATTAATGTCATCGCTTCATATTTGAAATAATTTATGTAACTTATACATATTAAAAAATTACATGTGAATAGACTCTTTTCAATGTAACATCTTGAAAAAAATCTCTTCACATATACTCTTTTAATGTCAATAAACTATTTTAAATGTGTGTAAATGCTTAGAAATGTGATACCATCACAGCTTAGATATATAATGACGAAAATAAGTTCTGAAGATTACGATATAAAAACTTATATACAGCCCATGTGCAACTCAATAAAGTATTCTAAGTACGTATAAAGCTTAGCAAATGTGTCACACCATGAAAACTTAAATATAAAATGACGAAAATAAATGCCGAATATTATGCTATGAAAACTTCTATATAGCCCATGTGCATCGCACGTATTTGAAATCTATGAAAACTTCTATACAGCACATGTGCATCACACGGGCATCGTTGACTATCATAAGAAATAGTTATAACTTAGCCCAATGTATTAATATTAGTTAGTTCCAATTAAAAATGATAGAGTCAATACCAAAATAAATAGACAAAAAATATTACGTAAAAAATACATCTTAAAAGATTACATGTCAATAAACTATTTTAAATACGTATCATGCTACAAAATGTATGCTACCATGACAACTTATATATACAATGACAAAAATACGTCCCGAATATAAAATGACAAAAATAAATGACGGATCCATGATCAAAATAACGAAAATTTGTGCTGAACAATAACAATTTAAATATATAATACCATCATAGACAGCCCGGGGCATCGCCCGGGTCTGAATGACTCGTCTAAATTATCATAAGGTTAAAATAGTAAATTCATAATTTTATCTAGATTTTAATTTGGTGTACCAAACATCTAACCTACATAATATTATATCTTCTTTTCTCATCATATCCTAACCATCCATGTTAATTTTAACTTAACTTGATATATCTTGATTAGGCTACCAAATGAACCCTAAGAGTGATGGTAACCTTTGTGCCATGACTTGGTGCCATGGGCCAAAAAGTGTTGTCACGTCAAAGAAAATCTCTAGTGCACGTAAACTGACGTTACCACATTCCTGTCAGATCCAGTCAAGACCTTTTTTTTAACTTAAAATAAATCATACATAATATTAACTAAAATAAACTCCATTAATTAAAAAAAAACACATTACAATAAAAACCACACATTACATTAAAAAAAACATGTAAAATGGACTTAAAATGTAAATACTCTAAACAAAAAGGTATAAAATGAAAAAGTAAAAAAAAAAATAATAAACAACAAAACCTAGCTACCTTCTTCTTCCCTTCTTCTTCTTCCTACCGCGTGCAAACAACAAAAGAAAAAAAAAAAGAAAAAAAAAAGCAAACACAGAAACACAAACACAAACATAAACGGAACATATAAACACAACATCCAAACACGAACACAAACAAACCCACCAAAAAGAGAATAAAAAAAAAAGGGGGGGGGGGGGGGAACACAGCACCGCGTGGGCTGGCCACCACGGCGCAACCACCTATGGCGCCAACCCCGGTGTCGTGCGCCGTCAAGATTTTTGGGCTGCTAGGGAAAACGCCAGCCATGGCGCGATGGTACCCCTCACTCTAAATATTGATTCTATTTAACAAATCGTATCATAGAATTAGCTTCATTTAACAAATCATTACGAAAACCATTAGACTAGCTATAAACAAGCAAAAGCAAATGCTACCTCTTTTCCCTTGTAACTGCAATATTCACATTTTCATACTTGTTAATACACAACTTTAACTACTAATACTTTTAAGCCTTTATTTATAAAATTAGAAAAAAATTATATTTCAAAATTATGTATTGATACCGATCCAACAAAATCCCACATATTATAATTTTCCATATATATAAATAATACAAAATAACAAAACAATATTTGAACATCGTAATAGCAAAAATATTGCAATATATGAAATTATTATAGTACTATATTATACATGTGGACGTCTAACAAGTACTTTGGTTCTTTCTAGGGCTGAGAATCGAGAAATTCCGAGGTCCCGATCTTGAATCCTGATTGTCTCGATCCCGAAAATCATCAATTTGGTGGTCCGGTCCTGATCCCGTTCGGGATTTCGGGAGTCCCAATTCCCGAAATGGGATAAATGTAAGTCCTGATCCCGGTCCCGATCCCGAAGGACAATTTTCCGGATTGTCCCAAACGTCCCAAATGTCCCGATCGGGACAAAATACCTCAAATCAGAAAAGCAAAAAAAAAAATGGGCTGGTGGAGCGCGCTCGAGGTGGCTGGCGCTGAAGTCAGTGCTCGGGGGCGCTCGTAGAGGACAGCAGCAACACGCTCGCGGGGGGAGTCGGACATCGCGTCGCGGGACTTCGGGATAGTCCTGATCGTACATTCGAGTCGCATGCCATGACATGGAGTGTCCCAGCTAATCTGCTGATACATCTTCTCTCTTCAGTTCCATCAACACCATTTTCAGTCTTACACTTTAAGACATCTTCTCTCTTCAGTTCCATCAACACCATTTTCAGTCTTACACTTCAAGTTTTGATCCTGAAGCTTCTGCAGTGCGGGGCTACATTCAACCATGTGTATTCGCGTCAATCGAGACTTCGAGATAATCCCGATCGAGACTCTCGAGTCCTGAAATTACCAAAACTTCATGTGCCGATCCCAATCCCAATCCCGTAAAACTCGGGACTCAAGACGGGACCGAGACTCGAGATTTTCCAATCCCAAATTCTCAGCCCTAGTTCTTTATGTGGTAAATTAAAAATCTCTATTAATGACTAGTGTTATTCTAACGAATAGCCAGCACAAAGAGGTAGTAGCATTTGTTGTAATCGAATTGATTTTTTTGTGTATTTTCTGTTATATTCATGCATTATCCTAATAAGTAATATCTGTTGAAATTTAATCTTCCATGTTAGATATTGTATTTATATATTTTTTATTTTTTAATATATTTATTGCATATACATTTATTATACCATTCGCAACGACCATTATCTTTGCCTCGCAAAGACCATTCTCTTTGCTCGTCGTTTCTTGACACCTCTTCCTTCCTCATTTTAAACTTCGACAGATAGATACTTCCGGATAGATTAACCATGTAGTGTTGTATCCATTTTGATACATAAATCCCAAAATATCAACCCCTTCAGCCTTTACCCCAATACGCATCGCAACACCATGTAACCCGTGTGCATTACCTTCCTCTTACAGTTAGGTATCTTGGTTGATAATTAAAGACATGATAAATACACACACTAGCATCATTGCGTAGGTTAACATTAAAATGATAAACCGACTGAATTTCAGATTGAAAAAACAAAATCAAATCCTGCATCTTTCAAGTCCAACCTTATAAAGTTAAACGAAATCTAGATAATATTCAGGTACAAACGACCACAACCAGGTAAACCGAACCACCTCTAAACCCCAGTTTATCACCGGAGCTCAGACAAAACCAGTACATGGATAAAACATATCCAACTCAAGTCGCGCATCAGGATGGGTTCTAGTTATTCAGCACAAAATTGCACATCAAAAGAATACTACTAAGTTCTTTATAAGATCACAATAACACAGCATTTTAGTATCAGAAATCGGACTCATTACTGCTGAGCGCACTGGACCCTCTGAGCCCCACCACCATGCGTTTCATCTTCATCCTCATCGTATGCTTCCTGGTGCTGCTGAGCTTTCCTTCTCAGTTCATCCTCAATGTTGACATCATGTAGTGTCGTCTCCTCACACTCGTCGATCTCCATGTCGGTCAGCTGCGATGGCGTCTTTGGTGGAAGGATTTTCACCAACGACTCGACTTGTTCTGCGCCTAGAGAATCCGGGAAATCGACATTGAAGTGGATGTACAGTTTGCCCTTCATGAATGGCCTCTGATACATAGGCATCCCTTCGTCATTGATCGCCTTGTAAGAATCTAGAACACATCCACAAACAAACATCATCATCCAAACACCAAAACTATAACAAACAATTTAAAGATAATAATACTCGTACACAATAACAACAGAACCGGAATATTTACTACCACAATTCAACCGGAATATACTGAAGTTCTAGGGGAAAGTCAGTCGCATTACAATAACCAGAGTGATCCACAATTGTAGTAAGCATAATGCAAACGAGGACGAGTAACATAAAAATAAAGTTAACCACTTACTGGGCTTCACTACCTCCCCAGGATCAGACTTGATGAGTAGCTGCCTGCCATCTAGGTGAGACAAAATAAACTGAAAGCCGCACAACGCCTCAGTAAGGGACAGGGAGTGCTCGACGAAAAGATCCTCTCCCTTTCTCTTAAACTTGGGATGCTCCTTCTGCTGGAGCACAAAGACTATGTCTCCGGTAACAGTATCCGGCTGCAAAACAAACACAACACATTCAAACCATATGGCCATACACAGAAATAGAAGAAATTGAAAAAATAAAAGAAACATACCGCCTCGTCAGCCTCTCCAGGAAATGTGATCTTCTGTCCATTCTGCATGCCCTTCTCAACATGGACTTCCAGAACCTTCTTCTCCTGAACAACCTTCTCACCTTTGCACTGCGTGCATCTATCTTTATCCCTGATAGTTTCGCCCGTTCCTTTGCATGTGTTACACTGGTGCTGCATTTGCTGAATCATGCCGGGGCCAAGCTGCCTAATCGAGACCTTCATACCAGTTCCTTGACAGTCAGAGCACTTCAAGGAAGCTCCAGATTTCGACCCCTTGCTGTAAACACAACATACATGTAAATCGTCGTCCAAGGTAGACAATCAGGTACAACCAAAGTACGAAGATAAAAAATCAAAAACCTACCCGCTACATTTCGAACAAAGTACATTACGGGATAAAGAAAGCTTCTTTGTGGTCCCAAGGTAGACATCCTCAAGAGAAACCTTCAATGGATGCACTACATCCTCTCCCCGTCTTTGCCTTCGTCCTCTACTACCACCAACACCTAGTTGTATACAAACAGATCAGTTATATTATGCATCACAAAAAAAAAGGCAAGGCACTAGTTAAATGATAATCAGATAACTCACCTCCAAAGGGACTCCCACCGGTACCAAAGAAGGACGAAAAGATGTCGAATGGATCATGCATACCACTGCCACCACCAGCGTGTTCCTTAAGTCCTTCCTCACCAAACTGGTCATAGATCTCGCGTTTTTCTGGATCACTCAAAACCTCATACGCTTGAGCAAGCTCTTTGAACTGAATCAGAACGTGTTACAGTGATCAGATCAAATCGAACGCCCGATGGGAGATCGCTAAAACAACATAAGATTGACAAATTTATGACCCTATAAAAAACAAGGCCTACGCCACATTAAGAACTGAAGCTGCATTCAAACTAAATTAATCCATGACAATGTAAATTCAAGAAATATATACCATCAAAACTACAACCAACTATTAATTCGGCAAAAAAACTGAACTTGTTTTACAAATCAACCCTCTGTCAAGCAATGTTCTTATTAAATTAACCTCAATCTATGACTGATTGTCCAAGTTTTGACAGAACAAAAAATCATCTAATACATATTATAAAAAAAAAAATCATAACCAAACAGATCAGCTCAAATCAAACGTATATATAAAAGCACCGACGGATCCAGCAAAAACAAAAAAAGAAAAGCAATAATTAAACAACACGAATCCTTGATACCTTTTCAGGGTCACCACCCTTATCGGGATGATTCTTAATAGCCGCTTTCTTGTACGCCTTCTTCAAATCATCAGCCGACGCCGATTTAGGCACCCCGAGGACCTCATAGTATTTCGAATTGTCACTTTTCTTCGTCGGCGCCCTCCCAAACATCTTGAAAGTTTAGTCTTGCTTCAAAAAAATCTCTCAATCAAGATCAGGCGAAACGAATCAGCGCACAAGATCAAGACTTCTGCGAAAAGGTTTCTCGTGAACTCTTCTAGAGAGAGAGAGAGAGAGAGGGGGGGACGGGAAGAAATAGGGCAACGCAGAAAAGGAGAGAGAAACAGATTCGAGGAGTGCGTTAGAGGGGATTAGGGTTAAATATAGAGGGTGCTTTATTCCTACGATGAAGATCGAGTGATGGTGCGATCTTAGCCGTTGGTTGGACTTGGGGCGAAGGTGTGAAGCATCTAGAATTTTCTACCTTTTTCTTCGAGTATTTTATTTTATTTTTGGTTTATAATGTGTTGGGGTGAAGTGTCAGCCGTATATTCTGACATCAACGGCCAGGATTTTACTTCTGGATCCTTCTAATGAAAGTTTTTTGTATTTTTATTTTTTTTATTTTTTCTCTTTTTCCTTTTTAACAATCAATCATATCAAACACGACGAAAGTCGGCCGGTGGCCCGGTGCTCATGAAAGATTTTAATTCTCACGCACCATAATGTTAATGTCCACTAGTATTTACCTTAAACAAGTATGAAGGCGCCCGCTGCGTTGCAGCGGGAATTTTCGAGAAATTTTTGCAATAATCATTTACGAATAATGTTTGAAAAGGGCTCTTCGTTGTGAGATCATGGTATGTTTTTTTAACGACACGTGTTGTATTTGTTTGCAATAAATATTGTGTCAAGCTGTATTTGTAGTTATCATATTTGGTCGGGCACCATTGTAAATATACGTACGTCAAAACCATATCAAGATTGAACTTGTTTTGTTCGTTATCGAAAGACTTTTTTGTCAGTATTTTTTTTTATTTAATAAACCGCTAGGTATTTATTATATATTTGGCAAATAAAGTTTGTTATATAAAGAAATCGTAAATATAAAAATGTAATTTTTTATTTTTTTTTTTATTTTATTTTATTTATTTAATTTTTTTTGTAATTTTTTTTAATATTTGCTCTTCGCTAGGTGGGGCTAAATATTTATGCAACCGCCCTTTTTTCGTTTTTTAATTCATGTCTTTTCTTTTATTAGGGGTACATCAAACTACTACGCAGGTCCTCCTTTTCTTTAAATGATAAACTATATTTAATGGCGAAATGAAATTTTTATCTATGCACAGAGACCTATTTCCCCTCCTATAGTATTTAGAGAGAATAAGCTGACAAAATAGATATTTTTGATTTTCTACTTAATATACACGTACATATAATAGTTCTTTGATTGATTAACGTTAAATCTTGAAAGTGTTTGAGTGTTACTTTTCTAATAGGGACAAAATAGAACAACGTCATGCAAAGGAATTTAAATTTTAATGTTTCCTATTAAAGTAGTTTTTCTTATTTATATATCCTGGTTCTTGTTTGTAAGTAAAATATTATTCATGCCAAAATAAGAACACACAACACATGTAAAAAGTTGTTATTTTTTAATGTAACAAAAAGTTACTCTATTTACTCCTTTATATATTATTCACTACCTACACTATATTTATTTAGTCAAACCCGAAACCCATGACTTCTCCCATAGTACACAGCACATCACAATATTTGAACATATGCTCAATTTTCTATATAGAGAGAATAAAAAAAAAAGAAAAAAAAAAGGAAAAAAAAAAAAGCGGAGGTGCCTTAAAAAGAACCGGATGTGCATAGAATATAAAAGGAAAAAAAAAACAAAGGAAAAAAAAAAAAGGGGGAGGAATTTTTTAATGGGGCACGAAACCCTATTCCCACCCCTTTAGTATATAGTACTTCCTCCGTTCTTTTATTATTGCAACGTGTTGACTATTACACTGTTCACATACTCTCTTTTGACCATCTTTTATGATTTATACATATGAAAAAATATAGTCATGTGAGATCTTGTTAGATTCATCTCGAAATATACTTTCAAAATATCAACTCCTTATAATTTTTAAAAATAAAGAATTCAAGATATTTATAAACAAAGTTGTGCATTGGCAAGCGTGAAAGTCTAGATGTTGCAGTTATAAGAGAACGGAGGTAGTAGGAATTAATGCTCCCTCGTCCTTAAAAAATTGTTTATTGTTTATTTTTTTAATGGTCGTATCTTTTAAATTTTATATTTGGATTATATAATATTTAATGATAATTGAATTAATAAAAATACATTTCAAATATTCATTGATATATTTTTTATCAAATATTATATAACATAAATAAATATATTTAATATCAAATTTTAAAGATACAACAATTAAAAAATCAAAAGTGGACAATTTTTTTAGTAACTAGGGGGTAAATTTTAATAAAGTAAGTTTTAATCAGTAAATTCAATTTTCAATTTTAACAAGTAAAATTTGGTTTCAATCGGTAAAATTTAATTCCAATCACTAAAGTCAATAACTGCATTTTATAAATTACCTATGTAGGGTATTCCTGGGATTAACTACTTAGCCGTGAAATAGAGTTTGTATACATGTAGAATTTCACTCAAAGAGAAGGAATCGATTACTTCGAGACCTTCTCGCCTGTAGCTATGATTAAGTCTATTCGCATGATGCTTGCTATAGCAGCCCACTTAGATTATGAAATATGGCAAATGGATGTGAAAACGGCATTCCTAAATGGATTCCTCGAGGAGGAGCTTTACATGGAACAGCCTAAGGGATTCATATCTCAAACCAATATTCATAAAGTATGCAAACTCCAGCGTGCCATTTATGGACTGAAGCAAGCTTCACGGAGTTGGAATCTTCGTTTTAACGAGACAGTCAAAGAGTTTGATTTTGTCCTAAACGAAGAAGAGCCCTGTATTTACAAGAAGGTTAGTGGGAGCAAAATTTCATTCTTAATACTATATGTAGATGACATTCTACTTATAGGAAACGACATAGGAATGCTCAGTTATGTGAAAGCTTGGCTTTCTAAAGAGTTCTCAATGAAAGACTTGGGAGAAGCTACCTATATTCTGGGTATTCGTCTCTACTGGGATAGAGCGAAAAGAATGTTAGGTCTTTCCCAAGCCCTCTACATAGAAAAGATCCTGAAGCGATTTAGGATGGAAGATTCTAAAAGAGGGTTTCTACCTATGCAACATGGTGCAAAACTTTCCTTAGAGATGTGTCCTCAAAGTGAGGAAGACAGAAAGGAAATGAGCAAGGTACCTTATGCTTCGGCAGTAGGTAGCCTTATGTATGCAATGATTTGCACTAGACCGGACATTACCTATGCTGTGAGCGTAGTAAGTCGGTTTTAGTCAAATCCAGGGCATGAACATTGGACTGCTGTAAAGAACATTCTTAAGTACCTAAGGAGGACTAAAGACTTGGTTCTTACATACGGCGGTGGAGAACTAAGAGTGATGGGTTATACAGACTCAGATTTTTCGGGGGACATGGATGCTCAGATTTCCACATCAGGGTATATCTTTACGCTGAATGGTGGGGCAGTTTCTTGGAGAAGTGCCAAGCAAAGTTCGACTGCTATCTCTACATGTCAAACCGAATATCAGACAGCCACGGAGGCTGCTAAAGAAGCTTTTTGGATAAAGAAGTTCACTGAGGAACTTCAAGTGGTTCCAAACGCAGAGAAGCATGTGACACTGTTTTGTGACAATGACGGAGCTGCTGCACAGGCTAAGGAGCCTAGGGCTCACCACAACACCAAACATATTGCAAGAAAATATCATTTTGTTAGAGAAATGGTTCGGGATGGGAATGTTACACTGCAGAGAGTAGACACAGCAAATAACGTTGCTGATCCGCTTACCAAGCCACTATCTCAGAAGGTCTTAGAGAGACATCTAGAGAGTATGAGTATTAGATACCATAGTTTGTGGCATTGAGTGCAAGTGGGAGATTGTTAGGAATATATGCCCTCGAATGCCACTGAGAGGATGAGAGAGTGAGAGCAATTGTATTGTAATTATGAATTTTATATTTAATAAGGCAATTATTATTTCTATATTATTGTATATCACTGGCATTGTGATTTGGCATATAGAATAATAGTCCTTGCATTTGAGAGTGAACATTCTACTCCTTATGGAGATAAAGAGATAGGCACTAGAAGTGTTTAGAGCTCGAATGCTTAACTAGTTCGCAAGTCGATAAAACTTAACATGACATTAGGTTTTAATAAGACTTGTATAATTGATGCTAGGACGTGTGCACGTCTTGATAGAATAGATATAAGTATATTGGTGGGACCAGTATACTCGAACACGACTCATACTCGATTCAGTCACACGGTATTCACTCTCGGAGAGTCGATGACGAATCGAAAGGTTGTGATAGTATACATGGACCTTTGACTTGAGGGTTCAGTAGAAGATGTGCATGTGACGTTTAGTTTGTCATTAGAGTAGTTAGACTCATTTGCTTAATTGCTGAGTCGACCTCGAAGTGCGGACTATACTGGGTGTAGCGCTTTCTTGACGCCAAGAAAGGATTCTATCTCCTGTTAGTGAGCAGGTGAATGTCCTATACGGTTAATGGCGAATAAGATCATAAGTCTTTGGCCAAAGCATTCTGATATAGTCGTATTAGATGCACTATTAATCAGTTGGTCTTGATTTGCATTAACACATGTATAGAGTCTAGTCAACAATAGGGTTTGACTTTACCGTGACCCGAAGATTTGACCGGGACTTCTGATGAAGGGTCTATACGTATATGGTATTCATGACATAATGATTATGGAATGATTCGTTCATTCGTTCTCAGTCGGCGTTTACAGTGCGGCCCACTAGGCTGGCTAAGTGCTGCCCGCACTCATTAATTCCTCCCAATGCCGGCTGAGACGAACCTACGGAGTCGCGCAACAGGATCATTGACGGATAAATATGAATTAATAATCTCTCTTATAATATTAGATATTAGTGATTTATCGGATAAATCAAATAGTGGTCTTATGAATTGTAAGTAGGTTACTGGGTGATTACTTTAATTCATAAATTATATTTCTTAGAGAAATGTATATTTGTGTTTGATATAACTAATTAATTGGATTAATTAATTAGTATAAACACATTGGAAATAAAACGGATTCGTTTGACGGACATCCGATTCACGAGGGATTCGTTTGACGAAAACCAATACACGAGCCGAATTAACTCGACCCGTTTCTTGGAAGATTTCCTATAAGCCCCCCCTCCTTTCTACTTTGTCTCTCTCTCATTATATTATACACTTGTGGGGTCATGTGAGGTGTAGAGATGCTTTTAAAAGCATCTTCTACATGTGAGGCTTGAATAATGGTGAAAAGAAAGTCTTTTCAATAATAAAGTGTCCTTCTTCCTTCCCCAAGTGTATTTTCGTTTTTTAGAGAGCTTCAAGAGTGAGAAAAAATTTTCTACAGCATATACTTGATCTTAGAGACAAGTTATTAGTAGAAAAGATCGAGAGAAACAAATTCCTACAAGCTTCCCTAGCTGCATTCTTAGAGAAAGGAAGTTTGCTGATTTTTCCATCAAGTTCCGGCATGTGAAGTAGAGGCACCGTGCTTTCGGTGTTTGGAACGAAGGGCTCTTCATCATCATCATCATCATACGAAGGTTTTTCAGAGACATCAAAGGTATGAGACTTTGATTCCTTGATCTTCGTATTTCTTTTCGTATATACGTTACTTGATCGATCCTCTTAGGGATTCCGTTTATTATTCCGCTGCGTTTATTTTTTGTGGAATCCAACAGAAAAGACCCACCACCCGAGCCCAGGAGTTCAGATGAATTTGGGCAATAGGGAGGCCCCACTGCCTCAGCCACCGGGAGAAAGCTAGGGGGAGCGGGAACCTATGCCCCGCCAGCAAAGAGCGATAGTGTACCGCAGAGCAACCGACCGGCGGAATATGAGGTCTCTCCTCGGGATATGGAGCGAACATCCGCACCGTCGCCGGGATCTTGAACCGCTGCCGCCAGGCCACCAACTGCTCCTCCGTAAATGTGCTGCGAATTGAGGCCGAGTCCCACTCCGCCTCTACGAAAAGGGCTGGCCGGGGCCGTATCTAGACCGCCTCAGGCTCAACTTCCCCTTCATCTGAAGTCTCGCCGACCGCCGTCAACGCCGCCGCCGCCTCCACGTCTCCAGATCCCGGCGACCTCGCGACCTCGCCGCCTTCCTCCTCGTCACTCCAGTTGAGAGGAACACCGCCTATCGACAGATCCGCCACCCCCGTGCGGTCCGGCGAGACTGTCAACTCCTCCGCCGCCATCTCATCCCTCATATTCGACATCTTAAATAGAAAGGAAGAAAATACTCACGGGAAATCTCCCTCGGAAACTGGACAAGATACGAAGCTCCCTGGTTTTTCCTCTGCGAAAATCGATCACAAAAATGGCGGAACGAAGAAAGAAGAAGAAGAAAGAGGAAGAGGAAACCCTATATTTATAAGGGGAAAGAGCATTAAATGGCATTAAATGCGCCGTGCGTGGCACAATGAGGCAAATTGAACCGTCGCCAAAACCTAGGGCACATGGACGTGCCGACAAATCAATTCTAGACACGTGTCCCTCATTATGACACGGATATACGTAAATCGAACAGGTACGTCTCTCGAAGAGACGCCCCTTCGAGAACCTTGTTCTCCCTAACAAGCCAGATCGGCCTAACTATGTAACGACTCCAGCTCCGACTCCTGGAACGGCCCTGGACTCGGGGGCCCTTATTGATAGCCAATCCGTCTTGGCATCCACGTAAACACTCCAGTCAGTTGAACCGGCCGATCAGAGCAACAAGCTGGACCGAGTACGAATCAAATCCTCTCACGAGCTCGTTAAAGACCGGACCGGTCAGAGACGTCAAGGCCGACCCGATATCCAGACCGAAAGGGTCGACCAGATCCAGGATGAATACGCTCCAAACCAAAATTATGACAAGACCGACCAAAACAGCGGGAGACCCGAGGTTCGACCCCAGCGGATAAGTATCGCCAGAAGCATGCGGAACAGGCACACAGGACAATTAATGCATGCTGTCATACCTCTTCCCGAAGCGATCCTTAGAGGCCGCCACGTGTCTAAGGCATGTCTTCTCTCTCACAAGTGTTTGGGACATATTTCCCCAACACTCTCGAGCTGTCACCTCCGGATTGGCCAAGATAGTCTATATATAGAGAAAATGTTCAGAAAAAATGACTTTTGGAATTTATCAGAAAATAGATAAAAGAGAGAAAAATAGAAAATTTGTAAGAAGCAAGTAAAAAAGATAGATCGACATAAAAACTCCAGCTCGGTCCTATCCAAAATTTCGATTATTAATAAATTTAGTGATCCCTTTTAATTCATTTTTTTTTATTGTTTTCTACGTGGTTTCGATCTATTCGTCCAGATCAGCATACGTAACGTTGATCAAATCAGCCGTCAACATTATTATTATCTGGATAATAAAGATAACAAAAAGTTCATTTATTATTATGCAAAATTAAATTGTTCATGGATGAACAAACAACGCAGTGTAAAATATATGGTCAACCAAGTCGACGGTACAAAGCAATATAATTCCCGCTACAACCTCTCTACCACATTTCTCCAAAGAAAAAAAAAAAAAACAGAACTTTTATTTTGGGTTGTCTCTGTAAATTTTACACACACTGACACACACACACATTAAGGAAAGGAATTTATTTTCTTTTGTTAGTTTTCTTCCTCAATATTTTTTTCAGAATATTGAGAAAGGAAAAAAAAAATATCCAGCATCACTGTTACAAAGGTGAAAGAAATATATGTATATTGAAGCTGCAAATAAACAGAAGGTAATTTTTTTTTTCCTTTTTCCTGTTTTTTTTTTCTCATTCGACATTCATAAATGTTTTCGATCCAACTGGTAATTTTGGGAATTTTATTTTTGGTGAATTGTTCTTTCTTCTTTTTCATCAGAGTGATTTACCAAAAGGGTGTAGTTTTAAAATATATTTACATTATAGGTGTACTTTCAAACATATTTACCAAATAGGTATAGTTTTATATTTAAGTGGTTACCAAATAGGTATAATTTTCTATTTAAATGGGTTTTTATTGTTTTTTTTTATTTTTATAAAATTATTATTTTTTCTGCTTTTTTCAACTATTTTTTACTGCTTTTTTAAACTATTTTTTTTTAAGAAAATAATATTTGTAATATTAATATTAAAAGTCGAAAGTTTTATTAAAATTCGTAAATAAAAAAAAAGTGAAAAAAAAAAGATTTTGAAATTTATTTGTAAACTGTTTTAATAAAAAAATGGAATATCATTCTACATGAAGAAATAAAAAGTTGAATAATTTTTTTAAAACCTGCTAGTTTATTTTCATAAAAAAACTGTTATATTCTTAAAAAAATCTAAAAAACTAAAAAACAGATAAATTAAGATTTTTTTATTGGTTTTTTAACTGTTTTTTAATGTCTTTACTAAATTATTTTTTTACTGCCTTTTTTTTCTGATTTTTATTATTTTTTTAAACTATGCTAACAATAAAAAATTGTTCGAATAATGCTAACAAAAGAAAAATTAAAACCAACATCATCACAAAGAAGAAGTATTGTTCAAACAATTTTTTTATTGTTAGCAATGTTCAAACAATTTTTTATTGTTAGCATATTTAAAAAAAACAGTAAAAATTAGTAAAAAAAGGCAGTAAAAAAAATAATTTAGTAAATACATTAAAAAACAGTTAAAAGACCAGTAAAAAATCTTAATCTGTCTGTTTTTTAGATTTTAGATTTTTTTTTAAGAACTTAACAATTTTTTATGAAAATAAACTAGCAGGTTTTAAAAAAATTATTCAACTTTTTATTTTTTCATGTAGAATAATATTCCAGTTTTTTATTAAAATAGTTTACAAATTAATTTAATTTTTTTTTTTCAATTTATTTTTATTTACGAATTTTAAATAAGAACTTCCGGATTTTAATATTAATATTACAAATATTTTTCTTAAAAAAACAGTTTTAAAAAGCAGTAAAAAACAGTTGAAAAAAGCATAAAAATAATGATTTTAAAAAAGTAAAAAATAAATAAAAACCCACTTAAATAAAAACTATACCTATTTGGTAAATATGTTTGAAAGTACACATATAATGTAAATATATTTTAAGACTACACCCCTTTGGTAAATCACTCTTTATAAAAAGCAGTAAAAAATATTTAGGACAGAGGTAATTCACAGTAAAAAGTATTAAATTGAAAAAAATAAAACAAAATCCATTTAAATTGAAAACAACACCTAAATAGTAAATATGTTCAAAACTACACCTAAAAGGTAAATATATTTTATAAATACACCTATTTGGTAAATAACTCTTTTTCATCGTATATATTTTTTTAATTTTTTTAGCAACATTTGAGGTGAATTAATACAAGTTTGAGGTTAATTATACATCAATCGAATTTCTGACGGGTATAATTCAGAATATTATAATCCCTATCGTTTACATGCACATCATAAATAATAAATAGCTTAGGCTACGAAACATTGATACGGGAATATGATATATTTAAAATTTTAAATAATACGGCATGTGTATATATATATATATATATAAATCAAATGATAATGATTCTTATTCTGCGAATTGCGAATACGCATTTAGCCAGACTAATTACGCATTTAAATATACGTTTCGCATCAAAATTGCAGAATCGTTTTGCATTATATGCATCAAATTTTTGTGAGAATAAATCTAGGTCATCCATTTATCAAGATCTATGGATGAATTCATTCTTATTTCTTAACTTAAATTGCATTCTCACGTGAACGCACTCATAGCCACACACACACATATATATATATATATATACACAAAATTATATGTTTATGTTGTTAAAAATATATATATTTATTAAGTACAGTTAAGAAAATACTAACTTGTCAACCATGTAAAACTAAACTTTCATAAATAATCAAATCCAAGATGTACAAATCATATAAAGACATTTAAACGTGTTTGATACAATGAATTAGTGTATACGATAATCTATTGTTATGCTACTAAGAGTTGCATCTTAATAAATCGGCTTATCAACAAACACCTATTTTATTTATTAGATCGTCAAATACATCCTTAATCTAATTTGTGAGATAGAGTTTGTTAAGTGCAATTTATGAGACTTAGTTTGCAGATCATTTGTTAACTGTGAGATTTATGCAATACTCACCAAAACGACGACTTATCTGGATCGCCTTGCGGTTACTTATATTGAGTTCGAAAATTTGTCCAATGCACAAAAAGATTTTAGAATCAAATTCACATAAGAATCTTATATTATATGGAATTAAGTATTATATTAAAATACGCAATGCTGAATTTAGTTGTATAAGATATTAATCAAAGATGGAATATTTTTATATGGATGATAATATGTAATCTTAACTATAGTAGATCATCCTATATGTTGATAATAGCATCATGTGTAACTTATTACCATATAATTGTCTCAGCTTTTCTATCTGTCACGTCAGAAAAAATTGGCCTAACGTTAGGCCGGTACTAAAATTATATATTTTTCATATTTGTCGATTCTTGTTTGTATGTTGAACTGTGCGGATTGGAATCAACAAATATGAAAAATATGCAATTTCAAGATCTGCCTAATATAAACTGTTTTCCGAATCGATTTATAAGAAAATACATCTTAATTATACTACATGTTTATTCATATGTCGATTTCAGTTTGTATGTTCTTTTTGTTAGAGTTAAAACTGTGCGAATTGGAATCGACAAATATGCAAAAATATTTTTTGTACCGGCCTAACATCAGGCCAAATTTTTATGGATCCTGGGCTGGCGATAGAAAAGCTCATAATTGTCTACCGTATAATATTGACTTGACAATATTACCATATAATGCATTCATTTTGAAAACTAATAACTTATTCTTTTGTTGTTTATTTCGAACGAAAATATATCTAAATCAATTATCTTTTATTGGCATGCAATTTAATACGCATATCATAACTACTAATGTACAACATATAATAATCTTCATTAAAAAAAAACATACGATTAAACAATAGAAGCACTATTTTTATATAATAGTAGCATATGTCCGTATGAGAAATATACTTAACGTATAAAAGCACTAAAATATTATCATCGAGTAAGTAAAATTAAGTATTTGCTAGTAAATTCGTATTCCGTTGCTATCTACTACACCATCATTTTTATCGTAGAAATTGCTAGCTTATGTGTATGTACATTATTAAAAAAAATTATTAATTTCAAAAAATACATGCGAATGAAAGAAGCAACATATAATATGTATGTATAAACAGTATACCCAATGTATAAAATTACGAAAAGTATTTGATTTATCATTTTAGTACATCTTAATGGCTTTTCTGAAATTAATAATGATTTTCTTTTTATTTTTCCAGTGTTATCATTATTCGAGTATAATGTTGTTATATAGTACTATATATACTACTATTTGTATTTCTATATTGATTCTTATAGAATTAAAATATACTTGTTTCTTATAATTCTAATGTACAATATGAGGTTTGACCGAGTAATTCACACTTTTGCATCCGAGTGCGTGATATAAACCGCTATTCTCCCCATTCTATTTGAAGAGAGTACTTTCGTTAAGAACAATTTTTTAATTTTATTATTTTAACAAATGTACAATTCATTTTAAACAATCTGACTCTATTTCCTTTGATAAACTAGTATTAGAATTTACTTAAGAAAATATTTTGGGATTTGGAATATTTTTATTGGCAATACTCTATTTTCTCTTTATTGGCAAATATAGGTGTCTTCCGTTTTGACCGGAGTGGCAATTGAGGTCTTCGGACTCCAATCCAAATACAAATATTTAATTTCGATTCGATTCAGTTTGAATTTTCTCGATTTACCTATTCTAATCGAAACTAAATATATTATGCTCTATGATATACCAACAACGAATAAATTTAACTTTAATAAAGAAATATTTTAGTGGGCGAAAACAAGAGAAAAAAAATATTATAACTTTGTAAAATTCGAGCAACATGACATTTATGATTTTAAATTTATATGTAAACATAAGTTTTGTATTTTTTTTGTTAATTTATGAGGATAAAGTATATTCGTTTTTAAATATATATATATATATTTGTAATCATAAAAATTTATAAATTTATTATGTCTTATTCGGTCAGATGTTTTGAAATCACTAAAAGCCCAAATCAACCAAAATTAACTTGATTTTGCTTCGATTTGTGCCTTTTGGTTTTGGGGATTTTTTATTCAAATTTCTTATGGATTGGACTGATTTGGGTCGGGTCGGTTAGTTTTCGAGTTCGCTAGAACACCTGGGGGTGGTATACCGTACCGTACCGATTCTTTTTGTCAATACCATATATCATACCGAAAGTTTCGGTACAACAAAATTCATACCGATACCGTACCAAAAGTTTCGGTATACCAAAATTTCGGCATGGCTTTCGGTCCATACCGATACCATACCGAAATTTCGGTATACCGAATTATATTTTGGTATCGGTATATACAGAACTTATCGAAATATCGAATTATCAAAATATCGAAAAAATCTTGATATACCGATATATACCGAAATACATAAATAAAATACCCAAAATATCGATATATATATATATATATATATTGAAATACCGTTTTTTTTTGTATTTCGGTATCTACCGAAATACCGAATATAAAAAAATTCCATACCGTTATCGTACCGAAAATTTACGGTACGGTACCATACCATACCGAAAATTCAATATACCGAAATTTTTGCTATTTTCGATAATTTTTCGATACCACAAATACGATATTTCGGCATTTCGGTATATTTGACACCCCTACCGAACACTCTTCTCGTTCTCCCAACTCACATCCGAACCCGAGTTATTAGGGATTTGATTCGAGACCGAGCCCGGGGAAACCCCAATTGCAAAATTCTTCAGTTATTCTCGTTCCCCTCCGCTAACCATCGCCGACGAGTCCACCATTCCGGTGTTACCGTGTTAGGCTCCGGAGCCATGAAATCCTCGTTGAAACATCCGGCGAGCGGTTTCAGAATGGTAAGGATTTGGAATTTCATAGTATTAAAAGACGTAACCGCAGGTAAGTTCTCTTCTCTTCAGAATTTAGTCGTTCGGAGAATCCGACATGGAGTTCACACCTGCTCTATCGGATCGTGCGAATGAAAAATGTGGCTTCGTTAACACGAACCGGGGGCTACATAGTTCAATTGCGGCCGCCCTAAGTTCTACTGTCTCTGCATTTTGAATATAATCAATATCTATGATGATGGTTCGAGGTGGAAAAGTGAATCGGAAATCTGGTTGCATTTATTTACCAGAAATGTAAAAATCTTCAGCAGAATTTTCTTTCTTTTTTTATCATCATTGTCTACTTCTGCTTTATTCTTCATCTTGGTGCTGGTTATTTGTAGGAAAAAATGCGAGTTTTTAACATCTGTGGAGGGTTACATTTGAGATTTTTCTTCCAGTAAGCGAAAAATTTACTGCTCCAATTTTATGGGGTGTACGAGTCAACCAATGCATAACTTAGGGATGAGGTTGGGGTTGTTTCTATAGTAGATATATTGGGATGTTGTCCACGATTGTGCCGGAGAAATAGGATCCACCTTAATTAACTGGGATCGAGTCTTATTCTAGTTGAGTTTATGTGATCATCACTTGTCAAGAGGGAAAATATGAATTCTGTTTCATGTATGCCAAGTTATAATTTTTATTTGTATTTGTGGCAGGTCAGTCAGAAATGCGTGCCCCGAAGAAATGGATCAAAGCGGTCCTTGGTTTGAAGAAATCTGAACATTCACAATTTTCAGAGAAGGATGAAAATGTCGATGGCGTTCTTCTGCTATATTTTTTTTATTTAATTTTTCCTCCCATTCCTAAACCAAAAAAAGATAATGAATGCTTGCCTTTTTAGTCAATATCATTTTTTAATGGTGCAATTCTCTTGATGTTAAGGAAGCACGGATACTTTTGTGAGCACGGCGTATCCGTACCGGATACGTTCGTATCCGATACGTTGCCCGCTACTCTAGGAATACATATATATATATATATATATATATGAGGCGCGTTCTATGCAGTACCAATATTAGATGCAGTACGTGAAAGCTGAAATGCCATCACTCGCACCAGCAGAAAGCTTAGGATAGCAGAAGCGAATAGGTACTAATTTATGCATGAGTTTTGTACTAATTATGCATGAAATATATGAATTTCGTGCATCAAAATTTCAATACATTAAAATATGCAATATATTTGATGCATATAATCTAATATTTTAATGCATCGATATGTTGATGCATATATTGCATATTTTAATGCATTGAAATTTTGATGCACGAAATGTATATATTTCATGCATAATTAGTACAAAATTCATGCATAAATTAGTACTGTAAAGTACTGCATCTAATATTGGTACTGCATAGAACGCGCCACTATATATATATATATATATGTGTGTGTGTGTGTGTGTGTGTGTGTGTGTGTGTGTGTGTGTGTGTGTGTGTTATCCCCATTAAGTTTACAACTAAAAGCTAAAAATAAAAAAAACTAGCTGATGATTCCCGACATATTTTCTTTGTGTTATGGGACTCATCACATTGTATTTGAATATATATTATTTTACTTCAAGATGATTGAAATCTTTTTGCAAGTGTACTTGATAAGTATATATTTTTAATAGTTTTTTTTTTTTTTTTGCAAAATATGTATATATACGTCGTCCCCGTATCCTTAAACTTTCAAAATATGTCGTCTCCTCGTACTTGTATCATATCGTTTCCGTGTTCCGCACCCTACCAATGCTTCATAGTAGTGATGTTATAGCTAAGTTAAATGGGACTGTGAAGTGAGAAGAGAGATATACAAAGATATTCACTGCCCACAACTGGAGAAAGTATGGGAATATTTTCAGTTAATGGGTTCAACAAAACAGTGTATCTTTTTTATTGGTTAAGTTATTTCTTGCTCTATTTGTCCAACAAATCTAAGTTTTATCCATCTGATGGTTTGGAATTTCACCAAACGTGGCTTCTTACCTCTGGAACTCTCTCTGCGTCCTTTTGTTCTGTAAAATAGGAAGCAAAGGTAATTAAATAGGTTGTTGTAACTTATAGTGGGGTCAAAAGAAGTAAGTTTATCTCATCTGAACCCATTGACCATCACTCTTGTATTTAATGCCTTTTATCTGTTACATAGGAGTTCTATGTGTACACTGCGCGAATATAACAAAGTTCAGATGAATGGGTATGAAAATTAAAATCTTTTCGAATTATTGTCAAACAGAGTTCTGGAAGCACTGGCAAGAATTGGCACCAAAAGAAGCACTCTGTTGTGATTGATAATGGCATACTTGAAAGTGAGTGGAATCATAATGTTGTCACAAAAACTGAAGATGCCAAAGATGCAAACTTTCAGTCCATTTCTGATTCACCTAGAATCTTACACGAGAGGAAGCACTCTATTGAAATTGATAATGGTATACTTGATACTGAGTTGAATGAAAATGTGATCGCAGAAACCGAAGATGACAAAGATAAAAACTTCCAGTCAATTTTAGGTTCAGCTGGAATCTTGCACCAATGGAATAACTATATTGAGGCTGATGATGATATACTTGGAAATGAGTTGAACCGAAATGTGGTCACAGAAACCGAAGATGCAAAATTCCAGTCAGTACTGGATTCAGCTAGCTCGCCTTGGACTCCACTTCAGGTGCAAAATGCAGATCAACTTCAACAGAGTACGCAAGAGGAGTGGACAGCTGAGTTTCAACAGAAAATGAGAGACGAGTGGGCTGCTCAAATTGATTTGAATATGACAGAAGAATGGGCAGCCATACGCATCCAAACAGCTTTCCGAGGTTTTCTGGTATGATAAATTGATTCATTTTCTGGATTATTTAATTACTTGGTGGTTTTGCAATTGTTCATACACTTATTTCATCTTCAACATAAGGGCTCGACAGGTTGAATCATCACTTCTGTTTAGGTCTTTGTTTTCTTATACTTGTCTTCAGATATTTGAACCATAATAAATATATAATCCAAACGTTTGTGAATGACACGGGGATAATGTGACTTTATTATCATGCGAGAGGTTTGACCCCAAAACAAAAGAACGAAACTGGATCTGCAGGTGCAACATTTATCTTAAATAGTTGAACACAATTTATAAGATTTTCTTGCATGAGGGTATGAAATCTCTCTGTGTCAAATCCCGACTTTGAGTTAGTTTTGTACATCATGATTTACCTTTTAATAACATGTACATATGTAAGATGACAAATTTCTGTTAATAGATTTCATGAATGAGGATGGGCAACTAATTTCACTAATATTCCCATAAAATCTTACATCATTTTACTACTAAAAATGTCCAATGTCTTTCTTAAGAAAAAAAAATCTAGATGACATAAAAGACTACAAAAATTATAACCGAGTGATGTTTGTCAGCAGATACCAAACCGAATCAAACCAAACCAAACTAAGCCTTATTCCACTATGATGGCCAGGATGTTTATCAGCACATATATATAATATGCATATCATTTCCCATTTATGTATGAACTCATCTTTGGTGAAGCTTTAACTGTACATCAAAGATGGGGTTTCAGAGTTATTTTTTTATCGATGTAAGCATGGGTATGCTACAATATGATTACTGCGTTTGTGAAGTTATAAGTGTATCCTGTGGCATCTTTGAGTCAGTCTACTGAAAGTTGGCTGTTAGAGATGGCCAAGATTACGCAATTAACTAGTACTGGTATAGTTCTGGTATTTTTCTACCAAAGTGGGTATTATGTATTCTGACCTGTGTATTTTGTTCTCTATCAGGCTAAACGATCCTTACGTGCCTTAAAAGGGTTGGTGAGGCTTCAAGCTCTTGTCAGGGGTCATTCTGTAAGAAAGCAAGCTGCCACAACTCTCCGCTGTATGCAAGCTTTAGTAAGATTCCAGGCTCGTGTCAGAGCTAGACGTGTCCGTGCGGCTTTAGAGAATCAACTGGCACAACAGAAACTTCAACAGCAACTTGAACAAGAAGCGCATGTTAAAAAAATCGAAGTAAGCTACTGTTTATAGGTAGCAGTAATTTATTTTTAATGAAAATAAAATCGCGTCGTTAGATTGTTGTGGTGTGATGTTATCATGTTAAAGATGTCAAAATTCGAATAGTTACCGACACATGTAATTTACTCGCAAAAGCTTATACGTAAAACTAGTATAAATCTTCACATTTTAGAACCCATTCACATTTTTTTTGGGACTGGATAGGAGAATGATTTAAACAGCTATACTGCTCCTAGCTTTTTGTTCCACTAATTCGTTGACTGTAACGCAGGATGGGTGGTGTGACATAGTTGGATCTGCTGAAGAAGTTCAAGCCAAGTTGTTGAAAAGGAAAGAAGCAGCGGCCAAACGGGAAAAGGCAAAGGCGTATGCTTTAGCTCGCCAGGTAAACCCTTTTATTATTCTCAGTTGAGTCATAATGTTGCCATTTCTGGATATGCAAATATTAGAAATCAGCACGCGCTGAGAAAGCAATTGTTAGAACCTTTCACACCAATTCTTCACAGCAAAGTGTCAATAATGCTATCTCTTTGAATTTATTTACACCACACCTCATGGTATCGGGTTTTTGGCAGATTGCTCCTTATGTATTACGAAATGACGTTTACTCCTCGTGTAAATTAAATAGTCATATTATCCCCCCTCGTTCTTAAAAAATGGGCCAATTACCCCCATATGTAAATTAAATAGGCACATTACTCTCTGTTTTTAAAAAGGTGCATCCCGCCCCCTCTACCATCTTGTGCACATGGGGGTGATTTGCATCGTTTGGATAAAACACAGGTGGTTAATCTACAACTTCTTGAGAATGCAAGGGGATAATGTGCCTACTTAATTTACACTGGGAAATAATCGGCCTATTTTTAAACAATACAGGGGTAATATGTCTATTTCGTTTACACAGGGGGCGTAAACTGCCCAATTTGTAAAACACTGGTGTTAGTCCGCCATTCACTACATGGTATCTCGTAAATTTTAGAACGAGCCAATGAGGTCTTCCAAGGCAACAAGATGCAGTCTCATGGCATTTCTATGGAAAAAGAGAGCCATTGAATAATTTTTTATTTATGTGGTGGAAGATGTTGAAATTTGGAGAACAATGGTCAATGGATATTGGAAAATAATCGTTGCTAGGCTGACTTACTATACCATACATTACAGTTTCGGATACTAAAAATAGTTCAGCATTATAATCGTCGTCAACTGCATCTTAATCCTAACTGCATTGGGGATCGGTGACATTAAGTGCCAATTAATGATTTAAAGGTCTAAAATTTGTTAACACTATAAGTTCATGCAAAAAGCAGAATAGAAAAAGTTACGCCGGATAATTAAAATATGTAATTACTCTAAATCAAACCATATAAATCAAGAAAACATCCAAGTTTTTTTTTTCCCTTCCTTTTTTTTTTTTTTTCCAGTGTGTTTCAAATAAAATCTTTATCATGCAGTGGCAAGCAAGGCATCACCACCAGGTAATAATGCCTGCTGGTCCTAGACCAGATAAAGGTAACTCGGGAGTAGCTGCTGGTTTTGAACCAGATAAAAGCTACTGGGGTTGGAATTGGTTAGAGAGATGGATGGCTGTTCGCCCCTGGGAGAACCATCTTTTAGACATTAACCTTATAGATGGAATGAAGACTTGTGAGAACGAGCCAACTGGTGCGAATCGGAAAAGGAGTCCTCATTTACGCATTAATAACATTTCAAATGAAAAAAGGCCCACTTCTCATTCTGGGAGCTGCACTTCTTCGCCCAACAAGCCAGCTAATGTGCATGGAACTGCAAGCAAAATTTTGCCGAGTAGGAGTTTTAAGCCAGTTGCCACAAAGTTGGTCGCGGAAGCTACCTCAAAGGCCAATGTTGGTTCAAGATCACGCAGTAATCCTAGAGAGAGATTAACACTTGCAAATAAACAAGGAAATAAAAGATTGTCTCTGCCTGCCGAGGGTCAGTCCCCCTCTCTCTCTCTCTCTCTCTCTCTCTCTCTCTCTCTCTCTCTCTCTCTCTCTCTCTCTCTCTCTCTCTCTCTCTCTCTCTCTCTCTCTCTCTCTCTCTCTCTCTCTCTCTCTCTCTCTCTCCCTCCCTCTCCCTCTCTCCCTCTCTCTCCCTCCCTCCTAATCACAAACACTACCCTTGGGGTTTAGCATAATTACAAATAAACTCATCATGGCCAAGTCCCGGTCAAGTCCCGGCGACCATCCCGGATTTTGCGTTTTGTATTTTCTCCCCCATTTTCTTAAATATATAAATGTAGTCTCACCCATCTATTCTTAAAATCCTAGCTCAGTCCGGCCCCAACATATGTTTCTACTCGTACAAATTGTACACTCATTGAGGGGCTGATTTGTATAACAAGTACAAATCTCAAAGGCGGTATTTGTAATTTTGAAAGCTAATTCCACTTTTATTTGGTAATTGGACTAAACTTCAGGGGTAGTTTATTTAATTGTCCGGGATAATATGCTTATAATCTTCGAGTACCTCCTAGCCCCACCCAATTTCTCACTTGTCCAAAATCACAATTGTTGATTCAACTTGTCTTACTGATCGCTTGTTGAAATCCACGTCGTTTCAAAATTGACGCCTTTGGCCAATTCGAATTTCGTTTATGCCGAACGATATAATGTGCAGTGGAAAACAATGTACGAAGATTCAGTGTCTTTAACTCTTTATGACTAGTGTCGAATTCACTTGCTTTCTCAACGAAACCTCATTTGACCAGGACTAGCTCATGGGGCTCAACCAGCCAGGCAACTCAGCCGAGCTATTAAAACTACTCCTGCTCCTTCAAAGCCTGTGGTGGCCAAAAACAAATTGAACGGAAATAATGTCAAGCCTTCAAAGCTCAGTCCGCACGCTGTTCACCAACTCTCAATCGTACATAAAACGGGACACACGCTCACTCACATGCAGAATGCTGTAGGCCTGTAGCGGCCTAATTAAACAACAGACTTTATTGTTGCGGACATAAGAACGAGTGGGTACGCAATGTACAAACTCAAACTGCTGTTTTTTGGAAGTTATTGTATCCTTCGGTTCATCGACATTTTTTTTTCCTACTATCCATACTGCTAGACTGTTTTTTGTCCTAGCAGGTATATGCATCAAGTTATGTGGAGTGCTACAAGTTCAGTTTCATTTCCTTCAAAATAACAAATACCCCTTAATGTGAATCATATTCTACAAATTGCGCACTCCTAGAAGGAGTTTTTTTTTTTTTTTTTTTTTTTTTTTTTTTTAATTTTGAAAATATAATTTTTCTTTTATTGTATAATCGTGCGAGGATTGTTCTTGGACTCCGTTTTGTGATGTGGGTAGCAGTTTGATCCGTCCGAGGGAAATTCTTCCTACCCCCTACGGGGAGTATCGGAACTGCACGATCACCATACACCCATGTGGGTATGTGCATGTGCATTGTGATCGTGCCGTCCAGAACCCCCTAGAGGCACTGCCTGGAGGATAGTGTAGAATCTCCGGCTGATTGTCTCTAGGTGTAAGGTATAATCTCCCGTTCGTCGGGCCGACCGATAGGATAAATGAGAACATTTAAATGATGTGTTAACACGGTACACTCGAGTCGAAAAATATGGGCCAAAAGTACATACACCTGGTCTAAATACGGACCACATATATCTCATTTTTTTGCTTTATCTTTTATTGTTGATTTGTTACTAAGTTGTTTTTTTGTTATTGTATCTTCTTTCATGTTGTATTCTATTACAATAATGTGACTTATATTTCCAAAGGATGAATAAATGAATGGAAATATAACTGATCAAAAATTAAAAAAAAAATGGATGGAAATATTATTTGTGAAATTCATATTTTCAGTATCTTAATTCGTGTGGATATACAAAGTAATTATATAATACGTCTGTTCATATTTTTAATTGCAACACTTATTTTTTTACACTAATAATATATCAATATTCGATCGTACTTTGTTATACTAATATAAAAATAAAAGTTAGCATGTGAGATGTTCGATTTATTTCAATATATATTTTTAAAGTATTGATTTTTAAAATTTCTCTGTAATATATAATTAAATACATCAATAATTAGAAATAGATATAACTCCCTAAAAAGTATAATTAATTATAAATGAAAAAAGTAATAAGAGGATGTAAATATAAAAAAAAAATAGGTAAAGGAATAAATACTGCCTACACACGTGCATCTTCCTTTTCACAACTAATCTGAAGGAATGATGCAATTAAAGACTTGTACTTTAGGCAAGAATATGCAAGGCACCGTCTCTAATTATTGCTGAGGGCAAGTTCATTTCTTTTGTCCACTATTCCCAAAAAAAAAAAAAAAAAAAAAAAAATTTCGGGTCAGAATCGAGTCGAGTTTGGACTTATAGAAGTTGAGTTTATACCTTTCCCTATTGAGTCGAGCCGAATTCAATAAGCTTATTTGATAATTTTTTGTTCGAACTCAAACTCATTTTCCTATTGAACCGTTTCGAGTTGAGCTTATCAAGTTCAAACTCGAATTTTATCAAGCAACTAGATTATTAGCTTAATGAACTTGAATTCGAGTTTTTTCTTATAGAGCGAATCGAGTCGAGTTTTTAGCTTAATGAACTTGAATTCGAGTTTTTTCTTATTGAACAGAGCCGAACTCGATAAATTTATTGGACAAGTTTTTTTGTTGGGACTCGTGCTTGCCTTCTTATTTAATCGAGTTGAGTCGAGCTTATTGGGTTTGAGTTCAAGCTTCTTAACCAACAACTTACAACTATAAGGATTATTATTGGGTTTGAGTTCGAGCTTCTTTTTTATAATTATTGCTATTATTATTATAATAATATTATTTTTTAAATGATTTGAATTATTATAAATTATTATTAATATTATATTAAATTTATTTTAAAGGATTTTAATTAAGGATATCATAATAATTATTTTTAATTAATAATTATTATACATTATTATCATTAATATACATTTTTAATATTTTTATTATTATTATTTCGGTTCTTACAATTCAAATTCAATTTAAGAAAATATATTCTCTCGACATATTCTAACATGACCTGTGCAAGCAATGTACAAGTTTAATTTTGCAATAAACCACACATCTTTCTTCCAATTTACATCTTCATCAAGACTCCGACTTATGACCGGACATATAATAATTAAATAAATGAATTAAAAAAAATAAATGCAAAAAAAAAAATTCATACTGAATATCATCCTTGTGAGTTCGATTCGATGGAGAACTTCATGTTCTCTTTATCTGGTAGGATCTGGTTGTACGTCAGCAGAACTCGACGAGACACTGGTCAATTTGTGTACATCCTACGATTTAACTTGGTGACAGTAATGAGAAAACGGAACTGTTACCCTGAGAAATTGAGTTATAAAAAAAAAAAAAAAAAGTAATGTTAACGCCGTTATCCCCTTCCGTCATCCCTTACTTCCACCACACTCCCCTTCCATTTTTTCTTTCTTCCTCCCAATTTAATTCTCCCTCAGATTTCAGTCTCAATCACTCTCCTGAAACTCAAATCCCTCAAACCACCGCTCCGCCACCGCCAAACCACCGTAATGGAATCCCATCCACCTTCTCTCCCCTAATAAACACTCAAAACCCACTTAAACATTCTTCATAACCGATAAAAATCACTAGAGAGAGGGGGGGAAAAAATCAAACCGACAGCCATGTCTACGATCTGCACTTCATCTTCCCCACTGATCCCAGCCCTAATCCTCCTCCTCTCCCTCTCAATTCTATTCTTCTTCGTCGGCCCCCGCATACTACCTCCCCGCCAAATCTCCATCTCCATCCCCGACGAGCTCGACGACCTATCCCTCTTCCACAAAGCAATCGCTATGGACGCCGCTAATTTCTCCCGACGCGCCCACCTCCCCTCCGCCAAATCCCACCTATCCTCCGGCCTCCGCCGCCCCAAAATCGCCTTCCTGTTCCTCACCAACTCCCCGCTCCATTTCGCCCCTCTGTGGGACCGCTTCTTCTCGAACGCCACGCGGAAGCACTACAACATCTACATCCACGCCGATCCTTCTGTCAAAATCCCCCCACCCGGAGGCGTTTTCCAAGGCAGAGTTATCCCTTCGAAGAGAACCCAGAGATCTTCGCCGACACTCGTCTCCGCCGCACGCCGCCTCATTGCCACCGCAATGCTCGATGATCCCTCCAACGCCTACTTCGCGCTGATCTCGCAGCACTGTATCCCTCTCCACTCGTTTAATTATTTCTACAATTTTCTATTCGACCTAGGTAGATTATCGAGAAATTTGGAGTTTACGAGCTACGTCGAGATTCTTGACAGCGAGTCTACTTTATGGGATAGGTATAATGCAAGGGGGGAAAATGTGATGCTCCCCGAGGTTAATTTCAATGAATTTCGTGTCGGATCTCAGTTTTTCGTGCTTACTAGAAAGCACGCCTTGATGGTGATCAAGGATAGGAAACTATGGAGGAAATTCAAGCTGCCCTGTTTGAATTTGTATTCTTGTTATCCGGAGGAGCATTATTTACCGACCTTGCTGTCGATGCAGGATCCGAACGGTTGTAGTCAGTATACATTGACAAGGGTTAATTGGACAGATAGTGTTAATGGGCATCCACACACTTACCATCCTTTTGAATTGAGCCCTGAGCTTATTTACAGGCTGAGGGAATCGAATTCGGATTATTCTTATATGTTTGCGAGGAAATTCACGCCGGATTGCTTGAACCCTTTGATGGAAATGGCGGATTCGGTTATATTCAAGGATTGATTTATGCCCTTTGGTAAGTGAAGATGGTTCCTTTTTTTTTTGTTTGGTACATTGAAAGTAGAACAAAGTAGGATTGAAGTTTAGTATATGAATAGTGTGAAATAGTGAAGTGCTTCAGTTGAAAGTGAACCGAGGAAGTATGCGTTGTCCGGGTTGAGCTCAAGATGTTTGATTAGTGAAAAATCATGATTATTTCTTCGCCTTTTTTGGCCTTTTTGGTGGATGATTTTCTTTTGTACTGAAATGAGTAATTATGTTTCATGTGGGCTGCATGATGTGTGTGTGTGTGTGTGTGTATATATATATATATTCGTTATATATTTATTTTTCTAGTTCTTGCTATTAATCGATTTTCCTTTTTCGAAATCTCTTTAAAAAGAGATGTTTTCACCCTTTTTAGGACTTCTATAGCTTTATTTGTAGATTGACTATTTATCATGTTTCTTTTTTTCTCCCATTGTTGACGGTTTCAAAGTATGATTCATGCCAGCCGACTCAAATTATTTTGGGATTAAGTCTCAAATATTGCTATGTGTGTGTGTGTGTGTGTGTGTATTCTTTCATGGAATTGTTCTGTACAGAGACCTTATAGAAACTTTAGTTGATATCTTGTGAGAATCTTTTGTGGTTCCTTATCTTGATTTAATATGCTACTCATAGCTTGTTACAAAAATTTTTTTTAGAAAACTAGTGGCTTCTCATAGGACAATGACAATTGTAGATTCATCGAAACATTCGATCGCATGCTATAGTGTTAATGGGTCAATTGGCCACTTATCTCGCCCTTTTCCTGCCAAAAACGGCTAAAATCCATTTTGATTAAAATATGACGGTTCATTCCCTTTGAAAAAAAATGTCGAGCAAGAAACATTTGAAAATGGAGGGTGAAATGGACGATGCAATATGATTTTACTCAAATAGTTTGCCATTTGTTTTTTCTTGCAGAAAGAAACGGAGAAGGAAAACTTTCAGGCTTTTCGAAGGAAGGCTTATTGGAGTGCCCGTGCGGGATTCGGTTGTTCAAGTGGCTGTTAACAATAAAATGCCCTTAAACCCTAAGTCTCATGGTGGTTGATGAATAGTTTTTTTACACAATCCAAAACCATAAGGTGGTTGTGATTGTGGTTAGGTCATTCTTGTTTGTGATGTAAATATGTATGAATGGGAACAAATTCTTTGCATTAAGATGATGCAGATATGTCGGATCATATAGTTCTTTTACGGCGGTCGGATTTTCTATCATCACCACTCTGCCGGTCCGATAATGATACCTCTTACTTTTTGCTGCAAGAAATGATATCTTATAAGGTGCACGTAATTCTGAGATTTAGAAAGTACTGTTATTTATGGCACCGAAAAATGTCGATGTCGACCGTCTGATATATTGAGTGATGACCGTCTGATAGATAGTGTGATGATGCATTAAGGCATGTTCTTCTTTTATTGAATTGAAATTATTTTTATTGATTAAAATTTATTAATTTTATTAAAACGAACTTTATTGTTTCAAATTGATTTTTATTGAACTGATTTTTTAAAAAATTGAAAATATTTTTCTTGAATAATACTGATTTATAGTCTATTATCATGACATTCTTATTATCACTACTCAGGTATATTAGAAATATACTATTATAATATAAAATATATTAGAGAGAGCAAGAAGTAGAATTATATTTCTTCAAGCATAAATAGATCCGCTATGTATATTTATATTATCTTATTCTATTTTAACTCTTTGATTATTTTATAGTTTTTGTTACACCATGTCGAACTTTGCCAAACTTAAACTTGAAGCTCTTGATATCACGGGTTGTCATGGAAATTAAATATTTAAATTCATTTTGCCGCGGAAGATTTTGGAAACACAATTAAAGAGGGAAATTAAGAATCTGAATCAAATCGCGTGAAAGTAATGATTTTTCTTCGCCCATCTCCACGAATGACTTAATGCTGAATATCGTGCTGATAACAGATTAGAAATATACTATTACGAGGCATTATCCAACCCGTGCGATGCACGGTCTTTGGTTGAATATCTAGGTGTTTTGTACGTAATGTTGGAGCAGACGGTTGAATGAGCAGATGACGGAATTTAAATGTCTTTTAGAGAAGTTTATATGTTTTTTTATTGTTATTGTCCTTTTATTTTAGTCTATGTAATTAGTTATATGTAATGAGGCTTTACTAACTCGTGTGTTGCTCCGAGGTTGTTTTTGGTTTATTCAACCCGTGCGATGCACCGATTGTATCTAAGTTTTCATAGCTAAAATTTAACCATCTTGTAATTTATACTATCATTTAAAGTTCAATTTAATCACCTTGTGTATTAGAAGGTGCATTTGCATTGTAATGTTTATCATAACTTTTGTATTTAAATTAGTATATTTACATTAAAAGTTACAATTAAAATAGTCTCTTCATATGTAATCCTTTAATATGAATAAGTTACATAATTTTTTTTGCCTATTTATTTGGCACTTTTATCATAGCCAATTATAAAACCATTTGTATTTTGATATATATATATATATATTCAATGGCAGATTTTGAGTTGTTAGAGAACTTGATGAATGTTTCTGGATCTTCTAAATTGCATGATTGTATGCGTTTGTGGTTTGTGCAACAGGCAAGTGAAGATTATGCATTTTCGAGATTGTTTTTTGGTTGTTGTCAGCATTTGAGGCGGGTAATGGGAAAAATACATACCATGATGTTGAACTTGGAAGCTTTATGTGCACGTGGTGTAGCTTTGGATTCTCCAGATGCTTTGAGAAAGACTCAAGAGAGGCATCATATAGTGCTTGAAAAGTTAAATAATTTGTTTAATCAAGCGAAAGCCAGTGTTTGTGAGGAAGAATCTAATGTTATGAAGATGAATGAGTTTAATTAGTTGCTTTGTTTTAAATGTTTTTGTTGGTATTTATATTTTGGATGTTTTGTTTGTTTTTGTGTTCATGAAATTTAAACTAAATATAAGTATCAATTTTTCTATTGATTGCATTGTTTATTGTTTGATCTAATATTATTTTAGTTATTGTTTTTATTTATTCATTTATGAGTGTAGTAATATTTTAATCATAGATGAGAAATTTTTAGGTATAAATGTAAGGCTAAAGGGCCGTTTGGTTCGTCGGAATCCGGCGAAATGTTGTGTTGTTTGGTTGTTAATGGAATGGAATTCAATTCTATGAATTCCTTCATCCACCGATTTCAGCATTCCCTCCAAGATGTGATAGAATTAAATTCCATTCCCTCCTAAATTTTCCAAATGACAAAAATGCCCGCATCTATTCTTTTAACCCTAGCCGACAACAAATTAGATCGATTTCCTCCTGCTTCGTCGACTTCACACAACAGCAAGAATCGATCGACTTCTCTGCTCCCGATGGGTCGTTAGTTTTTTTTCTGAAGAAACTCAAATGATCTGCATCTTCAAGGTAAGCAATGGCAATCGACTTCCTCTTTCCCAGATTATCCCCTTTTCGATTTTATAATTCTTTTTCTAGGTAAATTAAATCGGAATGAACAATACAGTGGAAACAAAATTCAATTGTAATGAACTGTACCTGATGGTAAATAACCAGAAATAAGGAGAGGATTGTAGATCAACTGTGGACTGATTTTGCTGGGTTTCTTCTTTCCCTCCTTCGATTGTGGACTGATTTTGCTCCTTTTGTTTTTTTTTCTTCTGATTTTTGCTTAATCATTGATATCTTCTATCAAGAATATGTTTGTTGACTATGTTTAAATTTTTTTGCTAGGTTCCTTTTTTTTTTTGCTGGGTTCCTTTTTTTTCTGTTGTCTTCAATTCCATCATCTTGATTTTGCTGGGTTTTTTTTTTTCTTTCTGATTTTTGTAGACTATGTTTAAATTTTTGTTTGCAAACTGTGTTTATATATTTTGCTGTGCTTATAAATTTTTACTGTTTTCAGATCTAATATAGGTAGAATTCAAGGTTTTTTGAGCCTGTTTTTGTATAGTTAATTCTTCAACGTTCGTCACATAACCTGCAACATCAGAAAAGTGACAGTTTTTATGGCAACAATATTTAAGGACAAATAAATTGGACAAACCTAAACAAATAGTAAATTACCAATGCGATATTTGTTGTGTGTAGGTTGGATATGATCAAAATCCACCAACTGGAAAGGATACCTGACAAACCCTTCAGATTTAACCACAGCTTTCCTTATGGCCGTTACTCCATCAAACTCAAGCATAAAAGTATCGTCCTTCCTAATTCGAAAGTCTTCCTTGTTTTGCATGACGACAAAATTTTTAACCGAGTATACACCCCCCTCTTTTAACCTCAAGAAATTGTGAGCCACCATTGCCCTGGCAGTAAAATGGATAACATTACCCTGCAATAAAAGTATGTTAAAAGTTGTCGCTAAACAATATAGACATTTGATTATCTTTTATTATGTATTGGTATTACTCAGGTTTTTGAAAAATGCATATCAATATACCTTAGCATCAGACACCAAAAAATCAGTGCTCAAGTATCGCCCGGTAAAGGCATTTACATCCCACATCCTCCACAACAACAACACAATCGCATCCAGCTTCAGTTCGTCCAGGAACAATTCAGCCTTTGGGCCTCCAACTTTTGCAGCCATGATGATATACTTAATGGACCTTTTAGTTTTACTCCTAATGGTCTCACTCACAATGTCTGGATAGGCAACGGGCTTCATGCCTTATTTATGCAGCCTCCATTTAATAGGGATGTAATTGAAGAGTGATTCGTATTCTTTGAGGGTGAAAAATCGCAGCCCTTTGGTGTTCCATAACTGCATATTTCATTGTGAGCATTCAAGATGAGTTTATTGTGAGCATTCAAGATACGAATATTTGCTTTCAAGATGAGTTTATCATAAACGAAAATTTGTAGTTACATTTGGTGTGCAATATCTTGGTTGTACCGTACTTTACTTTGTGCTCTTCAACATTAAATTAAGAGGGATAAGCTTTAAGTAGTATAGATAATATAAGATATATATATATATATATATATATATATATATATATATATATATATATATATATGAGAGAGAGAGAGAGAGAGAGAGAGCAATAAAGCAAAGGTTTGAAATAGAAATTTCTATGTCATCAAGAGACATTTATATTTGTAACATCTTATATATCTATATCTATATCTATATATATATAAAAATTGAGTTCCATGTATTAATGTGAGCATTTATGTCATAAGGTAGGGTTATTCATATCAATTGAAATATTGCTACTCTCTAAAGCTTTTTTTAAAGCTTTAAAGAGCTTTTACAAACCACAATAAAAAAAATGCACGAATAAAAACGTATGCATACATGTTCATTGTCATAAGCTAAATTAATTCAACCAATTAAAACATGTCAAAGTCTCATTATTAAATTTTAAGAATTTCTATAGTCATACCACACAAAGATGTTTATTGTTTAACTCTTTCAACTTCTTCTTTGAGGTATTATACTCCCTTATAAACAAACAAAAAAGTCACACAACTCACCCACAAAAGCAGTCACAACCATCACCTCCGATGCAGCATTCTTCGCGCCACATGCACGGAATCACGCCAACATCAATCGCTTCGCCACGACACCAATGAATATTAATTGATAGGTGGTGTTTCGAGCTTGAGTGGTTTCATTGTTGTTTTAGTGGTTCCGCTGCCGACATATCAAACTTGAAATCTCAAACAATTTTCTTATAAACAATTAAGGGTGTCCACATCGTTGGTTCTACCTTCTCGACCACCGAAACCCCACCACCATCGCCATAACCGCCGTCGGCCACTGAAATATCCAGATCTGAACACAAAATCAAAACCCGAGTTTGTAACTTACTTATAAGCTCGAAACACATTCTAGAGGAGACCCGAGATTCCAGCGATGGAGGTTTGTTGGTGGTGGTTTGGCGACAAGGGTGTGGTTACGTGGTAGTTTTGGCCGGTGTTTGGTTGTTGATGGATGATGGTTTAGCGAGATAAATGAAAAGGTCGTATATGTTTTGTGATGAGAAAAAAAAGTGTGTTTTTGGGTGGAGGATACAACTTACAAGTAGTTAATTTTGATAGATATAATAAAATTAAAGAAAATATTATGAAAGGACAAAAATACCCTCTTATTTAATCGAACTAATGGAGTTAGGAAATTCGGATCAAATCCAAACGGATGTTTCACTTTTTGGGGCAATTCTATATATACTCAACTTAAACATAATAATTTCATATTTTCTTAACAAATTCTTTAAAGGTATTGTACTTATGCACTAAAAATTTGTGTTTGGGAAATATGATATTTTGATTTTCAGAGGTAAATATAGAATTATCCTTTCACTTTGACCAAACCTAAAACTTTTCAAAATTTGATGAAAATGAAATACCCCGCAAACCACAAGGACTAAAAATGTAGTTAACTCTAATTTTAAAGGATAATAAATTCAAGTCAAATTCAAAATGGAAATGAATGCAAAGATGATAGACATTAAAAAAATTTGATTATATTACGGAAAATAAAGATGGTTTTAACTAATTTTGAAAATTTACAAATTTAAAAATTTGAGGTTATCTGATCTTGAGAACACACATACCACGAATTACATGCACGTGACGCAAAATAACATTATTTACATAAAAATACTCTATGAACAACTAAGAGTGTAATTTTTACCTCTAAAAATATAAACAACTAAGGAGTAAGAGTGAAATATGTAATAAAAATAATAATATTTGCCATAAGGATTTTAAAGTATAAAAATGTGTGAGAAAAATTAATTCAAATACGTAGCATCGTAGGCGTAATAAGTGTTTGATTAAATGGCAACAAATCATTCATTTTAGATGATAAATCGTGTTTGGTAACTTGACTATATAGATGTCAATTCGATATCTTAATATGTTATATATGAACCCATTGTTTGAAATCAACCTCATATAGTACTCCACATATTGACGCTAGGATGCACCACCGAATAAGCTATATATGATAGTTTGATGCTACTAATTAAAAAGTAGTTCGTATTGATTTCTGTAAATACGAACAAATGTTTTGCTTTAGTGATAAATAATTCATCTTAAGAAATGCACATGTAGTTGTTTTTTGGTGTTAGTATCATGTAAAATATATTGCACATTTTGAGTACAAGTCATTTTAACTGTCAATTACCCAGCTTATGCCATACTTGATATTAAATACGTTAGATAAAAATACGATATTTTAACTTAGAATAATTTCACTCGAATAATAAAAACTGTGAATGCTCGGGCTTTGAAATAATATGTAATATAAATATGGTATTCGATATTAACGAATATAAAGTACCCGTGCTTTAGAGTGAATAAAGCCCGTGCATCGCACGGGCCATGATGTCTCGTATATATAAAAATTGAGTTCCATGTATTAATGTGAGCATTTATGTCAATTTATATATATATATATATATATATATATTAATGTGAGCATTTATGTCATATCTATATCTATATTCTATATATATATATATATATATATATATATAAATTGAGTTCCATGTATTAATGTGAGCATTTATATCATAAGGTAGGGCCATTCATATCAATTGAATTATTGCTACTCTCTAAAGCTTTTTTTAAAGCTTTAAAGAGCTTTTACAAACCACAATAAAACAAATACACGAATAAAAAACGTATGCATACATGTTCATTGTCATTTGTCATAAGCTAAATTAATTCAACCAATTAAAACATGTCAAAGTCTCATTATTAAATTTTAAGAATTTCTATAGTCATACCACACAAAACATGTTTATTGTTTAACTCTTTTAACTTCTTCTTTGAGGTATTATACTCCCTTATAAACAAACAAAAAAAGTCACACAACTCACCCACAAAACAGGTCACAACCATCACCTCCAGAAAGCATTCTTCTGCACATGCCCACGGAACACCGCCAACATCAATCGCTTACTGACACCAATGAATATTAATTGATAGGTGGTGTTTCGAAACGAGTGGTTTCATTGTTGTTTTAGTGGTTCATTCCGACATACCAAACTTGAAATCTCAAACAATTTTCTTATAAACAATTAAACAACTAAAACGTTTCTATTCAAAATAGCCTACGATACCTACAAACCATGAGATATCCAAAATATTATAAAATCAAATTGTCAATTCCCACCAAATCTTTAAAAATAAAGATGATATCAAGTTCTTTATAGCCAAAATAATGGATTGATTGCAAAGATGTGTTTTCAATATTTATGAGTATCAAAGGAATTGAGCTAAGGGTGTCCACATCGTTGGTTCTACCTTCTCGACCACCGAAACCCCACCACCATCGCCATAACCGCCACCCACCGAAATATCCAGATTCGAACACAAAACCAAAACTCGAGTTTGTAACTTACTTATAAGCTCGAAACACATTCTAGAGGAGACTCGAGATTCCATGATGGAGGTTTGTTGGTGGTGGTTTGGCGACAGGGTGTGGTTACGTGGTAGTTTTGGCGGTGTTTGGTTGTTGATGGATGATGGTTTAGCGAGAGAAATGAAAGGGTCATATATGTTTTGTGATGAGAAAAAAAGTGTGTTTTTGGGTGGAGGATACAACTTACAAGTAGTTAATTTTGATAGATATAATAAAATTAAAGAAAATATTATGAAAGGACAAAAATCCTCTTATTTAACAATAAACTAATGGAGTTAGGAAATTCGGATCAAATCCAAACGGATGTTTCACTTTTTGGGGCAATTCTATATATACTCAACTTAAACATAATAATTTCATATTTTCTTAACAAATTATTTAAAGGCATTGTACTTATGCACTAAAAATTTGTGTTTGGGGAAATATGGTATTTTGATTTTCGATTGGGTAAATATAGAATTATCCTTTCACTTTGACCAAACCTAAAACTTTTCAAAATTTGACTGACAATGAAATACCCCGCAAAACCACAAGGACTAAAAATGTAGTTAACTCTAATTTTAAATGATAATAAATTCAAGTCTGTCAATTCAAAATGGAAGGCAATGCAAGATGATAGACATTAAATTTTTTTGATTATATTACAGAAAATAAAGATGGTTTTAACTAATTTTGAAAATTTACAAATTTAAAAATTTGAGGTTATACAGTCTTGAGAACACACATACCACGAATTACATGCACGTGACGCAAAATAACATTATTTACATAAAAAAATACTCTATGAACAACTAAGAGTGTAATTTTTTACATCTAAAAAATATAAACAACTAAGGAGTAAGAGTGAAATATGTAATAAAAATAATAATATTTGCCATAAGGATTTTAAAGTATAAAAATGTGTGAGAAAAATTAATTCAAATACGTAGCATCGTAGGCGTAATAAGTGTTTGATTAAATGGCAACAAATCATTCATTTTAGATGATCGTACATGTTTGGTAACTTGACTATATAGATGTCAATTCGATATCTTAATATGTTATATATGAACCCATTGTTTGAAATCAACCTCATATAGTACTCCACATATTAGGATGCACCGAATAATCTATATATGATAGTTTGATGCTACTAATTAAAAAGTAGTTCGTATTGATTTCTGTAAACACGAACAAATGTTTTGCTTCAGTGATAAATAATTCATCTTAAGAAATGCACATGTAGTTTTTTTTTTTGGTGTTAGTATCATGTATAAATATATTGCACATTTTGAGTACAAGTCATTTTAACCTGTCAATTACCCAGCTTAGGCCATACTTGATATTAAATACGTTAGATAAAAATACGATATTTTAACTTAGAATAATTTCACTCGAATAATAAAAACTGTGAATGCTCGGGCTTTGAAATAATATGTAATATAAATATGATATTCGATATTAACGAAGATAAAGTACCCGTGCTTTAGAGTGAATAAAGCCCGTGCATCGCACGGGCCATGATGTCTCGTATATATAAAGATTAAGTCCTCCTAATTAATGTGGAGTATTAAAGTTTAAATGTTATTATACCAAATACATAGTTTTAATATATAAAATGTGGAGTCATAATTATCTATACTTTTCCAATCAATGTTTGAAGAATTTCGAAAGACACCTCTTTATCATAAGATTTTAACGTCTATCTTTTGGTGTGCAATACTTGAATTTCAACAATAAATGAACGATTAAACTACTCATCCATCTTTTCATTTGCTTACAAGCTAACGTTTCTCATGACTATATATAGTCCATTTTATTGTCTTCACCAATTACATAATGCAAATTAATACACAATTGATATATAACCCGGTTAATTAAATGTTGTCTCATATCACTTACACAGTTGCTTAAGTTTTCGTTAAAAAGCTAAATATTTGCTTAATTAGCTTATGTTGTTAATCAAAATTGCAAAAGTTGAGGTTCAGTTCAATTTAACTGTTCTCAGGTTTTGATTTATAGTTGTTATAATATTCTGTATTATTTGGTTTTGACGTGTTTTTTCTTTATGAATTCAAACTGTTACATGCAGGGTTTGGATTATATTAGAAACATGATTCAGTCATCTTTGTATAAGCAGTTGTCTATGAGGGAGAAGTATTATTGTTTTCTTCATATATTTGCTATTTCGGAAGGATTTTCACTGCCTAAAGATGTACGCTTACTTATTTTTCTAGATAATTGCTATGCTGCATTAAGTACCTTATGGTACTTGGTTCAAGTGTAATATGAATTATCTGAGTACCCTGCAATTATCTGAGTACTCTGGAATCTCAGTTTCACCGGCTCTTGAATAGAGCTTGCCTTCCCAAATTATTCACATGGTCAGATCAAGAAACTGAGCAAGACGAACCCTATTTCACTGTATACATTGAAGGCAGCAGAATGGATGTGTCGGGTGGATTAGGTAATTGGTTTAAACGGGTAATTTTGGTTTAAACGGCTCTTGAATGGATGTGTCGGGTGGATTAGCTCTTAAAGAATGCTGATGGATAATATTAAATCTCTCATTTCGATATCTAAATGTACAATTTATCATTATTTTTTTGATTAGGTTTTAAAAAAATTGAGTGTATACCTTTTATATTAGAGCTCCATTAGTTTGGATCAAAAATTAGAATGGAAGTCGGAAGTCATTAATATAAAGAGCACTATTGAGTTAGTTTGATTAAGTTTACATCATGAATATTGTCGTGCAGGAAGAGAGAGCGTAAAGAGAGCCAAACAATTTTGACTTAATACGTTTGTATATACTTCGATCCATTAACATACATCTGATATAAAAATAAGTTTTTGACACAAATAAGAGTTTGATTTTGTAATAACAAACAAAATCTGTGCATCGCACGGGTCAGAATCCCTCGTAATATCAATAAATGGTAGATCATTTAATAAATAATAACTCAAGTTCAACTAATTGATATTTTACTATAAAATAAAATTTTAAATATTTTACATCTTTATGAAAAGATCTGTATTTTTTAATCATCGATATCCATAAATTTTTGGTGGTTTTTTAAATTCGGGAGAGCAATGAAAGATATTTCTAAATTACCAAGTACAATAATGTCTGATAGAAATTGAAAGAAAAATAATTAAAAAAAGTAAGACAGTAGAAGAGTTTAATTTTTGTAATGAGATGCAATCAAAAATCAAGAAGTATTTAACATGATTATTATATATATATATATATAGTTATTAATGTGAATTGTTGAACTATACTGATTAAAACTAATTCTTTATTGATAATTTTATTTAAAAATTTGGCCAAATATTGATTGATTATGGCCAAATAAATAGTTTTTTTTTCTTCATATAATTGATTTTGGCCTGATTTCCTTCTATATAATTAGCTATGAATTAGACATAATGTCAAATATTCATAACATAAATTTAATTTGTATAAATTTTGATTTTAATTGGAGACATTATATAGAGATATTAATTTCATTAATTTGATATTAATTTCATTAATTTGATTTTAATTAATGGTTTACACTTTGATACGAATAATCGGAGCTATTGTCTAGAAGGCTGGTCACACGTAAAACTTGGAACTTCGATATCAAAACAAACAAATAAAATAAATAATTGCATTCTTGTGAAAGATGTCACTGACAGAGGTGGTATATCGTATCGTACCGAACATTTTTTGTCAATACCGTATATCGTACCGAAAGTTTTGGTAGAACAAAATTCATACCAATACCGTACCAAAAGTTTCGGTAATCGAAATCCGATATACCGAAATTTCGGTATGGCTTTCGGTCCATACAGATACCGTACCGAAATTTCGGTATACCAAATTTTATTTCGGTATCAGTATATACCGAACTTATCGAAATACCGAATTACCAAAATATCGAAAAAATCTTAATATACCGATATATACCGTAATACCGAACAAATAAAATACCGAAAACATCGATATTTTTTTTGGTGAAGACCGAAAATTCGCTATACCGAATTTTTTGATATTTTCAGTAATTTTCGGTACGATAAATACAAATTTCGGTATATTTTGCCACCCCATAATCACCGAGACAAAAAGTGAAGTTGTGACTAAAGGAAAAATGCTTCTTTATATTGGACTCTCTCACTCTCGCTCTCTATAAAAAAAGAGAGTTGCTTCTCCCCTCCTGACAGCGCGTAATCCCCCCTCCCACTTTTTCTTTTTCTTTTTCCAGTTGTGTCCTTTTAGTTTTAGTTTTAGTTTTTTTTTTTGTTTTTTTGCATTCTTTTTTATTTATTCTTTTTTTCTTTGAATGAGCAGCATATATATATATATATGTTACTTTTTTATTTGAAAATATATTAAAAATGTATTTAATACATATTTTTTTATTTTTCTCTTTATTTAATTAGTTTAATATATATATATATATACGAAAAAGAAACAATATATATAGGGTGTAAACGAGACCAGACAACTCGCGAGCTACTCGAGATTTAATGGGTCAAAAGTCGGTCAACAGTCGACTCGAGTAGGCTCGACTCGAACTCGAGCTCGTCTCGACATACTAACGAGTCGAGTCGAGCTACCCAATACTCGATCCGATAAGCTCGTGAGATACTCGAATTTTTTTATATATAATTAGTTTTTATAATATACTTTGTAAAATATTATATAAAAAAATATCAATTGGCCAAAAAAATAAAAAAAGTTAATAATACATATTATATTTCTATTTTAAATAAAATAAATAACAATTTATTGGTCAAAAATTAAAATTACTAGCTAGATAATAAAAAAATTGAAATTATTCTATATTGATTAAGGTTGTTTGAAGTGTTTACCCAAGTTAAAAACAAAATAGCTTCTCCCACATCGGTTGGGTGCTGTTTATTTTGGCTCACAAGTGGGTAATAAATTTATGCCAAATCTCCTGTCCCCCATCGTTCATGTAATTATGATTGTGACTCAAATGAGATTTTTAAAGGAGGTTAGAAGGCTCTCCTTTAATATATTTGGCTATGGGCCCTCACCCAAGGGTACTGTGTGGGGGTGTAAACGAGACGAGACAACTCGCGAGCTACTCGAGATCGACTCGGTCAAAACTCAGTCAACAATCGACTCGAGTAGGCTCGACTGGAACTCGAGCTCGACTCGATATACTAACGAGTCGAGTCGAGCTTGGATTTTAACTACTCGCGAGTTTTTGAGTCGAGTTCGAGTCTGAGAAATGACTATCGAGTTCGAGTCGAGTATACCAATACTCGAGCTCGACTCGCATCATTTACACCCCTATATATATACCAAAAAAAAGAAACATAAAAAAAGAAGATATTTACACGACATGTTCTCATTATTTGCTGAATTATATTCTTCTATTTATTATAAATAGAATAGTGTTTCAGAAATGTGAACAAATAAGTGATATTACATGAGAAATTTAAATAATATATATCAAGATAATAATGGAAAAAATACATAATACACCCTTGTGTTTTATGAAACCTGCACAAAACACCCTTGTATTCTTTAAACTACATAAAATACCCTTTTATTTTAATGAACCCTGCAAATATGACCAATTCCGTCAAAACTAACGGAGGGGAGAATGGCAAGTTTGGTCCAAAATTATGGCAGGAGTGAGACGTTGAGTCCCGCGTTTGTTCCACGTGTGATTTTTAGTCCACAACTTTCAAAAATTGGCAAAGATGGTCCGAAATTGTAATTTTGTGGACTAAATCTGCTTAGCTGGCAAATTTTTGCTTAGTTGGCCAAAATTCAGATTTTGTGAACTTATTTATTTTTATTTAAAAAAATCTGCAAAATTAAATAAAAAATTCTGGACTATATTAATATTAAAAAATATTAAAAATCAGTAATTTTATTGTTAATCTTGGAATATTAATATTGAAAAATAAAAAAAAAGTCATTTTAAATTCAGAAATTAGAAAATCTAAAAAATTCTGAACTATTTAAAAAATTCGGAAATTAGTAAATTTATTAAAAAATATTAAAAAATTCCTAATATTAATATCAATATTAATATTAATATTGGAAAATATTAAGAAATTGGTAATTTTATTTTTAATTCAGGAATATTAATTTAAAAAATCAAAAATAATTATTTTAAATTTGAAAATTAGAAAATCTAAAAAATTCTGAACGATTTAAAAAATTATTAATATTCGGATAGCATGTGACCGTTAAAAAATTTCCAAGTTTAAAATAATTTTTTTATTTTTTAATATTAATATTCCAGAATTAAAAATAAAATTACTAATTTTTTAATATTTTTTAATATTAATATTAATATTAATATTCGGAAATTTTTAATATTTTTTAATAAATTTACCAATTTCTGAATTTTTTAAATAGTTCAGAATTTTTTAGATTTTCTAATTTCCGAATTTAAAATAACTTTTTTTTTATTTTTCAATATTAATATTCCAGAATTAAAAATAAAATTACCAATTTTAATATTTTTTAATATTAATATAGTTCAGAATTTTTTTGTTTTTTTTAATTTTGCAGATTTTTTTAAATAAAAATAAATAACTTAACAAAATGTGAATTTTGACCACTTAAGCAAAAATCTGTTAGCTAAGCAGATTTAGTCCACAAAATTACAATTTCGGACCATCTTTGTCAATTTTTGAAAATTGTGGACTAAAAATCACATGTGGAACAAACGCGGGACTCAACGTCTCACTCTTGCCATAATTTTGGACCAAACTTGCCATTCTCCGACTAACGGAGAGTGAAGTTCACTCGCCCTCTATGCAACTGTTTCATGTTTTTACGCATTTAAAATGTAGAAATAATTCAAAATACCCCCAACTATTAGTTCTAAACAACGTACTCACTGTGAGGATGCAGTTGTGGTCGATTAAAGGTGTCAGACAACGGTGTAATTTGTTCACGCGAGAACTTCAAACTGTTATATCAACTTCAATTCGGTGGTATTGTTAAATCGTGAAAAGTTGTAATAAATGTTAAATCTATTTATCTAGGAAAAAATTGCTGCGTCCATTCTAATATATTATTTGTATAGATGACTACGTAAGTATTTTTTAAATCTAAATATATCGTATAAAAAAATTATAGTCATAATAATACATTCACAAAAAAATAATAAATATAAAATAGTAAAAAAAATTATCGAAAAATGTCAGTAAAAAAATTAAAAAAATTCAAGGTATTATTATGTATACATACATATTATTCAATATATATATATATATATATATAAGGAAGTGAGAGGGGTAAAAAAGACATTTTCCTCTTTTTTGTCAAGAGGGGAGAGGGAATTAGTAAAATGGGAGGGGGGATTAGCATATCCCTAAAAAAAAAAAAGGATGTTGCTTGAAGCTTTAAGTCACATTTGCAGATTTCTAGTGGATTTTTTGCTTGAAAATTACTGCAGAGTAAAGACGAGAAAAGAGGAAAAGGGAAGCATTTTGATTCGTCGTGTATTTCACTTTATGGACCAAATGCATAGTTGATCATATGTGATTTTGCCATAAAGTCACTCGCCACGTATGAATGACAAATTGTCATGCCGGCGGATCCAGAGTTTCGATCGAACGATACCGTCAGCAGCAACCACTCCTCAATAGAATGGACATAAAATTGGAGGTGAGCTCTTCCTATCATGGAAAGAGTAATATAATAGGCAATGGCGGAGAATACGCAGGAAGGGGTGCTGGCCCCCCCTAAAATTTTAGTCGTTATTAGCATTTTGATATAATTTTAGAGAAAAGTCAAAAGTTTTACATTGTGGCCCCGTCGAAAGTTTAGTAATAAAACTTGCATATGAGAAAAGTCAAACTCCGCCACTGATTTATTGTTTTTGTTTCTATATGACTCTATGTACGATTTTTTTTTAGAGCAATGCTACATATACACACATTCATACACACATTCATACACACTTAACATCTCATCCATTCATTTATTGTGGGACCCACAATAAACAAATGGGTCCCACAATAAACAAATGGATGAGATGTTAGTGTGTAGGAATGTGTGTAGGAATGTATGTATGTGTAGTATTTCTCTTTTTTTTATTGAAGTAGTTCATTTTTTTTCTAAAATTTTTTTGGCCCCCCACTCATAAAAGTCAAGCTCCGCCACTGATAATAGGGGTAGCACGTGCGACCACATCCGCGATGTATTTTAAGAACAAAGTTCGGAATTGTATGAACGACAAATTCCAATTTTATATTTCAAATAAAAATTCTCTCTCCATCCCACTTGAAGAGTCACATTTTGAAAAAATGATTTTGTCTTACTAAAAGAGTCGTATTTCTATTTTTTTGGTGTTAATAGAAATTCGAAAACCGACCAACCAATCCGAACCGTCTGCATGACCGAAAATCAAAAGCCCGAACTTGAAACTTACAAACAAAGCAACCGAATTAATTGGGTTTAGATAACATAAACCGAACCGAACCGAATTACCTAATTGGGTAGATTAACCCGAATTATTTATATTATATAAAATTTTATTTATATGACTAAAATTTTTAAACTTATAAAATAATATATCTACACATATATTGTAGTTTTGATAAAAACAATGATTAAATATATCAATTAAAGATCTATCTATTATTTTAGAACAAGTTTTATTAATATAATTAATTTTTTTGTTACTTTATTAAATAAATATATATATATAAATTAAATATGCTTGGGTCAAAACCGAATTTGACCGAACTAATCCGAAACCGAAGCATTTGGGGAGAGTTTGGGTTTTGAGTTTTGAAAACCGAAACCGATCGAAACTAGAACCGAATTTTAAAGTTGGGGAGGGTTTGGGTTTCGAAAATTTTACCCCAACCGAAATCGAAAACACCCCTACATATCATGCCTTGCACACACACACACACATATATATATATATATATATAGATATATATTTTCCGAAAAATTCACAACTATATATAAGGATATAAATGACATATATGAGAGTAAGAGTTTATCTTATGTATTATACTTCCAATCCATAAAATATATATATAAATTTACGAAATAGACTCTTCAACTGGGACGAAAGAGTATAAAATTAAACCAAAGAAAATGACAGAAGGGTGAGAAAAAATTACGAGACATCGCAAATGCTTTTACTTATTGTTTTACTCGTTTTTGTTAGTAATCTTGGTATTACATTACTTGTGTCATGTTGCATTTTTTTATTTTTTTTAAGTCACTTTTATGATTTTATTGGTCATTTTAGGTTTTAAAGTCATGTTAATATTTCAGTAATTTTTTATTGAACATTTTAGGTTTTAAAGTCATGTTAACATTCCGGGAACTTCTAGTAATTTAAAGGAAACACGAACATCGGGACAAGCGGACACGATGAGGGAGCCGGTGTGCATATTTCAGCATGATTGCCGTCCTACCACCATGACTGCCACGAAGGAGACTCGACCGCCGCACGTGGCCGTCAAGAATGATGACTCGAGGGTGACTCGACCGCCACCTGCCCCGGGATTTTTAACCGATTTTTGACCATTTTTTTCAACACCTATAAATAGGTGTGCCGTGTGTTTTTTGGGTATAATCTTTCAATTGCTAGATTTCTGAAAACATAACCACAAAAACCCACCTACGAGGATCGTCTAACCAACAATCCAAATCAATCGGGAAACATCAAATCCAAATCCACAAACCCAAACGCAAACCCCTCCGACACGAAACAAAATGCCAATCGCAAATTATCGTCTCGGTGTGGTTCCAATCTTCTTCTGCAAATACCATAGTATTTGATGGGTATATATTCTTGGCTTATTTACAGACTTTATGCACAATCTTGCAACATTTAGAAGGCCATTAAGTTCCCTTGGATCATAATTATTTCCAAGATCAGGGTCTACCATCTTGTGTATTGATCTTGAAAAATTCGATTCTTGAACCCATTGGATTAAATCCACACCACCATTGCCCGACGACTGACCGGTAATTAGCTCCAAAATTACCAACCCAAGTTGGAAAATCATGTTCTTGCATCCTTCACCGGTACACGCTGCAAAGCAAGAAAGACTAGACATGGGGATAACTATAAAAGTACCCGATGTTCAACCGAATTACAAAAAGAGGAGCAAAACACGGGGTTTCGACAGATTACTCCAGTGTTCTACAAAATAAGCCATTTAACTCTGTGTGAAAAGTAAGAGTCATATTGCAAAAATCGTCCTTGTGGTTTGGCCAAATTGCACGTTTCGTCCTTGTGGTTCATTAAGTGCAAAGATCGTCCTTATTTTGCACTGTTACATGCAATTTTGGTCCTTCAACATTGCAAAAATCGTCCTCGTGGTTTGCCAAATTTCAGTGTTGAAGGACCAAAAGTGCATGTAACAGTGCAAAATAAGGACGATCTTTGATGAACCACAAGGACGAAACGTGCAATTTGGCCAAACCACAAGGACAATTTTTGCAATTTACTCTGTTTTTTATTTTTAAAAAGTAGCCGATTACTCTTGTGTAAATTAAATAAGCACATTACTCATGAATTCTTAAAAATGTGCATCCCGCCGACTCTACTGCCTTTGTGCACAAATAAAACGCAGGAAGTTCTCTTGTACCTTTGTTAAAACATAGGGAGTGACCTGTCTATTTAATTTACATCGGGGGGTGGGGGTGGGGGAGTGGGGGGCAATCGACTATTTTTTCAAAAAAGTATGATGTTTTAATTTACACAAGTGGGTCAACAGCCCATTTTGTAAAAACACGAGGAGATAATCCGCCATTCACGCGAAAAAATGAGTACAACAAATACCTCGCTCTCAATGGTGGGAATTTGTCAAAGAGAAACAAATTTCAAGGGCGTATTTGTAATTTTAAAAAAGATAAACTGGTCTTTTTTACAATTAGGCTAAATATCGGGGATGATTTTTGTAATTAAATCTTAAATATGAGCATGCAAAAATGGTACCTTCCAAACAACGAGACGAGGCTGGCAGCAAAGCAGGATTTCCAGCAGCACTAAATAAGCAAATGTCTGAAATCTGCAGTAAAGTATAAGGGTTACTTTGAGTGATAATTACAGAAATTACCCTGAGGTTCAGTGTAATTACAGAAAAAAAATCCAATTATATTTAAAAAAAAAACACGAACAACCTTATTTGAAACATTACAGATTCTCCTTTAAGATTTGTACTTATTTTACCAGTACCCCCTCGAATAGGTGCAATATGTAAAACAGAAACATATGCCGCTGTTCTTTTAGTAATTACTTATATCACACTTCTCAAAGGTGGCATCGGTCAGGGATAATTACGCCGAGTACCCTTGAGATTTAAACTAATTGCGAAACCCCACCCATCTCTATCAAAATTACAAAAATTACCCCAGAGGTCTGGACTAGTGTTAAATTTAAGAGACTAACTGTAATAATGAACGAGGTTTGAAATGTGTTTGGCTTATGAAGCGAGTAATCTAAGCAATATTATATCTCATGGATAAATTTTGGAATTTAGCTGGAATTTTTCCGTAATTAGGTCAAACCTCAAGGGTAATATTTGTAAATATCCCTATTTAGGGATAATTATCCATATAGATAGGCCACATTCATACACAGACAAACAAAGCTAAAAATAATACACCCATAACTACCTTTGGAATTAAATTTTCGTCCAACACGATCGTGCTTGAACTAATGGAAACCTGATAAACCGGCGGATCACAGAAGAAATGCAGATATTCCTGTATTAGGATAGTCGACCAAACACACGTCAACCATCAGCAGCAAAGCCATACACGAGCATTAGATAACCAAGCGGCGGATGGCTTAAGCCTTAAGGGACCTTGTGGGGGGCCATGGCCCCCCTGATTTTTGGCAATTTCACTACCTGAGTCTGTAATTTTTTTATGCAGTATACGTATTATTATTTAAAATCTGAAGTATAAATTAGCATACTGAAGGAGTGTTCACAAACTTAAAAAAGGAAAAAAGCGAGCCATTCTCATATTCTCAAAGTAATTTTAAACAAACCATGTCTTTATATAATCTGAAGTCTGAACCAATGTTTAAAAACGTAAATCAAGGCTCACATCTAGGCGCCTAGAACATAATACGACGCGAGGCTCTTCACAAAGTGTTTTTAACCAACAAACCGCAGCCTTTTCAGCTAACGCTTACGTCTCTGTCTCATGCTCACGCTTTTTACACTACGCGGCATTAGGCTTACGATTTTTGTGCTTTTCTTTGAAAAAACAGATCAAACACAAAGATTAGTTTTTTTTATGTAGTTTCTTAGGTCTGAAATATAGGTAACATATAAGCGCATGTGAGAGCTCCTGGGTACCAAGCCAAATTAATGAAAATGATTATCCTACCTTAGATAATATAGTTTTTTAAATCTCAATTAATAATAATTATTTGTTATTTTAGTTATTTAAATTTAATTTTTATTCCATTATTTATCACAATTAAAATTTACTTATTTTATTAAGTAATTATTTCATGCAATTTTCTAACCGTACTTATTATTTATTTAAGTAATTTCAGGATCACTACTTTGGTTTTTAAGATTTTATTTTGATTGTTATTCTCCGTTTTTATTCTAATAGATTGTTATTACACTTTTAAATTTTGAATTGTTTGTCTTATACCAAATTTTTTTTATTTTTGATATAAAATATGCTTTGCACAGAAGGCTTACGCCTAGTCGTGTCGAGGCTTACACCCCACCTAGGCTTATGCCTTCGCCCTTTTAAACATTGATCTGAACTATAATATATGTAGATATTATATGCAAGTATAAATTTTGAGAGCTAACCACTGCAGCGGCTACGCCGATTGCTATTTGTAGTCTTATTCTCCAATTCAACGGTGTTTTTAAAGGATCTGACAAAATAAAAGGAAAAATATCCATGAAAAATGTAACACGTCAGACTATTGAAAGCATTTTGATGCAGAATTACCAGACAGGTGATCCTTTAAGCTCCCTTTTTCGGTGTTCTCAAACACTAGGAACCTAAAACGGGACAAAGTAATTCTAGAAATAAGTTCTTTCATTAGATTAACTGATTCACGAATCGAACAAGTGATTGTAATAAACCGATACTTCGTTGAACAGAAAAATGTAACTTTTTATATAGAACCAGTTTCTCAGACAAATACGGCGATTGATAATACCTTGACAAGAAAATATAATAACATCATGAGACATGAATGATGTGCTTATAAGTGGCTTTTTTGGTGAATAATTAGCATTTGCGATAAATTGCATAACATGCTATAATTCATAACAAATGGTCTCCTCGATGTTTAGCCTAATTTACTCATAAAACCAAATTATCTTCCAAAACTGCAGATGCCAGCCCTGACATATATACCAAATGATGTGTTCATAATATAAGTCGTTCGACCGTTTTAAATCGAATTTTTGACAACATATTTCTTTTTAGATATTGTACTGATAAATATAAACATTATGTCCTTGGATTCGTCATTTAAATATTTTCACAATATTATTTTTTTGATAATTCTATGATATAATTAGAAAGTTATTCATGGTCAAAATGTAGTCTCGAAAAGCGATGACAACTTATATCATATTATAAATTGGAGGGAGTAGTTCGCAAAATATAATAATACCGCTTAGATCCATCAAAGAATCCACAAAGCCCAACAATGTGGCGGTGATGCAAACGGCCCAAGATTTGAACTTTCCTATAAAAGGAGTCGTCGTCTTCGTCAGAAAGCTTCACTTCTTTAACAGTAGCTACACGGCCGTTTCGAAACTTGGCTTTGTAAGAAGCCCCTTGAGAAGAGTTAGAGTTATCGATAACTCTTTTGAATCCATCGGTCGCCTTCTTTATATCTTTGTACGAGAAGCGTTTCACAAGAGATGGCGGCGGACCTTAAAAGTTTATTGGAAGCAAAAACAATCAACATTTTTTTAATATATAAACTTACTTTCTACTTCATCATCATCAACAGCACCTTAATCCCAACTATGTTGGGTCGGTGGCATGAAGATTATAGTGTCGTTTAATTGTCTAAAATTAGTTAACACCATAACTCATGCAAATAACAAAGTGGCAAAGTTTTACGCCGGATGCCCTTCCTGTCGCAACCTTCATATGAAGGAGAAATAGAACGAAATTCCAAAACCGTCAACATCATAGTTTTTTCCATTTATATGGAAAATATCATGAGACGGCGATGAGTTTGAGATAATTGCTATGGTCATGTCACAATACGTGATCGATATTGTAAAATCAACACATACATCATGGAACATGACTTAAACTTACTTTCTACTTGATCATAAAAATTCAAATTCAACTATATCATTCATAAACACTATGGGACTCTTCGAAAAACGTACCTATCGGCATCCGGGTGGAAGATATCCCGAATTAATTACTCATCATACTTATTTTATTTATTCATTTTTACTTCATCATGATGTACAAATTATTACCTCTCATATACCAAGAACATGAATCTAACTCATCTAAGACGCTGTTCTATTCAACTTAAAAGGATAATATTCAGTAAAAATAAGTTTCCATCAGGAAAAATCAGTTTTGATCAGTAAATTTCAGTTTCAATAAAAAAAATAAGTTATAATCAGTCAAAATCAGTAACTTTATTTCATAAAATACATCGTAAATCAGTAAAAATCAGTTTTAATCAGTTAAAATCAGTTTTTGTTCGGTAAAAATAATTTCGATCCGACCAAAAATTAAGTGAAAGAGACCATGGCCTAAAAGCTCTAACTTGTAGAGAGGGGTGATCCATTTTATTATATATACTGAAACTAATAAACAAAGCCAAACTCCATAATCTAGCAGATTAAATCAAAAAGATAACTGAAAAAAAAATTAACTCCATGAAATCAAGAATCTTACCGGGTCGGGATCGGAGGTGAAACCATGCAAGGAACAACAGCCTGATCTTGACGATCGAATTCTCATTGCCCATTTCCTCCTTGTAAAATTACAGTATAGCAATATATTTGCTTTTAGGTAAAAGTTAATTACCGTATAGAGTGAAGACTATGATGATTATCAGTGTTGACGGCGGTGCGGAGAAAGAATAATTTTACAGTGATCCTTTTTCTTTTCGTCTTTCAATGTGCAGAGAAAGAATAATTTTACTTTTTTACAGTACTGGAAGTTTCCGACTTTCTCGGTTAATAGTAACTTTTTTTCACTGTTCGGTTTTTGAAGAGTTTCGCAACTATGGCCTATGGGGACCATTCAAGGGTAAAATTGGCAAACGGTTAATGCTAATCTCACGATTTAAGGTATGTTTTGGTAAAAGTTATTTAATGGCGTTATTCTTTCAGTTAAAAAATATTAAAAAAATTTAAAAATCAAAAGCTTATCTAGATAATCTGAAATTATTTTAAATTACATTTAAAGAGAAAAAAATTAACCGAAAATACATATTATGTCAAAAAATATTTTATAGTATTTTAAAATTTAAAAGGACTTCAGAATTTTAAATTTTCTGGCTTAAACATTTCATAAAATTAAGTTTTCTTACAAATATATTTCGGAACTTTAACCAACATTTTATATTATAAAATGAGTCTTTTACAAAGTAAAATTTGTTAGTTTTTTTTTTTGATATTTTAATTAAATTTCAGAATTTAAATATAATTTCGGATATTTTTTTGTAATTTAAAGATCAATGCAGTTAATATTTTGTTAGAAATTTAATGGCAAAAGATTTTATGCTGACTTTATTACAATACAAAGAGTTTTCGTGCATCCATAAAAACGCAAAAAGAAAAAAAAAATTAATGCACGTTTAACTAAACCCAATTTTTTTATATTTTACCCATAAAAAACCTAACTAAAAATATATTTTATGAAACGCCATTTTTATCTTTAATAAATTTCAACTTAATCAAGCTACTACCAATCAAACATATCTAATTAACTAAATCAAGTTTGGGTAAAGGCACCACATACCTAGGTTAAGTTGAATGTAGACGGGAGTTGTTTTCCTCGTCGCAACAGCGGGGCGATTGGGTGTGTGTTGAGAGATGAACATGGTGCCTAGGTTTGGGGATATGCAGCGAATGTGGGAGTCCCGCCGTGAATGACACTGAAATTGGCAGCTTATTGAAGGGGCTAGAGTTGGCCTGGGAACAGCGTATTCAGAAGCTCCAAGTTGAGACGGATTCGAAGGATATCTTTGATTGGATAACCGGCAAGATTATCCCGCCGCCGGACATGGTGGTGAGAGTGGAGAAATGTAAATGTTTGCTGCATAAATCGTGGGAGCTGGAGCTCAAGAAGATTAATCGCACAGCAAATACCGTTGCTGATCATATTGCTTCTCTAGGCTATAATGAAGGAGAGGATATACTTTGGTTTTCTCCTCCTCAATCTGTAATGCCTTTCTTAGTCTTGGATAATGGTTGTTAAGCCTAATAATGTCTTTTGTCTACCAAAAAAAAAAAACATATCTAATTAGATCCCTACTTTTAATATTGACAATACAAATTCAACTTTATTCTTTGCTTTAATCACATTTTTGGTGCGTTCTTGAAGATACTAGATGTTCACCCGTGCGATGCAGCAGATATAGCTTTCTATACATAAAAAAAATACTTCTGTCGTTCCTCAAATTTGTTCTTGAGGATCTTCAATGCGAGTTTTAATAAAAAATTGAGTATATTACGAATTGTAATATAATTGGAGAAAGAGTCTCACATTAGCATAGTGTTAAGTTAATTAATGTACATTATATGGATAAATTTAGGAAACATACCGAAAAGAAAATGTAGGAATATTTGAGTTATTGTAATTAAATAAATATCATAACTTATTTTTTATGTAAGCAATATAAATGTTGAATCTAATTTCTTAAAAGAAAGTTAATTTATTTTTATTTTGTCAATTAATTTTATCGTACTAATATCCATATTTTTTCTAATATCTACTTTCGTTGTGCAATGAGTCATTAATGTAAATTCATCAAATTTACTATATTCAATATGGATGTCTAATTGAAAATAGTGAAATAAGATTTTTTGATATATTTTCCATTAAGAACGAACTTGATACAAAAAAATTATAAATATTTAAAATTTTAAGTTAAAATAATGAGAAATTGGCAGATGAGTGTATAGTTGTGCAATAAAACTTCTTTCCTTTTTTTTTTATTTTTCTGAAAATTAAGAAGGCATATATATAATCTATATTTAAACAAAATCAAAAAACTTAAATAATGACACATGGCCGCAACTCTCTTTTAATAGATTTAAACAAGAATAAAATTACTTGACTTAAAAATATGATTAAATATTTTTGTTAAATAATGTTAGAATTATATATTGTAAATTTGTTATGTTGCTAAATTAAAGAAGTGTTGTTCCTCTTTATAGATACCAGTGTTCACATGCAAGTTGAAGAAGAATGTTGAAGTACAAGAAGATAACTCGAAGCAAAAATTCGAAAAATTTTTGATGCGTCTAGCAAGCAACTTTTATGTTTTTTTAGAAAAAAAAATTATATATAAATAATATTATAACGACAAAAAGACTCTATTTTTATCGTCGCGTGCGTCAGGGACCAGGTAAATATTGCACAGCTCCAAATTACAAACTTATTCCTGTACATGATTATCATACGACGACAATCATAAGAGCATGCAGTGTGCTCCCCCAAGTCCATGTAGGTATTGTTTCCAAAATTATAGGAAAGAACAGCATTGGGCCGCGGCACATCTCGGTCGAGCCGCGGCCCCCGGATATTCCTTAAAACTGCCGAGCTTTCTGTACTCTGGGCCGCGGCCCCTGCCGAACACCCCTGCCGAGCGCTGCCGAACACTCCCTGCCGAGCACTGCCGAGCACCTAGGGCCACGGCACATCCCTGCCGAGCCGCGGACCCCGTCCTTGTTTCATATGGCCGGCACGCCTGTACTCTGGGCTGCGGCCCCTGCCGATATCCTGGGCGCGTTTTCTGTGTGTGTGCCGCGGCACACTTGGGCCGGGCCGCGGCACACGAGTCAACCCAGCTAAAGGGGATCTTTTATGCAGACTTTCTTGCGGGATTTTCATCACTTTTCATTACACACCTTTGAAGAACAAGAGAGAGAGAGAGAGAGAGAGAGAGAGAGAGAGAGAGAGAGAGAGAAACAAGAGAGAGAAATACATTTCTTCATTTTTCCGGAGATTTATCGGTCGGATCGTCATGATCTTTTGACAAGAGCTTGGTAGCTATTGTGCAAATCTTTTCACCGGTGTAGATCGAGATTTTGAGTCCGGAAGTTCGGGTATTTCGTTAGCTCTTTGTGTAAGATATTTACGGTTGTTTCTTTTCTCGATCTTGTTATTGTTGATTCCAAATACTTGAAGAACTTTTATTACCAAGTATTTGACGATTGGTGTATACCCCTAGTTTCTATTAGGGACGATTGTGTATTGTGTGTATTGGTGATAGTGGATTTAAGCGGCTTCGGTCCCGTGGTTTTCGTTTTGAGGGGTTTTCCACGCTAAAATATTGTGTCTCGTGTTTATTGTTTTTCGGACATCATTTGTATTTTTTTTGTCGAGTTGTAATTGGTTTGCTCTACTCGTCGGTAATCACAAAGTTGCAATTGAAGATTGAGAATTTGTCAAACGAGGTTCTGCATTTTTCGTTGTGACGTTAGTCATTTTTTTTCCCAACAAAGTGGTATCGGAGCCACGTGATTTGTTTGTTTCGTGGTTGTTTAGTATCTCAATTGTAAGATGGAAGCCAACACGAGTAGAATGGTTAACTTGAATGGTTCAAACTATCACGTATGGAAGGGGAAGATGGAAGACCTTCCATACATGAAGGATTATTATTTATCGGTTTTTAGCAAAGATAAACCGGAAGGGAAGTCCGACGCGGAGTGGACTATTTTACATCACCAAGTTTGTGGATATATTCGACAATGGGTTGATGACAACGTTTTGAACCATAGTAGTAGAGAGAAGGATGCTCGAGAGTTATGGCACAAGCTCGAGCAATTGTATGATCGGAAGACGGGGAATAATAAGTTATTCCTCATAAAACAAATGATAAATTTGAAGTATCGAGACGGGACTCCTCTATCGGATCACTTGAATGCATTCCAAGGCATAATTAATCAACTTGCCGGAATGGGAATTAAATTCGAAGAGGAGATGCAAGCTTTGTGGTTGTTAGGCACATTGCCGGATTCTTGGGAGACGTTCCGAACGTCGTTGTCTAACTGTGCCCCCGATGGAGTCATTTCGATGGAATTAGCTAAAAGGAACATGTTGAATGAGGAGGTCCGAAGAAAAGCACAAGGATCTTCTTCACAGTCGGATGTTCTAGTTACCGAAAGACGGGGGAGAGGTCAAAGTAGAGGTCCGAGTAATAGAGGGCCACAAAGGAGTAATTCCCGGGGGAAGTATGCCAATCTCGAGTGTTACCATTGTGGTAAGAAAGGGCATACAAAGAAATTTTGCCGACAATTGAAGAAGGAGAATCGCCAAGGCCGAGAGAATTCGCAAAAGAAGGAGAGCGGTAGTAATGATAAAGCCGAAGTTAATACACTACGCCATAAGTGCTCATATGCAACGCATATCTCCAGTGTTGCAAGGAAAAGTATTGTAATAGCCATCTGATCTTTGATCTTTTGCAATACTATCTAATTAGTGTTGCATTAGACCTGAATGCACTGTTGCAAAAGACGTTAATGCTACACCAACCTAAAGTGTTGGATTATACGTGAACTTAAAGCGTTGCAATATACTAAATTATCTTAATAATTACGAAAAATATTTTAAATATTTTTTAAAAAAATATCGACAAATTTAATTTTTTTACACTAAAACAAAATAAATTATTTGAATTTGTTTAATCATATTATAACGGACTTAATATACAGGAAATTAAAATTAATTTTGGTGGTATTAATTTTTTTTTTATTATTATTTTATTTTGACTTTCATTTTTAATTTAATTAGCTTCCTAATTAAGAACGTTGCGGAGATATTAGACCAAAGTGTTGGTAAGTTATTGATGGTTGGTGTTATCTTACGCGTTATGTATTAATCGCATAATTGAACCAGATGACGGAATAACAAATTCGAGGGATAAATTATAATGGAACCTTATTGATCGAATACCAAACTACCTATTATAATATATATATATATATATATATATATATATAGTTCTCCTCCTCACGGATCTTACCTCTCTCTCTCTCTCTCAATTCCCTTTCCCCCCACCTAACCCTACCGCACGATCAAATACCATCATCCGCCTCCCCCTTCTTCATCAGCAGCAGCGGCAAGCCATTGACATAAGTAACGACGGCGGATGTCGCGTGCGTGGCGGATCGGGAAAGATTTTTCCGACGAGATGTTCAGACGGCGACTCGTTCAACTTTCCGGCGAGTTCTCTCTTTCTCTTTGCTTGATGTCTCAACGTTGCGACGGATGTCGGAACAGGCAACCTTGAAGATGGTTTCTGGCCGGAGTTTGAAGGAGGTCTAGATGGAGCCGGAAATGAACTGGGATTCCGACCCCGGGATTATGTTCCAACGGTTCTACTTCAGGGATGGACGTCGGAGGTGCAGCAGGACAAGGTCAGGCCGTTAACGGAGCTAAAAGCGGCCAAGCCGTTGACCCATCCATTTAGATCAGGTTGTTCGAGCCTTGATTTTGCGGCGGTGGATTTTCTGGTGATATAAGGAGACGACGACGGGGTTGGTTTTTTGTCCGAATTCCGGGTGTTACTATTTTGTGTGTGTTTCCGAATTTTGTGTGTATATATGTTGGTGTGTGTGTGTGTGTGTATATATGTTTCTGTGTGTGTTTTGTGTGCAGGCGTGTGTGTGTTTTATGTGTGATGTATGTGTGTATGTGTGGTGTATATATATATATATATATATATATATATATATATATGTGTGTGTGTGTGTGTTGTGTGTATATATATTATATATATAGGTGTTTGGAGGTGTGTGTGCAGGTATGGTGTGTGTGTGCTGTGTATATATATATATATATATATATATATATATATATATATATATATATGAGTGTTTTTGTTGTTGCCTTGGGCATTCTTGACAAATTGTTTTTTCTTTTTTCTATTGATAGTTTGGTTTGCCTTCTTTTCCAAGTCGTTGCTAGATAGAAAAAATGTCATACTCAAATGTAATACTTATTGGCAATGTCAAATTTTTCTTACATATTCAGAGGGCAAGCTTTTTTCTCCCATTAATGGCCCTTGACCCACAAAAGCATGAGAAAATTGGTGAGATGTGGTGATTATCTTATTCGACTCTTTGTTTTTGCTCTAACTCATCAAAGTGAAAAGAAAGGAAAATTTTGCTGCGCGACTTTAGTTATTAGTCTTCGCATTTATGGTAAATATTTAGCATTTATCTCAAGCACATGTTTTGTTAATTCATCCATTATCTTCTCTTGTTCTTTGCCAGTAAGTAGTTTCTTTAGATCCAGAAAGTTTTGCCTTTTGGAATTATTTTGATTCCCCTATCCCCACCTTCAATCTCTCTCATTCGTTGGACATGCCAACGTGCTCTGAATGTCACTGGAGACCTAGGGCAAGAGCACCTTCAGTGGTAAGCAACTAATGAGCTTGCTTTAGGCCCCCATTACCTTGATCAACGAAAACAGAGACGATATTTAAGAGAATTGGAGTTGAAACAAAATTTGGACCAGTTTTTGAGTTATGCATGTTAACAAATTTTGCTTTATAACTTTTGATTGTCAAAGCTAACTAAACCATTTTTTTTAAAGTTTAAAACATTAATCTGGGGATTATTTGAGCTCAGGCTGGCTTAAGTTAGCTTTGTTTGTAGTTGGGTTGTATACATTTATTTATCTTGGTTGAAAGTTGAAACATCACACTACATATACTTCATTTGTATCCGTTAAATAAATAAAAAATTTCAAACCATAGAATACTTTGAGCTGTCCTTGACGCTAAGTCTTGTCATTTTGCAATTTATTTTACCATATGGTCGCTTCTCCACTATTTCTACAGTTTTACTTATTGAACAACAATCTTCTATGTCTTGGTCATTTTATGTAGTGTTTTTCTTTCGTTATTTGTTGGTTCTTTGTTTTGTCTAGATGGATCAGCATGGTGGGAAAATAGTAAAAAACAAATGCTGACACATCATAACCAGAATTCAGTTTTCGTGACTAATAGCAAGTATAGCTTTATTAGTAACATTTGTTTTAGTGTATTATTTACTTCATCTCATTTTTAATATGCTACTTTGTTATTTTACCAACTTATTTGTTCTTCTTTCTATCTAGGGTAAGGCTCAAGGGTGCATTGCATGCATATGTTCCCTCTCCAATATTGTTTCTCCCTCGGTATTTAGTCCTTTAACATGTATGTGAAATTTTAGTTTGGACTCTGTTTATCAGTTAGTCCCAGAGGTACATTAAAACTAATAAAGTTATATCTTCTTTCAGCTTTATTCTTATCTGACAGCGCATCGTTTCATTTCCCTGGTTTTAGTCTTTTGGCAGGAAGCTAGCTAACTGGGTGAGATTCTTGTGTACTTAGCAAGGTTTCAAAGTAGGACATAGTGATACACAAGTATAACTTTGTTTAATTTCATGATATATGAAGTCACATGTTTAAATTGCAGTTAGTTCTATCAATTATTTGGGTCTTAAATAATTCGAGCAAAGCCCTTTTAAGTTGTATATGTGCTTATGCAGTTGATAACCTTCATGCAAAGCACTGTGATTAAGGAGACTCCTCCAGTTCCAACTTACAAAGCTTATCTCGTTGAGCCTTTGGTATAACCGGAAACTTTGGATGGTATACAAATGCAGCTTGTAAGCAGAATCATGTCCCTCTTAGTCTTTCCCCTATTATTTTTTAATCTTAATCTGCTAGCATCGAGGATTTATTAATATGCCACGGATTAGTGCAGTAATAGGATGTTTAATTTCTACATCTTCCTATGTTATATTTTGTTGTAACAAGCTTTTTTCTTCAATCATTGTAAGTTATTTGTTAAAAATTTAAGTTTCCTGCCAGTGTGGAAATGAACCTAGCAGCTTCTTCCTAATCTTTACGTTAGCAAATTGCTTGTACACTTAATTCCTGCTGACAATACTGCTTTGCACATGTGCATGCAACTCTTTGTACATGCAAATCCGAAAGCATATAAATATTCACACTTGTAATTTTTCCTGTGTTTCCTTATAGTGGTCTGTTATATGTTCTGTTATAGCAGTCTAGCAGTCTGTTATATGTTAATAATTTTATATTATTGAAGTTGAGATGTATATTGGATTTTGATATTTTGCGGCGTAGCATAATGAATTGGATAGGTGCTAGTTGAAAATACATTTTTTTTTTGAAAAAAGGTACTTTTTGCATCTGTTTTACATAAAAATGGAATATTAATTGCTTACTGTTTTGGCTTTATGCATACGAATCTTATGAATTGCACTAATGCGAAACTTAAATTTTGTTTTGTAGAGAGCCAAAGATGCTAAGAAAAAGAAGTTTACACGGGGACCGAGCACCCATTCGCGAGCAAATGCAACTGCAGCTGGGAAGGAACCAAGGAACGTTGGAACTGAAAATGAGAAGGAAGTGACAAGTTCATACTGTGCACCAGCTTTAAAACCAACATGCAGTAAAGTGTTTCAACAGGCAACCAATGGAACAACTCCTGGTTCCGTAAATGCTTACTTAGCGCTGACGTGTTGCGTGTCGTATTGTTAGTATAAGATTTGTTGGATAGTAGTTGGAGTTGGTATTTTGCGTCGACTGTTTGTTGGGATGTTGGTATTTGATACTGAATGGCAGGGTTTGAATATTGGATATGGTATTTTATTTGTATGGAATGATGTACGTACGAAATAGTTATTGCGAAATTTTTATTTAAAGTATTGCATTTATCTTTCAGTTAGTGTTGCATATTTTCCAATTAGTGTTGCATATAACAACCATATTACTCTTGGATATAAGAATAGTGTTGCATTATGTCTGATGGGACTCACTGGTGATGTGGATGAAGTGGGACCCACTGTTGACGTGGCAAAAGGGCCCACCGCTGACATGGATGAAGTGGGACCCACTGCTGATGTGGCCAAAGGACTCACTGCTGATGTGTCATTAGTTTGGGCCCCACTTTTCTGAACTGTATTATCCTCTAAGCCAACACTATTTTCTGTTGCATATATTTTGTTTTGTGTTGCACTATGTAGATAATGCAATACTTTCCCTCTGTTGCATTAGAAAGGAAAATTGTTGGATTAGAGGTCAAATCCCACGCGATCAGATGCAACACCCACAAAGTGTTCGATATATCAATTTCTGGCCTAAGGCAACAGAAAATGGGGCATAATGCAACAATAGGAAGCGTTGCATATGAACACTTATGGCGTAGTACCGAAGAATTCTTTGTTTGTTGCTGTAATATCCGCGTTTTCTATCCTTGGTAATTTCTTTCTTTTGGTGCATTTTCGTTTCGGACAACTCGCCTGGCACTGTTTTGTAATTATGAACTTATTTTATTCTTGGAGTTTTCCGTTTAGACCGGGTCTTGATAATGTTTTTGTGTAATTTCATCTCGTGTTATATTCTGTCGCATGTGTATTCATTTCTCGTTAAATTCGTTCGATTTCGTCGTTTTCTTACTTCCATGAGTTCGTATGCTTATGTAGAGCATGTTGCGAGTTTCGGATTGTTAATCCGACGTTGTGTCGTGACTTTTCGGTTGTTTGGGCCGTTTTTGTAATTTCCTAGAAGTTTAGGGAATTTGTCCCTTATTCGACTTTGGTTGTGTACCTCAGATCGTTTTGGGTTCCGTACTTCCATTTCGTGTTATTGTTGCCCAAATATCGATCCCTGTTGCTTTTATTCTCCTTCCGGATCATTTTTCGTCATTTGAGACCCGAGGGTGTGGGCAGCGGACAAGAATTGTGAGCCGCGGCACACACATCGCCCATTGTTGCCTAAACAAATCGTACCATGTGCCGCGGCACAAGGATTGTGCGCCGCGGCACACAGTCAAGCCGCTGCAAGACACATGTCCGGCCGCAGCACACCCGTGTGACACTTGCCGGCCAAAATCGATCAGACCGCGTGCCGCGGCACATGCCGAGTCCGAGCCGCGGCACACTTCGATGAGCCGCTGCACAACGAGCGGCCACCACCACCGGGGCAATTTTGCCTGCTCATGCCGCGTACGGTTTAGCTGAGCCGCGGCACACGGCGCGGTCAGCGCTATATCTGCTTCTTATTCAGCGAGAATCGCCCATTTCCTCCTCCTTCTTCAACCGTGCGAGAGAGAGAGAGTCTTGAGAGGGAGAGTTCCTCCATACACCACTTATTGTGTAGATTTCTTCCTCTCTTTTCGATCGGGTGGCTCGGATTGCGGATCTAACACGTGGTTTTCGGATTTGAGTGCTTGATTCTTCAAGAGGTAAGAATTCCTTTAACCCTAGTATGTTTTTGGGGAGGGTTTGGTGGTGATTTTGTGTTCTAATCCGAATTAGCCGATGTTGTTGTTAGAATTGATAGTATACTCGTGACCCTTGGTTTTCTTGTTTTTGGTTGGGATGAAATCCCGTTGTTATACCATTGACCGATTTCATTTCCTTTTGCACTCTTGGTGTCCGATTTAATTGTCCCAACGGGTAGAATTAGGATTAATTCTTACCTTTCCGCATTATTGAGACTTGTGTATACCGTTATTGTGTTAGGATTGGATTTGGGAGGATTGTTCGGACCGAAACCTATTCCGTCGTCGTTTCCTTCGTTTCGTTTCATTCAAGGCAAGTACATGCATTACATTTCATTATGTATATTGTGATTTTCGAAATGAATGATGAATGGTGAATTTTGGGTGCGTGAGATGTGTTCCTTCCACCGAGTGTCCGACGGGATGTCCGGGGTCGATACTAAGGGGTACGGCCGCAAGGGAACATGTGTGCGTGTGTGATTGAACTTCCACCCGGAGTGTCCGACGGGATGTCCGGGGTCGATACTAAGGGGTACGGCCGCGGAAGTGGTATCCCACTCGGAGTGTTCGACGGGATGTCCGGGGGTCGCTACTAAGGGGTACGGCCACGGATACCGATTGTGATTTTGTGATACCGTGATGATTGAAATTGATGTGATTGCCAATGTAGTATTCTAATATATATGTGGCAAATGACTTATGTTGAGATGATTGTGTAAAACCGCATTTTTGTATATAATGTGGTGTAATTGTGTACTTGCACTAGCTATTCGAATGCTAACCCTTTAATGGGGAAATGCGTCTTATGCATTTCAGTGCACGGAGAGCCGAGGAGCAGCACGGGCACGCACGCGAAGGACGGGATGGCTTGATGATAGTGGCTCGAGTCTGCTTTTGTTTATTTCTATGTTTGGATATTGCATATGTCGAGTATTGGAATTAAACTGTTTATTCTTGAACTTGGTTTAAGTCCCCTGCGTGGGCATCGAATTGATATTTACATTATGTTTTATGTATTCCGTTGAAATGATTTGGCCGAGGCCACGGCCCTATTTACTTTTGAGTGCATCTTTTGGGGTTTTCATCGTGGTTATGTGTCATGTGTTAGCCTGGTAGACCTCAAGAGGGTTCTACGGCGTGTAATGTCCCCTTTGTGAATTGGGGTGTTACATTTATGGTATCAGAGCTTTAGGTTTTGAATACCTAGGCTGTCGGTGAATTTTGGGTCAGTTGCGTCATTAGAGTCAGTCATTGAGCCTAATATCATCATGCTACCGTCTTTTCGTGCGACCCGTGGCTGTAAGTCTCCTTGAACTCTTATATCTCTGTAATTCGTTTTCTTGCGCTGTTCGGAATCGTGACTTGTGTTACCAACTTTGTGAATTGTGAATCTTTCTGATCTTGTCCTTTTCTTATTTTCCTTCAGTATGTTGAGAGGTCGTGGTAGACCGGCTAGGGGACGCGGCCGAGGCCGTGGTCGGGGTGCTGATAATGAGGAGGGCTCACTTTCTCAGTCCTCTGCGGACTCAGCCTCTCACTCAGGGCCGTAGGGTAATAATGCCGACGCCGGCTACCGTCAGATTTCCCAGCTTGGTAGCCCAACTTACTCGAATAGCCTGTGGTGGACGCTTAATCCGCCCCGACACCTAAGAGGAGGCTAGTAAGTGGCTTCAGACGGTGACTAAGATGCACCCTCCTCGTTTCTCCGGATCCTCCGACTCCTCGGTTGGGAGAATTGGCTCTTTCGGTTGTCCAGACCTTCGATGCCGTAGCTTGTACCGAAGACGGGAGGGTACATATTGCCCAAGACCTCTGGATAAGGAAGTCATGCGGAATGGTGGGAGGCCGTTGTGCCCAGAGACCGTCGAGCTACTTGGGAGGAATTCAAGGCTGCTATGGAAGCAGAGTATTGTCCGCCGCCATCAAGGAGCGCAGAATTGTGGAGTTCTTCACCGCTACACCTCGGGACGTGCCTATTTCTCGTGCCATCATTACTTACAATCGCAGTTGGGTTTCGTGAGAGATCGGGTGAGGTCGGAGGCCGATAAAATCCGTTACTTCAATATGCGCATGAAGCCGCATATTAGGCGAGTATGGCACCGCTCATGTGTGCCACTTTGAAAGAATACCGATCGCGCCTAGCGATCGAGATGGCGGTTCGGAATCGAGTCGGTTTCGGAAGCTAAGAAGCGTAAGACTACCGGTGGATTCTCGACCGGGAAGGGTGGCCGATTTCGAGGTCTCGCTCGCTCCCACACCGGGAAGAGGCCGTTCCATCAGCCGGTGGATCTCGTGGTAACTGATTCGATCCGTTTCGGTGCCGTGGTTTGTTTTAAGCGCAACCAATATGAGCATTTGATGAAGGATTGTCCTTTTCCCCGTTGCTTGCTTCACTTGCGGGCGTATCGCATCGGGCGGCTCATTGTGAGAGAGCCACCGTGGTCGTTAGAGTTCCGACTACCACTACCGATCCGAGGATCATAATACTCCGGCTACCCAGTTCCGCAGGTTCGGTCGCAGTAGAGGTCGGGGACAATGGATCGCCGCAGCCTCGAGCTCGGGTTCATCCACCCCGACCGTATCGGATGAGGCGCACAGAGGAGGCGACATTCCAGAAGGCGTCAGTACCACTCGATCCTTACTCATCCAGCTTCCGTGCTTTTCGATTCGGGTGCTACCCATTCCTTTATTGCGTCGGATTGTGTGAATCGTATTGGCTTTAGCGCTTGTTTGAGTGTGAACCGTTTGTGGTGGGTACGCCTAGCGGGATCGTATGGTTGGGGACCGGAAGTTAGGGATTGCCCCGTGAGGATCGGGAGCCGAGATCGCCCTCGAACCTCATCGTTATCGACCTTAAGGGTGAGGATTTAATCCTCGGGACGATTAGTTAGAGCGTCACTGCTATCATGAACTATCGGACTCGTACTATCTCGATCGTGGCCGAGGATGGCACCGAGCATACTCTCGCCTACCGTAAGCCGGGTAGATCGGGAGCGTGATTAGCGCCTTGAAGGCGATGAAACTTCAACTGTAATGTGGCTTGCCATCGTGCTATGCCCTCAAGGCGGAAGATGGTAGAGTTGACATGTCGTCAATTCCGGTTGTTAGTGAGTATCCCGATGTCTTCCTGCACGACTTACGGGATTACCACCACAAATGAGAGGTGGAGTTTCCTATCGATCTAGAGCCGAATGCCCCTATTTCTCGAGCACCGCATCGTATGGCACCGTCGGAGATGTTAGAGTTGAAGAACCAGTTGGGAGAATTGCTAGATAAAGGGTATATTCGACCGAGCGCATCGCCTTGGGGTGCGCCCGTATTTTCGTTAAGAAGAAAGATGGGTCGCCGTTTATGCATCGATTATCGAGAATTAAACAAGTGACCATCAAAAATAAATACCCTTTGCCCAGATTGACGATTTGTTTGATCGGCTTCAGGGGACGGCAGTCTTTTCAAGATTGATTTGCGATCGGGCTATTACCATTGAGAATTCGGGACGTCGATGTTCAAAGCCGCCTTTCGGACGAGATATGGCCATTACGAGTTTGTGGTTATGCCTTTCGGGCTAACTAATGCCCAGCAGTTGTTCATGCGGTTGATGAACAAGGTTTTTATTGAGTATCCGGACAAATTCGTAGTCGTTTTTATCGACGATATTCTTATCTATTCACGGAGTCGGGAGGATCACGCCTTACATCTCCGAATTGTATTAGACACTTTGAGGACCGAGCGGTTATGCGCGAAGTTCTCTAAGTGTGAATTTTGCTCGAGGAAGTGACGTTCCTCGGGCACGTGATTTCAGCAGAGGGAGTTCGGGTAGATCCACGAGAAGATAGAGGCGGTGATGGCTTGGGAGCCGCCTAAGAATGTGAAGGAGGTGAGGAGTTTTCGGGTCTCGCCGGCTATTACCGCAGATTCGTTGAGGGATTTTCTAAGATCGCTAGACCACTCACTCGGTTGCTCCGAAAACTCGAAGTTCGAGTGGACCGCAGACAGCAGACAACTTTGACGAGTTAAAGAGACGTCGACTACCGCGCCCGTTTTAGCATTGCCTCGGGGAACGAGGACTTCGTAGTGTATAGTGATGCTTCGGGCCTTGGTCTAGGGTGTGTTTTGATGCGAGAGAGACAGAGTGATTGCTTATGCGTCCCGCCAATTGAAACCTTATGAAGTAAATTACCCCACGCACGATTTGGAGTTAGTCATGGTCGTTTCGCCTTAAAAATCTGGAGGTACTACCTCTATGGGTCATCATGTAAGATTTTACGGATCACAAGAGTTTGAAGTACATCTTCACCGTAAAGAGTTGAACATGAGGCGTAGGTGGTTAGAGTTAATTAAAGATTACGACCTCGAGATACTTTACCATCCCGGTAAGGCCAACGTAGTGGCTGATGCGTTGAGCAGAAAACCGATGGCTTTGCAGATGTTAGAGGTACTTACAACGCAGAGTAAGATCCAGCGAGATTTCATCCGTCAGAATATTGAGGTTTGGGTTCAGAGAGTTCAGGTCCAGTTATGTGCATTAGAGATCACTTCGTCCTTGACTGACGATATCAAGGCGAAGCAATATGACGATCCGTTTTTGGTCCAGCTGAGGGAGGATGTGAGGAAAGGGAAAGCCCCTGGATTTGTGGTTCACGATGATGGAGTTTTGAGGTTTCGCGGCAGACTTTGTGTACCATGTGATAATGAGCTGAGACAGAAGATCTTGAGCGAAGCTCATACCACGCCCTACTCCATACATCCTGGTACGAGTAAAATGTACAAGGACGTGAGGAGTAACTACTGGTGGAGTAATTTGAAGATGGATGTTAGCGAGTTTGTGGCGAAGTGTTTGACCTGTCAACAGGTTAAGATTGAGCATCAGCGACCCGCAGGGCTGTTACGACCACTTCCTATCCCGGAGTGGAAATGGGAAGATATTTCTATGGATTTCATTACCAATATGCCCAAGACTCGGACGGGGATGAACATGATTTGGGTCGTTGTTGATCAACTAACCAAATCAGCTCATTTTCTGAGTATAAAGGACACTTGGGGGCCGGAGAGGCTTGCACGAGTGTTTGTTGCGGAAATAGTGAGATTGCATGGGACCCCTAAGAGCATTGTTTCGGATCGTGATGGCCGATTCATATCACATTTTTGGCAGGCCGTTCATAGAGCTTTGGGAACCGAGTTGAGACTTAGTACATCCTACCACCCTCAGACAGACGGACAGTCGAGCGATACGTCACACTAGAAGATATGTTGAGAGCACATGCATTAGATTGGAAGGATGATTGGGAGACACACTTGCCGTTGATCGAGTTCACGTATAACAATAGTTGGCATGCCTCGATCAAAATGGCACCATTCGAAGCGTTGTATGGAAGGAGGTGCAGATCACCGTTGTGTTGGGATGATACGTCCGAGCTAATCGGTACCGAGCCCGACCTGATAGTTGAGACGAGGGAGAAGATTACCCGAATTCGTGGTAGATTGCTGACGGCCCAGAGTCGGCGAAGTCTTATGCCGATACACGTCGCCGACCGTTGGAGTTTGAGGTGGGAGATCACGTCTTGCTTAAGGTGTCGCCGACACGGGAGTTTACCGCTTCGGAAGGGTAAACTTAGTCCGAGATTTATCTCGGGCCGTTTGAGATCTTAGATAGAGTTGGAGAACTCGCGTATCGGTTAGGCTTTCCGCCGTCCCCGAGCCACGTGCATAACGTATTTCATGTTTCCCGACTTAGGAAGTACGTATCGGACCCTAGCCATATTATTGATTTTGGAGAGGTCGAGTTGGGGCCCGACATTACCTTCGAGGAGAGGCCGATTCGGATCGTAGAGCGTCGGGTTAAACAACTCGGGCACAAAACCATCCCTTTGGTCAAAGTGCGTGGTCGAGGCATGGATCCGAGGAGGCCACGTGGGAAACAGAGGAGAGTATGAGGTCGAGATACCCCGAATTATTCGTGTTGTAAGTTTCGGACGAAACTTATTTTTAGGGGATAATGTAATATCCGCGTTTTCTATCCTTGGTAATTTCTTTCTTTTGGTGCATTTTCGTTCTGGACAACTACTTTGCAATCGCTTTTGTAATTATGAACTTATTTTATTCTTGGAGTTTTCCGTTTAGACCAGTCTTGATAATGTTTTTGTGTAATTTCATCTCGTGTTATATTCTCATCGCATGTGTATTCGTTTCTCGTTAAATTCGTTCGATTTCGTTTTCTTACTTCCATGAGTTCGTATGATTATGTAGAGCATGTTGCGAGTTTCGATTGTTAATCCGACGCGTTGTGTCGTGACTTTTCGGTTGTTTGGGCCGTTTTTGTAATTTCCTAGAAGTTTAGGGAATTTGTCCCTTATTCGACTTTGGTTGTGTACCTCGATCGTTTTGGGTTCCGTACTTCCATTTCGTGTTATTGTTGCCCAAATATCGATCCTGTTGCTTTATTCTCCTTAGGATCATTTTTCGTCATTTTGAGACCCGAGGGGGTGGGCCGCGGCACAAGAATTGTGAGCCGCGGCACACACATCGCCCGATTGTTGCCTAAACAAAGCTGTCGTGTGCCGCGGCACAAGGATTGTGCGCCGCGGCACATGAAGTCGCAGCCGCAGACATATGTCCGGGCCGCGGCACACCCGTGTGACACTTGCCGGCCAAAATCGATCAGACCGCTGTGCACGATCCGGCGATGCCGCGGCACATGCCGAGTCCGAGCCGGCACACTTCAGATGAGCGCGGCACAACGAGCGGTCACCGACCACTGGGGCAATTTTGGCTCAGTGCCGCATGCTTTAGCCGAGCCGCACACGGCGCGGCCAGGCCGCTATATCTCGCTTCTTATTCGGCGAGAATCGCCCATTTCCTCCCCTTCTTCAACCGTGCGAGAGAGAGAGAGTCTTGAGAGGAGAGTTCCTCCATACACCACTTATTGTGTAGATTTCTTCCTCTCTTTTCGATCGGGTGGCTCGGATTGCGGATCTAACACGTGGTTTTCGGATTTGAGTGCTTGATTCTTCAAGAGGTAAGAATTCCTTTAACCCTAGTATGTTTTTGGGGAGGGTTTGGTGGTGATTTTGTGTTCTAATCCGAATTAGCCGATGTTGTTGTTAGAATTGATAGTATACTCGTGACCCTTGGTTTTCTTGTTTTTGGTTGGGATGAAATCCCGTTGTTATACCATTGACCGATTTCATTTCCTTTTGCACTCTTGGTGTCCGACGAATTGTCCCAACGGGTAGAATTAGGATTAATTCTTACCTTTCCGCATTATTGAGACTTGTGTATACCGTTATTGTGTTAGGATTGGATTTGGGAGGATTGTTCGGACCGAAACCTATTCCGTCGTCGTTTCCTTCGTTTCGTTTCATTCAAGGCAAGTACATGCATTACATTTCATTATGTATATTGTGATTTTCGAAATGAATGATGAATGGTGAATTTTGGGTGCTTGAGATGTGTTCCTTCCACCGAGTGTCCGACGGGATGTCTGGGGGTCGATACTAAGGGGTACGGCCGCGGAAGGGAACATGTGTGCGTGTGTGATTGAACTTCCACCCGGAGTGTCCGACGGGATGTCTGGGGGTCGATACTAAGGGGTACGGCCGCGAAAGTGGTATCCCACTCGGAGTGTTCGACGGGATGTCTGGGGTTCGCTACTAAGGGGTACGGCCACGGGATACCAGTTGTGATTTTGTGATACCGTGATGATTGGAAATTGATGTGATTGCCAATGTAGTATTCCGGAATATATATGTGGCAAATGACTTATGTTGAGATGATTGTGTAAAACCGCATTTTTGTATATAATGTGGTGTAATTGTGTACTTGCACTAGCTATTCGAATGCTAACCCCTTTAATGGGGGAAATGCGTCTTATGCATTTCAGGTACCGGGAGAGCTGAGGAGCAGGCACGGGCACGCACGCGAAGGACGGGATGGCTTGATGATAGTGGCTCGAGTCTGTTTTGTTTATTTCTATGTTTGGATATTGCATATGTCGAGTATTGGAATTAAACTGTTTATTCTTGAACTTGGTTTAAGTCCCCTGCGTGGGCATCGAATTGATATTTACATTATGTTTTATGTATTCCGTTGAAATGATTTGGCCGAGGCCACGGCCCTATTTACTTTTGAGTGCATCTTTTGGGGTTTTCATCGTGGTTATGTGTCATGTGTTAGCCTGGTAGACCTCAAGAGGGTTCTACGGCGTGTAATGTCCCCTTTGTGAATTGGGGTGTTACAGTTGCGACTATGATATGGTGAATCTTGCGAGAGATGATTCGAGTTGGGTGGTCGATAGTGGTGCTACGTGTCATGTTACATCACGTAGAGACTTTTATTCCTCCTATACTCCGGGTGACTTTGGTATAGTCAAGATGGGTAACGATGGGTTATCCAAAATTGTTGGAGTGGGAGATGTTCATTTGAGATTCGATACCGGTATGGAACTTATTTTACAGAATGTAAAACATGTTATGGATATGAGACTTAATGTTATGTCCGTTGGTTTACTCGATGAAGATGGTTATCATAGTGGTTTTGGCAAGGGAGTGTGGAAACTCACTCGAGGCTTCTTGATTGTCGGAAGAGGTCAAAAGGAAGGAAAATTGTACGTGACACTTCCGAAGGTCACGAATAATTCTGTGAACACAATCGACAATGACGACATGGCCGAGCTATGGCATAAGAGGCTCGGTCATATGAGCGAGAAAGGAATGGCGCTATTGTCGAAGAAAGAGGCGTTGTCCGGGGTTCACAAGGTACACCTTAAAAGATGCTCTCATTGTCTATCCGGGAAGCAAATGAGAGTTACTTTTAAGAGTCATACTCCTTCACGGAAGGAAAATGTGCTTGATCTTGTTCATTCCGATGTTTGTGGTCCTATGAAGACTAGGACGCTCGGTGGTTGCCGATATTTTGTCACATTCATCGACGATCACTCTAGGAAGGTGTGGGCATACACCTTGAAGACCAAAGATCAAGTGTTAGACACTTTCAAGCAATTTCATGCCTCGGTGGAAAGAGAGACCGGGAAGAAGCTAAAGTGTATCCGGACGGACAATGGTGGAGAGTACACCGGACCCTTTGATGAATATTGCCGAGAACAAGGAATCCGACATCAAAAGACGCCCCCGAAGACTCCGCAACTCAATGGCTTAGCGGAGAGAATGAACCGGACTTTGGTCGAGAGAGCTCGATGTTTGCTCTCACATGCTGGATTGCCAAAGTCGTTTTGGGGAGAAGCTTTGAACACGACGGTTCACGTAATTAATTTGACGCCATGTGTTCCCTTGAAATTTGATGTGCCGGATAAGGTGTGGAGCGGTAAAGAAATCTCATACTGCCACTTAAGGGTTTTCGGATGTAAGACTTTTGTTCACATTCCGAATGATGAGAGGTTGACTCCAAGACGAAGCCATGTATTTTTATTGGTTACGGGCTTGATGAATTCGGGTATAGATTGTATGACCTGATTACAAAGAGGCTTGTTCGATCAAGAGATGTTGTTTTCGTTTGAAGATCACACAATGAAGGATGTTGAGAATGGAGAGTCGGCTCCGCAACACGACTATGATCTTATTTATTTGTACCCCATTCCTCAACAAAATGTTGAGACACTTATTGGAGATGACGTCCAAAATAATGAACAACATGATGACAGTGAGAACGATGAATTGAGGCAAGATGACACGGATGGAGCTCATCCCGAGCTACCCGTAATGAACATGCCATCTTTTATTCCACATAGGCGGTCGACGAGGGACCGTCATCCCTCCTCTCGTTATTTCTCCGATGAGTATGTCTTACACACCGATGAAGGAGAGCCCGAATATTTTGCGGAGGCTATGGAGGATGAAAAGAAGAAAGAGTGGATGGATGCCATGCAAGACGAGATGAGTTCCTTGCATTAGAATAACACGTACGAGTTGGTAAAGTTGCCAAAAGGCAAGAGAGCTTTGAGGAACAAGTGGATGTATAGAGTGAAGTCGGAGGAGCACACTTCGTTGCCCCAATACAAAGCTAGACTCGTGGTGGAGGGATATAGTCAAAAGAAGGGAATTGACTTTGACGAGATTTTTTCTCCGGTTGTGAAGATAGGATCGATCCGATTGGTCCTTGGTATTGTCGCTAGTCTTGATCTTGAGGTTGAGCCAATGGATGTAAAGACGGCGTTTCTTCATGGGGATCTCGATATGGAGATTTATATGAGACAACCGGAAGGATTTGAGGTAAAAGGCAAAGAGGACTATGTTTGTAAACTCCGGAAGAGTTTATATGGGTTGAAGCAAGCACCGAGGCAATGGTACAAGAAGTTTGAGTCGGTTATGGGGGAGCAAGGCTACCGGAAGACGACTCTCGACCATTGCGTATTTTTCAAGAAATTCGGAGATGATGATTTTATCATCTTATTGCTCTATGTGGACGACATATTGATCGTTGGTAAGAATGCCGAGAGGACTGCCAACTTGAAGGAAGAATTGAGTAAGCCTTTTGCCATGAAAGACTTGGGGGCGTCTAAACAAATTCTTGGAATAAGAATCACTCGGGATAGAGCAGCCCGGAAATTGCACATGTCCCAAGAGCAATATATCGAGAAGGTGCTTAAACATTTTAACATGGACAAAGCTAAAGTTGTTGGTTCGCCTCTTACTAACAATTTTAAATTGACGAGCCAAGATTGCCCTAAGACGAAGGAGGAGATTGAGGATATGGATAAAATTCCTTATGCCTCGGCGGTCGGAAGTTTGATGTATGCCATGGTATGTACTAGGCCCGACATTACTCATACCGTGGGAGTGGTGATCCGGTTGCTATCGAATCCGGGAAAGAAGCATTGGGAAGCCGTGAAATAGATATTTCGATATTTACGGGGTACTTCCAAATTGGGGATTACGTTTGGAAATGGGAAAGCAATGCTTGTTGGATATTCCGATTCGGATATGGCCGGTAACGAAGATAACCGAAAATCTACTTCCGGTTATTTGATGACGTTTGCAGGGGGAGCCGTGTCATGGCAATCTAGATTGCAAAAGTGCGTTGCCTTATCTACAACGGAGGCCGAGTATATTGCGGCAGTGGAAGCGTGTAAAGAGCTCTTATGGTTAAAAATGTTTTTACAAGAGTTAGGCTTCCGACAACGACGTTATGTGGTTCTTTGTGACAGTCAAAGTGCGATTCATTTGCCTAAGAATGCGACTTTTCACAAGAGAACGAAACATATCGATGTGAGGTATCATTGGATCCGAGATGCTTTGGAGGATGGTTTGTTTGAACTTGATAAAGTTCATACCGATGATAATGGTTCCGATATTTTAACCAAGACGTTAAGTAGAGAGAAGGTGAAAGTGTGTTGTTCGATCGCCGGTATGGCGAACTCTTCCTATATTTCGGAAAGGGGGAGTTTTGTAGGAATTGTTTCCAAAATTATAGGAAAGAACAGCACTGGGCCGCGGCACATCTCGGCCGAGCCGCGGCCCCCGGATCTTCCTTAAAACTGCTGAGCCTTCTGTACTCTGGGCCGCGGCCCCTGCCGAACACCCCCTGCCGAGCGCTGCCGAACACTCCTTACCGAGCGCTGCCGATCACCTGGGGCCGCGGCACATCCCTGCCGAGCCGCGGCCCCCGTCCTTGTTTCATATGGCCGGCACGCCTGTACTCTGGGCCGCGGCCCCTACCGGCCAGGCCGCGGCCCCTGCCGATATCCTGGGCGCATTTTCTGTGTGTGTGCCGCGGCATACTTGGGCCGGGCCGCGGCACACGAGTCAACCCAGCTAAAGGGGATCTTTTATGCAGACTTTCTTGCGGGATTTTCATCACTTTTCATTACACACCTTTGAAGAACAAGAGAGAGATATAGAGAGAGAAACAAGAGAGAGAAATATATTTCTTCATTTTACCGGAGATTTATCGGTCGGATCGTCGTGATTTTTTGACAAGAGCTTGGAGCTATTGGGCAAATCTTTTCACCGGTGTAGATCGAGATTTTGAGTCCGGAAGTTCGGTTTTTTCGTTAGTTCTTTGTGTAAGCTATTTACGGTTGTTTCTTTTCTCGATCTTGTTGTTGTTGTTGATTCCAAATACTTGAAGAACTTTTATTACCAAGTATTTGACGATTGATGTATACCCCTAGTTTGTATTAGGGACGATTGTGTATTGTGTGTATTGGTGATAGTGGATTTAAGCGGCTTCGATCCCGTGGTTTTTACTCTCGTCTTGAGGGGTTTTCCACGCTAAAATATTGTGTCTCGTGTTTATTATTTTTCGGACATCATTTGTATTTTTTTTGTCGAGTTGTAATTGGTTTGCTCTACTCGTCGGTAACCACAAAGTTGCAATTGAAGATTGAGAATTTGTCAAACGAGGTTCCGCATTTTTCGTTGTGACGTTAGTCGTTGTTTTTTCCAACAGTCCAAACCCTCCACTCGGAGATAGAGGTGTTCACGGTTCCGGTTCGAACCGCTGAACCGCCGGTTCGGAACCGTTGACCGCGGTTCGGTTAACCGTTGACCGCGGTTCGGTTCAAAACCGGAACCGTCAACCGTTTTAAGACGGTTCGGTTTCGGTTCGTCATTTTGACGAACCGCGAACCGGCAGTTCAACCGCCGGTTTTAAAAAAAAATCAACAGTTGATTTTTGAACCGGCGGTTCAACCAGGAACCGGCGGTTCACAACTAGAGATGTTAAACGGGCTAGCCCTAGCGGTTCCGGGCTAGCCCTAGCAGGCTTCGGGCTAAACGGTCCGGGCTAAAAAAGCCCGGATTTAAACGGGCTAGGAAATATTGGCCCTAACCCTAACCCTAACGCTAAACGGGCTAAATATTTAAAAAATTTATTTTTTATTCTTTTATAAGTAAAAAAAATAACAATATATTTTATATATATAGTAACAACTATACTATAATAAATATTTTCTTTTCCTTAGGTGTTAACTAGGAACTGATTTGAGCCATTCAATTTTTTCGATCAATGGTTACAATTAATTAGTGATTAATAATTTAGTAAGAGCTTAATTTCTATGCGTAAGGGCATTAGTGTATTTGTATAAATATTTATATAGGGTGATTCACGGCTGATTGAGGTCATCTTAATTATCCTTTACACATTGTATTAAATGTGGAGATATTTATTTTCTCTCATAGTAGGTTATTAACGTTTAAATTAATTGCTTCACCCTTAATTAGTGGGATACTTCAAATCTTCTTTTTTTAGGGGCCGATGTTTGCTATCTTAAAATTAAATGTGTAGAAATTTGCTATCTTTAAAAAGAAAAACAATAAGCAATAATTAATATTTTAATAAGCAAAGCATAAACAAAATATAAGCAATGTATATATAAATAATATGTTAATAAGCAATACATAAAATAATATATAAGCAATGTATATATCAATAATAAGCACTACATCAATATTAATAAGCAATACATAAATAAAATATAAGCAATGTATATATCAATAATAAGCAATAACATATTATGTTAATAAGCAATAGATAATAAAAATATAAGCAATGTATATATCAATAATAAGCAATAACATTTTATTTTCATAAATAATACAAAAATAAAGAAAAAATACTAAGCAATGCATTAATAAAAAAATAGCATCATGCGATTTAAATAAAAATACCTCAATTTTTAGTTGTACTCATTGGATAGCGTTTCCACAAATCACGTCTGAAGAAATTATGGTAAGTTTGATGGTAACACAATTTGACATCCTTAACCTTGTTTGACTAATTTAGGTAATTTTCGGTCAAAGTTATATAGTCTTCCTTATTTTTGAAATAAATCTCATCCATCTATATTGATTCAATAAATGGTTAATATTGGTTCCTAGTTAATATATAGGGGATGGTTTTTATTATAACCCTTCCCTATATATATATATATATATATATATATATCGGGCTTCGGGCTAGCCCTAGCAGGCTTCGGGCTAGCCCTAACGGGCTTCGGGTTAAACGGTTCGGGCCAAAAAAGCCCGGATTTAAACGGGCTAGGAAATATCGGCCCTAACCCGATTTTTTGGCGGGTTAAACGGGCCAGCCCTACGGGCCCGAGCCCGTTTAACATCTCTATTCACAACGGTCACATTTTTAAATTTTTTTTTTTATTTACATTTTTACACCTATAATTACCCCATCTCACCCTTCATTTTCTCACACCAACTATCTTCTATCTATCTACTTTCTCTCTAATTTCTATTCTCTCAAGTGTTATACTTTTAATTGAAAAAATTTCAAGTGGTCAATTCAACCGGGGAAAGGGAAAGGCTATCACCGGCATTCCTCGATGAGGAAGAGGCGGTGCTAGTGGTAGTACTCCTACTCATCATATTCATACTCCGAGTTCTAATTCTATTCCAAGTCCGAATTTTGGAGATTATGTTCCCGATGAATTAACCGAGGAATAAATCAACGAAATGTTTGAAGTCTCAAAATCGATTCATGAAGTTGATGAGCAACCAACAAAACAAAAACAAAGGAAACCATCTGAGCTCAAATCTCCATCATTAGCTAGAAAAGAATTAGCTAGATTTGTTTGTGGTAAATCTCTTCCTTTTAACTTTGCCGACGACCAAATGTATGAAAATTTTACTCAACTAAGTTTCAATCCCGCTAGTAAAAAAATTTCACTCTCTACCGTAACTCGTGATGTTCGAAAAACTACTAGCGAGGCAAAATTAATTTTAGCTAATATGTTTTTAAACTTAGATCATAAATTTTGTATATGCTCTGATGCTTGGAGTGATCATTGGGAAGCAAATTCATATATGTGAATTACTTGTATTTGGATTGATGATTCTTGAACTATACAAAAACGTTTAATTGATTTTAGAGAGTTTAATATCGCACATACCGCCCAAAATATTTCGCATAAAATTCATACAATTTTATCTGAATATAATTTAGTACAATTTTTTTTTCAATTTCTTTTGATAATGCTAACTCCAATACAGCTAGTTTAGAATCACTTATTGCAATATGTGAGCCATCTATTGGTGATAAATTTTTTCATGGTAGGTGCATTTGTCATGTTCTTAATTTATGTGTTCAAGATGGTTTAACTGTTTTACAAGAAGCATATGCTCCTATCCGTGAAGCAATAATGTATTTAATTAGACATTCGTCTCTAGGTAAAAAATGGAAGAGATATTGCATAAAAAATAATATTCATCCAAAGAAATTTTCAAAAGATGTGCCAAATCGTTGGAATTCTACTTACAATTTATTAAATGATAGTTATGAATATCGTTAGACGTGGCAAACGGGCGGGCTCGGCCCAAACGGGCCGGGCGAAAAACGGGCGGGCTAAATTTGGGCCAGGCCAAAAAGGCCCAAATTTTTTTGGGCCAAAAATATTAGGCCCGTGGCCTCCAAGCGGGCTCGGCCGACGAGCCTCAACTCTTTTTTTTTTTTTGAAATATTAATTCTGAATAAATATAAAAATATTTTTCGATACTTAAATATTATATTATTCACTATACAATCACAATCAGATAAATAAATGTACAATTATTTTTATTTGATAATTACATTATTTACTACACTACCACAATCAAAAGACAAATATACAAATATTTTTATTTGATCATCATATCATTTATCACTACTATCTTATAAAAATTATAAAATAATATTATTATTTGATATGAGATACTACAAAGTAATCACAAAGTCCCATAACAAATAAAATTACATCAATAATTAATATATAGATGTAATATAATGTAACAAATAAGGAAAGAATTTAGGTAAGCAGTTCTGTCGGAGTGTCGATTCGCGTCAATCTGTACATGCATGCTAGCTCTCTTCTTCCAATTCAAGTGATAGTCAGTAGAAGTGAATGAGCTGCAAGAAAGCAAAGCCCCTTCTATTCTACTTAACTCTGCTGCTCTTCGGCAATACAACATTAGTAAGGACCTTTGCTTCTCGGTCTGAATAGCCCAGTTAACATAAATATATATATATATATATATATAAAATAAAAAAAATAAAAAAAACTGGGCCGGGCGGGCACATGGCCGGGCCTCAGCAGGCGGGCAAATGCAGGCCGGGCCAAAAAGGCCCGATTTTTTTTGGGCCAAAAATATGAAGCCCAATACCCGCCCAAAAACGGGCGGGCTGGCCCGACCCGCGGGCCTGAGCCTATTTTGCCAGGTCTAAATATCGTATTGCATTGTGCAATTTTTATAACGAAGAACAAGTACCCGTTTGCTTATTGCCAACTCAATGGGATAAGTGCTCTAGTTTAATGGCACTTTTAAAATTTTTTAAAGAGGCAACTGAGTCTTCGTCCGGTGTTTATTATCCCACTTCACTTGTTGTTGAACATTGTGTTAAAATTGTACTTGTATTCAAGTCTTTGATTAAAGTTCCCAAGTTATTTAATTGTATAAAAGAAATGAGAGACAAATGGATTATATATTTCGCCTACATTCCTCCGGTTTTTTTAGTTGCCAAACTTTTAGATCCTCAAGTTAGAGAGGAAGTTTTGCTAAAATTACTAAATTTTACTATAATGCTTTATTTCCTAATCCTATTGCTAATTTTAGTCCTCCAAATTCTAACGAGTTAGTTCAAAATGCAAAAAATTTATTATCTACTCTTTATCGTGAATATGCTTGTAGTTATAGTGGTAGTCTTGATCTTGGAACGAGTTCTTCTTCTCCTGTTCACATTCCTTCTAGTTGTAGTAGTATATCTTCTTTTGGTTTTGCTATTCCGGATCTTAGTGAATGGAATGCCTATCAAGAAGATTTATCCCGAAAAAGAACAAGGTACCAAAGTAATGCTTATCAAGAACTTGAAAATTATTTAACTACTTGTGAATTGGGAGCTTTAGAACGTGGATCGGATGGTAATAACAATCTTCTTAAGTGATGGGCAAAAAGGTCTACAATCTTTCCTGTAGTTGCCACGATTGTGAAGGAAATACTAGATGTCCCCGCCTCAACAGTTTCTGTTGAACAAGCCTTCAGTGTAGGAGGAAACATTCTGGATGAACGACGATCTCGATTGACGCCTCAAAATCTTGAAGCCCAAGCATTATTGAATGATTGGGTGAAAGCCGAGTTAGGCCAACAAGAACCAAATTATAATGAACAAGAAGACAACGATACATATGATACCGGATCTAGCAATGATTCGTTGACTTGGGTGATTGAACCATCTCCTCTCCGCCTCCGCTCCACTCCCTAAGGTAAGTATAAGGTAAGTGAACTACGAGAACTTTGATTCCTAAGGTAAGGGGATACGTAGGCAACTTAATCCAAATACTTTGAATATTTGAATTAAGCTCAAGTCCATTTTTATTTCCCCCCCCCAATTTAAAAATGAAGTACGAGAACTTTGATTTTGATTCATAAACTCTAAAGTTACATATATCGAATACGTAGGCGCTTAATTCAAAGATTTAAAATTACAAAATTCAAGTTTAAACTTTAATACTTGAATTAAGCTCAAGTCCAATTTTTACCCCATATTTTTTTTTAAGTTATAATTTAAAAATTTCAAAAAAAAAAAAAAAAAAACTGTACCGCCGAACCGCCGGTTCACGGTTCAAAACCGTAACCGTGAACCGCTATAAGGCGGTTCGATTCTGTTGTGCGTCGATTAATACGCCTCGATGGCGATCGGGATAATGATCTGAGAGCCAACCATAGAAGACATACGCTGGGCAAACACCCAGCAGTCGGCACCCTCGGCGATCGTCTTTTGTTACCTGGCGATCGTCTATGATGCCCAACCATAGACGATCGTCTCGTGCCACGTTGTTAGACGTATTTTTATACGCTTATTTGTCATTATTCTGTATTCTTTTCATGAGTAAATCTGCATAAATGAGCCTTTAATGCCCTATTATTTTATGTTTTGCAGGAAATTGGAGTCCGAAAGCCGAAACGATGAAAAACGGACGAAAACGGCGAATTTTGGTCGGGGGCCGCGGCACAAGGCAAGTGGGCCGCGGCACACGCAGGTGACCAGCGACCCCCCGAGTAAACTGTACTCTGAGCCGCGGCCCGGAAGAAAAAAATAGCGCCCAGGTTTTAATCTGAGCACCGTGAGCCGCGGCACAGGTTAAGTGAGCCGTGGCCCACGGGGCGGTTTTGGTGTGCTCCGCGCGGGTTTGGGCCGTTTTGAAGCCGGTTCTCGACCTAATCACACGGATGCGTTTTGGAGGCTGCTGGGGAGTTATAAATAAGGGTTTAAGGTCATAAGGAGATCATCTTGGAATCAGAGGAGGATCGCGGAAGAGAGGAATCAAGACAAGAAGCAGAAGACACCAAGAGCAGAGGGCAGAAGCCAGAAGAACGGAGGGATCCGAGCTCTTCATCTGCGTTTGATTTCAATGCTTTCATTCATTAATTCTGTATTTTTATCTTTTAGCATGTCAGGCTAAAACCCTGTTCTAGGATTTTGATGAAACCAAAGTTTTGACGAGTTGGCTTTTGATTATCTATATAATTCCCTTTTTCTGTTGAGTTTTCCCAATCAATTTTAATGCTTTCAATTATCTGGCCAATAATTGGATTGTTTTAATTACGCAACTCAAATCGGGAGAGGAGAGTTGGTGAGGAACTATTGATGAGTGTAACACCCCGAGATATTCAGAGTATATTACAGCGCCGTGGACCCCCACATGGGACCCACCAGGCTACAAACAAGAAAACTCCACTCGACTAACCATCCCGGTTAGCGAGGACACACCTTTAATTATAAGACATAAAAAGTTACGCCCGGAGCAACCGGCGAAATGATCATCAACCAACAATGTAACAATTTAAAAGTAGTACAACACGGAGTTTGAATTTGAAAAGCCTAAGTACTCGCGAGTACAGTCTATCAGTTTATAAATATAGGAAACAACCATATCGAATTAGACACAGGAAATAAGGCGACCCAAATGCACATGTCAACGACCCTGGCCGACATCCTCGTACTGTCCCGGTGCTCGCTCGCCCGGATAATCATAACCTGAAATCCATAACAAGAATTTCCCCAAAACGGGTCCCCAGAGGGGTTAGCAATTACGCTAGTACAAGTAATCAAGGCAAACCAATCGCTTACACATTTCATAGTACATGCACCAATATCATTTCAAAAACCAAAACTAGACATGTCTTTTCCGGAAACAAACAGTCACAATTAATTTGCCTAGGACCGGGACGAAGCCACGAATCCCACTCGAGGCCTCTAAGGACCCTCCCGAGCTGGCCACATTCACAAAACAATCAAGCACCACACGTCACCTAGGACCGGGACGAAGCCACGAATCCCACTCGAGGCCTCTAAGGACCCTCCCGAGCTGGCTAGCGAATCAAACTCATGAATCCAGGACGAAGCCATAGATTCCCTCGAGGCCCCGTCGGACCCTCCCGAGGTGAGTAAAGCACACACAATATACATTACCATTTCACGTTAAGCATAAAGGTTTCCAAGAATTACTTGCCTTGAATATTTTGATGACGCAACGAACGGAAAGGATAATCACCGACGAACACTAGGAATCAACGGAACCGAACCTAATGATTCGAAGAACATAATTACAACCAACTCTAGCCGAATACGGAAATGGAATACACCCGAAAACCCGCCTACGATTCATGTATATTCGCACAAAAATAACAACGAGGGCGGACCACAACCAAACCCTCTCGATTCCGCAAAACTATGAAAATATACCATGAATCCGTAGGAAAACTAATGATATCAACAAGATTAATCATATTCATCAAGAATCCATCAACAAAATGGAAAGAATCGGACAAAAACCCCAAAATCCCCCAATTATCCAAAAGGTAGGGTTTAAAGAGATATTACCTTGAGGATTCAAGTATTTAGATTCGTAGAACACGCGTTGGATTGATTGGACGGGCTTCACAACCGAAGAAGAATGATGAAAATCAACCCCCCAATTGATAATGATGAGAAGCTCTCCTCCTCTCTCACTCTCTCTCGCGTCAATGGAAGAAGAAGAAGAAGTTTTGAGCTGTTCACGCTCAAAACAACACAATTATAGAGGGTTGACCGCATTGTGTGCCGCGGCACAGCTGAGGTGTGCCGCGGCACAGGCCGAAAATTTACTCCCAGGGTTCGGCAGTGTGCCGCGGCACGGCCTGCGTGTGCCGCGGCACCCGGTACAGTCGGGTTTTGGTCGCAGATGTCACACGAGTGTGCCGCGGCACCGGATGGGTGTGCCGCGGCACACAGTGCAGTTCGCTCGACCAACAACTGGAGAAATGTGTGTGCCGCGGCGCACACACCTTGTGCCGCGGCCCACACCCCCTTTTGGGTCCTAAATGATGAAAAAAATGATCCGGGAAGGGAATAAAAGCAATAGGAATCAATATTTGGGAACCAATAACACGAAATGGATCCACGGCAACCCCGAAATGGCGGTTCCGCACAACAATAATGAGGAGACAGTTCGACAGATGACAGGAAGGATACATTAAAAGATACACGAGGGTCACTACGACCGAGAAATACACCGAAAAATGAAGATATAAGGGAAAGAAAAATGCGGATATTACATTCCACCCCTCTAAAAATAAGTTTCGTCCCGAAACTTAAGAAACAAACAAATCAGGGTAGCTAGCACGCATGCTGTCCTCGGTCTCCCAAGTTGCCTCCTCGACACCGTGTCTCGACCACTGCACTTTGACCAAAGGGATGGTCTTATGCCTCAGTCGTTTCTCACGATGCTCCAAAATCTTCAAAGGACGCTCCTCGAAAGTAATATCCTCGGCGACATCAATCTCACCATAATCGATGACGTGACTAGGATCCGGGACATATTTCCTCAGCTGGGAAACATGAAAAACGCTATGAACATGACTCAAGGCCGGGGGTAACGCCAAACGGTATGCTAACCCACCGACTCGCTCGAGAATCTTGAAGGGTCCAATAAATCTCGGACTCAACTTCCCCTTCTTCCCAAAACGGAAAACTCCTCTCGTCGGCGACACCTTTAGCAAAACGTGGTCTCCCACCTCGAATTCTAAAGGTCGACGATGGACATCGGCATATGACTTCTGTCGACTCTGGGCCGTCAACATCCGTTCTCGAATTAATTCTATCTTCCGCCTCGTCTCTAAAACGACATCCGGCTCGGTCCCGACCAAATCGGACGCCTCATTCCAACAAATCGGTGATCGACATCGCCGCCCATAAAGTGCCTCGTACGGTGCCATCCGAATCGACGTGTGCCAACTATTGTTGTACGTGAATTCGATCAATGGCAAATGCTCCTCCCAGTCGCTACTCCAATCGAAAGCGCACGCACGCAACATATCCTCGAACGTCTGGATAGTGCGTTCCGACTGTCCATCTGACTGAGAATGGAAAGAGGTACTCAAACGCAAACGAGTACCCAACGCCTTATGTACAGCTTGCCAAAAGTGCGATACAAAACGGCCATCACGATCCGAAACAATAGACTTCGGAGTACCGTGAAGCCTCACAATCTGCGCGATAAATACACGAGCCAACTTCTCCGGGCCCCAAGTGTCCTTGATGCCCAGAAAATGTGCCGACTTGGTCAGGCGATCGACAATCACCCAAACCATATTCATGCCCGATCTCGATCTCGGCAAACTCGTAATGAAGTCCATAGATATGTCTTCCCAATTCCATTTCGGAACGGGAAGTGACTGCAATAATCCAGCCGGTCGCTGATGCTAAATTTTGACCTGCTGACAAGTCAAACATCTCGCCACAAACTGCGCGACCTCTTCCTTCATGTCATTCCACCAGAAATTCCTCCTTAGGTCGTTGTACATCTTACTCGAACCAGGATGAACGGAGTAAGGTGTAGCATGGGCCTCGCGCAGAATACTCTGTCTCATCTCGGAGTCGTTCGGCACACAAAGCCGACTCTGGAATCTCAAAACACCATCCTCATGAATCACAAACCCAGGGGACTTTCCCTTAAGAACGTTCTCTCGGATTTGAGTGATCATCGGATCCTCTAACTGCTTCAGTTTAATCTCATCGATCAAGGACGACGAAACCTCTAAAACACAAAGTTGCCCGACAGCCCCAGGCAACAAAACCTCAACATCAAACTCAATCAAAGCCCGCCGAAGCTCAGACTGAGACGTAAGGACCTCAAGCATTCGCAACGCAATCGGTTTCCGACTCAAGGCGTCGGCCACGACGTTCGCCTTGCCCGGATGATAAAGGATTTCGAGGTCATAATCCTTAATCAGCTCTAACCACCTCCTCTGCCTCATATTCAACTCCCGCTGAGTAAATATATTTCAGACTTTTATGATCGGTAAAAATCTGACATGCAGAGCCGAAAAGATAGTGACGCCAAATCTTGAGTGCAAAAACGACTGCCGCTAACTCCAAATCATGAGTAGGGTAGTTAAGCTCATACGGCCTCAACTGTCTCGACGCAAAGGCAATGGTCTTGCCGTGCTGCATTAATACGCACCCAAGACCCTGACCCGAAGCATCGCTATAAACAGCGAATCCCTCGTTGCCACATGGCAACGCCAAAACCGGAGCTGAAGTCAAACGCTTCTTCAGCTCCTCAAAACTGGACTGCCTCTCGTCATTCCAGACGAACTTATCGGATTTCTGGAGCAACTGTGTAAGTGGTCGAGCTAGTTTCGAGAAACCCTCGACGAACCTACGGTAGTAGCCAGCCAAACTCAAGAAACTACGGATGTCTTTCACATTCTTGGGCGGTGCCCAATCTCACACTGCCTCAATCTTCTGCGGATCCACTCGAACTCCCTCGGCCGAAATCACGTGACCCAAAAACATCACTTCCTTCTGCCAGAACTCACATTTCGAGAACTTCGCATAGAGTTGCTCGGTTCTCAAAATGTCTAACACTACCCGCAAGTTATGGGCATGCTCTACCTCATTCCTCGAATAGATCAGAATATCGTCAATGAAGACGACGACACACTTATCCAGATACTCGATAAAGACTCTGTTCATCAATTGCATGAACACCGCCGGCGCATTAGTTAACCCGAAAGGCATAACTACAAACTCATAATGTCCGTATCTCGTCCGAAAAGCCGTTTTCGGCACGTCGGACTCCCTCACCCGGAGCTGATAGTACCCCAATTTCAAATCAATCTTTGAGAATACCGCATCTCCCTGCAACTGATCGAACAAGTCATCAATCCTCGGCAAAGGATACTTTTTCTTGATGGTCACTTTGTTTAGTTCGCGATAGTCGATACACAAACGTAGTGAACCATCCTTCTTTCGCACAAACAGGACCGGTGCACCCCAAGGCGAGGCGCTCGGTCGAACATACCCTGACTCAAGAAGCTCATTCAACTGCTTCTTCAACTCTGACATCTCTGAAGGTGCCATGCGATACGGCGCCTTCGAAATCGGAGCCGCGCCCGACTCTAATTCTATAACAAACTCAACCTCACGATCCGGTGGCAATCCCGGCAACTCGTCAGGAAATACATCAGGAAACTCACTAACGACTGGAATCGACGAAAGCTCGACTCCACCATTCTCCGCCTTCAAAGCGTAGCACCAATAACCAGTACACCCCTTTCGCAGGAGTTTCACCGCCTTCAAGGCGTTAATAACAAACTTCTGGTTTCTCTTTCGCCCCGCGAAAGAGTGTTCAGTGCCGTCCTCGGCTAACATGGTAATGATCCTCGTGCGGTAGTTCATGATTGCACCATGCCGCTCGAGCCAATCATCCCCGAGAATCAAATCCTCACCCTCGATACCCACGACAATAAGATTAGAGAGCCAAGCCCTCTCACAAATAATCACAGAACAGTCCCGGACTTCTCGATCACCGACAATTCTATCACCGCTAGGAAGTTTAACGATGAAAGGCTCGCAAGGTGACAAGCAGTCGAGACTCAAACGGCGTACACACTCTAGAGAAATGAATGAATGCGTAGCACCCGAATCAAAAAGCACACTGACAGGATGGGAATGGATATGAACGGTACCTGTCGCCACAGTAGCTGCTGGATCATCGGTCCTCCTCATCTCGTAGATACGCGGCTGGGCAGAGCCGACACTGGAAGCTCCTCCTCTAGCGGGCTGACCCCGACCCCTACCTCGGCCGGCACTCGGTGGAGGCGGCGGAGCAAATGAGCCCTGGTTCACACTCGGCTCCATAGGTGCTGGGTGAGAAGAACGGGCGCCGCGAAACTGTCTGAGCTTCTCGCAAAAAGAAGCTTTGTGGCCCGACTGACCACAAGTATGACAAGTCAAAGGTGGACGAGGACAATCCCGGTTCACGTGGCCTGGCTTGCCACAGTTAAAGCATCTGGGGTCCCGGACGACGGCGGTTCGCGGCACTCAAAGCTCCCATAGAAACGAGCCGAACCGCTTTGTAGAAATATTTGCGGCTGAGATTTCTGCTGGCCTCCACTCTTGGGACCAGAAAAATTTCCGACTGACTTCTGCTTCTTGCTCTCACGAGCCAAATCGCTAGCCGTCACCGACATATCATAAGCAAGAGCTCGACTCTGATAATCCTTCAAGGTAGTACAGACGAGCCCAGACATATAGTCCCGAATGGACAATTTCATCCTCCTGGAAAAATGGAAAATTTTGTCGCTCTCTTCGACAACTTGCGTCTTCACATAGCCCAACTCCTTTTTAAAATCGGCAATAGCTTGGGATACAGGAATATCCCGTGGTTGAGCATCATAGAAAGCATGCACTCGAGCCTGTCTGACCGGCCACAGACAATATTCGGTCTCCATCAAATCTTGAAATTCGGCCCATGAAGCAACATGATCTTTGGGACCAACGGCCTCCCACCAATCCGTAGCATCTCCCGTGAGAAAGTATTGAGCAATAGGGACCTTACGGTCCTCGGGGCAGTTGGTAGCAGTGAAGACTTTGGATATCTCCTTGATCCACCCTTCCCAGCCGATCGGGTCCGAAGCTCCCGAAAACTGAGAAGGATGTATCTTGATGACATCCTGAAGCCAGCGATCCGCTCCGCCCCGATTAGCATGGGCCTGATCGGGGTTCTGGACCACCTGAGCTATAGCCGCCATCTGGTTAACCATTTCTTTGCCGCATGCCGCAATACCAAGATCGGCGCGCTCGAGAAGAAGCATGGCGTGACGGTCACCGTCGCCGGCTCCCGAAGAATGCGACGTGGCCGCCCCACCGACTGCCCCACGTCCTCGGCCACGTCCACGACCACGACCACGACCACGACCACGGTTTCCTCCGGCATCCATACTGATGTTGAGAGATAACAGAAGTATATCGATGATGAGTAAGGGAGGAAAAGCAACTACGATTCAAAAGTGGAAATACAATGCAAGAAATAAAAGAGCCGAATGAGAAAACTTACGAGCACTGGAAGTACTGGGATGCTGGCAGCGGCGTGACAATGTGCAAAACAAAACACGACTAGACCCAAATAACCAACAAGCCTAGGTATCCATAAACCTAGAGCTCTGATACCATTTTCTGTAACACCCCGAGATATTCAGAGTATATTACAGCGCCGTGGACCCCCACATGGGACCCACCAGGCTACAAACAAGAAAACTCCACTCGACTAACCATCCCGGTTAGCGAGGACACACCTTTAATTATAAGACATAAAAAGTTACGCCCGGAGCAACCGGCGAAATGATCATCAACCAACAATGTAACAATTTAAAAGTAGTACAACACGGAGTTTGAATTTGAAAAGCCTAAGTACTCGCGAGTACAGTCGATCAGTTTATAAATATAGGAAACAACCATATCGAATTAGACACAGGAAATAAGGCGACCCAAATGCACATGTCAACGACCCTGGCCGACATCCTCGTACTGTCCCGGTGCTCGCTCGCCCGGATAATCATAACCTGAAATCCATAACAAGAATTTCCCCAAAACGGGTCCCCAGAGGGGTTAGCAATTACGCTAGTACAAATAATCAAGGCAAACCAATCGCTTACACATTTCATAGTACATGCACCAATATCATTTCAAAAACCAAAACTAGACATGTCTTTTCCGGAAACAAACAGTCACAATTAATTTGCCTAGGACCGGGACGAAGCCACGAATCCCACTCGAGGCCTCTAAGGACCCTCCCGAGCTGGCCACATTCACAAAACAATCAAGCACCACACGTCACCTAGGACCGGGACGAAGCCACGAATCCCACTCGAGGCCTCTAAGGACCCTCCCGAGTCAAGCTAGCGAATCAAACTCATGAATCCAGGACGAAGCCATAGATTCCCTCGAGGCCCCGTCGGACCCTCCCGAGGTGAGTAAAGCACACACAATATACATTACCATTTCACGTTAAGCATAAAGGTTTCCAAAAATTACTTGCCTTGAATATTTTGATGACACAACGAACGGAAAGGATAATCACCGACGAACACTAGGAATCAACGGAACCGAACCTAATGATTCGAAGAACATAATTACAACCAACTCTAGCCGAATACGGAAATGGAATACACCCGAAAACCCGCCTACGATTCATGTATATTCGCACAAAAATAACAACGAGGGCGGACCACAACCAAACCCTCTCGATTCCGCAAAACTATGAAAATATACCATGAATCCGTAGGAAAACTAATGATATCAACAAGATTAATCATATTCATCAAGAATCCATCAACAAAATGGAAAGAATCGGACAAAAACCCCAAAATCCCCCAATTATCCAAAAGGTAGGGTTTAAAGAGATATTACCTTGAGGATTCAAGTATTTAGATTCGTAGAACACGCGTTGGATTGATTGGGACGGGCTTCACAACCGAAGAAGAATGATGAAAATCAACCCCCAATTGATAATGATGAGAAGCTCTCCTCCTCTCTCACTCTCTCTCGCGTCGATGGAAGAAGAAGAAGTTTTGAGCCGTTTCACGCTCAAAACAACACAATTATAGAGGGTTGACCGCATTGTGTGCCGCGCACGGTGAGTGTGCCGCGGCACGCCGAAAATTTACTCCCTGTGGTTCGGCGGTGTGCGCAGCACGGCTGCGTGTGCCGCGGCACCGTGCGATCGGGTTTTGGTCGCAGATGTCACACGAGTGTGCCGCGGCACTGACTTGGCACTGTGCCGCGGCACCGGATGGGTGTGCCGCGGCACACAGTACAGTTCGCTCGACCAACAACTGGAGAAATGTGTGTGCCGCGGCGCACACACCTTGGGCCGCGGCCCACACCCCCTTTTGGGTCCTAAATGATGAAAAAATGATCCGGGAAGGGAATAAAAGCAATAGGAATCAATATTTGGGAACCAATAACACGAAATGGATCCACGGCAACCCCGAAATGGCGGTTCCGCACAACAATAATGAGGATACAGTTCGACAGATGATAGGAAGGATACATTAAAAGATACACGAGGGTCACTACGACCGAGAAATACACCGAAAAATGAAGATATAAGGGAAAGAAAAATGCGGATATTACAATGAGAACCGTTTTATCTTGTGAGATAGGAATATACTCATAGGAACTACGTGGCCTTTTGAAGATTTTGTGCTTTTTGCCTATTGCCGAATTAATTCACCTAGGGATACAGTGCGTTATTCGCCTTTAGAAAAATCTATTGACCTCGGGAGAGGCGGTAGAGTATATTAGCAACCTTCGCCTACAATAAAGTGGGGAAATCATTAAATTAAGATAATCGAGAGTAAATTCGGATAAACCAAGGTGGATTCACAATCCTAGACTTATTCATCATTTGATTTTCTGTCTTCGAGCGATAGTTTTTACTGTTAGTTCTTTTATTGATTTTCTTTAGTCATTAATTGCAACCCAAAGTTTGACTGTTCAAATAAAATTAGAATACATAAAAATCGGTACTTAGTAATTCAATCCTCGTGGGAACGATAACTCACTCATCACTTTATTACTTGTCTACGATAACGTGCACTTGCGTTTAACGAAATATCGCAACAAGTTTTTGGCGCCGTTGCCGGGGACTGATTTTTCTACTAATATCGATTTCAGTATTTCTAGTCTTAGTTTGAACATTTTTATTGTTTTTGTGTAATTTTATTTATTTGTTTGTTTTTCCTTTCAGGAGTTTCCGGTTAGTGCATGAGAAAATTCGGTAACAAAGGCCTACTACCTTTGGATACCGAACTCGAGCGCACTCTTCGGAGAAGCAAGAAGGAGAAACGAGAACCACTAGCAAAAGTCACTATGGCCGATAACACGGGAAATCACGAAGTGGAAAACACCATGGTGCAAGCTCAACCGGCATTAGCACTCCGCGATTATGCTATGCCGCAAATCAATGCGAACTTTTCGGGGATTCGGCGTCCGACAATTCAGGCGAACAACTTCGAAATCAAGCCGACTATTATTCAGATGGTGCAAGCTAGCCAGTTTTGTGGATTGCCGAACGATGACCCCAACGCACACATTGCGTCTTTTCTCGAGATTTGTGACACGTTCAAAAACAACGGTGTCACCGATGATGCTATTCGTCTACGGCTTTTCCCTTTCTCTTTGAGGGACAAAGCCAAATTTTGGTTGAACTTACCGCCGGGCTCGATCACGACATGGGCAGAATTAGCGCAAGCCTTCTGGCCAAATTCTTCCCACCTTCGAAGACGGCGAGACTAAGGAACGAGATCACTACCTTTGGTCAATTTGAGATGGAGTCGCTTCACGAGGCGTGGGAGCGATACAAAGATTTGCTACGGAGATGCCCACACCACGGCCTACCGGATTGGCTCCAAATACAAACATTTTACAACGGATTGAGTGCTTCTACACGCACTCTCGTCGATGTTAGAAATATGCCCTCGAATGCCACTCAGAGGATGAGAGAGTGAGAGCAATTGTATTGTAATTATGAATATTATATTTAATAAGGCAATTATTATTTCTATATTATTGTATATCACTGGCATTGTGATTTGGTATATAGAATAATAGTCCCTGCATTTGAGAGTGAACATTCTACTCCTTATGGAGATAAAGAGATAGGCACTAGAAGTGTTTAGAGCTCGAATGCTTAACTAGTTCGCAAGTCGATAAAACTTAACAGGACATTAAGTTTTAATAAGACTTGTATAACTGATGCTAGGATGTGCGCACGTCTTGATATCATAGTTATAAGTATATTGGTGGGACCAGTATACTCGAATATGACTCATACTCGATTCAGTCACACGGTATTCACTCTCGGAGAGTCGATGACGAATCGAAAGGTTGTGATAGTATACGTGGACCTTTGACTTGAGGGTTCAGTAGAAGATGTGTCTGTGACGTTTAGTTTGTCATTAGAGTAGTTAGACTCATTTGCTTAATTGCTGAGTCGACCTCGAAGTGCGGACTATACGGGCGTAGCGATCTTTACCGAACGCTAAGAAAGGATTCTATCTCCTGTTAGTGAGCGGCGAATGTCCTATACGGTTAATAGCAAATAAGATCATAAGTCTTTGGCCAAAGCATTACGATATAGTCGTATTAGATACACTATTAATCAGTCGGTTTTGATTTGCATTAACACATGTATAGAGTTTAGTCAATGATAGGGTTTGACTTTACCGTGACCCAAGACTTGACCGGGACATCCGATGAAGGGTCTATACGTATATAGTATTCACGACATAATGGTTCCGGAATGATTCGTTCATCATTCGTTCTCGATCGGGGTTTACAGCGGCCCGCTAAAGTGGCTAAGTCTTGCCCGCACTCATTAGTTCCTCCCAATGCCGGCTGAGACGAACCTACGGAGTCGCGCAATAGGATCATTGATGGATAAATGTGAATTAATAATCTCTCTTATAATATTAGATATTAGATATTTAAATTTGATTTATCGGATAAATCAAATAGCGGTCTTATGAATTGTAAGTAGGTTACTGGGTGATTACTTTAATTCATAAATTATATTTCTTGGAGAAATATATATTTGTGTTTGATATAATTAATTAATTGGATTAATTAATTAGTCCAAACACATTGGAAATAAAACGGATTCGTTTGACGAACATCCGATACACGAGGGATTCGTTTTGACGAACATCCAAGATTACAGCCGAGTAAATTCGACCCGTCTTCTTGGAAATTTCCCTTAAGGCCGTCCCCCTACCTCTCTTGTCTCTTTTAAACTTATTTTATGTCACTAGGTGACATATGTGAGGTGTATTTGATACCCTCAATCATGTGTTAAAGGAAGACTTTCATTTTTTATAAATAAAAGTCTTTAAAAAGGAGAGAGAACAACTTCTTCTTGTAAGAACTCAAAATCACGAATTTGAGTGAGAGAGTAAGGTTGAAAACTTCATCTTGATCTTAGAGACAAGATATAAGAAGAATACATTGAGAGAGAAAATTCCTACAAGCTTCCCTAGCCGCATTCTTGAAGAAAGGAAGCTTGTCGATTTTTCCATCAAGTTCCGGCGTGTGAAGTAGAGGCATCTTGCTTTAGGTGCTTGGAACGAAGGGCTCTTCATCATCATCATCATCATCATATGAAGGTTTTTCAGAGACATCATAGGTATGGGACTTTGATTCCTTGATCTTCGTATTTTTCTTTTCGTATATACGTTACTTGATCGGTCCTCTTAGGGATTCCGTTATTCTTCCGCTGCGTTTATTTTCTGTGGAATCCCAACAGTGGTATCGGAGCGAGGTCAAATATATCGTATATACGATCATCTTTGCATTTGGAATGTTATTTGATGATGTTTATGATTTAGAATCATAATAGATATAATCGAAGAAATTTAATCGTTCGTAGTAAGTCAAGTTTCGAATATTTTATGTGAATTATAAATCTGAAAAATTTGATTTTTATTGATTTATAAGTTCTTCATGAAGTTAAGAAACTTTTTCGCTTTAGGCGAGTCGAAAAAATGAGAAAAGCGGGGTTAAACACGAATACCGCACGAAGACGCAGCTGCCGTGGCTTCTGATCGCTGCTGGCCGGCCGAGAGTGACTCGGTAGGCTCAGTAGCTGGTCGGCCAGCCTGTCGGGCGATGGCGAGAGTGACTCGGTCCGGCGATTCTCGGGTTTTCGGCCCGATTTTGAATCGGGCCGTGGGGGCGACATCTTTTTTTTCGACTCCATTTTTGTGTTTATATTTCGTTGTAATAATTTTCGAAATTTAAATTGGATTTAATTGGATTTAATAAAATATTTGTAATATCTTTTTATTAAGGGAAATTATTAGACGAGAATATTGTTTTGGCCGAATTACTTTGAACGGATTAAAATGACGATTATAAATATTAATTTGATTAATATTGTAGAAATTAAATAGATTAATTTTTATATTAATTGGATTAATATATTAATTGATTATTTAATTTCATTTACCGTTACATGTTGTATGGAATGCCTTATGTGATGGTGATATAGCTCGTGGACTTAGTTGTTGATTTGTTCGATTCGATATGGTTGTAAAGGCCATTTTGAGCCTATTTATTTTTACTAGAAAATATGTATTATAGGACATATTGTTCAATGATGTAATTATTCATATGGCTATGACGAAGACCGAAGACGACCGACTAGAAGACGAAGAATCAATACTGTATTTTTCCTTTCTTTATTTGGCTTGGCCCAATACTTAGGAAAAAGTCCATGAGCTATATGTTGGTAGTAACTAGATTGCTATTTATTGTTTTTCATTTTGAATGATTGACAAACCACAAACCGCGCTTATAAACGGATTAATGTGCAAAGTGTAACATATAATCGCGTTAATACTCCCACTTACAAACACTAAGTTATAAAGGTTACGAGGTTTCTTACCCTCCACCAAACTCATGGAAAATTGAAATCTAAACCGGAATATTATTCTTCCGAGTATGTCGGGGTAATATTTTTGGGGAAAGTTGATAAATTCCTAGAGTGCATTAGATGCCTTTGGTTGTGACAAATCAAACCCCTATAAACCGTATGGGTTGCCGGGTAAGATTCAATTGTCAGACTAATAGGAGTTGACGGTTTAAACTTAGATAGTTCAGCGAGCCATAGAAACCGAATGGGTTGAGGGCAAGTGAACTAGGGGTAAAAGAAGATCGAATCATCCATTAGATGGGTTGGTATTAGATACCACTTTATAAAGAATAATAGAATATAAACCGTATAGGTTGCCCTCTATTAAACTTTGTAAAGAAATCGATCACCACTATGAAGTCACCCAAGGCTTCCGGATTTAACATGGGAGTGTGTAAATGCCGATAAAATAGTGGGAGCCGAGTTATGAATAAAGAAAGTCCTTAAATTCTTTACTCGGATCATAATTAAACAATCACTAACGAATCTCATATTATTCTCTGCAGTTAACAAAACTCTCAATATGACAATGAACCCACTTGCTATACTACTTGAAAAGAACGTCCTGACTGGTCCGAACTATGTGGACTGGCTTCGGAACTTGAGGATTGTCCTAACTATGGAAATGCTGGGATACGTCTTGGAGGCGGACATCCCAGCGGCTCCTGCAAGAACCCGAGCCAATCAGGAAGATGTCGATGCCCATGAGAAATGGGTAAAAGACGACATAAGAGTGCGAGGGTACATGTTAGGCTCAATGACCAATGAGCTTCAACGTGCCCATGAAAATATGACGTCTTCACGAGCCATCTTAGCGCACCTGGCTGAGCACTATGGAGAGCATAGCCGAACTGCTAGATATGAGATATCAAAGCAATTATTCGGCGCCGGGATGAAGGAAGGAGAGAAGGTTGGGGACCATGTCCTCAAGATGATCTCGATGATTGAGAGATTGGAAGCTCTTGATTTTCAGATGCATGCATCTCTCCAAACTGACCTTATCCTGCAGTCACTTCCTGACTCCTTTTCCCAATTTGTCATGAACTTCAACTGCAATGAGATTGCATGTAACTTAGTCGGGCTAATGAACAAGCGGCCGCCTTGATCTCGGATGAAGACAAAGGGAACGGAAGCTGCACTTGTGATTTCTTCTAAGACTTGGAAGTCCAAGAATAAGAAGAAAAAGAACAAGAAGCAGTTAGGTCCGATAGCCAAGATCGACAAGGAAAGGGGCAAGGCCCCAATAGTTCAAAAGAGCAAAGGGGCCAAGAAAACGGATGTATGCCTCAACTGCGGTGAGCTAGGCCACTGGAAGAGGTATTGTCCAAATCTTGACCGTAATGCGCCTTGAGTGCGGAACTACTAGTTTTAGAAACAAATTGTTACTCAGAATCGTATATTCTACTTCTTGGATACTTGATTCCGGTGCGAGTTCTCACATTTGTACAATGAATCGGGATCTGGGCAGTAGGAAGGTCGGATTCGAGGAGGTGATGGTCATCGTCGGAAGTGGGCATAGTGTCGAGGCTTCGATATCGGATCCCTTATGTTGGATTTAGAATCGGTTTTATTCTCACTTTAAAAGATGTACTTGTTTTGCCCAAGGGGCACAAGAATATTGTATCAATTCCGGTCATGGACCGAAAGGGATTTCACTTCTTTATTGGAGATGGGTCTGTCGTATTTATTTCGAAATAAATTGGTTGGTATGCTACATTATTAAATGGTTTATACCATTTAAATTTAAAGAATAAGACAAGTGTGAACACTATAACTAGGAAGCGTGGTAGGGATGAAACGAACCAAGCACTTAAGTGGCATCTTAGACTTGGTCATATCGGTCAGACCAAGGTTCATAAAATGGAGAAAGATGGGCTTACGGGTCCATTGGGATCAGATCCCTATCCAACTTGTGAATCTTGCCTTCAAGGCAAAATGACTAAGTTACCCTTCGCAGGGACTTTTGAAAGAGCTGCTGAAAAACTTGGATTGATCCATACCGACGTCTGTGGCCCTTTTGAAGTGGCACTAGACGGCTTTCAGTATTTCATTACATTCACTGATGACCATACCAGGTATGGATTCGTGTACTTAATGAAACATGGAATTTAAAGCCCTAGTTGAAAATCAAACAGGTAACCGTGTTAAGACTCTTCGGTCAGACCGGGGTGGTGAGTACATGAGTACCGAATTTGATGAGTTATTAAAAGAACTAGGAATAGTGTCACAATTCACTCCTCCAGCTACTCCACAATTAAATGGTGTATCAGAAATAAGGAACCGAACCTTGTTGGACATGGTTCGCTCCATGCTTAACTATACTGATCTACCGATTTATCTGTGGGGTTACGCGCTCCTTACTGCTGTGCATATCTTGAACAGATGTCCTTCCAAATCCGTTCCTAAGACTCCCCATGAGATGTGGAGAGGTAGGAAACCAAGTCTTAATCACATTAGGATTTGGGGATGCCTTGCTTATGTCAAGAAGACTAAAGTAGAGAAATTGGAAACTAGGTCTGTGAAAGGTCGTTTCATAGGATATCCAGGGGATTCCATGGGATATCTATTCTACATGCATGAAGATCATAGGATCATCGTTGCTATACAAGCACACTTCCTGGAAGATCAGTTTATTCAGGAAGGAGGGGCAGGTAGAAATATTTCTTTGGAAGAAATAAAAGAAACACCAAATGAGACACCTATGCAATATATAAGAACCGAACCTTCTGAAATACAAATACAACCTCGCAAGTCTAGTAGAATTTCTCAATTACCTGAGAGGTATGGCTATCTGCATCAAGAGGAACTGGGTGTCCATGATCAGATGACAGAAAGTAGTCAAGAGAATGATCCTTCTACATACGACCAAGCGATGGTAGACGTTGACTCCACCAAGTGGCAAGAAGCTATGGAAGCTGAGATAGACTCAATGCATGCTAATCAGGTCTGGACTTTAGTAGATCGTCCTAAAGGCATAGTGCCTATTGGAAACAAATGGATCTATAAGAGAAAGACTGATGGAGATGGCAAGGTTGATACCTATAAGGCCAGGCTTGTGGCAAAGGGTTATTCCCAAAGAGAAGGAATCGATTACTTCGAGACCTTCTCGCCTGTAGCTATAATTAAGTCTATTCGCATGATGCTTGCTATAGCAGCCCACTTAGATTATGAAATATGGCAAATGGATGTGAAAACGGCATTCCCAAAATGGATTCCTCGAGGAGGAGATTTATATGGAACAGCCTAAGGGATTCATATCTCAAACCAATATTCATAAAGTATGAAAACTTCAGCGTGCCATTTATGGACTGAAGCAAGCTTCACGGAGTTGGAATCTTCGTTTTAACGAGACAGTCAAAGAGTTTGATTTTGTCCAAAACGAAGAAGAGCCCTGTATTTACAAGAAGGTTAGTGGGAGCAAAATTGCGTTCTTAATACTATATGTAGATGACATTCTACTTATAGGAAACGACGTAGGAATGCTCGATTACGTGAAAGCTTGACTTTCTAAAGAGTTCTCAATGAAAGACTTGGGAGAAGCTACCTATATTGCAGGTATTCGTCTCTCTAGGGATAGAGCGAAAAGAATGTTAGGTCTTTCCCAAGCCCTATACATAGAAAAGATCCCGGCGATTTAGGATGGAAGATTCTAAAAGAGGGTTTCTACCTATGCAACATGGTGCAAAACTTTCCTTAGAGATGTGTCCTCAAAGTGAGGAAGATAGAAAGGAAATGAGCAAGGTACCTTATGCTTGGCGATGGTAGCCTTATGTATGCAATGATTTGCACTAGACCGACATTGCCTATCTTTGTGAGCGTAGTAAGTCGGTTTGATCAAATCCAGGCGGAACATTGACTGCTTGTAAAGAACATTTTTAAGTACCTAAGGAGGACTAAAGACTTGGTTCTTACATACGGCGGTGGAGAACTAAGAGTGATGGGTTATACGGACTCGGATTTTTCGGGGACATGGATGCTCGGATGTCCACATCGGGTATATCTTTACTCGAATGGTGGGGCGATTTCTTGGAGAAGTGCCAAGCAAAGTTCGATTGCTATCTCTACATGTCAAGCCGAATATCAGGCGACACGGAGGTGCTAAAGAAGCTTTTGGATAAAGAAGTTCAATGAGGAACTTCAAGTGGTTCCTAACGCAGAGAAGCCCGTGACACTGTTTTTGACAACGACGCTGTCAGACAAGGCTAAGGAGCCTAGGGCTCACCACAACACCAAACATATTGCGAGAAAATATCATTTTGTTAGAGAAATGGTTCGGGATGGGAATGTTACGGCTGCAGAGAGTAGACACAAAGAAATAACGTTGCCGATCCGCTTACCAAGCCACTATCTCGAAGGTCTTAGAGAGACATCTGGAGAGTATGGGTATTAGATACCATAGTTTGTGGCATTGAGTGCAAGTGGGAGATTGTTAGGAATATGCCCTCGAATGCCACTCGAGAGGATGAGAGAGTGAGAGCAATTGTATTGTAATTATGAATATTATATTTAATAAGGCAATTATTATTTCTATATTATTGTATATCAACGGCATTGTGATTTGGTATATAGAATAATAGTCCTTGCATTTGAGAGTGAACATTCTACTCCTTATGGAGATAAGGAGATAGGCACTAGAAGTGTTTAGAGCTCGAATGCTTAACTAGTTCGCAAGTCGATAAAACTTAACGGGACATTAAGTTTTAATAAGACTTGTATAAGCGATGCTAGGATGTGTGCACGTCTTGATAGCATAGTTATAAGTATATTGGTGGGACAGATACTCGAATATGACTCATACTCGATTGATCACCACGGTATTCACTCTCGGAGAGTCGATGACGAATCGAAGGTTGTGATAGTATACGTGGACCTTTGACTTGAGGGTTCGGTAGAAGATGTGTATGCGTGACGTTTAGTTTGTCATTAGAGTAGTTAGACTCATTTGCTTAATTCTTGAGTCGACCTCGAAGTGCGGACTATACGGGCGAGTAGCGATCTTCTTGACGCCAAGAAAGGATTCTATCTCTGTTAGTGAGCAGCGAATGTCTATACGGTTAATGGCAAATAAGATCATAAGTCTTTGGCAAAGCATTACGATATAGTCGTATTAGATACACTATTAATCGATCGGTTTTGATTTGCATTAACACATGTATAGAGTTTAGTCAACATGAGGGTTTGACTTTACCGTGACCGAAGACTTGACCAGGACATCGATGAAGGGTCTATACGTATATAGTATTCACGACATAATGGTTACGGAATGATTCGTTCATTCGTTCTCGATCGGGGTTTACGATGCGGCCCGCTAAGTGGCTAAGTCCGCCCGCACTCATTGGTTCCTCCCAATGCCGGTGAGAGACGAACCTACGAGTCGCGCAATAGGATCATTGATGGATAAATGTGAATTAATAATCTCTCTTATAATATTAGATATTAGATATCTAAGTTTGATTTATCGGATAAATCAAATAGCGGTCTTATGAATTGTAAGTAGGTTCTTTGGGTGATTACTTTAATTCATAAATTATATTTCTTAGAGAAATATATATTTGTGTTTGATATAATTAATTAATTGGATTAATTAATTAGTCCAAACACATTGGAAATAAAAGCGGATTCGTTTGACGAACATCCGATACGAGGATTCGTTTTGTGAACATCGATTACACAGCCGAGTAAATTCGACCCGTCTTCTTGGAAATTTCCCTTAAGGACGTCCCCCTCCCTCTCTTGTCTCTTTTAAACTTATTTTATGTCACTAGGTGACATATGTGAGGTGTATTTGATACCCTCAATCATGTGTTAAAGGAAGACTTTCATTTTTTATAAATAAAAGTCTTTAAAAAGGAGAGAGAACAACTTCTTCTTGTAAGAACTCAAAATCACGAATTTGAGTGAGAGAGTAAGGTTGAAAACTTCATCTTGATCTTAGAGACAAGATATAAGAAGAATACATTGAGAGAGAAAATTCCTACAAGCTTCCCTAGCCGCATTCTTGAAGAAAGGAAGCTTGTCAATTTTTCCATCAAGTTCCGGCGTGTGAAGTAGAGGCATCTTGCTTTAGGTGCTTGGAACGAAGGGCTCTTCATCATCATCATCATACGAAGGTTTTTCAGAGACATCATAGGTATGGGACTTTGATTCCTTGATCTTCGTATTTTTCTTTTCGTATATACGTTACTTGATCGATCCTCTTAGGGATTCCGTTATTCTTCCGCTGCGTTTATTTTCTGTGGAATCCCAACAGTCGATGCAGCCGCTGGAGGAGCCTTAATGGGAAAAACTATGGCCGAGGCACACTCTTTATTGGAAGCAATGGCCGCAAATGCGTATCAGTGGCCGTCCGAGCGAGTAAACCCGAAACGAGTTATGGAAATCTCCAATAACGATCCGATTTCTACATTATCAGCTCAAGTCGCCGCCTTGACGCAGCAACTTCAAGCCTTCTCACACGCTCCTTCCCCCGTTACCATTGAATCGTGCAATTGGTGTAATGGATCTCATCCTAGCGCAGAATGCCAAGTCGGAAACCCTTTCGAGCAACCGTCGATGGAACAAGCTCAGTTCGTGGGGAACGGGAACCGGCAGAATAATCCTTACTCCAACACTTATAATCCGGGATGGCGAAATCATCCTAACTTCTCATGGAGAAACGGACAAAACTCGAACCAGCCTCCATTCGCTCAACACCAACAACAACCTCCTCCCGCTCCAAAAGTTTCTCTAGAGGAAGCAATTGTGAAATTGGCAGCAAATACGAGTCAGTTCATGACCCGTACGGAAGCAACATTGCAAAACCATTCTGCTTCTATCCGCAACTTAGAAGTCCAACTGGGCCAGATCGCTAATGTATTAACAACCCGCCCGGAAGGTACCTTTCCAAGTACCACTGAAACGAATCCCAAAGAGAGTGTCAATGCCATTGGTTTGAGAAGTGGGAAGGAATTGTGCGAGCTGCCCGGGCAGAACAAAAGGAGAAGTGAGGATGAGGAAAATAAAAATTCAGCGACTGGGGAATCACAAGATTTGAGACCCTCGATACTATTTCCGGACAATCCAAAGGCATATGTACCACCCGTCTCGTTTCCGCAGCGATTACAACAGAAAAAGGTGGACAAGCAATTCTCTAAGTTCCTCGATGTATTCAAGAAACTGCATATTAACATCCCATTTGCCGACGCCTTGGAGCAAATGCCGAGTTACGCGAAATTCATGAAAGAAATCTTGTCAAATAAAAGATAACTCGAGGAGTATGAGACAGTCGCATTGACGGAGGAGTGCAGTGCTATTCTTCAGAAAAAGCTTCCGCCAAAATTGAAGGATCCGGGAAGTTTTAATATACCATGCACTATAGGAAATCTGACTTTTGAAAGGGCATTGTGCGATCTCGGCGCTAGTGTTAATCTCATGCCTCTGTCTATTTTCAAGAAGCTTGGAATTGGAGAAGCGAAACCGACAACTATCTCCTTACAATTAGCTGATAGATCCATCAAATATCCGAGGGTAGTGATAGAGGACATTTTAGTGAAAGTCGATAAGTTCATCTTTCCGGCCGATTTCATTGTGCTTGACATGGAGGAGGACCACGACATCCCAATTATCTTGGAAAGACCATTTTTAGCAACCGGCCGAACTTTAATCGACGTGGAAAAAGGGGAACTAACTCTAAGGGTTCAAGACGAGCATGTCACTTTTCAAGTATTTAAATCCTTTCCATGTCCAGGTGGTGTTGAGAAGAGCTCGCAAATTGAAAGTGTGGATACCGTTGCGAAAGACACACACCGGAAGAATCGTAGGTCGAAAAACTCAGAATCCGTTTCAGAGGGTCCGACTTCTAAGAAAAATGTAGAACGAGTTGCATATCTCAAGCATGTGGACATGCCGTCATCATCAACCGTTCATCCATCAATGAGAAATTCGATCTTTGTCATAAGTTCGTTCGAGAAAAAGGAGAATAAGCCGGACGTAAAACGGAGGCCAAATCATGAGAAAAATGGGTGCTTCGGAAAGTTGGCAAAACCTTTTCGCAAACAACATTGGGTGTCTAAACCAAAAATCAGATCGTTAAGGACCAATGGTCAAAACTTTAAAACACACATTAACGGTTCGATGGACGGGGCGGAGTGCAAATGGAGTTTGCGAAAAGCGAACTGACTTTTCAATAGGTCCGGCTGAAGACTATAAACTTAGCGCTTCTCGGGAGGCAACCCGAGTATTAGTTGTAGAATTTTTATTTTTCAGTATTTTCTTGCATTTTTGAATTTTTATTTTTCATCATTTTTGCTTTGATTTGCTTATCCCTCTCGTTCTTGATGTGTCCCTTGAAAATTCTGTGCAGAAAAAGCCCCAGGGGAAAAATTTATGCCTGAGCCGCGGCACACACAAATCGAACCAGAAGGCTAAACATCCTGTACTATGTGCCGCGGCACAACCTTACTGGGCCGCGGCACACTCGATCGCTGAGCCGCGGCACGTTGCTGCTGAGCCGCGGCACACCAATTGCCAAATGATGACCCAGGATGCTGTACTCTGTGCCGCGGCATAAACCATGTGAGCCGCGGCACATCAACACTCTGAGCCGCGGCACATGGCGACATAACTTCCACACCCACGCTAACTGTACTCTGGGCCGCGGCTCACTTAAGCTGTGCCGCGGCCCCCATTCGGAATTTGAATAGCCCAGGTAGCCTTATAAAACGCATTCGGCCGACATCCAGGTAACTTCTCCTCCTCTTCCTTTGCACAGCAATCGGTCGGTACCCTTCTCCCCTTCGTCTTTTTGCATTCTTCAAATCTACTCAAGGTAATTCTCAATCCCTTGTATGAATTGCTTCATGAATTGCGAAAGGAGATGTTGTTCTTCATTTGATGATTGATTAAGTTATTAGTTTTTCTTTTTCAAAATCCTATCAAAAAAATATTTGAGTTGGGAATATGAAGACGTTGATTGATCATGGATGATTATCGATTATGAATGAGCTGTTATTGTTTTTTTTATGCTGTTTGTCATGAGGATCGATTAAGGATGTTGTTTTTGGCAATTAAATCAAGCTATTACAATTGTTATTCTTCATTAGAATTCATGTACACAAGGTGTTTGATGAAATGCTTGAATGAAAATTTTTCTATGTTAAGTCAATATTTCGAATCTATGTGCAACGAACTCGTTTCTGGATTTACAGCGACCCCAACCTTTACGACAATTTTAAACGTAGAATGCTCAATTTCAATTTTCTCTCACGGCGGTGCGAGCTCGTTAAATTCTTGATTCAAGTTTTGGATATCCTTAGCCGAACACATGTTGTTCTCATTATTGCTTAAGTAAGAAAACTCCGGTGTTTAACGTTTCAGGAACTCGCTATGGCTAGAACCAAAAAGCTCAGCAAAAGGGCCAGGACTCAGTCGTCTCCCACACGAGGGGAAACTTCTCATAGTCGAGCCGAGTCGGAGGCGCACCAATTCTCTGACCCAGAGATCCATAAAATCTTCAACGAGAAGATTCGCCCTCGACCTCTGATCCCGGAGAGGGGATTCACCCCAGCCCCCCAGGATGGGGAGCTTCTGACCATGATCGACGAGATGGGGTGGGCCCGTTTTGCTGCACCTCCCGAGCCGGCGGTGATATCTATTGTGCAGGAGTTTTATGCGAGCGCTTTGTTGAAGCACCTTCGGGCGGGGCAGATGATACAGCAGTTAGATACTCGGACGCAGGTTGTCGTCCGAGGCATTACAGTGGATTTCTCGGTGGCTGCTATTCGGAGGTTATTTAAGCTGCATGTGGTTTGATGAGACGGCTTATACGCGAGTTATGGGTAGCCTCACGAAGGAGGCTCTGCTCGAGACACTTACACAGCCCGGCTCCGACTGGGAGAGGCGTGCCCCGGCTTCTTCCACCTTCTACTTTAAGAGCTCGTGCCTCAGTCGGTTCGGGCGGGCCTGGTTGTACTTCATCTGCGCACGTATAGATCCCACCTCGCAGATCCGATCTGTTTTTCTCTCTCGAGCCCGTACATTATATGCTATCACCTCCGGGCTGCGATTCGACGTGGCTCCTCTCCTGGTCCGATCTATCTTCCAGTGTATTCAGGGAGGGGCCAAGACGGGGCTGAAGCACCCCTCTCTTATCTGCGCTCTGTGCCGGCAGTCGGGGATGACGTGGTCGGACGACGAGCCGATGCTAGCTCCCCAGGGCCCGATTGATCACCGCATCATTTCGCATTTCGACCAGTGGGGAGGAGCACTGGCACACGCTCGGGGGCGAGGATTTCTACTTGATGAGGCCAACGAGGGGTCCCCCGAGCCTCTTCTGCTGACACAGGGGCAGGCAGATGCCGGCCCGCCGCCCGACAGAGAGCACTTGCAGGCGATGTTCGACGGGTTGAGAGGGGAGATGAGGAGAGAGAGATAAAGTCTTATGGCTGCCATGAGAGAGGAGAGGCGGACGGAGAGAGAGAGCATCATTGCTGCCGTCCGAGATGAGATGAGAGAGCAGGCCCGCCGCGCATCGAGGGATGCCTACCACCAGGAGCACCTTGCTGCATGGACGGCCCACATTATGCACCCGGACGGGCCATTTATTCCACCTGCTCGGCCAGCCACACCACCCTCCTCGCGAGGCAGCCGGCGCGATTCGTGAAGCAGTGGAGGGGAGTACTTGACCTTTCACTTTTATTGCATATTATATTTTGTCCATTGAGGTCAATGTACGTCCTAAGTTTGGGGGGGTTTACTTTCTGTTGATATACTTATTGCTGTACTTATTTCGTTTGCACTTTCGTTATTTTTAGTTATCTTTTTGTTGCTAGCCTTGCTTGCCGTGTTTTTAACTGCATTCGTGAATTTTTCGTGCTTCTTTTTGTGTAAAACTGATGTTACGATACTGATTTTCTCTCTGAAAAAACGGTTGAGTTTTAGTTGAGTTGCAGCCAGCGATATCTGTTTCTGTCAAGTCTTCATTTAGGTCCGAAATTTTTCCGTTTTTGTAGAGATCTTAGCGGATAAGAGAGGAGACATACGTGTTTTCAAATCGTCGTCTATACGTTTGGTTACACTTTTCGGTTAGCTAGTCGTCCAGTAATATAAGTCGTGTTGGCACTTGCTTTGAGTTTAGAGTCGGACAGTTTTTCCCAAAAGTCGAGATATTATTTGTTCTATGATGGGAAGTCTAGTAACCGGGGGTATTCACGTGACCCGTTGTTTACTCTTGCGTAAAACGACAACCCTGATTAGACTAGTGGTTTTGAGATTTCGCATGTGCCGATGATGGGGAGCCTAGTAACCGGGGGTATTCGCGTGACCCGTTGTTTACTCTCACGTAAAACAACAACCTTGAATCGGACATGCGGGAATAGCTATTCGAGTTGTTTCTCCGCTGTGGAGGGGAACTTAGTAACTAGAAGCATCCATGTGCCCCATGAGTGTCTTTTACGTCAAACGGTTCCCCAATACATGAGAATGGAACTCCACCCTAGGATTATCTCAATGAAACGTCCCGAGATTCGAACTTAGTGGTCAACTCGAATCATCTTATTGAGCATATATAAGGGAATACTGTCCGAAGGTTATTTTTGATGATGAAACTCTTGAAATTTTTGCCACTAGACTATGGGACTGGGCGAGTTAGCTTGCTTATTTTAACCCTTCATATTGGCGGTCGATTAAATTCACGCTTGTTAATCTTTGAGCTTGATTTTCTTCATGAACGATTGATTAGGACTGAAATTGGTTACTTTGTGGAATCAATGTCCTGAACGTGGCTCACTATTACGATACTTGTGTTATTCTTTGAGAATTTCAGGGTAGTATTGATTAAGTTGAGCACTATGAGTTGCACGATTATTCACGATATTCTTTTGTTGAAATTGATTATTTTTTGCTTGAGGACAAGCAAAGGCTCAAGTTTGGGGGTATTTGTTAGGCGTATTTTTATACGCTTATTTGTCATTATTATGTATTCTTTTCATGAGTAAATCTGCATAAATGAGCCTTTAATGCCCTATTATTTTATGTTTTGCAGGAAATTGGAGTCCGAAAGCCGAAACGATGAAAAACGGACGAAAACGGCGAATTTTGGCCGGGGGCCGCGGCACAAGGCAAGTGGGCCGCGGTACACGCAGGTGACCAGTGACCCCCCGAGTAAACTGTACTCTGAGCCGCGGCACAGATTTAGTGAGCCGCGGCCCGGAAGAAAAAAATAGCGCCCAGGTTTTAATCTGAGCACCGTGAGCCGCGGCACAGGTTAAGTGAGCCGCGGCCCACGGGGCGGTTTTGGTGTGCTCCGCGCGGGTTTGGGCCGTTTTAAAGCCGGTTCTCGACCTAATCACACGGACGCGTTTTGGAGGCTGCTGGGGAGTTATAAATAAGGGTTTAAGGTCATAACGAGATCATCTTGGAATCAGAGGAGGATCGCGGAAGAGAGGAATCAAGACAAGAAGCAGAAGACACCAAGAGCAGAGTGCGGAAGCCAGAAGAACGGAGGGATCCGAGCTCTTCATCTGCGTTTGATTTCAATGCTTTCATTCATTAATTCTGTATTTTTATCTTTTAGCATGTCAGGCTAAAACCCTGTTCTAGGATTTTGATGAAACCAAAGTTTTGACGAGTTGGCTTTTGATTATCTATATAATTCCCTTTTTCTGTTGAGTTTTCCCAATCAATTTTAATGCTTTCAATTATCTGGCCAATAATTGGATTGTTTCAATTACGCAACTCGAATCGGGAGAGGAGAGTTGGTGAGGAACTATTGGTGAGAACCGTTTTATCTTGTGAGATAGGAATATACTCATAGGAACTACGTGGCCTTTTGAAGATTTTGTGCTTTTTGCCTATTGCCGAATTAATTCACCTAGGGATACAGTGCGTTATTCGCCTTTAGAAAAATCTATTGACCTCGGGAGAGGCGGTAGAGTATATTAGCAACCTTCGCCTACAATAAATTGGGGAAATCATTAAATTAAGATAATCGAGAGTAAATTCGGATAAACCAAGGTGGATTCACAATCCTAGACTTATTCATCATTTGATTTTCTGTCTTCGAGCGATAGTTTTTACTGTTAGTTCTTTTATTGATTTTCTTTAGTCATTAATTGCAACCCAAAGTTCGACTATTCAAATAAAATTAGAATACATAAAAATCGGTACTTAGTAATTCAATCCTCGTGGGAACGATAACTCACTCATCACTTTATTACTTGTCTGCGATAACGTGCACTTGCGTTTAACGAAATATCGCAACAAGTTTTTGGCGCCGTTGCCGGGGACTGATTTTTCTACTAATATTGATTTCAGTATTTCTAGTCTTAGTTTGAACATTTTTATTGTTTTTGTGTAATTTTATTTATTTGTTTGTTTTTCCTTTCAGGAGTTTCCGGTTAGTGCATGAGAAAATTCGGTAACAAAGGCCTACTACCTTTGGATACCGAACTCGAGCGCACTCTTCGGAGAAGCAAGAAGGAGAAACGAGAACCACCAGCAAAAGTCACTATGGCCGATAACACGGGAAATCACGAAGTGGAAAACCCCATGGTGCAAGCTCAACCGGCATTAGCACTCCGCGATTATGCTATGCCGCAAATCAATGCGAACTTTTCGGGGATTCGGCGTCCGACAATTCAGGCGAACAACTTCGAAATCAAGCCGGCTATTATTCAGATGGTGCAAGCTAGCCAGTTTTGTGGATTGCCGAACGATGACCCCAACGCACACATTGCGTCTTTTCTCGAGATTTGTGACACGTTCAAAAACAACGGTGTCACCGATGATGCTATTCGTCTACGGCTTTTCCCTTTCTCTTTGAGGGACAAAGCCAAATTTTGGTTGAACTTACCGCCGGGCTCGATCACGACATGGGCAGAATTAGCGCAAGCCTTTCTGGCCAAATTCTTCCCACCTTCGAAGACGGCGAGACTGAGGAACGAGATCACTACCTTTGGTCAATTTGAGATGGAGTCGCTTCACGAGGCGTGAGAGCGATACAAAGATTTGCTACGGAGATGCCCACACCACGGCCTACCGGATTGGCTCCAAATACAAACATTTTACAACGGATTGAGTGCTTCTACACGCACTCTCGTCGATGCAGCCGCTGGAGGAGCCTTAATGGGAAAAACTATGGCCGAGGCACACTCTTTATTGGAAGCAATGGCCGCAAATGCGTATCAGTGGCCGTCCGAGCGAGTAAACCCGAAACGAGTTATGGAAATCTCCAATAACGATCCGATTTCTACATTATCAGCTCAAGTCGCTGCCTTGACGCAGCAACTTCAAGCCTTCTCACACGCTCCTTCCCCCGTTACCATTGAATCGTGCAATTGGTGTAATGGATCTCATCCTAGCGCAGAATGCCAAGTCGGAAACCCTTTCGAGCAACCATCGCCTTCTCCAGCTCGCCGTTGAGACGATCCACTGTCGCCTTCAACCCGGTCGCCTCCTCCTGTGAGGCCGCATGCATCCGGCGAGCTTCCGCCATCTGGTCGCGGGACCGATCGACCACTTCCTTGGACCGGCTGAGCTCCTGCTTCATCCGATCGAGGTCCTGCTTGGCTCGTTTGGCCGCCTCTAAGTGCTCCTTCTCCATGGCCGCTATCCGATTGGCAAAGTCGACGTTCTGGCTCCGAGCGACCTCAAGATCTTGATGGAGGCGAGCATTAGAGGGTCGCCCCTCATAATCCTTGGCGGCTTGGACGGCCATCGTCGCCGCCTGGAGAGTCAGGGCGATGGTCGCCTGCATGGCATCTCCAGACCGCCGACGAGCAATCGCGTCGAGATCGGTCGTCCAAGCCTTAGGCAGAGAAGCGATGGCCTGGGAGACATAAGCAGGGACTTCGAGGGACTAGCGAGGAGACTTGCTCGCCAAGAAGTCCAGCACCATCGGCGAGACGTCCGGATCGGCAAGACGGATAATGCAACGCAAATAAATGGGGACAAAGGAGTCAGCATATGCCTTGCACAAATAAGCCCAACTCAGAAAAGGCCAAACCAGTCTTACCTGTTGACCAGCTCGGGGTCGTGGCCAAAATAGGGTTTGCCCCGAGAAGTTTCAGCTTCGGCGATCGCCGCCTTTTTCAGGAATCCGGTCGAAGACCTGGAGCCGGATCCCTCCACCATCGGAACAGCGGAGATAGAAGCCGTGGCAACCGGCGGCTCCAAAATAGATACGTCCGCCTCGGCAGTCGTCAGGGACTCCTCCGGCCTCCGCCTCTTGCGGTTGCGCTGGAGTTGCTCTTCCTCCTGAACTTCCGGCTCGACGACCGGCACCGTAGCAGGCCTCACCGTGGGGACGGGACGAGACGTCGTCGCAGGGGCACGACCCGTTTTCTTGGTCTGGTGAAGGCGACCCAACAGTCCAGGGTTCGACATTGCGATATCTTGCGGTGGCTCGCCGTAGCGGGGAAAATGGATCTCTGTCAAAGAAGAAATTCAAAACAAGTTAAACACCTCTTTCAATCAGACGATCGTCTACATTATTCTAATATAAAATACGGCGATCTCCCGCGATCGCCGGAGAGGACCCAGCAACCTTGTCTCCTATAAATAGCAGGCTTGCAACAGTGGCCTAAGAATAATCGTGAATACAGTAAAAAACGTACATAGAGAGAATAAAGACTCATCTGGCAATTACTTACACATTCATAGTGATATTCATACACACTTACAGAACATCTAAACCAAGAACTCACAGATCTTCATATCTGGTTCTTCCGACAATATACACGCTATACAGCTTAGATAACTAGAAGTCTTTACACTCATTGTAATAGATTCTAACATTAATATTTGTACTCCAAAGTATCTATATTAATAATATCTCGCGAGAGCATTCAAGCCCGGGATTAACAACCCCGGCAAACCTTGTGTTATTTATTTTCCCACGGAAGTGTTCTCGCATTTGTTTGTTACTCGACAATTCCAGCAATATCATCTCCGGATAATATTTTGGGTAACAACAATTGGCGCTAGAGGGAGGGCATCTTAACCTTCATTTTTTATTCCTACCGTCTCGAAGAACACTCACTGTTCTCCGGATATATACTTGAAGAAACACTCACTGTTCTTCAAAGAAAAGCCTTCAGAAACATGACATCTGCCACGACTTCCAAAAGAGCCACCCTGCGATCTGCCGGAAATCTCATTCCGGCCCAGACCGAATCCCAGACTACGGCGGAAGGTGGCCGCGGCGACGCTAGACTCTCACTCCCGCCCCCGAGGGACGGTCCTAGCCTCTCACTCAATCAGTTCCAGACCGCGGAACAGATTGAGGAGGCTATAGCCATCCTCAGGGAGCGACGGAGGGCATGCAACTCGCCCACCATTACTCCGTCAACCATCCGCCGAGCAGGCAAGCGGAAGCTCAAGGGGATATATGTTGAGAAATCGACAGAAAGCCCCGAGCCGCAGGAAAAGGCTCTCGTAAGGCGGGATGATTCCGTCTTCAGCCGCCTAGGGAGCGATCCCTCATGGCGACCCGGGCACTCGGGCCCCAGCCGGGAGACCTCGGAGTCCGAATCCGTTACCAGGAGTTCGGAATATCCAACTCCCAGAAGACAAACCGACCATCGGGCCCCCGCTCGCCCAAGAAATGAGCCCGCTGGCAGAGAACTCGTCATTTATCATGGGGCTCGGGGATCAGTACATGATCGCGTCGGCTCACGCTCCGGGAGCCAATAAGCGAGCAGTCAGGCTACGGCGATGGCCGCCATGCAGCGCCAACTCAACGAAATGAAGGCGCTCCTGGAAACTGGGGCAGGCGCCAGGAGATCGATCGCTGGACCGAGTGAGCCACTCGCGGTCCAGATCGAGCTCGCCCCAGTCCAACCGAAGATCGCTCCCCCTCAAACACCTCTATATGAGGGGAGATCGGATCCAGAGACCCATCTGAGCAAGTTCCGGATTTATATGATCGGATGTGGGGCATCGGACGCGACGAAGTGTCGAATGTTCCCGTTGACATTGGTCGACCTCGCCCACAGGTGGTACATCTCACTACCACCTCGCTCGATCAATTGTTTTGAGAAGCTGGCGAACGACTTCACGTCGTACTTCGCCGCCAAAGTGGCTCGGCTAGAAGGTCCCCACCGCATGATGAAAATCAGGCAGGGGAAAAACGAGCCAGATGAAGATTACATCGACCGGGTGGATGAAATAGTCCTCACCGGCGAGCCTATTAGCGACGAGCTCGCTCTCTACTCGGTCCTAGGGGGATTCTACGACCACTCGCCCATGTTCAGGTACCTTACAAAGGACATCCCCCCGACCTACGCGATCTTCCGCGTCAGGGCCGCTGATTTCCTGGCCACGCAGAGGATGCTCACCCTCCGCTTAGGCGAGGGATCTACCGGAGAAGGGAAGGCGCCATCCCACATCCAGAAGAAGGCGGTCGCCAAGCCCAGAAAGGCGGTCGCAAAGCCGCCTGGGGAGTTCAAAGCCTTCGAGGATGTGGAAGTCCACCTCCTCCACAACCTCAATCTATCTCCGGCCCACATCTTTAATGCCATCAAGGGGCGCGAGTGGCTCAACAAGCCAAAGCCGATAAGGGACAACGGTCACCTAGACCGCAGCAAAATTTGTGCCTACCACAAAAGTCCCGGCCACAACACCAGCCAGTGCCGCGACCTCCTCAGACAACTCTGGCGACTGTTTGAGGAAGGCAAATTAGATAACTTGGTCACCAAGCCAGAGCCTCGATCAGAGAGGGCCGGAGGGCGCGAGCGCCGTCAAAACGACGGGATCCTTCCAAATCCGGTCGCCAGGATCGAGCAGAACAAGGGGGAGTATTCTGACGAATCAATCCCTCCGATCAACCCTGGCGGTCAGATCAACATGCTTCAGGCGGGAGGTGGAAACCTCGGGGGGCGTTCCCCGGTTTCCACTCTGTCAAACAGAAAGCGGAAGGCCGAACTAAGGGCGTTCGCCGGGGTCCATGTCGTGGTCCCACCGGAGCCGACCATCTCCAAAGACGCGCTCATCACCTTCTCCAACAAGGATAGGGAGGGAGTGCAGTGCCCCAAAGAGGATGCATTGGTGATCTCTGCGTGTATCCTTGGGAAAATGGTCAATCGCGTGCTGGTTGACAATGGGAGCTTCTGCAATATCATATTCAAATCCGCCCTGGACCAGCTCGGCAACCTGACCAAGTTCATCAAGCCATTCGACACCGTGCTCCAAGGATTCGACGACAGCACAGTCCAAGCCTATGGAAGGATCAAGCTCTCTGTCGAGCTATCATGCTGCTACGATCCCAAGGTTAGGATTACTAGGAACCTAAACTTTGTAATCATAGATGGGCCCAGCATCTATAATGGGTTCCTAGGTCGTCCATTCTTAGAAACCTTCGAGGCGGTCGCCTCCTCTTTCTTTTATTGTATCAAATTCCCCACTACCGATGGGACGGTCGGTACTGTAAAAGGAGACCAATTAATGGCTAAGAGATGTTTGAATTACTCGTGTGTCGTAACTTCTTTCAATACTTCCCATGCTGTGTGTAACATTGAAACGATCGACAATCATCCCATGGTGATCGACGAGCCAAGCACATCGTACCAGCCCGACTCAGAGGACGGCATCTCACAACGATTGACGGACGACATCGAGCCAAGGATCGATTTCGAGCCAAGCCTCGACATCGATCCCAGGATCGAGTCCGGAAATTATTCCAAACGAGAGGCAACCGTCCCCATCGAAGAGTTGGAAAATATAACGATAGATCCGACTCGCCCGGAGCGGGAAGTACAGATCGACACAAGCGTCGACTTCGAATTAAAGGAGGATCTGATCAATTTACTACGTAAGAACATCGGAGTCTTTGCCTGGTCACATCAAGATATGGTTGGCATAAGTCCAGGACACACTTGCCACTATCTAAAGATCGACCCGGCAAGGAAGCCTGTTCACCAGAAACGTAGGAAATTCGGTCCTGAGAAGTACGCAGCGCTCGACATAGAAGTAAAAAAGCTACTCAATAACAAACTTATCGGGGTAGCTACAGACGAACCACAGTGGGTCGCCAACGCGGTGCTCGTCAAAAAGCCGAACAGCTCCTGGAGGTTATGCATCGACTTCACCGACATCAACGCGGCATGTCCAAAAGACCACTTTCCGATGCCTCATATTGATCACTTGGTCGATAGTACAGTAGGTTGCGAAATGATGTCGTTCATGGATGCCTTCGCCGGATACCATCAAATCCTAATGGCGGAGAAAGACATAAAGCACACATCGTTCCACACGGAAAAAGACATATACTTTTGGGTCCGAATGCCGTTCGGCTTGAAGAATGCAGGGGCGACCTACCAGCGACTAGTCAACGGAATGTTCGCCAATCAGATCGGCAAGACCATGGAGGTCTACATTGACGACATCGTGGTCAAAAGCCTCAAGAAGGAAGACCACCTCAATGACCTTGCCGAGACGTTCGCTATCCTCGAGAAGTTCAATATGAAGCTAAACCCCAAGAAATGCAACTTCGGGGTAAGCTCTGGGAAGTTCCTGGGGCACATCGTGAGCCAAAGGGGGATCGAGGCAAACCCCACCAAGATTCAAGCGATCCTCGACATGCAGGAGCCACGGAATGTCAAGCAGGTGCAACGCCTCATAGTTTGTCTGGCTGCCCTCAACCGTTTCATATCTCGGCTCGGGGATAAAAGCAAGTCTTTCTTCGCGACCATAAGGAACAAGAAGTTCGTGTGGACGAAGGAGAGTCAAATTGCGTTCGCCAAAATCAAGGAATATCTATCTAATCCTCAGATCTTGGCAAAGCCGATCCCCGGCGAAAAGCTATTTCTTTACCTGGCAGCCTCGGAGGTCGCGCTTAGTGCTGTTTTAGTGCGAGCAGAGGGGCAAGCCCACTTGCCGATCTACTTCGTCAGCCAAGCGCTCCATGACGCGGAAACGCGATACACACCTCTAGAGAAAATCGCCTACGCACTAGTCATGAGTGTTCGCAAGCTAAGGGCATACTTCTTCGAACATCAAGTGGAGGTTCTGACGACTCTCCCCTTAAGGCAAGTCCTACACCGGCCAGACACTAACGGGCGACTCCTCAAGTGGTCACTGGAGATCGCCCAATACAGTATCACATACGCTCCTCGCACGGCGATCAAAGGCCAGGCTCTGGCGGACTTCGTGGTGGAATTAACATTCCCTCACAGTCCGACCCAGGTCGGCCCCCCTGCTTGGAAGTTGTATGTGGATGGCTCGGCAACCAACTCGCGAGCAGGGGCAGGGATTGTCCTCATCAGCCCCGACGGTCAAAGTTTCACGAATGCTGTACGTTTCGGATTTCGGGCGACCAACAATGAAGCCGAATACGAAGCCTTGGTAGGCGGGCTCGATTTAGCCCTCGCCCTAGATGTTCGCCGTCTCCACATTTTCATGGACTCCCACTTGGTAGTAAACCAAGTCAAGGGAGAATATGAGGCGCGCGGCGAACAGATGGTCAAATACCAAGAATTGGTCGCCGAAATGTGCACAAAGTTCGAAGAAGTGCTAATCGAACAAGTCCCGAGAGAGCACAATTCCCAGGCCGATGCCTTATCCAAACTAGCATCATTGGATGGAGCGGCCGATTTCTCTAACATCCAAATCACAAAATCAGCAAAGCCGGCGATCGACAGAAACCTGGTTACCACAGTTGCCATTGCCGAGGAAAACTGGATGACTCCGTTCATTAAATACTTAAAGGACGGGACGGTCCCCGACGATCGTATCAAAGCTCGCCAACTTCAGCTCCGTGCAACCAGATACACTCTACTGGACGACCGCCTTTACAAGCGAGCTTTCAGCCTTCCCCTCCTCAAGTGCATTACGCCAGAGGAAGGCCAGCTCGTTTTAGCCGAGATCCATGACGGGATCTGTGGGAATCATGCCGGAGGCCGAGCTCTCATCCACAAAACAACCAGGCAAGGTTTTTTCTGGCCTTCGCTTTAGAAAGATGCGGTCGCCTATGCCAGATCGTGTCATAGGTGTCAAGTGATGGGCCTAAACATCAAGCTCTCCCCCGAGCAACTCACTTCTATGTACAACCCATGGCCGTTCGCCCAATGGGGCATCAACCTCATCGGTCCTTTGCCGACGGCGCCAGGGGGTTCTAAATTTGCCATCGTAGGGGTCGATTACTTCACAAAATGGGTTGAGGCCGAGCCACTCAATAAGATCGGTCAAGAGCAAGTAATTAAGTTCATTTGGAAGAACATTATATGCCGGTTCGGTCTACCCCAGGCTATCATCTACGACAACGGGAAGCAGTTCGACGGCTTGGAAGTCATGCAATTCTGCGAGAAATGGGGAATCAAGAAATTGTTCTCGACTCCTTACCACCCTCAGACGAACGGGCAGGTAGAGGCTGTAAACAAGATCCTCAAACACACAATCAAAGCACGACTCGAATCCAAGCAAGGACGATGGGCGAGCGAGCTCCCGAATGTTTTGTGGTCCTACCGAACGACAACCCGGAACTCAACCGGTGAGACCCCGTTCGCCCTCGCCTTCGGAACAGAAGCGGTGATCCCTTCGGAGATCGCCGTCCTCAGCCACCGAACTGAACAAGAGATGACGACGGATAATGATGTGGCCCGGCGGATCGACTTGGACATGCTGGAAGAACGGCGACTGACCTCGAAAATGAAGAACACAATCCACAAAAGGAGATCCGAGAAGTTCTTCAATTCGAAGGTCAAGGAAAGACGATTCCAAGTAGGCGACCTAGTCCTCAAAAAGGTCCATGCTCACACAGGAGTCTTTGGCCCGAATTGGGAAGGCCCCTTCAGGATATCTAAGTGGCTAACTAGGGGAGCCTACGAACTTGAACACCCTGACGGCACTCCGGACCAATATCCTTGGAACGCCGTAAATTTGAAGAAATACTATCAGTGAGAACTTTGTACTCAGTTTCAATTACACAATGTACAAAGAGTATAATGAGATTTTCCTATCTTATCTATGTGATTCGCCTCGACGAATACGATCAACTAAAAAAAAAGGACGACTCGCTCGCCCAACAAGAGGTCATCGTCTAAACCTGACAGACCTATGCAAGCGATCGCCCCTCCAAGCACAACGTATACCGTCGAGGGTCGTCATCTAACATGGCGATCCGAGGCAGAAAAGTGCAGTCGTGGTCCTGGATGTCGATGGAACCGACAGCTTCGTCCATGTAAGGTTCCTTTGGGCTGCGATCGCTCGCCCTTCGTTTAAATACGAGGCGAGCGTAGCCGAAGGACCCTCCAATTAAAACCGTGGACACGCTCGCACGCCCTCAAAAGTACATCATCTAACATGATGTACCCGGACAAGGTGACGCGTCCCTACCCCATCACAACGTATACAGTCGAGGGTCGCCATCTAACATGCCGACCCGAGGTAGAAGAGTGCTAACAAGCCACGGACGTGGAGTCGAATAAACCGACGACGCCCGTGCAAGGACTCCTCCAGACCAAGACCGCTCGCCTTTCGTTTAAATACAAGGCGGGCACAGCCTAACGGAGGACCCTAACAATAAAGTGAGTCGCGGGACGTACCAACGGATGGAATGTTCCTCGCACATAAAGACACGATTAAGGAGGTCGGCCCATCGAACTCAGCGACCGTACACACAATCGTCCTCCCTCAAAGAATCGGCATAACTCAAGATAGCTCGTCCAACATACTATTTTCGTTCCCTTACTCAAAGAAGTGGAGCTATTCCTGAAATGCGATCGGGAGGAAGGGACCATACACGATCGGCTTCGTTCAAACACACACATGACGATCAATTTTGTCCAAGAAATTTACAAGTAAGAATTTCCAAGTATGGCAATACATTCGGATCCATGCAACATTTAAACAGTCAATCGGGCGAACAAAACATCAGGTGCAATTATGCAAACACTTGTATAAATTCACATGCAAACATTCAGAGACGATCGGATACAAAAAAGGAGTATTTTATTCAAATCAAGAAATTCGTACAAATACAAGCCCGAAGGCAATAGAAGAAAAAGCAGAAAAATTACAAGCGAAGGAAGATAAAAATCACTCAGGCTCCCCCCGGCTGGCCTTCGTCCCCAGCGGGCGGATCGGTGCGCGCTCCCTCATCGAATTCAGGATAAATCAACTTATCCGGAAAAGGATACCAACTCAAGTCGATCCCCAAGTCGGTGAGGTCGAGGATCGGCAGTGAAAATTCCGGATGCAAAGGATGCTCGAGTGCGTAGGCCTTGAAAGACTCCATCATAGGACCGACCTCGATCCCTACCTTCTTAGCGGCTCGGACAGCGTCGACATAGGCCATATAGTAGGCGAACTCACCGACGTATGCCACGTTAAGGTAGGGATCGGTCTCGATCGCCTTTATCTGCCCCTTCAAATCCGCGGTCGTCTTCTCAGCATCCGCAAGCTCGACCACTTTGGCGGCCAGATCTCCCTTCGCCTTCTCCAGCTCTCCCTTCGCCTTCTCCAGCTCGCCGTTGAGACGATTCACTGTCGCCTTCAGCCCGGTCGCCTCCTCCTGTGAGGCCGCATGCATCCGGCGAGCTTCCGCCATCTGGTCGCGGGACCGATCGGCCACTTCCTTGGACCGGCTGAGCTCCTGCTTCATCCGATCGAGGTCCTGCTTGGCTCGTTTGGCCGCCTCTAAGTGCTCCTTCTCCATGGCCGCTATCCGATTGGCAAAGTCGACGTTCTGGCTCCGAGCGACCTCAAGATCTTGATGGAGGCGAGCATTAGAGGGTCGCCCCTCATAATCCTTGGCGGCTTGGACGGCCATCGTCGCCGCCTGGAGAGTCAGAGCGATGGTCGCCTGCATGGCATCTCCAGACCGCCGACGAGCAATCGCGTCGAGATCGGTCGTCCAAGCCTTGGCGAAGCGATGGCAGGAGACATAAGCAGGGACTTCGAGGGACTGGCGAGGAGACTTGCTCGCCAAGAAGTCCAGCACCATCGGCGAGACGTCCGGATCGGCAAGACGGATCCTGCAACGCAAATAAATGGGGACAAAGGAGTCAGCATATGCCTTGCACAAATAAGCCCAACTCAGAAAAGGCCAAACCAGTCTTACCTGTTGACCAGCTCGGGGTCGCGGCCAAAATAGGGTTTGCCCCGAGAAGTTTCAGCTTCGGCGATCGCCGCCTTTTTCAGGAAGCCGGTCGAAGACCTGGAGCCGGATCCCTCCACCATCGGAACAGCGGAGATAGAAGTCGTGGCAACCGGCGGCTCCAAAATAGATACGTCCGCCTCGGCAGTCGTCAGGGACTCCTCCGGCCTCCGCCTCTTGCGGTTGCGCTGGAGTTGCTCTTCCTCCTGAACTTCCGGCTCGACGACCGGCACCGTAGCAGGCCTCACCGCGGGGACGGGACGAGACGTCGTCGGGGCACGACCCGTTTTCTTGGTCTGGTGAAGGCGACCCAACAGTCCAGGGTTCGACATTGCGATATCTTGCGGTGGCTCGGCGTAGCGGGGAAAATGGATCTCTGTCAAAGAAGAAATTCAAAACAAGTTAAACACCTCTTTCAATCAGACGATCGTCTACATTATTCTAATATAGAATACGGCGATCGCCCGCGATCGCCGGAGAGGACCCAGCAACCTTGTCTCCTATAAATAGCAGGCTTGCAACAGTGGCCTAAGAATAATCGTGAATACAGTAAAAAACGCACAGAGAGAGAATAAAGACTCATCTGACAATTACTTACACATTCATAGTGATATTCATACACACTTACAGAACATCTAAAGCAAGAACTCACAAATCTTCATATCTGGTTCTTCCGGCAATCTACACGCTCTACAGCTTAGATAACTAGAAGTCTTTACACTCATTGTAATAGATTCTAACATTAATATTTGTACTCCAAAGTATCTATATTAATAATATCTCGCGAGAGCATTCAAGCCCGGGATTAACAACCCCGGCAAACCTTGTGTTATTTATTTTCCCACGGAAGTGTTCTCGCATTTGTTTGTTACTCGACCATTCCAGCAATATCATCTCCGGATAATATTTTGGGTAACAACAGGTTCCGATTCCGATTTTCGACAAACCAGAACCGGCGGTTCGAAAAACCGGCGATTTTGAACCGCCGAACACCTCTACTCGGGATACCTATCCTTTTTCGTTGGGTATATTTCATCGACTGTTCCCATAGTTCCATAAAATATCACAAAAAAAAGAGGGTGATATCAATAAATAATGCACACTCTTTCACACCTGCCCTTCCATACAATTATTTAAATAAAATAAAATAAATTAAAATAAAATAAGTAAAAAATAAATAAGAAAAATGAAAATAACTAAGAAAACAAGGCAGAAACCTAATAAAAAAAGAAGAAAAACAACATCAATCCCACTTAGAAAAACAAAAATACTCAAAGAAAAATTTAAAATTACTAAAAAACCAGGACAAAATCCCCTAGAAATTGAAGAAAATAATATTCTAGTCTCTATCTGAACGCTCTCCGTCTAAATATGCAAGGATGGTACAACATATAATCTACCATCTTAACAGCACAGCTCACCATGAGCCACGAATAAGGTAAAAACATCAACATCAACGTCAACGTCAATTGCTACAAGAATTCCTACAAAGTCGTTTCTACAACAGTCAGGTTAGAACTCTAGCTGAACAATACATCCCATACAGGAGATAGTACAAGATTGCCCTAACCTCAATAACAAAACCCCCCAAAAAAAAAAAAAATATTAAAAGGTCCAGAATTGATATAAAATCGCCTTAGCTACCTGTCGTCGGTTCTTGCAACACATCCTCATTCTCAACCGGCTTTTCGGCTTCTTGTTTCACTTTTGAATCGTCCTTATCTCCACAATCAACCTTCCCGTCTTGAATTTCCTCTCCGTTGGATCCCTCCTTAGACTCCTCAATCTCCGCACCTTCCACAACAGTATCCGCGTCGTTTTTTGTTCCGACAGCAGAAGGCTCCTCATTCTCCGTCTTCATCTCGGCATTTTCTGTATCGGGTTTTTCGGGAATAGCTTCCTCGGTAACAGCCTCTCCACCAACAGCTTCTTTTGTGTCCATGTCAGTACTTCCTTTGATTTCTTCTCCCGCAGCAGCCTTCTCCTCCATGGCTTCTTCGCCCTCCCCGTCGTCAGTGCTCTCCTCGCCAGCCTCCTTAGCGCTCAATTTCTTTCTCCTTTTCCTTGGGGACTGACTTGCATCAGGTGCCTTTGACTTCTCGCTCAGTCTTGAGGAACGTCTTGGAGTGTCCCCTTCACAGGATAACGAAGTATACACAAACATTAGGTTGCGGTTTGGAGACTATATAAGATGGAACTGAAATCAACCACAATGATCTCAGAAACATTAATAAGAGGTCGACTTTTTGAAATCCACCGTGTCACAAGATTACTCAAACAAGCTCCACTGGGATCGTTATTGTGGATGTAAAATTCTTAGCTTCAAATCCATAAGCCTTACCAAAAACTTCTCTACTTCTAGAACTCCCAACAGCATCGGATATTCATATTTCCACTGTTTTACTTTTATTCTTCTTGTGGTCCAACACCAAAGTTTTAGTTTGTTTAAGCATCACAAAAGAGGACTAGATGTATGCTCGATAGGGAGGGAGGGAAGGGGAAGGGGGGGGGGGGGGGAGAGAGAGAGAGAGAGAGAGAGAGAGAGAGAGAGAGAGAGAGAGAGAGAGAGAGAGAGAGAGTCTACCGGTGCCCCAGTCAAATTCCGAGGCAGCAGGGCCTCCGGGGTGAGATTTGAGGTACTGATCCAACTGTCTCTTATTCTTAATCTCTTCCCCAGTCGGAGATATAAAAACAATAACATTCCTCTGAGGGGTACCACTTTTCTTAGGAGTAAACTGATGACAATACAAACGACAATAAGAGTACTGAAGTTCCAGAACAAGAGAAGAGTAAAGAGAAAGTAGAGAGTTCACATCACTGATATATAATGTAGAATGCATATGAATATTAACAAGCACACAAGAATAACCACTGCGAGGCAGAACAAAAACGAAAGCATATCCAATCGCTACTAAAAGAGCTCCCCCTATACCATTTCTTCAACAATATCTTGACAAAAATATGTAAACACTTCAAAGTCCAATTAAAAACGAATATACATATTTTACGAATCAGCTATATTACTCTTGGTATTTCGGTTTAATTATTTCTGAATAATAGAGATACCGATATTCATATTCCTCAAACTCCGTCCTACTTAATAAGGCTGCGGGATACATCGAAATTAAAATAAGAAATAGTCAAAACTCTTGCAACTATCATAATCTCTGAATAGCCTGTTGATTTTCAACTTGCTTTCCCTTTTTTTTTTTACTTTGCCACATCCACAAAGTTGAATAATCAAACAGAAAGGTAAAAAAAAATGCAGTAAAAAAATTTGTTTACAAAATCAGATGACGATCAACTGGAAAGGGGAAAAGTGAAAAAACCTAACAAACTACAATTACACATAACAGTGCACCTGAAAATTGATATTCCCATAATAAAATCTATAGGTATTTGAAATTCAATTGACCGAGTAGAACCCTAACATATCATGAAAAAACAATCAATCGATAAGCTTCAATCGTACCAGCAATAGAAATAGAAAAATAGAGTTAAAAAATGTAACATAAATCGACAAGGTCAAAGCAGCACGAACAAACCAAAAATGGTGGAAAACAATAGATTCCAGGCGTATAATGTAACGAAAGCAGGATAGGATGTGAGAAAGAAGAGCAACAACACCTTCTTCACCCAGCCAACGGGAGCAGGAAGCTCGAAGGCAACGACGTCGTTTTGCTTGCTCTCTACTTCGCTCGCCATTTTTTCTTCCGTGTTTCCTTATCCTTTCTTTTTCCGCAATTCGTTGTTCAAGTTATGAAAGATTTACAGGATTTATTTATTTATATTTTAATGGCAGGGGGAGGTGAAGGCGTGACAGGTGTGGATCTGGACGTGTCAGGAACCATTAACTGCAATTAACTACTCCGTGTGGCGTCCGGTTAGTTTGGCGGCCGTTTGTATTTTTCTGATTTCTTTTATATTTCAACTACCCCAATATTCTCTAAATTGATAACCTCTCTAAATTAATAAAATTTTTTGGTCCCGACTTGAAGTCAGTATTAAAATTTAATAACCTCTCTATCGTGATAATTAATAATTTTTCAGAAAATTTTAGTATTAAATATCAGTCTCAATTTTCGCATAAAGTGATAAATTCAATAAAAGACATATTTCATGTACCCCATCAATTAGAAAAATATTTCATGATACTAGTTTGCTTTAGATATGATTGTCTAGTAACTTTTACATCATCTAATATCTTCTGAATTATTTTCACTTGGTCTTGGTGATCTCCATCTTGTTGTAGTAAGAAAATCTCGATTGATTGTAGCATTTTGATAGCGCTAGATACCGAATTTTTTGGTATCTCATGTACATTAATATGTATATTAATGGTACTGAATGATATTAATATGTTTAAAAAAATTTAAAAATATTAAATATTGGTGAATTGAATGTAGAAATGCATGAATGATCAATTTTGATTAGTATTGGTTAGTTGGATGTAGACAATATAATATGTACAATGTATATTAATAATTAAAATATATATTTGATAAATTTTTAATTAAAAAAATACAAACCTCTCTAATGTGATAACCTCTCTAAAGTGATATTTTTTTCCAGTCCCAATAATATTACTTTAGAAGGGTTCTAATGTATAATTTAAAATTTTGCGCTTTCTTTTTATGCATTATCAAAACACATGTGGATTACTGATACTTATAAAATTTAAGATAATATTTTTCTATATTCATATTATTTATCATCCTAAATTTACGTACATATATCAAAAAATTATTTATTTTCTTATTTGGATAAATAAACTTTTTTTATTTCACCATTAAGTAAATGAGTACAAAATCAACAAATCAAGACAAACTACCAAACAAATCAGCTGGTAACTACCCACAGCCCACACCCTTAACATTCTACTTAGCTTCACATTTGACAACAAGTAGCAATATCACTTTCCTATTCTCCTGCTTCTTTTCTTGAAACTTTCTTTGGTTGTGCTCCTTCCAAATACCATAAACCGCCACCCTGCTCATCTATGTTGCACAGGTGCGGTGGGGGGGGGGGGGAGTACGGGTCGTCAGTAGGTAGACTCATGTATGCTATGATTTGCACTAGACCGGACATTGCCTATGATTAGTCCAAACACATTAGAAATAAAACGGATTCGTTTGACGAACATCAAATACACGAGCCGAGTAAATTCGACCCGCCTTCTTGGAAATTTCCCTTAGGTCCGCCTCCCTCCCTCTCTTGTCTCTTTTATACTTATTTTATGTCACTAGGTGACATATGTGAGGTGTATTTGATACCCTCAATCATGTGTTAAAGGGTGACTTTCATTTTTTTATAAATAAAAGTCTTTAGAAAAGAGAGAGTACTTCTTCTTCTTCCTTGAAACTCAAAATCACTAATTAGAGAGAGAGAGTAAGGTTGATAACTTCATCTTGATCTTAGAGACAAGATATAAGAAGAATACATTGAGAGAGAAATCCCAGGGCTCTAATAGTTGTCAACCGACAACTCAAATGACGTGATAAAAACACGACCCAACTCGACCCGACAGCCTAAGTTTTCTCAACCTAAGCTCCGATACCATATTCTGTAACACCCCTAGAGCCATCCAAGAATATTACAGCGTCGCGGGCCCCAAAATGGAACCCACAAGGCTAAAAGAAAGATTTACAAACATTCAAATACACCTAAGCTACGATGATGGAAATATCTTTAAAAATGTTCGAAGACTTTATAAAATCCATTTATCAAAATCGTCATAAAACCTCATTTGAAACACGACAGTATACGTAAAACGTATAAAAATACAACAGAAGATTATCATGGTTTTTACAAGTATCAAAGTAACAACGAAAATAAAAGGTGGTGGCCGAATTTATGTGGTTTCGGCCGTGAAGTAGGATAGTGTATGGATTTGAATGTGTTTTATCGAATTAGACCTATAACTCGATAAAGATAATCTCTCCTCAAGACCTATTGAGAATTGATCAAGTTAAAATTCGAGACGCGTCGAAATAATAACCAAAGTTTTGTTGAACTCGTTCAACGTATATTTCAAGAGAAATACAATGTTTATAATTTTCAAGATGCTTAAAACAACCAAGTGAACTACTATATATAGTAGTATACCAAAATAAGGAAATAAAAAAACAAGAAAAAAACGAAAATACAAGTCTCCTTCCTAGCATGCTTCGGCCAAAACTTCAAGGATGTGGGGGAGGAGATCTTCAAGATTTTGTGTACTTGTAATTATGGAATAAATAATAAAAAGGCAATTCGATTCATTCACTGTTTATTGTATTTCAATTGCATTCTTGACTTGATAAATATTGAAGTGAAGTTCATGTAAATAAATCGAACATTCCATTCTCGTTATGGGATAAGAGAAAATGCACTTGAAGTGTTTAAAGTTTTATGGGATAAGACTTGTATAACCGATGCTAGGGCGTGTGCACATATTGATAGCATAGTTATACATATATTGGTGGGACCAGTATACTCGAACATGACTCATACTCGATTCAGCCACCCCTGAGCTTTCGGACATGGCCGCCCCACCGGCTGCGCCACGTCCCCTACCGCGTCCGGGACCGCGTCCGCGTCCTCTACTGGCAAGCATTCTGAAAAAGTCATCTCCTCCAAGATTCTCTATTTCCAAGATCTAAAGATGATTAATTAGGGTCTTAAACCCTTATTTATAGCTTTGCACAGTCTCCAAATCGCGTCCGTGTGAGTAGGTCGAGAACTGGCTTCAAAACGGCCCAAATCCGCGCGGAGCACACAAAAACCGCCTAGTGTGCCGCGGCTCACTAAATCTGTGCCGCGGCACATTGCTTCCAGATCGGGCGTATCGTGACGTCCATCTTGAGCCATATTGAGTGGTCGATCATAGTCCATGTATGATCGGGTATGTTCGAGAGTCGGGTTTGTCTTCGAGATCCAATATATGTGATTTGTATATGTTTGAAGATTTTATTCTCTCGTATATCTGTCCATGTGGTTCTCTATCGATCTTGTATGGTGTTTACCATATCATTGGTATTCTCGATCGTTGTTGATCCTCTATTAATCTTGCTTGGAGATTACCATATCGTTGGTATTCTCGGTCGTTATTGGTCCTTTATTGACCTTGCTTGGAATTTACCATATCGTTGGTATTCTCGGTCGTTGTTGGTCCTTTATTGACCTTGCTTGGAGTCTACGATATCTTTGGTATTCTCGGTCGTTGTTGGTCCTTTATTGACCTTGCTTGGAGTTTACCATATCGTTGGTATTCCCGGTCGTTGTTGGTCCTTTATTGACCTTGCTTGGAGTTTACCATATCGTTGATGGCGAGGAGTCCCAGTGATACTAGTAGGGGGCCCCAGTTCTTTCAGTCATCCTTGTTTCTCTTCATATGTATTTCCGCTGCAAATTCCGTTTGAGATATTTATTTATTCAGGGTGGTGTATTTTATCTTCATATAAAATATACTAGTATTCTGTATTGTCCTGGTGTATTGTACTTAAGCTCCTCATCGAAGTATTTGGTAATATAATGTGGTTCGGTACTACAATTATATTATTTAATTCATCAGTCTTCATTCGCGTGGTGGGTCCTAGTCGGGGATCCACGGCACTGTAATATCTGCCTAGTTTGGGGTGTTACATCAGATACAAGAGATTGTGGAATCAGGCAGTATATTCTTCTCTGATGATGAAGATAATTACAAGTGTCTAATGGCCAACCTAGCTGGTGAAGAGGTAACATCTAAACCTCAAGCTTCAGAATGTAACAGCTCAGACATGTCTGAAGATATTGATTTACACAAATCTTTAAATTAGTTGTTAAAAGGACTTTTCTGCACTTGAGTTCGATTCTTGCGAATCTCGTTGGAAACTGCTGTTTCGAGTTTCCCGTAAGTCCGTTTAACTTTGTTAGACGTGTTGTGAACTTCGGTTTGGTTATTCGATCACGTATTGTGATTTTCGGACGTTTTGGGCCATTTTCGTAATTTCCCAAAGTTTGGGGTAATTACTTTCCGTTGTCGAATTTCGAGCCTTCAGGTGGTCGGAATCGTGTGTTCTCTTAGCGCTTGGGTTCGTCTTTGTGAGTACTTCGTAACCGTATTTTCGATTCATATTCAGGTTCGGGTTTCGGGGTCGTTCGGACCGTCGGAGTGGCCACGGCCAAAGAGGCAATGCAGTCTTGCTTTGGCGAGTTACGGTCGTAAGGTGCGATTCTGACCGTAAGTGATCGGCGAGCATGGCACAACGAATGCGATTCTGGCCGTAAGAGTCGAGATTCTGGCCGTCGGTGCTGTGCAACTTAGGACAAATGCGATTCTGGCCGTAATGGTATGAAGAGCCATGACTACCATGTTTTTATGCAACGATTGCTACCTATTGCCTTGAAAGATTTTTTACTGGAGCCGATTTGGGAAGCGCACGCCAAACATAAGGTTTAGCGCACGCTAGTAATACACTTTATAAAAAGGGGACAGACGGGTGTATTATAAAAACTTTATAATACGCTAGTAATACACTTTATAAAAAGAGGAACAGGGTTAACGTACATAACGTATCCTCAATGTCCGACGATCCAAAATACATGCTTCTTCATGTCAAAAAACAAACGATTCCTTTTCCAGAAAACAAGCAGTCAAATATCACAGTCGAAACCCACCTAGGATCGGGGCGAAACCACTCCCATTCGAGGCCTCTAAGGACCCTCCTGAACTGGCTAGCGAATAAACTCGTGCCATGTACTTTAGTTCGAAGAGATTGAATTAGCGGAGGATCATTCGTACGAGGAGCGTTCGGTGCGGATACTCGAGAGGAGGATCAAGCAGTTGCGGAACAAGACGATTCCCCTACTGAAAGTTCAGTGGTCGCGATACGGAGTCGAGGAGGCTACATGGGAAACCGAGGATAGTATGCGAGCGAGATACCCCGAGTTTTTTTTACCCCTTAGTTTCGAGGACGAAACTCTTTTTAAGAGGCATAACATCCTTTTCTTGCGATCTCTGAAGATCTTAATACCAAGGATGTGCCCGGATTCTCCCAAATCCTTCATATCAAACTGCTCAGACAGCCTCATTTAAATGGTGTGTCAGAATGAAGGAACCAGACCTTGTTGGACACGGTCCGTTCCATGCTGGGCTATACTGACTTACCAATTTACCTGTGGGGTATACACTCCTACCCATCATGAATTAATCAACAACACGGAACGAATCGGACAAAAATGCAAAAACCCCCAAATTCACGAAATTAGGGTTCTAAGGAAGATTACCTTGATTCGCTGGATCAAAGGATGATAACGGATGATTGATAGATGATATAACCTCAAGAACTTCATGGATTTGTTGTTAAACAACATGTCTCCACGATCTCTAAGTCTCCAGCCGCGGAAGAGAAATGTAGGAAATGAAAAACGAGATGAAATGTGACTGCTCTGTCACATTTATACTGGGCCGGACTAGCGCGCGCTAGGCTGCCGAGCTAGCGTGCGCTATCGGCCCGTGCCGCGATCCGGTGCCCACCGCCTCGGCTTCGGCCAGTAGCGTGCGAAGCCTTCCGGTCGTAGCGCGCGCTACCTGCCGGTCGTAGCGTGCGCAATGCCCGACAGTAGCGTGCGCTACCTACCGAGCATGACCGATTCCAGAACCCCACAGACTCCACCGTCCGGACGATAACGCGTCGTTAGGCGGTAGATAGCGTCGCTACACTGCCGGTTAGCGCGCGCATCCTTCCCGATAAATGGCGTCGCTCGCCGGTTCTTGCCGCACCGTCGGCCGGTGCGCAATCGTCCGGCGATCCATAACCGTCCGGCCAGTGCTCGAACGCCAGGGCTCGACGACTCGATTTCCGAAAATGCACGGAACGAACACGACGAAAAGTTCGCGGACGACATCAAAAACCCGAAATGAAAACATAATGCAATAATTAATTATACGCGACCAAGAAACGGGTCGAGACAACAATTACAGATACGGATACCCGTAACTTTTAAGAAATTACAAAATGGCCCAAAATGCCCGTAAATCACGATACGTGATCGAATAACCAAACCGAAGTTCACAACACGTATAACAAAGTTAAACGAACTTACGGGAAACTCGAAACAGCAGTTTCGATCGAGATTCGCAAGAATCGAACTCAAGTGCGGAAAAGTCGCTAAAAATCACGGAACTCAACAAAACGACACCGAAACGAACTCGGATGTCAAAAAGTGTAGAATTAATCATTCCCAGAATGACGAAACGGTCATGAGCGAGTCGTCAAAACGGACTTCCACCGAAAAAAAGAAATTACCGGAAATAAAAATTACGGGTATTACAGCTGGCCGGACGGTTGCGGGAGGAACCGGCACGGATGCTGGGCACTGCCGGACAGGTGCGGAAGGAACCATCATGGAGGCTGGGCGCTGCCGGACAGTTGCGGCAGGGACCGGCCTAGCGTACGCTACGGCCGGACAGCTGCGCGCGCTAACCTGCAGGAGTAGCGCACGCCACTGCCGGGAGGTAACGCACTTTCTTCGTGTGAAAGTGCTAAAGAAATCTTGAAAATTCTTGAAATCACACACGAGGGAACAACTCAAGTCAAGGAGACGAAGATTAATATGCTTCTCCATGACTATGAGTTATTGGCACATAGAGGTTTGCCAAATGTGTCATTCAAGAAGGACAGCGTCTGCGGACCATGCCAGAAAGGCAAGCAAATCAAGTCAACCCTGAAAAGCAAATCCTACCTTTCAACCCAAAGAGTGTTGGAAATGCTACACATGGATCTCTACGGTCCTGTAGACCCAGTAAGTTTGGGAGGTAAGAAATACTGCATGGTTGTTGTTGTTGATGATTATTCCAGGTATGCTTGGACGATCTTTCTTAGCAAGAAGAAGGAAACAACATCAAGGCTGCCACTCCAAGGTGCTATTCCACTTCCATGAACATTCTCAAGTGATAACCAATGTATAATACCAACAATATGTGTTCTAAGTGTATAGGAGTATTACTACAACTCTCAGAACTCTCAAGATTGAGGAATAGACGAAAGAAATGCAAGCCAACACGGTTGATGTCCTATTTATAATATTCTGCATTATTGACAAGTTAGCGCACGCTACTAAGCATCCCTTAGCGTGCGCTAATAATGGTTGACTTCAGAATTTGTCCGGGTGCGTCAGCGGGAATCTTATCCGGACCCATGTCCCGGCTGGCGCATGTGTTAGCCGTCCCGTTCAATAATTGAGTCCTTAGCGCACGTTACTCCTACCTGCATAGCGTGCGCTAATAATGGCCCGATAGCACGCGTTAAGATACATTCTTAGCGTGCGCTATCACAAGGTTGCTTGAGCAATTTTGCATGTTTCTATACTTATGCATAATGATATTAATGCACTAAATATCATACTCCAATAATCAAAATCACCAATCCAAAATAATACATGGTTTGAATACAGATGAAATACACTGTAATAAATCCGGATATTACACCACTAGTGCTGTAGCCATATTGGAATAGTCAGGCGCTGTATGGAAGGGTGCTGTATTGAGGTTTCGAGACAACTTCCATACTTGGCGCTTACTTAGACTTTGTTGCTGTATCTTGGTAGCGAGAGTTTCTTTGTATCTTTGGCGCTATCAGAAGGTCTTCGATACAGGATTGCAACTTCAACCGGCTTTCGATACAGGGCTTGCTGTATCAAGCTTTGTTTGTTTGGCAATTATCAAAACAACATTATTTTTCCCAACACAACCCCTGTTTATTCAAAGTGTATTTTTGAACCGATAGCATATTTTCAAATTTCTCATTTCCAAGAGAGAATTTCTTCGTTAAATTTTTGAGCTCGGTTTGAATTTTAACAAGATCATCCTTTAAAATATTTTTATTTTCAATGCATTTAGATTCGATCTCAATAAATTTTCCCTTTTCAAGAATTTTGGAATTTTCACATTCCAATGATTTATATTTAGATTTAAGGGATTTGATTTCAATTAAAGCATTTTGATAATCGGTATGTAATAGTTCGAATGCTTGAAAAAGTTTATCATACGAATTACTTACCCGTAAAAAGCACCCAAATTCCGCCATTTGGTGATAGTTCATTCGAGAAAGACCGCACGAACAATCTTATATCACATATAGAAGCACTGTGGTAGAAATTCGTCCGATTCTGAAATAATTTTTCGGTGATAAAAATTGGGCACACAAAACTAAGTATAAAATCGTAAAATGACACCCAAATTCCGATCATTTGGTGATGGTTCATTCGATAAAGACTGCATGAACAATCTCATTTTTCAATGTCTCATGGGCCTTTTGAATGTTTTTAAACTCATTCATCATGTTTTCAAAGGTATGAGATGCTTTTGATGGAATAGCTGAGGTTGAACTTACCTCATCGTCGCTGTCTTCACCTTCTGGAATGTCTTTGGCCATAAAGCACATATATGCTTTATCATCGAACTCATCATCAGATGAATCACTTTCAGTGACCACCTGAAGACATTCTGATGATTTGGATGGTGTGGGGGAGGCTTCTGATTCTCCAATCAGGGCCTTGAGCTTGTCTTTCCAAGCACGTCTTCTTTCATCTCTCTCTTGTTGCTCGGCCTCAGGCAACCTTTGGACTTTAGGATGAGGACATTTATTTGCATAATGCCCTGGTTTCCTGAAAAGGTCATAACGTGCGATCTACATGTTTGGACTTTAGAGTTTTGCATTCGACTTAAGTTTAATAATAAAAGCTATGATTCTCTTAGAGAACCCAATTGACCATATAACAAGTAAATATACTAACAACGGTAACCGATACTCAACTCCGTTGCACATTCTTTGGGTGCAAAACCATCATCAAACACTTAACATAATCATAACATAATGTGCATCAAATTTGGAAAGAAATCGACGAAAGGAAAGGGTACTGATTCAACCTCCTTCAAAAGTTCATTCCTAAATCACAACAATATCAATTCAATTACCATTCATACGAAAACGTATAGAATTTCCCAAGTTCTACTCATTGAGGCATTTCATCGAACACTCTGAAGGCATAATCCAATTTGTTCCACAAAACTTCAAGAGTATTGAATGATTACGAGTATATAATCAAGTTCTATCAATAATCTGAATCATAACGGATCAAATCAGCCAAAACACCAAGAAACCTCAAGAACATCCAAAAACCAAAAGTTCATGTGTTCTTACCTTCGATCCGGGTGGGTGGGGGTGGGGCCAGCACAAGGGATTTTTTTTTAAAATGGAAGACCCGGCGGGTCAGTGGCGGGTAGGAATTAGGTCGACCCTAACCCTAACCCGCAACCCGTACGACCCTTGACCCGTATGACCCGTGACCCGGCGGGTCCGGGTCGGGACAGGTTCCGCCGGGTCTGGGTTGACCCTTGACCCTTGGACATGCTTAATTCATAAGAAGCCACAAAATAAGAACATCTTGCTCCACCCAAAAAAAAAAATTGTAATTAAGGTCCAACATTTCAGACTTACAAAATATCTGTCTACAATATACATATCTGTCTACAATATACAATAGAACTTTTTTTTTTTGAAAGGAACTTCTTCTATTAACTTGCTCAACTTGTTTGTTACAAATGAGGGTTGAATATAACCCTTCTGTAACAATTCCTCCAGTTGCTTCTTGAGTTCATACATCTCGATTGGTGCCATCCGGTATGGTGCTCTGGAAATAGGAGTTGCTCCAGGCTCTAATTCGATAGTGAACTCCACTTCTCTCTGCGGAGGTAACCCAGGTAGTTCATCAGGAAATACGTCTGAGAACTCATTCACAATTGTAATAGACGAGAGCTCTACTCCTTCCTCTTTCCTCATGGCATAGCACCAAAGTCCGTGACATCCTTGCTTCAGTAATTTCACGGCTTTCATTGCTTTGATCAATTTTCCCGAGCTTCCCGGTCTCCATCCTCGGAATAAGTGTTCAGATCCGTCATCAGCAATGATAGAAATGACTCTCTCTCTGTAATTCAGAATAGCTCCATAACGGTTGAGCCAATCCTCTCCGAGAATTAAATCGTCACCGTAGATGTCAATTACAATAAGATTCGATGGCCAATCTCTCCCTCCTATAGACACTGGAAAGTCTCTAGCCTCTAGGGTTCCCACAATTTTCTCTCCACTCGTCAAACCCACAACATATGGTTCACAATCAAATAAGCACGAGATTTTTAAATGATTTACACAGTTCAATGATATGAAAGAGTGTGTAGCTCTGGAATCGAATAAAACACTAACTGGTTGCGAATCCGGCAAAGCACGAATCCGCTCCCAAACGATCAAGAAATCGAAAGGGAGATCGCCAATCCCTGGAACGAGAGGTCCTGCAAAAAGAAAATGAAATTAGATCAGTCCAAGACAAGCTCGATCAAAGGGAGAGTTAAAATCCTTACTCGGATCCTATTTTGTTCTTGGAGTTTTTCCGTTTAGACGAGTCTCGATAATGTTTTTACGTAATTTCATCTTGTGTTATATTTTGTCTCATGCATATTCGATTCTCGTTAAACTCGTTCGATTTCATCATTTTCTTACTTCCATGAGCTCGTATGTTTGAGAAGAGCATGTTGTGAGTTTCGGATTGTTAATACGACGTTGTATCGTGATTTTCGGATGTTTGGGCCGTTTTTGTAATTTCACTTAGAAGCGGTTTTCACATAGAAAATATATTGATTTCACTCGGATCTTAAGAACACACTTAGAATCCCAAAAATCAATACACGATTTATTCATTTTTCTCTCTGATATCAAATAACTCAACGAAAGGGGTACAAATACCCAGAAATTTCAACGGCCTCCGCAAAATTGTTCGCTATATTTTTAAACAATCCGCAAGTGTACGGAGTAAGTGTAGAAAGATCGAAGTGAGATAGTGTCTTCTGTACTGACTGTAATAATAACGTAAATCTCGGATAATTATTATTTATTAATTCTAAGTATATAATATTAATTGTATATTTATAATATTTATTGTTTTGATTTACCATGGGTGAGAGTCAAAATGATTGACTCAGTAATTTTCGTATCTTGGACAATAATATTATTTATATGACAATTGTTATTATTATTAAAAATCATGTCTCGAATCAAAGCTATCTTCTCTTGAGTCTGAACTATCAATTCCGGTTCCGTCCCGATCAAGTCCGAAGAATCATCCCAGCACAGGGGTGATCGACATCTTCTCCCGTACAAAGCTTCAAATGGTGCCATCTTAATAGAAGCATGCCAACTATTATTATAGGTGAATTCAATCAATGGCAAATGAATTTCCCAACCAGTTGACCAATCCAAAGCACAAGCTCTAAGCATGTCTTCTACTGTTTGTATAGTCCTTTCGGACTGACCGTCCATTTGGGGATGATAAGCCGTGCTAAAGTTGAGCTCAGTCCCCAAAGCCTTGTGAACTGCCTTCCAGAAGTGCGACACAAAGCGACCATCTCGATCCGAAATAATGGTCTTCGGCGTCCCATGCAATCTGACTATCTCCGCAATAAATACTCGCGCCAATCTCTCGGGTCCCCATGTATCTCTAATTCCTAGGAAATGAGCCGACTTGGTTAGTCGATCAACTATAACCCAAATCATGTTCATTCCCGTTCTAGTCCTTGGCATACTGGTGATGAAATCCATCGAGATATCCTCCCACTCAATTTTTTCCCAAAAAAACGAATGCACCATACGGCTGTAACTTGGGAATGTTACGTCCGTAACTATACATCTATATAAAAAAAAAGGGGGCTTGGAATCACAGATTCACAAACCCGGCGGGAGAAGAGGAACAGTTCCGAATTTTTTTTCCCTTTTAAATCCCTACTTTCTAAAACTCAAATTCTTCAATACAATTCATTCTCCTATCAACATTAACACATTAATCATCAGATTTTCTTTCAATCCTTGTTTTTGGATTCCTTTTCCAGAATTCGGCCAATTATAAGGATCAATTATAAGGATACGTTATGATAGAGACGAGGATATGAGTTACCTATGACCATGGTATTTTGGATCGTCGGACATTGAGGATAAGCGCCGGTAATGATTTGACATCGAGATTGCTCCCGAAGGACTCGGGGCAAGTATCTTAATTTAATTTTGGTTTAATGTTGATAATTTTGATCATCCATATTGTCATTCATGTTGTTGAACATGAGGTCATCCAAGTTGATTTGTCATAATGTCGTTCATATTATTGATTCATATGTTTTTCATGTTGATGAACATATTGATTTGCATATGTGTATGCACAATTGTATTGTGTATGTTGTATTGATCCGATGGGATCGTGTGATCTATGCTGGGGGCTTCCGTATTGGACTGTGCACACGAGACGTAGTTCGTGAGGCTAATTAGGTACAATATCACACGTATATTCTGAATTCCGTATACGGGTTGGACATATATACATGTAACACCCCCAATCCGCTCAGGGATATTACACGCCGTAGAACCTTTCTTCAAGGATCTACCAGGCTGGTAACAACAAACGAACAACTCGATAATGCCTTTAAGGCTAAAAAGACTTAGTAGACCGATTTGGCCTTTCAATAAATACATACAACTCAATTACAATACATGCCCACGCAGGGGTCGAATACAACACACTCCCGTACAACGGGGAAAGAATACTGCAGCGGAATTTAAATACAACTAAACCAATAACATCATACGGATCCTTGTGTGATTAGTATCGTTCATCTTTCATCATCCTTCGTGCCGACCCTGTGCTATGCTCCAAAACCTGAATGCAAAAATAGACATCCACCCCCCGAATACTCGGGGGTTAGCAAAACTCCACTGTTTTACTAGTGCAAGTACAAGTGCAAAAATACGAGCCATACCTACGTGGAGATGGTATAGAAGAAGTGGTCTCAACATATACTTTAATTTTCAAACATTAGTTCTAAGAGTTGAAGATTTTTAAGTTTAAAATTTTAAATATAAATATATAATTCTAAAACTCTTAACCTATAGCTCGATTGGACCGTTTAACCTCAAGACCGCTAGGGTTAGGGCTAGGTCCGAATAATGCCAACCCATTAAAATTTGGATTTTTCTGACCCGACTATTTAGCTCGAAGCCCGCTAGGATCGGCCCAAAGCTGCTAGGCTAACCCGTTTAACATCTCTACTTAAGGTGGTAATTCTAGAGAAAGAAAATTGGTGGGTGATGGAGGATAAGAAAGTTGAATATTGATACCGATTATTTGAGGTGATAATTTTAGAGGGAGAAAGTGGGTTGTGAAAGGGGGAGCAAAAAGTCGAATGTGGTACCGATACTTGTGGTGGTATTTTTAGAGAGAGAAAGTGAATAGAGAGACAAAATATTGAATGTTAATGATTACTTGGGGTGGTAATTTTATGGTGAGAAAATGGGTAGAAAGATGGAGTAAAAAGATTAAGGTTGATACCGATTACTTGATTTGATAATTTTAGAGTGAGAAAGTGAGTGGGGAGACTTGGACTATTGTTAGAGAAAGAAGTGGGCCGGGTTAAAGCCGTCAACTCTCCAGCAAAACCAATCGCGAGGGTTGCCAAGGCTGTTCGAATTAAGATAGGAGCCTTCGAGGGAAGGGCCGACCTATCTGTTGTGGAAATGGATGACTTCAAGTGTTGTTGGATCCCCATAACCAGCACGCGGTCGACCGCCTTCCCAAGGATACAAGCAGAGATCACCAATACATCCTCTTTGGGGCACAGGGTCCCACCTGCCGACCATGACTCGATCGTCTGATTCCCATGTTACGTACGTAATGTCTCGGCCATAACGTACGTAACTCTACCAATTTAACGTACGTAAGCTTCAACACATAACGTACGTAATGGCTTCCATACTTAGCCATTTCCAGCAATTCATGTCCAACATCTCGACATAAAAAATGTGAACATACGACAATACTGAACACATATACGAAATCCCGAAAATATTCTCGTATGGTACGTCTAATGCACGATACCCCCAATTACAACTGTCGACCAAGTACGGCAACCATACAAATACTCATACGGTATATCCGACATCGAAAACACACCAAGCATGTAATATCCTAGAATCAAAATAACCTCGATAGACATACTGGCACGATTGTCACGGTTTCCAAAATTATCCACTCATATCGTGTCGGTCCCACTCTGTACAGTACATCCCAGATAAAATAATGCGAAAAATTCATAGTGAAATTCTAGGATATTACATATACACCCACTTAAATAAGTTTCGTCCTCGAAACTCAACACCTGTCATAATCAGTATCTCAATCCCGAAATATCTCAAAATCACGACACCATACTCAATAATCATCATCAAAACTGAAATAACTAAAAGAAAATACTTACAGGTCCGTGAAAAACTCCTATTCTCGAGTTTCCTCATGGATCATTCTCAAACCCACCTGAAGGGCGTCGTCGTCATCGTCTGATTTGTAGTCTGTAATGTAAATTTGATCATTCAAAGCATCGTACGTTTCTACTCCCGTATTCCATAGCCCTTTCAACTCCTCTATCAGCGGCTGCATATAGACATCAATATTGTTTCCGGGATCGACTATAAGGCCGAGCGACCAAGTCAACACCAGTCAAACTATGGCTAGCTCGCCTAATCGAAGATATCAGACCACCATCAGGCACCTAGCGATCGACTCCCAAGGCGATCGCCCTTTGGCATCTAGCGCCTGCCGAGATGCTTGAGTTGAAGAAACAGTTGGGAGAGTTGCTAGATATGGGGTATATTCGACCGAGCGCTTCGCCTTGGGGCGCACCAGTCCTGTTTGTGAAGAAGAAGGATGGGTCACTTCATCTGTGTATCGACTATCGTGAGTTGAACAAAGTGACTATCAAAAACAAGTATCCGCTCCCGAGGATTGATGATTTGTTCGACCAATTATAAGGATCAACTATGTTTTAATGTTGATAGGAGAATGAATTGTGGTATCACATATTGGCCGAAGTGAAGGTCAACTCCTGATTTATAAAACCTGGGCTGCCATTATGTACGTTAACCCTCAAGTATTAGCGTACGTAATGGTTGGGCAGAAAAATCTGTCCAAAAAGCTGAGGTCGTTAGCGTACGCTACATCAACAAGCTAGCGTACGCTACAGGAGGCTTACGTACGTAACACCAACGTCTTTACGTACGTAAAGTGCATGCGGCGGGACAGACTCACTGTCCAAAAACGGTAGGTTCTATAGCGTACGCTACGACGGATAGTTTAGCGTACACTACCATGGGATTCACATACGTAACAGAAGATATTAACGTACGTAATGGTTCGGACAGAACAATATGTTCAATCTGCTGAAGGCCATAACATACGTTAGAAATAAGCCATAACGTACGCTATGAAGGTGCCGATAGCGCACGCAAGAAAGCATGCATAACACACGTTATGCATGCAGCAGTTCAACACTGCTGAACAAAGATAGCTGCATCGGGCGGTCCGAAAACGAGACGCGACACCAGGACAGATTCCAGAAGTGTAAACATGAAATAATCACGACAACGAAGCTAAGCGCTGAAGGAAAATAAAGTTCCGACTACCGAGGAATCCGAGAAACGACAAGGAAAGTAAAATTCCCTAAACTTATAGGAAATTACAAAACGGCCCAAATGTCCGAAAATCGCGATACGACGTCGGATCAAGAAACCTAAACTCACAACACGAACAACTCAACCATACGAACTCGTGCAACCAAAGAAATTACCAAATCGAATGGGTTCTACGAGAATCGAACGTCCATGCAACAATACATAACAAAATGCGGAATAATATCAAAACATCTCCAAAATTCGTCCAAATGGAGAAGCTCCAAGAATAAAATAGATTCAAAATGTCGAAACGGTTACAAGCAAGTTGCTAAAAATGAAAAACACACCAAAAATGAAAATACTGAAAAAAAAAATGCGGATATTACATTCTACCCCTCTAAAAATAAGTTTCGTCCCAAAACTTAAGAAACAAACAACTCGGGATACCTAGCACGCATGCTATCTTCGGTTCCCCAAGTTGCTTCCTCGACACCATGCCTCGACCACATTGTAACATCCTCTGTTCGGGACCCTCTCCAAAACAGGCTCGCATACCTGTTGGGAATCACATCCGCACTGTAGACCCAACTGCTGTACGGAGTACCTCTCTATCCGAAATCATCAATAATACTCTCCTTCAAGTACAAGTCGAGCAAGTGTATGAACACTTCAAAGAATGGAAGTCATACAAGGTCGCCCCGTACGACACCCTGTACAACTGGGCCGATTGGAAGGATGATGAATTATTTACTCTGGAGGGCACGGCCACCCAGAATGTCGAAGTCTTGATCTGCTGGGATGATCACTTTTGCTAGGAACTCATCCCTGACTACTTCAAGGCGAAAGAAAAGGCTAGATTGGAATGGAAGTCACCGTCCGACGACAAAGCTTCATCCAATAGCCAACACTCAGACCCTGACTCGGACGCCGATGATGATGTCCTACAGGCTGGTCTGAGGATCATCTGTGAAGAGGAAAGGGAACGACAAATGGCCAATCACCAAAATTGTAATTCCCGTGACTTTCTTTTTCGGTAATTTTTCGTTTTTGGCATTTTTTTTGGTTTCCAGAAAACTCGCTTGTGAGTTTCTTGACATTTTGATAATGTTTTGTTCTGCATGTTTGGTCATTCAAGTTTGTTCCGAGGCTGTTTTACCCGAATCCGTGTTTTGAGCGACTTTTCCGCTATTTGGTTCATTTCATGTTATGGTGGTTCGTAACTACGGTTTTATGTTCCTATATATCCGTTGAGCTTTGTTATGCGTGTTTTGAGCTTCATTTTGGTTTCTTGATGTCGATCGTGTATCGTGTATTTCGGACGTTTTGGGTCGTTTTCGTAATTTCCCAAAGTTTGGGGTAATTACTTTCCATTGTCGAATTTCTAGCCTTCGGGTGGTCGTCATGATAAACAATTTGGAATTCGGAAAGATTGTGACTGATCATCGAATATGATTTCCTTTACATTCGTATCCGTAATCGTATTGTGGTTGTGAATTCGTAATTGTTTGAGTTGGATTGTTCGGACTTGTGGTTAATCGAGATATTGTAAAAGCGTTGGGTTTGTTGACCAGTTATATTGATTGTTAATGACGATTATCAGATTTCGGTTCGTATTATGGATAGGAGTTCCTGATGGTTTAAGTTATAATATTTGGTTTTGTATATGATCGAGGAATTGTTGAGCCATTGAGTTTGATTGATTGGTTATATCGGGAACTGATTAATATCGAATGTGTGTTAATTGATTACTTCAATAGGTTGTGATCATTGATTGTTGGTTATAATCATCGACTAGAAAAGTGTGTTGCGGTCGTGTTCGAGAATGTTCGTGAATTGCTTTGGTCAGAGCCGAGGAGCTTGTAGACGAAGGCAAAGAGTTGATAGCGGCTTCATCATCGTCGTGTCGGTATCGAGGCAAGTATATTACTTGCCCAGTTTATAATATTTAATGAATGGTTTCCATTTCATTAATTTATAATTCGTATAGCAATGATTATAATTGTGAACACAGGAGATTTGGGATTGTAAGTTATTTTCGGATTTTGGGAATTTAAATCATAATGTATATGATTTACTTTTGTTATTGGTATACTTGGGTATCGAAGATACATTGTGATAAACACAAAGATATGTATGTGTTTAAGCGAATGTCACTGTGCACATTTTCTAGCCTGTGTCGCGGCACACTCGGCCGGGCCGCTGCACACTGCCAAGCACTGTGGGCAGATTTCGGCCCTGTGCCGCGGCACACTCGGCCGGGCCGCGGCACACAGTGCAGTCTGCACTATAATTGCGTTTTTTTGTGAGAACAACTCATTTTTCAACACTTCTTCACCTTGGTCCGAGAGAGAGGGTTTGTGGGAGAGAATCTTCATCATCAATCACTTGAGTATTCGTTTTTCATCATTTTCATTCGGTTGTGAAGCTCGGATTGTCGATCTAACGTGATTTCATCGGATTAAAGTACTTGGATCTTCAAAGGTAATATTCATCAAACCTCTTGGATTTCGATTTGTGTTGAGATATGATGTTTTGGACATTATAATCATGTTGTATGTAGTGAAGTACGCATGATTATGGATATGTATGAACATTCATCAGATTATTGAAAGGATATTCAAGAACACTTTGAATATTGTGTTGGATTTGGGGGTTTTCGATTAATTTTTGTTGAAATCACGATTTTGGATATTCATATTGGATTATTGATCATATTGAAGATGTTTTGTTGGTTTGAAACACTTCTTGGGGATTTGATATTGGTATTATTGAGTTTTGGTTGTAGACAATCGAAGTTTGGCCTCAACGTGTTCGTTATAATGCCCCAATGAACTTGATTTAGTCGTATCGACGTTTGAGTTGGTTATAATCGTGTTTGATACGTGTATTGAACGGATTATTGGTAATTGTGTTATTCAAGGTTGTTCGAGTGACCGACATTTCATTTAGGACGTTGTTCGTGGACGGACATTCTTCATCGGTTGTGTAAGTTAATTCTTACTCAGTTAAAAGGATATCCATTCCTTTCGTTGTTGTTCATTCATAATCATAATTCATTCATAAAGTACTAACCGTATTGAGACTTGTAATTGTCACTTAATCACTTCATTCACGAGGAACGACGGTTCCAATCATTTCATTGAGCTGTCATTCATTCCACTATCATTTCATCTTGGTGAGTCATTGTTGATTTTCGATGTCACTTTTGTTATATCGTGGCATTCCGGGTCATACTAGCGTGCCGGTTGGTATGTGTAGAATTTTCATGTCGGGCACATTTAAGTCGTGTGTTGGTTCATAGTCATCAAAACAACATAATTCGATATCCTTTAACATGTAGATAATCATCCAACTCATAATCCAAGTCATGTATCATCATATTCTTCAATATACACTTCTCATAACATTAAGAATCATATCAACACCACTATAATCATCATCATACGAATCAAATACGGATAACGATACCAAGATTCCAAAATCATGATGTAGAGTTCAACAACATACCTCAAGAACATGAACAACACAATTAAACACACCAAGGATTAACAATATGTTCATATCTAAGCCTCAAATCCATGTTTCCAAGCTTATATCCAAGATAGAAGAGGTTTATCTTGTTATTGTTGATGATTATTCCAGGTATGCTTGGACAATCTTACTAAGCAAGAAGAAGGAAACAACATCAAAGCTGGTCGAGCACCTGAGAAAGTTTCAAAATGAAAAGGGGTTGAGTATCGTGTCCATTCGTTCTGATAGAGGTACTGAATTTACTAACCGCTCTATAGATCAATACTATTCGGAAAATGGGATACAACACGAATACTCTTTGAAAATCATGTCCTTACGATAGACATAATCAAGGTTCAACTATTCCCGACGAAAAATCTAAGTTTAACCAATCCAATCCTCCTAAACTTGTTGCTCGATTCATAATGCTCAAACTAAGATCAATAACCTCAGTAGCATGCTCATAATCATCGCCAAGAATGAACTCTAGGTTGGTAAAGCATCACATTCCTTAATACGGGAGGAAACGACAAAACACCTGGTAGAACTCAACACCGAATGCTTGAACGCTAATCTCCACGCTCCTTGTCTTCAACAATCACCTTCAGAGGCTGATATGAGGGTTTAAAGTCGTGAGAGTAACTCTCCAAGTCATAGAAGTCGGAAATGGGACGAAGGGTAAAATGAGAAAATGGAGGTAATGTCCTATTTATGGAAATGACCTTTAACGTGCGCTGGATGTACTGGGATGTCGGCAGCGGTGTGACAATGTGCAAAACAAAACGCGAATAGACCCAAATTAACCGACAAGCCTAGGTATCCATAAACCTAGAGCTCCGATACCATTTTCTGTAACACCCCCGATAGATATTAAAAATATCAAAATAGGTTCTCTGGCTATACCACACCACACCAAATTGTTCATGTGAATGTATGAGATGCATCATATTTGTAATACCCAGATTTTCAGTATAAATTTTTCGCGTTATTTTATCTGAGATATACTGGATAGCTACTGCCGTACTTCAGCAGTTGGTAGCCCAACTTACTCAGATAGCTCAGGGTGGACGCCAGAATCCGCCCCCGACACCAGAGGAGGAGGCTAGTAAGTGGCTTCAGACGGTGACTAAGATGCATAAAATTAAGGTTAAGAGCATTGTTGTGCAAATTCGAAATTTCAGAAAATTGATCTCGGATCGATGGTATGTAGAGTTTGAAAATCTAAAAACCATATAATTTTACTTAAAAACCAAATTAACATATAAAAAACACATTTTTTTGAAAAATTCGAGGACCAAACCGCCGTAGGCCGTTTGCAGCTGCGTAGATCTCGTCGAGATACCCGAAATAAAAAAAAAATTCGTCCAAAACGGACATTTCTACGCAAAGTTATGCCCTTCCAAATATGCCATCAATATATCTATGAATGCCGTAAAAACGGTTCGTTCATATCATACCATCAATTCCTCTTACTTTCAAAGTCAAGAACGTACAATCATAAATGTATACTTGCCTTGAATAATCGACGACGCAACGAACGGAATGGAAAGTCACCGACGAATGCTAGGAACCATCGAAACCGAACTTAACGATTCGAAGAATACAATCACAACAGATTCTAAACGAATACGGAATTGGAATACGCCCGGAAACCCGCCTATGATTCATGTATATTCGTATAAAAACGACAACAAAGGCGGACCACAACCAAACCCTCTCGATTTTGTAAAAATCACGAAATATACCATGAATCCGTAGGGAAACTAAGAGTACCAACAAGATTAATCATATTCATCATGAATTAATCAACAAAACGGAATGAATCGGACAAAAACGCGAAAACAAACTAGATGGCACTAACTTTACTGACTGGATACGTAACCTTAATATTGTCCTGACTGCTGAAGAACATAAGTTTGTTCTAATTGAGGAATTCCCATTGGAGCCAGATGCGGATTCGACACCCTATGAGGTGAAAGAATTCCACAGATGGTAGAAATCTGATGAGATGGCTCGCAGTTACATCTTGGCTTCTTTAGCAAAAGTATTGCAGCATCAACATCAGAGTTTGTGGGCATATACGGGGTGCGGGGATACGGTTTTTTGAAAATGTTAGGGTGCGCAAGGATACGTCTGATTATTTTATATTTTATTATATATAACACTTGTTAAATATAAAAAACAACAATTCAAATATCACCATAAAATCAATTCAAATACATAAAACAAGTCATACAAAAAATAATTCAAAATGGCTTTGAGCAGCGGAACTTTCTAATCTTTGTCGTGAATCTGCTAAAGGTAAAAGTAATTACTTATTAAATGATTTATTTTTGTATTTTAATTTATTTGATTTACTTTTTAAAATTACAAAAACTAAAAAAAAAAAAGCGGACTCGCGTATCACGGCAGGATACGCGTATCCTGTGCCGGGATACGCGAGTCGAATTTTTTTTGAACTTCGCCACGTGGCGAATCCCGTGCGAATCCCACGTGAATCGCACCCGCACCCGCACCCATCAGTATCCGATACTGCATACTGCCCAATTTTGAAGAATCCGTGCATCATAGGTGCTCATCAATCTATACATCTCTTGGCACCCTGTTCTGGACCTACATTGAGTAAGCATGACTGTTTTTGTTCTACTCCAAACCTCAACTCTCTGTCTTATTCCACACCACATAGTCTATCCCACACTTCTGCAGCAAAAATACATCCAAAGAACAAATGATCCAAAGTTTATTTGCAACATCACATAAACAACATTTCTGATCTAGATGCATTCCAAACTTTTGTAATCTATCACAAGTAACCATTTTCTCCTTCAGTGTTAGCCACATAAGAAATACACATTTAGGAGGGGCAATGTTACTACACACCATCTTTTGCCACTCAATACTCTGTACATCCCATTTCATAACAATATGAACTTTTCTTATTGAGACTGAGATTGGGATAAAAGAGAGCTACCTGTATGAAGATTCTGAATATAATCTTGAGCTTCAATTATCTTATTCACTACCCAAGAAGCCTGGGTAGGAATGATCATGGTAAACAGATTCCCTTGCTTAATATAGTATCCATGGATCCACCTAATCCAAATACTGTCCTTCTTCTGAGCAAGTTTCCCTAACAGTTTACATAAAGCAACTTTGTTCCAGATGAAAATATCCACAACATTCCATCCTCCTGCAAACTTAGGCATACAAATATGGTCCCATGCCACAAGAGCTCTGTTGGATGTATTGGCTGACCTTATCCATAGAAAAGTCCAGCAAGCTATTTGAATTACCTGCAACACTTTCTTTGGGATTAGAATTAAAAGGGCCTTTGAGAGTTTTCAGAGTGTGCTATATCTTCATCAACTGATTTCCTAATTGCATATGCTGTGGGCTTCTTGAAATCAACATGAGAGGTCATAACATTCATAAATTTGAACAAAGCAGGACCTCTGCTATTCTCATCATCAATTTGAAGAAGTGTTGGACAGTGATCAAATACACACCTCTACATAGGGCTGTAAACGAATCGAGCCGAGCTGAGTTTTAAATTTTTTTTCTGACGAGCCGAGCCGAGCCGAGCTTCCTTACCGAACAAAAATCGTGATCGAGCTCGAGCTCGTTAATAAATCGAGCCGCACACAAGCTGTTCGCGAACAACTCGAGCCGAGTCGAGCTCGAGCCGAGCCGAGATTCTCGCGAATAATTATATATTTTTAAATCATTTAAATAATATATTTGAATTATTTAAAATAAATATTTTAAAATAATCATTAAAATTATATACTTTCAAATATATATAAAAATTTAATATTTTAATATATGAAAATTATTTAAAAAATTATTAATCTATAATACAATATATAAATATTATAAAAATTAATTTAAAAATATATTTATTAATCGAGCTTAACGAGCCGAAATGAATTTCGATCTGAAATCTCGGCAAATCAAGCCGCATTCGGCTCAGGCTCGTTTTCTCTTAACGCACAAATTTTTGTGTTCGAGTTCGAGTTAACCGATTAACCGGAATGCAACCGTTTCAATGGCTTCGAGCTTTGTTCGCGAACAGCTCGGTTCGTGCCCTAGCTTTACATGATTTCAATCGATTGGTGCAGTATATAGTTGAAATCAAGTTGGATTAGCCAAGAATCTATCAATTAAAGAACAAATCTTATCTTCTCCTCCTCGGTTATTACTCCAAGTATAGTCACTTCCAACCATTCTCAAGGCTGATAAATCCTCTACTACAAAGAAAACCGCGTGCAACAACAAAGGGAAGAAAAAAAAAGAAGCAGAGGGTTTTTGTTAGAATCTTCAGCGTGCACCCAAAGTTCTTCGCCCCAGGCTCTAACCCTTGGTTCTCCAGGTAAAATATAGAACACATAGTGAGTCAATGACCCCAGAATTTTCTCGATAGAAACTCATTTTCCTTATTGATTGCACCGTCGGCTGTATATCACCCTCAATGCACGCCAAATTTGTTTGATTGCAATAGTTGCTCAAGCATTTGCACCTTGTTGAAGACCTAAACTCGCCTATCTCGTTCTTCCTAATCCTACCTCTCTTCTTCTTCGTGATGACATATACCCGCCCGTAATCCCACGTTAGTCATTCTGATCTTTGTGGGCCATGTGAGATCCACCAGGCGAATGCGACCAAAATACAACAAACTGACCAAAAGGGAGAATCACTGCCGCTACTATGATATTCACATAAACGGTATGGAATTTCAACGACAAAAGTGGGCCTACATGGCCAAAATAAAAATACAACAACATCCACGAGCCTTGCTCGGATAATACAAAACGACAACGACTGAACAAAACTGGAGTACTCCAAACAGTCTGACCGACATGAACACCAAAACAACTCGGACTAGTATCGCTCGAATGCCTCGTCGCCATCGTCATGCCCCTGTGTCTCAACTCTCTCCGCGCAAGCACCTAAAACATGCAAACATATTCCGCTCCCACGGGGTCGGTCATCCAGATAATGAATATCAAATACATGTATAACATGATATGCATCCAAAAGCAGAATAAAATAGTACAACAATGGTAATACGAGATGCTCACAAACCAAGATGAGAATCGAGCATTCGTGAAACACTATGCCCACGGCATACGATCGGTACCTGCTCAACAGGTTAAAATACAAGTGCCCAACGGCGAATCATCAATATAGAACACAACAATGCATTACCCGAAGGTAAACCAAGCCAAAGCTGAAATAGATACGAATCACAGTGCCCAAAGGCTCCAACGGAATTACCAAAACATCGCAATGGCCTGAAAGCCACTCAGCCGAAGCTGTCAATCATCACAATGGCCCGAAGCCAAACAACCCAAAGCTGTATGATCTGAGGGCCAAAGCCACGGCACGAAGCCATATCACAATGAGGGCCGAAGCCACGACACGAAGCCGTATCACAATGAGGGCCGAAGCCACGACACAAAGCCGTATCATAATGAGGGCCGAAGCCACGGCACGAAGCCGTATCACAATGAGGCCATCCAATGACCGTGACCTACTGAAATGTAGGTGTTGGGAAACCAACCGCGAAGGTTCAAGCCCCAAGCTTACCCATAATGAGATAACCCAGTGACCATGACCTACTGACTGTAGGTGTTGGGAAACCAACCGCGAAGGTTCAAGCCCCAAACTTACCCATCGAGCACTAGCCGAGACTAGCCTCCAAAACCACTAATCACATACGGTAACGATCACGAGATTACCGAAATCACAAGAACGATAGTGTGCAGCCTTGAGTCGGCCAACATGACAACAATAACTCATGGATGGGCACCGTCCTCGGTGGTCCCAATTCAATACCTCGATTACCTTTAGAACGACTAATTGATAACAATGATATCACGGATGGGAAATGTCCTCGACAGTCCCAATTCAATACACCGATTACCTTAGAACGGTCAATCGACAACAACGATACAACGGATGGTAACTATCCTCGATAATCCCAATTCAATGCCTCGATTGCCTTAGAATGTCCAATCGATAACAACGACACAACAGATGGGAATTATCTTCGATAACCCCAATTCAATACCTGTTGGAATATTTTATTCCATACATTCATTAATAGAATTTTGATGATTAGAGTTGCTAAACAAAGCAAAATAACATAGAAGCGAAGCAAAGCATCGAAGAAGTCGAAGACGCAAAAAGCTGGAAATTACATGATTAACGTACGTAACATTGGATATATAACGTACGTCAGATTTCAAGTTTAACGTACGTAAGAGAGAAGGCTTAACGTACGTAATGGGATATTTCTGAATTCAAACAAGAAGAACGTTGGAGATGACGTCATGGCATAGGTCAGGGACATATTGACTATGTATAACGTACGTAATGGGAAAGAGGCTAACGTACGTAATGATAAAGACGAAGGCTACTGGACTATTCTGTGAAGAATGTAGCGTACGTAATCAGAAGGAATTAACGTACGTAATGGCTTTAACGTACGTAGCATATTAGTAATAATGTACGTAAAGAAGGCAGCAGGAGCTAACGGCTAGTTGGAAGAGAAATACCTATAAATACCACTTCTAATGGTATTCATCATACAACAACGCAAAGCAAACGATTCAGTGATCATATATTGTTATACACATTCTAGTTGTTGTAATTGTGCTTATATTGATAGTTTGAGTGTTTATACATTCAACACATACACGAGAGGAAAAAAAAAGGATACGATTGGATTCTGTGTTATTAGGATCAAGGATCCAGCATTGTTAGAATCGCAATTGATATCTATGTGAGGTTTATCTAGTACTCATAAAAAGCTAGAGTGGTTGATTCCTTGTCCAATAGAAAAGAAAAACGGTTTAACTTGGACCGATATAAAGACAGTGTTAGAACGGTTTACTCGGACCGATAGAAGACGATCTTGTAATGGTTATCCCTCGACTGATAGAAGAGATGGGCAGAGGTTTATCTTTAGCCTATAGAAAAAGATACCGAGAAAGGATGTAGGCACGTTTGGCCGAACCTCTATAAATCCTTGTGTCATTTTATTTCCGCACATTTATTTAAATCGCTTCCGCAACGCGAAAGAGTTTTATAACTCTATCTCCAAACAGCGATACCGACCAATAGTGCTCCAACAATTGGTATCGGAGCGGTACCTCCAATAAGCGGCTTAACATCCGAGGGGAAGATCCAAATGACGTTCCAATTTTCTCCGGTCGAAGGTCTTGCTTTGAACCGACCACCATTCTTTGATGGATCAAATTATATGACATGGAAGAAAAAGATGTCGATCTTTATTCGTGCCTATGATATAGAGATTTGAAAGATCGTTTGTCTTGGCCCGAAAGTTCCAATCAAAACCGACAGATCTCTTAAGAGTTTTGAAGAAAATGATGACGAAGATTGGAAGAACGACCATCTAATTGTAAGGCCACTCAACTTCTATATTATGCCTTAAATCCAGAAGAGGTCAATCGTATCTCATCGTGTGAAAGTGCTAAAGAGATATGAAATTTTTTTGAAATCACACACGAAGGGACAACTCAAGTGAAGGAGATGAAGATTAATATGCTTCTCCATGACTACGAGTTATTCATGATGAAGGGTGACGAGTCCATCACCAACATGCTCGACCGATTTGCGGTCATCACCAATGGACTTGCTTCATTCAGTAAACCATTATCAAGTAGTGAGAAAGTCAAGAAAATCTTAAGATCACTACCTGTTGAATGGGATGGCACGGTTATGACGATAATGGAATCTAAAGATTTAAACAATCTTGATTTTAGTGCTCTCGTTGGTTCACTTATAAACTACGAGATTGTCCTAAATCTCGGAACGCTAAACCGAAGCCGAAGGAAAGATCAATAAGGCTAAGATGTCAAAAAGAGAAGAAATTCCGGTTGATGAAAGTGACGAAGAATCGGCATATTATGCCAAGAATATTAATAAGTTTCAAACCTTATTAAACCGGAGAAAGAAAGACATCTCGGGCGGAATGAAGAAATTCGACAACAATTGTCGAGTCTGTGGTAAACCAGGCCACTTCGCGAAGAATTGTCGAGCAAATCCTAAAAAGGAAGTTTTAATAGCAACATGGAGCGATGAAGACGAAGATGAAGATTTCATCAATCAAAATAATATCTCTTATGGCCCGAAGCACATTCGATGATAGCGACGTCGAAAGTCAAGTAAGTACATCCTCTCATGACGAGTTATTTGAAGCATTTGAATTATTGCATACGGATTTTCAAAATGCTTTATCCGAAATAAAATCCCTTCAATCTAAAAATAAACTATTGGAAATTGAAATTTCCAAAATTCTTGAGAAAGGGAAATTCATCGATACCGATCATTTAAAATGCGTTGAAAACAAAAATATTTTAAATAATGATCTTTTAAAAGTTCAAGATGAACTTAAAATTTTGACGAAGAAATTTTCATGCGGAAATGATAAATTTGAAAAAATGCTTTGTGTTCAAAAATATACCTTGAATAAACAGAGGTTGTAATTCAAACCAAAACTGAAAAACGAATCCGTAAATTTCAAAATACCCCGTTGTGAAACATGTTTGAAAATTAGGCCTCACATTTCGAATTACAAAAGCCCACGACGGACGGTTAAAATTAAAAAGATTTGGATTCCAAAAAGAACCGTTATTCGGAACATCGTCCATGTATCACAACAAAAACCAACTCTCGGTTGGGTCTCCAAAAATTGATTTTCATCAAATTGTATTTTACTAAGGAGGAGTAATATTTTTTATGGATATTTTTGTCAGGGGGAGTTATACCCGTTTCATGCATATTTTTTATATACATCTATTGGTATTTTTATTTACACTTTTTGCTGATAACAAAAAGGGGGAGAGAAAAGATATGAATGAATAAGAATGACGAGAAAAATAAAATGCAAAAAGGGGGAGAAAAGAAAAAGACGAAGAAGTCGAAAAATATAGATCCCGTGAAAAACAAAAAGGAGAGAGAAAAGTCGAAAAAAAAAATCAAAAATGACAACGAAGAAGTCGAAAATGACAGAAAAAGAAAAATTGAAAGAACTAACGAAACGATCAAAGCCGAAAACTTTGATTCGTAGAAATATACATATATTTTATTTTTGCAGGTATTTATCCATTCATGGGTGTTATTTTGTAATCATCAAAAAGGGGGATATTGTTGGAATATTTTATTCCATACATTCATTAATAGAGTTTTGATGATTAAAGTTGCCAAACAAAGCAAAACAACATAGAAGCGAAACAAAGCATCGAAGAAGTCGAAGACGCAAAAAGCTGAAAATTACATGATTAACGTACGTAACATTGGATACATAACGTACGTAAGAGTTCAAGTTTAACGTACGTAAGAGAGAAGGCTTAACGTACGTAATTGGATATTTCTGAATTCAAACAAGAAGAACATTGGAGATGATGTCATGGCATAGGTCAGGGACATATTGACTACGTATAACGTACGCAATGGGAAAGAGGCTAACGTACGTAATGATAAAGACGAAGGCTACTGGACTATTCTGTGAAGAACGTAGCGTACGTAACAGAAGGAGTTAACGTACGTAATGGCTTTAACGTACGTAACATATTAGTAATAACGTACGTAAAGAAGGCAGCAGGAGCTAACGGCTAGTTGGAAGAGAAATGCCTATAAATACCACTTCTAATGGTATTCATCATACAACAACGCAAAGCAAATGATTCAGTGATCATATATTGTTATACACATTCTAGTTATTGTAATTGTGCTTATATTGATAGTTTGAGTGTTTATACATTCAACACATACACGAAAGGAAAAATAAAGGATACGATTGGATTCGGTGTTATTAGGATCAAGGATTCGGCATTGTTAGAATCACAATCGATATCTACGTGAGGTTTATATAGTACCCATAGAAAGCTAGAGTGGTTGATTCTTTGTCCAATAGAAATGGAAAATGGTTTAACTTGGACCGACATAAAGACAAGTGTTAGAACGGTTTACTCGGACCGATAGAAGACGAGCTTGTAACGGTTATCCCTCGACCGATAGAAGAGAGGTGCAGAGGTTTATCTTTAGCCTATATAAAAAGATACCGAGAGAGGACATAGGCACGTTTGGCCGAACCTCTATAAATCCTTGTGTCGTTTTATTTCCGCACATTTATTTAAATCGCTTCCGCAACGCGAAAGAGTTTTATAACTCTATCTCCAAACGGCAAAGTGCTCTAACAATACCTCGATTGGCTTAGAATGGCCAATCGATCACAACGACACAACGAATGGGAACTATCCTCGACAGTCCCAATTCAATACGTCGATTACCTTAGAATGGTCAATCGATAAACAATGATACAACGAATGGGAATTATTCTCAATAATCCCAATTCAACACCTCGATTGACTTAGAATGGTCAATCGATAACAATTAAACAATTAGAACAGATGTCCCGGTGCCTTTAATCGGTTACCGATGACGGAAGATGATAATCGAACACGTCAGTGCCTTCACTCGGCTAATTACAACATCAATAGCAAAATACCAAATAACAATGATCACAACAATGTCTTAAACCGAAACCAATATTAACAACAACAATCGATACATCGATACCGCGGACCGGCTATCGACAATAACATCAACAATGAGTATCTCAAAGCCCTGAACGGATTTTGCCGGACACAATAATATTTGGCATAATTTGCCTAAGGGTATCGTATCAAACAAGCCTCTGATATCAACAATATCATAGAGAGACCAAGTCTCGAAATGATACAACACATTCATATACAGACATGATAACATTAATCTCATTGACTAGTGCAAATATAAAACTTGTCTCAAACCGAAGGCGAGAAAGTCCTTCCACGATCACCGTCCTCCCACGAAATGACGAACGGCATCTTCCGACGATCACAAACACTCGAACAACCTTGAACGAAATACAATTCATTCAACAACAAAAAATCAATAGAAAACAACACCAAGGACAACCCGATTCGATCACGAATCGATTAAGCTCCACAAACGAATACCATAGGTCTCAACTATGAATTCTAACTTCCTCCAATCCTCCCCAATGATCAAATAACATGATCGTCATGTTCTTAACACTTGTGAAAACAATTCAACAAGAATCACTTAAGAACAACATTATACTAATCATCCCAAAATGATAATCTCACCAATATTAACACTATCACCTCAAGAACATCACCAATACAACAAACATGATATATAAACGATAGACAATCACCAATTCATCATGAATTCGGATTAATAAACAAGATTAAAAAAACCATTTCAAGATTATGATAATCATTACATAATTCATCATAATTCTTTACGAAAATGGTTAAAATCTTCCCAAGAAAAACAAACAACAACATCAATCATATCAAGACTATGTTAATCATATAACAATCTTAACATAATCCTTCCTAGACATGATTATAACCTCCAAACATTCTAAAACATCGAGTACAACTCCTCCTCAAGACATAATCATCATGTTCTTCTTCACAAGTTATAAAAACTCATCAAGAATCATGATATACTCTAACAATGAATCAATACACGAAGTAAACGGCAACAACAACAACAACATACTCAGAAATTACTTGAAGAACAAGAGATTAAGAAAACTTACCCAAGAAGAACAAGATGAACTATCCCAAACACCAAAGGAGTAAGAAAAACTTCCAACCTCAAGCCTCAATCCAAGCTAGGATGATCAAAATCACATTGGAAGAGTCTCAATATCAAGAACAAGTCCAGGGGGACGATTCTAGGGAGAGGAACTCGATTTTGGTTCGTGAAAAATGAAATACGAAACCAAAATATATAAACTAACAAGCTTATTGCGGCCGTTACACCCTACGCATAGCATACGTTAAGACTCCTTATGTATGCTACCAGCCCTGCGTAGCGTACGCTACGCCTTGTCAGAACTCACTGTCTCGAAATGGGACCTGCATTACGTACGTAATCGTGAACGTCTAACATAGGTTATCTAGCTAATGTACGTAAATCCCATCACATAGCGTACGTAAGCCCCCGTTGACTGCAATAGTGAGATCCAATCAAAAGATACCTGGCCCTACCAGCCGAAAGTTGACCACGAGGAAGGTTCCCCCTGTCTGTGCCCCTTTACGTACGTAACATGACAACAATAACGTACGTAAGCTTAGAAGCTTAATGTACGTTAAGGCATACTCGTAGCGTACGTAAGTAACACAGACAACACAAGGAAGTTCCAACACGTTCAACTGAATGAATGAACACGATCCAAGCACCTCAACAAACACGAATGACATAATACAACAACATTTGCACAATTCCAAATGAATATGTACAACTCAACAGTGAAACAAAAGAGAGAAAAAAATAAAATTTACCCCCGGATATTACAGACCCCCCCCCTTAAAAAGAGTTTTGTCCCCGAAACTCAGGCTGCACAACTCGAGGTACGAACTATCCATCAGGATCTGAAAACAACATCTCCAGGGGTATGTACAACATCAGTTTTGTCCTTACGACTTGACGTTTCGAATCATAATGAACAATCACCCAGATTATCACGAAATCTCGGGTACAACATCAAAAGGAAAGAAAAACTCATCAAACGACCCCAAATCTCAAGATTATCAAATACTATCGTTACAAGATAGATCGACAACAAATGGTTCATAACCACAATACTACAATACAGACTGAGTCAAATATCAATCCAAAAATCAAGGAAAATACAAATAAAGGCTACATCTCAAGTGTACCCAACATCGATATCCTCCAGATCATCGATCTCCTCGATCTCATCGACTCGAGGAAGACCCAAATCTGAACTCGCTGCTACTCCTTGGCTGTCCTTACCTTTGGCTCCCGAAGCGTGATAGGACCCCTTGGATGAAGTACGGACTGGAGTAACAAAATCTCTCGAGGCCCGTGAGCTCTCTCGAGACCTACTGGCACTAGGACTCCTGCAGTACTTCTGAAGGTGTCCCTGCCTCCCACATGAACGACAAACAAAAGTCGGCACTGTACAACGAGTACTAACGTGCCCCACTGAATCACAGTTAAAACAAACAACAGTCGAGATCGTCGTCTGAGAGGAAGATGCTTTCCTAGCACGAAGACGACTAGAAAACGACCTCTTAGACGTTGGAGCCCGATGTCCCTCTGAACGAACCGGCATCCCAGTCCTCCCACCAGAAGAAGTTGAAGGGTGCTTCCGAGCAAGCTCCTTGATCAAAAGCTCTGCTCCAAGAGCTTTCTTACAATTATGATTGAACAAATGCATCCTCAGCTGCGGGTTTAGCCTCTTTCTAAAATACTTGATCTTATCCGCCTCAGTACAGATTACAGACGAAGCAAACTGATGGAGTCCATGAAACTTCTCAGCAAAACAACACCCTCGTCCTCGACGGATTCGGGATTCAAAACCTATGATAGCTTGGCTTCACGAAGGGAAGCCGGATAATACCTCTCTAACATGAGAGTCTTGAACTCGCTCCAAACACAATCACAATCGGTGGTTTTCGCAGAAAGCCACCAAGAATAAGCGCCCTTACTCAAGTAGTAAGCCACTACTGCCACCTTACTCTCTTCCGGACACTGAACCAGGTCGAAGAGTTTATCAAAATGTTCAAGCCAATGAATAATATCAGTTGGTTTCGACGAACCGCCAAAGGTAGGCTGCCTTTAACGAGAGATATCGTCGGTAATATGACTCACTCTCCCACCTGTCCATAAAACGGCACCTGGGATCCCTGCTGCGGTGGAGCACGAACCACTGAGGTCTGCATGGTTTCCATTATCTGCGTCATCTGAGTTATCTGGGCTATCATCCCCTTCATAAGCAAGAAAAGGTTAATGTGTCCACTCTCAGTCTGATCGACTCCTCGAGTATGACGTCCTGAAGGAGAATCGATCACGTTGGTAACACCGCCGGCCGAACTCGGATCCATCTCGGCATCCATACGCGTATAAATATGAGATTCTGGGTTCTAGCTCGATCTGCAGCCCTTACCCCCTCTGCCACGTCCTCGGATTCCTCTTTCCATAGTGAAAGAATAACGTTCGATCATGATCATAGTTCAAATACGCCTCAACGGCCAATCCAAAATGCTAAGTCAATAGCCAAACATGAGTATATATACTCAAAACAATCACATCAATCATGCTAATCATAGTTGTTGGGATAACAATCCCTGTATCGAGGTTTTGATAAAGTGCCAATCCAGCATACAACAAGCTGCTGTATCGAAAGTCTAATCGAAGTGGCCGATCCTGTATTAAAGACTTCTCATAATGCCATCATACAGCAACAGAGTCTAAAAGCGCCAAGTATGGAAGCTGTCGCTTCATACAGCAACATTCCATACAACGACTACTCCACTATAGCCTACATCACAAATGGATACAACATTCAAGCTGTAAAGTATTGAGATCTTCAATATCTATCGAAACAAGACTGAAGACCGTTTGAAAAGGAATCTTTGTTATTTGCTAAATACAAGTCCCATTTGATAAGAAGTATTTAAATACTGAAAGGATAAAGTATTTAAATACTATGCCGACAGAGATCTTCAAACAATGCAAAATTCGGATCTTGGTCTATACAAGTCAACCATCCAGTTGGAATGGATCTTTCTCAAAGGATCTCTCTCAACGGATCTATTCAAAGGCTATATATATCCCCAAGAGTTTGAAGATCAGACACAACAAAAAGACTCACACCTACAATAACAAGCGCTTACACGAATATATCTGAGCAAACATATTTCTTCAAGTATACTGCATATTCTGAGAGAAGAAATATCCAAGTGCTCAACCTTGAACAACACATCATTAGATAAAGCTCAAGAAAGTCAAGTTGTTGTTCAAACTATTGTTCTTTCATTGAACAAACCCATCAGCCCTGTGTGGACTAAGAAAGCCTTGCTTTTCCTGAACTATGTGTGACGGACTTGCATTCAAGAGACAAAGCTTCGGAACTGTGTGTGAAGAAGTTAGTCAAGTGAAAGCCTAAACCAATCTGTGTGAACGTTTGAAAGCTACGATCATTGTATCAATCTGTGTGAACGATATATTGATAGGTTTGATTATAAATACGTAGTTGTGTACGCAGTATTTATAATAAACATTTTCACTCCTGTGTGGAGGACCAGTGGACGTAGATGGGTTTATCTCGAACCACTTTAATTACTGTGTCATTTACCTTCTGCATTTACTGATTTATTAACTGTGATTATTTTTAAGTATACACTTCATATCGAGTTGCTGTATTTACAACTTATTTTTACAAGACTTCCGCTACGCACTCTAAACTTGAAAATCGTACAGCTTGTTGCTTAAACACTTTCCAAGTTGTATTCTGTATACTTAGTGGCCAACAAGTGGTATCAGAGCGGTTGATTCTAAAAAGAATCAGTCGTATTTTTGACTAAATTAGATCCAAGAATCACTTATATTTTTTTTTTAAAAACAGTCTTTTTATTTCCTATATTCTCATATGGATACATCGATAATCAATAAAGTCCCTATGTTTTATATTAACGAATTTGACGATTGGAGAATTAGGATGGAGGCTCATCTTGCAGCAATGCACGAAGAAATGATTTTTGTTATACAGGATGGCCCCATAAAAATCATGACGGTAAATCCGGCCCCAAGGATTGAAGGCCAGGCTCATGCAGAGATGCTCGAGAAAGAGCGCGATCAATGGACGACAAATGATCGGAAACGCGCCAACCTCGATAATGTTGCTAAGAACGCGTTATTTGTCACTCTTGACAAAGGCACGTTCTCAAAGGTAAAGAGCTGTAAAACATCCAAGGATATCTGGGATAAACTCAAGTTAATTTGTGAGGGAACTGAGCTCTCAAAAGAAAACAAGATTTCAAAATTAACTCAGCAATTCAAATCTTTTGAAATGAAACCAACTGAAACACTTGAGGAACTTGACCTCAGATTCACTGGCATTGTTGGTGAACTTGAAGCATTAGGCAAGATTTATACCCAAAGGGAGAAAAACCTAAAAATTTTCAGATCTCTCCCTGCCCGATGGGACATTAAGACCACAGCTATGCACGTGTCGTCCAATATTAGTGAAATATCAGTTGGGATTCCACAGAAAATAAACGCAACGGAAGAATAAACAGAATCCCTAAGAGGATCGATCAAGTAATGTATATACGAAAAGAAAAATACGAAGATCAAGGAATCAAAGTCCCATACCTATGATGTCTCTGAAAAACCTTTGTATGATGATGATGATGATGAAGAGCCCTTCGTTCCAAGCACCTAAAGCAAGATGCCTCTACTTCACACGCCGGAACTTGATGGAAAAATCGACAAGCTTCCTTTCTTCAAGAATGCGGCTAGGGAAGCTTGTAGGAATTTTCTCTCTCAATGTATTCTTCTTATATCTTGTCTCTAAGATCAAGATGAAGTTTTCAACCTTACTCTCTCTCTCAAATTCGTGATTATGAGTTAAAGCAAGAAGAAGTTGTCCTCACTCCTTTTTAAAGACTTTTATTTATAAAAAATGAAAGTCTACCTTTAACACATGATTGAGGGTATCAAATACACCTCACATATGTCACCTAGTGACATAAAATAAGTATATAAGAGACAAGAGATGGAGGGGGGGCGGCCTTAAGGGAAATTTCCAAGAAGACGGGTCGAATTTACTCGTCTCGTGTAATGGATGTTCACAAAACGAATCCCTCGTATGCGGATGTTCGTCAAACGAATCCGTTTTATTTCCAATGTGTTTGGACTAATTAATTAATCCAATTAATTAATTATATCAAACACAAATATATATTTCTCTAAGAAATATAATTTATGAATTAAAGTAATCACCCAGTAACCTACTTACAATTCATAAGACCGCTATTTGATTTATCCGATAAATCAAAATTAGATATCTAATATATAATATTATAAGAGAGATTATTAATTCACATTTATCCATCAATGATCCTATTGCGCGACTCAGTAGGTTCGTCTCAGCCGGCATTGGGAGGAACCAATGAGTGCGGGCAGCACTTAGCCAGCCTAGTGGGCCGCACTGTAAACCCCGACTGAGAACGAATGAACGAATCATTCCAGAACCATTATGTCGTGAATACTATATACGTAAAGACCCTTCATCAGATGTCCCGGTCAAGTCTTCGGGTCACGGTAAAGTCAAACCCTACTGTTGACTAAACTCTATACATGTGTTAATACAAATCAAGACCGACTGATTAATAGTGTATCTAATACGACTATATCAGAATGCTTTGGCCAAAGACTTATGATCTTATTTGCCATTACCCGTATAGGACATTCGCCTGCTCACTAACAGGAGATAGAATCCTTTCTTGGCGTACAGCAAAGACTGCTACCTGCCCGTATAGTCCGCACTTCGAGGTCGACTCAGCAATTAAGCAAATGAGTCTAACTACTCTAATGACAAACTAAACGTCACAGACACATCTTCTACTGAACCCTCAAGTCAAAGGTGTAACACCCCCAAGACGTTCAGGGCATATTACAGCGCCGTGGACCCCACACTGTGGAATCCACCAGGCTAACATACCAACAAGACATTCGTCAACGATAAACTATCATTAATAAAACGACAATTCAAATAAAAGACTACAAACCGACAATTAAAATCTAACATCAAATCCATTTCCCAAAACGGGAACACAACATTAACAATTTCAAACAGGAAGTACTCGAGTACTTAAACCAATTTTATAATACATAAATCCCAAAATCAGACATCAATAGTAACCGATAGACATAACATCGAAAATCAAATACTGGACAATATCATGCTTGCCCATCATCCTCATACGGCCCGAGTGCTCGTTTGTCCCCACGATCAATACCTGAAATACAAAAAGTATTTCCCCCATTTAAGGGGTTAGCGACAACTGCTAGTGCAAGTACAATCCATTTGAACTACATTCTAATCAGATGAATAATGCGCCAAAAATCATTTTTGAAAACATTTTATATTCCGGAATATTTACGATGCACAAGCACAAAACACATTTTCTCCAATCAAAACAATTCAAAGTTAACCTTGGTACGTGACTCACGGCCACCGTACCCCGCAGAGCCCCGTCGGACATCCCTGGGTGGCTAACCACAGTTCGTGATACGCACACACACGGCAATACGTATCCCTAGAGGCCCCGTCGGACCATCCCTAGGTGAACATACACATAACCATCCACAACAACCACGATACAGCCATAATTCAAATACTAGAACATGTAAACAAATGTAAAGTACTTGCCTTTGAGACATTCTTGAATAAACGGAAGTGAAACGCAACTACGAACGGTCCGGTTGGAAAACGACGGTTCCTAAATAAAGGATCAACATAGTTCAGTCCCAACGGACAATAATAACCGATCGAAATACACCCATAATCCCCGATTACAATTCATGACAACAACGTTCAATCGATACGGGCGAGGGTTTACGTAAAATCTTCTCGTATCAACAATTCACGGATTAAAACAGAGAAAAACGGATTGGGAATCACCCAATAACAATAATCAGTGAGGAATATCACAACATACTGGAATAATTCGAGTCCAATTAGCAAACCCGGAAAAACCCCCAAATTTGACGAGTTAGGGTTCTAGACGAAAATACCTTGATTTCGGATGATGGATGACGATTATGCTGATGATAATATGTTAGCACGACTCTACGGTGATGGAATTTGAAGAGAACTCCGATCAGGACCGGTGGAAATCGCCTCTGCGGTCGCACGTCGAAGAAACGAAGAGAAAAGAAATAAAGCTAGCATTACAAATCGTCACCGACTTATATATTCGGTGGAGTTAGCGCACGCTTCGCGACATCTATAGCGCACGCTAACGGGTCGTGGCAGTCCGGTGGCTCGCCACCATTCGCTAGCGTCGCTAACAATAGGGAGTTAGCGTCGCTAACCGCACATCGGTAGCGCACGCAAGGCAACAGAGTAACGTGCGCTACCTACACAAGCTTAGATTCGGCCGATGTCACATCGCCAGAAGTCTGTCGAGGGTATAAAACACGAAACGCACGACGAGACCAGAATCCAGGAACATAGACGCGAAGCATACAAGACGACGGAGCTAAGCGCTGAAAGAAAATACAATTCCGACCACCGGGGGGGTCCGTAATGCGACAACGAAAATAAGATCCCCTAAACTTTTAGGAAATTACAAAAATGGCCCAAGTGACCGAAAATCACGAAACGACGTCGGATTTACAAACCGAAAGTCTCCACATGACCAACTCAACCATACGAACTTGTACAAACCAAGAAACAACGAAAACGAACGAGTTTTACAAGAATCGAACGTTCATACGGCAAAACATGTCATAAAGTGAAATTACGTGAAAACATCATCAAAACTCGTCCAAATGGAAAAACTCCAAGAACAAAATAGATTTAAAATGTCGAAACGGTTACAAGCGAGTCGATAAAAATAGACATACACCAAAAATGGAAACTGCTAAAAATAGAAAAATTACGGATATTACATTCTCCCCCTCTAAAATAAAGTTTCGTCCCGAAACTTAAGAATCAAAAAGCTCGGGGTATCTCGAACGCATATCCTCCTCTAGCTCCCACGTCGCTTCTTCTACTCCGTGCCTCGACCATTGCACCTTAACCAAAGGAATGGTTTTGTGCCTTAACTGTTTGTCACGACGCTTCAAAATTCTGACGGGCCTCTCTTCAAACGTAACATCCTTCTCGATCTCCACGTCCCCAAAGTCAATAATGTGGGACGGGTCCGGAACGTACTTCCTCAACTGGGAAACGTGAAATACGCTATGTACATGGCTCAGCGACGGAGGTAAAGCCAAACGGTACGCTAACTCACCGACTCTCTCCAATACCTCGAAAGGTCCAATATATCTCGGGCTGAGTTTCCCCTTCTTCCCAAAACGGAAAACTCCTTTCGTCGGAGATACTCTCAACAGAACATGATCTCCCACCTCAAACTCCAAAGGTCTACGCCTAACATCCGCATAAGACTTTTGTCGACTCTGAGCACCAACATCCTCTTTCTAATCAATTCAACTTTCTCCCTCGTCTCCAACACAAGGTCCGGCTCGGTGCCAACCAAATCGGACGGCTCATCCCAACATATCGGTGATCGGCAACGTCGGCCATAAAGTGCCTCATACGGTGCCATCTTAATCGGCAACGTGCCTATTATTATAAGTAAACTCGATTAAGGCCAAATGATCCTCCCAGTCACTACTCGATCTAACGCACACGCGCAACAAATCCTCGAGCGTCAATGGTACGTTCGGATCCATCGATGCAGGGATGGAGCAAGTGCTCAAACATAGCTGAGTCCCCAATGCCTTATGTACCGCCTGCCAAAAATGCGATACAAATCGGCCATCTCTATCCGAAATAATGGTCCTCGGCGTACCATGAAGCCTCACTATCTGTGCGATAAAAATACGAGCCAACTTTTCTGGACCCCAAGTATTCTTGATGCCCAGAAAATGTGCCGACTTAGTCAGTCGGTCTACAATCACCCATACCATATTCATACCAGTCTTCGTCCTCGGTAAACTCGTGACAAAATCCATAGAGATGTCCTCCCACTTCCATTCCGGAACGGGAAGTGGTTTCAATAACCCGGCTGGCCGCTGATGCTCAATCTTGACTTGCTGACAAGTCAAACACTTAGCTACAAACTGAACTACCTCCTTCTTCATGTCATTCCACCAGAAATTCTTCCTCAGATCTTTATACATTTTACTCGAGCCCGGATGGACTGAGTAAGGTGACGCATAAGCCTCTCGCATAATGCTCTGTCTCAATTCCGAGTCGTTCGGAACACACAACCGACCTCGGAATACACTCCGTCCTCATGAATAACGAATCTCGGGGCTTTCCCTTTCTCTACACTCTCTCGAAGCTGAATAAACATCGGGTCCTCCAACTGTCCCGACTTAATGTCCTCGACCAGAGATGAAGTAATCTCAAGAGTACGCAACTGCCCGGAACTCTCTGGCAGTACAACCTCAATGCTCAACCTCGTGAACTCTCGCTGAAGTCTCGACTGGGCCGTAAGTAGCTCAAGCGCCCGAAGCGATACTGATTTCCGGCTCAAGGCATCTGCTACCACATTAGCCTTGCCCGGATGATAAAGGATCTCGAGATCGTAATCCTTAATCAATTCCAACCATCTCCTCTGTCTCATATTAAGCTCCTTCTGTGTGAAAATGTACTTCAGGCTCTTGTGATCGGTGAAAATTTGACACGACGAGCCATACAAGTAATGACGCCAGATTTTCAACGCAAATACGACTGCGGCCAACTCGAGATCGTGCGTAGGGTACTTCAATTCATACGGTTTCAACTGACGGGAAGCATAGGCAATCGTCCTCCCGTGCTGCATAAGTACGCATCCGAGCTCTTGGCCCGAAGCATCACTATAAACGGAGAAACCATCATTACCACTCGGTAAAGCCAAAATGGGAGCGGTCGTCAACCGCTTCTTCAACTCCTCAAAACTATTCTGCCGCTCATCGGTCCACACAAACTTCTCTGACTTCTGTAACAACTGAGTCAGCGGTCGAGCGAGCTTAGAGAACCCCTCGACGAATCTACGGTAATACCCGGCTAATCCCAGAAAACTGCGGACCTCCTTCACGTTCTTGGGCGGCGCCCAATCCAACACTGCCTCTACCTTATGTGGGTCCACGCGAACACCCTCGGCCGAGATCACATGACCGAGAAACATAACCTCCCGTAACCAAAACTCACATTTCGAGAATTTAGCAAAAAGATGCTGAGTTCTCAAAATGTCTAACACAATATGCAAATGACGGGCGTGCTCCTCCTCGCTACTCGAGTAAATCAGGATGTCGTCGATAAAAACGACTACACACTTATCGAGGTACTCGATAAAGACTTTGTTCATAAGCTGCATGAACACGGCTGGTGCGTTGGTTAGCCCAAAAGGCATAACCACAAACTCGTAGTGACCGTATCTCGTCCGAAAGGCCGTCTTCGGAATGTCGGTATCCTTCACTCGGAGCTGATAGTACCCCGATCTCAAATCAATCTTCGAAAATACAGTTGCCCCTTGCAACTGATCAAACAAATCATCAATCCTCGGGAGCGGATACTTGTTTTTGATGGTCACTTTGTTCAACTCTCGGTAGTCGATACACAAACGAAGTGACCCATCCTTCTTCTTCATAAACAGGACCGGTGCGCCCCAAGGTGAAGCACTCGGTCGAATATACCCCATGTCTAGCAACTCTCCCAACTGTTTCTTCAACTCAATCATCTCGGCAGGCGCCATACGGTATGGCGTCTTAGAAATCGGGGCTGCCCCCGGCTCTAAATCGACGGTAAACTCAACCTCTCGGTCCGGCGGCAAACCCGGCAACTCGTCTGGAAAAACGTCAGGATACTCACATACTACCGGAATAGACGAGAGCTCGACTCCCCCTTCTTCCGATCTCAAAGCGTAACACCAATAACCCGTGCAACCTCCTCGAAGAAGTCTCACCGCCTTTAAGGCGCTGATCAGTAATCTCTGGCTACTCCGCTTACGCCCCACAAAGGAATGCTCGGTACCGTCAGAGGCTAACATCGAAACCGTCCTCATTCTATAATTCATGATCGCCCCATGACGGTCCAGCCAATCCTCACCCAGAATCAAATCCTCATCTCTAATATCTACCGCAATCAGATTAGAAGGCCAAACCCTCCCCGCGATACTCACTGGAAAATCTCTAACCTCACGATCCCCCACGATGCTATCCCCACTAGGAAGTTTAACAACAAAAGGCTCACAAGCAACAAGGCAATCAACATGCAGACGATGCACACAATCCATAGATATAAAAGAATGCGTAGCACCAGAATCGAACAATACGGAAACAGGATGATCAAGGATGTGGACGGTACCTGTGGCCACCGTCGCGTCAGGATCCCCTGCTCGTCTCATCTCGTACACACGGGGCGGAACAGACCCCGCACTAGAAGCTCCCCCTCTAGAAGGCTGACCACGACCTCGACCTCTACCAAAACTCTGCTGCCGAGGAACTGCTCGGTGCTCGATTCACACTCTCGGTTCTCCGCCGGGCTGATATCTGAGTAACTGGAGCCCGAGCTGCATCCGTACAAAACTTAGCACGATGACCCATACGACCACAAGTATGACACTGAATCGGAGGCCTATCACACTCACTCATCATGTGGCCCGGACGACTGCAGTTGAAGCACTTAGGACCACGAACGGAACCAGCAGGAGCAGACATAGAACTGTTTCCTCGACCAACTGATGGCAACTGACTCCCGAAGACTCGCGAACCAGACTGAGCCTTCGGATACCCTCCTGACTTGCCTCCCGAAAACTGACCGGGGGTCTTCTGCTTCTTTCCTTCAGCTGCCGTCTCTGTCGCAGAAAACGACATCTCGTAAGCCATCGCCTTATTATGATAATCCTTCAAAGTCGTGCACCCCAGGCCAGACATGTAGTGGCACACCCTCGGTTTCATCCGCATATCAAAGTGGCGGATCTTATCAAGCTCATCGCGGACTTGGTTTCTCACATAATGCAGCTGTTGGTTGTAGTCTTTGATGGCTTGAGATATAGGTACATCTTGGGGCTTAGCCTCAAAGAAGGCTCGGATCCTCCCTTCTTTCACTGGCCACGGACAGAACTCGTCTTCCATCAAATCCCGAAACTCTGCCCACGTGGATGCCCGGTCACGTGGTCTCACCGCTTGCCACCACGTTGCTGCCTCCTTGGCGAGGAAGTACTGAGCAATGGGTACTTTCCTCTCCTCGGAACAATTAGCAGCCTCAAACACTTTCTCCATCTCGAATAGCCAATTCTCCCAACCAGAAGGGTCGGAAGCACCATAAAATTGCGGAGGACGCATACGAATCACGTCCTGAAGTAGCTTATCATTACCGGATCCAGTAGGCGGGACCGGGTTGGCATTAGCTTGGCCGACTAGAACGGCCTGAGTCAGTAGCGTCATCTGGTTCGCTACTTGTTGCAGAATGTTGGCCACTCCAACATTCTCATGTGCATTACCGGAGCTAGCAGACTGGTCCTGCTGACCTCCGGAACTAGGGGGAATACTGTTCGACAGAGAAGGCGTCGCCAAACCAGTTCCCGAGTGATCGGACATGGCCGCCCCACCGGCTGTGCCACGTCCCCTACCGCGTCCGCGTCCTCTACCAGCAGGAATTCTGAAGAGACAACGGGTAAGTACAATTCAAACGCAAAACGCAACAAGATACTAAGACAGGAATAGAGCAGAACGGTGAAACGAGTCAAGTTAGGAAAAACTTACGAGCACCGGCGTACTGAGATGATGGCATAGCAGTGATACTGTCCCAAAAACGACACTTAACTAGCCCAAATAATCGACAGCCTAGGTATCCATAAACCTAAGCTCTGATACCATATTCTGTAACACCCCCAAGACGTTCAGGGCATATTACAGCATCGTGGACCCCACACTGTGGAATCCACCAGGCTAACATACCAACAAGACATTCGACAACGATAAACTATCATTAATAAAACGACAATTCAAATAAAAGACTACAAACCGACAATTAAAATCTAACATCAAATACATTTCCCAAAACGGGAACACAACATTAACAATTTCAAACAGGAAGTACTCGAGTACTTAAACCAATTTTATAATACATAAATCCCAAAATCAGACATCAATAGTAACCGACAGACATAACATCGAAAATCAAATACTGGACAATATCATGCTTGCCCATCATCCTCATACGGCCCGAGTGCTCGTTTGTCCCCACGATCAATACCTGAAATACAAAAAGTATTTCCCCCATTTAAGGGGTTAGCGACAACTGCTAGTGCAAGTACAATCCATTTGAACTACATTCTAATCAGATGAATAATGCGCCAAAAATCATTTTTGAAAACATTTTATATTCCGGAATATTTACGATGCACAAGCACAAAACACATTTTCTCCAATCAAAACAATTCAAAGTTAACCTTGGTACGTGACTCACGACCACCGTACCCCGCAGAGCCCCGTCGGACATCCCTGGGTGGCTAACCACAGTTCGTGATACGCACACACACGGCAATACGTATCCCTAGAGGCCCCGTCGGACCATCCCTAGGTGAACATACACATAACCATCCACAACAACCACGATACAGCCATAATTCAAATACTAGAACATGTAAACAAATGTAAAGTACTTGCCTTTGAGACATTCTTGAATAAACGGAAGTGAAACGCAACTACGAACGGTCCGGTTGGAAAACGACGGTTCCTAAACGAAGGATCAACATAGTTCAGTCCCAACGGACAATAATAACCGATCGGAATACACCCATAATCCCCGATTACAATTCATGACAACAACGTTCAATCGATACGGGCGAGGGTTTACGTAAAATCTTCCCGTATCAACAATTCGCGGATTAAAATAGAGAAAAATGGATTGGGAATCACCCAATAACAATAATCAGTGAGGAATATCACAACATACTGGAATAATTCGAGTCCAATTAGCAAACTCGGAAAACCCCCCAAATTTGACGAGTTAGGGTTCTAGACGAAAATACCTTGATTTCGGATGATGGATGACGATTATGCTGATGATAATATGTTAGCACGACTCTACGGTGATGGAATTTGAAGAGAACTCCGATCAGGACCGGTGGAAATCGCCTCTGCGGTCGCACGTCGAAGAAACGAAGAGAAAAGAAATAAACTGCTGTTCTGAAACTGTCCACTGACTTATATATTCAGTGGAGTTAGCGCACGCTAACTGACATCTATAGCGCACGCTAACGGGGTCGTGACAGGTCCAGTGGCTACTGCCACCATTCGCTAGCGTACGCTAACAATAGGGAGTTAGCGTACGCTAACTGCACATCGGTAGCGCACGCAAGGCAACAGGAGTAACGTGCGCTACCTACACAAGCTTCAAAGATCGCTGCGATGTCACATCGTGATAGTCTGCCGAGGTATAAAACACGAAACGCACGACGAGACCAGAATCCAGGAACATAGACGCGAAGCATACAAGACGACGGAGCTAAGCGCTGAAAGAAAATACAATTCCGACCACCGGGGGGGTCCGTAATGCGACAACGAAAATAAGATCCCCTAAACTTTTAGGAAATTACAAAAATGGCCCAAGTGACCGAAAATCACGAAACGACGTCGGATTTACAAACCGAAAGTCTCCACATGACCAACTCAACCATACGAACTTGTACAAACCAAGAAACAACGAAAACGAACGAGTTTTACAAGAATCGAACGTTCATACGGCAAAACATGTCATAAAGTGAAATTACGTGAAAACATCATCAAAACTCGTCCAAATGGAAAAACTCCAAGAACAAAATAGATTTAAAATGTCGAAACGGTTACAAGCAAGTCGATAAAAATAGACATACACCAAAAATGGAAACTGCTAAAAATGGAAAAATTACGGATATTACAAAAGGTCCACGTATACTATCACAACCTTTCGATTCGTCATCGACTCTCCGAGAGTGAATACCGTGTGACTGAATCGAGTATGAGCCGTGTTCGAGTATACTGGTCCCACCAATATACTTATAACTATGCTATCAAGACGTGCACACGTCCTAGCATCAGTTATACAAGTCTTATTAAAACTTAATGTCCTGTTAAGTTTTATCGACTTGCGAACTAGTTAAGCATTCGAGCTCTAAGCACTTCTAGTGCCTATCTCCTTATCTCTATAAGGAGTAGAATGTTCACTCTCAAATGCAAGGACTACTATTCTATATACCAAATCACAATGCCAGTGATACACAATAATATAGAAATAATAATTGCCTTATTAAATATAATATTCATAATTACAATACAATTGCTCTCACTCTCTCATCCTCTGAGTGGCATTCGAGGGCATATTCCTAACAATCTCCCACTTGCACTCAATGCCACAAACTATGGTATCTAATACCCATACTCTCCAGATGTCTCTCTAAGACCTTCTGAGATAGTGGCTTGGTATGCGGATCAAGAACGTTATTTGGTGTGTCTACTCTCTGCAGGTAACATTCCCATCCCGAACCATTTCTCTAACAAAATGATATTTTCTCGCAATATGTTTGGTGTTGTGGTGAGCCCTAGGCTCCTTAGCCTGTGCAATGTACTCCGTTGTTGTCACAAAACAAGGTCACGGGCTTCTCTGCGTTAGGAACCACTTGAAGTTCCTCGGTGAACTTCTTTATCCAAAAGCTTCTTTAGCACCTCCGTGCTGCCTGATATTCGGCTTGACATGTGGAGATAGCAATAACTTTGCTTGGCACTTCTCCAAGAAATCGCCCACCATTCGAGTAAAGATATACCCTGATGTGGACATCTGAGCATCCATGTCCCCCGAAAAATCTGAGTCTGTATAACCCATCACTCTTAGTTCTCCACCGCCGTATGTAAGAACCAAGTCTTTAGTCCTCCTTAGGTACTTAAGAATGTTCTTTACAGCAGTCCAATGTTCTGTCTGGATTTGATCAAACCGACTTACTACGCTCACAGCATAGGCAATGTCCGGTCTAGTGCAAATCATTGCATACATAAGGCTACCTACTGCTGAAGCATAAGGTACCTTGCTCATTTCCTTTCTATCTTCCTCACTTTGAGGACACATCTCTAAGGAAAGTTTTGCACCATGTTGCATAGGTAGCAACCCTCTTTTAGAATCTTCCATTCTAAATCGCTTCAGGATCTTTTCTATGTAGAGGGCTTGGGAAAGACCTAACATTCTTTTCGCTCTATCCCGGTAGAGACGAATACCCAAAATATAGGTAACTTCTCCCAAGTCTTTCATTGAGAACTCTTTAGAAAGCCAAGCTTTCCAGAATCGAGCATTCTACGTGCTTTCCTATAAGTAGAATGTCATCTACATATAGTATTAAGAACGCAATTTTGCTCCCACTAACCTTCTTGTAAATACAGGGCTCTTCTTCGTTTTGGACAAAATCAAACTCTTTGACTGTCTCGTTAAAACGAAGATTCCAACTCCGTGAAGCTTGCTTCAGTCCATAAATGGCACGTGAAGTTTGCATACTTTATGAATATTGGTTTGAGATATGAATCCTTAGTCGCTCCATGTAAATCTCCTCCTCGAGGAATCCATTTAGGAATGCCGTTTTCACATCCATTTGCCATATTTCATAATCTAAGTGGGCTGCTATAGCAAGCATCATGCGAATAGACTTAATCATAGCTACAGGCGAGAAGGTCTCAAAGTAATCGATTCCTTCTCTTTGGGAATAACCCTTTGCCACAAGCCTGGCCTTATAGGTATCAACCTTGCCATCTCCATCAGTCTTTCTCTTATAGATCCATTTGTTTCCAATAGGCACTATGCCTTTAGGACGATCTACTAAAGTCCAGACCTGATTAGCATGCATTGAGTCTATCTCAGCTTCCATAGCTTCTTGCCACTTGGTGGAGTCAACGTCTACCATCGCTTGGTCGTATGTAGAAGGATCATTCTCTTGACTACTTTCTGTCATCTCATGGACACCCAGTTCCTCTTGATGTAGATAGCCATACCTCTCAGGTAATTGAGAAATTCTACTAGACTTGCGAGGTTGTATTTGTATTTAAGAAGGTTCGGTTCTTGTATCTTGCATAGGTGTCTCATTTGGTGTTTCTTTTATTTCTTCCAAATAAATATTTCTACCTGCCCCTCCTTCCTGAATAAACTGATCTTCCAGGAAGTGTGCTTGTATAGCAACGATGATCCTATGATCTTCGTGCATGTAGAATTGATATCCCATGGAATCCTCGGATATCCTATGAAACGACCTTTCACACCTAGTTTCCAATTTCTCTACTTTAGTCTTCTTGACATAAGCAGGGCATCCCCAAATCCTAATGTGATTAAGACTTGGTTTCCTACCTCTCCACATCTCATGGGGAGTCTTAGGAACGGATTTGGAAGGACATCTGTTCAAGATATGCAGCTGAAGGAGCGCGTAACCCCACGTATAAATCGGTAGATCAAGGTATAGTTAAGCATGGAGCGAACCATGTCCAACAAGGTTCGGTTCCTTCTTTCGATACACCATTTAATTGTGGAGTAGCCGGAGGAGTGAATTGTGACACTATTCCTAGTTCTTTTAAGAACTCATCAAATTCGGTACTCATGTACTCACCACCCCTGGCCCATCAAGAGTCTTAACACTTACTGCTTGATTTTCAACTAGGGCTTTAAATTCCTTGAATTTATCAAAAGCTTCAGACTTATGTTTCATTAAGTACACGAATCCATACCGTATGGTCATCGGTGAATGTAATGAAATATCAAAGCCGCCTCGTGCCACTTCAAAAGGGCCAGACGCGGTATGAATCAATCCAGTTTTTCACACTCTTTCAAAAGTCCCCGAAGGGTAACTTAGTCATTTTGCCTTGAAGGCAAGATTCACAAGTTGGATAGGGATCTGATCCCAATGGACCCGTAAGCCCATCTTTCTCCATTTTATGAACCTTGGTCTGACCGATATGACCAAGTCTAAGATGCCACTTAAGTGCTTGGTTCGTTTCATCCCTACCACGCTTCCTAGTTATAGTGTTCACAATTGTCTTATTCTTTAAATTTAAATGGTATAAACCATTTAATAATGTAGCAGTACCAACCAATTTATTTCTGAAATAAATACGACAGGACCCATCTCCAATAAAGAAGTGAAATCCCTTTCGGTCCATGACCGGAATTGATACAATATTCTTGTGCCCCTTGGGCAAAACAAGTACATAATTTAAAGTGAGAATAAAACCAAATTCTAAATCCAACATAAGGGATCCGATATCAGAAGCCTCGACACTATGCCCACTTCCGACGGTGACCATCACCTCCCCTGAATCCAGCTTCCTACTGCTCCGCATCCCGATTCATTGTACAAATGTGAGAACTCGCACCGAATCAAGTATCCAAGAAGTAGAATATACGATTCTGAGAACAATTTGTTTCTAAAACCAATAGTTCCGCACGAAGGCGCATTACGGTCAAGCTTTGGACAATACCTCTTCCAGTGGCCTAGCTCACCGCAGCTTGAGGCATACATCCGCTTTCTTGGCCCCTTTGCTCTTTTGAACCATTGGGGCCTTGCCCCTTCCTTGTCGATCTTGGCTATCGGACCTAATCGCTTCTTGTTCTTTTCTTCTTATTCTTGGACTTCCAAGTCTTAGAAGAAATCACAAGTGCGACTTCCTTTCCCTTTGTCTTCATATGGGACTGGCGGTCGTCGGTTGTTCATTAGCCCACTAAGTTACATGCAATCTCATTGCGGTTGAAGTTCATGACAAATTGGGAAAAGGAGTCGAAGTGACTGCAGGATAAGGTCGCTTGGAGAGATGCATGCATCTCGAAAATCAAGAGCTTCCAATCTCTCAATCATCGAGATCATCTTGAGGACATGGTCCCCAACCTTCTCTCCTTCCTTCATCCCGGCGCCGAATAATTGCTTTGATATCTCATATCTAGCGTTCGGCTATGCTCTCCATAGAGCTCGGCCAGTGCGCTAAGATGGCTCGTGAAGACATCATCTTTTCATGGGCATGTTGAAGCTCATTGGTCATTGAGCCTAACATGTACCCTCGCACTCTTATGTCGCCTTTTACCCATTTCTCATGGGCATCGACATCTTCCCGATTGGCTCGGGTTCTTGCAGGAGCCGGGATGTCCGCCCAAGACGTATCCCAAGATTTCCATAGTTAGGACAATCCTCAAGTTCCGGCCATCCACATAGTTCGGACTACCAGACGTTCTTTTCAAGTAGTATAGCGAGTGGGTTCATTGTCATATTGAGAGTTTTGTTAACTGCAGAGAATAATTTGAGATTCGTTAGTGATTGTTTAATTATGATCCGAGTAAAGAATTTAAGGACTTTCTTTATTCATAACTCGGCTCCCACTATTTTATCGGCATTTACACACTCTCATGTTAAATCCGGAAGTCTTGGGTGACTTCATAGTGGTGATCGATTTCTTTACAAAGTTTAATAGAGGGCAACCCATACGGTTTATATTCTATTATTCTTTATAAAGTGGTGTCTAATACCAACCCATCTAATGGATGATTCGATCTTCTTTTACCCCTAGTTCACTTGCCCTCAACCCATTCGGTTTCTATGGCTCGCTGAACTATCTAAGTTTAAACCGTCAACTCCTATTAGTCTGACAATTGAATCGTACCCGACAACCCATACGGTTTATAGGGGTTTGATTTGTCACTACCAAAGGCATCTAATGCACTCTAGGAATTTATCAACTTTCCCCAAAAATATTACCCCGACATACTCGGAAGAATAATATTCCGGTTTAGATTTCAATTTTCCATGAGTTTGACGGAGGGTAGGAAACCTCGTAACCTTTATAACTTAGTGTTTGTAAGTGGGAGTATTAACGCGATTATATGTTACACTTTGCACATTAATCCGTTTATAAGCGCGGTTTGTGGTTTGTCAATCATTCAAAATGAAAAACAATAAATAGCAACCTAGTTACTACCAACATATAGCTCATGGACTTTTTCCTAAGTATTGGGCCAAGCCAAATAACGAAAAGAAAAATACAAGATTGATTCTTCGTCTTCCAAATGGTCGTATTCTGTCTTCGTCATAGCCATATGAATAATTACATCATTGAACAATACGTCATTTTATACATATTTTCTAGTAAAAATAAATAGGCTCAAAATGGCCTTTACAACCATATCGAATCGAACAAATCAACAACTAAGTCCACGAGCTATATCACCATCACATAAGGCATTCCATACAACATGTAACGGTAAATGAAATTAAATAATCAATTAATATATTAATCCAATTAATATAAAAATTAATTTATTTAATTTCTACAATATTAATCAAATTAATATTTATAATCGTCATTTTAATCCGTTCAAAGTAATCCGCCAAAACAATATTCTCGTCTAATAATTTCCCTTAAAAAATATTCCAAATATTTTATTAAATCTAATTAAATCCAATTTAAATTTGGAAATTATTACAACGAAATATAAACACAAAAATGGAGTCCAAAATCCGGTATCGAGCCCACCACGGCCCGATTCAAAATCGGGCCGAAACCCGAAACCGCCGACCGAGTCACTCTCGCCATCGCCCGTAGGTGGCCGAGCAGCTACAGAGCCTACCGAGTCACTCTCGCCGCCAGCAAGAAGCCCAGAAGCCGCCGGCACTGCGTCTTCGTGCGGTATTCGTGTTTAACCCCGCTTTTTCTCATTTTTTCGACTCGCCTAAAACGAAAAAGTTTCTTAACTTCATGAAGAACTTATAAATCAACAAAAATCAAATTTTTCAGATTTATTATTCACATAAAATAGTCGAAACTTGACTTACTACGAACGATTAAATTTCTTCGATTATATCTATTATGATTCTAAATCATAAACATCATCAAATAACATTCCAAATGCAAAGATGATCGTATATACGATATATTTGACCTCTCTCCGATACCACTGTTGGGATTCCACAGAAAATAAACGCAACGGAAGAATAAACGGAATCCCTAAGAGGATCGATCAAGTAACGTATATACGAAAAGAAAAATACGAAGATCAAGGAATCAAAGTCCCATACCTATGATGTCTCTGAAAAACCTTCGTATGATGATGATGATGATGAAGAGCCCTTCGTTCCAAGCACCTAAAGCAAGATGCCTCTACTTCACACGCCGGAACTTGATGGAAAAATCGACAAGCTTCCTTTCTTCAAGAATGCGGCTAGGGAAGCTTGTAGGAATTTTCTCTCTCAATGTATTCTTCTTATATCTTGTCTCTAAGATCAAGATAAAGTTTTCAACCTTACTCTCTCTCTCAAATTCGTGATTATGAGTTAAAGCAAGAAGAAGTTGTCCTCACTCCTTTTTAAAGACTTTTATTTATAAAAAAATGAAATCTACCTTTAACACATGATTGAGGGTATCAAATACACCTCACATATGTCACCTAGTGACATAAAATAAGTATATAAGAGACAAGAGATGGAGGGGGCGGCCTTAAGGGAAATTTCCAAGAAGACGGGTCAAATTTACTCGGCTCGTAATCGGATGTTCACAAAACGAATCCCTCGTGTACCGGATGTTCGTCAAACGAATCCGCTTTATTTCCAATGTGTTTGGACTAATTAATTAATCCAATTAATTAATTATATCAAACACAAATATATATTTCTCTAAGAAATATAATTTATGAATTAAAGTAATCACCCAAAGAACCTACTTACAATTCATAAGACCGCTATTTGATTTATCCGATAAATCAAAATTAGATATCTAATATCTAATATTATAAGAGAGATTATTAATTCACATTTATCCATCAATGATCCTATTGCGCGACTCAGTAGGTTCGTCTCACCGGCATTGGGAGGAACCAATGAGTGCGGCAAGACTTAGCCACTAGTGGGCCGCATCAGAAACCCCGATCGAGAACGAATGAACGAATCATTCCGTAACCATTATGTCGTGAATACTATATACGTATAGACCCTTCATCGATGTCCCGGTCAAGTCTTCGGTCACGGTAAAGTCAAACCTCATCATTGACTAAACTCTATACATGTGTTAATGCAAATCAAGACCGATCGATTAATAGTGTATCTAATACGACTATATCGTAATGCTTTGGCCAAAGACTTATGATCTTATTTGCCATTAACCGTATAGGACATTCGCCCGCTCACTAACAGAGATAGAATCCTTTCTTGGCATACAAAGAAAGATCGCTACCTGCCCGTATAGTCCGCACTTCGAGGTCGACTCAGCAATTAAGCAAATGATTCTAACTACTCTAATGACAAACTAAACGTCACAGACACATCTTATACTGAACCCTCAAGTCAAAGGTCCACGTATACTATCACAACCTTTCGATTCGTCATCGACTCTCCGAGAGTGAATACCGTGTGACTGAATCGAGTATGAGCCGTGTTCGAGTATACTGGTCCCACCAATATACTTATAACTATGCTATCAAGACGTGCACACGTCCTAGCATCAGTTATACAAGTCTTATTAAAACTTAATGTCCTGTTAAGTTTTATCGACTTGCGAACTAGTTAAGCATTCGAGCTCTAAACACTTCTAGTGCCTATCTCCTTATCTCTATAAGGAGTAGAATGTTCACTCTCAAATGCAAGGACTACTATTCTATATACCAAATCACAATGCCAGTGATACACAATAATATAGAAATAATAATTGCCTTATTAAATATAATATTCATAATTACAATACAATTGCTCTCACTCTCTAATCCTCTGAGTGGCATTCGAGGGCATATTCCTAACAATATCTACTTTTGATCTCTTTTCTGACCTCAAAGCATTTGAGTACGATATAGACAGGAGAGAGAAAACTGAAGAATCTCCCGCAAGGACTACAGAATTAGCCGCTGCATCCAAACGAAGACACAGCATGCCCAGCTCATCAAAGCCCATTCACAAGAATGCTGACAGCGACGACGACATCCTGTCACAAGACGAAATGGCGCTCCTCATGCATAAGTTCAAGAAGTTTATCAAGCAGTCGGGAAAGACTCCATACAGGCCCAAGCCTGTTCACAAGGTATGTACCGAAACTTCCTCTGGTGATGCTAACCTGTGTTATAATTGCAAAAGCAGGACATTATGCAAATAAATGTCCTCATCCCAAAGTTCAAAGGTTACCGGAAGCCGAGCAACAAGAAAAGGATGAAAGAAGACATGCTTGGAAAAACAAGCTCAAGGCCCTGATTGGTGAATCAGAAGCCTCCCCCGCACCATCAAAGTCTGAAGAATGTCTTCAGGTAGTCACTGACAGTGACTCATCTGATGATGAATTCGAAGATAAAGCCTATATGTGCTTTATGGCCAAAGACATTCCGGAAGATGAAGATAGCGATGATGAGGTAATCTCAACCTCAGCTATTTCTACCAATGCATCTCATACTTTTGCAAACATGATGAATGAGTTTAAGAACATTCAAAAGGCCCATGAGACATTGAAAAATGAAAATATGCAGCTCCAACTTTCTAACCTAGAGCTGAAAGAAGAAAACGACTTGCTGAAAGTAAACTATGAAAATATGTCTCTTGATTGTGAAAACAGCAAAGTCGATCATGAAAAACTCATGGAGAGTAATCATCAACTTGCTCATAAACTAAGTGAGGCTAAATCTCATAGTGAAAGCAAGACAAATTATTTTGTTCTGCTTCAAGCCAAAGTAAAAACTCTCGAAAAACGAGAAAGAGAACTTGAGACCATTCTGAAATCATTCGAGAAATCCTCTAAAAGAATGGAAGAAATTTTAAGCACTGGGCAATATGCTCACGATAAAAATGACTTAGGATACAACTCATTTTCCAATAAAGGGAAAACTAGTATCGTGTTCGTCAGGGGTGTGGAACCCATTCCTATGTCGGAAGAAATTTCGAGTCCTGTGAAGGAACCCGTTGCACCGCAAACTGCAAAAGCTGCCATTCCACCACCACAGTCATATTCCAGACAGCGGAATCCCCAACCATTCAGACCTGTAAGGCGTACCCAACAGCATGCTCCCTGAGCATATCAACAGCGCCAACAACCGTTCAGAAAGAAGGTTGTATCCAAATATCAAAGGCCCGCATGGCAGTACTTTCAGTACAACACGGCTAGGTATTAGATACAGGAGCCTCATTATCCCTCGCGAAAGCAAGTATCCTCACAGTATCAACAACAGTGTTGGGAATCCAACTAGAGACCTAGAAGGCAAGCTGTAAGGCCGAAGAAAATGGCTCCACCTCCAAGACGGCATTCGTACTGTGTTGTTTCCCAAAATATTATCCGGAGATGATATGCTGGAATGGACGAGTAACAAACAAAATGCGAGAGCACATCCGTGGGGAAATAAATAACACAAGATTTGCCGGGTTTGTTGGTCCCGGGCTTGAATGCTCTCGCGAGATGTTATTAATATGAATACTTGTGAGTACAAATATTAATGTTAGAGTACAATTACAATAAGTGTAAAGACCCTAGTTATCTTAGCTATCGAGTGATGAAGATTGCCGGAAGAACCAGAGTTTAAGCTCTGTGAGTTCTTGTTACAAAGATCAGGAGTTCTCTGTATTGTTTTCTGTGTTAATGTCGTAACCCCCTTCTTACCAATGCTGGAGGCCTTCTATTTATAGGAGAAGAGGTTGCTGGGATGTCCCTGTCAACCGCAGGCGATCGCCGTTTCCTGTATTTAAATAAGGTGGGCGATCGTCCCAGAACGTGGGATTGTTTTCTTAAAGTCCGTAGCTGCTGCTGGCAGCCAGATGCGCGAACCAATGAAGAGGCGACAGGTGCCTCTTCTCGCTGCCTTGGGAGGTCCCACATAGGACCTTTCGGCGGGTCTATCGGTAGGTGAGGCCGTCCTTATCACTAACAGGTGTTGATGGGCTGGAGTAGGACCTGTTCTTGCGGCGCCTTTTGCGGATCTGCACGTGGGTCTTCACCCGAGATTCGGTCTTCGCAGACTTTAACGGGTGTCGGATTCACACATGGCATGGGACGGTCGTCCCCGGTCGGACATTAAAGGCGATCGCTAGATGCCAAGAAATGATCGCCTTAGACGTCGACCGCTAGACTCTTGCCCATCATCTATCTTCTTTGGTTGGCTCCTGACCATTATGCCGATCGCCATTGAGGCGTATAAATCGCCGCACAAAAATTGCCCCACAGCTCGCTCCTATGTTTAAGACGTGGGGTGAGGTGGCTCTGCTGGTGATCGCTTGTTTTAGGCGAGCGACTCATCTTCTTACGAAGCAGACGATCGTTCCCCGGACGAACTGATTTTGAATTTGGACGATCTCCTTGGACGCTGGAAAGAGCGGGAAGTGGAGGTGGGCTTTTGAAAAGTCACCGGGACACGCGTCGCGCTCCCGTTGGGGGAGTCCGACAGTTTTTGTCAGACTTATCGTTTGGCGTGCCCTCGAAACGACGCGTACACGGGTTTTGAGGGATGCATTAAATACGGCCCACCGACGGTTGCACTTCAGCCCTTGATTTTCCGCCTATTTGCCCAGAAGTTCCTGCTCTCGCCTATAAAAGGGACTAGGGCTATTGGGGTTCAGATCTTTATGCGCTCTTGCCTTTAGAAGAAGACTTAGCCGAAATTTCTTGAAGCTTCCTGCGTCGATCGACGTTCTCTCTAGGTAAGAACAAAAACCTTTCTCCCCCCTTTTCTCTTTGAACATGTCTGGAGGAGGATCCACCGTGTACGAGGCGGGTAGGACTTCCGCCGCCGCGACTTCGACTGTCAGGGATGAAACCTCCGTGGATTTTCACGCGGAGACGGCCGTCGAGGCCATTCGCGCTGGGATTAAACCTGCGTAGGTTGAAGATCTTTTCAACGAGGCTGACGCGGCGAAGTCGGCGGTGGCGGAGCAGAAGCGCTCTCCGGTAGACGAGGATGAGGCAGTGAGACTGTATTGGGAGCAGAACAGTGTGTTCGGCCGGGCCTTCCTGGAATTCGCCGAGCTTATGTAGAGGTTGGCCGGACCACGTCCTCAGTTTGATTTTCGTGCATACTCGGTCGATCACCCCTATGAACCCGTGAAACGGACGTCATTTCGAGCCGCGGACCGCTCCCTTGGACCCTCGGTCAGATCAGGAGTTCGGCGACTAAGAAGGACTTGAGTCGTTGGAGGGCGGAGTTCCATGTCCCCTCTGATGTCTCACTGTATGTGCCCACTGAGAACGAGCATGCCGACCAACCTCCCGAGGGTATGGTCGCCGTTAATGAATTGATCATGGGGTCCGGATTGCGGTTCCCATTGCCGTTCGCCGTGTCATACCTGTTGACCGCCTGGAATGTGGCGCCACTTCAACTGACGCCGAACGCCTGGTTGCAGATCGTCAGTACTTTGACTCTTTTTGGCGGTCACCGGTTGTTCCGTCTTCCCTCTGCATTGGAAATGAACTACCTCTTCAAGCTGACGGCGCAGAAGGGTTCAGTTGGCGGCTACCACATCCAGGGTTGCATGGGCAGGGTGGTCCTCGGGGTGCCAAACAAGGTCCGGGGAGACCTGACAAAATGGTGTTGGGTCGGCGGAGCATAGAAGTCGGCGGCGAGCGATAAACCCGAGGATGAATTGGATATCCCCACCGGGTTTCGGGAGAGGAATCCGAGTAAGGGTTTTAACTCTCCCTTTGTTCGGATACACCTTAAACTGATCTAATTTATTTTTCTTTTTGCAGGCTCCCTTGTTCCAGCGGCCGGTGACCTTCCATTTGACTTTTTGATCGTCTGGGAGCGAGTCCGCGGTCTACCAGATAATTACATCGACGCTCGTATGGTCAACAACAAAGCTCATTGGTTTGGCGCTCGGTTGTTTCGCTTCCCCCGCCACTTGAAGGTCCCAGGTATAAACGTTTACGATATCCTTTCTCCTTGACGATCGTCTTTGATTGAAAGATATGTCTAACTTGGTTGAATGTCTTCTTTGACAGAGATCCACTTCCCCCACTACTTCGAGCCACCGAGAGAGATTACTATGTCGAACCCCGGCCTTATGAATCGTCTCCGCCAAGGGAAGAAGGCGGGCCGTGTCCCTGCAACGATGACCCATCCTATCCCCGAGGCGAGACCTCTCATAGCGCCGGTTGTCAAGCCGGAGGCTCGGGAAGAGGAGCAGCTTCAGCGCAACCACAAGAGGCGGAGGCCGGAGGAGCCCTTGCCGAGCGTTGCTGCTGAGGCGTCCGTTGTGGTGTCGCCGGTCGCCGCGCCTCCTATTTCTGCTGTTCCAATGGCGGAGGGGCCTACGCCCTCAGCGGCCTTCCTAAAGTCCATGGCGACCGCTGACGCCCAGACTCCGCGGGGCAAGCCCTATTTCGGCCGCGATCCCGAGAAGGTCGAAAGGTAAGACTGGTTTGATCTTGCTGAGCTAAGCCACTTGTGTAGGGTGCATACTAACTCCTTCATTTTTTGTTGCAGGGTCCGCCTTGCCGACCCGAACACATCGCCGATGGTGCTGGACTTCATAGCGAGCAAGTCTCTCCGCGATCCTAGTGACGTCCCTTACTATGTCTTCCAGGCTATCTCCTCCCTTCCGAAGGCTTGGACGACCGACCTGGATGCGATCGCGCGCCGGCGGTCTGGAGATGCAATGCAGGCGACTCTTGCCCTGACCCTCCAAGCGGCAACGATGGCCGCTCAAGCTGTAAAGGATTATGAGGGGCGGCCCTCTACTGCTCGCCTCCATTCGGACCTTGAGGCTGCTCGGAACCAGAACGCCGAGTTTGTCAATAGGATCGTGGCCATGGAGAAGGAGTATGCTGAGACGGCCAAGCGAGCTAAACAGGATCTTGACCGGATGAGGCAGGAGCTCGATCGGTCCCGGGCGGCGACCGATCAGATGCGCGACCAGATGATGGAGGCTCGTCGGTTGTATGCGGCCTCGCAGGAGGAGGTGACCGGGCTGAAGGCGGTGGTGGACCGGCTAAATGGCGAGTTGGAGTCGTCGAAGGGGGAGCTGGCCGCCAGGGTTGCCGAGCTCAAGGATGCGGACAAAACAATCGTGGGGCCGAAGGAGAAGTTGGAGGCGACCGAGACCGATCCCTTCCTCAACGTGGAGTACGTCGGCGAGTTTGCTTATTACATGGCTTACGCCGACGCCAGCCGCGCTGCCAAGAAGGGAGGGCTCGAGGTCGGCCCTCTGATCGATAACTTCAAAGCCTACGTGCTTGAGCATCCCTTGCAACCGGCCTTCTTTCTGCCGATCCTTGACCTCACCGACCTCGGGATCGATCTGAGCTGGTATCCGTCGCCGGACAAACTTGTTTATCTGGAAGCCGGTGAGGAAGCGCACGCCGATCCAGCTGCTGGTGATGAAGGCCAGACGGGGGCGGCCTGAGTGAGACCGCTGTCATTTTGTTTTTTCCTTGTAATTTTCAGTTTCTTCTTGTTTTGCCTTCGGGCGTATGTACAAATGACTTGAATGAAATAAAATATGTATTTGCATCTGATTCTTTGTTTGTTCGATCGCCTTTCTGAATGTTTCGCATCATTTCGACTTTGAACAATTGTTTGGAGAACGGCCGTTGTATGAATAGCTTCGAATGTATTGGTATACTTAAAATTCTTGTAAATTTTTGAACAAAACCGATCGTCATATGTGTGTTTGAACAAAGCCGATCGTATGTGGTTCCATCCACCTGATTGCATGTATGGCTCCGCTTTGCCCCTTGTTTTCATTTACTTAGTGAAAGTAAAGGAACGAAAATAAATCGTTTAGTGAGCTATCTTTGGCTCAATTCTTGCGATCTTCAATTTTTTTGATTCCTCGAGGGAGGCCGAACGTCCCAGCCTGGAAAGATTTCGCACAATCGTGGGGTTCGATGGAACCGACCTCTACGACAATGTCTTATGCGCGAGCGACATTCCGTCTGATGGTCAACTTCTCGCGACTCACTTATTTGTGAGGGTCCTCCGTAGGCTACGTTTCGCCTCGCAATGTAGCAAAGGGGCGGTCAGTCTTTGCCTGGAGGAGTCCTTGCACGGGGCGCCGTCGAATAAATCGACTTCGCTACCGTGGCTTGTTAGCACTTTTCTGCCTAAGAGGGCATATGTTGTGACGGGGTAGGATGCGATCACCTGTCTCGGTCCATCAAATTAGAGGATGGATCCGATGACGGGCGAGCGCGCCCACTAATTTATTTTGGAAGGTCTTTCGGCTACGTCCGCCTCGTATTTAAACGAAAGTGCAGGCGATCTTTGCCCAAAGGAACCTTGCATGTACGGGCTATCGGTTCCATCGACTCCCAGAACCACGGCTGCACTTTTCTACCTCGTACCGCCATGTTAGATGACGATGCTCGATGGTATACCTTGTGCTTGGAGGGGCGATCGCTTGCATAGGTCCGTAAGGTTAGATGACGACCTCTTGTAGGGCGAGCGAGTCGTCCTTTTTTTATTTGTTTGTTTTGTCAAAGCGAATCATATAGATGGGATCGAAAAATCTCATTAAACTCTTTTTACATTGGGTAACTGAATATAGAGTTTTATTGGTAGTATTTCTTCAAATGTATGACGTCCAGGGATATTGGTCCGGAGTGCCATCTGGGTGTTGGAGTTCGTAGGCTCCTCTGGTCAGCCATTTAGATATCCTGAAGGGCCCCTCCCAATTCGGGCCAAATACTCCCGTGTGAGTCTGGACCTTTTTGAGGACTAGGTCGCCCACTTGGAATCGCCTTTCCTTGACCTTCGAATTGAAGAATTTTTTGGATTTCCTTTTGTGGATCGTGTTCTTCATTTCCAAGGTCAGTCGTCGTTCTTCGAGCATATCCAAGTCGATCCGTCGGGCTACATCATTGTCCGTCGTCATTTCTTGTTCAGTTTGGCGGCTGAGGACGGCGATCTCAGAAGGGATCACTGCTCCTGCTCCGAAGGCGAGGGCGAACGGGGTTTCACCAGTTGAATTTCCAGTCGTCGTTCAGTAGGACCACAGAACATCCGGGAGCTCGCTCGCCCATCGTCCTTGTTTGGATTCGAGTCTTGCTTTGATCGTGTGTTTGAGAATCTTGTTTACAGCCTCTACCTGCCCATTCGTCTGAGGGTGGTAAGGAGCCAAGAACAACTTTTTGATTCCCCATTTCTCGCAGAATTGCATGACTTCCAATCTGTAGAACTGCTTCCCGTTGTCGGAGATGATAGCCTGAGGTAGACCGAACCGGCATATGATGTTCTTCCAAATAAACATGATTACTTGTTCTTGGCCGATCTTGTTGAGTGGCTCGGCCTCAGCCCATTTCGTGAAATAATCGACCCCACGATGGCAAATTTACATCCCCCTGGCGGCGTCGGCAAAGGACCAATGAGGTCGATACCCCATTGGGCGAACGACCATGGACTGTACATAGAAGTGAGCAGTTCGGGGGAGAGCTTGATGTTCGGGCCCATCACTTGACACCTGTGACACGATCGGGCGTAGGCAATCGTGTCTTTTTGTAGTGTAGGCCAGAAAAAACCTTGACTGGTCGTCTTGTGGATGAGGGCTCGTCCTCTAGCGTGATTTCCACAGATCCCATCATGGATCTCGGCTAAAATGAGTCGGCCTTCCTCCGGCGTAATGCACTTGAGAAGAGGAAGGCTGAAAGATCGCTTGTAAAGCCGGTCGTCCAATAGGGTATATCTGGTTGCACGGAGCTGAAGCTGGCGAGCTTTGATACGATCGGCGGGGACCGTTTCGTCCTTCAAGTATTTAATGAACGGAGTCATCCAGTTCTCTTCGGCGATGGCAACTGTGGTGATCAGGCTTCTGTCGATCGCCGACTTTGCTGACTTTGTGATTTGGATGTTAGATAAATCTGCCGCCCCATCTGACGATGCGAGTTTGGATAGAGCATCGGCCTGGGAGTTGTGCTCTCTCGGGACTTGTTCAATCAGCACTTCTTCAAACTTTGTGCATATTTCGGCGACCAATTCTTGGTATTTGATCATCTGTTCTCCGCGCGCCTCATATTCCCCCTTGACTTGGTTCACGACCAAAAGGGAGTCCATGAAGATGTGGAGGCGAGGAACGTCCAGGGCGAGTGCTAGATCGAGCCCGCCTACCAAGGCTTCGTACTCGGCTTCGTTGTTGGTCGCACGGAACCCGAAACGCACAGCATTTGTGAAACTTTGGCCATTGGGGCTGATGAGGACAATCCCTGCCCCTGCTCGCGAGTTGGTCTCCGAGCCATCTACGTACAATCTCCAAGAGGACGGCCGACCTGGGTCGGACTGGGCGGGAACGTTAATTCCACCACGAAGTCCGCCAGAGCTTGGCCTTTGATCGCCGTGCGAGGAGCGTACGTAACACCGTATTGGGCCATCTCCAGTGACCACTTGAGGAGTCGCCTGTTGGTGTCTGGCCGGTGCAGAACTTGCCTTAAGGGGAGAGTCGTCAGAACCTTCACTTGGTGTTCGAAGAAGTAGGCCCTCAGCTTGCGAACACTCATGACTAATGCGTAGGCGATCTTCTCCAGAGGCGTGTAACGCGTTTCCGCGTCATGGAGCGCTTGACTAACGAAGTAGATCGGCAAGTGGGCTTGCCCCTCTGCTCGCACTAATACAACGCTCAGCGCGGCCTCCGAGGCCACTAGGTAGAGGAATAGCTTTTCGCCGTGGATTGGCTTCGCCAAGATTTGGGGATTAGACAAATACTCCTTGATTTTGGCGAATGCCACTTGACTTTCCTTCGTCCATGCAAATTTCTTATTCTTTATGGTGGCGAAGAATGGCTTGCTTTTGCCTCCGAGTTGAGAAATGAAACAGTTAAGGGCAGCTAGACAACCCGTGAGGCGTTGCACCTGTTTGACATTCCGTGGCTCCTGCATGTCGAGGATCGCTTGGATCGTGGTGGGGTTCGCTTCGATCCCCCCTTGGCTCACGATGTGCCCCCGGAACTTTCCGGAGCTTACCCCGAAGTTGCATTTCTTGGGGTTCAGTTTCATGTTGAACCTCTCGAGGATGGCGAACGTCTCGGCAAGGTCTTTGAGGTGATCTTCCTTTTTGAGGCTCTTGACCACGATGTCTTCAATGTAAACCTCCATGGTCTTGCCGATCTGGTTGGCGAACATCCCATTGACTAGTCGTTGGTAGGTCACCCCCGCATTCTTCAGACCGAACGGCATTCGGACCCAAAAGTACACGTCTTTTTCCATGTGGAACGACGTGTGTTTTATGTCTTTCTCAGCCATTGGGATCTGATGGTACCCGGCGAAGGCATCCATGAACGATATCATTTCGCAACCCGCCGTGCTATCGACCAAGTGGTCAATATGAGGCATCGGAAAGTGGTCTTTTGGACATGCCGCATTGAGGTCGGTGAAGTCGATGCATAACCTCCAGGAGTTGCTTGCCTTTTTGACGAGCACCGCGTTGGCTACCCATTGTGGCTCGTCGGTAGCTATTCCGATTAGTTTGTTATCGAGCAAATTTTTGACTTCTGCGTCGAGCGCAGCATACTTCTCAGGACCGAATTTCCTACGTTTCTGGTGAACAGGCTTCCTTGCCGGGTCGATCTTTCGATAGTGGCAAGCGTGTTCAGGACTAATGCCGACCATATCTTGATGCGACCAGGCAAAGTTTCCGATGTTCTTACGTAGTAAACTGATCAGATCGTCTTTTAACTCGAGACCGATGCTTGTGCCGATATGCACCTCTCGTTCCGGGCGAGCCTGGTTTATACTTTCCAACTCTTCAATGGGAATGGTCGCTTCTCTTTTGGAGCGATTTCCGGACTCGATCCTTAGATCAACGTCGAGTCTTGGCTCGAAACCGATCTTTGGCTCGATGTCGTCCGAAAATCGATGCGAGATGCCGTCCTTTGAGTCGGGTTGGTATGAGGTGCTTGGCTCGTCGATCTCCATTGGTTGAATGTCGATCGTCTCAATGTTATAAATGGTGCGGGAAGCGTTTAAAGAGGAAGTTACAACACAGGAGTAATTCAAACATTTCTTTGCCATTAGCTGGTGTCCTTTTACAGTACCGACCGTCCCGTCGGCAGTGGGGAATTTGATACAGTAAAAGAAGGAAGAGGCGACCGCCTCGAAAGTTTCTAGAAATGGGCGACCTAGGAACCCATTATAGATGCTGGGCCAATCTAAGATTACAAAATTGAGGATCCTAGTGATCCTAACCTTGGGGATCGTAATAGTATATTAGCTTGACAGAGAGCTTGATCCTTCCATAGGCTTGGACCGTGTTGTCGCCGAAACCTTGAAGTACGGTATCAAATGGCTTGATGAACTTGGTCAGGTTGCCGAGCTGGTCAACAGCAGATTTGAATATGATATTGCAAAATCTCCCATTGTCAACCAGCACGCGATCGACCATTTTCCCAAGGATACATGCAGAGATTACCAATGCATCCTTTTTGGGGCACTGCACTCCCTCCCTTTCCTTGTTGGAGAAGGTGATGAGCGCATCTTTGTAGATGGTCGGCTTTGGGGGCACCACGACATGGACCCCAATGAACGCCCTCAATTCGGCCTTCCACTTTCTATTTGACATGGTGGAAACCGGGGAAAGGCCTCCGAGGTTTCCACCTCCCGACTGAAGCATATTTATTCGGCCGCCGGGGTTGATCAGAGGGACTGAATCGTCTGAGTACTCCGGCTCGTTTTGCTCGATCCTAGCGACCGGATTGGGAGGGATTCCGTCGTTCTGACGGCGATCGCGTCCCCCGGCCCTTTCTGCCCGGGGTTCTGGCTTGGTCACCAAGTTGTCCAACTTGCCTTCCTCAAACAGTCTCCAGAGTTGTCTGAGGAGGTCGCGGCAGTGGCTGGTGTTGTGGCCGGGACTTTTGTGGTAGGCACAAAATTTGCTGCGGTCCATATGACCGTTGTCCCTCATCGGCTTCGGCTTGCTAAGCCACTCGCGCCCCTTGATGGCGTTGAAGATGTGGGCCGGAGATAGATTGAGGTTGCGGAGGAGGTGAACTTCCACATCCTTGAAGGCCTTGAACTTACCGGGCGGCATTGCGACCGCCTTTCTGGGCTTGGCAACCGCCTTCTTCGGGATGGAAGATGGCTCCTTCCCTTCTCTGGTAGATCCCTCACCTAAGCGAAGGGTGAGCATCCTCTGCCTAGCCAAAAAGTCGGCGGCCCTGACGCGGAAGATCGCGTAGGTCGGGGGGATGTCCTTCGTGAGGTGCCTGAACATGGATGAATGGTCATAGAATACCCCTAGGACCGAGTAGAGGGCGAGATCATCGTTTATGGGCTCGCCGGTGAGGACTATTTCGTCCACCCGGTCGATGTAGTCTTGGTCGGGCTCGTCCTTCCCCTGCCCGATCTTCATCATGCGGTGGGGGCCTTCTGGCCGAGCGACTTTGGCGGCGAAATACGACGTGAAGTCGTTCGCCAGCTTCTCAAAACAGTTGATTGAGTGCGGTGGCAATGAGATGTACCACCTATGGGCAAGATCGCCCAATGTCAATGGGAACATTCGGCACTTCGTCACGTCCGATGTCCCGCATCCGGTCATGTAGATCCGGAACTTGCTCAAATGGGTCTCAGGATCCGAACTCCCCTCATATAGAGGTGTTTGAGGAGGGGCGATCTTTGGTTGTACGGGGGCGAGCTCGATCTGGACCGCGAGCGGCTCACTTGGTCCGGCGATCGATCTCTTGCCGCCTGCCCCAGTTTCTATGAGCGCCTTCATTTCGTCGAGCTGGCGCTGCATTGCGGCCATCGCCGTAGCCTGACTGCTCGAGGATTGGCTCTCGGAGTGGGAGCCGAGGCGATCATGTACCGATCTCCTGGCCCCATGGTAGGTGATGAGTTCTCCGTCACCTAGCTCAATTCTGGGGCGAGTGGGAGCACGTCGGCCGGCCTGTCTTCTGGGAGTCGGGTATGCCGAACTCCTGGTGAAGGATTCGGACTCTGATGTCTCCCGGATGGGGCCCGAATGCCCTGGGTCGCCATGAGGGATCACTCCCTAGGCGGCTGAAGACAGAATCGTCCCGCCTTACGAGCGCCTTTTCCTGCGGCTCGGGGCTTTCTGACGATTTCTCGACATATAGCCCATTGAGCTTCCGCTTGCCCGCACGCGGATGGCTAATGGAGTAATGGTGGGCGAGTCGCATGCCCTCCGTCGCTCCCTGAGGATGGCCATGGCCTCCTCGATCTGTTCCGTGGTTTGGAACTGATTGAGTGAGAGGCTGGGGCCGTCCCTCGGGGGCGGGAGTGAGAGTCTGGCGTCGCCGCGGTCGCCTTCCGCTGTAGGTTGGGACTCGGCCTGGGCCAGAATAAGGTGTCCGGCAGATCGTAGAGTGGCCCCCTTTTAGAGGTCGTGGCAGACGTCATGATTCTGAAGGTTTTTCTTTGAAGAAGAGTGAGTGTTTCTTCAAGTATATGCCCCGGAGAACAGTGAGTGTTTTTCGAGACGGTCGGAATAAAGAATGAAGGTTAAGATCCCCTCCTTCTAGCGCCAATTGTTGTTACCCAAAATATTATCTGGAGATGATATGCTGGAATGGACAAGTAACAAACAAAATGCGAGAGTACGTCCGTGGGGAAATAAATAACACAAGATTTGCCGGGGTTGTTGGTCCCGTGCTTGAATGCTCTCACGAGATGTTATTAATATGAATACTTGTGAGTACAAATATTAATGTTAGAGTACAATTACAATAAGTGTAAAGACCCTAGTTATCTTAGCTATCGAGTGCTGAAGATTGCCGGAAGAACCAAAGTTTAAGCTCTGTGAGTTCTTGTTACAAAGATCAGGAGTTCTCTGTATTGTTTTTTGTGTTAACGTCGTAACCCCCTTGTTGCCAATGATGGAGGCCTTCTATTTATAGGAGAAGAGATTTCTGGGATGTCCCTGTCAACCGCGGGCGATCGCCGTTTCCTATATTTAAATAAGGCGGGCGATCGTCCCAGAACGTGGGACTGTTTCCTTAAAGTCCGCAGCTGCTGCTGGCAGCCAGATGCGCGAACCAATGAGGAGGCGACATATGCCTCTTCTCGCTGCCTTGGGAGGTCCCACCTAGGACCTTTCGGCGGGTCTGTCGGTAGGTGAGGCCGTCCTTATCACTAACAGGTGCTGATGGGCTGGAGTAGGACCTGTTCTTGCGGCGCCTTTTACGGATCTGCACGTGGGTCTTCACCCGAGATTCGGTCTTCGCAGACTTTGACGGGTGTCGGATTCACACGTGGCACGGGACGGTCGTCCCCTGTCGGACATTAGAGGCGATCGCCAGATGCCAAGAAACGATCGCCTTAGACGTCGACCGCTAGACACTTGACCAACATCTGTCTTCTTTGGTTGGCTCCTGACCATTATGCCGATCGCCATTGAGGCGTATAAATCGCCGCACAACATACTGGATTAATAATAATAACCCTGAATTTTATATGCATAATAATTATCATGGTTATAGCGACTACGTACATGCCCCACGTAGACATCGCAACTACGGACCTAAAGCATCCTACATTAAACCAATTGGTGTCAGGAAAATCTGGGTACCTAAAGGCACTAACATCCATGGATCCAACAATAAAAGGGGACATAAATCTACCTAATTTGTTTGCATACAGGACATTTTAGAGAAGGACATCTGGTACTTCGACAGCGGATGTTCTCGGCACATGACAGGAGATAAAAGCAAGTCAGTCGACACGAAGGTCGCGGTCCAAAAATGCATTTCGGTGATAAATCTAAAGGAAGAACAAGAGGGAAGGGAACCCTACTTGTAGGAAAATTCAAAGTCACCGATGTAGTTTATGTTGAAGGCTTACAGTACAATCTACTTAGTATTAGCCTGTATTGTGACAAACAGTTCTCGGTGAAATTTTATATAGATCACTGTAGAGTCAAGAACATCCTGACCAAAGAAATTGTGCTCACAGGAAGCAGATCAGGTATTGCTGACTGGATGCCTACGAGCTCCACAATTCCTTGTTTTGTTGCCAAAGGCACTGCAGATCTAAGCTGGCTATGGCACAAGAGGATGTCTCACGTCAATTTCAAGACAATCAACAAGCTCTCCAGACAGGGAATGGTTAGAGGATTTCCAAATGTATCATTCCAAAAAGACAGCGTATATGGACCCTGTCAGAAAGGCAAGCAAATCAAGACCACCCTGGAGAGCAAATCCTACCTTTCCACTCACAGAGTTTTAGAAATGCTACATATGGATCTATACGGTCCTGTAGACCCTGTAAGTTTGGGAGGTAAGAAATACCGTCTCGTTATTGTTGACGACTTTTCCAGGTATGCTTAGGGGTGGGAAATAATACCGAAATACCGAAATACCGTCGGTACCGTACCGAAAAATACCGAATTATCGATATACCGTAAGGTGCGGTACGACATTATACCGTACTGGACATTTTCGGTACGGCAACGGTTTGAATATTCTCATACCGACGGTATACCGTGCCGTACCGATAATACGGTATACCGTTACATATCGGTATATACCGCGGTATACCGTCACTTATAATATATAATATATAATATATAATATATATATATATATATAAATTATATTATTTTAATACTACTTAATATTAACCAAACCTAAACCTAATTCACAAACACTACTGAGTCTCTCAATTCTCACCTCAGTCCTCACGCGGCGCCGTCACATCTCAGTCTTTCACTCTCAACCCTCCGTGAAACACCACTCCCTTCGACCCTTCACTTTCAATCTGCTCTTGCAAATTCCAAAACCCCAAATCCTTCTGCCTCCAGTATAGAACGGACATCACATCACCTTTAGTCATCAAAAAAAAAAAGAACGGACATTTCCTTTAAAGCAGCAATCCGGTTCACCATCATCTGCTTGGTAAATTTATCTTGCCTCCAGTAAATTTATGTTATCTATTGTCTCCATTCCTATCTTGCTTGGTTTTTCTTCTCGAGACTTAATTATCAATTTTTTATATCTGTCTAGTTTCTTCTGATCTTTCTGGAGATTTCTCTTGGTTGGTTTAGCCCGAGTTACTCAGACGTTTGTTGATTTTTTTTTGAGTTATTTTCTTCTGGTGTTGATGTGATGATGCGATTCTGGTATTCTAGATTAGTTGTATGTGTATTTATGATCGTTTCTTCATATGCTCCAATAGTGTTTGATGAATTGTCGTAATGAAAATAGAGTTCACTCACAGAAAAATCTTGAACTCCTCTACTATTTTTACTTTCTGGGCATCCTTCCTGTCGCGGAATAATTTATGCCTTAGAGTATATATGCCATAATAGCCAAGTTATATATTTAGGATGTCATACTCCTCTAGGTTGAATAAATTTAGGGAATTTGCCATACTAGCCAAGTTTGCTAGTACGTCAACTGTACCTATGGATGTCAAAACTAGGTGGAATGCAACTTATAAAATGCTTGATGTTGCACTGAAGTATAGACGAGTCTTTGAAAGGATGTCCGAGGAGTGGTTGCCTTTTATGAATTATTTTCGTGAAAGGGATGAAAAGGGTAGAAAAAGGGTAGGTCCTCCGGTTGTAGAGGATTGGGAAAATGCAAATGCTTTTGTATACTTTCTAAAAAAATTCTACGATGTCACTTTAGAGCTAAGTGCATAAAAAAATCCTACCTCCCAATTGATATACCAATCAATGATTGCGTTGAAAATTGAGATCGAGAAAAAGAGCAATGAAGATTCAGATCCAATTCCTAAAAAGATTGCAAGTGCGATGAAGTTGAAATTTGATAAGTATTGGGGGGATTGGGATAATATGAACCCTTTGATCTTTATTGCCAATATTTTGGACCCGAGAAACAAGCTTCAAATGATCAAAGTTAGCATCAAAAAATTGGGGGCTAATTCAACAAAATTCCAAGAGTTTGTTGATAAGGTTAAAAACGGCTTTGTAACTTTGTGGGCGGAGTACAAGGGAATAAATGATACCTTAGATATTGAGAGGAGGTGTGTCCAAATAGGGTGTAATGATTGAGATGGTAGTACTAGTACCGGTGGCGGTCTTTGGGATGAATTGTTTAATGATGTTCAAGCACAAAATGAAGAGGAACAACTTCAAGAGATATCTAATGAAGTGGACAAGTACATAGCCGATGAGATTGAAAAACGGTCTAATCAATCTTTCAATTTGTTGGAGTGGTGGAGAGGAAGTGAAGCTAGGTACCCTGTCATTTCAATGATTGCGAAGGATATTTTTGCAATTCCAAGTTCAACCATTGCTAGTGAGTCCGTTTTTAGTTTGGGAAAAAGAGTTGTGGATCCTTTTAGGAGTAGTTTGAGTCCTAAAATGGTAGAAGCTTTGGTGTGTACTAATGATTGGTTAAGAGCGGAGTTCGACTTTCGTAAGGATCCAACCGAAGATGACCTTATTTTGTACAAGGAAATTGAAGAAATTGAAAAGAGTAAGAGTTTCTTTATTTAATTACGTGTAAATATAAATTATTTTTATTTACGTATAATGTAATTTGATGAGTACTAATAATTTTATTTTATTTTACAGCTGCAAATTCCATTGAAGATCGTTCTTAGATGTTCTCTTCATCTACTTTGTTTGTAGATGCCAAGAAATATTTTGTATGCCACAAGCAGGTGTAGACCTCACTGGTGCAGAATTACAAAATTGAGAATCCTTATACCCCACTGGTCTTTTGTCATGCACACCACAAGTGTACTGCACACTGTACTGCACAAGTGAAAATACATTTTTATACCCCACTGGTCTTTTGTCATGCACACCACAATTTTATTGTTCTTCTGTACCGACTGTCAGTGAAAAATCTATTATGCTCTGCATGGAAGTAAATTTTCAAAAATGAATGGATATAAGCAGACACATGCAAGTCTTGCCTTTCCCCCCCCCCCCCCCTTTTCTTTTGAAATGCAGTCTGAAAGACTTCTTCAATAAATAATGTCCAGTCCTTTTTTTATTAATCAGTCATTTACTGTTAATTTATTGAGGGTCGTAGATTGTCTGGTAGAAACCAAATAATAATTCCATTATTTTGCCTGTTAGTTTTCCTGACTTTCTTATGTATTGTTGACTTGTTGTAAATATATGTCAAGATTTTAGGATTGGATATATGTGCTGATACATTGGTGGGAGATGAAATGCTTAAAGGAATATCTGGGGGGCAAAAGAAGCGGCTTACTACCGGTACTTACTCTCACATGCTTTGATGGAGCTCAGTTTGCTGCAGTAGAACAATTTTCTGCTTGAATTACTAACATATAAACATCGGCAGCTCAACTGCAGTGGCCTTTATGTTGTAATTTTTGATTTGTAATGCGTTGTTGTTTTACGTTTTTGTGTAAGAGTTATTTTTTATGTTCATCTACTTTTTTTTATGTTCATGGAATCATGTTGAAGTCGTGGATGTATGTTTTGTTTTGGGTATATTAATATGTCGATTCAGTACAGAACGTTATGACGGTAATTTCGGTATACCTTGAATATACGTTATGCCGAATTACCGTGAATTATACCGAAAAACGGCACGGCATCGCTATGTACTATGTTTCATACCGATATCTCGGTATACCGAGTCTCGGTATGCCGAACGATTCGGTACGGTATCGGTATGCAATTTTATATAACGAAAGTTTCGGTATGGTATACGGTATGAGTAAAATAAATCAGTACGGTACGGTATACCACCCCTAGGTATGCTTGGACAATCTTCCTAAGCAAGAAGAAGGAAACAACATCAAAGCTGGCCGAGCACCTGAGAAAGCTTCAGAATGAGAAAGGGTTGAGTATCGTGTCCATTCGTTCCGACAGAGGTACAAAATTCACTAACCGCTTTATAGAGTATCACTGTTCGGAAAATGGGATACAGAACGAATACTCAGCTGCCCATACACATCAACAAAACGGTGTTTCCGAGCAAAAGAACAGGACGCTAAAAGAAGCAACAAAGACAATGATTGCCGCAAGCAAGTTGCCACAACATTTCTGGGGTGAAGCCACCAATACAGCGTGCTATACATAAAACCGCTGTATCATCAACAAGCACCATAAAAAACAGCATACGAGGTATGGAACAACAAAACTCCATTAGTTTCGTACTTTCACATATTTGGACGCAGGTGTTACGTTTTGAACAACGGAAATGATCAAGTTAGAACCTTCGATGAGAAATCGGATGAAGGGATATTTATAGGATATTTCTCTGTCAGCAAAGCTTATAGGATCTTTAATAAAAGGAAGCTGACAATTGAGGAATCAGTTCATGTAGTGTTCAATGAACCTCACCATGATCCTACAGGAGTAGAAGACCTTACTCAGAACATCCAACAACTTTCCATCATTGATCTACCAACTCCTATAGAGCCTGTCGTTGACCTAGAAATCAACCCCGCAGCTGTAAGAACTGAAGTAGATGAAGACGATGCTGTACAAGCTGAAGCCGAAACTACAGCAATTCAAGATACAGTATGGGATGCAGAATTAGAACCCGATAGGATCGACTTAGAACCTTAGATGAGAAGTCGGATGAAGGAATATTTGTTGGATATTCCTCTGTCAGCAAAGCTTAGAGGATCTTTAATAAAAGGAAGCTGACAATTGAGGAATCAGTACATGTAGTGTTCGACGAACCTCATCACGATCCTACAGGAGTAGAGGATCTTACTCAGAATATCCAACAACTCACCATTGATAACCCTATAACTCCTATAGAACCTGTCGTTGGCTTAGAAATCAACCCCGCAGCTATAAGAACAGAAGTAGATGAAGCTGATGTTGTACAAGCTGAAGCTGAAACTACAGCAACTCAAGATACAGTACGGGACACCGAATTAGAACCCGACAAAAGATGGTTGAGAAATCACCCACAGGAGTTGATCATAGAAAATATTGATGCTGGTGTATCTACTCGTAGGATAATACTGAGTACACAAGGAAATGTACTATGTGCGCAAGAAGAACCCGAGTCTGAGATATCTCCATTTCCTGTATGGAAGTCTCTATCTGAACTTAGAAGACTTAACATGTGCACTATCGCTGTATTCTTAGCTCAATCTGAACCTATTTCTACCATAGAAGCCCTCAACAACTCTCATTGGATTACATCTATGGAAGAAGAGCTTAACGGTTTCGAAAGAAACAATGTATGGTATCTTGTACCCATACCCACGCATCAATCTGTAATTGGAACCAAATGGGTATTTAGAAACAAGAAGGATAGAAATGGACTCATTATCATAAACAAATCCCGACTAGTTGCCCAAGGCTACAGACAGGAAGAAGGCATAGACTACGATGAAACATTTGCCCCTGTAGCCAGACTAGAAGCCATTAGGATATTTTTAGCCTTTGCCGCCCATAAGAGCTTTATTGTTTATCAAATGGACTTAAGCAAGCCCCTAGAGCATGGTATGAGAGTCTGTCCCAGTATCTAACCGATAATGGATTCGAGAAAGGTGTTGTGGACAAGACTTTATTCAAAATACAGGAAGGTGATGACCTCCTGATGGTTCAAATATAGGTGGATGATATTATTTTTGGTTCAACTAACCTTGCTTCGTGTCAAAGGTTGTCATGCAAAGTAAATTTGAAATGAGTATGATGGGAGAACTCAGTTATTTTCTAGGATTGCATGTAAAGCAGTTGCCTACAGGGATATTCACCAACCAGGAAAAATATAACAAGGAGCTTCTCAACAAGTTTGGAATGAATACTTCCAAATCATCGTCAACCCCCATGAGCACTTCCGTGTAAATTAGTGCTGATGAAGCTGGAAAGCCGGTTGATCAATCACTCTACAGGAAGCTTATTGGCTCACTCATGTACCTAACGGCTAGCAGGCCCGATATCTAGTTTGCTGTAGGAGTGTGTGCGCGATATCAAGTAGCACCTAAAGAATCACACTTCGCAACAGCCAAACGAATCCTGAAATACGTCAAAGGAACAGTCGATGTAGGACTGTGGTATCCTAAAGAAGGCGGATTCGATTTAGTTGGCTACAGCGACTCGGATCTCAGAGGTTGCAAGCTATATAGGAAGAGTACAAGCGGAACTTGTCACTTTCTTGGACCTAGACTTGTGTCTTGGTTTAGCAAGAAATAATTGACAAACTCGCTTTCAACAGTTGAATCAGAATACTATGCTGCTGGTAGTTACTGTATGCAGATCATTTGGATGCAACAACAGCCGTCAGACTATGGAATCGAGCCAAAGAAATGCCGATAATGTGCGATAGCATGAGTGCAATTGCAATAACGCACAACCCTGAATTGCACTAGCGTACTAAGCACATTCACATGAAGCATCACTTCATCAGAAATCATGTTGAGAACAAGGATGTTCGGCTGGAAAAAGTTTTTACAAATATCCAGTTAGCCGACATCTTTACCAAACCTCTCGACACAACAAGATTCTGCGACATGAATTGGGATTGCTACAGCCTGACTCCCTGTAAGTTTTCAATGCTTTTACTCAACAATTGAGGGGAAATGCTGTAAGACCCAAGAATACAGTATCCACCGTTAATTATCTGTACACTCAGACTATCAGGACAGCACTGTATATGAATACAGCAGTAATCCGAAAGTTGCTGTATGGAATTGAAACTCGTATGTACCTTAAGGGGGAACAGTGTATTTTCGCGGATACAGCACATACTATGGGAAATTAATTAATATGTTATTTCTTTTAAAAACTATTTTTAGTCCACATGCCTTATTATTATTTAAAAGTCTTTTGCATTAAATGCTTTTACACGACATCTGGATATTGGTATCTCAAAGCCGCGATGTTTCAAATTATTTTATTAATTCACACCGCTATCTCGGGCAATAAGGGAAATTGATACGTCAGATGTGGGACCCGCTCTCATTTTAAAATTGGATGGATAAGCTGTATTCGTTACACCAGTCTATCCTGATCGTCCATTTTAAACAACGGTTCCTATCCCTTAAATCTGACCGTTCATTATCTGAAAACCCTTCACCGCTGCCCACTATAAAAGGGTTGTTAATGCCTCTTCAGACTCTTTACGCTTTCTGCATATTGAACGAAGTCTTTGAGCATACAGCCTACAAGTTTTATTGCTTTTAACTGCAATTTCCTTTGAATCTTCCTCACTTTTCTCTGAGAAACAACAATGGCCTCTTCACAGACCTCCTCTCTCTCTCTCTCTCTCAAGAAGACCTCCAACATCATTGACGGACGGATCTTTGACAGATCCGTAGTGGTTGAACGTGTTCGTTCTGAAGGTGATGACGTCGAATCGACGGAGTATGTCATTACGAGGATTCGTCAACAAGGCATCTATCGCCTTGGAAGTCACACCGCTGAGCGTTTCGATGCTCAAAGGAAACAACATCAAAGCTGCCCGAGCACCTGAGAAAGCTTCAAAATAAAAACGGGTCGAGTATCGTGTCCATTCGTTCCGACAGAGGTACAGAATTCACTAACTGCTTTATAGAGCAATACTGTTCGGAAAATGGGATACAGCACGAATTACTCAGTTGCCCGTACACCTCAACAAAATGGTGTTGCCAAGCGAAAGAACAGGACGCTGAAGAAGGCAACAAGGACAATGATTGCCGCAAGCAAGTTGCCACAGTGTTTCTGGGGCGAAGCCACCAATACGGCGTGCTATACATAAAACCGCTGTATCATCAACAAGCATTACAACAAAACAGCATACGAGGTATGGAACAACAAAACTCCGTTAGTTTCGTATTTTCACATATTTGGATGCAGATGTTACGTTTTGAACAATGGTAAGGATCAACTTAAAACCTTCGATGAGAAATCGTATGAAGGGATATTTGTTGGATATTCCTCTATTAGCAAAGTTTACAGGATCTTCAATAAAAGGAAGCTAACAATTGACGAATTAGTTCATGTAGTGTTCGATGAACCTCACCATGATCCTACAGGAGTAGAAGACATTTCTCAGAACTTCCAACAACTTTCCATCAATTTTTTCTACCTGTTGTTTATTTACACGATTTTTGCTGTCGTGTCATTGAAAATAGAACAGGTGCGTTCGAGATGTGCACCAATTTAAGGTTCAGGATGATGGTCGCCATCATGACCTGTGAAAAGGTCAACTAGTGCCAAATTATTATCAAGAGGCTGCAGGAAGAAGTATCCAAACCTGCCTCTCAAAAGAAGTCCTTTGGTTTGTTTCTGAATTACATTCTGACAAAATGCGGTGTTACGCAAGCCAAAGAAGCAAAGAAGATCAATTCTCAGATATACATGGGAAGCATCAGGCCCTCTGTTTTTAACAAAGATCCCCTGATTGCGAATAAACATTTTGTCCGAACCTTGCCCCTTTCTACCTATCCGAGGGATGTGTCTTCGAAGTCCCAGAGCGAGGAGACTTCAAGGAAGAGAAAGAGATCTCACAACAAAACTCCGGTTGCTGGTGAGAAGCCGAAAAGGAAGCTAAGGAGGCTCACAAAAGTTAAAGTTACAGAAATCGCCGAGGATGCTCCTTCAACGGCCCAACCCTCTGTATCGAGCCCCCAGGGCACACCCCCTTCGGAAGAGATGACTGCCACTGTCGCGACAGTAAATCCCGAGCCTTTGGCGGCTACGACAGATACACAGACATCTGTCAACTTAAAAGACTCTGGCGAGTCGACTGCCTCTTTGGAGCCAATAGCCACATCTCCTATTCAGGATTCCACACCCGTTTAGGATCCTTCTCCCCTCAGGGTACCAACCTCTATTCGGGATCCAGCTCCAACACAGGAACCCATGCCTGTCGAGGAACCCGTGCATACATCGGACCCAAGCGTTGTAAGCAGCCCTTCCCCAGACGCCATAATAAACAAAACATTGCTTTCTATGCAAATTGAGCAGGCATATGAACGCTTTGTCCAGTGGAAATCTTACAGGCTTGATCCGTACAACACTTTGTGCAACTGGAGCGAATGGTGCGAAGAAGAAAGGTTTGTTTTGGAAGTGACGGACTCTCAAGATGTTGAAGTCCTGATCCAATAGGACAACCTGTGCTGTAAAGAGTTGATCACAAGCCACCTGATGGACAAAGCAGACGCCCGCAAGAAAGGAAAAGCAAAATCCATTAGCTCAACTCCCCACAGTTCTAAATCTGATCATGACTTGGACGACGATGACGACGCCCTCAAGGAAGGTCTGAGAATGAGTTGTGAGGAAACCCAACCAGATCAAGGGACCTCAAGCCAAAATAATGTTCCAAACAGCGAGGATTCAGTCCCTCCTGTCGCGGAGGAACAACCTACCGCTGAATAGGCACCCAAGCCTGTCACCGTAGACGACCTGACCCGCGCCATCCCGCACGAGGATTCAGTACCTCTGCCGGAGCAGGCGGACGCTGAGAGACAACAGGAGGATTCATTCCCTCCTGTACCTATATCTTCAGAACCTATTTCAGAACAGGAGAATACAACAACCCCTGTTGCCGAGCCCACATCGGATGTTCCCGCGTCTTCAACTGTACTGGAATCCGACGACGGTATCACACCTGAGGATATCCAACTCGAGTCACATACCCATGTGAACTTGAGACAGCTGAACGGAGCTGAAGATTTTTCCAAGCTCGACTCTCCACGAACCATAGAGAAGAAAGAGCAATTGCATGCTCTTGGCCGACAAACTATTTTCCTGCAGGACGCCGTTAATGCCCTGCATGCTACTGAAAATAAGATCGATTGGTTACATCAGTCAGCCATTGAATAAATGACTGGTATGAGGCATGACGTTTCAAAAGTGGAAGAAGCCTTCCGTATTCTGCCTACCGTCTTCAAGCAGACCCTTAACCAATTGCAACAGCGACAAGAGCAGATCCTGCTAGAAGAACAAGTCAAGCTTCGTATTTCTGAGGCCAAGGCAGCATCCGCTCTTATTGAATCAGGTTCCCAGTTTTGAGCACACGACAAAAACATTCAGGATATGTCGCAGGTGCTCAGCTCCCTTGTTGACAAAATGTCAAGTTTTGAGTCTAAACAAGACGATGCCTTGAAAATTCTTGAGCGTCTTGATGAGAAGGTGTCCTACCTTGATGACGCCAAAAAGGGGGAAGAGGCTAGGGAAGCTGCAAGGAGAACAAGGCTCGAGCAAGAGAATAATATGGAAGCTACTTTTGGAGACAACATCACTGCTGATATTGCTCGTCTATCATCTCCTACTCCCAATGTTAGGATACAAGGAGATCGTCCAGAATTCCACGACCCTAAATTTCCGTGGAAAAACCTTGTTCAAAAGCGGCAAGCAATAAACCTCCCGGCCAACCGACAGCCAACTGCCGACGAGTTAAAGAATTGGAGAAAAAATGAACTGTTAAGATACTTCGTAGTTTTTATTAGGGATTCATCCATATTCAATAGTTGTAAGACTGTGCAGGAAGCAGCCGAAGAATTTAGGGGATTCATCCATATTCAATAGTTGTAAGATACTTCGTATTTTTTCCACAGCAGAAGATGAAATACAAGCATAGGCAAGGAGACTTGGTTACCCACCCAGAAGATTGGATCCTGGCGTTCGATAAATCTTATGAAGGTCAAGCCATCCATATAAATCGAAACAGGGATGCACTGTAGAATTGGTGGAAGGGTACCAAGAATGACCCTAGAATGCCTTAGAGACATTCTGACTATAGGAGCTAGATTCCTTCCTGTATTCTTACTTGTATTCTTATTTTTTTTTTGAGACAGCAAAATCTTGTAATCCTTTGACATACATCAATAAAATATTTTCTGCCTTGAAAGATTACAACTCGTAATCTACTGTGTTCCCGTGTGATTACGCAATTCAATCCATTTGCTGAATTAATACAAGAATAAAAACTTGTTAAGCTGTACGAACTTATCTGCGAACAGTTCATAGATTCAGTTGTATGTATCTAGATTACACTGTAAGATTGTGCCTGCGCGCCAATCATAAGTTTAAAGATGTAATACTCATTTCTTTTAAAGTTGAACTCGCCTGCGAGCAGTTCATAGTGTTAGTCTAATTGCTGAAGGCCAGAACATTCGAAAGAAGACCAAGAAGTCTGCCCTCCTGAAAGATGTTTCATTAGGTGTCAAGGTTTTGGCATCATCAAGAATTTGTGGAAAACATCAAGAGGATTTAAGGAGACATGGCAAATTATCAAAAAGGGGGAAATTATTGGGATAACAATCCCTGTATCGAGGTTTTGATAAAGTGTTTTGATAAAGTGCCAATCCAGCATACAGCAAGCTACTATATCGAAAGTCTAATCGAATTTGCCGATCTTGTATCGAAGACTTCTCATAATGTCATCATACAAAAACAGAGTCTAAAAGAGCCAAGTATGGAAGCTGTCTCTTCATACAGCAACATTCCATACAGCGACTACTCTACTATAGCCTACAACACAAATGGATACAACATTCAAGCTGTAAAGTATTGAGATCTTCAATATCTATCGAAACAGGACTGAAGACCATTTGAAAAGGAATCTTTGTTATTCACTAAAGACAAGTCCCATTTGATAAGAAGTATTTAAATACTGAAAGGGTAAAGTATTTAAATACTAAGCCAACAGAGATCTTCAAACAATGCAAAATCTGGATCTTGGTCTATATAAGTCAACCATCCAGTTGGAACGGATCTTTCTCAATGGATCTCTCTCAATGAATCTATTCAAAGGATATATATCCCAAAAGAGTTTGAAGATCAGACACAACAAAAAGACTTACACCTACGATAACAAACGCTTACATGATTATATCTGAGCAAACATATTTCTTCAAGTATACTGCATATTCTGAGAGAAGAAATATCCAAGTGCTCAACCTTGAACAACACATCATTAGCTAAAGCTCAAGAAAGTCAAGTTGTTGTTCAAACCATCGTTCTTTCATTGAATAAACCCATCACCCCTATGTGGACTGAGAAAGCCTTGCTTTTCCTGAACTGTGTGTGACGGACTTGCATTGAAGAGACAAAGCTTCAGAACTGTGTGTGAAGAAGTTAGTCAAGTGAAAGCCTAAACCAATTTGTGTGAACGGTTGAAATCTACGATCATTGTATCAATCTGTGTGAACGATACATTGATAGGTTTGATTATAAATACGTAGTTGTGTACGCAGTATTTATAATAAACATTTTCACTCCTGTGTGGAGGACCAGTGGACGTAGAGGAGTTTACCTCGAACCACTTTAATTACTGTGTCATTTACCTTCTGCATTTACTGATTTATTAACTGTGATTATTTTTAAGTATACACTTCATATCGAGTTGCTGTATTTACAGCAACTTATTTTTACAAGACTTCCGCTACACACTCTAAACTTGAAAATTGTACAGCTTGTTGCTTAAACACTTTCCAAGCTGTATTCTGTATACTTAGTGGCCTACAATAGTCAAGACAGAGCCCACATGCTCCAAAATACTTACGAATCAATTGTACCACACATATCACATACGGGGTTCAACAAAACATGTATAATCAGTGACATAATGAATGTATGAACATAAAAGAGAATCGAGTCCTTACACAGATCATACGAAGCTTCATGGTCTTGCGATACTAGTCTTCACTAACGACAACTCAATTAAGGAATGACTCATACAGTCGTCCAACTATTACGACTCACAAAACCCGACTGTCATAACCTGACAGCCCCACTAATACCGCGTCGGTAGAGCCAGATAACTCACATATCAGGGTATCTCACAACCCAATTCTCTGATACCATCTTCTATAACACCCCAAAATCCCATTGGGTCATTACAGTGCCGTGGACCCCACACCAGGAGATCCACCAGGCGAACACGACCAAAATACAACAAACTGACCAAAAGAGAGAATCACAGCCCCTACTATGATACTCACATAATATTCCGGTATGGAATTTCAACGACAAAACTGGGCCTACATGGACAAAATAAAAATACAACAACATCCACGAGCCTTGCTCAGATAATACAAAATGACAACGACTGAACAAAAGTGGAGTACTCCAAACTGTCTGACTGACATGAACACCAAAACAACTCGGACTAGTATCGATCGAATGCCTCGTCGCCATAGTCATGCCCCTGTGTCTCAACTCTCTCCTCTCAAGCACCTAAAACATGCAAACATGTTCCGCCCCCCACGGGGTCAGTCATCCAGATAATGAATATCAAATACATGTATAACATGATATGCATTCAAAGGCAGAATAAAATGGTACAACAATGGTAATACGATATGCTCACAAACCAAGGTGAGAATCGAATATTCGTGAAACACTATGCCCACAGCATACGATCGGTACCTGCTCAATAGCTTAAAATACAAGTGCCCAATGGCGAATCGTCAATATAGAACACAACAATGCATTACCCGAAGGTAAACCAAGCCAAAACTGAGATAGATACGATTAACAGTGCCCGAAGGCTCCACAGAATTACCAAAACATCGCAATGGCCTGAAAGCCACTCAGCCGAAGCTGTCAATCATCACAATGGCCCGAAGCCAAACATCCCGGCCGATCATCTCGTGGGGGCCACGCACGGCCGTATCACAATGAGGGCCAAAGCCACGTCACGAAGCCGTATCACAATCAGGGCCGAAGCCACGGCACGAATACATATCACAATGAGGTCCGAAGCCACGGCACGATGCCTTATCACAATGAGGGTCGAAACCACGGCACGAAGCCGTATCACAATGAGGGCCGAAGCCACGGCACGAAGCCGTATCACAATGAGGGCCGAAGCCACGGCATGAAGCCGTATCACAATGAGGGCCGAAACCACGGCATGAAGCCGTGTCACAATGAGGCCCGAAGCCACGACACGAAGCCGTATCATAATGAGGCCATCCAATGAACGTGACCTACTGAACTGTAGGTGTTGGGAAACCAACCGTGAAGGTTCAAACCCCAAGCTTACCCATAATGAGATCACCCACTGACCGTGACCTACTGACTGTAGGTGTTGGGAGTCCAACCGCGAAGGTTCAAGCCCCAAACTTACCAATCGAGCACTAGCCGAGACTAGCCTCCAAAACCACTAATCACGTACAGTAACGATCACGAGATCACCGAAGTCACAAGAACGATAGTGTCCTGCCTTGAGTCGGCCAACACGACAACAATAACTCACGGATGGGCACCGTCCTCGGCGGTCCCAATTCAATACCTTAAATACCTTAGAACGGCTAATCGATAACAATGATATCACGGATGGGAAATGTCCTCGACAGTCCCAATTTAATACATTGATTACCTTTGAACGGTCAATCGACAACAACGATACAACGTATGGGAACTATCCTCGATAATCCCAATTCAATACCTCGATTGCCTTAAAATGGTCAATCGATAACAACGACACAACGGATGGGAATTATCTTCGATAACCCCAATTCAATACCTCGATTGCCTTAGAATGGCCAATCAATCACAACGACACTACGTATGGGAACTATCCTCGACAGTCCCAATTCAATAGGTCAATTACCTTAGAACGGTCAATCGATAAACAATGATACAACGGATGGGAATTATTCTCGATAATCCCAATTCAACACCTCGATTGCCTTATAATGGTCAATCGATAACAACGAAACAATTAGAACAGATATCCCGGTGCCTTTAATCGGTTACCAACGACGGAGATGATAATCGAACACGTCAATGCCTTCACTCGGCCAATTACAGCATCAATAGCAAAATACCAAATAACAATGATCACAACAATGACTTAAACTGAAACCAATATTAGCAACAATAATCGATACATTGATACCGCAGACCGGCTATCGACAATAACATCTACAACGAGTATATCAAAGCCCTGAACGGATTTTTCTGGACAACAATAATATTTGGCATAATTTGCCGAAGGGTATCGTATCAAACAATCCCCTGATATCAACAATATCATAGAGAGACCAAGTCTCGAAATGATACAACACATTCATACACATACATGATAACATTAATCTCATTGACTAGTACAAGTATAAAACTTGCCTCAAACCGAAGGCTAGAAAGTCCTTCCACGATCAACGTCCTCTCACAAAATGACGAATGGCGTCTTCCGGCGATCACAAACACTCGAACAACCTTGAATGAAATACAATTCATTCAATAACACAAAATCAATAGAAAACAACACCAAGGACAACCCGATTCGATCACAAATCGATTAAACTCCATAAACGAATACCATAGTTCTCAACTATGAATTCTAACTTCCTCCAATTATCCCCAATGATCAAATAACATGATCATCATGTTCTTAACACTTGTGAAAACAATTCAACAAGAATCACTTAAGAACAACATTATACTAATCATCCCAAAATGATAATCTCACCAATATTAACACTATCACCTCAAGAACATCACCAATACAACAAACATGATATCTACACGATAATCAATCAGCAATTCATCATGAATCCGGTTTAATCAACAAGATTAAATCAACCATTTCAAGATTATGATAATCATTACATAATTCATCATAATTCTTTACTAAAATGGTTAAAATCTCCCCAAGAAAAACAAACAACAACATCAATCATATCAAGACTATGTTAATCATACAACAATCTTAACATAATCCTTCATATACATGATTATAACCTCCAAACATTTTAAAACATCGAGTACAACTCCTCCTCAAGACATAATCATCATGTTCTTCTTCACAAGTTATAAAAACTCATCAAGAATCATGATATACTCCAATAATGAATCAATACACGAAGTAAACAGCAACAACAACAACAACACACTCGGAAATCACTTGAATAACAAGAGATTAAGAAAACTTACCCAAGAAGAACAAGATGAACTCTCCCAAACACCAAAGGAGTAAGAAACTTCTGTTGGCCACCAAGAATACAGCTTGGAAAGTGTTTGAGCAACAAGTTGTACGATTTTCAAATTAGAATGCGTAGCGGAAGTCTTGAAACAGTAAGTTGCTGTAAATACAGCAACTCAGTATGCAGTGTATACTTAAAATAATCACAGTTATGAAAACAGTAAATGCAGGATTGGCAGTATGCTTGAAGAAATATTATTGCTCTTGATATACTGTTCGTTAGAGGATCTTGAGGAAATTCACTATATCTCAGTTTGAATACTTGTGTAAGCTCGAGTATGATTCTTCACAGATGTATGCTTGTGTGTTTGTCTATATCTGTATGTGTCTCACTTGAACTTCAAACTTGGGGTATATATAGCTTTTAGAATAGATCCGTTGAGCAAAAGTCCGTTCCAACTGGATGGTTGACTTGTATAGACCAAGATCCGGATTTTGCGCTGTCTGAAGATCTCTGTCGGATTTGGTATTTAAATACTTTATCCTTTCAGTATTTAAATATTTCTTTTCAAACGGGACTTGACTTTAGCGAATGAAGCAAATTCCATCCTAACGGTCTTCAGTCCTGTTTGGATAAGTATTGAAGATCTCAATACTTATAGCTTTGCTTGCTGTATTCAACATAATACTGTAGGCTATATTGAAGCTGCTGCGGTATGGGATGTTGCTGTATGAAAGGACAGCTTCCATACTTAGCGCTATATGACTCTGTTGTTGTATAATGGCAACGCGAAGGCTTGCTGTATGTTGGCTTTTGACATCGTGTTGTATGTTGGCAGTTTATCAAAATATCGAACAGGGTTAATTATCCCAACAACCCCTTTTTGATAATTGCCACATCTATTTTGAAGCAACTTTAATATTTGCCAAATCTTCTTGATGATGTCAAAACCTTGATGTCGAAACCTTTTTGAAACATCTTATAGGAGGGCAGTTTTCTTGGTCTTCTGTCGAATGTTATGGCCTTCAGCAATTAGTGTAATACTATGAACTGCTCGTAGGCGAGTTCAAATCTGACAGGAAAGAGTATTACAGCTTAAACTTGTGATTGGCTCGCAGGCACAATCTTACAGTGTAATTTAGTTGAATTACAACTTAACCTATGAACTGTTCGCAGACAAGTTCTTACAGCAACTTTAATACTTGTTTATTGCAGCAAATAAACTCATTTCGTAATCACACAGTGACACAGCAGATTACGAGTTGTAATCTTTCAAGACAAAAATATATTTTATTGATGAAGAGCGAAGATTACAAGTTTGTGCAAAAATGGAGATACAAAATTTTTGCTGTTTCAAAAACAAAAATACAGGAAGGACAGCATGTCTCCAAGGCCTGTTTGGATCATTCTTGGTTCCCTTCCACCAATTATGCAAGGCATCCCTATTTCGATTTAATTATATAGCTCTTCCTTCAGTTGATTTATCGAAAACAAGGATCCAGTCTTCCGGGTGGGTAACCAGATCTCCTTGCCTGTGTTTGGATTTCATCTTTTGCTGTAGGGGGAGCGTTCCTTCGTCCAACCTCTTTTTGAATTCATCGGCAGCTTCCTACAGCGTCTTACAACTGTTGAATATGGAGGATTCCCTGATAAGTTCTACAAAGTATCTTAACAGTTCATTCTTCCTCCAATCCTTTATCTCGTCGGCTGTTGGCTGTCGGTTGGCCGGGAGATTTATTATTTGCGTCTTCTGTACGAGCTTTTTACAAGGAAATTTAGGGTTGTGGAATTCCGGACGAGCTCCCTATATCCTAACAGTGTGAGCAGGAGATGATAATCGAGATATTGAAGTAGTAATGTTGTCTTCAAATGCAACTTCCATCTTCTTTTCTTGCTCAAGCCTTAATTTCTTTGCAGCTTCCCTAGCCTCTTCTCCCTTTTTGGCCTCATCAAGGTAAGAGATCTTCTCATCTAGGCATTCCAGGATTTTCAGTGTGTCATCATGTTTGGTCTCAAAACTTGACATTCTTTCAACTAGTGATTTGAGCACTAGTGACATGTCATCAATCTTTTTGTCGTGGCCTCGAAGGTGGGATCCTGTCTCAACAAGGTCTGATGCAGTCTTGGCTTCAGAAATACAAAGCTTGGCCTATTCTTCTTTCAGGATCTACTCATGTCGCTGTTGAAGTAGGTTGAGTGCCTGTTTGAAGATGGTGGGCAAGATACGGAAGGCTTCTTCCACTTTTGACACTTCGTGCCTGACACCGGTCATTTCTTCAACGACAGATTGATGTAACCAATCAATTTCTTTTTCAACAGCATATAGGGAATTAACAGCGTCCTGTAGGAAGATAGTTTGACGGCCTAAAGCATGCAGTTGCTCGTTCTTTCCAATAGTCCTGGGAGAGTCGGGCTTGGCAAAGTCTTCAGCTCCATTCAGCTGTCTCAAAGCCACATGGGAGCGTGACTCGAGTTGGATATCCTCGGGTAAGAGACCGTCATCGGATTCCAAGATAGGTGGAGATGCGGGAGCATCAGATGTTGGAGCGGAAACAGGGGGACTGAATCCTCCTTTTCGGAATGGATGTGGTAGACATAGGTACAGGAGGGACTGATTCCTCCTGCTGTCTCTCAGCGTTCGCCTGCTCCGGCAGAGGGACTTGATAAGTGTCATTTTTGTACACTTATCCATGGTTTGTATCGATAAAATTCACCCATAATTGAGCTAGTCTACTCGTTTTTTGCTTTTAATTAATTAGTTTTAATAATTTTATTTTTATCGGATGATGATCGGATTAAATAACTAATTTACTCAAGAAATAACATGTTATTAAATATTCTCTTTGTTGAATTTTGATATATTCATGTTGTAGGGCTTTCTGAGACGAATTCGGCAGTTTTTCCGGATTCAAAATCAGAGTTATATATCAAAAGTTATCATCCGAAGAAGATTTGGGGGCAAAAACGCAAAGTCTGAGAAATTCTGGGCTGAAAACGTAACTATCAAAGCATCCAGTGAGCAAATTTACGAAGCCAAGTTACGGCCGTAACATTCAGGAGTTACGGCCGTAAGTCACCCTAGTTACGGCCGTAACTCCTGAATGTTACGGCCGTAACTCTTGACAGATTGTTATGATTTGTCTAATTTTTTATACTTTTTGTGTATTATTGAGGGGATGGCTGGCATTGATCCGATCTAATGTAATAATGCTGGAGTTTTGGAGCTATTAGATGACTTTAGGTGTATAAATAGACCCCTTAGATCCTTCATCATTCATCATTCATCTTATAATTTTCCATTTTTTGTAAACTTTTCTTTTTGTGTGAAGAACACACTTGTGTTCTTGAGTGATATTTGTAAAGGTGGTATAGCATATGTTGTTCAGAGAGTTTATTGCTTCTATCTCCTTTATCTACTAAGGGAGTTAGGATCAATTCTTTCTCTTGATTCAACTAATAATGACCACCAAAGCTTGTAATATGTATAATAAACCCTTCATGGGCTAAGTAACCTTTAGTTGGGATTATAAACAAGGTTAGTCATGTTATTTATGTTTGTATAAAGATCTATTGTGAATTACTTATTATTGTGTGTGATTTTCATTGTTTTAACAATCTTTATTTATTTGGCCAATAAATAACGATATTTATGGTCTTCATATGTTTCGAAAGAAAATATGTTTGATTAGATCAAATGATCTTCACTCTAAGTTGTTCTAGGGGATAGAAATATACCCCTAGTCCTTAGATGATTTTTTGAGTTATTTTCATAAATCCTAATGTTATGTATTGAAGCCAATCAACATAGAAATATAGTGGATTGATTCAATATGTAAGGGGCGTTTTATAGTTCGAAAGAGAAACCGTCTTTTTAAGGAAAATCGAATCTACAAAACATAATAAGTAAATTCATCTTATGATCTCCTATACATCCTTTATAACTAATGACGAACTAAGTTTGTAATCCCAACTATTTCATTTTATCGTTAATCAATCTATTATTATTACTATCTTTTTATTTCCTTATAATATTAGAACTATTATTGCATTTACTTTGCAACTATTAAATCAAAATTTTTAATTGTGTGTTTCACTCATATTAGTATCTATAAAAATAGACTAATAAGTGTATAATTCAAATTATAACTAAACTTCCTTGTGGGATCGATAAACCGGACTCAAAAAGTCCACTTTACTACTTGATACGATATCGTGCACTTGCGATAGTTACACTAAAAACGTGTCAGGACTGATTCCTCTTACGGGATGGCGCGGGTCTGGTCCTCTTGTTGGGTGGTGACAGGCTCGGTGCCTGTTGAGAAGTTGTTTGCTCTTCAGTGACAGGAGGGATCGATTCCTCTTGTTCTTGTGCAGCTTCTTATTGATGGAGAGGAGATTGATGTTGGTTGGATGTCCCTTGACCCTGTTGGTCGGATATTCTTGAGAATTCATGGGCTTGAGCTTCCTCACGACTCATTCTCAGACCTGCCTGGAAGGCGTCGTCGTCGTTGTCCGAGTCATGATCAGATTTTGAACTTTGTGGAGCTGAGTCAGTGGATTTTGATTTGCCCTTGAGTCGGGCCTTATCCTTTGTCATAATACTGCTAGAAATAAGCTCATGACAGAACTTGTTGTCCCATTGAATTAACAAATGGATGTCCTGACAGTCCGTGACTTCCAAAATGAAGGCTTCTTCGTCCTTCCATTTGCTCCAATGGTACAAGGTGTCATATGGTGCAACTCTATATAACTTCCACTGAATGAAGCGTTCAAAAGCTTTCTCAACCTGCAATTGAAACAAGGTGTCATTGATGAGTACTGTAGGGGTGGGACTCCGAACAACACTTGGGTTTACTGTCGGCATTGGGTCCTCGACAGTTATGGGATCCTGTGTTGGAGATGGATCCCGAATAGGGGTTGGAAACCTGATGGGATATGGATCCTATACGGGTGTGGAATCCCATATAGAAGATGCGGTTTTCGGCTCAGTGAATGCAGCCGATTCACCAGTTCCTTCAATCTTGGAAAGCAGTTGATCATCCATCATAGTCGCCATAGGCTCAGGATCTGCACCGTGTGCAGCAACTGTTTCTTCCGCAGGGGTTTCACCCTGTGGGTGTTGCTCTGCGGGTTGCGCCGCAACGTCTTTGATGGGAGTGACCGATTGAGTCACTGTGACCTTTGATTTTGATTTTGAAGCTTTCTTCAGCTTCTTCTTTGCTGTGAGCGGTGACGCACTGTCAGACACGCTCCTTTTCCTTTTCTTGTGGGATTTTTCTTCATCAGCAATCCTTCATGTCATATCCCTCGGATTATCAGAGGTCGGCATGTAGTTGACATGGGGTCGGTTGGCTTGAAGACTATCGTTGTTGAAAATTGTGGGCTTGTTCCCACCAATAAACTTTACGGAGCCGATTTTCTTAGTATCACGAGACTGTGGCACACCAATTTTCGTGAGAAGAGAATTCAGAAAAAGCACAAACAATTTCTTCTGAGAGACAGGCTTCGAAACTTCTTCATGCAGCCTCTTCAGAATAACGTGACACCAGTTGACTTTTTCGGCGGACATAATGGCGACCATCATTCTAAACCGCAAGTTGGTACACATCTCGAACGCACCGGTCCTGTTTTCAACAACACGGCAGCAAAAATCATGCAGATAAACATAAGGTAAACAGAAACGCTTCTTATGGCAAGAAGGATGCATTGCCAGTAAACAATCCCCAATAAGTAGCCAGAAGATCCTGTGACCCGAAGGTCTCAAGGTCTTCCATCTTTAGGCCATCGGAAGGTAGCCTAAAAAGAGTTCCGAAAAGGGAATGGTCAACGCAGATTTGGACTCCGCGGACTGTGGCGGTGAGGTCACAAACATCGCCTCCTTTCTTCAAAGAAAATAACTTCACAGATGCATCGAGATAAAATTCCTCAATGATGCGCTCGTCATATAGATCTGGGTGCTGGCTACCAAGGCGGTATAAGCCTTGCTGCTTAATCCTAGAGATGACACGCTCCATTCCATCGAGGTCTTCACCCTCATATTTGATATGTTCCATGATGATATATCGAACGAACAGACGCCCGTCGATGATATTTTCCCTCTTTTTCATCGATTGAGAAGAAGTTTGAGATGATGCCATTGTTAGGGAGATAGGGGTTAGAAGAAGCACGGAGAATAAGTACACAAAATTTGCAAAAAGCAATATAGGCTGTATGCTGTAAGACAGTTTAATTTTACAGTAAGCGTAAAAAGTCGAAGGGAGCACGATACAGTCCTTATATATGTGAGGGCGGTGGAAGACTTTAGGGTTTTGCAGATAGTGAACGGCCAGATTTAAAAGATGGGAACTGTCGTTTTAAAATGAACGAACATGATGGACTGAGCGTAACAGGTACATCTTATCCATCTGATTTTGAAATTATAGCGGGTCCCACATCTGACGTTTAGTCTTCCCTTATTTCCCGAAACGGCGGTGTAAAATTATAAAATAATTTGAAAAGTCGCGGCGTTTGATAGAAAATAGTCCAGATGTCATGCAAACCATTTATTGCAAAAACGTTTGATATAATGACAGGGCACGTGGACTAAAAATTTGTTTTAAAAAAAATAATATATTATTATATTATTAATTGATTTCCCACAGCATGAGTTGTGTCTGCGAAAATACAGCGTTCCCCCTTAAAAGGTACATACGGGATTCAATTTCATATAGCAATCTTCAGATTAATACTGTATTCATGGATCATATTGCATTCCCCTTAATTAACACACGTCAATTGTAGGAAAAGTGTCTTCGTTGTCCTACAGTGCTATCAGAATGTCTGAGTGTACAGATAATTTATGGTGGATACTGTATTCATGGGTCTTACAGCATTCCCCCTCAATTGTTCAGTGAAAGCATGAAAAACTTACAGGGAGTTAGGTTGTAGTAATCCCAATTCTTGTCGAAGCAAATAGAATCTTGCTGTGCTGAGAGGTTTGGTAAAGATGTCGGCTAACTGGATATCTGTACGAACTTTCTCCAGTCGAACATCCTTGTTCTCAGCATGATTCCTAATGAACTGATGCTTCATATGGATATGCTTAATACGCGAATGCAATATAGGGTTGTGCATTATTACAATTGCACTCGTACTGTCGCATATAATGGGTGTTTCCTTGGCTTCAATTCCATAATCTAACAGCTGTTGTTGCATCCAAAGGATCTGCATACAGCAACTACCAGCAGCATAGTATTCTGATTCTGTTGTGGAAAACGAGTTTGTCAATTGCTTCTTACTGAACCAAGATACAAGTCTAGGTCTAAGAAAGTTACAAGTGCCGCTTGTACTCTTCCTATCTAGCTTGCAGCCTCCGAGATCTGAGTCGCTGTAGCCAACCAAATCGAATCCGCCTTCTTTAGGATACCATAGTCCTACATCGACTGTTCCTTTGACGTACTTCAGGATTCGTTTGGCTGTTGTGAAGTGTGATTCTTTAGGTGCTACTTGATATCGAGCACACACTCCTATAGAAAACTGGATATCGGGCCTGCTAGTCGTTAGGTACATGAGTGAGCCAATAAGATTCCTATAGAGTGATTGATCAACCGGCTTTCCAGCTTCGTCGACACTAATTTTCACGGAAGTGCTCATGGGGGTTGACGATGATTTGGAGCTATTCATTCCAAACTTGTCGAGAAGCTCATTGCTGTATTTTTCTTGGTTGATAAAAATTCCTGTAGGCAACTGCTTTACCTGCAAACCTAGGAAATAACTAAGTTCTCCCATCATACTCATTTCAAATTTACTTTGCATGAGATGAGACAACCTTTGACATAAAGCAAGGTTAGTTGAACATATATAATATCATCTACATATATTTGAACCATTAGGAGGTCATCACCTTCCTGTATTTAAATAAGGTCTTGTCCATAACACCTTTCTCGAATCCATTATCGGTTAGATACAGGGACAGGGTCTCATACCACGCTCTAGGTGCTTGCTTAAGTCCATGTTGTTGCCCAAAATATTTATCCGAAGATTAATACTGCTGGAAGACGGACAACAAACAACAATTGCGGGAGCACTTCCGAGAGAAGATAGATAATACAAGATTTGCCGGGTTTGTTAGGCCCGGGCTTGAATGCTCTCGCGAGATGTTATTAATACAAATATTCGTGGATACAAGTATTAATGAGAGAAATCTAAATACAATGAGTGTAAAAAGACTCTGTTAATCCGGCTCTTGAGCGAAGCTTGGTGTTCTTCGTCCCGCCGATAATCTGCTCGAGGAGAAAAGGCCGGGAGAAGTAAGACCGAATGATAGCCGTTGCCAAGAGTTGGAGATTAGCCAAGTGCTTGATGTTTGCTTCTGTATAGTGTGCTTGAATCGCAATATTGCTCCAGAAGTGTCCAAGTGCAGGGCGCCTTGCTTATATAGGGGCAGCCGGGTCCTGTCCTGTAGTGGCCGATCGCCTGCCGGCCATTATAATAAGCTGCCGATCGCCTGTCGGCCAATATAATAATGTGCCGACCGCCTGCCGGCCAATATTATAATGGGGCGATCTCCTGGGCTGTTGGGCTAAAGTCCAAGGAAGATGCTGGCTGTCGGGCTAAAGTCCAAGGAAGAGGCTGGCACAGCTTGGGCGGTCCAATAAGGAGCCATCACGTGTCCGGAGTCAGTCAACATGCGGCCCTACTGACAAGCTTTCGGCGGCCTGTCGGCTGGTGGAGAGAATCTGTCAGACTGTGGTCAATGGCCCGGGATTCGCGGATCTTGTCTCGGTCCTTGCACGTGGTGCCAGTCTTGAGGCTCGGCCTTCGCCGACTGGATGTCCATCGGTGGTGATCGACATGAGCGGTCGTCCCTGACTGATCATCCGAGGTCGTCATCGGCCAGTGGATGGAGGTCGCCAATGGTCGGTCACCAAGGGTCGATCGGCAGATGCCGATAGAGGGTCGCCAGATGTCGGTCGCCAGGAGTCGGTCGCCGAGTACCGAGAGACGATCGTATCTGAGGTCGATCGCTCGGCACCGGGACTTGTCCTGGGACCTTCGGTTGGCCAGTCTAGCATGTCCGCTGGGTTGAGGCTCGGTCGCCTGGTCGCAGCTCGGCAGATATGCCTCGGCCGCTCGGCAGTAAGTCGGTCGCTCGGCCTCGGAGGCGATCGCCGGTCGGAAGGTGTTAAATCTTGACACAACAATTGCCCCCCAGCTTGCTCCTATGTTGAAGACATGGGGCGAGGTGGTTCTTGCTGGCGATCGTGTCTGGATGAGGACGGGCGATCTGAGCTGACTTAGGACTCGGACTTGGGCTATCATAGTCCATTGGCTTAGCTATCTTTCGGTCTTGTACCTGCAAAAAAACAACATTGGCCGATCCCCCATGGAAACTTGGTGGTTTCGCTTTGTTTGAGGAATCGTGCACAGTCGCGGAAATCGATGGACCGACTCCATGACCGTGTCTTGGTGCACGAAGACAATGAGTGCCTCGTGACTCACTTTATTATGAGGGTCCTCTGTTAGGCTGCGCCTCGCCTTGTATTTAAACGAAGGGCGTGCGGTCTCGGTCTAGAGGAGTCCTTGCGCGGGGCAGCGTCGGATGAATCAACTCCACGCCCGCGGCTTGTTAGCTCTGCTTCCACCTCGGCCAGCCATGGAGATGTCCGACCTCGACGGTGTACGTTGAGACGGGGTTGTGGCATGTGTCCACTGGTTAATGTTGGAGGGCCCTCCGACTACGCCGGCCTCGTATTTAAACGAAGGGCGGGCGATCTCGGCCGAAAGGGACCTTGCATGGCCGGGCGGCCGGTTCCATCGATCGCCAGGCCATGGCTTTATGATGTGCGGTGGAGGTGATCTTATGCCTTAGTCCGTCATGTTATATCTTTGGATCGTAGATGGCGATCGTGTCCACCGGGTTGCTGATGATGTTGCGATCTGGCCGGAAGACTGGCGATCGTCGCTCGGCGGCCGATCGCATTATTCGTAGGTCGATATTGGCGATCGGTCGGCGGCTAGTCCCTCATTTTAGAATGGACTATAGGCGGGGATCGAGTCCTCCGGCTCTGCTGGGTAGTAGCGATCGGGCCGGGAGACTGGAGGTCGTCGTACGAGCGCCGACCGAACTACCCCTAGGCTGAGAAGAAGCCTTTGCCTGGACAGGAAATCTGCGGCTCTAGCCCGGAAGGCTGCGTAGGTCGTCGGCAGGGTCTTCGTGAGATGCCTGAACATAGGCGAGAAACCCTAAAAACCCCCTAGGACCGCGTAGAGGGCGGTCTCATCGCTTATGGGCTCGCCGTTGAGGATGATCATGTCAACCCGGTCGATGTAGTCCGAGTCGGACTCCTGTTCTCCTTGCCTGATTTGCATCATGCGATGGCGACCTTCTGGCCGGGCGACCCTGGTGGCGAAGTGTTCCGTGAAGATGTGCGCCAGCTCGTTAAAGGAGCCAATGGACCGAGGTGGCAATGAAGTGTACCACCGGTGGGCGCGGTCGTCCAGGGTCAGAGGGACCATTCGGCACCTGGTCGCGTCCGATGCCCCACACCCGGTCATGTAGATGTTGAACTTGTGCAGGTGTGTTTGGGGGTCCGATCGCCCCTGGTACACGGGTGTCTGAGGAGGGGCGATCTTGTGCTGCACTGGGGCGAGCTCGATGTCGATCGCGAGCGGCTCGCTCGGCGGGGCGATCGTCCTCACGGCGCCTGCCCCGGATTACAGGAGCGCCTTCATGTCGTTGAGTTGACGTTGCATTGCGGCAATCGCCGCGGCTCGACTGCTTGCGGATCGGCTTTGGGAGCGGGGGCCGAGGCGATCGTGTATCGATCTCCGGACCCCGCTGCTGCCGACCTCGGGAATTTGGCGGGAGCCGAGGCGGTGGATCGTCTTGTGGGAGCCGGGTAGGCCGAGCTCCTGGTGACGGATACCAACTCCGTCGTCTCGTAGGCCGGGGCCGGATCGCCAGCCGCTGTGTCAGTCACCGCCTGTGCGATCGAAGACAGAGGTGCCCCGGCCGCCGAGCGCCTCTTCTTGCGGGCGAAAGCCTCCTGGCGATTGCTCGGCCGGTAGTGCCTTGAGATTCCGCTTGATCTTCCGGCGAGAGGCAGGCGGTAGGCGGAGGCGCATCGAGAGCACTCCGTCGCTCTGTAGACGGCCGGGGCCCCTTCGATCGTTCCTTGGTTCGAACCGATCGAGCGAGAGGCTTGGGCCGCCGTCCGTGGACGGATCGAGCGTCTCGATCACGGCGGCTACCTTCCACCATCGGTGCGGCTCGGGGCCCAGGGACGGAACAGGGTGCAGCCGGGTGGCGGCTTTCTTCGACGCGGAGGCTAAGACATGTTTTCGAAGGATTTCTTTGAAGTGCGTAAGTGTCACTTCAAGTATCCGCCAGAAACAGTGAGTGTTCTTCGGGACGGTAGGTATAAAAATCGAGGGTTGGATCCCCTTCTTCTAGCGCCAATTGTTATTGCCCAAAATATTTATCCGAAGATTAATACTGCTGGAAGACGGACAACAAACAACAATTGCGGGAGCACTTCCGAGAGAAGATAGATAATACAAGATTTGCCGGGTTTGTTAGGCCCGGGCTTGAATGCTCTCGCGAGATGTTATTAATACAAATATTCGTGGATACAAGTATTAATGAGAGAAATCTAAATACAATGAGTGTAAAAAGACTCTGTTAATCCGGCTCTTGAGCGAAGCTTGGTGTTCTTCGTCCGATAATCTGCTCGAGGAGAAAAGTAGGAGAAGTAAGACCGAATGATAGCCGTTGCCAAGAGTTGGAGATTAGCCAAGTGCTTGATGTTTGCTTCGTATAGTGTGCTTGAATCGCAATATTGCTCCGTAGTGTCCAAGTGCAGGGCGCCTTGCTTATATAGGGGCACCCGGGTCCTGTCCTGTAGTGGCCGATCGCCTGCCGGCCATTATAATAAGCTGCCGATCGCCTGTCGGCCAATATAATAATGTGCCGACCGCCTGCCGGCCAATATTATAATGGGGCGATCTCCTGGGCTGTTGGGCTAAAGTCCAAGGAAGATCTTTGTTGTCGGGCTAAGGTCGAGGAAGAGGCAGCACGGCAGGCGGTCCAATAAGGAGCCATCACGTGTCCGGAGTCGGTCAACATGCGGCCCTACTGACAAGCTTTCGGCGGCCTGTCGGCTGGTGGAGAGAATCTGTCAGACTGTGGTCAATGGCCCGGGATTCGCGGATCTTGTCTCGGTCCTTGCACGTGGTGCCAGTCTTGAGGCTCGGCCTTCGCCGACTGGATGTCCATCGGTGGTGATCGACATGAGCGGTCGTCCCTGACTGATCATCCGAGGTCGTCATCGGCCAGTGGATGGAGGTCGCCAATGGTCGGTCACCAAGGGTCGATCGGCAGATGCCGATAGAGGGTCGCCAGATGTCGGTCGCCAGGAGTCGGTCGCCAGGAGTCGGTCGCCGAGTACCGAGAGACGATCGTATCTGAGGTCGATCGCTCGGCACCGGGACTTGTCCTGGGACCTTCGGTTGGCCAGTCTAGCATGTCCGCTGGGTTGAGGCTCGGTCGCCTGGTCGCAGCTCGGCAGATCTGCCTTGGCCGCTCGGCAGTAAGTCGGTCGCTCGGCCTCGGAGGCGATCGCCGGTCGGAAGGTGTTAAATCTTGACACAACAGTCCATACAACGTTTTCCTTAGTCTGTATACAAGGTCTCCGCCTTCTGTGTTGACAAACCCTAGTGGTTGTTCAACATAGACTTCTTCGACAAGTTCTCCATTTAGGAATGCACTCTTGATGTCCATTTGATAAACAATAAAGCTCTTATGGGCGGCAAAGGCTAAAAATATCCTAATGGTTTCTAGTCTGGCAACAGGGGCAAAAGTTTCATCGTAGTCTATGCCTTCTTCTTGTCTGTAGCCTTGTGCAACTAGACGGATTTGTTTCTGAAAATGAGTCCATTTCCATCCTTATTGTTTCTAAATACCCATTTAGTTCCAATTACGGATTGATGCGTTGGTCTGGGTACAAGATACCATACATTATTTATTTCGAAACCATTAAGCTCTTCTTCCATAGATGTAATCCAATGAGAATTGTCTAGAGCTTCTTTGGTGGAAACAGGTTCAGATTGAGCTAAGAATACAGCGATAGTGCACATCTTAAGTCTTCTAAGTTCAGATAGAGACTTCCATACAGGAAATGGAGATATCTCAGACTTGGGTTCTTCTTGCGCACATAGTACATTTCCTTGTGTACTCTGTATTATCCTACGAGTAGATACACCAGCATCAATATTTTCTATGATCAACTCCTGTGGGTGATTTCTCAACCATCTTTTGTCGGGTTCTAATTCGGTGTCCCGTACTGTATCTTGAGTTGCTGTAGTTTCTGCTTCAGCTTGTACAACATCGGCTTCATCTACTTCTGTTCTTATAGCTGCGGGGTTGATTTCTAAGCCAACGACAGGTTCTATAGGAGTTATAGGGTTATCAATGGTGAGTTGTTGGATATTCTGAGTAAGATCCTCTACTCCTGTAGGATCGTGATGAGGTTCGTCGAACACTACATGTACTGATTCCTCAATTGTCAGCTTCCTTTTATTAAAGATCCTGTAAGCTTTGCTGACAGAGGAATATCCAACAAATATTCCTTCATCCGACTTCTCATCTAAGGTTCTAAGTTGATCGTTCCCATTGTTCAACACATAACATCTGCATCCCAAAATGTGAAAGTACGAAACTAATAGAGTTTTGTTGTTCCATACCTCGTATGTTGTTTTGTTGTGGTGTTTATTGATGATACAGCGGTTTGTGTATAGCACGCTGTATTGGTGGCTTCGCCCCAGAAATGTTGTGGCAACTTACTAGCGGCAATTATGGTCCTTGTTGCTTCTTTAAGCGTCCTGTTCTTTCGCTCGACGATACCATTTTGTTGAGGCATGCGGGCAACTGAGTATTCGTGATGTATCCCATTTTCAGAACAGTATTGCTCTATAAAGCGGTTAGTAAATTCAGTACCTCTGTCGGAACGAATGGACACGATACTCAACCCTTTCTCATTTTGAAGCTTTTTTAGGTGCTCGGGTAGCTTTGATGTTGTTTCCTTCTTCTTGCTTAGGAAGATTGTCCAAGCATACCTGGAATAATCATCAACAATAACGAGACAGTATTTCTTACCTCCCAAACTTACCGGGTCTACAGGACCATAGAGATCTATGTATAGCATTTCTAGAACTTTGTGAGTGGAAAGGTAGGATTTGCTCTTCAGGGTGGTCTTGATTTGCTTGCCTTTCTGACAGGATCCACAAACGCTGTCTTTTTGGAATGACACATTGGGTAATCCTCTAGCCATTCCCTGTCTGGAGAGCTTGTTGATCGTCTTGAAGTTGACGTGAGACAACCTCTTGTGCCATAACCAGCTTAGATCTGCAGTGCCTTTGGCAACAAAACAAGGAATTGTGGAGCTCGTAGGCATCCAGTCAGCAATATACATATTACCTGATCTGCTTCCTGTGAGCACAACTTCTTTGGTTAGGATGTTCTTGACTCTACAGTGATCTATATAGAATTTCACCGAGAACTGTTTGTCACAGAACTGGCTAATACTAAGTAGATTGTAATGTAAGCCTTCAACATAAGCTACATCAGTGACTTTGAATTTTCCCACAAACAGGGTTCCCTTCCCTCTTGTTCTTCCTTTTGATTTATCACCGAAGCGCACTTTTGGACCGCGACCTTTTATGAAGTCTGACAGCTTGCTTTTGTCTCCTGTCATGTGCCGAGAACATCCGATGTCTAAGTACCAGATGTCCCTCCCTAAAATGTCCTGTAGGCAAAGGAATTAAGTAGATTTAGGTCCCCTTTGAATGTTGGGTCCATGGGTTTTAGTGCCTTTAGGTACCCAGATTTTCCTGACAGCAATGGGTTTACTGTAGGATGCTTTAGGTACATTCTTGCAGTATCTACGTGAGGCAGGTACGTAGTCACTATAGCCATGATAATCATTATGCATGAAAAATTCAAGGTTATTATTATTAATCCAGTACGAATGCCGTCTTGGAGGTGGAGCCATTTTCTTCGGCCTAACAGCTTGCCTTCTGGGTCTCAAGTTGGATTCCCAAAGCTGTTTCTGATATTGTGCGGCGATCTGCTTTCGCAATGGATAACAAGGCTCCTGTATCCAATATCTAGGCGTGCTGTACTGTTGGAAGTACTGTTGTGCGGGCCTTTGATATTTGGGTACAACCTTCTTTCTGAACGGCTGCTGGCGCTTTTGATATGCTCGGGGAGCATGCTGTTGGTTACGCAGTACAGGTCTGAATGGCTGAGGATTCTACTGTCTAAAATATGACTGTGGTGGCGGAATGGCAGCCTTTGTTGTTCGCGGTGCAACAGGTGCCTTTATAGGACTCGGGATATCTTTCGATACAGGAATGGGTTCCACACCCCTGACGAAAACAGTACTAGTTTTCCCTTTATTAGAAGATGAGCTGTATCCTAAGCCACTTTAATCATGAGCATGTTGCCCGGTGCTTAGAATTTCTTCCATCCTTTTAGATGATTTCTCGAAAGATTTCAAGATGGTCTCAAGTTCTCCTTCTCGTTTTACGAGAATTTTTGTTTTATCTTGGAGCAGAACAAAATCATTTGTCTTGCTTTCACTGTGAGCTTTAGCCTCATTTAGTTCGTGAGCAAGTTTATGATTGCTCTCCATGAGTTTTTCGTGATCGACTTTGCTGTTTTCACGATCAACAGACATTTTCGTAATTTACTTTTAGCAAGTCGTTTTCTTCCCTCAGCTCTAGGTTAGAAATTTGGAGCTGTATGTTTTCATTTTTCAAAGTCTCATGGGCCTTTTGAATGTTTTTTAATTCATTCATCATGTTTTCAAAGGTATGAGATGCATTTGCAGGAGTAATTGAGGTTGAGCTTACCTCATCATCGCTATCTTCATCTTCAGGTATGTCTTTGGCCATGAAGCACATATATGCTTTATCTTCAAATTCATCATCTGACGAGTCACTGTCAGTGACTGCCTATAGACATTCTTCGGACTTTGTTGGTGCGGGGAGGCTTCTGATTCGCCAATCAGGGCCTTGATCTTGTTTTTCCAAGCACGTCTTCTTTCATTTTTTTCCTGCTGCTCGGCTTCCGGCAACTTTTGAACTTTAGGATGAGGACATTTATTTGCATAATGTCCTGGTTTCCTGTAATTATAACATAGGTTAGCATCACCAGAGGAAGATTCGGTACTTACCCTGTAAACAAGCTTGGGCCTGTAGGGAGTCTTTCCAGACTGCTTGATGAATTTCTTGAATTTATGCATGAGAAGCGCCATTTCATCTTGTGACAGGATGTTGTCGTCGCTGTCAGCACTTTTGTGGTTAGGCTTTGATGAGTTGGGCATGTTATGCCTTCTGTTGGATACAGCAGCTAGCGCTGTAGTCCTTGCAGGTGATTCTTCAGCTTTCTCTCTCCTGTCAATATCCTACTCAAATGTCTTGAGGTCAGAGAAGAGATCAAAAGTAGATATGTCATTTAGATTGCATGATACACGCATAGCTGTTGTCTTAATGTCTCATCGGTCAAGGAGAGATCTGAAAAATTTTAAATTCTTCTCCTTTGGGGTATAAATTTTGCCCAACGCTTCAAGTTCACTAACAATACCAGTAAACCTGAGATCAAGTTCCTCAAGAGTTTCGGTTGGTTTCATTTCAAAGGATTCAAATTGCTGAGTTAGTTTTGAAATTTTGTTTTCTTTTGAGAGCTCAGTACCCTCGCAAATCATCTTGATTTTTTCCTAGATTTATTTGGTTGGTTTACAGCTCTTTACTTTCGAGAACATGCCTTTGTCAAGAGTGACAAATAGCGCATTCTTCGCAACATTGTCGAGGTTGGCGCATTTCAGATCATCTGTGGTCTACTGTTCGCGCTCTTTCTCGAGCATCTCGGCATGAGCTTGGCCTTCAATTCTTGCGGTCGAATTCACCTTCATGATCTTTATGGGGCCTTCTTGGATGACATAAATCATCTCTTCATGCATGGCGGCAAGATGAGCCTCCATCCTAATTCTCCAGTCATCAAACTCGTTAATAGAAAACATTTGTATCTTATTAATCAATGAGGTATCCATGTCTAAAATTAGGAAAGATAAAGAAGTTTTCAAAAATAAGTGATTTAGGGATCTGATTCGGTGAAAAATACGACTGATTCTTTTTAGAATCAACCGCTCCGATACCACTTGGTGGCCACTAAGTATACTGAATACAGCTTGGAAAGTGTTTGAGCAACAAGCTGTACGATTTTAAAATTAGAGTGCCTAGCGGAAGTCCTGAAATAGTAAGTTGCTGTAAATACAGCAACTCGGTATGCAGTGTATACTTAAAATAATCACAGTTATGAAAACAGTAAATGCACGATTGGCAGTATGCTTGAAGAAATATTATTGCTCTTGATATACTGTTCGTTAGAGGATCTTGAGGAAACTCAGTATATCTCAGTTTGAATACTTGTATAAGCTTGAGTATGATTCTTCACAGATGTATGATTGTGTGTTTGTCTATATCTATCTGTGTCTCGCTTGAACTTCAAACTTTGGGGTATATATAGCTTTTGGAATAGATCCGTTGAGCAAAAGTCCGTTCCAACTGGATGGTTGACTTGTATAGACCAAGATCCGGATTTTACGCTGTCTGGAGATCTCTGTCGGATTTAGTATTTAAATACTTTATCCTTTCAGTATTTAAATACTTCTTTTCAAACGGGACTTGACTTTAGCTAATGAAGCAGATTTCGTCCTAACGGTCTTTAGTCCTGTTTGGATAAGTATTGAAGATCTCAATACTTACAGCTTTGCTTGCTGTATTCAACATAATACTGTAGGTTATATTGAAGCTGTTGTTGTATGAAAGGACAGCTTCCATACTTAGCGCTATATGACTCTGTTGTTGTATGATGTCAACGCGAAGGCTTGCTATATGTTGGCTTTTGACATCTTGCTTTATGTTGGCAGTTTATCAAAAGATCGAACAGGGTTAATTATCCCAACAACTTCCAACCTCAAGCCTCAATCCAAGCTAGGATGATCAAAATCACATTGGAAGAGTCTCAATATCAAGAACAAGTCCAGGGGGATGACTCTAGGGAGAGGAACTCGATTTTGGTTCGCGAAAAATGAAATACGAAACCAAAATATATAACCTGACAAGCTCATTACGGCCATTACACCCTACGCATAACGTACGTTAAGACTTCTTACGTACGCTACCAGCCCTGCGTAGCGTACGCTACGCCTTGTCAGAACTCACTGTCTCGAAATGGGACCTGCATTACGTACGTAATCGTGAACGTCTAACGTACGTTATCTAGCTAACATACGTAAATCCCATCACATAGCGTACGTAAGCCCCCGTTGACTGCAATAGTGAGATCTAATCAAAAGATACCCGGCCCTACCAGCCGAAAGTTGACCACGAGGAAGGTTCCCCCTGTCTGTGCCCCTTTACATACGTAACATGACAACCATAATGTACGTAAGCTTAGAAGCTTAACGTACGTTAAGGCATACTCGTAGCGTACGTAAGTAACACCGACAACACAAGGAAGTTCCAACACGTTCAACCGAATGAACGAACACGATCCAAGAACCTCAACAAACACGAATGACATAATACAACAACATTTGTACAATTCCAAATGAATATGTACAACTCAACAGTGAAACGAAAGAGAGAGAAAAAAATTACCCCCGGATATTACACCCGCCTCTCTCAATTCTAAATATTCTTTTTTGAAGTTTAGTTCCTGCAATTATTAAATGCTTAATTAATTCAAGCAATTCACAGTGTATTCCACGAACTGCCGAAACAAAAATGGATCGAAGCTGGACATTGTGGATTTCTTAATTGTCATATTTTCTGACTTGAAAGAGAATGAAGGATTTATCTTCTGAATCTGTAAGTTTTCGTCCTCAATACCATGTTCTGCTATCACTTTTTATTAATTTATCTTTTATATATTTACTTGAATTATTTAAAATAATATATTTACTTTAATTATTTGGTGTTTTTATTTAAAATAATATTTTACTGATTCTTGTTTGGGTCGATCATTGTCATTATCAGAACGTACTAATTCTTATGTGTTGGAGTTCTTGATTTGAATATTTTTGTTATTTTTTGGCAATACCTTTAAGTTTAGTAATTTGAATGTGGTCAAGAATGCTGTAAAGAGCTTAGGGGAGTCCAATTTCTGATGTGATACTTTATACAGTTCTAGATAGTTGTTATATTTTGCAGTAATGGTCTTGGTTTTGATGCAAGATAGTTACTTCCATTGAGCTCTATGAGTATCTGTGGTAATATTGGTTTCTTATTTACTTCATTATGACTTGTCATTTTTAGGTAATGATTTGATTAATTACAATTTTGATGATCATATTTTGTGTTCATTGTTCCTGCATTTGAAATGCATGTAATTTATGTGGTAAGATTAGCTAAACGGTGCATTATATTTGGTCTTGGGTTATTTGCAAGTCTGCGTTATGGTGTATGCGACATTTTTTTATTTTTAACCAATTGTCTTTTTTCCTTATATGGTTATAGTTTAATCATTGAACTTGTAAGAAGAAAAGCTCAATATAGTAGATCCTTAAGGGAAATATTGATATAAATATGTGGCATGCCATGTTTACCATGACAAGTATAAAACATTGATGAATTTACTTAACTAGTGCCGGAAAGCCTATTGAGATGGACACATACACCCGTCTAGCTAAGTTATAGTTTCTTTATAAGCAATTGCTACTCAAAGATTGAATGTAATATGAGGTAGTTAAGTTTATAGTTTCTTTAAAAGTAATTGCTAACCAAGATTGAATATATTTTGAGGTAGTTAAGGATATAGTTTAGTTAGTGCCATTAGAATATTTAAAATGGAGTATAGTAAGTTTTCTTTCTTATAGTATCACGATTTAGCATCTTCCAAGTAGTAAGGATACTTGCGCATGTTCTTTTAATTTGATCGAATCGAATCAATCGAATGGATACGAATCAAGTGAAATATATATTAAGGGTAAATGATAATAATAATAATAATAATGGTAAATAATAATAATAATAATAATAATAATAGTAATCAACAACAACAACGAGAATAGTAATATTATTAGTAATAATAAGAATAATAATAATTCAGATTAATAATAATAATAATAAGAGGAAGAACTGAACTGAACTGAATGGACTTGAATCGAATCGAATGGACTGAATCAATCGAATCGAAATCAAAATAAGTCCAAAGAGCAGGCCTTATTTCTTGATTTTGAAGAATAAAAATAGTATGGAGTAGAACTTATATATACTTTTATAATAGTAAGTATGAGTATGTATAATTGTAATGTCTTGTTCTATAACTGCTAAGTAATTACAACCAAAGCTGCTATTTTACTTGCATGGTTATTTAGCTCTTTGTTCTTAATTTGTATGTCTTCTATCTTGAGAGTTCCATACAGTTGGTTTTATATTGGATACCACGAATCGTTTGATACACATCAGTACGATAATTTTGAATTATATTTATGGTACTTTATTACCCGTTTAACTGATTCTAAAATATATCAGGGTAGAAATGCAAAGATGCATTAATATTTTGGAATCAGTTTCAATAAGGAAAAATAATTAATAATGGACAGTTCAATTGCTACAGGTAGGGCTGAGACCGGTTCGGTTCTTGGTAAAATTAAAGAACCGAAACCGGTTTTTAAATACATAAATCGGTTCCGTTTTTGACCACTTTTTTTTTTTCAGGAAACGAATTAGGAAACGGTTCGGTTTTTTCTTCAGGAACCGAATTAGGAACCGGAACCGAATTTAATGTGTGAGAACCGAGTTTTTCGTTTCTTTTAGGAATCGAATTGTGCAAAAACAATGAATTTTGTAAAAAAAAAACGAATTTTGAATAGAAACCGAATTTAATATGTAATATTTTGAACAAAATACATTTAATTTGCTTTATTTAATATATGTAAAAATTTATATATAATATTATTTTTATTATATATATATATATATAACCGGTTTTTTCTAACATCATAAAACAGGAATAGGAACCAGAACCGAATTATTAAAAAAAAACGAATTAAGAACCGGAACCGGTTAATAATAAAAAAACGGAACCGGAATCGAATTTTTCGGTTCGGTTCTTATTAAAATTCGGTTCTTTGGATAAAAATCCCAGCCCTAGCTACAGGGATATAAAGTTAATTTCTTAAAGTTGTTTTGACAGTTCCATATTTATGGGAAAATACGTTGTATTATTATATCTTGCAGAGCTAAACTCGCATAAAAGTGTTGGAATATATCAAAAAAGTGATGCATTTAACAAAGTGTAGAAATAAAATGATCAATCTAGTAGAAAAAAGTGTTGTCATAGATTTCAAAAGTGATATATTTGAATAAATATTACCACTAGAAAAGTTATGTCTTTGAGAGAAAAATTGTTGTATTATTATATTAAAAATATCAAAAAAGTGTTGCCTTGGATTAAAAAAAGTGATACTCTTAGAAGGAAAGTGTTGCCAGAAAAAAAAGTGATGATACAGCTATATATTGAAACACTTTCTCGAAGTGTTGCATAAATTATAAAAAAGTGTTTCCATAAGTCTAAGGAGACAAGACTTTTCAACCTACCTTAAAAAGTGATACCTTAAGCTTAAAGCAACAATTTTAAGTTATTAAGCAACACCTTTTTAAGTGTTGCTGTAACCTTAATTTGTAGTAGTGATCGTTCATAGCTAGGCAGTCCTCAAAATCTTGTCAGCCTGAGTGACAGGATTTTCCTGAAATCGATCTGTGATCCTTGATAAAATATTAAAATCTCCTCGAAAATCCATCCTCACTTGCACATTTATTTTATTTGGATTCCATCCAATCCATACTCTTACCATTACTAGCACTTGCAAATATTATTGATTTTCTATTGTACCGTTAATTAATTATTTTGAAATTCTAAATAAAACTAAATATTATTACTACTTAGTTATTTTTAATATGTTTAAGGATAAATCAGGAAAAAATACAATTATTTACCACACAAGAGCATAAAACATCATTTAAATTCTAAATAATATAAAGAATCAAAACTACATATAATATGTACATGAGGGAATGTGATATTTACGCTCATCACTAACAATAATAGTACGTTTATATTTACTAGTTCGACACAAGCAATACTTATCATGTTTAAAATAAATATCAAACTCCAGAGAAAAAATTTATAGCCTGCAAATCCATAAAAGGATGTCAGTGTTGGAATGTATCCCCACTCATTGAAAACAACAAATATACTCCATCCGTCCCAGTGCAAATTAGACGTAAATTTGGTGCATTTTAGGACCAAATATTGCACTTCGCGCGGAACGAAGGGAATAGTATAATTGTACTTTTAATTTGAAATTTTGAAGACAAATGTAATCCGCAAATTCCTCAAGGACGGGCTCAACACTCCCTTTTATCGCCTTAAACTTTTATCTTCTATTTGTAAAGGCTATTAAATCTTCATATTCAACTACTTTTCCTCATCTAATATAAGGGATGCTAATGGAGCAGATAGGGGCGGTACATGAAGACCCAGGCCCGTCTCACAAGGTGAACGGGGCGGCGCGGGTCGACCAACCATGGGTCGCGGGCGGGACGAGTTGACCCACATAGGAAAAATATTACTTTAAAGTTGAACAGTGCAAATTGAACGGATAGGATGCCCAATTGTTGTCCCGTGCTGGAAGAATTACACTGGCTAAATCAGTCCTTATGTCTATACCGAGCTATTTTATGCAATCAATCTCGATCCCAGCGAGTGTGTGTAATACTATAGAGAAGCTGGTCCAGGAGTTTAAATGGGGTTTTTCTCCAGATAAGAAAGATATGGCTCTTGTAAGTTGGGATGACTGTTGTGTCCCTAAAGACAGGGGTGGTGTGGGTTTTCGGAAGCTCAAGGATCAGAATGTTACTTTCCTCCTCAAGTTGGGTTGAAAAATTATTATCGAGCATTATGGGTGACGGTGTTGCGTGCGAAGTACGGTATTGCAGAGAGCTGTCTTACATCGATCGTGAGGGGAGAGTCATCGTTCTTGTGGAAAGCTTTAAGGGCCATATGGAGTGAGGTTAGAGCTAGTATTTGTTTGAACATTGGTGATGGTAAGAATGTGTCCTTCTGGAATGATGTGTGGATTCCAAGTTTAGGGCCTCTCGAGCAATTCAAGTGTGTTGGTATACATGCTGATCCTAAGTTACGTGTAAAGGATGTGAGTACGATTCAAGGTCTATGGGATTGGGACAAGATAGTTGATATGGTTGGTGTACAATGCACAACTTAAATTGCAGGTATTTGTCCACCAAACAATGATGCCAGTGCTGATAAGTGCTCTTGGAGTATGCTATCTACAGTGGAGGATGCTAAAGCATTAAAACTGGGAGGTGGTTATGGAGCAGAGGTATACAATATGCACCTTAAATTGTAGATAATTTAATTATCAAGGTACAAAATCATCCTTATTCCTTAATTTAATAATCAAAAAAATCAAGTTACATTGGTAATATGATAAAATTGGACTCTTCTTATTGCTTAATCTAATGGCTGAAAGTGGTTCTTAATTCCCATGCTCACAAAACTCTCTCTCTCTCTCACACACACACACATACACACATATACATATATATATATATATATAATACGCACAAAACTCACTCTTGATCTCTCTCTCTCTCACACACACACTCACTCACACACACACAACACACAAAACTATCTCGTTAAAGTATAAGCACCAATAATATGTACATGAAAAATCAAATGATAATACATAGTATATGTTGTGTCGAGATTTATACACCTCGACAGGCGATTGGCACAAATGCCGGGTGACCGAGCCAGAGTCGAATAGACCAAGGCAGACTTGCCTATCGAAGGACCCAAAACAGGACCCAGCGCCGAGCGATCGACTGCTAAGGCGATCGTCTCCCGGCAGCTAGCGATCGTCCAAAGTGCCCAACCAAGGACGACCGCCTCGAGTCACGCAAAGCCAATGACCGTGTGAAGGCCGAAACTTGGGATAGAGACCCATGTGCAGATCCGCGAATGGCGCCGCAGAACATGGATCGTTGACCACAGCTTATCACCATCTTCTCACCTACCGACAGACCCGCCGACAGGTGCAAAGTGGGACCTCCCGGGACAGCGACTCAGGACGCGTGCAGACTTCTCATTGGCTCCCACGGCTGGCTGCCAGCAGCAGCCGCGGACTTTAAGGCGACCAATCCATGTGCTACAGACGATCGCTCCCTTATTATAATACGGTAAGGGCGATCGCCCGCCAGAAGAGGACATCACAGCTCCTCTTATAAATAGAAGGCATCCTGCACTTGGAAAAGGGTCTGCTTTCTCACTGCATATCGGCTGCTTCATTTCACTCTCGAACAGTTGGCTTCTTTTCTTACTCTTGGCAACGCTATACACTTCGGATATCTTTCTCTCACTCTCGAGACCTCTTAACCCATAAGACGGTCGGCAGAAACGAGAACAAGAACACTCAGAGCTTCGCTCAAGAGCTAGATAACTAGGATCTTTTACACTCATTGTAATTGCATTCTTACATTAATATTTGTACTCCAACGTATTCGTATTAATAACATCTCGCGAGAGCATTCAAGCCCGGGCCTAACAAACCCGGCAAATCTTGTGTTATTCACTTTCCCTCGGACGTGCTCTCACATTTTCTTTGCTGCCCATCCATTCCAGCAAAATCAATCTCCGGATAATATTTTGGGTAGCAACAATTGGCGCTAGAAGAAGGGCCCTCTTAACCTTCATTTTTATTCCGACCGTCTCGAAGAATACTCACTGTTCTCCGGGGCATATACCTGAAGAAACACTCACTGTTCTTTAGAGAAAAGCCTTCAGAATAATGATGTCTGCCTCCACATCGAAGAGAGCCACTCTCCGATCCGCCGGACGCCTTATTCCGACTTAGTTCGAGCCCCAGCCTACGGCAGAGGGTAGCCGCGGCGATGCGAGACTCTCGATCCCGCACCTGAGGGACGGCCCCAGCCTTTCGCTTGACCAGTTCCAAACTGCTGAACAGATCGAGGAGGCTATGGCCATCCTAAGGGAGCGACGGAGAGCATTCGACGCGCCTGCAGTTACCCCATCGGCCATCCACCGCGCGGGCAAGCGGAAGCTCAAAGGGTTACTTGACGAGCGACCGTCAGGGAGCCCCGATTCACGAGCAGAAGCACTCGCGAGGCGGGACAGTTCCGTTTTCAACCGCCTAGGCAGCGACCCACCCTGGCGACCGGGGCATTTTGGCCCCATCCATGAGACGACGGAGCCCGAATCCGTCACCAGGAGTTCAGCTTATCCAACTCCCAGAATACAGGACAGCCACCTGGCTCCTCGCCGAAGAACCAAGATCGGCGGCGACGATCTCATCGCCTACCATGGAGCCAGGAGATCGGTACACGATCGCCTCGGCACCCACTCCGAGAGTCAAACCACAAGCGACCAAGCCACGGCGATGGACGCGATGCAACGCCAGCTCGATGACATGAAGGCGCTCCTAGAGACTGGGGCAGGCGCCAAGAGAAAGATCGTCGGGCCGAGCGAGCCACTCACGGTCCACATCGAGCTCGCCACCGTGTAGCCAAAGATCACTCCTCCTCAAACACCTTTGTACAAGGGGAGGTCATACCCCGGGACTCACCTGAGTAAGTTCCGGATCTACAGGACCGGATGTGGGGCATCAGACGCAACTAGATGCCGAATGTTCCCGCTAATGCTGGGCGACCTGTCCCATAGGTGGTACGTCTCATTGCCGCCACGATCCATCAGTTCCTTTGAACAACTGGCGAGCGACTTCACGTCGTACTTCGCCGCCAAGGTTGCTCGACCAGAAGGCCCCCACCGCATGATGAAAATCAGGCAGGGGGAAGACGAGTCCGATGCAGACTACATCGACTGGGTGGATGAGATAATCCTCAACGGCGAGCCCGTAAGCGACGAGATCGCCCTCTACTCAGTCCTAGGGGGATTCGATGGTCTTTCGTCCATGTTCAGGCACCTTACGAAGGACATTCCCCCAACTTACGCAATCTTCCGCGCCAAGGCCGCAGACTTTTTGGCCAGGTAGAGATTTCTTTTTCACCTATGAGCAACGCGATCGGCGATCGAACGATGATCATCAGTCTTCCAACTCGATCGCCAGAATCAAAATGCCGCGATCGGCGTCAGAATAACGATCACTAATCTTCCAACCCGATCGCAAGAATCAAGCAACATCTCCGAAAATGGAGGGTTCGCTCGCCATCTATGGTTCATCATCTAACATGATGGACCAAGGCACGAGATCGCCTCCCTCAGCACAACGTATACTGTCGAGGATCGCCATCTAACTTGACGATCCGAGGTAGAAGAGTGCAGCCATGGTCCTGGAAGTCGATGGAACCAACTGCTTCGTCCATGCACGGTTCCTTTGGGCTGCGATCGCTCGCCCTTCGTTTAAATACGAGGCGGGCGTAGTCGAAGGACCCTCCAAACAAATCAGTGGACACGCTCGTCCGCCCTCAAAGGTTCATCATCTAACTTGGTGGACCCGGACAATGCGACGCGTCCCTACCCCCGTCACAACGTATACCGTCGAGGATTGCCATCTAACATGACGATCCGAGGTAGAAAAGTGCTAACAAGCCGCGGACGTGGAGTCGATTAATCCGACGACACCCCGCGCAAGGACTCCTCCAGACCAAGACCGCACGCCCTTCGTTTAAATACGAGGCGGGCGCAGCCTAACGGAGGACCCTCACAATAAAATGAGTCACGAGACAAACCTACAGTTGGAATGTCGCTCGCGCACAAGACACGGTCATGGAGGTCGGTCCTGTAACACCCCCAAGACATTCAGGGCATATTACAGCGCCGTGGACCCCACACTATGGAATCCACCAGGCTAACGTACCAACAAGACATTCGACAATGACAAACAATCATCAATAAAACGACAATTCAAATAAAAGACTACAACCCGACAAATAGAATCCAACATCAATCCATTTCCCAAAACGGGAACACAACATTAACTATTTTGAAAAGGAAGTACTCGAGTACTTGAACCAGTTTTGCAATACGGAAATCCCAAAACTAGATATCAATGATAACCGACAGACAGAACACCAATAATCGACTACTGGACAGTATCATGCTTGCCCATCATCCTCATACGGCTCAAGTGCTCGTTTGTCCCCACGATCGATACCTGAAATACAAAAAGTATTTCCCCCATTTAAGGGGTTAGCGACAACTGCTAGTGCAAGTACAATCCATTTGAACTACATTCTAATCAGATGAATATATGCGCCAAAAATCATTTTTGAAAACATTTTATATTCCAGAATATTTACAATGTACAATCACAAAACACATTATCTCCAATAAATCACAATTCAAAGTTAACCATTGGTACGAGACTCACGGCCACCGTACCCCGCAGAGCCCCGTCGTACATCCCTGGGTGGCTAACCACAGTTCGCGATACGCACACTCACGGCAATACGTATCCCTAGAGGTCCCGTCGGACCGTCCCTAGGTGAACATACACATATCCATCAACAACAACCACGATAAAGCCATAATTCAAATACTAGAACATGTAAACAAATGTAAAGTACTTGCCTTTGAGACATTCTTGAAGAAACGGAAGTGAAACACGACTACGAACGGTCCGGGTGGAAAACGACGGTTCCTAAACGAAGGATCAACATAGTTCAGTCCCAACGGACAATAATACTCTCTTGGAATACACCCATAACCCCAATTACAATTCATGACAAAAACGTTCAATCGATACGGGCGAGGGTTTACGCAAAATCTGCCCGTATCAACAATTTGCGGATTAAATTAGAGGAAAACGGACTGAGAATCATTCAATAACAACAACCGGTAAGAAATTTCGTAACATAATTGAACAATTCGGAACTAATCCCTAGAATCCCGAAAAACCCCCAATTTCGTCAAAGTTAGGGTTCCTGAGGAAATACCTTAAATCAGAGTGAAGGAGATGGGTTTAGATGATGATGAGTTATGCTCGAGACACAAGAATCAGAATGGAAGGGAAATCCACTGATTACTCTTCACAATCTGCACTGAAATCGCCGAAATCGCCCGTAGGAAGGGAATGAAAGAAAAGAATGAAAAATAATGCTAAATCTGAACTGCCGCTGATCTATATAAACTGTATAGTTAGCGCACGCTAACTAACACAAGTAGCGCGCGCTAACTGGGCTCATAAAAAGTCCCGAAGTTACTGTCCGACATCATTAGCGTGCGCTAGACAGGCTTAGCGCGCGCTAATGCTACACGATAGCGCACACTAACAAGAACTAGTTAGCATACGCTAACTGTACATCGATAGAGCACGCAAGGGGAAAGGAGTAGCGTGCGCTACCTACGCAGCAGTGCAGTACTGCTCGCATCAGCAGTACGCTGCGGCCGAAGGTACAATTCTCGAGACGCACGACAAGACCAGAATCCAGAAACATAAACACGAAGCATACAAGACGACGGAGCTACACGTTGAAAGAAAATACAATTCCGACCACCGGAGGGTCTGTAATGCGACAACGAAAATGAGATTCCCTAAACTTAAAGGAAATTACAAAAATGGCCCAAGTGCCCGAAAATCACGAAACGACGTCGGATTTACAAACCGAAAGTCTCAACATGACCAACTCAATCATACGAACTTGTACAAACCAAGAAACAACGAAAATGAACGAGTTTTACGCGAATCGAACGTTCATACGGCAAAACATGTCATAAAATGAAATTACGTGAAAATATCACCAAAACTCGTCCAAATGGAAAAACTCCAAGAATAAAATAGATTCGCAATGTCGAAATGGTTATAAGCGAGTCGATGAAAATAGACATACACCAAAAATGGAAACTGCTAAAAATGGAAAGTTACGGATATATACGGTTCCTCAAAGTCGAAACCATCGGCTTTCCACGAGGGATCTGCAGAATTGAAGATTACAGGAACAAGACCGAAGATAGCATGACAAACGATCGGTTCGCCCGTCTTTATCCTAAACGACCGCCAGTGGAACCACCTCACCCCATGTCTTCAACATCGGAGCAAGCTGGAGGGCAATTGTTGTGTCGAGATTTATATACCTCGACAGGCGATCGGCATAAATGCCGGGTGACCGAGCCAGAGTCGAATAGACCAAGGCAAACTTGCCTATCGAAGGACCCAGAACAGGACCCAGCGCCGAGCGATCGACTGCTAAGGCGATCGTCTCCCGGCAGCTAGCGATCGTCCAAAGTGCCCGACCAAGGACGACCGCCTCGAGTCACGTAAAGACAACGACCATGCGAAGGCCGAAACTCGGGATAGAGACCCATGTGAGGATCCGCGAATGGCGCCGCAGAACATGGATCGTTGACCACAGTCTGTCACCATCTTCTCACCTACCGACAGACCCGCCGACAGGTGCAAAGAGGGACCTCCCGGGACAGCGACTCAGGACGCGTGCAGACTTCTCATTGGCTCCCACAGCTGGCTGCCAGCAGCAGCCGCGGACTTTAAGGCGACCAACCCATATGCTACAGACGATCGCCCCCTTATTATAATACGGGAAAGGCGATCGCCCGCCAGAAGAGGACATCACATCTCCTCTTATAAATAGAAGGCATCCTGCACTTGGAAAAGGGTCTGCTTTCTCACTGCATATCGGCTGCTTCATTTCACTCTCGAACAGTTGGCTTCTTTTATCACTCTTGGCAACGTTATACACTTCGGATATCTTTCTCTCACTCTCGAGACCTCTTAACCCATAAGACGGTCGGCAGAAACGAGAACAAGAACACTCAGAGCTTCTCTCAAGAGCTAGATAACTAGGATCTTTTACACTAATTGTAATTGCATTCTTACATTAATATTTGTACTCCAACGTATTCGTATTAATAACATCTCGCGAGAGCATTCAAGTCCGGACCTAACAAACCCGACAAATCTTGTGTTATTCACTTTCTCTCGGACGTGCTCTCGCATTTTGTTTGCTGGCCATCCATTCCAGCAAAATCTATCTCCGGATAATATTTTGGGTAGCAACAGTATATATGTAAAATATATACTAAATATATTTAAAAAACATAGACTGGTCGGGACGATGACACTACCAAAAAAAGGACTTTAGCCGACGACAGTGTGGGTCGTCGGCTAAACTACAATGTAGTCGTCGGCTAAAGTTTAACACATTAGCCGACGAATTTTGTAACGATTTAGGTGATGACCCAGATCAATTCGTCGGCTAAACCTTCAATTTAAAATTATATATCATCCTCAGTTATTTTCAGGCGAAAAAACCTTGATTTTGTGTATTTTTTGAGTTTGTGTTGCTACTTTGAGTTGTGCTAGCTGGAGTGACGAAGGTTTCTACCGGTTGCTATAATCACCAATTCGATTAATTAAGGTATTTTATTGTATTTTTTATTGTGATTTCGAAATTTTGTATTATTCATGTTGTAGATTCGAAAGCTTTTCTTTATAAACCTTAATTTTTGTGATGATATTCATTATGATTCATATACATTGAGGTGTATCGAATAGATTAAGAAAAAAGTGTCTTAATGAATTTAAGGATATAAAGAACTTTTTGGGTGTCTTGAGATTCAATTATAATATTCGTTGTAGACGTTATATTGATTGTTTCTTGTGATTCCATTTATAATTTGAACAATATTAGTTAGTTGGATTAATATTGGAAAGTTTATACATTTTCAGGATGGACAAGAGTTGGATTGGGTTACGAAAATGGGATCCAAGAGTAATGGATGGGATGAAGCAGTTTATGAGATTTGTAAAAGAGCACGACAGTGGTAATACGTTGCACTACTGTCCGTGTAATAAATGTAGATGTCGCAGTGATATGTATCGTTTTCCATTTGATGAGGTATGGGAGCACCTAAAGAAGAATGGTTTTTGGAATAAATATACATGTTGGATACACCACGGTGAAGCACCGAATTCTATTATTCCGTATGATCACGGACAATTCAGTGGTAACGACGGGTTCACCGATACGAAGATGAGGTTGAGTGATGATGTGTTTGGTTATTTCGAGACGTCTGTACCAACTGAGCTAATCCCACGACCCCGTATACCGATGCCTTGCAATACTACTGGGCTTGACAGGTACAACAAGCTAATTCAACTCCAACTGACCCCTCTGTGCCCAGGGTGTAACATGACTGTTCTTTATTATGTCATGGAAATGATGAGATTAAAGGTGGAGAACATATCATCCATCAAGTCTTTAGATGATTACTTGGAGCTTACGAGTAATATGCTTCCACAGGGTCATCGTCTTCCTAACACATATACCAAAATGAGACAAATTTTGAAAGATCTTAGTCTTTCCTACATTAAGATTCACGTCTGTATGTATGATTGTGTCTATTCTGGGGGCATCCTATTGAAGACCTCACGAGATGTCCTGTATGTGATACAGAGAGATATAGGATCACTCTTTCTGGAAAAGAGAAACCGGTGAAGGTACTTTGGTATTTTCCACTGAAGGACAGGTTGGAACGGCTTTTTATGTCTCCTCACAAGGCAAAAGCAATGAGATGGCACGCCGAGCCTCGCACTCATGATAAGGATACTATGATACACCTTTCGGATGGAGAGGCGTGGAAGCATATAGATAGGGAGTATCCGAATTTTTCTTCATATATCCGAAATGTGAGGCTCGGGATTGCATCTGATGGTTTCAACCCTTTTGGTAGCATGAGTCTTTCATATACCATATGGCCTGTTGTAGTGATTCCTTACAATCTTCCTCCGTGGATGTGCATGCGGAAGGAGTATAATATGTTGACCTTGTTAGTCCCAGGACCGGGATATCCGGGAAAGTGTACCGATGTGTATATTAGACCTTTGATAGAGGAGCTGAAATTGTTGTGGGAGAAAGGTCATCCCACATACGACAGTTACTCGTCCGAGATATTCTACTTGCACGCCATTTGTATCGGCACTATTAGTGATTTTCCTGCATATGGAATGTTGTCTGGATATGTTATTAGCGGATATAGAGGTTGTCCAGTGTGTTTGAATGCAGATTGTGCTAGGTACCACTGTAGGAAAGTTATCCAAATGCGTCATCGGATATGGCTTGAGAGGGAACATGAGTGGCGTATGGATGTTGCAGCATTTTATGGCACTATAGAAATGGGCGAGCCACCACGACAGTGACAGGTGATTAAATACTATCGATTCTTAATGAGTACGATTTTGTTCAGCTTAGCAACCATCCGGATGTGATTGCAGCAACCCCTGAAAGGCCCGACAGGTATAAGTATTGGTCGCACAAAAGTATATTTTGGGAATTGCCTTACTGGTGCAAGTAACGGATAAGGAACTTCTTGGATGTCATGGACATTGAAAAGAATATTTGCGAAAGTGTGGTTGGGACAATCTTAGGTTGGGAGGGAAAGACCAAAGACGGGCCAAAAGCACGCAAAGGTTTGGAAGAAATGAGCATAAGAAAACATTTGTGGTTGAAGAGTGTCAAGGGAAAATAAAAAATGCCTAAGGCAGCTTACACCGTTACTGCCGGGCAGAAAACTGAGATATTTTGGTGGATAAAGACTACTAGGTATCCTACCGGGTATGCTGGAAATATAGGAAGATGCGTTAATTTCAGGGAGAACAAGTTAACTAGTTTGAAGAGTCATGATTATCATATCCTACTCCAATGCCTATTTTCGGTATTTATTCGACCGTACTTACCAAAACAGGTGGTCGAGCCTTGTGTTGCATTGTCAAGATTTTTACAGAAATTATGTACGAGAGAAGTGAAGAGATCTGATTTGCGTCAAATGCAAGATGAGATCATCTATATCTTGTGCAAGTTTGAGCGAATATTTCCTCCAAACTTTTTTGACCTCATGCCTCACCTCATGATCCACCTTCCCTGGCAGTTATTGCTCACTGGTCCAGTGCACTACACATGGATGTACCCGGTTGAAAGGTAACATAATTTTGTGTTCTATATATATATATATAATATTATCAAATTAAATATGATTTCTAACACAATGGCAATATTACACGCAACTCGGTGATTATACAAAGAATTCGTGGCCAATAAGTCTACACCGAAAGGATGCATTGCAGAATCATACCTTGCGTCGGAGTGTCTTACGTATATCAAGTTGTATTTGGGCGCCTTCGAGCCCCCTTCCCGCTCTATTCCAGCAGATGAAAGACAATTCAATCTTTCTATCATTGCCACTGAGGTTGACGTCAATTACGATGAATAATGTTCCTGAAGGACGAGTCGTCCAACTCCGTGGTGATGCTCGCGGGTACGTTGACGTTGATACAGATGAATTACTTGAAAATTCTGATGACGATAATGTGGACGACTTGAAGCATATGTTGCCGGATATCAACTCAGATAATGAGACAGACTATAGTGATGACTCAGACTATGAGCCATAAATTTATTAGATGTTTATTTTCATACGTTATATATAATGATTGTTTTTGTTTTTTTGAAAAAAAAAATAGTAATAATAATAATCAAAATATTAACATAATATTAATAAAAAAATATAATTGGTACCGAGAAGTACTCAGTCCCAACATATAAGTCCTCGACCGAGTACTTACACTGCTGGACCGAGTTCTCCTCGGCACCCGAAAAAAACTAACAAAAAAATTGGGGTTTAGCCGACGATTTAGATGTAGTCGTCGGCTGAGTACTTACACTGATGGACCGAGTACTCCCCTACACCCGAAAAAAAAAACAAAAAAATTGGGGTTTAGCCGACGACTTAGATCTAGTCGTCGGCTAAACCTCTAAATATATATATCTTCTTCTCTTCTTTCTTCTTTCTTTTCTTCTTTTTTCTCCCCCCACCTGCGATTCAAGACACCAGACCCCGGCCCCCGTCACCCACCCGCCGGAACACCGCTGCCCGCCCGCCCTACCGCCCGCCGTCCGACCGCCCCGCCGCCGCTAGACTCAGCAAGCAGGCGGGCCGCCAAACAGCCGGGCATAAACGGCGGGCCTTTTTGGGCCGGGCCAAAAGGCCGTTTTTCCGGGCCAAAATTATTAGGCCCGTGGCCTGGCCCTGGCGGGAGCGGCCTCGCCGCATGGCCTCGGCTTTTTATTTTGAAATATTAATTCTGAAATAAATATACTAATATTTTTCGATCCTTAATTATTATATTATTCACTATACTATCACAATCAGATAAATATACAATTATTTTTATTTGATAATTACATTATTTACTACACTACCATAATCAAAAGACAAATATACAAATATTTTTATTTGATCATCATATCATTTATCACTACTAATTACTTATAAAATTATAAAATAATATTATTATTGATACGAGATACTAAAAATAATCACAAAGTCCCAAAAAAAATAAAATTACATCAATAATTAACATATAGATGTATTATAATCTAACAAACAAGGAAAAAAATTAAATATTATAATTAAACAGAACATAAATTAAAAAAATGGACAAGGCGGGCCACATGCAAGTGCGGCCTCTGGGCGGGCCAAATGGTCGGGCCAAAAGGCCCGGGTTTTCAGGCTAATAATATGTACCAATGCCCGCCCAAAAGCGGCGGTGGCCTTCCCGCGGGCCTGGGCCTATTTTGCCGGGTCTACCTGCCGCCGGACCGTCCGCTCGCCGCCCGACCGCCGCACAGGTAACCCGTTTTTGTTTGTGCATTTTTAGTGTTTTAAATTTATCTGTAATTAGGTTGTTTTTCATGTAGTTTTTATTGTATTATAGTTGATTAGGTTAGGTTTTATTTAGTTTTTAGAATTTTGTGTTTTATTTAGTTTTCATTTGTTTGAGGAATTTATTGTATTTGTTTGATGAATTTGTTTAGATAATTTGATGAATTTAGTATTTTCCATATTTTGTGTTTAATTTAGTTTTCATCAATTGTTAGTTGTGAATTGATGAAATATTTGATGAATTTGTGAATTGGATGAAATATGATGAATTGTGTGATGAATTAGGTAAATTGTTTGAATGAGTTGTGAATTGATGAAATATTTGATGAATTTGTTTGAGGAGGAACAGATTGTATAGCCGGCGTTAGTCGGAAGATTAACATGGTATGGCATTGATAATTACTGTTGTGGGATTGTTTAATTTACTGTGGAAACTCTGTCGAATTTTTGAATATCTGTATGTTTCTTTAATTTTGTTGTATGCGCATTATTTGAAGATGGAGAAAATAAAGAGAGCCTTGGGAAAGAAGTCGACAAAGTCGACCACTCCCGATTCGGGGGGAGTTCGGCAGCCTCTAGTAGGGCGGATCACGCTACTGAGTACATATCTCAGAGTAGCGCTCGTGCCCGTCAGATACTAGAAGCTACCGGCATGAACGCTGATGATTTTGTGAGGACGACAGATGACCACGCTGTCGAAGCGAGACGATCATCCATTCATATGCAGCGGTCGACCGATGAGCCCGCTGCACTAACGCAGCGTTTATCCTTTCAGACACCACGGTCGATCCCCTCGCAGACGGAGACTTGTATGCCTCCCACCCACCGACCCACGTCCAGCCCTCCTATATCAGGAGATGTACGGAGTTCCTCGTCGGCGGTGCCCCACGATCCGCCGCCGAGTCTATTCATGCCTCCGATGGTTCCGACTATTCCGGAGGTCGATGAGACGAGAGTCCGAGTTCCCGTACGATTGATTAGACCTGAGGAGGCGTACGTCTACGAGTCTTGGCCAGACAAAATGCATTGGCGGAGTTGTCGGGTTTCGAAGATGAAATTGTACGAGGAGATAGAGAGGGAGAAGGAGAAGGGAAAAAATGTAGTCGATGAGGAGAAGAAAAAGAAGAAGACTCGTGGCCTGGCAAAGGGTCTGGCGCTCGACTCGTACGTTAGTAAGCATGGCCGTTACGAGATTCTCCTAGACAGACACGGACGGCCGGTGATGTCTTCTGACGCTACGACGACATATAGCCGTAATGTGGGCTTTGTCATTCGGGACAGAGTCCCCGTTTTGTGGCCCGAGTGGAGGGATGTGCCGCAGTGCGTGAAGGATGCTTTGAATAATGCTATGTCGGTAAGTTATTAAATATTTAATAAGTGTTTTTCAATCAACACGTAGTTCTTCAAAATGCAATATGTGATGTTTTTAAATTATTGGGTATTTATGTTGTTCATAGGTGTGGTTTGTCATTCCCGACTCTCTACTACGCACTCGGTGTGACGAGGTGCAGTCTACCAAGTAAGTCATTTTAATTTATTTTGTATCTACATTGTTTGCGTAATTTTTTTCTTAAAAATAATATATGTTGTACAACGTGTGTTGTAGGTACGAATCTTGGAAAAATGAGATTCACATATTCTGGACAGCCTGGAGTGATACCCGAGAGGCTACCCCGGAAGAATTCAAGTTCCGAGAGTACGAGTGGACGTGGCTACGCGCCCATTTTCGCGACCCGGAGTTCATGGTATGAAATTATTTTTAATATATATGTAATTTTTTAATTTTCTGTAAAATCTTGTAATTCTTGCAATATTTTTTTGAAGGCGACTAGCTCGACCAACACGACCAATCGTGCTGGTCTGACTGACCAGCACAGTCTGGGTTCGCGGTCGTTAGCGAGAGTTTCGCACGAGGCCACTTCTTCTGATTTGGTGGACAATGCATTTGTCTACGTGACTCAGAAAACATATATGAACCGTCCCGGAAAAGCATGTAAGTCTTTTTTTATTTTATATTGGTAATAAGCACAATGCCTTTGTATCATACTTTTATTGAAAACCAAACCAAACCAAACATACTCAGTATATCCCGCTCAGAGCAGGGTCTGGGGAGGGTAAGATGTACGCAGACCATGCCCCTACTTATTATGGTAGGGAGGCTGTTTCCGTGAAGACCCCCAGCTTAGTGCACAGCAGAATCTTGTGTGATAAATACAAAGGAAAACATATGATTCGAAAAAGCTCGAGACCATACCTGAGCCCATGGATTGATCCACATGGGACTTACCTAAGCGGAATTTGGCTACTTCACTCCCGATGAACGCTGCTCTAACAAAAGAGAGGTTGGCTCTGCGCACAGCTCTCTATAAAAAATACACCACACGCAAGGACAATAGGATAAAATATACAATAAAAGTAAAAATGCAATGCTCTAGGTCAAAGATAACCGAGACAACCTAACCCTAAGGCTCTCACTACAGCACCGCTCTCTACAAAAGAATCCACAACTCTGATCTGGCGCCTCCAAGCGCACCTATCAACAGTCATGGTCTCGGAAAGGTTTAAGGCCTTCAAATCTAATCTCAGTTGCTCCTCCCACGTCCTCCTCGGTCTGCCTCTCCTCCTCTCCCCGACAACCAATAAACTCTCGACCCTCCTCACCGGAGCAGATGCCTGCCTCCTGCGGACGTGGCCAAACCATCTCAATCTCCCTTCCCTAACTTTCGCTGAAATGGGCGCCACTTCCAGCGCGTTCCTGAAAACCCCGTTCGCGATTCTATCTAACATTGTGCAACCACACGACCAACGTAACATTCTCATTTCAGCCACTTCCAACTTGCTCTCAAGCGACTTCTTCATCGCCCAACATTCGGAGTCATACAACATTGCAGGTCGGATTGCCGCTCTATAGAATTTACCCTTCAACTTTAGAGGGACTTTCTTGTCGCACAGGACCTCTGTCGCTGCTCTCCACCTTAGCCACCCCGCCTTGATGTGATGCGTGACATCATCTTCACATTCACCTTCCTTCTCAATGATCGAACCCAAATACTTGAACTTATCCGTACGGGGTACGATCTGATCCGCAATCATTACCTCAACATCTTCCGTTGGCCTCACCACTAAAGTTACACCAGAGATACTCGGTCTTAGACCGGCTCACACGCAAGCCCTGGGATTCTAACTTAGCCCTCCAAAGCTCCAACTTCGAGTTCACCTCCCTCCTCGACTCCGCCACTAACACAATGTCGTCAGCAAAAAGCATGCACCACGGGATGCCATCTTGAATCCCTCGTGAAATGACGTCAAGGATTAGAGCGAAGAGAAGAGGGCTTAGCGCCGATCCCTGGTGTAGCCCTATCTCAACCAAAAAATACTGGGTGTCACCAACTGGGGTCCTAACGCACGTCCTAGCTTGGGAGTACATGTCTTGGATCGCCCTAATGAACGGCAACGACACCCTCCTCTCTACTAGGCTCCTCCAAATAACATCGCGCGGAATGCTATCAAAAGCCTTCTCTAGATCTATGAACACCATATGGAGGTCCTTACGCCGCTCTCTAAACTTCTCCATAAGGCGTCTGACGAGATGAATGGCCTCAGTCGTGGACCTCCCCGGCATGAAGCCAAATTGGTTCTCTGAGATCTCAACTTCTCTTCTAACCCTGCATTCCACCACTCTTTCCCAAAGTTTCATAGTATGCCTGAGGAGTTTAATACCCCTATAGTTACTACAACTCTGAGCATCGCCTTTGTTCTTGAAAAAAGGCACGACAATACTATGCCTCCACTCTGTCGGCATCTTAGAACCTCTGAGGAGGATGTTGAACAGCTCTGCCAGCCATTGAACTCCGACTTCCCCCAGACAAAGCCACACCTCAATAGGGATCTGATCCGGACCTACAGCCTTATCTCTACCATATTCATTAGGGCACCCTTTACTTCCTCCTTGCTGATGCTCTCACAGGAACTAAATGAACGAGCAGAAGATAGACTAACTCCTTGCATCACCGAGTCACTACTCTAGCCTCACTGAAAAGTTCGAAAAAATACCTATTCCACCGCTCCTTAATAGCCACATCTGTAATACCCAGTTGTAATTCAGCCATTATCATTCAGTAATGTCATTCTGTAATTGTCACTCAGTAATTTTCACTCATTAATGATCATTCATCATTCGTTTTCGTTCATTGTTTCCACCGTTCGGATATAATTGTATCTTGTATCAATCATCATTCATCATCAATCTAGTTGGAGAATCGTGTGTTGGTTATCATCGTTGCCATTTTCTTAGTGTGATGTGTGTGAGGAGTAGCGCACGCTACGTACTCTCTTTAGTGTGCGCTAATTGAGTACGAGTAGCGCACGCTACTTCTCAACACTAGCGCACGCTAGTATGTTTCAAAGGCAGTCCAGAAGGCACTGGACTGCAGTTGGGTTGTAAGTAGCGCACGCTACGAATGGTAAGTAGCGCGCGCTAGTAGGCCGAAGTAGCGCACGCTATACAGTCGGTGTAGCGCGCGCTAAGGATGAATCAGGCAGAGTCCAGTGGCTACTGGACTGCACTGGATAAATGCCTAACGTACGCTATGAGTGGTTTTTAGTGTACGTAAACGGTGTAGTAGCACACGCTAAATATTGTGTGTAGCGCGCGCTACCGAGATCATATCAGAGAACAGGAGGTTCTGGACTCCAGTACTGGGCATTAAATAATTCGTTAGCGCACGCTAACCATGAGTGTTAACGCACGCTAATGGCATGGTTGTAGCGCACGCTACAAAAGGTACGTAGCGCATGCTACCGTGTTCGGACAGTGGGTACTGGACTACCTAAAACACCCGTTAGCGCACGCTAAGAACTGGGGCTAGCGCGCGCTAAACTGGGATTACTATAAATAGGACAGTTCAGCCCTTACTTCGTCATTTATCATCTCTCTTCGTTTCTTCGGCGATTACGGGCGATTTGGAGAGTGTTCTTCGAGGTGTAATCATCAATCATCATCTTCAAGCTTATCTTTTGGATTAATCATCATTTCATCATCCTCATCACATCAAATCAAGGTAATAATCTTCTTGGATGTAGAATTTCGAATTTTGGGTTTTTCCTTCCGATTTCTTCGTGTAAGCTTGGATTGTTGATGGAATATGTTAGATATGGATTATCTATCTTGGATAAATGTTTTCCTACGGATTATTCAGTGTATATTTCGGATTTCATAAATTTTGAGGTTTGATTCAAGAACACCTTGGGGTTGACTTTGAAGTTTTTGGGGGTTTTCGATTAGATGTTGTCGTTAACTCGAATTGTGGATTCCTATGGGATTATTGATATCATTGAAGTGTTTTGATGGTCCGAAATACTCATTTTGGTGTTGGTTTCGATATATTCGGGAATGGATATTTTCGAAGTTGTGTGGTTTGTTACGTATTCGTTAGAATGCCCCTATGAGTTTGATTATCGTTGTATCGACTTTTGGGTTAGTCGTGTTTCGTTGCTTGATACGTGTATTGAACGGTTTTTGGTAATTATTGTTATTCAAGGTTGTTCGAGCGATCGGTATCTCGATTAGGACGTTGTTCGTGGAAGGACATTGTCATCGGTATTGTGTAAGTTGATTCTTACTCGGTTAAAAGGATATTCACTCCTTTTGTTGTTGATCATTCATAATCATACTCATTTATCATTGTATTAACCGTATTGAGACTTGCAATGGTCGAATAATCATTTCATTCACGAGGAACGACGGTTCCAATCATTTCATTGAGTTATCAATCATGTCACTATTATTTTCATCTCGGTGAGTCATTTATGACCTTGTTGAATGATTTATTCATTGATATTCATTGCGGTCATTCTCGTTCATATGACCTTCTGGGTTCATATTGCGTGGCCGGGTGCGGATGTGTGGAATTTTTCGTCGGGCACGTGATGGCCATGTATTGGGAGTGATACATTGGACTGTGCACACGGTAACGATTACCTCCGTGAGACTAATTAGGTACAAGGACGGGTGTGTCCGGTCATCCGTCTTGTACACTTGCACAGAACACTACGGGCGTACTATGATACTCCTCTTCAGCGTAATTCATAACTAAGGATATTCATAACTTCAGATATATCATGATTGTGTTTATTCAACCCTTGAGGATTATTGTTCTGTGTAACTGACCCCGTTGGGGGATTTTGTTTTCAGGTCACGGCAAGGCAAAGGCACGGGAAGAGCATGCTGACGGCGAGGAGTCCCAGTGATACTAATAGGGGGCCCCAGTCATTCCGTTTATTTCAGTCATTTCAGTCATTTCAGTCATGCTTATTTCTCTTCAGTTGTATTTCCGCTGCAAAATTTCGTTTGAAATGTTTATTTATTGAGGGTGGTGTATTTTATCTTCATATAAAATATACTAGTATTCTGTTTTGTCCTGGTGTAATGTACTTAAGCTCCCCATCGGAGTATTTGGTAATATAATGCGGTTCGGTACTACAATTATATTATTTAGTTCATCAGTTTTCATTCGCCTGGTGGGTCCCATTCGGGGGTCCACGGCACTGTAATATCCGCCTAGTTTGGGATGTTACAGAGTTGGTATCGGAGCGTGGTTTTGAATACTACCTTCCGAGTCATGTCTCATTTGAAATCATCGTCATCGGACTAGTATCATTGGACTTTCGCGTCACGTGTGACCTGTGCAAATGCCGAGCCAATCAGACCAAGAACTGTAAGATTTCTAACGCCATGGTATAATTTCTGGCAATAAGAATCATTCATTCATAATTCATCAGTTAACAATCCTCAATCATCATTTTCAATTTGACCAGGACGGTCGTGTTAACTCGTTAATCACTCAATTCATTTCATTACTCAGTTGTTGATTAGGAAGATCATATCATTAATCTTGTTAACATGTACAAGATAATCATTTCAATAATTTCATCAGATAATCATGTCACCTCAGTTAATCATTCATGTAATCACTGGGTTAGAGCGTGTATGCTCATTTTCATCATCTCATGTCATATTCATAACGTGATATTCATGCGGGAAATATAATTATCATGTGACTTTTCTACTTCAGTATGGAGAGAGCAGGCCGAGGACGAGGAGGACGAGGCCGTGGTGCGGGCCGAATCCCGAGAGCTAGTGCGAATACACGTGCAAATGCGAGGAATAATGCTAATTCATCGAGCAGCGACGCTGCCACTCATTCACCTGGACGTGATCATTCATTATCGGGGAGTCGTACCCGGGACACGGCTCAGTCAGAGGGTGTCCGGGTTGACCCACTCGCTTTTATGCAGGGCATGATGGCCCAAATGACCCAGATGGCACAACTGATGGAGACGATGCATAACTCAGTCAATCAAAATCATCAGGCTCCTCCGCCGCCACCTCAGAGGCAAGAGAGGAATGTGAGCAGTATCATCAGCGACATCTCTCGCCAAAGGCCACCTACTTTTGAAGGCTCGTCTGAGCCGGCGGATATTATTCATTGGCTCGAACATTTCGAGAAGTTGTTTGCTATGGTAGAGTGTCCCGAAGGACACAAAGTTTCAGTTGCGGCTTACTACCTGGGTAAGAGCGCACATTCTTGGTGGTTGTCGTTGAAGCCCACCGAAGGATCATATACTTGGGATCAGTTCAAAACTCTCATGATGGAGAGGTATTATCCAGCCCCACTCAGGGAAGCTAAATTATCGGAATTACTCACTCCCGACCCCTCAGCAGACGAGGATGTTCTCGCCATTGCCGAGAAATTTCAAGAACTTCTTCCGTTCGCCTCATCTATCATTCATTCCGAGGCGGATAAAATCAAGTATTTCAGCAAGAGGCTGAAACCCCGTATGAGACTACAGTTGCTTAATCATAATTGCACCACGTTGGCTGAATTCATTGAGAAAGCTCTTACCTATGAGCTTACTGCTAATGAGATTGCTAAGCAGCAACCTTCATCTACTAGCAAGAAGTCCAAGAACCGTAACCAGTCTGACGGCAGTCAGGCCACTTTCAAGAAACCTCGTGCGGGCTCTGATTTTTCGGAGCGACCTCCTGTGACGCTTAAGCCCGCAGAATATCAATCACGAGCGGCCAGTTCGGCCATCACCTGTTTTAACTGTGGGGATCTTGGTCATGTCAGCACCAAGTGTCCGAGACAGTCTATCACGTGCCATAATTGCGGAATTGTTGGGCATAAGGCCCCTTTTTACCGTAGGGACTCCAAACCTACTCCGACGTCATCTCAGGCCCCGAAGCAGTCAGCCGTCCAGAATCAGGTCACTCAGTATGCGTCGTTCAAAATGACAGGAGCGAATAAAGGTGGAGCCTTTAGCCATCAGACGGGAGCGTCCGGTGCCGGGACTAGCAAGCCCCGGATTTATGAGATGAAGAAGACCGACGATCCGGAGGCCCGGATGATCTCAGGTACACTCGATATTCTCTCTCAACCTGTGTGTACCCCTTTTTGATATTGGTGCATCGCATTCATTCATTTCCGAGTCATGTATGAGTAGACTACGTCTGGGTAGTGCTACTAGTTGTGAGCCTTATGTCATTGGTCTACCTGATGGTAGACGAATTATCGGAAATCGTGAGATTCAGAATTGTCCGATTCAGCTTCACGGCCGTGTATGGCTAGCGGACTTAATCGTGGTAGATTTGCCGAGAGACGACGTCATCTTGGGTATTGATTGGATGGATCGTCATGATGCCATCATTAGTGTCCGTAAGCGTATGGTCACTATTATTTCAGACGATGGGGTCGAATGTGTTTTTCAGGGAGGTAATCCCGGTTGTTCTGGTAAGATCATCAACTTGATGAAAGCAGTGAAATTACTCAGTAAGGGGTGCGTGGGTTATTGGTGCTATATGACCAAAACCGAGAAATCACCCATAATGTTGACGGATATTCCGGTCGTGAGAGAATATGCCGATGTGTTTCCTGACGAGTTACCTGGTTTGCCTGCACAGAGAGATGTGGAATTCACGATTGAGTTGGAGCCCGGTACGTACCCGATATCGAAGGCACCGTACCGGATGGCCCCGACCGAGATGCAGGAGTTGAAGAATCAACTTGAGGAGTTGTTCGAGAAAGGTTATATCCGATCGAGTGCGTCCCCGTAGGGAGCACCAGTGTTGTTTGTCAAGAAGAAGGATGGTTCATTTCGCTTGTGTATTGATTATAGGGAGTTGAACCGGGTGACGATCAAGAATAAGTATCCTATACCCCGTATCGATGATATTTTGGATCAACTTCAGGGAGCTTCAGTATTTTCCAAGATCGACTTAAGATCTGGTTATCATCAGTTGCGAATTCGAGAGTCGGATATCGCAAGGACAACGTTTCGTACACGCTATGGTCATTATGAGTTCGTGATAATGCCGTTTGGGTTAACTAATGCACCTGCGGTATTCATGGAGTTAATGAATCGAGTCTTCATCGATGACATTTTGATTTATTCTCATGACCGAGAGGAGCACGAGGTTCACCTTCATCAGGTTCTCGACGTGTTGAGACGAGAGCAACTTTTTGGAAAGTTTTCCAAATGTGAGTTCTGGATGTCCGAAGTGACTTTTCCCAGGCATGTGATTTCATCAGATGGAGTGCGTGTTGATCCTCAGAAGACGGAGGCTATCCGAGACTGGCTACCTCCGAAGAATGTTAAGGAAATCCAAAGTTTCCTCGGATTAGCGGGTTATTATCGGCGATTTGTGGAGGGATTTTCTAAAATCGCTCAACCCATGACGAACTTGTTACGGAAGGACAAGAAATACATGTGGTCCGACGCGTGTCAACGGAGTTTTGAGGAACTCAAGAGCCGGTTAATGTCAGCACCTGTACTTTCCTTGCCGCAAGGGACAGAAGGATTTGTGGTTTATAGTGATGCATCCAGACAGGGTCTCGGATGTGTACTCATGCAGAACGGGAAGGTTATTGCCTATGCTTCATGGCAATTGAGACCTTACGAGGTTAATTATCCGACCCACGACTTGGAGCTAGCAGCCGTGGTGTTCGCTTTGAAAATTTGGCGTCATTACCTTTATGGCGTTACTTGTCAGATATTCACCGATCATAAGAGTTTAAAGTATATATTTACTCAGAAGGAGTTAAATATGCGACAGAGACGGTGGTTGGAACTAATCAAAGATTACGATATCGAGATCCTTTACCACCCGGGCAAGGCGAATGTTGTCGCCGACGCCTTGAGTCGTAAGTCCGTTCAGGAGCAGATGCTTGCTCGTTTAACAGTTCAGAAGGAGCTTCAGCAGGAATTTCTTAGACCCGAGATCGAGGTCTGGCTTCAGCGAGTTCAGGGACAGCTTTGTATGTTAGAGATTTCATCGTCACTTGAGGAGGCAATCAGAGAGAATCAGGTTTCAGACCCATCATTGCTGCGCATCCGTGAGGATGTGGCTCAAGGGAAAGCCCCTGGCTTTGTGGTCCATGAGGATGGACTTTTGCGTTTTAAGAATCGGTTGTGCGTACCGGCGAATGACGAGTTGAAGAACTCGATTTTGAGAGAAGCTCATGATACCCCTTATTCCGTTCATCCTGGGTCTAGCAAGATGTATAAAGACTTGAAACAAAATTACTGGTGGAGTGATGAAGCGAGAAGTCGCGGAATTTTTTTCGAGATGTTTAACTGTCAGCAAGTCAAGATTGAACATCAGCGACCGACAGGTATGCTGAAACCTCTCCCTATTCCAGAGTGGAAGTGGGAAGACATTTTTATGGATTTCATCACTAGTTTGCCGACGATTCGTCGTGGCATGAATATAATCTGGGTGATTGTGGACCGCTTGACTAAATCAGCTCATTTCCTTGAGATTAAGGATACGTGGGGTCCCGAGAGACTTGCCCAGCTGTTCATCAAAGAGATAGTGAGGCTGCACGGTACTCCTAATCGTGACGGATGGTTTGTGTCTCATTTTTGGAAATCAGTTCATCGTGCTATGGGAACTCAGCTTAATCTCAGTACCGCCTTTCATCCTCAGTCCGACGGACAATCAGAGAGGACTATTCAGACACTGGAGGACATGTTGAGGGCATGTGTCCTCTATTGGAAAGATGATTGGGAAGCCCAACTACCATTGATCGAGTTCACATACAATAATAGTTGGCATGCTTCGATTAAGATGGCACCTTACGAGGCCTTGTACGGTCGTCGTTGTCGGTCTCCGTTGTGTTGGGACGACCTATCAGAATCAATCGGCACCGAGCCCGATATGCTTATAGCTGCCCGTGAGAAGGTAGCTTTGATCAGGAGCCGTTTGTTGACCGCTCAGAGTCGACAGAAATCATATGCAGATAACCGTCGTCGACCTTTAGAGTTCGAATCAGGTGACCATGTTTTGGTCAAGGTATCCCCGAGTCGTGGTATCTTCTGTTTCGGGAAGAGGGGGAAGTTGAGTCCGAGATTCATTGGACCGTTTGAGATTTTAGATCGAGTAGGCGAGTTAGCTTATCGACTGGCTTTACCTCCGGCGTTGAGGCGAATTCATAATGTGTTTCACGTCTCTCAGTTGCGGAAGTATGTTGCCGACCCGAGTCACATACTTCAGTTCGACGAAATCGAGATCGCGGATGATCATTCATACGAGGAGCGTCCTGTACGAGTTTTAGAGCGGCGAATCAAACAGTTGAGGAACAATACGATTCCTTTGGTCAAGATTCAGTGGTCTAGACACGAAGTCGAAGAGGCTACTTGGGAAACCGAGGAGAGTATGCGGGAGAATCATCCCGAGTTGTTTGACCCTTAGTTTCGAGGACGAAACTCTTTTAAGGGGGGGTGTATGTAATACCCGGTTGTAATTCATTCATTATCATTCAGTAATGTCATTCTGTAATTGTCACTCAGTAATTTTCACTCATTAATGATCATTCATCATTCGTTTTCGTTCATTGTTTCCACCGTTCGGATGTAATTGTATCGTGTATCAATCATCATTCATCATCAATTTAGTTGGAGAATCGTGTGGTGGTTATCATCGTTGCCATTTTCTTAGTGTGATGTGTGTGAGGAGTAGCGCACGCTACGTACTCTCTTTAGCGTGCGCTAATTGAGTACGAGTAGCGCACGCTACCTCTCAACACTAGCGCACGCTAGTATGTTTTAAAGGCAGTCTAGAAGGCACTGGACTGCAGTTGGGTTGTAAGTAGCGCACGCTACGAATGGTAAGTAGCGCGCGCTAGTAGGCCGAAGTAGCGCACGCTATACAGTCGGTGTAGCGCGTGCTAAGGACTAATCAGGCAGAGTCCAGTGGCTACTAGACTGCACTGGATAAATGCCTAACGTACGCTATGAGTGGTTTTTAGTGTACGCAAACGATGTAGTAGCGCACGCTAAATATTGTGTGTAGCGCGCGCTACCGAGATCATATCAGAGAACAGGAGGTTCTGGACTCCAGTACTGGGCATCAAATAATTTGTTAGCGCACGCTAACCATGAGTGTTAACGCACGCTAATGGCATGGTTGTAGCGCACGCTACCGTGTTCGGACAGTGGATACTGGACTACCTAAAACACCCGTTAGCGTACGCTAAGAACTGGGGCTAGCGCGCGCTAAACTGGGATTACTATAAATAGGACAGTTCAGCCCTTACTTCGTCATTTATCATCTCTCTTCGTTTCTTCGGCGATTACGGGCGATTTGGAGAGTGTTCTTCGAGGTGTAATCATCAATCATCATCTTCAAGCTTATCTTTTGGATTAATCATCATTTCATTATCCTCATCACATCAAATCAAGGTAATAATCTTCTTGGATGTAGAATTTCGAATTTTGGGTTTTTTCTTCCGATTTCTTCGTGTAAGCTTGGATTGTTGATGGAATATGTTAGATATGGATTATCTATCTTGGATAAATGTTTTCCTACGGATTATTCAGTGTATATTTCGGATTTCATAAATTTTGAGGTTTGATTCAAGAACACCTTGGGGTTGACTTTGATGTTTTTGGGGTTTTCGATTAGATGTTGTCGTTAACTCGAATTGTGGATTCCTATGGGATTATTGATATCATTGAAGTGTTTTGATGGTCCGAAATACTCATTTTGGTGTTGGTTTCGATATATTCGGGAATGGATATTTTCGAAGTTGTGTGGTTTGTTACGTATTCGTTAGAATGCCCCTATGAGTTTGATTATCGTTGTATCGACTTTTGAGTTAGTCGTGTTTCGTTGCTTGATACGTGTATTGAACGGTTGTTGGTAATTATTGTTATTCAAGGTTGTTCGAGCGATCGGTATCTCGATTAGGACGTTGTTCGTGGAAGGACATTGTCATCGGTATTGTGTAAGTTGATTCTTACTCGGTTAAAAGGATATTCACTCCTTTTGTTGTTGATCATTCATAATCATACCCATTTATCATTGTATTAACCGTATTGAGACTTGTAATGGTCGAATAATCATTTCATTTACGAGGAACGACGGTTCCAATCATTTCATTGAGTTATCAATCATGTCACTATTATTTTCATCTCGGTGAGTCATTTATGGTCTTGTTGAATTATTTATTCATTGATATTCATTGCGGTCATTCTCGTTCATATGACCTTCTGGGTTCATATTGCGTGGCCGGGTGCGGATGTGTGGAATTTTTAGTCGGGCACGTGATGGCCTTGTATTGGGAGTGATACATTGGACTGTGCACACGGTAATAATTACCTCCGTGAGACTAATTAGGTATAAGGACGGGTGTGTCCGGTCATCCGTCTATTCACTTGCACAGAACACTACGGGCGTACTATGATACTCATCTTCAGCGTAATTCATAACTAAGGATATTCATAACTTCAGATATATCATGATTGTGTTTATTCAACCCTTGAGGATTGTTGTTCTGTGTAACTGACCCCATTGGGGGATTTTTTTTTCAGGTCACGACAAGGCAAAGGCACGGGAAGAGCATGCTGACGGCGAGGAGTCCCAGTGATACTAGTAGGGGGCCCAGTTATTCCGTTTATTTCAGTCATTTCAGTCATGCTTATTTCTCTTCAGTTGTATTTCCGCTGCAAAATTCCATTTGAAATGTTTATTTATTCAGGGTGGTGTATTTTATCTTCATATAAAATATACTAGTATTCTGTTTTGTCCTGGTGTAATGTACTTAATCTCCCCATCGGAGTATTTGGTAATATAATGTGGTTCGGTACTACAATTATATTATTTAGTTCATCAATTTTCATTCGCCTGGTGGGTCTAGTCGGGGGTCCACGACACTGTAATATCCGCCTAGTTTGGGGTGTTACAACATCGTTCACTAACACTTGGCCCAAATCATCCTTAATAAACTTAACGGGACCCAGGTCGCGCCGCCCTCTTTCCCTAGCTTTCGCTAGTTTAAAAATAGCATTCGCTCCTTCTTTGGTGTCTAGGCGCTTGTACATCTCCTCGTAAGCCTCACTTTTAGCCTCATACTTTTATTGATATTGAAATATTTATTTTTCATATAACTTAAGAGCGTGTGCGGGAGGAGTCTCAGAGGATGCTTGCTGAGATTGCTCGGGAGCAGTATCCGGACTTAGCGGATACCGACCTCGATTCTGCCATTGGACAGATCGATCAGGCCGATCCTTATGTTCGCGCTAGGGTGTGGGGTACCGTCTACCCTCTTAGAGGTAGTCGATACCACACTAAGATGACGGGAGCCGAGGGTCACAGTCTATTGAAAGATACCCCTGGCTTCCGGCGCCCTCGCGGACGGGATGCACGGACTGCCTATTTCGAGGAGCAGTTAAGGGCGGAGAGGGATCTCCGAGCTGATAATGAAATGAGGACTCAGACGCGGTTACGTGAGAGCGAGCAGAGGACTAAGACGCGGTTAGAGAGTTTCCAGAGGCAGCGGCAGGCCATGATGGACTATATGATGACGCTGACTCGGACCATTACTCAGGTGGACTGCAGGCACCTGCTCCATCGCCTTCTATCTTCGGTCAGACCCCATCTTCACAACCTCATGACGAGGATCTAGGGGATGGTGGTAATCCTTCTACTTCTACATTTGGACATTTAGATGATTTTGGTAGTGGATTGTAAAATATTTTTATTATGTTGATGTTGATCTTATTGTGTATATGCAGTGGCAACTTTGTATTGTTTTGTGTTGTTATGTATTATGGTTTTGGTGCAATTTGCATGAGTTGTGTATTGTGTTGTTGTGGATACTGAAATTGCAGGTTACGAAATACAGGTTTTGGGACTTCCAAATTCTGTGTTTTATTTATTTTTTTAAAAATAGGTTTAGCCGACGACTTGATGTCGTCGGCTAAAGATTAGAGGTTTAGCCGACGAAACAAAGTCGTCGGCTAAACTTTAGCCGACGGCTAAAGGTCGTCAGCTAAACCTCAAAGTTTAGCCGACCACTACCAAAAAAGTCGGCTAAACCTTGGCCGACGAATATCGGCCGACGAATTTTTAGCCGACGACTGAGAGGATTAGCCGACGACATTGACCTTTAGCCGACGACTTAAAATCGTCGTCTAAACCCCCGATGTTGGTATTGTGAGACACCAACGACGCAAAGAAATGATAGTTAGACCACCCCATCCAGTAGTGGGGTGACTCAAATACCACGGGTCAGGGTAAGTACTTGCCAAGTTATCAGTCCAAGATTGTCATCCTAGACAATTCGATACGCTCCCACCACAAAACACTATCCAAAAAAACAATTCTCCAAATTCGTATTCATAATAGACATATATATATATATATATATATATGCTCATAAAATTGATGCATAAATACAACACCCCAATGATGTATAGTCCTTTTATAGATTTTCTACTCAAAATAATTAGTATTTCTATCTCATATTTCATAACATATTATAGGTATAATAATCTTTTGTACATTCTTCCTACACATGATGCAAGGGAAAATACAAGATAAAATACAAAACCCAAGTAATTAATTTACATGATCAAGGGGGAAGATAATTCAAATTCTTTAGGTTAAAAAAAAATTATATATGAAAAAAAATCAGTTCAAAATTTTGCTATCGAGTGTGCCTTGTCAATAGATAAACTTGTATACACGGCGAATTACTCCACACATTACAATGCAACCTCAAAATCTCCCTCGCCTTCTTCTTCAAATAACCCTCGCAATCCGCCTGCAGAACCATGCAGAGCTTCGAGACCCCACCCACCCTCAGCATCTCGACAACCACCGCCGGCGTGGCCGATGACCGCGCGATCGACTCCATCACGCACAGGATCCGATCATCAGTCGCCGGAGACACTCTCAGCAGCCGCTTCGCCACCAGAGCGACTCCGCCGGCGTGCTCCAGCAGCCGCTGCCGTCCGTCGGCGCAGGAGCACAGCTGCGCCAGCAGGCAGAATATCAGCTCCGTCGTTTTCTTCTCCGCAGGTCTGGCTAGTTCCATCTCGATCAGCTCGTGAACGGCTCCGGCTTCGACCGTCTTCGCTCTGTTCCTTCCCGGCGGATCAGAGGTCTCGATTAGGATCTGCAGAGCCGATTTCGTGGCCTGCGGAGATATTTTCCCGCCCAGAACCCTCACCATTTCTCCGAAGAAAGAGGACTGCAATCTCTCCAGGTGAGTCGCGCTCACGAGTTGTGTGAATTCTTTCAGAACCACGAGCGCGTGGGTTTTCGTCGTCTTCTCCACGTCGGCATTCAAAATCCACGTAATCGAACCGACGAAACTATCCAGATAGTGATCTTCTAGAATCTTCTTGTTCTCCGGCGACGGAGTCCACGTCAGCCGTAGAATTCTCAAGGCTTGATCCAGACCGTCGGTGCGACCGTCCTCGTAACATCTCAAAACGTAGAAGAAAGTGGCTTTCGCCACCCCAGCCTCCGCCATTAGTTTCTTGTTTCTCTCGCTTTCAGCCGCAAAATCTTCCAATTTCTTCATATCGCTGAGATTTAACTTACTACCGTCGCCGTTTTTCAGATCGCGGACGAGCTTCAGGATCGCGGATCTGTGGATCGGAGATTTTGGCGTCGGGATCCGATCGATTCCGTTTCTAGCGTTGGCGACGCACCATGCCTGGATTAGCCTCCGGAGCATGTGGTTCGGAGTTAGGTCCGAGCCTCGGGATAAAGTCTGCTTCGTGACCGGACACACGGCGGCCGCCGCCGTCTCCAGCCATTTCTCGATGCATTCGCGGTCGTAGGTGATGCCAGCGACGGTGGTCACTGGGTCTTTCATAATTTGGAGCGAAATCGGGCAGAGAAAGTATTGAGGTACTTCGATTTCATCCATCCCTCCTTCTTCTTCTTCTTCTTCTTTTGTTCTTGCTTAGAAGAAACCGAACCTGAAAATCTCAACCAGGTACAGGTTTATGTTTTATAGTATGAGTCTGTAGAATTCTAGGAAGGGTATGAAAGAGGAAATATTATTATAATTTTATAAAATATTTTTTTTCCCTGGACAAAAGTGGTAAAATAATGCGGGCTGGTTTTGGACTTTGAATGGAACGGCAAATATTAAAGACGCGAATGGAAATGGAAGAAAGTGGCGCTAGAAAATTCTACTTTATTCAAAGGAAAAAAAATATACTTATATATAATATTATTCTTTTTTATTTTAGCAACAACTCTTTTGATACTCAAATTATCGGAATTGACCTTTATTCGAATACATTCGATTCATATATTATATTTTCGAGTAACATGATTTCGAGTCAACTTCAAAAAATATACAATATTGAGGAATATTGACAATCCGGTAACACAATTAGACATTCGAGTTACACAATGCAGATCGAGTTAACCGATTAAGAAAACCTATTACTCGAACTATCTCGAATTACACGGATAGGAATTCGAGTTACCCGAGTCGGATTCGGGTTACCCAAAATGTCAAAACGTGTTACTCAAATTTCTGATCCGGGTAGCTCGAATCAGATTCGGGTGACTCGAATTCTGTTTCGGGTAACTCGATTTTGTCACGGGTAACTCGTATTTTATCGGGTAACTCGGATTCGGGTAACTCGATTGTCTAATTGTGTTACCCGATTGTCAACCCTTCTCAATATTGTATATTTTTTGAAGTTGACTCGAAATTATGTTACTCGAAAATATAATATATGACTCGAATGTATTCAAATAAAGATCAAATCCGATAATTTAAATATCAAAAAAGTTGTTACTAAACTTAGAACAAAAAAGAATACTACTACAGTAAAGAGCAAAATGTTATAAACTTGAGAGAAAAAGAGAGAAATTGGAAGAGAAGGAGAATAATGTGTGTATTCTTATGAGGGCCAAATGCCTTTATTTATAGGTACACATCTAGGGTTTCAGGGGTATAAAGGTCATTAATTAGTAAATACATTAATTACAACACTCCCCCTTGAATGACCTTTAATACATGCTGCCTCATTAAAACCTTGTCGGGAAAACCCAGTGGGAAAAAACCCGATCGAAGGAAAAAGAGTACAGCTACTCCCCCTGAAATCGATTACATAAGATTTTTGAGTTAACGCATTCCGATCTTGTGTACTAGTCTTCTGAATGTTGATGTCGGCAACGTCTTTGTTAATAAGTTCGCCAATTAATCACTTAAGTGAATATTTGATGTATCTACCTTTGAGATACAAGTGATATCGTATTCATACAATATTTCTTCTTGAATATTATGATGTTCATGCCTCATCAAAACTCCTTTGAAAAAACCCTGTGGGAAAAAAACGATAGAGAAAAAGAGTACACAGTATAAATTTGCTCATGTGTTGCATTGGTTGCCTCGTTAAAAACCTTAACTAAGAAAACCCGGTGGGAAAAAACTTAGAAAGGGAAAAAGAGTACAACCATTTGGTCTTCAGGACCTTTTGACCTTCAGGGTCGACATAATCTTCAAGCTAATTTAAAAGTTATCACTTCTCCCCCTCAAGATAACAATCTTGCACTCCAATACCATGAATATAATTTTCAGACATGGAGAGATTTAGTGAATAAATCTGCTAGATTATCATTATTGTTCTTCTGAAGCTCGTGTGGAAATAAGTTTCATCTTACTTGCCCAAACATTATATGCAACACATAAATGGAAAATATTTATCATCATAATAAATAGGGAGTATGAGAACAAATATTAAATCATAATCCCTAATAGCCACCAATATCGAATCTCGGTCTCTTTCATGTAATAAACCAATATGGTTAACACCATTCCACATTCTCCATCTTGGAGAAATATTAAATTTTGCTAGCATGTTATCTTCAATTTGTATATCAGGCCTGATGATGTAATGCTTCAATAGCATACAAGTACGGAACTTCTGGTCCTCTTATATCTTTGTTATTTTCTTGAGATCTATATGAGTCGGTATCCACTTCAAGTGGTAAGACAACCTTTAGGTAGCTAAATGGATAAAAAATTTCCATCATATATGCTCGATCTACAAGTCGAGACAATACTAATACTTAGTTTTATCTAAGTTTTTCATTTTGAACTTGTATTTAGACACGAGTTCAAATAATTCACATATATCCTCTTCAGGAGGAATTCACTTAGTCGGTTGATCCACCAGACTATTTCAAAATGTATAAATATTTATAACTCAAAATAGTACATGTTGCGAGTTTCACGTTCCTATTACTTTAGGAACCTCAAGTCCGTCAGGAATTTTCATATAGATATTCGCGTCCAATGACCCATAGAAAAATGTGGTGATGACATCACTAATTGAATATCTATATTCATAATAATTGTCATATGTATATTAAATGACGAAATTTAGTGCCAACGGGAGAATATGTTTTGGGTATGCGCTTAAACCCTTGATATACTAATCTCGCTTATCTTTCACCACTTTATTTTAGTTTGCGAGTTAAGTTTTGTCTCAATTGCTTATATTTTATTTAGTGCTTCAGGCACTCCACTAGCAATTGTTGAGACACAAAGTGTTGTCGACAACTATCATTCTTATAAACAATTCTCCCATATTCACAAAGTCAATGACAACTTCAACAAAATCAAATATTCAACATTTCCCATAACATTTGATTTGGTCGTCCCATAATCCAATACTGTAATTATTTAGTGCACGTGCAAATTAAGGTATTGAGATTCTCATCTTCGGGACGATCCTCTTCAGGAGGTTTTTGAAGTGATGTTGTAGTTTAATCTATTTGTATTCCGCGGATTTTATCTTTAATACCAATAAAGAATACGTCTCTCACGCTTCTGGCGTCGAGGAGTATCAACAAATATATTTCGTTCACATTCGACTTTAATTCTTTATGGTACATATACAACTAGTATATGAGATTTCATCACTCATTTGGCAATCAATAACTTGTTGAACTTCGAGTTCATAGTGCGTAAATTTAAATATCCAACCCGATGAGAATTTTCCGACTTTCTCTTATTTATATTTCATATCTCCCTATAATGTCGGAGATAGTTGGAATTGGATTATAAAATCAATCCTCTTCAGGAGGTGCACTAATAACAGAGGGCGTGACTCAAATATTGTGCCTTTGATATGGATACTTGAATTTGAAATTCATCGCAACATGATCATTGGATAAAATATTATATCGCTTATAATTAATTCGATACTCATTGAATAAAGCTCCTTTTAGAGCTGACAATAAGAATATTGCCATATGAAATTATACCAATCTTTCGGGGATTGTCTTTCCATTCCTCAAGTAGAAATTGAACGAATCAATATGACATAAAGTTATGTATTTTTCATTTGAAATAAATAAATGCAACTTCAAATGTAAATCGCTCTCTAGGAGCATGTATTTTTCTTCAAAAATATTAATTGTGCTAACTCAGGAGCAACAATTTAAATCAAAGATAATCATATATTACCGAAAATATGAAGTACTCATCAAGAGTATGTGATATTTTTCAAAAGTATCAATTATGCTACCTTGGGAGCAACAATTTATAAGCATATAACACCCAAAATATAAATTACTCTAAAGAGTATGTAAATATTAATTAAAAGTATTAATTGTGCTACGTCATGAGCAACAATTTATATCAATGTGGTGATGATAAAAGCAATTCAATAACACAAGGCCATATAGAAAATATTCAAAATAATGCCTTTTTTGTTTAATATTCTTCAGGAATATTAACTTTAATTGATGTGTTTATCATAAATATAAAAATATGACTATATATCGTTGTGTTTTTATCAAGAACATCAACAATTTCTTTTTAATAATCTTCCGGATCATTAAAATTACAAATTCATGTTTCTTCAGGAAACCATGAAAATATATTAATGTAATGTATTAAAAGAATCATTACAAATAATTTTATATCAATGATACAAGTATCATCATCAATATAATATGTAATAACTATCGTTATTACTCTTCTTCCAGAAGAAAGTGCAATAATTATTATGCAATTAATCCAACATCTATAAGATGTTGATGAAAATCGGTCAACTCAAAATAATACAATTTTAAGTGTATAAATGTACTTCATGATATTTACTATTAATTTGTGATATTTATCATACAATATGTGTGAATTTGTATTAATATATCTTCAGGATATATATCATAAATAAACATATAGTTAAATAATATATAAAAATAATATAAATAGACTTTAACACCAAACACGTAAATTTAAATATGTAAATATTGAAAGTATTGGGATTAATAGACTTCTGGTCTAATAAGTGGTGAATATTATTTACATTGATATTTTTTCTAATACCAATTTCTTTTCTTCAGAAATTGTATATGTCATTTGTCTCACTTGTTATCGCGGAATCATACATATTTCAAGTGATAGTTTAGAAATCCATAGATTTATCGATACTTAGAAGATAATAGTGCAAAATCTTCGACCCTGTAGGAAGAAATTTAGTGCTTCTTCATGAAGTGTCAATAAATTTAACACTACCTTTTTTTTTCCATACGAAAAGTATCATTCTAAAGATATCATGCATATTTGCACTTTGATGAGACAATAAATTATGACCACTATTTAATCCCAATAACTTGGCATTCTATTCACATAAAGAAGAAACAAGATAAGCCAAGAATTTGAATGATACAAATATCTTCAGGATATTTGACTCTTTTATCACTAATAATATAGCAACGATCAATTCAAATCATACTCCAGGTATGACATCATATCTTATATTGATAAAAACTCACAATATATCATAAGAGATAATAAAATATTAAACTACACAATATATAAGATTATATATTGACATATAATCTTAAGATTATCATTTTCGTGTCCTTATCATTAACCGTTGATATATCAACTCCACGAGATAAAATTTATAAATAATTATCCCCTACAAGGATAAACTCTAAATTTTATCTACTTCGGGAGATAAAATTTGAGCCATGTAATATTAAAGTTTTTAATTTAATATTGTTCACTTCCGGGAACAACTTGATAGGAATATTCGACCACTTACTAATCTTGCTATCATTGGAGCACAATCAGATTATGATCGTGGAGTATATCATATCTTGTACAATCTCGATAGAGGATATTCTCAAATCATATTAATATTTTTTTATTTGAGATATAAGTTATATTTTCCTTTAGGGATTATCATGCTACATCAAGGGCATAATGATTTAATTATGCTATTATATTTATAAATAACAAATCAATATTCTTCAGAAATATTGTATCATCACATAATTCATGTATATAAATAAGAATTATTCATTTAGAATAGTAATATTCTTCAAGAATATTACAATTAATTGTGCTACTTCGGGAGCAATAATTTTAAGATCCATAATTGAATATACAAAGGGAAAAAATAGTACGAAAATTAATCAAGGCTCGAAATAACTAAACTAAAATAGTTGCTTTTTCAAGAGCACTTACAATATTGTTCAGGAATATTATTTTGTATTTTCATTAGGAATTGCACAAATTATTAGACCTCATAGTGTTCTCATGAACACATCATATTCAACTAGAATATGACGAGATAACCTTGTCCTTCTTCAAGAACTATAACAAATCTTTTATCTTAATAATCTTCTGGATTATTAAGTATTGTCGAATCGTGTTTCTTCTCGAAACAAAGAGGAACATGATTTGATAATAAATTTTGAGGTCATCATATATATTATTTATATATGATGCACACAAAAAATAATAAATTTTATAACTAAATATAATATATTTTTCCTCAAAATCATCATATGCAAGAAAGTTTTGAAGGAGTAAATAGAATTAATACCTGCTTCACCAATGTAAAAAAAAAGACTATTTCTCGGACTTTTTTTTATGCATGCAATACGTTTTAGAATCCGATCTCCACCGTTGAATTTGTAGATCTGCTTGTCGGAAGATCGTAAAAATTTCATGATGATCCGACGGTTAACAAAACGGGAATCGCGATTTTAAGCGCGATCTCATGATGCGAAAAAGGCTGCCGCGTTTTTTTTTTTTATTTCGAAAATCGGAGAGAAAAAAATTTACTCGTAGAGTATCATGCTGATAACGTGTTATAAACTTGAGAGAAAAAGAGAGAAATTGGAAGAGAAGGAGAATAATGTGTGTATTCTTATGAGGGTCAAATGCCTTTATTTATAGGTACACATCTAGGATTTCAGGGTATAAAGGTCATTCATTAGTAAATACATTAATTACAACACATAACAAATTTTCTTTCAAATGCAGTAGAGAAGTTGTCTGATCGTGAAAAAAGGCAGACTAATATATTATTTATAATATTAAAAATCCTTGAGGTCAGGGATGGAAGCGAAACATATCTTATTTTATGGGTCCAGCCAAACATCTTTATCTTATTGGTCCAACCAAAATAGGCATATTCGGTAGCAAATTTTATTTTGACCATCTTTCCATTCAATGCGTGATCGTGTCATATTCCTTAATTAATCAATAAAATTATTATTATTATTTCAAAAAGTACATCCCAACTTTCAAAGAAGATATTCAAAAAGTTTTTTTAAATAAAATATAATCGTTCATCGCTCTTAATTTTAAAAAGTTAGTGTGGTCAGTTTTTAAATCAAAATGATATAGATAGTGAGATTAATATTTTGTGTTGTATTTTACGAAACAGTTAAACAACTGACTATTGATTTTAGAGTATAATGTGAAATATCAAGCAACTCAGTGGGAGAGGCTGTTTACCGGTGATTTAATCAGTTTAATGGATAAAATGTCTTATTCGTTCAGACGTTTGGAGGTGTTTATTTGTGGTTTAATGGCTTATTCGCGCAGATAAAAATGACTTATTCATTAAGTATGAAAAGGGGTATTGTCCCCATTAAGACAAAAAAATGACTCCCCTACCCCTAATTAAAAACCACACATTTATATATACAATATAAATAATTTATGACAAAAAAATGTCTCTCCTGTCCCCATTATATATACTCATTTATATATACAATATAAAAAATTTATATTTTAATATAAATGAATGTAATATATTATTCATATATAAATAATATACATTTTTAATTTATATATATAATATTTGTTACTATATATTATTGTATAAATAAACTTTTGTATCTACAAAATATCATATATATTATGAATATATAAATAAATATTATATATTACTTATATATTAATATTTATTCATATGTATAATATTTATTATATATGTTCTTATCTATTTAAAATATATTTCTATATCTAAATATATATTGTATATTATAGATATTATTTATATATGTATTAAATATTTTATATATTACTTACATACAAAATTAAATCATTTATGTATAATATTTGTTTAAATTTAAATAATATATATATATATATAGAAGATGAGTCAAATTTGATTTTTCAATAATGTTTAAATTTATCTACTTTGTGTTTGAATTTAGCTACTTGTGTTTTGTGTTTGAAATTGGATTTTTAAGTACTTTATGAATTTATGTTTTGATTTTTGGATTATATCATTTATATTGCTTAAAAATAAATAACAATTTATAAAACAACTTATAATTGATATTCAGGAGTAAATCGGTCATTTCTGTTATTCAAACAGTTTATTCAGATGAAAAAGTAAACAATGATGTCAATTTACCCAGATACATTTACCTGCATGCATAAATTTACCTGCATGACACAATTTATCCAGACAAACAAATTTGGTAAACAGCCCCTAAATGCTAATAAATCACCTAGTTAAATCAATCAAATAAAACGGCCAACTGTTAAAAATGACGAATTGTATCCCGTATCCCCAAGAACTGTTCCTCTATAATGACGGTACGAGTTATGAAAGTTTTTGGGTCTTGGATAAATATGATAACGATATATATTTACATAGTAAAATAAACACATTGTTAGGTACTCTCAAGACCCATGATAGAGTATTTGACCAACAGCCAAGAGTCCTTTACAAAACATGCCCATTATTATCTCATTTCTTTTTTGCGTGGAGTACGTGAGTGTTATGATAATAAATTATGTTTTGAACTATTTTTAAAATTCAAATAAATTAATCGGTCCATTGATACCAATATTATTTGCTTTTTTTTTTTCCCTTATACTTTGTTCCTTTGCTTTTATTTTGTACAAAACATTCAACAATTAACAGATAATTTTAGCAAACGTATTTACAATATTCGAAATTGTTGGATTATGTGGCCCAAATGAATAAAATAATGAGGGCCCAAAATAATCTATCTCCTGCAACCCACTTAAAATCGGACCGTAGTATCCTTTTAGGCAGTAATTAAGCTTGGATTAATCTTGCTCATCCCAGATCTTTAATCCCTACACGGCTTATATTAAACCTACATATAAAAACCCCTAAACCCTAACCCTACCCCTCATTTCTTCTCACCCCCCCCCCCGCCGTCTGCTCTCTCACTCCCCTTCTCTCACCCCCCGATTTTCTTTCCTTCTCCTCGGCTTTGACCTGCTCCTCCCGATGGAAAGTAAATCCGCCCGATTTCTTCTCTTTGTTTGGTTGTTCCGATTCTCCTATAAATCCCGTTTTCGGTGGAGATGAAAGTACAACGAAATAAAAGAGAGCAAGATATATTTTCCCTTTGAATCCTTCGGTTTTCTAAGTGAAATATTTGAGGGGTTTTCTTGGTGAGCTTTGTGAGAAAGGGGATCTGATATTTCAGGGGTTTTTCTAAGCTTTGTGCTTCGTTTTTGGGTTTGGGGTTTTTTGGACCAGTCGGATCTTGCTTTGTGCCTGGATTCGCCGGAGGTTGCTTCCGGTTTCCGGTGGTGGGTTCGGTTCGAGGTGCTGGCCGCGGGTCTTGTGAGTCCAGGACGTGGCTACGGGGACGGAGGATCGAGCCGGGAATTTTCTCCGACAGTGTTTTTCTTCGGCTTCGGCGTGTGGTTTGAACTTCCTATTTCTCACTGTTTGATTTATTTTTTGATTTTATTTTGATTCGTAAAATTAGAAGTTGTGTAATCCCTAATCCTATCCAGTAGATTCGTGTAATAGTTATATTTGTTATAATTATTGTAATCTTATTTTCACCCGATTCGGACCAATACTCAACATTGGTACCGGAGCTTTGGTTTGGATCTGTCCGAATCGGGTCAACCCGGATCACTCAGGTATATCGGCTAACCCTCTCTTCACTTCCTGTTTTTTTTACTTGCTCGTATTCCCGTTCGTTTCTTGGTGATTTGTTTTTTCTTTGTGATTCTATCTGTTCGGATACTGCTTGCTCGCTGCTCTTCGTTTTTCTGATCGTCTGCTTTCTTTGTACTTCGTGTTTCTGGGCTGTCCGTCTCGGCCTTGTTACTTTTTTGCTTCCGCTGCATAGATAGTAATATTCTGTGTGTTTATTATTACTTCGTGTTGAATCTGGAATTTTTTCATAATCGGGCATTTAAACCCTCCTGCCTGGACCGCTTAAGTGTCCTCGGATCTTGTAGGGGCCTGGTATTGGATCTTTCCAGATTCGTTTAAATTTAATCATCTGTGTGATTGATTACTTTGTGTTTGTGAGGTTTGATTAAATAAACCGTCTTCTCCTGTTTGTGTTTTTCCTCAAATTTTTTCAAAACTTTGTTCTTTTTTGAAAATTAAAATGGGTTCAATCTCTGCCTTCTCTGTGGCACCATTTGACGGAAAAGGTGATTTTGCCATTTGGCAACAGAAAATGAAAAGCATACTTATTCAACAAAAATGTTTCAAAGCCATTGATAATTCGTTTGCCTCTAATGTGACGGCGGATAAAAAGGCTGAACTTGATGAGTTTGCTTATTCTGCGATTATCTTGAACCTTTCTGACTCTGTGATAAGAAAATTAGGTAAACACGGTTTGGCTAAAGAGTTATGGGAAAAATTGGAAGAAATGTATCTTTGAAACTTCATTGCCAAATAAATTATTCCTTCTTGAAAAATTTTTCCGCTATAAGCTTGATCTTAATAAAGACATTGATGCCAATTTCGACGTGTTTACAAAATTGGTTCAAGATATAAAGTTAACGGGAGATAAAAACATTATGATTACACTCGATTGTTCTTTTGAATGCTATTCCGATTCTTATAGTGATGTGAAATCTGCCATTAAATATGGTAGAGATCAGGTAACCTTAGATATTGTTGTGAACGGCTTAAAAAGCAAAGAGCTAGATTTGAAAAACAATAAAGGTGCTGCCCTTAGAAATCTTGGCGAGGTTAATTTTGTCAAAGGAAGACCACAAAAACGCTTTCAAAATAAAAAGTCTTCCAACACTCAAAATAACCAAGCCAACAAGAAAAGGGGCAATGAAAAATTTCGGTTTAAACCTAGACCTAATAATCGTAAGTGTTACAATTGTGGTGAGTATGGTCACTATATTCAAGACTGCACTAAACCTAAGAAAAACCAATCGATCGGGCTAACTTAGTCATGGTGAAAATCTTGGTGATGTGTTTATGATTTGATGCTATGCATTCTTGTGAACTCGTGTTAGTGACCTTGGTGAAAATGATTGGTGGTTGATTACGGATGCACATTTCACATGACTCCGCATAAACAACTTTTTCGGCTATCGTGATTTGAAAAATCGATATGTGTCTATGCGGATCATGTAAAACGAAATGTTCTTTGGAATAGGAACTGTGTGCCTTAAATTCGAATCTGGAAATTCGATAACTTTGGAAAATGTTAGGCATGTTCCTCACTTAGCTCATAATTTAATGTCATGTGCATGTCTTGAAGATGATGGTTTTGAAGGTACATGGGGTAAGGGTTCTATGAAAGTTACGAGAGGTCCCAAAATCTTTTTTGTCGCCATTCGTAAAATGAATTTATACATTTGATCCAAAGTAAGTAACTTTTCAGTTAATGAAGAACTTGGAGATAAAATCAAATATGGCATAAACGGTTGGGTCACATTAGTGGTAAAGGTCTTGAAATATTGCACAAAAATGGTTGTTTTGGGAATGATAAAATATCTGACTTACCATTTTGTGATAATTGTGTGTATGGTAAGCAACATCGTGCTAACTTTCCCCATTCACCTTCCCCGAACCCCCCTAAGAGTTCAAATGTGTTTGAATGTCTGCATGCCGATGTGTGGGGGCCTGCCAAGTTAACACACGGTGGAAACCGATATTTTTATCCGTGATTGATGATTATTCCAGAAAGTCTTTGTGTTTCTCCTTAAGAACAAATCGATGTGTTTGACACGTTCAAAACGTGGAAAATTTTAATTGAAAATCGACTCTAAGAAAATTAAAATTTTGAGAACCGACAACGGCACGGAATTTTGCAATAATTTGTTTGATACTCTGTGTGCGGAAAGTGGTATTCAAAGGCATAGGATGAGACTTACACCCCTCAACAAAACGGGAATTGCCGAGCGCATGAACCGAACCCTCCTTGATAGGGTAAGGTCCATGCTCGTCACACTCCGGATTGTCAAAACGTTTTGGGGTGAGGCTTTATCTACACCGCCTATATTATAAACAGATCTCCATCTGTCCCTTTGAATGGAAACTATCCAGAACTGTGTGGGTAGTAGTAACATTGATTTCTCTAATCTTCGTGTATTTGGGTGTCTTTGCATATGTTCATCAAAAGCAAGATAAATTAGAACCTAGATCGATAAGATGTGTGTTCTTAGGCTACCCGGAGGGAGTTAAGGGTTTTAGCTATGGCTTAAGGGCGAGCCGGGGTTTAAGGTGCCGATTAGTAGGGATGTAATATTCAATGAAGATGAATTTCCCTGTCTTGATCATCCCGCACCCGCACCCGCACCCGTGCACATGCCTAATTCAATTTGTTTCTAACTACCCTACCTTAAGTGAGGTGGAGCCTGAAAATGATGAAACTTTGCATGCTTTGAAAATGAAAATCATTCGGAAATTCGAGTGATGAAGTTATTGAGAATGTTGATGAAAGTACTGAACTAACCAACTACCAATTGACGAGAGATAGGCCTAGAAGAGAGAATGTTAGGAGGCCTCATCACTTTGATGATTTTCATATGATGTCCCATGCTTGCAATGTGTTTGAATCCTTAGATAATAACGAACCTAAAAGCTACAAAGATGCTTTAAAATCTGAAAATGCTTCTGATTGGTTAAATGCTATGAATGATGAAATGAATTCCCTGCATGTTAACCAAACCCGGACTCTTGTCCCAAAACCTGAACATTGTTCTCTTGTGGACTGTAAGTGGTTATATAAGGTTAAAAATGAAGTAGAGAATATCAGATTTAAAGCTAGGTTGGTTGCAAAAGGTTTCACTCAGAAAGAAGGAATTGATTACACTGAGATATTTGCTCCTGTTGTGAAATTCACCACTGTGCGTATCATGCTTGCTTTAGTTGCTCACTTTAATTGGGAATTAAAACAAATGGATGTTAAAACAGCTTTTCTTCATGGTGAATTAAATGAGAAAATTTATATGAGGCAGCCAGAAGGTTTTGTAGACTCTAAGAAACCTGATCACGTTTGCCTTCTTAAAAAGGCCCTTTATGGCCTAAAACAGTCTCCAAGGCAATGGAACAAGAAGTTCGACTCTTACATGCTTTCTTTAAAATTCAAACGTAGTTCATACGACCCTTGTCTCTATTTTAAAGTAGACTCCACTATTCCTATCTTCTTACTTATCTATGTGGATGACATGTTACTTGTGAGTCCGTGCATTAAATTAATTGATCATGTTAGGTCTTGTCTTAGTGATCAATTTGACATGAAATACCTTGGAGACGCCCAGAAAATTTTAGGCATGAATATTGTTAGAGATAGGAAAAATTTTTCTTTATTTCTAAATCAGTCTTCCTACATAGAGAAAATACTTGAAAAATTTTCTATGACTGCTGCAAAACCTGCTTCTGTGCCTCTTGCTGCCCATTTTCTGTTAAGCAAAGATCAATCTCCAAAATCTAGTGAAGAAGAAAAATCAATGGAAAAAATTCCCTACGCTAATGCTATAGGATCACCATGTATCTCATGGTTAGTACGAGACCTGATATAGCCTATCTTTGTCGATTGCTTGAGTAGATACATGTCTAATCCTGGTATGCCTCATTGGGAAGCCTTGAAGTGGCTTCTCCGTTATTTGAAATCCTCTGTGGATGTTGGCATTAAGTTTTCTAAATCCGTGATGGTGTTAAACTTGTTGGATATGTGGATTCTAACTTTGCTAATGATCGTGACAATCGAAAATCCACGACCTCTTATGTGTTTACCCTTTGTGGCTCTTGCATTAGTTGGAAATCTCATTACAAAATGTTGTTGCTTTATCTACAATCAATCGGAATATGTTGCTACAATCGAGGCATTTAAAGAAGCCATATGGCTAAAGGGTCTTCTATCCGAAATTGGTTTTCCGAAAGAAAAGTCGTGGTATTTTCGGATAGTCAATCTGAATTCACTTTGTAAAAATCCTGTCTTTCATGATCGCACTAAACATATTGATGTCAAATTTCATTTCATTCGTGACATTGTTGAAAAAGGTGAACTTGATCTTGGAAAAATTCCTTCGTAATTCAATCCTGAGATATGGGCACCAAATGCTTACCTTTGGAGAAGTTTGTGTCCTGACCGATCTGCCGAACTTGGGAACTCAAGACTAACTCTTAGTCATTGCCTTATTTGTGAAGGCTTTACATTCTTAGTGAATTATTACATCTTTGTGATAGTCCTGCTTTCTTAGTGATTGCTTTCTTTGTGATTACCTGTACTTACTTTGTGTTTTGTGTGCGGGTGATGTCCGGCGATGATGACCTCCGTCTCCATTATGTACCCCGATGACTCATTTGGCCCAGTGGAGATTTGTTGGATTATGTGGCCCAAATGAATAAAATAATGAGGGCCCAAAATAATCTATCTCCTGCTTCACTTAAAATCGGACCCGCCCGTATCCTTTTAGGAAGCACCATTAAAATTTGGATTAATCTGGCCGTTCATCCTGCATCTTTAATCCCTGGCCACGGTTTATATTAAACCTACATATAAAAACCCCTAAACCCTAACCCTACCCTCATTTCTTCTCACCCCCCGCCGTCTGCTCTCTCACTCCCTTCTCTCACCCCCGATTTTCTTTCCTTCTCCTCGCTTTGACTGCTCCTCCCGATGGAAAGTAAATCCGCCCGATTTCTTCTCTTTGTTTGGTTGTTCCGATTCTCCTATAAATCCTGCTGGTGGAGATGAAAGTACAACGAAATAAAAGAGAGCAAGATATATTTTCCCTTTGAATCCTTCGGTTTTCTAAGTGAAATATTTGAGGGGTTTTCTTGGTGAGCTTTGTGAGAAAGGGGATCTGATATTTCAGGGGTTTTTCTAAGCTTTGTGCTTCGTTTTTGGGTTTGGGGTTTTTTGGACCAGTCGGATCTTGCTTTGTGCCTGGATTCGCCGGAGGTTGCTTCCGGTTTCCGGTGGTGGGTTCGGTTCGAGGTGCTGGCCGCGGGTCTTGTGAGTCCAGGACGTGGCTACGGGGACGGAGGACTGAGCCGGCCGGAATTTTCTCCGACAGTGTTTTTCTTCGGCTTCGGCCGTGTGGTTTGAACTTCCTATTTCTCACTGTTTCAGTTTATTTTTCAGTTTTATTTTGATTCGTAAAATTAGAAGTTGTGTAATCCCTAATCCCTATCCCGAGTAGATTCGTGTAATAGTTATATTTGTTATAATTATTGTAATCTTATTTTCACCCGATTCGGACCAATACTCAACAGAAATATCAGACAACTAACATAAATAGTCAATAAATCATCCGGCTAAACCAATTAAATAACAGTATGACAAGTGTATGAAAGATTTTGAGGTGCGGGATACAATTCATGGCCACCGACCAACAATCGTTTACAAAACATGCCATTATATCTCATTTCCATTTAATATGGAGTACGTAAGTGTTATGATAATATTTAATAAAATATATTGAACCATTTTTAAAATTCATATAAATAATCTGGTCCATTTGTATCACTATTATTTGCTTTTCTCCTTATGCTTCATTCCCTCAATTTTAATTGCAATATTCCACTACTTTGTATTGTTTATATATTAACTTTTGAAATTTATTCCGACTATAAAAGTAAATATTAACATAGTATAAGATACGGTTGAACTTATTTCGATGTATATTTTTAAAATATTATGCTTTATAATTTTTATAATATACAATTAAATTAGTAATGGTCAAAATTTATATTGAACCTCATTTATATATCCAATTGCAATAAAGATGTAGTGTTATTAATGATTTAATAGTGTTGTGGATACTATTTTAGTTAATAAAATAAATTAATGCAAAATTCCTGGATCCGTTTACGGGAGGATGATTATACTATTATTTTGACCAAAAGAAATCATGAAATGTTTAAATTATCTTCAATATTATCCGTGACTATTTTTGTAGAGTATTTTCACTAATAAAATACAAAGTATTACTTATAAATATTTATATCATTTTTATATTATATTTGAAAATACTTCTTTATACACATGTTTTTGTGATTGTATTATAGATTATTCTCTCTTTGTCCATGTAAAGAATCTCCTACATTTTTTTACCTTTTACTCTTGTTATCTCTACTTAAATTTAATAGTTAGGGTCCAATGTGTTACTTTTGTTATCTCTATTTGTTACTCTTGTTTTACCCTAGTAATATTAATTTTGAAAACACAGCCCAACATTAGATAGTTTTTAACTCCGACTCTTATTATCGTCATTTTAAAACAAACCATTGGCAAGAACCGTCTTCTTCAAAATTTAAAGAATAATCTGTCTCAAAAGGATCGAGTATCAGTATGGTATGAAATACTTTAGTGACGAAAATATTAGAGAGTTCGGACACGAAGTGGGTTATTGTCATAATTGAAACCGCACTATGAAGCTGTTTTACACGGCTGATGGGAGCGGTCAGTACAATGTCAAAATATTTTTTCTAAGTATTTTTTCTTGTTAGATGTGGTGTGAGGCAGACTGATATGGGATGAGTGGAAAATGAAAACACTCCACCACGAATGATATTTTAAATTGTCATGTACTGCTATTTTACAGTACATGAAATAATATTAATTGGAAAATAAACTCATAAAAATTTGACAGGACAAAACATTTATTTAGAAGACATTTTTAATTTAAAATACTAAATTTAATTTTAAATTCATAAAAACTGAACGGAAAATATAAATTCGGAATGAGTGATCTAATTTGAAAAAAAGTACATGCAAGATATTAATTGGAATATAGAATAGTATTAGGTGAATTATAAATTCATAAAATTAATATAAACAAATTATTTATTAGAAACAATGGTTTAATTTAAGAAGAAATAAATGTCAAAGCATTAGAAATAAATCTTAATAACTCACATCTTATATACAAATATAATTTCAATTTATAAAAAATCATTGAAAAAAGGGCGAATTACATAAAGTATCATTATTGTTTGGTTTAATTACATATTAGTATACACCGTTTGAACAATTATATCTACACCCAAATTCATTTCCGACGTTGACTTTTGGACGAATTTGTAATGTTCAAACTGCTTGATAACGTGGATTCTTGTTTGAACAATTATATCTATACCAAAATCTAGACCTGGCAAAATAGGTCTAAGCCCGCGGGCCGGGCAAGCCCGCTCGTTTCTGGAAGGGCATTGGGCTCCACTTTCTGGCCCAAAGAAAGGACCTTTTTGCCCGGCCCAGTTTTTGCCTGTGAGGCTCGGCCCACGGGCTGCCGTCTGGCCCATTGTTTTTTAATTATGTATATTATAATATTTAAATTTTTTTCTTATGTATTTTGTTAGATTATATTATATCTATATGTTATTTATTTAATTTTATTCTTTTATTAGACTTTATGATTACTTTGTAATATCTCATATCAATATATATATTATTTTGTGACTTTTGTAAGAAAGTAGCAATAATAAATGATATGACGGTCAAATAAAAATATATGTATATTTGTCTTCTGATTGTGGTAGCATAATCTTTAATGTAATTATCAAATAAAAATAGTTATACTTTTATTTCTTTGATTGTGATAGTATAATGAATAATATAATGATTAATAATCAAAATATTATATTTGACCCTGGTCGGGCCACAGGCCTCCTGCCTAGGAAAAATGTTTTTTTTGACCCGATCCAGAAAAAACCCGCCCATTTGGACCGATTCCGCTCTTTGTTAGATCTACTCAAATCTCATCTTCGGCATTAACTTTTGGACGAATTTGTAATTGTTGTAGCTAATTGTGGGTACGAAGCTGTTTTGGAGCCATTATTTACAAGGGAATATATAATTATTTTTATGAAAAATATATATTTACAATGAACAATTTAACTTAAAAAAATATTGGATATTAATTGGAGTAGAAAAAATAATTTTAATTCTTAATAAATTATTGATAATTTGATTTATCAATATATATATATATTAAACGGATTATGAAAACTTTCAAAGAATGAACTGTCGAGTCAAATTGAAGGGGTTGGTATTCGGCTCCATCTCTTATTTGACCAGTCATCTTAAAGACATTTTCGGTGGTCAATGAACAGTTCACGTAACGTTGAGTTTTGCCACAAAACCACATGGCAAGTGATAAAAGGTGGGAAATCTCGTGGATCTAATTATTTGGAAAAAGTTGGCATGAGATAAATGTGTAATTAATGTATATTTTTGTCGCAAATCAAGGGTATAATTCGACAGTTTACTACTCTTTTTGATCTGATTCATCAAGATAAAGATAAATTAAATAAAAGTTAAAAAAGATATTTAAAAATAATATTTCTCTACTATAAATTAAAAAAATTGGGTGATGGCTCTATTTTTTGATAATTGATATTATTTTTAAGTTGTGATTGTCTTATAATTATTGTATTTATTTGTAATTGTAATTTAATAATATTATGCTTTAGTCATATTTAATTCCGTTAATACATATATATATTGATTCCTTTATATCATTAAATATGATAATCTCCTGAAATGAAGAGTTTTTTTTTATTTTTGTTGCTTATTTAATCAATTAGTAGTTAGATGAAAAGATTTTGTTAATTATTACCGAATGATGCTGATATAAACAATGATAAAATATAGATATATTCGGATATTCCAATTTGTTTTATATTTTTTTGTTTTTGGATGATGTTTTGAACGAGAAAAATAAGAAGTGAGTTTTAATATATATATATATATATATTTGCTTATCATGCTTCTCAAATGCAAAAAAAATGGGCTTTCCCACATCAACTTCTTTTTTTGACTACTAATAGCAAAACCACCATTATTATTATTATTATTATTATTTCACATGACATCTAAGTTTAGACGAGTTTTCCTAGTGGGGGTTTGTACCAAAGACCCGCATAGTCAAATTCTAAATATCCAATTTTTATCCATGCTATTTGGGTCTTTGTTTATCTCTTTTTAATTGCTTTAAAAGACAATCTCTAAATCGTTAAAAAATAATTCTTGTTTGGTTAAAATAGTTTCTGCTTCTTATTGGTTTCAAAACCTTCCGAATGATTTTGTATCATGACCCTCTCTTAACCATTAAGTCCTGATTTCATTTTGAACAATTAAAAAACAGTTGCATTTCATTTTGCACTTAATCATTCTGCACCAAACCATTCAGCAACTGCCAAACAACTCAGTTGATTAGTATGACTCAGAGATATCTCATAACTAGGGATGGCAATGGGGTGTGGATGGATAGCCAGCCCATTCCAGAACCATGGATCAAGGCTGGACCGAGAACCAACCCCAAAATCATGGAAATCGGTTCGTGTTGTGCTTCAAATCGTCGATTTTGGGTTCGGTGTACCCACAAGTACCCATGTTTTTTTAAATTATGTTATTTACATAAATCTGGAAGTAAAAATTAATGGTATTAAAGTAGCACATTTACATGTTATGTTTTCCTGCTCTTGTATCCAATTAATTAAATAAGTGGATCTCTAATCCGTATAATACGATTATTAAGTAAATAAATTGAGCGGTCTTAGATACTCTAATCAGAATGGGAGATGTAGATAAAACAATTTATTTTTGTATATGTAAATATATTTTTGTTAGCCGACCCCAAATCATTTTGGGTTAAGGTTTAAATATTATTGTTGTTGTTGTTGTTGATATTAATTATTTATATATATTCTCTATTTGAGGATGGGTGTTACCGGTCCGGGTATTACATATAATAATAATAATAATAATAATAACTATGACAATTAATGATTTAAAAATATTAAGTAAATCTGGTGATCATATAGATGTAATTAAGTTAATTTATATCTGTAGGCAGTTTTTGGAAAATTATAAAGGACCCGAGGCCAACTGCCTTGTTTATATCGAACTAGATTTGATAAATAATAATAAAATTAATAATAACAGTAATAATAAATAATAATATCGAACTAGATTTGATAAATAATAATAAAATTAATAATAACAGTAATAATAAAAAAAAAGATTTGATATTATTAGGTTTCAAAAAAAAAAAAGATTTTATCCTCCAGCACAAAATTCTTCAAATGGAACATCATGTTCTCCTCGATCACTGCGGATTGCTTTTATCCAAACATTGAGTTGATTATTCAACTTCGATCTTCAAATGGAACATCATGTTCTCCTCGGTCACTGCGGATTGCTTTTATCCAAACATTGAGTTGATTATTCAACTTCGATCTTCAAATGGAACATCATGTTCTTCTCGGTCACTGCGGATTGCTTTTATCCAAACATTGAGTTGATTATTCAACTTCACTCTTGAAGATCTTAAACTTCATTTTTGCTCTTAAGCAAGAAGACGTCACAGGTTCCGGTGCAATCCTCAATTGCAGCTTGGAGTTAATTTATAACAGTTTTTGAGTCAACTATCGTAACTCCAAATCTCCCAACAGTAACTGTCGGCATTCTCAATCTTGTACTTTCATTCCAGCACAAAATTATGCCTTATCTAGCACAAAATTCTTCAAATGGAACATCATGTTCTCCTCCTCGGTCACATCGGATTGCTTTTATCCAAATATTGAGTTGATTATTCAACTTCACTTTTGAAGATCTTAAACTTAAAATCTTCATTTTTGCTCTTATGCAAGAAGACGTCACAGGTTGCGGTGCAATCCTCAATTGCAGCTTGGAGTTAATTTATACTCCCTCGGTCCAAATCTCCCAGCAACTATCGACATTCTCAATGTTGTACTTTCATTCCAAGGATGTCCATAAATTCTTTGTGGTCCTCTTTTATCAATGCATACATCCCGTACGATGCGTTGTTGAATCCATTAAGGATGAAATACCTGGATATATAGTCCCTTTGACCCATATGCATCAAAAACAGATTTTCGATACCATACTAGTATCGTTCTAGGGCACAATAGGGGATGATGCAAATTTACATCTACCCAAACAAACCATAGGGTTATTAAATTTCAGTTTTTCCTAAATTTGAAACAGTCAAACAGACCTTAGGTCTAATTTTGAACTTTTTCAAAATTTCAAGTTTGTCGAACAAGGCCTTAGCATTTTCAAGAATTTTGAGAAAAGCGTACTTGACCAAATCAGTCAATTTTTCAGAATTAAGAAATCGCAGAAAAATATCTATGGGGATCAATACACAGACTACTGATTTGGGATTTTCCCACCTGCCTCTTCGTTGTTTAATTACCTTAATATACTTCCTAAATATAGAAACCACCATCTTCAGTCGGTCGCATGCCGTCGCCGAAACCAATGAAACCATCTAGGAGAACACGCTGTAGTTGCCCCTCCACCAGAATATCAAGACACCATTGCTGGCGGTGTACCGTGAGCCTAAATGACCGAACCTCAAAACCCAGCCGTGAGCCACCGTGCCGGAAGTAGCCAAACCCAGAGAGCCCAATACGTCAATTATCGAAATCACAGACACGAACTGAGCATGGAGCCACTCTGAAACATACAACAGGACCTGGATCTGTGGAAAAACTGCTCTTCAACAAATCCATTGAGCCAGACAACTCACCGTCGTCCATTACCCCTATTGGACTTTGCCCCGCCGTGCCTGCTCTGGTGGAACAAATCAAGAATCGCCGCCTCAGCACATCAACCTTCATCGGCCACCGGTACAACTGCACGTTTAGATTTTCCGGCCATAAATCACACTATTTCGCCGTTGTCTGAGGTCAGCCACTGCTATGTCCTTCGGTCAGCCATGACACCATCGCTCGAAATGCCCGAATGGAGGGTTGAACTTAGAAAACCCCTTTCCTTTTCGTGTCTTGAGCTTTCTGGTAATTCTACAATTACATCCAAGTGTGTAAACTCTTGGAGGAGTATCGTTTCCGACATATCTAACATCCATGAGTAGATCCAAACATCTTTTAAAAATTAATTTCGAAAATAATAAATCTGTATTCAAGACCTTGAACAGATCCAAACATGTATAAAAATTAATTTTCAGTATAAAACCAATTTTGAATGGGTTGGAAAATAAAGCACATATCCGATATTAATGATTTCGAAAATAATAAAACAAAAGTAATTAAATTTGCTTTTAGATTGTTAGAATAAACCATGCTCTGCAATCTGAAAAAAAACAAAGTAAGAGACATATTCGTTAATAAAGCAAGCAGTAAATAATATATATATATATATATATAATTAATTAATGAAAGGAAATTAATCCGAAGATGGGCGATGTTGAGTCCAGAAATTCTGTCTCCTTAAAGCAAATTCGCCCCACAGCAGTGTATTGCGTCTGCCTCTCAAGATAAAACAACATCCCGATGTGTTGATAAATGATCATCACACCTTCAGCGAACTAGAATAAAATCTGAACTATCACCGACGCGATCGAAAATACGAAAATATGAAGAGAAGATTTTAGTTCAGAAGTGTACTCAAAAATTGGATGGAAACGAAAATTTTCTATCTAAAAATCGGACCCCTCATATCTGTATTTATAGGTGAAGATGAGAGAGAGACGTGTATCGGAGGAACTCAAACTCTGATTAGGATTGGTCTCTTTGATACTTATCCTAATCTATTAATATATTAGTCCGATAATTATCAATTAACTTGATAGCTATCCTAGTATATTAATTCGATAATTATCAATTAATTTGATATTTATCCTTATCCGAAAAATTCAGATTTTATGATTGTGGCAGTTTAGCAAAATGATTTTTTGCCAAATAAAATTGCAGTGAAAGATAACTTTGAGACATTTCGCGCAAATCGCCATTCGACCCGACCCGACCCGAGCCGAGGCGAGTCGGTCGGACGGACGGCGGCGGTGCGTGTGTGTGCGCGCGAGAGGCGCACAGTCACACATCCACTCATGTCCCACTTGTTGTGAACAAGAGTTTGTGCATATCACCTTATACACAATTTTTTTTACTTTTTTTCCAATGTGGGATAGCATCACAAACCCACTTCCAAAGAGCTCAATTTAGAATATTATATCTCACTCATACCTATATCATTTTGAGTGTTCTTGCATGTTTTGAAAACTTCTTACGGTGTACTACGTATTCCAACAAAGTCCCGACATTAATTCGAAGTCGGGCACACTCAAAATTACTTCTCAAGTGGGCTGCTCAAAACAGCCTCATTATTTCCTCTTTTCCAACAATAAACATGACCGTATTTAGTTTCACAAGGGTGAGAATTTGGGACCCGGACTTGGGAAATTCCTACCCCAATGGGATTCAGGTGTAACACCCCAAATTAGGCGGATATTACAGTGCCGTGAATCCCCGACTGGGACCCACCAGGTGAATGAAAACTGATGAATTAAATAATATAATTGTAGTACCGAACCGCATTATATTACCAAATACTCCGATGAGGAGTTTAAGTACAAAACATCAGGACAATACCGAATACTAGTATATTTTATATGAAGATAAAATACACAACACTGAATGAAACGGAGTAACCAAATGAAAATCTGCAGCGGAAAATAAATGACAACAACATGACTGACTGAAAGGATCGGGGCCTCCTACTAGTATCACTTGGACTCCTCGCCGTCAACATGCTCTTCCCGTGCCTTTGCCTTGCCGTGACCTGAAAACAATATCCCCCAACGGGGTCAGTTACACAGAACAACAATCCTCAAGGGTTGAAAATACACAATCATGATATATCTTTAGTTATGAAATATCCTTAGTTATGAATTAAGCTGAAGAGGAGTATCATAGTACGCCCGTAATGTTCTGTGCAAGTGTACAAGATGAATGACCGGACACACCCGTCCTTGTACCTAATTAGTCTCACGGAGGTAAACGTTACCGTGTGCAGTACCCAATGTATCGGTGAACCCGATACATGACTATCGTGTGCTCGACTAAAAATTCCACACATCCGCACTGCCACGCAATATGAACCCGGAAGGTCATATGAACGAGAATGACCACAATGAATATCAATGAATAATAATTCGACAAGGTCAAGAATGACTCACCGAGATGAAAATAATAGTGAAGTGATTGATAACTCAATGAAATGATTGGAACCGTCGTTCCTCGTGAATGAAGTGATTATTCGACAATTACAAGTCTCAATACAGTTAATACAATGATGAATGAGTTATGATTATGAATGAACAACAACAAAAGGAATGAATATCCTTTTAACCGAGTAAGAATTAACTTACACAACACCGGTGAACAATGTCCTTCCACGAACAACGCCCTAAATGAAATGTCGGTCGCTCGAACAACCTTGAATAACACAATTACCAACAATCCATTCAACATACGAATCAAACACGAATATAACGAACTCAAAACGTCGATACGACTAAACCAAGTTCATTGGGGCATTATATCGAACACGTTGTGACCAAACCTCGATTATTAACAACCAAACCTCAATTATACCAACATCAAATCCCCAAAAAGTGTTTCAATCCAACAAAACATCTTCAATACGATCAATAATCCAATATGAATATCCAAATTCGTGATTACAACAACGATTAATCGGAAACCCCCAAATCCAACTCATTATTCAAAGTGTTCTTGGATAATCCTTCAATAATCCATTGAATAATCATACATATCCATAATCATGCGTACTTCACTACATACAACATGATTTTAACGTCCAAAACATCATATCTCAATACAAAATCGAAATCCAAGATGTTGAAGAAATTACCTCTTGAAGATCCAACCACTTCGTTCCGATGAACACGAGTTAAATCGAGTATTCAAGCTTCCCAAACGAATGAAGATGATGAAAATCTAACACTCAAGTGATTGATGATGGAAAATTCCTCCCACAAACCCTCTCTCTCGGAAGTAGGATGAAGAAATGTTGAAAAATGAGGAAATCCCGTCGGTCCACCTATATAAAGCCCAAGGACGCACGACCAATCCGCACGACCAAGTGTCCGCGGCGTCCGTGCAGCGTGAGTCCACCGGGCCGTTGTTCAGCACACGAGCGCCGCGCCTGGCGGCAACTCGTGCGGCTCGCTTGTGCGGCCACGACTCGAATCCGGGCCTCACGCCCAAGATACCGCAACACACGAGCACCATGCCCGAGCAGTTGCTCGTGTGGCCTGCTCGTGCGGCAATGACTCGACCACTGGGCCTCCTGCCCAAACCAGCCGCAACACACGAGCGCCGCGCACGACCAGAAGCTCGTGCGGCCTGCTCGTGCGGCAATGACTCGGTCACTAGGCCTCCTGCCCAGTCCAGCCGCAACACACGAGCGCCGCACACGACCCGATACTCGTGCGGCCTGCTCGTGCGGCCCTGCTCGACAAGCAGTTCTGCCCAAAATGATGCACCGAGTACAAAAATCACAGAATTCCAAATATTACGCCAAACGGTGCACACAATTGAATGAGTATGAATGATGAGTGATTAATAATGACTGAAAATTACCGAGTGACAATTACTGACCGATAATTACTGAATAAAAATGACTGAATTACAACCGGGTATTACATACTCCCCCCTTAAAAAGAGTTTCGTCCTCGAAACTAAGGGTCAAACAACTCGGGATAACTCTCCCGCATACTATCTTCGGTTTCCCAAGTAGCCTCTTCGACTCCGTGTCTAGACCACTGGATCTTTACCAAAGGAATCGTCTTGTTCCTCAACTGTTTGATTCGTCGCTCTAAAACTCGTATAGGACGCTCCTCATATGAATGATCCTCCGCGATCTCAATTTCGTCCAACTGAAGTATGTGGCTCGGGTCGGCAACATACTTCCGTAACTGAGATACGTGAAACACATTATGAATTCGGCTCAACGCCGTAGGTAAAGCCAATCGATAAGCTAACTCGCCCACTCGATCCAAAATCTCCAATGGTCCAATGAAATCTTGGACTCAACTTAACCCTCTTCCAAAAACGGAAGATACCACGACTCGGGGATACTTTCACCAAAACATGGTCACCTGTCTCGAACTCTAAAGGTCGACGACGATTATCTGCATAAGATTTCTGTCGACTCTGAGCGGTCAACAAACGACTCCTGATCAAAGCTACCTTCTCACGGGCGGCTATAAGCATATCGGGCTCAGTGCCGATAGATTCTGATAAGTCATCCCAACACAAAGGAGTTCGGCAACGACGACCGTACAAGGCCTCGTAAGGTGCCATCTTAATCGAAGCATGCCAACTATTATTGTACGTGAACTCGATCAACGGTAGTTGGGCTTCCCAATCATCTTTCCAATCGAGAACACACGCCCTCAACATGTCCTCTAAGGTCTGAATAGTCCTCTCTGATTGTCCGTCGGACTGAGGATGAAAGGCTGAACTGAGATTAAGCGGAGTTTCCATAGCACGATGAACTGATTTCCAAAAATGAGACACGAATCGTCCATCACGATCGGAAATGATACTTTTAGGAGTACCGTGCAATCTCACTATCTCTTTGATAAACAACTGGGCAAGTCTCTCGGGACCCCACGTATCCTTAATCTTAAGGAAAAGAGCTGATTTAGTTAGGCGATCCACAATTACCCAGATTGTATTCATGCCACGACGACTCGTCGGCAAACTCGTGATGAAGCCCATTGAAATATCTTCCCACTTCCACTCTGGAATAGGGAGAGGTTTCAGCATACCCGCCGGTCGCTGATGTTCTATCTTGACTTGCTGACAGGTCAAACATCTCGAAACAAATTCCGCGACTTCTCGCTTCATATTACTCCACCAGTAATTTTGTTTCAAGTCTTTATACATCTTACTAGACCCCGGATGAACGGAATAAGGGGTAGCATGAGCTTCTCTCAAAATCGAGTTTTTCAACTCATCATTCGCTGGTACAGACAACCGATTCTTAAATCGCAAAAGTCCATCCTCGTGGACCACAAATCCAGGGGCTTTCCCCTGAGCCACATCCTCACGGATGCGCAACAATGATGGGTCTGAACCCTGATTCTCTCTGATTGCCTCCTCAAGTGGCGATGAAATCTCTAACATGCAAGATTGCCCTTGCACTCGCTGAAGCCAGACCTCTATCTCGGGTCTAAGGAATTCCTGCTGAAGCTTCTTCTGAACTGTTAAACGAGCAAGCATTTGCTCCTGAATGGACTTACGACTCAAGGCATCGGCAACCACGTTTGCCTTACCCGGGTGGTACAGGATCTCGATATCATAATCTTTGATTAGTTCCAACCACCGTCTCTGTCTCATATTTAACTCCTCCTGAGTAAATATATACTTCAAACTCTTGTGATCATATCTGACAGGTGACGCCATAAAGGTAATGACGCCAAATCTTCAACGCGAAAACCACGACTGCTAACTCCAGGTAGTGGGTCGGATAATTAACCTCGTAAGGTCTCAATTATCGTGAAGCATAGGCAATAACCTTCTCATTCTGCATTAATACACATCCGAGACCGTGTCCGGACGCGTCACTATAAACCACGAATCCTTCCGTCCCTTGTGGCAAGGAGAGTACAGGTGCTGAAATTAACCGGCTCTTGAGTTCCTCAAAACTCTATTGACATGCGTCGGACCATGTGTATTTCTTATCTTTCCTTAAAAGGTTCGTCATGGGTTGAGCGATCTTAGAAAATCCTTCCACAAACCGCCGATAATAACCGGCTAATCCGAGAAAGCTTCGAATTTCCTTAACATTCTTAGGAGGTAACCAATCTTGGATAGCCTCCGTCTTCTGAGGATCAACACGCACTCCATCTGATGAAATTACATGCCCGAGAAAAGTCACTTCGGACATCCAGAACTCACATTTGGAAAACTTTCCATAAAGTTGCTCTCACCTCAACATGTCGAGCACCTGATGAAGGTGAAACTCGTGCTCTTCTCGGTCACGAGAATAAATCAAAATGTCATCGATGAAGACAACAACAAACTGATCCAAAAAGTCGATGAAAACCCGATTCATTAACTCCGTGAATACCGCAGGTGCATTAGTTAACCCGAACGGCATTACCACGAACTCATAATGACCATAGCGTGTACGAAACGCTGTCCTTGCGATATCCGACTCTCGAATTCGCAACTGATGATATCCAGATCTTAGGTCGATCTTGGAAAATATTGAAGCTCCCTGAAGTTGATCTAAGAGATCATCAATACGGAGTAGAGGATACTTATTCTTGATCGTCACCCTGTTCAACTCCCGATAATCAATACACAAGCGAAATGAACCATCCTTCTTCTTGACAAACAACATTGGTGCTCCCCACGGGGACGCACTCGATCGGATATAACCTTTCTCGAATAATTCCTCAAGTTGATTCTTCAACTCCTGCATTTCGGTCGGGGCCATCCGGTACGGTGCCTTCGATATTGGAGACGTACCAGGCTCCAACTCAATCGTGAATTCCACATCTCTCTGTGGAGGCAAACCGGGTAACTCGTCTGGAAATACATCGGCATATTCCCTCACTACCGAAATATCCGTCAACATTATTGGTGATTTCTCGGTTTTGGTCATATAGCACCAATAACCAATACACCCCTGACTGAGTAATTTCACTGCTTTCATCAAGTTGATGAGTCTCCCGGAACAACTAGGATTATTCCCCTGAAAAACACATTCGACCCCATAGTCTGAAATGATAGTGACCATACGCTTACGAACACTAATGATGGAATCGTGACGATCCATCCAATCAATACCCAAGATGACGTCGTCTCTTGGAAAATCTACCACAATAAAGGTCTGCTAGCCATACACGGCCATGAAGCTGAATCGGACAATTCTGAATCTCAAGATTCCCGATAATTCTTCTACCATCAGGTAGACCAATGACATAAGGCTCACAACAGACGTAGTCTAATCAAACATGACTCGGAAATGAATGAATGCGATGTACCAGTATCAAAAAGGGTACACACAGGTTGAGATAGAATATCGAGTGTACCTGAGATCATCCGGGCCTCTGGATCGTCGATCTTCTTCATCTCATAAATTCGGGGCTTGCTAGTCCCGGCACCGGATGCTCCCGTCTGATGGCTAAAGGCCCCACCTTTATTCGCTCATGTCGTCTTGAACGACGCAGACTGAATGGCCTGATTATGAACAGCTGACTGCTTCGGGGCCTGAGATGACGCCGGAGTAGGTTTGGAGTCCCTTCGGCAAAAACGGGCCTTATGCCCAGCAATTTCGCAGTTATGGCACGTGATAGTCTGCCTCGGGCACTTGGTGCTGACATGACCCGGTTCTCCACAATTGAAACAGGTGATGGTTGAGCTGGCCGCTCGGGACTGAGACTCCGTGGGTTTCGGTGTCATAGGAGGTCGCTCAGAAAAAGTAAAGCCCACACGAGGTTTCTTGAAAGTGGTCTGAGTGCCGTCAGACTGATTACGGTTTTTAGACTTCTTGCCAGTAGATGAAGTTTGATTCTTAGCAATTTCCTTAGCGGTAAGCTCATACGTAAGAGCTTTCTCGATGAATTCGGCCAGAGTGGTGCAATTATGATTAAGTAACTGCATCCGCATACGGGTTTTCAGCCTCTTGCTGAAATACTTAATCTTATCCGCCTCGGAGTGAATGATAGATTAGGCGAACGGAAGAAATTCCTGAAATTTCTCGGCAATGGCGAGAACATCCTCGTCTGCTGAGGGGTCGGGAGTGAGTAATTATGACAGTTTGGCCTCTCTGAGTGGGGCCGGATAATACCTTTCCATCATGAGAGTCTTGAATTGCTCCCAAGTACATGATCCGTCGGTGGGTTTCAACGACAACCACCAAGAATGAGCGCTCTTACCTAGATAGTAAGCCACAACTGAAACTTTGTGTCCTTCGGGACACTCTACCATAGCAAATAGTTTCTCGAAATGTTCAAGCCAGTGAATGATATCCGCCGGCTCAGATGAGCCCTCGAAGGTAGGTGGTCGCTGGCGAGAGATATCGCCAATGATACTGCTCACACCCCTCTCTTGCCTCTGAGGTGGCGGCGGAGGAGCCTGTTGATTTTGAGTAGATGAGTTATGCATCGTCTCCATCAGTTGTGCCATCTGAGTCATTTGGGCCATCATGCCCTGCATAAAAGCGAGTGGATCAACCCGAACACCTTCTGATTGAGCTGTGTCCTGGGTACGACTCCCTCATAATGAATGATCACGTCCAGGTGAATGAGTGGCAGCGTCACTGCTTGATGAGTTAGCATTATTCCTCCCGTTCGCACGTGTATTCACACGAGCTCTCGGGTTTCGGCCCGCACCGCGGCCTTGTCCTCCGTGTCTTCTGCCTGCTCTTTCCATACTGAAGTAGGAAAGTCACATGATGATTATATCTCTCGCATGAATATCACATTATATCTCTAGTCCGATGACGATGATTTCAAATGAGACATGACTCGGAAGGTAGTATTCAAAACCACGCTCTGATACCAACTCTGTAACACCCCAAACTAGGCGGATATTACAGTGTCGTGGACCCCCGACTAGGACCCACCAGGCGAATGAAAACTAATGAATTAAATAATATAATTGTAGTACCGAACCACATTATATTACCAAATACTCCGATGAGGAGCTTGAGTACAATACACCAGGACAATACAGAATACTAGTATATTTTATATGAAGATAAAATACACCACCCTGAATAAATAAACATCCCAAACGAAATTTTGCAGCGGAAATACAAATGAAGAAAAACAAGAATGACTGAAGAGACTGGGGCCCCCTACTAGTATCACTGGGTCTCCTCGCCGTCAACGTGCTCTTCCCGTGCTTTTGCCTTGCCATGACCTGAAAACAATATCCCCCAACGGGGTCAGTTACACAGAACAACAATCCTCAAGGGTTGAAAATACACAATCATGATATATCTTTAGTTATGAAATATCCTTAGTTATGAATTAAGCTGAAAAGGAGTATCATAGTACGCCCGTAATGTTCTGTGCAAGTGTACAAGACGAATGACCGGACACACCCGTCCTTGTACCTAATTAGTCTCACTGAGGTAAACGTTACCGTGTGCACAGTCCAATGTATCGGTGAACCCAATACATGACTATCGTGTGCTCGACTAAAAATTCCACACATCCGCACCCGGCCACGCAATATGAACCCAGAAGGTTATATGAACGAGAATGACCACAATGAATATCAATGAATAATAATTAGACAAGGTCAAGAATGACTCACCGAGATGAAAATAATAGTGAAGTGATTGATAACTCAATGAAATGATTGGAACCGTCGTTCCTCGTGAATGAAGTGATTATTCGACAATTACAAGTCTCAATACGGTTAATACAATGATGAATGAGTTATGATTATGAATGAACAACAACAAAAGAAATGAATATCCTTTTAACCGAGTAAGAATTAACTTACACAACACCGGTGAACAATGTCCTTCCACGAACAACGCCCTAAATGAAATGTCGGTCGCTCGAACAACCTTGAATAACACAATTACCAACAATCCATTCAACATACGAATCAAACACGAATATAACGAACTCAAAACGTCGATACGACTTCATTGGGGCATTATATCGAACACGTTGTGACCAAACTTCGATTGTTAACAACCAAACCTCAATTATACCAACATCAAATCCCCAAAAAGTATTTCAATCCAACAAAACATCTTCAATACGATCAATAATCCAATGTGAATATCCAAATTCGTGATTACAACAACGATTAATCGAAAACCCCCAAATCCAACTCAATATTCAAAGTGTTCTTGGATAATCCTTCAATAATCCATTGAATAATCATACATATCCATAATCATGCGTACTTCACTACATACAACATGATTTTAACGTCCACAACATCATATCTCAATACAAAATTGAAATCCAAGATGTTGAAGAAATTACTTCTTGAAGATCCAACCACTTCGATCCGATGAACACGAGTTAAATCGAGTATCCAAGCTTCCCAAACGAATGAAGATGATGAAAATCTAACACTCAAGTGATTGATGGTGGAAAATTCCTCCCACAAACCCTCTCTCTAGGAAGTAGGATGAAGAAATGTTGAAAAATGAAGAAATCCCGTCGGTCCACCTATATAAAGCCCAAGGACGCACGACCAATCCGCACGACCAAGTGTCCGTGCGTCCGGTCGTGCGTGAGTCCACTGCCGGCTGTTGTTCAAAGCGCACGAGCGCCGCGCACGAGCAGCAACTCGTGCGGCCTGCTCGTGCGGCCCTGACTCGAACGCTGGGCCTCCTGCCCAGTACAGCCGCAACACACGAGCACCACGCCCGAGCAGTTGCTCGTGTGGCCTGCTCGTGCGGCAATGACTCGACCACTGGGCCTCCTGCCCAAACCAGCCGCAACACACGAGCGCCGCGCACGACCAGAAGCTCGTGCGGCAATGACTCGGCCACTGGGCCTCCTGCCCAGTCCAGCCGCAACGCACGAGCGCTGCGCACGACCCGATACTCGTGCGGCCCTGCTCGACAAGCAGTTCTGCCCAAAACGATGCACCGAGTAAAAAAATCACAGAATTCCAAATATTACGCCGAACAGTGCACACAATTGAATGAGTATGAATGATGAGTGATTAATAATGAGTGAAAATTACAGAGTGACAATTACTGACTGATAATTACTGAATAAAAATGACTGAATTACAACCGGGTATTATATCAGGACCTTGAGTGCCGAAATTTTTGGGTTTGGGATCGAGACTAGGACTTGAGTTTTGGGAAATTTCGGGACTCGGGAGTCCCGAATCCCGATCGGGATTTTCCCAAATTCCCGAAAATTAATTTCAATTTCAATTTAAATTATATATTTAATTTTAAAATTCTAAATTAAAAATTGTAACTCTAATTCCTAAAAATTGATATTTAGTTCACAATTTGTTGATTTGTTTATGTCGTCATTTATTGGTGAATTATGATTTGTGTAATTTGAAACATGCTAATCGAAGAAAATTTTCGAAATATTGTTAATTTTTTTTTAAATTTTTGGGTAATTCTTGGTCCCGATCGGGACAGTTGGGACATTCGGGACATTATAGGCCGGGACTGGGATGGGGACCGGGATTAATATTCTCCTATTTCGGAATTTAGGACTCCCAAAGTCCCGAACGAGACCAGGACCATAAAATTGACGATCTTCGGGATCGGGACTTTGGGACTTCGAGACAGGTACCCGGGCCCCGTCCTGATTCTCAGCCCTATTCACAAGCATACGTTTTCTCTCCCATCCTCTCCTAGAAATATCGATGTTAGGATTAGGGGTGTTCAAAAATATCCGAAATCCAATATCCGATCCGAAATATCCGAAAATTCGAAGTTCCGGATATCCGAAAATTCGAATATCGGATAGTAATTTTCAGAAAAATCGGATATTCGAATATCCGAAAAATCCTAAATTTTTTATTTTTTTATATTTTAAATAATAAAATGTATTCGGATATTCGGATATCCGATATCCATATCCGAAGTTTTTTTCGGATATTCGGATATCCGATATCCAAATCCGAATATTTTTTTTCGAATGTAAGGATATCCGAATAAAATTCATATTTTTTCCGGATATTCGGATATCCGATATCCGTATCCGAAATTTCGAATATCCGATTTCGGATATTCGAAATTTCGGATACGGGTATCGGATATCAAAATATACTATCCGAACTTTCGGATATCCGAAATTTCGGATATCCGAAAATCCGGATATCCGGTTTTGAACACCCCTAGTTAGGATCTCTCTCTCTCTCTCTCTATATATATATATATATATATATATATATATATATATTAGCCACCTTATATTTATTGGGCTAATATTTGGGCTACTTGAGGGGCCTTTAGGAGAATTAAGATTGGACCTTCCAATGGACTTATGAATTTTCAATACTAAGCCACAATATTATTCAGCCTATAAATATTAATTAATACCATTATTAAATTAATATTGAACTATCCATCTTAAATCATATTAAGATAATATGGCTCCTAGTTGTTCTTTCCCGTGTTCAAGATTATTTAGTCCATTAATTAATCGATCCACTGAAAACGCTCAAAATTAATTAATATATTTTTCCTCGGAGTAAGGACAGCTCACCTTTATTATCCATACCGGAAAATTAATTCCACTTGCAAGATTTGGTATGATAAAACTTCTGAGCCCACCATGGGGACAAATCAAACAAGACGTACTTGCACACGATTCTCTCTATTAAATCTTAGCAATTATCGTACGATTAATGTTGTCGCCCAAAACACAAGGTATCGAAGTCTCACTCATTCTCTTCCCGACGTGAATCAAAGCACAACTATTAACCACACACAATCCTATTTAAGGGACGGAGATTGAGAAACAAACAACCGAGGTCTAATTCTTCTTCATTCAGTTTAGAAGAATTTATCCTTTGTAGGTCCTCTTCAACGCAACAGAATGCGCAAGTGTAATCTCTTGGCCAAAACCGGCCAATCCGAGCTTTACACCTCAACCTTTCATGATGGTTTGTTCAATTCCATCTAGGTTGTGAATTGTACTTAGTTACGAGGGACTGTCAATGTGATCTTCTGTGAGTTCACATCACCACATTGACTTACAATGTATCACGCGGTTTTGGGATAAACATATATAACATTCAATCATATTTAAAGCAATATTGATAAAAAAATTATTCTCAATAAATAAATGAAATGTTCAATAGGTTTATACAAAGTAAAAACATACTTTTCTGTATAACCCTAACAATCTCCCACATATACTCAAAGTCTGCTTTTGAGTATACTGTTGTGCGGCATTTAAACACGCCTCGAAGACGATCGTCATAGCAGTCGGGAGGTCTACCATGAGAGATGTGCTCGGGGTAAACACCCTGAACTCGGCACCCACGGCGATCACCTTCTGTTGACTGGCGATCGTCTTTTGTTGATTGGCGATCGTCTCGTGCCGTGTTTTACTCCAACATCCGTCAAAAGTCATCAAAGCCCAAATCTCGGGCTGGGACCCGCATGCAGATCTCAAAAGGTGCTGACAGACAAGATCGGTGCCCACAGCCTGTCACCTACTTCACCTACCAACAGGCCGCGAGACTGCGAACAAGATCGATGCACAAGACTGTGCTCACATCGTCACCAACTTCACCTACCAACAGTACCGCCGAAAAGGTGGGTGACAGCGGCTCAGGGCGCATGCGAGTTCCCCGTCAGACCGTACAACCGGCTGTCAGTAACAACCGCGGACTTTAAGGGAAAAGCCCCACACGACGAGACGATCGGACGTCTTATTATAATATAAATAACGACGATCGCCTGCGATCGCAGGGGGGCCCTCAGGAACTTGGTCTGCTATAAATAGAAGGTCCATAACACAGAACAAGGACTGCGAAATACACAGCAAAAACAAGAGAGAGAAAAGAGAAAGACATTCTCACACATAGAACATCCATAGCAAGAATTCACAGAACTCCATATCTGATTCTTCCGGCATTCTATACGCTCCACAGCTTAGAAAACTAGAATCCTTTACACTCTTTGTGATAGATTCTAACATTAATATTTGTACCCAACCGTATACTTATTAATAAAATCTCGCGAGAGCATTCAAGCCCGGGATTAACAACCCCGGCAAATCTTGTGTCATTTAATTTCTCACGGACGTGCTCCCGCACTTGTTGGATACTCGATCATTCCAGCAACATTATCTTCGGATAATATTTTGGGTAACAACAATTGGCGCTAGAAGAAGGGGCCGGCATACCTTCACTTTTATTCCGATCGTCTCGTAGAACACTCATTGTTCTTCGGACTCACACTTGAAGAAACACTCACTGTTCTTCAAAAGGAACAAACCTCCAGAAAAATGACGTCTGCTACAACTTCCAAGAGAGCCACCCTGAGATCCGCCGGAAATATCATTCCGACACGGACAGAATCCCAGCCCGCGGCGGAAGGCGACCGCGGCGACGCTAGATCCTCACTCCCGCCCCCAAGGGACGACCCTAGTCTCTCACTCGATCAGTTCCTGCATCGGAGCAGTTGAGGAGGCCATAGCCGTCCTCGGGAGCGACGGATTGCATGCGACTCGCCCACCATCACTCACAACCATCCGCCGAGCCGGCGAAGCTCAAGGGGATATATGTTGAGAAATCAACAAAACCCAGAGCCGCAGCCAAAGGCTCTCGTCAAAGGGACGACTCCGTCTTGACCGCCTAGGAGTGATCCTCGTGGCGACTCCGGGCGGTCGGGCCTGAGTCGGGAGGCATCGGAGTCCGAATCCTTCACCAGAGTTCGGCATATCCGACTCCCGGAAGACAGCCGGTCGACAGCCCCACTCGCCCGAGAAATGAGTGCGCGGCGAGAACTCGTCATCCACCATGGGGGCGAGATCGGTACATGATCGCCTCGGCTCGCGCTCCGTGCCAATCGGCGAGTCGAGCCACGCGATGGCCGCAATGCAGCGCCAGCTCAACGAAATGAAGGCGCTACTAGACACTGGGGCAGGCGCCAGGAGACCGATCTCTGGACCAAGTGAACCACTCGCGGTCCAGATCGAACTCGCCCCGGTTCAACCAACAATCGCTCCCCCACAGACACCTCTATATGAGGGAAGATCGGACCCGGAGACCCACTTGAGCAAATTCCGGATCTACATGACCGGATGCGGAGCATCAGATGCGACGAAGTGTCGGATGTTCCCGCTAACTCTGGGCGACCTCGCCCACAGGTGGTACATCTCGCTGCCTCCTCGCTCAATCAATTGCTTCGAGAAGTTGGCGAACGACTTTACGTCGTACTTCGCCGCCAAAGTCGCTCGCCCTGAAGGCCCCCACCGCATGATGAAAATCAAGCAGGGGAAGGGCGAGCGATGCGAGATTACATCGGCCAAGGTGGGACGAGATAGTCCTCACCGGTGAACCCATTAGCGACGAGCTCGCCCTCTATTCGATCTGGGGATTCTACGGCCACTCACCCATGTTCGGGCATCTCACAAAGGATATCCCCGACCTACTCGGTCTTCCGCGTCAGAGCCGCCGATTTCTGGGCCAGCAGAGGATGCTCTCCCTCCGTTTAGATGAGGAACCCACCGGAGAGGAAGATGCCATCCCATGTTCGAAGAAGGCGGTCGCCAAGCCCGGAAAGGCGGTCGCAAAGCCGCTGGCGAATTCAAAGCTTTCGGTGATGTAGAGGTTCACCTCCTCCACAACCTCAACTTTGTCTCGGCCCACATCTTCAACGCAATTAAGGGGCGGAGTGGCTTTCAAACCGGCTAATAAGGGACCACGGTCATCTAGACCGTAGCAAGTTCTGTGCCTATCACAAAAGTCCCGGCCACAACACGGCCAATGCCGCGACCTCCTCGTGCAACTCGCGACTGCTCAAGAAGGCAAATTAGACAACCTGGTCACCAAGCCGTAACCTCGACCGAGAGGACCGAGGGCGCGAGCGCCGTCGGATCGAAAGGACGCCTCCCAATCCGGTCGCGAGATCGAACAAGAGCGAGCATTCCGATGAATCGATTCCTCCGATCAACCTGGCGGTCGGATTAATATGCTCCAAGCGGGAGGTGGGAGCCTCGGGGCCTTTCCGGTTTCCACCGCGTCAAACAGAAGCGGAAGGCCGAATCGAGGCATTCTCCGAGTCCATATTGTGGTGCCCCTGAGCCGACCATCGCTAGAAACGCGCTCATCACCTTCTCCAATAAAGACAGAGGGGGTACAATGCCCCAAGGAGGATGCATTGGTGATCTCTGCTGTATCCTGGGAAGGCGGTCGGCCAGCGTCTTTGATCGACAACGGGAGCTTCTGCAATATCATATTCAAAGCGACTCTGGATCGGCTCGAAACGACCAAATTCATCAAGCCATTTGACACCGTGCTCCAAGGATTCGCGGCAAAGACTGTCCAAGCCTATGGGAGGATCAAGCTCTCCGTCGAGTGATATGCATTTACGATCCCAAGGTTAGGATCACTAGGAACCTTAATTTTGTAATCATAGATAGACCCGGATCTATAATGGGTTCCTAGGTCGTCCATTCTTAGAAACCTTTGAGGCGGTCGCTTCGTCCTTCTTTTATTGTATCAAATTCCCACCGCCGATGGGACGGTGCATCGTAAAGGGGACCACTAATGGCAAAAAGATGTTTAAATTACTCCTGTGTCGCCATCAGCTTTCAATACTTCCCGATATGTGTAACGTTGAAACGATCGGCGATCGACCCATGGAGATCGGCGAACCAAACACATCGTATCAACCCAACTCGAGAGGACGGCATCTCGGATCGATTAACGGACGACATCGAGCCAAGGATCGATTTCGGCCGAGTCTCGACGTCGATCCAAGGATCGAGTCCTAAATCGTTCCAAGCAAGAAGCGGCCGTCCCCATCAAGAGTTGGAGAGTATAGCCATAGATCCGGCTCGTCAGAGCAGGAAGTGCGACGGGCGCAAGCATCGACCTCGCACTGAAAGGAGATCTGGTAAATTTACTACGTAAGAACATCGGAGTCTTCGCCTGGTCGCATCAAGATATGGTCGGCATAAGTCCCGAGCACGCTTGCCATTATGTGAAGATCGACCCGACGATGAAGCCTGTTCATCAAAAACGTAGGAAATTCGGCCCCGAAAAATACGCGGCGCTCGACATAGAGGTCCAAAAGTTGCTCGACAACAAGTTAATCGGGGTAGCTACGGACGACCCACAATGGGTCGCTAACGCGGTACTCGTCAAGAAGCCGACTGGTTCCTGGAGGTTATGCATTGACTTTACCGACCTCAACGCGGCTTGTCCAAAAGATCACTTTTCGATGCCTCATATTGACCACTTGGTCGATAGTACTGCAGGCTGCGAAATGATGTCGTTTATGGATGCCTTCGCCGGATATCATCAAATCCCAATGGCGGAGAAAGACATAAAACACACATCTTTCCACACGGAAAAAGACATATACTTTTGGGTCCGGATGCCGTTCGGCTTGAAGAATGCGGGGGCGACCTACCAGCGCCTGGTCAACAGGATGTTCGCTAATCAGATCGGCAAGACCATGGAGGTCTACATCGACGATATCGTGGTCAAAAGCCTCAAGAAGGAAGATCACCTCAATGATCTCGCCGAGACTTTCGCCATCCTCGAAAAGTTCAACATGAAGCTGAACCCAAAGAAATGCAACTTTGGGGTGGGCTCAGGAAATTCTGGGGCACATTGTCACCAGAGGGGATCGAGGCGAATCCCACCAAGATACGGGCGATCCTCGACATGCGGGAACCTCGGAACATCAAGGTGTACAACGCCTCACAGGTTGTCCGGCCGCCTCAACCGTTTCATATCTCGGCTCGCGATAAAAGCAAGCCTTTCTTCGCGACCATCAAAACAAAAAGTTCGCATGGACGAGGAGAGTCGGTGGCGTTCGCCAAAATAAAGGAACATTTATCCAATCCCCAGATCCTGGCAAAGCCGATCCCCGGGGAGAAATTATTCCTTTACCTAGCGGCCTCGGAGGTCGCGCTGAGTGCGGTCTTGGTGCGAGCGGAGGGACTAGTCCATCTGCCGATCTACTATGTCAGTCAAGCGCTCCACGACGCTGAAACCCGCTATACACCTTTGGAGAAGATCGCCTACGCTCTAGTCATGAGTGTCCGTAAGCTAAGAGCCTATTTTTTCGACCATCAAGTGGAGGTTTTGACAACTCTCCCTCTAAGGAAAGTTCTACATCGACCGGACACCAACGGGCGACTCCTCAAATGGTCACTAGAGATCGCCCAATACGGCATCACGTACGCTCCTCGCACGGCAATCAAGGGCCAAGCTCTGGCGGACTTCGTGGTGGAGTTAACATTCCCTCACAGTCCGACCCATGCTCTGCCGACTGCTGAAGGCTGCGTTGTCGGATCGGTGACCTACTCGCGATCAGGGGGAGGGATCGTCCTCATTAGCCCCAACGGACAAAGCTTCACTAATGCCGTGCGTTTCTGATTTCGAGCGACCATCAATGAAGCCGAATACGAGGCCTTGGTAGGCGGGCTCGAATCGCTCTCGCCCTAGACGTTCGTCGCCTCCATATCTTCATGGACTCCTCCTGGTGGTGAACTGTGTCAAAGGAGAATATGAGGCACGTGGCGAATGATGATCAAATACCAAGAGCTGGTCGCCGAGATGTGCACGAAATTCGAAGAAGTACAAATCGAACAAGTCCCGAGAGAGCACAACTCTCAGGCCGATGCCCTATCCAAGCTAGCATCGTCGGATGGGGCAGCCGATTTCTCTAATATCCAAATTACAAAGTCAGAAAGGCCGGCAATCGAAAGAAACCTGGTGGCCACAGTTGCCGTTGCCGAAGAAAGCTGGATGACTCCGTTCATCACATACTTAAAGGACGGGACGGTCCCTGACGACCGTATCAAAGCTCGCCAAATCCAGCTCCGAGCGACCAGATACACCCTACTGGACGATCGTCTTTACAAGCGAGCTTTCAGCCTTCCCCTCCTCAAGTGTATTACACCGGAGGAAGGACAACTCGTTTTAGCCGAGATCCACGACGGAATCTGTGGAAATCACGCTGGTGGACGAGCTCTCATCCATAAGACAACCAGGCAAGGTTTTTTCTGGCCGTCACTTCAGAAGGATGCGATCGCCTATGCCATGTCGTGTCATAGATGCCAGATAATGGGACCAAGTATTAAAATCTCCCCCGAGCAGCTCACCTCAATGTACAGCCCATGGCCATTCGCTCAATGGGGCATCGACCTTATAGGTCCCCTACCGACGGCTCCAGGAGGTTGTAAGTTCGCCATCGTCGGGGTCGACTATTTCACAAAATGGGCGGAGGCCGAACCGCTAAACAAGATCGGCCACGAGCAAGTGATCAAGTTTATCTGGAGAAACATCATATGCCGGTTCGGTCTACCCCAGGCCATCGTCTCCGACAATGGAAAGCAGTTCGACGGCTTAGAAGTCATGCAATTCTGTGATAAGTGGGGAATCAAAAGGTTGTTCTCGGCTCCCTATCACCCTCAGACGAACGGGAGTAGAGGCGGTGAACAAGATCCTCAAACACACAATTAAAGCACGACTCGAATCCGAGGCTAGGACGATGGGCGGCGAGCTCCCGACGTTTTGTGGTCTTACCGAACAACGACCCGCAATTCAACCAGGCGAAACCCCATTCGCCCTCGCCTTCGAATGCAAACGGTGATTCCTCGGAGATCGCCGTCTCGGCCATCGAACCGAGCAAGAGATGACGATCGATAATGATGTGGCCCGGCGGATCGACCTCGACATGCTCGAAGAACGTCGACTGACCTCGGAGATGAAGAACACTATCCACAAAAGGAGATCCGAAAAGTTCTTCAATTCAAAGGTCAGGGAAAGGCGGTTTCAAGTGGGCGATCTCGTCCTCAAAAAGATCCAAACCCACACAGGTGTCTTTGGACCAAGTTGGGAAGGCCCCTTGAATATCGAAATGGCTAACTAAGGGAGCCTACGAGCTGGAACACCCCGACGGTACTCCGGACCGGTATCCCTGGAACGCTGTACATCTGAAGAAATACTATCAATGATAACTTTGTATTCATTTTCAACTACCAAATGTACATGGAACATAATGAAATATTTTTGTTCTCTATCCCATCTATTCTGGCGATCGCCCCACAAGCATATTACATACCGTCGAGGATCGTCGTTCAAGAATGACAATCCGAGGTAGAAAACAATACTGACCATGGCTTTGGAGGTCGATGGAACCAACGGCGCCCATGCAAGGTTTCTTCGTTCTTAGATCGCCCGCCCTTCGTTTGGATACGAGGCCGGCGTAGCCAAGGACCCTCCAAAACTAATCGGTGGACACGATCGCCTCCCTCAATGGTCCATCATCTAACTTGGTGAACCGGACAATGCGACGTGCCACTACCCCGTCTCAACGTACACCGTCGAGGGTCGCCATCTTCATGGCGAGCCGAGGTGGAAGCAGAGCCGACAGCCGCGGCGCGGAGTCGAATAAACCGACGACGCCCGCGCAAGGTTTCCTCCAGACCAAGATCGCCCACCTTCGTTTTAACACAAGGCGGGCGTAGTCTAACGGAGGACCCTCACAAAAGTGAGTCGCGGGATACACAACATCCTCGCACACAAAGACACGATAAGGGAGGTCGATCCATCGAACACCCCAACCATACATAATTCGTCGAACCGACGAAGTCAAGATAGCTCACGGACGACCTAGTTTTTGTTTCCTTACTTACAATAAGTAAACAAAAACAAGGGGGCGTAGATGGGTCGAGCTAATCCCAAACACGATCGAATAAAAGGAACCACACACGATCGGCCTCACTCAAACACATTCGCTCAAATACGCGCAGACGATCAAGTCGCCCAACAAAAATTACAAGTAAGAATTCGATTCAAAACATATCGATACTTTCAACACTCAGACAATCGATCGGATGAGCAAAACGTCGAAAGCAATCATACACATACTTGTAAAAGTTGCACGCAAACATTCAAAGGCGATCGTATGAAAAGAAGAACATTTTATTCACAACGCAAGTTTAGTACATCACGAGGCCCGAAGGCATTTCAAAAGGAAAACGAAAAGTACATAGTCTTTGGAGGAAAACAAAATGCCTCTCAAGGCTCCGCTGTGGTCTTCGCCCTCGGTTTGCGGATCGGCTTCGGCCTCGGGATGAATGAGTTTACCCGAGTACCAACTCAAGTCGATCCCGAAGTCGGCCAAGTCAAGGATCGGCGAGGAGAACTCCGGTGCAAAGGATGCGCAAGGGCGTAAGATTTGAAGCTCTCCATCAAGGGACCGATCTCGATCCTGCCTCTTTGCGGCTCGGACGCAAGATATGCCAAGTAATAGGCAAACTCCGGCCGAGCGCCACACTTTGGTAGGATCGGTCTCGATCGCCTTGATTAGCCCTTCAACTCCGCGGCCGTCTTCTCGGCCTCCGCCACACTCGCGACCTTGGCGGCATTCTCACCCAGGACTTCTCCACTCTTTCCTTGCCGCGTCACTCACCGCTAAGCCGATCAACCATCGCCTTGATCAGTCGCCTCCTCTGCGACGCCGCGAGCTTCGCGAGCCAAGGCCTCCTCGTCACGGACCGACGGCAGCCTCCTTGGAGCGGCTCGGCTCTGCATCAATCGATCCACATCCCGCTGCCCTTTTGGCCGTCTCCTCATACTCCTTCTCCATGGCCCGGATCCGGTTGGCATCCTCGATATTTTTGTTCCGGCGGCCTCGAGGTCGCGATGGAGATGAGCAGGATGGTCGCCCCTCAAAATCCCTTGCGCTTGACGGCCATCGCCGCCGTCCCAAGAGCAGTGGCAACGGTCGCCGCATGGCGTCTGTGATCGCCGACGAGCGATCGCATCGAGGTCGGTCGCCCAAGCCTTGGGCAAGAGGCGGTGGCCTCGCGAACGTAGCGGGGATATCAAGAGGTTGTTGCGGAGCCTTGCTCGGCGTAAAGTCCAAGACCATGGGAGCAACGTCCGGATCGGCGAGACGAACTGCAGGCGCAAACCAAGGAAACCAAAAAGTTAGCCTAAGACTTACTCGGGCGCCTACCTCGGAAAGTTCAAAACATTCTCACTGTTGACCACTCGGTCACGGCCGAAAAGGGCTTTCCCGAGGAGTCTCGGCGTCGGCGATCGCCGTCCTTTTCAAGTAGCCGAAGACGACTGAGCCGGACGCCGACGGCACAGGACCAGCCCCCTCCGCCATCGAACAAGAAACGGGGAGCGGCGATCGGCGGCTCAAGATAGCTAAATCCGCCTCGGCCCGACGGAAGGGACGCTCCGGCCTCCGCCTTGCGGTTGCGCTGGAGTTGTTCCTCACCTTGAGTTTCCGGTTCGGCGGCCAAGCACCGCAACGAGCTTCACCACAGGTGTCGAGACGACGTCGCGGCAACGCGACCCGTTTTCTTTCCCATATGAAGGCGACCGAGAAAACCGGGGTTAGACATGGCGATCTCCTGAGGTAGCTCGGTGATCCGGGGAAAATAAGTCTCTGCCAAAGAAGAAACTAAAACAAGTTAGACACTTACGTAAACGTGGCGACCTCTTTGAGACGATCGCCTCGCAGAAAAGAGCGGATAGAAAGTCATACCAGGTGCCTTAAGGTGGCGAGGGAAGCGAAACAGTCGAGCTCCCAACCGATGAGATTCGTGGCTGACTGATCGAACGTCTTTATAGGAAATCGGCAATGCGCGAATCCGCTCCCAGACGATCGAGAAATCAAAGGGGAGATCGTCGGCCGATGGAACAAGGGATCCTGCAAAAAGGGAAACAAAATTAGATCAGTCCAAGGAGTATCCAAACAAAGGGAGAAAGGAAACCCTTACTTGGATTCCTCTCCCGAAAATTGGTAGGGATATCCAACTCCTCCTCCGTGGTTCGCTCGATGCCGACCTCCATGCACCACCAACCCAAAGACCACTTTTTCGGGTCGCCTCGAGTCTTGCTCGGCACCCCGATAACCACCCTACCCAGCAACCTTGGATATGGTACCCGCCGATCGACCCTTTCTGCACGGTCGGCTTAAAAGATAAGTCATCTCTCCCGCAGAAGGCAAGCGAAACAACCTGTGACCGCCAAATAACGTCAGTGTCGATAACTGCAACAGCGTTCGGCGTCACCAAGAGGCGCTAAATTCCGTGCGATCGCAGATACTGAAACGGCGAACGGCAAGGGAAACCGCAGACCGGCACGTGGTCATTTCGTTGATGGCGACCATACCCTCGGGAGGCGGGTCGGCACGTTCGTTTCTCGGGCACGTGCAATGACACATCGAGGGAATATGATATTTGGCCCTCCAAATGGTCATGTCCTTCCGTGTCGCCGAACTCCGAATCGACCAAGAGACCATTGAGACGGTTCAAGGCCGAAACTCCGTCCGTCACATGTACATAGGGATAAGCGGCGGAGTAAGCTTCAATCAAACTCGGACAGGCCCGGCAATCCCCTCCATAAGTTTAGCAAAAGCCCTATAAACCGGGCCGAGACGCTCTTTTTCCCAAGACAAACGTATCGATTCGTCTTCCTCCAACGGCGACGCAACTCGCTCCACCTCCTCCCCAGAGCCCGCCACCACTGCAACATTGAAAAGCACCTCAAGCTCTGCGAGAGTAATCACCTCACGAATATCCTCTCCGGCCGTTTCCACGGGGATTCCCACAGAATTTCCTCCCTGTCCCGTGGCCGGCGGCAGAAGTGCTTCCGACCTCGAAGGCCTTAGATCCTCCCGACATATTCTCAAAAAGTTAAGGGAGAGGGAAAAATTGGGTTTCTTACCTAAAGAAAGGAAGACGGTCGGCACAACAAGCTACGAAAATTTTTGCAGAGCTTCAGCAGGAAGACAAGGACGCGTAAAAGATGAAAATGGAGTAGCCCTAGCCCCTTTTATAGATGGAGGCCGGGGTCTCTGGGCAAATAGGCGAAAGTCCGAGGGCTGGGATGCAACCGACAGCCAGGACGCAATAAATGCGGCCCTCGAGTCCCGCGTACGCGTCTTTTCGAGGGCACGCCAATCGACAAAGTCTGACGAACCGTCGGACTCCCTCAATAGAAACGCGACGCGTGTCCTTGCATGGTTTCGCGAGCCCGCGTCTCTTTTCCCGCCGCTCCCAGCGCAAAGGGAGATCGTCCAAATTTGAAATCAGATCGACCGGTCGTCTAAAACATTAGCGATCGCCAAAAGTGCCACCTCACCCCGTGTTTTCAACATCGAGCCGAGCTGGGGGGCAATTGTTGTGCGGCATTTAAACACGCCTCAAAGACGATCGTCATAGCAGTCGGGAGGTCTACCATGAGAGATGTGCTCGGGGTAAACACCCTGAACTCGGCACCCACGGCGATCACCTTCTGTTGACTGGCGATCGTCTTTTGTTGATTGGCGATCGTCTCGTGCCGTGTTTTACTCCAACATCCGTCAAAAGTCATCAAAGCCCAAATCTCGGGCTGGGACCCGCATGCAGATCTCAAAAGGTCTTGACAGACAAGATCGGTGCCCACTGACTGTCACCTACTTCACCTACCAACAGGCCGCAGACCTGCGAACAAGATCTTGACAGACAAGACTGTGCTCACGCCTGTCACCAACTTCACCTACCAACAAGATCGCCGAAAAGGTGGGTGACAGCTGCTCAGTGGCGCATGCGAGTTCCCGTCGGCCTGCATAACCTACAAGAATAACCGCGGACTTTAAGGGAAAAGCCCCACGCGACGAGACGATCGGCCGTCTTATTATAATATAAATAACGACGATCGCCTGCGATCGCAGGGGGGCCCTCGGGAACTTGGTCTGCTATAAATAGAAGGTCCATAACACGAACAAGGATCACGAAATACACAAAGAAAAACAAGAGAGAGAAAAGAGAAAGACATTCTCACACATAGAACATCCATAGCAAGAATTCACAGAACTCCATATCTGATTCTTCCGGCATTCTATACGCTCCACAGCTTAGAAAACTAGAATCCTTTACACTCTTTGTGATAGATTCTAACATTAATATTTGTACCCAACCGTATACTTATTAATAAAATCTCGCGAGAGCATTCAAGCCCGGGATTAACAACCCCGGCAAATCTTGTGTCATTTAATTTCTCACGGACGTGCTCCCGCACTTGTTGGATACTCGATCATTCCAGCAACATTATCTTCGGATAATATTTTGGGTAACAACATATACTATGACATGTCTCGTGTAGAATCTATGCTAAACGTGACAATTAATAATATTTCTCCCACTTATACTCAAAGCAGTTTGGCAATGGTCTTGACACCTATTCCTTCCACATGTCTCTCGAATGTATTCAGAAGCAGACCCTTTGTGAATGGATCCGCTAGGTTGTCCTCAGACGCAATCGTTGCCACATCTATATCTCCTCTCTTAACGATTTCTCGTATAAGATGGTATTTCCTTTCAATGTGTTTGCTGGCCTTGTGGGCTCTCAGTTCCCTTGAATTTGCAACTGCTTCGGCATTGTCACAATAAACCGTGATTGTGCTTCGACAGTGTAATATGTGATGATCATAATCATCTTCCTGCACAACATATGGAGGGACATCCATATGCAAGGCGATAAAGATGAATATCGATTGGTTGAAGATATGACAAAGAAGAATGTGCAGCCACGTGACATTCTATCAATATTAAAGTCGCAAAATGAAAATAATGTGTCAACACTTAAAGACATATATAACGCACAATATAAAATTCACAAGGCCTTACAAATCGGGAAAAGTACGATGCAGGTAAAACATTACACATCTTTTTTTCCTATATATTTTGACTTTTTTATTTTCAAATAATCAAAATGTAAATCAATTATGAAAATTTGAATGCAGGTTCTTATGTCCCTTTTACATTCCAATGGTTATGTTCACGACTTTTCTTATGTCCCATAAAGCAACGTGTATAGCTTTGGAGTGATACTGTTTGAAATGATAAACGGTGAGCTCCCATACAGTGTAGGCAGTGATACTCTTGAAGATTGAGCGTCGGATTACTTTAGAGGAACGCAGCCTCTACGAGAAATGGTGGACCCCACATTAAGATCGTATCAAGAAGATTAAGTTCAAGAGATTGGTGATCTGATCAAATCGTGCGGTGATCCTGACCCGAGAAAACGGCCTTCGATGAAAGAGGTTGCGTGGAGATTGGGAGGGATAACGGGGACAGGGCACGACGGGGCCGTCCCGAAATTATCAGCTCCTTGGTGGGCAGAGCTTGAGATTCTGTCAACTGAGGCTGCTTGAAATGAAATTGGAAGTTTAAGTATTATTTCTTATAATATGGAGAGAATTTCTTGATGCTTGGTGTTGGTGGTTTCTGCTGAATCATGCATATGGAGGTGTATAGAGGGCTGGAGATTGGTGAATATTTTTGTGATGTTGGTTTTGGTTAGAATATGTATATGGGAGAGAGAATGGCAAAATAAAAATGGGCCCTGGTCTACTGCCAAAGCCCCGAGTATACCACAAACTTACATCTGGGAAAACGGCAAGACACACTGGAGGAGCGGGCCCTGGAACGGACTGATCTTTATTGGGGTGTTGGATATGTACTCCCCTCCCCTTACTCGGATGGGCAGGTGGCCATTGTGGCGGGCTGGGCCCGAACCGCTATGGCCCAGCCCGCAGAGAAGCTATGAGATAGGCCCGTACTGGCCCGACCCGTAGGAAAACCGGCCCTGAACCGATTTTATTCGGTTAGGGTCAGGGTTGTGTTTTTTCGACCCTGGCCCGAGGAGGCCCGGCCCTGATCCTGCTATGGCCCGTTTAACCCGCCCTGCTATGGCCCAGCCCGCAGCCCTCACCGGCCCGCACCGACCCGCCACAGAGGACCCTTGCACTTCAAAATTATGGTCATTGGGAATAAGGCTGTCAATTCACGGAAGAATTTATTTTTTTTAAGAGAAAAAGAATGTATTTGCGACCCATGAGGGAAATTCAAAATAATTAAATCCTCTGCCGATGCAATTTGAAAAAAGGCTATTGTGTTTCCTCACATGCCGTTGAGAAAGTGGAATGGGATTATGGGAGGAGCTGACCTGGGAGGTATTTGATTTTGAATGTTTTTTTTTTTTTTTTTTTTTTTTTATATTTCAATTAACTCTGCCTGTGGGTGTCTTCTTGACATCCATTGCCGGTCCCAAGCCCGGATAAAAGAGGAGGGTTGCGGTAGGTTAGTGGCAGCCAGCGTAAAACTCGTCACATTCCATGGACATGAATCAAACATTGAAAATCGTTGGGGCGTCTCCTCGAAGCGGCCGCATTTCATAGGCCGGGTGCGGTGATAAGTATGCGAGGTTGCTAGGTCGTCGCCCGGAAGCGGCGCGCCACCTTTACATCCGAGGGTGGTGTCAAATGAGCAAGGATGCGCTACACTTCATAGGCCGGGTGTAGTGGAAAATATGCGAGGTTGTTAGGTCGTCGCCGGAGCGGCGCGCCACCTCGAAGTATGGGTGTGGTGTCAAATGTGCAAGAATCCTTGCAGCGTGGACGGGACGGACAGAGAAGTTAGTTCTTGCGGCTAGTAAGGGTAGTAAGGTGCGGTTTGGAACTTGGAACGTTGGCTCTTTGACGGGAGATCGGCGAAGTGGGGAGGTTATGAAAAGGAGGAGAATTCACATAATGTGTCTACAAGAGACTAAGTGGGTTGGCGAGAAGGCAAGAGTGTTAGCTCCTTGGGGTTACAAGCTTTGGTACTCTGGAAAGGATAGAAGTAGAAATGGAGTGGGTATCGTCATTGATAAAGAATTCATTGATGATGTGGTGGAAGTGTCAAGAAAGAGCGATAGAATAATGAGTATTAAGCTTGTGATAGGGGATGAGTTTCTAACTATCATAAGTGCTTATGCACCACAAGTAGGATTGGATGCATCGATCAAACAAGAATTTTGGGAAGATTTGGAAGAGGTTGTCGACGAATTCCTATGGGTGAGAAATTGATCATTGGTGGTGACCTCAATGGGCATGTCGGTGTTAGCAGAGATGGCTTTGAGAGCATTCATGGTGGCTTTGGTTTTGGGGACGGGAATGAAGCAGAAATGATATATTGGATTTCGCATTAGCTCATGACTTGGGTATTATGAACACTTGGTTCGAGAAAGGGACTCTCATTTGGTGACATATAGAAACGGAGGTAATGCAAGTCAGTTGATTTCTTTTTAGTAAGGAATGTTTGGAGGAAAAGTTTTACTAATTGCAAGGTAATACCGGTGAGAGTCTTTTGCACGGCCATAGGGTTGTGGTGCTTGACTTTCGAGGTAAGAGGCACTTAAGAAAGAGAAGACCACAAGTTGACCCTCGAATTAAGTGGTGGAAGCTCCAAGGAGAGTCGACATACTTTTTGGCTAAGATTGCGATAGTGGTATTTGGTCGATTGCACGGAGATGGATATAGATTCGATGTGGAACTTGTTGGAACACAACATAAAGGAAGTTGCAAAAGAAGTCTAGGAGAATCTAAAGGAAGCAGACCATCAAGTAAGGACACATCTTGGTGGAATGATGAAGTTAAGCAAGCGATAAAGACCAAGCGTGAATGTTATAAGGTCTTGGGTAAATGCTCGAGCGATGAGAATTATGAGAAGTACAAGAAAGCTCGAGCGAAGCTAAAAGGCGGTGCGAAATGCCCGATCAAAGGTCAATCAAGAATTATATGCAAGATTAGATACTAAATAAGGGGAAAAAGATATCTATAAACTTGCTCGAATGAGAGAGAAGAAGACGAGATATTGGAAAAGTTAAATGTGTAAAGATCTTGACCAAAAAGTTTTGGTTCAAGATAAAGAGATAAAAGAGAGATGGAGGTCATACTTTGATACCTATTGATGGCCATCAAGAACAAGATATTGGGAATTTAAACATCCCCTCAAGTATGGTTAACCGAGAGTTTAAGAGAAGAATCGAAAGGGTGAAGTGACAATTGCATTGAAGAAGATGGGGTCAAAGAAAGCGAAGGACCGGATGGTATACCTATTGAAATTTGGAGGTGTTTGGGGAGAGAGGGATCGAATGGGTAACTATGCTTTTCAATAAGATTTGGAGAAGCAATAAGATGCCATCGGCATGGAGGAAAAGTATTCTCGTCCCTTTGTATAAGAACAAAGGTGATGTTCAAGATTGTTCTAATTATCGCGGAATTAAACTAATGAGTCATACCATGAAGTTGTGGGAGCAGTGATTGAACAAAGGCTCGGGAAATGTGTGAAGATAACGAGAAAATCGGTTTGGATTTATGCCGGAAGATCGACCATGGAAGCAATTTATCTTATCCGTGATTGATGGAACATTATCGAGATAAAAGAAAGATCTGCATATGGTTTTATTGATTTAGAGAAGGCATATGATAAAGTACCAAGAGAAGTACTTTGGTGGGCCTTAGCAAAGAAGGGTGTATCGCGGAAATATATTGACATTATAAAGGACATGTATGAGGGAGCTAGTACAAGTGTACGTACTAATGTTGGGAGGACGAAGAATTCCCTATTACGATTGGGGTGCATCAAGGATCTGCTCTTAGTCCTTTTCTCTTTGCCATAGTCATGGACGAATTGACAAGAGAAATTCAAAATGACGTGCCGTGGTGTATGATGTTCGCAGATGATATTGTGTTGATTGATGAAACGAAGGTTGGAGTGCAACAGAAATTGGAACTTTGGAGGGATACTTTGGAAGCTCGAGGCTTTAGGCTGAGCGAGTAAGGCCCGAATATATGGAGTGTAGGTTTAGCGAAAACACTGATAGAGAGGCGGGGATGATCACATTTGATGGGAAAGTTGTTCATGGATCCACTTTCTTTCGGTATCTTGGATCTATTATCCAAAAGGATGGAGAGCTAGATGGCGATGTGGCTCACAGAATAAAGGCAAGGTGGTTGAAGTGGAAGAGTGCCAAAGTTTGATTCATGTTAGCCGACCCCAAATTATTTTGGGACTAAGGCTTAGATGTTGTTGTTGTTGTTGTATTTTAATATATTTCAATTCCTATAAATACCATCTTAATTCATCCAATTTACTCACACCAATTCTATCAATCTCTACTATAATCATCTATAATTCTCCACAACCTCTCAAAATTATTTTATAAAATTGTAATAATTCAGGTCAACCCTTTTTTAATTTATTTTTTTTTAAAAAAAAATAGGTTCGACCAACCCTATTATGTCCCGATTTTTGACCCGATTAAAACCCTGGCCTTGCTATGACCCTGGCCCGACCCTAGACATAACAGTGCTAGGGCCAGACATGGCCCATGAACCGACTCGGGCCCGGCCCTGCTATGGCAGGAACCGGCCCTTGGCCATCTCTATAATGCAGGCACGTACTACTTCATGAAAGGTCTGTTGTTCAAATTCGGGCTGAATTCTTCCGGAAGGTTTAGGTGTTTGTATTGGGTTCAATGTGTCTAGCTAGGGCTGTCAAACAAATAATACGGAGCCGGATATGGCCATATCCGTATCCGTTACTTTTTTTTAATCTTCAAATATTTAAATGCAAGAGAAGGGATTTGAACCCTGATGGAGCTCCTTCTCCTTACCAAATTCCTAATGCCAATACCACTTGGACTAGCTGACCTAATTGTTGTATTAGAAAGGGAAATAACTAATGTTGTTGCCCGAAATATTTATCCGAAGATGAAATACTGGTGGAATGGACGGACAACAAACAAGGTTGCGGGAGCACTTCCGAGGGGGTGTGAATAACACAAGATTCGCCGGGTTTGTTAGGCCCGAGCTTGAATGCTCTCGCGAGATGTTATTAATACCAATATTCATGGATACAAGTACTAATATAAGAATCTAAATACAATGAGTGTAAAAAGATCCTATTTATCTAACTCTTGAGCGAAGCCTTGGTGTTCTTGCTCTCTGCCGATCGTCTTCCGTGTAGGAGATGCTGAGAGAGAAGAAGGAACCGAGAGATAGCTGTTGCCAAGAGTTGAGAAAGCCAAGTTGTGTGCTGAAATCGTAGGAGACAGAGAGTTGGCCGAGTGCAGGGAGCCTTCTATTTATAGGGCTGAGATGCCTTGTTTCCTGGCGGGCGATCGCCTTTCGTCCAATATAATAATGGGGCGATTGTCTTTAAGTCACATGGGTCATGCCTAAAGTCAGGCTAACTGCTGGCGGCCAGTGTATGATCGATGAGGAGCCGGCCACGCGTCTGAGCCTTTATCACAGGCGGTCCCTCGACACCTTTCGGCGGGCACAGCCGGTGGAAAGATGCTGACAGGCTGTGGTCAATGATCCGTGATATGCGGATCTTGTCTCGGCACTGCACGTGGGTTCTTGTCCTGAGCTTCGGCCATTGCCGAATGGACGATCATCGGCTTCGGGCGGAGTGAGGCGGTCGGCATTGGTGGGTCACCAGGGGTCGGCATCGGTCGGTTACCAAGGGTCGATCGGCAAGTGCCGAGAGATGATCGTCTGCTAGTCGGCCACCAGGAGTCGATCGCCAAGTACCGAGAGACGATCGTCTCAGATGTCGATCGCTCGGCACCGGGACTTGTCCTGGGACCCTCGGTCGGCCGATCTATCTCGGCTGCTCGGCTATGGCTAGGTCGCCTGGCCTTTGGTCGGCAGTTCTGCCTCGGCTGCTCGGCTATGGCTAGGTCGCCTGGCCTCTGAGGCGATCGCCAGTCGAAGAGTATAAATCTCGACACAACAATTGCCCCCAGCTTGCTCCGATGTTGAAGACATGGGGCGAGGTGGTTCTTGCTGGCGATCGTGTAGGATGAGGATGGGCGATCCGGTCGATTGGCTAGCTATCTTTCGGTCTTGTACCTGCAAAAAACAACATTGGCCGATCCCTCGTAGAAACTTGATTGTTTCGTCGCTGAGGAACCGTGCACAGTCGCGGACTTCGATGGACCGACTCCATGACCGTGTCTTGTGCGCGAACGACATTGACTGTCTCGTGACTCATTTTATTGTGAGGGTCCTCTGTTAGGCTGCGCCTCGCCTCGTATTTAAACGAAGGGCGTGCGGTCTTGGTCTAGAGGAGTCCTTGCGCGGGGTGTCGTCGGACTAATCAACTCCAATTCCGCGGCTTGTTAGCTCTGCTTCCACCTCGGCCCGCCATGAAGATGGCGAACCTCAACAGTGTACGTTGAGACGGGGGTAGTGACGCGTCGCATTGTCCGGGTTCACCATGTTAAATGATGAACCTTTGAGGGCGGGCGATCGTGTCCACTGATTAGTTTTGGAGGGCCCTCAGACTACGCCGGCCTCGTATTTAAACGAAGGGCGGGCGATCTTGGCCCAAAGGGACCTTGCATGGCCGAAGCAGCCGGTTCCATCGACTATCAGGACCATGGTTGTATGTTTGTTTGATAATGGCGATCGGGCTGGAAGACTGGTGATCGTCGTTCGGCTGCCGATCGCGTTATTCATAGGTTGATACCGGCGATCGGGCTGGAGATCGTCGCTCGGGCGCCGATCGGGCCGCTTATAGGCTAAGAAGAAACCTTTGCCTGGCCAGAAAGTCTGCGGCCTTAGCTCGGAAGATTGCGTAGGTCGAGGGTTGGTCTTTCGTAAGATGCCTGAACATAGGCGAAAGACCATGGAGTCCTCCTAGGACCGCGTAGAGGGCGATCTCATCGCTTATGGGCTCGCCGTTGAGGATGATCTCGTCTACCCAGTCGATGTAGTCCGAGTCGGACTCTTCTTCCCCTTGTTTGATTCGCATCATGCGATGGGGACCTTCTGGCCGAGCGACCCTGGTGGCGAAGTACGCTGTGAAGTCGTTCGCCAGCTGGTTAAAGGAGCCGATGGACCGAGGCGGCAATGAGGCGTACCACCTGTGGGCAAGGTCGTCCAGCGTAAGAGGGAACATTCGGCACCTGGTCGCGTCAGATGCCCCACACCCGGTCATGTAGATGTTGAACTTGCTCAAGTGTGTTTCAGGGTCTGATCTCCCCTCGTACAAAGGTGTTTGCGGGGGAGCGATCTTGTGCTGCACAGGGGCGAGCTCGATGTGGACCGCGAGCGGCTCGCTCGGCCCGACGATCTTGTTCTTAGCGCCTGCCCCGGATTCCATGAGCGCCTTCATGTCGTCGAGCTGGCGTTGCATCGCGGCCATTGCTGTAGCATGGTCGCTCGTGGGTCGGCTTTTGGAGCGGGAGCCGAGGCGATCGTGTGCGATCTCGACTCACTGCCGACCTCGGCTAATTGGCGAGGAGCCGGGTGAGGCGCCTTCGGGAGTCGGATAGGCCGAACTCCAGGTGACGGACTCGAGCTCCGTCGTCTCGTGGTAGGCCGGGCAGATGCCCGGCCGCCAAGATGGAGTCGGCTAGAGGCGATCGAAAACCGAGGTGCCCCGGCTGGCGAGCGCCTCTCCCTGCGAACGGGAGCCTTCTGGCGATCGCTCGGTCAGCAACGCCTTGAACTTCCGTTTGGTCCTCCGACGGATGGCCGAGGGGGTGATAGTTGATAAGTGTCAGTTTTGTACACTTATCCATGGTTTGTATCGATAAAATTCACCATAATTGAGCTAGTCTACTCGTTTTTTGCTTTTAATTTATTAGTTTTAATAATTTTATTTTTATCGGATGATGATCGGATTAAATAACTGAATTACTCAAGAAACAACATGTTTAATAAATATTCTCTTTATTGAATTTTGATATATTCATGTTGTAGGGCTTTCCGAGACGAATTCGGAAGTCTTTCCGATTCAAAATCGAGTTATATATCAAAAGTTATCATCCGAAGAAGATCTGGGCAAAAACGCAAAGTCCGAGAAATTCGGGCCAAAAACGTAACTATCCAAGCTTCAAATGAGCAAATTTACGAAGCCGAGTTACGGCCGTAACATTCTGGGGTTACGGCCGTAAGTCACCTAGTTACGGCCGTAACTCCAGAATGTTACTAGTAGTAACTCTTGACAATTACTATGATTTGTCTAATTTTTATACTTTTTGTGTATTATTGAGGGGATGGTGGCATTGATCCGATCTAATGTAATAATCTTTGGAGTTTTGGAGCTATTAGATGACTTTAGGTGTATAAATAGACCCCTTAGATCCTTCATCATTCATCATTCATCTTATAATTTTCCATTTTCTTGTAAACTTTTCTTTTTGTGTGAAGAGCACACTTGTGTTCTTGAGTGATCTTTATAAGTGTGGTATAACATATGTTGTTCAGAGAGTTTATTGTTTCTATCTCCTTTATCTACTAAGGGAGTTAGGATCAATTCTTTCTCTTGATTCAACTAATAATGACCACACAAGCTTGTAATATGTGTAATAAACCCTTCATGGGCTAAGTAATCTTTAGTTGGGATTATAAACAAGGTTAGTCATGTTATTTATGTTTGTATAAAGATCTATTATGAATTACTTATTATTGTGTGTGATTTTCATCGTTTGAACAATCTTTATTTATTTGGCCAATAAATGACGATATTAATGGTATTCATATGTTTCGAAAGAAAATATGTTTGATTAGATCAAATGATCTTCACTCTAAGTTGTTCTAGGGATAGAAATATACCCTAGTCCTTAGATGATTCTTTGAGTTATTTTCATAAATCTAATGCTATGTATTGAAGCCAATCAACATAGAAATATAGTGGATTGATTCAATATGTAAGGGCGTTTATAGTTCGAAAGAGAAACCGTCTTTTTAAGGAAAATCGAATCTACACAACATAATAAGTAAATTCATTTTATGATCTCCAATACATCTTTTATAACTAATGACAAACTAAGTTTGTAATCCCAACTATTTCATTTTATCAATAATCAATCTATTATTATTGCTATCTTTTTATTTCCTTATAATATTAGAACTATTATTGCAATTTCTTTGCAATTATTAAACCAAACTTTTTAATTGTGTGTTTCACTCATCTTAAGTATCTATAAAAATAGACTAATAGTGTATAATTCAAATTATAACAAAACTTCCTTGTGGGATCGGTAAACCGGACTCAAAAAGTCCACTTTACTACTTGATACGATATCGTGCACTTGCGATAGTTACACTAAAAGCGTGTCAATAGTGGGAGGCGCGTCGAGAGCACTCCATCGCTCCTGTAGGACGGCCATGGCCTCCTCGATGCATTCGCGGTTCGGGCCCGATCGAGCGAGACTGGGCCGTCCCGTGGCGGGATCGAGCGTCTCGGACCGCGGCGGCTACCCTCCGCTATCGGCCGTGGCTCGGGCGAGACGGAGCAGGCGTCGCGGCAAGGCGCGGCTTTCTTCGACGCGGAGGCGGAAGAAATGATTCTGAAAGCTTTCTCTGAAGAACAATGAGTGTTTCTTCAGGTATATGCCCCGGAGAACAGTGAGTGTTCTTCGAGACGGTAGGAATAAAATTTGAGGGTTAGATCCCCTTCTTCTAGCGCCAATTGTTGTTGCCCGAAATATTTATCCGAAGATGAAATACTGATGGAATGGACGGACAACAAACAAGGTTGCGGGAGCACTTCCGAGGGGGTGTGAATAACACAAGATTTGCCGGGTTTGTTAGGCCCGGGCTTGAATGCTCTCGCGAGATGTTATTAATACCAATATTCGTGGATACAAGTACTAATGTAAGAATCTAAATACAATGAGTGTAAAAAGATCCTATTTATCTAATTCTTGAGCGAAGCCTTGGTGTTCTTGCTCTTTGCCGATCGTCTTCCGTGTAGGAGATGCTGAGAGAGAAGAAGGAACCGAGAGATAGCTGTTTCCAAGAGTTGAGAAAGCCAAGTTGTGTGCTGAAATCGTAGGAGACAGAGAGTTGGCCGAGTGCAGGGAGCCTTCTATTTATAGGGCTGAGATGCCTTGTTTCCTGGCGGGCGATCGCCTTTCGTCCAATATAATAATGGGGCGATCGTCTTTTAAGTCACATGGGCTGTCTGCCTAAAGTCAGGCTAGCTGTGGCGGCCAGTGTGTGGTCGATGAGGAGCCACGCGTCCCGAGTCTGCATCACGGGCGGTCCTACTGACACCTTTCGGCGGGCCTGTCGGCTGGTGGAAAGATGCTGACAGGTTGTGGTCAATGATCCGTGATATGCGGATCTTGTCTCGGCACTGCACGTGGGTTCTTGTCCTGAGCTTCGGCCATTGCCGAATGGACGATCATCGGCTTCGGGCGGCATGAGGCGGTCGGCATTGGTGGGTCACCAGGGGTCGGCATCGGTCGGTTACCAAGGGTCGATCGGCAAGTGCCGAGAGATGATCGTCTGCTAGTCGGCCACCAGGAGTCGATCGCCAAGTACCGAGAGACGATCGTCTCAGATGTCGATCGCTCGGCACCGGGACTTGTCCTGGGACCCTCGGTCGGCCGATCTATCTCGGCTGCTCGGCTATGGCTAGGTCGCCTGGCCTCTGGTGATTACTGCCTCATTTGCTCGGCTATGGCTAGGTCGCACGGCCTCACAGTGGCGATTACGCCTCGGCTACTCGGCTATGGCTAGGTCGCCCGATCTCTGAGGCGATCGCCGGTCGAAGAGTATAATTCTCGACACAACAATTAATAAGTAAAGATAACTTATACCATATGCTTATATTTTAATATTAAAAAATAAAAAATGAAGACATGTGACAAAGTATTATGGGGAGTAACATGCTTATATTTTGTAATTATATATTAAAATTATATTAAAAATATATATTTTATATATAATTAATTTCGGATACGGATATTTTCGGATACAAATGCGCCTATATCCATATCCGTATCTGGAATCTTCGGATACAGATAATATTCGTATCGGCTTTTTTTTCGGATACAGATAATATCCGATTTTTCCGGATACGAATACAGATATTTCGGATGACTATCGAATTTTTCAGATATTTTTACAGCCCCATGTCTAGCTATGTTTTTTTTTCCGCCACTTTTAATGTTAAATATTCGGGCTAATAAGCTGTTTGATTGCAGCTTTCTTGAGTTGATTCGACATAGATTGGTGTTTGATTTTTCACCTGTTCATTTTCAGTAGTGGATTTCATGATAAGACTGGAAACTTACAATTTGGGATAACAGGTAATTGAAATTTTCACAAGCTTACAATATTATATATCCTCTGTGATTAATTTTATAAATGAGCAAGTTAGGGTTGGGTCCATGGTATGGTGCAGATTGATGCACTAAATGGAGCATCGATCTGCACTGTACATGCACGCCACGTGTAGTGCATCCCCATGCACGCCACGTGTAGTGCATCCGGCAGAGGATGCACTACATGGGGGTGTACCATGGACGGTACCGTTAGGGTTAGCGCTTACATCATCTCTTTTTTATATATCTGCAACAATCATCACTCACTCATAACACAGCAAGATGAAATCAGCCAATTACACCAGTTGAAACTCATCGGTTGGAGGTATCATCAATGCCAATGGTACAAGTACTTATAATATGTCTACCGGGAGCTTTCATGGCTACTGATAAACTCAATCTTCTCCCACCTCACGCCAGAAAATCCTTAAATCAAGTAATCTGCTTCACCTTTTCAAACTTATATTCCAACAATATATGTTTAACTTGATTATTTTGCTTGTTATGTGAGAAAATTGGCAGATTGTGTCTACAGTATTCACCTCATCACCAATGTTTGCAAGTCTTGTAAATAGATAAACTGTGTTTGGGTAGTTACAGCTTATTATCTTATATATATATATATATATATACCATTTAACCACCTTATATTTATTGGGCTAATATTTGAGCTACTTGAGGGGCCTTTAGGAGAATTAAGATTGGACCTTCCAATGGACTTATGAATTTTCAATACTAAGCCACAATATTATTCAGCCTATTAATATTAATTAATAGCATTATTAAATTAATATTGAACTATCCATCTTAAATCATATTAAGATAATATGGCTCCTAGTTGTTCTTTCCCGTGTTCAAGATTATTTAGTCCATTAATTAATCGAGCCACTGAAAACGCTCAAAATTAATTAATATATTTTTCCTCGGAGTAAGGACAACTCACCTTTATTATCCATACCGGAAAATTAATTCCACTTGCAAGATTTGGTATGATAAAACTTCTGAGCCCACCATGGGGACAATCAAACAAGACATACTTGCACATGATTCTCTCTATTAAATCTTAGCAATTATCGTACGATTAATGTTGTCGCCCAAAACACAAGGTATCGAAGTCTCACTCATTCTCTTCCCGACGTGAATCAAAGCACAACTATTAACCACACACAATCCTATTTAAGGGATTAACCACACACAATCCTACTTAAGGGATAGAGATTGAGAAACAAACAACCGAGGTCTAATTCTTCTTCATTCAGTTTAGAAGAATTTATCCTCTGTAGGTCCTCTTCAACGCAATAGAATGCGCAAGACATACTTGCACATGATTCTCTCTATTAAATCTTAGCAATTATCGTACGATTAATGTTGTCGCCCAAAACACAAGGTATCGAAGTCTCACTCATTCTCTTCCCGACGTGAATCAAAGCACAACTATTAACCACACACAATCCTATTTAAGGGATAGAGATTGAGAAACAAACAACCGAGGTCTAATTCTTCTTCATTCAGTTTAGAAGAATTTATCCTCTGTAGGTCCTCTTCAACGCAACAAAATGCGCAAGTGTAATCTCTTGACCAAAACCGGCCAATCTGAGCTTTACACCTCAACCTTTCATGATGGTTTGTTCAATTCCATCTAGATTGTGAATTGTACTTAGTTACGAGGGGCTGTCAATGTGATCTTCTGTGAGTTCACATCCCCACATTGACTTACAATGTATCACGTACTGTATATTGAACGGTTTTGAGATAAATATATACAACATTGAATCATATTTAAAGCAATAGTGATAAAAAATTTATTCTCAATAAATAAATCAAATGTTCAATAGGTTTATACAAAGTAAAAACATACTTTTCCGTATAACCCTAACAATCTCCCACTTATACTCAAAGTCTGCTTTTAAGTATACTATGACATGTCTCGTGTAGAATCTATGCTAAACGTGGCAATTAATAATATTTCTCCCACTTATACTCAAAGCAGCTTGGCAATGGTCTTGACACTTATTCCTTCCACATGTCTCTCGAATGTACTCAGAAGCAGACCCTTTGTGAATGGATCCGCTAGGTTGTCCTCAGACGCAATCGTTGCCACATCTATATCTCCTCTCTTAACGATTTCTCGTATAAGATGGTATTTCCTTTCAATGTGTTTGCTGGCCTTGTGGGCTCTCAGTTCCCTTGAATTTGCAACTGCTTCGGCATTGTCACAATAAACCGTGATTGTGCTTCGGCAGTGTAATATGTGATGAACATAATCATCTTCCTGCACAACATATGGAGGGACATCCATATGCAAGGCGATAAAGATGAATATCGATTGGTTGAAGATATGACAAAGAAGAATGTGCCGCCACATGACATTCTATCAATATTAAAGTCGCAAAATGAAAATAATGTGTCAACACTTAAAGACATATATAACGCACAATATAAAATTCACAAGGCCTTACAAGTCGGGAAAAGTACGATGCAGGTAAAACATTACACATCTTTTTTTTACTATATATTTTGACTTTTTTATTTTCAAATAGTCAAAATGTAAATCAATTATGAAAATTTGAATGCAGGTTCTTATGTCCCTTTTGCATTCCAATGGTTATGTTCACGACTTTTCTTATGTCCCATAAAGCAACATGTATAGCTTTGGAGTGATACTGTTTGAAATGATAAACGGTGAGCTCCCATACAGTGTAGGCAGTGATACTCTTGAAGATTGAGCGTCGGATTACTTTAGAGGAACGCAGCCTCTACGAGAAATGGTGGACCCCACACTAAGATCGTATCAAGAAGATTAAGTTCAAGAGATTGGTGATCTGATCAAATCGTGCGGTGATCCTGACCCGAGAAAACGGCCTTCGATGAAAGAGGTTGCCTGGAGATTGGGAGGGATAACGGGGACAGGGCACGACGGGGCCGTCCCGAAATTATCAGCTCCTTGGTGGGCAGAGCTTGAGATTCTGTCAACTGAGGCTGCTTGAAATGAAATTGGAAGTTTTAAGTATTATTTCTTATAATATGGAGAGAATTTCTTGATGCTTGGTGTTGGTGGTTTCTGCTGAATCATGCATATGGAGGTGTATATTTTTGTGATGTTGGTTTTGGTTAGAATATGTATATGGGAGAGAAAATGGCAAAATAAAAGTGGGCCCTAATCTACTGCCAAAGCCCCGAGTATATCACAAACTTACATCTGGGAAAACGGCAACACACTGGAGGAGCGGGCCCTGGAACGGACTGATCTTTATTGGGGTGTCGGATATGTACTCCTCTTACTCGGATGGGCTCACTTGCGTGAAGAATGATAGAGGTGGCCATTGTGGCGGGCTGGGCCCGAACTGCTATGCCCAACCCGCAGGGAAGCTATGAGATAGGCCCGCACTGGCCCGACCCGTAGGAAAACCAGCCCTGAACCGATTTTATTCGAATAGGGTCAGGGTTGTGTTTTTTCGACCCTGGCCCGAGGAGGCCCGGACCTGATCCAGCTATGGCCCGTTTAACCCGTCCTGCTATGGCCCAGCCCGCAGCCCTCACCGACCCGCACAGACCCGCCACACAGCTCCCTTGCACTTCAGAATTATGGTCATTGGGAATAAGGTTGTCAATTTACTGAAGAATTTTTTTTTAAGAGAAAAAGAATGTATTTGCGACCCACGAGGGAAATTCAAAATAATTAAATCCTCTGCAATTTGAAAAAAAGGCTATTGTGTTGTCCTCACATGCCGTTGAGAAAGTGGAATGGAATTATGGGAGGAGCTGACCTGGGAGGCATTTGATTTTGAATGTTTTTTTTTCTTATTTTAATATATTTCAATTTCTATAAATACCACCTTAATTCATCCAATTTACTCACACCAATTCTCTCAATCTCTACTATAATCATCTATAATTCTCCACAACCTCTCTCAAAATTATTTTATAAAATTGTAATAATTAAGGTCAAGCCCTTTTTTAATTTATTTTTTTTAAAAAAAAATAAGTTCGGCCCACCCTGCTATGGCCCGATTAAAACCTTGGCCCTGCTATGACCCTGGCCCGACCCTAGACATAACAGTGCTAGGGTTGGCCAGACATGGCCCATGAACCGGCTCGGGCCCGGCCCTGCTATGGCAGGAACCGACCCGTGACCATCTCTATAGTGCAGGCACGTACTACTACTTCATGAAAGGTCTGCTGTTCAAATTCGGGCTGAATTCTTCTGGAAGGTTTAGGTGTCTGTATTGGGTTCAATGTGTCTAGCTAGGGCTGTCAAACAGATAATACAGAGCCGGATATAGCCATATCCGTATCCGTTACTTTTTTTTAATCTTCAAAAATTTAAATGCAAGAGGGATTTGAACCCTGGTGGAGCTCCTTCTCCTTACCACATTCCTAATACCAATACCACTTGGACTAGCTGACCTAATTGTTGTATTAAAAAGGGAAATAACTAAAAAGTAAAGATAACTTATACCGCATGCTTATATTTTAATATTAAAAAATAAAGAATGAAGACATGTGACAAAGTATTATGGGGAGTAACATGTGGCACCCTTCCAGTCCCAGCGTCTGGAAGGGTGGTATTATACCAGCGCCTACGTGGCGCTGATGTGGCGCCTAGTAGGCGCTGATGTGGTATATTTTAATATAAAAAAATAGTAGAGGTGATACAAAAACACCCCTACTATCTACACCATGCTTTGTAGGGGTTGTACCGGATGCTGTATATGTAGTAAGATTTTGATAGTAGGGGTGTTTTTGTATCACCCCTATTATTTTTTTATATTAAAATGTACCACATCAGCGCCTACTAGACGCCACATCAGCGCCACGTAGGCGCTGGTATAATAGCACCCTTCCAGACGCTGGGACTGGAAGGGCTCCGGAGTAACATGCTTATATTTTGTAATTATATATTAAAATTATATTAAAAATATATATTATATATAATTAATTTCGGATACGGATATTTTCGGATACAAATGCGCCTATATCCATATCCGTATCCGGAATCTTCGGATACGGATAATATTCGTATCAGCTTTTTTTCGGATACAGATAATATCCGCTTTTTTCGGATACGAATACAGTTATTTCGAATGAATATCGGATTTCTCGGATATTTTTTACAGCCCCATGTCTAGCTATGTTTTTTTTTCTGCCCCTTTTAATGTTAAATATTCGGGTAATAAGTTGTTTGATTGCAGCTTTCTTGAGTTGATTCGACATAGATTGGTGTTTGATTTTTCACCTGTTCATTTTCAGTAGTGGATTTCATGATAAAACTGCTAACTGGAAAGAGATTGAAACTTACATTTTGGGATAACAGGTAATTGAAATTTTCACAAGCTTACAATATTATATATCCTCTGTGATTAATTTTATAAATGAGTGAGTTAGGGTTGGGTCCATGGTACACCTCCATGTAGTGCATATTGATGCACTAAATGGAGCATCGATCTGCACCGTCCATGCACGCCACGTGTAGTGCATCCGGCAGGGATGCACTACATAGGGGTGTACCATGGACGGTACCGTTAGGGATAGCGCTTACATCATCTCTTTTTTATATATCTGCAACAATCATCACTCACTCATAACACAACAAGATGAAATCAGCCAATTACACCAGTTGAAACTCATCGGTTGGAGGTATCATCAATGCCAATGGTACAAGTACTTATAATATGTCTACCGGGAGCTTTCATGGCTACTGATAAACTCAATCTTCTCCCACCTCACGCCAGAAAATCCTTAAATCAAGTAATCTGCTTCACCTTTTCAAACTTATATTCCAACAATATATGTTTAACTTGATTATTTTGCTTGTTGTGTGAGGAAATTAGTATTCACCTCATCACTGATATTTGCAAGTCTTGTAAATAGATAAACTGTGTTTGGGTAGTTACAGCTTATTATCTTAAATGAGTAAGAATAATTTGAAATTTCCATACTAAAATATGTTGCTTGTGAATTTGAAGGCTATAAGCTGCTAGCTCTCGTAGATCGCCTCCTGGTTGTTCACCCTTTTCTCTTTCTGAACATCTATCTAACAACAATGCTTTTGCATTATTACTTTCCCTACACCTGGTACGTTGTTAACATACAATGCTCCTTGTTATGCAGAGGAATGGAGAAACAATGGGAGAAATAGTATAAGCAAGTCAGTTTGCAAAAAACATAGGTCAAGCAGTGTCTTCCAACACCCGTAATAAACCAGCAACTGATGATCCCAAAACTCCACTGACAGAAAATAGAGAGAAAAAACAACACCAGAAAACTCGGAGTTGCCTGCACGAAGGAGGAGAGAGAAGCAAGTTGTGCTGTAAAACACACGATCAAGCCCGCCTATTCAACGAGCTAACTCTAGGATAATCTTCAAGATTTCACCTCCAAAGAACAGAGAGAGTGACATAGAAAATTGCAGTTATATAGCCAACAGAGTGTCAACAAGAAATAAGCCATGGATGAAGAAGACTGTCCTATTCCCCATTTATGCATCCATCTGTTATGGAGATCTCTTTCTCAGTTGGAAGTTTGATTCCAGAACTCTATTAACTTTGATTTATATGCAACATAAGTTCATTTCTGTCCGCTACATGAATAATTTGTGAAATTCTAGTTTTCTTTATCAAGTAAGGAGAAATTGAATATAAATTGTAATGTTGAATCAATATTTATTGCATTTTCATTGTTAAGTAATTATCCTTATGCAATACGATTCATCTATAAAAAATGTCAATGTATTAATTGCATTTTATAAGATTTTACAGCATTCTAATCATTATAATTAAGGTATAATATAAGTAAATTATTATGTCATTAGAATGTTATGTGACAAACTCATATGAGACGGTCTCATGTATGAGATCGGGTATAACTTAGCACAAATTACACCCACCCCTCCCAAAGTGTCAATGCTCAACTTATATCCGTCTACCCGTCTCATGTATGAGACGGTCACATACAAGTGTGTCTCATGTTATTTATATGCAGTCAGCGTTTCAATGTAATGTTAAATAAACGAGACTCGTGGTGATGTGGGGAGAAGTCCCCCGGTAACGTAGGTTCGAACCCCGTGTGGGACGAATTCTTCATTGAAATATTGTGGAGGTTTGTCTTGGAGATTGAATCCTACTTGGGCACATCCTTCGATTTACAACCCGCCCGGCCGAGGGGCCAATGGCACGGGTGGGGGAGTTTCTCGTCTCTTCCTCACCAAAAAAGAAAAAGAAAAACGAGCATACTCCCAAAAATAAACAGCGAGGGGGAGGGGACCGTTCAATTCCATTCGAATTGTTGGCTATATAACCAAAATCTGAAACTCATTGACATTCAAAATGCCTAAACAAAATGCCAAATCAACAGCGAGGGGGAGGGGACCGTTCAATTCCATTCGAATTGTTGGCTATATAACCAGAATCTTTAGACATTCAAAATGCCTAATCAACAGTGAGGGGGAGGGGACTGTGCAATTCCTTTCTAATTGACCAGAACCTGAAACTACATTCATACTCTACCACATACAAAATGCCTAATCAATTACAATTACCTGTTTCAAGAATGTTGACTATTTCCTTCAGTCTTTTGGCAATGGCAGTGTCCACCTCCTTCTACCGCGGTTCAGTCTCACCGGCACCCACTTTCTTCTTCGAGTTCCACATATTGATGGCAATGACGATCCCCATCACAAAAACTCCAAACATCGGTAGGGCCTTCCCCAAGCCCCGCTGATTGTCGTAGATAAACCCATTTAGCTTGTCGAGATATTTGCCTTCCTTGTTGACTTTCTCGACTTGCAGCCCTAGGAATTTTCCACCCACTTTTTTACCCAGGTGACAACGTTGACAAGAATCCAACCAAGTTAAATCGAGAGAGAGTCGTGATAAACGAAGTAATATTATTTCTCGGTGTATTCTTATCAGATCCCTCATCAGATCCGGGGGAATCCCCCAGACCCGACCGCAAGGGGGAAAGGGGAGAACGGCGGTTTCCAAACTGCGTGAATCAACAACGAAATATTAAATACGAAACATGGTACTAAGACCCGAAATTACACAGCTCATATCGTACCGCATATTGGAAATGGGACGGATCCCCCAGACACGCTCGCAAGGGGGAAAGGGGAGAATGGCGGTTTCCAAACGGCGTGTAAATCAACAATGAAACATTAAATACGAAACATGGTACTAAGACCTGAAATTACACAGTTCAAATCGTACCGAGCAGTTGATCTTGATGGGGGAGTTGTTCTGAGGAAGGCGAGCGCGGTACGAGTAGGTGATCTTGATGGGGAGTTGATCTGAGGAAGGAGAGCGCGCTCGCTTGGAGCTACATTTCGGAGGAGAGCGCGAAATAAACGGCGGCCATTTTCGTGTGAAGTCTGCGTGTTTATGAATTAGGGGAGGGAGCGAAGAAGATGGTGGCTGGCAGTGGGGCCTATTGTGGGGCAACGGGCCGAGCCCAAAAAAATGGACAGTTGTGCACTGCACAGCTGTGCAGGTGCACAGCCATTACACACCCACTGTGTGCGCGCACGTGGCGGATCATACGCACAGCAGTGCACAACATCGTGATGTGCACAACAGATGATCCAGATCTCAAAAAAATAGGGTTGTGGGGCGCAACCCTCTCTTCCTTTCTCTGTTATACTTAATTTTTTTTTTTTGATACCAAGGTTCCAACCTTACACCTCGGGATAACAGCCCCAACCCCACAGTACTGCTACCAGTAAAATCGCGAGATGTGTATCTGGCTCCCAGGTTCTTAAATATCTTCAACTACCGCGCACAAGGAGTCATCCCCCAAGTAATTGCTCCATACTGGACCCCCTCAAATCCAACCACAGGGTCCCACCGAGATCTATCCTCCCACACTGCCGCTTGAAACCCTCAATATTTAATTGTTTTCACGGAAACAGACTCCCTACCGTAAAAAGTAGGGGCATGGTCTGCGTACATCTTACCCTCCCCAGACCCTGCTCTGAGCGGGATATACTGGGTATGTTTGGTTTGGTTTGGTTTTTCCCACTCCCCGATCCCTAAATATCTATATATTTTTGCGTCTTCAGCTTAAATTTGCAACCATGAAATTCATTTCAATACAATAGATTCATCTTCACTAAATTCATTTAAGTTAACACAAAATTCTGTACAAAAACAAGTAAAAATAATAAATGAAGAATAGAAAAAAAAAAATCACTTCAATACAATAGCTAGTGAAAAGACAAATAATAGGTTGAGAATAGAGAAGAACAAAATTATTATGTATCTTTAAAAAAAGAATCCAAAATCAATTTTAATTGACACGAATTATATGCATCTCCACTGAACTCCATTGCTTCAAGAAAATGTGTTGGATGATCCACTCTTATACACTCATTTTCGATCATTGAAACATGACATGACATCCATATCATTTCTTGTTTTCCTTGTGCAAACGCCGGACGAGCGCACAAGAATTAATTGGGCATTTGTTCGCCTAACCGCTGAGAGGTTAAGATGATTGACGATGGAGTTCGAATTGAGAGGTGAAGATGAATTGTGAAATGAAGATGGAGAACAATGAAGATGAATCTTCAATTTAGAGATGAAGATGGGCTTTTGTACGAAATAGGCAATTGATAAGCGATTACTTATTAAGTTTAGATGAGTTGACTTAATTTTTTTAGTCTTTTTATTTTCTGTTTTGAAAAAATACGATTAAAATAATTGAATTCAAATGACTCTGGACAAGATCGAGATGTAAATGTAATTTACAGTTTATTTTTCCCAATTTTTGAATGCCTACTTAAGTTGGTCGGATTTTTAAAAAAGTAATACTTATAATGCATCAATAGAGGATGACCCTACATTTAATATTTTGAATACTTGCCGAGTCCAACTATCCTAAATTTTGGGTCATTGAGATTTATCTTTTTATACCGAGGTTCCAAGTTTACAACTGACTAGTTATCGGGATAACAGCCCGCCCCCGCAGTACTGCTACCAGTTAAATCGCTAGATGTGTATCTGACTCCCAGGTTCTTAAATATCCTCAACTACCGCGCACAAGTGATTGCTCCATGCTAGTTTATAAATAAGTATAATTGAAATTTATAATGAACGATTCACATATTATATATTTACATAAAAGTTCTTTTTTGTGTTCCTGTGTAATTACACGGGTGTTAGACTAGTAGGTATATTAATTAAGTATAACAGAAAAAGGAAGAGAGAGGTTGCTCCCCACACCGCCATTCTCCCCTTTCCCCCTTGCGAGCGTGTCCGGGGGATCCGTCCCATTTCAAATATGCGGTACGATATGAACTGTGTAATTTCAGGTCTTAGTACCATGTTTCGTATTTAATGTTTCGTTGTTGATTCACGCGCAGTTTGGAAACCACCGTTCTCCCCTTTTCCCCTTGCGGGCGGGTCCGGGGGATTCCCCTACCATGTTTCGTATTTAATGTTTCGTTGTTGATTTACGCGCAGTTTGAAAACCGCCGTTCTCCCCTTTCCCCCTTGCGGGCGGGTCTGGGGGATTCCCCCGGATCTGATGAGGGATCTGATAAGAATACGTCGAGAAATAATATTACTTCGTTTATCACGACTCTCAATTTAACCTGGCTGGACTCTTGTCAACGTTGTCACCAGTATTTCAACTGATTGGAGTGGTGTATGCACTGGTGACTGGACTGGGTAAAAAAGTGGGTGGAAAATTCCTAGGGCTGCAAGTCGAGAAAGTCAACAAGGAAGGCAAATATCTCGACAAGCTAAATGGGTTTATCTACGACAATCAGCGGGGCTTAGGGAAGGCCCTACTGATGTTTAGAGTTTTTGTGATGGGGATCGTCATTGCCATTAGTATGTGGAACTCGAAGAAGAAATTGGGTGCCGGTGAGGCTGAACCGCGGCGGAAGGAGGTGGACATTGACATTGCCATTGCCAAAAGACTGAAGGAAATAGTCAACATTCTTGAAACAGGTAATTGATTAGGCATTTTGTTTCTAGTAGAGTATGACTGTAGTTTCATATTCTGGTCAATTAGAATGGAATTGCACAGTCCCCTCTCCCTCACTGTTGATTAGGCATTTTGTTTAGGCATTTTGAATATCTAAAGATTCTGTTTATATAGCCAACAATTCGAAAGGAATTGAACAGTCCCCTCCCCCCGCTGTTGATTTGGCATTTTGTTTAGGCATTTTGAATGTCAATGAGTTTCAGATTTTGGTTATATAGCCAACAATTCGAATGGAATTGAACGATCCCCTCCCCCTCGCTGTTTATTTTTGGGAGGATGCTCGTTTTTCTTTTTCTTTTTTGGTGAGGAAGAGACGAGAAGCTCCTCCACCTGTGCCATTTCGAACATGTCCTTGGTGATTATGTCGTAGATAGTCGAAATCTCCAAGTTTTCGTGAATTGCATCCAACTTAGCGTACGCCTTTGAAGCCGTACTCCCTTCATGGGAAGTGAATACCTTCTTCCCCCTTCTTCAATAAAACAATTGAACAAAAGTAGTGAAGATTGAAGAAATTGTTGAGAAGACGAGATGAATTTGTGTTGAAGTATGAAATAGGGTGTCATATTTATAGGTGAAAATTGGAATTAAGAGAGAGAGAGAGAGAAAACATCGAATTAGCCCTTGGCCAATCGTGGAGCGCCACGTGGCGAGCGTAACGGCTAGTTTCTCGGGCGCGTTTTCGCCCACGGAGCGCGCCCGCCGGGCGCCACATCGCGGCAGCACCGCGCCCGGGCTCCAAGCTAGCGATGCGGATGCTCTAATGAGCTTTGAAATATTTAAGCAAATGTGAAGAAAAACTAATGACCGAATATTACCTATCATTCAGCAAAGGCAAAGTGCTGTCACACAACAAGCCTCTCTTGAAAATTTTCTCATAGTTTTGCAGGCCCAGGTCACTTGACATAAATCTTGTTTTAACATAGTTCGGATCCTTGGCATGGTTCAAATCTTTGGCTTGTAGTTGTTGAGACAACTTTTGGCCCAACTGCATTAGCCTGCTCAGAGAAAACAAATTCGTAGTGCCTAATTTGAATCATGATTTATGAAAAGGGGGGAACTTCATGTAAAAAGATTAAAGCACAATAATCAATATTCAGATACCGATTAGAAGAGATTATGTGTGGAGCATCTCTATATTCGCAGTATGTATTAAGCAGTACAGATTACGGATATGAATGTAGAGGGACAAATTGAGTAAGCTATATAAGTTGATTGCTAGAGAATCACCTGGAGAACCCCTTCAGAAAGAGCAAAGAGAATACCAGAGGTAACAACATTTACTGCCTGATTTGGTCCACTCATTCCACCCACTAATGAAAACATGGCACCAGAACAAAAAGCTATGACCATACTGCAATTGGCAAAAGTAGGCAGTCATCATTTACAAAAGAGGGAAGAAAAAAAACATAAAAAACAATTAAAAGAAAAAACATAAATTGATAAGAAATCAGAAGAGGACTACAACAACATCTAAGCCTTAGGGGCTGTTTACTTTTTTTCCATTAATACCTGAATGGATTAAGCTGTCTGAGTGGATTAATCTGTCTGATTTGAAAAAATATCCTGAGTGGATGAACTATCTGAATGACAGAAATGACCATTTTACCCCTCAATATGAATTAAGTCCTTTTTGATAAAGGATGGATTGAGCATTTTAGTTTATATAATCAATTTAAATTATATGACATAATATTTATTTTAATTTATATTATAATATATATTCATAAATCATATTATAATTTTTAGGTATATTTAAATAATCAGATAATATTTTATAAATATATTAAGTTAGATTTTAATATATATATATATAGTTATATTAATTTTTTTAATAGTCAATATAAAAAAATAAATTTAAATAATATAACATAATATATATTTTAAATTTATATTATAATATATATTCATAACTCAGATTATAATTTTCAGATATATTTAAATAATCGGACAATATTTTTATAAATACATTAAGTTATATTTATATATATAATTATATTAATTTTTAATAGTCAATATAAAAATAAATTTAAATAATATAACATAATATACATTTTAATTTATATTATGATATATATTCATAAATTATATTATAATTTTCAGATATATTTAAATAATTAGACAATATTTTTATAAATATATTAAGTTATATTTTAATATATAGTTATATTATTTTTTTAATAGTCAATATAAAAAAATCAATTTATATAATATAACATAATATATATTTTAATTTATATTATAATATATATTCATAAATCATATTATAAATTTTAGGTATATGTAAATAATTAGACAATATTTTTATAAATATATTAAGTTATATTTTATTATATATAGTTATATTAATTTTTTTAATAGTCAATATAAAAAAAATCAATTTATATAATATAAAATAATATATATTTTAATTTATATTATAATATATATATATATATTCATAAATCATATTATAATTTTCAGGTATATTTAAATAATCAGACAATATTTTTATAAATATATTAAGTTATATTTTAATATATATATATATATATATAGTTATATTAATTTTTTTATCAATAAATAGCTTATATTTTATGAATTTTAAATGTATAATATTAATATATATTTTAAATTTATACTATATATACTCAATTATAATTAAGATTATATGATAATTTATACTATATACTCAATTCTTTTATTATTAAAGAGGATAATTTTGGTATATTGGGGAAGTATTTGTGTCTTAATGGTAAGGACACCCCAAAAATTGCTTAATGAAAAAGACAGTATTAAGATCATTAAGTAGAAAGTAAACAGCAAAATATAGCTGATCGATTAAGCTGATTAAGCATTAAGCTGATTAAGTAAAAAGTAAACAAGCCCTTAGTCCCAAAATGATTTGGAGTCGGCTAACATGAATCAAACTTTGAAACCGTCAATGATCGTTACATAAACAACAAAAGGAAAAAAAAGGGAAAAAAGTAGAGAAAAAAGCAAATAAAAAAAGAGAATGAATGTTAAAAAAAAAGAAAAAAAATGAAAAATCCTGAAAAATAAATTAAAAGATAACATGAAATAAAAGAAAATAAGAATAAAAATACATATAAAAAAAGAATCAGATTTCATCCACCATCCGTATTCTTTCCGCCACATTTGCCTCCATCGCGATACTTTCTCCAATTTCAAGAAACCGCATATCATTTTCAATCATCTTTATCCAAGTTTTCTTGGGTCTTCCTCTACCTTTCACAATATTACTTGTTCCCCAATTTTTTAGCCTCCTCACGGGGCATCGACAGGTCTTCTTCTCACATGACCAAACCATCGTAATCGATTCTCCATTATCTTATCTTCTATAGACGCAACTCTTACATTCTCTCTAATTACCTCATTTCTGAGCCGATCCTTTTTTGTATGATCACACATCCATCGTAGCATACGCATCTCCGCCACCTTCATCTTTTGAACGTGACAGTGTTTTACGGCCCACTCGGTGCCATAATTGCCGTGCGGTAAAATTTACCCTTTAATCTATGAGGCATATCAGGATCACATAAAACTTCTGTGGCACTCTTCCACTTCAACTAGAGATGGCCACGGTTCCGGTTTCGGTTCGAACCGGAACCGAACCGCCGGTTCCACGGTTCCGGAAATGGGAACCGGAACCGAACCGGTAACTTATTGCTACGGTTTCGGTTCGAGCCAACTGATTCCGGTTCGGTTCGAATCAAGGTTCCTGCTCGAACTGTCCGATTTTTTTTTAAATTCAATTTAATTGTTTTTATAATTAAATAATCAATATAAAATAAAAGAAACAATTTTGAAAAATAACTGAAAAGAAATAGAAGAGATTATGGCAACTATTTCTTATTATTCCTTAGATAAAAGTTTGTGGTATTTATAACTAAGTCATGTCGGTTCAATAAAGGCGTCATGGGAAAGAACCGAAAAGAAAACCCATGAAGGAGTATTAAACTCTTTTAAAAAATACATTAACTTTCTGAAATTACTAATGATAATCCTAATTACTAATAATAAAGTCTTCTACATGTCGAAGTCGAAGTCATCGTCGAAGTCTTCGCCTTCGGTGCATTGAGATGACTCGCTCGCATCGGTGGTCTCGGCCTCGGTCGTCGTTATTGGGTATTCTTGGAACAAATCATCCCATTTGTTCTCTTGCTCTCTTGCTTCGGCCAATGTATGATCTTTGAGCAATAGTTGAGCTTCAAGATTATGTGGTGCCAGTTGGGATCTTCGTTCGTCGAGCATGTATCCTCCCTCGCTAAAGGCTTGCTCAACCGCTACCATTGATGCTGGGACAGAAAATATCTCTTTCGCCATGATTGCAAGAATGGGGTATTGACCTTGCTTGATTGACCACCAATTTAACACGTCCACGTCATTTGGCCCTCCATTAAGTAATTCCCCTCCCTTCGGCTCCCTAAGGTATTCTTCTAGTTCGGAAAATTGGGGTTGACTACTATGACCTTTATTTGCGAAAAACGATTGAAGCATTTGACCCGCTTGAGTACTAGTGTGAAATCCATAAGAGGAAGAACCACTGCTCTTAACCGTTTGTTTACGACTGACATTTCCACTATATTTTGAAGTATATTCTTGAAAAAGATTTTGTAAATCACAATAAAGACTAGTTTTGATTTCCATAAAATTTGGCAATTCTAAATTTTCATAAGTAAGAAGACTTTCACAATATTTTATTTCTTCAAAAAATTTATAATAAATTTCCAAAAGATTGCACACACCTTCGTATTTGAAGGACGGGTCTAAACATTTTGCAATTAAAAAAAAGTTAGGAATTTGTTTAAAATATTTTATCCACTTTTTTACCATGAGAGTAACGGGTAATTGTAAATTTTCAAAAGTACTACAATGAGCTAATTGAGAAATTATCATAGTACAATGATAAAGAACACGTGAACAAGTAGGATAATAGACACCCGATAGATCTTTAGTAGCCGTTTCAAAAACTTGAAGTAGTTGAACAAGATCGTAACATTCATCCCAATAACTAGGCAATAAAATCATAGAATTAACTTCAGTTGTAAAAATTGTACTAATAAATCCTTAAATTCGTACGTTGAATTCAACATTTCATATGTTGAATTCCACCTAGTGCATACATCTATGTTAAAGCACTTGCTACGTCCAGTTTGAGTTTTACAAAATTTGAGCCATAACCTATGTAATTTTTGTTTATCACGTAATAATTCAACAACTTTCCTAATTGAATTTATTGATCTATCTAAATGTTTAAGGCCATCTTGAACACACAAGTTTAATATATGAGCAATGCAACGGGTATGAAAATATCTACCTTGTAAAGTAGCATTACATGCAGCAATTAAAGAAGGTACCGTAGCAGTATTAGCACTTGCATTGTCAAAACCAATTGAAAATATTTTTTCGGTAATCTTAAATTGTTGCAATATTTTTTAGATAATGTGTTCAATATTTTCAGGAGTATGAGCACAATTAAATTTTTTGAAACATATAACACGTTTGTTTAAGTTTCATTGCAAATCAACCCAATGAAGAGTCATACCCATGTAAGAATTTTTTTTAAAAGCACATGTCCAAATATCAGAGCAAACAAAAACTCTATGTGGTAAAGTAGTTAAAATATTTCGTAGTTGTATTTTATATCTTTTAGCTAATTTAACTATGGTCCTAGTCATAGTGGTACGTGGTATTCGTTTAGCTAAAGGATTATATGCTAATTTCATTGAATTTTCAAAACGCATGTTATCGGCAAATTGAAAAGCAAGAGATTCCGTACTAACAAATCGAGCCATTACTTCCCTAGCAACAATATCATTAAACTTAAAAAGAGAGATTTCGGGCGTACCTTGCTCGCCGGGAGTGGAGGTGAGTTGCGTTTGTTTACCTTTGTTGGGAGGATGCACATTTCTAATGTGCTTGTTGTATGTGCCATAGCCGTTCCCCGCGTTAAAAACATAGGATTTGCCACAAATTTGGCAAACGGCCTTTGTGAGTGTTTTGCCACTATCGGGATCTTTAACTTCTACTTTTTTGAAGTACACCGTGAAGACGTTAGAACGCGGAGTTCGTTCCCTCTTCCCCGCCGTTGATCGCCGAGCCCGGTGGTCCAATCCAAGGCCGCCATCTTCAAACTCGTCCATATCGTCCTCCAAATCAATGGGCTCGTCTTCTTGGAAAGTGGATGGAATTACTTCATCGTCATCTTGTTGAGCGAGGCTTGATGCAATTTCAAAATCGGAGTGGATTTGTTCCTTCTCCATTTGTTCACGTTCACGACGATCGGGCACCCTTCGAAATTGAGAATTCCGAGTAGGATCTTCACTACCGACGTAAGTTGATTCGTCGGGATCCTCTCGAATAACAACACCACGTAGACGAAGAGGGCCTCGTGGTCTATTTCCAATAGTAGAATCGTACTTCATAACGTTTTTGCCCTTACGATTTGGCCGAACCGGAATCGGAAGAGGCCATTTGTGTAGGGAAAATGCGTAATAAATTGAGTACTAAAAATGAGTAAGAGTACAAAATGCTTAGTAGAGATGATAGTTGGTGTGAAAAATGGTGAGGATTGGGAGGGTATTTATAGGGAGAAATTAGAGGTAAAATTGGGAGAAAATTGAATTTGAAATTCAAATTTGAAATTTGAATAAATAAAAAACTTGAATAATTTAAAATACTACAAGAAGAAGTCAACTTTGTTTTTTAATTTTAAAAATCAACTTTGCATTTGTTTTAAATCCCCCCCTCTTCCCGAAGTGCTCCATTTGTTTTTTAATTTTAAAAATCAACTTTGCATGTGGAGATGAGTTTGCATGTCAAATGCTTCAACCAATCCCCCCCTCTTCCCGAAGTGCTCCATTTGTTTTTTAATTTTAAAAATCAACTTTGCATGTGGAGGATGATTTTATTTATCAACGGTTCCTTTTCGGTTCCGAACGGTTCCGGTTCCTTTTTTTCAACGGTTCCCGGTTCCGGAACCGTGCGAACCGTCGATTCGAGCGGTTCCACGGTTCCACGGTTGATTCTGGTTCGAACCGAACCGCCGGTTATATTTTCTGGAACCGGAACCGAACCGTCTGGACACGATTTCGGTTCCGGTTCGGAACCGTCTACCACGGTTCCGGTTCCAGAACCATCCAATACGGTTCGGTTTCACGGTTCGGTTCCCGGTTCCATTTGTTTTGGGCACCTCTAACTTCAACCACCTTGCCTTTATTCTGTGAGCCACATCGCCATCTAACTCTCCATCCTTTTGGATAATAGATCCAAGATACCGAAAGAAAGTAGATCCATGAACAATTTTCCCATCAAATGTGATCATCCCGCCTTTCTATCACTGTTTTCGCTAAACCTACACTACATATATTCAGTTTTACTTCTGCTCAGCCTAAAGCCTCGAGCTTCCAAAGTATCCCTCCAAAGTCCCAATTTCTGTTGCACTTCAACCATCGTTTCATCAATCAACACAATATCATCTGCGAACATCATACACCACGGAACGTCATTTTGAATTTCTCTTGTCAATTCGTCCATGATTAAAGCAAAGAGAAAAGAACTAAGAGCAGATCCTTGATGCACCCCAATCGTAATAGGGAATTCTACTGTCCTCCCAACATTAGTGCGTACACTTGTATTAGCTCCCTCATATATGTCCTTTATAATGTCAATATATTTCCGCGATATACCCTTCTTTGCTAAGGCCCACCAAAATACTTCCCTTGATACTTTATCATATGCCTTCTCTAAATCAATAAAAACCATATGTATATCTTTCTTTTTATCTCGATAATGTTCCATTAACTGCCGGATAAGATAAATTGCTTCCATGGTCGATCTTCCAGGTATAAATCCAAACTGATTTTCTGTTATCTTCACATATTTCCTGATCTTTTGTTCAATCACTCGTTCCCATAATTTCATGGTATGACTCATTAGTTTAATTCCGCGACAAAAGAACGAGAATACTTTTCCTCCATGCTGATGGCATTTTATTGCTTCTCCAAATCTTATTGAAAAGCATAGTTACCCATTCAATCCTTCTCCCGCAAACACCTCCAAACTTCAATAGGTGTATCATCTGTTCCTTCTGCTTTCTTTGACCCATCTTCTTCAATGCCATTGTCACTTCACCCTTTTGAATTCTCCTCTTAAACTCTCGGTTAACCATACTTGAGGGGATGTTTAAATTCCCAATATCTTGTTCTTAATGGCCATTGAATAGGGTATCAAAGTATGACCTCCATCTCTCTTTTATCTATTTATCTTGAACCAAAACTTTTTGGTCAGTATCTTTTACACATTTAATTTTTCCAATATCTCGCATCTTCTTCTCTCTCATTCGAGCAAATTTATAGATATCTTTTTCCCCTTCTTTTGTATCTAATCTTGCATATAATTCTTGATTGACATTTGATTGGGCATTTCGCACTGCTTTTTTAGCTTCGGTTCGAGCTTTCTTGTACTTCTTATAATTCTCATCGCTCGAGCATTTACCCAATATTTTATAACATTCATGTTTGGTCTTTATCGCTGCTTAACTTCATCATTCCACCAAGATGTGTCCTTACTTGATGGTCTGTTTCCTTTAGATTCTCCCAGAACTTCTTTTGCAACTTCCTTTATGTTATGCTCCAACAAGTTCCACATCGAATCTATATCCATCTACGTGCAATCAGACCAAATACCACTATCAGCAATCTTAGCCACAAAAGTATGTCGACTCTCCCCTTGGAGCTTCCACCACTTAATTCGAGGGTCAACTTGTGGTCTTCTCTTTCTTAAGTGCCCCTTACCTTCAAGCACCCCAACCCTATGCTGCGTTGCAGCACTTTCACCGGGTATCACCTTGCAATTAGTAAAACTTTTCCTCCAAACATTCCTTACTAAAAAGAAATCAATCTGACTTGCATTACTTCCGTTTCTATATGTCACCAAATGAGAGTCCCTTTTCTCGAACCAAGTGTTCATAATACTCAAGTCATGAACTAATGTGAAATCCAACTTCATTCCTATCCCCAAAACCAAAGCCACCATGAATGCTCTTAAAGCCATCTTTGCCCATTGAGGTCACCACTAATGATCAATTTCTCACCCATAGGAATTCGTTCGACAACCTCTTCCAAATCTTCTCAAAATTTTTGTTTGATCGATGCATCCAATCCTACTTGTGGTGCATAAGCACTTATGATAGTTAAAAACTCATCCCGTATCACAAACTTAATACTCATTATTCTATCGCTCTTTCTTGACACTTCCACCGCATCATCAATGATTTCTTTATCAATGACGATACCCACTCCATTTCTAATTCTATCCTTTCCAGAGTACCAAAGCTTGTAACCCCAAGGAACTAACACTCTTGCCTTTTCGCCAACCCACTTAGTCTCTTGTAGACACATTATGTGAATCCTCCTCCTTTTCATAACTTTTCCCTGATCTCCCCGTCAAAGAGCCAACGTTCCAAGTTCCAAACTGCACCTTACTACCCTTACTAGCCGCATGAACTAACTTTTCTGCTTGTCCCCGTCCACGCTGCAAGAATCCTTGCACATTTGACACCACACCCATACTTCGAGGTGGCGCGCCGCTTCCGGGCGACAACCTAGCAACCTTTGCATATTTTCCACTACACCCGGGCCTATAAGTGTAGCGCATCCTTGCTCATTTGACACCACCCTCAGATGTAAAGATGGCGCGCCGCTTCTGGGCGAAGACCTAGCAACCCTCGCATACTTATCACTGCACCCGGGCCTATGAAATGCAGCGCGTCGCTTCTGAGGAAAATTAATGACCGAATATTACCTATCATTCAGCAAAGGCAAAGTGCCGTCACACAACAAGCCTCTCTTGAAATTTTTCTCATAGTTTTGCAGGCCCAGGTCACTCGACATAAATCTTGTTTTAGCATAGTTCAGATCCTTGACATGGTTCAAATCTTTGGCTTGTAGTTGTTGAGACAACTTCTGGCCCAACTGCATTAGACAGTATTCAATGCTCGGAGAAAACAAATTCGTAGTGCCTAATTTGAATCATGATTCATGAAAAGGGGGGAACATGTAAAAAGACTAAAGCACAATAATTAATTTTCGGATACCGATTAGAAGAGATTATGTGTGGAGCATCTCTATATCCGCAGTATGTATTAAGCAGTACTAATTACGGATATGAATGTAGAGGGACAAATTGAGTAGGTTATATAAGTTGACTGCTAGAGAATCACCTGGAGAAACCCCTTCAGAAAGAGCAAAGAGAATACCAGAGGTAACAACATTTACTGCCTGATTTGGTCCACTCATTCCACCCACTAATGAAAACATGGCACCAAAACAAAAAGCTATGACCATACTGCAATTGCCAAAAGTAGGCAGTCATCATTTACAAAAGAGGAGAGAAAAAAACATAAAAAACAATTAAAAGAAAAAACATAAATTGATAAGAAATCAGAAGAGGAGTAATCAAATTAATTTAATTAGGGAAAAAAAAGGAAAAAAAAAACACACGTGCACACACACACACACAATGTTTGCATACTTTAAAGCTAGCATCCAGCTTAAATTAGGTCACGAATCTAAGCTATAGGGTGAGTCAATATAGAGCGCTAGATCAAACTTTCGTGTGCATATAGCCAAAATCAAGACAGGGCCAAACGATTTAAATTATGCCTACTACTTGACCTCTAATAATTTAAATGATTTCTACCAGTTTAGTTGGTCTGTTTCCTGATATTAAGATTCTCACATTCAAAACAAGTGCAACTATTATGCCAGCTTCTCAACACATGCGTGTTTATAATAAGAGTATAAGACTTCCACTTCATTAAGTTCCAAAGAGTACTAGGTTGTGCCTGCTCAAGGACATAATCATCTATAGTTTACTCTAAATACAAACAATAGCATATATTCATGCATAAGAAAGGGACATGAACAAAGAAGTGGTAGGGATGGCTTCAAAAAACAATGATAAACTAACCAAGGATTGGTTGAAATGCTTATTATCAAAATGTATATGAAGTGATAGGTAGGAAAATGTGCCCATCCTTGGTTGTTACATATTCACAATTATGCATTTATATTCCATGTCTTTGGTTACCTTCCTATCTATGTATTGGATGCAAAGCACATCACTTGTAGTTTCCATTGTTTACATTAGGTATTTTGGAGTGCTCTGCAACAAGAAGGATGTTTGGCCACTGTTCAGAAACAAAGAAATTCGTGTCGGGACTTTAATTTGAAGAATGAGCCGACACTAGTCCCACTGTTGTATCATTCACCCCATTGTTTAGCACGATTTTGAGACATGATTTAATGATATTCTAGGTTTTGATTAAGATTAATATAAAATGACACATTGGTCATCTCTCAATTAGAAATCAACGGAAGAATACAGTACTTCAAGTCTTGGTTCTTTATTTCTTTCTTTTTCCTTGTTTTTCGAAGATTGGCTCTTTACCTTTTTCTACAAGTTAATGCTAAAGACATTGATGATATGTGGCTAGGGTCTTATTTCTAGTTCAAAGGGACTAGTGAACCTTATTTGAAAATTCTACTTTAATTATTTAGTAAAGTTTTCTCTACCTCTCTCGGAATTCCAGTTTGTTTTGTTATATGATTATGATTGATGGTTTTTTGATTTAGCAGGTGTCGCTAAATTGATTTGTCATTATATTTATTGCTAAACAGATATTGTAATCCTTACTTGTTATGATTTTGTGTTCCCTTGCGATAAAACACAAGTAGTAGGTCCTTGGGGTAATGTATTGTGGATCTGGATTATATCGATATAGGCTCTCAATCCAAAGTTTAGTTGATTCTGTTGTCTAGGTAATTTAATGCATTTAACAAATAAAAGCTAGTGAGCTTCTCAATAGGTTATTCGATTGAGCAGGATTGGTTTACAAGCTTCTATCGACTAGCTAATCTTAAGAGACCGTTCGGCCTAGCTGAACTTAAGAGACAAATCTAGTGTGCTTCTATTGATTAGTTTACCAAGCTTCTACCAATGCTCCAATAAGAGACAATTCGGCCTAACTAAGCTTCTATAGGAATAGGTTGAATCAATTTCTATTTAATTTATTTTCTGCAGTTTCGATGATTGATTAGTTTATTAGATAAAAGATTAATTACCACCAAATTAAACCCCATGTCATTTCTTGCTCCTTGTAGTTAGTAGAAGGGAGTATTATATTTTGCGTGCCTCGACAACATGATCATGAAGTTAATGTAGGAAACCCATGTTACAGTCCAAAAGTCTAGTGTTGTGCAATATATTCTTTCCAACACTTGAGAAGATTAAAAAGAAAAAGTAGATGATGATGAAAAGGTAAAATAGGAAAAGGAAAAAGAGGATTCTTCTGGTCTACCAAACAATCAGAAATATCAGAGGCTTGAGCTCTCAGAAAACTGCATATAGCCATATATGCAAATCCCCCATTTCACTATACTTCCCAATTCAAATTATCACATAACCAATATGAGCAGAAAGGTATAAGTGGGTACCTAGCTTGCACATCCTCCTTGCCTCTCACTCGTCTCACGACCCATGAAACGCCGGCCTCGACACCTTTCATCACGGCAAAATTGCGTGCATGCACCAAACGGTCCTCCTCCAAGAGCCTGTAGACAACGATGCACGAGCCTTCATTACTCTAACCGTAAATTCAATCTACAACTGCATACCACTTATGTTGCAATAAGCCATTGCCATTTCTTTGCCATTTACATATTGTTAAAATTTTCATTACTGCACTCACTCCCAATAATAAAGAAATCCACCAGCTTGCGAATTTTCACCAACTAGTCTACAATGGCGTTTTCAAACTCTAATTGAACACAAGAATCACTTCTTTTTTAAAAAAGAAGCCCTTCAATAATGTTGTGTAGAATTTGAAAACAGCCTTATGTAATAGTACACCAAGATGTTGTTAATACCATCAACAGACTTTGCAACAACCCATATTTACAAGTAATTAATGTAAGAGAAATATTTTGGATGCAGATTCATACACCATTTCCCGACCTTATAAAAAAGGACCGTAATTGAAATAGCCAGAGGAAAAATGTCATCTTGGATGCAGATTCATACACCATTTCCCGACCTTTTAAAAAAGGACCGTAATTGAAATTTCCAGAGGAAAAATGTCTACTTCAATTTAACACATAATTTGATCCAATACATTTTACCAAAACCACCAATGCTCCAATTGTTATGACTAATCAAAACAGCATCGCCATAAAACAATACTAAAGAGTAAATGAATTCAGCAAGGTGTGGAAGATATATACCTGAGCTTGTTAAAACGACGCCTTCATCATATCCGGATAGAAGGCCACCGCCGGAGTAGCATACACGGAAGCATAATCACCACAGAGCTTCCACAGCAAAGCGCCACCTGCGGCGCCCTCGGCCGCGCCGCGAACGGTGAAGACGGCCGCCTCCACCGGCAAAGACTGTTTCGCTAGCCAACCCTTAAACATAGTCTCCACCTCCTTGAATTTGGCCTGCACCACCGCAATTGGGTTCTGGTCAGCTTGTCCCATCAAACCGCCGCCCCTGGTTGAAATTTCCCCCACCATAACGCCGTCTTTACTCTCGCCGATGAATTTCGATACAGTAATTTTACTCTCTATCCTCCAAATTTGAGAAATTAATGGCCAAGGGTTGTGTTTGGGCTGGATAATATAGGTGGAGGCTGAGGTGTCTGGCCTTATTCTTAGTGGGCCTCTATATTCAAAGCCCAATCCGGCCCCAGGCTGGCCACCGGGCTACCCGGCCCAAATGCTCCTTTTATTAATAACTAGTACCAGTATATCATCGTTGTTTGCACGATCTGCGAGTATAAAGTGAATATATGATATGATATATATTTATTTTCATGTTAAATTAATTAAAAATAATTATTTATAGTTATAATTTTTTTCCTTGTACACTTTATTTTTATGTATTTCATGATTATGATATTTTCAATTTTGATGAAACTTTTATATTTTTGCAATCAGTCGTGGGAAATTGGTGACACTTTAATTGTTGTAAAGTTTACATTATTAACTAAGGTGCTGTTCGGTTCGTTTGCTGTTAAGACCTGAATGGATATGACTGTCTGAGTGAATTTAGTTGTCTGAGTGTTAGCAGATATGTTGGAGTTCGGTTGTTGTGCTAAATAAACAGTCAGAACGTTAAAAATGACCTTTTCCCCCAGTCTTTATTTTTACTTTTATAAATAAACTGCTTAATTATAACACATAATCAATTAATCAATTATAATTGTTGGCTGCAGTTGTGTTTGTGTTGAAGATTTGGCGTCATTACTTGTATGACTCGTCGTGTCAGATTTTCACCGATCACAAGAGCCTGAAGTATATTTTCACACAGAAAGAACTGAATATGAGACAGAGAAGGTGGCTGGAGTTAATTAAGGATTACGATCTCGAAATCCTTTATCATCCGGGCAAGGCAAATGTTGTGGCAGATGCCTTGAGTCGGATATCGGTATCACTTCGGGCACTTGAGTTACTCACGGTCCAGCCAGGGCTCCAGCGAGAGTTGATGGGTTGAGCATTGAGGTTGTGCTACCAGGGAGTGCCGGGCAGTTGCGCACTCTTGAGATCTCTTCATCTCTGGTCGATGATATTAAATCGAGACAGTTAGAAGATCCGATGTTTATTCAACTCCGTGAGAATGTGGTGAAGGGGAAGTCTCCGGGATTCATGATTCATGAGGATGGTGTTTTGAGATTCCAAGGTCGGTTGTGTGTTCCGAACGACTTGGAATTGAGACAGAGTATTATGCGAGAGGCTCATGCGTCACCTTACTCAGTCCATCCGAGCTCGAGTAAAATGTATAAGGATTTTAGGAAGAGTTTCTGGTGGAATGACATGAAGAATGAGGTAGTACAGTTTGTGGCTAAGTGTTTGACTTGTCAGCAAGTCAAACTCGAGCATCAGTGGCCAGCTGGGTTGTTGAAACCACTTCCCGTCCCGGAATGGAAGTGGGAGGACGTCTCTGTGGATTTTGTCACAAATTTGCCGAGGACGAAGACCGGAATGAACATGGTGTGGGTGATCGTGGATCGACTGACTAAGTCGGCACATTTTCTGGATATCAAGGACACTTGGGTCCAGAAAAATTAGCTCGTATTTTATTGCGCAGATCGTGAGACTTCATGGTACGCCGAAGACTATTATTTCGGACAGAGATGGTCGGTTTGTATCGCATTTTTGGCAGTCGGTACATAAGGCATTGGGGACATGTTTGCGTTTGAGTATATTTTCCATCCTCAGACCGATGGACAGTCCGAGCATACCATTCAGACGTTCGAGGATATGTTGCGCGCATGTGGAGTAGTGATTGAGAGGAACATGTGGCCATGATCGAGTTTACTTATAATAATAGCTGGCATACGTAGATTAAGATGGCACCGTATGAGGCGCTTTATGGCCGACGGTGTCGATCACCGATATGTTGGTATGAGCCGTCCGATTTAGTTGGCACCGAGCCGGATCTTGTGTTGGAGACGAGGAAGAAAGTCGAGTTGATTCGAGAGACGATGTTGGCAGCTCAGAGTCGACAAAAGTCTTATGCGGATGTTAGGCGTCGACCCTTGGAGTTTGAGGTAGGGGATCATGTCTTGTTGAGAGTGTCTCCATCGAAGGGAGTTTTCCATTTTGGGAAAAAGGGGAAGCTTAGTCCAAGGTATATTGGACCTTTCGAGATATTGGAGAGAGTTGGCGAGTTAGGTTACCGATTGGCATTGCCTCCGTCATTGAGCCATGTGCATAGTGTATTTCACGTTTCTCAGTTGAGGAAGTATGTTCCAGACCCGACTCACGTTATTGACTTCGGGGACGTGGAGATCGAGAAGAACGTCACGTTTGAGGAGAGGCCGGTGAAGATTTTGGAGCGTCGAGATAAACAGTTAAGGCACAAAACCATCCCCTTAGTTAAAGTGCAGTGGTCGAGGCATGGAGTGGAGGAAGCAACGTGGAAATTGGATGAGGATATGCGTACGAGACACCCCGAGCTTTTTGATTCTTAAGTTTCGAAACGAAACTTCTTTTTAGAGGGGGAGAATGTAATATCCGTACTTTTCTATTTTTAGCAATTTTTCATTTTGACGCTTGTCTATTTTTATCGACTCGCTTGTAACCGTTTTGACGTTTTAAATCTATTTTGTTCTTAGAGTTTTTCCATTTGGACGAGTTTCGGAGATGTTTTTATGTAATTTCGTTTTATGTTATGTTTTGTCGCATGTACGTTCGATTCTCGTAAGACTCGTTTGATTTCGTTGTTTCTTTGTTTACATGAGTTTGTATGGTTGAGTTGTTCATGTTGTGAGTTTCAGTTTGTTAATCCAACGTTGTATCGTGATTTTCGGACGTTTGGGCCGTTTTGTAATTTCCTATAAGTTTGGGGAATTTTATCTCCGTTGTCATATTTCGGATTCCCCGGTAGTCGAAATTGTATTCTCTTTCAGCACTTGGCTTCGTCATCGTGAATCCTCGTATTTATGTTTTTGGATTCTGGCCTTACGTTGCGTTTCGAATTCGTACCTTCCTCAGCAGTAAACTGCACTGAGCAGTACTGGACTGCTGCGTAAATAGCGCATGCTATTTGTGATTTATTGCGTACGCTATTGGTGTACGGTTAATGCATGCTAACTCTATGTGTTAACGTCTTCAGTGTTCTGGACAGTAGGTTCTGGACTCGGAGTCCTGGGTTCTGACTATCAGGTAGCGCGCGCTAAGCTTTCGTAGCACACGCTAACGACTAGCAGGTAGCGCGCGCTAAGCTCATATAGCGTACGCTAGCGACACCGAACAGAAGCTACTGGACTATTGGCGACCTCCGTTAGCGTGCGCTATCTTTATACTGATTATATATAGGACAACAGCCCCCTTTTTCGTCATTTTTCCTCCTATTCTCATCCATTGGGCGATTCCGGCGATTTTGGGGCGATTTATGGAGAGTAATCCGTGGAGTTCCGTGATAGACCAATTATTGTGCTCCAAACATAGTACATCATCATCTCAATCCGTCTTCTCCACTTTAATCCAAGGTATTTGGCTTAGAACCCTACATTTATCCATTTTAGGGGGTTTTCGGGATTTATCTAGATTGAACTCGAATTGTTTGTTTATGTTGAGATATTTCTTATCAATTATTGTTGTTGGGTGATTCCCAATCAGTTTCCATCGTGTTTAATCCGTGAATTATTTATTTGGGGAGGTTTTGTGAAAACCCTCGCCCGTATTCGTCTGTGTGTGTTTATGATTGTTAATCGGGGTTGTGGGCGTATTCCGTTCGATTATTGTTATCGTTTAGGACTGAGTTGTATTAATCTCTCGTTTAGGAACGGTCGTGTTCCCTCCGGGTCATTCCTAGTCGTTGCTCGTTCCCATTTCGTCGAAGATGTTTCAAAGGAAAGTACTTTACATTTGTTTGCATATTCTATTATTTGACGTATGGATTCCCGTGTATGTTGTGGATGTGAATGCGTGTGTTCACCCAGGGATGGTCTGATGGGGCCTCTGGGGATACGTAGTGCCGTGTGTACGCGTATCGCGAACTGGCCGTGAGTCTCGTACCAACGGTTAACCTTTGAAATGTTTTGTTGGAGAACTGTGTTTTGTGTTTGTTGCATTCGTAATATTCCGGAATATATAAATGTTTTCTAAAATGATTTTGGCGCATATTTCATCTGATTAGAATGGTAGTTCAAGTGTATTATACTTGCACTAGCAGTTGTCGCTAACCCCTTAAATGGGGGAAATACTTTTGTATTTCAGGTACAGGTCTTGGAGGCGAACGAGCATGCGGGCAGTACGAGGATGATGGGCAAGAGTGATTCTGTTCAATGGTCGTTCGTGATGTTATGTCGTTTACATTTTATTAATCGTGTTGTTTGCTTCAGTACTCGAGTACTTCTTTCCCTTGAACATTGCAATTGTTGTGTACCCTATTTGGGGTTGATTTGATGATTGAATTGCACTGTTGAGTTCGGTCTACTTATTTTGTATGTAACACCCCAAATAAGGCGGATATTACAGTGCCGTGGACCCCCAACTGGGACCCACCAGGCGAATGAAAATTTATGAATTTAATAATATAATTGTAGTACCGAACCACATTATATCATTAATTATTCTGATAAGGAGTTTCAAGTACAACACACCAAGGAAAATACAAAATACATGTATATTTTATATGAAGATAAAATACACAACACCGAATAAAATGAACATTCAAACGGAAATTTGCAGCGGAAATAAAAAGGAAGAAGACATGAAAGACTGAAAGGACTGGGGCCCCCTACTAGTATCAATAGGACTCCTCGCCGTCAACGTTCTCTTCTCGTGCTTTAGCCTTGCCATGACCTGAAAACAATACCCCCCAACGGGGTCAGTTACACAGAACAACAATCCTCAAGAGTTGAACAATATACAACAATTACATATCTTAGTTATGAAATCCAGTTGAAGAGGGGCATCATAGTACGCCCGTAATGGTATGTGCAAGTGCACAAGAAGAGTGTCCGGACACACCCGCCGTTGTACCTAATTAGTCTCACGGAGTAAGTTTACCGTGTGCACAGTCCATTGTGTCGGTGAACCCTTCACATGACTATCGTGTGCCCGACTAAAAATTCCACACATCCCCACCCGCCCACATAATATGAACCCAGAAAGTCACATGAACAAGAGTGACCAATGAACATTAATGAATAATAATCCGACAAGGGTCAGGAATGACTCACCGAGATGAAGTAATAATAAAATGAATGGTAGCTCATTGAAATGATTGGAACCGTCGTTCCTCGTGAATTGAATGATTAATTGATAATTAAAAGTCTCGACATGAATGATATATTATGAGTGAATTAAATGTATTAATGAACAACAACATAAGGAATGAATATCCCTTTAACCGAGTAATAATTAACTTACACAATACCGGTGGTGAAAAGTCCTTCCTCGAACAAACGTCTTAAGGAATATCAGTCGCTCGAACGATCTTGAATAACCTAATTACCAACAAACGCTCAATATATGTATCAACATGATTCACGACCAATCCAAAAGTCGATATCACAATAACCCAACTCGTTGGGACAATCTAAAGAACGCGTTGCAAACGTAATTCCATTGGTTACGACCACTCCCAATCATATCGAAACCAATCTTCAAATGAGTAATACAATCTAACAAAACACCTTCAATGATATCAAAATCCAATAGGAAACCACAACTTAAGATTACGACAACCACAATCGAAAACCCCAAAATAACCAAAGTCAACCATTCAAGGGTTCTTGAATCAATTCCCACAATTCATAAAATCCGAAAATAACACCAATAAATCCGTAGGAATACATGTATCCAAGGTAGATAATCATATCTAACATATTCCAACATAATACCAAGCTAACTTGAAGAGATCGGAAGTAAAACACTCAAATCCCGAAATTCTAGATTCAAAAAATATTTACCTTGATTCGGTGTATTGGACAGGATTAGATGATGATTAATCCGAACTAGAAGCTTGAAAATGATAATAGGTGATTCCAGCTCGAAAAGATCTTCTCCAATCATCCAAAATTGCCCAAGAACACCCAAAAACGAAGTGAGATGTGAAAAATGACGAATCCTGGGATGACTGTCCTATTTATAGCAAACCCAGTTTAGTGTGCGCTAGCTCCTGTGCTTAGCGTGAATACAATGAATGAATATGATTGAAGAATGATTAATAACGAGTGAAAAATTACTGAGTGACAATTACTGAATGATAATGAATGAATTTACAACCGGGTATTACATACACTCCCTCTTCAAAAGAGTTTCGTCCTCGAAACTAAGGGTCAAACAATTCGGGATAACTCTCCCGCATACTATCCTCGGTTTCCCATGTAGCCTCTTCGTCTCCGTGTCTAGACCACTGAATCTTAACCAAAGGAATCATCTTGTTCCTCAACTGTTTGATGCGCCGCTCTAAGACTCATACAGGACGGTCCTCGTACGAATGATCATCTGTGATCTCAATTTCATCGAACTGAAGTATGTGACTCAGGTCGGCAACATACTTCCATAACTGAGAGACGTGAAACACATTATGAATTCGGCTCAAAGCCAGAGGTAAGGCCAATCGATAAGCCAGACTGCCTACTCGATCCAAAATCTCAAACGCTCCAATGAATCTCGGACTCAACTTTCCCCGCTTCCCGAAATGGAAGATACCTCGGCTCGGGGATACCTTGACCAAAACATGGTCACCTGTCTCGAACTCTAAAGGTCGATGACGATTATCTGCATATGATTTTTGTTGACTCTGAGTGGTCAACAAACGACTCCTGATCAAAGCTACCTTCTCGCGGGCGGCTATAAGCGTATCAGGCTCGGTGCCGATTGATTCTGATATGTCATCCCAACACAAAGGAGATCGACAACGATGACCGTACAAGGCGTCGTAAGGTGCCATCTTAATCGAAGCATGCCAATTATTATTGTACGTGAACTCGATCAACGGTAGTTGGGCTTCCCAATCGTCTTTCCAATCGAGGACGCGTGCTCTCAACATGTCCTCCAACGTCCGAATAGTTCGCTCTGATTGTTCGTCGGACTGAGGATGAAAAACTGTGCTGAGATTAAGCTGAGTTCCCATGGCACGATGAACTGATTTCCAAAAGTGTGACGCGAATCACCCATCACGATCAGAAACGATACTCTTAGGAGTACCGTGCAATCTCACTATCCCTTTGATGAACAACTGGGCAAGTCTCTCAGTACCCCACGTATCCTTAATCTCAAGGAAATGAGTTGACTTATTCAAGCGGTCCACAATTACCCAAGTTGTATTCATGCCACGACGACTCGTCGGCAAATTCGTGATGAAGTCCATTGAAATATCCTCCCACTTCCACTCGAGAATAGGGAGCGGTTTCAGCATACCCACCGGTCGCTGATGTTCTATCATGACTTGCTGACAGGTTAAACATCTCGAAACAAATTCTGCGACTTCTCGCTTCATATTACTCCACTAGTAAATTTTGTTTCAAGTCTTTGTACATCTTGCTAGACCCCGGATGAATGGAGTAAGTGGTAGCATGAGCTTCTCTCAAAATCGAGTTTTTCAACTCGGCATCCGCCGGTACGCATAACCGGTTCTTAAATCTCAAAAGTCCATCCTCGTGGACCACAAATCCAGGGGCTTTCCCCTGAGCCACATCCTCTCGGATGCGCAACAAAAATGGGTCTGAACCCTGATTCACTCTGATTGCTTCCTCAAGTGGCGATGAAATCTCTAACATGCAAAGTTACCCTTACACTCGCTGTAACCATACCTCGATCTCGGTTCTTAGGAATTCCTGTTGAAGTTCATTCTGAACTGTTAAATGAGCAAGCATTTGCTCCTGAACGGATTTATGACTCAAGGCGTCGGCGACAACGTTCGCCTTGCCAGGGTGGTAAAGTATCTCAATATCATAATCTTTGATTAATTCCAACCACCACCTCTGTCGCATATTTAACTCCTTCTGAGTAAATATATACTTCAAACTCTTATGATCGGTGAATATTTGACAGGTGACGCCATAAAGATAATGACGCTAAATCTTCAACGCGAAAACCACGGCTGCTAGCTCCAGGTCGTGGGCTGGATAATTGACCTCGTAAGGTCTCGGTTGTCGTGAAGCATAAGCAGTAACTTTCCCGTTCTGCATTAATACACATCCAAGACTGTGTCCGGACGCGTCACTATAAACCACGAATCCTTCCGTCCCTTGCGGTAAGGAAAGGATAGGCGCTGAAATTAAACGGCTCTTGAGTTCCTCAAAACTCTAGTGACACGCGTTAGACCACGTGTATTTCTTTTCCTTCCGCAAAAGGTTCGTCATCGGTTGAGCGATTTTAGAAAATCCTTCCATAAATCGCCGGTAATAGCCTGGTAATCCGAGGAAGCTTCGGATTTTCTTAACATACTTCGGAAGTTGCCAATCTCGGATAGCCTCCGTTTTCTGAGGGTCGACATGTACTCCGTTTGATGAAATTACATGTCCGAGAAACATCACTTCAGACATCCAGAATTCACATTTGGAAATCTTTCCATAGAGTTGCTCTCGTCTCAACACGTCGAGAGCCTGATAAAGGTGAAATTCGTGCTCCTCTCAGTCATGGGAATAAATCAAAATGTCGTCTATGAAAACAACCACGAACTGATCTAAATAGTCGATGAAAACTCAGTTCATCAACTCCATGAATACCGCAGGTGCATTAGTTAACCCAAACAGCATTACCACAAACTCATAATGACCATAGCGTGTTCGAACGCCATCCTAGCGATATCCGACTCTCGAATTCGCAACTGATGATATCTAACCTTTCGGTCGGGCCATCCGATATAGTGCCTTCGATAATGGGGACGTACCAGGCTCCAACTCCATCGTGAATTACACATCTCTCGGTGGAGGCAAACTAGGTAACCCGTCTGGAAAAACATCGCCAATCGATAACAATGATACCATGAATGATTGAACACCTCGATTGCCTTAGAACGGTCGATCGATAAAAATGATACAATGAATGATTGAACACTTCGATTGCCTTAGAACGGCCAATCGATAACAATGATACAATGAATGATTGAACAACCCTGATTGAGTAATTTCATTGCTTTCGTCATATTAATGATTCTTCCTGAACAATTGGGACTACCTCCCCTCAGAAATACACACTCGACTCCATCGTCTGAAATGATAGTGACCATACGCTTACGGACACTAATGATGGCATCGTGACGATCCATCCAACCAATATCCAAAATAACGTCGTCTCTAGGTAAATCCACCACGATTAGTTTTGCTAGCCACACACGACCATGAAGTTGATTCAGACAATTCTTAACTTCACAGTTCCCGATAATTCTTCCACCGTTAGGTAGTCCAATGACATAGGGTTCACAATTAGTAGCACTATCTAGATGAAGTCTACTCAAACAGGACTCGAAAATGAATGAATGCGATGCACCAGTATCAAAAAGGGTACACACAGGTTGAGATAGAGCTTCGAGCGTACCTGAGATCATTCAGGCCTCCGGATCGTTGGTCCTTTTCGTTTCATAAATTCGGGGCTTGCTAGTCCCCGCACTGGACGCTCTTGTCTAATAGTTATGGGTTCCGTCTTTGTTTGCTCCCATCGTCTTAAACGACACGGACTGAGTGGCCTGATTCTGAGCCGCTGACTGCTTCGGGGCCTGAGATGACATCGGAGGTTTGGGGTCCCTTCGGAAGAAACAGGCCTTATGCCCAGCAACCACACAGATATAACATGATAGATTGCCTCAAACAGTTAGTGCTGTAATGCCCCGGCGCTCCACAGTTGAAACAGGTGATGGCCGACCTGGCCGCCCGAGACTGAGACTCCACAGGTTTAGGCGCCATAAGAGGTCTCTCGAAAAAGGTAGGGGCCGTACGAGGCTTCTTGAAGGTTGCCTGTCCGCCTTCGAACTGATTACGCTTCTTCAATTTCTTGCCAGAAGATGAAGGTTGTTGCTTAGCAATTTTCTTCGCAGTAAGCTCATAAGTAAGAGCTTTCTCGATTAGATCGGCCAGAGAGGCGCAATGATGATTAAGCAATTGCATCTGGCCCATCATGCCCTGCATAAAAGTGAGTGAATTAACCCGAACACCTTCCGGTTGAGCTGTAACTCGGGTACGACTCCTTGACGGTGAATGATTATTTCCAGGTGAATGAGTGGCAGCGTCGCTGCTTGTTGAATTAGCATTATTCCTGGCGTTCGCGCGTGTATTCACACAAGCTCCCGGGTTTCGGCCTGCACCGCGGCCTCTTCCTCTGCATCCTCTAACAGCTCTCCCCATACTGAAGTAGGGGAGTCACATGATAGTTATAGATCTCGCATGAATACCGCATTATGATTACATTATGAAATGATTATAATGAGCATACGCGCTCTAACACAATGATTACATGAAGAATCAACTGAGGTGACATGGTTATCTGATGAAGTTCTCGAAATGATTATCTTGAACAAGTTAACAAGATTAATGATACAATCCTCAAGATCAACAACTGAGCAATGAAATGAACTGAATGATTAATGAGTTAACATGATCTACATGATTAAAAATGAAAATGATGATTGAGGATTGTTGACTGTTGAATGATGAATGAGTGATTCTTATTGCCAGATATTATACCATGATGTCAGAAATCTTACTGTTCTTTGGTCTGAGGGGCTTGGCTCTTGCACATGTCACACGCGACGCGAAAGTCCAATGATACTAGTCTGATGAACGATGATTTCAATGAGACATGACTCGAAAGTTAGTATTCAAAACCACGCTCCGATACCAACACTGTAACACCCCAAATAAGACGGATATTACAGTGTCGTGGACCCCCAACTGGGACCCACCAGTCGAATGAAAATTTATGAATTTAATAATATAATTGTAGTACCGAACCACATTATATCATTAATTACTCCGATGAGGAGTTTCAAGTACAACACACCCAGGAAAATACAGAATACATGTATATTTTATATGAAGATAAAATACACAACACTGAATAAAATAAACATTCAAACGAAAATTTGCAGCGGAAATAAAAAAGAAGAAGACAGAAAGACTGAAAGGACTGGGGCCCACTACTAGTATCACTGGGACTCCTTACCGTCAACGTTCTCTTCCCGTGCTTTATCCTTGCCATGACCTCAAAATAATATCTCCCAACGGGGTCAATTACACAGAACAACAATCCTCAATAGTTGAACAATATACAGCAATCACATATCTTAGTTATGAAATCCAGCTGAAGAGGGGCATCATAGTACGTCCGTAATGGTATGTGCAAGTGCACAAGATGAGTGTCCGGACACACCCGCCCTTGTACCTAATTAGTCTCACGGAGTAACTTTACCGTGCGCACAGTCCATTGTATAAGTGAACCCTTCACATGACTATCGTGTGCCCGACTAAAAATTCCACACATCCCCACCCGGCCACGTAATATGAACCCAGAAAGTCACATGAACAAGAGTGACCAATGAACATTAATGAATAATAATCCGAGAAGGGTCAGGAATGACTCACCGAGATGAAGTAATAATGAAATGAATGGTAGCTCATTGAAATGATTGGAACCGTGGTTCCTCATGAATAGAATGATTAATTGATAATTACAAGTCTCGACATGAATGATATATTATGAGTGAATTACATGTATGAATGAACAACAATATAAGGAATGAATATCCCTTTAACCGAGTAAGAATTAACTTACACAATACCGGTGATGAAAAGTCCTTCCTCGAACAAACGTCCTAAAGAATATCGGTCGCTTGAATGATCTTGAATAACCTAATTACCAACAAACGCTCAATATATGTATCAACATGATTCACGATCAATCCAAAAGTCGATACCACAATAACCAAACTCGTTGGGACAATCTAAAGAACACGTTGCAAACGTAATTCCATTGGTTACGGCCACCCCCAATCATATCGAAACCAATCTTCAAATGAGTAATACAATCCAACAAAATACCTTCAATGACATCAAAATCTAATAGGAAACCACAACTCAAGATTACGACAACCACAATCGAAAACCGCAAAATAACCAAAGTCAACCATTCAAGGGTTCTTGAATCACAATTCATCAAATCCGAAAATAACACCAATAAATCTATAGGAATACATGTATCCAGCATAGATAATCCATATCTAACATATTACAACATAACATCAAGCTAAATTGAAGAGATCGGAAGTAAAACACTCAAATCCCGAAATTCTAGATTCAAGAAATATTTTCCTTGATTCGGTGTATTGGAGAGGATTAGATGATGATTAATCCGAACTAGAAGCTTGAAAATGATAATAGGTGATTCCAGCTCGAAAAGATCTTCTCCAATCATCCTAAATCGCCCAAGAACACCAAAAAACGAAGTGAGATGTGAAAAATGACGAATCCTGTGATGATTGTCCTATTTATAGCAAACCCAGTTTAGCGCGTGCTAGTTCCTGTGCTTAGCGTGCGGTAATGGGTGTACGGGTAGACCAGTACCCACTGTCTGCATTCGTTAGCGTGCGCTACGTCCATTGGTAGCGTGCGCTAACACCTCTTATTAGCATGCATTAACGTTGTGTTAGCGCGCGCTACCTGATGGCTGATGTCCAGAATACCGGAGTCCAGAACCTACTGTCCTCTTGCCTTGCTCGCGATAGCGTGCGCTACACCAATTACTTAGCGTGCGCTACTAAACCATTAGCATACGCTTATATCCACTCATAGCATGCGCTAAGAATTATTCCATTCCAGTCCAGTACCCACTGGACTCTGCCTGCTCGGACCTTAGCGTGCGCTACACTGATTGCTTAGATTGCGCCATCCACACAACTAGCGTACGTTACTTACCATTCGTAGTGAGCACTACTACAACTCAAATTCAGTCCAGTGCCTTCTGGACAGTCTGCCTGAATCACATTAGCGTTCGCTAATGCTTAGAGGTAGCGTGCGCTACCCGTACTCAATTAGCGTGCGCTAAAGAGAGTACGTAGCGTGCGCTACTCCTCACACACAGCCCACTACAAAGATGACAATGATGCTATTCTCGGTCCAATTCTCCAATCGGGTTGAATGACGAATGATAACTGATACACGACACAAATTACTCCAAACGGTGAATACAATGAATGAATATGATTGAAGAATGATTGATAACGAGTGAAAAATTACTGAGTGACAATTACTGAATGATAATGAATGAATTTACAACAGGGTATTACATTGTATGTCTTGGATTGAGAAGTCGTTCGTATGTTGATGATGTCTATCATCGTTGTCATGTCGAGTTTACGAGTTAGCCTGGTGGATTCCAACGGTGGGATCCACGGCGCTGTAATACGCCCTGAACGTCTTGGGGGTGTTACAATTATACTGAATTTAACTATTCTAATGAAAATAAATCGAAAAATTTGGATTTGCAGTGGAAGAGGGTCGGAATAGGGGAAGAAATGATGAGAAAATTGAGAAACCCGATCTGTTTTAAAACCCTCATGTCCGAACAAGGCGCTGAAAAATGGTCCAGTTTGGGTCGTGTTATGCGCCGTGTCGTACAACGTTTTTTTAGGAAATAGACACGGCACTGGAAACGGTCAGGATTAGGGCCGTTTCTTGCGCCGTGTTGTACAATGATTTTTAACAAAAATAGATACGACTCTGGAAACGGTCAGGATTAGGGTCGTGTCTTGAGCCGTGTCGTACAACTCCTTTTTTTATTTATTTATTTTCTTTTTTGATTTTTTTGATTTTTTGATTTTTTTTTTTATTTTATGAAAATAAATAATTAGAAAAACAATAAATAAATTGGGTTCCTTCCCAATAAGGGCTCGTTTAATGTCATTAGCTTGACAACTTCCTGTTTTAGTCGTGTGACTGCTCTCCAAGAGTTATGCTCTCTCCATGTGGAATTTTCTGATTTTCAAAATTAGGCTTCACCCTGTCTCCGTTCACCGAAAATGTTTCTTTGGTGCGTGGGTTTATCAGTCTAATTACTCCATACGGATATACTTCCTCGACCTCAAAGGGTCCCGTCCAGTGTGACTTTAGCTTACGTGGAAACAATCACAAGCGAGAATTGAATAAAAGTACTTTCGTACCTGGTTCAAGGTGCTTGAGGTTAGGTTTCTCGTCATGAAATCTCTAGACTTTGTCTTTGTAGATCCGAGAGTTCTCGTATGCTTCGTTTCTTAACTCGTCTATTTCAGATATTTGGAGCAGTCTTTCTTGTCCAGCTTCTTTCAGTTCCATTGAAACAACCTTAATTGCCCGATAAGCTTTATGTTCGATTTCAACTGGAAGGTTACAAGTTTTTCCATAAACTAGACGGTAGGGGCTCATTCCCAATGGACTTTTTTATGCTGTTCGATATGCCCAAAGTGCATCGACCAATTTTCAGCCCAGTCTTTTCGAGTTGAACGCACATTTTTTTCCAGAATCCCTTTTATTTGTCGGTTGCTTGTTTCAGCCTGACCCGACGTTTGCGGATGGTACGGAGTTGCAATTTTGTGATTTATGCCATTGTTGGCCATAAGCTTGTCAAATAAGTTGTTGTAAATGTGGGATCCTCCATCACTGATTATTGCCTTGGGGAATCCGAAACGGCTGATTATGTGTTCCTATACAAACTTAACAACAATATTAGGATTATTAGTCCTTGTGGGGATTGCCTCAACCCACTTGGACATATAATCGACTGCTAAAAGAATGTACTCGAAATTTCCAGATTTAGTGAATGGTCCCATAAAATCAATTCCCCATACTTCCAAAAATTTCTACGACCAAATTGATCGTGAGGGGCATCTCATTTCTTTTTCCGATATTACCAGTTCGTTGACACCTATCGCACTGAACACAAAAATGATGTGCGTCTTTAAATAAGGATGGCTAATACAAACCAGATTGGAGAATTTTGTTAGCGGTCTTTCATCCGCCAAAATGTCCTCTGCCATGAACTTCATGGCAAAAAGTGAGTACACTTTGTTGCTCATCTTTTGGGACACATCGCCTCATGATTTGATCTTTACATAATCGAAAAAGGCATGGTTCATTTCAGAAGTAGTTTTTGCATGATGATAAAAACCTTTTCTTTTCTTGGTAAGAAATGTTAGGTGGGAGCATTTCACAAACCAAATAATTCACAATATCGGCAAACCAAGGTACCGAAGAAAATTTAAATAAATTTTAATGTGGAAAAGAGTCCACAGTTTGTTCATGCTTGTTAATTGTTTCTTCTGTTATTTCTAAACGAGACAAATGATCTGCGACCACATTTTCACTTCCCTTTTGGTCCTTTATTTCCACATTAAATTCTTGAAGCATTAAAATCCACCGAATCAACCGAGGTTTCGCTTGTTGCAGATGTCGTAAAGCTGCATGATCTGAGTGTACAATCACTGTAGATCCTGCAATATAAGATCTAAATTTATCCAGTGAGAAAACCACAGCTAATAATTCTTTCTCGGTTGTTGTATAATTAACCTGCGCATCATTCAATGTTATACTAGCGTAATAAACCACACGGAGCATTTTATCAATTCGTTGGTCCAAAACTGCACCAATAGCTCGGTCAGATGCATCGCACATAATTTCAAAAGGTAAGACCAATCAGGGGCAATTACTATTGGTGTCGTGGTTAGTTTCTCTTTCAAGGTTTGAAAAGCGTCGAGACAAGTATCATCGAAAATGAAGGAAACATCTTTGGTAAGCAAAGTGCGGAGAGCTTTACTTATTTTTGAAAAATCTTTAATAAACTTTCTATAAAAACCGGCATGTCCTAAAAAAACTCCTGATCACCTTTACATTGTTTGGTGGAGGCAATTTCTGAATAACATCAATTTTTGCTTTGTCGACTTCAATTCCACGATTTGACACCACGTGACCTAGCACAATGCCACTTTCTGTCATAAAATGACTTTTTTCCCAGCTGAGAGTTAAATGACATTCAATACAATATTCAAGTACTTTGGTCAATATATTTAAGAAATCATCAAAAGATGATCCAAATACTGAAAAAGTCATCCATAAGTACCTCAATAAAATTGCCGATCATATTTGAGAAAATTGACAACATGCACATTTGAAAAGTTCCTAGTGCATTGCATAATCCAAAGGGCATTCTTCGACAAGCAAAAGTACCAAAAGGGCATGTGAATATGGTCCTTGATTGGCCCTCGGGTGCAATTGCCACTTGGTAATACCCTGAAAGTCCATCAAGAAAATAGTAGAATTTGTGTCCTGCAAGTTTATCAAGCATTTAGTCAATAAAAGCTAGAGGAAAATAATCCTTTTTGGTGGCGGCATTTAATTTTCGATAATCAATGCACATCCGCCACCCGGTTGTTGTAACACCCCCAGATCGAACCGGGAATATTACACGCCATAGACCCTTATCACAAGGATCTACCAGGCTAAACTCCAAAAGACTACTCAATGATTGACCGACCGGGGTCAAAATTAAATACAAAGCAGACCGACAAGGTCATAAACCAATTCAGAAACTAACGACATTCATATTACAAAGACAACAATAAACTTGAACACAGAAAAGAATGACAACTCAATTTAATAAATGATAACTACACCCATGCAAGGGTGAATACTCGAACGAACGAGAAAATACCGACCAAAATGATACAAAAGAAAAGACTCTGACTCTGGTGTGATTAGCATCGTCGTCTTCCATCTCCTTCCAAGCCAATCCCATGACTGCTCCCGAGCTGCCAAAACCTGAGCGCATAACAGACACCCACCCCCCGAAAACTCGGGGGTTAGCAAACTGGAATTTTGCTAGTGCAAGTACATATTATACAAGATATACGAACAGTAACAATACAAAATTCAACCGCCGTGAAGCCTTAACACAAACCATACATTCCCATAGTCCACACAGAATAACACTCGCATACACAAGGTGAAAGATAATCACATAGTCATATTCTCTTTACGGAACATAACACCAATCATTAAACGAGCCCAAGGAGTCAGAAAAATCCCATTGTAAAAAAAGGAAAGTATTTTGATAAGATGGTTTGCAAACATTATTATTGACTCGGGCCGTCTAGGGGTTTTAAAAATCGAATGGGAACACTTTTGGAAAATAATTTAAAAAGCTCTCGGGTCCTTGAGCCAACATATGGAACACTATCACAGACGAAATCATTACAACATCTCACAGGGTTCTCAACCCAATCCAAATAACATCATCACGAAATAAATCATCTCAACATTTCACAGGGTCCTCGACCCGATACACAGAATGGCACCACAATACAATCAAAGGCACAATCTCTCATTCGACATATCCTGCTCAAGACCCCCGATTAATTAACCCTCGGAGATTTCGTCAAACCTCCTTGGTTAATTAACCCTGATACCAACGCTTTAAAAACAATTTGAAACAAGCTATCAAAAACACGAATCGCGAACTATATCAAGACAAACATTTGAAAGTGAGTTGAAAGAATTTGAGATACGAACATCGTTCGGCAACGGGGTCTAAGCTATCACTCAAATACCGTAACTAATAAGCCTGCCAGCGCCTTCCTTGCGCACTGTGTCCGGCGTTCACTTCCATCATGTTGGCCGCTCATTGAACATGTCACCGCACCGGCGTCACTCCCGCAAGAGCCGCCCCTTGCGCGCGCATTAGGTGACATCGGCGTTCACCACCCATATGGAGCCGCACATTGCAGCATACACCAGGCCGGAGTGCACGCCCCGCCCTCAGAGGTTCCCGGATACGACGTTTCTCACAACAAGTATCCACATTATCACAAACATCAAGCACATGGACAAACGTCACAACAATTTTCAACTCGGTACATCAAGTCACACAATTACTCCGCCAGTCCATAACCACACAAATAAACAATAACACGCACGTTATCAATCAAACTCAATCAACACCGCACATATATCTTTATATTGCGACTCAACCGAATATATATATATATTTATATATATATAGATATATAGATATATATATATATATAACCTTACTATATTATATGAATAACTATAGTTCGACCATCAATCCAAGTTGAGTACGTCAACTAGTGTTAGCATTCAACACTCGTCGATCACCGACATAAGCATATATATCAATATACGTATATACATACATATATTTAACATATAACTACATATAAACATATATATATATATATACACATACATATATATATATACACATTTATACATCCGTATAAATTCATACACTTCGACAACAGTGATTTCACGCAGTTACAATTCGTATATCGAGGTACTTGCCTTGGTAATACGACGCGAAGGAGACGACGAAGGAATAGGTTTCGGTCCGAACAATCCTCTCAAATCCGACCCTAACACAATAATGATATACAATCAATCTCAAGATCATGAATACGAAGAAATTCCTCCTAGTTCTACCCGTTGGGACAATTCATCAGACACCAAGAGTGCATAAGGAAATGAAATCGGTCAATGGTATAACAACGGGATTTCATCCCAATCAAAAACAAGAAAACCATGGGTTGCGTGAATACTATCAAAATCTAATAACAACATCGGTTAATTCGAATTAAAACACAAGATCACCACCAAACCCTCCCCAAAATCATACTAGGGTTGAAGGAGTTCTTACCTCTTGAAGATTCAAGCCCTATAATCCGAAGAACACGTGCTAGATCCACAATCCGAGCTACACGATCGAAGGAGGATGAAGAAAATCAAACACTCAAATGATTTGTGAAGGAAAAACCCTCCCTCAAGCTCTCTCTCTCGGTTGTAGGTGAAGAAAAGGGAAAGAAATGAGCTGAAATGCTCAAAAAACGAATTTATAGGGGTTGACTGCCGTGCCGGACACGGCCCGTGCCGATCGGCACGGTCGTGTCGCACTGATTGGGCGACAGGACTCGGCCGTGTCTGCTTGACACGGCCGCGCGCGGAGGGCCTTGCGATAGTGACCGTCCGACAGCGGACTCGGCATGACTCGACCGTGTCCCGGAACATGGTCGGGCGTGTCGGCGATCGGTTACGCTTATCCGGAAGAGTTCGACTCGGCCGTGCTGCACGACTGCAGTCGGGTCTGAGGCGAGACTTGGCATTTCCGACGAGTATGGCACGGGCCGTGTCGGACGACACGGCCGAGTTCGGTCGGCAGTGATCGGCCAATAACTGAAAAATGAGCGGGTGAGCTAAAACGATCATAACTCTCTCGTCCGGACTCCGATTGACTCACCGTTTGAACCATTGGAAAGCTAATTCGATGCTCTATAATATTGCGAAGATTTAGAATTTTTGGAGTTACCAAAAATTAATGGTGATCTAAAAAAGTCGAACTCATAAGAGGAAAGTTGAAACAATGAACAATAATGATACACAACTCGAAGTTTTTCCGAACGGTGAACACGGTGAACGAACATGATTGATGAATGATTATAATTGAGTGAAAATACACTGAGTGACAATTACAGACTGATAATTACTGAATGAAAATGAATGAATTACAACCGGGTATTACATTCTACCCTCCTTAAAAGAAGTTTCGTCCCGAAACTTAAAATAGAGAGCGGTGGAACAATCAAGAAAATAACCACTTACTCAGCCCCACATCATCACGAGCAATGCGCGAATGCGAGGTTCTAAAATGTAAGTGAACACGATAAGTCGAGGTGGAGGAGTATGAATTTCGAGACAATAACTCCAAGAGTTAAGAAAATTACAAGACGGCTCAGACGTCCTGAAACCATGTTTCGAGCTCGACCAACCGCATCCAAGTTCATAACACATTCAGAAGTGTTAATTGCACGCATGGGAATAATAGTTTCGAACAAAATTTGCAAGGATTGAGTTCAGATATGGAAAGATCACAATAATCCACGGGATTTAACAAAACAATTCCGAAATTCGTTCGGAGGACGGCAGGCTAAATAGAACAAGATAGTTTAAAATCGTCGAGAGGATCATAATTGAATTACCAACAATGGAAATCACACAATACCGAAAATACTAAGAAAAGTATGGGTAATACACTCCCCCATACTAAAAGATATTTCGATCCCAAACTAAGAACAACAAGAGTTGGAAACATAGAGCAATGAAATGGAGAACGATCAGATTCACGATTGTTCAAACCAACAACGATTAGGACATGATACAAAATATTCATCCTCCCATGTTAGACTCTTCAGAAGGAAACATAGGGTTTCGGGACATTCTCCAGTCACTTGCTCTGTTCGCCAATAGGGTAGCATTCTTTGCCAGTTCGGAAATTATCTCACAATGCTTCTCCCGATGACCTTCACACCCGCACTTGATGTGAGTCAAGAGTGGAAAGGGACAATTTGCACGAACATGTCCCTGACGATTGCAGTTGAAGCACCCTCCCTTCTTACCGAGAGTCACCGATGCTGGCTTGGGATTCCCAGCGCTCACTCCCGATCGCGAAGACGACGCGTTCGAACGACGTGGGGGTTTGGGAGCCTTAGACTCTTCACCGACCAAAAACTTCCCAGACGTCCTTGGTCTCTTGGCTTCGCTCGTGGGCTCGACCACTGAGGAGATTTCATAGGATATCGTTTGATCTAGATACTCCTTCACCGTAGCATGAATCGTGGTCGTACGAACCACCTTGCCGCTTCCATTTCCATCATCACGTCTACGTCCGCCGAGGCTTGACATACTAATACGGATAACACCGATCAACAGTATTAGTTTATCAGTCGTACAATATACCATAATTATCAACCCGAGTTTCAGTTAGCATCCTTAGAATAACAATACTATCGTAAAGCACAAAATTTTATGAAGTCAATTTCGAGTTCCTCGACGAGGACGATCATTATATGTATGCACTTAATGAAAACAAATTTTTTTTTAAAAAGAGGGCTAGTCACGTTGCGCCCAAGACTTGTAAACACTGTCTTTTATTTCGGAAGAGGAAGTTTATATAACGACTCTAAAAATTATTTTCGAGTGATGTATAAAAGAAAAAAAAAATCGAAAATAAATTCGTAACTAATTTGAAATATTTCAAAAATGTTGAGTCCCAAATACCACAATTTTGAAAATCTTTCCTCTTCTTCCAAAATGTTTATTTGAAAGAATTTTCCACCGAGATACGTGACCATTTAACATGACGATATTAAATCATGGCTTTACACAATGTTAGAAAATTTCAAAGCATCACTTTAAAATATTCGTGATACTACAGCGCCGTGGGCCCCGTGCCGGAACCTACCAGGTTAAAAATTATTTTAAAAAAAATGTTCAAAATGTCAAAAAAGGCCGAAGTCGGTAATATTCTCAAATACTCACTAAAGTCATTTATAAAATATCAAGTACCGTCATAAGTATACTATCAAAACGTGCAAGACCAAAATATCAAAACTCGGCTTGCAAGATACTAAAAGCCATCTCCAAATACTCATGCAACGGATAAAATTATCATTCATAAATTTATTCTAATAAAGTGCCGAAACAGATAATTATGCTCGACTTCCGAAGCATACCACATAATTATTTTTACTCGGACCGCATACGCATGTTATATCCTAAAACGATAATATCACCGACAAGTTCCAATTCCTAGTTCACATTAAACATATTAGCACAATATAATCAAATACGTAAATAAGGGGACTTACGATCGGGAGGCTTACCATCACGGATTGCCGGAAGATGATTTCGGAACCACGATACTAATCACAACTCTGATGCGCGCGACTTACACAAGACATGGACTTGACCCAACGGCCTAGGTTTTTCGCAAACCTAAGCTCCGATACCATAATTGTAACACCCCGGATCAGGCAGAATATTACACGCCGTAGACCCTTATCACAAGGATCTACCAAAGCTAAACTCCAAAAGACTACTCAATGATTGACCACCGGGTCAAAATTAAATACAAAGCGGCCAGACAAGGTCATAAACCAATTCGAAACTAACGACATTCATATTACAAAGACAACAATAAACTTGAACACAGAAACGATTGACAACTCAATTTAATAAATGATAACTACACCCATGCAAGGGTGAATACTCGAACGAACGAGAAAATACCGACCAAAATGATACAAAAGAAAAGACTCTGACTCTGGTGTGATTAGCATCGTCGTCTTCCATCTCCTTCCAAGCCAATCCCATGACTGCTCCCGAGCTGCCAAAACCTGAGCGCATAACAGACACCCACCCCCCGAAAACTCGGGGGTTAGCAAACTGGAATTTTGCTAGTGCAAGTACATATTATACAAGATATCTGACGATAATAATACAAAATTCAACCGCCGTGAAGCCTTAACACAAACCATACATTCCCATAGTCCACACAGAATAACACTCGCATACACAAGGTGAAAGATAATCACATAGTCATATTCTCTTTACGGAACATAACACCAATCATTAAACGAGCCCAAGGAGTCAGAAAAATCCCATTGTAAAAAAAAAGGAAAGTATTTTGATAAGATGGTTTGCAAACATTATTATTGACTCGGGCCGTCTAGGGGTTTTGAAAATCGAATGGGAACACTTTTGGAAAATAATTTAAAAAGCTCTCGGGTCCTTGACCCAACATATGGAACACTATCACAGACGAAATCATTACAACATCTCTCAGGGTTCTCAACCCAATCCAAATAACATCATCACGAAATAAATCATCTCAACATTTCACAGGGTCCTCGACCCGATACACAGAATGGCACCACAATACAATCAAAGGCACAATCTCTCATTCGACATATCCTGCTCAAGACCCCAGATTTATTAACCCTCTGAGATTTCTACAAACCTCCTTGTTTAATTAACCCTGATACCAACGCTTTAAAAACAATTTGAAACAAGCTATCAAAAACACGAATCGCGAACTATATCAAGACAAACATTTGAAAGTGAGTTGAAAGAATTTGAGATACGAACATCGTTCGGCAACGGGGTCTTAGCTATCACTCAAATACCCGTAACCAATAAGCCTGCCAGCGCCTCCCTTGCGCACTGTACCGGCGTTCACTTCCATCATGTTGGCCGCTCATTGAACATGTCACCGCACCGGCGTCACTCCCGCAAGAGCCGCCCCTTGCGCGCGCATTAGGTGACATCGGCGTTCACCACCCATATGGAGCCGCACATTGCGGATACACCGTGCCGGAGTGCACGCCCGCCCTCAGAGGTTCCCGAATACGACGTTTCTCACAACAAGTATCCACATTATCACAAACATCAAGCACATGGACAAACGTCACAACAATTTTCAACTCGGTACATCAAGTCACACAATTACTCCGCCAGTCCATAACCACACAAATAAACAATAACACGCACGTTATCAATCAAACTCAATCAACACCGCACATATATCTCTATATTGCGACTCAACCGAATATATATATATTTATATATATATAGATATATAGATATATATATATATAACCTTACTATATTATATGAATAACTATAGTTCGACCATCAATCCAAGTTGAGTACGTCAACTAGTGTTAGCATTCAACACTCGTCGATCACCGACATAAGCATATATATCAATATACGTATATACATACATATATTTAATATATAACTACATATAAACATATATATATATATATACACACATACATATATATATACACATTTATACATCCGTATAAATTCATACACTTCGACAACAGTGATTTCACGCAGTTACAATTCGTATATCGAGGTACTTGCCTTGGTAATACGACGCGAAGGAGACGACGAAGGAATAGGTTTCGGTCCGAACAATCCTCTCAAATCCGACCCTAACACAATAATGATATACAATCAATCTCAAGATCATGAATACGAAGAAATTCCTCCTAGTTCTACCCGTTGGGACAATTCATCAGACACCAAGAGTGCATAAGGAAATGAAATCGGTCAATGGTATAACAACGGGATTTCATCCCAATCAAAAACAAGAAAACCATGGGTTGCGTGAATACTATCAAAATCTAATAACAACATCGGTTATTTCGAATTAAAACACAAGATCACCACCAAACCCTCCCCAAAATCATACTAGGGTTGAAGGAGTTCTTACCTCTTGAAGATTCAAGCCCTATAATCCGAAAAACACGTGCTAGATCCACAATCCGAGCTACACGATCGAAGGAGGATGAAGAAAATCAAACACTCAAATGATTTGTAAAGGAAAAACCCTCCCTCAAGCTCTCTCTCTCGGTTGTAGGTGAAGAAAAGGGAAAGAAATGAGCTGAAATGCTCAAAAAACGAATTTATAGGGGTTGACTGCCCTGCCGGACACGGCCCGTGCCGATCGGCACGGTCGTGTCGCATGGCCGGCGAGGACTCGACCGTGTCACCTTGACATGGTCGCGGCGCGGAGGGCCTTCCGATAGTGACCCGTCAAGCGGCGACTCGGCATGACTCGACCGTGTCCCGAACACGGTCGGGCGTGTCGGCGATCGGTTCGCTTATCCGAAGAGTTCGACTCGGCCGTGCTGCACGACACGGTCGGGTCTGAGGCGAGACTTCGGCATTTCAGGCGAGTACGGCACGGGCCGTGTCGGACGACACGGCCGAAGTTCGGTCGGCGGTGATCGCCAATAATCGAAAAATGAGCGGGTGAGCTAAAACGATCATAACTCCCTCGTCGGACTCGATTGACTCCTTTGTTTGAACCATTGGAAAGCTAATTCGATGCTCTATAATATTGCAAAGATTTAGAATTTTTGGAGTTACCAAAAAATAATGGTGATCTAACAAAGTCGAACTCATAAGAGGAAAGTTGAAACAATGAACAATAATGATACACAACTCGAAGTTTTTCCGAACGGTGAACACGGTGAACGAACATGATTGATGAATGATTATAATTGAGTGAAAATACACTGAGTGACAATTACAGACTGATAATTACTGAATGAAAATGAATGAATTACAACCGGGTATTACAGTTGTTACCCTCGTTGGTACTAGCTCTCCCTTATCATTTTCAATCACTGTTATGACACTTTTCTTTGGCACCACATGTATCGGGCTTACCCATTCGCTATCCGCAATCGAATAAATAATTCCCTCAGCTAGCAATTTTAAAATTTCTTTTTTTACTACCTCTAGCATATTGGGATTTAAATCTCCGTTGTGCTTCTCTTCTTGGTTTTTCTCCCTCTTTAGGATTATTTTATATATACATGTCGAAGGGCTAATTCCCTTGATATCACTCAAACCCCATCCTATTGCCTCTTTGCCTTTTTTCAAAATTTCTACTAAAAGAAATTTTTCATCTTCGCTCAATTCTGCATCACATCATCCCAAGTAGCCAATGAATTTGGTGGCAACGTCATAATCCATGTTTTTGCTCGATCCTTTAAAGTGTAAGGAAAACACCTCATTTTTAATTGATCCTCGGTCAATTGTTATAATGGAAAAGTATTGACAACCGAGTAAAAGTCTCGAATAAAACTTAAAGGATCCTCATTTGGCATCCCATAAAAAGATGGGAGTTGGTTTAAATGAATGGATTTCAATTCATAATTTCGTGTTGTTTGGCCAAGTTGTATGCATGACGTTGTTATACCGATCACCGGTCTAACAAAATCTTTCAAAGTTTGTTGGTCTGCCATAGGTTCTTCGTTTGACTTTTCTTCTTGATTGGAAGATTCAGTACTTTCTTCGGTTAGAAATTCTCTTTCACTGCTAAGGCTATCTCCAACTTGATAATCGGGATGAACGTTTTCGTTGTATGGTACCAAAGTTCTTACAAGAGACCTACGACCCTGCATAGATTAGAAAACAGTTAAGCGCACCTTATGCGAAAAAAAATAAGAACAAGAAGAATAAAAGATGCAAAAATAAAGAAAGATAAAATCACAAAAAATTATATTTGGCCTAAAACAATCCCCAGCAACGGCGCCAAAATTTGATCGACAAAAACTTATCCTAAAAATAAGAGTTTTTGAGTCGCTCGCAAATATATACGAGGTAAAAATAGTTGTGGTAAATTCTACCAAGGTCTTTTCTCTCGAGGATTGCTTAACAGGGCTTCGTATAATATTCTGTATAGATTGCGAGAAATAAATACTAAAACATTCTAAAATATATTTTTGGGTTTTTAAGTTAACTAAATTAAAATGCACTATTTTTAATCTAAACTATTTTTATTAAGACTATTTTTAATAAGACTATTTTTAATAAGACTATTTATATTAGACTATTTATATACTAGTGAGAATGAATCGAACTAAAATGAGTTAGAACTTGATTTGGTAAAAATTAGGGAATTATGGGTTCATTAAATTAGGTTTTTAATAAAGTAAATGAATTGATTTACACTGATATAAAAGAAAAACAAGTGTTTATCGAGTGATTAACTTTTTTACCTTATAACTTTCGCATTCAAAGGCTTCTTAATTACTTTCGTAATCTTAAGATGTTGTTTACAAGATAAATACTTGACGATTGAAAATATATGTTTCCAATTCACTTAACAATCAATCAAGAAGGTTTTATTAGTAGAAATAGGATATGATCAATCACTATTTAAACCAATTACTCCCCTTTAATCGAGATAGTGTAAATCGATCAAATACTTTATATATAACCTAATAGAAATCCCTCTTCCCGTAGTAAGAAAGATTAGCTACTCATGTACTATAATAAAAATAGAATTGATTAATATACATAATGTATAAAAACTTTTAATAACTAGAACTTTAATGACAATAAATAAAAACTTACTTGAATATGATGTATACTGGAGGAGCAGGCCCTGGAACTGGCTGATCTTTATTTGGGTGTCGGATATGTACTCCCCTTACTCAGATGGGATCACTTGCGTGAAGAATGATAGTGCAGGCACGTACTACTTCGTCATGTAGGGTGATAAGAATCTGTTGTTCAAATTCGGGCTGAATTCTTCCGGAAGGTTTAGATGTTTGTATTGGGTTTACTGTGTCTAGCTATGTTTTTTTTTCTGCCCCTTTTAAAGTTAAATATTAAATTGTGCTTGATAAGCTTGCTAATAAGTTGTTTGATTGCAGCTTTCTTGAGTTGATTCGACATAGATTGGTGTTTGATTCTTCACCTGTTCATTTTCAGTAGTGGATTTCATGATAAAACTGCTAACTGGAAAGAGATTGAAACTTACGATTTGGGATAACAGATTGATGCAGATGGAGGTGTGCATGGCGTACATTACACAGGGGTGTACCATGGACGGTTAGCGCTTACATCATCTCTTTTTATATATCTGCAACAATTATCACTCATAACATAGCAAGATGAAATCAGCCAATTACACCAGTTCTGTTGGCGGTATCATCAATGCCAATGGTACAAGTACTTATAATATGTCTACTGGGAGCTTTCATGGCTACTGATAAACTCAATCTTCTCCCACCTCACGCCAGAAAATCCTTAAATCAAGTAATCTGCTTCACCTTTTCAAACTTATATTCCAAAGAACAGAGAGAGTGACAAAGAAAATTGCAGGTATATAGCCAACAGAGTGTCAACAAGAAATAAGCCATGGATGAAGAAGACTGTCCTATTCCCCATTTATGCATCCATCTCTTATGGAGATCTCTTTCTCAGTTGGAAGTTTGATTCCAGAACTCTCTATTAACTTTGATTTATATGCAACATAAGTTCATTTCTGTCCGCTACATGAATAATTTGTGAAATTCTAGTTTTCTTTATCAAGTAAGAAGAGAAATTGAATATAAATTGTAATGTTGAATCAATATTTATTGCATTTTCATTGTTGAGTAACTATCCTTATACAATACGATTCATCTATAAAAAATGTCAATGTATTAATTACATTTTATAAGATTTTATAGCATTCTAATTATTATAATTAAGGTATAATATAAGTAAATTATTATGTCATTAGAATGTTATATGACAAAAACTCACATGAGACGGTCTCATGTATGAGATCGGGTATAACTTAGCACAAATTAAACCCACCCCTCCCAAAGTGTCAATGCACAACTTATATCCGTCTACCCATCTCATGTATGAGATGGTCACATACAAGTGTGTCTCACGTTATATATATGCAGTCAACGTTTCAATGTAATGTTAAATAAATGAGACTTGTGGTGATGTGGGGAGATGTCCCCCGGTAACGCAGGTTCGAACCCCGTGTGGGACGAATTCTTCATTGAAATATTATGGAGGTTTGTCTTGGAGATTGAATCCTACTTGGGCACATCCTTTAATTTACAGCCTGCCCGGCCGAGGGGCCAATGGAACGGGTGGGGGAGTTTCTCGTCTCTTCCTCACCAAAAAGAAAAAGAAAAACGAGCATACTCCCAAAAATAAACAGCGAGGGGGAGGGGACCGTTCAATTCCATTCGAATTGTTGGCTATATAACTAGAATCTGAAACTCATTGACATTCAAAATGCCTAAACAAAATGCCAAATCAACAGCGGGGGTGAGGGGAATGTTCAATTCCATTCGAATTGTTGGCTATATAACCAGAATATTTAGACATTCAAAATGCCCAAACAAAATGCCTAATCAACAGCGAGGGGGATGGGACTGTCCAATTCCATTCTACTAAATACAAAATGCCTAATCAATTACAATTACCTGTTTCAAGAATGTAGACTATTTCCTTCAGTCCTTTTGTCAATGGAAATGTACGCCTCCTTCCCCCACGGTTCAGCCTCACCGGCACTCAACTTCTTCTTCGAGTTCCACATACTGATGGCAATGACGATCCCCATCACAAAAACTCCAAACATCAGTAGGGCTTTCCACAAGCCCCACTGATTGTCGTAGATAAACACATTTAGCTTGTCGAGATATTTGCCTTCCTTGTTGACTTTCTCGACTTGCATCTCTAGGAATTTTCCACCCACTTTTTTATCCAGTCCAGTCACTAGTGCAGACACCACTCCAATCAGTTAAAATACTGGTGACAACGTTGACAAGAATCCAGTCAGGTTAAATCGAGAGAGAGAGAGAGAGAGAGTCATGATAAACGAAGTAATATTATTTCTCGATGTATTCTTATTAGATCCCTCATCAGATCCGGGGGAATTCCCCGGACTCGCCCGCAAGGGGGAAAGGGAAGAATGGCGGTTTCCACACTGCGCGTGAATCAACAACGAAACATTAAATACGAAATATGGTACTAAGACCCAAAATTACATAGTTCAAATCGTACCACATATTTGAAATGTGATGGATCCCCCGAACCAGCTCCTGAGGGGGAAAGGGGAGAATGGCGGTTTCCAAACTGCGCGTGAATCAGCAACGAAACATTAAATATGAAACATGGTACTAAGACCCGAAATTACACAGTTCAAATCGTACCGCATATTTGAAATGGGACGGATCCCCCGGACCCGCTCGCAAGAGGGAAAGGGGAGAATGGAGGTTTCCAAACTACGTGTAAATCAACAATGAAACATTAAATCGAAACATAGTACTAAGACCTGAAATTACACAGTTCAAATCGTATCGAGCAGTTGATCTTGATGGGGGAGTTGATCTAAGGAAGGAGAGCGCAGTACGAGTAATTGATCTTGATGGGGAAGTTGATCCGAGGAAGGAGAGAGCGCTCGCTTAGAGCTACATTTCGGAGTAGAGCGCCAAAATAAACGACAGCCATTTTCGTGTGAAGTCCGCGTGTCTGTGAATTAGGGAAGGGAGCGAAAAAGATGGTGGCTGGCAGTGGGGCCTACTGTGGGGCAATGGGCCGAGCCCAAAAAATTAGGGTTGTGGGGCGCAACCTCTCTCTTCATTTTTCTATTATACTTAATTAATTAATATACCTATTTCTTTTTATTCTAAATAAAAGCGGCTCCACCATCAAGTTTTAATACCCCATCCCACACCAAATCAATTTCCTATTCTCCCACCCAATCCCCATATATATATATATATATATATATATATATTATATAGATTATAAATTTATATCTTCTGCTCGCCCTAATACATTTTTGTATCTTAAGCTTAAATTTGCAGCCATAAAATTCATTTCAATACAATAGATGCATCTTCACTAAATTCATTTTAAGTTAACATAAAATTCTGTACAAAAACTGTTTATTTCTCAGGTAGATAGAAATAGTATCCTCTAGCTTCCTTAGATATCCCACAAAATAACCATTTTCACCTTTGGATTCCAACTTATCGGTGAGCATCTTTTTCACAAACGCGGGGCAACCCCATGTTCTCATATGTGTAAAAGTTGGCTTCTTGCCATGCTATAGTTCATATGGTGTATGCTCAATTGATTTAGATGGAATCTTGTTCAGAATGTAAATTGAGGTCTGTAACGCATATCCCCATAAGAATGTTGTAAGACAGGAAAAACTCATCATGGACCTAACCATTTCTAACAAGGTTCGGTTTCTCTTCTCGGATACTCCATTCATCTGGGGTGTTCCGGGAGGAGTCCATTGTGATTGGACTCCATGTAACTTCAGATAATCCATGAATTCATGGCTAAGGTATTCACCTCCTAGATCCGATCGAAGAGTCTTAATACTCTTACCAAAAAGCTTCTCCACTTCAGCCTTGTACTCTTTGAATTTCTTAAAAGATTCGGATTTGTGTTTCATAAGATACATGTATCCGTATCTCGAGAAGTCATCGGTAAAGGTGATAAAGTAGCTGAAATTACCCCTAGCTAGAGTGGGCAATGGTCCACAAATATCAATGTGGATCAACTCTAGAACTTCTTTGGCACAAACCCCTTTCCTAGAAAAGGGTTTATTGGTAATTTTGCCCAGAAGACAAGATTCGCAATTTCCATAAGATTCAAAGTCAAATGTGGTTAAGTAGTCTAACTTCCTTAACCTTGCGATCCTCTTCTCGTTTGCATGACCAAGTCTACAATGCCACAAGTAAGTCGACTTTTCATGATTACTAAGCTTGAGTCTTTTGTTTCGTATATTAAGAATATTATGTCCACAATGTAACAAATATAAACCATTCATTAAAGGAGCATTTCCATAAGCATCACCATTAAGCGAAAAAGAAAGTATTATTAGCAAAACGGAAGGAAAATCCCTCAATGTCTAACATCGGAACGGAAATAATGTTACGAGTAATAGATGGAACGAAATAACAATTATTTAGTTATAATCTAAAACCAGAGGGTAAGTCTAAAACATAAGTCCCAACACGTCGTGTAAGGCGACTTCACCCTGTCTAACTGTCCTGCTATTCTTGAGACCCTGCACATTCGTACAAATGTGTGAGCCACAACTGATATCTAATACCCAACAGATAGAATCATTTTTGGACATGTTTATCCCAATAACAAACTGTAATACCCGATTATGAATTCATTTATTATCATTCAGTAATTGTCAATCAGTAATTTTCACTCTTTAATAATCATTCATCATTCATGCTCATTCATTTGTGTTCATCGTTGGCGTACTTTGAGCCGTGTATCAGTTATCGTTCGTCATTCACCCCTGTTTGAGAATCGAGATGAGAATATTATCATAATCGTTGTGATTGGTAGCCTTGTGTTGGAAGTATCATTTATTGCCTGTTATTGGACTTAATATTTCTCATACAAGTGTTGTATGTCGGATCATTCATCATTCGTAACGAGAAGACAGAGTTGTTGAATGGTAGTCGTTCCAGTAGTTAGTTACGTCCGTAACTTATCTTGCATTACGGCCGTAACATGCGTTCGTTGGTTTCATGGTTTTTGGACGAGGACGTCTTTGTAATATCCGTACTTTTTATTAACTGTTTGACCTTGTCATTCTTCCTATTTTGTCACTCTGTAAACACTTTGAGGTATTGTTGATGTTGTTTTAGAGTTTCGAATCTTGATCGTGTTGTTTGGACCTCTCGGTAGTGTTTTGGGACAGACTGATAACGTACGCTGGGCCTAGGCTAACGCATGCTAATTCTGCTTGGGTAGCGCAAGCTAGCCTTGAGCTTTAGCGCACGCTAATGGTCCGGACATAGCAGAGACAGTAGCAAATTCTGTTTTCTGGACTAGCAGTTAGCGCACGCTAGGAGTTCTCTAGTGCATGCTATTCGTGGTCAGTAGCGCGTGCTAACATCATCCGTAGCGCATGCTAACGAGCTGAGTCGGCAGAGGCAGTGAGGTATTTCTACTCCTGGACTAGCAGGTAGCGCACGCTATAGGCATTGCGTAGCGCGCGCTATTGCAGTAGTAGCGCACGCTATCGGAGTTGGCCAGTGAACTGAATTTTTGGCAGGACACCAGTTAGCGCACGCTAAGGCTTGGTAGCGCGCGCTAACATCGCAGATCAGTAGCCACTGGACTACCCGGTGACCCCATTAGCGCACGCTAATATTGAGGTGTAGCGTGCGCTAAGCCAACGCAGTATTTAAGGGGACAATCAACTCCTGAACTTGTCATTTCTCATCTTTTGCATTTGTCCGATTGGGAGAGCTCGGGAGAGGCGATGTGGGACGTTTGGAGATGATCCTTCTTCAGATATCATCATCTTTGGTTGGATAGCAAAGATTATACAACATCTAATCCATTTCCATCTTCCAAATCAAGGTAATTTCCTTAGAACCCTAGATTTTGGGAATTTTGGGGATTTTCTTAGATTCGTCCGATTTATCCACTTTGGAGCTTGAAATCCTTACGATTATGTTGTATCTACCTCGTGCCTATGTTCTGCCTACGATTATATGGATTGTTTTGTACTTGTTCGGACTTGAGAAAGAGTTTGGGTGATTTTCAAACCTCTAGATAATTATACTTGTGCTTTCGTGAATCATAGGCGGGTTTCAGGAGTTTCTTCATGTGATTTGAGTATGAGTTATTGATTACCGTATTCCTTATGAATCGTTTAGGTGCCGCACGTGCGTTCTTAGACCTACCGAACTTATACACTTTTCCATCCGAATTTCGATGTCTCAAAGGCAAGTATATGTTTATGGTTGTAAGTTCTCGACTTTGAAAGTAAGATATATGATTGGCATGATTGTTTATATCTACTATGGGATGGGCCGACGGGTCCTCTGAGGGTTACGTAGCCTCTGGTGCGATTCCGCGGATATTTTGGGTTAACCACTCTCGGACGGACCGACGGGTCCTCTGAGGGTTCCGTAGCCTCTGGTGTGGTTCCACGATTGATCATGTATGTATTGATGTGTGTTAGGGTTGTATACATCAAAGCATACTTTATGCTTGTATTAGTTAATTTCCCGGTCTTTATCCATGAGAATATTTAATTCATTCATCACATGTTTTGCATATCTATTCATGCTATTATTATGCAAATATTCTCTAAATTACTTTATATTGTAGATAATGTGGTGTGTCGAGTGACATAGAAGATCACATTATCGGTTCCTTATATAGTAATATTTAGTTCACAACCTATATAACATTAGACCGTTATGTGAGAGGTTGTAGTATATGCTTGAGATTGGTTGGTCTTGACCATTAGCATATATTAGCGTATTCGGTATACGTTGAACAGGATCGAGGTGAGATAGATTCTTCTGTACTGACTATAAGAAGAACGTACATCTCGGACAATTATTATTTTTTAATTCTAGTGATTAATATTTAATTATATATATATTTAATATTTATTTCTTTGATTTATCATGGGTGAGAGGCAGAATGATTGACTCAATATGCTCGATATTTTGGGCAATATTATTATTTATATGATAATTAATATTATAGCTAGAAATCATGTCCCAACCAGTCGGTTTGATCATGTCCCTTGAGGCACTCGAAAGGATTATTATATTAAACCCTGCAGGTGGAATTAATTTTCTGATATAATAATAAAAGTCGAGTGGTATACTCATGTATAATATATTAATTAATTAAAAGCTGTCAGTAGCTTAAATTAATTAATGGACATGGAATATCTTAAACACGGGAAATAATTAATTCAAAAAGGAGTCCAATTTTGTAATTTGGGATTTTGATAGGAAGTGCAATATAGGGGTGGACTCGGTTCCATTCGGTTCGGTTTTTGACCGAAATCGAGAATCGAACCAAATATTCGGTTTCGGTTTGGTTCGGTTCTTTTTGAAGTTCGGTTCGGTTAAGTTCGGTTTTATAAATATTCGGTTCGGTTTCGATTTGGTTTGATATTTTTTCGGTTCTTCACAATATAAATTCAAATATTATATGCAACAAAATAAGTTATATATAACAACAAGCCAACAAGAGTTATATATATGTTCAAGATAAAAGCTAGAGTTGCATAGTAATTTACAAATATCTCAAAAGATATAACAATCATAAATCACAGTAGCTCATTCTCTCAACCTAAATTAATTGAATCACAAATTACATTAGCATATTATCGGTCCTCCTTGGACCCATGAGGGTCTTACAAAAGCAAAACGAATTGCACTAAAATTCGAAACACACCAAAATAAAAAAAAACAAGGTCATTTTAGTATGTTGAAATTTGACTTCGGTCCATTTCGGTTTGGTTTAGTTCCGCCTGACCCCGAACCGAGAACCGAACCAAATTAGTTCGGTTCGGTTCTGTTTTTTTGTTTTTCGGTTTGGTCTTCTTCGGTTTCGGTTTTTCGATTCTTTTTCGGGTTTTTTCGGTTCGGATTTCTATTTTCGGTTCCAAAATGCCACCCCTAGTGCAATATAAACTTTTTAGTGGACTAAGTTGATATTTAACAGAGTCATTATATTAGGAAGAGTTCTAATATAGGAATATGACATCTATTAAGAGTCCTTACCATATCCTCATTAAGGTCCCTAGAGTAGCAGAACACCTATGAATAGGATGCATGGGGTGGCCGATTTTATCATCATAATTTGAGCCAAAATTGTCGATTTTGTGTGTGTGTGTGTGTGTTTAATTGTGGATCTTGACTTGTGTCTTGGATTCCATAATTTAGTTAACACAATATTTTTTTTAAAATACCACAAATATTCAAGAAAAATAGAGAAAATCAAATTGAATTTTGGAAGAACAATTCGGTCGATCCCTGTTGCTGTCCAAGTAGTCCGGTAGATTGTTGCCCACACGACATCCGGATAATAGGCGGGATATACTCTAGAAGACTTTGAAGTAGAAATACAAGTAGATCGAAGAAGAATAGAGGGAGTAGTTCGATCGATCCAAGGAGGGAATTTCTACCACTTCGCGTCGAAGGTATTAATTACCAACTCCCATGCGTAAATATATTTATTTGATTGTTTATTAATCTGTTTAGTTAATTAATTGACAAGCCTAAATAGATCCTTTTTTTATGCTGGTTAGTTTATAAAACCGTTTATAAAATATTTTCACCAACTAGCTTTCGCTGCGTTTTATATTCCAACAATTGGTATCGGAGCCGGTCTTTAGGTTTTGTTCAATTTAATTAATTTGGTGATTAATATGCTAGCAATTAAATATTCATATAGTGTGATTTTTTGGAATATTTTGTTAGAATTTGTCTTGCAGAAAAATATGATCCAATTATCATGGCTATATGATGTTTTTTATTTTATTTATTTATTTACGCGTTTTGGTAATTTGGCCCGTTTTTGTGGCATGTATAAGTTTTTCCCGTGAGAAAATTCACGGGTAGAATTTGATTTATTTTTCTTGTAATTTGATGTACATTCGATGTATTTTATTTTGAATAAAATTGTAATCGAATTGGAACACACAAAGTACGAAAGAGAAAGAAGTCCAACGCGAAGAGGAGTCCCGATCGGACGAACCGACCGAGACCAAGAGGGTCACGGCCGAGACTCGCCGAGTGCCGATCAAGCCGAGGTCCCGCTTGACTGGCCGGGCGGAGTCGGGCAATGGCCCGGGCAATGGGGCGGCCAACGGGTCAAGTTATTCGATTCGGATCGTTCGATGTATGGTCCTAGTCGTTTTTCCGTGAGGCTTGAAGCAGTGGGAGCCAACGAGCAGATGATTTTCACGTTATTCAAAACGAGGAATAAAAGCCAAGATAATTGGATTTAATTATCCAATTTTTATTATTTGTTGGTTTTTATTGTTTTTGATGAATGGCATGTATGAATGTATGCGTGATATGTTTCTTATATGTTAGGACGAGAAAATTAAAACCTTAATTTTTCAAAATAACTAAGTGATTTTAAATTGATTTTTCAAAATCAAATTGGCCTCCATAATTGGTTTAAATTTGTGAAATAATTAGCATGCACATTGACATTAGAGTCTTCCTCCACATCGGATGTGCTAATTATTGGCTCACTAGTTTTAAACTTCAAATTTGATAACAAAAATATGAATATTATTTTTTATGATATGACCTCTCCATCTGTAGGACTATTATCATAAAATGATATTATAAGGTTTGTTAAATTATGGTGTTCACTTAGGTGTATTGATTAATAAGCTCCCCATCGGAGTCTATGTTAATTAAATACATGGCCAAGAGGAACCAACTATTAATTTTACTTATCAAAACACATATTGGTTAGATAGTAAAATTAAAGACGTTAAAATCTACTTGAAAATATATGTGTAAACGTCCACACTATCGTGGCTTGCATGTGTGATTTTTCAAGGTGTTGGTTGATTGCATATATATTGTGTTTTAAGGTTTTTCAATATATTTTGCGTCGAATTATGTGATGAATGGTGTTTTTAATTTTATTCTCAGATGTCTTTCAATCCACTAGCTGTTATTCTCAAAAAAAACAAACTTGATGGCACTAACTTTGCCGACTGGAAAAGAAATCTTGATATTGTCTTGACTGCCGAGGGGCATAAATTTGTTTTAACTGAGGAGAGCCCTTTGGAACCAGAAATGGATACCACTCCTGAAGAGTTGGATGAATTCCGAAAATGGAAAAAGTCTGATGAGATGGCTCGCTGTTACATTTTGGCTTCACTGACAAATGTATTGCAACATCAGCATCAGACGATGGGCTCGGCCGCAGAAATGATGAAAAATCTCACTGATATGTTTGATCATCAGAACCGGGTGGCTAGGAAAAATGCAATGAGGGTTTTTGATGACAACCCAAATGTCTGAAGGGACCCCAGCAAGGGATCACGTTCTTAAAATGATGTCTCATTTGAACGAACTGAGCATACTGGGGGCCACTATCGATGTGGAGTTGCAGGTCGATATTATCTTGGGCAGTTTACCAAGAATCTTTGAGCAGTTCCTCCTCAACTACAATATGAATCGTAGGACTTACAGATTGGCGGAACTTCTGACAGAGCTTCAGTCTGCCAAAGGTCTCTTCAAACAAGGTTATCATCAAATTCTTGCGGCAACCGGTGCTACTTCTTCAAAACCTAATTGGGGAAGAAGAAAAGGCAGGTTGGCCAGAAGCAAGTGGCAACCTTCAAAGCTAAGGGCAAGGCTCCTCAGTCAAAGGCTCCTCGGTCCGAGGCGAACAAAAAGCCAAAGGGCAAATGCTTCAATTGCGGTCTGAAAAGGCATTTCAAGAGTGACTGCCCTAAGAAAGGTACGTCTCATGCACTAGTAATCAAAACATGTTTGGCTGCCTGTTTTATCACTTCGTGGATAGTAGATTCGGGATCCGCTGATCATATTTGTTATGACTCGCAGGGGTTCCAAGTAACCAAGGAACTTAGTGCGGATGAGATTACTATTAGCTGGGGCAACTATTCCAGGCTGAAGGCTATTGCAATGGGAGTTGTGCAGTTAAAAGTTAATGATAAGATTCTGGTCCTAAATAATGTGTTATTAGAGCCTGATTTTAGAATAAATTTAATTTCAGTTTCTAAATTGCGTTGTGATGGATATTCAGTTTCTTTTGAAGATAATGCAGTTATTAAAAGAAATGGTGAATATGTTTGCACGAGTACTTATAATGAAGGACTATATATCATTAATGCTACACCAGCTCCCTTGCATAATTACAAATCACTTAATTCTTTGACTAATCCTAATAAAAGAAAAGAACTTTCGAGCATAAATCAAACATATTTGTGACATTTACGATTGGGTCATATTAACCTTAGAGGGATTCAAAGATTGGTGAGCGATGGCCCATTGGATTCGCTCCAAGTTGAGTCATTTCCAATTTGCGAATCCTGTCTAGAAGGAAAAATGACTAAAAAGGCTTTCCAGAGCAAAGGAGATCGTGCATAAAATGTATTGGAATTAGTACACACCGATGTATGTGGTCCAATGAACATCCAGGCTAAGGGTGGTTTCGAATACTTCATCACATTTATAGATTATTATTCGAGATATGGATACATCAATTTGATATGACGTAAGTCTGATTCTTTTGATAAGTTCAAAGAATTCAAGGCTGAAACGGAGAAGCGTCATGGGCAGAGTATCAAGTCACTGCGATCTGATCATGGTGGCGAGTATCTTAGTGAAGAGTTTCTGGATTTCTTGGCACATGAAGGGATTATTTCCCAGCTCACTGCGCCTGGTACACCACAACAAAATGATGTTGCTGAACGAAGGAATCGTACTTTATTAGAGATGGTTAGGTCAATGATGAGTTATTCTAATTTGCCTATTTCGTTTTGAGGATATGCCTTAGAAACAGCGGCGTACATTTTAAATTTGGTGCCTTCGAAATTAGTTCCAAAAACACCCACAGAACTGTGGAATGGGCACAAGCCCGGTCTCGGACATGTTCGGATTTGGGGTTCACCAGCACACGTGTTGAATAAGGAAGCTGATAATTTGGCATCTCGTACAGAAGTACGAGTGTTTGTAGGATATCCGAAGGGAACGAAGGGTGGCTTATTCTACAGTTCTAAAGATCAGAAGGTCATTGTTAGCACCAATGCCCGGTTCTTAGAGGAGGACTATGTAATAAGCCACAAGCCTAGGAGTGAGGTCATTCTAGAAGAACTTAGGGGCGAGATTTCGACAATACCAATTGTACAAACACCTAGTGCACCACATATCGACACCATTGTGGATACGCAAACCAAGGACACATCTCGTCGTAGTGGGAGGGTTGTTTGTCAAACTTAACGTTTCATTAGCGTGGGAGCATCTTCGGACCACTCCCCGGACCAGGATGAAATGGATCCATGTACGTATAAGCAGGCAGCTCAAGACAAGGATGCTTAATCCTGGCAAACATCAATGGAATCCGAAATGGGATCTATGGATTCTAATCAAGTGTGGGAGCTAGTAGAGATACCCAATTGGATAAAACCCATTGGAAGTAAGTGGGTCTACAAGCATAAGAGAGGATCGAAAGGGAAGGTTGAAACCTTCAAAGCAATGCTTGTTGCGAAAGGTTATACTCAGAAGGAGGGCATCAACTACGATGAGACCTTTTCGCCAGTAGCCATGCTTAAATCGATGCGGATTCTCTTAGATATAGTTGCGCATTTGGATATGGAGATTTCGCAGATAAATGTCAAGACTGCATTCTTGAATGGGAGTCTTGATAAGGAAAACTATATGCGCCAACCTGAGGGATTAATTGCTGAAGGAAAAGAGCACTTAGTGTGCAAGCTTAAAAGAGCCATTTATGGTCTCAAGCAAGCATCAAGGTCTTGGAACAGGCGATTGGATGAGGTCATTCAATCGTATGGTTTTGAACAGTGTCCTAGTGAGGTTTGTGTATACAAAAAGTGCGATGGAAATGTGTCAGTGTTTCTTATATATACTATACGTAGATGGAAACAATGTGAAGGTATTATCAGACGTAAGGGAATGACTGTCTGAGCAATTTGATATGAAGGATTTGGGAGAAGCTGGGCACATCCTTGGTATTAGGATCTTTCGAGATCGAAAGAAAAGGATGTTGTGCCTATCTCAGGCATCCTATATCGATACGGTGCTAAAGCGGTTTAGTATGGAGAATTCCAAGAAATGTTTCTTACCTTACAAACATGGAATTCAGCTATCTAAGGCTATGTTTCCTAAGACACATAAGGAGATAGATGACATGAAGTTGGTCTCTTATGCTTCGGCAGTGGGAAGCCTCATGTATGATATGCTTTGCACTAGGCCTGATATCTGTCATGCTGTAGGCTTGGTGGCGAGACATCAGTCGAACCCAGGACCGGGACATTGGATTGCTTTCAAGCATATACTCAAGTACCTGAGAAGGACTAAGGAGCATATGCTTGTATATAAATCGGACGAACCGACCTAGACCAGTAGGCTGCTGGTCGAGACTCGGCCGAGTGCTGACTGTTGGGCCGTAGGTCCCGCTTCTGACCGGTCGGGCAATCGGGCAATGGCCTGGCAATGGCGCAGCCTGGACAAAGGGCCAATGGGTCAAGTTATTCGATTCAGATCGTTCGATGTATGGTCCTAGTCGTTTTTTCGCGAGGCTTGAAGCAGTGGGAGCCAACGAGCAGATGATTTTCACGTTATTCAAAACGAGGAATAAAAGCCAAGATAATTGGATTTAATTATCCAATTTTTATTATTTGTTGGTTTTTATTGTTTTTGATGAATGTCATGTATGAATGTATGCGTGATATGTTTCTTATATGTTAGGACGAGAAAATTAAACCTTAATTTTTCAAAATAACTAAGTGACTTTAAATTGATTTTTCAAAATCAAACTGGCCTCCATAATTGGTTTAAATTTGTGAAATAATTAGCATGCACATTGACATTAGAGTCTTCCTCCACATCGGATGTGCTAATTATTGGCTCACTAGTTTTAAATTTTAAATTTGATAACAAAAAGATGAATATTATTTTTTATGATATGATCTCTCCATCTGTAGGACTATTATCATAAAATGATATTCTAAGGTTTGTTAAATTATGGTGTTCACTTAAGTGTATTGATTAATAAGCTCCCTATCGGAGTCTATGTTAATTAAATACATGGCCAAGAGGAACCAACTATTAATTTTACTTATCAAAACACATATTGGTTAGATAGTAAAATTAAAGACGTTAAAATCTACTTGAAAATATATGTGTAAACGTCCACACTATCGTGGCTTGCATGTGTGATTTTTTAAGGTGTTGGTTGATTGCATATATATTGTGTTTTAAGGTTTTTCAATATATTTTGCGTCGAATTATGTGATGAATGGTGTTTTTAATTTTATTCTCAGATGTCTTTCAATCCACTAGCTGTTATTCTCAAAGAAAACAAACTTGATGGCACTAACTTTGCCGACTGGAAAAGAAATCTTGATATTGTCTTGACTACCGAGGGGCATAAATTTGTTTTAACTGAGGAGAGCCCTTTGGAACCAGAAACGGATACCACTTCTGAAGAGTTGGGTGAATTCCGAAAATGGAAAAGTCTGATGAGATGGCTCGCTGTTACATTTTGGCTTCACTGACAAATGTATTGCAACATCAGCATCAGACGATGAGCTCGGCCGCAGAAATGATGAAAAATCTCACTGATATGTTTGATCATCAGAACCGGGTGGCTAGGAAAAATGCAATGAGGGTTTTTGATGACAACCCAAATGTCCGAAGGGACCCCAGCAAGGGATCACGTTCTTAAAATGATGTCTCATTTGAACGAACTGAGCATACTGGGGGCCACTATCGATGTGGAGTTGCAGGTCGATATTATCTTGGGCAGTTTACCAAGAATCTTTGAGCAGTTCCTCCTCAACTACAATATGAATCGTAGGACTTACACATTGGCGGAACTTCTGACAGAGCTTCAGTCTGCCAAAGGTCTCTTCAAACAAGGTTATCATCAAATTCTTGCGGCAACCGGTGCTACTTCTTCAAAACCTAAATGGGGAAGAAGAAAAGGCAGGTTGGCCAGAAGCAAGTGGCAACCTTCAAATCTAAGGGCAAGGCTCCTCAGTCAAAGGCTCCTCAGTCCGAGGCGAACAAAAAGCCGAAGGGCAAATTCTTCAATTGCGGTCTGAAAGGGCATTTCAAGAGTGACTGCCCTAAGAAAGGTACGTCTCATGCACTAGTAGTCAAAACATTTTTGGCTGCCTGTTCTATCACTTCGTGGATAGTAGATTCGGGATCCGCTGATCATGTTTGTTATGACTCGCATGGGTTCCAAGTAACCAAGGTACTTAGTGCGGATGAGATTACTATTAGCTGGGGCGACTATTCCAGGCTGAAGGCTATTGCAGTGGGAGTTGTGCAGTTAAAAGTTAATGATAGGATTATGGTCCTAAATAATGTGTTATTAGAGCCTGATTTTAGAATAAATTTAATTTCAGTTTCTAAATTGCGTTGTGATGGATATTCGGTTTCTTTTGAAGATAATGCAGTTATTAAAAGAAATGGTGAATATGTTTGCACGAGTACTTATAATGAAGGACTATATATCATTAATGCTACACCAGCTCCCTTGCATAATTACAAATCACTTAATTCTTTGACTAATCCTAATAAAAGAAAAGAACTTTCGAGCATAAATCAAACATATTTGTGACATTTATGATTGGGTCATATTAACCTTAGAGGGATTCAAATATTGGTGAGCGATGGCCCATTGGATTCGCTCCAAGTTGAGTCATTTCCAATTTGCGAATCCTGTCTAGAAGGAAAAATGACTAAAAGGGCTTTCCAGAGCAAAGGAGATCGTGCATAAAATGTATTGGAATTAGTACACACCGATGTATGTGGTCCAATGAACATCCAGGCTAAGGGTGGTTTCGAATACTTCATCACATTTATAGATTATTATTCGAGATATGGATACATCAACTTGATACGATGTAAGTCTGATTCTTTTGATAAGTTCAAAGAATTCAAGGCTAAAACGGAGAAGCGTCATGGGCAGAGTATCAAGTCACTACGATCTGATCGTGGTGGCGAGTATCTTAGTGGAGAGTTTCTGGATTTCTTGGCACATGAAGGGATTACTTCCCAGCTCACTGCGCCTGGTACACCACAACAAAATGATGTTGCTGAACGAAGGAATCGTACTTTATTAGAGATGGTTAGGTCAATAATGAGTTATTCTGATTTGCCTATTTCGTTTTGGGGATATGCCTTAGAAACAGCGGCGTACATTTTAAACTTGGTGCCTTTGAAATTAGTTCCAAAAACACCCACAGAACTGTGGAATGGGCACAAGCGCAGTCTAGGACATGTTCAGATTTGGGGTTCACTAGCACACGTGTTGAATAAGGAAGCTGATAAGTTGACATCTCGTACAGAAGTACGAGTGTTTGTAGGATATCCGAAGGGAACGAAGGGTGGCTTATTCTACAGTCCTAAAGATCAGAAGGTCATTGTTAGCACCAATGCCCGGTTCTTAGAGGAGGACTATGTAATAAGCCACAAGCCTAGGAGTGAGGTCATTCTAGAAGAACTTAGGGGCGAGATTTCGACAATACCAATTATACAAACACCTAGTGTACCACATATCGACACCATTGTGGATACGCAAACCAAGGATACGTCTCGTCGTAGTGGGAGGGTTGTTCATCAACCTGAACGTTTCATCAGCGTGGGAGCATCTTCGGACCACTCCCTGGACCGGGATGAAATGGATCCATGTACGTATAAGCAGGCAGTTCAAGACAAGGATGCTTAATCCTGGCAAACATCAATGGAATCCGAAATGGGATATATGGATTCTAATTAAGTGTGGGAGCTAGTAGAGCTACCCAATTGGATAAAACCCATTGGAAGTAAGTGGGTCTACAAGCATAAGAGAGGATCGAAAGGGAAGGTTGAAACCTTCAAAGCAATGCTTGTTGCGAAAGGTTATACTCAGAAGGAGGGCATCAACTACGATGAGACCTTTTCACCAGTAGTCATGCTTAAATCGATCCGGATTCTCTTAGATATAGTTGCGCATTTGGATATGGAGATTTGGCAGATAAATGTCAAGACTGCATTCTTGAATGAGAGTCTTGATAAGGAAACCTATATGCGCCAACCTGAGGGATTAATTGCTGAAGGAAAGGAGCACTTAGTGTGCAAGCTTAAAAGAGCCATTTATGGTCTCAAGCAAGCATCAAGGTCTTGGAACAGGTGATTGGATGAGGTCATTCAATCGTATGGTTTTGAACAGTGTCCTAGTGAGTTTTGTGTATACAAAAAGTGCGATGGAAATGTGTCAGTGTTTCTTATATATACTATACGTAGATGGAAACAATGTGAAGGTACTATCAGACGTAAAGGAATGACTGTCTGAGCAATTTGATATGAAGGATTTGGGAGAAGCTGGGCACATCCTTGGTATTAGGATCTTTCGAGATCGAAAGAAAAGGATGTTGTGCCTATCTCAGGCATCCTATATCGATACGGTGCTAAAGCGGTTTAGTATGGAGAATTTCAAGAAATGTTTCTTACCTTACAAACATGGAATTCAGCTATCTAAGGCTATGTTTCCTAAGACACAGAAGGAGATAGATGACATGAAGTTGGTCTCTTATGCTTCGGCAGTGGGAAGCCTCATGTATGATATGCTTTGCACTAGGCCTGATATCTGTCATGCTGTAGGCATGGTGGCGAGACATCAGTCGAACCCAGGACCGGGACATTGGATTGCTTTCAAGCATATACTCAACTACCTGATAAGGACTAGGGAGCATATGCTTGTATATAAATCGGATACACTTTGTCCTTTGGGTTACAGTGACTCAGATTTCAGTGCGGGCAAAGAAAAGTCGAAATCAACTTCCGGATATGTTTTCACTTTGGGAGGTGGAGCCATCAGTTGGAGGAGTGTGAAGCAGAAATGCATAGCGGACTCTACCATGGAAGCCGAGTATGTTGCAGCCTCAGAGGCAGCTATAGAGGCGGTATAGCTCAAGTACTTCCTAAAGGATTTGGGTGTGATTCCTAATTTGCCTAGGAGTATTACACTTTATTATGATAATACCGGTGCTGTTGCAAATTCGAAGGAACCACGGGCCCACAAAGCAAGCAAACATATCAAGCGCAAATATCATATCATTCGAGATTTTGTGAAGAGAAGGAAGACTATTATCTCCAAGATAGCATCTGAAGACAACCTAGCTGATCCTTTCACGAAAGGGTTGCCCTCAAAGTCATTTGAAGGGCATGTGGAAGGAATGGGGTTGAGATGTATGGCAGCATTGCTTTGAGTATAAGTGGGAGATAGGTAGACATAGTCTAGATAGTATACTTCAAAAGCATGCTTTGAGTATAAGTGGGAGATTGTTAGGTTGTATACATCAAAGCATACTTTATGCTTGTATTACCTAATTCCCGGTCTTTATCTATGAGAATATTTAATTCATTCATCACATGTTTTGCATATTTATTCATGTTATTGTTATGCAAATGTTATCTAAATTGCTTTATATTTTAGATAATGTGGTGTGTCGAGTCACACAGAAGATCACATTATCGGTTCCTTATATAGTAATATTTAGTTCACAACCTATATAACATTAGACCGTTATGTGAGAGGTTGTAGTATATGCTTGAGATTGGTTGGTCTTGACCATTAGCATATATTAGCGTATTCGGTATACGTTGAACAGGATCGAGGTGAGATAGATTCTTCTGTACTGACTATAAGAAGAACATACATCTCGAACAATTATTATTTCTTAATTCTAGTGATTAACATTTAATTATATATATTTAATATTTATTGCTTTGATTTATCATGGGTGAGAGGCAGAATGATTGACTCAATATGCTCGATATTTTGGGCAATATTATTATTTATATGATAATTAATATTATAGCTAGAAATCGTGTCCGACCAGTAGGGTTGATCATGTCCCTTGAGGCACTCGAAAGGATTATTATATTAAACCCTGCAGGTGGAATTAATTTTCCGATATAATAATAAAAGTCGAGTGGTATACTCATGTATAATATATTAATTAATTAACAGCTGTTAGTAGCTTAAATTAATTAATGGATATTGAATATCTTAAACACATGATATAATTAATTCAAAAAGGAGTCTAATTTCGTAATTTGGAATTTTGGTAGGAAGTGCAATATCAACTTTTTTAGTGGACTAAGTTGATATTTAATAGAGTCATTATATTAGGAAGAGTTATAATATAGGAAGATGACATCTATTAAGAGTCCTTACCATATCCTCTTTAAGGTCCATAGAGTAGCAAAACACCTATAAATAGGATGCATGGGGTGGCCGATTTTATCATCATAATTTGAGCCAACATTTTCGAATTTTTGTGTGTGTTTAATTGTGGATCTTGACTTGTGTCTTGGATTCCATAATTTATTTAACACAATATTTTTCTAAAATACCACAAATATTCAAGAAAATAGAGAGAAAATCAAAAGGAATTTTGAAAGAACAATTCGGCCGATCCCTGTTGCTGTCCAAGTAGTCCGGTAGATTGTTGCCCACACGACATCCGGATAATAGGTGGGATATACTCTATAAGACTTTGAGATATAAATACAAGTAGATCGAAGAAGAATAGAGGGAGTAGTTCGATCGATCCAAGGAGGGAATTTCTACCACTTCACGTCAAAGGTATTAATTACCGACTCCCATGTGTAAATATATTTATTTGATAATCTGTGTAGTTAATTAATTGACAAGCCAACAATGTGATGCTATGAGATTTAGTCATTCCGGAATACTAGTCTTGTGTTGATGAGATGATGATTACTTTTACCTTATTGTCGAGGAGTATTGTGTTTCATATTCGATATACTTGCACTAGCTATTCGACGGCTAACCCCTTTATGGGGGAAGTACTTTTCATGTATTTCAGGTTCCAGGACAGCGGATAGGCATGTATCGGGTCGGCATGAAGATGATGGGCAAGTGTAATACTGTGTCTTGTCTCCGGTTATATTTTGTGTTTCTTCCATTCAGTGTTGTTGTACTCGAATGGGTTTTGAATAATCGAGTATGAGTATTTTTTTTCAGTTTCCTTGATGTTCCGGCCTGTGTTGCCGAGGTATTGTATTGGGATGTATTGTATTTGGATATATGATTGGATATGGTTTGAATGCTATTTGTATTGTCCTTCATTTCAGTGTATTGGACCTCTTCGGTTAAAGTTCATAGTTCCGCGTATAATAGCCTTGTGGGTCCCACGGTGGGGATCACAGCGCTGTAACATATTCTGAATAACTTGGGAGTGTTACATAATATGGTATCAGAGCTTAGGTTTATGGATACCTAAGCTGTCGGTATTTTGGGTCGATTGAGTCATCGTTGTCTACGGTATCGCTACTTTGCCATCATCACAGTCTGACTGGTACTTGTAAGACCTCTTACTCTTCTGGCGTTTCCTTGATCGCTTTGCTTCTGATTTGGTATTCTTGGGAATCGGTCACTTCGATGACGTGCGATTGAATTGTACTTACGTTCCTTGTGTATTCTTCAGAATGTCTGCTGGTAGGGGACAGGGACGAGGCCGTGGTCGTGAATGCGGACGAGGACGTGGCGCGGCCGTTTCCCTCAGTTCCATTGCGGGATCGACCACCCCCAGCCTGTCTAACTCAGTGCATCCTGATACCGAGGGTCAACACGACCAGTCAACCAACCAAGGAAATAACACAGATGTTGGAGTTACTAATGTCCTTCAACAATTGGCTAACCATATGACTATTCTGGCCCAAGCCATTCAACTGAACAATCCGTACCCGAACTCGAATACCTTGCTTCAGAACGTGATTCGTATGCGCCCTCCGCAGTTCAGCGGTGCTACAGACCCGATAGGTTGGGAGTATTGGTTGGCAGAGTTAGAGAAAGTGTTTGAAACGGTCGATTGCCTGGAAACGAGGAAGGTACCAATTTCTCAATACTTCCTTTCCAAGGAAGCCGCGAATTGGTGGAAAGTTATCAAGCCACAGGATCATGTTGTTACATGGGGAGAGTTTAAAGAGCTGCTAGAAGCGAGTTTTGTCCTTGGACAGTGCAATAAGGTAGGATTCGAGCCTTTTTCGAGGCTAAGCCACAGAATGTTACAGTCTCGCAGGCGATAGTGGAATACAATCAACAGTTGGTCCACGTGAAGAATCAAGTGCGGAATGAGTGTGACAAGATCCGTTACTTTGATATGCGGATGAATATGGATTTACAGCGTTATATGGCCGGATTTGCTTGTACTACCTTGAAGGAATACCAAGATAGGGCCTTGGCGTATGACATGTTGAGTCCCAACAATGATACCGCAGAGGAACCTAAGAAGCAGAAGATCGTGGGTAACTTTTCTGGTTCTAAAGGTGGCAATTTCCAGAGACCTCAGATGACTAATCGTTCTGTCGGACAGTCGTCACGTTCTGCTACAGAAAAGAGAAGTTTTCGTTCTGCTCCGAGCACCTCAACTCGTGCGGTAACTTGTTTTAGTTGTGGTCGCCTAGGCCACGTTAATCTTGAGTGCAACTTCCCACCTCTGAAGTGTCACACTTGCGGACAGATGGGGCATAGAGCAGCTTATTGCCCCGAACAAGATCAGACTTTGGGTACTCGGGATTCGGCCCCAGCACATATAGATCAGAGTATGAATCAGCAGCAACCACTCGGACAGTCACATCAGAGTTACGGCAGGGTCGGGGATGGAGTCAGAACGCTATAGGGAGAGATTCTAGCATCGGTTCGGTACACCCATGAATTTATGAGATGCGTCGAGCAGACGAACCCGATGTGGTGGTGGCCTTAGGTACAATTCATATCTTATCTCATCCAGTTCGTGTCCTTTTTGATACGGGTGTTACACATTCTTTTATCTCCTTGGAGAGTGTACGCCGTTTGAATATAACTTGTATACCTGTTTGCGATCCTTTCATTATGAAACTATCTAGCGGGAATCGTGGGGAATCGAGAGATTAGAGATTTTCTGGTGAATATAGCCGGTATGGATTGGTTATCGAATTTGATTGTGGTTGATATGGAAGGCGAGGATGTGATCCTCTGCGAAGATTGGCTTGACAGTCACCAAGCGATTATGAATTACCGTACTAAGGTTATCACCATGATGACTAAAGATGGTTCCGAGTGCTTGTTTTTGGGACATAAGTCGGGCTAACCTAAGTTGATTATCAGAGCCATGACGGCCGTAAAACTTTTGAATAAAGGTTGCATAGGATATTGGTGTTATCCTTTGAAGACGTAAGGGAACGAAGTCGATTTCTCTTCGATTCCAGTTGTTAATGAGTATCCCAATGTTTTTCTGGACGACCTTCCGGGATTACCGTCAGATCGGGAGATAGAATTTTCTGTATACTTAGATCCTGACGCGGCTCCGATTTCTAAGGCACATTACCGGATGGCACCTTCCGAGATGCAAGAATTAAAGAGTCAACTGGGGGAACTTTTGGAGAAAGGGTACATCAGACCGAGCGCTTTGCCTTGGGACGCACCTGTCCTTTTTGTGAGGAAGAAGGATGGTTCACTACGTTTATGCATTGATTACCGCGAACTGAACAAAGTGACCATCAAGAACAAGTATCCTTTGCCTCGTATAAATGATTTGTTTGATCAGTTGCAGGGATCCGCAGTGTTCTCAAAAATTGATTTGAGGTCAGGATACTATCAGCTCCGGGTGAAAGAGTCCGATGTTCTGAAGACTGCATTTCGAACGAGATACGGATATTATGAATTTGTGGTCATGCCTTTTGGACTGACTAATGCATCGGAAGTATTCATGCAATTAATGAACAAGATATGTATCGAGTACCTCGACAGGTGTGTGGTCGTCTTTATTGACGACATCTTGATTTATTCTCGGGATAAGGAGGAGCATGCCTGGCGTTTGCGATTGATACAAGATATTTTGAGAGCCGAACACCTCTATGCAAAATTCTCAAAATGTGAGTTCTGTTTGGAAGAGGTTATGTTTCTCGGCCATGTAATTCCAGCCAAAGGAGTTTGTGTAGACCCGCAAAAGATTGAGGCAGTGCTAGACTGGGCACCGCCTAAAAATGTTAAAGAAGTTCGTAGCGTTTTGGATCTTGCTGGGTACTACCATCGGTTTGCCGAAGGGTTTTCAAAACTCGCTCGGTTGCTTACGAAATTACTCCAGAAGACAGAAAAGTTTGTTTGGATGGATGAGAGACAACAGAGCTTCGATGAGCTGAAGAGGCATTTAAGCTCAACACCGATTCTAGCTTTACCACAGGGTAGCGAAGGATTTGCAGTTTATAGCGACGCTTCGGGACAAGGGCTTGGATAAGATGATAGCTTTTGCGTCATGACAGTTGAAGCCGTATGAGATGAACTATCCTACTCATGATTTGAAGTTGGCCGCAATTGTCTTCACACTTAAGATTTGGCGGCATTATTTGTATGGCTCTCCGTGTCAGATTTATACCGATCACAAGAGTTTGAAGTATATCTTTAGTCAGAAAGAGCTGAATATGAGACAGAGACGTTGGATGGAATTGATCAAGGATTACGATTTGGAAATTCTTTATCTTCCGGGAAAGGCCAATGTCGTCGCAGACGCTTTGAGCCGCAAAATGGCATTGCTTCAGATGCTCGAGGTTCTTATGCCTCAGACAAAGATTCGTCAGGATTTGATCGAACAAGGAATAGAAGTTTGGCTTCAAAGAGTACAAGGACAGTTGTGCACTCTTGAAATTACTTCGTCCTTGGTGGACGACATCAAATGGAAACAGTGGAGTGATCCGATGATCTCTCAACGGAAGGAAGATGTAACTAAAGGAAAAGCCCCCAGTTTTATGGTCCACGAGAATAGTATTCTGAGATTTCAAGGCAGACTTTGTGTTCCGAATGATCTAGAGTTGAGGCAAAGAATTCTCCAAGAAGCTCATGCTACACCTTACTCAATCCACCCCGGAACGAGTAAGATGTACAAGGACTTGAGGCGAAATTTTTGGGGGAATAACATGAAGAAAGATGTCACAGAGTTTGTACTACGGTGCTTGACATGTCAACAAGTCAAGATTGAACATCAACGAACGGCGGGGTTGTTGAAGCCGCTCCCCATTCCCGAGTGGAAGTGGGAAGATATCTCTATGGATTTTATCACTAGGATGCCGAGAACTAGAGCCAGAATGAATATGATTTGGGTAATCGTCGATTGGTTGACCAAGTCTGCACACTTCCTAGGTATTAAGGATACTTGGGGACCAGAGAGATTGGCTCGAACTTTTATAGCTGAGATCGTGATATTGCACAGTGCCCCTAAGACCATTATTTCCGATCGAGATGGTCGTTTCGTATCGTATTTTTGGCAGGCCGTTCATCTGGCCTTGGGTACCGAGTTGATATTGAGCACGTCTTTTCATCCTCAGTCAGTCGGTCAGACGGAGCGGACGATCCAAATGTTGGGGGATATGTTGCGGGCCTGTGCCCTATACTGGAGTAACGATTGGGAACTTCACTTGCCTTTGATTGAGTTTGCTTACAATAATAGTTGGCATGCACCGATCAAAATGGCACCATTCGAGGCACTCTATGGTAGACGATGTAGATCACCATTATGTTGGGACGAGGCTTCAGAGCTAGTCGGAATGGAACCGGATATGTTATTGGAGACTAAGGAGAAGATTTCTATTATCCGAGTCCGGTTGTTGACCGCCCTGAGCCGTCAGAAATCTTACGCTGATACTCGTCTTCGGCCTTTAGAATTCGAAGTGGGAGACCATGTCCTACTCAAGGTGTAGCCGACCAGAGGAGTTTTTCACTTCGGGAAAAAGGGGAAACTTAGTCCATGGTATATCAGACCGTTTGAAATTTTGGATAGGGTTGGAGATTTGGCTTATCGCTTGGCGTTGCCTCCAGCTTTGAGTCACGTCCATAGTGTTTTTCATGTGTCTCAGTTGAGAAAGTACGTGCCGGACCCTAGTCATGTCATCGACTATGGTGAGATTGACGTAGCTGAGGATGTTACTTTTCCGGAGAGGCGGTGAAGATCCTTGAACATCGTGAGAAGCAGCTTCGACACAAAGCCATCCCGTTGGTTAAAAATGCAATGGTCGATACATGTAGTCGAGGAGGCGACTTGGGAGACGGAAGAGAAGATGCGATCAGAATTTCCCGAGCTTTTTATTTCTTAAGTTTTGGGATGAAAATTCTTTTTATAGGGGGAGAATGTAATATCCGTACTTTTTATTAACTGTTTGACCTCGTCGTTATTCCTATTTTGTCACTCTGTAAACACTTTGAGGTGTTGTTGACGTTGTTTTAGTGTTTCGTACCTTTTGAATCTTGATCGTGTTGTTTGGACCTCTCGGCAGTGTTTTGGGACAGGCTGATAGCGTACGCTAGGCCTAGGCTAACGCACGCTAATTCTGCTTGAGTAGCACACGCTAGCCTTGAACCTTAGCGCACGCTAATGGTACGGACATAGCAGAGGCAGTAGCAAATTCTGTTCTCTCGACTAGCAGTTAGCGCACGCTAGGAGTTCTCTAGCGCACGCTATTCGTGGTCAGTAGCGCGCACTAACATCATCCATAGCGCACGCTAACGAGCTGAGTCGGCAGAGGCAGTGAAGTATTTCTACTCTTGGACTAGCAGGTAGCTCATGCTATAGGTGTTGTGTAGGGCGCGCTATTGCCAGTAGTAGCGCACGGTATCGGAGTTGGGTAGTGAACTGGATTTTCGGCAGGACACCAGTTAGCGCATGCTAAGGCTTGGTAGCGCGCGCTAACGTCGCAGATCAGTAGCCACTGCACTACCCGGTGACCCCATTAGCGGACGCTAATATTGAGGTGTAGCGTGCGCTAAGCCAACGCAGTATTTAAGGGGACAGTCAACCCCTGAACTTGTCATTTCTCATCTTTATCATTTGTCCGATCGGGAGAGCTTGAGTGAGGCGATTTAGGATGTTTGGAGATGATCCCTCTTCAGATATCATCATCTTTGGTTGGATAACAAAGATTATACAACATCTAATCCATTCCCATCTTCCAAATCAAGATAATTTCTTTAGAACCCTAGTTTTTGGGAATTTTGGGGATTTTCTTAGATTCGTCCGATTTATCCACTTTGGAGCTTGAAATCCTTAAGATTATGTTGTATCTACCCCGTGTCCATGTTCCCCCTACGATTATATGGATTGTTGTGTACTTGTTCGGACTTGAGAAAGAGTTTGGGTGATTTTCAAGCCTCTAGATAATTATCCTTGCGGTTTCGTGAATCGTAGGCGGATTTCGGGAGTTTCTTCATGTGATTTGAGTATGAGTTATTGATTACCGTATTCCTTATGAATTGTTTAGGCTAACGGACATGCGTTCTTGGACCTACCGAACTTATACACTTTTCCATCTGAATTTCGATGTCTCAAAGGCAAGTATATGTTTATGATTGTACGTTCTCGACTTTGAAAGTAAGATATATGATTGGCATGATTGTTTATATCTACTCTGGGACGGGCCGACAAATCCTCTAAGGGTTTCGTAGCCTCTGGTGCGATTCCGCGGATATTTTGGGTTAACCACTCTAGGACGAACGGACGGGTCCTCTGAGGGTTCCGTAGCCTCTGGTGCGGTTCCACGGTTGATCATGTATGTATTGATGTGATGCTATGAGATTTATTTATTCCGGAATACTAGTCTTGTGTTGATGAGATGATGATTACTTTTACTTTATTATCGAGGAGTATTGTGTTTCATATTCGACATACTTGCACTAGCTATTCGACGGCTAACCCCTTTATGGGGGAAATACTTTTCATGTATTTCAGGTTCCAGGAGAGCGGATAAACATGTATCGGGTCGGCATGAAGATGATGAGCAAGTGTGATACTGTGTCTTGTCTCCGCTTATATTTTGTGTTTCTTCCATTTAGTGTTGTTGTACTCGAATGGTTTTTGAATACTCGAGTATTGTTTTCAGTTTCCTTGATGTTCCGGCCTGTGTTGCCAAGGTATTGTATTGGGATGTATTGTATTTGGACAGATGTTGGATATGGTTTGAATAACATTTGTATTGTCCTTCATTTTAGTGAATTGGACCTCTTCGGTCAAAGTTCATAGTTCTGCGTATAAATAGCCTTGTGTGTCCCACGGCGGGGCTCACGGCGCTGTAACATACCCTAAATAACTTGGGGGTGTTACAGTTTTACGGCCGTAAGTCTAGCCAGATACGGCCGTAAGAGGAATATAGCACAGCCGTATGATTGAAGGCTACGGCCGTACAATTGAACAATGGGTTCGGGAGGTGTTTTCAACGAAGACAACTTACGGCCGTAAATTTTAGAGAATACGGCCGTAAGTGATGATTTTGGTGTTCCGGGCATTTTCGACGAAATGAAGTTACGCCCGTAAGTGTGGTAGTGTTACAGCCGTAAGGCCGGGAGATGGATACTTTGGTTTTTCGATGAGTGTGGTTACGGCCGTAAGTAAAGGGTGTTACGGCCGTAAGGTCGTTGACTTTGGAAAGTTACGACTGTAACTCTGCGCAGTATTTAAGGATATGGACGGGACTTTTTTGCTCATTTCTTCATTTCATCATTTGAGTCCGAGAGAGAGGTTCTTGGGAGAGGATTTCTCATCATCAAACACTTGTGTGTTCTTGTTCTAACCATCTACTTTCGATTGTGGAGCTTGGAAAGTCGTTTAACATGAGTTTGACGGATCGAAGAGTTTGGATCTTCAAAGGTAATTTCTCCAAAATATTATAATTCGATTTGAGATGGAATATGATGTTTTGGATGTTATAATCATGATATATAAAGAGATATACATATGATTATGAGTTTTTATGAATTATCATTGGATTGTTGAAGGATTATTCAAGAACACTTTGAATGTTGATTTTGGAATTGGGAGTTTCGATTGGATGTTGTTGAAATCTCGATTGGGGTACTCCTATTAGATTATTGATTGTATTGAGGATGTTTTGTTGGATTGAATCACTCTTTGGGGGTATGGTATCAATATAATTAAGATGGGTTGTAAACAATTGAAGATTATTTATAACGTGTTTGTTAAAATATCCCAATGAGTTTGGGTTTGTTGTATCGACCTTATGAGTTGGATAGTGATCATACTTGATATGTATATTAAGCGAATTGTTGGTAATTGTATTATTCAAGGTTGTTCGAGCGGCCGATAATCTCCTAAGGACGTTTGTTCGAGGAAGGACATTTCATCACCGGTTTTGAGGCAAGTTAATTCTTGCTCAGTTAAAAGGATAATCATTCCTTTCGTTGTTGTTCATTCATACATATAATTCATTCATAGTATATCAATCATGTTTAGACTTATAATTATCAAACTAATCATTCATTTCACGAGGAACGACGGTTCCAACCATTTTCATTTGAGCTATCACTCATTGTGTTATTAGTTCACCTTGGTTAGTCATTCTTGACCCTTGTCGGATTTCTATTCATTATTATTCATCATGGTCGTTTTTTTTCTTGTGACCTTCTGGGATCATATTGCGTGGCCGGGTGGTTATGTGTGGAATTTTTAGTCGGGCAAACTATGGTCATGTGTTATGTGGGTAATCCGACATATTAGACTGTGCACATGGTAACGTGCCTCCGTGAGACTAATTAGACACAAGCGCGGGTGTATATGCGGGTTTCCGAACATTCGGCGACTTGTGTACTTGCACGTCCCATTACGGGCGTACTATGATGCCCCTCTTCAGCTTGATTTCATAACTAGGTCACGTAATTATTATGCTTGTTCAACTCTTGAGGATTGTTGTTTTGTGTAACTGAACCCGTTGGGGATGTTGTTCTCAGGTCATGGCAAGGCAAAAGCACGAGAAGAGAACGTTGACGGCGAGGAGTCCCAGTGATACTAGTAGGGCCCCCCTTTCTTCTCAGTTATTCACGCTTTATTCATAGGTGTTTTCCACTGAAGTTCCGTTTGGATTTTCATTTTTATTTGGTGTTGTATATTTCATCTTCATATGAAATATATGTATTTTTCAATCATGTGTGTATTATACTTGAAACTTCTCATCGGAGTAATTGGTAATATAATGTGGTTCAGTACTAGAGTGATATTATTTAATTCATTGTATTTCATTCACCTGGTGGGTCCCAGTTGGGGTCCACGACACTGTGATAGCCGCCTAGTTTGGGGTGTTACACAAACATACCTGTTCCAGTGGCTGAAGCACCTTGTGCTTTCTTTTCAGCTGCTAGAACCTTGCAATTAGGGGTGTTCATAAGCGGGTACCTGGATTTTCGGGTACCCGAAACTCCGGGTATCTATTTAGGCGGCCCATGGCTCGGCCCATAAAAATCGGGTACCTGCTTTTTCGGGTACCCGGAATCCCGGATTTTGGGTCGGGTCACCCGGGTACCCGAGTTTTTTTTAATCATATATATATATATATATATATATATATATATGTGTGTGTGTGTGATTTTTTTGCTATATTTTTTTCAACTTTTAGTTCAACAAAAATGTAACTTTAAATTAGCAAGAATTGATTCTAATTTTGAAGTCATGCGTTATGATTAAATCAAATATTAAGAAAATTTAACTTTAATTTAATTTATTTGCTCGATTGATTTCTACAAAAAAAATTAAATTAAAAGTAATAAAATTATTTACAATAATTATAACATTCATTTTATTATCATTGGTTCTAACATATTAAGATATTATATGAAACATTTAATCTATTCACTTTGAAATTAGACTATTATATTATAGTAATACATACTCATTTTTTAATTTTGATGTCATAATTTAAAATAGTTTATGAGATTTAAATTATAAAAAGAATTTGATTCATGAAAAGGAAAAAAAACTAGAGCATAAGATTAATATGGACCAAATTTTACATAGGTATTGTAATGTTAATATTATTAAAATGTAAGTAAATACATACTAATTCTATACGTAATTTTAAAAATGGTTAAAGTAAAGTATGTAGTGAGAAAATAAAAAAACAAAAAAAATTTAAAAAAAGTTACCGGGTCGGCGGGTACCCGCTAATTTTATTTGGCCGGCTCATTACCCGGACCGGTGACTCATATAATTAGCGGGTCGGGTACCCGACCCGCTAAATCCGGGTAATTAGAAAAATTACCCGGTAAAAAGTTCCCGGATAGTCGGGTAATTGGGTCGGGTCAACCGGGTCGGGTAGTTTTGAACACCCCTACTTGCGGTCCTTCCAATGCCCCTTCTGCTTGCAGTGGAGGCATACATGCTTATCAACCTGCTCCTTCTTTTGAATCCCACCCTTATGCTTGAGAGAATTGGGCTTGAAGCCTTTCTTTGCCTTGCCCATTCGTTTCTTCTTTCTTTTCGGAGCAGAAGAACTAGAAGCACTCACCATGAGCACGGGCTTCTCTAGCAGTGGATGACTCAAAAGTCTTGAGCATGTCATGAAGCTCGGGCATGGTCGATTCTGTCTCATTCATATTATAGTTTACAACGAAACTTGAATATGAATCGGGAAGCGACTGAAGAATAGCATACACAGCAACATTGGTTTTGAGCTCAATGCCCAAACGACCAAAGTTTCTAGATTAGCCCTATCATCTTCAAGACATGAGGGGACACCTTCCCTCCTTCAGCTAGCCTATATCTGAACAGATCTCTCATCACTTCAGAAATCTTGAAATGAGATTCAGAATCAAAGAGTTCCTTCAGATGTCGGAGCATCCAAAAGGGGAGCATCTTCTCATGTAGCCTTTGCAGCTCGGGAGTCATGCCGAGCAACATAACACACTGAGCCTGAGAAGCATCCTCTTGATGCTTCTTGAAGTTGACAGCATCAAACGCTTCAGCCTCTTCAGTACCAGCCTCAGGGGCAACAGGGATTGGCCTGTCCAACACGTACTCAAATCTTTTCTTGCCTTAGAACCAAACGCACATTTCGGTGCCACTCTAGAAAATTTGGCCCAACCAATTTGTTCATTTCTAGAACACTTCTCAAGGACAAGTTATTCATTTCACAATCCTAGGGAAATAAAATAAAATGGGAATTAAACACACAATTCATATGATCAACATTCAGCAACCAAAATAACATGGCCTTTATATTTATTTTGTCTCCATTATTTTCACATATTCAACGACCTCATCGAAACAATTATATCCAATATAAATCATAATGGACTAGGATCCACAGTCCTACTATTAAAATATCTGCAGAGGGCTGATTATTGCAATAGCAGAACAGGTAGGCATCTGAGCCAATTGCAAGAATGCAATTCCTAGTTGACTGAACCTAGTTCAATCGGATCTCCCTTAACTTTGTTTCCCCTGCTGAGGGCTGGTGAAACAAATTAAGTTGGTTTACAACCATCAAGCGGCGACATTAGATGCCCCTATAAAATTCCAGTTAGATGTAGATCCGAGCAAAAGACTGGGGGTCTTAAATACTCATTGGAATGAAATCTCCGGTTTACTTTTAATTTTGATGGAAGACATCTTTCAATTCAATGAAAAACCATATTTTAGTGAGGATCTTTTTAAAGGTGGGGTATTAATTGCTTAATCGAGATCCAACATGTTAATCTACATCACATTTGAGCAATTATTGGGCGCTGCCTACCCAAACATGATGTACACGGACTAAGACTTACATGGATGTTGTATATGTAATATCCATACCTTTCTATTTTTAGCAGTTTTCATTTTTGGTGTATGTCTATTTTTATCGACTCGCTTGTAACCGTTTCGACGTTTTGAATCTACTTTATTCTTGGAGTTTTTCCATTTAGACGAGTTTTGGAGATGTTCTTACGTAATTCTATTTTATGTTATGTCTTGTCGTATGTACGTTTGATTCTCGTAAAACTCATTCGTTTTCGTTGTTTCTTTGTTTACATAAGTTTGTATGGTTGAGTTACTCATGTTGTGAGTTTCGGTTGGTGAATCCGATGATGTATCATGATTTTTGGACATTTGGGCCTTTTTTAATTATCTATAAGTTTGGGGAACTTTATCTTCCTTGTCGTATTTCGGATTCCGCGGTAGTCAGAATTGTATTTCCTTTCAGTGCTTGGCTTCTTCGTCTTGAATATTTTGTGTTTATGCTCTGGTTTCTGGCCTTGCGTTGCGTTTCGAGTTCGTACCATTTTGCAGCAATGTACTGGACTGAGCAGTACTGAACTGCTGCGTGGCTAGCGCACGCTACTCGTTATTTCTTGTGTGCGCTATCGATGTGCAGTTAGAACACCCTAACTCGTAGTTTTAGCGTGCGTTAGCGTTTTCAGCATCCTGGGCAGTGGGGTCCTGGACTCAGAATCCTGAATTCTGACCATCACGTAGCCCACGCTAAGCCATCATAGCGCATGCTATCGAGTAGTATTTAGTGCGCGCTAAATTTGTCTAGCGCACGCTAGCGACGCCGGGCAGCAGCTACTGGACTATTTGCGACCCCCATTAGCGCGCGCTATCTTTGATGATTAGAATGCGCTAATTATGTCTTATATATATAAAACAGCAGCCCCCTTTCTCGTCATTTTCCTACTTTTCTCATCTCTTGGGCGATTCCAGCAATTTTTGGGGCGATTTGTGGAGAATAATCCATGGAGTTGCATTACAAACCGATTATTGAGTTCTAATCTTAGTACATCATCATCTTAATCCATCTTATCCACTTTAATCCAAGGTAATTGATCTAGAACCCTAATTTTTATCCATTTTGGGGTTTTTTCGGGCTTCGTTCGTTTAAACTCGAATTATTCATTTATTCTGTGATATTTCGTATCAATTATTGTTGTTGGGTGATTCCTAATCCATTTCCGTCGTGTTCAATCCATGAGTTATCGATTCGGGGAGGTTTTATGAAAACCCTCGCCCGTATCGATCGTACGTATGTTGTTATAGTTTGTAACCGGGGTTGTGGGCGTATTCCATTCGATTATTGTTATCGTATAGGACTGAGTTGTGTTAATCCTTCATTTAGGATAGGTCGTGTTCCCTCTGGATAATTCGTAGTTGTTGTCCAATTCCGTTTCGACGAACATATCTCAAAGGAAAGTACTTTACATTTATTTGTATGTTCTAGTATTTGGATTATGGCTTTCCGTGCTTGTTGTGGATGTATATGTGTATGTTCGCCTAGGGACGGTCTGACGGGGCCTCTAGGGATATGTATTGTCGTGAGTGTGCGTATCACGAACTAGGGTTAACCACCCAGGGATGGTCCGATGGGGCCTCTGCGGGATATGGTGGTCATGAGTCTCGTACCAACGGTTAACTTTGAAATGTTTTGTTGGAGAAATATGTTTTGTGGTTGTGCACCGTAAATATTTCGGAATATAAATGATTTCTAAAATGATTTTTGGCGCATATTTCATCTGATTAGAATGGTAGTTCAAATGGATTGTACTTGCACTAGCAGTTGTCGCTAACCCCTTAAATGGGGGAAATGCTTTTGTATTTCAGGTACAGATCATGGGGGCAAACGAGCATGCGAGCCGTACGAGGATGATGGGCAAGAGTGATTCTGTTCAGTGGTTGTCCGTTTGGTGTATTGTCTCTTAAAGTTATTTATTATGTCATTTGCTTAAGTACTCGAGTACTCCCTTCCTTGAATTTGTTATTGTCATGTACCGTTTTGGGATAGATTTAATATTGAATGATATTGTTGAGTTCAGTCTTTTGTCTTGAATTATGGAGTCGTGTGGATGTTGATGATGTTTGTCTTTTGTTGATTGTCGGTCTGGTACGTTACCCTGGTGAACTCCAAGTGTGGGGTTCACGGTGCTATAATATGCCCCGAACGTCTTGGGGGTGTTAGAGAATATGGTACTAGAGCTTAGGTTTATGGATACCTAGGCTGTCGGTTATTTAGGTCTAGTTGAGTGTCGTTTTTGAATAGTATCACTGCTACGCCATCATCTCAGTTTGCTGGTGCTCGTAAGTTTTTCCTAACTTGACTCGTTACGTTGTCCTGCTCTGTTCCTTTCTTGGTATCCTGTTGTGTTTTGCATTTGGACTGTACTTACCCGTTACTTCTTCAGAATACCTGCTAGTAGAGGACGCGGACATGGTAGGGGACGTGGCCTTCCTTGTCGAACAGTGTTCCACCCAGTGCCGGGGGCTAGCAGGATCAGTCTGCTAGCTCCGGTAATGCCCATGAGAATATCGGAGTAGCGAATATTCTACAGCAAGTAGCGAACCAGATGAAGCTACTGACTCAGGCCGTCTTGGTCGGCCAAGCTAATGCTAACCTGGTTCCGCCTACGGGATCCGGCACCGATAAGTTACTTTAGGACGTGATTCGTATGCGTCCTCTGCAGTTTGATGGCACTTCCGACCCTTCTGGTTGGGAGAGTTGGTTATTTGAGATGGAGAAGGTGTTTGAGGCGGCTAACTGCTCCGAGGAGAGGAAGGTACCCATCGCTCAGTACTTCCTCGCCAAGGAGGTAGCAACGTGTTGGCAAGCAGTGAAACCACGAGACCGGGCAGCCACTCGGGCAGAGTTCCGAGAGTTGATGGAGGATGAATTTTGTCCATGGCCAGTAAAAGAAGGGAGGATCTGAGCCTTATTTGAGGCCAAGCCCCAGGGTGTTCCTATTTCGCAGGTGATCAAAGACTACAAACAGCAACTTCACTATGTGAGAAATCATGTCCGGGATGAGCTAGATAAGATCTGCAACTTTGACATGCAGATGAAGCCAAGGGTTCGTCACTACATGTCTGGTCTCGAATGTGTAACTTTGAAGGACTATCAGAACAAAGCAATAGCTTATGAGATATCATTTTCTACGACAGAGACGACAACTGAGGGTAAGAAACAGAAGACCTCCGATCAGTTTTCGGGAGGTAAGTCTGGAGGGCATTAGAAGGTCCAGTCTGGTTCGTGAGTCTTCGAGAATCAGTCCCCGTCTTTTGGGCGAGGAAATGGTTCTAAGTCTGCTCCTACTGTTTCCATTCGTGGTCCTACCTGCTTTAACTGTGGTCGTCCCGCACACATGATGAGTGAGTGTGACAGGCCTCCGATTCAGTGTCTTACTTGCAGTTGGATGGGTCATTGTGCTAAGTATTGTATAGATGCGGGTCGGGCACCAGTTACTCAGGTGTCAGCCTTGGCTGCAGGAGAACCGAGCGTGAATCAGGCACCGATAGCTTCTCAGCCTCAGCAAAGTTTTGGTAGAGGTCGAGGTCGTGGGCAGCCTTCTAGAGGGGGATCTTCTAGTGCGGGATCTGTTTCGCCCCGTGTATATGAGATGAGACGAGCAGGAGATCCTGACGCGACAGTGACTACAGGTACCGTTCACATCCTTGACCATCCTGTTTCCGTTTATTCGATTCTAGTGCTACGCATTCTTTCATATCTCTGGATTGTGTGCATCGTCTGCATGTTGATTATCTAGTTGCATGTGAACCATTTGTTATTAAACTACTTATTGTAGATAGTATCGTGGGGGATCGTGAGATTAGAGATTTTCCGGTGAGTGTCGCGGGCAGGGATTGGTCTTCTAATTTGATTGTGGTAGATATTAGGGATGAGGACTTGATTCTTGGTGAGGATTGGCTAGACCGACATGGGGCGATCATGAATTATAGAATGAGAACCGTTCGTTGTTAGTCTTAGACGGTACCGAGCATTCTTTTTTGGGGCGTAAGCGGAGTAGTCAGGGATTTCTGATCAGAGCTATGAAAGCGGTGAGACTTCTTCGAGGAGGTTGCACCGGTTACTGGTGTTATGCTTTGAATTAGAAAGAAGGGGGAGTCGAGCTCTCGTCTATTCCGGTGGTGTGTGAGTATCCTGACGTCTTTCCAGACGAGTTGCCGGGTTTGCCGCCAGACCGAGAGGTTGAGTTTACTGTTGATTTAGAGCCAGGTGCAGGACCGATTTCTAAGATGCCATACCGCATGGCGCCTGCCGAGATGCTTGAGTTGAAGCAGTTGGGAGAGTTGCTAGACATGGGTTATATTCGACCGAGCGTTTTGCCTTGGGTCGCACCGGTGTTGTTTGTAAAGAAGAAGGATGGGTCGCTTCATCTATGTATCAACTTTCGAGAGTTTAACAAAGTTATCAAAAACAAGCATCTGCTCCCGAGGACTGATGACTTGTTTGACCAATAGCAAGGGGCAACCGTATTTTCGAAGATTGATTTGAGATCGGGCTATTACCAGCTCCGAGTGAAAGATTCCTATATCCCAAAAACGGCCTTCCGGACGAGATACGGTCACTACGAGTTTGTGGTTATGTCTTTTGGGCTAACCAACACCACAGTTGTGTTCATGCAGCTTATGAACATAGTCTTTATCGAATACCTCAATAAGTGTGTAGTTGTCTTTATCGATGATATCCTGATTTACTCGAGGAGCGAAGAGGAGCATGCCTGTCATTTGCATATCGTGTTGGGAATCTTGAGAACTCAGCGTCTTTATGCGAAGTTCTCAAAGTGTGAGTTTTGGTTGCGGGAGGTTATGTTTCTCGGTCACGTGATCTCGGCCGAGGGTGTTCGTGTAATACCCGGTTGTAATTCAGTAATTATCATTCAGTATTTATCATTCAGTAATTGATACTCAGTAATTTTCACTCATTATTAATCATTTGTCACTCAGATTCAGTCATGGTATTCATCATTCAGAGTAATTGTATCGTGTATCAATCGTCATTCATCACTAATCTGATTGGAGTTTCGTGTCGTGTTTATCATCATTGTCATTTTCATTGCGAGCTGTGCGTGAGGGGTAGCGCACGCTACATACTCCTTTTAGCGTACGCTAATTGGGTATAGGTAGCGCACGCTACCACTCAGCTTTAGCGCACGCTAAGGTTGCCACAGGCCGCATCCGAGAAGTCTTGGGCTGCAGTGAGTTATAAGTAGCGCACGCTACGAATGGTAAGTAGCGCGCGCTAGTGAGTTGTAGTAGCGCACGCTAATATGTGGTGTAGCGCGCTAAGGACAGATCGAGTTGAGTCCGGTGGCTCTTTGGGATCGCCTTTGAATTAATTCTTAGCGCACGCTATGTGTTGTTTTTAGCGTACGCAATCGATATTATAGCGCACGCTAAATAATGGTTGTAGCGTACGCTATCGAGGTCAGATCAGAGGACAGGCAGTTTCTGGATTCCAGTACTGGGCATCAAATTATTCGTTAGCGCACGCTAACTATGAGTATTAACGCACGCTAATGATATGGCCGTAGCGCACGCTACAAAAAGGTACGTAGTGCGCGCTACCGTTTTCGGACAGTGGGTACTGGAATACCCAAATTTCCCGTTAGCGCACGCTACGCATTAGGGCTAGCGCACGCTAACCTGGAGCGACTATATAATGGACAGTTGGCCTGAGTTTCGTCATTTCTCACTTCCTTTCGTTTTTGGTGCGACTTCGGGCGATTTTGGGCGACTTGGAGTGTTCTCTTCGAGCTTCTATCATACATCATCATATTCAAGGCTTTGAGTTGGATTATCATCACTTTATCATCTCCTTAACATCAAATCAAAAGGTATTAATTTCTTGGATCTAGAATTTCGGATTTTTGGGTTTTCCTTCCGATTTCTTCATGTAAGCTTGGATTATCATTGGAATATGTTAGATATGGATTATCTACCTTGGATAAATATATTCCTACGGATTTAATGGTTATTTTCGGAATTATTTCAAGAACCCTTGGGGTTAACTTCGGTTAATTGGGGATTTTCCGATTGATGTTGTTGTAATCATGAATTATGGATTCCTAATGGATTATTGATATCATTGAAGTGTTTTGTTAGTTCGAAATACTCAATTTGGTGTTGGTTTCGACATATTCGGGATTGGATATTTCCGAAGTTGTGTGGTTGGTTATGTATTCGTTGGAATGCCCTATGAGTTTGATTATCGTTGTTTCGACCTTTGGGTTAGTCGTGTTTTGTTGCTTGGTACGTGTATTGAACGATTGTTGGTAATTATTGTTATTCAAGGTTGTTCGAGCGACCGGTATCTTGGTTAGGACGTTGTTCGTGGACGGACATTCTTCATCGTTGTTGTGTAAGTTAATTCTTACTCGGTTAAAAGGATACTCATTCCTTTTGTTGTTGATTGCTCATAATCATAATTCATTCATCATAATATTAATCATTTTGAGACTTGTAATTGTCGAATAATCATTTCATTCATGAGGAACGACGGTTCCAAATCATTTCATTGGGTTATAAATCACGTCACTATTATTTTCATCTCGGTGAGTCATCTTGGCCTTGTCGAATTATTATTCATTGATATTCATTGTGGTCATTCTCGTTCATGTGACCTTCTGGGTTCATATTGCGTGGCCGGGTGTGGCTGTGTGGAATTTTTAGTCGGGCACACGATGGTCATGTATTGGGTTCACCGATACATTGGACCGTGCACAGTGCAGCTTACCTCCGTGAGACTAATTAGGTACAAGGGCGGGTGTGTCCGGTCATTCGTCTTGTACACTTGCACGAGAACATTACGGGCGTACTATGATACTCCTCTTGGCGTAATTCATAATTAAGAATATTTCATAACTTCGCTAATTCATGATTGTGTAATTTCAACTCTTGAGGATTGTTGTTACGTATGGCCGGCCCGTTGGGGGATTTTGTTTTCGGGTCACGGCAAGGCAAAGGCACGGGAAGAGCATGTTCACGGCGACGAGTCCCAGTGATACTAGTAGGGGGCCCCAGTCATTCCGTTTGTTCAGTCATCTTCAGTCATTTTAGTTATTCCGTCATTTGTATTTTCCGCTGCAAATTCTGTTTGAGATGTTTATTTATTCAGGGTGGTGTATTTTATCTTCATATAAAATATACTAGTATTCGGTATTGTCCTGGTGTGTTGTACTTCAACTCCTCATCGGAGTACTTGGTAATATAATGTGGTTCGGTACTACCATTATATTATTTAATTCATCATTTTCATTGCCTGGTGGGTCCCAGTCGGGGATTCACGGCACTGTAATATCCGCCTAGTTTGGGGTGTTACAGTTCGTGTGGACCCACATAAGATAGAGGCAGTGTTGGATTGGGCGCTGCCCAAGAACGTGAAGAAAGTCCGTAGTTTTCTGGGTTTGGCCGGGTATTATCGTAGATTTGTCGAGGGGTTCTCTAAGCTCGCTCGACCACTTACTCAGTTGTTGCAGAAATTAGAGAAGTTTGTGTGGACCGACGAGAGACATAAGAGTTTCGAGGAGTTGAAGAAGCGGTTGACAACCGCTCCCGTCTTGTCCTTACCAAGTGGTAATGAGGGTTTCTCAGTTTATAGCGATGCTTCAGGCCAAGGGCTTGGATGTGTACTCATGCAGCACGGGAAGATGATTGCATATGCTTCCCATCAGTTGAAACCGTATGAGTTGAATTACCCTACCCACGATCTTGAGTTGGCCGCAGTTGTGTTCGAGTTGAAGATCTGGCATCATTACTTGTATGGCTAGTCGTGTCAGATTTTCACCGATCACAAGAGCCTGAAGTATATTTTCACGCATAAAGAGCTGAATATGAGATAGAGAAGGTGGTTGGAGTTAATTAAGGATTACAACCTCGAGATCCTTTATAACCAGGGAAAGGCAAATGTGGTGGCAGATGCCTTGAGCCGGAAATTGGTATCGCTTCGGGCACTTGAGTTACTTACGGCCCAGCCAGGCTCCAGCGAGAGTTGATGAGGTTGGGTGTTGAGGTTGGCTACCAGGGAGTGTCGGGCAGTTGTGTACTCTTGAGATCTCTTCGTCTATAGCCGACGACATTAAATCGAGGCAATTAGAAGATCCAATGTGTATTCATCTCCGCGAGAATGTGGTGAAGGGGAAAGCCCCGGGATTCGTGGTACATGAGGATGGTGTGTTGAGATTCCAAGGTCGGATGTGTGTTCCGAACGACTTGGAATTGAGACAGAATATTATGCGAGAGGCTCACGCGTCACCTTACTCAGTCCATCCGAGCTCGAGTAAAATGTATAAGGACCTTAGGAAGAGTTTCTGGTGGAATGACATGAAGAATGAGGTAGTTCAGTTTGTGGCTAAGTGTTTGACTTGTCAGCAAGTCAAAATCGAGCATCAGCGGCCAGCCGGGTTGTTGAAACCACTTCCCGTCCCGGATTGGAAGTGGAAAGATATCTCTATAGATTTTGTCATGAATTTGCCAAAGACGAAGACCGTAATGAATATGGTGTGGTGATCGTGGACCGACTAACTAATTTGGCACATTTTCTGGGCATCAAGGACACTTGGGTTTCAGAAAAATTGGCTCATATTTTAATCGCACAGATCTTGAGACTTCATGTGACGCCGAAGACTATTATTTCGGACAGAGATGGTCGGTTTGTATCGCATTTTTGGCAGGCGGTACATAAGGCATTGGCGACACGATTGCGTTTGAGCACATCTTTCCATCCTCAGACCGACGGACAGTCCGAGCATACCATTCAGACATTCGAGGATATGCTACGCGCGTGCGCGTTAGACTGGAGTAATGACTGGGAGGAGCATCTGGCCCTGATAGAGTTTACTTATAATAATAGCCGGCATGTGTCGATTAAGATGGCACCGTATGAGGCGCTTTATGGATGACGATGTCGTTCACCGATATGTTGGGATGAGCGGTCCAATTTAGTTGGCACCGAGCCGGATCTTGTGTTGGAGACGAGGAAAAGAATCGAGTTGGTTAAAGAGAGGATGTTGGTGGCTCAGAGTCGACAAAAGTCTTATGCGGATGTGAGACGTAGACCCTTAGAATTTGAGGTAGGGGATCATGTCTTGTTGAGAGTGTCGCCGTCGAAGGGAGTTTTCCGTTTTGGGAAAAAGGGGAAGCTAAGCTCAAGGTATATTGGACCCTTCGAGATATTAGTGAGAGTTGGCGAGTTAGCTTACCGTTTGGCATTACCTCCGTCGTTGAGTCATGTGCATAGTGTATTTCACGTCTCTAAGTTGAGGAAGTATGTTCCGGACCCGAATCATGTTATCGACTTCAGGGACGTAGAGATAAAGAATAACGTTACATTTGAGGAGAGGCCAGTGAAGATTTTGGAACGTCGGGACAAACAATTAAGGCATAAAACCATTCCCTTTATTAAAGTGGAACGGTCGAAGCATGGAGTGGAAGAAGCAATGTGGGAATTGGAGGAGGATATGCGTGGGAGACACTCCGAGCTTTTTGATTCTTAAGTTTCGGAACGAAACTTCTTTTTAGAGGGGGAGAATGTAATATCCACCTTTCTATATTTAGCAGTGTCCATTTTTGGTGTATGTCTATTTTTATCGACTCGCTTGTAACCTTTTCGACGTTTTGAATCTACTTTATTCTTGGAGTTTTTCCATTTAGACGAGTTTCGAAGATGTTCTTACGTAATTCCATTTTATGTTATGTCTTGTCTTATGTACGTTCGATTCTCGTAAAACTCATTCTTTTTCATTATTTTTTTGTTTACATAAGTTCGTATGGTCGAGTTACTCATGTTGTGAGTTTCGATTGGTGAATCCGACGATGTATCATGATTTTCGGACATTTGGGCCATTTTGTAATTTTCTATAAGTTTGGGGAACTTTATCTTCCTTTTCGTATTTCGGATTCCCCGGTAGTCGGAATTGTATTTTCTTTCAGCGCTTGGCTTCGTCGCTTTGAATATTTCGTGTTTATGCTCTGGTTTCTGGCCTTGCATTGTGTTTCAAGTTCGTACCTTTTTGCAGCAGTGTACTGGACTAACCAGTACTAAACTGCTGCGTGGGTAGCGCACGCTACTTGTTATTTCTTGCGTGCGCTATCGATGTGCAGTTAGGACACGCTAACTCGTAGTTTTAGCATGCGTTAGCATTTTCAGCTTCCTGGGCAGTGGGGTCCTGGACTCAGAATCCTGAATTATGACCATCAGGTAGCGCACGCTAAGCCTTTGTAGCGCCGCCATCGAGTAGTATTTAGCACTCTAAACTTGTCTCGTGCACGTTAGCGACGCCGGGCAGCAGCTACTGGACTATTTGCGACCCCCGTTAGCGCGCGCTATCTTTGATGATTAGCGTGCGCTAATTAGGTCTTATATATATATATATATATATATATATATATATATAAGAGAGCAACCCCCTTTCTCGTCATTTTCCTCCTTTTGTCATCCCTTGGGCGATTCCCGCGATTTTTTGGGCGATTTGTGGAGAATAATCCGTGGGGTTCCATTACATACCGATTATTGAGTCTTAATATTAGTACATCATCATCTTAATCCATCTTCTCCACTTTAATCCATGGTAATTGATCTAGAACCCTAACTTTTATCCATTTTGGAGGTTTTTCAGGTTTTGTTCGTTTAAACTCGAATTATTCATTTATGTTGTGATATTTCGTATCGATTATTGTTGTTGGGTGATTCCCATCCATTTCCTTCGTGTTTAATACGTGAGTTATCGATTCGGGGAGGTTTTGTGAAAACCCTCGCCCGTATCGATCGTACGTATGTTGTTATAGTTCGTAATCGGGGTTGTTGGCGTATTCCATTCGATTATTGTTATCGTATAGGACTGAGTTGTGCTAATCCTTCATTTAATATCGGTCGTGTTCCCTCCGGATCATTCGTAGTCATTGTCCAATTCCGTTTCGTCGAAGATGTCTCAAAGGCAAGTACTTTACATTTGTATGCACGTTCTAGTATTTGGATTATGGCTTTCCGTGGTTGTTGTGGTTGTATATGTGTATGTTCACCTAGGGACGGTCTGAGGGGGCCTCTAGGGATACGTATTGCCGTGAGTGTGCGTATCACGAACTAGGGTTAACCACCCAGGGATGGTCCGATGGGGCCTCTGCGGGATACAGTGGTCATGAGTCTCGTACCAATGGTTAACTTTGAAATGTTTTGTTGGAGAAATATGTTTTGTGGTTGTGCACCGTAAATATTTCGGAATATAAATGATTTCTAAAATGATTTTTGGCGCATATTTCATCTGATTAGAATGGTAGTTCAAATGGATTGTACTTGCACTAGCAGTTTTCGCTAACCCCTAAAATGGGGGAAATACTTTTGTATTTCAGGTACAGGTCATGGGGGCAAACGAGCATGCGAGCCGTACGAGGGTGGTGGGCAAGAGTGATTCTGTTCAGTGGTTGTCTGTTTGGTGTATTGTCTCTTAAAGTTATTTATTATGTCATTTGCTAGTACTCGAGTACTCCCTTCCTTGAATTTTTTATTGTCATGTACCCGTTTTGGGATAGATTTAATATTGAATGATATTGTTGAGTTCAGTCTTTTGTCTTGAATTATGGAGTCGTGTGTATGTTGATGATGTTTGTCTTTTGTCGATTGTTGCTTTGGTATGTTAGCCTGGTGAACTCCAAGTGTGGGGTTCACGGCGCTGTAATATACCCCGAACGTCTTGAGGGTGTTACAGTATACCCAAACATTAATACGGTCCGACAATTATTGGGCGCCGCCTACCCAAACAGTTATAACGCGGACGTAAAAGTGCGTTAACAGAATAAAAAGTTAATCAAGTGGGAATTAATAACTCGTTTAATTCTCAAAACCTTAATTTTAAAATCCAATTTTAAAATCATTTATTAACTAAAACCATTATTAATTTCAATTTCAATTATGCATGTTATTGTTGGAATTTAGAGACACGTAATTCACGTAAAACATGCACCGTGGATAAACAATTCACCAACAACGAATTAACATATTGTTATTCATGGGAGGTCGTGTTGTTAGCAGGGCTAGAGAAACTAGACCGAGGATTCTCTGGAAGGATCTGAAGGGTGAGAAGGTGGCAGTATTCAAGGAGTCTCTGACCCGCGAAGGAGGTTTTTTGCAAGGGGGCCATGCTAACCTTATGTGGACCAGCATGGCCAATGCTATTAGGAGGGTGGGCGAGAAGGTGGTGGGGGTTTCTTCGGGTAGGTCTAGTGGACCTAGGGAGGCATGATGGTGGAATGAGGAGGTCCAAATGAAGGTTAAAGCTAAACAAGCGCTATTTAAGGAGCTTTTGTCGGTTAGTGCTGGGGAGGAGAGAATCTTGAAGATTGTAGCATACAAGGTGGCGAAAAGAGAGGCTAAGAAGGCAGTGGCTAAGGCTAAAGGGGAGGCTTACAAGGAGATGTACAAGCGCCTAGACACCAAAGAAGGAGTGAATGCTATTTTTAAACTAGCGAAAGCTAGGGAAAGAGGGCGGCGCGATCTGGGTCCCGTTAAGTTTATTAAGTATGATTTGGGCCAAGTATTAGTGAATGATGTGGTTATTAAAGAGAGGTGGAATTGGTATTTTTTTTGAACTTTTCAATGAGGCTAGGGGTAGTGAATCGGTGGTGCAAGGAGTTAGTCTATCTTCTGCCCGTTCGTTTAGTTCCTGTGTAAGCATCAGCAAGGAGGAAGTAAAGGGTGCTCTAATGAAAATGGGTAGAGCTAAGGCGGTAGGCCCGGATCAGATCCCTATTGAAGTTTGGCTTTGTCTGGGGGAAGTCGGAGTTCAGTGGCTAGCAGAGCTGTTCAACATCCTCCTCAGAGGTTTTAAGATGCCGACAGAGTGGAGGCATAGTATTGTCGTGCCGTTTTTCAAGAACAAAGGTGATGCTCAGAGTTGTAGTAACTACAGGGGTATTAAACTCCTCAGTCATACTATGAAACTTTGGGAAAGAGTGGTGGAATGCAGGGTTAGAAGAGAAGTTGAGATCTCTGAGAACCAATTTGGCTTCATCTTGGGAGGTCATGCGGGAGGCCATTCATCTCGTCAGACGCCTTATGGAGAAGTTTAGAGAGCGGCGTAAGGACCTCCATATGGTGTTCATATATCTAGAGAAAGCTTATGATAGCATTCCGCGTGATATTATTTGGAGGAGCCTAGTAGAGAAGAGGGTGTCGTTGCCGTTCATTAGGGCGATCCAAGACATGTATTCCCAAGCTAGGACGTGCGTTAGGACCCCACCTGGTGACACCCAATATTTTCCGGTTGAGATAGGGCTACACCAGGGGTCGGCGCTAAGCCCTCTTCTCTTCGCTCTGATCCTTGACGTCATTTCGCAGGGGATACAAGATGGCGTCCCGTGGTGCATGTTTTTTGCTGACGACATTATGTTAGTGGCGGAGTCCAGGAGGGAGGTAAACTCGAAGTTGGAGCTATGGAGGTCTAAGTTAGAATCCCAGGGCTTGCGTGTGAGCCGGTCTAAGACAGAGTATCTCTGGTGTAACTTTAGTGGTGAGGCCAACGAGGAAGATGTAGAGGTAATGATTGCGGATCAGATCGTTCCCCGTACGGATAAGTTCAAGTATTTGGGTTCGATCATTCAGAAGGAAGGTGAGTGTGAAGATGATGTCACTCATCACATCAAGGCGGGGTGGCTAAGGCGGAGAGCAGCGACAGGGGTCCTGTGCGACAAGAAAGTCCCTCTAAAGTTGAAGGGTAAATTCTATAGAGCGGCAATCCGACCTGCAATGTTGTATGGCTCTGAATGTTGGGGATGAAGAAGTCGCTTGAGAGGAAGTTGGAAGCGGCTGAAATGAGAATGTTACGCTGGTCGTGTGGTCACACAATGTTAGATAGAATCTCGAACGGGGTCTTCAAGAATGCGCTAGAAGTGGCGCCCATTTCAACGAAAGTTAGGGAAGGGAGATTGAGATGGTTTGGCCACGTCCGCGGGGAGCGGGCTTACCTCGGTGAGGAGGGTCGAGAGTTTAGTAGTTGTCGGGGAGAGGAGGAGAGGCAGACCGAGGAGGACGTGGGAGGAGCAGCTGAGATTAGATTTGAAGGCCTTAAACCTTTCCGAGACCATGACTGTTGAGAGGTGCACTTGGAGATGCCAGATCAGAGTTGTGGATTCTTTAGTTGGGAGTGGTGCTGTAGTTGAGAGCCTCAGGGTTGGGTTGTCTAGGTTAGCTTTGACCTAGAGCATTGCATTTTTACATTTGTTGTATATTTTATCCTTTTGCCTTTTGCGTGTGGTGTATTTTTGATAGGGAGCTGTGTGCGGAGTCAACCTCTCTTCTGTTTGAGCAGCGTTCATCGGGAGTGAAGTAGCAAAATTCCTCTTAGGTAAGTCCCATGTGGATTAATCCATGGGCTCAGGTATGGTATTGAGTTTTTTCGTCTCTTATGCTTCCCTTTGTATTTTTCACTCAATATGTTGTTGTGCACTAAGCTGAGGGTCTTCACAGAAACAGCCTCCCTACCGTAATAAGTAGGGGCATGGTCAGCGTACATCTTACCCTCCCCAGACCCTGCTCTGAGCGGGATATACTGGGTATGTTTGGTTTGGTTTGGTTTGGTTTTCATAATTGAATTGACAGATACGTAAAGAATACTTACAAGAATTAGTAACAGGATTCGAGACAGTATTCTTCCACTATGGTATCCACATAACAAGCACTCACAGATTCGCAGCGTTCTGCCAGCCTTAGAACCCCGAGATGGATTTGCTAGGAAAATCTTAAATCTAGGTTTTATGGAGAAGTAATATTGTAGTATTATCTTGCGTGTGTAGGATATCCCATGATCTTATATATATAAACCAAATCAAACATACCCAGTATATCCCGCTCAGAGCAGGGTCTGGGGAGGGTAAGATGTATGCAGACCATGCCCCTACCTATTACAGTGGGGAGGCTATTTCCGTGAAGACCCTCAGCTTAGTGCACAACAACATATTGAGTGAAAAATACAAAGGAAAGCATATGATACGAAAAAAAATTCATTACCTTACCTGAGCCCATGGCTTAATACACATGGGACTTACCTAAGAGGAAATTGGCTACTTCACTCCCGATGAACGCTGCTCAAACAAAAGAGAGGTTGCTCCGCGCATAGCTCCCTATTGAAAATACACCAGACGCAAAAGATAATAGGATAAAATATACAATAAATGAAAAAATGCAATGCTCTAGGTCAAAGCTAACCGAGACAACCCAACCCTGAGGCTCTCAACTACAGCACCACTCCCAACTAAAGAATCCACAACTCTGATCTGGCGCCTCCAAGCATTTAAGGCCTTCAAATCTAATCTCGGAAAGGTTTAAGCCCTTCAAATCTAATCTCAGTCATATCAACAGTCATGGTCTCGGAAAGGTTTAAGGCCTTCAAATCTAATCTCAGATGCTCCTCCCACGTCCTCCTCGGTCTGCCTCTCCTGCTCTCCCTGACAACAACTAAACTCTCGACCCTCCTCACCGGAGCAGATGTCTGCCTCCTGCGGACGTGGCCAAACCATGTCAATCTCCCTTCCCTAACTTTTGCTGAAATGGGCGCCACTTCTAGCGCGTTCCTGAAGACCCCATTCGAGATTCTATCTAACATTGTGCGACCACACGACCAGCGTAACATTCTCATTTCAGCCGCTTCCAACTTTCTCTCAAGCGACTTCTTCATTGTCCAACATTCAGAGCCATACAACATTGCAGGTCGGATTGCCGCTCTATAGAATTTACCCTTCAACTTTAGAGGGACTTTCTTGTCGCACAGGACCCCTGTCGCTGCTCTCCGCCTTAGCCACCCCGCCTTGATGCGATGAGTGACATCATCTTCACACTCACCTTCCTTCTGAATGATCGAACCCAAATACTTGAACATATCCGTACGGGGAACGATCTGATCCGCAATCATAACCTCTACATCTTCCTCGTTGGCCTCACCACTAAAGTTACACCAGAGATACTCTGTCTTAGACCGGCTCACACGCAAGCCCTGGGATTCTAACTTAGACCTCCATAGCTCCAACTTCGAGTTCACCTCCCTCCTGGACTCCGCCACTAACACAATGTCGTTAGCAAAAAGCATGCACCACGGGACGCCATCTTGTATCCCCCGCGAAATGACGTCAAAGATCAGAGCGAAGAGAAGAGGGATTAGCGCCGACCCCTGGTGTAGCCCTATCTCAACCGGAAAATACTAGGTGTCACCAGCTGGGGTCCTAACGTACGTCCTAGCTTGGGAATACATGTCTTGGATCGCCCTAACGAACTGCAACGACACCCTCCTCTCTACTAGGCTCCTCCAAATAACATCGCGCGGAATGCTATCATAAGCTTTCTCTAGATCTATGAAAACCATATGGAGGTCCTTATGCCGCTCTCTAAACTTCTCCATAAGGCGTCTGACGAGATGAATGGCCTCAGTCGTGGACCTCCCTGGCATGAAGCCAAATTGATTCTCTGAGATCTCAACTTCTTTTCTAACCCTGCATTCCACCACTCTTTCCCAAAGTTTCATAGTATGACCGAGGAGTTTAATACCCTTATAGTTACTACAACTCTAAGCATCGCCTTTGTTCTTGAAAAACGGCACGACAATACTATGCCTCCACTCCGTCGGCATCTTAGAACCTCTTAGGAGGATGTTGAACAACTCTTCTAGCCACTGGACTTCGACTTCCCCCAAACAAAGCCAAACTTCAATAGGGATCTGATCCGGGCCTACCGCCTTATCTCTACCCATTTTCATTAGAGCACCCTTTACTTCCTCCTTGCTGATGCTTTCACAGGAACTAAACGAACGGGCAGAAGATAGACTAACTCCTTGCACCACCGAGTCACTACCCCTAGCCTCATTGAAAAGTTAAAAAAATACTTATTCCACCTCTCCTTAATAGCCACATCGTTCACTAATACTTGGCTCAAATCATCCTTAATAAACTTAACGGGACCTAGGTCACGCCGCCCTCTTTCCCCAGCTTTCGCTAGTTTAAAACTAGCATTCGCTCCTTCTTTGATGTCTAGGCGCTTGTACATATCCTTGTAAGCCTCCCCTTTAGCCTTAGCCACTGCCTTCTTAGCCTCTCTTTTCGCCACCTTGTACGCTACAATCTTCAAAATTCTCTCCTCCCCAACACTAACCGACAAGAGCTCCTTAAATAGCGCTTGTTTATCTTTAACCTTCTTTTGGACCTCCTCATTACACCACCAAGCCTACCTAGGTCCACTAGACCTGCCCGAAGAAACCCCCCACCTTCTCGCCCACCCTCCTAATAGCATTGGCCATGCTGGTCCACATAAGGTTAGCATCGCCCCCTTGCAAAAAAACTCCTTCGCGGGTCAGAGACTCCTTGAAAATTGCCGCCTTCTCACCCTTCAGATCCTTCCATAGAATTCTAGGTCTACCTTCTCTAGCCCTGCTAACAACACGACCTCCTATGGATAAATCCATAGCCAGCAGCTGGTGTTGAGAAGCACATGCCTCGCTCCGGAACACCTTGCAGTCCATGCATGCCCTAGCATCACGACTGCGCAAAAGAAGGTAGTCAATTTGGGTGTTGTGCCCCCCACTACTGAAGGTGATGAGGTGCTCAGCTCTCTTCTGAAAAACAGAGTTTGCAATTACCAACTCATGCGCAGTGGCAAACTCCAACAGTGCGGAACCACCTGCATTCCTAACTCCGAAACCGAAACCCCCATGCGCACTATGGTAACCATCCACCCCCTCACCAATGTGCCCATTGAAATTTCCCCCCCCAAAAATAAATTGATCGTCCGGAATACACCCAACCAACTCATCTAAACAGGCCCAAAAAGCTTCCTTAACAAGCTGACCCAAACCAACATGAGGGGCATACGCACATACCACGTTAACCACCTTCTCCCCAACCACCACTGCAAAAGACATAATCCTATCATTACACCTCTTCACTTCCACGACGTTGTCCTTGAACTCTTTAGACAAAAGAATACCCACACCATTACTCGAGTTAGCAAGACCTGAATACCACAATTTATAATCGTTCACCTCCCTGGACTGCGCCCCCTTCCACCTAGTCTCCTGAATACAAGCCACATCAACCCTTCTTTTACCCAAAACATCCACGAGCTCCAAAAGTTTACCCGTCAAGGTACCCAAATTCCAACTACCAACCCGCAAACGGCGCAACATCAACCAACACAAAACAACAAACACACTACGAAAATAAATAAAATGTGGTAGTGTGTAGCAAAAGTGAAAATACGATGAGAACGTAAAAAAAACAACTTAAGCAGGAAAAACGCAGAGCGAGCACAATAAATAATAGATATATATAAAAAAAAATGAAATTTAACGGAAAAGTACAATGATACCAGCCTTCGAGACGACTTGGGAAAGAGGAAGCCTTCGAGAGGATTACGAGCAGCTTGAAAAACCGGTAAGGGAACCTGCAATACAGCCAGCTATATGCTATACTACTGTTAGATTGAAGGGGAGAAAATAAATGCAGCGTTGTATTATTAATTTTCCGGCGATACGCCGGCCAGAAATGGCCAATGACGGCACAACAGGAATTAGGATTTGCGGTTCACCGGTTAAATCGTAGGCTCAAATTTCCTGATGGAATCGGGAAATTAAGGATCAATCTTCCACACAAATCCTATCAAAACAGTTAGGATCAATCTTCCACACAAATCTAACCCAAAACCCCAATACCAAATCCAAAACCCTCAGAAAACGGAATCAGAATGAGCTCACTCCGGCCTGCAGTGAAAGACTACGGCCTGCATCCGTCGAAGCCGATTTACGTGGCGATCCGTAGCCAGATCTATGACGTCACCAACGGCAAGTCCTTCTAAGGCCCCGGCGGCGGCTACTGCGTGTTCGTCAAAAGGAGAGGGTCGATTTTTTCAGGGGTATTCTCAGTCCCGGGAAATAATTTAAAATCAAGGCTGTTATCAGCAGTCGATTGAAAAATCCTTCTCGAAAAAAAAAATTGCTAATTAAAATTGGCCGGTTGGCCAGCGAGATGATAGCGACGAGACGTAGCTTTCCAGAAAATATTATTCCCTGTGCTAAATTACAAGTCTAGATCCTAAAGTTGCTACAAAAGAAGGGGAATAAAGAAAGAAAAATAAAGGAAAAAGAAAAGCCCTATGAAAAAATGATAACCTTATCCTTGGTTTGGTTTGGTTTGGTCTTGTATATATAGTGGTAACCCAGCTTAAAACTTAAGCAGGCCCAAATCCAGAAATAAATCTGTAGGGATTTAATTTCTATATAGACAAAGTCCTATATTAGAAATAAATCTATAGAGACTTTATTTCCATATATATAAAATCCTACAATAATATTCCATTAATATTATTGTAGGGAAATATTTATTATTTAATTAAATCCAATTTAACTAAATAACATTAATTAATTTCAAATTAATTAAATAATTAATTCTAAATTAATATATTATTAATTTCTTCATAAATTAAATATACATATCCAATATGATATTTAATCATTAGCTCTCATCTGTAAGTAGTTGTTACTTGTTGTGTGTCCCATAGGCCTCGTATACTAAGCGGTTAGTCAAACTAACGGTCTTAATTGAACCCTAGACAATAAATCAGACAATCTCAATATACGAGGTACGTTGCGAAGAATATGCAACTACCTGCAATACGTAGGTTACCGTGATATGTTCCTTTCATCCACGAATACTCGATTAAGTCTTGAACTTGATGAAGTGTCTATTCAAATAACTTAATCATATTATCTAAAATCACTAATTGATCAAGTAAATCGCACTTAGCCACAAAGTCTAAGCTGATGCACGTCGACCGATAACCTTGACCCCATTATGATGAGAATATGAGTATTCTCTGTAAATCCACATTGAGGAATGAATCCTATTCTTGGCTAATTACCACGCACATGCATATCGTGATGAACCCAATCCAAGCCATATTTTCCTATGGAAGGGTGCAAGCGTCAGTCATGGTCAAAGTTCATCACTCCACAAATGTCGTGTGTATTGACCTCAAGTCAAAAGAGTATCACGTCGCTCCCACTAACCGAGACACCCGTAGACACATGTATTGTGGAATGGGTATACCAATACCCTCTAAGGTATTTGTGCATCCATCGTGAGGTACCTAGTATCTCGTAGTAAGTGAGATCTTACTACACTCTCTAAGAGTATGATGCAGATCGCACACCAATCTCCATTGCATCATCAATATCACATTCTTGATGATCCTTGATCGGGGTTATTTGAGAATCATGCTTAGGTCATCTGAGTTCTCACTCACTCAATGACAGCAATGATTCAGGGAACACAAATAAGAATATATGCAAACAATCAAACATGATATTCGAATAAGTATGACGCCAAACATTTAATATTAAACAAACAATAACATTAAACATAAACTGAATATCATCTTAGTATTATATCCTTACAATGGATTGTCTCTAGGACACTAACACTAACAATCTCCCACTTGGACTAGAGCCAATCACCTACATGCCTAACACCTAGACCATCAAATGTCTAGTGTGTATATGAATACTCTGTGAAAAGGATTTGCAAGATTATCCTTTGTGGGGATACGTTTTAACTCTATCTCTCTTATCGTTATGATCTATCGGATCACACGATAACGCATCGGTACATGATTGTTTCTGCTATTAGATCTTGGTTCCTTTGCTTACGCAAGCGCACCAGTGTTGTCACAATACACCACTATTTGACAACTGACACTCAGAACTACCCCTAGTTCTCTTATAAACTTTAAGATTGAGACAGCCTCAAAGGCTTCTGATATAGCAATGTACTCGACATCGATCGTTGAATCAGCGTCAACTCTTGCTTGGAACTATTTCAACTATTAGGGTTATACGTAAAAGTATGCTTTTACTTTTGTAAAAATCTATTTATTTAACACTTATTTATTGAGAATAAATCTTCTACCACTGATGCTTTAAATATGAGTCAAATGTCATATAAATTTATTGCATACCTGTTCAATAAATAGTATGTGTTACGTTGTAGTCGATGTGGTGACGCGAACTCACAGAAGATCACAGTCGAAAGTCCCTCGTAACTAAGTACATTTCACAACCCAGATGGAATTGAACAAACCATTGTGAAAGGTTGAGGTGTAATGCTCGATTGGATTGTCTTGACCAAGAGGTTACACCAGTGCATTTGGAAATGCGCTGAATAGGATCTACAGAGAGAATAAACTCTTCCGAACTGAACGTAGAAGAGTTAGATCTCAATTGTTGTTTATTTCTGAATCTCTGCCCCTTAAATAGGATCGTGTATGGTTAATAGTTGTTGCTTTGATTCATGTCGGGAAGAGAATCACTATGACTTCGATACCTTCTGTTTTGGGCAATAATATTAATCATACGAGGATTGATAAGATTTAACATGGAGAAATGTGTACAAGCACTGCTTGTCTGATTTGTCCCCTCGGTGGTCTCATAAACTTTATCATATTAAATCTTGCAAGTGGAATTCATTTCCGGTATGGATAATAAGTTTGAGCTGTCCTTACTCTTACCAAGGTATTCCGGGAGTAGTCCATTGTGATTGGATTCCATGCAACTTCAGATAATTAGTGAATTCATGGCCAAGGTATTCACCTCCTCGATCTGATCGAAGAGTCTTGATACTCTTACCAAGATGCTTCTCTACTTCAGTCTAGTAATCCTTAAATTTCTCGAAGGATTCAGACTTGTGTTTCATGAGATACACGTATCCGAACTAAGAGAAATCATCAGTAAAGGTTATAAAGTAGCTGAAGTTATCCCTAGCCAAAGTGGGCAATGGTCCACAGACGTAAATGTGAACCAACTCTCTAACTTCTTTGGCACGAACCTCTTTCCCAGAAAAGGGTTTGTTGATCATTTTGCCTTTGACAAGATTCGAAATCACCATAAAGCTCAAAGTCGAATGGGGTTAAGTAGTTCAATTTTCTTAACATTGTGATTCTTTTCTCGTTTGCATGACCAAGTATACAATGCCACAAGTAAGTTGGATTTTTCATGATTACTAAGCTCGAGTCTTTTATTTTGTATATTGAGAACATTATATCCACAATGCAACAAATATAAAACATTCCATAATGAGGCATTTCCATAAACCACACCATTTAACGTGAAATAACAATTATTATCACTAAAATGGAAGGAAAGACCCTAAATGTCTAACATAGGAATGGAAATAATGTTGCAAGTTATAGAAGGAACGAAATGCAATCATTAAGTTCTAATCTAAAACCAGAGAGTAAGTTTATAAGCATAATGTTGCTACCCGAAATATTATCCGGAGATAGATATTGCTGGAATGGACGGGCGGGAAACAAAGTGCGAGAGCACGTCCGTGGAAAAGTGAATAACACAAGATTTGCCGGGTTTGTTAGGCTCGGGCTTGAATGCTCTCGCGAGATGTTATTAATACGAATACGTTTGAGTACAAATATTAATGTAAGAATGCGATTACAATGAGTGTAAAAGATCCTAATTATCTAGCTCTTGAGCGAAGCTCTGTATGTTCTTGTTCTCGATTCTGCCGACCGTCTTATGAGTTAAGAGGTCTCGAGAGTGAGAGAGAAATATCCGAAGTGTATAGCGTTGCCAAGAGAGTGAAGCCAATTTATGAGCTGAACTTCTGAACCCCTTTTCCGCTGCTGGAGGCTTCCTATTTATAGGACTGGCCGTAACTGGGCGATCGCCTTTCCCGTGTTATAATAAGGGGGCGATCGTCTTGCAGCACGTGGGTTGGTTGCCTTAAAGTCCATGGTTGCTGCTAGCAGCCAACTGTGCGAGCTAATGAGGAGCCTGCACGCGTCCTGAGTTGCTGTCCTGGGAGGTCCCACCTTGCACCTTTCGGCGGGTCTGTCGGTAGGTTAGAAGATGTTGATAGGCTATGGTCAACGATCCATGTTCTGCGGCGCCTATTCCGGATCTGCACATGGGTCTCTATCCCGAGCTTCGGCCTTCGCCGACTAGACGGATGCTGGCTTGCGTGGCATGAGGCGGTCGTCCTTGATCGGTCATCAGAGTCGATCGCCAAGTGCCAAGAGACGATCGCCTTAGATGTCGATCGCTCGGCACTTGGGTTTGATCTGGGATCTCCGTTCTGGGTCTTTCGATCGGAAAGTCTGTCTTGGCTATTCGACTCTAGCTCGGTCGCCCGGTATCTATGACGATCGCCTGTTGAGATGTATAAATCTCGACACAACAATTGCCCCCCAGCTTGCTCCGATGTTGAAGACATGGGATGAGGTGGTTCCACTGGCGATCATTTAAGATAATGACGGGCGATCCGATTGTTTGGCATGCTATCTTCAGTCTTGTACTTGAACTGTAGGGAGTTTCTTCAATTTTGCCGATCCCTCGTGGAAAGATGAGTGTTTCATCGTTGAGGAACCGTACACAGTCGCATAGTTCGATGGACCGACCTCCATGACCGTGTCTTATGCGCGAGCGACATTCCAACTGTAGGTTTGTCTCATGACTCATTTTATTGTGAGGGTCCTCCGTTAGGCTGCACCCGCCTCGTATTTAAACGAAGGGCGTGCGGTCTCGGTCTGGAGGAGTCCTTGCGCGGGGCGTCGTCGGATTAATTGACTCAATGTCCGAGACTTGTTAGCACTTTTCTACCTCGGATCGTCATGTTAGATGGCAATCCTCGACGGTATACGTTGTGAAGGGGGTAGGGACGCATCGCATTGTCCGGGTCCACCAAGTTAGATGATGACCCTTTGAGGGCGGGCGAGCGTGTCCACTAATTTGTTTGGAGGGTCCTTCGGCTACGCCCGCCTCATATTTAAATGAAGGGCGAGCGATCGCAGCCCAAAGGAACCTTGCATGGCCGAAGCAGTCGGTTCCATCGACCACCAGGACCATGGCTGCACTCTTCTACCTCGGATCATCATGTTAGATGTCGACCCTCGACGGTATACGTTGTGCTGGGGGAGGCGATCTCGTGCCTAGGTCCATCATGTTAGATGATGAGCTTTAGAGGGCAAGCGAGTCCTCCAGTTTTGGGAGATGTTGTTTGATTTTGGCAATTGGGTTGGAAGACTGATGATCGTCGGTCGTCCGCCGATCGCGTTACTCATAGGTGGAAAAGTAACCTTTGCCTAGCCAAAAAGTCTGCGGCCTTGGCGCGGAAGATCGCGTAGGTCGGGGGGATGTCCTTCGTAAGATGCCTGAACATAGGCGAAAGACCATCGAATCCCCCGAGGATCGAGTAGAGGGCGATCTCGTCACTCACGGGCTCGCCGTTGAAGATTATCTCATCCACCCCATCGATGTAGTCTGCATCGGACTCGTCTTCCCCCTGCCTAATTTTCATCATGCGGTGGGGGCCTTCTGGTCGAGCGACCTTGGTGGCGAAGTATGACGTGAAGTCGCTCGCCAGTTGTTCAAAAGAACTGATGGATCGCGGTGGCAATGAGACGCACCACCTATGGGCCAGGTCGCCCAGCATTAGCGGGAACATTCGGCATCTGGTCGCGTCTGATGCCCCACACCCGGTCATGTAGATCCGGAACTTGCTTAGGTGAGTCTCGGGGTCCGATCTCCCCTCGTACAAAGGTGTTTGAGGAGGAGTGATCCTTGGCTGCACGGGGGCGAGCTCGATGTGGACCGCGAGTGGCTCGCTCGGCCCGGCGATCTTTCTCTTGGCGCCTGCCCCATATTCCAAGAGCGTCTTCATGTCATCGAGCTGGCGTTGCATTGCGGCCATCGCCGTAGCTTGGTCGCTCGTGGTTTGGCTCTCAGAGCGGGCGCCGAGGCGATCGTGTACCGATCTCCTGGCTCTGCAGTAGGTGATGAGGTTGTCGCTGCCGATCTCGGTTCATCGGCAAGGAGGAGCCAGATGAATGGCCTGCCTTCTGGGAGTTGGATAAGCTGAACTCCTGGTGACGGACTTGGGCTCTGTCGTCTCGTGGCTGGGGCCAGACTGCCCCGATCGCCATGATGGGTCGCTGCCTAGGCGGCTGAAAACGGAACTGTCCCGCCTCGCGAGTGCTTCTGCTTGTGAGTCGGGGCTTCCAGACGATCGCTCGTCAATTAACCCCTTGAGCTTCCACTTGCCCGCGCGTCGGATGGTCGATGGGGTAATTGCGGGTGCGTCGAATGTTCTCCGTCGCTCCCGTAGGATGGCCATGGCCTATTCGATCTGTTCCACTGTTCGGAACTGATCGAGCGAGAGGCTAGGGCCGTCCCTCGGGGGTGGGATCGAGAGTGTCGCGGCGTCGCGGCTTCCCTCTGCCGTAGGTTGGGGCTCAGACTGAGTCGGAATAAGGCGTCCGGCGGATCGGAGAGCGGCTTTGTTCGATGCGTTGACAGACGTCATGACTCTGAAGGCTTTTCTCTAAAGAACAGTGAGTGTTTCTTCAGGTATATGCCCCGGAGAACAGTGAGTGTTCTTCGGGATGGTCGGAATAAAAATGAGGGTAGATGCCCTCCTTATAGCGCCAATTGTTGCTACCCGAAATATTATCCGGAGATAGATATTGCTGGAATGGACGGGCGGCAAACAAAGTGCGAGAGCACGTCCGTGAGAAAGTGAATAACACAAGATTTGCCGGGTTTGTTAGGTCCGGGCTTGAATGCTCTCGCGAGATGTTATTAATATACGTTTGAGTACAAATATTAATGTAAGAATGCGATTATAATGAGTGTAAAAGATCCTAATTATCTAGCTCTTGAGGGAAGCTCTGTCTGTTCTTGTTCTCGTTTCTGCCGACCGTCTTATGAGTTAAGAGGTCTCTAGAGTGAGAGAGAAATATTCGAAGTGTATAGCGTTGCCAAGAGAGTGAAGCCAATTTATGAGCTGAACTTCTGAACCCCTTTTCCGCCGCTGGAGGCTTCCTATTTATAGGACTGGCCGTAGCTGGGCGATCGCCTTTCCCGTGTTATATTAAGGGGGCGATTGTCTTGCAGCACGTGGGTTGGTTTCCATAAAGTCTATGGCTGCTGCTGGCAGCCAGCTGTGCGAGCTAATGAGGAGCCTGCACGCGTCCTGAGTTGCTGCCCCGGGAGGTCCCACCTTGCACCTTTCGGCGGGTCTGTCGGTAGGTGAGAAGATGTTGACAGGCTGTGGTCAACGATCCATGTTCTGCGGCGCCTATTCCAGATCTGCACATGGGTCTCTGTACCGAGCTTCGGCCTTCGCCGACTAGACGAATGCTGGCTTGCGTGGCATGAGGCGGTCGTCCTTGGTCGGTCATCAGAGTCGATCGCCAAGTGCCAAGAGACGATCGCCTTAGATGTCGATCGCTCGGCACTTGGGTTTGATCTGGGATCTCCGTTCTGGGTCTTTCGATCGGCAAGTCTGCCTTGGCTATTCGACTCTGGATCGGTCGCCCGGTCTCTGTGACGATCGCCTATTGAGATGTATAAATCTCGACATAGCACATAAGTCCCAACACGTTCAGCAGCAACTCTTACTCCATTCCCAACGTGTAAGGCGACTTTACCCAGCCTGACTGCCCTAAAATACATGAGGTCCTTCACATCAGTGCAAATGTGTGGGCCACATACGGTATCTTATACTCAACAGTTAACGCTTGTGGACATGTTTAACAAACATGCTTGTTCTAATGCCAGAAACACCTAGTGCTTTCTTTCTGGCAACCAGAACCTTATAGTCCTTCTTCAAGTGCCCTCTTCTGCTTGCAGCACAGGCACACATCCTTAGTTTACCTGCTCCTTTTTGACCACTACCTCAGTGGTAGTGAACTCAAAAATTGAGCATGTTATGAAGTTCAAGCATGGTCGCTTCCGTCTTATTCATATTAAAATTTAGTATAAAATTAGAATATTAATCGGGAGTGAATGAATGATAGCTTAAATGGAAACATTGGTCCTTAGCATAATGCCTTTGGTGCCAATTTTCTCAATTGATCCTATCATATCAAGCACATGAGGTGAAACCTTCCCTCCTTCTGCTAACTCATCATCTGAATAGATCTCTCATTACTTCATAAATCTCATTACAAGATTCAGAATCAAAGAGATCTTTCAGATGCTTGAGCATCTCTAAGAGACCCATTTTCTCATGTTGTCTCTGCAGTTCAGAGTTCATGCTGAGCAACATTACACACTGCCCCTGGGAAGCATCCTTCTGATGCTTCTTCTGATTTGCTATGTCAAACGTAGCAACCTCAGATGTACCAGTTGCAGGGGTAACGGGGATTAGCGTGTCCAACACGTATTCAATCTTTCCTTGCCTTAGCACCAAACACACGTTTCGGTGCTAGTCCAGAAAATTTTACCTAGCCAATTTGTTCATTTCCAGAACACATCTCAATGACACTTATACATTTCAACTAACCAAGAGAAACTAAATAAAATGAGAATTTAAACATATAATTCCTATGATCAATACTCAACAATCAAAATAAACATGGCCTTTTAATTTATTTTGTCTCCATTATTTTCACATATTCAATGACCTCATCGGAAGAATGTGAATTTATATCTAATATAAATCATAATGGACTAGGATCCACATTCCTACTATTACAATATTTGCTGGGGCTGATTATTGCAACATCAGAACTGGTAGGCCTCTAAGCCAATTGCCAAACTGCAATTCCTAATTGATTGAACCTAGTTCAATCTGATGTCCCTTAACTTAGTTTCCCTACCTGGGCTGGTAAAACAAATTAAGTTGGTTTACAGACCATATAGCTCAAAATTTGGCCCACACAATTGTCTTCTTCCATCCAAAACAACTGCCGCTGTCCGTTGTTTTTGTTGCAGCCGATGATCGCTCGCGTTTCGCGATTTCTTCAACTGATCGCTGCTCGCGTTTCAGCACAACCGTGTTTCAGTGGAAAACCGCCGCGTCGCAGGATCATCGCTCGAAACAAACCGCCGCCGATGGAAATAATCACAGCGAATCGCCGACTTGCAGGGGATAAAACATATTGTGGCCGGAATTTTGTCCGTCGAAACTGAATTAAAATTGGATCATTCATATTAATTAAATCAATTAAATCCAATGGCTTCAATTAATTTTTCCCCGAGATGGATTTGCTAGGAAAATGCTAAATCTAAGTTTTATGGAGAAGTAATATTGTAGTATTATCTTTCGTCCAGAAATAAATGTGTAGGGATTTAATTTCCATATAGACAAAGTCCTCTATTAGAAATAAATATGTAGACTTTATTTCCCTATATATAAAATCCTACAATAATATTCCATCAATATTCTTGTTGAGAAATCTTTATTATTTAATTAAACCAAATTTAATTAAATTGATTTAATTAATTCCAAATTATTTAATTTAATAATAATTAATTCTAAATTAAAATATTATTAATTTCTCCATAAATAAAATATCCATATCCTAATTATTCGCTTTAATCTATAAGTAGCTTTTACTTGTTGTGTGACCCATAGGCCCTCGTATACCGAGCGGTTAGTCAAACTAACAGTCTTAATTGAACCTTAGACAATAAATCAGACAATCTCAATATACGAGGTACGTTGCGAAGAATCTGCAACTACCTGCAATACGTAGGCTATAGTGATATCTTCCTTTCATTCATGAATACTCGATTAAGTCTTGAACTTGATGAAGTGTCTATTCAAATAACTTAATCATATTATCTCAAATCACTAATTGATCAAGTAAATCACATTTAGCCACAAAGTCTAAGCTGATGCGCGTCGGTCGACGACTTAGATTCAATTATGATGAGAAGATGAGTATTGTCTCTAAATCCACATTGAGGAATGAATCCTATTCTTGGCTCAACTACCACGCACGTGCATATCGTGATGAACCCGATCTAAGCCATATCTACCCATGGAAGGGTGCAAGCGTCGGTCATGATCAAAGTTCATCACTCCACACATGTCGTGCATATTGACCTCAAGTCAAAGGAGTATCACGTCGCTCCCACTAACCGGGACACCCGTAGACGCATGTATTGTAGAATTACATCAAACGGTTTCTCCGATGGGTATACCAATACCCTCTAAGGTATCTGTGCATCCATCATGAGGTACCTAGTATCTCGTATTAAGTGAGATATTACTACACTCTCTAAGAGTATGATGCAGATCGCACCCCAATCTCCATTGCATCATCAATATCCCATTCTTGATGATCCTTGATCGGGGCTATTTGAGTCTAAACTGTCGCATTCAAGTTGACCTCATCTAGCGTGCGCTAAGTCTCAACTTTAAAGTGCGCTAGCTCACATATTTAGCGTGCGCTATCCTTCAATGTTAGCGTTCGCTAAATATAACTAAACACATGTATGAAATAACATATATGAAATCATATACTCAACAACACTGGATTATGAAATATGGAGGATTATACTCAGATCAATAATACGAACAAGGTTCAGATACATATAAAATACACATTAGATATTCGGGTATTACATACTCTCCATCTAAAAACAAGTTTCGTCCCGAAACTTAAGATGAAAATAATTCCGAATATCTAGCCTTCATACCCTCCTCCGTATCCCAAGTGACTTCTTCGACTCCGTGTCGCGACCATTGGACTTTAACCAAGGATATTGGTTTATTTCTCAATTGTTTGAGCCGACTCTCGAGTATCTTGATTGGTTTCTCCTCGAATGTGCCATCATTAGCTATTTCAATCTCGCTGAAATCAATGACATGACTGGGATCTGGTACATACTTCCGTAATTGGGATACGTGAAACACATCATGAACATGACTCAACAATGGCGGCAAGGCCAACCTGTACGCCAATTCTCTAACTCTTTGAAGGATCTCGAACGGTCTGATATATCCCGGACTCAGCTTTTCTATCTTCCCAAAATGATAAATTACTCGAGTAGGAGAAACCTTCAGAAGTACGTGATCCCCAATCTCAAATTCTAATGGGCAGCGACGCACGTCTGCATAAGACTTCTGTCGACTTTGGGCAGTCAACAACCTTTCACGAATCAGGGATACTTTCTCTTGAGTCTGCACTATCAATTCTGGTTTCCATCCTAATTAAATCAGACGATTCGTCCCAACATAAGGGTGATCTACATCTTCTCCCGTACAACGCTTTAAACGGTGCCATATGAATAGAAGCATGCCAACTATTGTTGTAAGTGAATTTAATCAACGACAGATGAACTTCCCAATCAATTGACCAATCTAAGGCACAAGCTCTCAGTATATCTTCTACTGTCTGAATAGTTCTCTCGGACTGTCCGTCAGTATGAGGATGATAAGCTGTGCTAAAGTTCAGCTCAGTTCCCAAGGCTCTGTGAACTACCTTCCAAAAGTGTGACATAAAGCGACCATCCCGATCTGAAATAATGGTCTTCAGCGTACCATGCAATCGTCCTATCTCCGCAATAAACACTCGTGCCAAATTCTATGGTCCCCAATTATCCTTAATGTACAGAAAATGAACCAACTTGGTTAGACAATCAATTGTCACCCAAATCATATTCATTCCCGTTGTGGACCTTGGCATTTTGGTGATAAAGTCCATCGATATGTCTTCCCACTTTCATTCAGGAATCGGAAGTGGCTTTAACATTCTGGCAGGTCGCTGATGTTCAATCTTAACCTATTGGCAAGTTAAACACTTCGAGACGTATTCCGCTACGTCCTTCTTCATGTTTCCCCACCAGAAATTCTGCTTTAGATCCTTATACATCTTACTGGTGCCCGGGTGAATAGAATAGGGCACACTGTGAGCTTCCTTCATGATTGTCTGCTTCAAAACGTCATCATAGGGGATGCAAAGGCGACTCTGGAATCTCAAGACTCCATCATCAATCACGAATCATGTGGCCTTTCCCATGTCCACTTCATCACGTAATCGAATCATCAGAGGGTCATCTAATTGTTTAGATTTGATTTCATCAATCAATGATGAAGTTAATTCCATCACACATAATTGCCCTTGAACGCCTTGTAACCATACTTCAATTCCTTCACGAATCAACTCTCGCTGAATGCTGGACTGGGACGTAAGCGTTTCCAACACTCAAATAGAAACATGTTTGCGACTTAGTGCATCAGCTACCACGTTGGCTTTGCCTGGATGATAAAGAATTTGCAGGTCATAATCTTTGATCAATTCCAGCCATCTCCTCTGTCTCATGTTTAATTCCTTCCGACTGAAAATATATTTAAGACTCTTATGATATGTAAAGATCTGACAATGAGCCCCGTACAAATAATGTCGCCAGATTTTCAGAGCAAAGATAATGGTTGCTAACTCTAAATCATGTGTCAGGTAGTTATCCTCATATGGTTTCAATTGTCGAGAAGCATAGGCAATCACCATATCCTTCTGCATCAACACGCAACCCATACCCTAATTTGATGCATCGCTGTAAAAATGAACCCTTCAGTTCCGTCTGGAAGTGCTAATATTGGCGCCGTTGTCAGTCTCCTCTTGAGTTCATCAAAACTAATCTGACATTTCTTATTCTATATGAATTTTTGAGTCTTTTGTAGCAACTGAGTAAGCGCACGAGTGATTTTGGAAAATCCTTCCACAAAACGACGATAATAACCAGCAAGTCCTAAGAAACTTCAGACTTCCTTCATGTTCTTAGGAGATTCCCACTCCATATTTGCCTCAACTTTCTTTGGATCTACTTGGACTCCGTCGGCTGATATCACGTGCCCAATGAACGTTACTTCTTTAAGCCAGAAATCACATTTGGAAAGTTTTGCATAAAGTTGTCCATTTCTCAAAATATTCAAAACAATATGCAAATGTTCTGCATGCTCTTTAGGATTTTTCGAGTAAATCAAGATGTCGTAAATGAAACGACCAAGAATTTATCCAAATATTCTAAAAATACTCGATTCATCAATTGCATAAACACAGCATGAGCATTAGTGAGACCAAATGGCATTACTATAAACTCATAGTGCCCATACCGAGATCTGAATGCGGACTTCGGTATATCAGATTCCGTAATCCTCAAATGATGGTATCCTGATCTCAAACCAATCTTCGAGAATACCGTCGCTCCCTGCAATTGATCAAATAAATCATCAATCTGAGGGAATGGATATTTATTCTTGATCGTCACCTTATTTAGCTCCCTATAATCAATACTAGAGGTGTTCAAAATCGGATATCCGAAAATTCGGATAGATGATTTTGATATCCGATAACCGAAAAAAAAATATGAATATATTCGGATATCCTTATATTCGAAAAAAATATTCAGATTTGGATATTGGATATACAAATATCCGAAAAAAACTTCGGATATGGATATCGGATATCCAAATATCCGAATACCTTCTATTATTTAAAATATAAAAAAATAAAAATTTTAGGATTTTTCGGATATTTCGGATATCCGAATATCCGATTTTTCTTAAAAGTAATATCCGATATCTAAATCCGAAGTTCCGGATATCCAAAAGTTCGGCCGAACTTTTGGATATCCGGAACTTTGGATTTTCGGATATTTCAGATCGGATATCGGATATTTTTGAACACCCCTAATCAATACACAATCGGAGTGATCCGTCTTTCTTTCGAACAAAAAGAACAGGCGCACCCCAAGGAGAAACACTAGGTTGAATGTTACCATTCTGCAACAGTTCTTCAAGTTGTTTCTTTAACTCATACATCTCTGTTGGCGCCATAAGGTATGGTGCTCTGGAAATAGGTGCGGCTCCTGGTTCCAATTCAATATTAAACTCTAAAGCTCTATGCGGAGGTAATCCAGGTAGTTCGTCAGGGAATACATCTGAGAATTTGTTCACAACTAGAATAGATGAGAGCTCTACTCCTTCTTCCTTCTTCATGGCATAACACCAAAAACCGGCACAACCCTGTTTCAGCAATTTAATCGCTTTCATGGCTTTGATCACTTTCCCTGAGCTTTCTGGTCTCCATCCTTCGAATAAATGTTCAGTCATCAGCAATAATCGAGATAACTCTCTTTCAAAAATTCAAAATAGCCCCATAACAATTGATCCAATCGTCTCCAAGAATTAGATCTTCACCATGGATATCGACCACAATAAGATTTGATGGCCAATTCCTCCCTCCTATCGACACATGAAAATTTCTAGCTTTTAGATGTCTTACAATTCTCTCTCCACTCGGCAGACTCACAACATAAGGTTCACAATCATGCAAACACGAGATTTTCAAATGATTAACACAGTTCAGTGATATGAAAGAATGTGTAGCTCTTTAATCGAATAAAACACTAACTGATTGCAAAAGAATCTCAATCGTACCTGATGCAACAACAGTGTTCTAATCATCTGACCTCCTCATCTCATAAAGGCGCAGAGGAATGGATCCAGCACTTGATGCTTCTTTTTTTCCATGATTCTGCTGTTGTAGACCACTCTGCTCTGTGAGGTTCACACTCGTCTCTTTTGGAACTTGCACTGAAGTACGAGCTTTAAACGATCTAGTCACATTCCCGCAAAATGCCGCATGATGTCCTTCTTGCCCACATTCAAAACAGGTCACAGAAGGAGCGGAGCAATCACACCAAACATGCCCTGGTTGTCCATAGTTATAACACTTCTTTGTTACATCTATAGCCGTTGATGCTGTTCTGAACTTATTTCCGCCTCGGGAAGGATACGGAGGCCTTTTGGATGAATGGAATAAGGACTGACCCTTGCGGGCCCACTACTCTTGCTCTAAGTAAAGTTGCCAGACACTCTATGCTTCTTTAATTCCACAAATTTCTCCACTTCTGTCTCTTTCATCTCATAAGCCAGGGCTTTATCCTGATACTGTTGAAGAGTAGTACATTCGAATCCCGATATATATCGTTGGATCTCCGTCTTCATTCTCATGTTGAAGTGAAAAATCTTTTCTGCCTCGGTTCTGACCAGATGTCGCACAAAGGTCAGCTGGTGATTAAAAGTCTTAATCATATCTGTCACAGATGCTTCCAGATTTTATGGTGAGAAAAACTCTCGGACTCTAGCCTCTCTAACTGGACGAGGACAATATTGTGCTTCCATCATTAATTTAAATTCTGTCCAGTCAGCATTATGATCCCTAGGTCGAATGGCTTCCCACCAGTCGAAAGCTTCCCCAGTCAGAAAATATTGAACGATCAGAACTTTTCGGTCATTGAGATAATTAATTCCCGCAAATACCTTCTCCAGTTCTTTCAGCTAGCACTCCCATGTAGGCATCTCTGAAGAACCGTCAAATTTTGGTGGGTGTAGTTTGACCACTTCTGAAAGCCACATGTCTCCTCGATTTACTTCATCACGCTGTTGGCCCATCGTCATTTGTATGTGGTCAACCACCTGAGAAAATTGGGTAATCTGAGTGACCACTTGCTGGAGCACTTCAGGCATGTTAGGATTTGTATCTGCCTCCACAGTTCGTGCTCGATTATTTTTAACTGATTCCTGTTGTTCGCCAGAACTGGAATCAGCTTGATTAGCCAATGAATCTGGAACAGACGATGAATCTTCTCGTCTCGCATTACCACGTCCGTGTCCACGACCGCGCCCGCGTCCACGTCCTCCTCTCAACATACTGTAAACACAAATACTCAATATCCAGAGCAAAATTTCCTAAAACTCGTCAATATCCACAAAATGCGCAATAATTAAAACGATAGCATCTGAGATTAGGAAACTTACAACCACGGTTCACATGATGACCCTGGCTGTACAATGATGTTATGAGCGACAAATCAAACGACATAAACAGACCCAACTAAACCCAACTACCAAGATATCCATAATCATAGCTCCGATACCATATTCTGTGACACCTCGAGATATTCGGAATAATTACAGCGCCGTAAACTCTTTAAATAAGAATTTACAAGGCTAATTTAAGAGAAATACTAATCAATACAAATAATACCACCAATATTTGCATAATTTAGTAACCGGTTTAATCATCCAAAACAACCCATTTAATACAAAATTCTCAAATCACCATAAAGAACACACGTACTCGAGTATGTTGTTACCCAAAATATTATTCGAAATGATTTGCTGGATATGGCTACGGGTGAGTAACAAACAAAATGCAAGAGAACGAGCGATGGAATGTAAATAACACAAGATTTGCCGGGGTTGTTAATCCTGGGCTTGAATGCTCTCGCAAGATATTATTAATAATAATACGACTTTGGAGTACGACTATTAATGTTAGAGTTTGATTACAATTAGTGTAATGACCCTAATTGTCTATCTCTTGAATGCTGATGATTGCCGGAATAACTAGAGTTAATGCTCTGTGAGTTCTCGCTACAAAGATTAAATATAGTGAGGGTTCGTTTCTGTCGAACGTCTTTCTTATCTCTGGGATTTCTCTTGAGAGAAATTCTGTGTGTGGAATTTTATGTCATTTTCCAAAATGCTGGAAGTCTCATATTTATAGAAGAGGAGGTAGTGTGGGTGTATTAATCCCAACCGGGCGATCGCTTTTCCTGCATTAAATGCTCATTTAATGCTTCTGACACGCCATTAAGGGCGACCGGGGTGATTGTCCCAGCACGTGGGTCGGTTTTCTTAAAGTCCGCAGCTGCTACAGGATAGTGCCGTCTGTGGGAACCAATGAGAAAACAACATGTGCCTTACATCGCAGTCTTGAGAGGTCCCACCTTGGGCGCCTCTTGCGGGTTTGCCGGTATCCTATTGGCGCTAGAAGGAGGGGTTATACCTTTATTTTCTCTCCGACCGTTTCAAAGAACACTCACTATTCTCCGGAACATATACTTGAAGAAACACTCACTGTTCTTCAAAGAAAAACCCTCGAAATCATGACGTCTGCCACCACCTCGAAGAGAGCCACCCTATGGTCCGCCAGACGCCTTATTCCGGTCCAGACTGAGTCCCAACCTACGGCGGAAGGCAGCCGCGGCGACATCAGACTCTCACTCCCGCCCCCGAGGGACGTCCCCTGCCTCTCACTCGATCAATTCCAAACCGCGGAACAGATCGAGGAGGCCATGGCCGTCCTAAGGGAGCGACGGAGAGCATGCGATGCGTCCACTATTACCCCCTCAACCATTCGCCGCGTGGGCAAGCGAAAGCTCAAAGGGTTATATGTCGAGCAATCGTCAGAAAGCATACCCAACTCCTAAAAACCAGGAGTTATATGTCGAGACATCGGAGTCCAAATCCGTCACCAGAAGTTCAGCATACCCAACTCCTAAAAACCAGGTAAGCCATTTGGCTCCTACTCACAGAAAAATCGAGTTCGGCGGCAAAGACCTCGTCGCCTACAACGGAGCCAGGAGATCAGTACATGATCGCCTCGGCTTTCGCTCCGAGAGCCAGACCGCGAGCAGCCAGGCTACGACGATGGCCGCAATGCAGCGCCAGCTCGACGATATGAAAGAGCTCCTAGAAATTGGGGCAGGCTCCAAGAGAAAGGTCGCCGGGCCGAGTGAGCCGCTCGCTGTCCAGATCGAGCTTGCCCCCGTGCAACAAAGATCACTCCTCCTCAAACACCTTTGTATGTAGGGATATCAGACCCCGAGACTAACTTAAGCAAGTTCCGGATCTACATGACCGGATGCGGGGCGTCAGACGCGAAGAAATGCCGAATGTTCCCTTTAACATTGGGCAATCTCGCCCATAGGTGGTACATCTCATTGCCACCGCACTCAATTAACTGTTTTGAGAAGTTGGCGGGCGACTTCGCATGTTCAGACACCTCACAAAGGACATCCCCCCGACCTACGCGATCTTCCATGCCAAGGCCGCCGACTTCCTGGCCAGGCAGAGGTTGCTCACCCTTCGCCTAGGCGAGGGGGCAATCGGAGAAAGGAAGGTGCCATCTCCCACACCAAAAAAGGCGATCGCCAAGCCCAGAAAGGCGGTCGCAAAGCCACCCGGTGAGTTCAAATCCTTCAAGGATGTGGAGGTCCACCTCATCCGCAACCTCAATCTATCTCCGGCCCATATGTCGAGCAATCATCAGAAAGCCCCGATTCACAAGAAAAGGCACTCGCGAGGCGGGACAGTTCCGTCTTCAGCTGCATAGGAAGTGATCTTTCATGGCAACCTGGGCATTCTGGCCCCAGCCATGAGACATCGGAGTCCGAATCCGTCACTAGGAGTTCGGCATACCCAACTCCCAAAAACCAGGTCAGCCATTTGGCTCCCACTCACAGAAAAATCGAGCTCGGCGGCAAAGACCTCGTCGCCTACAACGGAGCCAGAAGATCAGTACATGATCGCCTCGGCTTCCGCTCTGAGAGCCAGACTGCGAGCAGCCAGGCTACGACGATGGCCGCAATGCAATGCCAGCTCGAAGATATGAAAAAACTCCTAGAAACTGGGGCAGGCTCCAAGAGAAAGGTCGTCGGGCCGAGTGAGCCGCTCGCTGTCCAGATCGAGCTTGCCCCCATACAACCAAAGATCACTCCTCCTCAAACACCTTTGTATGAGGGGAGATCGGACCCCGAGACTAACTTAAGCAAGTTCTAGATATACATGACCGGATGCGTGGCGTCAGATGCGACGAAATGCCGAATGTTCCCTTTAACATTGGGCAATCTCGCCCATAGGTGGTACATCTCATTGCCACCGCGCTCAATTAACTGTTTTGAGAAGCTGGCGAGTGACTTCACATTGTACTTCGCCGCCAAGGTCACTCAGCCAGAAGGTCCCCACCGCATAATGAAGATCAGGTAGGGGAAAGACGAGTCCGATGAAGATTACATCGACTGGGTGGATGAAATAGTCCTCACCGACGAGCCCATAAGTGATGAGCTCGCCCTCTACTCGGTCCTGGGGGAATTCGAAGGTCTTTCACCCATGTTCAGACACCTCACAAAGGACATCCCCCCGACCTATGCGATCTTCCGCGCCAAGGCCGCCGACTTCCTGGCCAGGCAGAGGTTGCTCACCCTTCGCCTAGGCGAGGGGGCAATCGCAGAAAGGAAGGCGCCATCTCCTACACCAAAAAAGGCGATCGCCAAGCCCAGAAAGGCGGTCGCAAAGCCAGCCGGTGAGTTCAAAGCCTTCGAGGATGTGGAGGTCCACCTCCTCCGCAACCTCAATCTATCTCCGGCCCATATCTTCAACGCCATCAAGGGGTGCGAGTGGCTAAACAAGCCAAAGCTGATGAGGGACAATGGTCATCTGGACCGCAATAAATTTTGTGCCTACCACAAAAGTCCCGGCCACAACACCAGCCAATGCCGTGACCTCCTCAAACAACTCTGGAGATTATTCGAGGAAGGCAAGCTGGACAATATGGTATCCAAGCCAGAGCCCCGGGCGGAAAGGACCGGGGGCCGCGATCGGCGACAGTACGACGACCATCAACCTCCCAATCCAGTTTCCAGAATCGGGTGAGATGAGTCGGAGGACTTAGATGAGTCGATCCCTCCGATCAACCCCGGCGGCCGGGTCAATATGCTTCAATTAGGAGGCGGAAATCTCGGAGGTCTTTCCCCGGTTTCCACCATGTCAAACAGAAAATGGAAGGCCAAGCTGAGGGCGTTCGCCGGAGTCCATGTCGCGGTGCCCCCGGAGCCAACCATCTCCAAAGAGGCGCTCATCTCCTTATCCAACAAGGATAGGGAGGGAGTGCAGTGCCCCAAGGAGGATGCCTTGGTGATCTCTGCTTGTATCCTTGAGAAAACGGTCGACCGCGTGCTGGTTGACAATGGGAGCTTCTGCAACATCATATACAAGTCTGCTCTGGACCAGCTCGGCAACCTGACAAAATTCATCAAGCCGTTCGAAACCGTGCTTCAAGGGTTCGGTGACAACACAGTTAAAGCCTATGGAAGGATCAAGCTCTCCGTCGAGCTAGTCTGCTGTTATGATCCTAAGGTTAAGATCACTAAGAACCTCAATTTTGTAATCATAGACATGCCCAGCATCTATAATGGGTTCCTAGGTCGCCCCTTTCTAGAAACCTTTGAGGTGGCCGCCTCCTCTTTCTTTTATTGTATCAAGTTCTCCACTGCCGAAGGGACAGTCGGTACTGTAAAAGGAGACCAGCTAATGGCAAAGAAATGTTTGAACTACTCTTGTGTTGTAGCTTTTCCTTTAAACATTTCTTGTCCTGTTTGTAACACTGGGACGATCGACAACCAACCAATGGAGATCGACGAGCCAATCACCTCATACCATCCCGACTCAAAAGACGGCATCTCACATCGATCGTCAGACGACATCGAACCGAGGATCAACTTTGAGCCAAACCTCGATATTGATCCAAGGATCGAGTCCGGCGATCGCTCCAAATGAGAAACGACCATCCCCACCGAAGAGTTGGAAAGTATAACAATCGATCCGGCTCGCCCAGAGCGGGAAGTGCAGATCGGCTCGAGCGTTGATCCCGAGCTAAAAGACGATCTGATCAGTTTACTACGAAAGAACATCGGAATATTTTCCTGGTCGCATCAAGATATGGTCGGCATCGATCCTAAACATGCTTGCCACTATCTGAAGATCGACCCGATAAGGAAGCCTGTTCACCAAAAACCTAGGAAATTCAATCCAGAGAAATATGCTGCGCTAGATGCAAAAGTCAAAAAGCTGCTCGATAACAAACTAATCGGGGTAGCTACTGACGAGCCACAGTGGGTGGCCAATGCTGTGCTCGTCAAAAAGGCGAGCAACTCGTGGAGGTTGTGCATCGATTTCACCGACCTCAATGCGGATTGTCCGAAAGATCACTTTCCAATGCCTCACATTGACCACCTGGTCAATAGCACGGCAGGTTACGAAATGATATCGTTTATGGATGCCTTCGCCGGATACCATCAGATCCCAATGGCGGAGAAAGACGTAAAACACACATCATTCCACACGAAAAAAGACGTGTTCTTTTGGGTCCGAATGCCGTTCAGTCTGAAAAATGCGGGGGCGACCTACCAATGCCTAGTCAACGGGATGTTCGCCGATCAAATCGGCAAAACCATGGAGGTGTACATTGACGACATTGTGGTCAAGAGCCTCAAAAAGGAAAATCACCTAAAAGACCTCGCCGAGACGTTCGCCATCCTCGAGAATTTCAACATGAAACTAAACCCCAAGAAATGCAATTTCGGAGTGAGCTCCGGAAAGTTCCTGGGGCACATCGTGAGCCAAAGGGGGATCGAAGCGAACCCCACAAAGATCAAGGCGATCCTCGACATGCAAGAAACACGGAATGTCAAGCAGGTGCAATGCCTCACGGGCTGTTTGGCAGCCCTTAATCATTTCATTTTGCGGCTCGGAGACAAAAGCAAGCCTTTCTTTGCCACCATAAAGGATAAAATTTGCGTGGACGAAAGAAAGTCAAATGGCATTCGCCAAAATCAAAGAGTATCTTTCCAACCCCTAAATTTTGGCAAAACCGATCCCCAGCGAGAAGCTGTTCCTTTACCTGGCAGCCTTGGAGGTCGCGCTGAGTGCGGTATTAGTGTGGGCAGAGAGACAAACCCACTTGCCGATATACTTCGTCAGTCAAGCGCTACATGACATGGATACGCGTTACACACCTCTGTAGAAGCTCGCTTACGCACTTGTCATGAGTGTTCGCAAGCTGAGAGCCTATTTCTTCGAACACCAAGTGGAGGTTCTGACGACTCTCCCTCTAAGGCAAATTCTGCACCGGCCAAACACCAATGGGCGACTCCTCAAGTGGTCACGGGAGATCGCCCAATACGGTGTCACGTACGCTCCTCGCACGGCGATCAAGGGCCAAGCGCTGACAGATTTTGTGGTGGAATTAACTTTCCCGCCTAGCCCGACTAAAGTTGGCCATCCCGCCTGGAAACTGTTCGTAGATGGCTCGTCGACCAGCTCGCGAGCAGGGGCAGGAATTGTCCTCATCAGCCCCGATGGCCGTAGTTTCACAAATGTTGTGCGTTTCAATTTCCGAGCGACCAACAATGAAGCCGAGTACGAAGCCTTAGTAGGCGGGCTCTATCTAGCACTCGCCGTGGGCGTTCATCGCCTTCAGATCTTCATGGACTCCCTCTTGGTCGTGAACCAAGTAAAGGGAGAATATGAGGCGTGCGGTGAACAGATGATCAAATACCAAGAGTTGGTCGCCGAAATGTGCACAAATTTCGAAGAAGTGCTGATCGAGCAAATCCCAAGAGAGCACAACTCCCAGGCTGATGCCCTATCTAAACTCGCATCGTCGGATGGGGCAGCGGATTTCTCTAATATCCAAATCACTAAATTGGCAAGATCGGTGATCGACAAAAGCTTGGTCGCCACAATTGCCATTGTCGAAGAAAACTGGATGACTCCGTTCATTGAATACTTGAAGGACGGAACGGTCCCCACAGATCGGGTCAAGGCTCGCCAGCTTCAGCTCCGAGTGACCAGATACACCCTCTTGGACGACCGGCGTTACAAGCGAGCTTTCAGCCTTCCCCTCCTCAGATGCATTATGCCGGAGGAAGGCCGACTTGTTTTAGCCGAAATCCATGACACGATCTGTAGAAATCACGTGGGAGGACGAGCCCTCATCCACAAGACCACCAGGCAAGGTTTTTTCTGGCCTACCCTGTGAAAAGACGCGATCGCCTACTCCCGATCTTTTCACGGGTGTCAAATAATGGGCCCGAACATCAAGCTCTCCCCCGAGCAGCCCACCTCTATGTATAGTCTGTGTCCGTTCGCCCAATGGGGCATCGACCTCATCGGTCCTTTGTCGACAGAACCGGGAGGATGTAAATTCGCCATCGTAGTGTCGATTAGTTCACGAAATGGGCAGAGGCCGAACCACTCAATAAGATCGGCCAAGAGCAAGTAATTAAGTTCATCTAGAAAAACATCATCTGCCGGTTCGATCTACCTCAGGCTATCATCTCCGACAACGAAAAGCAGTTCGACGGTTTGGAAGTTATGCAATTCTGCGAGAAGTGGGGAATAAAAAAGTTGTTCTCGGCCCCTTACCACCCTCAAACAAACGGGCAGGTAAAGGCTGTAAACAAGATCCTCAAGCACACGATCAAAGCCAAACTCGAATCCAAGCAAGGGCACTGGGCGAGCAAGCTCCCGAATGTTTTGTGGTCTTACCGAACGACGACAAGGAATTCAACCGGCGAACCCCCAGCCCTTGCTTTCGGAACAAAAGTAGTGATCCCATCGTAGATCGCCGTCCTCAGCCACCGAACTTCCGAACAACTGACGACGGAAAATGATGTAGCTCGGAGAATTGACTTGGATATGCTCGAAGAACGACGACTGACCTCGGAAATGAAGAACACGATCCACAAAAGGAAATCCAAAAAGTTCTTCAACTCAAAGGTCAAAGAAAGGCGGTTCCAAGTGGGCGACCTAGTCCTCAAGAAGATCCAGACCCACACGGGAGTATTCGATCCGAACTGGGAGGGCCTGTTGAGGATATCCAAGTGGCTAACCAAAGAAGCCTACGAGCTCCAACACCCAGACGGGACTCCGGACCAATATCTCTGGAACGCCGTCCATTTGAAGAAATACTATCAGTAGAAATATCCTATATTCATTTACTTAATATGCAAAGTGCTTAATGAGATTTCCCAATTCTCCCCAAGTGATTTGTATCAGCAAAACAAACCAAAGGCTACTGCCTGAGCAACGCCTCCAAAAAGAGGACGACCCACTCGCCCTCTAAAGTTCGTCATCTAACATGACGGACCTAGGCAAGCAATCGCCTCCCCCGGCACAACGTATACCGATGAGGATCGCCATCTAACATGACGATCCCAGGTAGAAAAGTGCAGCCATGGTTGTGGAGGTCGATGGGACCGGCAGCCCGTCCATGCAAGGTTCCTTGGGCAGAGATCGCTCGCCCTTTCGTTTAAATACGAGGCGAGCGTAGCCTAAGGACCCTCCAAAACAGATCTCTGGACACGCTCGCCCGTCCTCAAAGGTCCATCGTCTAATATGGTGGACCCGGGCAATGCGACGCATCCCGCCCCCATCACAACGTACGCCCTCTAAGGTCCATCATCCAACATGTCGGTCCCAGGTAGAAAAGTGCTAACAAGCCACGGTCGCGAAGTCGATTAATCCGATGGTGCCCCGTGCAAGGACTCCTCCAGGCTGAGATCGTCCGCCCCATCGCTACATTGCGAGGCAAAACGTAGCCTACGGAGGACCCTCACAATTAAGTGAGTCGCGAGACTTAGACCATCAGACGGAATGTCGCTCACGCACAAGACATGGTCACATAGGTCTGTTCCATCGAACTCCACGACCGTGCAAGGTTTCTCTAGGCCAAGATGGTCGGCCTTCCTCGAGGAATCTACAAAATCGAAGATCGCAAGAACTAGACCAAACCGCTCGCTAAACAATTTATTTTCGTTCCCTTACTTTCACCAAGTAAACAGAAACATGGGGGAGAGCGGAGCTATACATACGATGATCGGATTTGTTCAGATATACATACGACGAGCGACTTTGTTCTGAAAATTACCAATATGAGTTTATAAATTCGTTTGGAGTTGTACGTACGACGACCGCTCCTCCCCGAAACACCTTTGTATGTGGTAAAATGCAAAAGATTCGGAAAGACGAACATATAAACAAGAAATCAGATAAGGAAATACTTATTTCATTTCATTTGAAATACAAGCACGGTCGCCCGAGGGCAAAATACAAAAAGGGAAGCCTAGAAAATTACAAGAAAAAACAAAAAGAGCAAGCTAGCTCAGGGTGTCCCTGCCGAGCCATCGCCCCCGGCCGCAGGATCGGCGTTCGCTCCCTCTCCAGTATCAGGCATTGCACCCCCGTCCTCCGGGGCATCCGGGTGAACGAGGTTGTCGGGCGACGGATACCAGCTCAAGTCGACCCCATGATCCAAAGAGAGATCTAGGATCGGCACGAAGAAGGCGGGCTGCAAAGGTGGTGCTCAAGCGCGTAGGCTTTGAAGTTATCGGCCAAATGGCCGACCTCGAGCCCTCCCTTCTTAGCGGCTCGGATTGCGTCAGCATAAGCCATATAATAGGCAAATTCGCTGACGTATTCCACGTTAAGGAAGGGATTGGCCTCGATCGCCTCCAGCTTATCCCTCAGCCCCGTAAGCGTTTGGTTCGCGCCCTGGAGCTCGGAATCCTTGGCGGCTACCTCTTCCTTCGATGACGCCAGCTCGTCGGTCAGTCGGTCGACGATCGCCTTCAGCTCGGCGACCTCCTTCTGTGCGGACGCGTGCGACCTGCGGGCATCCGTCATTTGATCCTGTATCCGTTCATTCGCCGCCCGGGCCCGATCAAGGTCATGGCTCGCCCTGTTGGCCGCCTCCACGGAGCTCTTATCCATCGCCACGAGCCTGTCGGAAAGCTCAGCATTTTGTTTTCGAGCAACTTCGAGGTTCGCCTAAAGACGAGCGGTGGAGGGCCGCCCCTCATAGTCCTTTACGGCCTGAGCAGTCATCGTCGCTGTCTGAAGGGCTAGAGCAAAGGTCGCCTACATCGCGTCAGCGATCGGCGGCGCGCGATCGCGTCCAGGTCGGTCGTCCATGCCTTCGGTAGGGCGGCGACTGCCCGAGTAACGTAGTGAGGGACATTGCATGCCTCGCGAGGATCATTGCTCGATATGAAATCCAGCACCAGCGGCTAGCAGTTTGGGTCGCTCCGACGGACCCTGTACCAAGAACAAAGGAGTTAGTATATTTCCAACAATGAAACGTCATAACCCAAGCTGAGCAACCAAGTTCACCTTGAAACCTTCTCCGGATCACGGCCAAAGAACCACCTCCCGTGAAGGGTCTCAGCGCGGGCAACCGCCGGGGCTTCCAGGAAACTTGAGGAGGGCGTGGACCCCTCCACCAGTGGAATCGTGGAAAGCGGAGGCACGACGATTGGCGGCGCCACGTTAGGCGCATCAGAAGTAGCAGAGGCCGGGGGATCCTCCGCCATCCGCCTCTTGCGATTGAGCCAGAGTTGTCCCTCCTCCCGAGGCTCTTGTTCATCGGCGACCGGCTCCACAAGAGGCCTTGCCTCCAGGATAGGTCGGATCGGCGCCGCATGAACTCGGCTCGTCTTCTTCCTTTGGCGCAGGTGACTCATGATCCTGGGGTTTGACATGGCAATCTCTGTCGGGGGCTTTGGGTAGCGAGGAAAGCGGATTTCTGCAAAGAAAGCAATCGGCAAAGGTTAGTCACCTTTCTCAGCCGAGACGATCGTCAAGCGAAGGGAGATCATGAAAATTCGTACCTCGAACCCTTAAGTGTCGAGAAAAATGAAACAAATGAGCGGCCAACTAGCAGGCTTTTTTGTTGATCTGGAAAGCATCGATATGATTGTCTGGAAGACTACGTATCCGCTCCCAAACGATCGCAAAATCGAAGGCTAGCTCGCCTGCTGCCGGAACAAGGGCACCGACAAAAAGAAAGCCAAATTAGATCAGTCCAGAATATATCCGAACGAAGGGAGAGTCAAAACCCTTACTCGGATTCCTCTCCCGGAAGCCGGTGGGGATATCCAACTTGTCGGTGGGATTGTCGCTCGCGGTCGATTTCCACGCACTGCCAACCCAGAACCACTTCGTCGGATCGCCACGGACCTTGTTCGGGACCCCGAGAATCAACCGGCCTGAACGACCTTGAATGTGGTTGCCGCCAACGGAACCCTTATGAACCGTCAGCTTGAATAGATAGTTCATCTCCAGCGGCGAAGGAAGACGGTACAGCCGGTGACCGCCGAACAAATTAAAGGTGCAAACGATCTGCAGCCAAGCGTTCGGCGTAAGTTGAAGCGGTGCCACATTCCAAGCAGTCACCAAGTAGGACACGGAGAACGACAGTGGGAACCGCAGTCCGGCCCCCATGATCGCCTCATTAATAGCGACCAGACCCTCAGGAGGTTGGTCGGCACGTTCATTCTCGGCGGGCACATATAGGGAAACGTCAGAGGGGACATGGAACTTTGCCATCCAACAGTCCAAATCTTTCCTAGTTGTCGAGCTTCTAACCTGGCCAAGAGACCATGGGGAGAGGCACGCAGCCCGAAACAACGTCTGCCTTTCGGGTTCATGGGGATGGGCCACAAAGTACTCGCGGACGTCAAACTTGGGAATCGGGCCAGCCAATTTCTCCATAAGTTCGGCAAAGTCTGAAAAGGCTTTGCCGAACCCACTGTTTCGCTCCCAGTATGCCTTCACTGCTATCTCCTCTTCGGCCAGCGAATGCTTTCGCTCCGCCTCTGCCCTCCTGGCCGCATTAGCTTCGTTAAAGAGCTCTTCAACCTCCACGGGTTCAATCCCGGTGCGAATAACCTCGACGGCCGTCTCCATATGGAACTCCGTGGAGATTTCATCCCGGGTGGTCGAAGTCCCGGCGGCGGAGGTGCTACCCATCTCATACACCGTTGGTTTTCCTCCGGACATCTTCAAAAAAGAAAGGGAAAAAGAGAGAATGTTTTCTTTCTTATCTAAAAAGTTTGAGTCGGACGACGCTCGGCAAACTCGAAGCTTCAAAGGAATCCGATAATCTCTCTTCTCAGACAAAGTGCAGATAGGTTTTAACCCAGAAACCCTAGTCCCTTTTATAGGAGAACGCAGGGGCTCTTGGGCAAATAAACAAAGTCTCAGGGGCCGAAGCGCAAATGTCAAAAAAGTCCGACTTTAATACCGCCCTAGAGTCCCGCGTGCGCATTGTTTCGAGGGCACGCCAGAGGATAAGTCTGACAAACCGTCGGACTCCCCCAACAGGAACGCGACACGTGCCTCAGTGATGTTTCAAGTCAGCTTTCACTTCCTGCTCTTTTCAGCAACCGAGTAGGTCGTCCAAATTCAAAATCAAAGTCCGCTCGAGAAGAAGATCATATGTTCCATAAAGTGATGAGTCGCTCATCTTTAATTCAAACGATCGCCAGTAGAACCACCTCACCCCACGTATTTAACATTGGAGCGAGCTGGGGGGCAATTATTGTGCAGCGATTAATACGCCTCAACGGCGATCGGCACAAGGGCCTAGCGACCAAAGTCAGCATCAAATGAACCAAGGCAGACTTAACAAACGAATATGCCAGATCAATATCAAGTACCAAGCGATCGACGTCCAGGGCGATCGTCTCTTGGCACCTAGCGATCGTCTCTAGTGCCCGACCAAGGACGACCGTCTTATGCCACATATAAAGCCAACATCCATCAAGTCTATGAAGACCAAATCTAGGGAAGAAGGCCCACGTGCAGACCCGCAAACGGCGCAGCAGGAGAAGGCTTTTTGACTCCAGCCCACCACCAGCTGTTAGTGACAAGGACAGCCTCTCACCTACCGGCAAACCCGCAAGAGGCGCCCTAGGTGGGACCTCTCAAGACTGCAACGTAAGGCACATGTTGTTTTCTCATTGGTTCCCACATACGGCGCCATCCTGTAGCAGCTGCGGACTTTAAGGAAATCGACCCACGTCCTGGGACGATCACCCCGGTTGCCCTTAATAGCGTGTCAGAAGCATTAAATGAGCATTTAATGCAGGAAAGGCAATCGCCCGGTTGGGATTAAGACATCCCCACTACCTCCTCTTCTATAAATAGGAGACTTCCAGCATTTTGGAAAGTCACAGAGAATTCCACATACATAATTCCCCTCAAGAGAAATCCCAAAGATAAGAAAGACGTTCGACAGAAACGAACCCTCACTATATTTAATCTTTGTAGCAAGAACTCACAGAGCATTAACTCTGGTTCTTCCGGCAATCATCAGCATTCAAGAGATAGACAACTAGGGTCATTACACTCATTGTAATCAAACTCTAACATTAATAGTCGTACTCCAAAGTAGTAGTATTATTAATAATATCTCGCGAGACCATTCAAGCCCGGGATTAACAACCCCGACAAATCTTGTATTAATTACATTCCATCGCTCGTGCTCTTGTATTTTGTTTGTTACTCACCCGTATCCATATCCAGCAAATCATTCCGAATAATATTTTGGATAACAACAGAGTACTTAATACAAAACGAGCATACCAAAACAATTCAGATGGATAACATCACTGTGCCCCTTCGTCATCATGCCGAAGCTGTGGTTGCTTCCCCGCTCCTCGGCTACCTTAACATTAAACAAATGTCCACCCCCGCAGGGGTTACCAAAACGATGCTACAATAAGTACCATAATTATACAAAATCAGATATGCAACAACAATGCATAGCAAAACACAAAACACGGACTTCCTCTATCAAAATCCAACGATGTGAATCCACATGATTCCATCAACACAACACAGGGTAATCTAATGATCCAGCGCCCTAAGCATAGATCCCTAGATGATCTCTTCGGACCAACACGAGGTGGAAAACCCATCCAATGATCCAGCACCCTCAGCATAGATCCCAAGATGATCCCGTCGGACCAACACGAAGTGGACAACTGATCCAGCGCCCTCAGCATAGATCACACGATCCCATTGGATCAATACAACATATACAATACAACTATGCCGTCACATATGCAAATCAACATGTTCATCAACATGAACAACATATGAATCAATAACATGAACGACATCATGGCAAATCAACTTGGACGACCTCATGTTCAACAACATGAATGACAAATATGCATGATCAAAATCATCAACATTAAACCAAAATCAATTAAGATACTTGCCTCAGAAATGACAACAAGGATCGATACTTCCAACAACCTTCAACCCGCTCAAAGAACTCTCCCTCGATCAATTCACAATATCCGAACCTTAATTATACAATAACACCAATATAACTAACGGTTCCGGATAATCGCTTCTAAACATTATACGGACATGAAAAGACATAATATATCCGATTATGACAAACACACTAATCATCCCCAAGCCATACCGGTCGAATCATCACTACAATTCTTATCCGAACAGTAATCTCATAATATTCCAGTCAAGTCTAAACACATATTTCGATTGAATTCTTCAATTATACCTCATGATAGTTCGTCCTACAAGGATCCTAACCATACCCATCATCAATCCAACACAACATGATTTCGGAATTATCTTGAAGAACACCATAATCATCACATAAAACTCGTTATAGGTTCAACATAATCATCATCTTCTTCTATAAGGAATAAACCCTAAATTCAAACCATCTAGTCCCCCTATACGCGTTGTTCGATCGTATTGTTCATAATAAGCTTGATAATCTCAGTAATAAACTCAACAACTTCGGTAGTATGTTCATATTCGACAACGAGAACATGAAATCCAGATTGGTGAATCGTCACATAACTTATACAGAAGGAAAAGATGAAACACTTGATGAACTCAATGTCGAACGCTTGAACACCAATCCCCAAAGCTCCTTGCCTTCAATGATTATGTTCATAGGCTGATATGAAGGGTTAAGGTCGAGAGGGTAACTCTCTAAATCTTGGGAATCAGGTATAAGACGAAATGTGAACTGAGAAAAGAAATGAGGTGATGTCCTATTTATAGAAAATGACTATTAGCGCACGATATTGCTCCTTTTTAGCGTGCGTTAACGGGATCACAGTCCACTGTCTCTTTCTATTCTTGGCTTAACGTACACTAAACAGCTCTTTCGTACGCTAATGCAAACAGTTAGCGTACGCTAGTGCCTCATCGTAGTGTGCGCTAATGAGTTTACGAAGCTTACTGTCTTCACTGATCATTGTTTAGCGTGCGCTAACACTCGTTCTTAGCGTGCGCTAAACACAGTTGACTTAACTTTTCCAAAAGTATTCCGGATACGTCCAAAAGGTCCGGGATTCCCTCGATACCAGATCTCCACCTACCGATCCTGTCACATTCAAGTTGACCTCATCTAGCGTGCGCTAAGTCTCAACTTTAGAGTGCGCTAGCTCACATATTTAGCGTGCGCTATCCTTCAATGTTAGCGTGCGCTAAATATAACTAAACATATGTATGAAATAACATCTATGAAATCATACACTCAATAATACTGGATTATGAAATACGGAGGATTATACTCAGATCAATAATACGACATATGCAATGTCACAAGGTTCAAATACATATAAAATACATATCAGATATTCGGGTATTACATTAGAGACGGACTAGCGACGGTTTTTCAAACCGGGTCAACTGGAGCAGTTTAGCGACGGTTTATAACCGTCGCTAAAGGTGGATCCAATTCATGAGGCGCCTCAGCATCTGGGCTCGGGTTTAGCGATGGTAAAAACCGTCGCTGTTAGAGACTGTTGGCCACTAAGTATACTGGATACAGTTTGGAAAATAGTTTAAACAACAAACTGTATGGATTTTAAATCTGAGTGCGTAGCGGAAGTCTTGGATACAGTAGGTTGCTGTGGATACAGAAACTAAGTGTATAGTGTATACTTAATTTATCACAGTAATTAAAACAGTAAAAGCTGAAGGTAAATAACACAGTAATTAAAGTGGTTCGAGGTAAACCCCTCTACGTCCACTGGTCCTCCACACAGGAGTAATAAGTTTATTATAATTACTACGTACACAACTACGTAATTATATCAACACACACAATCAATATATCGTTCACACAAATTGATATAAAGATCTTAGCTTAAACCGTTCACACAGATTGGTTTTGAGCTAATGTTTTGACTTGCTTCTTCACACACAGTTCTGAAGCTTCGTCTTCTTCAATGCAAATCCTTCACACACAGTTCCGGAGAAGCACAGATTGTTCAGTCCACACAGGGCTGATCTTGAGTTTGTTCAACGTATAGAATAGATGGTGAACAACAACTTTGACTTTAAGAGCTTTCAGCTGATGAAGGGTTGTTCAGGATGATGAGCACTATATATCTCTTTAGATCTTAATTGCAGTAAGCTTTGGAGATATGTTTTGCTCTGATGATAACTTTTGATAGCTTGAGTGTTAGGTGACTGGTAACTGATCTTCAATGCCTTCATAGGATATATATAGTCTCTGAAATATATATCCGTTGAGATGTATCCGTTTGAATGAGATTTCGTTCCAACGGGATTATGACACGATCCGGATTTCGCGGGATTCTGAAGATTCAAGATCGGCAAGATTTAAATACTTTATCCTTGAGTATTTAAATACTTCTTTATTCAACAGACTTGACTGGATATTCCTTCTTTGTCTGTTGTGAGTCAGATGGAAGATAACTGTATTTTGAGTTTCGAGACAGTTTCCATACTTGGTCTTTTTACTAGACTTCTTGCTGTACTGAAGAGCTTCACTATATGCTGATTCGAGGCAGGTCTTCGATACAGGATAAAGCCTCAAAGCTTCGATATAGTTTCCTTTACTGTATTCGGATTGGCATATATGTCAAAACCTCTTTATTAAATATCATTCGATACAGGGATCGGATATCCCGGCTGTTTCGATACAGGGTCTTTGTTTTCCCAACAATTTCCCCCTTTTTGACAATTTGCCAAGACTTGCTTTCTTAATTTTTCAAGTCTTCTTGATGATGCCAAAACCTTCTTCATGAAGTGATCTTCTTTGATGTCTTCTGGCAGATTTCTTGGTCTTTCGTCAAAAGGTCTGACTTTTAGTAACTTAGTCTACAATAATGAACTGCTCGCAGGCGAGTTCGATACAGTTTAAGATTTATTACAACTTAATCTTATGATTGGCGCGCAGGCACAATCTTACAATGTATTCTAATCTTACAACTGAATTCATGAACTGTTCGTAGACTAGTTCGTACAGCTTAATTTTCAATCAAGTTATCTAACTTGAGATTACTATCAAACAATTTAAGTAATCATACATCAACACAGTAGATTACGAGTTGTAATCTTTCAAGACAAACAAACGCTTGTATTGATATTCAAAATGAATTGAGTACAGAGTTTGCTGTTTCGAAGAGAAATTACAAAGCAAAAATAATATACAGAGATTTCAGCTCCTTATCTATAATTCGCATGCCTCCATGGCTTTTTCCCTGGGTCATTCTCGGTACCACGCCACCAGTTCTGAAGAGAATCATTGCCTCAATCCTGGTATATAGCTCTTCCTTCATAGGATCGATCAAAGGCAAGTATCCAGTCTTCTGGATGGGTGATCCGATCTCCTCTTCTGTGTTTGGATTTCATCTCGATTTGGAGAGGGAGTTTCCCGTCTTCTAGCATCTTCGTAAATTTGTCTGCGGCCTCCGCTAACGTTTTATAGTTCTTGAAGATGGCATATTCCCTGATGAGTTTGACAAAGTATCTCATCAGTTCGTTCTTCCTCCAGTGCTTCACTTCGTCGGCAGTAGGATTGCGGTTGGTCGGCAGACGAATTTCAGAAGGTCTCTGAATAAGAGTTTGCCAAGGGACATTGGGATCATGAAATTCCGGTCGGGAGCCTGAAATTTTAAAACTTTGGGAGGGAGGTGCTAGTTTGTTCAACTCGGCAGTGATACTGTTTTGAGCAGCCTCAAATTCCCTTTCTTGTTGCATCCTGATTCTCTAGCGACTTCTCGTGCCTCTTCCCCCTTTTTGGCTTCATCAAGACTTTTCAGGATTTCTAGAGCAGCATCCTGTTTTGTCTCGATGCTAGTCATTCTCTCTACAAGGGAGGAAAGCGTCTGCGACATTTCCTTAATGCATTTGTCGTGAGAGCGCAGTTGAGAGCTGTTTTCAATCATAGCACAAGCGGTCTTGGCTTCAGCTATCCTCGTTTTTGTTGCTTCTTCATTCAGCAGTTGCTCCTGCTTATCTTCCATGATTTTCAAAGCTTGTTTGAAAACTTCTGGCAAAATAATGAATGCGTCGACAACACGAGATACTTCATGTTGAAGAGTGGTCATTTCTTCGACGGCAGAAGTATGCATCCAATTTAATGCTTTTTCAACGGAAGATAGAGCATTTACTGCATCCTGGATGAATACAGTTTGAAGGCCAAGTGCACGCAGGCATTCTTTCTGTGCGGCAGAAATCGGAGAATCTGGTTGGTCAAGGTCTGCAGAGCTGTTCAACCTTCTTACATTCACGGATGGGCGTGAAGTAAGTTGGACATCCTCAGGTTCGATACCGTCCTCGGATTCCACGGTTGAAGGGTCGGGAGCAGCTTCCTGTGGTTCGGCGACAGGGGGTTGAGAAGCTTCCTGTTGCGAAGATTCTTCAGCATACATGGATACAGGAGGGACTGAATCCTCCTGTTGTCTTTCAGGAACAGCTTCTTCGGTCGCAGCAGCTCAGGTGCCTGTTCCAAAATTTCTACTTCCTCGACTGGAGGGACTGATTCCTCTTCGTCGGGAATGTTCTCATGCTGTGGCGAAGGGGGATTGTTTTGAGTAGAAGGCCCTTCGTCGTCTCTGGGTGGAGAGGCATCTCGAGCTTCAGCCTCTTCACGACTCATCCTCAGACCTGCTTGTAAGGCATCGTCGTCGTCGTCTGAGTCATGATCTTCGATGTCTTTTGGATTAGTGGGAGAATCCTCTGACTTTTTCTTTCCTTTCCTCCGAGCGTCAGATTTGTGCAGAAGATGGCTTTCAATTAGATCCTTGCAGGAGGGTTTGTCCCATCGAAGCAGGGCCTCAATTTCTGTTGAGTCAGTCACTTCTGAGACGAATCTCTCTTCGTGGCTCCAATCGCTCCAGTTGTACAGTGTATCGTACGGAGCTAGCCTGTAGCCTTTCCATTGCAAAAATCTTTCGTAGGCGTGTTCAATTTGAACCGAAAGAAGGGTCTGATTAATAATAGAGTCAGGGGAGGGACTTCGCATGGTGTCCTGAGACGGCGTAGCGAGGATTCTGTGCAGTATGGGATCACATGCGGAAGAGGGACTCCTTACGAGGATGGTGCCCCGAAGGAAGATGGATCCTGTGCGGGTGTGGGATCCCGCAGAGGAGAAGTAGCTTTTGGCTCCAAATGGGCGGTGACTCGCTAAAGTCTTGATCGTTGGCGGATGTCTCAATATCCGTCCTAGCCGCCAAAGGCTCGGGATCTACTGTCGATACAAAGAGGAGACACCTCTTCCACAGGGGTTGGGCCACAGGGTTCTTCGTCGATGGGTTGAGCCATGGGGGAGACTTCCTTGGAGGGCTTGGCAGATTTGATTTTCGAAAGCCTCCGAAGTCTCTTCTTGGGCTTCTCACCAGCAGAGTGTTTCTTGCTGTGAGATCTCTTTTGCTTCTTTGAAGATTCCACTTCTTGGAACTTCAAGGATTCATCTCTTGGATTATCAGAAATTGGCATGTGCCTGGTTCTTGGGTGGTTGCAAGACAAGGTGCTCTGGTTATACGCAGTAGGCTTGACGTCTCCTAAGTATATCCTCGAGCTATTCTTCTTCGCATCGGCGGATTGCGTCAGTCCGCACTTCGTCAGGATATAGTTCAACATTAAACCAAAGGATTTCTTCTGGGTGGCAGGTTTGCACACCTCCTCTTGTAGGCGCTTCAGGATTATTTGGCACCAATTGACCTTTTCACAGGTCAGAATAGCCACCATCATCCTGAACCTCAAGTTGGTACACATCTCGAACGCAGTACCGGTTCGATTTTCAATTATCCTGGAGCAAAAGTCATGAAGATACACATAAGGAAGACAAAAGTTTTTCTTGTGACAAGTAGTCGTCACCATGTCAACAACTTTGGACCCTGTGAACAGTCCATAAAATTTAGTAATGAGCTCTTGAGACCCGAATGTCTCAAGTTGATCCATGGTCAGGCCATCAGCGGGTAGCGTGTAGATGCTCTGGAGCAGATCGTTATCGATACAGATCTCAACTCCCTGGACTGTAGCAGTGATGTCAGCAACATGACCTCCTTGGGCCAATGACAGAAAACGTACGGCGGCATTGAGGTAGAATTCCTCAACCAGATGGGTGTCGAATTTGTCGTGATCTTGCTTCCAAGGCGATAGAGGCCTTGTTGTTGAAGACGAGTTATGATATATTCCATGGGTTCTGCGTCGTTGGTTTCGAGAGAATACGCTCAATGATGACAGTTTGGAGAAGATCCGGCCATCAATGATGTTAGCAGATTTCTTGAGCGGGGAGAAGAAGATTGTCCAGCCATTGATGTTTTCTTAAGAAAAAGGTGCAAGAAAATAATCGAAATATGCAGTAAAATGCAGAAAAATATGTAGGCTGTTTTTGCTTGAGAACTCTTGAATTTGCAGAAAGCGTAAAGAGTCTCTAATGGCAGATTCAGTCCATTTATAGCTGGGCGGCGAAATAGGGTTTTGCAGAGTACGAATGGTCAGATTTTAAGTGATGGGAACCGGTTTTGAAATCAACGGTTAAGATGGATTGAGTGTAACTGGTACGCTAATCCATTGAAATGTTTAAAAATTGAGCGGGTCCCACTTCTGACATAGGTTGATACCCTAAATGCCTAAAACGGCGGTTTAAAAATAATAAACAATTTAAAGACATCGCGGCTTTTGAGATTCAGTTGTCCAGATGTCGTGTAAGGCATTTAATGTACATGACGTTTGACATAAAAAACAGGGCACGTGGACAAAAATTATTTTGAAAGAAAATAATATTATATTATATACTGAATCAAAATCCTATAGCATGTGCTGTTTCCGCGTCGATACAGCGTCCCCCCTCAAAAAGGTTCTTATAGGTTTTGAATTCCATACAGCAATATTTGGATTAATGCTGTATTCATGGGTCCTACAGTATTCCCCCTTAATTATTGCACACACCAGCTGTAGGATTCATATGTCTTCGCTCGCTACAATGCTGTATTGACGATTCTGAGTGTACAAATAATTAATGTTGGATACTGTATTCTTGGGTCTTACAGCATTCCCCCTCAATTGTTGAGTAAAAACAGTAAATTACTTACAGGGAGTCTGGCTGTAGCATTCCCAATTCTTGTCTGAGCATGTTGAATCTTGCTGTGTCGAGCGGCTTGGTGAAGATGTCGGCTAGCTAAACGTCTGTATGAACTTTTTCCAGGCAAACATCCTTGTTCTCGACGTGATTCCTTATAAAATGATGCTTCATGTTGATATGCTTAGTGCGCGAGTGCAGAACAGAATTGTGCGTGATTGCAATTGCACTCGTGCTATCACACATGATTGGAGTCTCTCTAGCATCGATTCCATAGTCGGCGATTGTTGCCGCATCCAAAGGATCTCATACGCAGCCTACCAAAGACATAGTACTCTGATTCAGCCGTGGAAAGAGAGTTAGCCAATTGCTTCTTACTGAACCAAGAAACGAGTCTAGGTCCGAGAAAGTGACAAGTTCCACTTGTACTCTTCCTATCTAGCTTGCAGCCTCCGAGATCTGAGTCGCTGTGTCCAACTAAATCGAATCCGCCTTCCTTAGGATACCATAGTCCTGCATCGACTGTTCCTTTAATGTACTTCAGGATTCGTTTAGCTGTATTGAAGTGTGATTCCTTAGGTGCAACTTGGTATCTCGCACACACTCCAACAGCAAACTGGATATCGGTCCTGCTAGCCGTTAGGTACAGGAGCGAACCAATGAGCTTCCTGTAGAGTGATTGGTCAAACGGCTTTCCGGCTTCATCAGCACTAATTTGCACGGAAGTGCTCATGGGGGTTGGCGAGGATTTGGAAGTGTTCATTCCAAATTTGTTGAGAAGCTCCTTGCTGTATTTCTCTGGTTGATGAATATACCGTAGGCAAATCGCTTTACTGCAAACCTAGGAAATAACTAAGTTCCCCATCATACTCATTTCAAATTTACTTTGCATGAGATGAGAGAACCTTTGACATAGAGCAAGGTTAGTTGAACCAAAATAATATCATCCACATAGATTTGCACCATAAGAAGGTCATCACCTTCCTGTATCTTGAACAAGGTTTTGTCCACAGCACCTTTCTCAAATCCGTTGATGGTTAGGTCTTGGGACGGGGTTTCGTACTGTGCTCTAGGGGCTTGTTTAAGTCCATACGGTGCTTTCCTTAGCCTGTAAACTAGATCGATACCGTCTGTGTTGGCAAACCCTGGTGGTTGTTCAACATAAACTTTTTCTGCAAGATCTCCATTCAGGAAAGCACTTTTGACGTCCATTTGGTATACGATAAAACTCTTATGGGTGGCAAAGGCTAAAAATATCCTAATAGCTTCTAGTCTCGCTACAGGGGCGAAGGTTTCATCATAGTCGATTCCTTCTTCCTGACTATAGCCTTGTGCTACTAGTCTGGATTTGTTCCTTATGATAAGTCCATTTCGATCCTTTTTGTTTCGAAATACCCATTTGGTTCCTATAACCGATTGATGTGTTGGTCTGGGTACAAGATACCATACATTGTTTCTTTCGAAACCGTTAAGCTCTTCTTCCATAGATGTTATCCAATGAGAATTGTTAAGAGCGTCTATGGTCGAAACAGGTTCGGACTGGGCTAAGAATACAGCGATAGTGCACATATTGAGTCTCCTAAGTTCGAATTGAGATTTCCATTCAGGAAACTGTGAAACTTGACATTAGATTCTTCTTGTGCACAAAGTACATTTCTTTATGTACTGTATTCTCCTACGAGTAGAAACACCGCATTAATGTTTCCAATGATCGGCTCTTGCGGGTGATCTCTCAACCATCTTCGGTCGGGTTCTAATTCGGGATCCCGCATGCATCGAAAGATTCTTTGGATACGGCTTGACATGCTTGTCGGCTTCATCCACATCGATTCTTACAGCTGCGGGGTTGATTTCTAAATCAACGACAGGTTCTATGGGTGTTGGTGGATCCAAGATAGATAGATGGTGAATGTTCTGAGTGATATCATCTACTCCTGTAGGGTCATGGTGTGGTTCGTCGAACACTACATGAACTGATTCCTCAATCGTCAGCTTCCTTTTATTGAAGATTCTGAAAGCTTTGCTGACGGAGGAGTATCCTACGAATATTCCTTCATCTGATTTTTCATCAAAGGTTCTAAGTTGGTCCTTCCCATTGTTCAATACATAACACCTGCATCCAAAAATGTGGAAATACGAAACTAACGGAGTTTTGTTATTCCATACCTCATATGCTGTTTTGTTGTGGTGCTTGTTGACGATACAGCGGTTTTGAGTGTAGCATGCTGTATTGGTTGCTTCACCCCAGAAACGCTGTGGCAATTTGCTTGCGGCAATCATTGTCCTTGTTGCTTCTTTCAACGTCCTATTCTTTCGCTCGGCAACACCATTTTGTTGAGGTGTACGGGCAGCTGAGTATTCGTGCTGTATTCCATTCTCTGAACAGTATTGCTCTATGAAGCGGTTAGTGAATTCTGTACCTCTGTCGGAGCGAATGCACACGATACTCGATGCCTTTTCATTTTGCAACTTTCTCAGGAGCTCGGGCAGCTTTGATGTTGTTTCCTTCTTCTTGCTAAGAAAGATCGTCCAAGCATACCTGGAATAATCATCAACAACAACCATGCAGTATTTCTTACCTCCCAAACTTACTGGGTCTACAGGACCGTAGAGATCCATGTGTAGCATTTCCAACACTCTTTCGGTTGAAAGGTAGGATTTGCTTTTCAGGGTTGACTTGATTTGCTTGCCTTTCTGGCATGGTCCGCAGACGCTATCCTTCTTGAATGACACATTTGGCAAACCTCTAACCATTCCCTGTCTTGAGAGCTTGTTGATCGTCTTGAAGTTGATGTGAGACATCCTCTTGTGCCATAGCCAGCTAAGATCTGCAGTTCCTTTGGCAACAAAGCATGGAATTGAGGAGCTCATAGGCTTCCAGTCAGCAATGTACATATTACCTGATCTGCTTCCTGTAAGCACAACTTCCTTGGTTTGGGTGTTCTTGACTCTACAGCGATCTATATAGAACTTCACCGAGAACTATTTATCACAGAATTGGCTAATACTAAGTAGATTATACTGTAAGCCTTCAACATATGCAACATCGGTGACCTTGAATTTCCCGACAAGTAGGTTTCCTTTCCCTCTTGTTCTTCCTTTAGATTTATCACCGAAGCGAACTTTTAGACCGCGACCTTCTACAAAATCAGATAGCTTGCTTCTATCTCCGGTCATGTGACGAGAGCATCCACTATCAAAGTACCAGGTATCCTCCTCTACAATGTCCTGTAACAAAGAAATTAGGTAGATTTAGGTCCCCTTTGATTTTTGGGTCCATGTATGTTAGTTCATTTAGGTACCCAAGTTTTCCTGACAGCAATTGGTTTACTGTAGGACATACTTGGTACAGTGTTGCGATATCTACGGGGGGCATATCCGTAGTCGTTATAATCATGATAATTATTATGCATGTAAAATTCAGGGTTATTATTATTATTCCGATCGAGTGCCGTCTAGGAGGTGGAGCCATTTTCTTAGGCCTATGACTTGTCTTACGGGTCTACGGTTGGATTCCCAATCTTGTTGTTGATCTTGAGCGGCATCTGCTGTCTTGAGGGATAACGGGGCTCTGTATCCAATACCTGGCGAGTATGCGATAATCTTGCCGTGCGGGCCTTTGGTGGTTGGATCTGACCTTCCTTCCGAGCAGTGTTGACGTTGTTGATATGCTATGGGAGCATCTTTGTTGAGTGCGCCTCACGAGTTGGAATAGCTTATGATTCCATTTATGCAGTATAGGATTGCGGGGGCGGAATTGCAGCCTTCGGTTTTCTCGGTACAGCAGGTTCCTTCACGGGACTAGGGGTATCTTCTGATTCTGGAATGTGTTCCACACTCTTGACGAACATTGTACTAGTTTTCCTTTTGTTTGAAGATGAGATGTATCCTAAGCCACTTTTATCATGAGCATGTTGCCCAGTGCTCAGAATTTCTTCCATTCTTTTGGACGATTTTTCAAACGACTTCAGAATGGTCTCAAGTTCAGTTTCTCGCTTTTCGAGAGTTGTGATTTTGGTTTGTAGTAGAACCAAATCATTTGTCTTGCTCTCATTGTGGGTTTTAACCTCATTTAGTTCATGAGAAAGTTGATGATTGCTCTCCATGAGTTTTTGAAAATCGACCTTGCTGGTTTCACAATCAAGAGACATATTTTCATAATTTATTTTCAGCAAGTCATTTTCATCTTTCAGCTCTAAATTTGTTAATTGAAGCTGTATATTCTCAGTTTTTAGAGTCTCATGGGCCTTTTGAATGTTTTTAAATTCGTTCATCATATTTTCGAAAGTATGAGATGCATTTGACGGAATAGCTGAGGTTGAACTTACCTCATCGTCGCTGTCTTCGCCTTTTGGAACATCTTTGGCCATAAAGCACATATATGCTTTATCATCGAACTCATCATCAGATGAATCACTTTCAGTGACCACCTGAAGACATTCTGCTGATTTGGATGGTGTGGGGGAGGCTTCTGATTCTCCAATCAGGGCCTTGAGCTTGTCTTTCCAAGCACGTCTTCTTTCATCTCTCTCTTGTTGCTCGGCCTCAGGCAATCTTTGGACTTTGGGATGAGGACATTTATTTGTATAATTCCCTGGTTTCCTGCAGTTATAGCACAGGTTAGCATCACCAGATGATGTTTCGGTACTTACCTTGTGGACAGGTTTGGGCCTGTAGGGAGTCTTTCCAGACTGTTTGATGAACTTTTTGAATTTATGCATGAGAAGCGCCATTTCATCTTGAGACAGGATGTCGTAAATCCTTGTCGGCATTCTTGTGGTAGGCTTGACGAGCTAGGCATCTTTGTGTCGACGGTTCGATACAGCGGCGAGAGCTGTGACCTTTGAAGGAGATTCTTCAGCTTTCTCTCTTCTGTCAATATCATACTCGAAAGCTTTGAGGTCAGAGAAGAGATCAAAAGTAGATATTTCATTAAGATTACAGGATACACGCATAGCTGTGGTCTTAATGTCCCATCGGGCTGGGAGAGATCTGAAAATTTTGAAGTTCTTCTCCTTTTGGGTGTAAATTTTGTCCAACGCTTCAAGTTCACCAACAATACCAGTGAATCTGAGGTCAAGTTCCTCAAGTGTTTCCGTTGGTTTCATTTCAAAAGATTCAAATTGCTGAGTTAATTTTGAAATCTTGTTTTCTTTTGAGAGCTCAGTTCCCTCACAAATCAACTTGAGTTTATCCCAGATTTCTTTGGCTGTTTTGCAGCTCTTTACCTTTGAGAACGTGCCTTTGTCAAGAGTGACAAATAACGCGTTCTTAGCCACATTGTCGAGATTGGCTCGCTTCCTTTCATCATTGTCCATTGCTCGCGTTCCTTCTCGAGCATTTCGGCATGGGCTTGGCCCTCAATCCTTGCGGCGGATTTAGCTTCATGATCTTGATAGGACCATCTTGTATAACAAAAATCATCTCTTCGTGCATTCTTTGCAAGATGAGCTTCCATTCTAATTCTCGATCGTCAAATTCGTTAATAGAGAACATAGGGACTTTGTTAATCATAGAAGTATCCATCGATAATATAGGAATGAAAGAGTGTTTTGAAAATAAGTGATTTGAATCGATTCGGTTAAAAGAAATACGGTGATTCTTTTTAGAATCAACCGCTCGATACCACTTGTTGGCCACTAAGTATCTTGGATACGATTTGGAAAATAGTTTAAACAACAAACTATATGGATTTTAAATGCGAGTGCGTAGCGGAAGTCTTGGATACGATGGGTTCTTTGTGGATACTGACAACTAAGTATATAGTGTATACTTAATTTATCACGATAATTAAAACATTAAAAGTGAAGGTAAATAACACGATAATTAAAGTGGTTCGAGGTAAACCCTCTCGTCCTTTGGTCCTCCACACGGGAGTAAAGTTTATTATAATTACTACGTACACAACTACGTAATTATAACAACACACCAATCAATATATCGTTCACACAGATTGATATAAAGATCTTAGCTTAAACCGTTCACCTGATTGGTTTTGAGCTAATGCTTTGACTTGCTTCTTCACACACGATTACGAAGCTTCGTCTTCTTCAATGCAAATCCTTCACACACGATTAGGAGAAGCACAGTTGTTCGGTCCACACAGGGCTGATCTTGAGTTTGTTCAACGTATAGAACGGATGGTGAACAACAACTTTGACTTTAAGAGCTTTCGGTGATGAAGTGTTGTTCGGGATGATGAGCACTATATATCTCTTTAGATCTTAATTGCGGTAAGCTTTGGAAATATGTTTTGCTCGATGATAACTTTTGATAGCTTGAGTGTTAGGTGGTAGTAGCGATCTTCAATGCCTTCATAAGATATATATAGTCTCTGAAATATATATCCGTTGAGATGTATCCGTTTGAATGAGATTTCGTTCCAACGGGATTATGACACGATCCGGATTTCACGGGATTCTGAAGATCTGAAGACTGGCAGTATTTAAATACTTTATCCTTGAGTATTTAAATACTTCTTTATTCAACAGGACTTGACTTCTGGATATTCCTTCTTTGTCCTGTTGTGAGCTGTATGGAAGATAACTGTATTTTGAGTTTCGAGACAGTTTCCATACTTGGTCTTTTTACTAGACTTCTTCTTTGTCTTGAAGAGCTTCACTATATCTTTGATTCGGCGGTGTCTTCGATACAGGATAAAGCCTCAAAGCTTCGATACAGTTTCCTTTACTGTATTCGGATTGGCATATATGTCAAAACCTCTTTATTAAATATCATTCGATACAGGGATCGGATATCCCGGCTGTTTCGATACAGGGTCTTTGTTTTCCCAACAGAGACGGTTAGTAAGTAACCGTAGCTAAGTCCGTCGCTAAATTGCAGAATAAATCATAAATAGTTTCTTCTCCCCCTTTCTTTTTTTTCCCATTTTCGGCAAAGAAAAGCCGTTCGCCGCCCGTCGTCCGCCGCCGTAGAAAGCATCCACATTTGTTCGCGTTCGTTTCATTCCTTCATCGTACGGTAAATTTTCAAATTTACACCATTTATTTTGAATTTAATTTCTATTATATATATATATATAACTAAGTTTCTTGACAAATATTGTGCTAAAGAAGTGGATTTCCTCTTGTTTCAAACCTCTATTTTTTGCTCAAAAAATGTTTACCACACGGCCATTGTTTTTCTTTTTAATAAAGCTAAAAAAGAAAACATTTAGAAAAGTTTGGAGGGAAAAATATCGAAATTTTGATCCATCATTATAAGAAACTTCATGATTACGAAAAATAATGTAGTCCTATTTTACAAGATTGATTGAGGCTTAAGGATCTTGTAAAAATATATATGAACATATACGGATCAATTCAAATGCAAATAAATTTTTTAAAATGAAAATGTGAATTTAATATATATATCCAGTCTAGATTTATTTTGCATTAGGAGAAAAAATAAATATACATGATTATGTGTATCGTGTATTAAATATACACAGACTATATATATAGAGAGATAGAGTAGATAAAATTACAATGACTTTTGAGTAAAAAATATGAATAAATTTGTACCATTGATTTCCGTGTGATCTACAACCTAAATATCTTATGCATAACAACATGCATTTCATTCATCAAAATGCTAATACATTAAAATTATGCATTATATACATATAAATATTGGTGTATTAAAAAAATACATTGCATGCATAATTTTTCGTAAGAACAAATATTGATCATCCAATTTAATCAAGATATATGAACCAATTTCATTCCTACATTTTCACCAAAATCATCTCTCTCTCTCATATATATATATATAGTGGCATGTTCCATGCAGTACCAATATTAGATGCAGTACTTTACAGTACTAATTTATGCATGAGTTTTTTATTAATTATGCATAAAATATATGCATTTCGTGCATCAAAATTTAAATGCATTACTTTACAGTACTAATTTATGCATGAAATATATGCATTTCGTGCATCATAATTTCAATGAGAGGGTTCAGGTGAGAATGCAATTTAAGTTAAGAAATAAGAATGAATTTCATTCATAGATCTTGATTAATGGATGCCCTACATTTATTCTCACAGAAATTTGATGCATGTAATGCAATATTTTAATGCATCGATATTTTGATGCATATTTTAATGCATTGCAATTTTGATGCACGAAATTCATATATTTCATGAATAATTAGTACCAAACTCATGCATATTCGCAATTCGCATGATAAGAATCATTCTCATTTGATCCTAAATCTATATATTTAAATTATTTGAGTGAATGAACATTGGGTTATTATACAAACATGTTACTAAAGTTTACCAAAAATGACAATTTTCTTACTAAAGTTTTTTTGTTACAAAGAGGTTACTCAAGTTTTGTAACCGGTTATATAAGTTACTCTGTATGTTTTAACCTTCTACTACAGGTTAATTTTTTCGTTAATTTAAAAAATGGTCCCTTAGACTAACTGTCGTTACACTGTTAGTCTTTTATCCTAACGACCGTTTATACATAACTCAAAATTTGGTTTTCATACATTTTTGTCCGTCCTTCTTACGTTTTTTGAACTTTTTTCTCACGGGTTTTCCGTTTTCATACGTTTTTATATGTTTTCGTTCGTTTTTATACATTTTCGCCCATTTTCTTACACTTTCATCCTTTTTTGTTACGTTTTGTCCGTTTTTCTTACGTCTTTGTATGTTTTTCTTACATTTTTATCTGCTTTTTTTACTTTTTCGTTTTGGATGTTTTTACATTTTTCTTACGTTTTTTCCATTTTCATACGTTTTTGTGTGTTTTTACACATTTTCACACATTTTTACACACTTTTTATACACGATTTTATACACATTTTTACATACGTATAAAACATAACAAGTATAAAACATACAAACGTATAAAACATACAAAGGTGTAGAAAAATGTAAAACTAGTATGAAAACGTAAAAAGACCTATGAAACGTACACAAACGTGTAAATGTGCACACAAATGTAATAAAAAAATTATGAAAACCTATGAAAATGTATGAAAATATAGGAAAATAGATGAAAACGTACAAAAATAGACAAAAACGTACGAAACTGGATAAAAATGTACATAAACATAAAACAATGTAAAGAAAGTACGACAAGAGAGAAAAACGTACATAAACGTATAAAAACGGATAGAAATTTATGAAAATATACAAAGACATGCGAAGGAGAAAACTTAAAAGTAAAAAAAATAATAATTAAAAAAAACACGCATAGTAACTTTTTGTAAAGTTCGATACTTTATTTAATAGCCCGTAAACTATAATAACTTAACATAACATTTAAAACTATGGTCTTTGGCGTGGGACAAGGGGAATCGGTAATCATCAGGTTGCCCTTCTCATGATTACATTTGTGTAAGATTTTAATCTTTGAGAACTTGATTAATGACCCGTTCTTTAATGCTTTTTGTAACAAAAAAAACTTTAGTAAGAAAATTGTCATTTTTGGTAAATTTTAGTAACATGTTTGTATAATAACTCAATGAACATTCGGCAAAAATGATACTCTTCCTACTCCACTTAAATAGTTTATATTGGTGAATGTATACTCCTTAATTGATTGAAAAATACAATATACAAAATAAATTTTTTGTTACTATTTTTCAATTATATCCTTATTCATTGGTCGAATTATCCTTTTGTGACACGCATACTCATCTAAGTGTATGAGATGTAAAAGAACGGAAATAACACTTTTTATTGAGACGAAATCGTGTTCCAGGAGCAGGCTTTTATATGGGACGGATGGAGTAACGAATATTCTTTTTTCTTTTACTATCATGATAGACCTATAGTAATATACAGTGTAGTATGAATCACTCAAGCAACAAAGCTATGTAAAACTTTTTTACAAAACTAAAAAGAAACTGCATCATGTCAAAGTAAAAAAGAATATACTGTATCATTGCAATTTTATCTCATGTATGATGCAAAGAAGGCAAGGGCCATTAATTGGGCATGATTTGGTCCAAAGCATGCCATGGCTCATGGCCTACCCAAGTCATGGTGGCAAACCTTTCATCATTCTCAAGCCCATTAATTCATGTTTTTTCTTTTAAAAAAAAAAAATTCTGTGATGTGTACAGAAATTCCGATGGATACCGGGCGGGCGCGAGATGGTCCAAGACTAAGAGGATGATCCATGGACTCCTTCGACCAACATAAATTCATTTATAATTATATATATAATTGTTCGACCTCCGTAATTTTCATAGATCCGGACACTGCCCAGTAATTACCCCCTTCTATCAAATATATCTCCTCTACTTAGAAATTACAACCATTAAAATGATAACTAATTCCTGTTGTTGCATTTTGAAATAAAGTCCATGTGAATTTTTTAAATTGGGATTTTAAAATTTTCACTCAAATTTTTTTTGACATATCATAAATTACCCATTGTTGTCCGTTCTAGATAAAAAAAACGTCGATTTAATTTTCGTTTTATAATTTAAGATACATGTTGTATATTTTAAAAAAAATAACTTGCAAAATCTGAAGGTTTTTTTTTTTGAACGGCGGCTTTATATTAAACTAGCAAAAGGTAGAAACAATTACAAGGACGATATAGTAGCAATAGGATTTTGCAACCAACCTAAGGTTAATAGCATCTGAATCACATATCAAATATCTTATTATCTGAATCAGCATTTGTTTTTGTGATTTGAAGTTCATAAACTCTTCAAATGCTATTAATAGTTATATTCAAATAATATCCATATTTTAAGCTAAAAATGAATTTCATTTTATAATTTGTGGTTCGTCTGCTGTTGAACATTATGTTGAAAAAATGCTCAGATTTTTAAATCTAATATTTTTTTAGTCTATGACGTTCTATGTACGGGATTTGTATCTAAAGTCGTAGAATTAGATTAATTTGATATACTTTTCATCTAAATTAGATAACAAACGAGTAAATTATGATATATTAAATATTTGAGGCAAAATGGGGTTCAAGTACAGTTGCAAATTGATACGTTGTAAAGATGCATTCATATATGTTTGCATATAACAAGATATTGTCAAATGTATATTTCATTTACTATGAAGCGTTATATATGAATAACACCCACATTTTTTAAGATAACTTTTTTAATAATTTTGTTATATTTTTAAGTATGAAGTATGTATCTTAAATCGTATATCATAAAAGGATTAATTTAATATACGTTTTATCTAAAAATACAACAAATGAATAAGGCTCTATTCTTTTGAGGTGAATTGTGTTGAACTATACTGAAGTGAACTGAACTGAATTTTACTGAACTGAACTGAATTGAAGTTACTAAATAATGATGATAATAATAATTGTTATTTATACTATTAGATAACAATATATATTACAACAAAAATAATAATAATAATTAATAGTAATAATACTATTTATAATAGTATAATAAAACTTATATATTATTATTAATAATAATATTAATATAAAGAACAATAATATAACAATAGATACAACCAATAATAAAATTATTTAATACTACTATTAATAATAATAATAATAATAATAATAATAATAATAACACTACAAATTGTATATAATACGTTGATAATATTGATATCAATAATAATAATAATAGTAACAATAATAAAAGTATTAATAATACTATAAATATATAATACTGTTGATACTATTGGTATTGATAGTAATAATAATAATAGATAACAATATATACAACAGTAGTAATTATTATTTATATTACAATAATAAATAAATAATAATAATAAGATTAATTTCAATAATAATAATTATATTTAATATTATTGATAACAATAATTAATATCCATCGTACTTTTAGTAATTAATCGTATTAAAAAATAAGATATACAACACTAATAATTATTATTTATATTACAATAACAAAATAATTATAATAATTATTATATATAATATTATTGATAATATAAATAATAATAATTATAATAGTAATTAATAATATTGATTCTAAAACTGAACTGTACTGAACCGAACTAAACTAAAATTTTCTAAAATGAACTGAACTGAACTGAACTGAAATGTGCTGAAATTAAACTCAAAAAAACAAACCCCTCATTATATTAACAAAAAAAATATTAACTGACTTAAATAGAGCAACTTTCTTTCTCAAAACATAAAGGTACTGAGCAATGTCAATGCTCTAGGTCTCGGTGCCGTCATGATCATCCAAAGTTTTAGTACCTTTTTCCACACTTTACACCTCAATACTTTTTTTTATTTAGTTTTTTTATCGGACAATGTTAGTTCATCTTATTTTAAAATATTGTTGGAATCAAATTATTACTCTTACTATGTCGTTTTTCATGGTTAGACTTTTGAAAAAATGGATTCCCACTCGGGACGGCCTTAGATCGAGGGGCATAATTGCTGATGATTCTTGTTTTTGTTGTGATAGCACCGAGGACCTGCCCCATCTTTTTCTTAATGGACCGATCGCTTCTTCGGTTTGGGCCAACTTTTGTACCTTATTGGACATTCCTCTTTTACAAACCCGCTCTATTACTTTAGTTATGTCCCATTGGTTTAACAAAGCCTCGGGTGCTATCCACATTTTACACATCATTCCTATACTCATTCTGTGGTTTATTTGGTGCTCTAGGAACGACATGCGGGTCAAGAAGATTCCGTTCACGGCTCAACGGGTGAGCGATCGAATTTGGGACTTCCTGTTCATGATTAAAGGCTAGAGATGCATTCCGCCGCGGGCCTGGCTAGGCTCCCAGGCTCTTTTAGATATTTTGGGTCTTCATTTCTGCCCCTGCAATTTTATTAATAATTTTGCATGTAATTGTAAAAACAAAAAAGAAAAAAAAAATCTACATTGTGAGATGGGTCAGGCCGACTCCTGGGACCACCAAAATCAACACGGACGGGGCCTCAAAAGGCAACCCCGGGGATTCGGCTGTGGGGGGATTGCGAGGAATTTTTTGGGCGAACCAATCTTTGCTTTTCACGAATTTATCGGCAATCATTCTAATAATTTTGCCGAACTTTTTGGTATTTGGAGAGCGCTGGATCTTTGCCACGAGAGAAACATTCATAAGGTTTGGGTTGAGATGGACTCGGCCATTGCCCTTTCTCTAGTCAACTCGCCTAACAAGGGTAATTGGCAAGTGCTAAACATCTGTCACAAAATTGCATCACTCAGGCGTGTCATGGATATCTCATTTTTCCACATCTATCGGGAAGGGAACACCATTGCGGACTATATGGCTAATGAAGGTTATAAGTTCAGAAATTTTTAAATAGCCCGTATGGCCGTCGATGCCGGGAAGATTAATGGCTTGGTTAGACTTGATAAAAATAATTTTCCATATGTTAGATTTAAATAATCTCCTTGGCTGTTATTTTCGTTAATTGGGGCGTGTAGAGGGGCTCGTCCTCCCTCAAACGTTTTGGGCGTGTAGTGGGCCTCGTCCCCCCACATTTCTGCTCCGTAGAATAAATTTCGTTTTTTTTTTTAAAAAAAAAAAAAAAAATTCACCAAGCACCGAACACCCATAGATTTCAACACCGAGCCTCCTTATAACTCCGTCTATAATTCATTTCCAGAGGAAATCGAACCCGAGTCTTTCACTAAGAGATGAACCCAATGACCAGTGGGCTAAATCCCCTGATTACTTTACCCCTTAATAGTAGGGATGGCAACGGGTCGGGTCGGGTGCGGGTTTCATACTCCCCAAACCCACACCCGAAATCACCACCCGAACCCAAACCCAAACCCAAAGGATGTTTGGGTGGCAAAACAAAACCCACACCCACACCCATTGGGTTCGGGTTTTTTCACCCAAACCCAAACCCGCAGCTTGATCAGGCAGAATCAAAATTCAAGTTTGGTGCTCATCCAAATTCAAATTTGATAAAATACAAAATATAGCATAATTTAACATAATTTACAAATGTCAATAGAATAATAAAATAGTTTACAAATGACAATACAATAATAACATAGTTTAACATAGTCTTCAACATAGACTCTCAAGAAATTAAATTACAATAACATACAATTAATGTAGGCATAGTGAGTCGTGAGATATGTAGGAAAGGAATGGGTGAAAAGTGAAAATCCTAATTTACACTTATATATACATAGGGTAATTAGGTAATTTAACATATAACTGGGCGGGTGTCTGGGTTTCGGGTGTGGGTTTGAGTGATCCCAAACCCGCATCCGTAATATCAGGTGTCGCCCGAACCCAAACCTAAACCCAGTCAACTCGAGTTTCGCCCGTTGATTTGGGTTTGGGTTCGAATGGGCTCCACGAGTTTGAGCTTTCCTGCCATCCCTACTTAATAGTACTTATGAACTTGAGTGTTTACCCCTTACTAGCAAGTAAAAGAAAACAATACTCGCAAGTATCTTATCATCTAAGCTACACTCAATTACCAATCATCAAAGATTAAGTCAAGTGTTATTGGTGCCTCCTCTCCTCATTTCAAATGGTCACTCGGTGCTTAACGGTAGTCGATATGGTGGAATAGGTGATCGTAAGTTTGAACGGTCACGAGTTCGATTTTTCCTATCAACACTTTTTTGGTCGAGCTTGTCACGCGAGCTTGCCTAGTGTGGTTTACCTGGTTGCAGGCTATTACGTTCAACCTGAAGATTTATCCAGTGCGCATTTAAAGAGTACCGACGGCGGGTTCTCCCGTCATCAAAAAAGGTTAGTAGTCAATCGGTCCAAATGTATTTCATAATTTTAATCTAGTGGAGTTATGATATAAGTTAAATATGAAAAAAAAAAATCAAAATTATTGAATGCTAAATGTTTGAAATATTGGTGAAACTTTCCTCAAATTTTAATAAAATCAAAATTATTATCTCTCTTTTTCAGCCGATATAAGTTAAACTTTTAAAATATGGATTAGACTTTACTAAAAAATTTACAAAATTCAAAATTTTATATCTCGCACGATTAAAATAGGTTAGATATTTGAAATGAATTAGACTTTCCTAAAATACTTAAAATATCAGAATTATTATCTCTCCTTACCGATATAGATTAAATTCTAAAATATGATTAAACATTTACTTGAATCTTTTTATTATGTGTGTCCCAATTAAAGATTCTCAAGCCCAATGTCCCTTTTATGGGCAAATATCGAGTGGCACCCCCAATAAATGTCCATAGCTCACCGTCCTATCTTTTTTTTTTTTTTTTTTGATGACGGAATCGCGGCATTCTTTCTTGAGTGCGTCTTGGATAAATTTTAACTGACGTAATAGCGCAGTTCTACGCCAACCAGGTAAATCACACTAGGCAAGCCATGTGTGACAGACTCAACCAAGAAAGTGTTGGTAGGGAAAATCGAACTCGTGACCTTTCAGTCCCGCGCTCACCTACTCCACCAACTTGGTTATCATTGCGGGTAAAACTGTGTTGGGTAAACTTTTTTAAGTGACTGATTCCACCGCACTGCGGCCCCATACTCTAGAAACTCTCCTCCGGCCTGGCTCTACGGGTTAATACCACTTGGCCTCACGCGTATTGAGAATTTTTTGGAGAAATTCAATACCACTATTTATTAGTAAGAATACTCGAATACAGAACCCCATCCAACAATATCTGAATCCTTTACCATTAGGATATCTTTACCTTTATAAATTCATGTGATATGCACTATATTTTCGTTGGTCCACCTAACTAAATAAATACTCTCCTATTTCTTTTAATACGCTATTTGGGTAAGAGTAGTGCTATTTGGATACACTATCATCGATCACAAGTGTTTTTCTTTTTTTTTGAAAAATTCGGACCTATTTACTTGAAAACTGATTTCAAATCACTTAATGAACCCAAACTTAATAATATTTTATTAAGGGAAATTATAATAATATCACGGTATGGCCAGCCAGACTATGACCACATAACATTTCTCATTTGAGTAATGCTTCATCATAAATTCTCTTCTTTTCCCTATAGAATTCATAAAATATGTAAAACTTTTTATCAAATTGCATGTCATCAGAAATATTAGGAAAAATATGCAGTTCCACCTTATCTGGAACAAAGAAAACATTCTAAATTTGGTAAAATACATGGGAACTCATTTTTGTTAAAAATAACATGCAACATGCGGACTGATAAGAGAAAGTTGAGCTCCTATCTCAGCCAAACCCTAGTCTTTTCTTCCTTATGAGTATTTCAAGAAAACACATCTTAAAGAGGGAGTTTCAAGTTTGTCATTTTTCTGATGCACGAAGGCCGAACAGCAAAGAACACGCAGATTTGAAAAATCGATTGAACGCCCGGTCCACATAGATCATGGATATTTACTATTCAAAGGCAAATAAAGAGATATTTTTATCAGATAAGTTGCAGTCGACGAAGCCTCATCCCAAAACTTCTTTGAAAGGCCGGAGGTAGCAAGCATGTTCCTTACTCTTTCGAGTAAAGTTCGGCTCATATGTTTCGCTACACCAATTTTTTGAGGTGTATATGCGATAGTCTTATGTATTTAAAATTCAGACTACGTAGATCCTCAAACAGCTGATTACAAATTTCAAGGCTATTATCGGTCCTCAGAGTTTTGATTTTCTTGCATGTTTGAATTTTCATTCAAAATTTTCCACTTTTAGATTTTTGAAAGACATCGAAATTATTTTTCAAAAGGGCCACAAGGACCTTATAGGAATATCCACAATTGCAGATAAAAAATATCTATCCCCGCCATGAGTAGGTACACTAGATGGACCATGTAAGTCAATGTATCATAACAAATATAAGATTTAGGGGATGGGATTGGAAAACTAAACACGTTGTTGTTTTCCAAGCACACGTGACTCACAGTAGGGCATAAACGATATTTTGTCCTTACCAAAACAGACTGATTTTTGTCAAACTTCGAGACCCTTACTACTTATATTGCCTATGCGTTTATGCCATAAATGATTTTATCATGAACAATATTCATAGAAGAATCATATTTTGCATGTCAACATATAAGTTGTTCCATTTCTCAACTTTGATAATGCGCAAGTCTTCTTTCATGAATGAGACCATTTCTCTATTTTCCATCAAAATGCTCATCACCAAGAGTTCAATATGAAATAAGATTGTGACACAATCCATACACATCACATTTTCAAAGTTAACCAGTCTCATATTTCCAAGTATAATATCACCTAAACCAGCAACTTGATATATTTTCTCATTTGCCATATAAACATACCAATATTTCACTTCTTTATAGTTAGGAAACATCTTTTAGAAGGTGAAATATGGAAAGTGCAATAAAAAAGCAATCGATTTTCATAAAGAGCAAGTGAATACATATTATTACCATGCTCATAGATTTCAGTTACTATGAAAAAATCATCCACATGTTCGATTTTCGTTATCATGTTGTCATTATGAGGTTGCTGATTTTTCTTAGGTTTAGTGCACTCATAAATATGGTGACCAGGTTTCCCACAGTTATATCGCTTTCACTTTTTAGGTCGAAATTTAGACTTACTCTTCCGTTTGCCCTTTTTTTATCGGAATTATTCTGGTTATTTTGATTAGGGAAAGACTTTTGTTTTTTTAAAACGATTTTGAAATCTTTTCTTCACAAAGTTAACTTCGTCAAAAAAAGTCACCTTAATATTTTTCAAATCCAGTTCCTTGCTTTCCAAACCATTTACAATTATATGAAGAGTAATCTGACCTCCTCCATACTTAATGGCAAATTTAACATTATTGTATGAATCATGTATGTCATTTAAAAGAACAATATGAGTATATTTTCATCAATATTTTTGTCACCAATTTCCTTAATATCCTGAATAAGTTGGTAAAGGTATCCAAATAATTATTGATGTCTTTGGAGAAACCAAGTTTGTAATGGAAGATATTTTCAAGTAAAAATAATTTAGTATGAAGTTTCGATATAAATTTCGTCCTGTTTTTTCAAAAGAACTTTCGCAGAGTCATGTTTACCAAGTTTTCTTATCACATATTCAAATAATTTCAAGTTTATTGACGAACAAGCAGACTCACTTATTAAAAGCCAAAATTGATCCCAAATAACAATAAATTCAAATCACAAAGATTACGCAGGACAACACTAAGCAATAAAATCACCGTGATCATAACAGAAAATTGACCCGTAAAAATGAACTTTTAGGACTCAATTTTGGGAAAATAGAGATTAAAACTACTTGATTAAAATTGGAGTTCCTTCGACCCTTGCCGAAGATATGAGGGACACCTTAGTGCAGGTTTTGATACTTCAGGATTTTAGGATTTAATTAATTGTTTTAATTTCGAATAACCAAGTGAGTTTGAAAATTTAATTGACAAAGTCAACTTACATAAAGTAACAATCACTACGCGGCAAGTGGAGAGAAATAATTAATTAAACAAATCAAACAAATTCATAATGTACAAGGAAAATCACACAGAATAAATTAAAGACGATTTACAACCGTATACCTGAACGAAAACCCGAATGTGAATTTCGTATCATCGAAGCAACGGACCAAATACCCAACTTAAATGCTGCTAGACACCCAACTTAAATGCCGCTCTGATACTATTGTTAGTTATCTGTTCAATTGCTCAATAAAATAAACATATAAATTAGCGAAAAACAAATTCAGTTCAGTTGATTCAACTCAACTATAAGCGAGTAGCGGAAAAGAAGTATAACTAGTACAATCTGATAAACTATAGAAGAAGGTTTAGGGAGTACAAGTTAGTCTAGTATTAATAAATAATTATTAACCAATTGCGCTGCAAGAATGGTAATCCACCTTGATTTAGTTGGAGGTCGGGGTTGATTTTTAGTGGCAATGACTTTGGAATTGAATTTCGACCAATGATCATAGTCTTTGGTAAGGATTAGTCTAGCCTCCAGGGATCTGGCGGTGGAACAATTAAATATTGAGGGATTCAAGCGGCCAGATCTCGGTGGGACCCTACAGTTGGATTTGAGGGGTCCAGCATGGAGTAATCACTTGGGGGACGACTCTTTGTGCGCGGTAATTGAGTATATTTAAGAACCGGGGAGTTAGATATACATCTCGCGATTTAACTGGTAGCAGTACTGTGGGATCGGGACTGTTATCCCAAACACTAATCAGGTGTAAGCTTGAAACCTCGAAAAAAAAACTATTAAAGAAGTAGAACACTGACAACATTTCAGTAACCAGGAAAGAAAGAGGGTCTGCAGACAAAAATAACAAGTAATTTAGTGTAGGTTTTAACAAGATTAGATCCAAGAGAAACAAATACTCTCTTCTTTCACAAAAATATGTCAAATTTTTTATTTTTTTCAGTCAAAATTTATAAATTTTTATCATAAATTATAACTAGTATATAAAAAATTATAGTAATGTAAGTGCTTGATTAGATTTGTCTTAATGTGTATTTCTAAAATATAACTTATATTTTCTATAAAATTTTATATGTTAATCGCATTTTTTGGTCAAAGTTTATAAATTTGGACTCGAAAAAGTAAAAATTTGGACACATTTTCATCGACGGAGAGAGTACAAAATTCAACAATACAGGGGGATAGAGACAAGAAAAAGTAAAAAAAACATATATATATATATATATGAAATAAAATAAAATTAAGAAAACCTCTTTTTACACTATATAAATCAGGCTTAGGTCTTAGATTGTTCTGTTAAAGGAATAATACGTTGTGTGCGTAAATCATTAGTTTACTGAACTTTCTGGTTAGGGTATGGTTAGGCATAACGTATGTATTTACCTATTTAAAGGGATGTAAATGATGGAATATCTGTGATTTTGCCTACTTTATTGTCTTAGTTATTTTTCCTTCAATACGTTATCAGCACGAGATCGCCTATTGCCATCACCCTCCCACCGTCGTCGTCGGAATCTAGATCCATAGCAGCCCTAATTCCAGTTGCAGCCGAAGACCCTAGTGTTGCCGTTATCTACAAACGCCAAGCCCGCACCAGATCGGTGATGCCGTCCTCATCCACTACTTTCGTCCAGATCGTCACCGACACCGTACATACACAATTCGCTGCCAACTCTGATCTGCTCCAGACTAGCTGCAACCATCAGCCATCTCCGTCAGTCGTTCACGCCCAGCCTGTCCAATCCCGATTGGAGACTAGAAGTCGAAGGAACTTACGAGGAGATTGATGTGTGTGTGGTCCATGTTTATGTTTTCTGCGCTTTCTTATCCAAAATAGTGTTTGGGTCAGTAAGAAATGGGTCCGCTATCATTACCCCCATCGCGTGAATCCCTTATTTTCATTCAAAGAGGAACCAATGTGATACAAACAGCGTTTGGAATGACGGCAGTAAAATTCACCAAGCAAATTGAAGACGACAAATGAAACGAGGAATATATTTTCATCCAAACAAATCGACGATATGCCCTAGGAAAGAATCGTGTCTTTCCTGTAAGGTACACAATCTGAATAACCCTACTATTTGCAACGTGCGCGATTTTACATGCTTTAATTACTTTAAATGCATATTTATATTTCATAAATTTTTTTATGCTTAATTAAACCAATTAAAGCATGACACATTAATAATTTTAATTAAATTAAAACGAATTTCTTATAGCAACTTCAATTAAATTAAATTCACGTTGAATTAATAATTATTGCGGCATAAGACACCTCTTTGACTATATTTATACATGTATAGATATATTCTTAGGATTATGTGTCTATATCTATAAATATACATATATTTGCATACATATATAGATATGACATGCAAATTAGGCTTCATCATTGTTGGATTTTAAAGGACTTATATCTAATGCCTACAATAACTCGAACCATGATAAAGTAATTCATTGGTCACCTTCAGTAGCATCGAAAGTAATTTATTGACCATATCTTGGTTCTGAAAAATAATAACCCTCCATATTATTGAAAATTTTATCATGGAAAGTACTCATGATATACTGTGAAAACTCATTTTCCTTTTTTCTTGTCTCAAGATGGCTGATCCAACTCGTCCTGAATCTGACATCTTGGACTCAGAAGGACTTGAGTACCATAGATGGGTTTCTGACGTAGAGACCACTTTTGTCGTTAAGGACTATAGTGCTGCTATCTTTGAAAAAGCAGGCGAAGTACCGTCTGACAAAACCAAAGCTAGTGCATTAATATTCCTTAGGCGACATATTGACCCCAACCTAAGATGAGAATATTTGCAGTTGAAATCCCCGAAAGAATTGTGGGATGCCCTTAAGGGCCATTTTGGGAACATACACAATACCTTGCTCCCAGAGTTGACCGTGCAGTGGAATGAAATCCGCTTGCTTGATTATAAACGGATCAACGATTTCAATAAAGATATGCTCTGTATGAAGGCACGCCTTAATTCTGTGGAAAGGACCTCACAGAAGATGATATGATCCAGAAAACACTCTCCACATTCCCTACTTCTGCCCTTATACTAGCGAACTAGTATAGGCTGGAGTATGACAATAAACGCATCACTACCTTCAGTAAGATAATCAACCTACTGCAAGTGGCTGAGAGGCATAATGAAGTGCTAGTGAGCAATAATGTCAGGCCGATTGGGACAAAAAAAATTCCTTAGTCCAATTATGGCAAAGTAAAAGGTGGAACCCCAATGTAAAGGGGACTGGTCATGGCAACCCCAAACCACAACGTGGTAAAAGGCATCGTGGTGAAGGACGTGGGGGTCTATCCAATGTAATGCGAAGACTTGGTGCTTCTGGCTCTGCTAGCCAAGGGAACCAAAAAGCACCTACCCATCCTATCGCCTCTAAGGCTCGAGTTGGCAATGAACCGTGCTATCATTGTGGAGATGCTGGACATGGTACGAGAACTGCCATGCAAGCAAGCAAGTCGTATCTCACTACAAGAAATATATAGAGTCCAAAGAAAGGAGAACTCACAATATGGAGGAATATGATCTAGACAAGTCCCCCTATGTCAGTTTCACAGTCACCAATCGTCGAATTGAGTCATACGAGCCACAGTCTACAGACTGAATCTTAGTATTATGTTTACTTTCTCGTTTACATTTGGTATAGTTGCCCCAAGACAACTGTGTTGGTGTTTTCTTTTCAATAATGGTGTGACACAACATTGTTTCACGAACAATATATTAATATTGCTTACGTTAGATTCTTAGCTTTATTTCAAAGTACTGAATAATGCTTGAATGTTAATGGTTCGAAGTTTCACTCTCTTCTAAGGAATGAATCGAGTAGAACTTGAATGTTCTTAAAATTAGGCTTATATTCATCGAATTAGTCGCCTGCCAAACCTCGGTAACTACGATAATTGGGTCTTCTCAACTCATCAAACGGCGAAGTAATGCCCAATTCTTGATGCCTAAACGGCAGTCTTCCAAGTTACCAATGCTCTATATGCACATAGAGCCCTTCGAACCTTCTTAGCTTCAATAATATACGTAGCAATGGTTTCCAGATTGAAACCCACTCTGAGAATGGAATAGAGTTTCTTTTATTAATTATAATGAATGTGGATGTATATGCATTTTAGAATAACTGATGAGTCGATCTAGTGGATGTACCTCATTATTGTTAGGTTTTTAAAATCCTATGTTGTCACCAACAATGTAGTTTGGGACATAGACTCATATAGACTTTGGCACGATAGACTAGGTCATCTTGGTCGAAGTATGATGATCTGTATACTAAAGAACTTGTACGGACATCATTATTTTTCGAGCGAAAATATGGCAACAACTCAACATAAAGAACAATGCTGATGTTAATCGTGTTATGTCATCCAAAGAACCGTATGCATATCAAATGCCCACCACTTAATGTTGCAAAGCCTGTTCTTTAACCAAAATAGGAGTGAGACCTTCCTACGGTAAAGAAACAAAAGCAAACATTCTATTCTTACGCTGAATATAAGGAGATATTTGTGGATCCATCCACCTAATATGCGGACCATTTATGTATTTATGGTTTTGATGGATTCTCCGACATGTTGGTCACATGTCGCTCTCTTGTCCACTCAAACTGCTGCAGAACTTCCAAAATAACTTATAAGGGCTCACCTCCCTTATCACATCTAAAGGACTCGATGATGTTGGAGAGTTCATATCAAAAAGTACTTGATGTTTATTGCATGATAGAGATCAACGAACAACATCTCGTCCCATGTGCATATGCAAACGGTCTCACATAAACCACCTTCAAAAGAATATGTATGGTGATTATGTCATTGGTTATGCACACCAATTTGCATATTTTGTCTGGAATTATGCAATATTGCACGCAACTTTACTTAAATCATTCATTCTTAGACCTTCTGCTAACCAATTACTTTATGCGTACCAGTTGGTAACTGGATAGCCTGATTTTTGTATTTTGGACCCAGACGAACTTGAGTGCCAATTTCGCATATTTGGTTATGTATTATATGTGCCTTCTGCGCCCCACAACGCATTGGTATTTAGAAACGATTAAGTATTCACGTTGAATAATAATCTCCAGATGTTTATCCGCTATTTAGAACCTTCACAGTGATCTCTTTACCGCACGATTTGCGAATTGTCACTTTAATGAGACAACCTTCCCGTCGTTAGGGGGAGGAGAGAAAATGTAATTTCTCGGGGAATGACAGGAATTGTCGTGGTGTGTCCCCATTTTGTCTCATTATGATCTCCGAACTTCACAATGTTACCGTGAAGCATAAAGAACACTCGATCTTCAGGATGTAGCAGATTCGATGCCTCATGCATTTACTGATATCGTTCAAGTGACAAGATCTCACATTACAGCTGCAAATGTGCCTGTAAGGTTAGAAGTCCCCTGTAAGGGGCACATCACCAATGAACCGGGTGATGCAACTGCACCTGGTGGAGGTGTGGTTGAGGCTGTGGCTCCCTGCGAAGGAAAGGGTGGAAGCCACATGGTTCGACTAAATACTCACCCAAGTAAGAGGTAGAGTATGGCACAAATTACATGTTAACCATCAATGAACTCGTTTCATGAGATCATGCTTGATTTTATTGTGTCCATGAATCATGACGAGGGGGACGCCCCGAAGATATGATTCAGAAAATCAAGAATCTCGATGAAATTATGAGGGTGTGGCCTGATCAACCACCCACTTTGATGACATGTCATGAATCATAAAGTACGATGATGTCGAACCTCGCTCAGTTGGATGAAATCAACATAGAGGTGATTAGCCTATAAGAAAAACATTCCAGGTAGAACTAGATTCTCCGACAAAGAGTCAGGTAAGGTATTTGGTGTAGGTAGTGATAACCTAACCAGGTGTAAGGCCTATAGGACATAAACGAACCTTTGTTGTAAAGTGTAGTGAGAATATAGAGTCCTAATGTACAAGGTTTCACGAAGTAATGCTTCTCACAATGTCTTGTAATTGATTGCGAGGTAATGTACTCCCACATATACGTATCCGCTATTTGATTAGCGTAGTAATTTTCGAGGGACTGGAAATGCAGCCAATGGATATGGTTACTACGTATCTCTATGGGGGTCTAGATATGGAGATATATATGAAAGTGCCCGATGGCATTTCATTATCCAAATCAAGTGACTCTAGACCACAGAGTGCGTTTATAATTTGATTGAAACGCTCAACTTTACGGTTTTGAAGCAATCCTTAAGGATGTGGTATAACCGTCTAAGTGACTACTTAATTTGTAAGGGATATAAGAACGATGAATTGTGTCCTTGCGTCTTCACAAATAACTTCTGGATTCACGATCATCGCAATGTACGCCGATGACATGAACATAATCGGACTTGATGAAATAAAAGAAACCACAGGATACTGAAAATCTGAGTTTGAGATGAAAGATCTTGGGAAAATTCGGTTCTGTCGAGGCATTGACATAAACATCGGGTTGTGGAATTCATTCCACCGGTCTACCTATGTCCAGAAGATTCTCGGGTACTTTAATATGGACAAGGTAAACCCGACTAGCATCCCATGATAGGTCGAACATTTGGATGCAAAGAAAAGATCCATTTCGTCTAAAGGAAAGTGACGAAGAGCTTTGGGAGCTGAAATTCCCTATTTGAGTGCAATAGCGCATTATTGTACTTGGCTCAATGTACACGACCTAATATCACTCCTTAGTTAATTCGCTGACTAGATTTAGTTCAGCATCGACGCAACATCAATGTGTTGGAATATTTATTCCACATATTAATAAATTATGTTTTGATGATTAAGTTGCCAAACAAAACAAAACAACATAAAGGCGAAGCAAAACGACAAATCATACGAAGACGCAAAAAGTTGCAATCTGGACTGCATTAGCGCACGCAAGTCATCACATGTTAGCGCACGCTAACGGGAGTTCTCTGCATATCAGCCAAAGTTTGAAGTTACCTGAAGTGAAGTTAGCTAATGAGGTAGCGCACGCTACACATAGTCATTAACGCACGCTATCGAAGGATTGTTACCGTTGGGAAGATATTCAATCACAGAATGACGTATGCAATGAAGCCAGTATTAGCGCACGCTACAAAGAAGGAATAGCGCACGCTAAGTAGTTTGAATATAGTCAATCAGAACATTGGAAAGATTCGGCGGAAAGTCAAGCATCAGACGTATAGTTTGACAAGTGGAGGCAACGGATATATTATGTTAACGCACGCTACTCAATCATGGTTAACGTACGCTAAGTGAGTCAGATAACGTACGTAACACAAAGAATATAACATACGCTAAAGGAGAAACGAAGCTACTGGACTGAAACTGGAACAGACTAGTGCACGCTAAAGAGAAAGCCTAGCGCATACTAATTAGTCAAAACAGACTAACGGCTAGTTTGGTGGAAGAAGGCTATAAATACCACATCTTTGGTATTATTCCATACAACAACTCCAAGCAATCAAGACATTGATCTTATATTCATTTACTTACATTGTTGTTGTGATATTGAGCTTATATTGTTAGTTTGAGTGTTTATACATTCAACATTATACACGAGAGGTAAAAGAAAAGATACGATTGGATTCGGTGTTATTAGGATCAAGTATCCGGCATTGTTAGAATCGCAATCGCTATCTTAGTGAGGTTTATCTAGTACCAATAGAAAGCTAGAGTGGTTGATTCCTTGTCCAATAGAAAAGGAAAACGGTTTTACTCGGACCGATTAAAGACGATCTTGTAATGGTAATCCCTCGACCGATAGAAGAGAGGCGTAGAGGTTTTGATCTTAATCCTAAAGAAAAAGATTTCATCGAGAGAGGACGTAGCCTTCGTTAATAGCCGAACCTCTATAAATCCTTGTGTGATTTATTTTCCGCAATTTATTTACGCTTCCGCACAAACGGCGCAAATATCCGATTTTATACCAACAATTGGTATCGGAGCGGTTACTCCAATACGCGGCTTAACATCCGAGGAGAATATCTAAAATGGCGTTTCAAATGGCTCCATTCTAAGGCCTTGCTCTCAACCGACCATTATTTTTTGATGGATCGAATTTCATGACTTGGAAGAAGAAAATGTCCATTTTCATCCGAGCTTACGATATCGAATTATGGAAGGTGATATGCCTTGGTCCCAAAATTCCGACGAACTCAAACGGAACTCTCAAAACCTTTGAAGAGTATGATGATGCGAATTGGAAAAACGACCATTATAATTGCAAAGCCACGCAATTATTATACTGTGCTTTAAATCCAGAAGAATACAACCGGATATCATCGTGTGATAGTGCCAAAGAAATCTGGAAAATGCTTGAGATAACACACGAAGGTACGTCTCAAGTCAAAGAGACGAAGATAAACATGCTCCTTCACGATTATGAATTATTCCAAATGAAGGACGACAAATCCATCTCGATTATGCTTGACCGATGTTCGGTCATCACTAATGGATTAGCATGTTTCGGAAAACCACTTTCGAGTAGTGAGAAAGTAAAGAAAATTCTCCGATCACTACCTCGAGAATGGGACGGTACGGTTACGATAATAATGGAATCAAAAGATTTAAATACTCTTGATTTTAGTGCTCTCGTTGGTTCTCTTATCAACTACGAGATTGTTCTAAAATCTCAGAATGTGAAATCAAAACCGAAGGAGAGGTCGATAGCCATGAAGGCTAAAATGTCAAAAAAGAAAGAAGAAATCTCGGTGGACGAAAGCGACGAAGAATCGGCATATTATGCCAAGAATATTAATAAGTTCCAACACTTATTAAACCGGAGGAAGAAGGACATTCAAGCGGGCGAATCTAAGAAATTCGACAACACCTGTCGATTATGTGGTAAACCAGGCCACTTTGCTAAGAACTGTCGAGTAAAACAAAAGGAAGTCTTAGTTGCAACATGGAGTGACGAAGATCCTGATGATGATTTCATGAATCAAAATAATCTCGCACTCATGGCCCGAAGTTCATTCGACGACAGCGACGTCGAAAGTCAAGTAAGTAACTCTTACGACGAACTTTTTGAAGCATTCGAATTATTACATACCGATTATCAAAATACTTTAAAAGAAATTAAATCCCTTCAAACTAAATATAAATCTTTGGAAATTGAAAATTCCAAAATTCTTGAAAATGGAAAATTTGTCGAAATCGATCATTCTAAATGCGTTGAAAACAAGAATATTTTAAAGAATGATCTTGTTAAAGTTTAAACCGAGCTCAAAAATTTAACGAAGAAATTTTCTCTCGGAAACGAGAAATTCGAAAATATGCTCTTGGTTCAAAAATATACTTTAAATAAAGAGGGGTTAGGATTCAAACCACGTTTTAAAAATGAATCCGTAAATTTCAAAATACCCCGGTGTGAAAAATGTTTAAAAATCGGGCATCACATTTCAAATTTCAAAAACCCAAGACGGACGATAAAAGTTAAGAAAATCTGGGTTCCTAAAGGAACAATTGTTTCAAATATCGTCTACATCTCAAAAGAAAAACCGACTTTCGGTTGGATCCCCAAAACCTAATTTTTAACAATTGATATTTAACAAAGGGGGAGATAATAATTTCAGGGGAAGTTTATATCCTTATTAATGCATATTCATTAATTGATATCATTCATATTTACATTTCATTGGTATCCTCTATATTTTTACACTTTTTGCTGAATACAAAAAAGGAGAGAAGAAGATTGAATCGGATAAAAGCGTCATGAAAGATATGACGAGAAAAACCTGCAAAATAAAAGGAGGAGAATAATAAAAATCGAATGTTGGAATATTTATTCCACACATTATTTAATTTGTGTTTTGATGATTAAAGTTGCTAAACTACAAAACAACATCGAGGCGAAGCAAAGCAGTAAAGCGGCGACGAAGGCAAAAATTGCAATCTGGATCGCATTAGCGCACGCTAAGGGACATATGTTAGCGCACGCTAACGAGGAGTCATTGCATTCCAGCCTAGTATCGAAGTAAGCTGCAGTGAAGTCAGCAGATGGATAGCGCACGCTACACTCTATTATTAGCGCACGCTACCCTCTATTATTAACGCACGCTATCGAGCCATGTTACTGTTGTAGAAGATATTCAAACACAGAATGACGTATGCAATGAAGTCAGCATTAACGCACGCTACAAAGAATGAATAGCGCACGCTAAGTTGTTTGAATCTAGTCAATCCGAACGTTGGAAAGATTCGGCGGAAAGTCAAGCATCAAACAGATAGTTTGACAAGTAAACTCAACGGATATATTACGTTAACGCACGCTACTCAATCATGGTTAACGTACGCTAAGTAAGTGAAATAACGTACGTAAGGCAAGAGGTATAACGTACGCTAAAGAAGAAACGAAGCTACTGGACTAAAACTGGAAAGACCTAGCGCACGCTACAAAAGAAGGCTAGCGCACGCTAGCAAGTCAAAACAGCCAGCAACGGCTAGTTTGTGGAAAATGCCTATAAATACCATTCCTATGGTATTGTTTGAGTACAACAACTTCAAGCAAACGAGATATACATCTGAGAATCATATACTTACATTGTTGTTGTAATATTGAGCCTATATTGTTAGTTTGAGTGTTTATACATTCAACATTATACACGAGAGGTAAAAGAAAAGATACGATTGGATTCGGTGGTATTAGGATCAAGTATCCGGCATTGTTAGAATCGCAATCGATATCTAAGTGAGGTTTATCTAGTACCCATAGAAAGCTAGAGTGGTTGATTCCTTATCCAATAGAAAAGGAAAAACGGTTTTACTCGGACCGATAGAAGATGAGCTTGTAGCAGTAATCCCTCGTGATAGAAGAGAGGCGTAGAGGTTTTGATCTTAAGCCTAAGGAAAAGATACATCGAGAGAGGACGTAGGCTTCGTTAATAGCCGAACCTCTATAAATCCTCGTGTCCTTTATTTTCCGCAATTTATTTTCGCTTCCGCATAAAACGGCGCAAATATCCGATTTGGTACCCAACAATTGGTATCGGAGCGGTACTCAATCTGCGCTTAACATCAGGAGAAGATCGAAATGGCGTTTCAAATGGCTCCCGTCGAAGGCCTTGCTCTCAATCGACCACCATTCTTTGATGGCGCAAACTTCATGACTTGGAAGAAGAAGATGTCGATATTCATTCGAGCTTACGATATCGAATTATGGAAGGTAATATGCCTTGGTCCGAAAATTCCGACAAATTCCAAGCGATGCGCTCAAAACCTTCAAGAATATGACGATTCCGATTGGAAAAAGCGACCACTACAATTGTAAGGCAACTCAACTTCTCTATTGTGCCTTAAATCAGGAAGAACACAACCGAGATATCATCGTGTGATAGTGCAAAGAAATCTGGAAAATGCTTGAGGTAACACACGAAGGTACGTCTCAAGTCAAGGAGACGAAGATAAACATGCTCCTTCACGATTATGAATTATTTCAAATGAAGGGCAGCGAATCCATCTCGATTATGCTTGACCGATTTTCGGTTATCACAAATGGATTAGCATGTTACGGAAAACCACTTTCGAGTAGTGAGAAAGTAAAGAAAATTCTCCGATCACTACCTCGAGAATGGGGCCAGTGCAGTTCTGGCAATAATGGAATCCAAAGATTTAAATACTCTCGATTTTAGTGCTCTCGTTGGTTCTCTTATCAACTACGAGATTGTTCTAAAATCTCGGAATGCCAAACCGAAGGAGAGGTCAATAGCCTTCAAGGCTAAAATGTCGAAAAAGAAAGAAGAAACCCGGTGGGACGAAAGCGTGAAGAAATGGCATATTATGCCAAAAATATTAATAAGTTCCAACACTTATTAAACCGGAGAAAGAAGGACATTCAAGCGGGCGAACCTAAGAAATTCGACAACACCTGTCGATTATGTAGTAAACCAGGCCACTTTGCTAAGAACTGTCGAGTAAAGCAAAAGGAGGTTTTAATCGCAACATGGAGCGGCGAAGATCCCGATGAAGATTTTCTTGAACAAAATAATCTCGCTCATGGCGGAGTTCATTCGGCAAGCGGCGTCGAAAGCCAAGTAAGTAATTCCTACGACGAACTTTTTGAAGTATTCGAGTTACTACATACGGACTATCAAAATGCTTTAAATGAAATTAAGTCCCTCAAGTCTAAATATAAAACTTTGGAAATTGAAAATTCCAAAATACTTGAAAAAGGGAAATTTGTCGAAATTGATCATTCGAAATGCCTTGAAAATGAAAATATTTTGAAAAATGATCTTTTAAAAGTTCAAGATGAACTAAAAATTTTGACAAAGAAATTTTCGTGCGGGAACGATAAATTTGAACAAATGTTATGTGTTCAAAAATATACTCTAAATAAAGAGGGGTTAGGATTCAAATCACGTTCGAAAAACGAATCCGTTAATTTTAATATACCCCATTGCGAAAAGTGTTTACTAATCGGGCATCATATTTCCAATTGCAAAAGCCCAAGACGGACGATAAAAACTAAAAGGATTTGGGTTCCTAAAGGAACAAACGTTTCAAACATCGTCTACGTTTCAAAAGCAAAACCAACTATCGGTTGGATCCCCAAAAATAAATTTTGACAAATGATATTTTACAAAGGGGGAGAAAGAAATAACATTTTCAGGGGGAGTTTATACCCTTATTAATGCATAAATTGGTATCATGCATATTTATATTTCATTTGGTATCCTTTATATTTTTTTTACTTTTTGATGAAAACAAAAAGGGGGAGAAAGATATGAATTGAGATAAAAATGATAAAAATGAGAAGGAGATGAAGAGGAGATAAAAATGAGAAAAATCGAAGAAGTCGAAAAGAAAAGAAAAGCATACAAATAGGGGAGTTGAAAAAAATTGAAAAGCGAAAAGCAGCGGAGTTGAAAAATGAAGAAGTCGAAAAGAAGAAAAAGAAAAGAAATGGAGAAACTAACAAGCGATCAAAGCGAAAACTTTGATTCGTATAAATATACATATATTATTTTTCTGATTATCGATTCAAGGGTTGTTGTGTAATCATCAAAGGGGGAGATTGTTGGAATATTTATTCCACACATTATTTAATTTGTGTTTTGATGATTAAAGTTGCTAAACTACAAAACAACATCGAGGCGAAGCAAAACGGCGAAGCAGGCGAAGACGCAAAAATTGCAATCTGGACTGCATTAGCGCACGCTAAGGGACATATGTTAGCGCACGCTAACGAGGAGTCATTGCATTCCGGCTAGTATCGAAGTAAGGCTGCGGTGAAGTCGGCGGATGGATAGCGCACGCTACACTCTATTATTAGCACACGCTACCCTCTATTATTAACGCACGCTATCGAGCCATGTTCTTTGTAGAAGATATTCAAACACGGAATGACGTATGCAATGAAGTCGACGTGCATTAACGCTACAAAGAATGAATAGCGCACGCTAAGTTGTTTGAATCTAGTCAATCCGAACGTTGGAAAGATTCGGCGGAAAGTCAAGCATCAAACGGATAGTTTGACAAGTAAACTAAACGGATATATTACGTTAACGCACGCTACTCAATCATGGTTAACGTACGCTAAGTAAGTGAAATAACGTACGTAAGGCAGGAGGTATAACGTACGCTAAAGAAGAAACGAAGCTACTGGACTAAAACTGGAAAGACCTAGCGCACGCTACAAAAGAAGGCTAGCGCACGCTAGCAAGTCAAAACAGCCAGCAACGGCTAGTTTGTGGAAAATGCCTATAAATACCATTCCTATGGTATTGTTTGAGTACAACGTCTTCAAGCAAACGAGATATACATCTGAGAATCATATACTTACATTGTTGTTGTAATATTGAGCCTATATTGTTAGTTTGAGTGTTTATACATTCAACATTATACACGAGAGGTAAAAGAAAAGATACGATTGGATTCGGTGGTATTAGGATCAAGTATCCGGCATTGTTAGAATCGCAATCGATATCTAAGTGAGGTTTATCTAGTACCCATACAAAGCTAGAGTGGTTGATTCCTTATCCAATAGAAAAGGAAAAACGGTTTTACTCGGACCGATAGAAGACGAGCTTGTAACGGTAATCCCTCGACCGATAGAAGAGAGGCGTAGAGGTTTTGATCTTAAGCCTAAGGAAAAAGATACATCGAGAGAGGACGTAGGCTTCGTTAATAGCCGAACCTCTATAAATCCTCGTGTCCTTTATTTTCCGCAATTTATTTTCGCTTCCGCATAAAACGGCGCAAATATCCGATTTGGTACCCAACAGAAGTCAAAAAGGAGAAGAAAGCATACAAAAAGGGGGAGAAACGACGGAGTTGAAAAATCAAGGAGAAGACGAAAAAGAAAGGATTGGAGAAACTAACGAAATGATCAAAGCCGAAAACTTTGATTCGTATAAATATACATATAGATATATTTTTATCTTTCAAGTTTTATCCAATTCAAGATTTGTTTTGTAATCATCAAAAAGGGGGAGATTGTTGGAATATTTATTCCACATATTAATAAATTATGTTTTGATGATTAAGTTGCCAAACAAAACAAAACAACATAAAGGCGAAGCAAAACGACGAAGCAGACGAAGACGCAAAAAGTTGCAATCTGGACTGCATTAGCGCATGCAAGTCATCACACGTTAGCGCACGCTAATGGGAGTTCTCTGCATATCAGCCAAAGTTCGAAGTTACCTGAAGTCAAGTTAGCTAATGAGGTAGCGCACGCTACACATAGTCATTAACGCACGCTATCGAAGGATTGTTACCGTTGGGAAGATATTCAATCACAGAATGACGTATGCAATGAAGTCAGTGTTAGCGCACGCTACAAAGAAGGAATAGTGCACGCTAAGTAGTTTGAATATAGTCAATCAGAACGTTGGAAAGATTCGGCGGAAAGTCAAGCATCAGACGGATAGTTTGACAAGTGGAGGCAACGGATATATTATGTTAACGCACGCTACTCAATCATGGTTAACGTACGCTAAGTGAGTCAGATAACGTACGTAACACAAAGAATATAACGTACGCTGAAGGAGAAACGAAGCTACTGGACTGAAACTGGAACAGACTAGCGCACGCTAAAGAGAAAGTCTAGCGCACGCTAATTAGTCAAAACAGACTAACAGCTAGTTTGGTGGATGAAGGCTATAAATACCACATCTTTGGTATTATTCCATACAACAACTCCAAGCAATCAAGACATTGATCTTATATTCATTTACTTACATTGTTGTTGTGATATTGAGCTTATATTGTTAGTTTGAGTGTTTATACATTCAATATTATACACGAGAGGTAAAAGAAAAGATACGATTGGATTCGGTGTTATTAGGATCAAGTATCCGGCATTGTTAGAATCGCAATCGCTATCTTGATGAGGTTTATCTAGTACCAATAGAAAGCTAGAGTGGTTGATTCTTTGTCCAATAGAAAAGGAAAACGGTTTTACTTGAACCGATAGAAGACGAGCTTGTAACGGTAATCCCTCGACCGATAGAAGAGAGGCGTAGAGGTTTTGATCTTAATCCTAAAGAAAAAGATACATCGCGAGAGGACGTAGGCTTCGTTAATAGCCGAACCTCTATAAATCCTTGTGTGATTTATTTTCCGCAATTTATTTACGCTTCCGCACAAACGGCGTAAATATCCAATTTTATACCAACACAATGGAATGGTATCAAGAATATCTTTTGATAGACTTGAGACTATTCTTTCCCTACAAGCAGGCAAAGGAAGCTGCTTTCGAAAAGGCAAATACTAAAGTAAATGTTGATGTCGAAGCAACTACCACAAAGTATGTGTTGGTATGACTTGCTTATGTTTTGAAAATCGACTATGCAAACCCCTTTTGGCTACCTCCTCGAATCACGACATGATTATTGCTTTGCATGAATCAGTCTGTGAGTGTACATGATTAAGAACTATCATTCTACACTTGTGAGGAACTAATGGTTAAGTACTGCTACTGATGAGCATACTTACATTTATGAACATGATGTAACTTGTAAATCCCCTTGATTGATGGAATGATCATAATGGGAAATATGTGAGATATAATGGAACATACTTACATATATTGCACTCTTTTCCTTAGACCAAGGTTTATTTTTCCCATTGGGTTTTGTTACTTGGCAAGGTTTTTAACGAGGCAACGATATATGAATGTAAGCATTAGGGGGAACTGTAGAGTTTTTCAACTCTCGAGATCGATGTAAAGATCACAAGGAAATGGTGATTTATAAACAAACTTAATCACATGGGTTGTACTCTTTTCTTTGACCAAGGTTCATTTTCACTCATTGGGTTTTGTTACTTGGCGAAGTTTTTAATGAGGCAACAACTACTTGATTGATGTACAAACCAGGGGGAGATGTAGACTTGAGGGGGAGTCTTATCCACAGCGTACGTTATACTCTTTTCCTTCCAAGGATCATTTTTCCCACAGGGTTTTTATCACTTGGAAAAGTTTTTAATGAGGTAACAAGATGTACGATTTTAGGGATCGATGGAATGGTCACCTTAGTAGCGCTATGATCAAATGTAACGATCATATGAGAGGATAGATTCAAAGGACGAAGTCTAAACTTGATGTGTCTAGATGGTGTACTTTTTTTCCTACGATCAAGATATTTTTCCCACTGGGTTTTTGCTTGCCGAGGTTTTAACGAGGCAACATGACATGCGCTTGTAGACTAGGCACAAGGGGGAGTGTTAAAGGAATAATACCCATTGTGTGCCTAAGTCTGTTAGTTTACGGGCTTTCCTAATTAGGGTATGGTTAGGCCTGCTTGTATGTATTTCTCCCTATTTAAAGGGATGTCATCAATGGAATAATACAAAGTTTTGCCCTACTTTATTGTCTTAGATATTTTTCCTTCAATGTGTTCAGATTTCTCTGACTATTTTTAGGTATCTCAAAGCCTAGGATGCCACCGTAATATTGAAGGGTATCACAAAAGAATGGAGATAATAATCAATCTCAGCGACGATTCGGAAAAGAGAAGAAGAGGTCATCTCGGAACACGAAAAGAAAAGAGTGAGAGTAGGAAAAGGGCGGACGAATAATGAGGATCTTAGGTTTCGTCCCTTTTAGACGGGACGGATCAATGATCTTGATCCGGGGTAAAAAAATAATCTTTTGTACGAATTAATGTGATTCGATGTAAAAAAAATATAAAAGTCAATTATATGAAAGTTAAAAAGTACTCTAAAAAAAATATAATGCAAATATTTATTCTGATCATAAGTACATTTAAATAAATTAAAATAATAAAAAATTATACTTTTATCAATTCAATTCAACACAGTTCAGTTCGGTTCAATTCAGTTTAGTTTAAGACTGAGAATTTAGGATCGGGAAATCCCGAGTCTCGGTCCCGTCCCGAGTCCCGACGGGAAACGGGACCCCGAGTCCCGAATTTTACGGGGTTGGGACCGGGACCGAGACCTGAGATTTTGGTAATTTCGGGACTCGGGAGTCCCGAGTCCCGATCGGGACTATCCCGAAGTCTCGATTGAAATTTCTAATTTCAATCATTTTTTTTTTTCTTTTCTGATTTCGGGTATTTTGTCCCGATCGGGACATCGGGACATTTCAGAAAATTATCCTCTGGGATCGAAACCGGGACTTACATTTATCCCATTTCGGGAATCGGAACTCCCGAAGTTCCGAACGAGACCGGGACCGAGACCATCAAATTGATAATTTTCGAAATCGTGACAATCGAGACTTAAGATCGGGACCTCGGGATGTCCCGATTCTCAACTTTAGTTTAATTTAATTAAATTCAATAAAATTCAACTTAAAAAATAAATCAAAAAAATGGATGAATGTAGTGGACTCCATAATGAAAATACAGTAACAAATCCAAAAAGGTGCACTAACTCACGTGCATCCCATTTTTTATGCTTTCTCAACTTTCAAGAGAATGTACCAGTCTTCATCTATATTTAAATTTTAAAATGTACTTTTAATTGTACTCAAATGAATTATAATAACTTATTTTTAAACAAGAAATTCATCACAAATAATTATTAGACAAGGTTAACACAGAAAATTATTAATATATTAAAATTTTATATTTTAATGATTTAGGGTAAGGTATAATAGAAGCATCATAGTTTCACAATTATCTATGAAAAGCTCTTAGATTTATGCATAAAGAATGTGATTTATTAACTTGCTTATGAGCGACAGGAATTTATAAGCCAAACCATTCACTCTCATTTCTTTCACCCACTCTCAATCAATTTCTTTGCACCACATCATTTCCTATTTTTTTCTTCACTCACCCTTCACTCACTTTTTTTTGGAGGCGCCACTTCACTCACTCTTCACTCTCTTTTTTTTTTCTTTTTTTCTTTTTTCTTTTTTCTTTTTAAAATTCTATTAAAATTTATTAAAAATCTAAAAATTCATTAAAATTAAATAAACATTACATAATATTATTAAAAACCATAAAATAATTAAAGTTCCATTAAAATTTAAAAACATAAAACTTAAACATTAAATCCTACAAACTACATGGCCAACCGTATTTGGCACATAGCTCGCGTTTTCTCTTGATGACGAAATCTTTAAAAGCCGGGTCCGGGATTTGGTCGTGCGGGTCCATAACGAACTTCATGTCACGATTGTAGACCTCCCCACTAATAAAGTTGAAATATTCTTCGTCTTTTTTCTTTTGAACCTCCAACTGCGCCTGCATTAAACTTTTCTTTTCGGAGGTGTAACTTTCAAAGGCATCACGCATCGAGCTTCGGCTTGAATCTCCAGAAGTCATCTTTTTTTTGCCTTTCGATTGACGTGATGGAGTTGGGTTCTCATTGAGGTTCGGTAAGTCACACTCGAAATCTTCCACGTCTATCGGCGTTTGAGCGCTACTTGACTCCGACGACTTTCTTTTCTTGCTCGATCCCGTGGATTCTTGAGTCTGAGTAACCATCGGTTGTTCTTGCCACTTTGGTTGATCTTTGAGAATGTGCCACGCTTTAGAATGCGCGAAAGCTTTCTTATATTGTTTTTCAAAATCACGATTGGCTCTTTCAAGGACTTGAAGATCGTTGCACCCACTATCTCTCAAGCGATTCTACAAATTTATAAAACAATATACAATATACAATATAAAACAATAAATATATATATAACGTTTTTAAAACTTAAAAAATCACAAATATAAAAATATACCGCTTGGTTGTAGTAACCGTTGAACGAAGCGATCAAAGTATGCATAGGAGTCCATTTCGAGTTCAATTGATGATGAGTGCGTTCGGTTCCCGGGACAAGCGTTCTAAAATATTTTAGATTTCGCTTCCAAAATCCTTGCCTTGGTTGACGGTCGCCAACTTCTTTGTCCACCGAAATTTTAATCCAAGACTTAGCTAACGCCTCCTCCTCATCGGGCGTCCAAGGCTTACTTGCTTTTTTTGTCTTTAGAACCACATCTTCGACCTCTTCCTCCTCTTCGAATTGTTCTTCATCATTTGGTTGTGTCTCGGGTACCACGTCAAGATTGTCGAAATATTCATCTTCATCGGTATCAAATGGAATGGGTAACGGTTCACTAACCCGTTCACGCCTTTTTTGTTGGGTATAGCGCGGCTCATACGGGTTGAAGTTAGGATTTGGCGGTGGAGATTGTTGGGTATAGTTCAGCTCAAATGGGTCGAAGTTAGTCGGAATTTGCGGGAGGGGTTGTTGTTGGGAGTAAAAAAATTATGGAGATTGAGGATACATTTGGGGTAGTAAGGTTGTGCTTGAGAAGATGATTCGAGACCGGGTTGTGATTGAATTCGAGGACGAATTGCGCCTCTCGATCCACCTCTCGATCCACCTCTCGATACACGACCACCTCTTCTTGGATCTCTATTTTTGCCACGTTCCATTTTGTTTTTGTTCTCGGTTGTGTTTTTTTTTTGCCTCTCGGTATCTTTTTTTCAAGGGAATGTTTTCTTTTTTGCTTCCTACCAACAGCAACATAGCAACACATTTAAACAAAAAAAAAATATAGTCGTTGCTCTCTCATACGCTCCTCCCAACGGTCAAATTTCAAGCCCAACGTTCCAAAATTTTAATCTTCCCGTGCGGTGTCTGCTCACTCAAAACCACACCCGGTGCGGTATGACAGCCGCGGTGGCGGTGTTACCGTGCGGGGTTCCATCCCTCACCGCACCTTACTGCACCCACTCCCCCCACTCTTACAATCAAACCCTGAGGGGATTCAAATGGAGAAACATATTCGTCTAGGATGTTTTCTTTCCAGTGGAACGGTGGTCGCTGCATGACGGTGCATTGGTCGGAGTTGGATGATGTGATGGTCATTGTTGGATGGTTAGACGATGCGGGTATGGTTTCTGATCGCGGATGAAAGTGGGTTCTACTCGCTGGGCGATCAGGAATCATAGTCGTCCTCAATGTATCGTTAGACTAGGCAATAGCTTGAGGCCTCCTATCTAGGGGGCTCCAATTTAGGGAGAAATAATTAATAATAATATTGTTAGTAATTAGAGAGTTCGTGTACAAAAAAGCAAGAATAGTAATAACTTCTTAGATTTATATTTTTTTCTATATTATTTTTTGGATTTTATTAATTTTATTAAATCTTCTCAAAAAAATTATATGAATGCAAAAACTGTCTAGAGCCTCTGAAATCCTAGAGTCGACCCCGTCAGGAATTCCGTCGACGCAGGGGCGCAGCTACATGGGGGGGGGGGGCGATCCCCCGGATTTTTTTTTGCGATGTAGGGGGTATATAGTTTTCGTGTAGAAAAATTTCGGTATATTCGGTTTCGACCCCCCAAAATTTTGGTATTACCCGAAAAATAACATTAGGAAAAAAAAATTTTAGATCCCGGCCCCCACTGAAAATTTTCTAGCTTCACCACTGCGTCGACGGAGGGGTTCCAATACGATGGGGCTAGGGTCCTGACGATTGAAAAAAGAACAGATTTTTGTTAGTTAATTACCGACGGAATGTTCCACCAGCAAATCCTCGGTCCCGCTCAATATACTATTTGTGAAACTAATTTAACAAATATCAAAGGGGTGGACTCGATTCCATTCGGTTCGGTTTTTGACCGAAACCGAGAATCGAACCAAATATTCGGTTTCAGTTTGGTTCGGTTCTTTTTGAAATTCGGTTCGGTTAAGTTCGGTTTTATAAATATTCGGTCTGGTTTCGATTTGGTTTGATATTTTTTCGGTTTTCACATTATAAATTTAAATATTATATGCAATAAAATAAGTTATACTATATAACAACAAGCTAACAAGAGTTATATATATGTTCAAAATAGAAGCTAGAGTTGCATAGCAATTTACAAATATCTCAAAACATATAACAATCGTAAATCACAGTAGCTCATTCTCTCAACCTAAATTAATTGAATCAAATTACATGAGCATATTATCGGTCCTCCTTGGATCCATGAGGGTCTTACAAAAGGAAAACAAATTATACTAAAATTCGAAACACACCAAAATCACAAAAATAAGGTCATTTTAGTATGTTGAAATTTGACTTCGGTCCATTTCGGTCCGGTTCAGTTCCGCCCGATCCCGAACCGAGAACCGAACCAAATTAGTTTGGTTCGATTCTGTTTTTTTGTTTTTCGGTTCGATCTTCTTCGGTTTCGATTTTGCGATTCTTTTTTCGGGTTTTTTCGGTTCGATTTTCGATTTTCGGTTCCGAAATGCCACCCCTAGTGCTCGTAATCCATATCATAATTTATTATCCAATCAAATCACAATTATTACACATCATTTTTTTTTTTTTGCAACATACCAGTCAATTTGTTCAAATTTATAATATGTATATTTAAATTGAAATATAATATAATCTATGGATAGAAATCTTACTATAATTACCAAATCTTAAAAATATCAGTTAATGTGTTTTAACGACCATATTTGAACTAAGACACGTATTTATATATTTACGGTTCAATTTTGATAATTAAAGAATCAAACATATCTCTAGTAATGTTTTTATGATTACTAAATTTAAAAGTATATAAAATTAAACTATTATTTGAATGAAACCCAACAAACACAAGGATTTTTACATACCCAGGAATAAGACACTTGGGTGAAGGCTGTTTTAATATTTTATAGCAAGTTTTATATTTAACTTATAATTTAATTAAAATTAATTAGTAACTAATCAAATATAAAACATATTCACTAAAGTTATAATTTTTTGGTTTTTATATGATTAACTAACTAAATAATGATTAATTGAATATACCATATATTCATAATTAAAGAATTCTAAACAACGAATATGTAACATTCAAATAATCATATAATACACTTACGCAAAATCATATAAAAATCTCTTCAAATTCATACATATATTCAAAATTCCAACTATAAATAGAGAATGGTTTAAGTCATTCAATTCCACAACTGGAGTGGTAAAATTACATATCTTTCAAGTATGCAATAACTATGAAATTGAGTAAAATATATATTCTCGAAAATCCTCCATTATTAAAATAGATAATAATCCAACAAAATCAGAGTCAACATTATAGTTTATATCAACATGCTAACATCATAAATTGTCCGAAGTATCTATTGTAACTCTAAGACATCGACTTCTCTAACTATCAAACAAGTCAAGCAAATGACTTTTGGTGGTTGTATTTCATCACTTTTAATGATATAATAAAATGATATTACTTCATCCGTCCACAGAGATGTGCTCTTGTTTTTTTTTTTTTTGGTCGTCCATAAAAAGTGTGGTCTTTCCATAAATAAAAATAACCCCATTTAAATGTACCACTTACATCTCTCATCTATTTTTTCATTAAAAATTCATCTCTTCTCTACTTTTTAAAACTGTGTGACATTCCCTCTTGACAACACTTTCCATGGACGAAGGGAATAATATTTGTAATCGGATTTAGGTATATATATATATACCCATAAATGTATACAATATACATGTAAATGGATGAGTTCCTACAGTGTCATTCTTATACTTATTATATATAGTAGATATCATCTTTTATTTTATTCTGTTGTGTTTTATCAATATTAGTTATTTTTTGATCTATACAAAACTAGATGTTGGTTCAGAGATAAAATGCACTTGCAAAATGTCCGTTCGCATATCGTCGGAATTGTTGTTGGTAATACTAACAAATATATTCACCGGTAATTTAGTCATTATTTCAGGTATTTCTTGTGGTCCATAAGCATCATTAATCACATATGCCTTGCATTGATTTTTAAGCAAAAATATTTTTTAGGATCATAATTTTAAGGGGTGTATTTTAAGGATAACGGGGCATTCTGATCCGTGCGATGCACAAGTTTTGTATTTATATCAAAAACTTATTTTTATATCAGATGTATGTTAACGGATCGAAGTATATACAAACGTATTAAGTCAACATTGTTTGGCTCTCTTTACGCTCTCTCTTCTTGCAGGACAATATTCATGATGTAAACTTAACCAAACTAACTCAATAGTGCTCTTTATATTAATGACTTCCGACTTCCATTCTAATTTTTTACCCAAACTAATAGAGCTGTAAAATAAAAGGTATACACTCATTTTTTTTTAAATCTAACCAAAGAAATAATGATAAACTGTACATTTAGAAATCGAATTGAGAGATTTAATATTATCCATCAGCATTCTTTAAGAGCTAATCCACCCGACATATTCATTCAAGAGCCGTTTAAACCAAAATTACTCGCTTAAACCAATTACCTAATCCAACCGACACATCCATTCTGTTGCCTTCAATGTATACAGTGAAATAGGGTTCGTCTTGCTCAGTTTCTTGATCTCACCATGTGAATAATTTGGGAAGGCAAGCTCTATTCAAGAGCTTGTGAAATTGAGATTCCAGAGGCTAATTAATTCATTCATTGAGGTTGCTTGATGGCTATTAAGAACAAACTAACGTTTGGGTCTCTTTCTTCAATCCAGCAGACTCTTGCTCAACCTGTGCACGTGACCGAAAAACCTTATTTACCAACAATCAAAAGGAACAATATAAACCAACAATAGCTAGTTGCATACTATTACAATTTATTACCAAATCTAATTTTGTTCTTAAGGAATCCAACTGTGCATCAAGATCAGAGTTACCAACAACATCAAGCAGATGCTTCATCCTCAAGAAAGATCAAACATTAAGTTTGGTAAAAAAAATACAATAAATGCAGGATATTCAGATAATTCATATTACACTTGAACCAAGTGCTATAAGGCACTCAATGCAGCATAGCAATTATCTAGAAAAATAAGTAAGCGCACATCCTTAGGCAGTAAAAATCCTTCTAAAACAGCAAATATATGAAGAGAACAATAATACTTATCCCTCATAGACAACTGCTTATACAAAAATGACTGAATCGTGTTTCGAATATAGTCCAAAGCCTGCATGTAACAGTTTGAATTCATAAAGAAAAAACACGTCAAAACTAAATAATACAAAACATTATAGCAGCTATACATCAAAATCTGAGAACAATTAAAGTGAACTAAACCTCAACTTTTGCAATTTCGATTAACAACATAAGCTAATTAAGCAAATATTTAGCTTCTTAACGAAAACTTAAGCAACTGTGTAAGTGATATGAGACAACAGTTAATTAACCGGGTTATATATCATTTGTGTATTAATTTGCATTATGTAATTGGTGAAGACAATAAAATGGACTATATATAGTCATGAGAAACGTTAGCTTGTAAGCAAATAAAAAGATGGATGAGTAGTTTAATCGTTCATTTATTGTCGAAATTCAATATTGCACACCAAAAGATAGACGTTAAAATCTTATGATAAAGAGATGTGTCTTTCGAAATTCTTCAAATATTGATTGGAAGTAGTATCGATTATTATGACTCCACATTTTATATATTAAAATTATGTATTTGGTATAATGACATTTAAACTTTAATACTCCACATTAATTAGGATGACTTAATCTTTATATATACGAGCATTCGGACCCGTGCGATGCACCGGTCTTGTTTTTCGATAAAGGTTAAATTTTTGCTTATGTCTAAAACTCAAATTTTTTAAACAATCAATATTTCATTGCAAAAGCACATATTAATATTGTAGTTTAGGCTTGATTTTTGTTGCTAAAAAGTTAGATAAAAAAAAAAAAGTTAACAGATTTAAGACTTTTTTTAATAGATTTAAGACTTGGTATTTGGTAGTGTAGGTCTTTTATGTAGTCAAGTGATTTTATTCTTTATATGAATGCTTAACTTAGTTTCCTATAATAGGATGATATCAAAGACATAACTCTGATGATATCGCATGAAAGCAAAACATTGTATGCAGTTCACGCGTCATTGTTGAGTTTATAAATACGAAAGAATGTTGATTTCAAGTAGTAGAATTCTCACATGTTACTATCTTTTGACACTCAGTAGAAATTGGGTTACACTAAAACTAAAAGACGAAACAAAGATTCTAATTCATTATAACATTACTAACTCTTAACATTTTGCTAGTAAAAAATTTCACTCACGCTATTCAAAGACAAATGATCTAACTTGTAATATGCAACTGAGAGTCATGATAGAAGGTAGATCGATACTCTTACTTGAAAAATTATCACTTGTTTCCAAAATCTTAATCGCTGAAAAAAAGAGTCTCACTCTTCATACTCAAAAAAGAAAAAGAATAATTAAGCTAATGTAAATGGAGTTACTGCAAATAATTTTTTTAATCAAATATTAAAGAAAAGCTAACTGACATTAACATACATTGTTACAAATACAATTACAAATGAAGCACCATTCCTAGTTGTATATAATGGCGTCATATCCTTCAAAGAAACAATACAATTAATAAACCACGCATATATGTTTTACTCTATAATTTAATCCCCATTTAAAGTAGCTACTGAACTTCGTCTTTTCAATTATCAATCCATAATCAGCTTTATATATTTTTCACTCTATTTAAATTAGATGCATCCTTTTATTTTTAATTGTCAATAACGTACTTTGTGTCGGAACATTTTGTTCCATACATAAATTAAAAGTGTTTTGATGATTAAAATTGATAAACAAAACAAAAAAAACAAAGAGGCGAAGCATAGCATTGAAGGAATTGAAGACGCAAAAAGTATCGAGGAAAAGCTTATCTGCAGCTCAGACGAGTCCAGCCTACCTGACCAGCCAAAGAAAGAAGCTGTCTGACCAACAATAACGTACGTAAAAGAGCAACAATAACGTACGTAAAACAGCAACAATAACGTATGTAAACCTATATGCATAACGTACGTAATGTGAAGTTTTTGAATTCAAACAAGAAGAACGTTGGAGATGACGTCATGGCATAGGTCAGCGAGCAACGGATATGTTGACATTGAATAACGTACGTAATGGAGACAATACTAACGTACGTAACCCAGAAGACGAAGTTCACTGAACTGTTTTGTGAAGCGGCTAACGTACGTAACCTATGGAGGTTAACGTACGTAATCAAGCTTACGTACGTAATGTAGAGGAGATAGCGTACGTAATGATGGTTCTGGCAGCTAACGGCTTGTTTGATGATGGAGCCTATAAATACCATTCTATGGTATTGTTTCAAGAACAACAACTTCAAGAATACGAGATAATCATCTGATATTAATATTGATATTATTGTTGTTGTAATATTGAGCTTACATTGAGTGATTGAGTGTTATACACAAAATCATACACGAGTGGTAAAAGAAAAGATACGATTGGATTCGGGGTTATTGTAACACCCCCAAACCACTTGGGGATATTACAGCGCCGCAGACCCTCTCCGTGAGGATCTACCAGGCTAAAAACAAAAACAATACCTCACATTACATGCCGACATGGCTACATAATGAACTGCTTGACCGATTTGGTCTTTTACCACAATACCATACATCAAACATATACAACTCGACTTAAAACTCATACCCACGCAGGGGTTGGAATACATCAATATACCCATAAAACGGGAAAACTACACAACAGAGAGCCAAATACTGAGACTCTACCAAAATACTCAACGAATGGTCTTCATGTGATTAGTATCGTCGTCTTTCATCATCCTTCGTATTGATCCTGTGATTCGCTCCCCAACAACCTGCAAGTACCTGGACGCAATACAGACATCCACCCCCCGAATACTCGGGGGTTAGCAAAACTCCAATGTTTTGCTAGTGCTAGTATAAAACAGAAGTACAAGCCATACAGAACGTGCTTCACGAATATAATAATCTTGAATATATTTCCCGAGATAATTCACTTAATCAAAACAGTTTGATTTATAAAAGGTAGGAAATAGAACCATGTATCTCATACAAAATATTTTACGATCTCGAGAGTTGAAAACATTTGGAATTAAGGAAATCTCAAGTCTTTCGAAAACACTTGGGGACATGGCCCAAAATATCATGGTCAAATCACGACGAACAATAATACTCAAACAACAAACCCAAAAGTTCACATCCCGACTCGAGACAATATACGATCCGGTGAAGACAATAAGATGTGCATTCACATAAGATCCACAGGAAATGGAATAGCAATTAGAAAGTCACGACGACAAACGGGTTATTCTGAAACAATACCACAACTCGTTCGATCAACAAAAGCACAAGACAGGACAAATTCAGAAAATGTCAATGAACATAAACGAGTCGACATAGTCGAAAGTACAGAGTTCAAAATCCGATCCACTTCAAATAAAAGAAGTTAATCTCTGAATTTCGAAACAACAAAGCAAGGGAAATAACTCAACATATAACTGATAGACCACGCCCCCTGTTCGCTATTTTTTTTAACCAATCCGCAAGTGTACGGAAAATATGTAGAAAGCGGCGAGCAAGGTCGTATTCCACAGAGACTAAATATTTTTATTATGTTGAGTATTAGATTTTTAGTGTTCTCGACTTATCTAGACGATCGAAAGGTAAAATGGACGATTAATGAAATAACATACAATAATCACAATAAATTGAAACGATTGAAAATATCCGAATGGAAGCGAATTGCAAGAGTTTAGAACGGTAGATTCCAAGGCTAGGTTTCCGTTGATTACTAAATTTAGTTGGGATTGGTTTCAAAAGTTCTAAATGTGTTTCCAAAATGATAATCACAATAATATTCTAAAGTCCCTCTCGAGATGCATTAAAACGTAGATTAAACAACTTACAACAACGTCTCCGTTTACTATAAATTATCTAACTCCAAATTGTTCGTAAGATTTAGATATCATCATAGTTCATCACCGATTTCTCAATCCCATAATTTACTACGTCAAATACTCGAAACCTATTAATGCCCTCTTCTCTCGAATTATGAGCAATTAAGTTTAACATGTAAAAACATTGATCAAGTGTCTAAACATGAATCAAACCAAGTATTTGATAAAGAAATCACACTAGGTAAATATAATTATCAATCCCTCAAAATCATAGTAAATCAACGTACTCCCATGCCCGGAATCTAAAGAGTTTAGCCGGACATGGAATTGAAAGGAAGATAGATAATCATCATGTTCATGCTAATAAAAACAACAAAATGAAGAAAAGATAGGAAGAAGATAAAACTCGTGGTGTGTCTTGGACGATCCCGGTTGAAACCTTCACTTGTTCTTGAAGTGTTCTTCAAGAATTTCTTCAAAAACTTCTTCTTTTGGAATGAAATTCCTTTGATTCTATGTTATTCTCTCTCTCTAAACTCCCAATCTTGACATATCCACTATCCTACCCCATAAATCCCTTTTATAAAGATAAAGAATCCACTTTTTCCACAAAAATCTCTCAAAAATGTCAAAAGGAGATATTTCCATCGAAAAGTGACACGGCCGTGTCAAATGACACGGCCCGTGTCATAGTATGCTCAAAAGCTCAAAAGCTGGCCGACAGGGACTCGACCGTGTCAAATGACACGGCCGAGCAAATGACACTGACCGTGTCAAATGACACGCCCGTGTCATACTTGTCGAAATAAGCACAGACGGCACGGGAGATAGACCCGACCGTGTCGATATGGCACGGCCGGGATAATGACACGGCCCGTGTCGATTGACACACGGGCTCGTTTGACACCGCTTTGACTCCGTTTTGACTCCGATCTCTCGTTCCGCATTGCTTGATATGTATTGGGGTTGGAGACTTCGTTCTTGCTTGATTTATGTCTATAAAGTACCTATAAAATCAATAAAACGTACCCAAGCGTGATCGAGTCCAATAAACATAATACGCGTATAAACGACACAGTTCTACACATTTTAGGATCTTAAAACCCGGAAAATCGATGTAAAAATATGTGTAAAAATGAGTGTTATCAAAATCCCCCAAACTTGAACGTTGATCGTCCCGAGCAATGCACTTTAAAATAACCACTCTTAAGGGAACTCGTCCCTCAACATACCTCAAAGGATCATTTTGACACTTTATCAATACGCCTCAAGAAATAAATAAGTCGAGTTCTATAAAGTATTCAAATCTCGGGGGTGCTTCCTTAACATCATAGCTAATACTTGAATAATACGAACCTCGCCGGTCAAGTGTATTCCCTCACTCTCAAAGTGTATAAAGGGATAAGTAACGCTCAAAACTCATTCAATGAAATAAGAATCCCCATAGGCTTGCCAATCGTCTACATCTCTACCACTAGTTGTGCATGCAAATTTGGTGAATCAATAGGACTTTAATGGTTGTAATGTAGGCTTTTTGGTTGGGGTAGGATACATATGGCTTAAAGTGACTTGACTTGAGCAAATTAGAACATTATCTCCTCAATCACTTTGCTCTATTAGAAGTTCAATAATCCCTTAGGATTTTGTTTCTTTCAACCCCTTGATTTGAATATCATGGCACTAAGCAATTTTGAAAGTGAAAATCACAACCTTATTCCTCCTTATTGCTCCATACATCTTGTTTCTTCTGTGTCCACAATTTTTTTTTTTTTTTTATATTTTTTTTTTTTGTGGTGGACAACATCATCATTAAATCACACCAATCCTCCTTCCACTTTTATTTTGATAATTTATTCCATTTTGAACCAACAATCTTCCCGATTGCTACCACATATTTTCATTCTTTTGCCAATTTGTTCTAAATAGCTCAAGTATAGGGACAAAAGTTTATAATGGAACGGAAAGCTCATAATGTGGTTAACAAAAAATAGGCTTTAAGCTCAATCGGGCTAACTAGGGAAACAACAATTTTTTTCGGGTTGGCCACAAGGTTTGAAAGGTTGTCAAATAAAAATTGCCTTAAATCATTTTCACTAATTTGCAAGCACACTTGTAGTTTTGAATAAGATACCCGGGCAAGTTCTAGAGTCTTAAAACATGAATGGTACACTCGACAATGAAACTTGCATATTTAATGATGCACGAAGGCTCAAAAGCTCACAAGTTAGAGTTGTTCATATTTCCAAGAGATTAGGCTATTTATTCAATTTCACACCCTTTTGATTATTCTACAATTTTTCCTCTTCAAATTATCCTCGATTTGTATATCAAAATAACAAAATAGATCCCGAGGCATCCAAGACAAGAGTTCATTCTTTCGAGTTTCATCAAAGTTCATCATCATCAAAACACACCAAGTTCGAAAAAAAAAACACACCAAAATGAAACACACCAAAGTAAACAATTCAAACCAAAACATAAAATAAAATCCAAACACACCAAAAAAAAATTCAAGCCAAAACAAAATCCAAACACACCAAAAAAAATTCAAACAAACAAAAGTATTTCTTGACCCAATATCTCCCCCCAAACTTGATTTAAAGATTATGAACACAAAAAGGGGGTATAGTATTTAAACAACGAAAAAAAAACTTGGGTCAAGAAATACTTACAACCGGTCCTAATGACTTGGCGGAGGATAATGCCCTTGTTGGACATGCCAATCTTCCATTCGTTGTAAAATTGCTTGCATCCCGGCTAGTGTTTCACGGGTCTCCTCTCGGAAGGCCTCGAATTCTTCACGAGATACGACACTTCTTGCTTCGGCTTGTCTCGACGACTCGGGCCGATCTCTCCTTCTTTCTTCTTCCTCCCCTGATTCTCTTTCTTCTTCCGGACCTCTTTCATACTCGAATTCCTCCTCCATTCTCTCCTCTCTCTCTTCTTCTCTCATCCTCTCGTTTTCATCCTCAAACTCCGTACGCCTAGGACGGACATTACGGCCAACATATCTTTCACTCGGGAAATTAATCCAGTGCCTCCGGCCAATTTGTGCGCTTAGTGGACATTTGTAAATTTCTATGTCCCGAATACTAGAAATAGTTGTCGAGTTGTATTCGGGAGTAGGAAGTGATCACCGTCATTACGGAGAAAAATAACTCTGGAGTCGTAGTCCGGGATATTCATCAACTTCATGACTTGGATTGATAGAAGCATATTTCCTGGGAGGAGTTCGGTGTTGTAGAGTGCGTCAAGATGAAGTGCGATAGGGGTAATTAAACCCCTATCCAAATTTCCCCTCTCGGTTTAATAGCAACGTCCTCGAAATGGTCCATAATAATAGCTCAGGTTGCGGGATTTGTTAAAGTCGAGTATATGAGCTAGGACATAAAGTTCTCGCCGAGTTATCGGCCCGTCTCTTTCCGCCCAAAGATAGTGCTTGCGATGACTTTGTGTAAATAGCGGAGAATAGGATTACGAAGAGATGATCCTTTCGCCGATTTGGGAATGTAGGGACGTGCACCGCTCCCGGTACTCAATCATTGTCCTCCGAGAAGTCTCACACTCAAACCGATTGATTCGGTATTCTCCGTGTCTTCGAGCGTCATATATAGTATCATTCGCCGGACCCAATTTTTCATTTTTGTTGTTGAGCCGAAATTCCAAGGCGGTCGGCTCATGCGTAATCGGGTCTCTCTTAACGGAGAGTGTGCTAAGAAATTCCGGTGTGAGACATCGGTAAGTGGGCGATGTTGAGTCATTAGCGTCGTCCGGTGATACGTCCGAGTAGCCGCATAACATCTTCTTTTATCCCCATCGCGATCATACACTCATCATCCGGCCATCGCGTGGGAGCATTTTTTTCGTCCCAATGTCTCCCATCGTGCTAAGCGACTCGGCGGAAGCTCAATCCCATACGTCTCGGGCATCTCGTGACCCCTTGAGTAGGTATTCTCTCTGGTTGTTCGATTTCTGTTGCGGGCCTTCCTCTTCCTCGTTGAGTTGCGCCTCGTCCTTGGGCATTTCCTCGTCCTCGTTGAGCATTTCCTCGTCCTCTGGCCATTTCCTACAAGAGAATTATCAATTATCACTTATTCACACAAGCTCCGTATCACTATTTTTCGATAATACACGTACCCCCACAATATGTGTTTTCTTCAAAATATCCCAACCACAAATTTCAACCCCAAATGTAAGTAAAATCCCAAACATGTAATGACATCAATCATATATATCCATCATGTATGATAATCCCCAACAAAAATTTCAACTCCTTTAATTCATGAATAATTTCTCAAAATCTCAAAAATATAATCCATTCAAGAACCCTAAGTTGCTCAATAAATCATGTTCCACACAATTTGAATGCAAAGAATAATTAAACCTTCCAAAATCGTGAATCATACCTTGAAGTTGGAGTGAAAATTGAAAAAAAAACTCAGAAAAATCGCGACCCAACCCGGATGTATTCGTCCGATTCTCACCCTTGAAGCTTTAGGATTGTGCGATAATGATGAGCACTTTGTTTTTTGTGAGATTTGACACAATTTTTGCCTGATTTTGCCGGATTTGATGATAATCGGGACTAGGGTTTATGAATTGGGGAGGAGGAAAGTTTTGGGGAAGAAGATGAAGTGAATCGGCCGTCTGACACCTTTTTATACCCCGATCGACACGGCCCGTGTCAAATGACACGGCCCGTGTCATACCGCTTCGTTTGTGAGCTTTTGCATTGTCAGTGACCGGCCGTGTCAAATGACACGGCCGTGCGCCGTCTACGCCGAAAGTGAAAATTGTCCTGAGTGCTTGACCGTACCGTGTCTTTTGACACGGCCCGTGCCGTACTACGCCGTAAAGTGAAAATTGATGGTTGCATGACCCGACCGTGTCATTTGACACGGCCCGTGCCATCTTTGTCTGGAAAACGCAGCTTTGTCCTCGGTGTATTTTTCCTGCGATTTGAACACCAAAATTTGAACCGGTTAGTTATACAACAAGAAAAAAAAATACAACTAAATGCGAAAAAACATGCAAATAAAATTTTATTGGGTTGCCTCCCAACTAGCGCTAAGTTTAACGTCTTGATAGGACGTGAAAGTCTTTATGGCTCGATTAAAGTTATTGCGGATACGGCTTCCTTTTGATAGGGATGGTAGTAATGTTTGACTCGTTGACCGTTAACTTTAAATAGCTCTCCGTCTGCTCATGAGCTCGACTATTCAGTGGAAGTACTTTCTTAATCACGAATGGACACGACCATCTTGATTTCAATTTTCAGGAACAATTTCGAGTCTTGAATTATAGAGAAGTACTTGTTGTCCGGCATAAATTCACGTTTAATGATCATATTATCATGCCATCTTTTAGACCTTTCTTTGTAAATTCGAGAATTTTCGTAGCATTCATCCTAATTCTTCCAATTCATTTAACTCTAGCAATCTTTTCTTTCCATGGCCTCAAAATCTAAGTTTATTCTTTTCACCGCCCACATCGCTCTATGCTCCAATTCCAAAGGTAGGTGACATGATTTCCCAAAAATGAGTTGATAGGGTGATGTTCCCAAAGGAGTTTTATAGGCCGTACGATAAGCCCAAAGTGCATCATCGAGCTTGGATGACCAATCTTTCCGAGATGTATTCACCATCTTTTCCAAGATTAACTTGATCTCTTTGTTGGCCGCTTGCTTGTCCATTTGCTTGTGGATGATAGGCAATGATTTTTTTGATCGGACCCCATATTTACGAAGAAGTTTATCCATGATTTTGTTGACAAAATGCGATCCCGATCACCGATTAATGCTCTTGGAGTTCGAATCGGCAAAAGATGTTCTTCTTTAAAAATTTCATTACTACTTGAGCATCATTTGTTGGAGAACAAATTGCCTCGACCCATCGAGATACGTACTCGACCGCTAGGAGAATGTACTTATTTCCGAATGATGATGAGAATGGGCCCATGAAGTCGATACCCCAAACGTCAAATAGTTCAACCTCAATTACGTTGGTTAGGGGCATCTCATGACGTCTTGAAATATTTCCTACTCGTTGGCATCTATCGCATTGTTGAATAAAGAGATAGCAATCTTTGTATAGCGTAGGCAATAAAATCCGCTTTGCAACACTTTTGCGGTGTCCGTGTTGCTCGAAATGTCCTCCGGTTGGGGATGAATGACATTGTTGAAGAATTTCATCCCATTCCTCTTGTGGTACACATCTCCTCACGATCATGTCGGCACATCTCTTAAAAAGTAATGGATCATCCCACATATAGAACTTAATATCATGTAGGAATTTCTTCTTTTGGTAATGAGATAAATCCGGGGTAGCACACATGCGACCAAAAATTAACAATGTCGGCAAACCACGGAAATTTAGCTTCTACCATAAAGAGCCGCTCGTCCGGAAATTCTTCTTTAATCCCTTCGATCTCCGGTTCCTCCTCCTTTTTGTACTCGAGGCGAGATAGGTGGTCGGCTACCACGTTTTCACATCCTTTTCTGTCTCGGACTTCCACGTCAAATTCTTGTAAAAGAAGAATCCATCGAATTAGGCGAGGTTTAGAGTCTTTCTTCTCAAACAAGTATTTAATAGCTGCGTGATCCGTGTGTACTATCGTCTTTGTCCCAATTAAGTATGATCGGAACTTATCAAAAGCAAATACTACGGCAAGCATTTCCTTCTCCGTTGTTGTGTAATTTTGTTGGGCTCCGTCCAATGTTTTGCTTGCATAATAAATAGCCCGAAAGAGTTTTCACGACGTTGTCCCAACACAGCACCGACCGCATAATCACTTGCATCACACATGATCTCAAAAGGTTGAGACCAATCTGGTACCACGAGGATAGGAGCACTCACTAATGCCTTCTTTAGAGTCTCAAATGCCTGCAAACATTCGTTAGAAAGAATGAAAGAGGTGTCTTTTTCTAGCAATTTACTCAAAGGTTTAGTGGTTTTGAAAAGTCTTTTATGAATCTCTATAAAAACCCGCGTGTCGAGGAAGCTCCTAATTGCTTTTTCATTCTTGGGTGGGGAAGTTTCTCAATGGCGACAATTTTCGCCTATCAACCTCAAACCGGCGGCGGACACTCGATGGCCTAGGACAATTCCTTCTTGTACCATAAAGTGGCATTTCTCCCAATTCAACACGAGATTAGTGTCTTCACATCGCCGCAAAACTAAAGTAAGATTATGCAAGCAATGATCAAATGAATTTCCAAACACCGAAAAATCATCCATGAAAACTTCCATTATATTTTCGATCAAACCGTGAAATATAGCCATCATACAACGTTGAAATGTGGTGGGCATTACGAAACCAAAGCGGCATTCGACGATAAGCATAAATTCCATAAGGACATGTAAAGGCCGTTTTTCTTGATCTTAGGTGTTATATAGATTTGATTATATCCACGAATATCCATCAAGAAAAGCGAAAAATTCATGCCCGCCAATCTATCAAGCATTTGATCAATGAAGGGAAGAGGAAAATGATCTTTGCGAGTAGCCGCATTTAAAGCCCTATAGTCTATACATACTCGCCATCCTGTAACTACTCTCATAGCAATTAATTCATCTTTTTCGTCTTTGGTTACGGTCATCCCTCCCTTTTTGACACCACTTGAGTAGGACTTACCCACTCACTATCGGAAATGGATATATCATCCGGCATCTAAAAGTTTTAATACTTCCTTTTTCACCACTTCTTTCATTATGGGATTAAGTCTCGTTGATTTTGCACTTTAGGTTTAAAATTTTCTTCTAGCAAAATCCTATGCATGCATATGGAGGGACTAATCCCCTTCAAATCTGAGATAGACCACCCTATAGCCGACTTATGTGCTCTCAATACACGTAGCAATTTATCTAGTTGAGTGGATGAAAGTGAAGAGGATACAATTAGGATTGGATTTGTTATCATCCGTAAATGCATATTTGAGGTGTTAGGGAGGGTTTTAAGGTCCAAGCTTGGTTGAGATGAATTCGATTGAGGTGAAACGGACCCCAAATTTTTGTCCATGTCGTTGGACACGTTTGATTCGTCCGTCGACTTGATTTACGCAACTACTTCATGCTCCCTTTCGTCTAAATCATCGAACGCATTGCTTTGCGTTTTCTGTAGAGAATTCAATTGAACGTAATCAAACAAGTCGAATCGTCAAACTCCAAAGTTGAATCACTAGAAAAACATGAATTCGTAGAGCGAACTCTAACGGATCCGACGATAATGAGTGTAGGATTTTTTTCTTTCCATACGAGCTTATATGGTCAATAACATTGCAATATTCCGTATTATCATGAAATTTCATAGCTTTGAAAATAGAAAATAGAACATGCTCGTCGTTAACACGTAGTGTTAATTCTCCCCTTTCAACATCAATAAGAGCCTTTCCCGTTGCTAGAAATGGACGTCCAAGGATAAGTGGTAAATCTCCGTCTTCTTCCATATCAAGGACAACAAAATCCGCTGGAAAAATAAACTTGTCGACTTTTACAAGCACATCTTCAACAATCCCCTTGGGATGTGTTATGGATCGATCCGCCAATTGGAGCATAACCGTTGTGGTTTTCATTTCTCTCCCACCTAATTTCCTGAAAATAGATAACGGCATGAGGTTAATAGAGGCACCTAAATCACACAAAGCTTTATCGAATGAGACGTTTCCAATAGTGCATGGAACGGTAAAGCTTCCGGGATCCTTAAGCTTTTGAGGCAATTTGCGTTGGATAATAGCACTACATTCTTCGGTTAGTTTAACCGTCTCATGATCTTCCATCTTTCTTTTTCTTGACATCACATCCTTCAAGAACTTTGCGTAGTTAGGCATTTGTTCCAAAGCTTCTGCAAAAGGAATATTGATATTAATTTTCTTGAAGATGTCTAAAAATTTTGCGAATTGTGCATCTAACTTTTTCTTTTGAAACGTTGAGGGAAAGGTAGAGGAACGTTAAGAGTAGAGTTAGGAGATATTTTAAGCTTCTCGGCCCCCTTAGTTGTATCATGCTTCCCTTCTTCCTTTTCAATTGTGAATTGATCCTCCTTGACTTCCTCACTTGGCATCTTTGGCCCTTCATAATTCGTTCCACTTCTTAAGGTGATCGCAGCACGACTCTTTGGGATTCACTTGGTATTGCTTGGAAATTGTCCCCGTTGATGTTGACTCCACCACTTTAGCTAATTGTCGATTTGAGTTTCGAGATTTTTCATTTGAGCTCCCATGGTGGTAGCTAGTTGAGTGACATGGCCTTCGATTTTGTCTAATTTCTCCTCGTCTCGACTAAATCGACTTTTCGTCTCCATCATGAAGGTAGCTAGAATATTCTCGAGATTCGACGTCGGTTTTGATTCTTCAATTATCTCCCCATTTGATACCTTGAATCCGGCGGTGGTTGCAAAGCATTCTTTGGATTGGCATAGCTAAAATTTTCATGATTTCGATTTGAGGGATGGTAGAACCCGGTGGTGGATTATTTCGTAATTGTTGTAACTCCGATTATTAATGTAGTGTGCCTCTTCCAATGGATCGGATGGTAGTGAACTTGAACTTCCTTGAGAAACTCCTTGAATCACCTCCTTTTGTTAGAGCCCCCAATTGAGTAGTTAGCATCGTCATTTGTGCGGTTAATGCCTTTATGGGATCCGAATCGGATATCTCACCACCCTTCTAATATTTGATCTTTCCGTTGGCCATTGATAGCTATTCATAGCCATTTCTTCGATCAATCCATACGCTTCTTCAGCACTTCTTGCTAGCAATGCCCCTCCATGAAGCATCAATAAAATTCCTTGTTTCCCCATAAGACCATTGTAGAAGAAACACATTTGTTGGTCTTCGGAAACCATGTCGAGCATCGCCTTAGTAGATCTTTGAAACGTTCCCAAGCTTCATATAATGGTTCGAATCCAATTGATGAAATTGAGTAATCTCACCCTTTAGCTTCATCGTCTTGTTTGGTGGGAAAAATTTGAACAAAAATTTTTCGCTCAATTCTTCCCATGTCTTTATACTTCCGGAGCTAAAGTTCCAAGACAATTTCTTGCTTTCTCCTCAAAGAGAATGGAAACAATCGTAGCGTATAGCATCATCCGAGACTCGTTCATTTTGATAGTATCACATATTTGCATGAAATGAGTGAGATGCGCATGTGGATCTTCGACGACAAATCCTCCAAATTGATTTTGTTGAACCATTGAAATTAAGGCCGGCTTCAACTCAAAATTATTAGCGTGGATGGGGACATGAGTGATTCCTCCAAAGTTTCGGTCGAGTTTCGGTCGGAATCCATCCCAATTGATTGCACCCTATTTGGTGGAATTTCCATCCTTCGCCTCGTTGTCTTGGATTACCGCATTCTCGTTTGCGTTGCCCCTTTCTACGTTGTCTCTGCTCTCTCCATGTCTTCAAAAAGATCCCTTCTTAGTTTCCTTGAGGTAGCACTTGTTCTTCGGGCAAATGATTCTACTTACTGGATGAAAGTTTCTAACTTCACTCGAGATGAACGAGTGTTCATGCACTCCCTGAGTAGAAATTGTGTGAGTTAAGTAACAAATAAGAAAATGTCTAAAGTAAGACTAAAAACACTAATCGTAATATCAACACAAAAATTATTTTAGTCCCCGGCAACGGCGCCAAAAACTTGTTCGCTATTTTTTTAACCAATCCGCAAGTGTACGGAAAATATGTAGAAAGCGGCGAGCAAGGTCGTATTCCACAGAGACTAAATATTTTTATTATGTTGAGTATTAGATTTTAGTGTTCTCGACTTATCTAGACGATCGAAAGGTAAAATGGACGATTAATGAAATAACATACAATAATCACAATAAATTGAAACGATTGAAAATATCCGAATGGAAGCGAATTGCAAGAGTTTAGAACGGTAGATTCCAAGGCTAGGTTTCCGTTGATTACTAAATTTAGTTGGGATTGGTTTCAAAAGTTCTAAATGTGTTTCCAAAATGATAATCACAATAATATTCTAAAGTCCCTCTCGAGATGCATTAAAACGTAGATTAAACAACTTACAACAACGTCTCCGTTTACTATAAATTATCTAACTCCAAATTGTTCGTAAGATTTAGATATCATCATAGTTCATCACCGATTTCTCAATCCCATAATTTACTACGTCAAATACTCGAAACCTATTAATGCCCTCTTCTCTCGAATTATGAGCAATTAAGTTTAACATGTAAAAACATTGATCAAGTGTCTAAACATGAATCAAACCAAGTATTTGATAAAGAAATCACACTAGGTAAATATAATTATCAATCCCTCAAAATCATAGTAAATCAACGTACTCCCATGCCGGAATCTAAAGAGTTTTAGGACATGGAATTGAAAGGAAGATAGATAATCATCATGTTCATGCTAATAAAAACAACAAAATGAAGAAAAGATAGGAAGAAGATAAAACTCGTGGTGTGTCTTGGACGATCCCGGTTGAAACCTTCACTTGTTCTTGAAGTGTTCTTCAAGAATTTCTTCAAAAACTTCTTCTTTTTGGAATGAAATTCCTTTGATTCTATGTTATTCTCTCTCTCTAAACTCCCAATCTTCAAAGATATCCACTATCCTACCCCATAAATCCCTTTTATAAAGATAAAGAATCCACTTTTTCCACAAAAATCTCTCAAAAATGTCAAAAGGAGATATTTCCAGAAAAGTGACACGGCCGTGTCAAATGACACGGCCGTGTCATAGTATGCTCAAAAGCTCAAAAGCTGGGTGGACAGGACTCGCCGTGTCAAATGACACGGCCAGCAAATGACACGGCGTGTCAAATGACACGCGGCGTGTCATACTTGTCGAAATAAGCACAGGCGGCACGGGAGATAGACCCGACCGTGTCGATATATGGCAGTAGGGATAATGACCGCGGCCGTGTCGATTGACACGCGGGCTCGTTTGACACCGTTTGACTCGCTTTGACTCCGATCTCTCGTTTCCGCATTGCTTGATATGTATTGGGGTTGGAGACTTCGTTCTTGCTTGATTTATGTCTATAAAGTACCTATAAAATCAATAAAACGTACCCAAGCGTGATCGAGTCCAATAAACATAATACGCGTATAAACGACACAGTTCTACACATTTTAGGATCTTAAAACCCGGAAAATCGATGTAAAAATATGTGTAAAAATGAGTGTTATCACCCCCTGGACTACTCGGAGTCGATCCAGATATCGGTGCTCAAGTCCGTGCCCCGGAAGGCTCGGTAACCATCTCGCAAAACTAAACTCAGTGTCTCTCGAGTCCGCACCTGTAACACGTTACTGGCGGAGAAGGACAATGTGCACGAATATGTCCCGCCATATTACAGTTAAAACATCTCCTGGCTTTACCAGGAGTCAGAGCAGACGACTTGGAACTCTCAGTTCCACGCATCGAGCGATGGAGCTTCACAGCGGAAAGGCTACGACATTGAAAACTGGAAACACCAACTCCTGTACTGTCCACATGGTCATCAGACTTCCTCTGCTTCTTCGACTCAGGTACACGCTCCGACGATAACGAAGCTAGTTCACGGGATAATGCTCGATCTTGATAGTCCCTCAATGAAGTGCAATTGAATCCCGACATATACACGCGAATATCTGGCTTCATCCGTCTGTCAAAGTGAAGGATCCTATTTTCCTCGGTTTTCACCCGATCTTGCACATAGCTGAGTTGTTTGGTATAATCGATGATAGCCTGCGACACTGATATATCTTGCCGTTCTGCCAAGTAGAATTCGCGAATCCTCTGCTCTCTAATCGGTTTCGGACAGAACTCAGCTTCCATAAATGCCTGGAACTCCGCCCACGTGACATCACGATCACGAGGTTTAACAGCTTCCCATCAATTAGCGGCATCTTTGTCAAGAAGGTACTGAGCGATAGGTACTTTCCGCTCTTCAGGACATCCGACAGCCTCGAAAATCTTTCCCAACTGGAAAATCCAACCATCCCAGCCCAATGCATCCGCAGCACCGGCGAATCGAGGGGGATTCATGCGAACTACCTCGCGAAGCCATTGATTTACACCGACGTTTTGACTCGCGTCAATGCTACGTTGAACCACTTGGGTCAACTGATTCATCTGAGTCGCTACTTGTTGAAATATAGTAGCAACACTCAAACTAAAATCATTCTCAACGACATTCTCTCGATTCCGCATCTGATCCCCGTGGCCATCAGCACCACGGTTACGACCACGACCTCTGCCCCTCGGCATACTAACAAACAACAACCTATGGCAACGAAGGATCATAACACATAGCAAGATATTCATATCTCCGTCTTTAATCAAACACCATTCAATCATATACATATTACGATTTAATTCAGGCTAGTGCACAATATACAAACTATTATCCCGGCAATATTCATTTATAATGTCGTTGTTATGTGAATTACAAATGCAATGAAATTAAAGTCATTCATTATATCAAAATCATTTTCTATACGGGTTCTGTAACACCCCGAGATATTCGGAATAATTACAGCGCCGTAAACCCTTTTAGAAAGGATTCACAAGGCTAAATAAAAGAAATGTAAATATAAGACATCAATACCACGGAAATTCAAGTTTACAAAACCGATTCAACTGGTTCAACGAGTAATTAATACAACCATATCGAAAAGATATTAATAAGACATTCGTACTCGAGTACTGAAAATGAATCAAGAAGACGATCAAAAGCAACGACAAACATCACTGAACCCCTTCGTCGTCACATCGGTACTGTGGCTGTTTCCCCGCTCCTCGGCTACCTGAACATCAAAACAAATTTCCACCCCCGAAGGGGTTAGCAAAACAATGCTAGTACAAGTATCATATTAAACAAATCGAATATGCATCAACAATACATAACAAGATACACCACACGGACTTCCGCTACCGGAATCCGACAATGCGAATCCACAAGATTCCATTAACACAGCAAGGGCATTCCAATGATCCAGCGCCCTCAGCATAGATCCCAAGATGATCCCGTCGGACCAACACGAGGTGGAAATAACCCGTCCAATAATCCAGCGCCCTCAGCCTAGATACCAAGATGATCCCGTCGGACCAACACGAGGTGGACATCCGATCCAGCGCCCTCAGCATAGATCGCACAACAAACACAAACATAACTCATGCATACATATATGCCAAATTGCCATGTCCATCAACATGAACATACAAACACTAAATAACGAATATCATGACAATTCAACGAAATAAATCTCATGTTCAACGACATGAATAATCACACGCATGCTCAAAATACCAATATTAACATATTACGATACTTGCCTCGAAGATGGCAAGAACGAAACACTTCAATGATCTCAACACACTCGAAGGACGCCTCCTTCGATCAACGTAGCAAGCTCGAACCTTAACAAAATAAATGATATACAAATCATCTCAAGTAGAACGATTGCCTAGCAATTCGGTCTACGGCCAAAAGCTCAAAATATACAATCTGCCTGAACCACTTAGCGTACGCTACGTACTCTTCGTAACATGCGCTAAGCCTGCCTGTTAGCGTACGCTGTCGTCTAAGCCTAGCGTACGCTAGCCATGGACTGACAGTTCTCTCTGATCAGCCGATTGACTCGGCTGATATCATAACGTACGTTACGTACCAAACGTAGCGTGCGTTAGCTTATCCCCGATAGCGCACGTTAACTTACGTATGTTAGCGTGCGCTAACCGTGCATGGCAGATTACTACTGGCAGAAAACTAGATCTAATGGTGATGAACTCATGAATTCTATGGTGATAATACATGTCATCCCCGTGCATAACATGCTCATAAGGTTTATGAAAGACCTTTATGGATTAAATGACTTCGAGACACAAGGATACGTATCATCATTACTACACCATAATTCATCTTGATCTTCAAGAAAATATTCTAAGTTCCGTTCATTCCAAGTCCCAAAACATATGATTCCTTACGTAAGACATACGAACTAGGTAATCTTCATATCCTGGTCATGATCGGTTTCGAAGATACATAATATGCTTAGGAGTCCACATACTAAAAAGGTTCAAAGGATTATACGAAGAATAAGTGCCGAAACGTCAAAAGTATCCTTCTAACACGTGATGTTCGATTATAAACGAAATAACTGACTAGCAAAACATGATCAAACGTCCCTTAGAACACTACTAATATTGGTGAAGAATCACCTACCTCAAAGTAGTGAAGAACAAGGAGGAAATCGAAGCAATCCAACGTCGAAGGCTTGAACACCAATCCTCAATGATCTACAATCTTCAACACGAGCTAGGATGCTGATATGAAGTGTTTAGGATGTAGAGAGTAATACTCTAAGTATAAGGATTCGGATGTGGGAAGAGAAAAGACTGAAAATACGAAAAGGATGCTGTCCTATTTATAGGAAATGGTTATTAGCGTGCGCTAGTCCATAATCTTAGCGTGCGCTAACGGCTTACTGACTTCATTGTACTCAGCACTTAGCGTGCGCTATTCTCATATCAGTAGCGTGCGCTAAGGTGTTGACTTGGCTTTTCCCGAAAGCCGTCCAGGTTCATCCCGACACAATCCGACCAAGATCCCCGGCCTGATCTCACCTACCACACGTCTCAATCATATTAACCACGTATAGCGTGCGCTAATGTTCCTTTGTAGCGTGCACTATGGATCCATGTTAGCGTACGCTACACATAGACGATAGCGTGCGCTACATGCGCAGAATCACAATGTTAAATCACATGCATGAAATGATATGCTCAACAACACCGGACTATGAGATATGGAGAATAATACTCAGATTAAAGAGCAACAATTACAATATCACAAGTTCCAAATACATATCAGAAATCTCGGGTATTACATCCTTCCTCCGTAAAAAGAAGTTTCGTCCCGAAACTTAAGATGAAAACAACTCTAGATATCTAGTCTTCATACTGTCCTCCGTTTCCCAAGTGGCCTCTTCGACTCCGTGTCGTGACCATTGTACTTTAACCAAGTGTATTGGTTTATTCCTCAATTGTTTGATCCGACTCTCAAGTATCTTGATTGGTCTCTCTTCGAAGGTGCCATCATTAGCTATCTCGATCTCGTCGAAATCAATGACGTGACTGGGGTCCGATACATACTTCCGCAATTGGGATACGTGAAACACATTGTGAACGTGACTCAGCGATGGCGGTAAGGCCAACCTGTATGCTAAATCTCCAAGTCTCTCGAGGATCTCGAATGGTCCGATATATCTTGGACTAAGCTTGCCTCTCCTCCCAAAACGGAAAATCCCTCGCGTAGGAGACACCTTCAATAGTACATGGTCCCCAGCGTCGAACTCTAGAGGGCACCGACGTATGTCTGCATAAGACTTCTGTCGACTCTGGGCAGTCAACAGTCTTTCTCGAATTAAAGCTATCTTCTCTTGAGTCTGAATTATCAATTCCGGTTCCGTCCCGATCAAATCCGAAGAATCATCCCAACACAGGGTGATCGGCATCTTCTCCCGTACAAAGCTTCAAATGGTGCCATATTAATAGAAGCATGCCAAATCAGTCGACCAATCTAAGGCACAAGCTCTAAGCATGTCTTCTACCGTTTGTATATCCTTTCGGACTGACCGTCCGTTTGGGGATGATAAGTTGTGCTAAAGTGGAGCTCAGTCCCCAAAGCCCTGTGAACTGCCTTCCAGAAATGTGACACGAAGCGACCATCTCGATCCGAAATAATGGTCTTCGGCGTCCCATGCAATCTGACTATCTCCGCAATAAATACTCGCGCCAACCTCTCGGGTCCCCATGTATCTTTAATTCCTAGGAAATGAGCCGAATTGGTTATTCGATCAACTATAACCCAAATCATGTTCATTCCCGTTCTAGTCCTTGGCATACTGGTGATGAAATCCATCGAGATATCCTCCCACTTCCACTCAGGGATCGGAAGCGGCTTTAACATTCTGGCAGGTCGCTGATGTTCAATCTTAACCTGCTGACAAGTCAAACACTTCGAAACGTACTCTGCTACGTCCTTCTTCATATTCCCCCACCAGAAGTTTTGTTTTAAATCCTTATACATCTTACTGCTGCCCGGGTGAATAGAATAGGGCGCGTTGTGAGCTTCCTTCAGAATAGTCCGTCTCAATTCATCATTATCGGGAACGCAAAGTCGGCTCTGAAATCTCAGAACTCCATCATCTTGTATCACGAATCCTGGGGCCTTTTCTTTCTTTGCTTCGTCACATAACCGAAGGATCAGAGAATCGTTCAACTGCTTAGATTTGATCTCCTCGACTAGTGATGAAGTCACTTCCATCACATATAGTTGCCCTTGGATTCCTGGTGCCCATACTTCAATCCCTTCGCGGATCAGTTCCCGTTGAATGCTGGTTTGGGACGTAAGTACTTCCAACACTCGAAGAGAAACAGGTTTACGGCTCAAAGCATCAGCTACTACGTTTGCTTTCCCCGGATGATAGAGAATCTCCAAGTCGTAATCCTTGATCAATTCCAGCCACCTTCTCTGCCTCATGTTTAATTCTTTCTGACTGAAAATGTACTTGAGGCTCTTATGATCGGTAAAGATCTGATAATGAGTGTCGTACAAATAATGTCTCCAAATTTTCAATGCAAAGACTACAGCTGCTAGCTCCAGATCATGAGTCGGGTAATTAACCTCGTATGGTTTCAACTGCCGAGAAGCATAGGCAATCACCTTATCTCTTTGCATCAACACACATCCCAGACCCTGATTTGAAGCGTCGCTGTACACCATGAATCCATCAGTTCCATCTGGTAATGCTAATATAGGTGCTGTCGTTAGTCTCTTCTTAAGTTCATCAAAACTAGCCTGGCATTTCTCATCCCACGTGAACTTTTGAGTTTTCTGTAACAGCTGAGTGAGCGGACGAGCAATTTTGGAAAACCCCCCCTACAAAACGGCGGTAATATCCAGCGAGTCCTAAGAAGCTTCGGACTTCTTTCACGTTATTAGGAGCTTCCCATTCCAATATTGCTTCGACTTTCTTAGGGTCCACCTGAACTCCGTCGGCCGATATCACATGCCCAAGGAAAGTTACTTCCCTAAGCCAGAACTCACATTTGGAAAGCTTTGCATGCATCTATTCCTTCCTCAAGGTGCTCAAAACCACACGCAAATGTTCGGCATGCTCCTCTGCGTCCTTCGAATATATCAAGATGTCATCAATGAAGACGACCACAAATTTATCCAAATATTCCAAAAATACCCGATTCATCAATTGCATGAATACCGCAGGAGCATTGGTAAGTCCAAATGGCATCACAACAAATTCATAATGCCCGTACCGGGATCTGAAAGCAGATTTCGGTATATCTGATTCCTTAATTCTCAACTGATGGTATCCTGATCGCAAGTCAATCTTCGAGAATACCCTTGCCCCTTGCCGTTGATCAAACAAGTCGTCGATCCGAGGTATAGGATACTTATTCTTGATCGTCATCTTATTGAGCTCCCTGTAATCAATACACAGTCGGAGGGATCTGTCTTTCTTCCGGACAAAGAGAACGGGCGCTCCCCAAGGAGAAACGATAGGTTGAATGTAGCCCTTCTGTAACAATTCTTCCAGTTGCTTCTTGAGTTCATACATCTCGGTTGGCGCCATGCGGTATGGTGCTCTGGAAATAGGAGCTGCTCCAGGCTCTAATTCGATAGTGAATTCCACTTCTCTCTGCGGAGGTAACCCAGGTAGTTCGTCAGGAAATACATATGAGAACTCATTCACAACTGAAATAGACGAGAGCTCTACTCCTTCCTCTTTCCTCATGGCATAGCACCAAAGTCCATGACATCCTTGCTTCAGTAATTTCACGGCTTTCATTGCTTTGATCAATTTTCCCGAGCTTCCCGGTCTCCATCCTCGGAATAAGTGTTCAGATCCGTCATCAGCAATGATAGAAATGACTCTCTCTCGGTAATTCAGAATAGCTCCATAATGGTTGAGCCAATCGTCTCCGAGAATTAAATCGTCACCGTAGATGTCAACTACAATAAGATTCGATGGCCAATCTCTCCCTCCTATAGACACTGGAAAATCTCTAGCCTCTAGGGTTCCCACAATTTTCTCTCCACTCGGCAAACCCACAACATATGGTTCACAATCAAATAAGCACGAGATTTTTAAACGATTTACAAAGTTCAATGATATGAAAGAATGTGTAGCTCCGGAATCGAATAAAACACTAACTGGTTGCAAAAGGATCTGAATTGTACCTGATGCAACAGCAGTGTTCTGATCGTCATATTTCCTCATCTCGTACAGGCGTGGAGGAACGGACCCAGCACTGGATGTCTCTCTCTTCCCAACGTTCTGCTGCTGAAATCCACTCTGCTGCGTCTGGTTCACACTTATCTCCTTCGGAACTGGCACTGGAGTGCGAGTACCAAAGATCTAGTAGCAACTCCACAGAAAGCCGCACGGTGCCCTTCTTGTCCACAATCGTAACAAGTCACAGAAGATTCAGGGCAATCACGTCGAATATGCCCTGCTCGACCACAATTGTAGCATTTCTTTGATGCGTCAAAGCTACGATGTTGTCCGGAACTTCTTTCCACCTCTAGAAGGATGTGGAGGTTTCCTAGCCGTATAAAAGGAAGACTGGCCCTTGCGGGGCCCACCACTCTTGTTTTCTGAGAAGTTGCCGGTCACTTTCTGCTTCTTTGCCTCCACCGATTTTTCCACCGCCGCCTCTTTCATGTCGTAGGCCAGCGCTTTGTCTTGATACTGTCGCAAGGTAGTGCACTCGAATCCGGACATGTACTGCTGAATCTCTGGCTTCATCCGCATATCGAAATGAAAAATCTTTTCTGCCTCCGTTCTGACCAAGTGTCGTACACAAGTCAGCTGATGATTAAAAGTTTTGATTACATCTGTCACAGATGCTTCCGAACTCTGTGGTGAGAAGAACTCTCGGATATTTACCTCTCTAACTGGACGAGGACAATACTGTGCTTCCATCATCAGTTTGAATTCCATCCAGTCCGCATTATGATTCTCGGGTCGAATAGCTTCCCACCAATCAAAGGCCTCCCCAGTCAGAAAATACTGGGCAATGGGAACCTTCCGGCCCTCGGGACAGTTAAGACCCGCGAATATCTTCTCTAACTCCTTAAGCCAATGATCCCAAGTAAGTGCCTCAGCAGATCCGTCAAATTTTGGCGGGTGCAATTTGACCACCTCAGCAAGCCATCTGTCTCCTCGGTTATCCTCGTGGTGTTGCTGCCCCATCGCCGTCTGCATGCGGTCAACTACCTGGGCGAACTGGTTTATCTGCGCCACCACCTGTTGAAGCACTCCCGGCATGTTAGGATTTGCGTCGTCATTCGCTGATCCTTGCTGCCCTCCAGAATGGGAATCGGTTCGACTAGCTAATAATTCTGGGGTAGTTACGGAATCCTCCTGTCTCATGTTACCCCGTCCGCATCCACGACCGCGTCCGCGTCTACGTCCTCCTCTCAACATACTGTAAACACAATTCCTCAATATCCACGACAAAGTTTTCGAAATAAAGCCCGTCAATATTCACAAAACAGTAATTAAGTAAAACGGTAGTATGAGAGATTAGGAGACTTACAACCACGGTCCACATGACGACTTTGGCTGAACAGTGATGTTACGAACGACCCGTAAATCAAATAACGTAAACAGACCCAACTAAAACCCGACTGCCAAGATATACATGAATCTTAGCTCCGATACCATATTCTGTAACACCCCGAGATATTCGGAATAATTACAGCGCCGTAAACCCTTTTAGAAAGGATTCACAAGGCTAAATAAAAGAAATGTAAATATAAGACATCAATACCACGAAAATTCAAGTTTACAAAACCGATTCAACTGGTTCAACGAGTAATTAATACAACCATATCGAAAAGATATTAATAAGACATTTGTACTCGAGTACTGAAAATGAATCAAGAAGACGATCAAAAGCAACGACAAACATCACTGAACCCCTTCGTCGTCACATCGGTACTGTGGCTATTTCCCCGCTCCTCGTCTACCTGAACATCAAAACAAATGTCCACCCCCGAAGGGGTTAGCAAAACGATGCTAGTACAAGTATCATATTAAACAAATCGAATATGCATCAACAATACATAACAAGATACACCACACGGACTTAGCTCTAGGAATCCGACAATGCGAATCCACAAGATTCCATTAACACAGCAAGGGCATTCCAATGATCCAGCGCCCTCAGCATAGATCCCAAGATGATCCCGTCGGACCAACACGAGGTGGAAATAACCCGCCCAATGATCCAGCGCCCTCAGCCTAGATCCCAAGATGATCCCGTCGGACCAACACGAGGTGGACATCCGATCCAGCGCCCTCAGCATAGATCGCACAACAAACACAAACATAACTCATGCATACATATATGCCAAATCGCCATGTCCATCAACATGAACATACAAACACTAAATAACGAATATCATGACAATTCAACGAAATAAATCTCATGTTCAACGACATGAATAATCACACGCATGCTCAAAATACCAATATTAACATATTACGATACTTGCCTCGAAGATGGCAAGAACGAAACACTTCAATGATCTCAACACACTCGAGGGCCGCCTCCTTCGATCAACGTAGCAAGCTCGAACCTTAACAAAAGAAATGATATACAAATCATCTCAAGTCGAACGATTGCCTAGCAATTCGGTCTACGGCCAAAAGCTCAAAATATACAATCTGCCTGAACCACTTAGCGTACGCTACGTACTCTTCGTAACGTGCGCTAAGCCCGCCTGTTAGCGTACGCTGTCGTCTAAGCCTAGCGTACGCTAGCCATAGACTGACAGTTCTCTCTGATCAGCCGACTGACTCGACTGATATCATAACGTACGTTACGTACCAAACGTAGCGTGCGTTAGCTTATCCCCGATAGCGCACGTTAACTTACGTATGTTAGCGTGCGCTAACCGTGCATGACAGATTACTACTGGCAGAAAACTAGATCTAATGGTGATGAACTCATGAATTCTATGGTGATAATACATGTCATCCCCGTGCATAACATGCTCATAAGGTTTATGAAAGACCTTTGTGTATTAAATGACTTCGAGACACAAGGATACGTATCATCATTACTACACCATAATTCATCTTGATCTTCAAGAAAAAATTCTAACTTCCGTTCATTCCAAGTCCCAAAACATATGATTCCTTACGTAAGACATACGAACTATGTAATCTTCATATCCTGGTCATGATCGGTTTTGAAGATACATAATATGCTTAGGAGTTCACATACTAAAAAGGTTCAAAGGATTATACGAAGAATAAGTGCCGAAACGTAAAAAGTATCCTTCTAACACGTGATGTTCGATTATAAACGAAATAACTGACTAGCAAAACATGATCAAACGTCCCTTAGAACACTACTAATATTGGTGAAGAATCACCTACCTCAAAGTAGTGAAGAACAAGGAGGAAATCGAAGCAATCTAACATCGAATGCTTGAACACCAATCCTCAATGATCTACAATCTTCAACACGAGCTAGGATGCTGATATGAAGTGTTTAGGATGTAGAGAGTAATACTCTAAGTATAAGGATTCGGATGTGGGAAGAGAAAAGACTGAAAATACGAAAAGGATGTTGTCCTATTTATAGGAAATGGTTATTAGCGCGCGCTAGTCCATACTCTTAGTGTGCGCTAACGGCTTACTGACTTCACTGTACTCAGCACTTAGCGTGCGCTATTCTCATATCAGTAGCGTGCGCTAAGGCGTTGACTTGGCTTTTCCCGAAAGCCGTCCAGGTTCATCCCGACACAATCCGACCAAGATCCCCGACCTGATCTCACCTACCACACGTCTCAATCATATTGACCACGTATAGCGTGCGCTAATGTTCCTCTGTAGCGTGCGCTATGGATCCATGTTAGCATACGCTACACATAGACGATAGCGTGCGCTACATGCGCAGAATCACAATCTTAAATCACATGCATGAAATCATACGCTCAACAACACCGGACTATGAGATACGGAGAATAATACTCAGATTAAAGAGCAACAATTACAATATCACAAGTTCCAAATACATATCTGAAATCTCGGGTATTACAGGTTCCGTGCCGGAACTCACCAAGTTGAAAACCATTTTAAAAAAAAACGTTTCAAAATGCCGAAAAGGTCGATGACGGTAATACTTTCCAAATACTCACCAAAAGTCATTTTCCAAATATCAATTTTCGTCATAAAATACCATTTGAAATTACAAGGCGAAGACGCCAAAACTCGATAGTTTCACAATATACGTTAAGTCACTCGACAAAAGAGTTAGGAAAAATGGTCAACGAAATAACTCAAATTTACGAACCCAAAAGGTCATTTTAAAACACACACTATTTGGTAAAAGTACCAAAAAGTCATTTTGAACTTTACGCACACAGCGGACAAGAACACAGTTCGAATTACACATAACCACACACAACAATTGTTATTCATGAACAACACACATAGAGTACGGTCTCAAACGGTCAGCCTAACAATCGCAAAAGTTAGACTTACGGACAGAATGTAGTTTCTGGGCTTCTGATCAGATCATTTAGTATATGATTTAACAGAGACTTAGCGTGCGCTAGCCATGCCACGTTAGCGCGCGCTAACTATTCCAATCCAGCAACACATTCATGAACATATACCAAATAATATCAAAAGTCGAAGGTTACAATTAAACAATAACATACGAATCCAAACGCCAACAATTTACATCCTCACTACATATCTTTTAACCGAAAAGTTGAAGGCAAAAGTCACGTCTCAAGTAAACTTTTGATAGACCTCGTTTGAGCATTTAAAAATCAAATTCTGAAATTTTTCAATGCAAGATGAAAATAAAATATATGTAGTTGAATTCTCAAAATCTTCGGTCTCGAGGTCATCATACGAAAATCAAATTATTTTTCCTCCTCGAAGGATGTTTTTAAATAGAATTTACGTGACTTCCCCAAAACATTTGAAATTGAAATACCACATTGATAAACTTTTATTGAGTAACCAATCCAAGACATCACTCCTGTAAAAATGATTTCACACAAAGATGTATACATATATACATACATACCGGTACTACTCTTTATTCCAACACAATACGAGAATCAAACAAGTATGGAGTAAGTATTCACGAGGCACAATTAAACTCCACATAATAACACAGAATCACATAAACTCGTATAACACGAGACACAACAAAGTAGGGAGACTTACATCCACAGATCGCACAAAGATGATGGTTGCGCCTCGATACTAATCACGACCGACAACTCAGACGACGCGTCGCGACACCACTCAGTCAGACCAGATCTGACAAGACAAGACCCGACAACACACAACTCAACCCGACAGCCTAGGTTTTCTCAACCTAATCTCCGATACCATATTCTGTAACATTCCCAAACCACTTGGCAATATTACAACGCCGCAGACCATCTCCGTGAGGATCTACCAGGCTAAAAACAAAAACAATACCTCACATTACATGCCGACATGGCTACATAATGAACTGCTAGACCGATTTGGTCTTTTACCACAATACATACATCAAACATATACAACTCGACTTAAAACTCATACCCACGGAGGGGTTGGAATACATCAATATACCCATAAAACGGGAAAACTACACAACGGAGAGCCAAATACTGAGACTCTACCAAAATACTCAACAAATGGTCTTCATGTGATTAGTATCGTCGTCTTCCATCATCCTTCGTATCGATCCTGTGATTCGCTCCCCAACCACCTGCAAGTACCTGGACGCAATACAGACATCCACCCCTCGAATACTCGGGGGTTAGCAAAAACTCCACTGTTTTGCTAGTGCAAGTATAAAACAGAAGTACAAGCCATACACAACGTGCTTCAAGAATATAATAATCTTGAATATATTTCCCGAGATAATTCACTTAATCAAAACAGTTTGATTTATAAAAGGTAGGAAATAGAACCATGTATCTCATACAAAATATTTTACGATCTCAGGAGTTGAAAACATTTGGAATTAAGGAAATCACAAGTCTTTCGAATACACTTGGGGACATGGCCCAAAATCATCTTTCCAAAATACGATTCCAATAATTAAAACGCGGGTTCACGACCCAATTCACAACACACGAGGTCTAAGACTCAAATCATAAGCCACAGGGTCCACGACCCAAATCACATAACATATGTTCCTAAGGATTATTCGCGTCCCGTGCTAACAAGCCACGAACCTCAGATGCTCCGGTAGAACATACCCGAGTGAATAACCCAATAGGAAACCATACCAAATCACATGTCCTCGTGACAACAGTCACGGAACCAATCCAAACCACAACCATAAGTTATCCCGGCATCGCGCTAACAAGCCACGAACCTCGGAGTCCCCGCAAGACATACCCGATGATAACCCCCATAAGTTATCCCGGCATCGGTCTAGCAAGCCCCGAACCTCGGAGTCCCCGCAAGACATACCCATATTGGATAACCCTACGGTCACGCCTAACCCACACTAACAAGTATGGATCCCGGAGATTCAACAATCCTACCCGGAGGCACATCACTTTCAACGATCACATAACAATGAGCATAACATCAAGCCAAGCAACAGTTAAACATCACAACCTCTTTTCAAAGGAGTAACAACTAATATCACACACAATACGTTCTTACCGCACAAGTACACATAACATTACATAATCCCCGGTAAAGGATTACGGTCTATTAAACTCACTCAAAGTGATCATAGCATCTTTCAACATACAAAACCAACACACATATTCCGAGAACACATATATTCACGAAGTACACGAATTATCGTTGACGGACAACATTTATCGGGAACATACCGATCCCTTTTTACGTTCATTAAACATTGGGTTTCGCATAAAATCATTTATCAATAATTACGCCTACGAAACATGAAACGTATGGACAAGATACTTGCCTCGATATCACGAGCGACGAAACGACGAACGGGCATGCTCAGGCAGCCTTCGAACTTCCAAAAATGACCAATGTAATACCCGGTTATAATTCATTAATTACCATTCAGTATTTATCATTCAGTAATTGATACTCAGTAACTTTCACTCATTATTAATGATTTGTCACTCATATTCAGTCATGGTATTCATCATTCAGAGTAATTTTATCGTGTATCAATCGTCATTCATCACTAATCTGATTGGAGTTTCGTGCCGTGTTTATCATCATTGTCATTTTCGTTGCGAGCTGTGCGTGAGGAGTAGCGCACGCTACGTACTCCTTTAGCGTACGCTAATTGGGTATAGGTAGCGCACGCTACCACTCAGCTTTAGCGCACGCTAAGGTTACTGGCCGCAATCCCGTAAGGTACTGGACTGCAGGTGAGTTATAAGTAGCGCACGCTACGAATGGTAAGTAGCGCGCGCTAGTGAGTTGTAGTAACGCACGCTAATATGTGGTGTAGCGCGCGCTAAGGACAGATCAGGTTGAGTCCAGTGGCTACTGGACTGCACTGGATTAATTCTTAGCGCACGCTATGTGTTGTTTTTAGCGTACGCAATCGATATTATAGCGCACGCTAAATAATGGTTGTAGCGCACGCTATCGAGGCCGATTAGAGGACAGCGTTTCGGATTCCGATCGGGCATCAAATTATTCGTTAGCGCACGCTAACTATGAGTATTAACGCATGCTAATGATATGGCCGTAGCGCACGCTACAAAAAGGTACGTAGCGCGCGCTACCGTTTTGACAAAGGTACCGGAATACCCAAATTACCGTTAGCGCACGCTATGCATAAGGGCTAGCGCACGCTAACACGGAGTGACTATATATCGATGATCGGCTTGAGTTCGTCATTTATCATTCTATTCTCATTCTCACGTCGGTTCAAGGCGATATGGGCGATTTAGAGAGTATTCTTCAAGGTGTAATCATCAATCATCATCATCAAGTCATTGAGTTGGAATAAACATCACTTCATCAACTCCAAAACAACGAATCAAAGGTATTAATCTCTTGGATCTAGAATTTGGATTTTGGGTTTTCCTTGCGATTTCTTCGTGTAATTTTGGATTATCATTGGAATATTTTATATATGGATTATCTACCTTGTATAAATATTTTCGTATGGATTTATTGGCTTTTTTCTTAATTTTTTCAAGAACCCTTGGGGTTGACTTCGGTTAATTGGGGATTTTCCGATTGTTGTTGTTGTAAACTTGAATTGTGGAATCCTATGGGATTATTGATATCATTGGAAGTGTTTTGATGGTTTGTAATACTCATTTTGGTGTTGGTTTCGACATATTCGGGATTGGATATTTTCGTAGTTGTGTGGTTGGTTATGTATCCGTTAGAATGCCCCTATGAGTTTGATTATCGTTGTTTCGACCTTTGGGTTAGTCGTGTTTTGTTGCTTGATGCGTGTATTGAGCGGTTGTTGGTAATTATTGTTATTCAAGGTTGTTCGAGCGACCGGTATCTTGGTTAGGACGTTGTTCGTGGACGGACTTTCTTCATCGTTGTTGTGTAAGTTAATTCTTACTCGGTTAAAAGGACACTCATTCCTTTTGTCGTTGATTGCTCATAATTATAATTCATTCATCATAATATTAATCATTTTGAGACTTGTAATTGTCGAATAATCATTTCATTCACGAGGAACGACGGTTCCAAATCATTTCATTGGGTTATCAATCACGTCACTATTACTTTCATATCGGTGAGTCATCTTGGTCTTGTCTAACTATTATTCATTGATATTCATTATGGTCATTCTCGTTCATGTGACCTTCTGGGTTCATATTGCGTGGCCGGGTGTGGCTGTGTGGAATTTTTAGTCGGGCACACAATGGTCATGTATTGGGTTCACCGATACATCGGACCGTGCACACGGTAACGCTTACCTCTGTGAGACTAATTAGGTACAAGGACGGGTGTGTCCGGTCATTCGTCTTGTACACTTGCACAGAACATTACGGGCGTACTATGATACTCCTCTTCAGCTTAATTCATAATTAAGAATATTTCATAACTTCAGTTAATTCATGATTGTGTAATTTCAACTCTTGAGGATTGTTGTTACGTATCGACCCCGTTGGGGGATTTTGTTTTCAGGTCACGGCAAGGCAACGGCACGGGAAGAGCATGCTGACGGCGAGGAGTCCCAGTGATACTAGAAGGGGGCCCCAGTCTTTCCGTTTGTTTCAGTCATTTTTAGTCATTTCAGTCATTTGTATTTTCCGCTGCAAATTCCGTTTGAGATGTTTATTTGTTCAGGGTGGTGTATTTTATCTCCATATAAAATATACTAGTATTCGGTTTAGTCCTGGTGTGTTGTACTTAAACTCCTCATCGGAGTACTTGGTAATATAATGTGGTTCGGTACTACAATTATATTATTTAATTCATCATTTTCATTTGCCGGGTGGGTCCCAGTCGGGGATTCACGGCACTGTAATATTCGCCTAGTTTGGGGTGTTACAGAGTTGGTATCAGAGCGTGGTTTTGAATACTACCCTCCAAGTCATGTCTCGTTTGAAATCATCGTCATCGGACTAGTATCATTGGACTTTCGCATCACGTGTGACCTGTGCAAATGCCGAGCCAATCATACCAAGAACTGTAAGATTTCTAATGCCATGGTATAATTTCTGACATTAATCATTCATTCATAATTCATCAGTTAACAATCCTCAATAATCATTGTCATTTTGACCAGGACGGTCAGGTTAACTCATTAATAACTCGATTCATTTCATTATTCAGTTGTTGATCAGGAAGATCAAATCATTAATCATGTTCAAGATAATATTGTCACCTCAGTTGATCATTCATGTAATCACTGTGTTAGAGCGCGTATGCTCATTTTTATCATCTCATGTCATAATCATAACGTATTATTCATGCGGTGAATATAATCATCATGTGACTTTCCTACTTCAGTATGGAGAGGGCAAGAAGAGGACGTGGAGGACGAGGCCGTGGAGCGGGCCGAATCCCGAGAGCTCGTGTGAATACACATGCAAACGCGAGGAATAATGCTAATTCATCGAGCAGCGACGCTGCCACTCATTCACCTGGACGCGATCATTCACTATCGGGGAGTCGACAGGACACGGCTCAGTCAGAGGGTGTCCGGGTTGACCCACTCGCTTTTATGCAGGGCATGATGGCCCAAATGACCCAGATGGCACAGCTGATGGAGACGATGCATAACTCCGTCAATCAAAATCAGCAGGCTCCTCCGCCGCCACCTCAGAGGCAAGAGAGGAATGTGAGCAATATCATCGGCGACATCTCTCGCCAGAGGCCACCTACTTTTGAGGGCTCGTCTGAGCCGGCGGATATTATTCATTGGCTCGAACATTTCGAGAAGTTGTTTGCTATGGTAGAGTGTCCCGAAGGACACAAAGTTTCTGTTGCGGCTTACTACCTGGGTAAGAGCGCACATTCTTGGTGGTTGTCGTTGAAGCCCACCGAAGGAACATGTACTTGGGATCAGTTCAAGACTCTCATGATGGAGAGGTATTATCCGGCCCCACTCAGAGAGGCCAAGCTGTCAGAATTACTCACCCCCGACCCCTCAGCAGACGAGGATGTTCTCGCCATTGCCGAGAAATTTCAGGAACTCCTTCCGTTTGCCTCATCTATCATTCATTCCGAGGCAGATAAGATCAAGTATTTCAGCAAGAGGTCAAACCCCGTATGAGACTTGATTGCTTAATCATAATTGCACCACGTTGGCCGAATTCATCGAGAAAGCCCTCACTTATGAGCTTCGCTAAGGAAATTGCTAAGCAAAGAACCTTCGTCGCTAGCAAGAAATCGAAGAATCGTAATCAATCAAGGCGGCGGTCGACAACCTTCAAGAAACCCCGCGGGCTCGCTTCGAGCGACCTCCGTGTCGTCTAAACCCGCGGAATCTCGGTCTCGAGCGCGCCTGCCATCACCTGCTTTAATCATGGGGATCTTGGTCACCTCGGTACCAAGTGTCCGAGACAGACTATCACATGTCATAATTGTGGAATTGCCGGCATAAGGCCCGTTTTGCCGTAGGGACTCCAAACCTACTCGGACGTCATCTCAAGCACCTAAGCGATCGGCTGCGTAATCAAAGCCACTCAATCAGCGTCGTTTAAAACGACAGAGCGACTAAAGGTGGAACTTTTAGCCGCAGACGGAGCGTCGGTCTTGGGACTAGCAAGCCCCGGATTTATGAGATGAAGAAGACCGATGATCCGGAGGCCCGAATGATCTCAGGTACATTCGTTATTCTATCTCAACCTGTGTGTACCCTTTTTGATACTGGTGCATCGCATTCATTCATTTCCGAGTCATGTTTGAGTAGACTACGTCTGGGTAGTGCTACTAGTTGTGAGCCTTATGTCATTGGCCTACCTGATGGTAGACGAATTATCGGTAATCATGAGATTCAGAATTGTCCAATTCAGCTTCATGGTCGTGTATGGCCAGCGGACCTAATCGTAGTGGATTTGCCGAGGGACGACGTCATCTTGGGTATTGATTGGATGGATCGTCATGATGCCATCATTAGTGTCCGCAAGCGTATGATCACTATCATTTCAGACGATGGGGTTGAATGTGTGTTTCAGGGAGGTAATCCCTACTGCTCGTAAGGTCATTAATTTGATGAAAGCAGTGAGATTACTCAATCAGGGGTGTGTTGGTTATTGGTGCTATATGACCAAAACCGAGAAATCATCAGTAATGTTGACGGATATTCCGGTAGTGAGGGAATATGCTGATGTTTTTCCGCATTTAGTTACTGTTTGCCTCCACAAAGGGATGTGGAATTCACGATTGAGTTGGAGCACGGTACTTCCCGATATCGAAGGCACCGTCCGGATGGCCCCGACCGAAATGCAGGAATTAAAGAACCAACTCGAGGAGTTGTTCGAGAAGGGTTATATTCGACCGAGTGCGTCCCCGTGGGGAGCACCAGTGTTATTTGTCAAGAAGAAGGATGGTTCTTTTCGCTTGTGTATCGATTATCGGGAGTTAAACAGGGTGACAATCAAGAATAAGTATCCCTTACCCCGTATCGATGATCTTTTGGATCAACTTCAGGGAGCTTCAGTATTTTCCAAGATCGACTTAAGATCTGGATATCATCAGTTGCGGATTCGAGAGTCGGATATCGCGAGGACGGCGTTTCGAACACGCTATGGTCACTATGAGTTTGTGGTTATGCCGTTAGGATTGACTAATGCACCTGCGGTATTCATGGAGTTAATGAATCGGGTTTTCATCGACTTTTTGGATCAGTTTGTTGTTGTCTTCATCGATGACATTTTGATTTATTCTCGTGACCAGGAGGAACACGAGTTTCACCTTCATCAAGTGCTCGACGTGTTGAGACGAGAACAACTTTATGGGAAGTTTTCCAAATGTGAGTTCTGGATGTCCGTGTAACACCCCCAAGTTATTCAGGGTATATTACAGCGCCGTGAGCCCCGCCGTGGGACCCACAAGGCTAAACATACGCGGAACTATAAACTTGACCGATAAGGTCTACATACAAAAGAAAGGAAGACGATACAACTGATGTTCAAAACCATAACCAACGAAAACATATACATCACTTCACAAATCAATACCTCGGCAACACAAAGCCTAACATCAAGGAAATCAAATACAATACTCGAGTATTTAAAAATCCATTCCAAGACAACAACACCGAATGGAGGAATCCAAGAAAATAACCGAGACAAGACACGGATCACACTTGCCCATCATCTTCATGTCGACCGGTGCCCTGTCCGCTCTCTCCTGGAACTCGAAATACATGAAACGTATTTCCCCATAAAGGGGTTAGCCGTCGAATAGCTAGTGCAAGTATAACAATATGAAACATAATACTCCTCGACAATAAAGTAAATGTAATCCGTCAATTCATCAATATCCACAATTCATCAATATCCGTCAATTCATCAATGTAAGACTAGTATTCCTAATGACTAAAATCTCAAGACGTATGTGAATGCCGTAGAAACGGTTCGTTCATATCATACGCCGTTACATGTAGGAATGCCGTCAAAACGGTTCGTTCATTACATGCCAACATTATTTCATATGAATGCCGAGAAACGGTTCGTTCATATCAACCATGGAATCGCACTGGAGGCTACGAAACCCTCGAGAGGACCATAGGCCGTCCGGAGTGGCTAGAAATAATCATACCATCAATATTTCATACTTTCAAAGTCGAACGTCAATCATAAATGTATACTTGCCTTAATAAACGTTATCAAGATCCCAAGAACACGGTTCGGCCGGGAAGCTTGAACCACGAAGAAGACAACGAGCGGAAGGGTTTCACTCGAGTTATTCACAAGAATTCGACCCTAACAACATAAATTCAATAAATCATCGATCATACGAGGAAGAATAATCGCGAAACGCCCGAAAACCCTCTATGACATTTTAGGACACCTTCAAGGCGTCGGTCAAGAACTCGACCAAAACAACGAATCGATACGATCCAACCATGGGATAACAAGGGAAATGATACAATACATCTAAATAATCATCAATCCATCACAATCCTAAGTTAAATCGGATTAAACGGACGAAATCGAACAAAATACCCAAAATCCCCAAAATTAGATTTCTGGAAAATCTGACATGATTCGCTCGATCAAAGGATGTTATAGGATGGATGATTGATGATATGAGCTCCAAGACTCCATGGATATGTTGTTAAACAACATGGCTTCAAGCTTAGAACACGCCCAGCTGCGGAAGAGGAGAAGAAGAAGGTGAAAAATGGCAAGAAAAACGTCTGCAGGCCTTTTATAGGGGTTGACTGCCTGCCGGACACGGCCCGTGCCGATCGGCACGGTCGTGTCGCACAGCTGGCCGACAGGACTCGACCGTGTCCCCGCTGACACGGTCGCGCGCGTAGGGCCTTCCGACGATGACCCGTCCGACATGACTTCGGCATGACTCGACCGCGCTGCATTTACACGGCGCGCAAGCGGGCGGCATTTATCGGCTTATCCGGGGTTCGGCACGGCCGTGTCGGGACGACACGGTCGGGTCTGAGGCGTAGACTCCGGCATTTCCGGACGAGTACGGCACGGGCCGTGTCGACGACACGGCCGGGTTCGCCGCAGTGATCGCCAATAACGAGCGGTGAGCTAAAACGACCATAAGTCTCTCGTCCGATCTCCGATTGACTCACCGTTTGAACCATTGGAAAGCTAACTCGATGCTCTATAATATTGCAAAGATTTAGAATTTTTGGAGCTTCCAAGAATTTATGGTGATTTAACAAAGTCGAACTCATACGTGGAAAAGTCGCTAAAGAACACGAATTCAACGAACGATACCAAACGAACTCGGATGACAAAAAGTGTAGAATTAATCATTCTCGGGATGACGAAACGGTCCCAAGCAAGTCGTCAAAATAGACTTCCGCCAAAAATAGAAAATTTCCGGGAACAAAAATTACGGTATTACATTCTACCCTCCTAAAAGAAGTTTCGTCCAAACTTAAAATGTAGGGGAAGAAATATTTCGCCAGGAAAAACTCAACGAGATGCACAAGAATCAAACATACGCCCAAACGGCGAATCATCAATATAGAACATAACAATACATTACCCGAAGGTAAACCAAACCAATGCCGAAAAGATACGAATTCACAATGCCCGAAGGCTCCAACGGAAATACCGATACATCACAATGGCTCGAAAGCCGAATGCCCCAAAGTCAAATCATCACAATACAGATCTCAAAGAAGCAAACTCGATCGGACATACCCTCGGCGTATGAACAACCATCGCAAATCGTCGGCCATATCCAATACAACATGGACTACGAACGATCAATCAATAAAGCTCAAGAGGACATCACAAGACGCCCGATCCGGAAATGTGTTCGTGCACATGTCCACCCCGTATACGGAATCCGAATATACGTGTGACAATGTACCTAATTAGCCTCAAGAACTACGTCTCGTGTGCACACCCAATGCGGAAATATCCACGCATGACCATCGGGTGCTGGCTAAAAATCTTACACATAACCAATCGGCACGCAGACATGATTCCGGATATGCCACGATACAACATGACAACGAAACTCAAGGGATAAAACATCCAATACGGATCATACGACTCACCAAGTGAACGATGACACACGAATAATGAAAGATCGACACGACCAACGATATTCAAAACAACCATCCCGGGATCGAGAATTCCCTAAGGACCGATTAACACGAACAACGATCACAACACAACAATTCGGAAAATCCTCAACCCTCAACGATCACAAAATTACCGAGTTCACAAGAATAATAATGTCTTTGCCTTGAATCGGTCAACACGACAATAATAATTCAACGGATGGGAATTATCATTGATAATCCCAATTCAATACTTCGATTACCATAGAATGGCCAATCGATAACAATGATACAACGGATGAGAGTATCTTCGACAACGGATGGGAATTATCTTCGATAATCCCAATTGATACCTCGATTACCCTAGAACGGTCAATCGATAATCAATGATACGATAGAATAGATGTCCGGTGTCTTAAACCGACCACCAAACGGAGATGACAAAAGGATATATCAAATGTCCCCAATCGGTTAACGCAACATCATAGCAATGATCCAATTCGATGACAAAGATTCAACGATGTCTCGTAACGACATTAATCGCGAATAATAATAATCGATACATCGATACCGCGAACCGCTATCGATAGCAACTTTACCAACAAGTATCGTAATGCCTTGAACCGCCATTTACAAACAACAGTAACATTTGGCATAATTTGCCGACGGCGTCGTGTCAACCAATCTCTTGACATCAATACAATCATAAAGAGGCCAAGTCCCAAAATGATACACACAATCGTACGCCTACACGATAACATTAGTCTCATTGATTAGTACGAGTATAAAACTTGTCTCGACCAAGTTAATCGACGAACCCTTCAATCTTAACCGCAACACAACAATCATAATTCACGATCAAACATCATACCTTATTGTAAAACGAAGGATTGATAATCAACCGGTTCGATGACGACCAATATCAATACCACCAAACCACGAACTCAATCGTTTTACCATATCTCGACTAATCACACCGAACAATCCAACTCGACACTTACAAATCCTCGTCCACAATACGAGTGAAATATGACGATCATATCAAGAACCAATTCGGACCAATAATAAGGGTCTAAATGTTCCAAACTCAATTCTTAAATACGAATTGACAAGGTTCCCTTCCCGTAAATCCATCGTTAAAATTTACTTATAACCGTCGTCAATTCGAATCATCCGACTGGTTCAAAACAATAGATAATCATATTAAAAAGGTTATCAAACAATCCATTCATTCGATTTGAATATTTGCTCCATACGTATGGGCTTCCAAATTCGAGATGAATAATAGTCTCATCAAACTCATAATCACATTCGTATTCCTATACGAATATAATTTCCAACACAAAATTTAGCACTAGATATCAATATTCCAAACTCATTTTCAAAACATCAACACTACAAAAAAAAAAATTTTCATCACCTCGTATAATTCAAGAGTTCTTCAAGAACATGAAATATCCGAAATCACGTTCGAACAACATCTCCGAGGTATATATCTCCATGTTACCATTTTCTTCATCATGTCATTCATACAATCTCAAGAATCGCAACAAAACCCTTATCACCATATGAAGAAGATCTCAATGATCATATCAACATCCGAAATCTCTTATTACAGTTCCAACAAATCTCGTATAACATTATCACATGATACCATAATTGTAACACCCTGCATCCTCCTGGGAATATTACACGCCGTAAACCCTTCTCACAAGGATTTACCGTGCTAAGCACAATTTCCACGTCATTCCAAAAATGCTAAAAAGACCGATGACGGTAATATTTTTCAAATACTAAAAAAATCATTTTCCAAATACCGTCAAAACGATCAAGGTTAAAATGCCAAAACTCGGTTTAGGGAATCGGTTTTACAAAATAAAATTTGATTGGCAAAATACCAAAAATCCATTTCAAAAATACTCACGCAATGGATAAAAGTACATCAATTTATGCATTTTCATTGGAATAAGACGAACATCAAAATACACGATTCCCAATGTACTCCCTCCCAAGCGGTAGCCAAAGAAAAAAAAAATGAGCCACTATCAAAGGGATACGAGGATTACCTTGCATGGACGAACCACGAAGAAAGAATAATTTGAACTCCATTCCAAGAATCATTAAATCATCATAGTCATCATATGGCCTCAAGAACATCAAGATCTCTATGATTCCATAATCATAATCAACATATTCAAAGCATATCATTATCTTCCTTCAACATAAACCTCATAGAATATGGATAACACAAGGAATCACTTCAAGAATCAACAAAAGTTCCATAACCAAGCTCTAATTCCATGATTCCAAGCTCACAATCATGTTAAAAGTGTTTAGAACACTCTTAAAAGTGAAGAGGGACGAGTTTTGGAGAGAAATATCTCAAAGGATCGTGAGAGAAATGAAAGGCAACACTTCAATATATAAATTGCACTCTCATTACGTACGTAGGTGTCCTTTCTTAACGTACGTAACAACTTTAACGCGTAATCCAAAATCCATAACGCACGTAACCATCTCACTGTCTCATTCGCGATCCATTACGTCGTAACCCATACCATATAACGTCGTAATATACCGGTTGACTTGCTACAAGATAATGGTTGTGTTACGACGTAACACGTCTGTATAACGTCGTAACACGACGTTGACTCACCACAACATCCTCCACCGAAAGTTGCCAAACAGATCCCACCCGCCTCACAGACTCTTGCTCGTCCGATGCCTTCGTTACGTACGTAATACCTTAGCCTTGACGTACGTAACCATGCCAATCTTACGTACGTAATCTCACCTTATTAACGTACGTAATAATTCCATACTTAGCCAATTTCAACAATTCCTGTCCAAAGTCATGACATACCAAATACGAGCATACGGCAAAATCAATACATATACTCAATTCAATAACATTTTCAAACGTTCACAACGTCCTCGAGCATAATTAACCATCCACGATATCCAATATATAAACGAAAAAAAAATATATCCGAAAAATCGGGTATTACACTCTACCCCCCTTAAAAATAAGTTTCGTCCTCGAAACTTGCAATCACTCGCACAAACATTTCAACGGAAAATCCAAAATCACCAAGATAACCAAGAATTTTGAATAATCCGAACAACATACTTACAGTGCAGCGAAGACGAAGATCTCCCGTGATACTAGCATGCGACTCCTAAACAAAGTCTCAACATAATACCGTTACACACCAATATCGCAATTAGCAATTTAACAAAATCTCAAGGAAGGGTTCACGTCCGTGATCACAGCCACGATTCTTCCTACTTTCAGCCAACATTCTGAAGGGCACACACGTGCGTAAGTAATATCCGAATCGCACATTCTCGAAGTGACCAATTCCCAAGAATACCAAGCTATAAACGAAACGATTAAGAAAAAATACGAGAAGAGTGAGAGGACTTACAAGTACCGGTCGCACGGTGATGATGGCAGAGTAGTGATATCAGGCAAATGCCGACTCAATCGACCCAAAAGACCGACACCTAGGTATCCATAAACCTAAGCTCGATACCATATTCTGTAACACCCCCAAGTTATTCAGTATATTACGGCGCCGTGAGCCCCGCCGTGGGACCCACAAGGCTAAACATACGCGGAACTATAAACTTGACCGATAAGGTCTACATACAAAAGAAAGGAAGACGATACAACTGATGTTCAAAACCATAACCAACGAAAACATATACATCACTTCACAAATCAATACCTCGGCAACACAGTAGGAACATCAAGGAAGCGAAATACAATACTCGAGTATTTAAAAATCCATTCCAAGACAACAACACTGAATGGAGGAATCCAAGAAAATAACCGGAGACAAGACACGGTATCACACTTGCCCATCATCTTCATGTCGACCGGCATCTGCCTGTCCGCTCTCCCGGAACTGAAATACATGAAACGTATTTCCCATAAAGGGGTTAGCCGTCGAATAGCTAGTGCAAGTATAACAATATGAAACATAATACTCCTCGACAATAAAGTAAATGTAATCCGTCAATTCATCAATATCCGTCAATTCATCAATATCCGTCAATTCATCAATGTAAGACTAGTATTAGGAATGACTAAAATCTCAAGACGTATGTGAATGCCGTAGAAACGGTTCGTTCATATCATACGCCGTTACATGTAGGAATGCCACAAACGGTTCGTTCATTACATGCCAACATTATTTCATATGAATGCCGTAGAAGCGGTTCGTTCATATCAACCATGGAATCGCACTGGAGGCTACGAAACCCTCGAGAGGACCATAGGCCCCGTGAGTGGCTAGAAATAATCATACCATCAATATTTCATACTTTCAAAGTCGAGAACGTACAATCATAAATGTATACTTGCCTTAATAAACGTTATCAAGATCCCAAGAACACGCTCGACCGTGAAGCTTGAACCACGAAGAAGACAACGAGCGGAAGGGTTTCACTCGAGTTATTCACAAGAATTCGACCCTAACAACATAAATTCAATAAATCATCGATCATACGAGGAAGAATAATCGCAGTAACGCCCGAAAACCCTCTATGACATTTTACCGACACCTTCAAGGCGTCGGTCAAGAACTCGACCAAAACAACGAATCGATACGATCCAACCATGGGATAACAAGGTAAATGATACAATACATCTAAATAATCATCAATCCATCACAATCCTAAGTTAAATCGGATTAAACGGACGAAATCGAACAAAATACCCAAAATCCCCAAAATTAGATTTCGGAAAATCGATTCGATTCGCTCGATCAAAGGATGTTATAGGATGGATGATTGATGATATGAGCTCCAAGACTCCATGGATATGTTGTTAAACAACATGGCTTCAAGCTTAGAACACGCCAGTGCGGAAGAGGAGAAGAAGAAGGTGAAAATGGCAAGAAAACGTCTGCGGGGCCTTTTATAGGGTTGATCGCCTGCCGGACACGGCCCGTGCCGATCGGCACGGTCGTGTCGCACACGGCCGACAGGGACTCGACCGTGTCCTCGCTTGACACGGTCGCGCGCCGAGGGCCTTCCGACGATGACCCGTCCGACCGACTCGGCATGACTCGGCCGCGCTGCAGGCCGGCGGTCGGGCGTCTTTATCTGGCTTATCCTAAGGGTTCGGCACGGCCGTGTCGGACGACACGGTCGGGTCCTGAGGCGAGACTCGGCATTTCCGGACGAGTGCAGCACGGGCCGTGTCGGACGACACGGCCGCCCGGCAGCGTGATCGCCAATAACGAGCGGGTGAGCTAAAACGACCATAACTCTCTCGTCCGGACTCCGATTGACTCACCGTTTGAACCATTGGAAAGCTAACTCGATGCTCTATAATATTGCAAAGATTTAGAATTTTTGGAGCTTCCAAGAATTTATGGTGATTTAACAAAGTCGGACTCATACGTGGAAAAGTCGCTAAAGAACACGGAATTCAACAGAACGATACCGAAACGAACTCGGATGACAAAAAGTGTAGAATTAATCATTCTCAGGATGACGAAACGGTCCCAAGAAAGTCGTCAAAATAGACTTCCGCCAAAAATAGAAAATTTCCGGGGAACAAAAATTACGGGTATTACAGTCCGAAGTGACTTTTCTCGGACATGTAATTTCATCAGACGGAGTTCGTGTCGACCCTCAGAAGACGGAGGCTATTCGAGATTGGCTACCTCCGAAGAACGTTAAGGAAATCCGAAGTTTCCTTGGATTAGCGGGTTATTATCGGCGATTTGTAGAGGGATTTTCTAGAATCGCTCAACCCTTAACGAACCTTTTGCGGAAGGATAAGAAATACACGTGGTCCGACGCGTGTCAACGGAGTTTTGAGGAACTCAAGAGCCGGTTAATGTCAGCACCTGTACTTTCCTTGCCGCAGGGGACGGAAGGATTTGTGGTTTATAGTGATGCGTCCGGACAGGGTCTCGGATGTGTACTCATGCAGAACGGGAAAGTTATTGCCTATGCTTCACGGCAATTGAGACCTTACGAGGTTAATTATACGACCCACGATCTGGAGCTAGCAGCCGTGGTGTTCGCTTTGAAAATTTGGCGTCATTACCTTTATGGCGTCACCTGTCAGATATTCACCGATCATAAGAGTTTAAAGTATATATTTACTCAGAAGGAGTTAAATATGCGTCAGAGACGGTGGTTGGAATTAATCAAAGATTATGATATCGAGATCCTCTACCACCCGGGCAAGGCGAACGTTGTCGCCGACGCCTTGAGTCGTAAGTCCGTTCCGGATCAGATGCGTGCCCGTTTAACAGTTCGAAGGAGCTTCAGCGGGAATTCCTTAGACCCGAGATCGAGGTCCGGCTTCAGCGAGTTCGGGCGGCTTTGTATGTTAGAGATTTCATCGTCACTCGAGGAGGCAATCCGAGAGAATCGGGTTCGGACCCATCATTGTTGCGCATCCGAGAGGATGTGGCTCGGAAAGCCCTGGATTTGTGGTCCACGAGGATGGACTTTTGAGGTTTAAGAATCGGTTGTGCGTGCCGCGAATGACGAGTTGAAAAACTCGATTTTGAGAGAAGCTCATGCTACCCTTATTCTGTTCATCCGGTCCAAGAAGATGTACAAGGACTTGAAACAAAATTACTGGTGGAGTAATATGAAGCGAGAAGTCGCAGAATTTGTTTCGAGATGCTTAACCTGTCAACAAGTTAAGATTGAACATCAGCGACCGGCGGGTATGCTGAAACCTCTTCCTATTCCCGAATGGAAGTGGGAAGACATTTCTATGGATTTCATCACGAGGTTGCCGACGAGTCGTCGTGGCATGAATACGATCTGGGTGATCGTGGACCGCTTAACTAAATCAGCTCATTTCCTTGAGATCAAGGAGACGTGGGGTCCGGAGAGACTTGCTCAACTGTTCATCAAAGAGATAGTGAGACTTCACGGTACTCCTAAAAGTATCGTTTCCGATCGTGACGGACGGTTTGTGTCTCATTTTTGGAAATCAGTTCATCGTGCTATGGGAACCCAGCTTAATCTCAGTACCGCTTTTCATCCTCAGTCCAACGGACAATCAGAGAGGACCATTCATACATTAGAGGACATGTTGAGGGCATGCGTCCTCGATTGGAAAGACGATTGGGAAGCCCAACTACCATTGATCGAATTCACGTATAATAATAGTTGGCATGCTTCGATCAAGATGGCACCTTACGAGGCCTTGTATGGTCGTCGTTGTCGATCTCCGTTGTGTTGGGACGACTTATCAGAATCAATCGGCACCGAGCCCGATATGCTTATAGCCGCCCGTGAGAAGATAACTTTGATCAGGAGTCGTTTGTTGACAGCTAAGAGTCGACAGAAATCATACGCAGATAACCGTCTTCGACCATTAGAGTTCGAGGCTGGTGACCATGTGTTGGTCAAGTTATCCCCGAGTCGTGGTATCTTCCGTTTTGGGAAGAGGGGAAAGTTGAGTCTGAGATTCATTGGACCGTTTGAGATTTTGGATCGAGTAGGCGAGTTAGCTTATCGATTGGCTTTACCTCCGGCGTTGAGCCGAATTCATAATGTGTTTCATGTCTCTCAGCTACGGAAGTATGTTGCCGACCCGAGTCACATACTTCAGTTCGACGAAATCGAGATCGCCGACGATCATTCATATGAAGAGCGTCCTATGCGAGTTTTAGAACGACGAATCAAACAGTTGAGGAATAAGACGATTCCTTTGGTTAAAATTCAGTGGTCTAGACACGGAGTCGAAGAGGCTACTTGGGAAACCGAGGATAGTATGCGGGAGAGTTATCCCGAGTTGTTTGACCCTTAGTTTCGGGGACGAAACTCTTTTAAGGGGGGGTGTATGTAATACCCGGTTATAATTCAGTAATTACCATTCAGTATTTATCATTCAGTAATTGATACTCAGTAACTTTCACTCATTATTAATGATTTGTCACTCATATTCAGTCATGGTATTCATCATTCAGAGTAATTGTATCGTGTATCAATCGTCATTCATCACTAATCTGATTGGAGTTTCGTGCCGTGTTTATCATCATTGTCATTTTCGTTGCGAGCTGTGCGTGAGGAGTAGCGCACGCTACGTACTCCTTTAGCGTACGCTAATTGGGTATAGGTAGCGCACGCTACCACTCAGCTTTAGCGCACGCTAAGGTTACCCTGGCTGCAGTCCAGAAGGTACTGGACTGCAGGTGAGTTATAAGTAGCGCACGCTACGAATGGTAAGTAGCGCGCGCTAGTGAGTTGTAGTAGCGCACGCTAATATGTGGTGTAGCGCGCTAAGGACAGATCGAGTTGAGTCCGGTGGCTACCGGATCGCATCAGATAATTCTTAGCGCACGCTATGTGTTGTTTTTAGCGTACGCAATCGATATTATAGCGCACGCTAAATAATGGTTGTAGCGCACGCTATCGAGGTCAGATCAGAGGACAGGCAGTTTCTGGATTCCAGTACTGGGCATCAAATTATTCGTTAGCGCACGCTAACTATGAGTATTAACGCATGCTAATGATATGGCCGTAGCGCACGCTACAAAAAGGTACGTAGCGCGCGCTACCGTTTTCGGACAGTGGGTACTGGAATACCCAAATTACCCGTTAGCGCACGCTATGCATAAGGACTAGCGCACGCTAACCTGGAGTGACTATATATTGGACAGTCAGCTTGAGTTCGTCATTTATCATTCTATTCTCATTCTCTCGTCGGTTCTAGGCGATTTGGGCGATTTAGAGAGTATTCTTCAAGGTGTAATCATCAATCATCATCTTCAAGTCTTTGAGTTGGGTTAATCATCACTTCATCATCTCCAAAACATCGAATCAAAGGTATCAATCTCTTGGATCTAGAATTTCGGATTTTTGGGTTTTTCCTTCCGATTTCTTCGTGTAAGCTTGGATTATCATTGGAATATGTTAGATATGGATTATCTACCTTGGATAAATATATTCTTATGGATTTAATGGCTATTTTCGGAATTATTTCAAGAACCCTTGGGGTTGACTTCGGTTAATTGGGGATTTTCCGATTGTTGTTGTTGTAAACTTGAACTGTGGAATCCTATGGGATTATTGATATCATTGGAAGTGTTTTGATGGTTTGTAATACTCATTTTGGTGTTGGTTTCGACATATTTGGGATTGGATATTTTCGTAGTTGTGTGGTTGGTTATGTATCCGTTAGAATGCCCCTATGAGTTTGATTATCGTTGTTTCGACCTTTGGGTTAGTCGTGTTTTGTTGCTTGATGCGTGTATTGAGCGGTTGTTGGTAATTATTGTTATTCAAGGTTGTTTGAGCGACCGGTATCTTGGTTAGGTCGTTGTTCGTGGACGGACTTTCTCCATCGTTGTTGTGTAAGTTAATTCTTACTCGGTTAAAAGGACACTCATTCCTTTTGTCGTTGATTGCTCATAATTATAATTCATTCATCATAATATTAATCATTTTGAGACTTGTAATTGTCGAATAATCATTTCATTCATGAGGAACGACGGTTCCAAATCATTTCATTGGGTTATCAATCACGTCACTATTACTTTCATATCGGTGAGTCATCTTGGTCTTGTCTAACTATTATTCATTGATATTCATTATGGTCATTCTCGTTCATGTGACCTTCTGGGTTCATATTGCGTGGCCGGGTGTGGCTGTGTGGAATTTTTAGTCGGGCACACAATGGTCATGTATTGGGTTCACCGATACATCGGACCGTGCACACGGTAGCGCTTACCTCCGTGAGACTAATTAGGTACAAGGACGGGTGTGTCCGGTCATTCGTCTTGTACACTTGCACAGAACATTACGGGCGTACTATAATACTCCTCTTCAGCGTAATTCATAATTAAGAATATTTCATAACTTCAGTTAATTCATGATTGTGTAATTTCAACTCTTGAGGATTGTTGTTACGTATGGCGGCCGTTGGGGGATTTTGTTTTCAGGTCACGGCAAGGCAAAGGCACGGGAAGAGCATGCTGACGGCGAGGAGTCCCAGTGATACTAGAAGGGGGCCCCAGTCTTTCCGTTTGTTTCAGTCATTTCAGTCATTTGTATTTTCCGCTGCAAATTCCGTTTGAGATGTTTATTTGTTCAGGGTGGTGTATTTTATCTCCATATAAAATATACTAGTATTCGGTTTAGTCCTGGTGTGTTGTACTTAAACTCCTCATCGGAGTACTTGGTAATATAATGTGGTTCGGTACTACAATTATATTATTTAATTCATCATTTTCATTTGCCGGGTGGGTCCCAGTCGGGGATTCACGGCACTGTAATATTCGCCTAGTTTGGGGTGTTACAACCAATACTTCGACAGCCCACGAATACTACGAAAATAGCATCACCACAAATCAATAACACTAATCGAAATCCAAATCGATCCTAAAAACGACAAGGATCTAAGTGTTCTCAAAAAAATCGAGAATCGTTGATTCGGGCGATAAAAATCGATGAACAGTTAACAAAATCTGAAGATTATGGTCAAGACAAACAAGAATACACAACCGATCGGATGAGATCGGTTAAACACCCTTAATGTGAGAAATGACGACTTAATGTTGTTGTCCACTATTTATACTGGACAGTTATTAGTGTGCGTTAAACACCCTGCATTAGCGTGCGCTAACGGGGTCAACGCTCCAGAGAATCCGCCTATAACACAGTTAGCATGCGCTATCCAAAAGCCGTAGCGTGCGCTAACGGGTCACAAAACCAGTCCAGTAGCCCCTGGACAGATCTGCACCTACCATGTAGTGTGCGCTAGAAATAACGATTAACGTGCGTTAAGCAGTCGATAGCGTGCGCTAGCTACCAACATTAGCATGCGCTAACGAGACCCCAGTCCCAGTCCAGTAGCTCCTGGACTGTGGCTGGACTGCCAGTTAGCGTGCGCTACACATCCGGTAGCGTGCGCTAACCACAACACAGTAGCGTGCGCTATGTCACAAGCATTAGCGTGCGCTACACCACAAAATCACAAAAACTCACAAAGTGATCCAAAACGCCTCCAAACACATGCCCCAATAAGGCACACCCAAAACATGGCACAGAATTCCAATGATGAGGACAAAAACAATCCGATAAAATATAGAAAACTCAACGAATCCGGAACAAAGATCTCGGGTATTACAGTTATTAGGATCAAGGATCCGGCATTGTTAGAATCGCAATCGCTATCTTCGTGAGGTTTATCTAGTACCGATAGAAAGCTAGAGAGGTTGATTCCTTGTCCTACGAAAAGGAAAACGGTTTAACTTGGACCTACACAAAGACAAGTACGAGTGTTTTATCACGGACCAATAGAAGACGTGATTGTAACGGTTATCCCTCGATGGATAGAAGAGATGTGTAGAGGTTCTTCTTCAACCTATTGAAAAAGATACCGAGAGAGGACATAGGCTCGTTTATAGCCGAACCTCTATAAATCCTTGTGTGCTTTATTTTCTGCACTTATTATTTACGCTTCCACAAACGGCGCAAAGATTCGATCTTATACCCAACAATTGGTATCGGAACGGTACTCCAATATGCGGATTAACATCCGGGGAGACGATCCAAATGGCGTTCCAATTTTCTCCAGTCGAAGTCCTTGCTCTCAACCGTCCACCATTCTTTGATGGCTCAAATTATTTGACATGGAAGAAAAAGATGTCGATCTTTATTCGTGCCTACGATATAGAGATTTGGAAGATCATTTGCCTTGGCCCAAAAGTTCTAATCAAACCCGACGGGTCTCACAAGAGTTTCGAAGAATATAACGATGAGGATTGGAAGAACGATCACCTAAATTGTAAAGGCTACTCAATTTCTATATTGTGCCTTAAATCATGAATAAGTAAATCGTATCTCGTCGTGTGAAAGTGCGAAAGAAATATGGAAAATTCTTGAAATCACACACAAAGGTACAACTCAAGTCAAGGAGACGAAGATAAATATGCTTCTCCATGACTATGAGTTATTCATGATGAAGGGTGACGAGTCCATCACCAACATGCTCGACCGATTTTCAGTTATCACTAATGAACTAGCTTCATTCAGTAAACCATTATCTAGTAGTGAAAAAGTCATGAAAATTTTACGATCACTACCTAAGGAATGGGACGGCACCGTGACCGCAATTATGGAATCCAAAGATCTCAATACGCTCGATTTTAGCACCCTCGTTGGTTCGTTAATTAATTATGAGATCGTGTTAAAATCACGAAGTGCCAAGCCAAATCCGAAGGAACGGTCATTAGCCATGAAGGCTAAGATGTCAAGAAAGAAAGAAGAAATCCCGGTGGAGGAAAGAGACGAAGAAATGGCATATTATGCCAAAAACATTAATAAGTTCCAAACTTTATTAAACCGGAGGAAGAAGGACATCTCAAGCGAATCTAAGAAGTTCGACAATTCTTGTCGACTATGTGGAAAACCAGGCCACTTCGCTAAGCATTGCCGAGCTAAACCCAAGAAGGAGGTTCTCGTGGCAACTTGGAGCGATGAAGACGAAGATGACGAATTTATCAATCAAAATAATCTCGCTCTCATGGCACGGAGTTCGTTCGAAGACAGCGACGTCGAAATCCAAGTAAGTACATCCTCTCGTGACGAGTTATTTGATGCATTTGAGTTATTACATACGGATTTCCAAAATGCTTTATCCGAGATCAAATCCCTTAAATCTAAAATTAAATCTTTGGAAATTGAAAATTCCAGAATTATCGAGAAGGGAAAATTCGTTGAAATCGATCATTCCAAGTGCGTTGAAAATAAAAATATTTTAAAGGATGATCTTGTTAAAATTCAAACCGAGCTCAAAACTATAACAAAGAAATTCTCGTGTGGAAACGAGAAATTTGAACAAATGCTTGGTATTCAAAAATACACTTTAAATAAAGAGGGGTTAGGATTCAAACCACATTTTAAAAACGAATCCGTAAATTTTAAAATACCTCGATGTGAAAAATGCTCGAAAATTGGGCACCATATTTCAAATTGCAAAAGCCCAAGACGGACGATTAAAATTAAGAAAATCTGGGTTCCTAAAGGAACGAATATTTCAAATATCGTCTATGTCCCCAAACAAAAACCAACTATCGGTTGGGTCCACAAAAATTGATTTTTGATATTTTACTCAGGGGGAGTAATATTTTCAGGAGGAGTTTTACCATTTATGCATTTAATAGGTATCTCATTTTTTTACACGTATTTTATTCACTTTTTGATGAAAACAAAAAGGGGAGAATGGAGAAAGGAATAATGAGAAAAATGGGATTAACCCTGAAAGGGGAAAAATCGAAGAAAAAGACAGCATACAAAAAGGGGGAGAAACGAAGGAGTTGAAAAATGAAAAGAAGAAGTCGAAAAATGACAGAAAAAGAAAAGACGTCGAAAAGAGATGAAAATGTGAAAAATGAGGAAAGAAAAGGAGAAAAAGAAAGAAGAAATCGAAAGAAAAAGAAATGGGAGAAGAAACTAACGAAACAGACAAAGTCGAAAACTTTGGTCTGTACACATACATATATTTGTATTTTTGCAGATAAATCCCATTGATGAAGTGTTGTTTTGTAATCATCAAAAATGGGGGGATTGTTGGAACATTTTGTTCCATACATAAATTAAAAGTGTTTTGATGATTAAAATTGATAAACAAAACAAAACAACAAAGAGGCGAAGCATAGCATCGAAGGAATCGAAGACGCAAAAAGTATCGAGGAAAAGCTTATCTGCAGCTCAGACGAGTCCAACCTACCTGATCAGCCAAAGAAAGAAGCTGTCTGACCAACAATAACGTACGTAAAAGAGCAACAATAACGTACGTAAACCTATATACATAACGTACGTAATGTGAAGTTTCTGAATTCAAACAAGAAGAATGTTGGAGATGACGTCATAGCATAGGTCAGCGAGCAACGAATATGTTGACATTGAATAACGTACGTAATGGAGACAATATTAACGTACGTAACCCAAAAGATGAAGTTCACTGAACTGTTTTGTGAAGCGGCTAACGTATGTAACCGATGGAGGTTAACGTACGTAATCAAGCTTACGTACGTAATGTAGAGGAGATAGCGTACGTAATGATGGTTCTGGCAGCTAACGGCTAGTTTGATGATGGAGCGTATAAATACCATTCTATGGTATTGTTTCAAGAACAACAACTTCAAGAATACGAGGTAATCATCTGATATTCATATTGATATTATTGTTGTTGTAATATTGAGCTTACATTGAGTGATTGAGTGTTATACACAAAATCATACACGAGTGGTAAAAGAAAAGATACGATTGGATTCGGTGTTATTAGGATCAAAGAAAGCTAGAGAGGTTCATTCCTTGTCCTACAAAAAGAAAAACGGTTTAGCTTGGACCGACACAAAGACAAGTACGAGTGGTTTATCACGGACCAATAGAAGACGTGATTGTAACGATTATCCCCGACCGATAGAAGAGAGGTGTAGAGGTTTTTCTTCAACCTATTGAAAAAGATACCGAGAGAGGACGTAGGCTCGTTTATAGCCGAACCTCTATAAATCCTTGTGTGCTTTATTTTCTGCACTTATTATTTACGCTTCCGCAAACGGCGCAAAGATCCGATCTTGTACCCAACACTTTGTCAATTTAACATTAAATGAATTGAGTGGTAAACCGTTGAATAAGTCTCAATTGCACATAATTGATTTTATAATTTTACATTATTATATTTAATCTCAATCTATTTTATAATTTTATTTATCTAGATTAAAATTAAGTCATTAAGACTCCATAATTAATGATTGGACTCAATCTTTATATATATATATATATATATATATATATATATGGGCGCGTTCTATGCAGTACCAATATTAGATGCAGTACTTTACAATACTAATTTATGCATGAGTTTTGTACTAATTATGCATGAAATATATGCATTTCGTGCATCAAAATTTCAATGTATTAAAATATACAATATATTTGATGCATATAATTTAATATTTTAATGCATCGATATTTTGATGCACATATTGCATATTTTAATGCATTGAAATTTTGATGCACGAAATGCATATATTTTATGCATATTTAATACAAAACTCATGCATAAATTAGTACTGTAAAGTACTGCATCTAATATTGGTACTGCATAGAATGCACCACTATATATATATAAGATAAGATATATTTTCGGACTTAAAAATTTAGGATAATAATTTCAAAAAACTGTAAATCTAGGTCAATTGAGCCCGAATTAGATCTGATTGGGCTGAATAAGCACACGATTCCCACATGGGTGTCTAATTTCGGGCTTCTAGTCCCGTAAGCGCCACATTAGTTAAAAAAATTCACAACTATCAATTGGTAAGGCGAAATCCTACGAAATTAAAATTGTATATTCACAACTCGATATAGTTCATTACTGTATTTTTTATTTGGTTGAGAATTTTACGGGTTGCAATAATTTTTTATATTTCTACACCATACGTGTAAAAAATTGCAGTTTGACCCTCGATCTTTGAAAAATCATATCTCTTAAATCATAAAGCAGAATTGTATGAAATTTATACTCAAACTATAGCTTTAATTTCGAGGCACGAACCATAGTTTTAATTCGTTGCGATTTCAGTTACCAATTGATAATCATGAATTATTTAACTGATGTGGCACTTAGGAAAAAAATATTTTTTCCCAACAAATACAAACGAACTTATGTTTATTTTGTTGCTTTACACGTTCTCACTAAAAAACTAATTTTTTTTAATTTTAATTTTGTTAAGAAATAAATTAAAGAAAATATAATTGACAGAATTGGAATATGTTGAGTGAAGAGAGATTTGCACAATATTTACAATTTATGCCACACAATCGAATCGAATCGAATCGAATGGATTCGAATCGAATCAATAGACTGACTCGAATCAAAATCAAAATAAGTCCAACAGTGTAATGCGCCTTAGACACCCATGTGCGAGTCATGTGCTTATTAAGCCCAATTAAACCTAATTCGGGCTCAATCGGCCTATATTTACAGATTTTTAAAATTATTGTCCCATATTTCCAGACTTTGTCCTCAAAACACAACCCCTAATGTTATGGTCCCAAAAAGATATTTTACCCTCAATATCTATAACAAATTTAAGATGTTAAAGTTATTTAAATAATCAGTACAGTTGTTTTTCAGATATATTTTGTAATTATATAACATATCATTAACAGTTAATATTTATATAAATAACTTATGTAATCTTGCACATATTATATGTTGTATATTTGTTATATATTTGTTCTAAAGAATAATATTTAAAAAATAAAATCTAAAATAATTTTAACGAATAATTCTTATAATTAACATTTTAATACGAGTCAGCCAAATAAAATAAATTAACACATCAAAGAAATTAAAATTTATAAAATCTATTAGTATATTAATTAATATAATAAATTATCAAATTTCATAAAAATAGTTAAAAAAAATAAGTTTAGACAAACCCAAAATATAATTAATGTTCTTATTTTGGTTTCTTTACCATCAATCATTTTTTTCTTCGGGCATGATTCCATCGGTCGGTGACCACCGGCAGATGTGGCTGCTTGTCCGACTGCATACTTTTTTTAACACGGCCTCACCAATATTTTTCGCCTATCGACAACTGACAGCCAATATTATTTTTTCTTACACGTATGTGTAAGCCATTTCTTATATGAAAATATTTTTATTATAGATGGAGACTCAAACATACTTACTTCTAAAACTAGATGTCCTCCCGTGCGATGCATGACGTAAAATATTAAATATTTTACGGTTTCAATTAAATATTGAGGGCTTCAAGCGGCAGTGTGGGAGGCCAGATCTCGGTGGGAACCTGCGGTTGGATTTGGGGGGTCCATCATGGAGCAATCACTTGGGGGACGACTCCTTGTGCGCGGTAGTTGAGGATATTTAAGAACCTGGGAGCCAGATACACATCTCGCGATTTAACTGGTAGCAGTACTGTGGGGCCGGGGCTGTTATCCCGAGGACTAGTGAGGTGTAAGCTTGGAACCTCGGTATCAAAAAAAAAAAATATTAAATATTTTATTATGTATACTACTTAAAGCTTATCCCCCTTAATTTAATGTGAAAGGGGGTTTGTGCACAAAGTAAAGTACGGTACAGCCAAGATATTGCACACCAAATATAACTACAAATTTTTGTTTATGATAAACTCATCTTGAATGCAAATATTCGTATCTTAAATGCTCACAATAAACTCATCTTAAATGCTCACAATGAAATATGCAGTTATGGAACACCAAAGGGCTGCGATTTTTCACCCTCAAAGAATACGAATCACTCTTCAATTACATCCCTCTTAAATGGAGGCTGCATAAATAAGGCATGAAGCCCATTGCCTATCCAGAAATTGTGAGTGAGACCATTAGGAGTAAAACTAAAAGGTCCATTAGGTATATCATCATGGCTGCAGAAATTGGAGGCCCAAAGGCTGAATTGTTCCTGGACGAACTGAAGCTGGATGCAACTGATACGATTGTGGTGTTGTTGTGTAGGATGTGGGATGTAAATGCCGTTACCGGGCGATACTTGAGCACTGATTTTTTGGTGTCTGGTGCTAATGTATATTGATATGCATTTTTAAAAAACCTGAGTAATACCAATACATAATAAAAGATAATCAAATGTGTATATTGTTTAGCGACAACTTTTAACATACTTTTGTTGCAGGGTAATGTTATCCATTGTACTGCCAGGGCAACGGTGGCTCACAATTTCTTGAGGTTAAAAGAGGGGGCTGTATACTCGGTTAAAATTTTGTCGTCATGCAAAACAAGGAAGACTTTCGAATTAGGAAGGATGATACCTTTATGCTTGAGTTTGATGACCATAAGGAAAGCTGTGGTTAAATCTGAAGGGTTTGTCAGGTATCCTTTACAGCTGGTGGATTTTGATCATATCCAACCTATAGACAACAAATATCTCATTGGTAATTTGCTATTTGTTTAGGTATGTCCAATTTATTTGTCCTTAAATATTGTTGCCATAAAAACTGTTACCTTTCAGATGCTGCAGGTTATGTGACGAACGTGGGAAGGATAAACTATACAAAAACAGGCTAAAAAAACCTTGATTTCTACATGACCAATCATAGGTTGATATTTATATTTTTTTATAGATGATGTTGTAAAATTGATAACTTTTTTGCCAATATGTATTAAGGAACTAACCGTTTGTTTTATTTCGGTTTCCTGTGCGAGCAGAGACCAGTCAATACGGGTGACTCTATGGGGAGGGCTTGCTGATATATTGATTGAGAAGAAAGGAACACATGTAGGCATGTGTGCTGTTGTGGTGACCTCGACATCTGCAAAACATTATAACAATGAGTGGCCTTGGACTATTTACCTTTTCCATGTTAGACATATTTCTCATGCTAATTTAATTTTTAATGTTACCTCCTGGATAAGCTCTATTTATCCAGTAGTTCATCCACCCAGATACTAGATGCTGTTGATATCCCTGCAATCAAAGCATTGAAATCAAACACCGGGTAGGAAATTGTATGAATTTAATGTTTATTATTGAAAAGTTCCTACTGCCCACAAACTTATAAAAATCGTTTAACTGTTTGTTAGCAGCGTTGGGTCTTCAAAAGCAGCTTCGCGTGTAGACAACTCTAAACCAAGAGAATGGTCGATCGAGAATCTGCTCATGTGGACCCGCAATAGAAAAAATGATGTATATCTTCTTTTGCACCCGCCATCTCTGTAGTCTCCTTATTGTAATATCTGTGTTTTCCATTTTTGATAATTTCTATTTTTGGTGTATGTTCGTTTCGGACAACTCGTTTAACACTGTTTTGGAATTCTGAATCTATTTTGTTCTTGGAGTTTCTCCGTTTGGACGAGTTTCGATGATATTTTTACGTATTTTCATCTTGAGTTATATTTTATTGCATGTGTAGTCGATTCTCGTAAAACTCGTTCGTTTTCGTCATTTTCCTATTTCCATGAGTTCGTATGGTTGAGTGGAGCATGTTGTGAGCTTCGGATTGTTAATCCGACGTTGTATCGTGATTTTCGGACGTTTGGGCCGTTTCGTAATTTCCTATAAGTTTAGGGAATTTGTTCTTTGTTCGATTATGGTTGTGTACCTCGGACCGTTTCGGGTTATTGGATATTGTTTCTCGTTGCCTGTAATTTTCCCGGACCATTGGGTCGGCATATCGTGTTTTGGTTTATCGTCTTTTTCCGTTTTGGTAGCGTCGTCTTGTGTCAAGAGGCTGTCTGGCCTGACCTGTGCAAAACGGCGCAAGACCCGCGGCATTCCGCGCCGGGTCTGTGCGCCGTGTTGCCCATTGGTGCCCGCTGCCTTGCGAAACGGCGCAAGACCCGCGGTATTTTGCGTCGTGTCGCACAGGGGTCGCTCGCTGACCCGCAATACGGCGCTGAACACGGCGCTATTTGGACCGTTTGTTGCGCCGTGTTCTGTCCAGTATATAAAGGACTTTTCTCCCGTTTTTCCACTTCTCCTTGGCGATTTCGAGCGATCTCCCTCAGATATTGCATTCTAGCATCTTATAACTCGAAATTGGACATTCTAACACGAATCAATCATCTTCTTTCCGCCATTCCATCGTTGAATTGAGGTAATTGGACTTTATACCTAATTTTAGGGTTCTTGGCTATTATTCAATTTTCCTTTCATTTTTGCTTCGATTGATGATGAATTATAGTTGGGTAATCGTAGTGTTATGTTTTCCTAGAACTTTAGCGGATCAATTCCAAGTTTTTCCCTTCGTTGATCGAATTTGAACCTTATGCCTTCGTAGTGTTCGGCGTATTGTCCCTTAGGGTAGAACACCGATTAATTCGTGAATTCTCAGTGGAATTGTAGTTGATTGAGTCTCTATTGTTGTTAGGATCGGATTTGTGGAGATCGTTCGGACCGAAACCTTTTCCTTCCACCGTTTTCTTCGCCTCGTGTTATCCAAGGCAAGTACATGTATTTTATTCCGTTATGTGTGTATGATTTTGATGCGAATGATGTAAATGGAATTATTGAACGAATGTGATTGTTGCTCTTCCACCTGGGGATGGCGTGTGGCCTCTGGGGGCCGATACTAATGGGTACGGCCACGGAAGTGGACGTGGGTGCGTGTGTTGATGTTCTTCCACCTGGGGACGGTTCGACGGGACCTCTGGGGGCCGATACTAATGGGTACGGCCGCGGAAGTGGTTTCTCACCTGGGGATGGTTCGACGGGACCTCTGGGGACCGATGCTAATGGGTACGGTCGCGAGTTACCAAGCGTGTATGGTTTTGGGGTGAAAACTTGATGATATACTGTTTTGATGTAAATGTGATATTCCGGAATATTGATTTCAAATGTTTTCCTAAATGGTTTATTTGCGTTAAATCTCGTATGTATAAAATGTTGTGTAATTGTGTACTTGCACTAGCAATTCGAATGTTAACCCCTTAAATGGGGGAAATGCGTCTTATGCATTTCAGGTAATGGTCGAGCTGAGGAGCTGGCACAGGATGCGCACGCAAATGATGGGATGGCATGATGATGTGGCTCGAGTCTGTAGTTTTATGTTTTGTCATTGTATTTGTTGAGTTCTGGAGTTAGACTATTTACCTTTAAACTTGGTTTAAGTCCCCTGCGTGGGCAATGGATTTACTGTGGTTACATTTTTTGTTACTGAATTAAAATGTTTTGGCCGAGGCCACGACCCTATTTTACTTGATGATTATGTCTTATGGGATTTCATAGTCAGTTGGTGTGTTATGTGTTACCCTGGTAAACCTCATGGAGGTTCTACGACGTGTAATGTCCCATTTGTGATTTGGGCTGTTACATTTATGGTATCGGAGCTTAGGTTTTGAATACCTAGGCTGTCGGTAAATTTTGGGTCTGTCAGTTGCGTCGTTAGAGTCAGTCGTTGAGCCTAATATCATCATGCTACTGTCTTTTCGTGTGACCCGTGGTTGTAAGTCTCCTCGAACTCTTATACTTCTATAATTCGTTTTCTTGCGTTGTTCGGAATTGAGAATTGTGATACCAACCTTGTAGATTGTGAATCTTTCTGATCTTGTTCTTTTCATATTTTCTTCAGTATGTTGAAAGGTCGTGGTAGACCAGCTAGGGGACGCGGCCGAGGCCGTGGTCGTGGTCCTGATAATGAAGAGGGCTCACTTTCTCAGTCCTCTACGGACTCAGCCTCTCACTCAGTGCCGTCGGGTAATAATGCCGACGCCGGGGCTACTGCCGTACTTCAGCAGTTAGTAGCCCAACTTGCTCAGATAGCTCAGGGTGGACGCCAGAATCCGCCCCCGACACCTGAAGAGGAAGCTAGTAAGTGGCTTCAGACGGTGACTAAGATGCACCCTCCTCGTTTCTCCGGATCTTTTGACTCTCTCGGTTGGGAGAATTGACTCTTTCAGTTGTCCAGGGCCTTCGATGCCATAGCTTGTCCCGAAGACAGGAGGGTACATATTGCCCAGTACCTCCTGGATAAGGAAGCTGCGGAATGGTGGGAGGCCGATGCACCCAGAGACCGTCGAGCCACTTGGGATGAGTTCAGGGCTGCTATGGAAGCAGAATTGTGGAGTTCTTCACTGCCACACCCCAAGATGTGCCGATTTCTCAGGCCATTATCTCTTACAATCAGCAGTTGGGTTTCGTGAAAGATCAAGTGAGGACGAAGGCTGATAAAATCCGTTACTTCTGTAATATCCGCAATTTCGATTTCCGGTAATTTTCATTTCTCCGGCGGAGGTCCGTTTCGACGAATCTATTAGGACCGTTTCATCATTCTGGGAATATCTTATTCTGCACTTTTTGTCATCCGAGTTTGTTTCGGTGTCGTTCTGTCGAATTCCGTGTTCTTTAGCGACTTTTCCACGTATGAGTTCGACTTTGTTAGATCACCGTTAATTTTTGGAAACTCCAAAAATTCTGACTCTTTGCAATATTATAAAGCATCGAGTTAGATTTCCAATGGTTCAAACGGCGAGTCAATCGGAGTTCGGACGAGAGAGTTATGGTCGAAATAGCTCAGACACTCATTTTCCAGTTTTGGCCGAGCAGCCTGTACTGTGAGCCGCGGCACAGGCCGGCAGGGCCGCGGCACACTCGTGTTACAATTGTCCTAGCCGACCCGTCTGTACTGTGAGCCGCGGCACAGGCCGGCAGGGCCGCGGCACATTGCCGAGTCACTGGGCGCAATTTTGGCCCTGTGCCGCGGCACACTGTGGCTGGGCCGCGGCACACAGAGCGGTCTGCCGATCACTGGGCGCAAATTTTGGCCCTGTGCCGCGGCACACTTATGCTGGGCCACAGCACACTTTGCAGACAGCGCTATAACTGTGCGTTTTCAGCGAGATTCACTCATTTTCCTCCTTTTCTTCAACCGTGCGGGAGAGAGGGCTTGAGAGGGAGATTTTCCTTCATCTATCAATTGATTGTGTGAATTTCTTCATCTCCTTTCAATCGTGAAGCTCGGATTGTGGATCTAACACGTGTTCTTCGAGCCAAAGGGCTTGAATCTTCAAGAGGTAAGATCTCTTATACCCTAGTATGTATTTGGGGAGGGTTTGGTCGTGATCTTGTCTTTTAATCCGATTTAACCGATATTGTTGTTAGATTTCGATAGTATACTCGTGACCCTTGGTTCCCTTGTTATTGGATGGGGTGAAATCCCGTTAATTCACCGTTGACCGATTTCAATTCCCTATGCACCCCTGATGTTCGATGAATTGTCCCAACGGGTAGAACTATGAGGAATTTCTTCGTATTCATGATGTTGAGATTGATTGTATATCATTATTATGTTAGGGTCGGATTTGAGAGGATTGTTCGGACCAAAACCTATTCCTTCGTCGTCTCCTTTGCGTCGTATTACCAAGGCAAGTACCTCGATATACAAATCGTAACTGCGTGAAATCATTGTTGTCGAAGTGTATGAGTTTATACGGATGTATATATGTGTGTATATATATATATATGTATATGTATGTGTATATATATATGTATTTATATATATATTTATATGTTAAAAATAAGTATGTATATACGTATATTGATATACATGCTTATGTCGGTGATCGACGAGTGATGAATGCTAACACTAGTTGACGTACTCAACTTGGATTGATGGATGAACTATAGTCATTCATATAATATAGTAAGGTTATATATATATATCTATATATCTATATATATAAATATATATGGTTGAGTCGCAACATAGCGATATATGTGCGGTGTTGATTGGTTATGCTTGAATGCTTATTGTGATTGAGTTGATTAATAACGTGCGTGTTACTGTCTACTTGTGTGGTTATGGACTGGCGGAGAAATTGTGTGACTTGATGTACCGAGTTGAAAATTGTTGTGACGTTTGTCCATGTGCTTGATGTTTGTGATAATGTGGATACTTGTTGTGAGAAACGTCGTATCCGGGAACCTCTGAGGGCGGGGCGTGCACTCCGGCCTGGTGTATGCTGCAATGTGCGGCTCCATATGGGTGGTGAACGCCGATGTCACCTAATGCGCGCGCAAGGGGTGGCTCTTGCGGGAGTGACGCCGGTGCGGTGACATGTTCAATGAGCGGCCAACATGATGGAAGTGAACGCCGGTACACAGGTGCGCAAGGGAGGCGCCTGGCAGGCTTATTGGTTACGGGTATTTGAGTGATAGCTAAGACCCCATTACCGAACGATGTTCGTATCTCAAATTCTTTCAACTCACTTTCAAATGTTTGTCTTGATATAGTCCGCGATTCGTGTTTTTGAAAGCTTGTTCCAAATTGTTTTTAAAGCGTTGGTATCAGGGTTAATTAACCAAGGAGGTTTGACGAAATCTCCGAGTGTTAATTGATCGGGGGTCTTGAGCAGGATATGTCGAACGAGAGATTGTGCCTTTGATTGTATTGTGGTGCCATTCCGTGTATCGGGTCGAGGACCCTGTGAAATGATGAGATGATTGATTTCGTGATGATGTTATTTGGATTGGGTTGAGAACCCTGTGAGATGTTGTAATGATTTCGTCTGTAATTGTTTTCCATATGTTGGGTCAAGGACCCGAGAGCTTTTGAAATTATTTCCAAAAGTATTCCCATTCGATTTTAAAAACCCCTAGATGGCCCGAGTCAATAATAATGTTTGCATATTATCGTATCAAAATACTTTTCCTTTTTACAAAAGGGATCTTCCTGACTCCTTGGGCTCGTTTAAAGTTTCATTAATGTTATTTTCCGTAAAGAGAATATGACTATGTGATTACCTTTCACCTTGTGTATGCGAGTGTTATTCTGTGCTGACTGTGGGAATGTATGGTTTGTGTTAAGGCTTCACGGCGGTTGAATTTTGTGTTGTTACTGTTCGTATATCTTGTATATTATGTACTTGCACTAGCAAAATTCCAGTTGCTAACCCCGAGTTTTCGGGGTGGGTGCTGTTATGCGCTCGGGTTTTGGCAATGGGAGCAGTCACGGGATTGGCTTGGAAGGAGATGGAAGACGACGATGCTAATCACACCAGAGTCAGTCTTTTCTTTTATTTCATTTTGGTCGGTATTTCTTTGTCGTTCGAGTATTCACCCTTGCATGGGTGTAGTTATCAATTATTAAATTGAGTTGTCATTTTTTCTGTGTTCAAGTCTATTGTTGTCATTGTAATATGAATGTCGTTAGTTTATGAATTGGTTTATGACCTTGTCGGTCTGCTTTGTATTAAATTTTGACCCCGGTCGGTCAATCTTTGAGTAGTCTTTTGGAGTTTGGCCTGGTGGATCCTTGTGATAAGGGTCTACGGCGTGTGACATTCCTGGTCGTATTCTGGGGGTGTTACATTTATGGTATCAGAGCTTAGGTTTGCGAAAAACCTAGGCCGTTGGGTCAAGTCCATGCCTTGTGTAAGTCGCGCGCATCAGAGTTGTGATTAGTATCGTGGTTCCGACATCATCTCCCAGCAATCCGTGATGGTAAGCCTCCCGATCGTAAGTCCCCTTATATACGTATTTGATTATATTGTGCTAATGTGCTTAATGTGAACTAGGAATTGGAACTTGTTGGTGATATTATCGTTTTAGGATATAACATGCGTATGCGGTCCGAGTATAAATGGTTATGTAGTATGCTTCAAAAGTCGAGTATAATTATCTGTTTCAGCACTTTATTAGAATAAATTTATGAATGATAATTTTATCCGTTGCGTGAGTATTTTGAGATGGCTTTTAGTATCTTGCAAGCCGAGTTTTGATATTTTTGTCTTGCACGTTTTGATAGTATTCTTATGACGGTACTTGATATTTTATAAATGACTTTAGTGAGCATTTGAGAACATTATCGACATCGGCCTTTTTGGCATTTTGAACATTTTTTTTTTAAATGATTTTTAGCCTGGTAGGTTCCGACACGGGGCCCACGGCGCTGTAGTATCACGAATATTTTAAAGTGATGCTTTAAAATTTTCTAACATTGTGTAAAGCCATGATTTAACATCGTCATGTTAAATGGTCACGTATCTCGGTGGAAAATTCTTTCGAATAAACATTTTGGAAGAAGAGGAAAGATTTTCAAAATTGTGGTATTTGAGACTTAACACCTTTGAAATATTTCAAATTAGTTACGAATTAATTTTCGATTTCTTTTTTTTTCTTTTATACATCACTCGAAAATAATTTTTAGAGTCGTTATATAAACTTCCTCTTCCAAAATAAAAGACAGTTTTTACAAGTCTTGGGCTCAACGTGACTAGCCCTCTTTTTCAAAAATTTGTTTTCATTAAGTGCATACATATAATGATCGTCCTCGTGGAGGAACTCGAAATTGACTTCATAAAACTTTGTGCTTTACGATAGTACCGTTATTCTAAGGATGCTAACTAAAACTCGGGTTGATAATTGCGGTATATTGTACGACTGATAAACTAATACTGTTGATCGGTGTTATCCGTATTAGTATGTCGAGCCTCAGCGGACGTAGACGTGATGATGGAAATGGAAGCGGCGAGGTGGTTCGTACGACCACGATTCATGCTACGGTGAAGGAGTATCAAGATCAAACGATATCCTATGAAATCTCCTCAGTGGTCGAGCCCTCGAGCGAAGCCAAGAGACGGAGGACATCTGGGAAATTTTTGGTCGGCGAAGAGTCTAAGGCTCCCAAACCCCCACGTCGTTCGAACGCGTCGTCTTCGCGATCGGGAGTGAGCGCTTGGAATCCCAAGCCAGCATCGGTGACTCTCGGTAAGAAGGGAGGGTGCTTCAACTGCAATCGTCAGGGACATGTTCGTGTAAATTGTCCCTTTCCACTCTTGACTTGTTACCGGTGCGGGTGTGAAGGTCATCGGGAGAAGCATTGTGAGATAATTTCTGAACTGGCAAAGAATGCTACCCTATTGGCGGACAGAGCAAGTGACTGGAGAATGTCCCGAAACCCTATGTTTCCTTCTGAAGAGCCTAACATGGGAGGATGAATATTTTATAATATGTCCTAATCGTTGCTATTTTGAACAATCGTGACTTTGATCGTTCTTCATTTCATAGCTCTATGTTTCCAACTCTTGTTGTTCTAAGTTTGGGATCGAAATATCTTTTAGTATGGGGGAGTGTATTACCCGTACTTTCCTTGGTATTTTCGGTATTGTGTGATTTTTCATTGTTGGTAATTCAATTATGATCCTCTCGACGATTTTAAACTATCTTGTTCTACTTAGCATGCCGTCCTCCGAACGAATTTCGGAGCTGTTTTGTTAAATCCCGTGGATTATTGTGGTCTTTCCATATCTGAACTTAATTCTTGCAAATTTTGTTCGGAACTATTATTCCCACGCGTGCAATTGACACTTCCGAATGTGTTATGAACTTGGATTGCGGTTGGTCGAGCTCGAAAAATGGTTTCAGGACATCTGAGCCGTCTTGTGATTTTCTTAACTCTTGGAGTTATTGTCTCGAAATTCATACTCCTCCACCTCGACTTATCGTGCTCACTTACATTTTTAGAACCTCGCATTCGCGCATTGCTCATGATGATGTGGGGCTGAGTAAGTAGTTATTTTCTTGATTTTCCCACTGCTCTCTATTTTAAGTTTCGGGACGAAACTTATTTTAAGGATGGTAGAATGTAATATCCGCAATTTCGATTTCCGGTAATTTTCATTTCTCCGGTGGAGGTCCGTTTCGACGAATCGCTTAGGACCGTTTCATCATTCTGGGAATATCTTATTCTGCACTTTTTGTCATCCAAGTTTGTTTCGGTGTCGTTCTGTCGAATTCCGTGTTCTTTAGCGACTTTTCCACGTATGAGTTCGACTTTGTTAGATCACCGTTAATTTTTGGAAACTCCAAAAATTCTGACTCTTTGCAATATTATAAAGCATCGAGTTAGCTTTCCAATGGTTCAAACGGCGAGTCAATCGGAGTCCGGACAAGAGAGTTATGGTCGAAATAGCTCAGACACTCATTTTCCAGTTTTGGCCGAGCAGCCTGTACTGTGATCCGCGGCACAGGCCGGCAGGGCCGCGGCACACTCATGTTACAATTGTCCTAGCCGACCCGTCTGTACTGTGAGCCGCGGCACAGGCCGGCAGGGCCGCGGCACATTGCCGAGTCACTGGGCGCAATTTTGGCCCTGTGTCGCGGCACACTGTGGCTGGGCCGCGGCACACAGAGCGGTCTGCCGATCACTGGGCGCAAATTTTGGCCCTGTGCCGCGGCACACTTATGCTGGGCCGCGGCACACTTTGCAGACAGCGCTATAACTGTGCGTTTTCAGCGAGATTCACTCATTTTCCTCCTTTTCTTCAACCGTGCGGGAGAGAGGGCTTGAGAGGGAGATTTTCCTTCATCTATCAATTGATTGTGTGAATTTCTTCATCTCCTTTCAATCGTGAAGCTCGGATTGTGGATCTAACACGTGTTCTTCGAGCCAAAGGGCTTGAATCTTCAAGAGGTAAGATCTCTTATACCCTAGTATGTATTTGGGGAGGGTTTGGTCGTGATCTTGTCTTTTAATCCGATTTAACCGATGTTGTTGTTAGATTTCGATAGTATACTCGTGACCCTTGGTTCCCTTGTTATTGGATGGGGTGAAATCCCATTAATTCACCGTTGACCGATTTCAATTCCCTATGCACCCCTGATGTTCGATGAATTGTCCCAACGGGTAGAACTATGAGGAATTTCTTCGTATTCATGATGTTGAGATTGATTGTATATCATTATTGTGTTAGGGTCGGATTTGAGAGGATTGTTCGGACCAAAACCTATTCCTTCGTCGTCTCCTTCGCGTCGTATTACCAAGGCAAGTACCTCGATATACAAATCGTAACTGCGTGAAATCATTGTTGTCGAAGTGTATGAGTTTATACGGATGTATATATGTGTATATATATATATATGTATATGTATGTGTATATATATATGTATTTATATATATATATGTTAAAAATAAGTATGTATATACGTATATTGATATACATGCTTATGTCGGTGATCGACGAGTGATGAATGCTAACACTAGTTGACGTACTCAACTTGGATTGATGGATGAACTATAGTCATTCATATAATATAGTAAGGTTATATATATCTATATATCTATATATATAAATATATATGGTTGAGTCGCAACATAGCGATATATGTGCGGTGTTGATTGGTTATGCTTGAATGCTTATTGTGATTGAGTTGATTAATAACGTGCGTGTTACTGTCTACTTGTGTGGTTATGGACTGGCGGAGAAATTGTGTGACTTGATGTACCGAGTTGAAAATTGTTGTGACGTTTGTCCATGTGCTTGATGTTTGTGATAATGTGGACACTTGTTGTGAGAAACGTCGTATCCGGGAACCTCTGAGGGCGGGGCGTGCACTCCGGCCTGGTGTATGCTGCAATGTGCGGCTCCATATGGGTGGTGAACGCCGATGTCACCTAATGCGCGCGCAAGGGGCGATCACAGGAGTGACGCCGGTGCGGTGACATGTTCAATGAGCGGCCAACATGATGGAAGTGAACGCCGGTACACAGGTGCGCAAGGGAGGCGCCTGGCAGGCTTATTGGTTACGGGTATTTGAGTGATAGCTAAGACCCCGTTACCGAACGATGTTCGTATCTCAAATTCTTTCAACTCACTTTCAAATGTTTGTCTTGATATAGTCCGCGATTCGTGTTTTTGAAACCTTGTTCCAAATTGTTTTTAAAGCGTTGGTATCAGGGTTAATTAACCAAGGAGGTTTGACGAAATCTCCGAGTGTTAATTGATCGGGGGTCTTGAGCAGGATATGTCGAACGAGAGATTGTGCCTTTGATTGTATTGTGGTGCCATTCCGTGTATCGGGTCGAGGACCCTGTGAAATGATGAGATGATTGATTTCGTGATGATGTTATTTGGATTGGGTTGAGAACCCTGTGAGATGTTGTAATGATTTCGTCTGTAATTGTTTTCCATATGTTGGGTCAAGGACCCGAGAACTTTTGAAATTATTTCCAAAAGTATTCCCATTCGATTTTAAAAACCCCTAGACGGCCTGAGTCAATAATAATGTTTGCAAATTATCTTATCAAAATACTTTTCCTTTTTACAAAAGGGATCTTCCTGACTCCTTGGGCTCGTTTAAAGTTTCATTAATGTTATTTTCCGTAAAGAGAATATGACTATGTGATTACCTTTCACCTTGTGTATGCGAGTGTTATTCTGTGCTGACTGTGGGAATGTATGGTTTGTGTTAAGGATTCACGGCGGTTGAATTTTGTGTTGTTACTGTTCGTATATCTTGTATATTATGTACTTGCACTAGCAAAATTCCAGTTTGCTAACCCCCGAGTTTTCGGGGGGTGGGTGCCTGTTATGCGCTCAGGTTTTGGCAGCTCGGGAGCAGTCACGGGATTGGCTTTGAAGGAGATGGAAGACGACGATGCTAATCACACCAGAGTCAGTCTTTTCTTTTATTTCATTTTGGTCGGTATTTCTTTGTCGTTCGAGTATTCACCCTTGCATGGGTGTAGTTATCAATTATTAAATTGAGTTGTCATTCTTTTCTGTGTTCAAGTCTATTGTTGTCATTGTAATATGAATGTCGTTAGTTTATGAATTGGTTTATGACCTTGTCGGTCTGCTTTGTATTAAATTTTGACCCCGGTCGGTCAATCTTTGAGTAGTCTTTTGGAGTTTGGCCTGGTGGATCCTTGTGATAAGGGTCTACGGCGTGTGACATTCCCGGTCGTATTCTGGGGGTGTTACAACTTCAATATGCGCATAAAGACGCATATCAGACAGAGTATGGCACCGCTCATGTGTGCCACTTTGAAGGAATACCAGGATCGTGCTCTAGCGATCGAGATGGCCGTCCCGGAATCAGAGTCGATTTCGGAAGCTAAAAAGCAGAAGACTACTGGCGGATTCTCGGCCGGTAAGGGTGGTCAGTTTTCGAGGTCTCGTTCTGCTCCTACACCTGGGAAGAGGCCGTTTCATCAGGCCGGTGGATCTCAGGGTAACCATTCGGTCCAGTCTATTGCATCTGGCGGGAGAGTTTGTTTTAATTGCCGTTAGCCCGAGCACATTATGAAGGATTTCCCATTTCCGTTAGTTACTTGCTTTACTTGCGGACAGACCGGGCATCGGGCAGCTCATTGTGAGAGGGCCACCAGGGCCGCTAGAGTTCCGACTACCACCGCCGATCAGAGGGAGCACAGCATCCCAGCTACTCATGTTCCGCAGAGTTCGGGCCGTGATAGGGGTCGGGATCAGTCGGATCTTCGTACAGCGTCGAGTTCGGGTTCAGTTCACCCCCGATTATATCAGATGAGGCGCACAGAGGAGGCAGACGTTCTGGTGGCGTCAGGTACCACTCAGATCCTTACTCATCCAGTTTCAGTGCTTTTTTATTCGGGTGCTACCCATTCCTTTATTGCTTCGGATTGTGTGAGTCGTATTGGCTTTGACTGCTTGTTTGAGTGTGAACCGTTTGTGGTGGGTACGCCTAGCGGGGATCGTATGGTTGGGTACGGGGAAGTTAGGAATTGCCCAGTGAGGATCGGGAGCCGAGATTGGCCCTCGAATCTCATTGTTATAGACCTTAAGGGTGAGGATTTGATCCTCAGGGACGATTGGTTGGATCGTCACGGTGCTATCATGAACTATCGGACTCGTACCATCTCGATAGTAGCCGAGGATGGCACCGAGCATACTTTCGTTGGTTGTAAGCTGGGTAGATCGGGGAGTGTGATTAGCGCCTTGAAGGCGATGAAACTTCTGAACCAGGGTTGTGTCGGCTACTGGTGTTATGCTCTGAAGGCGGAAGATGGTGGAGTTGATCTGTCGTCAATTCCAGTTGTTAGTGATTATCCCGACGTATTTCCGGATGACTTGCTGGGATTACCACCACTGCGAGAGGTGGAATTTCCTATTGATATAGAGCCGAATGCGGCCCCTATTTCTCGAGCACTGTACCATATGGCACCGTCGGAGATGTTAGAGTTGAAGAAGCAGTTGGGAGAGTTGTTAGGAAAAGGGTATATTCGACCGAGCGCATCGCCTTGGGGTGCGCCTGTACTTTTTGTTAAGAAGAAGGATGGATCGCTTCGTTTATGCATCGACTATCGAGAATTAAACAAGTTAACCATCAAAAATAAATACCCTTTACCCCAGATTGACGACTTGTTTGATCAGCTTCAGGGGGCGACAGTCTTTCAAAGATTGATTTGCGATCGGGCTACTACCAATTGAGAATTCGGGACAGCGATATACCGAAAGCTGCCTTCGGACGAGATATGGCCATTACGAGTTTGTGGTTATGCCTTTCGGGCTAACCAATGCCCCAACAGTGTTCATGCAGTTGATGAACAAAGTTTTTATTGAGTATCTGGACAAATTCGTAGTCGTCTTTATCGATGACATTCTTATCTATTCACGGAGTCGGGAGGAGCACGCCTTACATCTCCGGATTATATTAGACATTTTGAGAGCTGAGCAGTTGTATGCGAAGTTCTCTAAGTGTGAGTTTTGGCTCGAGGAAGTGATGTTCCTCGGGCATGTGATTTTAGCAGAGGGAGTTCGGGTAGATCCGCAGAAGATAGAGGCAGTGATGGCTTGGGATCCGCCTAAGAATGTGAAGGAGGTGAGGAGTTTTCTGGGTCTTGCCGGCTATTACCGTCGATTTGTTGAGGGATTTTCTAAGATCGCTAGACCACTCACTCAGTTGCTCCAGAAGACTCAGAAATTCGAGTGGACCGCTGACAGACAGGGTAGTTTTGACGAGTTGAAGAGACGACTAACTACCGCACCCGTGTTGGCATTGCCTCAGGGGAACGAAGATTTCGTGGTATATAGTGATGCTTCGGGCCTCAGGCTCGGATGTGTTTTGTTGCAGAGAGATAGGGTTATTGCTTATGCGTCCCGCCAGTTGAAACCCTATGAGGTGAATTACCCCACGCACGATTTGGAGTTAGCTGCGGTCGTTTTCGCCTTAAAGATCTGGAGGCATTATCTCTATGGGTCGTCGTGTAAGATTTTTACGGATCACAAGAGTTTGAATTATATCTTCAGTCAGAAAGAGTTGAATATGAGACAATGTAGGTGGTTGGAGCTAATTAAAGATTACGACCTCGAGATACTTTATCATCCGGGTAAGGCTAACGTAGTGGCGGATGCGTTGAGCCGGAAGCCGATGGCGCTACAGATGTTAGAGGTACTTACACCACAGAGTAGGATCCAGCGAGATTTTATTTGTCAGAATATCGAGGTTTGGGTTCAGAGAGTTCAGGGTCAGTTATGTGCGTTAGAGATCACTTCGTCCTTGACTGATGATATCAAGGCGAAACAGTATGATGATCCTTTTTTGTCCAGTTGAGGGAGGATGTGAGGAAGGGGAAAGCCCCTGGATTTGTGGTTAAGGATGATTGAGTTTTGAGTTTTCGCGGCAGACTATGTGTACTGAGTGTTGTTGAGTTGAGACAGAAGATCTTGAGTGAAGCTCATACCACACCTTACTCCATACATCTTGGTACGAGTAAAATGTACAAGGATGTGAGGAGTAACTACTGGTGGAGTAATTTGAAGACAGACGTTAGCAAGTTTGTGTCGAGATGTTTGACCTGTCAACAGGTTAAGATCGAGCATCAGCGACCCGCGGGGCTTTTGCGACCACTTCCTATCCCGGAGTGGAAATGGGAGGATATTTCTATGGATTTCATTATGATTATGCCTAAGACTCGGACTGGAATGAACATGATTTGGGTCATTGTCGATCGACTAACCAAATCAGCTCATTTTCTGGGTATTAAGGACACTTGGGGGCCAGAGAGACTAGCGCGAGTGTTTATTGCGGAGATAGTGAGGTTGCATGGGACCCCTAAGAGTGTTGTTTCGGATCATGATGGCCGGTTTATATCACATTTTTGGTAGGCCGTTCATAGAGCTTTGGGGACCGAGTTGAGACTCAGTACATCCTACCACCCCCAGACAAACGAACAGTCCGAGCGGACGATACAGACTCTGGAGGATATGTTGCGAGCCTGTGCTTTAGATGGGAAGGATGATTGGGAGTCGCACTTGCCATTGATCGAATTCACGTACAACAATAGTTGGCACACCTCGATCAAAATGGCACCATTTGAGGCACTGTATGGTAGGAAGTGCAGATCGCCGTTGTGTTGGGATGATACATCTGAGCTAATTGGCACCGAGCCTGATATGGTAGTTGAGACGAGAGAGAAGATTGCTTTGATTCGCGATAGGATGTTGATGGCTCAGACTCGACAGAAGTCTTATACCGATACACGTCGTCGGCCGTTGGAGTTTGAGGTGGGAGACCATGTGTTGCTTAAGGTTTCGCCGACACGGGGAGTTTACCGCTTCGATTGGAAGGGTAAACTTAGTCCGAGATTTATTGGGCCATTCGAGGTTCTAGAGAGAGTTGGAGAGCTTGCATATCGGTTAGGCTTGCCGCCGTACCTGAGCCACGTGCATAACGTATTTCATGTTTCCCAGCTTAGGAAGTACGTACCAGACCCTAGCCATATTATTGATTTTGGAGAGATCGAGTCGGGGCCCGACATTAGCTTCGAGGAGAGGCCGATTCAGATCTTAGAGCGTCGGGTGAAGCAACTCAGGCACAAAACTATTCCTTCGGTTAAAATGCAATGGTCGAGGCATGGATCCGAGGAAGCCACGTGGGAAACGGAAGAGAGTATGAGGTCGAGATACCCCGAGTTATTCGTGTTGTAAGTTTCGGGACGAAACTTATTTTTAGGGGGAGATAATGTAATATCCGTGTTTTTTATTTTTGGTAATTTCTATTTTTGGGGTATGTTCGTTTCGGACAACTCGCTTGACACTGTTTTGGAATTCTGAATCTATTTTGTTCTTGGAGTTTCTCCATTTGGACGAGTTTCGATGATGTTTTTACGTATTTTCATCTTGAGTTATATTTTATCGCATGTGTAGTCGATTCTCGTAAAACTCGTTCGATTTCGTCATTTTCCTATTTTCCATGAGTTTGTATGGTTGAGTGGAGCATGTTGTGAGCTTCGGATTGTTAATCCGACGTTGTATCGTGATTTTCGGACGTTTGGGCCGTTTCGTAATTTCCTATAAGTTTAGGGAATTTGTTTCTTGTTCGATTATGGTTGTGTACCTCGGACCGTTTCGGGTTATTGGATATTGTTTCTCATTGCATGTAATTTTCCCGGACCGTTGGTTCGGCATATCGTGTTTTGGTTTATCGTCTTTTTCCGTTTTGGTAGCTGCCTTGTGTCAAGAGGTCGTCGCCTCGACTGCAAAACGGCGCAAGACCCGCGGCATTCTGCGCCGGGTCTGTGCGCCATGTTGCCCAGTGGTGCCCGCTGTCTTGCGAAACGGCGCAAGACCCGCGGCATTTTGCGCCGTGTCTGTGCGCTGTGTCGCACAGGGGTCGCCCGCTGACCCGCAATACGGTGCTGAACATGGCGCTATTTGGACCGTTTGTTGCGCCGTGTTCTGTCCAGTATATAAAGGACAGATGGGTGTTTTAACCCCATTTCTTCCTTTTTCTCCTGTTTTTCCACTTCTCCTTGGCGATTTCGGGCGATCTCCCTCAGATATTGCATTCTAGCATCTTATAACTAGGAATTGGACATTCTAACACGAATCAATCATCTTCCTTCCGCCATTCCATCGTTGAATTGGACTTTATACCTAATTTTAGGGTTCTTGGCTATTATTCAATTTTCCTTTCATTTTTGCTTCGATTGATGATGAATTATAGTTGGGTTATCGTAGTGTTATGTTTTCCTAGAACTTTAGCGGATCAATTCCAAGTTTTTCCCTTCGTTGATCGAATTTGAACCTTATGCCTCCGTAGTGTTCGGCGTATTGTCCCTTAGGGTAGAACACCGATTAATTCGTGAATTCTCAGTGGAATTGTAGTTGATTGAGTCTCTATTGTTGTTAGGATCGGATTTGTGAAGATCGTTCGGACCGAAACCTTTTCCTTCCACCGTTTTCTTCGCCTCGTGTTATCCAAGGCAAGTACATTTATTTTATTCTGTTATGTGTGTATGATTTTGATGCGAATGATGTAAATGGAATTATTGAATTTGTTGCTCTTCCACCTGGGGATGACATGTGGCCTCTGGGGGCCGATACTAATGGGTACGGCCACGGAAGTGGACGTGGGTGCGTGTGTTGATGTTCTTCCACCTGGGGACGGTTCGACGGGACCTCTGGGGGCCGATACAAATGGGTACGGCCGCGGAAGTGGTTTCTCACCTAGGGACGGTTCGATGGGACCTCTGGGGACCGATACTAATGGGTACGGTCGCGAATTACCAAACGTGTATGGTTTTGGGGTGAAAACTTGATGATATACTGTTTTGATGTAAATGTGATATTCCGGAATAATGATTTCAAATGTTTTCCTAAATGGTTTGTTTGCGTTGAATCTCGTATGTATATAATGTTGTGTAATTGTGTACTTGCACTATCTATTCGAATGTTAACCCCTTAAATGGGGGAAATGCGTCTTATGCATTTCAGGTACTGGTCGAGCTGAGGAGCTGGCACGGGATGCGCACGCAAAGGATGGGATGGCATGATGATGTGGCTTGAGTCTGTATTTTTATGTTTTGTCATTGCATTTGTTGAGTTATGGAGTTAGACTTTTTACTTTTAAACTTGGTTTAAGTCCCCTGCGTGGTGCGCCGAAAGTGGCCTCGTCCATACGTAGATTCCTTCTGATCTATTCTGCACTAGCGTGTGCTATGATTTTACCTTTAGCGTGCGCTACACCTGCACGTTAGCGTGCGCTGTGAATGAGTATTAGCGTGCGCTAATCAGGCTATACTTAGCCATTTTCAGCTATTCTTGTACAACGTCTCAACATACAGAATACGAACATACGGCATACTGAATACATATACTTCTTACATCCAATTGTCGACCAAGTACGACAATAATACCAATACAGATGTCTCAGTTCTTCATTTATTTTATCCATACTGTACAGATTCCACGCTGTACAATATAGCTCGGATAAAATAATATTAAACAACAGTAGTAGAAATTCCGGATATTACATACTACACCACTTAAAATAAGTTTCGTCCTCGAAACTTACAATCCGTCATAGAAAAACCAAAAAACTGTTCAACCTGAATATTCCGAAACAATCACGACAACGATCAATCATCACCATTAACGAATAACCAAAATAGCATACTTACAAATGCGCAAATTCGGCGATCTCCTGAGATACTAGCGAGTTCCTCCACAGTAACGCCTCAATATGCTTGCAATCATGATTCCAAGAGTCCCAACCAAATATATCATCGTCGGATGAAATAATCTATCCGTGTCAAAACCTGTCTGCCTGATCGCACAATTAAGTCCCAATTCTGATAAAACCGATAATACACGATACATCTGTGAAACAACTGCCCAACACAATAGCAACAAATATCGACACAAAATCTGTACGCTCAGATGATCACCATCAATGATCAACCCATAAATTAATCGAGAATATCATTGACATGATAAACTCTAATATGACCAATCCAAAGGTCAAAACGCAACCGAGAATACCATCAACATGATAAACTCCAATATTACCAACGAACGATCAACGATAATCGGGAATACCCTCACACGGTAAGTTCCAACACGATCAATACAAAACCACATAAGCAGATATACGAACGAATAAAGTTCTCAAAACGACACACTAATCACATACAATGGATTTCAATAAACATACCCGACTGGTGAACATACTCCTCGGCATACGAACAACCAATCACAAACTGATGAACATATCCAATCATAAGTGGAGTGGGAACGACCACTCAATATCCAAAGCAACCAACATGGGGTCACCATCCCCAAATCTACACTTACCAAGAAATCATTCAAAAATCATTATGGTAAAATTGCGCTACTACCGTACCAATGGAATCACATAGCACATATGTCCCGATTTCACAAAATCCAAAGTTCCAAAATTACATCCTGTGCATGAATCTACAACACGCAGCATATTTCTCTTATCCGATAAATCAACCGATCATCCCTGGGTAACCAAACTACCATACTGAAGTTCGAATCTCTATTCATCGTTCCATACTGATGTCTTATCCAGTTTGTGAGTCTCACTCAGAACTTCACCATGATATGCATTATGCACTAAATACGTATGTATATCGATCATATTTTCAAAACCAGTTTGAAATCATATAGTCTCGTCAAGAAGACCAATTTTCGAAAGTTCTTTCAAAAATTTCAAAACTCAAAACATAAATTTTGGTAAGATCACGAAATTAATTTTTGAAAAATTAAATCGGCTCGCTGGTGCCAAGTATTCGATAACAGTTTCCTTCGATTCCACACGATTTCGAAGTTTTAAAATGAAAACTATGCAAATGATTGACCATATCCATACTCTTGTATACTAATTCGGTTCGTCACCAATATCCACTGATATTCCATCGGAAAACCATACGATAGAGTTCCAAAATCTCAATATATAAACTCCGACTAAATCCTTTTCCACATATGACTCGCAACGTCAATCATTAATCCATCCTGGATCACCTCAAATATACCTTGACAAAACATTGAAACAATTCAACACAGCGAAAGACTTCCCGAGAGGTTTCATTTGAACAAATAAATCAAAACCCCGAAAGGTAGTAATAAAATGCATTAACGATTAGTAAAGTGTTTTACAAATCCCGCGAGTTTTAGAAACCATGAAAAAGCCTTTTTAAAGATTAGGGTCTCAGCCCGTATCTCGTTCCGCATTACAAGAAGTTTAAAAGTAGAGAAACCTTTTTCTGGACCTCAAGTCCTAAGTTATAAAACTATTGCAAAATTGATTGGGTCTCGGCCCAAAAATCATTTTCCGTAAAACATCCGTAGAACATTCATTTTGAAAAGTATCATTTTCAAATGCTCAAAAACAGTTCATATATCTCAAAATGGACTAGCATGACTACATATTCTTCTCAACCATCCACAACATTCTCCCAAATGCATAATTTCGTTCCAAAATCTAACCAACATACTGATTTCCAAATTCATAGTTTCTCAAGATCATCAATCCTGTCCCAACTCTATCACCTTATACTGTAACGCATAACATCTTTCTGAATCTCAAAACATATCAACTTAGAATGGAAATAAATCTCAACGCAATTCAAAAATCCAAATACTTACAGATCGTGAAGCCGACGATTCCCCATGATACTGGCACATGTCTCGACTTAAAAAAATACTCGACACAGATATTTTCAAAACACACATTTTGCAAACTCAGTTCAACTCGAGAACACAACACATCTCTATCCGAAAAAACACGTTAATACCATTTGGAAAAGTTACAACAACCCCAGTACCACACTGGTAAATCACATAACACACAAGCCCGAGTGAACAACAAAAACTCAGAGCTCAAACACTTGTCAACCGAAAACTCGAATGATACGACAAAAGCACGACCCAACTCGACCCGATTGCCTAGGTTTTCACAACCTAAGCTCCGATACCATATTATGTAACACCCCCGGAGCCGACCGGGAATATTATAGCGCCGTGGGCTCCGAGATGGAACCCACAAGGCTGAAGGATATTTTCGCAAACATTTACAAATGCCCAAGAGGCTAACAACGGTACTATCTTTTAAAAACATTCGAAGACTTTATAAAACTCGTTTATCAAAACCGTCGTAGAATCTCATTTGAAACCACAAGGCTCAAAATGCCAAAACTCAACAGTTTAAAAACACACGTTAAGCTATCGCTTATGTAACACCCCCAAGTTATTCAGGGTATATTACAGCGCCGTGAGCCCCGCCGTGGGACCCACAAGGCTAAACATACGCGGAACTATAAACTTGACCGATAAGGTCTACATATAATAGAATGAAAGACGATACAATTGGTATTCAAAACCATAACCAACGAAACCATATACATCACTGCACAAATCAATACCTCGGCAACACAGGCCGGAACATCAAGGAAACTGAAATACAATACTCGAGTATTTAAAATTCCATTCCAAAGACAACAACACCGAATGGAGGAAACCAAAAGAGATAACCGAGACAAGACACGAGATCACACTTGCCCATCATCTTCATGCCGATCCGGCCCGCCTGTCCGCTCTCCTATAACCTGAAATACATGAAACGTATTTCCCCCATAAAGGGGTTAGCCGTCGAATAGCTAGTGCAAGTATAACAATATGAAACATAATACTTCTTGACAATAAAGTAAATGTAATCCGTCAATTCATCAATATCCGTCAATTCATCAATTTAAGACTAGTATTCCGGAATAACTAAAATCTCAAGACGTATGTGAATGCCGTAAAAACGGTTCGTTCATATCATACGCCGTTACATGTAGGAATGCCGTCAAAACGGTTCGTTCATTACATGCCAATATTATTTCATATGAATGCCGTAGAAACGGTTCGTTCATATCAACCATGGAATCGCACTGCAGGCTACAAAACCCTCGAGAGGACCATAGGCCCGTCCCGGAGTGGCTAGAAATAATCATATCATCAATATTTCATACTTTCAAAGTCGAGAACGTATAATCATAAATGTATACTTGCCTTAATAAACGTTATCAAGATCCCAAGAACACGGTTCGAGGGAAGCTTGAACCACGAAGAAGACAACGAACGGAAGGGTTTCACTCGAGTTCTTCACAAGAATTTGACCCTAACAACATAAATTCAATAAATCATCGATCCTACGGGGAAGAATAATCGTAGAACGCCCGAAAACCCCTCTATGACATTTTACCGGACACCTTCAAGGCGTCGGTCAAGAACTCGATCAAAATAACGAATCGATACGATCCAACCATGGAATAACAAGGGAAATGATACAATACATCTAAATAATCATCAATCCTTCACAATCCTAAGTTAAATCGGATTAAACGGACGAAATCGAACAAAATACCCAAAATCCCCAAAATTAGATTTCTGGAAAATCTTACCTGATTCGCTCGATCAAAGGATGTTATCGGACGAATGATTGATGATATAACCCAAGGAACTCCATGGATATGTTCATAAACAACATCTATAGATGATTCACACACCCACATCAGCTTAAGAGAAGTTGAAGAAGGAGTATAAATGGCGAAAAAACGATTGCTGGGCCTTAAATAGCTGACAGACTCGACCGTGTCACCGACACGGTCGTGGCGCGCATTTGGCCGGCGGGGACTCGACCGTGTCCTGCTAGACACGGTCGCGGCGCGGAGGGGCCTTCCGATAGTGACCCGTCCGACAAATTCGGCATGGCTCGACCGTGTCCCGAACACGGTCGGGCGTGTCAGCGATCGCCGGCCTTATCCTAAGAGTTCGCACGGCCGTGTCGGACGACACGGTCGGGTCCTGAGACAAGCTTCCGCATTTCCGACGAGTACGGCACGGCCGTGTCGGACGACACGGCCGGTCCGTACGCACCGATCGCCAATAACGAGCGGGTGAGCTAAAACGACCATAACTCTCTCGTCAGGACCATTGACTCACCGCTTGAACCATTGGAAAGCTAACTCGATGTTCTATAATGTTGCAAGATTTAGAATTTTTGGAGTTACCAAAAATTAATGGTGATCTAACAAAGTCGAACTCCCACGTGAAAAAGTCGATTAAGGACACTAATTCAACGATCTATACCGAAACGAACTCGGATGACAAAAAGTGTAGAATTAATCATTCTCGGATGACGAAACGGTCCCAAGCAAGTCGTCAAAATAGACTTCCGCCAAAAATAGAAAATTTCCGGGGATCAAAATTACGGGTATTACATTCTACCCTCCTTAAAAGAAGTTTCGTCCCGAAACTTAAAACAGTAGGAGAAGAAATATTTCACCAGAAAACTCAACGAGATGCACAAGAATCAAACTTACGCCCAAACGGCGAATCACCAATATAGCACACCACAATACATTACCCGAAGGCAAACCAAACCAATGCCGAAAAAGATACGAATTCACAATGCCCGAAGGCTCCAACGGAAATACCGATACATCACAATGGCCTGAAAGCCGAACAGCCCAAAGTCAGTAATCATCACAATACAGATCTCAAAGAAGCAAACCCGATCGGACATACCCTCGGCGTATGAACAACCCGATCGCAAATCGTCGGACATATCCAATACAACATGGACTACGAACGATCAATCAATAAAGCTCAAGAGGACATCACAAGACGCCCGATCCGAATGTGTTCGTGCACATGTCCACCCCGTATACGGAATCCGAATATACGTGTGACAATGTACCTAATTAGCCTCAAGAACTACGCCTCGTGTGCACACCCAATGCGGAAATATCCACGCATGACCATCGGGTGCCCGGCTAAAAATCTTACACATAACCAATCGGCACGCAGACATGATTCCTGGATATGTCACGATACAACATGACAACGAAACTCAAAGGATAAGACATCCAAAAAAAAACATACGACTCACCAAGTGAACGATGACACGAATAATGAAAGAACGACACTACCAACAATATTCAAGACAACCATTCTGCGATCAAAATCCCTAACGACCGATTAACACGAACGACGATCACAACACAACAAATCGGGAAAATCTTCAACCTTCAAAGATCACAAAATTACCGAGTTCACAAGAATAATAGTGTGCTGCCTTGAATCGGTCAACACGACAAAAATAATTCAACGGATGGGAATTATTGTTGATAATCCCAATTCAATACTTCGATTACCATAGAATGGACAATCGATAACAATTATACAACGGATGGGAATTATCTTTGATAATCCCAATTCAATACCTCGATTACCCTAGAACGGTCAATCGATAATCAATGATACGATAGAATAGATGTCCCGGTGTCTTAAACCGACCACCGAAACGGAGATGACAAAAGGATATATCAAACGTCCCCAATCGGTTAACGCAACATCATAGCAACAGATCCAATTCGATGACAAAGATTCAACGATGTCTCAGAACGACATTAATCGCGAACAATAATAATCGATACATCGATACCGCGAACCGGCTATCGATAGCAACTTTACCAACAAGTATCATAATGCCTTGAACCGGCCATTTACAAACAACAGTAACATTTGGTATAATTTGCCGACGGCGTCGTGTCAACCAATCCCCTGATATCAATACAATCATAAAGAGACCAAGTCTCGAAATGATACACACATTCATACACATACATGATAACATTAATCTTATTGACCAGTACAAGTATAAAACTTGCCTCGATATCAATACAAAGTACTGTTACCAATTCAGTTGATTTCGTCTTACGAATTCCCTCAGTCTCGACCAAGTTAATCTACGAACCCTTCAACCTTAACCGCAACACAACAGTCATAATCTATGATCAAACATCATATCTTATTGTAAAACGAAGGATTGATAATTAACCGGTTCGATGACGACCAATATCAATACCACCAAACCACGAACTCAATCGTTTCACCATATCTCGACTAATCACAACCGAACAATCCAACTCGGACACTTACAAATCCTGTCCACAATACGAGTGAAATATGATGATCATATCAGCAACCAATTCGACCAATAATAAGGGTCTAAATGTTCCAAACTCAATTCTTAAATACGAATCGACAAGGTTCCCTTCTCGTAAATCCATCGTTAAAATTTACTTATAACCGTCATCAATTCAATCATCCGACCGTTCAAAACAATAGATAATCATATTAAAAGGTTATCAAACAATTCAATCATTCGATTTGAATATTTGTTCCATACGTATGGGCTTCCAAATTCAGAGATGAATAATGGTCTCATCAAGCTCATAATCACATTCGTATTTCCTATACGAATATTATTTCCAACACATAGTTTAGCTCTAGATATGAATTTTCCATATTCATTTTCAAAACATCAACACTTCTAAAAAAAAAATTTTCATCACCTCGTATAATTCAAGAGTTCTTCAAGAACATGAAATATCCGAAATCACGTTCAGAACAACATATCTGAGGTATATATCTCCATGTTACCATTTTCTTCGTCATGTCATTCATACAATCTCAAGAATTGCAACAAAACCCTTATCACCATATGAAGAAGATCTCAATGATCATATCAACATCCGAAATCTCTTATTACAATTCCAATAAATCTCGTATAACATTATCACATGATACCATAATCGTAACACCCTGCATCCTCCCGAATATTACACGTCGTAAACCCTTCTCACAAGGATTTACCGTGCTAAGCACCATTTCCACGTCATTCCAAAATGCCAAAAGACCGATGACGGTAATATTTTTCAAATACTAAAAAAATCATTTTCCAAATACCGTCAAAACGATCAAGGTTAAAATGCCAAAAACTCGGTTTAGGGAATCGGTTTTACAAAATAAAATTTCATTGGCAAAATACCAAAATCCATTTCAAAAATACTCACGCAATGGATAAAAGTACAGTCCAATTTATGCATTTTCATTGAAATAAGACGAACATCAAAATACACGATTCCCAACATACTCCCTCCCAAGTAGTAATCCAAAAAGAAAAAATAAGCCACTATCAAAAGGGATATGAGGATTACCTTGCATGGACGAACCACGAAGAAAGAATAATTGAACTCCATTCCAAGAATCATTAAATCATCATAGTCATCATATGGCCTCAAGAACATCAAGATCTCTATGATTCCATAATCATAATCAACATATTCAAAGCATATCATTATCTTCCTTCGGCATAAACCTCATAGAATATGGATAACACAAGAAATCACTTCAAGAATCAACAATAGTTCCATAACCAAGCTCTAATTCCATGATTCCAAGCTCACAATCATGTTAAAAGTGTTTAGAACACTCTTAAAAGTGAAGAGGGACGAGTTTTGGAGAGAAATATCTCAAAGGATCGTGAGAGAAATGAAAGGCAACACTTCAATCTATAAATTGCACTCTCATTACGTACGTAGGTGTCCTTAACGTACGTAACAACTTTAACGCGTCGTAATCCAAAATCCATAACGCACGTAACCATCTCACTGTCTCATTCCGCGCGATATTACGACGTAACCCATACCATATAACGTCGTAATATACCGGTTGACTTGCTACAAGATAATGGTTGTGTTACATGCGTAACACGCTCGTATAACGTCGTAACACGACGTTGACTCACCACAACATTCTCCGCCGAAAGTTGCCGAAACAGGTCCCACCGCCTCACAGACCTTGCCTCGTCCGATGCCTTCGTTACATGCACGTAATACCTTAGCCTTGACGACGTAACCATGCCAATCTTACGTACGTAATCTCACCTTATTAACGTCGTAATAATTCCGTACTTAGCCAATTTCAACAATTCCCCGCCAAAGTCATGACATACCAAATACGAGCATACAAAGAAAATCAATACGTATACTCAATTCAATAACATTATCAAACGCTCACAACGCCTTCGAGCATAATTAACCATCCACGATATCCAATATATAAACGAAAAGAAAAAAATATCCGAAAATCGGGTATTACACTCTACCCTTAAAAATAAGTTTCGCCTCGAAACTTGCAATCACTCGCACAAACATTTCAACGGAAAATCCAAAATCACCAAGATAACCCGCATTATCGAATAATCCGAACAACATACTTACAGTCGTGGAAGTCAAGATCTCCCGTGATACTAGCATGCGACTCCTAAACAAAGTCTCAACATAATACCGTTACACACCAATATCGCAATTAGCAATTTAACAAAATCTCAAGGAAGAGTTCACGTCCGTGACCACGGCCACGATTCTTCCTACTTTCACCAATATTCTAAAGGCACATACGTGCGTAAGTATAATCCAAATCGCACATTCCCGAAGTGACCAATTCCCAAGAATACCAAGCTATAAACGAAACGATTAAGAAAAAGACAAGAAGAGTGAGAGGACTTACAAGTACCGGTCGCACCGTGATGATGGCGAGTAGTGATATCAGGCAAATGCCGACTAATCGACCCAAAAGACCGTCAGCCTAGGTATCCATAAACCTAAGCTCCGATACCATATTCTGTAACACCCCCAAGTTATTCAGGGTATATTACAGCGCCGTGAGCCCCGCCGTGGGACCCACAAGGCTAAACATACGCGGAACTATAAACTTGACCGATAAGGTCTACATATAATAGAATGAAAGACGATACAATTGGTATTCAAAACCATAACCAACGAAACCATATACATCACTGCACAAATCAATACCTCGGCAACACAGGCCGGAACATCAAGGAAACTGAAATACAATACTCGAGTATTTAAAATTCCATTCCAGTACAACAACACTGAATGGAGGAAACCAAAAGAGATAACCGGAGACAAGACACAGTATCACACTTGCCCATCATCTTCATGCCGATCCGGTGCCCGCCTGTCCGCTCTCCTATAACCTGAAATACATGAAACGTATTTCCCCCATAAAGGGGTTAGCCGTCGAATAGCTAGTGCAAGTATAACAATATGAAACATAATACTTCTTGACAATAAAGTAAATGTAATCCGTCAATTCATCAATATCCGTCAATTCATCAATTTAAGACTAGTATTCCGGAATAACTAAAATCTCAAGACGTATGTGAATGCCGTAAAAACGGTTCGTTCATATCATACGCCGTTACATGTAGGAATGCCGTCAAAACGGTTCGTTCATTACATGCCAATATTATTTCATATGAATGCCGTAGAAACGGTTCGTTCATATCAACCATGGAATCGCACCAGAGGCTACGAAACCCTCAGAGGACCATAGGCCCGTCCCGGAGTGGCTAGAAATAATCATATCATCAATTGTTCATACTTTCAAAGTCGAGAACGTATAATCATAAATGTATACTTGCCTTAATAAACGTTATCAAGATCCCAAGAACACGTTCGACCGTGAAGCTTGAACCACGAAGAAGACAACGAACGGAAGGGTTTCGACTCGAGTTCTTCACAAGAATTTGACCCTAACAACATAAATTCAATAAATCATCGATCCTACGGGAAGAATAATCGTAGAACGCCCGAAAACCCTCTATGACATTTTACCGACACCTTCAAGGCGTGGTCAAGAACTCGATCAAAATAACGAATCGATACGATCCAACCATGGAATAACAAGGGAAATGATACAATACATCTAAATAATCATCAATCCTTCACAATCCTAAGTTAAATCGGATTAAACGGACGAAATCGAACAAAATACCCAAAATCCCCAAAATTAGATTTCTGGAAAATCTTACCTGATTCGCTCGATCAAAGGATGTTATCGGACGAATGATTGATGATATAACCCAAGGAACTCCATGGATATGTTCATAAACAACATCTATAGATGATTCACACACCCACATTACCGAAGAGAAGTGGAAGAAGGAGAAAAATGGCGAAAAACGATCACTTGGGCCTTAAATAGCTCGACAGACTCGACCGTGTCACCGACACGGCCGTGGCGCGCATTTGGCCGGGTAGGACTCGACCGTGTCCTGCTAGACACGGTCGCGGCGCTGAGGGGCCTTCCGATAGTGACCCGTCCGACGGCCGACTCGGCATGGCTCGACCGTGTCCTGGAACACGGCGGGCGTGTCAGCCGATTCGGCCTTATCCTAAGAGTTCGGCACGGGCCGTGTCGGACGACACGGTCGGGTCCTGAGACGAAGCTTCCGGCATTTCCGGACGAGTACGGCACGGGCCGTGTCGGACGACACGGCGGGTCCGCCGCACCGATCGCCAATAACGAGCGGGTGAGCTAAACGACCATAACTCTCTCGTCCGACTCGATTGACTCACCGTTTGAACCATTGGAAAGCTAACTCGATGTTCTATAATGTTGCAAAGATTTAGAATTTTTGGAGTTACCAAAAATTAATGGTGATCTAACAAAGTCGAACTCCCACGTGAAAAAGTCGATTAAGGACACGGAATTCAACAGAACGATACCGAAACGAACTCGGATGACAAAAAGTGTAGAATTAATCATTCTCGGATGACGAAACGGTACCAAGCAAGTCGTCAAAATAGACTTCCGCCAAAAATAGAAAATTTCCGGGGATCAAAATTACGGGTATTACAGCTTACACGTACCGACAGAACAAATTTAGAAAACGATTGGCAAAGCAACCCAAGTTACCAGATACCAAAAGAACATTTAAAAATACTCACGCAGCGGAAAAGACAAACAATTAAAAATACTCTAGCAGCGGAATACAACAAATAATCATGGAACTCAACATACAATTACATGCCCTATCCAGTATCCTCCGGGAAGCTCATCTCTTCACGACCGCTACAAGCTTCATAATCCAAGAACCTAAAAAGAAAGCCCACGACGGGATCAGCCATAATATCCAACAATGATAACCATCACATCACGTCAATAATTACATATCAATGGAAATACTAAGTAAGAATACGACCAATGTAATCTTACCATCGTAACTTTATGAAAATCCACGATTCATATCCTTAACAACACATTAAGATAATACCGAAATATCTGTACGGTATCTCAACAATACCCAAGGTTCTCGAAACATTAACATAACTCGCGATACGGAAATTATACCAACTCTGGCCAATTCAATCCATCGGATAACGTCGACATTTCCAATACGATAATCGATTGTCCATCAAAGACAAGTACCAAGGAAATACGGAACATACCTCAAGATACGAAATACCATGACAATCACGTCAGTCTAATCCGAGATCAGATCAACACAACATACGGACATGGTCCTAACGCAAGACCTACAAATGCATACTCATATGACAACGTCAATATGATCACAACAATAATAACAATGTATACTTATGGAAACCCATAATATACATATGCACAACAACAATACATGGCAATCCGGTGATCCAGCGTTCACTGCCTAGATCCCCCGATGATCCCGTCAGACCAACCCGAGGTGGAAAACCCGTCCTATGATCCAGCGCACGCTAGCATAGATCCCCCGATGATCCCATCGGGCCAACATGAGGTGGACATATGACAACAATGCACAACTGCACAAAACAACAGTACACAATACACGACAACAACAATGCACAAATGCATGACAACAACGATACACGAATGTATCGACACAAATGATAAAAATGATTAGAGTACTTGCCCCGAGTCCTTCGAGAACAATCTCAATGTCTGAACCATCACGAACCATTATCCTCAATACTCGACGGTCCAAAGTATTATAGATTGCAGATAATTCATATCTTAATCTTTATCACAATAAATCCTCGATATACAAGTATACCAATAACAAAAGTAAATCATATACATTATGATTTAGATTCCCAAAACTCTAATATGATTTGTAATCCCAAATATCCTGTGATTACGATTATAAACATTGCTATACGATTATAAACAAATGAAACGGAAACCATTCATTAAATACTATAAACTGAGCAAGTAATAACTTACCTCGATACCGATACAACGACGAGGAAGCTGTTACCAAATCCGTTGCCGTCATCTACAAGTTCCTCGGTACCGACCAAAGCAATTCACGAACAACCTCGAACTCGACCGCAACACACGGTTATAATCACCGATCAATATTCTCAACCTATTACAGTAATCGATAAACAACAAGTTCGACAATAATCAATAATCGATAAAACCAATTCACAAACCCAATGGCTCAACAATATCTCGGTTAACCACTAGTCTGAACAATCCAACTTAAACGATCACGAATTCATAAGCATAATATGATGTATAGCACTGTCTACCTACTTAGCACACGTTAATCACTTAACGTAGCGTGCGTTAAGTAGCTCCCGTTAGCGTGCGCTAAGGCTGTACAGTTTGCATGCTTTTCAGGTACCGATCAACATATGACGATTATCAAGAACACTAAGTGATTCAAAACCATGTTTATAGCTATCAAGACAACGAAATCCGATATCCTTTAACATATAAACAATCATCCAACTTATAATCCAAGTTCTATATCCATATATCATCTTCCTTAATATCAATACATGAAACATCAAAAACGTAATAACACATCCTTAATCTTCCATTACATAGAGTAATCATCGACAATAACATCAACATCCTGAGGAGAAGGATTAATCCACTTATCTCAAGAAAACGAACAACACAATTCAAACCACAAGAATCATATCAATATCTTCATATCAACAATAACATCATCATATTCCGATAATCCATCCCATAATCATGCTTATGAACTTGTTTATATGATAATCATCAACTCAAGAACATCATATGCCATCCAAAACGAAACCCCAAAGTGAAGAGTAATTACCTTTTTGAAGGAATGGATTGATTTCCAAGGTTGAATCCATTTCCAAGAATCACCAATGATTTCAAGAACAAAGCTTTAATCCATAATTTCCATCTTTAATCTTGTTAAAGAGGATCATCCCTCAGTGTTTAGGAACTCTCAATGTCCTCCAAAGGTTCTCTCTATCGGTTGCAAGAAGAGAATGGACGAAATGAGAAATGACAGCTAGCTACTCATATATATACATTGTACATTATTAACGTACGCTAACTTCTTCAGTTAACGTACGTTACACACTTAGCGTGCGCTAACTGTCTTTGTTAGGGTGCGCTATCGAAGTCTAGTGGCAACTGTCTTACTGCATGAAATGATTTACGTACGCAATGCTCATGAAATAGCATACGTAAATGCCTCTATTTAGCGTACGCAAGTGTCCAACCTTAGCGTGCGCTACTCATAGTTGACTTGCTTGTCTGTATGCTCCGAAGACTGGTCCACACGCCGAAAGTGCCGACGAGGATAAGATTCTTTTTTGTACGATATATCATTAGCGTGCGCTAACCTTTAGGGTTTAGCGTGCGCTAGTACTATATTACAAACATCTGTTGACTTATCAGAACGTGCGCCGAAAGTGGCCTGGTTTACACGTAGATTCCTTCTGATCTGTTCTGCACTAGCGTGCGCTATGATTTTACCTTTAACGTGCGCTACACCTGCACGTTAGCGTGCGCTGTGAATGAGTATTAGTGTGCGCTAATCAGGCTATACTTAGCTATTTTCAGCTATTCTTGTACAATGTCTCAACATACAGAATACGAACATACGGTATACTGGATACATATACTTCTTACATCCAATTATCGACCAAGTACGACAATAATACCAACACAGGTGTCTCAGTTCTTCATTTATTTTATCCATACTGTACAGATTCCACGCTGTATAATATAGCTCGGATAAAATAATATTAAACAATAGTAGTAGAAATTCCGGATATTACACTAGATGAAGTCAACTTGAATGTGACAGGATCGGTAGGTGGAGATCTGGGATCGAGGGAATCCCGGACTTTTTGGACGTATCCGGAATACTTTTGGAAAGTTAAGTCAACTGTGTTTAGCGCACGCTAAACAATGATCAGTGAAGACAGTAAGCTTCGTAAACTCGTTAGCGCACGCTACGAGGAGGCATTAGCGTACGCTATCTATTTGCATTAGTGTACGTAAGAGCTGTTTAGCGTACGCTAAGCCAAGAAATGAAAGAAATAGTGGATTGTGAGCCCGTTAGCGCACGCTAAAAAGGAGCAATAGCGCGCGCTAATAACCATTTTCTATAAATAGGACAACACCCCATTTCATTTTTCATTTCACATTTCATCCTATACCCGATTTCCGAGACTTGGAGAGTTTCCCTCTCGACCTTAACCCTTCATATCAGCCTCTAAACATAATCATTGAAGGAAGGAGCTTTGGGGATTGGTGTTCAAGCATCCGACGTTGAGTTCTTCAAGTGCTTTCATTTTTTTCCTTCTATATAAGGTATGTGACGATCCACCAATCTGGATTTCATGTCCTCGTTGTCAAATATGAACATACTACTGAAGTTGTTGAGTTGGTTACTGAGATTATCAAGTTTATTATGAACAATATGATCGAACAACGCGTATAGGGAAACTAGATGGATTGAACTTAGGGTTTATTCCTTGTAGAAAAAGATGATGATCATGTCGAACCTAGTAACGAGTTTTATGTGATGATTATGGTGTTCTTCAAGATAATTCCGAAAATCATGGTGTTCCTTATGGTGATTCGAGAATTTTGTATTAAATGGGTTGTTTTGGATGGTTAAACCGGTTACTAAATCACACAACTATTGGCGGTATTAGTCGTACTGATCAGTATTTCTTTTAATTTAGTCTTGTAAATTCTTATATAAAGGGTTTACGGTGCTGTAATTATTCTGAATATCTCGGGGTGCTACAACGTACACACCCACACACACGTGCACGCCGCTGCCGTCCGTCCGTCCGACCGACCAACTCGACTCGGGTCGGGTCGGGGGACGATTTGGGTGAAATGTCTTGGCGTCTTGAAGTTATCTTTTTACCGCAATTTTATTTGGCCAAAATTCATTTTGCTAAACTGCCTCAATCAAAAAATTCAAATTTTTCGGATGAGGATAAATATCAAATTAGATTGATAATTATCGAATTAATATATTAGGATAACTATCAAGTTATTTGGTAATTACCATACTAATATATTAATAGATTAGAATAAGTATCAAAGAGACCAATCCTAATCGAGTTAGAGTTCCTTCAACACATGTCTCTCTCTCTCATCTTCACCTATAAATACAGATGTGAGGGGGGGTCTAATTTTGAACATTATTTTTGTTCATTTTTCAGCCATATATCCGAATTTTCGAGTTCTTTTTTAGCTAAAATGTTCTCTTCATATTTTCGGTCGCATCAGTGATAGCTCAGATTTTATTCTAACTCGCTGAGGGTGCGATGATAGATTTATCAACGCATCGAGATGTTGTTTTATCCTGAGAGGCAGACGCTATACACTGCGTGGGCGAATTTGCTTTAAGAAGGTAGAGTTTCTGGACTCAACATCGCCCATCTTCGTATTCATTTCCTTTGATTACTTATATGTGTGTGTATATATATATTATTTGCTGCTTGCTTTATTAACGAATCTGTCTCTTATTTTGATCTTTTCAGAGTTACAGCTCATGTAGTATATTCAAAGTATGGCATATTCCAACATAATCATCAATGTGTATAATATAATCACAGTAAAATATAATTCAAAAACATAATAATAACTAAAGTATAATATAATTATTGTTGTAATTAATGTATGAATGACCTTTATGTCCCCTAAACCCTAATTGTGTACCTATAAATAAAGGTCTTTGGCCATCATAATAACACACGCCATTCTTCTTTTCTTTTATTTTCCTCTTTTTTCTCTCAAGTTCATAACACGTTATCAGCACGATCTCTCTCAAAAAGAATTTTTTTTCTTACTCATTAGCGCACGCACTCTATTTTCACAGAAAGGTAGAATTGCGTTCTGATTTTTTTTTATCTTCTTTGTCTTTTATTCTCGATCTGTATTCTTATGACTATGGCTACAGATCTGTATTCTTCTTCTTCTTCCAAAAAAAAAAAAAGTTCTGATTATATGTAGATTTAGACTTAATTATATAATTGTTATTTTAATGTAGATTATATGCATATTTCATATATTCTCTACTAATTATTCTGATTTCACTATCATCATACATAAATAATATATATGATGATCTAAGAAATCTATTATCAAATCGATAAATTGTTGTTTCCTAAAGAAACAAGATCTAACAATTCTTAATAGTCCAAAAGATTATTAAGTTAAAAGATTCTTGAACAAATACAATATTATTTTATCATATCCTAGTTGAATATGATGTGTTCCTGAAGAACACTACGAGATCTACAAATTTTTGTGTAATTTCCTGATGAAGAACACAAAATAATATTCCTGAAGAATATTATATGGGCTCTTGAAGAAGCACTTTCTTTTTATTTATTTTATTTTGCACTATTTGTTATCGTGTAATTTTATTTTTAAAATTATTGCTCTAGAAGTAGCACAATTAATTGCAATACTATTGATAAATATACTTGTTCTAATATTATTTCTTGATCTTGAATATCATAATATTTAATATTTGGGTCCCGAAGATTCAAAGGTCAATAGTAACCTGCAATTTCCAACGCTTTATATGCATTATTGATGCTCAAAAATGATCAAGACGAGCAATCATCGTGTAGTAAAATTGAAGAATCGATATTAATCGAGTTATTCTGGTGTTTTTATATAGATTTGTTGTAGTTCAGTAAATCGACTGTATAGCTCACATCCGAACTCCGAATGAGGTGTTCTTAGATGATTTGGAAAGCTAACAAAAGGTTCTACAACTTTCGTGTTTTGAGTTTTTTCAGATTCGGATAGTAGCGATGCTTAAATCGAGAATCAAGTGGCTGCTCCGAATTGAAGTTTGTGATCAATTGTTGTCCACTAAATTGATCGTATCTCAGTCATCCGAAGTCTGAATTAAACATTTTAAGATGATTCAGAAATCTGAAAGATATATCTACGACTTTCATTTTTTGATTTTTTTTAGATTCTGAATTATTCAAATAATATTCTTACAAAATTTGTACTCCCGAAGTGGTACAAATAACATGTTATCCGCTCCTCAAGTAGCCGATGATATTTCTATTAATTATATTGACACTTGCTGTTTCATTAGTAAAGCACATTAAGTTATATGTCAATTATACATGTCTAGATAAGTAAATATGACACCCGAAGTTTCATATGCTTTACAAACATTAGGTGAATAAATTTGAAACCCGAAGTTTCATCTGTCTTACAAGTATCTCGCGAATAAATTCTGAAACCTGAAGTTTCAATATTAGTATGACCATGTGATATGTCAAATATTTAAAGATCTTTATACAGAAACTTGTAGTTTCGCTTTCACATGATAAGAACCTAAAGTTCTACATAATATTCACCATTTAAATATGAACTTGCAGTTTCACATAGTTTAATTAAAGGACACGACGTTCTTCTTAATAATGATTTGAAACCAGAAGTTTCATATCAAAATTCTTGAACTTAAAGTTGAGAAGTATCGAATATTATATTATTGAAACTCGAAGTTTCATAATGAAACCACATTACAAATTAGAAGCATAACATTATGTTTCAACTATTAACTCGAAGTAGCAGGATTAATATACGGTTACGATTTATCATAATCATAAAGATTACACATCGTTGCTCCCGAAGTAGCACGATTATCTTGAGCTTTTTCACATATTTATTCACGACAGTTCTACCTCATATTATCTAATTCTTTTTGGATCTATGGTTCTACCTTCTCCATTCTTTTGGTGGATCGACTTCCTAGAGGTATGAAGCTATAGATTTAAATTTGATATTGTATTAACATTATTACCGATTGAAAGTTACGAAAATTGAAAGAATTTTTCAAAAATAACTTTTGGTGATATTTTGATTGAATAATTGTGGATTAGACATACTGTACAATTTAAAATATGATATGAATATTTTGGTTCAGTGCTTGAACAATTATCTATTAATGACTTAAAATATGACAGATTCAATTGATTCATTTTCTTATGATTCTACTATTAAAGTATGCTGTGTCATTCTAAAAAAAATCAATGGATATAAAAATTATTGTTAATAATATATACATTTCATAAACTGCAAATCATGATATTAAAATAGAAGTATTTTGTTACTTGTGCAGAAATTGTGATTTGCTCAATTGCATCGACATGTTTTGATTATTATAAATTTTTTATAATGCGTGTATTTCTATTGCTATATGATTTAATTATGCAATCGATTATATTGCACTAATTTTGTAGTTTCTAAAAGAAACATAAATTACAATATTCTTAATAATCTTGAAGATTATTAATAAATAAATAGTTGATATTCTTAATGAACACATCAATATCTTATCATACTAAAAATAATGTGTTTATGATGAACACATTAAATAAGTCATTTAATATTCTTGAAGAATATTAAATATTGGGGTTCTAATTTTTTGAACTTTACTTTGAGCATTTGTACCTCTTCTCGTTATTGAATTATTTTTATAGTTATCATTATATTGATTGAAATTGTTGCTCCTGAAGTAACACAATAAATATTTTTGATGAATATTACAAATTCTCGAAGAATAATTCATATTGTAGGTGATATATTTTATCCCTCTAACTAGTTTCTTGAAGAAACACAAATTTGCAATCTCAATAATCTTGAAGAAAATTAAAAATAAATAGTTGAAGTTCCTGAAGAACAACACAACGATATCTCGTCATAATTTTATAATAAGTTTATGATGATCACGTCAAATAAATTTAGTATTCCTGAAGAATATTAAAATATTGAGATTGTATTTTTCTATGCTTTATTTCGAGCATTGTTTTCTTCCATTCTCATTATTTAATTATTTTAATCATTATCCTTATATTATTTTAATTTTTTAGGTGATATGTTTATCTCCAATGAAAAAAAATGTAATATGTCATATTAAATTGATTTGATCAATCTTATTTGTGGAATGATATAGAAATTGATTTACAATATCTTATTAAAACAATCCATGAAGGATTGGTAGAATTTAAATGATAATGTTCTTATTATTATCTCTCGAAGAGCTTCATTAATCCTTCGATGAGTATCAAACTAGTTATATATTGATTCTACAATGAGTATCAAACAATTACATGATGTATTTTGCATCAAATGACCATGTTGCGATGAATTTATAATTCAAGGATCCAAATTATTATCAAAGCATGAATATTTGGATCAATATGTAATTAGTGCGTGATTAAAATACCTCCGGAAGAGGATTTCTCATATGATAATTTCACGTATCTATATGGGCTACATGAAAAATACATATATACTTTGTCAAAATACATATTTAGATCCTAAAATTGGGGTCAATTGATCATTTGATACGCTGATTTTATAATCTAACTCAATATCCCCGACATTAGGGAGAGATATGAAATATAAATAAGAGAAAGTCGGAAAATTCTCGTTGGGTTGGATATTTAAATTTACGCACTATGAACTCTAAGTTCAACAAGTTATGATTGCCAAAGGAGTGATGAAATCTCATATACCAGTTGTATATGTACCATAAAGAATTAAAGTCGAATGTGAACAAAATATATTTGTTGATACTCCTGGACGCCAGAAGCGTGAGAGACATATTCTTTATTGGTATTAAAGATAAAATCCGCGGAATATAAATTGATTAAACTAATAACATCACTTCAAAAACCTCCTGAAGAGGATCATCGAAGACGAGAATCCCAATACCTTAATTTGCACGTGCACTAAATAATTATACTATTGGGATTATGGGAAGACCAAATCAAATGTTATGGGATGAATATTTGATTTTGTTGAAGTTGTCATGAACTTTGTGAATGTGGGAGAATTGTTTATAAGAATGATACTTGTCGACAACACTTTGTGTCTCAACAATTGCTAGTGGAGTGCATGAAGCACTAAATAAAATATAAGTAATTGAGACAGAGCTTAATTCGCAAAATAAATAAAGCGGTGAATGATAAGCGAGATTAGCATATCAAGGGTTTAAGCGCATACCCAAAACATATTCTCCCGTTGGCACTACATCTCGTCATTTAATATACATATGACAATTATTATGAATATAGATATTCAATTAGTGACGTCATCACCACATTTTTCTATGGGTCATTGGACGCGAATATCTACATGAAAGTCCCTGACGGACTTGAGGTTCCTAAAGTAATAGGAACATGAAATTCGCAACATGTACTATTTTGAGTTATAAATATTTATACATTTTGAAATAGTCTGGTGGATCAACCGACTAAGTGAATTCCTCCTGAAGAGGATATATGTGAATTATTTGAACTCATGTCTAAAGACGAGTTCAAAATGAAAAACTTAGATAAAACTAAGTATTAGTATTGTCTCGACTTGTAGATCGAGCATATATGATGGAAATTTTTTATCCATTTAGCTACCTAAATGTTGTCTTACCACTTGAAGTGGATACTGACTCTTATAGATCTCAAGAAAATAACAAAGATATAAGAGGACCAGAAGTTCCGTACTTGTATGCTATTGAAGCATTACATTACCAGGCCTGATATACAATTTGAAATTAACATGCTAGCAAAATTTAATATTTCTCCAGGAAGGAGGAATGTGGAATGGTGTTAACCATATTGGTCTATTACATGAAAGAGATCGAGATTCGATATTGGTGGCTATTAGGGTATTATGATCTCATATTTATTCTCATACTGCCTATTTATTCTCATGAGAAATATTCTCCATTTATGTGTTGCATATAATGTTTGTGCAAGTAAGATGAAATTTATTCCACATGAGCTTCAGAAGAGGAATAATGATAATCTAGCAGATTTATTCACTAAATCTCTCCATGTCTGAAAATTATATTCATGGTATTGGAGTGCAAGATTGTTATCTTGAGGGGGAGAAGTGATAACTTTTAAATTAGTTTAAAGATTATGTCGACCCTGAAGGTCAAAAGGTGCTCAAGACCAAATGATTGTACTCTTTTTCCCTTTCTAAGTTTTTTCCCACCGGGTTTTCTTAGTTAAGGATTTTAACGAGGCAACCAATGCAACACATGAGCAAATTTATACTATTTACTCTTTTCCTCTATCGATTTTTTCCCACAGGGTTTTTCCGAAGGAGTTTTGATGAAGTATGAACATCATAATATTCAAGCGAAAATATTGTATGAAGACAACGTCACTTGTATCTCAAAGGTAGATATATCAAATATTCACTTAAGTGATTAGTCGGCGAACTTATTCACAAAGGCGTTGCCGATATTAACATTCAGAAGACTAGTACACAAGATCGGAATGCGTCAACCGATTTCAGGGGGAGTAGCTGTACTCTTTTTCCTTCGATCGGATTTTTTCCCACTGGGTTTTTCCAACAAGGTTTTAATGAGACAGCATGTATTAAAGGTCATTCAAGGGGGAGTGTTGTAATTAATGTATGAATGGCCTTTATGTCCCCTAAACCCTAATTGTGTACCTATAAATAAAAGTCTTTGATCATCATAATAACACACGTCATTCTTCTTCTTTTTTATTTTCCTCTTTTTTCTCTCAAGTTCGTAACAATTATAACTAATTTATCATGCACAATATATACGGCAGTATAATTTTCCATTTTATGTACGGAGTGGTATGTGAAAAAAAAAAAATGAAGCTTTTCAAAAAGTGAGGTTTTAAGCGGAAGTCTAACCCGCCTATGATCACTTAGGACAATAGGACGTGATGTAAAAGAATGTCACCTTTTTTTTTTTTTTGGGTTTATTCTTTTACATTATTAGGTTTCTCGACACTAATGATGGAGACTCCAAGTGGCCCTTTTCCGGCAAATGATTAGATGGGCCATAAATTTTTAATTTCAGACTAATTGATATCCATAACTTTTTATTTTCCCTCATACTCCGGCTCTATTGGATGGAGATTAATAGAGGAGTTAAATAATGGTAACTCAACGACCCACTACGTGATAGAAATAGTACCTTGTGCGAACTAGTTGATCCTAGATCGAGTCGAATTTTATATTTTAATATTTCGTGAAAAAAAACCTATTTATTTTATTTTAATTTATTTTTAACAGCATTTAATTTTTATTTTCATATAATGGTAAAAAAGATGTCTTCTTTACAAACTTAGAATCTCATCCAATAATGAAGATTTTCTTCAAGAAATTTCAAGAGAATAACCTTTTTATACACACTTTAATGTGGTCTGAATTTTTGGAGTGGATATGGACCTGGATGGATCGGGATAAGAGGGATCCCAATCCCAGTCCTACAATATTAAAAGAGGGCGGGATCAGTATTTTTCAAAAATAATCCCGATCGGCCTAAACCCATTCCGGACTAGGATAGGGACGAGCCCAAAACGGGTCATTCAACAAAAAGTTGAAAAAAAAAATTTAAAAAAAAAAAAGAAAAAAAATCTATGAAGCGAAAATTATAATATTAAAAACTGATAATATGCTTGTCTCAGATTAATAATATGCTAAGATAATATCTAAAATAGCTAACAGGATAATTATTTCTTTTACTAATATAATAGCCAACATAATATGCTTGTAAGATCATGGAAACCTTTTTTTGCTAACCTAAGTTCGCCAAGAATATCGAAGAATAAGGGGGAAAATGTTTTTTTAGGCCCGTAACTTTGGCCTAGTTGGATTATAAGGATATTATCTTTTCGGGCCTGGAGAAGAAGGATATTAATTTTAAAAAGTGGGAAAACAAGGACAATTAAGCCTGAAGGAGGTCCGACTGGGCTTAATTGTCCTTGTTTTCCTACTTGTTAAAATTAATATCCTTCTTCTCCCGAAAACTAATGCCTCAGAACTCCAACCAGCCAAAGTTACGGGCCTAAAAAACTATTTCAGCCGTTTGGAATAACTCATCTAACATGAAAATTAAATATATTCTTAAAGAATGTAGTATTAAGAATTACATGTTTTAAGTTTTAACCGAACTGTATTTAGGGCTAGGTCATAGCATAGGTTAACAAAATTAGCAGTGAGTCCGCTAAATATTAATAAAGACATAATTTTAATATCTTATATTTATCTTTAACTTATCCCTTACTAAAATAAAATTAAATTTACTCATTTTTTGTTGGGCATCACGATCGTTTTGAAATATTTTTTTCTAGTGTATGTAGTATTTAATTAAATTTTAAAAAAATTATTTCTACTTAATTTTTTTAAAAATAATTATTACTTAAAATAAAATTTGAATTTAATTAGTTCTTAGAAATCATGGTTTAAACTGAAACCAAACCAAAAAATAAAAATCGAATAAAATCACACCGAATTTAAATAATTTAGTTTTATTTATAACAATAACCACACCAAACCGAACTAAATCTATTCGTGCTCACTTCTAATCAAAAGATATATTTCTCACTGAGTTAGTATTTTTTTAAAATACCTTTTTATTTTTTAGAAAGTTTAAAAACACTTCAAATCTATTTATAGTGTTTAGAAGAGTTGGAGAAAAAATATTTTTGTTAAAACATCAATTATGTCTTTTTGTTAAGAGTATTGTAGAGTTATTTAAAACGGTCGTGTGAAGCAAACGAATGCTCCTGTGAACATCAAGATCTTTTAAGAAAAAGTTGTTTAAAAATAAAATAAAAGAACATTTTGATATCTTCTCCGTCCAAACAAATATTTATAATTCTCTTAATTTTTATATTTATATCGTAATATATGAACTAAAAAAATAATTTTAAAAATATTATTGATTAATTTATCAAGAAAATATTTCAATTATTTATAATTTTTTAAATCAAATCAATACTTTTTACTATAAAATCAAATTTAATCGAGTTAACCAATTCGATTAGTTTAATTTATTTTACCCCATCTAAAGAATTTTTCAAATTGATTAATATAAATAAAAAAAACTATATCAATATTATATTTAAATATATCAAAATATTCATGTTTTTACATATTTTTTTTGCTGTTAATTAGTTGATGCTTACTAATTTTTAAATTTTATACATAATTTTTTTATTTTAAATTATTTGATAGTTTTAATTTTGTGATGATTTTCAAATTTTAAAACTTAAAATTTGAGTACATTTCGGTTATTAAGATTTTAATGATGTGTAATAATTAAAAATTTAAATATTTTTATTTTAAAAAATAAATTTCAAAATAATTGAAATAAAAATATTAATAAAATTATAATAATTGAAAATATAAATGGTAAAATAAATAAAAAAGTAATTTATAAACTTTAGAAAGAAAAAGTAATTTAGAAACTTTAGAAATAAATAGTAGTGTCAAAATGACATTAGCTTTTCGGGCCTGGAGAAGGACATTAATTTTAAAAAGTGGGAAAACAAGGACAATTAAGCCCAATCGGACCTCCTTCGGGCTTAATTGTCCTTGTTTTCCCACTTTTTAAAATTAATGTCCTTTTTCTCCAGGCCTGAAAAGATAATGTCCTTACAACCCAACTAGGCCAAAGTTACGGGCCTAAAAAAATATTTTTCCCGGAGAATAAGAGTTGGAATGATATTTTTTTGCTAATATCTATATAATTATTATTGTTTATTATTTTGGGACGAGATGGGATATAATAGGATCCTACTAACAAAACCAAATATCAATCCTAATTTCAGAAAACGATACGAGATAGAAATGGGCATTTCCGCAAATTTTTCTGATGGAACGAGGATGGACAAGCAGGACCGATTTTGGACAAATGTTGTCTTTTATGAATGTATGTTTGTGTGTCGTATTGATATGATATCAATATTGGCTCGACTAGATTAGTCCGGACGGAGGGGTTTCGGTTTGGTCCTATCTAATCGGGCATAATTCGGATTGAGTTGGATAGTCTAGCTCAGATAAGTGTTCCGACTGGGAAATCCTTGGAAGAGGGGTGCCGACTGTGTCAATTCGGACGAAAGAAGTTGAGTAGGAAGATTGGATGGAGTTTGATACTCGATGGCAGACTGCTACTTGCATGCAACAATGGAGGAGCCCTAGTTGGTAAGAGATTCTAATTGTAGAAGAGTTGGCAAAGAAAGGAACTTCCATAAAGAATTAGGTATCTTTGGTCATTAAAACTGATTCTAACCAATTAAAATTATTTTTATTGATCTATAACATAATTTGTTATATGAAGCATTCTATCTAAACGCACCTTATAAATTTAGTATCACTTTGAAGAGTAGGTCAATTGTAGAGTGATAAGTCAATCCAGATCGTATTCTCAAAGAATATAAATAATACCTAACTCTAATACATTTGTTATGGGAACTTGAAGAAAAGAAAATTAAAATAAATCAATAAGAAATGAAGAACCTTAATTAATAGAAAATATTCAACCAACTATCAAGTACTTTCTAATTCAAATTTTCTAGAAAAACATGTAGGGATTCGACTCTATTCGTTTGAGTCATTAATCCGGACAAAAAATATTAAAGTCCACCCATAATAAATTATTCAATCCATATTAATAAAACTCAATCAGTTTTGTATTTCTTCTATCGATCCTCAATTGTTCTTTCCAAGTTTCAAAAGGTTTATTCTCCAAAAGATGAAAAAAGTAAAACTAGGTATCTTGGGGATGAATAACCCATAATTAAATTCCACAATACCTTATATTTATACTAAGAAACAAATTGGAATAGTCTTAAAAAAAAGAATGAACACTAAAACGGTAGGTCGGCAAAGTGAGCGCTGACTCACTTTTCCCTCAATCGTCTCGCTCACTTGTGAGCGAGCACTGGGCTCAACGTCCACTCGGTCCGGCATGCTGGGCTCAACGCTCACCTGTGGTTTGATCCAATATAACATAACAAGACATTAACCGTTATAAATTTCGAAAAGAAGAGAAAATTACTATACGAGATTAATTTTGTCTTTTAATGACGAGGGTCATATGCCATTATTATAAGTATAGGATTTTTATTGATCATTCGCTAAATATATAATTTATTTACTACACTTCCTTGTGAGTGATTATTTACGTAAAAATTTGGTGAACTAGTTTGAAGAAGAAGACTATAGAATAAAACTTCCAAATTATTTGTAATGGAGCTTATGACAATCATAACTTCATGCATAATAATACTGTAAAAATCATGTGGGATGAAGACTGAGCAATCTAATAGTGAATTTGCTCCTCCTCATCACAAAGGTTCTAATAGGGAGTCGTCCAAATAAAATTTTGTGGGACAAAAACTAAGTGATTGTAAGAGTATAAGTCTTTCCTATGCAGAGCATTCTTATAGGAGTATCATTAAATCTTGTAACGGAAATTCTTTTGGAAAAAACTTGATCGAAGGGAAAAGATTACATTTACTTTTTTCGGTTTCAAATCTTGAGGTATAATAGTGATCTTTGTAGCATTCTAGAAAAATCTTATTAGAAAAATCTTAGACCATAAATATGTATGCATTGTAAAAATCTTATTAGAAAAATTTAGTGGGAATCGATCTAAAATTCAGATCGCCCAGTTCAAATATACAATCAATTTCCTCTTTAATGCGTTACTATACTTCTACATGTAAACGTTCGTAGTCATGTGTACGAATATATTGTCCATATTTTTTAAATTTTTATATAAATTTATTGACCAATATAAACATCAATATGTGTATTTCTCGAACTAAGTATTTAATTCACATTAGCCATCCTAGTACAAATACAGTTTTGATCCCAAATTAGTTTATGCATGCACAATGTTTTAACATTTGTACGTGTCAATAGTCCTTATATATATACGTACGTGTAAATAGTCCTAGTGGTGGTCCATTGCCAATTCCATTTGTGTCCCCGTTTGGGAGCATGATGGGTTTGCCATCCCAAGGCTCTTCACTTGTCTATTTTGGGCAACAATCCTTGTGGTGGTGGTCTTTTCACAAACCCTACTTTCCAAAACCCACCCTAAGCTTTAGAGTGGGCATACACGTTTGATCATTTGGGTCTTCTTTCCACTTTGGAATGGTTATAGGGAAGAGTGGGAAATCTATTTCCCTTTAGCGACAAAAATGGTTTTGCCCTTTGCATATAGTAATATTCTTTTCTGTCCTAAGTTTAGTAACAATTCTTTTAATACCCAAATTATCGAAATTGATATTTATTCGAATAAAATTCGAGTCATATATTGTAATTTCGAGTAACATAATTTCGAGTCAACTTAAAAAAATACAATATTGAGGAAGGTTGAAAATATGGATTACCGGAGTCCGAAAATTCGGGTTACACGTGTCCAATTCGTGTCACCCGAATTGTATTCGGGACACGAATTTTGCTGCCCGAACAATTCGGGTGACACGAATTTTGTTGCCCGAAATTCGAGTAACATAATATTTTTTTTTACGGAGTTGATTCGTGTATGTTGCGGCGAGTTAAAACACTCTTACTGCACATGTCGTGAAAGGCAACTTAAAAATTCGAGTAACATGCTTGAGTTACCCAAAGCACCTTATTTATCAAAAAAAGTGCTTGTGTTAACATTGGTGAAAGGCAACTTAAAAATTTCGTGTAAGACACTCTTACACTCTTACTGTACATGTCGTGAAAGACATTTTTTTTGGTTACACGAATGAATTTCGTGTAACACGAATTGTATTCGGGTGACACGAATTGGTCTCGTGTAACCCGAATTTTCGGACTCCGGTAACCCATATTTTCAACCTTCCTCAATATTGTTTTTTTTGAAGTTGACTCGAAATTATGTTACTCGAAATTACAATATATGACTCGAATTTTATTCGAGTAAAGGTCAATTTCGACAATTCGTATCAAAAGAAATTCTTAAACTTCATGACATAAAAAAATATATTATACGCCAAAGCAGAAATGCCCATTTCTACTTCCCTTTACCTTGTTAGGTGTAGAAAAACGGACCAACTAATCGATACTCGATTTGAGATTATTTAGAATTAAAGCTTGTCAATCTGAACGATTGATTAGTTAAATATATGAAACTAATTACGAACACATTTTTTTCATTTAACGAGAAAGACTCGAACTCGTTTGACTTCTTTGGTAAGAAGAGAAGGTGCAAGAATATCAAAGTTTTTCGAGTCTACTTTGTGTCCGAATCGATTAAAATTTAGTTTTAATAGTAATCTAATCAATTTCAAACACAATTATAACAGTTCGATTAAAATACAATCAGTGAAAATCAATTAATTAAAATTTTATTTGTGTCAATGCAGAATTATTTACTCCATAGAATTCAATTTTAATTAATAAAATAATTACGGTTCACAAAAAGCAAAGTGGAAAAAATATGACATAACTAGTACGAAGCTCAAGTTCACCAGAATTACAAAAAACAAATACGTATTAGTTTTTATAATATAAAATTCTAAGCACGTGTGAGCAACTTATTATTCCATACTCTATGTCATTATTTATCCACTTAATATTAAAAGAGAGTCGTAAAAAAATTTAAAGAGACATGCGTCATCTCCACATTATTTCTCATTTTAAAAATTTTAAGAAAATATATTTTAGTTTGGAAAGAAAGTTAGAGAGTTATTCCATATATAATATCTATCAATTAAAAATTTCCTCTCATTTTATTCTTTTTATTTTGAACTCAATATAGGTTAAACAATAATAACTTTTTCGTATCAAATTTATTTTTGATAAAAAAAATATATCAAATTAATTCTTACTTCGTGCTCTTTATTTTGACATCCATATAGTATATATACAAAGTAATTTAAATATAATAATGATATATTAGATTATTAAAATATTTCCATATAAAAATATAAGAATATTGAAGAAAATATATATTTTAGTTTATTTTCATAGTTTTGTACTTTAACAGATATTTAATTTTTCAGAATTATTTTTTTCTGATTTTAAAATAATTAATGCCAAATCATATAAAAAACTATATTAGTAAGAATATGGGTTGGATACTTTTAATGAAAGTTGATGATAATAATAAAAAAAACCAAACCAAACCAAACATACTCAGTATATCCCGCTCAGAGCAGGGTCTGGGGAGGGTAAGATATATGCAGACCATGCCCCTACTTATTACGGTAGGGAGGCTGTTTCCGTGAAGACCCTCAGCTTAGTGCACAACAACAAATTGAGTGAAAAATACAAAGGGAAACATATGATACGAAAAAACTCAATACCATACCTGAGCCCATGGCTTAATCCACATGGGACTTACCTAAAGGGAATTTGGCTACTTCACTCCCGATGAACGCTGCTCAAACAGAAGAGAGGTTGACTCCGCGCACAGCTCCCTGTCAAAAATACACCACACGCAAAAGGCAATAGGATAAAATATACAATAAATATAAAAATGCAATGCTCTAGGTCAAATCTAACCGAGACAACCCAACTTTGAGGCTCTCAACTACAGCACGACTCCCAACTAAAGAATCCACAACTCTGATCTGGCGCCTCCAAGCGCACCTATCAACAATCATGATCTCGAAAAGGTTTAAGGCCTTCAAATCTAATCTCAGCTGCTCCTCCCACGTCCTCCTCGGTCTGCCTCTCCTCCTCTCCCCGACAACTACTAAACTCTCGACCCTCCTCACCGGAGCAGAAGCCTGCCTCACGCGTGTAATACCCGGTTGTAATTCAGTAATTATCATTCAGTAATTATCCTCCAGTCATTATCACTCAGTAATTTCATTCATTATTGATCATTTGTCACTCATTTTCAGTCATGGTATTCATCATTCAGAGTAATTGTATCGTGTATCAATCGTCATTCATCACTAATCCGATTGGAGTTTCGTGCCGTGTTTATCATCATTGTCATTTTCGTTGCGAGCTGTGCGTGAGGAGTAGCGCACGCTACATACTCCTTTTAGCGTACGCTAATTGGGTATAGGTAGCGCACGCTACCACTCAGCTTTAGCGCACGCTAAGATTGCCCTGGCTGCAGTCCGGAAGGTACTGGACTGCAGGTGAGTTATAAGTAGCGCACGCTACGAATGGAAAGTAGCGCGCGCTAGCGGGTTGAAGTAGCGCACGCTAATATGAGGTGTAGCGCGCGCTAAGGACGGATCAGGTTGAGTCCAGTGGCTACTGGACTGCACTGGATTAATTCATAGCGCACGCTATGTATTGTTGTTAGCGTACGCAACCGATATATTAGCGCACGCTAAACAATGGTTGTAGCGCACGCTATCGGGTCGATCGAGGTCGACGCTCGACTCGATCTTTGGGCATCAATATTTCGTTAGCGCACGCTAATAATGGGTCTTAGCGCACGCTAGTATGGCCGTAGCGCACGCTACAAGAAGGTACGTAGCGCGCTACCGTGTTCGGACAGGTACCGGACTACCCAAATTACTCGTTAGCGCACGCTACGCATGAGGCTAGCGCACGCTAACCTGGACTGACTATAAATTGGACAGTTTAGTCAGAGTTCGTCATTTATTCATCTCATTTCATTCCTTCGGTAATCTTGGGCGATTTCGAGCGATTCGGAGAGGATTCTTCGAGGTGTAATCATCAATCATCATCTTCAAGCTCATATTTCGGATTAATCATCATTTCATCATCTTCATCGTATCGAATCAAAGGTATTAATCTCTTGGATCTAGAATTTCGGATTTTTGGGTTTTTCCTCCCGATTTCTTCGTGTAAGCTTGGATTATCATTGGAATATGTTGGATATGGATGATCTACCTTGGATAAGTATATTCTTACGGATTTAATGGTTATTTTCGGAATTATTTCAAGAACCCTAGGGGTTGACTTCGGTTATTTTGGGGATTTCCGATTGTCGTTATTGTAAACTTGAATTGTGGATTTCTATGAGATTATTGATGTCATTGTTAATGTTTTGCTGGTTTGAATCAATCATGTTGGAGTTGGTTCGATATTTCGGGTTTGGTTTTAACCAACGGGTATCTCAATGTTTTCGTTAGAGTTCATCTACGAGTTCGGATATTGTTGTATCGACGTTTGGGTCGGTTATGATCGTATTTGATTCGTGTATTGATCGGTTATTGGTAATTATTGTTGTTCAAGGTTGTTCGAGCGACCGACATTTCATTTAGGACGTTGTTCGTGGAAGGACATTCTTCATCGGTATTGTGTAAGTTAATTCTTACTCGGTTAAAAGGATATTCATTCCTTTTGTTGTTGTTCATTCATAATCGTAACTCAGTCATCAGTGTATTAACCGTATCAAAACTTGTCATTGTCAATTAATCACCTCAGTCATAAGGAACGACGGTTCCGATCATTTCATTGAGCTATCATTCATTTCACCATCATTTAATCTTGGTGAGTCATTATTCATTTTCGTTGTCACTTTTGTCATATTGTGGCATTAGGGTCATCTTGGCGTGCCGGTTGGTATGTGTAGGATTTTCATGTCGGGCACATTATAGTCGTGTGTTGGTTGGTGGCCTCACATTGGGTGTGCACACGAGTTGATGGCTTCGTGAGGGCGATTAGGTACAAGACCACACGTGTATTCGATCGATACTCGTTGGTGGCTTGTGCACGGACACATTTCCATCCCGGGACGTAGTGTGGCGCCATTCCTTTGAGCCGTCTTGATAGTCGATTCATATAGCATGTTTGATTGCGTATGTTTCGGCAGATAATTCATAATTTCGGATATATCATGATTGTGTATTTTCAACCCTTGAGGATTGTTGTTACGTATGGCCCGGCCCGTTGGGGATGCTTTGTGTCATGGCAAGGCTAAGGCACGGGGAGAGCTCGGTGACGGCGAGGAGTCCCTGTTATACTAGTAGGGGGCCCCTGTCGATTCATTAACTTATGTTATATTCATTTAGTCCGCTGCTGATTGTCAGTTTGAATATTCATTTCACTCTGTGTTGTATATTTTATCTCCATATAAAATATACTTGTATTGATATCATCACAGGTATGTTGTATGAAACTCCTCATCGGAGTAATTAATTGTGTAATGTGGTTCGGTACTACATTTACCTGTGTAATTCATTCATTTTCATTCGCCCGGTGGTTCCCGATCGGGGTCCACGGACCGTAATATCCGCCTAGTTTGGGGTGTTACAGAGTTGGTATCGGAGCGTGGTTTTGAATACTACCCTCCAAGTCATGTCTCATTTGAAATCATCGTCATCGGACTAGTATCATTGGACTTTCGCGTCACGTGTGACCTGTGCAAATGCCGAGCCAATCAGACCAAGAACTGTAAGATTTCTAATGCCATGGTATAATTTCTGGCATTAATCATTCATTCATAATTCATCAGTTAACAATCCTCAATCATCATTGTCATTTTGACCGGGACGGTCAGGTTAACTCATTAATCAGTCGATTCATTTCATTATTCAGTTGTTGATCAGGAAGATCGAATCATTAATCTTGTTAACTCATTCAAGATAATCATTTCAGTAACTTCATCAGATAATCATGTCACGTCAACTAATCATTCATGTAATCGCTGTATTTGAGCGCGTATGCTCATTTTCATCATTTCATAATATAATCATAATGTGATACTCATGCGAGATATATAATCATCATATGACCTTCCACTTCAGTATGGAAAGGGCTGGCAGATGACGTGGAGGACGAGGCCGTGGAGCGGGCCGAATCCCGAGAACTCGTGCGAATACACGTGCAAATGCCAGGAATAATGCTAATTCATCTAGCAGCGACGCTGCCACTCATTCACCTGGACGCGATCATTCACTGTCGGGGAGCCGTACCCGGGACACGGCTCGTCGAGAGGGTGTCCGGGTTGACCCACTCGCATTTATGCAGACATGATGGCCCAAATGACCCGGATGGCTCATTTGATGGAGACGATGCATAACTCCGTCAATCAAAATCGGCAGGCTCCTCCGCCGCCACCTCGGAGGCAAGAGAGGGGTGTAAGCAATATCATTAGCGATATCTCTCGCGGCGACCACCTACTTTTGAGGGCTCATCCGAGCGGATATTGTTCATTGGCTTGAGCATTTTGAGAAATTATTTGCTATGGTGGATTACCCTGAAGGGCATAAAGTTTCAGTTGCGGCTTACTATCTCGGTAAGAGCGCTCATTCATGGTGGTTATCGTTGAAGCCCACAGACGGAACATGTACTTGGGATCAGTTCAAGACTCTCATGATGGAGAGGTACTATCCGGCCCCACTCAGGGAGGCCAAGTTGTCGGAATTACTCACTCCCGACCTTTCGGCGGATGATGATGTTCTCGCCATCGCCGAAAAATTTCAGGAACTTCTTCCGTTCGCCTCATCTATCATTCACTCAGAAGCGGACAAGATCAAGTATTTCAGCAAGAGGCTGAAACCCCATATGAGACTTCAGTTGCTTAATCATAATTGTGCCACTCTGGCCGAGTTGATTGAGAAAGCTCTCACTTACGAGCTTACGGCTAAGGAAATTGCTAAGCAACAACCCTCATCCGCTAGCAAGAAGTCCAAGAACCGTAATCAGTCTGACGGGAGTCAGGCCACTTTCAAGAAACCACGTGCAGGCTCTACTTTTTCTGAGCGACCTCCCACGGCGTCTAAACCCGCGGAATCTCAGTCGCGAGCGGCCAGTTCGGCCATCACCTGTTTCAACTATGAGGAACAGGGTCATTTCAGCACCAAATGTCCGAAGCAGTCTGTCACGTGCCACAACTGTGGGATTGTTGGGCATAGGGCCCGTTTTTGCCGTAGGGACTCTAAACCCACTCTGGAGTCATCTCAAGCCCTGTGTCATTCGGTGCGTAATCGAAGCCACTCGGTCGGCGTCGTTCAAGACGCGGGAGCTAAAGGCGGGCAGAGCTATCGAGATGGGAGCGTCCGGTTCGGGGCCGGCAAGCCCCGAATTTATGAGATGAAGAAGACCGACGATCCGGAGGCCCGGATGATCTCAGGTACACTCGATATTCTATCTCAACCTGTGTGTACCCTTTTTGATACTGGTGCATCGCATTCATTCATTTCCGAGTCATGTTTGAGTAGACTACGTCTGGGTAGTGCTACTAGTTGTGAGCCTTATGTCATTGGCCTACCTGATGGTAGACGAATTGTCGGAAGTCGTGAGATTCAGAAGTGTCCGATTCAGCTTCATGGTCGTGTATGGCCAGCGGACTTAATCGTAGTAGATTTGCCGAGGGACGACGTCATCTTGGGTATTGATTGGATGGATCGTCATGATGCCATCATTAGTGTCCGAAAGCGTTTGGTCACTATCATTTCAGACGATGGAGTCGAATGTGTGTTTCAGGGAGGTAATCCATTTGCTCGTAAAGTCATTAATTTGATGAAAGCGGTAAGATTACTCAATCGGGGATGTCGGTTATTGGTGCTATATGACCAAAACCGAGAAATCATCGATAATGTTGACGGACATTCCGGTAGTGAAGGAATATACCGATGTTTTTCCGCACGAGTTACTCGGTTTGCCTCCACGAGGGATGTGGAATTCACGATTGAGTTGGAGCACTGCGTCCCCGATATCGAAGGCACCGTACCGGATGGCCCCGACCGAAATGCAGGAATTAAAGAACCAACTTGAGGAATTGTTCGAGAAGGGTTATATTCGACCGAGTGCGTCCCCGTGGGGAGCACCAGTGTTATTTGTCAAGAAGAAGGATGGTTCGTTCCGCTTGTGTATTGATTACTGGGAATTGAACCGGGTGACGATCAAGAACAAGTATCCCTTACCCCGTATTGATGATCTCCTAGATCAACTTCAGGGAGCTTCAGTATTTTCCAAGATCGTCTTAAGATCTGGATATCATCAGTTGCGGATTCGAGAGTCGGATATCGCGAGGACGGCGTTTCGAACACGCTATGGTCATTATGAGTTTGTGGTTATGCCGTTCGGATTGACTAATGCACCTGCGGTATTCATGGAGTTAATGAATCGGGTCTTCATCGACTTTTTGGATCGGTTTGTTGTTGTCTTCATTGATGACATTTTGATTTATTCTCGTGACCGGGAGGAACACGAGTTTCACCTTCATCAAGTGCTCGACGTGTTGAGACGAGAACAACTTTATGGGAAGTTTTCCAAATGTGAGTTTTGGATGTCCGAAGTGACGTTTCTCGGACATGTAATTTCATCAGACGGAGTTCGTGTCGATCCTCAGAAGACGGAGGCTATTCGGGATTGGCTACCTCCGAAGAACGTTAAGGAAATCCGAAGTTTTCTCGGATTAGCGGGTTATTATCGGCGGTTTGTGGAAGGATTTTCTAGAATCGCTCAACCCTTAATGAACCTTTTGCGGAAGGATAAGAAATACACGTGGTCCGACGCGTGTCAACGGAGTTTTGAGGAACTCAAGAGCCGGTTAATGTCAAGACTGTACTTTCCTTGCCGCGAGGGGACGGAAGGATTTGTGGTTTATAGTGATGCGTCGGACGGGGTCTCGGATGTGTACTCATGCGAGCAGGAAGGTTATTGCATATGCTTCACGGCATTGAGACCTTACGAGGTTAATTATCCGACCCACGCACTGGAGCTAGCGTAGTGGTGTTCGCTTTGAAAATTTGGCGTCATTATCTTTATGGCGTTACCTGTCAGATATTCACCGATCATAAGAGCTTAAAGTATATATTTACTGAGAAGGAGTTAAATATGCGCCAGAGACGGTGGTGGGAATTAATCAAGGATTATGATATTGAGATCCTCTACCACCCGGGCAAGGCGAACGTTGTCGCCGACGCCTTGAGTCGTAAGTCCGTTCAGGAGCAGATGCTTGCCCGTTTAACAGTTCAGAAGGAGCTTCAGCAGGAATTCCTTAGACCCGATATCGAGGTCTGGCTTCAGCGAGTTCAGGGGCAGCTTTGTATGTTAGAGATTTCATCGTCACTCGAGGAGGAAATCCGAGAGAATCAGGGTTCGGACCCATCATTGTTACGCATCCGTGAGGATGTGGTTCAGGGGAAAGCCCCTGGATTTGTGGTCCACGAGGATGGACTTTTGAGGTTTAAGAATCGGTTGTGCGTGCCGGCGAATGACGAGTTGAAAAACTCGATTTTGAAAGAAGCTCATGCTACCCCTTATTCTGTGCATCCGGGTCTAGCAAGATGTACAAGGACTTGAAACAAAATTACTGGTGGAGTAATATGAAGCGAGAAGTCGCCGAATTTGTTTCGAGATGCTTAACCTGTCAACAAGTTAAGATTGAACATCAGCGACCGGCGGGTATGCTGAAACCCCTTCCTATTCCCGAGTGGAAGTGGGAGGACATTTCTATGGATTTCATCACGAGTTTGCCGACGAGTCGTCGTGGCGTGAATACGATCTGGGTGATCGTGGACCGCTTAACCAAATCAGCTCATTTCCTTGAGATCAAGGAGACGTGGGGTCCCGAGAGACTTGCTCAACTGTTCATCAAAGAGATAGTCAGACTTCACGGTACTCCTAAAAGTATCGTTTCCGATCGTGACGGACGATTTGTGTCTCATTTTTGGAAATCAGTTCATCGTGCTATGGGAACTCAGCTTAATCTTAGTACCGCTTTTCATCCTCAGTCCGACGGACAATCAGAGAGGACCATTCAGACATTAGAGGACATGTTGAGGGCATGCGTCCTCGATTGGAAAGACGATTGGGAAGCCCAACTACCATTGATCGAGTTCACGTATAACAATAGTTGGCATGCTTCGATCAAGATGGCACCTTACGAGGCCTTGTATGGTCGTCGTTGTCGATCTCCGTTGTGTTGGGACGACTTATCAGAATCAATCGGCACCGAGCCCGATATGCTTATAGCCGCCCGTGAGAAGGTAGCTTTGATCAGAAGTCGTTTGTTGACCGCTCGAGTCGATGAAATCATATGCGGATAACCGCTGCCGACCATTAGAGTTCGAGGTGGCGACCATGTGTTGGTCAAGGTATCCCAGTCGTGGTATCTTCCGTTTTGGGAAGAGGGAAAGTTAGTCCGAGATTCATTGGACCGTTCGAGATTTTGGATCGAGTAGGCGAGTTAGCTTATCGATTGGCTTTACCTCCGGCGTTGAGCCGAATTCATAATGTGTTTCATGTCTCTCGCCGGAAGTATGTTGCCGACCCGAGTCACATACTTGATTCGATGAAATCGAGATTGCCGATGATCATTCATATGAGGAACGCCCTATACGAGTTTTAGAGCGGCGAATCAAGCGGTTGAGGAATAAGACGATTCCTTTGGTTAAAATTCGAGGGTCTAGACACGGAGTCGAAGAGGCTACTTGGGAAACCGAGGATAGTATGCGGGAGAGTTATCCCGAGTTGTTTGACCCTTAGTTTCGGGACGAAACTCTTTTAAGGGTGGGTGTATGTAATACGGTTGTAATTCAAGAATTATCATTCAAGATTTATCATTCATCATTATCACTCAAGAATTTCATTCATTATTGATCATTTGTCACTCATTTTCACATGGTATTCATCATTCGAGTAATTGTATCGTGTATCAATCGTCATTCATCACTAATCCGATTGGAGTTTCGTGCCGTGTTTATCATCATTGTCATTTTCGAAATGCGGCGTGAGGAGTAGCGCACGCTACATACTCCTTTTAGCGTACGCTAATTGGGTATAGGTAGCGCACGCTACCACTCGGCTTTAGCGCACGCTAAGATTGCTGGCCGCACCCGTAAGGTACCGACCGCAGTGAGCAGGCAGCGCACGCTACGAATGGTAAGTAGCGCGCGCTAGCGGGTTGAAGTAGCGCACGCTAATATGAGGTGTAGCGCGCGATAAGGTCGGATCAGTTTTAGTCCAGAGGCTACTGGACTGCACTGGATTAATTCATAGCTCACGCTATGTATTGTTGTTAGCGTACGCAACCGATATATTAGCGCACGCTAAACAATGGATGTAGCGCACGCTATCGGGCCGATCGAGGTCAGACAGTTTTCTGGACTCCAGTGCTGGGCATCAATATTTCGTTAGCGCACGCTAATAATGGGTCTTAGCGCACGCTAGTAATATGGCCGTAGCGCACGCTACAAGAAGGTACGTAGCGCGCGCTACCGTGTTCGGACAGTGGGTACTGGACTACCCAAATTACTCGTTAGCGCACGCTACGCACAAGGGCTAGCGCACGCTAACACAGGACCGACTATAAATCGATGCTTTAGTCAGAGTTCGTCATTTATTCATCTCATTTCATTCCTTCGGTAATCTTGGGCGATTTCGAGCGATTCGGAGAGGATTCTTCGAGGTGTAATCATCAATCATCATCTTCAAGCTCATCTTTCGGATTAATCATCATTTCATCATCTTCATCGTATCGAATCAAAGGTATTAATCTCTTGGATCTAGAATTTCGGATTTTTGGGTTTTTCCTCCCGATTTCTTCGTGTAAGCTTGGATTATCATTGGAATATATTGGATATGGATTATCTACCTTGGATAAGTATATTCTTACGGATTTAATGGTTATTTTCGGAATTATTTCAAGAACCCTAGGGGTTGACTTCGGTTATTTTGGGGATTTCCGATTGTCGTTATTGTAAACTTGAATTGTGGATTTCTATGAGATTATTGATGTCATTGTTAATGTTTTGCTGGTTTGAATCAATCATGTTAGAGTTGGTTCGATATTTCGGGTTTGGTTTTAACCAACGGGTATCTCAATGTTTTCGTTAGAGTTCATCTACGAGTTCGGATATTGTTGTATCGACGTTTGGGTCGGTTATGATCGTATTTGATTCGTGTATTGATCGTTTATTGGTAATTATTGTTGTTCAAGGTTGTTCGAGCGACCGACATTTCATTTAGGACGTTGTTCGTGGAAGGACATTCTTCATCGGTATTGTGTAAGTTAATTCTTACTCGGTTAAAAGGATATTCATTCCTTTTGTTGTTGTTCATTCATAATCGTAACTCAGTCATCAGTGTATTAACCGTATCAAAACTTGTCATTGTCAATTAATCACCTCAGTAATAAGGAACGACGGTTCCGATCATTTCATTGAGCTATCATTCATTTCACCATCATTTAATCTTGGTGAGTCATTATTCATTTTCGTTGTCACTTTTGTCATATTGTGGCATTCCGGGTCATACTGGCGTGCCGGTTGGTATGTGTAGGATTTTCATGTCGGGCACATTATAGTCGTGTGTTGGTTGGTGGCCACACATTGGACTGTGCACACGAGTTGATGGCTTCGTGAGGCTGATTAGGTACAAGACCACACGTGTATTCGATCGATACTCGTTGGTGGCTTGTGCACGGACACATTTCCATCCCGGACGTAGTGTGGCGCCATTCCTTTGAGTGCATCGATAGTCGATTCATATAGCATGTTTGATTGCGTATGTTTCGGCTGGATAATTAATAATTTCATATATATCATGATTGTGTATTTTCAACCCTTGAGGATTGTTGTTCTGTAACCGACCCGTTGGGGATGCTGCTGTGTCATGGCAAGGCTAAGGCACGGGAGAGCACGGTGACGGCGAGAGTCCAGTGATACTAGTAGGGGGCCCCTGTCTATTCAGTCACTTATGTTTTCTTCATTTATTCCGCTGCAGACATTCCGTTTGAATATTCATTTCACTCAGTGTTGTATATTTTATCTCCATATAAAATATACTTGTATTCAGTATCATCCTGGGTATGTTGTATGAAACTCCTCATCGGAGTAATTAATTGTGTAATGTGGTTCGGTACTACATTTACCTGTGTAATTCATTCATTTTCATTCGCCTGGTGGGTCCCAGTCGGGGGTCCACGGCACTGTAATATCCGCCTAGTTTGGGGTGTTACAACGCGGACGTGGCCAAACCATCCCAATCTCCCTTCCCTAACTTTCGCTGAAATAGGCGCCACTTCTAGCGCGTTCCTGAAGACCCCGTTCGAGATTCTATCTAACATTGTGCGACTACACGACCAGCGTAACATTCTTATTTCAGCCGCTCCCAACTTGCTCTCAAGCGACTTCTTCATCGCCCAACATTCAGAGCCATACAACATAGCAGGTCGGATTACCGCTCTATAGAATTTACCCTTCAATTTTAGAGGGACTTTCTTGTCGCACAGGACCCCTGTCGCTGCTCTCCATCTTAGCCACACCGCCTTGATGCGATGAGTGACATCATCTTCACACTCACCTTCCTTCTGAATGATCGAACCCAAATACTTGAACTTATCTGTATGGGGAACGATCTGATCCGCAATCATTACCTCTATATCTTCCTCGTTGGCCTCACCACTAAAGTTACACCAGAGATACTCTGTCTTATGTAATATCCGTAACTTTCCATTTTTAGCAATTTCTATTTTTGGTGTATGTCTACTTTTATCGACTCGCTTGTAATCGTTTCGACATTTTGAATCTACCTTATTCTTGGAGTTTTTCCATTTGGGCGAGTTTTGGTGATGTTTTCACTAGGGGTGGGCACAAAAAAATCAAAATCCCGATCCCGTCCCGGTCCCATCCCGAAATTATCCGAGATGGGACGGGATGCAAAATAAAAAAAACACTAGGCCCGTCCCGTCTCGTCCCATCTGAGTAACTACGGGACGGGACACGGGACTAAAAATCTGAGGCCCGTAAGTCCCGTCCCGTCTCGTTAAGTTTTTAACCATTTTTTAAATATATATTTATATTATTTATAACTCTTTTTTAATTAATTTTTAACAATAAACTATTTTTATTTTTATCATATTTAGATTATAATTATACACATATGAGAGATGACAAAGTCACAGCTAATCGACTGAATCCCGATCTCCACTCTCCACTCTCTAGAAACAAAAACCTAATCAACTGAATCCCGATCTCCCTCTGCCTTCGACTCTCACTCTCCCAAAAATCAACAGCATCAAACCAGAAACCCTAACCAAGAAATTTTAGGGAAGAGATTTTTTTTAGGGAAGAGATTTTAGGGAAATAATTTTAGGGAAGAGATTTTTTTTAGGGAAGAGATTTTTTTTTCTGCTGCCTTTTGCTGCCTTTTTTGGAGTTGAGTTGCAATCTGCAAGAGATTTTTTACTTTTTTTAATTTATATTTTGAATTTTTTTATGCGGGACTAAACCCGTCCCGTCCTGTTTCGTCCCATCCCAACCGGGATAAGGCCCGCGCAGAATAAAATTTTAAAATCACCAATCCCGTCCCGTCCCGTCTCGTTTCTTATTACACGGGACGGGATGTGGAATGACCTCAGGCCCGTCCCATCCCGTCCCATGCCCACCCCTAGTTTTCACGTAATTTCATTTTTTGACATATTTTGCCGTATGAACGTTCGATTCTCGTAAAACTCGTTCGTTTTTGTTGCTTCTTGGTTTGTACAAATTTGTATGGTTGAGTTGGTCATGTTGAGACTTTCGGTTTGTAAATCCGACGTCGGTTCGTGATTTTCGGGCACTTGGGCCATTTTTGTAATTTCCTATAAGTTTAGGGAATCTCATTTTTGTTGTCGCATTACGGACCCTCCGGTGGTCGGAATTGTATTTTCTTTCAATGCTTAGCTCCGTCGTATTGTATACCTCGTATTTATGTTTCTGGATTCTGGCCTTGTCGTGCGTTTCGAGATTTGTACCTTCGGCAGCAGCGTACTGCTGATCTGAGCAGTACTGGACTGCTGCGTAGGTAGCGCACGCTACTCCTTTCCCTTTGCGTGCGCTATCGATGTGCAGTTAGCGTGCGCTAACTCATTGCTATTAGCGTGCGCTATCGTGTAGTATTTAGCGCGCGCTAAGCCTGTCTAGCACACGCTAGCGACGTCGAGCAGTAGCTACTGGACTGTTTATAGTCCCGTTAGCGCGCGCTACCTTGTGATAGTTAGCATGCGCTAACTATGCATTTTAAATAGATCGGCGGACTGGTCAGAACAGCAGTTTTCATTTTTTTCTTCCATTTTCTTCACGGGGGGACTCCAGCGGGCGATTCGTTTCAGTTTTGGTCGGAGAATTCTTCGTATTCCATCACCGTAGAATCGTGTTAGCATATTACCATCAACGTAATCATCCTCCATCGTCTGAATCAGAGGTATTTTCTTCACGGACCCTAACTTGTCTAATTTGGGGGTTTTTCGGGTTTCTCGTGTTTGATTCCGATTTGTTCATGAATGTTATGAAATTTCTTACCGATTGTTGTTATTGGGTGAGTCCCAATCCATTTTCCTCGAATTAATCCGTGAATTGTTGATACGGGGAGATTTTACGTAAACCCCGCCCGTATCGATTGATCGTTCATTATCGTAGTTTATAATCGGGGTGATGGGTGTATTCCAATCGATTATTGTTGTCCGTTGGGACTGAACTATGTTGATCCTTCGTTTAGGAACCGTCGTTTTCCACCCGGACCGTTCGTAGTCGTATTTCATTTTCGATTCTTCAAGAATGTCTCAAAGGCAAGTACTTTACATTTGTTTACATGTTCTAGTATTTGAATTGTGGCTATTCGTGGTTGTTGTGGATGGATATGTGTATGTTCATCTGGGGACGGTCCGACGGGGCCTCTAGGGATACGTATTGCCGTGTATGTGCGTATCACGAACTGTGGTTAACCACCCAGGGATGTCCGACGGGGCTCTGCGGGGTACGGTGGCCGTGAGTCTCGTACCAAGGTTAACTTTGAATTGTTTTGTTGGAGAAAATGTGTTTTGTGCTTGTGCACCGTATAATATTCCGGAATATAAAATATTTTCTAAAATGATTTTTGGCGCATATATTCATCTGATTAGAATGTAGTTCAAATGGATTGTACTTGCACTAGTAGTTGTCGCTAACCCCTTAAATGGGGGAAATAGTTTTTGTATTTCAGGTACAGGTCTTGGAGACAAGCGAGCATTCGAGCCGTACGAGGATGACGGGCAAGCATAATACTGTTCATTAGCCAAATATTGGTTTTATGTTCTGTCGGTTATTATCGATGTCTTGTTTTGGGATTTCTGTAATTTGAAATTGGTTTAAGTACTCGAGTACTTCCTTTTTGAATTTGTTAATGTTGTGTTCCCGTTTTGGGGAAATGGGTTTGATGTCAGATTTTATTGGTCGGATTGTAGTCTTTTATTTGAATTGTCGTTTTGTTGATGGTTGCATGTCTTCGTCGGATGTCATTTTGGTACGTTAGCCTGGTAGATTCCAAACTGTGGGGTCCACGGCGCTGTAATATGCCCTGACCGTCTTGGGGGTGTTAAAGAATATGGTATCGGAGCTTAGGTTTATGGATACCTAGGCTGTCGGTTATTTGGGTCTAGTCGAGTGTCATTTTGAACAGTATCACTGCTATGCCATCATCTCAGTACGCCGGTGCTCGTAAGTTTTCCCTAACTTGATTCGTTACGTTATCCCGTTCTGTTTCCTTTCCTGATATCTTGTTGCATTTTGCGTTTGAATTGTACTCACCCGCTACTTCTTCAGAATTCCTGCTGGTAGAGGACGCGGACGCGGTAGGGGACGTGGCCCAGCCGGTGGGGCGGCCATGTCCGATCACTCGGGAACCGATTCGGCTATGCCTTCTTTGTCCAACAGTGTCCCGCTTAGTTCCGGGGGTCAGCAGGACCAGTCTGCTAGCTCCGGTAATGCACATGAGAATGTTGGAGTGGCCAACATTTTGCAGCAAGTAGCGAACCAGATGACGCTACTGACTCAGGCCGTTTTAGTCGGCCAGGCTAATGCTAACCCGGTTCCGCCTACTGGATCCAGAAATGACAAGTTACTTCAGGACGTGATACGTATGCGTCCTCCCCAATTTGATGGTGCTTCCGACCCTTCCGGATGGGAGAGTTGGCTATTTGAGATGGAAAAAGTATTTGTGGCTGCTAATTGTTTTGAGGAGAGGAAAGTACCCATTACTCAGTACTTCCTCGCCAAGAGGCAGCAACGTGGTGGCAAGCGGTGAAACCGCGTGACCGGGCAGCCACGTGGGCAGAGTTTCGGGATCTGATGGAAGATGAATTTTGTCCATGGCCAGTGAAAGAGGGGAGGATCCGAGCCTTCTTTGAGGCTAAGCCCCAAGATGTTCCTATTTCTCAAGCTATCAAAGACTACAATCAACAACTGCATTATGTGAGAAACCAAGTCCGAGATGAGCTTGATAAGATCCGCCACTTTGATATGCGGATGAAATCGAGGGTGCGCCACTACATGTCTGGTCTGGAGTGCACAACTTTGAAAGAGTATCAGAATAAGGCGATGGCTTATGATATGTCGTTTGCTGCGACAGAGACGGCATCCGAGGGAAAGAAACAGAAGACCTTCGGCCAATTTTCGGGAGGCAAGTCTAGTGGTCATCCGAAGGCTCAGTCTGGTTCGAGAGTCTTCGGGGGTCAGTCTTCGTCATTTGGGCGAGGAAACGGTTCTAGGGCTGCTCCTACTGGTTCCATTCGTGGTCCTACGTGCTTCAACTGTAGTCGTCTGGTCCACATGATGAGTGAGTGTGATAGGCCTCCGATTCAGTGTCTTGCGTGTGGTCGGATGGGTCATCGTGTTAAGTTTTGTACGGATGCAACTCGGGCTCCAGTTACTCAGATATCAGCCCCAGCTGCGGGAGAGCCGAGTGTGAATCAGGCACCGACAGTTCCTCAGCCACAGCAGAGTTTTGGTAGAGGTCGAGGACGTGGACAACCTTCTAGAGGGGGAGCTTCTAGTGCGGGGTCTGTTCCGCCCCGAGTATATGAGATGAGATGAGAAGGAGACCCAGACGCGACGGTGGCTACAGGTACCATTCACATCCTTGACCATCCTGTTTCCGTACTATTCGATTCTGGTGCTACACATTCTTTCATATCTATGGATTATGTGCGTCATCTGCATATTGATTGCCTAGTTCCGTGTAAACCATTTGTTTTTAAATTGCCTAGTGGGGATATCATCGTGGGGGATCATGAGATTAGAGATTTTCCAGTGAGTATCGCGGGGAGGGTGTGGCCTTCTAACCTGATTGCGGTAGATATTAGAGATGAGGATTTGATTCTTGGCGAGGATTGGCTGGACCGTCATGGAGCAATCATGAATTATAGAACGAGAACCGTTTCGATGTTAGCCTCTGATGGTACCAAGCATTCTTTTGTGGGGCGTAAGCGGAGTAGCCAGAGACTCCTGATCAGCGCCTTGAGGGCGGTGAGACTTCTTCGAGGAGGTTGCACGGGTTATTGATGTTACGCTTTGAGATCAGAAGAAGGGGGAGTCGAGCTCCCGTCTATTCCGGTCGTGTGTGAGTATCATGACGTCTTTCCAGACGAGTTGCCGGGATTGCCGCCAGACCGAGAAGTTGAGTTTACCGTCGATTTAGAGCCGGGTGCAGCACCGATTTCTAAGATGCCATATCGTATGGCGCCTGCCGAGATGCTTAAGTTGAAGAACAGTTGGGGGAATTGCTATACATTGGGTATATTCGACCGAGCGCTTCGCCTTGGGGCGCACCGGTGCTGTTTGTGAAAAAGAAGGATGGGTCACTTCGTTTGTGTATGTCACCGAGAGTTGAACAAAGTGACCATCAAAAACAAGTATCCGCTCCAGAGGATCGATGATTTGTTCGACCAATTGCAAGGGGCAACCGTGTTTTCGAAAATTGATTTGAGATCAGGGTATTATCAGCTCCGAGTGAAGGATACCAATATTCCGAAGATGGCCTTTCGGACGAGATACGGTCACTACGAGTTTGTGGTTATGCCTTTTGGGCTAACCAACGCCCCAGCCGTGTTCATGCAGCCTATGAACAAAGTCTTTATCGAGTACCTCGATAAGTGTGTAGTCGTTTTTATCGATGACATCCTGATTTACTCGAGGAGCGAGGAGGAGCACGCCCGTCATTTGCATATAGTGTTAGATATTTTGAGAACTCAGCATCTTTTTGCGAAGTTCTCAAAGTGTGAGTTTTGGTTACGGGAGGTTATGTTTCTCGGTCATGTGATCTCGGCCGAGGGTGTTCGTGTGGACCCACATAAAGTAGAGGCAGTGTTAGATTGGGCGCCGCCTAAGAACGTGAAGGGCGTCCGTAGTTTTCTGGGTTTGGCCGGATATTACCGTAGATTCGTCGAAGGGTTCTCTAAACTCGCTCGACCGCTGACTCAGTTATTACAAAAGTCAGAGAAGTTTGTGTGGACCGATGAGAGGTAGAATAGTTTTGAGGAGTTGAAGAAGCGTTTGACGACCGCTCCTGTCTTGGCTTTACCGAGTGGTAATGAGGGTTTCTCAGTTTTTAGTGATGCTTCGGGCCAAGGGCTCGGATGCGTACTTATGCAGCACGGGAGGACGATTGCCTATGCTTCCCGTCAGTTGAAACCATATGAGTTGAATTACCCTACGCACGATCTTGAGTTGGCCGCAGTTGTATTTGCGTTGAAGATCTGGCGTCATTACTTGTATGGCTCGTCGTGTCAGATTTTCAATGATCACAAGAGCCTGAAGTACATTTTTACGCAGAAAGATCTTAATATGAGACATAGGAGATGGTTGGAGTTGATTAAGGATTACGATCTCGAGATCCTTTATCATCCGGGTAAGGCTAATGTAGTAGCAGATGCCTTGAGCCGGAAATCGGTATCACTTCGGACGCGTGAGTTACTTACGGCTCAGTCGGGACTTCAGCGAGAGTTTATGAGGTTAAGCATTGAGATTGTGCTACCAGAGAGTTTCGGGCAGTTGCGTACACTTGAGATTTCGTCATCTTTAGTCGACGACATTAAGTCGGGACAGTTAGAGGACCCGATGTTTGTCCAGCTTCGAGAGAATGTGGAGAAGGGGAAAGCCCCGGGATTCGTGATACATGAGGATGGTGTGTTGAGATTCCAAGGTCGGCTTTGTGTTCCGAACGACTTGGAATTGAGACAGAATATTATGAGAGAGGCTCACGCGTCGCCTTACTCAGTCCATCCGGGCTCGAGTAAAATGTACAAAGATTTGAGGAAAAATTTCTGGTGGAACGACATGAAGAATGAGGTAGTTCAGTTTGTGGCTAAGTGTTTGACTTGTCAGCAAGTCAAGATTGAGCATCAGCGGCCAGCCGGGTTGTTAAAACCACTTCCCATCCCGGAGTGGAAGTGGGAGGATATCTCTATGGATTTTGTCACGGGTTTGCCGAGGACAAAGACTGGAATGAATATGGTGTGGGTGATCGTAGACCGACTGACTAAGTCGGCACATTTTCTGGGCATCAAGGACACTTGGGGTCCGGAAAAGTTGGCTCGTGTTTTTATCGCGCAGATAGTGAGATTTCATGGTACGCCGAAGTCTATTATTTCGGATAGAGACGGCCGGTTTGTATCGCACTTCTGGCAGGCGGTACATAACGCATTGGGGACACATTTGCGTTTGAGTACATCCTTCCACCCTCAGACCGACTGACAGTCCGAGCGTACCATTCAGACGTTCGAGGATATGTTGCGCGTGTGTGCGTTAGACTGGAGTAGTGACTGGGAGGAGCATTTGGCCTTGATTGAGTTTACTTATAATAACAGTTGGCACGCGTCGATTAAGATGGCACCGTATGAGGCACTTTATGGCCGACGTTGCCGATCACTAATTTGTTGGGATGAGCCATCCGATCTAGTTGGCACCGAGCCAGGCCTTGTGTTAGATACGAGGGAGAAAGTTGAGTTGATTAGAAAGAGAATGTTGGCTGCCCAGAGTCGACAAAAGTCTTAAGCGGATGTTAGGCATCGACCTTTGGAGTTTGCAGTGGGAGATCATGTTCTGTTGAGAGTGTCTCCATCGAAGGGAGTTTTCCGTTTCAGGAAAAAGGGGAAGCTCAGCCCGAGGTATATTGGACCTTTCGAGATATTGGAGAGAATCGGTGAGTTGGCATACCGTTTGGCTTTACCTCCGTCGCTGAGTCATGTTCATAGCGTATTTCACGTTTCCCAGTTGAGGAAGTACGTTCCAGACCCGTCCCACATTATTGATTTTGGAGACGTGGAGATCGAGAAGGATGTTACGTTTGAGGAGAGGCCCGTCAGAATTTTGGAGCGTCGAAACAAACAGTTAAGGCACAAAACCATTCCTTTGGTTAAGGTGCAATGGCCGAGGCACGGAGTAGAAGAAGCGATGTGGGAGTTAGATGAGTATATGCGTTCGAGGCACCCCGAGCTTTTTGATTCTTAAGTTTTGGGACGAAACTTTATTTTAGAGGGGGAGAATGTAATATCCGTAACTTTCCATTTTTAGCAGTTTCCATTTTTGGTGTATGTCTACTTTTATCGACTCGCTTGTAACCATTTCGACATTTTGAATCTACCTTATTCTTGGAGTTTTTCCATTTGGACGAGTTTTGGTGATGTTTTCACGTAATTTCATTTTATGACATGTTTTGCCGTATGAACGTTCGATTCTCGTAAAACTCATTCGTTTTTATTACTTCTTGGTTTGTACAAGTTCGTATGGTTGAGTTGGTCATGTTGAGACTTTCGGTTTGTAAATCCGACGTCGTTTCGTGATTTTCGGGCACTTGGGCTATTTTTGTAATTTCCTATAAGTTTAGGGAATCTCATTTTCGTTGTCGCATTACGGGCCCTCCGGTGGTCGGAATTGTATTTTCTTTCAGCGCTTAGATCCCTCGTCTTGTATACCTCGTATTTATGTTTCTGGATTCTGGCTTTGTCGTGCGTTTCGAGATTTGTACCTTCGGCGAAGATCTTTGATCCGAAAGATCGATCGGCCGCTGCGTAGGTAGCGCACGCTACTCCTTTCCCCTTGCGTGCGCTATCGATGTGCAGTTAGCGTGCGCTAACTCATTGCTATTAGCGTGCGCTATCGTGTAATATTTAGCGCGCGCTAAGCCTGTCTAGCGCATGCTAGCGACGTCGGGCAGTAGCTACTGGACTGTTTATAGTCCCGTTAGCACGCGCTACCTTGTGATAGTTAGCGTGCGCTAACTATGCGTTTTAAATAGATCAGCGGACTGGTCAGAACAGCAGTTTTCATTCTTTTCTTCCATTTTCTTCACGGGGCGACTCCAGCGGGCGATTCGTTTCAGTTTTGGTCGGAGAATTCTTCGTATTCCATCACCGTAGAATCGTGTTAGCATATTACCATCAACGTAATCATCCTCCATCGTCCGAATCAGAGGTATTTTCTTCAGGAACCCTAACTTGTCTAATTTGGGGGGTTTTCGGGTTTCTCGTGTTTGATTCCAATTTGTTCATGAATGTTATGAAATTTCTTACCGATTGTTGTTATTGGGTGAGTTCCAATCCGTTTTCCTCGAATTAATCCGTGAATTGTTGATACGGGGAGATTTTGTGTAAACCCTCGCCTGTATCGATTGATCGTTCATTATCGTAGTTTATAATCGGGGTTATGGGTGTATTCCAATCGATTATTGTTGTCCGTTGGGAATGAACTATGTTGATTCTTCGTTTATGAACCGTCGTTTTCCACCCGGACCGTTCGTAGTCGTATTTCATTTCCGATTCTTCAAGAATGTCTCAAAGGTAAGTACTTTACATTTGTTTACATGTTCTAGTATTTGAATTGTGGCTATTCGTGGTTGTTGTGGATGGATATGTGTATGTTCACCTAAGGACGGTCCGACGGGCCCTCTAGGGATACGTATTGCCGTGTGTGTGCGTATCACGAACTGTGGTTAACCACCCAGGGATGTCCGACGGGGCTCTGCGGGGTACGGTGACCGTGAGTCTCATACCAAGGTTAACTTTGAATTGTTTTGTTGGAGAAAATGTGTTTTGTGCTTGTGCACCGTATAATATTCCGGAATATAAAATGTTTTCTAAAATGATTTTTGGCGCATATATTCATCTGATTAGAATGTAGTTCAAATGGATTGTACTTGAACTAGCAGTTGTCGCTAACCCCTTAAATGGGGGAAATACTTTCTGTATTTCAGGTACAGGTCTTGGAGACAAGCGAGCATTCGAGCCGTACGAGGATGACGGGCAATCATGATACTGTTCATTAGCCAAATGTTGGTTTTCTGTTCTGTCGGTTATTATCGATGTCTTGTTTTTGGATTTCTATAATTTGAAATTGGTTTAAGTACTCGAGTACTTCCTTTTTGAATTTGTTAATGTTGTGTTCCCGTTTTGGGGAAATGGGTTTGATGTCAGATTTTATTGGTCGGATTGTAGTCTTTTATTTGAATTGTCGTTTTGTTGATGGTTGCATGTCTTCGTCGGATGTCATTTTGGTACGTTAGCCTGGTGGATTCCAAAGTGTGGGGTCCACGGCGCTGTAATATGCCCTGACTGTCTTGGGGGTGTTACATCTTAGACCTGCTCACACGCAAGTCCTGGGATTCTAACTTAGACCTCCATAGCTCCAACTTCGAGTTCACCTCCCTCATCGACTCCGCCACTAACACAATGTCGTCAGCAAAAAGCATGCACCACGGGACGCCATCTTGTATCCCCGCGAAATGACGTCAAGGATCAGAGCGAAGAGAAGAGGGCTTAGCACCGACCCCTGGTGTAGTCCTATCTCAATCGGAAAATACTAGGTGTCACCGGAAGGGGTCCTAACGCACGTCCTATCTTGGGAGTACATGTCTTGGATCGCCCTAACGAACGGCAACGACACCCTCCTCTCTACTAGGCTCCTCCAAATAACATCGCACGGAATGCTATCATAAGCTTTCTCTAGATCTATGAACACCATATGGAGGTCCTTACGCCGCTCTCTAAACTTCTCCATAAGGCGTCTGACGAGATGAATAGCCTCAGTCGTGGACCTCCCCGACATGAAGCCAAATTGGTTCTCTGAGATCTCAACTTGTCTTCTAACCCTGCATTCCACCACTCTTTCCCAAAGTTTCATAGTATGACTGAGGAGTTTAATACCCCTATAGTTACTACAACTCTGAGCATCGCCTTTGTTCTTGAAAAACGGCACGACAATACTATGCCTCCACTCCGTCGGCATCTTAGAACCTCTGAGGAGGATGTTGAACAGCTCTGCTAGCCACTGAACTCCGACTTCCCCCAGACAAAGCCAAACTTCAATAGGGATCTGATCCGGGCCTACCGCCTTAGCTCTACCCATTTTCATTAGAGCACCCTTTACTTCCTCCTTGCTGATGCTTTCACAGGAACTAAAGGAACGGGCAGAAGATAAACTAACTCCTTGCACCACCGAGTCACTACCCATAAGCCTCATTGAAAAGTTCAAAAAAATACCTATTCCACCTCTCCTTAATAGCCACATCGTTCACTAATACTTGGCCCAAATCATCCTTAATAAACTTAACGGGACCCAGGTCGCGCCGCCCTCTTTCCCTAGCTTTCGCTAGTTTAAAAATAGCATTCGCTCCTTATTTGGTGTCTAGGCGCTTGTATATCTCCTTATAATCCTCCCCTTTAGCCTTAGCCACTGCCTTCTTAGCCTCTCTTTTCGCCACCTTGTACGCTACAATCTTCAAGATTCTCTCCTCCCCAGCACTAACCGACAACAGCTCCTTAAATAGCGCTTGTTTAGCTTTAACCTTCTTTTGGACCTCCTCATTCCACCACCATGCCTCCCTAGGTCCACTAGATCTGCCCGAAGAAACCCCCACCACCTTCTCGCCCACCCTCCTAATAGCATTGTCCATGCTGGTCCACATAAGGTTAGCATCGCCCCCTTGCAAAAAACCTCCTTCGCGGGTCAGAGACTCCTTGAATACTGCTGCCTTCTCACCCTTCAGATCCTTCCAGAGAATCCTAGGCCTAGCTTCTCTAACCCTGCTAACAACACGACCTCCCATGGATAAATCCATAGCCAGCAGTCGGTGTTGAGAAGCACAGGCCTCGCTCCGGAACACCTTGCAGTCCACGCACGCCCTAATGACTGCGCAAAAGAATGTAGTCAATTTGGATGTTGTGCCCCCCACTACTAAAGGTGATGAGGTGCTCAGCTCTCTTCTGAAAAACAGAGTTTGCAATTACCAACTCATGCGCAGTGGCAAACTCCAACAGTGCGGAACCTCCTGCATTCCTAACTCCGAAGCCGAAACCCCCATGCGCACTATGGTAACCATCCACCCCCTCACCAATGTGCCCATTGAAATCGCCCCCCAAAACAATAAATTGATCGTTCGGAATACACCCGACCAACTCATCTAAACAGACCCAAAAAGCTTCCTTAACAATCTCACCCAAACCAACATAAGGGGTATACGCACATACCACGTTAACCACCTTCTCCCCAACCACCACTGCAACGGATATATTCCTATCATTACACCTCTTCACTTCCATGACATTGTCCTTAAACTCTTTAGACAAAAGAATAGCCACATCATTACTCGAGTAAACAAGGCCTGAATACCACAATTTATAAACGTTCGCCTCCCTGGACTGCGCCCCCTTCCACCTAGTCTCCTGTATACAAGCCACATCAACCATTCTCTTACTCAAAATATCCACGAGCTCCAAAAGTTTACCCGTCAAGGTACCCAAATTCTAACTACCAACCCGCAAATGGCGCGACATCAACCAACACAAAACAACAAACGCACTACGAAAATAAATAAAATGTGGTAGTGTGTAGCAAAAGTGAAAATACGATGAGAATGTAAAAAAAAAGCAATTTAAGCAGGAAAAACACAGAGAATAATATAATAAAATATGATAAGTAAGATGATATAAACATAAACAGCAAGATGATTTAACAAACACAGCAGTTGTATCGATTAACAATATAAATATATGTAAAAATCGACAATAGTTACGAATATATGTATATATAATTATGGCTGACCGAAATCAAACCGATATGAAAAATGATACCAGGATTGGGCTCGTCTCGGAAAAATGGTGAGCTTCCCCTGAACCAGTACTGGCAAAAGATGGTCGGAGCTCCCTCACGCGCTGGTGCGTGTAAAACTGGTCGTGCGAATAACGGCGCATGTAGGCGCAACTGATGCAGATTGGTGGTTCGAGAGCAGTTGGAGACCTTCGAGTGCAGCCTCCGGTAGAAGTTTAGTGAAGCTCTAGGAAGATCTGGTGATGGTAGCAATGGTAGACGACACAGAACACACCTGCAACACTATATATATATATATATATATATATATATATATACTACTGTTATCTATACAAATGGAAATAAATGCAACATTTTCTTTTTCCTCGGTAATATTCCGGCGATACGCCGGTCAGTTCTGCCAGTACGCTATTTCATGAGCATTGCGTACGTAAATCATTTCATGCAGTAAGACAGTTGCCTCTAGACTTCAATAACGCACGCTAACAAAGACAGTTAGCACACGCTAAGTGTGTAACGTACATTAACTGAAGAAGTTAGCGTACGTTAATAATGTACAATGTATATATATGAGTAGCTCGCTGTCATTCTTCATTTCGTCCATTCTCTTCTTGCAATCGATAGAGAGAACCTTTGGAGGACATTGGGAGTTCCTAAACACTGAGGAATGATCCTCTTTAACAAAATTAAAGATGGAAATCATGGATTAAAGATTTGTTCTTGAAATCATTGGTGATTCTTGGAAATGGATTCAACCTTGGAAATCAATCCATTCCTTCAAAAAGGTAATTACTCTTCACTTTGGGGTTTTGTTTTGGATTGCATATGATGTTCTTGAGTTGATGATTATCATATAAACAAGTTGATAAGCATGATTATGGGATGGATTACCGGAATGTGATGATGTTATTGTTGATATGAAGATATTTATATGATTCTTGTGGTTTGAATTGTGTTGTTCATTTTCTTGAGATAAGTGGATTAATCTTTATCCTCAGGATGTTGATGTTATTTTCGATGATTACTCTCTGTAATGGAAGATTAAGGAAGTGTGGTTACATTCTTGATGTTTCATTTATTGATATTAAGGAAGATGATATATGGATATAGAACTTGGATTATAAGTTGGATGATTGTTTATATGTTAAAGGATATCGGATTTTGTTGTCTTGATAGCTATAAACATGGTTTTGAATCACTTAGTGTTCTTGATAATCGTCATATGTTGATCGGTACCTGAAAAGCATGCAAACTGTACAGTCTTAGCGCACGCTAAGCTTACTGACTAGCGCACGCTAACGGGAGCTACTTAGCGCACGCTACGTTAAGTGATTAACGTGCGCCAAGTAGGCAGACAGTGCAGTACATCGTATTATGGTTATGAATTCATAATCGTTTAAGTTGGATTGTTCAGCTAGTGGTTAACCGAGATATTGTTGAGCCGTTGGGTTTGTAAATTGGTTCTATCGATTGTTTATTGTTGTCGAACTTGTTGTTTATCGATTACTGTAATAGGTTGAGAATATTGATCGATGATTATAACCGTGTGTTGCGGTCTAGTTTGAGGATGTTCGTGAATTGCTTTGGTCGGGACCGAGAAACTTGTAGATGACGGCAATGGATTTGGTAACAGCTTCCTCGTCGTTGTATCGATATCGAGGTAAGTTATTATTTGCTCAGTTTATAGTATTTAATGAATGGTTTCCGTTCCATTCGTTTATAATTCGTATAACAATGTTTATAATCGTAATCACAGGAGATTTGGGACTACAAATCATATTCTAGTTTTGGGAATCTAAATCATAATGTATATGATTTACTTTTGTTATTGGGATACTTGTATATCGAGGATATATTGTGAGAAAGATGAAGATATGAATTATTTGCAATCCATAATACTTTGGACCGTCGAGTATTGAGGATAATGGTTCCTGATAGTTCAGACATTGAGATCGTTCTCGAAGGACTCGGGGAAAGTACTCTAATCATTTTTATCATTTGTCTCGATCATGTCGTGATACATTCGTGTATCGTTGTTGTAATGCATTTGTGCATTGTTGTTGTCGTGTATTGTGTACTATTGTTTTGTGTAGTTGTGCATTGTTGTCATATGTCCACCTCGTGTTGGCCCGACGGGATCATCGGGGGATCTATGCTAGCGTGCGCTGGATCAGCAGACGTGTTTTCCACCTCGGGTTGGTCTGACGGGATCACCGGGGGATCTAGGCAGTGAACGCTGGATCATCGGATTGCCATGTATTGTTGTTGTGCATATGTATATTATGGGTTGCCATAAGTATACATTGTTATTATTGTTGTGATCATATTGACGTTGTCATATGGATATGCATTTGTAGGTCTTGCGTTAGGACCATGTCCGTATGTTTTGTTGATCTGATCTCGGATTAGACTGACGTGATTGTCATGGTATTTCGTATCTTGAGGTATATTCCATATTTCCTTGGTACTTGTCTTTGATGGACAATCGATTATCGTATTGTAAATGTCGACGTTATCTGATGGATTGAATTGGCCAGAGTTGGTATAATTTCCGTATCGCGAGTTATGTTAATGTTTCGAGAACCTTGGGTATTGTTGAGATACCGTACAGATATTTCGGTTTATCTTAATGTGTTGTTAAGGATACGAATCGTAGATTTTCGTAAAGTTACGACGGTAAGATTACATTGGTCGTATTCTTACTTAGTATTTCCATTGATATGTAATTATTGACTTGATGTGATGGTTATCATTGTTGGATATTATGGCTGACCCCATCGTGGGCTTTTTTTTAGGTTCTTGGATTATCAAGCTTGTAGCGGTCGTGAAGAGATGAGCTTCCCGGAGGATACTTGCTAGGGCATGTAATTGTATGTTGAGTTCCATGATCAGTTGTTGTATTTCGCTGCTAGACTATTTTTAATTGTTTGTCTTTTCCGCTGCGTGAGTATTTTTAAATGGTCTTTTGGTATCTGGTAACTTGGGTTGCTTTGCCAATCATTTTCTAAATTTGTTCTGTCGGTACGGGTAAGCGATAGCTTAACGTGTGTTTTTAAACTGTTGAGTTTTGGCATTTTGAGCCTTGTGGTTTCAAATGAGATTCTACGATGGTTTTGATAAACGAGTTTTATAAAGTCTTCGAATGTTTTTAAAAGATAGTACCATTGTTAGCCTCTTGGGCGTTTGTAAATGTTTGCGAAAATATCCTTCAGCCTTGTGGGTTCCATCTCGGGGCCCACGACGCTGTAATATTCCCGGTCGGCTCTGGGGGTGTTACATCTAGCGTGCGCTAAGTCTCAACCTTAGCGTGCGCTAGCTTATATATTTAGCGTGCGCTAACCTTCAATGTTAGCGTGCGCTAAGTATAACTAAACACATGTATGAAATAGCATCTATGAAATCATACACTCAACAATACTGGATTATGACATACGGAGGATTATACTTAGATCAATAATACGACATACGCAATGTCACAAGGTTCAAATATAGATAAAATACACGTCAGATGCTCGGGTCTTACACGCGTGAGGGGCGCACATGTTGAGATTCGGTGAATAAAAACGAGTTATGCAGTAGAAAATATACTGGTCCAATCGGAGGTCCAACCGGATAAAACCAAACTCCAAAAATGGATCGATCAAGTATCATATAAACGAATAAAAGTAATGAAGATAAGAATCAAAGAAAACTTACCCACGTAGTCCTTTGATAATATAATCTTCAAAGGAAAAACCCGGACAAGCTTTCTCCGGTTACCGATACGAACACGAATCTAATTCGTTGTAGCTTGTTGAATGATCCAACATCGAAAATGCCGAATGTCATTACGTTATTACGCGTTGGATATTGATTGGAAAAATAAAATATCAATTCGCTCTCAAAGAACACGGCTAAGAATTGATACGATATTTTTCTTCTCTTCTCTTCTTCCTTTTCTTTCTCTCAAAGATGAACAAGAAATGAAAAATTCTCTCTCTCCAAAATAGCTCATGGCCAGCCCAAGCTTTTGGGGTGTGTGTGTTTTTCAACTTACCATCAAATGGAAGACTTGAGTATTTTATATATCAAAAGAGATTAACATGATGAGATCTCAAATCACATCTATTTGCTCTCATCTTAATATATAAAACCAACACACACCACATGAAGCTACATGGAAATTAAGAGGAAGGAAAGAAGGGGGAGGCCCACACTTAGTTGGTGAGAAAATGAGTCGAGCCACTCGGTTCGTGTACTGGACGTTCCCGTATCTAGTCCGCTAAATACACTTCGTTTTATCCCAAATGTATTTATACTTAATTAATTAATCCAATTAATTAATTTTATCAAATACAAAATTATAATCATATATCTTTCAAGAAATAATTATTTATGAATTAAATTAAACACCCGGTAATTAATTTCAATTCACTAGACTGCATGATTTATCAAATAAATCAAATTAGATATATAATATCCAATATTAATTAAGAGATAATAAATATATATTTATCCATCAAATATCCTTGTGCGCGACTCCGTAGGTACGTCTTAGTCGGCAATGAGAGGAACCAAGGAGTACGGGTAACACTTAGCCGGTATAGTGCTTCGTACCGTAACCCAACTAAGAACGAACGATCGGATCATTCCAAAACCATTATGTCGTGAATACCATATACGTATAAACCCTTCAATCATATGTCCCGGTCAAGTATTAGGGTCACGGTAAAGTCAAACCCTATTATAACTTGACTCTATGCATTTTGTTAATGCAAATCGAGATCACCGAGCTCTTGTGTATCAAATACAACTAGCTATAACTGCTTTGGCCAAAGACTTATGATCTCATGTGCCATTAATCGCATAGGACATTGACCTGCTCACTAACAGGAGAAAGAATCTTATCTTGATATTCAGTAGAGACTGCTACTTCCCCACTAAATTGCATTTCGAGGTTGACCCCACCAACCGGCGATTGGATCGAACTACTCTAATGACTAACTTAGTGTCACAAGCGCATCTCCTACTGAAATCTCAAGTCAAAGGTCCACGTATACCTATCACAACCTTTCGATTCAGTCATTGACAATCACTGAGCGTGATATCCATGTAACCGAATCGAGGTGAGTCGTGTTCGAGTACACTAATCCCATTCGCATACCTATAACGTGTGCTCCCACTAACCCTTAGTGAAGACCAGCACTCTACATGTCAAAGTACACGTTATACAATTCTTGTCTAAACTTATTGCACAGTTAAGTTTTATCGACTTGCGAACCAGTTAAGCATTTGAGCCCTAAACACTTCCAGTGCCTTTCTCACTATCTCCATAAGGAGCGTAATGTTTGCTCTCAATTGCAAAGACTATTATTATATATACCAAATCACAATGTCAGTGATATACAATAATATAGAAATAATAATTGTCTTATTAAATATTCATAATTACAATACAAATCCTCTCACTCTATCATCATCTGAGTGACATTCGAGGGCAAATTCCTAACAACACAGTCACACATCTACTCATGTCATACTTGTTGTTATGAACAAGAGTTTGTGCATATCACCATATATACACACAATTCTTTTTACTTTTTTCCAATGTGGGATAGAATCACAAACTCACTTTCAAATAGCTCACTTTGGAACATTGTATCTCATTCATACCTCAATTATTTTGAGTGTTCTTACATGTTTTGAAAACCTCTTACGAAATACTACGTATTCCAGTCAATTCCCGACATTAACTCGAAGTCGGGTAAAATTATCTCTCAAGTGGGCTCCTCAAAACAACTCTTTTTCCTCTTTTTCCAACAGATTATGCTATATATTAGTTGTGATTATGCTAGTAATCACAATTTATGTGTATTTTACATCTTTCATCATGTTGTGGAATATATCGACTCATAATGACAAATAAAAATATCATAAGAGTGTTTGGAATTTTCATTAGAGAATGTTTACTTTAAAATTTGTTGTTATTTAAAGTTCTGGTATTTATATATTATGTATGTTGTAAATAATAAGATATTTACTCTATGATTCAGAATTTTTATTTTATACTATAGATGTCAAATTATGTCTGAAAATGAATGAGTAATATTCAGTTTTATTATCTAAAGATGAAAATATATGAGAGGAAAAACATTGTATTTTTTAAAATATGAAAAAGTGAAAGTGGAAGTAATTGTATTTTTTAAATATAAAAAATGTGAGAGGAAAATAATGTGATATAAAGTAGATATATAATTTGTAATGAGTTGTTGGTTGTGTATTTAAAATTTAAAGACTTAATAAGTATTGAAATTCAGAATCCAAATTTAATATTTAGAATACTAGAGTAAATATGGCCATACCGTATGAAACTTTTGTTGGAGTAAAGTATTTTATAGCTATGGTATTTTATAGGGGTGCACAAAAAAATGAAAAACCAAATAATCGAAATTGAAAGCACCAAATGTTTATTTTAAAAAACAAAAATTTCGGTTCGATTTCCAATACTAATTGAACCGAGATTTTATATTAATTTTTTGGTATTATTTGTAAAATTATTATATTACAATTCTCTAATCAGCAATTAAAGTATTTTGTATTTTAAAACGAGTCCAAAATATTCGATAATCTTGTTAAATTTCAGATAGAACAATAGCTTTTGCTACCATCTATTGGGATCAACACCATAAAGTTTGTCCGCATGGCACTTCAACCTGCTTCTGTGGCGAGATTATAAGCGACGCAGTGCTCGAGTCCTGCAGCGTGCATGGGAGTTTTATCCTCCAATGCGTGATAACTCCTTGTGGACAAGGCATTGTTCCTCCCACTTAGTGGCCGTGAAATACCACGGTTTAATTCCTCCACCAATACACGCTGGCCGAGGTGTAGGCGCTTGCGAGGGATTTCGCCTTTTGCTACAACACCATAAAGTTTATCGGGTTTCTCAGCATGCACTACAATAGTGGAAGCAACATGTGCAGCATGAATATTAGTATCATTGACACCAGCATCGGCACAGCACCGACAGTGGTAGTGGCAGCATTGTCAGTGTTGGTCGCCATTGAAAATTACATAAAAATAAAATAGTCTTACAATTGTTCGTTATGTATATTTCCAACAACATAATTATAATAAAAATTACATAATTATACTATCTACTACAAATTCTACTAAGTTACAAATTTTGACAGAAAACAGAAAGTAAAAGTGAAAGGAGAGGCGAGAGATTCTCTTTCTGTAAGACTATTTTGCCCCCGCATAAGAGCAGATGGCTTACACAATAAGTCGAAAATGCGATTTTCTGCACTTTTTTGCAATTTTTGACGGGTATATAAGGGAAAACCCTATACACAACTTCACCCAAGTCGAAATATTCGATCCCAAACTCAGTTTTTATCAATTTTGAGTGTTCTAAATATCGAGAGATACAATTTGTGAGGGATTTTCATCATTTGTAAGGAGATGTTAGTTTTTGAAGGAAGAACATCAAACCTTAGGTTTCAAAACTACTCCATAAGGTGAGAGGTTACTGCATATTAAGTAGCCATTAAGTTTCTGTAACCCTTCAACTCAAAAGTCACCTTCTTAAGTGGTCTTAGCACACCACTTTAATTTCGTAGACTCTCTTTCTATAAGACTATTTTTTCCTCTATAAAAGCAAACGACTCTAGTAATAAGTCCTCAAGATACAATAATTTTTTGTCGGAAATAGATCATATGAAAACTAATTACCTTGTGAAATCTAGAAACTTTTGTAGGCCATTGATATTAGTGATCTAACGGCTGTAGATGAGTAGAATTATATGCATTTATATATTTTTTTTATTGCATTATTTGTTGCATATACTATCGACCAGCTTGATGCAACAAATAATAACAAATGTGCAATGAAATTACTTAATAATGCAATTGATTTCTAGATTTAACATTAAGAGTATTTCCACCATAGTAAATCCCATTTTTCGTCTATGTGTTAAGTGCTTTTCAAAATGCAAAATTCCTACGAACTTGATTAGTATGTAAAATTAGGCACGAAAATGACAAAAGAAATATCAAGTCGATGAACTTTGGATGTGTGTTTGCATGCACCAAATGAAACGTAGAATATCTTTTTTATAATGTCTAAAAACATTCCATCAAGTGGGAAATTACCACAATTAAAGTATGTAATCCTTCAGTGTCACCTTCATTAGTGGTCTTAACACAACACTATAATTATGTTGGTTACAACTTTACCAATTTCCAAGGCCCGAGGCCGAAGTCGAGCCGACGGGTGATGGTGGCGCGCATGTATTTGGACTTCACAACGTTGGCCCAGTAATATAGACTATTGAATTACGCACACAACTTTTTATTAATAAGCTAGTAAAAAATGACTTCTTTTTTCAACGTGTGATGTCTTTTTCATATCACACTTTAACTCTTCAATTCTCATTAATTCGATTAAATGCCCAATTTTATCATTTATTTCTCAGTCATCGAAAACTGAATTTGCAAAACTTAAAATCCTATTTTTATCTCCTCAAAATTCACAATTTATAATTTAATTCTCAAAATTAAATATTTTACCATCATTAAGTTAGTTTAAAGTTCAATCAAAACTCATTTTCTTTAGACCAATTTTTAATATTTACAACAATATTCAATTCTTATTTTTAAATTTAGAAAACGGACCAAATAACAAAAGGGATAAAGTTGAAAATATATAATAATTACAAAAAACTAAATGACGATTTATATTATGGACTTAAACCAGCGCACAAGGTTATATTGTCTTGTGATGAATATATGATAAATCTAGAGAATTTAACAATTTTGATTAAATAATATTATTATCCGTGCCGACATAAAGAATTTAGGGTTAGATTACTTCGATTAACTAATAATCTCAATTAATTTTTTTAATAATTCCGACCTTACTACCGTATAAATTATATAAGTATTTCGATCAATTTTTTCATATCCTATACACTTCCTCCCTCGCAGTCCAATTGCAATATTTGGAAGAAAATTTGAGTATTTTAGGTGGATGATTGGATATGATAAATTTGTAAGTTTTATAAGTATTGATGGTGAGTGTGATATAGATTAAAGGTAAATAGTATTGATAATGAATGTGTGATGAACACTAAAAAAAATTGTGATGATTCAATACAATTGAAAGTATTCAATAAAATAAATACTTTAAAAAAATATTTTTAAGAGAAAATATAGCATTTTTGACCGAACATAAAATATGTTACTACTTTTGATTGATACCATTAGATTATATAGAGGTGGTCCTTGGACTGAGCCTTCCCAATCCAGTCCGGGTTTTCCAGGTTCATGGACCAGTTCGGTTCAGGATCGAGCTCAACCCATTGGGTTCCGGACGATTCCAGTCCCAAAAAGATTAGCCTCATTGCTCAGTGGACTGTCGATCTCGACGAGACATAAATCCGGTGGTAGAGAGTCATTCTTTTTTCTTTCCTTGGCCTTTTTTTTTCTTTTTTCAGAGCTAGTGTCACTTGTTGGGATTCAGTGCCTAAAACGAAGGCCCAGCGGAAGCGGTAAAATAAAAATTAATTCGATCCGAATCCCTACGAGAATCGATCGAGCTACGTATATACGAATATTAAAAACGAAACACAAGAGACACGAGAAACATACACTTGCAGTCGTTGATTAAATGGTGTCCTTCTCTTGAGCTATTCCCCAAGCTTTAGTTGAATTCCCTACGATCCAATTTGCTCCAAGATATTGGATGATCCAATGCCGAAAGGATCGCGTCTCTACTTGCCACGCGCCGGAAAAATGACGGAACGACTAAACCTCGTTATCCTCTAAGGATACGACTAGAACAAGGTTGTAGAAGCTTGTTTATGAAGATTATAACACTCTAAGTATATAATCTATGATCTCTCTATTGATTTCTTGATTTTTCTCCAAGAAAATTCAAGAACAAAATGAATAAGAAGATGAACACTTGGAGAAATATTTTTCTCTCCCTATTCTCTTACCAGAACCGTATGGTAGCTTGGTGAAGTTAGAGATTTTCATGTCTTCAATATCTACTTATTCAACCACCTCAAATCATCTTTTCCATATAAAATGGGATATGAAATCTCAAAAGTCTTTAGTCATCAACCTACCAAGGATGAGACCAAGACTATTAGGGAAAGAGATAAGGTGGGGCGGCCTCTAGAAGAAATCGGACGAGTTCGATTCGTTCCGGACTCCAATGAGTCCAAACAGATAAACTCCAATTCCGTTCCGATGTATTTATATCAATCAATTAATCCAATTAATTAATCATATCAAATACAAAATAACATAATTAATTTCTCCAAGAAATAATTATATTTATGAATTAAATTAATCAACTAGTAATTTATTTAATTCATTAGGCCGTTAATTAATTTATCCAATAAATTAATTCAGACATCCAATGTCCCAAAATCAATTAGACATCCAATGTCCAATAAATTAGATATCCAATATCTAATATTAATAAAGAGAGAATTAAGATCGATTCATTCTATCGTCAATCCTATTGCGCGGCTCGGTAGGTCCGTCTCAGTAAGCAATGGGTGGAACCAAAGAGTAGTAGCACCGCCTAGCCAGTTTGGCGGCCTACACTGTACCCCAACTGAGAACGAATGATTGAGATCAGTCAAGAACCATTCTGTCGTTAATACCAGTATACGTACAAACCCTTCTTTCAAATGTCCCGATCAAGTTATAGGGTCACGATCAGTCAAACCTTATCTGTACTTGACGCTATGTATGAGTTATTGCAAATCGAGATCATCGAGCTCTCGTGTATCCAATACAACTAGCTCCAATGCTTTGGCCAAAGACTTATGATCTCATCTGCCAATAACCGCATAGGACATATAACCCGTTCACTAACAGAATAAAAAATTATGTCTTGGTATTCAGTAGGACCTGCTACTTGCCCATCAAGATGCACGTCGAGGTTGACCCCCCCTTCTGATTTATAGGGTCGAACTACTCTAATGAAAATCTTAACGTCACAAGCATATCTCTACTAAATCCTCAAGTCGAAGGTTCACGAATACCTATCACAATTTTTCGATTCCGTCATTGACTGTCCCGGAGTGAAATCCGTGTGATGAATCGAGGGTGAGTCGGTTCGAGTATACTAATCCAATTAGCATGCCTATAACGTGTGCTCCCACTAACTATTAGTGTTTGAAAGGCACTCTCCATGTCAAAAAAAGACGTCATACAAGTCTTCACATAAACCTAACGCCCAGTCAAGTTTCATCGACTTGTGAACGATTAAGTATTTGAGCTATAAACCTTTCCAGTGCCGACCCCCTTATCCAATAAAGAGTGGAACGTTTTGTTCTCAAATACACGGACTAGTTTCTATATGTATATTTACGAGTTAGGAATGCCAGTAACTACCAGTAAATAAAGAAACATTCATTGCCTTATGATAATGATTTACATAATAACAAGTACAATGCCCTCACTCAACATCCTCTGAGTGGAATTCGAGGGCATACTCCTAACAATCTTCCACTTGCACTCAATGCCACACATTATGGTATCTAATACCCATGTTCTCCATATGACGCTCCAAGCTAATCTGAGAAAGTGGCTTGGTCAGTGGATCAGCGACGTAGTCGGCTGACTCTACTCTATGCAGCACAATGTATCTCTTTGCGAACAAATTCTCTTACGAGATGATACTCTCTCTCAATATGTTTGGTACTGTTATAAAACCTCGGCTCCTAGGCCTGTGCTACCGCTCTGGCAGTGCAGCACAAGGTGTCACGTGAAGTTTACCCAGTAACTTCTAATTCCTTTTGGAGGCCTCCAAGGCCGCTTTATACTCAGCCTAACAGGTGGAATTAGCAGTCGCGCTATACTTGACACTATGCCAAGATACTGCTCCTCCATTAAAGAGTAAATATGTAGCCAGAAGTAGACATCGAATCGTCTTTCTGTCCTTGGAAGTCCAATTCAGTGAATCCCACCACATTCAGTTCTCCACCACCATATTTAAGAACCAGATCTCTAGTCCTTCTAAAGTACTTGAGAACGTTCTTTACGGAGGTCTAATGTTCCCTAATTGGGTTAGCCCGAAACCTACTTACCACGCTCCCAGCATGCACAATGTCAGGTCTCTTACACAATAAAGTATATATTAGGCTACCCATTTCCGAAGCATATGGTATATTACTCATTTCCTTTCATTGTTCCTCACTATGAGGACACATCTTCATGGTGAGTTTTATTCCATGTCGCATCAATAGGAACCCTCTTTTAGAATAATCCATCTTAAATCGCTTTAAGATTTTATCTATATAGAGGGCTTGGGAAAGACCTATCATTCTCTTCGCTCTATCCCAGTAGAGTCGAATCCCAAGAATATAGGTTTTTTCTCCCAAGTCTTTCATGGAGAACTTACTCGAAAAACCAAGCTTTCACAGAACTGGGCATTCCCGCATCATTTCCTAATAGTAAAATGTCATCTACATATAGTACTAAGAATGCGATTTTGCTCCCACTAACCCTCTTGTATACACAAGGTTCCTCTTCATTTTGCACGAAGTCAAACTTTTTGACTGCCTCGTCAAAACGAAGATCCCAACTACATGAAGACTGCTACAGTCCATTTCATGGAGTCTACATCCACCATCGCTAGGTCATAGGTCATTGGGTCGGTCTCTTGGGTATCACTTGGAACCTCATGGAGACCCAGCTCCTCCCAGTGTACAAGGCCATACCTCTCAGGTAAATGAAACACCCTACTAGACCTATGAGGTGGTTGTACTTGTGTTTCAGAAGGTTCGGTTCTAATTTCTTGCACAGGTGTCTCCTGAGGAGTTTCATTGTATCCTTCCAAAGAAATACTTCTACCTGATCCGCCTTCCTGAAGGAACTCATCTTCCAGGAAGTGTGCATGAAAAGCAACAACGATCTTTCGATCTTTGGGAATTAGAATAGATAACCCATCGTCCCAAATGGGAATCCAATGAAAAAATTCCTTCACGGACCTCACTTCCAACTTGTCCACCTTAGTCTTCTTGACATAGGCAGGATATCCCCAAATCCTAATGTGATTAAGACTTGATTTCCTGCCCTCCCACATCTCATGTGGAGTTTTAGGAAAGGATTTGGAAGGATATCTGTTCAAAATATAAGCGGCAGTCAGGAGTGCATACCCCCACAGGTAAATTGGTAAGTCAGTATAGCCTAGCATGGAACGGACCATGTTCAACAAGGTCTGGTTCCTTCTTTCTGACACACCATTTAACTGAGGAGTACCTGGAGGTGTTAGTTGTGATACTATTCCATGTTCCTTAAGGAACTCGTCAAACTCTGTACTCATATACTCGCCACCTCGGTCCGACCGAAGTGCTTTGATATGATTTTCAGTTTGTTTCTCGACTAGGGCCTTAAATTCCTGGAATTTCTCAAAGGCCTCGGATTTATGTTTCATTAAGTATACATAACCATACCTAATATGATCATCAGTAAACGTAATGAAATACTGATATCCATCACGTGCTGCTTCCAAAGCACCACATACGTCGGTATGGATTAATCCCAGTTTATCAGTGGCTCTTTCAAAAGTCCCTGTGAAGGGGGACTTAGTCATTTTGCCTTTAAGGCTAGATTCACAAGCAGGAAAGGGATCCGATCCCAGTGGACCCATATGTCCATCTTTGTTTTTTGTAAACCTTGGCCTGACCAACATGACCAAGTCTAATATGCCATTTCAAAACTTGATTAGTTTCATCCCTACCACGCTTCCTAGTCATAGTATTCATAACGACTTTGTTACTGAGGTTTAGATGATACAGTCCATTTAACAATGTAGCAGTGCCCATTAGTTTATTTCCAAAATAAATTTTGCAGGAACCATCACCAATAAAAAATGAAAAGCCTTTACGATCTATGACCGGAATGGATACAATGTTTTTATGCCTCTTGGGCAAAACAAGTACATCTTCTAAAGTTAAAAAAATTCCAGATTCTACTAAAAGTTTTGTACCTAAAGCGCCATGAAGAATCGGATAGTCTCTAGCCCAGTGGCCCAGCTCACCGCACTTGAGACAAGTGTCCTTCTCCTTGCTCTTCGGAACCATCGGGGCCTTGCCCTTACCCTCGAGGTCCTTGACTTGTGGTCCCGTCCGCTTCTAGTTCTTTTTCTTTATATTCTTAGACCTCCGAGATCTAGAAGAAATCATAAGGGCAGACTCCTTCATCCGTAGAGTCTTCATCTGAGACTGAACGGTCTCGAGTTTGTTCACTAGCCCTGCTAAGTTACATGAAATCTCATTGCAGTTGAAGTTCATAACAAATTGTGAGAGGGAATCAAGGAGAGTCTGTAGAATAAGGTCGGTTTGAAGAGAATCATCCATCTTAAAATCAAGAGCCTCCAGTCTCTAGATCATAGATATCATTTTGAGGAAGTGGTCCCCAACCTTCTCACCTTCCTTCATCCTTGCACCGAACAGTTGCTGGGATATCTCATATCTAGCAATTTCAATCTCTTCTTGATTGGCTCTAGTCCGCACTGGAGGCGCCGAAATGTCCGTCTCCAAGACGTATCCCAGTGCCTCTATACTGAGGACAATCATCAGATTGTGGAGCCAATCCACAAAGTTAGGTCCGATCAAGGTGTTCTTTTCGAGTAGAATTGCGAGTGGGTTCATTGTCATATTGAGAGTTATGTCTACATTAAATATGATAGATTAATTAGTGACTGGTTCAATTATGATCTGAGTATAAAATTAAGGTCTTTTCTATTCTTGTTACTCATCTCGCACTATTTTTATCGGAATAACACACTCCCATGTGAAATCCGGAAGTATCTCTACTTCATAATGGCGATCGAGTTCTTTATAAATCTTAATAGAGGGCAACCGAACAGGTTTCTAGTCCATTAATTTTCATAAAGTGGTGTCCAACACCAACCCATCTAATGGATGATTCGATCTTCATTTTCTCCTTGTTCACTCCCCTCAACTTATACGATTTCTATGGTTCATGAACAAGTTAAGTTTATACCATCGACGCAAATCAGTTTCACAATTGAATCTTATCCGGCAACCTATCAGGTTTCTAGGGATAAAATTTGCTCCAACCTCCCGGTAATTTATCTGTCCTCCCCGAACGACTACCCGATAACTCGAAAGCATAGCACATCCGGTTTGGATTTCAATTTCCCGAAAGCTCGATGGAGGGAAGAAAAATCTTGAAACCTTATAAACTTAATAATTTGTCGTGGGAAAATTTTCGCGATTAATGTTACACTTTGCACATTAATTCATTTAAGCGCGTTTGTTGTATTCATACAATATGAACAACTATTCACAACCTAGTTGCTACCAACACGTGGTTTATGGACCGTTCCTAGAAACAAAAACTCCGTAATCTAATTACAAGTCTTCGTCTTGAATCTTCGTCTTCTCGAAACGGATCTTCCTCCGGTCTTCGTCATTACATATAAATTTTACATTGAAAATTGCATCCTAGATACAAATATTTCTAGTAAAATAAATAGGCTCAAAACGGCCTTTACAACCCAATCGAATAAAACCGAACGATTCAAAACTAAGTCCATGAACCACATCCCCATTCAAAATAATGCATCAAACACATTAAATAAATGGCATTCATAATGAATCTGATTGATCCAATCAATATAAATAAATCCATCCAAAACGAATTAATCCAATTAATTCAAACAACCGTTAATTTTAACTTGTTCCGGACGAGAAAATATTTCATTAAATTAATTCCTCTAAGATTAAAATTACCATAATTAAATCTTAGTCAAATTAAATCCAATTTAATTTGTGGAAAATTAATTTTCGAACGAAATATAAAAAACGGAGTCGAAAAACTCACGAGCAGGCCGGCTGAAAGCAGGCAGGACCGAGACCATTTCCATGCGGGCCGGCATGCATCGCCGAGCGTGGCGATCACAGGTCGATCGCGATCCGCGCTCGGGACCGCGAGGGCGGCCACTTCCAAGCCGCCGGTCCGACATGCTTTTAATCTTTATATTACACAATAAATCAGTTTTTCAAAAGAAAAATAGATTTATATTGTAACATAAAATCATGAAAAATTAATTTTTAGATGAACAATAGAAAATCAACGATTAATACGATTATGATTCCAAATCATACACCAACCAATCAAGCATTCCAAATGCTAAATATCGTATATACGATCGCAAGTCCTACTCTCCGATACCACTGTTGGGATTCGGTGCCTAAAACGAAGGCCCAGCGGAAGTGGTAAAACGAAAATTAATTCGATCCGAATTCCTACGAGGATCGATCGAGCTACGTATATACGAATATTAAAAACGTATATATAACTCCCGGCGACATAACACTTTTACCTCTCTATTATTTATCCTTTGTCCCAATTTAAGTGAAATATTTAATAAAAAGTATTATACTTAGGAGAATAATTGATTGTGATATATTGTTGTTGGTAGGGCTGGCAATTTCCGACATTATAAGAACACGCTAATTTTATGTCGTGTCGTTATTGTATCTACCCGATAATGACCCGACACGCACGAATTGCCGGCTCTAGTTGTTGGTGAATGTCTTGTGAAGATTAAAAAGCAAGAGGTATGGGTGGTGAGTGTATAGTGAATATTAAGAGTATGATGAATATTAAGTGTATGGTTGTATATTTAATGAAATGTTATTCTTTTAAAGGGATGACTTTTAGGTAAAATAATACTCCCTCTTATCGAGAATGTAAGTCATTCTAGCTTTGTCCACACATCGAGAAAAATATAGTTTGCCAAAGGATATTTACTCCTAATCATGTAGAAGGCTTCAATTACAAGTAATAAATTGACCCTCGTTGTGAAATAAGTTGTCTCTAAAATGATTTTTTTGAGTTTTTTTTTTCTTTCAAACTTTTGAGGCCTAAAACCCTAGTTTGGATAGCTATACAATTAGGTCGGCCATGTTTTTTACTAATTTAAAATTCACATAACTTGTAATGATGATATAATGTATAGTAACATCTAATTGTATGTAATGATGAAATTAGTTTTTTATTAATGTAACTATAGAGTTTACTCCCTTTGTCCCACTCAGAGCTTGATAGATGGTGTATATTTGGTGTATTTTAGATAATAATTGGTGTAAGTAATGATGATAAATGCGTGGTGGAGATTAAAAAGTAAAAGTATTGATAGTGAGAGTGGGGTGGAGATTAAAAAATAAAAAGTGGTTGTTTGATTTGATTATGTAAAGTTGATAAATATAAAGTTTTTAAATGAACAAAAAATAGTAAGTGTAAAGCTTTGAGCGGGACAGATGGAGTACAATATTTGTCAACTTGAAGTGGTCATTACTCTTGTAGCAACTTATAGTTAAAGTATTATATGCTCTGCGTCTCACTGAAAGCTTGAAATATGTTATATATTTAGTGTATTTTAGATAATAATTGTTATAGTTAATAATTATAAATGCATGGTGAGATTAGAAAGTACTAAATATTATTGGTCCTGTGTGTATGGTGAAGATTAAAAAATTAAGGATGTTTGTTTGATCTGATTGTGTAAAAATAATAAGCGAAATATTTATGGAGGTACAAAAAAGATAAATATAAAGTTTTGACAGAACTAAAATAGTATATTTTTAATAAAATTAAGAAATAACTATTGACATGAATATCACAAATTATTTCGTTTACTAGTGTTTATTTATGAATAAGATGGAGCATTATATAAATATGTGATACTTTAGGGATCTCTCTTTTTTAGTACAAACTCATAAAAGTAATAAGTTATATATCCTCATTCATAAAACTATAAATTTTTGATACCAAAATGTGTTAAAAGACTTTATTACTCTTAAAGTCTACCACTAAAATATAAAAAAATATAAAAAAATAGAAGATTATTAAAAGCAAACAACAATAAAAAATAGAAAATTATTAATAGCAAACAACAATAATCTAAACGGTCCCACAACTCAATATTTTCCTCCGCAAAAAAACTCTCCGTATCTCTCTGCAACAAACTCTCCCGTCGTGAAACCCTTTCGCCGGCCAGAAAATGTCAAACTCCGACAACCACAGAGAATCTGAAGACGCCAGAAGTTCCTCACACGCTAGTGACACTCCATCTGAAGAGGAATTCGTCAATGAGCCGCCGGTTAGTGTATTTTCATTCACACACGATCGTGCCACGACGGTTGTTCATCGTCCCACGATGGTGCTGAAGAAGATGACACCATCGTGTACACGATGGTTTTTCGTGAGCACGATGGTTTACACACGACGGTCGTCGATCGTGTGTGCCGTCGTGTGCTAGAAGATCAAAAAATTCTGCCTTGCACACGATGGCAGGCACACGATCGACGCCCGTCGTGTGAGCCGTCGTGTGGCACATGATGGTCTTCACACGACGGGCATCGATCGTGTGCCTGCCATCGTGTGCAAGACAGAATTTTTTTTCGTTCTCTTAAGCATTCTATCATATTCTTATGAGTTGTATGTATATATTGCAGACTGGTTGCGTATGGAAGAGACCTACATTGCGCTTTGTTACACGTCAAGTGAATCTTTACATACGGGAGGCGTATTTAAAGAGATCATTGAGACACTAAGAAGTATGGGCCGCGATTCTGCGGTTGCTGATCGAGCTATCGAGAGCTTGACCGAGGGGGTCCTGGGGCGCTTGATTAAAGTTAGGAGAAATGGGAGTTCAAATACTGCCCTACATCACTTGATTGCCCATCAATTGGAGGGTGATCAAATCCCCCCCGGATGAGTCGTGGTTCCGTGCTCATGAGGACCATTCGCTTTACGGCCCGTGATTTTGCCATGATCACCGGATCGCATTGGAAACTCTACCTTCCATCCACAGGACGACCATCTCCTTCGGTCTGACGGTATTTTCCACAGAATACTCCATGGCAAAAATATTAAGGTTAGTGTTCTGCGGAAGAGGTTCAATGCTCGAGATTTTGATAGAGACATAAGAGATTATGTGAAGGTTGCCAATTTGCTTATATACTACTACTTTATCCTATGCCGTGACGACATGATGGTCGAGACATGGGCATGGGCATTAGTTGAGGATTCCGAACAGTGGGATATGTTTCCTTGGGGTTCTTATGCCTTTGGGTTTTATCTTACTACATAGGCAACGTTGCCATGAAGGAGGGACAAGAGCACAAGGACTATCACTTCTATGGTCCTGTTTGGGCTTTACAAATATAGTCGTATGAGATGATTCCTTCATTGGGAGAATTGTGTGGTATTCGAGATAAATCTGTCCAAGTCCCCCGGTGTTTGATGTGGACTACGAGGAAGATGTTCTGTGATTTCACTCATTTCTTCGACGATAAGGTACATAAATTTGTAAACGTATTTTCTCGTGACTTCATCTCTTCAACGTTATGTGATTGCCCATCTAATGATATGCTTTAATGACTAATTTTGCAGCACAGAGTACTTCTCTCTTTACCACATCTAGAAGAGGATGAGGCTGAGTACTACTACCTGAGCTTTGAGAATGGCTCACCATATGACGTTAAGTTCATTAAGCATGTAAGAATAGCTGTGAAGAACAAAGAGGATGAGCCTGCGCCAATCCGGAGAAAGAAAGTTATGGATAGGTTGAAGAAGGCTGCTGGGAAATTGATTACATATGAGTCGGCACATAAAGTGTCGAAGCGACGCCAGCAGAGTACCCCACCAGTAGATGGTGCAGAGACATCGGACCGGGCGAGGCAGCCAGAGAGGGTGTGTTGTGTCCACGGACTTCCTTGTCCGGACCACACCCAGGACACGAGCAGGGATGAGTACTTCGATCGCCGTTTGAAGGGGATCTTGTACGACGATTCTGAGTTAAGATTTATTGCTCGAGTTTCTCGCCGGGTGCTTTCTGGGATCGTGGATTTCTTCGGACCTACGCATAGACGTTCTAGGAACCCGGTGCTGTAATATCCGCAATTTCGAATTTCAGTAATTTTCTTTTTTTGGCGGAAGTCCGTTTTGACGACTCGCTCATGACCGTTTCGTCATTTCGAGAATGATTAATTCTGCACTTTTTGTCATCCGAGTTCGTTTCGGTATCGTTTTGTTGAGTTCCGAGCTTTTTAGCGACTTTTCCGCACTTGAGTTCGATTCTTGCGAATCTCGTCCGAAACTGTTGTTTCGAGTTTCTCGTAAGTTCATTTAATGTTATTATTCATGTTGCGAGCTTTGGTTTGGTGTTTCGATCGCGTATCGTGATTTTCGGACGTTTTGGGCCATTTTCGTAATTTCCCAAAGTTTTGGGTAATTACTTCCGTTGTTGAATTCCGAGCCTTCGGGTGGTCGGAATTATGTGTTCTCTTAGCTCTTAGATTCGTCTTTGCGAGTACGTCGTAACCGTATCATCGATTCGTATTCAGGTTCGGATTTCGGGGTCGTTCGGGCCGTCGGAGTTGGCCCCGGCCGAGTCATGGCCGGGCAACCTGGCCTGAGCCGGCATCGCCGAGTCACGGCCGGTAGTGCTCGGCAGCTTCGCCGAGTCACGCCCGGCAGTGATCGCGATTCGCCGAGCAGCCTCGGGCCGCAGACAGCCGGGCAGTGGCCGCGGCACACTCTGTGGCATTTTTCGGCCAAACTGATCAGACTGTGCCGCGGCACACTCCGGCCGAGCCATGCACACCGCCGACCACCGGGAGCCATTTTTGGGCTCGTGCCGCGGCACACTCCCACGAGCCGCGGCACACTGTGCGCCTATTTATGGCCCCGCAGACGTTTTCTTGACCATTTTCACTCGGTTTTCTTCTCTTCCGGCCGGAGCTTGGTAAATCATGGAAAGATGTTGTTGGACAATCAATCCATGAAGTTTTGGAGTTCATATCATCAATCATCCATCCTATAACACCCTCCGATCTACCGATCGTGCCGATTTCCTAGAAATCCATTTTGGGGAATTTGGGTGTTTTGGTTGTTTTCATTCCGATTAATCCGATTTATCTTATGATTATGATGGATTGAAGATTATTTATATTTATTATATCATTTAAATTGTTATTCCATGGTGTGATATTATATATTCGTTGTTTTGGTCAAGTTCTTGATCGACGCCTTGAAGGTGTCCTAGAATGTCATGTAGGGGTTTTCGGGCGTTCTACGATTATTCTTCATAGTATGATAGTTGATTTATTAATTTTATGATGTTAGGGTCGTGTTTCTTGCGAAGAAACCGTGTTGAACCCTTCCGCTCGCCGCCGCCGCCTTCCGCTTCAAAGCACCGCCAAGCTTTCCTATTGAGCCGTGTTCGTCGGGATACTTGCGTGCGATTTCGAGGCAAGTACCTTGCCCATACTTTTCTTATTTTGTGGATATGATTATCGGTGTTAGTATTAGTTTGTTTGTTTGGTTGTTTGAAACGGTTTCAAAAGATTTCTTTGGCCACGTTAAAGGCTTTCTTTCAAATGCGTGTGTGTTTTGTGAACGGTGTGTTTTGGGAATTGACTATGATTTGATTATTTTGAACGTTGAAGGATTTGATGATGATACTCCTATTGTTTAAAGTTATGGAATCGTGTATTCCGTATTTAATCTTGTTATTGTGTTTTGAAGAGTTTGATAATGGTGTCGAGTTAATGGCCATCTCTAGTGAGTATTCTTAATGAACTTACATTCTTAGCATGTTAGTATTGCATGAGTAACGTGTGTGTGTGTGTATTCTCACTGCGGGTTAGATCCGACGGGGTCTCGGTAGGGCTCCACGAAGCTGTGGAACCGCGAGCTTGCTTTTAACCACTGTGGGTTAGATCCGACGGGGTCTCGGCAGGGATCCACGAAGCTGTGGGTCCGCGGTTAATTGTGGTGCATTTTACAAATGTGATTCGATATTGGCATTTTCGGAAATGAGTGCTTTGGAACTGTGTTTTCATGATTGCATGCATCGACTAAGTGTGTAAGAGGTAAGTGTTCGTTTGGCTTACTTGGCTAGGATGGCACTAGAGTATTTTGTTGTTTGTTTTAAATCCTTTATTTGTGGATTTTGATGTTGGGAGACGAACCTTGTGTTCGTTCTTGTGTACTGTGAGTTGATGAGATTTGGGGCTAAAATCCCAAGGGTTTTGTAAAAGTCATTTTACGGATTTGGGGCTAAAATACCAACGGTTTGGTAAATGTCATTTTTCGGAAAGTAAACATTTGGGGCGGTGACTCCTTTTGTCTTTTGGATTTTGGAAAAGTGGGATTTGATTATCCTAAATTGTTTTCTATTAAAACTCTCGATGGCATTCTAAACCGTTTTATAAATTACTTCCATTGATTTATGATATTTCGATTTTGAAATGTTTTCTCAAACCCTTGCCTCAGGAAGTACTTTTCGTTTCATTTGGATCTTTGAGGATCCTTGGTTATTGTTATTCGTGGAATGTGAATTGTATGGCTCGTATTTTTGCACTTGTACTTGCACTAGCAAAACAGTGGAGTTTTGCTAACCCCCGAGTACTCGGGGGGTGGATGTCTATTTTTGCATTCAGGTTTTGGAGCATAACACAGGGTCGGCACGAAGGATGATGAAAGATGATCGATACTAATCACATGAGGAACCGTACATCGTGTATTGGTTCAGTTGTACTTTATTTTCCGCTGCAGTATCTTTTCCCCGTTGTACGGGAGTTTATTGTATTTTGAACCCCTGCGTGGGTATATGTTGTAATTGAGTTGTATATTTTTATTGAAAGACCAAATCGGTCTACTGAGTCATTTAGCCTTGAAGGCATTGTCGAGATGTTAAATGTTGTTACCAGCCTGGTAGATCCTCGAGGAGAGGGTCTACGGCGTGTAATATCCCTGAGTGGATTGGGGGTCTTACAGGTGCACTACTCAGCTGGAATCCATGAAAGGTTTCCCAATTGACCTCATCATTCTGCATCTGTTAGCAGCGCCCAGTGGAGGATTCCTGATCCTCCACGTCACTCAGTCTCTGGGTGCACACGTCACCATTCTCGCCACTAGTCATCATTCTCGCACAAATTTAGTCACCATTCTCGGCGTCCGCCTACCCACCATTCTCCGAGGTCCAAAGACAATACTATTCCGAGATCCAAAGACAAATACCATTCTCATATTCATAATTCTTTTGAGCGGACTCAGCAGCCCCTTGATTACGAGCATCAGTATGAGCCATTTGAGGCGCCGTTTCAGCAGTATGGGACGATGTTCGACTGGTTTCAGGACGAGCATCATTATAGTGCGATGTTTCGATGTGAAGGTGGTGGTCCTCAGCAGCAGCCTCCATTTCAGATCGAGCAGCCAGTTTTTGAGATCGAGCAGCCGACTGTACAGCTCTCTGATCGTTATAGTTGTGAGAGGGATGCTGAGGGTGATGAAGATGGTGAGAGTGCTGAAACGCAGCATTGGGGTGAGCGTAGTCTTCCACCGCGAGTGAGTCGACCATCTACTGCTCTTCGGGAGCCTTTTGTGGTGGCGCCTCCAAGAGATAGCGAGGCTCTAAAGAAGTTGTACCTACACTTTAGGAGGGAGCAGCCACGTGATGCTATTGTCCGGTGTTTGGAGACTGGGCATGCTCTCACCCAGGCGTTATTTGACCGGATAGAGTCTATCCGTGAAGACTTTGATGCCGAGGTGATAGATTGTTATGTGCTTGCGACTCGAGCGAGGCTTCAGAGGGGAGTCCGTAGTGTTGGTGTCGGTAGAGTTGGCACTGTACTTGCCGGCTCCCAATTTTACGTAAGTTCTATAACCTACTCGCTTGTATATCATTGGTGTGATGTGGATTGTTTTATTTTGTTGTTTGGCTTTTTGTAGTTAGTTATGGCCAACGAGTTTGCAAGACTCCATCCGGATGATCCACTTGGTATCAAGGTGACAGGGAAGCCGGTTTACAGGGATTGGAAAATTCCTAAATGCATCAAGGACTACATGACAGGTCTTGATACACCACATGTGGTTCCATGGTCAAATTGCAACGAAGTAAGTTTGAAATTTATATTGATAAATGATTCGCTATGTTTGATGTGATGATCTTATATGATTACATATTTTGTTTCAACGGATTATTGCCATTTGTTTCCTCGACCAGAGCCACTGGGTAACTATCAAGATTGACATCATAACATGGACCGTGGAGTTGTACGATTCCTTGTCACACCACCACGAAGATAGTCGATACTGATTCAACCAAATGCGACCGATTATGCGTCTGATACCTCGTGTGCTAGCTCAATCCGGGTATTGGCTGAACAACCAATCGAAGAATAAGTATGACACGAAGATGAGTTTTAAAATTATGCCACGAGAGATACAGTTCATACAAAACGACAATCACAGTTGTGGCCCCTTCGCGTGCATGTACTTGGATCGACTCGTCTCTGCAAACCCAGGAGCAAGGCACCAAATCAAGGAACTTAATGAGAAATATATTAACAAATATCGATATGGTTTAGCTGCTAAAATCTTTATGTTGTATTTAGACATGTAAAATGGTTTATGGTGTGTTGTGTTGTGGCAAGATTAATATGTCGTGTTGTTAAATATTTGTATTGTCGTTAGACAGTTTTGGCAATATTAATATGTTGTGTTGTTAAATCTTTATGTTTTGGCTTTGTGTTACACACGATGGATGCATATGATCGTGGCCATCGTGGGTCACGATCGTGTGCAACCTGCCCACGGTCATGTTGTGTTGTTAAATCTTTATTTTTTGGCTCTGTGTTACACACGATCGATGCACACGATCGTGGTCATCGTGGGTCACGATCGTGTGCAACCTGCCCATGGTCATGGGTTGCTGCTGTCGTGTGCTCACGATGGCTCCCATGACCGTGTGTCCCATTGTGGGCACGGCCGTGTGCACCATCATGTGCACACGACCGTGGGTCCCATCGTGGGCACGGCCGTGTACACGATCGTGTGTTGACGATACAGCGCCAAGCTGTTTTGACGAGCGGAAGGGAACAGCAAGAAACTGTCAGGAACTGATAACAACAGTTCGCTACAGCAATAACACTGGCTAGCGGTATGCGCACGCGATAGGAAATGATGGCGGCAGCTCGATACAACAACAAGACAGCTCGATACAGTTCGCTACAGCAATTACTATATAGCTTCTTATACAAACTCGTATTTGTCATTTCGTTGTAATTCATTAGTATATGAGATATTTCATCCAGATGATGAACTTATCCGTACGAACTAATACACTGAGAACATTTAGACTACACATGATATGCATTATATTATATTAATTCAATCAATAAATTGTTAATATATAAGTAACAACACCTAAATTGATGAGTAATTTGAGAAATTGGTGAAAATTGTTGATGTTCTTGTGCACACGACCGTGTGTCCCATCGTGGGCACGACCGTGTGTCCCATCGTGTGCATATAAACTTTTGGTATTTTCGCCAATTTGATTTATTTTGTTATCTAGAAGGATGTTTTGTGATTCAAAAATTGCTTGTTCAACCATTAATTACTATATAGCTTCTTATACAAACTCGTATTTGTTATTTCGTTGTAATTCATTAGTATATGAGATATTTCATCCAGATGATGAACTTATCCGTACAAACTAATACACTGAGAACATATAGACTACACATGATATGCAATATATTATGTTAATTCAATCAATAATTTTTTAAATAAGTGTATCGTTAATAAATACTTGTTAATATATAAGTAACAACACCTAAATTGATGAGTAATTTGAGAAATTTGTGAAAATTGTTGATGTTCTTGTGCACACGACCGTGTGTCCCATCGTGTACACGACCGTGTGTCCCATCGTGTGCATATAAACTTTTGGTATTTTCGCCAATTTGATTTATTGTGTTATCTAGAAGGATGTTTTGTGATTCAAAAATTGCTTGTTCAACCATTAATTACTATATAGCCTCTTATACCAACTCGTATTTGTCATTTCGTTGTAATTCATTAGTATATGAGATATTTCATCCAGATGATGAACTTATCCATACGAACTAATACACTGAGAATATATAGACTACACATGATATGCAATATATTATGTTAATTCAATCAATAACTTTTTAAATAAGTGTATCGTTAACAAATACTTGTAAATATATAAGTAACAACACCTAAATTGACGAGTAATTTGAGAAATTGGTGAAAATTGTTGATGTTCTTGTGCACACGAACGTGTGTCCCATCGTGGGCACGGCCGTGTGCACCATCGTGTGCATATAAACTTTTGGTATTTTCGCCAATTTAATTTATTGTGTTATCTAGAAGGATGCTTTGTGATTCAAAAATTGCTTGTTCAACCATTAATTACTATATAGCTTCTTATACAAACTCGTATTTGTCATTTCGTTGTAATTCATTAGTATATGAGATATTTCATCCAAATGATGAACTTATCCGTACGAACTAATACACTAAGAACATATAGACTACACATGATATGCGATACATTATGTTAATTCAATCAATAACTTTTTAAATAAGTGTATCGTTAACAAATACTTGTTAATATATAAGTAACAACACCTAAATTGACGAGTAATTTGAGAAATTGGTGAAAATTATTGATGTTCTTGTGCACACGAACGTGTGTCCCATCGTGGCCACGGCCGTGTGCACCATCGTGTGCACACGTGGATACAGTGCCAATTTGACACCATAGACACCGTGCCACCTGGTTGCCAACGTGTCACACGATCGAAGCACACGATCGTTCCCATCGTGTGCACCATCGTGTGTACCACAAAGGGCAACATCAAATTATTTTATTATAAAATCCCATCGTGGGTCCCCCTTCCCATTTTCAATATAATCCCATCGGACTGTACTGAGAGTCAAATACATGAACCGTAGTCCCCCCTTTTCACTATAAACCCTAATCAATTAAAATCAGTTAAAATCCATTAAAATCAAATACGCGAAATGAGCGGTCGATTAAGAGAAAGCGATTTAGGAGGAATCAAAGCATCTACACCAAAAAGAAGGAGGAGGATACCTCCTCCCAACCCACCATATAGAACTAGGCCGAGAGGAAGATACTCAATGCTCAGAGTAAGTTTTTTGATTTTGTTGCATGTGTAGTGTGTATTGCGAATTAATGTGTTTCATGAAATAAGGCCTATTTAAAAACACTGCGAGCACTCCAGTCATACTAGATGGTGATGACGATGATGATTTAGAGATTTCTGAGAAGAAAAGTAAAGAAGTTATTTTAGAAGAAGAAGTTCATGAATATGGTGATACAAGACTAAAGATACAGCAGCAGATGGGGGAAAAGGGGTCCAAGTGATTGTCGTTTTTAAGTTATTATTAGATATTTTGGTGTGATGGTGATGAATTGTTTTGTAAAGTTATATGCTTTGGATATGCTTTTGCTGTAAACTATTGCTCTTTAAAGTGAGCTACTTTGTTATGGTTAATGTTTGCCTCCATAATTACCTTTATTTGCTTTACATCACTGAACACTTAAATTTCAATTCAAAGATAAAGAAAATAGGCACAAAATTATGCATTTCAACTAATAATCAGAATACTGAATCAATACATGGTCCATCGAGGATCAAAATATCAGCACATGATTGTTGCTAGTAAGTCACAAAATATAAAAATACATAAGCAATTTAAGTTTCATGGTATGGACATCCCCTTATGTCATGGTCATCATTACGACAAATGCTACACCTCTTCTTCTGCCGGCGCCTTTGCCTCGTTATCAATTCCTTGAGTTTCTTCAGGGATATTCAAATCCACACCACATATGGGAATGAATGCTTTGCAAGATTTTCTATTGTGGCCGATTCCTTTACATTTACCGCAAACCTGAGGCCGTCCACCTGCGGGCAAATTTTCAACAGCGGACTGTGCGCGACTCATCCTTGGTCAGCCGGCTTGTTGTACCCCCTCTGGAGGTATGCAAACGATGGATGAGATCTCCGGTGGGACATTCCACTCATCAGGATGTGGGATAGGACTAATATGCTCCTTATAAGTCTCTCTAAGGCCTTGTTGCTTGAAATAACGACTAACAAAATCATACACGGACAAACCATTGCCGGTGCGCCTGTTACAATAAGCAATTATGTCAAGGATGTTGTATAAGATAATGTATTTTTGATATTGATGAGGTGTAGGATAAATTCAGACCAGCCCTGTGTTGCACACGATGGCAGAACACGATCGTGCCCATCGTGGGTTACGATCGTGCCCATCGTGGGTTACGATCGTGCCAATCGTGGGTTACGACCGTGCCGATCGTGGGTTACGATCGTTCATATCGTGGGTTACGATCATGACGATCGTGGTTTACGATCGTGCGATTGTGGGTTACGATCGTGGGCATTCTGCCATGACCGTGGGCATGACCGTGAGCGTCCGACAGCACCCGCATGCCCACAGCCATGACCGTGTGCACACGACAGCATAGACAAAAACATTGAATGGCCATGACCATGTGCACACGACAGCATAGACAATTACCTTATAGCGGCAACGGCATGACGACATGGAATCTGATCCAAATCAAACTCACGACAACAACATGTCCAGGTTCGAAGGTCGACCTCATAAGAAACTTTGTTTTCTTCAACTTTATAAACAAGTGGGGTGGTAGCTCGAACGGTAAGAGTCAGACTGGATTGCACAGAGTTAGAAAGCTTTTCAAAAGTGTGCATTATCAACTCATGGTCTCTTGATGTAGCTTCTCCCCGCTTCTCATCAAACCAATTCTCTAAAATTAGGCGAAATATCTCAAGTAACGAGCAAACAGGTAAACGCCTCGCCCACAACATATGATTATTAAAGCATTCAACAACATTGGATGTCAAGAAGTTATAGCGTCGTACCGGACACTTCGACCTAGCCCACCTATCTGGCCCAATTTCAGAAAGGCGCCTGTGAGCCCCATTAGGGCTTTGGATATGTAGTTTCGAAAAGTAGTTTTCAAAAACTTCTTCACGATGCGTGTAGGAAGTAGTTCTAAAGAGTCCTATAGTATGCGCACTGTAGGAGGTCAGATTTTTTGCAAGATGGTGATAGCACAACCCGTGGAATGCATTCGGATAGACGGCTCGAACAGCATTCTGAATGCTCTTATGTTGGTCACTCACAATCAGTAAATCTTCCATCGGATTGTAGCATCTGCGCTGGCTATACAGAAAATAAGTCCATGACTCGTCATTCTCTATCGGACCGAGACCAACTGCAAGAGGAAATACTTGCTCGTTCTCGTCAAATGTGACAACTGCAAATAGAGTTCCTTTATTCCTTCCTTTCAAGTGGGTCCCATCAACTATAATCACCGGCCGAAGGCACGTATCAAATGCCCTAATACTCTGTCTGAGTGCAACGAACATGTGGCAAAACACTCCCTCACGAGTCGTCTGCAAATCATAAATTGTCCCTGGATTACGCTGTTTTAACAAATACAGATAAGATGGGAGCCTATGATACGACTCATCAAAGCCGCCATATGTACTCTCTATCGCTATATTCCTCGTCCGGAGAGCAAAACTGTATAGCATGTCAATGCCGTACTCCCTACACATCTCTGCAATCATCTCCTTTGGCCTCAAAGTGACCCCCTCACCGGTCAATCTTTTAGCAAAATAATGGGCGGCAACCTCAGAAGTGACCGATCGTGCGGCAAAGACGGTTCAAATCGTGGTGACAATGTGCTCCAATGTCAGCTTAGTAATTCTCCAAATAGTTGCACCCTCAATAGCACACAACCTAAACTGACAATTTTTTTGCCCACTCTTACAGACAAACACTATACGTTTATCGGTGGAACGATCAGTGATACACTGTATCATGTTTTCCAAATGATAACTCCTACAGTTATCCTCAACTCTGTCTTGGAACGAAAGGTGGACCCCACCTCTAGCTGACCGGTAATCGGTGGAGGCTGCTCGACCCAACCCAAAGTCCCGGCACTACCGGGGTCCGGAAATGGAATGATCCAGTTACGCATTGATTGTAGATGCTCATGCTCCCTCGCATATTAATGGTCAGATGAGAAGTTCCGACGACTCATAATCCTATCCATTTGGGCCGGTTGGCGAACCCAAGCAAGAAATTCCGCAGATAGTGACTCAAGCAAGTCTTTACAATAATCTTCATCTTCGGATGTATGCACCTCCTCATCTTTCTCGTCTTCCTCATCTTCCTCGTATTGATAATCTTTGGAAGGCATGTCATAATTTATGTTGCCAGACTCTACTCTCGAGCTGCTACATCCCATATTAACCTCGGGAGTGGAGGAGCTGCTGTTCTCAACATAGACCTCAGGATCTTCTTTGTATTCTATTAGTAATCGAAGTATCTCGGTATCGCCCCGTAATAGGACTTTTACTAAGTTTCCCTTGGCCATGTGTGTCAAGTACCATAATTTGTAATCGGACTCATTTGGACCACCCAAACCCTCTCTGATAACCCCCACGAGGTTTGCACGACTAACTTTGCTCGTGTCGATATAGACAAAAAAGGAATCCCCGTCTACATATGTCGATCGCTCCCAATGACCACCATGATGTATCAAAATACGCTGCCACGACATCTGATTACAAAAAGATGAATAACTATTCAGAAAACTGAGCGAACAATATTATAAAACGGTCTGCCTTAGACACGACTGATGCACACGGTCGTATACTACCGTGTGCAGTGATCGTGTGCAAGTTTCTAGCCATGAACACGATCGCTGCACACGATTGTAGATGATCGTGTTAAACGATCCACGTTAGTTGTGCGCACGATGTCAAGGTCGTTGGACACGACCGTTGCACACGATCGTTGCATACGGTGGCTTCCCATCGTGTGCAGCGATCGTGTCCGTAAGAACTGGTCGGGAAATTTTTTTTCCCAGCGGTCAAATATTGATGCATACCTTCTTTATGAACCCAAAAGCACGACAAATGAAGTCCTATTTGAACGTCAACTTTTCTTTTCGAGTAATCTTGTGATTTTTATAAGATTTTTGAGAGACCCTTTGTCAAAAATGGTTGTGTTGTTTTGATGTATATATTTGTAGTTAAATTTTGGTTGTTGGACATTAATATCGATCGGAGCAGATGAGGAAAGTAAAAAAGAAAAAAGAGAAGAAAAGTAGTTTAAATTAAATAAAATAAAAAAAAAGTGAGAAGTCAACATTACAACAAAAGAGATGACATTTTAGTCTTTTTAATCAAAATGATACTAAAAACTTATAGTTTTATGAATGGGAATATAAAACTTATCAATTTTATGATTTGGTATTAAAAAATTGATTCCCACGATACTTTATACCATAAAAGCAAAAAAAAAAAAAAAAAAGAGAGACACTAATGACGTTTTTCAAAAATCCAACAAAAGTTATGATGAGAAAACCCAAAAATTGGTATACTTAGTAAAATGAGTTGGTATATTTAGACAACCCCTTTTTTCCACTGTACCACCTCTGAATCTTAGGGTACTACAATCTGAGTTCCGACCATGTCTTCAATTAAGTGTCAAAATTGGAATCACAACATCCATTTGACTCTCTCTACAATTTCTTTACGTTTTTTTTTCGGAAGTAAAAAGTATGTCTAACAGAATTTTATCTCTTCTATAGGTTAATTTCAACTAATGTTCTATTTGAAATATCATAAAACAATCAAATACCAATTAATTTGTACAAATATTACTCCATAAGTTTTGATTTCATTAATCTAATTTAAAATTTACAAATTTATTTGACAGGTGAGCTTTTGCAAAAAATAAGCATTCGTTTTAATGCCAAGTGGCAAGATTTAGATTATCGCGGTGGAGAAAACAAATGTTACATGTACCATTGGTGTGAGGTAGATAATCTACACTGTATTGTTGAAGTCGATAGAACAAAATATGTTTATGTTCTATTCTCAATTGATTGTGAAGAGAAAAAAAAAAAGAAGAAAAGTCAAGATAAAGAATGATTTTGATGAAAATTACTTATTTCTCGAGAGGATGTCATTTCGACACATTCCGATCCATGATGTAATTTTTTATTCGTTTCACCCTTGGAAATTATTTCTGACCTATTTCTTCATGGAATATTATTTTGACCGTTTTCATACCGAAATATTATTTCCGAACACTTATGTATTGGGACACTCTTTTCAACTATTTTCGTCATGAGACGTCATTTTCGATTCTTTTCGCCCTGAAATGTCATTTTCGGAACGTTTCACTTACGAATGACATTTTCTACCCATTTTATCACGGCACATTATTTTGTAGCCATTTCGTCCCGGGACTTCATCTTCGACACGTTTCGGACCGGGGCATTATTTTCGACTCGTTTCATCACGAGGTTTTCTTTTCGACCTGTTTCTCCCTATAACGATATTTTTGACCACTTTCATCACGTGATGTTATTTTCGGTCAGTTTTATTCTGGAATATTATTTTTGACTAATTTCGTCCTCAACGACATCTCCAACTCATTTTGTCACGAGACGACATTTTCCAACCCTTTTTGTCATGTGGTGTTTATTTCGACCATTTTTGTCCCTTGACTTTATTTTTGATCCTTTTTACCCTAGGACGTCATTTTCAACTAATTTCCCATGAGGATGTCCTTTTCGATCCATTTTGGATATTTTTTTCCGACCCTTTTTGCCTCATGACATCATTTTCGGCCCATATCGGTCTAAGGTATCATTTTTCGACCCCTTTCGTCCCGGGATATCATTTTCGACCAATTTCGCAATGCGACGATATTTTCAACTCGTTTCTTCACAATACGTTATTTTGGACCCATTTCGTCCTAAGCATGACTTTTTTCGGCTCATTTCGATCCGGACGTCATTTTCAATACGTTTTCATCTCGAGGCATCATATTCGATTGTTTTCATCCTCATACGTCATTTTCGACTGTTTTCGCATCGGAATGTCATTTCAACTGTTTTCACCCGAGGACATTATTTTCTACCTGTTTCGCCCCATGACATCATTTTTTGCCCGTTTCATCCCAGGCGGTATTTTCGACCCAATTCTCCATGGAATGTTATATTCGGCCCATTTCGCCATGTGATAATATTTTTCGACCATTTTCATTCTAAGACATTACTTTTGGCTCATTTTGCCATGGAAAGTCAGTTTCAACTTTTCATTCCGGGGCGTCATTTTCGATCCACTACGTCATTTTTGACTCATTTCGCCCAAGGACGTTATTTGACCCATTTCTCAAGATGTTATTTTCAACATGTTTCGTCGAGGGATGAAAATAACCGAAAATGATGTCGCAAATCAGAACAGGTCGATAATGACTTCCTGATACGAAACTGGTTGAACATAATGTCTCGGGGTGAAATTGGTAAAAAACGACGCATTGGAATGAAAATGGGTAGAAAATGACATCTCAGAACGAAATGAGCCGAAAATGCCGTTCTGGGGGGAAACAGGTCGAAAATGCCATCCTAGGGTGAAACAAGTCGAAAATAACATCGCGGGCGAAAGAGATAGAAGATGTTCTGAGGTGAAACGAGTTGAAATTGACGTACCAGGATGAAAATAATCGAAAATGACGTTCCGGGAAGAAACTAGATGAGAATATTATTTCAGGGCAAAAATAGTCGGAAACAACAACCAGAGGCGAAAGAGGAAAAAATAACATCTTGCTCGAAACAGTCGAAAATGACGTCCTGGGCAAAACAAACAGAAAATGAGGTTGAACGGGTCGGAAATGACGCATCTGGACAAAACATGCGAAAATGACATCTCGAGTTGAAACTAGACCTGTTCACGGGCCTCAGCCCGCCGGTTCACGGTTCATAAGAGGGTGAACCGGAACCGGCCCTTGAAGAAAGGAGGTGGTTCACGGCCGGGCTTAAAAACCGACGGTTCCATTCCGGTTAAACCCAACGGTTCCGATCCAAAACCACGAGTCTATGAAATTAAAAAAAAATATTATAAAATAATTTTTTTATATAAAATAAATTTATCTATACTCCGAAGCTAGCCCATGCCAAATAGAGAAGACCCACAAATGGATAGGTCCACTACATATTATCTCTCCTTTTATAAGGTTGAACTCTTCTTTTCTTGAACTCTCTTCCAATGTGGGACAATTAGTCGCATTCGTTCCTTTTCCTTCTATTCCAAAACAAATGTCCCACATCGAAAAGTTAAAGAAAGAATGGAGGAGAGTTGGCCTATAAATGAGAATATATTCAAATAATTTGTTTACCTCACATCTTAATATTTTCTTCAAACTCATCCAAGTTTGAAGATTATATAGTATTATTAATAAAAACATCCGATTTATGTATTAGAACCGGCGGTTTTGATGAAAATCGGGGTTTTTTATCGTTCGAACATCCAATTTTACATTATGTATATTTAATAATTATAAATTAATTAATTATTAAGATCGGCGGTTCGGCCGGCGGTTTCGGTTCGTAGCTGGGAGGAACCGTAACCATCCCTTGGTGAGACGGTTCCGGCCCGAGTTTTGAACCGTTGACCGACGGGCCGGTTAAAACCCGTTCACCGGCGGGCCGGTTTCGATTCGGATCCGCCGAGCCGCTAGTTTGGGCAGGTCTAGTTGAAACAGATCCAAAATAACATTATGTGATGACACGAGTCGAAAAAAATTGTAACGGAGTGTTGTTGGTGAGATACAATAATTTGTGAAATATGAGTAATTTGAATATAAAACTGAATAATATTTAAATAAAAAACTTATTTTAAAAAATGGAAAAAAATAAAACTTTCTACGAGAGAGTATATAGTACGTATGATTGGCTAAATAACTGAAAATAAATTGATTTATTAAATAACTAATTTCCCAATTTCAAAAAAGTTGATGTAGCTAATATTGCAAACACCCCTATACAAAATTCCAATTTTTTTTCATTGAAGACAGTTCTTAGACTGAACAAATTCCAAAGATTCCTTGTAACAGTTCCAAAGCTCAGATACAAAATTGAAAATTCCCCCTGAAATTAGCTGGAAAAAGAAAAACACCCAAAAAGCGGACAACAAACAACCCCCCCTCCCCAAACCCCCCATCCCCACCAGTGGCAGCCATAGCAATTCAACCCAAACTCCGGGCCTGTTTCCACCCACCCACTTCTCATTGGTTAATCATCACGGCGCATTTTAGCAGACTCCCCCATCACCTTCCCCCACTCTGACTCTGCTGTAAACATAAAGCAAAAATTAAAATAAATAAATAAATAAATAAATAAATAAAAAAGCAGCACAAATACTCCTGACTCCCCCATCATTCCTCATTCTTACATATTTCCACCCCAGCAGAAAAATAGAAAATAAGAGAAGCCCAGAAAACACACACACACACACACACACACACACACACACACTGACCAGGCTCAATACATTATTAACACACACAGTCAGAGTGATTTTCCCACCTTAAACCACTTAAAGCTCTGAGCTTTTACTCCCACTCTCAAAATTTTAACCGAAAAAAAGATCACTTCAAGCCCACATTTTTTTTTTCTGTATTTGAAATGGAGAAAGTTAATATTTTGGTGGTTAACTGCGAGCTTAAAGCTTGTGGGATAGTGTAGAAAGGGTTATTTTTTCCTTTCCTCTCTCTCTCTCTCTTCATTTTTCGTTCTGTTTTTCTTTGCTTCTCTCACTTCCCTTTCAGTTTCTCTCTCAAGAATGGGTTGCAAGAGCATGCTAGCAGTGAATCTGGATCCAGAGAGAGAAAGTAGTGGTGGGTTGAGAACAAAACAGGCTGGGCGTGGGTCTTGCAGGGGAAGTTAGGCTTAAGGCATTTTTTTTAATATAATTTGAGGAAAGAATTCTTTGAAAAAAAAAAAGGAAATATATATTTTGCTTTTCATTTGGTGAATTTTGCAATGGGTTACTTGTTAAAAGAAGCTCTGAAGACTCTTTGTGGGGTTAATCAGTGGTCTTATGCTGTTTTTTGGAAGATTGGCTGCCAAAACCCCAAGTGAGTTTGGTTAAAAATCACATCTTTTTCATATTTCATCCTCCCTTTTATGAAGAATCAGGAAAACCCTTTCTCTCTCTCTCTAAATTATTTTTTCTAATTTTTTTTCTAGTTAATTTCTGGACTTTCAAGAAAATTTCCTTTCTTTGCCTTAATCCTTTGTCTTTGACTAAATTAGAGAATTATTACACTTTGATCCGTAATTAGTGGTATAGTTATTTCATAGTATAATGTTAAAGTTTCTTTCAAGATGTCAAGATATGGTTTGACGATGTTACAGATTTGTTGGATATGGCTGCCTTTTTTTTTTGTTGTCTTTTTTAATATTTTGTTTTTCTGCTTTTGCTTGGTCTGATGAGTGGGTAAATTCTTCCCTACCCCTGTAGGCCCGCGACGCCCGGCATCCGGGCATCCGGACCGTACGATCAGCACACACCCTTGTGTATGTGTGGGTGGACGTGTGATCGTGCGGTCCAGAGCTCTTAGGGGCCGGTAGAACCCGTTGCATTTCTTTGTAAGTTTGGAGTTTTCTGATTTTGTCAAATTTAATTTGTCTTGTGAAAAATGTCAGTAAATTTAGATTTGTTTCCATGTGATGATACCCTTTTGTTTGTTTCCTTGATTTTTTTTAAATGATCTATTTCTTGAAATTTCTGATATTCTAAAAAGATATTAAGAATCTTTATGCTATACTTAATTATTAAAAAGTATTTCCTTTTGTGGGCAGGCTATTAATATGGGAAGATTGTTACTATGAAACTGCATCATGTTCAGGGCTTTCTGGATATTTAAATCCATTTCATGATCACAATGCTACTCCAGTTTCAGCTGAAGCTCGTGATTTACGGCCCGATGTTCGGCCCGTGGACAAGGTTCATTTGCTTGTAAACAAGATGATGATGGACAATCAAGTTAATATTTTAGGAGAAGGGTAAATTTCAAGTGTTAGTAATTGCAATTTTTACTTGAGTTCATGACCTTTTTTTTTTTTTTATTAATATAAGTTGATTGTCTGATAATTTTTCCCAGGTTAGTTGGAAGAGTTGCGTTTACCGGAAACCACCAGTGGATTATAGCTGAGAGTTACTATAGAGAAGCTCATCCTCCAGAGGTATAATGGGAATATTTGCCAACACCTGAAGGAAAAAAGTGAGGGCTGAGAATCGGGACATCCCGAGGTCCCGGTCTCGAGTCCCGAATGTCCCGGTCCCGAAAATCACCAATCTGGTGGTCCCGGTCCCGGTCCCGATCGGGACTTCGGGAGTCCCGATTCCCGAAATAGGATAAATTTAAGTCCCGGTCCCGGTCCCGATCCCGATCCCGAGGATAATTTTTCGAAATGTCCCGAATGTCCCGAAATGTCCCGAATGTCCCGAAATGTCCCGAAATCAGAAAAGGAAAAAAAAATTGATTGAAATTAAAAATTTCAATCGGGACTTCGGATAGTCCCGATCGGGATTTCGGGACTCCCGAGTCCCGAAATTACCAAAATTTAAGGTCCCGGTCCCGTAAAATTCGGGACTCGGGGTCCCGTTTCCCGTCGGGACTCGGGACGGGACCGGGACTCGGGATTTCCCGATCCTAAATTCTCACCCCTAAAAGTGATTCTCAGCTTTTGGTTGGAAAAATAAAGTTGTTTTTACTTTTATGTAAATGCCAATCTTTGATTCTGATTCTGTATAATTTAATAAGAATCTAAAAGGCATGGAGAAGAGTGTCTGGTTTGAGTGTTACATACACAAATAAGTGCTTCTACAGCTTATTCTCATCATTCATATATCAGGAAGTTCTAACATACCTACATCAGTAACCATACCTGCATCGTTTATTTATTATCGGAATCATGATGAAAATGATTTGCTACAAATCCAACAGTGAATATACCTTCAGGTATGGTACCCATATGGGTACCTTAGAAATTTCCTCGAATATCCTTTCGTATGGAAGGAAGGGGAGCCTTGGCGCAGCGGTAGGAGCTGTTTCTGTGTGACCTGTGGTCACGGGTTCGAGTCCTATGAGCGGCCTCTTGCCAATTTAATTGGCAAGGGAAGACTTGCCCCCTATACACCCTTGTGGTGGGACCCTTCCCCGGACCCTCGCCTTGCGGGGACGCTTCGTGCACTGGGTGCCCTTTTTTATCCCTTCGTATGGAAATGGAACTTACTATTCATTGTATCTTCAGTGTGAATTGTCGGAATCCTACAAACATGAGTGGAGTGGAGTGAGGGGATTGTAATACTCCCTCCATCTTCAAGAAACAATTTTATGCTAATAGAATAGTCTACTTTCAAAATAAAACATTAATATCTAATTAAAATTTATATAATATATTGTGAATTGATATTTATTTTTCTATAAATAAGATAAGAATAGTGGTATATTGAACAAAAAATAGATAAATAAATAAATAAATGAGAATATATGGTTTAAGAAGAGTTTTACCTTTGTTACAATTCATTAAAGTGGACTCTTCAAGTAGGACGGAGGGAGTAACTAAATAAACCGAAAGGCACAAGGTTCGAGCCTGTGTATCCTTTAAAAAGATCACTAATGCTCGTGCCGAGTCATGTTGGTTTTAATGAAACTCCAAATGGTTGTTTCTATCATATATTCATAAACCTCTCTTGTCTTTGTTGGTCTTCCAGGTTCAAAAAGAGGTGTGCCAACAAATTTCAGCTGGTATGCAGGTGATAAATTCGATATTTTTCCTTAAAATTCGAACTTAATTTAATTCAACCGTTATTTTTTGGTTATTCTAACTAATTCTGTTTTTTCAACATTTGATCAGACGGTTGCAGTCATTCCTGTTCTTCCACATGGCGTTGTTCAGTTTGGTTCATCCTTGATCGTAAGTCCTTCCTTTCCATTATCCACATATAGCCGGTTCCGTACACTTTCGTTATCCGCTTTAGGCCCTGTTCTCTTCACCTGATTTTGATGAATATAAATTATTTTTACTGAAAAAAAACAGATTTTAACTGTTTTTTAGTGATTGAAATTGATCATTATTTGGCATATTTTAGTATAAGAAGCTACTTATTTTTACTGATTAGAACCGGCTTTTACTTATTTTTACTGATTAAACATATTTTTATTGAATACTAACAGGCCCTAATCTGCTTTAAGTTAACAGAATTATCATTTAATGTCCCAGATAATGGAGAATACGGGATTCATAAATGACGTGACGTCATTATTACTCGAGCTCGGGTACCTTAACGAATTACCTAGAGAATATACTCCAAACGGGGTCCATGCACCGTGCGCCTTCGACACTTTCAACTACGTTGATAACTCATGCAAGCCTTCTTCGGTCGAAACCCAAACATCTTGCTCCTTAACATCGTCGACCCAAATCATTCCCCAACGTTACCCGAAAGTTGCTCAGCCAATGAAATTAGACTTTTCTTCCTCAAATCAAATAACTAATTTAGTGGCAAAAGCCGAAATCATCCCATCGAACTCGGAAATGTGGAGGAACCAAAATGCTTCAAGGTCTGCTCTAAATTTACCTTCTAATTCGGACCGTGGGATTATGAGATGCACGGAACAGAAAATCTTGTCAAATACTCCAAAGATGCATGCACAAAGCGGCTTGATGTATCATCATTCAGATGGTGGAAATATTATTTCCAAGAATCCAGATTCTAGTGAGCTTAACAACGTGATCTTTTCTAAAACAGACGCGATTCCTGGTTTCGTCGGAGATGATGAGAAACAGAATTTGGGAGATGATTTGTTCGATGTTTTGGGAGCCGATTTTAAAAATAAATTATTTAGTAATTCCTGGAATAGTCGTACGAGCACTAATGAATCGACCCCAAACGTGCATACTAGTTTGCCGTCTAATACTAGTCAAGGAAATTCGGAAAGTGGGATTTTCTCCCCGACTAATTCCGACCATCTTTTGGAGGCCGTGGTTTCTAAAATTCGCCCCTCTGCCAAATGTGGCCATAACGACAATGTTTCTTGCATGACGAACATCAGTAGCTTGTCCGAACCTAATTCTTCACTTCCTTATGGTCGGTTTGGGATTTCTTGTCCATTTACGGGTGGGCCTCTGAAAGAAGAAACGGGAAATTATGCACAAGGAAGTTCGATTCATGGATCGACAATAAGTTCTTGGATCAAAAAGGACCAAAAGGGAAAACAGAATAGCAGTGTGTCCTCAAGCTATTCGACAAAAACAGATGAAACAAGTAAAACGAATCGTAAGAGGCTGAAACCTGGGGAAAACCCGAGGCCTAGACCGAAAGATCGCCAAATGATCCAAGATCGTTTTAAGGAACTAAGGGAGATTGTGCCGAATGGGGCGAAGGTGAAGTATTTTTCTAATTTAAAAGAAAAAGCAAAAAAATTATTTCGGACCCATGTTTCTTTGTTTTTTGATGAGACAATTTTTCTATGTACGTTCTTTTTTATTGTTATATACAGTGTAGCATCGATTCTCTGCTGGAACGCACTATCAAGCACATGTTTTTCTTGCAAAGTGTGGCAAAGCATGCGGATGAGCTAAAGCAAACCGGAGAGTCGAAGGTGCGAAATATGATCTCGTAGTACTTTTTATTTCGATGCTACTATTTCGACTATGATCTCGTAGTACATTTGTCATCTTGTAGTTGATTTGAGGGCTAATTACAAAAACTCCCTTGAGGTTTATTCCAATTACAAAAAACACCCTATAATCTTTCCAAATTACAAGTACCTCCTTGAAAATTATTCATTTGCTTAAGTTTCTAGATTATCAGCAAGGATGGAGGTTTGCTTTTGAAAGATAACTTCGAAGGAGGAGCTACATGGGCGTATGAAGTAGGTTCCCAATCTATGGTCTGTCCGATCATAGTCGAGGATCTAAATCAGCCACGTCAAATGCTTGTTGAGGTAATGAATTCCATCATATCCGTTGAATCCAAAGCCTCAAACTTCCATCCGTTGGCCCTTCTTTCTTGATGTTTAAACAAAACTTTTATCCGATGCTTTAACTTTTTTTTTTTCTTCGACAGATGCTTTGTGAAGAAAGAGGTTTGTTTTTAGAAATCGCGGACATAATCAGAGGACTGGGGTTAACCATTTTGAAGGGAGTTATGGAGACTCGGAACGAAAAGATTTGGGCCCGCTTTGCTGTCGAGGTAATATCGATATCTAGTGAGCGTATATCATTACATTGCATCTTTTAATTCTTTATCCATACTATTGGCACGCATTCATGAGCTGAACTAGGATTTTAAGAACGGACGAGCGAGATTACATTTATGTATTTAAGAACAAGTTTGGACGGGCGACATTATGTTTATGTATTTTAAATGGTGGGGTGGAAAATGCAATATGCAACCTAAATATAGTAAGAAGAACAAAAAATTGCCCCGACGATCGCTGGGACTTGGGAGCGGCTTGGCTCCGTCCCTCCATGTGTTGTCTATTTTGAAGTCTTCAATCATATTTTTTTAATGCCTCTTGCTTCAAAAAAGTGATTACCGGCTTTTGACTAATACAATGTTTCGTGTTTGCAAACACTTAATGAAAAGCGATTCTCAGCTTTCAGGGAGAAAATACACTCATTTTAACCAAGAAATAAGCACTTTTACTATTTGTTCACCACACCCTCAAATTTTAACTTATTTCAAACTTTCAGTTTCTATTTGTAAACACGAGTAACGCTTTTGCAAATACCTCCTTAAAGCTAATATTGCTTCTTGATTCCTTCACATTTGACATTTCCTTTCTTGTAGTCGTTCAAAATAAGTCCGTTAATCGCGCACTTCTTCTTTTAGCAGGCCAATAGGGACGTGAGGAGAATGGAAATATTCATGTCACTAGTTCGTCGCTTGGACCAAAGCGCGAAAAATTGTGCTCAACCCCATGGCATTAACGACCAAGACTCGACACCTCAAACAATTTCACATAGTTTGAAGTGAATGTACGCCTTTGTTTGGATGTGTTAAGAGCGATTAACCAAGAAGATTATGCAAAGCCCGCCATGACTAACGCGTCCCGTCAGAAAAAGTTTTATCTTGTTAGTGGTTTTGATGGCTTAGCGATGTTAAAAGGCAAGGCAAGTTCGTTGGTCGATTTGCCGCACACGGGTCACATATGGTTGTCGAGTGTGTAGTTGGTTATGTATTTTATTTTATTTTCTTTCGATTCGCAGCATGAGTAGTTAATATTAGTTGGATAATTTGTGTAATTGATATGTAAATCAAGCATGTGGGGGAGGGGTGACTGATTATTGGCTACTTGTGTGGTTTAATATTTTAGTGTGTTTTGTTGTATGATTTTATGTTGCAGTTTCAGTTTGTACTCATTTCCAAACCTCAATAGCCCTTGATTCTCATTCTTTAATTCAAACATAATTTTAATAAGAGTTAATTGCACCTAAATTCGTTCACTTTCTCAAATTGCACACGAGTTTGAAAGTATGTTTCAAAAATACATGACCTTCAATTTTCGGTAATTTTACTCCGATTTCTATTTTCCTTCAAATTTTATCCCCCGTGGCACTTGGACTTGCCATGCTGGACTTGTCGGCCGATCTAACAATACGACGTTGTTTACCACCTATATTGCACTTAAATTCACAACGTTTCATCACTTTCTCAAATACACACGGATTCAAAATTATGTTAAAAATACATCACCTCTCAATTTTCGGACTCTTTAAATGTGGCCTGACGTTAGGCTGATACTAAAATTACATATTTGTTTATGTATATTCTTCTCGTTAGGGTTGAACTGTACGGATTGGAATCAATAAATATAAAAAACATGTAATTTTTATATCGACCTAATATAAGATCAATTCTTGATCTGACGATAAAAAAGTACATCTTAACCGTAATCACATAACTCAACACTAACCAGAATAATACACAAATTGGAATCAAATAAATATTAAAAAATATATAATTTTAGTACCGCCCTAACGTGAGGTCAAATTTTTCTGACCGGATGGTAGAAAACCCCATAAAGTTTAATCTAATTACAAGAAATTCTACCTTATCTTTTAAAATCACAACCAACTCCCCTTAAATTTCTATTTTTTAACCAAGTACCCATATCGAAGAAATAATTTGCACAATAGGTACAAATGCCAAGAGATACTTGTTAATTTTATGAATTTGTAGTCCTCCTAATTAAGGTAAAATTTAGTTGTTTGTGATTCGAGACCTCGCCCCAGAATTTTTTTTTACGACCCAATTACGGTTCGAGTGTTTATAAACATATTTTGTCTATATTTTCAATGTATAGTATTTTGAGTTCATAATATTATTTATCGGCTATTTAAAAAAATTACAATCAAACATAACAGGGTTTAAGAATTTCACAATTCATTTAAAGTACAATTTCAATTATAAAACTCGCTATTAACATGTTCAAAAAATTTATAGTATATAACAGTGATCTTACTTAAGACAAATATTGATTTTGGAAGCTATTTGGATAAAGGTATCTAAACTAAATTTATGATATATAAGTTATAAAAATGTATATTTAACATGTTAAAAAAAAAAAAAAAACTAGATCAAAATACTACCATCTTATTAACAAAAATAGATAAAGTTCGGTCCGTAGGCTAGCCTGATCGGCCCGATTTTTGAGTTCTAATTTTTTCAGGCCCAAAAGCTAAAGGGCTTTTTTGGCCCGGCCCGGAAACTCAACGAGCCGGATAACCCTGAGCAATCCAATGCAATTTTACACTGCACGGGCCGGGTTGGGCCATTAGAATAGCGGCCTGACAATTTTCTGTTCGAACCAGCCTAGTTCAACTTTTTTATTTGGCCCGATGCACTCAGATCGGGCTGGCCCTGCCTGCCAGCCTAGCGCGACCATTTTGACAGCTCTATATTTATGTGCCGATAGATAATATTTCGCTTTTGATTGATTATACCAATGACAGGTTAAATTTGGAGTAAAATTAATTAATTCGGTAAATCACGTTCATTCGAGTTTTTTTGTATTAATTTTGGCATGAATTGTTTTGTTCATTTTAAGATCTTCAATTTATTTAATTGCAATTTAAGTATTTCGTTGAATTATATGTTTTAATAAAGTGGTTTGTTAGCAATAATAATGCACATGACATAGATAGTTCATAAATATATTGTGCTAATTTAATTTTTATTTCCTGTAAAAAACAATGAGAAAAATTGGTATTCGTATATGTAGGGGTGGTATATCGTACCGTACCGATTTTTTTTGTCGATACCGTATATCGTACCGAAAGTTTCGGTATAACAAAATTCATACCGATACGGTACCGAAAGTTTCGGTATACCGAGATCCGGTATACCGAAATTTCGGTATGGCTTTCGGTACATACCGATACCGTACCGAAATTTCGGTATACCGAATTTTATTTCGGTATCGGTGTATACCGAACTTATCGAAATACTGAATTACCAAAATATCGAAAAAATCTTGATATACCGATATATACCGAATAAAAAAATACCGAAAATATCGATATACCGATATATATATTGAAATACCGATTTTTTTGGTATCTCGGTATATACCGAAATACCGAAAATAAAAAAATTTCATACTGTTACCGTACCGAAAATTTTCGGTACGGCACCATACCGTACCGAAAATTCGATATACCGAAATTTTCGACATTTTCTGTAATTTTTCGGTACGATAAATTCGGTATTTCGGCATTTCGGTATATTTTGCCACCCCTACGTATATGGCATCCAAGTAGTGATATACTAGTAAAGTATCAACCTATTCGCACGTAAGGGCTAAATTTGTCATCAACCCCATTAGCAATATTTTCTCTATACGGTTATTTTTTATATTACTTTCATCTTAAATTAATGTCGACTAATTTTCTCAATTTTTTATAAAATCAACGGATTTTGAAAACAACTTAAAATTATTCATGTTTTTATAATTATTACTGTAATACTGTTGGTATTTAAAGTGTATTTTGATCGTAGTTTGGAAATTTTTTATTAAGTAATATCATGCTATTGCACGCACCTCGATGACTGATGATTATTGTCGATTTTATTGTGACATTATATCGTGATGAGGACTATGATATTATACATTGAGACATCATGTTACCAATGATCTATAACAGCTTTTTAACAACCAATGAAATACAAAAGTCGTATATCAAAACAAATAAATTTACAAAACTCCCAAACACTTAGGCTATGTTCTTTTCGACTGAATGAATCAATCAATCGAATTGATTGAATGAATCGAATCAATCGAATCAGATGGGCCTGAATCGAATCGAATCGAATCAAATATATATTAAGGGTAAATAATAATAATAATAATGGTAAATAATAATAATAATAGTAATAGTAATCAACAACAACAATGATAATAGTAATATTATTAGTAGTAATAACAATAATAATTAAGATTAATAATAATAAGAAGAAGAATCGAATCAATCGAATCGAATTGAATTGACTGAATCGAATCGAATCGAATTGACTTAAATCGAATCAGGCCCAATCGAATCAAAATCAAAAATAAGTTCAAAAGAACAGGACCTTAGTATCGTTGTCACTCGTTAACGCGTAGACCCTATGATTGCTCTTTGATTCGCTAATACCTGAATACATGGGAGTATCCATCCTGAAAAGGTTAATACTAGAATTTCTAGCCAAAGTACAGAGTCTCAACCATCACAAAATATAAATACTAAATACATAATGTCCCGATCAAGGACAATTACAAACATGTACCATAAATTTGCCAGCTACTACAGTTTCACACATACCAATCGAAGCAAATTCACAAAGCTAATCAATCCAAATGAACTAATGTCGATCAACATAGTCATACAAATAGTAACCAACACAATTAGACTAATACCAAGTAGCAAAATTGCACCAATATGAAGATGCATATACACAAAAAACAAACAATATAATCCATACATATGGAAATATAACATAATACTCCACCCGTCTATATTTTAAAGTCCCATTTGATATTGGGCGTGGAGGTTAAGAAAAATTGATAAAGGTAAAATTAATGAAAAAAAAAGATAGTGGTTTGGATAAAAGAAAAGAGTAGTGGTTTGGGAAAAAAATTAGTGATAAAAGTAAGTGTTATGAGTGGAATGTGGGTCAATTAGTTAAAAAGATAGTAATTAAATAAAGAAGAGAGGGTAATATGGTACAAAAAGCAGAATGTGACTTTAAATTGTGGACAAATATTTGAGAGCAAATGGGACTTTAAAAGGTGGACAGATAACACAATTCTAGTCAAACACGAGAACACCCACTCCAAGAACTAGGGGTGTCGAACGGTTCGATTCCGGTTAACCGGACCGAAATTTTCGGTTAACCGGAACCATAATTGCCCAAAAAGGAGAATCGAAAACTGGACCATATAAAATTTTGGTTAACCGAAACCGGACCGATTATTTTCGGTTCCGGTTCGGTTAAATCGAAAAAACCGTATTTTTTTTCGAAAAAACCTGCTTGCACGTGTTCTTTAAAATTATAAAATATAAAATTAATATTTAATAAATATATAGTATATTATTATTATTAATTTTTAACAAGATATAAAATATTTATTTAACAAAATTAGGGTTTTAAATTTTTAATTTATGAAAATTAAATAATAAAATATATAAATATAAAATATAAAAATAATATTAATAAATATATTATAAAATCGGTTTTCGGTTCTAAACCGTTCGGTTCCGGTTCTAACCGGAAACCGAAATATTTAAAACTACGAAACCGAAAACCGGACTGTTAACCGAAAAATACGGTTCCGATTAACCGGAACCGACTCGGTTCCGATTCGGTCCTGGTTTTAACCGAGAACCGGGAACCATTTAAACAGCCCTGCCAAACTCGGTTGCGGCATTTAATCAAGTACCCAGATACATGCAAAATATGAGAACCCAACTACACTACAAGAACTTATCACGACCCCATGAAATCTTTTGGATTAAACAGCATAAATCTACAAAAATATACTACCAACGTTTCCGAAAGATTGTCCGGTTTTGATTTTTTCAAATATTTAAAAAATTAGTGTTATATTTCAATTTTAAATTGAACTAGTATTGAAAATTAAAAAATAATTAAATTGGACGATCTTTTTGAAACAGAGAGTATTAAATCTCCAAAATTAGAGTTCTAGTGAATTACCTTCAATACAAATAAAAAACGAGTTAAAAGATGAGGTTAAATATGTGCATAAGTCCCAACCTGATGACTTATAACACCTAAGGGTGCGTTTGGTACAGAGAATGGAATTGCAGAGAAATCAATTCCAGAGAAATGATTGCAGAGAAAGAGAATTGGTCAGGAGAATAGGAATTGACTATCCTGTTTGGTAGCACAGAGAATTCAGCAGAAAAATGCAACAGAGAATCATTTCTCTTGGTGGTGGCGACGGTGGTGGTGGCGGCAGTGGTGGTGGTGGCGACGGTGGTGGCAGCGGTGGTCGGTGGCGGCGGTGGTGGTGGTGGTGGTGGTGGTCGGTGGCGGCGGCGGTGGTCGGTGGTGGCGACGGTGGTGGCAGCGGTGGTCGGTGGCGGCGACGGTGGTGGTGGCGGCGGTGGTGGTGGCGGCGGTGGAGGTGGTGGCGATGGTGGTGGCGGCGGTGGAGGTGGCAGCAGTGGTCGGTGGTGGCGACGGTGGTGGTGGTGGCGGCGATACCAACTCAGAGAAATCAATTCTCTCCAAAAATCAGAGAAATCAATTCTCTCCAAATACAAAGGAAATCAATTCTCAGAGAAATGTCATTTCATTTCTCTCATCTCATTTCTCTCTACCAAACAAGAGAATCCATTTCCATTTCCATTTCTCTCCTCTCATTTCTCTCTACCAAACACCCCCTAAGATCCTAACATGGAGAGAGTGTAGAGTGTGAAAAATTCGGTCTAGCAAAACTGCTCCAGTTGATATAAAATAAGTGTTCTTAAAATCCCGATCTATGTCGATTAATTCCCCGATTAAATCCTGTAAGATCCTATACTAACGACTTAACCAATTTTTTTCAAAATTCCACCTAGATTCAATTTTGTAGTAAAATATTAAAATATATTAATATAATATATAGTACAAGATTAAATTATTTAAATTAAATATAAATTAGCAAGATATCTATATTATAACAATATTTATTAGGTAATAATGTATAAAATGAAATAATCATATAAAAATCATTATTTAAGTATATTTAAATTATTATTCTAAAATATTAAAATAATATTAAAATACATCTCACTAATGCTTTGATTAATCCTTGATTATCTACTAATTCGTAGGCGGTACCTCAAGTGTCTAGATCCAATTAGCAATTTCTTGAGCACTGTATAAAACTCGAATTATGACCATTTCTATGTAATTCAATATAGGGGTTAATATAGTGATTTTATGTATTTTTTCAATATTTTTTTAATGGATATAGTTACTAAGCATTGGGTTGCAAACAGTGGCTGATGCATATTGGGATATGGTGGTGCATGTGCACCACCAATTTTTTTTTTTACCAAAACGACGTTATATTTATTATTTTTTAATTAAAAAAAAGTGAAAAATTGTTGTCCGTTAATTTTTTTTGATACGTCGGTGCACCAGTAGTTTTCGGATCCAAAAAATTACCAAAACGACGTTGTATTTATTATTTTTTAGTTAAAAAAAGTGAAAAAATTATCGTCCGGTAATTTTGTTGTGATACGTCGGTGCACCAATAGTTTTCGAATGCTGAATCCGTTTCATGCGAATAAGTTGAGTAAAAAAACATATTAAGATGTTGTGATCTTTTGGGCTTTGATAATAAAACCAAGAAGAGTGTTTTTTGCCACACGTGAAATTCAACAATATAAAATAAATAAAATAATAAATAATTATTTATTTAAAAAAAAAGGATATATGCAAACCTTTCTTCCCACTCTACTTCTGAAACTGTAGTGGTCTCTATATTCTTATACAAATCAAATATTATACCAACGACTCCCAACTGTAATTCGAGCCAAATGAACTTTCCCGCCTTCACACCCTCCCCAATTACCACCCAACAGCTTTCTTTACCGCCGCCGCCTCCCCGCCAATCCACCGATTATCCAGACCACCGCCGCGGCCGCCTCATCAGAACCTCCCAAAAAAGCATTCCCAACACTCCTCTCAAAGTCAGCACTGCCTCATGGACTTCATCCATAGCCCACCACTGCAAAAACGGCCGTTTATCCAACGCAGTCCTGCAATTCACTCGCATGCGGACATCCGGTGTCGAACCAAACCACGTCACTTTCGTTACTCTCTTCTCGGGCTGTGCCCATTTTCCAGCCAGGGGTTTGTTGCTGGGTCCTTCTGTCCACGGGTATGCGCGGAAATTTGGATTGGATGTTGAAAATGTGATGGTCGGGACGGCTCTGATTGATATGTACTCAAAGTTTGGCAGAATGGGGTTGGCCAGATTGGGTTTCGATCATATGGGTGTTAGGAATAAGGTTTCATGGAATATTATAATCAATGGGTACATGAGGGATGGCGAGTTTGAGGAGGCGATCAAGCTGTTCGATGTAATGCCTGAAAGAGATGCTGTGTCCTGGACAGTATTGATCGACGGTTTCGTCAAGAAGGGAAAATATGAAGAGGCGTTGGGATGGTTTCAAAAGATGCAGTTGCTAGGAACGGCTCCGGATTTTGTGACGATTATATCGGTGCTCTCTGCCGTTGCTAATTTAGGAACTCTTGGTTTAGGCATATGGATCCATCGGTATGTATTGATGCATGGCTTTAGGGATAATATACGTGTTAGTAATTCGTTGATTGATATGTATTGTAGATGTGGATGTGTCGGATTAGCGTGCCAAGTGTTTGAGAAAATGCCGAACCGAAGTATAGTTTCGTGGAACTCGATAATAGTTGGACTGGCATATAACGCATATGCGGATGAAGCTTTGAGTTACTTTCACTCGATGCAAAACGACGGCTTCAGGCCGGATGGCGTGAGCTTTACTGGTGCTCTCAATGCATGTAGCCATGCTGGTTTAGTAGAAAAAAGCCTAGAACTGTTTGAATCCATGACAGAAATCCATAAAATCACTCCAAGAATCGAACATTACGGATGCATAGTGGATCTCTACAGTCGTGCGGGGAGATTAAAAGAGGCGCTGCAGGTGCTCGACGAAATGCCTATGAAGCCGAATGAAGTCATAATCGTCTCACTATTGGCGGGGTGTAGAGATTGTAAAGATGTTTACCTCGCTGAGAGGCTGATGAAATATATATACGATTTGGACCCGAGTGGAGACTCTAATTATGTGCTGTTATCGAATATTTATGCAGCTAATGGGAGATGGCGAGGTGCGAGTAATGTGAGGAAGAAAATGAAGGCACTTGGGGTACAAAAGCGACCTGGAATTAGTTCGATTGAGGTTAATGGAGCTGTTCATGAATTCGTGGCGGGTGATAGATCTCATACTGATGCAGAGAGTATTTATATGATGCTCACACATATGTCGCGCGAGTTGCGGATATCTGGCCATGTTTTGGAAGGTATTTTTTTTCTCAAAAGCATATGAATGTGATTGAATTTATCATTTCTTGTGGGTGATTTTGCAAATAAGGGAAAATAGTTCTTGCCTAAAAGCCCTTCAAATTACATACCTTGTACCTTTAAGGTTTAGCCTGATCATAATAACTCATTCTTCAAAATTACAAACACCTTCAAAAAAAAAAGTCAAAAAAAAAAAAAAAACCGGAGAGCTTATTGTAATTAGATTAAATCTTAGGGTATACTTTTATAAAATGAATACAAATTTCACAATATAACATTTAAAAAGTCGTAGATATATATTAATTTGCACAAAGTAGTATAATACAAAATCTCCCTGCATCACGTACATTTCCGATTTCCTTTGCATTGTCCGGAGAACGACAAAAAGACACCGTCCGAGGTGTTCGTTAGACCTATAATATATATTTATATATATTTATTTAATATTGAAGTCCGAGGACTGGGTACAAGATTGAAGATTTTCATTTTCCCTTCCAGAAACAAAATAAACTGCAGCACGTAACACTTCACGGTGTTCGAGGCTTCTTTGGGTTCTGCCCGTTATGGTGCAACGGGTCGGGACCTGTTGGGACTCGCCTCAGTTCCCAATCCTCAGGCATCTCGTTTGTAGCAAGTTTACGGACTCCATTTTTCAAAGCCATCTTCTTCAGCTCCAGAAACAGCTGTTCATAGTATATAGCATGAAAAATAATGCAAAAATCCAAAAGATATGTCTAAATATATTTATACAAATGAATAAAGAAAAAAAAATAAGGGAAAAATTAATGCATGCAGATAATGAGTGTAACCTTTTTGTGCACAACTCCCTGCAAGGCTCCCCTGCTGCTACATTCTGCCAAAATATTAACATGTATATATCTTTAGCCCAAGAAAACAAGTAAATAAATAAATATTGTGATCTATATTATGCATGCATGCATGCGGGTGTGTGTAAGAGAGAGAGAGAGAGAGAGAGAGAGAGAGAGAGAGAGAGAGAGAGAGAGATGACCAGCAAAATCTTGAATGAATAGGGTTAAGACCAAAAGCATGCAGAGAACCCCAGAACTTTTAGTTATTGCCATGAAGTCCTTATGAGTGTAGAAATTAAAGAAAGGGCTGATATTTCTGGTAAGGATATTGTGAAGGAAGTGTTGAGAATGGTTAAGTTAATGGACAATTTATAGAGAGAAATATTTTTTGTGGAGAATGATTGCTTCATGCAGCCATTTTTTTTTTTTTTTTCAATTAGAGATGATTATATGTGTATTATTAATGTGATATGACACTGCAATCTGTATATGCAGAGAACTCCATAAATAAATAAGGGAGATAATATGGAGATATAAATCCCATCTGCAAATAATTGCTGGTAGCTTTGCAAATGGGTAGTCTGATATTCGAGCCAGGATCTTGAGTCTTGACGGCGCCGTTTCAGGTGACTTGACATTATGACGTCAATCCACCACATTTTGGAAAATCTTTGTGCAGGTGATACGTACGGGTACGTGCGTCAATCTACCACTATATGTACGTATCTGTATTCTGTTAGTATTTTGAGTACTATGTATCAGTACAGTACCGTCTGGGATTTATGTATTCAAACAAGATAGCGCAGCCAGAGGTTGGGTCCATAGTACACCACCATGTAGTGCATCCCCTGCCGGATGCACGACACGTGGCGTGTATGGACGGTACAGATCGATGCTCCATCTAGTGCATCAATCTGCACCGTCCATGCACGCAGGGGATGCACTACATGGGGGTGTACCATGGACGGTACCAGGGGCGGAGGGAGGGGGGGTCAAAGGGGGTCCACGGACCCCCGGCGGATGAAAATTCCCTTATAAAATAGGGGAAACTATTTATATAGTTGTCCGACCTCCGTAATTTTTATAACTCCGGACCCTCCTGAGTAAATGCTCTGCTTCCGCCACTGGACGGTACCCGCAACTAGACCCAAGGTTGCGGAACCAGACCGATCGTCAAACTACAAGTTCAATGCTCGAGTAGGTTCGACTGTGGTCAGTGGCGGATCCACCTAAGGGCAAAAGGGATCAATTGACCCCACCCCAAAAAAAAAGACAAAGAAAATATTAAAAGAAAAAAAAAGATTAAAGACAAATAATAATAAAAACAAGCGATATTCTTATTTCTTTGAGTCTGCTACCTTCTGAAAAAAATAATTTTATATAAAAACTTCTACTGAAAATTTCGCAAAAATTTTAAGCGCTCTATTAAATCCAACGCGAAAGTACAAAAAATAATTGCACGCTTGCTTGGAATTTTCTATTTCATCTTTGAATAGTTGAGCCTGAAAAAATAAGCAAAGATATGCAATATATATCAAGCCGATTGCAACTATATTGGAGAGCGAATGAATTATTAAAAAATTATTTAACTTGTGGTTGGACGATAGCTTGAATATGTGGCAATTGACTTTTATTATCGGTTTTGTTACTGTTTATGAATGAAACTACAATTTTTTTTATCTTTCTAATATTTTTACTTTATAAAAAATTTCGATTTTTTTTTTGCATTTTGCCCCTGTGACCTCATAATTTTGGATCCGCCACTGACTGTGGTCGAATGGTAATTTGAAATTTCTAAGTATTACTTTCTCCATTCTGTTATAACTGCAATTTTTGGACTTTTACGTTTGTCGATGCATAATTTTAGTTGTTACTATCTTTTATTATTTCAATAAAAAATTGGCATCTTGAAAATATATATAGAATCGAGTCTAACATGATCACATATGCATATTGAATTTTTAGGTATAAATGATATAACAAAACGATGTGTGTGAATAGTGTAAAACTCCAAATGATGCAGTTATAACAATAAATTTTGGTTTGCTCGGTCAGGTCGGATGGTCCAATTTGTTTCCCATAACCATTACAAAACTCGTAAACTGGGTGGGAGGAAAAAAAACTTCTAAGCATTATATATTACTCCCTCCATTCAGTTGAATAATCTATTTTCCAAACATGATTTTGTCACAATCGAAGAGTTTATTGTCAAAAATAAAATACTAATATTTAAGTAGGATATATATATAATATTAGTACTTAAAAATTAAATTTTCTTATTATATAAAATTACAATATTAATCGATTGAAATATGATTAAATTTTTTAAAAATAAAAAGATAAAATAAAAATAGAAAAGTAGTGTTGCTCAAGAAGGTGAGCAACTAACTTATGATAGAATGTCCATTTGACGAAAAGGTAAAAATCAATTGGATAATAACCAAGGTTCTAAAAATACTAGCCCATGCTGCACCCAGATAGATAGGTATGTCGAGTCTTCATAATCCAATCGCAGGTTCCCACCGAGATCAGGCCTCCCATACTGCCGCTTGAAGTACATGATATTGTAATTATTCGCCAGCTATCCCGGGGGCTAGGACCTAACCCTCAGTCAAAGACTAAGGGATCATTGGACCTTGAGAAATTCAATTCCAAAGTGTTGCCACTAGGAATTGAACCCGTGACCTCCAACTAAATTGAAGGTCAGGTGGCCAACTGCGCCAAGGAATTGATATGAATTCCAGTGCCCAATTCTATTAGTATTTCGAAACTGGTAACAAGCATAACCAGAAAAACTTTCTTCAACTTTCTTTTTATACATAGGTGATTTATACTTCGTATGACTAATCCTATGAGAAACAGCTCCGGCCCCTCGGAACAGTTTATAGTTAAACCGCGAGATAATGTATCTGACTAACAATTAAATATACTCCACTTCCGCGCACAATGAGTTATCTCCCAAGTGATTGCTCCATGCTGGACCCCGATAGATAGGCATGCCGGATCTCCATAATCCAACCGCAGGTTCCCACCGAGATCAGGCCTCCCACACTGTCGCTTGAAGCACATGATATTGTAACTATTCGTCAGCTACCCCGGGGTGCTAGGACCTAACCCTTAGTCAAAGACTAAGGGATCATTGGGCCTTGAGAAATTCAATTACAAAGTGTTGCCACTAGGAATTGAACCCTGACCTGGCCAACTGCGCCAAGGGAACTTTTGGTTATAGGTGGATAAAATGAATTTGATAAAATGAATTAGTGCACCCGAATCAGTTCGGCTTCAAATCGAATCGAATCAAATCGTATTAAATATTAGGATGATAAGTGGCCTAGAAAGAAACCGTCAAGTATGTCGGTATTGTTTTGAATTCAACCTTCAATTGGCTCGAAAATAAAAAAAATATAGTCGGTTTATTGATAAGCTTAGTGCCTCTATTTTTTTGATGACGGGAAAACCCGCAGCCGCTACTCTTTGAGTGTGCAGTGGGTAAATTCTCGGGCTGGACGTAATAGCCTGCAAACTTCTTAGTGCCTCTATTTAGCATTCGGGATAGGGGATTATAAGAAGCTCTTCCTTATGACACAAATCAAGTATATTAATCAAGACTCGAACATATATTTAGCATTCGGGATAGGGGATTATAAGAAGCTCTTCCTGAATTTTTTTCGATACTTTGAACGAGACGGTCAAAATATGTTCCTACTAAATTTTGTAGACATTCATATTTTTTAGAAACGCCATAATTTGTAAATGTGTGTAAATGTGTCTGATACTAATGCCCTTTTATCATTTCTTAAAAAGGCATATTTAACTACAAAAAAGACATATATTTAAAATTACGCTAAATCAAAAGATTATAAGAGCATCTATTACAAGGTATAAAAGTACAACCCACCATATCAATAAAAAACACAAAAACGTATTGTACCGAAAATGAATTACAAGACCTTTACACGTCTGTTTTTTTGACCTTTCGTCTTCCTCACCAAAACTCAAAGTTAAAAAACTCTATTACACAACTTTGTTTTTTCTTTTAAGTTTCAACAATCAGTTCATAATTACATCATGATCTGGTAGTTAAAAACTGACACGCCTTCAATTATAGCTCCGGAATGAACCTAATACTATAACATAGCATGTACCGAAATTTTGATGCCCTTTCGACCGTGATGCTCTGGACGATCGCTCACTTGGCCCACCCAGGACCGGCCCTGCTTGCAGTGTTGTATTTATTTCTAGTTGACACTAAATTTAAAAAAAATTATAACTTAATCAAAGTAAACTCTTCGAGTAGAAACGGAGATGTATCAAGATATGTTTACAAGGAGCATTATAGCTCTAAGTAATAACTACTGATTATATAATTTAATTAAATATTTTACTTTTAATGTTTAAGATTAATTCGTAGTTAAAGTTGGAGTTTGTTAACCGCGAAAAGTTAAAACAGGTTAAAAATAATGGGATGGAGAGAGTATTTGCCTTTTGAAAGAGTGTCGATACCGAATTCAAAGCCTGGTTCGGGTCATCGAGAGCCGGAGAGATTTTTTGTTGCCATACGATATCACTTTTGAGAGTAAGGATGCCAGTTACCGTTAACTAAAAACACCCACTATTCTATAGGACTATCCGTAGTACTATCCAATATAATTTTTTTTTTCCCTAAATAATTACTCAATAATATTTTATTATTTTTATTTATTTTTTCAATTCCTTTTGCCTACCAATATATTGACCCTTTACATGCTTTAAAGTACATTGAAAAAACGGATATGGGCATTTTTTCTTTTCTTTTTTTATGGGAAGGAATACGTGTAACAGATGAGATATACTCATAGACGGATCAAGGATCCAAAAACTACGAATGTATTAGATGTATTGTTGGCTGGAATTGACTGGGAATCTGGTAGTTTTCTTGAACTGGAGTGATAGGAATGAAGTCGATGCTAGTATTTGATACTATCTCCGTAAGACGAAATTGCCCGTATGTTGTTACCCAAAATATTATCCGGAGATGATATGCTGGAATGGACGGGTAACAAACAAAATGCGAGAGCACGTCCGTGGGGAAGTAAATAACACAAGATTTGCCGGGGTTGTTAGTCCCGGGCTTGAATGCTCTCGCGAGATATTATTAGTATGAATACTGGTGAGTACAGATATTAATGTTAGAGTACAATTACAATGAGTGTAAAGACCCTAGTTATCTTAGCTCTTGAGTGCTGAAGATTGCCGGAAGAATCAGAGTTGAAGCTCTGTGGGTTCTTGTTACAAAAGTGAGGAGTTCTCTGTATTGTTTGCTGTGTGTAATCGTGTTAATGTTGTCACTCTCACTGTGTTAACGTTGTAACTCTCACCGTGTTAACGTTGTAACTCTCCCTCTTGCCAATGCTGGAGGCCTCATATTTATAGGAGAAATGGCTGCTGGGACGTCTTTGTCAACCGCGGGCGATCGCCGTTCCTGCATTTAAATAAGGCGGGCGATCGTCCTAGCACGTGGGACTGTTTCCTTAAAGTCCGCAGCTGCTGCTGGCAGCCAGATGCGCGAACCAATGAGGAGGCGACAGGTGCCTTACGTCGCTGCCTTGGGAGGTCCCACCTAGGACCTTTCGGCGGGTCTGTCGGTAGGTGAGGCCGTCCTTATCACTGACAGCTGCTGATGGGCTGGAGTAGGGCCTGTTCTTGCGGCGCTTTTTGCGGATCTGCACATGGGTCTTCACCGGAGATTCGGTCTTCGCAGACTTTGACGGGTGTCGGATTCACACGTGGCACGGGACGGTCGTCCCCGGTCGGACATTAGAGGCGGTCGCCAGATGCCAAAAGTCTATCGCCTTGGATGTCGACCGCTAGGCGCTTGCCCAGCATCTGTCTTCTTTGGTTGGCTCCCGACCATTAAGCCGATTGCCATTGAGGCGTATAAATCGCCGCACAACACCGTACAAAGTGCTAACGGTTCTTGGCAATCGTCCCTAAGATACAATGACTTCCTACTTTAAATTGGCAACGGAATAACTCAAGATGCTTGAACGTAATATGAGTTTCGAATTTTATGTTAGCTTTAGTAATTTCGGATTTTCTATTTTTCTACAGTAGTTTTATTATTCAAAGGAGGGTTCTTTATATAGAGTTTCAAGTGCTTCTTGGGACTCGCTGCACCCCTTGGTTCAGATCTCATTAGTGGAAAGACGCGTCCGATCATGGTGCATACACCTTTTGCATGCTTGACAGTCATGTCCAGTCAAGGTGCCCATCAATGGACAGATGTATCCAGTCACGGTGCATGCTGGACATTCATGTACAGTCATGGTGCCCATCAGTGGACAGGTGCGTCCACAACGCACCTCTTGGCGTGTACGAGCCCAGACACACCTTCCAGGCTGTCTAGCCACGTCACCGAGCCAGTGAACCGAACCCTGGTTCGAGCTATCAAAAATTTAAGTGCAAAGTGCGCCTCTAAGCGCCCAATGAGACAAGTGCGACGTCGCGGGCTCGGATGGTGCTACGCACCGTCCTTGGTGCATTTTGAGTTAACCTTGAACTAGTCAAAACAAACTTGGTCCACTATGGTACACCATAAGGAATAACTCATGATTACTCCTTACTTTGGTGAAACTTCTTATAAAATAGCTACCATTGCAATCTTTTTCCAATGTGGGATGTGACTCTTCACATTTCAACCTTTCCATTTCTCCATGTATTTAAGTGGCTCACTTTATGTATTAATTTCTCATTCACCCAAAATTGGTTTTGAGAAAAATTAAATGCTAATCTCATCTACTGACAATGTAGATTATGATTTCACACTTTATTTCCATTTACGAAAATAGAATCCACTTAAATAATTAATCAAAGTTTGAGTCAAATCCATTTTAATAAACCAATTTACAACACGTATCATGAAGAAATATGCATGGTTGGAGATTGGAGTTTTGAGCAACCTACAGCCTATCGCCTATTCTTGGGACGGCTGGACCTCATGGTACTAGTCGACGATGGTAAGTGGTGCTTGTGGTTTGTGGGCTGTCGACGTCGTTCGCGGGTGGGTGGGCGGGCCTGGGTGGTTTCTGTTTGTCTCAGGAAGAGAAGTAAAGAATATTGTCAGGGTTTTTACTCTTTTTGTAATAGCAGGATCGGAACGACGTCATTTCAGTTACGGTCAAGCAGCACTATTTTTGACAAAAATGATGTTTTAATAGAGGCATCGGAAAGTTTGGTGGTGCACTTGCACCACCTTGCTTCGTGTGGCTGCGCCCATGGATACACACTTTGCTCAGTTAAAGATTGATAGAGGGAATGAAAATACAGTCAAGTGTGTTGTTGAGATTAAAAAATAAAATATATCGATGATAAGTGTGTGATAGAGATTAAGTGATTTCATTGTGATTGTTTAATTTAATTGTATAAAAGTAATAAATATAAATATTCTAAAGGGATAATTTTTTTAGTGAAGTGAATTGAGTGGGGAAGAAGCAGATGATATAACCTACCGTCTAGATATAAATTGTTTGATTTTCTCAAAATTGAATCTCACTAATTTATTTATTTTTAAATATTATATCGATAAATTTAAAAATAATACTATTATCAAATTCATGTTTTAATTTTTTATTATCATTTGATTAAAAATGGAAAACAATTTATATTATGAACTAGACTGGTATAATGAGGATAGGGTAGGATAGTAGACTGGACATGGCATTTTGTCAATAGTGGTAATGCTGATGATACGTAATCATAACATATGATTATTCGATATGCATACCTGGATTTGGATGCTTACGTAATATAGATTTTTTTGGAGATACAGTAAAATTTCTATAAATTAATAATGTTGGATTGAGATATTTTATTAATTTAGCGAGATATTATTATATCGATAAATTAATAAATTATTAATTTAAAGAGTTGGCTTATATTCGTGAGCAACTCTCAAATTATCGCGGATACCGTTCAAAATTCGGTTGATGATGAAGTTGATGATGATTCAGTACATTTGGATCCGGTCACTCGGAAAGAAGCATTGCAAGCGGCAAGAACTCTTCACAACTTTCTGTTGCAATACGAGAATATAGTGCCTCAACTCTTAAGTGCAATTGAGAGATTTAAATATGAACTCAATATAGATCTAAAGTTCACAAGAAAACAAGTGACTAATAGATTCATTTTTTACTAGACAATTCTAGAATTTTGAAATATTTTAGTAATTATTAATTTATAATTTCGCAGGGACCAATATATTTACATTGAGATTTCAAAAAAATTATTATTTTATTATTTTATCGATTGAGGTCCAATTTTGTACAGGTCCCAAGTTGGAACCGGACAAATTATTAATTTTATCGAGGTTATTAATTTATCGAATATTAAATTATAGAGGTTCTACTGTAGTCTGAAGTAAAAAATACTTTTCATCTGAACTCTCGTATAGATGCTTCAATTACATCTGAACCTTTACTAGAGAAAAAATAACATCCAGATATGTCACTATATATTTTATAATTACATTTGAGCCTAAGAATTTGACTTTTTACGTGGAAAATGTATTTTTACCCCTTCAAATATTGAATTTTGATTGAAGCTAAACATTATTTAAATTATTAACCAGAAATAGAAATAGAAAAAGTGAAATAAAAAAAATATTCTTTTCGTTTTTCTATTAAAAATTTTTATTAGCTGAAAATAAAAACATGAAAAATAAATAAATAAAATATATTATTATTAACACGAGATAAAAACAGAAAATTGAAATACAGAAATATTTTTTCCATTTTTTTTAAAATGACCTGTTTTTTTAAAAAGAATTATTGACAAAAAATAAATACAGTAATATATAAAACAAATAGTTTTACCGTTTTTATTTTTCTTTTAAATAGTCTATTTTTAAAAAATTATTAATCGGAAATAAAAATATAAAAAATAAATAAATAATAAAGAATATAGTTTTATTAACACGAAATAAAAACAGAAAGAATAAATAAAAAAAGAATATTTTGTTCGTTTTAATTTTTCTCAAATTAGGACAGAATATTATAATTTATACAACAGAATATTTAAAAAATTAGGACAGGTTTTAATTTAAATATTTTTTTTTAAAAGTAAATTTTCGTATTTCAAAAGCATTTTATTTAATTGACTATGACTCCTGTCTGTACCACAGGGAAAATTATGGTAAGCAACTACTAGTTTCTGTTAAAAGTTGGGTGTACGTAACACCTTTTTCTAGGACAAGCACCTTTTTTTATTGGTGTGAATTGACGACAATACCCCTTTGTGACGCAATTATAATGTCATCTTATAGTGCCCTTTTCTGGCCAAGATTCCATTGACATCAAAGTGAATCAATGTTTGATTGGAAAGGATGTCAAAATATGGACATCTTGCAGTGTTGATAGTGGTCAACCCAGGTGATTTGCAGTCATTTCTCCACTCCAAGATGCTGGTACCGTCCATGCATATTTTCTACGTAGTGCATCCTCGTCTACGCACTACATGGCGTATCTTATCTCCAACCGCAAAATACTAGCTAATGCTGTAATTTTTGTAAATTACTCTTCAAAATCTTGAATTGAAATTTATATTTTTCGAAAGAATTTTTTTTATTATTAATTGTTGTCCCACGATCGAATAGAAGCGCCAATCTTAACGAAGTCTAAATGCATAATTAAAAGAAATTTTATAGATGTAATTTAGAACGAGGGCGTCACTACACCATATATGGCTTTTAACAACATTTTTTTTGATGTTACAAGCAAAAGTGTAGCTTTAGGTGCCTTAAAATTGGTCAAATTTGATTTAAGGCTACACATTTTTTTAACGTTATTATTGATATAAATTAGTGTTACCATAGACTAAATTGAACATCTACGCTAACACAAAATTTGGTGTAGCCGTTGCTATTTAAAAAAGTGTAACTAAACACTAAAAGAAATAGGAGGGCTTTGCTAAAATATTTTAGGCGGTCCAAATAAATTATTTTCAACTGTAACGACCCGATTTTTATAAGGTATTTTATGAATATATTTTTTTTTATAATTGAAATTTCAAGTTACGAAACATACATTTTCTAAAATATTTTGCGGAATTTAAAACGATTTCAAATCTCCAATACAACCGTAAAATCCAGCAGCGGAAAATAATTGTCAAAAACAAGGTTAATTGTTTCATATTAACTTAAGCGGAATTTAAAAGAAATACGCAACATTAAATATATTTATCATATGTCGGTCTGCTCTGCAAGCCGTTTCTTCATTCCGAATTACAAAGGTAAAATTTGACTTGGGTGAAACTGAAGGAATTAGAAACTTAGGGACTAAAATTAAAATCTAGGTAAAATGATGGGATATAAAATCCCTATCCCGATTAGGGATGTCAGTTTTACCCATCGGGTCACGTTGCCCGCGGGTAAATGGGTAAATAGGTAGGGCACTGCCCGAAAAATCGAGTAGCGGGTAGGGCAGTACTCGTGCCCGCTAAATTATGCTAGAGTAAGGGTAGGATATGAGTTTAGCATTTACCCGTCTATCCGACCCGATTACCATACCCGTGTACCCGGTTAATATATTTATTTTATATATATATAATATATATATAATATATATGTAATATATTATAATTAATATATATAATATCTGTTTTTTCATTTTATATATGAACTTAACATTTTTAGTTTATTAATAATAATATCTTTAACTCTCAAAAAAACTACATTTTTAGTTAATTAAATCAAGAAACTACATTTGATCTGTCTAGGGTTTCAACTCTCAAAAAAAGCTAAGCCACTCCCGTATTATCATTTTCCTTCACATTCATTCTCTCTTCCTTCCTACGGCTCGTCGACGGTGCTCACCACTCGCGTACTTTCTTCATCTTCAACCTTCTAGCCTCCGGCCTCTCTCTATCTCTCTCTCATTATCGACCACCACTCACCGCGGCCCACCCTCCTCTCGGCTATCGCTATTCGCTCTCTTCTGCTTCTCCCGGTCGCAGACGAACTACGGTGCCTGCTGCTCCTTTTAGGTAAGATTAAACCTTCTTCCTTTGCTCCTTGTGCTGCGGTGTTTCCACAACTTAGCTAGCGGCGTGTGTCGGATTTTTGCTTTTATTGAACCTACCATAAAGTCGGATCTTTTTTTTATTGGTTTATCAAACAAAATAAAAAATAAAATTCATAGATTTATACTCACTTTGTTGGCCGTACCTTGCTAAAGTCGGAATTTTTTTGCTCCTCATCCGGTGCTCTGCTCTGTGCTCCCCCCTTTTGCTCTATCTGAATTGTTTTTTTCCTGTTTAGCTTTGAAGAAAGTGTTTATGTTTTGTAAGATAACAGTCCTAGGTTTTTCCAGATGATGTTAGTAGTCTGTTGATGGTGCTTATTGATACCAATCCATTCTTCTTTTGGGTTTTCCAGATTGTGAGTCTGTAACTATTTTTTTGATTGTTTCTGTTTTTGATGGTGTTTTTTATGTTTCTGTTTTTTGATGGTGTTTTTTAGGCTGTTTTTTGGTGGTGGATCAGGGAGCTAGTGGAGGTGGTTAGGGCTTCGAAGTATCAAAATATGGGCATGGCTCAACTTGTTAACAGGCGCGACTTATCTTTCTTTGGCGTGACTCATTTTGTTAACTGGCGTAACTTATCTTATTTTGGCATGGCTTATCTATCTTAGGCGTATCTTATCTAGCTTAGGTGTGACTTGTCCTTATTAAGGCGTGACTTGATTTGTACGCTGCCAATTTTGAAATTACACTGCCAATATAGATATTCATGCTGCCAATACCAATTTTCGCTGGTTCTCGTGCTTGATTCTACGCTGGTTTGTCTGTGGCTGTTATTTCAATTTGCTGGTGGTTTGTGACTGTTAGCGATTTGACTGTTATGAGGGTGGTGAGATTCCATTGTACTCTTTGTGGGTCTTAGTGGGTCCGGAACCGATTAGTTGAAAAAAACGAACTGGAAACCGGAACCGATTAGTATAAAAAAAACGAACCGGGACCAATTTTTTCGGTTCGGTTCTTCATATAATTCGATTTCGGTTGAATATCCCAGTCCTAATGGTCATTCAACAAGCATGTTTGTACTTGTTAAAGAAATAGAGAAAAGAGGGATTCCCTCCTGCGGGCTGCAACAAGACCTGTTATCAGCAAATTATTTGAATCTTAGTACAACATTGAATATTTGCATTGAACGAACATTCCGATTTGTTATTATCACCTGTTATATGTTTTGATGACTTTGGCTGGCGCCCTGTTTTGTTTTTGCAAGAAAACATTAAATGTGAACATAATCTTTGAGATGATATCTCTTCTGGTCCTGCAATACTATTTCTGCACTTGCATGTTTTCTTTCACCCCTAAAGATGATATTTTAACCCCAAACTATGTAATAGGTGCCAAAGAGTGGTCTGAAGACGCCATTTCGGGATGGACTGCTGAAGCATATTGCACAAGAAGTTGTGAAATTTGCTAAGGTGACTCCAAACAGTTATTGCTTGTTTTGCTAGTTTGCTTGGTTTAATTGTAGTAGCTTTAAATGACAGTTATTACCCGGTGACAGTAAATAGGTTGTGAAATATGTTCATTTAATTTTTTCCTATCTGCTTATTCACTTCCAATTTTCTTTCTTATAGGATGGCTTGGAAAGAAGAGGCTTCAAGGAAACTGGGTTTCTCAATGAAGTGACTGAAGTGGTTAATACAGGTAAAAAATTTAGAGTTATCTTATCTTACTTTATTTTCAAGCTGTTCATATTCAACTTTTGAGGTTTGATTATGTACACCCACTGTTATATTAAACTTTTAGCTTCTATATGAAAAACCTATCAGCTTCTGATTATCAAGTGCTTTTTGTTTCCGCGACAATAATCACTTCCTCTAAAAGCCAAAGTTTTTGCAAAACACTCCCTTAACTGTTGTTATTAAGCATTCACGCGTTTTGAATTTCACAGAAGCAGCCCAGTCATGCAAAGTAATATTGGACACGTTCGAATCCGCTATCCCAGATGGCTTGCCCGAGAACTTTGCTTCCGACTGTAAATTACTTGAAACCTTAAACAAAGCCGTCGAGCTACTCCCAGAGCTATGGAAAAATACTCATGCGCCCCAAGAACGATTCTATCCTACCGAAGGGCCCTGCTTTATCACTGGAATCTTGATGGCCTTGGTTGCTTCTTAGATGGCCTTGGCCGTAGATGGCCACCACGTCCTTTGTCTGATATTATTCGATGATCATAATATTTTTGTTCATAATGCTTTTCGTTAATTACAGAGCAGAGAGAACATAAAGATTTGATTCAGTTGATAGGCAAAAATTTTCACCACCATAATTGTCATGGTGGCCCTCTTTTATCTAGTCAACACAAAAGAAAGCTTAGAAGTCTGGATTTGTGTCCAACAAATGATCGATTATTTGTGACGAGGTAATTTTTCTTTCCCATTTCCTCGTAAAAATATATGAAATGATGTAGTTATTGATGCATTAATGCGTTGAGAAAAAAGGGACGAACTAATACTATGTACGTGTGTGCTTTTATGTGGCTTTTGTCTCCTCTTTTTCTTGAACTAGTTCACTATCTCTGCTTTCAGTGTAAGATATCGGATGTTTATTTATTGTAGATTTAGATGGCCTTGGTTGATATCTTAAATGGCCATGGTTGATGAGTACAATTCTACTTATATATTGCTTTTATGTTTGGTGTTGGTATATATTGTTTTACAATTTTACTGAAATTCTAGATGTGCCGCATATTGTTATTTTGTTAATAGGGTAGTTGACTTGTGAAGCAGAAATTAAGATAATTTTCCAATATTGTTATTGTTTGTATTTTATGTTTCTGTTAAATATTTGAGGGAAATACTTGATACTTTTATTTACAGACTGATATTAAGAAAGCTCTTGAAACTGAAGGTGTTGAGGCTGCTAATAAATTTATTCATGATGGCAAAGAACACCGACCATCTTATCTAATTGGGAGACTTATTCAGAAAAAGGAACCAAAATCGAAGTCTTCAGCATCACCATCCGTTCAAGTTGCTGATCTGTACGTGGCGGACCTAACTGCTAAGATTAGGGCTCAACTTCAACAAGAGATGGATGAAAAACTTGACCAAAAAGTTCGAGAAATGATGAAAATTTTGGCCGAGAAGAATCCAGATTTGAACTTAAAGATTGATGACTCTCAGAAATCAGTCGAGGAGTCCTATGGCGGTGACAATGTCACTCCTTGACTGATCTAATCATTTTATATTATGCTAGCTAAGTGACTTAAGTAGTTTTGTTATATTTATGGATTGGGATCGTAACTTGTTCTTAGCTATTATAGATTGAATATTAGCAGTCATGTGTTTTGGATGTTGTTATGGTTGACAGTGTTTTAATGGTATTGACTATTTTATGGTAATATTTATTTTCCAACATAACATTTTGCTTTTTACCATGAAAAATGTTGGTAAAAACTTGCAAAAATGTAGCCATAGACTATAATTTATAATTCTTTCTGTTGGCAAAATATAAAAATTGTGTTGGCAAAGATTAAAAATGTGTTGGCAAAAGTTAGAACTGTTCATATATAAGTGTAGCCATAGTGTTAAAGTCGTTGGTAAAGATGCCAAAGTGTTTCACAATTTAATGTTACATTAGACCTCATGAGTGTTAGCATAGGTCTACGGCTACACAAATTTCTGTGTCACTAAATATATAAAAGTGTAGCCTTAAGTCTACAGCAACACAAAATCTAGTGTAGCTACAGACAATAAAAGTGTTGGCATAGGGGTCTATTGCTACACTTTTTTAACATGTTACCAAAAACAAGAAAAGTGTTACCTTAGACCCCTATGGTTGCGGCCGTTTTTGTAACACCTTCGAATTTGGTCAAAGTGTAGCCATAGCTTGTTTTTCTGCCTTCAGCAACACTTTTTGGACTTTTGAACACAGTTTTTCAGGTGTTGCTGAAACTCATATATGGTGTAGTGCGTTGAGTCCTTGAAGACTTTCTAACATTGATAAATTTACCAACTACATGAATTGCACCTAAGTCTAAACTATCCTAATCGTCGTCGTTATCTAAACAGTCAATCATGATTTTACGTGACATTGCCACATTCTCTTAAAAGAATCTAAAAAATTCGACGTATAATTCGGTAATCTGGTGGCAGAACTCGCTTTCTGTAATTTCACGTTAAAAGGGACCGTGTTGATGTTCTTCAGTTGTCGAACTTGTCAAATCACTTGACTGTATGAAACCACCGTGAGGTTATTAAGTGTAGGAGTGGGAATATCACCGCACATATATGTAGTCGACCCTAAAGGCGATAACGCACCTTTAGTATCACTATCCTTACATGCTTGAATACGAGTTGGTCAATTTATCTCCGATGGCCTACTAAAACAAGAGCCATAAATTGATTAAGCGGCCTCTTTATTCCATTTCAGGTGCTAAGTTGAAGTGCTCGCAATGAGAATCGTGCAACAGAACTATATGTATCAGTTACATCAACATGATCTCGATCCTCATCAACCGGGATACCTCATTTAACAAACTTCCTGAAGTTGCATTTCTACCCATTATCCTCTACCCTTTCCCAAAGTGGTACGAAAACGCCCATATTAGTATCGGATACAGTCTTTAGTGTGATTTTTGTAACCTCCCTAATAGAAGCCTGCATACATGCTGGACTGGGCGAGGAACTGCAGGGACGGTTCTTGCGCAGGATTAACCGATCTCCTGCATGAAGCCATAAGATGTCCACTTATCACACAATGTTCGCACTACTCCGTAAAGCACTCATATGAGATCTATGTGAAAGCACTATATCTGATTCTCTCATCAAACACCCGATCCAAACGGAGATGTTTAAGATCAAATTCTACTAACACCCTAGCGTAATGTCGGATCACACCATGTAGAGTATTGTTATCGCTTTTAATTAAATTACTCATTCCTCTAGCTATGTCGAATAAAAGGTGGGGGTTCCAATACTCCCAGATTAATAAACCATGCAGTCGTACATACGACAATGTTGAACGAACATTGGATGGAAGGAAGTCCGCAAGCCATGATTGAAGTCTAAACAGTCCTAACGGATAGTCCAAGTGCGCTTGCGGCACACCATTTCCTTATCGCTTTAGCTGTGGAATTATATATGATAATAACAATAACCTCATCTAATCGCGATTAGTCGGATAGGGACCGTGACTTTTCATTCCTAGCGAAGAACTTCATGCAAGGCGAAGATCGATTCATCTGTTGTATATCCCGATTTAGGTGGCACAAGCGAGATGACATATTAGGAAAAAAAAATTCTTTAAATAAAGTAAATTCCAATTCTCCCTACTGCTTTAAAATTTTTAGGTGAGATGAAAATTTATCATACACTAGTTTGGTTTGAATTTATCTTATAAAATTTGAGTATACAATTTAAAATATTATTTGTATATCATATATTTAAGACGTCTGCACTTAACTACTTCAGTTCATAAAGTTCTGCAATGTGATAGCGGTCATCCAGCCTCCAGGTATTTGCAATCATTATTTACTATCAATGCTGTAATCTTCAATTACTATTGTTTTGAATATTAAAAAATATTATTAATTCAAAAAAGGTATTATAATAAAATATAATTTTTATTACGGGAGATAACAGTACAAAAGTGGTTCTCGCAGTTCTCGCACTTAACAGGGTTTTGAAAATAAAGTTACTATATATATATATAAGAAAATTGCCCCACAGGATAGGATTCCTCCGTCTGATGCGTGTTCGATCCATGTCTACGTTTCTTTTGTGAATTTAACTACGATTTTTTATGGACTTAGCCGGGCATGGCCCAAGTGTTCACTATTCGCAGTTCCCTTAATCTGAGTCGAATCCAAAATCAATTTATGGACATGAATTTGCAAAAATATTTTAAGAAATTGATTGGCCACACCTGTTAAAATCATCGTCAACCCACCTTCTCAAATGTCAAGTCATCTAGAAGTCACAATCTTTGAAGAATCATCCACCAACAATTGTTGAAGCCATCAACTTTGAAGTTGAAAGCTTCATCTCGTCACACCATCTTTTCACACCATGGTTTCGCACCATTTTTACGACCTATAAATAAAGTATGTTTGCCAAGGAACATTGTGGATATGTACCCTTGAGATTACCATCAACCCAACATTCAAGATCAGCTGAGGAAAACCACTCCCATTTGTTGGATGAAACAAAGCATTTCCAAATTGCAACCACCCTTTGACAGTCAATGTTACAATGGACACAGATACTTGGGATGCAAAGCTGCAGCGATTAATGTCGGACACTACCACGATCAGGGGCGGATCTACAGTAGAGCATGGTGGTGCACGTGCACCACATAAAAAAGTACAAAACGACGTCGTTTTGACTCATTTTCAGTTAAAACATCGTTTTGGTAGTTTTTTTTATTAAAAAGTGAAAAATTTAGGAAAAAAATTTGGCCGTCCGTTGTTTTTTTTTGTGGTGCGTCGGTGCACCAGTAGTTTTCGGATGCTGGATCCGCCTATAACCACGACACACACATAACTTCAAATGAAATTCAGACTTATTAATATATGAATTGACAATTTTGTAGTAAAATAATCTTGTAACTATGATTTTTAACGACCGTAATTCATACGTAAAAAATAAAATCATAGACAAAGGGGTTCAAGAAATTTTATTTATTTTCCAGCATCTTAATTATAATGGGATCTAATGTGATTAGATTTTGCGAGGCACTACAACATTGCAGTGCAGTGAAATAGAATAAACGCACAAGACATATTATTAACTAGATTTGATGGTGTTAGATGGTAACTCAATAATAGTGCAATTACAACATCTTTACTCTCAAGAACCTCGTTCAAGAAAGTAACCCCGTACTCGAACTTAAAGACAAAGTGGTGTCTTCTCCAACTTTAAGAGCTTTTTAGTATTGCTCACGATGCTTTAGATTTGCTTCGATTGCTTTGATTGGTTTGATTGCTTGTAAGTTCGCATCGTACTTCTGCTCAATCTTTCTCTAACACCATCTATTTGAATTGATTCTGCCATTGCTCAACTAAGTTTGGTAAATACATAAACTTCGCAATATACAAACCAAAAAAAAAAAGTTTCAAGGAATGCAAACTCGAAAAAAAAAAATGAATTTTTTCACTTTAATAGAAAATGAACCTCAATAACTCGGAACACGTGGGTCAAGACCTAATTGCTTCCTTGTTTTCCCGACATATAGATCCTTGGACTTGATCAAACCCGGAACGAGTCCGATTAACGTTGTCAACGGAAACTGAGCCACCCCGTCTTGTCTGCCCAACGAAACAATCACTTTCGGCGAATGTGGCTTGTAAATCGCCATCTTCTTTTCCTTTCCTCCACTCGTCAACAGTTTCAAGTTCTTCGCAGCAATCAGAGCATGTTTTTGAGCCAAGTACCCTTGCTTAATTTCCTGCAAACAAACAATGACACATTAGAGTGTATATAATGCATCAACCTTACTTTTCAAGTAAATAGAGATTGTAGAAAAAAACAACATATCCTATTAGTGACTACTTTTTGTCCCTTAAAACAAATAAAAATTGCACCTTAAAAGAGTCCATTTTGCTTAAGGTGCAATTTTTATTTGTTTTAAAATACAACATATAACAATATTACCCTAATGCCTCAACGGCTCCCGCAAAAAGCGGGGTAAGGGGATCGGATGTACGCAGCCTTAACCCTGTCTTAACACAGAGACGCTATTTCCGAATGATCCAAAATGAAAACTGCATCGGAATTGCATGGAATGACTAGTACTTCACGAGAAAAAGAAGTGCAGCCAATTTAGTGAGTCATTTTGTTTTATTCCATTATAATCCAGAACCAATGAATAAGGAGTCTTTGGTCCATTGGAAACAATGAAAACATTTAAAATACAACATATGAATAAAAAAAATTCTCACCATTTTTCATTTCCATCGGTAATTAAATATGGATTGTATAATGTTTTAAAATGTGTTTTGTCGAACAAAAAATGTCATTATATCTATATTAGAAAGAGTGTATAAGATCACATAGCCAAACCCTGATAATTGTTCTTTCAAGCACTAACCTTAACATCTGTAATATCTCCAATAGCAAACACATTCTTATATCCCTCAACTCTCATATTCTCATCAACCTTCAACCTTCCGAAATCGTCGATGCTGTCCTTCAACACAGTACCCGTTAACCATCCCGACCCTATTGGTTTTCCCGTGCACACGAAAACACAATCGGCTTTAATACTTTCGCCCGACGAAGTTATGTATGTTTTGGTTCCTTCAGAACAGTTGTTAAGATCGACTGATTGTCTCAGTTTAACTTCCACTCTCTTCAATTTCAACCATTCTAATGCTTTCTCTGCCGCCTTTGGACCTACGAACTCGAGCAATCTGGATCCTTCATGTACGAGAATAACCTTTTTGCTTGGAAAATCGACCGAGATTTCGGCGGCCAGTTCGACGCCGACGGCCCCCCCTCCGATGATCAAAATGGAATTAGCAGATATTATCTTTTCATTTTCTACATAAAGATGGAAATCAATGTAAAAGATGGAAAAACACCTTAATTTTTCGTTTTATAACGCCTAGGCCATGTAACTATACCTGCTCGGTACTCTTGAAGTCTCGCGGATCTAGTTTTGGGGAATGAATCATCGTGACCGGTGGCAATGACAAGGTAATCGTAGACTATCTGATGGCCCGCTGCTGTCAATACTTGTGAGTTTGAGATGTTTATGGCTTTGGATGTAATAAGACGCCCGTTTGTAAGATAATCTTTGTGGTAAATTATGGATCTCTCGGCGAAAGACGGCTCCACCATCGACCTCAAGCTTGCCCAAGGGATCTCGAAATATTCCTTCCTAATTGAAGGTAGATTTCGAGTCATTACTTACTATGACAACAACACTAACATGAATCATTCTTTAAAATCGTCAACGACCAAGAAAATCAATAAAACAAAAATTCCGAAATAAATAAATGCAAAATACGAATTGTAAATAAAAAACAAATTGACTCCAGAGAGAAAAAAAAAATCAAATATTGGGCAGGAAAAATATTTCCATGTACCGGAACACCTATGATGTTGACGGTTTTGGAATTTCATCTCATTTTCCTTCATATCAAGGTTGCGATAGGAAGGCATCCGGCGTAAAACTTTGCTACTTTGTTTTTTTTGCATGAATTTATAGTGTTAACTAACTTTAGACACTTAATTGACACTATAATTTCCATACCACCGACACAACATTGGGATTAAGGTGCAGTTGATGATGTTGATGATGATGAAATAGTAGAAGATTATATTATGCAACGTAATGTGATATATGCATCAAACTCCCACATAACAACAACATTTAAGCCTTAGTCCCAAAATAATTTGGGGTCGGCTTATGTGCATCAAACTCCCACATAAGCAACTAAAAAGCTGGGAATTCAAATTAGAACTAACTGATGTAACAAGCTCTTTGTTGTTGTGCACTAAGCTGAGGGTCTTCACGGAAACAGTCTCCCTACCGTAATAAGTAGGGGCATGGTCTGCGTACATCTTACCCTCACCAGACCCTGCTCTGAGCGGGATATACTGGGTATGTTTGGTTTGGTTTGATTTGGTTTGATGTAACAAGCTCTGAACACAATGTGGGCTCTTATTGAGTGCTCATGTTGGAGTTGTTGAGTGTTAAAGGAGTGGTAGCAGGCATCTTAAGGTAGTAGCGCTGTCAACGTGCAGCCCGGCCCGTGGACCGCCCAACCAACCCGGTATTTTTAGCCCTCTACCTTTGCTAAAGATGTTTTTTAGCCATATTTGTGGAATGGATGCTTTTTAGACTTTTTTTGTTGAATTGTCGATACTACTCTTATTTCTCATTTGTCGTCGAGACAGCAATCTCGACGTGCCGAACAACTACTCCCTTCATCCCACTTGAAGAGGGCAACACAAAACACAATCCGCTAACAGCTATCCGAACAATGCCTATGTGATTCATCGTTGTCACTCTAAGAAACAAGCCATATTAGCAATCTATGAAAGCCTAGTTGGGAACTTGTACGGTCCGTCATATCGACGCCCAAAACTAACCGAGCACGCACTCTTTCCCATACCGTGTACACTTTTGGGAGACTTGTTGCTTTCTCATACATGAAACACGTGTGAAGCGACAAATAGTTCAGATGGAGACTCACTAACCATGTAAGTGAGTTTCCGTCCTAAAACAAATTGATAATAGGAGCAGCATCACTGAGCTTATAAAGCCGTCTCCCTCTTTCTATCTGATCAATACCGGACGAAAATGTGATCAAGAAAAAAAATTGACAATACAAAGCATACGAGAGGCTTTCATATTTTCTTTCAAGCAAAAGTTCGAACACTATAGAATCAATCCGAATCATAGGCGGATCCAGCATTCGAAATTTACTGGTGCACCGATGTACCATCAAAAAAAAATAACGGACGGGCAATTTTTTTTTTTTGAATTTTCCATTTTTTTAATAAAAAAAGACAAAACGACGCTGTTTTGGTACAATTTTTTTTTTTGTTCGGAAATTTTTGGTGGTGCACGTAAGGTAGATCCGCCACCGATCCGAATCGTATCCAATCCCAATAACAGAAGGAAGATAAAGGCCAACTCGATTCATTCTTCAATATCTCTATTTGCTAATGCAGAACACAACTCAATCAAGTTATCTTGCCCATTACCACAGATATAGACATATATGTATGTGTGTGTGAATATATATATATATATATATAGAGAGAGAGAGAGAGGACTTACGGGTCAATGAGGGTGACGTCAGCATGAAACTGAAGTGACTTAGCAATGAGAGAGCCAGCTACGCCGCCGCCAACCACCAACACCCTCTTCCACACTCCAAACAGCTCCGGCGGCTTATCCTCCATATCCCACCAATCTTTTTTTTTTTTTTTTTTTGTCAACGCCTCCTGGTTCTGTGACTACAACTACTACAATAGAAAATCAATGTCAGGATGTACATTGTGTGTGTGTGTATATAATGTATAGATTGGAGAAAGAGAGACGAAGACTAGGTCCAACAGGGAGGATGGGAAAAAAAGTCAACAGCAAAGAAGGCCGAAGGAATTTAAGTCATTTGTTTTACTCGTTCGTACGACGTTTTTAATCTGTACTTTGTCGCTTGGTAAATATCGGAAATGAACAACGCGTTTAGACAAATTTTACCGATAAACACGTGGTAAAATAATTTCTTTTTTCTTATATCGAGGTTCCAAGCTTACACCTGATTAATTCTTGGGATAACATTTTCGGTCCCACAGTATTGCTATCAGTTAAATCGCGAGATATGTGTATCTGACTCTCAAGTTCTTAAATATCCTCAACTACCGCGCACAAGGAGTCGTCCCCCAAGTGATTGCTCCATGTTGGACCCCTTCAAATCCAACTGTAGGGTCCCACCGAGATATGACTTCCCACATTGCCGCTTGAAACTCTCAATATTTAATTATTCCACCAGCGTACCCCGGAGGGCTAGAGTCTCTTCTTTAATCATTGATTAAAGAGTCAAACCCTTGAAAATTCTTGTCCTCAGAGGGACTCGAACTCGGGTCCCCCAGTTGAAGTGGAGGACTCGTGTCTACTGAACCAAATTCATTGGTAAAATATTTCCAATGTCTTATTGAATGTGACATATTACTTCGTCTCGATAATCTTGAGGCGTATGACTTCTTGCGGTCAATAATTTTTAAGTTTGACCACGAATTAATCTCAAATTTTATTAGACGTTTTCAATGTCTTATTTAATGTGATATACGTATATATATGAGGTCATGGCCGGTCTTCACAAATCTGAGCTGAGAAAAACAAATATGTCTCATAAGTATTTTAGGTTCGTTCTTACTTATTGTTAGAGGTTCGGGGCAAAATAAAAAATGAGGCGTTTTACAATAACTTTTGTCGATAAAGGAAGTTCGGTCTAAGTCGATTTTGTCTTTTTTTTTTCTACCAACTACGTAAGGAACGTCGAATATATGTATTTTTTAATTTTTTGCTTTTTTTGTTAGCTACGCAAGGAACGTCGAACATATATAATTTTTAATTTTTTTAAGACATATTAGGTAATTAGTATATACAAAATAAGCCATAGGAATTTGGAGACCCTGAGTCATGCCCCCGTCCGGCCCTGCGCACAACAAAGTCAATCAGTCTCGCATCCAACAAATCGGGAGATTCCATTTATCTTAAAGTTACTTTGAGGAACAGGTGGATGGATTGCTGGAAAATCAAAGAATCATATAAATCAAAGAAGAATAAGTGTCTAAATATGCAGAGAGAGAGAGAGAGAGAGAACGGAAAGGAGAAAAAGCGAGAGCGAATACCGACAACGATTATGCAGAGAAGAGACGAGAGAGATGCATAAACGTATTATAAGGTAGAAGTTTAATTTATTTGAAAACTAAAAATGATACGTCATAGGATATTGAATTAATTTTCTTTCCATGTGTACAATCTATGTCATTGGTGTGAATAATTTTATTTTATTTTATTTTTGTAAATAAATAATATTTGTTGTATAGTTGTATATAGACCGGTTTTTCTTCCTAGCCCCACCCACTTGCTCAATTAAATCAGATCCAATTCGACCCGAGTTGCCCCGATCATGCAGGGCTCAATTAGCAGCCCAATTGCTCAATTAATTTATTTTTAGCCTCGAGTATTTATAAAAAAACGAAATTTTTAAAATTTTGATTAATTTTTGCTGTTAAATATTTAAGTCTCGAATAATTTAAATTTCTAATTCCGCCACTATATGCCAACCGTTGCATGCAAAGATTTCTATTATGTTTTTAGACATGCAACATTAACTATAAATTATAGAATGTGAAAAATGAATTAGTTTGATATATTTTTTTATTTAAAGCCGATAACAAAAGTATTAGTATGCTGTATCAATATCAAACTTCTTTTAATATTTTAAGACCAATATCCGATGGTTTTACAAAGTTTTATTTTGAAGAGCTTTTTTTTTTTTGGGGGGGGGGGGGGGGTTTTTATATTAAAAAAATATAAAATTTAAAATTGTTTGGTGGTTTAACATAAGTTAACTTATGTATAATTTGTTATTATTGTAACTTAAAATAAATACAAAAACTGTTGCAACTGTAATTGTGAAAATAATCGTTTGTGAAGTGTTTTTACTAAATATTATTTTTTAAAATACTTTTAAAATGTAAGATATTAATTTTCAATGTTTTTTATGACAACTTTTAAAAACAATTATAATAATGCTTCTAAAATCTCTAAATGTTATAATAATGTACATGCTTTATTTTCTAATCCTAATACTTGTTTTGTTCTTATATTTCAATTTGGGCCTCTCTAATATTTAATGTTTTTTTTATTTTAGGCCCAAAAATATTAATATATGTAATTAGGGCTAAAAAAACCTTAAAAAGACAAAACAAAAAATCTGATTGTAGGCTATCGTTTTGCAGCGATTCTTGACCTTCTTCTCTATTTCTCCAACACAACAGCCGCCCACATTTAATAATTTCATTCCCAAAATTTTTTTAGCTGTTGAAATTATGCAAATAAATAACAGAAATCACAAAACATCATGTATCCAATCTTCTGCAATTTTTTACTTTGTGCAATCTTCTCTGCGATAGTTCAATCTGCATTTTTTTTCTTGCCATCTGCTTTTGTGCTTCAATCGTCGGTCGGCTACAACTGTACTGTCTCTACATCAAGCATATTACAGGTTAGTAAATTAAATGAATTGTCTTTGATGTAATAAAGGGCCTTTTTTTATATTTCACCCCGGGCCTCATTTTGTCAGGACGGCCCTGATTCTTGTTCGTGTGCATCTCAAGTAAACGATCAACAACGTTTCTCCCAATCAACAACGTAAACTTAGTGTATATTCGATAAATGTAAGCTTATCTATAAGCTAGCTTATAGCTTATAAGTTAGCTTATCAGCCATCAGCTAACTTCTGAGCTAAATTCCAAACACACACTTAGCATAAGCAAACCCAACACGGCTAAAGCAAACGCTCAATACTGACAAAGAACAATGTTGTTGCAAGACCAGCGGCTGACGTCTCTTTTCGACACCCACCAATACGTATGAAATACCGACATGTGCTCCAAATTTCCATCGGCCGTGTAGGCACCAACACAGAACCTATACATGTTTTTTAAACCCTCCTAAGACAAGAGAAACAACTTTTTTTTTTATTATTAGTATGAAAGAATTTAAATCCTTACTCCCCAATTCCATCCCCGCCTGTAAATAACTCAGAGGTTAATGATGCCCTGCTGAAGCACCAAAGCTTTGAACAACAAAAAACAAAATTAACTAACAAATTGAAAATTCAGGAAAGCAAATAACTTCGATTCTACATCAACACAAGTTAACCAACGGCAAATGCTTGGAATTTTTCGTAAAGTTCATTTACTTTGTAGTTAGGACTGAAAATCTCGAACTCGATTCTTATTCGGTTCGATTGGAGCTCGTCCAAGCTCAACCCAATTACTGACCAAATAAGCTCAAAGATAGTATTTGAAGCCCGATAAAATTTCAAACAAGTTTGAACAAGCATACATTCAGCTCGTTTGGATTGATTTACACTCATATATGTAGTATCATACTCGTTTATCACATTCAAAGCATGATGGAACTGCGAGTTTGTCGCTTCTTAATTCGGAAGGAACACAACAATTCAAACGAATCTGATAAGAGTTGCAACGATTACCAACAATAGTTGTGAATCCTATTATAAATACAACGCATCGTCTCTGAAAACATATTAGTGTTCTTGATTTTGGTTTGGTTTGTTCAGGAAAATCACTTCTGTAACAAAATTTCTCAACACGAAATTCGACAGAAAAATTTGAACTTCACATGAGTTTAGTGCACCTGAAATTCACCTTCATATCTCCACCCGGCACCGCCTTGGTCCACCGATTAAAGTCCCCGGCCTCCCGTTACTCGGAATCACAACCACCAAATCTCCACAGAAGACTTTCAAGACCCTATTCCTAGATCTCCACGCTCTCGCCTTGAATCTAACCCTAGAAACCATCCTCAGATTAAACCCCACATTCCCTTTACTTCCCCTCTGACTGTTTATTCCATCGAGCGCCAACCGTTCGACGAAATTCCCCACCGAAGCGAAATTTGCAGTCAGGTTAGCCTCAGTCCTCCTATCCAGAGAAAACGGCGGCATCACGGTGTGCGAAAGAGCCCACGATTTGTAATAAACGACGGCGTCGACGTGATCGTAGGAGAGGTCCAGCTGCTTGTTGCGGTTTCTCGCCGCGAGGCGGACTTGGGAGGTGAAGGAGATTAGGGAATCGTTGCTGATAGTAAAATTGGAGAGGGAGAACGAGTCGACTCGGAACTGGGGGACCTGAGGGCGGAGGACGAGCCACATGATGAAGGTCATGGCGCCGAGGACAACGATTAGGCTGATCGCGAAGGCCAAGGCGCGGCGGAGCAAGGTGGCCCGGCGGAGGGTGTTGGGATGAGGTTGGTAGTAGGGGTTGTTTGGGTGACTGTAGTAGGCGCTCGGAGGAGGACCGGCTGCGGCGGCGTATGAGTAAGCGGTGACTGAGGCCGGCGGATTGGCTGTGTTACCGTTGGGGTTGGGGACGGGATAGCCTGTGACGTGTCCATTGGGGTTTTCCATGAAAGATTTTTTTTTTTTTTTTTTTTTGCGTTGGAAGGATTTGGGGGAGAGGGGGTTTCGTTGATCTTTTTAGGTTGGCAAGGAATCCAAATTCGCATGCAGGAGAGGAAAGCTGGACGAGACGCTTCGATTGTGTAGTGAAGTTCTTGAAGTCTTCCAATTTTCGTGATTTAGGTATTATTATAAAAAAAAAAATAGTATGATTTCAGTAAAAATTTCACGAGACGTCTATAATTTCGTTATTACAAATTAAAAACTGAATATATCAATAGTCCTGCTATTCTAAGTATCGCGATTATTGATTGAATATTACACGTTAAGAAAGACTGGGTATAGTGGTGTACGTCATTGCCATAATAAAAAAGATCGACACGTCAAAGAAACCTCTATGGCACTGAAATCCAAGCACCACATTCGATCATCATTGTCACCAGAAAATGTGGTGCCATAGGACAATTTTTTTTTTCATTTATAGAAAATAAAACATACAAAATATTAAAATAAACTTCATTAAATTAAAATAAAACACGTTACATAAAAATTAAAAAAAATACGAAAAAAACATTAAAATTAAAAAATACAGAAAGTGAACTACTCTTCGGTTGGATACTTTGCCCGGATTCGTGTTTTTTGGGCTTTGACGATAGCCGCGTCGACCGGATCCATCTTGCTTGTGTCCATTTGAAGGATCGTTTAGCATATTGTTGATCCATGGTCAATTAAGATTCATTTTGGTTGGAAAAAAAATTGGAGAAGTAGAGAATAGTGTGTTATTGAAAGTGTGTGTGAAGTATGAAATAATACGAGGGTATTTATAGGATTTTTAAGGGGTAAAATTTGAGTTTTTAGGGATGAAAAATGAAAAAAAACAAAAAAAAAAAACAGTAATATTACCGTTGGTAACGGCTAGATTTTTCAAAAAAAAAAAAAAACTACAGTGTGGCCTTGTCACCACGGCGCGAGGCCCTATGGCGCCAAAGCCGGTATCGTGCGTCGTTGGTATTTTCTGGCTAGAGGGTCGACACGAGCCTTTGACTCCATCGTACCTTTCACTCTAAGATTAATATGAGTTATGTAAATGGAACAACACCCCGAAACTTTTCAGCATCGCATGCAACTTTGGAGGAAGAGCCCATTAACAACTAGGGGTGTACAAATCGGGTTTATTTTCAAACCGGTTCGGGTTATAAAACCGAACCGGTTTTTGGTCGTATTCTAAAAACCGGTTTTTTGACCAAACCGGTTCGGGTCGGGTTGGGTTGGGGGCTGTAAAAACTCAACCCTATACTAACCGGTTTGGGTCGGTTTGTAACCGGTTCGGGTAGGAAAAATCGGTTATAACCGTTTTTTTTTTAAAAAAAAAAAATTAAAAAAATAATATATTCTTATTAAATAAACCCATTATACATTAAATATAAGCTTTTATTAAAGAAACTCATTACAACATCAACTATTATTCAAACATTTAGAATTTAAAACATAAACTTTTATTAAATAAACTCATTACAACATCAACTATTATTCAAACATTTAGAATTTAAAACATAAACTTTTATTAAATAAACTCATTACAACATCAACTTTTATTCAAACATTTAGAATTTAAAATATAAACTTTTATTCATCGAGAGTGATATCTTCTTCGAAGCTAGCCTCGCGCGAAGCTTCATCGAGAGCAATTTCTTCATCGGAGAGTGAGATTGCAAAACCTTCTTCCACCTCGATATCGTGTATTTTTTGTTCAATGTCTAGTTCCCCTTCAAGACTTTGAGTGTGTTGTATACGCTCGGATGCGTCCAAGTGATCCTTCAAGCAAATACACATCTCCAATAATGCCGGTGTGAGTCTTGTTCTTCGTATAGATAATACCCTACCACTAAGAGAAAAAGCGGATTCCGAAGCTACCGTAGAAGCTTGGACGGTTAGTAAATCTCGGGCCATAGCGGTTAGAACGGGAAATTGAGTTTCTCTTCCTTTCCACCAAGCCAAAATATCAAAAGTTGTGAATTCATGGGGTCCCATAGTCGATAAAAAATCAGTTCCAATATATCTCCCATATTCGCTAGTCGATGATTGGTCACCCTCACCCCTAGCCCGTTTAGTGTTTTCTTCTCTTAAACTATTATATAAGTTAAGCATGAGATCCGCGCTAGTAGAAGTAGAAAATGATGATGAAAACGAACTTGAAGAATCATTTCTTGAACCATACTTTTTAAAATAAACCCCGAATAAGTCTTTGAAATTTTTGTTAAAAATGGCTTTTTGCATCTCTTGAATAGAAAACGTTTTCGTTATGCAACTCTAAATCAATAGAGATTTTGTCGATAAGTAGTTCCACCCCGCTAATATTCATACATGGGTTCAAGGCGGCGGAACAAGTAATTACCGGTGGCATTTCTTTAAAATATTTTCTTAGTTTTTCTTTCATGGGCGAAACCATTTTTTCATATAAATCACCACTTAATTCGTAGTCGCTTAATTTTGAACACATTAAATAAATTTGATTAAGTACCAAATTACTCGTGGGATAATAAACACCCGATAATAAAGTTGTTGCGTTTTTAAAAACTTTGAGCAATTCGCTTATTTTTCTAACTATATCCCATTGTTCCGACGTAAATGGTGTAACCCTACTCGTCCTATTCACAAGTTCATCATGAAAAAGTTGTAAAGTATCACGTTGGCGTAAACCACAACAAAACATTTTATAAGTCGAATTCCATCTTGTAGGAACGTCCCAATTAGGGGTTAAAAAAATAGAATTCGTGTCCTTACACAATTTCATATATTGTTTATATCTAGCTTTACTTGAACAAAATATATCTTGTAACATTTTTTTAAAAGCGTCTTTTACCAAACTTATTTCGGGTACCGCTACTCCGTCTTGAACAACCAAGTTTATAATGTGTGCAACACATCGACTATGATAAAAAATACCCTTCGAAGGCGGTTTATATGTTAATATTAATTTTTTTACCGCATTTGTATTATTAGACGCGTTATCAAATGAGATCGAAAAAACTTTTTCTTGTAAGTTAAAATTATTTATTACATTTTGTAATATATGAAATAAATTTTGACCCGTGTGAGGGTACTCAAAATTTTCAAAAGCAATCGTACGCTTCATCATTAGCCATGTATTGGGATCAATCCAATGTGCGGTAACACAAAGGTATGAACCGGGCAAACCATGAGGTGCCGACCAAACATCGGTTGTTAAGTTTACATTTGTATTTAAGTTTGCAAAACCGTTTACTAGTTCTATTTTAGCCTTTTTCCATAATTTAATACAATCACGTCTAAGAGTAGCACGACTTACTTGTTTATATCGCGGTTGAAGAGTATTTTGAATCACCTTAGTCAATCGAGGGTTATCGAAGTGGTTGAACGGCAAACCTTCTTGAATCACGTAGCTTGCAAATTGTTGTCGGCACCGCTCCGCCTCGTATGCAAAAAGACCCCCCTCTCGTGACATAGATGCTTGACCGGCTTCCGGAACGGATTTGAGTCCTTCGCAATACTTGTCGGTATGTATCTTCAACGTCGTGTTGGATTCATGTTTCAAAAACTTAGCGCAATGTTTACAATGAGCCTTAAGTTGCCCATCCGACAACCTCACGAGGTTGAAATTACACCAAATTTTTTGGTTTCGAGTTGTTTCTATAACTTCAACAATCTCGGGTGCATTCGTGGAAGCGGAAAAAGATTGAGTTGCCATTTCAATTGAGAGAAACGAGAATTTTGTAACTTTTTTAGTACTTGAAGAGTGTTTGAGTATTGTGACTAAACCAAAACTCAAATAGGGTATTTATAGTTGATTAGGGATGGCAAAATGGTAAAAAAAAAGGGCAAAAAACGGTCACATTTTTGAACTCAACGGACACCTAACGGACACTTAGAAAAACCGGTTTCAAACCGGTTTTTTCAACCCGGTTTCTGAAACCGGTTACCGTAAAAACCGGTTTGGACCGGTTTCTAACGGAAAAATGCAAAACCGGGTTGAAACCGCCGGTTTTGAGACAACCCGAACCGGTTTTGGTCAAAAACCAGTTTTGACCGGTTTCGGTTTCAGTTTTTTTTCCGGTTTCGGTTTCGGTTTCGGTTTTTTTGCCCACCTCTATTAACAACCCACTTGGCCAAGCCTGAAGGTACCAGGACATCCTTGATATGAACACGTTCTTGGTTGGATTTGCAGTCAACTGTCGTAAAATGAGAACGTTTCGACATGGCTTTACACATACCATCATAAATCTAATGAAAATGCAGTATTTTAACGACGGTTCAGTTTAAACACCATAAAATTAGAACGTTTTTTCAACATCGGTTAATGGAGAACCGTCGTAAAATTAATTAAAACACCACATTTTTGTGGCAATTCCTTACAATTGACGTAAATATTAAATAATTTTCAATTATATATCGAGTTTCTGTTGAATTGATGTAAAATAACTATGGTAAAATATGTCTTTTGTAGTATGTTGTTACCCAAAATATTATCCGGAGATGATATTGGTGGAATTGTCGAGTAACAAACAAGTGCGAGAACACTTCCGTGGGAAAGTAAATAACACAAGATTTACCGGGGTTGTTAGTCCCGGGCTTGAATGCTCTCGCGAGATGTTATTAATACAAATACTTTGGAGTACAAATATTAATGTTAGAGTGCGATTACAATGAGGGTAAACACTCTAGTTATCTTAGCTATAGAGCGTGAAGATTGCCGGAAGAACCAGATATGATGCTCTGTGAGTTCTTGCTTTTTATATATACTGTGTTTGTGAATGAATTTCACAGCCTGTGTGTCTTCGTGAATCGATTTTACTGTGTGAGAATGTATTCGTCCAGTAATTTCACCGTGCTTAGGCCACTGTTGGAGGCCTTCTATTTATAGGAGAAGAAGTTGCTAGGTCCTCCCTGGTGATCGCGGATGACCGCCGTTTTTTATATTAGAATAAGGTGGGCGATCGCCCCATCACGTGGGACTGTTTCCTTAAAGTCCGAGGCTGCTGCTGGCAGCCAGATGTGCGAGCCAATAAGAAGTCCGCACGCGTCCTGAGTCGCTGTCTGGGGAGGGCCCACTTTGTACCTTTCAGCGGGCTTGTCGGTAGGTGTGAAGGTGGTGACAGGCTGGGGTCAAAAGGCCTTTTCTTGTGGCGCCTTTTACGGATCTGCACGTGGGTCTTCGTCCGAGATTCGGTTTTTGAAGACTCTGACGGTTGTCGAATTCATACGTGGTATGGGACGATCGTCTACAGTCGGACATTAAAGACGATCGCCAGATGCCGATAGCCGGTCGCCTCAGACGTCGACTGCTAGGCGGACCGCAAGGTCCCTATTGCTCAATATTTTCTCACGGGAGATGCTACAGATTGGTGGGAGGCCGTTGGTCCCAAAGATCATGTTGCCTCATGGGCCGAATTTCAAGAATTGATGGAGACCGAATATTGTCCGTGGCCGGTCAGACAGGCTCGAGTGCATGCTTTCTATGATGCTCAACCACGGGATATCCCCGTATCTCAGGCCATTGCCGACTTTAACAAGGAGTTGGGTTATGTGAAGACCCAAGTTGTCGCTGAGAGCGACAAAATTTTCCATTTTTCCAGGAGGATGAAGTTGCCCATTCGGGACTATATGTCTGGGCTCGTCTGTACTACCCTGAAGGATTATCAGAGTCGAGCCCTTGCTTATGATATGTCAGTGACGGCGAGTGATTTGGCTCGTGAGAGCAAGAAGCAGAAGTCGGTCGGAAACTTTTCTGGTCCCAAGAGTGGAGGCCAGCAGAAATCTCGAGCTGCGAATATTTCTACGGGCGGTTCGGCTCGTTTCTCTGGGAGCTTTGGGTGCCGCGAACCCCCACTCGTGAGCTCACATGCTTTAATCACGGCCTTCGGTCATAAGAACCGGACTGCCTCGTCCGCCTTTAACTTGTCATACTTGTGGTCACGGGCCACAAGGCTTCTTTGTGATCGCTCAGATACCTTGGTGCCGTTCTTCTCACCCAAAGACCTATGGAGCCGAGTGTGAACCGGGGCTCATTTGCTCGCCGCCTCCACCGAGTGCCGACCGAGGTAGGGGTCGGGGTCAGCCCGCTAGGGGTGGAGCTTCGATGTCGGCTCGCTCGGCCGCGTATCAATGAGATGAGGAGAGCCGATGATCCAAAGACTCTTGTGGCGACAGTACCGTTCATATTCATTTCCATCCCGTCGGTGCTTTTCGATTCGGGTGCTACGCATTCATTCATTTCTCTAGAGTGTGTACGCCGTTTGAGTCTCGACTGCTTGTCACCTTGCGAGCCTTTCATCGTTAAACTTCCTAGCGGTGATAGAATTGTCGGTGATCGAGAAGTCCGGGACTGTTCTGTGATTATTTGTGAGAGGGCTTGGCTCTCTAATCTTATTGTTGTGAGTATCGAGGGAGAGGATTTAATTCTCGGGAATGATTGGCTCGAGCGGCATGGTGCAATCATGAACTACCGCACGAGAATCATTACCATGTTAGCCGAGGACGGCACTGAACACTCTTTCGCGGGGCGAAAGAGAAACCAGAAGTTTGTTATTAACGCCTTGAAGGCGGTGAAACTCCTGCGAAAGGGGTGTACTGGTTATTGGTGCTACGCCTTGAAGGCGGAGAATGGTGGAGTCGAGTTTTCGTCGATTCCAGTCGTTAGTGAGTTTCCTGATGTATTTCCTGACGAGTTGCCGGGATTGCCACCGGATCGTGAGGTTGAGTTTGCTATAGAGTTAGAGCCGGGCGCGGCTCCGATTTCGAAGGCGCCGTATCGTATGGCACCTTCAGAGATGGCAGAGTTGAAGAAGCAGTTGAGTGAGCTTCTTGAGTCGGGGTATGTTCGACCGAGCGCCTCGCCTTGGGGTGCACCGGTCCTATTTGTGCGGAAGAAGGATGGTTCACTACGTTTGTGTATCGACTATCGCGAACTAAACAAAGTGACCATCAAGAACAAGTATCCTTTGCCGAGGATTGATGACTTGTTCGACCAGTTGCAGGGAGCTGCGGTGTTCTCGAAGATTGATTTGAAATCGGGGTACTATCAGCTTCGGGTGAGAGAGTCTGACGTGCCGAAAACAGCTTTTCGGACGAGATACGGACATTACGAGTTTGTAGTTATGCCTTTCGGGTTAACTAATGCGCCGGCGGTGTTCATGCAATTGATGAACAAAGTCTTTATCGAGTATTTGGATAAGTGTGTCGTCGTCTTCATTGACGATATTCTTATTTATTCGACGAATGAGGAAGAGCATGCCCATCATCTGCGGATAGTATTAGACATTTTGAGGACCGAGCAACTCTATGCGAAGTTCTCGAAATGTGAGTTCTGGCTGAAGGAAGTGATGTTTTTGGGTCACGTGATTTCAGCCGAGGGAGTCCGTGTGGATCCGCAGAAAATTGAGGCAGTGTTGGATTGGGCATCGCCCACAAATGTGAAGGAGGTCCGTAGTTTCTTGGGTTTGGCTGGCTACTACCGTAGGTTCGTCGAGGGTTTCTCAAAACTAGCTCGGCCACTTACACAGTTGCTCCAGAAATCCGAGAAGTTCGTCTGGAATGACGAGAGATAGTCGAGGTTTGAGGAACTGAAGAAGCGTTTGACTTCAGCCCCGGTTTTGGCGTTGCCATGTGGCAACGAGGGATTCGCCGTTTATAGCGATGCTTCGGGTCAGGGTCTTGGGTGCGTATTGATGCAAAGACGGCAAGACCATTGCCTTTGCGTCGAGACAGTTGAGGCCGTATGAGCTGAACTACCCTACGCATGATTTGGAGTTAGCGGCAGTTGTTTTCGCGCTCAAGATTTGGCGTCACTATCTTTTCGGCTCTGCATGTCAGATTTTTACCGATCATAAAAGTCTGAAATACATATTTACTCAGCGGGAGTTGAATATGAGGCAGAGGAGGTGGTTAGAACTGATTAAGGATTATGACCTCGAAATCCTTTATCATCCGGGTAAGGCGAACGTCGTGGCCGACGCCTTGAGTCGGAAACCGATTGCGTTGCGAATGATTGAGGTCCTTACGTCTCAGTCTGAGCTTCGGCGGGATTTGATTGAGTTTGATGTTGAGGTTTTGTTGCCTGGAGCTGTCGGGCAACTTTGTGCCTTAGAGATTTCGTCGTCTTTGATCGATGAAATTAAGCTGAAGCAATTAGAGGATACGATGATTACTCAAATCCGAGAAAACGTTCTTAAGGGAAAGTCTCCTGGGTTTGTGATTCACGAGGATGGTGTTTTGAGATTCCAGATTCGGCTTTGTGTGCCGAACGATCCAGAGTTGCGACAGAGTATTTTGCGTGAGGCCCATTCCACACCTTATTCCGTTCATCCTGGTTCGAGTAAGATGTACAAGGACCTGAGGAGGAACTTCTGGTGGAATGATATGAAGGAGGAGGTCGCACAGTATGTAGCGAGATGTTTGACTTGCCAGCAGGTCAAAATCGAGCATCAGCGACCGGCTGGGTTATTGCAGTCACTTCCCGTTCCGGAATGGAAATGGGAAGACTTATCGATGGACTTCGTTACGAGTTTGCCGAGATCGAGGTCGGGCATGAATATGGTATGGGTGATTGTTGATCGTCTGACCAAGTCGGCACATTTTCTGGGCATCAAGGACACTTGGGGCCCGGAGAAGTTAGCCCGTGTGTTTATCGCGCAGATTGTGAGACTTCACGGTACACCGAAGTCTATTGTTTCGGATCGTGATGGCCGTTTTGTATCGCACTTTTGGCAGGCGGTGCATAAGGCGTTAGGTACCCGTTTGCATTTGAGTACCTCTTTTCACCCCCATCGGATGGGCGATCGGAGCGCACTATCCAGACATTTGAGGATATGTTGCGTGCTTGTGCTCTCGATTGGAGCCATGGCTGGGAGGAGCATTTGCCATTGATCGAATTCACGTACAACAATAGTTGGCACGCGTCGATTCGGATGCCACCGTATGAGGCACTCTATGGGCGGCGATGTCGATCACCGATTTGTTGGAATGAGGCATCCGATTTAGTCGGGACCGAGCCGGATGTCGTTTTAGAGACGAGGCGGAAGATAGAATTAATTCGAGAACGGATGTTGGTGTCAGTCGATAGAAGTCATATGCCGATGTCCGTCGTCGACCTTTAGAATTCGAGGTGGGAGACCACGTTTTGTCAAGGTGTCGCCGACGAGAGGAGTTTTCCGTTTCGGGAAGAAGGGGAAGTTGAGTCCGAGATTTATTGGACCCTTCGAGATTCTCGAGCGAGTCGGTGGGTTAGCATACCGTTTGGCGTTACCCCCGGCCCCGAGTCATGTTCATAGCGTTTTCATGTTTCCCGGTGAGGAAATATGTCCGGATCCTAGTCACGTTATCGATTATGGCGAGATTGATATTGTCAAGATATTACTTTTGAGGAGCGTCCTTTGAAGATTTTGGAGCATCGTGAGAAACGATCGAGGCGTAAGACCATTCCTTTGGTCAAGGTGCGGTGGTCGAGACACGGTGTCGAGGAGGCAACGTGGGAGACCGAGGATAGCATGCGTGCTAGGTACCCCGAGTTGTTTGTTTCTTAAGTTTCGGGCGAAACTTGTTTTTAGATTGGTAGAATGTAATATAATCATTTTTCTTACCCTTCTATTTTCTTTTCGCGTATTTCCGATAGTAGTGACCTCGTGTATCTTTCAAAGGTATCTTTCCTATTATCTATGGATTTTATTCCCGTTATTGTCTTGCGGAACCGCCGTTTCGGGGTTGCCGTGGATCCATTCTATGTTATGATGTCTGTTGAGATGTTCCGTTTGATGTTTCGTTCACATTTCGGTGTCTTTGGACCGTTCATATTTCGTACCTAGCGCACACTACTTCTTCTGCATAGCGCACGCTAGGGATCCCTTAGTAGCGCACGCTACGTTTGTTTCGTAGCGCGCGCTAACGAGTAGCCCTGGGAGTGGCAGTGCTGTTTTTCCAGCCTTCTGGACTAGCATATTAGCGTACGCTACGTATGCTAGCGCACGCTAATGTCGAGAGGCTAGCGCCGCCGATGATGCCCGTAGCGTGCGCTTAGCGTAGGTGTCCAAAGATCGACGGTTTATTTCTCGAAACGGCCAGTGCCGCGAAGCGTACGCTACGCTCGTATGGTAGCGCACGCTAACGGATCGAGTGAATTTTGGGCGATTAGCTCGACTCGGCCGATGTCCGAGGTAGCGCACGCTATTGGTCGATAGCGCGCTACCGATAGATTATTAGCGCACGCTACACCGAGTAGCACGCTAACGCCGTAAGTCCTGCCACCGGGCCGACGCTAACTATTTTGGCTCAGTAACTTTACCCCGTTAGCGCACGCTAACCTTGAGGAATTAGCGCACGCTAACACTCCCCGGCTATATAAACCAGGAGTTGACCAGATGAGCAGATTAATTCCATTTCATTTCTTCTCCGCGACGCAGCTCTTCCGGCGATTTCCGAGCGATTCTTCCCTTCGATTATTTCAGGCATCCTCTACCTTGAGTTTTTGAAGTAGATTTACAACACCTACTTGTGTTCTTCATCATCAATCCAAGGTAAATCTCTTAGAACCCTACTTTTCGATAAATTGGGGGTTTTGGGATTTTCTTCCGATCCGTTCCGTTTTGTTGATGGATTCATGATGAATATGATTAATCTTGTTGGTATTCTTAGTTTCCCTACGGATTCATAGTATATTTTCATAGTTTTGCGAAATCGAGAGGGTTTGGTTGTGGTCCGCCCTCGTCGTTATTTTTGTGCGAATATACATGAATCGTAGGCGGGTTTTCGGGTGTATTCCAATTCCGTATTCATTTAGAAATGGTTGTGATCGTATTCTTCGAATCGTTAGGTTCGGTTTCATTAGTTCCTAGCGTTCGTCGGTGACTTTCCTTTCCGTTCTTCGCATCGTCAATAATTCAAGGCAAGTATTTTTGGAAACCTTTATGCTTAACGTGAAATAGTAATGTATATTGTGTATGATTGCTCACCTCGGGAGGGTCCGACGGGATCACGGAGGGAATCCAATGGTATAGCCCTGGATTCACGAGTTTGTTTCGCTAGCCAGCTCGGGAGGGTCCTTAGGGATCACGGAGCGGGATCAATGGTATAGCCCTGTTCCCAAGGCGATGCGTGTGCGTGATTTGTTTTATAATATGGCCAGCTCGGGAGGGTCCTTAGGGATCACGGAGCGGGATCAATGGTATAGCCTGCTCCCACGGCATATTGTTTGACTGTTTATTTCGGTAAAGGACTTGTCTATTTTTGGTTTTAGAATATGATTCCGATGGATTTACTATGAAATGTGTAAGCGATTGGTTTGCCTTGATTACTTGTACTAGCGTAATTGCTAACCCCTTTGGGGACCGTTTTGGGAAATTCTTGTTATGGATTTCGAGTTATGATTATCCTGGACGAGCGAGCACCGTGACGACGAGGATGTTGGCCAGGGTCGTTGACATGTGCATTTGGGTCTACTTATTTCCTTTGTCCATTTCGATATGGTTGTTCCCACGCTTTAAACTTATAGATTGTACTCGCGAGTACTTAGGCTTTGTTTCAAACTCCGTATTGTATTGCTTTAAATTGTCACGTTGTTGGTTGATGCTTATTTTGCAGTTTCTCCGCGTATCTTTATATGTCATATTATTTAATTGTGTATCCTCGCTAACCAAGATGGTTAGTCGAGTGGAGTTTTCCTATTGTAGCCTGGTGGGTCCCATGTAGGGGTCTACGGCGCAGAACATATTCCGAATATCTCGGGGTGTTACGAGAAAATGGTATCGGAGCTCTAGGTTTATGGATACCTAGGCTTGTTGGTTAATTGGGTCTAGTCGTGTTTGTGTTGCACATTGTCACACCGCCGCCGAGATCCCAGTACTTCCAAAGTGCTCGTAAGTTTTCTTATTCGGCTCTTTTGTTTCTTGCATTGTATTTCCACTTATGAATCGTAGTTGCTTTTCCACACTTACTCATCATCGATATACTTTAGTTATCTCTCAACAACAGTATGGATGCAGGAGGAAACCGTGGTCGTGGTCGTGGTCGTTGTCGTGGACGCTGCCGAGGACGTGGGGCAGCCGGTGGGGCGGCCACGTCGCATTCTTCGGGAGCCGGCAGTACCGGTGACCGTCACAGTCATGCTTCTTCTCAAGAGCGCGCCGATCTTGGTATTGCGGCTGTTATGCAGCAAATGGTTAACCAGATGGCGGCTATAGCTCAGGTGGTCCAGAACCCCGATCAGGCCCATGCTAATCGGGGCGGAACGGATCGTTGGCTTCAGGATGTCATCCAGATGCATCCTCCCCAGTTTTCGGGAGCTTCGGACCCGATCGGCTGGGAAGGGTGGATCAAGTAGATATCCAAAGTATTCACTGCTACCAACTGCCCCGAGGACCGCAAGGTCCCTATTGCTCAATATTTTCTCACGGGAGATGCTACAGATTGGTGGGAGGCCGTTGGTCCCAAAGATCATGTTGCCTCATGGGCCGAATTTCAAGAATTGATGAAGACCGAATATTGTCTGTGGCCGGTCAGACAGGCTCGAGTGCATGCTTTCTATGATGCTCAACCACGGGATATCCCCGTATCTCAGGCCATTGCCGACTTTAACAAGGAGTTGGGTTATGTGAAGACCCAAGTTGTCGCTGAGAGTGACAAAATTTTCCATTTTCGGAGGATGAAGTTGCCCATTCGGGACTATATGTCAGGCTCGTGCATACTACCTGAAGGATTATCGAGTCGAGCCCTTGCTTATGATATGTCGGTGGCGAGTGATTTGGCTCGTGAGAGCAAGAAGCGAAGTCGGTCGGAAACTTTTCGGTCCCAAGAGTGGAGGCGGCGAAATCTCGAGTGTGAATATTTCTACGGGCGGTTCGGCTCGTTTCTCTGGGAGCTTTCGGGTGCCGGAACCCCGCTCGTGAGCTCACATGCTTTAATGCGGCCTTTCGGTCATAAGAACCGGACTGTCCTCGTCCGCCTTTAACTTGTCATACTTGTGGTCGGGCCACAAGGCTTCTTTGTGATCAGCTCGAAGCCTTCGTGGTGCCCGTTCTTCTCACCCGGCACCTATGGAGCCGAGTGTGAACCAGGGCTCATTTGCTCCGCCGCCTCCACCGAGTGCCTACCGAGGTAGGGGTCGGGGTCAGCCCGCTAGGGGTGGAGCTCCGATGTCGGCTCGCTCGCCGCGTATCTATGAGATGAGGAGAGCCGATGATCCAAAGAACTACCGTGGCGGCAGTACTGCTCATATTCATTTCCATCCCGTCGGTGTGCTTTTCGATTCGGTGCTACGCATTCATTCATTTCTCTAGAGTGTGTACGCCGTTTGAGTCTCGACCGCTTGTCACCTTGCGAGCCTTTCATCGTTAAACTTCCTAGCGGTGATAGAATTGTCGGTGATCGAGAAGTCCGGACTGATTCGTGATTATTTGTGAGAGGGCTTGGCTCTCTAATCTTATTGTTGTGAGTATCGAGGGCGAGGATTTAATTCTCGGGAATGATTGGCTCGAGCGACATGGTGCGATCATGAACTACCGCACGAGAATCATTACCATGTTAGCCGAGGACGGCATCAACACTCTTTCGCGGGCGAAAGAGAAGCCCAGTTTGTTATTAACGCCTTGAAGGCGGTGAAACTACTGCGAAAGGGTGTCTTGGTTATTGGTGCTACGCCTTGAAGGCGGAGAATGGTGGAGTCGAGTTTTCGCGATTCCAGTCGTTAGTGAGTTTCTGATGTATTTCTGACGAGTTGCCGGGATTGCCACCGGATCGTGAGGTTGAGTTTGCTATAGAGTTAGAGCCGGGCGCGGCTCCGATTTCGAAGGCGCCGTATCGTATGGCACCTTCAGAGATGGCAGAGTTGAAGAAGCAGTTGAGTGAGCTTCTTGAGTCAGGGTATGTTCGACCGAGCGCCTCGCCTTGGGGTGCACCGGTCCTATTTGTGCGGAAGAAGGATGGTTCACTACGTTTGTGTATCGACTATCGTGAACTAAACAAAGTGACCATCAAGAACAAGTATCCTTTGCCGAGGATTGATGACTTGTTCGACCAGTTGGAGGGAGTTGCGGTGTTCTCGAAGATTGATTTGAATTCGGGGTACTATCAGCTTCGGGTGAGAGAGTCTGACGTGCCGAAAACAGCTTTTCGGACGAGATACGGACATTACGAGTTTGTAGTTATGCCTTTCGGGTTAACTAATGCGCCGGCGGTGTTCATGCAATTGATGAACAAAGTCTTTATCGAGTATTTGGATAAGTGTGTCGTCGTCTTCATTGACGATATTCTTATTTATTCGACGAATGAGGAAGAGCATGCCCATCATCTGCGGATAGTATTAGACATTTTGAGGACCGAGCAACTCTATGCGAAGTTCTCGAAATGTGAGTTCTGGCTGAAGGAAGTGATGTTTTTGGGTCACGTGATTTCAAATGAGGAGTCCGTGGATCCGCGAAAATTGAGGCGGTTGGATTGGGCATCGCCACAAATGTGAAGGAGGTCCGTAGTTTCTTGGGTTTGGTGGCTACTACCGTAGGTTCGCCGAGGGTTTCTCAAAACTAGCTCGGCCACTTACACAGATTGCTCCGTAATCCGAGAAGTTAAATGCGGAATGACGAGAGATAGTCGAGGTTTGAGGAATCAAGAAGCGTTTGACTTCAGCCCGGTTTTGGCGTTGCCATGTGGCAACGAGGGATTCGCCGTTTATAGCGATGCTTCGGGTCGTGGTCTTGGGTGCGTATTGATGCAGGACGGCAAGACCATTGCCTTTGCGTCGAGACAGTTGAGGCCGTATGAGCTGAACTACCCTACGCATGATTTGGAGTTAGCGGCAGTGGTTTTCGCGCTCAAGAGTTGGCGTCACTCTCTTTTCGGCTCTGCAGGTCAGATTTTTACCGATCCTAAAAGTCCAAATACATATTTACTCGGCGGGAGTTGAATATGAGGCAGGAGGTGGTTAGAATCGATTAAGGATTATGACCTCGAAATCCTTTATCATCCGGGTAAAGGCGACGTCGTGGCCGACGCCTTGAGTCGGAACCCGAGTGCGTTGCGAACGCTTGTGGTCCTTACGTCTCAGTCTGAGCTTCGGCGGGCTTTGATTGAGTTTGATGTTGAGGTTTTGTTGCCTGGAGCTGTCGGGCAACTTTGTGCCTTAGAGATTTCGTCGTCTTTGATCGATAAAATTAAGTCAAGCAATTAGAGGATCCGATGATTACTCAAATCCGAAAACGCGTTCTTAAGGGAAAGTCTCCCGGGTTTGTGATTCACGAGGATGGTGTTTTGAGATTCAGTCGGCTTTGTGTGCCGAACGATCCAGAGTTGCGACAGTATTTTGCGTGAGGCCCATTCCACACCTTATTCCGTTCATCCTGGTTCGAGTAAGATGTACAAGGACACGAGGAGGAACTTCGGAATGATATGAAGGAGGAGGTCGCACGGTATGTAGCGAGATGTTTGACTTGCCCGGAGTCAAAATCGAGCATCGGCCGACTGAGTTATTGCGATCACTTCGTTCCGAATGGAAATGGGAAGACTTATCGATGGACTTCGTTACGAGTTTGCCGAGATCGAGGTCGGGCATGAATATGGTATGGGTGATTGTTGATCGTCGACCAAGTCGGCACATTTTCTCGGGCATCAAGGACACTTGGGGCCGGAGAAGTTAGCCCGTGTGTTTATCGCGCAGATTGTGAGACTTCACGGTACACCGAAGTCTATTGTTTCGGATCGTGATGGCCGTTTTGTATCGAACTTTTGGCAGGAGGTGCATAATGCGTTAGGTACCCGTTTGCATTTGAGTACCTCTTTTCACCCCCTACGGATGGGCAGTCGGAGCGCACTATCCAGACATTTGAGGATATGTTGCGTGCTTGTGCTCTCGATTGGAGCGATGACTGGGAGGAGCATTTGCCATTGATCGAATTCACGTACAACAATAGTTGGCACGCGTCGATTCGGATGGCACCGTATGAGGCACTCTATGGGCGGCGATGTCGATCACCGATTTGTTGGAATGAGGCATCGGATTTAGTCGGGACCGAGCCGGATGTCGTTTTAGAGACGAGGCGGAAGATAGAATTAATTCGAGAACGGATGTTGACTGCCCAGAGTCGACAGAAGTCATATGCCGATGTCCGTCGTCGACCTTTAGAATTCGAGGTGGGAGACCACGTTTTGCTGAAGGTGTCGCCGACGAGAGGAGTTTTCCGTTTCGGAAAGAAGGGGAAGTTGAGTCCGAGATTTATTGGACCCTTCGAGATTCTCGAGCGAGTCGGTGGGTTAGCATACCGTTTGGCGTTACCCCCGGCCCTGAGTCATGTTCATAGCGTTTTTCATGTTTCCCAGCTGAGGAAATATGTCCCGGATCCTAGTCACGTTATCGATTATGGCGAGATTGATATTGCTGAAGATATTACTTTTGAGGAGCGTCCTTTGAAGATTTTGGAGCATCGTGAGAAACGACTGAGGCGTAAGACCATTCCTTTGGTCAAGGTGCAGTGGTCGAGACACGGTGTCGAGGAGGCAACGTGGGAGACCGAGGATAGCATGCGTGCTAGGTACCCTGAGTTGTTTGTTTCTTAAGTTTCGGGGCGAAACTTGTTTTTAGAGGGGTAGAATGTAATATCCGCATTTTTCTTCCCCTTGTATTTTCTTTTTCGGCGTATTTCCCGATAGTAGTGACCCTCGTGTATCTTTCAGTGTATCTTTCCTATTATCTATGGATTTTATTCCCGTTATTGTCTTGCGGAACCGCCGTTTCGGGGTTGCCGTGGATCCATTCTATGTTATGATGCCTGTTGAGATGTTCCGTTTGATGTTTCGTTCACATTTCGGTGTCTTTGGACCGTTCATATTTCGTACCTAGCGCACGCTACTTCTTCTGCATAGCGCACGCTAGGGATCCCTTAGTAGCGCACGCTACGTTTGTTTCGTAGCGCGCGCTAACGAGTAGCCCTGGGAGTGGCGGTCTTGTTTTCACCTTACGGACTAGCATATTAGCGTCGCTACGTATGCTAGCGCACGCTAATGTCGAGAGGCTAGCGCACGCCGATGATGCCCAGAGCGTGCGCTTAGCGTAGGTGTCCAAAGATCGACGGTTTATTTCGAAACGGCCAGTGCGAAGCGTACGCTACGCTCGTATGGTAGCGCACGCTAACGGATCGAGTGAATTTTGGGCGATTAGCTTCGGACTCGGCCGATGTCCGTAGCGCACGCTATTGGTCGATAGCGCTACCGAGCAGATTATTAGCGCACGCTAATCGAGTAGCGCACGCTAACGGCCAGAAGTCTGGCTACTGGGTTGGACGCTAACTATTTTGGCCTGTAACTTTACCCCGTTAGCGCACGCTAACCTTGAGGAATTAGCGCACGCTAACACTCCCTGGCTATATAAACCAGGGAGTTGACCCATATGAGCAGATTAATTCCATTTCATTTCTTCTCCGCGACGCAGAGCTCTTCCGGGCGATTTCCGAGCGATTCTTCCCTTCGATTATTTCAGGCATCCTCTACCTTGAGTTTTTGAAGTAGATTAACAACACCTACTTGTGTTCTTCATCATCAATCCAAGGTAAATCTCTTAGAACCCTACTTTTCGATAAATTGGGGGTTTTGGGATTTTCTTCCGATCCGTTCCGTTTTGTTGATGGATTCATGATGAATATGATTAATCTTGTTGGTATTCTTAGTTTCCCTACGGATTCATAGTATATTTTCATAGTTTTGCGAAATCGAGAGGGTTTGGTTGTGGTCCGCCCTCGTCGTTATTTTTGTGCGAATATACATGAATCGTAGGCGGGTTTTCGGGTGTATTCCAATTCCGTATTCATTTAGAAATGGTTGTGATTGTATTCTTCGAATCGTTAGGTTCGGTTTCATTGGTTCCTAGCGTTCGTCGGTGACTTTCCTTTCCGTTCTTCGCATCGTCAGTAATTCAAGGCAAGTATTTTTGGAAACCTTTATGCTTAACGTGAAATAGTAATGTATATTGTGTGTGATTGCTCACCTCGGGAGGGTCCGACGGGATCACGGAGGGAATCCAATGGTATAGCCCTGGATTCACGAGTTTGTTTCGCTAGCCAGCTCGGGAGGGTCCTTAGGGATCACGGAGCGGGATCAATGGTATAGCCTGTTCCCAAGGCGATGCGTGTGCGTGATTTGTTTTATAATATGGCCAGCTCGGGAGGGTCCTTAGGGATCACGGAGCGGGATCAATGGTATAGCCCTGTTCCCACGGCAAATTGTTTGACTGTTTATTTCCGGAAAGGACATGTCTAGTTTTGGTTTTAGAAAATGATATCGATGCATGTACTATGAAATGTGTAAGCGATTGGTTTGCCTTGATTACTTGTACTAGCGTAATTACTAACCCCTTTGGGGACCCGTTTTGGGGAAATTCTTGTTATGGATTTCAGGTTATGATTATCCGGACGAGTGTTAAGCGTATTTTTATACGCTTATTTATCATTATTTTGTAGTATTTTGGAGTGTGAAATCATCTAAATGAGCTTTTAATGCCTTAATTTTGTATGATTGACAGGAAATTGAAGTCCGGAAGCTTAAACGAGGCAAAACGGCGAAAACGGCAAAATCGACTATGAGCCGCGGCACAAGGAAACCGAGCCGCGGCAAAGGAAGACACCACCAAGGGCGAGTAGTCGTACTGTGGCCGCGCACGCCCATGTGAGCCGCGGCACGAAGGATTTAATTACGCCCGTGTATTGATTTTGGCGATGTGGCCGCGCACAAAGATGTGAGCCGCGGCACACTTAGCGGGTTTGGTACGTCTCGCGGATTTTGGGCCGTTTGAAGCCGCTCAACCAACTAATACGGACGCGATTTATGGAAGTGTTGAGCTATAAATAGGGTGAAGACCCTAATTTAATTATCTTGGAACCATTGAATCTAAACCTAGGAGAGTCAAGCTTGAGACAGAGAAGAGGAGGAAAGCGTAAGAATTCAAGGGCAGATATGAGTCAAGAACGGAGGAATCCGAGCTTCATCTGCGTTTGAATTTTATGCTTTCGTTTATTTATTCTGTATTGTCGCTTTTTAGTATGTCGCTAAAGCCGTAATCTGTGGTTTTGATGAAACCTTTATTTTGACGAATTGATTGAGATTATCCAATTTATTACCTTTTTATTGAGTTTTCCCAATTATGTTTAATGCTTGCAATTATCCGCCAATAGTTGTATTGATTTAATCATTCACTTGAATCGGGAGAGGAGAATACGTCAGGAACTATTGGAGAGGACAGTTTAAATCAGTGAGATAGGAATATACTCATAGGAACTACGAGGCCGATAGGAGATAACATGCTAATTGCCTAGCGACGAGATAATTCACCTAGGGATAGAGTGCGTTAGTCGCCGTTAGATAAATCTATTGACCTCGGGAGAGGCGGTAGAGTATATTAGCAATCTCCGCCTTCAATAAATTGGGAAAATTATTTATTACGGATAATCAAGATTAAATTCGGATATATTAAGGTGGATTCAGAACTCTAGACTTATTTATCATTTGATTCCTTTTATTCAAGCTATCGTTTTCTGTTTAGTCTTTTATTAATTCTTTTAGTTATTAATCCAAAAACCCAACTTCGATTGTTCAAATAAAATTGGAATACGAAACGCTTGTGAGTTAGAGATTCAATCCTCGTGGGAACGATACTCTACTTATCACTTTATTACTTGTAAACGATGACGTGCACTTGCGTGTAGGAAATATCGCAACAAGTTTTTGGCGCCGTTGCCGGGGATTGAAATTTTTCTAATATCGACTTAAGTATTTCCAGTCTTAATTTGAACGTTTTATTTTTATTTTTTGTGTATTTAATTTTGTTTATTCGTTTTCCCTTTCAGGACCTTTCGTGTAGTGCATGAGAAGACTCGGTAACGAAGGCTTACTACCTTTGGACACCGAGCTCGAGCGCACTCTACGAAGGAATAAAAAGGAGAAAAGTGAGTTGCAGACGACGGTCAAGATGGCCGAGAATGTTGAAATCCAAGGAGGAGACAACCAAGTGCGGCAAGTTCAACCGGAACTCGCTCTTCGTGATTATGCCATGCCGCAAGTCAACGCAAATTTTTCGGGAATTCGGCGTCCCACCATCCAAGCTAATAACTTTGAGATCAAGCCCGCCATTATTCAGATGGTGCAGGCGAGCCCTTTCTGTGGATTGCCGAAGGACGACCCGAATGCCCACATTGCTTCGTTCCTTGAGATATGCGACACTTTCAAAACTAATGGTGTCACCGACGATGCCATCCGATTGAGGCTTTTCCCTTTTTCTTTGAGGGATAAAGCAAAATTCTGGTTGAATTCCTTACCGCCGGGGTCGATTACAACTTGGGAGAGGTTAGTGCAAGCCTTCCTTGCAAAATTTTTCCCACCAGCTAAGACGGCGCGGTTGAGAAACGAGATAACTACTTTTGCCCAGTTCGATATGGAATCGCTCCACGAGGCGTGGGAGCGATATAAAGAATTGCTTCGAAGATGCCCTCATCACGGCATTCCTGATTGGCTTCAGCTGCATACGTTTTATGGTGGTTTGAGTGCTTCTACACGCACTCTTGTCGATGCGGCATCCGGTGGGACATTCATGGGAAAATCAATGGCCGAGGCTCATGTGCTTTTAGAAGATATGGCTGAAAACGCTTACCAATGGCCAGCAGAAAGATTGACACCGAAGAGGGTAATGGAAGTTTCGAGCAATGATCCGATTTCCACCTTGTCAGCTCAAGTCGCCGCTTTGACACAACAGCTCCAGAACTTTTCGCACGCACCAGCCCCCGTTACCATTGAGACGTGTAATTGGTGTAACGGATCACACCCGAGCGCGGAGTGTCAATTTGGAAATCCGTTCGAGCAAAATCAGATGGAGCAGGCTCAATTCGTAGGAAATGGGAATCGACCGAATAACCCGTACTCAATACTTATAATCCGGTGGCGAAATCATCTCAACTTTTCATGGAGAAACGGACAACGCACACCAGCCCACTTTCGCCGAATCAAAGCAGCCCCTTCCGCTCCCAAAGTGTCTCTCGAGGAAGCGCTTGCAAAATTGGCGGCAAATACAAGCCAATTTATGACTTGACTAAGCTACACTACAAAATCATTCGCTTCCATTCGAATTTGGAGGTCCACCGGGCCAAATCGCTAATGTGTTGACAATCGTCGGAGGGAGCATTGCCGAGTACAACAGACCAATCATCGAGAGAGTCTAAATGCAATTAGCTTGAGAAGCGGGAGAGATGTGCTAGATCACCCGAGCGGGTAAAGAGAAGAAGGTGATTGAGGAAAAGATGGAATTAAAGCTAGAGGAGTCGAAGGAAGTTCACCGAGATCTCGAAGACATGTGTTCCCCTGCTCCGCTTCCGCAGAGACTACAAAGAAAGAAGGGCGGACAAACAATTTTCTAAGTTCCTTGAGGTGTTCAAAAGCTTCACATAAATATTCCGTCGCCAAGCATTGGAGCAGATGCCGAGTTATGTCAAGTTCATGAAAGAGATATTATCTAAGAAGAGAAAACTTGAAGAGTTTGAAACGGTTGCCTTGACAGAGGAGTGCAAAGGCAATTCTTCAAAAGAAGCTCCCACCTAAATTGAAAGATCCGGGAAGTTTCAACATACCGTGCACCATGGGGAATCTTTCGTTTGATAAGGCACTATGCGATCTTGGTGCAAGTATCAACCTCATGCCTCTATCGATTTTCCAAAAGCTGAATATTGTGGAATACAATACAAACACATTCTCCTGACAAGTGGCGGATCGATCGATAAAGTATCCGAGGGGAGTGATCGAGGATGTTTTAGTTAAAGTCGATAAGTTCATCTTTCCGGCTGATTTCATCGTACTAGACATGGAGGAAGATGAAAATATTCCGATCATCTTGGGACGACCATTTCTAGCTACGGGCCGCACCCTTATAGACGTGGAGAAGGGGGAGTTAACTCTGAGGGTCCAAGACGAGCAAGTCACTTTCCAAGTATTCAAATCGTTCCCATGTCCCGGAAGTGCTGATAAAGGATCACAAATTGAGGGTGTGGATGTTTGTGAAAGAGGAAAGCATCGAAAAAATCGTCGTGGGGAAACTTCAGAATTTGTGTTAAATGGCCCAAGTTTGAAGAAGGATGTAGAACTAGTGGCGTTTCTTGACCATGAAGAAAAATCTGCTGCAGTTGTGAGTTCGTTTGTGAAGGAGGAGAGTGAGCCGAAAGCCAAGAGAAAAATTAGTCATGGAGAAACCGGGTGTTTCGGGAAGTTTTTCAAGTCGAAACCTTTTCGAAAACTACATTTGATGACTGAACCGAAAATCGAACCGCTGATGACCAATGGTCATAATTTTAACCAAAATACAAACGGTTCGATGAACGGGGCGGAAGCCAAATGGAGTTTGCGTGCGAACTAACGTTGTTCAATAGGTCCTATCAAGACTATAAACTTAGCGCTTCTCGAGGCAACCCGAGCTCGTAGTTGTAGAATTTTGCATTTCTTTATTTTTCTTGTTTTTCGTGATTCTTATTTTTCATCATTTTGGTGCTTCTATCTGCTTCTTCCTCTCGTTTTTAACGTCTTCTTTTCAAAATTTCGTGCAGAAAGTCCTGTGAGAAATCGGAGTATGAGCCGCAGCGGCTTATTGTGAGCCGCGGCACACATCAATAGCAAAGGGAGGCAAAACCGACTGTACCTTGCGCCGCGGCACGGCATAAATGAGCGGCGGCACACTTGAGCAATGAGCCGCGGCACACGGAATTTGAGCCGCGGCACACGACAAATCGAGACACAGGTAAAAAAGGACTGTACCTTGCGCCGCGGCTCACTTTATCTGTGCCGCGGCACACTATGCGGAATTCGAAAGGCCATGTAGCTTATAACATGCATTCGGCCGGCATTTATCAGGTACGATTTTCCTTCTCCTTGCCTTCCCTCCCCAGCGCGACCGGCCGAAGCAATTCCTTCATCTTTTACCTGCGATTCTTCTTGAAATCTCGAAAAGGTATGTTTCAATCTTGCGATTTTACTTGCTTATGGTTTATATTTGGAAGTTGGGTATGTGTTCGATGATTGGAACATGTTTATTTTCCTTCAAATAGTTTTGTGATTGTTAGAGAATAACAGGATGGTTTTATCGAATTTTCTTGATTAAATTGGAATATCAATGAATTGATTGTGTCAAGTTGTTCATGATTGAATTGTATTTCTGTTTTTGGGGGCTGAATCGAGCTAGAACTATGTTTATTCTTCAAGTAAACATGCGCCCTCAAGGTGTCTGATAAATTGCCCAAATGAAAATTTTCTTTGAAAAAGCAATTGTTTTGAAGTTTCGTGCAACGTATACGTTTTCAATTTACAGCAAGCCCAACCCGTACATCCAGTTGAGATGTTTAAGTCCAAATTCATCTTTCTCTCTCGTATGCGCTAGTGTCTTAATTTCGAATTTACGGTTTGATGTCTTTAGCCACGCATATATCATCGTTATTATTGTTGCGTAAATAAACCCTCGTGTTGTACTTCTCAGGGTGATTATGGCGCGCACGAAGAAGTTGACCAAGCGTGCTAGGACCGAGTCATCCCTACGCGAGGAGACCTCTCGGGAGTCGGGCCGAGGCGAGAGGGGCACCAATTTTCGGACCCGAGATCCACAAGATTTTCAACGAAAAGATCCGTCCGCGTCCACTTATTCCCGAGAGAGGTTTTACTCCGGCTCCTCGGGACGGGAGTTGCTCATGATGATTGACGAGATGGGATGGGCTAGATTTACCGCACCTCTGAGCGGCAGTCATTTCGATCGTCCGTGAGTTTTATGCCGCTCTGCTTGAAGCACCTCCGGCGGGGCATACGTTGCCATCTCTAGAGTCTCGGACTCGAGTCGACGTCCGAGGGTCACGGTTGATTTCTCCCCATCGCTATTCGGAGGCTTTTTGGGTTTCGGCGGTTGACGAGACAGGCTATGACCGCGTGATGACCGGCCTCACTAAGGAGGCCCCGCTTGAGACGATTACCTGGCCCGGCACCGGCCCGGGAGCAATGAGCACAGAGCTCATCTACTTTTCACTTTAGGAGCTCGCGCCTCAGCCCGGCTCGGGCGAGCACAGCTTTACTTTATTTGTGCCCGCATTGATCCCACCTCCCGATCCGTACAGCTTTTCTCTCCGCGCCGGATACTTTTGCTATCACCTCCGGTTGCGTTTTGATGTGGCCCCCATTCTAGTTCGATCTATCTTCCAGAGTATCCAGGGGCCAAGACGGGGTTGAAGCACCCCTCCCTCATCTCGCACTTTATGCCGTGATCGGGGCGACATGGTCGATCGGCAGCCGATGCTTGCCCCACAAGCCCCGATCGACCACCGCATCATATCGCACTTTGAGCGGTGGGGCGGAGCGCGGCACACGCTGGGGCGAGGATTTTGCTCGAGGAGGCTCACGAGGATCCCGAGCCACTTTTGTTGACGCACGGAGAGGCGGACCGCGGCCGACAGGCGAGGTTGGAGGAGGCTGTTTGATGGGGCTGCGGGAGGATTTGAGGAGACAGAGAGAAGAGCATAGGGAGGAGCCGAGGAGAGAGAGAGGAGCCGAGAGAGGAGTTGAGGAGAGAGAGAGACGAGATGAGGAGAGAGAGAGAGAGGCTGGATGGCCGCCTTGCGAGAGGAGCGGGCGGCGCGGAGAGTGTTATTCTTGCCGCGCGAGCCGAGATGAGAGAGCAGTTCGCCGGACCAGCCGACGAGCGGCGAGGCGTCTTCCTGCGAGGGAGGCTTATCATCGGGAGCACCTCGCCGCATGGACGGCCCACATCATGCATCCCGACGGGCCATTTATCGCGCCCGCCCGGCAGCACACCACCCTCCTCACCAGACGATGCCGGCACGGCTCTGAGCGACGGAGGGGAGTACTTGACCTTTTACTTTTCTTGCATTTCATTTTTGTCCATTGAGGTCAATGTACGTCCTAAGTTTGGGGGATTTACATTCATCTGCATTCATTCAGTACTCTATTTTCTTGCTGTACATTATATTTTGTTGCACTTTTCTTTCTTTGCGAAATTTTTTTTTAGATAGCCTTGCTTGCCGTAGTTTTTCTTTATTCGTGAATTTTCGTGCTTCTATTATGTGTGATACTGATGTTACGACACTGTCTTTCTCTCTGAAGAAGCGGGCGAGTTTTAGTCGAGTTGTAGTCAGTTATTTCTGTTCTGCTTAGTATTCAATTAGGTCCGAAATTATTCGTGATTGTAGAGGACTTGGCAGATAAGAGACGATACATACTTGTTTTTAAATCCCCATCAATACGTTTGGCTACATTTTCCGGATAGTGAGTCGTACTGTTTCTTTAGTCGTGTTGGCACTTAAATTGAGTTTAGAGTCGGTCAGTTTTTCCCTAAAAGTCGAGATAATGTGTTCTATGAAGGGAAGTCTAGTAACCGGGGGTATTCGCGTGACCCGTTGTTTACTCTCGCGTAAAACGACGACCCTGATTAGACTATTGATTTAGATATTTCACATGTGCCAATGATAGGGAGCCTAGTAACCGGGGGTATTCGCGTGACCCGCTGTTTACTCTCGCGTAAAACGGCAACCTTGATTCGGACATGCGGAAATTATGTATTAGAGTTGTTTCTCCGCTGTAAAAGGGAACTTAGTAACTAGAAGCATCCATGTGCCCCATGAGTGTCTTTTACGTCAAACGGTTTCCGAATACATGAGAATGGAAGTTCCACCCTAGGATTGTCCCGATGAAACATCCCGAGATCCTAACCTAGTGGTCGACTCGAATCAAATTCTTGAGCATATTTATATAAGGGGATACTGTCCGAGGTTTATTTGTTATGAGACTCGTGAAAAATTGTGCCTTTAGACTGTGGAACGGGACGAACTAGCTTGTCTATTTTAGCCTTTCATATTGACGGTTGATTTGACTCATGTTTTGTTGATCTTTGAGCTGAGTTTTCTTCATGAACAAATGATTAGGACTGAACTTGATTTCTTTGCGGAATCATTATTCTGAGTACAGCTCGCTTTTATGACACTCGTATTATTTAGAGAGAATGGCAGGATAGTATTGATTAGGTTGAACACTATGAGTTGCACGATGATTCACGACATTCTTTTATTGACTTTAATTCTTTTTGCTTGAGGACAAGCAAAGGCTTAAGTTTGGGGGTATTTGTTAAGCGTACTTTTATACGCTTATTTATCATTATTTTGTAGTATTTTGGAGTGTGAAATCATCTAAATGAGCTTTTAATGCCTTAATTTTGTATGATTGACAGGAAATTGAAGTCCGGAAGCTTAAACGAGGCAAAACGGCGAAACGGCAAAATCGACTATGAGCCGCGGCACAAGGAACCGAGCCGCGGCAAAGGAAGACACCACCGAAGGGCGAGTAAGTGTACTACGTGCCGGCACGGACCCATGTGAGCCGCGGCCGAAGGATTTAATTACGCCTGTGTATTCGATTTTGGCGATGTGCCGCGGCACGCAGGTGAGCCGCGGCACACTTAGCGGGTTTGGTACGTCTGCGCGGATTTTGGGCCGTTTGAGCGATTTTCAACCAACTAATACGGACGCGATTTATGGAAGTGCTGAGCTATAAATAGAGTGAAGACCTAATTTAATTATCTTGGAACCATTGAATCTAAACCTAGGAGAGAGTGAAGCTTGAGACAGAGAAGAGGAGGAAGCGTAAGAATTCAAGGCGCAGGCGGGAGTCAAGAACGGAGGAATCCGAGCTTCATCTGCGTTTGAATTTTATGCTTTCGTTTATTTATTCTGTATTGTCAGTTTTTAGTATGTCAGGCTAAAGCCCTAATCTAGGGTTTTGATGAAACCTTTATTTTGACGAATTGATTGAGATTATCCAATTTATTACCTTTTTATTGAGTTTTCCCAATTATGTTTAATGCTTGCAATTATCGGCAATAGTTGTATTGATTTAATCATTCACTTGAATCGGGAGAGGAGATTTGGTGAGGAACTATTGGTGAGGACTGCTTATTTTATTGTGAGATAGGAATATACTCATAGGAACTACGTGGCCTTTAGGAGATTTCATGCTTTTTGCCTAGCGACGAGATAATTCACCTAGGGATAGAGTGCGTTAGTCGCCGTTAGATAAATCTATTGACCTCGGGAGAGGCGGTAGAGTATATTAGCAATCTCCGCCTTCAATAAATTGGGAAAATTATTTATTACGGATAATCAAGATTAAATTCGGATAAATTAAGGTGGATTCAGAACTCTAGACTTATTTATCATTTGATTCCTTTTATTCAAGCTATCGTTTTCTGTTTAGTCTTTTATTAATTCTTTTAGTTATTAATCCAAAAACCCAACTTCGATTGTTCAAATAAAATTGGAATACGAAAACGTCGGTAGTTAGAGATTCAATCCTCGTGGGAACGATACTCTACTTATCACTTTATTACTTGTAAACGATGACGTGCACTTGCGCGTAGGAAATATCGCAACAACGAGCGAGCACCAGGACAGTACGAGGATGTTGGCCAGGGTCGTTGACATGTGCATTTGGGTCTACTTATTTCCTTTGTCCATTTCGATATGGTTGTTCCCACAGTTTTAAACTTATAGATTGTACTCGCGAGTACTTAGGCTTTTTGTTTCAAACTCCGTATTGTATTGCTTTAAATTGTCACGTTGTTGGTTGATGCTTATTTTGCCAGTTTCTCCGGGCGTATCTTTATATGTCATATTATTTAATTGTGTATCCTCGCTAACCAAGATGGTTAGTCGAGTGGAGTTTTCCTATTGTAGCCTGGTGGGTCCCATGTAGGGGTCTACGGCGCTGTAACATATTCCGAATATCTTGGGGTGTTACAGCTATCCCCACCAGTTTTCGGGAGAGGAATCCGAGTAAGAGTTTTAACTCTCCCTTTGTTTGGATACACCTCGAACTGATCTAATTTGGTTTCCTTTTTGCAGGCTTCATTGTTCCAGCGATCGACGATCTCCCTTTTGATTTCTTGATCGTCTGGGAGCGAATTCGCGGTCTGCCGGACTCCTACCTCGACGTTCGCACAGTCAACATCGAACCTCATTGGTTGGGAGCTCGATTGTTTCGCTTCCCTCGCCACCTGAAGGTTCCAGGTATAAATTTTTACTTCCTCTTTTCTGCTTGACGATCGTATGATTGAGATGGATGTCTAACTTGGCTGAATTTCTTCTTTGATAGAGATCCATTTTCCCCGCTACGCCGATCCCCCGAGAGAGATCTTAATGTCGAACCCCAGTCTTTTGGGTCGTCTCCACCAAGGAAAGAAGGCGGGTCGTGCCCCTGCAACGACGTCCCATCCTGTCCCCGAGGAGAGACCAACTATAGTGCCGGTTGTCGAGCCGGAAGCTCGGGAAGAGGAGCAGCTCCAGCGCAACCGCAAGAGGCGGAGGCCGGAGGAACCCCTGCCGACTGCTGCTGCGGATGCATCCATCGTGGTGCCGCCGGTTGCTGCGCCGCCTATCTCCACTGTCCCGATGGCAGGAGGGTCTTCGGCCACGGCGGCCTTCTTGAAGACTGCGGCGATCGCCGAAGCTGAGACTCCGAGGGGCAAGCCCTTTTTCGGCCGTGACCCCGAGTTGGCCACGAGGTAAGACTGGTATGAACTTTCTGGGTTAGGCTACTTGTGTAGGATGTATACTAACTCCTTCGTTTTTTTGTGTGTTGCAGGGTCCGTCTCGCCGATCCGGATACCTCGCCGATGGTGTTGGATTTCCTGGCGAGCAAGTCCCCACGCCAGTCCATCGACGTTCCTTCTTATGTCTCCCGGGCCATCACCTCTCTTCCTAAGGCTTGGACGACTGACCTCGACGCGATTGCTCGTCGGCGGTCTGGAGATGCCATGCCGTCGACACTCGCCCTGACTCTCCAGGAGGCGACGATGGCCGTCCAATCCGTCAAGGATTATGAGGGGCGACCCTCTACTTCTCGCCTCCATCAAGATCTTGAGGCTGCTCGGAACTAGAATGACGATTTCGCTAATCGGATAGTGGCCATGGAGAAGGAGTGCCTGGAGACGGCCAAGCGAGCCAAACAGGACCTTGACCGGATGAAGCAGGAGCTTGACCGGTCCTGGGGGGTGGCAGATCGGTTCCGTGACTAGATGATAGATGCTCGCCGGTTGCACGCGGCCTCGCATGAGGAGGTGACTGGGCTGAAGGCGACAGTGGACCGACTCAACGGCGAGCTGGAGAAAGCGAAGGGGGAACTGGCTTCCAAGGTAGCCGAGCTCGCGGATGCGGACAAGACGGCCGCGTGGCTGAAGGAGCAGTTAAAGGCGATCGAGACCGATCCCTACCTTAATATGGAGTACGTCGGCGAGTTCGCATACTATATGGCTTACGCCGACGCTATCCGTGCAGCCAAGAAGGTAGGGATCGAGGTCAGCCCTATGATGGAAACCTTCAAAGCCTATGTGCTCGAGCATCCTCTGCAGCCGGACTTCTCCCTTCCGATCCTCGACCTCACCAACTTAGGGATTGATCTGAGTTGGTATCCATTTCCGGATAAACTTGTTTATCCTGAAGCCGGTGAGGAAGCGGCGCCGATCCATCTGCTGGAGGCGAAGGCCAGTCGGGGGTGGCCTGAGTGACGTTAGAGTTTGTTTTGTTTTCCTTTGCTTTGTAATTTCCAGTTTTTCCTTGTATTGCCTTCGGGATTGTATGTCCGATCATTTTGAATGGAATAAAATACTTCTTTTTGCATCTGATTCTTTATATGTACGATCGCCTCTTCTGAATGGTTGCATATGAATTTATACAAGTGTTCACACAATCGCACCTGATGCCTTGTTTGTATGATCGACTTTTGAATGTTGAGTAGATCCGAATGTATTGGTGCACTTGAAAATTCTTACTTGTAAATTTCTTGAATCAAAACCGATCGTCATGTGTGTGTTTGAACAAAGCCGATCGTGTATGGTTCTTTCCTCCCGATCGCATGTAGGAATAGCTCCACTTTGCCCCTTGTTTTTGTTTACTTAGTGTAAGTAAGGGAACGAAAATAGTATGTTTGGTGAGCTATCTTTAGTTTTGCCGATTCTTCGAGGGAGGACGACTGTTTTGCGTTTGAGGAACCGTGCACGGTCGCGGAGTTCGATGGACCGACCTCAATAACCGTGTCTTTGTGTGCGAGGGACATTCCATTTGTCGGTCTGTCTCGCGACTTACTTTATTCTTAGGGTCCTCCGTTAGGCTGCGCCCGGCTTGTATTTAAACGAAAGGCGAGCGGTCTTGGTCTGGAGAAGTCCTTGCACGGGGCGTCGTCGGTTTATTCGACTCCACGTCCGCGGGTTGTTAGCACTTTTCTACCTTGGGTCGCCATGTTAGATGGCGACCCTCGACGGTATACGTTGTGACGGGGTAGGGACGCGTCGCCTTGTCCGGGTACATCATGTTAGATGATGCACTTTTGAGGGCGCGTGAGCGTGTCCACATATTTATTTGGAGGGTCCTTCGGCTACGCTCGCCTCGTATTTAAACGAAGGGCGAGCGATCGCAGCCCAAAGGAACCTTGCATGGGCGAAGCTGTCGGTTCCATCGACCTCAAGGACCATGGCTGCACCTTTCTAACTCGGATCGTCATGTTGAATGACGACCCTCGATGGTATACATTGTGCTTGGAGGGGCGATTGCTTGCATAGGTCTGTCAGGTTTAGACGACAACCTCTTGTAGGGCGAGCGACTCGTCCTCTTTTTATTTGTTTGTTTTCGTCAAAGCAAATCATATATAGGGGATTGAAGAATATCATTAAAATCTGCGTATATTGGGTAACTGAATACAAAGTTTTCACTGGTAGTATTTCTTCAAATGTACGGCGTTTTAGGGATATTGGTCCGGAGTGCCGTCTGGATGTTCGAGTTCGTAGGCTCCCCTAGTTAGCCAATTAGATATCCTGAAGGGGCCTTCCCAATTCGGGCCAAAGACTCCTGTGTGAGTCTGGACCTTTTTGAGGACTAGGTCGCCCACTTGGAACCGTCTTTCCTTGACCTTCGAATTGAAGAATTTCTCGGATCTCCTTTTGTGGATTGTGTTCTTCATTTTCGAGGTCAGTCGCCGTTCTTCGAGCATGTCCAAGTCGATTCATCGGGCTACATCATTGTCCGTCGTCATCGCTTGTTCAGTTCGGTGGCTGAGGACGGCGATCTCTGAAGGGATCACTGCTTCTGTTCTGAAGGCGAGGGCGAACGGGGTTTCGCCAGTTGAGTTTCGGGTCATTGTACGGTAGGACCACAAAACATCTGGGAGCTCGCTCGCCCATCGTCCTTGTTTGGATTCAAGTCTTGCTTTGATCGTGTGTTTGAGGATCTTGTTTACAGCCTCTACCTGCCCGCCCGTTCGTTTGAGGGTGGTAAGGGGCCGAGAACAACTTTTTGATTCCCTATTTCTCGCAGAATTGCATGACTTCCAAGCCGTCGAACTGCTTTCCGTTGTCGGAGATGATAGCCTGGGGTAGACCGAACCGGCATATGATGTTCTTCCAAATGAACTTGATTACTTGTTCTTGGCCGATCTTATTGAGCGGCTCGGCCTCAGCCCATTTCGTGAAATAATCGACCCCCACGATGGCAAATTTACATCCTTCTGGCGCCGTCGGCAAGGTACCGATGTGGTCGATGCCCTATTGGGTGAACGGCCATGGGCTGTACATAGAAGTGAGCTGTTCGGGGGAGAGCTTGATGTTTGGGCCCATCACTTGACATATGTGACACGATCGGGCGTAGGCGATCACATTTTTTTGTAGTGTAGGCCAGAAAAAACCTTGCCTGGTCATTTTGTGGATGAGAGCTCGCCCTCCAGCATGGTTTCCACAGATCCCATCATGGATCTCGGCTAAAATGAGTCGGCCTTCCTCCGGCATAATGCACTTGAGGAGAGGAAGGCTGAAAGCTCGCTTGTAAAGCCGGTCGTCCAATAGGGTGTATCTGGTCGCACGGAGCTGAAGCTGGCGAGCTTTGATACGGTCGGCGGGGACTGTGCCGTCCTTCAAGTACTTAATGAACGGAGTCATCCAGTTCTTTTCGGCGATAGTTACTGTGGTAACCAGGCTTCTATCGATCGCCGGCTTTGCTGATTTTGTGATTTGGATGTTAGAGAAATCTGCCGCCCCATCTGACGATGCTAGTTTGGATAGGGCATCGGCGTGGGAGTTGTGCTCTCTCAGGACTTGTTCGATCAGCACTTCTTCAAACTTCGTGCACATTTCGGCGACCAATTCTTGATATTTGATCATTTGTTCTCCGCGCGCCTCATATTCTCCCTTGACTTGGTTCACGACCAAGAGGGAGTCCATGAAAATGTGGAGACGGCGAACATCCAGGGCGAGGGCAAGATCGAGCCCGCCTACCAAGGCTTCGTACTCGGCTTTATTGTTGGTCGCTCGAAACCCGAAACGCACAGCATTTGTGAAACTTTGGCCGTCGGGGCTGATGAGGACAATTCCCGCCCCTGCTCGCGAGTTGGTTGCTAATCCATCCACGTACAACTTCCAAGCAGGGCGGCTGACCTAGGTCGGACTGGGAGGGAATGTTAATTCCACCACGAAGTCCTCCAGAGCTTGGCCTTTGATCGCCGTGCGAGGAGCGTACGTGATACCGTATTGGGCGATCTCGAGTGACCACTTGAGGAGTCGTCCGTTGGTGTCTGGCCGGTGCAGAAATTGCCTTAAGGGGAGAGTCGTCAGAACCTCCACTTGATGTTCGAAGAAGTAGGCCCTTAGCTTGCTAACACTCATGCTAGAGCGTAGGCGATCTTCTCCAGAGGTGTGTAACGCGTTTTCGCGTCATGGAGCGCTTGACTAACGTAGTAGATCGGCAAGTGGGCTTTCCCCTATGCTCGCACTAATACAGCACTCAGTGCGACCTCCGAGGCCGCCAGGTAAAGGAATAACTTTTTGCCAGGAATCGGCTTCGCCAAGATCTAGGGGTTAGACAGATACTCCTTAATTTTGGTGAATGCTATTTGACTCTCCTTTGTCCATGCAAACTTCTTGTTCTTTATGGTCGCGAAGAACGTCTTGCTTTTATCCCCGAGCCGAGATATGAAACGGTTGAGGGCAGCTAGACAACCTGTGAGGCGTTGCACCTGCTTGACATTCCGTGGCTCCTGCATGTCGAGGATCGCCTGGATCTTGGTGGAGTTCGCCTCGATCCCCCTTTGGCTCACGATGTGCCCCGGGAACTTTCCGGAGCTCACCCCGAAGTTGCATTTCTTGTGGTTTAGCTTCATATTGAACTTCTCGAGGATGGCGAACGTATCGGCAAGGTCATTGATGTGATCTACCTTTTTGAGGCTTTTGACTACGATGTCGTCAATGTAGACCTCCATGGTCTTGCCGATCTGGTTGGCGAACATTCCGTTGACTAGTCGCTGGTAGGTCGCCCCTGCATTCTTCAGACCGAATGGCATTTGGACCCAAAAGTACACGTCTTTTTCCATGTGGAACGATGTGTGTTTTATGTCTTTCTCCACCATGGGGATCTGATGGTACCCGGCGAAGGCATCCATGAACGACATCATTTCGCAGCCCGCTGTGCTATCGACTAAGTGGTCAATATGAGGCATCGGAAAGTGGTCTTTTGGACAAGCCGCGTTGAGGTCAGTGAAGTCGATGCATAACCTCCAGGAGTTCCTCGGCTTTTTGACGAGCACCGCGTTGGCTACCCACTGTGGCTCGTCTGTAGCTACTCCGATTAGTTTGTTATCGAGCAGCTTTTTGACTTCTATGTCGAGCGCTGCGTATTTCTCAAGACCGAATTTCCTACGTTTCTGGTGAACAGGTTTCCTTGCCGGGTCGATCTTCAGATAGTGGCAGGTGTGTTAAGGACTTATGCCGACCATATCTTGATGCGACCAGGCAAAGATTCCGATGTTCTTACGTAGTAAACTGATCAGACCACCCTTTAACTCGAGGCCGACGCTCGTGCCAATCTGTACTTCCCGCTCTGGGCGAGCCGGGTCTATCATTATACTTTCCAACTCTTCAATGGGGACGGCCGATTCTCGTTTGGAATGATTTCTGAACTCGATCCTTGGATCGATGTCGAGGCTTGGCTCGAAACCGATCCTTCGCTCGATGTCGTCCGTCAATCGATGTGAGATGTCGTCCTCTGAGTCAGGTTGGTACGAGGTGATTGGCTCGTCGATCTCCATCGGTTGGTTGTCGATCATCTCAATGTTATAAATAGTGTGGGAAGAAGTTACAACACATGATTAATTCAAACATTTCTTAGCCATTAGTTGGTCTCCTTTTACAATACCGACCGTCCCATCGGCAGTGGGGAATTTGATACAGTAAAAGAAAGAAGAGGCGACCGCCTCGAAGGTTTCTATAAATGGACGACCTAGGAACCTATTATAGATGCTTGGGCTATCTATGATTACAAAATTTAGGTTCCTAGTAATCCTAACCTTGGGATCGTAATAACATCTTAGCTCGACAGAGAGCTTGATCCTTCCGTAGGCTTGGACTGTGTTGTCTCCGAACTCTTGAAGCACGGTGTCAAATGACTTGATGAACTTGGTCAGGTTGCTGAGCTGGTCAAGAGCGGGTTTGAATATGATATTGCAAAAGCTCCCATTGTCAACCGGCATGCGATCGACCATTTTCCCAAGGATACACGCAGAGATTACCAACGCATCCTTTTTGGGGCACTGCACTCCCTCTCTATCCTTGTTGGAGAAAGTGATGAGCGCGTCTTTGGAGATGGTCGGCTCTGGGGGTACCACGACATGGACCCCGGCGAATGCCCTTAATTCGGCCTTCCGCTTTCTGTTTGACTTGGTGGAAACCGGGGAAAGGCCTCCGAGGTTTCCATCTCCCGCCTGAAGCATATTGATACGGCCGCCAGGGTTGATCGGATGGATTGATTCATCAGAGTACTCCGGCTCGTTCTGCTCGATCCTAGCGACCGGATTGGGAGGGATTCCATCGTTTTGTCGGCGCTCGCGCCCTCCGGTCCTCTCTGCTCGAGGCTCAGGCTTGGTAACAAAGTTATCCAATTTGCCTTCCTCAAACAGTCGCCAGAGTTGTCTAAGGAGGTCGCGACACTGGCTGGTGTTGTGGCCGGGACTCTTGTGGTAGGCACAAAATTTGCTGCGGTCTAGATGACCATGGTCCCTCACCGGATTCGGTTTGCTAAGCCATTCGCGCCCCTTGATGGCGTTGAAAATGTGGGCCGGAGATAGGTTGAGGTTGTGGAGGAGGTAAACCTCCATATCCTCGAAAGCTTTGAATTCGCCGGGCGGCTTCGCGATCGCCCTTCTAGGCTTGGCGACCGCCTTTCTCGGGATGGAAGATAGCGCCTTCCCTTCCCCGGTAGATCCCTCACCTAAGCGGAGGGTGAGAATCCTCTGTCTAGCCAGAAAATCAGCGGCCCTGACGCGGAAGATCGCGTAGGTCGGGGGAGATGTCCTTCGTAAGGTGTCTGAACATGGGCGAATGGCCATAGAATCCCCCTAGGACCGAGTAGAGAGCGAGCTCGTCGCTAATGGGCTCGCCGGTGAGGACTATTTCATCCACCCGATCGATATAATCTTCATCGGGCTCGTTCTTCCCCTGCCTGATTTTCATCATGCGGTGGGGGCCTTCTGGCCGAGCAACTTTGGCGGCGAAGTACGACGTGAAGTCGTTCGCCAGCATCTCAAAACAATTGATCGAGCGAGGTGGCAGTGATATGTACCACCTATGGGCGAGGTCGCCCAATGTCAATGGGAACATTCAGCATTTCTTTGCGTCCGATGCTCCACATCCGGTCATGTAAATCCGGAACTTGCTCAAATGGGTCTCAGGATCCGATCTCCCCTCATATAGAGGTGTTTTAGGGGGAGCGATCTTCGGTTGAACTGGGGCGAGCTCGATCTAGTCCGCGAGTGGCTCACTCAGTCCAATGATCGATCTCTTGGCACCTGCCCCAGTTTCTAGGAGCGTCTTCATTTCGTCGAGCTGGCGCTGCATGGCGGCCATCGCCGTAGCCTGACTGCTCGCTGATTGGCTCTCGGAGCGGGAGCCAAGGCGATCATGTACTGATCTCTTGGATTCATGGTAGGTGACGAGTTCTCCGCCACCGGGCTCATTTCTTGTGCGAATGGGGGCCCGTTGGCCGGCTTGTCTTCTGGGAGTCGGATATGCCGAACTCCTGGTGACGGATTCGGACTCCGATGTCTCCCGGTTGGGTCTTGAATGCCCGGGTCGCCATGAGGGATCACTCCCTAGGCGGCTGAAGACGGAATCATCCCGCCTTACGAGAGCCTTTTCCTGCGGCTCGGGGCTTTCTGATGATTTCTCGACGTATAGCCCCTTAAGCTTCCGATTGCTTGCTCGGCGGATGGCTGATGGAGTAATGGTGGGCGAGTCGCATGCCCTTCGTCGCTCCCTGAGGATGGTTATTGCCTCCTCGATCTGTTCCGCGATCTGGAACTGATCGAGAGAGAGGCTGGGGCTGTCTCTCGGGGGCGGGAGTGGGAGCCTAGCGTCGCCGCGGTCGCCTTCCGCCGTAGGCTGGGATTCGGTCTGGGCCAGAATGAGATGTCCGGCAGATCACAGGGTGGCTCTTTTTGAGGTCGTGGCGGATGTCATGTTTTTGAAGGTTTTTCTTTGAAGAACAGTGGGTGTTTCTTCAACTATATGTCCCGGAGAACAGTGAGTGTTCTTCGAGACGATCGGAATAAAATTTGAAGGTTAAGAGGGGCCCTCCTTCTAGCGCCAATTGTTGTTACCCAAAATATTATCCGGAGATGATATTGCTGGAATTGTCGAGTAACAAACAAGTGCGAGAACACTTCCGTGGAAAAGTAAATAACACAAGATTTGCCGGGGTTGTTAGTCCCGGGCTTGAATGCTCTCGCGAGATGTTATTAATACAAATACTTCGGAGTACAAATATTAATGTTAGAGTGCGATTACAATGAGTGTAAAGACTCTAGTTATCTTAGCTATAGAGCGTGAAGATTGCCAGAAGAACCAGATATGATACTCTGTGAGTTCTTGCTTTTTATGTATACTGTGTTTGTGAATGAATTTCACAGCCTGTGTGTCTTCGTGAATCGATTTTACTGTGTGAGAATGTATTCGTTTAGTAATTTCACCGTGCTTAGGCCACTGTTGGAGGCCTTCTATTTATAGGATAAGAAGTTGCTAGGTCCTCCCCGGCGATCGCGGGCGACCGCCGTTTTCTATATTAGAATAAGGTGGGCGATCGTCCCATCACGTGGGACTGTTTTTTTAAAGTACGAGGCTGCTGCTGGCAGCCAGATGTGCGAGCCAATAAGAAGTCCGCACACGTCCTGAGTCGCTGTCTGGGGAGGGCCCACTTTGTACCTTTCGGCGGGCTTGTCGGTAGGTGTGAAGGTGGTGACAGGCTGGGATCAAAAGGCCTTATCTTGTGGCGCCTTTTGCGGATCTGCACTTGGGTCTTCGTCCGAGATTCGGTCTTCGAAGACTCTGACGGGTGTCGGATTCATACGTGGTACGGGACGATCGTCTACAGTCGGACATTAATGACGATCACCAGATGCCGATAGACGATCGCCTCAGACGTCGACTGCTAGGCGCTTGTCCAGTATCTGTCTTCTTTGGCTGGCTCTTGACCATTGTGCCGATCGCCATCGAGGCGTATAAATCGTCGTACAACATAGTACTATAGTACTCTTGGATAAGAAATTAATGAAGCTGTCTATACTTAAATTAATTAATGAATATGCGATATAATAATTAATATAAGAAAGAAGTCTGATTTGTAAATTGAGATTTAGGTAGGTCGTTCGGTGTCATACTTTCTTGACTAAATTGATAATGGTAGACTCAATTATATTAAGGGAGCTTAATATGGATATGTGATGTCTATTAACAATCCTAGCAAATCTTCTTTAAGATACCTAAGGTTAGGGGTGTTCAAAACCGGATGTCCGGACTTTCGGATATCCGAAAGTTCGGATAGTAGATTTTGATATCCGATATCCGTATCCGAAATTTCGGATATCCGAAATTTCGGATACGGATATCCGAATATCCGGAAAAAATATGAATTTTATTCGGATATCCTTATATTCGGAAAAAAAAAATCGGATTTAGATATCGGATATCCGAATATCCAAAAAAACTTCGGATATGGATATCGGATATCCGAATATCCGAATATCTTATATTATTTAAAATATAAAAAAATAAAAAATTTAGGATTTTTCGGATATTTCGGATATCCGAATATCCGATTTTTCTGAAAAGTACTATCCGATATCCGAATTCGAAGTTCCGGATATCCAAACTTCGGATATCCGAATTTTCGGATATCCGAAACTTCGAATTTTCGGATATTTCGGATCGGATATCGGATATCGGATATTTTTGAACACCCCTACCAAAGGTAGCTCAAAATGTCTGTAAAAGGACATCGAGGGGATCGGCCGAATATCCATGTCTCTAAGGATTTTCATTTTTTTCATATTGTGTGTAATTATGGATCTTTGACTTGTATCTTTGATTCCATAATTTGGTGAACACATCAATTTTTTGTAAAGATAGCAAAATATTCAGAAAAATAAAATAAAAATCGGGAGGTGCTTCTTGAGTGTGTTTCGGCCGGTTTGTTGTTACCCAAAATATTATCCGGAGATAGTATTGCTGGAACGATCGAGTAACAAACAAAATGCGAGAACACTTCCGTGGGAAAATGGATAACACAAGATTTGCCGGGGTTGTTAGTCCCGGTCTTGAATGCTCTCGCGAGATGTTATTAATAAATATACTGTCGAGTACAAATATTAATGTTAGAATCTAATACAATGAGTGTAAAAGCTTCTAGTTATCTAGGCTTTAGAGCGCGTAGATTGCCGGAAGAACCAGATGGATGAATCTGTGAGTTCTTGCTTGGAATTTATGATGAATGTGTGTGAATGTCACTATGAATATGTTAGTGCTTGCCAAAAGAGCCTGTTGTTCTCTCTTTTGTGTGTATTTTTGCACTTAATTCGTGGTAGGATCCGTCCCTCCGCCGCAACGGTGAGTTCTCTATTTATAGGGGACTAAGTAGTTGGGATCCCTCAGTCGATCGCGGTCGATCGCCGTTTTCTATTAAAATAAACGGCCGATCGTCCCGTCACGTGGGCCTGTTCCTTTGAGGTCCGAGGTTGCGGTTGGAGGCCGGTGGGTGAACAATGAGAAGCCGCAGCGTCGCGAGTCATTGTCGAGGAGGGTCCACTCGTACCTTTCGGCGGCCTTGTCGGTAGGTGCGGTAGGTGACAGTGGGGTCAATGATCCTTTTGTTGGTATCTATGGAGATCCGCGGGTGGGCCATCGTCCAAGATTCGGTCTTCGACGACTTTGTGGACCGGATCCCCACGTGGCATGAGACGATCGCCTCGATCCGTTAGACAAAGACGATCGCCCGGTATCAAAAGACGATCGTTGGTTACCAAAAAGGCGATCGCTATATTATGCGGACTTTAGGTGTTCGTCCGAGTTTGGCTTCTATGGTTGACTTTTGGGAGGTCGCGATCGCCTCTTGCGGCGAATTAATCGTCGCACAACAATTGCCCCATTTCGCCTTGATGTTGAAAACACGGGGTGAGGTGGCTGATAGCGATCGCCGATGTTTAGACGACACCGATCTGAATTCAAATATGGGCGACCTTCTTTCGCGTCGGGAGCGGCGGGAAAAGAAGGCGGGCCTTTCCTGGCGGGCGGGACACGCGTCGTGCCGCCGTTGGGGAATCCGACGGTTTGTCGGACACATGGTGGCATGCCCTCGAAAAGACGCGTATGCGGGGTTCGAGGCCGCATTTAATGCGTCCCCACGTGACGGTTCGATTCGGTCCCGAGGTTTCTCCTTTTTGCACTTAGGCCCTCGTTCCCATCTATAAAAAGGAGGGCTTCTTCTCCTTCACTTTTACGCGCCCTTAGCATCCATGGCAATTTACTGCGAAATTTACGGAGCCTTTGAGTGCCGATCTTCTTCTTTTTCCTAGGTAAGATTAAATTTAACCTTCTCCTTATTTTTACTTTCCAATATGTCGGGAGGATCGAAAACCTTCGAGACCGGAAGTTCTTCCATTGCGCGTTGCTGAAGCGGGAGGAGGTTCCGTTAGAGTGGATATGGAGACGGCCTGAAGCTATTCGGCGGGATTGCACCGAAGAACTCGAAAAACTTTTCAACGAGGCCGAGGTGGCGAGGACGGCGGTGACGGCGGAGCGGGGTTCGCGGTAGATGAAGACGATGCAGTGCGGGAGGCACAGGAAAGAGAGAGCGGTCGGCCCCTCTATGTGGCTTTTGCCGGATGATGGAAACGATCACTGGACCTTGCCCGAATTCGATTTCGAGGCCTACTCCGCCGCTCACCCTTACAAACATGTGAATCGGACGGTCTTTCGGGCGCCGTCCCGTCTCGTGGACTCTCGGCGAATCGAGATCTGGCGACCAAGAATGACTGAGCCGGAGGGCCAAATATCACATCCCCTCGACGTTTCCCTCCACGTGCCCTTGGAGAATGAGCGCGCCCGACCAACCGCCCCGAGGATATGGTCGCCGTCAGCGAGATGATTATGGAGGCGGGTCTGCGATTCCGTTGCCACTCGCCGTCTCCTATTTCTTGATCGCACTGAATTTGGCGCCTCTTCAACTGACGCCGAATGCTTGGCTACAGATCATCTGCACGTTGACCTTGTTCGGCGGTCACCGGTTATTTCGTCACCTTAGCGCGCTGGAGATGAATTATTTGTTTAAATTGGCTGCGCAGAAAGGGACGATCGGCGGTTATCACATCCAGGGCCGAATCGGGAGAGTGGTTCTTGGCGTGCCGAATAAGACCAAGGGCGACCTGGCAAATTGGTGTTGGGTCGGCGGGGCATGGCGATCGGCGTTGAGTGAAGGGCTGAATGAAGAGTTGGAGATTCCCACTATTTTCCGGGAGAGGAATCCGAGTAAGGATTTAAACTCTCCCTTTGATTGAGCTTGTCTTGGGTGATCTAATTTCCTTTTCTTTTGCGGGACCTCTCGTACCGGCGACCGGCGACCTCCCATTTGATTTCTTGATCGTTTGGGAGCGTATTCGTGCGTTGCGAACTCCTTTATTGACGTTCGATCGCTTGGTACCAAGCTCATCGGTTGGGGGCTCGTTTGTTTTGCTACCCTCGTCACTTGAAAGTTCAAGGTATGAGGTTAAGTGGTGTTTCCTTTCTTTGACGATCGTCTCCAAGATGTTGTTTTATTTTATCTAACTTGTTTGCACCTTTTCTTTGTGAGGCTTATTTTCCCGAATCGCCGAACCTCGCGAGAGATAGCTATGTCGGACTTGGGAGTTCTTGGTCGCCTTAATTTGGGCAAGCGGTGGTCGCGTTCTGCGACGACGTCTCAACTTGCCCGGTGACGAGACCGAGGCGCCGGCCGCCAAGCCGGTGGTCGAGGAGAGGAAGCAGCTCAAACGCCGCAAGAGGCGGAGGTCGGAGTCCCGTCGATCTACGAGGCGGACGTATCGATTCTTGAGCCTCCCGGTCGCTGCGGCTCCTATCTCCGCCATCCCGATGATGGAGCGTTACGCGCCAAGCCCACGGTCACGGACCCGGTCATCCGGCTCGGCGAAGAAGATGGCGATCGCCGATGCGGAGACACCCGAGGCAAGCCTTTTTCTGACGCGACCCGAGCTGGTCAATAGGTAAGAGTGGGCCAAAAGTTTTTCGAGTTAGGCATTAGAGCATGGTATGGGCTAACTCCTTGATTTCCTTGGTTTTGCGCTGCAGGTTCGCCTCGGCCCGGCCGGACGTCGCCCCATGGTCTTGGATTTCTGTCGAGCAAGGCTCCACAAGGTTACGTCGAAGTCCACGCTACGTTCGCGAGGCAATCACTTCCCTGCCCAAGGCTTGGGCGACCAGACCTTGACGCGATCGCTCGTCGGCGATCTGGAGATGCCATGCGGCGATTGCCACAGCTCTTGGCGGCGGCGATGGCCGTCCCAGCTGCTCGGGATTTTGAGGCGACCCTCCACCGCTCATCTCCATCGCGAGCTCGAGACCGCCCGGGCGAAATATCGAGGATGCCAACCGGATTGGTCGATGGAGAAAGAGTATGAGGAGACCGCCAAGCGGGCTAAGCATGGCGTGGATCGATTGAAGCGAGCCGAGTCGCTCCAAGGAAGGCTGCCGATCGATCGATAATAAGGAGAAGGAGACTCGTCGAAGCTCGAGGCTTCGCGGGAGGAGGCGGCAGGGTGAAGGCTGCGGTGGATCGGCTCGGTGGTGAGCCGGAGGCGGCGAAGAGAGAGCTGGAGAAGGCCGGGCGAGAATGTTGCCAAGGCGGCCGAACGGCGGAGGTCGAGAAGACGGCGGCGGATCTGAAAGGGCACTGAAGGCGATCGAGGTCGATCCCTACCTTAACGTCGGGCACGTCGGCGAGTTCGCTTACTATTTGGCCTATCTTGTGTGTCGAGTTGCTAAAAGGCGAGGGTCGAGACCGGTCCTCGATGGAAAGCTTCAGATCCTATGTCTCCAAGCATCCTCTGCATCCGAATTCTCTCTGCCGATCCTTGATTTGGTCGACCTCGGGATTGACTTGAGTTGGTATACCGGCAAACTCATTCATCCGAGGCCAATGCCCAAGCCGATCCGCGACCCGAGGCGAAGACCGGCGGCGGGGCTTTGAGAGGCTTTTGTTTTTCCTCGTAACTTGTACTTTTTGTTGTAATGCCTTGAGGCCTTGAGATGTATGAAGCTTGTGTTTATGAATAAAATACTTCTTTTCTCATTCGCGTAATGCATTATATGCGATCGCCTTTATTTGTTTGTGTGCAATTTTTGCGAGTACGCGTATATTTGCTTTCGATTTTTGTTCGTCCGCCGATTATGCAGTGTTGAAAGTATTGACATGTTTTGAATTGGAACTCTTACTTGTAATTTTCGTGGACGATCTCGATCGCCCGCTCGTTTTTGAGCGAAGCCGATCGAATATGGTTTCTCTTTGTTCGATCGTATTTGAGAGTAGCTCGGCTATCCACTGCCCCTTGTTTTTGTTCACTTATAGTAAGTAAGGAAACAAAGACTAGTCTATCTGGCGAGCTATCTTCATTTTGCGATTACGAAGAGTAATGTGTGGTTGCGGTGTTCGATGGACCGATCTCCCAATCGTGTCTTCGTGTGCGCGGGATATTTAGTATCCTGCGACTCACTTTTGTGAGGGTCCTCCGTTGGGCTCGCTGCCTTGTGTTAAAGCGAAGGCGGGCGATCTCGTCTGGAGGAGTCCTTGCGCGGAGTGTTGTCGGCTTATTCGACACCACGTCCGCGGCTTGTCGGCTTCTGTTTCCACCTCGGCCCGCCATGAAGATGGCGATCCTCGGCGGTGTGCGTTGAGGCAGGGGGTAGCGGCACGTCGCATTGTTCGGGTTCACCTGTTAGATGATGTACCTTGAGAGCGTGCGATCGCGCCTGCGATTTATTTTGGAGGGTCCTTCGCTCGTCGGCCTCGTATTTAAACGAAGGGCGGACGATCTTAGCCCAAAGGAACCTTGCATGGCGAAGTCGGTTCCATCGACCTCCGTGACCATGGTGCACTAATTTTACCTAGGATCGTCGTGATCGGCGATCGTCGGTGATATGCGATGCACAGTGGGACGATCGCCATAACGAGATGGGATAACAAAATCTCATTATATTCCTCGTACATCATTGAAATCGAATACAAATTTATCACCGATAGTATTTTTTCGGATGCACGGCGTTCGAGGTATTGGTCGAGTACCGTCAGGATGTTCGATTCGTAGGCTCCTTTAGTTAACCATCTGGATACTCGAAAGGTCCTTCCCGATTTGGACTAAAGACGCTTTGTATGGGTTTGGATTTTCTTGAGGACGAGATCGCCCACTTGAAATCTTCTCTCTCGACCTTTGAATTGAAAAACTTCTCGGCTCTCCTTTTGTGGATTGTGTTCTTCATTTAAGGTCACCGTCTTTCTTCAAGCATGTCTAGGTCGATTCGCGGGCTACATCGTTGTCGGTTGTCATCTCTGTTCGGTTCGATGGCGAGGACGGCGATCTCGAAGGAATCACCGCTCATTCGAAGGTAAGGCGACGGGGTTTCGCGGTTGAATTGCGGGTCGTCGTTCGGTAGGACCATAAAGCGTCGGGAGCTCGCTCGCCCATCTTCCTTGCCTGGATTAGTCGTGCTTTGATCGTGTGTTTGAGGATCTTATTCACCGCCTCTACTGCCCGTTCGTCGAGGGTGATAGGGCGGCGAGAATAACCTTTTGACTCCCCACTTTTCACGATTGCATGACTTCTAAACCGTCAGCTGTTTCCGTTGTCGGAGATGATGGCACAGGGCAAACCGAATCGGCAAATTATGTTTTTCCATATAAACTTGATCACTTGTTCTTGGCGATCTTGTTGAGCGGTTCGGCCTCGGCCCATTTGGTGAAATAATCGACCCCAACGATGGCGAACTTACCCACAGGCCGTCGGCAAGGGACCTATAAGGTCGATGCCCCATTGCGCAAATGGCCAAGGGCTATACATGGAGGTGAGTGTTCGGGTGATAGTTTTATGTTGGGGCCCATTATCGACATCTATGACAAGATCGCATAAGCGATCGCATCTTTCGAAGTGATGGCGGAAAAATCCTTGTGCAGTCGTCTTATGGAGGAGGGCTCGCCGCCGCGTGGTTCCCACAAATCCCGTCATGGATTTCGGCTAAAAGCGAGCCGACCTTCCTCGGTGTAATACACTTGAGGAGGAAGGTGAAAGCTCGTTTGTAAAGCCGATCGTCGATAGGGTATACCAGTCGCCGAAGGCCGAGTTGGCGAGCTTTAACACGGTCGTCGAGGACCGTTCCGTCTTTAAGTATTTGATGAGCGGAGTCATCCGGTTCTCTTGGCGATGGCGGCGTGGTAACCAAATTCTGTCGATCGCCGGGCTTGCTGACTTTGTGATTTGGATGTTGGAGAAGTGGTGCCCCATCCGATGATGCTAGTTTGGAAAGTGCATCGGCACGGGAGTTGTGCTCTCTCGGGACTTGCTCGATTAGTACTTCTTCAAATTTTGTGCACATTTCGGCGACCGGCTCTTGGTATTTGACCATCATTCGCGCGTGCCTCATATTCCCCCTTGACTTGGTTCACGACCAAAGGGAGTCCATGTAGATATGGAGCGTCGAACATCTAGGGCGAGGCTAGATCAAGCCCGCCTACGAGCTTCGTATTCGGCTTCATTGTTGGTCGCACGAAAACCGAAAGCACGGCATTTGTGAAACTCGACCGTCAGGCTAATGAGGACAATCCACCTTTGCTCTCGCATTGGTCGCGAGCCATCCACGTATAATTTCCGAGCGGGTCGGCCGACTGGGTGGACTGTGAGGGAACGTTAATTCCACTCGAAGTCGCGAGCTTGGCCTTTGATCGCCGTGCGAGGAGCATAAGTGATACCGTATTGTGCGATCTCCGGCGACCACTTGAGGAGTCGCCCGTTGGTGTCCGGTCGGTGCGGGACTTGTCTTAGAGGTAGAGTGGTTAGGACCTCCACAGTGATCGAAGAAGTAAGCTCTCGGTTTCGTACACTCATGACAAGGGCATAGGCGATCTTCTCCAATGGTGTGTAATGTGTCTCGGCGTCGTGGCGCTGGCTAACATAGTAGATCGGCAAGTGGGCTTGCCTCTGCTCGCACTGAGCGGCACTCGGTCGACCTCCGAGGCCGCTAAGTAAAGGAATAATTTTTCACCGGATCGGCTTTGCCGAGGATCTCGGGGTTGGATAGATATTCCTTTATTTTGGCGAATGCTATCGGCTTTCTTTCGTCCATGCGAACTTCTTGTTCTTGATGGTCGAAGAAAGGCTTGCTTTTATCGCCGAGCCGTGATATGAAACGGTTGAGGCGGCTAGACGGCTGTGAGGCGTTGCACTGTTTGATGTTTCGCGGTTCCTGCATGTCAAGGATCGCTCGTATCTTGGGGGTTCGCCTCGATCCCCCTTTGGCTCACTATGTGCCCCAAGAACTTCCTGAGCCCACCCGAAGTTGCATTTCTTGGGGTTCAGCTTCATGTTAAACTTCTCAAGGATGGCGAACGTCTCGGCAAGATCGTTGAGGTGATCTTCCTTCTTGAGGCTTTTGACCACGATATCGTCAATGTAGACCTCCATGGTCTTGCCGATCTGATCGGCGAACATCCTATTGACTAATCGCTGGTAGGTCGCCCTGCGTTTTCAAGCGAGCGGCATTCGACCCAAAAGTATATGTCTTTTACGTGTGGAAATATGTGTGTTTTATGTCATCATCTGCCATTGGGATTTGATGATATACCGCTAAGGAATCCATAAATGACATCATTTCGAAACCTGACTTGCTATCGAACAGATGATCGATATGAGGAATTGGGAAGTGATCTTTTGGACATGCGCGTTGAGGTCGGTGAAGTCTATGCATAATCTCCAGGAGCCGGTCGGCTTTTTGGCGAGCACGCGTTGGCGACCACCGTGGTTCGTCGATTGCTACTCCGTCGATGTTCTTTGAGTAACCACGGACTTCTATGTCGAGCGCTGCGTACTTCTCGGGACCGAACTTCCTACGCTTCTGGTGAACAGGTTTCATTGCCCGTTCGATCTTCAGATAATGGCAGGCGTGTTCGGGACTTATGCCAACCATATCTTGATGCGACCAGGCAAAGACACCGATGTTCTTACGTAGCAAGTTGATCAGATCTCCCTTTAATTCGCGGTCGATGCTCGCGCCGATCTGTACCTCCCGTTCTGGATGATCCGGATCCATCGTAATGCTTTCCAACTCTTCGACAGGGACGGTCGCCTCTCGTTTGGTACGATCTCCGGACTCGGTCCTTGGATCGATGTCGAGACTTGGCTCGAAACCGATCCTTGGCTCGATGTCGTCCGTCGATCGATGAGAGATGGCGTCCCCTGAGTCGGGTTGGTACGAAGTCTCAGGCTCGTCGATCTCCATGGGTTGATCGTCGGTCGCTTCAATGTTACATACAGTACGGGAAGTATTGAAAGAATTAACAACATAGGAGTAACTCAAACATCTCTTTGCCATTAGCTGATCTCCTTTTACAGTACCGACCGTCCCATCGGCAGTGGGGAATTTGATACAGTAAAAGAAAGATGAGGCGACCGCCTCAAAGGTTTCTAAAAGGGCGACCTAGGAACCCATTATAGATCTTTGGGCCTATCTATGATTACAAAGCTTAGGTTCTAGTAATCCTAACCTTGGGATCATAAAAACATATTAGCTCGACGGAGAGCTTGATCCTCCGTAGGCTTGGATGTGTTGTCGCGAACCCTTGGAGCACGGTGTCGAAAGGCTTGATGAATTTGATCGAGTTGCCGAGTGGTCTAGGGCGGATTTGAATATGATGTTGCAAAAACTCCCCGGGTCCACCAACAGGCGAGCGACCGTCTTCCCAGGGATGCAGCGGAGATCACTAGTGCATCCTCTTTGGGAAATTTCAGTGTTTCCCTGTCCTTGTTGGAATTGGTGATGAGGGCGTCTCTAGAGATGGTCGGTTCCGAGTGCGACAGCGTGGACCCGGCGAATGCCCTCGGCTCGGCTTTTCGTTTCTGTTCGACATGGTGGAAACCGGGAAAGACCCCGAGGTTTCCACCTCCCGCTGAAGCATGTTGACCCGGCCGCGAGTTGATCGGTGGGACCGAATCATCGAGTATTCCGGCTCATGCTCGATTGGCGGCCGGATTGGGAGGAGTTCTCGTGATGCCGGCGTTCGCGCCCTCCGGTCCTTTCCGTCCTTGGTTCCGGCTTGGTGACCAAGTTGTCGGTTGCCTTCCTCAAACAATCGCCAGAGTTGCCTGAGGAGATCGCGGCATTGGCTAGTGTTGTGGCCGGGACTCTTATGATAGGCACAGAATTTACTACGGTCTAGGTGACCGTGGTCTCTTATTGGCTTTGGCTTGGTAAGCCACTCGCGACCCTTGATCGCGTTGAAGATGTGGGCCGGAGATAAGTTGAGGTTGTGAAGAAGGTGGACCTCTACATCCTCGAAGGCTTTGAACTCGCCAGGCGGCTTGGCGATCGCCTTTCTGGGCTTGGCGACCGCCTTCTTCCGGACCTGGGAGGGTGCTTTTCCTTCTTCGGATGGTCCCTCTTCTAGGCGGAGTGAGAGCATCCTCTGTCTGGCCAGGAACCCGGCGGCTTTGTTGCGGAAGATCGAATAGGTCGGGGGGATATCTTTTGTGAGGTGCCTGAACATGGGCGATCGTCCGTGGAATCCGCTCATAACTGAGTTGAGAGCGATCTCGTCGCTGACGGGCTCACCGGTGAGGACTATCTCGTCTACCCGGTCGATGTAATCCTCATCCGATTCATCCTTCCCCTGCCTGATTTTCATCATGCGGTGAGGACCTTCCGGGCGAGCGACTTTGGCGGCGAAGTATGACCTGAAGTCGTTCGCTAGCTTCTCAAAGCAATTGATTGAGCGAGATGGTAGTGAGGTGTACCATCGTGGCGAGTCGCCCAGAGTTAACGGGAACATACGACATTTCGTCGCATCTGAAGCTCCGCACCCGGTCATGTAGATCCGAATTTGCTTAAGTGGGTTTCCGGATCCGATTTCCTCGTATAAAGGTGTTTGTGGGGGATTGATTGTTGGTTGGGTAGGCGAGCTCGATCGAGTCGTGAGTGGTTCGCTTGAACCAATGATCGATCTCTGGCGCTTGCTCCATTTTCCATGAGCGCCCTCATCTCATCGAGTGGCGTTGTATGGCGGCTATCGCCGTCTTTGCTGCTCGCCGATTGACTCTCAAAGCGTGAACCAAGGCGATCGTGTGCGATCCCCGGCCGTGGTGAGCAGCGATCTCCCCGCCGAGGGTTCCCTTCTTGGGCGGCGGGGCTCGTTGACCGGTCTGTCTCTTGGGAGTCGGATACGCCGAACTCTGGTAAAGGATTCGGATATCGATGTCTCCCATTTGGGGCTCGAGTGCCCGGTCGCCATGAGATCGCTCCACTGGCGGTGAAGACGGAATCGTCCCGCCTCACGAGAGCCTTCTCCGGTGGCTCGGGGCTTTGTCGATTTCTCAACATAGATCCCCTTGAGCTTCCTTTTGCTTGCCGCGGTTAGGCGACGGGGTGATGGTAGGCGTATCGCGGGCCCTCTGCCGTTCCTCGAGGATGGCTATAGCCTCCTCAACTGTTCGATGTCCAGGCGGGTCGAGTGAGAGGCTAGAACCGTCCCTCGGGGGCGGGAGTGAGAGCCTAGCGTCGCCACGGTCGCCTTCCGCCGTGGGCTGGGATTCGGTCCTCGCCGGAATAAGATTTCCGGCAGATCTCAGGGTGGCCCTCTTGGAGGTTGTTGCTGATGTCATTTTCTGATGGTTTTTCTATTGAAGAACAGTGAGTGTTTCTTCAAGTATATGTCCGGAGAACAGTGAGTGTTCTTCGAGACGGTAGGGAAAAATGAAGGTTTAGAACACACCCTCCTTCTAGCGCCAATTGTTGTTACCCAAAATATTATCCGGAGATAGTATTGCTGGAACGATCGAGTAACAAACAAAATGCGAGAACACTTCCGTGGGAAAATGGATAACACAAGATTTGCCGGGGTTGTTAGTCCCGGGCTTGAATGCTCTCGCGAGATGTTATTAATAAATATCTTGTCAGTACAAATATTAATGTTAGAATCTAATACAATGAGTGTAAAAGCTTCTAGTTATCTAGGCTTTAGAGCGCGTAGATTGCCTAAGAACCAGATGGATGAATGTGAGTTCTTGCTTGGAATTTATGATGAATGTGTGTGAATGTCACTATGAATATGTTAGTGCTTGCCAAAAGAGCCCGTTGTTCTCTCTTTGTGTGTATTTTTGCACTTAATTCGTGGTAGGATCCGTCCCTCGGCCGCACGGTGAGTTCTCTATTTATAGGGGACTAAGTAGTTGGGATCCTCAGCGATCGCGGTCGATCGCCGTTTTCTATATTAAAATAAGCGGCCGATCGTCCCGTCACGTGGGCTGTTCCTTTGAGGTCCGAGGTTGCGGTTGGAGGCGGTGGGTGAACGATGGGAAGCCGGCCGCGCGTCGCCTGTCAGGAGGGTCACTTCGTACCTTTCGGCGGCCTTGTCGGTAGGTGCGGTAGGTGACAGTGGGGTCAATGATCCTTTTGTTGGTATCTATGGAGATCCGCGGGTGGGCCATCGTCCAAGATTCGGTCTTGACGACTTTGTGGACGCTGGATCCCCACGTGGCATGAGACGATCGCCTCTGATCCGTTAGACAAAGACGATCGCCAGGTATCAAAAGACGATCGCTGGTTACCAAAAGACGATCGCTATATTATGCCGGACTTTAGGTGTTCGTCCGGAGTTTGGCTTCTATGGTTGACTTTTCAGGGAGGTCGCCGATCGCCTCTTGCGGCGAATTAATCGTCGCACAACACGGTTCACAGTGAAGTCAAGGTGAACCGGAAGATTGTTGTTCACACTACATATGGACTAAGGTGGTGAATACTCTACAAGATATTGAGATTGAAATCAATTAGATCTACCACTACGCTAAAATGGTGATTTTTATTTGATCCTTAGATCTAGTTAGTAATAGTTTTGTTTACTTATATATACTACGTAAATAATTGTTTTGATACTGTACAAGAGCCTTAGTGAAGATACATCGCATAGCTTCAACAAACATACAACAATCAAGTTGTATACACTACACACAAGGAAAATGAATCAAAGCAACTTCTCGAGAGATTTCTGCTCGCAAGAATGTCAACCACTAAATTGCAATAAATTTAGGGATCGTATTGGCGCGAGTACAAGAGTATCGTATCCACGAAGACTAGTAATTCGGTGGGGTACGACTATTACAGTTATGATTTTTGTTCGACTTAAATTTGAACGGCTCCGATTTTGAGAGGACTAATTCAGTAGCATAAAACTAAAATAAAAGAAGTAATATAAATTAAATTATTCAAAGAGGTAAAATTGAGAGAAATTCAAGAAGTAATGAAGACTTTGTTTTCCTTCAATTCTCTTCAAGTTATGAAATTAACTAATTAATCAATTTAGTCTCAATATTCGTGGAAAAATCCCGACAATATTATAACCTTCGAAACATGAATAAATAATCAAGCCTAAATAATTCAATTAGAACCTCAAGTTTACCAGTTTTAACATTTGATGACCTAAATTTTGGTATCAAATTGGGACCTACTCTTTGATCCGTTAGATCACGTTAGGACCTCCGTTAATTTTTGTCTGTTAAGTCCTAACGGAGTGCTTATTTGGCAGTTAAATGACACATGGCAGATGTTCATTGGCTAGTCAATATATGACGTAAAATAATAATAAAAATAATAAAAATATAAAAAATCTAAAAAATATAAAACATCTAAAGAATTTGGAAAAAATCTGGAAAACTAAAAAAAATCGGGAACTTCAGGTATTTTTTTTAACTCTGGAATATTAATATTAAAAATCGCGTTTTTATTTAAAATTCGAAAATGAAAAATTAAAAAAATTATGGGACTTATTTATAAACTATTTTAATAAAAATATAAACTAAAATATTATTTTCCATAAAATAAATAAAAAATCTAATCGATTATATTCTCCGGTGAAGTTGACTTCATGTAATTAATCTTTAATCTGTTTTTTTTAATATTTTTAGATTTTTTATAAAAATAAAACAGTTTAATTTATGAAAAGTAAAATAGAAATAAAAAATTACTAGCTGGTTTTTTTATAAATAAAATAAAATAATTCAGATTTCTTATTTATTCTATGGAAAATAATATTATAGTGTTTATGTTTATTAAAACAATTTATAAATAAGATCCTGTTCCGGGAAATCCTTGCCGTATTGGTGTCTTACCTAATACTAGTTGTAGGGGGATAAGAGTTATGGAAGGTTCTGGACTCTTCCATAAGTAGTTGGATCCTGTTAGATGTCTTACCTTAACTAGGAATCCTATGTATGGAAAGACTCTCTTTGTAATGCCTATATAAAGGCCCCTCTATTCATTGTTATCAATACAATTGATTTGTTGTCTTTACTTTTCTCCTCAAACACGTTATCAGCACGTAGCTCGAACGAAAAAAAAAAAAGAAGAAATCGGCCGAGCACCACCGCCCACTCGACCATCGCCGCGCCGCTCTGCCCGCCGCTCATTGCCTAATCGCCGCCGCCCGGCCGCTTTCCACTGCCCGCCGAGCACCGCGCCCAGCCGGACCTCCGCCGGACCGCCGCCGCCTCCGCCGCCGGACCTCCGCCGCCCAGATCTGCCCAAAGCCGCCCAGCACAGCCGCCGCCCAGAGCCGCCGGACCGCCGCCGCCGCGGACCGCCGCCGACCAGCTCCAGTCCAGCCTAGTCCGACCCGGTTCCGACTCTCGGACCAAAACCCGAACATCAACTTATCTTCGGAAGCCGCCAAAATTGCGCCTCCGGTTTCACGTCGTCGCATCGAGTACCAACCGGTAGATCGAAGCACACCACAGATTCAGCACGTGCCTAATTTTATAATCGAGGTAATTATCTGACTCGTCCCTATTTCAATTCTCTCCTTTGGGAATTTTTCTTTTGGGGACACGGGTTTTGGGTTCTTAATCTCCCACGCTACTTTGCGGTGGATGAGACCGCGAGAGAAGTCGGTATCTCTGCGTGTCGAAGAAAACTGTGTGACGGTCCTGGGGGAGTCACGGAATTGTTGAAAAGTCGATACTTGTGGTTGTTGCATACACCACGTATCTGGGTGCGATCTGATATCGCCGTTTTTTTGTCGACTTTACTAAACAACAATTAAGGGAAGTAAATCGAGTAACGGTTATGTTACACGCTTTTAAAAGCATCGATTGTGACCGTTTACATTGTCACTGAAAATCCAACAAGACTAACTTCCTCTTGTTTATATCTTGTAGATGGCACAAAGCTCCAATGTTCATCCGGAGTTCGACATCCTTGACCATGCTGGTAAGGAGTACCATAGGTGGGTCTCAGACGTTCGCTTGGCGTTCGTCGGTAAGAGATTTACCACCACCATCTTTCCCTCTAACGAGCCTACCGCTCAAGAACCGAGCGAGGAAACCAAGGTTAATGCACTGATGTACTTGCGTAAACATATACATCCGTTGTTGAAAAAGTGTTATATGAACTTGCAAACTCCCAAAGAACTATGGGATACACTCGAACAACGATTTAATAATGTGCATGATCAGCGCTTCCCCAAATTGCAACTTCAGTGGGAGCAAATCTGATTTTTGGATTATGCGAATGTGGAAGCCTATAATCAAGCTATCCTCGATCTTCGCGCTGATCTTGGTTTTTGTGGTGTCAAGAAGTCTGATCAAGATTTGATCGAGAAGACTCTTAACACGTTTCCCGTGGGAGCAAGTGTTATTGCTCATCAGCTACGCGTTGCCTATGAGGAAGGGAGAATTAAGAACTTTAGTGACCTTATCTCCCACCTCGCGAAAAAAGAAAGGCACCATGAGATTATTCTCAATAGCAATGCGCGCCCAGCTGGTACGAAGCCGATTCCGGAAGTGAATCAGGCTACCCACAGGAAAGCACCAAAACAAAATAGAAAAGGCAACGCTACTCAGTTTTTGCAAGCACCACGGATACATGACTCGAGCAAGCGAGGGAAAAGACGAGGTCGTCGTTCCAACGTGTGGAAGAGGTAAGGTGGCTCGGCCACGGGACCTAGTGGAACCCAACCACGTGGGCCGCCTCCTGCCGCCGGGAATGGAACCACTCCAAAGGAAGGCCGGAATTGCTATACTTGCGGATCGAAGAAGCATACTTACCGCAATTGCAAAGCGCCAAAGAACATCCAAGCTTACTACAAGCACTATACACAATATTTGACTCAAGAGTCGAATTACATGGAAGAAGATAATGAGAATACGGAGGTGAACCATATTGAGATCCAGACTGAGATCCCTCCTCTCACCATTGCGGACAAAGACCAACATATGGATGTTGCCGACTTTGACTAGTTTTATGCTTTGGTTATGTTTTGTCTTGTTTCTAGTTTCCGAGAACTACTTTGGATTTTCATGAATGTAATAAAGTTGGCCATGATGAATAAAATTCTTTTAATTGCTGTGATTGTGCAAAGACGAATTTTATTTTTTCCCTTCGAAAGCATGTTTGGTTTATCACAAAATAATTGCTAGCAATGAATTGCTTGGTTAAAAATTTGATATATTGGTAGGATTTCATCAAAACTTTTGATCAAGACTAGGCGCATCCTCCTTGGTATTTGTTTATGCTTTGAGAGTTCAAACGGAATCAGTGGTTTTAAAACAAATTTAGTCAGACTGACATTCCTACTTTCTCTGCAAGTCTACCAAGTTGGAGTTACCGAAAGGATCATTAGTAGAGATATAAATCGAAAACCAAGATGCGTTTTAAAGTATTTAAACGCTCCTATGGCCATATTTCCATAGTATTGTATCAACAATAATGCCTTTGAAAAAAGGCTTCAACCTTGCTCTATCACTCAACAATAGGGAAATACCAAAATAGCAAATTGAAACGAGCACTGAGATCTGAGTTTAATGATTCAGAAAGTGAACGACCTATGTACAGAAAGATACGGAAGTCTAGTTTCCAAAACAACTGACTGTTCGTCCATAGCCTTCTTAACGAAGAAGTTATTGCTGTTTTAGTGAACAAAGGTCAAGCTGCGCGGAAATTATTTCCAGCGATTGTGCTAACTTTGATCCTAACCAACTTGGTCGAATTTCCCCAAACTCGATGTTAATGAGTTTTCGATATATCTCTAATCATAAGACTAATCGAGTTTCATGTCTTATTGTAGATGTCTCGTGGCGAAATTGAGTGCCTTGCTGATAGTGGAACAACCCACACTATTCTTCGGAATAGGCAATTATTCAAGGATATTGTGCCATACATATCCTCAGTGACAACAATGATTGGTTCCTCCCAAGTAATTCAAGGGAGGGGCCCTGCTCATTTCTTGCTACCTAATGGTACGCATATTAATGTCACAAATGCTCTCTATGCCCCAAGAGCAAACCGAACCTTGCTAAGTTTTAGGGACATCCGTGCCAACGGTTATCACCTTGATACACATTGTGAGAATGGGATAGAATTTTTTTGTGTTACTCTGGCAGAATGCGGAAGACGCCGCGTTCTCGAGAAACTTATGAGTCTAAGTAGTGGTTTATACCAGACTACAATAAGGGTTATTGAATCCTATGCTGTGAGTCACGAACTGTGTGATTCCGAAGCATACCAACTATGGCATGACCGACTCGGTCACCCTGGACGCGACATGATGATTCACATTTTGAAAAACTCACATGGTCATCCATTTTTCAAGTCCAGAAAATGATTGGAAGCACCACTCGATATCGGCATTGATGTGAGTGAGCTTGATACCGTATCACCGGGACTAAAGAACGCACGCCCTGATAAGGTTGACGGTGCATCTCTTGTAAATCCCGAGGCTTCCGTGGCAATTTCTAATGCCCATAAATCATTTTGTAAAGCCTGTTCACTAGCAAAGTTGATACCCTCTCCATCCTTTGCTAAAGACTCAACACAAAATATTCGCTTATTACAAAGAATTCAAGGGGACATATGTGGACCTATTCAACCAGAGTGCGGACCATTCAAATATTTTATGGTTCTGGTTGATGCATCGACGTGATGGTCACACGTCGCTCTGCTATCCAGAAGAAACACTGCATTTGCTAAACTCCTAGCACAAATCATCAAGTTACGGGCTAACCACCCCGACTTCCCAATCTCGTCATTAAGATTGGACAATGCTGGAGAGTTTACGTCAAATTCTTTTGACGACTATTGCATGTCGATTGGGATTGATGTTGAACATCCCGTCCCCCACGTTCATTCGCAGAATGGCCTTGCCGAGGCTATGATTAAGCGGTTACAGCTTATCGCCCGAGCATTGGTATTGCGCACCAACTTGCCGATTTCTGCCTAGGGTTATGCAATTTTGCATGCGGCTATACTTATTCGCTTTCGACCCACTGCCAATCAACCGTTTAGTGCGTACCAGTTGGTAACTGGATATGAGCCTGATATTTCACACTTACGCATTTTTGGTTGTGCGGTATATGTGCCAATTACGCCTCCACAGCGTACTAGAATGGGTTCGCAAAGAAGATTAGGTATATATGTTTGCTATGAATCGCCTAAAATTATCCGCTATTTGGAACCTTTGACAGGAGATCTGTTTACTGCAAGATTTGCAGATTGTCACTTTGATGAGACAAACTTCCCGTCGTTAGGGGGAGAGAGGAATCGAACGATTCCAGTTGAACGCCAGGAAATTGTCTGGTGTGATCCCTCCTTGCCTCATCAAGATCCCCGCACATCTCAATCCGAGCTAGAAGTGCAACATATTCTCAGTCTTCAGAAAGTTGCGGATTCGATGCCCGACAGCTTTACTGATACTGCAAAAGTGATAAGATCTACCATTCCCGCTGCGAATGTTCCTGCAAGGTTAGAAGTCCCAGTTATAGGGCAAGGTTCAGCCGCCCAAAGGAATGATGCCACCGGCGTCAACCTTAGTGGTGGGATGGCTGCTTCGGCTGCTCTTATCCCTGCTCGAAAGAGGGGGAGGCCAGTGGGTAGAAAGGATACCGAACCTCGGAAGAGAAGAGGAACGGAGGCACAAAATCCTCTCATCATCGACACAGTGACTCCGTCACACGAGATTATCTCTGGCTACGGATATGTCCTCGAATCAACAATGGAACAATCGACGGACGCGTCGGAAACTTTGTTGATGTCAGAAAATAAAGAAATCTCGATGCAATGTACGAGTGAATACGCATTTATTGGACAGTCGCCCACGCTAGTCGACGATGCTTTTGCCTACTCCGTCGCTCAAGAAATTATGAAGACGACGACGCCGAGCCGCTCGGTTGCCGAGTGTCAACAACGAGCCGATTGGCGAAATGGAAAGATGCAATGCGGTGAACTAGACTCAATGGCTAAACGTGAGGTATTTGGCCGATCGAGCCAATACCCGTGGGCGTTAAACCGATTGGACATAAATGGGTCTTTGTTCGTAAACGCAATGATAAGGATGAGGTCATGCGTTACAAAGCGAGACTAGTTGCCCAAGGCTTCTCGCAGCGCCTGGCATTGACTACGAGGAGACGTATTCTCCGTTATGGACATCATCACTTTCCGCTACTTAGTCGGTTTGGTAGTGTCCGAAAAGCGAACATGCGGCTTATGGATGTGGTTACAAAGATATCTTTATGGGGATCTAGATACGGATATCTATATGAAAGTCCCAGAAGGGATTTCATGGACCAAATCAAGTAGCTCTAAACCACGGAGCGCGTACTGTGAAATTGCGCTGCTCACCGTATGGGTTGAAACAATCCGGAAGGATGTGGTACAACCGCCTAAGTGAATACTTGGTTGGGAAGGGATACAAGAACAGTGACATCTGTCCATGCATATTCGTGAAAAGAACAGATGCAGGATTCGTGATTGTAGCCGTCTATGTAGATGACATGAATGTCATCGGTACCATAGATGAGGTCAATGAAACGGCCCGCTACCTTAAATCCGAATTCGAGATGAAAGATCTGGGGAGGACTCGATTCTGCTTGGGCTTAGAGCTAGAACATCGAGATGATGGCATACTCATTCATCAGTCTGCCTATGTCCACAAAATGCTCAGGCGATTTAGCATGGACAAGGCACATCCTCTTGCTACCCCCATGATTGGTCGAAGTCTGGAAATGAACAAGGATCCGTTGTTGTATCTGGCTCAATGTACTCGTCCAGACATCGCATTCTCTGTGAATCTGTTAGCGAGATTTAGCTCCGCTCCCACGATAAGGCATTGGAATGGAGTAAAACACATCTTTCGATACTTGAAAGGCTCCAGTGACCTTGGATTGTTCTTTCCCTACGCAAAAGAGAGCGATATTCCGAAAGGAATTGTTGAGGTTAAGACGATGCATACCGACCGTCGATCTTCCTCTGATATTGCAGCTAAGCATGGTAGCTTGACTACCAGAAGTGCTAAAGCGAGCAAGATTACCCCTTATGCCGAGAATCCTAACGACACGTTAGTTGGATTTGCTGATGCCGGTTATCTCTCTGACCCGCATAAAGGACGTTCCCAAACTGGTTATGTGTTCACCATTGGGAATACGGCGATATCTTGGCGATCTACCAAGCAGACCCTGGTTGCTACTTCCTCGAACCATGCAGAGATAATTGCATTGCACGAATCCGTAAGGGAGTGCATTTGGCTCCTGGCCACCATAGACCATATACGGGAACGTGTGGATTAGATCCCACTACAAAGAACCCCTACTTGCATCTTTGAGGACAATGCGGCATGCATTGAGCGGATGAAGTTAGGTTTCATAAAGGGTGACAATACCAAGCATATTGCGCCGAAGTTCTTTTATAATCGCCAGCAGAAATTGCCGAATATCGAAGTGAAACAAGTGAGTTCCGATGAGAATATCGCAGACTTGTTCACTAAGTCTCGAAATCTACATTTGAGAAACATGTGAGAAGCATCGGCATGTGTCGATTATCCGAGCTCAACTAAAGATGGCTCGATGGAATGAGCTGTCATGTATACCTCAGGGGGAGTATACTTCACATGATTCTGACATTTGTAGTTGGTGTGTTGCGCTCTTTTTCCTCACCAAAGTCTTTGTTTTTCCCACGGGGTTTTATTTGACTTGGAAAGGTTTTTTACCGAGGCAACACCGTGTGCACCATGTTAGTATTAGCGTTCGACACAGGGAGAGTGTTCCGGGAAATCCTTCCCGTATTGGTGTCTTACCTAATACTAGTTGTAGGGGGATAAGAGTTATGGAAGGTTCTGGACTCTTCCATAAGTAGTTGGATCCTGTTAGATGTCTTACCTTAACTAGGAATCCTATGTATGGAAAGACTCTCTTTGTAATGCCTATATAAAGGCCCCTCTATTCATTGTTATCAATACAATTGATTTGCTGTCTTTACTTTTCTCCTCAAACAGATCCAGAATTTTTTAATTTTTTATTTCCAAAATTTAAATTAAAAATTTCGATTTTTAATATTAATTATATTCTAGAATTTAAATAAAATTACCTGAAGTAACTATTTTTTTAATTTTTTAGATTTTTTAAATATAAAAAATGAACTTCTGATTTTTTTTCTTAAGTTTTCCAAATTTTTTAGATTTTTTATATCTTTAAACTTTTATATTCTTTTTATTTTTTATTTTTATTTTACGTCATATATTGACCAGCCAATAGACATCTGTCATGTGTCATTTAACTGCCAACTAAGCACACCGTTAGTACTTAACGGACAAAAATTAACGGAGGTCCTAACGTGGTCTAACGGATCAAAGATTAGGTCACAGTTTGATACCTTCTAAAATTTAGGTCCTCAAATGCTAAAATTGGTAAACTTGGCCAATAATCAAACTCCATTCTTTAATCTAAGCCCTTAGATTTAGTTCTCCTCACAAACATCTATTAATATTGTAGATCTAGTATTGGTTTGTGTCTTGAACTTGTTCGTTCTTATGATAAATTGAAGTCGGTCGGTCATCATGTGTATAAAAATTGGCCAAAAATTCATACACCAAAATTGAAACAACGAATTCGGAAACGAATAAGGAGAAGGACAATTTGATTAACCATGAACTAAATTGAAATACTTACAAATCTAGAAGTTAATGAAGTTTAGTCAAGAAACATGGCTAAGAATTACAAGAAGAAAAATTAAACACGTTATTCAAATCCTACTCTAAGAAAAATAGAGAAGAAAAGTGGAGAATAAAACTTAGTTCGGTCGTGCTTTTGATTAGGGTTGTTAGCGGTCCAAGTATACTCAAGAACCGCTCGAGAACCGTCCGATAATATTCGGGACCGATACTCACCCGAAACATTAGCGGTCCGAATACTGGTACCAAAGTTAGAACCGAAATCGATAAGGACCGAAACCGGTAACCCGGTAAAAAAATCGGTAATTTTTCGTAAACATATATTGTACAGAATATTGTATAAGGTATTAGTACATATAGAAAAAAATAAGTTTAAAAGACCTTATCTCTTAATTTTCTTAGCATACATGTGAAAAAACCCCTCAATTCTTGTTTCGATTATGAGGTTTTGGTGATTAGGATATTTAATGATCCAAGATACCCGAGAACCCGTCCGAAATATCCGGGACCGATACTCACCCGAAACGTTAGCGGTCCGGATACAAGTATTGAAGTTGGGACCCGAAATCGATAAGTACCGAAACCGGTAATACTCGATACCTTAACGATCCAGACTCGGAAAGACAATACCCAGACCGAACCGGACCGATAACAGCGCTACTCTTGATCCTTGATCATTGCTTGCTCCTCCTTTTTATGTTTTCCTGATTCTTTCAGTATCACAAGATGATAAATTTTGAAGCTATGAGGTCATATACATATGCAAAGGAGTTTTGGCCCAATTAGGGCTGGACTGTATAAAAAAATTTAAATTGGGCAAAACATGCAGCACAGTCGTGTTGTGTTAAGTGACACGTGACACGGATCGTGTCGCGATAACATGCAATTCCCATGCTTTCGACACGAACTGTGTCGTTTGTAGGTGACTTTGCAACCAGGTCATGCCGGTCGTAACAGTTGGGCTGACCTCTTTTGACACGGACCGTGTCAAGTGTAGGTGACTTGTGAGACGGCCATATCACTTGTACCCAACTCTGATGGTCCATTTTCTCTGTGTTCTGACCCGTTTGAGTTTCAAATGCATTCCAACTCTATTTTGACCTCTTTTAGCCTATTTTAAAGAAATGTGAATGGCTACTTTCCTACAACTGTAAAAAAATGAAAAACATTCCTTTGAAAATGAGATGAGAGAGGGAGCGACAAACACAACAGTGACGAGCTTAAATGACATATCTCAAGTTCAATTGTTTAGAACAGCCTCATTTCAAAGACCGGGCTTAATTTGTTTAGAGAGTTGTTTGATGACAATCAGTCTTGTATTATCAAGTATTGACTGAGTCCAATCTTATGTAGCTCGTGAAGTTAGTTGAACTTACTTGTGCGGGAGAGTGTTGATTCAAGTCCAGTTTTAATGGCAATATGTATGGATGGTGTTAACAGTGTAATCCAGACCTGTAACAATCTGTGTAAATAATGTTAGGGTTGTATACATCAAAGCATACTTTATGCTTGTATTGCCTAATTTCTCAGTCTTTATCTATGAGAATATTTAATTCATTTGTCACATGTTTTGCATAGTTATTCACGCTATGGTTATGCAAATGTTGTCTAAATTACTTTATATTGTAGATAATGTGGTGTGTCGAGTCACACAGAAGATCACATTATCGGTTCCTTATATAGTAATAATTAGTTCACAACCTATATAACATTGGACCGTTATGTGAGAGGTTGTAGTATATGCTTGAGATTGGTTGGTCTTGACCATTAGCATATATTAGCGTATTCGGTATACGTTGAACAGGATCGAGGTGAGATAGATTCTTCTGTACTGACTATAAGAAGAACGTACATCTCGGACAATTATTATTTCTTAATTATAGTGATTAATATTTAATTATATATATTTATTATTTATTGCATTGATTTATCTTGGGTGAGAGCCACAATGATCGACTCAATATGCTCGATATTTTGGGCAATATTATTATTTATATAATAATTAATATTATAGCTAGAAATCGTGTCCCGGCCAGTCGGGTTAATCATGTTCCTTGAGGCACTCGAAAGAATTATTATATTAAACCCTGCAGGTGGAATTAATTTTCCGATATAATAATAAAAGTCGAGTGGTATACTCATGTATAACACGTTAATTAATTAAAAGCTGTCAATAGCTTAAATTAATTAATGGACGTGGAATATCTTAAACACGGGAAATAATTAATTCAAAAGGGAGCCCAATTTCGTAATTTGGAATTTTGGTAGGAAGTGCAATATCAATATTTTAGTGGACTAAGTTGATATTAATAGAGTCATCATATTAGGAAGAGTTCTAATGTTGGAAGATGATCTCTGTTAGGAGTCCTTACCTTATCCTCCTTAAGGTCCCTATAAACACCTATAAATAGGACACATGGGGGCCCAATTTTTTCACTCTTTCTTTGGCACAAGAATTTCGATTTTCTTCTCTAATTTGTGTTTAATTGTGGATCTTGACTTGTGTCTTGGATTCCACAATTTAGCTAACACAATATTTTTCTAAATACACAAATATTCAAGAAAAATAGAGAGAAAATTAGTAAGGTAATTTTTGGAAGAAAAGTGGCTCGGCCGACCCATATCACAGTCCAAGCAGTCCGGTAGATTGTTGGCCACACGACATCCGGACATAGGCGGGATATACTCTAGAAGATCTTGAGGTAGAAACACAAGAAGATCGAAGAGGAGTACGTGGAGTAGCTCAATCGATCCAAAAGGGAATTTTCTACCACTTCGCTTCAAAGGTATGAATTACCAATTCTACTGTGTAAATATATATAGTTAAATTGTTAATTAATATGTTTAATTAATTAATTGACAAGCCTAAATAGATCCGCAATTTTGTTGGTTAGCTTATGAAACTAAATTTATTCGATTAAAGAATCTCGCTTCCTCTACGTTTCATATTCCAACAATTGGTATCAGAGACGGTCTTTAGGTTCTGTTCAATTTAATTAATTTGTGATTAATTTGCTAGCAATTTAAATATTCATATAGTATGATGTTTTGGAATATTTTTGCTAGAAATTGTCTTGTAGGTGAATATGGTCCAATTATCATGGCTATGCGATTTTTTTTATTTATTGACGTGTTTTGGTAATTTGGCCCGGTTTTGGGACTTTGTTTTTCCTTGTAAAATTTGATGTATTTTAATTCTTGTAAAATTATAATCGAATTGGAATACACAAAGTAACGAAGGAAAAGAAGTCCAGCGCGAAAAGGAGACCTGATCGGACAAACCGACTGAGACCAGACTGCTGCCTATCGGGACTCGGCCAATGCAGGGGGTCTCGGCCGAATCTGGCCTGCCGCGCGTCGGCCAGGGGCAGGGTGCCGGGCCGCGGGTCGGGTCGGGCAGCGGGTCGGATTTTTGTCCGGGCAGGTTCGTTCGGTGTATGGTTCTGTCCGTTTATCCGCCGTCCGTTGCGTCCGTTGGAGCACAATAATTTTAAATTTGGAAATTCTTGTGCAATTAATTTTGCATGGAAGAGATTTTCTAAATTTGGCAATTTTTGTGCCCTAACCGGGAGGAGGTGACGAGATACTTGAAGCAGTGGGAGCAAAAAAACCGAGCATTTTCTCGTTATTCAAAATGAGGAATAAAAGCCATGATAATTGGATTTAATTATCCAATTTTTTTTTAATTATGTTGGTTTTTACTGTTTTGATGAATGGCATGTATGGATGTATCATGTATGTTTTGTTGGGATTCGGTGCCTAAAACGAAGGCCCAGCGGAAGCGGTAAAACGAAAATTAATTCGATCCGAATCCCTACAAGGATCGATCGAGCAACGTATATACGAATATCAAAACGAATTCACAAGAGATATAGAAACTCGCCCTTGTAGTCCGTTGATTAGATGGATTCCTTCTTTTGAGCTATTCCCCAAGCTTTAGGCGATCTCCCTGCAATTCAATCCGCTCCAAGCTCTTGAATGATCCAATGCCGAAAGCACCGCGTCTCTACTTGCCACGCGCCGGAGAAACGACCGGAATTACTAAACCTCGTTATCCTCCAAGGATACGGCTAGAACAAGGTTATAGAAGCTTTGCAACTCAAGATTACAATACTCTAAGTGTTTAATCTAGTATCTCTCTATCTCACAAATATTTTTCTCCAAGAAAAACTTATGAATGTTGTGAAGATGATGATGAATAGTATGAAGCCTTGGAAAAATTTTTTCCTCTCTCCTTCTCCTTACAAAAACGTGAGTTCTAGTATATGGCAAGGAGATGTGGTCTTTTCAATACATTATCCATCAAATCCCCTGAAATCAATCACCTTTTGACAAAATCACATAAGGTTATATTTTGTCAAAACATAAGTCTTCCACCAACATGTGGAGATTATGACCAAGGAAAAGGGAAAGAAAGAGGGGCGGCCATCTAGAAGGAGCCGGGCGAGTTCGGTCCGTTTCGGACTCCCGTGAGTCCAAACAGATAAATTTCGATTCCGTTTCGATATATTTATATCGATTAATTAATCCAATTAATTAATCATATCAAATATATAATAACATAATTAATTTCTCCAAAAAATAATTATATTCATGAATTAAATTAATCACCGAGTAATATATTTAATTCATTTGGCCGTAAATTAATTTATCCAATAAATTAATTTAGACATCCAATGTCCTAAATTTAATTAGACATACAATGTCCAATAAATTAGATATCCAATATCTAATATTCATAATGAGATAATAAGCTTAATTCATTCCGTCGTCAATCCTATTGCGCGACTCGGTAGGTCCGTCTCAGTCAGCAATGGGAGGAACCAAAGAGTAGTAGCACCACCTAGCCAGCCTGGCGGCCTACACTGTACCCCAACTGAGAACGAATGATGGGATCATTCAAGAACCATTCTGTCGTGAATACCAGTATACGTATAAACCCTTCTTTCAAATGTCCCGATCAAGTTATAGGGTCACGGTCAGTCAAACCCTATCTGTACTTGACGCTATGCATGCGTTAATGCAAATCGAGATCATCGAGCTCTCATGTATCCAATACAACTAGCTCCAATGCTTTGGCCAAAGACTTACGATCTCATCTGCCAATAACCGCACAAGACATATAACCCGATCACTAACGGGAGAAAGAATTCTATCTTGGTATTCAGTAAGACCTGCTACTTGCCCGTCAAGATGCACGTTGAGGTTGACCCCCGCCTTCCGGTTTACAGGGTCGAACTACTCTAATAAAAATCTTGACGTCACAAGCACATCCCTACTAAATCCTCAAGTCGAAGGTTCACGAATACCTATCACAACCTTTCGATTCCGTCATTGACTGTCCCGGAGTGAAATCCGTGTGACGAATCGAGGGTGAGTCGGTTCGAGTATACTAATCCAATTAGCATACCTATAACGTGTGCTCCCACTAACCATCAGTGTTCGACAGGCACTCTCCATGTCAAAAAACACGTCATACAAGTCTTCACATAAACTTAACGCCCAGTCAAGTTTCATCGAGTTGCGAACGATTAAGTATTTGAGCTATAAACCTTTCCAGTGCCGACCCCCTTATCAAATAAGGAGTGGAACGTTTTGCTCTCAAATACACAGACTAGTTTCTATATGTAAATTTACGAGTTAGGAATGCCAGTAACTGCTAGTAAATAAAGAAACATCCATTGCCTTATATTAATGATTTACATAATTACAAGTACAATGTCCTCACTCAACATCCTCTGAGTGGCATTCGAGGGCATACTCCTAACATGCTTGATATGTTTCTTGCATGTTAGGACGAGAAAATTAAAAACCTTATTTTTCCAAAATAACTAAGTGATTTTAATAATTGATTTTTCAAAATCAAATTGGCCTCCATAATTGGTTTAAATTGTGAAATAATTAGCATGCGCGTTGACATTAGAGTCTTTCTCCGTATCGAATGTGCTGATTATTAGCTCACTAGTTTTAAACTTCAATTAGATAACAAAAAGGTGAATATTATTTTTTATGATAGGACCTCTCCATCTGTAGGACTATTATCATTAAATAATATTCAAAGGTTTGTTAAATTATGGTGTTCACTTTGGTGTATTAATTAATAAGCTCCCTGTCGGAGTCTATGTTAATTTAATACATGGCCAAGAGGAACCAACTATTAATTTTACTTGTCAAAACGCATCTTGACTAGATAGTAAAATTAAAGAGGTTAAAATATACTTAAAAAATGTATATGTAAACGTCCACACTAACGTGGCTTGCATGTGCGATTTTTTGAGGTGTTGGTTGATTGCATATATATTGCGTTTTAAGGTTTATCAATATATTTTGCGTCTAATTATGTGATGAATGGTGTTTTAATTTTACTCTCAGATGTCTTTCAATCCACTAGCTGTTATTCTCAAAGAAAATAAACTTGATGGCACTAACTTTGCCGATTGGAAAAAAAATCTTGACATTGTCTTGACTGCTGAAGGGCATAAATTTGTTCTAACTGAGGAGATCCCTCTGGAACCAGAACCGGATGCCACTCCTGAAGAGTTGGCTGAATTTCGAAAATGGAAAAAGTATGATGCGATGGCTCGCTGTTACATTTTGGCGTCACTGACAAATGTATTGCAGCATCAGCATCAGACGATGGCCTCAGCCGCGGAAATGATGAAAAATCTCACCGAGATGTTTGGTCATCAGAACCAGGCGGCTAGGCAAAATGCAATGAGGGTGTTGATAACAACCCAAATGTCTGAAGGGACTCCAGTAAGGGATCATGTTCTGAAAATGATGTCTCATTTGAACGAACTGAGCATATTGGGGGCCACTCGAGTCGCAGGTCGATATTATCTTGGGCAGCTTGCCAAGAAGCTTTGAGCAGTTCCACCTTAACTACAATATGAATCGTAGGACTTACACTTTGGAGAAACTACTGACAGAGCTTCAATCCGCTGAGGGTCTCTTCAAACAAGGTTATCATCAAATTCTTGCGGCAAGCGGTGTTAGTTCTTCAAAACCCAAATGGGGAAAGAAGAAAAAGCAGGTTGGCCAGAAGCAAGTGGCAACCTTCAAAGCTAAGGGCAAGGCTCCTCAGTCGAAGGATCCTCAGTCTGAGGCAAACAAAAAGCCGAAGGGCAAATGCTATAAGTGCGGTCTGAAGGGGCATTTCAAGAGTGACTTGTAATACCCAGTTGTAATTCAGTCATTATCGTTCAGTATTTATCATTCAGTAATTGTCACTCAGTATTTTTTTTCACTCATTAATGATCATTCATCATTCATTTCATTCATTGTATTCTCCGTTCGGAGTATATTGGTATCGCATATCAGTGTTATTTCATCATTCAACCCGGTTGGATAGTCGGGTCGAGCGTATCATCGTTGTCATCTTCATGGTGGGCTGTGTGTGAGGAGTAGCGCACGCTACGTACTCTCTTTAGCGCGCGCTAATTTAGTACAGGTAGCGCACGCTACCACTCAGCATTAGCGCACGCTAATGTTGTCCTGCCTGCAGTCCAGAAGGCACTGGACTGCAGGTGAGTTATATGTAGCGCACGCTACGAATGGTAAGTAGCGCGCGCTAGTAGGCCGGAGTAGCGTACGCTATGCAGTCGGTATAGCGCGCGCTAAGGTCGAATCAGGTTGAGTCCAGTGGCTACTGGACTGCATTGGATTAATTCATAGCGCGCGCTATGAGTGGTTTTTAGCGTACGCAATCGATATTGTAGCGCACGCTAAATATTGATTGTAGCGCACGCTACCGCGATCGATCGGAGGACGAAGGTTTCGACTCCGATCGGGCATCAGATAATTCGTTAGCGCAGGCTAACATCCGGGATTAGCGCACGCCAATTGTACATCCGTAGCGCACGCTACCAAAGGTACGTAGCGCGCGCTACCGTTGTCGGACAGTGGGTACTGGACTACCCAGAACACCCGTTAACGCACGCTAAGCATAGGGGCTAGCGCGCGCTAGACTGGAATCACTATAAATTGGACAGTTAGCCCAGATTTCGGCATTTGTCATTTCTTCACATTCTCTCATCGGTTCCGGGCAATTTGGAGCGAGTTGAAGAGTATTCTTCGAGGTGTAATCATCAATCATCTTCTTCAAGTCTTTGAGTTGGATTAATCATCACTTCATCATCTCCAAAACATCAAATCTAAGGTACTAATCTCTTGGATCTAGAATTTCGGATTTTTGGGTTTTTCCTTCCGTTTTCTTCATGTAAGCTTGGATTATTGTTGGAATATGTTAGATATGGATTATCTACCTTGGATGAATATATTCCTACGGATTTAATGGCTATTTTGGGGGTTATTTCAAGAACCCTTGGGGGTTGACTTCGGTTAATTGGGGATTTTCCGATTGATGTTGTTGTAATCTTGAATTGTGGATTCCTATTGGATTATTAATATCATTGAAGTGTTTTGATGGTTTAAATACTCATTTTGGTGTTGGTTTCGATATATTCGGGATTGGATATTTTCGAAAGTGGTGTGGTTTGCTTCGTATTCGTTAGAAAGCCACAATGAGTTTGATTATCGTTGTGTTGACTTTTGAGTTAGTCGTGTTTCGTTGCTTGATACGTGTATTGAACGGTTGTTGGTAATTATTGTGTTATTCAAGGTTGTTCGAGCGACCGACATTTCACCTAGGACGTTGTTCGTGAACGGACATTCTTCACCGGTTGAGTAAGTTGATTCTTACTCGGTTAAAAGGATATTCACTCCTTTTCGTTGTTGATCATTTATAATCATATTCATTCATCATTGTATTAACCGTATTGAGACTTATAATTGTCGAATAATCACTTCATTCACGAGGAACGACGGTTCCAATCATTTCATTGAGTTATCAATCACGTCACTATTATTTTCATCTCGGTGAGTCATTCTTGGCCTTGTTGAATTGTTATTCACTGATGTTCATTACAGTCATTCTCGTTCACATGACCTTCTGGGTTCATATTGCGTGGCCGGGTGTGGTTTTGTGGAATTTTTAGTCGGGCACACGATGGTCATGTATTGGGTTCACCGATACATTTGGACCGTGCACACGGTAACGCTTACCTCCGTGAGACTAATTAGGTACAAGGACGGGTGTGTCCAGTCATTCGTCTTGTACACTTGCACAAAACATTACGGGCGTACTGTGATACTCCTCTTCAGCGTAATTCATAACTAAGGATATTTCATAACTTCAGATATATCATGATTGTGTAATTTCAATCCTTGAGGATTGTTGTTCTGTATAACTGACCCCGTTGGGGGATTTTGTTTACAGGTCACGGCAAGGCAAAGGCACGGGAAGAGCATGTTGACGGCGAGGAGTCCCAGTGATACTAGTAGGGGCCCCCAGTCATTCCGTTTATTTCAGTCATTTCAGTCATTTCAGTCATTCTTATTTATCTTCATTTGTAATTCCGCTGCAAATTCCGTTTGATGTGTTTATTCATTCAGGGTGGTGTATTTTATCTTCATATAAAATATACTAGTATTCTGTTTTGTCCTGGTGTAATGTACTTAAGCTCCTCATCAGAGTATTTGGTAATATAATGTGGTTCGGTACTACAATTATATTATTTAATTCATCAGTTTTCATTCGGCTGGTGGGTCCCAGTCGGGGGTCCACGACACTGTAATATCCGCCTAGTTTGGGGTGTTACAGAGTTGGTATCAGAGCGTGGTTTTGAATACTACCTTCCGAGTCATGTCTAATTTTAAATCATCGTCACCAGACTAGTATCATTGGACTTTCGCGTCACGTGTGACCTGTGCAAATGCCGAGCCAATCAGACCAAGAACTGTAAGATTTCTAACTCCATGGTATAATCTCTGGCAATAAGAATCATTCATTCATAATTCATCAGTTAACAATCCTCAATCATCATTTTTATTTTGACCAGGACGGTCATGTTAACTCGTTAATCACTCAATTCATTTCATTACTCAGTTGTTGATCAGGAAAATCATACCATTAATCTTGTTAACTTGTTCAAGATAATCATTTCAAGAATTTCATCAGATAATCATGTCACCTCAGTTAATCATTCATATAATCACTGTGTTAGAGCGTGTATGCTCATTTTCATCATTTAATGACATAATCATAACGTGATATTCATGCGGGAAATATAATCATCATGTGACTTTCCTACTTCAGTGTGGAGAGAGCAAGAAGAGGACGCGGAGGACGAGGCCGTGGAGCGGGCCGAATTCCTAGAGCTCGTGTGAATACACGTGCGAATGCAAGGAATAATGCTAATTCATCGAGCAGCGACGCTGCCACTCATTCACCTGGACGTGATCATTCACTATCGGGGAGTCGTACCCGGGACACGGCTCAGTCATAAGGTGTCCGGGTTGACCCACTCGCTTTTATGCAGGGCATGATGGCCCAAATGACCCAGATGGCACAGCTGATGGAGACGATGCATAACTCAGTCAATCAAAATCAACAGGCTCCTCCGCCGCCACCTCAGAGGCAAGAGAGGAATGTGAGCAGTATCATCGGCGACATCTCTCGCCAAAGGCCACCTACTTTTGAAGGCTCATCTGAGGCGGCGGATATTGTTCATTGGTTCGAGCATTTCGAGAAGTTATTTGCTATGGTGGAGTGTCCCGAAGGACACAAAGTTTCGGTTGCGGCTTACTATCTGGGTAAGAGCGCACATTCTTGGTGGTTGTCGTTGAAGCCCACCGAAGGATCATGTACTTGGGATCAGTTCAAAACTCTCATGATGGAGAGGTATTATCCAGCCCCACTCAGAGAAGCTAAATTGTCGGAATTACTCACTCCCGACCCTTCAACAAACGATGATGTTCTCGCCATCGCCGAGAAATTTTAGGAACTTCTCTCTTTCGCCTCATCCATCATTCATTCAGAGGCAGATAAAATCAAGTATTTCAGCAAGAGGCTGAAACCCCGTATGAGACTACAGTTACTTAATCATAATTGCACCACGTTAGCCGAATTTATTGAGAAAGCTCTTACTTATGAGCTTACTGCTAAAGAAATTGCTAAGCAGCAACCTTCGTCTGCTAGCAAGAAATCGAAGAATCGTAATCAGTCTGACGGCAGTCAGGCCACTTTCAAGAAATCACGTGCGGGCTCTACCTTTTCTGAGCGACCTCCTTTGACGCCTAAACCCGCGGAATCTCAATCACGAGCGGCCAGTTCGGCCATCACCTGTTTTAACTGTGGGGATCTTGGTCATCTCAGCACCAAGTGTCCGAGACACACTATCACGTGTCATAATTGTGGGATTGCTGGGCATAAGGCCCGTTTTTGCCGTAGGGACTCCAAACCTACTCCGGCGTCATCTCAGGCCCCGAAGCAGTCAGCCGTACAGAATCAAGCTACTCAGTCAGCGTCGTTTAAGACGACAGGAGCGAACAAGGGTGGATCCTTTAGCCATCAGATGGGAGCGTCCGGTGCCGGGACTAGCAAGCCCCGGATTTATGAGATGAAGAAGACCGATGATCCAGAGGCCCGAATAATCTCAGGTACACTCGATATTCTATCTCAAACTGTGTGTACCCTTTTTGATACTGGCGCATCGCATTCATTCATTTCCGAATCATGTTTGAGTAGACTACGTCTGAGTAGTGCTACTAGTTGTGAGCCTTATGTCATTGGTCTATCGGATGGTAGACGAATTATCGGAAATCATGAGATTCAGAATTATCCGATTCAGCTTCATGGTCGTGTATGGCCAGCGGACCTAATCGTAGTAGAATTGCCGAGAGACGACGTCATCTTGGGTGTTGATTGGATGGATCGTCATGATGCCATCATCAGTGTCCGTAAGCGTATGGTCACTATCATTTCAGACGATGGGGTTGAATGTGTTTTTCAGGGAGGTAATCCCGGCTGTTCTGGTATGGTCATTAATTTGATGAAAGCAGTGAAATTACTCAGTCAGGGGTGTGTTGGTTATTGGTGCTATATGACCAAAACCGAGAAATCATCAGTAATGTTGATGGATATTCCGGTAGTGAGAGAATATGCCGATGTTTTTCCAGTCGAGTTACCTGGTTTGCCTCCACAGAGAGATGTGGATTTCACGATTGAGTTGGAGCCCGTTACGTCGCCGATATCGAAGGCACCGTACCGGATGGCCCTGACCGAAATGCAGGAATTAAAGAACCAACTTGAGGAGTTGTTCGAAAAAGGTTATATCCGTCCGAGTGCATCCCCGTGGGGAGCACCAGTGTTGTTTGTCAAGAAGAAGGATGGCTCGTTCCGCTTGTGTATTGATTAACGGGAATTGAACCGGGTGACGATCAAGAATAAATATCCTCTACCCCGTATCGATGATCTTTTGGATCAACTTCAGGGAGCTTCAGTATTTTCCAAGATCGATTTAAGATCTGGATATCATCAGTTGCGGATTCGAGAGTCGGATATCGCGAGGACAGCGTTTCGTACACGCTATGGTCATTATGAGTTTGTGGTAATGCCGTTTGGGTTAACTAATACCCCTGCGGTATTCATGGAGTTAATGAATCAGATTTTCATCGACTTTTTGGATCGGTTTGTTGTTGTCTTCATTGATGACATCTTGATTTATTCTCGTGACCGAGAGAAGCACGAGGTTCACCTTCATCAGGTTCTCGACGTGTTGAGACGAGAGCGACTTTATGGAAAGTTTTCCAAATATGAGTTCTGGATGTCCGAAGTGACTTTTCTCGGGCATGTAATTTCATCAGATGGAGTGCGTGTTGATCCTGAGAAGACGGAGGCTATCCAAGATTGGTTACCTCCGAAGAATGTTAAGGAAATCCGAAGCTTTCTCAGATTAGCCGATTATTATCGGCGGTTTGTGGAAGGATTTTCAAAAATCGCTCAACCAATGACGAACCTTTTACGTAAGGATAAGAAATACACGTGGTCCGACGCGTGTCAACGGAGTTTTGAGGAACTCAAGAGCCAGTTAGTTTCAGCACCTGTACTTTCCTTGCCGCAAGGGACAGAAGGATTTGTGGTTTATAGTGATGCGTCCGGGCAGGGTCTCAGATGTGTACTCATGCAGAATGGGAAGGTTATTGCTTATGCTTCACGGCAATTGAGACCTTACGAGGTTAATTATCCGACCCACGACCTGGAGTTAGCAGCCGTGGTTTTCGCGTTGAAGATTTGGCGTCATTACCTTTATGGCATCACCTGTCAGATTTTAACCGATCACAAGAGTTTGAAGTATATATTTACTCAGAAGGAGTTAAATATGCGACAGAGGCGGTGGTTGGAACTAATCAAAGATTATGATATCGAGATCCTTTACCACCCGGGCAAGGCGAACGTTGTCGCCGATGCCTTGGGTCGTAAGTCCGTTCAGGAGCAGATGCTTGCTCGTTTAACAGTTCAGAAGGAACTTCAGCATGAATTTCTGAGAACCGAGATCGAGGTCTGGCTTCAGAGAGTGCAAGGGCAACTGTGCATGTTAGAGATTTCATCGCCGCTTGAGGAGGCAATCAGAGAGAATCAGGGTTCAGACCCATCATTGTTGCGCATCCATGAGGATGTGGCTCAGGGGAAAGCCCCTGGATTCGTGGTCCACGAGGATGGACTTTTGAGATTTAAGAATCGGTTGTGCGTACCGGCGAATGACGAGTTGAAAAACTCGATTTTGAGAGAAGCTCATGCTACCCCTTATTCTGTTCATCCGGGGTCTAGCAAGATGTACAAGGACTTGAAACAAAATTACTGGTGGAGTATTATGAAGCGAGAAGTCGCGGAATTTGTTTCGAGATGCTTAACCTGTCAACAAGTTAAGATTGAACATCAGCGACCGGCGGGTATGCTGAAACCTCTCCCTATTCCAGAATGGAAGTGGGAAGACATTTCTATGGATTTCATCACGAGTTTTCCGACGAGTCGTCGTGGCATGAATACGATCTGGGTAATTGTGGACCGCTTAACTAAATCAGCTCATTACCTTGAGATTAAGGATACTTGCGGTCCCGAGAGACTTTCCCATTTATTCATCAAAGAGATAGTGAGACTGCACAGTACTCCTAAAAGTATCGTTTTCGATCGTGACGGACGATTTGTGTCTCATTTTTGGAAATCAGTTCATCGTGCTATGGGAACTCAGCTTAATCTCAGTACCGCCTTTCATCCTCAGACCGACGGGCAATCGGAGAGGACTATTCAGACATTAGAGGACATGTTGAGGGCATGCGTCCTCGATTGGAAAGACGATTGGGAAGCCCAACTACCATTGATTGAGTTCACATATAATAATAGTTGGCATGCTTCGATTAAGATGGCACCTTAGGAGGCCTTGTACGGTCGTCGTTGTCGATCTCCTTTGTATTGGGATGACCTATCCGAATCAATCGACACCGAGCCCGATATGCTTATAGCCGCCCGTGAGAAGGTAGCTTTGATCAGGAGTCGTTTGTTGACCGCTCAGAGTCGACATAAATCCTGTGCAGATAATCATCGTCGACCACTAGAGTTCGAGACAGGTGACCACGCGTTGGTCAAGGTATCCCCGAGTCGAGGTATTTTCCGTTTCGGAAAACGGGGGAAGTTGAGTCCGAGATTTATTGGACCGTTTGAGATTTTGGAACGAATAGGCGAGCTAGCTTATCGTTTGGCCTTACCTCCGGCGTTGATCTGAATTCATAATGTGTTTCACGTCTCTCAGTTGCGGAAGTATGTTCCCGACCCGAGTCACATACTTCAATTTGACGAAATCGAGATCGCCGATGATCATTCATATAAGGAGCGTCCTATACGAGTCTTAGAGCGGCGAATCAAACAGTTGAGGAACAAGACGATTCCTTTGATAAAAATTCAGTGGTCTAGACACGGAGTCGAAGAGGCTACTTGGGAAACCGAGGATAGTTTGCGGGAGAGTTATCCCAAATTGTTTGACCCTTAGTTTCGGGGACGAAACTCTTTTAAGGGGGGGTGTATGTAATACCCAGTTGTAATTCAGTCATTATCGTTCAGTATTTATCATTCAGTAATTGTCACTCAGTATTTTTTTCACTCATTAATGATCATTCATCGTTCATTTCATTCATTGTATTCTCCGTTCGGAGTATATTGGTATCGCGTATCAGTGTTATTTCATCATTCAACCCGGTTGGATAGTCGGGCCGAGCGTATCATCATTGTCATCTTCATGGTGGGCTGTGTGTGAGGAGTAGCGCACGCTACGTACTCTCTTTAGCGCGCGCTAATTGAGTACAAATAGCGCATGCTACCACTCAGCATTAATGTTGTCCTGGCTGCAGTCCAGAAGGCACTGGACTGCAGGTGAGTTATATGTAGCGCACGCTACGAATGGTAAGTAGCGCGCGCTAGTAGGCCGGAGTAGCGCACGCTATTCAGTCGGTATAGCGCGCGCTAAGGTCAAATCAGGTTGAGTCCAGTGGCTACTGGACTGCATTGGATTAATTCATAGCGCGCGCTATGAGTGGTTTTTAGCGTACGCAATCGATATTGTAGCGCATGCTAAATATTGATTGTAGCGCACACTACCGCGATCAGATCAGAGGACAGAAGGTTTCTGGACTCCAGTACTGGGCATCAGATAATTCGTTAGCGCACGCTAACATCCGGGATTAGCGCACGCCAATTGTACATCCGTAGCGCACGCTACCAAAGGTACGTAGCGCGCGCTACCGTTGTCGGACAAAGGTACCGACTACCTGCAACACCCGTTAACGCACGCTAAGCATAGGGAAGCGCGCGCTAGACCGGAATCACTATAAATCGACAGCTTAGCCCGCATTTCGCATTTGTCATTTCTTCACATTCTCTCATCGGTTCCGGGCAATTTGGAGCGAGTTGAAGAGTATTCTTCGAGGTATAATCATCAATCATCTTCTTCAAGTCTTTGAGTTGGATTAATCATCATTTCAACATCTCCAAAACATCAAATCTAAGGTACTAATCTCTTGGATCTAGAATTTCGGATTTTTGGGTTTTTCCTTCCGTTTTCTTCATGTAAGCTTGGATTATTGTTGGAATATGTTAGATATGGATTATCTACCTTGGATGAATATATTCCTACGGATTTAATGGCTATTTTGGGGGTTATTTCAAGAACCCTTGGGGGTTGACTTCGGTTAATTGGGGATTTTCCGATTGATGTTGTTGTAATCTTGAATTGTGGATTCCTATTGGATTATTGATATCATTGAAGTGTTTTGATGGTTTAAATACTCATTTTGGTGTTGGTTTCGATATATTCGGGATTGGATATTTTCGAAAGTGGTGTGGTTTGCTTCGTATTCGTTAGAAAGCCACAATGAGTTTGATTATCGTTGTGTTGACTTTTGAGTTAGTCGTGTTTCGTTGCTTGATACATGTATTGAACGGTTGTTGGTAATTATTGTGTTATTCAAGGTTGTTCGAGCGACCGACATTTCACCTAGGACGCTGTTCGTGGACGGACATTCTTCACCGGTTGAGTAAGTTGATTCTTACTCGGTTAAAAGGATATTCACTCCTTTTCGTTGTTGATCATTCATAATCATATTCATTCATCATTGTATTAACCGTATTGAGACTTGTAATTGTCGAATAATCACTTCATTCACGAGGAACGACGGTTCCAATCATTTCATTGAGTTATCAATCACGTCACTATTATTTTCATCTTGGTGAGTCATTCTTGGCCTTGTTGAATTGTTATTCACTGATGTTCATTACGGTCATTCTCGTTCACATGACCTTCTGAGTCATTCTTGGCCTTGTGTGGAATTTTTAGTCGGGCACACGATGGTCATGTATTGGGTTCACCGATACATTTGGACCATGCACACGGTAACGCTTACCTCCGTGAGACTAATTAGGTACAAGGACGGGTGTGTCCGGTCATTCGTCTTGTACACTTGCACAAAACATTACGGGCGTACTGTGATACTCCTCTTCAGCGTAATTCATAACTAAGGATATTTCATAACTTCAGATATATCATGATTGTGTAATTTCAACCCTTGAGGATTGTTGTTCTGTATAACTGACCCCGTTGGGGGATTTTTTTTACAGGTCACGGCAAGGCAAAGGCACGGGAAGAGCATGTTGACGGCGAGAAGTCCCAGTGATACTAGTAGGGGGCCCCAGTCATTCCGTTTATTTCAGTCATTTCAGTTATTTCAGTCATTCTTATTTATCTTCATTTGTAATTCCGCTGCTAATTCCGTTTGAGATGTTTATTCATTCAGGGTGGTGTATTTTATCTTCATATAAAATATACTAGTATTCTGTTTTGTCCTGGTGTAATGTACTTAAGCTCCTCATCGGAGTATTTGGTAATATAATGTGGTTCGGTACTACAATTATATTATTTAATTCATCAGTTTTCATTCGCCTGGTGGGTCCCAGTCGGGGGTCCACGGCACTGTAATATCCGCCTAGTTTGGGGTGTTACATGACTGCCCTAAGAAAGGTACGTCTCATGCAGTAGTAGTCAAAACATATTTGGATGCCTGTTCTATCACTTCGTGGATAGTAGATTCGGGCTCCACTGATCATATTTGTTATGACTCGCAGGGGTTCCAAGTAACCAAAGTACTTAGTGCGGATGAGATTACTATTAGCTGGGGTTACTATTCCAGGCTGAAGGCTGTTGCAGTGGGACTCATGCAATTAAAAGTTAATGATAGGATTCTAGTCCTAAATAATGTATTATTACTACATGATTTTAGAATGAATTTAATTTCAGTTTCTAAATTTCCTTGTGATGGATATTCAGTTTCTTTTGGAGATAATGCAGTTATTAAAAGAAATGGTGAATATGTTTGCACGAGTACTTATAATGAAGGACTTTATGTCATTAATGCTGCACCAACTCCCTTGCATAATTATAAATCGCTTAATTCTTTGACTAATCCTAATAAAAGAAAAGAACCTTCGAGCATAAATCAAACATATTGTGGCATTTACGATTGGGTCATATTAACCTTAGAAAGATTCAAAGATTGGTGAGCGATGGCCCATTGGATTCACTCCAAGTTGAGTCATTTCCAATCTGCGAATCCTGTCTAGAAGGGAAAATGAGTAAAAGGGCTTTCCAAAGCAAAGGAAATCCTGCACAAAATATATTGGAATTGGTACACACCGATGTATGTGGTCTAATGACCATCCAGGCTAAGGGTGGTTTCAAATACTTCATCACGTTTATAGATGATTATTCGAGATATGGATACATCTATTTGATGCGACGTAAGTCTGAATCTTTTGATAAGTTCAAAGAATTCAAGGCTGAAACGGAAAAGCGTCATGGACAGAGTATCAAGTCACTACGATCTGATCGTGGTGGCGAATATCTTAGTGGAGAGTTTTTGAATTTCTTGGCACATGAGGGGATTACTTTCCAGCACACTGCGCCTGGTACACCACAACAAAATGGTGTTGCTGAACGAAGGAATCGTACTTTATTAGAGATGGTTAGGTCAATGATTAGTTATTCTGATATGCCTATTTCGTTTTATGGATACGAAATCAGTTCCAAAAACACCCACAGAACTGTGGAATGGGCGCAAGCCCAGTCTAGGACATGTTCAGATTTGGGGTTCACCATCACACGTGCTGAATAAGGAAGCTGATAAGTTGGCATCTCGTACAGAAGTACGAGTGTTTGTAGGATATCCGAAGGGAACGAAGGGTGGCTTATTCTATAGTCCTAAATATCAGAAGGTCATTTTTAGCACCAATGGCCGGTTCTTAGAGGAGGACTATGTAATAAGCCACAAGCCTAGGAGTGAGGTCATTCTAGAGGAACTTAGGGGAGAGATTTCGACAATACCAATTGTACAAACACCTAGTGTACCACATATCGACACTATTGTGGATACGCAAACCAAGGACACGCCTCGTCGTAGTGGGAGAGTTGTTCGTCAACCTGATCGTTTCATCGGCGTGGGAGCATCTTCGGACCACTCCCCGGACCAGGATGAAACGGATCCATGTACGTATAAGCTGGCAGTTCAAGACAAGGATGCTGAATCCTGGCAGGCAGCAATGGAATCCGAAATGAGATCTATGGATTCTAATCAAGTGTGGGAGCTAGTAGAGCTGCCCAATGGGGTAAAACCTATTGGAAGTAAGTGGGTCTACAAGTGTAAAAGAGGATCGAAAGGGAAGGTTGAAACCTTCAAAGCAAGGCTTGTTGCGAAAGGTTACACTCAGAAGGAGGGCATCGACTACGATGAGACCTTTTCGCCCGTAGCCATAATCGACCCGGATTCTCTTAGCTATAGCTGCGCATTTGGATATGGAGATTTGGCAGATGGATGTCAAGACTGCATTCTTGAACGGGAGTCTTGATAAGGAAATCTACATGCGCCAGCCTGAGGGATTCATTGCAGAAGAAGAGGAGCACTTAGTGTGCAAGCTTAAAAGAGCCATTTATGGTCTCAAACAAGCATCAAGGTCTTGGAACATGCGATTTGATGAGGTCATTCAATCGTATCGTTTTGAACAATGTCCTAGTGAGGTTTATGTATACAAAAAGTGCGATGGAAACATGCTAGTGTTTCTTGTACTGTACGTAGATGATATACTTTTTTTTGATATACTTCTAATTGAAAACAATGCAAATGTATTATCAGACGTAAGAGTATGGCTCTCGGAGCAATTCGATATGAAGGATTTGGGAGAAGCCGGGCACATCCTTGGTATTAAGATCTTTCGAGATCGCAAGAAAAGGATGTTGTGCCTATCTTAGGCATCCTATATCGATACGGTGCTAAAGCAGTTTAGTATGGAGAATTCCAAGAAAGGTTTCTTACCTTACAGACATGGAATTCAGCTATCTAAAGCTATGTGTCCTAGGACACAGAAGGAGATAGATGACATGAAGCTGGTCCCTTATGCTTCGGCTGTGGGAAGCCTCATGTATGCTATGCTTTGCACTAGGCCTAATATCTATCATGCTGTAAGCATGGTGGCGAGATATCAGTCGAACCCAGGACCAGGACATTGAATTGCTGTCAAGCATATACTCAAGTACCTGAGATGGACTGGGGAGCATATGCTTGTATATCAATCGGATACGCTTTGTCCTTTGGGTTACACTGACTCGGATTTCAGTGCGGACAAAGAAAAGTCGAAATCAACTTCCGGATATGTTTTCGCTTTGGGAGGTGGAGCCATCAGTTGGAGGAGTGTGAAGCAGAAATGCATAGCGGACTCTACTGTAACGTCCCGATTTCGCATATACATTTATTGTGAATTATAGAAATCATGTTCAATTTTATTAAATTAATGCCCGAATAATTTTGTCATTTAATTTATTTTATTTTTATGATCATGCAAATTCATTTATGTCATTATAATCCATGTCCAGTCATGTGTTTCATGTCGTCACATTTCTCGTTTTATTTCATCGTGTTTCATGTCGTCATTTCTAGGCCAGAGTCAAATTTTAAGCGATATTAATCGTTACCCATAAGATTTCACAAGTCTATTTTAATTAATTTAATCCATTCACTTTGGGCCAGCCTAAGCCAAACCCATTATAATATTCAGCCAAAATCCTATAATTTATTAAGTGGCCCAATTAGTAAATATCTACTTTCAGTCCAATTATCATATTATCTTTTTGTCCAGCCCAACATTTGAAGAAAATGTTTTTCTTCCTTTACTCAGACTTCTCCAATTTCTCCCCAACGTTAAGATCTCAAATCAATGCATTTAATCCCAATTATTAACCAAATTAAGACACATTCATTTGGGTCTTTTCTAATTCTTCTTCTTACGGTATATAATACACAAATATATCTTTTTCCTCATTCCTGCAATCGTCCAGCAGCTCCAACATCTCTTCTCAGCCGATTTTGCTTCACCAACTCTCCTCTGCAAATTTTTCAATTTCTCCATCACACGTGAGAACCCAATATCATATTTTTCTTCTCAGTCTGCAAAAATTTCAACCCTTAATTACGATTGTTCTTCTGTAAATTTTGAGTCAATCCATATACAAGTAGTATTAACCCAGTGCAATCAAAATTCATAAAACCCCTCAACCCGGCCCGAACTCATGGCCGAATTCCAAAACGTGAAACTGGAACTCAAGCCAACCGAACAAAAAAAATCCCACCACAAATTCCATCCCAATTTGAGAGAATCAAAATCAACCATCTTTACCCACGGCCGGACATACCTCCCGAATCATAAGCCCGATTCTGGTCCGTCTCCACTGTTAACCAACAGGAACTGATACCTGTAAACAATAAAGAATAGCAAAATCCGAAACCCAACTCCTAATTCGGACTCGCCATCGTCGACCCCTTCATCAGCCCTCTGCCGCCGCCGATTATTGGAGGACAGAAACCCTAACCCAGCCGCGATCGCCGTTCCCTTTCTTTCTTTTTGTCCGTCGTGGTTTGTGTGTGCCTGTGTGCGTCCGTTTGTCTCTTTTATGTGTGTTGCTAGGAATTTTTGAGAGAGTGAGAGGAAATTCAGAGAAGGGAATAGGGTCTTGAGTGGTAGATTCGCAGGATAGAGAGAGAGTAACCCGAGAGAGAGATGAACCGAGAAGAAGTGAGAAAGAGGGAGAATCGGGAGAGAGAGAAAAGGGAGAGGCAGGGAAGAGTGAGTAATGTCGGCTGACTTCATAGGGCTAAGGGTTTTACACCGTGCTTTTTTTTAGGATTTTCAATTTAGCCCCCAAGTTCCAGACCTTCTCGATTTGACCCCAAATCAACTTTCCAGTGTATTTAATTTCAATCCCTGTATTTTCCAATCCTTTTTAATCCCCCTAGCCAGATTCAATATTTTAAAAATCAGTCCCTTTCAGCCAAGCTTTTAACATGTTGACCTTTTCAATTGACATTATTATTCACTCATAATTTAATTCTCAGTCATATAATAATAATTTTCTATTATTATTAAATTGTAGATAATAACAAGAATTTACGGGCCTAGAATTGTCGAGTCAAGCATCTCATCACATTCAAGTTCAAGAACTGCATTTTATCTAGGTATGGGAATTTATTACGCTTTTGTTTATTTTAATTGCTTTATATATTGTCTTGTATGTGCACGTGAAATCAGTCAGAAGCACTTAAATGTGCAAATCAGTCAGAAGCACTTAAATGTGCAAATCAGTCAGAAACACTTAATTGTGCATAAATCTTTCGGGCTAGCCGACGGGCTTCAGAATTTATCAGTCATGTTTTTTATACTTGCTAATATATTTAGAAATTAACTTAGACATATTGCGTACTCTCCACACTGAGCGAGTTGAAATCTCACCCCATTATTTACCTCTTTCAGGTTAAGAAAATCGATGTGGCATGTGCTTGAGTGTGGGATGATCAAACTTCATGATCAGATGTTTATTTATTTAATGTTATTTTTCTCAAACTATATTTTATGAACAAGTGTTCGATTTTTTTTAATTTCACGTCAAAGTATGTTTTTATTTAATGGTGACTTGAAAATATTACTTGCAACTATTAAATTAAATCGTGAAAATGTATTTCCGCTGCAAAATTTTTATTTATTCTTTTAATATTAAAAGAATCATATTTTAGAAAAGTGGTCGCTGCATAAGTGGTATCGGAGCGGGTCTACGGTTCTGTAGACTCGTTAAAATGATTTCTTTTTCTATACTGAAATTTCATTTTCGCAAGTAGTCAAATATTTTTAGTAAATATGATAATCCACCTCTGCCTCTCCACGTTGACTCCAAGGTACATTAAGTTATTATTATTCATTATGTGATAAATGCAGTTTACCAGATCAACCATGATTCATGCATTAAAGATGCATCTTCAATCTATTTTGTACATAAGAATTTTATGATAAAGTATTTGGGCATGAAATTGTTTCTTTTAAATTCATAAGTATATGTGTGACATGCGTAAATCATCATTGCTAGAAATCTCTGGTTCTCAACCAATAGATGCAATGTAACTCTCCATTTTATTTCTCCCTCCCGTTGGGTAAGTACTGAAGGATCGTTGCGTTTGGTATGCCTTAGGATAATGGCAACTCGTGGACGTGGACGCCTAGCTAACCGAAGTGCTGATAATATCGGTAATCAGAATGCCAATCTTGGTGCTGGAGCTGGTGGTGGTGGAGGTCAAGATAATCGCAATAAGAACGTGCCAGCTCCTACCCAAGCATAAATTTTGCAACAGTTCCGACGTTTCACACCACCATCATTCAACGGTCTAGAAGGGCCAGCATTTGTCGATGAATGGGATGTCGCTCGAGCGTACCCTTGAGCTTATTGGTTGCATCTATGTACAAAAGATTCTTTGCGCCCACTATCAAATGGTGGAGGATGCTAGGCACTGGTGGATGACCTCTTGGCATTTGAGACCGGCAGCCGAGCGTGTTGCATTAACTTGGGATCAGTTCAAAGAACTAGTGATGGAACATTACTATCCACAGCACTACCGAGAGAAGATGGAGAGAGAGTTTTGGAATCTCGAACAAGGAGGGATGACAGTTGAAGAATATGAGAGGAAATTCAAACAAATCAGTTTTTTTGTGGAGCACATGGTGGATACTGACCGAAAGAGGGCCCTTAAGTTCCGAAGTGGTTTACGCCCGAGTATTCGTCACATCGTGGATGGTCATGGGGTGCTACCGTATACCGAGACAGTATTTCGAGCTCAAGAGGTTGAGGCTAGCCATAATCTGGATCAACAATAGTCTACGAAGCCTAGTACCGGTAAGAGGCATTGGAATCGAAACCAAAATAAGGCCGTGGTTTCTAATAAGCAAGCAAGGGTTGATCAAAAGTCGGGACCTAAGCCTCAAACCAGTAAGCCAGAGTGCTCGAAGTGTGGTAAGAATTATGGAGGGGAGTGCCTGTACGGTAAAAGTGTCTGCTACAGATGCAAGGATCTAGGGCATTCATCTTCGAACTGTCATCTCCAAAGGGCCAAAGGTCAAGGTTTTGGAGGAAAAGCTCGCATTTATACTTTGACCCAAAAAGATGCATATGAGAATCCCGGCATGGTGTTAGGTATGTTTATGATCTTTAATGTGCCTGCTTTCGCTTTATTTGATACTGGTGCCACACATACTTTTATGTCTGCAAAGTTTTATCATGCCATTGGTCATAGAAGCGTTAGAAATATTGAGTATCTTGAGGTTAGCTTACCGTCAGGAAATACGAGCCTCACTAATAGAATGGTTGATGAGAATATTGAGATAGGAGGAAGAGAATTTTACGCTAGCTTGTATTTGATTAACTCGATGGATTTTGATGTGATACTTGGTATGGACTGGCTCGATAAACATGATGCCGATATAAGGTGCCGTGAGAAGAAGGTGACATTGAGGAGTTCCGAAGGCGAGTCGATCACCTTTTATGGTACTAAGAGTAGGATAGTACCCAGAGTAATCACAGCCATGAAAGCACTAAGAAGTCTAAGGAAGGAGAAATGTCAGGGTTACTTGGTGAGTTTGGTCGACACTCGTACTAATGAGGTGTACCCTACAGATGTACCTATAGTACGAGAGTTTTTTGATGTGTTTCCAGAAGATTTTCCGGGAGTCCCACCTGACCGGCAAGTGGAGTTTAGTATTGATTTGGTCCCTGGGGCAGCGCCAACATCAAAAGCGCCATATAGAATGGCTCCGAAGGAACTTCAAGAATTGAAAGTCCAAATTCAAGAGCTACTGGAGCTCAGATTTGTTCGTCCTAGCGTGTCACCCTGGGGTGCACCAGTACTGTTTGTAAGAAATAAGGATGGGTCACTTCGGATGTGTATAGATTACAGAGAGCTGAATCGACTCACTGTGAAGAACAAGTACCCACTACCAAAAATTGAGGATTTATTCGATCAATTGAGGGTAGACGGAACCTTTTAGAAGATTGATTTGTGGTCGGGGTACCACCAACTAAAGATTAGGGAGTGCGACATTCCCAAGACGGCTTTCAGGACCCGTAATGGGCATTTTGAATTTGTAGTGATGCCTTTTGGTCTGAGTAATGCACCGGCAGTCTTAATGGATTTGATGAACAGGGTATTCCAACCTTGGATAAGTTCCTGATCGTCTTTATAGATGACATCATGGTATATTCTAAGGACAAGGAACAACACCAAGAGCATTTGAGGATTACATTGGACACACTTCGCAAGGAGAAGTTGTATGCCAAGTTCAAGAAATGTGAGTTTTGGTTAAACAGAGTTGGATTCCTTGGACATGTGGTGACTTCAAAAGGAATTGAGGTAGATCCCGATAAGGTTGTAGCAATGAGTAGTTGGGGAGTACCCAAGAATGCGAGCGAAGTCCGCAGCTTTCTGGGCCTAGCTGGCTATTATAGAAGATTTATTGAAGGATTTTCGAAATTCGCCACTCCTATGACCCAGTTAACAAGGAAAGACGTGAGGTTTGAATGGAGTGACAAGTGCGAGGAAAGTTTTCAAGAGTATAAAAGGAGACTAACCTCGGCACCAGTATTAACGATTCCTGATCTGACGGAAGACTTTGTTATTTATAGTGATGCCTCAAAGCATCAACCCGGCCCGAACTCATGGCCAAATTCCAAAACGTGAAACTGGAATTCAAGCCAACCGAGCAAAAAGATCCCACCATAAATTCCATCCAAATTTCAGAGAATCAAAAGCAACCATCTTTACCCACGGCCGGACATACCTCCCGAATCAGAAGCCCGATTCTGGTCCGTCTCCACTGTTAACCAACAGGAACTGATACCTGTAAACAATAAAGAATAGCAAAATCTGAAACCCAGCTCCTAATTCGGACTCGCCATCGTCGACCCCTTCATCATCCCTCTGCCTCCGCCGATTATTGGAGGACAGAAACCCTAACCTATCCGCGATCGCCGTTCCCTTTCTTTCTTTTTGTCCGTCGTGGTTTGTGTGTGTGTGTGTGCGTCCGTTTGTCTCTTTTATGTGTGTTGCTAGGAATTTTTGAGAGAGTGAGAGGAATTTCAGAGAAGGGAATAGGGTCTTGAGTGGGAGATTCGCAGGAGAGAGAGAGTAACCCGAGAGAGAGATGAACCGAGAAGAAGTGAGAAAGAGGGAGAATCGGGAGAGAGAGAAAAGGGAGAGGTAGGGAAGAGTGAGTAATGTCGGCTGACTTCATAGGGCTAAGGGTTTTACACCGTGCTTTTTTTTTAGGATTTTCAATTTAGCCCCCAAGTTCCAGACCTTCTCGATTTGACCCCAAATCAACTTTCCAGTGTATTTAATTAATCCCTGTATTTTCCAATCCTTTTTAATCCCCCCAGCCAGATTCAATATTTTAAAAATCAGTCCCTTTCAGCCAAGCTTTTAACATGTTGACCTTTTCAATTGACATTATTATTCACTCATAATTTAATTCTCAGTCATATAATAATAATTTTCTATTATTATTAAATTGTAGATAATAACAAGAATTTACGGGCCTAGAATTGTCGAGTCAAGCATCTCATCACATTCAAGTTCAAGAACTACATTTTATCTAGGTATGGGGATTTATTACGCTTTTGTTTATTTTAATTGCTTTATATATTGTCTTGTATGGGCACGTGAAATCCGTCAGAAGCACTTAAATGTGCAAATCAGTCAGAAGCACTTAAATGTGCAAATCAGTCAGAAACACTTAATTGTGCATAAAGCTTTCGGGCTAGCCGACGGGCTTCAGAATTTATCAGTCATGTTGTTTATACTTGCTAATATATTTAGAAATTAACTTAGACATATTGCGTACTCTCCACACTGAGCGAGTTGAAAGCTCACCCCATTATTTACCCCTTTCAGGTTAAGAAAATCGATGTGGCATGCGCTTGAGTGTGGGATGATCAAGCTTCATGATCAGATGTTTATTTATTTAATGTTATTTTTCTCAAACTATGTTTTATGAACAAGTGTTCGATTTGTTTTAATTTCACGTCAAAGTATGTTTTTATTTAATGGTGACTTGAAAATATTACTTGCAACTATTAAATTCGTCTGTGAAAAATGTATTTCCGCTGCAAAATTTTTATTTATTCTTTTAATATTAAAAGAATCATATTTTAGAAAAGTGGTCGCTACATAAGTGGTATCGGAGCGGGTCTACGGTTCTGTAGACTCGTTAAAATGGTTTCTTTTTCTATACTGAAATTTCATTTTCGCAAGTAGTCAAATATTTTTAGTAAATATGATCATCCACCTCTGGCTCTCCACGTTGACTCCAAGGTACATTAAGTTATTATTATTCATTATGTGATAAATGCAGTTTACCAGATCAACCATGATTCATGCATTAAAGATGCATCTTCAATCTATTTTGTACATAAGAATTTTATGATAAAGTATTTGGGCATGAAATTGTTTTCTTTTAAATTCATAAGTATATGTGTGACATGCGTAAATCATCATTGCTAGAAATCTCTGGTTCTCAACCTATAGATGCAATGTAACTCTCCATTTTATTTCTCCCTCTAGTTGGGTAAGTACTGAAGGATCGTTGCGTTTGGTATGCCTTAGGATAATGGCAACTCGTGGACGTGGACGCCTAGCTAACCGAAGTGCTGATAATATCGGTAATCAGAATGCCAATCTTGGTGCTGGAGCTGGTGGTGGTGGAGGTCAAGATAATCACAATGATAACGTGCCATCTCCTACCCAAGCATAAATTTTGCAACAGTTCCGACGTTTCACACCACCATCATTCAACGGTCGATAAGGGCCAGCATTTGTCGATGAATGGGATGTCGCTCGAGCGTACCCTTGAGCTTATTGGTTGCATCGATGCACAAAAGATTCTTTGCGCCCAGTATCAAATGGTGGAGGATGCTAGGCACTGGTGGATGACCTCTTGGCGTTTGAGACCGGCAGCCGAGCGTGCTGCATTAACTTGAGATCAGTTCAAAGAACTAGTGATGGAACATTACTATCCACAGCACTACCGAGAGAAGATGGAGAGAGAGTTTTGGAATCTCGAACAAGGAGGGATGACAGTTGAATAATATGAGAGGAAATTCAACCAAATCAGTTTTTTTGTGGAGCACATGGTGGATACTGATCGAAAGAGGGCCCTTAAGTTCCGGAGTGGTTTACGCCCGAGTATTCGTCACATCGTGGATGGTCATGGGGTGCTACCGTATACCGAGATAGTATTTCGAGCTCAAGAGGTTGAGGCTAGCCATAATCTGGATCAACAATAGTCTACGAAGCCTAGTACCGGTAAGAGGCATTGGAATAGAAACCAAAATAAGGCCGTGGTTTCTAATAAGCAAGCAAGGGTTGATCAAAAGTCGGGACCTAAGCCTCAAACCAGTAAGCCAGAGTGCTCGAAGTGTGGTAAGAATTATGGAGGGGAGTGCCTGTACGGTAAAAGTGTCTGCTACAGATGCAAGGAGCTAGGGCATTCATCTTCGAACTGTCATCTCCAAAGGGCCAAAGGTCAAGGTTTTGGAGGAAAAGCTCGCATTTATACTTTGACCCAAAAAGATGCAGATGAGAATCCCGGCACGGTGTTAGGTATGCTTATGATCTTTAATGTGCCTGCTTTCGCTTTATTTGATACTGGTGCCACACATACTTTTATGTCTGCAAAGTTTTATCATGCCATTGGTCATAGAAGCGTTAGAAATATTAAATATCTTGAGGTTAGCTTACCGTCAGGAAATACGAGCCTCACTAATAGAATGATTGATGAGAATATTGAGATAGGAGGAAGAGAATTTGACGCTAGCTTGTATTTGATTAACTCGATGGATTTTGATGTGATACTTGGTATGGACTGGCTCGATAAACATGATGCCGATATAAGGTGCCGTGAGAAGAAGGTGACATTGAGGAGTTCCGAAGGCGAGTCGATCACCTTTTATGGTACTAAGAGTAGGACAGTACCCAGAGTAATCACAGCCATGAAAGCACTAAGAAGTCTAAGGAAGGAGAAATGTCAGGGTTACTTGGTGAGTTTGGTCGACACTCGTACTAATGAGGTGTACCCTACAGATGTACCTATAGTACGAGAGTTTTTTGATTTGTTTCCAGAAGATTTTCCGGGAGTCCCACCCGACCGGCAAGTGGAGTTTAGTATTGATTTGGTCCCTGGGGCAGCGCCAACATCAAAAGCGCCATATAGAATGGCTCCGAAGGAACTTCAAGAATTGAAGGTCCAAATTCAAGAGCTACTGGAGCTCAGATTGGTTCGTCCTAGCGTGTCACCCTAGGGTGCACCAGTACTGTTTGTAAGAAATAAGGATGGGTCACTTCGAATGTGTATAGATTACAGAGACTCACTGTGAAGAACAAGTACCCACTACCAAAAATCGAGGATTTATTCGATCAGTTGAGGGGATACGGAACCTTTTCGAAGATTGATTTGTGGTCGGGGTACCACCAACTGAATATTAGGGAGTGCGACATTCCCAAGACGGATTTCAGGACCCGTAATGGGCATTTTGAATTTGTAGTGATGCCTTTTGGTCTGAGTAATGCACCGGCAGTCTTAATGAATTTGATGAACAGGGTGTTCCAACCTTGGATAAGTTCCTGATCGTCTTTATAGATGACATCATGGTGTATTCTAAGGACAAGGAACAACACCAAGAGCATTTGAGGATTACATTGGACACACTTCGCAAGGAGAAGTTGTATGCCAAGTTCAAGAAATGTGAGTTTTGGTTAAACAGAGTTGGATTCCTTGGACATGTGGTGACTTCAAAAGGAATTGAGGTAGATCCCGATAAGGTTGTAGCAGTGAGTAGTTGGGGAGTACCCAAGAATGCGAGCGAAGTCCGCAGCTTTCTGGGCCTAGCTGGCTATTATAGAAGATTTATCGAAGGATTTTCGAAAATCGCCACTCCTATGACCCAGTTAACAAGGAAAGACGTGAGGTTTGAATGGAGTGACAAGTGCGAGGAAAGTTTTCAAGAGTAGAAAAGGAGACTAACCTCGGCACCAGTATTAACGATTCCTGATCCGACGGAAGACTTTGTTATTTATAGTGATACCTCAAAGCAGGGTTTAGGTTGTGTTTTGATGCAACATGGTAAAGTAGTAGCCTTTGCATCGAGACAGCTTAAACCACATGAGTTGAACTATCCAACGCATGATCTGGAGTTGGCTGCTGTAGTACATGCGCTGAAGATTTGACGTCACTATCTCTATGGAGGGAAGTGTGAGATATACACGGACCATAAAAGTTTGAAGTATCTTTTCACACAGAAGGATCTTAACATGAGTCAAAGGCGATGGTTAGAATTGGTGAAGGACTATGATTGTACTATTCATTACCATCCGGGTAAGGCTAATGTGGTAGCTGGTGCCTTGAGTCGGAAGACTGGAGGCGAGTTAACTTGCTTGACCGATCAGAAGACTTTGATAAAGGAATTCTCCCAGTTGAGGATTGATGTAGTTGAGTCTTCAAAACGTTCGAAAGCAATCTTATCATCTTTGGTCTTGCAACCAAACTTGAGGGATAAGATTAAGGAGGCTCAACCACGTGATAAGTTCTTGTGTAAGATGATAGATCGAGCACAAGATGGGAGTATTGAGAAATTTGTCGTTGCCGCAGACGACGTTTTGACTTACGATGGGAGGTTGTGTGTTCCTAAGGACCCATCCCTTAGGAGGCAAATCCTTGAATAAGCTTATAATGCATCATACTCCGCTCACCCGGGAGGTACAAAGATGTACCACGACCTGAAGAAATTCTTTTGGTGGAGAGGAATGAAACGGGACATTGGTGTATTTGTGGAGAGGTGTATGATATGTCAGTAGGTGAAGGCAGAACACCAACGGCCAGGAGGTTTACTTCAATCATTGGAAATTCCAGAATGGAAATGGGAGCATATCACAATGGATTTCATAGTTGGTCTGCCACGAACCGTGAGGAATAACGATGCTATCTGGGTTATAGTAGATCGTTTGACGAAGTCATCTCATTTTCTACGTGTGAGGATGACTTACAGTATGGAACAATATGCTAAGATTTATATTCGGGAGATTGTGAGGTTATATGATGTTCCAGTGTCGATCATCTCGGATAGAGATCCACGATTTACGTCGAAATTTTGGAAAAGTCTGCAAAGTGCATTGGCCACTAAATTAAATTTCAGTATTGCATATCATCCGCAGACCGATGGTTAATCTGAATGGACTATCAAGACACTCGAAGATTTGTTGAGGGCGTGTGTTCTTGATACTAGTGAGAATTGGGAAAATATTTTGCCGTTAGTAGAGTTTGCTTATAACAATAGTTACCAAGCGACTATATAAATGGAGATCGCCCCTTTATTGGAGTGAGGTTGGAGAAGGAAAAATTTTGGGTCCAGAATTGATTGGGTAGACTTTAGAGAAGATAGCCGAAATCAGAAGTAAATTAAGACTGCCCAGGATCGGTAGAAGTCTTATGCTGATAAACGAAGGAAATATATCCAATTTGAGATTGGAGAGAAGGTGTTCTTGAAGGTAGCGCCGATGAAAGGAGTGATACGATTCGATAAAAAGGGAAAACTACAGCCTCGTTATATCGGTCCTTTTGAGATTTTGGGTCGTGTTGGTGATCTTGCTTATAGTTTGGCATTGCCGATGGAGTTATCGGGAGTGCACAATGTCTTTCACGTCTCCATGCTGAGAAAGTACATACATGATCCTGGTCACATATGCAATTTCAAAGAGTTGCATGTAGCCAGGAACCTGACTCATGAGGAGGTACCTACAGCTGTTTTGGAGCGTAGGGTACATCAGTTACGAAATAAAGAGGTTAAATTAGTGAAAGTTCAATGGAGTCGTCATGGACCAAATGAGGCAACTTGGAAACGTGAAGAGTAGATCCATTCTAAGTATCTAACATTCATTTTTTAAGGTACGTAACTTAATTTTCGAGGACGAAAATTTGTTAAAGGGGGGTAAGTTGTAACGCCCCGATTTTGCATATACATTTATTGTGAATTATAGAAATCATGTTCAATTTTATTAAATTAATGCCCGAATAATCGTCATTTAATTCATTTTATTTTCATGATCATGCAAATTCATTTATGTCATTACAATCCATGTCCAGTCATGTATTTCATGTCGTGACATTTCTCGTTTTATTTCATCGTGTTTCATGTCGTCATTTCTAGGCCCGAGTCAAATTTTAAGCGATATTAATCGTTACCCATAAGATTTCACAAGTCCATTTTAATTAATTTAATCCATTCACTTTGGGCCGGCCTAAGTCAAACCCATTATAATATTCAGCCGAAATCCTATAATTAATTAAGTGGCCCAATTAATAAATATCTACTTTCAGTCTAATTATCATATTATCTTTTTGTCCAGCCCAACATTTGAAGAAAATGTTTTTCTTCCTTTACTCAAGACTTCTGCAATTTCTCCCCAACGTTAGGATCTCAATCAATGCATTTAATCCCAATTATTAACCAAATTAAGACACATTCATTTGGGTCTTTTCTAATTCTTCTTCTTACGGTATATAATACACAAATATATATATTTCTCCTCATTCCTGCAATCGTCCAGCATCTCCAACTTCTCTTCTCAGCCGATTTTGCTCCAACAACTCTCCTCTGCAAATTTTTCAATTTCTCCATCACAGGTGAGAACCCAATATTGTATTTTTCTTCTCAGTCTGCAAAAATTTCAATCCTTACTTATGATTGTTCTTCTGTAAATTTTGAGTCAATCCATATACAAGTAGTATTAACCCAGTGCAATCAAAATTCATAAAACCCCTCAACCCGGCCCGAACTCATGGCCAAATTCCAAAACGTGAAACTGGAATTCAAGCCAACCGAGCAAAAAGATCCCACCATAAATTCCATCCAATTTCAGAGAATCAAAATCAACCATCTTTACCCACGTCCGGACATACCTCCCGAATCAGAAGCCCGATTCTGGTCCTTCTCCACTGTTAACCAACAGGAACTGATACCTATAAACAATCAAGAATAGCAAAATCCGAAACCCAGATCCTAATTCGGACTCACCATCGTCGACCCCTTCATCAGCCCTCTGCCGCTGCCGATTATTGGAGGATAGAAACCCTAACCCGGCCGCGATCGCCATTCTCTTTCCTTCTTGTTGTCCGTCGTAGTTTGAGGAATTTTTGAGAGAGTGAGACGAAATTCGGAGAAGATAAGAGGATCTTGAGTGGGAGATTCACAGGAGGGAGAGAGAGGGAGAGAAAGAGTAACCCGAGAGAGAGAGATGAACTCAGAAGAAGAAGTGAGAAATAGGGAGAATCTGGATAGAGAGAAAATTGAGAGGCAGGGAAGAGTGAGTAATGTCGGCTGACTTCATAGGGCTAAGGGTTTTATACCCTTCTTTTTTTTAGGATTTTCAATTTAGCCCCCAAGTTCCAGACCTTCTCGATTTGACTCCAAATCAACTTTTCAGTGTATTTAATTTCAGTCCTTGAATTTTCCAATCCTTTTTAATCCCCCCAGCCAGATTCAGTATTTTAAAAATCAGTCCCTTTCGGCCGAGCTTTTAACATGTTGACTTTTCAATTGATATTATTATTCACTCATAATTTAATTCTCAGTCATATAATAATAATTTTCTATTATTATTAATTGTAGATAATAACAAGAATTTACGGGCCTAGAATTGTCGAGTCAAGCATCTCATCACATTCAAGTTCAAGAACTGCAATTTATCCAGGTGTGGGGATTTAATACGCTTTTGTTTATTTTAATTGTTTTATATATTGTCTTGTATGTGCACGTGAAATCAGTCAGAAGCACTTGAATGTGCAAATCAGTCAGAAACACTTAATTGTGCATAAAGCCTTCGGGCTAGCCGACGGGCTTCAGAATTTATCAGTCATGTTGTTTATACTTGCTAATATATTTAGAAATTAACTTAGACATATTGCGTGTTGGGGTTCGTGATTAAAAACGAAATACGCAGCGGAAAATAAACCGGTCCAACCGGATAAAACCAAACCTCAAAAAAAAGACCGATCAAGCATCGTATAAATGAATATAAATAACGAGGATGAAAAACAAAGAATACTTACCCTCGTAGTCCTTTGATAATATAATCTTCGAAGGAAAAACCCTAGCAAGCCTTTTCCCAATTACCGACACGAACACGAATCCAATTCGTTGTAGCTTGTTTGAATGATCCAACACCGAAAATGCCGAATGTCTCTACTTCACACGCGTCGGATATTGATCGGAAAAATAGTATGTCATTCGTTCTCAAAGAACACGGCTAGGAATCGACACAATATTTTTCGTCTCTTCTCTTCTTCCTTTTCTTTCTCTCTAAGATGAACAAGAAAAATGAAAATAAATTTTTCTCCCTCCTCTTGTGATAAACTCACGGCTGAACAAGTCTTTGTGAGATTGTGTTTCTCAACTCATCTATGAGGTGTGAAAGACATCTCAATATATAACACAAAGTGATATCAAAATGATTAGATTCCAAATCTCATGTTGTCCTCAACTTTGTAAATTATGACTAACACACCCCACACAACACATGGTGAATTGCCAAGCATGGGGGGGCCCATTTGAGTTTAGGTGAGAAAACGAGCCTAGCCACTCGGTTCGTGTACCGGACATTCACGTGTCTAGTCCATTAAACACACTTCGTTTTATCCCAAATGTATTTATACTTAATTAATTAATCTAATTAATTAATTAATTTTATCAAATACAAAATTATAATAATATATTTCCAAGAAATAATTATTTATGAATTAAATTAGTTACCCGGTAATTAATTTCAATTCACTAGACCGCATGATTTATCAAATAAATCGAATTAGATATCTAATATCCAATACTAATGAAGAGATAATAAATACATATTTATCCATCCAATATCCTTATGCGCGACTTCGTAGGTCCGTCTTAGTCAGCAATGGGAGGAACCAAGGAGTATGGGTAACACTTAGCCAGTCTAGTGCTTCGTACCATAACCCAACTAAGAACGAATGATCGGATCATTCCAAAACCATTATATCGTGAATACCGTATATGTATAAACCCTTCAATCGTATGTCCCGGTCAAGTATTAGGGTCACAGTAAAGTCAAACCCTACTGTAACTTGACTCTATGCTTTCTGTTAATGCAAACCAAGATCATCGAGCTCTCGTGTATCAAATACAACTAGCTCTAAGTGCTTTGGCCAAAGACTTATAATCTCATTTGCCATTAACCGCATAGGACATTTACCTGCTCACTTACAGGAGAAAGAATTCTATCTTGGTATTCAGTAGAGACTGCTGCTTGCCCACTAAGTTGTATTTCGAGGTTGACCCACCCACTGGCGATTGGATCGAACTACTCTAATGACTAACTTAATGTCACAAGCACATCTCCTACTGAGACCTTAAGTCAAAGGTCCACGTATACCTATCACAACCTTTCAATCCAGTCATTGACAAATCCAGAGTGATATCCATGTGACCGAATCGAGATGAGTCGTGTTCGAGTATACTAATCTCACTAGCATACCTATAACGTGTACTCCCACTAACCCTTAGTGAATACCGACACTCTACATGTCAAAGTACACGTTATACAAGTCTTGTCTAAACTTATTGCCCAGTTAAGTTTTATCGACTTGCGAACGAGTTAAGCATTCGAGCTCTAAACACTTTCAGTGCCTATCTCCTTATCTCCATAAGGAGTAGAATGTTTGCTCTCAAATACAAGGACTATTATTCTATATATCAAATCACAATGCCAGTGATATACAATAATATAGAAATAATTATTGCCTTATTAAATATTTATAATTACAATACAAATGCTCTCACTCTCTCATCCTCTGAGTGGCATTCGAGGGCATATCCCTAACAATCTCCCACTTGCACTCAATGCCACAAACTATGGTATCTAATACCCATACTCTCGAGATGTCTCTCTAAGACCTTCTGAGATAGTGGCTTGGTAAGCGGATCAGCAACGTTATTTGTTGTGTCTACTCTCTGCAGTATAATTTCCTTCTTGAACCATTTCTCTAACAAAATGATATTTTCTCGCAATATGTTTGCTATTATGGTGAGCCCTAGGCTCCTTAGCCTGTGCAACAGCTCCGTCGTTGTCACAAAACAGCGTCACGGGCTTCTCCGCATTAGGAACCACTTGAAGTTCCTCAGTGAACTTCTTAATCCAAAAAGCTTCTTTAGCAGCCTCCGTGGCTGCCTGATATTCGGCTTGACATGTAGAGATAGCAGTCGAACTTTGCTTGGCACTTCTCCAAGAAACTGCCCCACCATTCAGAGTGAATATATACCCTGATGTGGACATCTGAGCATCCATGTCCCCCGAAAAATCTGAGTCTGTATAACCCATCACTATAAGTTCTCCACCGCCGTATATAAGAGCCAAGTCTTTAGTCCTCCTTAGGTACTTAAGAATGTTCTTTACAGCAGTCCAGTGTTCCTGCCCTGGATTTGATTGAAACTGACTTACTACGCTCACAGCATAGGCAATGTCCGGTCTAGTGCAAATCATAGCGTACATGAGGCTACCTACTGCCAAAGCATAGGGCATCTTACTCATTTCCTTTCTGTCTTCCTCACTTTGATGACACATATCTAAGGAAAGTTTTGCACCATGTTGCATAGGAAGAAACCCTCTTTTAGAATCTTCCATCCTAAATCGCTTCAGGATCTTTTCTATATATAGGGCTTGGGAAAGACCTAACATTCTTTTCGCTCTATCCCGGTAGAGAAGAATACCCAGAATATAGGTAGTTTCTCCCAAGTCTTTCATTGAGAACTCTTTAGAAAGCCAAGCTTTCACAGAATTGAGTATTCCTACGTCGTTTCCTATAAGTAGAATGTCATCTACATATATTAGTAAGAACTCAATTTTGCTCCCACTAACCTTCTTGTAAATACAGGGCTCCTCTTCGTTTTGGACAAAATCAGACTGTCTCGTTAAAACGAAGATTACAACTCCGCGAAGCTTGCTTCAGTCTATAAATGGCACGCTGAAGTTTGCATACTTTATGAATATTAGTTTGAGATATGAATCCCTTAGGCTGTTCCATGTAAATCTCCTCCTCGAGGAATCCATTTAGGAATGCCGTTTTCACATCCATTTGCCATATTTCATAATTTAAGTGGGCTGCTATAGCAAGCATCGTGCGAATAGACTTAATCATAGCTACAGGCGAGAAGGTCTCGAAGTAATCGATCCTTTCTCTTTGGGAATAACCCTTTGCCACAAGCCTAGCCTTATAAGTATCAACCTTGCCATCTCCACCAGTCTTTCTTTTATAGATCCATTTGTTTCCAATAGGCACTATGCCTTTAGGACGATCTACAAAAGTCTAGACCTGATTAGCATGCATTGAGTCTATCTCAGCTTCCATAGCTTCTTGCCACTTGGCGGAGTCAACATCTACCATCGCTTGGTCGTATGTAGAAGGATCATTCTCTTGACTACTTTCTGTCATCTCATGGACACCCAGTTCTTCTTGATGCATATAGCCATACCTCTCAGGTAATTGAGAAATTCTACTAGACTTGCGAGGTTGTGTTTGTATTTTAGAAGGTTCGGTTCTAATATCTTACATAGGTGTCTCATTTGGTGTTTCTTTTATTTCTTCCAAAGAAATATTTCTACCTGCCCCTCCTTCCTGAATAAACTGATGTTCCAGGAAGTGTGATTTTATAGCAACGGTGATCCTATGATCTTCATACATGTAGAATAGATATCCCATGTAATCCCCTGGATATCGTATGAAATGACCTTTCACAGACCTAACTTCCAATTTCTCTACTTTAGTCTTCTTGACATAAGCAGGGCATCCCCAAATCATAATGTGATTAAGAATTGGTTTCCTACCTCTCCAAATCTCATGTGGAGTCTTAGGAATGGACTTGGAAGGACATCTGTTCAAGATATGCGCAGCAGTAAGGAGCGCGTAACCCCACAGATAAATCGGTAGATCAGTATAGTTAAGCATGGAGCGAACCATGTCCAACAAGGTTCGGTTCCTTCTTTCTGATACACCATTTAATTGTGGAGTAGCTGGAGGAGTGAATTGTGACACTATTCCTAGTTCTTTTAAGAACTTATCAAATTCGGTACTCATGTACTCACCACCACGGTCTGACCGAAGATTTTTAACACGGTTACCGGTTTGATTTTCAACTAGGGCTTTAGATACCTTGAATTTATCAAAAGCTTCAGACATATGTTTCATTAAGTACATGAATCCATACCTGGTATGGTCAGCAGTGAACGTAATGAAATACTGAAAGCTATCTCGTGCCACTTCAAAAGGGCCACAGACGTCAGTATGGATCAATCCAAGTTTTTCAGCAGCTCTTTCAAAAGTCCCTGCGAAGGGTAACTTAGTCATTTTGCCTTGAAGGCAAGATTCACAAGTTGGATAGGGATCTGATCCCAATGGACCCGTAAGCCCATCTTTCTCCATTTTATGAACCTTGGTCTGACCGATATGACCAAGTCTAAGATTCCACTTAAGTGCTTGGTTCGTTTCATCCCTACCACGCTTCTTAGTTATAGTGTTCACAGTTGTTTTATTCTTTAGATTTAAATGGTATAAACCATTTAATAATGTAGCAGTACCAACCAATTTATTTCTAAAATAAATACGATATGACCCATCTCCAATAAAGAAGTGAAATCCCTTTTGGTCCATGACCGGAATTGATACAATATTTTTGTGCCCCTTGGGCAAAACAAGTACATCATCTAAATTAAGAATAAAACCAGATTCTAAATCCAACATAAGGGATCCAATATCAGAAGCCTCGACACTATGCCCACTTCCGACGGTGACCATCACCTCCCCTGAATCCAGCGTTCTACTTCGTTCCAGATCCTGATTCATTGTACAAATGTGAGAACTCGCACCGGAATCAAGTATCCAAGAAGTAGAATATACAGTTACAGAACAATTTGTTTCTAAAACCAGTAGTTCCGTACCTGAAGGCGCATTACGGTCAAGCTTTGGACAGTACCTCTTCCAGTGGCCTAGTTCACCGTAGTTGAGGCATACATCTGTTTTCTTAGCCCCCTTGCTCTTTTGAACCATTGGGGGCCTTGCCCTTTCCCTTGTCGATCTTGGCTATTGGACCTAACTGCTTCTTGTTCTTTTTCTTCTTATTCTTGGACTTCCAAGTCCCAGAAGAAATCACAACTGCAACTTCCTTTCCCTTTGTCTTCATTTGAGACTGAGCAGTCGTCAGTTTGTTCATTAGCCCAGCTAAGTTACATGCAATCTCATTGCAGTTGAAGTTCATGATAAATTGTGAAAAGGAGTCAGGAAGTGACTGCAGGATAAGGTCAGTTTGGAGAGATGCATGCATCTGATAATCAAGAGCTTCCAATCTCTCAATCATCGAGATCATCTTGAGGACATGGTCCCTAACCCTCTCTCCTTCCTTCATCCTGGCACCGAATAATTGCTTTGATATCTCATATCTAGCAGTTCGGCTATGCTCTCCATAGAGCTTAGCTAGGTGCGCTAAGATGGCTCTCGAAGACGTCATCTTTTCATGGGCACATTGAAGCTCATTGGTCATTGAGCCTAACATGTACCCTCGCACTCTTATGTCGTCTTTTACCCATTTCTCATGGGCATCGACATCTTCCTGATTGGCTCGGGTTCTTGCAAGAGCCGCTGGGATGTCCGCCTCCAAGACGTATCCCATAATTTCCATAGTTAGGACAATCCTCAAGTTCCGAAGCCAGTACACATAGTTCGGACCAGTCAGGACGTTCTTTTCAAGTAGTATAGCGAGTGTGTTCATTGTCATATTGAGAGTTTTGTTAACTGCAGAGAATAATTTAAGATTCGTTAGTGATTGTTTAATTATGATCCGAGTAAAGAATTTAAGGACTTTATTTATTCATAACTCGTCTCCCACTATTTTATCGGCATTTACACACTCCCATGTGAAATTCGGAAGTCTTGGGTGACTTCATAGTGGTGATCGATTTCTTTACAAAGTTTAATAGGGGGCAACCCACTGGTTTCTATTCTATTATTCTTTATAAGGTGTGTCTAACACCAACCCATCTAATGGATGATTCGATCTTCTTTTACCCCTAGTTCACTTGCCCTCAACTCATTCGGTTTCTATGGATCGCTGAACTATCTAAGTTTAAACCGTCAACTCCTATTAGTCTGACAATTGAATCTTACCCGGAAACCCATACGGTTTATAAGGGTTTGATTTGTCACAACCAAAGGCATCTAATGCACTCTAGGAATTTATCAACTTTCCCCAAAAATATTACCCCGACATACTCGGAAGAATAATATTCCGGTTTAGATTTCAATTTTTCATGAGTTTGACGGAGGGTAGAAAACCTCGTAACCTTTATAACTTATTGTTTGTAAGTGGGAGTATTAACGCGATTATATGTTACACTTTGCACATTAATCCGTTTATAAGCGCGGTTTGTCGGTTTGTTTGTTTGTCATACAATATGAAAACATACACAATCTAAAACTAACAACATGCAGTTCATGGACCGTTCCTAGAACAAAAAAATCGTAATCTAATTACTTGTCTTCGGTCTTGAATATTCGTCTTCTCGAGCGGATCTTCCTCCAGTCTTCGTCATTACATATAAATTTTACATTTGAAAATTTGCATCCTATAAAAATTTTTCCATTAAAATAAATAGGCTCAAAACAGCCTTTATAACCTAATCGAACAAAACAAACGATTCAAAACTAGGTCCATGAACTACATCCCCATTCAAAATTAATGCAACAATTACATTAAAATAAATGGCAATAATGATTAATCTAAAATTGATCTAATCAACAAAAATTAATCCAACAATTAGAATTAATCAAATTAATTCACTTAACCGTTAATTTTAATTTACTCCGGACAAAATAAATATTTCATTAAATTAATTCCCTTAAATTTAAAATAACCATAATTATATTTTAGTCAAATTAAATCCAATTTAATTTGCGGGAAATTAATTTACCGAACAAAATATAAAAACGGAGTCGGAAAATACAAGGTCCGGGCCAAGCCCGCGGGGCAATGACCAGCCCACCTTGACCCGGCCCCGAGTCACTGGTCCGCCAATTTTCCGGCTCATTATTTACGTCCCAAATCTAAAAATAATATTTTTATAATTTTTATATTACACAATTAAATCAGTTTTTCAAAAGAAAAATAGATTTATATTGTAACATAAAATCATGAAAAATAATTTTTAGATGAAACATTAAACATCAACAATTAAAAAAATTATGATTCTAAATCATAAAAAATAATCAAGCATTCCAAATGCAAATATCGAATATACGATTGCATAGACCTCGCTCCGATACCACTATTGGGGTTCGTGATTAAAAACGAAATACGCAGTGGAAAATAAACCGGTCCAACCGGATAAAACCAAACCTCAAAAAGCGGACCGATTAAGCACCGTATAAACGAATATAAATAACGAGGATGAAAAACACAGAATACTTACCCTCGTAGTCCTTTGATAATATAATCTTCGAAGGAAAAACCCGAGCAAGCCTTTTCCCGATTACCGATACGAACACGAATCCAATTCGTTGTAGCTTGTTTGAATGATCCAACACCGAAAATGCCGAATGTCTCTACTTCACACGCGTCGGATATTGATCGAAAAATAGTATGTCAATTCGTTCTCAAAGAACACGGCTAGGAATCGACACAATATTTTTCTTCTCTTCTCTTCTTCCTTTTCTTTCACTCTAAGATGAACAAGAAAAATGAAAATAAAATTTTCTCCCTCCTCTTGTGATAAACTCACGGCTGAACAAGTCTTTGTGAGATTGTGTTTTTCAACTCATCTATGAGGTGTGAAAGACATCTCAATATATAATACAAAGTGATATCAAAATGATTAGATTCCAAATCTCATGCATTTTGTCCTCAACTTTGTAGATTATGACTAACACACCCCACGCAACACATGGTGAATTGCCAAGCATGAGACGGGGGCGGCCCACTTGAGTTTAGGTGAGAAAACGAGCCGAGCCACTCGGTTCGTGTACCGGACATTCGCGTGTCTAGTCCGTTAAATACACTTCGTTTTATCTCAAATGTATTTATACATAATTAATTAATCTAATTAATTAATTTTTTCAAATACAAAATTATAATAATATATTTCCAAGAAATAATTATTTATGAATTAAATTAATTACCCGGTAATTAATTTCAATTCACTAGACCGCATGATTTATCAAATAAATCAAATTAGATATCTAATATCCAATACTAATGAAGAGATAATAAATACATATTTATCCATCCAATATCCTTATGCGCGACTTCGTAGGTCCGTCTTAGTCGGTAATGGGAGGAACCAAGGAGTATGGGTAACACTTAGCCAGTCTAGTGCTTCGTACCGTAACCCAACTAAGAACAAATGATCGGATCATTCCAAAACCATTATGTCGTGAATACCGTATACGTATAAACCCTTCAATCGTATGTCCCGGTCAAGTATTAGGGTCACGGTAAAGTCAAACCCTACTGTAACTTGACTCTATGCTTTCTGTTAATGCAAACCGAGATCATCGAGCTCTCGTGTATCAAATACAACTAGCTCTAAATGCTTTGGCCAAAGACTTATAATCTCATTTGCCATTAACCGCATAGGACATTTACCTGCTCACTTACAGGAGAAAGAATTCTGTCTTGGTATTCAGTAGAGACTTCTGCTTGCCCACTAAGTTGCATTTCGAGGTTGACCCCACCCACCGGCAATTGGATCGAACTACTCTAATGACTAACTTAATGTCACAAGCACATATCCTACTGAAACCTCAAGTCAAAGGTCCACGTATACCTATCACAACCTTTCGATCCAGTCATTGACAAACCCTGAGTGATATCCATGTGACCGAATCGAGATGAGTCGTGTTCGAGTATACTAATCTCACTAGCATACCTATAACGTGTGCTCCCACTAACCCTTAGTGAATACCGACACTCTACATGTCAAAGTACACGTTATACAAGTCTTGTCTAAACTTATTGCCCAGTTAAGTTTTATCGACTTGCGAACGAATTAAGCATTCGAGTTCTAAACACTTCCAGTGCCTATCTCCTTATCTCCATAAGGAGTAGAATGTTTGCTCTCAAATCCAAGGACTATTATTCTATCTACCAAATCACAATGCCAGTGATATACAATAATATAGAAATAATTATTGCCTTATTAAATATTCATAATTATAATACAAATGCTCTCACTCTCTCATCCTCTGAGTGGCATTCGAGGGCATATCCCTAACATTGCGTACTCTCCACACTGAGCGAGTTGAAAGCTCACCCCATTGTTTACCCCTTTCAGGTTAAGAAAATCGATGTGGCATGCGCTTGAGTGTGGGATGATCAAGCTTCATGATCAGATGTTTATTTATTTAATGTTATTTTTCTCAAACTATGTTTTATGAACAAGTGTTCGATTTGTTTTAATTTCACGTCGAAGTATGTTTTTATTTAATGGCGACTTGAAATATTACTTGCAACTATTAAATTCGTCTTTTGAAAAATGTATTTCCGCTGCAAAATTTTTATTTATTCTTTTAATATTAGAAGAATCATATTTTAGAAAAGTGGTCGCTACATCTACCATGGAAGACGAGTATGTAGCAGCCTCAGAGGCAGCTAAAGAGGCGGTATAGCTCAAGTACTTCCTAAAGGATTTGGGTATGATTCCTAATTTGCCTAGGAGTATTATATTTTATTGTGATAATACCGGTGCTGTTGCAAATTCGAAGGAACCACGGGCCCACAAAGCAAGCAAAGATATCAAGCGCAAATATCATATCATTCGAGATTTTGTGAAGAGAAGGAAGATTATTGTCTCCAAGATAGCATCTGAAGACAACTTAGATGATCCTTTCACAAAAGGGTTACCCTCAAAGTCATTTGAAGGGCATGTGAAAGGATTGGGTTGAAATGTATGACAGCATTGCTTTGAGTATAAGTGGGAGATAGATAGACATAGTCTAGATAGTATACTTCAAAAGCATGCTTTGAGTATAAGTGGGAGATTGTTAGGATTGTATACACCAAAGCATACTTTATGCTTGTATTGCCTAATTTCTCGGTCTTTATCTATGAGAATATTTAATTCATTTGTCACATATTTTGCATATTTATTCACGCTATGGTTATGCAAATATTGTCTAAATTACTTTATATTATAGATAATGTGGTGTGTCGAATCACACAGAAGATCACATTATCGATTCCTTATATAGTAATAATTAGTTCACAACCTATATAACATTAGACCATTATGTGATAGGTTGTTATATATGTTTGAGATTGGTTGGTCTTGACCATTAGCATATATTAGTGTATTCGGTATATGTTGAACAGGATCATGGTGAGATAGATTCTTCTGTACTGACTATAAGAAGAACGTACATCTCGGACAATTATTATTTCTTAATTCTAGTGATTAATATTTATTTATATATATTTAATATTTATTGCTTTGATTTATCATGGGTGAGAGCCACATTGATTGACTCAATATGCTCGATATTTTGGGCAATATTATTATTTATATAATAATTAATATTATAGCTAGAAATTGTGTCCCGACCAGTCGGGTTGATCATGTCCCTTGAGGCACTCGAAAGGATTATTATATTAAACCCTGTAGGTGGAATTAATTTTCCAATATAATAATAAAAGTCGAGTGGTATACTCATGTATAGCACGTTAACTAATTAAAAGTTGTGAGTAGCTTAAATTAATCAATGGACATGGAATATCTTAAACATGGGAAATAATTCATTCAGAAGGGAACTCAATTTCGTAATTTGGGATTTTGGTAGGAAGTGCAATATCAACCTTTTAGTGTACTAAGTTGATATTAATAGAGTCATCATATTAGGAAGAGTCCTAATGTTGGAAATGTAACACCCCCAGAGCCATCCAGGAATATTACAGCGATGTGGTCCCGAGATGGAACCCACAAGGCTAAAAGAAATTTTCGTAAACATTTACAAACGCCTAAGAGGTGAACGACGGTACTGTCTTTTAAAAACATTCGAAGACTTTATAAAACTCGTTTATCAAACCATCATAAAATCTTGAAACCACAAGGCCCGAAATGCCAAAACTCAACAGTTTAAAAACAACATACGTTAAGTTATTGCTTACACGTACCAACAAAATAGTTTAGAAAATGATTGCCAAAGTAACCTAAGTTGCCAGATACCAAAAGACCATTTAAAAATACTCATGCAGCGAAAAAAGACAAACAATTAAAATACTCTAGCAGCGGAATACAATAACTGATCAGGAAACTCAATACACAAATACATGCCCTAGTCAGTATCCTCCGGGAAGCTCATCTCTTCACGACCGCTACAAGCTCGATATCCAATATCCTAAAAATAAAGCCCACGATGGAGTCAGCCATAATACTCAACAATGATAACAATCACATCACGTCAATAATTACATACCAATGGAAATACTAAGTAAGAATACGACCAATGTAATCTTACCGTCGTAACTCGACGAAAATCCACGATTCGTATCCTTAACAATACAATAAGCTAATACCGAAATATGTACACTATATCTCAACAATGCCCAAGGTTCTCAAAACATTATCATAACTCACTGTTACGAAATTCACTAACTCTGTCCAACCCAATCCATCAGGTAACATCATCACATCTCCACACGATAATCGATTGTCCATCAAAGACAAATATAAAGGGAAATACAGAACATACCTCGAGATGCACAATACAACGACAATCACGTCAGTCTAATCCGAGATCAGATCAATACATCATACGGACACAGTCTTAACACAAGACCTACAAATGCATACTCATATGACAACGTCAATATGCTCACAACAATAACAACAATGTATACTTATGGCAAACCCATAATATACATATGCACAATAACAACACATAGGTAATCCGATGATCCAGCGTTCACTGTCTAGATCCCACGATGATCCCGTCAGACCAACCCGTGGTGGAAAAACCTGTCCGATGATCCAACGCACGCTAGCATATAGATCCCCCGATAATCCCGTCGGACCAACACGAGGTGGACATATGACAAAAATGCACAAATGCACAAAACAAAAGTACACAATGCACGACAACAACAATGCGCAAATGCATGACAACAACGATACACGAATGTATCACAACATGATCGACACAAATGACAAAAATGATTAAAATACTTGCTCCGAGTCCTTCGAGAGCAATCTCGATATCTAAACCATCACCAACCATTATTCTGAATATTCGATGATCCAAAATATCATGGACTACAGATAATTCATATCTTCATCTATACCACAATGTATTATCGATACCAAGTATACCAACAACAAATGTAAATCATATACATTATGATTTAATTCCCAAAACTCGAATACAACTTATAATCCCAAATCTCTTGTGATTACTATTATAAACATTGTTATACAAATTATAAACGAATGAAATGGAAACCATTCATTAAATATTATAAGCTGAGCAAGTAATAACTTGCCTCGATACCGATGAAGCCGTTACCAATTCCTTGCCGTCGCTTACAAGCTTCTCGGCCCCGATCAAAGCAATTCACGAACATTCTCGAACACGACCGCAAAGCATGGTTCTAATCACCGATCAATAATCTCAACCTAATGAAGTAATCAATTAACACATATTCGATAATAATCAATTCCCGATATAACCAATCAATCAAACTCAACGGCTCAACAATTCCTCGATCATATACAAAACCAAAATAATCCAACTCAACAAATACGAATTCATATCTACAATACAAGCCGCAACTCGATGTCATACTTAACAATCAATACAACCGATCAATAAACCCAACGGTTCCACAATATTCCGATTAAACATAAATCCGAACAACTCGAATCAATAAATAATGAACTCATAACCACGATACGTTTCCATAATCTAATAATCATATCAACGATCCACTCATCTCGATAAAACAATTACATAACACACTCTATTCCGAATTCATACGAATTAACACGATTCCTCCTTGTTTATAATTGTAAATTTCATAGTAGGACAATACTATCGGCATAATCGGCAAACCGAACTACCCAACTAGTTAAATACTTTTGAGAATCTTGTTATAAGATTAACTATCATCTTTCCGGATTCAAAATTGTTATCATGATTCGTATTTCGTCAAGAACATATGAATTCTACCACTACAATCAACATAGTATTGGTCTAAATCATCAATTCCATGATTATACTTAAAAACCATCATATATCTTATCAAATTTCCCTCTTTGATGTGATATATATACCAAGAACATCAAGAACATCAAGAACACCATGATCCCATAATCATGATTATAACAAATGACATAATCGAAGACATATATCATTGTATCTTTCAACATATAATTCATATAGTCTCAAGAATCGTAACAACAACACCATAATCATCTTCATACGAATCATTCATCAACAATATCATCAAAATCCGAATTCAAGGTTTAGAGTTCATCAACATACCTCAAGAACATGAATAACACAATCAAACTCTTCAAGAATCATTGATATCTTCACATCCAAGCCTCTAATCCATGTTTCCAAGATCATAATCAAGATAGAAGAGGTTAAACCTCACAAACATACTCAGAGGGACGAGTTTGGAGGAAGAAATGGTTTTTCTTTCGTGAAGAAATGAAAGAACGAACTTCATTTTATAAATTGCATCGCTCATTACGTACGTTATCACTCAACATTAACGTACGTAATGTTCCATAGCGTACGCTACACGTCCAACATAGCATACGTAACATCTTCCCAGAACTCACTGACTTGTTTCGTTCACTCGCTTAAGTACGTAATACTTCCTTCATAGCGTAAGTAATATGTACGTTGACTTGCTACAGTAAATCTCAACTTAACGTACGTAATGCACTATTAGTAGCGTACGTTAACCAAGAGTTGACTCGCCCATACACGTTCTTCGCTGAAAGCTGCCGACCACGAGACCCACCTGTCCCCCATAGCCTGATTTGTCCGATCTGAACTTTACGTACGTTAACACGTCCGCTTAACTTATGTAACATTTTACGTACGTTAACTGTCCTTCTTAACGTACGTAATCCTTGTACATTAGCGTACGCTAAGTATACATCGTAGCGTGCGCTAATGTGGCTGTACTTATCCATTTTCAGCTATTCTTGTCCAACGTCTCAACATACAGAATACGAACATACAACATACTGAATACGTATACTACTCCCAATAATATTCTCAGACAATACACAATATCCTCAACTGCAATTGTCGACCAAGTACGACAATTATACCAATGCAGATGTCTCAGTCCTTCATTTATTTTATCCATACTGTACAGATTCCACGCTGTACAACATAATTCAGATAAAATAACATTAAATAACAGTAGTAGAAATTCTGGATATTACATACTACACCACTTAAATTAAGTTTCATCCTCGAAATTTGCAATCCGTCATAAAGAAACAAACCGTTCAACCAAAATACCCCAAGATCATCACGACAACGATCAATCATCATTATTACTGGATAACCAAAATAGCATACTTACAAATGTGTAAAGTCGACAATCTCCTGAGATACTAGCATTCACTTTAAAGCGTCAATACGCTTACAATCACATTCCATGAGTCTCAACAAAATATATCATCTCCGGATGAAATAATCTATCCGTGTCAAATCCTGTCTGCCTGATTTACACAATCAAGTCCAAATCATGATACAAATCAATAATGCACGATAAATCTGTGAAACAACTGCCCAAAACAACGACACAAATCCCGAAACATCAGCACAAAATCCGAACGCTCAGATGATCACCAACAATGATCAACCAATAAATAAACCGAGAATATCATCGACATGATAAACTCTAATACGACCAATCCAAAGCTCAAAACGCAGACGAGAATATCATCAACATGATAAACTCCAATATGACCATCCAGAGGTCAAAACACAATCGAGAATATCATCATCATGATAAACTCCAGTATTACCAACGAAGGAGCAACAACAATCTAGAATACCCTCACATGGTAAGCTCCAACACGATCAACACAGAACCACAGAAACCGATATACGAACGAATAAAGTTCTCAAAATGACACACCAATCACATACAGTGGATCTCAATAAACATACCTGACTGGTGAACATACTCCTCGGCATACGAACAACCAATCACAAACCGACGAACATATCCAATCATACATGGAGTGAGAACGACCACTCAATATCCAAAACAACCAGCATGTGGTCACCATCCCCAAATCTACACTTACAAAGAAATCATTCAAAATTCACTATGGTAAGATCGCGCTACTACTATACCAATGGAATCACATAGTAAATATGTCCCGGTTTCACAAAATCCAAAGTTCCAAAATTACATCCTGTGCATGAATCTACAACACGCAGCATATTTCTCTGATCCGATAAATCAACTGATGATCCCTGGATAACCAAACTACCATACTGAAGTTCGAATCTCTATTCATCGTTCCATACTGATGTCTTATCCAGTTTGTGAGTCACACTCATAACTTCACCATGATATGCACTATGCACTAAATGCATATGTATATCAGTCACATTTTCAAAACCACTTTGAAATCATGTAATCTTGTCAAGAAGACAAATTTTCGAAAGTTCTTTCAAAAATTTCAAAACTCAAAACAAAAATTTTCGTAAGCCCACGAAATCAATTTTCGAAAAATTAAACTGGCTCGCTAATGCCAAGTATTGGATAACAGTTTCCTTCGAATCCACACGATTTCGAAGTTTTAATATGAAACTATGCAAATGATTGACCACATCCATACTCCTGTATACCAATTCAGCTCGGCACCAAATCTACTGACATTCCATCAGAAAACCACAGGATAGAATTCCAAAATCTTAATGTATAAATTCTGATAAACTCCATTTTCCTCATATGGCTCGCAACGTCGACCATTAACCCATCCTGGGTCACCTCAACTATGTTAGGACAAAACATTGAAACAAGTTAACACAGTGAAAGACTTCCCGAGAAGTTTCATTTGAACAAATAAATCAAAACCCCAAAAGGCGGAAATAAAATAGATAAATGATTGAATTTGGTAAGGTGTTTTACAAATCTCGGGAATTCTAGAATACAGAAAAGCCTTTTGAAACATTAGGGTCTCAGCCCGTATCTCATATCCACATTACAAGAAGTTTAAAAACTAGAAAAACTTTTCTCGGACCCTAAGTCCTGAGTTATAAAACTATTTCAAAATCGATTGGGTCTCGGCCCAAAATCATTTTCCGTAAAACATTCATTTTGAAAAGTATCATTTTCAAATGCTCAAAAATAGTTCATATATCTCAAAATAAATTAACATGACTACATGTTCTTCTCAACCATCTACAACATTTCTCCCAAATGCACAACTCCATTCCAAAATCTAACCGACATATTGATTTCCAAAATCATAGCTTCTCAAGATCATCAATCCTGTCCCAACCCTGTTATCTCATACTGTAACGCGTAATATCTTTCTGAATCTCAAAGCATATCAATATTATAACTGCAAATATCCTCAATGCAATTCAAAAATCCAAATACTTACAGATCGTGAAGCCGGCGATTCCCCGTGATACTGGCACATGTCTCAACTCGAGAAAATACTCGACACAGATATTTTCAAAACAAACAATTTGCAAACTCAGCTCAACTCGAGAACACGTTAATACCATTTGAAAAAGTTTGCAACAACCCCAGTACTACACTTGCAAATCACATAACGCATAAGCCCGAGTGAACAACAAAACTCACGGCTCTAATATTAGTCAATTGACAACTCGAATGATGCGACAAAACATGACCCAACTCGACCCGACTGCCTAGGTTTTCACAACCTAAGCTCCGATACCATATTCCGTGACACCTCTAGAGCCATCCAGGAATATTACAGTGTCGTGGGCCCCGAGATGGAACCCATAGGGCTAAAATAAATTTTTGCAAACATTTACAAACGCCTAAGAGGCGAACGACGGTACTATCTTTTAAAAACATTCGAAGACTTTATAAAACTCGCTTATCAAACTGTCGTAAAATCTCATTTGAAACCACAAGGCCCGAAATGCCAAAACTCAACAGTTTAAAAACAACATGCGTTAAGCTATCGCTTACACGTACCAACAAAATAGTTTAGAAAATGATTGCCAAAGTAACCTAAGTTGCCAGATACCAAAAGGCCATTTAAAAATACTCACGCAGCGGAAAAAGACAAACAATTAAAATACTCTAGCAGCGGAATACAAGAACTTATCAGGAAACTCAATACACAAATACATGCCCTACCAAGTATCCTCCGGGAAGCTCATCTCTTCACGACCGCTACAAGCTCGATATCCAATATCCTAAAAATAAAGCTCATGACGGGGTCATCCATAATACTCAACAATGATAACAATCACATCACGTCAATAATTACATACCAATGGAAATACTAAGTAAGAATATGACCAATGTAATCTTACCGTCGTAACTCGACGAAAATCCACGATTCGTATCCTTAACAATACAATAAGCTAATACCGAAATATGTACTATATCTCAACAATGCCCAAGGTTCTCAAAACATTATCATAACTCACTGTTATGAAATTCACTAACTCTGTCCAACCCAATCCATCAGGTAACATCATCACATCTCCACACGATAATTGATTGTCCATCAAAGACAAATATCAAGGGAAATACGGAACATACCTCGAGATGCACAATACAACGACAATCACGTCAGTCTAATCCCAGATCAGATCAATACATCATACCTACAAATTCATACTCATATGACAACGTCAATATGCTCACAACAATAACAACAATATATACTTATGGCAAACCCATAATATACATATGCACAATTGTAATATCCGCAATTTCGAATTTCGGTAATTTTCTTTTTTCGGAGAAAGTTCGTTTTGACAACTCTATCATGACCGTTTCGTCATTCCGAGAATGATTAATTCTGCACTTTTTGTCATCCGAGTTCGTTTCGGTGTCGTTTTGTTGAGTTCCGTGTCCTTAATCGACTTTTTCACGTGGGAGTTCGACTTTGTAAAGTCACCATTAATTCTTGGAAATTACAAAAATTTTGAATCTTTGCAACATTATATAGAATCAAGTTAGCTTTCCAATGGTTCAAACGGTGAGTCAATCGGAGTCCAGACGAAGGAGTTATGGTCGAAATAGCGAAGACTGCACGGTGTGCCTTTTTGGTGTTGAAGGGGGTCATGCCGTGTGCGCGGCACACTCGGTGTGCCGCGGCACAAAGCTAATTCTGGGCGTTTTCTTCGCCCGGGGCGCACACACTCATCTGTGCCGCGGCACACGGGCTTTTTCTGCGTTTTTAGCAGATTTGCGAGGAGAAAAACTTCATTTTTCTCCTCTCTTCTTCCTCCTTCATCTTAGGCGATTTGATGGCGATTTTGGGCGATTTGAGTGCTCCAAAACTTGTAGAGATTATCCTCCTCAAGTCTTGTTGAAGATTTTCGACCTCTACTTGAATCCTTCATCCAAATCAAGGTATTGTGGCTTGAACCCTTGTTTTTGTAGATTTGGGGATTTTCCTTTTTGATTTCGATTCCAATCCGTTTTTGATCAATTAGTTGTTGTATAAACGTTGTTTTGAACTTGTTCTACGGATTGGATACTCGTATCTTTGGTTCGTTCGACCCGAGAGGTGATTTCTTTGTTCTTGAAGGGTCTTGAACATTTAATGTTCGATTAAATGTTCGAATGAGTTCCCTTTGATAGTTTGTTGGGATTTCCGTTGTTTTTGGCCTTGATTCTCGTCGTAATCATGTTTTATTATTCCCTACGGAGGATTATAGGTGCTCGATAATTCCGATGTTGAATTCCGTTGGTGTTGATGATTCATATGGTGTTTTCCCGTAGTAATTTCGGTGCTATCACGTTCTAGATAGTGTTCGGGAATTTGAGGGCTACCCGGCCGTATCCGTTCACTTTTCCATTTCTCGTGATATCGAGGCAAGTACCTTGTCCATACTATTCTTGTTTTGTGAATATGATAATTGGTGATCGTCTTTATGTGGTTGTTTGATTGTTTGAAATGAGTTTTCAAAACATTCGGTGGACGTATATTGTTTCATTTCGGTGCATTGTGGTTTGACGTGGTGTTTTGCTAAGTGTTTGATGCTCTGGGTGAATTGTTTGAATATCTTTGATGTGATATGTTATTTGTGTGAATGTGTGGATACGGTTGAAGGTCTACGGTGACACATGGCACGTGATCATGTGGTCAGGATGCAACAAGTGATTGATCCAACCGTGAGAGCCTGAGATAATCTACGGTGGCACATGGCATGCGATCATGTGGCCAGGATGCAACAAGCGATTGATCCAACCGTGAGATGTATGTGATTTGTTTCGCTAGCCAGCTCGAGAGGGTCCTTCGAGGCCACGGGTGGGATGTCGGTGGTATCGTCCCGGTCCTAGGCGATGCGCGTGCGTGATTATGTTTCGTTGATTTTACGTCCGTTGAGGACACGTGATGTTGGGCTCTGGCCCTGCGAATTATTGTCGGTTTTCTATTTGTGAAAACAAAACATTTGGGCTGTGACCCTATTGATTTTTGGAAAGAGAAGGATTTTATAATCCTAAATTGTTTTCTATTAAAACTCTCGATGGCATTTTGAACTGTTTTGTAAATTGTTTCCCTTATTTGCGATCTTTCGGTTTTGGAAATGTTTACCCAAACTCTTGCCTCGGGAAGTACTTTTCTTTATGTTTGGATCTTTGAGGATTCCTGATTATTATTGTTCTTGGAACTTGTATTGTATGGCTCGTATTTTTGCACTTGTACTTGTACTAGCAAAACAGTGGAGTTTTGCTAACCCCCGAGTATTCGGGGGGTGGATGTCTATTTTTGCATTCAGGTTTTGGAGCATAGCACAGGGTCGGCACGAAGGATGATGAAAGATGAACGATACTAATCACACGAGGATATGTTGATGTCGTTTTGGTCTAGTTGTATTTTCTTTTCCGCTGTAGTATCTTTTCCCCGTTGTACGGGAGTTTATCGTATTTTGACCCCTGCGTGGGTATGTGTTTGGAATTGAGTTGTATGTTATTATTGAAAGACCAAGTCGGTCTACTGAGTCATTTTAGCCTTAAAGGCGATGTTTAGATGTTTGATTTTAGTTATCAGCCTGGTAGATCCTCGAGGAGAGGGCCTACGGCGTGTAATATCCCTGAGTGGATTGGGGGTGTTACATAAATGGTATCGGAGCCAGGTTGTGGAAACCTAGGCTGTCGGGTCAGTGGTGTCTATTGAGTTTTGTCTCGTCAGATTTTGTCTGACTAAGTCGTGTCGCGACGCGTCGTCTGAGTTTGTTGGTCGTGATTAGTATCGTGGGCGATCATCATCTTCGTGCGACCTGTGAATGTAAGTCTCCCTTCCTTGTGTTGTGCCTCGTGTGACACGAGCCATTTTTATGATTATCGGTTAAGTGACGGAATCCTCTTATGGATTTTGATTTTGTGATATGTGGTTATTTGACTCTCATATTTCGTTCATATGAAGAGTAGTGTTGCTCGATTGTGTATGTTGAACCGTATTTCTTTTATCCGTTGCGTGAGTTCTTTTGCAATGACTTTCGGTATTTTACCGACCGAGTTTTATTTCGAAAACCGATTCCCTTAACCGAGTTTTTGGCATTATGGCCTTGATCGCTTTGGCGAAATTCTTATGACGGTATTTAGTATTTTGTAAATGGCTTTCGTAAGTTTTGAAATATTACCGTCATCGGCCTTTTTGGGCATTTTTGTAATTGGTTTTTAGCCTGGTGGGTTCCGCGGACCCATGGTGCTATAATGTTCTGTATAATTACCCGAAATTTTTGGGCATTCTAGCCCATTGAATTATCTTTGAAAAAACTTGAGTATCTTAGAAAATAAATTTCGAGACGTACTTTTAAAATGAATTATTTTCTCGTGGTACATCCAAGGTGCCACAATATGTTTCAAAATTCTTCTACCTCGAGGACCCAAAAATATTTTGAGATATTTTCAATGTTTTATAAACACTTTTACTTAGACCCGAGGGTCGAATATTTTGAAAGCTTTTCACTAAGAGAAGGTGTCCTCATTTTTGTTCAAACGCAAGATGATTTTCAAAGTCACGAAAATGATGTTGTTCAACTTTTTGTAAAATGATACTCAAGGTCAACTGGTGTTTCTAAATTGTTTTTAAAAGGATGTTTTCATTTTAAAAACCTATCCATTCCCGTTTGAGAAATTTGGATATGTATGTATGATGTTTGCTTTGTCGTTATGATGTTACTCCCAAGTATGATCGAATTGGTGGCATGAATGTCGAGGCGTTGCCACGCATTTGTTGTACTAGCCCTCTGTGGGAGGTGTGAACTGGTGTTTACTGTTATCACCTCGTGGTGATTTGCGTGTTTTCGCACGAGTGTGGGTTGTTAAAGCTTGGATTTTTGTGCGTTTATGCACATGTGTGATTGTTTCATGATGTTTGTAATTATGTGCTGGTTATCGTTCGGGCCGTTGAGGTCGCCGAACGATACCGTCGTTGTTGTAGTGTTTGTGTGTGTATTACTTGACGATGGTAATCGTTGTATGTGTTATGATTTTCTGTTGTGCTGAATGGTTACTTATTCAGTATGCCGAGGGGCCGAGGTCGTGGTCGTGGTGACCGGATGCGTGATCGGGATCATGCTGCCGGTGATGGTATTGGTATTGGTGTTGCTACTGTTTTACAACAGTAGCCACTCGGATGACACAGATTGACTCGGGCGATTCAGCGTGTTACAGATGCGACCCGGACACTGGTGCAAATCGGTGGCTTCGAGAAGTGGTTCGTATGAATCCCCCTCGTTTATTTGGTCTGCAGATGCATTAGGTGATGGTTTGCTTTTCGATTGGAAAAGATATTCGAGGTAGTTGATTGTCCGGAAGAACGTAAGGTACCGGCCGCTCGGTATCTTCTCGACAAAGATGCCGCTAGCCGGTGGGAGGCCATTAAGCCACGAGATCGCGTTGTCATGTGGGCGAGTTCCGTAAATTCATGAGAGATGAGTTTTGTCCTAACCGATCAGAAATCGGAGGATTAATGAATTCTTTTCGCAAAACCGCAGGATGTACCATTGTCTCAAGCTATTATTGATTTTAGCAAACAAATCGGCTATGTGCGTAATCAAGTAAGGACAGAGGAGGACAAGATTTGTCATTTTAGTAGGCGGATGAAGCCGGAGATTCGTCAGTACATGGCAGGTCTCGCTTGTACTTCCTTGAGAGATTATCAGAATAGGGCGTTAGCCTATGAGCTATCCAGATTATCGACCGAGAGTATGTCTGACTCGAAGAAACAAAAAACCGTTGGGAACTTTTCAGGAAATCAGGGGAGTGGGCCCCTTGAGGTTGGGACTTCGTTTCGTCATCCCAAAATGGTTCCTAGATCGCGTGATCAGAGGAGTAGTACCCCTACAGTGAGTAATGTGAGCACTTCGAAGATATGTTATAACTGTAGTCGAGCGGGCCATACTGCGAAGAATTGTCGTTCACCGTTAGTCAGCTGTTTCGAGTGTGGCCAGGTGGGTCACCGATCCGTACATTGCGAGACGGTAGCTGAGAGGTTTGGGGATCGAGGTTTCGTCTCTGTTCCGAAAGGACACGGAGATGCCTAGTGTGGTTTTGAGGATTTCGGCGTAGTCCGAATTATTTATGATTGCCCTTGTGGGTCGTTTTGTGTTTATTCTCTGTTTTCTCGACTGTGCGTGTTTTCTTGTAACAAGTACTTTGTGTTTTGTGATTGTTTGGATAATTGACTTGATTGTATTATTTGTTTGATGACGCTTGTCACTTGTTGGTTTTATTATGTCTCTACCGGTGGCGCTGTGTTGGTCGTCCTGAAGCGTGTTTTCACGTCGTATATTCCTTTGCGTTGCTTGTAACGTTTCGCCGATGGGCGTAAGTTACGCATTTCTTGTGTATCTCGTTGAGTTTTCCTGGCGGGGATGTTGGTTCTCCCTACTTGTTTTAAGTTTCGGGACGAAACTTCTTTTAAGGAGGGTAGAATGTAATATCCGCAATTTCGAATTTCGGTAATTTTCTTTTTTTGGAGAAAGTTCGTTTTGACAACTCTATCATGACCGTTTCGTCATTCCGAGAATGATTAATTCTGAACTTTTTGTCATCCGAGTTCGTTTCGGTGTCGTTTTGTTGAGTTCCGTGTCCTTAATCGACTTTTTCACGTGGGAGTTCGACTTTGTATTCTTGGAAATTCCAAAAATTCTGAATCTTTGCAACATTATAGAGAATCAAGTTAGCTTTCCAATGGTTCAAAGGGTGAGTCAATCGGAGTCCATACGAAGGAGTTATGGTCGAAATAGCGAAGACTGCACGGTGTGCCTTTTTGGTGTTGAAGGGGGTATGCAGTGTGCGCGGCACACTCGAGTGTGCCGCGGCACAAAGCTAATTCTGGGCGTTTTCTTCGCCCGGGCGCGGCACACTCATCTGTGCCGCGGCACGGGTTTTTTCTGCGTTTTTAGCAGATTTGCGAGGAGAAAAACTTCATTTTTTCTCCTCTCTTCTTCCTCCTTCATCTTAGGTGATTTGATGGCGATTTTGGGCGATTTGAGTGCTCCAAAACTTGTAGAGATTATCCTCCTCAAGTCTTGTTGAATATTTTCGACCTCTACTTGAATCCTTCATCCAAATCAAGGTATTGTGGCTTGAACCCTTGTTTTTGTAGATTTGGGGATTTTCCTTTTTGATTTCGATTCCAACTGCTTTTGATCAATTAGTTGTTGTATAAACGTTGTTTTGAACTTGTTCTATGGATTGGATACTCGTATCTTTGGTTCGTTCGACCCGAGAGGTGATTTCTTTGTTCTTGAAGGGTCTTGAACATTTAATGTTCGATTAAATGTTCGAATGAGTTCCCTTTGATAGTTTGTTGGGATTTCCGTTGTTTTTGGCCTTGATTCTCGTCGTAATCATGTTTTATTATTCCCTACGGAGGATTATAGGTGCTCGATAATTCCGATGTTGAATTCCGTTGGTGTTGATGATTCATATGGTGTTTTCCCGTAGTAATTTCGGTCTTTATCACGTTAGATAGTGTTCGGGAATTTGAGGGCTACCCGGCCGTATCCGTTCACTTTTCCATTTCTCGTGATATCGAGGCAAGTACCTTGTCCATACTATTCTTGTTTTGTGAATATGATAATTGGTGATCGTCTTTATGTGGTTGTTTGATTGTTTGAAATGAGTTTTCAAAACATTCGGTTTAGCCTTGTTAAAGGCTTGCTCTCAAAACGCGTGTGTTTTGTGAATGGTGTGGTTTGAGAATGACTATGTGAACTCTATGGATATGTTTGGCGTTGATGTTGCACTTGGTATTTGCGTGTGGACGTATATTGTTTCATTTCGGTGCATTGTGGTTTGACGTGGTGTTTTGCTAAGTGTTTGATGCTCTGGGTGAATTGTTTGAATATCCTTGATGTGATATGTTATTTGTGTGAATGTGTGGATACGGTTGAAGGTCTACGGTGACACATGGCACGTGATCATGTGGTCAGGATGCAACAAGTGATTGATCCAACCGTGAGAGCCTGAGATAATCTACGGTGGCACATGGCATGCGATCATGTGGCCAGGATGCAACAAGCGATTGATCCAACCGTGAGATGTGTGTGATTTGTTTCGCTAGCCAGCTCGAGAGGGTCCTTCGAGGCCACGGGTGGGATGTCGGTGGTATCGTCCCGGTCTGGCGATGCGCGTGCGTGATTATGTTTCGTTGATTTTACGTCCGTTGAGGACACGTGATGTTGGGCTCACCTGTGAATTATTGTCGGTTTTCTATTTGTGAAAACAAAACATTTGAAATGTGACCACTATTGATTTTGGAAAGAGAAGGATTTTATAATCCTAAATTGTTTTCTATTAAAACTCTCGATGGCATTTTGAACTGTTTTGTAAATTGTTTCCCTTATTTGCGATCTTTCGGTTTTGGAAATGTTTACCCAAACTCTTGCCTCGGGAAGTACTTTTCTTTATGTTTGGATCTTTGAGGATTCCTGATTATTATTGTTCTTGGAACTTGTATTGTATGGCTCGTATTTTTGCACTTGTACTTGTACTAGCAAAACAGTGGAGTTTTGCTAACCCCCGAGTATTCGGGGGGTGGATGTCTATTTTTGCATTCAGGTTTTGGAGCATAGCACAGGGTCGGCACGAAGGAGGATGAAAGATGAACGATACTAATCACACGAGGATTTGTTGATGTCGTTTTGGTCTAGTTGTATTTTCTTTTCCGCTGTAGTATCTTTTCCCCGTTGTACGGGAGTTTATCGTATTTTGACCCCTGCGTGGGTATGTGTTTGGAATTGAGTTGTATGTTATTATTGAAAGACCAAGTCGGTCTACTGAGTCATTTTAGCCTTAAAGGGATGTTTAGATGTTTGATTTTAGTTATCAGCCTGGTAGATCCTCGAGGAGAGGGCCTACGGCGTGTAATATCCCTGAGTGGATTGGGGGTGTTACAACAATAACAACACAGGTAATCCGATGATCCAGCGTTCACTGCCTAGATCCCATGATGATCCCGTCAGACCAACCCGTGGTGGAAAAACCTATCCGATGATCCAGCGCACGCTAGCATAGATCCCCCGATGATCCCGTCGGACCAACACGAGGTGGATATATGACAACAATGCACAAATGCACAAAACAACAGTACACAATGCACGACAACAACAATGCACACATGCATGACAACAACGATACACCAATGTATCACAACATAATCGACAAAAATGACAAAATGATTAAAATACTTGCTCAGAGTCCTTCGAGAGCAATCTCGATATCTAAACCATCACCAACCATTATTCTGAATATTCGACGATCCAAAATATCACGGACTACAAATAATTCATATATTCGTCTATACCACAATGTATCCTCGATACCAAGTATACCAACAACAAATGTAGATCATATACCTTTTATGATTTAATTCCCAAAACTCGAATACAACTTATAATCCCAAATCTCCTGTGATTACTATTATAAACATTGCTATACGAATTATAAATGAATGAAACAGAAACCATTCATTAAATACTACAAACTGAGCAAGTAATAACTTGCCTCGATACTGATGAATCCGTTACCAATTCCTTTCCGTCGCTTACAAGCTTCTCGGACCCGATCTGTAATATCCGGAATTTCTACTACTGCTGTTTAATATTATTTTATTCGAGTTATATTTTACAGCGTGGATTCTGTAAAGTATGGATAAAATAAATTAAGGACTGAGATGTCAGTTTTGGTATAATTGTCGTATTTTGTCGACAATTGCACTTGAGGATATAATGTGTCGAGTATATATATTCAGTATGCCGTATGTTCGTATTTTGGTATGTCGAGATGTTGGACGAGAATAGCTGAAAATGGCTAAGTATAGCCACGTTAGCGCACACTATGAAATATGCTTAGCACACGCTACGAGGTATGAGTAGCGCACGCTACATGGTGCAGTTAGCATATGCTAATAGGTTCGCATTACGTACGCTAAGGAGGATCCTTAACGTACGTAAGGTATTCTGGGAAGGTTCGGAAGGCGACCGACAGGTAGGCCCGGGTTGATGTTTATCGGCATTTAGCGCACGCTACCAAGGATGGTTAGCGTACGCTAATATCAGATCGTCCGACAGGGAATCTTGGCTTTCGGCGAGTGGACCTGGCCACTTGTGATGCGTGTCCAGATAAGGTCAGCGGGTGTTTGTCATGTAGGGCTAGCGCACACTAAACCGCATGGTTAGCGCACGCTAATTCCAGATCAGTCAGAGGAATCCCAGAAATTGCGGATGATTTCGGCATGTGGGGGCATGAGTGGTAGGTGAATACTATAGTAAGTCAACTTCGGATAGCGCACGCTAAGGGCAAGGACTTGCGTACACTAGACATGATGTTTTACGTACGTTAATGCATGGGCATTACGTACGTAAGCTAGTTTACGAAGCGAGGCAGTAGCCTCTGGGCTGCGATAGCGCACGCTAACAAAGTCAGTTAGCGCACGCTAAGGCTATAGCGCACGCTAAACATGAGATGTTAGCACACGCTAAACTTGTAACGTACGTTAAATGAAGAGGTTAGCATATGTTAATAATGTACAGGGTATATATATGAGTAGTTGGCTGTCATTCCTAATTTTCGTCCATTCTCTTCTTGTAACCAATAGAGAGAACCTTGGGAGGACATTTGGAGTTCCTAAACACTGAGGGATGATCCTCTTTAACAAGATTAAAGATGGAAGTCGTGGATTAAAGCTTTGTTCTTTAAATCATTGGCGATTCTTGGGATTAAAGATGGAAGTCGTGGATTAAAGCTTTGTTCTTTAAATCATTGGCGATTCTTGGAATTGTATTCAACCTTGGAAATCAATCCATTCCTTCAAAAAGGTAATCACTCTTCATCTTTGGATTTCGTTTGGATTGATTATTGATGTTCTTGAGTTAATGATTATCATATATTCGAGTTGATGAGCATGATAACGAGTTGGATTACCGAACTAAGTTAGTGTTGTTATCAATATATGAGTATTGATATGTTTCGTATGGTTTTGGATGGAATTCAAGAGATATGTTGATGTATTTCCCTTCTTCAATTCGGATTTTTGATGTTTTGTCGTTGGTTACTTCGTATGGTAACAATTATGGTGTTGTTGTTGTGATTCTTGAAGTTATATGAATTGTATGTCGAAGAACATGATGAATAAGGATTTTTAGATGTTAGAACACATCAGATTATGTCATTTTATGGATTATGAACGTGAATTCGGATGATTTTGGAATATGATTATTCATGATAATAACCGGTAAATTGTTCTATGAAATTACCAAATATGAACAAGAAAGAATCTTGTTGATTCGGGTTTAAAGATTAAAGTTGGAATCGAATATGTTATGAAATCCTTAATATCGAGATGAGTTGATCATTGATATGATGGAAGTGTTAGACGATGCTTGGAACGCATGCCACTGTACAGCATTAGCGCACGCTAAGCTTACTGGATAGCGCATGCTAACGGGAGCAACTTAGTGCACGCTACGTTATGCGTTTAACGTGCGCTAAGTAGGCAGACAGTACAGTCTTTTTGTGTTGTGATTATCAATTCGTGATGGTTTGATTTGGTTTGTTCAGGTTGTGTTTAATCGAGTTTTCTTTATTGAACCGTTGAGTTCGATTAGTTAGTTTTGTCGGTTGTTGATTATTATCGGATGTGTTGTCATTTGATTATTGCATTAGGTTGCGATAATTGATCGTGGATTACGACCGTTGTGTTGCTTTTGATTGGGGCTGAGGAACTCGTAGACAAAGGCAATGGGTTCGGTAACAGCTTCGTGGTTTCGGTATCGAGGCAAGTGATTACTTGCTCAGTTATAATGTTTAATGAATGGTTTTAGTTTCATTTCATTTATAATGCATATAGCAATGATTATTACTGCGAATTCTGGAGATTCGGATTATATGTTGTTTTCCAATTCTGGGAGTTAAATCATAATGTATATGCTTTATCTCGGTTATTGGTATGTTCGGGTATCAAAGTTACGCTACATTTGGATCGTCGAGCATTGAGGATAATCGCCGGTGATGATTTGACATCGAGATTGCTCCTGAAGGACTCGGGAAAAGTATCTTAGTTTCGATTTCGATTTAGTGTTGATGATGTTGATCATGCAGTTTGTCTTTCATATTGCTGAACATGAGGTCGTCCTGGTTGTTTTGTCATAATGTCGTTCATGTTTTTGAGTCATGTGTTGTTCGTGTCGATGAACATATTGATTTTCATATGTGTATTGTTTATGTTGTTTATGTTGTGTTGATCCGTCGGGATCGTGTGATCTATGCTGAGGGCGCTGGATCAGATGTCCACCTCGTTATGGTCCGACGGGATCATCTTGGGATCTATGCTGGGGGCGCTGGATCATTGGACGGGTTCTTCCACATTGTTATGGTCCGACGGGATCATCTTGGGATCTATGCTGAGGGCGCTGGATCGTTGGAGTACCCAGTGTTGTGTTGATGGAATCATATGGATTCGCATCGTTGGTTTTGCATATGTTGTTGTATATATGTATATTGTTGGTTATCCACCTCGTGTTGATCTGGTAGGATCATCTTGGGACCTATGCTGAGGGCGCTGGGTCATGGGATTTCCATTGAGTATACAATGTTGATATTGTTTTGAGCATATTGACGTTGTCATATGAGTATGAATTTGTAGGTCTTGTGTTAGGACCATGTCCGTGTGTGGTATTGATCCGACCTCGGATTTGACTAACATGATTGTCGTGGAATTTCATATCTTGAGGTATGTTCCGTATTTTCCTTTGGTATTTGTCTTTTGATGGACAATCGGTTGTCGTCTTGGGATTTGATGATGCTATCCGATGGATAGTATTGGTCAGAACTGGTATATTTCCGTATCGTGAGTTGGTGATGATAGTTTGAGAACCTTGAGTATTGTTTGAGGTACAATACAGACATTATGTTCAAATTGATTCGGTAATCGAGTACGAGATGTGAAATGTGATAATGGTTGTTCTGTTGAGAATTATTTGAGTAAGTAAAGTTATGATGATAAGATTACAGTGGTCGTATTCTTATTTTGTATTCTCATTGGTATTTAATTATTAATGTGATGTGATTGATATCATTGTTGGATATTATGGCTGGCCCCGTCGTGGGCTTTCTTTTTAGGTTCTTGAGGTATCGAGCTTGTAGCGGTCGTGAAGAGATGAGCTTCCCGGAGGATACTGGCTAGGGTATGTTTTTATGAACTGAATTCCTGATCAGTTATTGTATTCCGCTGCTAGAGTATTTTTACTTGGTTGTCCTTTCCGCTGCGTGAGTATTTTAAATGACTTTTGATATCTAGTAACTTGAGTTACTTTGGAAATCGTTTTCTAAACTATTGAGTTCTAGCCATTGGGCCTTGCCCTTTTTAAAATGAGGTTTTACGACGCTTTTGATAAACGAGTTTTATAACGTCTTCGAACATTTTTAAAGATAGTACTGTCGTTAGCCTCTTGGGCATTTGTAAATATTTGCAAAAATTTCTTTTAGCCTTGTGGGTTCTATCTCGGGGCCCACGGCGCTGTAATATTTCCGGTTCAATCTGGGGGTGTTACAGAATATGGTATCGGAGCTTAGGTTGAGAAAACCTAGGCATTCGGGTCGAGTTGGGTCGTGTTTTTGTCGTGTCATTCGAGTTGTCGATTGACAAATATTAGAGCCGTGAGTTTTTGTTGTTCACTCAGGCTTGTGCATTATGTGAATTACCAGTGTGGTACTGGGGTTGTCATAAACTTTTCCAAATGGTATTAATGTATTTCTTCAGATAGAAATGTGTTGTGTTCTCGAGTTGAACTGGTTTTGCAAAATGCGTGTTTTGAAAATATCCGTGTAGAGTATTTTTGTGAGTTATGTGTGCCAGTATCACGGGGAATCATCGGCTTCACGATCTGTAAGTATTTGGATTTTGGATTTCATTGAGATTTATTGCCGTTCTAAGTTGATACGTTTTGAGATTCAGAAAGATATTATGCGTGATGATCTTGAGACGCTATGATTTTGAAAATCAATATGTCGGTTAGATTTTGGAAACGGAATTGTGTATTCGGGAGAAGGACTGTGAATTGTTGAGAAAAACATGTAGTCATGCTAATTCATTTTGATATATGAGCTGCTTTTGAGCATTTGAAAATATACTTTTCAAAATGAACGTTTCACGAATGTTTTACGGAAAATTATTTTTGGGCCGAGACCCAATTGAATTTGAAATAGTTTTACAACTCAGGACTTAGGGTCCTAAAGGAGTTTTCTACTTTTTGAAATGCGGAACAAGATACGGGCTGAGACCCAAAGGTTTCAAAGGAAAACTTTTCTGTTTTCTAAAACTCCCGAGATTTGTAAAACACTTTACTAATCATTTATCTATTTGATTACTACCTTTCGGGATTTTGGTTTACTTGTTCAAACGAGACTTCTCGGGTAGTCTTTCGATGTGTTTGATTTATTGATTATTCAATGTTTTGTCATAGTATAATTGAGGTGATCCAGGATGGGTTAATGACTGACGTTGCGAGTTATATGTAGAAAAAGGAGTTTCATCGGAGTATATATATTAATATTGTGGAACTCTATCGTGTGGTTTTCCGATGGAATATCAGTGGAATTTGTGACGAGCCGGACTGGTATACAAGAGTATGGAGGTGGTCAATCATTTGCATAGTTTTCATTTTAAAACTTCGAAATCGTGTGGATTCGAAGGACACTATTATTGAAAACTTGGCATTAGCGAGCCATTTTAATTTTTCGAAAATTGATTTCGTGATCTTACGAAAATTTATGTTTTGAGTTTTGGAATTTTTGAAAGAACTTTCGAAAATTTGTCTTCGTGACAAGATTATATGATATCAAACTAGTCTTGAAAATGTGATTGATGTACATACGCATTTAGTGCATAATGCATATCGTGGTGAAGTTCTGAGCGAGACTCTCGAATTGGATATTTCATCGGTATGGTACGATGAAAAGAGATTCGAACTCTAGTATGGTAGTTTGGTTATCCAGGGATGATCGGTTGATTTATTGAATAAGAGAAATATGATGCGTGTTGTAGACCCATGCACATGACGTAATTTTGGAACTTTGGATTTTGTGAAACTGGAGCATGTGTTCTATGTGGCTCTATTGATGTGGTGGTGGCGTGATTTTACTACTTTTGAATTTTGAGCCATACTGATTAGTCATTCCCACTCCATGTATGATTTGGAATGTTCGCCGATTTGCGACTGGTTGTTCGTACGCCTGAGAGGTCCGTTCAACAGTCGGTTGTGTTTCGTTGAGATCCACTGTATGTGATTTGTTTAGCGTTTTGAGAATTTTGCTCTTTCGTGTATCTGTCTCTGTGGTTCTGTGTTCATCGTGTTGGAGCTTACCGTGTGAAGGTATTCTCGATTTTGTTTTGACCTCTGGTTGGTCAGATTGAAGATTATCATGTCGATGATATTCTCGGTAAATTTGTGTTGATCCGTTGGGATCGTGTGATCTATATTGAGGGCGCTGGATCAGATGTCCACCTCGTTATGGTCCGACGGGATCATCTTGGGATCTATGCTGAGGGCGCTGGATCATTGGACGGGTTCTTCCACCTCGTTATGGTCCGACGGGATCATCTTGGGATCTATGCTGAGGGCGCTGGATCGTTGGAGTACCCAGTGTTGTATTGATGGAATCATATGGATTCGCATCGTTGGTTTTGCATATGTTGTTGTATATATGTATATTGTTGGTTATCCACCTCGTGTTGATCTGGTAGGATAATCTTGGGACCTATGCTGAGGGCACTGGGTCATGGGATTTCCATTGAGTATAAACTGTTGATATTGTTTTGAGCATATTGACGTTGTCATATGAGTATGAATTTGTAGGTCTTATGTTAGGACCATGTCCGTGTGTGGTATTGATCCGACCTCGGATTTGACTGACATGATTGTCGTGGCATTTCATATCTTGAGGTATGTTCCGTATTTTCCTTTGGTATTTGTCTTTTGATGGATAATCGGTTGTCGTCTTGGGATTTGATGATGCTATCCGATGAATCGTATTGGTCAGAACTGGTATATTTCCGTATCGTGAGTTGGTGATGATAGTTTGAGAACCTTGAGTATTGTTTGAGGTATAATACAGACATTATGTTCAAATTGATTCGGTAATCGAGTACGAGATGTGAAATGTGATAATGGTTGTTCTGTTGAGAATTATTTGAGTAAGTAAAGTTATGATGATAAGATTACAGTGGTCGTATTCTTATTTTGTATTCTCATTGGTATGTAATTATTAATGTGATGTGATTGATATCATTGTTGGATATTATGGCTGACCCCGTCGTGGGCTTTCTTTTTAGGTTTTTGAGGTATCGAGCTTGTAGCGGTCGTGAAGAGATGAGCTTCCCGGAGGATACCGGCTAGGGCATGTTTTTATGAACTGAATTCCTGATCAGTTATTGTATTCCGCTGCTAGAGTATTTTTACTTGGTTGTCCTTTCCGCTGCGTGAGTATTTTAAATGACTTTTGATATCTAGTAACTTGAGTTACTTTTGAGTTCTAGCCATTGGGCCTTTGCCCTTTTTAAAATGAGGTTTTATGACGCTTTTGATAAACGAGTTTTATAACGTCTTCGAACATTTTTAAAGATAGTACTGTCGTTAGCCTCTTGGGCATTTGTAAATGTTTGTAAAAATTTCTTTTAGCCTTGTGGGTTCCATCTCGGGGCCCACGGCGCTGCAATATTTCCGGTTCAATCTGGGGGTGTTACACGATCAAAGCAATTCACGAACATTCTCGAACACGACTGCAAAGCATGGTTCTAATCACCGATCAATAATCTCAACTTAATGAAGTAATCAATTAACACATATTCGATAATAATCAATTCCCGATATAACCAATCAATCAAACTCAATGGCTCAACAATTCCTCGATCATATACAAAACCAAAATGTCCAACTCAACAAATACGAACTCATATCTACAATACAAACCGCAACTCGATGATCATACTTAACAATCAATACAACCGATCAATAAACCCAACGGTTCCACAATATTCCGATTAAACATAAATCCGAACAACTCGAAGCAATAAATCATGAACTCATAACCACGATACGTTTCCATAATCCAATAATCATATCGATCCACTCATCTCGATAATAAGAATTACATAACACACTCTATTCCGAATTCATACGAATTAACACGATTCCTCCTTGTTTATAATTGTAAATTTCAGAGTAGGACACTACTATCGACATAATCGACAACCCGAACTACCCAACTAATTCAATACCTTTGAGAATCTTGTTATAAGATTAACGATCATCTTTCCGGATTCAAAATTGTTATCATGATTCGTATTTCGTCAAGAACATACGAATTCTACCACTACAATCAACATAGTATTGGTCTAAATCAACAATTCCATGATTATACTTAAAAACCATCATATATCTTATCAAATTTCCCTCTTTGATGTGATATATATACCAAGAACATCAAGAACACCATGATCCCATAATCATGGTTATAACAAATGACATAATCAAAGACATATATCATTGTATCTTTCAACATATAATTCATATAGCCTCAAGAATCGTAACAACAACACCATAATCATCTTCATACGAATCATTCATCAACAATAACATCAAAATCCGAATTCAAGGTGTAGAGTTCATCAACATACCTCAAGAACATGAATAACACAATCAAACTCTTCAAGAATCATTGATATCTTCACATCCAAGCCTCTAATCCATGTTTCCAAGACCATAATCATGATAGAAGAGGTTAAACCTCACTAACATACTCGGAGGGACGAGTTTGGAAGAAGAAATGGTTTTTCTCTCGTGAAGATATGAAAGAACGAACTTCATTTTATAAAGTGCATCGCTCATTACGTATGTTATCACTCAACATTAACATACATAATGTTCCATAGCGTACGCTACACGTCCAACATAGCGTACGTAAGATCATCCCAGAACTCACTGACTTGTTTCGTTTACTCGATTACGTACGTAATACTTCCTTCGTAGCGTACGTAATACGTAGGTTGGCTTGCTACAGTAAATCTCAACTTAACGTACGTAATGCACTATTCGTGCCGTACGTTAACCAAGAGTTGACTCACCCGCTCACATTCTTCGCCGAAAGCTGCCGACCACGGGACCCACCTGTCCCCCATAGCCTGATCTGTCCGATCTGAACTTTACGTACGTTAACAAGTCCGCTTAATGTACGTAACATTTTACGTACGTTAACTGTCATTCTTAACGTACGCAATCCTTGTGCATTAGCGTACGCTAAGTATACATCGTAGTGTGCGCTAATGTGGCTGTACTTAGTCATTTTCAGCTATTCTTGTCCAATGTATCAACATGCATAATACGAACACACGGCATACTGAATACGTATACTACTCCAAATAATATTCTCATACGATACACAATATCCTCAACTGCAATTGTTGACCAAGTACGACAATTATACCAATACAGATATCTCAGTCCTTCATTTATTTTATCCATACTGTATAGATTCCACGTTGTACAACATAACTCGGATAAAATAACATTAAACAACAGTAGTAGAAATTTCGGATATTACAGGAAAGATGATCTCTATTGGGAGACCTTACCTTATCCTCCTTAAGGTCCCTAGAGTAGTCCAAAACACCTGTAAATAGGACACATGTGTGGGGCGATTTTTTCACTCTTTCTTTGGCACAAGAATTTCGATTTTCTTCTCTAATTTGTGTTTGATTGTGGATCTTGACTTGTGTATTAGATTCCACAATTTAGCTAACACAATATTTTTCTAAATACACAAATATTTAAGAAAAATAGAGAGAAAATTAGTAAGGTAATTTTTGGAAGAAAAGTGGCTCGGCCGACCCAGATCACAGTCCAAGCAGTCCGGTAGATTGCTGCCCCACGACATCCGGATATAGGCGGGATATACTCTAGAAGATCTTGAGGTAGAAACACAAGAAGATCGAAGATGAGTACGTGGAGTAGCTCGATCGATCCAAAAGGGAATTTTCTACCACTTTGCTTTAAAGGTATGAATTACCAATTCTACTGCGTAAATACATATATTTAAATTGCTAATTAATCTGTTTAATTAATTAATTGACAAGCCTAAATAGATTCGCAATTTTGTTGGTTAGCTTATGAAACCAAATCTATTCGATTAATGAATCTCGCTTCCGCTGTGTTTTATATTCCAACAAATAATACAGTCTGGTGTGTATTCTCAGAAGTTCAGGGTTGTGTTTTACCTGATTTCTAATAAATTCTTCATAGGTCGAATGGATGTAGAAGAATTATCCCTCATTCAAATCGATGTAAACCATCTTGTATTGCTTTGTCTCTTATTTCATGCAAATTTATCTTTACAATCCAGCTTGCTTTAAAGAAAGCACTTCTTAAACAAACTACCGTTTAACAAACTTTGTACTATTTCTATAGGCATTTTATCTACAACACTATAAAATTTAAACAGGTTGTTGTATGCAGTTCTTTTGAATGCATATCACAAGCTTACTATAAACTTCCGCACTATTCAGGACTGGAGATATCCGTCCTTAGACTTTTGGGACCAACAATGGTGTGTATTGTAAACCATGTATTTTTGATGGATTACATGACGAAAATGATTATTATGATGAATCATCGATTTTCAATGACTTCTCAATCTAAAGTAGTAGTTATGATAAACTGTTAACACTGATTTTTACACATGTTTCTCAATTTACTTATTTTTGTCCATTTAGTTAACCAAACCATTTACTTATCGATCGTCTAGATAAAATTGGAATCACTATAATCTAGTAATTAGTACAATATAAGTAATTAGTCTCTATGGAATACGACCTTGCTCTCCGCTTTCTACATTTACTCCGTACACTTGCGGATTGTTTAAAAATATAGCGAATAAGTTTTTGGCGCCGCTTTCGGGACTAATTTATTTTTATTAGTATTGATATTACGATAAGTATTTCCGGTCTTACAGTATACAATTTTTCTGTTTTGGTTTATTTTGTTACTTCCGTATTATTTTTGGTCGTGTTACAAGATGTACATGAACACCCGCTCATCTCGAGAACCTTTGGGAAATTTTATTTTCGAAGTGGAAGCATTTGCTCGAAGAACAAGTGTTGCTACGCCGAAATTACAAAGGGATATATTTGATGAAATGGTGGGAGCGGGAGAGATTACCAACGCGGGCAATGAAAATGCAACAACCCAAAATCCAAATAATGAAGGAGTACGGGCTGAACAGCCCGCAGTTCGAGCCCAATCGATTCGGAATTGATTTCGGTCGAGGCTTGACCAAAATTATGGAATTTCTCATATTCCTATCAACATCCTAAATTTTGAATTGAAGCCTTCATTAATATCGATGGTTCAACTGAATCAGTTTGGTGGATTTGCCATGGAGGATCCGCACGCCCATTTATTCCACTTTATTCAAATTTGTGACACCATAAAAATGAATGGGGTGTCAAGCGATGCAATAAGATTGAAGTTATTTCCGTTCTCTTTGAGAGAGAAGGCTCGGAGTTGGATTGGAACCCTTGCTTCCAGGAGCATACGTACGTGGGACGAGTTGGGTGAAAATTTTCTATTCAAATTCTTCTCGCCCAACAAGACCAGGAGATTGAAAAGTGAAATCATGCAATTCCATCAAATGGATTCAGAAATGTTATATGAGGCATGGGAACGCTTCAAAGATTTGTTAAGATGATGTCCTCGTCATGGGTTTCCGGAAGACCAACTGTTGTGTCGAGATTTATTCGGCTCGACAGGCGATCGACTACAAGGCCGAGCGACCGAGTCAACAATAGTCAAACTATGGCTAGCTCGCCTAATCGAAGATACCAGACCACCATCAGGTGCCAAGCGATCGACTCCCAAGGCGATCGCCCTTTGGCATCTGGCGATCGATTCTAGTGCACGGCTAAGGACGATCGACCTACGCCCTGAACAGAGATGATCGCCCATCAGAGTCATCGAAGACTGGATCTCAGAACAGCACCCACGTTCAGATCCACAAAAGGCGCTGACAGACAAGACCTTTGACAAGCACCCACGTGCAGATCCACAAAAGGCGCTGACAGACAAGACCTTTGACCCCAGCCTGTCACCTACCTCACCTGCTGACAAGTCCGCCGAAAGTTATGAAGTGGGACCGCCCGTGACAGCGACCCAGGACGCGTGCAGGCTCCCCATTGGACCGTACAGCTGGCTGCCAGCAGCAGCCGCAAACTTTAAGGGAACAAGCCCATGTGCTAAAAGACGATCGCCCGATTATTATAATACAGCAAAGGCGATCGCCCGGCATATCCAAGTCCTATAAATAGAGAACCTCCTCCTACTGGAAAAAGGTTCAGAATTCATTCACTTACGTTCCGAAGTCATTCACTTACATTCCGAATTCATTCACGGAAATACAGAAGAACATACATACCATCAAGCTCCCGGCTTTCTCGCCGGAATCCATCTCAGGATTTCTCTCTCCGAATCTCTCATCCAGAATACGATCGACAGAGGCAAGAAGTCTCCACAAGGCAGATTCCAAGAGATTCATAAGCCCAGGAGCTCGAGCATACTGCTAAGATACACCGTGAGAGGCGATCGATCTCTCACCGCCGCCACAGTTCATCCCCGTTGTTACAAGAACTCACAGAGCATCACATCTGGTTCTTCCGGCAATCTACACGCTCACTAGCTAAGATAACAAGAATCTTTACACTCATTGTAATTGTATTCTTACATTAGTACTTGTATCCTCGAATATTAGTATTAATAATATCTCGCGAGAGCATTCAAGCCCGGGACTAACAACCCTGGCAAATCTTGTGTTATTTATCTTTCTCACGGAAGTGTTCTCGCATTTATTTGCTATCCATCCATTCCAGCAATATCAATCTCCGGATAATATTTTGGATAGCAACAATTGGCGCTAGAGGAAGGGGATCTATACCTTCATTTTTCATTCCTACCGTCCCGAAGAACACTCACTGTTCTCGGGGCATATACTTGAAGTGACACTCACTGCGCTTCAAAGAAAACCTTCAGAATCATGACATCCGCCGGTACATCGAAGAAAGCCACTCTCCGAACCGCCGGACACCATATCCCGGCTCAATCCGAACCCCAGCTGACGACCGGGGGAAGCCGCGGCAACGCGAGACTCTCGATCCCGCACCTGAGAGATGGCCCCAACCTCTCACTCGACCAGTTCCAAACCGAGGAACAGATCGAGGAGGCTATGGCCATCCTATAGGAGCGACGGAGAGCATGCGCGTCGCCCGCAATAACTCCCTCGATCGTCCGCCGCATGGGAAAACGGAAATTCAACGGGCTACTGGGCGAGCGATCGTCTGAAAGCCCCGATTCGCGAGAAAGGGCTCTCGCACGACCGGACGGATCCATATTCAATCGCTTGGGGCGTGACCCATCCTGGCGACCGGGGCATTCTGGTCCCAACCACGAAAGGATGGAACCCGAATCCGTCACCAGGAGTTCAGCCTACCCAACTCACACGGTGACGCAGTCGGCCGTCGACTCCGCCCGATCGCGAGATCGGTGCTCGATCGCCTCGGCTCCCGCTCCGAGCGCCGAGCCGCAAGCAGCAGGCCACGGCGATGGCCGCTATGCAACGCCAGCTCGACGAGATGAAAGCACTCTTGGACACTGGGGCAAGCGCCAGCAGGAAGATCACCGGGCCGACCGAGCCACTCGCGGTCCACATCGAGCTTGCCCCCGTGCAACCAACGATCGCTCCTCCCAAAACACCTCTGTATGAACGTAGATCGGACCCCGAAACCCACCTGAGTAAATTCCTAATTTACATGACTAGGTGTGGGGCATCTGATGCAACCAAGTGCTGGATCTTCCCGTTAACATTGGGCGAGCTGGCCCATAGGTGGTACGCCTCACTACCACCACGATCGATCATCTCCTTTGAGAAACTGGCGAATGACTTCACGTCATACTTCGCCACCAAGGTCGCCAGACCAGAAGGCCCCCACCGCGTGATGAAAATCAGGCAGGGGAAAGACGAAACCGACGCAGATTACATCGACCAAGTAGACGAAATCATCCTCACCGGCGAACCCGTCAGTGACGAGCTAGCTCTCTATTCGGTCCTGGGGGGATTCTACGGTCATTCACCCATGTTTAGACATCTCACCAAGGATATTCCCCCAACCTACGCGATCTTCCGCGCTAAGGCTGCCGAATTTCTAGCCAGGCAAAGGCTACTCACCTTCCACCAAGGCGAAGAAGCTCCACCTCCTGCCCGAAAGAAGGCGATCGCCAAATCAAAGAAGGTGATCGCCAAGCCACCCGGAGATCTCAAGGCCTTCGAGGACATGGAAGCCCATCTCCTCCATACGTTCAACCGAACTTCGGCCCACATTTTCTATGCCATCAAGGGGCACGAACCGCTAAACAAGCCAAAGGTGATAAGGGACCACGGTCACCTCGACAACAATCAATATTGTGCCTACCATAAGAGTCCCGGCCACAGCACCAACCAATGCCGCGACCTCCTCAAACAGCTCTGGAGATTGTTCGAGGAGGGCAAGTTGGACAGCTTATTGGCTTAGCCGAAGCCCCTACCAATCTCTATACACGATCGTCCGAGTCGATCACAAACAGGTTAGGGAAGCTCATACGAGCCGACCCCTAGATCAACCTCGGCGACCGTCTCTACATGCTTCAATCAAGAGAAGGGAACCTCGGAAGTCTCCCCGATCTCCCTCCTTATTTAAGAAACTGGAGGACTCGCTCGCCATCTACAGTTCACCATCTAACATGATGGACTAAGGCACGAGATCGCCTCCCCCGCACAACGTACACCGTCGAAGGTCGGCATCTACATGACGATCCAAGGTAGAAGAGTGAAGCCATGGTCCTGGTGGTCGATGGAACCGACCGCTTAGGCCATGCAAGGTCCCTTTGGGCCAAGATCGCCCGCCCTTCGTTTAAATACGAGGCCGACGTAGTCTGAGGGCCCTCCAAAATTAATCAGTGGACACGATCGCCCGCCCTCAAAGGTTCATCATTTAACATGGTGAACCCGGACAATGCGACGCGTCACTACCCCCGTCTCAACGTACACCGTCGAGGGTCGCCATCGTCATGGCGACCCGAGGTGGAAGCAGAGCTAACAAGCCGCGGGCGTGGAGTTGAATCATCCGACGCTGCCCCGCGCAAGGACCCCTCTAGACCAAGACCGCACGCCCTTCGTTTAAATGCGAGGCGAGGCGCAGCCTAACAGAGGACCCTCACAATAAAATGAGTCACGAGACAGACAATGTCGTTCGCGCACAAGACATGATCAGGGAGTCGGTCCATCGAACTCCGCGATCGTGCACGGTTCCTCAAGACGGACGACCGTCCTCGAGGATTCGACAAAACTGAAGACCGCTCACTCAACGAATTATTTTCATCCCCTTACTTTCACTAAGTGAACAAAAACAAGGGGGAAGAGTGTGGACTACCTAAACGACGATCGTCCCTATTCAACCACATACGGAGATCGCCATTTTTCAGATGTTGTGCAGTGATCGAATTTGTTGTAGAAGTTATCTTTATGAGTTTATCAATTCATTTGGAACTACCCTCGCAACGATCTCTCCTCAGAAGGATTGTCGCTCGCAGAAGCCCTCCACGCGCCGGCGACCCAGAACCACTTCGTCGGATCGCCCCGCGCCTTATTCGGGACTCCGAGGATTACCCGACCAGATCGGCCCTGAATATGGTGACCTCCGACCGACCCTTTCTGAGCTGTCAGCTTGAACAAATGGTTCATCTCTGACGGCGAAGGGAGGCGGTACAGGCGGTGACCGCCAAACAGAGTGAGAGTGCAGATAATTTGGAGCCAAGCGTTCGGCGTCAGCTGAAGTGGCGCCACGTTTCAAGCGGCCAGCAGGTGGGAGACAGCAAAAGATAGAGGGAAGCGTAGCTTGGCCTCCATAATCGCCTTATTCACGGCGACCATACCCATCGGGGGCTGATCGCTCGCTCATTCTCCGCTGGCGCGAGTATATCCACATCTGAAGGAACATGGAACCTCATCCTCCAGACGGCCAGGTCTTTCCTGGTCGCCGAACTCCTGATTTGGCCAAGCGACCACAGAGATCGCTGCGCAGCCCGGAACTGCGACCATTTGGGAAGCTGATAAGGGTAGGCGACCGAGTAACCCCGGAAATCGAATCTCGGAGACGGACCGGCCAACTTCTCCATAATCTCAGCAAAAGCCAGATAGGCCCGGCCGAAAGCGCTATGCTGCTCCCAGTAGGCCCTAATCGCCAGATCTCTCTCTATCTGCGATCGTCTGTCTTCAGCAGCCGCTTCCTTAGCGACGTCGGCTTCATTAAATAAAGCCTCGATTTCAGCAGGGTCAATTCCGGCCCGAATAGCCTCAGCGGCCGTCTCCAGGTGGAAGTCAGAAGAAGGTCCTCCCCGGACAGTCGATGTCCCGGCGGCGGAACTGGTACCCACTCCATGTGATGATGACGTTCCAGCCATTCTCAAAGAAAGAAAGGAGAAAAGGATTTTTTCTTACCCATAGATGAAATTGATCGACGGTCGGCAGTCGAATCTCTCCGAAGCGTTCTTCAGCAAAGTCCTTCTTTCTCCAGTGATGAAGCGCGTAAGAGTTTTGACGCTGCAGCCCCACGTCCTTTTATAGGAGGCGAAAAGGACTCCTGTGCAATTAAGAAGAATCTCAGGGGTCGGAAGTGCAGCCGTCGCATTTATTAACTTCCTCGAGACCCGCGTACGCGTCTTTTCAAGGACGCGTCAGTTGAGGAGTCATTAATGACCGTTGATATCCTCCAACAGAAGCCCGACACGTGCGCGGAGACTTTTCCACGCCCATTGTCATTTCCCGCGCAGTTTAGCGGCCATCCAGGTCATCCAAATTCAGTTTCAATCAGCTCAATGACGATCGCCAGTTCAGGAAAACGCAGAGTCGCTCATCGAAATTCAGCGATCGCCAGCAGAACCACCTCACCCCACGTTTTCAACACAGGAGCGAGCTGGGGGGCAATTGTTGTGTCGAGATTTATTCGGCTCGACAGGCGATCGACTACAAGGCCGAGCGACCGAGTCAACAACAGTCAAACTATGGATAGCTCGCCTAATCGAAGATACCAGACCACCATCAGGTGCCAAGCGATCGACTCCCAAGGCGATCGTCCTTTGGCATCTGGCGATCGATTCTAGTGCACGGCTAAGGACGGTCGACCTACGCCCCGAACAGAGATGATCGCCCGTCAGAGTCATCGAAGACTGGATCTCAGAACAGCACCCACGTGCAGATCCACAAAAGGCGCTGACAGACAAGACCTTTGACCAGCACCCACGTGCAGATCCACAAAAGGCGCTGACAGACAAGACCTTTGACCCCAGCATGTCACCTACCTCACCTACTGACAAGTCCGCCGAAAGTTACGAAGTGGGACCGCCCGTGACAGCGACCCAGGACGCGTGCAGGCTCCCCATTGGACCGTACAGCTGGCTGCCAGCAGCAGCCGCGGACTTTAAGGGAACAAGCCCATGTGCTAAAAGACGATCGCCCGATTATTATAATACAGCAAAGGCGATCGCCCGGCATATCCAAGTCCTATAAATAGAGAACCTCCTCCTACTGGAAAAAGGTTCAGAATTCATTCACTTACGTTCCGAAGTCATTCACTTACATTCCGAATTCATTCACGGAAATACAGAAGAACATACAAACCATCAAGCTCCCGGCTTTCTCGCCGGAATCCATCTCAGGATTTCTCTCTCCGAATCTCTCATCCAGAAGACGATCGACAGAGGCAAGAAGTCTCCACAAGGCAGATTCCAAGAGATTCATAAGCCCAGGAGCTCGAGCATACTGCTAAGATACGCCGTGAGAGACGATCGATCTCTCACCGCCGCCACAGTTCATCCCCGTTGTTACAAGAACTCACAGAGCATCACATCTGGTTCTTCCGGCAATCTACACGCTCACTAGCTAAGATAACAAGAATCTTTACACTCATTGTAATTGTATTCTTACATTAGTACTTGTATCCTCGAATATTAGTATTAATAATATCTCGCGAGAGCATTCAAGCCCGGGACTAACAACCCCGGCAAATCTTGTGTTATTTATCTTTCTCACGGAAGTGTTCTCGCATTTGTTTGCTATCCATCCATTCCAGCAATATCTATCTCCGGATAATATTTTGGGTAGCAACACCAACAAATGTGTTTCTTTTATAATGGGTTGGCCGGAGAGACGAGAAATCTTGTTGACGCTTCGTCCGGAGGAGCTTTGCTAGCTAAAAGTGCTGAGGAAGCATATGAATTGATCGAGGAGATGGCCATGAATAGCTATCAATGGCCTACTGAGAGAACTAATGTGCGTAGAGTGGCTGAAGTTTCATATTCGGATCCCATAAAGGCTTTAACTGCACAAATGTCGATTTTGACCAACCATTTAGGAGTTCTGACGAAGAGTGCAAATGAAAAAATAACTCCAAAAGGAATTGCACCACCACCGAATCCGTTGGAGGAAGCTCATTACATTAATAACCATAATTTCAATAATTATCGAAATAATCCTCATCCAGGGTTTTATCATCCTTCAAATAGGAATCACGAGAATCATAGCTACGGGAATTCGAGAAATGTGTTGCAACCACCGACGGGATTTAAAGTGTCAAATGGTGAGGTGATAGAAGAGTCCAAGCTAAATTCTAATCTAGAGAATATTTTGGCTACTTTTACGATGGAAACAAAAAGTCGGTTTACCCGAGATGAAGAAACGCTTGATCGGGTTGAAAATCATGTGACTCAATTAGCAACCATCGTTGGAGCTCAAATGAGAAACCTAGAAACGCAAATCGGTCAATTGGCTAAGATCGTAGGAAGCCAACATCAAAAGGGATAATTTCCAAGCAACACCGAGGAGAACCCAAAAGCACAGTGCAATGCTATCTTCTCGTACAATGTAAACGAAAAGCTATCAGAATCGGAGAATGAAGACGAAGATGCGACCATGCGGTCTAATAAGGCTGATTTAATAGTCTCCATTAATGAGGTGAAGGATGTAATACCCGAGATCTTCGTTCCAGTTTCGTTGAGTTTTTCTGCGGATTATCAGATTGGCGTTGTCCATGTCTTTGGAATTTTCTGCCAGGTATGGTTGTGTCATGAGTTGGCACGTGTTTGATTTCTGTTTCAGATCATTGTATGAGTTTTTGACTCATTGCAGTGTAGCGCACGCTATCGCTTGTGGTATAGCGTGTGCTACTGTGCCATTGTTAGCGCATGCTACCAGGTGTGTAGCGCACACTAACTGGCAGTCCAGAGGCAGTCCAGGAGCTACTGGACTGGGACTGGAGTCTAGTTAGCGCACGCTGATTGTTCTTACTAGCGCACACTACCTGGTAGGTGCAGACCAGTCCAGGAGCCAATGGACTGGATTCGTGACTCGTTAGCGCACGCTACGCATATTGGCAAGCGCACGCTAACTGCGTTATCGGTGGCATGTTTTGGATCATTGACCCCGTTAGCGCGCGCTAATGCAGCGTGTTTAGCACACGCTAATAACTGTCCAGTATAAATACTAGACAGCAGCCTTCACTTTGTCATTACTCACCCTTCTTCATCCCTTTCCGACGGGAGCGAGCTCTTGGAAGGTTTTTGGGCGATCTTCATCACCAAGCTTCATCTTGAGGTGGATTTATGTATGTCTAACATCATCTAATCATATTCTTGGCCCAAATCTAGGTATTCTCTTCTTAGAACCCTAGTTCTTGAATTTTGGGGGTTTCTCATCAGTTCTTCGATTTAATCCGAAGATGATGAATCAATTATGTAATTCTTGTTGTCTTGGTCATAATGTTTGGATTTTTGAACTCATTCACGATTTTATATCACTCGGAATATAGTTCTTGATTCTTTTGAGAAACCCTTAGATCCTTGTTGTTCTTAGTGTTGTTTTGGATTCCGATGAGTTTGTTGATTCGTGATGGTATTGTTCTCGTAGTATTCGAGGGACTGTCGAGATTCTTGATCATTATTTGGAAGCTCAAGGGCTGGTCGAACCCGTCCGTTCGTCGTTCCGTTGCTCGTGGTTTTGAGGCAAGTATCTTGCCCATACACTTCGGATTTCGTAAGATATAATAATTGGTTACTGTCTATGTGCAAATTGAATGTTTTATTGAACTTCCAAAATAATCTATTTATATTCTCGATAAGTGTTTCTTCCAAAATTAACTTGAGTGTTTGAGAACGAATGTGTCGTTCCGAAAATGGGTATTAGTATTGTATGTTGTGTCTGGTTTTCGTGTGGTACTGTTAGGTGACTGTTGTCACGATGATGTGTGATGTTGTGTGGTTTCCCATTGGGTTGTTCACTCGGGGATGTCTCAAGAAGGCTCCGAGGTCCGTGGATTACTAGCACGGGATGCGAATAAATCTTGGGAGGATGTGGATGTGGATATTTGGGTCTTGGACCCCGTGATTTGTGATTGGAATTGTATTTTGGAAATAACCTTTGGGTTGTGCCCCAAAATGGTTTTCGGAAGGCTGGGAATTCTTTAAACATTTTACTAGTTGTTTACCTCGTTTCATTCCTACCTTTCATAGTTTGTAGATTATATTGTTAGTCTTGCTTGTGTCCGATTGCGGAGGCCATTCTAGTGAGTACTCTGAGTATATGGTTTATAGTCCTTTGCATTGGAAGTCGGATATTACTACTGAGTGTGAGAGTTATATACGTTCACTTCGAGAGGGCCTGACGAGGCCGAGGAGGGATCCGCGCATTTTCTGGTCTGCGAACATTCAGATTAGCCACTTCGAGAGGGCCTGACGGGGCCGAGGAGGGATTCGCGCATTTTCAGGTCCACGGTTAATCCGGGAGTATTTTTAGCCTTATGGCTTAGTGCATTTTGTGATATGTCCGGAGTATCACGATGTTTTGAATTTCCGTAATGCTTGGGGATGTAATACATATTTATCAGAGGTGCTTGGACTAGAATGGCTTAAGAATGATGTGTTGTGTGTAATTGGTCCTCAGTTGTGAATTGATGTCTGACTATAGTTTTCGTGATTATTTCCAAATCAAAAACTCCCGGGATTCAGAGTTGTTTTCAAAGTGCTTACTTGTTCAATTCTACTTTCAAGACTTGAACTATTTTAACTAAATGAAACATCTCGGGAAGTCTTTTTAAATTAATCAAGTTATTGTATTCCCAGATTATGATATGTATGGCTTGTATTTGTATTTTATACTTACACTTGCAAAATGGTGGAGTTTTGCTAACCCCCGAGTATTCGGGGGGTGGATGTCTGTATTGCGTCTAGGTATTTGCAGGTTGCTGGGGAGCGAATCACATGATCGGTACGAAGAATGATGGAAGACGACGATACTAATCACATAAAGACCAGTCGTTGAATATTTTGGTAGAGTCTTGTTGCTTGTCTCTCCGTTGTATTGTTCTCCCATTTTTATGGGGATGTTGATGTGTTCCAACCCCTGCATGGGTACGAGTTATGAGAATCAGTTATGTATGTTTGATATGTTGTGTTGTGGCAAAAGACCAAATCGGTCTAGTGGTTCGACTTTAGCCGTGTTGGCATGTATGGTTTATCGTGTTTTTTGTATTTAGCCTGGTAGATCCTCACCGAGAGGGTCTGCGGTGCTGTAATATTCCCAATCGGTTTGGGGGTGTTACAGAATATGGTATCGGAGCTTAGGTTGCGGAAACCTAGGCTGTCGGGACGAGTTGTGTGATGTCGAGTCTTGTCTTGTCAAATTTTGTCTGACTAAGTCGTTTCGCGATGCGTCGTCTGAGAGGTCGGTCGTGATTAGAAGGTGCAGCCATCATCTTCGTGTGATCTGTGGATGTAAGTATCCCCTCTATATGTTGCGTCTCGTGTCACACGAGCTTGTGTGATTTTTGTGTTATGATGTGGAGTTAAATGTGAATCGCGAATACATACTCCATGATTGTTGATTCTCGCATTGTACTGGAAATAAGAGTGGTGCCAGTGTATATGTGTATATATATATATATATATATATATATATATATATATATGTCCTTGTATAAATCGTTTTTACAGGAGTAATGTTTTTGGTGTGGCTACGCAAGGAGAGTTTATCAACGTAATATTTTGAAACTTTAAATGCTTTGGGAAGTCATGTAAATTTATTTATAAAACATCCTTCAAGAGAAGAAAAAATTTGATTTCCTATGATAACCTTGAGACCAAAAAATTTTGAGAATTCAAACTACTCATATTTTATTTTAATCTTGCATTGCAAATTTTGAAAATTTGATTTTTAAAACTCAAATGAGGTCTATCAAAAATTTACTTGAAACGTGATTTCCGCTTTTAACTTTTCGGTTATGAATTTCGGTTAGTAGGTATGTAGTAATGATGTTATTATCATTTCGACTATAATGCTCGGAGTTATGATTAAAGGGGTGGTGTGGACGCTTAGTCGTTCGGTATGCACTCATTGAGATAGTTTTCTTGACCGAGAGGTGGGAATTAGGTTTTGAATGTTAATTATCTTCTGATGGTTATTTGTGTAATGTTATAATTATGTGAACCGTTGGTGTTTGCATTTGTACGCTGTTGTTTATTTGTAAACTTCGATTTTGGTATGGTTTGGCATATGTTCATAACGTGTTGCTGAATTGGAGCAATTAGCACACGCCGAGTGTGCAGCTAGCGCACGCTAATAAGGCATGGCTAGCACACGCTAAGTCTCTATTGTAGCGCGCTAATCAGTCTGGACATAAGCTTTGGTACTGCATTTTGGCCGTTAGGTCTAACTTTTGCGATTGTTACACCTATCATTTGTGACCGTATTCTATGTGTGTTGTCCAATGACAACAATTGTTGTGTGAGATTATGTGATTTTCGTTGCGTTAGGTGGTTACTTGTTAATATGCCGAGGGGCAGAGGTCGTGGTCGCAACTGTGGTACGGATGGCCACGGGGATCAGATGCGGGATCGAGAGAATATTGCCGGGAATGATATTAGTATTGGTGTTGCTACTATACTGCAACAAGTAGCAGCACAGATGACTCAGTTGACCCAAGCGGTTCAACGCAACACTGACGTGACTCAGAACATCTATGTAAATCAATGGCTTTGAGAGGAAGTACGTACGAATCCCCCTCGATTCGTCGGTGCTGTGGATGCGTTTGGCTGGGACAGTTGGCTTTTCCAGTTAGGAAAGATATTCGAGGCTGTCGATTGTCCCGAAGAGCGGAAGGTACCTATCGCTCAGTACCTTCTTGACAAAGATGTCGCTAGTTGGTGGGAAGCTGTTAAATCTCGTGATCGTGATGTCACGTGGGCGGAGTTCCAGGAATTTATGGAAGCCGAGTTCTGTTCGAAACCGATTAGAGATCATAGGATTCGTGAAATTTATTTGGTAGAACCTCAAGATATATTGGTGTCGCAGGGTATCATCGACTATAGCAAACAACTCAGTTATGTGCGAGATCAGTTGAGAACCAAAGAAGAAAAGATCCTTCATTTTGACATACGGATGAAGCTGGAGATTCGCCAGTATATGGCGGGAGTCACTTGCACTTCGTTGAGGGATTATCAGGATCGAGCCTTAGCCTACGAACTAGCTTCGTTATCGTCGGATCATGTGCACGAGTCGAAGAAGCAGAGGAAGTACGATCACCTTATGGACAATATAGGAGTTGGTGTTTCTAGATTGAAACGTCGTAGTCTTTATGCTGTGAAGCTCCATCACTTGATGCGTGGGACTGAGAGTTTCAAGTCGTCTGCTTTGACTCCTGGTAAAGTTAGGAGGTGTTTTAATTGTAATGTGTCGGGGCATGTTCGTGCGCATTGCCCTTCTCTGCCAGTAACGTGTTACAAGTGTGGACTCATGGAACACCGGGTTCAGTTTTGCGACTTAGTCACTGAGCCTTACGAGGCACAGACTTGAGCACTAATATCAGGATCGATTCCGAGGAGTCCCTGAGAGTGTAGTCTACCAGTTGTATGTTGTGTTATTTCCTTGCCTTGTTGTTTCGAATTTCGGGGATGAACTTCTTCTATTGGAAGAGAATCGGATTTTTGAACTTCTGTGTTCTCAATCATATCAACTCGTTTGTGTTCGTTGATATATTCTGAACTTGTCCTATCTTTTGTTTTTGTTGATCGAACGAGTTGTGGTATTGTTTCGCATTAATCCATTTGTCATTGTGACATTTTCCGAATTCGACTCCATTCCTATGAGTCATATGTTAATGCATATTTTGTCGTTTTTACCAGACCATCTATTGTCTCGAGTCGAGGTGTGGACTTCGGAATGGTTCTTTGATTTTGTCGTCCGTCGTGATTCGAATATGATTGTTCGACCATTGTTGTCTCGATCGTTGTGGTTCGATCCCTTGTTATCCGGCCTTGTTGGTCTTGTATCGTGAAATTTGAGCATTCAGACTTCTTCGTAATTTCCTTAAGTTCGGTAAATTAACTTCGTTTTCGATCTTCCAATCCTTGGGTTGTGGAATTTCATATTTGTTCAGCGATTAACTCACGTTCTGATTGATGTACTGTTCGGGCTGGTCAACCATATTGATTTTGTTCGTTGCATTTCGTTATCATTCTGGCGTAGCGATATGGATGGTAGCAGCCACGTGCTGCATGTGATTCGTTGCAGGTTGTCGGCAACAGATAACGTATGTTATTTGGTATTGTTTTGCGTTGATCGTTCTATGTTTCAAGTTTTGGGACGAAACTTCTTTTAAGAGGGGTAGAATGTAATACCCGAGATCTTCGTTCCAGTTTCGTTGAGTTTTTCTGCGGATTATCGGATTGGCGTTGTCCATGTCTTTGGAATGTTATGCCATGTATGGTTGTGTCATGAGTTGACACGTGTTTGATTTCCGTTTCAGATCATTGTATCAGTTTTTGACTCATTGCAGTGTAGCGCACGGTACCGCTTGTGGTATAGCGCGCGCTACTGTGCCATTGTTAGCGCGTGCTACCGGGTGTGTAGCGCACACTAACTGGCAGTCCAGGAGCTACTGGACTGGGACTGGAGTCTAGTTAGCGCACGCTATGGTTGGTAGATAGCGCACGCTATCGTCTGCCCAGCGCACGCTGATTGTTCTTACTAGCGCACACTACCTAGTAGGTGCAAACCAGTCTGGGAGCCACTGGACTGGATTCGTGACTCGTTAGCGCACGCTACTCATATTGGCTAGCGCACGTTAACTGTGTTATAGGCGGTATGCTTTGGAGCGTTGACCCCGTTAGCGTGAGCTAATGCAGCGTGTTTAGCGCACGCTAATAACTGCCCGGTATAAATACTGGACAACAGCATTCACTTTGTCATTTCTCACCCTTCTTCATCCCTTTCCGACAGGAGCGAGCTCTTGGAAGGTTTTTGGGCGATCTTCATCACCAAGCTTCATCTTGAGGTGGATTTATGTATGTCTAACATCATCTAATCATATTCTTGGCCCAAATCAAGGTATTCTCTTCTTAGAACCCTAGTTCTTGAATTTTGGGGGTTTCTCATCAGTTCTTCGATTTAATCCGAAGATGATGAATCAATTATGTAATTCTTGTTGTCTTGGTCATGATCTTTGGATTTTTGAACTCATTCATAATTTTATCACTCGGAACATAGTTCTTGATTCTTTTGAGAAACCCTTAGATCCTTGTTGTTCTTAGTGTTGTTTTGGATTCCGATGAGTTTGTTGATTCGTGATGGTATTGTTCTCGTAGTATTCGAGGGACTGTCTAGATTCTTGATCGTTATTTGGAAGCTCAAGGGCTGGTCGAACCCGTCCGTTCGTCGTTCCGTTGCTCGTGGTTTTGAGGCAAATATCTTGCCCATACACTTCGGATTTCGTAAGATATAATAATCGGTGACTGTCTATGTGCAAATTGAATGTTTTATTGAACTTCCAAAATAATCGATATATATTCTCGATAAGTGTTTCTTCCAAAATTAACTTGAGTGTTTGAGAACGAACGTGTCATTCCGAAAATGGGTATTAGTATTGTATGTTGTGTCTGGTTTTCGTGTGGTACTGTTAGGTGACTGTTGTCACGATGATGTGTGATGTTGTGTGGTTTCCCATTGGGTTGTTCACTCGGGGATGTCTCAAGAAGGCTCCGAGGTCCGTGGATTACTAGCACGGGATGCGAATAAATCTCGGGAGGATGTCGATGTGGATATTTGGGTCTTGGACCCCGTGATTTGTGATTGGAATTGTATTTTGGAAATAACCTTTGGGTTTTGCCCCAAAATGGTTTTCAGAAGGCTGGGAATTCTTTAAAACATTTTACTAGTTGTTTACCTCGTTTCATTCCTACCTTTCTTAGTTTGTAGATTATATTGTTAGTCTTGCTTGTGTCCGATTGCGGAGGCCATTCTAGTGAGTACTCTGAGTATATGGTTTATAGTCCTTTGCATTGGAAGTCGGATATTACTACTGAGTGTGAGAGTTATATACGTTCACTTCTAGAGGGCCTAACGAGGCCAAGGAGGGATCTGCGCATTTTCGGGTCCGCGAACATTCGGATTAGCCACTTCGAGAGGGCCTGACGGGGCCGAGGAGGGATTCCCGCATTTTCGGGTCCACGGTTAATCCAAGAGTATTTTTAGCCTTATGGCTTAGTGCATTTTGTGATATGTCTGGAGTATCACGATGTTTTGACTTTCCGTAATGCTTGGGGATGTAATACATATTTATCAGAGGTGCTTGGACTAGAATGGCTTAAGAATGATGTGTTGTGTGTAATTGGTCCTCAGTTGTGAATTGATATTTGACTATAGTTTTCGTGATTATTTTCCAATCAAAAACTCCCGGGATTCGGAGTTATTTTCAAAGTGCTTACTTGTTCAATTCTACTTTCAAGACTTGAACTATTTTAACTAAATGAAACATCTCGGGAAATCTTTCTAAATTAATCAAGTTATTATATTCCCAGATTATGATATGTATGGCTTGTATTTGTACTTTATACTTGTACTAGCAAAATAGTGGAGTTTTGCTAGACCCCCGAGTATTCGGGGAGTGGATGTATGTATTGCGTCCATGTATTTGCAGGTTGCTGTGGAGCGAATCACATGATCGGTACGAAGGATGATGGAAGACGACGATACTAATCACATTAAGACCAGTCGTTGAGTATTTTGGTAGTCTTGTTGTTTGTCTCTTCGTTGTATTGTTCTCCCATTTTATGGGGATGTTGATGTGTTCCAACCCCTGCGTGGGTACGAGTTATGAGAATCAGTTATGTATGTTTGATATGTTGTGTTGTGGCAAAAGACTAAATCGGTCTAGTGGTTCGACTTTAGCCATGTTGGCATGTATGGTTTATCGTGTTTTTTGTATTTATCCTGGTAGATCCATACCGAGAGGGTCTGCGGCGCTGTAATATTCCCAATCGGTTTGGGGGTGTTACAAAGGATCGGTCCGATATTGAGCACCAAGAGGAGAAGAAAAATTTTGATGTTTTCTTGCGAGCTATGACATCTAAGAAAAAAGAATTGGAGCACCTACCGCAAAAGCTTAAGGATCCAGGGAGTTTTTCAATTAATTGCTCTATTTCTGGATATTCATTAAAAGATGTATTTTTGTGATCACGGTTCAAGTGTTAATATATTGCCTTTATTTATTTTCAGGACACTTTGATTAGGAGAATTGAGGGCAGTGCATTTACACTTCTTAGATCAATCTTTGGCGTACCCATGGGGAATAGTGGAGGACGTGATTGTAAATATAGATAAATTTGCCTTCCCCGTTGATTTTATAGTGCTTGATGATGAGGGGAGAAAGAGGGTCTAGTAATACTTGGACGCCCGTTTTTAGCCACTGCACGAGCATTAATTGATGTAGACTGAGGAGAATTGACGATTATGATGCATGGTGAAGATGGCATGTTTTTGATGACCCCTCGACTTGATGGACTGACTAAAGGAGAACCTCCCGATAAAATGGCTAGTAATCCGGATTATAAGAGCTCGCTCGTCAAAGGATCCGGGATGAAGGAAACAGGCGTCTGGCTGAAGACGTTAAACTTAGCGCTGGTTGGGAGGCAACCCAACGTTTGTAAGTATTTCTTGACCTTGACTATTAAATTCTATGCTTCCCTAGGTAATCATATCATTTAATTTAAGTTTGGGGGAGAGATTGAGTCAAGAAATACTTTGTTTTGTTTGTTTGTTTTTACTTATTTTGCTTGTTTGTTTATTTTTAATTGATTTCTGTAGAAGATTTTTACTTTTTGGTGTGGTTTTATAGACTTTTGGTGTGTTTTGAGTATCGTGCATTTTGATAAAAACTCGGAAGAATGAACTCTTGTCTTGGATGTCTCAGGATTTATTTTGTTATTTCGATATACAAATCAATGGTAATTTGAAGAGGAAAAATCGTTGATAATCGAAAAGAGTGTGAAATTAAATAAATAGTTTAAATATCTTGGAGGTATGAACAAATCTTAATTTGTGAGCTTTTGAGTCTTCGTGCATCATTAAATATGCAAGTTTCTTTGTCGAGTGTATCATTCTTGTTTTAAGACGCTAGAACTTGCCTCGATATCTTATTCGAAACTACTAGTGTGTGTGCAAATTAGTGAAAGTGATTTAAGGCGGTTTTTGATCTTAACCCTTCAATCTATTTGCCCAACCGAAAATTTTTTAACTCCCTAGATAGCCTAGTTGAGCATAAAGCCTATTTTATTATTTGCCACATGAGTTTTCCGTTCCTTTTAAATTATTTTCCCTATACTTGAGCTTGTTAGAACAATTTGGAAGAAGAATGAAATGATACATGGGGAGGCATCTTGGGAAGATTGTTTAAATTCAAGGTTGGGTTGGTTTACAGTGATATATCAAAATGAGTTGAACAAGTGGTGATTATAACGATGATGTTGTCCACAATATGAAGAGTCACACTGGGTTTTCTCGAATAAAGTACCCAGATAAAAGGACAATAAAAATGGGAAGAGGCGGAAATAAAAGAAATGAAGTAATAAGGAGAAATAAGGTTGTGATTTTCGCTGTCAAAAGCGCTTGTTGCGATAATTATAAAGATAAGGGGTGGAAAGAAAATATATATATATATATATATGGGTTAAAATAAAAAGTATCTTATAATAAAAAGTGTAGGAATAATTGTGGGAGTGACATGTGTCATCCCCATTCCACATCATATGACATGTGTCACCCCCACCCCCGGAAAAAAAAAATCCCGCCAAAATTTTTTTGGGGGGGGGGATGGGGGTGCCACATGTCATATGATGTGGCAAGGTGACACTTGTCACTCCCACAATTCTTCCTACGCTTTTTATTATAAGAAACTTCTTAGAATAACCCCACAATATATATATATATATATATATATATATATATATATATATATATATTGAGCTTCTAAGTGAGTGAAGTGATGATTGTGATTTAGTTCTAATTTGCTCAAGTCAAGTCACTTTAGCCATACTTATTCCACCCCGACCATAGCCTACATTACAACTAGTAAAGTCCTTTTTAATTCACAAATTTGCATGCACAACATAGTGGTAGAGATGTAGACGATTGGCAAGCTTATGGAATTCTTATTTCATTGAATGAGTTGCGTACACATATCCCTTTATACAGTTTGAGAGTGAGTGAATACACTTGACCAGTGAGGTTTATATTATCCAATTGATTATAATGTTAAGAAAACACCCTGGAGATTTGAAAATTTTAAAGAACTCGACTTATCTATCAACTGAGGCGTATTGATGAATTTTCAAAATGATCCTTTGAGGTGTGTTGAGGGATGAGTTCCCTTAAGAGTGGTTATTTTAAAGTGCATTGCTCGGTGTTGTGTCGAGAATTACACTCTCCGACCGGCGATCGCCTCGGAGATCGGGCGACCTAGCCACTGCCGAGCAGCCAAGGCAGAACTGCCGACCAGCGACCAGGCTACCTAGCCTTAGCCCCGCAGACAAGGTAAATCGGCCAACCGAAGGTCCCAGGACAAGTCCCGATGCCGAGCGATCGACATCAAATACGATCGTCTCTCGGTACTCGGCGACCGACTCCTGGCGACCGACATGCGGACGATCATCTCTCAGCACCTGCCGACCGACCCTTGGTGACCGACCGATGCCGACCCTCAGCGACTGGCCGAGGACGATCCTCAGTGACCAGCTAGAGACGACCGCATCATGTCGATAGTCATCCAGTCGGCAAAGGCCGAGCCTCAGGACAGACACCACGTGCAAGATCCGAGACAAGATCCGCATATCACGGATCGTTGACCACAGGCTGTCAGCATCCGTCCACCAGCCGACAAGCCCGCCGAAAGTTGTCAGTAGGGCCGCATGTGACAGTGACTCTGGACGCGTGCTGGCTCCTCATTGGACCGCCAGTGTTTACTGCTGTAACTTTGGACTTTAAGGCGGCGCGAGATCTACCTTAGACTTTAGTCAAGCGGCCGTGTGATCGCCCCATTATAATATTGGCCGACAGACGATCGCCCCATTATTATAATGGCGGAGCGATCGCCCGCTTTGAGACAAGACTTCATTTGCCACTATATATACACGGCTCCCTGCACTTGTCCAAGGACCGAGATTCTGACTCTCAAAACACTCTGCATTATCGCGATTTCAGCATACAGAATCAATACACAGCACTTGGATATCTCCAACTCTTGGCAACAGCTATCTTTCGGTACTTCTTCTCTCGGCCTCTCTCATCAAGAAGACGATCGGCAGAGACGAAGAACACCGATCTTCGCTCAAGAGCCGGATTAACAGAGTCTTTTTACACTCATTGTATTTAGATTTCTCTCATTAATACTTGTATCCACGAATATTTGTATTAATAACATCTCGCGAGAGCATTCAAGCCCGGGCCTAACAAACCCGGCAAATCTAGTGTTTATTCATATTCTCTCGGAAGTGCTCCCGCAAATTGTTGTTTGTTGTCCGTCTTCCAGTAGTATTAATCTTCGGATAAATATTTTGGGCAACAACAATTGGCGCTAGAGGAAGGGGATCTAACCCTCAAATTTTTATACCTACCGTCCCGAAGAACACTCACTGTTCTCGGGGCATATACTTGAAGTGACACTCACTGTGCTTCAAAGAAATCTTTCAGAAATCATGTCTTCTGCCTCCGCATCGAAGAAAGCCCGGCGGCCGACGGCGACGCCCCATTCCGTCGATCAGAGCCACAGCCGATGGTGGAAGGTAGCCGCCGCGGTCAGAGACGCTCGATCCCGTCCCTGGATGGCGGCCCAAGCCTCTCGCTCGATCAGCTCCGAACCAAGGAACAGATCGACGAGGTCATGGCCGTCCTTCAGGAGCGACGGAGTGCTCTCGACGCGCCTCCTGCTATCACCCCCTCAGTCGTCCGCCGGAAGTCCAAGCGGAAGCTCAAGGCGTTACTGGCCGAGCGATCGCAGGAGGCTCTCGTCCGCAAGAAGAGGCGCTCGCCAGCCGGGGCACCTCTGTCTTCGATCGCACAGGCGGTGACCCGACACAGCGGCCGGGCGGTCCGGCCCGGCTACGAGGCAGCGGAGTTTGAGTCCGTCACCGGGAGCTCGGCCTGCCGACTCCCGAAGCGGCCAGTAATCTGGCTCCCCCTCGCCAAATAGCCGAGGTCGGCAGCAGCGGAGTCCGGAGATCGGTACACGATCGCCAGGCGCTCCTGGAATCCAGGGTAGGCGCCAAGAAGACGATCGCCGATCCAAGCGAGCCGCTCGCGATCGACATCGAGCTCGCCCCCGTGCAGCACAAGATCGCTCCTCCTCAAACACCCTTGTACGAGGGGCGATCGGATCCCCAAACACACCTGAGGAAGTTCAACATCTACATGACCGGGTGTGGGACATCAAACGTGACCAGGTGCCGAATGTTCCCTCTGACGCTGGACGACCTCGCCCACAGGTGGTACGCCTCATTGCCGCATCGGTCCATCGGCTCCTTTAACCAGCTGGCGCACGTCTTCACGGAGTACTTCGCCACCAGGGTCGTCTGGCCAGAAGGTCCCCTTCGCATGATGCAAATCAAGCAGGGAGAAGAAGAGTCCGACTCGGACTACATCGACCGGGTAGACGTGATCATCCTCAACGGCAAGCCCGTACGCGATGAGACTGCCCTCTACGCGGTCCTAGGAGGATTTCAGGGTTTTTCGCCTATGTTCAGGCATCTCACGAAGAACCAACCTACGACCTACACAGCCTTCCGGGCTAGAGCCGCAGATTTTCTGGCCAGGCAAAAGTTTCTTCTTAGCACATGGCGCGATCGGCGCCGGGCAACGATCTCCCGCCCGATCGCCATTATCAACCTACGAATAAAGCGATCGCGGCAGCGATCGCCGATCTTCGGCCGATCGCCGATCATCACGCTACATCACCAAAACCCGGAGGACACGATCGCCATCTACAGTCCAGCATCTAACATGACGGACTAAGGCATAAGATCGCCTCCACCGCACATCATAAAGCCATGGTCCTAGTAGTCGATGGAACCGGCTGCTTCGGCCATGCAAGGTCCCTTTCGGCCGAGATCGCCCGCCCTTCGTTTAAATACGAGGCCGACGTAGTCTGAGGGCTCTCCAAAATTAATCAGTGGACACGATCGCCCGCCCTCAAAGGATCATCATCTAACATGGTGAACCCGGACAATGCGACACGTGCCACAACCCCCGTCTCAACGTACACCGTCGAGGTTCGCCATCTCCATGGCGAGCCGAGGTGGAAGCAGAGCTAACAAGCCGCGGAGGTGGAGTTGATTCATCCGACGCTGCCCCGCGCAAGGACTCCTCTAGACCGAGACCGCACGCCCTTCATTTAAATACGAGGCGAGGCGCAGCCTAACAGAGGACCCTCATAATAAAGTGAGTCACGGGACACTCAATGTCTTCGCGCATCAAGACACGGTCATGGAGTCGGTCCATCGATTTCCGCGACTGTGCACGATTCCTCAAACAAGCGAAACCATCAAGTTTCCGAGGGGGATCGGCCAATGTTGTTTTTTGCAGGTACAAGACCGAAAGATAGCTAGCCAATTGACCATGATAGCCCAAGTCCGAATCCAAAGTCAGCTCAGCAAGATCGCCCGTCCTCATCTTACACGATCGCCAGCAAGAACCACCTCGCCCCATGTCTTCAACATAGGAGCAAGCTGGGGGGCAATTGTTGTGTCGAGAATTACACTCTCCGACCGGCGATCGCCTCGGAGATCGGGCGACCTAGCCACTGCCGAGCAGCCAAGACAGAACTGCCGACCAGCGACCAGGCGACCTAGCCTTAGCCCCGCAGACAAGGTAAATCGGCCAACCGAAGGTCCCAGGACAAGTCCCGATTCCGAGCGATCGACATCAAATACGATTGTCTCTCGGTACTCGGCGACCGACTCCTTGCGACCGACATGTGGACGATCATCTCTCGGTACCTGCCGACCGACCCTTGGTGACCAAGCCGTCTGACCCTCGGCGAGGCGACCCTCGGTGACCGGCTAGAGACGACGCATCATGCCGATAGTCATCCGATCGGCAAAGGCGAGCCTCGGGGCCAGAACACCACGTGCAAGATCCGAGACAAGATCCGCATATCACGGATCGTTGACCCGCACACTGTCGGCATCCGTCCACCCGGTAGACAAGCCGCCGAAAGTTGTCGGTAGGGCCGCATGTGACGGTGACTGCGGGCGCGTCTTTGGCTCCTCATTGGACCGCCCAGTGCCGCTTTGTAACTTTGGACTTTAAATGATGCCCGAGATCTACCTTGGACTTTAGTCCGACAGCCCGTGTGATCGCCCCATTATAATATTGGCCGGCAGACGATCGCCCGATATTATAATGGCCGGAAGGCGATCGCCCGCCTGAGGATAAGACTCGGCTGCCACTATATATACACGGCTCCCTGCACTTGTCCAAGGACCGAGATTCTGACTCTCAAAACACTCTGCATTATCGTGATTTCAGCATACAGAATCAATACACAGCACTTGGATATCTCCAACTCTTGGCAACAGCTATCTTTCGGTACTTCTTCTCTCGGCCTCTCTCATCAAGAAGACGATCGGCAGGGACGAAGAACACCGAGCTTCGCTCAAGAGCCGGATTAACAGAGTCTTTTTACACTCATTGTATTTAGATTTCTCTCATTAATACTTGTATCCACGAATATTTGTATTAATAACATCTCGCGAGAGCATTCAAGCCCGGGCCTAACAAACCCGGCAAATCTAGTGTTTATTCATATTCTCTCGGAAGTGCTCCCGCAAATTGTTGTTTGTTGTCCGTCTTCCAGTAGTATTAATCTTCGGATAAATATTTTGGGCAACAACACTCGGGACGATCAACGTTTAAGTTTGGGGGATTTTGGTAACACTGATTTTTACACATGTTTCTATAAGATTTTTCCGGTTTTTAAGATCCTAAAATGTGTAGAATTGGGTTATTTGTGCTTAAATGGTGTTTGTTGGACTCGGTCACGCTTGGGTACGTTTTGTTGATTTTATAGGTGTTTTTGAGGACATTATCAAGCAAGAACGAAGTCTCAACCCCCGATACATATCGAGTGATGCATGAACGAAAGATCGAGCCGAAAAAGACGAAAAAATAGAATCAAAATAGACTGACACGACCCGGACCGTGTCAAAGCAACTTAACCGTGTCAAATGACATGGGCCGTGTCACCTAACACGGCCGGCGACACGGTCGGGTCACCCAGCCAGAGAGTCTTGCATTTTCTGGAACACTTTGACACGGACCGTGTCACTTTTCTGAGTCAAATAACTTTGTTGAAGTTTGTACACGGTTTGAACAGGAATTTTTGGTTTTGGTTTGATAAAAAGGCTCTAGAATGGACTTAGAACCATATATTCTGATTTAGGGAGAGTCTTGAGGGAGAAAAACATAAGATTTGAGAGAGATTCAACCAAAAAAATGAGACTTTGAAGGGAGTTTTTGAAGAACACCTCAAGAACACTTGAAGGCTTGAACCGAGATCACTCAAGACACCAACCGAGTTTTATCTTCTTCGTATCTTTTACTCATTTTGTTGTTTTATTTAGCATGAACATGATGAACATGTTGATTATTAATCTTTCTTTCATTACCATGTTCGGCTAAACTTGTTAGATTCCGGGCATGGGAGTACGTTGATTATGGTTTTGAAGGATTGATGATTATATTTATCTATTGTGTTTTCCTTATTAAATACTTGGTTTTGATTCATGTTAGAACACTTGATCAATGTTTTTACATGTTTAACTTAATTGCTCATAATTCGAGAGAAGAGGGCATTAATAGGTTTCGAGTATTTGACGTAGTAAATTACGATATTGAGAAATCGGTGATAATCTATGATGATGTTTTTAGTCTTTTGATCATTTGGAGTTAGATAATTTATAATAGACGGAGACGTTATAGGTTGCTTAATCTACGTTTTAATGCATCTCGAGAGAGACTTTAGAATATTGTTGTGATTATCATTTGGAAATACAATTAGAGCGCTTCTTTGGAATCAATCCCGACTAAACTTAGTAATCAACGGAAACCTAGCCTTGGAATCTATCTTTAAAACTCCTAATTCTCTTTAAATCGGATATTACCTTTGTTTGATTCAGTTTACTTATTTTTGTCCATTTAGTTAACCAAACCGTTCACTTATCGATCGTCTAGATAAAATTGAAATACGACCTTGCTCGCCGCTTTCTACATTTACTCCGTACACTTGCGGATTGTTTAAAAATATAGCAAGCATAAACCACCAATTTTGATGAATATAAAAAAATCGTGGATAATGCTGATAATGGTTATGAATGTCCACCGACTTTTGACACGAAGCGTGTGGATCACGTCTCGTCGGTTAGATCCGACACATTTTAATCTGATTCTACACAACAAAGATGTTGCACAAAAGAAACAAGACAATGCAATAGAAGGAGATAGATAATAAATTCTACACTACCCAAACAGCAGAAAATTGCATGTAGCAAGTGCGTATTTCTAAACCATCCATCTCTTACTCTAAATACATATAGCTGATAATAAGTTGTCATTAGCTCCACAAGAACCAAATCATTCAACTAAAATATTTATATTATGTGACCCTTCAATACTAGGAGTTCTTGACACTACTTTCTTCAGGCTCACCTGCTTGATCATTTTCGCATCAGGGGTCTTGAATTTCGACAGTGTGGCGAGTTCGTGGACCGAGTCAGCAATTTTAACAGTGCAGGAGACGATATCTGTTAATAACGAAGCAACTGTAACTGCTGGGATTATGTCGAGAATATCCGTGTTGGGCCACAGGCCCGTTTCTAAATGGGCTTTCAGTTTCTTGGCGGAGGCCTCCGCGCTCGCGACATGAATATCAGCCGTCGATGGACGAGTCATTGACTGAATTCCGGCCGCCAGTTCTCTCAAAGCGTAACTACATTCGGAGCTCATCTTCGTACACGATTCTTGGACCTTTGTTCGAATTTCAAGTGGTGTCTGAGAAAAGATACCACTTTGTATGTGCATTCTCTTGTTAAGGATCCAATCTTAAGGTATTGATCCCAGGGTTGACGATACCTAAATTTACCATGTCTGGGCTCCCATTTCGCAAAATTTACCTACAAAAAGTCCAAAAACTCAATTGAATTGAACAAAACCGGGTTTAAGATGAAAACGTCAAGTGTTGAATTACAAATACAACCTAGTATACAGGCTGACTACCAAAAATGTAGTTATATTTTAAAATTACAAATAACCCTCAAAATATTACAAAGAGCCCCTTGTAGTTTCCATTATTTATACAAAATAACCATGTGTGTACGGTTGTATTGGTAAAATAGCAGCATATACAAGGAGATATTCATAATTCCGAAGGATAGTTGGATCTTTTGATAAGTAGACTAAACCTTAGGCGTACTACTTCATACTTAGAGTGACGGTCCAACAACTCGTGATTAGGTACGGGGTTCGACACATGGGAAAGGCAAAAAACTAGTCTCAGGTTATCTGTTTAGGTGGGCATTCATGAGTTCTCGGACCAACGCTCTAAGCGTGAAGACCAGTCAACACTAGTCATTGTAATCATCTGTAGACTGTAATCATAATCTTAAGATATTTCAGGCTTCGATCACTCACCAAGGTGTCTTCAATGGCCTTGGAGTTGAGAACAGTTTTGTAATCATCCATCGATTCTTGGTTTTCCGGGTTCTCATCATTTGGTATCTCGAAATATATTCGTCCGAAACCTGATGAAAATTCATTCACACCGGATACTTATAAATCATACCTTAATAAAGAGGTACTCCAATTTTCAATGATACATAATGCAAAAAAAAAAAAAAAAAAATGTACCTTCCAAGAAAATTGCAAGCTTTTCAATGTTAGCAGCTATAAGTTTGTGAAGATCCTCACCGGCCCAAACCGGGAATATGAATATGCAAATGACAATTGCTGCAGAGCCACCTATAAGTATTGTGGATAACCTCCTATGCGCCATGTCTAGAACCTCGTCATTCCGATATCCCGATACCGATATCAAAGAGAAAGTAAGGATAAATAGAAGAAGCCCGTAATCGTATCTTGCTTTCAGTTTCGGGAAAAATCGCATAAATGTCACCGTGGTAGCTGCAAGAAAAACAAACAAGTTCGTGGATATTGAGGTGCACTCCTGTCAGACCGTCCGACTGCACAGTATCAATTTCGACACTGGAAAGTATACGTATGGGACTGTCTGGTACAACGAAACAGTCTGAGACGAGTTTTTGTGTGTTTTACTTTACCTATGAAGAAAACAGATAGCCCAAGCACAATACAGTCTATCTTTTCCCCTGTAAAGCTGGCTAGTCGATGTGCCGCAACACCTAATGCGCCGCCTAATAATGTCGCAATCCCTCTGTTTACCCCTTTTCCAAGTGTTGCTCCTGATAAAAATATATATAACATGGAATTTTAAGAAAGGTGTGGGAAGAAATAACTGCCAAAGAAAAAAGAAGAAGAAGAAGAAGAAGAAGATGATGATGATGATGATGATGATGATGATGATGATGATGATGATGATGATGATGATGATGATGATGATGATGATGAACGTACCCACAGAGAATTCGAAAACTACAACCACAGTCATGACAGCCCACATTGCATTAACACCAAAACCTTGATATAAAAAATCAAAATAGTAAAACAGAGACACCGCAGTAATGGCTGATCCCACTTTGAGTGAGTGAACAACTCTTCTTGGATCTTCTTCTCCAAGTCTCTTGCCATCTTTTGCAGCTCTAATCACAGCGTGCACTATTTTATTCAAACAGCCCTTGAACCAGCCACTCACTCGCTTCAAACACCCAACGTTTTCTTGGTTCTCTGATGGCATTTCTTCATACAGCTTGTCTGCACTTCAAGAATTCCTTTTCTTTTTTCCTGTTATTTTCTGTTGTGCAGAAAAGTGATTGTTTCTTGGTTGATAGATTACGTGATCAGTTTTTTTTTTTGGGGAGCTTAGTGGGGGGGGGGAGTTGGAGTTAATAAAGTGATCTCTCCATGTGAAATAGAAACAGCACATCACATGTACTTTATCTTAAGTGAAGACCGAAGTTCGAGTTCTCCAGGATTAAATATTTAAAAAGCGCTTCCAACTCTTTAGTCTATGTTTAAGAAAAATAACCCGTCTCCGATATACGTTGGTGGAAAAATTAAATAATGAAGATTTCAAACAGCGATAAGAGAGATTTGATCTCGATGGGATCCTACGATTAAATTTGAGGGGTCCACCAGCATGGAACAATCACTTGAAGGATGACTCTTTTTACGCAGTTGTTGAAAATATTTAGGAATACGTCGGATACACGCTCGCGATTTAACTGGAATATCATGGGTATTAGTTTGTAACCTCGATATATATATACATACACACAAAAAGAATGCGAAATATATTTGACAACGAAAAAGATACTTCACCGGCTGAGAAAACATGATCCATTTTCATTTCTCGTCCGTCTGCAAAATCATTTCTGTTCTTTATCCGATATAAACTCACCAACTACTTTCATTAGGACTGTCGAACGATTCGGTTCCGGTTAATCTAATCGAAATTTTCGGTTAACCGGAACCATAAATGTCCTAAAATAAGAATCGAAAATCGGACCATATAAATTTTCGGTTAACCGAAACCGGGCCGGTTATTTTCTGTTCCGGTTCGGTTAACCACAAAAAACCGTTTTTTTATTTCAATTTAAAAAAAATGAAATAATATAATATAATTATAAAATATAAAAATATAATTCCACAAAAACAGTCTGTTGTAGGTAGGGTTCTAATTTCGAATTTTAATTTACAAGTCGGATACACGTCTCGCGATTTAACTGGAATATCAGGGTATAAGTTTGTATAAATATATATATATATATATATATAGGGCGCGTTACATGCGATGCAATATGAGATGCACGATCTTTCTGATCTTAATTTATGCATGAGTTTTGTATTAATTATGCATGAAATATATGCATTCGTGCATCAAAATTTCAATGCATTAATTCTCACAAAAATTTGATGCATATAATCTAATATTTTAATGCATCGATATTTTGATGCATATATTGCATATTTTAATGCATTGAAATTTTGATGCACGAAATGCATATATTTCATGCATAATTAGTACAAAACTCATGCATAAATTAGTACTGTAAAGTACTGCATGTCCCATCAACCCATAACTCATTAATCCTAAGATGGGGTCTACCAGTAATCTGACAATAAGAAGAAATCGGCCTATCCCTAATCAAAGTATCGTCCCAAAAGTTGACCTCCCCGCAGCCACGACCAAGAGTCCAGCGAATGAACTCCTGAGCATCAATACCCACGCGGAGGAGACGGCGCCAAGGGTGGCTGACACGAGCTTTAAGAGCAGTACGCATAGGCGTATAAAGGCCAGCAAAGCAGTTTCTGCGGAGCATAAACTGCGCCCACAGAGACGTGCCCGCTCGAAGGCGCCACCAGAGCTTATAACTAAAAGCCCTCGCCATATCTGAAAGGCTCCGAATCCCGAGGCCTCCCTCAGAGACCGGACGACAAATCTGCAGCCAACGGAACCAGTGCGTCTTCCTCTTCGGACCAACAGCGCCCCAGAAATATCTCGCAATGATCTGCTCGAGCTCCTGGATAATGTACTGTGGAGGATCGAAAACCTGAAGCAGGTGTAATATCCGCAATTTTCGATTTTCGGTAAATTTCTTTTTTTTTGGTCGGAGTCTGTTTTGACGACTCTCTCATGACCGTTTCGTCATTCGGAGAATATTTAATTCTGCACTTTTGTCATCCGAGTTCGTTTCGGTGCTACTTTGTTGGGTTCCGTGCTTTTTAGCGACTTTTCCGCGCTTGAGTTCGGTTCTTGCGAATCTCGTTCGAAACTGTCGTTTGGGGTTTTTCGTAAGTTCATTTAACGTTGTTATACGTGTTGTGAGCTTCGGTTTGATTATTCGTTGTCGTATGGTGATTTTCGGGCATTTGGGCCATTTTCGTAATTTCCCAAAGTTTGGGGTAATTACCTTCCGTTGTCGAATTTCGAGCCTTCGGGTGGTCGGAATCGTGTGTTCTACTAGCTCTTAGATTCGTCTTTGTGAGTACTTCGTAACCGTATCTTCGGTTCGTATTCAGGTTCGGGTTTCGGTGTCGTTTTGTTGAATTCAGGATTACTAAACGACTTTTCTAAGTATGAGTTCGACTTTGTTGGATCACCATTAATTTTTGGTAACTCCAAAAATTCTGAATCTTTGCAATATTATAGAGCATCGAGTTAGCTTTCCAATGGTTCGAACGGTGAGTCAATCGGAGTCGGACGAGAGAGTTATGGTCGTTTTAGCTCACCCGCTCGTTATTGGCGATCACTGCCGGCCGAACTTCGGCCGTGTCGTCCGACACGGCCCGTGCCGTACTCGTCGGATAAGCGGAAGTCTCGCCTCGGGACCCGGCCGTGTCGCAGCGCACGGCCGAGCGAACTCTTAGGATAAGCGGAAGTGATCGCTTGAGGCCGGCCGTGTTCGGGACACGGTCGGAGTCGTGCCGCGCCGCGGACAGTCACTATCGGTAGGCCCCTCAGCGGCGCGACCGTGTCTAGCGGGACACGGTCGAGTCCCTGCCGGCCATCTGCGCGCCACGACCGTGTCGGGCGGACACGGTCGAGTCTGTCACCTATTTAAGGCCCAATCGGGTTTTTCTTCATTTTCTCACTCGTTTCTTCCTCTTCCGCTTTGGAGATTTGATGATCATGGAGGGATGTTGTTAGGGGTTAAATCCATGAAGTTTTGAAGTTCATAACATCGATTAATCCTTCCATAACTTGCTCCGATCGACCGAATCAAGGCAAGTTTTCCTAAAATATAGTTTTGGGGATTTTGTTCGATTTGTCCGTTTAATCCGTTTTAACTTAGGATTGTGATGGATTGATGATTATTTAGATGTATTATATCATTTTCCTTGTTATTCCATGGTTGGATCGTATCGATTCGTTATTTTGGTCGAGTTCTTGATCGACGCCTTGAAGGTGTCCTAAAATGTCATAGAGGGTTTTCGGGCGTTCTACGATTATTCTTCCTCGTATGATCGATGATTTATTGATTATATGTTGTTAGGGTCGAATTCTTGTGAAGAACTCGAGTCGGAACCCTTTCGCTCGTTGTCTTCTTCGAGTCCGAGCTTCCCGGTCGAACCGTGTTCTTCGGAGCGTTTGGTAGCGGTTATTAAGGCAAGTATCTTATTATACGACTTGTATCTTGTGAATAGTAATTACGTATGATATGTATAACGATTTTTCTTGCCTCCGTAAATATGTTCCGTTTGAGTTGGTTGTGTTTTCCGAAATTTGAAGGCTTTGTGATAATAGTGATATATTGGTATACGTGTTAGGCGTTGTGCCATTTGTGCAGGATTTCGATGTACATATGAGATGGTTGTACAAGTGTTTCTTCAATGAATTGTGTACCGAATGTGTGTTGTGTTGGTTAAGAGTCGTTGTGATGATCATGATGTTTGTGTTGTTTTGGTTTACTTGCTTGATTGTACATTCGGCGTAATGTGGAATGACTTGACATTTAATGATTATGAATGTGTCGAGTCGATGTGTGTGTGATCCGGGTAGGGTCCGACGAGGCCTGGAGTTCGGTACATGATGTGTACGAACAAAGTGTGTGAACCAGTAGGGTCAGCGAGGCCTCTGAGTCGGTACATGGCGTGTACGGACAAGGTGTGTGATCCGGTAGGGTCAGCGAGACCTGCGGAGTTCGGTACATGATGTGTACGAACGATCTTTGTAGTCGGGTAGGGTCCGTTGAGACCTCGGAGTTCGGTACATGATGTGTACGAGCGGTGTGTGTTGTAGCCGGGTAAGGTCCGTCGAGGCCTCGGAGTTCGGTACATGATATGTACGAACAATGTGTGTAGTCGGGTAAGGTCCGTCGAGGCCTCGGAGTTCGGTACATGATGTGTACGAGCAGTGATCGTGTAGCGATGATTGTTCGGGTAACATTTTAAATATGGATCACGGACGCATAATGATATATTATTTAGTATGCTTTGAAGCGAGAATCGGGCTAAGGCCTATTGTTTACGAAAAGGTTTTGTAAATTGGGACTCGAGGTCCAAAAGATTTTACGCTTTAAAAATCCCGAGATGATGTGTTCCTTTTCAAATATCTCTTACTTGAGTTCGAAATTCTAAAACTTCTCGGGAACATTTTGATAATGGATTTCCGTATTAAATTCGTAGTTGCTATTTGCTTGTTACATTTCGTATGGTTTGATACTTGCACTAGTAAAACAGTGGAGTTTTACTAACCCCCGAGTATTCGGGGGGTGGATGTCTGTTCTGCGTCCAGGTACATGCAGGTTCAGGGGAGCAGTCACAGGATTGGCACAAGGGGATGACGAGCTGCGGTACTAATCAAGAGTTGAGAGTTGGTAGAGTTTAGTTGTATTGTTAGAGTTGATTCAGTCTTCCGCTGTATTGTATTTCGACCCCTGTGTGGGTAATGATGTTAGTCAGTCCTGTTGACAGAGTTGTGTGACCTCATCGGTCTGTGTGTTTATGTGTAAGTGACCTTGACGGTCTGTATTATTATATTGTTTGACCCTGGACGGGCAAGCATTTGATTGTTTATGGACGTTTAGCCTGGTAGATCCTTGCGAAAAGGGTTTACGGCGTGTAATATTCCCATACGGTTTTGGGGGTGTTACATTTATGGTATCGGAGCTTAGGTTGCGGAAACCTAGGCTGTCGGGTCGAGTCAAGTCGTGATTTGTCGAGTAATGTGTTGTCATGTCGTTTGAGTCATCAGGTGACAAGTTGAGTTGTGCGTAGTCACAACGTGTCGGTCATGTTGTCGGACGAGATTAGTATCGTGGGCGACCGTCACCTCCGTGCGATCTGTGGATGTAAGTCTCCTCTTTTATGCGAAGTACCTGTGTATCTCGATTTTATCTTAGTGAGTTAATTGCGGTGCATGATTTTCTTTACACAGTATTGTGTAATATAATTGTGTTTAGTACTTGTGGCATATAGTATGTGTATAGAACTGGGCACATTATTGTTTTATCTTTGAACCACCGGGTGGTGTGGTATGGTGTGGAAGTTGTAAACCTTGACGGATTTCGAAAAGGTATCGGCGACTGAGTTTTAGTTTGAAAACCGATTCCTTTAACCGAGTTTTTGGCGTTATGGCCTTGAACGTTTTGGCAAAATTCTTGTGACGGTACTTAGTATTTTGTAAATGGCTTTTGTGAGTTTTTGAAATATTACCGTCATCGGCCATTTTGGCGTTTTTGTAAATAGTTTTTATCCTGGTGGGTTCCGGCGCGGGACCCACAACGCTATAATGTTCCGTGTAATTATCTGAGATTTTTGGGCATTCTAGCCCATTGAATTATCTTTGGAAATCTTGAGTATCCTAGAAATAAATTTCGAGACGTACGTTTAAAATGAATTGTTTTCTCATGGTACTTCCAAGGTGCCACGATATGTTTCCGAATTCTTCTACCTCGAGGACCAAAATGTTTTGAGATATTTTTCAATGTTTTATAAACACTTTTACTTAGACCCGAGGGTCGAATATTCTGAAAGTTTTCCACTAAGAGAAAGTGTCCTCATTTTTCTCAAATGCGAAATGGTTTTCCAAAGTCTCGATAACGATGTTTCACGTTTGTACTTTTTTTGAAAGGTGATACTCAAGATCAACCGGTGTTTTTCTAAATTATTTTCAAAAGGTGGTTTTTATTTCTTGTTTTTTTAAACCTATCAATTCCCGTTTGCGTTTGGGAATGTATGTATGATTTTTGCTTTGTCGTTTTGATGTTCCTCCCGAGTATGATCGAATTGGTGGCATGAACGTCGAGGCGTTGCCACGCATTTGCTGTACTAGCCCTCTGTGAGAGGTGTGAACTGGTGTTTACTGTTTATCGCCTCGTGGCGATTTGCGTGTTGTCGCACGAGTGTGAGATGTTGAAGCTTGGATTTGTACGTTTGTGTACATGTGTGATTGTTTCATAATGTTTGTAATTATGTGCTGATTATCGTTCGGGCCGTTGATGTCGCCGCGATCTTGTCGTTGTTGTAGTGTTTGTGTGTGTATTACTTTACGATGGTAATCGTTGTATATGATATGTGTTATGATTCTTTATTATGCTGAGTTGGCATCTCCGGTATGTTGTTTTGCGGTGTTATGTTCCATTGTATCTAGCATCTGTATTTTCGATATGCCGAGCCGAGGCATTTCGAACGTATTGTGTCGGGAGCATGTACGTACCAATTGTCCTTCTCGTCAGTAATGCTTTTCAAGTGAGGACCCGAGAGACACAGGATCCAGTTTTGCGAGTTGGGTTCCGAGTCTTTCGGGGCGCGAACTTCAGTAAAGATATGAGGATCGGATCGGAGAGGCCCATGGGAGATATTTCGCCGTTTGCTTTTTGTGTTGTCACCTTACTCCGCTTGTTGTGAGTTGCGGGAACGACATTTCTTTTATAAGAGGTCGAATGTAATGCCGTATCGTTTTGACTCTGCATTTCCTCTTTCTCGAGTCTATCGACTCGTCGTGTTCGTTGATACTTTATGAACTTGTTACGTATTTCGGTTTAAATCGTTGAGCAGCGTGATCTTGTTGTGGGTCGATCAGTTATCGATGTGACTTTTTGGGTTGATTCGATTCTTGTGAACCTTGTTCGGGAGTGACATCATCGGGTTCTAATAGTTCTTTTATTCGAAGTGGATCGGACTTGGAACTCTTGTGTTTTGACTCTGTCGACTCATTATGTTCGTTGACATTTGAGCTTGTCACGCCCCTTGCTTTTGTTGATCGAACGAGTGTGGTATTGTTTTGGAATAACTCGTTTGTCGCCGTGACTTTGCAATCGCTATTCCCTTTCTGTGGATCTTATGGGAATGCATGTCTTGTAGTTCTCACCGGATCATCACGGGAGTTGTTGTTTGAATTTTATTATCCTTCGTGTTTGGACATGATTGTTCGATTTTTGTTGTCTCGATCGTTGTGGTTCGATCGTTTGTTTGTTCGGTTTTGTTCTCGTTTCGTGATTGTTGAGCATTCGGGCTCCTTCCTAATTCCCTTAAGTTCGGGAAATTAGTCTCGTTTCGATCTTCAACCCTTGGGCGGTGGGATTCCGTATTTGTTCGGTTGGCTCGCGTTTTGATTGATGTACCGTTGGGATGGTCAATCATATTGATTTTCGTTCGTTGTGTTTTGTGATTGTCGGATAATTGACTTGGCCATATTATCCGTTTGATAACGCTTGTCTTTGTTGCTTTTATTATATCCCTAACGGCGACGTTGTGTTGGTCGCCGTGGAGCGTGTTTTCACGCCGTATATTCCTTTGCGTTGTTTGTAACATTTCGCCGTTGGGCGTTAGTTACGCATTCTTGTGTATCTTGTTGAGTTTTGCACAGCGGAATATTTCTCCTCCTACTTGTTTTAAGTTTGGGACGAAACTTCTTTTGAGAGGTAGAATGTAATATCGCAATTTTCGATTTTCGGTAAATTTCTTTTTTTGGTGAGTCTGTTTGTGACTCTCTCATGACCGTTTCGTCATTCGGAGAATATTTAATTCTGCACTTTTGTCATCCGAGTTCGTTTCGGTGCTGCTTTGTTGAGTTCCGTGCTTTTTAGCGACTTTTCCGCGCTTGAGTTCGGTTCTTGCGAATCTCGTTCGAAACTGTCGTTTGGGGTTTTTCGTAAGTTCATTTAACGTTGTTATACGTGTTGTGAGCTTCGGTTTGATTATTCGTTGTCGTATGATGATTTTCGGGCATTTGGGCCATTTTCGTAATTTCCCAAAGTTTGGGGTAATTACCTTCCGTTGTCGAATTTCGAGCCTTCGGGTGGTCGGAATCGTGTGTTCTACTAGCTCTTAGATTCGTCTTTGTGAGTACTTCGTAACCGTATCTTCGGTTCGTATTCAGGTTCGGGTTTCGGTGTTGTTTTGTTGAATTCAGGATTACTAAACGACTTTTCTAAGTATGAGTTCGACTTTGTTGGATCACCATTAATTTTTGGTAACTCCAAAAATTCTGAATCTTTGCAATATTATAGAGCATCGAGTTAGCTTTCCAATGGTTCGAACGGTGAGTCAATCGGTCGGACGAGAGAGAGTTATGGTCGTTTTAGCTCACCCGCTCGTTATTGGCGATCGCTGCCGGCCGAACTTCGGCCGTGTCGTCCGACACGGCCCGTGCCGTACTCGTCCGGATAAGCGGAAGTCTGCCTCGGGACCCGGCCGTGTCGTCAGCACGGCCGAGCCGAACTCTTAGGATAAGCGGAAGTGATCGCGAGGCCGGCCGTGTTCGAGGACACGGTCGGAGTCATTCTTGAGCGCCGCGGAGACGAGTCACTATCGGTAGGCCCCTCGGCGGCGCGGCCGTGTCTAGCGGGACACGGTCGAGTCCCTGCCCGACCGCTGCGCGCCACGACCGTGTCGGGCGGACACGGTCGAGTCTGTCGGCTATTTAAGGCCCGGTGTCGGGTTTTCTTCATTTTTCTCACTCGTTTCTTCCTCTTCCGCTGGAGATTTGATGATCATGGAGCGATGTTGTTAGGGTTAAATCCATGAAGTTTTGAAGTTCATAACATCGATTAATCCTTCCATAACTTGCTCCGATCGACCGAATCAAGGCAAGTTTTCCTAAAATATAGTTTTGGGGATTTTGTTCGATTTGTCCGTTTAATCCGTTTTAACTTAGGATTGTGATGGATTGATGATTATTTAGATGTATTATATCATTTTCCTTGTTATTCCATGGTTGGATCGTATCGATTCGTTATTTTGGTCGAGTTCTTGATCGACGCCTTGAAGGTGTCCTTAAAATGTCATAGAGGGGTTTTCGGGCGTTCTACGATTATTCTTCCTCGTATGATCGATGATTTATTGAGTATATGTGGTTAGGGTCGAATTCTTTTGAAGAACTCGAGTAGGAACCCTTTCGTTCGTAGTCTTCTTCGAGTCCGAGCTTCCCGGTCGAACCGTGTTCTTCGGAGCGTTTGGTAGCGGTTATTAAGGCAAGTATCTTATTATACGACTTGTATCTTGTGAATAGTAATTACGTATGATATGTATAACGATTTTGCTTGCCTCCGTAAATATGTTCCGTTTGAGTTGGTTGTGTTTTCCGAAATTTGAAGGCTTTGTGATAATAGTGATATATTGGTATACGTGTTAGGCGTTGTGCCATTTGTGCGGGATTTCGATGTACATATGAGATGGTTGTACAAGTGTTTCTTCAATGAATTGTGTACCGAATGTGTGTTGTGTTGGTTAAGAGTCGTTGTGATGATCATGATGTTTGTGTTGTTTTGGTTTACTTGCTTGATTGTACATTCGGCGTAATGTGGAATGACTTGACATTTAATGATTATGAATTGTGTCAGTCGATGTGTGTGTGATCCGGGTAGGGTCGACGAGGCCTCGGAGTTCGGTACATGATGTGTACGAACAAAGTGTGTGAACCGGTAGGGTCCGACGAGGCCTCAGAGTCCGGTACATGACGTGTACGGACAAGGTGTGTGATCCGTAGGGTCGACGAGACCTGCGGAGTTCGGTACATGATGTGTACGAACGATCTTTGTAGTCGGGTAGGGTCCGTTGAGACCTCGGAGTTCGGTACATGATGTGTACGAAGCGGTGTGTGTTGTAGCCGGGTAAGGTCCGTCGAGGCCTCGGAGTTCGGTACATGATGTGTACGAACAATGTGTGTAGTCCGGTAAGGTCCGTCGAGGCCTCGGAGTTCGGTACATGATGTGTACGAGCAGTGATCGTGTAGATGATTGTTCGGGTAACATTTTAAATATGGATCACGGATGCATAATGATATATTATTTAGTATGCTTTGCAACGAGAATCGGGCTAAGGCCTATTGTTTACGAAAAGGTTTTGTAAATTGGGACTCGAGGTCAAAAGATTTTACGCTTTAAAAATCCCCGAGATGATGTGTACCTTTTCAAATATCTCTTACTTGAGTTCGAAATTCTAAAACTTCTCGGGAACATTTTGATAATGGATTTCCGTATTAAATTCGTAGTTGCTATTTGCTTGTTACATTTCGTATGGTTTGATACTTGCACTAGTAAAACAGTGGAGTTTTACTAACCCCAGTATTCGGGGTGGATGTCTGCTGCGTCCGGGTACATGCGAGTTCGGGAGCAGTCACAGGATTGGCACAAGGGGATGACGAGCTGCGGTACTAATCAAGAGTTGAGAGTTGGTAGAGTTTAGTTGTATTGTTAGAGTTGATTCAGTCTTCCGCTGTATTGTATTTTGACCCCTGTGTGGGTAATGATGTTAGTCAGTCCTGTTGACAGAGTTGTGTGACCTCATCGGTCTGTGTGTTTATGTGTAAGTGACCTTGACGGTCTGTATTATTATATTGTTTGACCCTGGACGGGCAAGCATTTGATTGTTTATGGACGTTTAGCCTGGTAGATCCTTGCGGAAAGGGTTTACGGCGTGTAATATTCCCATACGGTTTTGGGGGTGTTACAGCAGGTGTAGAGGAATCGTGCAGAGAGTGCTCTTAATAAGAGCCAGACGACCCCCAAAAGCAAGGTGGCAATGGGACCAACCAGAGATCCTATCCAACATCCGTTGCTTCACCCCAGCAAAGAGCTCTCGTCTCATAAAGCCTTTGTAAAGGGGCACACCTAGATATGTGATGGGGAGATCGCCCTGGCGAAAACCAGTAAGATCATGAACTCATGGGTAGGTTGGAGTCTATTGTTGGAGAGGAGCTAGGATTTACCCCTCAGTTCATCCAGGAGATCTCCGCGATTCCCACCCGAGGAGGACTCAGATAGTATGTGCTGGACTCTTACCTCTTCGGGTGCGTTCTCATTGTCGTCGGCTTGGTCTCACATCAGGGTGAGGGGTCAGGCTAATCTTATTTACGGGGCCATCTGGACAGCCTTACTCACACCGACCATTTCGGTGTTTATTCGGCGGCTTCTCATGCGACGGATCCCGACTGATGACATTCTACAGAGGAGGGGCATTTCATTGGCTTCTGGATGTTTGTGCTGCTCGCATACCCATACCCAGACCTACCATACCGAGACCATTGCCCACCTTTTCCTGGAGAGTGATGTGGCTCGTGTCGTGTGGGAGTATTTTGTCGCATGGACACATTTATCCCTACCTCATACTCAAAATATTTTTGAGCTCCTGAGTTTTTTCGCGCACGGCACACACTTTAGGCACGCGACTTTTATTATTCCTTGTCTGATCCTTTGGTTCATCTAGACAGAAAGGAATAGTGCAAAGCATATGACGGTTACTTTTCTTTCTTCTCATGTTATTGTGCAGGTGGAGCGCCATGTTGCATTATTGGCTGTTGCGGGGCTGATTTCCTCTGAGTTCTGGGCGGGTTGCTAGCCGCCTGATCGTTTTCAGCGAGTTTCATCTTCCCCCGCTCATACTCGTCGCCCCGTCCCGGTGGTTTGGCTTCGACCCGAGACCCCTTGGATCAAGCTGAACATGGATGGTTCGTTTGATAGAGATACTCAGATTGCGGGTGGGGGAGGTCTGATTAGAGATCATCACGGAGAGCTCATTCTTGCTTTCCACTCCTCTTTTCAGGCCTCTTCGAGTTTTGATGCAGAGATCCAGGCGCTGGCGATTGGATTGATTTTAGCTTCCTAGAGATCGAGATATGTTTGGATTGAGCTTGATGCTGCTGCTGTGGTGACACTGCTATCATCTGGCCATCGGGGCTCTTGACAGGTTCGTCACACTATTATGCGTATCCGGCACATTCTCTGAGATATTCAGTTCAGAGTCACTCATATTTTCTGGGAGGGCAACAGGCCGGCCGACTACCTCTCTGAGCTCGGCATGTCGTCCCTCGGTATTCAGACTTATACTTACGATACTGCTCCTCCGTTTCTTCTCTCCCTTATACGGATGAATCAGCTTGGTTATCCTTCATTTAGATTTAAGTAGGTGTTATTTTTGATTGATTGATTGTTTGCCTATTGGTCCACACATTAACCCACGGTTTTAGTGGTGCACCTTGTATTGCTCTAGCGGGCCGTATGCACTTTAGATTTTAGGTTCCGGATTATGGCCCATTTTCGGTCATAATTCGGAGTTGATTTATATTGGTCTACAGGTCCGCATATTAGCCCACGGTTTTTGTGGTGCACTTTGTACTTCCTTAGCGGGCCGTAGATCTCTTAGATGTTTGGAACCGAATTATGGCCCATTTTTGGTCATAATTCGGGACTGATACTTTGTATTTCTTGATTTCTTCTTATATACAGGTTGGTGGGTCCCGCCTCAACCCCCGTACACCCTGGACATTTTTTATTCCAAAAAAAAAAAATACTGCATCTAATATTGGTACTGCATAGAACGCGCCACTATATATATATATATATATATATACACAAAAACAATGCGAATATATTTGAAAAATACTACATATAACGAAAAAGATACTTCACCGGCTGAGAAAACATGATCCATTTTCATTTTTCGTCCGTCTGCAAAATCATTTCTGTTCTTTATCCGATATAAACTCACCAACTACTTTCATTAGGGCCGATTCCGGTTAATCGGACCGAAATATTCGGTTAATCGGAACCATAAATGTCCTGAAATAAGAACTGAAAATCAGACCATATAAATTTTCGGTTAACCGAAACCGGACCGGTTATTTTCTGTTCTGGTTCGGTTAACCACAAAAACCGTTTTTTATTTCAATTTAAAAAAAAATTGAAATAATATAATATCATTATAAAATATAAAAATGTAATTCCACAAAAGCAGTCTGTTGTAGGTAGGGTTATAATTTCAAATTTTAATTTACAAAAATTAAAACAATATAATATAATTATAAAATATTAAAATAATATTTAATAAATATATTTTATAAAATGGGTTTTCGGTTCGAAACTGAATGGTTATCAGTTAGATCGAAAATCCAAAAAATAATAAATAGTAAAATCGAAAATCGGACCGATAACCAAAATTATTGTTCTCGGTTAACCAGAACCGCACAATTTCGATTCAGTTCCGTTTCTAACCGAAAAGTGACAACCATTTAGACATCCCTAACTTTCATTTCAACCGTGAGTCCCTTCTCCACACATCAAACACGTAATTTTTATTTTTTTTTTAAAACTGGTATCGAACACTCTAGGTAATTTTTTTCGGAAATAGTATGATTAATTAACAAAAAGTCATCAAAGCTAGTTTGACAAATGACAATAGGGTTGGGTGGGAATGACAGGGACACACCTCCCAATCACTCTTCATACACACTCGTATTTTATGGAATTGTACCGTATGCTTTATTGATAAAATAATTATAATAATATTATAATAAATTTTATTTTTAAAATATACAATACAATCCTATAAAATACGAATGTGTATGAGTTGTGATCGGGGAGTCTGTCCCTATCATTTATCTAGGGGGTGAGTCTCCACCTTGGAATAATTTGTAAATCAACAAGTGACTTGTCCTTGGTGTTTACCTCCACCTCATACAAAAGACAAGATTATCCCGAATATAATACTCTATTAGTATGTTGATAATATATATATATATATATATTTAAATGAGAATTACATTTGAGTAAGCAATGAGAATGAATTATCATTAATTCATGTGACGTACGGTTGAGATTGAATTATTCATGTAATACTAGTCATTCAGACCCGTGCGTTGCACACGGGCTCTATCTAATTGGTCATAGTGTAATGTGTGGTATTTATTTTCGTCATTAGGTTTGTAAGTTGTGATGGTATCACAACTTTTTATGCTTGTCGCGTGAGTTTAAAATGAATGAGTTTAATTAGTTGTTTGGTGACTTTTATATTTAGGACCAAGTCATTCAGACTCACGATGCGTGCACTGGCTTAATCTAAATGTTCATAGTGTATTGTTCAACACTAATTTTCGTCATTACATGGTGTATATAAGTGTTCATAGCGTAATCTTTGGCACTTATTTTCGTCATTATATATCTAAGTTGTGATGGTATCACACCTTTTCTAAGCATGTACACACATTTAAAATAGTTTATTGACATTAAAGAGTATATGTGAAGAGACTTTTTCAAGATCTACATTTAAAAAGTCTCTTCACATGTAACTTTTTAATATGTATAAGTTACATACTAAATGTCAAAGAGAGGTTAACGCATACGGTTCTTCAAAATAAATGTAACCCTTATATAAAATCGTAACAAAGTGAATATTCGCTATATTTTGAGATCTAGCTTGTGACAATTAATTATCTTTTTGGTTTATCATATCAAATACGGTAGCTCCACATTACTACGCTTAATTAATCGAACTTTATTTTATGCACAAAAACCATTTAAGTTTCAATATTTTTATTGTTGTGAAAATCGGTCCAATATTGTTAGTATATTTAATTTGTACTGGGTTGCATATATAAATATATTTGAAGACATCAATCTCAACATATAATTTTTCTACTCTTAATAACTAATATAACAATTTCATTTTGCCAAATTTGTTTGTCATTCTACAGATGAAACTAAAATTATATTAATATAATCAATTAATTTCCATAGTGATATTACTTATTGAGTAAGATTTAAATTTAATTTATAATAGATTATATAAATGGTATATCTATATTGTTTAAACTACATAAATCGTTAAAATGATATTATTTATTATGTAAGATTTAAACTACAGTAAAATTATATAAATGATAAATTCTCAAAATAACATAATCACTTAATTGCCGATACTAATTGTGGATATGATTACCCGAATCATTAATACGTATTTGTTTTATCTATAGTCCATTGCTTTGCACCATTTATGGATAAAGATGATAGTGTGAAGATATTTTTATTATATACTACCATTTTCAATATGTAACATCGACATAACTTACACAATCATATCAAGTATCAAAGTCACGCAATATTTCAAGACGTTTAATTAAGAAAGTGACATTAACACACCGCAAGACAAAAAACTAAATTAAGAGCAAAAATATTAAAATGCACCAACAAAGTGTAGTAATAATTATTGACTAAAAATTGAACTCGTCACATTATTTTCAATAAACTTACTTGTTAACGAATCAATAATATTAGCCCATTTATCGGTATTACATGAAGCAAAATATTGCATGTTTAATTTGTAACATATATTAATATGAATGCTAAGTATTCATCCCACCGATGGCCATGGCGTCGTTCTTGTTTTTGTTGTTGTTCTTGTTGTTCTTGTTGTTGTCTTTGTCGTTGTTGTTCATTGGCCTTTTTCATGTTTTGTTCTTGATACAATTTTTGTGACTTCTCGATATCTTTCTTTAATGCTTCTTGACGCGCTACAAAAAACAATTAGATATAGTTGATCGTTAGTAACTTAAATACAGTTAATCAATATATTGCATTTTCGATCAAAGTAAAAATGTTTGTGCATGTACCACATAATTGATAAGACAACGATGTGTAGGATCTCTTAAACCATTAGAGAAGATGATGTTACTACCAAATCTCCTAAGCACCATCTTTATGTCCTACATTGTTACACACACAAAACACACGTGAAATTTACATAAAACAATATAAATCAATATGCTAATTAAGCTAGACGATATGATGCTTACTTTACCACCATAATAAGTTGTAGCCCAATGTGCACGCTGTGTGGAGGAAGTTGTGTTTTGTTGTGTGTGATTTTTGACACATTATATAGTTGATAAAATATTTGTAACTCATGGACGGGAAGGTAAAAAGACTAACACTAATTGGTGTGTTTAATTTATGCATTCATGGCACCAAACACTTCATCTCTACATTTCACTTTCAATTCGTGAGTTATTTATTATAACCACTTTACATTTATAACTGACAAATGCTTCATATACTTAACATATAAATGGCCATTATGTGAATATTCATCAGACACTTAACGAAAGTTGCTTCTCCTTCATATGAAGGTTGCGGCAGAAGGGCATCCGTAAAATTTTGCCACTTTGTTATTTGCATGAGTTATGGTGTTAACTAATTTTAGACAATTAAACGACACTATAATCTTCATGCCACCGACCCCAACATAGTTGGGATTAAGGTGTTGTTGATGATGATGATGATGACTTAACGAAAGTTGCTTGACATGCCTGAAAATCAATGTGGAATAACAAATATAATACAATCACTTCATCAAGCATTAATCATGACCACTTACATTTATAAGGCTTCTTAAGCTTTGATACAATCAATTCATCAAGCATTAATTATGACCACTTACATTTATAAGGCTTCTTAAGCTTTATATATATAAGATATGCATTTCGTACATCAAAAATACATAATATTAAAATTATATGTTATGTATCAAAATATCGATTAACTAAAATATTACATTCCATGCATATATTTTTGTGAGAATAAATCCAGGTCATCCATTTACCAAGATCTATGGATCAAATTAATTCTTATTTTTTAACTTAAATCTCATTCTCGCCAGAATATATATATATATATATATATATATTGTAACTTTATTTTCAGAACTCTGTTAAGTGCGAGAACTGCGAGAACCACCTTTTGTACTCCTAATAATATATAATGTACATCATGTCAATGCATACAACCCCTACTGATCATAACCCCTACTATATAGTAGGGGTTATATATATAGTAGGGTTATCATCAGTAGGGGCTATTATAGTAGGGGTTATCATCAGTCGGGGTCATCTCCAGTAATAAAAATTGTATTTTACTATAATACCCTTTTGAATTAATAATATTTTTTAATATTTAAAAAAATCTCATTGGTTTAGAGGAGTTCCCGCAGTTCTCGCACTTAAGAGAGTTCTAAAAATAAAACTTTCCTATATATATAATGTTTATTAATTAATCTTCCAAATTTAAAAAATTTATCAGAATATTTATAACACCGTTCAGATATGAACAGCTGTAACTTATGATAATGTATTGTTAGGTAATGATATTGTTTTGAAAGTGCACTTCGAATGACCTAATTATGTACTCCACCGGCAATGCTAATTATTTTTACCTAAATAAATGTGTGTTACAATTGAATCTCGATAAATAAATATTCGATAAACGAATCACCTTGAATAATTTTCTCTAGTCCCAATTCTTTATAACATGTTCAAATCTTCTTTTGATAAAGAATAATTTCGCTAAATGAATATTTTTCTCTGGTCCCGACCATATTTATTTATCGAGGTTTTACCGTACTTTTAACCTAAATTTTTAGTTTTTCTTTGGGTTTAAAAAACTTTAACCGGATATTTATTATTTTACGAGAGATTATTATTTTTGTAGTAGGACTCAAACACTCATTAATTTATACTGAATAATTATATATATATATATATAGTGTTCCGGGAATTATTATTCCCGTGATGTGTCTTACCTAATACTGATTGTAGATACATAGATGGAAGGTTCCAGATCCTTCTAGAGGTAGTAGGATCCTATTACATGTCTTACCTTATCTAGGAATTCTATGTATGGAAGGACTCTCATTGTAATGCCTATATAAAGGCCCATCTATCAATGTTATGAATGAATTGATTTGCTGTCTTTTACTTTCTCCTCAAACACGTTATCAGCACGTAGTATCTCAACTGAGTAGAAAAAAAATGCCCGAAATTCAGAAAAAAAAAAAACGAAAAATTGAATTTTTCGGCAGGAACCCTAATTTTCGGTCACCTTCTCCACCAGTCGCGCCGCCACCCCAACCCGCCGCGAAGCAACCCACCCGGCGTCATCTTCCCCGATTGAAAACCTTCTCTCAGTCCCGACCCATCTCCTCAATTCTCTTTCTCTCTCTCGCTCGTGATCTATGAAGATCGCGATTTGATGTTTGTCTTGCGGTTGTGGAAGGTCGCGATAGCTATTAAGATCAAGATCGACCGTTTGCTCCACTTGGTTCCACTTGGTCGGCGAAGACGACTTCGGATGTCGCTTCATCAAGTCGAAGTCAAATCCGATCCAGATGCCGCGGATCAAGGCAATTCCAAGTTGTGATGTAGATATGCAAGGAAATCAATCGAAACGAGAAGGATGTTTGCCAAGAAAAATATGGATCTGAGTCCGTTCAACAATCCGATGCTCAAAAGTCCGATGAAGAATCCGTGATGCGGTCACGAGACTCTCGGATTCACCCTCACCAGACGGCGGTCTTCTCATTCCAGATCCCGGCCCGTTCGCAAACCCACTTTTCGGAGCGCCCGAACCCGACTCGCGATCCAGTCCAGCCTTCGACCCGTTTGCTGACCTGGCCCGACCCGGTTGCTGACCCGACTCGACCGACAATCCCGTTTTCATCTAAGCCAACTGTTGCCTAAGGCTGCGACACGATCTGATCGAAGCATCGCCGGATCGTCGAAACGGTTTTATACACGTGATATTTAATATTTGAAAACCTAGTGCAATCGAGACAAAACCTATCAAAATCGAAAAAAAAAAAGCCGAGAGACGAGAATTTCCGCGTGTGAATTTTCTGCACAGCGCAGTCGTACGAAAATCACGTTTCCCGATTCGTTAACCGTCGGATCGGTGTGAAATTTTGGCAGCAGCTTCCCAACACAAATATCTGTATATTCAACGGTGGAGATCGGATTCTGTGTAATATTGGTTACTGAATATACTGCCGAACAGAAGCAGATTTTTACGAAGAAATTTGGAGATCCGACCTCATCCAATACCGAGCTGCTGCATCGCCGCGCTCGAGTCCTTCTTCGGCCGAATTATTGAGCCCAGTAGCCCTATCCGGGCATTTCTCAACTCTCCATTTTTTTTCCTACTCAATGATTCATTTGTTCATTAATTTGTACACTTATGAATCTTACATGTTTATGTTTTACGTGTATATAGGAAAATACGTCGCTCATGATGATGTGCACGCTATGGAGAAAAAAAGCCATATTTATCCCGTTCAAGGATCAAAGTAAATATAGAACGGAGTACCCACGGAAATATGTTGCTCATATGGAGAGAATCTCCCGTTCAAGGATCAAAGCATATATGAAACCAAGTACCCGTAAGACTTTATTAAAGTTCTCGATTTTCAATTCCTCTCTTTTTGGGAATTTTTTTGGGGGGAAATTGGGTATTTGGGTTCTTTATCTCCCACGCTACTTTGCGGTGGATGAGACAATGAGAGGTGGTATCACTCTCGGATGTCGAAGTAAACCGTGTGACGGTCTGGGAGTCACGGATAATTGTTGAAAGTCGATAGTTGTGGTTGTTGCATACACCACGTTTTGGGTGCGATTTGATGTCGCCGTTTTGTCGATTTTAAACCAACAATTAAATAAAACGAACATTGTCAGAACGGTAAAGTTATGACTCGTTCATGGTTAGTCACGGATTTGTGACATACAAATGGGACAAACATCGATTGCGACGGATATGGCGTGGTTAAAATCGATTTGTGGACGAAATTGTCACGTTGAATTGGCGACCACCACGTTGGTCTTGACCCAATCCCATACTTGGAAAACTCCATCTTTCACTTATTAAAAATAAAATATTGCATGTGGGTGTAGACATGTATCGTCTCCTTGCAATATGATATATGGAAGAATGTACGAGTAATTCTCATGAATTTTAACATGTAAGGCAATGGCATATTGCGGTAAATACATGAATTCGTTGACCTCGATTATAGTTCGTATGACTATAGGTCCGAATACTTTTCCGAGTATTTGTAAAGGCATGTGCCTTATACATTTGACTATGTTTAGTCGATCTTATTGGATGGTCAAGACGAGTTGGTTATGGTATATTCATTATGTCTCATGGTTCAAAATGCTTAATATTGATGCACCGCGTTGCATCCATATAACATGACTATTATGACGTATACTTGCAAATTGAGAATTAAAATACTTGGTTGATTTGATGAACTTTGGTGGATTTTGTCTACACTTTTGATCATGACTAGGCGCATCCTCCTTGGTATTTGTTTATGCTTTGAAAGTTCAAACGGAATCAGTGGTTTTTAAACAGCCTTAACTGTACCGACATTCCTACTTTCTCTGCAAGTCTACCAAGTTGGAGTTACCGAAAGGATCATTAGTCGAGATAAGAAATCGAACACCCTGCTGCGTTTAAACGCACATATGGCTGTCACTGCCATGTTTTTGCATCAACACTTATGCCATTGGATATGGTCTCAACCTTGTTTTCTCACTAAACTTGGGAAAAACTAAACAGCCAATTAAAACATGCACTGTGATCTGAGTTTAATGATCCGTGTGGTGCACAATATATGGATAGAAAGATACGGAAGTCTAGTTTCCAGAACATCTGACCGTTCGTCCATAGCCTTCCTAACAAGGGAGTTATCGCTGTTTTAGTGAACAAAGGTCAAGCTGCGCGGATTTTTTTTCCGATTGTGCTAACTTTTGTCCCAACCAACTTGGTTCCCATCTTAAATTTGCAAGTGGTCTTATGACACATATTTTTCAACCTCTTTTTGGCGAATTTGCCATAGATGATGCGAGTTTTGGTATGCGTTATACGCTAAACTATCATCTTTCAAATGTTGAAAAGCTTTCCTTGGGGAAGCCCAAAATACGCACCCTTATTTGAAGGTCGAGCGTGTGCATGGTAGTATTACACCATGCTTGTGTCGTAATTTTTCCCCTTAGGCATATAACCTTGCCATGTTATGCACTCAATATGATAGATCATTTTGATCATATCAAACATAAAATCTCTATGTTGTTAGAGTATTCGCTATGCTCATGATTATAAAATTTTGCAAGCGAAATTGAGTGCATATTAAGCTATTTTCAAGGAACATGATATTTTTGGATTTCGGTTTATAAATCCATTATGACTATGATGAGTAGGTCATCACAATCAATGAGCGGTATGATGCTCAAGTTGTTGAATGCCGAATGGCATTTTCTAGTCACATATGTTCCGTAACAATTGAACCATGTTATGACTCGATGATATATATACCAAAGTGTATCACTCATAGCATCTCATTGTGATTTGTGAGAAATAAAATCTTATGCATCACTTGTATTGGATATGTGAAAAGGAAGAATATTCATGAGTCAATATGGTTCGGCTTGCATCGGTTTTTGTAACCAGAAGATGTATTGGGACATTGACACATTTAGGCTTTAATAGTCCGGAGTTTGGACAGTTTGATGATCTATATACCACGGTATTGTCATGGACATCATTGAACAAAGAAACTAGTTGGATCAAAGACACCAAAGTACATTGGTGGAGTCGTGAGCAGGGCTCATGACCGATGATGATATTTATGTCATCCGCGTCTTGCTTTCATAAGCATGTGTGACGCCAAAGACCCCCCTGATGATCCTTCTTAGCCATGTTCATTTATTTAAGCCTATTCTTTGGCACGATTAAGAGATGACACCCTCCTATGCTAAAGAGAATAATGTAGCGACTCGCATAAGCATGGTGCTGAGTCCTCCCTTTTCACCGAGTCCTTATACATACATGATCATAAGTATTAGCCTGGGTGGCTTATGATGCTATAATGGTGTTCACAAATGGTCGTACTCAAGTAATAACATTTATATGTTATGTTGTTCCTTTGACAATGATTGATAAGTTGATGAAACCTGAGTTATGGTTGTCCAACTTGCGGACCAGTCATTGTAAAGGTCGGTTCACCCACTTTTTAGACCAAGTCTTAAAGTGAAATTTTAACAAGTACTTCCTAACATCCAAGGCTACCTTCTCACAAATTTTGGTGCCATTTGGAGACTTGGAAGGAGGTGAACCACTTAAATGAAGTTTTCACATACCACCAGCCGTCCTAACGACTAGTTCGATGTCATTTCGATCGGTTTTTGACCACAAGGTTGATGGTTTTGGAATCCTAAACACCCATTTATACATGCTCACGAAATTTTGAGGTGTTTGGGGCTGGTGAAGGGAGTAAACTCTTCAAGAAAGCACTAGAGGTTCGATAAAACCAACGGCCTATCATCGGTTCAATCGTTTCTTCATGTTCGATCCCGGTGGTGCATGGTGGCGGTTTTGTTGAATTCTTAAGACCAGTAGCTACGGCTATGTAGCATAGGTCAACATGTCATATTCACCTATACCTATCATCATTCAAATGCTTAGTTACGAGTGTAACAATATGCATTTTGTTAACTGGATTGTGTTAACAACTGAAAACCTTTATCGTCCACATGTTCATGTGCCAAAAGTGCGTCACCACAACGCATTATGACGGGTTATAAATGATGAATATGACATGCGCTTTCACTCATAGTCCGCTTAAAATGTACCTTGGCAGACGATCTCGTAAGTCACTTTGATGAGCCAGTCTTCCCGTCGTTAGGGGGAGATGCGAACGATCATGTTCGAGTAGAACGACTTGGAAATTGTCGTAGTTTGTCCCTACTGTGTCTCACCAAGTTCCCTAAAGTGACGAGATTAAATACATGCTGCAAACATGTCTGCAGGGATTATGTCCGGTCATGGACGTTCGTCACCTATAAATGGTGATATGGTAACACCACAAATTATGGTAGATGATGTTACTAGGCCGTGGATCTCATAGAGTATTGGGATGCCACTTGGTTCGATAAATACTCTCGCTAAGAATGTATGCGAGCTTGGTACATGAAACTTGATCATATGATCAAATTAACTCATCCGTCTCATGTGATTCTGGATTATAGTCATTATTGGGGGACGCCTCAATGAATGCCAATCCATAAAGAGTACTCTATGAATAAAGCCGGTTCATGAGGACGTGGAATGTGAGTTTAATCGAACCATACTTCGTTGAAAATCTACAACGTTGTAGCCTTGGCCTAAAATGGAAACATATGCGACTCTAGTATAAACAAAGTGATAGCCCTTTGTTGAAGTGGTACCGACACTCCAAAGATAAGATCTATCCGTAAACTTTGTTAAAGCGAGTGAGAGAAAGAGTTAAACTCACCTCATGGCGCGAGGTTTCTCATGAACGCACTGGAATCGACTACGATGACACGAAACTTAGTTGTGCTATCGCAATGGATGTTATATCATCCACTATCTTTCGATTAGATAGTTTCCCAAAAGCGCGTGCGGCTTGTGGTTAAATCTTATCTTAGTGGGAACTAAGTTAAGTGATAAAAAGGATCTCGTGGTGGATCGGACTCAAATCAAGTGGCTCCTGACCACGGAGCGCGTCGACAAGTGATTGTCGGGGACGCATACTAAGTATATACTTGATTTGGAAGAGATATGAAGCTTTTGCGTGTAAAACTAAGGGTTTATAGTGATGTACTCTTGTGAGACTAAGAGATTCCGCTAAATCCAAAGTTAAGAATGAAAGGATCTTGGGACACTTGATGATGCGTATTCATCAATCGGTTTAAGGCAATCTAAGGGACGGTTTCCCTAAGAGACGATAAAGTAATGCCTATATGATTCCCAATGACTAGTCGAAGTCATCATAAGACTTGGCTCACTTAAGTGATGATGCGCCTTAAGAGAAAAGTACGGTATTATGTACTCATGTTTGACTCGATGTACTCATTCGTAATAATCCGGTAAAGCCACCGTGATGATGGCTCAGGATGCGCTTACGCAATGTCGTGATTGACAAGAAGCTTGAAGCTCGCTCTATCTCGATAAAAAGGACACTTGAAAACCGATACCCGATCGCCAGAATGTGTTGGTCTATCTCCCATATGACCTACAGGGCAGCTCACTTGATGGAAAATGGTGAAATTGGTGCCATTGGAAAGGTTTGTGTCTACTTTCCAAGGAAACCAACCATTTGATCACATCCATCATGTTGAGTGACATATGGCTATTGTTGCAAAGTAGGACAGGATATGTCCGGTAATTTGCTGAGTCAACTTCGATAGAGCTTTGTGATCTGCTCAGGTCGATCTAGGTTACGTACTGTATGTGAATGAAAAGCTATGGGTGTCTAGTTTTCATACGTTCTTACAGTTTCATTGATACCTATTGAATCGAAGAAGTTATGACTGATTTGGTGCATAGAGGTCAAGACTTTAGAAAACATGATAAGTCTTTAGCGACTCTGCACTTTGGATGTGTCGCACTCTTTTTGTCCTTAGACCAAGGTTTGTTTTTTCCCATTGGGTTTTCACTTGGTAAGGTTTTTAACGAGACGACCTATGAGAACATCCATACAAATAATGCGTTGTACTTCTGTTCAACTTAAACCAAGAGGTATTTTTCCCACTGGGTTTTTCCTTGGTATAGTTGTGAGGGCAACTTGGCATCCGACTCCTATGATTTGAGGTACTCATCAGGGGGAGTCGTTATGTATACATCAGGGGGAGTATACATGACATGTTATGTTGGTGCGTTGCAATCTTTTGCTCATCAAGCCTTTGTTTTTCCCATGAGGTTTTGTTTTGGCTTGGAATAGGTTTTTACGAAGGCAACATCTTCTGCACCATTGTTGTATTAGTGCTCGACACAGGGGGAGTGTTCCGGGAATTATTATTCCCGTGATGTGTCTTACCTAATACTGATTGTAGATACATAGATGGAAGGTTCCAGATCCTTCTAGAGGTAGTAGGATCCTATTAGATGTCTTACCTTATCTAGGAATTCTATGTATGGAAGGACTCTCATTGTAATGCCTATATAAAGGCCCCTCTATCAATGTTATGAATGAATTGATTTGCTGTCTTTTACTTTCTCCTCAAACATATAGGAATTAGTTCAAATGAAAATCAATACTTAAAATGAGAACATTAGTCCGTGCATATTTAGTATGGATTTACTGCATACATAGTATGTTGTAATTCATATTCATTTTCTCTAACGCACAGTGAATTTGTACTAAATATATGCAGTGAATAATAAAAAAATACTCTATATTTATACGGTGAATCCGTACTAAATATGCAATGAATTCATATATTTCCATTTTAAGGACTGGTTCTCGTTTAAAACACTATCTGCTCAAAACACAAACTATTTTTTCTTCCAAAAATCAGTTTCTATTTCTAGGAAGTTGTAGAAAAAATAAAAGAAAACACTAAAGTTTAAATATTTTTTTTTTTAGAAAAGGAAAAGAATTAATATTAAGAAGGCATGAGGGGTGCCAAGCATACAAAAGTTTACAGCAGTAAAGCCAAAAATGAAAACTAGGGGTGACCCATGAATCGAACGTTCACGAACTGTTCGTGAAAAAGTTCGGTCAACGGTCAGTTCGAGTTCGGTTTGACCGAACCGAACATGTTCGAGTATTTACGAACCGAACATCGAACATTTTATATTTTGATCGGGTGTTCGCGAACATTAATATATATTATATATTATATATATATATTATATTATATATATATAATATGGGTGTAATAAGTAATAACTATTAATTAAACCTTAAACCTAATCTAAACTTCAACCATAAAAATTTGTGATACAAGATTTTATTTTATTTTTAAAAAATTTGTAATTTACATATTTTTTCCGAACATAAACGAACAAAGCGTACGAACAGAACAATCGAACACGAACAATAAAAAATATGTCGAACCGAACTCGAACACTGATTTGTAATGTTCGTCGAACACGAACACGAACCGAACACTATACGAACCGAACGAATGAACGGTCAATAACACCAAAAGCTCGGTTCGTTCGGTTCGTGTCCACCCCTAATGAAAACAAACGATAGTCAAAACATATACACAAGAGAGCTTTAGCATAGCTCACTCAGAGGCGATTGACACCAATCTCTAAAACTCAGCTGTTGTGACTTCCGCAAATAAACCAAATCAAACCAAACATATCCAGTATATCCCGCTCAGAGTAGGGTCTGTGGAGAGTAAGATGTACACAGATCATGCCCGTACTTTTTAAGGTAGGGAAACTGTTTCCGTGAAGACCCCTAGCTTAGTGCACAGCAAAATATAGAGTGATATATACAAAGAAGTATATGATTTGAAAAGGCTCCGATACCATACCTGAGCCCATGGCTTAGACTTACCTAAGAGGAATTTGGCTACTACACACTCGATGAACAATGCTCTAACAGAAGAGGGATTGACTCTGCGCACAGTTCCCTGTCAAAAATAAACCACAGGCAAAAGCTTATAGGATAAAATATAGTAATAAAAATACAAAAGCAATGCTCTAGGTCAAAGCTAACCGAGAGAACCCAATCCTGAGACTCTCTACTACAGAACCGCTCCCTAAAAAAGAATCCACAACTCTGATCTTGCGCTGAATGCCACATACTAGGGGTGTCATTTCGGAACCGAAAATCGAAAACCGAACCAAAAAACCCAAAAAAAGAACCGAAAAACCGAAACCAAAGAAGACCGAACCGAAAAACAAAAAAACAGAACCGAACCGAACTAATTTGGTTCGGTTCTCGATTCGGGGTCGGGCGGAACTAAATCGGACCGAAATGGACCGAAGCCAAATTTCAACATACTAAAATGACCTTGTTTTTGTGATTTGGTGTGTTTCGAATTTTAGTATAATTCGTTTTCCTTTTGTAAGATCCTCATGGGTCCAAGAAGGACCGATAATATGTTCATGTAATTTGTGATTCAATTAATTTAGGTTGAGAGAATGAGCTACTGTGATTTACGATTGTTATATGTTTTGAGATATTTGTAAATTGCTATGCAACTCTAGCTTTTATCTTGAACATATATATAACTCATGTTGTTGGCTTGTTGTTATATACTATAACTTATACTATTGCATATAATATTTGAATTTATATTGTGAAGAACCGAAAAAACATCAAACCAAATCGAAACCGAACCGAATATTTATAAAACCGAACTTAACCGAATCGAACTTCAAAAAAAACGAATAGGCTAAGCGTGTTGAAAAGTATTTGTGTTTGTATTTGTAAGGATGATGCAGTTGATATAAAAGAAGTGATGTAGTATCTGTTTGTTTGATTTTTGTGTATTTAGTTGACCTAGTTTGATTTTAGAACTGTGATATGTAATATGTGTTTGGTGATTTGTTGATGTTTGACACGTTATTGGTTTTAGATTCTCTATTGCATATGTGGTGTGCCTATTAATATGTGAATTATCTTATGCCATTGTTAGTTTTACGAACTTCGAATATTGTGAGTTAGTGACGGATGAGTGATTGCAACATTGCCATTACTTTTGCTTAGTTGGTTAGTAATTACCAACATAACTCAGGGGTATTGAGTTTAAATCATAAGTATGTCTAGAGTGAATTACTAATCGCAAATATGTGATGCAGTTGATTTAAAACATTGATGCATTAGGTGAATAAGTTTTCATTAATGTTTTTTTTAGATTTAGTTTTAGTTTTGATTTGCTTGATATAACATAGTGATGTAGTTTATTTAAAACGTAGTTGTATAAGGCTGCATTAGTTTATGCATAGTTTAGTTTTGTCTATCTCATAATTATTCATTAAGGTTTATTCTGATGTGCTTATATAACATAATGATGCAGTTTATTTAAAATATTGATGCAGTAACTATGCAGATGTTTAAACTGATGGTATATATATTCTCGCCTTTGTTTGTTTTTGTTGTGATTTGCTTTTAATATATCACTCTTATTGAATAGTGACTGAACTTATATGCGTTAACCATACATATGTTCAAACTGTTAAATACTGACATCAAACCAGCCAAGTCACTTGATCTGAACATGATGACACCTTACTTTATATTCATACATGTATAACAATTGTAGAAAATAGATATAACAAACACACATACACTTTTCGGCACATAAAACACTCTTCGTTTAACCTATTCTAACCTCATATGCAACTAACAGGTACCTAATGCACCACTTCAATACCACACCTGCATTAAGCATCCAAACAAACACACATACACTTTTTGGCACATAAAACACGCTTCGCCTAATGTAATCTAACTTAATATGCAACTAACATGTACCTACTACATCACTTCAATACAATACCAGCATTGAGCATTCAAACAAACACATACACTTTTCAGCACAAAAAATACACTTCGCCTAACCTAGTCTAACTTCATATGGACTAATAGGTAACTACTGCATCACTTCAATACAACAACTGCATTAAACATTCAAACAAACACGTAAACACTTTTCGGCACACAAAACACATTTTGCCTAACCTAGTCTAACCTCATATGCTGCTAACAGGTACTACTGCATCACTTCAATACAACAACTGCATTAAAAATTCAAACAAACACAGAAACACTTTTCGATACATAAAACACACTTCATTTAACCTCATATGCAGGTACGTACTGCATCACTTCAATACAACAACTGCATTAAGTATTCAAAAAAACACAAATACTTTTTTCGAACAAAAAACACACTTCGCCAAATACAATCTAATGTTATATGTAACTAACATGTATCTACTGCATCACTTCAACACAACAACTGCATAACTCATAGAAACACATAAACAAACACTTTTTGACATGTAAAATACACTATAACTAACCTAATCGAATATTATTTGCAATAAAAGTAGAACCTATTGCATCACTTCTTTACAGCAAATGCATTACTCTTACAAACACATAAAACAACCTACGCTTAGCCTATTTCATCCTTACACGCGACAACTGAATACCTACTGCATCTCAGTTCAAATTCCAGTGCATCACATATATAACCAAGCATGCAAACACATTTGCACACATAAAACAACCTACGCTTACCTTATTTCATCCTTACACGCGACAACTGAACACCTACTGCATCTCAGTTCAAATTCCAGTGCATCAGACATAAAACCAAGCATAAAAACAAGTTTACACACATAAAACAACCTACGCTTAGCCTATTTCATCCTTACACTCGACAACTGAATACTTACTGCATCTCAATTCAAAAATAGTGCATTGCAGTTTCGTTACAAGTGCATCAGAATGTAAAGTTAGTGCTCTATACAAAGGCATAGTCACTAATTTTCTGCATCTTATAAGGTCAATTTACTTTTTCAATTTTGAAAAACTTTCTTGTTGGTATTATTATCTGAAAGTGACAATATGACCCATTTATAGGTCAATGGGTTGATTTGGGCTGTATTTTTTCCTATGATGAGTAATCTCAAATGTCTTTGCCAAATGGCCATTTATAGGTCAATGAGTGATAATAATAAAATCTGTTCTTATATATAGGCCAAATGGCGAGGACATAGAGAACATAAACGCCATAAGAAACTCACAAAGGCAACAGTTACCATACAATGTTAATGGAGGGGGAGAGTTGCTAGAAGAGGCTTCGGGGATCAAAGATGGTCAGGTTTCTTTTTTTCATATGCATTACAGACTTACAGTAATAGGTCATATGTTGAGATTGTATTTTCTTTAGGAGGACAACATTCAGACTTCATATCTACCCTCTTTTTCTACCTCTCTAACCCCCAGGCCCCAGCCCACTCATTCATATGCACAACATAAAAGCACAGCAAGATGAAAATACATACATATCTTAAACGAAACCTGGAATTTTACATTTTATCCATGCGTGCACGGGTATTATATCTAGTCAAGTAAAATACTAGAACATCGGTATCTGAAAAATAGACTACAATATTTCTTCTATGGGTTTATTCCCAGAAACCAAAATGACAAATCAAATGTTTGAAGTACCAACAATATATTACAGCAACCTTGAGAAAACAAAGATATATTCCACCAAATACGGATACAAACTTGATTAAAGAAAATTAAAAACACACAAACCCTCTGCCGGATCAAAATATATTTGAGTTACCAGTCTTGATGGAATAAGTTCTTCATCTAAATATCCGTAGCGGTTTTCACAAACCTCAGATTTTTGATATCGAAAACCCTGGAAGTATATATAATAAGGAAAAAAGGTTACAAATCAAGATGAATAAAACTAAGATTTTTGACTTTTTAGAGTCAAACTACCTTAACCATTTTTGTGGATGTTATATAATATTTGATGCAAAATATATCAATGGATGAAGTTTTAATTGTATTTTTCAATGGTATAATTTTTCATCAAATATTATATAACACAAAAAAGATATTTAATGTCAAAGTTGAACCAGTTTGACTAAAAGTCAAACTGGACATTTATTTTGGGACGGATGGAGTATTTTTTTTAAGGAAGAAAATAAAGCATTAAAACATAGTGGATTAGATTGTATTTGCTCACCACTGGTTTTGTTTCCTCTGTATGGATGAAAACTCTCAAGGAATCAACAAAATAAGAGCAATTGCTCTCTGATGAGAAATCCAGATATAGTGCTATGTCAGTTGGGATGGACCAACAAACTTTACTCGAACGAATATCAAACGAAGATAGTCTACCATCTGGAGATAACCCAAATAGCTTATCTCCGTGAATTTTAACTGCCAGCATCTCCACCTCTCTTTTAAGTTGTAGATTATTTTCCCATATGCTATCATAAAATATAGAAAGTAATTCTTTAGGTGGCAATTCGTGGGGGCAGGATCCTCTACATGATCTGTGCGTAGTGCTTTGTCTGATTACACACGTCTGCGCGCGGGTGTGTGTGTATGTCCGTCTAACGGCCGTGATCTGCAAGACCATCTTGTCCGCAGGAAGATCCTACCCCACCCGTGTTGTTGCCCTAAGGATTGACCGCTAACGTGGTGTTCGACCATTAGACGATCAAACATACTTTGAGGTTCTCGATCCTGCTTCGACAAAGAAAAGATTAGCATAAAAAAGTATAAAGTTGTAACACAAAAAAACAAAGAAGCATTTGTAAACCAAACAGGCATCAAATCAAGTAAGGGCAATTAAACATATATGGTTTTGGTACCAAAAATTCGTAATCTTATTCTAAACAGAAATTGACTCTATTACTTTGAATTTTTTCAATTCCCATATGATAGCTCAAAATGACGGGGAGGAAAAATGGTGAATGATGGTGGTGGAGGTGTAGATGGACGCGCGGTGGTGGAGGAGTAACGGCCGGAAAATTGGCCATTTTTTAGTGTGTGTTTAAGTGTGTGTGTTTGTCGGCGAAGAGAGAGAGAGAGATATAAGAGTAACGAACTATCCATTTCTTGTAAGATTAGAAACTTTTAACATTTACCTCTGTTAACTAGTGACGTGGCCGTTAATATAATTTTAAAATACATTTATATTCCACTCTGTATTATTTGTAGGGTCAGTTGGATCCCATTTATGGGTCTTCTTCACGATTTCAGAAAAGAAGGGAAATTTACCCATTTAGGGTTTATACCCATTCGAAGAAAAAAAAAAGGCGCATGAAATGTCTTCTTCATCTTCTGTAAATCGCAGCAACAATTCGAGGAAGAAAGATGGGTTGTGTGATTGTGACCCTCCGCTTAGAAGAGTTGAGCGTACATCCTGGACAAAGAAGAACCCAAACCGAAGATTTATGGGTTGTCGTAAATATACAGTAAGTTTTCCCTTTTTGAGATTGATTGTTGAAGCGACTGAAAGTGTCTTCTTCATCTTCTATTTTATATTTCTATGTATGTAGGGACCTGAAAGTGAGCATTGTGAATCTTTTGACTGGATCGATCCTCCTTTAAGCGACCAGAGGTATAAGGAAGCAATGTACGAGCTTGGTTTAATTGGTCATGAAAGGGATGGGAAAGAAGAACTAATGAAGTCTCTAACTCATGAAAGGAATGAGAAAGAAGCAGCAATTGAAGCTTTAGCTGAAGAAAAGATGCAAAAGGAAGAGTTACTGGAAGCTTTAAAATCTCTAAATGAAGAAGTTGATGTATACAAATGGATCAATAAGCTGTATAAAAGATGTTTGGTGATATTGATATTTTTGGTATTTAGTTTTTGGATGTGTTAATTAGTATTTGTTGATTGATGTAATGTAATGGTTTGGATTTATTTTCAATATGAATGAGAATTGGTTTTTAGTATCTTCAGTATAATTTTCCCTTTAATGTCATAGGTTTTGTGATGAATGTCATTAGACCATAAAACATACAGACCTGATTACTTTGTGTTCAATATAGGTTTTGTGTTCAATATAATTGTGATGAATCAGACTATGAATCAGTATATTTGTAGTATAATTGTATGTTTCAGACTATGAATCACTATAATCAGACTATGAATCAATATAGGTTTTTAGTATAATTGTATGTTTCAGACTATGAATCAGGTTTTGTGATGAATGTCAGTATAATTTTCCCTTCAATATAGGTTTTGTGTTCAATATAGGTTTTGTGATGAATGTCATTGAATGGCAAATCTGATTTATTCATTACAGAAACATAATGATAACTTTGTATATCTGATTCATATCATTGTGAAACATACATTGAGTGATAACATACAACATTGGCAAATCTGATTCATAGTCTGAAACAAACATCATTGAGTGATAACATACAACATTGGCAATTCTGATTCATAATCTGAAACATACATCATTGGCAATCTGATTCATTACAGCAACACAATAACCTAAAAAAGTGGTAATCTGATTCATTACAACAACACCATAACCTTCTCAAAACAAACATGGCAAAACCGATTCATTACAGCAACAAGAATTCTCAAAAAAAAAATGGCAAATCTGATTCATTACAGAAGCAAGACTTCTAGAATCAGTAACATGCCAGAAAGCTTATTCATCACAGAAACAAGAGTTCTAAAAACAAACATGGCAAATCTGATTCATTACAAATACAAGACTTCTAGAACCATTAACATGCCAAAAAGCTTCTTCATTACAGAAACAAGAGTTCCAGAACCAGTAACATGCCAAAAAGCTTCTTCAACCCTGATTAGCATTTCTTCTCCCACATTTATTACCATCATTTATCCTTTTTCTTCCTGGTGGCCGCTTAACTTTTGGTGGTGCTTCTTTTTTTTCATTAGTACAACTTCTTGAGTTATGACCTTCTTGAAGACAATTTTTGCATGTCATAACTATGCCTGTTCTCTTCATTTGTCCCCTTGATCTCTTAGCATGACTCACATCCTCATTGGCATCCTTTCTTCTATTAAGTTTTGGTCCGCGTGCATCCTTCTTGCTGTAGGAGGTAAAGGGTTATCCAAGTTTACCTTTGGCCAGTCCCTCATACCATGCAGTGGCAGCAAGAAATGACTATATGTTTTTTCAAACATTGCAGCTTTGTAGTAGTCAGTGATATAATCTTCTGGTAAGCTTCTAATGTAGAAAATTACTGCTACAGCATGTGTACAAGGCAAACCAGTAACTTGCCACATCCTACATGAACATAACCTCTCTGCCTCATCAACTACAAATCCTTCTCTTCCTTTGCTCACCTCAAACTTAGGACCACCACTTGCAATAACTTTCCTCTCTACAAAAAATATACAAAATAAATGTTTCTATAAGTCTCTACAAAAAAACATACAAAAAAAATACATAATGATTCTACACTAATTTGATGACTGAAATTAAAAGAAATTACCTTTGCTCATCTTTTGCTTTTTCAAGCCTCTTCCTAATGTTTGGACATATTTCATCAGTCCATTTTGCATGTTTATTCCTCATACTTTCCAATCTTTCCATAAGTATAACCCTGATTGCTTCTAGCATTGTCAAAATAGGTTTTCTTCTAAGTTCACGAATAAGTGAGTTAAAGCACTCACTTATTCCATTCTCAACAGCCTCACAAGCAAAGATTAGTATCGAAAAATGCTCGCACTGTGTTGATGGGTCCCTTTGCTTCAAGTAGTTATATGCATCAATGTTTGCCTTCTTCAGCTCATCCATATTCTCTTCAAAGAGTGTAGGGTAACTTGACTTTAAAATTTTCCAAAAAAGGTTTCTAAACAAAACACCACTGAATCTTTTTCTGAAATTTGCATAAATGTGCCTAGCACATTGTCTGTGCTCTGCACTAGGCAACACTTGTTTAACAGATTCAATTAGACCCTGAGATTGACTTACACATATTAGTAGAATACAAGTAATAATAATAACAATCACATATAACCAAGTTAAATGCCTTATGTTGATAAAAAAAATACCTTATGTTGGTCAGACATTAGAGTTGTACCAGCACCATTTCCCAAATGAAGGTCATCTCTTAAAAGGTCTATGAACCATTCCCAGTTTTCCTTATTCTCTACAAATACAATACCCATGCAATGGGAATATATGGTTATTCCCATCTCTCCCTATTGCCGAAAGTAGCTCCCCTTGCAAATTGTCTTCAAAAAGCACCCATCTAGACCAATAATCTTTCTACATCCATCAAGCCAACCATCTTTCAAACCCTTAAAACATACATAAAAGCCTTGGAAGTATAATTGCCCATCGTGATTACGTTCAACCTTAAGCTTAACAAGATTTACCGAGATTAGTTAATAAAATCTCTGCTGCATAGTCTCTAAGTTTCTCATAATGTTTCCTAACTGATTTCTCATATTGAAACTTTGCATAATCTCTAGCCCTTGATGCTTGACTGGTGGTGATGGTACATTTATACTTTTTCAAGAAAGCAGCCTGCAAATCCTTCAAGTGTATCTTTGGATTTTGCCTTATTTTAGCCCCAAACTTTTCTGCAATCCATCTCAGAATGTACTATGGAACATGACTGAAAGTTTCTTGTACACCTATGCTCATCTATTAATGATTTAACTTGAAATGAAGCTTCTCCTTTCTTCCAGGTAGCCCATAACCTAAATGGGCAATGACGTTTCTTAGTAACTTCATCCTTTTTACCACAAACAGCCAACACCTTGGCATGATCATTATGTTCAAACCTGATTTGATAACCATTGGCCAATGCATAATAAATCAAATAATCTTTTAGTTGCATAGGGCTTTCATACCTCTCTTTTATATGGGGTCTCATAACTTTCCAGTGAACCTTAGGGTTATGCCTGGGGCCATTTTGCTCATCATCTTCAAGTGACCCAAACTCATCCTCATTGTCAACATTTGACTCAACATTGTGAAGGCTATGCAAATAACCTGATAAATCAACAGAACTCATCATGTTCTACCACCATAAACTCTACTCCCTCACTGTTTGCCTTATCCTTCTGATTCCCTTCACTATCAACAATCACATGTTGGGTCACTTTTGATTTTTCCTTAGCTTTCTGGTACAATATGGATGACTCAATTGTACAAGCATCTTTCTTCAACTTTTTTTGCCTAACCTCCAACACCTCATCCTCTCCATCAGATATGTGATCTAAAGAAGCAGCGTCTGATTCATCGTCTGTTATATCTACTTCAATATCTTCATCATTCTCATCACATTCATCACTAGAAGAAGAATTCTCAACATTCTCATTTTTCTCAACATTCTCATCATTTTCATCAATAAGATTCTTAGTTCCCATATCCACACTACCCTCCCCATTGATAACATTGACATTTTCATCCTCACCAATCCACTCACTAAGGTCATCAGTAAATTGCCTCATATAAACACATTTTTCTTGGACTTTTAAACCCATGATTCATGAACAATTTAATATCCACATCACATTCAATTCTTCTAAGACCCCCATTTTGTATATCTTTACCAGGGACACAATAATAAACAGATTCACACTTACTTGAGTTGGTTAACAACATTAAATGATCTTTTAACTCAGAAAAACTGAGGTTGCTAAAATCTACATTTTCAAAGCTTTGATTGTTACCACCGGCATACCACAATGGATGCTTAAGGAACAATCCAGAGTGATAAATCTCAATTGAAATTCCCTTACAAACGGAAGATTCACCCATCTGCAAATAAATAACAAAAAATAAAAAAAAATAAAAAACCCTAAAATTGTACATTCAATGCAGACACACAAGAACATATATAATGAGCCTGAAGAAGAAGCCTGAAAAAAACCCTAGAATTTTACCTTCCAATCGCCCGTGAAATCGCCTGTGAAATCGCCTGCCAGTGAAATCGCCTTTCGAAGAGGCAGTTGAATCGTGGAGAGAGACAGTGGGAAATATGACATATCATCATCCAACTGACCCTACAAATAATACAGAGTGGAATATAAATGTATTTTAAAATTATATTAACGGCCACGTCACCAGTTAACAGAGGTAAATGTTAAAAGTTTCTAATCTTACAAGAAATGGATAGTTCGTTACTATTACTGGTAATTGTTAAAGCTGATTGCTAAAAATAGGAACCGATGCAAAGTATGTTTCTATTATATGCAATTTTCCCTAAAATTTTTTAGTGTAGTGACTTTATATATATAGTATAATATTAACAGATCACTAAGGGGGGAGGGAGTGGGTTCGGGTAGCAAGATCGGGTAGGGATACCCGAGCGGGTACACCGCCCCCTCCACATCGGGTAGCAAGATCGGGTTTCTATTTCGGTTTGTGAAGCCGAGCGAGTTTGTGTGTCTTTGTGTTTGCATTTGGGAATAAAAATCCAAACCGCCTCGAGTGTATGCCTTCTTTTTTGAGGTGTCAAAATTAATGGGTTTATAGTTTTACTTGAAAAAAACAGGTCGACGAGAATACCTGTAAGCGGCAAGCTGGTTTTGCAATTTTTTTTTTTTAATTTTGTATCAGATTTGTCTATCTATCTCTCTTTTCCTTCACTGACTAGCCTGCCGTTTGTGTATTTTAATTTCTATTTTTAATTTAATTATTTTAATTGTCTGTTGTTTTTTTTTTCTAATTTTGTTCTCTCTTGTTTATAGATATAAAAAGGAATGCGCCGGTTGGTGCCGGAGGGATTTACAGGGCTTTGTGTACCCTTAGATTTCTGACTTGAAAATAAAATTGTTGGAGAAATTAGGGTTTTTCATTTCTGGTGGCTTTAATTAACTAAAATGTCTTTCGATTCTTCCGAATTCGAATGCATTATTCCGTCTTCGTCCGACGAGATATCCACGGGTAGCTCGTTGCAACTTATGATTCAAGCGGCTCAATATCTTGAAGACACGGCAAGCTCTAGCCGAACTAGCGTAAATCGTCTACGGGAAATAGGTCTTCAAACGTTAGAGAATGATTGGTTCGTTGAAACACCAAAGTACAACGAAGAGTACTTTAAAAAAAAAAAATTCGAATGGAGAAAAGCATGTTTTTGCAAATAGTGGGCGACATTGAAGCGAGATACCCATATTTTCAAGAAGGCTACGACGCGCGTTCGAAAAAAAGTTTCACGGCGAAACAAAAAATCACTTCGGTCGTTAGGCGACTCGCAACCGGCAATCCCCCCGATGAGTATGATGAATATTTATGCATGGCTGCAAGAACGTCACGTGAAAGTCTTGATTATTTTTGTGAGGCCATCATTGAGTTGTACGGTCGTGAGTACCTACGTAAGCTGACAGCACACGATCTTGCTCGCATTTTCCAGGCCCATGAGGCGAAGCATCACATCCCTGGAATGCTTGGTAGCATCGACTGTACACACGTCAAATGGAAAAATTGTCCTAGATATTTGAGAGGGCAATATACGAGAGGTGACTATGGTGTTCCCACTATTATGCTTGAAGTCACCGCGTCTTAAGATATGTGAATTTGGCATGCTTTTTTTGGTCCACCAGGGTCAAACAACGATATCAACGTATTGAATCAGTCTGACTTGTATCTTACAGATCGAAATGGAACGGCGGTGAACAGTTCATTCAACGTGAATGGACGCTTTTACAAACGCGGCTACTATTTGACAGATGGAATCTATCCTAAGTGGTCCACATTTGTTAAAGCATACCCGTATCCAACCGACCCAAAGGAAAAGAGATTTAAGAAGTTACAAGAGGGGGCGAGAAAGGATGTCGAGCGAGCTTTTGGTGCTCTCAAAGGAAAATGGAAAATTCTCGATCGGCCTCTCCGAGCTATGACCAAAGCGAAGATTGCCAATCAGGTTCATGCGTGTGTTATTTTGCAGAATATGGTTATAAAACGCGAAGGGAGGGCAATCTCACCGGTTCATATAATGGATGAGCCATTCAAACGATGTTCGACGACAAAGGTGATAGCGGAGTTACTAGACGAAGTTCTCCATGACCGACTTCGATATGATCTCACGGAGCACGTAGCACGTCAATACTTGCCGCATCTCGATGATTAGTGGGTTTTTTATTTTAATCTAGTTATTTTTAAGTATTATGTTATGTTTCTTTTTTTTAAGTATTATGTAATGTTTTTTTAATGAAATGTTATGTTTTTATTTTAAATATTGTATGTGATTTTATGTATGAAAAAAAATCGAGTATTAGGTGACCACTCCCTCCACTTAGGGTAGTGTTAGGGTAAAATTGGGTAGTTTTGAGTTGGAAGGTTTTTATTGGATAAAGGTGATGTGGCACCTAGGGTATTAGGTGACCACTCCCTCCTCCCTAACAGGTCTTAGCAGGTCTGACCTGTTAATGTCAAACACGAAACTTGTTAAGAACATGCCGTGTCGTGTTAATAAGTTTCGTGTCAAAATTGCCAGGGACCAACAACACAGTCATTTGCATACTTTAGGGATGGAAAGGCCAAAAATCAAAATTTAGGGACGATCAGTGCGAATCTTGCATACTTTAGGGACGAACGGTTAAAATTATTCAAACTAACACAAAAATGGGTCCCACACCCAATTTATATAAAAGATTAACAAAAAGTTGAAACAAGCCCCTCTCCTTTAATTATACCCGCCCGCCCGGTGTTTTCGGTTTCTGTCGGGGTAAATTTTTCGAAACCTAAATCCTCCTCAAACTTTAAAATTCGGTTTCGGTTTCGGTCGGTTTCGGTTTTCAAAACTCAAAACTCAAATCCTCCTCAAATGTTTCAGTTTCGGATTAGTTCGGTCAAATTTGATTTTGACCCAAACATATTTAATTTATATATATTTATTTATTAAAATAACAAAAAAATTAATTATATTAATAAAACTTGTTCTAAAATAATAGATAGATCTTTAATTGATATATTTAATCATTGTTTTTATCAAAACTACAATATATGTGTAGATATATTATTTATAAGTTTAAAAATTTTAGTCATATAAATAAAATTTTATATATTATAAATAATTCGGGTTAGTTCGGTCCAATTCGGGGTAATTCGGTTCGGTTCGGTTTTAAGTTATCTAAACCTGAATTAATTCGGTTTTGATTTCGATTTGTAAGTTTCAAGTTCGGAGTTACTTTCGATCGGAAATTTTCGGTTCGGTGCGGATTGGTTCGGATTGATTGGTCGATTTTCGAACTTCTATTAAAACCCCTAGTCAAAACCAGGCTCTACAATCTGCTGCCGCCACACACAACCTATGCCGTCACCACACAACAACCTCCATCATCACCATCTCCCTCATCCACTACCACATCATCAACGCCACCATCATTAACATCACCTCTCAGCTACTACCGCAACACCATCACTCCGCCGCCATCATTATCAGACGCCGCCGCCACCGTCGTCAACACGGCAGGGAGATCAAGGGGTTTTTCGCTACGGGTTTAGAGTGAAAGGTCACGCTTAGGGTTTGTGGTTCGGGGTTTTGCTCGTTTTTATTAATTCTTTATCTCTATTCCTTCCCGTCGTTTAAGAGTTAAAGGTAACGTATCATTATTCTCTCTCTTTTCCGTCGGCGGCTACTCGTTTTTATTAATTATTTCTAAATAAAACCGACTATATACGGTGTGTACTAGTTTTCGTGGAACTGAAACAAGATTAAACATGTTTCTAAAACCATATATAGTTGGTTTTATTTAGAAATAATTAATGATGTTTGTATCGACTGTTACCGGCTATCTCGGATTGGATCTGCTTATACCTTGGGAAAGTTTTTTGTTTTGGTCTATGTTGTTTTGATCTGTTTTAATGCTTCTTTGGTTGTTTAAGCTTATTTATCTGTTTCAGCTTTATATGGGATAATGTTTGTTTGTTCAAGCTTATGCATATTTGTTTAGTAATCTGATATAAGAAGTGATTTAAACTTGTTATAATGACTGATTGGATTTGCTTAGTTGTCTTATTGATTAAGCTCATTTTGTTTAATTGTTTAAACTTATTGTAGGGTATTTTACGTGGCTAAGTGCTCATTTTAACTGCTTATTCTTCGTTATCTGCTTATTATATACTGCTTGTTTTAACTTATTTTGAAATTAGTGGCTTATTGTAGTGCTTATTTGATTATCGCGACACCAAGGGGTGTGATAGTTGGTTTGGTTTTTGGCACAACAAACCCACATAGGGTGCGTTGGTGCTATTCTTGGTTCTAGTCTCGATTTGGTTACAGATTTACTTATTTCCGGATTACTTGTCAAGCGCTTGTTGTTGTATTGATTTTTGCACCGTGTAAGCAAAGACACCATAGAGATGTTTGGGTTGGATTTAAACTGGGTTGCTGAATAAAAAGGATTAGTTGTTTGGTTAGCGGGCTTATAAGCCGATGTGTTATAGGGAGTGTTTGGTTAAAATCTATTATATGTGTGTTATCTATATTGTCAAGTATAAATAACTTGTAACGTGTTTAATTTGTTTTTACATTGGTGACCCTTGGTACGTTTCGGTTACAAATGAGACTTATTACTTGGACTTGGATTAATTTCGGATTGGTCTTGTTTAGACTGTTGGACTAAGGAGCCCGTTAGCTTTGGTTTGGTAAACTTAGGCCCGTAAACCCAAGTTGGCGTGTGTTGGGTTAAAGGTCATGTGTTAGTTTATTCTGCATTTTTGCTAACTAATTTGTTATTCACTTACTAATTTTTTTTTTTTTTTGGTCGATGGTGTTTCAGATGCTATTTGGAAGTACATTGGATATTGCTTGGATGGATCGTTGTTATTGGATTTACGGTATTAGCCAACGGTCTTATTGGACGGTTTTGTGCTAGAGGCGTAATAATCTATTAGGCTCGTAAAGAACTTAATATATTACGAGCCGAACGGACACAAAAACGGACAATAAACCATAAACTAATATTCACGGGAATGATAACGACGAATAAACAATTAAAACTTGTATAAACTTGTAACAATTTGTAAAATGTAATAAATAAAATTTGTTATTCAAAGGTTGTAAGTCTGTAACCACTTGGAAATGTTAAATAAACGGACGTATTATGTCCAAATTTTATTATGGTTTGTAAATGTTGTAAACTTTTTTAATTACTTAATTACCAACGTTTTTGCATATATATCCAACCAAAACTCATAATTACATGTATATCATTTCAAAGCCTTAAAATTGTCAAATATATCCAAATGATTATTTTAAATATATTTAATAGAAAAAATGTCTAATAATTCTAATTGATATATAAAATGACGATTATACCCTTATTCTACAGACAACCGTAATCGCAATGGCAGAAAAAATGTCTAATAAACGGACGTATTTTGAATATATTTTAATTCAGTTTATGATGATTTTTATTCTTCATTTTCACGTGTTTCTACAGACAACCGTAATCGCAATGGCAGAAAACCAAGACTTCATAGACCTCCTGTCCTCCCTCACCACGTACTTAGATTCCGCACCACACCCAGAATTTGAACAAATTGATGACCTATGCATGGAAAAAATGGAAGAAATGGATGAAGCTTGTAAGAAGCTTTCCGCTACTACTCGAACCTTATTTGGTCCCCTAGGTAAACTGCTTTTATTCTTTACATTAAATTAGGTTTCACTGAAAAGATATGTTTTTTTTTTATTATTATTATTATTATTATTATTATTTTTTTAGGCCCAAACTCGATAAAGGGTTTTGTAAAAAAAATTATTGGGGTTGTTTGTTTTGGCTCATATAGCTGAATTCATAAGCCTTAATTCTCTTGCTTATAGAGACTTTTGGGCTTATGGAAGTTAATCATATCATAATAAACTTGTACAAATCTACAAGTCCCAAAATAAGCTGGAGCTTATAAAATAGAAGCCGGGAAGCAAATAAGCCCACACATAAGCTTATATATTTAGCAGTTGTTGACTTGTAATACTTTCGTGCAAGATATCTGGATTAGGGTAAAATGGTAAAAATTGTAGGTTATAACTAGTCATTTTTGAAAGTGGAGGGTCATATTAAAACATATTTCAAGTATGTAGAAACACAAATTGGATATAAGGAGAGTCAAAAAAACATGTAACTATCTGAGATGGATATTATTTACATGTTAATGTAGTTAGATATCTTGCATATAATTATATGTTAATTTACTTGTAAGGAGTTATAAGATGTAGAAGCATTAATTTCATTAATATGTCTTGTTCTTGTAATGTTAGGTTTGCATAAGCTTGTTTTTACGAGTAAGGAGTACAAGATGCTTCTTAATGGGATCGTGGTTGAGCATCCCGCAGCCAAGCTGTTGGTAAAAGCAGCAAAATTACAACAGGAGAAGTTTGGTGATGGAGCCAACCTAGTGGTTTTAATTGCATGGCAACATATCAAGGGTGCCATAGAGCTTATGAAGTTGGGAATGAATCCCAGTCAAATCATTAATGGTTACAAGACAGCAAGTAAAGAGGTAGTTTGTTGAGTTTTTTTTTTATTTATTTATTTATTTATTTATTTATTTATTATTATTATTATTATTTTATTTTTTTAAAGGGGTGTTTGTTTAAGCTTATATGTGGCTTAGAAGCTTATTTGTTTTCGGCTATCTTACATAATCAACATCACCAGCTATAACAAGCACCTATAAAACCAATAACCCCTTTCAGCTTCAACAAATGGATTTCACAATAAGGCTCTATCTATAAAATTTATAGCATATATTTGTTCCTGTGCGTCTAATTTGTCGTAGGTGCATGTGGAATTCAAGAGCTAAAAAGACTATAGATGAGCATCTAGAACTCCAGCTTTACAAATTACACTCACTTTTGCGGCGTGAATTCCCTTTATACTCCCAACAATAGTATCATCTTTTAGAACCATGTCTCTAAAAGTTTTAGAGGCACTCAGAGATTTACCCAAAAGCCTAGCAACTCTCACGTTATCGACATTAAAGTTTACAGGGTTCTTTGGGCAAACTTGAATGCATGCCTGCAATAATCAAATTATTCAAATATTAACAAAACTGTCATCAACACAGTTCGAGTTTTGACCTAAGGATAACTTTTTGACAAGAAAAAGAGATCAAGATATGCTCCTCCAACATATGACGCTCCTGAACCTCTGCGTTACTGGAAATAAAAGAAGCTTTCATAAATTGATTGACTTGGTCCGCATTCCTCACATCCATGAGCCAAACCAAAGAACATAAAATAGCATTCAGCTGTAAACAAACAAAGAGTATAAGTTCAGGTCAATTTGTTTACTTTAGGGGGTGTTTGTTTAAGCGTATATGTAGCTTATTAGCTTTTACTATTTGTTTTTCGGCTTATTCGCCATAACTCATAAACCTTATTTTTCCGGCTTAATTTGAGACTTGTGGGCTTATATAAGTTTATTATGATATGATATAAACTTATATAAGCACATAAGTCTCAAAATAAGCTGGAAATTGGGCTTATGAAATATAAGCGGAAATCAAATAAGCTTATAAGCCCATATATAAGCTTAAACAAACACCCACTAATATGCTAAGTGTGTGTTTGTTTAAGCTTATATGTGGGCTTATGAGCTTATTTGATTTCAGCTTATATTTCATAAGTCTCAATTTTCTCGCTTATTTTGAGACTTATGGGCTTATATAACTTTATCATATCATAATAAACTTATATAAGCCCACAAGTCTCAAATTAAGTCGGAAAAATAAGGCTTATGAGTTATGACGAATAAGCCGGAAAACAAATAGTAAAAGCTAATAAGCTACATATAAGCTTAAACAAACACCCCATAAAGTAAACAAATTGACCTGAACTTATACTCTTTGTTTGTTTACAGCTGGATGCTATTTTATGTTCTTTGGTTTGGCTCATGGATGTGAGGAATGCGGACCAAGTCAATCAATTTATGAAAGCTTCTTTTATTTCCAGTAACGCAGAGGTTCAGGAATATGTTGGAGGAGCATATCTTGTGTCCTCTTATTGCAGAGGTAGATCTCTTTTTCTTGTCAAAAAGTTATCCTTAGGTCAAAACTCGAACTGTGTTGATGACGGTTTTGTTAATATTTGAATAATTTGATTATTGCAGTCATGCATTCAAGTTTGCCCAAAGAACCCTGTAAAATTTAATGTCGATAACGTGAGAGTTGCTAGGCTTTTGGGTAAATCTCTGAGTGCCTCTAAAACCTTTAGAGGCATGGTTCTAAAAGATGATACTGTTGTTGGGAGTATAAAGGGAATTCACGCCGCAAAGGTGAGTGTAATTTGTAAAGCTGAGTTCTAGATGCCCATCTATAGTCTTTTTAGCTCTTGAATTCCACATGCACCTACGACAAATTAGACGCACAGGAACAAATATATGCTATAAATTTTATAGATAGAGCCTTATTGTGAAATCCATTTGTTGAAGCTGAAAGGGGTTATTGCTTTTATAGGTGCTTGTTATAGCTGGTGGTGTTGATACAACAGACAGTGAGCAGGTGCGTTCATTTCCAAACATGTTTTGTTGCAATCAGGCCTCATTGTTTATGAATGTGTGCTCTCAATTAGAACGAAACTCTCTATACGTTTAAATATGGGTTGGCCCCCAAGATTCAAGGAGTTACTACATATTTGTACTATTGTTTTAAAATAAGTCCGCTAAACAATAATTTGGCCCACCTTAAATTCTAAACGTGACAAATATAATATACCATGTCACATTTTTTTGGTATACCCTTATATTTATTCAATTAAAAGATCAAAACTAAATGGTTATAGTTATTTGTATTTGGACCACCGGTATATAAGAATATTAAGAATCCAGTTATTTGTATTTGTTATACCCTTGTAGCTGAAAAGAGTTTAAAATGGCGAACTAACATTGAATGTGAATATTACGACCATAAATATATTCTACTTGATTCACAACAGCTTGAAGAAGCAAAGTTTGAAGATGTGATCAAAGCTTCACGTGCAAAGGTGATTTAGTGGAGGCGGTGGAGCTGGTGTAGGACAGAAGGCTCTCCAATTCTGCGACGATAACGAGTAATCATGCTCAATTGATACCTGTTTCCAAATAGCTTTTAGTATCTCAAAACCACAGCATCTTTTATTTCTATATATATACTGGTTTGAAAGTTGCATTGTTCATTCATTTACAGGATCATGGTCTTAAAAATTGCTTCCAAATCTGAATTTGACTGTTTCTGCCGCACAACTGATGCTGTTCCTCTTGTAAGCACCACATATATAATATATTACTACATTCTTTATGGCTAATGTTAACCACTCTTTGCTAATAAATAATTATTTTAATCTGCAGCTGAAGCTTGGGAGCACTGTAGACCCTAATTATCTTGGACAAGTTGACTCCATTTTAGTTGAGAAGACTCGCGGTAATAGGGTAACTGTTAAAATAAAGAAGGTTGGGTGGTGACTGTGTTACTGGGAGTATCTACTGCTGCTACCGAATATGATGGACTACTCAAAAGCGTTGTTAGAGTTGTCAATACTTACAAGGCATTATGCAGTGACGGTAGAATTGTGCCTGGAGCTGGAGCCACTGAATTCGAAATAGCCAGATGACTGAGGTTATTTGCTTTTAAAGAAACCAGGTTACAAGATAAGTCTATTATTACAAAGTATGCAGACAGCTTTGAATTAATACCAAAGACATTGGCTCAAAACTCGCATCTAGATGAAGTGAGTATCATGGAGCAGTTGAGAACTTCTCAAGAAAATGGAAATGTCAAAGCTGGCATAGACACGGAACAAGGAGAAGAATATCATGGAGCAGTTACACTGGAAAATATTTGGGATCGTTACACCACCAAGCGTTGGGCGCTCCAGATTGCTGCTAAGGCAGTTTGTCATGCCTTGAGTGAGGTTACCAAGACTCGAAGTATCTTTTCCAGTTTAATAAAAGCCCGGAATTTCATTGTATCCATGTGCAAAAAAAATGAAGAAAGAAACAGTGAATTAGTAAAGTCATTGAATGATATGCTAAGTGATGAGGATGACAAAAAGGATCAGTGGAATTGGCTAGGAGAAGTGGTAGAGGCTGGAGATACAATATTGGGGCTATCTCCAAAGGGTTATTTGTATTCGTGTGACAAGGTTTCAAAAAAAGTTTCTTCGTGGAAGTAATCGACATATTACCAACACCTATCTTGGATGATTACTCTTATATCATCAATTCTTACATAATGACTCAATCAGACAGAGTGAAGACCATGGATATAGTCATTCCTGTAAATGAGGAATTGGTAAACGCATTTACGTCTTCTTCTGACATTGGAAATTGTACAATGTCTAAGTTTGTGGAAGAAGTGTACATTGATCCCCATTCAGGCCAATCGTTTTCAACCCGTGATAATGGTCGTGATGTTTGTGTTAGACGGTGTGACATCGTGCTACGTTGGTTTGAGGGAGGAGTACAGAACCCAGTAGAAACAAGAATGAAAGATGGTTTTTGTATGTTGAGGACTTCCATTTTCGATATTTCTATTCTAAACGACAAGCCTTTTATTAAGGAGGAATATAGTTTTCCACTAGGAAAACATGATGTGAAATGGTTGGCTGAGAGGAAGGGGAGAATAGTCAAGCATCAACTGAACATCGATGTGTTATGCATTAAAAAGATTGCAGCTGATTGGGCGCGTGTTCGCAAACTTGTCTCATCTCTTCAGAATATCAGTCACACAAGCTCCAACGTTTTGATGGTTCATGATGTCCAACTTTCACGCAACGTTTTTCATTTTGCTGTAGAGAGTTTCGGCACACCTTTAACTATGTTTATGAACACACACGCCATCAGTCACAAGAACATGGTGAAGATAATCAGGTTAGGCATGCATTTTTATATTTTGTTTGTTTTGTTTTGTTTTGTTTTGTTTTGTTTTTTTTTAATAATAAAAAGTTTTCACTTTGTTTTACAATATATGTATATGTATATGTATACTACATACTACAATACATATACATATATACATATACAGTGTAACTTTATTTTTCAGAACCATGTTAAGTGCGAGAACTGCGAGAACCACATTTTGTACTCCTAATAATACATAATGTACATCATGTCAATGCATACAACCCCTACTGATCATAACCCCTACTATATAGTAGGGTTATCATTAGTAGGGGCTATTATATTTAATAAAAAAATTCAAAAATAATATAAAAATTGTATTTTATTATAATACCCTTTGAATTAAAAATATTTTTTAATATTTAAAAAAATCTCATTGGTTTAGAGGAGTTCTCGCAGTTCTCGCACTTAAGAAAGTTCTGAAAATAAAGCTCCCCTACATATACATATACACATATACATATACATATGTATTGTAGTATGTAGTATGTAGTATGTATATGTATAATGTATAATGTATAATGTATATTCTCACTTTAGTTTTGAAATCTTTGTTGTCAAATGTAGGGGCTTGGTTAATGGTATGAGGGCTTTGCACATCAACAATGTTGCAATCGGAAACCTGAATAGAGATGACATTTTCGTGGATGATAATTGGAATGTCAAGATTGCCCCGATCAATCTATCAAGAAAATTTCACACATCGGCAAGTAATGCTTCTGTTATGTATTAGGATATATAAAATGATAATTTTATTAATGAACATCGTTATGCAGCTGATAAGAAGGCTGACATGAAGGCAGTAGGCGAAATTATATTTTGGTGCTACACAAAGCGTCCTAAGTATAAGGATGAATGCATCTACTACCCACTTCCTAAACAAGCCCCAGAATATGTGAAGAAGATAATTACAGATGTGGTAGACCTTCTCAACAAGCTATTACATAGAGGGTGAGTTTGTATAGCCTTTTGGCAATCTTTAGTTGTTGTTTTTTTTTTTTTTTTTTTTTTTTGTTTTTTATGAAAAGGAGAATTTTTATATATATATATTGTATAACATTTGTTGCTTTTCTTTACAGATTAACAGCCATTGATGCGGCTACAAATTACATCTTCTGGACCGAAGAAAAGACTCTTGACTTTATTAGGGCGATTACTGAGCGACTGGATTCGCCAGATTTTACACAAAGAGGAAGTCTTGAAAAGGCAAAAGAGAGCATTCTTGGTAAAGACAAACAAGGTCACTTGATAGATTGGACAACAAAATTTCCTTCTCAATTCATTGACATAATGAAGACCAATAAGCTTGGGGTTCTTGTTAATGATAATGGAACCAAAGATCAAAAGTACGAATACAAAGGCAAAAGCATGTATCATATCATCAGAAACTTGCTGTCTCATGAGAATTCAGTCAGACGAAGAGCAGCTTCCATCGAATGCCCAACGAAAGAGTTCAAGGAAATGTTTAATACAGTGAAAGGATTTTGTAGTTTCTTGTTGAAGTTATTCCCAAACATGATTAGAGAACCGTACCATCTTTTGAAAGCCGGCCTTCACCAAGACCACAGGTTTACAAAGTTTTATAAACAATTCAATCCAGAGAGAGAGTGATATAGAGCGTTGATTGGTGTAACTAAACTATTGCTTAGTTTTATGTTTACTATGTTAACTATTTTTTATTGTTCAATGTGAACTATTGCTTAGGTTTAACTTTAGGGAAAACTGCAAATTTGGGTTACATTTTTTGCACTTTTTTTTTCAATTTGGTATTCTTTCAGTTTCATCAACTGTAGGAAGATTGTTAGCTTGTTTCTTCAATTAGTCAATATGAACAGATTCTTTTAATTTTAACAGGATTTAAAAAAATTTATTGTCCTGGTTAGCTCTTTTGTTTTCAAGCTCGTTACTACTACAGGTGGCTAATTTAAATATACATTAAAACTAAATGTAAATTCCACTTGTGCAGCAACCTTTCATCTCCCTCAATTCATTTACAAGCCTTTTAATTTTTGGTCATAATGTGATGATACTCATCTCTGGTTAATAATTTGAACCACTTTTTTGTTGGTAGTATTGAAAATGGCAAATCTTATGTGACCAAGCTTATTTTTAGGCCTTTACGCTTATATTTCATAAGCGATTTATGACTTATAAATGATAATTTCATAAACATGTATTTAGTGTTTACTTATCTTATTATAACTAACGAGGTAATTTGACAAAGAAAAGCACATGGATCAATGTTTATTAAGTTACCATGTACTAATAATTTTGACTTGCTGATCAGCTTAAAATATCCTAATCATTATAATCTGATTTTGAGTAAATAATATATTCTTCATTAGTACCTTGGTTTCTGAACGCCTTCAATCCCTTCTTTAATCTTATACAGCCACTTGCAGCTTACCAATTTCTGACTAGGTGGTTGATCGACCAGCTCCCAAGTATGATTCTTGTTTAAAGAACTCATCTCTTCCTCAATAGCACGAACCAACTCATCTTTTTCAGATGAATTAATCGCCTCCTGTAATGTGATAGATTCATGTGTATCTTCTTCCTGAGCAATGGCAAATGCATAACCCGTCATATCATCTTCTTCCCTAATCCTTGATGGTTTAGACAATGATACATTACCTTCATCCCTATACCTTGTAGGTATAGTAGTTCTTCTCTTAGCTACATCACGCACCACAATATAGTTGCCCAGATTCTGTTGTTGAGGCCATGCATCTTCTGCATCTTCATCTTGTCCCTAATCTTCACACCCTGGATTTTCCCTAGTATGAGGACTCACAGTTGGTTCGAACCTACTGCCATGAAGTTCCATCTCAAACTCAACTTCCTTCCTAGAATCTCCATCACCAGCACCAGCACCCTAGAGAGTATCCTTATAAAACACAATCCAAAAAGTACATATCTCAATGTTTTGTATCTCTCATATTGTTAACATGATGTTATATATGTTCGTGTGATATTATTTCTCATAGTTAAACTTAGTGTTTAATATAGGCCACAGTTGTCCAAGGTTAGTATGAGACAATCTCGAATCTCCTTGAGCCTAGTTCGAGCTCAAAAGTGAAGTAAATTACATAGATGATCCATATAGGTTATTAAAGATAGAGATTGCAATTTTGTAATAAAAATAGCATTAATCACATAAACGATCCTCAAAATTACCAATCTCACTTCACTTACAAAAAGGTTGTGAATGTGGTTTGCCAAATCTAGAGGTAGAACATGAACCGTGTAAAAAGTTATAATTTGTGTATCAAGTTATAACAAGATTTTGTAAAACCGTTAGTGACAAAACATTTTTCGCTTGTTTTGAACACGTTTAATCACAAACTTATGTGCTATGTATTAACGACATATCATTGAGTTACTTACTCAATGATATTAAGACTTAAGAGCTTCATAAGGATTTATCATTTGTCTAAAACTGGACCTAGTGTAAGTGTTTTGAATTAAACTTGATCAAAGAAAAACTAGGTTGAGTTTATCCCACATGGGTGCTTAACTAAACTTGTGAAGTGTTTATAAGAAAGAATGTGAAGGATTTTAACATGAAACTTCAAAGTGTTTCTATAATGGGTTTGCGTGCCCACAAACTATGGAAGCGTTTAACTTAGTTTCTTGGCGTACCGTTTTCATTTAGAGTCATTTTTGTTATTTGTATCGTTTTTTATGTTCTTCTATCTTATTTATGTTTTATTGGTTTTCTTTTTGTCATCTTTATCATTTTTCTGTTCTTTTATTTTATATATGTTCTATCTATATACCCTAGTCTTTGCTTGTGATATTGATAATGACTAGAAAAATTAAGCAGTCAAATGATTCAAACTTGGATAAAAGCAAAGCCAAATTCGAGATGGCTGGTCTCCTTCACAAACATGGTTACAACAAGTTTATTATTCTTAACTGCCTACTAAAAAACAAAGACTGCTATTATATTAGAAACTAAAATTAACTGCTCCTGAAATAAAGAGTAATTGCTGCTCCTGTCCCTTCAATTTTTCCAACTGGTTTGTTGACCCAACTTGACCCGACCCACTGTGAACCCGATTTGTATCAGTACATCTGGACCCAAGAGACGACTTGTCCTCAAGCCGGGTTAGAGGAAACTGAGCTGCTGGTCCAGTGTTGTCTAACTCAATGATTTCAGAAGTGAGGTGGCTAAATGTTGCAGAAAGTTGGAGATTTGGTGGAAGTCCCTGTAACTTGTACTCCTTACCATCTATAGTGAACTTCATGAACATCTCATTCCAATTTGCTTGAACCGTGTTAAGTGTTGCTAACCATTGAATACCGAGTACCACATCGGCTCCCCCCAAGGCAAATTGATAGGGAGTTTTGTTTTATCTGCAAGTCAGAAACCTACAACACAACATCATTACAAATCCGGTTGCATCGGAGGACATCACCATTCCCAATTTGGACGTCAAAAGGAGAGATAAAGTGGGTGATGAGTTTCAGCTCACTAACTAACTTATTCGAAATGAAATTGTGTGGACCCACTATCAATCAGAATTAGGACTTCAGTCGTGTCTAAAATGCCACGAAGTTTCATGGTTGTTAGATAAGACTGACCGAATAGCGCATAGAGGCTGATCTTAGCTAATTCACTGGTGTGTTCGAATTCATCTTCTGATGCTCCTTCCCCCTCATCAGCAATCTCAAGAAATTTGAAAGTCCCCGTTTTACAATGATGTCCGGGGCCATATTTATCCCCACATCGAAAGCATTCCTCGCGTATGTATGTTGGGAAAACAAAGACCCTGTATCGAAACAGCCGGGATATCCGATCCCTGTATCGAATGATATTTAATAAAAAGGTTTTGACATATATGCCAATCCGTATACAGTAAAGGAAACTGTATCGAAGCTTTAAGGCTTTATCCTGTATCGAAGACCTGCCTCGAATCAGCATATAGTGAAACCCTTCAGTACAGCAAGAAGTCTTGTAAAAAGACCAAGTATGGAAACTGTCTCGAAACTCAAAATACAGTTATCTTCCATACAGCTCACAACAGGACAAAGAAGGAATATCCAGAAGTCAAGTCCCGTTGAATAAAGAAGTATTTAAATACTCAAGGATAAAGTATTTAAATACTGCCAGTCTTCAGATCTTCAGAATCCCGCGAAATCCGGATCGTGTCATAATCCCGTTGGAACGAAATCTCATTCAAACGGATACATCTCAACGGATATATGCTTCAGAGACTATATATATCTTATGAAGGCATTGAAGATTAGTTGCCAGTAACCTAACACTCAAGCTATCAAAAGTTATCATCAGAGCAAAACATATCTCCAAAGCTTACTGCAATTAAGATCTAAAGAGATATACAATGCTCATCATCCTGAACAATACTTCATCAGCTGAAAGCTCTTAAAGTAAAAGTTGTTGTTCACCATCTGTTCTATACGTTGAACAAACTCAAGATCAGTCCTATGTGGACTGAACAATCTGTGCTTCTCCGGAACTGTGTGTGAAGGATTTGCATTGAAGAAGACGAAGCTTTAGAACTATGTGTGAAGAAGCAAGTCAAAGCATTAGCTCAAAACCAATCTGTGTGAACGGTTTAAGCTCAGATCTTTATATCAATCTGTGTGAACGATATATTGATTGTGTGTGTTGTTATAATTACGTAGTTGTGTACGTAGTAATTATAATAAACTTTACTCTGTGTGGAGGACCGGTGGACGTAGAGGGTTTACCTCGAACCACTTTAATTACCGTGTTATTTACCTTCGACTTTTCTTGTTTTAAATTACTGTGATATATTAAGTATACACTATACACTTAGTTGTTGTATCCACAGCAACCTACTGTATCCAAGACTTCCGCTACGCACTCAGATTTAAAATCCATACAGTTTGTTGTTTAAACTATTTTCCAAACTGTATCCAGTATACTTAGTGGCCAACAAGTGGAGAAGGAACGCGAGCAATGGACAACAGATGAAAGGAAGCGAGCCAATCTCGACAATGTGGCTAAGAACGCGTTATTTGTCACTCTTGACAAAGGCACGTTCTCAAAGGTAAAAAGCTGCAAAACAGCCAAAGAAATCTGGGATAAACTCAAGTTAATTTGTGAGGGAACTGAGCTCTCAAAAGAAAACAAGATTTCAAAACTAACTCAGCAATTTGAATCTTTTGAAATGAAACCAACTGAAACACTTGAGGAACTTGACCTCAGATTCACTGGTATTGTTGGTGAACTTGAAGCGTTGGGCAAAATTTACACCAAAAAGGAGAAGAACTTAAAAATTTTCAGATCTCTCCCAGCCCGATGGGACATTAAGACCACAGCTATGCGTGTATCCTGTAATCTTAATGAAATATCCACTTTTGATCTCTTCTCTGACCTCAAAGCTTTTGAGTATGATATTGACAGAAGAGAGAAAGCTGAAGAATCTCCTTCAAAGGTCACAGCTCTCGCCAAGTATCGAACCGTCGACACATGCCTAGCTCGTCGAAGCCTACCACAAGAATGCCGACAAGGACGACGACATCCCGTCCCAAGATGAAATGGCGGTTCTCATGCATAAATTCAAAAAGTTCATCAAACACTGGAAAGACTCCTACAGCCCAAACATGTCCACAAGGTAAGTACCGAAACATCATCCGGTGATGCTAACTTGTGCTATAACTGCAGGAAACCGTGCCATTATGCAAATAAATGTCCTCATCCCAAAGTCCAAAGATTGCACGAGGCCGAGCAACAAGATAGAGATGAAAGAAGACGTGCTTGGAAAGACAAGCTCAAGGCCCCGATTGGAGAATCGAAGCCTCCCCACACCATCCAAATCAGCAGAATGTCTTCAGTGGTCATGAAAGTGATTCATCCGACGATGAGTTCGATGATAAAGCATACATGTGCTTTATGGCCAAAGATGTTCCGTAAGGTGAAGACAATGACGATAAGGTAAGTTTAACCTCACTATTCCACAAATGCATCTCATACTTTCGAAAATATGATGAATGAATTTAAAAACATTCAAAAGGCCCATGAGACTCTAAAAACTGAGAATATACAGCTTCAATTAACTAATTTAGAGCTGAAAGATGAAAATGACTTGCTGAAAATAAATTATGAAAATATGTCTCTTGATTGTGAAACCAGCAAGGTCGATTTTGAAAAACTCATGGAGAGCAATCATCAACTTGCTCATGAACTAAATGAGGTTAAAACTCACAATGAGAGCAAGACAAATGATTTAGTTCTACTACAAATCAAAATCACAACTCTCGAAAAGCGAGAAACTGAACTTGAGACCATTCTGAAGTCGTTTGAAAAATCGTCCAAAAGAATGGAAGAAATTCTGAGCACTGGGCAACATGCTCATGATAAAAGTGGCTTAGGATACAACTCATGTTCAAACAAAGGGAAAACTAGCACAGTGTTCGTCAAGAGTGTGGAACACATTCCAGAATCGGAAGATACCCCTAGTCCCGTGAAGGAACCTGCTGTACCGAGAAAACCGAAAGATGCAATTCCGCCCCCGCAATTCTATACCAGACAGCGGAATCATAAGCCATTCCAACCTGTGAGGCGCACTCAACAGCATGCTCCCAGAGCATATCAACAGCGTCAACAGCCGTTCAGAAGGAAGGCTATATCCAACCACCAAAGGCCCGCACGGCAGTACTATCAGTACAGCTCGCCGAGGTATTGGATACAGGAGCCCCGTTATCCCTCAAGACAGCAGATGCCAGTTCAGTATCAACAACAGCATTGGGAATCCAACTGGAGACCCAGAAGACAAGCTGTTAGGCCTAAGAAAATGGCTCCACCTCCTAGACGGCACTCGTACTGGAAGAATAATAATAACCCTGAATTTTACATGCATAATAATTATCTTGACTACGGATATGCCCCTCGTAGATATCGCAACACTGTACCGAGTATGTCCTACAGTAAACCAATTGCTGCCAGGAAAGCTTGGGTACCTAAAGGAACTAACATACATGGACCCAAAAATCAAAGGGGACCTAAATCTACCTAATTTCTTTGTTACAGGACATTCTAGAGGAGGATACCTGGTACTTTGATAGTGGATGCTCTCGTCACATGACCGGAGATAGGAGCAAGCTATCTGATTTTGTAGAAGGTCGCTTCCAAAAGTTTGCTTCGGTGATAAATCTAAAGGAAGAACAAGAGGGAAAGGAAACCTACTTGTCGGGAAATTCAAGGTCACCGATGTTGCATATGTTGAAGGCTTATAGTATAATCTACTTAGTATTAGCCAGTTCTGTGATAAACAGTTCTCGGTGAAGTTCTATATAGATCATTGAGAGTCAAGAACACCCAAACCAAGGAAGTTGTGCTTACAGAAGCATATCGGGTAATATGTACATTCTGATGGAAGCCTATGAGCTCCTCAATTCCATGTTTTGTTGCCAAAGGCACTGCAGATATTAGTGGTTATGGCACAAGAGGATGTCTCACATCAACTTCAAGACGATCAACAAGCTTTCAAGACAGGAATGGTTAGAGGTTTGCCAAATGTGTCATTCAAGAAGGACGGCGTCTGCGGACCATGCCAGAAAGGCAAGCAAATCAAGTCAACCACGAAAAGCAAATCCTACCTTTCAACCCAAAGAGTGTTGGAAATGCTACACATGGATCTCTACGGTCCTGTAGACCCGGTAAGTTTGGGAGGTAAGAAATCCGCATGGTTGTTGTTGATGATTATTCCGGTATGCTTGGACGATCTTTCTTAGCAAGAAGAAGGAAACAACATCAAGGCGCCAGAGCTCCGAGAAAGTTGCAAAATGAAAAAGCATCGAGTATCGTGTGCATTCGTTAAACAGGTACTGAATTTACTAACCGCTTTATAGAGCAATACTGTTCGGAGAATGGAATACAGCACGAATACTCAGCTGCCCGTACACCTCAACAAAATGGTGTTGCCGAGCGAAAGAATAGGACGCTGAAAGAAGCAACAAGGACAATGATTGCCGCAAGCAAATTGCCACAGCGTTTCTGGGGTGAAGCAACCAATACAGCGTGCTACACTCAAAACCGTTGTATCGTCAACAAGCACCACAACAAAACAGCTTATGAGGTATGGAATAACAAAACTCCGTTAGTTTCGTATTTTCACATTTTTGGATGCAGGTGTTATGTATTGAACAATGGGAAGGACCAACTTAGAACCTTTGTTGAAAAATCAGATGAAGGAATATTCGTAGGATACTCCTCCGTCAGCAAAGCTTTCAGAATCTTCAATAAAAGGAAGCTGATGATCGAGGAATCAGTTCATGTAGTGTTCGACGAACCACACCATGACCCTATAGGAGTAGATGATATCACTCAGAACATTCACCATCTATCTATCTTGGATCCACCAACACCCATAGAACCTGTCGTTGATTTAGAAATCAACCCCGCAGCTGTAAGAATCGATGTGGATGAAGCCGACGCCTGCATAAGTCAAGTCGTATCCACAGAATCTTTCGATACAGTACGGGATCCTGAATTAGAACCCGACCGAAGATGGTTGAGAGATCACCCGCAAGAGCTGATCATTGGAAACATTAATGCCGGTGTTTCTACTCGTAGGAGAATACAGAGTACACAAGGAAATGTACTTTGTCCACAAGAAGAATCTAATGCTGAAGTTTCACAGTTTCCTGAATGGAAATCTCAATCCGAACTTAGGAGACTTAATATGTGCACTATCGCTGTATTCTTAGCCCAGTAACATCTATGGAAGAAGAGCTTAACGGTTTCGAAAGAAACAATGACCAACACACCAATCGGTTATAGGAACCAAATGGGTATTTCGAAACAAAAAGGATCGAAATGGACTTATCATAAGGAACAAATCCAGACTAGTAGCACAAGGCTATTGTCAGGAAGAAGGAATCGACTATGATGAAACCTTCGCCCCTGTAGCGAGACTAGAAGCCATTAGGATATTTTTAGCCTTTGCCGCCCATAAGAGTTTTATCGTATACCAAATGGACGTCAAAAGTGCTTTCCTGAATGGAGATCTTGCAGAAGAAGTTTATGTTGAACAACCACCAGGGTTTGCCAACACAGACGGTATCGATCTAGTTTACAGGCTAAGGAAAGCGCTGTATGGACTTAAACAAGCCCCTAGAGCCTGGTACGAAACCCTGTCCCAAGATGCCAACCAACAACGGATTTGAGAAAGGTCATGGACAAAACCTTGTTCAAGATACAGGAAGGTGATGACCTTCTTATGGTACAAATCTATGTGGATGATATTATTTTTGGTTCAACTAACCTTGCTCTATGTCAAAGGTTCTCTCATCTCATGCAAAGTAAATTTGAAATGAGTATGATGGGGGAACTTAGTTATTTCCTAGGTTTGCAGGTAAAGCGATTACCTACGGTATATTCATCAACCAGAGAAATACGGCAAGGAGCTTCTCAACAAATTTGGAATGAACACTTCCAAATCCTCGCCAACCCCATGAGCACTTCCGTGCAAATTAGTGCCGATGAAGCCGGAAAGCCGTTTGACCAATCACTTTACAGAAGCTCATTGGTTCGCTCCCGTACCTAACGGCTAGCGAGCCCGATATCCATTCTTTGTTGGAGTGTGTGCGAGATACCAAGTTGCACCTAAGGAATCACACTTCAATACATGACTAAACGAATCTCAAGTACATTAAAGGAACAATCGATGCGGGACTATGGTATCCTAAGGAAGGCGGATTCGATTTAGTTGGATACTGACTCGGATCTCGGAGGTCGCAAGCTAGATAGGAAGAGTACAAGTGGAACTTGTCACTTTCTGACCTAGACTCGTTTCTTGGTTCAAGAAGAAGCAATTGGCTAACTCTCTTTCCACGGTGAATCGTAGTACTATGTCTTTGGTAGTCTGCGTATGCAGATCCTTTGGATGCAGCAACAACTGCCGACTATGGAATCGATGCTAGAGAGACTCCAATCATGTGTGATAGCACGAGTGCAATTGCAATCACGCACAACTCCTGCTCGCACTCGCGCACTAAGCATATCAACATGAAGCATCACTTTATAAGGAATCACGTCGAGAACAAGGATGTTCGCTGGAAAAGGTTCATACAGACGTTGGTGGCCGACATCTTCACCAAGCCGCTCGACACAGCAAGATTCAACATGCTCGGACAAGAATTGGGAATGCCGCAACTGCACTCCTGTAAGTAATTTCTTGTTTTACTCAACAATTGAGGGGAATCTTTGTAAGACCCAAGAATACAAGATTCAACATTAATTATTTGTACACTCGAATCAATCAAAGACCTTTGTAGCGGCGAAGACATATGAATCCTACGGTGACGTGTGCAATAATTAAGGGGGAATACAGTAGGATCCATGAATACGGATTAATCCAAATATTGCTGTATGGAATTCAAAACCTATAAGCACCTTTTTGAGGGGAACGTCAGACGACGCGGAAAACAGCACATGCTATAGGATTTTGATTCAGTATATAATATAATATTATTTCCTTTCAAAATAATTTTTGTCCATGTGCCCTGTTTTTATGTCAAACGTCATGTTCATTAAATGCCTTACACGACATCTGGACAACTGAATCTCAAAAGCCGCGATGTTTTGAATTGTTTATTATTTTTAAACCGCCGTTTTAGGCATTTAGGGTATCAACCTATGTCAGAAGTGGGACCCGCTCTATTTTTAAACATTTTAATGGATTAGCGTACCAGTTACACTCAGTCCATCTTAACCATTGATTTCAAAACCGGTTCCCATCCCTTAAAATCTGACCATTCGTACTCTGCAAAACCCTATTTCGCCGCCCAACTATAAAAGGACTGAATCTGCCATTAGAGACTCTTTACGCTTTCTGCAAATTCAAGAGTTCTCAAGCAAAAACAGCCTACATATTTTTCTGCATTTTACTGCATATTTCGATTATTCTCTTGCACCTTTTTCTTAAGAAAACATCAATGGCTGGACAATCTTCTTCTCCTGTTCTGAAGAAATCTGCTAACATCATTGATGGGCGGATCTTCTCCAAACCTGTCATCATTGAGCGTATTCTCTCAGAAACCAACGACGCAGAACCTATGGAATATATCATAACTCGTCTTCAACAACAAGGCCTCTATCGCCTTGGAAGCAAGACTGCTGACAAATTCGACACCCATCTGGTTGAGGAATTCTACCTCAACGCCGCTGTACGTTTTATGTCATTGGCCCAAGGAGGTCATGTTGCTGACATCACTGCAACAGTCCAGGGAGTTGAGATCTGTATCGATCACGATCTGCTCCAGAGCATCTACAGGCTACCCGCTGATGGCCTGATCATGGATCAACTTGAGACGTTCGGGTCTCAAGAGCTCATTACTAAATTTTATGGACTGTTCACAGGGTCCAAAGTTGTTGACATGGTGACAACTACTTGTCACAAGAAAAACTTTCTTCTTCCTTATGTGTATCTTCATGACTTTTGCTCCAGGATTATTGAGAATCGAACCGGTGCGTTCGAGATGTGTACCAACTTAAGGTTCAGGATGATGGTGGCTATTTTGACCTGTGAAAAGGTCAATTGGTGCCAAATAATCCTGAAACGCCTACAAGAGGAGGTGTGCAAACCTGCCACCCAGAAGAAATCTTTCGGTTTAATGTTGAACTATATCCTGACGAAGTGCGGTCTGACGCAATCCGCCGATGCGAAGAAGAATAGCTCGAGGATATACTTAGGAGGCGTCAAGCCTACTGCGTATAACCAGAGCACCTTGTCTTGCAACCACCCAAGAACCAGGCACATTCCAATTTATGATAATCCAAGAGATGAATCCTTGAAGTTCCAAGAAGTGGAATCTTCAAAGAAGCGAAAGAGATCTCACAGCAAGAAACACTCTGTTGGTGAGAAGCCCAAGAAGAGACTCAGGAGACTTTCGAAAATCAAATCTGCCAAGCCCTCCAAGGAAGTCTCCCCCGTGGCTCAACCCACTGACGAAGAACCCCAGGGCCCAACCCCTGTGGAAGAGGTGTCTCCTACTGTATCGACAGTAGATCCAGAGCCTTTGGCGGCTAGAACGGATATTGAGATATCTGCCAACGATCAAGACTTTAGCGAGTCGGCTGCCCATTTGGAGCCAAAAGCTACTTCTCCTCTGCGGGATCCCACACCCGTACATGATCCATCTTCCTTCAGGGCACCATCCCCTGTAAGGAGTCCCTCTTCCGTACAGGATCCCATACCTGTACAGGAATCCCTCGATACAGCGTCTCCAGACGTTGTACTAAGTCCCTTCCCTGACTCGATTATTAATCACACCCCTTCTTTCGGTTCAAATCGAACACGCCTACAAAAGATTTTTGCAATGGAAAGGCTATAGGCTAGCTCCGTACGACACACTGTACAACTGGAGCGATTGGAGCCACGAAGAGAGATTCGTATCAGAAGTGACGGACTCAACAGAAATTGAGGCGCTGCTTCGATGGGATAATCCCTCCTGCAAGGATCTAATTGAAAGCCATCTTCTGCACAAATCTGACGCTCGGAGGAAAGGAAAGAAAAAGTCAGAGGATTCTCCCACTAATCCAAAAGATGACGAAGATCATGACTCAGACGACGACGACGATGCCTTACAAGCAGGTCTGAGGATGAGTCGTGAAGAGGCTGAAGCTCGAGACGCCTCTTCACCCAGAGACGACGAAGGGCCTTCTACCCAGGACAATCCCCCTTCGCCACCGCATGAGAACATTCCCGACCAAGAGGAATCAGTCCCTCCAGTCGAGGAAGTAGAAGAAATTTTGGAACAGGCACCTGAGCCTGCTGCGACCGAAGAAGCTATTCCTGAAAGACAACAGGAGGATTCAGTCCCTCTTGTATCCATGTATGCTGAAGAATCTTCGCAACAGGAAGCTTCTCAACCCCCTGTCGCCGAACCACAGGAAGCTGCTCCCGCCCCTTCAACCGTAGAATCCGAGGACGGTATCGAACCTGAGGATGTACAACTTACTTCACGTCCATCCGTGAATGTAAGAAGGTTGAACAGCTCTGCAGACCTTGACCAACCAGATTCTCCGATTTCTGCCGCACGAAAAGAGCGCCTGCGTGCACTTGACCTTCAAACTGTATTCATCCAGGATGAAGTAAATGCTCTATCTTCCGTTGAAAAAGCACTAAATTGGATGCATACTTCTGCCGTCGAAGAAATGACCACTCTTCAACATGAAGTATCTCGTGTTGTCGACGCATTCATTCTTTTGCCAGAAGTTTTCAAACAAGCTTTGAAGATCATGGAAGATAAGCAGGAGCAATCTTGAAGGAAGAAGCAACAAAACGAGGATAGTCAAGCCAAGACCGCTTGTGCTATGATTGAAAATGACTCTCAATCAAGGCTCACGACAAATGCATTAAGGAAATGTCGCACCCTTTCCTCCCTTGTAGAGAGAATGACTAGCATCGAGACAAAACAGATCTTTGCTCTAGAAATCTGAAAAGTCTTGATGAAGCCAAAAAGGGGGAAGAGGCACGAGAAGTCGCTAGGGAATTAGCCGCAACAAGAAAGGGAATTTGAGGTCGCTCAAAAACAGATTACCGCCGAGTTGAACAAACTAGCACCTCCCTCCCAAAGTTTTAAGATCTCGTGCTCCCGACCGAATTTCATGATCCCAATGTCCCTTGGCAAACTCTTATTCGAGACCTTCAAATTCGTCACGACCAACCGCAATCCTACCGCCGACGAAGTGAAGCACCGGAGGAAGAACGAACTGATGAGATACTTTGTCAAACTCATCAGGAATCCGCCATCTTCAAGAACTATAAAACGTTAGCGGAGGCCGCAGATAAATTTACGAAGATGCTAGAAGACGGAAACTCCCTCTCCAAATCGAGATGAAATCCAAACACGTAAGAGGAGATTGGATCACCCATCCGTAAGACTGGATACTTGCCTTTGATCGATCCTATGATGGAAGAGCTATATACCAGATCGAGGCAATGATTCTCTTCGATCGTGGCGTGGTACCGAGAATGAACCAGGGAAAAAGCCATGGAGGCATGCGGATTATAGATAAGGAGCTGAAATCTATGTATATTATTTTTGCTTTGTAATTTCTCTTCGAAACAGCAAACTCTGTACTCAATTCACTTTGAATATCAATAAAAACGTTTGTTTGTCTTGAAAGATTACAACTCGTAATCTACTGTGTTGATGTATGATTACTTAAATTGTTTGATAGCAATCTCAAGTTAGATAACTTGATTGAAAATTAAGCTGTACGAACTAGTCTACGAACAGTTCATAATTTCAGTTGTAAGCTTAGAATACATTGTAAGATTGTGCCTGCGCGCCAATCATAAGCTTAAGTTGTAATAAATCCTTAAACTGTATCGAACTTACCTGCGAGCAGTTCATCATTTAGACTAAGTCAGACCTATTGACGAAAGACCAAGAAATTTGCCAAAAGACATCAAAGAAGATCGCTTCATGAAGAAGGTTTTGGCATCATCAAGAAGACTTGAAAAAGTTAAAGTAAGTCTTGGCAAATTGTCAAAAAGGGGGAAATTGTTGGGAAAACAAAGACCCTGTATCGAAACAGCCGGGATATCCGATCCCTGTATCGAATGATATTTAATAAAAAGGTTTTGACATATATGCCAATCCGTATACAGTAAAGGAAACTGTATCGAAGCTTTAAGGCTTTATCCTGTATCGAAGACCTGCCTCGAATCAGCATATAGTGAAGCCCTTCAGTACAGCAAGAAGTCTTGTAAAAACACCAAGTATGGAAACTGTCTCGAAACTCAAAATACAGTTATCTTCCATACAGCTCACAACAGGACAAAGAAGGAATATCCAGAAGTCAAGTCCCGTTGAATAAAGAAGTATTTAAATACTCAAGGATAGAGTATTTAAATACTGCCAGTCTTCAGATCTTCAGAATCCCGCGAAATCCGGATCGTGTCATAATCCCATTGGAACGAAATCTCATTCAAACGGATACATCTCAACGGATATATGCTTCAGAGACTATATATATCTTACGAAGGCATTGAAGATTAGTTACCAGTAACCTAACACTCAAGCTATCAAAAGTTATCATCAGAGCAAAACATATCTCCAAAACTTACTGCAATTAAGATCTAAAGAGATATACAGTGCTCATCATCCTGAACAACACTTCATCAGCTGAAAGCTCTTAAAGTAAAAGTTGTTGTTCACCATCTGTTCTATACGTTGAACAAACTCAAGATCAGCCATGTGTGAACTGAACAATCTGTGCTTCTCCGGAACTGTGTGTGAAGGATTTGCATTGAAGAAGACGAAGCTTTAGAACTGTGTGTGAAGAAGCAAGTCAAAGCATTAGCTCAAAACCAATCTGTGTGAACGGTTTAAGCTCAGATCTTTATATCAATCTGTGTGAACGATATATTGATTGTGTGTGTTGTTATAATTACGTAGTTGTGTACGTAGTAATTATAATAAACTTTTTACTCCTGTGTGGAGGACCAGTGGACGTAGAGGGGTTTACCTCGAACCACTTTAATTACTGTGTTATTTACATTCAGCTTTTACTGTTTTAAATTACTGTGATATATTAAGTATACACTATACACTTAGTTGATGTATCCACAGCAACCTACTGTATCCAAGACTTCCGCTACGCACTCAGATTTAAAATCCATACAGTTTGTTGTTTAAACTATTTTCCAAACTGTATCCAGTATACTTAGTGGCCAACAATGTACCTGCCCTGTTTTTCAACATCATAAAGACGGCCTTCAGTTGGTTTTTGCACTGTAGCAGTCTCTTGCACGTTGTAATACCGAAAATATTTTTCTGCCTTGAGAATCCAACCGCGAGGGTCTCCATAACTGAAAGTGGGGAAATCAATTTTGTTATAAGGTCGATAATGGCGCTGATTACCACCAGATGAACCTTCGTCTTCAAATCGGTTGAAACCGCCACTTGATTTATTCTTTTGTTTGGTTTGCTGCGTTTTGATCACCGCTACTTCTCGCTGCAGTAATTCCATAGATGATGCTATGGCTGCCAATTAAGCAGCCACTGGGTCTGGGTTGTTGGGGTTGGAATTGTTTGGATCTGAGTTACTCCTGGTTTGAGGGGCCATTTGTGTTTCCCGACAATGGAACTAATGATAAAGACTAGAAAAATTAAGCAGTCAAATGATTCAAACTTGGATAAAAGCGAAGCCAAATTCGAGATGGCTGGTGTAACACCCCCAATCCGCTCAGGGATATTACACGCCGTAGAACCTTTCCTCAAGGATCTACCAGGCTGGTAACAACATAGAACGTCTCAACAATACCTTTAAGGCTAAAATGACTCAGCAGATTGATTTGGTCGTTCAGTAAATACATACAACTCAAACTCATTACATGCCCACGCAGGGGTCGAATACAACACACTCCCGTACAACGTGAAAGAATACTGCAGCAGAAAAATAAACTATAACTAAATCAAAGACATCATACGGATCCTCGAGTGATTAGTATCATTCATCTTTCATCATCCTTCGTGCCGACCCTGTGTTATGCTCCCAAACCTGAATGCAAAAACAGACATCCACCCCCCCGAATACTCGGGGGTTAGCAAAACTCCACTGTTTTGCTAGTGCAAGAACAAAGTGCAAATAATAGCCATACAATTCATATTCCACGAATAACAATAACCAGGAATCCTCAAAGATCCAAACGTAATGAAAAGTACTTCCCGATGCGAGAGTTTGAGTAAAACATTCCAAAACCGAAAGATCACAAATAAAGGGAAATAATTTGTAAAACAGTTTAAAATGCCATCGAGAGTTTTTATAGAAAAACAATTTAAGATTACCGAATCCTTATCTTTCCAAAATCGACAGGGGTCACAGCCCAAAGGTTTTGTTTTCGCAAATAGAAAACCGACAACAATTCACAGGGCAAGAGCCCAACATCACGTGTCCTCGACGGACATAAAAATCAACAAAACATAATCGCGCACGCGCATCGCCTAGGACCGGGACGAAGCCACAAATCCCACTCGAGGCCTCGAAGGACCCTCCCAAGCTGGCTAGCGAAAACAAATCACACACATCTCACGGTTGGATCAATCGCTTGTTGCATCCTGGCCACATGATCGCATGCCATGTGCCACCGTAGATTATCTTTGGTGCTCACGGTCGGATCAATCACTTGTTGCATCCTGGCCACATGATCGCATGCCATGTGCCACCGTAGTTGTTATTAGGCTCTCACGGTTGGACCGATCGCTTGTCGCATCCTGGACACATGATCGCATGCCATGTGCCACCTTTGGCCCCGCCCACATCCATACATTCACACACAGCACAATACAACATATATATTCAAACAATTCACCCACAAGCATCAAACACTTAGCAAAATACCACGTCAAACCACAACGCAACGAAATGAAATAATATACGTCCACATGCAATATCAAGTGCAACATCAACACCAAACATATCAATAGAGTTCACATAGTCATTCTCAAACCACACCATTCAAAAAATACACGCGTTTTGAAAGCAAGCCTTTAACAAGGCTAAACCGAATCTTTTGAAAGTTCGATTCAAATGACCAAATCACATTTAGACGATCACTAATTATCGTATCCACAAAACAAGAATTTTATGGACAAGGTACTTGCCTCGAGTAACCACAAACGCGAAGAACCGATCGAAGTAGGTTGGCACGAACCGATTATGAACCCGCCGACTCCACCGAGCGCTAATCCGCGATAATAAACTACGAACAACAATAACAACAATGAAAATGAATTCCATAGCACGACTTAAAGCCGTTGAATTCAAAGAACGAATGACGAAAGTTCAAATATTTCCCCCAAAACGGCCAAGAACACGGTTCGTCCCGAAAAAACACGAAAACGTAATTCCGAGTCGAAATATGGATATACAACCCATAGAATATGTTTAACAACATCATTAAACAACAATCGGTCTATCAAAACCGAAAGGAAAACGAAATCAAGAATAAATCCCCTAAAAAGTCAACTCTAGGGATTCAAGAAAAATACCTTGATTCGGCGAAGAACAATGGATTAGATGATGTTATAATCACCTAGGATGCTCTAAAACACCTTGGAATGGACAAAAATTAGCCCACATAGCGTGCGCTAACCAACGTTCTAACCCAGTGCAGTAGCCTCTGGACTGATTTTGCACCACCCGTTAGCGTGCGCTACTAAACCTGTAGCGTGCGCTAACAACCGCACCATAGCGCGCGCTAACCAATAGGTGTAGCGTGCGCTATCGGCTCAAAAGGACAGCAACAGTGCTCTCAAAGCCGATTACAACAACGGATTCCTCCGATCGGAACACCAAGTTCAAGATACGCACATAAAACTCCAGAAGAAGATCATACTAAGAGATTGAGTTACAATCAAACTCACACGCGACCATAAAAAAGGTCGAGACAAAAAATAAGTATACAGATTCCCACCACTTTGGGAAAATTACAAAATGGTCCAAAACACCCAAAAATCACGATACGTGATCGAATAACCAAACTGAAGATCACATCACGTCTAACCAAGTTAAACGGACTTATGGGAAACTCAAAATAATAGTTTCGGACGAGATTCGTAAGAATCGAAGTTAAGTGCGGAAAAGTCGCTAAAAAGCACGGAACTCGACGAAACGACACCGAAACGAACTCGGACGTCTAAAAGTGCAGAATTAGACATTCTCAGAATGACGAAACGGTCACAAGTGAGTCGTCAAAACGGACTCCCGCCGAAAAAAGAAAATTACCGAAAATCAAAAATTGCGGATATTACATTCTACCCTCCTTAAAAGAAGTTTCGTCCCGAAAGTTAAAATAAGTGGGGAGCAACAACATCCTGCCAGGAAACACTCAACGAGAAACACAAGAAACGCATAACTTTCGCCCAACGGCGAAACGTTACAAGCACGCAAAGGAATATACGGCGTGAAAACGCGCTCCACGACGACCAACACAACATCACCGGTAGAAACATAATAAAACCCACAAGTGACAAGCGTCATCAAACAGATAATACAATCAAGTCAATTATCCGAACAACCACAAAACACTAAGCACCTATTACACGGAAACACGCACAATCAAGAAAACAGAAATAAACACACAAACGATCCACAAGGACAACCACAAACAATTCGGACTACGCCGAAATCCTCAAAACCACACTAGGCATCTCCGTGTCCTTTCGGAGGAGAGATGCCACCTCGATCCCCAAATCTCTCAGCTACCGTCTCACAATGCACGGCTCGGTGACCCACCTGGCCACACTCGAAACAACTGACTAACGGTGAACGACAGTTCTTCGTGGTATGGCCCGCTCGACTACAGTTATAACACGTCTTCGAGCTGCTCACGTTACTCACTGCAGGGGTACTACTCCTCTGACCACGCGATCGAGGAACCCTCTTGGGATGACGATATGAAGTCCCAGCCTCAAGGGGCCCACTCCCCTGATTTCCTGAAAAGTTCCCAACGGTTTTCTGTTTCTTAGAGTTAGACATATTCTCAGTCGATAATCTGAATAGCTCATAGGCTAACGCCCGATTCTGATAATCCCTCAAGGAAGTACAAGTGAGACCTGCCATGTAATGACGAATCTCCGGCTTTATCCATCTACTAAAATGATAGATCTTATCCTCCTCCGTCCTTACTTGATCCTGCACATAGCTGAGTTGTTTGCTAAAATCAATAATAACTTGAGACAACGGTACATCTTGCGGTTTTGCCGAAAAGAATTCATTAGTCCTCTGATTTCTGATCGGTTCCGGACAAAACTCATCTCTCATGAATCTCTGGAACTCTGCCCACGTGACAACGCGATCTCGAGGCTTAATAGCCTCCCACCAGCTAGCGGCATCTTTGTCCAGAAGATACTGAGCGACCGGTACCTTACGTTCTTCTGGACAATCAACTACCTCGAATATCTTTTCCAACTGGAAAAGCCAACCATCCCAGCCTGATGCATCTGCAGCACCAGCAAAACGAGGGGGATTCATACGAACCACTTCTCGAAGCCACTGATTTGCACCAGTGTGCTGGGTCACATCTGTAACACGCTGAACTGCCTGAGTCAACTGAGTCATCTGAGTGGCTACCTGCTGCAAAATAGTAGCAACACCAATACCAATACCATCACCGGCAGCATGATCCCGATCACGCATCCGGTCGCCACGACCACGACCTCCGCCCCTCGGCATACTGAATAAACAACCACTCAGCACAACAGAAAAATCATAACACATACCACATACAACGATTTCCATCGTAAAGCAACACACATACTAAGATCATAGCAACGACGGTATCGTTCAGCGATCTCAACGGCCCGAATGATAACCAGCACATAATCACAACACATCATGGAAACAATCACACATATACACGAACGTACCAACCCAAGCTTCAACAGCTCACACTCGTGCGACAACACACAAATCACCACGAGGCGACAAACAGTAAATACCAGTTCACACCTCTCACAGAGGGTTAATATAACAATTGCGTGGCAACGCCTCAACGTTCATGCCACCAATTCGATCATACCTGGGAGCTAACATCATAACGAAAATGCGAACATCATACATACATCCCCAGACCGCAAACGGGAATTGATAGGTTTAAAAAAAATAAAAACCACCTTTTTAAAACAATTTGGAAACACCAGTTGATCTTGAGTATAACATTTTCAAAAAGTTGTACAAACACCATTATCGAGACTTTGAAAACCATCTTTCATTTGATAAAACGAGGACACTTTCCTTTAAATTGAAACTTTCAGAAATATTCGACCCTTGGGTCTAAGCAACTGCGTTTCTAAAAATAATTGAAAATATCTCAAAATATTTTGGTCCTCGAGGTAGAAGAATTTTGAAACATATTGTGGCACCTTGTAAGTACCACGAGAAAACGATTCATTTTAAAAGTACGTCTCAAAATTTATTTTTTTAAGATACACAAGGTTTTCAAAAATAATTTAATGGGCTAGAATGCCCAAAAATGCTCATGTAACAATATTCGTTTAAACATATTATAATATATGCATCAAATCATACAAAATCAAGACAATACATGTCTTTTACCGGAAAACAGACAGTCACATCGCAGTTCAAACTTGCTTAGGACCGGGGCTAAACCACTGGTCCATCCGAAGCCCCTACGGACCGAGTAAATCGCACCCATAAACATTTCCATACCATATTGAGCACAAGGTTTCACGAAAACACTTGCCAACGAACAAATCAGTTTGAAATATACACGTAGCGGACGAAACCAACAGTCAAGAATACATAACCAGCGACACTCCTCATATAAACATAATATGAGAGTCAAATAACCACATATCACGAAATCAAATTCCATAGGAGGATTCCGTCACTTAACACGTAATCATACCAGTAACTCGCAACAGACGAGGCACTATCACAATGAAGGGAGACTTACGGCCACAGGTCGCACGAAGATGATGATCGCCCCACGATACTAATCACGACCAACAAACTCAGATGACGCGTCGCGACACGACTCAGTCAGACAAAATATGACTAGAAAAAAACTCAACAGACACCATTAAACCCGACAGCCTAGGTTTCCACAACCAAAGCTCCGATACCATTTATGTAACACCCCTAATCCGCTCAGGGATATTACACGTCGTAGAACCTTTCCTCAAGGATCTACTAGGCTGGTAACAACATAGAACGTCTCAACAATGCCTTTAAGGCTAAAATGACTCAGCAGACCGATTTGGTCGTTCAGTAAATACATACAACTCAAACTCATTACATGCCCACGCAAGGGGTCGAATACAACACACTCCCGTACAACGGAAAAGAATACTGCAGCAGAAAAATAAACAATAACTAAATCAAAGACATCATACGGATCCTCGTATGATTAGTATCGTTCATCTTTCATCATCCTTCGTGCCGACCCTGTGTTATGCTCCCAAACCTGAATGCAAAAACAGACATCCACCCCCCGAATACTCGGGGGTTAGCAAAACTCCACTGTTTTGCTAGTGCAAGAACAAAGTGCAAATAATAGCCATACAATTCATATTCCACGAATAACAATAACCAGGAATCCTCAAATATCCAAACGTAATGAAAAGTACTTCCCGATGCGAGAGTTTGAGTAAAACATTCCAAAACCGAAAGATCACAAATAAAGGAAAACAATTTGTAAAACAGTTTAAAATACCATCGAGAGTTTTTATAGAAAAACAATTTAGGATTACCGAATCCTTATCTTTCCAAAATCGACAGGGGTCACAGCCCAAAGGTTTTGTTTTCGCAAATAGAAAACCGACAACAATTCACAGGGCCAGAGCCCAACATCACGTGTCCTCGACAGACATAAAAATGAACAAAACATAATCGCGCACGCGCATCGCCTAGGACCGGGACGAAGCCACAAATCCCACTCGAGGCCTCGAAGGACCCTCCCAAGCTGGCTAGCGAAAACAAATCACACACATCTCACGGTTGGATCAATCGCTTGTTGCATCCTGGCCACATGATCGCATGCCATGTGCCACCGTAGATTATCTTTGGCGCTCACGGTCGGATCAATCACTTGTTGCATCCTGGACACATGATCGCATGCCATGTGCCACCGCACCATAGCGCGCGCTAACCAATAGGTGTAGCGTGCGCTATCGGCTCAAAAGGACAGCAACAGTGCTCTCAAAGCCGATTACAACAACGGATTCCTCCGATCGGAACACCAAGTTCAAGATACGCACAGAAAACTCCAGAAGAAGATCATACTAAGAGCTAGAGTTACAATCAAACTCACACACGACCATAAAAAGGGTCGAGACAACAAATACGTATACGGATTCCCACCACTTTGGGAAAATTACAAAATGGTCCAAAATACCCGAAAATCACGATACGTGATCGAATAATCAAACCGAAGTTCACATCACGTCTAACCAAGTTGAACGGACTTACGGGAAACTCAAAATAATAGTTTCGGACGAGATTCGTAAGAATCGAAGTCAAGTGCGGAAAAGTCGCTAAAAAACATGGAACTCGACGAAACGACACCGAAACGAACTCGGACGTCGAAAAGTGCAGAATTAAACATTCTCAGAATCACGAAACGGTCACAAGTGAGTCGTCAAAACAGACTCCCGCCGAAAAAATAAAATTACCGAAAATCAAAAATTGCAACAAGTTTATTATTTTTAACTGCCTACTAAAAAACAAAGACTGCTATTATATTAGAAACTAAAATTAACTGGTCCTAAAATAAAGGGTAACTGCTGCTCCTGTCCCTTCAATTTTTCCAGCTGGTTTGTTGACCCAACACTACACCATATATGGCTTTCAACAACATTTTTTTTGATGTTACAAGCAAAAATGTAGCCTTAGATGCCTTAAAGTTGGTCAAATTTGATTTAAGGCTACACATTTTTCTAATGTTATTATTGATATAAATTAGTGTTACCGTAGACTAAATTGAATATCTACGCTAACACAAAATTTTGGTGTAGCCGTTGCTATTTAAAAAAGTGTAACTAAACACTAAACGAAATAGGCGGACTTGCTAAAATATATTAGGCGGTCCAAATAAATTACTCTCAAAACGACCCGATTTTTTTAAGTTATTTTATGAATATACTTTTTTATAATAAAGAAAACTTGTAGAAATTTCAAGTTTTTACGAAACATACATTTTCTAAAATATTTGCGGAATTTAAAACGATTTCAAACCTCCAATACAACCGTAAAATCCAGCAGCGGAAAATAATTATAAAAAACAAGCTTAAATTGGAATGCTTATGAATCGTCCTAACCGTGATCTTGATTATCGTATCGTACAATTGGAATATAAACATATGCGTAAGATCTAGCTAAAATTAGAGATGTTAAACTGGCCCGGGTCCGTCGGGCCAGCCCGTTTAACCCTTTAGAAAACGAGATTAAGGCTGATATATCGCAGCTCGTTTAAATCCGGGCCCTTTTCACCAGGTGGACAGTGGACTGACTTACCTTAAGAGTCTAATATCATATATATATATAGAAAGATTAGGTCCTAAAAATCATTGGGGAGTATTAATGACACCTATTTTATGAGGAACATTAATGACACAGTTTTTTTGAAGTGAAAAATATAGCCATGTGATAATCAATCCGATTGATGAGATTAATGTGAGGTCCATGTGAAGTGTCCATGTAGTTATTGAGATACAAATGTGAGTGTCCATGTAGTTATTGAGATACAAATGCATGTATTCATTTAGTCACTTAATGATTGTAGATGTTACTTGGGAGATGAATACCGATCATCGTGTAAATTTTACGTAAAATAATTTATGCAATAATATATTACTATTTCTAACATCATTACTTGATTAGATGGTTTATTATTGCTTCAATTTTTTTTTAAGTTTATTCCATGTATGATTATTCATTCGTAGTACGTTTTAATTTGATTTTCCTTATGATAATTTTGGAGAAATGATAAATATACTTACTTAATTAAAAAAACGACACAAAAAATGATAAAAATATATCAATATTTTGTCAAAATACTTATCTTACGAAAATATTTGTGTGCATCACACGGGTCCTGAGGCAGCCCAAGTTATATATGACAATGATGTGCACTATTCGACTTATATTGATATATTTAATTATTTTCCACCAAAAATGTGTTAACATCAAGATCTACGAAAGTATCTATCGTTTACATGAGTTATTTAGTACTAAATGATAAATGTTCCGATATATAAAACTTATATTATAAACATTGACGCAAACTTGATAAAAAATATACAAACATCTACACAAACATTACGTACAAAACACGTAGAAATTCAACCAATGACCTAGCCGGTGCATCGCACGGGTTCGTAAGGCCTTGTATCCTAATACGGTTCGGTCCAATTTTACACTTAATATCTTGCCTTACGAGTCTAACCCTAATATCTCATTAATATCTTATCCGTCGTTGATTGTGAAAGAAAATACTATTGACGGAGATGGAGCGGCGATCCATCTCAATCTCAGTGAAGGTGACAGTGTTGGTGGTAATACTGGCTATGGGGGTTTGTCGTGCTGCTGTCGTAAATAAGTCAGTGTCGGTAGGTTCCATTCGATCCACTGCGAAAGAGGCACGCGATCTCTTGAGATTGAAACCAGAAGCCGATGGTCGTGATTTGAGGGAGGAGGAGGAGAAACACCATTTGGACGGCGGCTTCTCTTCCATGGAAGGAATGTTACACTGGGCTATTGGTATTTTCTTCGCTCTTTCTAAGTTCTCGTTTCTCTGTCAGGTTAGAATTAATATGTTGTCGCGTTAAAAACCTTCTATGAGGTTCTAAGGTGTGGGTTTGGTACACTCATCTAGAAAGATTAAAGTATAACCTGGATTAGATAAGCTTGAAAAATACTCGATTGAGGTTTAACGATTAAAGCTACTCAAGGGTCAAAATCTAAAATAATTCGCAAGCTTTAAGCGAGTTCCGTCGACTACCGCTCTTCCAAATGTGATTCAAGGTGTTTTCTAGCTTTTAACCATCAATGTGTTAAAAATTTGAGAAATGTTGATATTTGCATTCATGATATCCATATAATGGTGTATTCGTAGTTGGTGCTTAATTTGTTCTATGTTTTGAATGTGCTAGATAGGAAAACACAAATGTGAAAGTATTTTTGGAACTCGGTGATTATTAACCAAGAATTAAATTCAATTTGTGGAATATAGGTAACACAAACTAATAAAGTAATTAGATAGTCATAGTAGAAGAGGGAAAATGTATTACATTTTAACTTTTAGCTTGCTAGAGTGTCCGAATAAAAATTGCCAAAGATAATGAAACATTCAACAGAGGAATCCTCAGTTCGAGTATTGGGAAAAATGAGACTCACGTAGCAGATTTAAGAAAAGCAAGTATATAACAATGTGTGTTTGATTGTATGAGCACCTTCTTATTTTCTCAACTTCTTTTGTCTTTTATATCCACTACACCTCTTTGCTTAATTTAGCCATTTAGGTCGACATTGGTGCTTTGGATCGTTTGAATTCTTTGTTACTAACATTTTTGTCGTCCTCCTTGTCACCTAGAACTTCTCATCGAGCTTCTAGCTTGATTGAAGAGATTTAATTCCCGATTTGCTTGGACATACTTTTGTGTATCTATTTACTTCTTTTCTCACTTGTGCGTTATTGTGGATATATGTTCTTCACCGGTGTTCAGTTGTTATTTATGCATAGTTGTTATGAGTTTCCTTTTGTTTTTGAGTCGGGCATTACTTCTTGATGTTCCAAGAGACAAATATTACCGGTATGCAATAGAACAAAATTTCCCGTATAACCACATGTTATCTGTTTTCAGAATTCTATTAACTGTGTGTGTGTGTGTATATATATATATATATATATAAATGCGCTAAATGATATTATACCGGCTACACCTGCTGCAGTTGAGCATTAAATATATATAATCACTTTATGTTTGTCCAAAGACACAAGTGCCAAAATATTCGGTACTTGCTATTATTTTTTATGAACTGTGCCATTATTTGCAATTAATGCGAAAATAAAGCTCATTCAGACCTCGATATATGACCAGGCTAGCTTTTCATTGTGCATTTAATTGTACGTGTTGTGTATGTTCGTGAGGCATGAGTTTCTAACGTAGACTAGCTTAGCGAATATGTGGGTGGTATTATAGGTCGTGGAATGAGTACGTGTTCTTTGGTTGATTGAGATAGGTTTTTATATGCTTTACTTCATGCCCGTATACATGTTCACTCACTCCTTTTTTGTTTCATTTCTTATGTTTTCAATGATGTTATGAAGTCCTTGAACATTCCTAAGGGAGTAGAAAGAGTACTTTTAGTACACTTAATACGGAGAGGTAATTATATCAACAGCGATCTTCTTATAGCTTGCATTTGTAATCGGTTCAAGAATAAGATGTACATCTTTATTAACGGTGCTCGTTTGTCGGTTCAATCTTAAAGTTATGGTAGAATTTTGATTGAGCATAGGGATATTAGAAATCTATAGATAATGCTTTATGGATATGCTTTGTCTAAGAGCCCGAATCGAACGCTAATCAATCGTAATGTTATAACGTTAATGCATCGCTCAATGACATGAAATTATGGAGACTTGAGACTCGTCGTACCGATCAAAATTCCATCAAATGCAAAAGATAATGTAATCTCCTACCTAAAATGAAAGCTAACTGCCAGTTCAGCTAAACATGACTTATGTTGGCATGACACGGTTATTTCGAATCACTTTTTGGTGTAAAGACAATAATTCTTTGGTTGAATCAATTTAAGTCTGCTATGTTAGTAGTTTTGAGTATACGACGTTCCCAATGGTCTGCTTTAGATAGAATAAAATTAATGTATCTGTGAGAGACTTTCGTATTGTGAATATCTTATACTCCTACAAATCAATTTCAGGGATCTCATGTATAAGAAGGCATTTGACACAAGTTATGTGGGATTCATGAAAGATGGGGCCCAGTGGCTTGTAGAGAACACCGACATCAAACTCGTTCGTAAGACGTAAAGTATTGTGTTCAGATTCTTGTGTTTTGATAGCTTATAATGTCATTAAGTAGGTTGTCTGATAAAACATGCCATTATAACCAGCAGCAATAATTTGTGACATTTTTGCTCAAATTCGATGCTAATTTGCTATGAACATTTTTAACATTTTGATGCTTCTTGTCTGTGTGTGCTTAGTTTTTCCACCCCCATCTGTTTATCCTTTTTGTTTTTTGCAGGAGTTGATTACTTGTCTGTTGCTGCTTTTGATGATTTAATTCCTTCTCATCTTGTTTTTCTTGAAGGCAGGTAAGAATTTCCCTTATTATCGCTTTAAATCTCTGCACCAATAAATGAACAGAAAGTTTTGTTCAAGGAAGGTACAAATTCAAATAGATGATGAGAAAACTTTCTCGAACATAAAGGAAAAACTTCGAGGGCAACTTCATATGAAATGCAACCATATTATGTAATGAATCATGTACCATATTTTAGTATTTTGGCATATACGAGAGCTATAGATTTATCATGTCCGCCACTTAACAAGCTTCACAGATGATTGTTTCTCATTGCAAGATTTCTCTTGATTGATTTATTGTACATATAAATGCAACGTTAGACTTGAAATTCGATCACATTGGTTGAATTTAGATAACTAATTAGTTCATCGAGCTCGAAAGAGATCGATCGTAACCACATTATCTTTTTCCTTCTTTTTTGGGGTTATATTTTATGTGGTCCTCTATGATATCCGAAAAAAATTAGGCTCGATTCCCGCGTATTCCTTCTTTGTATACCTATGTCGCGACCACCGCCACCGTTTGACATCATATTGTTATAACTTGATAAAGCTGTTTTTGCATGCCGACAGGATATAATGGAGAAGCTAAAGGCACCGCCGATGCAAAGTTGATGAAAATTGCAATAGATGATTTGATTAACTTATCTCTAGCTATGGAGGATCTCCATCGTGCACTTCAGATCTCCGATACTTGTTGAGCCAATCGACAACGCAAATGGTATGTGTAGTTTGCGGTTTTCGCCATTGATTTATCTTGGGGATACTTTGCTCAAGGTGACTAGTGATATTATGTGTGGATTATTTAATTTTATTTTAATAATGTTATTTTATTGTTCATAAGAATAGATTAGGTCTTTGATCAAACTCAGTGGATTTGTACTATTGATTTTACTCTTATCTTTACACGAAGGAACAAATCCAAGCACTCTTGATTAATGTCCTATTGATCTTTCTCACTTTCCATTTCTATGCTTATAATCTACTTGTTTCTCCTTTTTCGCCGATGCTTGTCGCCGCTAGAGTCGGAGACGCAAACGCTCGCTCGACGTAGACCATGAGGCAACTAGAGTGTCATTTTGGGGAGGGCTGAGATGATGAAATTTTTCTAAGTGACTCAAGTAGTTTTGTTGTATTTATGGATTGTGATGGTAACTTGTATTTAGATGTTTGGTTATGTAAGTGCATTTGGTCGTTTGATTATGGATTGAATATTTGGCATCATGTATTTTGGATGTTGTTATGGTTGACAATATTTTAATGGTATTATCGCTTTATGGTAATATTTATTTTCCAATATAACCGCATTTTACCATGAAAAATGTTGGTGAAAACCTACAAAATGTATCCATATACACTAATTTATAATTCTTCATGTTGGCAAAATATAAAAATTGTGTTGGCAAAGATTAAAAGTGTGTTGGCAAAAGTTAGAACTGTTCATATATAAGTGTAGCCATAGTGTTAAAGTTGTTGGTAAAGATGTCAAAGTGTTTCACAATTTAATATTACACTAGACCTCATGAGTGTTAGCATAGGTCTATAGCTACGCAAATATTTGTGTCACTAAATATATAAAAGTGTGGCCTTAAGTCTACAGCAACACAAAATCTAGTGTAGGCAGCATAAGAAATGTGTTGGCATAGGGGTCTGTTGTTACACTTTTTTCGTATGTTACCAAAAACTAGCAAAGTGTTACCTTAGACCCCTATGGTTGCGGCCGTTTTTGTAACACTTTCAAATTTGGTCAAAGTGTAGCCGTAGCTTGTTTTTTTGCCTTCAGCAACACTTTTTGGACTTTTGAACACAGTTTTTCAGGTGTTGCAGAAACCCATATATGGTGTAGTGCAACTTGACCCGACCCACTGTGAACCCGGTTTGTATCAGTACATCCAGCCCCAAGAGACGATTTGTCCTCAAGCCGGGTTAGAGGAAACTGAGCTGCTGGTCCAGTGTTGTCCAACTCAATGATTTCAGAAGTGAGGTGGCTAAATGTTGCAGAAAGTTGGAGATTTGGTGGAAGTCCCTGTAACTTGTACTCCTTACCATCTATAGTGAACTTCATGAAGATCTCATTCCAATTTACTTGTACTCTTGCCCTGTTTTTCAACATCAGAAAGACGGCCTTCAGTTGGTTTTTGCGCTGTAGCAGTCTCTGGCACGTTGTAATACCGAAAATATTTTTCTGCCCTGAGAATCCAACCGCGAGGGTCTCCATAACCGAAAGTGGGGAAATCAATTTTGTTATAAGGTCGATAATGGCGCTGATTACCACCAGATGAACCTTCGTCTTCAAATCGGTTGAAACCGCCACTTGATTTATTCTTCTGTTTGGTTTGCTGCGTTTTGATCACCGCTACTTCTCGCTGCAGTAATTCCATATATGATGCTATGGCTGCCAATTGAGCAGCCACTGGGTCTGGGTTGTTGGGGTTGGAATTGTTTGGATCTGAGTTACTCCTGGTTTGAGGGGCCATTTGTGTTTCCCGGCAATGGAACCAATGATAAAGACTAGAAAAATTAAGCAGTCAAATGATTCAAACTTGGATAAAAGCGAAGCCAAATTCGAGATGGCTGGTCTCCTTCACAAACGTGGTTACAACAAGTTTATTATTTTTAACTACCTACGAAAAAACAAAGACTGCTACGTATTATATTAGAAACTAAAATTAATTGCTCCTTAAATAAAGGGTAACTGCTATTCCTGTCCCTTTAGTTTTTCATGCTGGTTTGTTGACCCAACTTGACCCGACCCACTGTGAACCCGGTTTGTATCATATATCTTTTTGGTAAAAATACTCGAACTACACGTTTGAAAAAAATAGTTGTAAAAAGAAATGAATAGTTACATTCCAGAATCAAATAAGATTTTTCTAAAACAATAAGATATCTTATCAAATATCATTACTATATATCTTTTTTTTTAGTTTTTATTTTTTATTTATTATTATTATTATTATTATTATTATTATTATTATTATTATATATATATATATAGTGGGGTTATAATAGAAAGGGGGTTAAAATAAAAAGGGTAAGAAGGAATCCTAGTCATTGGATCAAACCCATCAAGATTAAAAGGGGCGGTGGCACTTTTGTAATTACTAAAAAAATCAGGGGCAAAGCTATAACTTTATAAACTACATAACTGGTACCAAGAAAACCACGGCTATTCATTTCATTTCACTCCAAACAAATCTCTCTCTAAAAAACACACAACGATTCTTCATATCTTGTTACTGCATCAACGATTCATCAACAATTTATCAATGATTCATCGTCAACGCAACCTTCTCCATAAATGATTGTTACTGCATCGATTTATTAGGGTTTGAATCACCATTCAAAAACTTTGATGAATCAACGATGGTGAAGACGAACCTACCAAATCTTATACCCCCTTGTAAGTTAATTTTTGAACAATAATTTTGTTAATGCATCATTTTTTTAATTTTAATTTACTAATATTGTGTTTTTGTTGATTAATTTAAGTTCATTATTTTGAATATAGTGAAGTAGGCTATCAGATCTGTTAATGAGAGTGTGTATGTGTGTTTATGATTGTTGCATACAAGGTGTTTGAGAAAATGTCAAAATGGGACTTTATAACTGTAATGCACTAACTTTACATTCTGATGCACTTGTAACGAAACTGCAATGTACTATTTTTGAATTGAGATGCAGTAAGTATTCAGTTGTCGAGTGTAAGGATGAAATAGGCTAAGCGTAGGTTGTTTTATGTGTGTAAACTTGTTTTTATGCTTGGTTTTATGTCTGATGCACTGGAATTTGAACTGAGATGCAGTAGGTGTTTAGTTGTCGCGTGTAAGGATGAAATAAGGTAAGCGTAGGTTGTTTTATGTGTGTAAATGTGTTTGCATGATTGGTTATATATGTGATGCACTGGAATTTGAACTGAGATGCAGTAGGTATTCAGTTGCCGCGTGTAAGGATGAAATAGGCTAAGCGTAGGTTGTTTTATGTGTTTGTAAGAGTAATGCATTTGCTGTAAAGAAGTGATGCAATAGGTTCTACTTTTATGGCAAATAATATTCGATTAGGTTAGTTATAATGTATTTTACATGTCAAAAAGTGTTTGTTTATGTGTTTCTATGAGTGATGCAGTTGTTGTGTTGAAGCGATGCAGTAGATACCTGTTAGTTACATATAACATTAGATTCTATTTGGCGAAGTGTGTTTTTTGTTCGAAAAAAGTATCTATGTTTTTTTGAATACTTAATGCAGTTGTTGTATTGAAGTGATGCAGTAGGTACCTGCATATGAGGTTAGATTAGGTTAGATGAAGTGTGTTTTATGTATCGAAAAGTGTTTCTGTATTTGTTTGAATTTTTCATGCAGTTGTTGTATTGAAGTGATGCAGTAGTACCTGTTAGCAGCATATGAGGTTAGACTAGGCTAGGCGAAATGTGTTTTGTGTGCCAAAAAGTGTTTACGTGTTTGTTTGAATGTTTAATGCAGTTGTTGTATTGAAGTGATGCAGTAGTTACCTATTAGTCCATATGAAGTTAGACTAGGTTAGGCGAAGTGTATTTTTTGTGCTGAAAAGTGTGTGTTTGTTTGAATGCTCAATGCTGGTATTGTATTGAAGTGATGTAGTAGGTACATGTTAGTTACATATTAAGTTAGATTACATTAGGCGAAACGTGTTTTATGTGCCAAAAAGTGTATGTGTGTTTGTTTGGATGCTTAATGCAGGTGTGGTATTGAAGTGGTGCATTAGGTACCTGTTAGTTGCATATGAGGTTAGAATAGGTTAAACGAAGAGTGTTTTATGTGCCGAAAAGTTCTTGTATGTTTGTTCGAATGTTTAATACAATGTGCTCTTTGTGCTGAAAAGTGTTTATGTGTGTGTTTGTATGCTTAATGCAGTTGATTTGGTTGCACTAATGTAGTAGGATTTTCTATGTGGCACATAAGAATTGGTTAGGTTACGTGTAGTGTGTTTTTTTATGTTGAAAAGTGTTTGTGTGTGTTTGTATGCTTGATGCAGTTGATGTAATGCACTGATGTGGTATGATTTTGTCTTTTGCACATAAGGATAGGTTAGGTGATGCAGTTAGTATAATGCATTGATATAGTAGGATTTTGTTGGTGGAAAATCGGGATAGGTTAGGTTACACACAATGTATTTTTTGTGTCGAAAAGTGTTTGTATGCTTGATGCAGTTGATTTAATGCACTGATGCAATAGGGTCTTGTCTGTGGCAAATAAGGCTAGGTTAGGTTGCGCGCAAGGTCTTATATGTGTTGGAAAGAGTCTGTGTATGTTTGTATGCTTGATGTTGTTGCTATAATTCATTATGCAGTTGGAACTTGTATATGGCATATAAGTCTAGGTTAGGTTACACACAAGGTCTTTTATGTGTCTAAAAGAGTGTGTGTGTCTCTAAGCATGATGCAGTTAGTGTAATGCACTGATGCAATAGGATATTGTCTGTGACACATGAGGCTAGGTTAGGTTACTTGAACGGTCTTTTATGTGTTGGAAAGTGTTTGTGTGTTTGTATGCTTGATGTAATTGATGTAATGCACTGGTGCAGTGGGAACTTGTATGTGTCATATAAGGGTATATTAAGTTACGAGCGAGGTATTTTATGTTTCGAAAATGGTGTCTATTTGTTTGTATGTATGATCCAGTTGGTGTAATCTGAAGACTGTGGATGTAACAATATATTATAATTTTCACAGATCGACTCATATATTGACTACCTGGGAAGAGTAAAGCACCCGAAATGCGTTGAGTTTTAATGGCCATAACTAATATTTTGATGATGCATTGGAGAACAACCTACAATGGTACCGAGTGTGGCGTATTTGTGCTGAGTGGAAACATACGTGGGTCATGGCATTTTTTGGAAGAGATGAAGAAAGAAGGCCTTGGTCAAAAAGTACAACTAAAGCTGTTGCACGTCAAGTACTTAGCAAAGACGATTCTTCTCGGGATTAATAAGAAAAAGACAAAAATATTGAAAGAAGCAAAAGCATACATGAAAAATCAACCAAAGAGTTATAAATTGTAACCAATGATAATGTCAAAGTGCCTTGAGATTTGTTGACAAAAATTACTAAATGTGTATTCAAGGTCATTGAATATTAAGTGTTTTTTATTATTGTACAACTTTAGTTTGAATTGTGTTGGAAGTAATATTTTGGATTACTAAATTTTTATTGCATTACAATGTATAAATCTACTGCATCACAATGTTATAAATATTTTCAAATTTCTAATGCATCATAATGTTATCAGACATCACACATAGTGTTATCATCTAATCACGATCACAATATAATTTTACTGTATCGCTATGTTATTTTATTACATCATAATGTTATACATACTATTACTTCTCAATGTTATCATACTGCTGCATTAAATTAATACTGTACTGCATCACTATATTATTCTACTGCATTACTATATCAAAGAAAAAAAACAGACAATTTCAATTTCAAAATAAGCAAATGTATGGCGACTTATCGGCCATTGCATAAAATCAAAAAGTCGTCATATTTCAATATGAACGAAACAAATTCAAAATGTATAATGTAGTACAAGGCATTCATAACTTGTCTGCACTATTGAAAAATAAGAGAATCTAGCACCCTTCATTTGTAAGAGGCTTAACCAGTTGTAGTCTTCTTTTGATGGAAGGCAATAACAAAAATAAAGACACCAACACTGATGTTGAATGCTGTGAAAACTCCAAGACTCATGGTCAACTTCTGTTTTTTCATTCGGTCCAAGATGCACATGTGATTTGAGTGCAAGTATGATGGCTCATCGTGACCATGTCCTCCTCATTCTCTTTGCTCCAATTGAATGAAACCATCTTTGAGCTGAATAAAAGTATAAATTTTATTAAATTCCAAAAGAGTTCGGGTTAAGAATTTAGTGAATTATATCTATTTTCTACAATTGTTATACATGTATGAATATAAAGTAAGGTGTAATCATGTTCAGATCAAGTGACTTGGCTAGTTTGATGTCAGTATTTAACAGTTTGAACATATGTATGGTTAACGCATATAAGTTCAGTCACTATTCAATAAGAGTGATATATTAAAAGCAAATCACAACAAAAACAAACAAAGGCGAGAATATATATACCATCAGTTTAAACATCTGCATAGTTACTGCATCAATATTTTAAATAAACTGCATCATTATGTTATATAAGCACATCAGAATAAACCTTAATGAATAATTGTGAGATAGACAAAACTAAACTATGCATAAACTAATGCAGCCTTATACAACTACTGCATTGATGTTTTAAATAAACTACATCACTATGTTATATCAAGCAAATCAAAACTAAAACTAAATCTAAAAAAAAAAAACATTTGTAATACCCATAATTTCAATTTCCGGTAATTTCTTTTCTTCGGCGGAAGTCCATTTTGACGAATCAATCATGACCTTTTCGTCAATCCGAGAATGATTAATTCTACACTTTTTGTCATCCGAGTTCGTTTCGGTGTCGTTTTGTTGAGATCCGTGTCCTTAATCGACTTTTTCGCGTGTGAGTTCGACTTTGTAAAGTCACCATTAATTCTTGGAAACTCCAAAAATTCTGAATCTTTTCAATGTTATGGATCATCAAGTTAGCTTTCCAATGGCTCAAACGGTGAGTCAATCGGAGTCCGGACGAAGGAGTTATGGTCGAAATAGCTAAAACTGCACGATATGCCTTTTTAGTGTTGGAGTGGACTGTACCGTGTGCCGCGGCACACTTTGGCTGTGCTGCGGCACTAAGCTAGTGCTGGGCAGTTTTTTTGGCCATGGTCCGCGGCACACTTGTCCTGTGCCGCGGCACACAGTGCAGATCAGCCTATTTAAGGCCTGGCAGCGTGTTTTTCACCCATTTTCTCATCCTCTTCCTTCTCTTCCGCGGCTGGAGGTGTGGAGATCATGGAAAGATGTTGTTGGACAATCAATACATGAAGTTTTGGAGTTCATATCATCAATCATCCATCCTATAACATCATCCGATCTACCGAATCAGGTCAGATTTCCTAGAAATCTAATTTTGGGGATTTTGGGTATTTTGTTCGATTTCATCCATTTAATCCGATTTAACTTAGGATTGTGATGGATTGATGATTATTTAGATGTATTATATCATTTCCTTTATTATTCCATGGTTGGATCGTTTCGATTCGTTGTTTTGGTCGAGTTCTTAGTCAACGCCTTGAAGGTGTCTGGTATAATGTCATAGAGGGGTTTTTGGGCGTTCTACGATTATTCTTCCTCGTATGATCAATGATTTATTGATTATATGTTGTTAGGGTCGAGTTTCTTGTGAAGAAACCAAGTTGAACCCTTCCGTTCGTTGTCGTCTTCCTTTTCGAAAGCATCGGGCGTTTCGAAGCTTTTCGGTTGAGCCGTGTTCGTCGGGATACTTGCGTGCCGATTTCGAGGCAAGTATCTTGCCCAAACATTTCATGTTTCGTTGATATAATTCTTGATAAATGATTTTATGTGAAATCCAATGTTTAATGAACGTAAAAAGGGATTGGTATGTTCTCGATAAATGTTGTCTTTCAACGATAATTCGTATACTTCGTGAATATGTGTTCTCGGAATATGTGTGTTGGTTTTGTATGTTGAAAGATAATATGATCTCTTCGAGTGAGTTAATAGACCATAATCCTTTGCCGGGGATTACGTATTGTTATTGTGTACTTGTTCGGTAAGAACGTAATGTGTGTGATATTAGTTGTTACTTCTTGAAAGGAGGTTGTGACGCTTAATGTTGTTTGGCTTCATAAGTGATTATTGTTGTGTGCTTGATGCATGTGATGTGCCTCCGGGTATGATTGTTGAATCTCCGGGATCCATACTTCCTAAGTATGGGTCGGGCGTGACCGTAGGGTTATCCAAATTGGGTATGTCTTGCGGGGACTCCGAGGTTCGTGGCTTGTTAGCCCGATGGCGAGATAACTTGTGGGGTTATCATCGGGTATGTCTTGCGGGGACTCCGAGGTCCGTCGCTTGCTAGCACGGGACACGAATAATCTGTGGAAACAGGTTGTTATGGTATGATCGGGTCGTGGACCCCACTTGTTGTTATCGAATTTATGTTTTGGGAAAATGACTTTTGGGCTGTGTCCCTAAATGTTTTTTTGAAAGGCCTGAGAATTCTTAAATCCCAATGTATTCAAAACTCCCGAGGTCGTAAAATATTTTTCACAAGATGTATATCGGGTTTACCCTATATTTCGATTTTGATTAAGTGATTCACCTCGGGAAGTATGTTTATGATTAACATGTTTCGTGGAGTATGATATGTATGGCTCATTTTCGTATTTTATACTTGCACTAGCAAAACAGTGGAGTTTTGCTAACCCCCGAGTATTCGGGGTGGATGTCTGTTTGCATTCGTGTTCGGGAGCATAACACAGGTCGGCACGAAGGATGATGAAAGATGAACGATACTAATCACACGAGGACCCGCTGATGTCGTATTGGTCTAGTTGTATTTTCTTTTCCACGCAGATCTTTTCCCCATTGTACGGAGTTTATTGTATTTCTACTGCTGGGTATTGTAATCGAGTTGTATGCTTTATTGAAAGGCCAAATCGGTCTACTGAGTCATTTTAGCCTTAAAGGCATTGTCGATATGTTTAATGATGTTACTAGCCTGGTAGATCCTTGAGGAAAGGTTCTACGGCGTGTAATATCCCTGAGCGGATTGGGGGTATTACATAAATGGTATCGGAGCTTAGGTTGTGGAAACCTAGGCTGTCGGGTCAGTGGTGTCTATTGAATTTTGTCTTGTCGGATTTTGTCTGACTGAGTCGTGTCGCGACGCGTCGTCTGAGTTTGTTGGTCGTGATTAGTATCGTGGGGCGATCATCATCTTCGTGCGACCTGTGGATGTAAGTCTCCCTTCTTTGTGTTGTGCCTCGTATGACACGAGCTATTTTTATGATTATTTGTTAAGTGACGGAATCCTCTTATGGATTTTGATTTCTTGATACGTGACTATTTGACTCTCATATTTCGTTCATGTGAGGAGTAGTGTTGCTGGATTGTGCATGTTGGACTGTATTTCTTTTATCCGCCGCGTGAGTTCTTTTGTAATGGCTTTCGGTATTTTACCGACTGAGTTTTATTTCGAAAACCGATTCCCTTAACCGAGTTTTTGGCATTATGGCCTTGATCGTTTTGGCAAAATTCTTATGACGGTATTTAGTATTTTGTAAATGGCTTTTGTGAGTTTTTGAAATATTACCGTCATCGGCCTTTTTGGCATTTTTTTAAATGGTTTTTAGCCTGGTGAGTTCCGGCGCGGGAGCCACGGCGCTATGATGTTCCATGTATTTACCTGAAATTTTTGGGCATTCTAGCCCATTGAATTATCCTTGAAAAACTTGAGTATCTTAGAAAATAAATTTCGAGACGTACTTTCAAAATGAATTATTTCCTCGTGGTACATCCAAGGTGCCACAATATGTTTCAAAATTCTTCTACCTCGAGGACCCAAAATGTTTTGAGATATTCTCAATGTTTTATAAACACTTTTACTTAGACCCGAGGGTCGAATATTTCTGAAAGTTTTTCACCAAAAGGAAAGTGTCCTCATTTTTGTTCGAACGCAAGATAATTTTCAAAGTCTCGACAATGATGTCTGTCCAACTTTTTGTAAGGTGATACTCAAGATCAACTAGTGTTTCCAAAATTTTTCTTTCAAAAGGTGGTTGTTTCGTGATGTTTAGTAACTGCATGCTGGATATCTTTCGGACCGCTGAGGTCGCCGAACGATACCGCCATTGCTGGGTGTTTGTATGTGTGTTGCTTTACGATGGTAATCGTTGTAAGTGTTGCATGTTAAGATTTCCTGCTGTGCTGAGTGGTTGCTTATTCAGTATGCCGAGGGGCAGAGGTGGTGGTCGTGCCGACCGGATGCGTGATCGGGATCACGCTGCCGGTGATGGTATTGGTATTGGTGTTGCTACTATTTTGCAGCAAGTAGCTACACAGATGACTCAGTTGACTCAGCAGCTTCAAATACATGAGGTGACCTAACACCGCGCAAATCAGTGGCTTCGGGAGGTGATTAGTATGAACCCTCCTCAATTCGCCGGTGTTGCGGATGCGTTGGGCTGGGATGGTCGGCTTTTCCAGTTGGGAAAGGTATTCGAGGCTGTCGATTGTCCTGAAGAGCGGAAGGCACCTATTGCGCAGTACCTTCTTGATAAAGATGCCGCTAATTGGTGGGAAGCTGTTAAGCCTCGTGATCGTGATGTCACGTGGGCGGAGTTCCAGGCATTGATGGAAGCTGAGTTCTGCCCGAAACCGATTAGAGAGCAGAGGATTCACGAATTTTAATTGGCATAACCGCAAGATATTTTAGTGTCACAGGCTATAATCGACTATATCAAACAACTCAGTTATGTGCGAGATCGGGTGAGAACCGAGGAAGAGAGGATCTTTCATTTTGACAGACGAATGAAGCCAGAGATTCGCGAGTATATGTCAGGACTCACTTGCACTTCGTTGAGGGACTACCAAGATCGAGTCTTGGCCCGTGAACTAGCTTCGTTATCATCGGAGCGTGTGCCCGATTCGAAGAAGCAGAGGAAGTCCGATGACCGTGTGGACAGTGCAGGAGCTGGTGGTTCTAGTTCGCAATGTCGTAGTCTTTCTGCTGTGAAGCTCTTTCGCTCGTTACGTGGGACTAAGAATTCCAAGTCGTCTGCTTTGACTCCTGGTAAAGCCAGGAGGTGTTTTAACTGCAATGTGGCGGGGCATGTCCGTGCACATTGTCCGTCTCCGCTAGTAACGTGTTACAAGTGCGGGCTTGAGGGACACCGGGTTCAGTTTTGCGAGTTAGTTGCCAAACCTTCCGAGGCACGGACTTGAGCACTAATATCAGGACCGGCTCCGAGGAGTCCCTGAGGAGCGTGGTCTATCAGTTGTATGTTATGTTATTTCCTTACCTTGTTGTTTCGAATTTCGGAAATTAACTTCTATTCGAAGTGGATTGGATTCTGAACTTCTGTATTTTCGACTCTATCGCCTCGTTTATGTTCGTTGACATTTTCTGAGCTTGCCTTGTCCCTTGTTTTTGTTGATCGAACGAATGTGGTATTGTTTCGGGATGACTCGTTTGTCGTTGTGACTTTTCAATCGCTATCCCCTATCCTGTGGATCTTATGGGAATACACGTCTTGTTGTTCTCACCAGATCATCTTGGGAGTTGTTGTTTGAATTTTATTGTTCTTCGTGATTCGAACATGATTGTTCGATTTTTGTTGTCTCGACCGTTGTGGTTCGATCGTTTGATTGTTCGATTTTTGTTGATCTCGTTTCGTGATTGTTGAGCGTTCAGACTCCTTCCTAATTTCCTTATATTCGGGTAAATTTGTCTCGTTTTCGATCTTCCAACCCTTGGGCGGTGGAATTCCGTATTTGTTCAGCGATTGGCTCGTGTTTTGATTGATGTACCGTTGGGTCGGTCAATCTTATTGATTTTCATTCGTTGTGTTTTGTGATTGTTTGGATAATTGACTTGACTATATTATCCGTTTGATGATGCTTGTCATTTGTTGGTTTTATTATATCCCTAACAGCGACGTTGTGTTGGTCGACGTGGAGCGTGTTTTCACGTTGTATATTCCTTTGCGTTGCTTGTAACGTTTCGCCGATGGGCGTAAGTTACGCGTTTCTTGTGTATCTCGTTGAGTTTTCCTGGCGGGGATATTACTTCTCCCTACTTGTTTTAAGTTTCGGGACGAAACTTCTTTTAAGGAGGGTAGAATGTAATACCCGTAATTTCGATTTCCGATAATTTCTTTTTTTCGGCAGAAGTCCATTTTGATGACTCGCTCATGACCGTTTCGTCAATCCGAGAATGATTAATTCTACACTTTTTGTCATCCGAGTTCGTTTCGGTGTTGTTTTGTTGAGTTCCGTGTCCTTAATCGACTTTTTCACGTGTGAGTTCGACTTTGTAAAGTCACCATTAATTCTTGGAAACTCCAAAAATTCTGAATCTTTGCAATGTTATAGATCATCAAGTTATCTTTCCAATGGCTCAAACGGTGAGTCAATCGGAGTCCGGACGAAGGAGTTATGATAGAAATAGCTAAGACTGCACGATGTGCCTTTTTAGTGTTGGAGTGGACTGTACCGTGTGCCGCGGCACACTTTGGCTGAGACGCGGCACTAAGCTAGTGCTGGGCAGTTTTTTTGGCCATGGGCCGCGGCACACTTGTCCTGTGCCGCGGCACACAGTGCAGATCAGCCTATTTAAGGCCTGGCAGCGTGTTTTTCACCCATTTTCTAATCCTCTTCCTTCTCTTCCGCGGCTGGAGGTGTGGAGATCATGGAAAGATGTTGTTGGAAAATTAATCCATGAAGTTTTGGAGTTCATATCATCAATCATGCATCCTATAACATCCTCCGATCTACCGAATCAGGTCAGATTTCCTAGAAATCTAATTTTGGGGATTTTGGGTATTTTGTTCGATTTCATCCGTTTAATCCGATTTAACTTAGGATTGTGATGTATTGATGATTATTTAGATGTATTATATCATTTCCTTTATTATTCCATGATCGTTTCGATTCGTTGTTTTGGTCGAGTTCTTAGTCAACGCCTTAAAGGTGCCCGGTATAATGTCATAGAGGGGTTTTCGGGCGTTCTACGATTATTCTTCCTCGTATGATCAATGATTTATTGATTATATGTTGTTAGGGTCGAGTTTCTTGCGAAGAAACCAAGTTGAACCCTTTCGTTCGTTGTCGTCTTCCTTTTCGAAAGCATCGGGCGTTTCGAAGCTTTCCGGTTGAGCCGTGTTCGTCGGGATACTTGCGTGCCGATTTCGAGGCAAGTATCTTGCCCAAACATTTCATGTTTCGTTGATATAATTCTTGATAAATGATTTTATGTGAAATCCAATGTTTAATGAACGTAAAAAGGGATTGGTATGTTCTCGATAAATGTTGTCTTTCAACGATAATTCGTATACTTCGTGAATATGTGTTCTCGGAATATGTGTGTTGGTTTTGTATGTTGAAAGATAATATGATCTCTTCGAGTGAGTTAATAGACCGTAATCCTTTTCCGGGGATTACGTATTGTTATTGTGTACTTGTTCGGTAAGAACGTAATGTGTGTGATATTAGTTGTTACTCCTTGAAAGGAGGTTGTGACGCTTAATGTTGTTTGGCTTCATAAGTGATTATTGTTGTGTGCTTGATGCATGTGATGTGCCTCCGGGTATGATTGTTGAATCTCCGGGATCCATACTTGCTAAGTATAGGTCGGGCGTGACCGTAGGGTTATCCAAATCGGGTATGTCTTGCGGGGACTCCGAGGTTCGTGGCTTGTTAGCCCGATGCCGAGATAATTTGTGGGGTTATCATCGGGTATGTCTTGCGGGGACTCCGAGGTCCGTGGCTTGCTAGCACGGGACGCGAATAATCTGTGGAAACAGGTTGTTATGGTATGATCGGGTCGTGGACCCCACTTGTTGTTATCGAATTTATGTTTTGGGAAAATGACTTTTGGGCTGTGTCCCTAAATGTTTTTTTGAAAGGCCTGAGAATTCTTAAATCCCAATGTATTCAAAACTCCCGAGGTCGTAAAATGTTTTTCACAAGATGTATATCGGGTTTACCCTATATTTCGATTTAATCGTTTGATTAAGTGATTCACCTCGGGAAGTATGTTTATGATTAACATGTTTCGTGGAGTATGATATGTATGGCTCGTTTTCGTATTTTATACTTGCACTAGCAAAACAAATGGAGTTTGCTAACCCCCGAGTATTCGGGGGGTGGATGTCTGTTTTTGCATTCAGGTTCGGGAGCATAACACAGGGTCGGCACGAAGGATGATGAAAGATGAACGATACTAATCACACGAGGACCCGTTGATGTCGTATTGGTCTAGTTGTATTTTCTTTTCCGCTGCAGTATCTTTTCCCCGTTGTACGGAGTTTATCAGATTTCAACCCCTGCAATGGTGGTATTGTAATCGAGTTGTATACTTTATTGAAAGGCCAAATCGGTCTACTGAGTCATTTTAGCCTTAAAGGCATTGTCGATATGTTTAATGATGTTACTAGCCTGGTAGATCCTTGAGGAAAGGTTCTACGGCGTGTAATATCCCTGAGCGGATTGGGGGTGTTACAACATTAATGAAAACTTATTCACCTAATGCATCAATGTTTTAAATCAACTGCATCACATACTTGCGATTAGTAATTCACTCTAGACATACTTGTGATTTAAACTCAATACCCCTGAGTTATGTTGGTAATTACTAACCAACTAAGCAAAAGCAATGGCAATGTTGCAATCACTCATCCGTCACTAACTCACAATATTCGAAGTTCGTAAAACTAACAATGGCATAAGATAATTCACATATTAATAGGCACACCACATATGCAATAGAGAATCTAAAACCAATAACGTGTCAAACATCAACAAATCACCAAACACATATTACATATCACAGTTCTAAAATCAAACTAGGTCAACTAAATACACAAAAATCAAACAAACAGATACTACATCACTTCTTTTATATCAACTGCATCATCCTTACAAATACAAACACAAATACTTTTCAACATCTAAAACCTACTACAAGTATCCTAAACGAACATTATTTGCCACAAAACATAACCTACTGCATCATTTCTTTACATCAAATGCATCATCCATTAAAAATACAGACACAATCACTTTTCAACAAGTAAAACATGCTACAAGTATCCTAATCATACATTATTTGCCAAAAAATATAACTTATTACATCACATCTTAACAGCAACTGCATCATACATACATCACACACAAAATATAAACTAACAGTTGATGCACCACATTGTAAAATTACACACCTAGTTCTTCAGGATTAAAGAACAACTACATAACAGTCTAAAAGTAACAGTCAATGCATCATAGTGTACAATTACTGCATCACAGTTATAAAGTCCAATAAGATATTTTATCAAACACCTTGTATGCATATTTTCTAAACACGTTTTGTATATATTTTCTATACATTTTGTTTCATATCTAGAAGGAACATTTTTTTTTACCTGGGTTCCGACTCGACATTGCGAGCCGACTAATCCCAGGGCGACTACCCTTTTTGGATAGCCCGGAGTCATCGCAGGTGAACCTCCGTGGCCACATGGAGATTAATTTTCTCCCCAAGGTTTGAACTTGGGACCTCCAGGGACTTTAACCAGTTAGGAGACCAAATCCAAACCACTGGGTCACCCCATGTGGTTTATCTAGAAGGAACATCATGTAGTTAATTTGAACCAAACTTGAATATAACATATTTAGATCAAGAAAAACCAAAACTGAACTGTAAGTGTTTGATGAATTACGCTCACTTGTATTTGACGAATCACTCGACATCTCCAGAATCACTCTTGAATTAGGATAAGGACATCAAATCGTTCAATTGGGGTGAATATGGATGAATAGAAAATGATGAATCTTGGTTAATGGTGGAGAAGATGTAGAAGACGGTGGTGAATAGTGGTGAAACAATGGAAAATGGTTGTGAGATAGAGAAGATCGATCTGAGACAGAAAGAAGATGGATCTGAGCAGTGGAGGAGAAACGTAATAATGGGAAAAACCTGGAAAAAGAAACTATATATTACCCTAAATATGCAATGACAATAATGCCCCTATAAGTTAAAAAAAGGGGATGGGAGGGATAGGACACGTGGCGAGCTGAGAGGCTTTCCTACACTTTTTATTTTAACACACTTTTATTTTAACCAAAACCTATATATATATATATATAAGTGCAGAGCCAGAGAAACACAGGACAGGAGAGAAAAGTTCTCAAGAAATACGCAGCTCTCCCGTCGGGCAGAACAAAAAATTTTAAAAAAAATACAATTTGACATTTGAGAAGAAGCAAACCTTCACCCGCGGCCGCCCCAGGTTCTGTTCTATTATTTTTTAAAGGTGACGTTCTTGGGTTCTATTCTATCTCTATTTAATTTAAATTTGTCAATTGTTGATTGACTAGTTAGTAGAAAAATAATGCCCTAAATAATAGATATATTTTCAGATTGAATATGTAAGAGAATAAAGTTTATCGTGCAGCAATCATATATTGCATATTTTTGTTGATTAAATTTGTGGACTACTTGTTTAATATGTATATTCTGAGATTGAATTAGGACTTGTCTAATTTGCAAAGAGAAATTTTTATTTCATTGTTGCATCAGCGGAAAGATCTTTCTCGAAATTGAAGTTGATTAAGACCTATTTGGGATCAACAATATTGCAAGACAGGTTAAACGGATTGACTATGTTATCGATTGAAAGAAAACTGATTGATGAGTTAGATTAGACAGACTTGATAAATACTTTTGCGTCCAAAACTACTCGAAGTGTTGTATTTATATAAGGTAAAAAAAATTATCTATTTTTCAATTAATTCTCATTTGTTCCATTATTTTTTTATATTAGTTTATCTCTTGCTTATTAAGGGTCTCAATTTTTTCCTGTCGCCTAGGGTCTTGCGAAGCACAGGACCGGCCCTGTTTATGGCCGTCAGGTAGTTCAGAGGATTAGAGCACGTGGCTATGGTATTGGTGATATTTTCTTCTAGTGTTAGTGATAGTTGCTCGCGCTATTGATTAATATTGTATGTCATATTGCTTATTATTGCTTGTGGGATTACATATGGTATTGCATATTATGAGTGATAACTATTTTTTTTTTTTAATATCAGAGATATTATGAAAATCTATCCGAGCATTTATTGTACGAATCCGAAAAGCCACGCTATCCTTACCTTTCAGCCTAATCAGCGAAAGAAATTGAGATCAAAGTAGATTCGGGCGAGCAACTTGGTTGACTGGTATCTTGAAACCGCGGGGGCAATCGATCTTTTCTGATTTGCGATTTTTTGATTCACGGAATGTGATCTGGGACACGATGGGAGTTTGCGTGCCTCGGTAGGAAAGAGATCACCGGAGTAGTGACTCGAATCCATGACCTCACGGCATAGGTAGTGGCGCTCTATACAAATTAACGTTTGTGGTATGGATTATTGTTTGTAATATTATTGATAATTATTTGTGGTACTATTGATTAATAATTATGGTGTTGTTGATTATTGGATGTAGTATTAATGTTGATTAATGACTGTGATAAATATAACAATATTACAATTAAACATAAGAAAAATTAAGGCAAGTGTATGTAATAAAAAAAAATGAACAATATACATGCAATATATAATATCAATGAGAAAACATGATTATAAGTGTGTTATAACTTATATGTACAATTTGTAAACAAAATTATTAATAAAAAAATTCTTTTATTTTTAACTTTTTTTTTTATCCATCAATCGATTGTGAATATAGTTTACAAATAATTAAGATACACATACCTAATTAAAATAGTTAAACACAATTTATTATTTAAAAAATTTTAATCTCAAAACATTTAACGGGTTGTAGTATATTGGTAACTGGTAAGGAATCTTCCATCTTAATATTAAAATTGGGTTAACCAACTATCTTGGCGCAGTTGGCCAATTGAAGGTCGGGGTGCTCAATTCTGGGCCCAATACTTTGGAATCAATTTCTCAAGATAACGATCCCTTACTTTGGTAAGGGTTAGGGCCTAGTCCTCCAAGGTACGCTGGTGGAACAATTAAATATTGAGGGCTTCAAGCGGCAGTGTGGGAGGTCAGATCTCGGTGGGAACCTACGGTTGGATTTGGGGGGGTCCAGTATGGAGCAATCACTTGGGGGACGACTCCTTATACGCGGTAGTTGAGGATATTTAAGAACCTGGGAGCCAGATACACATCTCGCGATTTAACTGGTAGCAGTACTGTGGGGCCGGGGCTGTTATTCCGAGGACTAGTCAGGTGTAAGCTTGGAACCTCGGTATCAAAAAAAAAAAATATTAAAATTGGGTTCACTCCCACAGGTAAATTTAATAAAAAAAAAAAACTATACATATATAGTTTCTTCCCAGCGAGACGGAGTAGAAGTTGGCATTAGGGGTGAGAATCGGGACATCCCGAGGTCCCGGTCCCGAGTCCCGAATGTCCCGGTCCCGAAATGGACCAATTTAGTGGTCCCGGTCCCGGTCCCGATCGGGACTTCGGGAGTTCCGATTCCCGAATTGGGATAAATTTAAGTCCCGGTCCCGGTCCCGATCCCGAGGATAATTTTTCGAAATGTCCCGAAATGTCCCGAAATTAAAATTTGCAATCGGGATTTCGGGACTCCCGAGTCCCGAAATTAACAAAATTTACGGTCCCGGTCCCGAAAAATTCGGGACTCGGGGTCCCGTTTCCCGTCGGGACTCGGGACGGGACCGGGACTCGGGATTTCCCGACGGGAAATTCTCAGCCCTAGTTGGCATTGACGCTTTAACACTTTAAAAGGATGAGTGTAATTTTTATTAGGTTGTAACGTATCTTATACTACATCCGTTTTTTTATAACTGCAACATCTGGATTTTCACGCTTTCCAATGCACAATTTTGATTGTTAATATTTTTAATTCTTTATTTTTAAAAATTATAAAAAGTTGATATTTTGAAAGTATATTTTGAGATGAATCTAACAAGATCTCACATGACTATATTTTTTCATACGTATATATCACAAAAGATAATCAAAAGAGAGTATGTGAATAGTATAATAGTCAACACGTTGCAATAATAAAAGAACGGAGGAAGTATGAATTTTTGTCAAAGTTACTATATGAGTATATTCTCACTATTTAAGGCCTATTTTAAGTGTTACTTAATTGTTTTCAACCTCAAGTCAATAGTGCAGAATAGTTTTAAAAATGAAAATAAAAATTGGTGTGGCCTAATTTAAATATTTAAAATATATATTTATATTTTACCCGACTTTTTATAAAATAGTGGATAGTTTTTATTGTGAGGGTAAGAGTTATGTGTAAATCTTTATTTATTTATTGTGAAAACTGACGCGGGACAAAGTAAAAAGAAAAATGTGAAAACTATATTTATATAATTTCTAAGTTGCTAAGTTGGCATGACTCGACTTTTTATAAAAAGTGATTCTTGGTTGATTAAGGGTTTAGAAAAATTATAAGTGATTATAATCATTTAAAATTGTATGCAGAAGTAATTAAAATATTGTGCTTCTTTTTTATTAGATTAAATAAGATGTCAAATATAAGCTAAAAATTAAAAATTAAAAATGGGGTGCTTTTGGTAGTTTATAAATCTTTTTTTAAATAATATGAACTTTTTTTGGCAAACACTATCAACTTTTCTATAATTTTTTTTAACAAACACTATGTATCCATATTTCATAGTCAATAATTTTAATTAATTTTTTAATATACTTTTTTGCAAACTCTCGTTTTAAAACAAAAGTGGAACAGTTAAAAGCATTTTATTTTTTAAAATTAATGAGACACAAATTTCTTTAAAAAAAAGTATATATATAGGGTAACTTTATTTTCAGAACCCTGTTATGTGTGAGAATTGTGAGAACCACCTTTTGTACTCCTAATAATACATAATGTACATCATGTCGATGCATACAACCCCTATTGATCATAACACATACTATATAGTAGGAGTTATATATATATAGTAGGAGTTATCATCAGTAGAGACTATTATAGCAGGGGTAATCATCAGTAGGGGTTATCTCCCATAATAAAAATTGTATTTTACTATAATACCCTTTTGAATTAATAATATGTTTTAATGTTTAAAATAGAAAATTGACATATTAATTAATTTGTGAGAATTCGGGAAGGAAGGTGACACCTTCTTTTTTTTGTGAGGTGCCCGCCACGTGTCATGTTCTGATTGGAGGTGAGTGTTTTAATTATAACACTCACCCACCAAGTTGTGTTAATGTAGGGTGAGTGTTATAATTAAAACACTCACCTCCAATCGTAACACGTGGCGGGCACCTCACAAAAAAAAGAAGGTGTCACCCTATATCCCGAACTCTCTTAATTTGTGTCATATATATATATATAATATATATATATGTATGTAACAGGAAATAGAAGATCACTTGTGGCTAACAATTTAAATTTTTACGGAAAAGAAATTAAGGGTAAATGTATAATAGCTAAACTCTGAGTGTGAGTCTTCGTACTTGGACTCCAAATTATATGGGCTTTGTACCTTGCCCCCCAGTACCGATGGTAGAATATGTTGGGCCCAGATTATTAGCACCCCCTTAGTAGGAAAGACACCACTTGGATGAAAACACCCCTTTTAGTATTAATGCATCCTGAAAATACCGGCTTATTCTACTCGTCTCAAGTATGAAATGAGTGTATGGAGTGTGCTACCTAACTCTTTTGTTGATACGATGGGAGGTGTTGATCCCATTTGGACAATGAGCGTGTGGGATGAAATTAAGGTCACGATACTCATTGGCAACGTCAACTTCCTCGACTCCCTGAAGCTGCTGGGTGGTTTATTCATGGTCTTTTTATATGGGTTATATGAAGAGCTATATTTGTTGTTTACTGTTCTAATTCAGCCTCTCACTCAACCCTTTGCTAGCTTGGCAGTTGTCATAGTACTTAGACATGTCTTAGGTTGAGGCGAGCTTTAATTTCTATTTGGATTTGTAAGAAGTGGAAAGAAACTGTCTTAAGAGACACATCGAGATGAGAAACGCTACTCTAGTTGCAAAATGGCTTTTCATGAAAAACGCTACTTTAGTTGCAAAATGGCTTTTTATTTTTCAAATTGTTGTACTTGATTTTTTGGTACTGAAAGTGACAAGTGACGAATGGGGTAAATTTTTTTGCTTCAACTCTACTTATAATTGGGAAAATATGAATAGTAGCATACTTGGAGACGAGCCTGAACGTTCGACTTATGTATAAATATATCAGCTGATGTAGCATATCATATGTTCGTTTTTTTTGTTTTTTTTTTCTTTTTTTTGTTTTGTTTTTTGGGCCCTAAGCCCAAAACTCCTTTTATATATATATATATATATATATATATATATATATTATATATATATATATAAGGAGTTTTTGATACCCAAAAAACAAAACAAAAAAAAAAGAAAAAAAAGAAAACAACAAAAACGAACATATGAGATGCTACATTCAAGCAAAAAATTCTACCCCATTCGTCACTTGTCACTTTCAGTACCAAAAAATCATGTACAACAATTTGAAACATAAAAGCCATTTTGCAATTAGAGTAGAGTTTCTCATCTCGATGTGTCTCCTAATAGAGCTTCTTCCCACTTCTTACAAATCCAAACAGAAATTAAAGCTCGCCTCAATCTAAGACATGTCTAAGTAATATGACAACTGCCAAACTAGCAAAGAGTTGAGTGAGAGGCTGAATTAGAACAGTAAACAACAAATATAGCTCTTCATATAACCCATATAAAAAGACCATGAATAAACCACCCAGCAATTTCAAGGAGTCGAGGAAGTTGACGTTGCCACTGAGCACCGTGACCTTAATTTCATCTCACACACTCATTGTCCAAATGGGATCAACACCTCCCATCGTATCAGCAAAAGAGCTAGGTAGCACGCTCCATACACTCATTTCATACTTAAGACGAGTAGAATAAGCCGGTATATACCTGAAAGCGAAAGAGAGTTAGCATAAATTACAATAAATTTGTTGCTCTTTGCATGAAAAATTCTAAACCTAAATCTTGCTTCACTTAAATTTGTGCTTGATAGGGAGCATCCACCTTTCCCGTCGACCTCTCGTCTTATGCACACTTCATTAAGAGTGCATCCTTCAGCGCATGTGGAGCTCACATTTCCAGATGGGATTGATGTCCTGTCAGCTAAGTAATTCCACACAAATCTTTAAATACCCCCAGCATAAGGAGGATAAGGTGCGGAAGAAGGTTCTCCCAACATTGCGCCGACATTATGACTGGGACAGATTTTTGAGGGGGTAATGTATCCCGTCACTATCTCACAGGACAGCCCAGGTTCGCAACTCAACAAGCAACCAACGAGTTCTTCCACCAAAAACTCGTTGATTTTAATACCCTCCATGGTTGAAGGATCTTGGCCACCCGTCTGGATGTACAGAGCAATGAGGGAAGCAACTGCTATAATGGATGAAGATTCGATGTTTGCTGCAGCAAATTAACATACACTCATTAACAAGTACAAAATGCAGATAGTTACCCAGTTCATATGATTGAACTTGGCAAACAAAGCAATTGAAGAATTTGGTTTCACTAAGAAAGGTCATCAAGATGACTGGTAAAATTCATTGCGAAACGCGGAATCAAAGTCTTCCAACACAAGGCCAGAAATATGCGGAACCTGCAAACATTGTTGATAATATAATCAGTATAAAAGCAGCTTCAGATAATGTTGCATGTGCTTCATGCTTATACATACACGCACAGTGAAGGATACCGGAAAAATCTCATTGATGTCGTAAAGGGAAAAAGAAGAGGCTACTCTACGTCAATTAATTTTTTAATTAAAGAAGGTAATACCTTTCTAAGAAATGTCATCAACGAAGATGGAGGCACTCCGGGATTTGCTGTGCTTGCTGTCTTCACAGCAACACCTTCATTTCTCAGTGATTTCTGTGCACGATGGAGTGCACTTAAAGTTTCCTCCTTCGAGCATTTCGAGTGATACTGTACCAAGGAAAAATGATACTAAAATCCAGAAGCGCGGGAAAAAAAAAGGTTAAGTTAGGTAAGGCCATTCATCATTCCATGTTAAGCAAACAGTGTCTTACTCTTACCCCTGCAATGTGAGCAAAGAATGTTTTGTTACGCTGAGCAGAGCTCTTCCCCACTGACCCCATTTCAATTACCTACATGAAAATCATATATTCTTTACATATTATGCATGGGGGGGGGGGGGGGGGAACAAAACCGATCCAGTTTTGACGTATAAGAAAACTTGGAGAGCTAATATCCTAAAACAAAATAACTTAAACAGAAATACCGTTTCAATCATATTCAAGTTTAGTCCTTTCATCGAGTCTGACAGACTCCAAAAACACTTCTGCTACCGAGGTAGCCCCAGGATTCTCCACTGAAAACCATAAAAACAAGCTGAATCATAAAAACAAGTTAGATAAATCCATCAACACGTGAAAGTGTTGAGACAAATCATTGCACAGGTAGAGTAGACCTGTTTACTAAGTTGATTCAATAAATCAGGGCGTGAAATAGCATCAACTACAGCAAGCAATGCAATCAACCCCTGCCCAGTCAGAAATACCAAACATATAACCAAGTACTCTATATTTCCTTTTGTTTTCTCATTTCTTAAAAATAAAAGCAGAAAGGTGATATGTTACTGATAAAACCTTTTCAATCTTTTATGTTGCAAGGACAATAGAAAGGTAACTTACTAATAAAGGTGACTCTGCGCCCGATCTAAAATCGCGAAAGAAAGAGGCTGAATCAATAGATGCCATCGCCAATACAATTGGTTTTGGCTTAACTGAAGATGAGGGATTGATTGCAGGAAGCGCTGACCAAACACTGCAAATCAAATTAAATGGTGGTAAATCCAAATAATAATATGAATCATGAATGTATTTATGATACAGTCGTACACAAAATCTACATTATCTGTAAAATGTTTATTAGAATTCACACAAGAATTTGTGAAACTAACCTGTAACCACCCACAGGAAGACAAGCTCCTACTTTCAAACAAGAGGCTGAATCACGTGCTCTGGAAAATGCAGTCTGGTTGAAATGAATTAGTTAGCATATAATATTTGTTGATTTAATCATATTCATGTACTGATGTACAACCATTTACCTGCATCACTAGATCGAAGGAAGCGTAGCACTGCGTGTCGTTCTCGATCATTGCCTGCGACCACCAGAAACTGAGGTATAACGTATATGCAAACCATTTTGTCACTAGGTAGAAGTGAAAAAGCAAAACATTCCACTTCCAAGAAAAGGGAAAATCTATATGGCATAATGATTAGCTGCTTTCTAAATTTTTATCAAAATGCAACACTAACGTAATAATCAACGAGGTAAAAATTTTGTAAGGTATAACAGCTTTTGAAAATTCCCAAGTACCTCTTGCAAGATCAATGTGCTAGCCTGAGACAGCAGAAACACAGGAAAATTATAAGCCTTCCACATGACTCCAGAACCCTGGAAAGGATCAAGATGAAAATTAGTTTGAAAAACTGGATACACCAGGTTACCATCAAGAGAGGGTGAAAAATAGATTGCAGCCTATAGGCACATGCCCAACCACACCAGTAAATGTTCTCAGTGTAATTTAATCAGTTTCAGGTCTAAATGCTATGACGAAAGCTATAGCATCACACAGTAGTCCGTATAATCAGAAAAGAAACTAGATTAAAAGCTAACACAGGTTGACAACCCAACTGGTGTGGGCTGAGGTGTCACCAAAAGAAAAATAACAGCCTAATTAGATTTCCAATAGACTGTTAGGCCATGTTCTCTTTGCTGTTTTGAGGTCATTTTCTGTTTTTATTTTCGAAAACACTAAAAACGTGTTCTTTTTATCATTTTCAAAAATGCATTTTGGAAAACAAAAAAAATATTTGTACACAAAACGCAAATTGCCCAAAACCTCATTTTGAGCGTTTTGTGTGTATTTCAACAAAAAATCTTCAAAATGCTCAAAATGCATTTTGAGTTTTTTTTTTGGATTATCCTAATTTGAAACTAAGTCTAAAATAAAGATTTATGAATTCAATATTAATATTACAAAAAAAAATTATTTTGCAAAATAAATTTAACAGAATGCGTTTTCAACAACTTTGACAACAAAAATAAAAACAGAAAACATAAAATATTTTGCAAAATGAAAGTAAAAAACAAAATACAAACAGAACGCCCCCTTACTTTCCGTACACATTTTCGAATTCAGGAGCACCTCCTAATGATGCCTACAGTAGATCCAACATATGCCTACCATATGAGCAGAAGACCAACCAGCAAGCACGTGTTTACAATAAGAGCAGAAGACCAACCATCTTCTTTTACATGGAGAATACATTAATACTTAATAGTGAATAGGATGGAGACAAAAGTATGAAATGAAAAACAGAATATGAGTTGTAATCAATTTTCCAAGACATACAGTTGGATTCCACTCAATATCCTTGTTTGGATATGGAGCAAAATCTGCCTGTGGAAACTTTTCATCCGGAGAAAATCCTGAAAGGAAAAATAGGATAGATTAGCTCAAAAAAGGACTTTGTTAACAAAACATTTTATACTAAAAGCCTGGTCGATCTATTTACCCTTGAAAGCCCGGCTTCCTGATTCTACCAATATCCCGGCTTCCAGTTTATACACCGAGACCAAGAGAACAGCTGATTTGGGTTTTTTTCAAATCCTATTCATTCTTGAATCTAAGAATCCGAGAAACCGAGAATCCTAATCCAGGATCTAATATGTAAATCGTAAATAAATTAAAGAATCAGAACTAATGAAAAGTATTAAATGAATATGAATGATGTGATACTAACTGCATCCAATCTCCCCTGTATGGTTGAGTAACCGTACGCATGAGAATCCATCCAGTTGAGTATACCGAGATTGCCAACCGTAAACTCAAAGAGTCTAGATGCTGGGTCCCCTGTGTCATAACAACAATACCATCATATAAGAGTCTGTTTTATTTTCGATTTGCGTGGTTCAGTTTGGGTGCGTGGGAGTGGGGGAGGAGGGGGGAGCGGTTCGTTTTGGTCAAAAAATTACAAAGACATTAACAGTGACTGAGTGAGAGAGAGCGTTTGGACTCCATATTTCTAGAACACACACATTCGCACCAAACAAATCACATTCCCAGTCATATTTCCTAACTTTCTACACATTTATACCAAATAAATCACATTCTAACTTTATAAACAACATTGAGATCATAAAACAACCCTAACTACAATACTGCTGTTGAGCTTCTGTGTTACAAACTTGCTGGGCGGAAAAGAAATTACAACTGGACTACAAAAAATTACAACTCGAAAAAAAAAACAGAAACTACAAACTCGTACGTAAATGAAAAATACAAAAACTCGAAACAGAATTGAAAATACAAGAAAATAAATTATAAAACCGTAAACTAATGCCGAGTCGAGGAATCCTCTATCCGCAAGACGAAATACGTCCCGGTAGTGCTCTCGGTTCTGACGTATCGCCCCCAAAGATAAAACGGCAACGTCACGTAGGTAGTAGCACCACAAGACCTACGAGCTCCGGCGAACTGGAAGAGGTGAGGACAGAGCTCCGACTTATGATATGCAGAGAATGCTCAAAACTGTATGACTGTATTGAGTTCGAAAAAATTGCATGTCTGATGCAAATGAGATGCATGCCTATTTATAGGCCATCTCACACACCTGCAGGGATCAGGATTTAATACAGCCACTAATGGCTATCATAATGCAGTCATTTATGCTGCATTATGGTCAGGAGTTACGAATTTCAAACAAATGGCAGGGGTTACGAAATTCAAACCTGCCATTAACTCCTCCTCATAACACCTGGGAGGTTACTTAGGGTTGGGTCAATTTGAGCAGTCGGGGCCTGACTGTATTCAGCTCCTTAACCATTTGACGGATGTACCTGGACATCCTTATGTGCACATACGAACCCAACTACGTTGTTGAGCTTGTCCAAAAAATTCTTTAAGCTAGCTCAAGGCCTAGCTCGCGGCCAAGCCCACGAACAGGCCCAAAGACCAAGATCCAAGATCCAAGATCCAAGTCCAAGTCCAAGTCCAAGACCAAGGCCAAGGCCAAGGCCAAGGTCCAAGGTCGGCACGCGGCACGCGGCTCGCGGCTCGCGGCCGAGGCGAGGCGGGCGGGCGGCGGCGGCGCGCGTGTGCGCGCGTGTGGGCTTTAAGCCCATACACATGTGCCATTAATTATTACATGCATAAAGGTAACTCCTTATATACTAGAATAATGATGGTTCATTATTCAATGTGGGATTCCATCCCTTATTAATTCACAATTAAGTGACAAACTTTAATTCACTATTTCTCACTCACCGGGAATCGGTTTAGAGAAAGTGAATATACCACGATCATCTACTCGGAACGTAGATCGATCCTATGATATTTAATTTTACAAAAATAAAATTAAAATCATTAACGATTCCAACAATCCCCCACATGAGTGAAAATAGCCCAAATACAATATGCAGACTCAAGCTCAGTCCTCAAGAGGCGTTAAAGTATAAGGATAGGTAGTTCGTGACTTTGAACCTTCCATAGTTAACATCATCGGGTACACAGGTGGATTAGTGGCTTGATGCTTTGAACTATTCCCCCACGGCGTGCACCGAGACAATGGTGCTAACACTTGAACACCTCAACCTCATCCGTTCTTACGTTTTGTGTCCTTTGCGGGCCTTGGACACCCCTTTGGATTCATAAGTGTATTTCATGAAGCGGTCCCCACTTCTCACTTATATAGGTGATTCTTTACCAGTATCTTGCCATACTCAACCTCCACGAGGTCTTTAGGAATCATTAAAACTCATAGACTTAACATCACCACTAGGCAAGCTTTCAACACTCAATTGCTCTATAGGGAATAAACTTAGATGAGTGTTTCACACGAACTCTCATAGCTTAGTTCTCCCATTGAACCAAGTTCTTGGGATCTCCAGTCACCTTGGTTGGGTTACCACTATGATAATTCTCAATTTGTGGATTTTAAACCCATTCCCTCTAGCAATTTATTCATTTGATCACGGTTTAACCCTTTGGTTAGCGGATCCGCTATAGAGATAACCCCACTTTTGATCAAATGTCTCACGGTATTATGACGTCGACGAATATGTCGAGACTTTCCATTATACACGTTACTTCTTGCCCTACCTATAGCAGCTTGGCTATCGCAGTGTATCATCACCGCTGGTACTGGCTTTGACCAACATGGAATATCTTCTAGAAAGTTTCTGAGCCATTCGGCTTCTTCACCAGCTTTGTCCAAAGCTATGAATTCCGATTCCATGGTGGATCGGGCTATACACGTTTGTTTCGCGGACTTTCACGAGACAGTTCCACCCCCAATGGCAAACACGTAACCACTTGTAGAAAATGAACTTTTCGTATCGGATATCCAATTCGCATCACAGTACCCTTCAAGTACCGGGGGGTATCTCGAATAGTGTAGCCCAAGGTTTTGAGTATACTTTAAGTACCTAAAAACTCTAACGAGAGCTTTCCAATGCTCTTTGCTTGGATTGCTCGTGTAACGACTTAATTTGTTCACAACGCAAGCTAAATCGGGTCGAGTGCAATTTGTAAGATACATTAAACACCCAATGACTCGTGCATATTCTTCTTGTGCAACGGGCTCCCCTCGATTTTTGCTCAAGTGATCATTTAAATCTATTGGGGTCTTAGCCGGCAAGCTATCAAAAGCATTAAACTTCTTGAGAACTTTCTCGGCATAGTGAGATTGTGTCAAGATGATTCCATCTGATTTTCTTAAAATTTTCATTCCAAGAATCACATCGGCCAGCCCCATGTCTTTCATGTCAAAATTTCTTTTTAACATGTTCTTAGTATCGTTAATCACTTGTATATTGTTACCCATGATTAACATGTCATCTATATAAAGACACACAATAACATAGCCGTTATTAGTGTTCTTAATATAAACACATTTATTACACTCATTTATTTTAAAACCATTTGATAACATTACATTATCAAACTTCAAGTGCCACTGTAGTAGAGCTTGTTTCAATCCATATAGAGACTTAACCAGTTTGCATACCTTTTTCTCTTGTCCAGGTACTACAAACCCTTCAGGTTGTTCCATATAGATTTCTTCATCCAGATCACCGTTCAGAAAAGCAGTCTTAACATCCATTTGATGAATCTCTAGATCGTGCAAAGCAGCAATCGCGAGAAGCACTCGAATAGATGTAATTCTCGTTACAGGTGAATAGGTATCGAAAAAATCGTACCCTTCCTTCTGTTTGAAACCTTTGACTACTAAACGAGCTTTATACTTGTCAATTGACCCATCAGCCTTGTACTTTCTTTTAAGGATCCATTTGCATCCTAAGGGCTTACAACCTTCAGGTAAATCAACCAAAACCCAAGTTTGGTTTTGTAAAATTGAGTCAATTTCACTCACGAGCGACTTATTTCCGCAGCAACCCGTGCAGTGCGGCATAAGCTACTTTAATCGACGTTGGTTCTTCATCCAACATGAATGATATGTAGTCAGGTCCAAATATCTTTGGTGTCCTAACTCTACTACCACGTCTCGGTTCTAAATCTTCCAGATTAGATCTCGATCGCTTACGTGACTTTGGATCTACATCCACAGGTTTTGAACTTGTTCCTTCATCTTCAACTCTATTGCTAGAATTGTTCTCAACTTTATCATTATCCTTACAAGGATATATGTTTTCAAAGAATACAGCATTCCTTGATTCAATTGTTGTTCCCACAGTCATTTCAGGAACTTCTGACTTGTGGATAACGAACCGATAGGCACTATTGTTTAGTGCATATCCAATAAAGATACAATCGACCGTCTTAGGTCCGATTTTAACTTGTTTAGGTAGAGGTACCTCAACCTTAGCCAAACACCCCCACACTTTGAGATATTTGTATGAAGGTTTTCTACCTTTCCACAACTCATAAGGGGTAATATCCTTACCTTTGCGTGGAATCTTATTCAATATGTAGTTGGCTGTCAGGACAGCTTCCCCCCACATGTTCTGGGGCAACCCTGAACTAATCAATAAGGCATTCATCATATCTTTAAGGGTTCGATTTTTACGTTCAGCAACTCCATTAGATTGTGGTGCATATGGAGCTGTTGTTTGATGAATTATACCGCTTTCGTTGCATAATTCCTCAAACGGGGCGACATATTCGCCACCTCTATCGCTTCGAACCATCTTGATACGGCAGCCTAATTGATTTTCGGCTTCATTTTTTAAGTTCTTAAAAGCTTCAATAGCCTCATCTTTACTTCTCAAAAGATAAAGATAACAATATCTTGTGTAGTCATCGATAAAAGTGATAAAGTACTTCTTACCACCTCTAGTTTGCACAAACTTTAAATCACACACATCTGTGTGAATTAATTCAAGGGGTTGTGTGTTTCGTTTTACCGAATGAAACGGAAGTTTCATCATTTTTGCTTCAACACAAATCTCACATTTGTTTTGAGTATTGACTTCATTTAATTTTAGTAAATCTAAGTTTACTAATCTTTTTATAGCATTTAGATTCACATGACCTAATCTACAATGCCATAAATCGGAACACTCAGTCAAGTAAGAGGAAGCAGTAGCATTTTCATTAGCATTACTGGACTTGATTACATGGCGTTTAGCCAAAGCATTAAGTTTAAAGAGTCCCTCCGTGAGGTAACCCTTATCAAGAAACCTATCAAACTTTTTTATGATAATTCTATCCGACTCAAACACTAGTTTAAACCCCTTTTTAACTAGTATAGAGCCTGAGATCAGATCTTCCTCATATCCGGAACATGAAGCACATTCTTCAAGGTGAGTGTCTGTCCGGACGTAAGTTTGAGGTCCACTTCTCCAACTCCGATAATTTTAGATGAAGCTGGATTCCCCATGTTGAGCTTCCTCCCCTCAACAGCTTGATAGTTCTTAAACTGGCTCTTATCGGCACCAACGTGGGCGGTCGCACCGGTGTCGACGTACCAACCACCTTGGTTCTCAACGTGGTTGACTTCTTCGGTGACCACAGCAGCAAGGTCATCCTCTTTCCATTCGCCGTTAGTCTCGGCGATGTTGGCTACATGTTTCTTCTTCTTATTGGCCTTCGGCTTTCGACAGTCTTTCGCCGTATGCCCATGTTTGCCACAGTTGAAGCAATCACCATCAAACTTCTTGGCTGGTTGCTTCCCTTTGCTCTTGTTTTGGACACTTGGACGAGCCCTTTTATTGGAGGGACCGCCATGCTCCAACAGATTGGCCTTAGCATCAATCAGGCCTTTAGGTTTGTGGTCATTTTTGCGCACGTCAGACTCGATGCGCAATTTCACAATCAAGTCTTCAAGAGTCATCTCATTTCGCTTGTGCTTAAGGTAGCTCTTGAAGTCTTTCCAACTGGGGGGCAACTTTTCGATCACAGTTGCAACGGTAAAAGCATCCGGTAGGACCATTCCCTCGGCATTGACATCATGAATGATGAGTTGGAACTCTTGCACTTGTTCCATGACAGGCCTTGAGTCAACCATCTTGTAGTCCAGATACTTTGCGACTACAAACTTCTTTGTACCTGCATCATCACTACGGTACTTCTTTTCAAGTGCTTCCCACATCTCTTTTGATGTGTTTACAACAGAGTATACATTGTACAAACTATCCTCTAAAGAATTCAGAATAAACTTTTTACAAAGATAGTCTCTATTGTGCCAATTGTCATAGACAGCTCGAACTGTGAAACTAGTCTCTTGAGCACTTGGCGCCGGTGGCGCATCTTCCTTAAGGAAGTTCGCAAAGCCTAATGTTGTCAAATAAAACAACATCTTCTGTTTCCACCTTTTAAAGTCGGCTCCACCAAACTTTGGCGGCTTCTCGGCGGCAGGCATCATCCTTGGCCCCGAGGTTGTTCCAAAAAAGGAACCACTCATGTTGAACCCGTAAGCTCCAACACTAGATCCTAACATGGATCCAACGGTACCACTAAAAGTGGAACCTACGGTGCCACTCGAGGTGGGTCCACCGGTAGTCAGAAAGGGGTTCGAAAACACCCATGGAGTTGTTGCTGAGGTAGTCGAGCTCATCATGCTGGACAAGGTTGCGGCAATTGTGTTTGCCACAGTCGAAGCTTCGGTCGCGGAGGCAAAGGTAGCGGCGGTGGCGGAGTCGGTGGAAGCAACGGTCGTCATCTCCAGTTGTAGGATTTAGCAAGTAATTATTTTGTCTTGCGCTTGTTGAGCTTCTGTGTTACAAACTTGCTGGGCGGAAAAGAAATTACAACTGGACTACAAAAAATTACAACTCGAAAAAAAAAAACAGAAACTACAAACTCGTACGTAAAGGAAAAATACAAAAACTCGAAATAGAATTGAAAATACAAGAAAATAAATTATAAAACCGTAAACTAATGCCGAGTCGAGGAATCCTCTATCCGCAAGACGAAATACGCCCCGGTAGTGCTCTCGGTTCTGACGTATCGCCCCCAAAGATAAAACGGCAACATCACGTAGGTAGTAGCACCACAAGACCTACGAGCTCCGGCGAACTGGAAGAGGTGAGGACAGAGCTCCGACTTATGATATGCAGAGAATGCTCAAAACTGTATGACTGTATTGAGTTCGAAAAAATTGCATGTCTGATGCAAATGAGATGCATGCCTATTTATAGGCCATCTCACACACCTGCAGGGATCAGCATTTAATACAGCCACTAATGGCTATCATAATGCAGTCATTTATGCTGCATTATGGTCAGGAGTTACGAATTTCAAACAAATGGCAGGGGTTACGAAATTCAAACCTGCCATTAACTCCTCCTCATAACACCTGGGAGGTTACTTCCGGGTTGGACTGAATTTGAACAGTCAGGACGCACCTGGACTGTATTCAGCTCCTTAACCATTTGACGGATGTACCTGGACATCCTTATGTGCACATACGAACCCAACTACGTTGTTGAGCTTGTCCAAAAAATTCTTTAAGCTAGCTCAAGGCCTAGCTCGCGGCCAAGCCCACGAACAGGCCCAAAGACCAAGATCCAAGATCCAAGATCCAAGATCCAAGATCCAAGTCCAAGACCAAGGCCAAGGCCAAGGCCAAGGTCCAAGGTCGGCACGCGGCACGCGGCTCGCGGGTGGGATTTAAGCCCATACACATGTGCCATTAATTATTACATGCATAAAGGTAACTCCTTATATACTAGAATAATGATGGTTCATTATTCAATATGGGATTCCATCCCTTATTAATTCACAATTAAGTGACAAATTTTAATTCACTATTTCTCACTCACCGGGAATCGGTTTAGAGAAAGTGAATATACCACGATCATCTACTCGGAACGTAGATCGATCCTATGATATTTAATTTTACAAAAATAAAATTAAAATCATTAACGATTCCAACAACTACAATGAATTCTACTCATATTCTACTCACCAACAACAACAACAAAATAAAAGCAAAAATAAACGATCGCTCCATACCTGAGTAACAAATCGGGAGGTGAACGCAGATGCAGCAAAGAGAGAGCAAAATTAGTTTGGACTCCATAGCTATGCGAAAAATGCAACTCCGACTGATTTTATGACCATAACAGTAGACTAGACTAGACTAGGCTCCACAGTACACCCGCGCAAATTGCGTGCAATTTCTGATCTGATTTCTTTTGTTTTTGGTTTAGGGCCGACTTTCTCTTATAAGGCCCAATTACCGCTTGCTGCATATAATAATTAAATATTTTTAATAATAATTTAGATCGGGTTGAGCCGGGTTGTGTTGAATTTAGATTGGGTCGGGCCAGTCCGGGTTTGTGCCGGGGTGCTTTAGGATAGTGTAGAGCTTATATAATTTTCGTAAAATAAGTTAAGATATTCCAACTTATTTTTTTTTTTGAGCTTATAAGTTCTAAAGAATTTTTTCTAAGATGTTAAAAATCATATTTTACCAAACAAAATTAAGGAGCCTGTAAATTTGCTGTTTTTGCTAAGATCTTACTAAACAACTTATAAGTTGTTTTAAAGAGTTTAAGATGTGCCAAAAATGCTCTCAGTTCGTCATACTAGTTTTAGAAACATGCTTTTAGAAGCTAGTATATATTCTTACACAAAAAATTGTACGAGACGGTCTCATACATGAGTAACATGTTATAAATTAGCATAAATCAATACCCATTTCTTTCAAAGTGTTAAACACATCATATCAGACTTATACTCCATCTCACCTAATTGAGCCTAATGTTGTTGTTTGACCTCATTTTCCCAATAAAGCCCACCTAATTTGGGGATTCGAGCCAATCGAGGAGGTAGGGGTAACTACTGCCAATTACATTATAAACAACCAACAATAGTATTGATACTCCAATCAGAGAAAACTTCATATGAACGCCATTACATTGAACTTAACAGATTCCAAGTAAACAATAAAAGACAGAAGATAGACCCCACCTAATTTACAGGCAATGGGAAATGAAATGCAGAATCTGAAATTCTTGGAAAGCCTGACAGCATATATGAAATTCCAACAAAGACACACAAAAAAAGTTGAGATAGAGAGATGTAAAGTACAGTAAGAAGATTAATCCGGAGAACCACCAAAAAATGCAGAATAATTCCAGGAATTTTTTAAATGTATTTTCCCCAAATTGTGGAATCAGGATTCTAAATCTTATTTTGCGGCCATACAATGAGATCTCAGTAATGTAGCTAAGACTGCAAAAACAACTACAACAAAAGCAAAGTCAACACTATATCACTAGAGCTCATGCCTTGCTGACATGCATGTTCTCAACCATCATTTCCAAATTCCAATGTAGTGATGCTTATACATTAGGAAACAAAAAAGCATATATTCACCAACATTTCCCTATTCAATCAACACATTAGCCAAACAACAAAGTTCCTTCTTCTTCTTCTTCTTCTTCTTCTTCTTCATCGATTTCCTTTCAATTATATTGTTTTATTTAAAATACCTTGTGCGCCTCTTTCACAACTCGTGTGGCTTCTCAAACGGATCCTTGACACCGGGCAACTTCTTCACCGCGCCAAAGTATCTATACCCCGGCCCCCCGGCCCCTGGGTTAGGCACATCCACAATGTTATCCATTCATAGTCATTTTTGCTGAATGTTTCGTATAACTGGGTCCTCCTAGCTCGACAATGCGCCGCTCCCAATGCGACTTTTCTCGAATCAGCTTGTTGATCTCATCGTTCAAGTCCTCGAGTCGATGTTCCCTGAGGCCTTCGTTCTGGACTTCAGTGACTTTACGGCCGATTTCACGCATGATTTGCTGCCGCCAGTTATCTGCCTCCGCCAAGTCGCGACACTCGTACGCGATGTAGGGGCGGCGCTCCTTGGGTTTCTTCTCCTCCTCCGCTTTCATGGTGATGAAGCGATTCAGCATCGACAGGGCTTTTTCTTCATTACGAGCCATGGTGGATGAACTGCTTGAGGAATTAGGGAATTGGTTCGGGAATTAAGGGTTTGGTTTTGGAGGGAGAATAAAACCCTAACACCTGTAAAATAGAAAATATAAAAATATAGAGATACATAAACCCTAGAAAATTCCCCAAATCAATTGAAAAGAAATTAACATACCTGAACGATGTCAAACTGAAGCTTCGATGGAGACGACGTCCCTAGCGTTTCTGAATGGTGTCGCGCCAGAGTTGGAGTGAAAAAACAAAATAAAACTGAAGTGAAGTTAATTTTTTTTCCTTTCATGTTTTTTTTTTTCCGGAGAAGAGGGGGATTGTCCGCTGTACTGAGAATTCTGAAAGAGGCTAGACCTTGAACTGAAGTGAAGGTTGTACACACAAAATTTAGATTTTTTACAAAACTTTAGTAATTAGAAATTTAATCTTTTTCGAAAAATTTTAATTTAAGGGGTGTATTCAGTTGAGATTTTATTAGATTTTTTTTTATTTTAAAAAGTCTGTGGATCTAGAAAATCCATAGACTCCATGGAGAATTTAACTGACTTTTTTTTATTGATTAACATGGATTTTCATAGATTTGACAGGACTGTGAATACACTTTTTTTTTATTGATTTACATGAATTTCCATACTCCGGTGTCGGAACTATTGATGCAAACGTATATAAAAAAAGTTATCCTAATTGTTTCGGCGGTGGCATATCAAAACGTCTAGTTTTTTTTCCTTCTGACCTTTCATCTTCAAAATTCTCTGCGTGAATACGTAGAAATCTCTGATTGTTAGAAGAGATTTTGGAATTTGGAGAATGAAATTTATTTATATTTTTGGAAGAAAATCAAAGAAAATCCATAGACTCTTGCATATCTAAAACTTTTTAAGACTTTTTAAAATTCGTATTGAATACCTCGAGATTTTTAAAGACTCTCCGAATTAAATACCCCCGATTTTGAAAGCCTAAAAAAATCTTATACTCCGCAGCCAATACACCCTCGTTAGTTTTGGTAGCAAAAAGAATAAGATCTGGGCCCACGCGCGATGCTGGGTTGTATGGCAAGTTGGGCCGAACATATTCTACACCCCTATAAAAACTTGCAATGCCTTTCTACTTTCCTTTCCCCGCAATTTGTTTGTGAAGCTCCTTCACTTATCGATCGTGCTGATAACGTGATGTGTAATATATAATATATAGAGAGAGAATAAGAGAAAGCTAGATAATAGAAAGAAGGGAGATCATTTTTATTCATATATCTAACAAGTTACAAGTAAGGCTTTTTATAGTCTCTCCAATTATAAGTTACAATGCAACTGAAAAGCCAAGAATATATATATATATATATATATATATATATATATATATATATTAATGGTGAAAGTTAAAGACCAAGAGTCGTACAATCTTAAATGACAGAGTGGCCTTTTTTTTCTCCATCGGAAGGAAAGCAATGGCCTTTTATTAATAGAACATTGAAAAATGATTGGTCTGAGACCGAAGTGGCAGCAGGACATACGTTTGTGTTTAATAAGATTGCTTCCTATAAAAACTTGCAATGCCTTTCTACTTTCCTTTCCCCCCAATTTGTTTGTGAAGCTCCTTCACTTATCGATCGTGCTGATAACGTGATGTGTAATATATAATATATAGAGAGAGAATAAGAGAAAACTAGATAATAGAAATAAGGGAGATCATTTTTATTCATATATCTAACAAGTTACAAGTAAGGCTTTATATAGTCTCTCCAATTATAAGTTACAATGCAACCGAAAAGCCAAGAATATATATATATATATATATATTAATGGTGAAAGTTAAAGACCAAGAGTCGTACAATCTTAAATGAGTGAGTGGCCTTTTTTTTTTCTCCATCGGAAGGAAAGCAATGGCCTTTTATTAATAGAACATTGAAAAATGATTGGTCTGAGACTGCCAACTAGGGGTGTTCATAAGTGGCAGACTGATTTTCGGTACTGCTGCACCAAACTCCTACCTATTTAATGGCCCATGGCCCGACCCATAAAAACCGGGTACCCGCTTTTTCGGGTACCCTGATTTCCGGGTCGGGTCACCCGGGTACCCGAGTACCCGAGTTTTTTTAATCATATATATTTTATTATTATTATTATTATTATTATTATATATATGTGTGATTTTTTTGCTATATTTTTTTTCAACTTTTACTTCAACAAAAATGTTTAACTTTAAATTAGCAAGAATTGATTCAAATTTTGAAGTCATGCGTTATGATTAAATCAAATATTAAGAAAATTTAACTTTAATTTAATTTATTTGCTCGATTAATTTCTACAAAAAAAATTAAATTAAAAGTAAGAAAATTATTTATAATAATTATAACATTCATTTTATTATCATTGGTTCTAACATATTAAGATATTATATGAAATATTTAATCTATTCACTTTGAAATTAGACTACTATATTATATTAATACATACTCATTTTTGTTGTCATAGTTTAAAATAGTTAATGAAATTTAAATTATAAAAAAATTTGATTCATGAAAAGGAAAAAAAAAATAGAGAATAAGATTAATATGGACCAAATTTTACACAGGTATTGTAATGTTAATATTATTAAAATGTAAGTAAATACATACTAATTCTATACATAATTTTTAAAATGGTTAAAATAAAGTATGTAGTGAGAAAATAAAAAAATAAAAAAAAATAAAAAAGAGTTACCGGGTCGGCAGGTACCCACTAAATTTATTTGGCCGGCCCATTACCCGGCCCGATAACTCACATAATTAGCGGGTTGGGTACCCTGCCCGTTAAATCCGGGTAATTAGAAAAATTACCCAATAAAAAATTTTCGGGTAGTCGAGTAATTGGACCGGGTCAACCGGGTTGGGTAGTTTTAAACACCCCTACTGCCAACTAGCATCATTGTAGTCACTATAATTTAAGATATTTGAAACAAAAGTGATAAATTATATAATAATAATAATAATAATAATAATAATAATAATAATGTAACGCTTAAAAATCAACGTTATGAGTTTTAGGGAGTGGAGTCCTTTTGTTCAACTGTGTCGGCTCTAAATCTTGTTCATAAGTAAAAATATGGTTTATTTCAATATTATATTTATGTAAATCATATCAATACTCATACCGTATAATATATTTAATATACTTTTATATTTATGTACATCTTATTTCTGACAATCTTAGCTCTTAGGGTTGTTTGCTATGTGTGATTAAAGTATATAATATATCTAATACACCTTTATATATTGTTTGGTATAAAGTATAGGGTCCTTGATAAAATTTGGGCCCGTATAAATAATATTGATTTTTGGTATTACGTATCCCACCTAAGAGGTGGTATTAGGTGATATTAAACAATACTACAACTTATAAATTCAATAAACTACCATGATATCTATATTTTGAAGAGAATTTTATATATCGTACCAAATATGATATCAATTTCTTATATTATATAAAAAATCCAATCAATCTTAAGTTTTATCTCATACTATAACTTAGCAAACGAGCCCTTATAAAAAAATTAACTTGAGCTGATCTGATCACTTTAATCCGGCCCTAAAATCACTTTGAAGCACAACAGTAGCTCGGTTTAGATAAACTTGCTAGACGACTGTCCAAGCCCATATTTATTCTAGAATGCTCGTGAAACAATTATCGTGAGTTATATATATCAGTGAAGAAAAACATATTCTTTCTAAAACAACAAGTCATTGTTTATCTATAAATTAAGACTTACGGTTTCATTGCACCAACTTAATCTTAATTATATTACTGATATTCTGTCGGATGGTTTAAGTTATTGTGGTTTCAATTTATGGTTCGGTTTGACAACGTCAACCCGCTAACTTATAGCTTATAAGTTATTGATAAGCGTTTCACAATTGATAGCTTATAACGTTTTTAGTATCTTATAGCGCTTTTTTTGAAACGATACTTGAATTAGCTTTGAGCTTATAGCTTATAACGTTTCATTTTTCCTCTCAATTTTAGTCTCATTATTTTAATTAAATTCCTCATTAAATGAATTTCTCTCTAATTTTAAGCATTAATTACAAATATCTATTTACGTAGTTTTATTTAATAAGATACTTCAAACGCTAGTTTTATCAAACACTTTAAATCTAATCAATTATTTTATCCGTCACCTCATCCACTATAAGCTAGTTTATCCATTATAAATTAGCATATCTTCTATCCGTTATCTTTTGCCAAACAAAGCCTCCTGAGGGTCGAAGTTAACCCTCATGGTATTTTTGTAGGTTGATTCAATTCATGGTTTGAGTGGCAAAACGTTTCAACTTAATTATTGATGATTGATCTGTTTTTGCACATGATAATCTTAAGTTTATTTTTGGCTGGTTCTTTCCATTTCCTTTCTCATTCACAACTAACATAACATTACACTTGTTGGAAATGTAAGTTAAAATGGAGGAAATGGGCTATTATGAGCAGTCCATTTGAGAGAAAATTTTGACTGGGCTCGACTACGAGTTAAAGTCGGGACTTAGTTGGAATACGTAGTACTCCGTACCAGGTTTCCAAAACATGTAAGAACACTCAAAATGATTGAGGTATGAATGAGATATAATGTTCCAAAGTGAACCCTTTAAAAATGAATTTGGGATGTTATCCCACCTTGGAAAAAGAAGGGAGAAATTGTGAGTATATAAGGAGATGTGGACAAAGGCATGTTCAAAATGAGACATGTGTGTGGATGTGTGACTAGGCGCCCCTCGCGCACACACACACACACGCGCGCGCCGCCGCCGGCACCATCCTTCGGGTCGGTCGGTCGGTCGGTCGGTCGGTCGAAGGGCGATTTGGGCGAAATGTCTCGGCGTCTCGAAGTTATCTTTTTACTGCAATTTTATTCGGTAAAATTTATTTTACCGAAAATACCTCAACTAATAAAATCCGAATTTTTCGGATCCGGATAAAATCGAATCTGGATAAATATTTCAGTCGATTTAGAGTTCCTCCTTGATACCAATTTCGATCGGTTTAGAGTTCCTCCAGATACCAATTTCGATCGGTATAGAGTTCCTCCAGCACACAACCTCCTCCAGTCTTCACCTATAAATACCCTACCGAGGGCTCGTTTATACACACGAAAAACGCATTTAATTTAAATGTACCAAAATTTTCAGTCGATTTTCAGCCTTCTCGTTTCTTCTTCGTTTTCTTCTCCGGTCGGTGATAGTAGACAGATTTGTTCTAGTTCGTTGAAGGTGCAGCGGATCACAGATTCGTTACATCGAGCTGTTGTTTTATCCTGGGAGGCAGACGTCATACACCATGGTGAGGACGAATTTGCTTTAAGGAGACAGACTATCTGGACTCAACAGCGAAACTTTCGTTTCACGTACGGGATCGGCATATTTCCTTTTGCTAACAATTTTCTGTAGGATTTATATATATATATATATAAATAGATATTTATTCTGTTCTTCTCAAGTAAGCTTTTCAAATTATATTCAACAATCTTAAAGCAAATTTTCTTTTACTTGATTAAAACAGCTCAATTTTCAAAAGCTAAGCTAATATGGATTCTCAAAACCTAACATTGTCTACGGACGTTTCTGGAGGTGCGCCTCAGAAAATCGGCTCGGGTTCAGCGACTGGAGGTGCGCCTCTGATAACTGGATCGGGTACAGCTTCGATTCCGATTACTACTTCGGTTTCGGTTCCGGTAAACCATGCGGACAAACCAGAGAAATTCAACGGGCAGAATTTCAAGAGATGGCAGCAGAAGATGATGTTCTATCTGACCACTCTAGGCTTGTCTCGATTCCTCAAGGAGGATGCGCCAAAATATGACGAGGACAGTGACCAACAAACTCTGATGGCCATTGACGCTTGGAAAACTTCCGACTATCTGTGTCGGAACTATGTGATGAATGGCCTTGCCGATTCACTGTACAACGTGTACAGCAGTGCTAAATCAGCTAAGGCGTTATGGGACTCTCTAGACCATAAATACAAAATCGAGGACGCCGGTGCTAAGAAGTGGATTGTTGGACGGTTTCTCGATTACAAGATGATGGACTCCAAGACGGTAGTGAGTCAAGTACAAGAGCTGCGATCATTCACGAAATCCATGCTGAAGGAATGGTCATTAGCGAATCCTTCCAAGTGGCTGCTGTGATCGAGAAATTGCCCCCGACTTGGAAAGATTTCAAGAATTATCTAAAGCACAAGCGCAAGGAAATGAGCATGGAAGATCTGATCGTTAGACTTCGCATAGAGGAAGACAACCGAGGATCAGAGAAGAAAGTAAATATTGCTGTGGCAAAGGCCAATGTTGTGGAAACTGGACAGACATCCAAGAAAGGCAACAATGGAAAGGGAACCAAGCTGGGACCTAAAGGAGGAATTGGGAAAAATAAAGAAAAATTCCTTGGAAAATGCTACAACTGTGAAAAGATGGGTCATAGGGCGGCCGACTGCAGGATGCCAAAGAAACCAAAGAAAAAGGAGGGTAATGCAGCACATCTGATTACCGAACAAGTGGAACATCTTGACTTGTGTGCTATGATCTCCGAAGTGAACCTAGTTGGCTCAAACACCAAAGAGTGGTGGATTGACACTGGAGCAACTAGGCATATATGTGCCAACAAGACTATGTTCTCCTCCTTGGAAGAAAAGGATGCCGGTGATATACTGTATATGGGAAATTCTGCAACCTCAACTATCTTGGGCGAAGACACGGTGATCTTAAAGATGACGTCTGGAAAGGAAGTGACTCTTAAACGTGTGTTATATGTGCCTGATATTCGAAGGAACCTTATTTCTGGTACCTTGTTGATGAAACATGGCTTTAGAACAGTTTTCGAGTCCGATAAAGTTATTTTGTCGAAAAATGGTGTGTTTATAGGCAAGGGATATGAATGCGATGAGCTAGTTAAGCTCAATGTAATGACTATCAAAAATAATGAAATGAAGAATTCTTCTGCTTACTTGCTTGAGTCTCCTAATTTATGGCATGCTAGATTAGGACATGTTAATTTTAATACAATGCGTAGACTTATTGCATTAGATCACATACCAAAGTTTAAAATTGATTTAAACCACAAGTGTGAAACTTGTGTAGAGGCAAAATTAACTCGATCTCCATTCCGACAAGTGGAAAGAAACACCAAACCTTTAGAATTAATACATAGCGACCTATGTGATTTGAAGTTTGTTCAAACTAGAGGTGGAAATAAATATTTTATTACTTTCGTGGATGATTGTACTAAATATTGCTATGTATACTTACTTAAAAGCAAAGATGAAGCCATAGAGAAATTCGTTCTCTATAAGACGGAAGTTGAGAATCAATTGAATGCTAAGATAAAAATCCTGAGAAGTGACCGCGGAGGTGAATATATGGAACCATTTGGCGAATTTTGCTCGCAACATGGGATTATTCATGAAGTCACTGCCCCATATGCACCACAGTCAAATGGCGTGGCAGAACGTAAGAATCGCACTCTGAAAGAGATGATGAACGCGGTATTACTAAATTCAGGGCTACCGCAAAATATGTGGAGAGAAGCCATCTTAACGGCGAATTATCTCTTAAACAAGATATGCCGTAAGAACGGAGACAAAACTCCTTATGAATTGTGGAAAGGAGTCAAGCTTTCCTATAATTACATGAAAGTGTGGGGGTGTCTAGCAAAGGTGCTGATACCTACTCCTAAGAAAGTTAAAATAGGCCCAAAAACGGTTGACTGTACTTTCATTGGATATGCACACAACAGCAATGCTTACCGATTTCTTGTGCATGAATCCAAAGTGCCTGAGATTCACAAGAATACGATTATGGAATCAAGGAATGCGTCATTCTTTGAGAATATCTTTCCTTGCAAGACTGCAAGTGAACCCCTTATCTCATCCGAACGGACTTCTGAACTAATGGATGAAGATAATGAAGACCAAATAATGGATAATGAGGACGAACCTAGAAGGAGCAAGCGACAAAGGACGGAGAAATCTTACGGACCAGATTTTATCACCTACTTGCTCGAAAAGGCTCCTCAGACTTACAAAGAAGCTGTAAGCTCGACGGATGGACCTCTATGGAAGGAGGCTATCAAAGAAGAGATTGATTCTATATTACAGAATCATACTTGGGAACTAGTGGAATTACCTCCTAAGTGTAAACCATTAGGAAATAAGTGGATTTTCAAGAAGAAATTGAAAGATGGAGCAATTGATAAATATAAGGCTAGGCTCGTAGCGAAGGGATATAACCAACGTGAAGGCCTAGACTATTTTGATACTTACTCTCCTGTGACAAGAATAACCTCCATCAGGATGATACTTGCCATCGCAGCATTACGAGGCTTAGAAGTTCATCAAATGGACATTAAGACTGCCTTTCTTAATGGGGACTTAGAAGAGGAAATATACATGGAACAACCCGAGGGGTTCTCTGCTCCTGGATAAGAAAGGAAAGTCTGCAAGCTCGTAAAATCACTGTACGGATTGAAGCAGGCACCAAAACAGTGGCATGAAAAATTTGATCATGTCATGATAAACGGTGGCTTCAAAATTAATGAATCCGACAAATGTGTGTATGTGAAAGACACAGAAAATGGCTACGTCATTTTGTGTCTATATGTAGATGACTTACTCATTACCGGCAGTGATGAAAGAATAATCAAATCGACCAAAGACATGCTGAGGTCGAGATTTGATATGAAGGATATGGGACTCGCAGATGTAATTTTAGGGATTAAAATCACACGAACGTCGGAAGGTCTCATGCTGAGTCAAGCCCACTATGTGGACAAAATCCTTGAAAGATTTAATAAGAATGACTCGAGCACAGCCAAAACCCCGGTGGATATGACGTTGAGACTATCCAAGAATAAGGGTGAAGGAGTATCTCAACTCGAATACTCACGCATAATAGGAAGTCTGATGTACTTGATGAGCTGTACAAGACCAGACATAGCCTACTCAGTTAGTAAACTAAGTAGATACATGAGCAACCCCGGAAAGGATCACTGGAAGGCGATCATAAGGGTACTAAGATACTTAAGGGGTACTCGAGAGTATGGGCTGCACTATACCAAATATCCAGCAGTACTTGAAGGATATAATGATGCAAATTTGATATCTGATATAAAAGAATCCAAGTCTACAAGTGGATATGTATTCACACTAGCCGATGCAGCAGTGGCATGGAAATCTTCGAAACAGACACTTATATCTCGGTCAACGATGGAATCCGAGTTTATAGCCTTAGATAAATGTGTAGAAGAGGGAGAATGGCTACACCATTTTTTAGAAGATATTCCAAGATGGGCAAAGCCTGTGACAGCAATATGTATTCATTGTGATAGTCAATCTGCGATTGGCAGGGCACAAAGCGTAATGTACAATGGTAAGTCTCGTCACATAAAGAGGAGACATAATACCATTAGACAATTGATATCAACAGGAGTTATCACTATTGATTATGTGTCATCAAAGGATAACATTGCGGATCCGCTAACTAAAGGGTTATCAAGAGACCTTGTTGATAAATCATCAAGAGGAATGAGTCTATTGCCTTGAGCTAATAGTTTTATGGAGGATACCCAACCTAAGCTGACTGGAGATCCCAAGATCTAGGTTCAATGGGACAACCAATCCATAAAACTGGGCACGATCACTGTGGGGGTTAACCCGAACCGACCATTCCTAGGATGAAAACAGTGATACCCGTAGGGAGAGGTTAAGCTTATGCTTTTAATGATTCTTAAGTCGACAACGTATAGTCGGGTGGAGTAAAATACGGGTTTACTCAAAACACTTAAAGAGAATCACCTATGTTAGAGAGAAGAGGGGCCGTTTCAAAGGAGAATTGTTAAGGCACAATTCTTTAGAAACTCTCGCAGAACCAGGACGGTGTCCACGGCCAAAATGGGCAGAATAATGAGAACAGAACAAATCAGGAAGGGCACTTGTGAAGGATATACGATCACTTACACAAGCGGTCGGAGAGTTCAAAGGCATCTAGTCACACTGTCTAGCCAGTAAGGAGAATATATCTTTTCGAGGGAAGGTTCAAGGAGCATACTCTACCTATCCTATGCAATGCCTAACCGTAGTAACTATCACCAAGTCAACTCCGTGTCCGACGCGTGTCACTGACCATCAATCTCATTCATGTGGGGGATTGTTGGAAATGTAAGTTAAAATGGAGGAAATGGGCTATTATGAGCAGCCCATTTGAGAGGAAATTTTGAGTGGGCTCGACTACGAGTTAAAGTCGGGACTTAGTTGGAATACGTAGTACTCCGTACGAGGTTTCCAAAACATATAAGAACACTCAAAATGATTGAGGTATGAATGAGATATAATGTTCCAAAGTGAACCCATTAAAAATGAATTTGGGATGTTATCCCACATTGGAAAAAGAAGGGAGAAATTGTGAGTATATAAGGAGATGTGGACAAAGGCATGTTCAAAATGAGACATGTGTGTGGATGTGTGACTAGGCGCCCCTCGCGCACACACACACACGCGCGCGCGCCGCCGCCGCCGCCGTCCGTCCGTCGGTTCGGGTCGGTCGGTCTCGGTCGAAGGGCGATTTGGGCGAAATGACTCGGCGTCTCGAAGTTATCTTTTTACTGCAATTTTATTCGGTAAAATTTATTTTACCGAAAATACCTCAACTAATAAAATCCGAATTTTTCGGATCCGGATAAAATCGAATCTGGATAAATATTTCAGTCAATTTAGAGTTCCTCCTTGATACCAATTTCGATCGGTTTAGAGTTCCTCCAGATACCAATTTCGATCGGTATAGAGTTCCTCCAGCACACAACCTCCTCCAGTCTTCACCTATAAATACCCGGCTGAGGGGGCTCGTTTTATACACACGAAAAACGTACGAATTTAAACAGCCAAAATTTTCAGTCGATTTTCAGCCTTCTCGTTTCTTCTTCGTTTTCTTCTCCGGTCGGTGATAGTAGACAGATTTGTTCTAGTTCGTTGAAGGTGCAGCGGATCACAGATTCGTTACATCGAGCTGTTGTTTTATCTTGGGAGGCAGACGTCATACACCGTGGTGAGGACGAATTTGCTTTAAGGAGACAGACTATCTGGACTCAACAGCGAAACTTTCGTTTCACGTACGGGATCGGAAGATTTCCTTTTGCTAACAATTTTCTGCAGGATTTATATATATATAATATATATTCGATACTCTTATATATATATATATAGATATATATATATATAAATAGATATTCTTTTCAAATTATATTCAACAACACTTCCATTGTTCTTATATTATAATACAGCCACATTACAGTATGCATCACATGAACATATTTCCCCCCAAATCCCTTCATCATTCCTCCCCATTAAACCTAATACAAAAATACCCTCGGAGGTTTAAAATGGTAATTTGTTACATATATATATATATATTATCATTTGATTTTCGAGATATATTAGATTCTTTTTATTTGTTTGTTTGTAAATGTTGGTTGTCTGAATTTCCAACAATGTAATTACAATAAAAATTACAAAGAAAAGCAACATATTATAATCTTAATAAATTAAAAGCTGAATTAAAAATCACAACTTTAGCAGATGCGAGTAGAACTCTTTCCGTAAGACAATTTTGCCCCCGTATAAGAGCAGACGGCTCAGGCAATATGTCGCCAAGATACAACTGTTACACGTTTCTGAATTAGGTGCTCTCCAAAACTCAGAACTCCGGCGAACGTTCAAGTGCTGGAAACTGGGCACGAAAAGAAAGAAAGAAATATGCTGCAATATGTGATATGCTTGTATTTCGTTCTACCTTATGGTATATAAAATGAAATGCATAAGACCCCCCTTTTAGAGGGTCCAATTCCACTCCATCAGGTGGGGAATTACTACATATTAAAGTGTCATTAGTTCTCTTTAATCCTCCAGCTGAAGAGTTACCTCCATAAATAGTCTCATTTAATTCGGACGTTACATTATGGAGTGTGAAGAGTCATATTCCAGAAACTAAGTTTTCAACCTGCCTCATTTCAGCCGACAGCCGAGACCAAATATCAGCTGAGTTTTCAACCCCCTAAATATCAGACGGGTTTCAACCCCAAATATCTGATGGGTTTTCAACCCCAAATATCTGATGGGTTTTCAATCCTCAAATATCAGATGGGTTTTGAACCCCCAAATATCAGCTGGGTTTTAGATCCCAAATATCAGATGGGTTTTCAACCCCAAATATCAGATGAGTTTTCAGGTTCTAAACTTGGTTAACTCTTCAACATTTCAATTAAATGGCCAACTTTAATCATTATTTTCTACTCACCGGAAATCGGTTTTGAGAAAAATAAAATCCTACATTTATCTCATCGAAACGTAGATACACAATTTAATATTTAATTCTCAAGAATTAAATATTTTATTATCATTCTATTGATTTAAATTGAGTCAAAACTCATTTTTTCTAAAACCAATTTCCAATTGGTAAATTTCATTTCAAGACACACAGCAACTATTTCATATAATATAATAAAAATTATTTTACAAAACATAACAAAAAACGCGTTATATTTATATAATTGTTGTAATTAATGTATGAATGACTTTTATGACCCCTAAACCCTAATTGTGTACCTATAAATAAAGGTCTTTGACCATCATAATAAGACACTTCATTCTTCTTCTTTTTTATTTTCCTCTTTTTTTCTCTCAAGTTCATAACACGTTATCAGCACGATCTCTCTCAGAAAGAATTTTTTTTTGTTACTCATTAGCGCACGTACTCTATTTTCACAGAAAGGTAGAATTTCGTTCTGATTTTCTTTTATCTTCTTTGTGTTTTATTCTCGATCTGTATTCTTATGACTATGGCTACAAATCTGTATTATTATTCTTCTTCCAAAAAAAAAAGGTTCTGATTATATGTAGATTTAGACTTAATTATATAATTGTTATTTTAATGTAGATTATATGCATATTTCATATATTCTCTACTAATTATTCTGATTTCACTATCATCATACATAAATAATATATATGATGATCTAAGAAATCTATTATCAAATCGATAAATTGTTGTTTCTTGAAGAAACAAGATCTAACAATTCTTAATAGTCTAGAAGATTATTAAGTTAAAAGATTCTTGAACAAATACAATATTATTTCGTCATATCCTAGTTGAATATGATGTGTTCCTGAAGAACACTACGAGATCTAAAAATTTTTGTGTAAATTCCTGATGAAGAACACAAAATAATATTCCTGAAGAATATTGTCTGGGCTCTTGAAGAAACACTTTCTTTTTATTTATTTTGTTTTGCACTATTTTGTTATCGTGTAATTTTATTTCTTAAAATTATTGCTCCAAAGTAGCACAATTAATTGCAATACTATTGACAAATATATTTGTTCTAATATTATTTCTTGATCTTGAATATCATAATATTTAATATTTGGGTCCCGAAGATTCAAAGGTCAATAGTAACCTGCAGTTTCCAACGCTTTATATGCGTTATTGATGCTCAAAAATGATCAAGACGAGCAATCATCGTGTACTAAAATTGAAGAATCGATATTAATCGAGTTATTTTGGTGTTTTTATATAGATTTCCTGTAGTTCAGTAAATCGACTATATAGCTCTCATCCGAACTCCGAATGAGGTGTTCTTGGATGATTTTGAAAGCTAACAAAAGGTTCTACAACTTTCACATTTTGAGTTTTTCAGATTCGGATAGTAGTGATGCTTAAATCGAGAATCAAGTGGCTGCTCCGAATTGAAGTTTGTGATCAATTGTTGTCCACTAAATTGATCGTATCTCAGTCATACGAAGTCTGATTTAAACGTTTTAAAATGATTCAGAAATTTGAAAGATAGATCTACGGCTTTCATGTTTTGACTTTTTTTAGATTATGAATTATTCAAATAATATTCTTACAAAATTTGTACTCCCGAAGTGGTACAAATAACATGTTATCCGCTCCTCAAGTAGCCGATGATATTTCTATTAACTATATTGACACTTGTTGTTTCATTAGTAAAGCACATTAAGTTATATGTCAATTATACACGTCTAGATAAGTAAATATGACACCCGAAGTTTCATATGCTTTACAAACATTAAGTGAATATATTTGAAACCCGAAGTTTCATCTGTCTTACAAGTATCTCGCGAATAAATTCTGAAACCTGAAGTTTCAATATTAGTATGACCATGTGATATGTCAAATATTAAAGATTTTTATACAGAAACTTGTAGTTTCGCTTTCACATGATAAGAACCTAAAGTTCTACATAATATTCACCATTTAAATATGAACTTGCAGTTTCACATAGTTTAATTGAAGGACACGACGTTCTTTTTAATAATGATTTGAAACCAGAAGTTTCATATCAAAATTCTTGAACTTAAAGTTGAGAAGTATCGAATATTATATTATTGAAACTCGAAGTTTCATAACGAAACCACATTATAAATTAGAAGCATAACATTATGTTTCAACTATTAACTCGAAGTAGCAGGATTGATATATGGTTACGATTTATCATAATCATAAAGATTACACATCGTTGCTCCCGAAGTAGCACGATTATCTTGAGCTTTTTCACATATTTATTCACGACAGTTCTACCTCATATTATCTAATTCTTTTTGGATCTATGATTCTACCTTCTCCATTCTTTTGGTGGATCGACTTCCTAGAGGTATGAAGCTATAAATTTAAATTTGATATTGTATTAACATTATTACCGATCGAAAGTTACGAAAATTGAAAGAATTTTTCAAAAATAACTTTTGATGATATTTTGATTGAATAATTGTGGATTAGACATACTGTACAATTTAAAATATGATATGAATATTTTGGTTCAGTACTTGAACAATTATCTATGAATGACTTAAAATATGATAGATTCAATTGATTCATTTTCTTATGATTCTACTATTAAAGTATGATGTGTCATAATTCTAGAAAAAAAATCAATGGATATAAAAACTATTGTTAATAATATATACATTTCATAAACTGTAAATCATGATATTAAAATAGAAGTATGTTGTTACTTGTGCAGAAATTGTGATTTGCTCAATTGCATCGACATGTTTTGATTATTATAAATTTTTTATAATGCGTGTATTTCTGTTGCTATATGATTTAATTATGCAATCGATTATATTGCACTGATTTTGTAGTTTCTAGAAGAAACATAAATTACAATATTCTTAATAATCTTGAAGATTATTAATAAATAATAGTTGATGTTCTTAATGAACACATCAATATCTTATCATACTAAAAACAATGTGTTTATGATGAACACATTAAATAAGTTATTTAATATTCTTGAAGAATATTAAATATTGGGGTTGCAATTTTTTGAACTTTACGTTGAGCATTTGTACTCCTTCTCGTTATTGAATTATTTTTATAGTTATCATTATATTGATTTAAATTGTTGCTCATGAAGTAACACAATAAATATTCTTGATGAATATTACAAATTCTCGAAGAATAATTCATATTATAGGTGATATATGTTTATCCCTCTAACTAGTTTCTTGAAGAAACACAAATTTGCAATCTCAATAATCTTGAAGATAATTAAAAATAAATAGTTGAAGTTCCTGAAGAACAACACAACGATATCTCATCATAATTTTATAATAAGTTTATGATGATCACATCAAATAAATTTAGTATTCCTGAAGAATATTAAAATATTGAGATTGTATTTTCCTATGCTTTATTTCGAGCATTGTTATCTTCCATTCTCATTATTTAATTATTTTAATCATTATCCTTTTATTATTTTAATGTTTTAGATGATATGTTTATCTCCAATGAAAAAAAAATGTAATATGTCATATTAACATTGATTTGATCAATCTTATTTGTGGAATGATATTGAAATTGATTTGCAATATCTTATTAAAACAATCCCTTAAGGATTGGTAGAATTCAAATGACAATATTCTTATTATTATCTCTCGAAGAGATTCATTAATCCTTCGACGAGTATCAGACTAATTATATATTGATTCTACAATGAGTATCAAACAATTACATGATGTATTTTGCATCAAATGACCATGTTGCATTGAATTTATAATTCAAGGATCCAAATTATTACCAAGGCATGAATATTTGGATCAATATGTAATTAGTGCGTGATTAAAATACCTCTGGAAGAGGATTTCTCATATGATAATTTCACGTATCTATATGGGCTACATGAAAAATACATGTATACTTTGTCAAAATACATATTTAGAGCCTAAAATTGGGGTCAATTGATCATTTGATACGCTGATTTTATAATCTAACTCAATAACCCCCACATTAGGGGGAGATATGAAATATAAATAAGAGAAAGTCGGAAAATCCTCGTTGGGTTGGATATTTAAATTTACGTACTATGAACTCGAAGTTCAACAAGTTATGATTGCCAAAGGAGTGATGAAATCTCATATACCAGTTGTATGTGTACCATAAAGAATTAAATTCGAATGTGAACGAAATATATTTGTTGATACTCCTCGATGCCAGAAGCGTGAGAGACATATTCTTTATTGGTATTAAAGATAAAATCTGCAGAATTTAAATTGATTAAACTAATAACATCACTTCAAAAACCTCCTGAAGAGTCTCGAAGACGAGAATCACAATACCTTAATTTGCACGTGCACTAAATAATTATAATATTGGGATTATGGGACGACCAAATCAAATGTTATGGGATGAATATTTGATTTTGTTGAAGTTGTCTTGAACTTTGTGAATATGGGAGAATTGTTTATAAGAATGAGACTTGTCGACAACACTTTGTGTCTCAACAATTGCTAGTGGAGTGCCTGAAACACTAAATAAAATATAAGTAATTGAGACAGAGCTTAACTCGCAAAATAAATAAAGTGGTGAATGATAAGCGAGATTAGCATATCAAGGGTTTAAGCGCATACCCAAAACATATTCTCCCGTTGGCACTACATCTCGTCATTTAATATACATATGACAATTATTATGAATATAGATATTCAATTAGTGACGTCATCACCACATTTTTCTATGGGTCATTGGACGCGAATATCTACATGAAAGTCCATGACAGACTTGAGGTTCCTAAAGTAATCAGGACATGAAATTCGCAACATGTACTATTTTTATAAATATTTATACATTTTGAAATAGTCTGGTGGATCAACCGACTAAGTGAATTCCTCCTGAAGAGGATATATGTGAATTATTTGAACTCGTGTCTAAAGACGAGTTCAAAATGAAAAACTTAGATAAAACTAAGTATTAGTATTGTCTCGACTTGTAGATCGAGCATATATGATGGAAAATTTTTATCCATTTAGCTACCTAAAGGTTGTCTTACCACTTGAAGTGGATACTGACTCATATAGATCTCAAGAAAATAACAAAGATATAAGAGGACCAGAAGTTCCGTACTTGTATGCTATTGAAGCATTACATTATCAGGCCTGATATACAATTTGAAATTAACATGCTAGCAAAATTTAATATTTCTCGAGGAAGGAGAATGTGGAATGGTGTTAACCATATTGGTCTATTACATGAAAGAGATCGAGATTCTATATTGGTGGCTATTAGGGTATTATGATCTCATATTTGTTCTCATACTGCCTATTTATTATGATGAGAAATATTCTCCATTTATGTGTTGCATATAATGTTTGGGCAAGTAAGATGAAATTTATTCCACATGAGCTTCAAAAGAGCAATAATGATAATATATCAGATTTATTCACTAAATCTCTCCATGTCTGAAAATTATATTCATGGTATTGGAGTGCAAGATTGTTATCTTGAGGGGGAGAAGTAATAACTTTTAAATTAGTTTGAAGATTATGTCGACCCTGAAGGTCAAAAGGTCCTCAAGACCAAATGGTTGTACTCTTTTTCCCTTTCTAAGTTTTTTCCCACCGGGTTTTCTTAGTTAAGGTTTTTAACGAGGCAACCAATGCAACACATGAGCAAATTTATACTATGTACTCTTTTCCTCTATCGGTTTTTTCCCACAGGATTTTTTCGAAGGAGTTTTGATGAAGCATGAACATCATAATAATCAAGGGAAAATATTGTATGAAGACAATGTCATTTGTATCTCAAAGGTAGATACATCAAATATTCACTTAAGTGATTAGTCGGCGAACTTATTCACAAGGGCGTTGCCGATATCAACATTCAGAAGACTAGTACACAAGATCGGAATGCGTCAACCGATTTCAGGGGGAGTAGCTGTACTCTTTTTCCTTCGATCGGGTTTTTTCCCACTGGGTTTTCCCGACAAGGTTTTAATGAGGCAGTATGTATTAAAGGTCATTCAAGGGGGAGTATTGTAATTAATGTATGAATGACCTTTATGTCTCCTAAACCCTAATTGTGTACCTATAAATAAAGGTCTTTGACCATCATAATAAGACACTCCATTCTTCTTCTCTTTTATTTTCCTCTTTTTTTCTGTCAAGTTCATAACAATAATCTAAATCTTAAATTGCGATATTGAAATTGAGTATTTGTAGTGTGAGCAATATAAAATTGGGTGCCAAAGAAATTTATAGCAATTTGGATCTTGCTCTTCAGTTCTCGGGTTTCTTTGCTTTCACTATTTTTCAATGTTCAATACAAGTACAGCTCATTCTAAATATCATATCATCACATTAGTTTTTTTTTTTTTTTTTCATTTCTACCAAATGTTCAAAACAATTATGTCTTTCCACTAAGTTAAAGAGTAAAGAAGATAAATGTCATTGGTATTAAGGAAAAGTGAGAACTAAATGTTGTGTTCTGTGTCTTTTTATCTATTTTCATTGTGATGCATATATGCATTTGATTCATTATTCGAACATTTTTTATAATTTTTGGTATTAATCTATGTTGTGTCAATAAATATTATTTGGAGATTTCAATATATAAGAGTCATGTCATGTTAGAATTTATTAAATGATGAGAACTCTTATGTATTAAGACGTTGATTTTCTTGAAATAGTATATTAGAAATCCCATAAAATTTGTATATACTTGCATTGGAAATTTCTATATATTTTTGTGCGTTGGTCAATATATGGTCGGTGTGTCTTTCCATACAACGCAAGAGTGAAAAATGCTAGTGCAAATAAAATAAATACTACCTCTTTTCACTTATAATTAAAATTCATTTTTACACTATTCATGGCCACTAGTCGGGCCATCCCATCTGCCCTGACCATACCCAATTTTTTCTGCTCAATGAACCAACTTGTGGTGGTCCGGCCAAGGACCCACCAACTCACTACGAAATCTATTTTGATTTTTTCAAATAGAGCCCAACCCAGTCGAACCTTTGACCCAGCACATCCCTTCCAAAGCCCATAGCACTAGCGACATCTCCAGCCAGCCCATTATTATTTCTTATTCTATATTCCTTGCGTTCTCAAAGTGCATCCATATTTTCTTTTTTGTTCGTCTTCAAAATACATTCATATTTCTATTTTTATTAAGTATACAACTAATCACTACCCTTATTCTATTCACAACACTCACCAATTTCTCGAAACCCATGTCATTCTCAAATAAGAATGCACTTGAGGACGGTGGTAGTAATAAGTATAATACAATAAAATATAATTTAGTAATATATAATTTTTTATAAAAATAATATTTTTTACTGTAATTTTGAAAATATTAAAAAATATATATATATTTCTTAAAGAGATGAACTAAAAAACCACCGGCCAAAACGGCCAAGTGCGGTACACTACGGTAAGGTCTCGGTCAAACCGCTCCAACTCGGCTGACTCCATCTTAACCCGATCATTAACCCATCCAATGCCACCTCTAAGTATTTTGTTTATAATCTTTGATCCTATTTGTTTTACTAATATAAAAATAAATTTTAGCATATAAAAATGTTTTTTATTTTTAAAAAAAAAAAAAAGAAACAAGCTAAAAACTTATTTTTTTTTATAAAAGAATATATAATAAAACTGAAAACAATATTAAATCAATTAATAAATATAATTCTAAATACTAGGGGTGGGCATGGGACGGGATGGGTCGGGATTGGGCGAATCCCGTCCCGTCCCGAAAATAAATTACCGGGACGGGACGGGACGGGATTGCGTATTTTGAAATTCATCCCGCACGTCCCGATCCCGTTCGGGTTCGGGTTGGGATCGGGACGGGACGGGATATCCCGCACATTTATTGATCTTGACAGAAACTGTGAAAAAACGAATGAGACAGCTATAAATTTTGGAATTATCAAATGAATGAGGTAGAAATTTAAAAAAAAAATCCAAACTAGTCATTCCAAAAAAAGTGACCCCCAATATCCATTAAAAACTTAAAAAACACACAGAACAAAATAGATAGTAACGTAAACACGCACAATAGATTAATAATCCAACTGCATAGTGCATATTACATCAACACGTGAAGATAAAATTCAAATTGAAAGTGCATAAAGCATCAACTTAAAACTGAAACTTTGATGTTTCATACATCATACATCAATTTAGGGTTTACATGATTAAATGATATATAAAAAAATTGATTATATTAAATATTACGGGACGGGACGGGATTGATCGGGATGGTCCCGGTCCCATCCCGTCCCATTTGAATAGTAACAGAGCGGGACGGGACGGGATGGGATTGCCATTTTAAGAAACTATCCCGTCCCGTCCCGCTAGTTTTCGGGACGGGATCGAAACGGGATCGGGATTTCGGGTTCAAGTGCCCAGCCCTACTAAATACTAGTTATTTACAAATTATGTAGGATCACTTTAGAAAATTACTGTACAAGTTCTCAATAGAATCCGCGTCTTTCACAAACTCTTCGTTTTCAAGAACCGACCTGGAAAGCATGCCCCAACCCAACCCAACCCAACAATCATAGTAGTATAATACTTATATCAGTGATGGGATGGTTCGAAACTCCTATCCTATTCCATCTGTGATTCCAAATTATCTATATTCAAGAAACAAAGGGCGGCTAGGTTACTGTGAAAGCAACCCTATAAAGTGTGTGAGTTGAATTGAGTATACACACTCGTTCAACATAAGTTTTCTAGAAATTTTGAGGAGAACCATAATGATGGCGATTCAAAGAGACGGTGATGTTCGAGAAAAAGATGAGAATGAATATGGAGACGGGGTTGCATGGGTTAGGGGTCCAATGTTAGGAGAAGGGAGTTTCGGGCGTGTTTATAAGGCAACTCTGAGAAATAGCAGCACATCCAGGTACAGCTGTCTTCCGTCTGAAATGGCCGTGAAATCCGCCGAGGTTTCTGTTTCTGGTACGCTTCAGAAGGAGAAGGAGATTATGAACAATTTGTATGGAAGCCCGTATGTAATTCAGTGTTTTCATGAGGAGACGACTTCGGGTGAGAATGGTGTGATGGCTTACAATCTGTTGTTGGAGTATGGCTCTGGTGGAACTCTAGCCGATAGGATCAAGAAATCGGGCGGCAATGGATTGCCTGAACATGAGGTCAAGATGCATACGAGGTCTATTCTTAGAGGTTTAAATCATATCCACGAGACTGGATATGTTCATTGTGATCTGAAGCCTGAAAATATATTGCTTGTGCCCAATATATCTTCAGACAAGTATAGGGCAAAGATTGGGGATTTCGGTTCGGCAAAGAGGGAGATGAAACGGATTAATACAAAGAAGAGAAAACTAATGGAACAGTATTGTTGTTGGAGGGGAACACCTATGTATTTATCCCCTGAGGCTGTGACGGATAGCGTGCAAGAGGCTCCGTGTGATGTTTGGGCAGTTGGGTGTATTGTGCTTGAGATGATAACCGGGAAGGCGCCATGGGAAGGGAAGAAAGAAGATATTCTTCAAAAGATAGGGTCTGGAAAAGAACTGCCTAAAATTCCGAATGAGATCATATCGCCGGAGGCAAGGGATTTTCTAAAGCACTGTTTCGTGAGAAAGTCGATGTTCAGATTCACATGTGGAATGCTGTTGAATCATCCATTTGTCCAAGGTTTGGAGGATGATGTTGATGAAGAATTGTCTTCGGATTCATTTTCTTGTTCTTCTTTCGAAGAAGAATATGCACATGATGATGGCGTATCGATATCTGGTTTAGAAGTAGAGAACGAATCTAACGAAGAGATCATGCCCAGACAGCCGGTGTCTTCACAATGCTTTTGCGAAAGCGGACATCATCCCGTTAGTTTTACCGTCCCTGCAGGGATCTAGAAAGGAAGTATTTGGTGAGGTTACCAGTTGAATTTTTTAAAATTGTTCTTGATAATTTTTCTTTGTCCCTAGGTTTTTATATTGTTGTTGTTGTTGTTGTTATTATTATTATTATTATTATTATTATTATTATTATTGGTTCCTTGCATTATTTTGCTGTATCATGCTATTTTTTTTTTCCTTTTTATTTTTATTTTCTCTTTTAATGAGCACATACATCATAAGATCACAATGCCAAATTTTTGTACTGCTATTCGCCCTGCCATGATCTACTTACTGGAGATTGTGTGTGTAATGGTTCTGGTTGTTGGGATTTCTTCAAACTTAATTACATTTGTTTTCTCTCCAAATGGTTGTATTCTTGTGCAGAATGTGAAATCAATTTAGTTAGGAAGTTGTCACGAATTTCGCTATGCTTAATGTCGAAGACTCTGAAGCTCGCGACAGAAGAGGCGACAGGACCCTACGTCGCGCACCTCCAATCACATAGTATGGATTCTTTGCTAGATTAAATGCTGCACCACTTGAATAAAACATCCTAGTAATCTCACTATCCAACTCATGCCGAACTTTGTCCAAGGGGTGCCAGGGCAGTGGTAAGCATTGGCCTTTAACCCCAGTGACAAGGTTCGAACACCCCCCCTCCCCCCCAAAATAAAAAATAAAAAAACTTATGCGGAACCCTAGTCATCACAGTACTTCTATTAATTGCTTGAACCTTTTTTGTTGTTGTGAGCAACTTGTGGTTTATGGAAGTATTGTGATGATTTTTTATTGATCCTACTATTATATATATATAGGGGCGCATTCTATGCAGTACTAATATTAGATGCAGCTTTACAATACTAATTTATGCATGAGTTTTGTATTAATTATGCATGAAATATATGCATTTCATGCATCAAAATTTCAATGCATTAAAATCTGCAATATATACACCAAAATATCGATGCATTAAAATATTAGATTATATGCATTAATATATTAGATTATATGCATCAAATTTTTGTGAGAATTAATGCATTGAAATTTTGATGCACGAAATGCATATATTTCATGCATAATTAGTACAAAATTCATGCATAAATTAGTACTGTAAAGTACTGCATCTAATATTGGTACTGCATAGAACGCGCCACTATATATATATATATATATATATATATATATATATATATATATATATATATATTTATATATATATATATTATATTATTTAATTTGCCGAGTCCTATGCCGTTTTCGAGTCCTACTTTTTGGAGTTTTTCTCTGTACCCGTGTCAGTGTCCGTGCTGCACAGCTTAACATGGGAGTTTGTGTATTAAGATTTTGTTTTGGTAGGTCTCACTGGAGTGGAATCTCTTAATCTTTTATACCTTGGGCCAAAGTTTAGATTCAAAAACTAATGTTCCTTGCATGTTGCTGCTGGATTCATTGCAATCAACAGGTCCTACATGGGCCACGGCTCGAATCACCAATAAGGAGGTAGCATTAATCTTACTTCATTTGATCAATGTATATGCAGTATGCTTCTGCTTAGTATTGTATATGCAGTATGCTTCTGCTTATTATTGTTGTTGTTGCTGCTGCTGCTATTATTACTATTATGTTTACCCTTTATTTTTTATTTATATATATATATATATATATATATATATATATATATATATTGTAGACTTCTCATTGACATCTATAAATCAAAGGAGAGGACAGAGCGAAAAACAGCTCTTACATGCATTGTTGTGACAACATTTACAGATCCCGCCGCAGAAAAAGGACGAGGAATGTGGATATTACGTCCTTATACTACATACGCCTCTTCGTAGATAAGCCCCCTGAAAGATTCAGTATATCTGAGATATTATCCGAACACGTGTCAGTCTCTTTCTTTATTTCTCTCTGAAACCATTGCACATTACTTCACCAGTGCCTTCATATTAAACTAGACTCCTTACGTTGAAGGTGTAGCATGCAGGAAGAAGCAAGAGACTAGAGGAACTAGCCCTGTACATAGTGTTGTTATCGGGCCGGTTCGGTCCGAGTTTTGATTTATCCGATCCCAGCCCGATAAGCTTACCGGATAAACCTAGACTGAACCGATAGGCTTATCGGCCCAAATTTCGAACCCGAGACCGAACCGGTAGTTTCCGGGCGGGTATCCGGTCCATCCCGATAAGAAAAATTGGTTTGGAACTGGGCCGGATACCCGAACCCGAAACACAAAACCTGAAAATAAATAAATAAAATTCAAAAATTGAAAAAGAATCACTTATATGAATATATCAAAAATAATTAACATGCAATCAAGTATTATTTATGATATGAATATAAGATGAATAACACACCAAGAAAATGCTAATTTGGAGGCTGGAAATCGTCAACTATCGTCAACTCATTAACGGCAATCACTTCAATTTAGTATGACATAATTAAGGATTGCAAATTTAGAATTTGATTATACTAGACTTCCAAACCATTCAAGTCCGCCTAGGCTAGGATGACTTGACAGCACCATGCTGAGACGTGCTGATGACTCAACTTGCCTTGGCGCCAATCTTTGAGGGTCTAATAATATCCTAAGGCCCTTGATAGTTTTATAATCTAAGGAGTTTACTTAGCTTGATTCATATCCTACTTAACGGGTGGGATTGGAGAAATCCCAATGATCAAGATAAAAATACTCAATCATGTATATTATCAATCTTTAAAAGTAAATGCCGCCTTAGGGTTTGTAATTGCTTTTTTACATATAATATGTAAATAATTAATTGATGATTAAGATTGATTGTTTCGTAATTATGGTATATAATTTTTGTATAATACATATTATTAAAATGTATGACGCATAAAATAATGGAACATTAGATCCCAACCTATATATTTTTCCATATGGTGCATATTTAACCATGACCTTAAAATTGAGAACATTAATGCATTGAGAGAAGGTATGTACTTCAAAGATTGAAGGTATTTCTGTTAATTATTGATAGCTTGTGCATGCACTCGATATTTCTGTTATTGATAGTTAGAAGCCTAATTTGTAGATTTTGGAGTTTTGGGTAGAAATTGTTCATTGAACTTGAATCCGTTGTTATTGTGATATAATGTGAACTATGTCATGGGGGAATCGTACTCCTTGTGATTCTGTGAAATATGGACCAGTTAGTTAGTACTGTTGAAATTCCACCTTTGTTGTGTTCGTTAAAATGTTCAAGAGAGGGTTTTGGGAGTACTCTTCAACTAAATGGAGTACACGATACGACACGAGGTACACGAAAGTACACGACCGAGATTTAGTGTCAGTTTTGTGTTTACCCTTTGGGTACACGATACGACACGAGGTACACGAAATAAATAAATAAATAAATATAATATTTTATATTTAATTTAATAAAAATATATATTTTATGAATTCTGTCTATACTAACTTTAAAATTTGATAATATAATGTGAACTTTCATAAATTTCGTGTAAACATTCGTGTTTTCGTTGCCATTCATTTCATTTTGTCTACTAAAACCTATAAAAATAATATTAAAATATTAAAATTATTATTTTTTATAATATTTTAATATTTATTTTATATAATGTGTCTGACACGAAAACACGACATAAAACGACACGAATTTGCGCGGTACACGACACGACATGACACGAATTCATTTCGTGTCGTGTATGGGTTTGGACTTTTGGTACACGAAACACGAAAGTACACGACACGAAAATACACGACACGTACGAATTGTCAGGTCTAACCAGTACTTGTCACTACTTTCTCCAGGCTCAATTGCTTTATTATTTTCGCATCAGGGGTCTTGAATTTCGACAATGAGGCGAGTTCATGAACCGAGCCAGCGATCTTGACAGTACAAGAGACGATTTCGGTTAATAACGCAGCAACTGTAATTACTGGGATTGTATCGATAATATTATCCTTGTCGGACCGCAGGCCTGTCCCCAGACGGCCTTTGAGTTTCTTAGCGGAAGCCTTTGCGTTCACAACATGAATATCGTCGCTCAACGAATGAGTCATTGACCGAATTCCGACCGCTAGTTCTCTTAAAGCGTAACTACATTCGGAGCTCATCCTCATGCACGATTCTTGGATATCTGTTCGAATTTCAAATGGTGTCTGAAAAAAGACATAACACGATTAAGGTTGATCTTTTATCTAGAAATAAATTGAAGAATAGTTACAAAAACAACCCTTGAAAGTTTAACTTCATTCAAAAAAATCAAAATGTATCTATCCCGTCGGACGAAGTTTAAATTTTAGTTCTTATTATTTATTTATTTTCGCTTTTTGTTTTTTTCTTGTTTTTTTAGTTCTTTTAATTTTTCATATGGTTAAAAAATGTAAAAAATTTGTGGTTTTTTATTTTAGTTATTCATTTTTTTGTCGGTTTTGAGTTAATATATCCAACAACATGACAGCACGATACATGATACATACCAATTTGGATTATTAGCATAATCACAAATGGTGTATAACACAATCACAACTGTATATAATATAATTATACTAAAAATATGACGTAGGAACATAATCACAATTGTGTACCATGCACGATGCATCATGTTGTACGGTATAATTTTCCATTTTAAGGGGCTATCGGACAATATGACATGAGTATACTTCTAAGAAAATGGTTCTCTGTTCAACTTAGAGGAGCGTCGAGTACAAATGCCTCCTACATATATGGATGTCTTTTACAATTACTCGTTCAATATATACGCAATTTGTAAATAGAAATATATAGGAATATATGTTGATGAGTATAGTAATTTCTGAAATTAATTGGGTTTTTATGCAATTAAGCTAAACATCTGGGGTAGAATTAGCAATTATAACATAATTTAATGAGTGAACAGAATGGTTGGGCACTGATGTTTAGAGGGCTAATTTACCTGCACATCTGATTTGAGATAACCATTCAATACATCAATTTTGTATGCACATTCTCTTGTTAACGATCCGATCTCAAGGTATTGGTCCCAAGGTTGACGGTACCTAAATTTACCATGCCGAGGCTCCCATTTCGCGAAATTTACCTACAGAATAAAACATAGAAACTCAATGACTGTTTGTAATTTTAAAAGATAATTGAGCCTGTTTGTAATTAGGCTAAACCTTATGGGTACTTATTGTAATAATCCCCAATGGTAGCCTTAACATATTCAACTGGAGCTTCTTCTACTCACCAAAGTGTCTTCAATGGCCTTCGAGTTGAGAACAGTTTTGTAGTCATCCATTGATTCTTGGTTTTCTTGGTTCTTATCTTTTGGTATATGGAAATATGCATGTCCAAAACCTGATAAATTTCATTCACATATAAGATACATAATCATAATTCCATGAATAATTAAAGTTAGGGGGGAGGGGTAATTAGTGTTGGACTTAAATGGTCATGACCCATATTGGATCAAATCATTAAGTGGATTCCGTTCGTGGAAAAATAGTAAAACTAATAATTGCGTTCCGCGTTCGGAACAGATAAGATTAGCATTTGGAATTTCTCAAATCAAAATTTGGGTGAACCAGATATTAATAATCAAAGCTGGTCTCTTAACTGTGTCGTATAGAGTTGGAAATTAGAAATATGGGACGGGATAAAAGCTCCATCCGGCATTGGTTTGAGAAGGAAAAAACGAACATTTTATCGAGCCCAAGTTGGAGATTCGGGCTTAAGCCCTTGGGGCACCAGGAATTTTTGGAAGGAAAGACCTACATGGTAGTAGGATTGGTCCATGCACACAGCCGCTGCGCCGCAGGTAGGAACCGTGTGGATCCTGCATGGGCTGCGGACCGTGAGCTTGGGTTGGGGTTGGCTCGGCTTGGGCCTGCCACACTTATCTTTCTAGGCTAAAAAATCAACATCCAGTTTTTTAACCTAGTTATTTTTTTCGGTCCGGCTCGTTGGACCGTCCAGTTTTGAACCGAAACATGTAATTTGTTGTGTCCGGTTTTGAAATGGAACATTGCAATGGGATGCATGCTACATCCGGATTTACACCCAGAATGCATATTGATTATCTCTTCTCTTTCTTCAAAGCTTGGAAGTTCGAAAACAAAGCAGTTCACTGAAGATTCATCTATTACAAATGTTGTAATACCCGAATCGAAAATCGTTGTATCTTAGAGATGATCATTGACGACCGTCCGTATACTCTTAGAAGTATTGTAATGAATGAACTGAAAGCCATTGCATCATAAAGATGATTGCGGATAATCGTTAGCACTTTGTGTCGTATTTTGCACGTTGACGTAAGCGCTTCGTCGTTTTTGGTGAATCGAGGTGTAGATGTCGTTTTGGATCATTTTTCGAAGTTCATAACTGTTCTGCTATCTAACAGCAGCGTTCGGAGTGATTTTTATCACTCTCTTCTTCTCCTTCGCGATCTTGGGCATTTCTTAAAGGGTTTCTCGCGTATGCACATGGGAGCATCGGATTGAGGCTGGATGACAATAATGTCAGTTATCAATCTTCCTTCTTTCTCCTCTTCGAATCAAGGTATGAACTCTTACAACCCTAATTTTGGGTGTTTTGGGGGTTTGGATGATTTTCTTTTGTAGTCTAAATTGATCATTGTTGATGGGACTTTATAAGTAGATTATCATATTCAATTGTATTCCTTCGATATTTTTGGATCGAGTCACTACTTCAATCGAGTTGTGCGATAATTAGACTGATTCATGCTTGTTTGATGTTCGGTTAAATGTCTCAATAGGAGTTTTGGGAATTTTATTATTCGTATCAATGGAGTTGTTGTTTATCGAGCTTTTTCGCGTATTATCTATCGGGACAAGTACTTTAATTATATGTTATGTATTTCTTGCATTTAAACTTGTAAAAATGATGGAAATATCCATACGAATGGGAAAGCATTTCATAAGTTCACCTAGGGATGCTCGTATGGAAACGAAGTTAAGGGCTTTGGATCATGAACAATGGTTATCCACCCAGGGATGCCCGACAGAGCATATGTGGATTTATTTTGAGGGCACTTGATCGCGGTTACCCATGAGTGTTGAGCTTGGGTTTGGGGACGACGATCCTCGACGTTTTGTTCTGGAGAATTTGTAATATTCCGGACTATTAAACAGTTTTCCAAAAAATATGAACTTGATGAATGTCTCTTATGGGGGTGAGTAACTTTTATGTATTTCAGGTGATTGTCTCTTCGAGAAGTAGGCGCGGGATGTGCACGAAAATGACATGCAGCAGGGATGTTAATAGCTCGCGCCTGAATTCGTTTGGTGTTTCATTTTGGGTGTTAAGTACTCGAGTAATTTTTCATTTGTCGTTGTTAAAATCCCCTGCTTGGGGGTTTTACTACGTTTTATTATTGTCGGATTTGTCAAACTTCTACGTTTAGGCCGGGACCACATTCTAGTATTTATTTGATATTGTGTTTGAATGTTGATTTGTGCATTTGTGTTATTGGTGTTAGTCTGATGGACCTTCGAAGAGGGCTCTACGACGTGTAGTGGTCCTATCAATATTCTGTATTGGGGTATTACCAATTTGGTCTTACGACAAACGCAGGCCTCGACTTTATCAACTTCTTGTTGCGTTTGTTAGCCCAAAAGAAATGTTTTGGGGGGGGGGGGGGGATTACCTTCTAAGAAAATCGCAAGCTTCTCAATGTTAGCAGCAGTCATTTTATGAAGATCTTCACCAGCCCAGATTGGGCATATGAATATGCAAATGACAATTGTTGCAGAGCCACCTATGAGTATTGTCGATAATCTCCTATGTGCCATGTCTAAAACCTCGTCATCTCGATAACCCGATACTGATATCAAAGAGAATGTGAGGATAAATATAAGAAGCCCATAATCATATCTTGCTTTCAGTCTCGGGAAAAACCGCATAAATGTCACCACAGTAGCTGCAAGAAAAACAAACAAGTTCATGGATTAATCCCTTGAGGTACACTCCTGTCAGACTGTCTGATAGTTCGACTGTATACGCTGAAAATATAGTTTTTACTTTTTAAGACCACAAAATATTAATTTTTACATTGAAAGTGTAAATGTCGGACTGTCTGACACAACGAGACAATTTTTTGTGTATTTTATTTTACCTATGAAGAAAACAGATAGCCCAAGCATAATACAGTCTATCTTTTTCCCTGTAAAGCTTGCTAGTCGATGTGCCGCAACACCTAATGCGCCGCCTAATAATGTGGCAATCCCTCTGTTAACCCCTTTTCCAAGTGTTGCTCCTGAAAAACATATATATAACATACAGAAGTTTCATGAACTCATATTCTTCATCTCCAATATTATTCAAAAAATGAAATAAAAATAACAAATAATAGTTAATTTAGTGCATAAACTATTTTTTTCCTTCTATTTTTTTTGTATTTTCTTGTTTGTTTATTCAAATTGATCCCACCTCGAATAATCGACTTTGATGTAAAACTGAGCTATGATTCCGAACATTAAAGGCTGCTTTTGTGGTTTTTTAAATATTTTTAGATTTTCGGAATTGTATATAATTAAATATTTTTAAGATAAACTCTAACATTATAGCAGTGAAAACTTGTAATTTCAACATAACTTATTATTTAATACTCCTTACTGTTCATATTATACGACATTTTCACTCTTCACATTATTTGTAATTTAAATGACGTTCTGCGCTTTTCAATAGTAATTAATTGTGGTTTTTTCATGATTTCGCACTAAAACTATTAAAAATAACTAGGCAGTAATATTCTTTAGAGTCTCATTCAGAATTTCAATGTAAGGGTAATAGGAAGTCCATATTTTTCTTAATATATGTGCTTGAGCTTAGGATGACACATAATATGAATAGAAAGTAATATGGAAGATAGAATTATGCGGGGAAGAGAAATATTGTATGAGTGAGAAAATTATGTTTGAAGAGAAATATGGAAAACGTCGTTAAATTGCAAATTATGTGAAGAGTCAAAACGACATATAATATGAACATAAAAGAGTATGTTATTATAAGAAAAAAGGCATACTTAAATAATGATAATGAAAAGAAAGGTCAAAAAAGAATATGAAACAAAAGATCGAAAACTTATTCGAGATGCTCATAAACGAAGCATTTGATTCGAGCTTCTCAAATAAGCTCCTCCAACCAAACAACACTCATTTGAATATAATAAGCTTATAAGCTCTCTAATTAAGTTACAAGTTAGTTAATAGTGCTTACCAAACACACATAGAGAGCAGGGGCGGAACTACACTAGGGCACGTGCACCACCAAAAAAAATACAAAACGGCGCCGTTTTGATGTTTTTCAGTTAAAACGACGTCGTTTTTACCAAAACGACGTCGTTTTGATGCATTTTCAGTTAAAACGACGTCGTTTTGGTAGTTTTTTATTAAAAAAAAGTGAAAAATTTAGAAAAAAAATTTCGGTCGTCCGTTATTTTTTCTTGTGGTGCGTCGGTGCACCAGTAGTTTGTTTTCGGATGCTATATCCGCCTATGATAGAGAGTGTTACGGCCGTAAGGCCTTGTCGGTTACGGCCGTAAGCGCTCGGCAGGCGCTGGGCGGGTTTGGACGAATGCCGGTTACGGCCGTAAGGCCCTGCCGCTTACGGCCATAACCCTGCCGGCCATATATAGGGAGTGACCGGCCATCCCTCATTTTTTCATCATTTCTTCACCCGGGTAGAAGAAGAAGAGAGAAGGAGAAGGAGGAGAAGAAGAAGGAGAAGGAGGAGGAGGAGGAAGAGGAGGAGGAGGAGGAGGAGAAGAAGAAGAAGAAGAAGAACGTACCCACTGAAAATTCGAAAACTAGAACCACAGTCATGACAGCCCACATTGCATTAACACCAAAACCTTGGTATAGAAAATCAAAATAGTAAAACAGAGACACCGCAGTAATGGCTAATCCCACTTTGATTGAGTGAACAACTCTTCTTGGATCTTCTTCTCCAAGTCTCTTGCCATCTTTTGCAGCTTCAACCACAGCATTCCCGATCATTTTGTAACAGCCCTTAAACAATCCAAACACTCGCTTCGAACACCCAACATGTTCTTGGTTCTCTGGTGCCATTTTTCATACAGCTTGTCTGCACTTCAAGAATTTCCTTGTTATTTTCTGTTGTCCGGAGAAGTGGTTGTTTCTTGGTTGGGAGGTTACGTGATGAAACTTTTTTGGCGCTTATGTGAGGTTTTATAATGTGGGGCATATGTAGTGAGAAGTGGGAAAGCAGAAAGGTTTCTAAAAGTCTGCATCGTCTATCGAATAGATTAGGCCATAGTATACCCGAAACCCGAAAAAACCCGACCCGAGTATCCAAGTTATTCGGAATTATCGAGGAAAATTGAACCGTGGTTAGAATTTCCGGTTCAGTCTCGATTTTTATTACTAATGGAATACCCGAGTCCCGAACTAAAGTCGAGGTTTGTGCATTATACGGTATACCCGAAAAATCCGAAAAAAAAAAAACAGGTCCAGAAAACCTGAAAACTATTTACTTAAAGTTTACTCACTCTGTTCCTTAATATTAGTCATGTTTCAAAATTACACAAATATTAAGAAAATTTAATGATAATTAGTTAATTCTATATTTGCCTTTATTAACTACATTAATTTAATAAATCAGCTATATTAATTAATATGTCTGTGTATGTTGAAGTTGAACAGTCCATAATAAATTAAGTGTATTCTTGGAATTTCTTTACAAATTTGCATGAAAAATAGAAAATGACATGTATTATGGGACAAATTTTATTTCCTATCAGGACTAGTATTAAGGGACAGTGGGAGTAGTTTTTTTCCTTTAAATTGGAACTTGAAAAACATACATGTATAAAAAAAACTCGAAAAACCCAAAAAATCTGAAAAAAGACTGAACTGAGGTCACCTCAGTCTTCCTCGATTTTCAAGTATAAAAAACCTGAACTAAGGCCGAATCGATGTTTTGGTTTGGGTTTGGTTATTAAAAAAATGACGCCGAACCTAACCGATCCGAGACATAAGTTAATGGTCAAATCGTGATCGAACCGATCTTAACTCATATATAGTTTCAAATAGAGGTGGTGAGACGGCTTATGACAATCCCATTTTTTCGACCCATGCCTCTTGGGTTGGCCAAGATTTTAGGGCTGAATAAGCTATAGTTTTTATTTCGAAGTGTCAAAGTGATAAAATTATCAAATGGTTGTTGTCATGCATACAACTATGGTGCTGTAAGAAGCTTTGCTTACAGTAAGTCATAGCGAGTATATTAATAAAATCACAAGTATGTTTTTATATTGTGAGATGAGGACAGATAAGCAAATAAGGAAAGCGGTACACGGATAATATTTTTGTAGTGGTTCGAATCGAAGGAAACCTTCAACGTCCACTAGACTCCACACAAGAGGTATTCACTACAAAATAGCTAGTACACAACAACCATATACTTCTAAGGGTATTCTACATGATGCATCATTCACATAGATTAATACGCGTCTGATTACACAATCAACACCAATCACATAAATTGGTGTTCAACTTGAACTTGAATCTCCGCGTCTCCGTGCTTTTTCCTACACCGGTTCGAAGCTTGATTCTGAAAAGCACCTTCTTCCGCACACATGTCTGAAGATTGATTCTGCAAACACATTCTTCCTACACAAGTCTGAAGCTTGATTCTGAAAAATATTTTCTCCTCACACAGTTCCGAAAGTTGCTTATACTTCAATATATGCAAGATTGAAATTTTCTCAACTAAAGATAGTGTAATATTAGTTCAGAACAACAACTTCGTCTTTTCAGTTCGATTGTTGGAGGATGTTGTTCTCAAGTTGAGCACTTACGAGCTTTGCAGGATTGTTGTACGTTTTTTAGGATTAAGTTTGTTGTTCACAAGAATGCTTAAGTATTTGCTTCAGTCCTCCTCATTGGCTATTTATATATGTAAAATTATCTGTTATCAATGTGGTTGTTAATGGTAAGCATGCTGTTTACAACTTTGATTAGCGGCTTCAGGAATTCTAATTAAAGTTATCTCTTTATCTCATCATTTATGCTATTTGAAACTTTGATCATTATTAATCACATGTTCACACTCCATAGTGCGGCACACTATGTTGCACAGCGGGTGCGGGTGCAGGCAGATACGGGTACGGGGATACGATTTTTTGAAAATGTTAGGGTGCGATACAGCAAGGATACGTCTGTTTATTTTATATTTTATTATATATAACACTTATTAAATATAAAAAGCAACAATTCAAATATCACCATAAAACCAATTCAAATACATAAAACAAGTCATACAAAAAATAATTCAAAATGGCTTTGAGGAGCGGAGCTTTCTGATACTGTTCGTGAATGCTGCTAAAGGTAAAAGTAATTACTTATTAAATAATTTATTTTTTGTATTTTAGTTTATTTGATTTACTTTTTAAAATTACAAAAAAAGAGTAAAAAAAAAAAAAAACACCCACGCCCCCTCCACGCACCGGATACGCGTATCCTGTGCAAGGATACGCGAATCCGATTTTTTTTTTTTGCACGGATTCGCCACGTGGCGAATCCCACGCGAATCGCACCCGCACCCGCACCCATGCAGTATCCGATACTGCATACTGGTCAATTTTGAAGAATCCGTGCATCATAGGCGGCACATTAAATGCAGCATTAACTATGCATTTACTTCGTTCAAACTTGAATACTCCATGAACAAAATATTCTTTCAATCAAAAAAGTAACTTTTGCTGGAATGAATGTTGTAGGAAGTACTTTGTTATTTCTTTATGTGAAGCCAACAACATAAAGATTGTATCTTTGGTTGGTCATTTGTTTTGTCTTTGACTCCTTATGTTGTAACTTCTGCCGGCAATAGGACTATGCTGATGGTTTTGCAGTAATCATAATGCGGTGCGGTTTTTCGATTTTTTTGGTACGGTGTGGTTTTTCGGTTTAATCGGTTTTTTTGCACACCCCTAGATTTAGCGAGATCTGTTTTGGAGAATTTGGACTTCTACTAAATTTCACCGCAAGAGAATGGTGTCAATTTGTGAGAACAGTAAATAACTCGGGTGGATCTCTCGAGAAAGTTTACAAAGAGGATAAAATAATAAAGATGCTAAAGAACCGAATAGTTTGCTAAAAAGACTTGAGTCCTAGCATTGATCAGGTTGAATATTATCATTAAGAAAAATAAATGATAATTAAAGTGCAAAATGAATTGAAACAAGAATTATCAGTAAGGGAAAGTAGTAACAAGTGAAATGCGAAATTGACACAAACAAGTACACATTATCTATACGACAATTAATCAAACACCTAAAATGCGCATTGAACAAAGAGGGGGAAACTTGAATTATAAAGTCTATGGATATGAGAATTGCCCCAATTCTACAAGGAATTTAGCCGGAATCAATAATTGAATCTTATCTGTATAATATTCTCTCAAATTACATCTAATCCAAAGGAATTTTGGAGTTTTCCTCCTTTCATCATTTTCATTCCTTTATATACAGAAATTGAAAAAAAAAAAAAATACTCTCAAATTGACAAAGTAGTCTACCTCTCCATACGGATATACATAATCTGGTCTTGTAAATAGAATTTTTCTAGTGCAATTTACTTTAATTGGTATAATTTGCATTACTATTGTATTTTAAATCTAAACATATACCGCAACCTAATCAATACCCTTTAAAAGTCCATTTGGAGCCGGCCATCGGGTTGTCCAAGGCCGGGTCAGGCCGCACTAGGGATGGGTTGTATAAAATGAAATCACGACGAGTTCAGTAATATATTGAGTTGGGCCGTCCTTGGATGGTTTGAGTTGCTACAGTTTGTGTTCAGCCAGTCACCGTGTTCGAATTGATTCGTGCCGGATTGGATCGGTCAAGCCTAGTTCGAACTTATCTTTTAAAATTTCGATTAATTTATTAAAAATCTAATATTTAAAAAATTAAGATGCCTACATATCTCAAATGAATCAATCCCACATAGTTCTTTTTTACTTATCTTACTTATCTTGCCATCGGAAGTCGGATGTGCTAAAAATCATCGAGGAAAAGTTCTTGTCCTCAACTTGTTGAAGAAGCTCCGGATCAGATGAAGAATCCGTTACAATACAGATCATGACCATCGTTGTCTTTTCTTTGCACTCTTATTGTCTTTTTCTGCTTGCTACCAATTTTTTTTGCAACCAACATCTTCAAAATATCGGGTAATAAAGATATTTTCCTATTCTCTAAAACTCTTTTATCTGCACTAAAGACTGACTCATAAGCAATAGTTTATGTTGGAACTATAAGGATATCTCTTGCAATTTTAACCAATATTATTGTTCCTCATTCAATTTCTACCATTTTAAAATCTTAAAGTCTGCATCAAGATTAATTTTAATCCATGAATATTAGATATTGGATATCTAATTTGGGATTGGATGTTTAAATCGATTTATCGGATAAATTGATTTACCGCTTAATGGATTAAATATATCACTGAGTGATTAATTTAATTCATGAATATAATTATTTCTTGGAGAAATTAATTATGTTATTTTGTATTTGATATGTTTAATTAATTGGATTAATTAATCGATACAAATACATCGGAACGGAATCGTAGTTTATCTGTTTGGACTCACGGGAGTCCGAAACGAACCGAACTCATCCGTTTCTGCATGGTAGCCGCCCCCCTAATTTCCACCCACTTTCCACTTGTCTTGTTGTTTTCATTTTATATGAAAAAGATGACTTTGTGGGGCTTTGATTCTCATAATAATGAGATGTATCATGTGAAGAGTTGAATAAATGAAGAAGACATCTCTCACTTGAGATTCCAAGCCTTCCTACGTGAGTGAGATTGAGAGAGAGAGAAAAACCATTTTCTCAATTATCTTCATCTTCTTCATTCATTTTCTTCTTCATTTTCTTGGAAAAATTGAGAGAAAATCATATAGAGAGAGTAAGATTAAAACACTTAGAGTGTAGTAATCTTTACATATATAGCTTCATCACTTAGCTCTAGCCGTATCCTCGGAGGATAGCAAGGTGATCGTCGTTCCGGTTGTTTCTCCGGCGCGTGGCAAGTAGAGACGCGGTGCTTTCGGCGATGGATCGATCAAGAGCAGGAATAGCTCAAGAGAAGGTTACCATTTAATCAACGGACTTCGAGGGTTAGTTTCTTACGACTCTTGCTTTTCGTTTATATATTCGTATATACGTAGCTCGATCGATCCTCAAATGAGGTTTGAAGTTCAGCACATGGTATCATTATTTATTATTATGAGAATATGTGAAATATTTATTAAGACCTTGACTAGAATTGGAGCTAGAGTCTTATGTCCATTTTGGTTTGTAGAGAATTGAAGGTGTAGGACTATTAAATCTCATTGAGATGCAAAAATGTTAGGCTTGTACTTTTCAGTATAAAATTAACAAATTAGATTTCCATCGACTCTTGTTATTTGATGATTTTAATTATTGTCGTGAATGTCATTTTCTACTCTCTTTCTTATTGGTTATGTTTTGGTGGTAATATTGGAGGCAAACCCAAACCCATTGAAATGATTCAGAGGTGAGTGCTCGGTATTGTGCTTGCACGCGAAGCTTGATGGGTCTCACGATAAGGACTCACAAAGCTGTAATATTCACTGAATATCTTGGGAATGTTACATTATTAAACAAATAAACCAAAAAATACAAAGTTCGAGCCCGGTATCAATACTTTTTTAAGAGTGACGGTACCACTTGATACCTTATAATTATATAATTGCTCTATTTTTATTTTGCTAATTCGCTATCAATAACATTGAGATTTTGTTATTTCTCTTCTTCTCTGTTATTAGCTCTTGTAATTACTTTGTAAGAATTCAGAGTTATATGACTTATAATCGTATTTATTCCAATTCAACCAAAAATGTAGATTAGATGATATACCTTAAATTATATCCTTTTATCAAAAGAATCCAATTTAATTAAGATACAATTTTTTAATTTCAGCCATTTCAGAGGGAACATGATATATCTCCCCGACTATGCTTTAATCTGGAGGAACGATAAATACTATCATAGAGAAAATCCCTAATCATATGAAATGCAATTTTCCAAAAAAAAAAAAAAATATATATATATAAATGCGAAAATATAGTGATTTTAACATGTTAGATGAACGCAAGAAACTTCAAATATTTCCTATGTAACGTATCGATTTCACTAATATTTGTAAATATTAAACATGGTTTGATTTTAACATTTTTTTATGAACCTAAGAAAGTTCAAAATTTTGGTAGATTTGCTTTTTAATCTTGTAGTTTATATGACAAATAGAATATTAATTTGAAAAAATATATTATAGAAATTTCAACTATATATTATATAGTATATTAATGATAATTTTGAAAGATGGTCGAGATAAAATTTATTTTTCAAATTTGACTCATTTTAAGAATAGTTTTTTATTATCTCATTGCTCATATCACTTGTTATCTATTATATATAAAACTTATCCCCCTTAATTCAATGTGCAGGGGGTTGTGCACAAAAATTAATACCCCTTAATTTAATGTGCAAGGGGGGTTATGCACAAAAATTAGTACTGTACAACTAATGCATTGCACACCAAAAATAATTTCGTTTTTTATAAACTCATGAATTTACATCTACATATTAAACTCCAAGGAATACAAACAATCGTGTAATGATGGAGTGAACACAAAAGGGTTCCTGGAACCATGCTCTCATAATTGATGGATATGAAGTGTTGCTGAAGTATTTATGCTTGAAGCACTATATAAACCATCCAAAGACGAGAAAACAACATAGCAAAAAACCACACCAGTTTTGCAGTTTGCCATATAAGCCTCCTCTTACGTTTTCTATTTATATGTAGATAAGAGGTTGTCACTATTTTTTAATCTTGGCCTACCTTTTCGAATATGGAGTTAAAGACCTGCTGGTATTCTTTAAAGATGTTTGTGTGTGCTTCTGACATTAAAGGGTTTGATGTTTGTATGGAGTTAAAGACTTGTTGTGGTATTCTTTCGAATATGGAGATCTGTGATTTGATGTTACTTTCTTTTCTTTGTTCGTTAAAAAACACAGAAACTAAATCGAATGATTTTGAGCAGAAACATTAAAGGGTTTGATGTTGTGTTTGATTATTTCGGTTAAGGAGTTACAACGACTGTAGTTTGTGTGTGAAGCTGTGTTCATGTTTGGTGGTTGATCTGCAAAACCAGAGAAAAAGATGGATGAGAGGCAGATGTTTTTAGGATAGTGATAAAAAATTAGATGTATATCTTGGAATGGAGTGGATCTCATCTTATCCGAATTTTTTACCCCATTGGTTTTGGGTTTTAATCTGTTGGACTGGATCCAACCGTAGCAAAACAATCTCAAAACACAATGAATTGATGTCAGTCAATCGGTTGGTGTTTGCTAAAGAAATGAAACAAAATGGATTGAAATAAAATGATTGTTTTAAAGTATACAACTCATGAAAAGCTAATGAATGAATATATGCATGTAATAATGGGAAGCTTATGTGAATACTGAGTCGGAGCTCCAGCAGTTGTTAAATTTGACACATACATACATTCATCAACGCATACATAAACACGTATCACGTATGTATGCAGACACATAGGTACGATATTGGTATACATTGAATAAAGAAGCTGAAAAATATTATAGATACAGCATGGTTGCATGGGTATTTTGCTTTATAGGTGGTATTCTTTATTGGAAATTTACCTCATATTAATGATTTACATAATCAATATGCATGCTTTCTCTCTATCTAATGATGATGCTACTAATAGTCTCCTACAATATAATGGAGACTCTTCATATCCATTCCTTTTATATTATTCACTTTTACTTTTTGCTTGGGGGAAGGTAAGTTGGTAACCGTTGTGAATTAAAAACGAAATCATATCGTAGTTTCAAGATTGCATAAAATTGTAGAATGTTAAAACAAAAGTTGTTAGTATTTAAAGATTACATGTGAAGAGACTCTTTTAAATGTAACGTCTTAGAAAAAATCTTTTTACATGTACTCTTTTAATGTAAATAAGCTATTTTAAGTACTGGAAACCTAATTAGTACCGACCATTACACTATGAATATTTAGATGCAATGGGTGCAATGCACGGGTTGATAAAACATTACACTATGAACATTTAAAATAAATACAATACATTACATATAACTAATTACATAGACTAAAAGAATTCTACACGGAAAAAGCGTTACGGATGAGTCCTTATTCATATTAAAAGACTGCATGTGAAAAGACTATTTTAATTGTAACTTTTAATGTAAATAAACTAATTTAAATACAAAAGTTATGATAACATCACAATTAAATCCTCTAAAATAAATACAATACAAATTCTCTAATAGGCATCTAAATACCGTCATATGCTCATTCAAGCGTCTGCAATCAATGCTCATTCAAGCGTCTGCAACCAAAGATCGTGCATCACACGGGTTGGATCAAGCCTCGTGTATTTAAATCATATTCGTTACATCACTAATGTGTTAGTAATATCTTAGCATATTTCTCACACCTTCAACATCTAGGAGTTTTGGCACCTTCTATCTTGTGAGGTAGGAATGACAGATATAACTGGAGGTGGCGAGACATGGATCCGGGTCCTGGTCCGACCCGTCGGGTTCACGGGTCGGACGCGGGTCCGGATCCGACCCGTATTTTTTTTTTCTGAAAAGTACTTATAAAATTTTATTTATTATCATTTTATACACAAAAAAATAACTAATGAACAAAGGAAATAATTGGAAAAAATGAGTTTGTATTTAATTTTAAGTTTTCACCTAAAATTAAATTACCTATGTATCCCCGTGAGGAATCAAAACTCTACATAGTTCTTTTACTTGAAAAATAATTAAAAAATGGGCTTTAATTTTAAGTTTTCACTTAAAATTAAATTACCTACGTATCCTTATGAGGAAACAAAGCCCTACATAGTTCTTTTACTTACCTGACTTGCCTTACTTACCTTTAATCGAAGTCGATGTCGTCGTCGTCTTGATCGTAGGTTTCACTTATTTGACTAGACTCTCCTTCAGTAGTACTTTCTTGATAGGCATCTTGGTCCGCTTATAGGTCATCCCACTTATTTTCTTGATCTCGTAACTCGGCTTTTGTTGCGTCTTTAAGCATCATTTGAGCCTCGAGATTTTTTGGCGTCATTCGGGATCTCTGCTCGTCCAACATATAGCCTCCTTCACTGAAAGCACTCTCAAATATGCTCGTAGTCCAAGTTTATGTTGTTTGGCTAGGTATACTATTGTCTAGTCATTGTGGTACGTGGAATTCTCTTAATAGCAGTATTATAGGCATTTTGCATCCTATATTCCAGTCCGTACTATCCGCGAAATTAAAAGGTAAAGATACTTGTCACACAATTTTGCTATGTGTTCTCTAGCAATTTTTTCATTATATTTATAAAGTTGAGATTCGCACATGCCTTGAATGCCGGCTCCAGTAGAAGGTTGGAAGTTGAGTTGACTTTCTAATTTTTGATCCCCGTGGATCGAGGCGTGGTTGTTCTCAAAATGCCTTCTAAAATTTCCATATCTATCCTCGGCTTTATACGAATATTCTTTGTTGCAGTACTTGCAAAAAAACTTCACAGAACCATTTGGTATTTTTTCCTTCTTAAAGTGTTTGGAAAAAAGGTCGGATACCGACTTCATTTCTACAACAGGGGCAGGCTTCTTTCTCGCTTTAGTTTTCTTGCTTCCTCTTCCTTTCACAATTTCCTTCTTCCTCCTCGGATGATAACTCTTCAACATAAGGAGGTTGTTCTCAGCTCGGCTTGCTGCAGGACGCTTCGACTTTGATTTTTGTGTCGAAGTTGGTACGCCATGAAGAGTGTGCTCAAACGTTGCATATGTTTGATTTAACATAGCTTCATCGATTTCATGCTCCACTTCTTAATGTTATGCAGTTGTTGACGACTTGGGACACGTCGAAATTCTCGGGGGTCAACTTCTTCTTCGCTAGTAGTTATATTACCATAATAGATACTTTCATGTATAGCATCATATTCATTTTATTGACTTTTCTTTTCAAAATTGGGCAGAGGTTGGTTGAGGCTCCCGAATAGTTATGCCAGATGGTTTCTTCGATTTGTCCCAAAGAGCTATTCGTTCAAACTTGGACATTTTAGATTTTTTGGGAGACGTAGCAATACCATTTTCCTTGTCAGAACTCGACATAATGATTAAATGATAGTAAAAAGAAAGAGATAAAAGATTATAGCAATAATAGTTGAGAGATAGATAGATTAGACTGAGTGAGTTTGACAAATGAGAGAGGTTGGGAAAGTATATATATTGAAAAAAATTGAAAATAACTCCGTTGGACCCTCCGGGGCACAGGTCCGACTCGCCGGGTCCAACAGTCACTTTTAAAAAAAAAATCCGCAACCGGGTCATCCGGGTCGTACTCGACGGGTTAACAGGTCACGAAATGTAGGACTCGGACCCCACCCGTGTATACCACGGGTCTGGATTCCGGGTCCTACGGGTTGGCCAGGCCAAGTCCTACACGAGACCAGCGGGTCCGGATCGATTAGTCGACCCGTCGAGTCCAGGTTTTCTGGACATGTTTAGAAATAACCGTGAATCCACATACACATAAATTGCCATCTTGGATAATCTATCTTGGGTTCGGGGATTTTGGGACAAATATTGTAAATAACCTAAGGGTGTGGATGGGTCCGGGTATCTAACTACCAAGCGTCAGAAGGATCAGTTCCTATCTATAATATAAAGAATAGTGGTATTTCTTGATTGTCTTATTGTGCACGGGGAAAGATTATTCTATCTCTCCCATCTTCTTCCGTTCTTTTTGTGTTAATTTAATAATAGCAAAATAATATCAAATCAACAACAATAAATTTTAAAAAATACTCTTAAAATATTAAAGTAAATTAAAGAGCAACTAATTTTTAAAAAAAAAAATCTTTTTTTGAGGAACTTCAACGGACCTCCGACCGATCATTTTTTCCGGCAGGGCCACCGTCGTTCGCCGGCAGACCTCCGATGATCGGCTAAATTTTTTTATTTTATTTTTTTAAGCCAGGCTGTCGGTTTGCTTTCCGGCGGGCCACCGTCGGCGTCCGGCCATTTTATTTAATGCCGGGTCACCAACCTTTTTAAACGCAAAGCTGTCGACTTGTTATCCAGCGGGCCACCACCGGTGGTCAGCCTTTTCCTTCTTCTTTTTTTTTTTTCTTTTTTTCCGCCAAGTCGCCGACCTACTTTCCAGCGGGCCACAGCTAGACCCGTTACTTTGCCACACGACACAAAAACTTAGTGTTTGTGATTGTATTTTTAGTACACGAACACGAAAGTATATCACCGGATTTAGTGTCAGTTTTGTATTTACTCTTTGGCTACACGACACAACACGAGGTACACGAAATAAATAAATCGATACATAAATATATATATATATATATATATTATAACATAAATTTAAATTGTATATTCAATTTTACAAACACATATATTTTATATACAATATAAAACTTTTAATATTTCGTGTACCATTTCGTGTTTGTTTCGTGTAAATTTCATATATTTTTTTCAATCGTTTCAATTTTATGTACTAGTTCGAATCATTTCCTTCCCGTGTACATGACAAGTATATGAAAAATACCGTTTACTTAGTGTCGTTTCGTGTAGGGTCGTTTTTCTGCTGTGTCGTGTTCGTGTCAACAGATTGGGTACACGACTTGAAATCGTGTCGGTTTCGGTTCCACCCACCAAGTACACGAAATACGAATGTACACGAGACGAATGATTTGCCAGGTCTAGCCACAGCCGGCGGCCGACCATTTTTTTTTTCAAACTCCAGGTCGTCGACCTGCTTTCCTCCGGTGGTTAGTCATTTCTTTATTCTTTTTAAGGCGAGAACTGCTGACCTACTTTCAGGCGGTAATTTTTTTCTTTTTTTTTTCTTACGGCAGACCCATCTACCGTCGATAGAATTTTGGAACCAATATTTTTTTGGGTTAATGACGCCAAAATTCACAACCTTTCATCCGACTTTTATTTTTTCCACAACCTTTTCAAAAATCATGTAAATCCACAACCTTTGGCACTTGTTCGATTTTTCCATAATTTTGATTTAGCCCCAAATTCAGTCCTACGTGGATCCTACGTGGACGCCGGGATTGTGTCGCTGCCGAAAATTCAAACTGCGTCGTTTTAAGCTTAGGGTTAATAACGCCAAAATACACAACATTTGATGCCCATTTCATTTTTTCCACAACCTTTGGCACTTGTTCGATTTTTCCATTAGCAGCATCTAAAAAGTTGAAAAATATTTTCAATTTTTAGTTTTTTTGCACAATTTTAAGGACGGCTTTATAATGTAGGTCTTTTTTTTGTTTTTCCAAAAAAAAAAAGAAATCCGTTTGTAGAGTTTCTCTTTTTAGATTTTGACTAGTTAGTTTTCCAATTAGTATATCATGATCTTAAAACAATATACTTACTAAAAACAGAAAGCTAAGAAAACCCCCAAAAAAAACAGTTGAAATATGGGGAAAAATAGATTATATTATATAAGTGCAAATAATTAAGGAAAACATTCTTGCCTATTTATTGCCATGAAACCAAATCACTTACAAACAAACAATTGACATCTGAAACACACACACGCAAGAAAAAAAACATTAATTATGTTAAGATGCAAACAAACAAATGAGTGTTTTAATATTATCTAAAACTCTTTAAAATTAACTAGTCAAAATCTAAAAAGAGGAACTCTACAAACTGTTTTTTTTTTTGGGAAAACCAAAAATAAAAATAAAATTACATTATAAAGTCGTCCTTAAAATTGTGCAAAAAACTAAAAATTGAAAATATTTTTCAACTTTTAAGATGCTGCTAATGGAAAAATCGAACAAGTGCCAAAAGTTGTGGAAAAAATGAAAGGGGCATCAAAGGTTGTGTATTTTGGCGTTATTAACCCTAAGCTTAAAACGACGCAGTTTGAATTTTCGGCGGCGACAACGTCCACGTAGGATCCACATAGGACTGAATTTGGGGCTAAATCAAAATTATTGAAAAATCGAACAAGTGCCAAATATTGTGGATTTACAGGATTTTTGAAAAGGTTGTGGAAAAAATGAAAGTCGGATGAAAGGTTGTGGATTTTGGCGTCATTAACCTTATTTTTTTCTAGCAAGTAAGCTGATAATTTATTTTATTTCGATTATAACACCGCGACATGCCATTATGGCACGAGTAATCTCTAGTCTATAATATAAAGGACAAAGATTTTTTTGGTCGTTGTAGTGTGCACCTGGTAAGCCCATTGTATCCCTCCACTCTCCTCTTCTTTATTTAGATTCGGTAATGATAATAATATCAAATTTTCAACAACAATAAATTTCAAAAAATACCCTTAGAAGTTTTTTCCTAATGCCAGTCCCGCGGGCCTGCTTTCTGGCGGGTTACCACCGGCGTCCAACCAATTTTTTTACGCTCCGACAAGTTTTTTTTAGCCAGGCCCGCCGGGCGGCCAATTTTTTTCTCTCTTTTTTTTAGCGTCGGGTCTGTCGGGTTGCTTTCCCGCGGCCATCAATGTTCTTATTTCTTTTATTCTTAACGGCAGACTCGTCGGTCGCCGATAGATTTTTGGGACCAAACCAAGGTAATCTGGTAATTTTATTATTTAATCAATTATGGTATCATGGTATTATGGCACGAGTTATCTCTAGTATATATATGGAGAGAGAGATTATTATAAATATGATAAGAAAGAATTTATATGTGTTTAGAATGTTTAATTTTGTATTTTTATTTGATGAAGTTTGAGATGGATTTGTTTAATTTAATATTTTATATATAGATTTGATGATTTATTTGGTAAAAATTGTAAATGATTATCATAATTAAATTAAATAGTGTTGAAGTATAATAATTTTCTTGGGTATCCATGGGTAACCCATAATCGGAATCGGCGAATCCGAATACTATCCAAACTAATTTTTATGTTTTTAGGGTTGATTTTTATCCGTGTTATTATGGAATTGGGTAATCTCAATCCGATCCGAACCGATCCATTGCCGCATATGTTCTTGATAAGAGCAAAAAGGAGGAAAAAACGAAAAAAATAAGTCCACTTTGAATGTTAGAACTTAGAAGTTATCCACCGTATTTGATATACTATCAGTCCTGTTTTACGTATGAGGTGACTGGGAAGTCGCATGCACACATATATTGATGACATTGACTTTTCAATAATAAATTTGGATTTTAGCAGTGGAGTATTTATTGAGTTTGTTTGGTCTAACCTTTCACGCATGTTTTGTTATCATGAAAATATGATTCTAATGGACACCAAAGTCAAAGAATCAGTGACGCGACATTAGGGCATGGCGGGGGCTGGAAAAGACGGCATCTTCTTACAATGAAATTAAAGATTCCATTTTGCAATGTCGATCCGTTAGTTTACGGTAGATATTTTATGACGGATGAATTATTAATAAGTATTTGACAATAGTAATTTATAGTGCTTTAGGACTCGTTTGGTAGTTATGTCAGGATAGGGCATATCAGGATATGAGAAGAAAGTTAAAACAGATATGTTATTTTGTTGTTTGGTAGGAAACTGATAAAATTACTGTTCTTCTTAGATAACATATAAAATTACTTTTTTGTCCCCTCTCATGGCCCCCTCTCTTCTAATCAATCCCACCAAAAGCTCCAAATCTCCGATTCCCCACCGCCGCCCCATGCCTATCGGCTCCCAAGTTTTTCTTCTTCTTTTCGTTTTTTCTTACACCATCATTCAAATCAATATTCACTTGTTTTTTCTTCTTTATATAATCGTTACATCATAAAGTGAAGCTCCGATTTGCTTTGTGTGGGCCATTTCTAATGGCGTTGACCCGGTGGGAAGAGCAGGAGCTGGAGGTCGGAGGTTGGAGCAGAGGAGAAGCTGGAAGTCGGCGGGAGGAGGAAGAGCTGGAGGTCGGAGGTCGGAGCATAGGAGGAGCTGGAGCAGAGGAAAGAAATGGAGAGAGAAGAAGAAAGGGCAATTTGGAATTGGAGGTTACTGTTCAATAATGTTAACTTAACTCACCAATTTGGTGGGTTACAAAATCAAATTGTAACAGTGAATAAGGACGGGCTTTGGCTTAAAGTCGGGCCGATGAGTTAACTAAACACGGCTACCAAACGCATGTTTCGGCAAGTTAATTTATCCTAACCTGCCGAAACATGGCTACCAAACGGGCCATTAGTAGCTTATAACTTGAGCTTATATCTTATAGTGTCTTCTTTTTTTCACAATTCAAGAGTGGCCTAAGGTCCAAGCAACTAAAGCAAGAGCTTTGGGTCTCACAATTTTTACAATGGTTCTTTACATATATACAATATTTATAAATTAATTGTACAAATCTAACATAAATAAAACAGTTACAAAATTGACGCATTGGTTACTTGTAATTACTAGTCTACTTACCTGAAATGCTACATTTGGATACTAGTCATTTGGGTTTACAATGCCCAACATCCAATGAAGTAATGTAGTTGGATACTTGTGAGTAATAATTTGTGTTGGCCACTAAGTATACAGAATACAGCTTGGAAAGTGTTTTAAATAACAAGTTGTACGATTTTCAAATCTGAGTGCGTAGTGGAAGTCTTGTTAAAGTAAGTTGCTGTAAATACAGCAACTAGATATGAAGTGTATACTTAAAAATAATCACAGATATTAAAACAGTAAATGCAGAAGGTAAATGACACGGTAATTAAAGTGGTTCGAGGTAAACCCCTCTGCGTCCACTGGTCCTCCACACAGGAGTTAAAATGTTTATTATAAATACTACATACACAACAACGTATTTATAATCAAACCGATCAATGTATCGTTCACACAGATTGATACAATGATCGAAGCTTTCAACCGTTCACACAGATTGGTTTAGGCTTTTACTTGACTAACTTCTTCACACACAGTTCCGAAGCTTTGTCTCTTCAATGCAAGTCCATCACACACAGTTCGGGAAAAGCAATGCTTTCTCAGTCCACACAGGGCTGATGGGTTTGTTCAATGATAGAACGATGGTTTGAACAACAACTTGACTTTCTCGATCTTCAGCTGATAATGTGTTGTTCAAGGTTGAGCACTTTGGATATTTCTTCTCTCAGAATATGCAGTCTACTTGAAAAAATATGTTTGCTATGAATATTCGTGTAAGCGCTTTTGGTTGCTTGTTATTCTTGGTATGTTCGTGACTTTATTTTCAAACTCTTGGAGATATATATATATATATAGCCTTCTGAATATATCCGTTGTGAAAGATCCGTTGAGCAAGATTTCGTGACAACTTAGATAGTTGACTTAAATAGACCAAGATCCGAATATTGCGTGGTTTGAAGATCTCTGTCGGCTTTCAGTATTTAAATACTTTATCCTTTCAGTATTTAAATACTTCTTTATCAAACGGGACTTGACTTAAGTGAATACCAAAGATTCCTTTTCAAACGGTCTTCAGTTCTGTTTCGATGTGTATTGAAGGTTACAGCTTGAATGCTGTATCCATTTATGTTGTAGGCTATAGAGGAGAAGTCGCTGTATGGAATGTTTGCTTTATGAAGGGGCAGCTTCCAAACTTGGCACTTTTAGACTCTTTGTTGCTGTATGATGGCATGATGATAAGTCTTTGATACAGGATCAACAACTTCGATCGGTCTATCGATACAGCAGCTTGCTGTATGCTGGATTGGCACATTGTCAAAACACTCTTATCAAGATCTTTCGATACAGGGATTGTTATCCCAACAATTTGATTACCTGAATATTATATTTGGATATCGGCACAAATAGTTACTCTTGTAATTATTTTAGTTTTGTGAAATTTTTGTAATTATTTTATAAAATGTACTCACACCGTTAAGGAATAGGTGTCTCATTGTATGGTGGGCACGTAGATTAAAAATGCTAGTAAATTTGTTTCTAGTGGGATAATAGTTAGAATGTAGAGGTAGTATTAATAAAGGTATTTAATTTGTTAATCCTTGCCATTTGTTGACTCCATTTCAAGTGTCCCATTAGTGGCTATATATTTCATGAAGTGAAATTTAATTGGAATGTTGATTAATTAATTTTTCCTTGTTTGTTTACAATTTTTTTCGGTTTCATTACTGCTAGCTATTTATTTTTTCTGTTTCATTTATGTCAGTTTTTTCTTTATCCAAATTAAAGTTTCTTTTTCCCAGATTTATTTTTTCTTGATTCGTTAATGCTGCATAACTATTCTGTCTTGATTCAATAATGCTGCAGATTTAAAGTCTACTCCATGAATAAGATTATTCATTTCAGATTTTAAAAGATTTTAGCGGATTAATAATAATTTATAAATTTTAAAAGATTGTAGGTGATTTTAATTCTACGTGGATTGACATAAAATCCTATAGAGTCTAACATATTTAACTCCCTTTTAGGTAGAGTTTTTGACAAATCCTTCAAAATCTCATAGATTTTAGGTGGATTTGAAAAAGTACAAAAACCCACTAAAATCCATCATTTTATAAAATCCAAAACAATCCATGAGTATTTGAATACCATTGGATTTTAAAGGATAATTTAAAATTTTAATTGAATACCTCCAGATTTTTAAGAATAATTTAAAATCCTGATTGAATACACCTAGATTTTAAAAGACTTTTTAAAATTCTTATTGAATACCACCAGATTTTAGTGAATTTTTTTAAATCCAAACTGAATACACATGGATTTTTTAAAATCTAAAAAAATCCTTTAAAATCAAAATTGAATACACCTCCCTAAGAGTACAATCAACAAAATTAAAGACAAATCGTCGTCTATGGATTTTCCTCTGGCAGCATCGTCTCAGATCCAGAGGGTGGTAGGAATGAATCCGCCGCCGTCTCTAGATTTTCCGACACCATCATCTCTGCAGATCTCGTTGGAGCTTCGATACCCTCCAGTCCGAAGAGTGGCAGCGACGAATCAGCCGTCGACAAAGATGAGTGATCGATGACTCCATCGATGTTCTCCGAGTCAGACAGTGACAACAACGAATTGACTGTCGTGAACAAGGTTTCAGGAACCACTTCGCTTGTCTCCATTTCCCATGACTCATAAGGGATCGGAGAAAAGTAAGTAGCAATCGGGCAAGACAAATCGCTTAAATACACCGATGATTTGAAGATAAACTGAGGGATTCATAGGAAGAGGGATAAGAGGAATTTGTCATCGTCGTAGACGATGGAGAGTGTGATTTAGGGTTTCCAAAAATGAGAGGATAATGGGTCTATGAAATGAAACCCTAATCGAGAAATGGATCAACAGAAATGGATGCACCAACCCTACTCGGGAAATGAGTTCCCAAAACTGAAAAATGGACTCAGAAATGGATGCCCAAAATTGGGCTGATAATGGGTTGCCTAAATTGGATTGTTTTTTAGGTTAATTAAGGAGTGAGATTAGTGGTTAATCTAAACTAAAGATGGTGGGCTAATTTTAAAATGGTGAATCCAACAATAGCAAAGGGTAGTAATTTTAGGGTATCATGTTTGTGATTGTCCGTTGTTATCTGTGTTGGTTTTTTGATTGTTGAGTTGTACCTTTATCTGCAGTCCGTCTTGCTATTTACACTCAAGTTTACACATGATTTATAGTATTTTCTGATACTTATTGATCTTGAATGCGTGGATTATAGTGTTTATGCTTATTTCTCCATTTGTTGGACTTGATTAAGCTTTGGTATTTTTCATTGTGTTTCCAACTATTTTTAAGGCCATTATCAAGCATGAACAAAGTCCCGACCCCCAACACATATTAGGCGGTGCACGAACGAGAGAAGGACCTAAAAAGGACCGAAAATAGAGCTAAACCATTCGACATGGTCGGCGACACGGCTGTGTCAAAGGACACGACCGTGGCCCCAGTCGTGTTTTCAGTACAGATAAAAAATGAATTTCTGTAGCAGTTCAATACAGACCATGTCATCTGACACAGGTACAGAAAAAAAATGAATTTCTGGAGCAGTTCGATACAGACCGTGTCATTTGACACAATCGAGTCACTTGGTGGCGCTAATTCCCTTGTTTGACGAGTTTGGTGCGTTTTAACAGCCCTAAATCCTATTTGGTGGCTATAAAGGGATCCCCAAAGGCTGATTTTCGGGATTATCAAGTCTAAAAAGGGTTTAGGAGGATGAGCACCATCAAGAGGGAATCAAAGGTATCAAGGGAGATAAGTGCAAAGACTGAATCAAGATCGAGAAATCATCATCCGAGTTTTTCACTTCTTCCTTTCTTCATTTCTTTTATTTTTATTTAGTTGCATCATGTTGACCTTGAGTAGAATTTCTTCTTCTCTTTTCACGATATCCGACTAAACTTGTTATATTTCGGACATGTGAGTACATTGTTTGTGATGGATTGTTTGGATTGACTACTTTATTTATCATATATTTGAAGTTCTTTTTTAATTAATTGGTTTTTTGTTCATGTTGGAACACTTGATCAATATTTTTGCATGCTTAACATTATTTTTCATAATTTGAGATATGAGTTCAATAATAGATTTCAATTAATTGGCATGATCAATTACGAGATCGAGAGATTGGTGTTTGATTGTGATGACTTTGATCTTTTGTACTTTTTTAGTTAGGTAATCTATGGTAGATGGAGACATCATAATAGGCTATTTAATATATATTTTAATGCATCACGAGAGGTACTTTAAAATACTCTTGCGATTGTCCTATTAGGAAGATAAGTAAAACATTTGTCAAAAGTCAAATCATATTGATCTTAGCAAATAATGGAAACCTAGTCTTAGAATCTAGTTATTCATCATACATTTCCTCCTCATTTGAAACTTATTTTTAGTATTATTTTAGTTAATTTGATTTTACGAAAATTAGACTCTCAATAATATTCGTCCATCTAGATAAAATTGAGGATACTACAATCTAGTACTTGATACAATATAAATAATTAGTCTTTGTGGATACGATATTGCTCGCCATTTTATATCTACTTTGTATACTTGCGGGTGGGAAAATAAATAGCGAACAGTTGCTGCTGACAATCTGCTTTCTTTTTTTATTATTTGTGACTATATTAATTTACATTTTCGAACTCGCTCGTTTCCTATAAATTAAAACCAAACAAACTGAAACCTTAAAGTCTAAAGGCATTAACTTTTACGCTGCTAGGACCGTAAGTCTCCCTCGGATATTTTTCAAGAGCTTGAGGACCCTGGTTTTAATTTAAAAGGTTCTAATCTCAAAAAATTTCAAAATAGAGTCCTTAAAATTTATTCTAGTCAGTCTACTTTGTCTGATTTTATTGCTCTGCGGTGCTTCATTAAATCTGTGTGATTTGCGTATACTTTGTATTATTATGGGTACTACCTCATCTTTCAACATTGAGCCTTTTGATGGTAAATATGATTTTCAAATTTGACAACAAAAAGTGAAGGGTATTCTTATATGGTTTTAAAGCCACTGATCAAACTTTTGCAGCTAATGTTTTCGCCAATAAAAGGCTGAGGCAGATGAATTTGCTTATTCGTCTATTATCTTGAACTTGTCTTATTTTGTGATTATATGAAGATTGGTAAACATGAAAATACTAGGGTACTTTGGGAAAACTTGGAAGAGATTTATACCCAAACCTCTTTGCCCAAAAATTATTTACTTGAAAAAAATTTCAGGTACAAACCTGATCTGTCCAAAGATATAAAGAATAATCCGGATACTTCTACACTGGTCCAAGATATCAAACAAGCTGGTGATAAAAATTTTAACGCATACACCCATATTTTGTCACTTAAATGCCATCAATGAGTCATCCAACGATGTCCCATTAAGAATGGTAGGATCATGTGACCCTTGATACGATTCTGAATGGTTTAAAAATCAAGGAGTTGGATATAAAAAGAATAAGGGAAACAAAAATTTTAGCTAAATTAACTTCCCGAGGGGAAGGCCTTCAAAATTGTTTTCAAAAAACAAAACATTTACCTATCCAAAACAATCTGATAATTTCTGATAAGAATAAGGGCAACTGGAAGAGTAAGCCAAAATCCCGACCTAAAAACCATGAGCGCTATAACTGTGGAGAACTTGGCCATGGCATTTATGAATGCATTAAACCTAGAAAAATCAGCAAAATGACAATGCCAATATGGTATCTGAAAATGAAAATGAATGTGTGGATGATGTTTTCATGGTGTCTGAAATCTGTGAAGATGCAAATACTATGTATTCTTATGTACATTCCACATGTGGCCTTTTATAATACTGTTTTAAAATTATAGAGAATTGACACATTGGTCTATCTATATGACTAGTGAGAAAAGATGTCAATTTAGTGGCTTGGGTAATATTAATTTGAGATGTGATATGGGTTATTTATTAATCTTAAAAATATGAGGCATGTACCTGATTTATATCATAATATCACTTCTTATGGTACCCTTGGCAATGAGGGTTACGAGGGTAAGTGGGGTAATAGAGTCATGAAAATTTTGAAAGGAAACTTGTGTGTTTCCAAAGCCGAAAAACAAAACAACCTCTATGTGAATGTTGAAAATTCTAATTCTTCTATAAAGGCTGCCCAAGGTGACCAAACTGAGTTGTGGCATAAACATATGGGTCATATAAGTATCAATGGGCTGGAAATTTTGCAAAAGGCAGGACTATTTGGGTAAATACAAAATGGCATGTGTGCTGTTTTGTCACTCATGTGTGATTGAAAAAAAAATGATAAATTTCTCAATCCCCATTCCCTAGATCCCCTACTTGTCGTGATACATTGCATTAGTTGTATGCTGATGTTTGGGGCCTTCTAGTGAGCCCACATTGTGGAAATGGACACCTTTTATCTGTGATTGATGAATATTCTCGCAAGGTCTTTGTGTTCATTTTGAGAAATAAGTCTGATGTCTTTGATAAATTTAAAAATTGCAAAACTTTAATTGAAAACAAAACAGGCAAGAAAATCAAAATTCTAATGACCGATAAAGGCCTTGAATTTTATAACCAGCTGTTTGGTGATTTATGTACCCAGTCCGGAATCCAAAGACATAAGACTGTCCCGTATACACCCCAGCAAAACAGTGTAGCAGCATATATGAACCGAACTTTACTAGAAAGAGTCAAAAGCATGCTTTCTACCTCTGGCCTTTTAAAAATATTTTGGACTGAATCTTTAGTAACTGCTGCATACTTGATAAATAGGTCTCATTCTATGCCTTTGAATGATAATTATCCAAAGTCTGTGTGATCTGGTCGATCTATTGATTCTTTAAATTTGTGTGTGTTTGGTTGCTCTGCATATGTACATCAGAAAAATGGTAAGCGTGTGCCATGTTCGGTGAGATGTATTTTTCTGAGATACCCGGAGGGGGTAAAAGGCTAAAGATTTCGCTTAGAGGACAACTTGGTTTTGAAACCCTTGTCAGTTTTTTAACAAAAATGAATTTCTATGCCTTTTGCCAAACTCGTAAATTCCCCCTCCTCCCAATGAGGTGGAGCTGCATATTTCTCTTAATGATTGTAACAATTTGAAAATTGAAAATGAGCATGATATTCGCGATAATACTAATGTGTATGATGAAATCGAAAAAGAAGTGCCGGAAATGGACTTGGATGATTGTCAACTTTACAGGGTAGGCCTAGCAGGGATTTTAGGAGACCATCTCATTTAAATGGTTTTCACATGACTTCATATGCATTCAATATGTTTGAATCAATTTATAATTGTGAACCAAAGTCTTATGAGGAATTCTAAAAATTCAGAACAGTGGCTAGACGCAATAAATGAAGAAATGACTTCATTGTATACAAATGAAACTTGGGCTCTTGTGCTAAAACCTGCCTATTATTCTGCTGTTGATTGTCAATGGCATTTCAAAGTTAAAAATGAAAATTGATTCTGTCAGATTCAAAGCAAGACTCCTCGCTAAGGGCTTCACATAAAAGAAGTTATTGACTACACATAAACTTTGCTCATGTTGTTAAATTCACCACTGCTCGCATAATGCTTGCTTTGGTTGCTCAATTTGATTAGGAATTAAAACAGTTAAATGTTAAAGCTGCTTTCTTACATGGTGAATGTTGTGCGGCGATTAATACGCCTCGATGGCGATCGGCATAATGGTCTGAGAGCCAACCATAGAATACATACGCTAGGCAAACACCCAGCGGCCGGCGCCCGTGGCGATCGTCTTTTGGTATCTGGCGATCGCCTTTGATATCCGACCATAGACGATCGTCTCGTGCCACGTATGAATCGAGCATCCGTCAAAGACGTCAAAGACCGAATCTTGGACGGAGACCCACGTGCAGATCCACAAAAGGCGCCGACAGATAAGGCCTTTGACCCCAGCCTGTCACTTACCTCAACTACCGACAGGTCCGCCGAAAGGTACAAAGTGGGTCCTCCCCAGACAGCGACTCAGGACGCGTGCTGGTTTTCCATTGGCTCTCACAGCTGGCTACCAGCAGCAGCCTCGGACTTTAAGGAAACATCCACACGTGATAGGACGATCGCCCATATTATTCTAATACAGAATACGGCGGTCGCCCGCGATCGCCGGAGAGGACCCAACAACCTTGTCTCCTATAAATAACAGGCTTACAACAGTGGTCTAGAAGAATGGTGAATACAGTGAAAAACGCAGAGAGAGGAAAAAGACTCATCTGGCAATTACTTACACATTCATAGTGATATTCATACACACTTACAGAACATATAAAGCAAGAACTCACAGATCTTCATATCTGGTTCTTCCGGCAATCTACACGCTCTACAGCTTAGATAACTAGAAGTCTTTACACTCATTGTAATAGGTTCTAACATTAATATTTGTACTCCAAAGTATCTATATTAATAACATCTCGCGAGAGCATTCAAGCCCGGGATTAACAACCCCGGCAAACCTTGTGTTATTTTATTTTCCCACTGAAGTGTTCTCGCATTTGTTTGTTACTCGATCATTCCAGCAATATTATCTCCGGATAATATTTTGGGTAACAACAATTGGCGCTAGAAGGAGGGGGATTTTACCTTCATTTTTATTCCTACCATCTCGAAGAACACTCACTGTTATCCGGACATATACTTGAAGAAACACTCACTGTTCTTCAAAGAAAAGCCTTCAGAAACATGACATCTGCCACGACTTCCAAAAGAGCCACCCTGCGATCTGCCGGAAATCTCATTCTGGCCCAGACCGAATCCCAGCCTACGGCGGAAGGTGGCCGCAGCGACGCTAGGCTCTCACTCCCGCCCCCGAGGGACGGTCCTAGCCTCTCACTCGATCGGCCTGCATCAAGGAATGATTGAGGAGGCTATAGCCATCCTCAGGGAGCGACGGAGGGCATGCGACTCGCCCACCATCACTCCGTCAACCATCCGCCGAGCAGGCAGGCGGAAGCTCAAGGGGATATATGTTGAGAAATCAACAGAAAGCCCCAAGCCGCAAGAAAAGGCTCTCGTAAGGCGGGATGATTCTGTCTTCAGCCGCCTAGGGAGCGATCCCTCATGGAGACCCGGGCGCTCGGGCCCCAGCCGGGAGACATCGGAGTCTGAATCCGTTACCAGGAGTTCGGCATATCCAACTCCCAGGAGACAAACCGGCCATCGGGTCCCCGCTCGCCCGAGGACTGAGCCCGTTGGCGGAGAACTCATCATCTACCCTGGGGCCAGGGGATCAGTACACGATCGCCTTGACTCGCGCTCCAGGAGCCAATCAGCGAGCAGTCAGGCTACGGCGATGGCCGCCATGCAGCGCCAACTCGACGAAATAAAGGCGCTCTTAGAAACTGGGGCAGGCGCCAGGAGATCGATCGCTGGACCGAGTGAACCACTCGCGATCCAGATCGAGCTTGCCCCAGTTCAGCCGAAGATCGCTCCCCCACAAACACCTCTATATGAGGGGAGATCGGATCCGGAGACCCATTTGAGCAAATTCAGGATTTACATGACCGAATGCGGGGCATCAGATGCGACGAAGTGTCGAATGTTCCCATTAACTCTGGGCGACCTCGCCCACATGTGGTACATCTCACTACCACCTCACTCAATCAATTGCTTTGAGAATCTGGCGAACGACTTCGCGTCGCACTTCGCCGCCAAAGTTGCTCAGCCAGAAGGTCCCCACCGCATGATGAAAATCAGGCAGGGGAAGGACGAGCCCGATGAAGATTACATCGACCGAGTGGACAAAATAGTCCTCACCGGCGAGCCCATTAGCGACGAGCTCGCTCTCTACTCAGTCCTAGGGGGATTCAACGGCCACTCGCCCATGTTCAGGCACCTCACAAAGGACATCCCCCCGACATACTTGATCTTCCGCGTCAGGGCCACTGATTTCCTGGCCAGGCAGAGGATGCTCTCCCTCCGCTTAGGCGAGGGATCTACCAGAGAAGGGAAGGCGCCATCCCACGTCCAGAAGAAGGCGGTCGCCAAGCCCAGAAAGGCGGTCGCAAAGCCGCCTGGTGAGTTCAAAGCCTTCGAGGATGTGGAGGTTCACCTCCTCCGCAACCTCAACTTATCTCCGACCCACATCTTTAACGCCATCAAGGGGCGCGAGTGGCTTAACAAGCCAAAGCCGATAAGGGACAACGATCACCTAAACCGCAGCAAATTTTGTGCCTACCACAAAAGTCCCGGCCACAACACCAGCCAATGCCGCGACCTCCTCAGACAACTCTGGAGATTGTTTGAGGAAGGCAAATTGGATAACTTGGTCGCCAGGCCAGAGCCCCGATCAGAGAGGGCCGGAGGGCGCGAGCGCCGACAAAGCGATGGGATCCCTCCAAATCCGATCACAAGGATCAAGCAGAACGAGCCGGAGTACTCTGATGAATCGATCCCTCCGATCAACCCTAGCGGCCGGATCAATATGCTTCAAACGGGAGGTGGAAACCTCGGTGGCCTCTCCCCAGTTTCCACTTTATCGAACAGAAAGAGGAAGGCCGAACTAAGAGCATTCACCGGGGTCCATGTCGTGGTACCCCGAGAGCCGACCATCTCCAAAGACGCGCTCATCACTTTCTCCAACAAGGATAGGGAGGGAGTGCAGTGCCCCGAAGAGGATGCATTGCTGATCTCTGCATGTATCCTTGGGAAAATGGTCGATCGCGTGCTGGTTGACAACGGGAGCTTCTGCAATATCATATTTAAATCCGCTCTTGACCTGCTAGGCAACCTGACCAAGTTCATCAAGCCGTTCGACACCGTGCTCCAAGGGTTCGGCGACAGCACAGTCCAAGCCTATGGAAGGATCAAGCTCTCTGTCGAGCTAATATGCTACTACGATCCCAAGGTTAGGATTACTAGGAACCTAAATTTTGTAATCATAGTAGGCCCAGCATCTATAATGGGTTCCTAGGTCGTCCATTTTTAGAAACCTTCGAGGCGGTCGCCTCTTCTTTCTTTTACTGTATCAAATTCCCCACTGCCGATGGGACGATCGGTACTGTAAAAGGAGATCAGCTCATGGCAAAGAAATGTTTGAATTACTCCTATGTTGTAACTTCTTTCAATACTTCCCATGCAATTTGTAACGTCGAGAAAATCGACAAGCAACCGATGGAGATCGACGAGCCAAACATATCGTACCAAACCGACTCAGAGGACGCTATCTCACGTCGATTAACGGATGACATCGAGCCAAGGATCGGTTTCGAGCCAAGCCTCGACATCGACCCAAGGATCGAGTCCGGAAATCGTTCCAAACGAGAAGCGACCATCCCCATTGAAGAGTTGGAAAGTGTGACGATAGATCCGGCTCGCCCGGAGCGGGAAGTACAGATCGGCACAAGCGTCGACCTCGAATTAAAGGAGGATCTGATCAATTTACTATGTAAGAACATCGGAGTCTTTGCTTGGTCGCATCAAGATATGGTTGGCATAAGTCCTGAACACGCTTGCCACTATCTAAAGATCGACCCGGCAAGGAAGCCTGTTCGTTAGAAACGTAGGAAATTCGGTCCTGATAAGTACGCAACACTCGACATAGAAGTCCAAAAGCTACTCGATAACAAACTAATTGGGGTAGCTACAGACGAGCCACAGTGGGTCGCCAACGCGGTGCTCGTCAAGAAACCAAACAGCTCCTGGAGGTTATGCATTGACTTCACCGACCTCAACGCGGCATGTCCAAAAGATCACTTTCCAATGCCTCATATTGATCACTTGGTCGATAGTACAGCAGGTTGCGAAATGATGTCGTTCATGGATGCCTTCGCCGGATACCATCAAATCCCAATGGCGGAGAAAGACATAAAGCACACATCTTTCCACACGGAGAAAGACATATACTTTTGGGTCCGAATGTCGTTCGGCTTGAAGAACGCAGGGGCAACCTACCAGCGACTAGTCAACGGGATGTTCGCCAATTAGATCGGCAAGACCATGGAGGTCTACATTGATGACATCGTGGTCAAAAGCCTCAAGAAGGAAGACCACCTCAATGACCTTGCCGAGACGTTCGCCATCCTCGAGAAGTTCAACATGAAACTGAACCCCAAGAAATGCAACTTCGGGGTGAGCTCCAGAAAATTCCTGGGGCACATCGTCAGCCAAAGGGGGATCGAGGCGAACCCCACCAAGATCCAGGCGATCCTCGACATGCAGGAGCCACGGAATGTCAAGCAGGTGCAACGCCTCACAGGTTGTCTGGCTGCCCTCAACCGTTTCATATCTCGGCTCGGGGATAAAAGCAAGCCTTTCTTCATGACCATAAAGAACAAGAAGTTCTCATGGACGAAGGAGATTCAGATAGCGTTCGCCAAAATCAAGGAGTATCTATCTAACCCCCAGATCTTGGCAAAGCCGATCCCCGGCGAGAAACTATTCCTTTTGTTAGGTGTATTTTTATGCGTTTTTATATCATTATTTTATATCTATCTTGAGCCTTAATCAGCATAAATGAGCTTTTAATGCATTATTTTTATATGTTTTGCAGGAAATCAGAGTCCAGAAGCCAAAACGATGAAAACGGATTTAAAAGAAGTTTTGGTCATGAGCCGCGGCACACACCAAGTGAACCGCGGCACACGAAGACAACCAGCGAATGATGTGCATACTGTACTGTGTGCCGCGGCACACATTAAGTGATCCGCGGCACAGAAAGCACAAAAAAGACGTGAGGAGCACTTTGGGAAAAAGCGCAAAAAGCCGCGGCACTTTGGGTTCTAACAAATGGGCTGAATTTGATAATTGGGCTGCTTGGGCTTTTGTTTGTGTTGGGCCGAGAGGAGCTTTAGGTGAGGAAGGATTTTTTATTGTCCTGGGGAAGAAAAACCTACGGGGGAATTGAAAAAAAGAAATAATATAAAAGGCACTGGGAGGAGAACAAGCGGGAGGATGAAGGGCAGGAAGTTTTTCGGCGGGTGAAACAAGGTGTAGATTTGTGGGCAACGACAAGACCACGGATCCCTACGGTTTTTCTGCATCTTAGTTTTTAGATTTATTCGAGTAGGATTTTGATTGTAGCCAATTTCATGACGGTTTGATTATTTATTATTATTTCAATTTACTTGTTATTCTATTGAATTGGATTCTTCTTACTGTTCTTAATGCTTTTTAATTGTCTGGCCAACAGTTAATTTGTTTTGAATGTCTTTATGGATTCGGGAGATGAAATTTAGGCATAGTTCTTGTTAGACGAATCATAATTTTCGTGAGATAGGGATATACTCATGCGAATTGTGAAGCCCGTTATTGTGGGAATTCTTGAACTATTTTAGCTATTAATTATCTGATTCGAATAGGGATATATCGAGTTAGTAATTCGTAGTATTTTCTATCGACCTTGGGAAAGGCTTTAGAATAATTTAGGAATTCCTGGCTTACAATCAATTGAATAACAGTGAATTGAATCGAATAAATATCATTCCCGATTGTTTGAGGTGACAATCATAATCCTACCCCTTATTAGTATTATTATTATTATTAGTAGTAGTAGTAATAGTACTATTATTTACTTTCTGCAATTAGTTTAGATATAAACTCGATTTAATTGTTCTTCAAATAAAATTGTGAGTTGACTATATTTTGGTACTTAGTGAAATCAGTCCTCGAGGGAACGATACTTTACTTATCACTTTATTACTTGTTGACACCGTGCACTTGCGGCATATTGTGAGGGATTTTCCCACAACAAGTTTTTGGCGCCGTTGCCGGGGACTGCTTTTTCGCTAATATCAATACCAAGCGACTCTAATTTTAATTTGAAGTTTCTTCTTTAGTTTCTATATTTTTATTTTTTTCATTATGTTTTCCTATGAGTATCGTGGCCCTTGGCATTTCATAAATCCCAATGTTCTTAATAATTCGCCAAATAGGGTCAAATTTCTCCCCAAAACAAAAGACCATGCTTGAACAATGTGTAGACGTTCTTAAAAATCCTGATAGTACCCTTTTTGAGCTACAATGTGCACATCGTGGTCTTGAAGTTCACTACGGTTATTTTCCAGCTCATATATTTAGTAGTGAAGTTGAGGGGGAGGTTGAGAAGAACGACATGTTGAGCTTTAGGGTCGATCCCCCAGCACCTAATGATTTCATAAAGTGTGTTGAGCCTAGAGAAGAAGTTATCATTGATGATGTTTCCAAAGAAATTCCATTAAATTGTCATCAAACTTCGACTAATAAGGTGAATACTTTTGTGCCAAAAATTTTATTAATGGTGCCACGCATAATTTTTCCTAAATCCATAATGGGAGAGATTGACCCTATTACTCATGATTTTATTGAGGCTGATTCTTCGAGTTCTAATGAGGTTGTGCATGATAATTCTTTATTATTTGCCCATTCGAACTCTGCTTATTTTTTCATGCCTTATTATTATTATATTCTTCCATCATTTTTTGGTTGTCCGCATAATTATTCTTATTCATTATTTTTGGCAACCGGGCATGAGTCAAAGCCTCCCTTATGGAATAAGAGGCTTATAGATTGCAAGAAGGGGGCATTTGGCAATCTCCCTAGAAAGAAGCCACGTTAGAATTTTTTCGCCACGTCGTGCTCAAGACGTAAAATAGAGCGCTGGATGGGAGGCAACCCATCATTTTTACTTGCTTTCTAGTTAGTTGTTTTTATTTGATTTTTCGTTATTAATTATTTTCCTTTGTTTTGTATTTCGTTTGGATTCATGTATTCTTGTTGGCCCTCATTTCTCTAATATAATTTTTTTTTACCCCAATGAGTTATTATTCTTCATATTCTAGTCTGTCTTGATTTAATGTCTATTGTTATCTCATGACTAGAGACTAAGTTTGGGGGTCCCTCGTGATGTTGGGCGTTATTTGAAGTATGGATTGACCGACGTTTCCACTCAGACATGTGCGGGTGTTCAAGAAGACATTTGGAATAAGTTTCACTTTTTCTTATCTCTTTTATTTTCACATGAGTTTTATTATTGATAATGTTATGTGTAGTGGACTTTATTTTGCATGCTGTTGATGGTTTTTGGCAAGCTTGAAATTTTTCGTGAATTTTTCGTGCTCCCGTGTGTAAAACTGATGTTACGATACTGATTTCTCTTGGAAGAAACGGTTGAGTTTTAGTCGAGTTGCAATCAGCGATATCTGTTTCTATTGAATATTCAATTAGGTTCGAAATTTTATCGTCTTTGTAGAAATTTTAGCAGATAAGAAAGGAGACATACGTGTTTTCAAATCATCGTTTATACGTTTGGTTAAACTTTTTGCGTAGCTCGTCGTCCAGTACCATGAGTCTTGTTGGCATTTAAATTGAGTTTAGAGTCGGACAGTTTTTCCCAAGAAAAAGTCGAGATATTATTGTTCTATGATGGGAAGTTTAGTAACCGGGGGTATTCACGTGACCCGTTGTTTACTCTCGCGTAAAAAGACGACCCTGAATAGATTAATAATTTAAAAATATCGCATTACCGATGATGGGAAGCCTAGTAACCGGGGGTATTCACGTGACCCGTTGTTTACTCTCGCGTAAAACAGCAACCTTGACGTGCGGGAATTGCTATTCGAGTTTTTTCTCCGCTGTAGAGGGGGACTTAGTAACTAGAAGCATCCATGTGCCCCATGAGTGCCTTTTACGTCAAACGGTTCCCCGATACATGAGAATGGAAATCCACCCTAGGATCATCCCGATGAAATATCCCGAGAGCCGAAACCTAGTGGATAACTCGAATCATATTATTGAGCATACATAAGGGAATACTATCCAAGGATTAATTTTGATAATGAAACTCTTGAAATTTTTGCCACTAGATCGTGGATCAAGCGAATTAGCTTGTTTATTTCAACCCTTCATATTGACGGTCGGTTAAATTCACGCTTGTTAATCTTTGAGCTTGATTTTCTCCATGAACGATTGATTAGGACTGAAATTGGTTACTTAGTGGAATCAGTGTCCTGGATGTGACTCACTATTACGATACTTATATTATTCTTTGAGATTTTCATGATAGTATTGATTAAGTTGAGCACTATGGATTTGCATGATTATTCACGATACATTTTGTTTAAAATTGAAAATTGTTTGCTTGAGGACAAGCAAAGGCTCAAGTTTGGGGGTATTTGTTAGGTGTATTTTTATGCGTTTTTATATCATTATTTTATATCTATCTTGAGCCTAAATCAGCATAAATGAGCTTTTAATGCATTATTTTTATATGTTTTGCAGGAAATCAGAGTCCAGAAGCCAAAACGATGAAAAACGGACGAAAACAGCAGTTTTTGGTCATGAGCCGCGGCACACACCAAGTGAACCGCGGCACACGAAGACAACCAGCGAATGATGTGCATATCAGATTGCAGCCGCGGCACACATTAAGTGAGCCGCGGCACAGAAAGCGCAAAAAAGACGTGATGAGCACTTTGGGAAAAAGCGCAAAAAGCCGCGGCACTTTGGGTTCTAACAAATGGGCTGAATTTGATAATTGGGCTGCTTGGGCTTTTGTTTGTGTTGGGCCGAGAGGAGCTTTAGGTGAGGAAGGATTTTTTATTGTCCTGGGGAAGAAAAACCTACGGGGGAATTGAAAAAAAAGAAATAATATAAAAGGCTCTGGGAGGAGAACAAGTGGGAGGATGAAGGGCAGGAAGTTTTTCGGCGGGTGAAACAAGGTGTAGATTTGTGGGGCAACGACAAGACCACGGATCCCTACGGTTTTTCTGCATCTTAGTTTTTAGATTTATTCGAGTAGGATTTTGATTGTAGCCAATTTCATGACGGTTTGATTATTTATTATTATTTCGATTTACTTGTTATTCTATTGAATTGGATTCTTCTTACTGTTCTTAATGCTTTTTAATTGTATGGCCAACAGTTAATTTGTTTTGAATGTCTTTATGGATTCGGGAGATGAAATTTAGGCATAGTTCTTGTTAGACGAATCATAATTTTCGTGAGATAGGGATATACTCATGCGAATTGTGAAGCCCGTTATTGTGGGAATTCTTGAACTATTTTAGCTATTAATTATCTGATTCGAATAGGGATATATCGAGTTAGTAATTCGTAGTATTTTCTATCGACCTTGGGAAAGGCTTTAGAATAATTTAGGAATTCCTGGCTTACAATCAATTGAATAACAGTGAATTGAATCGAATAAATATCATTCCCGATTGTTTGAGGTGACAATCATAATCCTACCCCTTATTAGTATTATTATTATTATTAGTAGTAGTAGTAATAGTACTATTATTTACTTTCTGCAATTAGTTTAGATATAAACTCGATTTAATTGTTCTTCAAATAAAATTGTGAGTTGACTATATTATGGTACTTAGTGAAATCAGTCCTCGAGGGAACGATACTTTACTTATCACTTTATTACTTGTTGACACCGTGCACTTGCGGCATATTGTGAGGGATTTTCCCACAACACCTTTACCTGGCGGCCTCAGAGGTCGCATTGAGTGCTGTTTTGGTGCGAGCGGAGGGACAAGTCCACTTGCCGATCTACTTCATGAGCCAAGCGCTCCATGACGCGGAAACGCGATACACACCTCTGGAGAAGATCGCCTACGCTCTAGTCATGAGTGTTCGCAAGCTAAGAGCCTACTTCTTCGAACATCAAGTGGAGGTTCTGACGACTCTCCCCCTGAGGCAAGTCCTGCACCGGCCAGACACTAACGGGCGACTCCTCAAGTGGTCACTGGAGATCGCCCAATATGGTGTAACACCCCCAATCCACTCAGGGATATTACACGCCGTAGACCCTCTCCTCGAAGATCTACCAGGCTGGTAACAACATTTAACATCTCAACAATGCCTTCAAGGCTAAATGACTCAGTAGACCGATTTGGTCTTTCAATGAAAATATACAACTCAATTACAACATATACCCACGCAGGGGTCAAAGTACAATAAACTCCCGTACAACGGGGAAAAGATACTGCAGCGGAAAAGAAAATACAACTAGACCAATACGACATCAACGGATCCTCGTGTGATTAGTATCGTTTATCTTTCATCATCCTTCGTGCCGACCCTGTGTTATGCTCTAAAACCTGAATGCAAAAATAGACATCCACCCCCCGAATACTCGGGGGTTAGCAAAACTCCACTGTTTTGCTAATGCAAGAACAAAGTGCAAATACGAGCCATACAATTCACATTCCACGAACGATAATAATTCGGAATCCTCAAAGGTTCAAATACAACAAGATGAACACTTCCCGAGGCGAGAGTTTGAGTAAAGACTTCCCAAATTTCAAGATCAAAATATCAAGGGAAACAATCTATAAAATGATTTGAAATACCATCGGGAGTTTTAATAGAAAATGATTTAGGATTAACAAATCCTACTTTTCAAAAACCCAAAATACGAAAGGGGTCACCGCCCCAAAGGTTTACTTTCCGAAAAACGACCTTTACCAAACCGTTGGGATTTTAGCCCCAAATCCAGAAATGACTTTTACAAGACCATTGGGATTTTAGCCCCAAATCTCATCAACTCACAGTACACAAGAACGACCACAAGGTTCGTCTCCCAACATCAAAATCCACAAATAAAGGATTTAACATAAACGTCAAAATACTCTAGAGCCATCCTAGTCAAGTAGGCCAAACGAACAACTTACCTCTTACACACTTAGTCAATGCATGCAATCATGAAAACCGTTCGAAAGCACTCATTTCCGGAAATGCCATTATCAAATCACATTTGCAAAATGCACCACAATTAACCGCGGATCCACCCCTCCGTGGACCCCTACCGAGACCCCGTCGGATCTAACCCATAGTGGTTAAAAGCAAGCTCGCGGATCCACCCCTCCGTGGACCCCTACCGAGACCCCGTCGGATCTAACCCATAGTGAGCATACACACACACACACGTTACTCATGCAATACTAATATGCTAAGAATGTAAGTTTGTTGGCCACTAAGTATACTGGATACAGTTTGGAAAATAGTTTAAACAACAAACTGTACGGATTCTAAATCTGAGTGCGTAGCGGAAGTCTTGGATACAGTAGGTTGCCGTGGATACAGCAACTAAGTGTATGGTGTATACTTAATATATCACAGTAATTTAAAACAAGAAAAGTCAAGGTAAATAACACAAGAATTAAAGTGGTTCGAGGTAAACCCCTCTACGTCCACCGGTCCTCCACACAGAGTAAAGTTTATTATAATTACTGCGTACACAACTACGTAATTATAATCAAACCTATCCTTGTATCGTTCACACAGATTGATACAAAGAATGTCGCTTTCAACCGTTCACACAGATTGGTTAAAGCTTCCTTCTTGACTTGCTTCTTCACACACAGTTCCAAAGTGTTGGGTACGGATTCGGATATTTGCGCCGTTTGCGGAAGCGTAAATAAAATTAAGGAAAATAAATGACGCAAGGATTTATAGAGGTTCGGCTATAAACGAGCCTACGTCCTCTCTTTATCTTTTTCAATAGGTTAAAGATAGAAACCTCTACGCCTCTCTTCTATCGGTCGAGGTATAACCGTTACAATCACGTCTTCTATTGGTCCGTGATAAACCACTCGTACTTGTCTTTGCGTCGGTCCAAGTTAAACCGTTTTCCTTTTCTATCGGACAAGGAATCAACCGCTCTAGCTTTCTATTGACACTAGATAAGCCTCACTAAGATAGTGATTGCGATTCTAACAATGCCGGATCCTTGATCCTAATAACACCGAATCCAATCGTATCTTTTCTTTTACCACTCGTGTATATGTTGAATGTATAAACACTCAAACTAACAATTAAGCTCAATATTACAACAACAAGTATATCAATATGAATCTCTGATGAATGTGTAGTATGCTTGAAGTTGTTGTACTCAATCAATACCATAGACATGGTATTTATAGGCTTCTTGATCAAACTAGCCGTTAGCTGCCAGGACCTTCATTACGTACGCTATATACTTCCCATTACGTACGTAAGCATCGTTTACGTACGTTAACCCTGCCTGGTTACGTACGTTAGCATCTTCACAAAACACCCAGGAGTCTCGTCATTTTGATTACGTGCGTTATCATTTCCTTCACGCACGTTATCACTACGCCACCGCCGACGCCATATATCCGTTGTATGCTTTGCGACTTTGACTTCTCCAACGCTCACTTGGTTTGAACTACATTACGACGTTATCTCTCATCCATTACGACGTTAAGTCGCTTACATTACGTACGTTAATGATCACATATTACGACGTTAGCTTTGTGTTTCTCCAAAGATTTTGCACTTCGTTTCCTTCGATGCTTGGCTTCATCTCTTCGTTGTTTTGTTTTGCTTATCAACATTAATCATCAAAACACTTTTAATTTATGTATGGAACAAAATGTTCCAACAATCTCCCCTTTTGATGATTACAAAACAACACTTCACAATGGGATTTTTCGCAAAAATATAAATATATGTATATGTGTACAGGACCAAAGTTTTCGACTTTGTCCGTTTCGTTAGTTTCTTCTCCCATTTCTTTTCGACTTCTTCTTTCTCCTTCTTTCCTTTTCTTTTCTTTTCGACTTTTCAAATTTTCATCATCTTTCGACGTCTCCTCATTTTTTTTTTCTGTCATTTTTTCGACTTCTCCTCTTCATTTTTCAATTCCTTCGCTTTCTCCCTCTTCGTGGTAAATCCCATTTTCCTCCTTTCTCTCCCCCTTTTTGTTTTCATCAAAAAAAATTGAAATAAATAATACCAAAATATAAAATATGCATGATACAATTTATGAATATTTGCATAAAGGGTAAAAACTCCCCGTGAGAATAATATCTCCTCTTAAAAAAATATACTCCCCCTGAGTAAAATACAAAAATCAATTTTTGGGGATCCAACCTATAGTTGGTTTTTGTTTCGAGACCTAAAAAATATTTAAAATATTTTTTCGTATAGGAACCCAAATTTTCTTAATTTTTATCGTCCGTGAGGGCTTCGCAATTTGAAATGTGATGCCCGATTTTCAAACACTTTTCACAATGGGGTATTTTAAAATTAACGGATTCGTTTTTCGAACGTGGTTTGAATCCTAACCCCTCTTTATTTAAAGTATATTTTTGAACACATAACATTTGTTCAAATTTATCGTTGCCGCACGAGAATTTTCTTGTCAAAGATTTTAGTTCATCTTGAACTTTTAAAAGATCATTCTTCAAAATATTTTCATTTTCAATACACTTTGAATGATCGATTTCAACAAATTTTCCCTTCTCGATAATTTTGGAATTTTCAATTTCCAAAGATTTAATTTTAGATTTAAGGGATTTGATTTCCGATAATGCATTTTGAAAGTCCGTATGAAGTAATTCAAATGCATCAAAAAGTTCATCACGGGAGGATGTACTAACCTCGCTTTCGACGTCGCTATCGTCGAACGAACTCCGGGCCATGAGAGCGAGATTATTTTGATTGATGAAATCATCGTCTTCATCTTCATCGCTCCAAGTAGCCACGAGAACCTCCTTCTTGGGTTTGCACGGCAATGCTTAGCGAAGTGGCACAGTTTTCCACATTGTCGACAAGAGTTGTCGAACTTCTTTGTTTCGCTCGAGATATCCTTCTTCCTCCGGTTTAATAAGGTTTGGAATTTATTAATATTCTTGGCATAATATGCCGCTTCTTCGTCGCTTTCTTCCACCGGGATTTCTTCTTTCTTTTTCGACATCTTAGCCTTCATGGCTAATGATTTTTCTTTCGGTTTCGGCTTCATACTTCGTGATTTTAACACGATCTCATAATTAATTAGCGAACCAACGAGAGCACTAAAATCGAGTGTGTTGAGATCTTTGGATTCCATAATTGCGGTCCCGGTGCCGTCCCATTCGCTAGGTAGTGATCGTAAAATTTTCTTAACTTTTTCACTACTAGATAATGGTTTTCCGAATGACGCAAGTCCATTTGTGATGACCGAGAATCGGTCGAGCATATTGGTGATGGACTCGTCACCTTTCATCATAAATAACTCGTAGTCATGGAGAAGCATATTGATTTTCGTCTCCTTGACTTGAGTCGTCCCTTCGTGTGTGATTTCTAGAATTTTCCATATTTCTTTCGCACTCTCACACGATGAAATTCGATTGACCTCTTCCGGGTTTAAGGCACAAAATAAGAGTTGAGTAGCCTTACAATTTAGATGGTCATTTTTCCAATCGGCATCGTCGTATTCTTCGAAAGATTTGAGCGTCCCGTCGGTTTTGATTGGCACTTTCGGGCCAAGGCAAATAATCTTCCAAATCTCGATGTCGTATGCTCGGATGAATATCGACATCTTTTTCTTCCATGTCAAATAATTTGAGCCATCAAAGAAAGGTGGTCGGTTGAGAGCAAGGCCTTCGACAGGAGCAAGTTGAAACGCCATTGGATCTTTTCTCTAGCGGGTGTTAATCCGGTGATAAAGAGACCGCTCTGATACCAATTGTTGGGTACGGATTCGGATATTTGCGCCGTTTGCGGAAGCGTAAATAAAATTGCGGAAAATAAATGACGCAAGGATTTATAGAGGTTCGGCTATAAACGAGCCTACGTCCTCTCTTTATCTTTTTCAATAGGTTAAAGATAGAAACCTCTATGCCTCTCTTCTATCGGTCGAGGTATAACCGTTACAATCACGTCTTCTATTGGTCCGTGATAAACCACTCGTACTTGTCTTTGCGTCGGTCCAAGTTAAACCGTTTTCCTTTTCTATCGGACAAGGAATCAACCGCTCTAGCTTTCTATTGGCACTAGATAAGCCTCACTAAGATAGCGATTGCGATTCTAACAATGCCGGATCCTTGATCCTAATAACACCGAATCCAATCGTATCTTTTCTTTTACCACTCGTGTATATGTTGAATGTATAAACACTCAAACTAACAATTAAGCTCAATATTACAACAACAAGTATATCAATATGAATCTCTAATGAATGTGTATTATGCTTGAAGTTGTTGTACTCAATCAATACCATAGACATGGTATTTGTAGGCTTCTTGATCAAACTAGCCGTTAGCTGCCAGGACCTTCATTACGTACGCTATATACTTCCCATTACGTACGTAAGCATCGTTTACGTACGTTAACCCTGCCTGGTTACGTACGTTAGCATCTTCACAAAAGCAATCAGGAGTCTCGTCATTTTGATTACGACGTTATCATTTCCTTCGTTACGACGTTATCACTACGCCACCGCCGACGTCATATATCCGTTGTATGCTTTGCCGACTTTGACTTCTCCAACATTCACTTGGTTTGAACTACATTACGACGTTATCTCTCATCCATTACGACGTTAAGTCGCTACATTACGTACGTTAATGATCACATATTACGTACGTTAGCTTTGTGTTTCTCCAGCATTTTGCACTTCGTTTCCTTCGATGCTTGGCTTCGTCTCTTCGTTGTTTTGTTTTGCTTATCAACATTAATCATCAAAACACTTTTAATTTATGTATGGAACAAAATGTTCCAACACAAAGCTTCGTCCTTATTCGTCCCACACAGGTCAGAATAACTTGTTGAGTTCACACAGAGCTCGGTTTTTACACAGAGGTAAAAGGTAGGTAACCAGGTAAGAACAACAGCTTTGAGTATGAAGTTCTTGAGCTGATGATGGCTGTTCTTGATGTTGAGCACTGTATATCTCTTTGGATCTTAATAGCAGTAAGCTTTGGAGATATGTTTGCTCTGATGATAACTTTTGATAGCTTGAGAGTTAGATTACTTGGTGACTGATCTTCAATGCCTTCATAAGATATATATAGTCTCTGAAGAAAGTATCTATTGAGATGTATCCATTTGAATAAGATTTTGTTCCAACGGGATTATGACACGATCCGGATTTCGCGGGATTCTGAAGATCTGAAGACTGGCAGTATTTAAATACCTTATCCTTGAGTATTTAAATACTTCTTTATTCAACGGGACTTGACTTATGTTCCTTCTTTGTCCTGTTGTGAGCTGTATGGAAGATAACTGTGTTTCGAGACAGTTTCCATACTTGGTCTTTTTACAAGACTTCTTGCTGTACTGACGAGCTTTACTATATGCTGATTCGAGACAGGTCTTCGATATAGGATAAAGCCTCAAAGCTTCGATACAGTTTCCTTTACTGTATTCGGATTGGCATATATGTCAAAACCTCAAATATCATTCGACATGGGATCGGGTATCATTGCTTCGATCTGGTCTTTGTTTTCCCAACAATTTCCCCCTTTTTGACAATTTGCCAAGACTAACTTTCTTAACTCTTCAAGTCTTCTTGATGATGCCAAAACCTTCTTCATGAAGCGATCTTCTTTGATGACTTCTGGCAGATTTCTTGGTCTTTCGTCAAAAGGTCTGACTTAGTGACTTAGTCTATGATAATGAACTGCTCGCAGGCACGTTCGATACAGTTTACAACTTAAGCTTATGATTGGTGCGCAGGCACAATCTTACAATGTATTCTAAGTTTACAACTGAAATTATGAACTGTTCGTAGACTAGTTCGTACAGCATATTTTTCAATCCAGTTTATCTAACTTGAGATTCCTATCAAACAATTTAAGTAATCATACATCAACATAGTAGATTACGAGTTGTAATCTTTCAAGACAAACAAACGTTTTTATTGATATTCAAAATGATTGAATACAGAGTTTGTTGTTTCGAATAGAAATTACAAAACAAAAAAAATATACATAGATTTCATCTCCTTATCTATAATCCGCATGCCTCCATGGTCTTTTCCCTGGTTCATTCTCGGTGCCACGCCACCAGTTTTGAAGAGAATCATTGCCTCGATTCTGGTATATCGCTCTTCCTTCATAGGATCGATCAAAGGCAAGTATCCAATCTTCTGGATGGGTGACCCGATCTCCTCTTCTATGTTTGGATTTCATTTCGATTTGGAGAGGGAGTTTACCTTCTTCTAGCATCTTCGTAAATTTATCTGCGGCCTCCGCTAGCGTTTTATAGTTTTTGAAGATGGCGGATTCCCTGATGAGTCTGACAAAGTATCTCATCAGTTCGTTCTTCCTCCAGTGCTTCACTTCGTCGGCAGTTGGGTTGCGGTTGGTCGGCAGACGAATTTCCGAAGGTCTCTGAATAAGAGTTTGCCAAGGGACATTGGGATCATGAAATTCGATCTGAGCCCGAAATTTTAAAACTTTGGGATGGAGGTGCTAGCTTGTTCAATTCGGCGGTGATACTGCTCGAGCGACCTCAAATTCCCTTTCTTGTTGCAGCCTTATTCTCCTAGCAGCTTCTCGTGCCTCTTCCCCCTTTTTGGCTTCATCAAGACTTTGCAGGATTTCTAGAGCAGCGTCCTGTTTGGTCTCGATGCTGGTCATTTTTTCTACAAGGGAGGAAAGAGTCTGCGACATTTCCTGAATGTATTTGTCGTGAGCACGCAGTTGAGAGCTGTTCTCAATCATTGCACAAGCGGTCTTGGCTTCAGCTATCCTCGTTTTTGTTGCTTCCTCCTTCAGCAGTTGCTGCTGTTTATCTTCCATGATTTTTAAGGCTTGCTTGAAAACTTCTGGCAAAAGAATGAATGCGTCGACAACACGAGATACTTCATGTTGAAGAGTGGTCATTTCTTCGACGACAGAAGTGTGCATCCAATTCAGTGCTTTTTCAACGGAAGATAGAGCATTTACTGCATCCTGGATGAATACAGTCTGAAGACCAAGAGCTCGCAGGCGCTCTTTTCGTGCGGCAGAGATCGGAGAATCTGGTTGGGCAAGGTCTGCAGCGCTGTTCAACCTTCTTACATTCACGGATGGGCGTGAAGTAAGTTGGACATCTTCAGGTTCGATACCGTCCTCGGATTCCACGGTTGAAGGGGCGGGAGCAGCTTCCTGTGGTTCGGCGACAGTGGGTTGAGAAGCGTCCTGTTGCGAAGATTCTTCAGCAATCATGGATGCAGGAGGGACTGAATCCTCCTGTTGGCTTTCAGGAATGGCTTCTTCTTCGGTCGCAGCAGGCTCAGGTGCCTGTTCCAAAATTTCTTGTACTTCCTCGACTTGAAGGACTGATTCCTCTTGGTCGGGAATGTTCTCAGGCTGTGGCGAAGGGGGATTGGCCTGGGTAGAAGGCCCTTCGTCATCTCTGGGTGGAGAGGCATCTCGAGCTTCAGCCTCTTCACGACTCATTCTCAGACCTGCTTGTAAAGCGTCGTCGTCGTCGTCTGAGTCATGATCTTCGTCATCTTTTGGATTGGTGGGAGAATCCTCTGACTTATTCTTTCCTTTCCTCCTGGCGTCAGATTTGTGCAGAAGATGGCTTTCAATTAGATCCTTGCAATAGGGGTTGTCCCATCGAAGCAGGGCCTCAATTTCAGTTGAGTCTGTTACTTCGGAGATGAATCTCTCTTCGTGGCTCCAATCGCTCCAGTTGTACAGTGTATCGTACGGAGCTAGCCTGTAGCCTTTCCATTGCAGAAATCTTTCGTAGGCATGTTCAATTTGAACCGAAAGAAGGGTCTGATTAATGATCGAGTCAGGGGAGGGACTTCGAATAACGTCTGGAGACGCTGTTTCGAGGGATTCCTGTACAAGTATGGGATCCTGTACGGAAGAGGGACTCCTTTCAGGGGATGGTGCCCTTAAGGAAGATGGATCATGTACGGGTGTGGGATCCCGCAGAGGAGAAGTAGCTTTTGGCTCTGAATGGGCAGCCGACTCGCTAAAGTCTTGAGCGTTGGCAGATGTCTCAATATCCGTCCTAGCCGCCAAAGGCTCGGGATCTACTGTCGATACAGTAGGAGACACCTCTTCCACAGGGGTTGGGCCCTGGGGTTCTTCATCAGTGGGTTGCGCCACGGGGGAGACTTCCTTGGAGTGCTTGGCAGATTTGATTTTTGAAAGCCTCCTGAGTCTCTTCTTGGGCTTCTCACCAGCAGAGTGTTTCTTGCTGTGAGATCGCTTTCGCTTCTTTGAAGATTCCATTTCTGGGACCTTCACGGATTCATCTCTTGGGTTGTCAGAAATTGGCATGTGCCTGGTTCTCGGGTGGTTGCAATGCATGGTGCTCTGGTTATACGCAGTGGGCTTGACGCCTCCTAAGTATATCCTCGAGCTATTCTTCTTCGCATCGGCGGATTGCGTCAGTCCGCACTTCGTCAGGATGTAGTTCAGCATTAAACCAAAGGATTTCTTTTGGGTGGCAGGTTTGCACACCTTCTCTTGTAGGCGTTTCAGAATTATTTGGCACCAATTGACCTTTTCACAGGTCAAAATAGCTACCATCATCCTAAACCTTAAGTTTGTGCACATTTCGAACGCACCGGTTCGGTTTTCAATAATCCTGGAGCAAAAGTCATGAAGATACACAAAATGAAGAAGAAAATTTTTCTTGTGACAAGTAGTTGTCACCATATCAACCACTTTGGACCCTGTAAATAGTCCATAAAACTTAGTAATGAGCTCTTGAGACCCGAACGTCTCAAGTTGGTCCATGGTCGTGCCATCACGGTAGCCTGTAGATTCTCTGGAGCAGATCGCGATCGATACAGATCTCCACTCCTGGATCGCTGCGGTGATGTCGGCAACATGACCTCCTCGGGACAAAGGATGAAAACGGACGGCGGCGTTGAGGTAGAATTCCTCAACCAGATGGGGGTCGAATTTATCGGCGGTCTTGCTCCCAAGGCGATAGAGGCCTTGTTGTTGAAGACGAGTAATGATATATTCCATAGGTTCTGCGTCGTTGGTTTCTGAGAGAATACGCTCGATGATGACAGGTTTGGAGAAGATCCGGCCATCAATGATGTTGGCGGATTTCTTCAGAATAGGGGAAGAAGATTGACCAGTCATTGATGTTTTCTTAAGAAAAAGGTGCAAGAAAACAATCGAAATATGCAGTGATATGCAGAAAAATATGTAGGCTGTATTTGCTTGAGAACGCTTGTAATTGCAGAAAGCGTAAAAAGTCTCTAATGGCAGATTCAATCCTTTTATAGTTGGGCGGCGAAATAGGGTTTTGCAGAGTACGAATGGTCAGATTTTAAGGGATGGGAACCGGTTTTGAAATCAACGGTTAAGATGGATTGAGTGTAACTGGTACGCTAATCCATTAAAAGGTTTAAAAAATAGAGTGGGTCCCACTTCTGACATAGGTTGATACCCTAAATGCCTAAAATGGCGGTTTAAAAATAATAAACAATTTAAAAACATCGCGGCTTTTGAGATTCAGTTATCCAGATGTCGTGTAAGGCATTTAATGAACATGACGTTTGATGTAAAAACAGGGCACGTGGACAAAAATTATTTTAAAAGGAAATAATATTATATTATATACTGAATCGAAATCCTATAGCTTGTCTTTGTTTTCCGTCGATACGTTCCCCTTAAAAAGGTACTAATAGGTTTTGAATTCCATACAAGAATATTTGGATTAATGTCGTATTCATGGGTCCTACAAGATTCCCCCTTAATTATTGCACACACCACCGTAGGATTCATATACCTTCGCCGCTACAAGATCAGTATTGATGATTCCGAGGTACAGATAATTAATGTTGATATCTTGTATTCACGGGTCTTACAAAGATTCCCCTCAATTGTTGAGTAAAACAAGAAATTACTTACAGGAGTCCGGGCCGTAGCATTCCCAATTCTTGTCCGAGCATGTTGGATCTTGGCCGTGTCGAGAGGCTTGGTGAAAATGTCGGCCACCAACGTCTGTATGAACTTTTTCCGTGCGAACATCCTTGTTCTCGACGTGATTCCCGATAAAATGATGCTTCATGTTGATATGCTTAGTGCGCGAGTGCGTAGCGATTGTGCGTGATTGCAATTGCACTCGTGCTATCACACATGATCGAGTCTCTAGCATCGATTCCATAGTCGACAGCTTGTTCTTTGCATCCAAAGGATTCGCATACGGCAGCCTACCAGACATAGTACTGATTCGGCCGTGGAAAGAGAGTTAGCCAATTGCTTCTTCTTGAACCAAGAAACGAGTCTAGGTCCGAGAAAGTGACAAGTTCCACTTGTACTCTTTCCTATCTAGCTTGCACCTCCGAGATCCGAGTCGTATCCAACTAAATCGAATCCGCCTTCCTTAGGATACCACGATCCCCGCATCGATTGTTCCTTTAATGTACTTCGTGATTCGTTTAGCCGTATTGAAGTGTGATTCCTTAGGTGCAACTTGGTATCTCGCACACACTCCAACAACAAATCGATATCGGGCTCATAGCCGTTAGGTACAGGAGCGAACCAATGAGCTTCCTGTAGAGTGATTGGTCAAACGGCTTTCCGGCTTCATCAGCACTAATTTGCACGGAAGTGCTCATAGGGGTTGGCGAGGATTTGGAATTGTTCATTCCAAATTTGTTGAGAAGCTCCTTGCTGTATTTCTCCTGGTTGATGAATATACCTGTAGGCAACTGCTTTACCTGCAAACCTAGGAAATAACTAAGTTCCCCCATCATACTCATTTCAAATTTGCTTTGCATGAGATGTGAGAACCTTTGACATAGAGCAAGGTTAGTTGAACCAAAAATAATATCATCGACATAGATTTGTACCATTAGAAGGTCATCACCTTCCTGTATCTTGAACAATGTTTTGTCCACAGCACCTTTCTCAAATCCGTTGTTGGTGAGATATTGGGATAGGGTTTCGTACCAGGCTCTAGGGGCTTGTTTAAGTCCGTACAGCGCTTTCCTTAGCCTGTAAACTAGATCGATACCGTCTGTGTTGGCAAACCCTGGTGGTTGTTCAACATAAACTTCTTCTGCAAGATCTCCATTCAGGAAAGCACTCTTGACGTCCATTTGGTATACGATAAAACTCTTATGGGCGGCAAAGGCTTAGAATATCCTAATGGCTTCTAGTCTCGCTACAGGGGCGAAGGTTTCGTCATAGTCGATTCCTTCTTCCTGACAATAGCCTTGTGCTACTAGTCTGGATTTGTTCCTTATGATAAGTCCATTTCGATCCTTTTTGTTTCGAAATACCCATTTGGTTCCTATAACCGATTGGCGTGTCGGTCTGGGTACAAGATACCATACATTATTTCTTTCGAAACCGTTAAGATCTTCTTCCATAGATGTTATCCAATGAGAATTGTTAAGAGCGTCTATGGTCGAAACAGGTTCGGACTGGGCTAAGAATACAGCGATAGTGCACATATTGAGTCTCCTAAGTTCGGATTGAGATTTCCATTCAGGAAACTGTGAAACTTCAAAGATTAGATTCTTCTTGTGCACAAAGTACATTTCCTTGTGTACTCTGTATTCTCCTACGAGTAGAAACACCGGCATTAATGTTTCCAATGATCAGCTCTTGCGGGTGATCTCTCAACCATCTTCGGTCGGGTTCTAATTCAGGATCCCGTACTGTATCGAAAGTTTCTGTGGATACAGCTTCAGCTTGTACAGCGTCAGCTTCATCCACATCGATTCTTACAGCTGCGGGGTTGATTTCTAAATCAACGACAGGTTCTATGGGTGTAGGTGGATCCAAGATAGATAGATGGTGAATGTCCTGAGTGATATCATCTACTCCTGTAGGGTCATGGTGTGGTTCGTCGAACACTACATGAACTGATTCCTCGATCGTCAGCTTCCTTTTATTAAAGATTCTGAAAGCTTTGCTGACGGAGGAGTATCCTACGAATATTCCTTCATCTGATTTTTCATCAAAGGTTCTAAGTTGGTCCTTACCATTGTTCAATACATAACACCTGCATCCAAAAATGTGAAAATACGAAACTAATGGAGTTTTGTTATTCCATACCGCATAAGCTGTTTTGTTGTGGTGTTTGTTGACGATACAGCGGTTTTGAGTGTAGCACGCTGTATTGGTTGCTTCACCCCAGAAACGCTGTGGCAATTTGCTTGCGGCAATCATTGTCCTTGTTGCTTCTTTCAACGTCCTATTCTTTCGCTCGGCAATACCATTTTGTTGAGGTGTACGGGCAGCTGAGTATTCGTGCTGTATTCCATTCTCCTAACAGTATTGCTCTATAAAGCGGTTAGTAAATTCAGTACCTCTGTCGGAACGAATGCACACGATACTCGACGCTTTTTCATTTTGCAACTTTCTCAGGAGCTCGGGCAGCCTTGATGTTGTTTCTTTCTTCTTGCTAAGAAAGATCGTCCATGCATACCTGAAATAATCATCAACAACAACCATGAAGTATTTCTTACCTCCCAAACTTACTGGGTCTACAGGACCGTAGAGATCCATGTGTAGCATTTCCAACACTCTTTGGGTTGAAAGGTAGGATTTGCTTTTCAGGGTTGACTTGATTTGCTTGCCTTTCTGGCATGGTCCGCAGACGCTGTCCTTCTTGAATGACACATCTGGCAAACCTCTATCCATACCCTGTCTTAAAAGCTTGTTGATCGTTTTAAAGTTGACGTGAGACATCCTCTTGTGCCATAACCAGCTAATATCTGCAGTGCCTTTGGCAACAAAACATGGGATTGAGGAGCTCATAGGCTTCCAGTCAGCAATGTACATATTACCTGATCTGCTTCCTGTAAGCACAACTTCCTTGGTTTGGGTGTTCTTGACTCTACATCGATCTATATAGAACTTCACCGAGAAATGTTTATCACAGAACTGGCTAATACTAAGTAGATTATACTGTAAGCCTTCAACATATGCAACATCGGTGACCTTGAATTTCCCGACAAGTAGGTTTCCTTTCCCTCTTGTTCTTCCTTTAGACTTATCACCGAAGCGAACTTTTGGACCGCGACCTTCTACAAAATCAGATAGCTTGCTCCTATCTCCGGTCATGTGACGAGAGCATCCACTATCAAAGTACCAGGTATCCTCCTCTAGAATGTCCTGTAACAAAGAAATTAGGTAGATTTAGGTCCCCTTTGATTTTTGGGTCAATGTATGTTAGTTCCTTTAGGTACCCAAGCTTTCCTGGCAGTAATTGGTTTACTGTAGGACATACTCGGTACAGGGTTGCGATATCTACGGGGGGCATATCCGTAGTCGTTATAATTATGATAATTACTATGCATGTAAAATTCAAGGTTATTATTATTATTCCAGTACGAGTGCCGTCTAGGAGGTGGAGCCATTTTCTTAGGCCTAACAGCTTGTCTTCTGGGTCTCTAGTTGGATTCCCAATGCTGTTGTTGATACTGAACTGGCATCTGCTGTCTTGAGGGATAACGGGGCTCTTGTATCCAGTGCCTAGGCGCGCTGTACTGAGAGTACTGCAGTGCGGGCCTTTGGTGGTTGGATACCGCCTTCTTTCTGAATGACTGCCGGCGTTTATGATATGCTAGTGGAGCATGCTGTTGAGTACGCCTTCTGAGTGGCTGTTGGTTCCACTATCTCGAATAGTAGAGTTGCGGGGGCGGAATTGCAGCCTTCGGTTTTCTCGGTACAGCAGGTTCCTTTATGGGACTAGGGGTATCTTCCGATTCTGGAATGTGTTCCACACTCTTGACGAACACTGTACTAGTTTTCCCTTTATTTGAACATGAGCTGTATCCTAAGCCACTTTTATCATGAGCATGTTGCCCAGTGCTCAGAATTTCTTCCATTCTTTTGGACGATTTTTCAAAAGACTTCAGAATGGTCTCAAGTTCAGTTTCTCGCTTTTCAAGAGTTGTGATTTTGGTTTGTAGTAGAGCCAAATCATTTGTCTTGCTCTCATTGTGGGTTTTAACCTCATTTAGTTCATGAGCAAGTTGATGATTGCTCTCTATGAGTTTTTCAAAATCGATCTTGCTGGTTTCACAATCAAGAGACATGTTTTCATAATTTATTTTCAGCAAGTCATTTTCATCTTTCAGCTCTAAATTTGTTAATTGAAGCTGTATATTCTCAGTTTTTAGAGTCTCATGGGCCTTTTGAATGTTTTTAAATTCATTCATCATATTTTCGGAAGTATGAGATGCATTTGATGGAATAGCTGAGGTTGAACTTACCTCATCGCCGCCTTCACCTTCTCGAACATCTTTGGCCATAAAGCACATGTATGCTTTATCATCGAACTCATCGTCGGATGAATCACTTTCAGTGACCACCAAGACATTCTCGCTGATTTGGATGGTGTGGGGAGGCTTCGATTCTCCAATCGGGGCTTTGAGCTTGTCTTTCCAAGCACGTCTTCTTTCATCTCTCTCTTGTTGCTCGGCCCCGTGCAATCTTTGGACTTTGGGATAAGGACATTTGTTTGCATAATGGCACAGTTTCCTGCAGTTATAGCACGAGTTAGCATCACCGGATGATGTTTCGGTACTTACCTTGTTGATGTGTTTGGGCTGTAGGAGTCTTTCCAGTCGTTTGATGAACTTTTTGAATTTATGCATTAGAAGCGCCATTTCATCTTGGGACGGGATGTCGTCATCACTTCGGCATTCTTGTGATCGGGCTTGACGAGCTAGGCATGCCGTGTCGATTGTTCGATACAAAGAGCCGAGAGTCATGACCTTTGAAGGAGATTCTTCACTTTTCTCTTCACAATGTCATACTCAAAAGCTTTAAGGTCGAGAAGAGATCAAAAGTGGATATTTCATTAAGATTACAGGATACACGCATAGCCGTGGTCTTAATGTCCCATCGGGCCGAGAGATCTCGAAATTTTTAAGTTCTTCTCCTTTTGGGTGTAAATTTTGCCCAACGCTTCAAGTTCACCAACAATACCGGTAAATGAGGTCAAGTTCCTCAAGTGTTTCCGTTGGTTTCATTTCAAAAGATTCAAATTCCGAGTAAGTTTTGAAATCTTGTTTTCTTTTGAGAGCCTGGCCTCTCACAAATTAACTTGAGTTTATCCTGATTTCTTTTCGCTTTGCGGCTCTTTACCTTTGAGAACGTGCCTTTGTCAAGAGTGACAAATAACGCGTTCTTAGCCACGTTGTCAAGATTGGCTCGCTTCCTTTCATTTGTTGTCCATTGCTCGCGTTCCTTCTCGAGCATTTCAAAGATGGGCTTGGCCCTCTATCCTTGCGGCCGGATTGACCTTCATGATCTTGATAGGACCATCCTGTATAACAAAAATCATCTCTTCGTGCATTGCTGCAAGATGAGCTTCCATTCTAATTCTCCAGTCGTCAAATTCGTTAATAGAGAACATAGGGACTTTGTTAATCATAGAGGTATCCATACTGATAATATAGGAATGAAAGAGACTGTTTTGAAAATAAGTGATTTGAATCTGATTCGGTTAAAAAGAAATACGACTGATTCTTTTTAGAATCAACCTCTCTGATACCACTTGTTGGCCACTAAGTATACTGGATACAGTTTGGAAAATAGTTTAAACAACAAACTGTACGGATTCTAAATCTGAGTGCGTAGCGGAAGTCTTGGATACAGTAGGTTGCCGTGGATACAGCAACTAAGTGTATGGTGTATACTTAATATATCACAGTAATTTAAAACAGTAAAAGCTGAAGGTAAATAACACAGTAATTAAAGTGGTTCGAGGTAAACCCCTCTACGTCCACTGGTCCTCCACACAGGAGTAAAAAGTTTATTATAATTACTGCATACACAACTACGTAATTATAATCAAACCTATCCTTGTATCGTTCACATAGATTGATACAAAGAATGTCGCTTTCAACCGTTCACACAGATTGGTTAAAGCTTCCTTCTTGACTTGCTTCTTCACACACAGTTCCAAAGCTTCGTCCTTATTCGTCCCACACAGGTCAGAATAACTTGTTGAGTTCACACAGAGCTCGGTTTTTACACAGAGGTAAAAGGTAGGTAACCAGGTAAGAACAGCAGCTTTGAGTATGAAGTTCTTGAGCTGATGATGGCTGTTCTTGATGTTGAGCACTGTATATCTCTTTGGATCTTAATAGCAGTAAGCTTTGGAGATATGTTTGCTCTGATGATAACTTTTGATAGCTTGAGAGTTAGATTACTTGGTGACTGATCTTCAATGCCTTCATAGGATATATATAGTCTCTGAAGAAAGTATCCGTTGAGATGTATCCGTTTGAATAAGATTTTGTTCCAACGGGATTATGACACGATCCGGATTTCGCGGGATTCTGAAGATCTGAAGACTGGCAGTATTTAAATACCTTATCCTTGAGTATTTAAATACTTCTTTATTCAACGGGACTTGACTTCTGTTCCTTCTTTGTCCTATTGTGAGTCAGATGGAAGATAAGCGTGTTTCGAGACAGTTTCCATACTTGGTCTTTTTACAAGACTTCTTCAGTCTTGTGAGCTTTACTATATGCTGATTCGAGGCAGGTCTTCGATACAGGATAAAGCCTCAAAGCTTCGATACAGTTTCCTTTACTGTATTCGGATTGGCATATATGTCAAAACCTCAAATATCATTCGATACAGGGATCGGGTATCCCGGCTGTTTCGATACAGGGTCTTTGTTTTCCCAACAAAGTTCATTAAGAATACTCACTAGAGATGGCCATTAACTCGACACCATTATCAAACTCTTCAAAACACAATAACAAGATTAAATACGGAATACACGATTCCATAACTTTAAACAATAGGAGTATCATCATCAAATCCTTCAACGTTCAAAATAATCAAATCATAATCAATTCCCAAAACACGCCGTTCACAAAACGCACACGCATTTGAAAGAAAGCCTTTAACGAGGCCAAACCGAAATCTTTTGAAACTTCATTTCAAACAACCAAACAAACACACCAAGACGATCACCGATCATCATATCCATAAAATAAGAAAAGTATGGGCAAGGTACTTGCCTCGATATCACGAGCAATGGAAAAGTGAACGGATACGGCGGGTAGCGATCAAATTCCCGAACACTATCTAGAACGCGATAGACCAAATTACTATGGGAAAACACCACATGAATCATCAATCACCAACGGAATTCAACATCGAATCATCGAGCACCTATAATCCTCCGTAAGGAATAATAAAACATGATTACGACTAGAATCAAGGCCTAAACAACGGAAATCCCAACAAACTATCAAAGGGAACTCATTCGAACATTTAATCGAACATTAAATGTTCAAGACCCTTCAAGAACAAAGAAATCACCCTCGGGTTGAACGAACCAAAGATACAAGTATCCAACCGTAGAACAAGTTGAAAACAACGTTTATACAACAATTAATTGATTAAAAACGGATTGGAATCGAAATCAAAAAGGAAAATCCCCAAATCTACAAAAACAAGGGTTCAAGCCAAAAATACCTTGATTTGGATGAAGGATTCAAGTAGAGGCCGAAAATCTACAACAAGACTTGAGGTGGATGATCTCTACAAGTTTGGGAGCACTCAAATCGCCCAAAATCGCCCACAAATCGCCCTAGATGGAAGGAGGAAGAAGAGAGGAGAAAAATGAAGTTTTCTCCTCGAAAATCTGCTAAAAACGCAGAAAAAACCCGTGTGCCGCGGCACAGACAAGTGTGCCACGGCCCAGGCCACCAAAACGCCCAGAATCAGCTTAGTGCGGCACGGCTGAGTGTGCCGCGGCACACGGTCTGACCCCTTCAACACCAAAAAGGCACATCGTGCAGTCTTGGCTATTTCGACCATAACTCCTTCGTCTGGACTCCGATTGACTCACCGTTTGAACCATTGGAAAGATAACTTGATGCTCTATAATGTTGCAAAGATTCAGAATTTTTGGAGTTCCAAGAATTAATGGTGACTTTACAAAGTCGAACTCCCACGTGAAAAAGTCGATTAAGGACACGGAACTCAACAAAACGACACCGAAAAGAACTCGGATGACAAAAAGTGCAGAATTAATCATTCTCGGAATGACGAAACGGTCAGGAGCGAGTCGCCAAAATGAACTTCCGCCGAAAAAAGAAAATTGCCGAAATTCGAAATTGCGGATATTACATTCTACCCTCCTTAAAAGAAGTTTCGTCCCGAAACTTAAAACAAGTAGGGAGAAGCAATATCCCGCCAGGAAAACTCAACGAGATATGCAAGGAAATGCGTAACTTATGCCAATCGGCGAAACGTTACAAGCAACGCAAGGAATATACGGCGTGAAAACACGCTCCACGACGATCAACACAACGTCGCCGTTAAGGATATAATAAAACCAACAAGTGACAAGCGTCATGAAATGGATAATACAATCAAGTCAATGATCCGAACAATCACAAAACACAACGAACGAAAATCAATACGATTGACCAACCCAACGGTACATCAATCAAAACGCGAGCCAATCGCTGAACAAATACGGAATTCCACCGCCCAGGGGTTGGAAGATCGAAAACGAGACTAATTTCCCAAACTTAAGGGAATTAGGAAGGAGCCTGAATGCTCAACGATCACGAAACAAGGACAAAAACCGAACAAACAAACGACCGAACCACAACGGTCGAGACAACAAAAAGCGAACAATCATGTTCGAATCACGAAGAACAATAAAATTCAAACAACAACTCCAAGGTTCACATCTCGACTCGAGACAATATATGATCCGGTGAAAACAACAACGTATGCATTCACATAAGATCCACATGAAAGGGAATAGAAATTGAAAAGTCACAACGACAAACGAGTTATTCCGAAACAATACCGCACTTGTCCGATCAACAAAAGCAAGGGGCAGACAAGCTCGAGAAAATGTCAACGAACATAAACGAGTCGGCCAGTCGAAAACACAAGAGTTCCAAATCCGATCCACTTCGAATAAAAGAATTAATAGAACCAGATGATGTCACTTCCGAACAAGGTTCACAAGAATCGAACCGAACTCGAAAAAGTCACAACGATAACCAGATCGACCCACAACAAGATCACAGTTCGTTCGGACGATGAAATCGAAATCTGTAACAATTTCATAAAGTTTCAACGAACATGAGCGAATCGATAGGCGGCGAAAGAGAAAATACGAAGTCAAAATAGTACGGGTATTACCCCGACCTCATCCACGAAATTCACAAAACAGAGCAAGGTAACAAGACATTAAACAACCGACACATAACAGACGATCACCGATGCACACGACCATACCAACCCAAGCTCTAACAGCTCGCACATGCGCGACAACGCAGAAATCACCACGAGGCGACAATATTCAACACCAACATCCCACCTCTCACAAGGGGCTAACACAACAAATGTGTGGAAAATGACTCAACGCTCACACCGCCAATTCGGTCACACTCGGGAGCAAACATCAAAATGACAATGCGAACATCATACATATATACCCAGCCCTCAAACGGGAATGGATAGGTTTTAAAAACGAAAACCTCATTTTGAAAATAATTTAGAAGAACACCGATTGATCTTGAGTATCACCTTTCAAAAAGTACAAACGTGAAACATCGTTATCGAGACTTTGGAGAACCGTTTCGCATTTGATAAAAAATGAGGACACTTTCTCTTAGTGAAAACTTTCAGAATATTCGACCCTCGGGTCTAAATAAAGTGTTTCTAAAACATTGAAAATATCTCAAAACATTTTGGTCCTCGAGGCAGAAAAATTTTGAAATATATTGTGGCACCTGGATGTACCAGAAGAAAATAACTCATTTGAAAAAAATATGTCTCGAAATTTATTTCTAAGATACTCAAGTTTTCGAAAATAATTCAATGCCAAAAAGGACGATGCCAAAAAGGCTAGAATGCCCAAAATTTCGAGTAATCACACGGAACATCATAGCTGTGGGTCCCGCGTCGGAACCCAGTGCTAAAAACCATTTACAAAAATGCCAAAAAGGCGTGATGACGGTAATATTTCAAAAACTCACGAAAGCCATTTACAAAATACTAAATACCGTCATAAGAATTTCACAAAGCGGTCAAGGCCATAATGCCAAAAACTCGGTTAAGGAAGCGGTTATCGAAATAAAACTCGGTCGGTAAAATACCGAAAGTCATTACAAAAGAACTCAAGCGGCGGATAAAAGAAATACGATTCAACATGCACAATCCAAAGAACACTACTCCTCATAAGAACAAAATATTAGAGTCAAATAACCACATTCGTAACAAAACCACCGGCCCCATTCGAGGCCTCTAAAGACCATACCGCTTTGGCTAGTGAACAAGTCGAACGTGTATAAGCACAAAGCTTCCACAAGAGAACTTGTAAAAGCGTGCAAATCGATTCAAAATCATCGACGGACAAAAACAACAATAAAAAGACATCACAAGCGTTACACTCCTCGTATAAATCAAATACGAGAGTCGATTAAATACATATCGTGAAATCAAAATCCACATAAGGATTCCATCACTTAACAAATAATCATAAAAATAGCTCGTGTCACGAGGCACAACACAAAGAAGGAGACTTACTTCCACCGGTCGCACGAAGATGATGATCGCCCCACGATACTAACCACGACCAACAACTCAAACGACGCGTCGCGACACGACTCGATCGGACTAAATCCGACGAGACAAAACTCAATAGACACCATCGACCCGACGGCTAGGTTTCCACAACCTAAGCTCGATACCATTTATGTAACACCCCAATCCACTCGGGGATATTACACGCCGTAGACCCTCTCCTCGAAGATCTACCCAGTGGTAACAACATTTAACATCTCGACAATGCCTTCAAGGCTAAATGACTCGATGAACCGATTTGGTCTTTCAATGAAAATATACAACTCAATTACAACATATACCCACGCAGGGGTCAAAGTACAATAAACTCCCGTACAACGGGGAAAAGATACTGCAGCGGAAAAGAAAATACAACTAGACCAATACGACATCAACGGATCCTCGTGTGATTAGTATCGTTCATCTTTCATCATCCTCCATGCCGACCCTGTGTTATGCTCCAAAACTCGAATGCAAAAATAGACATCCACCCCCCGAATACTCGGGGTTAGCAAACTCCTTTGTTTTGCTAGTGCAAGAACAAAGTGCAAATACGAGCCATACAATTCACATTCCACGAACGATAATAATTCGGAATCCTCAAAGGTTCAAATACAACAAGATGAACACTTCCCGAGGCGAGAGTTTGAGTAAAGACTTCCCAAAATTTCAAGATCAAAATATCAAGGGAAACAATCTATAAAATGATTTGAAATACCATCGGAGTTTTAATAGAAAATGATTTAGGATTATCAAATCCTACTTTTCAAAAACCCAAAATACGAAAGGGGTCACCGCCCCAAAGGTTTACTTTCGAAAAAGCGACCTTTACCAAACCGTTGGGATTTTAGCCCCAAATCCGTAAAATGACTTTTACAAGACCATTGGGATTTTAGCCCCAAATCTCGTCAACTCACAGAACACAAGAACGACCACAAGGTTCGTCTCCCAACATCAAAATCCACAAATAAAGGATTTAACATAAACGTCAAAATACTCTAGAGCCATCCTAGCCAAGTAGGCCAAACGAACAACGTACCTCTTACACACTTAGTCAATGCATGCAATCATGAAAACCGTTCGAAAGCACTCATTTCCGGAAATGCCATTATCAAATCACATTTGCAAAATGCACCACAATTAACCGCGGATCCACCCCTCCGTGGACCCCTACCGAGACCCCGTCGGATCTAACCCATAGTGGTTAAAAGCAAGCTCGCGGATCCACCCCTCCGTGGACCCCTACCGAGACCCCATCGGATCTAACCCATAGTGAGCATACACACACACGTTACTCATGCAATACTAATATGCTAAGAATGTAAGTTCATTAAGAATACTCACTAGAGATGGCCATTAACTCGACACCATTATCAAACTCTTCAAAACACAATAACAAGATTAAATACGGAATACACGATTCCATAACTTTAAACAATAGGAGTATCATCATCAAATCCTTCAACGTTCAAAATAATCAAATCATAATCAATTCCCAAAACACGCCGTTCACAAAACGCACACGCATTTGAAAGAAAGCCTTTAACGAGGCCAAACCGAAATCTTTTGAAACTTCATTTCAAACAACCAAACAAACACACCAAGACGATCACCGATCATCATATCCATAAAATAAGAAAAGTATGGGCAAGGTACTTGCCTCGATATCACGAGCAATGGAAAAGTGAACGGATACGGCGGGTAGCCCTTAAATTCCCGAACACTATCTAGAACGCGATAGACCAAATTACTATGGGAAAACACCACATGAATCATCAATCACCAACGGAATTCAACATCGGAATCATCGAGCACCTATAATCCTCCGTAAGGAATAATAAAACATGATTACGACGAGAATCAAGGCGAAAACAACGGAAATCCCAACAAACTATCAAAGGGAACTCATTCGAACATTTAATCGAACATTAAATGTTCAAGACCCTTCAAGAACAAAGAAATCACCCCTCGGGTTGAGCAGACCAAAGATACAAGTATCCAATCCGTAGAACAAGTTCAAAACAACGTTTATACAACAATTAATTGATTAAAAGCGGATTGGAATCGAAATCAAAAGGAAAATCCCCAAATCTACAAAAACAAGGGTTCAAGCCAAAAATACCTTGATTTGGATGAAGGATTCAAGTAGAGGCCGAAAATCTACAACAAGACTTGAGGTGGATGATCTCTACAAGTTTGGGAGCACTCAAATCGCCCACAAATCGCCCTCAAATCGCCTAGATGGAAGGAGGAAGAAGAGAGGAGAAAAATGAAGTTATCTCTCGAAAATCTGCTAAAAGCGAGAAAAAGCCCGTGTGTCGCGGCACAGGACAAGTGTGCCGCGGCCCAGGGCCACCAAAAACGCCCAGGAATCAGCTTAGTGCCGCGGCACAGCCTGAGTGTGCCGCGGCGCACGGTACAGCCCCCTTCAACACCAAAAAGGCACATCGTGCAGTCTTGGCTATTTCGACCTTAACTCCTTCGTCTGGACTCCGATTGACTCACCGTTTGAACCATTGGAAAGCTAACTTGATGCTCTATAATGTTGCAAAGATTAAGAATTTTTGGAGTTTCCAAGAATTAATGGTGACTTTACAAAGTCGAACTCCCACGTGAAAAAGTCGATTAAGGACACGGAACTCAACAAAACGACACCGAAACGAACTCGGATGACAAAAAGTGCAGAATTAATCATTCTAGGAATGACGAAACGGTCAGGAGCGAGTCGTCAAAACGAACTTCCGCCGAAAAAAGAAAATTACCGAAATTCGAAATTGCGGATATTACATATGGTATCACGTACGCTCCTCGCACGGCGATCAAAGGCCAGGCTCTGGCGGACTTCGTGGTGGAATTAACATTCCCTCACAGTCCGACCCAGGTCGTCCGTCCTGCCTGGAAGCTGTACGTGGATGGCTCAGCAACCAACTCGCGAGCAGGGGCAGGGATTGTCCTCATCAGCCCCGACGGACAAAGTTTCACAAATGCCGTGCGTTTCGGGTTTCGTGCAACCAACAATGAAGCCGAGTACGAAGCCTTGGTAGGCGGGCTCGATCTAGCCCTCGCCCTTGATGTTCGTCGCCTCCATATCTTCATGGACTCCCCCTTGGTCGTGAACCAAGTCAAGGGAGAATATGAGGCGCGCGGAGAACAGATGGTCAAATACCAAGAATTGGTCGCCGAAATATGCACGAAATTTGAGGAAGTGCTAATCGAACAAGTCCCGAGAGAGCACAATTCCCAGGCCGATGCCCTATCCAAGCTAGCGTCATCAGATGGGGCAACCGATTTCTCTAACATCCAAATAACAAAATCAGCAAAGCCGCGATCGTGAAACACAGTAACCATAGTTACAATCGCCGAAGACAACTGGATGACTCCGTTCATTAAATACTTAAAGGACGGAACGGTCCCCGACGACCATATCAAAGCTCGTCAGCTTAAGCTCCGTGCGACCAGATACACCCTATTGGACGACCGGCTTTACAAGCGAGCTTTCAGCCTCCCTCTTCTTAAGTGTATCACGCCGGAGGAAGGTCGGCTCGTTTTAGCCGAGATCCATGATGGGATCTGTGGAAACCATGCTGGCGGGCGAGCTCTCATCCACAAAACGATCAGGCAAGGGTTTTTCTGGCCCATACTACAAAAAGATGCGATCGCCTATGCCAGATTGTGTCACAGATGTCAAGTGATGGGCCCAAACATCAAGCTCTCCCCCGAGCAGCTCACCTCAATGTACAGCCCATGGCCGTTCGCCCAATGGGGCATCGACCTCATAGGTCCCTTATCGACGGCGCTTGGGGGTTGCAAGTTTGCCATCGTAGGGGTCTATTATTTTACAAAATGGGCTGAGGCCGAGCCACTCAATAAGATCGGCCAAGAACAAGTAATCAAGTTCATCTGGAAGAACATCATATGCCGATTCAGTTTGCCCCAGGCTATCATATCCGACAACGGAAAGCAGTTCGATGGTTTGGAAGTCATGCGGTCTGCGAGAAGTGGGGAATCAAAAAGTTGTTCTCGTCCCCTTACCACCCTCGCATTTAACGGCGATAGAGGTTGTAAACAAGATCCTCAAACATACAATCAAAGCACGACTCGAATCCAGACAAGGACGATGGGCGAACGAGCTTCCAGATGTTTTGTGGTCATATCGAGCGACACCCCGAAACTCGGCCGTGAAACCCCATTCGCACTCGCCTTTGGAACAGAAGTCGTGATCCCGTCGGAGATCGCCGTCCTCAGCCACCGAACCGAACAAGAGATGACGACAGACAATGATGTGGCCCGGCGAATCGACCTTGACATGCTCGAAGAACGACGATTGACCTCATAAATGAAGAACACAATCTATAAAAGGAAATCCGAGAAGTTCTTCAATTCGAAAGTCAAGGAAAGACGTTTCCAAGTGGGCGACCTAGTCCTCAAAAGGGTCCAGACCCACACTGGAGTCTTTGGCCCAAATTGGGAGGGGCCTTCAGGGTATCTAAATGGCTAAGTAGGGGAGCTTACGAACTTGAACATCCTGACGACACTCCGTACCAATATCCCTGGAATGCCATACATTTGAAGAAATACTATCAGTGAGAACTTTGTATCCAGTTTCAGTTACACAATGTACAAAGAGTATAATGAGATTTTCCAATCCCATCTATATGATGCGCCTCGACAAAAACAAACAAAAGAAAGAGGACGGATCGCTCGCCCTACAAGAGGTCATCGTCTAAACCTGACAGACCTATGCAAGCGATCTCCCCTCCAAGCACAACGTATACCGCCGAGGGTCGTCATCTAACATGGTGATCCGAGGTAGAAAAGTGCAGCCGTGGTCCTGGATGTCGATGGAACCGACACCTTCCTCCATGCAAGGTTCCTCTGGGCTGCGATCACTCGTCTTTCGTTTAAATACGAGGCGAGCGTAGCCGAAGGACCCTCCAATTAAAATCGTGGACACGCTCGCACGCCATCAAAAGTACATCATCTAACATGATATACCCGGACAAGGCGACGCGTCCCTACCCCGTCACAACGTATACCTTCGAAGGTCGCCATCTAACATGACGACCCGAGGTAGAACATTGCCAACAAGCCGCGGACATGGAGTCGAATAAACCGACGACACCCCGTGCAAGGACTCCTCCAGACCGAGACCGCTCGCCCTTCGTTGAAACACAAGGCGGGCGCAGCCTAACGGAGGACCCTAACAATAAAGTGAGTCGCGGGACACACCAACGGATGGAATGTCCCTCGCACATAAAGACACGGTTAAGGAGGTCGGTCCATCGAACTCAACGACCGTGCACACAGTCGTCCTCCCTCAAAGAATCGACATAACTCAAGATAGCTCGTCCAACATACTATTTTCGTTCCCTTACTTACACTAAGTAAACAAAAACAAGGGGCAAAGTGGAGCTATTCCTGAAATGCGATCGGGAGTGAGGGACCATACACGATCGGCCGTTCAAACACACACATGACGATCGGTTTTGTCCAAGAAATTTACAAGTAAGAATTTCCAACTATGTCAATACATTCGGATCCATTCAACATTCAAACAGTCGATCAAGCGAATAAGGCATCAGAAGCAATTATACACACTTGTATAAATTCGCATGCAAACATTCAAAGACGATCGTACTTACAAAGAATCAGATGCGAAAAAGGAGTATTTTATTCAAATCAAGAAGTTTGTACAATACAAAGCCCGAAGGCAATACAAAGAAAAATCAGAAAAATACAAAGCGAAGGAAGATAAAAATCGCTCAGGCTCCCCCCGGCTGGTCTTCGCCCCCAGGTGGCGGATCTACACGCGCTCCCTCACCGACCTCAGGATAAATGAGTTTATCCGGGAAAGGATACCAATTGAAGTCAATCCCCAAGTCGGTGAGGTCGAGGATCGGCAGGGAAAATTCCCGATGCAAAGGGTGCTCGAGTGCGTAGGCCTTGAAGCTCTCCATCATAGGACCGATCTCGATCCCTACCTTCTTGGCGTCTCGGACATCATCGACGTAGGCCATATAGTAGACGAACTGCCCGACGAGTGCCACATTAAGGTAGGGATCGGTCTCGATCGCCTTGATCTGCCCTTTCAAATCCGAGGTCGTCTTCTCAGCATCCGAAAGCTCGACCACCTTGGCGGCCAATTCTCCCTTTGCTTTCTCCAGCTCTCCCTTCGCCGTCTCCAGCTCGCTGTTGAGCCGATCTACCGTTGCCTTCAGTCCGGCCGCCTCCTCTTGCGAGGCCGAATGCATCCAGCGAGATTCCGTCACCTGGTCACGGAACCGATCGGCCACCTCCTTGGACCGGCTAAGCTCCTGCTTCATCCGATCGAGATCCTGCTTGGCCCGTTTGGTCGTCTCTAAGTATTCATTCTCCATGGCTGCTATCCGATTGGCGAAGTCGGCATTCTGGCTCCGAGCGGCCTCAAGATCTTGATGGAGGCGAGCATTAGAGGGTCGCCCCTCATAATCCTTGGCGGCTTGGACGGCCATCGTCGCCGCCTGGAGAGTCAGGGCGATGGTCGCCTGCATAGCATCTCCAGACCGCCGATGAGCAATCGCGTCGAGGTCGGTCGTCCAAGCCTTAGGCAGAGAGGTGATGGCCTTGGAGACGTAAGAAGGGACATCAAGGGACTTTTGCGTAGGTTTGCTCGCCAGGAAATCCAGCACCATCGGCGAGACGTCCGGATCAGCAAGACGGACCCTGCGACACAAACAAAAAGAAACAAAGGAGTTAGTATATACCTTACACAAATTTCCTAACTCGGAAAGATCCAACCGGTCTTACTGTTGACCAACTCGGGTCGCGGCCAAAATAGGGCTTGCCCCGAGGTGTTTCGCCGGCGATCGCCGCAACCTTCAAAAAGCCGTCCGAGGGCACGGAGCCAGACCCCTCCACCATCGGAGCAGCGAGAGATAGGTGGAGCGGCAGCCGTGGCTCCAAGATAGATACATCCGCCTCAGCAGTCGGCAGGGACCCCTCCGGCCTCCGCCTCTTGCGGTTGCGCTGGAGTTGTTCCTCCTCCTGAATTTCCGGCTCGGCGACCGGCACCACAGCAGGCCTCACCGCAGGGACGGGGCGAGACGTCGTCGCAGAAACGCAACCCGTCTTATTTCCCTAATGAAGACGACCGATGAGACCAGGGTTAGACATTTCGATCTCTTACGGTGGCTCGGCGTAGCGGGGAAAATGAATCTCTGTCAAAGAAGAAATTCAGACCAAGTTAAGCATCTACCTCAATCAGGTGATCGTCATGCATGAAAGAGGAAGTAAAAATCCATACCTGGAGCTTTCAGATGACGAGGGAAGCGAAAAAATCGAGCCCCCAATCGATGAAGTTCGTGACCGAGTGAGTGAACGTCTATGTAGGAGTCCGGCAAGGCGCGAATTCACTCCCAGACGATCAAGAAATCAAAGGGGAGATCGCCGATCGCTGGAATAAGGAGTCCTGCAAAATGAAAACAAAATTAGATCAGTCCAAGACGTATCCGATCAAAGGGAGAGTTAAAACCCTTACTCGGATTCCTCTCCCGAAAATTGGTGGGGATCTCCAACTCTTCCTCTGGCCTATCACTCGACGCCGATCGCCACGCTCCGCCGACCCAGCACCATTTTGCCAGGTCGCCCCGGGTCTTGTTCGGAACACCGAGGACCACTCTTCCCATTCGACCTTGAATGTGATTACCGCCGACCGACCCTTTCTACGCAGCCAGTTTGAAGATATAGTTCATTTCCATTGCATAAAGGAGACGGAACAACCGATGACTGCCGAAAAGTGTCAAAGTACAAATGATCTGTAGCCAGGCGTTCGGCATCAGTTGGAGCGGCGCCAAATTCCAGGCAATCAATAAATAGGATACGACGAACGGCAAGGGGAACCGCAGGCCGGCCTCCATAATCATCTCACTAACGGCGACCAGACCCTCGGGAGGTTGATCGGCACGTTCATTTTCCGAGGGCACGTGCAGCGAAACATCATAAGGAATGTGATATTTCGCCCTCCAGCGACTCAAGTCTTTTCGGGTCGCCAAACTCCGAATCTGACTGAGAGTCCACTGATAAGGGTCAGCGGCCCGAAACGCCGTCCGCTTCACGTGCTCATAAGGGTGGGCGGCGAAATACGCTTCAAAATCAAATTCAGGACATGGTCCGGCGATCCCCTCCATAAGTTTAGCAAAATCCATATAAGCGGGGCCAAATACGCTATCCCGTTCCCAAGACAGACGCACCATTTCATCTTCATCCACCGGCGAGGCCCCCCGCTCCACCACCGCCGCTGATCTCGCCGCTTCGGCCTCATTGAAGAGCTCCTCAAGTTCCGCGGGTGCAATCCCCGCACGAATGGCCTCGACGGCCGTTTCCATATGAAGTCCCACAGGAATTTCCTCCCGTCGATTGAAGCCGCGGCGGAGGAGCTTCCGGCCTCGAAGGTTTTAGATCCTCCAGACATGTTCTTAAAAAGTAAAGGGGGAGAGAATATTTGTGATCTTACCTAAAAAAAAAGACGGTCGGCACAAGGATCTTCAAAAAAAATTCTGTAGAGTCTCGACTAAAATGCAATGATGCGTGAAGAGTGGAAATGAAGTAACCCTAACCCCTTTTATAGGCGGGAGCAGGGGTCTCTGTGCAAATAAGCGAAATCCAGAAATTTGGAGTGCAACCGTCGGGGGGGACACATTAAATGCAGCCCTCGAACCCGCGTACGCATCTTTTCGAGGGCACGCCAGGCGACAGGACTGACAAACCATCGGACTCCCCCAATGGTAGCGCGACGCGTGTCCTTGCAATGTTTCGAGAGCCCGCCTTCTTTTCCCGCTGGTTCCAGCGCAAAAAGAGATCGTCCCAATTTGAAATCAGATCGTCCTGACGATCGTCCTTGTCATAAACAAACGAGCCAATTGTCTAAACACTGGCGATCGCCAACAGTGCCACCTCACCCCGTGTTTTCAACATCGAAGCGAGTTGGGGGGCAATTGTTGTGCGGCGATTAATACGCCTCGATGGCGATCGGCATAATGGTCTAAGAGCCAACCATAGAAGACATACGCTAGGCAAACACCCAGCGGTCGATGCCCGTGGCGATCGTCTTTTGGTATCTGGCGATCGCCTTTGATATCCGACCATAGACGATCGTCTCGTGCCACGTATGAATCGAGCATCCATCAAAGACCGAATCTTGGACGGAGACCCACGTACACGAACCCCTTCGGCTGAAATCACATGGCCGAGAAACATAACCTCTTCCAAATAGAACTCACATTTTGAGAATTTTGCATAGAGGTGCTCGGCTCTCAAAATATCTAGTATCAAATGCAAGTGTCGGGCATGTTCCTCCTTATCCTGAGAATAAATCAAGATGTCGTCAATAAATACGATCACACATCTATCAAGATACTCGATGAATATCTTGTTCATTAGTTGCATGAATACTGCCGGTGCATTAGTCAATCCAAAAGGCATGACCACAAATTCATAATATCCGTACCTCGTCCGAAACGCAGTCTTCAGAACGTCGGACTCCTTCACCCGGAGCTCATAGTATCCTGATCTCAAATCAATTTTTGAGAATACTGCGGCCCCCTTCAACTGATCAAATAAATCATCTATACGAGGTAAAGGATACTTGTTCTTGATGGTCACTTTGTTTAGCTCAAAGTAGTCGATGCATAAACGTAGTGAACCATCCTTATTCCTCACAAAAAGAACAGGCGCACCCTAAGATAAAGCACTCGGTCTGATGTACCCTTTTTCTATAAGTTCTCCCAACTGACTCTTCAATTCTTGCATCTCGAAAGGTGCCATCAGATACGGCGCCTTAGAAATCGGAGCCGCGTCAGGCCCTAAGTCCACAGAAATTCTATCTCTCGATCCGGCAGTAATCCCGAGAGGTCGTCCAGGCGCCGACAGATAAGGCCTTTGACCCCAGCCTGTCACCTACCTCAACTACCGACATGTCCGTCGAAAGGTACAAAGTGGGTCCTCCCCAGACAGCGACTTAGGACGTGTGCTGGTTTTCCATTGGCTCGCACAGCTGGCTACCAGCAGCAGCCTCGGACTTTAAGGAAACATCCCCACGTGATAGGACGATCGCCTATATTATTCTAATACAGAATACGGCGATCGCCGCGATCGCGGAGAGGACCCAACAACCTTGTCTCCTATAAATAACGGGCTTACAACGGTGGCCTAGAAGAATGGTGAATACGGTGAAAAACGCACGAGAGAGGAAAAAGACTCATCGCAATTACTTACACATTCATATTGATATTCATACACACTTACGAACATCTAAAGCAGAACTCACGGATCTTCATATCTGGTTCTTAGGAAATCTACACGCTCTACGACTTAGATAACTAGAAGTCTTTACACTCATTGTAATAGATTCTAACATTAATATTTGTACTCCAAAGTATCTATATTAATAACATCTCGCGAGAGCATTGAAGCCGGGATTAACAACCCGGCAAACCTTGTGTCATTTTATTTCCCCACGGAAGTGTTCTCGCATTTGTTTGTTACTCGATCATTCCGGCAATATTATCTCGGATAATATTTTGGGTAACAACTTGATGAACTAGAGGAAAAGATTTTTACGAGTCGTCTTGAGGGTTTTGTTGACTTAAGCATCTTAATCATGTGTGTTTGCTTAAGAAGTCTTTATATGGTATAAAATAGTCCCTCGATAGTGGAATAAGAAATTTGATGAATACATGCTTTAGCTTGAATTTACTAGGCGTAATCATGATCATTGCTTATATTTCAAAAATGATTCCGAAATTCCTGTTTGCTTACTCATATATGTGGATGATGTGCTCTTAGTGAACGAGTGTGTGAAAACTATGGATAATGTCATCAAGTGTTTGAGTGATAAGTTTGACATGAAATATATTGGGGATGCAAAGTGAATTCTTGGTATAAATATCCATTATGATAGGAAGAATTCTACAATTATTTTAAATCAAGATACTTATTGCTGAAAATCATATCTAGATTTTATAGACTTGATTCAAAACCTAATTATATGTTGTTGGCTAGCCATTTATTACTTAGTAAAGATCAGTCTCATAATACTGATGATGGCATAACGTACATGAAAAATATACCTTACTCTAATATTATTGGTTCGGCCATTTATTACAAGTGTTGTATGTAGGATCATTCAGCATTCTTAATGAGAAGACGGAGTTGTCGTATCGTTGTAGTCCAGCAGTTAGTTACGGCCGTAACTTCTCTTGCATTACGGCCGTAACATGCGTTCGTTGGTTTCATGGTTTTTGGACGAGGATGTCTTACGGCCGTAAGTCTCGTCAGATACGGCCGTAAAAGGAAGATAGTACGGCCGCATGATTGAAGGTTACGGCCGTATAATCGAACAATGGTTCGGGAGGTGTTTTCAACGAAGACAACTTACGGCCGTAAGTTTTGCAGGATATGGCCGTAAGTGATGACTTTGGTGTTCCGGGCGTCTTCGACGAAGTGAAGTTACGCCCGTAAATAAAGGTTGTTACGGTCGTAAGGTCGTTAACTTTGGAAAGTTACGCCGTAAGGTGTAAGAGTTACGGCCGTAACTCTGCGCAGTATTTAAGGAGATGGATGGGACTTTTGTGCTCATTTCTTCATTTCTTCATTTGATTCCGAGAGAGTTTCTTAGGAGAGGATTTTTCATCATCGAACACTTGTATGTTCATATTTTAACCATCTACTTTCGATTGGGGTGCTTGGAAAGTTGATTAACACGAGTTTCGACGGATCGAAGGGTTTGGATCTTCAAAGGTAATTTTTTTAAAACCTTATAATTCGATTTTGAGATGGAGTATGATGTTTTGGACGTTGTAATCATGATATGTGAAGAGATATACATATGATTATGAGTTTCTATGAATTATCTTTGGATTGTTGGAGGATTTTTCAAGAACACTTTGAATGTTGATTTTGGAATTGGGGATTTCGATTTGATGTTGTTGAAATCTCGAATTGTGTATTCCATTTGGATTATTGATTGTATTGAAGATGTTTTGTTGGATTGAATCACTCATTGGGGGTTTAGTATCGATATATATGAGATGGGTTATAAACAATTGAAGATTTTTTACAACGTGTTTGTTAAAATGCCCCAATGAGTTTGGGTTTGTTGTATCGACCTTTTGAATTGATTATGACTATACATGGATATGTATATTAAATGAATTGTTGGTAATTGTGTTATTCAATATTGTTCGAGCGACCGATATTTCCATTAAGGACGTTTGTTCGAGGAAGGACATTTCATCACCGGTATTGAGGCAAGTTAATTCTTGCTCATGTAAAAGGATAATCATTCCTTTCGTTGTTGCTCATTCATACATATAATTCATTCATAATATATCATTCATATTGAGACTTATAATTATCAAATTAATCATTCAATTCACGAGGAGCAGCGGGTCGATCATTTCATTGAGCTATCATTCACTCGTTATTATTTCACCTCGGTGAGTCATTCTTGACCCTTGTTGGATTATATTTCATCATTATTCATTATGGTCATTTTTGTTCTTGTGACCTTCCGGGATCTTATTGCATGGCCGAGTGGTTATGTGTGGAATTTTTAGTCGGGCACACGATGGTCATGTATTATGCAGGTAATCCGATACATGGACCGTACACACTGTAACGTGCCTCTGTGAGACTAATTAGGTACAAGCGCGTGTGTATATGCGGGTTTCCGGACACTCGACGACTTGTGCACTTGCACGCCCCATTACGGGCGTACTATGATGCCCCTCTTCAGCTTAATTTCATAACTAAGTCATGTAATCATTGTGTTTGTTCAACTCTTGAGGATTGTTATTTTGTGTTACTGACCCCGTTGTGGATGTTGTTCTCAGGTCATGGCAAGGCAAAGGCACGGGAAGAGAACATTAACGGTGAGGAGTTCCAGTGATACTAGTAAGGGCCCCCAGTCTTCCCAGTTATTCATGTTTCTTTCATATGTATTCTCCGTTGCAATTCCATTTGGATTTTCATGTTCATTTGGTGTTGTACATTTCATCTTCATATGAAATATATAAGTATTCTGTATTCCTGGGTGTATTGTACTTGAGACTCCTCATCGGAGTGATTGATAATATAATGTGGTGCAGTACTACAGTTATATTATTTAATTCATCGTATTTCATTCGCATGGTGGGTCCCAGATGGGGGTCCACGGCACTGTGATAGCCACCTAGTTTGGTGGTGTTACAGAGTTGGTATCGGAGCGTGGTTTTGAATACTACTCATTCGAGTCATGTCTCATTGAGAACCATCATTCATCAGGCTAGTATCATTGGACTTTCGCGTCACGTGTGACCTGTGCAAGCGCCAAGCCCATCAGACCAAAAGAACGGTATGATTTCTGACGCCATGGTATAATTTCTGGCAATAAGAATCAATTCATTCATTCATCGATAAACAATCCTCATTCATCATTTTTTATCTTGTCGATCATGTTAACTCATTAATCACTCGATCGATCTCATTGCTCAGTTGTTGATCTAGTGGATCATATCATCAATCTTGTTATCTTGTTCAAGATGATCATTTCAGTAATTTCATCAGATAATCATGTCACCTCAGTTGATCTTTAATGCGAAATCTATAATTATCATGTGACTTTCCTACTTCAGTATGGATAGAGCTATCAGAGGACGCATGGGAAGGTGCGAGCCGAAACCCGAAATCTCGTGTGAATACACGCGCGAACGCGAGGGATATCATTAGTTCAATAGGTAGTGATATTGCCAACTCAGCTGACGATGCTACTCATGCACCAGTATGTAATCATTCACTGTTAGGGATTCATACCCGAGATGCAACTCAATCCGAATGTGTTCGGGTTGACCCATTCATATTTATGCAGGGCATGATGGCCCAAAAGACTCAGATGGCACATCTGATGGATACGATGCAGAATTCAGTCACTCAGAATCAACAGGCTCCTCCGCCACCACCTCAGAGGCAAGAGAGGAGTGTGAACAATATAATCGGCGACATCTCTCGCCAGAGGCCACCTACATTTGAGGGCTCATCAGCCGGTGGATATTGTTCACTGGCTTGAATATTTTGAGAAGCTATTCACTATGGTGGATTGCCCCGAAGGTCACAAAGTTTTAGTTGTGGCTTATTATCTGGGTAAAAGCGCTCACTCTTGGTGGATATCTTTGAAGCCACCGACGGATCTTGCAGTTGGGTCCAGTTTAAGACCCTTATGATGGAAAGATATTATACGACCCCACTTAGGGAGGCCAAGTTATCAGAATTACTCAGTCCCGACCCCTCAACGGAAGAAGATGTTCTCGCCATCGCCGAGAAGTTTCAGGAGCTACTGCCCTTTGCCTCATCCGTCACTCACTTTGAAACGGATAAATCAAGTACTTCAGTAAGAGGTTGAAATCTCGTATGTGGATGCAATTACTTAATCATCATTGCGCCACCTTGTCCGAACTCATTGAGAAAGCTCTTGCTTATGAGCTTACCTCTAAGGAAATTGCTAGGCAACAATCTTCATCTGCTGGCAAGAAATCGAAGAATCATAATCAGTCAGGAAGTCGGAAACTTTCAAGAAGCCTCGCACGGGCTATACTTTTTGAGCAACCTATTACGGCGCCTAAACCTATGGAATCTCGGTCCGGCGGCCGGCTCGGCTATCACCTATTTCAGCGTGGAGAACAGGTCATTCTGACACTAAGTGTCCGAGACAGACTATCACATGTAACATATGTGGGATTGCAGGGCATAAACCGGACTGCTCCGATGGCATCTCGGACCCCAAGCGGTTGGGCATTGAGAATCGAGCTACTCGGCCGCGTCGTATAAGGCAGCGGGAGCGAATAAAGGTGGAGCCCATAATTATCGAGGCAGAGCATCCGGTTTAGGGACTAGCAAGCCCGAATTTATGAAATAAAGATGGCCAAACGATCTGGAGGCACGAATGATCTCGGTACACATGAAATTCTATCTCAACTTTGTGTGTAGCCTTTTTGATCTTTGGCGCATCACATTCATTCATTTCTGAGTCATGTTTGAGTAGACTACACGGATAGTGCTACTAGTTGCGAACCTTACGTCATTAGCCTACGAGACGGTAGAAAAATTATCGAATCGTGAAGTTAAGAAGCTATGCGATTGACAACGGCCTTGAATGGTTGGCGGACCTAATCGTGGTAGACTTACCTAAAGACGATGTAATCTTGGGTATTGATTGGATCGATCATCATGATGCCATCCTTAGTGTCCATAAGCGTATGGTCACTATCGTTTTGGACTATGGAGTCGAGTGTGTATTTCGGAGGGTAACCTCGGCCATTTCGGAAGAGTTATTAATTTGATGAAAGCAGTGAAATTACTCAATCAGGGGTGTGTTGGTTATTGGTGCTATATGACCAAGGCCGAGAAATCATCAGTGACGTTGGCGGATATCCCGGTAGTGAGAGACTACGCCGATGTGTTTTCAGACGAGTTACCCATTTTACCTTCACATAGAGATGTGGAATTTCCAATAGAATTGGAGCCTGGTACGTCCCCGCTATCGAAAGCACGGTATCGTATAGCTCAGGCCGAAATGCAAGAATTGAAGAATCAACTGGAGGAATTGGCCGAGAAGGGTTATATCCGACCAAGTGCATCCGGAGGGAGCATCAGTGTTATTTGTCAAGAAGAAAGATGGTTCACTTCGATTATATATTGATTATCGGGAGCTGAACAGGGTAACGATCAAGAATAAGTATCCCCTACCCCGCATTGATGATCTCTTAGATCAGGTCCAGGGAGCTTCGGTATTTTCCAAGATTGATTTAAGACGGGTATCATCAGTTGAAAATTCGAGAGTCGGATATCGCAAGAACGGCGTTTCGAACACGCTATGGGCACTACGAGTTTGTAGTGATGCCATTTGGATTAACTAATGCACCTGCGGTATTCATGGAATTAATGAACCGAGTTTTCATCAACTATTTAGATCAGTTTTTGGTGGTTTTCATTGATGACATTTTGATTTATTCTCGTGACCGGGAGGAGCACGAACTTCACCTTCATCAGGTCCTCGATGTGTTGAGGCAGAGCAACTCTATAGAAAATTTTCCAAGTGCGAGTTACGGATGTCGGGTGGCGTTTCTCGGACTGTGATTTCCTCGGATAGAGTGCGTGCCGACCCTCGGAAGACGGAGGCTATCAAGATTGGCAACCTCAGAAGAATGTTAAGGAAATTGAAGCTTTCTCGGATTAGCGAGGCTATTCTAGGTGATTTGTGGAAGGGTTTTCTAAAATCGCTCAAGCGAGATGAGCCTTTGGCGGAAGGATAAGAAATACACGTGGTCGATGCGTGTCAACAGAGTTTTGAGGAACTCAAGAGCCGTTTAACTTCAGCACATGTCCTTTCTTTACCACAAGGGACGGAAGGATTCATGGTTTATAGTGACGCGTCCAGACACGGTCTCAGATGTGTATTAATGCCGAACAAGAAAGTGATTGCCTATGTTTCACGGCAACTGAGGCCTTATGAGTTCAATTATACGACCCATGACCTGGAGCTAACGGTCATGGTATTCACATTGAAGATTTGGGGTCATTATCTTTATAGTGTCACCTGTCAGATTTTCACCGATCATAAGAGTTTAAAGTATATATTTACTCAGAAGGAGTTAAACATGCGACAAAGACAGTGGTTGAAACTGATTAAAGATTATGATATTGAGATACAATACCATCCGGGTAAGGCGACGTTGCCGCCGATGCCTTGAGTCGTAAGTCCGTTTAGGAGCAAATGCTTGCTCATTTGTGATTCGAGAGGAGCTTCAACGGGAATTTACGAGGCGGAGATCGAGTGCAGTTACAGCAAGTGCAAGGGCAACTTTGCATGTTAGAGATTTCATCGCCACTGGAGGAGGCGGTCAGAGCGAAACAGGGTTCAGACCCAATTTTGTTGCGCATTCGAGAGGATGTGGCTAAGGGAAAAGCCCCTGGATTTGTGGTCCACGAGGATGGACTATTGCGATTTAAGAACCGATTATGCGTACCAGCGGATGATGAGTTGAAAAACTCGATTTTGAGAGAGGCTCATGCTACCCCTTATTCTATCCACCCGGGGTCTAGCAAAATGTTCAAAGACTTGAAACAAAATTATTGGTGGAGTAATATGAAGCGAGAAGTCGCGGAATTTATTTCGAGATGTTTGACCCGTCAGCAAGTCAAGATAGAACATCAGCGGCCGTGGGTATCTTTGAAACCGCTTCCTATTCCAGAGTGGAAGTGGGAGGGTATTTCAATGGACTTCATCACGAGTTTGCCAACGAGTCGTCGTGGCATGAATACAATTTGGGTAATTATGGACCGCTTAACTAAGTCAGCTCATTTCCTCGAGATCAAGGATATGTGGGGTCCCGAGAGACTTGCCTAGTTGTTCATTAAAGAGATCGTGAGATTGCACGGTACTCCTAAGAGTATCGTTTCTGATCGTGACGGGCGATTCATGTCACATTTTTGGAAATCCGTTCATCGTGCCATGGGAACTCAGCTAAATTTCAGCACAGCTTTTTATCCTCAGTCCGATGGACAATCAGAGCGAACTATTCGGACGTTGGAGGACATGTTGAGGGCATGTGTTCTCGATTGGAAAGATGATTGGGAAGCCCAACTACCATTGATTGAGTTCACGTACAATAACAGTTGGCATGTTTCGATTAAGATGGCACCTTACGAGGCATTATATGGTCGTCGTTGTCGATATCCCTTGTGTTGGGATGACTTGTCAGAATCAATCGACACTGAGCCCGATATGCTATTAGCCGCCCGCGAGAAGGTAGCTTTGATCAGGAATCGTTTGTTAACCGCTCAGAGTTGACAAATCATCGACCATTAGAGTTCGAGACAGGTGACTACGTTTTGGTCAAGGTATCCCCTAGTCGAGGTATCTTCCGTTTCAGGAAGAGGGGAAAGTTGAGTCCGATATTCATTGGACCATTTGAGATTTTGGATTGAGTAGGCAGTCTGGCTTATCGATTGGCTTTACCTCCGGCTTTGAGCCGAGTTCATAATGTGTTTCACGTCTATCAATTGAGGAAGTATGTTGCCGACCCGAGTTACATACTTCAGTTCGATGAAATCGAGATCACGGATGATCATACGTACGAGGAGCGTCCTGTACGAGTCCTAGAGCGACGAATAAAATAGTTGAGGAAAAAGGCGATTCCTTTGGTTAAAATCCAGTGGTCTAGACACAGAGTCGAAGAGGCTACTTGGGAAACTGAGGTTAGTATGCGGGAGAGCTATCCCGATTTGTTTAACCCTTAGTTTCGAGGACGAAACTCTTTAAGGGGGGGAGTATGTAATACCGGTTATGAATTCATTTATTATCATTCAGTGATTGTTACTCAGTAATTTTCACTCTTTAATAATCATTCATCATTCATGCTCATTCATTTGTGTTCATTGTTTGCGTACTTCGATCCGTGTATCAGTTATAGTTCGTCATTCAACTCTGTTTGAGAATCGAGATGAGAATATTATCACAATCATTGTGATTCGTAACCTTCTGTTGGTGATCGGTCAAAAACTTATCCTAAAAATAGGAGTTTTTGAGTCGCTCACAAATATATACGAGTAGAAGTAAGCGTGGTAAATTCTACCAAGATTTTTCTCTCGAGGATTGTTCAACGGGGCTTCGTATAATATTTTGTGTAGATTACGAGAAATAAATACTAAAATATTCTAAAATATATTTTTGGTTTTTAAATTAACTAAATTAAAATGCACTATTTTTAATTTAAACTATTTTTAATAAGACTATTTTATATAAGACTATTTTTAATGAGACTATTTTATATAAGACTATTTTTAATACTACTATTTTTATACTACACTATTTATAACTAGACTATTTTTATTAAGATTATTTATAACTAGACTATTTGAATAAGATTAAAATGAGTTGGGAATTTATAAAATCTAGGGGATTACGGGTTCATTAAATTAGATATTTAATTAAGTATAGGAATTGGTTTATATGGATACAAAAGAAAAACGAATGTTTACCGAGTAATCAACTTTTCACCTCATAACTTTCGTATTCAAATGTGTCTTAATCACTTTCGCTTTTTTAAGATGTTGATAACAAGATTAACACTTGATAGATTGAAAAGATGTGTTTTCAATACACTTAACAATCAATCAAGGAGGTTTCACTAGTAGAAATAGGATATGATCAATCTCTATTTAAACCAATTAATTCTTTCATTTCTTTAACTTGACTATTTTTAGGATAAACGATTGTTCATCGAGTAATCAACTTTTCACCTCATAACTTTCGTATTCAAAGGTGTCTTAACCACTTTCGCAATCTTAAGATGTTGATAACAAGATTAACATTTGATAGATTGAAAAGATATGTTTCCAATTCATTCAACAATCAATCAAGAAGGTTTCATTAGTAAAAATAGGATATGATCAATCTCTATTTAAACTAATTAGTCCTAAAAATAGTGTAAATCAATCAAATACTCAATATATAACCTAATAGAAATCCCCCTTCCCCTAGGAAGAAAGATTAGCTACTCATTGGTTTATACAAACTAAAATTATAATAGAAATAATTGATATACATAATATATATATATATATATATATATATATAGAGAGAGAGAGAGAGAGAGAGAAACTTTTAATTACTATAACTTAATGACAATAGATGAAACTTACTTGAATATGATGTATCAAAGTGCAAGACACATACTTCAATATATAACTTCAAACTTGTTCAAAGGTTACAAGCTTACAAAAATTGAAAGTAAAACACTAAGTAAAATACTAAGTGCTTATTGATCAAGCACTTTTCAATTACAAACTAAAAAACAACTTCAAACCAAAAATGAAATACAAACTAAAATTGGGAGTTTTTAAGGAAAATATCTTTCTAAAAGAAAGGAGTATTTCTTGGCAAGAAGATGAGATTATTTCTTCATGGGTGAAGGTGTCCTTTTAAGGGTGATTTTCAAAAATACAATTGATTATTTAATTCAAAATATCTATTGTAGTATCTTGATTAATTCTTTGTTCACACTTCACCCATGTCTTTGATTTTTCAGATTTTTGACCAAAAAAATATCTTGTGGTTGAGTTCACAAGATGGTCAAAAATGGACTATTTTTGCATGGCATATGCGTAAAAACGGTGCTGAAAAAACGGCACATTTTGCGTCGTATTATATAGCCGTATTAGGATGACTCGGTCTTATGCGGAACACGTGCAAGAACCCGGCAGAAAATATGCGCCGTGTTGTAAGCGATCGAGAGAAACATTTTTATTTGCGCCGTGTGTTCCGTGTTTTGTCACATTTTTTTCTTGGAAATTTCTGATTTTGATTTCGATTTGGTTTTTCGACCTTTTTGATATTTTATGCCAGTAACCTGCAAAATAAACATTATTAGCTCATGTTTTGATATTTCTTCAAAATAATTAAATTCTATCAAAATCAGTATGATTATGCCAGAAAAAGGTGATATTTTATATATGAATTTTAGATCAATTATGCACTAATCAGTTGGGAGTATCATTTATCATGTATTTTGGACCTAATATTACTCATACAAGTGTTGTAATTAGGATCATTCATCATTAAGTAGCGAGAAGACGGAGTTGTCGTATTGTTGTAGTCAAGGAGTTAGTTACGGCCGTAATTTCTCTTACATTACGGCCGTAACATGCGTTCGTTGGTTTCATGGTTTTTGGACAAGGACATCTTACGGCCGTAAGTCTCGTCAGATACGACCGTAAGAGGAAGATAGTACGGCCGCACGATTGAAGGTTACGGCCGTATAATCGAACAATGGTTCGGGAGGTGTTTTCAACGAAGACAACTTACGGCCGTAAGTTTTGCAGGATACGGCCGTAAGTGATGATTTTTGTAACACCTCTTATATATTCAGGAATATTACAGCGCCGTAAATCCTTTACATAACGATTTACAAGGCTGAAGAAATGAAAAGACGATAACAAATACCAACGTAAGAAAGTAACTGAAATAAAATACAAAGGGTTCTGCCCAACACTGAAAATACAGATGTCCAAAGGAAGAGTATTAATACATCACGAAAACCAAATCATCACAAACGAGGACGTACTCGAGTACTTATTAAAATGGTACAGACAACAGACAAATAAACCCGGCCGGAACATCACTCTGCACCCTCGTCGTCATGCAGCTCCAGTGGTTGTTTCCCTGCTCTCCTGGATCCTGAACATAAACAAATGTTCACCCCCGAAGGGGTTAACACAACGATGCTAGTACAAGTACCACAACATATTATTCAACATCTCACGAAGAATAATAATAACATAAATGACAAAATACCAATGAGTCTTCTCCTGCGAGAAACTCAATAATAACACACACACATGATAATCACAACATGATATCATAACATACACATGGTAATTTCGATGATCCAGCGTTCACTGCCTAGACCCCCCGATGATTCCATCAAACCAACCTGAGGTGGAAAAACCCGTCCGATGATCCAGCGCACGCTAGCATAGATCCCAGATGATCGTCGGACCAACACGAGGTGGACATACAACAACGACATATATGCACAACAATATGTATAACATCAATACATAAAATAATTAAAGTACTTGCCTCGATACGAAGACAAGAATAATACTCCCACGAATAACAAAACGCTCGAAGGTCGCTCCCTTCGATCAATCACGTTGCTAAGCTCAAATCTTAACAAAAGAAATAATATAGAATTTATCTCAAGTCGTACGAAAGTCTAACAATCCAAAATACGGTCGAAAGTTCATAAAACGTAATCTGCCTGACTTGCTTAACGTGCGTTCGTACCTTTGGTAGCGTCGTTAAGCTACTAGTTAAGCGCCGCGTAAGCCGAAATCTAGCGTCGCTAACTATGCATTATCGGTCCTTCAGCGATCAATCGGCTGACTCGTCGATGGTATAACGTCGTTACGTACCAAGCGTGGCGTCGTTAACTATGCCCGATAGTGTATGTTAACTACATAGCTTAGCGTCGCTAAGCGTGCATGCGATTTCTCCTTTGGGCGACGGCTATTCTAAGCGTGATGAAGCTTACGAAATCCTCGGTGATTAATGTACGTTATCTCCATACATATCATGTTCATACGATTATGAATAATCATACGGATCGAACATCTTTGAATTCAAGGAAATGAATATCATCAAAATCACTTAAATTCAATCTCGATTATCATTCTCATATGAAGTTTGGTGATCTCGGTGATGCACTAGATTCCATTATCATCATTACATTAGGACTACTTCTAAAGAACTAACAAATCCGACTTATAAGAAAGGATACAACTTTCGATGATTCTTTCTTAAGTCCGTTTATCAAAAGTGATATCAATCTCCAAGTCTACGATCAATATGGCAATGCTATTCAATATGGATAATTAATCTTAGAATATTACTTTCATCATTGACGTAATAGGATTCCAACTATGATGTTTCAACAACGGTATCTTAAACATAATCATCCCAACTTCTAAACATGATGTGTTTGAATAATTCATCAATGGAACTCAATATCTTGATAGCATACTCATTACATCCTTAAGAACACGAATTCAACGTTAGAGATAATATTAACATACTTAAGATGAAGAAAACAGAGACAATAGGTAGACTTCAACTCCGGTTGCTTGTGTGGCAATCCAAGATGAGTCTCTACTTCAAGGATCAAGTATGAGTAATCTCAATCTTCAATGATCAAGTTGAGATGGTTTAAATGTAGTTAAGAAGGAGGAGGCTCTCTGGAACTTCAGCTTGAAGGACAAGTGAAGAAAACATAAACCAAAAAAATGGGGTGTTGTCCCTTTTATAATGTTTACGTGCGTTAGCTGTTTAGCGCACGCTACAACAATGTCCTTAGCGCACACTAATGAGCGTTGACTCCAAAGCGTCCCGAGTCCATCCGCGGGAATCTTATCTGGACCCATGTCCGATTGGCGCATGTGACAGCCGCCTAGCTCAATTATTGGTGGTTAATGCACGCTATGCTACATTAAGTAGCGTCGCTAACTCGAGCGATAACGTCGTTAGGCTTCCTTGTTAACGTCGTTATTACGTGTTGCATGGGAAAATTTACATCTTTGCCATAACCATGTACGAGGATACAAATACGAGTAATATCACACTTCAATTATCGATATCACAATTCCAAATAATACGGGGTTCAAATACATATGAAATACTCGATAATAAATCTGGGTATTACATACTCTCCTACTAAAAGGAGTTTCGTCCCGAAACTCAAGACGAAAATAACTCTGGATATCTGGATCTCATGCTATCTTCCATTTCCCAAGTGGCATCATACACTCCGTGGCGTGACCACTGAACCTTGACCAAAGCGATTGGTTTTCCTCAATTGCTTAACTCGACTCTCGAGTATCTGGTCGATCTCTCTTGAGCGTGCCATCTGAGCTACTTGATCCCTCCGAAATCAATGACATGACTAGGATCGGTATATACCTCGTAATTGGGATACGTGGAACACGTTATGAACATGGCTCAATGTTGGCGGTAATGCCAACTCTCCAACTCTCTCAAGAATTTCGAATGGTCCGATATATTTAGGACTCAACTTTCCCTTCTTTTCGAAATGAAAGATTCCACGAGTAGGAGAAACTTTTAAAAGTACGTGATCTCCAGTACTGAACTCCAATGGGCGACGGCGTACGTCTGCATAAGATTTCTGTCGACTCTGGTCGGTCAACAGCCTTTCGCGAATCAAGGCTATCTTCTCTCGTGTCTGTACAATCAATTCCGATTCCATCCCAATCAAGTCCGATGAATCATCCCAACATAGGGGCGATCTGCATCTCCTCCCATATAATGCCTCAAACGGTGCCATATTAATAGAAGCATGCCAACTATTGTTGTAGGTAAATTCAATCAACGGTAGATGAACTTCCCAGTCATTTGACCAATCCAAGGCACAAGCCCTCAGCATGTCTTCCATTGTTTGAATAGTCCTCTCGGATTGTCCATCTGTCTGCGGGTGATAAGTTGTGCTGAAATTCAATTCGGTCCCCAAGGCTTTGTGAACCGATTTCCAAAAATGAGACACAAATCGACCGTCTCGGTCAGAAATAATGGTCTTCGGCATACCATGCAATCGGACTATCTCTGTAATAAACACTCGTGCCAACTTCTCGGGTCCCCACATATCCTTAATGCCTAGAAAATGAGCCGATTTGGTTAGACGATCAACTATCACCCAAATCATGTTCATTCCTATCTTGGTTCTCGGCATATTAGTGAAAAAGTCCATCGATATGTCCTCCCACTTCCATTCAGGAATCGGGAGCGGCTTCAGCATTCTGGCAGGTCGTTGATGCTCAATCTTAAACTGCTAACAAGTCAAACATTTCAAAACATAATCCGCTACATCTTTCTTCATTTTGCCCCACCAAAAGTTACGCTTCAAGTCCTTATACATCTTCTTGGTGCCGGGTGGATAGAATAGGGCGTGTTGTGAGCTTCCTTCATAATCGTCTATTTCAGAACATCGACATCGGGAACGCAAAGTCGGTTTTGAAATCTCAAAACTCCATCATCATGAATTATAAATCTGAGGGCCTTTCCCTTGATCACTTCATCACATAACCGAATCATCAGAGGATCATCTACTTGCTTAGATTTGATTTCTTCGGTTAACGATGAAGTTATTTCCATCACGCAAAGTTGTCTTGGACTCTTTGCAATCATACTTCAATTACTTCTCGAATCATATCTCGTTGAATGCTGAACTAGGAGGTTGGAGTCTCCAGCATCTGAATAGAAACAGGCTTGTGGCTAAGTGGATCGGCCACTACATTTGCTTTGCCTGGATGATAAAGAATCTCCAAGTCATAGTCCTTAATAAGTTCCAGCCATCTTCTTTGCCGCATGTTCAACTCTTTCTGACTGAAGATGTATTTGAGACTCTTGTGATCCGTAAAGATCGGCGGTGAGTCCGTCTGGGTAATGTCTCCAGATTTTCAAAGCAAAAACTACTGCTGCCAGCTCCAAATCATGCGTTGGGTAATTCACTTCATAAGGTTTCAGCTGTCGTGACGCATAAGCGATCACCTTATCATTCTGCATCAATACGCATCTGAGTCCTTGGTTCGAAGCATCACTGTAAACTATAAATCCTCCAGTTCCCTGTAGGAGTGCTAAAATCGGTGCTGTCGTCAATCTTTTCTTCAATTCATAAAAACTATTTTGGCACATCTCATTCCACTCAAACTTTTGATTTTTCTGTAGTAGTCGAGTAAGTGGGCGGGTAATTTTGGAAAACCCTTCCACGATCGGCGATAATACCCAGCAAGTCCTAAGAAACTCCGGACTTCTTTCACGTTCTTTGGAGGTTTCCAATCCATAACTGCTTCGATCTTATGAGGATCTACTCGGACTCCTTCAGATGATACCACATGGCCGAGGAACATTACTTCCTTTATCCAGAATTCACACTTAGAAAGTTTGGCGTACAATTGTTCATTTCTCAACAGGTCTAACACAATCCGTAAATGCTGCGCATGCTCTTCCGGGCTCTTAGAATACACAAGAATGTCATCAATGAACACAACCACAAACTTATCCAAATGCTCAATGAACACTCGGTTCATCAATTGCATGAATACAGCAAGTGCGTTAGTGAGACCAAACGGCATCACTACAAACTCATAGTGTCCGTAGCGAGTTACGACGGCGATCTCGGAACATCGATTCCTTAATCCTCGGTGATGATATCTGATCTTAGATCGATATTAGAAAACAACTGTTGCTTCTTATGGCGGTCAAACAAATCATCAATCCGTGGCAGCGGATACTTGTTCTTCATCGTCATCTTGTTCGGCTCTCGATAGTCGATACGGTCAGGCGATCCATCCTTCTTACGGACAAAAAGAACTGGTGCTCCCGAGTAGCGGCTTGGTGGATATAGCCTTTGTCGATAATTCCTCCATTGATTTTTGATTCGTACATCTCGGTAGGTGTCATATGGTATGGCGCCTTTAGAAATCGGTGTAACCCAGTTCGGCTCGATGGTGAATTCTACATCCGTCGTGGAGGTAGTCCGGGTAACTCATCGGGAAATACATCCAGGAAATTCGTTCACAACGGGAATGGATGAAAGTTCCACTATTAGTCTTCTTTCTTCATTGCATAGCACCGATCGATGCATTACTGTTTCAACAATTTGACAGCTTTCATCGCCTTGATAATCTTTTCTGAGCTTCCTGGTTTCCATCCTTCAAATAGTATTTCGGAACCATCGTCAACGATCAGTGAGATATTCCTCTTTAGGTAGTTTACAATAGCTCCATATCGATTAAGCCAATCATCTCCGAGTATCACGTCATCTCTTTAAAAAAAAGAGTATCACGTCGTCTCCTTGCATTTCTATCACAATCAGATTTGAGAGCCACTCTCTGCCTCCAAATGATACAAGGAAATCTCTAGTTTCTAAGTTTCCAACAATCCTCTCCACACTCGGTAAACCCACAATATAAGGCTCACAATCATGAAAACCAGAAATATTCAAACGATTTACACAAGACAATGATATAAAAGAATCGTAGCTCTGTATCGAATAAAACGCTAGCTGGTGGGAAAGGATCGAGCGATTGCACGATGCGGCAATGACATCCCGATCATTGTTCTCCTCATCTACGTCTGATCATGGGGAAGCAGTCCGGCACTCGATGTTCCCTTGGTAATTTGTGTCCGATGCGACTCACGATAGTGAATGATTACGTCCAGGTGAATGAGTGGCAGCGTCACTGATCGATGAATTAGCATTATTCCTTGCATTAGCACGTGTATTCACACGAGCTCTCAGGTTTCGTCCCGCACCAGGACCTCTTCCCCCGCGTCCTCTGCCAGCTCTTTCCATACTGAAGTGGAAAGTCATATGATGATTATATATCTCGCATGAATATCACATTATGATTATATTATGAAATGATGAAAATGAGCATACGCGCTAAAATACAATGATTACATGAATGATCAACTGAAGTGATGTGATTATCTGATGAAATTCTTGAAATGATTATCTTGAACAAGTTAACAAAACTAATGATATGATCCTCAAGATCAACAACTGAACAATGAAATGAACTGAGTGGTTAATGAATTAACATGATCGTCTTGATCAAAAATGAAAATGATGAATGAGGATTGTTGACTGTTGAATGATGAATGAGTGATTCTTATTGCCAGAAATTATACCATGGCGTCAGAAATCTTCTTGTTCTTTGAGTGCGAGGGCTCGGCTCTTGCACGGAGTCACACGTGGCGAAAGTACAATGATACTAGTCTAATGAACGATGATTTCAAATGAGACATGACTCGGAAGGTAGTATTCAAAACCACGCTCTGATACCAACTCTGTAACAACCCCAAACTAGGCAGATATTACAGTGCCGTGGACCCCCGACTGGGACCCACCAGGCAAATGAAAAATTTATGAATTAAATAATATAATTGTAGTACCAAACCACAATATATCATCAATCACTCCGATGAGGAGTTTCATTACAACACACCCAAGATAATACCGAATACATGTATATTTTATATGGAGATAAAATATACAACACTGAATGAAATGAATATCCAAATGGAAGTCTGCAGCGGAAATAAAATAAAGAAAACACGAGTGAATGAAAGGACTGGGGCCCCCTACTAGTATCACTGGGACTTCTCTCCGTCAACATTCTCTTCCCGTGCCTTAGCCTTGCCATGACCTGAGAACAACATCCCCAAGCGAGTCGATTTACAGAACAACAATCCTCCGGGCTTGAATAAACCACAATCATGATATATCTTAATTATGAAATGGCGCTTAAGAGAGGCATCATAATACGCCCGTAATGGTATGTGCAAGTGCACAAGGCGAGTGTCGGACACACCCGTCCTTGTACCTAATTAGCCTCACGGAGGTACATTACCGTGTGCACGATCCGATGTAATGCGTGAACCCAACACATGACCATCACGTGCCCGACTAAAATTTCCACACATCCCCATCCGGCCACGCAATATGAACCCAGAAGGTCATATGGACAAGAAATGACCATGAAGAATAATAATGAATAACAATCCGACAAAGTCAAGAATGACTCACCGAGATGAAATGATAGTGAAATGAATGATAGCTCAATGAAATGATTGGAACCGTCGTTCCTCGTGAATGAAGTGATTAATTGACAATTACAAGTCTCAATACGGTTAATACATTATGAATGAATTACGATTATGAATGAACAACAACGAAAGGAATGAATATCCTTTTAACCGAGTAAGAATTAACTTACCTTAACACCGGTGATGATACGTCCTCTCTCGAACAATGTCCTAAGGTAAACAAAAGGTCTCTCAAATAACCTTGAATAACATAATTATCAACAACTCGCTTAATATACGAACCAAAAGCGATCATAACCAACTCAAGATGTCGATACAATAAATCCAAACTCATTGAGGCATTTCGACAAACACCTTGAAAAAAAACTCCCATTCTAAACAACTAATCCCATTTGTATCGAAAACCAACTTCTATTGAATGAACCAAACCACCAAAACACCATCATACAATCGATAATCCAAACGAAATACTCAAATCGAGTTTACGATAACATTAAATTGCAAAACCCAACTCCAAGTCAACCTTCAAATTGTTCTTGAGAAAAACTTCCAACAATCCGATGATAACTCGTAAAAACTCATAATCATACGTATATCCATCACAATTCAAGATTATACCATCCAAAACATCATGCTCCAACTCAAAATCGAATTCAAGGGTTGAAGAAGTTACCTTAGATTAGGATGAAGAATCCACAAATATGTTGTTGATCCACACTACAACTTGAAGAAGATGAAAATCTTTGAGTTTTGATGATGTTAAAACACCCCAAATCGCCCAAAGAAAGAGAGGAAGAAGTGAAATGAAGAAATGAGCTTGTTCTCCTCAACAAAAGCGATTATAATGATGAAGTCTGAGGCGTGTGCGGCACGAGGCCAAAATCGCCCCAGCGCTCGGCGGTGTGCGGCTCGGCGAGTGTCTTTGCGGCACGGGCAGCAATCACGATGGCTCGCGGTGTGCCACGGCCTGCCGGCAGGAGCCGCGGCCCCGTCTGAAGGGTCGGCCAGAATTTTGCTACATGTGTGTGCCGCGGCGCACAGTCCATTGTGCCGCGACTCACACCCCTCGAGTCTAAAATGATGAAAAACGACCCGGAAAGAGAATAAAAGCATTAGGATTCAATATTTGGGAAATAATAACACGAAATGGAAGTGCGGAAACCCCAAAACGGTGGTTCCAAACAATGAGGAGATTTGAAATGACATGAACTCCAATATCAACATCGACTAATGAATCAATTAAAAAAATCAAGATAATATTCTTGTCTCGATTTCCAAGCAAGGTTGAAACAATGAATAATATCGATACACGACTCGAAGTTATTCCAAACGGTGAACACGAATGAGTGAATGTGGATGATGAATAATTATTAACAAGTGAAAATTATTGAATGACAATTACTGAATGATAATGACTGAATTACAACCGGGTATTACATACACCCCCCTTAAAAGAGTTTCGTCCCCAAAACTAAGGGTCAAACAACTTGGGATAACTCTCCCGCATACTATCCTCGATTTCCCAAGTAGCCTCTTCGACTCCGTGTCTAGACCACTGGATCTTAACCAAAGGAATCGTCTTGCTCCTCAACTGTTTGATTCGCCGCTCTAAGATTTGTACGGGACGCTCCACATATGAATCATCATCTGCTATCTCGATCTCATCAAACTGAAGTACGTGACTAGGGTCGGCATTATATTTCCGCAACTGAGAGACATGAAACACGTTATGAATTCAGCTCAACACCGGACGTAAAGCCAATCAATAAGCCAGACCGCCTACTCGATCCAAAATCTCAAACGGTTCAATAAATCTCGGACTCAACTTTCTACGTTTTCCGAAATGGAAGATACCTCGATTCGGGGATACCTTGACCAAAACGTGGTCACCTGTCTCGAACTCTAATGGTCGACGACGATTATCTGCATATGATTTCTGTCGACTCTGAGAGGTCAACAAATGACTCCTGATCAAAGCTACCTTCTCGCGGGCGGCTATTAGCATATCGGGCTCAATGCCGATTGATTCTGATAAGTCATACCAACACAAAGGAGATCGGCAACAACGTCCGTAAAAGGCCTTCTAGGGTGGCATCTTAATCGAAGCATGCTAACTATTATTGTACGTGAACTCGACCAACGGTAGTTGGGCTTCCCAATCATCTTTCCAATCGAGAACACATGCCCTCAACATGTCCTCCAAAGTCTGAATAGTCTTCTATGATTGTCCGTCGGACTGAGGATGAAAAGCTGTACTGAGATTAAGCTGAGTTCCTATAGCACGATGAACTGATTTCCAAAAATGAGACACGGATCGCCTGTCACGATCAGAAACGATACTCTTAGGAGTACCGTGCAATCTCATTATTTCTTTGATGAACAACTGGGCAAGTCTCTCGGGACCCCACGTATCCTTAATCTCGAGAAAATGGTGACTTAGTTAGACGATCTCGATTACCCAGTTGTATTCATACCACGGCGACTCGTCGGCAAACTCGTGATGAAGTCCATTGAAATATCCTCCCACTTCCACTCTAGAATAGGGAGCGGTTTGACATACCCACGATGCGTTGATGTTCTATCTTGACTTGCTTGAAGTCAAACATCTCGAAACAAATTCCGCGACTTCTCGCTTCATATTACTCCACCAGTAATTTTGTTTCAAGTCTTTATACATCTTGCTAGACCCCGGATGAACGGAATAAGGGGTAGCATGAGCTTCTCTCAAAATCAAGTTTTTCAACTCGTCATTCGCCGGTACGCACAACCGATTCTTAAATCGCAAAAGTCCATCCTTGTGGACCACAAACCCAGGGGCTTTCCCCTGAGTCACATCATCTCGAATGCGTAACAAAAATGGGTCCGAACCCTGATTCTCCCCGATCGCCTCCTCAAGTGGCGATGAAATCTCTAACATACAAAGTTGCCCTTGTACTCGCTGTAACCAGACCTCGATCTCGGGTCTCAGAAATTCCTACTGAAGTTCCTTCTGAACTGTTAATCGAGCAAGCATCTGTTCCTGAATGAACTTACGACTCAAGGGGTCGGCGACAACGTTCGCCTTGCCTGGTGGTAAAGTATCTCAATATCATAATCTTTGATTAGTTCCAACCACCGTCTCTGTCGCATATTTAACTCCTTCTGAGTGAATATATACTTTAAACTCTTATGATCGGTGAATATCTGACAGATAACGCCATAAAGATAATGACGACAAATCTTCAATGCGAATACCACGGCTGCTAGCTCCAGGTCGTGGGTCGTATAATTAACCTCGTAAGGTCTCAATTGCCGTGAAGCATAAGCAATAACTTTCCCGTTCTGCATTAGTACACATCCGAGACCCTGTTCGGACGCATCACTATAAACCACAAATCCTTCTGTCCCTTGCGGTAGAGAAAGGACAGGTGATGAAATTAACCGGCTATTGAGTTCCTCAAAACTCTGTTGACACGCGTCGGACCACGTGTATTTCTTATCTTTCCTTAAAAGGTTCGTCATGGGTTGAGCGATTTTAGAAAATCCTTCAACAAATCGCCGATAATAACCAGCTAATCAGAAACTTGGATTTCCTTAACATTCTTCGGAGGTAGCCAATCTCGGATAGCCTCCGTCTTACGATAGTCGACACGAACTCCGTCGATGAAATTACATGTCAGAAAGCGTCACTGGACATCCGGAACTCACATTTGGAAAACTTCCCATAAAGTTGCTCTCGTCTCAACACGTCGAGCACACGATGAAGGTGAAACTCGTGCTCCTCCGGTCACGAGAATAAATTAAAATGTCATCAATAAAGACAACCACGAACTGATCGAATAATTGATGAAAACCCGATTCATTAACTCCACGAATACCGCAGTGCATTAGTTAACCCAAGCGGGATAACCACAAACTCATAATGACCATAGCGTGTTGGGAGCGCGTCCTTGCGATATCAGACTCGAATTCGCGGTGATGATATCCAGATCTTAAGTCGATCTTGGAAAATACTGAAGCTCCTTGAAGTTGATCCAAAATATCATCGATATGGGGTAGAGGATACTTATTTTTTATCGTCACCCGGTTCAATTCCCGGTAATCAATACACAAGCGGAACGAACCATCCTTCTTCTTGACAAATAACACTGGTGCTCCCCACGGGGATGCACTCGGTCGAATATAACCCTTCTTGGTCAAATCCTCTAATTGATTCTTCAACTCCTGCATTTCGGTCGGGGCCATCCGGTACGGTGCCTTCGATATTGGGGACGTACCGGGCTCCAACTCAATCATGAATTCCACATCTCTCTGTGGAGGCAAACCAGGCAACTCATCTGGAAATACATCGGCATATTCTCTCACTACAGGAATATCCATAAACAATACTGATGGTTTCTCGGTCTTGGTCATATAGCACCAATAACCGACACAGCCCTGATTGAGTAATCTCACTCCTTTCATCAAGTTGATGACCCTCCCGGAGCAGCCGGGATTACCTCCCTGAAATACACATTCGACCCCATCGTCTGAAATAATAGTGACCATACGCTTACGGACACTGATGACGGCATCATGACGATCCATCCAATCAATACCCAGAATGATTTCGTCTCTCGGTAAATCTACCACGATTAGGTCTGATAACCAATCACGTCCATGAAGCTGAATCGGACAATCCTTAATCTCACGATTCCCAATAATTCTTCTACCATCAGGTAGACCAATGACATACGGCTCACAACTAGTAGCACTACCCAGACGTAGTCTACTCAAACATGACTCGGAAATGAATGAATGCGATGCACCAGTATCAAAAAGGGTACACACAGGTTGAGATAGAATATCGAGTGTACCTTAGATCATCCGGGCCTCTGGATCGTCGGTCTTATTCATCTCATAAATTTGGGGCTTGCGGCCCGAACCAGATGCTCCGTCGATAGCTCTTGGCTCCGCCTTTATTTGCTCTGTCGTCTTGAGCAGCCGCGGAAGTGGCTTTGATTACGCACCGCTGAATATCTCGGGGCCTAAGATGACGCCGGAGTAGGTTCTCTTCGGCAAAAATGGGCCTTATGCCCGGCAATCCTGATTATGACACGTAAAAGACTGTCTCGGACACTTGGTGCGACATGACCAAGATCCCCACAGTTAAAGCAGGTGATGGCCGAAGGCCGCTCGTGATTGAGATTAGTGGTTTTAGGCATCACGGGAGGTCGCTCGAGAAAAAGTAGAGCCCATACGAGGTTTCTTGAAAGTGGCACATTGCCGTCAGCCCGATTACGATTCTTAGACTTCTTGCCGGCAGATGAAGTTTGTCGCTTAGCAATCTCCTTAGCGGTAAGATCATAAGTAAGAGCTTTCTCAATGAATTCGGCCAGTGGTGCAATTGTGATTAAGCAACTGCATCTGCATACGAGGCTTGAACCTCTTGCTGAAATACTTGATCTTGTCCGCCTCAGAGTGAATAATGGACGAGGCGAAAGGAAGTAGCTCATGAAATTTCTCGGCGATGGCAAGAACATCATCGTCCGCTGAGAGGTCGGGAGTGAGTAATTCTGACAACTTGGCCTCCCTTAGTGGGGCCGGATAATACCTCTCCATCATGAGAGTCCTGAATTGATCCCATGTACAAGATCCGTCGTTGGTCTTCAACGATAACCACCATGAATGTGCGCCCTTACCAAGATAGTAAGCCGCAACTGAAAATTTGTGTCCCTCATGATAGTCCACCATAGCAAACAGTTTCTCGAAATGTTCAAGCCAGTGAATGATATCCACCGGCTCAGATGAGCCCTCGAAGGTAGGTGGTCTCTGGTTGTCGCCAATGATACTGCTCACACCCCTCTCTTGCCTCTGAGGTGGCGGAGGAGGAGCCTGTTGATTTTGAGTACTCGAGTTATGCATCGTCTCCATCAGTTGTGCCATCTAAGTCATTTGGGCCATCATGCCCTGCATAAAAGCGAGTGGATCAACCCGAACACCTTCTGACTGAGCTGTGTCCCGGGTACGACTCCCTGATAGTGAATGATTACGTCCAGGAGAATGAGTGGCAGCGTCACTGCTCGATGAATTAGCATTATTCCTTGCATTAGCGCGTGTATTCACTCGAGCTGTCAGGTTTCGGCCCGCACCACGGCCTCTTCCCCCGCGTCCTCTGCCAGCTCTTTCCATCGAAGTCGAAAGTCATATGATGATTATATATATCGCATGAATATCACATTATGATTATATTATGAAATGATGAAAATGAGCATACGCGCTCAAACACAATGATTACATGAATGATCAACTGAAGTGACGTGATTATCTGATGAAATTCTTGAAATGATTATCTTGAACAAGTTAACAAGACTAATGATATGATCATCAAGATCAATAAGCCGAACAATGAAATGAAGTGAGTGGTTAATGAATTAACATGATCATCTTGATCAAAAATGAAAATGATGAATGAGGATTGTTGGTGTTGAATGATGAATGAGTGATTATTATTGCAGGAAATTATACCATGGCGTCGAAACCTTCTTGTTCTTTGTGCGAGGGCTCGGCTCTTGCACAGTCACACGTGGCGTGAAAGTCAATGATACTAGTCGATGAGCGATGATTTCAAATGATACATGACTCGGAAGGTAGTATTCAAAACCACTTGTGATACCAACTGTAACACCCTCAAACTAGGCAGATATTACAGTGTCGTGGACCCCCGACTGGGACCCACCAGGCAAATGAAAAATTTATGAATTAAATAATATAATTGTAGTACCGAACCACAATATATCATCAATCACTCCAATGAGGAGTTTCATTACAACACACCCAAGATAATACCGAATACATGTATATTTTATATGGAGATAAAATATACAACACTTAATGAAATGAATATCCAAATGGAAGTCTGCAGCGGAAATAAAATAAAGAAAACACGAGTGAATGAAAGGACTGGGGCCCCCTACTAGTATCACTGGGACTTCTCTCCGTCAACATTCTCTTCCCGTGCCTTAGCCTTGCCATGACCTGAGAACAACATCCCCCAACGGGGTCAGTTACACAGAACAACAATCCTCCAGGCTTGAATAAACACAATCATGATATATCTTAATTATGAAATGACGCTTAAGAGAGGCATCATAGTACGCCCGTAATGGTATGTGCAAGTGCACAAGACGAGTGTCCGGACACACCCGTCCTTGTACCTAATTAGCCTCACGGAGGTACATTACCGTGTGCACAGTCCAATGTGTCTGTGAACCCAACACATGACCATCACGTGCCCGACTAAAATTTCCACACATCCCCATCCGGCCACGCAATATGAACCCAGAAGGTCATATGGACAAGAAATGACCATGAAGAATAATAATGAATAACAATCCGACAAAGTCAAGAATGACTCACCGAGATGAAATGATAGTGAAATGAATGATAGCTCAATGAAATGATTGGAACCATCGTTCCTCGTGAATGAAGTGATTAATTGACAATTACAAGTCTCAATATGGTTAATACATTATGAATGAATTACGATTATGAATGAACAACAACGAAATGAATGAATATCCTTTTAACCGAGTAAGAATTAACTTACCTTAACACCGGTGATGATACGTCCTCTCTCAAACAACGTCCTAAGGGAAACTACCAGTCGCTCAAATAACCTTGAATAACACAATTATCAACAACTCGCAATATACGAACCAAAATCGATCATAACCAACTCAAGATGTCGATCTGATAAATCCAAACTCATTGAGGCATTGCGACAAACACCTTGAAAACAAACTCCCATTTTAAACAACTAATCCCATTTGTATCGAAAACCAACTTCTATTGAATGATCCAAATCACCAAAACACCATCAATACAATCGATAATCCAAACGAAATACTCAAATCAAGTTTACGATAACATTAAATTGCAAAACCCAACTCCAAGTCAACCTTCAAAGTGTTCTTGAGAAAAACTTCTAGCAATCCGATGATAACTCGTAAAAACTCATAATCATACGTATATCCATCACAATTCATGAATATACCATCCAAAACATCATGCTCCAACTCAAAATCGAATTCAAGGGTTGAAGAAGTTACCTTAGATTAGGATGAAGAATCCACAAATATGTTGTTGATCCACACTACAACTTGAAGAAGATGAAAATCTCTGAGTTTTAATGATGTTAAAACACCCCAAAATCGCCCCAAGAAAGAGAGGAAGAAGTGAAATGAAGAAATTAGCTTGTTCTCCTCAACAAAACGCAGTTATAATGAAGTCTGCACTGTGTGCCGCGGCCCGGCCGAGTGTGCCGCGGCACAGGGCCAGCGCCCCAGCGCTCGGCGGTGTGCCGCGGATCGGCCGAGTGTGCCGCGGCACAGGGCCATCATCTGCCAGTGGCTCGGCGGTGTCTGCGGCCCTTCCGGCAGGAGCCGCGGCCCCCGGTACAGAAGGGTCGGCCAGAATTCTGCAACATGTGTGTGCCGCGGCGCACACTCCCTTGTGCCGCGGCTCACACCCCTCGGGTCCTACAATGACGAAAAACGACCCGGAAAGAGAATAAAAACAATATGATTCAATATTTGGGAAATAATAACATGAAATGGAAGTGCGGAAACCCCAAAACGGTGGTTCCAAGCAATTATTACAAGGGTTCGCCCAACAATAGTACGATTTGAACAATGAGGAGATTTGAAATGACATGAACTCCAATGTCAACATAGACTAATGAATCAATTAAAACAATCAAGATGATATTCTTGTCTCTATTTCCAAGCAAGGTTGAAATAATGAACAATATCGATACACGACTCGAAGTTATTTCGAACGGTGAACACGAATGAATGTGGATGATGAATGATTATTAAAAATTGAAAATTATTTAATGACAATTACTGAATGATAATGACTGAACTACAACCGGGTATTACAGATTCCAACTATGATGTTTCAACAACGATATCTTAAGCATAATCATCCCATCTTCTAAACATGATGTGTTTGAATAATTCATCAATGGAACTCAATATCTTGATAGCATATTCATCATATCCTTAAGAACACGAATTCAACGTTGGAGATAGTATTAACATACCTTAAGATGAAGAGAACACCGAGACAATAGGTAGACTTCAACTCCGGTTGATTGTGTGACAATCCAAGATGAGTCTCTACTTCAAGGATTAAGTATGAGTAATCTCAATCTTCAATGATCAGGTTGAGATGGTTTAAATGTGTTTAAGAAGGAGGAGGCTCTCTGGAACTTCCAAGAAACGAAGGACAAGTGAAGAAAACGTAAACAAAATAAAATGGGGTGTTGTCCCTTTTATAATGTTTCTATCGTTAGCTATTTAGCGCACGCTACAACAATATCCTTAGCGCACGCTAACGGCGTTGAATCCAAAGCTGTCCGAGTTCATCTGCGGGAATCTTATACGGACCCATGTCCATTGGCGCATGTGACATTGCCTAGCTCAATTATTGTTTGGTTAAGGCATGCTATGCTACATTCTTAGCGTCGCTAACTCGGCCCGATAACGTCGTTAGGCTTCCTTGTTAACGTCGTTATGACGTATTTGCATGGGAAAATTTACATGTTGCCATAACCATGTACGAGGATACAAATACGAGGAATATCACACTTCAATTATCGCTATCACAATTCCAAATAATACAGGGTTCAAATACAGATGAAATACTCAATAATAAATCCGGGTATTACAATTTTGGTGTTCCGGGCATCTTCTACGAAGTGAAGTTACGCCCGTAAATAAAGGTTATTACGGCCGTAAGGTCGTTGACTTTGGAAAGTTGCGGCCGTATGGTGTCGGAGTTACGGCCGTAACTCTGCGCAGATTTAAGGAGATGAACGGGACTTTTGTGCTTATTTCTTCATTTCTTCATTTGAGTCCGAGAGAGAGTTTCTTGGGAGAGGATTTTCATCATCGAACACTTGTGTGTTCATATTCTAACCATCTACTTTCGATTGGGGAGCTTGGAAAGTCGATTAACACGAGTTTCGACGGATCAAAGGGTTTGGATCTTCAAAGGTAATTTCTTCAAAACCTTAGAATTCGATTTTGAGATGGAGTATGATGTTTTAGATGTTGTAATCATGATATGTGAAGAGATATACATATGATTATGAGTTTCTGTGAATTATATTTGGATTGTTGGAGGATTTTTCAAGAACACTTTGAATGTTGATTTTGGAATTGGGGGTTCGATCTGATATTGTTGAAATCTCGAATTGTGTATTCTATTTGGATTATTGATTGTATTGAAGATGTTTTGTTGGATTGAATCACTCATTGGGGGTTTGGTATCGATATAATTGAGATGGGTTGTAAACAATTGAAGATTCTTTACAACGTGTTTGTTAAAATGCCCCAATGAGTTTGGGTTTGTTGTATCGACCTTTTGAGTTGATTATGACTATACATGGATATGTATATTAAGTGAATTGTTGGTAATTGTGTTATTCAAGGTTGTTCGAGCGACCGATAATTCCATTAAGGACGTTTGTTCGAGGAAGGACATTTCATCACCGGTATTGAGGCAAGTTAATTCTTGCTCAGTTAACAGGATAATCATTCCTTTTGTTGTTGATCATTCATATATATAATTCATTCATAATATATCATTCATGTTGAGACTTGTAATTATCAAACTAATCATTTAATTCACGAGGAACGACGGTTTCAATCATTTCATTGAGCTATCATTCACTATGTTATTATTTCACCTCGGTGAGTCATTCTTGACCCTTGTCGGATTTTATTTCATCATTATTCATTATGGTCATTTTTTTCTTGTGACCTTCTGGGATCTTATTGCGTGGCCGGGTGGTTATGTGTGGAATTTTTAGTCGGGTACACGATAGTCATGTATTATGCGGGTAATCTGATACATGGACCGTGCACACGGTAACGTGCCTCCGTGAGACTAATTAGGCACAAGTACGTGTGTATATGCGGGTTTCGGACACTCGGCGAATTGTGCACTTGCACGTCCCATTACGGGCGTACTATGATGCCCCTCTTCAGCTTAATTTCATAACTAAGTCATGTAATCATTGTGTTTGTTCAACTCTTGAGGATTGTTGTTTTGTGTAACGGACCCCGTTGGGGATGTTGTTCTCAGGTCATGGCAAGGAAAAGGCACGTGAAGAGAACGTTGACGGCGAGGAATTCCAGTGATACTAGTAGGGGGCCCCAGTCTTCCCAGTTATTCATGTTTCTTTCATATGTATTTTCCGCTGCAGTTCCATTTCATTTTCATTTGGTGTTGTATATTTCATCTTCATATGAAATATATAAGTATTTTGTATTCCTGGATGTATTGTACTTGAGACTCCTCATCGAAGTGATTGATAATATAATTGGTGCGGTACTACAGTTATATTATTTAATTCATCGGATTTCATTTGCTTGGTGGGTCCCAGTTGGGGGTCCACAGTACTGTAATAGCCACCTAGTTTGGGAGTGTTACATATAAGGCATAAAGCCTTTTTTGGGATTCTCCATAGTAAACCGCTTTAGCACTGTATCAATATAGGATGCCTTAGATAAGCATAATATATTTTTCTTGCGATCACGAAAGATCCCGATCCCAAGGATGTGGCTTGCTTTTCCCAAATCCTTTATATCGAACTGCTCAGACATCCATACCCATACGTTTGATAACTTATTCAGGTTGTTTCAAATCAGAAGGATATCATCTACGTACAGTACAAAAAATACCAACACGCTTCCATCACAATTCTTATACACACAACTCTCGCTGGGACATTAGGCAAATCTATATGACTGGACATCCTCATGAAACCCAGTGTTCTAAAATCAATACTGCTTAAGACCATAAATGGTTCTCTTGAGTTTGCACACAATGCTCTTCTCCTCCAACAATAAATTCCTCTCGTTGGCGCATATAGATTTATTTATCTAGATTGCCATTCAAGAACGCGGTCTTGAGATCCATCTGCCAAATCTCCATATCTAAATACACAGTTATAGATAAAAGAATCTGGATTGACTTAAGCATGGCTACCAGCGAAAATGTTTCATCGTAATCAATGCCCTCCTTTCGAGTGTAACCTTTCGCTACAAGCCTAACTTTAGAGGTTTCAACCTTCCCATCAGCTCCTTTATTTCGCTTGTAAACCCATTTAGTCCCAGTGTCTTGTACCCCATTGGGTAGTTCTACTAGTTCCATACTTGATTGGAATCCTCAGATCATATTTCTGATTCCATTGTTACTTGCATGAGTCAGCATCTTTATCTTGGATTGCCTCCTTGTAAGTCCAGGGGTCTGATTCATTCCTCACCTGGGAGTGAGTTTGAGGATTTTTCCATGCCTATGAATCATTCCAGTCGACGAACAACTCTCCCACTACCCCAAGGAAAGTCCTGCCTTGGTGTTAAAGTTTAGAGTCGATACGTGGTACAGTGTTAGTTGGTGCTTGTACGTTTTGTACAGATGGAGTCTCGCCAATCAATTCCTCATAGGCTTATGACTAATCACATAATCTTCTTTCAGGAATCGGGTGCTAACAATGATCTTATGATCATTGGAACTATAGAGCAAGCAACCCTTTGTTCTCTTAGGATATCCTACACACACTCGTACTTCTGTACGAGGTGCCATCTTATCAGCATCCTTATTTAGCATATGTGCTGGAGAACTCTAAATCCGAACATATCCTAGACTGGGCATCCGCCCACTCCACAGTTTTGTGGGTGTTTTTAGAACTTATTTCGAAGGCACTATGTTTAAAATATGTATTTGTTGTTTCCAAGTCTTACCCCGAACGAAATAGATAAATCAATAAGTTCCCTTTGACCTAACCATCTCTAAAAAAGAGTTCGATTCCTTCGCTCAGCAACACCATTTTATTGTGGAGTTCCCGACGCAATGAGGTGTGATGTAAACCCCTCATTTGCCAAGAAATCCAAAAACTCTCCACTAAGGTATTCGCCACCACAGTCAGATCGTATTGACTTGATACTATTACCATGACGCTTCTCCGTTTCATCCTTAAAGTCTCTGAACTTGTCAAATGCTTCAGACTTACGTCGCATCAGGTAAATGTATCTATATCTTGAATAATTATTTATAAACGTGATATAATATTCAAAACCACCCCTGGCCTGAATGTTCATTAAACCACATATATCGGTATGAATCAATTATAACACATTGTGGGCACGATTTCCCTTGATCTTAAAACATATATTGGTCAGTTTACCAATTCCAACACATATATTGGTCAGTTTACCTTCCCGACAAGATTCACATATTGGAAATGACTCAGCATGGAGTTCATTCAATGGCTATCATCTACCAATCTTTGAATCATTCTAAGGTTTACATGACCTAATCGTAAATACCATATATATATTTAGTTTATGCTTAAATGTTATTTTCCATTCTTAGAATTAGACAAAAAGTTAAGCGATTTATTTTTATATGTGAGACTTTGTGCACTATTAGTCTATTAGTGATATATAGTCCACCAGTATAGATACATTTGCTAATATATTCACGATTTCTTAGCATCATCATCAAAAGAAACTAAATAACCATTACAATTTAATTTAGAAACCAAAATTAAACCCATTCTAAAATCTAGTAACAATAATACATTATCTAGAACTAAAATTTTATCGCTAATCTTCAACCACACGAGTCTCACTGCTACAACGATAAGTTTGGAATAATAACCCTAATTTATAGTGACCTCGCTCGCACTAAGATGCCTTCCCGGTGGGCCACGTCCGGCCTGCCGACGACCAGCTATTTTTTTTAACGCTAGACCCGTCAGTTGCAGACCTTCGACACCCGACTTTTTTTTTTTTTACACCAGACCAGCCGACCTGCTTTTCGGCGGGCCACCGCTGGCGGCCGACCAGTTTTTGTTTCATTTTTTTTAAACGCAAGTTCCGCCGACCTGCTTTCCGATGGTCGGTCATTTTTTTTACTGTCGGCATGTTTTTCAGCGGTCAGACAAATTTGTTTTTTGGCGGCAGACCCCTTGACCACTATTGATTTTTGAGAACCGATATATTTTTTTCTAGTAAAATAATCTGATAATTTTTAATTATTTTAATTTAATTATAGTGTTGTGCCATCTAATTTATAAATAATAGAAGAAGTATACAAGTACTCACGAAAAATTATTAAGTAATACATGTCACGAACGTTTTTGGTATAATAGCTAATGGGCCTGTACAATCCATAATAAGTTGGGCTGAACAAGAATGTACGATGGTACACATAATTGGACCAGTGGGCTAATTCCGTGGCTCATTACCCTCGACAGGTCATTTTCAAAATAAATAATTAAGTAAATAAACAAATAAAAGGTTTAATGTGTTATAATATAACACGAAAGTGACGTTTCAATTACCCCTTTGTTTTTATATAGTGTGAATGACTATTATGCCCCTGATGTAAATATATAATTACGATTGTGCCATCAGAAATTTTCCTATAAATAGGACTTCAGTTATTAATGAAAATCATACATGACCTAAGAATCATTCTCTAATTTTTCTCTCTATTCTCTCTCTATAATATTTCGATTTTATAACACGTTATCAGCACGACTCTAACCAAATGAGTAATATGACGAGAGTATGCTCTACAGTTGCATCTTATAGATGACCCTCTGTATCGAAATTGGATTATTACAAATTACAATCATCCGTCTCTCTTCCCCCCTCCAATTCGGCCTCTCTTCTATCTCTCTACTTCTCTCTTTTTGGTAAAACCATTGAGCTGAGACTTTTGAGGCGGAATTTCCGAATCAGCTACTAAAGAACATAGCTCAAACTTGCTGCTCTCTCTCTCTCTCTCACACACACACACAGAGACCTTTCCCTGGTTACATAACCGCCCGTACACGCCACCTCAGTGAGTAGACTCGCCGCCGCCGTCAACACCTCCGCCGCCGACAAAGGAACCATCGTCGGCCTTCGCGACACTAGACTCCGACTTCGTTGTAATCCTCGCGGCTCTCCGCTGCGCGCTCATCTGCATGCTCGGCCTCGTCGCAGTCTCGCGCTCTGGATCCGCCGCATCGGCGGCAGGACGTTAACATCCGCTCCGTCGTGCTGCATGTGCCGCTAACAAAAGCCTCAAAAAGAAAGTTCAATTCGCTTCCGAAAAAGACCGTCGGAGAAGAAGAGCTGTCGGATCGGGCGGAGAAGCTCTCCGAATGCGCCATTTGCACAGCGGAGTTAGCCGCCGGAGAAGAAATTCGCGTCTTTGCCGCGGTGCGGCCATGTGTTTCACGTTGGGTGCATAGACACGTGACTTGGATCTCATTCTTCGTGTCCGTTCTGCCGCCGGAGAAGACATCCAAGGACACGTTTCATTGAGATCGATGAAAGAAGAGAAGGAGAGCTGGTCGGGTACGAGGTACTCTCTCTTCTAGGTTTGAGGTACTCCTTGTGTGAACATGTGTGTGTCTACGGAACATAAAAAAAAAAGAGGAAGAACGTAACAGGAAAAAAAGAAGAAGAAGGTGAATAAAGTTCAAAACAAAACAAACAAAAACATCGACTATGAGGAGGAATAAGAAAACAACAAATTAAAAAAAAAAAAAAAAAAAAAAAAGAGAAGTCAAGTTGACATGGTTGTCGGCAGAACAAAACAAAATTGAAGGTGAGAATACTATAAAATATAAATTAATAAAATAATAAAAGAATAAAATATTCTTTTAATTTATTGAATCACACATTCATTTTTCTTACATATAAGATACATATGTTATCAAAATTAATTTTTCTTAATACCATCGTGATCCATTTTACGAGAGCTTCAATTTGACACTAATATTAATATGAGTGTTAACTCTTTTCATATCTGTTATTATTAATTTATTAAAATGGACGAATTAATATCCAACTCCAGAAACCGCAAATATTTATGAATACATACCATTACACTTGCTATTAACGACAATCGATATTTCGACCTATACCTTGACGATGACTATTTTGCGAAATTGATTGGACGATCCTGCTCTGGTAGAAGCAGTTAATTATTTTGCAGTTTAAATTATGTCTTTTGCTTATCTCAAAGTGGTGGTTTAAAACCACATATTTATTGCGTTTATTTTATATAATTATAATACCTCCCATGTGATGAGTTCAATTATCACAAGACGGATGGTTTTACATGTACGCAATTTATATATTATATATCACCATCGTGGTTGGTTATACCACATGAATGGTTCATAAATCCTACTCTGGAGAAGTAGTTGATCGATTATCTAAATCCTGCTCTCGAAGAAGAAGCAGTTGATAAAAATAAATCCTACTCTGGAGAAGTAGTTGATCGATTATCTAAATCCTGCTCTCGAAGAAGAAGAAGCAGTTGATAAAAATAAATCCTACTCTGAAGAAGTAGTTGATCAATCATTCAAATCCTGCTCTCGAAGAAAAAGCAGTTGATGAAAATAATATCCGATCTCCATAATTATTAAATACGAAGGGACAAAATTGAGCAAGTGATACCATAAGCTATCACCGATTAATTAAAGAAAATCCCATGCAAACTGCATGATGGGATCATTTGACAAGTGATATGAAAAACTATCACTGAAAAATAATTGCTCAATAAATCCCATGTTGATTATATTACATGGTGGGGTCATTGAAATCATATTGATTGACAATATTCATGGGGAAACATATATCACATATTTGTGAAAATATTGTATTTGCATAAAAGCAAAAGATGATCTTATTATTGCTCTGGAAGAAACACACAGTAGTCGAAGTGAAAATATCGAAACTAGCTGAAAGGCAGTAAACGCTCGACAATATGAAACGCGAAAAAGAAAATACATATGAAACACATAAAAAGAAAAGGGGTGCATCTCGAGAGTATAAAACTCTGTAACTCTGCCACCCCATTGCATAAGGGTTTATAATGAAAGATCTAAAGGATCTAAACTTCTTTTCCGTTTGGCAGCAATAGCATGTGGCTGATGAGCTTTGACTTCCAAATTCTTAACTGAAATATATGCCTGAAACTTTATAAGTAGATCAGCAACAGTGTCAGCACATATTATTATATCTCGTGATGGCTGAGATATAAACTTGTGATCTACTACTTGATCCAGAAAGGCAAGCAAATCGTTGAAGAAATTATTAATATTCAACAAACCTATAGGTTTGGTATGGAAGTCCCGCTCAGCCCATGACGTGATGTTGAATATCTCATTGAGTGTGTCATAGCCACCTGAAAGAACAATAAAGGCATCACTATTATTCACCACATACATTAAACTATCATGCACATACTATGTTTAAAGCATCAACCCAGTTGAACCCCCTATACTACTGGTTCTAACTGTGGGATAGTGTAAGACACTTGTTACTCTTATTCTCCCATTTTGTGCAGCCTCTAAAAGATAACCCAAAAATCTATAATTACTCCCACCATACAATATATCGATTTTGTGTTTCCCTAATTCTTTTACGAATTGATATGCCATATCTATATGCTGGATATGACCTATCAATTTGGATCCACCGAAAATACATATAGTTTTAATTGGATGAGATCAATATGAGGATTCTGAGAACTCCATCTCTCTACACTATACTTTCAAAATACTTTTATGAGAGATACATTTTCTGATTTGTGGATCCCAAATTTAAAGACAAACTTCTTTCTAAACGACAAATGACTTCACTGTTTTCATTGAAAAATGAGCGGCATATAAGACATTACTTTTGACAAAATTGCAAAAGAAAACGAAAGATATGATATTATATTTTTCAATGAAAATGACGTTACCGATCGGGAGCTGAGAAATTTAAATATTGGAAAACAATATTCATCAACTTGCATTATTTTTTCTATTACCTTATACCAACTTTGATAGAACGGACTTACAAACTGGATCTTTTGAGACTAATTTTTCATGACTATGACGTTCCCGTTCATCCTTAAATTGCATCCACAAAGCCATTAATTCTCGATGAACGTATCCACTGGGATGTGCATCAAGAATCTGTTGGATATCATGATCCATAGATTCCTTACTCAATCCATCCTTGATAAATGCTATTTTATCTTCTCGATTTTTGGATACAAACCCCACAGATTTGCATCGTGTGTCACATGTCCACCGAGCACATTTATAGCACCCACCTAATCTTTTTGCTCGTCGTTTCTTTGCAAAACTACTCTTACCTGTACCTGGCATGTACTTAATTGAATTTGAAAATTCGCCAGATAGTCGAACTTGTGCTTCGATTAAACATCGAATATCTTCTGGGATGCCATTTCTCATTAGCACCCTTAATCTTTCGAGTCGAGCTCGATAAATTCTTTTTATGATATTCACTAGAAGAGATGGGTAATATTTACGAAGATTCGAAAGCATTGAATCCATTATGATATTCAAACCCTCGGTATGGATGATTGTGAATACAATGATAATCTATTTATAGATTGAAATTACGCGTATGAGATTTGACTCCGCGTCCTGAAGCGTATGAACTACGGCTATATATATTTGAATAATGAACATAATATGACATGTGGGAACGGCGACTCCATGTTGATAATGATGTGCAATAATGGCACCGAAAGATGATGTGATGATGTGCAATCTTTGGACTTTGGGATAAGGACATTTGTTTGCATAATGGCCTGGTTTCCTGCAGTTATAGCACAGGTTAGCATCACCAGATGATGTTTCGGTACTTACCTTGTTGACAGGTTTGGGCCTGTAGGGAGTCTTTCCAGACTGTTTGATGAACTTTTTGAATTTATGCATTAGAAGCGCCATTTCATCTTGGGACAGGATGTCGTCATCATCACGGCATTCTTGTGATCAGGCTTGACGAGCTAGGCATCTGTGTCGATTCGCTCGATACGGCGAGAGCCGTGACCTTTGAAGGAGATTCTTCACTTTCTCTCTTCCGTCAATGTCTTACTCAATAGCATTAATGTCAGAGAAGATTTCAAAATTGGATATTTCATTTATATTACAGGATACTCGCATAGCCGTGGTCTTAATGTCCCATCGGGCCGAGAGATCTGAAATTTTTAAGTTCTTCTCCTTTTGGGTGTAAATTTTGCCCAACGCTTCAAGTTCACCAACAATACCGGTAAATCGAGGTCAAGTTCCTCAAGTGTTTCCGTTGGTTTCATTTCAAAAGATTCAAATTGCTGAGTAAGTTTTGAAATCTTGTTTTCTTTTGAGAGCTCAGTTCCCTCACAAATTAACTTGAGTTTATCCCAGATTTCTTTGGCTGTTTTGCAGCTCTTTACCTTTGAGAACGTGCCTTTGTCAAGAGTGACAAATAACGCGTTCTTAGCCACGTTGTCAAGATTGGCTCGCTTCCTTTCATTTGTTGTCCATTGCTCGCGTTCCTTCTCGAGCATTTCAGCATGGGCTTGGCCCTCTATCCTTGCGGCCGGATTGACCTTCATGATCTTGATAGGACCATCCTGTATAACAAAAATCATCTCTTCGTGCATTGCTGCAAGATGAGCTTCCATTCTAATTCTCCAGTCGTCAAATTCGTTAATAGAGAACATAGGGACTTTGTTAATCATAGAGGTATCCATACTGATAATATAGGAATGAAAGAGACTGTTTTGAAAATAAGTGATTTGAATCTGATTCGGTTAAAAAGAAATACGACTGATTCTTTTTAGAATCAACCTCTCTGATACCACTTGTTGGCCACTAAGTATACTGGATACAGTTTGGAAAATAGTTTAAACAACAAACTGTACGGATTCTAAATCTGAGTGCGTAGAGGAAGTCTTGGATACTGAGGTTGCCGTGGATACTGACAACTAAGTGTATGGTGTATACTTAATATATCACAGTAATTTAAAACAAGAAAAGTGAAGGTAAATAACACAGTAATTAAAGTGGTTCGAGGTAAACCCCTCTACGTCCACCGGTCCTCCACACAGAGTAAAGTTTATTATAATTCCGCATACACAACTACGTAATTATAATCAAACCTATCCTTGTATCGTTCACATAGATTGATACAAAGAATGTCGCTTTCAACCGTTCACACAGTTGGTTAAAGCTTCCTTCTTGACTTGCTTCTTCACACAAAGTACCAAAGATACGACCTTATTAGTCCCACACAGTCGAATAACTTGTTGAGTTCACACAGAGCTCGGTTTTTACACAGAGGTAAAAGGTAGGTAACCAGGTAAGAACAGCAGCTTTGAGTATGAAGTTCTTGAGCTGATGATGGCTGTTCTTGATGTTGAGCACTGTATATCTCTTTGGATCTTAATAGCAGTAAGCTTTGGAGATATGTTTGCTCTGATGATAACTTTTGATAGCTTGAGAGTTAGATTACTTGGTGACTGATCTTCAATGCCTTCATAGGATATATATAGTCTCTGAAGAAAGTATCCGTTGAGATGTATCCGTTTGAATAAGATTTTGTTCCAACGGGATTATGACACGATCCGGATTTCGCGGGATTCTGAAGATCTGAAGACTGGCAGTATTTAAATACCTTATCCTTGAGTATTTAAATACTTCTTTATTCAACGGGACTTGACTTCTGTTCCTTCTTTGTCCTGTTGTGAGCTGTATGGAAGATAACTGTGTTTCGAGACAGTTTCCATACTTGGTCTTTTTACAAGACTTCTTGCTGTACTGACGAGCTTTACTATATGCTGATTCGAGGCAGGTCTTCGATACAGGATAAAGCCTCAAAGCTTCGATACAGTTTCCTTTACTGTATTCGGATTGGCATATATGTCAAAACCTCAAATATCATTCGATACAGGGATCGGGTATCCCGGCTGTTTCGATACAGGGTCTTTGTTTTCCCAACAAAGTTCATTAAGAATACTCACTAGAGATGGCCATTAACTCGACACCATTATCAAACTCTTCAAAACACAATAACAAGATTAAATACGGAATACACGATTCCATAACTTTAAACAATAGGAGTATCATCATCAAATCCTTCAACGTTCAAAATAATCAAATCATAATCAATTCCCAAAACACGCCGTTCACAAAACGCACACGCATTTGAAAGAAAGCCTTTAACGAGGCCAAACCGAAATCTTTTGAAACTTCATTTCAAACAACCAAACAAACACACCAAGACGATCACCGATCATCATATCCATAAAATAAGAAAAGTATGGGCAAGGTACTTGCCTCGATATCACGAGCAATGGAAAAGTGAACGGATACGGCCGGGTAGCCCTCAAATTCCCGAACACTATCTAGAACGCGATAGCACCGAAATTACTATGGGAAAACACCACATGAATCATCAATCACCAACGGAATTCAACATCAGAATCATCGAGCACCTATAATCCTCCGTAAGGAATAATAAAACATGATTACGACTAGAATCAAGGCCGAAAACAACGGAAATCCCAACAAACTATCAAAGGGAACTCATTCGAACATTTAATCGAACATTAAATGTTCAAGACCCTTCAAGAACAAAGAAATCACCCCTCGGGTTGAACGAACCAAAGATACAAGTATCCAATCCGTAGAACAAGTTCAAAACAACGTTTATACAACAATTAATTGATTAAAAACGGATTGGAATCGAAATCAAAAAGGAAAATCCCCAAATCTACAAAAACAAGGGTTCAAGCCAAAAATACCTTGATTTGGATGAAGGATTCAAGTAGAGGCCGAAAATCTACAACAAGACTTGAGGTGGATGATCTCTACAAGTTTGGGAGCACTCAAATCGCCCAAAAATCGCCCACAAATCGCCCTAGATGGAAGGAGGAAGAAGAGAGGAGAAAAATGAAGTTTTCTCCTCGAAAATCCGCTAAAAAACGCAGAAAAAACCCGTGTGCCGCGGCACAGGACAAGTGTGCCACGGCCCAGGGCCACCAAAACGCCAGAATCAGCTTAGTGCCGCGGCACACTGAGTGTGCCGCGGCACACGGCACCCCTTCAACACCAAAAAGGCACATCGTGCGATCTTAGCTATTTCGACCATAACTCCTTAAATCGGACTCCTATTGACTCACCGTTTGAACCATTGGAAAGATAACTTGATGCTCTATAATGTTGCAAAGATTCAGAATTATTGGAGTTCCAAGAATTAATGGTGACTTTACAAAGTCGAACTCCCACGTGAAAAAGTCGATTAAGGACACGGAACTCAACAAAACGACACCGAAAAGAACTCGGATGACAAAAGTTCAGAATTAATCATTCTCGGAATGACGAAACGGTCAGGAGCGAGTCGCCAAAATGAACTTCCGCCGAAAAAGAAAATTGCCGAATTGAAATTGCGGATATTACATTCTACCCTCCTTAAAAGAAGTTTCGTCCCGAAACTTAAAACAAGTAGGGAGAAGCAATATCCCGCCAGGAAAACTCAACGAGATATGCAAGGAAATGCGTAACTTATGCCAATCGGCGAAACGTTACAAGCAACGCAAGGAATATACGGCGTGAAAACACGCTCCACGACGATCAACACAACGTCGCCGTTAAGGATATAATAAAACCAACAAGTGACAAGCGTCATGAAATGGATAATACAATCAAGTCAATGATCCGAACAATCACAAAACACAACGAACGAAAATCAATACGATTGACCAACCCAACGGTACATCAATCAAAACGCGAGCCAATCGCTGAACAAATACGGAATTCCACCGCCCAGGGGTTGGAAGATCGAAAACGAGACTAATTTCCCAAACTTAAGGGAATTAGGAAGGAGCCTGAATGCTCAACGATCACGAAACGAGGACAAAAACCGAACAAACAAACGACCGAACCACAACGGTCGAGACAACAAAAAGCGAACAATCATGTTCGAATCACGAAGAACAATAAAATTCAAACAACAACTCCAAGGTTCACATCTCGACTCGAGACAATATATGATCCGGTGAAAACAACAACGTATGCATTCACATAAGATCCACATGAAAGGGAATAGAAATTGAAAAGTCACAACGACAAACGAGTTATTCCGAAACAATACCGCACTTGTCCGATCAACAAAAGCAAGGGGCAGGACAAGCTCAGAAAATGTCAACGAACATAAACGAGTCGACAGAGTCGAAAACACAAGAGTTCCAAATCCGATCCACTTCGAATAAAAGAATTAATAGAACCAGATGATGTCACTTCCGAACAAGGTTCACAAGAATCGAACCGAACTCGAAAAAGTCACAACGATAACCAGATCGACCCACAACAAGATCACAGTTCGTTCGGACGATGAAATCGAAATACAGAACAATTTCATAAAGTTTCAACGAACATGAGCGAATCGATAGACTGGCGAAAGAGAAAATACAGAAGTCAAAATAGTACGGGTATTACCCCCGACCTCATCCACGAAATTCACAAAAACAGGAGCAAGGTAACAAGACATTAAACAACCGACACATAACGGAACGATCACCGATGCACACGACCATACCAACCCAAGCTCTAACAGCTCGCACATGCGCGACAACGCAGAAATCACCACGAGGCGACAATATTCAACACCAACATCCCACCTCTCACAAGGGGCTAACACAACAAATGTGTGGAAAATGACTCAACGCTCACACCGCCAATTCGGTCACACTCGGGAGCAAACATCAAAATGACAACGCGAACATCATACATATATACCCAGCCCTCAAACGGGAATGGATAGGTTTTAAAAACGAAAACCTCATTTTGAAAATAATTTAGAAGAACACCGATTGATCTTGAGTATCACCTTTCAAAAAGTACAAACGTGAAACATCGTTATCGAGACTTTGGAGAACCGTTTCGCATTTGATAAAAAATGAGGACACTTTCTCTTAGTGAAAACTTTCAGAATATTCGACCCTCGGGTCTAAATAAAGTGTTTCTAAAACATTGAAAATATCTCAAAACATTTTGGTCCTCGAGGCGTAAATTTTTGAAATATATGTGGCACTGGATGTACCAAGAAAATAACTCATTTGAAAAAATATGTCTCAAATTTATTTCTAAGATACTCAAGTTTTCGAAAATAATTCAATGCCAAAAAGGACGATGCCAAAAAGGCTAGAATGCCCAAAAATTTCGTAATCACACGGAACATCATATCATGTGGGTCCGTCGGAACCCTGTGCTAAAAACCATTTACAAAAATGCCAAAAAGGTGATGACGGTAATATTTCAAAACTCACGAAAGCCATTTACAAAATACTAAATACCGTAATAAGAATTTCGTCAAAGCGGTCAAGGCCATAATGCCAAAAACTCGGTTAAGGGAAGCGGTTATCGAAATAAAACTCGGTCGGTAAAATACCGAAAGTCATTACAAAAGAACTCAAGCGTGGATAAAAGAAATACGATTCAACATGCACAATCCAAAGAACACTACTCCTCATAAGAACAAAATATTAGAGTCAAATAACCACATTCAGAACAAAACCACTGGCCCCATTCGAGGCCTCTAAAGACCATACCGCACTGGCTAGTGAACAAGTCGAACGTGTATAAGCACAAAGCTTCCACAAGAGAACTTGTAAAACGTGCAAATCGATTCAAAAATCATCAGCAACGGACAAAAACAACAATAAAAAAACATCACAAGCGACGACACTCCTCGTATAAATCAAATACGAGAGTCGATTAAATACATATCGTGAAATCAAAATCCACATAAGGATTCCATCACTTAACAAATAATCATAAAAATAGCTCGTGTCACACGAGGCACAACACAAAGAAGGGAGACTTACTTCCACCGGTCGCACGAAGATGATGATCGCCCCACGATACTAACCACGACCAACAACTCAAACGACGCGTCGCGACACGACTCAGTCAGACTAAATCCGACGAGACAAAACTCAATAGACACCACTGACCCGACAGCCTAGGTTTCCACAACCTAAGCTCTGATACCATTTATGTAACACCCCCAATCCACTCAGGGATATTACACGCCGTAGACCCTCTCCTCGAAGATCTACCAGGCTGGTAACAACATTTAACATCTCGACAATGCCTTCAAGGCTAAATGACTCAGTAGACCGATTTGGTCTTTCAATGAAAATATACAACTCAATTACAACATATACCCACGCAGGGGTCAAAGTACAATAAACTCCCGTACAACGGGGAAAAGATACTGCAGCGGAAAAGAAAATACAACTAGACCAATACGACATCAACGGATCCTCGTGTGATTAGTATCGTTCATCTTTCATCATCCTCCATGCCGACCCTGTGTTATGCTCCAAAACTCGAATGCAAAAATAGACATCCACCCCCCGAATACTCGGGGGTTAGCAAAACTCCACTGTTTTGCTAGTGCAAGAACAAAGTGCAAATACGAGCCATACAATTCACATTCCACGAACGATAATAATTCGGAATCCTCAAAGGTTCAAATACAACAAGATGAACACTTCCCGAGGCGAGAGTTTGAGTAAAGACTTCCCAAAATTTCAAGATCAAAATATCAAGGGAAACAATCTATAAAATGATTTGAAATACCATCGGGAGTTTTAATAGAAAATGATTTAGGATTATCAAATCCTACTTTTCAAAAACCCAAAATACGAAAGGGGTCACCGCCCCAAAGGTTTACTTTCCGAAAACGACCTTTACCAAACCGTTGGGATTTTAGCCCCAAATCCGTAAAATGACTTTTACAAGACCATTGGGATTTTAGCCCCAAATCTCATCAACTCACAAGACACAAGAACGACCACAAGGTTCGTCTCCCAACATCAAAATCCACAAATAAAGGATTTAACATAAACGTCAAAATACTCTAGAGCCATCCTAGCCAAGTAGGCCAAACGAACAACTTACCTCTTACACACTTAGTCAATGCATGCAATCATGAAAACCGTTCAAAGCACTCATTTCCTAAATGCCATTATCAAATCACATTTGCAAAATGCACCACAATTAACCGCGGATCCACCCCTCCGTGGACCCCTACCGAGACCCCGTCGGATCTAACCCATAGTGGTTAAAAGCAAGCTCGCGGATCCACCCCTCCGTGGACCCCTACCGAGACCCCATCGGATCTAACCCATAGTGAGCATACACACACACACGTTACTCATGCAATACTAATATGCTAAGAATGTAAGTTCATTAAGAATACTCACTAGAGATGGCCATTAACTCGACACCATTATCAAACTCTTCAAAACACAATAACAAGATTAAATACGGAATACACGATTCCATAACTTTAAACAATAGGAGTATCATCATCAAATCCTTCAACGTTCAAAATAATCAAATCATAATCAATTCCCAAAACACGCCGTTCACAAAACGCACACGCATTTGAAAGAAAGCCTTTAACGAGGCCAAACCGAAATCTTTTGAAACTTCATTTCAAACAACCAAACAAACACACCAAGACGATCACCGATCATCATATCCATAAAATAAGAAAAGTATGGGCAAGGTACTTGCCTCGATATCACGAGCAATGGAAAAGTGAACGGATACGGCCGGGTAGCCCTTAAATTCCCGAACACTATCTAGAACGCGATAGCACCGAAATTACTATGGGAAAACACCACATGAATCATCAATCACCAACGGAATTCAACATCGGAATCATCGAGCACCTATAATCCTCCGTAAGGAATAATAAAACATGATTACGACGAGAATCAAGGCCGAAAACAACGGAAATCCCAACAAACTATCAAAGGGAACTCATTCGAACATTTAATCGAACATTAAATGTTCAAGACCCTTCAAGAACAAAGAAATCACCCCTCGGGTTGAACGAACCAAAGATACAAGTATCCAATCCGTAGAACAAGTTCAAAACAACGTTTATACAACAATTAATTGATTAAAAACGGATTGGAATCGAAATCAAAAAGGAAAATCCCCAAATCTACAAAAACAAGGGTTCAAGCCAAAAATACCTTGATTTGGATGAAGGATTCAAGTAGAGGCCGAAAATCTACAACAAGACTTGAGGTGGATGATCTCTACAAGTTTGGGAGCACTCAAATCGCCCAAAAATCGCCCACAAATCGCCCTAGATGGAAGGAGGAAGAAGAGAGGAGAAAATGAAGTTATCTCTCGAAATCGCTAAAAACGCAGAAAAGCCCGTGTGTCGCGGCACAGACAAGTGTGCCGCGGCCCAGGCCACCAAAAACGCCAGAATCAGCTTAGTGCCGCGGCACAGCCTGAGTGTGCCGCGGCACACGGTACAGCCCCCTTCAACACCAAAAAGGCACATCGTGCAGTCTTGGCTATTTCGACCATAACTCCTTCGTCTGGACTCCGATTGACTCACCGTTTGAACCATTGGAAAGCTAACTTGATGCTCTATAATGTTGCAAAGATTCAGAATTTTTGGAGTTTCCAAGAATTAATGGTGACTTTACAAAGTCGAACTCCCACGTGAAAAAGTCGATTAAGGACACGGAACTCAACAAAACAACACCGAAACGAACTCGAATGACAAAAAGTGCAGAATTAATCATTCTAGGAATGACGAAACGGTCAGGAGCGAGTCGTCAAAACGAACTTCCGCCGAAAAAAGAAAATTACCGAAATTCGAAATTGCGGATATTACATATGGTATCACGTACGCTCCTCGCACGGCGATCAAAGGCCAGGCTCTGGCGGACTTCGTGGTGGAATTAACATTCCCTCACAGTCCGACCCAGGTCGGCCGTCCTGCCTGGAAGCTGTACGTGGATGGCTCAGCAACCAACTCGCGAGCAGGGGCAGGGATTGTCCTCATCAGCCCCGACGGACAAAGTTTCACAAATGCCGTGCGTTTCGGGTTTCGTGCAACCAACAATGAAGCCGAGTACGAAGCCTTGGTAGGCGGGCTCGATCTAGCCCTCGCCCTTGATGTTCGTCGCCTCCATATCTTCATGGACTCCCCCTTGGTCGTGAACCAAGTCAAGGGAGAATATGAGGCGCACGGAGAACAGATGGTCAAATACCAAGAATTGGTCGCCGAAATATGCACGAAATTTGAGGAAGTGCTAATCGAACAAGTCCCGAGAGAGCACAATTCCCAGGCCGATGCCCTATCCAAGCTAGCGTCATCAGATGGGGCAACCGATTTCTCTAACATCCAAATAACAAAATCAGCAAAGCCGGCGATCGACAGAAACCTGGTAACCATAGTTACAATCGCCGAAGACAACTGGATGACTCCGTTCATTAAATACTTAAAGGACGGAACGGTCCCCGACGACCATATCAAAGCTCGTCAGCTTAAGCTCCGTGCGACCAGATACACCCTATTGGACGACCGGCTTTACAAGCGAGCTTTCAGCCTCCCTCTTCTTAAGTGTATCACGCCGGAGGAAGGTCGGCTCGTTTTAGCCGAGATCCATGATGGGATCTGTGGAAACCATGCTGGCGGGCGAGCTCTCATCCACAAAACGATCAGGCAAGGGTTTTTCTGGCCCATACTACAAAAAGATGCGATCGCCTATGCCAGATTGTGTCACAGATGTCAAGTGATGGGCCCAAACATCAAGCTCTCCCCCGAGCAGCTCACCTCAATGTACAGCCCATGGCCGTTCGCCCAATGGGGCATCGACCTCATAGGTCCCTTATCGACGGCGCTTGGGGGTTGCAAGTTTGCCATCGTAGGGGTCTATTATTTTACAAAATGGGCTGAGGCCGAGCCACTCAATAAGATCGGCCAAGAACAAGTAATCAAGTTCATCTCGAAGAACATCATATGCCGATTCAGTTTGCCCCAGGCTATCATATCCGACAACGGAAAGCAGTTCGATGGTTTGGAAGTCATGCAATTCTGCGAGAAGTGGGGAATCAAAAAGTTGTTCTCGGCCCCTTACCACCCTCAGACGAACGGGCAGATAGAGGTTGTAAACAAGATCCTCAAACATACAATCAAAGCACGACTCGAATCCAGACAAGGACGATGGGCGAACGAGCTTCCAGATGTTTTGTGGTCATATCGAACGACAACCCGAAACTCGACCGGCGAAACCCCATTCGCACTCGCCTTTGGAACAGAAGTCGTGATCCCGTCGGAGATCGCCGTCCTCAGCCACCGAACCGAACAAGAGATGACGACAGACAATGATGTGGCCCGGCGAATCGACCTTGACATGCTCGAAGAACGACGATTGACCTCATAAATGAAGAACACAATCCATAAAAGGAAATCCGAGAAGTTCTTCAATTCGAAAGTCAAGGAAAGACGTTTCCAAGTGGGCGACCTAGTCCTCAAAAGGGTCCAGACCCACACTGGAGTCTTTGGCCCAAATTGGGAGGGCCCTTCAGGGTATCTAAATGGCTAAGTAGGGGAGCTTACGAACTTGAACATCCTGACGACACTCCGTACCAATATCCCTGGAATGCCATACATTTGAAGAAATACTATCAGTGAGAACTTTGTATCCAGTTTCAGTTACACAATGTACAAAGAGTATAATGAGATTTTCCAATCCCATCTATATGATGCGCCTCGACAAAAACAAACAAAAGAAAGAGGACGGATCGCTCGCCCTACAAGAGGTCATCGTCTAAACCTGACAGACCTATGCAAGCGATCTCCCCTCCAAGCACAACGTATACCGCCGAGGGTCGTCATCTAACATGGTGATCCGAGGTAGAAAAGTGCAGCCGTGGTCCTGGATGTCGATGGAACCGACACCTTCCTCCATGCAAGGTTCCTCTGGGCTGCGATCACTCGTCTTTCGTTTAAATACGAGGCGAGCGTAGCCGAAGGACCCTCCAATTAAAATCGTGGACACGCTCGCACGCCATCAAAAGTACATCATCTAACATGATATACCCGGACAAGGCGACGCGTCCCTACCCCGTCACAACGTATACCTTCGAAGGTCGCCATCTAACATGACGACCCGAGGTAGAACATTGCCAACAAGCCGCGGACATGGAGTCGAATAAACCGACGACACCCCGTGCAAGGACTCCTCCAGACCGAGACCGCTCGCCCTTCGTTGAAACACAAGGCGGGCGCAGCCTAACGGAGGACCCTAACAATAAAGTGAGTCGCGGGACACACCAACGGATGGAATGTCCCTCGCACATAAAGACACGGTTAAGGAGGTCGGTCCATCGAACTCAACGACCGTGCACACAGTCGTCCTCCCTCAAAGAATCGACATAACTCAAGATAGCTCGTCCAACATACTATTTTCGTTCCCTTACTTACACTAAGTAAACAAAAACAAGGGGCAAAGTGGAGCTATTCCTGAAATGCGATCGGGAGTGAGGGACCATACACGATCGGCTTCGTTCAAACACACACATGACGATCGGTTTTGTCCAAGAAATTTACAAGTAAGAATTTCCAACTATGTCAATACATTCGGATCCATTCAACATTCAAACAGTCGATCAAGCGAATAAGGCATCAGAAGCAATTATACACACTTGTATAAATTCGCATGCAAACATTCAAAGACGATCGTACTTACAAAGAATCAGATGCGAAAAAGGAGTATTTTATTCAAATCAAGAAGTTTGTACAATACAAAGCCCGAAGGCAATACAAAGAAAAATCAGAAAAATACAAAGCGAAGGAAGATAAAAATCGCTCAGGCTCCCCCCGGCTGGTCTTCGCCCCCAGGTGGCGGATCTACACGCGCTCCCTCACCGACCTCAGGATAAATGAGTTTATCCGGGAAAGGATACCAACTGAAGTCAATCCCCAAGTCGGTGAGGTCGAGGATCGGCAGGGAAAATTCCCGATGCAAAGGGTGCTCGAGTGCGTAGGCCTTGAAGCTCTCCATCATAGGACCGATCTCGATCCCTACCTTCTTGGCGTCTCGGACATCATCGACGTAGGCCATATAGTAGACGAACTGCCCGACGAGTGCCACATTAAGGTAGGGATCGGTCTCGATCGCCTTGATCTGCCCTTTCAAATCCGAGGTCGTCTTCTCAGCATCCGAAAGCTCGACCACCTTGGCGGCCAATTCTCCCTTTGCTTTCTCCAGCTCTCCTTCGCTGCCTCTCCATTGCTGAGCCGATCTACTGCCTTGATCGGCCGCCTCCTCTTGCGAGGCCGAATGCATCCAGCGAGATTCCGTCACCTGGTCACGGAACCGATCGGCCACCTCCTTGGACCGGCTAAGCTCATGCTTCATCCGATCGAGATCCTGCTTGGCCCGTTTGGTCGTCTCTAAGTATTCATTCTCCATGGCTGCTATCCGATTGGCGAAGTCGGCATTCTGGCTCCGAGCGGCCTCAAGATCTTGATGGAGGCGAGCATTAGAGGGTCGCCCCTCATAATCCTTGGCGGCTTGGACGGCCATCGTCGCCGCCTGGAGAGTCAGGGCGATGGTCGCCTGCATAGCATCTCCAGACCGCCGATGAGCAATCGCGTCGAGGTCGGTCGTCCAAGCCTTAGGCAGAGAGGTGATGGCCTTGGAGACGTAAGAAGGGACATCAAGGGACTTTTGCGTAGGTTTGCTCGCCAGGAAATCCAGCACCATCGGCGAGACGTCCGGATCAGCAAGACGGACCCTGCGACACAAACAAAAAGAAACAAAGGAGTTAGTATATACCTTACACAAATTTCCTAACTCGGAAAGATCCAACCGGTCTTACCTGTTGACCAACTCGGGGTCGCGGCCAAAATAGGGCTTGCCCCGAGGTGTTTCTGCTTCAGCGATCGCCGCAACCTTCAAAAAGCCGTCCGAGGGCCTGGAGCCAGACCCCTCCACCATCGGAACAGCAGAGATAGGTGGAGCGGCAACCGGTGGCTCCAAGATAGATACATCCGCCTCAGCAGTCGGCAGGGACCCCTCCGGCCTCCGCCTCTTGCGGTTGCGCTGGAGTTGTTCCTCCTCCTGAATTTCCGGCTCGGCGACCGGCACCACAGCAGGCCTCACCGCAGGGACGGGGCGAGACGTCGTCGCAGAAACGCGACCCGTCTTCTTTCCCTAATGAAGACGACCGATGAGACCAGGGTTAGACATTTCGATCTCTTACGGTGGCTCGGCGTAGCGGGGAAAATGAATCTCTGTCAAAGAAGAAATTCAGACCAAGTTAAGCATCTACCTCAATCAGGTGATCGTCATGCATGAAAGAGGAAGTAAAAATCCATACCTGGAGCTTTCAGATGACGAGGGAAGCGAAAAAATCGAGCCCCCAATCGATGAAGTTCGTGACCGAGTGAGTGAACGTCTATGTAGGAGTCCGGCAAGGCGCGAATTCACTCCCAGACGATCAAGAAATCAAAGGGGAGATCGCCGATCGCTGGAATAAGGAGTCCTGCAAAATGAAAACAAAATTAGATCAGTCCAAGACGTATCCGATCAAAGGGAGAGTTAAAACCCTTACTCGGATTCCTCTCCCGAAAATTGGTGGGGATCTCCAACTCTTCCTCTGGCCTATCACTCGACGCCGATCGCCACGCTCCGCCGACCCAGCACCATTTTGCCAGGTCGCCCCGGGTCTTGTTCGGAACACCGAGGACCACTCTTCCCATTCGACCTTGAATGTGATTACCGCCGACCGACCCTTTCTACGCAGCCAGTTTGAAGATATAGTTCATTTCCATTGCATAAAGGAGACGGAACAACCGATGACTGCCGAAAAGTGTCAAAGTACAAATGATCTGTAGCCAGGCGTTCGGCATCAGTTGGAGCGGCGCCAAATTCCGTGCAATCAATAAATAGGATACGACGAACGGCAAGGGGAACCGCAGGCCGGCCTCCATAATCATCTCACTAACGGCGACTGCACCCTCGGGAGGTTGATCGGCACGTTCATTTTCCGAGGGCACGTGCAAATAAACATCATAAGGAATGTGATATTTCGCCCTCCAGCGACTCAAGTCTTTTCGGGTCGCCAAACTCCGAATCTGACTGAGAGTCCACTGATAAGGGTCAGCGGCCCGAAACGCCGTCCGCTTCACGTGCTCATAAGGGTGGGCGGCGAAATACGCTTCAAAATCAAATTCAGGACATGGTCCGGCGATCCCCTCCATAAGTTTAGCAAAATCCATATAAGCGGGGCCAAATACGCTATCCCGTTCCCAAGACAGACGCACCATTTCATCTTCATCCACCGGCGAGGCCCCCCGCTCCACCACCGCCGCTGATCTCGCCGCTTCGGCCTCATTGAAGAGCTCCTCAAGTTCCGCGGGTGCAATCCCCGCACGAATGGCCTCGACGGCCGTTTCCATATGAAGTCCCACAGGAATTTCCTCCCGGTCAGTTGAAGCCGCGGCGGCGGAGGAGCTTCCGGCCTCGAAGGTTTTAGATCCTCCAGACATGTTCTTAAAAAGTAAAGGGGGAGAGAATATTTGTGATCTTACCTAAAAATAAAGACGGTCGGCACAAGGATCTTCAAAAAAAATTCTGTAGAGTCTCGACTAAAATGCAATGATGCGTGAAGAGTGGAAATGAAGTAACCCTAACCCCTTTTATAGGCGGGAGCAGGGGTCTCTGTGCAAATAAGCGAAATCCCGAGGGCTGGAGTGCAACCGTCGGGGGGGACACATTAAATGCAGCCCTCGAACCCGCGTACGCATCTTTTCGAGGGCACGCCAGGCGACAGGACTGACAAACCATCGGACTCCCCCAATGGTAGCGCGACGCGTGTCCTTGCAATGTTTCGAGAGCCCGCCTTCTTTTCCCGCTGGTTCCAGCGCAAAAAGAGATCGTCCCAATTTGAAATCAGATCGTCCTGACGATCGTCCTTGTCATAAACAAACGAGCCAATTGTCTAAACACTGGCGATCGCCAACAGTGCCACCTCACCCCATGTTTTCAACATCGAAGCGAGTTGGGGGGCAATTGTTGTGCGGCGATTAATACGCCTCGATGGCGATCGGCATAATGGTCTAAGAGCCAACCATAGAAGACATACGCTAGGCAAACACCCAGCGGTCGATGCCCGTGGCGATCGTCTTTTGGTATCTGGCGATCGCCTTTGATATCCGACCATAGACGATCGTCTCGTGCCACGTATGAATCGAGCATCCATCAAAGACCGAATCTTGGACGGAGACCCACGTACACGAACCCCTTCGGCTGAAATCACATGGCCGAGAAACATAACCTCTTCCAAATAGAACTCACATTTTGAGAATTTTGCATAGAGGTGCTCGGCTCTCAAAATATCTAGTATCAAATGCAAGTGTCGGGCATGTTCCTCCTTATCCTGAGAATAAATCAAGATGTCGTCAATAAATACGATCACACATCTATCAAGGTACTCGATGAATATCTTGTTCATTAGTTGCATGAATACTGCCGGTGCATTAGTCAATCCAAAAGGCATGACCACAAATTCATAATATCCGTACCTCGTCCGAAACGCAGTCTTCAGAACGTCGGACTCCTTCACCCGGAGCTCATAGTATCCTGATCTCAAATCAATTTTTGAGAATACTGCGGCCCCCTTCAACTGATCAAATAAATCATCTATACGAGGTAAAGGATACTTGTTCTTGATGGTCACTTTGTTTAGCTCAAAGTAGTCGATGCATAAACGTAGTGAACCATCCTTATTCCTCACAAAAAGAACAGGCGCACCCTAAGATAAAGCACTCGGTCTGATGTACCCTTTTTCTAGAAGTTCTCCCAACTGACTCTTCAATTCTTGCATCTCGAAAGGTGCCATCAGATACGGCGCCTTAGAAATCGGAGCCGCGTCAGGCCCTAAGTCCACAGAAATTCTATCTCTCGATCCGGCAGTAATCCCGAGAGGTCGTCCAGGCGCCGACAGATAAGGCCTTTGACCCCAGCCTGTCACCTACCTCAACTACCGACAGGTCCGTCGAAAGGTACAAAGTGGGTCCTCCCCAGACAGCGACTTAGGACGTGTGCTGGTTTTCCATTGGCTCGCACAGCTGGCTACCAGCAGCAGCCTCGGACTTTAAGGAAACATCCCCACGTGATAGGACGATCGCCTATATTATTCTAATACAGAATACGGCAGTCGCCCGCGATCGCCGGAGAGGACCCAACAACCTTGTCTCCTATAAATAACAGGCTTACAACAGTGGCCTAGAAGAATGGTGAATACAGTGAAAAACGCACAGAGAGAGGAAAAAGACTCATCTGGCAATTACTTACACATTCATATTGATATTCATACACACTTACAGAACATCTAAAGCAAGAACTCACAGATCTTCATATCTGGTTCTTCCGGAAATCTACACGCTCTACAGCTTAGATAACTAGAAGTCTTTACACTCATTGTAATAGATTCTAACATTAATATTTGTACTCCAAAGTATCTATATTAATAACATCTCGCGAGAGCATTGAAGCCCGGGATTAACAACCCCGGCAAACCTTGTGTCATTTTATTTCCCCACGGAAGTGTTCTCGCATTTGTTTGTTACTCGATTATTCCAGCAATATTATCTCCGGATAATATTTTGGGTAACAACAGTGAACTAGAGGAAAAGATTTTTACGAGTCGTCTTGAGGGTTTTGTTGACTTAAGCATCTTAATCATGTGTGTTTGCTTAAGAAGTCTTTATATGGTATAAAATAGTCCCCTCGATAGTGGAATAAGAAATTTGATGAATACATGCTTTAGCTTGAATTTACTAGGCGTAATCATGATCATTGCTTATATTTCAAAAATGATTCCGAAATTCCTGTTTGCTTACTCATATATGTGGATGATGTGCTCTTAGTGAACGAGTGTGTGAAAACTATGGATAATGTCATCAAGTGTTTGAGTGATAAGTTTGACATGAAATATATTGGGGATGCAAAGTGAATTCTTGGTATAAATATCCATTATGATAGGAAGAATTCTACAATTATTTTAAATCAAGATACTTATTGCTGAAAATCATATCTAGATTTTATAGACTTGATTCAAAACCTAATTATATGTTGTTGGCTAGCCATTTATTACTTAGTAAAGATCAGTCTCATAATACTGATGATGGCATAACGTACATGAAAAATATACCTTACTCTAATATTATTGGTTCGGCCATTTATTACAAGTGTTGTATGTAGGATCATTCAGCATTCTTAATGAGAAGACGGAGTTGTCGTATCGTTGTAGTCCAGCAGTTAGTTACGGCCGTAACTTCTCTTGCATTACGGCCGTAACATGCGTTCGTTGGTTTCATGGTTTTTGGACGAGGATGTCTTACGGCCGTAAGTCTCGTCAGATACGGCCGTAAAAGGAAGATAGTACGGCCGCATGATTGAAGGTTACGGCCGTATAATCGAACAATGGTTCGGGAGGTGTTTTCAACGAAGACAACTTACGGCCGTAAGTTTTGCAGGATATGGCCGTAAGTGATGACTTTGGTGTTCCGGGCGTCTTCGACGAAGTGAAGTTACGCCCGTAAATAAAGGTTGTTACGGTCGTAAGGTCGTTAACTTTGGAAAGTTACGCCGTAAGGTGTAAGAGTTACGGCCGTAACTCTGCGCAGTATTTAAGGAGATGGATGGGACTTTTGTGCTCATTTCTTCATTTCTTCATTTGATTCCGAGAGAGTTTCTTAGGAGAGGATTTTTCATCATCGAACACTTGTATGTTCATATTTTAACCATCTACTTTCGATTGGGGTGCTTGGAAAGTTGATTAACACGAGTTTCGACGGATCGAAGGGTTTGGATCTTCAAAGGTAATTTTTTTAAAACCTTATAATTCGATTTTGAGATGGAGTATGATGTTTTGGACGTTGTAATCATGATATGTGAAGAGATATACATATGATTATGAGTTTCTATGAATTATCTTTGGATTGTTGGAGGATTTTTCAAGAACACTTTGAATGTTGATTTTGGAATTGGGGATTTCGATTTGATGTTGTTGAAATCTCGAATTGTGTATTCCATTTGGATTATTGATTGTATTGAAGATGTTTTGTTGGATTGAATCACTCATTGGGGGTTTAGTATCGATATATATGAGATGGGTTATAAACAATTGAAGATTTTTTACAACGTGTTTGTTAAAATGCCCCAATGAGTTTGGGTTTGTTGTATCGACCTTTTGAATTGATTATGACTATACATGGATATGTATATTAAATGAATTGTTGGTAATTGTGTTATTCAATATTGTTCGAGCGACCGATATTTCCATTAAGGACGTTTGTTCGAGGAAGGACATTTCATCACCGGTATTGAGGCAAGTTAATTCTTGCTCATGTAAAAGGATAATCATTCCTTTCGTTGTTGCTCATTCATACATATAATTCATTCATAATATATCATTCATATTGAGACTTATAATTATCAAATTAATCATTCAATTCACGAGGAACGACGGGTCCAATCATTTCATTGAGCTATCATTCACTACGTTATTATTTCACCTCGGTGAGTCATTCTTGACCCTTGTTGGATTATATTTCATCATTATTCATTATGGTCATTTTTGTTCTTGTGACCTTCCGGGATCTTATTGCATGGCCGAGTGGTTATGTGTGGAATTTTTAGTCGGGCACACGATGGTCATGTATTATGCAGGTAATCCGATACATGGACCGTACACACTGTAACGTGCCTCTGTGAGACTAATTAGGTACAAGCGCGTGTGTATATGCGGGTTTCCGGACACTCGACGACTTGTGCACTTGCACGCCCCATTACGGGCGTACTATGATGCCCCTCTTCAGCTTAATTTCATAACTAAGTCATGTAATCATTGTGTTTGTTCAACTCTTGAGGATTGTTATTTTGTGTTACTGACCCCGTTGTGGATGTTGTTCTCAGGTCATGGCAAGGCAAAGGCACGGGAAGAGAACATTAACGGTGAGGAGTTCCAGTGATACTAGTAAGGGCCCCCAGTCTTCCCAGTTATTCATGTTTCTTTCATATGTATTTTCCGTTGCAATTCCATTTGGATTTTCATGTTCATTTGGTGTTGTACATTTCATCTTCATATGAAATATATAAGTATTCTGTATTCCTGGGTGTATTGTACTTGAGACTCCTCATCGGAGTGATTGATAATATAATGTGGTGCAGTACTACAGTTATATTATTTAATTCATCGTATTTCATTCGCATGGTGGGTCCCAGATGGGGGTCCACGGCACTGTGATAGCCACCTAGTTTGGTGGTGTTACAGAGTTGGTATCGGAGCGTGGTTTTGAATACTACTCATTCGAGTCATGTCTCATTGAGAACCATCATTCATCAGGCTAGTATCATTGGACTTTCGCGTCACGTGTGACCTGTGCAAGCGCCAAGCCCATCAGACCAAAAGAACGGTATGATTTCTGACGCCATGGTATAATTTCTGGCAATAAGAATCAATTCATTCATTCATCAGTAAACAATCCTCATTCATCATTTTTTATCTTGTCGATCATGTTAACTCATTAATCACTCAGTCAATCTCATTGCTCAGTTGTTGATCTAGTGGATCATATCATCAATCTTGTTATCTTGTTCAAGATGATCATTTCAGTAATTTCATCAGATAATCATGTCACCTCAGTTGATCTTTAATGCGAAATCTATAATTATCATGTGACTTTCCTACTTCAGTATGGATAGAGCTATCAGAGGACGCAGGGGAAGGTGCGAGCCGAAACCCGAAATCTCGTGTGAATACACGCGCGAACGCGAGGGATATCATTAGTTCAATAGGTAGTGATATTGCCAACTCAGCTGACGATGCTACTCATGCACCAATATGTAATCATTCACTGTTAGGGATTCATACCCGAGATGCAACTCAATCCGAATGTGTTCGGGTTGACCCATTCATATTTATGCAGGGCATGATGGCCCAAAAGACTCAGATGGCACATCTGATGGATACGATGCAGAATTCACCACTCGTAATCAACAGGCTCCTCCGCCACCACCTCAGAGGCAAGAGAGGAGTGTGAACAATATAATCGGCGACATCTCTCGCCAGAGGCCACCTACATTTGAGGGCTCATCAGCCGGTGGATATTGTTCACTGGCTTGAATATTTTGAGAAGCTATTCACTATGGTGGATTGCCCCGAAGGTCACAAAGTTTTAGTTGTGGCTTATTATCTGGGTAAAAGCGCTCACTCTTGGTGGATATCTTTGAAGCCACCGACGGATCTTGCAGTTGGGTCCAGTTTAAGACCCTTATGATGGAAAGATATTATACGACCCCACTTAGGGAGGCCAAGTTATCAGAATTACTCAGTCCCGACCCCTCAACGGAAGAAGATGTTCTCGCCATCGCCGAGAAGTTTCAGGAGCTACTGCCCTTTGCCTCATCCGTCACTCACTTTGAAACGGATAAATCAAGTACTTCAGTAAGAGGTTGAAATCTCGTATGTGGATGCAATTACTTAATCATCATTGCGCCACCTTGTCCGAACTCATTGAGAAAGCTCTTGCTTATGAGCTTACCTCTAAGGAAATTGCTAGGCAACAATCTTCATCTGCTGGCAAGAAATCGAAGAATCATAATCAGTCCGAGGGAAGTCGGGAAACTTTCAAGAAGCCTCGCACGGGCTATACTTTTTCAGAGCAACCTATTACGGCGCCTAAACCTATGGAATCTCAGTCCCGAGCAGCCAGCTCGGCTATCACCTATTTCAACTGTGGAGAACAGGGTCATTACAGCACTAAGTGTCCGAGACAGACTATCACATGTAACATATGTGGGATTGCCGGGCATAAACCAGACCTGCTCCGATGGCATCTCAGACCCCAAAGCAGTTGGCTGTTCAGAATCAGGCTACTCAGCCCGCGTCGTATAAGACGACGGGAGCGAATAAAGGTGGAGCCCATAATTATCAGACAGGAGCATCCGGTTTAGGGACTAGCAAGCCCCGAATTTATGAAATAAAGATGACCGACGATCTGGAGGCCTGAATGATCTCAGGTACACATGAAATTCTATCTCAACCTGTGTGTAGCCTTTTTGATACTGGCGCATCACATTCATTCATTTACGAGTCATGTTTGAGTAGACTACACCTGGATAGTGCTACTAGTTGCGAACCTTACGTCATTAGCCTACCAGACGGTAGAAAAATTATCAGAATCGTGAAGTTAAGAACTGTCTGATTCAGCTTAACGGCCTTGAATGGTTGGCGGACCTAATCGTGGTAGACTTACCTAAAGACGATGTAATCTTGGGTATTGATTGGATCGATCATCATGATGCCATCCTTAGTGTCCATAAGCGTATGGTCACTATCGTTTTGGACTATGGAGTCGAGTGTGTATTTCAGAGGGGTAACCTCAGCCATTTCGGAAGAGTTATTAATTTGATGAAAGCAGTGAAATTACTCAATCAGGGGTGTGTTGGTTATTGGTGCTATATGACCAAGGCCGAGAAATCATCAGTGACGTTGGCGGATATCCCGGTAGTGAGAGACTACGCCGATGTGTTTTCAGACGAGTTACCCATTTTACCTTCACATAGAGATGTGGAATTTCCAATAGAATTGGAGCCTGGTACGTCCCCGCTATCGAAAGCACGGTATCGTATAGCTCCGACCGAAATGCAAGAATTGAAGAATCAACTGGAGGAATTGACCGAGAAGGGTTATATCCGACCAAGTGCATCCCCGGAGGGAGCATCAGTGTTATTTGTCAAGAAGAAAGATGGTTCACTTCGATTATATATTGATTATCGGGAGCTGAACAGGGTAACGATCAAGAATAAGTATCCCCTACCCCGCATTGATGATCTCTTAGATCAGGTCCAGGGAGCTTCGGTATTTTCCAAGATTGATTTAAGACGGGTATCATCAGTTGCAAATTCGAGAGTCGGATATCGCAAGAACGGCGTTTCGAACACGCTATGGGCACTACGAGTTTGTAGTGATGCCATTTGGATTAACTAATGCACCTGCGGTATTCATGGAATTAATGAACCGAGTTTTCATCAACTATTTAGATCAGTTTTTGGTGGTTTTCATTGATGACATTTTGATTTATTCTCGTGACCGGGAGGAGCACGAACTTCACCTTCATCAGGTCCTCGATGTGTTGAGACGAGAGCAACTCTATAGAAAATTTTCCAAGTGCGAGTTCTGGATGTCCGGGGTGACGTTTCTCGGACCTGTGATTTCCTCAGATGGGGTACGTGCCGACCCTCAGAAGACGGAGGCTATCCGAGATTGGCAACCTCCGAAGAATGTTAAGGAAATTCGAAGCTTTCTCGGATTAGCAGGCTATTACCGGTGATTTGTGGAAGGGTTTTCTAAAATCGCTCAACTGAGATGAGCCTTTGGCGGAAGGATAAGAAATACACGTGGTCTGATGCGTGTCAACAGAGTTTTGAGGAACTCAAGAGCCGTTTAACTTCAGCACATGTCCTTTCTTTACCACAAGGGACGGAAGGATTCATGGTTTATAGTGACGCGTCCAGACACGGTCTCAGATGTGTATTAATGCCGAACAAGAAAGTGATTGCCTATGTTTCACGGCAACTGAGGCCTTATGAGTTCAATTATACGACCCATGACCTGGAGCTAACGGTCATGGTATTCACATTGAAGATTTGGGGTCATTATCTTTATAGCGTCACCTGTCAGATTTTCACCGATCATAAGAGTTTAAAGTATATATTTACTCAGAAGGAGTTAAACATGCGACAAAGACAGTGGTTGAAACTGATTAAAGATTATGATATTGAGATACAATACCATCCGGGTAAGGCGAACGTTGCCGCCGATGCCTTGAGTCGTAAGTCCGTTTAGGAGCAAATGCTTGCTCATTTGACAGTTCAGAGGGAGCTTCAACAGGAATTTCTGAGGCCAGAGATCGAGGTCTGGTTACAGCAAGTGCAAGGGCAACTTTGCATGTTAGAGATTTCATCGCCACTGGAGGAGGCGGTCAGAGCGAAACAGGGTTCAGACCCAATTTTGTTGCGCATTCGAGAGGATGTGGCTAAGGGAAAAGCCCCTGGATTTGTGGTCCACGAGGATGGACTATTGCGATTTAAGAACCGATTATGCGTACCAGCGGATGATGAGTTGAAAAACTCGATTTTGAGAGAGGCTCATGCTACCCCTTATTCTATCCACCCGGGGTCTAGCAAAATGTTCAAAGACTTGAAACAAAATTATTGGTGGAGTAATATGAAGCGAGAAGTCGCGGAATTTATTTCGAGATGTTTGACCCGTCAGCAAGTCAAGATAGAACATCAGCGACCGGCGGGTATGCTGAAACCGCTTCCTATTCCAGAGTGGAAGTGGGAGGGTATTTCAATGGACTTCATCACGAGTTTGCCAACGAGTCGTCGTGGCATGAATACAATTTGGGTAATTATGGACCGCTTAACTAAGTCAGCTCATTTCCTCGAGATCAAGGATATGTGGGGTCCCGAGAGACTTGCCTAGTTGTTCATTAAAGAGATCGTGAGATTGCACGGTACTCCTAAGAGTATCGTTTCTGATCGTGACGGGCGATTCATGTCACATTTTTGGAAATCCGTTCATCGTGCCATGGGAACTCAGCTAAATTTCAGCACAGCTTTTTATCCTCAGTCCGATGGACAATCAGAGCGAACTATTCGGACGTTGGAGGACATGTTGAGGGCATGTGTTCTCGATTGGAAAGATGATTGGGAAGCCCAACTACCATTGATTGAGTTCACGTACAATAACAGTTGGCATGTTTCGATTAAGATGGCACCTTACGAGGCATTATATGGTCGTCGTTGTCGATATCCCTTGTGTTGGGATGACTTGTCAGAATCAATCGACACTGAGCCCGATATGCTATTAGCCGCCCGCGAGAAGGTAGCTTTGATCAGGAATCGTTTGTTAACCGCTCAGAGTTGACAAATCATCGACCATTAGAGTTCGAGACAGGTGACTACGTTTTGGTCAAGGTATCCCCTAGTCGAGGTATCTTCCGTTTCAGGAAGAGGGGAAAGTTGAGTCCGATATTCATTGGACCATTTGAGATTTTGGATTGAGTAGGCAGTCTGGCTTATCGATTGGCTTTACCTCCGGCTTTGAGCCGAGTTCATAATGTGTTTCACGTCTATCAATTGAGGAAGTATGTTGCCGACCCGAGTTACATACTTCAGTTCGATGAAATCGAGATCACGGATGATCATACGTACGAGGAGCGTCCTGTACGAGTCCTAGAGCGACGAATAAAATAGTTGAGGAAAAAGGCGATTCCTTTGGTTAAAATCCAGTGGTCTAGACACAGAGTCGAAGAGGCTACTTGGGAAACTGAGGTTAGTATGCGGGAGAGCTATCCCGATTTGTTTAACCCTTAGTTTCGAGGACGAAACTCTTTAAGGGGGGGAGTATGTAATACCGGTTATGAATTCATTTATTATCATTCAGTGATTGTTACTCAGTAATTTTCACTCTTTAATAATCATTCATCATTCATGCTCATTCATTTGTGTTCATTGTTTGCGTACTTCGATCCGTGTATCAGTTATAGTTCGTCATTCAACTCTGTTTGAGAATCGAGATGAGAATATTATCACAATCATTGTGATTCGTAACCTTCTGTTGGTGATCGGTCAAAAACTTATCCTAAAAATAGGAGTTTTTGAGTCGCTCACAAATATATACGAGGTAGAAGTAACTGTGGTAAATTCTACCAAGATTTTTTCTCTCGAGGATTGTTCAACAGGGCTTCGTATAATATTTTGTGTAGATTACGAGAAATAAATACTAAAATATTCTAAAATATATTTTTTTGGTTTTTAAATTAACTAAATTAAAATGCACTATTTTTAATTTAAACTATTTTTAATAAGACTATTTTATATAAGACTATTTTTAATGAGACTATTTTATATAAGACTATTTTTAATACTACTATTTTTATACTACACTATTTATAACTAGACTATTTTTATTAAGATTATTTATAACTAGACTATTTGAATAAGATTAAAATGAGTTGGGAATTTATAAAATCTAGGGGATTACGGGTTCATTAAATTAGATATTTAATTAAGTATAGGAATTGGTTTATATGGATACAAAAGAAAAACGAATGTTTACCGAGTAATCAACTTTTCACCTCATAACTTTCGTATTCAAATGTGTCTTAATCACTTTCGCTTTTTTAAGATGTTGATAACAAGATTAACACTTGATAGATTGAAAAGATGTGTTTTCAATACACTTAACAATCAATCAAGGAGGTTTCACTAGTAGAAATGGGATATGATCAATCTCTATTTAAACCAATTAATTCTTTCATTTCTTTAACTTGACTATTTTTAGGATAAACGATTGTTCATCGAGTAATCAACTTTTCACCTCATAACTTTCGTATTCAAAGGTGTCTTAACCACTTTCGCAATCTTAAGATGTTGATAACAAGATTAACATTTGATAGATTGAAAAGATATGTTTCCAATTCATTCAACAATCAATCAAGAAGGTTTCATTAGTAAAAATAGGATATGATCAATCTCTATTTAAACTAATTAGTCCTAAAAATAGTGTAAATCAATCAAATACTCAATATATAACCTAATAGAAATCCCCCTTCCCCTAGGAAGAAAGATTAGCTACTCATTGGTTTATACAAACTAAAATTATAATAGAAATAATTGATATACATAATATATATATATATATATATATATATATAGAGAGAGAGAGAGAGAGAGAAACTTTTAATTACTATAACTTAATGACAATAGATGAAACTTACTTGAATATGATGTATCAAAGTGCAAGACACATACTTCAATATATAACTTCAAACTTGTTTAAAGGTTACAAGCTTACAAAAATTGAAAGTAAAACACTAAGTAAAATACTAAGTGCTTATTGATCAAGCACTTTTCAATTACAAACTAAAAAACAACTTCAAACCAAAAATGAAATACAAACTAAAATTGGGAGTTTTTAAGGAAAATATCTTTCTAAAAGAAAGGAGTATTTCTTGGCAAGAAGATGAGATTATTTCTTCATGGGTGAAGGTGTCCTTTTAAGGGTGATTTTCAAAAATACAATTGATTATTTAATTCAAAATATCTATTGTAGTATCTTGATTAATTCTTTGTTCACACTTCACCCATGTCTTTGATTTTTCAGATTTTTGACCAAAAAAATATCTTGTGGTTGAGTTCACAAGATGGTCAAAAATGGACTATTTTTGCATGGCATATGCGTAAAAACAGTGCTGAAAAAACGGCACATTTTGCGTCGTATTATATAGCCGTATTAGGATGACTCGGTCTTGTCTGGAACACGTGCAAGAACCCGGCAGAAAATATGCGCCGTGTTGTAAACGATCGAGAGAAACAGCCCTATTTGCGCCGTGTGTTCCGCCGTGTTTTGTCACATTTTTTTCTTGGAAATTTCTGATTTTGATTTCGATTTGGTTTTTCGACCTTTTTGATATTTTATGCCAGTAACCTGCAAAATAAACATTATTAGCTCATGTTTTGATATTTCTTCAAAATAATTAAATTCTATCAAAATCAGTATGATTATGCCAGAAAAAGGTGATATTTTATATATGAATTTTAGATCAATTATGCACTAATCAGTTGGGAGTATCATTTATCATGTATTTTGGACCTAATATTACTCATACAAGTGTTGTATGTCGGATCATTCATCATTCGTAACGAGAAGACGGAGTTGTCGTATTGTTGTAGTCAAGGAGTTAGTTACGGCCGTAATTTCTCTTACATTACGGCCGTAACATGCGTTCGTTGGTTTCATGGTTTTTGGACAAGGACATCTTACGGCCGTAAGTCTCGTCAGATACGACCGTAAGAGGAAGATAGTACGGCCGCACGATTGAAGGTTACGGCCGTATAATCGAACAATGGTTCGGGAGGTGTTTTCAACGAAGACAACTTACGGCCGTAAGTTTTGCAGGATACGGCCGTAAGTGATGATTTTTGTAACACCTCTTATATATTCAGGAATATTACAGCGCCGTAAATCCTTTACATAAGGATTTACAAGGCTGAAGAAATGAAAAGACGATAACAAATACCAATGTAAGAAAGTAACTGAAATAAAATACAAAGGGTTCTGCCCAACACTGAAAATACAGATGTCCAAAGGAAGAGTATTAATACATCACGAAAACCAAATCATCACAAACGAGGACGTACTCGAGTACTTATTAAAATGGTATGCATACAATGCATAAATAAACCCTACGAACATCACTCTGCACCCTCGTCGTCATGCAGCTCCAGTGGTTGTTTCCCTGCTCTCCTGGATCCTGAACATAAACAAATGTTCACCCCCGAAGGGGTTAACACAACGATGCTAGTACAAGTACCACAACATATTATTCAACATCTCACGAAGAATAATAATAACATAAATGACAAAATACCAATGAGTCTTCTCCTGCGAGAAACTCAATAATAACACACACACATGATAATCACAACATGATATCATAACATACACATGGTAATTTCGATGATCCAGCGTTCACTGCCTAGACCCCCCGATGATTCCATCAAACCAACCTGAGGTGGAAAAACCCGTCCGATGATCCAGCGCACGCTAGCATAGATCCCCCGATGATCCCGTCGGACCAACACGAGGTGGACATACAACAACGACATATATGCACAACAATATGTATAACATCAATACATAAAATAATTAAAGTACTTGCCTCGATACGAAGACAAGAATAATACTCCCACGAATAACAAAACGCTCGAAGGTCGCTCCCTTCGATCAATCACGTTGCTAAGCTCAAATCTTAACAAAAGAAATAATATAGAATTTATCTCAAGTCGTACGAAAGTCTAACAATCCAAAATACGGTCGAAAGTTCATAAAACGTAATCTGCCTGACTTGCTTAACGTACGTTACGTACCTTTGGTAGCGTACGTTAAGCCTACTAGTTAGCGCACGTAAGCTTCGAAATCTAGCGTACGCTAACTATGCATTGTCAGTCCTTCACTGATCAATCGACTGACTCGTCTGATGGTATAACGTACGTTACGTACCAAACGTAGCGTACGTTAACTATGCCCGATAGTGTATGTTAACTACATAGCTTAGCGTACGCTAAGCGTGCATGGCAGTTTCTCACTGGGCAGACGACTGTTCTAACTGTGATGAAGCTTACGAAATCCTCAGTGATTAATGTACGTTATCTCCATACATATCATGTTCATACGATTATGAATAATCATACGGATCCAAACATCTTTGAATTCAAGGAAATGAATATCATCAAAATCACTTAAATTCAATCCTGATTATCATTCTCATATGAAGTTTGGTGATCTCAGGCTGATGCACTAGATTCCATTATCATCATTACATTCAGACTACTTCTAAAGAACTAACAAATCCAACTTATAAGAAAGGATACAACTTTCGATGATTCTTTCTTAAGTCCGTTTATCAAAAGTGATATCAATCTCCAAGTCTACGATCAATATGGCAATGCTATTCAATATGGATAATTAATCTTAGAATATTACTTTCATCATTGACGTAATAGGATTCCAACTATGATGTTTCAACAACGGTATCTTAAACATAATCATCCCAACTTCTAAACATGATGTGTTTGAATAATTCATCAATGGAACTCAATATCTTGATAGCATACTCATTACATCCTTAAGAACACGAATTCAACGTTAGAGATAATATTAACATACTTAAGATGAAGAAAACACCGAGACAATAGGTAGACTTCAACTTCGGTTGCTTGTGTGGCAATCCAAGATGAGTCTCTACTTCAAGGATCAAGTATGAGTAATCTCCAATCTTCAATGATCAAGTTGAGATGGTTTAAATGTGGTTAAGAAGGAGGGGAGGCTCTCTGGAACTTCCAAGAAACGAAGGACAAGTGAAGAAAACATAAACCAAAAAAAATGGGGTGTTGTCCCTTTTATAATGTTTCTGTACGTTAGCTGTTTAGCGCACGCTACAACAATGTCCTTAGCGCACACTAATGAGCGTTGACTCCAAAACTGTCCAGGTCCATCCGCGGGAATCTTATCTGGACCCATGTCCAGTTGGCGCATGTGACAGCCGCCTAGCTCAATTATTGGCTGGTTAATGCACGCTATGCTACATTCGTAGCGTACGCTAACTCAGACTGATAACGTACGTTAGGCTTCCTTGTTAACGTACGTTATTACGTATTTGCATGGGAAAATTTACATGCTGCCATAACCATGTACGAGGATACAAATACGAGTAATATCACACTTCAATTATCGATATCACAATTCCAAATAATACAGGGTTCAAATACATATGAAATACTCAATAATAAATCTGGGTATTACATACTCTCCTACTAAAAAGGAGTTTCGTCCCGAAACTCAAGACGAAAATAACTCTGGATATCTGGATCTCATGCTATCTTCCATTTCCCAAGTGGCTTCTTCCACTCCGTGACGTGACCACTGAACCTTGACCAAAGCGATTGGTTTTTTCCTCAATTGCTTAACTCGACTCTCGAGTATCCTGGTCGATCTCTCTTCAAACGTGCCATCCTGAGCTACTTCGATCCCTCCGAAATCAATGACATGACTAGGATCTGGTATATACCTCCGTAATTGGGATACGTGGAACACGTTATGAACATGGCTCAATGTTGGCGGTAATGCCAACTCTCCAACTCTCTCAAGAATTTCGAATGGTCCGATATATTTAGGACTCAACTTTCCCTTCTTTTCGAAATGAAAGATTCCACGAGTAGGAGAAACTTTTAAAAGTACGTGATCTCCAGTACTGAACTCCAATGGGCGACGGCGTACGTCTGCATAAGATTTCTGTCGACTCTGGTCGGTCAACAGCCTTTCGCGAATCAAGGCTATCTTCTCTCGTGTCTGTACAATCAATTCCGATTCCATCCCAATCAAGTCCGATGAATCATCCCAACATAGGGGCGATCTGCATCTCCTCCCATATAATGCCTCAAACGGTGCCATATTAATAGAAGCATGCCAACTATTGTTGTAGGTAAATTCAATCAACGGTAGATGAACTTCCCAGTCATTTGACCAATCCAAGGCACAAGCCCTCAGCATGTCTTCCATTGTTTGAATAGTCCTCTCGGATTGTCCATCTGTCTGCGGGTGATAAGTTGTGCTGAAATTCAATTCGGTCCCCAAGGCTTTGTGAACCGATTTCCAAAAATGAGACACAAATCGACCGTCTCGGTCAGAAATAATGGTCTTCGGCATACCATGCAATCGGACTATCTCTGTAATAAACACTCGTGCCAACTTCTCGGGTCCCCACATATCCTTAATGCCTAGAAAATGAGCCGATTTGGTTAGACGATCAACTATCACCCAAATCATGTTCATTCCTATCTTGGTTCTCGGCATATTAGTGAAAAAGTCCATCGATATGTCCTCCCACTTCCATTCAGGAATCGGGAGCGGCTTCAGCATTCTGGCAGGTCGTTGATGCTCAATCTTAAACTGCTAACAAGTCAAACATTTCAAAACATAATCCGCTACATCTTTCTTCATTTTGCCCCACCAAAAGTTCTGCTTCAAGTCCTTATACATCTTACTGGTGCCAGGGTGGATAGAATAGGGCGTGTTGTGAGCTTCCTTCATAATCGTCTATTTCAGAACATCGACATCGGGAACGCAAAGTCGGTTTTGAAATCTCAAAACTCCATCATCATGAATTATAAATCTGAGGGCCTTTCCCTTGATCACTTCATCACATAACCGAATCATCAGAGGATCATCTACTTGCTTAGATTTGATTTCTTCGGTTAACGATGAAGTTATTTCCATCACGCAAAGTTGTCTTGGACTCTTTGCAATCATACTTCAATTACTTCTCGAATCATATCTCGTTGAATGCTGAACTAGGAGGTTGGAGTCTCCAGCATCTGAATAGAAACAGGCTTGTGGCTAAGTGGATCGGCCACTACATTTGCTTTGCCTGGATGATAAAGAATCTCCAAGTCATAGTCCTTAATAAGTTCCAGCCATCTTCTTTGCCGCATGTTCAACTCTTTCTGACTGAAGATGTATTTGAGACTCTTGTGATCCGTAAAGATCTGACAGTGAGTCCCGTACAGGTAATGTCTCCAGATTTTCAAAGCAAAAACTACTGCTGCCAGCTCCAAATCATGCGTTGGGTAATTCACTTCATAAGGTTTCAGCTGTCGTGACGCATAAGCGATCACCTTATCATTCTGCATCAATACGCATCTGAGTCCTTGGTTCGAAGCATCATCAGAACTATAAATCCTCCGCCTCCTCGTAGGAGTGCTAAAATCGGTGCTGTCGTCAATCTTTTCTTCAATTCATAAAAACTATTTTGGCACATCTCATTCCACTCAAACTTTTGATTTTTCTGTAGTAGTCGAGTAAGTGGGCGGGTAATTTTGGAAAACCCTTCCACCAATCGACGATAATACCCAGCAAGTCCTAAGAAACTCCGGACTTCTTTCACGTTCTTTGGAGGTTTCCAATCCATAACTGCTTCGATCTTATGAGGATCTACTCGGACTCCTTCAGATGATACCACATGGCCGAGGAACATTACTTCCTTTATCCAGAATTCACACTTAGAAAGTTTGGCGTACAATTGTTCATTTCTCAACAGGTCTAACACAATCCGTAAATGTTGCGCATGCTCTTCCGGGCTCTTAGAATACACAAGAATGTCATCAATGAACACAACCACAAACTTATCCAAATGCTCAATGAACACTCGGTTCATCAATTGCATGAATACAGCAAGTGCGTTAGTGAGACCAAACGGCATCACTACAAACTCATAGTGTCCGTAGCGAGTTCTGAACGCTGATCTCAGAACATCAGATTCCTTAATCCTCAGCTGATGATATCCTGATCTTAGATCGATATTAGAAAACACTGTTGCTTCTTGTAACTGGTCAAACAAATCATCAATCCGTGGCAACGGATACTTGTTCTTCATCGTCATCTTGTTCAGCTCTCGATAGTCAATACACAGTCGAAGCGATCCATCCTTCTTCTGGACAAAAAGAACTGGTGCTCCCCAGGGCGAAACGCTTGGCTGGATATAGCCTTTGTCCAGTAATTCCTCCAGTTGATTTTTCAGTTCGTACATCTCAGTAGGTGTCATATGGTATGGCGCCTTTAGAAATCGGTGTAGCTTCGGATTCCAGCTCGATGGTGAATTCTACATCCCGTCGTGGAGGTAGTCCAGGTAACTCATCAGGAAATACATCCGGAAATTCGTTCACAACAGGAATGGATGAAAGTTCCACTATTCCGTCTTCTTTCTTCATTGCATAGCACCAGTATCCGGTACAGCCCTGTTTCAACAATTTGACAGCTTTCATCGCCTTGATAATCTTTCCTGAGCTTCCTGGTTTCCATCCTTCAAATAGTATTTCGGAACCATCGTCAACGATCAGTGAGATATTCCTCTTTAGGTAGTTTACAATAGCTCCATATCGATTAAGCCAATCATCTCCGAGTATCACGTCATCTCTTTAAAAAAAAGAGTATCACGTCGTCTCCTTGCATTTCTATCACAATCAGATTTGAGAGCCACTCTCTGCCTCCAAATGATACAAGGAAATCTCTAGTTTCTAAGTTTCCAACAATCCTCTCCACACTCGGTAAACCCACAATATAAGGCTCACAATCATGAAAACCAGAAATATTCAAACGATTTACACAAGACAATGATATAAAAGAATGCGTAGCTCCTGTATCGAATAAAACGCTAACTGGCTGGGAAAGGATCTGAACAGTACCTGATGCGACAGCAGCATCCCGATCGGCTGTTCTCCTCATCTCGTACAGTCATGGGGGAACAGATCCGGCACTCGATGTTCCCTTCTGACTCAGCTGTGTCCCGGGTACGACTCCCTGATAGTGAATGATTACGTCCAGGTGAATGAGTGGCAGCGTCACTGATCGATGAATTAGCATTATTCCTTGCATTAGCACGTGTATTCACACGAGCTCTCAGGTTTCGTCCCGCACCAGGACCTCTTCCCCCGCGTCCTTCCGCCTCTTTCCATACTGAAGTGGAAAGTCATATGATGATTATATATCTCGCATGAATATCACATTATGATTATATTATGAAATGATGAAAATGAGCATACGCGCTAAAATACAATGATTACATGAATGATCAACTGAAGTGATGTGATTATCTGATGAAATTCTTGAAATGATTATCTTGAACAAGTTAACAAAACTAATGATATGATCCTCAAGATCAACAACTGAACAATGAAATGAACTGAGTGGTTAATGAATTAACATGATCGTCTTGATCAAAAATGAAAATGATGAATGAGGATTGTTGACTGTTGAATGATGAATGAGTGATTCTTATTGCCAGAAATTATACCATGGCGTCAGAAATCTTACTGTTCTTTGGTCTGAGGGGCTCGGCTCTTGCACAGGTCACACGTGACGCGAAAGTCCAATGATACTAGTCTAATGAACGATGATTTCAAATGAGACATGACTCGGAAGGTAGTATTCAAAACCACGCTCTGATACCAACTCTGTAACAACCCCAAACTAGGCAGATATTACAGTGCCGTGGACCCCCGACTGGGACCCACCAGGCAAATGAAAAATTTATGAATTAAATAATATAATTGTAGTACCAAACCACAATATATCATCAATCACTCCGATGAGGAGTTTCATTACAACACACCCAAGATAATACCGAATACATGTATATTTTATATGGAGATAAAATATACAACACTGAATGAAATGAATATCCAAATGGAAGTCTGCAGCGGAAATAAAATAAAGAAAACACGAGTGAATGAAAGGACTGGGGCCCCCTACTAGTATCACTGGGACTTCTCTCCGTCAACATTCTCTTCCCGTGCCTTAGCCTTGCCATGACACGAGAACAACATCCCAACGGCCGGGCCATACGTAACAACAATCCTCCAGGCTTGAATAAACACAATCATGATATATCTTAATTATGAAATGACGCTTAAGAGAGGCATCATAGTACGCCCGTAATGGTATGTGCAAGTGCACAAGACGAGTGTCCGGACACACCCGTCCTTGTACCTAATTAGCCTCACGGAGGTACATTACCGTGTGCACAGTCCAATGTGTCTGTGAACCCAACACATGACCATCACGTGCCCGACTAAAATTTCCACACATCCCCATCCGGCCACGCAATATGAACCCAGAAGGTCATATGGACAAGAAATGACCATGAAGAATAATAATGAATAACAATCCGACAAAGTCAAGAATGACTCACCGAGATGAAATGATAGTGAAATGAATGATAGCTCAATGAAATGATTGGAACCGCTGCTCTCGTGAATGAAGTGATTAATTGACAATTACAAGTCTCAATACGGTTAATACATTATGAATGAATTACGATTATGAATGAACAACAACGAAAGGAATGAATATCCTTTTAACCGAGTAAGAATTAACTTACCTTAACACCGGTGATGATACGTCCTCTCTCGAACAACGTCCTAAGGGAAACTACCGGTCGCTCGAATAACCTTGAATAACATAATTATCAACAACTCGCTTAATATACGAACCAAAAGCGATCATAACCAACTCAAGATGTCGATACAATAAATCCAAACTCATTGAGGCATTTCGACAAACACCTTGAAAACAAACTCCCATTCTAAACAACTAATCCCATTTGTATCGAAAACCAACTTCTATTGAATGATCCAAACCACCAAAACACCATCATACAATCGATAATCCAAACGAAATACTCAAATCGAGTTTACGATAACATTAAATTGCAAAACCCAACTCCAAGTCAACCTTCAAATTGTTCTTGAGAAAAACTTCCAACAATCCGATGATAACTCGTAAAAACTCATAATCATACGTATATCCATCACAATTCATGATTATACCATCCAAAACATCATGCTCCAACTCAAAATCGAATTCAAGGGTTGAAGAAGTTACCTTAGATTAGGATGAAGAATCCACAAATATGTTGTTGATCCACACTACAACTTGAAGAAGATGAAAATCTTTGAGTTTTGATGATGTTAAAACACCCCCAAATCGCCCAAAGAAAGAGAGGAAGAAGTGAAATGAAGAAATGAGCTTGTTCTCCTCAACAAAACGCAGTTATAATGAAGTCTCGAATGTGCCGCATGCACACAGGGCCAAATCAGCTTCGCCTCGGGCCAAGAAGGTGCCGCGGCTCGGCAGTGTCTTTGCGGCAGGCTGCAATCTGCCCAGTGGCTCGGCAGTGTGCCACGGCCCTGCCGGCAGGAGCCGCGGCCCCCGGTACAGAAGGGTCGGCCAGAATTTTGCAACATGTGTGTGCCGCGGCGCACAGTCCCTTGTGCCGCGGCTCACACCCCTCAGGTCCTAAAATGATGAAAAACGACCCGGAAAGAGAATAAAAGCAATAGGATTCAATATTTGGGAAATAATAACACGAAATGGAAGTGCGGAAACCCCAAAACGGTGGTTCCAAACAATGAGGAGATTTGAAATGACATGAACTCCAATATCAACATCGACTAATGAATCAATTAAAAAAATCAAGATAATATTCTTGTCTCGATTTCCAAGCAAGGTTGAAACAATGAATAATATCGATACACGACTCGAAGTTATTCCAAACGGTGAACACGAATGAGTGAATGTGGATGATGAATAATTATTAACAAGTGAAAATTATTGAATGACAATTACTGAATGATAATGACTGAATTACAACCGGGTATTACATACACCCCCCTTAAAAGAGTTTCGTCCCCAAAACTAAGGGTCAAACAACTTGGGATAACTCTCCCGCATACTATCCTCGATTTCCCAAGTAGCCTCTTCGACTCCGTGTCTAGACCACTGGATCTTAACCAAAGGAATCGTCTTGCTCCTCAACTGTTTGATTCGCCGCTCTAAGATTTGTACGGGACGCTCCACATATGAATCATCATCTGCTATCTCGATCTCATCAAACTGAAGTACGTGACTAGGGTCGGCATTATATTTCCGCAACTGAGAGACATGAAACACGTTATGAATTCAGCTCAACACCGGAGGTAAAGCCAATCAATAAGCCAGACCGCCTACTCGATCCAAAATCTCAAACGGTCCAATAAATCTCGGACTCAACTTTCTACGTTTTCCGAAATGGAAGATACCTCGATTCGGGGATACCTTGACCAAAACGTGGTCACCTGTCTCGAACTCTAATGGTCGACGACGATTATCTGCATATGATTTCTGTCGACTCTGAGAGGTCAACAAATGACTCCTGATCAAAGCTACCTTCTCGCGGGCGGCTATTAGCATATCGGGCTCAATGCCGATTGATTCTGATAAGTCATACCAACACAAAGGAGATCGGCAACAACGTCCGTAAAAGGCCTCCTAGGGTGGCATCTTAATCGAAGCATGCTAACTATTATTGTACGTGAACTCGACCAACGGTAGTTGGGCTTCCCAATCATCTTTCCAATCGAGAACACATGCCCTCAACATGTCCTCCAAAGTCTGAATAGTCTTCTATGATTGTCCGTCGGACTGAGGATGAAAAGCTGTACTGAGATTAAGCTGAGTTCCTATAGCACGATGAACTGATTTCCAAAAATGAGACACGGATCGCCTGTCACGATCAGAAACGATACTCTTAGGAGTACCGTGCAATCTCATTATTTCTTTGATGAACAACTGGGCAAGTCTCTCGGGACCCCACGTATCCTTAATCTCGAGAAAATGAGCTGACTTAGTTAGACGATCTACGATTACCCAGATTGTATTCATACCACGGCGACTCGTCGGCAAACTCGTGATGAAGTCCATTGAAATATCCTCCCACTTCCACTCTAGAATAGGGAGCGGTTTCAGCATACCCGCCGGTCGTTGATGTTCTATCTTGACTTGCTGACAGGTCAAACATCTCGAAACAAATTCCGCGACTTCTCGCTTCATATTACTCCACCAGTAATTTTGTTTCAAGTCTTTATACATCTTGCTAGACCCCGGATGAACGGAATAAGGGGTAGCATGAGCTTCTCTCAAAATCAAGTTTTTCAACTCGTCATTCGCCGGTACGCACAACCGATTCTTAAATCGCAAAAGTCCATCCTTGTGGACCACAAACCCAGGGGCTTTCCCCTGAGTCACATCATCTCGAATGCGTAACAAAAATGGGTCCGAACCCTGATTCTCCCCGATCGCCTCCTCAAGTGGCGATGAAATCTCTAACATACAAAGTTGCCCTTGTACTCGCTGTAACCAGACCTCGATCTCGGGTCTCAGAAATTCCTACTGAAGTTCCTTCTGAACTGTTAATCGAGCAAGCATCTGTTCCTGAATGAACTTACGACTCAAGGGGTCGGCGACAACGTTCGCCTTGCCTGGTGGTAAAGTATCTCAATATCATAATCTTTGATTAGTTCCAACCACCGTCTCTGTCGCATATTTAACTCCTTCTGAGTGAATATATACTTTAAACTCTTATGATCGGTGAATATCTGACAGATAACGCCATAAAGATAATGACGACAAATCTTCAATGCGAATACCACGGCTGCTAGCTCCAGGTCGTGGGTCGGATAATTAACCTCGTAAGGTCTCAATTGCCGTGAAGCATAAGTAATAACTTTCCCGTTCTGCATTAGTACACATCCGAGACCCTGTTCGGACGCATCACTATAAACCACAAATCCTTCTGTCCCTTGCGGTAGAGAAAGGACAGGTGATGAAATTAACCGGCTATTGAGTTCCTCAAAACTCTGTTGACACGCGTCGGACCACGTGTATTTCTTATCTTTCCTTAAAAGGTTCGTCATGGGTTGAGCGATTTTAGAAAATCCTTCAACAAATCGCCGATAATAACCAGCTAATCCGAGGAAACTTCGGATTTCCTTAACATTCTTCGGAGGTAGCCAATCTCGGATAGCCTCCGTCTTCTGATGGTCGACACGAACTCCGTCTGATGAAATTACATGTCCGAGAAACGTCACTTCAGACATCCAGAACTCACATTTGGAAAACTTCCCATAAAGTTGCTCTCGTCTCAACACGTCGAGCACCTGATGAAGGTGAAACTCGTGCTCCTCCCGGTCACGAGAATAAATTAAAATGTCATCAATAAAGACAACCACGAACTGATCCAAATAATTGATGAAAACCCGATTCATTAACTCCACGAATACCGCAGGTGCATTAGTTAACCCAAACGGGATAACCACAAACTCATAATGACCATAGCGTGTTCGGAACGCCGTCCTTGCGATATCCGACTCTCGAATTCGCAGCTGATGATATCCAGATCTTAAGTCGATCTTGGAAAATACTGAAGCTCCTTGAAGTTGATCCAAAATATCATCGATATGGGGTAGAGGATACTTATTTTTTATCGTCACCCGGTTCAATTCCCGGTAATCAATACACAAGCGGAACGAACCATCCTTCTTCTTGACAAATAACACTGGTGCTCCCCACGGGGATGCACTCGGTCGAATATAACCCTTCTTGGTCAAATCCTCTAATTGATTCTTCAACTCCTGCATTTCGGTCGGGGCCATCCGGTACGGTGCCTTCGATATTGGGGACGTACCGGGCTCCAACTCAATCATGAATTCCACATCTCTCTGTGGAGGCAAACCAGGCAACTCATCTGGAAATACATCGGCATATTCTCTCACTACAGGAATATCCATAAACAATACTGATGGTTTCTCGGTCTTGGTCATATAGCACCAATAACCGACACAGCCCTGATTGAGTAATCTCACTCCTTTCATCAAGTTGATGACCCTCCTGAGCAATGGATTACCTCCCTGAAATACACATTCGACCCCATCGTCTGAAATAATAGTGACCATACGCTTACGGACACTGATGACGGCATCATGACGATCCATCCAATCAATACCCAGAATGATTTCGTCTCTCGGTAAATCTACCACGATTAGGTCTGATAACCAATCACGTCCATGAAGCTGAATCGGACAATCCTTAATCTCACGATTCCCAATAATTCTTCTACCATCAGGTAGACCAATGACATACGGCTCACAACTAGTAGCACTACCCAGACGTAGTCTACTCAAACATGACTCGGAAATGAATGAATGCGATGCACCAGTATCAAAAAGGGTACACACAGGTTGAGATAGAATATCGAGTGTACCTTAGATCATCCGGGCCTCTGGATCGTCGGTCTTATTCATCTCATAAATTTGGGGCTTGCCGGCCCCCGAACCAGATGCTCCCGTCTGATAGCTCTTGGCTCCGCCTTTATTTGCTCCTGTCGTCTTGAACGACGCGGACTGAGTGGCCTGATTCTGCACCGCTGAATATCTCGGGGCCTAAGATGACGCCGGAGTAGGTTCTCTTCGGCAAAAATGGGCCTTATGCCCAGCAATCCCACAGTTATGACACGTAAAAGACTGTCTCGGACACTTGGTGCTGACATGACCAAGATCCCCACAGTTAAAACAGGTGATGGCCGAACTGGCCGCTCGTGATTGAGATTCCGTGGTTTTAGGCATCACAGGAGGTCGCTCAGAAAAAGTAGAGCCCGCACGAGGTTTCTTGAAAGTGGCCTGACTGCCGTCAGACTGATTACGATTCTTAGACTTCTTGCCAGCAGATGAAGTTTGTCGCTTAGCAATCTCCTTAGCAGTAAGATCATAAGTAAGAGCTTTCTCAATGAATTCGGCCAGAGTGGTGCAATTGTGATTAAGCAACTGCATCTGCATACGAGGCTTGAACCTCTTGCTGAAATACTTGATCTTGTCCGCCTCAGAGTGAATAATGGACGAGGCGAAAGGAAGTAGCTCATGAAATTTCTCGGCGATGGCAAGAACATCATCGTCCGCTGAGAGGTCGGGAGTGAGTAATTCTGACAACTTGGCCTCCCTTAGTGGGGCCGGATAATACCTCTCCATCATGAGAGTCCTGAATTGATCCCATGTACAAGATCCGTCGTTGGTCTTCAACGATAACCACCGTGAATGTGCGCCCTTACCAAGATAGTAAGCCGCAACTGAAAATTTGTGTCCCTCATGATAGTCCACCATAGCAAACAGTTTCTCGAAATGTTCAAGCCAGTGAATGATATCCACCGGCTCAGATGAGCCCTCGAAGGTAGGTGGTCTCTGGTTGTCGCCAATGATACTGCTCACACCCCTCTCTTGCCTCTGAGGTGGCGGAGGAGGAGCCTGTTGATTTTGAGTACTCGAGTTATGCATCGTCTCCATCAGTTGTGCCATCTAAGTCATTTGGGCCATCATGCCCTGCATAAAAGCGAGTGGATCAACCCGAACACCTTCTGACTGAGCTGTGTCCCGGGTACGACTCCCTGATAGTGAATGATTACGTCCAGGTGAATGAGTGGCAGCGTCACTGCTCGATGAATTAGCATTATTCCTTGCATTAGCGCGTGTATTCACTCGAGCTGTCAGGTTTCGGCCCGCACCACGGCCTCTTCCCCCGCGTCCTCTGCCAGCTCTTTCCATACTGAAGTCGAAAGTCATATGATGATTATATATATCGCATGAATATCACATTATGATTATATTATGAAATGATGAAAATGAGCATACGCGCTCAAACACAATGATTACATGAATGATCAACTGAAGTGACGTGATTATCTGATGAAATTCTTGAAATGATTATCTTGAACAAGTTAACAAGACTAATGATATGATCATCAAGATCAATAACTGAACAATGAAATGAACTGAGTGGTTAATGAATTAACATGATCATCTTGATCAAAAATGAAAATGATGAATGAGGATTGTTGACTGTTGAATGATGAATGAGTGATTATTATTGCCAGAAATTATACCATGGCGTCAGAAACCTTACTGTTCTTTGGTCTGAGGGGCTCGGCTCTTGCACAGGTCACACGTGACGTGAAAGTCCAATGATACTAGTCTGATGAACGATGATTTCAAATGATACATGACTCGGAAGGTAGTATTCAAAACCACGCTGTGATACCAACTCTGTAACACCCTCAAACTAGGCAGATATTACAGTGTCGTGGACCCCCGACTGGGACCCACCAGGCAAATGAAAAATTTATGAATTAAATAATATAATTGTAGTACCGAACCACAAGATATCATCAATCACTCCGATGAGGAGTTTCATTACAACACACCCAAGATAATACCGAATACATGTATATTTTATATGGAGATAAAATATACAACACTGAATGAAATGAATATCCAAATGGAAGTCTGCAGCGGAAATAAAATAAAGAAAACACGAGTGAATGAAAGGACTGGGGCCCCCTACTAGTATCACTGGGACTTCTCTCCGTCAACATTCTCTTCCCGTGCCTTAGCCTTGCCATGACCTGAGAACAACATCCCCCAACGGGGTCAGTTACACAGAACAACAATCCTCCAGGCTTGAATAAACACAATCATGATATATCTTAATTATGAAATGACGCTTAAGAGAGGCATCATAGTACGCCCGTAATGGTATGTGCAAGTGCACAAGACGAGTGTCCGGACACACCCGTCCTTGTACCTAATTAGCCTCACGGAGGTACATTACCGTGTGCACAGTCCAATGTGTCTGTGAACCCAACACATGACCATCACGTGCCCGACTAAAATTTCCACACATCCCCATCCGGCCACGCAATATGAACCCAGAAGGTCATATGGACAAGAAATAACCATGAAGAATAATAATGAATAACAATCCGACAAAGTCAAGAATGACTCACCGAGATGAAATGATAGTGAAATGAATGATAGCTCAATGAAATGATTGGAACCATCGTTCCTCGTGAATGAAGTGATTAATTGACAATTACAAGTCTCAATATGGTTAATACATTATGAATGAATTACGATTATGAATGAACAACAACGAAATGAATGAATATCCTTTTAACCGAGTAAGAATTAACTTACCTTAACACCGGTGATGATACGTCCTCTCTCAAACAACGTCCTAAGGGAAACTACCAGTCGCTCAAATAACCTTGAATAACACAATTATCAACAACTCGCTTAATATACGAACCAAAATCGATCATAACCAACTCAAGATGTCGATACAATAAATCCAAACTCATTGAGGCATTGCGACAAACACCTTGAAAACAAACTCCCATTTTAAACAACTAATCCCATTTGTATCGAAAACCAACTTCTATTGAATGATCCAAATCACCAAAACACCATCAATACAATCGATAATCCAAACGAAATACTCAAATCAAGTTTACGATAACATTAAATTGCAAAACCCAACTCCAAGTCAACCTTCAAAGTGTTCTTGAGAAAAACTTCTAGCAATCCGATGATAACTCGTAAAAACTCATAATCATACGTATATCCATCACAATTCATGAATATACCATCCAAAACATCATGCTCCAACTCAAAATCGAATTCAAGGGTTGAAGAAGTTACCTTAGATTAGGATGAAGAATCCACAAATATGTTGTTGATCCACACTACAACTTGAAGAAGATGAAAATCTCTGAGTTTTAATGATGTTAAAACACCCCAAAATCGCCCAAAATCGCCCCAAGAAAGAGAGGAAGAAGTGAAATGAAGAAATTAGCTTGTTCTCCTCAACAAAACGCAGTTATAATGAAGTCTGCACTGTGTGCCGCGGCCCGGCCGAGTGTGCCGCGGCACAGGGCCAAAAGCGCCCCCCAGCGCTCGGCAGTGTGCCGCGGATCGGCCGAGTGTGCCGCGGCACAGGGCCATAAATCTGCCCAGTGGCTCGGCAGTGTGCCGCGGCCCTTCCGGCAGGAGCCGCGGCCCCCGGTACAGAAGGGTCGGCCAGAATTCTGCAACATGTGTGTGCCGCGGCGCACACTCCCTTGTGCCGCGGCTCACACCCCTCGGGTCCTACAATGACGAAAAACGACCCGGAAAGAGAATAAAAACAATATGATTCAATATTTGGGAAATAATAACATGAAATGGAAGTGCGGAAACCCCAAAACGGTGGTTCCAAGCAATTATTACAAGGGTTCGCCCAACAATAGTACGATTTGAACAATGAGGAGATTTGAAATGACATGAACTCCAATGTCAACATAGACTAATGAATCAATTAAAACAATCAAGATGATATTCTTGTCTCTATTTCCAAGCAAGGTTGAAATAATGAACAATATCGATACACGACTCGAAGTTATTTCGAACGGTGAACACGAATGAATGTGGATGATGAATGATTATTAACAATTGAAAATTATTTAATGACAATTACTGAATGATAATGACTGAACTACAACCGGGTATTACAGATTCCAACTATGATGTTTCAACAACGATATCTTAAGCATAATCATCCCATCTTCTAAACATGATGTGTTTGAATAATTCATCAATGGAACTCAATATCTTGATAGCATATTCATCATATCCTTAAGAACACGAATTCAACGTTGGAGATAGTATTAACATACCTTAAGATGAAGAGAACACCGAGACAATAGGTAGACTTCAACTCCGGTTGATTGTGTGACAATCCAAGATGAGTCTCTACTTCAAGGATTAAGTATGAGTAATCTCCAATCTTCAATGATCAGGTTGAGATGGTTTAAATGTGTTTAAGAAGGAGGGGAGGCTCTCTGGAACTTCCAAGAAACGAAGGACAAGTGAAGAAAACGTAAACAAAATAAAATGGGGTGTTGTCCCTTTTATAATGTTTCTATACGTTAGCTATTTAGCGCACGCTACAACAATATCCTTAGCGCACGCTAACGAGCGTTGAATCCAAAACTGTCCAGGTTCATCTGCAGGAATCTTATCTGGACCCATGTCCGGCTGGCGCATGTGACAGCTGCCTAGCTCAATTATTGGCTGGTTAAGGCATGCTATGCTACATTCTTAGCGTACGCTAACTCAGACTGATAACGTACGTTAGGCTTCCTTGTTAACGTACGTTATGACGTATTTGCATGGGAAAATTTACATGTTGCCATAACCATGTACGAGGATACAAATACGAGGAATATCACACTTCAATTATCGATATCACAATTCCAAATAATACAGGGTTCAAATACAGATGAAATACTCAATAATAAATCCGGGTATTACAATTTTGGTGTTCCGGGCATCTTCTACGAAGTGAAGTTACGCCCGTAAATAAAGGTTGTTACGGCCGTAAGGTCGTTGACTTTGGAAAGTTGCGGCCGTATGGTGTCAGAGTTACGACCGTAACTCTGCGCAGTATTTAAGGAGATGAACAGGACTTTTGTGCTTATTTCTTCATTTCTTCATTTGAGTCCGAGAGAGAGTTTCTTGGGAGAGGATTTTTCATCATCGAACACTTGTGTGTTCATATTCTAACCATCTACTTTCGATTGGGGAGCTTGGAAAGTCGATTAACACGAGTTTCGACGGATCAAAGGGTTTGGATCTTCAAAGGTAATTTCTTCAAAACCTTAGAATTCGATTTTGAGATGGAGTATGATGTTTTAGATGTTGTAATCATGATATGTGAAGAGATATACATATGATTATGAGTTTCTGTGAATTATATTTGGATTGTTGGAGGATTTTTCAAGAACACTTTGAATGTTGATTTTGGAATTGGGGGTTCCGATCTGATATTGTTGAAATCTCGAATTGTGTATTCTATTTGGATTATTGATTGTATTGAAGATGTTTTGTTGGATTGAATCACTCATTGGGGGTTTGGTATCGATATAATTGAGATGGGTTGTAAACAATTGAAGATTCTTTACAACGTGTTTGTTAAAATGCCCCAATGAGTTTGGGTTTGTTGTATCGACCTTTTGAGTTGATTATGACTATACATGGATATGTATATTAAGTGAATTGTTGGTAATTGTGTTATTCAAGGTTGTTCGAGCGACCGATAATTCCATTAAGGACGTTTGTTCGAGGAAGGACATTTCATCACCGGTATTGAGGCAAGTTAATTCTTGCTCAGTTAACAGGATAATCATTCCTTTTGTTGTTGATCATTCATATATATAATTCATTCATAATATATCATTCATGTTGAGACTTGTAATTATCAAACTAATCATTTAATTCACGAGGAACGACGGTTTCAATCATTTCATTGAGCTATCATTCACTATGTTATTATTTCACCTCGGTGAGTCATTCTTGACCCTTGTCGGATTTTATTTCATCATTATTCATTATGGTCATTTTTTTCTTGTGACCTTCTGGGATCTTATTGCGTGGCCGGGTGGTTATGTGTGGAATTTTTAGTCGGGTACACGATAGTCATGTATTATGCGGGTAATCTGATACATGGACCGTGCACACGGTAACGTGCCTCCGTGAGACTAATTAGGCACAAGTACGTGTGTATATGCGGGTTTCGGACACTCGGCGAATTGTGCACTTGCACGTCCCATTACGGGCGTACTATGATGCCCCTCTTCAGCTTAATTTCATAACTAAGTCATGTAATCATTGTGTTTGTTCAACTCTTGAGGATTGTTGTTTTGTGTAACGGACCCCGTTGGGGATGTTGTTCTCAGGTCATGGCAAGGAAAAGGCACGTGAAGAGAACGTTGACGGCGAGGAATTCCAGTGATACTAGTAGGGGGCCCCAGTCTTCCCAGTTATTCATGTTTCTTTCATATGTATTTTCCGCTGCAGTTCCATTTCATTTTCATTTGGTGTTGTATATTTCATCTTCATATGAAATATATAAGTATTTTGTATTCCTGGATGTATTGTACTTGAGACTCCTCATCGAAGTGATTGATAATATAATTGGTGCGGTACTACAGTTATATTATTTAATTCATCGTATTTCATTTGCTTGGTGGGTCCCAGTTGGGGGTCCACAGTACTGTAATAGCCACCTAGTTTGGGAGTGTTACATATAAGGCATAAAGCCTTTTTTGGGATTCTCCATAGTAAACCGCTTTAGCACTGTATCAATATAGGATGCCTTAGATAAGCATAATATATTTTTCTTGCGATCACGAAAGATCCCGATCCCAAGGATGTGGCTTGCTTTTCCCAAATCCTTTATATCGAACTGCTCAGACATCCATACCCATACGTTTGATAACTTATTCAGGTTGTTTCAAATCAGAAGGATATCATCTACGTACAGTACAAAAAATACCAACACGCTTCCATCACAATTCTTATACACACAACTCTCGCTGGGACATTAGGCAAATCTATATGACTGGACATCCTCATGAAACCCAGTGTTCTAAAATCAATACTGCTTAAGACCATAAATGGTTCTCTTGAGTTTGCACACAATGCTCTTCTCCTCCAACAATAAATTCCTCTCGTTGGCGCATATAGATTTATTTATCTAGATTGCCATTCAAGAACGCGGTCTTGAGATCCATCTGCCAAATCTCCATATCTAAATACACAGTTATAGATAAAAGAATCTGGATTGACTTAAGCATGGCTACCAGCGAAAATGTTTCATCGTAATCAATGCCCTCCTTTCGAGTGTAACCTTTCGCTACAAGCCTAACTTTAGAGGTTTCAACCTTCCCATCAGCTCCTTTATTTCGCTTGTAAACCCATTTAGTCCCAGTGTCTTGTACCCCATTGGGTAGTTCTACTAGTTCCATACTTGATTGGAATCCTCAGATCATATTTCTGATTCCATTGCTACTTGCATGAGTCAGCATCTTTATCTTGGATTGCCTCCTTGTAAGTCCAGGGGTCTGATTCATTCCTCACCTGGGAGTGAGTTTGAGGATTTTTCCATGCCTATGAATCATTCCAGTCGACGAACAACTCTCCCACTACCCCAAGGAAAGTCCTGCCTTGGTGTTAAAGTTCAGAGTCGATACGTGGTACAGTGTTAGTTGGTGCTTGTACGTTTTGTACAGATGGAGTCTCGCCAATCAATTCCTCATAGGCTTATGACTAATCACATAATCTTCTTTCAGGAATCGGGTGCTAACAATGAACTTATGATCATTGGAACTATAGAGCAAGCAACCCTTTGTTCTCTTAGGATATCCTACACACACTCGTACTTCTGTACGAGGTGCCATCTTATCAGCATCCTTATTTAGCATATGTGCTGGAGAACTCTAAATCCGAACATATCCTAGACTGGGCATCCGCCCACTCCACAGTTTTGTGGGTGTTTTTAGAACTTATTTCGAAGGCACTATGTTTAAAATATGCGCTGTTGTTTCCAAGTCTTACCCCCAGAACGAAATAGATAAATCTGAATAAGTTCCCATTGACCTAACCATCTCTAAAAAAGAGTTCGATTCCTTCGCTCAGCAACACCATTTTATTGTGGAGTTCCCGACGCAATGAGGTGTGATGTAAACCCCTCATTTGCCAAGAAATCCAAAAACTCTCCACTAAGGTATTCGCCACCACAGTCAGATCGTATTGACTTGATACTATTACCATGACGCTTCTCCGTTTCATCCTTAAAGTCTCTGAACTTGTCAAATGCTTCAGACTTACGTCGCATCAGGTAAATGTATCTATATCTTGAATAATTATTTATAAACGTGATATAATATTCAAAACCACCCCTGGCCTGAATGTTCATTAAACCACATATATCGGTATGAATCAATTATAACACATTGTGGGCACGATTTCCCTTGATCTTAAAACATATATTGGTCAGTTTACCAATTCCAACACATATATTGGTCAGTTTACCTTCCCGACAAGATTCACATATTGGAAATGACTCAGCATGGAGTTCATTCAATGGCTATCATCTACCAATCTTTGAATCATTCTAAGGTTTACATGACCTAATCGTAAATACCATATATATATTTAGTTTATGCTTAAATGTTATTTTCCATTCTTAGAATTAGACAAAAAGTTAAGCGATTTATTTTTATATGTGAGACTTTGTGCACTATTAGTCTATTAGTGATATATAGTCCACCAGTATAGATACATTTGCTAATATATTCACGATTTCTTAGCATCATCATCAAAAGAAACTAAATAACCATTACAATTTAATTTAGAAACCAAAATTAAACCTATTCTAAAATCTAGTAACAATAATACATTATCTAGAACTAAAATTTTATCGCTAATCTTCAACCACACGAGTCTCACTGCTACAACGATAAGTTTGGAATAATAACCCTAATTTATAGTGACCTCGCTCGCACTAAGATGCCTTCCCGGTGGGCCACGTCCGGCCTGCCGACGACCAGCTATTTTTTTTAACGCTAGACCCGTCAGTTGCAGACCTTCGACACCCGACTTTTTTTTTTTTACACGGACAGCCGACACCGGCGGGCCACCGTGTGGCCGACGATTTTGTTTCATTTTTTTTAAACGCAAGTTCCGCCGACCTGCTTTCCGATGGTCGGTCATTTTTTTTATGTCGGCATGTTTTTCAAATCGGACAAATTTGTTTTTTGGCGGCAGACCCCTTGACCACTATTGATTTTTGAGAACCGATATATTTTTTTCTAGTAAAATAATCTGATAATTTTTAATTATTTTAATTTAATTATAGTGTTGTGCCATCTAATTTATAAATAATAGAAGAAGTATACAAGTACTCACGAAAAATTATTAAGTAATACATGTCACGAACGTTTTTGGTATAATAGCTAATGGGCCTGTACAATCCATAATAAGTTGGGCTGAACAAGAATGTACGATGGTACACATAATTGGACCAGTGGGCTAATTCCGTGGCTCATTACCCTCGACAGGTCATTTTCAAAATAAATAATTAAGTAAATAAACAAATAAAAGGTTTAATGTGTTATAATATAACACGAAAGTGACGTTTCAATTACCCCTTTGTTTTTATATAGTGTGAATGACTATTATGCCCCTGATGTAAATATATAATTACGATTGTGCCATCAGAAATTTTCCTATAAATAGGACTTCAGTTATTAATGAAAATCATACATGACCTAAGAATCATTCTCTAATTTTTCTCTCTATTCTCTCTCTATAATATTTCGATTTTATAACACGTTATCAGCACGACTCTAACCAAATGAGTAATATGACGAGAGTATGCTCTACAGTTGCATCTTATAGATGACCCTCTGTATCAGAAATTGGATTATTACAAATTACAATCATCCGTCTCTCTTCCCCCCTCCAATTCGGCCTCTCTTCTATCTCTCTACTTCTCTCTTTTTGGTAAAACCATTGAGCTGAGACTTTTGAGGCGGAATTTCCGAATCAGCTACTAAAGAACATAGCTCAAACTTGCTGCTCTCTCTCTCTCTCTCTCACACACACACACACAGAGACCTTTCCCTGGTTACATAACTGCCCGTACACGCCACCTCAGCAGAGTAGACTCGCCGCCGCCGTCAACACCTCCGCCGCCGACAAAGGAACCATCGTCGGCCTTCGCGACACTAGACTCCGACTTCGTTGTAATCCTCGCGGCTCTCCGCTGCGCGCTCATCTGCATGCTCGGCCTCGTCGCAGTCTCGCGCTGCTCCTGGATCCGCCGCATCGGCGGCAGGACGTTAACATCCGCTCCATCGTCTGCGGCTGCCGCTAACAAAAGCCTCAAAAAGAAAGTTCTGAATTCGCTTCCGAAAAAGACCGTCGGAGAAGAAGAGCTGTCGGATCGGGCGGAGAAGCTCTCCGAATGCGCCATTTGCCTGGCGGAGTTAGCCGCCGGAGAAGAAATTCGCGTGCTGCCGCAGTGCGGCCATGTGTTTCACGTTGGGTGCATAGACACGTGACTTGGATCTCATTCTTCGTGTCCGTTCTGCCGCCGGAGAAGACATCCAAGGACACGTTTCATTGAGATCGATGAAAGAAGAGAAGGAGAGCTGGTCGGGTACGAGGTACTCTCTCTTCTGGGTTTGAGGTACTCCTTGTGTGAACATGTGTGTGTCTACAGAACATAAAAAAAAAAGAGGAAGAACGTAACAGGAAAAAAAGAAGAAGAAGGTGAATAAAGTTCAAAACAAAACAAACAAAAACATCTGACTATGAGGGAGGAATAAGAAAACTACAAATTAAAAAAAAAAAAAAAAAAAAAAAAAAAAAAGAGAAGCTGAAGTTGACATGGTTGTCGGCAGAACAAAACAAAATTGAAGGTGAGAATACTATAAAATATAAATTAATAAAATAATAAAAGAATAAAATATTCTTTTAATTTATTGAATCACACATTCATTTTTCTTACATATAAGATACATATGTTATCAAAATTAATTTTTCTTAATACCATCGTGATCCATTTTACGAGAGCTTCAATTTGACACTAATATTAATATGAGTGTTAACTCTTTTCATATCTGTTATTATTAATTTATTAAAATGGACGAATTAATATCCAACTCCAGAAACCGCAAATATTTATGAATACATACCATTACACTTGCTATTAACGACAATCGATATTTCGACCTATACCTTGACGATGACTATTTTGCGAAATTGATTGGACGATCCTGCTCTGGTAGAAGCAGTTAATTATTTTGCGATTTAAATTATGTCTTTTGCTTATCTCAAAGTGGTGGTTTAAAACCACATATTTATTGCGTTTATTTTATATAATTATAATACCTCCCATGTGATGAGTTCAATTATCACAAGACGGATGGTTTTACATGTACGCAATTTATATATTATATATCACCATCGTGGTTGGTTATACCACATGAATGGTTCATAAATCCTACTCTGGAGAAGTAGTTGATCGATTATCTAAATCCTGCTCTCGAAGAAGAAGCAGTTGATAAAAATAAATCCTACTCTGGAGAAGTAGTTGATCGATTATCTAAATCCTGCTCTCGAAGAAGAAGAAGCAGTTGATAAAAATAAATCCTACTCTGAAGAAGTAGTTGATCAATCATTCAAATCCTGCTCTCGAAGAAAAAGCAGTTGATGAAAATAATATCCGATCTCCATAATTATTAAATACGAAGGGACAAAATTGAGCAAGTGATACCATAAGCTATCACCGATTAATTAAAGAAAATCCCATGCAAACTGCATGATGGGATCATTTGACAAGTGATATGAAAAACTATCACTGAAAAATAATTGCTCAATAAATCCCATGTTGATTATATTACATGGTGGGGTCATTGAAATCATATTGATTGACAATATTCATGGGGAAACATATATCACATATTTGTGAAAATATTGTATTTGCATAAAAGCAAAAGATGATCTTATTATTGCTCTGGAAGAAACACACAGTAGTCGAAGTGAAAATATCGAAACTAGCTGAAAGACAGTAAACGCTCGACAATATGAAACGCGAAAAAGAAAATACATATGAAACACATAAAAAGAAAAGGGGTGCATCTCGAGAGTATAAAACTCCGTAACTCTGCCACCCCATTGCATAAGGGTTTATAATGAAAGATCTAAAGGATCTAAACTTCTTTTCCGTTTGGCAGCAATAGCATGTGGCTGATGAGCTTTGACTTCCAAATTCTTAACTGAAATATATGCCTGAAACTTTATAAGTAGATCAGCAACAGTGTCAGCACATATTATTATATCTCGTGATGGCTGAGATATAAACTTGTGATCTACTACTTGATCCAGAAAGGCAAGCAAATCGCTGAAGAAATTATTAATATTCAACAAACCTATAGGTTTGGTATGGAAGTCCCGCTCAGCCCATGACGTGATGTTGAATATCTCATTGAGTGTGTCATAGCCACCTGAAAGAACAATAAAGGCATCACTATTATTCACCACATACATTAAACTATCATGCACATACTATGTTTAAAGCATCAACCCAGTTGAACCCCCTATACTACTGGTTCTAACTGTGGGATAGTGTAAGACACTTGTTACTCTTATTCTCCCATTTTGTGCAGCCTCTAAAAGATAACCCAAAAATCTATAATTACTCCCACCATACAATATATCGATTTTGTGTTTCCCTAATTCTTTTACGAATTGATATGCCATATCTATATGCTGGATATGACCTATCAATTTGGATCCACCGAAAATACATATAGTTTTAATTGGATGAGATCAATATGAGGATTCTGAGAACTCCATCTCTCTACACTATACTTTCAAAATACTTTTATGAGAGATACATTTTCTGATTTGTGGGTCCCAAATTTAAAGACAAACTTCTTTCTAAACGACAAATGACTTCACTGTTTTCATTGAAAAATGAGCGGCATATAAGACATTACTTTTGACAAAATTGCAAAAGAAAACGAAAGATATGATATTATATTTTTCAATGAAAATGACGTTACCGATCGGGAGCTGAGAAATTTAAATATTGGAAAACAATATTCATCAACTTGCATTATTTTTTCTATTACCTTATACCAACTTTGATAGAACGGACTTACAAACTGGATCTTTTGAGACTAATTTTTCATGACTATGACGTTCCCGTTCATCCTTAAATTGCATCCACAAAGCCATTAATTCTCGATGAACGTATCCACAGGATGTGCATCAAGAATCTGTTGGATATCATGATCCATAGATTCCTTACTCAATCCATCCTTGATAAATGCTATTTTATCTTCTCGATTTTTGGATACAAACCCCACAGATTTGCATCGTGTGTCACATGTCCACCGAGCACATTTATAGCACCCACCTAATCTTTTTGCTCGTCGTTTCTTTGCAAAACTACTCTTACCTGTACCTGGCATGTACTTAATTGAATTTGAAAATTCGCCAGATAGTCGAACTTGTGCTTCGATTAAACATCGAATATCTTCTGGGATGCCATTTCTCATTAGCACCCTTAATCTTTCGAGTCGAGCTCGATAAATTCTTTTTATGATATTCACTAGAAGAGATGGGTAATATTTACGAAGATTCGAAAGCATTGAATCCATTATGATATTCAAACCCTCGGTATGGATGATTGTGAATACAATGATAATCTATTTATAGATTGAAATTACGCGTATGAGATTTGACTCCGCGTCCTGAAGCGTATGAACTACGGCTATATATATTTGAATAATGAACATAATATGACATGTGGGAACGGCGACTCCATGTTGATAATGATGTGCAATAATGGCACCGAAAGATGATGTGATATACCGGTAAAATATCTATATGGTGATACAGACACATCATGTCTTCAAATATTTGTTCTCGATTAATATCACTACTAGCTAATATTGGGAATGAATCCCTAATAAATTTAGAATATATTAAGGGGGAGTATGGGCCCACTTCCTCTACATGTGAACTGCTAGATATTATGGATCCACTAGATAGTCACATGTTTATATGACTCGTAATCAGAAATTTACGAGATAATTTGCTCACAGTTTGAGCACATATTCCAAATCACATAAAGCTAGTAATATATCCCAAATAAATTTAAATAGATCCCAGAAAGGATCAAGATATGCGCATACAAGTGGGATATCAATTGGCATACTATTTGAAGTCCTCCAGCCAATATCGAGAACATAATATACAAACTCTCATGACTGAAGATGAATACTGAGATACTGGCATACGAGTTTGGTACTCAAGAAATCTCTTAGCATGAGGGGGTGTATTGGTAGTTGGAAATATGTGAAATGCATCACAATATATCCTCACAACTCAAATATGAACTTGAAGTTCAAAGATGCATGGCAGATTATTAATCTTTGGTACCAACTACAATTGTTTTGATACATACATAATAATTTCCCGAATATGAATCAAAGCAAATGATAAAAGGAGGCATATACTTTTGAGAAGTATATAGACATAACCACAATGTGTAATCCCAATGGGTGATTGATAATGAGATATCTCGGCAAGTTATGTTGCCATGGGGAAGTAAAAGTATCGACACAATATAGCGCTATGAATAAAATGAGGATATCAATTATTGGAAAGATGATATCGATAAATGATATAAGGATATCCATGACTGTGAAATATGGATATTGGAAATGAGGATATTAAAATCCATGATTTGTGAAAATGAGGATATCAATGATTGGAAAGAGAATATCGATAAATGATATGAGGATATCCATGACTCTGAAATATGGATATTGGAAATGAGGATATTAAAATCCATGATTTGTGAAAATGAGGATATTGAAATCCATCAAAATTGAAATATATGCCCTTATAATAAAATGAAATATATGGGCTTACTGAAAGTGACTCGTAAGGAAATTTTGAACATATTATCAGTGCATGCAGTCACTCAAAATAAGGTGTTTATCTGCTGTACTCTTTTCCTTGACTGAGGTTTTATCCCACTGGGTTTTCCCAGCAAGGTTTTTAACGAGGCAGCCTAATCACAACAAATATGGAATCTCCAAAAGAAATTTGGAATATATTGCAATGAATATGAGTCCGATATTACAAACTGTAACACCCCCAAGACGTTCCGGGCATATTACAGCGCCGTGGACCCCACACTGTGGAATCCCCCAGGCTAACATACCAACAAGACATTCGACAACGACTAACTATCATTAATAAAACGACAATTCAAATAAAAGACTACAAACCGACAATTAAAATTTGACATCAAATCCATTTCCCAAAACGGGAACACAACATTAACAATTTCAAACAGGAAGTACTCGAGTACTTAAACCAATTTTATAATACATAAATCCCAAAATCAGACATCAATAGCAACCGACAGACATAACATCGAAAAATCAAATACTGGACAATATCATGCTTGCCCATCATCCTCATACGGCCCAGTGCTCGTTTGTCCCCACGATCAATACGAAATACAAAAAGTATTTCCCCATTTAAGGGTTAGCGACAATCGCTAGTGCAAGTACAATCCATTTGAACTACATTCTAATCGGATGAATACATGCGCCAAAAATCATTTTAGAAAACATTTTATATTAGGAATATTTATGATGTACAAACACAAACACATTATCTCGACAAATCATAATTCAAAGTTAACCGTTGTACGAGACTCACGGCCACCGTACCCCATGAGTCCCATCGGACATCACAGGTGGCTAACCACGATTCACGATACGCACACTCACGGCAATACGTATCCACAGAGGCCCCGTCGGACCGTCCCTAGGTGAACATACACATAACCATCCACAACAACCACGATACGACCATAATTCAAATACTAGAACATGTAAACAAATGTAAAGTACTTGCCTTTGTGACATCTTGAAGGATCGGAAGTGAAAAGTGACTACGGATGATCCGAATGGACAACGACGGTTCTAAGCGAAGAATTAGCATAACTCGGTCCCAACGGACATCGATGTCGAAAGGAATACTCCCAAAACCCGATTACCAATAACGACAATAGACGATCAATTGATACGGGCGAGGTTTACGCAAAATCTCCCCGTATCGATAATTCGCGGATTAAAATCAAGGAAATTGGATTTGGAATCATTCAACAATCACAATCGGTGAAGAATATCCTAACATCTTGGAATAATTCGGTTCCAATTAGTAAAACCGGAAAAACCCCAAATTTGACGAGTTAGGGTTCTAGGCGAAATTACCTTGATTTCGGATGATGGATGACGATTATCTTGATGATAATTTGTTAGCACAACTCTACGGTGATGGAATGTGAATAGAACGCCGATCGGGCGATGGAAATCGCCTATGAGGTCGCACGTCGAAGAAACGAAGGGAAAAGAATGAAACTGCTGCTCAAAAGCGCATTGGGCTTATATAATTGTGAAGTTAGCGCACGCTAATCGCCATATGTAGCGTGCGCTAACGGGGCGCGGCAGTCGATGGCTCTTGCCACATTCGTTAGCGTCGCTAACAATAAGGGTTAGCGTCGCTAAGCTGTTCTTGATAGCGCACGCCAAAGCGGCAGGGTAGCGTCGCTACCTACACAAGATTGATCTGGCGATGTCATATCGGCAGATAGTCTGTGCCGAGGGTACGATACGATACACACGACGAGACCGTAATCCGGGAACATGAACACGAAGCATACAAGGCAGCGGAGCTAAGTGCTGAAAGAAAAATACAATTCCGACCACCAAAGGGTCCGTAATGCGACAACGAAAACGAGATTCCCTAAACTATTAGGAAATTACAAAAATGGCCCAAGTGCGAAAATCACGAAGCGACGTCGGATTCTGAACCGAAAGTCTCCACAAGACCAACTCAACCATACGAACTTGTACAAACCGAAATAGCGAAAGCGAACGAGTTTTACAAGAATCGAACGTTCATACGGCAAAACATGTCATAAAACGAAATTACGTGAAAACATCATCAAAACTCATCCCAATGGAAAAACTCCAAGAACAAAATAGATCCGAAATGTCGAAACGGTTACAAGCAAGTCGATAAAAATAGACATACACCAAAAATGGAAACTGCTAAAAATGGGAAAATTACGGATATTACATTCTCCCCCTCTAAAATAAAGTTTCGTCCCGAAACTTAAGAATCAAAAAGCTCGGGGTATCTCGAACGCATATCCTCCTTTAACTCCCACGTCGCTTCTTCTACTCCGTGCCTCGACCATTGCACTTTAACCAAAGGAATGGTTTTGTGCCTTAACTGTTTATCACGACGCTCCAAAATTCTAACGGGTCTCTCTTCAAACGTAACATCCTTCTCAATCTCCACGTCCCCAAAGTCAATAATGTGGGACGGGTCCTAACGTACTTCCTCAATCGGGAAACGTGAAATACGCTATGTACATGACTAAGCGACGGAGGTAAAGCCAAACAGACGCTAACTCACCGACTCTCTCCAATACCTCGAAAGGTCCAATATATCTCGGCTGAGTTTCCCTTCTTCCCGAATCGGAAAACTCCTTCGTCGGAGATACTCTCAACGAACGTGATCTCCCACCTCAAACTCCAAAGGTCTACGCCTAACATCCGCATAAGACTTTTGTCGACTCTGGGCGGCCAACATCCTCTTTCTAATCAATTCGACTTTCTCCTCGTCTCCAATACGAGATCCGCTCGGTGCCAACCAAATCGGACGGCTCATCCCAACATATCGGTGATCGGCAACGTCGGCCATAAAGTGCCTCATATGGTGCCATCTTAATCGACGCGTGCGGCTATTATTATAAGTAAACTCAATCAAGGCCAAATGATCCTCCCGATTACTCCAATCTAACGCACACGCGCGCAGCAAATCCTCGAGCGTCGAATGGTACGTTGGATCGCCATCGGCGGGGATGGAACGAAGTGCTCAAACGTAGCCGAGTCCCCAATGCCTTATGCACCGCCGCCAAAAATGCGATACAAATCGCCATCTCTGCGAAATAATGGTCCTCGGCGTACCATGAAGCCTCACTATCCGAGTGATAAAAATACGAGCCAACTTTTCCGGACCCCAAGTATCCTTGATGCCCGAGAAAATGTGCCGACTTAGTCAATCGGTCTACAATTACCCATACCATATTCATACTACCTTCGTCCTCGGTAAACTCGTGACAAAATCCATAGAGATGTCCTCCCATTTCCATTCCTAACGGAAGTGGTTTCAATAATCCTACTGGCCTGATGCTCAATCTTGACTTGCCGACAAGTCAAACACTTAGCTACAAATGAACTACCTCCTTCTTCATATCGCTCCACCAAATTCTTCCTCGGATCTTTATACATCTTACTCGAGCCGGATGGGTGAGTATGGTGACGCATGAGCCTCTCGCATAATGCTCTGTCTCGCCTCCGAGTCGTTCGAACACACAACCGACTCGGAATCTCAACACGCCGTCCTCATGAATAACGAATCCCGGGGCTTTCCCCTTCTCTACACTCTCCATGGTGAATAAACATCGGGTCCTCCAACTGTCCCGATTTAATGTCCTCGACTGCAGACGAAGAAATCTCAAGAGTACGCAATCGCCGGAACTCTCTGGCAAGATGATCTCAATGCTCAACCTCATAAACTCGTGAAGTCCCGACGGGCCGTGAGTAACTCAAGCACCCGAAGCGATACCGATTTCGGCTCAAGGAATCTGCTACCACATTAGCCTTGCCGGATGATAGAGGATCTCAAGATCGTAATCCTTAATCGCCCAACCATCTCCTCTGTCTCATATTAAGCTCCTTCGCGTGAAGATGTACTTCGTGCTCTTGTGATCGGTGAAAATCGACACGAGCCATACAAGTAATGACGCCAGATTTTCAACGCAAACACAATCTGCGGCCAACTCAAGATCGTGCGTAGGGTAATTCAATTCATACGGTTTCAACCGACGGAAGCATAGGCAATCGTCCTCCCGTCTCGCATAAGTACGCATCCGAGCCCTTGGCCCGAAGCATCACTATAAACAGAGAAACCATCATTACCACTCGGTAGAGCCAACACGGGAGCGGTCGTTAACCGCTTCTTCAACTCCTCAAAACTATTCTGCCTCTCATCGGTCCACACAAACTTCTCTGACTTCTGTAACAACTGAGTCAGAGGTCGAGCAAGTTTAGAGAACCACTCGACGAACCTACGGTAATACCCGGCTAATCCCAGAAAACTACGGACCTCTTTCACGTTCTTGGGCGGCGCCCAATCCAACACTGCCTCTACCTTATGTGGGTCCACACGAACACCCTCGGCCGAGATCACATGACCGAGAAACATAACTTCCCGTAACCAAAACTCGCACTTTGAGAACTTCGCAAAAAGATGCTGAGTTCTCAAAATATCTAACACAATATGCAAATGACGGGCGTGCTCCTCCTCGCTCCTCGAGTAAATCAGGATGTCATCGATAAAAACGACTACACACTTATCGAGGTACTCGATAAAGACTTTGTTCATAAGCTGCATGAACACGGCTGGTGCGTTGGTTAGCCCAAAAGGCATAACCACAAACTCGTAGTGACCGTATCTCGTCCGAAAGGCCGTCTTCGGAATATCGGTATCCTTCACTCGGTGCACGGACACATTTCCATCCTGGACGTAGTGTGGCGCCATTCCTTTGAGCCATACCGTTGGTTGATTCATATAGCATGATAATACCCCGATCTCAAATCAATCTTCGAAAACACAGTTGCCCCTTGCAACTGATCAAACAAATCATCAATCCTTGGTAGCGGATACTTGTTTTTGATGGTCACTTTGTTCAACTCTCGGTAGTCGATGCACAAACGAAGTGACCCATCCTTCTTCTTTACAAATAGGACCGGTGCGCCCCAAGGCGAAGCGCTCGGTCGAATATATCCCATGTCCAGCAACTCTCCCAACTGTTTCTTCAACTCAAGCATCTCGGCAGGCGCCATACGGTATGGCGTCTTAGAGATAGGTGCTGCACCCGGCTCTAAATCGACGGTAAACTCAACCTCTCGGCCCGGCAAACCCGCAACTCATCCGAAAACGCGTCAGATACTCACATACTACCGGAATAGACGAGAGCTCGACTCCCCTTCTTCCGATCTCAAAGCGTAACACCAATAGCCCGCAACCTCCCGAAGAAGCCTCACCGCCTCAAAGCGCTGATCGGTAATCTCGACTACCCCGCTTACGCCCCACAAAAGAATGCTCGGTACCATCGAGGCTAACATCGTAATATCCTCGTTCTATAATTCATGATCGCCCATGACGGTCCAAACAATCCTCACCTTAATCAAATCCTCATCTCTAATATCTATCGCAATCGATTAGAAAGCCAATCCCTCCCCGCGATACTCACGGAAAAATCTCTAATCTCACGGTCCCCACGATGCTATCCCCGCTAGGAAGTTTAACAACAAAAGGCTCACAAGCAACAAGGCAATCAACATGCATTTACGCACGCAATCTATAGATATAAAAGAATGCGTAGCACCAGAATCGAACAATACGGAAACAGGATGGTCAAGGATGTGGACGGTACCTGTAGCCACCGTCGCGTCGGGATCTCCGGCTCGCCTCATCTCATACACACGGGGCGGAACAGACCCCGCACTAGAAGCTCCCCCTCTAGAAGGCTGACCACGACCTCGACCTCTACCAAAACTCTGCTGGCCGAGGAACTGCTTGCTCGATTCACACTCGGCTCTCCTGCAGCTGGAGCAGATATCTGAGTAACTGGAGCCCGAGCTGCATCCGTACAAAACTTAGCACGGTGACCCATACGGCCACAAGCAAGACACTGAATCGGAGGCCTATCACACTCACTCATCATGTGGCCCGGACGACTGCAGTTGAAGCATGTAGGACCACGAACGGAACCAGCAGGAGCAGACCTAGAACCGTTCCCTCGACCAACTGATGGCGACTGACCCCCGAAGACTCGCGAACCGGACTGAGCCTTCGGATACCCTCTGACTTGCCTCCCGAACCGACCGAGGTCTTCTGCTTCTTTCCTTCACTGCCGTCTGTCGCCATGAAAACGACATCTCGTAAGCCATCGCTTTATTCTGATAATCTTTCAAAGTCGTGCACCCCAGACCAGACATGTAGTGGCGCACCCTCGGCTTCATCCGCATATCAAAGTGGCGGATCTTATCTAGCTCATCTCGGACTTGGTTTCTCACGTAATGCAGCTGTTGATTGTAGTCCTTGATAGCTTGAGAAATAGGAACATCTTGGGGCTTAGCCTCAAAGAAGGCTCGGATCCTCCCCTCTTTCACTGGCCAAGGCGGTATTCATCTTCCATCGATCTCGAAACTCGCCCACGTAGTCGCCGGCCACGCGGTTTCACCGCTTGCCACCACGTTGCCTCCTTGGCGAGGAAGTACCGAGCAATGGGTACTTTCCTCTCCTAACAGCTTAGCGGCCTCAAACACTTTCTCCAACTCGAATAACCAATTCTCCCAACCGGAAGGGTCAAGCACCATCAAATGCGGAGGACGCATACGAATCACGCCCTGAAGTAGCTTATCATTACCGGCTCCGAGAGGCGGAACCGGTTGGCATTAGCATGGCCGACTGTAACGGCTCGAGCCGCAGCGTCATCTGGTTCGCTACTTGCCGTAATATGTTGGCCACTCCAACATTCTCATGAGCATTACGGAGCTAGCAGATGGTCTGTGACCTCCGGAACTAGGGGAACACTGTTCGACAAAGAGGGCATCGCCGATCGGTTCGAGTGATCGGACATGGCCGCCCACCGGCCGCGCCACGTCCCCTACCGCGTCGCGACAAGGCCCGCGTCCTCTACCAGCAGGAATTCTGAAGGAGCAACGGGTAAGTACAATTCAAACGCAAAACGCAAAAGATACTAAGACAGGAATAGAACAGAACGGTGAAACGAGTCAAGTTAGGAAAACTTACGAGCACCGGCGTACCGAGATGATGGCATAGCAGTGATACTGTCCCAAAAACGACACTTAACTAGACCCAAATGACCGACAGCCTAGGTATCCATAAACCTAAGCTCCGATACCATATTCTGTAACACCCCCAAGACGTTCAGTAGGGGTGTTCAAAAATACCCGACCCGAACTACCCGGCCCGAATACTCGATGACCCGAACTAAATATTTCGGGTATTTTTAAAATTTTTAAATTTTTTTCGGGCCGGGTACCCGACCCGAAAAAAAGTCATATAATCGGGCCGGGTCATGGGCCGACTTGTTATGTAAATTCGGGTACCAAAACCCGATTATTTTTTAATAATTAGTTTTTTTTATAAATTTAATTATTTAATTTGCAATTATATGAAATTTTATCTTTCAACTAATATGAAATATATTTAATATGAGAATACATGTTAATGTATTTTCACTCATGGTATTTATTCTCACTAGTTTGGAAATTTATAAAATCTTTAAATAAAAAATAATATATTCTTTCATATATATAATTAAATATTGAATTAAGCATAATTATATAAAAAAAATGATATATATAAAAATATTTAGTTAGTTTTGAAATTTACTTATTGTACGGAAAATATTTATAATGTATTTAGTACTGGGAATTAATTTATATAATAAATTTTAAAATAAATTTATATTAAAATTATAAATTATTTATAAAAATTTAAAATTAGTGGTATTAAATTTTGGGCGGGTACCCTATGACCCGACCGAAAAAATAGGGTACCCGCTGCACCGACTTTTCGGTCGGGTCACGGGCCAATTTTTCATTACTCAAAACCGGTACTGTAAATTCGGTATTCAAAACCGGCACCGTTATGAACACCCTAACGTTCGGGGCATATTACGCCGTGGACCCCACACCGTGGAATCCCAGCTAACATACCAACAAGACATTCGACAACGACTAACTATCATTAATAAAACGACAATTCAAATAAAAGACTACAAACCGACAATTAAAATTTGACATCAAATCCATTTCCCAAAACGGAACACAACATTAACAATTTCAAACAGAAGTACTCGAGTACTTAAACCAATTTTATAATACATAAATCCCAAAATCGACATCAATAGCAACCAGGACATAACATCGAAAAATCAAATCTTGGACAATATCATGCTTGCCCATCATCCTCATACGGCCCGAGTGCTCGTTTGTCCCCACGATCAATACGAAATACAAAAAGTATTTCCCCATTTAAGGGGTTAGCGACAATCGCTAGTGCAAGTACAATCCATTTGAACTACATTCTAATCGGATGAATACATGCGCCAAAAATCATTTTAGAAAACATTTTATATTCCGAATATTTATGATGTACAAACACAAACACATTATCTCCAACAAATCATAATTCAAAGTTAACCTGGGCACGAGACTCACGGCCACCGTACCCATGAGTCCCGTCGGACATCCCCAGGTGGCTAACCACGTTCACGATACGCACACTCACGCAATACGTATCCCTAGAGGCCCGTCGGACCGTCCCTAGGTGAACATACACATAACCATCCACAACAACCACGATACGGCCATAATTCAAATACTAGAACATGTAAACAAATGTAAAGTACTTGCCTTTGTGACATCTTCAAGGATCGGAAGTGAAAAGTGACTACGGATGATCCGAATGGACAACGACGGTTCCTAAACGAAGAATTAGCATAACTCAGTCCCAACGGACATCGATGTCGAAAGGAATACTCCCAAAACCCCGATTACCAATAACGACAATAGACGATCAATTGATACGGGCGAGGTTTACGCAAAATCTCCCCGTATCGATAATTCGCGATTAAAATCAAGGAAATTGGATTTGGAATCATTCAACAATCACAATCGGTGAAGAATATCCTAACATACCGGAATAATTCGGTTCCAATTAGTAAAACCGGAAAAACCCCCAAATTTGACGAGTTAGGGTTCTGTATTTAAATTACCTTGATTTCGGATGATGGATGACGATTATACTGATGATAATTTGTTAGCACAACTCTACGGTGATGGAATGTGAATAGAACGCCGATCGGAATCGATGGAAATCGCCTCCGAGGTCGCACGTCAAGAAACGAAGGGAAAAGAATGAAATCTGCGCTCAAAATCGCACTGGGCTTATATAATTGTGAAGTTAGCGCACGCTAATCGCCATATGTAGCGTGCGCTAACGGCCGCGATACCAGCTGGCTATCGCCACATTCGTTAGCGTCGCTAACAATAAGGGTTAGCGTCGCTAATCGCTTCTTGATAGCGCACGCAAGGCAACAGGTAGCGTGCGCTACCTACACAAAGATTGATCTGCGATGTCATATCGGCCGAAGAGTCAGCCGAGGGTACGATACACGATACACACGACGAGACCGTAATCCAGAACATGAACACGAAGCATACAAGACGACGGAGCTAAGTGCTGAAAGAAAAATACAATTCCGACCACCGAAGGGTCCGTAATGCGACAACGAAAATGAGATTCCCTAAACTATTAGAAAATTACAAAAATGGCCCAAGTGCCCGAAAATCACGAAACGACGTCGGATTTACGAACCGAAAGTCTCCACAAGACCAACTCAACCATACGAACTTGTACAAACCCAGAAATAACGAAAACGAACGAGTTTTACAAGAATCGAACGTTCATACGGCAAAACATGTCATAAAACGAAATTACGTGAAAACATCATCAAAACTCATCCCAATGGAAAAACTCCAAGAATAAAATAGATTCGAAATGTCGAAACGGTTACAAGCGAGTCGATAAAAATAGACATACACCAAAAATGGAAACTGCTAAAAATGGAAAAATTACGGATATTACACAAACTACACTGAAAATGATACTCATACTAATCCCTGGAGGATCATTGAAATGCCTAGGGCATATTTGTATAAAATACGCGTTGCACTCTTTTTCCCTTGACTGAGGCGTTGTCCCATTGGGTTTTCCTAGCAAGGTTTTTAACGAGGCAACTGGAATGGCGTATTAGTATGAATAATGTACCCTTTTTCCTTCATTAGGATTTTTCCCACCGGGTTTTTCCTAATAAGGTTTTAACGAGGCATATTCATGGCATAATGAGGAACACTTCAAAGATCAAGATTATTCCTCAAAGCTTGAAAATAGAAGGAGTTGTTGTGCTCTTTTTCTTTCGATCAAATTTTTCCCACTGGGTTTTCTTGACAAGGTTTTAATGAGCCAACACATGGATACTCCAACGAATGATATACATGACAGATTCACTCAGTTTTTGTCCCACGAGGTTTTACTGAGACGGCACAAGAATACTCATACAAGAACTATCGAGATAAGGGGGAGTAAATTTACGAGATTACAGATTGCTGAAGTTTTTATCCAACAGAGCTTTCCTACCAACATTATGATACAAGATGATATGATTGCCACAAGCTCCAATACAAATAGTTTGAAAGTTTTTCTCCATTGGGTTTTTCTTCAAATTAGTTCAGTAGATATTTATGTAAATAGTCATTCAAGGGGGAGTGTTATAATATAACACGAAAGTGACGTTTCAACTACCTCTTTGTTTTTATATAGTGTGAATGACTATTATGCCCCTGATGTAAATATGTAATTACGATTGTGCCATCTGAAGTTTTCCTATAAATAGGACTTCAGTTATTAATGAAAATCATACCTGACCTGAGAATCATTCTCTAATTTCTCTCTCTATTCTCTCTCTATAATATTTCGATTTTATAACATAATGAATTATTTCAATTTGTAACTTTTTTCTATAACTTAAGGACATACTATCAATTAATTATTGTTTGCAAATTCCTCAAATGTTTCAATCTTGAAAATATATATTGACGGCATAAAAATATATTTTTATAAAAACTACTGTATATTTATTGTTCTAATTAAATTTGTTTTTCCAATCGATAAATTGAATATTTTATAATATCAACCCTATAATAACTAGAGTAGTAAAAAAATTAATTATAAATCTAATACAAATATAACTATAAAATATCGGTTTGGAAGTTCGATATAGAAAATTTAATTAAATAAATAACTAGAGTAAAAGTGATCAGCATACCATATATAATAAGGAACCAAACTGCACTTTCTTAATTAAGATAGACATATAATTATTTTACATTAATTTACTTCCATTTAATAATTGAAGTGGATAACCTTTAATTGCATTCCCAAATTTAAATTTTACTTTATTATCTATGGATATTTTATATATCTACTCATATTTTAAATTTCAGATTTTTTTAGCTCCGCACTGATGTTTTTATCAGGATCGGCTCTGACAATACCGTCGCTCTGGACCAGGAAAACAAATCAAGTCCCACCCCCCACCCCCCCCCAAAAAAAAAAAAACTGCCTAATTTTTCTCTTGTAGCAAAAGGCGAAATCCCTCGCCCCCAGGGCCTCCACCTCTCGGCCCGACAGGGATTGGTGGAGGAATTAAATCATGGTGACTCAACGGCCCACTAGGTGGGAGGAACAGTGCCTGATGCCCACAATGAGCTATCCCCCACATTGGAGGGATAAAACTCCCACACTGCGACTGCCAGGACTCGAACATACGTCCTTGTAGCAATCTGCCACCCAAAAACCAGTTGAGCTGCCCATGCGGACTGCCTAATTTTTCTCTTATTCAAAGAGATTGAAGTAGTACATCTTGAACCTTTTTAATAATCTTATCTTCAATATATTTTTCATCTATTTTCTGAATATTATGTGTTTTTTCATTCCCATTTTATATAAAATTATATAATAATAGCGGTTGTTTTTGACGGATGTTATATATATAAACCGTTAAATTTTAGCATGACTAAATTCATAATATAGTAAAAGTTTTATTAATATAACTCTACAAATACAATTATAATGTCTAAAATTAAATGTAGATATTATAACTTTTATCATATAATATAGTATATTTTTTAGTATGTTATATTATTAATCTATATAATTTTCATTATAGAAATACACATTTAGTTTCTAGCAAGAATAAAGTTATTATATCATATATATATATATTATATTTTTAATATAGAGAATATACTTCTCCAAATACTTTATAATTCATACAATTATATGTATATATTATAATATTTAATCTATAATATAGTATATCTTTTATTAGAATATACTATTAATATACAATAATATATTAATTTTTACTATGAATTATACATTTTAAATTCTTAGCATCATTAAATATATTATATGAAGATATTTATAACTGTAATATATAATCCAGTTTTAAAAATATATCATAATTCATAAAATTATATCTATCTATTATAAATTTTAACATATAATATAATATAATTTTCGTTAGACTATGTTATTAATATATATAACTACAATATATTAGTTTTTATTATATATTATATATTTTTTTTATTTTCAGCATCATTATATTCATTATATAATATACAGTATAATTTTACTATATAATACAATTCTAAAAATATTAATATATATGATTTAATATATTTATATGAAACAAAGTAACAAAAATATCAGAAATTGATTTGCTGGCGTGGTTTGATATTACCTCCACTTTATGGAGGTCACAGGTTCGAAACCCGCTGCTAGCGAAAATAACCGATTATTCGTGAGGCCGTTATGGGTGTTGCGGGTGGGCAGACGAGTTTGGTGAGGTTGGTATAAAATTTTCTATTCAGCGACTTTAATAGCAGTTCTCGAGCCACCGTTAAAACGGCTCCATAAGTACTGTTAAAGGTATTTTATGTAGTAGTATATAAAGTAAATATAGGAAGTGTGGTAGGGCATGCAAGTGATAGTTAGGCCCTGTTCTTTTGGACTTATTTTGATTTTGATTCGATTCGATTCGAGTCCATTCGATTCGATTCGAGTCCATTCATTCGATTGATTGATTCGATTCGATTCGGCTCGATTCTTCTTCTCCTTCTTATTATTATTAATCTTAATTATTATTAATGTTATTATTACTAGTAATATTACTATTATTGTTGTTGTTGTTAATTACTATTATTATTATTATTTATCATTATTATTATTATTATTATTTACCCTTAATATATATTTGATTCGATTCGATTCGATTCGAGTCCATTCGATTCGATTCGATTCAATTGATTCGATTCGAATCCATTCGATTTAGTTGATTCGATTCGATTCGATTGATTCATTCAGTCCAAAAGAACAGAACCTTACTAGTGTTTGAAAACTGTATTAGTTAGATTCAAAACTACAGAGAAATCCGAGTACTGGGAAAGACTCGTCAAAGAGAAATCCACGTGTAGTATGGTCTTGCCCGTACTAGGTATGAACTATATTGATGGTTGCATTCTACACTACTCTTGTCCTTCTTTAATGGCCTTGATCAATCATACAAGGAACTTGCAAACGCAATTCAAACATGAGAAACTCTGGTTCTTCTGGCGAACTTCATGAGGAACTTTTCAAATACGAGGCTCAACCGACTTCCAAGCCTCTATTCTCGTTGGCACAGTCGATCACTACTTTTTCGGCCACCTCCTTACACCACGGACAGAACAACCAGAACCACACCACCAAACCGCGTGAGTGGCCTGTCTTAGTGATCGCACTTATCCTTCGCATTGTTTGCTCATCACACGAGCCCACTGCCTTATCTCGGTCGGTGCAAAGTATGCAGTGGAACCTGCCGATTATTTTAGCAGACACTGGTGAAACCCTCATGTCTACCCGCGTATTCTCAGTATGCCCATAGCCACACAACGACGTATAAACCCTCTCTGCCGATTGGATTATCGACTTCGCGGCCTCTCACCACATCACTATGGACCTTTTCGAGCTATCCCCACAAACTCCTTATTATGCCGAGGATAATGTTGTTATCAATAATGGTACAGATTTATGTATCACTTGTTGGAAATATTAGATAAAATGGAGGAAATGGGCTGTTTTGAGCAGCCCACTTGAGAGGAATTTTTGAGTGGGCTCGACTACGAGTTAAAGTCGGGACTTAGTTGGAATACGTAGTACTCCGTACGAGGTTTCCAAAACATGTAAGAAGACTCAAAATGATTGAGGTATGAATGAGATATAATGTTCCAAAGTGAACCATTTAGAAATAGGTTTGGGATGGTATCCCACATTGGAAAAAGAAGGGAGAAATTGTGAGTATATAAGGAGATGTGGACAAAGACATGTTCAAAAAATGAGACATGTGTGGATGTATGACTAGGCGCCCCTCGCGCACACACACACGCGCGCGCCGCCGTCCGGCCGGCCGGACGACTCGGCTCGGGTCGGTCGAAGGGCGATTTGCGCGAAATGTCTCGGCGTCTCGAAGTTATCCTTTTACTGCAATTTTATTCGGTAAAATTTTATTTTACTGAAAATACCTCAATTAATAAATTCCGAATTTTCGGATCCGGATAAAATCGAATTAAACATATCTGGATAAGTATTGAGATACCAATCCTGATCGGTATAGAGTTCCTCCAGACACCAATATTGATCGATTTAGAGTTCCTCCAGACACCAATATTGGTCGGTATAGAGTTCCTCCAGCACACAACCTCCTTCAGCCTTCACCTATAAATACCCGGCTTGAGGGGCTTGTTTTTTATACACAAAATATACGTACGAATTTTCGAGAGCCTTTACAGTCAGATATTTTTATTCTTCGTTTTTTCTTCTTCGGTCGGTGATAGTACAGAGTTGTTGTAGTTCGTTGAGGGTGCAGCGCATCATCGATTCACTGCATCGAGCTGTTGTTTTATCCTGGGAGACACACGTCATACACCGTGGTGAGGGCGAATTTGCTTTAAGGAGACAGATATTCTGGACTCAATAGCGACACTTTCAATCGTTTACGCGAACGGAATTTTTCTTCTTTTGGCTAACCGATTTTTTGCAGGATTCAAATAAAACATATATATATATATATGTATGGGTTAAAATAAAAAGTCTCTTATAATAAAAAATGTAGGAAGGGTTGTGGGAGTGACATGTGTCATCCCCATTCCACATCATATGACATGTGTCACCCCCCACCACCACCACCAACCCCCAAAAAAAAAAATCCCACCAAAAAAAAATTGGGGAAAAAAAAATTTTTTTCCCGCCAAAAATTTTCCTGCCAAAAATTATTAGTGCATCACAGTTATAAAATTACTGCATCACAATTATGATTTAGTGCATTAAGGTTATAAGTTACTGTATCATACTTGATGCACTTAACTGTTAACTATGATGCAGTAACTTATAACTGTGATGCACCAAAGAAATGGTGCATCATAAATTTTTGGCGGGAAAAAAAAAATTTGGGCCCCCCAATTTTTTTTTTTGGCGGGAATTTTTTTTTTCGGGGGGGGGGGGGGGTTGGGTGCCACATGTCATATGATGTGGCAAGGTGACACATGTCACTCCCATAATCATTCCTACACTTTTTATTATAATAGACTTTGTAGAATAACCCCACCCTATATATATATATATATATTCTGTTATTTTTTAAGTAATCGTTTTCAAAAATTATTCAACAATCTTGAAGCAAATTATTAAAACAGATCTCCTTTCGAAAGTTAAGCTAATATGGATTCTCAAAACCCAACACTATCCACGGACGTTTCTGGAGGAGCGCCTCAGAAAATTGGCTCGGGTTCAGTGACTGGAGGTGCGCCTCTAATAACTGTATCGGGTACAGCTTCGATTCCGATTACTAATTCGGTTTCGGTCAACCATGCGGACAAACCAGATAAATTCAACAGGCAGAATTTCAAGAGATGGCAGCAGAAGATGATGTTCTATCTGACCACTCTAGGCTTGTCTCGATTTTTCAAGGAGGATGCGCCAAAATATGACGAAGACAGTGACCACAAACTCTGATGGTCATTGACGCTTGGAAAACTTCCGACTATCTGTGTCGGAACTATGTGATGAATGGCCTTGCCGATTCACTGCATCTGGCGTGTACAAGTTGCTAATTCAGCAAAGGCATTGTGGGACTCACTAGACCACAAGTACAAGATCGAGGACGCCGGTGCCAAGAAGTGGATTGTTGGACGGTTTCTCGATTACAAGATGATCGACTCCAAGACTGTGGTGAGTAAGGTACAGGAGCTACAAGTGATCATTCACGAAATCCATGCTGAAGGAATGGTCATTAGCGAATCCTTCCAAGTGGCTGCTGTGATCGAAAAACTGCCCCCGACTTGGAAATACTTCAAGAATTATCTCAAGCACAAGCGCAAGGAGATGACCATGGAAGATCTGATCATTAGACTTCGCATAGAGGAAGACAACCGAGGATCAGAAAGAAGGTAAATATTGTTGTGGCAAAGGCCAATGTTGTGGAAACTGGACAGTCATCCAAGAAAGGCAACACTCGAAAGGGAACCAAGTTGGGACCTAAATGAGGAATTGGGAAAAAGAAGGAAAAATTCCTTGGAAAATGCTACAACTGTGAAAAGATGGGACATAGGGCGGCCGACTGCAGGCTGCCAAAGAAACCAAAAAAAAAAGGAAGCTAATGCAGCACATCTGATTACCGAACAAGTGGAACATCTTGACTTATGTGCTATGATCTTCGAAGTGAACCTAGTTGGCTCAAATCCTAAAGAGTGGTGGATCGACACTGGAGCAACTAGGCATATATGTGCCAACAAAACTATGTTCTCCTCCTTGGAAGAAACGGATGCCGGCGATATGCTGTATATGGGAAATTCTGCAACCTCAACTATTTTGGGCGAAGGCACGGTGATTCTAAAGATGACGTCTGGAAAGGAAGTGACTCTTAAATGAGTGTTATATGTGCCCGATATCCGCAAGAACCTTATTTCTGGTACCTTGTTGATGAAGCACGGCTTTAGATCAGTTTTCGAGTCCGATAAAGTTATTTTGTCGAAAAATGGTGTGTTTATAGGCAAGGGATATGAATGCGATGGGCTAGTTAAGCTCAATGTAATGACTATCAAAAATAATGAAATGAAGAATTCTTCTGCTTACTTGCTTGAGTCTCCTAATTTATGGCATGCTAGATTAGGACATGTTAATTTTAATGCAATGCGTAGACTAATTGCATTATATCACATACCAAAGTTTAAAATTGATTTAAACCACAAGTGTGAAACTTGTGTAGAGGCAAAATTAACTCGATCTCCATTCCGACAAGTGGAAAGAAACACCAAACCTTTAGAATTAATACATAGCGACCTATGTGATTTGAAGTTTGTTCAAACTAGAGGTGGAAATAAATATTTTATTACTTTCGTGGATGATTGTACTAAATATTGCTATGTATACTTGCTTAAAAGCAAAGATGAAGCCATAGAGAAACTCGTTCTCTGTAAAATGGAAGTTGAGAATCAATTGAATGCTAAGATAAAAATCTTGAGGAGTGATCGCGGAGGTGAATATGTGGAACCATTTAGCGAATTTTGCTCGCAACATGGGATTATTCATGAAGTCACTGCCCCATATGCACCACAGTCAAATGGCGTGGCGGAACGTAAGAATCGCACTCTGAAAGAGATGATGAATGCGATATTACTAAATTCAGGTCTGCCGCAAAATATGTGGGGAGAAGCCATCTTAACGGCGAATTATCTCTTAAACAAGATATGCCGTAAGAACGGGGACAAAACTCCTTATGAATTGTGGAAAAGAGTCAAATCTTCCTACAATTACATGAAAGTGTGGGGGTGTCTAGCAAAGGTGCTGATACCTACTCCTAAGAAAGTTAAAATTGGCCCAAAAACGGTTGACTCCATTTTCATTGGATATGCACACAACAACAATGCTTACCGATTCCTTGTGCATGAAGCCAAAGTGCCTGAGATTCACAAGAATACGATTATCGAAAAAAGGAATGCGTCATTCTTTGAGAATATCTCCCCTTGTAAGACTGCAAGTGAACCCCTTATCTCATCCGAACAGACTTCTGAACTAATGGATGGAGATAATGAAGACCAAATAATGGATAATGAGGATGAACCTAGAAGGAGCAAGCGACAAAGGACGGAGAAATCTTACGGACCAGATTTCATCACCTACTTGCTCGAAAAGGCTCCTCAGACTTACAAAGAAGTTGTAAGCTCGACGGATGGACCTCTATGGAAGGAGGCTATCAAAGAAGAGATTGATTCTATATTACAGAATCATACTTGAGAACTAGTGGAATTACCTCCTAAGTGTAAACCATTAGGAAATGAGTGGATTTTCAAGAAGAAACTGAAAGATGGATCAGTTGATAAATATAAGGCTAGGCTCGTAGCGAAGGGATATAACCAACGTGAAGGCCTAGACTATTTTGATACTTACTCTCCTGTGACGAGAATAACTTCCATCAGGATGATACTTGCCATCGCAGCATTACGAGGCTTAGAAGTTCATCAAATGGATGTTAAGACTGCCTTTCTTAATGGGGACTTAGAAGAGGAAATCTACATGGAACAACCCGCGGGGTTCTCTGCTCCTGGACAAGAAAGGAAAGTCTGCAAGCTGGTAAAATATTTGTACGGATTGAAGCAGGCACCAAAATAGTGGCATGAAAAATTTGATCATGTCATGATAAGCGGTGGCTTCAAAATTAATGAATCCGACAAATGTGTATATGTGAAAGACACAGAACATGGCTATGTCATTTTGTGTCTATATGTAGATGACTTGCTCATTACCGGCAGTAATGAAAGAATAATCAAATCGACCAAAGACGTACTGAGGTCGAGATTTGATATGAAGGATATGGGACTCGCAAATGTAATTTTAGGGATTAAAATCACACGAACGTCGGAAGGTCTCATACTGCATCAAGCCCACTATGTGGACAAAATCCTTGAAAGATTTAATAAGGATGACTCTGGCACAACCAAAACCCCGGTGGATATGACATTGAGACTATCCAAGAATAAGGGTGAAGAAGTATCTCAACTTGAGTACTCACGCATAATAGGAAGTCTGATGTACTTGATGAGCTGTACAAGACCAGATATAGCCTACTCAGTTAGTAGACTAAGTAGATACACGAGCAACCCCGGAAAGGATCACTGGAAGGCGATCATAAGGGTACTAAGATACTTAAGGGGTACTCGTGAGTATGGGCTGCACTATACCAAATATCCAGCAGTACTTGAAGGATATAGTGATACAAATTGGATATCTGATATAAAAGACTCCAAGTCTACAAGCGGATATGTATTCACACTGGCTGGTGCAGCAGTGGCATGGAAATCTTCGAAACAAACACTTATATCTCGGTCAATGATGGAATCCGAGTTTATAGCCTTAGATAAATGTGTAGAAGAGGGAGAATGGCTACACTATTTTCTAGAAGATATTCCAAGATGGGCAAAGCCTGTGACCGCAATATGTATTCATTACGATAGTCAATCTGCGATTCACAGGGCACAGAGCGTAATGTACAATTGTAAGTCTCGTCACATAAGGAGGAGACATAATACTATTAGACAATTGATATCAACAGAAGTTATCACTATTGATTATGTGTCATCAAAGGATAACATTGCGGATCCGCTAACCAAAGGGTTATCAAGAGACCTTGTTGATAAATCATCAAGAGGAATGGGTCTATTGCTTTGAGTTAATAGTTTTATGGAGGATACCCAACCTAAGCTGACTGGAGATCCCAAGATCTAGGTTCAATGGGACAACTAATCCATAAAACTGGGCACGATCACTGTGGGGATTACCCTGAACCGACCATTCCTAGGATGAAAACAGTGATACCCGTAGGGAGAGGTTAAGCTTATAATTTTATTGATTCTTAAGTCGACAACGTATAGTCGGGTGGAGTAAAATACGGGTCTACTCAAAACACTTAAAGATAATCACCTATGTTAGAGAGAAGAGGGGCCGCTTCAAAGGAGAATTGCAAAGGCACAATTCTTTAGAAACTCTCATGAGAACCGGGGACGGTGTCCACGGCCAAAATGGGCACAATAATGAGAACAGAACAAATCAGGAAGGGCACTTGTGAAGGATATACGATCACTTACACAAGCGGTCGGACAGTTCAAAGGCATCTAGTCACAATGTCTAGCC